>JARWLC010000013.1:76674196-81674196 GCA_033318265.1 Phyllotis vaccarum
GAACTTTGAGTGATTATTCTTTCATTTGCCTTTCCTTTATGGGTGGTTTGTTTCTAGACTTCTTTTTCCTCTCTGGTCATATGACCAAAGTGGACAACTGTTCTTGGGACTGGTGAGTCTTCTAGTTCAGTAGGGTATCTCTGTTGGTGTTATGGAGATCTCGGATCCCTAGTTCCTACCTGACAACATGTAAAGCTGAAGTCCTTTTATGGAGTATCTAGAACCAACCTAGCCTCTAGTAATGTCTTCTGTGGTTTTAGACAGGCATGTAGAGACTATAAAAGCCAAAAGAGTCTTGGAAAGATGTAGTTCAGACTCTAAAAGATTGCAGATCCCTAACAGACTACTATACCAAGCAAAACTTCCAAACACTATAGATGGAGAATACAAGATATTTTATAACAAAGTCAAATTTAAACAATGTCTATTAATAAAATAAGTCCTCTAAAAAGTATTAGAAGAAAAACTCCAACCAAACAAAGCAAGCTACACCCACATAAACAAAGGAAATAATCTCTTAACAGCAAAACCCAAAGAAGTACACACACACACACACACACACACACACAAACACACACACACAGACACACAGATAGCTACCACCACCACCACCAAAAAAGAAAGAAATAACAGAAATTAATAATCACTCATCATAAATATTTCTCAATAACAATGGACTCAATTTGTCAGTAAAAAGGCACAAGATAACAGAATAGATACATAAATAGAATCCATCATTCTGCTGCATACAAAAGTATACCTTAACAACAAAGATAGACATTACTTCAAAGAAAAGTGTTGGAAAAAGATTTTCCATGTTATTAGATCTAAAAAGCAAGTCGGTATAGCTATCCTGATATCTTCTGGTAAAGACTACCAACTAAACACAATAAAAGGGGAAGAACATTTCATACTCACCAAAGGAAAATTCCATCAAGATATGAAGTCCATCAACCTGAAGTCTTAAGCCCTAAATATAAGAGTACCTACATTTGTAGAAAAAATTACTAAAGCTTCAATCATACAGAACCCCACACACATTAATAGTGGGAGATATCAATATCTCACTTTCACCCATGGACAATTCATAAACTAAAAAGACAGAATTCAAACAAAAACGTAATTCAACTAAGAGAAGTTATGACTCAAATGTACCTAACATATCTATAGAACATTCACACAAATAAAAAAGAATATATCTTCTCAATACCTCATGGAATGTTTCTCAAAATAGACCATGTATGTACTCACAAAACAATTCTCAACAAATTAATAAAAATTGGAATAACCTCTTGTACATTTTCAGATCATCATGGATTAAAGCTGGAGTTCAAAAACTACAGAAATTCTACAACTACCTGGAAACCAAAAAGCCTCGATTGAATTACCATTTGTTCTAGAAAGCATAAAAGGGGAAACAAACACTTCCTAGAATTCAGTGAAAAGAATACAAAAAAATTGAAACTTAAAGGATACTATGAAAGCAGTGCTAAAAGTAAAGTTCATAGCATTAAGTAGTTGCAGCAAAAAAATTAGTAAAATATCCCACTAGCAACTTAAAGACACACCTGAAAGCTCTAGGAAAAAGAAAGCAAGCACACATAATAAGAAAAGATGGCAAGAAATAATTAAATTAAGAGATAAAATGAATAAACTATAAACAGAAAAATACAAAGAATAAATGAAACAAAATATTGATTCATAGAATCAAAAGAGACAAACATTTATCCAAATTAAAAGGAAGAGAGAATTTATAAATTAACAAAATCAGAAATTAAAGGGAAGACATAACAGGCACTGAAGAAACTCAGAGAATAATTAGTTAATATTTCAAAAATTTGTAATCTACATAATTAGAAAATCAAAAAGAATTTGACAAAATTCTGGATAGATACCACACACCAAAATTAAATCAAGATAAAATAACAATTTACATAGACCTATAACCCTCAAGGAAATAGAAGTATTCTAAGTCTCCCAAGGCAAATAAAGCCCAGTGGCAGATTATTTTAGTGCGTAATTCTACCCGACTCTAAACAAAGAGCTAATAACAATATTCCTCACATTATTCCACAAAATAGAAACAGAAGGAGTTTTGTCAAGTTCTTTTTTTGAGTGCAAAGCCACTCTGGTACTCAAACCACCCAAAGACTCAATTTTAAAAAAAGACTACTATAGCCCAGTCTCTCCCATTCACAATAATGCAAAAATAATAGCAAATCTCCATACACAGAAAAATATTATCCACCATGATCAAATAATCTTTATCTCATAGATTCAGGTATGGTTCAACAAATGAAAACATGTCAATGTAATCTACCATGTAAATAAACTGAAAAAAAATAAAACCATATGATCATCTTATTAGATGCTAAAAAGGCCTCTGATAAAATCTCACAAACTATCTTGATAAAGGTCTTGAGATACAACATCAGGGATAAAAGGAACATATCTAAACACAGTAAAAGCAATATACAGCAGGCTGACAACCAACAACAAATTTAACAATGGTAAACTCAAAGCCATTCCACCAAAAGCATGATTAAGAAATACTGTTTACTATTTCCATTTTATTACAATATCATATTTGAATTTCTAGCTAAACCAATAAGAAAACTAAAGGATAGTGAGGGGATACAAGATAGAAAAGGAGACGTCAAAATATTTTTATTTGCACATGATATGATAGTTTTATATAAGCAATCCTAAAAATATTACAAAGGAATTTCTTCAGCTGACAAACAACTTCAGTGAAATGTCTGGATAAAAAAATTAACTCAAACAATCAGGAGTTTGCCTATATACAAAAGAGAAATGAGTAGAGTGTAGTAGAACATGGCCAAGGATATTGTCTCAAACCAGCTGCCAAGGCATGTACATATTGTACTTTCTTATGAGCCAACCTGGAGTCTACCTAAGATTGCCTGGAATCTGCCTAGCAACAGGCACTGCACAGATTTCCTGACTGCTGAAAGTCTGCCTAGCAGCCTACTTTCAGATCTCCTGACTATTCCCAGCCAATGAGGGACAGCCATGCAACATCATCAGATCATGACACAGCATGGATGATAGGAGGAAAGCATGAAAGACTCACCCCATTCTTGAATAAATGAGTTAAGTGTTTTTCAACTGACTCCAGGGTTTATGTCATTGCCTCTGTACCTTCTTGCCACCTCCCCTGAAAGAACTTTTAGAATATAACAACAATAGAGAATAAAATATAGAAAACAACACCCTTTACAATACCTACAGGTAATATAAAATATTTTGGAGTAATTCTAATTAAGCAAGTGATAGACCTACATAGCAAGGACATAAAATCTTTCAAAAATATTGGAGAAGATATAAGAAGATTGAAATATCTTTCATGCTCATGGATCCAAATGATTAACATAGTAAAAATGCCCATCTTACCAAAAGGAATCTACATATTCAATACAATATTCTGAAAAAATTTCAACACATTTTTTTTACAAATCATGAAAGAACAATACACAACTTCATATGGAGAAGAACCCAGGACAACAAAAACAATCCTGTATAAAAATAATAAAAAAACTTCCACAGGTATTGCAAATTTCAAGGTCCACTACAGAGCTATAGTAATACAAAGAAAATGATGCTGGCATAAAAATAAACAGACAGACGGATCATTGGTGTTGCACAAATTCTGGTTGTATTAAATGAAACTTAGAGCCAGATATCAGGGGAAAGCTGGAATATGAGAGAGAGAAAACAGACTATTGTCAAATTTCATCTAGCTATTTCCAGTGTCCTCAGCCTTGCTCTTTGTTACTTCTACCAAGGGAATCTGTCTTTCTATACCTGCCTTAAGTACCTTCTTCACCTAGGTATTTTACATTCAGATTAAAATTAAAGTTATGGGCTACTACTAATTGGTAGTCAGCCTTAAGCTCACAGAAACACAGATCTCTGGCTCTGGTGTAATGGGATTAAAAGTATAGGTCACCACTCCTGGTCTTTCCCCATGCTGGGATTAAAGGCCTAGTTACCCCTCTCTGACCCTCCTAGAATGACTGCAGATGGTTCTGTTCTCTGATATTCCAGAATGATTTTACTAAATATATAACATATCACCACACAGTGTAATTTAATTGATGTGGTGTTGGGAAGGATAGTTAATTCTCTTCTTTTTTAAAATTTTATTTTATTTTACATACAAACCATAGTTCCCTTTCCCTTCCCTTTTCCCACCAACCTCCAGTTTCTACCCACTCTCCCTTCACTTCTCACAAAAAGATAAGCCCCCTTACAGGAATCAACAAAATCTGGCATATCAATTTGAGGGACAATCAATGCCCCCATAACAGCTGAGCAAAGTATTATTCCAAAGAGAATGGGCTCTACAAAGCTAGTCCATTCACTAGGGATAAATCTTGGTCTCACTTCCAGAAGCCCCACAAACTACCCTGTACACATAACTGTCATCCACAATCAGAGGGCTTAGTTCTATTCAATGCAGGTTTCCCAGTTCTCAGTCCAGAGTCAGTGAGCTGCTTGTAACTCAGGTCAGCTGTCTGTGTAATTTTCCATTATGATCTTGACCCCTTTGCTCAGATAATCCCTCTTCCTTTTCTTTAATTGATTAGGAACTCAGCCCAGTGCTTAGCTTTGGATCTTGGCATTTGCTTTCATCAGGTGCTAGATGAAGATTCCATGAAATCCATTAGGGTGGTAATCAACTTGAGTATGGGGAAAGGTTAGTTTAGGCACACTCTCTACTATTGCTTGGAATCTTAGCAGAGTCTTCCTTATTAATTCCTAGGAATTTTCCTAGCTCCTACTTTCTCCCTAACCCCCAAATGACTCTTCTGTCGAGATATCTATTTCCTTGCTTTCCTTCTCTGTCCCTCCCCCTAACTCTACCATATTGTTTCCTCATGTTCTCTTCCCACTTCTCCTTATGCCCTATGGTCCAAGTTTCTCAGGAGATCTTATCTCTTTCCTCTTCCAAGGGGGATTCATGGATGTTTCTCATAGGATCCTCCTTGTTTCCTAGCTCCTCTGGCAGTTGTGGATTTTAACCTAGCTATTCTTTGCTTTATATCTAATACCTATTTATGAGTGAGTACATACTTTGTTTGTCTTTCTGGGTTTCAGTTATATCTTTTATGGTGATTTGTTTCTAGTTCCATTTATTTGTCTGAAATTTTCAAGATGCCATTTTTTTTTACAGCTGCATAATACTCTGCTGTATAAATGTATCACATTTTAAAAACTTCATTTTTCAGTTGAAGGGCATCTATGTTGCTTCCAGATTCTGGCTATTATGAATAATGCTGCTATAAACACAGTTGAACAAATGTCTTTGTGTTATGAATGTGCATCCTTTGGGTATATGCCCAAGAGATATTGCTAGATTATGAGGTAGACTGTTTCTCAGTTTTCTGAGAAAGTTCCATACTGGTTTCCAAATTGACAGTAGAAGGTTATATTCTCACCAGCAATAAAGGAGGTTCCCCTTGTTTCACATCCTTACAGCATAAGATGTCCTCCATATTTTTGATCTTGTGAATTGTCTTCTTACACAGCATATATAAGATAACATTTTGTATTCATTTTTATTTATCTTTATTTAATGATATTGTGGGCCATGGCATAGATACAACATGACAATTAATAATTCAGGTATCAAGTTAGCATATTAATAATTATCTGATGGGGAACTCCACTAGGCATAGACCACGGGGTTACAGACTGTAGATGACTGGTTATTTCTGTCTGTAATTTTTCTCATGTGTCACTATATTTTTTCCCTAAGAAAATTTATGGGTATTTTTCTTAGTACTTGTGTATTTATTTTATGAATATATCCCATCTGCTGTGCACATATATAGCTATGGATTGTCAGAAAGATAATTTCTCCTTAAATTATATAATTTTCATAAATGAAAATAATAAGATTTTTTTTATAATTCAGGCTAACATAAGAAAATAACTATTCTTAGCTACAAAGACAGCCTTTAACATCATTAGATTATTTAAGACCTTAAAACAAATTCAAAACAGACTAGCTGCCCCTGCAGATAAAATGCACAAACACACATTTCTAGGTGTCTGTGAAACCAAGGTCAGGCATAAAACAACTTTAGTTGTTTATCAACTGACTTTCTTCAGGGACTCCTAATTTCACTCTTGTGACACAAGACTAAGGTTCAGCTATCTGTTTATTGTTTAGCTCTTGAATTTCAGTGTCACTCTCCATAATGTCTCTCTGGCTATGTGCTTTCTGATTTCAAGGCCAAGCATTGCCATAGCTACTCACTTCCACTTGGTTATTCCTAGCTCAAGAACAACTATCTAATTTATGAAGTATTATTCATGTATTTGTCCAGAGGTTTTGTGTGTGTGTGTGTGTATGTGTGTGTGTGTGTGTGTGTGTGTGTGTGTGTGTGTGTGTGTGTGTGTGTGTGTGTGTTTTGAGGAAAACTAGAAGAGAGCTACATAGAAAATATGACTGTGAAAAGAGATTCTGTGTAAAGAGCTGTATAATGCTTTGTAGAAGATCTGCATAGATAAGATATATAGCTGTGTAGAAGTGGTATGTATCTGTGCAGAGAATGTAGCTTTATGGAGAGAGATATAGTTTCATGGATATTGTAGTTGTATGGAGAGACAAGTATCTGTTGGGATGATATTACTGTATAGCAATATGTATCTATGTGCAGAGAGAGAGTTTCAGAGAAAATTTTTGATAGGCAGAAATAAGGTAACAGTCAAAACACATATGCTTTTTATCCTACCCATTGGATATAAAAGTATAGCCCTTGCCTAACTTCATGGATTGCTTTTCATACTCTAACTCTGGTCTTGGAGCAGGCTGTTCATAAATACTCTGTTAACACTGTATTTTTGTTTTTTGTTTTTTTTTTTTTATTTTACAAAGCTCTTCACTTACTACTTGGAGTGCTCACAATTTGAAAAAAAGAAAAAAATATATATACAGCTACTATTTTTATTGAACTTACATTTATTATATACTTCATGTTTTAATTTAATTCAACTCTCCAAGTAATTTTATAAGGATAGAAATATTTAAACCAATTACCAGATTTTTTCCTCTTTTAATTCATCTACAAAAAACTAGCTAATATATAAATAAAATAAATATATATACTTAGTTGTGAAAGGAGGGAAGTCCATGCTCAAGGTGATAGCAGATCTGTGGTCTAGTGAGGACTCTTTTCTTATAGGGAGGACCTTTTTTATATTCTCTTATGGAAAACATAAATTGACACATCTGGGTTCAGAAACAGGGATGTCACTTTCAGAACTTAAGCAACTGCTACTGCATCTATCCTTTAATATTTGGAGATTAGATGTTTGCATATACATTTTGAGAGGGCACAAATATCTAGATTCTAACAACAGATGAGAGAACTATGGTTAATAGAAACAAAAAATAACACCCAAGAAAACAAAACAGTTTAGCTATTTAATCTACAAAGTCCACCATATTTCCATTGAGTCTACTTATATATAAATTCTCTTCTAATATTTTAAATGTTTTTAAGATTGTAGCAAAATTATAAATATAACAAAAGTCTCTAGTATTTTAGATATTGTCTTCTAATAACTTTTTTAAAAACAAAGAAGAAAGAAAAGATTATGCCTTGCTTAAAACTAAAAATTTAGCAAATATTTTATAGGTGACGTGTGGCAGGATTAAGGTGTCAGGTGATAAGGTCAGAAGACACTTCCGGGACCCTGGAGGGAGTGTGGCCAAGCCCATTGATAAGTGGCTGCTGGGACACGAGGAGCTCTCTTCCTGGTTCCTGGCTGCTGGCTGCTAGACAGACAGAATCAGAATCCATCGTGCTTCCATCGCGCTTTCATCGCTCCTCCATCGCTTGGATCCGCCAGTCCTTGTTCAGGTGCCACCATAAGCTGTTACTAATATTGTGAGTGTTAATTTATATTCTAATAAATATTAATTTTGGACTGGCGCCTTGAAAGTAAAACTCCATCTACATCTGGCGCCCAACGTCCTCGACCCTGTGCCCTAAACTGTAAGAAGCCAGGGGACATACAGACTGTTCACTTGGGCTTAAAGCTCCCTCTTGCTAGCCGGGCATGGTTTCCAGCCAGCTGATCCAGTGTGTAGGCAGGGGTTTTCGGCTCATTGCCTGGGGGCGAGATTTCAGAGCAAGACATGAGATCAACTCAGTGTGCAGACGCTAGACTTCAGTTCAGTGCGCAGGACCGGTTTTCAACTCGCCGGCCTACTACAGCATTTGGCTCTGCTTTCAGCCCCCTGCAGCACTCGGTTTTCAGCCTGCAGCTTTCTGCTGCTGAGAGTCTTTGCATCTACCATACAGTGGGTAGGAAATTGAACGAAACTGTGACACCTGTATACTAAACAGCGTAATTACATCTGAATTGACACAATGGCTGACTATTATTCTTTTGAAGAGTTTAGGTCATATTTTGCCATGGTGGTTGATAAATTTTTAAATGAATATCTTGAAGGATTCAATACCCCAGTCCTATTATTTTTTGGGTTATTTCTCTATTTTATTTTTCAAAATAAGAGGATGATGACAGAGTTGTCAAATGGAAACCAACAATTATTGTCCAGATTATGTATTATGGAACTATCGAACTCTACAGTGTCAGATGAGGTTAAACAGGTGCAAAATGTAAATCGACAGTTACTGTCCAAGGTATGTGATGTGGAACTGTCAAGCACTAAAATGGCAAAAAGGATGGATACTCTGGAAATTGGTTACAACAAGCTTTCAGATAAGGCTTCCTCTGTAGATAAGGATAACACTGTACAAGAGAAATATAGGCTTTATGTAAATTATGAAAACAAGAAACTTGTTGACTACATTAATGATGAGAACAAGAAAATCATTAATTATGTTAATGATGGGGATCGAAAAATTGCTGACTCAGTGAGGTCTTTGGAAGGACTGCTTCATCAGGACACTCAAGCTCTAGAAAAATCAATAGTATCTAAACTTCAAGAATGGAAACCAGTAGTATCCAAAATCCAGGAATGGGAACCTGTAGTATCCAAAATCCAGGAATGGGAACCCGTAATATCCAAAATTCAAGAATGGGAGGATCGCATTGCAATACTGGAAAAGGGTAGTGATGCATCTTATGCTCAGAACAGTTCAGGTCAACCCCCAATGGGATATTATGGTACTGGAGGTACTCTACCCAAATTGGTAAACATAACAGGGCTACCCCCTTCCACACCACTATTGTTCCCAGCTGCTATTCAGGCAAAGATAACACCTGATGGATCCTCAGAATATGTAGAGTATAGCTATGAGCCAGTACATATGAGAGACATCAAGGATTTTAAAGAGGCAATATCAATGCACGGTATACACTCTACTTATGTGAAGCAGCTTCTAAATTCATGGTCAGCACAAAACTGGATTCCACCAACTGATTGGATGCAGCTAACAGCTGCTGTCTTGGACCAAAGTCAGAATTTACAGTGGAGAGGCTGGTTTAGAGAGGAGGCCAAGACCTTGGAACAACAAGGAAAAATTAGGGGTTTCTTTGCTTCTCAGGACCAAATCCTTGGTGAAGGCATGTTTGCTGATGTGAGGACTCAATCTACTTATGATGAGCATACTTTATTGCTATGCCGTACTGCTGCACTGAATGCTTGGGAAAAGATTTTGGACCCAGGTCAAAAAATTGAGCATTATACTAAGGTCAAACAAGGCTTAAAAGAGCCTTATACCGACTTTATACAGAGGCTCACCACAGCTGTTCATAGAGCAATATCAGATACAGAAGTTAGGAAGCAATTAATACTTTCTCTGGCCTTTGATAATGCTAATACAGAATGTAGAAGAATACTAATGCCTTTAAAGATCAGGGCTGCACCGATAGAAGAATGGATTCAATATGTAATAAATGCTGAATGTCTCCATGGAAATGAGGAGAATTGGGTAGGCCAAGCTGTTGCTAATGTTAGGGTGAGGAACCAAGACATCACTTGCTTCAACTGTGGTAAACAAGGCCATAAAAGACGGAACTGTGCACAAGGTACTCTTGGAAAAAATACCCGATCTAGGTTTAATTCGAACAGAAGGCCATTGCCTTCTGGATTATGCAGAAGGTGTGGCAAGGGACGGCATTGGACCAATGAATGTAGATCTACCAGGGATAAAGAAGGCAACCCTCTACCATTGGGAAACGCCTTTCGGGGCTTCCCCCGGGAAGCCCCCAAAAATCAGACTCCAAATTCAAGGATGGTGAGATCATATCCGGTCATAGGACAAGATCAGCATTCTCAGGACGAATAGAGCATCCAAAACCTGATCTAGAAAACCATATGCTATTAGATAATAATATAAATTCAAAAGAAAACTCAGAAATTCCAAAAAGAATCACAAAACGAATGTTCTGGCAGACTTCAATAAATGAACAAAGACCAAAATTGGGTATACGGATAGATAATATTTATATCCAGGGTTTAGTCGACATGGGGGCTGATGTTTCGATCATAACCCCCCAATCATGGCACCCCAGATGGCCTTTACAGGCAGTAGATATCCAGTTTCTGGGTATTGGAACAATATCGCAAGTAAAACAGAGTGTGAGATGGCTTGAATGCATAGGACCAGAAGGTCAGAAAGGATGGTTGAAGCCATATATGGCTGATATAGCAGTGAATCTGTGGGGTCGCGACCTTCTAATGCAATGGAATACCCAGATTAATATCCCTCCTCCTTCTGATATCAACCGGAGACTCAATTATGTTTCCAGAAATGACGCTCTAAGGTACTACGGAAAAAATTCGCCAGCCATTCAGGCTGTAAAAAAGAATTGCCCAATAACCACAGAACCTCAAAGGACACTCACAGCATTGCCTTTGAAATGGTTAACAGAAAAGCCTATTTGGGTTCAACAATGGCCTTTGACAAGAGAAAAACTTCAGGCTTTGGAACAGTTGGTACAGGAGCAGTTACAGGCTCAGCATATCGAAGAATCAACCAGTCCATGGAATTCTCCTGTTTTTGTTGTCAAGAAAAAATCTGGAAAATGGAGGATGGTAACGGATTTAAGAGCAATTAATAAGGTGATTCAACCTATGGGCCCCTTACAATCTGGTATTCCCCTGCCTTCTCTGCTACCTAAAGGATGGCCTATTGCAGTTATTGATTTGAAGGATTGTTTTTTTAGCATACCTTTACAGGAACAGGACAAAGAGAAATTTGCTTTTACAGTGCCTACTCTTAATAATTCAGGGCCAGCTAAGAGGTACCAATGGAGAGTCCTTCCCCAAGGAATGTTGAATAGTCCCACCTTATGCCAATATTTTGTACAACAACCACTAGAAATACTGCGCAAGCGCTTTCCTCAATCTGTCATTTACCATTATATGGATGATATTTTGCTGGCAGACCCAAACCCAAAGACATTAGAAACATTGTTTGAAGAACTAAAGAAAATATTGCCTGATCGGGGACTACAAATTGCTCCAGAAAAAGTACAGAGGGGAGATTCTATCAATTATTTAGGATATAAAATAGGTTTACAAAAAATTAGGCCACAAAAGGTAAAATTAAATAGAGATAAATTGAAGACTCTTAACGATTTTCAAAAGTTACTAGGAGATATCGCTCATAGACGGCCCATGATTGGTATAAAAAACTATGAGCTAGTTAATTTGTTCAAGACTTTGGACGGTGACAAGGATTTAAATAGTCCAAGAGAATTAACTGATGAGGCTGAGAAAGAATTAGAGTTGGTAGAAAGAAAACTTCAAGAAACACATGTGGATCGTGTGGATCCAGACCTGGAATGCATACTTGTTATTTTACCCTCAAGACAATCTCCAACAGGAATCTTAATGCAAAGAGAAAGCATCATATTAGAATGGATATTTCTGCCACATAGGCCAAGCAAAAAGATGAAGACATATATCGAAAAAATTGCTGATCTGATTTTTAAAGGTAAATTAAGACTTCGCCAATTGACTGGAAAGGACCCTGCAGAAATTGTTGTGCCTTTGACTAATGAAGAAATTGAACGATTATGGGCAGACAGTGAACCTTGGCAAAAAGCTTGTAGTGACTTTTTAGGAGAGATTAATAATAAATATCCTCAAAACAAGAGAATTCAATTTATAAAGGAAACTAATTGGATCTTTCCTCATGTGGTACAGGATAAACCCATTTCTGGAGCCCTCACCTTTTATACTGATGCGACCAATTTAGGAAAGGCTGGCTACAAGTCTGAAGACTTAATTAAGGTGGCTCAGAGCCCTTATAACTCTGTTCAGAAGTCAGAACTATATGCAATTATTATGGTGTTGTTGGATTTCACAGAACCTCTCAATGTAATTACTGATTCTCAATATGCAGAAAGAGTTGTTTTACATATTGAAACTGCTGACTTCATTCCTGATGATTCAGAATTGACCTTACTATTCATACAACTACAGGATATCATCAGAGGTAGGATACATCCTATGTACATAACACATATCAGGGCACACACGGGTCTCCCAGGCCCTCTAGCGCAGGGTAATGATGAAATAGATCGGTTGCTGATAGAAAACGTGCTAGAGGCCACAGAATTTCATGAGAAACATCATGTCAACAGCAAAGGATTAAAAAAGAGTTTTTCCATCACTTGGAATGAAGCAAACGAAATAGTAAGGAATTGCAACACTTGCTCTTTCTATAACCAACCGTCTTTACCTGCTGGAAGTAATCCTAAAGGTACACAGAGAAATGAGATCTGGCAAATGGATGTGTTTCACTTCCCAGAATTCGGAAAGATGAAATATGTACATCATACTATCGATACTTACTCTGGAATGCAATGGGCAACTGCTCTGAGTTCTGAAAATGCTGATGCTGTACTAACTCACCTTTTGGAAGCCATGGCCATAATGGGAATTCCCACTCAGATTAAGACTGACAATGCTCCAGCTTATGTTTCCCAAAAATGAAGATAATTTTTGGATACTATAATATAAAGCATATTACGGGGATACCACACAATCCCACAGGACAGGCAGTTGTGGAGAGATCTCACCGCACGTTGAAAGAGATGCTTTATAAACAGAAGAAAGAAATGAGAAAACCCAGGGAGAGATTACACAGTGCCTTATTGACTTTAAATTTTCTTAATGCTGATGAAAAGGGAACATCAGCTGCTGAGAGACATTGGGTGATAGAGAAATCCTCTGAGTTAAATCAACCCATCTACTTCAAAGATGTGTTGACTTCTGAGTGGAAGCCAGGATATGTGCTTCGATGGGGTAGGGGTTTTGCTTTTGTTTCAGCAGGCAAAGAAAAGATATGGGTACCGACAAAACTAATAAAAGTCCGCTTTCTAAAGGAGTCCCTTCCTGAGGAGGAGAAGTAATTGCTCACCCCTGATATGACAAATGGATACAAGGTAAGAAAAACACATTTAACAAACCTGGGGCAGGGTCTCAGTTTTGTCTTTACAGGAAAATGGATACAACTGCTTTTAAGACTAATTACTCATCTGCAATAGAAGACAGACTGATGATTAAGGAGTGAACATGACGGACTATGAGACCAACTAATATACATATGCACTACTGGGTAATATTTCAATATTTACTGCTTTGCATCTTGCATCTTCACCTCAAAAAAAAAAAAAAAAGAAAAGGAAGGCATGGTCCTGATTTGACTATTAATAGGACTGGATTTGGATTGGGAACAAGTGGCTTTCTCCCTCTCTAAACCCAAGCATATTGATAAAGAAAATGTGAAATATTCTGTCTCATATCAGAAAAGCCACCTGGTGTGAGACAGAAGACAGAATATTTAGGGACCAATATTATTGAGAGTTCATCTTAAACCTCGTTTCTCTCTGTTTCTGTAACTTTCAAACATCCTGTCTGCGTACAATCTCCTGAAGCTATATAAGATATTAATATCTTTTTTGAGTATCAACAATGCTTAAGTTTTCCATTGTAAATAACATTTCCTCCTATCAGCTATCTACAAAGAATCTGGAACCAAGATGGGGCCCCCAACGCAGCAACTCCTACTAGTGAAACAAGAATAAAAGAGAGAGTAAGAGACAGGTAGACAGACAGACAGAGGCAAAATTAGAAAAATCAAGAACCTGGTGCGCACCAATCAATGATTGTTTTCAGAAAATAGACTATTCAAAAATGGCTGCAAGATAGCTCTCTATGATTACCCTTCAGATCACACTTCTAATTAGAATTCCAGATGGAGTTAACCACTATTCTGAGAATGGTTATAAATGTATATAGTCAGTCCATTAAGATCTAACCATTGTTTTAGCCTTTACAGGATCTCAAAGAGATGCCATCGCCCTTAAGTCAGCAGGAAGCAACCTTATGAAAGACTATGCCCCCTTTCACAATAAGTTTTGTGTTCTGAGGGTTGTGGGTAATTCTTATTCTGTTAGAATAGTTTTAAGTGAAAATTGGGTGGAGGACAGAAGTATAATATAGCATCAAAGATCTCTTCTGAAGAAGAGAAGGGGGATAGATATGATAGATAAAGGTAGATTGTTCTGCCTACCTATACACCATTTTAGCTAAATGTATGGGCTAAGTTAAAGACAATTTGCATTGGCATAGGTATTTGTATATTGATACAAATGTAAAATCATTTTATATGTTTAATTGTGATAATTTGTACATTTGTACAAAGTTCAATCTGAAATTGCTTTATATAACCAAAGCAACTTGTATTTCGTTATAAATCTGAATCTGTAACTATTATGTAAAGTTAAATCTGTAATTGCTGTTTTATATATACTTCTATCTCTGTTTAAAATATTTGCACATCATTGTCATGTACACTATGCAATTACTACCTTCATTTAACTATACTAGATATAATGTATGATTGCACTAGTTATGATATATGCACAAGATGTTTTATATACCTCTGTTTAGATGATATATATGTATATACATGTCTAAAATGCTGTGGCCACTCTACATGGTAATATACCCCTGGCTAATGTTTGATAGTCATACTAAAAGTCATTGTTCAGGGATTGTACACCTCTTGTATAGGTATTCTAATTTTAGTACAGGGTTTAATCCTTAGGACAATAAAAACTACTGTCAACATTACTTAAGGTACCATATCCCAGTCATCTCAGATACAGGTTAGAATATCATAGATAGACAGAAATCTTCAACCATTTCATAGACCCGGAGAATATGGCATTTAACATTTGAAATTCGGCCATGAGAGGCACGACGACTCCTGGTGTCACTGCTCCTTTCCCGAGATGGTATGAGCATCGAGGATACTCCATTGGAGTTTGTCCTTTTGGCAGAGAATGTCCGGTTGAGTAAGGAACTGTCCTTACCTTGATTATTGACAGTGCACACATGGTGTCCAAGCTGGAGGAACAAGTTGATGGATGGAGACTGACGAAACCTGCCTGGACAGGATAAGACAGTCCCTCCAAAATTTCCCTGCTTGTGAGAAGACCTGTCAGATACCATAGGCCTGTTGCCAATATGATAGATGCTCCAATGGCGCACAAAACAAGGGATGATTGTCCAGGTAGCTGTGTTGCTGTCCTCTCCCAAATTTTGGAAGCCACTACTTCCATATACTTCTGACTTTCAAGTGATATATCTTCCTTCTCAGGTCTTGAAGGGGTTGAAGAATAGGTATTTACGGTTACTAACTCATAATAATTCCTATTGTATATAATCTTAGTTTAGAACCTTTTTATTTAGACAAAAGGGGGAGATGTGGCGGGATTAAGGTGTCAGGTGATAAGGTCAGAAGACACTTCCGGGACCCTGGAGGGGGTGTGGCCAAGCCCATTGATAAGTGGCTGCTGGGACACAAGGAGCTCTCTTCCTGGTTCCTGGCTGCTGGCTGCTGGACAGACAGAATCGGAATCCATCGTGCTTCCATCGTGCTTTCATTGTTCCTCCATCGCTTGGATCTGCCAGTCCTTGTTCAGGTGCCACCATAAGCTGTTACTAATATTGTGAGTGTTAATTTATATTCTAATAAATATTAATTTTGGACTGGCGCCTTGAAAGTAAAACTCCATCTACAGTGACGTGAAAACAGAAATCTAGAATGAAATTGTCTTTATTGACAATGAGATTGGATTTTATAAAATATTACAGTATAAATAAAAATGGTTCAAATGCAAAAGTTTACAAAACACATTTCTTTGAAAATTTTCATTGAAGTATCTGAATATGTTATTTCATTTTAAATTCAGAAATTAATGGGAATTAGTTAATGAGAATTTATTTTCCTTCATCATTGATGCAGAAATGTTACAGAAATAAAATCAAATATATGTTAAAATTTTGTAAATCTCATACAACAAAGCAGTGCTGAACACAATAGTATTTGTTTATAAAGATTTTCATAAACTGTCATAAAATAGAAGCAGCTAATAAGAAATATCAAAGTCACAATCATAGATATAAAATTCATGTCAAATGCTACAGCATTTATGAATTAGCCAAAAAGAGATAAATATAACATCTTTATTGTTAGGTTTTTTTTTCAATTTCACTTTGTAGGTGTTTGTCTGCATGTGTGTGTGTGTGTGTGTGTGTGTGTGTGTGTGTGTGTGTGTGTGTGTGTGCCTGAGTGTTCTAATTAGAAGGTACTGACACAAAACAAAAATCACAGCCTCACTGAAAAAGTCTATCTAGTTGCAATAATATAAGATAAATGCCAGGTGGTTAAGATTGTAATTTTTGAGAATTTGACACAGTGTATTTTGCTCATATTTATATACCTATTTCCTCTCCAACCACCTGACATCCACCTCCAGTTACCTAATTACCCACAATATTTTTTTTATTTTTAAGAAAAAAAAATATAGTTTATCAGCACCAATTTGTGTTATTTTGCATGTTGATTTAATATTGCCAAACAGGAGTGTAGAACACTGCATTTTTAAGCTATTAAAAATTCTATGGCCTAATTTTAGCTTTTCTGAGCTATTAATAGGTCCCAGAAAAACAAAATTAGGCAAGAAAGAGGTAACAAAATCTACTCTTCATCTACAGTAGCAGGAACATTTTTTGAATAGGTAAAGTACACTTATCAGCTGTCAGGGACTTTTGTTGTTGTTCTTTTAGTTGGCACCAAAATTTTCAGATGAAGATCTGAAAATACAGAGAAAGCTTACAGTAAAAGTCTGTGAACTGTCACACTGATACCAGTGAAGTACTCTAAAAAGGAAACAGCTGGCAGTCCCTTTCCAAGAACCTGGTAGGAAACTACATGTGGTATATGAACATCTTATGACAGTGTTCCTGGGGCATGTTTATCAGAGCCTGGATATTTTTATGATAACAATGCTCTATGAACTCCACAATTATAAACTCATGAGAATATACACACCTTTCTAACATCAAAATATTCCTGATGACACTGGCAAGGACAGACTGTTCATATGAGCTGATAAGCATAAAAATCCAATGTAGTTATGAGAGAATATAAGGTAATAAGAATTCTATTCTCTCAAAGAATCATATAAGAAACAAATAGCACCAGTATTATTTTACAGGAATCATGGAATAAAAAGTAATCAGAAAAGAGACATAATAATAATACAGGCAGCTAGTACTGCATAGTTGAAAGAGAATCTATGTCCTTCAGAATCTAAGAGATGGGACAAAATACATGTTGCAATGGGAAAGACCTACAAAAGTCTTTGGCACTGTCTCAGTTTTCACTAGGCAAAAAATTTCAGAAGTTGAGTTACTTTCTTCTTTTTCAATTAAGCAATAATATTGTATAAAGATGTGCTACGAAAAGAGATAATTAAAAATTAATTATATTATGTGTTTTATAATTGTTAATACTGAAATACATCATGGTTCCAATTAGAAGGCCAAACAACTTCCTTCAAAATTTTATAGGTCATTATTTCATACATAGCTCTTAGTTTAACCTGTTGTAAGAAAATATATTGGAATGGCTTTTTGACAATGACACTAAATAAATTTTAATTACCAAAATTTCAACTAAGAAATTTATTGACAAAATTCCATGCATTAACATGTTGTAAACTTGTATGGCCATTGTTTGTGCTACTTACAATGGGAAATGATTGTATGATACTATAGAATGAGGAGAAGAATTTGTGCCATCAGCCACTCTGGTTTTCACCTTTGACAGTATAAATTTGTTAAGAATGAGCTTTCTTATTTTTAAGAAAAAAATGATAGATATATAATATTTCTTTAAAAAGAGATCTTTATAATCGAGCCAGAATTATAGGACAGAAGAGATAAAGTAGAGGCTTTTCAAATTTCACTAATACTATTATGAGAAAATGTCACATACTTTTTTCAAAAATAATTTGAAGTACAATGGGACAACTTGTAGTATATTTCTGCTCCAGTCTAGCCCTGTGGGCTGGACCCACCCAATGCTGTTTAGCCCAAAAATATAACTTAGATGCTTATATTGATCATGTTGTTGATCCTGTGGCTCAAGTTTATTTTTACCTAGCTCTCACACCGTAACTCAGCTCATTTCTAGTAATCTGTCTTGACATTTGGCCCATTGCTTACCTGTGTCTATTCCACATTGTTTTTTGGGCAGCTAAATTGCATTTCTTCTGACTATGCCCTCCTTCTCCTGTTATCTATGCTTAGATTTCTTGCTTGCTTCTAAGATTCCTTACCATAGGCCAAAACAGTCTCTTTATTGATCAATTGTATTTACAGCATAAAAAAAGACATCTCACATGAACAATTTAGCATTAAGTCTTCCTTCATTAAAAATTTAAGAAGCAGCATGTGTAAAAGAGTAAAAGTGCAAAAAGTTAAGTGTTATCAAAATGCCTATAATTCTGAATATTGCAAATTTAGTCAAAACAAAGTGTTATTGCTGTAATTATGTAAGCTAAATGAACCAGAAACACTGATAACAGAGGCCCAGATGATTTAATATATCAAATATATTTGCTTCTGTGCTTCAACTCTCTTGTTCAATATATACTTTCTATTAAAAACTCCTCCACTCATCCACTCACTCTAAAATAAATAGTGTTGTGTTTTTAATGGAACACTCTTCCTGCCTGCCTTTCCTCATATCCTTTTTGCTAACAACAATAATATTATTTCTTATTTGCAGCATACAGGCATGATTAATTGTTCCTAACCAAGTAAATAGAAAAGTTGTTTAATGACTGCAGACTTTGAAAAGCTAGTCTTGTTTATAAACTCAGAGATGGCTCACAAGACAATTTCCATCATAAATCTCAGTAGGTGCTGTAAGTTTCTGTTATATTCTTTTTACTACCCTGTCAGTCATTTGTGTAGACTACTGAAAGTCCCCTTCACCCAAAAATAGTTATTACAAGAATGTTTTCATATCTCCGTACTATAATCATGAGACTAGAAAAATATTATACCAATTCCCATTTCTACTCTTATATCCTTTTGCCTTCCCCTTTTTATGACCAAGACCATAACTGTCAAAAATTTTACTCTGAGCAGTGAGAATTAGATTACTCAACTGACTAAATTATAGAATTATATATAACATAGGACATATTGTAGTTTAGACAAATGACAAGCCTTTCCATCAATAATTAGTTTATCAATATGTGTGTTTAGCAATAAAGAACAATAGACATGAGATAGAAGTAATTCACAGATTCTGCTCATAATGCTACATACATGATAAGGTTTAGAGTCTAAACTCTTTTTATTCTCATTCTTTTTGCTGACAATGCAGGTGATGTTTACTCCAAATCCATTCCCCCACCAAGATCACTATAATTTCTGCATATGCAGAAAAATACACCTTCATGGTTGTCTTAGATTGGCAATTTCAGTGAGGAGGTCTGACTTCTTCAAGATTTATAATTCTTAATAGTATAGTGCTGGCACTCTGGATGAACAATGGAGTTCCCCATTGATGAACAAGCTTTATTCTGATTCATGTATTGATTGAGTCAGTTTTAACATCTATCTTGGCCCAGAAAGACAAAAGTGATTTATCATCTGTATGTTTATTTCTTTCCTAGACACTTCAAGCTCTAATTTTTAACTATATTATTCATCCTTCCTGACTTTAAACTGATGCTTGATTTAGTAATTTTTTACTTTTCTAATTTTATCACTGTTGCAATCTGTAATGTGAAATATTCTAAGTAATATTTTTATTTAAGAACTTTTTCTCCCACACCCAACACTGTAGTAGGAGGTTTCTTTCTGGTGCCATTTGTAGTAAGAGGTTTCTGGCCTGGACTTTCAGGCCTAGCCTCAATGTTTAGGCCCACAGAGACACATAGATGCTTTCAATAGTTTTAGGCTGATCGGCCTAAGGCCCAGGCATATAACTTGCTAACTCTTTACCCTTAATATAACCCATGACTCTTATCCTGTTCAGCCATGCAGCTCGGTACCTTTACTCAGAGAAGCATAGTTGTCCTCTGCTTCTTTGGGCTTCTCTCTGGCATTATTCTCTGTTCTGCCTGTTCCTAGAGTCTTTTTAGTCTGGTAGCCCCACCCACACTTCCTGTATGCCTTTGGCCAACCACTGCTTTTTATTAAACTCATAGATAAGAACAGTTATTTACAATGGAACAACCTAATCCCCCTTCATACCACTGCTCCCCCTGCTTTCCCTCCACATTTTTCTCCCTCAGCATCTCAACACACCATGCTATGGCATCCATTCCCCATGGAGGGAAAGTCTGATGGGGTTTTAGATAGGCTTGCAGACAGGGGTCCTGCTTGCTTGCCTGTAGCTCAAACTTAGATAGATCAAAAGGGCACATTTTGATTCCTGTTGCTCAAACCTTAGAGTACTCCTAGTTCTATATAAAGCATGCTTCATAGGATATATTTCATGTCTGTTACTATAAATATAGTCAAAAGTTCATGAAAATTAGAGAACCTAAGGAATGAAACTACTATTGCTGTTTTGCTAAATGATTATATTGTCAAACTGCATTCTACATAGTTATGTTCATTGCCACAGATTTATGCTATTATAAACTTTGGTCATTGAGACTTATTTTTGCAGTGGATAGTATAGAGACATAACTCTTCAATGTATTGAGTACAACTAACTCCAAGTATACAGCAGTGGGTAGATAATATTTATATACTCCACACTCCAAGTTTTAGTAACTTCACAGAAGATGGAGTAGAAAGAATGAAAGAGCCAGTAAGTGAGGAAGAAAATTGTGAAATGTTAATTTCTGAATATGAGATGGCTATTTCATGTATCAACTCCCAGCATCTGTGGTTATCAAGACAAGACATGAATGAGATCAAGACAGTCAAAATTCCTGAATGGAGAATATGTTCCTGAGGTTCCATCTCTATCAATGATGCTATTGGCAGTTGATAGCTATTGAAGGAGAAGAGTCACTTTACTTTGGGATTTTTGGCAAATTAGATTCCTCACACCCTATTAATTGCCCACATAACCATATGTATATTGGCAATACTAATTGAATATGTGGGTTATTAACAACAAAAATAATTATAAACCAGGAAAAGAGAGAAGTATAGAGCCACAAGGTACATTGTAAGAGAGAGTAGTTGATGACTTTTATCAATATACATTTTATAAATGCATTGAACTTTGACAGATAAAAATATTTAAATTTGAAATTTTTAATTTCTTTCTTTACTTTTTCTGTTCCCCTAACACAAAATCAATGAAATAATTCCTAATGTTTTTCAGCTTTACTCATAGATTATTTGTATTTTCAGTCATTATAAAGGCTTCTTCTAGCAGCATATGGGAATGGGTGCACAGACCCACACGGAGGCATAATACAGAGAGTATCTCATTGAAGATCTCCATTAGGCCCCACCTCTCAGAGATTGGGGACCCCCACAGAAGGCAGGGAAGAAAACTGTAGAATCAAAGGGAATGAAGGGGAACAGAAGAACATGATTCACTGAATCAATGAAACAGGGTGCCCATGGGCTCACAGAGCAGAAGCTGCCAGCACAGGGCCTACATGGGTCTATATTAGGTCTTCTGTATATATGTTATAGCTGTTTACTTGATGTTTTTGTAGGAGTCACAACTGTGAAAGTGGATGTATTTCTGCCACTTTTGCCTGTACTTGGAACTCTTATTTTCCACTTGGGTTGACTTGTGTATCCTCAGTATAAGGGGCTTTGTCTTGTCTTATTGTATTCTGTTTTGTTTTTATTTATTTATTTATTTTTTGGTTCTTGCTTCTTGGAAGCATGCTCTTTCCTGAAGAGGAAGTGGGTTTGGAGAGAAGAAATGTGGGGAAGCTAGGAAGAGTGAAGGGAGGTGAAACTCTGGTTGGTATGTATTACAAGATTAAAAAAATATATCCTGTATAATCAGAATAGTTTTCACTTTGTACAACTTGGGGTTTGACTTTTAATAATAAAAATATTTTTTTTAAAAAAATGATTAAAACAGTCCTTAAAAAGCTAATTCAGGACCAACCACTCGCCAAATAAATATACTCCACAAGCTCAATAGCGTGAGTATACATCTTTGGAACCTATGTAAATGTGGAAGAAGAAAGGTCTTTCTCCACAAATGTGTCTTCTACACACACAAACACACACACACCAACAAACAAACACCATATACATAAATACACATACAGATTTTTAAGCCATGAAAAAGCTTTTCTAAAACTACAGGAGGGAATCTATATCTAGTAGTTTAAATATTAAAATTTCGTTGTAGGAGAGGTCATAAACCCTGGACTGGAGGACACCTTACAGCTGTTTTACACTAAACTGACAATGTGTCCAAATGCCTTTTACATTTGTATCTGTAGGTAAATACTACTCTGTCTTAAATAGGGATTTTTTTCCAGCATTCAATTGTCACAATTGTCACAATGCTGAAAAAAAAAATTATCAAGGTTCCTAAAGCTGTTAAAGTCTTGTTAGAGATGTGTGTTTAGCTCTAAGCATACTAAATCTAGACTCAGAAAACTTTGTAGAAAGGATCAAAATTATTTAGAAATTAGAAGACTTGGAGAAAGGATACAAGAAGCGCTGTGCTGTCTTTTAGCCATAAACTCACAATATATACAGATTACTGGGTCTGCAGAAGAACTGACCAACAATAACCATGTGTGAATGTAAGTGGGCTTAGAAGTCTTAATTTCTAAATACTAAACTAATTTCTACTGATGATAGAGTCAATGACAGGAAGAGTCATTATCTTTCATTGTTCAGTCAATCATGAACCCAATAAGTTTCATGTAATAGCTCCAATTCTAAGATCATACCAATGGTCCTAGTAAAATTAAATTTACCACAAAAACTTCAAAAGTCATGAATATTGAAAAAGAACAGATAAGAAGGATCTAGGGTTGATAGAGATAGAAGGGAGAAGGGAGGGCAGAGAAATAAATAATGAGAAAGTATTACATATGTATATGGAATTATCAAAAATGAACTTTATTGGTGGTACATGACTTCAATCCCAACCTTCACAAGACCAAAGTAGACAATTTTCTATGGTTTTGAGGTCAGTATGGTCTACATGATGAGTTACAAGAAGTTGGGACTACATAGTAAGAATCTGTCTCAAAAAAAACAATATTAATAAATAAATTAATAAACAAAATCTATGATTTTTAAAATAAGATTATAAAAATTCAATGAATTCTTTTATATTCTCAACCATTCCGTTATGTCTACCTAATTCAATTGAAGCTTTCTCATAATTTTTATTATGTAAACACTTGGAACTTTTCTTGAATGGCTACAGCTAAAAGGCCTATTGTTTGAGTTGCCCAAGTAAAAATATCAATCTTTCACATAGAATTTTAAATTTTTTTCTACCTTTCTATGTCAGAAGACAATATTTAGGTTTTCATAATTTGTTTTACATTTTTTAAGACTTTGTTATAATTTTCCTTGCATATTGTAAAGTTATCTAAACATTTTACATTTTAGAGGTGTTTGTTAGTTTTTAATTTGTAAGACAGGGATCATTGTGTTTCCTAACACATAAGGTCATTGTAGAAATTAAATGAAAGAAGAAACATGATAATATTTACTATAGCATCAGGCACAGTTGCCCACTAATTTTAATTATGGTTTATTTATGAATTTATAAATAAATTTTGTAGTAAGAGGTTTCTGGCCCTGACTTTCGGGCCTAACCTCAAGGTTTAAACCCACAGACCAGCAGAGACACACAGATGCTTACAATAGTCTTAGGCTAATAGGCCCAGGCATACAACTTGTTAACTCTTTACCCCTTAAACTAACCCATGACTCTTATCTTGTTCAGCCATGCGGCTGGGTATCTTTTCTTAGAGCAGCATAGTGGTCCTCTGCTTCTTCTGGCTTCTCTCTGGCATTCTCCTCTGTTTCTTCCTGTTCCCAGAGTTCTCCTAGTCTGGTAGCCCCACCCACACTTCCTGTCTGCCTTTGGCCAATCAGTGCTTTTTATTAAACCAGTAGGTGGGACAGTTATTTGTAATGGAACAACACAATCCCCTACAAAATTTATTTAGGAAACATAAGACTTGGAGAAAGGATACAAAAAGTGCTGTCTTCTAGCCATAAACTCACATTATCTACAGATCATTGAGTCTGCAGAAGAACTGACCAACAATAACTGTGCATGAATGTAAGTGGGCTTAGAAGTCTTAATTCCTACACACACATTTATTTTAAATGAATGGTTTATTTGCATATTTATTTTATGTAACTACATAACTAGAGTATGATTAAAATTTTTTAGTGAAAAAGGGATCATGAGTGAAAAAAATTTAGGAAACCTAGCACTAGATATTCCATTTAAATGTAAACATCAGATTTTGGAATACTGAAACATATTGAGAATCACAACTTGGATAAATGTATGCCTAAAAAGAAATCAAATAATGATGGATATAAAGTAAGAGTGACCAAAAATGAGCTTTTAAGCAACTTAGTAAGACACTCTTATTTATGTGTGATTTTCTAGGTTGAATACTAGTAGAATTTTACCTATAATTTCATATAATTATTAATAATTTCATAATCTCCATTTTCTATGCTTGCTCCATTTAAAATTAAATTGATAGATCAAAATGGAATACTTTCAGTATAACATGTAATGTTATGGTGGCTCAGGCCAATAACTATAATAATGAAACACTGGTATAAAGAAGATCATGGATTTGAGGTGGCTTGGACTATGTAAAGATTCTAGGACAGCCTGAGATGCAGAGTAAGATGCTATTCCAAAAAGCAAAATTTACAACAGCATAAATAAATTGATTAATGCAATCAAACATATTTTTATTTATTTTTATAACCTACTTGACAAAAGTAAGAAATGATCTAGATTTCTAACATGTTTCCTAAAATTTAGTTGGTTGTACATCAGTTTATATAAATACATTTGCCCTAAAATGATTGCCATTTTTCTGTGGGGGAAAAAAGAGTTATAAGTGTCTAGAGTTTCTTCCTATTATTTTGTGATTATTCCACAAACCCAGAGTTACACTTATCACACAATTTATTGGGACAGGATACAAAAAGATAATTTCTTTGCCATAAGTAAAGCAAACTCTTATGGGAGAATTATCCTCCAGGTCTAGTGCTCTCTGTAAGTGGAGTATTCCCAAAAGTTATTTAACTTTTTATCATTATCTATTTTATTTTTTCTTCTTTGATAAAGGACTAGTATGTTATTAAAACATTATTTTTTAGAAAATATATAATTTTAAATATGTTTTAAAAGCTTTGCTCTAAATGAGTAATAGCATAAATATAAATTCTGTAAATATAAAAAAGGCAGGATTAATGTTCTAGATAATATTAATTTTACCTAGTCTATAAAAATTCCCTTTCCAAAAGATGTAAGAAAAGAAATGGCTTATATTTCATGTTTACATAACATAGGACAAATAAAAATGTTGAAAGTAGATTCTGTTTCACTGTAATCTTCTATCTCAGAAAAATAAAGCAAATAACCCAAGTAAATAAAAAGAAAGCAAAACAATTTCATAGCAATGTGAATTAGGTAATAGAATCATGTAACCCCAAAAGAACATAACAATAAAATAATGAGTATTCACTAAACAAATGGAAAAATGTCCCCATTAGTCATTGAATAAGCATTTGAGATCTTGGACATGAGGACTATACTATAAAATGTTTCATATGCTTTGGGAAACAATACCACATCACAATTTTATTGTATTGATCAATGAGATTTATCAAAAGCAGGGGCAAAGAGCAAAATAATATATATTTTATTATTCCATTTATATGTAAATTAAATGAAGATTTGTGTTCCTTCGTGTTTAATTTATAGTAAAATTAAAAAGTGGTGGGGTAAATTAACTCACAACAAGGTTATCCAGTGAAGGTTAATAATGGAGAATTTAAAGACAATTTGCATAATTTCTGAAATGATCCTAATAATAACTCTGTCATTTTTCACTCCATATTCATATCAATAAATTACACATATAAAATAAAAATCTTAATCAACTCTATAAAAACATTGAATATGCATCTCTCTTCTGTAGTATCAAATATTCCTCAAAGACTTAATTCTTTATGAGAAAAACAAGCTAAATACATCTAGCTCCTTGGCATGTGGATGCTATTGATTTTATGTGTGGAAAAATATGTACATATCAAATAATTGCTTAAAACATAATTCTTTATGAATCAAGAGTGAATGGTTTATTTGCATATTTATTTTATATAACTACATATCTAGAGTATGATTAAAATTTTCTAGTGAAAAAGAGATCATGAGTGCAAAAAATTAAGAAACCTAGCTCTAGATGAGTTCCACGAAATGCTGATAGGGAGCCAGATGTTGAATCTCAACATGCAAGACCTATACCTAAATGTAAAACTCTTCTGGGCAAAAGCTACTTTGAAGTGATTGTAAACTAAATTCCATGTGAGATAATAAAAAAAATGTTTCCTGTAATTATTGTCCCAGACTGAAGATAATACATTATTTTATACTTATTTTGGTCAAAGCATTTACTATAATTAAAAGAATATATTCTTTGCCTTCTACACATTTGAAACAGTTTTTGAGAAGATCATGTATGTGTGTCGCACCTACGTTGCATGAATGAATGAGACTCAGGGATAGATCTCTGAAGAAGTTGGAGATACTAGAGGGAATAAACACCACAGTCAGATCTTACCCACCTGTCTTCCAGCTTCCTCAGCCTTCCCTTGGCTTGGCTTTTTTTTCCCCTGTGTTTCTACTCTGTCTTAAATACATACCCTTTTGTAAATTAAGGCGTGGCCCCACCTCAGCCTGCTCAGGGGCCTGGATTTCCTTCTATAATCTAAAGTGACCTCGACTCAGTTGGGATTAAGGACATAGGTCACCACTCCCAGGATAATCCTTGTGCTAGGATTAAATGTTTGAATCACCACTCTCTGATTCTCCTAGACTGACTGTGGTTAGAGTTCTGGAACTTTTGGAGCTTTTATCAACTCCCCATGTAGACTGTGGGTAGATTCCCTCTGATATCTCCAAAACTTCTGAAACTTTTATTGAATCCCCACACACCTACATAAACTCTGCCCCTTTTCCCCTCCAAACTTTACTCATATACACTTTTGAGATATGCCAAACTCACTAGGCTAGAAGTTTCAGAGCCCACTCTATGTAAATAAATAGAAACAAGGAAAACAATACAAAGAATCAATGAGTCAAAAGACTGCAGGGAGGATATTTGAGACAGGATTTTTTGTATAGCCCTGGCTGTCTTGGAACTCACTCTGTAAATCAGAGTGGCATCAAACTCACTGAGATCAGTCTAGTCCTGCCTTCTGAGTGCTGAGATTGAAGCAGTGTTCCACCACCACCTAGATTAAAGGACATGTTAAATAGATTGTGTTCACTACTTTTTGAAAAACTTTAGATATGGCCTAAATTTGTTACTGGAGGTGAATAAGTGAAAAAAAATTAGTGGAGTGGATAGAGGTGCTTATCCATATCCTAACATGATTCATTATCAGGATTATAGAAAACTACAGCACTTTTCCAGATAACTTTTCTTCACACCAACATGGGAATAAAAACAATATTTGCCATTTTGATGCCCAGAAAATTGAAAAGCAAGGAAGTTACTTCCATTTATTTTCACATTTTGTGACAAATCTTATTAACATTAGATTTTCATCATTGTGGCAAAATACTACACAACAGAAGGAGACAGAGAATTAGAGACAAACAGATGGATAATAAATTAGTTATTTTAATAAGAAGTAGAGGTAGTGAATGAATCACTGATTTTAAATGACAGCTAATGGGCATAAGAAAGATATAACTTTGTTTACAGTAACAAGGAATCGTATGGAATATAACACGAGGTTACATGAAAAGATAAATATGAAAATATGAGACACCACAATTGGAGACAAAATCAAATGTTCTATATTCTGTTTCCTCCCCTGCAAACATTATAGGAACTAACTGTAAAATGTGTAGTAAATACAGAAAATAATCTGAAGAGTTCAAGTACTCACTTTCAAATTTGTCAACTAAAAATATTTTTTGTTCGAAGGTCTCTTAAATCATGTATTTGCAACCTTTTACAATTATTACCTATGCTTATAAATTTGAGTCTAATAGAAATATGATCTGACAATTTTCTGTTATCTTAGACCTCCCTGATGGTTAATTTTGATTCTCAGCTTGACAGGATTTAAAATCATGCAGGAGGTAAAACTTACAGCACATCTGTGAAGATATTTCCACAAAGATTAAACTGAAAAGCCCTTCCTCAGTGTGGACAGCATACATCACAAAAGTCAGTTTAAAAATGGAGAAGAATGTGAGTAGATCACCATGTCATCATCTTCGTTGTCGTCTTCTTCTTCTTTTCTCTGTCTGTCTGTCTGTCTGTCTGTCTGTCTGTCTCTCTCTCTCCCTCTCTCTCTCTGTCTCTAATATTTATTTATTTATTATGTATGCAAATTTTGTTTGCATTGTGCACCTGAAGGCCAGAAGAGAGAAAGCATAAGATCTCACTTTGGTTGCTAGGAATTGAACTCAGAACCTCTGGAAGAGCAGCCAGTGCTCTAAAGCCCATCTCTCCAGCTCCATGTCTCTCTTGACTGCAGATGATATGTGACAAGCTGTCTCAAACATTTGCTTCCATTATATGCTCCTTCTCCTTATGGCAGTTGGCTCTGATACTGTAAGAATGCTATGGTGCCTACTGAGCTGGTGAGAAAAAGCAATGCTAGAAGTCTTTCCCTGCAACAGACTTCATCTCTGGTTTCCAGATGACTTCAATACATAGAAGACATGCTTTCTATGTGATTTTGTCCAATTCTATATAATTGGTTTTGTCAAAAAGTTCAAATGTCATGTTTGTTTTTAAATAACTTACAAAAATTGTGGCTTAAAGTTATTTTTATCACAGTAATTAGATTTAAAACATTTGATATTGCTAGCTAAAACTTTGTTTATACCATAAAAAATCTGGTATCTTGCTCAGGTTTGACATGTAGCTGAAAATTATTGAAAGAAACTATATAAGCAGTTTATCACTTACCTTTGCCCCACATATAAATAAGTAATCACCATTAACATATGGAGCTATACCCTTAAATAAAACTAATTACTATCACTCATTCTCCAGTAGCCATTAACTATCTACAGTTCTTCAGTTAAGAGTGGTGGCACAAGAGACTTAGTACTCTCCATGCTAGAATGTTGACTGGCTTACTGTTGGGCATGTCTTGGCCAGTTACTCACAATTGCTGTAATCTCATGAATGCAGTAGATATGCCATGTCCAGAAATTATAGTTCCACTTCAGTTCTCAATCTCTAGTTTTTACATTATTTTTCCATCTTTGGTAGTGGTCCCTCAGGTTTGGATTATATGATATAAATGTCCCATTGGTGGCTGAGCAGTCCATTGACACTCATATTTTGCACTGCAAGCAGTTATGAGATAGATTTTATGCTAATCACAATCCATTTCAAAAATGAACTTTGATAAGGTCCTGGAGCTATATCAGTCTGTTGATGTAGAAAATACAAACTTAAAGGGTTGTTTGAAATTATGTCAATTTAGCAGAAATTACATTAATTGGGTCACCCTAGAGCCTTTAAGCTTCCAAATCATGGCTTCATGGTTACATGTACAGAAACAGTCATGTGTTTCTTCCAGTACATTCAGTCTTAAATCCAATACAAAAGTGATTAGTTATCACTGAAGCATTCATACCACTACTGTATGCATAGGCTTATCTTGCCATGCCTGCCTTTATTGTACTTCATAAGGATCACAGCCCATAGCCAAGAAATAAAGTTGCTAACATTCAGATGCCTACATAGCATCTTCTGGAACTATGGAAGCTAGCAATTAAGTAATCTCTCTCTCTCTCTCTCTCTCTCTCTCTCTCTCTCTCTCTCTCTGTGTGTGTGTGTGTGTGTGTGTGTGTGTGTGTGTGTGTGCCTGTGCATTCATGTGCATATGTGTCTGTGTTTGAACCTCTGAGATACCTAATAGCATGTATAACTGTGATGAATGTTATAAACTGTGGATGTTTCTTAAATAAGGAACAATCTTGCCAAGTTTTTTTTGTGCAATATGTAAGATATAATTCAATAATACTAACATTTGTATATAAAAAGTTTATGATTTTTCCAACTATTTTCAAATGTAGTAATGATATAACTATTATTTGATACATGCATATGTAATAATCAAACAAAAAATTGGAAATTCTTCAAATTTTATCATGGTCTGTTTACTATATAAGCTTTATAAACTATATGGAGCTACATGTGATAATTTAAAATGATTATTCAATTAGAATTTTGCTCACATCATTCTTTTCTTTATTAACTTTATTTTTATTTAAGATTTTTAACATACCCACCACTGTTCCTCCTCCCTCTTTTTCCCAGTCATCCCCCAGATTCCCCCCACCCAACCCTACTCAGCCTTGTCCATTCCTCAGAGAGAGTAAAGAAGAGACTTCCAGATAAGTCAGTGCAATCAGGTATATCCAGTTGAGGTAGAACAAAGGTCCTCCCCTCAGTATTTATAGAGGCTAACTTCTCATCCCAGTACCAGAGGCCCCACAAACTGCCCAGACCATTCAACAGTCACCCTCATTCAGAGGGCCTAATTCAGTCCTGTGCAGGTTTCCCTGCTTTCAGTCCAGATTCAGTGAGTTCCCAATAACTCATCTGTCTCTATTAGTTTACACATCGTGTTGTTGACTCCTTTGCTCATATAATTTCTTCTTTGTCTCTTCAGAGAACGTTAAGAAATGGGATGATTGAGTTGGGGTAGTACAGGGAGGAAAAAAATGGAATAGGTATCTTGATAGAAGGAACCATTTTGGGGTTAGAGAGAAAACTGGTGCTAGGGAAATACTAAAAAGCCCACAATATGATGCCAGCTAAGACTCCAAGCAATAGTAGAGAGGGTAACTAAATTGGCCTTCCCCTTTAATCAAATTGATGACCACTCTAATTGTCTATAGAATCTTCATCTAGAAACTGTTGGAAGTAGATGAAGAGGTCCATAGCTAAGCACTGGCTTGAGGTCACACCATTCATTAATAATCAAAAATAGTTATTTCATGTACCAAATTTAATTTTTTCTTCATTGATAAATGCATAGTAGATCAAATGTTCCTTAAGTTGGTAAATATAAGATTAGAGTTAATTTATTTTTGACTACACAAACAATAGAATCTTTTATCAGGAAAAAGAAAACAGAAGAATTGGGGTCCAGAAACAGACGTGGAATTGCAGAAGTGCACAGATGTTTTGTGTGTATGTGTATGTGTTTTCATGTTCAATATCTAATTTACCGCAGTTTTACTAAGAGAGGGAAGAGAATCTGTAATTCTTATGTCCAATTTCAGAATAGATAAATAGTTAACAGAAAAGAACATGGTGCATATGAAAGTTTTTTTTTTCTACATAAAGTACCACTTTCCCTAAACCTTGGCTATGATGATTTTATTCTCAACATATTTTTTTTTATCTTTGTTCTTCTCAAACAAGGAATAATCAAGGTCTTTCAAGGTCACCTGGAGTGATGATCTTCCTACCTTTGCCGTCAGAGTCCTCTTTAATAAAATCTGTCTTATCACCATCTTCTATAAGGGAGTTGACAGATTTCTGTTTTTAACCTATAGAGTTTAAAATCAATTCCCAATAAAAGATGGATGTTCTTAGCCATATAGCCCTGTATATATCAATCAATCAATCAATCAATCAATCAATCACATTTGTGTGGGGTTATTTTGTAATAATTATATTAAAACATTCAGAGATATCAGAGGACAGATCCACCTCCTCCTGTTATTTTTTTTCTTCCCCCAGACAGAGTTTTCTGTGTAACAGTCTTGACTGTCCTGTAACTTGCTTTGAAAACCAGACTGGCTTTGAACTCACAAAGATTCTCTTGCTTCTGCTATCCAAGTGCTGGGACTAACAGTGTGAGCCACAGCTTCTTCTTCCACCCTTCTGTCTTTCTATGCCTGCCTTAAATACTCTTTTGCTCAGTTAAGGCGTGGCACCACCACTGCCTGCATGGGAGCCTGGGACTCCTTCTGCAAACTAAGATGATCTCGAACTCAGTTTGGATTAAGGGAGTAGGTCACCACTCCCAGGATATCCCCTGTGCTGGGATTAAAGGTGTGAGTTACCACTGTCTGATCTTCCTAGACTGACTGTGGATAGATCCCTCTGATATCTCTGAATGTTTTCACTATATTACAAAATATCTCCACACATTAGTCAGTATATCAGTATATTTGTATTGAGGCCAACCTTTCTTGAATTTAAGGAGCAAGGAAGGTAATTAAAATATGTACATGTTACCTAAGGAAAGCCATGCTTCAGAAGATACCATGAGTTTTAGATCAGAAAAAAATCACAAGTTTTAACTTAGGCTTTTGCACTACTTAGATATCCACAGTTTCTATCAGCTAGGTTTTTAGAGGCCTTTTAGGACTCCTAAGAGATCTCACAGGAGGCAGAAATGAGAACAATGACTCAGACTGAAGCTCAGACTCCATTTTCATGTTACACTTTTCAATTTTTCGAAAGTTACTTTGTGGTAATAATTCTAACCATCAAATTTTTAAAAATCATCAATTTTATCATTTTTTTATCACTTATCTTTTTTTTACTTAGTTTTCTTATTTTTATTTCTATCCCAAACCTAGAAGATATTTTATAATATCTGGAGACATTTTAGGTTTTCAAAAATGGGAGTACTTATGTGGTCCTTTTAATATTATATGTCAAGAATACTACTAAAAACCTAAAGCACTCAAGGTAATTCTCCAAAATGAAAATATTGTCTCAGCAAGTGGTTCTTCTTTTTTATTAATTTTATATATCAACCATCATTTTCCCTCCATTTTCTCTCTTTGTTTCCTCCACACCTCTTTTCTACCCCCAGTTCTCTCCTCAGAATTGTAAGGCCTCCTATGGGAGTCAGCAAAGCACAGAATAGCAGGCATAGCAAAGCGAGGTAGGGCTGAGCCCCTCCCTCCATCTCAAGAATGAATGAGACATCCCAACATAGGAAATAGGCTTCAAAAAGCCAACTCATACATTAGGTACAGGTCCTAATTCCAAGGCTAGGGACCACAGAATAAGAAACAAAACTGTAACCCACATGCAGAGGGCCAAGGTCAGTCCCATGAAGTATCCCTAGCTGTTGATCTAAAGTTCAGGAGTTCCCATGAGCTTGGGTCAACTGCTTCTGTGGGCTTCCTGGTATGTTCTTGACTGGTTTTAATACCTCCTCCTTATCTTCAATTGGATTCCATGGACTTGGTCCAGTGTTAAGACCATGGTTATTATCCTGTGAGATCACATATTAGATATCCTGCATATTATATAATTACATTATAATTCATTACAGTAGCAAAATTATAATTATGAAGTAGCTCTGGAATAATTGTATGATAAGGGCAGTAACCACTACATGTAGAACTGTATTAGAGGGTCATAACTTTAGAAATGTTGAGAATCACTGGATAGAATCTATGTCAAAACAGCAGTAATGCTGATGTTAAGAAATCTTTGTATATGTTCTTTTCTATCTCTAAAATATAGTGTTGTTAAGTGCTCCTTACTCTACAGTTGTTTCTTTCCATATCTTGACATAGAATAAATAAATTACAGTCTTATAAGAAATTAACTCAGATGATAGTTATATGACAATCTGAGGTTTACTAATATTCAAGTGATGGTCATTTCAGGTATATTGTTTCTGCATAAACATAACACCTTTGTAAACTAAATTGTTACAATCTGCTTTTTGATCTACAAATATGTGAATTTGAAAACATGTAACAGTGGATAGAGATCATGAAGTGAACATAAATGCAGTATTAATTTCTTCAACATGAACTGTCAAGGTCAAATAATATACTATGTGTAATGTGATGTTTTATAACATAATATTATCAACATATTTTTACTTCAAAAGAAATATGAAAACTATGCCCTCTGAGCATTTATCATAGTTACTAAACTTAATTTAATAATTTAATTTTTTTATAAATGAAGATTTCAATAGTAGTTTTCATATAATAGTTTCATAGAAAAGTATAGGTAGGAGCTGTGAATAGAAGTGAAACTGTTATATTTACTCCTAATGACACTGTTCTAGTTTTATCATATATCATCTATCTGAATTGCATGTATTTAATGTGCCATCAAAAATTCTAAATAAAATGATGTAATGCTATACTTTCTAGTTCTATATTTCATCCTTCTTGAAGCTTGTTTTATAATTAAGAATGTAGAGAAAAATATCTATGCAAATGAAGAACAAGTATTATTACATGGTTGAATGAATTCTATATATGACATAAAAATTATTTTATTCAAAGCTGTTATAATAAAAACTAAGAAAACTATGACTGAACAAAGTTTTTGCAGCTAATCATAAATCACCTGAAAATGAATAAGGAAAATGAAATAAGACCTAAAGGCTGAATTTGTAGGAAGAAACTTTGTCCCACATTCTGATTTTACTTTTTAAAAATCATTATATATTTGTATTTTTAATTTATTATACATAGCATTGAGTTTTGCTTTTAGATTTTCAAACATGATTTATTTTACTGATTCTCATCCCCACTTTTCTTGCTCATTTTCCAAGCTTTTCTAGTGTGCACCTTGTTATTATATCATCATATTTTTATTAGTAAGCAGGACTTTGGTAATACAACTTTAAAAATGCTTTAAAAATGCTAAAAAAATGCTTAAAAAAATTATCAACCCAGTGAGATTATGGTGATTATTTTAGATTATTTTAACTATTTACCTTATGGCCATGGCAGCTATTCTTTATAAGAGTAAAAATTAGCATTACTTGCCTATACATCCTGTAAAAGAAGCTACTCCACAGCTGGGAGTATGGTAAATTGTCACTTTCTAAGTGACTACTAATTTCTTATAAATGATGTCCCCAAGCCAGCATTGATTACCTACAGCATAACTGAAGATTACTGACACACTAATTTTTTTGAATCTCTTCTTTACTACAAGTACCAAACCAAGATATGATTCCATATCTTTCTTGATACTATTTGTTTCAATGTTCTATGGAAAGTATATTTTCATTGACCTCAATCCTCAAATTAAAACTGCTATTGACTACAGAAGTGTTTCAGACTTTGTTTAATACACAGACTTGAATTCTTCTTTTGACTGCCAAAATAATTATTTATGTGATTCTGTGTATATTCTTATAACCATAAAAGAATTTACTTTAAAACCTCTTGAAATACATAAAAACAATATTAGAGAAGTATTCATCTGAACATTTTGAAGACCAACATATTTATATTTCTTAATTTTTTCTTCTCATATCCATTTCAATTTATTATTTATTAAGTTCATTTTTTATAAATAATATTAAACACATACACACTTATAGCTAATTGTATTTATCCTTAATATATACACAGACATACACACTTATACATATACAGAGACACACACACACATCACAAAGTATTCAGTTAAGTTTTGTTTTGCTAAATAACAAAATTATTCCTATATTTGATGACTTCAAATGACAAATATTTATTATTTTATCATGTTTATGAATCAGGAACTAAAGAATATCTTGGTGACATTGTTCCTTTTCACATAGTCCTAAATATTTGGTTAATTAAAAATTAGTTTCTGTAGATGAAGTTTACTTAAAAGGCACCAGTGTAGGATAGATATTTATTAAAATATAAACCAACACTCACAGTACAGGTAACAGTTTATAGCGGAGCCTGAACAGGGACTGGAGTCTGGAATGGTAGATGAGCAATAGACAGATGATGGATTCCGATCCTGTCTCTCTAGCACCCAGGAACCAGTAAGCCTTCTCATGTCCTAGAAGCTCCTTATCGATGGGGTTGGCCACACCCCCTCCAGGAGCTCGGAACCCTGGTTAAGCATCTTAGGACATTATCAGCTGATACCTGAATTCCACTACATCTCCCCCTTTGGTCTAACTAAGAAGGTTGTAAACATAGACTCTGTACAATAAGAATTATTATTAGGTAGTAACCTTATATACCTATTCTTCAACCCTTTCAAGACCTGAGAAGGAAGATGTATCACTTGAAAGTCAGAAGTACATGGAAGTAGTGGCTTCCAAAATTTGAGAGAGGACAGCAACACAGCTACCTGGACAATCACCTCTGGTTTTCTGCTCCTTTGGAGCATCTATCATATTGGCTCTAGGCCTATGGTATCTGACAGATCTTTTCACAAGCAGGGTAATTTTGGAGGGACTGTCGTATCCTGTCCAGGCAGGTTTCATCAGTCTCCATCCATCAACTTGTTCGTCCAGCTTGATATCATGTGTGTACTGTCAGCAATCAAGGTAAGGACAATTCCTTACTCAACCGGCCATTCTCTGCCAAAAGGACAAACTCCAATGGAGTATCCTCGATGCTCAACACCATCTTGGGAAAGGAGCAGTGACAGCAGGAGTCGTCTTGTCTCTCATGGCCAAATTTCAAATGTTAAATGCCATATTCTCTGGGTCTATGAAATGGTTGAAGATTTCTGTCTATCTATGATATTCAAACCTGTATCTGATATTACTAGGATATGGTACTTTAAGTAATGTTGACTGCTGTTCTTATCGTCTTTAGGAATAAACCCTGTACTAAAAATTAGAATACCAACATAAGGGGTGTACAATCCCTGAATAATGACCTTTAGTAAGACTATCAAACCTTAGCCAGGGGTATATTACCATGTAAAGTAGCCACAGCATTTTAGACATGTAAATACATATATTTCATCTAAACAGAGGTATATAAAATATCTTGTGCATATACTATAACTGGTGCAATCAGACATGATATCTAGTATAGTATAATGAAGGTAGTAATTGCATAGTATACATGGCAATGATGTGCAAATATTTTAAACAGAGGTAGAAGCATACATAAAATATAGCAAAATTTCAGAATCAGTAATACATAATAGTTACAGATTCAGATTTATATTGAAGTACAAGTTGCTTTGGTTTAATAAAGCAATCTCAGATTAAACTTTGTACCAATGTACAAATTATCACAATTAGACATATAAAATGATTAAACATTTGTATCAGTATACAAATATCTATGCCAGTGCAAATTGTCTTTAGCTTAGCCCATACATTCACCTAGAATGGTTTATAGGTAGGTAGAACACTCTACCTTTACCTATCCTTTATATACCCCCTCTCTTCTTCAAAAGAGATTTTTGATGCTATATTATAGTTCTGTCTTTCACCCAGTTAAAGCTTATAACAATTACATTAGAATAATAATTACCCACAATCCTCAGAGCATAAAACTTATTGAGAAAGGGGGTGTAGTCTTTCATAAGGTTGCTTCCTGCTGACTTGAGGGCGATGGCATCTCTTTGGGATGCTTAGTTCTTAATGGACTGACCATATACATTTATAACCATCCTTAGAATAGTGGTTAACTCCATCTGGAAACCTAATTAGAAGTGTGATCTGAAGGATAATCATAAAGTGCTATCTTGCAGCTGTTTTTGAATAGTCTATATCCTGAAAACAATTATTGATTGGTGCACACCAGGTTCTTGATTTTTCTATTTTTGCCTCTGTCTGTCTGTCTACCTGTCTCTTTCTCTCTCTCTCTCTCATACTCTCCCTTTTATTCTTGTTTCACTAGTAGGAGTTGTTGCGGTGGGGGCCCCAACTCGGTTCCAGATTCTTTGTAGATAGCTGATAGGAGGAAATGTTATTTACAATGGAAAACTTAAGCATTGTTGATACTCAAAAGAGATATTCATATCATTTATGACTTTAGGAGACTGTATGCAGACAGGATGTTTGAAAGGTACAGATACAGAGAGAAACAAGGTTTAAGATGAAGTCACAATAGTATTGGTCCATAAATATTCTGTCTTCTGTCTCACACCAGGTGGCTTTACTGATATGAGACAGAATTCTTCACATTTTCTTTACCAATATGCTTGGGTTTAGAAAGGGAGAAAGCCACTTGCTTCCAATCCAAATCCAGCCCTATTAAGAGTCAAATCAGGACCACTTTTTTTTTTTGAGATGTAAATTCAAGATGCAAAGCAGTAAGAATTGAGAGATTACCCAGTAGTGCATATGCGTATCAGTCGGTCTCATAGTCAGTCATGTACATTCCTTCATCATCAGTCTGTCTTCGATTGCAGGTGAATAATTATTCAATGTCAGGTCAATGTCTTAAAAATAGTTGTATCCGTTTTCTTGTAAAGACAAAATTGAGACCCTGCCCCAGGTTTGTTAAATGTGTTTTTCTTACCATGTATTCATTTGTCATAACAAGGATGAGCAATTACTTCTCTTCCTCAGGAAGGAAATCCTTTTCAAAGAGCACTTTTATTACTTTTGTCAGTACCCATATCTTTTCTGTCCCTGTTGAAACAAAAGCAAAACCCCTACCCCATCAAAGCACATATCCCGGCTATCACTCTGAAGTCAACACATCTTTGAAGTAGATGGGTTGATTTAACTCAGAGGATTTCTCTATTACCCAATTTCTCTCAGCAGCTGATGTTCCCTTTTCATCAGCATTAAGAAAATTTAAAGTCAATAAGACACTGTGCAACCTCTCTCTGGGTTTTTTCATTTCTTTCTTTTGTTTATAAAGCATCTCTTTCATAGTGGGGTGAGGTCTCTCCACAACTGCCTGTCCTGTAGGATTGTGTGGTATCCTTGTAATATGCTTTATACTATAGTATCCAAAAATTATCTTCATTTTTTGGGAAACGTAAGCTGGAGCATTGTCAGTCTTAATCTGAGCGGGAATTTCCATTATGGCCATGGCTTCCAAAAGGTGAGTAAGTACAACATCAGCATTTTCAGAACTCAGGGAAGTCGCCCATAGCATTCTAGAATAGGTATCAATAGTATGATGTACATATTTCATCTTTGCGAATTCCGGAAAGTGAAACACATCTTTTTGCCAGATCTCATTTCTCTGTGTACCCTTAGGATTACTTCCTGCAGGTAAAGACCTTTCTGACCTTCTGGTCCTATGCATTCAATCCATCTCACACTCTGTTTCGCCTGAGATATTCTTCCAATACCCAAAAATTGGATATCTACTGCCCATAAAGGCCATCTCGGATGCCATGATTGTGGGGTTATGATCAAAACATCAGCCACCGTGTCAACTAAACCCTGAATATAAATATTATCTATCCGTATTTTCAATTTTGGTCTTTGTTCATTTATTGAAGTCTGCCAAAATATTTGTTTAGTAATTCTTTTAGAATTTCTGAATTTTCTTTTGAATTTATATTATTATCTAATAGTGTATGATCTCCTAGTGTTGTCTCCCGAGTATGTGCCATTCTGGCCTTTAATGGCCCATCCTACTAAAACCCTATGTTTATAGAGAAAATAGGGAAAAACCTGTTTTCCTGCACTATAGACGCTGCCACCTACTGAGTGCTAGCCTCTTGGGAGACTCGAGACCTTGGGTGTGCCGAATGAGGGGGCAGGGTGTGAAAGAGAGTTAAGGTGAAGCGGAGACAAAGGGGACATAAAGAGAGACACAGGCAGAAGCAGGAGAAGAGGCAGAAGCTGGGGACAAGCATGGATTAGAGTCAGTGTGAGTGGAAGGGGCAGAAGGAATCCAGCATGGCGGGAAGCTAGAGGGGAAAAAGCTAGGCGAGATGCAGTGGCAGGAGAGAAGCATGGCTAAGGGACAGACAGGTCTAAGATGTAAGATGTACTAAATAATAAAGCTCAGGTCTCTCAGTGTCAGTAAGAGCCTGAATGATGGAACCTAAACGACTCCTGAGTGTAGACTTATTTAATCTTGACGCTCCTTGCCTGGGACAAAATACGGACCACAAAGAAACCGGACGCGGTAAGTGGAGGTCATAACCGAGACCCACTCGGTAAATGGAGGTTTCACCGAGGTCCAGGAAAGTAGGATTAAGTGTACAAGACTCACCGGTACAGAGACCGGGGAAGGAAATCTGGGAAGTACCCAGGATTAGGCGCCTAATAGAAAAGAAATATAAATAGAAATATATATGGAAATATGAGAAACTCAACCTAGCAAGTTCTGGCTGGTTCCGAACTTGGAGAGTTACTAAGGAAACAGGGAATTTAAATAAAAGCTCGAACCGCACTCGGATAAAGAGGGACAAGCGGACGAGGTCACCGGTACAGAGACCGGGGAGTGTCTGGGATAAACCCAGGAGTAGGCGCAAGTTCGGCTGGTTCCGAACTTCCAGAGTTACTAAGGTAACAAGGAATTTAAAATAAAGGACGGACCGCACTCGGATAAGGGAGTTTAGTACATGGTTCTTGACAGGGGGAGCCTTAAAGTTTATAAAAGACATTGAGAGATCCAGCTGAAGTAAAAAAAAAAAAAAAAAAAAACTTATAAAAAAGAACAGATAAGCCACGTGCCACATGGCAGACAGATTAATAGAAATGGGTTGATTTAAGATGTAAGACCTAGCAAGCAATGTGCCTGAGACACAGGCCAAACAGCGTAAAGTTAATGTAGCAGTTATTTTCTTTGGTCTGCTCTGTTTGCTAGCCGCGAATAAAAACATGGTCCCTTTAAGAACTTAGCCGCGAATTGAGCAAGTCAATGGCTGCGTATAGAAACGCGCGGTCCCTTTAAGACATTTGAGCAAGTAACTGGCCGCGAATAAAGGCGCGGTCCCTTTAAGAGAACTTGTGACTGAGCAAGTCAATGGCTGCGCGGTCCCTTTAAGAGAACTTAAACCTCTTTTTAAACTTCTGAAGGGAGATGCTGAACCCATCTCCCTACCCGGATTTTAACTCCTGAGGCCAAGAAGGCCCTTACTAAAATAGAACAGGCATTACAAGATATGTCAGTACATGAACAGCCTTTGCAATTTTTAGTCTTGGCCTCTAATTTTGCACCTACTGGTGTTTTTTGGCAAAAGGGTCCCATTTATTGGGTACATCTTTCTGCATCACCTGGGTGCACAGTTATTCCTTATCCTGAATTAATAGTTCAATTGTTATGGAAGGGTAGATGCTTGGGGCAGGCTTTATTTGCCAAAGATGCAGATATAATAGTTTTGCCCTATACCCAAGAAATGGTTGCTAATTTGATTCAAAATGATGATTCCTGGTGTTTGTTTTTGTGTACCTTTAAAAGACAGATAGTTCAAGCTTATCCTAAACATAAAATCATTCAGAGTTTTAAATTATGCCCTTTTATCTTTCCCAAGATAATAAAGACTCAACCTATAGCTGGGGCACGTCTACTTTTCACTGATGGCTCCAAGACTGGAAAAGCAGTAGTTGTGGATGGGGATCATATAGAAAGCGTAGTAGTGCCTCAGGCCTCTGCTCAGTTGATATAAATTACTGCTATGATACTTGCCTTTCAATTATATCCTGCAGAGACCTTTAATATTTATACTGATAGTGTATATATGGCCAATATTATGCCCCAACTAGAAGTGGCCCCTCATGTGGGGAATCATCAGAGATTGTTAGCCAATTACAAAGCTTACAGATTTTGATATGGTATGAAAAACAATGTGTTTGTAAGACACATTAGAGAACATTCTGGCTTGCCTGGACCACTGGCCAAAGGCAATGCGTGGGCAGATAAAGCTACCCAAATAATTTTGGCTCTACAATTACACAAAAAGTTTCATCTCAATGCTCAAACGTTAAGGCATCAGCCACAATTTATCCTCTAGACAATGGCAACCGCCAGCACGTGCTGGCCAGAGTTGGGGGTGGGCTGTCTGTGTTTATCCACCAGGTGCTGAAAAGCCAATCTAGATACCTGAGAGGTGTGTACGTCCTGTTCAACATAAAAAGATTGTGGTTCCTGAAGCTTCTGGTGAGGCCAGTAAATAAGTAAGTAAGTTTTTTTTTTTTTTTTTAAAAAAAGCCCTTTGTTTTCTACTATTTTGCCTTCAATTTAGGCCACTGACATGGCTGCCAATACGGTGCCCATACAAAAAGCTTTCATAACATATGATTGAGGCAGTTGCTTTTAATAGCACTGCTAAGTAGAATGCCAGCACTCATTTTTAAGCTACCCCATACCTCTTGGTCACTTCACCCAGATTCGAACCCTGGAGGGTGGGGAGGGTTTCTCTTTAAACTGTTCAGCTCTAAATTTCAGCTTAAGCAACTGATTGGCGTAAAGAACATCCCAGTGCCCTGTTGGTACGAGTTCCAGCTGCAGTGATGCCAGTAGCGTTTCGTCAGACCAAGATCCATCTCCCAGATGCAAAAGAGAAACTCGAATAACTACACAGTCACCCTGCTGCTTTTGGAGCTACAGCCTCAGAAAATGCATTGAGCCAGACAGTCAGAGCTGCATCCTTGATGAACCAGCTATCAGCCAGAGTGGTGACTGCCTTTGAAATTCCAGAGACTTTTATGGACAAATACATTTTAAAATTTATCCCTCAACCAACAAACTGCCCTATTGACATTTTGCATATGTAATAATTGCTATTGTGTAACTTTGGATATTCTGATATTTGTGTTACCTCAAGTAAGATAGAAAATGTTAAGTCAGCAGTTGCATATTGTTAAACCAGTGCTTTTGGGGTCCCTAGAATGCAATTTTTAAATTACACCTTGCAGTTAGCATATACCTTTACACCCCTTTAGACTAGTGGCTTATAGAATACCCTGACTAGTGGCTTTCCAATGGTCTAGATTTATATCCCTTTTTAATATTTTGCCTCAAAGGTTGGCATGCTGTCTTTTCATTCTAATATGCTGCAAAAGCAGTGAGATCATCAGCAGAAAATAATAAAACAGGCTTCTGGCCTTATAACTCCTGACTGATGCTCAGATATGCATATCAATGTTAGAAGGACTCACCCAAAGACGGGCAACTTCCCCGCCTGCTATATCTACCTAAGACAGGAGTTGGCACATCCAATGACGGGTTCTATAGCAGGGGCTAGGGGTCGAACCTAAGACAGGGGTTTCCTTCTCTATATTTTTTTATTTAATAAAGGGGAGTGAGATGTTGTCTCCCGAGTATGTGCCATTCTGGCCTTTAATGGCCCATCCTACTAAAACCCTATGTTTATAGAGAAAATAGGGAAAAACCTGTTTTCCTGCACTATAGACGCTGCCACCTACTGAGTGCTAGCCTCTTGGGAGACTCGAGACCTTGGGTGTGCCGGATGAGGGGGCAGGGTGTGAAAGAGAGTTAAGGTGAAGCGGAGACAAAGGGGACATAAAGAGAGACACAGGCAGAAGCGGGAGAAGAGGAAGAAGCTGGGGACAAGCATGGATTAGAGTCAGTGTGAGTGGAAGGGGCAGAAGGAATCCAGCATGGCGGGAAGCTAGAGGGGAAAAAGCTAGGCGAGATGCAGTGGCAGGAGAGAAGCATGGCTAAGGGACAGACAGGTCTAAGATGTAAGATGTACTAAATAATAAAGCTCAGGTCTCTCAGTGTCAGTAAGAGCCTGAATGATGGAACCTAAACGACTCCTGAGTGTAGACTTATTTAATCTTGACGCTCCTTGCCTGGGACAAAATACGGACCACAAAGAAACCGGACGCGGTAAGTGGAGGTCATAACCGAGACCCACTCGGTATCCTAGTTCAGGTTTTAGATGCTCTATTCATCCTGAAAATGATGGTCTTCTACTATGACCGGATATGAACTTACTGTCCTCGAATTTGGAGTCTGAATTTTGGGGGTTCCTGGGGGAAGCCCCTAAAGCCATTTCCAGATGGTAAAGGGTTGCCTTCCTTATCCCTGGTAGATTTACATTCATTGGTCCAATGCCATCCCTTGCCACACCTTCTGCATAATCCATAAAGCAATGGCTTTTTTTTTAATTAAACCTAGATCAGGCATTATTTCTAAGAGTACCTTGTGTACAATTCTGTCTTCTATGGCCTTGTTTACCACAGTTGAAACAAGTGATGCCTTGGTTCCTCACCCTAACATTAGCAGTGGCTTGGCCTACCCAATTCTCCTCATTGCCATGGAGAGATTCAGCATTGATTGCATATTGAATCCACTCTTCTATAGGTGCGGCTCTGATTTTTAAAGACAGAAGCATTCTTCTACATTCCAGATTAGCATGATCAAAGGCCAGAGAAAGTATTAATTTCTTCCTAACTTCTGGATCTGATATTGCTCTATGTACAGCCATGGTAAGCCTCTGTATAAAGTTGGTATAAGGCTCTTTTAAGCCTTGTTTGACTGTAGTATAATTTTCAATTTTTTAGCTGGGTCCAGAATCTTTTCCCATGCATTAAGTGCAGCAGTACGGCATAGCAATAAAGTATGTTTGTCATAAGTAGTTTGAGTCTTCATGTCAGCAAACATGCCTTCACCAGGGATTTGGTCCTGAGAAGCAAAGAAACACCTAATTCTTCCTTGTTGTTCTAAGGTCTTGGCCTCCTCTCTAAACCAGCTTCTCCACTGTAAATTTTAACTTTGGTCCAAGACAGCAGCCATTAGCTACATCCCATCAAGTGGGTGGATTCGGTTTTTCCTGACCATGAATTTAGAAGCTGCTTTACATAAGTTGAGTGAATACCATACATTGATATTGCCTCTTTAAAATCCTTGATATCTTTCATATGTACTGGCTCATAACTATACTCTACATATTCTGAGGATCACCCTGGTGCTTTCTTTGTCTAAATAGTAGCTGGGAATAATAGTGGTGGTGAAGGGGGTAGCCCTGTCATGTTTACCACCTTATGTAGAATATTTCTAGTACCATAACACCCCATTGGAGGTTGACCTGAACTGTTCTGAGCATAAGATGCATAATTACCTTTTTTTAGTGTTGCAATACGGTCCTCCCATTCTTGTATTTTGGATACTACAGGTTCCCATTCCTGGATTTTGGATACTACCGGTTTCCATTCTTGAAGTTTATATACTATTGATTTTTCTAGAGCTTGATTTTCCTGATGAAGCAGTCCTTCCAAAGGTCTCACCAAGCCAGCAATTTTAGATCCACATCATTAACATAATTAATGATTTTCTTGTTCTCATCATTAATGTAATCAACAAGTTTCTTGTTTTCATCATTTATGTAAAGCTTATATTTTTCTTGTACAGTGTTATCCATATCTAAAGAGGAAACCTTATCTGAAAGCTTGTTGTAACAAATTTCCAGAGTATGCATATTTTTTGCCATCTTAGTGTTTGATAGTTCCACATCATATACCTTGGACAACAACTGCTGATTTAAATTCTGTACCTGTTTAACCTCATCTGCTACCGTAGAATTTGGTAGTTCCATAATACCTAATCTGGACAGTAATTGTTGGTTTCAATTTGCAACCTCTGTCATCATCCTCTTATTTTGAAACAAAAAATAGAATAACAAGCCAAAAAATAGTAGGATGGGGTTATTGAATCCTTCAAGATATTCATTTAAAAACTTGTCAAACATATATCCTGAATTCCTCAAAAGAATAATTGTCAGCCATTAACTCAATTCAGGTTTGATGACGCTGCTTAGTCCACAGGTGTCACAGTAACATTCAATGCCCTACCCACTGTATGGCAGATGCAGAGACTCTCAGCAGCAGGCAGCTACCTACCGACCCTATGTGGTGTTAAAGGGCCCCAGCAGGCAGAATACAATCCTTTGAAAAAGCAAATTCTCACAAGTTAAGACAGGATGTTAATCACAAGATAGAAGGGTTTTTGTTTCCTTTGTTTGCCTACAGGAGTAATTTACAATTGCCCCAGGTCACAATCAGCAACCACTTGGGGGGAGAAGGGTGCCCTTGGTTACTGGGGCTAGGGGTGGAGCTGCTGCTTGAATTTACAGTTCCCCGGTCAAAATCAGCAACCAGGTGAGCTGGCTAGGTTGGGTGAAGGGCATGCATGCACTTTAAACTCTGCTACTAGGGCTATATGAGCAGAGCCACTGTGCAGGCATGCAGTGACAGTCCCGTGCTGTGCACACTGGGTCAGCGGTTGAACAGCAGGCCAGCGATTTGTAAACTGAGAGCTGCGAGCCCAGGTAACCACAAGGAACCTCTAGGCAGCCTGAACAGCAAAACGCTGTACTGCTGTGCAGTGCTTCAAGTAACTGCGTGAACCACTGGGTGGTGCTGAGCAGTGAACCATTGCAGTGGTGAGCTGAAAACCAAGCCCTGCAGGCTCAGGGAACTGCAGGAAACCACTGGGCAGGGTCACCGTGGAGCCAAGGAGAACCTGTGGGCCCTGTTCAGTCTCCAAACATGGCCTGTGCTCTAAACTCAACCAGCACTCTAAACCTGCCTGCGCACGTTCCAAACCTGGCCCGAGGAGCTGCAAACAACAACCCATGGGTGGGTGGGTGGGGTTTGGGTCCAGGAGACATTGGGCGCCAGATGTAGGCAAAGTTTACTCAGAAGGCACCAGTGCAGGATAGATATTTACTAAAATATAAACCAATACTCACGGTACAGGTAACAGTTTATAGTAGCACCTGAACAGGGACTGGAGTCTGGAACGGTGGACTAGTGATGGACAGATGATGGATTCTGATCCTGTCTCTCCAACAGCCAGGAACCAGTAAGCCTCCTTGTGTCCCAGAAGCCCCTTATCAATGGGGTTGGCCACATCCCCTCCAGGAGCTCGGGACCCTGGATAAGCATCTTAGGACCTTATCAGCTGTCACCTGAATCCCACTACAAGTTTCTTAAAAGTTAATTTACCCCATAGACATATCTCAGTGTTTATAAAATGTTGATAGTTGTACCATCCATTGAAGCACTATTATATTAAAATTATGTAAGAGGCATTTTTTATATATAAAATGCAAAATGATGGCTCATAGCAAAGCTTTGGCAGTTTGTTTTATTCTATAGAATTTGGAATAAGGACAAGAACCCAAATCTGTCTGGCACTTCCATTAGTGATTTTACTGCAGCAATCTTTCAGCTAAAATTTGTTTATTTTAAACACAAAGAGGAAAATAAGGAATACAGGAAAGAGATAAAAATGAATGTTTGTTAATTTCTTAATATAAGATGTTTGTATATATTATTTCACTTAGTCAAGTCTATGACCTTGTTCAGTAAAAACTCTTTATAGGTTCTACACATAAAATATCTCCTCTTGTAAGATTAAAATATTATTCTAGTAAGAAGTAGATTATTTTCAACAGGAAAATTGAAATTATTTCCTTCCACTGAGCATTGAAGTTGTCATAGATGTCATTTTCTTCTGGTTTCTTTATACTTGTTTTTAGTGGTTTTGATACTGTAATAGACTATAAGAACTTTTCAATATTGACTAAATACATTTTGTATTATGATACTGTTATAAGGCTATGGTGCCAGGGAGTAGAATGCGGTTGTTTCAATGGAAGTGGTATGATGTGTGATATCAATGTATGCTGTGAATATCAATCTTTAAATAAAGGAGCTGTTTTGGGCCATGACAGGCACCATAGAAGAAGTAGGAGGAGAAATCAGAGCATAGGTAGGAGAAGCAGGGCAGAGTCAGACAGATCGAGCAAGCTGCCCAAGGAGTAACATGTAAGGAACACAGGTGAGCCACAGGCCACGTGGCCACAGATTAATAGAAATGGGTTGATTTAAGATGTAAAAGCAAGCTAGCAATGTGCCTTATCCATAGACCAAACAGCATGAAGTTAATATAAGCGTCTGAGCCATTTCTGGGGGCCTGGTCAGCAGCTGGCAGCTGGCAAAAGGTCTGTGGGTCTGGGCCTCTGGCTGCCAGGGACCAAGAAACTGCACTACAACAGTGGTACACAGGAAATGTAGCCATTAGGAGGTGTGGCCTTGTTGAATTAGTTGTACCCTTGTTGGGAGAAATGTGTCATTGGGGATGGGTTTGGGGTTTCAGAAGCACAAGCCATGCCCAGTGTCACATTTTATTCCTGCTGCTTGTTAAAATCTCAGCTACTTCATCATCTGCAAGTTTACCTGAGTCCTGCCATGGTTTCTAACATGATAAATGAACTGAAACCTATGAATTGTAAGCCTACCCAAGTAAATGTTCTTCTTTATAAATGTTGCCATGGTCATGATGTATCTTCACAGCCAAAGAAACCATAACAAAGATACTTCCTATGCCATTTTTTCCTCCTTTATTTTCTCATCATTTTAGAGCAGAAAAAGATAGAAATTTATGTTTTTTTTTCATAAATTCACAAAGTTTTTATAAAATCCTTTTAATTTCTCCTCAATTTATCATTTTGAGGCATTTATTGTAATGGCATTGATTCAGAGAGCAAGAAAAGACTAATAAAAGGGTACATCGTGTGCAATCAATCTAAACACTTATACTTCCACACTTCAACAATTCAACAACATCTAATTTCCAGTAGTTTATCACTAAAATAGGTAGATCCCAAAGAAGGAAGAAATGACAGATGCAGTACAGCTAATTTGATACTGTATTAGGCAGACTTCCATGCAATTTAAACATATATGTGTCAAGTGAAATTGAATATATTCTTTGATTACAATACTAAACTTTGAGCTAAAAAATAGTTGAAATATTTCAAAACTTCTTCAGAAAGAAGTGATTTAGCATTTTAATTTTATCATTCTTGCATGGCTTTAGTCAAAACTTTTCAACCTGTGGCTGTGTATCTGTAAAATGGAGTAATTTTATAGTTCAGTCGTTTGAGTTGTTGAATATGCAAACTTATGTAATTTGCCTTATAAAGTGTAATGGTGGTAGTGTCCCTCTGGTACTTTACTAATAAACCAAAAAGTTGCTATCTTAGGAAACTGAAAGAAATAAATAGACCTCTATCACTTCTTAGCTGCTCGGATTTTGTATCCCACTATATGTCCTCGATTAGTATAAGTCAATTTACGAGCACTCAGGAGGTATGGAAACCTGATCTTTTTTGGAGAAACATGCTTGGTTTGTACTTTAGAAAGATTAGCTTTGATATGGAATTGTCTTTTTGTATGCTGTGAATTTCAGGTATACAAAGATATATTTCAATTAAATATGTAATATTCAAATACTTCTAAGACCTACAGAATATGGCATTTAAAATATTTTAAGAATGTAGACTTTTCTGGACAATGAGACAGGTCTACTTCTGGCAGTATCAATCTACTTCAAGAGAATTATGGGTATTGAAGAAACTCCATATGGAATTTACTTTCTTTATGGCAAAAGTTAGGTTATCCACTAGCTAAGAAACTCTTCTTATACTGACTGCTTGACAGTATGCTTTATCAACTGCACATGCAGGACCCATAGGAAAGTCATCTCTGAACTTTGGCAGAACAAGCCAAGATGGCTATTCTGGTTCCTTCTTCACAGATAAAACTGCCAGACATCCTTCAGTACACAAGGAAAAGTAATTGATGAACTATACCAAAATGGGCAGAGCAGTCCTTCAAATTTCCTGCTTCAATGAAAGATATTCTAGAGACTCTGGGCATGTAGGCTGAAGATGGATGCCTCATAATTACAAAGGAAATTTGGGTGACTGTCCAAGTAGCCAGATGCCATCTCTGTCATTTCTAGATTTTGTAAGTTGCTTGCACTTCCTGTTTACTTGAGTAATAGGATATTCTTCTGTGGTCTTTGATGTATGTAGTTGAATATTGAATAGTTATAGGTATAGTTTTTCTTAGTTATTTTAAAAGGCATATTATATATGAAAGTTTAGACTCACAAGGATAAAGTAGATGATAGAATAATTTCTTTAATTTTTCTAAATACAAATAGACTAGATATTGTAACTATGATTCTTGCATGATAGCTGTTTTGTTATATGTAATTTTATTCTGTTAAAATTGAAACCTTACTTTTTGATTAGACAGAAAAGGGTAAGTGCTATGGGATGACTCCCTGTTTGCTGTGTATATCATTCCTCAATAAAAGGACTGTTTGGACCTATGGCAAGCATCTTAGAAGTAGGTGGAAAATGAGAGAATAGATAGAGGAAGGAGGGCAGAGTCAAAGGAAATACCATCAAGTTGCCCAAGATTCAACAAGTAAAAGCAACACAGGTAAACCTTGGGCCATGTGTCAAGACAGATTAATGGAAATGGATTGAAGTAAGATGGAGGATTCTAGCCAGCCATATGTTTGAGCCATAGGCCAAACAGAACATAGTTAATATAAGATTTTGTGTTATTATTTGGGACTAAGGGAGGGTCCAAACCTCTGGGCTAGGCCAGAAAGGTCAGGCCTGGAACTTATTATTACATAGCTTCTATTTTCAGATGACAAGCAGTATTACATTATTTAAATTTCTGTTACCCAAAACAATTTCTTAGACTTTTTTTAGTCAGCTGAAAGCAATACTTTTATAGTGAGTTCCCATTTAAAAACTCTTAAGATATTTTTTAAAAAATTATAAAATAAAAATGTATACTTTTTCTAATCTTATTTATTTTCACATAGATAGGCAAGACAAATTGTTTTAACTTTTGTATGCATATGATGGATTGTATTTGTGTACAGTCAGAAAAAAAATCCTTGGAAAACAAATAACTAATTGCTAAGTACTTTGGAAAATCTTTTAAATAAAAACCTTCCAAAGGATTAATGATATGGTGGTACATTTTTATAAACTAAGATTTTTATTACTTACATGTAATAATATTACACATTGTGAAGAAGTAGAACGATAAGCATTTCAGCATCCCCTAAACTTATCAAAGATTAATATTATTATAAGCTACAAGTAAGTTTATTTTAGTTCTCTATCTGACATGTATGAAAATTTAAAATTTTAAATATTGGAAAAATTATCATTTCTCCCATAATGGGGTTTTTAAACACTAGGGACCAAATTAAGTCCCATAATACCTTATGGTGGGGTTTATTTAGTTATTTTTATTGCATCTGTTCTGAGGTATGCACGAGAGAAGACTACTCAGATATGATTTAGCCAATAGGAAGTCTTTATTTGTCTGTTGGTAAATATACTGAGTGTTCAGATCCCAGTGTGGCAGATTTCCTTAAGGTGAGCTTTTTAAAACTTTTATTAATTTTATTGTGGAATTCACACCATGCATTTCCCCCACTTATCTACCAGCTTTCTTGTATCCACCCTCTGCCCTTACAACTCCCCAAAGAAAAAACAACTTTAAAAGAAAAACCAAACAAACTAAACTAAAATTAACAAACAAATAAAAAGGAGAGAGAGAGAGAGAGAGAGAGAGAGAGAGAAGAATCTTGTTTGTCATTGAAGTTGTAGTGTGTCCCCATTTTCAGATACAATTTATCCCTTAACCAATTTGTCTATGTGTAAGTCTTCACTGTCTCCTAGAGATCTCTGGCTTTTGCTAAGTCACCAATAATGGTTTCTCTCTGTGGTTCCTTTTAGATACCATTTTGTTATTCTGTCTGTAATTCCCACACAGTTAGACCTGTTGTAGGAGAAAGAGCTGGCTCTTGGGTCAAAGTAGTGGTAGTGCCAGCCCTGACTGTCACAGACTGTAGCAAATAAAAGATTAGGTCAGCACCACGTCAGGGTGAGCTTTTAAGCATACAAAAAAATAAAACCCATTCTGGGTTGAAACATATCAGTTAGAAAAAAAACTTAGTGAGAAGTAGAACTACAGAAGCAAAAAAAGCAAGGCAAGCACAACTATGGACTTTTATGAATTAGGTCTTTTTGGCAAATGGTATTATCTATGTGCTGGTATATGCTGTGTTCTAATGAATAAATTTTATGTCCATCATAGCATCAGTAGTGTCAAAATTTGACACTCCACAGCCCACAGACACATCTGTTTATTTATTTTGAATTGTAATTGTGCACAAATTCCAAGGTCAGAATGTTGGTTATCTTCTGCTATTACTTGAGTCCTGGGATTAAACTCATCAAGCTTAGCAACCAGTGTCTTTTCTGCTCAGCAATCTTTTCAAACTATCATATGCTTTAAGTAAACTTGTTATTCTATATATAAAGAATCATTTATAAGATATGCTTACAAAGTTTGTGACTAAGCCATATCTTTATAGACTTCTGAAATTTTGTAACTATAAAACAAGTTATAGCAAGCTAGTAGTGTTGCTTTCCTAATGATCAGTGTTAACAGTATATATGTTGTGGTAGAGTTGACCTGGATATCCACACCACCTAAATTTCCATTACTGAAGAAAAAAATGGTGAAAGTAGAACTGTGCAAATTGACAGTTTCATATAATACTGCTATGAATATTCACATGTCCTCTTGACCTTTATGTCTTTTTAATATATCATGATTATTTCTGCAGTAATAATGCAATATGTCTTTAGTAAATTTGCTTTAGAAGTCTGAATCTGAGTCTTGCACCAAAGATCAACAAGAATAATGCAATGTGGGATGTCTTTTTTTACTCTGTGAATTGGATAATAATTCTTTTGGCCTATGGTAGACCAACTTATAATCAGGCAGGAAATCCAAGCATAAATAAAGGGAAGGGAGGGTGGAGTCACAAAATAAACAATCCAGCTGCCCAAGAAGCAAGCTGTAATGGAGTGCAGTTAAACCATGAGCTGCATGACATGACTAATTAATAGAAAACATTTAAGATACAAGAGCTAGATAGGAATAATTCTGAGCCATAGACCAAACAGCATGCAAATAATATAAGCCTTTGTGTGATTCTTTGGGACAAAGCAGGTCTGCATATATGAACCTTGGCTAAGCCAGGCTACAGGTAGAAGAGAAATTAATTTGGACTGTATGGCTAGGCCAGGCCAAAAATTTTCTAAAACATTCAGCATATCAGTTTTAATATAGAAAATAAAATAATAGAAAAATAAATGATATGATTATTTTTTATTTTAAGTAAAATATAATTTTATCATTTACCCCTTCTTCCTTTTCTTCCCCTATATTTTTCCCATGTTTCCTATACCCTATCAAGTAAATGACCTCTTTGTGATTGTTTTTCTTCCTCTTTTTCAGTACACATACATTCATATATAAATACAAATAGAGATAAAGATAAGTATGCATCTTAATATACATATAGAAAAATATAGATAGATAGATAGATAGATAGATAGATAGATAGATAGATAGATAGATGCTGAGTCTGTTTATTGCTGTTTTGTGATTTTAGAGTTGAAAACTTGGTAATAGACAATCAGTTATGAGGCTCGTTCCTATTATATATTAATTTTCACTCAGTACTTATTAGTTACCAGTAGCTCTTTGTATAGTGTTGTGGACCCATGAAATTCTCAACTGCCATCTTAGCCTGTCTAGTGCTACTGTGCTTATTTAGGTTTTGCCTAGGCAGACATACAGTCAGAGGATCATGAATGATGCTTTTCTATTATTTCTAGGACATCCAATCTCATACTAGACTTTCTGACCATCTGGCTCTGACAATGTTTCTTTTCCCATTTCTACTGTGTTTCTGATACCTAGATAAAGCAAATTTTGTTGTGTAGATGTGTTCATAAGTATTTGGTACCAAATAATCAGTAGTTCTTTTCCTTCTGATTAGCTGTGCTTTCTTATAATGGTCTCTACTTTTTGCAAAGAGTTTATTTGTTTAAGCAGAAGTGTCAATATTATATGTGGGCATAAGAAAAAGTACTTAAAATGCAGATGTGAAGTAGCCTGGTATAGTGAATTTGAAGTACTAAATTATCCTCTAAGATATATTAATTTACTAGACTTACTAGTTCTGTGTGGTTTTCTAGGTTATAAGTATTAGTCATGATTTCCTGTCTGTTGAGTGGACCTTAAGTTTAATTAAAGAGCACATGTTTACCATCAAGATCTGAGAATCACTTTTGTAACTTCATAATATATTGCTATTCTGGTCATTTCTTTGGTTCAGAACTGTCATATCTGTATGGGATTATTGATTGCTTTTTCATTTGGCAACTGATATAGCACTTTCTACTAGCACAAAAGCTAGTAATTATACAGGAGATTAAGTTTTTCTTTTTTATTTTTTTTTTTGGTACTTTCATATTTGCTAATTTCAAGTGCTTGTTAGAAGTATCAGACTGCAGAAATACACAAAGTATCCTCAAGTATTTTCCAAATACCAAACGGAATGTTGAAAGATAGAAGAGACTGAAGTCAACTAAATATATTTATCAAAAATAATCTTTAAAAAAATAAACAAAATTGTATAAAAATCTAAGGGATTTTTTTTTGTTGCTTTCTTCAAAGAGTTAAGAATCAGAATCTTGCTAAAGAAAAATATTCAAGGGGAAAACTAAAAATCGCCTCAAACATATTGTTGAATAAATAAAATAAGAATGACCAGAATAAATATATATAAGTGGTATATGACAATTTACTATGGAGGAAATATACTAAATTTAACAACACAAGATTAAATTAATTATAAAAGGAGGAAAAAATGGAGTATAAACTACTACTAAAAATAAGAATGAATATTGTATTGGTCTTTATTCATTTTTTGAAAATTTCATAGACATATATGATACATTTTTATTTTATCTATTCTCCAAACTCTCCCTCCAACTTCTGCTAATCCTTCCAGCCAATACATCACTCTCCCAACTTTGTGTTCTGTTTTTTTTTAAAAAACCCACTAAGTCCAATTATATTTGTGGTATTTTTATGGGTATGTCCATTTCACAGCTCTATGCAAATCCATATGTGTTACACTAAGTCGACCCAATATACATTTCCAAGAATATATATATGATAGCATCTAATATATAATAATACAATTATAACTAACAAAAATAATTAGTAATAGATGATGAATCTGAGAAAAAGTAGGAGGACACAGGAAGAGTTTAAAAGGTGAATAAAGTGGAAGTGATATACGAACAGAATTAAAATAAAATACTTAAAAATGGAATTCTGGAAAAAAGATAAAATCAATAAAACTGCAGGAAAATTATAATAACCATATTCATCATTCATTCTCATTATTTTCTTAAAAGCCTTAGTTTGTGCAGTATGTAAATACAAAGAAAGAGAAACTATACACCTTGTAAAGGAAACTACTCAAGTGAGTACACCAAACTACTGTTTTGCTTTGAATTTGTCCTCTTTCTCAGATATAGAAACCTTAACCCAACTATATGATTTCATTTGAATATGAGGAAATTAAGGAAGCAATTAAAGTTAAAAGAAATTATAAGAATAGAATCTTTATCCAATGGTGCTTGAATTTTTATAAAATTATAAAGCATTGCAAAGGATGTTTGTGCAAAAACTGAAAAGTGATGAAAGGCTATTAGTCATGAAAGAAACCTTCACAAGAATCCAATCCTAGTGGGCCTTTGACCCAGATATTTTGCCTCCAGATATGAAAGAAATTGATGCTGAGTTTAGGTAAGATTTGAGATATTACACTATGGAAGACTAACATCTTGATTAAATTCAAATCTACTTTCTTGAAACTGAATAAATCATAATAATATAGGCTAATCAGAAAATTTGCATTCCCCATTATTTACAAGTGTTTCCTACTTTCAAGGTTTAAAGATCACAGAATGGTGTCTACCATTTTATATATAAAAAAACTACAGTAACTTCATTTTTGCTTCTAGCTTCATTTGTAAGAGCATAATCTAAAACAAATAACTTAATAAACAGCAAAATGTCCATTATTACAAGAATGAACAAGTTACATGTATAGTACATTTTTATGCATCAAAACACCTTTGAGTAGTGAAATGGAAGAATTACTGATGCATACAAAAGAATAAAGTTTGAATGAAAGAAGCCTCCAAAATGCAAAACTACATACACAGCACTGGAGACATTTCACAATGTTCCAAAATAAGAACTTTGTAACTTGCTAATTGACTGATTATACAAAGCAAATCTTTAAAGCCACAGTCTTCCACCATCTTGACATCAAGTTTTTAGAAATAAAAAGTATTGATGTTTATAAAGCTACTAGATTAAAAACTGGCATTGTTACTTCCTGTATATAATACCATTATTTACAAGCTATACAACTAATTCTAAGCCAGCAAAAGGCTCATGAAAGCCTATTTAAAGTAATAAAATTTCAAATAAATAAATCTTCTATATTCATAATTTGCAAGCATTCTTTTTACACAACGAAATAACAACAAAAAGAATATTAACCCTCAGGACATTCATGACATTGCTATTTTTGTTAAAGTGTAGCAACATGTACCACTCAAAAAATTGTCCTGACTTTTAGGAAAATTTTACTAATTTTACCTAGAACCCACTGCCACAAAATTGTTTCACTTAGGCACTTAAGCTGTGCCCTTCTATCTGTTAATTTTGCCATCATACCCTTAAATCACAGAGAAGCATTTGATGATAAGGCTAATATATGATAATTAAAAGTTATGATATACTCTAAAATATAAATGTGGTCACAATTGTCTATATCACATATTAATGGGGAAAATTTGTCCTACCAAAACATAAAATAATGAAACTCATTATGTTTTCAATAATCTAAATGCCAGCTGATCTATATTTCACTTACATTGTTGTTATGGACTGACATGCTTTTTCAATGAGTACAAAACATGACTAATAAAAGACATTGAGCTAAGAAGATTAAAAGAATTTAAATATACATCATTACTGAGCACTGCACTTGAAGAATACCTTGTTTTCTTGGAGGGAAAATCTAGTTGTCATCTACTGAATGAGATAGTTATATGACTGAGAAATTATCCTGAAAATTCTGTTATCTAGAAGGACTTCTAAATTTTAACATTATTCTTTTTGGTGGAGAGAATGTCATTTCCTGAAGTTTCCACCAAGCACATATTAAAAAGAGAGAGAGTTAAGAAGAAGGGCAAACAAATTCAGAAATGGTAATAGAACCCTGGGGCAAACTGAGAAAAGGCTAGACCATTATTATAGCTGCTGTGACTGTTTCCGAGTCAACTGTGCTTTTTGTTCTGTTTGGGTTGCTCAATTAAAGACATACTTATAAATGTTAATTCACTGCTACTACTCTGTGATATTGAAGAGGTACTGTACAGTAATGAGTCTTCATATATCTGAAAAGTGAATAATGTTAACATTATCCCATAGTAAATGAAAGACCATATTCAATTCAGAATAAAAATTATTATGTATGAGTGTTCCACATTCTGAAGTGCCACCTAAATGTAAATTTAGTATATTTCAGTAAAGTACATAAATAAGTCATTCTGCAAGAAACAAGAATCAGCCATTTTATTGTTAAAGACATGTGTCACTTTCTCCTTCCTTTACTAGAAAACTTTTCATAATAGATATAATTCAATCATCTGTTCAAGTCCCCTTTCAGGGTTTTGAAAAAACATATTGCTATTGCCTTTTCCCTTTTTAACTTTTTTGTAAGTTATTATTACAAATGTTTTATTGTTGGTAGAAAATGGTGAAGACTCTGCTCCAGAGTGTGCAGTAGTCTAATATGTATACTTAGAATATACAGCAATGTCCTGTTTTTTTCCATGCCATCCCTATAATTCAGCATTCCTTACCATTATTTTGAAATTTGAAATGCTGATATTTCTATAGAAGAGCTTTAATTTATTACAAAAGAGATTTTCTTTTAGCACATAAGGAAGACTAATGCCAAGCAGGGTAAACTACAAATAATTTGGTTTTATGTCTAATATCAAAGAGCCTTTTGAATGTTTAAATATTAATATTTTCTATTTACAATATTTATTTACTTTTTTATTTTACATATCAACTACAGTCCTTCTTTCATCCCTCCTCCCATCACCCCCAGGTTCTCCCCTACCTTAACCCCCATCCAATCCTCATAGAGGATAAGGCCTCCCATGAGTAGTCAAAGTCTGATGTATAAATTTGCGGCAGGACTAAGCCCACCCTCCCTGTATCAAGGCTGTACTAAATATCTCTCTATAAGGAATGGGCACCAAAAAGCCAGTTCATACACTAGGGATAAGTCCTGGTTCTAATGCCAGGGCCCCATAGTCCGCCCAAGCCACCCAACTCTCATCTACATTCAGAAGACCAAGTTCAGTTACATGTAGATTCCTCAGCTCTGAGTCCAGAGTCAGTAAACTCCCAATAACTCAGGTCATCTGTCTCTGGGGGTTTTCTGTGTCCTCTTTCTTCCCTTTGCAATGGTAATGTATATTCTGTGCAAAATATATATTGTTGATATGCATAATCTCTCTTTTTTATTTTACAGTAACACATTCCCTTGAGTCTCAGAAATATGACCAGAAGCCTATGGAAGCCTGCAAATGGAATACAGTTATTTGAATGACAATGGCCTCTATAGGCACATATACTTAACTACTTGGTTCCGTGTTGCTGTTGTTCAGGGTCCTAAGGTCTACCTTGGGGAAGAGGCTGAGAAGATGCAGTGCCAATGGCTCAGGCACCAGGAATAAGGGTTCGTTGCCCTAACCTTGTTGACCCTGCCTCAGGAGGGCTCAGAAACTGGACTCTGAAGGTCATAAATTGGCTTGCATACCAAGAAAACTATTACCAGCCCTTAAAGAACATGCCTGAGGAGGATCAAGGAGTTGCCTTTGAATTTCAGAAAGCCAGGCATGCATAATCTCTTATAGAGGACTATGAATTGGATATGAAGAGCTTTTAACACATGTAGAATTGCCTTTGTGGCTGCCTGATGTTGATAGATGTGCTGTAGGAGATACTTAAAAAATATAATATTAAAAGCACCATCCTGACAATCAAAACATAAATTAAAATCCAGGAAGAATCAAATAGCCCTTTAAAGTTGTCCCAGACCTTAGCTAAGGTGAATCAAGTCATTACTCATTAGGCACCTTCAGGATAAGGGAGAGTTAAGTTAGCAACAGCTGCTGTCTAATATTCCTGATTGAGTGGAGTCTGCCTGAGGGCAGTTGTTCAGGGTTGCTTGTGAGACAACTTTCCTGAGACAGGATATTCCACAGACTAGTAACTCCTCTTCCCCATTCTTCCCCACACAGTCAAGTTCCCACCTCATTTGCTTTATAAACCCTCCTGAGAATAATAAAATTTGCAGCTTGAGCAGAACTCACTGCCTTGCTGTCTTTTCTCCTGTCTCTCACCCCTCCCACTCGCCCTCTTCTAGTTCCAGGTTTGTGCTCTGGTTGTAGATCTACATCTTATTAGTAATACAAAAGAAAGAACTTTCAGAACAGGGTCCTGTTACCACAGGGCATTAAGAATAATGGAATTATAAAATTCACAGATAAGTGTGCAGAGTTAGAAATAACCTACCCAAATAAATTCATCCAGACAAGAAAGACAAAGATTGCTTGATAACTTCTCTTTTTAATATTGGCATTAAATCTTCAGATATGTTTATTTCATTTGGAATACTGACAGAAGTCAGTAAACTAGTATAGAGTAGCAAGGTAAGGAAGATAAAACACAGTGCTATAAAGGTTGAAAGAGGTACAATGATACAGAAGAGGTTAAAAAGAGTAGAAACATCAGAGGGCATGATAGAAGGTAGAGTATAGAGAGTGATAACTAGCAATAAAGACCTTTGAAAGTCATAACTACTTACTACTGAAGAAAGTTTCTAAACTATCCAAATACATATGTAAACAGAATTTAAAGAAATGCACCCAGTAGTGGGGAGACAATGTCCCTACTAGAATCCAAAATTAACAAATAAATAACCCGGTACCATGATTGGTTGCTTCTTTTGAAATTGTTAGTCAGTTATGTCCCAAAAACCCACATCATGATAAAGTATTGTCATTCTCTAAGACTATAAACAGTTTTATATGTTCATTCAGACACCTTAAAAGATGTTGTCATGCATATGACTCTGTTAAGTTCCAGGAAGGGTTCATCTATAAATTAAATTTTCTCAGAATTGTTAGGACTTTTAAATGACATATTAACATTTTATGAGTATATAAACAATTTTATTAGAGAATTTAATAAACTGGAAAATAAAAACAGAATTATGTGTGAAGAATAAATTTTAAAACTGGTCCACTATAAAGAACGAACCTGGAAATTAACAGTAATGTTCAGTTTAGAAGTAGAAGTAAATTGTATAAATATATAAATATGTGAGCATTAGATAATAGAGTGATGTGCTTTTAGATATATCTTCTAAGATGAGCTCATAATTGAACTAAAGAAAGTCCTAAGACAGCACCTAATACTGCCACATTTTCCCCTCCATGATGATTCCTCAGAGATGATACTCCCATAACCTGAAGTCAGTATATAGCCAAATGGCATCTGGTCATTTGGATGAGTGTGTATCTGTGACAAGAACTGAATCACTAATGGAGAAGAGTGCACAACCTGAAGATCAACTGTGGTAAGACAACTTGGAAGAATGGAAGCTAAGGTAAATACTCTTTTCTCTAAACCTAGGCCTTTGTCAGGAGAGTGTGAAATTCAAGTTATATTAGAGTGAGGGATTATTCTCAATATTTCTAGTTAACTTTGTTTTGTACTTCCTTGTTACTCTGTTCTTCTACTATAATTGGTTTACCTACAATTTGTCATGTTCTGGTTTCTCTTGATTCATGTTTGTTTACTCCAAAAATTTCTATAAAAGAAGATATGGACAATCCCTTAAACATGCTATCAACAGGGAGAGTTTTGCTCTTTTTTAAAACTTTTAATGTGGATATCAATATAAAAAACAGGCCAGAGACATTCATGCAAATGTGAATAAAACTTTCTAAAAGCTGTGTGTACAAAATAATAAACTGATTGATTAAAATTCTAGTGATGTTAAAAGTTGGAACAGTGCAGGTTCAGAACCTTACCTGGTTCTAGCATTAGCTTCCTCTCCACTCCCCAATACCATTCCATGCTGCTATAGTCAATACTCTATTATTAAAAAGAGACACCATGAGCAAAACAAATCTTATAAAAGAAAGCATTTAATTGCTTACTTATAGTTACTTACCGTTTCAGAGATTCAGTCCATTATCATCATATTAGAGAAAGAGTATGGCAGCATTCATACAGGCACTGGAGTAGGAACTGAGAGCTACTTGCTGATGTCTTGGCAGAGATAAGGAAAGACTCAAGACTTGGCATAGGCTTTTGAAAGCCCACCTTCAGTGACACATTTTCACTAACAAGGCCACATTTCCTAATCCTTCTAATCATTTAAAATAACACCACTCCCTGATTGCTAAGCATTAAAAATTTAAGCCTATGAGTCCCATTCTTATTCAAACCACTCCACTTGTAAATTTTTACATCAGTATTAAACTGTGACTATTAGCTTCTTCCAACCAACTCTTAAACTTAGAATGCAATCAGATAAGAGAGAAAAGTATCCAGCATCTTGTAGCCACTTTCTTATGTACCCATCAATGTATTTTCATCTTGCCTTGAGTAAGTCATGAAGATCCCAGCACTTGAGAGACAGAGGCTGGTAGATATCTGAGCTTAATGCCAGCCTATCACAGAACTATCACAGAGAGAAACCCAGTCTCCTAAAACTATGAAGGTAAAAAGGAATTGATTGATAACCTTTTTGTTCTGTAAAACCACAATTGTTTCCACATAGAAAGAAGAAATTTGGGCTAAACAAACTGTATTTTGGGTCATGATCTCCATAATAATATCACATTCTCTTTAAGGTGAGAATTGTGATTAATTTTCATTGATATAATTAAACCTCTTTTAAAAATCTATGAGTCTTAACTTCTGGAAAGCCTCTTCAGGAAGACAAATTATTTCACAGAGACAAAAGAAGAATCTAAGAGGTGTCAATAGAATGAAATTCCAGTATTGTGATACAGAGTACAGGGAGAATTAACTAAAGTTATTGAGTCAAATCCCAATTGAAAAACAAATCACAAAGGACTAGATACTCAAACCAATCTTTCAAACCTCCTGGGAGTCATTAAAGCTTTCCAGGAATCCCTGGTAGCAGGACCGATATGCTATCCCATAAGATCTTCCTGAGTATTCTGTGACTAGGTGAGAAGGATGCCTCCTCAGCACCATGTGCCCTTGAATTTTTGTCTCTCCCCTTAGAAAATCCAGCTCTTGGTCCTTCCCCTCACTAGCTGAACCACTTAGGAAAGAAACTCCTACATCTCACTTGGGCAACATAATAATGCTCACCTTCTTTACAGGGGCACAGTTAAGCTGGCCCTGATCATAGGAAAAGTGAAAAGCAGGCAATGCCTGCCATGTGGCGAGAGAAAGATACTTCCCTTAGCTCCTAACCACCTGAAGTAGGTAGAGGACCTGCTCCAACACCTCACCAGATATAGCACTCTGATTCTTTTTGAGCAGCATAGAAGAATTGACACTGTGGGTGGGGACATAGTTGAACCATCCTTGAATGCATGAGAGGAACATAGCTGGTAACTCCTCCCTCAACCAAGATTTAGTGGTAGGGATGGGAGAAAGATGTTCCTTAAAACCTTATTGGGAAAGGTGTAGATGAGATAGTCTCAATATTATGAGCATGGCAGAGTTGTCCCTATTACCTATATGTTATTTTATGGCATGAGAGGGAGAGAGATATCTTCTCCAATACTCACCCCTACTCATCAATATCTGAGGTCATATGAGCAGAATGGCTCTTTCTGTCCTTCATCAGCTACAGCACTTGGGAAAGTGGCCCCTACCCTACACCTGGACAACACAATAGAGTAGGTCCTGAAAGTATACATATAGGAGATCAGACCATGAAGACGTGAAAGCAGAAGAACTGGCCCTATATTTTGCTCATTGCTGGAAAGAGTGAACTAGGACAATGAAGGAGAGTTCACCATGGTGATAAGGACAAGGGAGATTTGGTGATTTGACCAATCCTGTAATTACCCAGGCCAGACCCAGGGTTATATATTGACTTACCACAAGATCCATCCAATCTATGATCTGCTGGAGCATGTGTAAGGACCTGTCCTGAAAACCCGAAAAATAATGTTTGCAAATACATAGAAAATATATTATTTTGTGTTCACCTAAAGTCACATGTATTTATGTATATGCACATATAAATGTATAATTTAAATAAATTATATCACTTAGGGTTATAATGCTCTCTTCAGGAGCTATAAACTCTGTGACAAACATTCCAGTGCCATGAATGATAGCTCTCATCAATTCTTGGTCATTGGAGTCTAAAAGGCCACCTAAAACATCATAGTTTTATTATTTGTACTATTGCCCTTATTCTACTTTGCCTCCAAGGATTTGAATGTAAGAGAGTCTAAACTCTCAGGATTTCAAAAATAAAGCCAGAATCAAACTGGGAGCCTCCTCCCTGAGGAATACTTCTCATAGCATTATGAGGTTCTATGAAAGCTACCAAGGAAAATAAGTAATCATTAGTTGTACCCATCTATAAAGCCTATGAACCACAATAACAACTCTACTGGCAGGATACTAAAAAGGGTGCAATTATAGTACAAATTTGTAGTATAAATCTTGGAAGTAACTTACAACTGTCTAATTGGACTTCTGGCTGACTCAATAGGAAGTAATTTGTGGCAAGTACTATAAATCTTCCTAAATACCCATTGTTGTCTCCCGGAATAAGTGCCATTCTGGCCCTATGGCCCCTCCTCCTCCCCAAAGGACTAAAACCTTATGTTAAATAGGGGGATTAAGGAAAAACATGCTTTCCTGCTCCTTATGGCTGCCACCTGCTGAGTGCTAGTCTCTTGGGATCTTCCAAGACCTTGGGTGTGCCCAGATGAGGGGGCAGGGTGTGAGAGAGTTAAGAAGGAAGCAGAGATTGGGGGTAGAGCTGGGTCAGAAAGACAGACACAAGGGCAGAAGCTGGAGACAAGCATGTAGTAGAGAGTAGAGTCAGTGTGAGTGACAAGGGCAGAAGGAAACCAACATGGCGGGAAGCTAGAGGGAAAAAAGCTAGGCGAGATGCATGGCAGGAGAGAAGCATGGCAAGGGGAGAAATAAGTCTAAGACATAAGATGTACTGAATAAAGCTCGGGTCTCTCATTGTGATCCTGAATGATGGAACCTAAACGATTCCTGAGTACAGATTATTTAACCTCGACGCCCTTCGCCTGGACAAGACTCGGCCCCAAGAAACTGGACATGGTACCCATGGCTGGAAAGATTACAGACTCAAGAGGGAATCCATATACTTTCTTAATTTTTCTGAATACCTGTCCTTATAACTGAGAAAAAGTTTATCTCTTTCTTCTTTAGTATTACACTAATTGTTCATCTAATACCAAATGGTCATCTCTGAAATAATTTACATAAAAGGAACACTAAATTGTCTCCAAAAACTGTATTTGTACATTTATGTATTTTACATATGTCACTATATTAATATCAATAATAATAATAAATTCCCCATGAACTATATTGGTTGAAGAGGAATAGACATGGGAAAGGTTGAAAGATGCAACATGGGAAAGGATAAAGATGGAAAGAAAAGGAGAAATTGATATAATTATGTTTCAATTAAAATAAAAACTTTAAAAATAAATTGAAATCAAGATATAACTTTTTAATTGACTACTATATAATTGACAATTTTTAATTTCTGACTTATACAAGGTTGTGATAACTCCATTATTGTGTGTAGAATCATAGAAATAATAAGTAGCTTTTCATTTTCCCTAAAAGATTATCAAGGGAGATTTATCATTTCTTATAGTTAACTAACAGAGTATTGATTACAAGGTAGTCATGACCAGAAAACTTGTAGTAAATTTACAAGTAATACTTTGCCCATTAGCTTTTAGATTCACTGCATAAGTATTCTTCCATTTTAAGGAATAATTGCACCTGTTATCTTCAGCTATTTTCTGCTTGAACCCCACATCTTGAACTAAATATCAGGAATACAAAGTAGTGGGGAATGCTGACAATGTGATGTTACATGTTCAACTGAAGTATTTTTAGCTATTCTGAAATAGATAGGATTTAGAAATCAAAGGAAATACATCTTTGTATGTTGCCCTTCATTAATATTTAAAACAGGAAAAATTATAATGTCACCAGAGAAATGAAAGGGGAAAAATTTCTTAATATAAACCAGGATACTATTTAGTTAGAAAAAAGGTCAAAGTCAAGGTACATTAATAAAAGACAAGTCTGGCACAGATGGGAATATTTGAAAGGAAACTGACCCATTGAAGACAATATGTGAATAATTTAAGAGATTTTTAAGTTATAATGAAACAGAAGAAACTATTCTAAACTGCTCCAAAACCCCTCATCACTACACTTCTTGTCAAAACCAGTAATATAAAGGACATTGCATCCACAATATCTAAAGTAATATATTTGCAAGACTTAAGGAGCCAAGTTTATTTCTCTAAGTAAAGGTGCTCACTATAGAAACATTGATACAACTGAAAGCATGGAGAGGCTTGTTGAATGATAGAAAACTAGGGAAAGTTGATTGAGCAAATTAAGAGACTCTAGAGCAGACTTAGGTACTTGAAAATGTCAAGGTGCATCCCTCAGTAACTTATTCTTCTATTCAATTTTTTTTATTGTGGCTCTCAGCGAACCACAGAATATAATATTTCTTTGCATGGGGAATAAGAAATGTTGAGTAGACTGTTGTCATCATTTTCCTATACACACTCATTCACATTTGCTTTATAATTGGGCCAACTTCTTTGCTGTAGCAAAATTAGGATCCAAAATTTAAATTCTAGTAAGCTTCTTTCTGAAGCTGAGATTTTTATGCGATACCAAACTACTTACATAATTTTAAACTTATTGGCATTATGCTCATTTTACATAGTGGTGAGTTTTGAATGAGTATTTTTAAACAAGTATGTCATTGACTTGACAACGTTTACTTTTCCCTTTTCCTCTCAACTCCCCAAATCGTTAATTTCATTTCTAAAATCCTTTTTCTACTTTCATGTCTCATATATTTACAGAACACTAAATTAATTCATCAGGTAATATTTTATATATTTATGTCTTCTTTTGGATTGTTACAACAATCATAAGAGAAAAACCCTATTATCCATTAAATATATATACATATATATGTATATATATGCATGCTTGTGTGTATGTGTGTATACATATGAAAATGTAAAATACTTATTGTTCAATATGACAATCAACTTTAGTCTTTAATATCTACAAATAACTTCAAAATGAATGTGTTGGAAAACTTTTCTGAATAAAAATATTCTTTTCTTTACTTAAAAAACACCAGCAATTTAAGTATGAAAAGAGAAAAATACTTTAAGTGAATATCTTCTTTAAAAATCCTGTCATGCACCTACCTTCCAGAAAATTTATAGACACTCCTGAATGCATCTAAGCACACACATACTGCTAAAATCTGTGTACATGAAAGGTAAGAACATGATTATAGTGTTTGGTAAGCTAAGCATATATAAACCTTGTTACATTTAGTGACTTGGAATTACTTCTCTGAACTTAAAATGTAGCATATTTTCTTAGATTACAGTATGTTTTGGTTTCCTCACACATATTCATACATAAGTGGGAAACCCTTGTTTAACACTATATCTTTCATATGCTTTCATTTAAGTGGTTTATGTTCTTGTAATGTGCATCATCATACCTCCAAAATTGCAAACTTTGATACAATGTTAATTTGTGGTAGGTGTAAAACTCACATAAGTTGGTTGTGGTGTATTCTGTGTTTCAAAGAGCATATGTGCTGTGTCTAGAAATGGCTGTCATACTACTAACAGCTTTGTTATGTCGCATTCTTCTAATCCAGCACACCATCATATACAATTAAAGTCCATAAATTCAGAGTTCATTAACAGGAACTAAAAGAAACATCAATAACATCAATGTTGCTCATGTATGTTCAGCTTTGGAAAGCAATTGACATTTAATAATCACTAGATCCCAAAGCAAAAATGGCATCTTCTATTGATTTCATTCTGTAGAGAGTCATTAAGGAGGTATAAATGACCTTTAAAAGTTCTTCCAAAATTACTAATATGAACTCCATGCATTTATAGTAGTGTTCTAGTGTATATTCTTCATCATATTATATCACAAATTTCTAAAAGAGTCAATGTAAAATACTTGGCAGATATTTGCCTTTCAAAATGGAAATCAAGGAACTCAAGTAGCCAGGCTGAAGAAGCAGCAAGGGTCTCAGAGTTGAGATGGTTATTTTGGAGTGAAAGATCACTGTACATTAAAATTTGTCGCTTCTCTTTTGTTGAGTATAAATTTAATGTGAAAGAAACTGTACTGATAGTGGGGAAATAGCTGAGGATGCCAAGGTAACAGGACCTGTATGAAAATGTACATACCAGTAGTTATTAAGCTTATGATCAATTTTATCATCAGACATAGAGTCAAGCTGCTAGAATCTGATTCTTTTTTTTTTTTTACTTCTGAGAAATCTCATTAAAATGTTTTATTTGGATGAATTCAGTAATAAAAATATCATACAGGCAGAGTAAGATAGCCAGTCAACCACATACTTACCCAGTCCCGAACTCTATTTTATCTGATCTTGATTTAAATTTGGTAAGTAATATCTATAGTGAAAATTGTCTATTTCATTTAGAGTTCCAATTTTATGGATTAAAGATTTCTGAAGCATGAGGAGGTAATGATTGTTTCCATTTCCTCAGTGTCTATTGTTATCCTCTCACCTTTTAAATTTTTACTTTGTCAATTTGGATACATTCTCTTTGCATTTTAGTTAGTTTGGATAAGCACTTGTCTATCTTGTTGATTTTCTCAAAGAATAAAGTCTTTTATCATTGATTCTTTGTATTATTCTTTGTTTCTACTTTGTTCATTTCACCCCTCAATTTAATTATGTTCTGCCATGTACTCTATTGGTTGAGCTTATTTCTTTTTGTTCTTGAGTTTTTAGGTTCGTTGTTAAGCTGCTCTTATGATATCCCTTCAATTTTTAATGTAATAACTAAATTATTGCTATGAAATTAATCCTTAGCACAACGTTTATTGTGTCACATAATTTTGGTTATGTTTATTTTCATTGAATCTTAGGAAGTCTCTAACTTCTTTCTGTATTTCTGGCATGATCTAGTAGTCATTCATTTGTTTAGTGTATGAGTTTGCAAGCTTTTGGTTGTTGTTGAGTTCTAGCTTTAATCAATGGAAGTGTGATAGAATACATTTTATTCATGTGTGTGTGTGTGTGTGTGTGTGTGTGTGTGTGTGTGTATCTGATGAAATGTATTATGTGACTAATGTGGTCAGTTTCAGAGAAAGCACTGAGAGATGCTGAGAAGTTATATTCTTTTCTGTTTGTGTGAAATGTTCTGTAGATATCTGTTAGGTCCAATTTAGTCATAACATCTACTAACTCTATTGCTTTGGTATGGATGACCTATACATTGCTGAGATTGGGGTATTAAAGTGGCCCACTATCAATGTCAAAAGGTTGACATGTAATTTAAGCTTTAGTGATGTTTCTTTTATGAAGATGGATTCCTTGTATTCAGAATTGAGACATCACCTGGTAGATTTTTCTTTTGATGAGTATGAAGTCTCCATTTTGTTAGATTTTTATAATGACTACTTCAGCTTGCTCCTTGTATCTATTTGCTTGAATTTTTTTCATCCCTTTACTCAAAGTAATGTCCATCTTTCATGTTGAGATGTGTTTCTTGTATGCAGAAGAAGAATAGATGCTGTTTTCCAATCCATTCTGTTAGCCTGTGTCATTTTATTGAAAAATTTAGTTCATTATTACTGAGAGATATTATCAATGTTTGTTTATTACTCTCATTTTGGTTTTTGGCAATGGTGATGGTAGTGTTTGTGTGTGTGTGTGTGTATGTGTGTGTGTATGTATGTGTGTGTGTGTGTGTGTGTGTGTGTGTGTGTGTGAGAGAGAGAGAGAGAGAGAGAGAGAGAGAGAGAGAGAGAGAGAGAGAGAGAGAGAGAGAGAGGAGAGAGAGAGCATATCTTCTTTTCTCTATCTATGAAGATTGAAAGTTTCACTAGGGGCTTCAACTTGATATTCTAGGCTTTGTTGACTCCCCATGGGAAGCTTTACCCTCTCATGGGAAGTGGAATGGAGGACGTGGGGGTGTGAAGAGGGAAGAAGGGGAAACTATGGTTAATATATAATATGAAAAACAGAAGTTTTGGTATGTATAGTAGCCTGGGTATCTATGATGTCTTGGAGACTGCAATTTGACTGTCCAGGTCCTTCTGACTCTTACACTTTCAGTCAGGATGTGAAGGTCTGCCTTTTTATGTTGCCTGGACTCTTTAAGCTTTTAAAATTATTTCAATGTTCTGTTTATTTAGTGTTTTGATTATTATGTGACATGAGCACTTTTTTCCTGATCCAATCTATTTGGTATTATGTGAGCTTTTTGTATCTTTATAGGTATGTCCTTCTTAAGGTTAATTTTTTTTTTGTTTCTTTAATTTTGTTAAAAATATTTCCTAGGTCATTGAGCTGGAATTATTCTTCTATTCTAATTGTTCCTAAATTTCGTTCATTTATAGTGTTTCTGATTTCCTAGATGTTTTTTTGTATCAGAAAATTTTTAGATTTAACATTTTCTTTGACCAATATATCTATTATCTCTATAGTATCTTCAGTGTCTAAAAGCCTAATATTTTCACTCCATTACCTTGTATTATGTAGGTGATACTTGCATATATAGTTTCTATTCATTTATGTGAAATTTCCACCTCCAGTATTCTTTCAGTTTGTGTTTTACTTTGTATTGCTTTTATTTCCATTTTTAGATCTAGAAACATTTTATTCATTTCTTTACCTATTTTTTTCTTAGCTCTCTTGGCTTCCATTAGGTGATTTATTCCTTTTCTCCCATTGTTTGTGTTTTCCAGTGTTCTATGTTCATTTAAAGGAATTTATTAATTTTTCCAATTGTGTGTTTGTGTTGTTCTATATTTATTTAAGGGGTTTGCCCATTTCTACTTTAATTGCCTCTAACATCTTCATAAAATTGGTTTTAAAGCCATTTTCTTGTACTCCAGCTCTCTTTCAAAATGCAGGGCTTGCTCTAATAGGATAACTGAACTCTTGTGGTGCCTTATTGCCCTGACCATTGTTGATTATGTTCTTATGCTAGCCTCTAAGAGTCTGGGTTTAGGGTAATTATTGGTTTAATTGGTTTAAGTGATAATTTTTGAGTTTATCTTTGACAGATATGTTTTTTCTTGCTTTCTTATTCCTTTCTGGCCTTTTGGACTAAATGGCCTGTGGTTCTTGGGACTGATGAGTCTTCAGATCCATTAGGTTGTCTCTGCTATGGGTTTGGTGGCCTGCTTGAGTTCTGGGGAGTTAGGTGCTGGAGATGCCTTTGGCTTCTGTTATTCTGGAAGTTGACTTGGCCTCTGCATTTCTGTGTGCTGGCATTAGCTCCAGTAGTGCAATGAGCTTCTGTCAGTGTTGTTGGCTGGGATATGAAGAAGAAATGGTAGCAGAACTGTTGGAAGCTGTTCTAAGTAAGCTTTAGGTGTCTTTGAAAAGGGTTTTACATAGGGTTCTGCATTCCAGGCTGGTCTCCAGTAAAGCAGCATGCTTCTGCTGAACTTGTGGGACTGTTAATCCTAGTTTTTATCGGTTTGTATACTACAAAAACATTACTTTTATAGCTTTAGTGACTCATGTATTCTTTCTTCTGCATTTCATCCTTCCTCATAACCTAATATTAACTTCCCTTGATCTTCTTTCCTAAATATTATACTATACCCACACCGATTATTACCTTAAGTAACATATTCTTCCATGAGTCTTAAATGAAACTCATTTATGCTTAGGTGTGGAACATGTTCTCCTCTATTTCTCAGATACCATAGATTCATGAAGGGATAACAGGGGAAAACTCCCTTAAGGTTTTAGGTCATACATTCCTAATGGTAGAACAGAAAGATAAAAGTATCCCAGGGATGATCACTCTACAGAAGTTTATTGCATCAGTTCTATTTGGTATTATAATAAAAATCTAGAGCAAGATATTGGAGAAAAGCTGAAATATCAGAGATACAGAAAAATAAGCCACAGCCAGTTCTCATCTAGTCAATTCTTTGGGCCATAAAAGGTAGATCCTGTTTCTACAAGTCCTCAGACTCAATAACTCTGAGTCCTCATTGGAAAGGAATTACAGGTGAAACTAAACTTCTTCTTTCTCAGCCCAGCTATTTCACTTCCTAGTTCAATTTTTCTAGTGCTAGGATTAAAGGTGTGTGGCACCTGGCTCTGTTTGGACTTGAACTCTGAGAGATCCAGAGGATCTCTGCCTCTTGAGTGCTGAGATTAAAGGTATGGGTCACCAATCTACTCTTCGTTTCATGGGTGGCTCTGTTGTTCTCTGACATTCTAGGCTATTTTTATTAAATAGACAATATATTACCATGGAAGCTTTGTTTGTTCTTAAATTACAGAATGAGACTTCTAAAACATATATGACCATCAAATATTAATACTCATTTATCTGAGATTAGCCTTACTTAATTGATGTCATTATCTAACAATTTTGTGTGATCTACTTCACATTACTACTTTACTCCTACTAATTTATAACTACTACCAAACTTCAAAAAGATTGAATTACAGTAAACAAACTCTCCTCATTTCCTGTTTAGATTGGTAAAATTTTCCCTGAAGAGAATATTTGTGAAAGACAGAACTCAAATAGTTATAAATACCAAAAAATTTTAAAAGCGGAAATCCAAGGAAGGGAGCAAATATTTCCTAAGAACAATGGGACTCTTTATCTGGGGAATTTGGAATTTAAATTATGCCACAAGGGTGAAGGAAAAGAACAGGAAAATCTTCACTAAAGTTTCCATATTCTCTAATAGATATTGCAATTTGGAAAACATACCCTGATATCACTTGTCCAGAATTACCACTAGTAATAAACATAAGCATAATTTTAAATTACAGTCCATTAACTACAATGCCCATTTGGAAAATGCTCGTTCCAAATGTTGGACAATTTGAAGTAGTGCTTCATCTAAAGTATTCAAGGTAACTATATGGTTTAGAAAGCATACAAGAGGTCTGTTTCTAAGAAAATTTCAGATCATTGATACTCATTTATTAGTTATTGTGATGAAAAGATTTTCATACAATCATTTACATCTTAGTCACTTTATAAATTGACTAAGCATTTTCTGCCCCTGGAATGTGATTTAAATCACTTATGGAATACCAAAATTGATAGTTCTATTATAGGCAGAGTCTTTATTATTATTCCAAATCTCCTATTCAGCTCAGCAGGCCCCCTTATCTATCAATGGTTAGTCTATTAACATGCATCCTTCCTTCTCTGCCTTCCTATATCCTTTTGGCATGTCCTAACCCTAATGGAAGTTTTATTTTTGTAAACATTTAACATTTGCCATTACTTTTTTCATTAATTTTGATAGTTTTTTTTTTCTCACCTATTCTGTCAGCTCTGTAAGGACACAGATTTTTGCCCCTTTGGTTACCTGCTGTGACTCAAGAATCAAGAAGGTATTGATAATTAATATTTTGTTCTTCAGAATAGGGTTTATTCAGCTGATAACACAAAGGAAGTGAAAAATGATTAAAATCAATCATTATTTTTCAAGAAAAAGTTGTTTCTATTACCAAGATTATTTCTACAAAGTGTATAGAGATTATAAGCAAACTAAATGTGATGTTTTAATTTACTCTTGTTCCTGCTTTTATGCTAAGGAAATAGACTACTAATTAATTTATTGTTTGGCCTATAGGAAAAGGCTCATTTCAACTGTGCATTTTGTAGCACATGATTCTGATTGAAAAATCAAAAACTGATAAAATATAAATTTAATAATAAATTATTTTAAAGAGAACAAAAATGGATATTTTGTAATGAAATACTGAACATCAGCTTTTATTTGAAGGAATTATCAGGAAACCAGAAGATAAGTTATACTGAGAATACCATGTCTGAAGAACAGAAACAAAATGATTCTAGAAAACAAAAAGATTCTCAAAGTGCTTTGTGATGTTATCAGTGAACATCAAATATATCAACACATGTAAAATGATTAAAGGATCCAAATAATATTCTACATAAAATTCATGTAAATCCAATAATCACATGTAAAGTGTTAAATATCAGTGACATTAGAAAAGTATACATCAAAATGAGATATTTCAAAATCATTGGAGTTAATTATAATCAAAAAGGCACTGAATAAATTTATAATTTGTAATCAGGTAGTGAAATAATGACCATTATTCATTTCTGGTCTCCATGTAAATTAATACTGTCACTTAGAAAAAAAATCAAATACATCCTCAGAGCACTGAACAAATTTGATATATTATATAGCTCCCATAGTATACAATCATGATACATTAAATACATATTTACACAAATATTTGCACATGAAAATTCATGTAGCATTATTCATAATTACCAAACACTGGAAGTAAACTAAGTATCTGTTAATATATGTATATTTAAGGTATTATATTCATACAATGAATTACGATATCGCAATAAATCTCCCTTACAATATACCAAATACAGAATTATTATTTATTGGAAAGCAATTTATCACTGACAATCACAGGTTACACCTTAGGAAGATACTTGAGTGATCGGATGGTCCAGACAATGGATGCTGATCTAATCTCTCAAGCAGGCAGGAACAAAACTGGCCGCTCAAGACCCCAGCAGCCCTTTTGAATGAGGCTGGCCACATCCCCTTCAGGCACCTGGAACCCTGGATACATACCTTTCAATCTTATCAGCGAACACCTGAATCCCACCACATCACCTAGCAAATAAAATTGTACCTTAATATGTGGTTTAGTCTTGAGAATACTAAGGGAATAAGGCAGATACCCGATAATATTGTATGTAATATCACTAACTTAAAGTAAGCAGAATAAGCAAAACCATATGAACAAGAAACAAATGAAACTGCTTACAAGGTGAATGTGGATAATAGTGTATGTTTGTTTACTGGGTTTCCAGTATCCTTTAAGAGTGATTAAACTATTTAGAAACTAAGGAAAAGAAATTTATACAACACTTTGAATGTAGTGTGTACTTTTAGATCACATGTTAAATCATATGTAATTTACTCTTGCTTTGTTTTTGTAAAATACTTAACAGAGAAATTTAAAGAAAAGAATAGTATATCCTGGCTTCTAGCTTCAAACATTTCTGTCCAATAATTTGCCTGCATTGATTACTGAGACTTTGTTGAGGCTGAAGAATATCACAGCAGTAAAGATTTTTCACTTTATAGTAAGAAAGAATGAGGGAAAGAGAGGAAGAAAGACCAGAATCAGGATAATGTATTGCCCTCAAGGATAGATTCTTGTAACTTTATTCTAGTTTATCATTACCTCCTAAAGCTTCTATAACTAGGAAAATAGCATCAGTTGGAAAATAAACATTGTACACATGTGTCTATGGGAAATATTTAATAACACAGCTATGATAATGAATAATATGTTATATATATATGTTATATCTAAATAATACTATTAAAATACAATAACATTAGACATAAGCTAAGTCACATCTGAAATTATGTCTTATAATTTATTTTGTTTCATTTTTCATAAGGTAGCACTAGATCATTCAGAGCCAAAGGTAATTCTGATTTTCGAAATAGAGGTATCTTTTAGTAGAGACAGCATATACCTGTGGTAAAAGTGAAGTGTAAAGTGAGGGTTAAGGTACAACCTAATAGTAGGCAGTCACCTAGCATGCATACATCCTTGGAATGTAATTATAGCACCATAAAATAAAATAAATCAATTATCAAAAAATAATAAATGAAGTTATTTAAAAATTAAATGTTTTTTTCTCTGAGTTATTGAGATATTCAAGTTAAAAGTTCTAGCACAAATAAAGTGATCATGCTTAGCTGTATAAACACTTTGATAGCTATACTGCTCTTTATACTTTGTCAACACTTTGTAAATATTTGGAAAAGATAGAGTCATATAAAACTAAACTAAAAGAGGGATTTTTGAGTTTTATATTTATTTTTTATAGTCAACTATTATATGCTAAGAGAAAAAATATTGCTTCATTAACTCAGTAAACTTTGTTGTATTTGTTGATTGAATAAAAGCATTAATGATTTTCATCTTTTTTGTATTTTCTTGTTTTATCATTTTTGTTTATTCTACTAAAAGCTCAAACATGTATATTACATATCTAAATTACATCTATCATCCACACCACTTCTAAAATTTCAATTAGTCACTCCGACACAACTCCCTCCCAATTACATTCTCTTTCATTTTTAATAGTAAATGTTTCTCTCCTGAAATAATCGTGGGAAATGTTCCATTGGTGTATAAATATAGGCTTACAGTATTCTCTAGCTACTAAATTTGTACAGCAAAATAGCTTCTTTTTTACTTATATTTTTGAAAGCCATGCTGTGTATGGAAATGAATGAAATAGAATGAAGAATACTATAATGAGTATTAGAGGAGGTTAAGTATATTTTAAATTGTTTTCTAATTCCAGTACCAGCAGGAGCAAGGACAGAAACAATCAGAGCCCACCATGTAACGAACAAGACATTTTTTAAAAGCAAAATTCTTATAATTGTTCCTAACAGGATATTGGATTTCAACTAACAAAATATGGCTGTGACTTCTTAATGGTAAAAAAAAAAATATGGTAGGAAAAGCTTGCCTTTCAGAGACAAATAATGAAAAAAAAAAAACCCAACTGTTTCACTCTTCTTCAGATTTGAGGATATCATTTTTGCTATAGAATAGTACCTACCTACGAAGAATTTTATTTACTCTGAGACAGTCCTCTATAATATATCAGTTTCTTTATTATTTTAAGTTTTGTAGACAAAACTTAAATTTTTAAGATAAGTAACAATAGCCATATCTTATCAGTAAATATTGTGAGAGGGTTTTTTAAATCAATGACTTTATTTTAATGCCCAAGATATAGATACATACAAGGTATTAGACATGATTTATGTAGAAGAAAACTGTAAAAGTATGTCTGATAATATAAGGATCTGGCTTGCTGAATAGATTTTGCAAATCTTCCATAGAATGTAGTTCAGAGGGAAAAAATGTTGCGTGATATTTTGTTTGTGTTCTGACAAATAAAGCTCACCTGGAGTGGTCACTAGTTAACCACAGGGTCTAGTCAGTGGTGATATGAACCTTTAATCCTAGCACTTGGGAGGAGGAAGCAGGAAGGTCAAGAGTTCAAGGCCATTTTAGACTACTTGAGATTGAACAAATCTAAAAGAGAAACAGAGCCTGGTGATCGTGGCTCCTACCTTTGATCCTAGCACTTGGAATTTTACGCCTTTGAGCCTAGAATTTAGGAAGTACAACTCTTTAATCTCAGCACTAGGGAGGAGAAAATAGAAATATAAGGAAGGTAGAGACAGCATATTGCCCTACAATTCAATCTGATTTGCAGAGGTAAGAAGTTTCCACTGGCTGCTGTGCTTCTTCTGATCTTTCAGCTCTAATTTTTTATATCTGATATGAGATTTTTTTTATTTTTAAGACTAATTAGGATCACTCTTTTTTCATGACATCCAGATTTTTGTATGTTTAATTTTGTAAGTGAAAACTTAAAATTGAGCCTCATTTGCTCACTGAATAGAAGAAAGAATGAAGGAGCCCACAACAATTATTCTCACTCAGCACAAGACTCACCAGGCCATATGGTTCATAAGAAAACATGTCACTTTCTTTGTCCGGGTTATGTTAAGTTGCCAGAAATAAAACTATGAAATTAAAAATATAAAATGAATTAGTTTTAGAAAACAAGAAGAAATTCTGATTTGAGAGAAAAAAAAATGTTTCCAGTTAGATAATGCAGAGAGAACTACCTCCAGATTGGCAGGACCTCATTCAACATGTGTGAACGTCAGAAAATAGTTATAGAAAGTATAGAAATGGAAGATCACACACATGTAAAAAAAATTAGCATTAACCATCCACCCATTTTGCAAGTAAAAGATATTTTAGTTTCTGGATCTAATTCCTGTGTGACAAAACATAAAAAAATAAGCAAATAAAATGTGATGTTTTAATAAAGCACTAATGTTCTCCATATAAGCTGCCTTTATGTTTTATTTTTCACATACTGAAAAATAATAAACACAGTTATGTCATTTTTTAAAATCCTAGTCTTTAAAAACATTTTCTATTTTGAAAAGAAAAGTTTATAAACTGATCCGTACTTTAGTTTCTATAGTTATGGCATGTTCCCTCTTGCTTTTATGAGAGACTATCATGGACTGTTAAGTGGTTTTCTTTTCCCTTTAGAATTTGATATAATTTAATTAGTGAATGTTATCAGTAAAAATAAGAACACAAATGGAGATAAATAACATAAACTTGAGTTTAGTTTGGCAATAGAAACACTTTTTTCCTGAGGCTACAGTTCTTTCCAAGATTCAATTTTCAACCATAGACTTGTCTGTGTTTTGGTAATTATTTTGCTGCCTTTGTATTATAGGCTTACTTATGAGAGAGGTTTCCAATTGTAAGTCTGCTTAGGTATGTTTTAGCCCCTGTTACATTATCACACTTATATTTTCTCACACTTTTGTCAAGCATTCTTTCGAAAAATAGTTTACAATTGCCTAATTTCAATGTAGCCAGTTTTACCTGCTAAGTCCCATATATATACATATATATATATATATACATATATATATATTTCATGTGAATACATATTCAACTTTCATAAATACTCACCCATTTAATCATACATGATGAGTTACTTACTCTGGGCAATAGCAAATCTGCCTATATTTTAAGAGTTGGATAATTTTCTGACTTTGTAGTATGATATTTAATATACCCATTGGATATGATGACTAGATTTACCTATTTTTTTTTTATCAGAACTGAACTGTGAAATATGAAGCATTAGCTGGTGGATCATTTTGGAAGAAAATAAAAAACAAGCTTCCCCATAATTCTCATGATGATTGAGGTCAGTTTTCCTTTCTAGTAGATTATCTCTTCTCTTAGTTACTGCTTTCATGATACAAAAATATTGAAAGTTTGGGCACAGGGAATAAATAGTGAAGTGGTCCTTTTAAGTGTTGAAAGTTGTACAGTGTAATTATATGGCTGAGTAAAATTGATTGAAATTCTTGTGCTATGATGCCAAGATGACATTTTAGTGTTGTCATTTGTTATTCACATGTTTAATATCTGGTACAAGCAATAAGTAGGTCAGTCTGATTATACTACATTTTATATTTTATGGACAGCCTCTGCTTCTTCAGCCTATCTGATCTATGTGCCTACCTTATTTGTTGGAGGTAGCTGATATCAGAGTATGATACTTGCTAATTAAATAAATAATTCTAAACATGTGGTTATTTAATGACCCTTTTAAGATATATAATCTTCACAAATATTAATTAATATGAAAATTTTCACTCTTCCAGTCCTGCTCAATTTTATCTACATGCTTTTTTATACAGACTTCTTTATTATTCATTTTACACTCAGCTTTTCACCAATTATAAAATCATTTATCATTGTAATCTTGATGCTATATTCAAACACAAGATCACGTATATTTCCATAAATAATCAGCTATACATTTTTAGAAATGATTATATTTATTGTGTATGTGAGTGTGTGTGTACATGCATATCATATAAATGCAGGTATTCATGGAGGGCAGAAAAATGAATGCTATGGAATTGGAGTTATAAATGATTTTGAGCCATCAAATATATATTCTGAGAACAGAAACTAGATTCTCTGAAAGAACAACAAGTACTCTTTAATTCCTGATCCATCTTTACAGCCTTATCACCTACATATAAGAGACTACCTATGTGTAGGTTTTCTTATAACCAGTGATCTTTAAGGTTATCAGTTAACTATACTATTCCTAATTGTTATTTGCATAGGATGTCATAACTATGTTGCCAGTGTTACTATCAGGTAGAAATAATGCATAAATGTTCATAAAATAGTATATTGATGCTTTGCTAGGGTTTACTTAGGTATTGATGCTATAATAGTATTCAATAATATACACACTATTTCTGTCTTTCAATAGAGAGATTTTTATATGTATACCAAATACACTTTCCCCTTTTCCTTCTTACCAGTCACTGATTCAGCCACAGAGTTAGCCATGGAGGCCAGGCAGCAATAACTCACACCTTTCAACCAAGCTCTCAGGATGCAGAGATCTGTCAAGATCTCTGTGAGCTAAAGGTCTGCCTGGGCTACAGACTAATTCAACCCCAAAGAGAAACAGAGCCAGGCAGTGTTGCATACTCCTTTAGTCCCAGCACTTGGGATCCCATGACTCTGCTCCCAGTACTTGGGAAGCACAAATACATTTAATTAGAGCACTAGGAAGATTGAGACAGGGGTGATATGGCTGGGCAGAGAAAGAAATATAAGGTGGGAGGAAACAGTAGTTCACTCTTCCCTTTCCTTTTCGCTGTGGACTCAGAGGCATTTTGTTTGAGGATTCCTGGAGCTAGAAACTTCCCCTTTTGGCCTGAGGATTCAGCAGTGGTGAGAAGTTTTGCTAGTGGTTTCTCTTTCTGATCTTTCAACATTTACCAGTATCTGGCTCCAGGTTTTTATTATAAGGCCAATTAGGATTCATACAACAGTGTGTGTGTGTGTGTGTGTGTGTGTGTGTGTGTGTGTGTGTGTGTGTGTGTGTGTGTGTGTGTGTGAGTGTGAGTGTGTGTGTGTGTGTGTGTGTAGAATTTGCATCATGCATCATCTTTTCTCTCTTACCATGCTTAATATTACTCTTGTTGGGGTATGTTTGTTGTTGTTGTTGTTGTTTTCTTTATTATTTTTTATTTTAAAAAGTATTTTTTTATCTGTGTATCCCCGTGCTCCTCCTTCTTTGCCTCCCAGCCAGCCTTCAGACTCCCTATCCCCATCCCACATCTCCTCCCTGAAAAGGCCAAAAAGTCCCAAGGTGGGTCAGCTCAGCAGGGCACATCCACTCTAGGCAAGTCCGATTTCCGTATCCCAAAGTAAAGACTGGAGTAGGTGTTCCTGTGAAGGCAATAGAATCTAGATATATATCAAAAGTTCAAACTAGGGGTTGGATAGAACAAGGAAAGGACTCATTATAAAAATAAGAAACAGAAATATATTTTGGTCAAAAAAATCAATCAAATGATTCCTAATAATAATCTGGAATCTTCCTTCTCACCCATTCCTTTCCCCACTTCTACTCCTCCTTCATTTCCCAAAACAGGGCATGTTAAGTTGCAGTAAATCTAAGCACTTCCCCTTTATTTAGGCTCAGTAATGCAACCCCCACTGTTAGGAGTCCCACCAGAAGACCAAGATTCACAACATACATTGTTATGATAACATTATAGGTCAGACCCATGCAGGCTCCCTGGTTGTCAGTTCAGTCTCTATAAACCTCTATGAGCCCAGGTTAGTTGATTCTGTGAGTTTTCTTGTGGTGTCTTTGACCCTTCTGGCTCTTAAAATCCTTCATTCCCTCTTTTGCATTCCTCAAGCTTCACTTAATATATGGCTGCAGGTCTCTGCATCTGCTTTCAGTAGTTGCTATATAAAGCCTCTCTAATGACAATTATGGTTGGCTCCAGTCTATGAGTATTAAGAATCATTTCATTGATATTTTTTTGGCCAGATGTATTTGGTTCTAGAATAGGTCTCTGGGCTATTAAGTCTCTAGGTTCTGGCCCTCCCGGCAGTGTCAGTGATGGGCTCCCTCTCATTGTATAGATTTCAACCTGGACACCTCATTGATTGCCATTTCCACAATTTCTGCACCACCTCTACCCCATCACATATTGTAGGTAGGACAAAGTGTAGGTCAAAGGTTTTGTGGCTGGGTAGGTGTCCTAATTCCTCCACTGAAAGTCTTGCTTGAATACTGATGCTTCAGGCATCATAGTAGTCTTAGCTTTAGTAGTCTTAGCTAGGCCCATACTCATAGATTCCATGAAATTTACATTTTAATTGGTTTATAATTTGTCCCAGAGATGGCCCCCATTTCCTGGTGTCCTTTTCAGTACTCTCGCCCTCTGTTCTTACCTCACCTGATCTTTCCTGTTCCCATTCCCACCCTGCCCCAGTCTACCCTCAATATTTATTCCATTTACCATTTTCTGGAGATTTGTACACCCCCTGACTTGACTCCTCTTTTTTCCCTAGCCTTTCTGGGTCTGTGAATTGTATCATGGTTAGCCTTTACAGCTAATAGCCACTTATCAATGAATACATAGCATGTTTGTCTTTTCGAGTCTGGGTTACCTCACTCAGGATAATTATTTCTAGTTCCATCAATTTGCCTGTAAATTTTGTGATTTTTACTTTTCAACGCTGTGAAATACTCCAATGTGTAAATGTACCACATTTTCTTTAGCCTTCTTTAATTGAGGGGCACCTAGGTTATTTCCATGTTCTGTGTATTACCAACAAAGTTGCTATAAACATTAGTTTAGCAAGTGTTCTTGTGGTAGGATGGAGTGTCCTATGACTACATGCACAAAAGTAGTATTGCTTGATCTTGAGACAGATTGCTTCCCAATTTTTGAGAAATTCACATATTGATTTCCAAGGGGGCTGTATAAGTTTGCACTCCCACCAGCTATGGAGGAGTATTCAATTTGCTCCCCATTCTTGCCAGCATGAGGTTTCACTTGTACTTTTTACCTTAACTATTCTGAAGGGTATAAAATATAATCTTAGAGGTATTTTGATTTGCATTTCCCTGGTGGCTAAGTATTTTAAACATTTCCGTTTTTCCAGTCATTTAAGATTCCTCTGTTAAAAATTTTCTGTTTAGAACTATAACCTGTGGTGGGATTCAGGTGTTAGCTGATAAGGTTGGGAAGCATATCTCTAGATTCCTGGGAGCCTGAAGGGGGTGGGGCCAGCACTGTTCAAAAGGGACCCTTGGTATTTTGAGCACCTGTTTTGTTCCTGTTTCTTGGAGATTGGATCACATCCTTCGCTTGGATCACCCTTTCACCATGGTTTCTAAGGTTTAACTCATAATTGTGACTGTTAAATTACCTTCCAATAAATATTAATCCTGTATTTGGTATATTGCAAGTGAGATTTACGGCAATAATAACCCTTTTTTATTTAAAATGCTTTTTATTTTACGTAGCCATTTTTAAATTAGATTATTTGGTTTGTTAATGTCTAGTTTCCTGAGGGTTTTTTTTTTTTTAATATATTGTGGAAAATACCCTTCTAGTTGGTGAAAATTCTTTCCCATTCTGTAGGCTGCCATTTTATCCTACTGATAGTGTCCCTTGACTTACAGAAGCTTTTAAGTTTCTTGAGGTCTCATTTATCAATTGTAGATCATAATGTCTATGTAATTGGTGTTCTGTTCAGGAAGTTGTCTCCTGTGTCTATGCATTCAGCACTATTCCCTACAGGTTTTATGTTGAGGACTTTGATCCGCTAAAACTTGGGATTTGTGCATGATGATAGATATGGTTTTATTGGCACTTTTCTGAATGTTGACATTCATCTATACCAGCATCATTTGTTGACAATGCTTTCTTTTTTCTCCGTTGTGTAATTCTGTCTTCTTTATCAAAAATTAGGTGTTCATTGGTATGTGGATTTAAGTCTGAGTCTTTGATTTAATTCTATTGGACATCAATGGTTTAACACAGCTAAGAACATTGCAATTTTTGTACCAACCTTCCAGTTAAAATATGTCCACTGTTTAGGAAGTAATCAGTTATTTTATCTTGAGATTTAAGGTTTACTCCACAAGAAGAAATGCTTATTGCATACTATAAATCTGGTCAAAAATCATGGCTGAAAAGATCTCGTGCTCCGAGTGGAGAATTTCTTCTAAATCCCTAATTTGACAAGACCCTTTGTAAACTGACTTCCAAATGTTTAGGTGTGCACTCATTGTCTAGTGTTGCATGAAACATGAAATCTAGTATTTGTAATAAATAGGAATGAATGGAAAGGCTTACAGATGCTCAAAGTACTGAAAATAAGTTATATTTGGTTTCTGAGCCCTAAACAGAACATTTATAGCTATGAACTATTTATAAAGCTTATGGAAGATTGTTGAAGTGGAGATAAGAAATATTATTGCAAGAAGATAGAAAGAAGAGCTATAAAACCTTGTCTTCCTGGTATGGCAGTGTCATTGTAGTCATCATCTCACAGCAGGTATGGCTTTCTGCACTGTGATTACAAAAACACTGGACCTATGAATAGTTTATCATAGATCAGAGAGGAGCCTTCTGGATTCCTACCTCTTCCTACTTTTAAATATCAATGTATTCTGCAGAAGGGACAGTTATTTGTATTCATTTATATATGTACTAGTGACCCCACCAGGCTACAAATGATAGTTCTAATCACCAGTAATATAGATGATACTGATTAAACTCAATGAATCTCAAAACAAAACAAAACAACAAAGAAATGATGAGAGTGGGAATGGACTTGTAGGAAGGAGGGGCCAATAGGGATGGATATTAGAGAGGGTGGCAATGATTCTAATAATCAGAATATAGTTTATACATATATAAAATTGTAAAGAAGAAACTCAGTGAAAGTTATGTTAAGAAAAATTCCCAGAATTGTTCAACTTACTGCCAACCTTTATACTATAATATTACTTTCTCCCTATGATGTTTTAAGATAAATGGGTTTGATTATGCACATGTAGGAATATACATAGTTATTTGTGTTAGTTTATGGAGATGTCATGATTTTTATACTCACATAAAAATGATAACCAAATTACAGATCTATGACTGATTGTTTAATAGTATTTAAGACCAAAATTATACTACCAAAAAATAAAATATGAAGGTTTAAATTTTTTATATATTACAAAATAGTTCAATGTGCTTTGGTGTTATTAAAATTAATTTAAACAATGGGCTTAGAGAGATGGTTCAGTGGAAGAAGGCACCAACTGGCTTCCAACCCTGATGATCTGAGTTTTATTCCTGGGACCCACATAGAAAAAGGTGAATACAAACTCTCACTTATTACCCTGGCTTCTACACAAGTGTCATGGTACATGGGCACATGCATATGAGCCCACATCCATAAAATTAACATTTCTTAAAAATAAAATGAATCCAACTGCTTTTGTTAAGTTAAAGGGGTTCCTGGTCAGTCTTTCCACATAATACCAGCTATCCAATTAAGACCTTACAAACATGAAGGGGAAAAATCCAATATAATCTACTGTTTAAGGAAGGAGTTTTAGTTACTTGAGTGTTGCAAATGATTTCTAGGTCACATAACAGGAGGGGTCACATAACTAGTGGACCAGACTATTATCTCTAAATTCTACTATTAAATGTATAACAAAGATTAAGTATTATAAATGATTGTCATGTCTGCAAGTGAAAATGCATACAGACATTGGGCAAGAAATATTGGCATTTAGAAAGTTACTGTTTCTGAATCCAATAAGAATGAAAAACTTAGACTTTTTAAAATAACATATTTTGAGAGAGTCAAGAGACCACATGTTTATATTTCAGCAGTGCCAGATCCATGATGCTGTAACTGTGTTTATATTTTCCAATATTATACTGTCAAATCTGAGCTATCCAATGCTCATTAGTCTTTTGAAGGGTCTCCAATTAAATGGAAATTGCACATAAAGAAAGAAAAACATGAAGAAAAAGATCACTGAACTCCACAGTCTGTTCTGCTACTTGAGTCTATATTTAGTACTGGGTATTTTCACATTGCTGCTTTTGGATGCCCTGGAATTCTTCAGCATTTGAAAATGCTTGTCACAAAAAAATAGACCTAAAAGGTTAGACTCTATAATTGCCAACATATTAACTATATTATGAAAAAAATGTAAAGCAAGTCAAAAAGTACTAAATACTAAAAACAAACAAACCAAAACAAATACCACTACATATTGATCAATTATTAATTGAGCAAGCTTTTTATTAAGTATCTCTGTTTTTGAGAATGTAAAAAAAAAGAGGAGAAAGGGCACCTTGTTTGCCTGCCTTACAAACAGGTAAAATGTTACAGTCACAGGTGCCATAACAGAGAGTAAGGCCCATGTGTGAGCTCTTTTTACATCAACTTGATGTAAGCTAGAGTCATCTGAGAGGAGAGAACCTTCCTTATGAAACTGTCTTCAGAAAATATCTGGTGGTCCTTAGTACTATGTAAATGGAGACTGAGAAATCCTGGAGGAAAAAGTCAGTTAAGCAGTACTTCTCTATAGACTTTGCATCATTTCCTGCCTCTAAATTCCTGCTTTGTTTGGTTAACTGTCCTGATTTTCTTCAGTGATGAACAGTGTGGCCAAACACCTTTTCCTTTGCAAGTTGCTTTGGGTCATGGTATTTCAACACATCAGTAGTAACCCTAACAAAAACTGCCTGGATTTCTCTCATCAGCATTTCTGCATAACCAAACTAGTGTTCTCTTCATCACTATGAAAAACACAAAGGTAGCAACCAAACTGAATATTTTTAAACAATTAATGATGACAACTTGTTATATATTACAATGAATTCAAATTTATTTTTATAATCTTATTTTAACTTTGGGCCTTCTTGTCTTCTTATACCTTCTTGGAGGTGTTAAATGAAGAGATACTAGAGACAGAAAGACATTCACTAAGGCTTTGTATATCCTGTTAGATGTGTGTCACATTTATCATAACGATAAAATAACTGCTGTAAGGAAGGAAAATATGTAACACTTCAAAGCTGTTTTATGTTACAATTTTATTTGTGATAATTTTGGGAAGAACTAGGTAAATTAATACAAAAAAGAACATACCATGTTTTACTTCCTTTAATATATAATTTTGGAGGCATGATTTTAATTAGGATATAAAAATGGAGCTTATCACACTTGACAGTTTTCTATGCTCAAACAACTTGGAAATCCACTGATCCACATTGTTCAAGGTGTTTTACACACATAAACACACACACACACACACACACACACACACACACACACACACACACACAGAGACAGAGACAGAGAAGAGACAGAGAGACAGAGAGAGATACAGAGACAGAAACAGAGACAAACATAGAGAGATAATTCATTCATGAATACTCATACCTGGGAGTACCTAGGAAACTGCCATTTCCTTTGAGCCTAATCCATTTTATTAACAGTTTTGCCAATTTCTCAGGAGCCAGCTGTTCTTGGAGTCCTCAGCAGGTCATCTCTGTATCAAAAACACACATTAACTGAAAACGTCACTCACTCAGCAATTCCTCTGCTCCCTGTGTTAAATAGGTATTGATAAAGGTGATTTGAAAATAAATTAGAAAGAGATCAACCTTAACAGAAGTAGATGGACCTTTATTTAGAGCAATGAAGGTCAGCAGTCTCTCAGTGGGAGTGAAGACACCAGAATTTTGGGTCTTTGGGATTTTAGAGCAGAAGGAATCTTTAGGGATCAAAGTTAAGTAGATTTATTTTCTGTACTCCTAAGCTCATAAATTCTAAAGGAAGTTGTTATCTATATGTTTACTTCCTTTACTGGAGTTTCCCTGCCATGAATTCTAATAGAAGTTCTTAGACTATAGGCTTCTGTGTCAGATACTTCCTAGTTCCTAGCTGACTGGTGATGTTATCAGCCTGTCTGCTTTTCTGCAGGGAATTTCTCAGTTTGCCTGAGGATTTTAGGTCTTTAATCCTTCACCCTACACCTCAAATCTTCATATTGAGTCCAGAGGTAGTTCACTGCAATGCTCAACAACAGACTGCAATGATATGATGAAACATCTTAACAGAAGTCATACCTTGAAAAAAGAAAAGGGGTGTTTTAACAAGCTAAAGCAATTAAAGCCTAGAAGCTCATTGAAAATTATTTTGCAATAGTAACAGGAGAAACCATCTGATAATAAGCCTTTACCATTGTGGGATGCATCACTATAATAGGGACAAATCATTATTATTATTGGTCCAAGCACCTAAGAGTCAGAGCCAAACCATTTGCCAAATGTATCTCTTCTTATTTTAAGGAGCTATTGTCAAACAGATGTGTTGATAATCCACATGACATATTAAGTACTATATAATTCTCAGGACTATAGCCAGTAGACAGTAATTGAGTTGAGCTCACTAAGATTTCAGTTGTTAAAGCAGTTACTCCCAAAATATAGGGAGTTACTAATGTAACCCTGTAGGCTTTTTTCCTGACCAGACTTATCTGCAGGGATAGAATTACCAAACATCTCAGAAATATAGTCAGAAATATGTGTTTTCCTCAATTCCAGGCCTCTTCATACATAAAATGACCATTTTCATTGAACCAAAGTGACTGTTCTTCACCTCCAGAGATGATACAAGCAGACCCTCCCATTATGTTGCTAGGTTTATGCAGTAGCATAAACAAACAAAACACAGATAGACCAGAATATGACCTTCAACAGATGGAACTGTGCTTAATTAGCCCACACACTGAGGGGCAGCCTCTCTCCCTTTGGAAATAAAGCTCTCCGTCAATGGCTGAAGCTGGCCTAAATTCTTATAGTGGCAGTTAGAGTGGCTAGGAAGTGTGGAAGTACTTGCAGCTATAACAGACTACAGGTCTCTCCTTCCTGATATGGTTTGCTCAAGGCAAAACAGACTATCTTAGAAGATAGTTTGTCTTAACATAAATCCCTTTCTGTGTTGAACAACTGAGCAAAATAATTTGTAATCTCAGAGGAATCCTTCTTTAAACTATCACAGTCCATGGGTCAAGCTATTTTCCCATTATGACATCTTTCCGTATCAAGTAAGGTTTTAACTTTCAGTGCCATTATTCTGAAGTAAGGTCACCTGTGAGATTTATATTTTTTAAAATGAAGTTTTGTTAGAGAATTATTAGAGGAAAGATATATAATCAGAAATATACAGACACTATGAATGTCACATAAGTGTAAATGCAGCTTTTTGTTTTCATGTGCACTACAAACATTACTCCTTAACATACCATTTCCCCATGGATCTCAAAGGTCTCACTTGCAGGATCTGATTCCTAAATTCAAGATATTGGATAGGAGCAACCTGCTGAGTCTCTGCTCCCCAACAAAACTGTGTCATATAGATGATCATCAGGTCACATTTCTCAGTTATTGATTTAGATCACTTAAGCATTTTGCTGGAGATAAAGGGCAATGGTTTGGTTTGAATTTTGCTTTTTGTCTTACTCCCTTAGTTTCCCAAAGTCTCCTTTAATGTTACTTCTATTATTTTTTTAAAAATCTTCTTCAAATCATTAACATACAACTCTATAGCTTCATATTTTACTTGCTCTTACAATCTCTTTCAAAATATTAATACATAACAGATTATCTTCTAAAATTATTTGTTTCAAGTATGACACCCTCCTTCCTCTTTCTTCCTATTTCTTATCTTTTATTTTACAGTTTGCATGGTATTCTTAGGTGAATTTTCTTGTGAGTTCCCTATAGCTCACATATATGCTTTAGGCAACACTTTCTATTTCCTACACTCTTTGAGCTCTGGAACCTGGCTAGTGGCTGGAAAGAATAAAAAAATAAAAATATAAAAAGAAAGCCTATTTAATGCATTGAAGATGATCAGATGTATATGCTAAAGAGTGTAATGTTTGCCTTTATGCTTATCACACTTATCTTATCCCTTTTCTATAAGTAGAAAATCTCTGCCTTTCCTAAGGAAATTATGTCCAAGTTTCATCATTCTTCCTACCACAAAGTAGAAAATCTTTAGGTGATAAATAACCATAAACCTATAACACAGGTGAATATTCTAGCAGTCTATAATATAAAAGGATTATTACTATTTTCTTCATACCACATCATTTTAAATGTTTGATTCATGGACACAATCATAACATTTAGCAACCTTACAGAAGTGGAAAGACTTCAACATGAACACAGGATACTTGATATACCCAATTATGAAATCCCAATGAACAGAATTTGTGAAAGCTTAGAACCTCATCTCTATGAAAAACTCTCTTATTCACTGTTCTGAGCAGACCCTAACTTTGTCCTTTTCAAGAATAACACTCATACACTAGTTGTGGGAATATATTTGTGCGTACTGTATCTTTAAATAAAGGAGCTGGTTTGGGCTATGGCAGGTACTGTAAAATAGGGGGAGGAGAATCAGAGCTTAGGTAGAGAAGCAGGGTGGAGTCAGGCAGACCGCGCGGAAGCCACCGAAAGAACAACATGTAAGCACGGGTGAGCTGCGGGCCCCCACGTGGCCCGCAGATTAATAAAAATGGGTTGATTTAAGATATGAGAGCTAGCTAGCAATGTGCCTGAGCCATAGGCCAAACAGCATAAAGTTAATATAAGCCTTTGAGTCATTTCTGGAGACCCGGGCGGCGGCGGGTGGATAAACGGCGCCGGGCAGGTCTGTGGGTCTCAGATCTCTGGCTGTCTGGGACCGGAGAAAACCTAATACAACAGATGGCGCCCAACGTACAGCATAAACTTAATATAAGCCTCTGAGTTATTTTTGGGGACCTGGGCGACTGGGCAGCTGAGGGGTCTGGCACGGCAAGTCTGTGGGTCCCGTCCGAGACCCAGAGAAATCCAAATACAACAGATGGCGCATCCAACGTGGGCCGATTATCCATTTAGAGCCTGATAAAGATTAAAAAGAGTTCTAGATCGCAAAAACTGAGCAAAGGCAGCTTCCAAATTGTGTATGTAAATCGGGTCTTTGTACAAACAAAGCATGGTCCGGGTCACACTCAAAATGGCGCCAGCGGCGGGCTGGCGACAGGCAGTGTGAGCTACAATCAGGCGGGTTCCTGAAAACTAACAAAAGACTCAGTAATGTGATTGATTTTAGATTTCTGCTTATTTAGAACAAAAGAGAAACAGATTTTCTTCGTGGCAGCACCTTCTTGGGTGTGCTCTGTTTACGGTCCGCTTAAGAAAACTTAGTGATTCAGCCTAATTTGCAAAAACTGTGCTTCTTTTTGGAGAATGTATTTTAAAAGCTCTTAAGGTTAGAAGATGATTAACGATTCACAATAAAACAGATTCAGATAAAAAGAAAACCTGTAAACAGGTTACAATGTTTGTAAAAGGTACATAGGCCTCAGAGAGAAAATAAAGAGGTTAGAAAAAGTTTTTAAAGCGAAAAATAGAGTGATAAAAATATAATAAGCCACGTAAAGATGGAAAATAGACACAAAATCTGGATTTTGGTTGTTATTGTGTTTTCTTTTAATTTTTTAACTGTTAATGAGCTAACTGCAAAAAGACAATGGATTGCAAAGGCTACTAAGTTAAACAAGAATGTATATTTTAAAGGTATTTTGATTTTGAAATTTGTGTCTAAGGATTTATTGCTTTGGAAGAGTTCTGTTTCTGTTTCCACAGATGAGAACCTGTGGATTGCTTCCAGGCAAATATGGTTTCATCAACCAAGACCCCCTGAAAAAACCTCTGATGAGAAGAGATGGCCAGATCAGCTTCACAGCTGCAGATTATGACCCAGTCTCAACAACCGTGAGATTTTCAACGCCCCTTAATCAGCAGGAAGTAGTAATGAATAACTTCGCCCAAATTCCCCAAATATTGTTTCTAAATGTTTGTTTTCATTATAAATGGTTAATGGTCATAGTCAATCTCTTTCTAAGAAAAAACGGGGGATATGATATATAAATGCTTTTTTAAAAAATTAGATTATTAAATTTACAGGTAATCAGCTGTTAATCTCAAAATGCTTTACATTGATATAGATTTTGGTTTATTGATACAAATTTAAGGTCAATTTTGTTATGCTGTATATGTTTTTCTATTCTTGTTTAAGGTATGATGTTCATGTAACTGTTTTAAAATTGTAGTGTATAATTAAGAAATAAAGGTTAATAGTCACTTTTGATAATCAAACTTATAGTTAGGTTAGTTAGGATTTTTAAGTATACAAAGATATATTTCAATTAAATAGATAATCTTCAAATACTTCTAAGACCTACAGAATATGGCATTTAAAATATTTTAAGAGCTTAGACTTTTCTGGACAGTGAGACAGGTCTATACCTGGCAGCACTAATTTACTTCAACAAGAAAATGGGCATTGAAGAAACTCCATATAGAGTCTCATCTATTTGTGGTAATGGTAAGCCACTGGAAAAAAAACTGTTTTTATATTGACTGCTTGACAGTATGCTGTTTAAACTGGACATGCAGGTTCCATAAGAAGATGACCTCTGGACTTTGACAGAGCAAGCCAAGATCATCATTCGGGTTCCTGCTTTACAGAGAAAACTGTCAGACATTCTTCAAGACTCAAGGAAAAACAACGGATAAACTGTGCCAAAATGGGCAGAGCGGATTTCCTACTTCACTGAAATGAAAAGAGACTTTAGGCCTGTAGGCTGAAGATGAATGCCCCAACTTTATAAAGGAACTTTGGGTGACTGTCCAGGCAGATAGGTGTCATCTCTGTCCTTTCTAGATTTTAGAAGTCGTTTGCACTTCTGGTTTACTTGGGTAAATATTATATCCTTCTGTGGTCTTTGATGTAGTTGAAGATTAGATAGTTATATGTACAGTTTTTCTTAGTCATTTAAAAAGTATATTAGATATAAAACTTTAGATTCATAAAGATAAGATAGATAGAATGTTTTCTTTAATTTTGCTAAGTGCAAGTGGACTAGATATTGTAACTATAATTCTTGCTTGATGGCTATTTTGTTATATGTAATTTTGCTATGTTAAAATTGAAACCTTCCTTTTTGATTAGAGAAAAAGGGGGAAATGTGGGAATATATTTGTGCGTACTGTATCTTTAAATAAAGGAGCTGGTTTGGGCTATGGCAGGTACTGTAAAATAGGGGGAGGAGAATCAGAGCTTAGGTAGAGAAGCAGGGTGGAGTCAGGCAGACCGCGCGGAAGCCACCGAAAGAACAACATGTAAGCACGGGTGAGCTGCGGGCCCCCACGTGGCCCGCAGATTAATAAAAATGGGTTGATTTAAGATATGAGAGCTAGCTAGCAATGTGCCTGAGCCATAGGCCAAACAGCATAAACTTAATATAAGCCTCTGAGTTATTTTTGGGGACCTGGGCGACTGGGCAGCTGAGGGGTCTGGCACGGCAAGTCTGTGGGTCCCGTCCGAGACCCAGAGAAATCCAAATACAACAACTAGTCTCCTCAGTGATAAAAAAAAAGTTACCCTTACAGGGTGCTTTAGCTTTATTTTGATGCTGTGACTTTAACTGAAAGCAAGTTATGGGAAGAATGGGTTTATTTCAGTTTACAGGATACAGTCTGTCATTGAGGGCTGTCAGTGCAGGAACTCATTCAGAAACTTGAAGCAAAAACCATGGAAGAACATTGGCTGCCACCTTGACCAGGCTGTAGCTTAGCTAGCTTCTTGATAAAGGCCATCTGACCATTGGATGACACTGCCCACAGTGGTCTGGACTCTCCTAAAATAACTAAGAACTCCCCTACTTACATATCCATAGGTCAATCTGATCTAGGTAATTCTTTTCTTAGATGACTATGCTCTGTGAATTTGACTGTTTTTGTTTTGTTGTTGTTTATATGAGAAAAATTTTATTTAATAATAATAAAATATCACAATAATTTCTTATGATAACATTTATCCAAACCCAGTTTATCTTATTAAAAGAGGAAAAACTAATCAAAGACTAAATTAAGTGTTATCATAAAACGAACAGATAGAAAGAATTATGATTTTTTTCTAGATCCCTAGCTACCTGCTGTTAACAGGACAAAATATACTTTTCTCACTGTTTGTGCACTAATCATAGCTTCCTTGCTAGGAAATAATTATTTTAAGACTATCTGAAAGCTGCAGTATTATTCCAGTGAATGTTTGGGCAATTTTAGTAATAATATACCCTCAAAAACCTAGTAGGTTGCTGATCTTTATTTTTCTGTAGGCTAGAAACCCTTATGCTTTCTCATCTGGTATTTTTCATGTCCTAGTGACATTCCTGAATTTTCTAGTCATTGTTTTGAAATCTTTTTTTTTATTTGAACATTATCAATTTCATTTCTTCAGTTTAATAGATGGTATCTCTTTTGGGTATTAGCATTTGTGGGGAGCCTGTACTATTAATCTGACTTTGTTATAGAACACTCACTTATTATAATTTTATGCTGAAATATTGTACTATAGTTTGTCAACCAAAGCCTTTTTAGACACATTTAAAGTCCAGAAATTCTCATTTTCCAAAATTTTATGACTATGAATTTGAAGCATAGGTTATTTAACTAAATACAAAATACAGCTACCACAAATTCACATAAGTAAAATTGTATGTTTTCACCCTATTTTCCTTAAATTACATCTCAGTAACATGTTTTAGGTGACAGCTATAATTTTCTTACTCATATGACATGTTTCTAGCTTCTTATTCTGTTCCTTACAATTTCAATATTTTTTTTTGCTTTTGTTAAGTAAGCCCACATATTTATTATAATGAAAAAATGTTAAAACTGTTGTTCATTTACCTTAGAGTCTTTTAAGGTCATCATGGAGGGCTCTATTTTACTTAAATTACTTATGTGCCCAAACTATTCCTTGTAGGAATTTTACTCTTGTTATGATAACAATTTAGAGATAACTTTCACCATCTATTTGAAGTAGGCTATGAATATCAATGCTGTTGGTCAATAATAAAAATAAAGATACAGATATTCACAAAAACATATACACACAAACACCAAGAAATTTTTAAAAATCTCGCATGAGACTTTCTAAAGAAAATTGAGTGAATTCCTAAGTAGATTAAAAATATTTAAACAAGAAGGGGTATCTGGAATACAATTTTTACTCTTTATTTTTATTTATGAGATTACTATAATAATGTCATTTACCCTTTCACTGTCCTCTCTGCAAATATCCCTCCTTGCTCTCTTTCATACACATGACTTATTTAATCATTAATAGTTGTTTCTTACACACACACATGCACACAGATAGATATAGATATACAGATATATACATTCATAGATATGTATGTAAATTTCTAAAAGCATATATGCAATCTGCCCACTATGTATAATTTTATTTGTATGCATGTTTTCAGTACTGACCATTTGATATTGGATAATCAATTGGTGTGCTGTTACCTATTGGAGATATTACTCCTGCTCTCAGTATTCCTTAGTTGATTATATTTCTTTCTGTACATTTGAGGCCTCTTGGGCATTCGAGAATTTACTTTAATGTGTTTATTGCTATTTTAATTTTAATATTTAGGCAGTAATGTTGGTAAGACTGGAAGGATGTAGGATTTTTAAGTGTCTAGAAGATTAACTTAATTTGAGGATTCCTTTATGTGTGCTATGGCACTCACAGTTCCAACTTCTCTTTAAAATCAAAAGAGGACATTGAGCCTTGAATATAATTAAAATTGGAACTACACTTGTATTAACAAATGAATAACTGAACAAATAATAAGATTGGTTGTGGCAGGATTAAGGTGTCAGCCGATAAGGTCAGAAGACACTTCCGGGACCCTGGAGGGGGTGTGGCCATCCTGGAGGGGGTGTGGCCCACCCTATTGATAAGTGGATGCTGGGACACGAGGAGCTCTCTCTTCCTGGTTCCTGGCTGCTGGCTGTTGGAGAGACAGTATCGAAATCCATCGTGCTTCCATTGCGCTTTCATCGCTCGTCCATTGCTTGGATATGCCAGTCCTAGTTCAGGTGCCACTATAAGCTGTTACTAATATTGTGGGTGTTAATTTATATTCTAATAAATATTAATTTTGGACTGGTGCCTTGAAAGTAAAACTCTGTCCACATCTGGCGCCCAACGTCCTTGGCCCTGTGCCCTAAACTGTAAGAGGGCAGGGGACATACAGACTGTTCACTTGGGCTTAAAGCTCCCTCTTGCTAGCCAGGAGCGGTTTCCAGCTAGCTGGTCCAGTGTGCAAGCGAGGGTTTTCGGCTCAGTGCCTGGGCACGGGGTTTTTAGCTCAGTGTGCAAGTGCGGGTTTTTGGCTCAGTGCACAAGTGCCAGATTTCAGCTCAGTATGCAAACGCGGGTTTTTGACTCAGTGTGCAACTGCGAGATTTCAGCTCAGTGTGCAAACACTAGATTTCGGCTCAGTGCGCAAACACAAGTTTTTGGCTCAGTGCACAAACGAGAGTTTTCGGCTCAGTGCGCAGGCACGGTTTTCAACTCCCTTGCCTGTCACAGCACCTGGCTCTGCTTTCAGCCCGCTGCAGCACTCGGTTTTCAGCCCGCAGCTTCCTGCTGCTGAGAGTCTCTGCATCTACCATACAGTGGGCAGAGAACTGAACACTACTGTGACACCTGTGGACTAAACGGTGAAATTACATCTGAATTGACACAATGGTTGACTATTATTCTTTTGAAGAGTTAAGGTCATATTTTACCATGGTGGTTGATAAATTTTTAAGTGAATATCTTGAAGGATTCAATACCCCAGTCCTACTATATTTGGCTTATTTCTCTATTTTATATTTCAAAATAAGAGGATGATGACAGAGTTGTCAAATGGAAACCAACAATTATTGTCCAGATTATGTATTATGGAACTATCGAACTCTACAGTGGCAGATGAGGTTAAACAGGTGCAAAATGTAAATCGACAGTTGCTGTCCAAGGTATATGACGTGGAACTGTCAAACACTAAAATGGCAAAAAGGATGGATACTCTGGAAATTGGTTACAACAAGCTTTCAGATAAGGCTTCCTCTGTAGATAAGGATAACACTGTACAAGAGAAATATAGGCTCTATGTAAATGATGAAAACAAGAAACAAGTTGACTACATTAATGATGAGAAGAAGAAAACCATTAATTATGTTAATGATGTGGATCAAAAAATTACTGGCTCGCTGAGGTCTTTGGAAGGACTGCTTCATCAGGACACTCAAGCTCTAGAAAAATCATTAGTATCTAAACTTCAAGAGTGGAAACCGGTAATTTCCAAAATCGAGGAATGGGAACCTTAATATCCAAAATACAAGAATGGGAAGACCACATTGCAATACTGGAAAAGGGTAGTGATGCATCTTATGCTCAGAACAGTTCAGGTCAACCCCCAATGGGATATTATGGTACTGGAGATACTCTACCCAAGGTGGTAAACATAACAGGGCTACCCCCTTCTGCACCACTGTTGTTCCCAGCTACTATTCAGACAAAGATAACACCTGGGGGATCCTCAGAATATGAAGAGTATAGCTATAAGCCAGTACATATGAGAAACATCAAGGATTTTAAAGAGGCAATATCAATGCATGGTATACACTCTACTTATGGGAACCAGCTTCTAAAAAAAAAAAACAAACAAAAAAAAAACAAAAAAACAAACAAAAAAACAAACAAAAAAACCAAAAAAAACCCCAAAAAACAAAAAAACGGATTCAACCAACTGATGGGATGCAGCTAACGGCTGCTGTCTTGGACCAAAGTCAGAATTTACAGTGAAGAGGCTGATTTAGAGAGGAGGCCAAGACCTTGGAACAACAAGGAAAAATTAGGGGTTTCTTTGCTTTTCAGAACCAAATCCTTGGTGAAGGCATGTTTGCTGATATGAGGACTCAATCTACTTATGATGAGCATACTTTATTGCTATGCCATACTGCTGCACTGAATGCTTGGGAAAAGATTTTGGAACCAGGTCAAAAAATTGAGCATTATACTAAGGTCAAACAAGGCTTAAAAGAGCCTTATACCGACTTTATACAGAGGCTCACCACAGCTGTTCATAGAGCAATATCCGATCCAGAAGTTAGGAAGCAATTAATACTTTCTCTGGCCTTTGATCATGCTAATCTGGAATGTAGAAGAATGCTTATGCCTTTAAAGATCAGAGCTGCACCTATAGAATAATGGATTCAATATGCAATCAATGCTGAATATCTCCATGGCAACGAGGAGAATTGGGGAGGCCAAGCTGTTGCTAATGTTAGGGTGAGGAACCAAGGCATCACTTGTTTCAACTGTGGTAAACAAGGCCATATATGACAGAATTGTACACAAGGTACTCTTGGAAATAATACCCAATTTAGGTTTAATTCGAACAGAAGGCCATTACCTTCTTGATTATGCAGAAGGTGTAGCAAGGGACAGCATTGGACCAATGAATGTAGATCTACCAGGGATAAAGAAGGCAACCCTCTATCATCGGAAAACGCCTTTTGGGGCTTCCCCTGGGAAGGCCCCAAAAATCAGAAACCAAATTCAAGGATGGTGAGATCATATCCAGTCATAGTAGAAGACCAGTATTCTCAGGAAGAATACAGCATCCAAAACCTGATCTAGAAGATCATATGGTATTGGATAATAACATAAATTCAAAAGAAAATTCAGAAATTCCAAAAAGAATCACCAAACGAATATTTTGGCAGGCTTCAATAAATTAACAAAGACCAAAATTGAGAATACAGATAGATAATATTTATATCCAGGGTTTAGTCGACATGGGCACCCCAGATGGCCTTTACAGAGAGTAGATATCCAGTTTCTGGGTATTGGAATAATATCTCAGGTGAAACAGAGTGTGAGATGGCTTGAATGCATAGGACCAGAATGTCAGAAAGGACGGTTGAAGCCATATATGGCTGACATAGCAGTGAACCTGTGGGGTTGCGACCTTCTAATGAAATGGAATACCCAGATTAAAATCCCTCCTGGTTCTGATAGCAACAAGAGACTCAATTATGTTTCCAAAAATGATGCTTTAAGGTACTATGGAGAAAATTCACCAGCCATTCAGGTTGTACAAAAGAATTGCCCAATAACCACAGAACCTAAAAGAACACTCACAGCATTGCCTTTGAAATGGTTAACAGAAAAGCCTATTTGGGGTCAACAATGGCCTTTGAGGAGAGAAAGACTTCAGGCTTTGGAACAGTTGGTACAGGAGCAGTTACAGGCTCAACGTATCGAAGAATCAACCAGTCCATGGAATTCTCCTGTTTTTGTTGTCAAGAAAAAGTCTGGAAAATGGAGGATGGTGACGGATTTAAGAGCAATACTTCATCTTAAACCTCATTTCTCTCTGTTTCTGTACGTTTCAAACATCCTGTCTGCATACAATCTCCTGAAGTTATAGAAGATATTAATATCGTTTTGAGTATTGAAAATGTTTAAGTTTTCCATTGTAAATAACATTTCTTCCTATCAGCTAGCTATCTACAAAGAATCTGGAACCGAGATGGGGCTCCCAATGCAACAACTGCTACTAGTGTAACAAGAATAAAAGAGAGAGTAAGAGACAGGTAGATAGACAGAGGCAAAATTAGAAAAATCAAGAACCTGGTACGCACTAATCAATGATTGTTTTCAGAAAATAGACTATTCAAAAATGGCTACAAGATAGCTCTCTATGATAATCCTCCAGATCACACTTCTAATTAGAATTCCAGAAGGAGTTAACCATTATTCTGAGAATGGTTATAAATGTATATAGTCATTCCATTAAGATCTAACCATTGTTTTAGCCTTTACAGGATCCCAAAGAGATGCCATCGCCCTTAAGTCAGCAGGAAGCAACCTTATGAAAGACTACGCCACCTTTCCCAATAAGTTTTGTGTTCTGAGGGTTGTGGGTAATTCTTATTCTGTTAGAATAGTTTTAAGTGAAAATTGGGTGGAGGACAGAACTATAATATAGTATCAAAGATATCTTTTGAAGAAGAGAAGGGGGAGAGATACAATAGATAAAGGTAGATTATTCTGCCTACCTATACAACATTTTAGCTGAATGCATGGGCTAAGTTAAAGACAATTTGCATTGGCATAGGTATTTGTATATTGATACAAATGTAAAATCATTTTATATGTTTAATTGTGATTATTTGTACATTTGTACAAAGTTCAATCTGAAATTGCTTTATATAACCATAACAACTTTTATTTTGATATAAATCTGAATCTGTAACTGTTATGTAAAATTGAATCTGTAATTGCTATATTTTATATATGCTTCCATCTCTGTTTAAAATATTTGCACATCATTGTCATGTACACTATGCAATTACTACCTTCATTATACTATACTAGATATCATGTCTGATTGCACCAGTTATAGTATATGCACAAGATATTTTATATACCTCTGTTTAGATGAAATATATGTATTTACATGTCTAAAATGCTGTGGCTACTTTACATGGTAATATACCCCTGGCTAAGGTTTGATAGTCTTACTAAAGGTCATTATTCAGGGATTGTACACCCCTTATGTAGGTATTCTAATTTTTAGTACAGGGTTTATTCCTAAAGACGATAAGAACAGCAGTCAACATTACTTAAAGTACCATATCCTAGTAATATCAGATACAGGTTTGAATATCATAGATAGACAGAAATCTTCAACCATTTCATAGACTCAGAGAATATGGCATTTAACATTTGAAATTTGGCCATGAGAGGCACGAGGACTCCTGGTGTCACTGTTCCTTTCCCGAGATGGTATGAGCATTGAGGATACTCCATTGGAGTTGGTCCTTTTGGCAGAGAATGGCCAGTTGAGTAAGGAACTGTCCTTACCTTGATTGCTGACAGTACACACATGGTGTCCAAGCTGGATGAACAAGTTTATGGATGGAGACTGACGAAACCTGCCCGGACAGTATAAGACAGTCCCTCCAAAATTGCCCTGATTGTGAGAAGATCTGTCAGATACCATAGGCCTAGAGCCAATATGATAGATGCTCCAATGGTGTACAAAACCAGAGGTAATTGTCCAGGTAGCTGTTGCTGTCCTCTCCCAAATTTTGGAAGCCAGTACTTCTGATTTTCAAGTGATATATCTTGCTTCTCAGGTTAGAACCTTCTTAGTTAGACAAAAGGGGGAGATGTGGCGGGATTCAGGTGTCAGCCGATAAGGTCAGAGAACACTTCTGGGACCCTCGAGGGGGTGTGGCCAACCCCATTGATAAGTGGCTGCTGGGACACGAGGAGCTCTCTCTTCCTGGTTCCTGGCTGCTGGCTGTTGGAGAGACAGTATCGAAATCCATCATTCTTCTATCGTGCATCCATTGCTAGTCCATCACTTGGATACGTCAGTCCTTGTTCAGGTGCCACTATAAGCTGTTAATAATATTTTGGGTGTTAATTTATATTCTAATAAATATTAATTATGGACTGGCGCCTTGAAAGTAAAACTCCGTCTACAATTGGTATATGAGATGAGTGCTATTAGTAAATGTTTGTCATTATTAAATCTGACATTTTATTTTTTGAAAATAAAGTTAGTAGAGAAAGACAAAACAGAATTTGACATAAAACAACATGAATTCATGACAGTATTTCTAAATTGCTTCAGTTTGATGCTGGACATTTAATTAATGTGAATCTCATTTTTTTCAGATTAACACTCAGACTGTGTCATTATGAAAAGTCATGAAGTGATGTTTTCTGAAGTATCTTTTATATTTATTTTAGTTTCTTTATAATTTACTTTTATACAATATTGGCATTTCCTCTTTTTCCCTCCCTAAAACAAACTTATATCCACTCATTCCTACTTCATTTTTACACTTAGAAAATGGATACCAATTAAAATATTTTGTGTAAAGTTTATGTATACTTGAAACAAAAGGAGATGTTTTAACAAATTATTCCATACAGGAATTTTAAATCATTTATAAGAATTTTTTCTGTTGCATGTATTTGTTAAAATTTATTTACTAAAGTTTCTGAATGAAATCAATTGTTTCTATCCTGTGATCCCATGTTCTCCAAATCATTTATTTCATTGAGATACACATTTACTTTGTCACTTTTAACTTTTTTTGTTATAAAACACTACTTGGAGAAAACTTTCCAAGTCAAATCCTAACTTCTCTTTAATATTTTGTCTATTCTTCAGTACTAAAGTATTTTTGTATTCTACCAAACTTAAAGATAATAAGGACTTATAATTCAGTAAAATACCCCTGAGTGTAATGTTGCTTATTTTAATCTGTGCTTTTTGGAGAGGCATAAATAATAAGATATATTATAAAAAGAATTGATATTTTATTTTCAGAATTTGGCAAACTCAAAGAAAGACACAAAGATGACAAAAATAAAATATGCATAGAATAAACAAAGATCATAGTCAAGTAACAGAATAAAGAACTTAGGACACATCAGAACAAAAGAAAGCAGCATGTTTAGCCAAAAGAGTCATCTGTTCTTTGAGATTCAATTATACCAATTTCAGTTACAAAGGAAAGAAAGAAAAATAATTCATTGGTTGAATGCAGATAAAAATTAAAAAATACATTTCATAGTTGAGAATATTGGTCACTTTATTCTAAAATCAGAAGAAATCTGAAGATTCTGAATCTTTTTGATGATGACTATTTTCATATTTGTTCTATATTTTTTATTTACCTATGATGTGTCCTGAGTATATACACTGAGTATGAGTCTATATTTACTTGTTAAATAATTATAGAAAATGAAATATCAATTATTTTTTTACAATATTATTAATATAAAAAGCTTAAATATATTTACAATTATTTACAAAGGGATTGATATTACTATCGACGAGGAGTTCTTTTATAACACTTGATTGTCATAATTAGATTCTGGCCTGGATTAGCTCCAAGATCTGGACCAGCAGTCCCAAAGTCCCAAAGAAACACAGAGAAGCTTATATTAATTTCATGCTGATTGGTCTATGGCTCAGTCATATAACTTGCTAACTCTTACTCTTAAACTAACCCATGATTAAACAAGTGGCTTAGTACCTTTTCTCAGAGCAGCATACTGGTCTTCTTTCCTCTTCATCTGTTGATGTCCTTGTCTCTTCCTCTTCCCATAGTTTTCTTAGTCTGGTATCCCCACCCAGAATTCCTGTCTGCCTTCTGGCAAACCAGTATTTTATTAAACCAATAGGAAGGACAAATATTTACAAAGTACCAGAACATAATCCCACAAAATCCCCCCTTTTTAAAATAAGAACCCCAAATCTAATTATCTTTTTATAGTCTTTACACCATTATCTATAACAAGTTGTAACAAACTCTGTAAACAAAGATAAACATAAATAATTCATTTTTGGGAATGTGGGGCTAGTTCTCTTTTCAAGGGGTCTTCCTTGATAAATCTTTATTTTTTTAAACCAGGAATAAATCCACAGACTCTCATTTTTTGTGGAAATAAAAGAAAACCTCTTCTCTAAAGTAGAATATCTTTTGATTTCAATTTAAAGTCATCTCATTTACCAACTATATAGGCCAGATTAATCCAGCACCATTTATAACCAAATGTCTTTAGCAGGTTTTACTACTTCATTTGTAGTTATAATACTTAAAGATAGGATAATAACATACAGTATCTAGACACTCTGTAATTTCTATCTTTATATGGCTTATTTTTTACTCTATTTCTCTTTTAAAGATGTTTTCTATCCTTTTTTTCTTTTTTCTCTCTCTCAAGCCTATGTATATTTTTAAGCACACGTAAACCATTTATGTTTTCTTTAAATCTGTCTTTACTCTATGTCTCTTATATCTTTTTTGCTTCTGACCCTACCTGTAATCTGCCAAGGTATGGCTAGAATTAAAGGTTTGGCCAGAGTGGCTGACTCTACCCAGCTCCCTCTATTCCTTTCTGTTTCTTATTACACCTGTTACAAGAGGTTTCTGGCACCCTCTTAGAGGTCCAGACCTACAGACCCACAGACCTGCAGTCTCAGGCACCTGCCACCTCTTAGGCCTCCCAAAATGACTCAGATACTTATATTAACATCATGCTGTTTGGCCTATGGATTAAACACATTGCTAGCTAGTTACATTTTCATTAATCTGTCCTACCATGTAGACCATGGGTTACCTGTGTTCTTTACATGTTTTCTTCTTTAGACATCTGGCTAGATCTGTCTCTAACTCCATCCTCCTTTTCATACCTATGCTCCTGTCTTTGGCTTCAGTGTTTGCCAAGGGTCAAAACATCTCCTTTATTTAAAGACTGATATTCACAGCATATAGATAGACATTCAAACATCACACACCTTTACTCTGCCAAGGTGTGGCTAGCATTAAAGGCTGGGCTAAAGCAGCTGTCTCCATGAAGATTCAACCAGCTGTGCCCAACTCCACCCAGCTCCTCATCTAGCTGCATAGAGAGTTTAGTATTTTAGCAGAGGTACTGACAGGAGCCACAATTACTAATCTGGAAAATTTTAGGGTTCACATTGTCACCAAGTAGAGCACCACTGCCCACACTACTCATGAACTCCATTTAAGTATTGAGAAGTTAGGCCTCTTAAAAGACTCATAAGTGTTTTTCCATTAACACTGAGTCAGGAAGTCTCTCTTTAAGAAGCCATGACTACCAACCTCCAGCAATACATAGCTGACCCAAGAAAATACTGCCACTAAGAAGGCTTCTTTGATTCTATTCCCTTTTTGTCCATATAAACAGAAACCATAAATTTATCATATACAGCTTTTTTGCTTTCATTAAGGCTCCTGTGAGACTTCAGGAACTGGCTTTGTTGTACCATAAACTGTACTCTGAGAATCTACCATTTTGTAGCTCAAGTTCGCATTCCATTTTAGGCCTTTTCTGTTCTATAGCTCACTTGAGAAACATAACTCAGAAGCCACTTTTGGATCTATTTCTGTGCTCTACACCTGCCTTTGAGCTTTCTCAGGCTTTACATGGTATACATGCCCCCATGTTATGTACCATGTATAATAAGAGACTTCTGACCTGGCCTTTTTGCCAAGCCCTGACATTTGGACCTGCTCACAGTCCCTCTCCCACTTAACTCCAAGTAAGCACACAAAACTTACATTAATTTCATGGTGATTGGCCTATGGCACAGTCATCTTGATAACTCTTAAATCTTAAACTAACCCATAATTAGCCAAGTGTATTAATACCTTTTCTCAGACCAGCATCCTGGTCTTCTTTACTCTGCATCTATTGGTTTCTCTCTGACTCTTCCACTTCCCAGAGTTTTTTTTTTTTTTTTAGCCCAGTAGTGCCCCCTCACTTTCTGTTTGCCTTCTGGTCAATCACTGTTTTATTAAACCAGTGGGAGGGACAAGTATTTACAAAGTACCAGAACTTAAACCCATAATACTTGATATGTCTAGTATGAAGTTTCTCTCTTATTAATTGGTTCATGGTATTATTTTTGTTATCCTGGCATTGATTTTGAAGTTGAGTCTTTGGATTTCTTCTGAGAACATCTAGATTTTTAGAAAAATGAATTTATATATAATTATTAAATTTGTGTATGATGGTGCATGTCTGAAATCATAGTACTAGAAACTTAGTGGCAGAAAGACTAAGACTTCTAGACTATCCTCCAATATAAAGTGATACTATAGAAGCAACATGAGACACTTCATTAAAAATTCCCCAAAATATATTCTATTAAAAAATACTTTGGTGATGCAATACCTAGGGCCTGGTACATACTAGTCAATCATTTTAGCCATTGAGTTACATTACTAGATATGACTTTGCTTTTTGACTTTTGATCAATTCTTGAAAGTTATACAAGCTAACCTTGAAATTGCTTTCTCAATCAAGCGAGTCTTTCATTTTTGATTATCTAGTATCAGCATTACTAGGAGCTAGTATTATCAGTCTGTGCTACCAGACACTGATCAAAGACTATTCAAGAAACAGCATATACATTTCTCATTAGACATCAAACTTTGGAAGAAACTTGCATAGGGAAAATAATTTGTCCTTCACTGCCTTCACATGAATCCTGTCCTTTATGATTAATGAATTCCTACATTCTTAATTTGCAGTGATTTCTTATTACATATTTACTTAAAAAGTATAACAGACTCTGTGTTCTTAATATAGAGCTCCTAGGTTTTACAAGCTCAAAGCAGGTGGTTGTGTAAAAATTAAATATGTACATTGCAGAGAGTTTATTTTCATGAAAGTCTTATGGATGTATATTTTCTATAAGCATGACCGCAGTTGGATATAATTCTGTTTTAAAAAGTAAATTCTTTGACAAATAAAGATGTATAAGCAAAGAAATATAAACTTGATATACAAAAGGAAAATGTATTTTTTAATTAAAAAATAATATATAGTGGCAATAGGAATTTTGGAGGCAGTTACAAAGAGTGAATAAACAAATACATCTACTTATTTGATTATAATCAGTGGATCTTTAGCATTATTATTTCCACTGCCAAAGAATCATTGTGTTATGATAGGAAACCTGCAGGTTTTGAAATTAAAATAACCTCAAAGAAAACCTTGAGTCTTACACTTACCAACTGTGAAATTTGAACATCTTTGGGGCTCCTTGTACCAAAAATCAATTGAAAAGAATAAGACTAAGTTGTTGTATTTATTTCCATACTTCTAAAGGTACAAATTAATATTGTATAAATCAAAGTTATATTTTTATTACTATTAAACTATTTATATGACAGGTATATAACAAGCCTAATTAATGCAATTGAGATTAAGTAGTAATTTGTAGTAAGAATTTTCTGGCCTGGACTAGCACAAAGATTCAGACCAACTGTCCCAAATAAACTACCCTCAGCTTCTTGGTTCCAAATAATGACACAAATTCTTATATTAATTACATGATGCTTGGCCAATAGCTCAAGCATATTCCTTGTTAGTTCTTACAACTTCACCTATTTCTATTCATTTATATCTTGTTTTTGGCCCATGGATTACCTGTACTTTTATATATTGTTGTCTTGGTGGGAGATTGCAGCATCTTTGTTTGACTCTGTCCCTTTCTCCTTTATCTAGGTTTGGACTTTCTACTTGCTTTTAAGATGACTTGCCATAGGCCAAAACATTTCCTTTATTATCTAGTGATAATTCACAGTGTACAAAAAGACATCCCATGTAGTAGCAGGGTTCTTGGGTCCCGGGCAGCCGGAGATCTGAGACCCACAGACTTGCCTCCTGAGACCGCTTAGTCGCCCAGCTGCCCAGTCAGGCCCCCAGAAATGACTTGGATGCTTATATTAACTTTATGCTGTTTGGCCTATGGCTCAGGCACATTGCTAGCTAGCTCTTACATTGTACTCAACCCATTTCTATTAATCTGTCTGCCACGTGGTCTGTGGCTCACCTGTGCTCCTACATGTTGCTCCTTTGGGCTTCAGCTCGATCTGCCTGACTTTGTCCTGCTTCTCCTACCTATGCTCTGATTTCTTCTCCTACTTCTTCTATGGTGCCTGCCCAAAACAGCTCCTTTATTTAAAGATTGAGATTCACAGCATACATAAATGCATTCCCACATCACTTCCCCCTTTCTGTCTAATCAAAAAGGAAGGTTTCAATTTTAACATAGCAAAATTACATATAACAAAATAGCTATCAAGCAAGAATTACAGTTACAATATCTAGTCTAATACTCTATCATCTACCTTATCTTTATGAATCTAATGTTTCATATCCAATATACCTTTCAAATGACTAAGAAAAACTGTACCTATAACTATCTAATCTTCAACTACATCAAAGACCACAGAAGGACATATTTACCCAAGTAAACCAGGAGGAATCAGAATAGGTAGGAAAGGCAGGGCAGAGTCAGAGGCAGATCGAGCTGAAGCCGCCCAAGGAGCAACATGTAGGAACACAGGTGAGCCACGGGCCACGTGGCAGACTGATTAATAGAAATGGGTTGATTTAAGATGTAAGAGCTAGCTAGCAATGTGCCTGGGCCATAGGCCAAACAGCATCAAGTTAATATAAGCGCCTGAGTCATTTCTAGGGTCCTGAGTGGTGGGCGGTGGACAGCTAAGGGGTCTCGGGTGGCTGGTCTTTGGGTCCAGGTCCATCGCCTCCCGAGATCAAGAACCCCACTGCTACAATCCCACATCAGTAATTAGAGAATAAAACTGTACAAAGTTCTATAGTATTTAAATCAAAATAGTAGGCATGATATTTAAATACATTAGTGTTATATCCAATTTATAACTAAAACATTTTAATCACTGATATTTTGGTAACAAGTGCATATAATTTTGGTTTTATTTTTCATTCTTATATTTGTACCCTGACCCTGACAGTTTGGTGTCTACAAAGAGCATTTATCCCTAAATTCTACTATTTTTGGTATAGGAAAGTACTATACACACTACCAATATATATATTCTGACCCTACCTTTGCTCCATCATGGTGTCCTGACTAAAAATTATGTTAATGTGCAAAGTCTGTGGTAGTAAGTTGCCAATATTTGATTTGGCCAGAAACACATTCTACCAGATGAAACCCATACCCAACACTTCTTTAGCAACCATGAACCTGAGACTAGAAAGAGCACAGACTTAGGGTAAAAACAAATACTACAGGTTTTTTTGTTGTTATTCTGTTTTTTTTGTTTTGGGGATCATTTTGTTTTGGGATTTGGGGGTTTTTTTTGTGAAAACAAAGCAGAAACAGCTTAGCTCTGGGTTCAATGAAAGATTCTGTCTAAAAAAAAATAAGGAGTTAATTAGAGAATGTATCAAACATCACATACCAATTTCTAGCCTCTACATGTATACACAGGTAGGCATACATGATTATATTACACATGTGCATATACACACATGATAGATTGTTTGCAAAATCAATTAAAATAAAAAACATTATTTTCAATGATTTTTTGTAGTTGATTTCAGTTCTATCTTGATGTTATTATATGAAAACAACATTAGAAACCTAATATAGGTGTTATCTATATTTTTGTTCTTGGAATTCTGTTATAGAGCTATTGCATCTGTTTATAATACCACATCTAAAATGGAATTCTTGTGTTTTTAAAGAAGCACTTTAAAGTCAACATGCTGAGCCCTTTTAGTGTTACTTTTCTGTACATGTGTCTAGGGCTGAATATTCAGTACTGGATTACCTATCAGAGGGATCATAACCAAAAAAAGTTTGATTTTCCTTCTTTTAACATTAATTGATTGTCTGTAGATCAATGTTGATCATCTATGGGAGCTTTGTAAAATTGGCAATATAGACTGACATGTTGACTTGGGTGGCCATTATTCAGGTATTATATTGGCAACTCTATTATTGATATTTCATAAGAGCAGCATTCGTGATATTACTAGAAGATTCTGTCATCTTAGGCTTCCTGTTCCTCTGGCTCTTACAATCCTTCTGACCCTCTTTCTATAATATTAACTTAGTATGAATTAAAGAAGTTATCTTATAGATTTATCAATTGGATCTGAATACCCAGCACTTAATTGTTCTCTGCATTTGAATACCCAGCACTTAATTGTTCTCTGCATTTTAACTAATTATGGATCTCTGGTATATTGTCTGTCTGTTACTACAATAAATTATTTGAAGATTGTTTAGAGTCTGTGGTGGAATTCAGGTGTTAGTTGACAAGGATGAGAGGCATGTCTCTGGAGTTCTGGGAGCTTGAACAGGGTGTGGCCAGTCCCATGGAAAAAGCTGCTGGGATCTTGAGCAGTCTGTTTGGTCCCTGCATTTGGAGAGACCGGATCAGAAACCCATTGAGGGACAATCCTAACTTCAAGAAACACACTAAGGTTTAATTTATATCTGCGAGTGTTAAATTGTCGTCTAATAAATATTAATCCTGTATATAGTATATTGCAAGTGAGAATTACTGCAGCAAGAGTCACAATTATCTTCAGGTAAAAGGATATGTATTTGGGTTTTAGTTAGAAATTGCATTGGTTTAGGAATCTGGATATGTGCTGCCAGTAATCACAACAGTGTAACAAGGTATCTGAATCATATTGGCCACATGACAATGTGTTCCATAGTTACTGGAAGCAGAATAATAGCACATAATTGAAAAATAACACTAGCTTTTAAAAAAAATCTATGTCCCAATTTCCTGAGAATATGATAAAATGTTTATACCAGTTTATACAAAGCAAAAACAAATCTGTCAACGTATTATAAATGTTTGTCCATTTGTTATGTAACAGCTTTCTTTTTTTTAAAGATCATTTTATCTTAAAGAAATCTCCTAAACAAAAGGTTAAAAAAAATACCTCAAAATAGCTTCAGGAAGTTTCTAAAACTTGGCAGATTCACTAAGCCTTTCCTTGACAGAGAAAATAATAAAAGCTGAGAGTCCCTTTCAGACAGATAAAGCCAAGTTGCAAATAAGACTTTTACACAAGCTAAATTACAAAAAAGAAAAAGACTCTAAGATGGGACTAGATGCCCAAGAGATACAGAAATCAGCAAAGCTTCCTGGAAGTAGTTTAGACCAAATGAGGCACTTAGAAAAAAATCCTTGCTAGAATTTGAGTTGCCTCCAATCTACACAGTATGCTCCTAGTTCCTAGCTTTATGAAGTAGGCTTTGATGATGCAGCTGTCTTTCCATCATTTCTGCTCCTTCAAATAACCTCTCACCCATACTCCTGTAATATCCACAATAAAGCCTGTTCACCAAGTTGTACTTTTGTAGTGATCTGTGCTTTAGTCTGTTTGTTATGGGCTATCTGGGGTGACTAAATATGTATATTGTATCTGCCCCATGAAAGCTTTGTCACATGACACTGTTTTATTATAATAAATACTATAATTAAACAGGAGTATATTTGGTTTCTAGTCTAAATAATGGTCTATACCTCTTATAAACTAATATAAATTGGAATAAAAAAAGGTTCTAGTCATAGAAGCTGCATGAAAAATATCTGTAACTGGGAAAATAAGTTATGAAAACTGCAGCTTTATGTGATCCTATTAATTTAAGAGAGCACAAAATATATTGAATTTCTTCAAAGCATTGTGCAACCAAGTCTTTTCATTTTTGTTTTATTTCCAGTGAGCATTGGTGGTCTTACTGAGCTCTGCATCAAATAAAGAAAATAGAAATAAACATATATATAATGCTTCAAGTTCTTTTCTTTGCTGATTTTTTGTGGCTGTGAATATAAGCATGCACAAATGATTTGTCATATTTTTCTCATGCAAATTGAATTGTTTTATTATTTCAGGAGTGATTATTATCTTCGCTATTACCTCAAATTCATAACAATGACAGAATTTGTGAACCCAGGAAATTCATGCTTCTTATGTGTTTATCTCAAATCAGAATGGAATATTGAGAATGAGAATTTATGTGAGTATATAGCAAATGGATTTAGCTGTTTCTGCACTCATTTAAAATTTTCAAGGGACAGATGGTAATTTCAATGAATCATAGTCTTGGTTTGCTTCTCTGTGTTGCCTTGATTTCATTTGAAGGAAAAATAAAGGTGCCATTTATTGCCAAGTTGTCCCTACACTTTTCTTTATTTATACCCAACACTTCATCAAATGTATATTTACAAATTTAAATTACATTTTAAAAAAATGATCCAAACATAAATGGGTGTGCTCATACCAACACATTTATATAGACACATCAAATTTATTTGTACTCAGAAGAATATTCCAAATAAGTCCTTAAAAGGAAGCTTTTACAAATCGATGGCTATATCTGCAAATAAATGTTGTACCCCTTGAGCCCTATTTAATTGAATTTCATTCTTTAAAAAACTGTAATAATGCTTTTTCTGAGTGCCAATGTAAGCTTCTGGATGATCAATCTCCTTTGATCATAAGACAGATAACAATGGATGAATGGGGACAATGCTTATACAATGCTAATGCTTGATGCCCTCAAAAAGTACATATGTAACATAAAAGTACATATCTAACTCAATGAGCAACTTCTAAACTGTTTTACACAGTCACCCATTGTTTTCTGATTTTTGTAAGGAATGTTCAAGATTCTTTTACAATTTTTAAAACTCATGTTATTATTCTTTCTAGTTATTTTATAGTGACTCTAGTGGTTTTTGAATAGTATTTCACTGTGATGTTTACTTTTATTTTCCTAAGTGACTAATGACATGGATTACATTTTTTTTGTCTTTCAGTATTTCTTCTTTGGATAAATATCTTTTAAATCTTGTGTCTACTTTGATACTATATTGTTTTCCTTTGTCTCTGAGTTCTTGGAATTATTAATACACTCATTGCTAGAATTCTTCTTACCATATTAATTGCAAATATTTTCTCTGTGGACTTTTTAAAATTTTACCTTCTATTATTGATATGTACATTAAAATATTTTATAAAATGTAACTGATCTATATTTTCTTTATGTAATTTTCATGTCAGATACAATTACATGATATTTAACAATGCAGAAGTGTTGGGAAAAAATATGTTCTAAAGTAGTTTATTATTGAATTGCATAACCATAAAGGGTAAATGTACACCGTATGTCAGTCACCAAATGTGGTGCTTACTACAATTAAAAGATGTCACAAACTTTGCTACCCACAAAATATTATATTATTACACTAAATTTTTAGTAAATATATGAATAAAAATTTTAAATAAATGTAAATGTAAAGCATAACAGAATAAATACATAAACCAATGACATAAACATGTATTTGAATTATCAACTATTATATTTTGTACCATAATTACAGATAATGTACATTTTTATTGCTATATACAGCTGTGTGTGTGTGTGCATGCGTGCTCGTGTGCACGTACACACATAAATTTAAACATTCTTCTTCCTCAATGAGCAAGAAGTAAAAGGACAAATTTTGTGACTGGAATATCTTTTCCACCATACTTTAAGGATGTACATCTATTTTGTTCTCTGCCTCTAAGCCCCTAATCTCAGCAACTAGCATTGTAATTATACAAAGCATTTTTACATGGGTTCTGACGCTCAAACTGAAGTTCTCATGTTTCATGGCAATAGTCTTTACCTACCATTTACCATTTACCATTCTGATGCCTCAGTACTATACTGTTACATGCTTTGGCAATTGGTTTGAGCCAATTTCCTTGATCCTATGGTCTTATCCTACTACACATTATAATACAAAATGGCTGTTAGATTCTTCTTGGATTCTAACTTATGTTTTGAGTGGCAGGGTGGTGATTTTAACTTTTCTCTTTTCTCCCTTTTAAGTGTCTCCTGTAGCACATCCAAAGGCAGTAGGCAGCAGCAATTGACTCTTCAGGTTTTAATGGCTCTTAGACATCCTTCTCATAGCCCTCTCCAGGAGGTTATACATACCTGGTTCTCTGAAATTCAAGAGGGTACTGCCTAATTCTCTCCACCCCTACAGCCCTCCAGGAATGGATGCTTTTTTTGAGGGCTAGCAGTCAATGACAAGTTAGAGCTTGTTAGGCAAGCCAGCCCAAAATAGGCACAGTCCAGTCGCAGAGCCCTCTTGGGGTAGTCTCAACAAGGTTAGGGCAAATAACTCTGACTCACACTAAACACCCACGTAATACAATAAAAAGTGTGGATATGTAGTAAGACTGGCCTATAGTGTCAAGAAAATTGGCTGAAACCATTTGCCAAGGCGTAAGCATAACACACTTTCTTAAAAAATAGCCTGGGGTCTGCCTGGGGCCCTAGCAACAGGCACTATTGGAGGTACTGGTTGTGCCCAGCCAATGAGGGGGGACCACACAACATCATTGGATCAGGACACAACCCGGGTTCTGGGAGGAGGGTATATAATGATCTCTCTATTACAAAATGAATGAGTTAGCTCTTTGCTTTTCAATTGAATCTGAGGATCTGTGTCATGGCTCTCTGTTTTCTTACCTCCTCCCCAGAAGGAACCCATAGAATTGAGCAACTTTATATATGTTTTTAAAAATTGACAGTAGGTTTGATTACACCAGTATCACTGCAATCACATAATATTCTGAATTTAAAAGTGTTATCTCCCAATTTATGAAAATTGGATAGGTTTACAATTATTTACATACTATGGTTCAACTTCCTCCATGAAGGTGTTGTATTTCTTAATAAAATTGTCTTTGTTTCTAAAACTTTTCTGACATTCTTCTTTGCATTAAAAGCAAAATAAATTATTATGCTATGAATTTAATACAAAATGAGAACTCTCAAGCAAAATTATAATTACTGTTGCTGATCAGTTTTATAGGTTATTTTTTAAAAAGAAACATTTTAGTGATCACAGTATTTTGAAATAGCTACTGAGCTGTGACAAGATGGTAGCAGGGTTCGGTATATGACGACTATTTATAATTGAAACAATTCTGTGGTGAGTTAAACAAAAGTATAAAAATGGAAACAAGTCTCTTGTTGGTGTGAATAAACATAAAAATATGAAATCTTGCCAACACTGTAAAAATAAATGTCATTGAAACTAATCAGTAAAAATTATTGCATATAACACAATCTTTAAATATAAGGTCCAAGTCATAAGAATAAATTTTGGAAAAGTTGAACAACTATTCAGAATTTTTGATAAGAAAAAGAAAGAAATAAAGCTATAATTTTGCTTTGTTTTTATCTCCATAGTTGTGTGGAAATGCTAATGTAAAATTTACCATTATAGGAATATGTGTTAAAGGTTCAATATGAGATCTTGAAGTTTTAATTAATTTTTTCATTTATTTTACATCCCATTTGCAGCTTCATCTCCCCTGGTTATCTCATTTCCTCCACACCTCCCTTCTGCCTACCCTCTCCAGTCCACCCTTCTTCCACCTGTGTTCACAAGGGGCCAGGCTTCCCATGAGTGTCAACAAAGCATGGCTTATAAAGCTGAGGTAGGTCTAAGTTCCTCTCCTTGTATTAAGCCTGAGCAATGCAAACCAGTATTAGAAATAAGTTTCCAAAATCCAGACAAAGCATTAGAAAATAGGTCTTCCTCCAACTGCCAGTAGAACAACAAGTAGACTAAGCCGCACAATTGTCACACATATGCAGAGGGCCTAGGCCTGTCCAATCTAGTTAGTTCGCAGTCTGTGAACTCTCATGAGCAGGATAGTTGCTTCTATGGGTTCTCTTGTGTTGACCTGTCTTGTACAACTTTCTTCTTTCTTATTAACAAGCCCAATACTTGAGTGTAGATCTTTGTATCTGTTTTCATTAGTTACTCAAGAACAGCTCTCATATGATGAATTGGGTGTTACCAGTATGATTAAAAGATATGGCCAATTCATTATACTATCTATTATTTCCAGGAGTATTAGCTATGGTCATTCTTGTAGATATATAGAAGTTCCCCTCTCATCAGGTCCCACTCCACCATCAATACATCTATTTCATTATACTTCCCCTCCATCTACCCTTCAACCAGATCCCTCATGTTCTCATCTATATCTGCTCCCAGTCTAACCAGGATATCTTATCCATTTCTTCTTCCAAGGGAAACCCACATGTTTCCTTTGGGAACTCTTTGTTATCTAGTCTCTCTGGGGCTATGAATTATCCTTTACAGCTAATATCCACTTAAGAGTGAAAACATACTATGCTTGTTTTTCTTGGTCCAAGTTACCTCACTCAGGGTGAATTTTTCTAGTTTCATCCTTTTGCTTTCAAATTTCATTATGCTATTGTTTTTAATAGATAAGTAATACTCCATTATGTAAATGTACTACATTTTATTTTCCAGTCTTCTTTTGAGAGGCATTTAGGTTGTTCCAAGTACTGGCTATTAGGAATAATGCTGCTATTACATAGTTGAGAAAATGTCCTTGTGATATGATTGAATTGCTTTTGGGTACATGCCCAAAATAGCCAAGTCTTGTAGATTGGTTCCCAACTTTCTGAGAAACTGACATATTATTTTCAATGTGGATGTAAAATATTACTCACCCACCGCAGTGGAAAAGTGTTTCCCTTTCTCCACATGGTCTCCAGCAAAAGATGTATTAAGGTTTTTAGCTTAGCCATGCTGAATGGTGTTAAGATAGAATCTCAGAGTCATTTTGATTGACATTTCCTTAATGTCCAAGGATGTTGAACAATTCTTTAAGTGCATCTTGGCTACTTGAAATTCTTCTGTTGAGAATTCTGTTTATATCTGTACCCCAATTTTAATTATAATTATTTGTTTATTTTGATATCTAGTTTTCGAGTCTTTATATATTTTGGAGATCAACCCTTCATCAGCTGTGGATTTGGTGAAGAACTTTTCCCATTTTCTAAGCTGCCATTTTATTCTATTGACAGTGTCCTTTCATTGTAGAAACTCTTCAATTTCAGGAGGTCTCATTTGTTAATTATCAATCATCGTATTTGAGGTACTAGTGTTTTATTCAAGAAGCTACCTCCTATGCCAATGTGTTGAAGATTATTTCATGCTTTCTCTTATACCAGGATCAGTATAACTATATTATGTTAAAGTGTTTTATTCACTTGAACTTTAGTTTTTTATAGAATGATAGATATGAGTATATTTGACTATTTCTACAGGCAGAGATCTAGCTGTGATAACACCATTTATTGAATATGCTCTCTTTTTACATTTAATAATTTTGGTTTCTTTTTCAAAAATCAAGTGTCCATATTTGTGTGGACTGACATTTGTATCTTCAGTTTGCTTCCATTGATCTATATGTACAACTGTTGAACCATCTGTCCTTATGTTGAAATAGTCTTGAATCTCTAAATGAAGCCTACTTGATCATGGTTGATAATCCTTTGTGTTGTTCTTTTTTTCTATTTTATTTTTCAGCCCTCATATTGATGATTTCCTACTATCTACTCCTCTTTGGTGTATTTGCTTCTTTTTTGTTCAAGAGCTTTCAAGCATGTTGTTAAATCACTCATGTAAAATTTCAACAAATTATGTCATTTGGTTTCTAATGAACACAAATTTCAAAATGATTTAATTGAATAATTTCAGGTTTATATATTTTATGGTATTGTATGAGATTACCTAACTGGGGCTATAATGTTCATAAAGATGGCTCAAAATTGATCATCCACATTTATATTAACTAATGCTAGCTGTTCGCAGATTGCTTCAATTACTTTTGAAACAGGCTTCTCCTTATGCTGCCTTGCATACTCTCATAACACAGACTACAGAAAATAGAGAGTTTAAGAAATTGTAATGCTTCCTCTAATCTAGATACAGAAGCCTTCGAAAGTATAGATGTTACAGAACTTCTTTGGTACCAGAAAAAAAGAGGATCATTAGGTAATATTTTTCATGTCTGGTAACCATAATTCTATATTTCTTATTGTTTTGTTGTTTTGTTTATTGGGACTAGGCTCTACAACTTCGAATTTTGGTTGGTTTTCTATAAAAGTTTCCTTAATGAGGGATGAGAACTATAATTATCTTTTAGTATAAAGGCAAATATTTATAATGTAATTAGATGCTTTAACTGGAAATTGTAGTTTTTTGTCAAAGAACCATGACTTCACAAGCCCTTGTAACTGACTAGATTTCTTGGTATAAGGCATTATTTCCTTTTTATTAAGTGGGACTTCAATTCAATTATAAAACTGTTAGTTCCTACTAAAGAATGCCAATTGCCACTGAACATTTCAAAAAGTTTTTCTCAACTTCTCTAATGCCCCCTTTAATAGATTATTTTCAGGTAATGATAAACCCCCAAGAATAAAATTATTTTCATTGCTATTCTATAACTGTAATTTTGCTACTGCTATGAATCATAATGTAAATATATGCTATGAAGTATATCTGATATTTGACCCCCATGAAAGGATCATTTGACTCCAATAGGGTTGTGATCCAGAAATTAAGAAACACTGAGTTAGAGTTTTCTTCCAATGCTAGTTCATGGGCAATATATCTAGGTCATACTTTTGGTTGCTTCCCTCTTTTGGAACTTTGGATGGTGCTAGTCCTCAGGAAGAAGGCTTGCAGGTCAACTTAAGATCAAAAGACTCTAGACCTTATGTCTTAAGTGTATGGCATCATTAGAAATACAGTCTTATCTTCCATTCCTTGGTGAAAACCAAATACAACTATGGTAGTCTAGATAATGTTTTGGAAGATTGTAGTATCACCCTGACCAACATCTTTTAAGACAATTTATCATGTCTGATTTGGGACTTTTGTGAGATAATCTTTGGATCTTGGAGGGAAAATTGGTAGCTCAGAACACAAAATGTCCCTTAAATAACATATTTATATTTAAATGCTGATTTCCATGTATTACATGCATTTTTAGATAGAGAGTTAATAATATGATTCCTTATGCCTGTATTATACATTCTTACTGTTATTTTGCCCTCTTCCCTTCTTATTCTCTTTGTAAATCTCTTTACCTCCCCAATAAGAGGTATCATGTTTTTTATATATATTCTCTACCAGATCACTTATACCTTAATAACTCCTTCTTGCAATGACCAAATTTACTTTCCTGAATTCTAAAATTTCACCAGAGTATGTATTCACATGTAAAGATTTTGAGAGAAGATACACAGATGCAAAAGGGTCATGTTTATCTGTGTCTGGTTTACCTTACTCAAAGTGACCACTGCTTGATTCTTCCATTAGCCTGCAAAGTTCATGATTTAATTATTATTATAGATGAATAGCATTTCATAGTGTATATGTGCCATATTTTCATTATCTATGTTAGGAGAAGGACATTTGTGGGTTTTTTTTCCTTTTCCTAAATACTAAGAAAGCAGCAATGAACATGACTGAGAAGGTGATCTGTGGAGTCAGATGTGGAATCCTTTTAGCATATGCCAAAGCATGACATGGCTAGGTCATATGGTAGACTTAGTTTTAGGGGGTTTTTTTGGGGGGGGGGAATTCTCAACACTAATTTTCATATTTGCTTGTCTAGTTTATAATCCCACCAAGAGTAAATGAGAGTTTCTTTTTCCATACATCCTCTCCATAATTTTGCTGTTTTGCCTTTCTGTCTTGAGTAAGATGAAACTTCATAAGTGTTTGATTTATATTTTCCTAGTCTCTAGGGACAACATTTTTTTGAGATATTTCTTAGCCACAAACCTGATAACAAAGTGCCAAGGTACAAATGCAGGAGAAGATTGATGTTACAGTAAACAAAGAGTGAATTTACTTTTCCCCCATTGTTTTATACTATATGGGTCCTCAGTGGTTTGGACAGTGCACATTCTTCCCAAAGACATTGTTATGGGTGGGTCTTCTTTATGCAGTTTGCTCTTTTACAGTTACTGATGCTTTCATAGAGATACCTCAAAATATACTTCAAATTAATGCTACACTACATATCTGGGTATCCTTCACACAAATTGCTGCACAATATCAGCCATCACAATGAGGAAAGGATTATTTTCGTAGTGGAATTGCAGGACAGGATTTTGTGCCTTGCAATTCCACTACTAACAAATTATATATGAGCATCTTTAAAGATTTCTTTTAAAATTTTGTTTCTCAAATTCACAGAGTTTTGACAATCCATTTGTAGCGCTATATCTATGCTATACCCATCAGTTAATTCTTAGCAGTATTAGAATATTACCTTTATTAATTTCTATTTGATTTTCTATTCTTGTTTCTCCACTAGCTCCAGTTTGGATTTGAAGAATAGAATTTCTATTCAATGGACATCTAATACCCCATTGTCTTGAATTGTTGCATAGAAACATAGAGATGATATTTAATCATGCATTTGCCACAGTGCAGGCTGAAGAATTCACATGTTAATACTTTTATAGGTCATATGCATACATTTATATGTGTGTTTTTGCCTTTTTGTGTCTCTGTGTGCTGATTTAATGATTTGTTCCAGTTTATACTGGGCTAGGTTTTCAACTACTGGCTCAGGCCAGGCTGGATTCAGTAAACATAAACAATGGGAGCCTCTGGCTGACCTTACTCTGAACCAGCTCAGCTCTAGCAGAGCAGACTCTGCTGACAAGAAAAGATTAAATGATCAAAGAAAAAAGCCATTTAGTCTTAGTTCATACCCATGTGGAAATAAGCTGAATTTCCAATTATCTGGTCTTTCAAAGTATCTGTGCATTAGACTTAAAAGATACTACTTTCTAGGACAGATCTGTGTGCTAAAATTTTAAACTTACTGCAAGCAAAATATGTCCTGAGGCATAAAGCTGAAAATATATATGCTTCCTACCACAAATAATTAAATAATGCTGGTACAGAAGTATCAAGTTCAGTTATTTCAATATTAATTTGAACCAGATTTAGAGCAAAAGGGAAATAAATGGTTACTCAAGTATTACAGAAGTAAGTGGTATTTTTCTATGTGTTCAAGTATAAAACATGAGAATTTGATCTCAATTTCAATCAGATTTATTAATTACATGAATTCAGCCAGAATAGACCTAGATTCAATTTTCACATATAGGGGATATATAGATTTATTTATAAATAATTCTGAATAAACATTAAAAATAAGTACCACACTTTAATGAATGTCTAGAATTCCCACAACTCCAGAACCTGAAGTACATGAAACACAAATTAAAAGCAATCTTTATCAAAGTAGTGAGACCCTGAAAAGGAAGGAAAAAATAATGTATTAAAAAGGGGAAATAGCTCAGCTGTAGAGTGCTCATCTAATATACATGAAGTCCTGGGTTTAGTCTCAGGCATGAAAAGAAATACAGTGTTAATACACTCTGAAGAAATTAAAGTTAAGATATTTTAATGGATTAAAGTACCAAAATATTAGAGAATGAAAATACATGCACTTGAAATATTTTATAATGTATAACATAATGTATCCATTGAGACAAGAAGAATACAGAGTATTTTGAATGAAACGTTTCAGACTATCTAAGGTCAGTGAAACAAATAAATGAAGTAGAAAAGTAAGAAAGAATGATGAATCTTTTTTTTTTTCTTTGACTTAAAATAGAATATTTTCCTAATATATCTATATTAGGGTTTCCTCTCCATTTACTTATTTCAGATATTCCTCATTCCCTTTCAATGGGATCCACCCAATTTCTGTCCCTCATTAGAAAATAAACAAGCTTATAAGGAATAATAATAAAATAAGATAAGATGAAAATAGAATTAGCGAATAAAATGAGAAGAAGGAAAATAGCATGAGTAGTCAGAAGAAAAATAAACATATATTTGCACATTTAAAAGCCAATAAAAACACTAAACTAGAAGCAATTATATATGTATATACATATAATAAATGGAAAGAACATTTAGGGTAGAAGAGAGTAATTTATATAATATACACACATATTATATAATATAATTACATGACTATTATATAAATATAATATATAATACACATAATATTGTATACATGTTTTATATATTTATTTTTAAAAATCCTATAAGAATTATATAAATAAATTATATACTATACATAAGTATATGTGATGTCATATACATGCTTCATGTACATGTATTTTTATAAAGCATTATAAAACCAGATGCAGCATTATGTCACAAGAATACCACCAAAAATGCTATTCAGTTCATTTCTTGTTTGGCATCTACTATTGGGCATGTATACTTATTAATAGTTTATTTCACAGTTATTCTACCTTGGAGGAAACTAAACTTCTAATTGCAAGTGATTATCAATTGGAAATTGTGTCTTGGTTAGAGATGAGGTAAGGTATGATGTCTCTTAATTTCATTCAATCTTATAAAGTCTTTAATTTTTAAAATTCTCTCTTGATTCATTTTTCATTCAGTAGTGAGTTTTATTCTTTGATGATCTTAAAAGATGCAAGAAGTCATTTCCATTTCTTTATATCTACTAAGACTTGTTTGTATTCAATTATTTGGTCAATTTTGAGGAAGTTCCTTGAGGCACAGAGAATAAAATACAATATTTTATGTTTGGGTGAAATGTTCCATAAATATCATTTAGGTCCATCTTGTTTATATAGTCAGTTATATGTCCAACATTTTTCTGTTTTGTTTTTGTCTGCATGACCTGTTTTAGTGTCTGGGAGTCACACACAGACCACCAAAGTTAGGTGAGCAGATGCAATTTATTCTATCACTTCAGGGTTTCAGCACTTCTACTTAGTTAATGCCAGGAGCATATTAAGCTCTGACACCATCACCTCAAACAGAGGGTGTAACCCCCTTTTTAAAGCAAAAGCCATAAGTGGGGGCAGAGATGATATAAGAAAGATCTTTTTACAATTTAAAGGTTAAGTCTTGGGTGACAGTACATTATGGAAATTTACAACTTGTGATAACATTTTGCTACTCAAGTACAATTTGTAACAAGGTATTTGTACAAGATTAACAGGAGTCTGAAGTCTATTTTGTTAGACAGACAGTGAAATGGTTGTACCAGCTTGCTTCTTAAAGCCATTTCTTTCAGTTGTATTTTTCTTCGTTAACCTGACTCATAATTCAGGGAATCTAATAAAAGGCAATTTATTTCCAATGTATTTAATCCCAGTAGAGTTTGGAAAAATGCTTACTGGTGTAACAGAGTTTCCATTGCATAAGAAAACATAATTACATTGAAACTAAACTCAGTGCACATTTCATTTCTTCCAAAATGTGGGTTCTTGAGATAAGCTACCTCTACTAACTTAAGGGTCTATGGGTTTGGTCTGGTCTCAGTCATATAGTTAAAAGAGGTCATTTGAGCTATTAGCTGCCTTTGGTCCTGGTTTTGTGACCTTGAGGAAGCCTCTTGCTATAAGAATCATTTAGACTATTAGCTGTTGCTGGTCTATGTTGTAAGAGATTAATATGGTCTAGCCAAACAGATAATGCAGACCACCAGATTATTAATAATTTCCAATTCTCACCTTCCTGGATAGAAGAACAGAGTTTTTTGTTTGTTTATCTTCCCCAATCCTATGTGCTCAATATTTCTGGTTTCTCTGAAGATCTGTGGGGAAAAGGACATTCATGCTATGCTCTTAACAAATTTTCTAATTGGTTACCAAACTCTAAGTGATCAGTCTTAAAATGATATATTAATATACATAAAGTAACATTAAAATAACTGATCAAGTCATATATGTGTATCTTGTGTGTGTGTGAGAGAGAAAGTGCATATAACAATAACAAAAAAAATAGAGATCATGACTTAGAAAAGGGATAAGTACTGTGGAAAACATGGAAATTTTGTGGAGGACAGGGAAGGGGAAATATTATTTATTTATATTTTAATTTAAAAATAGTCAAATTATAATAATAATATCAAAATGACAGTGATTTGTACTGGAAATTTTGAGTAGGTCCTAAACTTACCATCCATTATAAATACTTCTGTATGGATATCAGAATTTGTTAAATATCCACCTTCAGTACATCCTTCTTAATAACTTATTAGGGAATTATGTCTTGATTATCAATTATTATAATGTCCTTATGTATTAGCTAGACAAAACAGACAGAAATAAGTGCTATGGGCTCATTTTTTTTGCAAGAAGAGAATATAAAGTGAAGGCATTTCTAGCATTACTCACTGTACAATACTCTCTAAAACTTTACTTCAGCTCATCACAATTTCAGACAGATTTTGTTCCCTATAACTTTTACCTACTTTTGGGATGCATACTTTAGAGAGCTTTAAAAGTGTAAGTTCTTTATGTTTTATTCTAAAATCTAATATGTACTATCTTTTTCTGAAGCTTTTACCAATTTCATAAACCAGGAAATATCTTTATAAAGGAACTTTGGGTGACTGTCCAGGCAGATAGGTGTCATCTCTGTCCTTTCTAGATTTTAGAAGTTGCTTGCCCTTCTGGTTTACTTGGGTAAATATATCCTTCTGTGGTCTTTGACATAGTTGAAGATTAGATGGTTATAGGTACAGTTTTTCTTAGTCATTTGAAAGGTATATTGGATATGAAACTTTAGATTCATAAAGATAAGGTAGATGATAGAGTATTTTCTTTAATTTTGCTAAATACAAATAGACTAGATATTGTAACTGTAATTCTTGCTTGTTAGCTATTTTGTTATATGTAATTTTGCTATGTTAAAATTGAAACCTTCCTTTTTGGATAGACAGAAAGGGGAAAGTGATGTGGGAATGCATTTATGTATGCTGTGATTCTCAATCTTTAAATAAAGGAGCTGTTTTGGGCCATGGCAGGCACCATAGAAGAAGTAGGAGGAGAAATCAGAGCATAGGTAGGAGAAGCAGGTCGGAGTCAGAAGCAGACCGAGCTGAAGCCCAAAGGAGCAACATGTAGAAACACAGGTGAGCCACTGGCCACGTGGCAGATAGATTAATAGAAATGGGTTGATTTAAGATGTAAGAGCTAGCTAGCAATGTGCCTGAGCCATAGGCCAAACAGCATGAACTTAATATAAGTGTCTGAGTCATTTCTGGGGGCCCGGGTGGCGGGCAGGTGGCTAAGGGGTCTGGCATGGTAGGTCTGTGTGTCTCAGACCTCTGGCCACCTGGGAGCAAAGAAACTCCACTACTACTATCTGGAGACCATGCATTTAAAATATAAACACCAAAGATGATAATGTATCTCAACGTCTGATTCCTGTGAGGCCAAAAAAGCCTAATTTAATTGGTATCAAGGAGAAAACTCAAAGATCTTAATATACATAGAAGAGTAGAAATGAATATGGGAAACTAAAATATAATTTAATGTGCTCCACAATACATTTCACACTAATCTGTCACTAACCAGACATATCCCCACAATTCTTCAGTAGCTTACCCCAGGGTTAAAAACATCCAACTTTTGATTTAAGAACTTACATTATTCTTTATTTTATACTGCAGTAGCCCAAATAAAGTTTAATTTGCCTATTTCATTTTACCTAGTATAAAAATGTCTTGGCATTATGCGTTTATGAAAATACTGAGTTTTTTAAAAACATGTCAGTTTGTCTACATTTTACAGTAGAGTATTTACTAACAGAAAATCTGCATAATTTATTATGTAATAAATGACTGAAAATGTGCTGTTCCTATAATTCAACATATTCATCTAAATTAGAGTGAGTAGTTTCTCTGGCTTAGTCTATACTAAAAAATATTCTAGGGTGTGAGATTTTCACAGTTAACTCAGAGAATGTCTTGGGCATACAGAGATATTTTGTCAGCCTATTCCAAATGTGAAATTTAATTACACCTTAAACTTATCTGGGAAGTTTAGAAACACTAAGTATCCTGGTGATACAGTCAGGTTTCATAGTTCATATTTTATTCTTTCAAAATATAGTTTCAGCTTTGTGCATCAAAAATATTTTAAACAATTACAGGTGAATTCCAAAGAAATAACCAACATAAACTTTCCTCTAGTAATTTACAATCTGGAATCAGAAATGTAACCTAACAAGTTTTTAAATCATTTGGTATGAGATTGTATAATTTTCCCATGAAATAAAAAGAAAAAACCCCAAAAATAAGGAGCAAATAAACTTCAGATAAAATAATAAATTTGGGTCTTCTAACATAAACTATGGAAAATAATATTTTTAATAGGAATCCTGCAGAAAATTTCAAATTGTATCTTTTATAAATATCAAAAATGAGTGTATAAATAAGTGAAGACTATGCTAGATTAAGTGGAGGATACTTGATTAGTCTGTAACAGCTATAAGGAAGGAATAAGTCAGCTACTATCTCCTGAACTTGGTGGAGATTCAAGACAAACAAGTAGTTGGAAAGGGTTGTAGCTTACAGAAATAAAAGCTGCATGCATACTCTGACTTGAGATTCTGATAGAGGAAATTCAGAAGTGACTTGGAAGAGAACACTTATTAAACTTTCTTGATTGCCCCCCATCCCATGTTGCAAGAAAGTAAAAAAGTGTGAGTAAACTTCCATTGTTTAACCATGTTCTGACCATTCTGGACTTATTACCTCAAAAGACATGCTTTAGTCTATATTAAGGGCTGATACATTTTTGACAGTATTACATTGGTCTGGGTATTGTCCTTCATACATTTATTTTTAATTTGATAGACATGGCTCTCAATTCTTAGTTTAAAATAAAAATGTGTGCATATGAGGTTGTTCTTATTTCTAAATAACAATATTCATGCAAAAGCTTAATCCATAAATATTATAAGGTAAAAATTACTTTTGATAAGAATATAAAACAAAAGAAATTTGAAAAATTTCAGAACACTTTTGTGCCCTTATTTCACAATAGTCTTAGAATTTTCAACACTTTGTGAACACAGAAAAATTGACTGTATTATCATAAGACATTTCGTGTCATAGACAGTATCTGAACAATATTTTGTAGCTCTGGTGTCAAGTATAATATCTTATGTATAATGAGTGTTTAATACATTTACCTTACAATATTGTAATTGGGAAAATAACAAAAACCCTTTTTATTTTTTACTTCATGTGCTACAAGAAACATGAAACAATGTAAGAAAAACAATAGTGCCTTTCTTGTAGCTGCTTCAACATATAGTAAATATTTTGGTGCTTATTTCTATTAAGACATAAATAGAGGTTTATTTTCAAAATAAAACCATAGTAAATAAGCACTATTTATTTATAAGTATTTATGCCAAGTATTTACTTACAAAGTTCTCAATATATATTTTTTTCTTTCTAAAAGTCCAAATCAAGAAAACAAATGACAAAAACACATTTTATTCCAAAACATATATGCACCAAACTCTGATGCACCTAATTTCATTTAAAGCTTACTATTAGACTTTGGAACACAGATGAAAATAAACCCATTAATTGTAGGTGAGAAAAAAAAAAACACTTTCTCCAAAAAAATAGCTTTTACGGTAATGTATATATGGCAGAACTGGAACACTTATTCACTATTTTGAATGAGTATTGTTATAGCCACTATAGAACTGAATGTAGGCATGAATCTAGAAGTAGAACTACCATGTAACTCCACTATACCACTTCTGTAAATCTAAGCAAAGCTCTTTATATCCTACTATAGAAATGGTTCTTTATCCACACTAATTGCTGTTCCAGTCACAATATCAAGGAAATTGAAATAGCCTTGAAATCAACCAGCTGCTGAATAGATATGGAAATGTGGTAATACATACAACATAATTTTGTTCATCTATAAAAGTCTATGAAACTTTTAAGTAATTGTATGAAGCTGGAACTATTCAGATTGCAGTAACCAAGGTCCAGAGAAAAATGCCAAATATTTTCCTCAGATGTTGGTACTATCATCCAATCTTTAGCTATATATGTGCTTAAATTAGAGTACTTGTAGAAGTCAAAAACTAATAAGTTACTATGAAGAGGACTTGGATATGGTAGATTTAACTTTTTTGTTGTGAGCACTCTCCACACTGCTACAGATTTGCTAGAAAAATTTTCAATCAACAGATGAAAATTCCATTTTCTACATCATCTCTATGTAGGCGGAGTTTTACTTACAAGGACCCATTCCAAGATTAATATTTATTATAATATAAATCAACAATCACAATACAGGTAACAGCTTATAGTGGCACCTGAACAGGGACTGGAGTATCTGAGTGATGGACGATGGATTCTAAACCTGTCTCTCCAGCAGCCAGGAACCAAGAAAGCAGGACTCCCAGGGTCCCAGCAGCCCCTTATCAATGGAGTTGGCCACTCCTATTTCAGGGACCCGGGACCCTGGGTAATCATCCTCAGATTTTATCAGGTGACACCTGAATACAACCACATCTCCAGAATTTTCTGTTGATCTTTACTACTCTGATTGAATTAACATAAAATCTCAAAGGTATTGTGTTTTCATTTCCTTAAATGTTATTGTTGATATTCCTGAGTCATATTTATTTCTTCTCTTGAGAACTCTGTTTAGATACCTAGTTCAGTTATTATTTTAATACCCATAAATATACTACTGTATGCATTTCTTTTCAAAAAGTTTTTGTAATATAATTAACAAAGTTGTTACTGGTGATTAAAATGTTCCATTCTATAGGAAAGTTCCTTAACCCAGACAGAAGGTTAAGAACTCAAAATAGCTTTTAAAAGTCCCTGAAACTGACCAGATTCATTAGCCATTACTTTCAAGAGTAAATAATAAAGACGTGTGAGTGCCACTTTCAGAAAAGTCAAATGCAAAGACTTTTGAAACCATACCAGATCCCTGGAAAAATTAGTAACCATCTTAACTGCCTAGGAAAGCTTTAAACCAGCTCAGCCACCTGGAAAGGGCACATTTTAACCTATTGAGCTGCATTCAGGTTGAGAATTGTGCTCAAATTCCCACCTTTTGTGAGCTTATACCAATACTGTGGTAGATGGTCATGCAGCTGTCTTTGAGTAATTTCTGTTCCTGTAATTCCTCATACATATTCTGGTAATTAACCCCAATAAAACTAATTTTTCCACAAGTTGAAACTTGGTAGTATCTGCACTTTGGTCTATCAAGGATTCACTTTGTGGTGTGAGTAAACATGTGTGTTGTGTTCCACCAGATAAACTATAGGGACATAAATACTGAACATATGTGTGTGAGTGTAGTGCCATCCACTGAAGCATGAGAAAGCTAGCAGTTATCACATCCTCCCTCATAAAACTGATTTTTCTGCCCCCAACAAGTGTCTACTGCTGATAGCTCTTCTGTAAGGTAACAGGCCTGGAGATCATCTATGTTGAAATTTTGTCTGGTTTATCATTTAGATTTTACTCTTTTCCAAATTTACCTTGATACCTTATAAATATCAGGACCTCAAGGATTCTTATAACCTTAACAAACCTTCTGAGTCATAAGTTCAAAACATTATTAATAGTTTTAGAAGACCTCTGATGTGGGAATGCCTTACTGTATGCTGTGAATCTCAATCTTTAAATAAAGGAGCTGTTTTGGGCCATGACAGGCACCATAGAAGAAGTAGGAGGAGGAATCAGAATAGATAGGGAGAAGCAGGGTGAGTCAGGCAGATCCTAGCAAGCCGCCCAAGGAGCAACATGTAAGGAACACAGGTGAGCCACGAGCCACGTGGAAGACAGTTTAATAGAAATGGGTTGATTTAAGATGTAAGAACAAGCTAGCAATGTGCCTGAGCCATAGGCCAAACAGCATAAAGTTAATATAAGCATCTGAGTCATTTCTGGGGGCCTGAGTGGCGGTGGGTTCCTAAGCAGTCTCGGATGGCAGGTCTGTGGGTCTCGGACCTCTGGCTGCCCAGGACCTAGCAACCCGTACTACTACAGATGGCGCATCTAACATGGGTCGGTCGATTATCCACTTAAAGCCTGAGAAATATTAGAAACAGTTCTAGATCACAGAAACTGAGCCAAGGCAGCTTCCACATTGTGTATATGAAGTGGGTCATTGTACAAAGAAAGCCTGGTGTCCAGGTCACATTCAAAACGGTGCCAGTGGACTGGCAGCAGGCAGTGTAAGCTGCAATCAGGTGGGTTCCTGAAATCTGACAGAAGACTCAGTAGCATGTGATTGATTTAAAGTTTCTGTTTATTTTGAACAAAAGGAAACAAAGACAGTTTCTTAGTAGCAGCATTTTCTTTAGCCTGCTCTGTTCACTGGCCAAGAATAGAGAACCTTTAAGAGAACTTAGTGATTCAGCCTAATCTGCAAAAACTATGCTGCTCTTTTAGAGAGTGTATTTCAAAAGCTCTTATGCTTAGAACATGATTAAGGATTCACAATAAAACAGATTCAGATGAAAAGAAAAACCTGTTAATGGGTTACAATGTGTGTAAAAGGCACATAGGCTTCAGAGAGGAAAGAGGTTAGAAAAAGTCTTTAAAGAGAGAAATAGATTAATAAAAATATAATAAGCCACATAAAGATTGAAAATAGACAAAAATCTGGATTTTGGTTGTTATTATGTATTCTTTTAATTTTTTAACTGTTAATGAGCTAACTGCAGAAAGACAATGGATTGCAAATGCAAAGGCTACTAAGTTAAACAAGAATATATATTTTAAAGGTATTTTGATTTTGAAAATTATGTATAAGGATTTATTGCTTTGGAAGAGTTCTGCTTTTGTTTCCACAGAAGATGAGAACCTGTGGATTGCTTCCAGGCAAATATGGTTTCATCAACCGAGACCCCCTGAAAAAATCTCTGATGGGAAGAGATAGCTGTATCAGCTTCAGAGCTACAGACTGATCCAGTCTCAACAACCATGAGATTTTCAACGTCCCTTAATCAGCAAGAAGTAGTAATGGAAAACAACACCCAAATTCCCCAAATATGGTTTCTAGATGTTTGTTTTCATTATAAATGGTTAATGTCATAGTTAATATCTTTCTAAGAAGAAAAAGAGGATATGGTATATTTTAAAAAATTGGATTATTGAATATACTTAAATCAGGAAATCAGCTGTTAATCTCAAAATGCTTTACATTGGTATAGATTTTGGTTTATTGATACAAATTTAAGGTCAATTTTGTTATGCTGCATGTGTTTTTCTATTCTTGTTTAAGGTATGATGTTCATGTAACTAATTTAAATTGTAATGTATACTTAATAAATTAAGGTTAATAGTCACCTTTGATAATCAAACTTATAGTTAGGTTAGATAGGATTTTTAGGTATACAAAAATATATTTCAATTAGGTAGATAATCTTCAAATTGTTGTGGGATTCGGGTGTCAGCTGGTGGGGTCCAGGGAAGCTTATCCAGGGTCCTGGGCTCCTGGAGGGGGTGTGGCCAACCCCATTGATAAGGGGCTGCCGGGACGCTGAGAGGCTCTCTTCCTGGTTCCTGACTGCTGGAGGGAGGCTCACGTCGTCCGTCCTTCTGCAGACTCCGGTCCCTGTTCAGGTGCTATTGTAATCTGTTGCCTGTACCGTAAGTGTTGGTTTATATTCTAATAAATATCTATCTGGTATTGGTGTCCTTGTGGGTAAACTCCGCCTACATCTGGCGCCCAACGTCCCGGCGGACCCGTGGGGGGGCGGGGCGGGGCTGCTTCAGAGGCCTCTCATCCAGCGCACCCGGGCTGTCTGCTTCTGCTGCACACGCGATTGGTAACTTCACCCCTCCCCCAGGGCGTGGCTCGCTGCCTAGCTAAATGGCTGACCCGGGCTGCTTGCTTCTGCTGCGCGCGCAGTCGGTAACTCCGCCCCTAGCTGTACCGCTGCTCAGTTCATTTTAACTGAGTTTGAACTGCGGCTGCACGCACGCCCTTCCCCCAACCTGGCTGGCTGGGTTTGACCCAAAAACTGCAGATTCAAGCGGCAGCTCCGTCCCTAACCCCTGTAACCTGGGACAATTGTGAATTACTCCTGTAGGTGAACAAAGATAACTAAAACCATTCTATCTTGTAATTAACATCCTGTCTTGACTTGTGAGAACTTGCTTTTTCCAAAGATTCTATTCTGTCTGCTGAGACCCTTTAACACCTAGGATCTGTGAATAGCGTGCTGAGTGTTTCTACATCGGCCATACAGCAGGGCACTAAACGTTATTGTGACACCTTCTGACCACACAGCATCATTGCACCTAGATTGAGGTAATGGCTGACAACTATTCTTTTGAGGAATTCGGTATATATTTTTCCACGATGGTTGACAAGTTTTTAAATGAGTATCTTGAGGTATTCAATACCCCAGTTTTACTACTTTTTGGTCTGTTTCTGTATGTTGTGTTCCACAATAGACGGGTGATGACTGAGGTCACGAATTCAAACCTTCAATTACAGTCCAAACTTGGTATTATAGAATTATCAAACGCTACACTGTCAGATGACGTTAAGCAGATGCAAAACTTAAATCGGCAGCTGTTGTCCAACGTATGTAAATTACAGCTCTCAAACTCTGCTATGTCAAAGACGATAGATACTCTACAAATTGATTACAACAAGCTTTCTCATTATGACAGCACTATACGAGAACAATATAAACTCTACGTAACTGATGAGAACAAGAAACTTGTTGACCACATTAATAAAGTGGATGAGAAAATCATAAATTATGTTAATGATGTAGATCTCAAAATTGCTAACTCGGCGAGGTCTTTAGAAGGATCACTTCATCAAGAAAGTCAAGCTTTGAGACAGATGGTATCCGAAATACAAGAATTTGTACCTGCAATGTCCAAATTCCAGGAATGGGAATCCATAGTGTCCAAAATCCAAGAATGGGAACCCATTATATCCAAAATGGAAGAATGTGGGGACCATATTGCAACACTACAAAAGGGCAATGATACATCTTATGCTCAGAACAGTTCAGGTCAACCCCCAATGGGGTGTTATGGTACTGGAAATACTTTACATAAAGTTGTAAACATCACGGGGATACCTCCTTCACCACCACTATTGTTCCCAGCTACTATTCAGACCAAGATGGCACCAGGGGGTTCCTCGGAATATGTAGAGTATAATTATGAGCCACTACATATGAAAGACATCAAAGATTTTAAAGAGGCAATATCCATGTATGGTATTCACTCTACTTATGTAAAGCAGCTCCTGAATTCATGGTCTGCAAAAAAACGAATCCTCCCCCTCGATTGGATGCAGCTAACGGCTGCTGTCTTGGACCAAAGTCAAAACTTGCAGTGGAGAAGCTGGTTTAGAGAGGAAGCCAGGACCTTAGAACACCAAGGAAGAAATAGGGGTTTCTTTGCTTCTCAGGACCAAATCCTTGGTGAAGGAATGTTTGCTGACATGAAGACTCAAACTACTTATGACGAACATACTTTATTGCTATGCCGTACGGCCGCACTTAATGCATGGGAAAAGATTTTAGACCCAGGTCAAAAAGTTGAGCATTATGCTAAGGTCAAACAAGGTTTCAAAGAGCCTTATACTGACTTTCTACACAGGCTTACCATGGCTGTAAATAGAGCAATATCAGATCCAGAAGCTACAAAGCAAATAATACTTTCTCTGGCCTTTGATCATGCTAATCCGGAATGTAGAAGAATGCTTCTGCCTTTAAAAATCAGAGCCGCACCTCTAGAAGAATGGATTCAATATACAATCAATGCTGAACCTCTCCATAGTAATGAAGACAATTGGGTAGACCAAGCCATTGATAGGGTAAGGAAGAGGAACCAAGGAATCACTTGTTTCAACTGTGGTAGACAAGGCCATGTAAGACGAAACTGTACACAAAGTACTCTTGGAAACGATGCCCGATCTAGGTTTAATTCGAACAGAAGGCCATTGCCTTCTGGATTATGCAGAAGATGTGGCAAGGGACGGCATTGGACCAATGAATGTAGATCTACCAGAGATAAAGAAGGCAACCCTCTGCCATCGGGAAACGCCTTTCGGGGCTTCCCCCGGGAACCCCCCCAAAATCAGACTCCAAATTCGAGGATGGTGAGATCATATCCGGTCGTAGTAGAAGACCAGCATTCTCAAGACGAATAGAACACCCAATACCTGATCTTGAAAAACATACAATATCAGATGATAACATAAATTCAAAAGAAGATTCAGAAACTCCAAAGAAAATTACAAAACGAATATTTTGGCAGACTTCGATAAATGAACAAAGACCAAACTTGGGTGTACAGATAGACAATATTTATATCCAGGGTTTAGTCGACACGGGGGCTGATGTTTCGATCATAACCCCATGGTCCTGGCATCCGAGATGGCCTTTACAGACAGTAGATATCCAATTTCTGGGTATTGGAACAATATCTCAGGTGAAACAGAGTGTGAGGTGGCTTGAATGCATAGGACCAGAAGGTCAGAAAGGACGGTTAAAGCCATATATGGCTGATATAGCAGTGAATCTGTGGGGTCGCGACCTCCTAATGCAATGGAATACCCAGATTAAAATCCCTCCTGGTTATGATGTCAGCCGGAGGCTCAACTATGTTTCCAAAAATGACAAAAATTCACCAGCCATTCAAGTTGTACAAAAGAATTGCCCTCTTAATAAGACACTCACAGCACTGCCTTTGAAATGGTTAACGGAAAAGCCTATTTGGGTTCAACAATGGCCTTTGACAAAAGAAAAACTTCAGGCTTTGGAACAGTTGGTACAGGAGCAGTTACAGGTTCAGCATATTGAAGAATCAACCAGTCCGTGGAATTATCCTGTTTTTGTTGTCAAGAAGAAATCTGGAAAATGGAGGATGGTGACAGATTTAAGAGCAATTAATAAGGTGATTCAACCTATGGGCTCCTTACAATCTGGTATTCCCCTGCCTTCTCTGCTACCTAAAGGATGGCCTATTACAGTTATTGACTTGAAAGATTGCTTTTTTACCATACCTTTACAGGAACAAGACAAAGAGAAATTTGCTTTTACAGTGCCTACTCTTAATAATTCAGGGCCAGCTAAGAGGTACCAATGGAGAGTCCTGCCCCAAGGAATGTTAAATAGTCCCACCTTATGCCAATATTTTGTACAACAACCACTAGAAATACTGCGCAAGCGCTTCCCACAATCTATCATTTACCATTATATGGATGATATTTTGTTGGCAGACCCAAACCCGCAGACATTAGAAACATTGTTTGAAGAACTACAGAAAGTATTGCCTAATTGGGGACTGCAAATTGCTCCAGAAAAAGTACAGAGGGGAGATTCTATCAATTATTTAGGATATAAGATAGGTTTACAAAAAATTAGACCACAAAAGGTAAAATTAAATAGAGATAAATTGAAGACTCTTAACGATTTTCAAAAGCTACTAGGAGATATTGCTCATATACGGCCCATGATTGGTATAAAAAACTATGAACTAGTTAATTTATTCAAGACTTTAGAAGATGACAAGGGTTTAAATAGTCCAAGAAAACTATCTGATGAGGCTGAGAAAGAATTAGAGTTGGTAGAAAGAAAACTTCAAGAAACACATGTGGATCGTGTGGATCCAGACTTGGAATGCATACTTGTTATTTTACCCTCAAGACAATCTCCAACAGGAATCTTAATGCAAAGAGAAAGCATCATATTAGAATGGATATTTCTGCCACATAGGCCAAGCAAAAAGATGAAGACATATATCGAAAAAATTGCTGATCTGATTTTTAAAGGTAAATTGAGACTCCGCCAATTGACTGGAAAGGACCCTGCAGAAATTGTTGTGCCTCTGACTAATGAAGAAATTGACCGATTATGGGCAGACAGTGAACCTTGGCAAAAGGCTTGCAGTGACTTTTTAGGAGAAATTAATAATAAATATCCCCAAAACAAGAGAATTCAATTTATAAAGGAAACTAATTGGATCTTTCCTCGTGTAGTACAAGATGAACCAATTTCTGGAGCCCCTATATTTTATACAGATGCAAACAATTTAGGGAAGGCTGGCTACAAGTCTGAGAACCTAACTAAAGTGGCTCAAAGCCCTTATAACTCTGTTCAAAAGTCAGAACTATATGTGATTATTATGGTGTTGTTGGATTTCACAGAACCTCTTAACTTAATTACTGACTCTCAATACGCAGAAAGAGTTGTTTCACATATTGAAACTGCTGACTTCATTCACGATGATACAGACTTGACCTTACTATTCATACAACTACAAGATATCATCAGAGGTAGGATACATCCTATGTACATAACACATATCAGGGCACACACGGGCCTCCCAGGCCCTCTAGCGCAGGGTAATGAGGAAATAGATCGGTTGCTAATAGGGAGCATGCTAAAGGCCACAGAATTTCATGAAAAGCATCATGTTAACAGCAAAGGGCTGAAGAAGAGTTTTCCCATCACTTGGATTGAAGCAAAGGAAATAGTAAAAAAATGTGACACTTGCTCTTTCTATAACCAACCATCTTTACCTGCAGGAACTAATCCTAAGGGTACACACGGAAATGAGATATGGCAAATGGATGTGTTTCACTTTCCAGAATTCGGAAAGATGAAATATGTACATCATACTATTGACACCTATTCTGGAATGCAATGGGCGACTGCCCTGAGTTCTGAAAATGCTGATGCTGTACTTACTCACCTTTTGGAAGCCATGGCCATATTGGGAATTCCCACTCAGATTAAGACTGACAATGCTCCAGCTTACGTCTCCCGAAAAATGAAGATAATTTTTGCATACTATGATATAAAGCATATTACAGGGATACCACACAATCCTACAGGACAGGCAGTCGTGGAGAGATCTCACCACACATTAAAAGAGATGCTTTATAAACAAAAGAAAGAAATGAAAAAGCCCAGAGAGAGGTTGCATAGTGCCTTATTGACTTTAAATTTTCTTAATGCTGATGAAAAGGGAACTTCAGCTGCTGAGAGACATTGGGTAGTAGAAAAATCTTCTGAGTTAAATCAACCCATTTACTTCAAAGATGTGTTGACTTCCGAATGGAAGCCAGGGTATGTGCTTCGATGGGGTAGGGGTTTTGCTCTTGTTTCAACAGGGACAGAAAAGATATGGGTACCAACAAAACTAATAAAAGCCCGCTTCGAAAAGGAGTCTCTTCCTGAACAAGAAAAGTAACTGCTCATCCCTGACATGACAAACGGATGCGTGGTAAGGAAAACACACTTAACAAACCTGGGGCAGGGTCTCTCAGTTTTGTCTTTACAGGAAAATGGATACAACTATTTTTACGGCATTGACTAAACATTGAATAATTACTCACCTGCAATAGAAGACAGACTGAGGATTAAGGGATGTACAAGACGGACTACGAGACCAACTGATACACACATGCAATACTGGGTAATTTCTCAATTTTTACTGCTTTACATCTTGCATCTACATCTCAAAAAAAAAAATGGTCCTGATTTGACTATTAATAAGGCTGGATTTGGATTGGGAACTTGTGGCTTTCTCCCTCTCTAAACCCAAGCATATTGGTAAAGGAATATGAAAAATTCTGTCTCACATCATAAAAGCCACGTGGTGTGAGACAGAAGGCAAAATATTTAGGGACCAATATTACTGTGACTTCATCTTAAACCTCGTTCCTCCCTGTTTCTGTACCTCTCAAACATCTCATTCTTTCTGCTTCCAGTCTCCTAAAGTCATGAAAGATATAAATATCTTTTGAATATCTAGAATGCTTAAGTTTTCCACTGTAAATAACATTTCCTCCTATCAGCTATCTACAAAGAATCTGAAACCGAGATGGGGCCTCCACCGGAACAACTCCTGCTAGAAAAACAAAAATAAAAGAAAGAGTATGAGAGAGAGAGAATAAGAGACAGATAGACAGACAGCAGAGACAAAAATAGAAAAATCAAGAACCTGGTGCGCACCAACCAATAATTGCCTTCAAGAAATAGATTATTCAAAAACAGCTGCAAGATAGCTCCTTATGATTATCCTTCAGATCACACTGCTAATTAAGTTTCCAGATGGAGTTAACCACTATCCTAAAATTGGTTATAGATGTATGTGGTCAGTCCATTAAGAACTAAGCATTGTTTTAGTTTTTACAGGATCCCAAAGAGATGCCATCGCCCTTAAGTCAGCAGGAAGCAACCTTATAAACGACTACGCCCCCTTTCCCAATAAGTCTTATGCTCCAAAGGTTGTGGGTAAAACTGGGTAAAAGACAAAACTATAATATACCATCAGAGATCTTTTTTTTGTAGAAGAGAAGGGGAATAGATAGGATAGATAAAGGTAGACTGTTCTACCTACCTATACTTCATTTTAGCTGAATGTATGGGCTAAGCTAAAGACAATTTGCACTGTCATAGATATCTGTATATTGATACTAATGCAAAATCATTTTATAAGTTTAATTGTGATAATTTGTACATTGGTACAAAGTTTAATCTGAGATTGTTTTATGTAACCAAAGCAACTTGTACTCCGATATAAATCTGAATCTGTAACTATTATGTAAAGCTGAATTTGAAATTGCTATATTTTATGTATGCTTCTACCTTTGTTTAAAATATTTGCACATCATTGTCATGTATACTATGCAATTACTACCTTCATTTAACTATACTAGATATAATGTATGATTGCACTAGTTATGATATATGCACAAGATGTTTTATATACCTCTGTTTGGATGATATATATGTATTTACATGTCTAAAATGCTGTGGACACTTTACCTGGTAAAATAACCCTGGCTAATGTTCGATAGTTCTACTAAGGGTCATTGTTCAGACATTGTACACCCCTTATATAGGTATTCTAATTTTTAGTACAGGGTTTATTCCTTAAGACGATAAGATCTGCAGTCAACACTATTTAAGGTAACATATCCCAGTCATGTCAGATACAGGTTAGAATATCATAGATAGACAAGAATCTTCAACCGTTTCATAGACCCAGAGAATATGGCATTTAACATTTAAAATTTGGCCACGAGAGACACGACAACTCCTGGTGTCACTGCTCCCTTCACGAGATGGTGTTGAGCATCAAAGATACTCCATTGGAGTTGGTCCTTTTGGCAAAAAATGGCCGGTTGAGTAAGGAACTGTCCTTACCTTGATTGCTGACAGTACACACATGATGTCAAGCTGGATGAACAAGTTGATAGATGGAGACTGAGGAAACCTGCCTAGACAGGATAAGACAGTCCCTTCAAAACTGTTCTGCTTGTGAAAAGATCTGTCAGATACCATAGGCCTATAGCCAATCCGATAGATGCTCTAAATGTGCACAAATCCAGAGGTGATTGTCCAGGTAGCTGTGTTGCTGTCCTCTCCCAAATTTTGGAAGTAACTACTTCCATATACTTCTGTCATTCAGACAAATTCACCTTCCTTCTCAGGTCTTGAAGAGGTTGAAGAATAGATGTTTAAGGTTTTCACCCTAGTATCCCTTAGATAAGAACACTCAGGTGTTAGATTCTTACTTTCCCAGATTAACCCTTTAAAATAATCTATACACCCTACTATCTACCGATATTCTAGAACTATTAGATGTACCTTATATAAGTTAGGCTTTGATTAGCAATTATACTTTGACCTCTCCTAGATACTACCTCATAATAATTCCTACTGTACATAGTCTTAGTTTAGAACCTTCTTAGTTAGAAAAAGGGGGGAGATGTTGCGGTATTCGGGTGTCAGCTGGTGGGGTCCAGGGAAGCTTATCCAGGGTCCTGGGCTCCTGGAGGGGGTGTGGCCAACCCCATTGATAAGGGGCTGCCGGGACGCTGAGAGGCTCTCTTCCTGGTTCCTGACTGCTGGAGGGAGGCTCACGTCGTCCGTCCGTCTGCAGACTCCGGTCCCTGTTCAGGTGCTATTGTAATCTGTTGCCTGTACCGTAAGTGTTGGTTTATATTCTAATAAATATCTATCTGGTATTGGTGTCCTTGTGGGTAAACTCCGCCTACATCAAATACTTCTAAGACCTACAGAATATGGCATTTAAAATGTTTTAAGAACTTATACTTTTCTGTACAGTGAGACAGGTCTGCTCTTGGCAGCACCAATCTTCTTCAAGAGAAAAATGGGCATCGAAGAAACTCCATATGGAGTCTACTCCCTTTGTGGCAATGGTAAGCCACTGGAGAAGAACCTGTTCTTATATTGACTGCTTGATAGTATGCTGTTTAAACTTGACATATAGGTTCCATAGGAAAGTGACCTCTGAACTTTGGCAGAACAAGCCAAGATGGTCATTCAGTTTCCTGCTTTGCAGAGAAAACTGTCAGACATTCTTCAGGACTCGAGGAGAAGCAACTGATGAACTGTGCTAGAATGGGCAGAGCAGATTTCCTGCTTCACTGAAATGAAAAGAGACTCTGTGCCTGTAGGCTGAAGATGGATGCCCCAACTTTATAAAGGAACTCTGGGTGACTGTCCAGGCAGATAGGTGTCATCTCTGTCCTTTCTAGATTTTAGAAGTCGCTTGCGATTCTGGTTTACTTGGGTAAATATATCCTTCTGTGGTCTTTGATGTAGTTGAAGATTAGATAGCTACTAGTACAGTTTTTCTTAGTCATTTGAAAGGTATATTGGGTATGAAACTTTAGATTCATAAAGATAAGGTAGATGATAGAGTATTTACTTTAAGTTTGCTAAATACAAATAGACTATATGTTATAACTGTAATTCTTGCTTGATGGCTATTTTGTTATATGTAATTTTGCTATGTTAAAATTAAAACCTTCCTTTTTGATTAGACAGAAAGGGGGAAGTGATGTGGGAATGCCTTACTGTATGCTGTGAATCTCAATCTTTAAATAAAGGGGCTGTTTTGGGCCATGACAGGCACCATAGAAGAAGTATGAGGAGGAATCAGAATAAGTAGGAAAGGAACAGTGGAGTCAGAGGGAGACCGAGATAAAGCCCCCAGGAGCAACATATAGGAGCACAGGTGAGCCAAGGGCCACATGGCAGACAGATTAATAGAAATTGGTTGATTTAAGATGTAAGAGCTAGCTAGCAAAGTGCCTGAGCAATAGGCCAAACAGCATGGACTTAATATAAGCATCTGAGTCATTTCTGGGGGCCTAAGCAGGCGGCTGGGCAACTTAGAGGTCTGGCACGGCAGGGTCTGGGTATCTGGCCGCCTGGGGCTAAGAGGTCTCAGGCTGCAGTTCTGTGGGTCTGGATCTCAGGCTGCCCGGGACCTAGAAACGCCACTACTACAGACCTCCTTTGTAAACTTAACCCATAAGTGATTAAAATAAGTAATGTAACTTGTAAACATTTTTTGTTCAGTGTATATATATTTAGGTTAGTGTGTACCCTTACAAACTAAACTATACTATCTATGGTGGCTAAAGATATAAATTTTATGAAAATTTGTCGTCTCTTGGTTTAGCAACAACACACTCTTTTTTTTCATCTTTGTATTCATTTCTGGAAAACCATGGAAATTTTTTTCAAGATTTTAAAAAATATACATATTTATTTAATGAAGTAAAAGTTTATTAGTATCATAAGATCTCTTTTTTGTTAATTTAATTTATTTTACAGCCTAGCTGCAATTTACTCTCCCTCTTATGCTCCCAGTCCCTCCCCACCACCTCTCTCTGCTTTCATTATTAAATTCACTCACACCTCCTCAGTTTCTGTTTAGGAAAGACAGGTCTCCCATTGATATTATCACATTTTTCTGCTTTAGGTTGTTGCCTCTCAATTGTCATCAAAGGCACTTCATCCACTAACTATTGGAAACAGATGCAGAACCACAGTGAAATATTCAGTGGAGCTTGGCAAATGCTTTAGAAGTGTAGGAGGTTTGTATGAGCCAGAAAGTTCAAGAACATCACAAGGAACTCCCAGAATCAATAAACCTGGATTCATAGTGCACACAGAGACTGAACAACCAACCAAAGTAAGTGGGCAGTGGGGCCTGGACAGATGCTTTAGTCATTAAGAGCACTGGCTGCTCTTTCAGAAGACATATGTCTTCTTCAAAGCACCCAAATAATAGTTTACAAGCATCTGTTACCCCAGTCCCAAGAGATCTAGTGCCCTTTCCTGACCTCTGCAAGTATTAGGCACATTTGGAGTACAAACACACATGGAAGCAAACACGCACACATAAAGGAAAAATAAAATAAATAAATCTTTCCAAAAAAAGAATTGATATGGCAGGCTGTTAACTTTTTAAAGAAGCTTTGTTTTCTATAGCCAAATAGGAGGTGTCATTGATTAACTCGGTAAGTTTGAGGTTCTAACATATGAATATCATACATTCCTAGCATAGTGAAACACCGTCACAATTAGTCCTGAGAGAATTTCCATGAAGTGCACTTTAGCAAAGACAGACAAGCTCTTGGTGCTGATTGGCTTACAGTCTACAGCCAATACCAGTGCACGAGGTGTGCTGCTGTCTACCTTCATGCTCTTTCCTGCTGAAGAGAAGACTGTGTGAAAACATCCTGAGGATGTTGCAGGTGCTGAGTCTCAAATCAAGACTGTATTACTGATAAACTGGGGTGCTTCTACTGGATTGAGATATCCCTGTGTTTCTTGTGCTTTGACTAAATATCCTTCACTTGAGACAATGCTCTTTTAATTTTGCAATACTGCAGTATAAAAGAAAAGTTCCTTTATTTCAGAGTACTCCATTATTCAGAAAAATGTAAAACAGAATGTAGAGTATAATAGAAATTTTATCATGTTTGACTACATGTGATAGTGGAACTGCAGTTCCAACTCTGTTTTTCTAACCTAAAAAAATAAGCAATATTAATAATTTCATTTTTTTTTTAGTTTTGAGTAAAAGCTTGTTATACAGCCCAGTCTGTTCTCAACGTGTAATTGTGTGTGTGTGTGTGTGTGTGTGTGTGTGTGTGTGTGTGAGTATGTGTATGCCTTCTTTACTATATATAAACCACATGTATGCAGTTGTCTATAGATGTCAGACGAGGTAATCAGATCTAGTGCAGCTGATGTTATAATTAGTGTGGCTGCCCATTGTGGGTGCTAAGAATTAAACCTTGGTTTCTGTAAGAGTACCAAGATATCTTAATTACTGAGCCATCTCTCCAACCCAAAGACAATGATTTTTCTATAAGAAAAAAATTACAAGCTATTTACTGAAAAATATATCATTTGTCAACTAATGAAGAGTACCAAGTAAGGTGCCCTGATAAAGGACATAAATGTCTACAGAGATACCATGAACAGCAGTTTAAACATGGAATCATACAGAAATAGTAAACCAGCTTGCAATATTCAAAATGCCTAATTTTTAAATTTTTATTAAGCAACATATAATCAACAATGAAGGGAAATTTTAATTTGAGCACCAGGAAAGCATTAAGGGGCTAAGACTTTGGAGCCTTGGGTGTTATAATAGTGCTAGTTTTGTACAAAGAAGAAAAATATATTTCCTAGGAACTCTGAGGTATTGCTGAAAGCATAAAATACATTATCACTCCAGGGCCAATTGTAGATACCTAGAGTCCTCCGAGGCTTTTCCACTCTAAAATGGATAGTGCACCATCAATGCAAGATGGCTTCTAAGAGGAACAAAATGCCCGTGTCATCTCAGTATCCTCAAAAGAACCCTTGGAGACTCAGGTTTTCAGTATTGCAGTAGACAGAGCTGCTAGCCAGGAAATAAACCTGCATAAACCTAGTCAAAAGCCAGCTGTCAGAATGCGTCAGCACTGCAGTTCTGAGAAACTACACTGGCTTTCTATAAGCCCAATGAATACTGATGCCTATCCATCTGTGGCTGATTTCCAGGACAAATGTAAGAAGTCTCAGAAAACTAGTGTTGAATGCAGTGTTAGAAGAAAATGGATATTTATCATACCCCTTTCACCAAGGCTTCAAACTTTACATACAAATAAATTCTAAGAGCCAGAGATTGGTGATGACTTGAAGAAAAAAGAATTGTTTTGTTGTTTTCTAGAAACAACAGGGCAGATGTATAAACAAGCACCCAGAAATTATGACAGTATGCACAAGTTCTTCACAAGCTCAGTTATAGGTGGAGTTTTACTTACAAGGAACCAGTCAAAGACTCATATTTATTAGAATATATATCAACACTCACAATACAGGTAAAAGCTTATAGTGGCACCTGAACAGGGACTGGAGTATAGACGAGCGATGGACAGACAATGGATTCCAAACCAATCTCTCCAGCAGCCAGGAACTAGGAACAGACCTCCCAGTGTCCCAGCAACCCCTTATCTATGGGATTGTCTACACCCCCTCCAGGAGCCCTGGACGCTGGGTAAGCCTCTTCTGACCTTATTGGCTAACAGCTGAATCCCACCACATCTCCCCCTTTTGTCTAACTAAGAAGGTTCTAAACTAAGACTATGTACAATAGGAATTATTAAGAGGTAGAAACCTTAAATACCTATTCTTCAACCCCTACAGGACCTGAGAAGGAAGATGTATCACTTGAAAGTCAGAAGTATATGGAAGTAGTGGCTTCCAAAATTTGGGAGAGGACAGCAACACAGCTACCTGGACAACTACCTCTTGTTTTGTGTGCCATTGGAGCATCTATCATATTGGCTAAAGGCCTATGGTATCTGACAGATCTTTTCATAAGCAGGGCAATTTTGGAGGGACTGTCTTATCCTGTCCAGGCAGGTTTCGTCAGTCTCCATTCATCAACTTGTTCATCCAGCTTGGACACCATGTGTGTACTGTCAGCAATCAAGGTAAGGACAGTTCCTTACCCAACTGGCCATTCTCTGCCAAAAGGACCAACTCCAATGGAGTATCCTTGATGTTCAACACCATCTGAGTAAAGGAGCAGTGACACCAGCAGTCATCATGTCTCTCGTGGCCAAATTCCAAATGTTAAATGCCATATTCTCTGGGTCTATGAAATGGTTGAAGATTCTTGTCTGTCTATGACATTCTAACCTGTGTCTGAGATGACTGTGATATGGTACCTTAAGTAATGTTGACTGCAGTTTTTATTGTCTTAAGGAAAAAACCCTGTACTAAAAATTAGAATACCTATATAAGGGGTGTACAATCCCTGAACAATGACTTTTAGTATGACTATCAAACATTAGCCAGGTGTATATTACTATGTAAAGTGGCCACAGCATTTTAGACATGTATATACATATATATCATCTAAACAGAGGTATATAAAACATCTTGTGCATATATCATAAGTAGTGCAATCATACATTATATCTAGTATATTTAAATGAAGGTAGTAATTGCATAGTATACATGACAATGATGTGCAAATATTTTAAACAAAGGTAGAAGCATATATAAAATATAACAATCACAGATTCAATTTTACATAATAGTGACAGATTCAGATTTATATCTAACTACAAGTTGCTTTGGTTATACAAAGCAATTTTATATTAAACTTTGTACCAATGTACAAATTATCACAATTCAACATATAAAATGATTTCACATTTGTATCAATATACAGATACCTGTGCCAGTTAAAATTGTCTTTAACTTAGCCCATACATTCACCTAGAATGGAATGGTGTATAGGTATGTAGAACAATCTACCTTTATCTATCATATCTATCCCTCTTCTCTTCTTTAAAAGAGATCTTTGATGTTATATCATAGTTCTGTCCTCCACTCAATTTTAACTTCTAACCATTCCCACAGAGTAATAATTACCCACAACCCTCAGAACACAAAGCTTATTGGGAAAGGGGATGTAGTCTTTCATAAAGTTGCTTCCTGCTGACTTAAGGGTGATGGCATCTCTTTGGGATCCTGTAAAAGCTTAAACAATGGTTAGATCTTAATGGACGGACTATACACATATATAACTATTCTCATAATAGTGGTTAACTCCATCTGGAATTCTAATTAGAAGTGTGATCTGGAGGATAATCATAGAGAGCTATTTTGCAGCCATTTTTGAATAGTCTATCAACTGAAAACAATCATTGATTGGTGCTCACCATGTTCTTGATATTTCTATTTTTGCCTCTGTCTGTCTGTTTACCTGTCTCTTACTCTCTCTCTCTCTCTCATACGCTCCCATTTATTCTTGTTTCACTAGTAGGAGTTGTTGTGGTGGGGGCCCCATCTCAGTTCCAGATTCCTTGTAGATAGCTAATAGGAGGAAATGTTATTTACAATGGAAAACTTAAGCATTGTTGATACTCAAAAGAGATATTCACATCTTCTATGACTTCAGGAGATTTTATGCAGACAGGATGTTTGAAAGGTACAGATACAGAGAGAAACAAAGTTTAAGATGAAGTCACAATAGTATTGGTCCCTAAATATTCTGTCTTCTTTCTCACACCAGGTGGCTTTTCTGATATGAGACAGAATACATCATATTTTCTTAACCAATATGCTTGGGTTTAGAGAGGGAGAAAACCACTTGCTCCCAATCCAAATCCAGTCCTATTAATAGTCAAATAAGGACCACTTTTTTTTTTAAGGTGTAGATGCAAGATGCAAAGCAGTAAGAATTGAGAGATTACCCTGTAGGGGTATTGTGTTGTGTCATGTTAAATAATTGTCCCACCCACTGGTTTAATAAAAAGAGCTGATTGGCCAAAGGCAGGCAGGCATGAAGTGTAGTCGGGGCTACCAGACTAAGAAAATCTCTGAGAGCAGAATGCCAGAGGAGCACCAGAGAGAAGCCAGAGGAAGCAGAGGACAACTATGCTGCTCTAAAGAAAGGTACCGAGCCGCATCGCTGAACAAGAGACATGGGTTAGATGAAGGGTAGAGAGTTAGCAAGTGATATGCCTGGGCCTGAGGCTGATCAGCCTAAAACTATAGTAAGCCTCTGCGTGTCTCTGTGGGACTGTGGGTCTGCGGGTCTGTGGGCCTAGACCTTGAGGTTAGGCCGGAAAGTCCGGGCCAGAAACCTCATACTACTACATTACCCAGTAGTGCGTATGTGTATCATTTGGTCTTATAATCCATCATTTAAATTCCTTCATCATCGATCTCTCCTAGATTGGATATGAATAATTATTCAATGTCTAGTCAGTGTCTTAAAAATAGTTGTATCCGTTTTCCTGTAAAGACAAAATTGAGACCCTGCCCCAGGTTTGTTAAATGTGTTTTCCTTACCATGTATCCATTTGTCATATCAGGGATGAGCAATTACTTCTCCTCCTCAGGAAGGGACTCCTTTTCGAAGTGGACTTCTACTAGTTTGTGGGTACACATATCTTTTCTTTCCCTGTTGAAACAAAAGCAAAACCCCTACCCCATTGAAGCACATATCCCGGCTTCCACTCTGAAGTCAACACATCTTTGAAGTAGATGGGTTGATTTATCTCATAAGATTTCTCTATTACCCAATGTCTCTCAGCAGCTGATGTTACCTTTTCATCAGCGTTAAGAAAATTTAAAGTCAATAAGGCACTGTGCAACCTCTCCCTGGGTTCTCTCATTTCTTTATCCTGTTTATAAAGCATCTCTTTCAAAGTGTGGTGAGATCTCTCCACAACTACCTGTCCTGTAGGATCGTGTGGTATCCCTGTAATATGCTTTATATTATAGTATCCAAATATTAGCTTCATTTTTCGGGAAACGTAAGCTGGAGAATTGTCAGTCTTAATCTGAGGATTAAGGATTACTTCCTGCAGGATTACTTCCTTCAGGTGAAGACAGTTGGTTATAGAAAGAGTAAGTGTTACAATTCTTTACTATTTTGTTCGCTTCATTCCAAGTGATGGAAAAACTCTTCTTTAGTCCTTTGCTGTTAACATGATGTTTCTCATGAAATTCTGTGCAAGGGAAGTGTGCATAGAGTTCCTCCTCTAGACAAGAAACTGTTTTTAAGTGATTGCTTCTTGAAGAGGAAAAAGTGTTTTATCCATTAGATTGACACTGAGGATATCAATTACAGCCAAAAAAAAAAAATGGACTCAACACTGTAATCTCTCTCTCTCTCTCTCTCTCTCTCTCTCTCTCTCTCTCTCTCTCTCTCTCTCTCTCTCTCCACGTGTGTGTGTGTGTGTGTGTGTGTGTGTGTGTGTGTGTGTGTGTGTGTGTGTGTATTTTGGAGTATTTGGTTATTGTTTATTGTGTTTTGAATTTTTTGTGTTTTTTTACAGTTTAAACATTTTAGTTTAATATTCAGTTTAGTACCTCAAACTTCTCCCATAAGTCATGTTCTTGGGTGAAGCAGAGATAAATACTGCATAAAGTCCCTTTTCGTACAATTCCATAAACACATAGCCACCTCCCCTTTCTTTCCTTTAATCTTTATGGCAAAAAGTTAAGGAATTTATTCATAACCATGTTTCAATAGATGAGAACAAATATCAGTTTTATAATTATCTAGATTATAAAAGTTATTACAAATGCTGTTTTTTATTTAAAAGTTTTTAAAACATAACCCACCATCCCATCTTCCAAGACTTACCCCAGCTTTCTCCCATCGAATCCACATATCCATTCCATAGAGAGGGTAAAGACTCTCATGGTGAGTGAGCATAGTCTGGCATATCCAGGTGAGGTAAGACCAAGCCCCTCTCTGCCTTATCAATGCTGAGAAATGTCTTCCTCTATAGGGAATGTGCTCTAATAAGCCAGTTCATGCACTAACAATAAATTCTGACCCACTGCCAGAGGTCCCATAAACTGCCCATGGTGTTCTACTACAATCCACATTCAGTGGGCTTAGTCAGTTCTATGCAAGTTTCCCAGAGGTCAGTTCAGAGGTGGTGAGCCCCAAATAGCTCATGTCAGCTCTCTTATTTGGTTTCCTCTCCATGATCTTGGCACCTTTGTAATATAATCTCTCCTCCCTCTCTTTGACTATGCTGGGAGCTGGATGCACTACTTAGCTGTATATCTCTTCATCTTCCTCATCAGTTGATAAATGACAGTTCTATAATGACAATTAGAGTGATCACCAATGTGATTAAAGGGAAAGGCCAGTTTAGCCACCCTCTCCACTACTGCTTGGCATCTTATCAGGGGTCATCTTTGTGAGTTCTTGGGTATTTACTTATTTCTCTCTAACCCCACAATGATTACCTCTATCAAGGTATCTATTTTGTTGTTCTCCCTTTCTATCCCTAATCCAACTCAACCATCCCATTCTCTCATGTTCTCTATCCATCTTCCTGTAGTCAGAAGTGTCCGTTTTACTCATCCAGTCCCACGGCCACTTAGTCCCAAATAATCACAAAAGGCATATATTAATTATAAAGTGTTTGGCCTATGGCTCAGACATATTATTTGCTAACTCTTCCTCTTAAACTAACTCATGATCCTTATTCAGTTTTTATTCACATGGCTTGGTACCTTTGCTCAGTGAAGCATTCTTATCTTCTTTCCTCTGAGTCTGGCCATCAACCACTCTTCTCTTCCTCTTCCTAGAATTTTAATTGTCTGGTTGCCCATCTATACTTTCTGTCTGCCTGATTTTGGAACATCACATATGTGTTTTTATGCCAATACCAAGCTGATTTGATTACAATGGTTCTATAGTAGAGCATAAAATAAGGGATGGTGATGCCTCCAAAAGTTGTTTTATTGAACAGAATTGTTTATTGTATTGGTATATAAAATTGAGAATTTTTTTGAGGTCTGTGAAGAATTATGTTGGGATTTTGATGGAGATTGCATTAAATCTGTAGGTTGCTTTTGGTATGATTGCTAATTTTACTTTGTTGATCCTACCTATCTAAGAGCATGGGAGATCTATCCATTTTCTGTTATCTTCCTCATTGTTTTTCTTTAATGACTTAAAGTTCCTGTCATACAGGCCTCTCTCTTATTTGGATAGAGTCATCCCAAAATATTTTATGTTATTTGTAGCTATTATAAAGATAATGTTTCCATGATTTCTTTTCAGCCATTTTACCATTTGTGTGTAGAAGGGCTGTGTGGTGATATATTATATATTTAATAAAATCAGCCAAGAATATCAGAGAACAGAATCATAACCATGAAGGTCAGAAAGTGGTGACTCCCACCTTAAATCCCATCACTCAGGAGACAGATATCTTTTTGGATTTCTGTTTGTTCAAAGACTAACAGTAAGTAATAGTAGCTCACACCTTTAATCCAACACACATGTTTCTTCTCCAAGTTCATCTGGGTAAGATTTTCAGACAGTGACCTCCCTCTCCAAATGGGTTGGGTTTTTTTCCTTCTTTTTGGACCCCCTCCTTGAGCTTCTACCATACTAGGTAGCTACCCCACTTCACAGTTATCTGCAACTTCATTGACAAGTTTGATTAAATAAATTAGAATTTCTTAAAAGGGGTAATTTATCTAAGGCAGAAATTTTTCATAAGAAAAAATATCATAATGAAAGGTGGTTGTTCTTTCCTTGACATTACTCTAGATTTGAAACTAGAACCAGTAAAGGAAAAGAAAAATAATGTAGACAGGATTATCATCATAATACATATTATAAATATTATTTGATTATTTCTGTTTAATCATTTAAGTAGTCAATTATTGTGAAAGCCAAAAAGAAAGTCTTAGAAAAGTCTATTAAGAGAGAATCCCAAGATATTCAGACCCAGACAGAGAAATTTAAGAAACCAATCTCAACATTGTCTTATAAGATTATACAAAACACCCTAAGGCTTTCAAAATATCCAATATTAGTGCTTCCAGTAAGTTTAAAGGAATCACAAAATGATAAAAAAATGTTTCAGAAAGTAGTTGGGCTAGGTACAAATGTTAGATTTAAGGAGATTCAAGGAAGCAATCATAACAGGTTATGCACTCACAATTTGTAAAACAAATGTTAAATTCTTGGTCAAGATGTAACCAAATTATCCCTAAAGACTTGTCAAATGTGATTAGTGCTGCTTTGGATGCCTGTCCACTTCTACAGTGGAAGACATGGTGGAAGAATGAAGCTAAAACAGCAAAACAAACACAAAAAAGCAGAGATAGAGGCATAGAATTCTCCCAAGACTGACTTCTTGTGGAGGAACATTATGCTATTGTAGAAAGACAATAACTAAAAGAAGAGCACACCATGGATTTATGCCAAACAGCAACCTTGAATGTATGAGATGGAATTGCAGAAATAGGAAAGAAAACTGAATCATTTACAAAAGTGATTTAAAGGATAAAATAAAGACTTTTTAGCTAAGATTAACTGCAATGGTAAATAGAATGATTAAAGATTCAGAAGCTAGACAAATAATAATTGAATCTCTGACTTTTGAAAATTATAACTCACAATGTACAAGTATAATTAGGGCATCAAAAGCAAAGTCAGGACCCTTTGGAGATTGGATTAGAAAAACAATTAATTTAGAATTTTATAACTACAATGAAACCTGGTTAAGAGAGGTTAATTCTAGAGGTTTAAGAAAAAATAAAAATATCAAATGTTACAAATTTGGAAGGCAAGCTCACATAAAAAAGTCTATAACAAAAGAATAGTCACTAGTTTCTACAATGTCTTTGTTAGGAATAATCGCAATAGAATACCCCTCCCTTATGGAGTATACAGAATTTGCTGCAAAGGGAGGCATTGAACAAATGAGTGCAGTTCAAGGAAAGACAGATAACATTTTGCCTTCAGGAAATGCCCCAAGGGAGCCTTCAAAAGCTCCCATAGCAAATTCAGCTCCATCTTATAGTACTACCATGCACCTTCTTAGAGCAGTAAAAGAAAGCAAAGCCTATTCTAAAAGACCATACTTCTCTGAATAATAGAAAACAAAAATAACAATTCAGGAAAAATTATAAAGCTAAAATTTTGACAAAGTATTATAAATGAACAAAGGACAAAATTAAAAATACAAATTTTGATATGGTCATTAAAGGTTTGGTGAGCAAGAGGCAAATTTAACAATAATTTCACCAGAACCTTGGCATCCAAATTAACCCCTTCAGAAGATAAATGTTTAGTTTTGTGGAATTAGGATGTTATCCCAGGTAAAACATATTACAAGATGGCTTGAGTATAGAGTGACAAAAGGGCAAAGAGAAAAATTAAAGCCACATGTGACTAATATTGATATGAATTTATAAAAATGGGACTTATTTAAACAATGGCAATCTCAGAAGCAAACTATAAGATAAAATATGCTCTAAAAAATATTAGAAGGTATGAGAAATAGTCACCAACCATTCAGGTTGTATAAAAGCAATGAACAATATTAACTAATCTTTCAGAGGCACCCATAGTGCTACCTTTAAAATAGTTAAAGATAAGCCTATATGGGTTCAGTAATGGTCTTTAACAAAGGAGAAATTGCAGCCTTAGAACATCTGGTACAGGAGCAGTTAAATGTTCAGCATATTGAAGAATCAACCAGCCTTTTGCATTCTTCTGTATTTGTTATCAAAAAGAAATCTGGAAAATGGAGAATGATATCTAGGTGATTCAGCCAATGGGCTCCCTATAGTTTGGAATTTCTTTGCCTTCCCTGTTACTTAAAGAATGGCTTATTATAATTATTGACTTAAAGGACTGTTTCATTTAAATATCTCTACAAGAACAGGACAAAGAAAAATTCACCTTTACAGTAACCACTTATAATAATTCTTGACATATAAAGAGGTATAAACGGAGGGTTTTCCAAAAAAAAAGGAATGCAAAATAGTCCTACTCTGTGCCAGTATTTTGTTCAACAGCCATTAGAAGTGATATGTAAACTATTCCCACAATCTATCCTTTACTACTACATAGACAGTAGTCTTGTTGGACGACTCAAATTTAGATACATTAGAAAGAATGTTTGAAGAAGTTAAAAACAATTTGTCTGCTTGGAGATTACAAATTCTTCCTGAAAAACTACAAACAGGAGATTCCATTAATTATTTAGAATACAAAATAGGTCAGCCAAAATGTAGAACCTAAAAGGTGCAAATTAGGACAGATAGATTGAGGACTCTTAATGATTTCCAGAGATTGCTAGGAGATACTTTCAATTTACAAAACACTATTGAGATAAAAAAAAATTATGAACTGGATAAATAGTTCAAAACCTTAGATGATGGCAAGGACTTTAATACTCCATGAGAATTAACAGCTAAAGCTGAGAGAGAATTGTCTTTGGTGGAAAAGAAATTACAGAATGTATATGTGGATTGAGGAGATTCAGACCTTAATTACTGTCTTGTTATTTTAGACTCTAATCATTCTCCTACAGGGATGTTAATGCAAAGGAAAAATATTATACTGAAATGGATACTTCTACCATATAAACTGAGTAAAAATTAAAGACATATTTAGAAAAGATTTCTGATTTCCTTTCAAAGAAAGATTAAGTCTTTGTCAATTGACAGGAATGGACCCAGCAAAAATTGTTATACCTTTAACTAATGAAAATATTGACCAATTCTTGGAAGAAAGCAAACCTTGAAAAATAGCTTTCAGTAATTTTTTGGAGAGATTAACAACAGATATGCCCAAAGTAAAAGAATTTTATTTCATATAAGGACCTACTAATTGGATTCTTCTTTTATTGTACATGATACACAAATTTTTGGAGCCTTTACATTTTATGCTGATGTAAAAAATTAGGAAAGACAGGTTACAAACCACAAAATCTAAGTGAGGTGGCTCAAAGCCCTTATAATTCTGTTCATATGTTATAATAATATGCTATCCTGATAGTATTAATAATTTTTACAAAACTTCTTAACATAGTCACCACTAACTGACCTTCAAAGAAGAAATGATGGCTCATCAACCAATGTGACAATTATTTAAGTTATAAGAAAACTCACCAAACAAGAGTTGAGGCAAGACTTTTTTTTTGTCTTTACAGAAATCTTATAAATACCTGTCATAAAGAAGTAAAAACACCTTGGACATCTAAATGTCTAAAGCAGATGGGAAGAATATTAAGAAAAGGTTTACAGCAAAGGAAAATTAGACCTATTGGTTACAAAATAGTCTACAGGGCAAAATCGCACTGCTATATCTATAAGAATAGTTGAAGTCTCCATTCAATTATAAATTTAAACTTGCTTTGGAGTTAGAGTGTGACTCTATACTTTAAACACAAGCATGCTTTATAAAGAAAAATGTAAAATCTCTGAACCATATGAGAAGAGCCACCTGATATGGGAAAGAGGAATAACTAAATATAAGGAGATATTCTCTTGTTACTAATCCCTTGTATAAATGTTTCTATCAAAATTTATAAGAATATATATAAAATTCCAACTATGCTGACAAAAATCAACCAAAGATTAGATTTGGATTACAAATTGCTCAGGAAAATTTTGAAGTGGCTAGCTAGATGACCCATCTTCATAGACTACACCATTTAGGACATGAGACAAACCCTAGACTTTCCTGTTATGCAGAGACTGAAAATCAAATGATATATCCACTTATTTTAGGACTTGACAATTAATAATTTTTTTCTGTTCAGGATACCCTAAAAATGTCATCTACTCCAGACAGCAGGAGGTAACTTTAAGAAAATGTTGCCCATATTTCTAAGAGATGGAGTGTGTGGTCTTTGGTCTTTTAGTGGGTTATTTATTATTGCCATTATGAGGGTAATTGGTTACAAATTTTACTGGTTATGGTTAGGAAAAAACTGAAAGAAATTAGAGTCAGGATTCTTGTTTGAAAAAAAAGGGATGCATAAATGATAAGGTATAAGGGTAGACTATTGAATCCACTTTTAAAATCAATTACTAGTTTTAAACACTTCATTGAATTGGACTTTTCGTGTATTGTATACAAATTGTGTATATTGATACAAAGTTGAGAATTATTTTATTACTATACATATATTTCTATGATTATTCAAGGTATTGTGTGGTGGGATTCAGGTGTCAGCCGATAAGGTCCGAAGACACTTATCCAGGGTCCCAGGCTCCTGGAGGGGGTGTGGCCAAGCTGGAGGAGTGTGGCCAACCCCATTGATAAGGTGCTGTTGGGACACAAGGAACTGTCTTCCTGGTTCGTGGCTGCTGATGAGACCGGATTAGAATCCATCGTCTGTCCATCACTCGTACATCGCTCAGATACTCCAGTTCCTGTTCAGGTGCCACTATAAGCTGTTACTAGTATCATGAGTGTTAAGTTATATTCTAATAAATATTAATCTTGGACTGGTGCCTTGTAAGTAAAACTCCACCTACATCTGGCACCCAAAGAACTCGGCTCTGTGCCCTCAGGTATACGAGGTCTCTTTGTGTTTTAAAACTGTAAGAGGGCAGGGGACATACAAACTGTTCACTTGGGCTTAAAGCTCCCTCTCACTAGCTGGGTGTGGTTTCCAGTCCACTGGTCCTGTGGCAGGCACGGGTTTTCGCCTCAGTGCACAGGCATGTGTTTTCAGCTCAGTGCAAAGGCACGCAGGTTTTCAGCTCAGTGTGCAGACATGGTTTTCAACTCGCTGGCCTGCCACAGAACCTAGCTCCATTTTCAGCCTGCCGCAGCACTTGGTTTTAAGCCCGTAGACCCAGCACGCACAGCACGCACCTGTCTGGCCTGCCAGACCAGCACTCAGGAGTGGTCCATCGTCCACTTGGCCTGCCACTGCCTGCCTGAACGGTGGCTCCACCCATCTAGCCCTAGTAGCAGAGTTTAAAGTGCACACACACCCCTCCCCCCCAGACAGCCCACTTGGTGGCTGATTGTAACCCGGGCAACTGTAAATTACTAGCCCAAGGGAACAAAGGAAACAAAAACCCTTCTATTTTGTGATTAACATCCTGTCTTAGTTTATGAGAATTTGCTTTTTGCAAGGATTGTATTCTGCCTGCTTCAGGCCCTTCAAAACCCTGTAGGGTCCTGCTGCTGAAAGTCTCTGCATCTGCCATACAGTGGGCAGGGCATTGACCGCTACTGTGACACCTGTGGACTAAACAGCATAATTACACCTGAATTGACACTATGGCTGACAATTATTCTTTTGAAGACTTTAGGTCATATTTTGACATGGTGGTTGACAAGTTTTTAAATGAATATCTTGAAGGATTCAATTCCCCAGTCCTACTATTTTTTGGCTCGTTTCTCTATTTTGTGCTTCAAAATAAGAGGATGATGACAGAGGTGTCAAATGGAAACCAACAATTACTGTCCAGATTATGTATTATGGAACTATCAAACGCTATGGTGGCAGATGAGGTTAAACAGGTACAAAATGTAAATCAACAGTTGCTGTCCAAGGTATATGACCTGGAACTGTTGAACACTAAAATGGCAAAAAGGATGGATACTCTGGAAATTGGTTACAACAAGCTTTCAGATAAGGCTTCCTCTTTAGATATGGATAACACTGTACAAGAAAAATGTAGGCTCTATGTAAATGATGAAAACAAGAAATTTGTTGACTACATTAATGACGAGAACAAGAAAATCATTAATTATGTTAATGATGTGGATCGAAAAATTGCTGGCTCGGTGAGGTCTTTGGAAGGACTGCTTCATCAGGACACTCAAGCTCTAGAAAAATCAATCATATCTAAACTTCAAGAATGGAAACCGATAGTATCCAAAATCCAGGAATGGGAACCCGTAATATCCAAAATACAAGAATGGGAGGACCGTATTGCAATACTGGAAAAGGGTAGTGATGCATCTTATGCTCAGAACAGTTCAGGTCTTGAAGGGCTTGAAGAATAGGTATTTAAGGTTACTAACTCATAATAATTCCTATTGTACATAGTCTTAGTTTAGAACCTTCTTAGTTAGACAAAAGGGGGAGATTTAGTGGGATCCAGGTGTCAGCCGATAAGGTCTGAAGAGGCTTAACCAGGGTCCTGGGCTCCTGGAGGGGGTGTGGCCAACCTGGAGGGGGTGTGGCCAACCCCATTGATAAGTAGCTTCTGGGACACAAGGAGATTTCTTTCTGGTTCCTGACTGTTGGAGAGACAGGATCGGAATCCATCATCCATCCATCACTCATCTATCACTCGTCCATCGCTCAGATACTCCAGCCCTGTTCAGTTGCTACTATAAACTGTTACAAATATCATAAGTGTTGATTTATATTCTCATAAATATTTATCTTGGACTGGTGCCTTGCAATTAAAACTCCGCCTACAGGTCACTTTTATTAATTGTTGATATTGCATGAGCTAAATGGATTCTGTTCAGAAAGTCTTTCCTGTGTCAAGGAATTCAGTGTTATTTCCCACTTTCTTTTAGATTATGTTAAGCATATCTGGATTCATGTTCAGGTCCTTGATCCATTTGGAACACATATACTTATTGATGCATATGGATACACTGAATATTCAAAAAGGCTATACAGATGAGAATACTTGCATTTCTTGTCCTGTATTTCTGCTTTAAATAAAACTGTGATTGTTATTGCAGAGCTCTCAAGAGCATTTGTCCAAATCTTTAAAACTGTAGCTTTGAGGGTCAAGAAAATTCTCAAGTTCACACATTGTCACTCAGCAGAAGGATGGGCCTTGAGACCTTGACACTTGTTGATACTTGAAATAAGAGATGTTATAAGAGGGATGAGCCCTTAAAACTATGGCCTATGTCACGAAGTCAAGAGTGTTGGTATCAGAATTGTTTTACCATTCTTGGAATTGGAAACAGCACAACGATTTAGTTACCTTGTGGACAAGCAAAACAGAGTGATCTATATTATTGGACACAACTTACTTATTAAATGACTTCTCTTCAGCATTAGAAAAGTAAGAATCTGGAACAGATGGAAATCTTCTATCTGTAATAAATGTCCTCTGGCAGATAAACTAAAAATTTGTCCAAACATTGAACAATGATAAACTGCAAAGAGTATTTCAGTGCTGTCTAGTAATACAATGTTTCTGGTTTTGTTGCTTGGTTGTAAAAGATAATGTTATAAATTTTTATAATGAAAGAAGTTTTGGTTTGTGCTATTATTACATTTATAGTGAGTACTATTGAAGCTAGCAGATTACTAGAATACACACAGAAACAAAATTCCTAATGTACAAAATGGGATCTTGAAAATCAAACAATTTTTGGATGGAATGCTATTATTATTTTCTCAAATCCAAGAGAAATCCTCCAAGTTCACTATTCCATTTGTAAGCATCTTGGAAACTGATTTAGAAACATGCTATATCCTCCATAAGATCATCACATCTGAGTCTATATACAGCTAAGAGCAGTATCTAATTCTTAACAAAAGTGGTATCTTCTCTGAAATTTGCTCATTATCATTTATTGTTTGTTTTCAGTTTTATTAGAGTGAATCTATTAATTTGTTAAACTTTTTTTTTTAAAAAAAAGTAGAATTTGTTTTTGAAAAAATAGCTAATGTGATATAATTAGTCTTAGAAACCACTGCAAGAGGAAATTTAAATTTTGTCATTTCCTCAATTCCTTGTTTTTTTTTTTTCTTCTTGGCCATAAGTACAAAGACCTTAGGTTCTCAGAAGCCTCATAGACTAGTGTTATCTCTCCAATAACATTCTTTTCAAGATGTTTCTCAACCAAACAAATCTCACTGCACTTTTTCAAATTTCTCATAGAAAATACTTCTTGTTTACCAGATGGCAAGAAAATAATTATAATGTATCCAAAATGATTTCAACCTGGTCTACATTTGAGGATGATCAAATGAAGAAATGGAGAGAACTCATTAAACTAAATCTTTAAATTAGAGTTTCTTAATCACCGTTAAGATGTTTGAAACATTTAACCCTGAATGTCAGCCTGGAAATGCTCTGTGGCTGCATTTCTAATAATCTAATACTGATGCAACTGCTGCTACTTAAGGGACCACATTTTGAGAAGCACTGCTTTGAGTCAAATCATTAAGACACTATTAACAAAACTAGTAGGAACAAGACTTCAGAACATTGAAGGTTTTTGTAGAAAATTATGAGACTTTCGTCTTCATTTTATAAAACACATGCTGTTCTAGTGTGAAAGATATATGTATATATAACTTGGAAAAAAAAGAGAGATTTAGTGTCTTCTTTGCCACTCACTGATGAGGTTTGATTGAGTTTTGTAAAGTCATTAAACCCTTTATATTTTACAAAAAAGAAGCAAAAAAAAATGTGTCCAGTTGCTTCCTTTCATTGTGTGAATTAAATCACAGAACACAAAGATATCTAGTAAATTGTTAAGGTTTCTAAACATAGTAGATTTTCAAAGTAGTTGCTGCTGATGAGATACCAACCACAAAATGACTGAAAAATGTTTTCTGAAAAGCAGGAGGTACCTTTGCCACTAAGAAAAATCTTATACAGATGTAAATTAAATAATGCACTCAGGTTTAACATGGCGCTTTATGACCTAAAAAGGGCCCCTTAAAGTGTAAATATTTTTATGGGAGAAATATTCTCTAATATGTTATACATTCTATACATTTTTCTGTAGTGGGAAATACATAAGGTCTAACTAACCAACTTAAATTTTCTTAAAAATCACAGATTTAGGATGATGTTACATGACTGTGATTCATTGAAAATGAATTATTACACACCCCTATATCTGATATATAATTTAATGATTATGGAAAAGATTTTTTCTATCTTGAATGACCCAAAACCAATTTTATAACTATGGTCTTTGAAAAAAATCTGATTCAATGAGATACAGGCAAAGACCCAGGAACAGCTGAGAAGAGCCATTGTAGTATCCTCATAACAAATCTCACTCTCTGGAGGGAAGGCAGGACAGATGGTATCTCTTCAGGCAACAACTCTTCCCCCTTGAAAGCATTTGTTCATGACAGCAGCCCATACAGAAAGCAGAGCTATATACTACAAGAGGACTTTTCTTCCAGCTGTTGAGGTTACACAGGAGGGTTTTTTCCCCAAACATAAGTACAAAGGAGCACTTGAACTATATGAAAGACAACAGAATGCCATGAAGAGCTGAAATGATCTTATGTAAGAAAAGTAGATGCATTCGCATATGCTTAGAGAAAGTTCAGATAGCAGTATGACAAAGGAATGAGCTATAATCCTGCTTCACTTATATTCTCATTCACACCCTCACTTCAAATTCAGAATTGCTTGTGTGGTTGTTCATAATTGCAATAGTTAGCAGGGGTGGAAAATACACAGAGACTTTCTGTCTTGGCCCCTCTTAGCACTTTCTCTTTCCTTTCATAGTGTTCCACTGTTTCAGAGCTGTTCACATTATCCCTCTTAATTTTATCACCAACATCTTACTCCTCAAATATGAATTTTCACATATTCATTCTTGTTTCACTGTATTAGATGATATGTAACAACAATTTGAAGAGGCTTATCTTCAAATAATGAGACCATTTATTAACACCAAGTTTATGAGGAACATCCACTGTGTAAATATGGGCATACATCATTGAACAAAACAATGCCATGTTCCAGTATGCACAAAATGTTGTAGTGTACTATATTTGTAGTCTGGAATTAGATCTAAGTCTTAAATATTTCTTTGGCCTAAAAGGATGAACTTTAGTCTGTTTTTTTCAAATAGTAATTAAATCAGTACTTTTCAAAGTACCTTCTGAAGTTTCATATTCATCAGAATCTCTTATCTTCTTTGTCAATGTAAATTATAGCTACCAACCAATTAAACTCTGAACGCTTTATCTACCACTGTTACCAAAAGTGCCTCCTAATATTTGGGAATTATCACAAAATGAAGTGATTCAAATGTATTTGTACAGACAGAAGTTTAAGAGAAACTCATGTGTTAGAGTTAAGGAATCATATATAAGTATGTTTTCTAAACTTCCCAACTGAATCAAGGGAGATAATTAATCATGGAGATACTTGAACTCATTTTACACAGACTCTGATACAACGATTTTTCTACCAGTAGCAAAAAATAAATAAAATATTAAACACAAATGTCTCAATTTAAAGTGCCAGTGAAATCACCCTTGTACTACACTTGGGAAATCCTATCCATTGCACTATGCTAGTCATTTTTCTGTCAATTTAGTGAATAAAAGAAATGCAAATGGTTAAGATTTCAATTTATCCTTTAAAAACCATTGCACATAGCTGTTATTTTCATTATAGTTTGAGATACAGACAGGTAGTAGGAATCCCTGTTTAGAACCACTGTGACTAGCTTTCTTGAATAGAACTTATGATTGAGCATAGTAAATGAGAAGCTGACTAGGGTGATATAAACTATTTTCTTCAAATGTGTACAATAGTGGGACAAGACTGATGAATGAGTAGTATGATAACTGTATATCTCTGATTACTGTATATCTTATACATGCAAAAATATCATAACAAAAGATATTCTTTTGTATAACATATGCTAATAAAAATTATCCAAAGTGTTAAAAATATAAGATTAATTTAAAAAGTTTAGAAGATGAGAGAGAGAGAAAAATATACAAATGAGAGTTTAGAGGTAGTCAGACCCAGGAAAGAATCTGGATTCTTGCAAATAATGGTCATGGGACTCTAAGCATGTCACTAACACTTCAAACAACTGTGAACTACTACTAATCTTTTTTTTTAAGTAATGCACTGAGATAAATACATAAAAAGTATTAGCGCCCATGGTTTTCTTCAGCTTCAATGAAAACATCCAAAAGGCAATTATGTGGAAAAGAAGCATGAGCTGTAAGTTGGTTGTTGCTGTGAATTGGGCGGCACGAAGGGGTATTAAGTCCAACTAGAATCCTTAGGCAAGTCTCTTAAAAAGAATTTAAAAGCAGATTCAGTGAGGAAATCTGAAGACGGTTATTTAGAGACAGGGAGAAAAAGCACATACAGAGGAGTAAGCGAGTGGACTTCATTATCATGGCAGCTGCTTGGATTTTAAAAGTGAGAAAAGAAACTTGTGCTGCAGAAAAAGAACATAAAAGGCTGGTGAGTTTGACAGTAAGTGTCTATGACACTTGGGGTTTTTAGCACATTACTCATTAAAAGGACACTGAATCCTTTCATGTCCGTTTGTCCTCAGGCCTGTCATTTTTCTACCTACATTTTGGTAATTTTGTTTACATTGTAAACAAGGTCTTCTCTTCAAGACAAGAATTTTACTGTTCTTAAGTCCTGGGCTTCTCAGATGTGACAAAGACCCACTGTATGTATAAGAGTGCCCACTGGATTCATTCCATATAAATCCAACAGGACTTGGAGAATAAATAGAAATAAACACAGCCATGAAACTCATGCTGCCTGCTGAGTTGTGGCTGATTAAATACTATTACATCTGACCCAGAGTCAAATTATTTTCTACAGGCAACAAGGAAATTGGTGGCAGAGTTATGTATTAACTTGAAGCTATAATACCATGTGGTGGGATTCAGGTGTCAGCCAATACGGTACAAAGATCCCTATCTAGGGTCCCAGGCTCCAAAAGGGGGAGTGGCCAACCCTATTCATAAGGGGCTGCTGGGATCTTGGAAGGCCCTATTTTCCTGGTTCCAAACTTCTGGAGAGACCGGTTCAGCATCCATTGGCATCCATTGTCCACCATGTGGATAATCCAGTCTATCAGGTGTCTACCTAAGCTGTAACCTGTATCGTGAGTGCTGGCATATATTTTAATAAATACTAAGTTTGGATTGGTGTATTTAAGAGAATTTCTGCCTACAGCTGGTGCCCAATGTGGGGCGAGATCACACTCACTCTTGTTCCATGCACTGAGGTCACTCAGTTGTGGCCCAAAGTACAAAAGCTATGGTGGCTAAGAGGCAGCAAATATAAGCCCACAATTATGGCATCCAAGATGGCCCTTAGGGGCAGTGGATATTCAATTTCTGGGTATTGGAGCAATATCTCAGGTGAAACAGAGTGTGAGATGGCTTGAATGCATAGGACCAGAATGTCAGAAAGAACAGTTGAAGCCATATATGGCTACACAGTGGTGAATCTGTGGGGCATGACCTTCTACTGCAATGGGATGCTCAGATTAAAATCCCTCTAGGTTCTGATATCAACCAGAGACTTAGTTATGTTTCCAAAAGTGATGTTCTAAGGTTCTATGAAGAAAATTCACCAGCCGTTCAGGTTTTACAGAATTGCCCAATAACCACAGAACCTAAAAGGACACTCATAGCACTGTCTTTGAAATGATTAACAGAAAAACCTATTTGGGTTCAACAATGGCCTTTGACAAAATAAAAACTTCAGGCATTGGAACAGTTGGTACAAGAACAGTTACAGGCTTAGCATATCGAAGAATCAACCAGTCCATGGAATTCTCCTGTTTTTGTTATCAAGAAGAAATCTGGAAAATGGAGGATGGTGATGGATCTAAGAGAAATTAATAAGGAGATTCAACCTATGGGCTCTTTACACTCTGGTATTTCTTTGCCTTCTCTGTTACCTAAGTGATGTCCTATTACGGTTATTAATTTGAAGGATTTTTTTTACTATACCTTTACAGGAACAGGACAAAGAGAAATTTGCTTTCACAGTGCCTACTCTTAATAATTCATGTCTAGTTAAGAGGTACCAATGGAGGGTCCTTCCTCAAGGAATGTTGAAGAGTCCCACCATATGCCAATATTTTGTACAACAACCACTAGAAATACTGCACAAGCACTTCCCACAATCTATCATTTACCATTATATGAGTGATATTTTGTTAGCAGACCCAAACCCAAAAACATTAGAAACATTGTTTGAAGAACTAAGAAAAATATTGCCTGATTGGGGACTACAAATTCCTCCAGAGAAAGTACAGAGGGGAGATTCTATCAATTATTTAGGATATAGAATAGGTTTACAGAAAATTAGGCCACAAAAGGTGAAATTGAATAGAGATGAATTGAGGACCCTTAATGATTTTCAAAAACTACTAGAGGATATTGCTCATCTATGGCCCATTATTGGTATAAAAAACTATGAACTTGTTAATCTGTTCAAGACTTTCAATGGTGAAAAGGATTTAAACAGTCCAAGAGAATTCTCTGATGAAGTCAGGAAAGAATTAGAGTTGGTGGAAAAGAAACTTACAAGAAGCACATGTGGATCCAGACCTAGATTGCATACTGTTTTTTTTCCTTCTAGACAGTAATCTTAATGCAAAGTGAAAACATTGTATTAGAATGGATATTTCTGCCACATAGGCCAAGCAAGAAGCTGAAAACACATATCAAAAAAATTTCTGATCTGGTTTTTAAAGGTAAATTCATACTTCGCCAATTGACTGGAAAGGACCCTGCAAAATTGTTTTGCCTTTGACTAATGAAGAAATTGATCAATTATGGACAGACAGTGAACCCTGGCAAAAGGCTTGTAGTGATTTTTTTAGGAGAGATTAATAATTAATATCCTCGAAACAAGAGAATTCAATTTATAAAGGAAACTAATTGGATCTTTCCACATGTGGTACAGGATAAACCCATGTCTTGAGCCCCTACATTTTATACTGGTACGAATAACTTAGGAAAGGCTGGCTACAAGTCTGAAAACTTAATTAAGGTGGCTCAGAGCCCTTATAACTCTGTTCAGAAGTCAGAACTATGTGCAATATTATAGTGTTGTTGGATTTCACAAAGCCTCTCAACTTAATTACTAATTCTAAATATGCAAAAAGAGTTGTTTTACATATTGAAACTGCTGACTTCATTCCTGACAATACCGACATGACCTTACTGTTCATATGACTATAAGATCAGAGATAAGATACATTTTATATACATAACACATATCAGGGCACACATGGGTGTCCCTGGACCTCTAGCACAGGGTAATGATGAAATAGATTGGTTGCTGATAGGAAACATGCTAGAGGCCACAGAATTTCATGAGAAATGTCATGTTAATAGCAAAGGACTAAAGAATTTTTCCATCATTTGGCATCAAGCAAAAGAAATACTAAAGAATTGTAACACTTGCTCCTCTATAACCAAATATCTTTACCTGCTGAAAGCAATCTTAAGGGTACACAGAGAAATGAGATCTGGCAAATGGATGTGTTACACTTCCTGGAATTCGGAAAGATGAAATATGTACATCATATTATCGATACTTACTCTCGAAGGCAATGGGCGACTGCCTTAATTTCTGAAAAGGCTGGTGCTGTACTTACTCACCTTTTGAAAGCCACAGCAATAATGGGAAATCCTGCTCAAATTAAGACTGACAATGCTCCAGCTTACTTTTTCCAAAAAATGAAGCTGATTTTTGGGTAGTATAATATAAAGCATATTACAGGGATGCCACACAATCCTACAGGACAGACAATTGTAGAGAGATCTCACCATACTTTGAAAGAGATGCTTTATAAACAGAATAGAGAAATGAGAAGACCCAGGGAGAGGTGGCACAGTGCCTTATTGATTCTGAATTTTCTTAACACTGATGAAAATGAAACATCAGCTGCGGAGAGACATTGGGTAATATAGAAATTTGCCAAGATAAGTCAACCCATCTACTTCAAGGATGTGTTGACTTCAGAATGGAAGCATGGATATGTGCTTTGATGGAGTTGGGGTTTTGCTTTTATTTCAACAGGAAAAGAAAAGATATGGGTACTGACAAAATTAATAAAGGTCTGCTTCGAAAAGGAGTCCCTTCCTGAGGAGGAAATGTAATTGCTCATCCCTGATATGACAAATGGATACATGGTAAGGAAAGCACATTTAACAAGCCTGGGGCAAGGTCTCAATTTTGTCTTTATAGGAAAATGGATACAACTGTTTTTAAGACATTGACTAGACATTGAATAATTACTCACCTGCAATAGAAGAGAGATCGATGATGAAGGAATGTAAACAACAGACTATGAGACTAACTGATACACATATGCACTACTGGGTAATTTCTGAATTCTTACTGCTTTGCATCTTGCATCTACACCTCAAAAAAAATTGTGGTCCTGATTTGACTTTTAATAGGGCTGGACTTGGGGTGGGAGCAAGTGGCTTTCTCCTTCTGTAAACCCAAGCATATTGGTAAAGAAAATGTGAGAGATTCTGTCTCATATCAGAAAAGCCACCTGGTGTGGGACAGGAGACAGATGGAATGTTTATGGACCAATATTGATGTGGGAATGCCTTTCTGTATGCTGTGAATATCAATGTTTAAATAAAGAAGCAGTTTTGGACCATGACAGGCACCATAGAAGAAGTATGAGGAAAAATCAGAGCATAGGTAGGAGAGGAAGGGTGGAGTCAGGGGCAGACAGAGCTGAAGTCCAAAGGAGCAACATGTAAGGAGCACAGGTGAGCCACAGGCCACATGGCAGACAGATTAATAGAAATGGGTTGATTTAAGATGTAAGAGCTAGCTAGCAATGTGCCTGAGCCATAGGCTAAACAGCACAAAGTTAATATAAACATCTGAGTCATTTCTGGGGACCTGAGTGGTGGGCCGCAGGTGGCTAAGAGGTCTGGCACGGCAGGTTTTGGGCTCTGGCCGTCCAAGACCAAAGAAACTCCATTGCTACACAATATTATTGTGACTTCATTTTGAACCTTGTTTCTCACTGTATCTGTACCTTCCAAACATTCTGTCTGCACACATTCTTCTGTAGTCATAAAGGATGTAAATTTTTTCTTTGGATATCAATAATGCTTAAGTTTTCCATTGTAAATAGCATTTATTCCTATCAGCTATCTACAAAGAATCTGGAACTGAGATGGGGCCCCCACCACAATGACTCCTACTGATGAAACAGGAATAAGGGAGAGTATGAGAGAGAGAGAAAGAGACAGGCAAACAGACAAACAGAGGCAGAAATAGAGAAATCAAGAACCTTTTGTACACCAATCAATGATTGCTTTTAGAAAATAGATTATTCAAAAACAGATAGCTCTCTATGATTATCCTTCAGGTCACATTTCTAATAATCATTCCAGATGGATTTAACCAGTACTCTGAGAGTGGCTATGGATGTGTATAGTCAGTCCATTAGGATCTAACCATTGTTTTAGCTATTACAGTATCCTAGAGACATGTCATTGCCCTTAAGTCAGCAGGAAGCAACCATATGAAAGACTACGTTCCCTTTTACCAATAAGTTTTGTACTCTGAGGATTATGGGAAATTATTATTCTGATAGAATAGTTATAAGTTGAAATTGGGTTGAGGACAGAACAATAATATAGCCTTATGGATCTCTTTTGATAAGCGAAAAGGGAATAGATACAGTAGATAGAGGTGGATTGTTCTACCTACCTATAAACAATTTTTAGCTGAATATGTGCACTAAGCTAAAGATAATTTGCAATGGCATAGATATTTGTATATTGATACAAATGTGAAATCATTTTATATGTTTGATTGAGACAATATATACATTGGTACAAAGTTAAATCTGAAATTGCTTTATATAATCAAAGCAATTTGTACATCAATATAAAAGTGAATCTGTAACTGTTATATGTTATATATGATTCTACCTCTGTTTAAAATATTTACACATTATTGTCATGTCCACTATACAATTATCACCTCCATTTAATTATACTAGATATAATGTATGATTGCACTAGTTATGATATACACACAAGATAATTTATATAACTTTGTCTGGATTATATATGTGTATATACATGTCTAAAATACTGTGGCCACTTTACATGGTGTATATACATCTGGCTAATGTTTGATAGTCATACTAAAAGTCGTTGTTCAGAGATTATACACCCCTTTATAGGCAATCTAATTTTATAGTACAGGTTTTAATCATTAGGACAATAAAAACTTCAGTCAACATTACTTAAGTTGCCATGTCACAGTCATCTCAGATACACATTAAAATATCATAGATAGACAGGAGTCTTCAACCATTTCATAGACCCAGAGAATATAGCATTAAACATTTGTTATTATTTGGAATTTGGCCTTGAGAGACATGACGACTCCCGGTGTCACTGTTTCTTTCCTGAGATGGTGTTGAGCATCAAGGACACTCCTTTGGAATTTGTCCTTTTTTCAGAGAATGGCTGGTTGGGTAAAGAACTGCCCTTATCTTGATTGCTGACAGTACACACATGATATCCAAGCTGGATGAACAAGATGGCGGATGGAGATTGATTAAATCTACCTGGACAGGATAAGATAGTCCCTCGAAAGTTTCCTTGATTGTGAAAAGATCTGTCAGATATCATAGGCCTGTAGCCAATATGATGGATGCTCCAATGGCCAACAAAACCAGAGGTGATTGTCCAGGTAGCTGTGTTGCTGTCCTCTCCCAAATTTTGGAAGCTACTACTTGCATGTGCTTCTGAATTTAAGGTGATACATTTTCTTTTTCAGGTCTTGAAGGGGTTGAAGAATAGATATTTAAGGTTACTACCCTAATATCTCTTAGTGAGGAACATTCAGATGTTGGATTTTCAGTTTCCCAGATCAGCATTTTTGAAGTGATTTATACACCATACAATATACCAAAATTCTAGAAATATATGATATAGTTTATATGTGCTAGGTTTTAGCTGTATTTTGTGCCTTACCCTCTCCTAGATACTACCTCCTAATAATTCCTACTGTATACAGTCTTGGTTTAGAACCATCTTAGTTAGACAAAAGGGGGAGATGTGGTGGGATTCAGGTGTCAGCTGATAAGGTCTGAAGACGCCTATCCATGGTCCTGGGCTCTGGAAGGGGGAGTGGCCAATCCTATTCATTAGGGGCTGCTGGGATCTTGGAAGGCCCTGTTTTCCTGGTTCCAGACTGCTGGAGAGACCGGTTCGGCATCCATTAGCATCCATTGTCCACCATGTGGATCATCCAGTCTATCAGGTGTCTACAGAAGCTGTAACCAGTATCGTGAGTGTTGGCATATGTTTTAATAAATATTAAGTTTGTATGGGTATATTTAAGAGAATTTCCACCTACAATACAGTCTCAAAGTCCCTTGTTACAGTTACTGTCACAAAATCCTTCCCTATATCTTTCCTATATAATTATAATATGTAAGCTTGTGTATAAATTTTAAAATAATTACAAGGATATACAGAGAAATATACACACTTGTATCTATGGGTTAAATAATGTTTCAGATTTGATATTAGGTTGTCTTTATATTTTTCTTCCCATTGGCAAGTTTTCTACTCTCAACCATTTTATCCAGAAATTTCATGTACTTTTCTGATTTCTGATTAACTTAAAGTACAATATGTGGCAGTTTGAATGTAATTGTCTTCACAAATCCCATAACCCCACTAGCTATTAATCTCATGTAGAGGGGCATTATCACATGATATTGCATCTATTGTTGGAGGAAGTGTGTCACTATGCAAGTGTGTTTTGAGGTTTCATATACTTAGGATACTGCTCAGTGTGCCAATTGACTTCCTGTTGCCTGGAAAATATAGGAGACTCAGCTTTTTGTCAAGCATATTGCTTGCCAGCATACCACCATGCTGCCTGTCATGGAGAACTGAACTTCTTAACTATAAGCAAACCTCCTCAATTAAATGTTTTCTTTGTAAGAGTTGCCATAGTTATGGTGTCTCTTCATAGCAATAGTAAACCCTAACTAAGACACAATGCATCTATACATGTTTCTGAACTGACAGTACTTTGTATTATTGAATATTGTAATTTCATGTAACCTAAACTCTTATTTTCTCTTATAAATGTGCACAAATTCAATATACTCATACAAATACACACAGAGATAATTATTATAATTGCTTTAACTAAGAAAGCCACTTATTATCACAATTAAGCATTTATGTTTCTAACAATTTCTTTCTTCTTGAATTGGTAGAACTGTGTCTATAAAATGAAGTTAAAACTCTTTGAACTATGTGGAGTACACAATAAAGTATCAGATAGCAATAAACTTTTCTATCTTTGACACATCAAGTTATTGAAATATTGAGACCCTCCATCTATTCATCTGAACAAAACAAATTAAATTACTTGAGAATATACATGAAATTTTATAAAACAATGATGTTTACATTGGATGATAAAATAATGCAGGCTTTATTAAGGTTTTCTCAGAAATGTAATTCTATTTCTGTTAAATAAAATTATATGGAAAATGTGTAATTAAGGTGATAAAACAGGGGAAAATATTTTAAAAGCAGACTATAAGAACATGTTTGGAAGAAGACTTTCTAGATGTATTGCATGGAACCAATTCTAATTTTCAAGTACTTTATTTTATTATAATGGTAGATAAGGAATTTCTTTAGTATATGAGCTATTTCAAATACTAAAACATATACTCTTAACTGTCACTAATCAAAATAAGTCAGAATCTGAAGAATATATTAGAAACTAAAGATTTTTAAGATTTGTTTAATTAAACCTATTTCTTTATTCACAAAAATGTTAAAGATAGAGAAGACATGGAAAGTATATTATGGCTTTGTTTTAAAGTCTTTCTCTGACCAAACCCAAAAACAACAACAACAAATTCCTGTGCACCATACATGGAATGTGAAACAATCACACAACTCTATAAAATGATCATTATCATTAGCCTTATTCATCATATTATTAATTATACTATATTTTATTATCTAATATTCCAGAATTTCAAAATGACTATTCATAAATGAATTAAAAGTAAAATAAAATAGTTGCTGATAACCATCTTAGTTTAAAATAAGTGAACTATTTAAAATGGATTATATTGCTAAACACAACATAATAATGTAGTCATAAAAGTTCTTAAAAATATTAGAAACTAGTGAAAGAAATCAGAGTCATGTGATGTAAGAAAGGGTTCGCTATCAATGAAATAATACACACCTGCACATGCAGAAGTAAATAAAATACAGAGTCAATTTACAGTTCAGAGTTTAAATTAAAATATCAATGAACAGATAGATTTGGGTCTGTGATCTATCCAGATACTAGCTAGGTTCAATGGTACCTGACAGAAATTCCCTTTTGTTAAAGAGGCTCTTTATAATTGAACAGCTGCTGCTTAACACTTTATTAATAGTACTACTAATGAACCATTGTATATACATACATGCATATATCATATGTATATTCTAAGTAAGCTTATGAGGTAATGTTTCCTTAAAGGATTTCTAATCATTCCTAATATTATTTATTGTTTCTCTCCCCCTTTATTTTTATACTGCCTTCTCTCCTTGCTCCCCTGTAAAGATTTTCTCAATTTTCAAAATTGACATCTTAGCACCTATATACTGTATATTATTTCCCCTTTGTCTAAAGATACTTCTTCTTCCCCCATGGTCCCTTTCTACTTTCTTATTATCTGTGTCTTTAGGGTATATATTCAAGTTGACATATTTGTAGTTTGAATCCACAAATTACAGAGACCATGTAGTGTTTGTCTTTCTGGGTCTGGATTACTACACTCAGTATATTTTGCATTTCCATCTATTTGTATTCAATGTATATGACTTCAGTATTTACTACAGATAAACAAAATATATCCATTTATCAGTTGGAGGACATTTAGGTTGTTTGTATTTACTAACCATAATAGAATAACAATGAATATAGCTGAACAAGAACCTTTAGAATTAGATGTCAAATACCTTGGACATGCACTAAAGAGTGGTATAGCTGGACATATGCTATATTTAATTTTGGCTTTTGATAAGTGACCACAAAATTTTCCAAAGAGTTTAATGTAATTTGCAATCCTACCAACATTTCATGAGGGTTCCTTTTCCCCCACATCCTTACTAATATTTGCTGTTAAACCTTTTCTTAATCTTATATATGCTGAATGGGAAAAAATAAAATCTGTGGTGGTTTGAATAAGAATGACCCCCATAAACTCATATGCTTAGTCACTGGGAGTAGAACACTTTGATAGGATTAGGAAGGTTAAGAATTTAGCCTTGGAAGGTATGTGTCACTGTGGGAAGAATATGAGGTTTTGAAATTCTGTGCTAATGACAAGTCTTTTTCTGCTTTTGAATGAGAATGTAACTCTTAGCTACTGCTCCAACACCTGCCTACATGCCAACACGGTCCCCATGATAATGATGGACCAAGCCTCTGAAATTGTAAACAAGCCTCAAATAACTATGGTCTTTGAGTAGAGCTGCTGTAGGGAATGGGCTCTGAGATATCAGTTCATACACCAGGAACATACTCTGTTCCAACTGCAAGAAGCTTCACAAACTACTCACCACATTTGACTGCCTTCTATCTTCAGAGGGTATACTATTTTTAATGACAATACCTCAGCAATTATTTCAGAGTCTGTGGGCCCCCAATACCTAGAACCAATTGTCATCTCTGTGGGTCTTCTCCTCATGATCCTGATCCCTTTGCTAATATACTCTCTAATCTCTCTTCAGCTGGACCAGGAACTTGACCTGATGTTTAGCTATGAATTTCTGCTTCTGCCACTACTAATTGCTGTTCTACAATAACAATTAGGGTGGTCATTCATTTGATTATAGGGGAAGTTTTATTTAGGTACTCTCTCTACTATTGCTTGGAGTCTTAGCCTGGGACATTTTGAGGGTTCATGGAGGTTTCCTTAGCATCATATTACTTTCTATCTCCACAGTGGCTCCCTCCATCAAGAAATCCATTTCTTTGTTCTCCCTCACTGTTGTTCTTCTCATTTAACAGTCTTCATCTGTCATGATTTGTTCCCACCTCCCCTTGCTAGCATCCTGTGATGATCCCAATTTACTCAGATGTTCTTTATTTTCCCTTTCCCAATGGGATGCCTGGATATCTCTCTTAAGATCCTCCTGTTATATAGCTGTTTGGGGGTTGTAGTTTTCAGTCTGGATATTCTTTACTTTATGTATAAAATCCATTTATAAGTAAGTGTATACAATGCCATGCCTATCTTTCTGAGCCTGTGTGTCATTCAGAATGATACTCTCCAAATCCATCTATTTGCTTGCAATTTTTAATTTTTTTTCTGCTGAGTAGTACTCCATTGTGTAAATGTATCACAGTTTTTAATCCATTCTTCAGTTTAGGGGAATCTAGATCATTTCCAGGTTCTGGCTATGATGAATAATGCTTCTATGAACATACTTGAGCCCTTGGAGTAAAAAATGTGCATCTTTTGGGTATATGCCCAATAGTATTGCTAGATCATTGAGGAGATTTACTCCAAGTTTTATCAGGAACAGAAAAACTTATTTCTAAAGTGACTGCACAAGATTACATTCTCCTAGCACTGGAGGAATGTTGTTCTTATGCTACATCTCCTCCAACATAGGGTATCATTGGTCTTTTTGATGTTAGCCATTCTGACAGGTATAAGATGGTATCTCAGAGTTGTTTCTATTGGTATTTCTATGATGGCTAAAGATGTTGAGAAATTCTTTAAGTGTCTTTCAGCCATTTAAATTCTGTTGATTATTTCCTTTTTTATCTCTGAACCCCATTTTTTTAATTTGCTTTTTTTTTTTTGGATTATTACCCTCTAGTTTCTTGAGTTCTCTATATATTTTAAAGATCAATCTTCTTTGAGATATAAGGTTGGTGAAGATCTTTTCCAAATTTTAGGCTGTTGCTTTGTCTTATTGACCATTTCCTTTGCCTTACTGAAGTTTCTCAATTTCATAAGGTCCCACTTATTAATTGTTGCTCTTAGTGTCTGTGCTACTGGTGTTATATTGAGGAAGTGTGTAGTAGGAGGTTTCTATCCCAGACTTTCAGGCCTAGCCTCAAGATTTAAGCCTGAAGACCCACAGACCTGCAGTCCCACAGAGACACATTGATGCTTACAATAGTTTTAGGCTGATCGGCCTAAGGCCCAGGCATATAAGTTGCTAACTCTTTACCCTTAATCTAACCCATGACTCTTATCCTGTTCAGCCATGTGGCTTTGTACCTTTTCTCAGAGCAGCATAGTTATCCTCTGCATCTTCTGGCTTCTCTCTGGCATTCTGCTCTGTTCTGCCTGCTCCTAGAGTCTTTTTAGTCTGGTAGCCCCACCCACACTTCCTGTATACCTTTGGCCAATAGGGGTGATTTTTATTAAACTCATAGGCAGGAACAATTTACAATGGAACAACATAATCTCCGAATTAATCTTAGGTATATATTTCTGAGAAAGTCAGAGATATTAGAGAGAATAAACACCACATTCAGATCTTACCCAGATGTCTTCCAGCTTTCTCAGCCTGGATTCCCTTGGCTTTCTCCCTCTATGCCTGTCTTCAGCCTTAAATACTCTGTTGGTAAATTAAGGTGTGGCCCCACCACTGCCTGTTTGGGAGCCTGGAATTCTCTCTGTAATCTAAAATGATCTCTCAGTTGGGATTAAGGGCATAGGTCACCACTCCCAGGATACTCCTTATGCTGGGATTAAAGGTGAGAATCCCCACTCTCTGCTTCTCCTAGACTGACTGTGGTTAGAGCTCCAGAACATCTGGAGCTTTTATTAAATATCCACATAGACTGTGGGTAGAGTCCCTCTGATATCTCTGAAACTTCTGAAGCTTTTATTGAATCCCCACCAAAGTGGTCACCTCTGCCAATGAGTTCAAGGGTATCTTATGTTTACTTTTCTATCAAGTTCAGTGAAACCAGGTTTATGATGAGGTTTTTGATGCACTGGCACTTGAGTTTTGTGCAGGGTAATAGATATAGATATATTCACATTCTTCTACCTACTGGCATTCTTACAGTTGTAAAATAATATCTCAGAGTAATTTTGATTTGAATTTCCCTGATAGCTAAGAATGTTGAGCAAGTCTTTAAGTGGTTTTTTTTTTTGCCTCTTGAGATTCTTCTGTTTGGTCTTCTCTGTTTAGATCTGCATTTAATCTTTTAATTGGATTTGATATTTTGATGTCTAGTTTCCTGAGTTCTTTATATATTTTAGAAATCAATCCTTAGATGTTTTATTGTTGAATTTTTTCACATTCTGCTGGCTGTCATTTCATGTTATTGACTATGTCCTCTGCTGGACAGAAGATTCTCAGTTTCAGGAGATCCCATTTATTCTCTAATTGTCTGTGCTCCAGATATTATATTTAGTAAATTTTCTCCTATGCAGAAGCATTCGAGCGATTTCCTACTTTCTTTTCTATAAAGTTAAATGTAACAATTTATGTTGAGGTCTTTTATCCACTGGACTTGAGTTTTTTTCAGGGTAATACACATGAATATATTTGCATTTTTCTACATGCCACCACTCAGTTATACCAGCAGTAGTTGGTGAAGATGAATTCTTTATTCCATTGTATATTTTAGGCTTTTGTGTCAAAAATAAGTTGCTCATTGTAGTGTGGGTTAATGTCAATGTCTTCAATTTGATTCTATTGATCAACAACTCTGTTTTTATGAAAATAGCAAGTTGTTTATATTACTGTAGCTATATAATAAAACTTGAGGTCAGGGATTATGATGCCTCCAAAATTTCTCTTATTGGACAGGATTGTTTTTGTAACATTGGGTTTTTTGTTTTCTATAAGAAGTTGAGTATTTCTCTTTTGAGGGTTGTGAAGAAGTATGTCTGAATATTGATAAGGGATCACCTTTAATCTGTAGATTGCTTTTGGTAAGATTGCTACTTTTATTATGTTGGTCCTACTTATCTAAGAGCATGAGAGATTTTTTTTCAGTTTCTGATATCTTTTTCAATTGTTTTATTCAATGACTTAAAATTCTCTTCATGTAGATCTTTTGCTTCTTTTGTTAGAGTTACCCCAAGAAATTTTATATTTATATTATTTGTTGATATAATAAAGGGTGATATTCCCTGAATATTCTTTATCCTGTTTATTATTTCTTTATATATATATATATTGTGTGTGTGTGTGTGTGTGTGTGTGTGTGTGTGTGTGTGTGTGTGTGTGTGTGTAATACAGAATACACGGCATTCAGTAGACCAAGAACTCAGATTAGTTCAAGAGTGGATTCCTGATTCATAGACACAGCCAGAACAGATTGCACCAAAATAACCTCCTTGAGATACAGATAAAACCTGTAGTGATCCAAGGAAGCAATTGGCATGTTCCAGTGCAAGAATACATGTAACAACATAAAGAACAACATGGCACAATCAGAATGAAGTGGTTCTACACAAATAAGACCAGAGTATGGCAATGCAGAAGAAGCAGAAGGAAACAACCTTAAAACAACTTTATGAGGATAATAGAAGACTTAAAAGAGGATATAAACATGATTTTAAAGAAATAATAAAAGACAAAATTTTTAAGAGATCAACAAATTCCTGAAAGAAAATCAAGAAAAAGGAATAAAACAGATGAAGAAAACATTGCAAGATTTAAAAATTGGAATAGAAACAATAAAGAAGACACAAACCAAGGCAATGATGAAAATAGAAGATCTGAAGAAGCCATACAGAACCACAGATGCAGGCATAACCAACAGAATGCAAAGATGGGAGAGATAATCTCTGGTGTGGAAGATTTAATAGTAGAAAAAGATACATCAGTCAAAGAAAACACTAAAAGCAAAAATGGCATAGCACAAAATATACAGGAAATAAGGGACACCATAAAAGGATCAAAGCTAAGAATAATTGGAATTAAAAAAGAAGAATACCAGCTCAAAGGTACAGAAAATATATTCAATAAAATTATAGAAGAAAACATTCCCAACCTTAAAGAAGGAAATGCCTATAAAGATACAAGAAGCTTATAGAATATCAAATAGACTAGACCCCTCAAAAAGTGTGCTTTCCAACATAATAACCAACCACTAAACCTACAGAACAAAGAAAAAGTACTAAGATCTGCAAAGGAAAAAGGCCAAGTAATCTAAAAGGCAGACCAATCAGAATGACACCTGACTATTCAATGGAAACAATGAAATCCAGAAGATCTGGGTCATATGTTATACAGACACTAAAAGACCATGGCTGCCACCATAGGTTACTATATGCAACAAAACTATCAATCACCATAGATGGAGTAAAGGTATTTAACATTGAATCCAAATTTAAACAATATCCACACACAAATTTAGCCACCCAGAAAGCTCTAGAGTGAAACTCCAACCTAAGGAGTGAAACTATAAGCAATAGATAATCCTACAGGGAAATAAATGCCCAAAAGGAAACACAAACATAGATTACCACCAAAAATAACAAGAATAGCAATCACTGGTCATTAATATCCCTTAATATCAATGGAATCAATTCTCCTATAAAAAGATACACCCTAACATGATGGATACAAAAACAGAATCAATCCTTCTACTGCATGCAAGAGACACACCTCAACTTCAAATACAGACACTGGCTCAGATTAAAATGTTGCAAAAAGAATTTTCAATAAAAATGGACCTAAGAAACAAACTAGTGTAGGCATCCTAATATCTAACAAAAGAGATGTCAAACTAAAATCAATCAAAAAAGACAAGGATGAACATTATGTATTGATCTCAGAAAAAATCCACTAAGATAAAGTCTCAATCTTGAACATTTATGTCAAGTGAAGAATTCTCAACAGAAGAATTTTGAATGGCTGAAAGAATTGCTCAACATCTTTAGCCATCAGAGAAATGCCAAACAAACAACTCTGAGATACCATTTTACATCTCTCAGAATGGCTAAGATCAAAAACACTGATTACAGCATGTGGCAGAGGAGATGTGGAGCAAGGAAGTATAAAATGGTACAGCCAATTTGTGAATCAGTAATGGCAGTTTCTCAGAAAGTTGAGAATTAATTTAGCTCATGATCCAGCAATACCACTCCTGGGCATATTCCCAAAGGATACAAAGTCATACTACAAGGACATTTGCTAAATAATGTTCACCACAGCATTACTTATAATAGCCAGAAATTGAAAACAGCCTAGATGACCCAACAAAAGAATGAATTTAAAAATGGTACATTTACACAATGTGGTATTATGCAATAGTAAAAAAAAAAATGTTATCTTGAAATCTGTGGGCAAATGGATGAAAATATAAAAAAAATTATACTGACTGAGGTAACTCAGATGCAGAAAGACAAACATGGTATGTCTTCACTCATAAGTGGATATCAGTCATAAAGCAAAGAATAACCAGGTTACAATCCACAACCACAGAGAATTTAGGTAACAAGGACGACCCTAAGAGAGATATCCATCGATCTCCCTGGAAAGAGAAAAAAATATAAGATCTCCTGAGAAATTGGGAGCATGGAAGTTAAGGGGAAGTAGGAAGAGGACATGGGGGAAGGGAAGTGGTATAGTTGAGAGAGGGACAATGAGGGAGAATAATAAAACAGATACCTTAACAGAGGGAGCCATTTGTGGGTTAAGGAGAACCCTTGAGCTAGGGAATCCCAGGAATCCACAAATACGACCCAAGCTAAGACTCCAAGCAGTAGTGAAAAGGGTACCTGCACTGGCCTTCCCCTGTAATCAAATTGATGACTACCCTAATTGTCATCATGGAAACTTTATCTGGTAACTGATAGAATCTGATTTAGAGATCTACAGCTATTTCCTGGATTGAACTGATATTTTGGAGCACAATATCCACAGAGGAATATCTTGTTCTGCCTCAATACTAGGAGGTGGGCTTGGTTCTGTATCAACTGAATATACAAGGCTGCTGTATATCCTGGAGTTGACTCTCCCTTGAAATCCTTCTCTCTGAGGAGTGAATGGTTCAGTCTGGGGGGAAGTTTGTGGATGACTGGGAGGAAGGGAGGTAACAGTCATTAGTATGTAAAATGAATGCATCTTTTAGTAAGTATGCATCATATATGTGTGTATAAATATACATTTTCTTTTCTTTGAGACACTTTTATATACTTTCATTCTACACAGTGAGTCAATAGCTTTCCTTTATACAAATAAAACATTTATGAAAATATTAATGTGTAGGAAAGATGGTGAAAAGGAATAAGAGTTATAGTATTGTAGAACATCACATTTTTATCACAGTCCATTTAAAACAAGAAAACATAATATGCATAAATCCAAAAATATAGTTTCAAAATTCACTTTTCAGAGTTATTTTCTTTTGAGTGTTCTTAAGTGGCATAACTCCCTGCTTGCTTATCATAGCTGGAGCCATCTTTTGTATGATAAAGTGTCTTTTTTTTATTCCATACATTTCATTCTATCACTTATTCACTATTGAGCATTCACTGGGAATATATAGTTAATTAGTTAGTTGATTAGTTAATTAGTTAGTTAGTTAGTTAGTTAGTTAGTTAGTTAGTTAGTTAGTTAGTTAGTTAGTTAGCCAGGTTCAGAAACATAATAAGTACTGGGGATGTTAAAGATATTAAAGATGAACGAACATATAGAGCGCCATATCTCCTCCTCAGGAGTTATGAACTTATCCATAATGATAGTTATGGGACTATGTAATGAAGTAAGTAAATAATAATTATATCAAAGTTTTATTGAGTTATAGAATGTAGTACAAAGTTTCTGGCCTGTTTGACTAGTGGTCCAGACCCACAGACCTGCAGTCCTACAAAAAACACACAGACACTTACATCAATTTTATGTTAATTAACATATGGCTCAAACATACTACTAGCCAGCTTCTTTCCTCTGCTTTTACTGATTTCTCTTTGGTTTCTCTGCTCTGATCTTCCTTTTCCCAGAGTTTTTAGTCTAGTATCACCATCCACACTTTCTGTCTGCCTTCTGACCAATTATTTTTTTTATTAAACTAGTAGGAGAGACAAATATTTACAACATACCAGAAGATAATCCCATTAAACTAGAACTGTGTGATCTTATTGTCTTTTTTCTGAATTACCTCAGTTCACCTATTTAATAGATTATATTTTAAGTACAGACTATGACCTCCGATGAAAGAATATTGGTTGAAAGAGAAGAAATGATGATGGGGGAGCAGAGAGGAATGAAGGAAGGAGAAAGAAGCAAAAAGAAAGAAAACTGCAAATTTTCCACAGAACCCAGGGCACTGACACACTCCTAATATATCTTAGATATTCACTAATGAATCATCTTTTGTTGAGTCTATAAAACAGAAATTAGATTTGAACAGAAAAGTGAAAGTCACAATGTTCTTTATAACATTGCTTTGGCACAGGAATGGATCAAATTGAAAGGAACTTAGAATATAATCTTGAATGATAAATTAGTGTGGGTTGGAAGCATTACCTGAAGTGGGAAATGCAATTGTCTGGGAAAAGAGGTAGGTGAGATTTGAAATCAGGTAAGTAGTTGCCTAGGAGCAGATTTCTTAACCTTGTTTTCCTGGACCATCTTGATGTTATATATCATTATATGTGGTTCTTGCATAGGTGCTCACTCTTACTAAAAGTCCTACTGCCTATGCTATGCTTCTTGCTTTATTATGAGACAGTTTCACTAACCTGTACCTATGATCACAATGAAAGTACAAATGATCACAGTGGGATTTCTAAGTGTCCAAAATTCTACATTGTGGAGTATTCAGAAAGAATATTACTTTGTTTTGTTTTATATATTAAGTTCAAATTAAAGAGAAACAAGTAATCACAAACTGTTACAATGTGGTTTCTTGGTCCCGGGTGGCCAGAGGCCCAGACCACAGACCTGCCGTGCCAGACCCCTTAGCCACTCGCCACTGCTCAGGCCCCCTAAATGACTCAGACACTTATATTAACTTCATGCTATTTGGCCTATGGCTTAGGCACATTGCTAGCTAGTTCTTACATCTTAAATTAACCCATTTCTATTAATCTTTCTTGCTGTGTGGCCCGTGGCTCACCTGTGTTCCTTACATGCTTCTTCTTGGGGGGCTGGCTCAGTCTCTCTCTCTATCTGCCCTTCCTTTCCTACCTATTCTGATCACTCTGCCTATTTTTTCTATGGTGCCTGTCAAGCTCCTTTATTTAAAGATTGATATTCACAGCATACAGAAAGGCATTCCCACATCAACCAACTACAGCTTTTATATTATAATTAAGTTTTAGTAAATTAGTTCTTTGAAAAGCTGTTTGCTGTTTCCACTTTAATAATATAATAAGCTCATGAGACATAGCATCTGAGTATTATACTGAGTTTAATGTTATCATTATACTTGGGTCACTGTTATTATTACTTCTCTGATGAAAGATTAAAGGTTAGATTTTACTTTAGTAAGTTGTCATTGTAGACTTTAAAAAATATTACATATTTGCTCAATTATATATTTAGTGTATATATTTGGGTGCCTGCATGTTAGGGAGTAGATGTCTGTTAGTGCTTCCCTGCAGTCTGGTCTGTTTGACCAACTTCAACATAGTCAAGCCAGTACTATTTAGGATGTATGTGTCGTGTATGTGTGTGTGTGTGTGTGTGTGTGTGTGTGTGTGTGTGTGTATGTGTGCATGCACACATGTGTGTGTACATAATATATCACTTTATTAGAGTCCAGAGTGCAGCTTTTAGTACTAAGTACTCTTTTTCTATCATGTTGGTGCTGGGAATAAAACTTATGTCTTCAGGTTTGTCAGATGGAACTTTGTCCAACTAAATTATCTCAGTAACAGGATTCTGATGGCTCATGTAATTAGTTTTTTTAAAGTACCTGTAGACATTAAATCTCATGGTATATAGAGCCCATATTTTAGTCTCTCTTACTAGCCCCTAAATATGTTCCTCAAAACTAAAAGAATTTAGACCATAACATCAGTGTTGCTTCATCATTTTTTGTTAAATTCACTCATACTCTAGCAATCTATAATAAATATTTAAAACATAAAAATGAAAATATTTTCTTTGAGTGCCAACACTCTGGAAATCAATATGGTAGGTTCTCAGAAAGTCAAGATTAGAATTACCTCAAGACCCAGCTGTAACAATCCAAAAATGCTCAATCATACCATAAGAACAGTCATTCAACTATGTTCATAGAAGCTTTATTCGTAATAGCAGAACTGGAATCAGTGTAGATGCCCCTCAACCAAACAATGGACAAATAAAATATGGTTTATTCACACAATAGAATATTACTCAGTTGGTAAAAACAATAAACTCATGAAATTTGAAGGCAAAGTCATCTTGTGTGAGGTAACCCAGGCCCAGAAAAACAGACATTGTATGTAATCACTTATAAGTGAATATTAGCTGTAAAGTAAAGAATAACTTTACTGTAATCCATAGACCCAGAGAGACTAGGTAACAAGGAGAATTCAATGGGAGATGCTTTTATCTCCAAGGAATCAAAAATAGAAGAGATCTACAAGGCAAATTGAGTGTGGGGTTGGGAACATATAGAGTAAAGTTGGAAATGGATGGAGCAGGGAAGAGTAATGGAAGGGATGACAAGAGAGGGGGATAAAGACATTTCAGGGTCAGGTAGAAATTCAGTTCCATGGAAACTCCAAGAAATCTATATGAATGACCTCAGCTAAGACTCTGAGCAATGGCAAATAAATAGCCTAACCTGGCTATCTCTTGTGACCAGGCAATGCTTTCACTGAATTGATTTGAAAACCAACCCACCCACATAACCTTAATACAGTCTGTCCTACCTAAGGGATAACCTAGGGTTAAGATGGCTGAGAGATTATAGGAATGACCAGTCAATAAATGGTTCAGCCTGAGACCCATACCATAAGAATGAGGCCTCCCTGATACATCCTGGAGTGCCAGAACCAAGAAGTTTAATGGCCCAGAGACCTAGAATAGAATAAAACATGATTGGGAAAAAATGCTAATGTAATAATATCCAATGATACTCTGCTATACTCATAGATTTTTGTCTACCACAATTGTATTCAGAGACCTCATCCAGTAGCTGATAGAAACAGATGCAAAGATCCACAGCCAAGCATTAGTTTAATCTCAGGGAATCCTTCTGAGTTGAGGAGGAAAGGACTGCCCAAGTCAGAAAAGTCAAGAACATCAGAAGAAAATACTCAGAATCAGCTAACCTGGACTCATAGGCATTCAGAGAATCTAAACTGACAACCAGGAATCCTGCATGGGATGAGCCTAGACCCTGTACATATATATCTGACTGTTGTGCATCTTGGTCTACTTATGGGATTCCTAACAATGGGAACAGAAACTATCCTTGATATTTTGGTTAGCTATTGGGAACATATTCCCCATACTTGATTGCCTTAACCAGTTTTACTATAAGTTGGTGGTGGGGGGTGCTAATTCCTAGGCAACTTGATATGCCATGTTTTATTGATATTTGTAGGATGCTTGCCCCTTTCTCAACAGAAGTGGAATAGTAGTGCTTGGAGGAGACATGGGGGAGGAGAGGAAAGGAAAGAGGAGAAACAGTAAAATAAATAAATTTAATAATAAGATAATTTAATAAAATATAAAATCATAGGCATGTACACATAGATAATCAGCTCTAATCTTAAAAATGGGTCAGAAGTGGTCAGGCCATGGAGTTGAAGTCTGGTCTATAGGATACATATAAGTAAGGAAGGAAGATATTAGATTATCAGTCACCTGAATAACAAAAAGAAAACTAGTACAAAGGGTAAGGTGCTAAATTAATGAAAAATGAGTGAATAGCAAATGCATTATAATGAGATATATTCTAGTAATGTATTCACAAAACCTGATAAATAATTATTTTATATTCTTTTTGCTTTCCTTTGAAGAAAAAACAGGGTTTTGAGATTTTTAGTTTATACATTATAAATCTGAAGTATTGCCAAAACACTGTAACCACTCTTCTTGCACCCCAAGGGCTGCATCACATCAGTTTTGATATCCATCAGAAGCAGCAGTGGCAATATAATATGATCCCTTAAATATTTGACTTGAATGCTTCTGTTATTGTTTCAATTTCCAGGTTAGCTTTCATATTATAAGCAAAATAAACTGAAGTATTGTTTATAATGCTGTTAGTTTAAAGTTTCCTGACATATTCCCAACCACTCAGAACAATAACATAATTTAATACTATCTTTTGAGAATCTTCAATACGTATGTATATATTTTATAAGATCTTCTTTTTCTATTAAAAGTTCAAGTTTAGTCCAGGTTTAAAACAAATCTCAATTTTCCCCCAAGTAGTTTACTTTCACTGTATATGTCACATATTGTTAAAATAAATCTTGTAGAAATCAACAATGCTTGTTATCATCGATATCAATCAACATTAGCATCAAAATCAGGAAGAACTGGCAGTATAGTCATCTGGAAGTTTATTTTCAGACAAAGGATTTTTCATACTATGAAATTATGATGGAATATTTTGGCTTTTCTGAAAGCAATAATATCACAGATTAACACAATATAATAAAAAATTAAGGAATTTTTATAGATATCATTGTCAGGTTGTCATCTAAAGCAATCCAAATCTTTGCAATAAATCTTATTTATATGCTTATTAAGTCTCTTAGACACATACAATATAGTTCTATTTTTTTAAAAAAATACCTTTTAAAATGTTCAGAATTGGGGAATAATTTTGAAAGTAAGGATTTCAAAATGATTTTCAAGTTCCATAGTATCAATGAACATACAAAAAATTATATGTGTAATACTGAATCAAAGTAATTTGAAGCCGGCAATAATAGCAATAGCGTTGATGATAGAGTCATGACACATGGACATGAAAAATAAGACAACAGCAATCAACTAACAAAATATTTATTAAAGATTTGCTTTTTGAAGACAAATTATATTGATTCCATTATAATAGCAGCAAAATAGTTTGGAAAAATTAAGAACTCCATAGATCCCAAATACTAATCACCATCAATGCTTTAGAAAATCATATTTGCTAAGAATGTATATTCTTATTTCATATTTAAAATGAGATACTGGTTATTTGAAGTATATGGTTTATATTATGTAATCATCTTATTCATGGCACTTGATAACATATTTATGTATTACAGAAAAATATATATGTAAATAAAAATCTGTTTTGCATTTTTTTCCTTTTTTGAACTTTTGTTGGTGAAGCCAATTTGTTTTTATTTCAACATAGATTAAAAGAGAGAAACCATACATCTTGCATTGCAGAACCTAGGAACAAGAGGCTATATTTACTAGATTGGAACCTTGAGTTCCTTTACTGAAGTCTAATCAAAGAAAGAAATAACCAACTTCCTTCATAAAAGGTTGACATCATGTGCTTCTTTATTACTTTGCCAATAAGGGACTGAAGTTTGTAAACATTATAACTTGTTATTTTTTTATTTCTGCATTTTTTTGTACTTTCTAAAGTTAGTTCATACAATGGACAGTTTGCAACTTGAAAATTTTACTAGGTTGGTATCCAGGTTTTTTGTGCAGCCTTTAAAGTATCTTCTTATGCCAAAGAGACTAGAAAGTAAGGATGAAGGGTACATACCAGAACCAAATAGACCTCTCTATGTTCACTGAGCTGGATGGATCTTGTACTCAGCAATAGAGCCTGCTGTCAGTTTTGAGAGTGAATTCCTGACCCAGTATCAACCTGGGTTGTGTAGGGATCTCCATGGGACCCACTCAGCCAACAACTCAATCAAAAGCAAACTAGTCTCACCACTAAAAACCTGGCCTGGCCACAAAAAAAAAAATGACCAGTTAAGTAGGATTCAAAATTGTACATTCCTAGAAGCCACACTAGGGTCACTCTCATAGATTCTACAAACATACAACTAAACTAGGTTTTCGCACAGATCTGTAAGAGATTGTGTTGTTTCATTGTAAATAATTATTCCACCCACTGGTTTAATAAAGAGCGCTGATTGGCCAAAGGCAGACAGGAAGTGTGGGTGGGGCTACCAGACTAGGAGAACTCTGGGACCTGGAGGAACAGAGCAGAATGCCAGAGAGAAGCTGGAAGAAGCAGAGGACAACTATGCTGCTCTAAGGAAAGGTACCCAGCCGCATGGCTGAACAAGAGACATGGGTTAGATGAAGAGTAGAGAGCTAGCAAGTGATATGCCTGAGCCTTAGGTTGATCAGCCTAACACTATCGTATGCATCTGTATATCTCTGTGGGTCAATGGGGCTGTGGGTCCTAAACCTTGAGGCAAGGCACAAAAGTTCGGGCCAGAAACCTCTTACTACACAGATCCACAGTGATTCCCCCCATTCCAGCTGTCTATCCTCACATTCTCTACCTCTACTTCTAAACCTGCCACTGTCTACCTGTAAAATCTCTTATATTTCCCCTTCCAGAGGAGATCCCTGTGAAACTTACAGAACCCTCCTTTTTACCTAACTACTCAGGATCTGTAGATTTTAGCTTTATTATCATTTACTTAACAGCTAGTATCCACTTATAAGTGAATAAATGCCACACTGTATTTCTGCTTCTGAATTATCTCATTTAAGGATGGTATTTTTCTTAGTTGCATTCATTCTCCTGCAAATTTTATGATGGTATTGTTTATAACAGCTGAGTAATACTCCATCATGGAAATATATTACATTTTCTTTATCCATTCTTCATCTTAGGGCAATACAGGTTGTTTCTTGCTTCTGACTATTATTAATTAAGCCTCAATATACATATTTGAACAACCATCCCTGTGATAGGGTGAAGTGTCCTTCTGGAGAATTGGTGGTTCAGAACCTGTTGGAGTGGCCAAGAAATGTTTAGTTTAACTTGAAGTACATATCGAGAGAGAGAGAAAGAGAGAGAGAGAGAGAGAGAGAGAGAGAGAGAGAGAGAGAGAGAGAGAGACAGAGAGAGAGAGAGAGAGAGAGAGAGAGAGAGAGAGAGAGAGAGAGAGAGAGAGTTTATGCGCTACACTGCCTGGATGGTCAGGAAACATAGGCTGGATAGCCCAGAGCTCTAAGGTAGAACTAAATGCAACTTGTATAAAATCTAATGATTTCTAATGTTAGTCTACCATAGAGAGGTATTTTGATCAGTCATAATCAAAAAGACTTCTTCTAGCAACAGATTGGAGCAGGGACAGAGACCCATAGCTATAAATTATGTGTAAGGAGAGTCTAAATTATGTCTTTATCTCTATCAGGTTTTTCTACTCAGAGATCAAGGAACCCCATGGAAGATGGAGAGGACAATTGTAAAAATCAGCTGGAATGGAAACCACAGTGAGAATATGTCCCACCAAATCAACGAAGGACCCTCTATGGGCTCATAGAAACTTGAAATGTATGAATGGGCCTTTATGGGTTTGTATGGTCTGTATGTATTATCTGCTCTCTGAACTGACCTACCTCGGGACTCCTTTCTCTCCTTGGGGAAGAGATGGGGGGCAGGGTTGAGGGAGGACTGGAAGGAACTGGGAGTAAGGAATGTAGGTGGAGAAGTGGAAGGTATGAAAAAAGCTTTTTAAATTAAAAAAAGAAAAAAGCATAAAAATTAGACCTCTTCTTTCTCTCTCATGATTTTTGACAGTGACCATGTAGAGGAGCATTACATGGCAATTAACTTCAGGTTATCAGCCCACCAGGATACAAGGCTCTGATAGATGAATTTCAAATAGGCCCAGAGTGCTTCAGCTCCAGAATGTCTTTTGTTACTTCTGTGTCTTTACCAGTTTGTCTTTGCCATTTTTCTCTGGCATCTCATATGGTATGAATGGGCATGAGGATATCCCAACTGACTTAACTAAGTGTGGTTATCTTATGGAAATATCCTGTTATACTAGGCACTTTTACCTGTGGATTATTATGAATATGATTTTCATTTAAGCTGTACTGCTTATCTGAATCAATGGTTTTATACAATAATAGTGTTGTTTTAAATAGGATTTTGATGATTGAGAGTCTTTAGTAAATATAGCAAGAGATTATGATAGAGATTTGCCTATAAGGAAATTAATATAGGTAAAGATGAAATAAAATATTGAACCTGTTTCTGATAAATCAGAGGCTGCAGAGGATAGAAAATAAAAACAAGAATATGTTATACCACTATTTTCTCTTGAGGAGCCATATAGATAAGAGCTTAGGTTAATGATTAAGAATAATAATTAAGAAGCCCAGCTATTTTAAATTCTTCTAATCTTAATACTGAGAGATGTGCTTAGAGATTTTTGTGTGCATCATAGCTTAAAACAAGCTTTTAAATGATTTAAGATTGGATTAACATGTTTTTGTTAATAGCTTTGAGGTGAAAACCCAAGGAAACAATCTAAAGGTTAGGAAGGCACATAGTTCAGTGAGAGATTGCTTGATATCAGAGAGCAAGAACAAAGCAGCCAATTATTATTTGCTGATGTTCCTTTCCTGCTAGGATTGGCTGATTATACAATATAGTAATTAAATCCTTGTAGCCATTTGTGCTGTCAACTTCCTGATATATATATACATGATGATGAATGTGTATGTACTCTGAAGATTTAAAGTATAAATTGATGTGGAAATGTCTTTCTGTAAGCTGTGAATATCAATCTTTAAATGAAGGAGCTGTTTTGGCTATGACAGGCACCATAGAAAAAGTAGGAGGGGGAATCAGAATAGGTAGGAAAGGAAGGGCAGAGTCAGAGACAGATCAAGCCAGACACCCAAAGGAGCAATATGTATGGAACACAGGTGGGCCATAGGCCATGTGGCAGGACAGCTTAATGAAAATGGGTTGAATTAAGAAAGAGAACTAGCCAGCAGTGTGCCTAAGCCATAAACCAAACAGCATGAAATTAATATAAGCATCTGACTCATTTTGGGGGACAGGCAGCTAAGCAATCTGGGATGTAGGTCTGTGGGTCTGGACCTCTGGCTGGTTGGGGTCAGAAACCTAATTATAACAAGAAATGATGATTATTTTTCATATATATATATATATATATATATATATATATGATTTCTTATAAGACTACATTGTGAGATAAATTATAAAATATTTGGTCCTTTTATTGTAACCACAAGATGCAGCCTGCCAGTAAAAGAACTAGCTTACAAAATTGCCTTTCTTGCTTACACTCTAATAACTAACAAGTTGTTTAAATTTTAATGTATGTGGATTCTTAGAACAACTTCTTTTTCACCTAATATATATATTTATCAAGTAAGGGATATGGAAACGTGCTTTTTTAAAAAAAATGGTATCCATTGTAGTCATGTATATGAAAAAATGGATAGTAGCCACATTTTAATTTTTATATTGCTTAAAAGAGTTTGCTGGGATGTATAAGCTGTGAGGAGAAAACTAATGTTAGTGAAAAAGAAGACATCAAGAATGAGAGGAGGAAAACAGAATGAAAGTTGTAGAAGGAAAGTTAGAATACAGACATTAAGATGGACACAAGAAAAACATCATAGGCATAGATTAGTCAAACAAGAATGAAAATTAAAGAATAAAGAATTGACCCTCAGCAAAGTCCTGTGTCTGTTTGCCTTTCCAGTAGTTTATCTGTTTTGTATCTTATCTTCAATTTCTAATTTTTTCAGAGAGAGAAGTCAAAAATCCACCGACTCCATTGGTTCTCCCTCAAGCCCTGTGTTGCTGGTGACTGGTCTTCAATATAGCAACATAAATGATATCTCTATTTCATGACATCCCTCACACACATGTATAAAACTAAGTTAAGATTCTACATATGAGTGAAGGTAACTGTTATTTTGTCCTTCTGAATCTAACTTATGTTCTAAAGTTGTGAATTCTATTTCTGATAACTCTCAGAAAATTTTGTGGTTTAATATTGCATTGTATTACAATAAATCCATTATGTATATGTAGCTTATATTTACTATCAATTCATCTTTTAATATACTTCTAGTTTGTGGGAAAATGATTTATTTTGCTTAGAGTCTCAGAGAGTTCAGACAATAATTGTTTCTTCCATGGGCTTAGGTAAAGTATGATGACAAAGTCATGTGAGAAGCTTCTTCAATTTATCATGGGCATACATTTGAAGAGAACTGTAATAAAAGGAGGCCAGGAAAAAATAATTTTTATGAAGACAGACAGATTGTGGTGAACTACAATCTCCAGCAAAGATTTTGCACAGTTCTAGAACCTAGCAATTATCTATTCGTGTCTGAAATACATCAATGGATTAACCATTTATTTTTGATGGATCTTCCATGCTCTAGATCTCATCATCTCTGGAAATACTGTTACAGATAGATCACAAGAGTTCTTTACTAACACATGTATTTTTAAATTCAATTTGACAGTAAAAATTATTCATAAATACATACCTTTGTCATCATGATGCACAAGCATACCTCTTTAATCTATAAGATTCAATTTCTATTCATCAAAAGCCAAATGCCCAATTCATAGTGGAAAATACATTCATCCCAAATCCACTATAATTCATAATCTCAAGAATTCTTACTGTTAAAAGTCTAACTTCAAAATCTATTCAGAGGTCTGAATAAATTTGTCCTTGCAAACCACTATAAAAACTAATTTTAAATTTTCATTTTAAAACTAAAATGGTAAATATAAACAGTTTCATTTCAGTAATGTAGAAATATACAAGAAAGAAGTAGAGTAAAAAATGTTTGAAAGCCATTGAGTAAGCTCTAAATACTATACTTTGATCTCTGTCATTAGGAGTAAATGTCATTGTCCAGTGATAGACATACCTAAATACTATTGCTATTTGTAAACAAAATGGACCTCTCTAAGATTGCCTTTATTCCTTGCCTATGGTTTTCTTCAGCAGATGTTACTGACTACTGTTAAGTCCCATATCCTCAGATCTCCAATCCAACATAGGCTTCATAGATACCTGTTGGTTCAATTGTTTCTTGAGAGCTGCTTGCAAGAATCTTAATGTTACAAAATACTGCCTGGCTTGCACAGATTTCCTTCAAAATCTGAAGATCTTCATTTCCCTGTAACTTTTGCACTCCACATGTTAGCAAAACCAGCATCATATGGGCAAAGTCAAAGTTTGTTTCTGGCTTTAGCATTCAGGTGGCTAAGCAAAGTGAAAGGAATCCAAGAAAAAAGCCTTCTAGTAACTCTATTTGAGGAATTGACCCCAAATTTGGTTGTTCTGTCAAATAAAATCTTTCATATGAGGTTGTTCTTTCAGCCTTTTCTGAGTGTGGCTTGGCTAATTCTTTCTTACGTTTTTATTGTTATACTGTAATGAACTTCATTTTTATTTGATTCAAACCTTTTCAATGACCATATTTTTTATCTACAATATTAATATTGTTTTTCTGTTATATCTATATTGTATAATTTTTCTTCCTTTCTGACCTTTGCTCCTAGTTTTTACTGGAGATCTAGCTAAAATCAATCAATATTCCTGACACCAAACACTAAGTGCTAGTTAGTATCTCAGTTTTCTCAACCAAATTAATTAATCCAATACTTATGAAATTCAGACTTACAAAAGTCTTAGGACACAATTACAACTGACATAAAATTTTTTATTAAAACGTATCATACATGATCTCTAGTTCATTATCAATAAAGTCATCAAGTCCACCAGAAATATTACAGGATTTGTTTTTCTGATGAAATATTATAATCAAAAGAAATTTAGAAAGAAAAAAGATGTCATGTTATTACTCTCAAGTTACTCACACACTGTCATTGAGCAAAATCACAATAATAACTCAAGGCAGGTACCTCAAATCAGGAGCCTGGAGGCAGGAACAGTTGTAAGAACAATGGGAGAATGCTGTTAACTGGTTTCCTTATTATGGCTTGTCCAGCCTGCTTTTTTTATACACAGACAACTTAGTGAGGGTGGCACCCCATAATGGTTTGAATACTTCTGCATCAATAACTAATTGTAGACGTACCCATAGCCTGAATTTATAGAGGTATTACTCAATTGAGGCTCCCATCTTTCATAAAATACTAACTTGCATCTATCTTACAAAAAAAAATAGTGTGTGTGTGTGTTTGTAACATATGTGTATGTAAAAAACTATGAAAAAGTAATAGTTGATGCTATATTGCCTTAATATTATTGTAACAGAAACTGAGCACCTTAAGTAAAGAAAACGGTGACACAAAAATATGAATAAAATAAGTCAAAAATTGTTTAAATTTTGTAAACAAATAGCATTTTGAAATATTTTGCTTTGAATGATTAACATGGAATATTGAAATCTATTAAAGTTTACAGCTTTTTTAGTAATCCTAAAGTAACAAAGAGTTTTACTGATTTTTAATAAAGTTCAAATACATAGATAAAATGTACTTACTAGAAGGTCTTTTTAGCAACTTCTAATCATGTTTCTTCCTCTGCTCTATTTTAGAGTCTCAGTTTTGTTTGAGTGTATTCTTTTAATTATAAATTTAAAGAGATGCTCCTAATATCAAGCATAACATAGGAGCCCTGATAATTGAGTTTCTAGAATTAGAACATCCTTTACCTAGATGTTATTTATTTTGAAATTTACAGCTATACTATAAATTAGAATATTATTTGTCATCTCAAATTACCATCTGTGAATTAAATAAATTAGAGACATTTTAAAGCTCAATATTATTATATTTTGACACAAATATGTTAAAATTCAAATGATTTGGATATAATAATGGAATAACAAGAGGTTTATTAATACTATATGCATTCTAAAATAAGAAAATTATATTTGGGAAAATGTATTTTTCAAAGATTATATGTTGCCTATTTTTTATTATTGTGACAATACAGAAATTTAATGGATAAAATAATTACTTTGGCTTACAGTTTTAGAGGGTTTTCATATACCATGGCCAGGAAAGCATAACAGAGCAATCTAGTTTATTCAGGTAAAAAATGCAGCTTAGGTTGTTCAATATTACAGGGGATTATGAAGAAAAGGGTAAGACAGTACCCAGGAGCAAGAACAGCTTTCAAAGATACACTTTGGTAACCCATTTTTGCCAGATTGGCTCTATCTCTTAAAGCATCCATAGCTTCATAACACATTACATAAGCTAGTAAACAAATTTCCAAAGCATGGACCTGGGTATATATTTTAGACCTAAACTAAAACATATGGTATACATTGCCTTTATTCTCAAGAACTTATCAATAATACAATTTTCCATGATAGAGGTGCATAAAAATAATTTTTCCTTTTAAAATTAGAATGGGCAAAAAAGATTTTACTCTCTCTCTCTCTCTCTCTCTCTCTCTCTCTCTCTCTCTCTCTCTCTCTCTCTCTTTCTTTCTGTCTCTCACACCACACACACATGTGCACATGCACACACACAAATACACACAGATACACACACACACACACACACACACACACACACACACACACACACACGTGCTGAAGCATTCTTCCATTTCCAGAAAAACACCAATTCATTTATGATGAGTAATCATTTTTTATATATGACTACATTCTATTTGCAAAAATTTTGTTGAGAATTTTTGCCATTATGTAGACTAGAATTATTAGCCTATAGTTGTTTTGTTGTTTGTGTTTTTGTTTTCTTGTTTCTCTGTGTGCTTCTCTTCCCTCCCTCCCTCCCTCCCTCCCTACCTCCCTCTCTCCCCCCCTCTCTCTCTGTTTTTACCTGGTTTGATTATTAAACTAATATTTGATGATTTTATCAATGTTGAAGGAAGTACACCTCTGGCAGAAGCTTCTAAGTTTCAAAGTTTTATACCATCCCCAATTCACTACCCATTTCTGTTTTCCACTCAAGATGTAAGCTCTTAGTTTCCAGTTCTCTTTGCCATGTTTTCCTGCTGTAATAGTAAAGGACATTTATCCACTAAAACCCTAAGTGTAAATAAATATTTTCTTCTAGGAGAGGGAGGGAGCTAGGCTCTCTGGGGGTGGGTGGCTTTCAACTGGCATGACCAGTGTGTGGAGCCATGAAGGTGGGATCAGACTGTTCCTATTCATGGGCTGGCACCTTGGAGCTGGTTCCCTATAGAGGAACACCCAGTCTAGCATTGACTTTAGGATGAGTGAATTGGACTTGACTGGGGTGGATGTGCCATGCTGGGCTGGCCTACCTTGGGACTTCTTGCCTCTTTGGGGAAGGGGATGATTGGATGGGGAGGAGCTGAGGGCTACCTGGGAGGGATTGGGAGGGGGAGAGGGGGAGGAGCAAGGGGATACATTGGTGGAGATGACTTTTTTAATGAAAAAAATTAAACAAAAAACTTTCCCTTTGTCATGTGTTTTATCACAGCAATAAAAAACAAAGTACTTCAGCACCATAAATTAAGCTGTAAAATTATCAGATAACAGTAAAGTCTACTATATTTGAAAGTTATTGAGTACACAAAAGTGGCATTGCTCTACTATTTAAGTGTTTATACAAATAATGCTTGTCATAGGCATCGTACATTGAATGTATTTTAACAAACTTGATTTCAGTATCTACACATTACTATAGCACTGAAGAAGGCTTACGAAATACAAAACCATTCTCTGGAAAACAATGGCTGCAAAGATTCCTCCTACTCTTTGTTAGCTTTATTTGTGAAATATAAGTAAGAATAGCTATCTCAAAATTCCTAGACAAACCAAAGTAAGAGAGGTCATATAAAGCACTGAAGGCTATTTCCTAGATTCTATTGTGGAACATATTACCAAGACTCTACAATGAGATTAGAGATATTTAAGCATCTAATGCTATGACTCATTTTGATGAAAATTAAACCAGAAACAAATATTTTACTAATTTTGCACGAAAAATTGTTGTAGGAGGTACATGTTCTCTGCTAAATGCTTTTGACAATTCACTATATAGATATTTCTCACTAACCAATACTGATAGTATAATAGAGAAAATTTTAAAGTACTCAGATAATGATTATCATAATACAAAAAGGAAATCACTCATTCAGATTAAGTATTATAAATTGAGACAGTAGTTTTAATGTGTTGTGTTATTTTATGTCATCTAAGATTCTTGCTGAAATTCAGTTTATAAATGTCACTTCTAAGAGACAAAATATTTCATACATACTTAATAATGGGTAGAAGATAACAGTCAGTAACTAATAGGTAGATCAAACTTGATCTTAAGCTCATTTTTATTAAACTAGAAGTAGGAATTGGGAACCTTGTTTGACCTTTATTTATGCCACATTTCTTACTGGGTCTCCTGTATCTATCAGAAAAAAACCTAATAGTTGTACTTGACCAAGGTTGTCTAGGTCTTTTGGTTACTTTCCCATTATATTTTCATCTATGGAAAAACCTTCCTTCTTTTGTAAAGTGCAAATTGTGTTTTGTCTTACACTGACTATGGTAAGATTCAGGTGTCAGCTGATACGATCTGAAGATGCTTATCAAGGGTCCCAGGCTCCTGGAGGTAGAGTGGCTGACCCCATTCATAAGGGGCTGCTGGGACCCTGGGAAGGCCAGTTTTCCTGGTTCCTGACTGCTGGAGAGATTGGTTCGGCACCTATCTTCCACCGCTCAGACAATCCAGTCTATCAGGTACACATATAAGCTATTAACTATATTGTGAGAGTTGGCTTATATTTTAATAAATATTAATCTTGAATTGGTGCATTTTAAGAGAAACCCTGCCTACATCTGGCACCCAACTCCATGGGCCTGTGCCCATGGGCATAGGGGGTCCATTTGTGTGTTGAAAACACTACTAGAAAGCAGAGGACAGGCAGTGTTCAGCTTTGGGAACCTGCACTCCAGTTTGTGGGCTTAAAGCTCCCTCCCTCTTGCCTTGCAGTTCCTCACCTGCCCTGCCAGTGCCGCACAGTCATCCCACTTCCCAGTCAGCCCAAGCAGGCAAGTTTAAAGAACGCTTGTGACCAGGGCAAGTGTAAATTCCTCTGTGTACACGCAAGCAAACAAACAAAACAAAAACCTTTCTATTTTGTAATTGACATCCTGTCTTAATTTGTGAGAATTTGCTTTTTCTAAGGATTGTATTCTGCCTGCTGAGGCCGTTTAAAGCTGTATTTGGTCTGTAGGTAACCTCCTGCTGCAATGAGTCCCTGCATCTGCCATATTGTGAGCAGAGCATTGAATGCTATTGTGACACCTGTGGACCAAACATTGTCATTGCACCTGAATTGAGGTAATGGCTGATAATTATTCCATTAATGACTTCAGGTCATATTTTTCCATGGTGATTGAGGAATTTTCAAGGCTTCAATACCCCAGTCCTACTAAGTTTTGGCTTGTTTCTCAATTTCGTGTTTCAAATTATGAGCATGATGAAAGAGGTGAAATCTATAAATCAACAATGTCCAGGATGTGTGATGTGGAAATTTCAAACACTAAAATGGCAGATAAGATTAATTCTCTGGAAATCGGTTACAAGCTTTCAGATAAGGCTTCCTCTTTAGATATGGATGACACTGTACAATAAAAATATAGGCTCTATGTAAATGATAAAAACAAGAAACTTGCTGACTACATTAATGACTAGAACAAGAAAATCATTAATTATGTTATTGATGTGGATTGAAAAATTGCTGGTTCTGTGAGGTCCTTGGAAGGACTGCTTCATCAGGAAAATCAAGCACTAGAAAATTCAGTAGTATCTAAACTCCAGGAATGGAAGCCAGTAGTATCCAAAATCCAAGAATGGGAACCGGTAGTATTGAAGCTTCAGGAATGGTTGGACCATATTGCAGTACTAGAAAAGGATAGTAATGCATCTTATGCTCAGAACAGTTCAGGTCAACCCCTGATGGGATATTACAGTACTGGAGACACTCTACCTAAGGTGGTAAACATGATGGGGCTACCCCCTTCCCCACAACTATTGTTCCTGGTTACTGTTCAGACAAAGAAAGCATTTGGGGTGGGGTCCCAGAATTTGGAGAGTATAATTATGAGCCAACACATATGAGAGACATCAAGGATTTTAAGGAGGCAATATCATTACATGATATACATTCTACTTATGTAAAGCAGCTCTTAAATGCATGTTTAGCAAAAATTTGAATCTTACAACATGATTGGATGCCGCTAAAGGCCACTGTCTTGGACCAAAGTCAAAATTTACAGTGGAGAAGCTAGTTTAGAAAGGAGGCTAGGGCCTTAGAACAAGAAGGAAAAATTAGGGGTTTCTTTGCTTCTCAAGACAAATTCCTTGGTGAAGGCATGTTTGCTGATGTGAAGGCTCAAACTACTTATGATGAGCATACTTTATTATTATGCCATACTGCTGCACTAAATGCTTGGGAAAAGATTTTGGAACCAGATCAAAAAAATCGAGCCTTATACAAAGGTCAAACAAGGCTTAAAACAGCCTTATACCGACTTTCTACAGAGGCTTACCGTGGCCTTACATAGAGCAGTATCAGATCCAGAAGTTAGGAAGCAGTTAATTCTTTCTCTGGCCTTTTATCATGCTAATCTAGATGTAAAAGATTTCTTATGCCTTTAAAGAACATTTCTGCACCAGTAGAAGAATAGATTCATTATGCAATCAATGCTGAATCTCTCCATTGTGAAAAGGAGAATTGGGTAGGCCAAGCCATTGCTAATATTACAGTGAGGAACCAAAGCATCACTTGTTTCAACTGTGGTAAACCAGGCCATATAAGACAGAATTGTACACAAGGTACTCTTGGAAATAATACTCAATTTAGGTTTGATTCAAACAGAAAGCCATTGCCTTCTGGGTTATGCAGAAAGGGTGGCAAAGGACAACATTGGACCAAGGAATGTAGATCTACCAGGGACAAAGAAGGAAACCCTTTACCATTGGGAAACACCTTTAGGGGCTTCCCCTCGGAAGCCCCCAAAAATCAGACTCCAAAATCTAGGAAGGTAATATTATATCTAGTCACAGTGGAAGACCAGCATCCTCAGGACAAGTAGGTCATCCAATGCCTGATCTAGAAGATCATACAGTGTTGGAAAATAGAACAAATTCAAGAGAGAAACTGGACGTTCCAAGAAGAATCACAAAACAAATATTTTGGCAAACTTCAATAAATGAACAAAGACCAAAATTGAAAATACAGGTAGATAATATTTATATCCAGGGTTTACTTGACATGGGGGCTGCTGTTTCGATCATAACCCCACAATCATGGCATCCAAGGTGGCCTTAACAGGCAGTGGAGATCAAATTTCTGGGTAATGGAACAATATCAAAGGTGAAACAGAGTGTAAGATGGCTCTAATGCATAGGACCAGAAGGTCAGAAAGGATGGTTGAAGCCATATATGGCTGAAATAGTGAAGAATCTGTGTGGTTGTGACCATCTACTGCAATGGAATACCCAGATTAAAATCCCTCAAGGTTCTGATATCAACCAGAGACTCAATTATGTTTCCAAAAGTGATGCTTTAAGGTGCTATGAAGGAAATTCACCAGCCATTCAGGTTGTACAAAAGAATTGCCCAATAACCACAGAACCTAAAAGGGCACTCGACAGCAATGCCTTTGAAATGGTTAACAGAAAAACTATTTGGATTCAACAATGGCCTTTGACAAGAGAAAGACTTCAGGCTTTGGAACAGATTGTACATGAGCAGGTACAGGTACAGCATATTGAAGAATCAACCAGTCCATGGAATTCTCCTGTTTTTGTTGTCAAGAAGAAATCTGGCAAAAGGAGGATGGTGACAGATCTAAGATCAATTAATAAGTTGATTCAACCTATGGTCTCTTTACAGTCTGGTATCCCTCTGTCTTCTCTGTTACCTAAGTGATGTCCTATTATGGCTATTGATTTGAAGGATTATTTTTTATCATAGCTTTACAGGAATAGGACAAAGAGAAACTTGCTTTCACAGTGCCTACTCTTAATAATTCATGTCTAGTTAACAGTTCCAATGGAGGGTCTTTACCCAAGGAATATTGAATAGTCCCACCTTATGCCAATATTTTGTACAACAACCACTAGAAGTACTAGGCAAGCGCTTCCCACAATATATCATTTACCATTATATGGATGATATTTTGTTGGCAGACCCAAACTGAAATACATTAGAAACATAGTTTGAAGAACTAAAGTAAATATTGCCTGATTGGGGACTACAAATTGCCCCAGAGAAAGTACAGAGTGGAGATTTTATCAATTATTTAGGATATGAAACAGGCTTACATAAAATTAGGACACAAAAGGTGAAATTGAACAGAGATAAATTGAAGACTCTTAATGTTTTTTAAAAGCTGCAAGGGGATATTGCTCATCTATGGCCCATTATTGATATAAAAAACTACAAACTAGTTAATGTGTTTAAGACTTTGGAGGATGAAAAGGATTTAAATAGTCCAAGAGAATTCTCTGATGAAGCCGAGAAAGAATTAAAGTTGGTAGAAAAGAAACTTCAAGAAGCACATGTGGATCATGTGGCTCCAGAACTAGATTGCATACTGGTTATTTTACCCTCTAAACAATCTCCAACAGGAATCTTAATGCAAAGCGAAAACATTATATTAGAATGGATATTTCTGCTGCATAGGCCAAGCAAGAAGCTAAAAACATACATCGAAAAAATTTCTGATCTGATTTTTAAAGGTAAATTCAGACTTCACCAATTGACTGGAAAGGACCCTGCAGAAATTGTTGTGCCTCTTACTAATGAAGAAATTGATCAGTTATAGGCAGACAGTGAACCTTGGCAAAAGACTTGTAGTGATTTTCTAGGAGAGATTAATAATAAATATCCTTGAAGCAAGAGAATTCAATTTATAAAGAAACTAATTGTAACTTTCCTCATGTGATACAGGATAAACCCATTTCTGGATCTCCTACGTTTTATATTTATGTAAACAACTTATGAAAGGCTGGTTACAAATCAGAAAACTTAACTAAGGTGGCTCAGAGCCCTTATAACTCTGTTCAGAGGTCAGAACTATATGCAATTATTATGGTGGTGTTGGATTTCACAGAGCCTTTCAACATAATTACTGATTCTTAGTATGCAGCAGTTGTTTTACATATTGAAACTGCCTACTTCATTCCAGATGATACAGATTTGACCTTACTGTTCATACAACTACAGGATAGAATCAGAAATATGATACATCCTATGTACATAACACATTTCAGGGCACAAATGGGTTTCCCAGGCCCTCAAGAGCAGTGTAATGATGAAATTGATTGGTTGCTCATAGGAAATGTGCTAGAGACCACAGAATTTCATGAGAAACATCATGTTAAGAGCAAAGGACTAAAGAAGAGTTTTTCCATCACTTGGCATCAAGCAAAAGAAACACTAAGGAATTTAACACTTGCTCTTTCTATAACCAACCATCTTCACCTGCAGGAAGTAATCCTAAGGGTACACAGAGAAATGAGATCTGGCAAATTGATGTGTTTCACTTTCCAGAATCTGTAAAGATGAAATATGTACATCATACTATCGATACTTACTCTGGAATGCAATGGGCAATTGCCCTGAGTTCTGAAAAAGCTGATGCTGTACTTACTCACCTTTTGGAAGCCATCGCCATAATGGGAATTCCCACTCAGATTAAGACTGACAATGTTCCAGTTTACGTTTCCCAAAAAATGACACTGATTTTTGAGTAGTATAATATAAAGCATACTATGGGGATACCACACAATCCTACAGGACAGGTAGTTGTAGAGAGATCTCACAGTACTTTAAATAGATGCTTTATAAACAGAAGAATGAAATGAGAAAACCCAGGGAGAGTAGCACAGTGTCTTATTGACTTTAAATTTTCTTATTGCTGATGAAAATGGAACATCAGCTGCTGAGAGACATTGGGCAATGGAGAAGTATTCCGAGATAAATCAACCCATCTACTTCAAGGAATTGTAGACCTCAGAATGGAAGCTGGGATATTTGTTTAGATGGGGTAGGGGTTTTGCTTTTGTTTCAACAGGAAAAGAAAAGATATGGGTACTGACAAAATTAATAAAGGTCCACTTCAAAAAGGAGTCCCTTCCTGAGGATGAGAATGAATTGGTCATCCCTGATATGACAAATGCATATATGGTCAGGAAAACACATTTAACAAGCCCAGGGCAGGGTCTCAATTTTGTCTTCACAGGAAAATTGATACGAATGTCTTTAAGACATTGACTAGACATTGAATTATTAATCACCTAGAATGGAAGAGAGATCAATGATGAAGGAATGTAAACAACAGAGTATGAGTCCAACAGATACAAATATGCACTACTGGGTAATCTCTCGATTCTTACTGCTTCGTATCTTACATCTACACCTCAAAAAAAGGGGTCCTGATTTGACTATTAATAGGTCTGGATTTGGAGTGGAAGCAAGTGGCTTTCTCCCTCTCTAAATCCAAGCATATTGGTAAAGAAAATGTGAGAAATTCTGTCTCATATCAGAAAAACCACCTGGTGTGGGACAGAATACAGTTGGAATATGTAGGGACCAATATTATTTTGACTTCATCTTGAACCTTGTTTCTCTCTGTATCTTTACCATCCAAACATCCTCTCTGCATACAATCTACTACTGAAGTCATAAAGCATATAAATATCTTCTTTGGGTATCAACAATGCTTAAGTTTTCCATTGTAAATAACATTTCATCCTATCAGCTATCTACAAAGAATCTGGAACTGAGATGGGGCCCCCACTGCAACGACTCCTGCTGGTGAAACAGGAATAAAAGTGAGAGTATGAGAGAGAAAGAGATAGGCAGACAGACAGACAGACAGACAGACAGACAGAGGCAGAAATAGAGAAATCTAGAACCTGGTGTATACCAATCAATGATTGATTTTAGAAAGTAAATTATTCAAAAGTGGTTGCAAGATAGCTCTCTATGATTATCCTTCAGGTCACATTTGTAATAAGAATTCCAGGTGGAGTTACCCAGTATTCTGAGAATGGTTATAGATGTGTATAGCCAGTCCATTAGGATCTAACCATTGTTTTAGCTTTTACAGGATCCCAAAGAGATGCCTTCACCATTAAGTAAGCAGGAAGCAATCTTATGAAAGACTACAATTCATTGCCCAATAAGTTTTGTGCTCTGAGGGTTATGGGTAATTATTATTCTGACAGAATAGTTATAAGTTAAAATTAGATTGAAAACAAAACAATAATATAGCCTTGAGGATCTCCTTTAAAGAAGAGAAAGGAAAATAGATAGGATAGATAAAGGTAAATTGTTCTACCTACCTATAAATATTTTTTAGTTGAATATATGGGCTAAGCTAAAGACAACTTGCACTGGCATAGATAGTTGTTTATTGATACAAATGTGAAATCATTTTATATGTTTAATTGAGATAATTTGTACATTTGTAAAGAGTTTAATCTGAAATTGCTTTATATAACCAAAGCAACTTGTACATGTATATAAAACTGAATCCGTAACTATTATGTAAAATTGAATCTGTAACTGCTATATTTTATAAATGCTTCTACCTCTGTTTAGAATATTTGCACATTATTGTCATGTCCACTATGCAATTACTACCTCCATTTAACTATACTAGATATAATGTATGATTGCACTAGTTATGATATATGCACAAGATATTTTATGTAATTCTTTTTGGATGATATATATGTATATACATGTCTAAAATACTATTGCTACTTTACAGGGTATATATTAATATTCTATATTAATTGATGTTCTATTCACAATATGTAGGAAATATAATAAGCTTATATGACTGATGTGGGAATGCCCTTCTTTATGCTGTGAATCTCAATCTTTGAATAAAGGAGCTGTTTTGGGCCATGGCGGGTACCGTAGAATAGGTAGGAGGAGAAATCAAAGCTTAGGTGGGAGAAGCAGGGTGGAGTCAGGCAGATCGAGCCAGCCGCCCAAAGAACAACATGTAAGGAACACGGGTGAGCTACGGGCTGGGGCCACGTGGCCCACGGATTAATAGAAATGGGTTGATTTAAGATGTAAGAGCTAGCTAGCAATGTGCCCGAGCCATAGGCCAAACAGCATAAAGTTAATAGAAGCGTCTGAGTCGTTCCTGGGGACCCGGGCGGCGGCGGGCGGATAAGCGGTCCGGGCGGCAGCTGTGGGTCCCGGATCTCTGGCTGCCCGGGACCCGGGAAGCCACTACTACATATGACCATCCACTAATGAATGGATGATGAATATCTAGGATATTCACACAGTAAAATTGTATTTAGCAGTTGTGCTTATTAGACTTTGCTAGCTTAACACAAACTAGTGTCACCTGTGAAGAAGGATACACAATTGACAAAAAAATTCCTATAAGATGGCCTGTAAGCATGTCTGTGGAATTATTTTTTTTAATTAATAGTTTATGGAGGTTCAGTCCCTTATGGATGGAACCATTCCTGGGAATAAGGTCTTGGATTGTATAAAAAAGCAGGCTGAGTAAGTCATTGTTATATAATGTCTGCTTAAGTTCATACTTAAAAGTGCCTTTCCTCAATAAGCAAAATTAACCTGGAGAGTACTTTGTTTATTTCAACATACAGCTTCACATCACAATCTATTACTAAAGAAAGTAAGGGCAAAAAATAAAACAGTAAGAATCTGGAGGTAAAAACTGAAAAGGAAGCCATGGAGGACTGCTGTTTTAGTGGCTTTCTCTTCATGACTCACTCAGCCTGCTTTATTATACCACCCAGGTCCTTTTGCACAGGGATAGCACTAACCACTGTGGGTGCAACCCTTCCATATCAAATATTTGTCAATAAAATGTCATCAAAACTTCTCTAAATGCCAATCTCATGGAGAAATTTTCTCAATTAAGATGACCTTTTCTGAGATACATCTAGGTTGTGTCTGAAGAAACTAGTCACAGAGAATAACTGAGACTTGGTGTTTTGAGAAGCCAGGAGAGGTCATTGATGAAAGTAAAGTCTTAAGTTACAGTGGGGATCTCAGAGAAGAGGATGTTCAGAAGTATGAGGCTTGATACTATGTGACAGATTTGATGTCCCTGAAGCGAGGCCAAGAGGATACTGTTACAGATGAAAACTCAGTTGCAATAGAGATTCTGGTATATTAGAGATTCCAGGATGACCAACAAATACAGTGGCTACAAGGCAATTTCTGTGTGTGCTGTGGAAGATCATGAGTGATTCTTAGATGATGGACATTGGAGAAGACTTAGAGATACACTTCTGGACATTGCTTTTGCTTCAGAGTGGTGTATGCATGTGTGTATGTGCACTCGAATGCACAAAGGTGTGCATTGGTTCCACATGTGGAGTAATGTAGCAGACTTTCTTGGACCACTAGTCCACATATCATGACTCAGAGACATTATTAATTATGAATGCTCAGGCTTAGCTTAGGTTTTCTTCTCAACTATCTTATTTTATCTTTAACTTAAATTAATCAATTTTTATTAATTTATTAATCGAGCCTGGAGTCTAGTTAACCTCATCTACACACTATCTCTCCTGATTTCCTTCTTTCCTCCTGTCTGTCTTTCTGGGCCCAGGCTGGCTGGCTACTGCCTGAATGGCCAGCTGCTTCCATTTTTCTCTCTGCCTGTCAGCCCTCTCTAGTTTTCATCTGCCTAGTTATTGACCATTCAGCTTTCTATTAGACCAATTAGATTCTTCACACAGTTATTTATAGTGTATAAACAAATGCAAAACATTTTAAATAGTTAAACAATTATCCTACAGCATAAATAAAGGCAACATATCTTTACATAGTTAAACAAATATTTGACTCCACAATAGAGTAAAAAAGTAACCTACCTTTATTTTACAGGAATGAACAGTTAAGAGCTTCTGTGAATTTTAAAGTGGCTTTGAATTATAAAATATTTGCATTTTATAAAAATTGAAAGACATTTAAAGTATATTATGCTTGATAGCATGTTCTTAACTTGAGATATTAGAGATAAACAATAAAGGAAATGTAGTAGTTTAAGAGTAAAGTATTTGTGTGTCAAATTTACAAGAGTTCAATTATGCTGGTAAAATTAGTCAATATGACACAAAATAAAGTGACCTGAAAAGGTGAATCTAGATTAATTACTTTCATTAGATTGTCCTGAGACCATGCATTTTTTATTAATTCAGCCAAATTTAAACAGCTGTAAAGAAAACGTGAAAGTTCAGTATTTGCAGGCAAATAGATTAAAGCAGAAAAAAAATACAGAATAAAGTTACTCAGATCTACAATAGCTCTCTCACATATAGAACCTAGCTTCAAATCTTTATATTTGTACATTTAACTCGGAATATCTTAAAGGACTCACAAAATGAGAAGCAGGTCATTGGTGGAGTGACATATTAATTGAGGGGGAACATCAGAGAATGGGTATTATAAAAGTAGAAAGAGAATATTGAGGATAGAAAGACCTAAATAGGGGTTGGGTCAGGGTGGATAGGAGCATTCATGAGGTAAGAAGAGGGTTAACAAAATAAATTTGACATGAAAAATGAATGTGAAGGCCCATTCATTTGGTAAATCAATCAAAAATATGAGCTAAAAAAACAAAAGAGGGGTAATACTCTTCATTACCAATTCTTTAGAATATTCCTAGAAGACATGTTATTAAACACTAATTTGAGTGCTAGATATGAGAATACCTTCTGATGAGTTATTATTACTCAGGAGAAACATAGAAATCCCAAAATAATATGGGATGTTGCTATTCGTCTTACTTCCCCATAATAGTTCAATGATAATGCTATACTCATGAAGATACTAAACCTTAGTTGCAAAATATAGAAAAATAAAGCTGTAAATGAGAAGCAAAATTCCTCTTTTCTAACTAGATTTCATAATTCCAGATCATACTATGGGAGTTCTGAAGAAGAAAATATATTGTTGCTCTTATTTAACTTTGGACACTATGAACTACAATATCTTGCTGGAAAAGATGCTGCTGCTGCTGCAATAGTAACAAAATTATTATGGGGGATATCTAACTGCCTTGTGATTAGAATTGAGGTGAGTTGTGCATTCAATGCCTGATACAGTAAACTCAATAAAACATATCACTTTTGCGGCCATAGATTCTAAGAGTGAACTTGATACTTTGGTTTACCTGAAATTACATAGTTTTAAACTGCCTTGTAAATATTTATGCTTATATCTATAAACAAATATCATCCTTATCCTTTTTTTCCTAGATGTGACTATTTTAATTTCTTATTTAATTTTTTAACATCCCCACCACTGTTTTACTTCTTACCCTCCTCTTCCCAGTACTCCCCCAGTTTTCCCTCACCCCATCTTCTATCCTTTCCTCATAGAGGGAAAGGATGACCAGGAAGATTCAATGCAGTATGGCCTATCCGGCCGAGATAGGAACAAGCCCCTCCCCAGTGTCAAGGCTGAGTAAGGTGTTCTTCTGTCAGGAATGGGCTCCAAAAAGCCAGTTCATGTACTAGGAATAAATTCTTGTCCCACAGCTGAGGCCTCATAAACTGTCCATGCCATTTAGCTGTCATTCACATTTTAGAGGGCCTAGGTTGGTCCCATGGAGGTATTCCAGCTATCAGTTCAGATTCAATGATCTCCCAAAAGCTCAGGTTTGCTATCTCTGTGGTTTTCCTCATCATGATCTTGACTGCTTTGCTCATGAAATCTTCCTGTCCTCTCTTTGCCTGGACTGGCAGTCAGAAAGGAGTTTCAATGAGCACTGATAAATGCAGAAATTGGTGGCTTCCAAAATTGCTTAGAATAAGTGAGAAAGTGACACTTAAGTAATCAACTCAAAGAAATGTATACTGGGAAAATTTAAGATCTGGAATAAAAAGAGAAAGGTAATCAAATGTCATCTTTTGAGCCAATACAACTATCACTAAAATCATGACTTCATGGCAACTTATATTGCTTTTACTGGAATTAAAAAAGAATGAACCTGCCAATAGCAAGTCATGGATGGAAAGCAGTTCATGAGGCCCCATTCACCTATGCTGAACTACTTACTGGTTATTAAAGGATCCTAATACAGAGTTTGTCATTGCCACTTGTGAGCCCATTAGACTTCATTGGATAGTTCCAAACCCACATTCAACAGGAGCTCTGGTTAGATTAAGGGGATCACAGAACATACAAAAACAACCTGAAAAATAGAAAATGAATTTGTAGGGAAGAGAAAAGGTTGATAACAGTACAATGAATATAAAATAAAGTAGAAGAGAGTGAGACTTACAATAATGTATTACATACATCTATGAAATACTCAAAAGCAGATTAAATTACTAAACAGATTTTGAGGTGAATAATATATATATAATATTTAATTATAAAAAATATATAATATTTTGAGTAGAATTACTGCAAACTCCCATCCTGAATACAGCTTTTATTTCTTCATAATATGACAGGACATTGCTTCTCAGTGTGCTCATTGGAACAAAAACATCAGAGCCACTTTAATGAAAAAGCTTACTTCAGAATCATAGCAACAAATTTTTTAGTTAGGCTACAAAAAAATTTAAATAAATTTTATATTTTGGATAATTTTAAACTTTCTTAAAGAGTTCCTCTGTACCATTTTATCAAATTTAAGAATCTAACCATGTAAAACCAAATCGTCCTAATGAAAATAGATGCATAGATTGCTATTTTCATATACTTAAAGGCATCTCTGTCAGTTGAGAAGCCTGTACCTATGACTTAGATTTTCTTTTTTCAATTTCAAGATCCTTTATACATAAAGAATATACTATGCTTCTTGATACTTAAAAATCGTTAACTTTGTTCCAATTTGAATAATTATATTTTTTTATGCTGCATAGTCATAGACTGTGTTTTGTATAAGTAGAATCCCCTAGGAGTTAGAAATCCTTTAGGCTACTGACAGTAATTTTAGACAACATATCCTCACTGCCACAGACAGTCAACTTCAGTTCTATTCTCATACCAATGAGATGAAAATTAAAACATAATAAAAATAGTCACTTTGTATTTGTAGAATGTTTTTCACTGTAAATATAAATATATTTTTCCTAATGAATTATTTTAATACAATATAGACATTCATTATATATATATATGTATATATATACATGTACATATGTGTGTATGTGCGCTTGTGTGTTCTACTGTGTGTGTGTATATGAACATTTCCAGTGGCAGATTACTTGAATTTTCTCTCAGACTATTGACAGCTATTTTCTACCCTGGAGACAAGTTACATACCATTGTCCTACTAGTTGCTATTTAGACTTATAAGAGACTTATAGTACTTCTCAGGGAATTGTAAAAATCAAGTTAAATGGCACTCAATTGTTCATTATTAATTCAAAACCTCATGTAAAATACTTATTAATTTTATTTTTATTTTTAAGCTAATGAAATAATTGTGTTTGCCAAGGAAGTGGAAAATAAAGTAAAGAATGGACTTACTCAACATTTCTCTTCTGTATATTTTTATTTTCCTTTACTATAAACTTTTAAAATAATATTTGTTTTAATATAAAATTACTTTCTTGCATGAATTTATTAGTAATTTTGAAAAAATAACTTATTTTAATTTTAATTTTCTTTATTTTTATGGTCATTTCCTATATGGAACTAAACTTAAAAAATTATAACAAGTTCCTTTAGCTAATAAATATAATTTACACACAAGTAGCTAAATTTTTAGTGATTGATAATCAAGAAACTAGTAAATTGTCCTTGACTTGAAAGTAAAATGGTAATTATAGGAGGTAGAGTAGGATATAAGTTTGGATTTTACCAGTGTGTATCATATACAAAAATGAAAACTTCACTCTACTTATATGTGTAATGAATATTCACTAATAAGTGTTGAATAAAAATAAGATAATATTTACTGGAAAGACACTGCAGCAGTTAATAACACTTGCTTCTTTTGAAGTAGAAAAAATTCAGTTGTCAACAATAACAGAGGAACACACAACTATCTGTACCTCAGTTTCAGGGCATCTGACAACTTTCTTGTGGTATTCCTAGGGACAAGGAACAACAAATGAGGAACACATACTTACATGCTGGCAAAACTCATAAAAATTAAATCTAGTAAATTATAAAAATAAACCAGGCTGCTTTTTTCCTCTCTTGGAATGGTCTATTGTATTTCTTATTGCTTCCTGAAATATAAGGTGTCAGTTAGATATTGTACGAGGAAGAAAACTTTAGATGGAGTGCTTAAAGGGGAAATATATGTAATGAACATATATGGCCAATATTGCTCAACATCTGCCTCTCATAGGAAGTATTAAAAATATACTACCAAGAAGACTTGGAGGGAACAACCTGGAATGGAAGGAAGAAGAAAAGGAAAGGAAAGAGAAAAGAAAGAAGATTCTTGATAGATGTTAGTGAGAACGAAGATTTTATCAGAAATCCTTTAGGAATTCACTGCATTTGTGCATTCAACATGAAGCTTTCATCAGAATGGAGTAAAATTATATGAATACTTTTATCATATTCAAGTTTGAAAATTATTCCTCAGTAAGCAGTGAAGTTCCCTTAAACATATTTACATCATGTCAATGTCAATGTAATACATGTTATTCTACTATAATCTAGACTTTTCTAATGAGTGCCAAATTCATTCCAAATGACAAAATTATAATTCTGTTAAGAAACTAATGAAGGTACACTTGTCACTGAATTCTACCCCTCTTAAATATAAACAGAATTTGAAACTAAGCATTCTTCATCCATTTCAACCTAGAGAATTTTGAAAGCATATTTTTGTATTTAGTATTGCTAAAGAACTATGCTCTTTACATTATAAATATTTTCCAATGAAACTATTGGTTTAATAAAATGCTGATTGGCCAGAGGAAGACAGGAAGTATAGCTAGGATGTCCAGACAAGGAGAATTATAGGAAGCAGAAGAGCAAAGCAGGAGAGTCAAAACACAGAGGACGTAAGATGAGAATGCTGCACTGAGAAGAAAGTACCAAGCCATGTGGCTAAACATGGATAAGAATCATGGGTTAATTTAAGTCAAAGAACTAGTCAGCAATAAGCCTGAGCAATAGGCCAAACAGTTTCTAATTAATATAAGTCTTTGTGAGATTATTTGGGAATAATAGCTGCAGGACTTGCGAAGCTTGACAGAGAAACTTCTGACTACATATTATCATATTTCATATTTTATTACTTGTGACATTTTCTTTCTTATAAAACTAAACACTAAAAATAGTATTTGCCTCCTAAAGCTAATCAATTCCTCATTTTTGTTTTGATTCTGTGTTTTATCAAATTGAAATACTTCAAATCTTCAAATAGGTTGTCATATTTATTAATTTCCAAAAGACATGATATTTGGGTTGGTTATTGATAAAGATACAAGAATTTTATTAGCCCACATGTGAAAAGCTCCTAGAAAGCATTCATTACTACCATGATTAATCAGTAAATATGAATTATTTTATATTGTACTAGGGACTTGATTCTTATCATAAAGCATGAAGTTCCCATGTATGATTATATTTTCCAATTTAAATTTGTTCTATATTTACTTTTACCTCTTCTTCCTCATTGAAACCCCTCTTATTGAGCATTTTATCTTATGCGACAACTTCTTGAAAGAATATGGATTCAAGTCTCATCTTAACTTTGTGAAGATAAAAATCCTAGGTGGACATAGAAGTAATTTTTTACTCAAACATTAACATATTGATGAACTATAATAAAAGAAATAGAAGTCAGTGTTATTCTATTTTGATTTTATACAGTTCATTTTATTTTTAATGTTTTGTTTTTATTAAATACTGTCTTTTCAAAATTTATTTTATTTTTAAAATTATAAATCTCTGTGTGGGCATATGCATGTGGATACAGGTGCCCAAAGATGACATAAGAAGCCATACTTCTATTGCTAGAACCACATGTGGGTGCTGGGAAATGAATTCAAATCCTCTGGACAAACAGCAAATACATTTAATGCTGAGTCATCTCTCCAATCACTAAACACTGTATTAACACATTGTTTTAGTTCTCCAATTTAAAAATGTTAAACAAACAAAATTTATAATCTAGTTTTGATTCCCTAGGAGTTAAAGTTAAGGACAGCATTGGAAATATAATTTGAAAAATATTAGTCAGAAATAGAGCTTCATTATCTCCAATTTGCAATTGAAAGGTAAGCAGTGATATTGCCTATCCACAGATGATGGGAGCATTACCTAGTTTTCTGCTAGGATCTGCTTCTATGTGGTAATCTTCATCATCGTATGTTAATGAACTATCTTCACATACTTTTCATTCTGCCTTTGCTATCTCTTAACTGTAGTAGGAGGTTTCTGGCCCAGACTTTCGGGCCTAACTTCAAGGTTTAGGCCCACAGACCCCAAACATACAGAGACACACAGATGTTTACAATAGTTTTAGGCTGATCAGCCTAAGGCCCGGGCACATAACTTGCTAACTCTTTACACTTAAACTAACCCATGACTCTTATCTTGTTTAGCCACGAGGCTGGGTACCTTTTCTTAGAGCAGTATAGTTGTCCTCTGCTTCTTTCAGCTTTTCTCTGGCATACTGCTCTGTGCTTTCTGTTCTCAGAGTTTTCTTAGTCTGGTAGCCCCACCCACACTTCCTGTCTGCCTTTGGCCAATCAGCGCTTTTTATTAAACCAGTGGGTGGGATAAGTATTTACAATGAAACAACACAATCTCCTACACTTAACATTATAGGTTTGTGGTTAGAGAGATGTTTAGTGCATTCCAAGTTTCAGAGAGGATCTGAAACTTCACAAAATATTATCTAAAGATTTTATGTCTATAAAGGAGAACACTTGCCATGGCAGTCTCCATTGGATTCTCTCCCAATAATGATGAGTAAAAATTATGAAAAATTAGATATAATATGTATAGGGAATTGGATTCTGGAAGAGTGAAGAATACAGATGGAAGTGACTTTCATAACTAACCCACTTATTTTTACTCATAGAGTGTCACTTGGACACACAAAAACATGTTTTTTCTTCTATAATTTCCTTCTATAAAAATTAAGACATATAATATCAAGTTCTCTAAATACAATATCCTGTATGTATTAACAACACTGTAGTTATCATGTCCTCTGTATAAATTAAAGGATCTCAATACCTGTAGTAAGTGGTTTCTGGCCCAGACTTTCAGGCCTAGCCTCAAGGTTTAGGCCCACAGACTCACAGACACACAGAGACACACAGATGTTTACAATAGCTTTAGGCTGATCAGCCTAAGGCCCTGGCATATAACTTGCTAAGTATTTACCCTTAATCTAACCCATAACTCTTATCCTGTTCAGCCATGCAGCTGGGTACCTTTTCTTAGAGCAGCATAGTTGTCCTCTGCTTCTTCCGGCTTCTCTCTGGCCTTCTACTCTGTTCTTCCTGTTCCTAGAGCTTTCCTAGTCTGGTAGCCCTGCCCACACTTCCTGTCTGCCTTTGGCCAATCTGTGCTTTTTATTAAACCAGTGGGTGAGACAATTATTTACAATGGAACAACATGATCTCCCACAAATACCCATTAAATAGACTTGCTGTAACTTTTCACTATGAAACCATGGTGAATTGAATTCTGTTTGGGAATACATGAAACCTATCAACTTGAAAAAGTGAGCATAAATAATAAGGGGATATTTAGTTTTATTAGTGTTTCCTGTAGCATACAAGAAACTTGGAGATACTCTTGCTTTCTAGGAGTTAACTAACTTTTTTAGAGAGTATGAAATTTTTGCATTCTGATTAGTAGCCATATATACAGAAAGCATTAAATATAGCTTATCAAAACCACTTATGACCAATCTATAGCACAGATCCAAATGGTGGGGAATGGTTTAGTTCTGTGGCACACTAAAACTGCCTTTTCTTACTGACATCCTTAAGTAAACGCTTAAGTTAACAGATTGAGAGAATTTTAAGCCTTTCTTAAAGAATATCCCCAGTAAACCTGAAAGGGATTGAACTTTACCTTCTGAATGTGGAAGATAGTTTTATGGCTTGGGGTGGGGGGGGGGTTGTCAGTGGGAACAGAATATTTTCCCTAGTGCAGGAACTGTCTTTTGAAGCCCATTTCTTATTGAAGGATACTTTGCTCAGCTTTGATTGGGGGAGGAGCTTAGTCCTGCCTCAACTTAATATGTCAGACCTATTTATTCTTCATGGGAGGGCTAACTTTCTCTGAAAAGTTGATGGGCAGTAGGGAGAGGTGTGGGAAGCAAGAGGAAGGGAAGGAGGGGTGTTGGAGGCCGCTGGCTCCAGCTCCTCAAGGTGGCGCTATTATCTGGTGCTGGCCAACCCGCCTGAGTCAGTAGAGAACGCATGCGTGCTCTCGCGAGACTGGTTTCTCAGCCTCTTCCGTGGCGTCATGTGGGATACTGGACTGCAACCTATAGAAAGATGATACGTGTAAAGCAGGGGCCGTTTGGTCGGCATAAAATCGGGCGCTTCCTACCTCGTGCGCTCTTGCTTTCTTTTTCCCCGCCGGGGCCTGTCGCCGCGGGTTCCCGCGCCGTGGCCGGCCTCTTTGCCTCTCTCTCTCTCTCTCTCTGCTCTCTCTCTCCCTCCTCTCTCTGCCCTCCCCTCCATTTTCCGTAAGCTAAATGCTCTCCCTCAAGACCCATTAAAGCTGTACTGCAGAAGGATCCTATGAGTGTGCCGCGTCTTTTCTTGCTGGCGAGAAGTGGGTGCGGGACAGAGGGGGAACAATGGTTGGTATGTAAGAGAAAGACATTTGGAGAATTCAATTAAAAAAGAATATCTTCGGCTAAAAGTGAGCTAGCCAGTGATCTGGGAAACAGAAATATGTTACTACACTATAGATCACATATTAGATAGCTTAAAAGAAAAACATTCTAAATACTTGATTATTTAAAACATTCCCAAATGTTTTCTGAAAATAGCTTTAAATATGTCAATGCTTGAGAAGTTCATCCAATTTATTCATTTTTGATGAAGCTTTTCCAATGACTGGTATCCTCAGATACTATTGGCATCAGTAGAAAAAAAATATTGTTTTCTAACTAATTGGCTGAACACTAATAAGGAATCTAAGAGGCAAAACTTAAATTTTAAACCAAGTATTATATGTCATTTAGCCTTTGCATAATTTAGACAGTAGTGCATAGATGGAATTGATCATATGGAACAACTCTCAGAATCATTTTTTCATACATGTGCACCACTTCAGAGAGATATTTTAAACACCTTTGTTTAAAGGTAAAACATGTGTTTTTTGAGTAGACATAATCACTTTTACCAAAAAGGATAGTTATATCTAAGTCTTCTATTTAAAACTATTGCACAGATCTGAAGGTTTTATTTTCTGTATTCAAATATATAGTTGAATCTTACCAGCAAAACTTTTCCTTTAGTAACCTATTCACATAGATTTCATTAATTTATTTATTCTACAAAGAATATTACTGTTTTACAGAATGTTGCACGCAGCATTTACTCTTATTTTTCTTTATCTGATTAACTTTAGACATTTCTCATCTTAATGACATGAGTTTGGTACTAAACTATAAAATACTACTCACAAATTCTGAAGTATTGAAAACATCACTGGAGAATATAATCAAATAATTTTTATGTGTATGAGAATTTGCCTAAAAGAATATATATATATATATATATATATATGTCTTGATAGCCTCAGAGGTTGGAATGGGTCATTGTATACCTTGAAACTGGAGGTAAAATCATTTCCAATCTATCAAAGTAGATCTTGGAAATTGAACTCGGCTCTTTGATTATGGTTAAACTATTTCAGACATCAAACACACACACACACACACACACACACATACACACACACACAAAACTCCAAAGTATCCATAAATGATGATGTAGAACACTATCTTTAAAGCACAATAGGCATTATTTTCATCAACAAAGGTATACCTACTGCAAGAGACCCTTAAGGTTGAGCTTGGTCACAATTATAATTTTCTCATAGAATGAAAAGATAGTGTGGGCAATGAACTCTCACCTGTGAGTCAAATTATTTCCTTCTTTACCTCATATCCAGCTATGTATAAGTCTTCCTCATTTGTACATGCTACACTATTGGTGGAAATTGATTGACCTTACTGATGGTTCCTGTTATGAAGGTAGTGTTGAATTAAGAAATATTGGGGATAGATGTAGCAAAGGGTTTCTGACCTGGACTTTTGGGCCTAGCCTCAAGGTTTAGACCTGCAGACCCACAGACCCACAGACCCACAGAGACCCACAGATGCTTACATTAATTTTAGGCTGATCAGCCTAAGGCCCAGACATATCACTTGCTAATGCTTTACCCTTAAACTAACCCATGATTCTTATCCTGCTCAGCCATGGGGCTCAGTACATTTTCTCAGAGCAGTATAGTTTTCTTCTGCATCTTCTGGCTTGTCTGGCAACTCTGGAGTCTCTGTGGCATTTCTGCTCTGTTCTTCCTGTTCCCAGAGTTTTCTTAGTCTGGTAGCCCCATCCACACTTCCTGTCTGCCTTTGGCCAATCAGAACTTTTAATTAAACTCATAGGCGGGACAATTATTTACAATGTAACATCATAAATCCACTACTGATAGAAAGAATTGAGACAGAGTCAGAAACATAGCATCAGGAGGGTACTGAGTGAATGCTCAGCTGCCCCAAATTCATTTACCCTATGCTTTTTATACCAGACTGTTTATACAGACAGTGTAAACAGTTCTTAAATTCTCAAACATAAGAATCTGATAACCATATCTTTAACCAAAGAATCTTGTAATGCAGCCTTGGGGGGGGGGAACAAGCTCAGATTCTCTAACCTTGAATCAAAATGAAAATAGACCACAAGCTGGATTCTTTATGGCTTCCCACACAATATACAGATTGTGGAAGGTAACTGACTATGAAACTCCATCTTAGTAGTTATGAGGAAGTAATCATCCATACTGGAGTGACAGTTCTATGTCTAAAATTGCTTTGGAGACATATACTTTACTGTTAGTAGCTCTTTACCTATGTTCTATAAGTAAGCCAAAAAGCCACATTGGTTTGTACAATAGGATTTCTTTTCAATGATATCATACTTTGGTCTGTCATTGATAGTGCATATAAGGAGAGTAGAGGTTTGTTTAAATCTTTCCTAGCAAAATATTTATGTAACAAATGAATATAAATTTTGGCATTTATATAATATTTTCCATAAAAGTGAACCCATGTGACCACTGTTTAAACAAAGTCATAAAAAAATGTTGATATGGATGTCATAAACTGATTTGTCTGTTGTAGAAACATTCTTAAAGACTAGATGCTAGAATAATCAATACCATAGAGGTTGAATCTTCAAATACTCCATGATGTTTACTCCCTCCTTTTATAGTGTATTTTTGTGTACAATAAATTCTTTATTTCTCTGAAGTAATATCATGTAGTTTTTCCAATTAGGTGTTTTGTAAATTGTTCCCATAGGTAGGAGTGAAAACAATGAATCATTTGTAAATACAATATAAACTTCAAGACCAGTGATTACTAATCATGTTGTCCTAGATATATACATGATATAATATATATTAGATACACATTAGATACAGCCACAGTAGTTGTCATCTGTCTGGGTTTTTGTGGAGAAACAAGAAGAAGAAACAATTTATTTCACAATTCTTATAGATGTGACTCAGTGTTCAGCTGTAAACCACTAAGATAAAAATCATCAGAGCTTCATGAGTCATCTGGTCTTCAGAATAATCTAGAATCCAGAAGTAGATTCTAATGTCAGTGAAGGAATATATTTGACAGTGAGGTAGACAACAATCAGATAAATAAATGAAGATAGTAAACTTTCTTCTTTGCCAGTAGAAGATGTGGCCCAGACAAAAGTTTAATCTTTCCACCTCAAGAGATCTGAGTTCAAAGTGAGTCTTCTCACTTTAAATGATTTTAACAACACAAAAAAACCTCCAAGGTGTTGTGTTATTAGTTAATTCTAAAGTTACTCAAGTTGACAACCAAAAACAGCCACACAATTTGTATGCAGATTAGTAGGTAAAGTATGAATATTAATAATAAAAAATTATAAATATAAGAATAATAATTACCAGATTAGGGCATGTATTAGTCAGTAACAGCCTGTGATTTGTGAAATTTGTTTGATAGTTGTATGTCTCAAAAAAGCTCTCATACTATTTCTTAGAGTAGTTCTTTTTTTATGCAGTCAGTTACTTAGTTTGCAAAACTATTACTCAGTCATTTTACCTTTATAGTGCTCTTCTGAATAATGAATAGTGAGTTAAAAACATATCCTTGCCATTGCCTCCCTTGAACGAAGAGCAGTAGATAAGAAGGCCATTTTCTCCTTGCACAAGGAAGTTTATTATTTCATCCACGAATAACAATATTGGATCCAGTGCAATCAATTCTGGGCACTTAAGCTTTTACTTGAGTAATCAAGGCTTGTTCTTTTTTTTTTATTCTGAAATGGAAAAATATAGCAAATTACTCCTAGAAAATTTGTTATTAATTCTGTGCTGATTTTAAAAAGCACTGTAAACTTTCTGTTTCTTTATTAGAAAAGCAGTTTGAAAGTTTTTCTTAACCTTCAGTCATAGCCCCATATTTGTCATGATCATGCACTCTTCTAATACACATAAACATAAATAATAAGTCAGTGATCTGTCCTTCCTTTTTGGATTATTGCCACATAGAGAAAGAACATATAGAATACAATCAGACATTGGAGTGCTCTGTGTTGAGACAAAAAAAAAGCCTCTTTTGGTTCAGGTTAAGGACTAAGTTTATGTTTAAATGTGAGATAGTCTTGAAGAATGAGTATGAGTTACCAGAATAAATAAACATAATAGCCAAAGAGGACAAAAACAAAACAAAACAAAATAACTTATTGACAGATTGATACACAAAGCTAAAGACTTTGAGGTTTGTGAGGTCTTGGAACACTAAATAATTAAGATATAGTAATTAATGCAAAGAAAGAAATGTCTGTGTGTCCCTATATAAACATATACAGTGGGTAAGGTATGCATTCATAGTACAAGTCATCTTAATGACTTTAGGGCATACATTACTCAGTCATCTGTGATTTACACTGTCTGCCTGGTAACAATTTAGTACATAGGCACAAACATATCTCTACAATATTAATTTGCTAGCCAGTTAACTATTTACAAATCTAGAGCTCTACCATTTGAACTTTTATTTTGGTCTTCTGATATAGCCCAAATTGATATTTTTATCTTTTATACTTTGACAAAACATGTATGCCATCTATTTTCAAATTTTAAAAATTATGTTTAAAATCTTTCAATATGACCACTAAACTTCTGTTCTCCAAAAACCATGAAAACCAATTAGCAGAGGAGAACTCTGAAAGAAAGTCTACACCCCTCACCTCAATTCCAAAGCAAGCATAAGTTACAATAAATGCACTAAAAATATTTTGTGGAGCTACACTATGTTTGGTATCAATGGGTTTTAGTTTTAGTTTTAGATTTATCATATTATTGTGAATGCTATTAAGTACCTTTCCTGGACTGATAAAGAATTCTAGGAGAAGAAAAAGGCTCTTTTATCTCTGGAACTGCTGGAGACCATATATTCTGCCTTAAGAAAAAAAAAACTACTTGAAACAATAAAATGAAACAAAGCTAGTGAAAAGAAATGATGAAGTTTACAAGAGCACCAACATACTGGTCTCATTCCTGGATACTGCAACAGGATACTGCAACATATCTTTCAATCTTATGATTTTTTTTGTTATTTGGTATTAAGTTCTGCTCTTAAGTTTATCTACATTTTAAAAACATTTTGAGTTAATATCCACTAGGAGTAACCCAAATATCCTATTCATTTGGAGATCTTTAAGGACAGATATCTAAGAGCCTATTTTCCTGTTCAAACAATATGAGTGCTTCAAAGCTTCTAATACACTTTCAGGCCTAACCTCAAGGTCTAGGCCCACAGACCCACAGACCCACAGAGACACACAGAGGCTTACTATAATTTTAGGCTGATCGGCCTAAGGCCCAGGCATATCACTTGCTAGCTCTCTACCCTTCATCTAACCCATGTCTCTTGTTCAACCATGGGGCTTGGTACCTTTTCTCTAGAGCAGCATAGTTGTCCTCTGCTTCTTTTGGCTTCTCTCTGGCATTCTGCCTGGCATTCTGTTCTCAAAGTTTTTAGTCTGGTAGCCCCACCCACACTTCCTGCCTGCCTTTGGCCAATCATCTCTTTTTATTAAACCAGTGGGTGGGAGAGTTATTTACCATGAAACAACACAATACCCCTACATATCCCCTTTTCTCCTTTTAAAACAAAAAGAACTCCAAATTTAATATTCTTCCCCCCCTTTTCTATAACAAGGTATAAACAACATTGTAATTAAACATCCATACTCCATGTTTTAGGAATGTGGGCATTGTTCTCTAGGCTACTTCCTGCTGAATGGGGGCGTTGGCAATCCCATAGGAATCCAAAGAAAAATGTAGGATTATGTACAAGTCTTTAGTGGAGTAGTCTCTAAGGCTGGGTCATCTCAGCCAGGCTCTTTGAAATTGTTCTGGATACAGAGCTCTGGAAACTTCAACTTAGGTGTTCTGTAATGTTGAATCATCTGGGCCATCCATTTCCATTGGAGATTTTTCAGGGGGTCTTCCTCTAACAAACTTTATGTTCTTTATCCAGGAATAAATCCACAGTCTTTCATTTTCTGTGAAAATAAAAGGAAAACTTCTTCTCCAAAGTAGTGTATCTTTGCATTTCCATTTTAAAGTAAACTCATTCACAAAATATATAGGATGTATTACTCCAACAACATTTATAATTAACTGTCTTTTAGCAGCTTTTACTAAGTCATTTTCAGTCAAGAGGCTTAAAGATAAGACAATAACATACAGTATCCAGACATTCTTTGTATTTTCCATCTTTACGTGGCTTTATCTATCTATCTATCTATCTATCTATCTATCTATCTATCTATCTATCTATCTATCTATCTATTTATTCCATTTCTTCTTTAAGGGCTTTCTCTACCTCTTTTTTCTTTCTTTACACCTATGTGTATATATTTTCAACACACTCTAAGCCACTTAGACTTTTTACAAAAAACTGTCTTAACTGTATATTTATTTCTTAAATTTTTCTGTCTCTGACCACACCTTTGCTTGGCTAGGGTGACTGATTCCACCCAGATTCATTTTTTTTCTTTCTGTTTCTGAACACACCTTTAATCTGCCAAGGATTATTCTACTTCTTTCAATTTCTGAACACACCTTTAATCTGCCAAAGTTCAAGGTTGGTAGGATGGGTGGATGGCTCCACCTAGCTCCTGGATTAATTTCATAGAATTTAGCTTTGTAGTCCAGGTACTCTGGGAATTTTAGGGTCCATATAATTACCAAGTAAAGCTTTGCCATCTGCTGCTCATTAACTCCATTTAAGTATTAGGCAGCAGGGCCTCTTAAAAAAATTCACAAGTGAAAAATTCACAAGTGTTTTTTGCCTCTAAGGCTGAATCAGGAAGCTTCTCTAAAGAAACCAAGCCTCAGTTTGCCACCAGCAAACAGAGCTGATCCGAAAAAAAAAAAAACAAAAAAAACCCCAAAAAAACACCAACATTAAGAAGCCATCTCTGATTCTGTTCTCTTTTTGTCCTTATGAGCAGAAACCTTAAATGCATCATTTACAACTTTTTGCTTATATTGAGGCTCCTGTGAGACTTGAGGAACAAGCCATTTTACACCTTAAACTGCACTCTCAAAGCCCGCCATTGTAGCTCAAGCCCATGTGCCTCACCAGGGCGTCTCTGTACCACAGCTCATGTGGGAGATACAATTCAGAGGCTGCTTTGGGCTCTAGACCATTTTTAAGCTTTCTATGACTTTATGTGGGCATATTTGCCCCACGTTGGGCACCATTTGTAGTATGAGGTTTCTGGCCTTGACTTTTGGGCTTAACCTCAAGGTCTAGGCCCACAGACCCAAAGACCCGCAGACCCGCAGACCCGCAGACCCACAGACCCACAGACCTACAGTCCCACAAGTCCCACAGAGACACACAGAGGCTTACTATAATTTTAGGCTGATCGGCCTAAGGCCCAGGCATATCACTTGCTAGCTCTCTACCCTTAATCTAACCCATGTCTCTTGTTCAACCATGGGGCTCGGTACCTTTTATCTAGAGCAGCATAGTTGTCCTCTGCTTCTTTTGGCTTCTCTCTGGCATTCTGCCTGGCATTCTGTTCTCAAAGTTTTTAGTCTGGTAGCCCCACCCACACTTCCTGCCTGCCTTTGGCCAATCATCTCTTTTTATTAAACTAGTGGGTGGGAGAGTTATTTACCATGAAACAACACAATAATCCTATACATATTACTAAATTTTTTACATTGATATGAATTTACAGTTCATTACTAATGAGTAATAGAGCTATGTATGGTGCTGATTCTCTAGATTTTAGACTAGTTGCAGTTCTAAATCTCTATTTTATATTTGCAATTTTTATAGAGGTTATTATGTGGAAAAATTATATGTGGTCTTGAGTACAAAAGATGTAGAATCCACTGGGAATGTGTCAAAGGCAAACAAACCCATTGGGAAGACATAATATTTATTTGCATCTTAACATATCAGGATATATTAATGATATATTATTATAATAAATGTTCATAGTGGTACAGAAGAAGTAGCAGTGTGTGGTCAATATATAAATTGCCCCTCCCCCCCGCAGATAAGCAAGTATTTTTAGAAAAACATGTATGTTTTAAATAAAATATTTGGCAAAATAAAAATTATCTTATCAAATAAATTATTGTTTTAAAGTAAAATATCTTCTACCTTGAAAAGACAAAAATAAAGAGGCCTATAGGTAGAAAAAGACAAGACATGGAAGGTATCACTGATCAAAAACTATATTCCTATGGAGCAGTATCAGAAGATGAGGTTCTGTTCACAGCCATGCATCAAGTGACAATTAAAGTCACATCCTGACAATGGTTTCCTATATTGAAGACAATCAAATTATAATTGATAAATGATAATATAACATTTTAAATAAAAAATATTATCTTTGTTTTTCAGAAAATTTAATCTAAAAGTAACATGGAAAATCTGATAAAGAATGAAAATATCTAGTATTTATTACGTCTCAAATGCAGTACTTAGGAAATTTGTTATGAAAATTGTATTACCTGTAACTTTTCATCTACTGAAATGTCAGAATAGTCTTGTGTCTCCAGATAAATTTCCAGCCTTGTTCTGCTAGAGGTATTTGGGTTTGGGTATTTGATAGTATGTGTCTTAAATGTTCTACTGCTGTGAACAGACAACATGACCACAGCAACTCTTATAAAATAAAATATTTATTTAGTTTTTACTTATAATTTCAGAGATGTAATCCCTATCAGAATGTCTGGAATTATGGGAGCACACAGTCAGAAGTGGTAGGAGAGTTCAACATCAGGATCCACAGGCAGAAGGAAGAAACGACAGCCACTGGGCCTGACTTGGGCTTCCAAATTTTCAAAGCCCACCACAATGACACACTTTCTCCAAAAAGGCCACACCTATCCCAAAAAAGTCACATTTGTTAATCCTAAATAGTATCACTCCCTGATGACTAAGTATTCAAAAACATGAGCTTATTGGTGTCAAAAGTGTGCCATCAAAATGCTGAAAATTAAAATTAAATAACCTCTGGTTGATGTATTTAATAAGTTTTTTTTTTTCTGGAAAAAGCCTAGCTAGAAAAGCTATTTAAATGTATCCTTTCTAAAACATATCACTGGAAATTAGTAATAATTTATTCATACATTTTTTTGGGTTTAAATCATACCTAGTGCAAAAAATGAAGAAGAAAAAATGCTTATCTAAAAAGAAAAATGTTGCATTAACAAAATTTCATTAACCAAGTTATTCTTTCTATGCTAGTGTTAATTATTCCTATTTTTAAAACTTTATTTCATTATATTCCATATTGTTTATTAGTTATTCTCTAGATGTGTCTTATTTTAATTTAATTTATCCATTGTCTCTTCCTTTACACGCAATTAGATAACATGTCATTGTATATGGCAATCCATTTTATAATATATATTTGTAGTCATATAGGATATATCTACAGATATTAAAAGTCATAGATGATAAAATACTTTATGTTAAATGTATTTTTGTATATACTATGTATTTTTTCTCATGTACATTAAACAATCTCCATGTAACTTAAATACTCAATATTTGTATTGTTATATTGTACTATTTAGTAAATTATGATACAAGCAAAACCTGTATATTCACTAAAGCTTATGTATATATTTTGTCTTTTAATAACTTCTGGTGTGAAGCTCAACATTTCATCAATCTCATCAAGTAGCTGAAGACCAAAATCTGATTCAAGCAGAGGTGATATAAAACAGGAAATAGTAAATCAGTGAAGGGATTTTTATGGGGTTGGGAGAGGGCAATTAAGAGAAAGAGGTGTGGAGAAGTGATTAAAAGCACTCAGCATGATTGTAAAGAACTGTAGAGAAGCATTCTTAATATATACTTTAAAATATATTTGTAATGAAAATAAGGATGTTTATGCATATTTAAATAATTTAAATAAAGTTATCCCAATTAGGGTGATAATACTCTGCATAAGAGCCATAAAATATCTAACCAAATCTCTAATACCAAATATAAGAGATCTCCCTTTGAATGAATGGTCAGAGGAATCCAGGACACTCCCCTAAACAATATAGGCTGTTGCCACTGCCATGGGTTGCCTCATAGAACTTGAAGGTATGATGCTCATTCTGCAGACATCATACACTTTAGACTCAGGATTTGGAGTATTCAAGCTGGAATTGATGTGTAAGCCTCCTTCATGAAAATTACCTCTCATATGTGTTATATACATTTAAAAGGAAGAAAAGCAATTAACAGCCTTACTAAGCAGTAAAACCTATAAGCCAAAACCAACAAGACAATAGACACCCAAAGTTACAATAATAGCAATTATACCTTAAGGATATTGAACAGCCACATAATTGGACTTAAGTCTCATGTATAGGAAAAAAAATCATGCTTGGTACTGTAAATTTAACTTATTACCTATGACTAATGTGGTCATGGACTCTAATGGTGAGCCTACTACTGAAACTTTTCTCAGCCAGTATAAATCCCATCTGCATTTAACATCTAACCTTATGTCCATGAATAACTATATTATCTCTCACCTTCAATTAAATAAACTACGTTTTCCATCAGATGAAATTATTACAGGAATCCACAATTGGTGAAAATGTAGAGAACAATGTGTGAAGATAGAAAAATCCTGTTTGATTCTTGCCCTAAACCCCCTTTCTGAGGTCCCTGAAACTAGCTAAGGTTGACAGAGTTTCAGTTCCATTGTTAAGTGGCAGCTTGCTCAGAACTCAGATTCTCGGAAAAGCTTTGTTCACAGGATTAATGGCTACTTGCTCAATTGTACACTTGAGACAAACCTGGTCAGCTTGACCTTCTGGACACTAATCACTCTGAGCAGGACCACCCAAGATAAGCATTTACTTCCTGAATTGCTTGGCCACCTGACTCCCTGTGCCTCCCATTGTGACCATTGCTCCAGGAAATGAATATCCTCAGGTGGTCCCCCACTTGCCAAAGACTCCTATTGTTTCATAGGAAATATGCCTCCCTGCCTGTTGCATTCATAAACTTTGCCCTAAGCTGACCTTTGGCCCCGCCCTGTTGTAACTTTCCTATCATGCCAAGCCGGACATATCCCCTCCCCTACTCAGAGTGCCCTATAAGAATTTTACTCTGAAAGCATTCGGGGCTCTTGGCTTCCACAGTGCTTCGAGCCTGCACATGTGTCTACCAGTATATCATTCATTAAACTCACTTTTTCTTTAAAATTAACAGTGGTCATTAGCTATGGTCTTGGGATGTCTAGGGGCACTAAAGTTAGGGCACCTGCCTGTTACAAATGGAATGGGAGGATGCCCAGTCCCTGTTGATATATTTACAATAAAATTCCTATACCTAAAGCTCAGAAAACTTTGCAAGCAATGAGCATAGTGATGGTAAAATCCTCAGGACAAAGGCACCTTGTCTGAGCTAGTGTCTGCTATGTATAACAATAACTGTAGCCATGAAAATTTAAGAATATTGTCATTCAAATAAGGGCTGGATAATGACTACCAATTGACATGCAAATGTTTATTGGGGAAATTTCACTAGACTCAAACCTCTAGATGCTTGCAATAAACAAGCAGTTACTGGTTATAAAAAAAAGATAAAATCAGTTTTCTCCAAGGACGAGCCTCCTAATAAGTTATCCAATCCCAAGTGGTCAATGTTAAACCTAATACAACACTAAGTTCATATAGAAAAGCCATAACTCTAAATTAATGTAGCATATTGTATTTATAGATATACAATATACATTAGAATATATGTAACAGTAAATTTTTTTAACTGAAGAAGTCTTGAATTAAAAACAATGAGAGGTCACACGGAAGGAGTTGGAGATAGATATAATGAGTGTGAATATGATACCAATGACTGAAATTCTCAAAAAGACAGAAAGAAAAAAGAATTCAAGGAAGAATTCACCAGTAAAAATATGATACTCTTTAACTACTTTCTTGGGAAAGCATACAAACAGTCCAGGCTCACATCTTGAAAATTACAAATAACTTGATTAGAGTTGCTTATGAAATTGAAATGTCATGTAATGCCTAGTTAATGCCTACACCAATATTGTAGGAGAGAATCAATAACATGACAGGAGAATATCTAAGAAGACATGTTGAACATATGGAGTATCTACTTTTAACAAAGGTATCAGGATATTCTCTATGGGAAAAATTTAGTTGCATGTCTGGTAGATAATAATTATTATAGATGTTTTAAAGCACAGTATGTCCTTAAAAATTTATCCAAAAGGAAAAACAAAAGCTAAATTAAAGAAAAACAAAATATTTTCTTCAAATTCTAATAAGAGAATTTTAGTTCAAAAAATAAGTAAGGAAATATTCTTATATAATTTTATCAAATGATGAAAAAACAGTTATGAATTATGTATGTACATATGTAATTATGTATTTGTATGTTTCAAACCAGAATATATTTCTTCTAAACTATCTAACTTAGAAACATTTTTAGTCTTGAATATAAAAATTATAGAGCTACAACTGTTGTAAAAATGTAACTTGTACAGATAATCAGTAAAATTAATTTCCCCTTCTTATTAGGTGGCATATCAGTCTTAGGGTTGGAGCAAGCAAGCGAGAAAAACTGAGGCAGAGTCTTAGGTCTTAATCTTAGAAAGAAAAAAAAAAACTTTATTCCACCTGTGGGACCCACTGTACCCAAAGAAACAATGAGCCACGAATTACAAATGAGTGAAGCTTTTATAGGGCAGGAAGTGATTCATGGGGAAGTTAGTCATGGGGGTAGGGGTCAGGAATGTAGCTACATGTGCAGCTGGGTAGGTAACCACGGTAACCACATATCCTGCAAACAAAGTTTTTCCCAAATAAACAGACACTTAGTTAGATCTTATCACAAGAAGCAGAAACTCTGTCAACATCCTGCAGATTTTACAATGCTCTGTTGATATTTATCATGTGGTGGGAGCTGTTGTACATCATCTGGAAAGTCCCTATATTGTTTATAGTGAAGGGGTAAAAGGGTCACAGTAAGAATTTTCACTCTTTACACTTTCCTACATGGATTTGACACATGTACATTTCAGGTAGGCATTGACAAGTACATGTCTATCATTTTGTCTCAAATGGTAGCACAGGCAATTTGTATTTTCTCATTTTTCATCACTTGTTTAAGATAATTTTCTATCTAATTTGGGGAATAATTGTTCAGTTTTTCCATACTTGATACAGTATAGTTTCCATAGGAAAATATTGTCTAATTAGTTTATCTGATCTGTTATTTATTTTATTGTACATTCATTGGCTTTCATTTTATTTTATCAAATATACCATAAAATTTTGCAAATAAAATAATTATATATAAAAATTACATAAAGCCAAAGGCTATACATCTCAACCAAATTCTAAATATTTCTAATAGCCACTTTAAATGGAAGCTGTGAAGATTTATATTGAATTTTGTTATCCAGATCCCATGGCCTGATACATACTATGGGTAATATCTAAGGATGTAGAGACTGACACCCATGAGAGGCTAGGAACACTACTTGAGAGAGAATAATTGTTGATAAACAAGCAGAGGTCTTGAATATAGTTCAAAGAGATTCTTCAAGAGAAGTTGCATCCTGAGTTGTGTGATTCATTTGTGTCTATGACTTTGATGATGCAAAAACGAGAAGAAAGAACATGAAACTCTATAGATTCCAACACAGATCAAGGTTTAAGAAAATGGCTAAAATAAATGTTCCCCTGATCAACAAAACATTAGTGGCATCCTGGTAAGCGAATAGAGTTAATAGTAACTCTGTACTACTCAGTTGTTGCAGGGGGCTTTCTTGGTCCAGGACAGCCAGAGGCCCGAACCCACAGACCTGCCTTGCCAGACCTCTTAGCAGCCGGCCGCCCCCTACTGCTGCTCAGGCCCCCCAAAATGGCTCAGACACTTATATTAACTTCATGCTGTTTGGCCTATGGCTCAGGCACATTGCTAGCTAGCTCTTACGACTTAAATCAACCCATTTCTATTAATCTGTCTGCCACGTGGCCCATGGCTGACCTGTGTTCCTTACATGTTGCTCCTTTGGGCGTCTGGCTTGGTCTGTCTGACTCTGTCCTGCTTCTCCTGCCTATGCTCTGATTTCTCCTCCTACTTCTTCTATGGTGCCTGTCATGGCCCAAAATAGCTCCTTTATTTAAAGATGGATATTCACAGCATACAGAAAGTCATTTCCACATCACTTCCCCCTTTCTGTCTAATCAAAAAGGAAGGTTTTAATTTTAACATAACAAAATTACATATAACAAAATAGCCATCAAGCAAGAATTACAGTTATAATATCTAGTCTATTTATATTTAGCAAAATTAAAGAAAATACTCTTATCATCTATCTTATCTTTACAAATCTAAAGTTTCATATCTAATATACCTTTCAAATGACTAAGAAAACTGTACCTATAACTATCTAATCTTTAACTACATCAAAGACCACAGAAGGATATATTTACCCAAGTAAACTGGAAGTGCAAGTGACTTCTAAAATCTAGAAAGGACAGGGATGACACCTATCTGCCTGGACAGTCACCCAAAGTTCCTTTATAAAGTTGGGGCATCCATCTTCAGCCTATAGGCCCAGAGTCTCTTTTTATTTCAGTGAAGCAGGAAATCTGTTCTGCCCATTCTGGCACAGTTCATCAGTTGCTTCTCCTCAAGTCTTGAATAATGTCTGACAGCTTTTTCTGTAAAGCAGGAGCCTGAATGACCATCTCAGCTTGTTCTGCCAAAGTTCAGAGGTCATCTTCCTATGGAACCTGCATGTCCACTTTAAACAGCATACTGTCAAGCAGTCAATATAAGAACAGTTTCATGTCCAGTGGCTAATCATTACCACAAATAGAGTAGGCTCCATATGGAGTTTCTTCAATGCTCATTTTTCTCTTGAAGAAGATTGGTGCTGCCAGGAGCAAATCTGTCTCACTGTCCAGAAATGTCTAAGTTCTTAAAATATTTTAAATGATATATTCTGTAGGTCTTAGAAGTATTTGAAGATTATCCATCTAATTGAAATATATCTTTGTATATCTAAAATCTAACTAACATGCATTTCTTAATTATACATTACAATTCTAAATCAGTTACACAAACATCCTATCTTAAACAACAGTAGAAAAATACATACAGCATAAGAGAATTGACCTTAAATTTGTATCAATAAACCAAAATCTATACCAATGTAAAACATTTTGAGATTAACAGCTGAGTTCCTGATCTAAGTAAGTTCAATAACCTATTTTTTTAAAAAAATCATTTATATATCATATCCCCTTTTTCTTCTTAGACCATCAACCATTTATAATTAAAACAAACATCTAGAAACAATATTTGGGGAATTTGAGCATTATTTTTTATTACTACTTCCTGCTGACTAAGGGGCGTTGAAAATCTCACTGTTGTTAATACTGGATCAGTCTGTAGCCCTGAAGCCGATATGGCCATCTCTTCCCATCAGAGGTTTTTTATCTGGGGCCTTGGTTGATGAAACCATATTTGCCTGGAAGCAATCCACAGGTTCTCATCTTCTGTGGGAACAAAAGCAGAACTCTTCCAAAGCAATAAATCCTTAGACACAAATTTCAAAGTCAAAATACCTTTAAAATATATATTCTTGTTTAACTTAGTAGCCTTTGCATTTGTAATCCTTTGCCTTTCTGCAGTTAGCTCATTAACAGTTAAAAAAAATTAAAAGAAAACACAATAATAACCAAAATCCAGATTTTGTGTCTATTTTCCATCTTTACGTGGATTATTATATTTTTATTATTCTATTTCTTTTTTAAAGAATTTTTTACTTTTCTCTCTTTTTTCTCTGAAGACTATGTACCTTGTATAGACATTGTAACCCGTTTACAGGTTTTTTTAAATCTGAATCTGTTTTATTGTGAATCTTTAATCATTTTCTAACTAGAAGAGCTTTTTAAAATACTCTCACTCTCTTGCCACATAGTTTTCTTAGATACAGCTGATCAGTAAGTTCTTTTAAAGGGATCGCATCTCTATTTGTGGCCAAGAAACAGAGCACACATAAGAAAATGCTGCTACTAAGAAACCGTCTTTGTTTTCTTTTTGTTGAAATTAAACAGAAATCTAAAATCAATCACATGCTACTGAGTCTTCTGTGAGATTTTAGGAACCAGCCTGATTGCAGCTTACACTGCCTGCCACCAGTCCGCCAGTGCCATTTTGAATCTGACCTGGACGTCATGCTTTCTTTGTACAATGACCTGCTTTGTATTCACAATTTGGAAGCTGTCTTGGCTCAGTTTCTGTGATCTAGAACCCTTTCTAATCTTTTTCCGGCTTTAAGTGGGTAATGGACCCACGTTGGATGCCATCTGATGCAGTGTGGTTTCTTGTTCCCAGGCGGCCAGAGGCCCAGACCCTGTTGCGCCAGACCTGTTAGCCACCCACAGCCCACCGCATGCTGCTCAGGCCCCCAGAACTGACTCAGACACTTATATTAACTTTATGCTGTTTGGCCTATGGCTCAGGCACATTGTTAGCTAGCTCTTACAACTTAAATCAACCCATTTTTATTAATCTGTCTGCCACGTGACCCATGGCTCACCTGTGTTCCTTACATGTTGCCCCTTTAGGCATCTGGCTTGATCTATCTGACTCTGCCCTGCTTCTCCTACCTATGCTCTGATTTCTCCTACTTCTTCTATTGTGCCTGGCATGGCCCAAAACAGCTCCTTTATTTAAAGATTGAGATTCACAACATGCAAAAAGGCATTCCCACATCACTCAGCATTCTCCAGATAACATGCTTACATAATTTTGTAGGACATATTGTGGATGGCAAATCCAAACTCTGTGCAGATAATGGCTGAAAGATATTTAAAATCAGATCAATAGCCTTTTTGAGTGCCAAGGCTAACGGAACACTATAAAATCCAAAGAATATATGTGTTTCAGCGGGCAGTAGACAGGAAAATTGTCCTTAATACAAAAAAAAAATGGTGTCAGTCTTTTCAGATTTTCAGCTGATGGATAACACATGTCAAAATTATATATAATTTTTTTTGTCTTCTCCTAATTTAAATATTAATATCAAATAAAATCACTAGCACAAAAGCTGTTTGATTAATATTTGATCAAACATTTGAGTATTTCACAACAAAGTCACTTCACTTTAAAACTGGATTTTAGGTTAATTTTATATTAGACTCATTTAACACTTAATAACTAAAAAATAAATATATTGTTCATGGCTTATACAGAAGTTACAACTTGACCTTAATAATGTCATTATTATTATTACATTATAGATAGCTATAGGCTTGTACAAAGGATTCTATAGTAAATTATTTATTTGAGGAAAATAACAGTCTCATATCTCATATAACATCTAATCTTGCCAAATATATATCCACTAGTCAAATATACATCCACTAATTGCTCATATTTCTTTAGTTTATTGAGACAGGGTTTCTCAGTGTTGCTTTGGACCCTGCCCTGGAACTCATTTTATAGACTAGGCTTACCTTGAATTCAGAGAACCACCTCTTCTGCCTCTCAAGTGCTTGGAGTAAGACATTTGCCACTATCTGGATTCTGTGGGGTTTTTATTTTTTTTAATTTTGTGTTTTTTAAATAAAAGTAATTGATATGTATTCAGATTGATAATTTTATATGTTTTTATGCACAAAAGTTAATGGATCAAAAATACTCTTTATGAAACATCTAAATTTTAAATAATCATGAGATAGTAGATATCTATGCACAAAACAGTATTTTAGAACCATGTCTTTAACAATATACATGAATTACTTTAAAATAGAAAAAAGGCAAGAACCATAAAAGCTAAACTATTGAATTACTTTAATAACATAAGAGATTCATGTTTCCTGACATTTATTTTGTTTTTTAATTTTTATAATGTAACACTAGAAAGCATAGTCAAAATGAAATATAAGTAAATCAGATGTTATTAAAATTAAAAATTTTGTGTACCAAAGAACACAATTTTGAGTGAAAAAGCAAACCACAGAATGCAAGAAAACACTTAAAAAGTATAAGATTGCATTAATGTATTATATTTAAAGTCAACTTGGGCTAGATGTCTCTGGAGTTCTGGGTGTCTAAATGGGGCATGACAAGACCCCATTGAGAAGCCACCTGGAGACTGAACTGATCCATTTTTTCCCCCTGTGTTCTCAGAGAACAGATCGCCCTTCATGGGGTCATGGAATAGTTCCTATTTCCAAGAATTGTCTTAAGGTTCAATATGTATTGTGAGTATTCCTATACTCCTCTGTTGTAGTGTGGTTTCTCGGTCTTGGGCGGCCAGAGGCCCAGACCCACAGACCTGCCTCGCCAGACCCATTAGCTGTCCGCTGTTGCTGTTCAGGCCCCTAGAAATGACTCAGACACTTATATTAACTTTATGTTGTTTGGCCTATGGCTCAGGCACATTGTTAGCTAGCTCTTACATGTTAAATAAGCCCATTTCTATTAATCTGTCTGTCATGTGGCCCATGGCTCACTAGTGTTTTTCACATGTTGTTCCTTGGGCAGCTTGTTTGATCTGCTTGACTCTGCCCCACTTCTCCTATCTATGCTCTGATTTCTCCTCCTACTTCTTTTATGGTGTCTGTCATGGCCCAAAACAGCTCTTTTATTTAAAGATTGATATTCACAGTATACACAAAAGCATTCCCACATCACTCCTCAATAAATATTTATACTTTCTATAATAATAATAATAATAATAATAATAATAATAATAATAATAATAAATGTGGTCCTGGTTTGATTATAGATAAAGCTGGCTTTGGAGTTGGAGTAATTGGCTTTCTCCCTCTCTAAATTCAAGCACATTGGTAAAGAAAATTTGAGAGATTCTGTTTCATATCAGAAAAGCCACCTGCGGTGGGACAGAAGACAGCCAGAATATATAGGGGCCAATATTATTGTAATTTTATCTTTAATCCTACTTCTCTATGTATTTTCTCTTTCCTTAAAATCTCCTCTGCATACAATCTTCTCCTAAAGACATAAAGGATGTAAAAATCTTCATTTAGTATCTATAATGTTTAAGTTTCCCACCGCAAACAACAATTTCTTCTACCAGCAATCTCCAAAGCATCCAGAATGAAGATGGAGCCCCCACCACAATAATTCTATCTAGTGTTAAAAAGAAAGAGAGGAAAAAACAGAGACAGAGAAACAAAGAAACTGCTGTACACCACTCAATGATTGCTTTTTGATTATAGACTATTCAAGATGGTTGCAAGGTAGCTCCCTATGATTATCCTTCATGTCACATCTTTAACAAGAGTCCCACATGAACTTACTCAGCACTATGAGAATGGTTATAGATGTCTATAGTCAGTCCTTTAAGACTTAACCACTGTCTTAGTTTTTACAGAATCCTATGGAGAGGCTGCGGCCCACAGGTGAGCAATCTTATGAAAAACTACACCCCTCTCCTGATAAGTTCTGTTCTCTGAGGGTTATGAATACTTATTATTCTTTTATGGTAGTTATAGCTTAGAATTTGGTTGAGAGTAGAGAATAATATATATGCAGGGATACCTTCTAAAGAAGAGAAAGGTGTAGTCGGAGTTTAACTTTCAAGGCACCAGTCCAAAACTAATATTTATTAGAATATAAATTAACACTCACAATATTAGTAACAGCTTATGGTGGCACCTGAACAAGGACTGGCGGATCCAAGCGATGGACGAGCAATGAAAGCACGATGGAAGCACGATGGATTCTGATTCTGTCTGTCCAGCAGCCAGCAGCCAGGAACCAGGAAGAGAGCTCCTCGTGTCCCAGCAGCCACTTATCAATGGGATTGGCCACACCCCCTCCAGGGTCCCGGAAGTGTCTTCTGACCTTATCAGCTGACACCTTAATCCCGCCACAGAAAGGGGAATAGGATAAACATAGGAAGATTTTTGTATCTACTCGTAAAAAATTGTTAGTCAAATATGAGCCAAAGACAATTTACACTGGTATAGATGCTTATATATTGATACAAACATGAAATCATTTTATATATTTGATTGAGATAATTTGTATATTGATACAAATTTAAAGCTGAAATTTTTTATAGGTCTAAGGTAATTTTTATATTGATACCAAATTGAATCTATAATTGCCCTATTTTTCACATGCTTCTACCTCTGTTTAAAATATTTTACACATTTATACATAATAAGCATATTATTATCATTTACATTATGCAATTTCTACCTCTGTATAATTATACCAGTCATAATATATATTAGTCATAATATATGCATAAGATGTTTTGTATACCTCTCTTTAGATATTTTGTATATGATATATACTTAGGATACTGTTATCATTTTGCACAGTACATGTACCTCTGGCTAATGTTTATATGTTAGTCATACTGGAAGCCATCATTTAGAGACTGTACATGCATCTATTGATTACCTAATTTTACAATGTAAATCCTCAGTCTTTAGGATGATAAGAACACCTAATTTTACAATGTAAATCCTCAGTCTTTAGGATGATAAGAACTTCAGGTCAACATTACTTAGGTTTGTCATGTAACAGTCATGTTGTTTAGGTTTCCCGGATACAGGCTAGAATGTATGACTGACAGAAGTCTTCACCCACTTCATAGTCCTGGAGAATATGGAATTTAAGGTTTTGTTACTCAGAATTCAGCATCATTTTCCTTTCCTGAGATGGTCTTGAGCATCAAGGACACTCCAATAGGAGTTTGTCTTCCTTGGCTGACAATGGCCTGTGTGGCAAAGAACTGCCCTTACCTGGACTGCTGCTGTCAGTATGCATGCTGTTCAGTCTGGATGAGCAGGATGAAGGATAGAGACTGCCAAAACCTCCCTGGACAGGATAAGACAGTCTATACAAAAATGTCTTGCTTCTGAAAAGATCTGTCAGATATCCTAGGCCTGTACTCAAAATGATGGATATTCCAATGGTGTAGAATAAACCATGGGTGACTGTCCAGGAGACTGACTGTTTCTGTCCTCTCCAAAATTTTGGAAGCCACTCTCTTTTGCTTCCAATATTCATGTAATATATTTTCCTTCTCAGGTATGATGGGGTCGAGGACTAGAAAGTTAAGGTTATTATCTTCTCTCTTAGCAAAGAGCATCCAAGTATTGGATTTTTACTATTCAAGATAAACAGCTTTGAAGTAATTCTTGTACCTCACCATTTACCAATACTCTAAACATGTAAGATTTACCTTATATTTGTAGGTTTTTAGTTATAGTTTGACCTTGCTTATGTTTTGCCTTTCCCTTCCCCAGAAATTACTTTATAATAATTCCTATTGTATATAGTTTTAGTTTAGAACTTTCTTAGACAAAAGGGGGAGATGTGATGGGATTCAATTGAGCTGACAAGGATTGGAAGCATGTCTCTGGAGTTCAGGGAGTCTGAATGGGGTGTGGCCAGACCCAATTAAGAAGCCACCTGGACCCTGAGCTGATCCCTTCTTTTGTTCCTGTGTTCTCCTAGAGCAGATTACCTGATGTGGGGCAATTCCTATATCCAAGAATTGTCCATCTTAAGGTGTAATTTGTATCATAAGTTCTTATATGCCTCAATAAATATTAATCCTTTCTATAATATATTGCAAGTGAATATTACTGTAATATCTTGCTTCCTGTTCTGGCCTTTGTGTGTGTACCCTAACACACATAAAAGCACACATGTATATGCATACATTAAAGTAAAATAAATAAATATTTTAGATAAATCAAGGTAACATAGAGTTGTTATTTTGTAACTCTTAAGCATTTTATTTATTATTTTTATGTATATGATTGTTTTAAATATGTGTATATCTGTGTATCAAGTATATGCCAGGTGACCACACATAGTATACATGCTCTGGAATTGGAATGACAGATGGTTGTGCACTAATATATGGTTGCTAGAAACTAAAGTTGGGCCCTTTAGAAGAGTATCCAGTGCTTTTAACTGATAATCCATCTTTTCAGACAAAAATTGAGTAAATCTTGTAGAAAACAATAGTTATACAAAAATGTCAGTGTAGCACTACTGCATGACACTGCAATTTTTGTTTTGCTTACATACTGAAAAGTAGAAAACATGGACTTATGTAGAACTTCACAGAGTTGTTTATAACAGTGTTATTTGCAATAGCCCAAAGATAGAAATATCCAAATGTCTGTGCACAGATTTATAAACAAAACTGCATATATGTTTGAATAATATTGAAATAGGTACCCCAAGACCTCACACAGTCTAAAGTTCCTATATCAATTCTGACACTATGAAAAGTTAATTAAATTTTCTATTGAGAGAGGATCTTGGTAATAATATAATTTATCAAGTACAGGTTCTGTACATTACAGGGACAATATCTACTGAATATATGCAAATATTTGAGAAATTATTTTTTATTTCATACACAGTTGACTTGGGGGAGAAATCATGCACTGAGAAGACTATTCTCTATTGTTCTATTAAGCAAATATTTTAAATTCTTGAGTTAACTACCATAGAAATAAGAGTTGGCTATAAAATTTTAATGTATGGTAACATGTACTAAAACTGATTTTATATAACTAAGTTTTTGTAAATCCTCAGGTATATTTCTCTTAATGAATAATAGTAACATATATAGTTTGTTAGTGTTTGTATGCATACATTTTAAATTATAAATGTATTTATACCCACCCTCCTCAAAAATAGGCAGTTCGTCTAAGGTCACAAAGTAGTATTTGAAGTGCAGTATAAGTTACAGTGCTGTATCTGGAAAGAGTACTTTAAACTATCTTGTAGCTTGGTGGTGATGCACAGACTAGCATGTGGGGTTCTGAATTCAATCCTCTGAAGCAAACCTATGTCTTCTTAACTTAAGTTTGGCCACACCACCAGTTAATTTATATTCACGAGTTTAATGAAATAGTTGCATGTCATACTCAAGTGTTTGGTTTTGCTTGATGTTAGCAGGCTCAAAAGATTTATAAAATTATCTGTTTGTCATGAGTTCTACAATATTGACACACTTCTAAGTATTTACCTTTGAATCTTGGAGAAATCCCTTTTCTCTTCTATATTCATGAAAGAATATACTTTAGCACAAAAGAACTTTGTTACTTGACTATTAATTGATACTTTTTGTTTGTTTGTTTTTAAGATGAGTTATTTCTATGTAGCTCCTGTCTGAATTCTTATTCAGCTTTCAATTTAGGACCACAGATGCAACAAGATGGCTGTAGATCCTTTGGAACTAGAGTTTTAGGCGATTATGATCTAGAATGTTGGTGTTGGAAACTGAACCTGGGGCTTCTTAGAGAACACCAAGTACTCTTATCCTCTGAGCCATAACTCTAGCACTACATCTTATTGTGTAGATCAGACTGTCCACAAGTTTACAGAGATCCACCTGCCTCTGCCTCTACTTCTGTCCTCTTATCTTTGTACCACTACCAAGAATAAAAGTGTTATCATCAGGCACATAACCTTAATTATTAAAATTAGTTGTCTATAAAAGGGTGATGTCAATAAAGTTGGTATCTGCTTCTGGGAACATAAAATTTGTTTAGAAATAATTAGTATACAAGTCAAAGATTAAAAAGTAGGTACTTTTCTAGGCTACTATTCTCCATAACTTCACATCCTCTGGGAGCATGTGTTCTTTCCCTGGAAGATCTAAAGATCCTCTAAATTAACCCCAAAGCCTGTGCTTTGGGTGGTTAAGACATGTCTATCCAGGTGACATACAGTGTCACTCAACACCTGGGAGATGTTCCATCATGCTGCATTGTTTGCAGTAGTTAGGTCGAAGGATCCCAGGTGTGAGTTCTTCTGCCTTGTGTGCAGAGGTAGGAGCAGAAAATCTCAGGTGTGGGTTCTGTTCTTACTTTGGTAATTTCTAGTCAGTCAGTAGGTTGAGCAAAAAAAGATATTTACACTTTTACCTTCACTACTCATTGCTTCTATGCAGTATTTGTTTTGACAGATCTCCCACTGTGTGTAAGTGTTTGGAAATGGCAGAAGGCATGTGTGTCATTATAGTCCCTGTTAGAAAATCCAACACTTAATATTTCTTCTTATTATTCATAGTAAAAAAAAAAGAGCCAGTGTACACTTGAACAGACCTTATTTGACAAACAAAGCTATTAACATGTTGAGCAAATTATTTTCTTATAGTCTTGATTTCCTCAGATCCGTAATGAGAAAAATATATGTATGCATGATTTTATATGCCTCCATTTCCACCACTTGGGAGGCAGAATTGTCATGAGTTTCCATCAATCTTGGGCTACATTATGAGACCTTTTCTCAAATATACATAATCAAGCACACAAGAGAACATGATGCTTAACTTGCAGTGAATAAAAAAGTTACAATGTAGAGCCTTTGAGGTGGTTGTTTAGGAAAAGGCATATTCCCTAAAGACTCAAATATGTAGTCTCATCCTTGAGATCTACAAGTTGTCCTCAGACCTCTAAACACAGACCATGGCATCTGTGCCTCCTCCACAAAGACACAAATAAAATGTAAAGAAAAATGTTTAAGTAGCTTTATAAGGGTGCCACATACTTCTAAACAGCCACTTAAGCCCATACTGCTTTTAACCTTTATATATCACAAATACCAGAACTTTATATCAAAATTTACCTGTTTTATTTAGTTATGTAGTGTGGTCATGGAATTTTATTTAAAGTGTTAACTTTGAGCTTTTGCAAAAGATCTAAGTATCCAACATGATACCTTACAACTGTCTGGCCTCCAATGTCAGTGCTTACACATGGTGCACAATCATGCATGTAGGCAAAACACAAATCCTATTACCACCTGGAGGGTTCAGCCTCCAGGCAACACATGGCTGAAAAGAAATCCACAGAGTTGTTGGAACTAAGACTTTTCTATCTTAGAGGGTTAGGAAATAAGATAGTCAAATGGTCTCTTGATAGTTTCCTTTGTTATTCTCTTTTGTTCTCTCTCCCTCCACTATTTATATATACCAACAAAATCATGTAATAGAGAAATCACAAAGGGGTTATATTTTATTTATCAAGTGAATTATTATAGTTAAAGATGTGTTTTTATCACTCAAACATAATTAAAAACAAAGTAATCTCAACAACCCAAATGCAATATATCAAGTAACTTATCACAGAATTGTAGATCATGACCAAGCATGGATCATATTTTTTTAGACAACCCTTTTATTGAACAGGGTGCAAATTGTGGTTATAAAGATAGAATAAATAACTTTATTATCTTTAAAGGTATTCATATAAGGAATTTTAAAGGTCTTATAAACCTAAACTAATTAAGAGCCCAAGAAAATGAGAAAATTGTGTACTTACAGCTCATAGTTATGAATGTATAAGACTGGTAGCTTCTTAGACCTTTAGCCCTGCATTCTCCCAGGCAGGGGAAAGGCAATTCAAACTAATGTAAACATTTTGAACTAACACCCTGTAACAAGAAGTCATAAATTCCAGATTTTCTTTGAATCCCAAAAGTGCCTGTAAATTGCCAAGACTCAGGATGTATCATAAATCCTCTAGTGTAGGCACAAGTCAACATTCCTGAGATGCTTTAAATCTCTTTACCTTAAGTTACAGACAGCACTTCTAAGATATTGTGGCACCATAACACTAAATCTCAAACTGAACATTCTGCCCTGTATGTGACCTCTGACCATAAAAGGAAATATGAATATGCAGTCCCTATCTATGCTTACAGAGTTAAATTCTTCTATGTAACCCATGTTAGTCAGAATTTCCTTCTCTGTAGTACCCCGAACAAAAGTTGCTTCTTTTCTAGAGTTCAGCATTCTACTCCCTATTTTTTACACAATACCAAGCCCTAACATTTTCCCCAACATTTTTATACATAAAAAAATTCAGAAAGCTTAATGTTAAATTTTCAAAATGCATACTCATAACAGAAAATTAAAGTCAGGAATGGGTGCAAAGTATTAGTAATTCATTATTATTCAATAATTGAGCTATTTTGAATTTATGATGCTAACCTAATTAATCATATATCTCAGTCATGTATCTTTGTAAACTGTAGATTATATATCTGAGGTTATCTTAAAACCTTTAGGTAGGCATATGTTCCAATTTAAATTTATTTTGAAGCTTAGTTTCAGCTAATAGTGCACACCAAAACTTCTGCTAATATCTTTTCAGTATTAAGAGAATAAAAGCCAGCCTGGCAGCTGGGGAATGAAATTCTTTTTCTAATAGTTAATCTGAGATGTGTTCTAAGGAAGCTCTTATATGAAACACAAAGGCCTATCTATGAAAAATACCTTTTTTATCTATCTTTATTCATCAGAATTCTATATAAAATTATCATTATTATTATCAATCAAATTGTACAGCTTAGGCAAAATCATATTCTTGAAAACACACAGATAAAAATACCCAGTAGATTGGAATATTTTTATGGAAGAAAGACACTGTATTATAAACAGCAGGGTTTTCCCCACATTCACTAACACTGTTCCAGATACCAGAAAAAGAAGGTAGCAACAAACTTGTAAAGATACAAGAGAAGCATAAATCATTTCAGAGTTTGTACTTTCCTAACCTTGCTTAAACAAGATTGATTCATCAATGTTTTCTCCTCATGTGCTGACATCTTGAACTTCAATTGCTTCAATTGCCATATGCTTCACCTCTGAGATGGCCACTGGGAATATTCACATAAAAAACTCTCTTTTTAATGAAAAGCAAAACAAATAACAATAAAACAAAACAAAATCTGGTGTCATTTTGGTGCTGTAATGACACTTAGGTTTGCACGTCATACTGTTGGAATATTTGACTATTTGTCTTTTTCCAGATGGTACATCACTTTTATAGCCATGAATTCATTTGAAATAACAGGATGCCTTTAAATTAAAATCTGGCATGAAATAAAGACTAATGGCTGCAGAAAAAGGAGGTGGTTCTAAGAGAAGCAAAGTTGGTCAGTATGATATATCTATTCTCTGCTGCATGAAAGACTCATCATCCAGTCACTCCGGTTCTTTTTGAAAATTTTTCTATCATACATTTTACATTCCAATCAGAGTTTCTACTTCCTCCCTCTTTCTGTTCCCTCCCACCTCCTCCCTTCTATGCCTCCCCCATTCACTCCTCATCTTTCTCCATTCAGAAAGGGGAAGGCCTCCGGGAGTTAACAAAGTGTGGCACATTAAGTTGAGACAGGACCAAGATCCTCCCCTCGCATCGTTTGAGAAGGTCAATTCAGCTTAGATTTTGGGTTCCCAAAAGTCAATTCAAGCATCAGGAAAAGGTCCCATCCCCCATCTGCTCATATGATCCCATATGTCCCCACACCTTTATCACTCCCATCTACATCCCACATCCAATTTACCCAGGAGCTATCTTCTATTTCCCCTCCATTGGCAGATACATGCAAACTATTTGAGCCCTCCTTGTTACCTAATTTCCCTGGAGCTTTGGATTATCCTTTATAGCTATATCCACTTATGAATGAGTACATGCATGTCTGTCTTTCTGAGTCTGAGTTACCTCACTCAGGATGACTTTTTCTATTTCTATCCTTTTACATGCAACTTTAATAATGTCATCGTTTTACTAATGAATAATACTCCATTGTGTAAGTGTACTATATTTTTTTATTTGCTCTTCAGTTTAGGTCCTGGCTAGTAAAAATAATGCTACTATTAAGATAGCTGAGTAAGCGCCCTTGTAGTGTGATTGACATTCATTGCATATATGCCCAAGATTGATATAGCTCGGTCCTGAGGTAGATTGATTCCTAATATTTCAGAAATTGCCATAAAAAATTCCAAAGTGACTATATATGTATGCACTACCACCAGAAGTGGAGGAGTGTTTCTTTATCTTAGCCATTCTGAGAGGTATAAAATGAAATTTCAGAGACATATTGATTTGAATTTCCACTATGACTAAGGTTGTTGAACAATTACTAAGTATATTTCTGCCAATTGAGATTCTTCAGTTGCTAAATCTCAGTTTACTCCTGAATCTCATATTTAAAATTGGATTATTTGGTACTTTGATGTACAGTTTCTTGAGTTCTTTATGTATTTTGGAGATCAGTCCTCTGTTAGATATGGGGTTCATGAAAATCTTCTTTTTTTTTCATTCTGGAGGCTACTGTTTTGTCTCATTGATAGTATCCTTTTCTCTACAGAAGCTTTTCAGTTTTATGACATCCCACGTATTAACTGCTGGTCTCAGTTTCTGTGGCACTGCAGTTATATTCAAGAAGTTATCTCATGTCTAAATGCACTCAAGGGTACTTCCTACTTTCTTTTCTATCAGATTCAGTGTAACTGGATTTATATTGAGATCTTTGTAACCATTTGGACTTGAGTTTTGTACAGGTTGATGTATATGGATCTATTTGAAATTTTCTACATGTTGTTGGTCTCCATTTGTTTAAGATTATTTATTTTTTTCCATTGTACAGTTTTGAATTCATTCTCAAAAATACATTCTTCATAGGTGTATATATTTATAGCAAGGTCTTCCTTTCAATTCTATTGATTCATCTGTCTGCTTTTACGTCAGTACCATGTTGTTTTTATTACTATAGCTCTATAGTACATCTTGAAGTCAGGGATGGTGATATCTTCGAATCTGCATCTCTAGGTTCAAGCCTACTTGATCATAGTAGATGATTTTTTTTATGTGTTTCTGGAATCAGTTTGCCAATATTTTGTTGAATATTTCTTGAATCAATATTAATGAGAGAAATTGTTCTGTAATTCTTTCTTTGTTACATCTTTGTGTGGTTTGGGTATCAGGGTAACTGTAGCCTCATATAAGGAGTTTAGCAATGTTCTTTATGTTTCTATTGTGTGAAACAATATGAAGAGTATTGGTATTTGCTCTTCTTTGAAATTCTGATATAAGTCTCTACAGAAACCATTTTTCCCTGTGCTTTTCTTTTTGTCTCTTTGGGAAACTTTTAATGACTGCTACTGTTTCCTTAGGCATTATAGGTCTATTTAAATTGTTTATCTGGTCTTGATTTGATTATGGTATGTAATATCTATCAAAAAAATTGTCAATTTGTTTTAGATTTTCCAATTTTGTGGATTAGAGATTTTTGAAGTATGACATAATGATTCTCTGAGTTTTCTAAGTGTCTGCTGTTAGTTCCCTTTATTTCTTTATTATTTTTGTCATTTGAATATTCTCTCTTTGCCTTTTGCTTCATTTTGGTAAGGGTTTGTCAATCTTGTTTATTTTATCAGTGTAATGATTCTTTGTTTCATTGATTCTTTGTATCACTCTCCTTGATTCCCTTTTATTGATTTCAGCAGACTTTGATTACCTGCTGCTTATTCCTCCAGGTAAGTTTGTTTGTTTTTGTTCTAGATATTTCAGGCATTCTGCTAAGTTACTAGTGTGATATTTCTCCAAAGTCTTTATTGGGGCACTTAGTGCTATTAACTTTTTTCTTATTACTGTTTTAATAGTATTCTATATGCTTGGGTATGATGGGGACCAATTTTCATTGAATTCTAAGAAGTCTTTAATTTCCTTATTTATTTCTTCTTTGACACAGTGGTAATTCAGTTGAGAATTTTTTAGTTTCCATGTGTTTGAAGTTTTTCTGTAGTTTGTGATTTGTTTAAGTCTAAGTTTAACCTATGGTGATATGATAAGACACAAGTAGCTATTACATTTTAGTTTATCTGTTGAAGTTCTGTACAATGTTGAAAAGAAGGTATGTTCTGTTGTGTTTAGGTCGTATTTTCTGTAAATGTCAATTAAGTGCATTTGGGTCATAACATATATTATTTTTATTCTTTCTCTGTTAAGTTTCTGTCTTGAAAACCTATGTATTGCTGAGACCATGGTGTTGAAGTTTCCCATTATTAATGTGTGATGTCTGATAAGTGATTTAAGCTTTAGTAATGTTTCTTTTTCCAAATGTGTGTGCATTTGTATTTGGGGCATAAATGTTCAGAATTGATCCCACATCTTGATGGATATTTTCCTTGGATGAATATAAAGTGTACTTCTCCATATTTTTTTGAATAGTTTTAGTTTGAAGTCTATTTTGGTAGATATCATGATAGTAATACTGGCTTGATTCTCAGGCTCATTTGATTGGAATATATTTTCTGAACTCTTTAAAATAATGTCTGTGTTTAAAGTTTAAGTGTGTTTCTTAAATGTAGCAGAAGAATGGATCCTGTTTTGTATGCTTCTGTAATAAGTCTTTGCCTTTGTATTGACAAACTGAGTCCGGTGATATTAAGATATATTAATAACCAGTGAATGTTAATTCCTGTTACTTTTTGGGTTTGGTGGTGGTAGTGCATGTATGTGTTTGTGTGAATTTCTCTGTCTCTGTCTCTCTTTGTCTCTCTCTCTCTCTGTGTCTCCCAGTGTGTGTGTGTGTTCATTTCTTTAGCTTTTTCTGGTTACAATTATCTATTGCCTTGCTTTATTGGGTGCAGCTAACTTCCTTGTGTTGAAGTTGATTTTTCCTTTTTTGTAGGGCTGGATTCGTGAATAGGTATTGTTTAAATCTGGTTTTGATATGAGTTATTATATTTTCTCTATTTGTGGGGATTGAAAGTTTTTCTGGGTATCCTAGTCTGGGCTGGCATCCATCGTGGTCTTTTACTGTCTGCAAAATGTCTATACATGACTTTTGGCTTTTAGACTCTATTCGGTATATTTCTGATATGTCTGCCTTTACATGTTATTTGCTGGTTTTTTCTTCACAACTCTTAATATACTTTTTTATTCTGTATAATTATTGTTTTGATTATTATGTGGTTGGGGGATTTTTAGTCTAGTTTGTTTTATGTTCTGTAAGCTTCTTGTACCTTCATATGTATGTCCTTCTTTATGTTGGGAAAGGTTATTTTCTAATATTTTATCAAATATGATTTCTGTGCTTTGAGCTATGATTCTTCTTCTATTCCTTTTATTGTTGTTTGTTATTTTCATGGTATCTCAGATTTTCTGTATGTTCTATATTACAAATTTATTGGATTTAATATTTTCTTTAATCAATGAATCTATTTTCTCTATTGTATCTTCGATGCCTGAGATTCTCTATTTCACCTCTTGTACTAAATTGGTTATGTCTGCTTCTGTAGTTCCTGGGTTATTTAACCAGACTTTCCATTTCCAGAATTCCCTGTGTCTGAATTTTCTTTATTGCTTAAATTTAAATTTTCAAGTCTTGAGCCATTTTTCTTGACTTCTTTTGCTTTCTTTAAGGGATTTGTTTATATCTGATTTTTGTTTATCTTTCCCTGAATTTCTTTGAGGGAATTTTCTATTTCCTTTTTAAGGGCCTCTATCACCTTCATAAAGTTATTTTTAAAGATTTTTTCTTGTGCTTCTGCTGGGTTGGAATTTTCAGGTCTTGCTGTTGTAGGGTCACTGGGTTCTCGTAGTGTCATATTACCCTTTCTGATGCTGAATATACTCTTACACTGGTATTTACTCATTTTATCTTCCAACTGGTGTCAGTTCCACCTGTCCCTATGAAATACTGGAGTTATGGGAGAGGGATGACCAAGGGCAGGATAACTAAGTTCAATGAGTTGGGTTGTGGAGTAGTTTTTGAAGGAACAGAATCCAGTAATTGGCAGTAGTGGTGATGATGCAGCTTGGGGACAGGTCTCTCACCCACTTGCTCACTGTTGGGACTGCACCAGAGCATTGAAATTCCACCAGAGCTGGGCCAGGGCCCAGCTTCCTTACTGGTACTCAGATGGAAGGTACAAGGGCATGGGATGTGCCCTGGGATTTAGGACCTTGTGGAAGTTCAGCTGGATGTTAATCACTTCCCTGTTCTTCCAATGGCCATGGATTGTATCTGTACCTCTGTCACCTGCTGGGGTTTTGGGTGGCCTGGCCATAGGAAGATGACAAAGTTTGTGGGTTTGGGTCTTTGGTGAACAGAATTCACTGAGATACAGTAGTGCACCCTAGGAGCAGGTTCCCTGCATGATTGCTGGCTTATAGGAACTGCTTTGTGAAAGATTTTGTACAATTTATGGTAATAAATTATAGATCATTAATTGTACGCATTGTATGCATCAATGGTATATCTAATTTTTTTCTCATTTGGTATTTGTCAGATACTTTTTTGAATTTTTTCAAATTATTATAAATCTAAATGTAAAATTTATATTAAACTGGATTTTGCATCTCAAATCCCAGTTGGCAAGGTCAAATATGTATGTGTGTGTGTGTGTGTGTGTGTGTGTGTGTGTGTGTGTGTGTGGTGTGTATGTGTGTGTGGTGTGTGTGTGTATGACTGTCTGTGTCTATGTGTGTTGTTACTTAGCCATAAATAAGAAATTTATAGAAATAATACAATACAGATTAACATTGAAAATAGTATGTAAAGTATTATCTACATATATATATATATATATATATATATATGATAATGCATACATTTCATGGTTCCACATATATGACATCCACAGAGATGCAAGGGTCTGACAGGTGAAAAATAAAGAATTCTTGTTTAATGGCTACAAAGTTGAAGTTTGGGAAATTGAAAGTGCTCTGGAGGCATAATAATAACAATAGCTATGTTTAGTGACATTCAAATGTACACTTAAATAGCTAAAATTAAAGTGTTTGCATTTATTTTTAAATGTTTCTGTGGTATATATTTTTAGAAAAGATAAAATATTTGAGATATTTAAAAATCTGCTAAAGTATGTATTATATTTTAACTCTGTTTTACTATTTGTAAAAAGTAAAACAAGTCTAGCTGTTTATCATTGGGTGAACAAATAAAATGTGATGCATACAAACATGCAGTTATTTTCAGACATAAATAAAAATCATGACATTTCCAGGAAGTCATTATATTAAGCAAAATAAGCTAAATACCAAAACACAAATTATATTTATTCATCCTCTTACACAGATTTTGTATTTTTAATATATGTATAGATAATAAGTTCTTCACACTCTTGATGAGCAGGAGATAGTCAAGGAGTATAAAAGTATTTTTGATAGTGTGCTTAAGGTTCCCTACATCTGCCTGTAATCAATATCTTGGGTAATAGATGATTCTCTTCTTACCTGTCATGCTAAATTTATCATCTTTGAGGAACCTAAATAATAAGATCAGCTTCAGATGACTTTTTTCATTGCTCATGAATTTATTGTAACACAGTGTTTTCAATAATTTTGATTCTAACCTTACATACTTTTTAGTATGTACTTGCCTTTTTTTATTTTTAATTTCCTCTAAGAGTGAGAAGACACATGACACTTCTTCACAGTGTATAAACCTTTTTTCATTTTAAGATACTTTGAAAAATCTGAAATTTAAAATGAAGATAAGTATTTGTCATAAATACTGGAGCATTTGTAAAAGAGCAGACTGTACCTTCAGTGAACAAGTTTTATGAGAACATCTGGGGAATGAATAATGTTACATTATTCTTTAATTTTTTCTCCTTTCTTTGTTTGAGATAGATATCATTTTGTAGCTCAGGCTGACTCTTAGTATGTATTCCTGGCATTATATGAATCCATGGGAATTTTTCAGTCTTAGCTTACCAAGAGTTGGCATTGGACCCAGTATGTCATTGATGTTCCCTTTAAATACTGTGAAAATTAATATAAAAATAAACACAAAAAATCATGCCATTGTATTCTATGAAAAGGAGGAATTAATTCACTATATCTCTATTGCTTTTAAAAATATTTTTATGGATATATGAACAAAAGTAGTTTATTTTAAAAATTTGTATACTACTTTAATAACACTATTAGGAACCATTTCTCCTTGATAAAAAATTCTCAATTTATGTGTTTATTTATATTGTAAAGAAGAATTTTTTACCACTCCAAAATAGAGATTCTCAATAGAATTTGATTTTCACCAAAAACCATTAAATATTTGTGTATTTTTTGTATATATACATACATGAATAAAAATAATAATAAATAATATTAAATTATTATTTTCAAATTTCTGATTCTCATTTCTAGAAGATTATGCTTTTAGGAAGTATAAGGTAAAAACCTATGTTACATTTGAGACAATATTAATTTTGTGAACGGCTAGGCCATCCTTTAATCAATATTGTGTTTTAAAAATATCATAATCCATGTTTTAAAAAGACTAGAATAAGGAAAAGAAAGATTTGTAATAAAATCTCAGGTATACATAAAAGCACTTCCTCTCTTGAAAAGTAGAGTGAAATATGAATACTAGAGCATAACATGTTGTAACTGTGACAAGGTCTTCCCTTTGTGTCCCTTGATTATCTTAAGCAAAGCTTATCTTCAAAAAAGTTTAGAATTTCTCATGATTCTTTCACCAGTCTATGATGCAGTTTTCTACGGCACCACTTAGCCAAGACAAGTATAATTTGCTTTGATGTTGAAAGGTAAAAGCAAATCCCAGAAGTCTCCTTCATGAATTTCTCAAACTGGTCTCTTTAACTCAGTTGCTTGTTGGCCCCAACAGGTCAAATACATTTGCAAATTCCCATCACATATACTCTAAACTGCTTTTGCACATCTTCCATTGGCCAATTGGTGACTCCTTGTCCAGGATACTGAATTAAACACTTCTAGAGCAACAAGAATTATTATTTTTTAAAATATTTACTTCTTGATATTTTCCTCCCTTGTTCCTTTTTTATTTAGTTGGGTATTTTCTCTGGGGTCTCTGTTTTGCTGCAAGTATTCATGTGCTTTCACGATTAAAAGTGAGTTATCTTTGGGTTGGCTTTACCTTTTTGTAAATGGTTGTGGCAAGAGTTACAATGAAATCAGAGGAGAAAACAAACTAAGTTATCTCACATAGTATATATATGTAAGTGGCTTATTAAGTACATATGGGTAGCTCTATATTTATGTTTATGTATAAAATGCAATGGGAGTGACAATATAAGAGTTTATTAAGTTAAAAAGAACTTTACTGCAGAAAAAGTGACAGAAGAAAATGAATAGATATATCAAAGAAAACATATTTTGAACAATTCTTCAAATGCTTTCAGGGTTAACTTTATGAATCTCGATGTACTTACATTTCCTTTGTAAATGCTATTAAAGTTAAAATCTACATCTTAAATATGCATTCCACGGGATGAGAAAATATCCCTAGGATAAATATAAAAATAAAAGGCTCACAATTTCATACTTTTTGCATGAGTCTTTCCTGTTCTGTTTGTTATTTTCTGTATAATATCCCCCACTTCCTCTAAAGGTTTTAAGTTTTATACTCAAAACCTCTAAAAAGCCACATTCTTCCACTATGTTCTCAAAATTTAATGTGTCATGCTGAATGCTCATTTCATGTTATACTGTCTGAGAAGTGAATTTGTTCATTTTAGATATTTGAAATAATAAATCATATTGCTGCATGATACAAAATAACAATTACATGCCTCATTGTGTATATTACACTGATTAAACTTTTCTGCTAAAGGAGAGGTTTTACAAGTTAACAGCTTTGTAGCCTCAACCTCAGTGAATCCTTATTACTTATGAATTCAAACAAACATAATATCACTGAAACAATTGTCAAGAAAAAAAACTGGGCCAATTACTAAAAACATAGTGCATCCAGTTTTCTAATATCTGTCATTAAGGAATAAAATTAACTGCTTATATTTTAAACTGACAATTTTAAATGTGGCAGTCAAATTATTTTCTTAGAAATTTTCTTGGCATATGTCATAATTTAATTAACTCACATGTCATAACGTATAATATACCTACTTTCTAAAATTTTCATTATTCCTCAACAAATATAGAAACATAACTAACTTTGAAACTCTCCAAATAGGAAATTACAATTTACAGAATCTTAAGACTACTGAGGTTTGTTGGAAAATGAGCAGAGAAAACTTAATTAAGCTAATGTGATATTATTCTTGCTTCCTAAAGCAGAAGTTTACCAAAAACTTCAAATATAGAGTAGAAATGATTATAACACAAATTATGTTATCTTAGGTCACAAAGGAAACATTAATTTTGGTGATTACCCTATAGACTTTACAGCAGACAGGAAAGAAAGATCCATTCCATTAGAGAGGTAAGCTGTGTGTTTCTCCAGTGCTTCTTATCTATATGTGTGAAACTTTTTTTCTGTATACTTCATAATTGAAACCTTATTATTATCTCCAGACTTAATTTAAATGTTTCAACCTACCTTTTACCAAGAATTATTATACTGCATCTAAAGCATTCTAACTTTAAATATAAATGTAATGGTAGAGAAGGCACTTAGATTTATTGTCTATTCATTTATTCTAAAAATAATTTTGTAACAATATTGCATAGTACATATTCTATGGGTAGAAAAGACATTCAGTTTTGAGAAGGCATAAACAGAATAGTAAGAGGTTACAGCTTACAGCTTTGGCATTTGGACTGTTTTTCTATACTCTTTGACAGTCTTCCAAATCTTATAGTCCACACAGTTGCCTTTAAAGGTGTGAGATCTCACTAATGAACTTTTCATCAATATCAAAATCTTTGTATCTACAAATTTGTTACAGAGTAGACTAGCACAACTAATTTGAAGTGAAAGTAATTAAATTTAGATTTTATTTGTCCTTATTTCCACAGCAGTATGAGGTGAGATAATCTGAAATCAAACAAAATTGCATTTGAATCATTCCTTCTACACTGGCTTAGATATATGGCTTATGGGGCTGAAATGTATCATATATAGATATACAAATACAGACATATGACATTCTATTAGTACTAGGTTGTATGACTTACATAGATTTGCTTAACTTTTTAAATATTTTAATAAGTTGCCATTGACATAAAATAAATATATATATATATATATGTATATATAATATATAGCTTGATAATTTTGGGTACACATGTATTCTACTAAAGCCATTAAAGCTGTTTAAATGATGGACACAGTAATAACCTTAAAATTCATTTTCAGGCATGATACTTAGTATTCAAAGTCATAGGTTCTTCATAAGTAAAACTGATAAACATAGATGCTTCATCATATAGGAAAACCAAAGAGTATTTAGTTGGAGAATATAGTATGTACTAGAAGATGGGATGTGAGTAGATGTTTTTCTTCATGTTGCATTTAATGAGCATAACTGAGTAATCAAATTTTGATTATAACTATTATTTTATTTGCATCATTTCCAATGATTCAATATTTTCTTTTATTTATAACAGAAATAAAAAATAAAATAAAACTTGTGCTCAACCAAAGTTTGCAGAGCTTCTTAGAAGAGTGTGTGTGTTAGATGTTTGACCTGTTTAGAAACAAGATGATACTTACAGACACAAGTTCTGACATGTGCTGATATATGTGCAATTCTCGGTGTAAATTTAGAAGAAAAAGGCACATAAGTTCTTTCAATTACCTAAGGACAGTCTGACATTTCAGCCAAAACTGGATCTGAAGAACGGGAATCTGAAAGGGTGTTTTCAAAGACAGCAAACTTTGAATGAGACATAAAGAGCCAGTGGAGGCACTTTCTGTCCAGTGTAATTTCTATTTATTTGAATTTAAGATCTAGTTGTATAAATTCACAATTCCTAAATCATTTCCTTATAATATAAAGCATGCAAGAATTTATCATGCTTATATATAGCTGTGCTACAAATCAACTTTCTGAGATCCTGAAATAATATGCTCCTTTGATTCCTTTATACACTAAAAAAATAGAATAATTATTCATTTCAATGAGTGATAGGTGACAGAAATGGTGCTGATCTAAGATTAATAATGCAGAGGGTTTTATAAATGTATATTTCAGAGACCCTTCAGAAGCATAATGGAATAATAAGAATGTAACAGTATAAAATTTTACTAAAATTTGCATGCATCTAAGCTTTAATGCCACATTATATACATTTTATGTTTTCTCACAGTTTATAATTTATAGGAATTCTATGGATATCCATGTTTTAACTTAGATTCAGTTATGACACAAAGAAAATTGTCATTTGAGAAGAGCTGCTAACTTCAGACCAATTTCCAAATGTGAGACTTATTCAACGTGTTTCAACACTGCTGTTTAGCAGTTAGGCCTTGAACTCACAGAAATATCTGGAATTATCGAATTAAAGGTGAATGTCATCACTTGGTCTTTCCCATGCTGGGATTAAAAGTGTGATCCTTCTGGCTTGATTATTGGTGGATCTATGTGCTAATATTCCAGGCTGATTTTATTAAATATAAAATATATGAGCACATATTCCCTTTTGTTTAAAAAAAATTAAAAACAAGGTTGTAACTAGCATAAGAAAAAACATATACAATGGATGCAGTAATTGTATACAATATATACAAGCAATAATGGCATGGCATGAGTAATGTCCTTTCTATTAACAATTGACAAACCCAAAGAAAATATTCCATTATATATCATATTTTGGTGAGTCCAAAGTATTGTACCTAATTCACTTTCTATTCAATTTATATTACTAACTAAAAACTATATTTTGATGTTTCTAAAACTTATACACTGTAACTTCTAAGTGAGTTTCTTTACGAAAACTATACCTATCTCATCTTCAACTTCCTAAGAGACCCAAGAAGGAAATAATATTAACTAGATAAACAGTACAGGCAAACAAGCAACTTCAAAAAAAATGTAAGAAATGAAACAGCTGGCTGCTTGGACAGTCACCCAAAGTTCTTCTGTATTGTTGAAGTATTCATCTTCTGCCTACAGGCCTAGCATATCTGACAGACTTCTCTGTGAAGCAAATATTCTGAAAGACCTTCTTATCTTGTCTTGGCAAGGTTCATCAATTCATTTTTGGTGTATGTCTCCTGCTTGTTTTAAACCCCATACTGTCAGCAGTCAAGGCAAGAGTACTTTCTTACCTGGTGACTAACTTTTGCAACAAAGAAGGTAAATTCCATATGGAGTTTCTTTGATGTCCATAATCTTCTCTGAAATAGATTGGTGCTACCAAGAGCAGATGATTCATTGTCATAAAAATAATAAGAACCTATGTTATTAAATACCATATTCTGTGAACCTCTGAAGTGTTTTAAAAAGACCTGGTGATCTAAAATATACCTCTTTGATCTTGAAAACATATCTAATATGGCTATAAGTTTGATTGTAATTTCTAACTACTCACTTGCATTTCTTTATATCCTAATTAGTCGATAATAATAGCTTTCATGGACTAGCAATTGGTATTACATTGTCAGATGACCTGTATAAGTGCAATACCTTGAACAAGCATAGAGATATATGAATAGTAATAAAATTAATCTCAACATTATATCCATGTCCACAATCTGTATATAATATACAAAAAATCCAATCCAATGTAAAATATTTAAAGCTAGTAATTGCTTTTTAAAAGCAGATTTCAATAATCTACTTGTATATTCTATCATATCTGTATCCCCTTTTGTTCTGTTGTTTTAAAACAAGAACCCTAAATCCAATATTATTGTTTAGCTTTATTTTAACCATAACTAATAACAATTTTTAGCCAATTACCCTAAACAATGACAATAATCCATTGAAAGTCCCAAAACACACACCACACAACCTGATAATGTGGGTACCATGTTCTTAAGTTTACTTCTGGCTTTCTGGGGAGCAATATCATCTTTAGGGGATCCTGTAGAGAAAAGTTTTAATTGTCAAGTACTGAAATAAGTAGCTGTATCATGTGTTGTCTGGTCTCTGCATAACAAGAAAGCGCAGGGCTTGTTTCAAGTCCTGCTAGAGTAGTCTGTGAACCTGGTTCATCTCAGCTAGCCACCTTGAAATTATTCTGAGCAGTTTGTAGTCCAAATGTGATCTTTGGTTGGTGTTTGTCAGCTGAGTGGCTTTGTCATATTCCATGTGAAATCATGTTTGTGGACACAATCTTTCTTTTGGATGCTTCAAGTTCACCATCAGGCATTGTCATGGGTCAATGCAGAAAACTGATAAGAGACTAAAACACAACACAATGTACAGCAGGCTAAATAAAACATTTTTATAATTAATTACTCTATATAAACATCAGTATCATGAGAAAAAAGTTTAATATATATGTATATGTAATCTTATAGATTTTAACATAAACATTTATTCAGCATAGGATTAGAAACAATAGAATAGTCCCTTATTTTTAGTTATTCTTCTGGCCCATATCAGGTGGTTTCTCTGATATGATACAAAAATTTTGAATTTTCATTTAATAACCATGCTTGGGTTTAAAAAAGGAGAGAGTCACATCCAAATATAAAGCCAGCTTTAAATTATAAATAAACTGGTACTTCAATTTCTCTTATAAATAAAGACATAGAGGTTAAGCAATAAAATTTTCCCCAATAGTGTATACTGGTACCAATAGGCCTCATATTCCTTTGTTTGTAAATTTTCATGGATACCCCTTTCTTCTGCTTTAGATGTCAAGATGTCCAAGAACATTTAACTTCTAGAAGATGGGTATTTCTAGTTTTCTGAAAACAAAACAAAACCCTGTCCCCAAACTTTTGTTTTTCTTTTTTGTTTCTTTGTTTGAATTACATAAAATTTTTATCATATTTTTCCCATGTATCACCCTGCTCATGTTCCCTTTCCTCCTCCCAATCCCTCCTAGTCCACCTTGAACCTCCCCATAGCCCATTCCCTGAAGTATTCCACAAAAAGGGCAAGAAATTCCAAGGTGGATCAGCTTACCATAGTGCATCAACTCCAGGCAAGTACAATTTTCTCAACTCAAATTCAAGACTGGGTGAGGCACCCATCTGCAGGGAATGAGCTCCAAGGCACCAGCCCATGCATAGGAACATAGTCTGATCCCACCCCTCAAGTCTCCACATACTTCCCATGCCAATCAATAGTTACCTCCATTGGAAGACCTAGCTTCTTTTCCCCATAGTTCCCCAGTGGCTGTTCTTGATACAGAGAGCTTCCCAAAGCTGCAGCCAAGCATCACTTCTCATAAGCCTTATCCCCTTGCTCAAACAAACTCTCCTCCCCAACTATCTAGCTGGAACAAGAATTTGTCCCAGTGCTCAGCCATGTATCTGCTTCTGCAACCATTCATTGTTGGATGTAGTTTCTGTGATGACAATTAAGGTGGTTATTCATTTGATTATAGGGGATGTCATTCAGTGACCTCCACTACTGGTTGAAGACATAGTCAGTTCTATGAGTTCTTGGAGGTTTCCCTAGCACCCAGTCTCCTTTCTACCCCAAATTAGCTTCCTCTATCAAGATATCCATCTTTTTTCTCTCTTTTGTTGTTCCTCTCACTCAATCATCTCCTTCTCTCATGATTTCTTCCCACCTCTTCTTGGTTGCAAACCATTATGATCCCAATTTGCTAAGGTGAGCTTCTATATTTTCTCTTCCTAGTGGAATCCATGGATGTCTCTCTTAAGTTACTTCTCTCTTAAGTTACTTCTGATCCCACGCTGTTCAGGGGTTGTGGTTTGCAGATTTAGTATGCTTCACTTTTTGCCTATAATCCACTTATGAGTGAGTACATCCCATGTCTATCTTTCTGGGCTTGTGATACCTCGCTCAGGAGGATATTCTCAAAATCCATCCATTTACCTGAAAAATTTTATGATGTCATATTTTCTTTTTACTTCTGAATAGTATTCCACTATGTAGATATACCACACTGTGTTAATCCATTCTTCAGTTGAGTGGCATGTAGGTTTTTTCCAGGTTCTTGCTATTACAAATAATGCAGCTATGAACTTTGGAGTGTGCATGTTCATCCTTTGGGTATATGTCCAATAGTGGTATTGCTTGATCCTTGGAGAGATTGATTCTGTTTTCTGAGGAACCATCATACATCATTCCAGAGTGGCTGTACAAGTTTACACTTCTACCAACCATGGAGGATCCCTTTTTCCAAATCCTATTCAGCATAGGTTGTTATCTGTGTTTTTGTTCTTAGCCATTCTGACAGGTGTAAGGTGGTATCTTAAAGTTTTTTTTTTTTAATTCCTCTGATGGATAAAGATGTTGAGCAATTTTTAAGCGTCTTTCAGCCATTTTTAAATTTTTTTGTTGAGAGTTCCCTTTTTAGTTTTGAACCCCATTTTAAATTAGATTATTTAGGGTTTTGAGCTCTAGTTTCTTGAGTTCTCTATATATTTTCAACATCAGTCATCTGTCAGATGAAGGGTTGGTGAAGATCTTTTCCCAATCTGTAGGCTGTTGTTTTTTCTTATTGACTGTGACATTTACCTTAAAGAAACTTCTCAGTTTTACAAGGTCTCACTTATTAATTGTTGTGCTTAGTGTCCATGCTACTGGTGTTATATTTAGGAAGTAGTCATCTGTGTCAATGCAATGGAGGGTATTCCCCACTTTCTTTTCTACCAAGTTCAGTGTAGCTGGGTTTATGCTGATATCCTTGATTCACTTGGATTTGAGTTTTGTGCAGGGTGATAGGTGTAGATCTATTTGCATTCTTCTACATACTAATATCCAGTTATTCCAACATCATTTGTTGAAGATACTATATTTTTCATTGAATATTTTTGGCATTTTTGTCAAAAATCGAGTGTTCTTAGGTGTGGGGGTTAATGTCAGGGTGGTCAGTTCAATTCCATTGATCCACAAGTCTGTTTCTATGTCATTACTAGGCTGTTTTATGATTGTAGTTCTATAGTATAGCTTGAAGTCAGGGATGGTGATTCCTCCTGAAGTTCTCTTACTGAAAAGGATTGTTTTGGCAGTCCTGCTATTTCATATTAAGCTGAGTTTTGTTCTTTCAAGGTCTGTAAAAAATTGTGTTTGGATTTTGATGGGGAGTGCATTGAATATGTAGATTTCACTTGGTAAGATTGCCATGTTTACTACCTATCCAGGAGCATTGAAGATCTTTCAATTTTCTGATATCCTCTTCAATTTCTTTCTTCAGTGATTCAATGTTTTTGTCACACAGGTCTGCTATTTCTTTAGTTAGGGTTATACAAAGATATTTAATGCTATTTTCAGTTATTATAAAGGGTGATGTTTTCCTTATTTATTTTCAGCCCTTTAATCCTTAGTGTATAGGAGGGATATTGATTTTTTAGTTAATCTTGTACACTGCTACCTTGCTAAAGGTGTTTATCAAATGTAAGAGTTCCCTGGTAGAATTTTGGGGGTCACTTATGTATACAATCATATTAGCTGCAAATAAAGATAGTTTAACTTATTCCTTTCCAATCTGTATTCCTATAATCTCCTTTTCTTCTCATTGTTTTAGCTAAATTTTCAAGAACTATGTTGAAAAGATAAGGAGAGAGAGGACAGCGTTGTTCCTGATTTTAGTTGGATTGCTTTGAGTTTTTCTCTATTTAGTTTGAGTTGGTTGTTGGCTTGCTGTAAATTGCCTTTATATATTTAGGTATTTTTCCCTATATTCCTGATCTCTCCAGAATTTTATCATGAAGAAGTATTGGATTTTGTGACAGGCTTTTTCAGCATCTAATTAGATAATCATTTATCTTCTTTCAGTTTCTTTATATGATGGACGACATTTCACAGCTTTTCATATGTTGAACCAGCCCTGCATCTCTGGGATGAAGCCTACTTGATTGTGGTTGATGATTTTTTTTTTGATAGGTTGTTGGATTCTTTTTGGCAGAATTTGATTGAGTAATTTTACATCAATGTTAATTAGAAAGACTTGTCTGTAATTTTTTTTCTTTGTTGCATCATTGAGTGGATTGGGTATCAGGGTGATTGTGGCCTTATAAGAAGATTTCAGTAATGTTTCTTCAGTTTGTAATGCATGGAACAGTTTGAGGAGCATTGGTTATTAGTCATTCTTTGAATATCTGGTAGAATTCTACAGTGAAACTATCTGGTCCTGGGGTTTTTTACTTGTGAGACTTTTAATAAGTGTCAATTTCCTTTGAGGTTAGATGTCTGTTAAGTCTTTAATCTGATCTTGATTTAATTTTGATAAGTGGTACCTATCCAGAAAGCTGTCCATTTCTTTTAGGTTTTCCACTTTAGTGGTATATAAATTTTCAAAGTATGACCTGATACTTCTCTGTATTTCCTGGGTGTCTTTTGTTATGTCCCATTTTAATTTCTGATCATGTTAACTTGGATACTTTTGCTCTTTCTCTGCTTCTTGGTTAGTTTGGATAAGGGTTTATCTATCTTATTTACTTTCTCAAAGAATCAACTCTTTGATTCATTGATTCTTTGTGTTGTTCTCATTGTTTCTATTGTATTTATTTCAGCCCCAAGTTTGATTATTTCCTGCCATCTACTACTTCTAGGTGAGTTTGCTTAGAATTGTGCTAAAGCCTTCAGCTGTGCTGTTAGGTCTCTTATGTAAGATTTCTCTGGGTTTTTAATATAGCCATCTAGTGCTATGCATTTTCCTTTTAACACTGCTTTCCTTATGTCCCATAAGTTTGGATATGTTGTAGATTCATTTTCAATAAATTCTAGGAAAGTTTTGATTTCTTTCTTAACTTTTTCCTTGGCCCAATAGTGGTTCAATTGAGAGATGTCCAGTTTCCTTAAATGTGTAGGGTTTTTTGTGATTTTTTTGTTGTTGTTGTTGAACTCTAACTTTAGACCATGTTGGTCTGATATTGTGCAAGGTGTTATTCCTATTTTTCTATCTATAGATATTTGCTTTATGACTGAATATGTGGTCAGTTTTAGAGAAAGTTCCATGGGGCATTGAAAAATATGTATATTCCTTTGTGTTTGTGTGGAACATTCTGTATAATGCTATTAAGTCCATTTTGGTCATAACATTTGTTAGATCCCTTATTTCTCTGTTGAGTTTCTTTCTCATTGACCTATCCAAGGAAGAAAGTGGGGTATTGAAGTCTCCCACTATTAGTGTGTAGCACTTGATGTGACATTTAAGCTTTAGTGGTGTTTCCTTTACATATGTAGGTGCCCTTGTGGTTGGGGCATAAATTTTCAGGATTAAGACTTTATCTTGGTGTGCTTTTCCTGAGATAAATAACCAGTGTCTGTCCTGGTATCTTTGATTGATTTTCAGTTTGAAGTCTATTTTGTTAGATATTAGGAGGGTTATACCTGCTTGCTTCTCAGGACCATTTGATAAGAACGTCTTTTTTCCACTGCTTTACTCTGAGCCTGCTTCTGTCTTTGAAGTTCAGGAATGTTTCTTGTATGCAGCAGAAGGATGGCTTCTGTTTTTGTAACCATTGTGTTAGGGTGTGTCTTTTTATAAGTGAATTGTATTCATTGATATAAAGGGATATTAATGGCTAATGGTTGTTATTTCCTATTATTTTTGATAGTAGCATGTGTGTATTTCCCTTCTTAGGGTTTTTCTTCTGTGGGATTATTTATTGCTTTGTTTTCATGTGTGTATCTGATTTCCTTATGTTGGAGTTTTTCTTGTAGTACTTTCTGAAGTGCTGGATTTGTGGATAGGTATTCTTTTAATCTTGTTTTTTTTCATGAAATATTTGTTTACTTTATCTTTGGTGATTGGTAGTTTTGCTGGGTATAGTAGTCTGGGTTGGCAGCCATGCCTTTTTAGTTTATGGATAACATAGGACTAGGACCTTCTTGCTTTCCTTGTTTCTATTGAATAGTCTGGTGTTATTCTGATGGGTCTGCCTTCATAAGTAATTTGGCATTTTTACTTTGTAGCTCTTAGTATTTTTTCTTTGTTCTGCAGGTTTAGTGGCTTGATTATTATGTGGGGAGCAGTCCTTTTTGTGGGGTCTAGTCTATTTGGTATTTTTTAAGCTTCTTATATCTTTATAGGCATTTCCTTCTTCAGGTTTGGAAAGTTTTCTTCCATGATTTGTTGAATACATTTTCTGTGCCTTTGAGCTAACCTTTTTGATTCTGATTATTTTCAGGTTTGGTCTTTTGATGGTGTCCTAAATTTCCTGGACATTTTGTGTTATGCCTTTTGTTTGTTTGTTTGTTTTAGTGTTTCTTTGACTGACTTATCTAGTTCCAGTATTAAATCTTCCACTCCAGAAATGTTTTCCCTTTTCTTGGGTTGTGTTGGTTATACTTGCATTTGTAGTTCTGGCTCATTTATTCAGGTTTTCTATTTCCACCTTTGCCTCAGTTTGTGCCTTCTTTATTGCTCTTTTTCGATTTTTGATTCTCAGGATGTCTCTTTCACCTCTTTGCTTTCTTTTTCTTGGTTTTCTGTATTTTCTTTCAGAGATTTGTTCATCTCTTTCAATTTTTTGTTTGTATTTTCTTCTATTTCTTTAATGGAGTTATTTCTATCCTTTTAAGGCACCTATTATCTTCATAAGGTTGGTTTTAAAATTGTTTCCTTCTGTTTCTTCTTCATTGCTATGCTCTGTTCTTGATGTTGTAGAAGCACCAGCTTCTGGTGGTGTCTTGTTATTGGATTGTCATATGTATTCTTTCACTGGCATCTGCCCATCACTTCCTTGTTTCATTGTTAGTCAGTTCTTAGTCATTTGTGGGCCTGGGTGGAGGCTATGTGTTTCCAGTTGTCAAAGGGTTTGTTCTTAGTTGGCTCTTAGTCATCTGCAGACCAGGAGGCTGCAGGGTCTCAAGTTGGTGATGTGTGATGATGCGCTTTGTGGTTGTGGTGGGATTTGGCCTCAGGATCTTACTCCAGCTGTGTTTGGCAAGGGATTAAACTATGGGGACTCTCCTTCTTTCTTTGGTGTAGGATGGAGCTGGGTGTGGGTAGGCTTCTAGGGGCTGAAGTTCTGGTTTGGGCTTCAGAGACCACCACTTTTGTTTTTCTTGCAACTTAAAAAATTGTCATATGGGTGGATGAGCCATTATTTCTAATTTACATGAAATTTTTCAAGTTCAGATCAAGTCTTTATCAATTTTTGATGGTAACCATAGCTTTTCTTCACCTCTGGAAACAAAAGTGAAACCTTTGTCCAACCCTAACTTTGGGGAAGTTCCCTATCTAATCTCTATCAATTTTGATTTGCAGTCCTCCTGATTTTTTTCTTTCTTCTTTGAGTTTTCTATTATCTAGATCAATAAGTTTTCTACAATAGGCATCATGTTATTTAATTGGGCCCAGCAGAAATTGTTGTACCTTTTAAGTAATAAAGAAATAGACCAATTATAGGTAGAAAGTGAACCTTGACAAAAAGCCTGCAGTAATATTTGGGGAGATATTAACAACAAATATCCCCAAAGCAACATAATAGAATTTCTAAAGAAAATTAATTGGATTCTTCCTTGTGTTGTACAAGATAAACCAATTTCTGCAGCCCCTACATTTTATACCAATGCAAATAAATCAGGAAAGGCAGGTTACAAATCAGAACATATAAGTAAAGTGGCTCAAAGCCCTTATAATTCTGTTAAAAAGTCAGAATTACATCCTATCATGAGGATATCCATGGATTTTACCAAACATCTTAACATAGTCACTGACTCTCAGTATGCAGAAAGATTTGCTCTACATATTGAAACAACTGATTTTATTAATGATGAGTCAGAATTAACTTCATTGTTTATTCTGTTACAAGAAATAATTAGGACTAGCAATCATCCCTTCTACATAACACACATCCAATCCCACACAGGTGTGCCAGGTCCTTTATCACAAGGTAATTGATTATTAATATTTATCACAAGGTAATTGATTATTAATTATTAATAGGAAATATGCTAGAGGCCTCAGAATTTCATAATAAGCATGATGTCAATAGCAAGGGATTAAAAAAATATTTCTCTATCACTTGGAAACAAGCCAAAGAAATTGTAAGAAGGTGTCCCACCTATTCTTTCTATAACCAAACTCCATTGCCAGCAAGAAGCAATCCTACAAGTATATATAAAAATGAAATCTGGCAGATGGATGTATTTCTTTTACAGAATTTGGAAAATTAAGATATGTCCATCATACAATAGATACATTTAAAGGATTTCATTGAGCAACTGCTTTGAATTCAGAAAAGGTTGATTCTATAATTACACATTTGCTGGAAGTTATGGCCATCATGGAATACCTGTAAAAATTAAGACTAACAATGCTCTGGCATATGTCTCTAGTAAAATGAAACATTTTTTGCTTATTATAAAAAAAGCTTATTATAGAAATACCACACAATCCTACAGGGCAAGAAGTCATAGAGAGATCAAATCAAACTCTAAAGGATATGTTAAATAAACAGAAAGGAATAAAAAGACCCCTGTGAATAAACTACATAATGCTTTATTAACTTCGAATTTTATCAATGCTAATGAGAAAGGAATAACAGCTGCTGAAAGGCATTGGATAATAGAAAAATAAGCTGAGCTATATTAGCCTGTCTAGTTGAAAGGTGTACTGACCTCAGAATGAAAGCCAGGATATGTGCTGCTTTGGGGAAAGTGTTCTGCTTTTGTTTCCAGAGGTGAAGAAAAACTATGGATACAATCAAAATTAATAAAGACTTTATTTGAGCCAGAAAAAAAAAAAACTTCATGAAAATAAGAATTGATGGCTCATCCACCCTTAATTACAATTCATTAAGTTGTAAAACAAAACAAAGGATTGGGTATCAACAAAGTATGCCATATAAAGTTTTAATAAAACTAAGTACCTCAACTTGTATTAAGGGTAGGCAAGGGAACACAGTATAAGAAATAGGTTACCAAAAGCCAGCCAAAGTATTAGGGAAAGACCCTGTTCCCACTGTTAGAAATTCCACAAGTAGTCCAAACTACATAATTGTCACCATATATAGAGAAAGCCTAAGTTCGTCTCATTTAGGCTCTCTCATTGTCAGATAAGAATCTGTGTACTCATATGAGCCCAGGTTACTTGATTCTGTGGTTTTCTTGTGATGTCATTGACCATATTTGTGTCTACAATCCTTTCTCTGTCTCTTCAGCAAGATTCCCCGAGATAATGTTTGCTGTGGGTTTCTGCATCTGATTCCATAAGTTACTGGAGAAAGCCTTTCTGATGACAATTGGGGAAGTCACCAATTTATGAGTAAAGAAGAATATTGTTGTATATCAGCATATTGAAAATATTTTTTCCAATAGTATATGGTTCTATCCTAGGTATCCAGGTCATCCAGCACATTGGTGTTAGCACTTCAGAGAGTGTCAGGGCTCACTCCCATGGTGTTGGGATCAAGCTGAACCAGTCCTTTGTTGTTAAACTCTGTGTCACATGTATTCTAGCACATTCCATAGGCAAGATAGAATGTAGAAAAATGGTTGTGTGGCTCTGCTGGAATCTTTGCCTAAATTCAGAAGATGGCCAGTTCAGGCTACATATCCACTATTAATAGGATTCTTAGCTCAGCTCATCCTTGAAAATTCATGGGAGTTTTCTTTGTACAAGATTTATAACTGACCCCCCCAAAACATGACCTTTCAAGTGCTTTCTTTCATTACTCTGCCCTTCATTTACTGCCCAACCTATTCCCTCATGTCCACATGCCTAAAAAGAATCCAGTACACTCACAAGATCTCCTTTATTTTCTATTCCCAGTGAATATAGTTCTTTATTATTCATTATTTTCTTTTGATTGAAATTTGTGACATAGTAATCTGTGTCCATGATATATCTGAAACTCCCTATGCAGAAAAAGCTGGACTCACACTCATGGTTGTCCTAATTTCTGCCTCATTCTCCTAGATGTTAGGATGGATAGAAGTGTGAGCCACTCTAACCTTTCTTTTTTATCTAGTGTATGGGCATGTTTAAGTACCATATATATGTGTATGGCTATATGTATGAGTCAATGCAAGTTTGTGCTATGGTGTGTATATTTGTGTGTGTTTGTTTGTCTAGCTCATCAGCCTTTGTTTCAGTCCCTAATTTCTACCTTTTTGATACAGATTCTCCTCTCTTGTTCACCTCTGCAAATTCCAGAGTAATTCTGTGTCTATCTGCAGTCTTATCTTAACAACACAAGGATTATATATGCACATTCCTACATCTCTATTTTGAGGATTCAAACTCAAGCCCTCACAATTCTATCACTACTGTTTTATCAGATGGGCTATCACTTCTGCTACAGTTCCCCTTATTCTTTACTTTTATTTCAGATTACTGAGCTCAGCCAGTGAGCTCTGTTCCATATATAATTTGCATGTTTTCTCAATTTTTATTTAAATTCTTTTAATATACCCACCACAGTTCTCCCTCCCTCCTCTCTTCCCTGTTTGCCCCCAGCTTCCCTCCACCTCATTCTCTCATCCATTATTCAGAGAAAGTAAAAACTCCCAGGGTGAGTCAATGCAGTCTGGCATATTCAGTTGAGGTAGTACAAAGCCCCTCCACCCACTATCAAGGTTAAATAAGGAGTTCCTCCGTAGGGAATGCACTCTAAGAAGCCAGCTCATGCAACAAAACAAACTCTGGTCCCTATGCCAGAGGCCCTACAAACTTCCCATGACATTTGACTGTCATCCACATTCAGAGGCCTTAGTTAAGTCCCATGTAGGTTCCTCAGCTCTCATTTCAGTGTTAGTGAGCTTCCAATAGCTTAAATCAGCTGTTTCTGTGGGTGTCTTCCTCATGATCTTGACCCCTTTGCTTAGACAAACTCTCTTCCTTTTATTCAGCTGGACTTGGAGTTTTTCCCAGTGCTAAAATATGGATCACTGCATCTGCTTCCAACAGTTTCAGGATGAAGTTTTTATGACAATTAGGGTCATCATCAGTTGGATTATAGGGAATGGCCAGTTTCAGCACTTTCTCCACTATTGATTAGAGCCTTAGCTGGGATCATCTTTAAAAGTAGTTGGGTATTTCCCTCTTAGCAGATTTCTCTCCAACTCCAATGGCTCCCTCTATCAAGCCATCTATTCTGTGTACTTTGCATTTTTAAGTGATATTTTGAGATAGGGTTTCTCTGTGTAATTTGCATCCGGTCCTGAATCAATGAGCTTTCTCCTCCACTACAGCTTCCTTGTTTACTTTTATTTCTTCAGATTAGTGAGCTCTGGTCCGTTTTTAATTTGCTTTTTAATTGATTTTTCAGAGACAGCGTTGCTCTGTGTAGATTTGGAACTTGTTCTGGAAATGGCTTTGTAGATGGGACTGTCCTCAAATTCACAGAGACCCATTGCCTCTGTCTCTTGAATGTGGAATTAAGAATATGCTCCACCAGTACATGGCTGTACTTTTCATTCTATCTAACTACTATCCTTGGTGCTAACTATATTATAAAGCTTACGACTTTTATGCCTTCAGTTTTCTTTTATTTTTTTATTTTATTATTTTTATTAAAAATGCCTTTTTTATTCATATATTTCCCTGCTTCCCCTCCCATCACTTCGCCCAATCCCTCCCAGTTAGCCTTCAGACTCCCCCTCCCCACCCCTCATTCAATTCCCAAAAAGGACAAGAAGTCCCGAGGTACTTCAGCTCAGCATGGCACATCCACTCCAGGCAAGTCCAATTTCCTAATCCCAAAGTAAAAACCTAGTTAAATGTTGTTCTGCAGAAAATGGGCTCCAAGGTACCAGCCCATACACAGGAACACAGTCTGATCCCACCCCTCGAGGCTCCACATACTGCCCATGCCAGGGGACAGTTGCCTATCCTTGGAAGGCCTAGCTCCTTTTCCCAATGGATCTCCAGTGGCTATTCTTGGTTCAGTGAGCTACCCAGAGCACTAGCTAGCCACAACAGTGGGCCTTTTCCTCATAATCCCAGTCTCCAACACTATATACTTCTTCCTACATGGTTCCAAGCCTGTTTTATTCCTGGGTGTTGGGGAGTGGATAAGCAGCTCAGCATGGGACAGTTTCCCTCTCCAAGAATTGTCTTAATTTGTATTGTGAGTGTTCATATACCACTCAATAAACATTAAGCCTTTATATGATATATCACAAGTGAATAATTCTGAAATATCTATATCTGCAATATGTACACCACTCAATGATTGATTTTGAAATATAGACAGATAACTTTCTATGATTATCTTTCATGTCACATCTTTAACAAGAATTCTGGATGGACTTACCCAGTACTCTGAGAATGGTTATAGATGTTTATAGTCAGTCTGTTTGGACCTAACCAATGTCTTAGTTCTTACAGGATACCACAGAGATGCTGCTACCCACAAGTCAGCAGGAAGCAACCTTATGAAAAACTACACCTCATTCCCAATAAGTTTTGTCCTCTGACGGTTATGAATAATTATCATTCTGATAGGGTGATTATAAGTTAAATTTAAGTTGAGAGTAGAATGATAATATAGATTTAGGAATCCCTTTTAAATAAGAGAAAGGGGAATAAATAGGATAGACATAGGTAGATTATTGTATATACCTATAAACTATTATTAGCCAAATATGAGCAAAAGACAATTTGCACCAGTATAGATGCTTGTATACTGATACAAATATGATATTGTTTTATATGTTTGATTGAGATAATTTTTATAATGACACAAATTTAAATCTGTAATTGTTTTATATGTCTAGGGAAATTTATATCTTGGTACAAAATTGAATTTCTACCTCTGTTTAAAATACTTTACACATTAATGCATATTAAGCATATTATTGTCATTCATTCCACCTATGCATTTTCTATGTCTGTTCAATTATATTTCACCTTGCTTGTGTTATGGCCTTTCCCTCCCCCAGACATTACCTTACAATCATTCCTATTGTATATAGTCTTATACCTTGTTTAGAACGTTCTTAGTTAGATAAAAGGGGGAGTGTATTGTGATTCAGGCATTATTAGGGAAATGTTAGTAGCTCCTGAGAATCAGAATCCCTATGGGGCAAGCCCAGAATTGATTGGGACTTAAGGAACACTAAGTTCCACCCCATTTTGTTCCTGTAGGCTAGGGAAAGGATAAGCAGCCCAAAAGATGACAATTTTTCTCTCTAAGAATCATCTTAAGGTTCAATTGGTATCATGAGTGTTTATATACCCCTCAATAAGTATTAATCCTTTATATTATATATTATAAATAAATATTTGTATAATAGGACTACAAATTTTTAAGCGTTTTATGATTTACTTTAATTCAGTACTTTTATCTTATTGGACTTTTGTTTGATTTGTTTTGAGGTTTTGTCTCTTAAGACAGCAACCACACACACACAGGGAGAGAGAGAGAGAGAGAGAGAGAGAGAGAGAGAGAGAGAGAGAAAGAGAGAGAGAGAGAACATAAAGTTCAATGTGGTGGGTAGAAAGTTTGGGAAGATCTAGCAGCTTGGAGAAGAGAACAATATGAATGAAAAAATTTAAGTAATAGCTAAAAATAAGAAGGTATTCAAAATTGTTTTTATTTACTTTTTCTTTTTTAAAGTATCATTAAGTGTTTGATTTTATGGTTTTGAAAGCTGGAAACTAAACAAAGCTTGTGTCAAGCAATAATAAAATGTCATCAATAAAAATGAAGCACAAAAGGTTTTCCACTACTCTGAAAAATAGTCAAAATGACATTTTTCTTTCTAAAAATATAAATACTATAGTACCAATAACAACTTAAATGTGGTTAGATGTAATTTTTATAACTAGAGCTCCATACAACATCAATTAGTGTTCCAGATTATAGTCTCATGCAATGTAGATTTCAGTCGGCTTGATTATATTCAAGAAGCTAAAAGTTTAATTTTGTTGTGACTGACCACTGCTCGCACTGTAGTTAACACACACAAAAACAAACATATCAATAGAGCTGATAATGATGATAATTATCAGTTTTCAGTAGTTTATGTATTCATATTTTCTGATGGATGAATATGTCAGTAAAATTATGAGTGTATTTATATCTATGCAGTTTTTATGCTCAAAATTTACTCAGTGATGATTTAAGACAGCGGTATTGGTTTCTTCAGGATAGTTTTGTTTGTTTTTGGGGATTTTTTCTTTTGCTTTTTGTCTTATCTGTTTAGAAAATCAGGTACAGCACGTAAAGAAGCTAGGGTCCTAGATCCTTCAGGCTATGACACTGACAAAGGCAAGAGGCAAAAAGCTTTAGGCAACCAATTAATGGATCATACTATTATATTTCAAGAGATGTTAAGACCATGAGGGTTCTGGCCTAAACAGTGGATTAATCTCTCTTTCATGGGTTATAATATGGTCATCTGAACAATGGATTCTCAACGGAAGAACCTCAAAAGGTCCAAAGACACTTACAGAATTGCTCAACATCCTTAGCTATTAGGGAAATGCAAATCAAAATGACTCTGGGATACCATCTTACACTTGTCAGAATCACTAAGATCAAAAGCACTGATGACAGCTTATGTTGGAAGGGATGTGGAGTGAAAGGAACACTCCTCCATTGATGATAAGAGAATAAACTTGTACAGCCAATTTGAAAATTAGTATGTATTTTCTCTGAAAACTGGGAATCAATGTATCTTATGAAGCAGCAATTCTATTCTTGGGCATTCAAGCTACTATTTGTAGTAGACAACATGAAAACAATATATATACCCCTCAACCAAAGAATAGATTTTTTTTAATTACGCAGGAGTTTAAAAAAATTACATGTTGTAATTTTCAGGAAATTAAACAGAACTAGGAAAAAATATTCTGAGTTAAGAAACCCGGACCCAGAAAGACAAACATGGTATGTACTCACTCATAAGTAGATATTAGACTTAAAGGAAAGGATAACCAGGCTACAATCCACAACCCTAGAGAAGCTAGATAACAAGGAGGACCCTGAGAGAGACATCCATGGATCACCCTAGGAAGAGGAAATAGATAAGATCTCCTGAGTAAATTGTAAACATGGCGGAAGGGTAAGGAGAGATGAGAATAAAAGACAAGGAGATGAGATGGTTGAGTTGGGGTAAGGACAGAGAGGAAAAACAAAGAAAGAGATCTTGATAGAGGAAACCTTTTCTGATCCCAGGACTCCACAAAGATAATCCCAGCTGAGATTCCAAGAAATAGTGAGGAGTGTGCCTGAGCTTGCATTTCCCTGTAATCGAACTGATGACCACCATAATTGTCATCATAAAATCTTCATCCAGCAACTGATGGAAGGAGATGCAGAGATCCACAGCTAAACACTATACCAGCTTCCAGTTCAGTTAAAGAAAAAGATTATATGAGCAAAGGGGCCAAGATCATAATGGGAAAACTCACAGAGACAGCTGACCTGTGGGTACCAGGAGCTCACTGACTCTGATGTTAACTGCTGGGGAACCTGCATGGAACCAAATAAGGTTATCTGAGTATGGATGACAGATGTGTGGCTTGGATGGTTTGTGGAACCTCTTGTAGTGGGACAGGTATTTTTCTCTAGTGCATGAACTGGCTTTTTGGAGCCTATTCCTTGTATACCTTGCTCAGCCTTGATGCAATGGAGAGAGGCTTGGGCCTCCTCCAAATTGATATGGGACACTTTGTTTACTCTCCATGGGAGTCCATACCCTCTTTGATAAGTTGATAGGGGCTGTGTGGGAGGAAGCAGGAGGATGAATGGAGAGGGAACTGAAAGTAGTATATAAAATTTTTAAAAAATAAATAGAAAAAGAAAACATAAAGGGAAGAAGTAAGGCTTTAGTGGGGGACTTGAATCCATAGTATTATGTCCTGGATGACTATATCTTGTTCTGGCTCCATCCTCAGTATGACTTCTTTACAACTGTTATAATATGAGCTACCTCACTGTACTTTCCCCAGAATGATGAGCTTAATCTTTTCTCACTGTGAGTAAAAAGCCACCCACTTTGTTTTTGACAGGCATTATGTCAGAAAGCAAAAATTTATATTCTTTAATACCTCCTTGAGGGAGCTAAGGAAGGCCCAAGTGAATTGTTTTGACACTGGAATAGCTAAGTCAAAGAGGTCAGACACATGAAAGCTTCTTCACCCAAATGAGGCTCAGAGAAATGGAAAAGCCTTTTCCCTTGGATGCAAATATTGCCAGAAGGTTGAAACTAGAAAGTGCATTTCTTCATGCCAGACATTAATGACAGAGACTCCCTGCCTACAGATACCTGATACTAAAATTAGGTAAATATTATTTATTGTGTTATAAATAAACAACATACTTAATTTTCAAGAAGCTGGGTAGTTGGTTCAGCTCTGTGAGAAGACGTACAGCCCACCTGATCCCAGCTCATCTTTATATTTGTCTGTCATTTATGTATTCCATTACTCTCATTACTCATGTTTTCAGGACCTAGAAAAGTAGGACATATTACTTTCCATTAGGAGTTAAACTTGTGTCTGTACTATTAGATATGAATAAATAAAATTATAAATACGCCTATGATCATTGTATGTTTCTAACATCAAAGAATTGGTTGACATCAGTAAGCTAAACACACACACAAAAAAATGAAAAAATAAAAACGTTTTGACATTTATGAAAAAGCTACAGGAACAAGATCCTGTGAAAATCCCATTGTAGTAAATTTTGAACAGACAAATTGGGACCATGAGGAGGGTATAAGGGGAGGTGGGAAGCAAACATGAGAGAATGAGATGGTAGAGTTAGGAGAGAAGCAGAAATAGAGAACAACAAAATAGATATCTTGATAAAGGGATTGTGAGATTATAGAGAAACTTGGTGCTAAGGTAATGCCTAAGAACTCAAAAAAAAATGACACAAGTTAAGACTCCAAGCTATAGTTGAAAGGGTGCCAAAACTGACTTTCCCCTATAATCAAATTGTAATCAAATCAAATGACTACCCTATTTGTCATGACTACACCTAAACATTGGGTAGAGCTCCCAGTCTGGTTGAAGAGAAGGAGGTGAGATTATATAAGCAATGAGGTCAAGATCACAATGCAGAAACCCACAGAGACAACTGACTGAGTTATTGAAAGTTTACTACTCTGAAATGACAGCTGGGGAACTTGAATGGGACTGAACTAGGCCCTATCAATAAAGATGACAGTCAAATTGTATGGGTAGTTTGAGGGTCCTCTGAAAATGGAACCAGAATTTATTCCTAGTACATGAACTGGCTTCTTGGAGTACATTCCCTACAGAAGAACACCTTGATCTGCCTTGATACTTGGGGAAGAGGCTTGGTCTTAGCTCAACTAGATATGTCAGACTGAAATGACTAACTCTGAGACTACTTAAGCTCTCTCAAAAATGGATGGAGAAATAGTGGGGGGGGAGCTGTCGGGTGACTTGGAAGAGAGGAGAGAAGGGTAACAAAAGTGGGTAGGTTAAAAATGTTTAAATTAAAAAATAACTAAAATGTAATAAAAGAATAAGATCCACAAGCATGATGTCTCTAGTATGAATATTTATTTCCCAAATGTAAAAGAATCCACATTTGTAAAAGATATGTTGCTAAAACTTAAGTCACACATCAAACCCCGCACATTAGTACTGGGTGAATTCAACACCTATGTCATCAATGGATAGGTCATCCAGACAGAAACAAAACAGAGATATCTAACAGTCATATTATAAACTAAATAGACCTAACAGAACATGTCACCCAAAGATATACAAAAAGCACATTCTTTCTTCTTAGCATTTGACAGAACTTATCTCCAAAATTGAGCATAACCTCAGTCACAATGCAACTCTCAAAAGATACAAATAAATTGAAATAAACCCTGTATTCTATCAGACCACTACTAATTAAAACTGGATTTCAAGAACAACAAAAAGCCTACAAACTCATGGAAATTTTACTACTTTTTACTAAATGACTACTAAGTCAAGATAGAGATAAAGAAAGAAATTGAAGATTTTCTGGAATTAAATGAACATTAGTGCACAACCTACCCAAACTTATGGGACACAATGAAAGTGGTACTAAGATGAAGGTTCATAGCATTGAGTGCATACATAAAAAATGGAAAGATCTCATATTAGGAATTTAATGGCTTATCTAAAAGTACAAGAACAAAACAAAACATTTACACCCAAGAAGAAAAGATATAAATTATTAACCTGAGGGCTATCAAACAAAATAGAAACAAATAAATGCAAAGAATTAAAAAATCTAAGAGTGGTTCATGGATAAATTCAAAAAAATAAACTCTATCCAAACAAACTAAGAGAGAGAAAGAGAGTCCAAATTAACAAAATCGGAAACAAAAAGGAGGAAATAACAACACTGAGAAAATACAAAGAATCATTAGGTCATACTTCAAAAATGTGTATTCCACAAAATTGGAAAATCTTAAAGAAATAGACAACTTTCTCAATAGGTAACTCTCACCAAAGTTCAATCAAAATCAGGTAAACAATACCTAAGGATATAGATGCAGTCATTAAAAGTTACCCAAACAAAAAGAGGCCAGAGACAGATCTTAGCACAGAATTCTACCAGACATTTGACAAAGACCTAAAATCAATGCTCCTCAAATTATTCCACACAGTAGAAACAGAAGAAACATTGCCAAATTCATTGAGTGTGGATACTCATAGTCATCCTGATATTAAAACCATACAAAGATTCAACAGAGAAATAAAATTACAGACCAGCTTCCCTCATGAACACAGGAGCAAAAACAAACAATAAAATAATTGCAAATAAAATTGAAGAACACATCAGAAAAATAATCCACCATGACAATGTAGGCTCCACCCCAGAAACATAGAGAATATTCAATATACAAAAATGTGTTAATACAATTCACTGTATAAACAAATGGTAAAGAACACATGTGATCTTCACATTTTCAGTACCATAGATGCTAAAAAAGCCTTTAATAAAATCTAACACTCCTTCATCTTAAGAATTTATGGATAGAAGAGATATACTTAAATATAATAAAGACAATTCAAAGCAAGTGTATCACCAACACCAGTTTAAATAAAAAGAAAATCAAAACAATCCCACTAAAATCAGGATCAAGACAAAGCTCTCTGCTCTCTCAATATCTATTCAATATAGTACATGAAGTTCTAACTAGAACATTCAGACAACAAAACTGATCAAAAGGATACAATTTGAAAGGAATAATTCAAAGTATTACTATTTGCAGTGATATAATAACATGTATCAGTGATCCCACAAATTCTACCTGGAAAATCCAAGGGCTGATAAACACCTTCAGAAAAGTGGGTGATTGCAAAATTAAATTTAAAGTAAATGTATAGCTACAGAGAAATAGATTCTATTTGTGTTTTGTTGTAATTACTTCAAAGTAACTATGTTCACTAGAGATTTATATCTACTTTATTGGATAGCATTAAGTGTACAAAACCAAATTTCCAATAAATAAGTGCTCTGTTGTTTTTTTTTTTTTGACTCTCATATGAGAATGTATCAGACTCTAGAAACTCTCCCTGAAATACTAGAACTTTCAGTACAAAATAATATGCTACATCTCCAAAATTGAAGGTACGTAATTTACACCTCAATGTCTTCTTAATCCGGGCTGTCTTTAATAGTACCTGCCAGTCAATCAGTCAGATTTGTAGTCCTAAGATAGTTAGAAAGAAGTAATAATTGCCTATAAAGATGTCTATAATTACTTACTAGAATACTTTGATTTGGTAGAAAAGTTGAACATATAGTAGGCCCATTGCATTTTTATAATAAATAACTTGGTTGTGTGACACTGGAAATTCTCTTAAATACACCAATCCAAGTTCAATATTTATTAAAATATAAGCCAACACTCATGATACAGGTAACAGCTCATATAGATGCCTGATAGACTGGATTATCCATGCACTGGATGATGGATGCCAAACCGGCCTCTCCAGCAGTCTGGAACCAGGAAACAGGGCTGTCCAAGATCCCAACAGCCCCTTATGAATAGGGTTGGCCACTCCCGCTTCCGGAGTCCGGGACCCTGGATAGGCATCTTGGGACTTTATCAGCTGACACCTGAATTGCATCACATCTCCCCCTTTTGTCTAACTAAGAAGGTTCTAAACTAAGACTATATACAATAGAAATTATTATAAGTTAATATCTAGGAGAGGATAAGGCACAAACTACATCCAAAACCTAACACATATAAAGTACGTCATATATTTCTAGAATATTGGTAGATGGTAAGGTGTATATATTACTTCGAAAATGTTGATCTGTGAAACTGAAAATCCAACATCTGAATGTTCCTTGCTAAGGGATAATAGGGTAGTAACCTTAAATACCTATTCTTCAACCCCTTCAAGACCTGAAAAGGAAAATGTATCAACTGAAAGTCAGAAGCAAATGCAAGTAGTAGTTTCCAAAATTTGGGAGAGACAATGACATAGTTACCCGGACAATCACCTATGGTTTTGTTGGGTGTTGGAGCTTCCATAATATTGGCTACAGGCCTATGGTATCTGACAGATGTTTTCACAAGCAGGGCATTTTTGGAGGGACTGTCTTATCCTGTCCAGGCAGGTTTCATCAGTCGCCATCCATCATCTTGTTCATCCAGCTTGGACATCATGTGTGTACTGTCAGAAATCAATGTAAGGGAAGTTCTTTACCCAACCAGCCATTCTCTGCCAAAAGGACAAACTCCAGAGCAGTGTCCTTGATGCTCAACACCATCTTGGGAAAGAAGTAGTGACACCAAGAGTCATTGTGTCTCTCGCAGCCAAATTCCAAATAATAATAAATGTTAAATGCCAAATTCTCTGGGTCTATGAAATGGTTGAAGACTCCTGTCTATTGATGATATTCTAACCTGTATCTGAGATGACTGTGACATGGCAACTTAAGTAATGTTGACTGCAGTTTTTATTGTCCTTAGGATTAAAACCTGTACTATAAAATTAGATTACCTATAAAGGGGTGTATAATCTCTGAACAGTGACTTTTAGTATGACTATCAAACTTTAGCCAGAGGTATATATATAATGTAAGCTGGCAACAGTATTTTAGACATGTATATACATATATATCATCCAAACAGAGTTATATAAAACATCCTGTGATATATCATAACTAGTGCAATCATACATTATATCTAGTATAGTTAAATGGAGGTAATAATTGTATAATGGACATGACAATAATGTGCAAATATCAGAGGTAGAAGCATGTACAAAATATGACAGTTACAGATTTAATTTGACATAACAGTTACAGATTCAGATTTATATCATTGTACCAGTTGCTTTGGTTATATAAAGCAATTTCAGATTTAACTTTATACCAATGTACACATTGTCTCAATCAAACATATAAAATTATTTGACATTTCTATCAGTACAAATTGTCTTTATCTTAGCCCATATATTTGGCTAAAAATTGTTTATATATAGGTAGAACAATCTACCTTGTAGTAGTTGTATGTTTCGGGTCCCAGGCAGCCAGAGATCCGAGACCCACAGACCTGCCACCTGAGACCGCTTAGCCGCCCAGCCTCCCGGGTCCCCAGAAACATCTCAGACGCTTATATTAACTTCATGCTGTTTGGCCTATGGCTCAGGCACATTTCTAGCTAGCTCTTATATCTTAAATCAACCCATTTCTATTAATCTGTCGGCGACATGGCCCATGTGGCTCACCCGTGTTCCTTACATGTTGCTCCTTGGGCTGCTGGCTGGATCTGTCTGACTCCGCCCTGCTTCTCCTACCTATGTTCTCATCTCTCCTCCTACTTCTTCTATGGTGCCTGCCATGGCCCAAAACAGTTCCTTTATTTGAAGATTGAGATTCACAGCATACATAAACGCATTCCCACATCACTACCTTTACCTATCCTATATATTCCCCTTTCTCTTCTTTAAAAGAGATCCTTAAGGATATATTATTGTTCTGATCTTAACCCAACTTTAACTTATAACTAATCTATCAGAATAAAAACTACCCACAACCCTCAGAGCACAAAACTTATGGGGAAAGGTAGTGTAGTCTTTCATAAGGTTGTTTCCTGCTGACTTAAGGGCAAAGGCATCTCTCGGGGATCCTGTAAAAGCTAAAACAATGGTTACATCCTAATGGACTGAATATACACATCCATAAACATTCTCAGAGTACTGGGTATATCCATCTGGAATTCATATTAGTAATGTGACCCGAAGGATAATCATAGAGAGCTATCTCTTTTTGAATAATCTATTTTCTAAAAGCAATCATTGATTGGTATACACCAGGTTTTTGATTTCTTATTTCTGCCTCTCTTTGTCTGCCTGCCTGTCCGTCTCTTTCTCACTCTCTCATACTCTCCCTTTATTCCTGTTTCACCAGTAGGAGTCATTGCAGTAGGGGCCCCATCTCAGTTCCAGATTCTTTGTAGATAGCTGATAGGAGGAAATGTTATTTACAATGGAAGACTTAAGCATTGTTAATAACCAAAGAAAATATTTATATCCTTTGTGACTTCAGGAGAAGATTGTATGCAGACAGGATGTTTAGAAGTAACAGATACAGAGAGAAACAAGGTTTAAGATAAAGGCACAATAATATTGGTCCCTAAATATTCCAACTGTCTTCTGTCCCACACCAGGTGTTTTTTCTGATATGAGACAGAATTTCTCACATTTTCTTTACCAATATGCTTGGGTTTAGAGAAGGAGATGGTTGTGAGCCACCATGTGAGCCTCAGAGAGGGCAACAAATCTCATTACAGATGGTTGTGAGCCACCATGTGGTTGGTGAGAATTTAACTCAGGATGTCTGGAAGAGCAGCCAGTGTTCTTAACTTCTGAGCCATCTCCCGAACCTATTAATAGTCAAATCAGGACCACATTTTTTTTAAAGAGGTGTAGATGTAATATACAAAGCAGTGAGAACTGTGAGATTATCCAGTAGTGTATATTTGTATCAGTTGGTCTCATAATCCGTTGTTTACATTCCTTCATCATAGATCTTTCTTCCATTGCAGGTGATTAATCATTCAATGTCCAGTCAATGTTTTAAAAACAGTTGTATCCATTTTCCTGTAAAGACAAAATTGAGACCCTGCTCCAGGCTTGTTAAAAGTGTTTTCCTTATTATTTATGCATTTGTCATGTCAGGGATGAGCAATTACTTCTTTTCCTCCGGAAGGGACTCCTTTTCGAAGCAGACCTTTATTAATTTTGTTGGTACCCATATCTTTTTGTTTCCTGTTGAAACAAAAACAAAACCCCTACCCTATCAAAGCACATATTCCGGCTTCCATTTTGAAGTCAATACATCCTTGAAGTAGATGGGTTGGTTTATCTCAAAAGATTTCTCCATTACCCAATGTCTCTCAGCAGCTGATGTTCCCTTTTCATCAGCGTTAAAAAATTCAAAGTCAATACAGCACTATCCAACCTCTCCCTGGGTTTTCTTATTTCTCTCTGCTGTTTATAAAGCATTTCTTTCAAAGTATGGTGAGATCTCTCTATAACTGCCTGTCCTGTAGGATTGTGTGGTATACCCTTAGTATGCTTTATATTATAATATCCAAAAATCAGTCCCATTTTTGGGGAAATGTAAGCTGGAGCATTATCAGTCTTAATCTGGGCAGGAATTCCATTATGGCCATGGCTTCCAAAAGATAAGTACAGCATCAGCTTTTTCAGAACTCAGAGCAGTCGCCCATTGCATTCCAGAGTAAGTATCGATAGTATGATGTACATATTTCAACTTTCCAAATTCTGGGAAGTAAAACATATCCATTTGCCAGATCTCATTTCTCTGTGTACCCTTAGGATTACTTCCTGCAGGTGAAGACAGTTGGTTATAGAAAGAGCAAGTGTTACAATTCCTTAGTATTTCTTTTGCTTGATGCCAAGTGATGGAAAAACTCTTCTTTAGTCCTTGCTATTAACATGATGTTTCTTATGAAATTTTGTGGCCTCTAGCACATTTCCTATTAGCAATTGATCAATTTTATCATTACCTTGCACTAGAGGGCCTGGGAGACCTGTGTGTACCCTGATATGTGTTATGTACATAGGATATATCCTATTTCTGATAATATCCTGTAGTTGTATGAACAGTATGGTCAAATTTGTATCATCAGGAATGAAGTCAGCAGTTTCAATATGTAAAACAACTCCTTCTGCATACTGAGAATCAGAAATTACCTTGAGAGGCTCTGTAAAATACAACAACACCATAATAATTGCATATAGTTCTGACTTCTGAACAGAGTTACTGTTGTATTATGATTTTTGGTCCCGAGCGGCCAGAGGTCTAGACTCACAACCTTGTTGCACCAGACCCTTTAGCCTCCCACAGTTGATCAGGCCCCCAGAAATGATTTAGACTCTTATATTAATTTTATGCTGTTTGGCCTATGGCTTTGGCACATTGTTAGCAAGTTTTTTCATCTTAACATAACCCATTTGTACTAATCTGTCTGCCACCTGGCCCATGGCTCACCAGTATTCTTCTTTACATGTTGTTCTTTTGGGCTTAGTCTACCTTACTCTGCCCTGTTTTTATTTATGCTCTCATTTCTCTTCCTACTTTTTTTCTGGTGCCTGTCATGGGCCAAAACAGCTCCTTTATTTAAAAATTGATAATCACAGCATATAGATAGACATTTCTACATCAAGTTATAAGGGCTCTGAGCCACCTTAATTAAGTTTTGATTTGTAACCAGCCTATCCTAAGTTGTTCACATAAGTATAAAATGGAGGAGCTCCAGAAATGGGTTTATCCTGTACCAAATTAGGAAATATCCAATTAGTTTCCGTTATAAATTGAATTCTCTTACTCCAAGGATATTTATTATTAATCTCTCCTAAAAAATCACTACAAGTCTTTTGCCAAGGTTCACTGTCTGCCCATAATCAATGAATTTCTTAATTAGTCAAAGGCACAACAATTTCTGCAGGGTCCTTTCTAGTCAATTGGTGAAGTATGAATTTACCTTTAAAAACAAGATCAGAAATTTTTTCGATATATGTTTTCAGCTTCTTGCTTGGCCTATGCAGAAGAAATATCCAATCTAATACAATGTTTTTGCTTTGCATTAAGATTCCTGTTTGAGATTGTCTAGAGGGTAAAATAACCAGTATGTAATCTAGGTCTGGATCCACACGATTCCACATGTGCTTCTTGAGGTTTCTTTTCCACCAACTCTAATTCTTTCTTGGCTTCATTGGAGAGTTCTCTTGGACCATTTAAATCCTTTTCACCATTGAAAGTCTTAACAGATTAACAAGTTCATAGTTTTTTATACCAATAACGGGCCGTATATGAACAATATCCCCTAGTAGCTTTTGAAACTCATTAAGAGTCCTCAATTTATCGCTATTCAATTTCACCTTTTGTGGCCTAATTTTCTGTAAACCTATTTTATATCCTAAATAATTGATAGAATCTCCCCTCTGTACTTTCTCTGGAGTAATTTGTAGTCCCCAATCAGGCAATATTTTTCTTAGTTCTTCAAACAATGTTTCTAATGTTTTTGGGTTTGGGTCTGCCAACAAAATATCACCCATATAATGATAAATGATAGATTTGGGAAGTGCTTGTGCAGTATTTCTAGTGGTTGTTGTACAAAATATTGGCATATGGTGGGACTCTTCAACATTCCTTGAGGAAGGACCCTCCATTGGTACCTCTTAACTGGACATGAATTATTAATAGTAGGAACTATAAAAGCAAATTTTTCTTTGTCCTGTCCTGTAAAGGTATGGTAAAAAAACAAACAAACAAACAAACAAAAAACAAAAACAAAAAAATTTCTTCAAATCAATAACTGTAATAGGCCCTCCCTTAGGTAACAGGGAAGGCAGAGGAATACCAGATTGTAAAGAACCCATAGATTTAATCATTTTATTAATTCCTGTTAGATCCATCACCATCCTCCATTTACCAGATTTCTTCTTGATAATAAAAACAGGAGAGTTCCATGGACTAGTTGATTCTTCAATATGCTGAGCCTGTACCTGCTCTTGTACAATCTGTTCCAAAGCCTGAAGTCTTTCTCTTGTCAAAGCCCATTTGCTAAACCCAAATAGGCTTTTCTGTTAACCATTTCAAAGGCAGTGCTATGAGTGTCCTTTTAGGTTCTGTGGTTATTTGGCAATTCTGCAAAACCTGAACGGCTGATGAATTTTCTTCATAGAACCTTAGAGTATCACTTTTGGAAACATAATTAAGTCTCTGGTTGATATCAGAACCTGAAGGGATTTTAATCTGGGTATTCCATTGCAGTAGAAGGTCACGACCCCACAGATTCACCACTATGTCAGCCTATATATGGCTTCAACCATCCTTTCTTACTTTCTGATCCTATGCATTCGAGCCATCTTACACTCCATTTCACCTGAGTCATTGTTCCAATACCCAGATATTGGATATGACTGCCTGTCAAGTCCACATTGGATGCCATGATTGTGGGGTTATGATCGAAATATCATCCCCCATGTCAACTAAGCCCTGCATATAAATATTATCTATCCATATTTTCAATTTTGGTCTTTGTTCATTTATTGAAGTCTGCCAAAATATTCGTTTTGTGATTCTTCTTGGAACCTCCGATTTCTCTCTTGAATTTATTCTATTATACAATGCCATATGATCTTCTAGATCAGGCATTGGATGTCCTATTCATCCCGAGGATGCTGGTCTTCCACTGTGACTGGATATGTTCTTACCTTCCTTGACTTTGGAGTCTGTTTTTTGGGGGCTTCCCAGGTGAAGCCCCAAGAGATATTTCCCGATGGTAAAATGCTGCCTTCTTTGTCCCTGGTAGATCTACAGTCATTGGTCAATTTCGTCCTTGCCACCCCTTCTGCATAACCAAGAAGGCAATGGCCTTTTGTTCAAATCAAACCTAAATCGGGTATTATTTTCAAGAGTACCTTGTGTACAATTCCATCTTATATGGCCTGGTTTACCACAGTTGAAATAAGCAGTGCCTTGGTTCTTCACACTAACATTAGCAATGGCTTGGCCTACCCAGTTTTCCTTGTTGCAGTGGAGGGATTCATCATTGATTGCATAATGAATCCATTCTTCTATTGGTGCAGATCTGGTCTTTAAAGGCATAAGAATTCTTTTACATTACAGATTAGCATGATCAAAGGCCAGAGAAAGTATTAACTGCTTCCTAACTTCTGGATCTGATACTGCTCTATGTACAACCTGGTAAGCCTCTGTACAAAGTCAGTATAAGGCTCTTTTAAGCCTTGTTTGACCTTAGTATAAGGCTCAATTCTGATCCAAGTCCAAAATCTTTTCCCAAGAATTCAGTACAGCAGTACAGCATACCAATAAAGTATGCTCGTCAAAAGTAGTTTGAGCCTTCACATCAGCAAACATGCCTTCACCAAGGATTTGGTCCTGAGAAGCAAAGAAACCCCCAATTTATCCTTCTTGTTCTAAGGCCCTAGCCTCCTCCCTAAACCAGCTTCTCCACTGTAAATTTTGACTTTGGTCCAAGACAGTGACTGTTATCTGCATCCAATCACATGGTAAGATTTGATTTTTGGGTGACCATACATTTAGGAGCTGTTTTACATAACTAGAGTGTATACCATGTAACGATATTGCCTCCTTAAAATCCTTGATATCTCTCATATGTATTGGCTCATAACAATACTCTACAAATTCCAAGGACCCCTCCCCAAATCCTTTCTTTGTCTGAATAGTAGCCAGGAACAATAGTGGTGGGGAAGGGGGTAGCCCCATCATGTTTACCACCTTAAGGAGAATGTCTCCAGTATCATAATATCCCATCAGGGGTTGACCTGAACTGTTCTGAGCATAAGATGCATTACTACCCTTTTCCAGTACTGTGATACGGTCCTGCCATTCCTGAAGATTGCATACTACCGGTTCCCATTCCTAGATTCTGGATACTACTGATTTTTCTAGAGTTTGATTTTCTTGATGAAGCAGTCCTTCCAGGGACCTCACAGAACCAGCAAATTTTTGATCCACATCATTAACATAATTAATGATTTTCTTGTTCTCATCATTAATGTAGTCAACAAGTTTCTTGTTTTCATCATTTACATAGAACCTATATTTTTCATGAACAGTGTTATCCATATACAAAGAGGAAGCCTTATCTGAAAGCTTGTTGTAACCAATTTCCAGAGAATTAATCTTATCTGCCATTTTAGTGTTTGAAATTTCCACATAACACATCCTGAACATCAATTGTTGATTTTCAGATTTCACCTCTTTCATCATTCTCATATTTTGAAACATAAAATAGAGAAACGAACTGATAAATAGTAGGACTGGGGTATTGAAGCCTTCAAGATATTCATTCAAGAATTGCTCAATCACCATGGAAAAATATTATCTGAAGTCATTAGTGGAATAATTATCAGCCATTACCTCAATTTAGGTGCAATGATGACATATAGTGAGCAGGTGTCACAGCAGTGTTCAGTGCTCAGTTCACCAGCACTATACCATATTCAGGGACTCTCAGCAGCACCAGGCTACCTACAGACCCTACTCGGTCTTAAGGAGCCTCAGCAGGCAGGATACAATTCTTATAAAAAGCAAAATCTCACAAATTAATACAGGATGGCAATCAGGTTTTCAGTGGTGCCTGTGGCAGACATGCAGTTTTTTGTCTTTTGCACATGAGCAGAGGAATTTACACTCTCCCGGGTCCCGGGTTAGTCATAGGCAGTGACAGTGCTTGTGTTGAGGCAAGGCAAGACCTTGCTTGCATTTGTGCACTGGCAGCATGGGGCAAGATCGTCACACTTGTGCCATGCACTGAGGTCACTCAGTTGTTGCTCAAAGTAGAGAAGTTGTGGCGGCTAAGAGGCAGCATCTATGAGCCTCTGCTCAGTGCCGAGAAAAAGTGGTGCAGAGGGGTAACCCTCGGCTCAGCTGGCGCAGGCAGGGAACCACTCATTGCTCTGCTGACTAGCTGGAGAAGGAACTATAGGCCAGTGAGGGAGGGAGCTTTCAGCCCACACACCAGAGTGCGACTTCCCAAAGCTGAATACTCTGCCTATCCTCTGCTTTCTAACAGTGTTCAAAACACAATTGGACCTCCTATGCCCGTGGGCACAGGCCCGATGTTGGGTTGCCAGATGACGGTGGAAATTCTCTTAAATACACCAATCCAAGTTTAATATTTATTAAAATATAAGCCAACACTCACAATACAGATAACAGCTTATATAGACATCTGATAGACTGGATTATCCATGCAGTGGATCATGGATGTCTAACTGGTCTCTCCAGCAGTCTGGAACCAGGAAACAGGGCTGCCCAAGATCCCAGCAGCACCTTATGAATAGGATTGACCACTCCCCCTTCTGGAGCCATGGACCCTGGATAAGCATCTTGGGACCTTATCAGCTGACATTTGAATCCTACCACAGTTGTGAAATTTGTAAATTAGTTTCCAAAATTGTAAGATATAACTTGTTACTAGACTTTGACTTAAATATATCAACACTTTTTAAAGTTATCTATGAAAATAAAAAATGCTATTATATGGCCAAAGCAGCAAAGAGTCTCTCTTTTCCATGGATTTCATAGAAGCTGTTCCAGATAATTTCTTGCAGAAAAAATAGTATAAATGGAAAATTTAGTAACCAAGGAAAGAATTCTTGGTGCTTAGTCAGTCATCAAGGGCTTAGTCAGTCATCAAGTAAGCAACTCCAAGAATAATAAGTGCTTGTAAGGTGTGATTCGAGCCTGGAATTCTGGTGAACACAAATGTCTACTGTAGCTTCAAAAAATGGCATATCAGTAGTAATAAATGCCTGTGACAGACAAGCAAGAATTTGGTATTTGCTTCTTTAGTTCACCTCCTTTCCACCTTTATTATCTTGATCTTCTTTACCATGTTTCTTCAGCATTATGTGATCTTACAATCATCTTGGTGCAGGACTCTTAACAGAGTTATAATTCCATTGCTTTCTCATAATCAAACTTTTAATCATTTTTGGTATGCTGTTGCCTTTGTCTACAAAGAAAGTGTTAATAGTGATTGTCTCATTCAGATCTTCAATTACATTTGGCTTGCAAAAGCTTTTACCTTTAATTTTAAGTAAGTCCTTCATTCCAGCCACAGGCACTTGAGTTCCCATGGTTTTAGAGTATTGGGTTTCCAGGTAGTTTTTTCCAAGGTGGGCTTAAAAGTATCCCACATTTTTACAAATTTCATCTCAACTGATGTTTCTTATTTAGATGAGACTAACTCACCACAGTGACAAATCACTAAATGATTAGTCACTTGAGTTGAAAACTTAAATACACATTTTGAAAAAGCCTAGTAACTTAGAACACTTCAATTTTTTACATAAATTATTTTCATGATTATTTGTTTTCTTAATGTTTAAATTTCGGAATTCTTTGTATAGCTAGACATTAATCTTCTGTCTGATTATAGATAGCAATGGTTTATAAATAACTAGAAAGTAAAAATATTTTATATCCTTAGCCTTACAAAAACACAGATTAATAATTTACACCTTTATGGTGGTCTACAGTAAAAAGTAGCAAGAAGAAAGAAACATTTTAAAGCTACCTAGTTCATCAAGGATAAGACCATGAGCATGATTAATATTAATGTTGCAGTCATAGTACATGTTAAAATGATATTATAATGTTAAAGAAAATCCTTTTTATGTGCATTAGAACAACCAGGATTGTACCTGGTTGTGTGGGGAGGTACTGCTCACTCTTCAAATGTTCCAACTTGACAAAATGTAATTTATTCGAACTGAGAGAGTCTAAACTGTTAATACCAATGAAAATGTTCCTTATTCCTGGAGAGAAACTACCTGAAGAAGTATTTCTCCAGAGACAGCACTCAAGGTTTCTTTAACTGTACTCCAAGAGAGCCAGTCTCTATAATGAGTTAGTGCCAAATTTGACATCATCATCCACCTAGGGTACTGGTATTGCAGGTTTTAAAGATGTAAGATTGAAGATACCATGAAATCTTGTTCTATAATTTCAGAGATCATCTGACTAGATAATGTTTGCACAGACATAAACACTCCAAAGAGGTATTGAGAGGTAACTTTAAGAAGTAGTGATTGTGAAGCCTTATTATAAAGATGTAAACACATCTTCTATATTGTCTTTCTGTATTTTATCTTTATTAAACATAAAATTGATTAAGTGTGTAAGTGTATTTTCATATATATTGTTCCATCATTTGTCCAATAGTTGTGTCCACATTTATTTAGACTACCATTACTTAAAAAATACAAGGAGCCATTATTTCCTTAAGTATTTTTTCTAAGCTCTACTTTATTTCTTTCTTTGAAATACTAATAACTTGCATAAAATAGCTCATTATTATTCCATAGCTCTTGCCCAGTTTTATTATCTTTTTGTATTGTTTCTAATTTGAAATTTGAGAATTTTTATTCAGGTTCATGGCTTTTCTTCCTTGTGCATGTCAAATCTATGAGTTAATATATTGACACATTTTTGTTTTTATAATGTCACATGAATAGAGATCATAAAACAATGTACATGAATGGGTTTTCTCTCTTTTTCTTGCAAATTCTAAGGATGAAACCCATGCCATTGGGCATAATGGCAAGCATATCGGCCTGCTGAGCTTTCTATCTGACCATCTACTTTAGTTTTTGTGCCACACTCTCTCCTTGAACCTGGACCTCCCAGATGTGGCTAGACTAGCTGCCCATAATGCCACAGCAATTCTCCCTTCTCTGCTTCACATGGCTGGCATTACACATACACAAAATTTCAATCAGCATTTTACCTAAGTGCTGTGGTTGCAAACCAAAGTTTTCATGCCTGTGGAGCAAAGCACATTACCAACTAGAAAATATACTAAAAGCCTGAAGTAATTTGATTATGACTGTCATTGTTTCCCATCTCTTATATTTTAATTCCACTATTTCTTACAGTTTTCTTCTTTCCTATATTTTGTCTACAATTTTCCCTTTTTCATAGTTAGCATAATTACTTTCATGTCTTTGTTATTTTACTATGTTGTCCTTACCTTGTGTTTTGTCTAATAATTAAAATATTACACCTCACCTTATTTTAAATTTAAATTGTGTTTCTGTAAAATACAGTTTTGTCTACATTTTGTGTGTATGTATGTTTGTGTCTGAGTATCTCTCTCTGTGTATATGTTTGTGTCATTCCCCAATGACAATTGGATGCTTTGTAAAGCTAATATAAATACTATTTCTTTTAGTTTTACACTTCAAAGTAAGTATTTATCTCTAGATCTTTGTGGCTAGTGAAGAGGGAAACCCAATTTAGGAGTTGATGTGAGCTTGGAATTTGTCCTTCTGATGGTTATTTTCAGGATCCCACATTCTTCTACTGTACTGTGGTTTACCCACTGCTTTGTTTTATGTATTCCTTATACTTTGTCACAAAATAACAAACTCTCAATGTCTCAATGTTTTTATCTCTTAATGAATAGTATAATCCTATTATTTATGTGTATTCTACCCTGGTGGTGTACAGAAAATGTCAAAGCAGCCATGTTTTGTTTTCACAAGTTAATCGTCAGTCTTGTTTAGGTACTGACCCCTTGTTCTCATAATATTTTCATAATTTTAGCTAAATATAAAATATATTTTTATGTACCTTTAAGAGAGATTTTATGTTTTATTTTAGTACCCTTGACACTACAAAGAAACTATGTTAATATTCACTAATTTAAATTATGATATTCTACTTCTTACTCTTGAATACAAATGGCCATCTAATAATGCAAAATGTAATGTATTTTAATCTATTTCTAAGATTCATTAAAGTCATTCAATAGGTCAACACCTAAAGGTTCTTTTGAGATTCAAAGTCATATCTTATGATATACAGTAAAACAAAAAAATAAGTTTCATACTCTAAATAAACAATGGTATAGAATAAATTCAAAAACAAAATGAGTGAGAAGTTAAACAGAAAAACTCAAACCAAAGCATGACCAAAACTCAGCTTGTCAAAAATCAGATTCTCTGATTCTGTGCCTGGCTTCCTGGTTTATGATGTCACCAGTTTGGCTTCAATTGACTTGAATAGTCCCATTCTTGCAATTTTACCATACGCAACAGCCTCTCCCTTGAGTTAGCTCCATTTCATTCCTTCAACTTTCCTCAGACTTGATATCTCTAACACCCTGGGGTCTCTGTTATGGTTTAGGATTTCTCATCATGATGCAATGTAACGAACTGAATAAATCCCTTATAGAAATTCAGGAAAACACAATCAAACAATGGGAGAAAATGAAAATTTTTTAAAGAAATCCTAGAAAACAAAACAGGTAAAGTAAATAAATAAAACTATTCAAGAATTGAAAAGGGAATTAGAATCAACAATGAAAACACAAACTAGGGGAATCCTGAAGATGGAAACTCTAGGGAAGCAAACAGTAACTATAGGTACAAACATCATCAACAGGATACGAGTAATGAAAGAGAAAATTTCAATTGAGCACAGAAGACAGAATAGAAAAAATAAATACATTGGTCAAAGGAAAGGTTAAATCTAAAAAATGTACTCACACAAAACATCCTAGAAATACAGATACTATGAAAAAAAAACAAATCTAAGAATGATAAGAATAGAAGGAGAGGAATTTTAACTCAATGACCCAGAAAATATTTCAACAAAATCATAGAAAAATTTTTGTAACTTTAATAAGAATATGCCTATAAAGGTACAGGAAACTTAAAGAGCATAAAATAGAGAGGAGCAAAAAAAGCCCTCATGCAACACAATAATCAAAACACCAAATATATAGAATAAAGAAAATATTAAAAGATGCAAGGGAAAAAGAGGCCAAGTAACATATGAAGGTAGATGCATTACAATAACACTTGACTTCTCAGTGGATACAGTAAAAGCCAAAAAGTTCTGGAAAATGTGAGACAACAGATGGCAACTCAGATTATCATAGACAGTAAAATATCTAATCACCATAGATGGATAAAACAAAAATTTAATGTCAAAGTCAAATTTAAAACTTATCTATCCACAGGTCTCGCCATACAAAATGCACTAAAGGAAAACTATCACACAGAGGCTAAAAACACCTACACCTATAACAAGATAACACAGAACTATAATCTCAAACCAGCAAAAACAAAAGAAGGGTATCACACACACACACACACACACACACACACACACACACACACACACACACACACACACACACCCCAATAACAAAAACATAAAAGGCAAAAACAATTGTTGGTCATTAATATCTCTAAATATCAATGAACTCAATTCTTCAATAAAAAGATATAGATGTGAAATCAAGATCTATCCTGCTACATATAAGAAACACAAAGATTTTTCAAGGAAATAGATGCAAGAAGGAAGCTCATATAGCCATATTAATATCAAACGAAATAGCAGTTCTGAACTCCTATGCCTCAAACATAAGACCCACATTTGTATAATTAATATTACTAAAACTTAATTCAGACAACAAACCCCTTACATTAATAGTGGGAGACTTCAATACTGTACTTTCACCAATGGACTGGTCATCCACACATCAAGTAAACAGAGATATAATGAATTCAACACTCATTATGACTCTAATAAACCTGATATTTGCAGAACATTTTATCCAAACACAAAAGAATATACTTATTTCTCAGTCTCTCAAAAAACTTTTTCAAAAATGGGCCACATGCAAAATAAGTCTCAACAAACACAGAAAATTAAAATAATCCCCTGTAAAAGAATAAATTAAAAAAAAAAAAACTAATGGCTCTCCTATATACACACAAAAAAAGTAGGATGAGAAATAAATTGGAGATACAACACCCTGCATGGTAGCCACAAATAACACAGTATGTCTTCTTGGAAAAAAAGAAATTGAAGAATATATCAGAGGATGTAAATATATCTCATGTTCATGGACTATCAGGATTAACATAGTAAAAATGTCCATTTTACTAAAAGCAATCTGTAGGTTCAATGCAATCTACAGGTTCAATGCAATCCCTATCAAATTCTAACACATTTTTACATAATTTGAAAGAACAATATTCTACACCATATGTAAAATAAACAAACAAAAAACCAAATTTGTATAATTAAAAACTTCCAGAGATATCACCTTCCTTTATTTCTAACTCTACTATAGTGTTCACACACTCAAAACTTTTTGATATTCACAGAAAAACAGACAAATTGATCAATGAAGTTGAATTGAAGACCCAGATGAATTTCCACATGCTTATAGACACTTGAATTTTGATAAAGAAGCTAGCATATGCAATGAAAATAGAAAACATTTTCAATAAATGATGTTAGAATAAATGGATGGCAGAATGCAGATTAATGCATATAGATTCATATCAATCACTCTGCATGAAACTCAGATTCAACTGGATTAAAGACCCCAACATAAAACCAGACACACTAAAGCTGATAGAAGAGAAAGTGGAGAATAGTCATAAACACATTGGTACAGGAGACAGCTTCCTAAAAAGTGCACTAATCATACAGGCACTAAGATTGAAAAGTAATCAATGGGAAATTAAAAAGATTCTGTAAGAAAAAGGAGACATTAGTAAGACTAAAAGTGACTGCCTACAGAATAATAAAGATGCAGAAAATATCTTCTCCCAAGCAGACATGTGTCAGAGGCCAATTTCTAAAATATATTAAGAACTCCAGAAAATTCCAGACATAAAAAATAAATAATCCAGTTGAAAATGGAGTAAAAAAATTAAAAATAATTTTCAAAAGAAATGGATGTCAAAGCAACTCTATGAATGCATGTTGCACCTGTCAGAATAGCTAAGATAAAAAACACAAGTGACAGCTAATGCTGGTGGAGGTGTAAAGCAAGAGGAACACTGCTGAATTGCTAGTGTAAGGATAAACTTGAACAGTCACTTTGGAAATTATTATGACAGTTTCTCAGAATATTGGGAATGAATTTACATAAAGATTCAGCTATACTACTTCTGGGGATATACTCAAAGGATATTTTATCCTATCACAAGGACACTTGCTCAACTGTCATCATTGCATTTTTATTTGCAGTGTCTAAAAACGAGAAACAACCTAGATGTCCCTCAACCAAAAGATGGATTTAAAAATATGGTACATTTACACAATGGAGTTATTATTCAGCTGTTAAAAATTTGGAGACAAATGGGTAGATCTAGAAAACAATCATACTGGGTGAGTTTGATTGTTAATAAACCAAGAAAAACAAATGTGGTATATACTCACTCATAAGTAAATATTAGCTTAAAAAAATAAAGATAACCATGATAAAATTCACAGACCCAAAGAGGCTAAGTAAGAAGAAAGGCTCAAGGAGAGATATATAAATCTTTCTGGAATATATATATATATACAGTTTGATATTCTGATAGTACTTCTGACAGTGAGAGTAGGGGCTATCTCTGACTCTTCTGGCTGATTTCTCGACGTTTTTTCTTTCTACTGTGCTGCTTTGTCTAACCTTAATATGATTCAAGGTGCCTAGTGCTATTGGCATTTAATATGATGTGTTCAATTGATATTTCTGTGAGGCCAGGCCTTTCCTGAAGCAAATTGGAAGCGGAGTGACAGATGAGAAGGGAGGTTAGGGAGGAGAGACAGGGAAGAGTGGAGAAAGGGGAAATTGTGGTCAGAATGTAGTATATAAGAGAAGACTAAAGAAAAGTCATTCTAGAAAACCAAAAAAAAAGATGTCATTTGTTTTGTTTGCTTTTTATTCAGAAATAGTATCTACTTCAGTTAATAATATACTCTGTTCCCCTGTGGACCTATAAATACTCTATATTTTCATTTTTATTGGGATTCTGGTGTTCTAAATTGATATCAAAAGGAACCATTAAACTTTGTTCAAAGTAACTTAGTGTTTCTCTAGGTCACAAATTCAAAACCTTCCATATTCATCTGGAAAAGTGGTCCAAAGGTTTATCATAAAACCATGCTTACTCTGGGGTACCAATATTTTTTTCTTTTATTTTCTTTTTTTGTTAATCACCTTAAACTGGTATCTTTTTCATTAAAATTTATTCTTATCTCATACAATAAATCCTGACCAAAGATCCCTGATTTAAAAGAATACTGTGTAACTGAGAGAATTATTTATTATAAGGGTTCAATTGGGGCAACAACCTATATAGAGTAAGACAAAACTCAGTTGTAGAGTTGCTGGAAGTCTGTAGACTGATTCATGCTGTTCATGCAGCTGACTGATCTGGTCTTCTTCACCATTCAAGAATGCAAGGGAGAAGTAGCTTAGTATGTATACCCCAATCTTAAAGCTTGCCCTCTGGCCATGCCCACATACTGGTGCCCAGAGTCCATAGGTCATTCCCAGAACTTCACTGGCCAAAGGCCATGCCAAAGTTCAAGATAGAAGTTCTGCTCTCCACTACACACTACAATTCCCATTCCCTTTATTCCTCCCAGTCTACTTCCTCTCCCACATATCTACTCCTCCCACATTTCTCTTTAGAAAAGAGTAGGCCTCCCAAGAATATCAACTGAACATGGTATAACAAGTTATAACATGACTACGGACAAATCCTCATATCAAGGCTAGGCAAGTCATGCCAGTAGAAGGAAAGGGTTTCCAAGAGTAAGCAAAAGAGGCAGAAACACCCCACCCAACCATAACTATTAAGACTACCATATAACATCAAGCTCCACAGTCATAGCATGTATGCCAACTACCTAATTCAGGCTCATGCAGGCTACTTGATTGTCCATTCAGTTTCTGTGAGCCCCTATAAGCCCAGATAATTGACTCTATGGGTTTCTTTGTGATTCTCATGAGCATACTGGCTGCTGGAGACCACATAAATGTCAAAGTAGGAACTCAGCACTGACAAGGCTGATCCATCAGAACCAACAGACCTGTTGGAGGTACAGCCAACACTCAAGAATTTTGGTGTTTGTTGCCTCTGAATGTGTTGCCTGTTTTCTACAACAGATTTCTTTCACATTTGTTATTTCCTTGGCATTCATTCCCCAGGAATCTTTAGCAGTTTAATTGATTATTTATTCGACACAATTTCTCCCATACACCGTGGGGTATATTGATAACTAGCAATGTGTAAAAATAAGATCTCTTTCTCACAAGTCAGGTCTGTGTTCTTTGTCCAGAGCAGACTGTATCTGCCTTCCTGCAATTATCTTTATTGGTCATCACATGAACAGAGTCAGTCCTAGAGCAAATTATTTCTTTTCAAACATTTCTGAGACATCCAAGGACAGCTATAGATAGATTAAACATTGGTGTGCCCTAAGTTTATCACAACTACAGATAAAAAGAACAACCTGGAACGGACACCACTAATCTTAGGCCCTTAAGTCCCCAAACTTACTTGAACCTGAACTTACTAGCACAGGATCCTAACTTACAAATTTATTGTTTGTTATCTAAAAAAGATAATTAGCCAACTCTAGTGGCAGGTGTGAAAACAAACATTTGCTCTGGAGAGCCATACCACAAGGCCAGAGCAGCTAGACGGTGACAGGTTTCTTGTGAAAATAGACCTCTATCATCTCTTAGTCTAACAGTAAAGATCCCCTTTAACAATCTCCTAGAAAAGTGCTACATCACAACAAAAAGTGCACACCTTGTCCATTGCTTACTCAGGTCATGGGGCAACAGAAGACACTTGCCCTGCCCATCAGAAAAGCAGCTGCAAAGAAATCTTATGCACAGAATTTTACTTGTTCATGTTTTACTGATCAATAAACTTTTAACCTTACACCTACCCACATTTAAGAATGAAGTTGAAGCACAAGTTCTTCCTTTTAAATTGCTTTATTGATTTAATATTTAGCTGATTCCCACCTCTACTAGCCATTCCTACCTTGTGTTATAAATCAAAGCAGACAGTTACTGCCCTTGTGTGAATCTTATCACCCCTCTCTATTACCCTGAGAAATCAAGCCCCATCTTGCACTGCCAAAGAATTACTCCCTGTATATGGATATAAGCCTATGCCTTCACTATTGTAGTCATCATATCAATAAGAGCTATGCCAATAAAGATGATGAACTAAACAGAATAGTGAGTATATTCATTGAAATTTCCTGTAGATATTCCTCTACAGTAGGAGTGTATCTCTTGGGAACTGAGAGAAAGCCTTGCTTGATATGGTATCTAAGGCTTTCATTAACTGGCTTCTACAATTATACATCCATTGCTTGCTGTGAAACTAGGTCTCTGTCCCTTTATTCTTCTCTTCTCTTCCTCCTCTCACTCTTAGATCTTTCTTCATTTTTCTCCTCATATTTATTCTTTCTGCCTGCCATCCCCACATATACACATCTAAAAATATTTTACAATATTTCCCCTTTTGTCTAAATAAAAATGAATTGTTTTAACATAGTAAAACTACATATAACAATTTTAAATATTGCATTTACAATATTCAGTCCATTTGTATTTATGGAATTCAGAAAAAAACACCCCACCATTTATTCCATCTTAATTACTTCAAAGTTTAATGCCTAATGAGATGTCTCTGTTTTAAGTTTATATTACACCCTTATGGGTCTTTGATGAAGTTAAAGAATTAATTATTAGAGTTCAATCTTAAATTGTTGAGCAACAGAAACATAAGACAATATATTTTGCAAATCATATGACCATATAGGAGTTTATTAAAATAGTTTGTCAAAAGACATAAGAGAATAAAAGTGTACTTAGGGGAGGATTACAGCTATTTTTATGGGAGAGATTATTTTTGGAGCATCTCACAGTCAGAGAATAACACATATTAAGCTGAACAGGTTAAGAAACTGTTCAATTTACATATCTAATATTTGTCTTAGTAAAATAGGTAATAGATAATCTTAATGAAGCTGTCCTTTTTTAGTGTTGCCTGGGGAATACACAGATATGTATATGTCTACATTGTAGAACCAAGAGTGTTTTGGCTCCATATTTTATCTCAAACCAAAAGTTTCCACCTCAAGAATTATGTAGAGGCCTGATAAAGACAATAGTACGCAATCCTCATGACACTGAAATAAATCTCTTTATGCAACATGATAGAAAAGAACTGACAGCTTCCACATATATGTTATGGTGCATCAACATACACCACAAACACACACATGCACACACTCACACAGAAAAAAGAGAGAGAGAAAAAGAGAGAGAGGCAGAGACAGATAGGCAAAGACAGAGAAAGAGACTTGTCATTCATGGTAAATTTAAGAGTACTGTGGGTAAAAAAGTTTTCATTCCTTATTCATTTTTAATAAACTTGATGCCTGTGATGTTTAATGGTCAGGAATATTATTCCTTCAATCTACTCTGTACTCAATTTTGTTGGAGTAATTGGAAGAGCTTATTAACTTTTATTTAATTATATATCTCCAGAAAGGAATATACTTTTTATAACAAAAAAATATTCATGTCTTTTTTCTCATTGTATCTTCCATAGATAAAAATAGGATATATATATATATATATATAAATGAAAGTGAGTATTATTTTGTTTTGAGAGTAATTTTCTTGTTTATTTCTTATACAAGGACTCACTGTGAAGCTCAGTCTGGCTGTGAAGCTCAGTCTGGTCTTAAACTCACTGTATAACAGAGGCCTGCCTTATAACTCAATGTTATACTTCCACCACTAAACTGATGGAATTATAGGCATGTACTACTATGTCTGGTGCTTTAATGAGTCTTTGTGTTTATTCAGTATTTCACCATTTATTACTGCTTTCTTGATAAACCATAATCTTTTAATTCTTTGTAAAAACATTATGTATGGCTAAAAGATGGTAAGCATTAATTTTAAAAATATTTTTAATATCATATTTATGGTCTGAGATTATAGATTCAAGAAAAATTCCAAACAAATTCAAATCCATCAAATGTTCTTTCTGAAGTAAAATTCAATTACATTGCTCACACATGAAAATATTTACAGAAACATCTTTCAAACAACAATATACAGATTTAAGTGATAGAAGAACTTTCATCCAAAGAAGATTAAGCTAACTAAGGCCTATGAACCTAATACAATATGCAGCATACTTCTGCCAATAAATTTTACTGCCATATACCCATGCTATTCATTTGTATGTTGTATAGGTATGTTTTATTCCTCTAAAAAGGGATGGAAATTTTAAAGAGAAACTATACAATAATCAAAAGATTTAAATATTATTAATTTTTAAAAGTTATGTTTTGATATCTATATATCATAGAACTTCAGTTAAGACAACATTAAAACATATATACACAATAAAATTAATTATAATTGTGAATATAATTTATAGCAGTTTAATTCAATTCTAGTTTGTAGATAGACTATGATATTGTATTTATAATAATTGCATTGAAGAAAATAATTCAAAACTTTTATTTCTTAAAAATCTTCTGTTATCTCTTTTAGAGTTTAAAATTCAATAATGTTTAAATTAAAATTTCTGAAGTATAATTTAACACAATGTATACTCTAAAATAAAATATATTAATTATAATATATAAAATCTAGCCAGGTATGGTGGCTAATTAATATGGTTTTAGCATTTGAGAAACTATAGCAGGAGAATGACAAATTATGGATACATGGAGTGACTGTATCAAAACTATTTCTTAGAAATCAGTGTTAATGCTTATATGTTGTGTATGTGTGTGTGTGTGTGTGTGTATGTGTGTGTGTCTGTGTCTGTGTGTGTCTGTGATTAAACTATACTGTATAAATGTTTTCAATTAAAAATAATTTTTAAAGAAGAAAGATTACTTATCTTTCAATTTAAGAAAGCTCTATTTCCTTTTCATATCATCCAAATGCTGGAGAAGTTCTCTTGCCAAGGAATAGTTGGCCTAAACAATCAAACTGCATGTGTTTATTCATTTAAATGGTGTGTGCATGTTCCCAAGGTTTTATATTTGTTTTGTTTTTGTTTTTAAGAAAGATAAAAAGATGAAGTTAGGTGACTGGTGTGATGGTAAAGGTTCTCTTAAAATACATCAATCCAAGATTAATATTTATTAAAATATAAGCCAACACTCACGATACAGGTTAACAGCTTATATAGGCGACTGATAGACTGGATTATCCAAGCAGTGGACAATGGATGCCGAACTGGATTCACCAAGAAACGGGGCCTCCCAGGATCCTAGCATCCCTTTATGAATGTGGTTGGCAACTCTCCCTTCAGGAGTCCAGGATGCTGGATAAGCATCTTTGGACCTTATCAGCTGACACCTGAATCCCACCACACTGGTGAGTTAGAGAGAATCTGGGAGAAGTTGGAGGAGAAGAAAAAACATAACCAAAATATTAAACCCTCAAAGAAAATAAAGTATATACAAACCAATGTTGGCTGGTGACATGTTCTTCTATGTAGAAACTGTATAAAGAAGAAATGGTCCTCTACACTAGACTTGGCCAAGCTATCTGCAGTATGAATATAAAACATATATGCAAAAATGAGAGAATATACTTAACTCTATCATGTTTAAGAAGTCTTGCACAAAACAAGGGAAAAATTAACAATGTAAAGAGACATCCATTTAGAGAGCATATTTATAAGTCCTACAATTGATAAACAATATCAAAAATATAGAAATGAATTAAACAAATCTCTACTATTAAAAACAATAACTCAAAAATTAATGAGATACAAGATAAAGTAAATACTCTAAAACATAAAAATTAAAAAAATAGACAACTGTTATAGAGAAAAACATTCCTTGTCACTAATACTTTGGGAAATTTAATAAATGCCATGTTTTGTATCTGTTATAATGAATAAAAAATGTATTATCCTTTTTGTTTAAAAAGTTTTTCCATATCTCCTACTGCTCCCTGTCCCTTCCCTCCTCCCAGTTTTTCCCAGTCCTCCCTCACATTCTCTCTACTCCATCCCCATATTCATTCTCTAAGGAGGGCAAGAAGTCCAAAGGTGGGTCAGTTCAGTCTGGCATATACAGTTGAGGGAGGTCCAAGTCTCTCTTGTCAGTATTAAGCCTGGGTTAGGAAATGGGCTCCAAAATGTCAGTTCATACACCAAGAACATACTTGGATCCTACTGTAATAGACTCCACAAACGCCTCATGCCTTTTAATTGTTGTGTACATTTTGAGGATTTAGTTCCTTTCCATGAATGTACCTCAGCAATTATTTCAGAGTCAGAGAGCTCCCAGTAGCTTAAATCAGCCATCTCTGGTGATCTCCTGATGATCTTGATCCCTTTGCTCATATACTGTGGGGATATAATAAAAGATTCAAAAGATTCAGAGATATCAGAGGGATCTATCCACAGTCAGTCTAGGAGGATCAGACAGTGGTAACTCACACCTTTAATCCCAGCACAGGGAGTATCCTGGGAGTGGTGACCTAAAAGCTTAATCCAAATTGTGCTCCAGGTCATTTTAGTTTACAGAAGGAGTTCCAGGCTCCCAGGCAGGCAGTGGTGTGGCCAGGCTATAACTGAACAAAGAGAGTAGTTAAGGAGGCTGTAGAAAGACAGAGGTGTGAAGAAGCCAGGAGGAGCCAGGCTGAGGAAGCTGGAAGACAACAATATACCAATATACTCTCTCATCTCTGGTCTCTCTCCATTCTCTCCCTCTCCCTCTCCCTCTCCCTCTCCCTCTCCCTCTCCGTCTCTCTCTCTCTCTCTCTCTCTCTCTCTCTCTCTCTCTCTCTCTCTCTCTCTCTCTCTCTCTCTCTCTCTCTCTCTCTCTCTCTCTCTCTCTCTCTCTCCTCTTTCTCTGTTTCTCCAGCTGAACTGAGAGCTCAAGCTGGTGCTTAGCTATATATTTCTGCTTATGCCACTGTCCATTGCTGGATGAAAGTTCTATAACAACAATTAGGGTGGGTCATTCATTTGATTATAGGGAAAGTCCTGTTAAAACATCCTCTCTATTATTGCTTGGAGTCCTAGCCAGGGACATCTTACAGGTTTTTGGAGGTTTTCTTAGCACCAGGTTTCTTTCTAAGCCCACAGTGGATCCCTCTATCAAGATATTCATTTCTCTTTTCCTCCACTCACCCAGCCATCTTCTTATGATTTGTTTCATCCTCCTCTTTCTAACTCACTATTATGATCCCAATTTACTCAGGAGATCTCTATTTCTCCTTCATAGGAGGATACCTGGATATCTCCCTTAAGTTCCTCCTGAACCATGCTGTTCAGAGGTTGTGGTTTGCAGCATGGATATTCTTTATTACATTATGTCTAAAATATACCTATGAGTTAGTACATTCCATGTCTATATTTGTGTTTGGGCCTGTGTTACCTCACTTAGAATGATACCCTTCAAATCCATTCATTTGCCTGCAAATTTTACGGTTTCATTTTTTCCCTGCTAACACCATTGTATAAATGTACCACAATTTTTAAAATCATTCTTCATCTGAGGGGCATCTAGATTGATTATAGGTTCTGGCTACTATAAATAATGCTGATCTGAACATAGTTGAGCTAACGCCCTTGGGGTAAGAATGTGTGTCCTTTGGATATATTCCCAATAGTGATATTGATGGATAATTGGAGAGATTAATTCCCAGTTTCCTAAAGGCCACCATACTGATTTCAAAAGTGTCCAGACAAGTTTATACTCCCACCAACAATGGAACAGTGTTTGCCTTGCTTTTGATCTTAGCCATTCTGACAGGTGTAAAATTGTATCTCAGAGTTGTTTTGAACTTCATTTCTCTGATGGCTAAGGATATTGAACAATTTTTTAAGTGCCTATTGGCCATTTGCAATTCTTCTGTTGAGAATTCCCTTTTAGGCTTGGAAACCCATTTTTTTAAATTGGATTATTTGGATTTTTGTTCTCTAGTTTCTTGAGTTCTCTATATATTTTTAGAAGTCAGTCCTCTGTCAGATGTAGGGTTGGTGAAGATTTTTTTCCATTCTGTAGACTGTTGTTTTGTCTTATTGACTGTATCCGTATCCTTTGCTTTATAGATGATTCTCAATTTCAGGAGGTCCCATTTATTAACTGTTGTTCTTAGTGCCTGTGATACTGGTGTTATATTTAGGAAGTGGACACTTGTGCCAATGTATTCAAGGGTATTTCACATTTTCTTTTCTATCAAGTTCAGTGTAGCTGTGTTTATGATGAGGTCTTTGATTCACTTGGACTTAAGTTTTGTTCAGGGTAACAGATATGGATCTATTTGCATTCTTCTACATACTATCATCAAGTCATGCCAGTACCATTTGTTGAAGATACAGTCTTTTTTTCATTGTATATTTTTAGCCTCATCTCAAAAATCAGTTGTTCATAGGTGTGTGGATTAATGTTGGGGTCTTCAGTTCAATTCTATTGATCCACAAGTCTGTTTTTATGCCAGTACCAAGATGTTTTCACTATTTTAGCTCTAAAGTATAGCTTGAAGTCAGGGATGGTGTTGCCTCTTGAAGTTCTTTCATCAAACAGGATTGTTTTGACAAACCTGGATTTCTTATTATTCTATATGAAGTTGTGTGCTTTGGGAATATGTTTCATATTTAATAAAACCAAGTGTAAAATATTAGACCTACCCACAGTCAATCCAGGTTCAGAGAGTGGTGATTTACACCTTTAATCCCAGCACAGGAAATATCCTGGAGTGGTGACCTACACATGACTGAGAGTGATGACCTATGTCCTTATTCCCAACCGATCTGAGTTTGAGGCCAGTTTAGTTTACAGAGGGAGTTCCCGGCTTCCAGGCAGGCAGTGGTGGTGCCATGCCTTTAATCTTAACCAGATTGTGAAACAACTGGATGAAGAGGGTATTTAAGGCAGGTATAGAAAGACAAAGCAGGCAGTAGAAGCCACAAGGAGTGAGGCTGAGGAAGCTGGAAGACAGCTGGGTGAGATTTTACTGTGGTGTTTCCTCTCCTTGATATTCCAGCCTTTCCCTGAGATATGGCTCTGAGTTTCCTTTATTCATACAACAGTATATTGTTCTTTCAAGGTCTGTAAACAATTGTGTTGAGATATTGATGGGGATTACATTGTATCTATAGCTTTCTTTTTGGTAAGAGTGCCATCTTATCATGTTGATCCTACCTATCCAGGAGCATAAGAGATTTTTCCATTTTTTGATATCTTCTTCAATTTCTTTCTTTAGTGACTTCAAGTTCTTGTCATACAAGTCTGTGATTTCTTTGGTTAGGGTTACCCCAAGGTATTTAATGCTATTTGTGGCTATTATAAAGGGGATGTTTCCTGATTTCTTTTTCAGCCCTTTCATCTTTAGCATATAAGGAGGGCTATATTGATTGTTTAAAATTATTTTGTGCCCTGCTACATTGCTGAAAGTGTTTATCATGTAAAATGACATCTTTATTTTTTCAAAATGAACTGCTATAATAGTATTTTGCAAAAATTATAGAATCAAAGCAATGACTTTGTTCCAAATTATATAAATGCATGGAAATCTCATGGCTTATTGTCTTCAGTGAATCACCCCTGCAGTCTAATGCTGATTTCTTCCTTGAGAATTACTTGGGAAATTAATTACCAATGTACTGTCTCCCAGGATATTTTTAACTCAGAGTCATTACATTTAACAAAAGATGCTTTGTGATTTTAATAAACTTTTCAGGAGTAACTTGAATAAGATTAATAATTGTAAAATTCACTCCTGCATGCAAAATTAAAAATTAAAAAAACATTTAGCCATATGACAATTTTTTCTATTGTATTGTTATTATTTTTGTTCTTAATGGCAAACACTATTCCACAATAATCACAGAGATAAAATGTACTTGGAAAATGTGTACTTTTTACTCTGTAAAACATCAAGTTGTGTGAAGGGTAGCAGAAAAGTTTTCTGTGAAATGTGTATTAATTAATCCTTGACAGATTGAGAAGGAATATCTAATTTGTACTTGTTTAGGAGTGGCATGAGTGGATTTTCTTGTTTAAGAAGGAGGAATATTTGCTGTTCCCAATACACACTCCTATGCATATATACACCTATTATATGTCCTATGATCAATGGAATTCAAAGGAGCAGCAACTTTTGTCCTTTGTTCTTTTTGTCCCTTTACGTTTTTAGGGGGAAAAAAAAGAAAAAAGTTGTTTAAAAATGGTCAATAATTTTAAATATAATAGATTACAGCTCCTTTGTTAAACACATGACATATTTTGCTATTTTGCACCTTCAAATAATTCCCAGTTTCTTTTAAAATTACATTTAAATTATATTTTAAGTTTATTATAAGTATATATTTTACATTGAGAATATTCCTCCTCCCTACTTCCCCATTCTCCCCTTCTTATCTTTTTATATTCCTGTCTCCTTAGACCACTGTATATGTTTATACAGTGCAAAGAGTCTTGGAGAAGAACACACCAGTAAGTTATCCAATGCCAAATGTAAGCCCTGAAAACAAAGCATACATAGCAATACCGTTAATTATACTGATCAAGATTTACTTATATTTTTAGGTATATATATACACATATACATACTTTATACTGCATATATACATATATACTCTGTATAGTTATGTGCTTTTACAAAAAAATATTCCCCATGCCTGTGTGATGTATCCTAGTAGTTGGAAGACTAGATGGAAAGTAGGGTAGGGTTTAGGCTTACAGTAAAAAAAGTGACACTATGATAGAAACCAAAGTGGAACTTTTATAAAATTGTAATCAGTTGGCTAGAGGAGAATAATTAATATTGTCAGAATTATTTGAATGTAGAAATGTGAACTAACCAGAAACTTTCAGCCAGGTCATAGAACAAAACAAAAAAAGCCCCAAACAAAAGCCTAGAACATCTATTGATATGATTTGTATATCCCTGTAACAATAAGAGATAAGGACACATAAGTATTGGATTAATAGATTACTTAGTACAAAATAGGCCTAATCAACATCATATAAATACTGGAATATTAACCAAGTGTTACCCCTTCAGATGAAAGAAAAATCACATATTCTTTCATGGTAGGCTCTGAAACAATATGAGAGAGCTAAATTTATGTATCCATTACATAATGCTCAGTGTTCTTTTCTACCACAAAAAAATATATTTTCATGCAGTGCTCTGACATTTTCTTGATTATAAAATTATAATGAACCACTACTCCTTGTGTATCATCTACATTATGTAATGACTAGAGAAGTGGTAAGATCCAACGAACACATGCCCTAATTTCATTTCTATGATTCTGTGTTTTTTCCTTATAGTGCTATTTTATAAATTTAAAATATCAGAATAAGTTTAAAACTTAAAAGATTCATCAGAATAAATTTAAATCACAAAGGTCTCATTGCACATTACATCCAGATAAAAGTCTGAACTTATAATCACTTTATGATTTCTCATCAGTCTCTTCTCATGTGATAATCATTATCATTATTGCAAAGAATTGTTTATTTTTCAACAGGCCAGTCTATTTAACCTCTTCCATCCTTACAGCAATCTTACAAGTTAGATTATCTTATTTTCTTTATATTTCAAGCTGAAACATAATAAAATTTTTGCTCTTTTACAAACTCTAGAGATTAGATAATTACAGGCAAATCTAAGTTAACCAGATTTGGAACATTAAAGGACTTACTGGGAAGTCTTTAAATCAAAAAGGATAAATAGCATATGACATCTTTGCACTACAATTGTAAGGTAAACTACAGATAAGAAAGGGCATTGAAAGATAATATCGCATATAGCTATAGAGGAGAAAGAGTATATTACAAAAGATTAAGACAAGTTAGTTGATATAATATGTGCTTCTAATAAAAACTTTCAGAATATTATTCATTCATGACTAACAATACTGTCCTTAAAAAATTATTTTGAACTCTATCTCACTCTGACTTCAAGACAAACTCAAAGTTTCTCTAACAGTTAAAAACTAACATCCTTTTGAGCTGCCACACTCAAATTATTGTATTTGTTCTACCATTCTTTTGACTGTTTTCTTGGCTTACACTAAATGCGATATTACTCAGATAAAGATTCATTACAGCTTCTTGCAGAAAAGCAAATTGTAATATCTTTTTATCTTGTATTCTTTAAATCTTTTAAATATAAGGATTTAAAAATCCTTACAAAAAACTTATTTAATCCATGAAGAACTGAAACATATTGCTCAGGATAAAAGCTTTTTCAGTATTTAAATACATTTCTTTTAACTTATTCAGAAAGTTTGAGATTTGAATTTTTCTTGCCAAGTTAAGGGTCTACCTAATTCCACTTTTGTGCATGGTAATACTTACATAATTAATTGTAGGATATCCACAAATGAAAATTCTAGGACCAAGTTTCCAGATTTCTGCAAATTAAGATGTCTATTAATGTCAACAAGCCTCTGAGTTTAGGCATGAGAGATCATACATTGTGAAAAATCAACCTTCTCAAACATCTATGGGAATGTTAGTATATTTGTGGTTTTGTGGAGACAAAAGCTCACACATCAAAAATGTCGTGAATTTAGAACATTGTCTACATAGCAAAATATGTGATACAGGGCCTAAAACTAGTTAATGCCTGATATGTTGCATTTACCTTAAAACATGGACTACAAAGAGAACATTTTACAATGTGATGAAAAATCACAAATAAAAAATCTGGGGAAAGAAAAAGTAATACATAGAAAAGAAAAATGTTTTGCAGCTGACATTTCCTGACAGATCACTGTCTCACCATCACTGCTGGTCTAAAGGGGAGGATAGTTACTAAAATACTGTATTCTACCATGTCTGGACCTGAAACATTACTTTTAATAGTCTATCTATCATTGTAATCAGATACCAAATAGTTCACAATGAAGGGACAAATTCATGTTTTTGCACAAATCTAGGCAGTCTACTTCAAAAATCCATTGCCTTATTAAGGTAATTCATCATGAAAATAAAAGTTTTTCTGTTTTAAGTAAAGGGCTTTAATTTTTTATTTTACTTTATTTTACATACCTACCACTGTTACCCCTTCATCCTCTCCTTTCAGTTATCCCCCAGCTCTCCACCACCACATTTCCCTATCCACTTCTCAGAAAAGGTAAAATCTCCCAGGGCAAGTCAATGCAGTCTGACATGTTCAGCTGAGGCAGGACCAAACACCTCCTCCCAGCATCAAGGCTGAGCAGGGTATCCTTCAGTATGGAATGGGCTCCAAAAGCCAATTCATGCACTAGGAATAAATTCTAGTCCCACTGCCAGAGGCTCCACAAACTACCCACCACTTAACTGTCATACACATTCAAAATCAGAAGGCCTATTTTAGTTCCATGGAGGTTTCCCAGCTGTCAGTTCAGAGTCAGTGAGCTACTATAGTTCAAATCAGCTGTCTTTGACTGTGGGTTTCCTCATCATGATCTTGGCCACTTTGTTCCTATAATCTCTTTTTGGCTGGCCAAAGAGCTCAACCCATGCTTGACTATGGATGTCTGCACCTGTTTTCATCTGTTGCTGTACAAAGGTTATATAATGAAAAATTATGGTGGCCATAAATTTGATTATATGGGAGGGCCAGTTTAGGTATCCTCTCCGCTATTTCTTGGAATCTTAGCTGGGGTCATCTTTGTGGGTTCTTGAGTATTCTCACCAGGTTTTTCTCTAATCCTATAATGGATCCTGTGGGGATTCAATAAAAGCTTCTGACGTTTTGGAGATATCAGAGGGAATCTACCCTCAGTCTATGGGGGGAGTTAATAAAAGCTCCAGATGTTCCAGAGTTCTAACCACAGTCAGTCTAGGAGAATCAGAGAGTGGTGATTCAAACCTTTAATCCCAGCACAGGGAGTATCCTGGGAGTGGTGACCTATGCCCTTCATTCCAACTGAGTCAAGGTCACTTCAGATTATAGAAGGAATTCCAGGCTCCCAAGCAGGCAGTGCCAGGGCTACGCCTTAATTTACCAAAAGGGTATTTAAGACAGGATAGAAAAACAGGAGGGGAAGCCAAGCCAAGGGAAGCCAGGCTGAGGAAACTGGAAGACAGCTGGGTAAGATCTGACTGTGGTGTTTATTCTCTCTAATATCTCTATCTACTTCAGAGATCTATCCCTGAGTCTCATTTATTACTGCAACAAGATCCTTCTATAAACATGATCCTATTTCATTGTTCTTCCTCTCTGTCTTTGCCCCAACTCAACCATCCCATTCCCTCATGTTTTCTTCCAAACTCTACTTACCTCATTCATTCTATGGTGCCAATTTACTCAGGAAATCTTACCAATCTCCCCTTCTCAGAGGGATTCATGGATGTCTCTCTTAGGTTCCTCCTTGTTACATTTCTGAAGGGTTTGTAAATTGTAGTCTGGTAATCCTTTGCTTTAAGTCTAAATTCCACTTATAAGAGAGTATATACTATGTTTGTATTTTTGTGACTGTTACCTTACTCAGGATGGACTTTTATAGTTCTATCCATTTGTCTGCAAACTTCAGGAGTTCATGTCAAGGTCTTAAGAGACTTCGTACATTTCTATAGCCTTTTCCATTGCTCCTTTTCAGGAAATATTAGATTTTTTATTGAGAATACTTTGTCTTCAAGAGAGACAGATTCTTCATCATGAGTTCCAGAATAAGATGCATAAAGGAATATGAATCTGATTTAGTTTGAAACAGAGCTTCCTCTAATCACAGAATGAATGCATTAGAACATGACTGGACTCTTTACTTTGTAATAATTCATGTGTTATAAATGCTGTACATTTTCTTGTTTAACAAATGATGGTAGGAGGGAAATAAGAAAGTGATAAAAGTGGACACTTTTAGTTTTTCCCAATACAGTCCTCCATATTTCTTCACCGTTGCATAAATTGTTGAGGGAGCAGTTTCTGTCCAGATGGTATCACAGAGAATGCATGAAACACAAAGGACTCCTCTGGTTATTTAAGCAGAACTAATCTCTAGCACACTAGATGATATATAATGGAGTCTTGGCTCATTAGAGACCTTCATATCATGCCCAAATTCCAGAGCATTGCCAGTTTCTTGACTTCTGTCTACAAACAGCCTGGACATACTATCCTCTCTGTACATCTCACATGATGCAGGTTTCATGCCATTCAGACTCATTGGGTAGTAACACAGTATGTCCTTAATTGATTGGGTAATGTATGCATATATACCAGTTAACATACACATTAAACTAGATCTGCACCATGATGCTGGGCTCTATAATCTGCTTACTAAGTATAGAGTTGTGACTCTTTTGCCACCATCCCACTCTGAACTGCCAATGTGAAATAAAAACCCCACAAATCGTGAGACATTTTTGGCTTATAATTTCAGAAAATGTTTACATACATGCAAAAAAAAAGGTGTAGAAAAAAGAATATTCTATATCTGGGAACAGGTATACATGAAAGAGAGGAGAAGAGAGAACATGGTGGTACCTATATGAGGTATGGACTTGGGAGTAAAAAGTTCCCTTGCTCAATAAAAATGCCATAATAAAATTTATTATACTGTATGAGAACAAATTCTGTTATATAATTGTATGCCTTATATAGCAAAAATATTTTAGCTAGTTATTAGATGAGAGTGATAAAATACAAAGCAAATAATGGGACTTTGAAGTACTTGCAGCTCAGTGCTTTCCAAGGTAAATTATTTGTCAACTGAGCTCACAACCAAGTGCAAGTCCCTGTATGTCTTTACATAATTGTGAATGTCAAATTGTATGTTTGTTTCCAAGCCAGACTACTGAAATATGGAAGAAAATGTTCATTGGATTTTCTTTAGATAATTTTGGCTGAGTTTCACTATAAAAATTCTGAGTCAGGGTTATGCTTAGAAAGTAAGTATTCTACATGGAAACTGTCAAAAAAAATAAAGAAATTTGATTACTCAATTTTTAGCTATATAGCATTTTGAATTAGTGGTTTTCCTTGAAACAGGATTGTAGTCAAACCCTAATTTCACCTTCCTATAGTTGTGTTTCTGGGATAGCAGGTTCTTATTTTCTTTTATGTATATGTATATATATATATATATATATATATATATATATATATATATATATATATATATATATATATATATATATACATCCTTTCTCCAGTATAATAGTTTCACTCTTTCTTCTCAAGTATTGGTTCATATAAACTCAAAGGACAACCATGATTCTGAAACACAAATTAAATTTAAAAACTAAGTTTGTAAATAACAACCTGAATATATATTTTAGGGTCTTTTAATTTCCTTTTACTCAGTGTCTCACATATTTTTAACTTTGTACTTGATTTTACATGTTTGCCCTACCATAAACTGTTTTCTGAGTGCACATAACATAATCTCTGCCATTGACATTGTATAACCAAATGCATAAAAGTCAAGTTCTTATTAACAGTAAAGCTTAAAAAGTATTGTATGATATAAAACTTATGTATAGGATAATCCCAAAATCAACAGTAAAGAGTATTATTGTTTCACACATGTGACATTGGTAATTATATAGATAACTGGTTAGAAATAGAAAGGCCTGCTTTAGCATTAATTTTTATACAGTTCAGGTGAAGCCACATACTAATATATTTTTATTTACCTAGCATGTAAAATGAAATGTAGTCCTAGTTTCTATCACTTTCTACTGTTTTTTTTTTATAAAAAATAATTGAGGAATATTTTTTCTGAGTTGAATGAGGTAAATGAAATGAAAAAAATGATCTGAAAACAAATACTAGCAAGACAAGAGACAAAAAGTCAAAGACAAAAGACACATTTTGACTCTGAAAATTTAAATTTATAAAATTTGTGGGCCCCTTTATAAAGAAAAAAATGCAAGACTTTGAATATATACTGTGTGACTTTGACTATGGAGACATAAACATAAATATCCATTTGCTTTATATGGAGAAAGCATTAATATGCAGAAGAAGGGCTTTATCCATGTCCAGATTGAGGATCCAACAACTTCATTGAGTGATACACAAGAGCATTTTTGACACAGAGGCAGCTCTACCATCAGAAGTCCTGTTCCCAGATGGTTACATTATTATATCAATAAACCATCCAATTTACATTACATATGACTCAGAACAGTATATGTTCATAATTCATTGTTTATTTTCTATAAAATTTTAGAGAAGATAAAGGTCTTATGTTGTACAAGTGATCACAATTACTCTAATTCAAAGGACATACAGCTAGACTATAGCATAAAATTAGCCTGAAAATATTATTCCACCCCTCTGTCTGTCTGTCTCTGCTCACCATACAAGTATGTATTTTTAATTCAGATTTCTTTATGTAAAATATGAAAAAATGACAATTCTCTTAGTCTAGTTTTTATATAAATTATTTTCCTCTTCCCATCTAAAACACTAACTCTCAAAAGATCTTGATATTTTCATGTGTTTGTGTATAATTCACCTGTGCCATTGGTATCTTTAAATATACATATGTGCCCTAAGTCACAGGATTGATATGTATGATATGAAAAATCATTTATGTCTGCATATTTTTGTATGATTGTTCTAAACATAAGCTTTAAAATACACATTTCTATTTGATTCTATATAGGAAGACACATATTTAGAATACCAAACATTAAAGAACAGAATTTATTTAAGCTTTTTACTTTGAAATTTTGTGTCAAGGAAAAATAGTATCATCTACAGAATTATTTCTACCCCTTGAATTCCTGTGACATATTTTAGTGTCTTTCTATTTAGTATATAAATATGTATGAGTTTATTTGAGTCATGTCAGTGACTGTCTATTATTTGTTGATGACTATAAAAATTTTACCTTTATACAGGCTCAGTTATATATATATATATATATATATATATATATATATAACTATATATATATATGACTACATATATGTGTGTGTGATAATATCAGTAGACAATGATATTTTCAACTATGAGGAAGCTAAATTGTCTACATATTTATATATTTAGTGATAATAATGATCCTATGAAAAATATTACATTATCATTCTTTTTTCATATATGAAAAAACTTAACTACAGAAAGGATTGCTTTCTCTAAGGACACAAGGTATATGTATAATTGCAGTATCATACTGCCTAACCATATTGGAATTGCTTTAATTTGTTGTAGGAATCTGCTGTGGAAATATGGTCTTGTACACTGTAAATATTTGTCACTGTAAATAAATATGTGTCACTGTTTAATAAAATGATGATTGTCCAGAAGCTAGATAGCATGCAGAGGCTGGGAAACAAGACTAGGTGCATTCTGGGAAGTGAAAGGACACAGAGTGCCCACCCAAAGCAGAGGAAAGAAGATAAAAATACTAAACTGAGCAAAGCATGAAGCCATGAGGCTAAATATAGATGAGAGATATAGGTTAACAAAGTATAAGAGTTAGCAAGTAGTAAGCCTAAGTCAAATAAGTCAAATAGCTTGTAATTAACATAAGCCTCTGTATGTTCATTTGGGGTGGGTCAGCTGTAAGACCAGCTGAGCTGCAAGTACTTCAAAGTCCCATTATTTGCTTTGTATTTTATCACTCTCATCTAATAACTAGCTAAAATATTTTTGCTATATAAGGCATACAATTATATAACAGAATTTGTTCTCATACAGTATAATAAATTTTATTATGGCATTTTTATTGAGCAAGGGAACTTTTTACTCCCAAGTCCATACCTCATATAGGTACCACCATGTTCTCTCTTCTCCTCTCTTTCATGTATACCTGTTCCCAGATATAGAATATATTGACTGTGAGGACAGTTCTGCTCTGGTTTAAAACACTCACAGTGGAGTAACCCCACTATTTCTTTTTATTAATCAGAGGTATTAACTGAAGAAGTTTAAATGATCCTTGAAATTGATGTAACTGGAGGTTACATAACAACTGCACTCATCTGGTGTAACAGCAAGTTCTTTTTAAAAATTAAATCAAAACTGTGCCAAGCAATAGCTCTCATAGTAGATTGGGCATTAAGTCTCTACATTTCCAGTTTTTTAACTTATGACTATGATAAATACTTTTGTTGTTCTGCCAGATACTCATGGGGCTGGTTCATTTTTAGTTAACTTGACACAATTTACAATTATCTGACAGTAAGGAACATCAACTGAGAAAATGTCTTCATAAAATTGGGCATTTTTTAAATTAGTGATTTATTTGGAAGGGCCCAGCCCATTGTGGCTGATGCTCACATTAAGCTCGTCATCCTGGACTTACAAGAGTATATCTCTAAGGAACAATAATACATGGCCTCTGAATTAGCTTCTACATTCAGGTTTCTGCCATATTTCAGTTACTATCCTGACTTCCTTCCATTAACAGTAATGTGGAAGTTTATACAAATAAACTCATTCCACAGAAAGTTAGTTTGGACCATGATGCTTTGTCATAGCAATAGAAGCATCAACTAACATGCTTATTAAGCATTTTGTAGGGCAAAATAGAATTTTTTATATTATATGATATAGAGCAAAATAGAAATTTTTATATTATATTGTATTATATTTTATATATGATATCTAAATAGTCACAAAACACAACTTAGTACAAATACCACCACAATCCTTCTTTGATATCATTAGACTCAGGGTATCCACTCAGCTTCTTCCTGATGACATGAAAGCTGGATACTCTTCCATTTCTCCTTTTTTGTGTAATGGGCAGGTGCCCCTAGAGCACCCCAAGACACCCCAAGACCACGGCTAATGACCACTGTTAACTTTAAAGAAAAAGAGAGTTTAATGAATATGAATGATATTCTGGTACACACATAATGTGTGGGTTCAAAGCACTGTGGAAGCCAAGAGTGCTGAAGGCTTTTAAGGTAGAGTTCTTATACAGCACTCTGGATAGGGGAGGCAGTATGTTCAGGCTCACTCTGAGTAGTGGAGGGGATACTCGGGCTAGGAAAGTTACAACAGGGCGGGGCCAAAGGTCAACTTAGCATGGAGTTTAGGAATGCTGACAGGCAGGCAGGCATATTTCCTGTGAAACAATAGAGTGTTGGGCAAACAGGAGACAGTGAGTAGGAGACCACCTGGGGATATTCATTTCCTGGAGCAATGGTCATGATGGGCACATTGTGCAAGCTTCAGAAAGTTCCAGTTGGGTCTCAGGAATTCAGGAAGTATCTGGGGTGGTACGGCTCAGGCTGCCAGGTGTGTCCCAAGCAGCCATCAATCCTGTGAACAAAGCTTTTCTGAGCCCTGAACAAACTAATTTAGTGATACAATGGAGCCAAAACTCTGTTCTGAGCAAGCTGCCATTTAACAATGGAACTGAAACTCTGTCAGCTTTGGCTAGTTTCAGGGACCTCAGGAAGGTAGTCAAGGGGAAAGAATCAAACAAGATTTTTCTATCTTCATATTTGTTTTGTTTTGGTTTTGGTTTTAGTTTGGTTTTTGTTTTGTTTTGTTACCTCTAGTCTATTGAGTTATTTATGTATTTTAGAAATCAGTCTTTTGACAGATATAAGGTTGGTGAAGATCTTTCCAATTCTGTTGGTTGTTGTTTTGTCATATTGAATTTGTCCTTGACCTTACATAAGGTCCCCAGTTTCAAAAAGTTCCATTTATTAATTGTTTCACTCAGTGTCTATAGTACTAGTTTTATATTTAAAAAGTGGTCACCTGTGCCAATGCATTCAAGGGTATTTCATACTTTTTTTTTTTTAATCAGGTTTGGTGCAACTGGGTTTATGATGTAACCCACTAGGATTTGAGGGTTTTTTTTTTTTTTTTAACCAGGCCATAGATATTATACTTATATTTTTATTCTACTTATAATATAATCTACTTATATTTTTATTCATACTAACATCCAGTTCTGCCAGCATAATTTGTTGAAGATACGGTCTTTTTTTTTCCATTGTATATTTTTGGCCTATTTGTCAAAAATCAGATGTTCATAGGTGTGTAGATTAATATCAGAGTATTCAATTTGATACCATTGATCTACAAAGTCTATTTTTATGCCAGTACTAGGCTGTTTTTTATTACTGTAGTTCTATAATAGAGCTTGAAGTTAGGGATAGTGATGCCACCAGAAATTCTATATTGAACAGAATTGTTTTGGCCATCCTGGGTTTCTTGTTATTCCATACAAAGTTGAATATTGCTCTTTCAAGGTCTATAAAAACAATGTGTTGGGATGTTGATGGGGATCACACTGAATCTGTACATTGGTTTTGGTAACATCATTTTTACTATGTTGATTCTGCATATTCAAGGACATGAGAGATCTTTCCATTTTCTTCAATTTCTTTCTTCAATGACTTAAAGTTCTAGTCATACAGGTCTGTCACTTTTTAAATTAGATTTACTTTAATATATTTAATGCTATTTGCAGCTATTATAAAGGATGGTGCTTCCCTGGTTTCTTTTGAGCCCCTTTATCATTTACATATAGTAAGGCTATTGATTTTCTTGAGGTAATCTTGTACCCTGCTACATTTCTGAAGGTGTTTATTAGCTGTCAGAGTTCCCAGGCAGAATTTTGGGAGTCACTGTCATATCTTCTGCAAATAATGATAGTTTGACTTTTTTTTCCAATTTGTATCCTTTTGGTGTCCTTTTGTTGTCTTATTGCTTGAGCTAAGATTTTGAGAAATATATTGAATAGATATAGGAAGAGAGGATAGTCTTGTCTTTTTCCTGATTTTAATGGGATTGCTTTGAGTCTTTCTCCATTTAGTTTGATGTTAACTGCAGGCTTGCTGTATATTGCCTTTATTATGTTAGATATTTTCCCTGTATCCCTAATCTCTCCAGAACTTTTATCAAGAAGGAGTATTGGATTTTGTCAAAGGCTTTTTCATCATCTAATGAGATGATTATGTAGGTTTTTTTCTTTCAGTTTGTTTATATAATGAATTACATTGACAGTTTTTCATTTGCTGATCCATCCCTGTATCTCTGGGATGAAGCCTACTTGATCGTGATGGATGATTTTTTTTGATATGTTTTTGAATTCATTTGCCAGTATTTTATTGAGTGTTTGTGCATCAATGTTCTTAAGGGAGATTGGTCTGTAATTCTCTTTCTTTATTGTATCTTTGAGTGGATTGGATATCAGGGTAACTCTAGCCTCTTGAAAAGAGTTTAGCAATGTTCAAGAAAATCATCAGCTGAGACTGAGAAGGAATTGGCTTTAGTAGAAAAGAATTTAAAGAATGCACATGTGAATTGTTTGAATCCAGAGCTTGATTGTATTTTGGCTATTTTACCTTCTACCCATTCCCCTACAAAAATTTTACTGCAGAGTGAAGATAATATCATAGAATCAATGTTTTTACTACACAAGCACAGTAAGAAATTAAATACTTACATAGAAAGGGTTTCTGAGTTGATTCTGAAAGGAAAATTAAGATGTTATCAATTCAGAGGAATAGACCCATCAGAAATTGTGGCATCTTTTACTAATGCTGAAATTTCCTCATTATGGACAAAAGAAAATTAACATTGTCAACTAGCTTGTAGTAATTTTGGGGGGAAGATTAGCAAGAAGTGTAATAGGCGGACACCCCTAGGGTACTCCAAGACACCCCAAGACACCCTAGGACCATGACTAATGACCACTGTTAACATTAAAGAAAAAGAGGGTTTAATGAATATGAATATGAATACCGGTACACACATATGTGGACCCCAGGCACTGCAGAAAAGCCTAGGGCCCCGAATAATTTCAGGGCAGAATTCTTATACCTACTCTGGGTATGGGAGGAGGTATGGGTGGGCTCGGTATGCTAACAGGGCGGACTTGGTGTGCTAACAGGGCGGGGCCAAAGGTCCACTTAGGACAGAGTTTAGGAATGCAGGCAGGCAAGCTATTTCCTGTGAAACCACCTAAAGACATTCATTTCCTGGAGCAGGACATTGTGTAAGCTTCAAACAGTTAACAGTTAACAATTCTCATGGTAGGGTTTTCCTGGGTGACCCCACCTAGGTTGCAGGTGGGATCCCACAGGAATGTGGTCTCAGCTTGGAAGGTCAAGCTGCTCAACCAGGTGGGTCTCGGGAATTCAGGAAGTATCTATCAGGCTCAGGCTGCTGGGTGTGTCTCAAGCAGCCATCTGGACCTTGGCTAGTTTCAGCAACCTCAGGAAGGGGTCGAGGGGGAGAGAGTTACAGGATTTTTCTATTTTCACAGGAGCATCTCAAAATCAAAAGAATTCCTTAAATAATACGGGGGAAACTAATTTCTCAAGCCCTTTCATGATATACTCATGCAAACATATCAGGAAAGGCAGGTTATAAGTCAAGAAATTTAAATAAAGTGGTTCAAAGCCCTTATAATGCATTCATAAGTTATATACAAGTCTCGGGATATTATTAGATTTTATAGAACTTCTTAATATACTTACAGACTCTCAAAATGCTGAAAGAGTTGTTCATGTACTGAAACTGCCGAATTTATTCCAGATGACTCAAAATTTACTCTGTTGTTCATTCAATTATAAGAAATAATCAGAAATAAAAATTGCACATTACATATAACACATATAAAATCTCCTATGAGTCTATGAGGCCCTTTAGAACAAGAAGATAATGAAATTCATCAACTATTAGTACAAGTGTGGTAGAAGTCTTAGAATTTTATTTTAAAAAAATCCACCATGTTAATAGAAAGGGTTTGAAAAAGATTTTTTTATCCCTTGACAACAAGCCTGGTTGGGGCATGTAAGAAAATATCCTATTTGTTCTTTGTATAATCAAATTCTATTACCTGCAAAAAAAGGAACTCATAAAATGAAATTTGGAAAATGGGAAAATGGATGTTTCATTTTGCAGAGTTTGGAAAATTAAAGTATGTACATCATACTATAGATACATATTTAGGATTTCAATGGGCAACTGCTTTGAGATTTGAAAAAGTTGACTTACATTTATTAGAAATTAAGGACATCATGGGACACCTGTATAAATTAAGACTAACAATGATTAGCATATATCTCTAGTGAAGTAAAACACTTTGCATATTACAATATTTCTGGGAGAAACAGAAATATGAAATAGAAACATTGGTGCCACAGGACTGACTCATCAGAGCTAAAGGATTCTGAGAACGAGAAAGCTAAGATCTTAAGGAGTCTTGGTGCTAATTGTTCTTACAGGTGCTTACTCTTCCTACAGAAGTTTTCTGTGTGTGAAGGCAGCCCCCTCTATCAGTTATTTCCTTGGACTTTATGGATATATATCCCCCTATCCTTGTGAGAAAGCAGTCACATAGATAAAATCTTCTAGACCTTTGCTCTCTCTGCCCAGAGCAGAGTTACTGTCTGCCTTCCCTATGATTACCTTTGCTATTGAAAACACTAGTAACTCATTTGAAACTTCCTTTAGCATCCAAGGTTAGGCACGTATGATAGATAACTCACTGACCTGTCAAAGTAACCTCTCCTACTGATAAGAGAGCTATCTGGAACTAATTAACTCAAGAAAGATTTCTAAGGCTGTAGTAAGAGGTTTCTGGCCCAGACTTTCCAGCCTAACCTCAAGGTCTAGGCCCACAGACCCGCAGACCCGCAATCCCACAGTCCCACAGAGACACACAGAGGCTTACTATAGTTTTAGGCTAATCGGCCTCAGGCCCAGGCATATCACTTGCTAGCTCTCTACCCTTCATCTAACCCATGTCTCTTGTTCAGCCATGCGGCTCGGTACCTTTCTTAGGGCAGCATAGTTCTCCTCTGCTTCTTCCGGGCCTCTCTCTGGAATTCTCTCTGGTGTTCTGATCTGGCACTCTGTTCTCAGAATTTTTAGTCTGGTAGCCCCGCCTACACTTCCTGCCTGCCTTTGGCCAATCAGCTCTTTTTATTAAACCAGTGGTTGGGACAATTATTTAAAATGAAACAACACAACCTCCCACATAAGGCCTCCTTGCATCTGGATTCATTAACACAAGATCCTAAATTGTAGGTTAGGAATGCAAACTAAGCCTTCACACAATCTCTCCTAGGGAAGATCCATTAGCAGGTCAAAGAACTGCAAGGTCCCTTTCATTCAACAAGCAACCCCAGCCCCTATGGCCCTTGTCAGGGAACTGGACTGGTTGGGGTATATAAGAACTATGCCTTCATTGTTGCATTACTGGGCCATGGCCATCTTGCCATTCCATAAACACCCTGTCTTGTCATGCCATTGCTGTACCAATAAACATATGTTGCAAAGGAATTGCTCCAAGTTTGATTCCTGAAAAAAAAATTAGTAGAATCCTCTGCCACTGGTGAAAAAGTGTATCACCCTGAAGTTCTGAGAGAAACTCTATCTGGGCCTGAACTCCAGGTTTTTGTTACAATGTAACATATATTATAAATATACCAGCAGTTATAGAAAGATCTAATAGAACCCTTGCTTTGACTGTTGACAATAACGCTGTCCAAATTGGACAAGCAATACACACAAAAAAGTGACTGCCAGAATTTGCCAAGATAAGATGGGACAGTCCTTCAAGAATCCTGCTTCTCAAAAAAAAAAAGTTCAGGTATTCTAAACCTGTAGGCCAAAGATGACTGTCTCAGTGTTATAGAGGATACTTGGGTGACTGTCAAGATATCCAGCTGTTTCTGTAATTTCCTAGTTTTGGAATTTCTTGCTCTGCACTTCCTGTTTACTTAGATAATATTATATCTTAGATGGAGTTGGAGCTTAGATAGATATAATTGTAGTTTTCTCTGTTACCAACTTTATAAAAGTAATTCACAAAAGGGGTATAAAGTATATAAGGTTGAGAAACATAAAAAGATAGCTTGGGTTGATAATTAAGTGGCATATAAATAAATTATGTACAACACTATGGATTCACCAAGATCGAATAAATAATACATCATTTTCTCTTAACATGTCAAATAAAAATAAATTAGACATTGTTAAAGTAAATCTTACCTATATATACTTCTATATAGTTATTGTACTTATAGTATATAGCTTTTCTATGTTAATTAAAACCTCACTTTTCATTTAAACAATAAGGAGGAAATGAGTAATTCTTTAATTATGTTCTGACAAATAAGGCTTTCTTAGAGCTATAAAAGCTAGTCACTCACTGGCCAAAATTAACCATAGAAGTTTGGAAGACCATAGAGAGAAGATAGGAAATAGTAAGGTGGGGCTGAGAGCATCTTGACTTTTCTGTATGGAGGAGTGTTAGAGGCTTTAAGAGGTGACAGGTGATGCTCCCTGCTTCTCTGATCTTTAAAGTTCTTACCCAATAATATTTTACTTCTGATTTTTTTAATAAAGATTAATTAGATTAATGCCTCTAAAGTAGATTAGTTCAAAATAAAGTATAAGGATATATATAATACAATTATCCAAAATAGAATTTAAAGAGACCTAACACAGATAAAACTTCATAACCCATGATTTTGTTTGATTTTTTATTATAATTGTTATAGAAAATATATATTTTTAATTTATTCTAAAATTTCACAAATAAATGTATTTTAATTATATGAATACCTACTTGCCAAATATACTCTCAATCTTGTAAACTCTTTTTCTTCACTAAATGTTCCTTTCTTTGTTCATTTTGTTTGTTTATTTGTTCATTTTCTTTTAAGAGACACTATGAACATAGCAACTTTTATAAAGGAAAACATTTAATTGCTGTAGTTTATAATGCAGAGGTTTACTCTATTATGTTCATGGTAGGGCATGGGCTGCAGTCATGACATGGTGCTGAAATAGAACTGAGAGTTCTACATCTTTATTCACAGGAAACAGAAAGTGAACTGAGACATTGGAAGTGGCTTGAACATATATGAGATTCCAAAGCCTACCTCTTCAGTGACATACTTCCTCCTACAAAACCATATCTATTGCAATGAAACCACACCTCGAAATAGTGCCATTTCCTACAAGCTTATGAGGTCTAATTACATTCAAATTCCACAGTCCCCTCCTTAATTTCATATTTTTGTTTTGACTTATGCCTACTTGGTATAAGCAGGGCTGTCCAAGGGAATATTTACAAGAAAGACTCATCAATTTGAGCTATATAAAATAATTTTAAAAAATAGAGAAGATAAGAAAATTTCCAATTATATTGTAATCTCTTCAAAGGCTGTGTCTCCAACATAGAAGTCAGCAAAATATTACATTTTGTAAATCTCCCTTCTACACATAGAAACAAATAATGCAAGTAAAATATTATTAAGTCAGAATCAACACTTCACATAAAAAAATCAGGTTAGAATAAATGCTTGCATGGCTGCAAGAAAACATTACTTGAAAGTTAATTAAAATAATATGCATAAATTATAAGATTATAATAAATTTAATTGATATCACTGTATTTTAAATATGCAGGAAAGGTTTACAACAATATTTTTTTTCTATATTTAACACTTATAAGTATAAATTTCAAATGCCTGTAATTGTAATAGGCAGGTGCCCCAGGGCACACCAAAACACCCCAAGACACCCCAAGACCACGACTAATGACCACTGTTAACATTAAATAAAAAGAGAGTTTAATGAATATGAATATGAATACCAGTACACACACATGTGTGGACCCCAGGCACTGCAGAAAAGCCTGAGGCCCCGAATACTTTCGAGGCAGAATACTTATACCCTACTCTGGATAGGGGAGGAGGTATGGGCGGGCTCGGAGTGCTAAAAGGATGGGGCCAAAGGTTTGCTTAGGACAGAGTTTAGGAATGCAGGCAGGCGAGCTATTTCCTGTGAAACCACCAGACATTCATTTCCTAGAGCAGGACACATTGTGCAAGCTTTAAACAGTTAACAGTTAACAATTCTCATGGTAGGGTTTTCCTGGGTGACCCCACCTAGGTTGCTAAATCTGGAATGTGGTCTCAGAGCCTTATCTTGGAAGGTCAAGCTGCTCTACCAGGTGGGTCTCAGGAATTCAGGAAGTATCTATCAGGCTCAGGCTGCTGGGTGTGTCTCAAGCAGCCATCTGGACCTTGGCTAGTTTCAGAGACCTCAGGAAGGGGTGGAGGGGGAGAGAGTTACAGGATTTTTCTATTTTCACATAGCAAGCATGTTTCAAAAAAAATTATCAAATATGAGAGCAATTAACATTGAACTTATTAATATAAACATATACCTTAGTTATATATAAAATATTAGTTATAAAATTTTAATAAAAAATATTAACCTTAAAAGCAACCATAACTAATCTACAGCCATTGCTGTTTGAATCTTAGTGCCTAGGCCCCAGGCACAGCAGAAGCACTGAAAGACCCCCGGGGGCTTGGGACCCCCGAAACGGACCTTTCTTCGGAAGGAGACCCCATGACCCAAGGAGGACCGAGCCACAGATCAGCTGCAAACAACACGAGGTTTATTGAATAACGCAGGACCTGCAGGCTACCAAGCCACTTGGGATGGCTGGCGCGCCCAGCCCTCTGTTTAGGGCCTTTTTATAGGGTTAGGGAAGCAAAATCGTGCGTACAGAGGCAAAGGCGAAGTTATAAAGTTTCCATTGGCTGGTTTGAATGAAATCGCCCGTTGAGGGGTGAGGGGTGAGGGCTCCCAGGTTGCCATCCGGCCTGACCAAACAACCTGGTTATCACCCGCCCCCAGGCCTGCTGTTTGTTCTTTTGTTCTTTATCTCTTTCTGGAATTCCTCCCCTGATCCGGCTGGGCCTGATCACATAGCTAAGTAACTGCTTCCCCTCCCTTCCCCCTCTGCCCAGCTGAATCCTTGGTTGGGGGCTGTTTCCTGACCACCGCTCTTAACCACATTCTTTTGTCTTTACCCTAGGCACCTGGTCTTAGTCTTAACTGCAGTTTTTCTTTTATCAGTGAAGCTAATCTTTACTGTCCTGTTAATATGTCTTAGGCGAGTTGCTTACTGTCCTTACAACGTGCTGTTGCTAACTCTACTTCTTGGGGAGGGGGCCTTACAGCACAAACTGAGCAAACCCAGAACTTTACAATTTTTGATGATTGATTCCTGCATTTGACCTCAGAGGAGTGGGAGATTCTAGACGACAATCAGAAACCACTATATTTTAATGTGATGATAAACTTTATTAGCTGTATAGATTTAGTTCAAGTTTTCAGCCAGAGCTCCATGAGATATTTGGCAGGATTTGTGATTTAGCAACCTTTTAATAGAGGAGGACTAGGGAGGAATGTGCTAATTACTATCCCTTCACCAACAGTGAGCATTGCTAATGAACATCTGAGAAGAACATTTCCATACCAGCAGGAAAGGAGAGGCCCCTTCAAGAAAATCCCTGCATCCAAGAAGCCCACCTATGTCAAATCTCTGAGGCAGTTATGAGAGAGTTGTTGCCCCTGGTTGTGCAGCAGTGAATGCCCCCTGAGTGGCATCCACACTATAGAGGTAAGAGTGGAGATAGTTCCACTTTATTTTGCATCTGAATAAATTAAATATCAAGGGAGGGCCAGCACTTACCTGTGACAAATGGTGGATTACATGGGACTGACTGAAAAGTCCTTGATTTGCAATGCACTTGTTCATCTCTAGGCAACGCAAAACACTGAGATGTGACCCAAAGGCACTGAGCATAAGGTGAACTTTTACCCTGGAATGAAGTACAAATGTGTGAGATGTGAGATGTTTTTCAGCAAGGTAAATAGCTTCATCAAGCTCCAGACATTACACACAACATAAGTATAGAAAATATGAGAAGGCATCCCTATCTGAAAATACATTGACTCAGACCACTAACTTTCACAGTATAGAAAGGTCTTCTAAATGTAAAAGTTCTGGGGCTAGTATAATCAGTGAAGCTACAGGTAATAAATGCAAGAAACTTTTCTGCACAGAAAAATTTCATATGTATAAATGAGTATGATAAGTTCTTAACTAGAAATACTTCTCTGACAATACACAAAAGAATTCGCAATGATGAGTGGCCTTTTTTGTGTCATGAATATGGGAAAGACTTTTTCTGTATGTTAAAACTTAACACACACTAGGAAGTTCATATCAAAGCAACAGTGGTCAGAGGAGAAAATTCTTCAATGAAAACTCTAGTGACATCCATCACAGGGATCACACTAAAGCAAAAATGCATATGCTTAGTGAATGCTCAGCAAGACATGCCCCATCTGAATATCATATTAAATGTCATCCTGATGGAAGATCTAATGGTTATAGAAAGTTGGTGACTGTGGCATCCATTAAGCCCCTTTCAAATCAGGAACACCATAGTAGATAGCTTCTGAGTGAAGAGAATGTTCCTTTAAAATGTATTGTGTCTTTAGAAGTTGTTTGTGGAGATTCTTGAATGTTATAAACCTCCTGGGGGTCCCTTGTTTCTTCTCCTCTGTTGGCTTCAATGTAGACAGCCTATATTTCTGCTAAAAATAACTGAGTGTAGAAGGAGGTTTCTGGCCAGGACATTTGGGCCTAGTCTCAAGGTTGAGGGCCACAGACCCACAGACCTGCAGAGACACAGACCAGCAGAGACACACAGATGCTTACAATAGTTTTAGGCTTATTGGCCTAAGGCCCAGGCATATAACTTGCTGACTCTTTACCCTTAATCTAACCCATGACTCTGATCCTGTTCAGCCATGTGGCTCAGTACCTTTTCTTAGAGCAGCATAGTTGTCCTCTGCTTCTTCCAGCTTCTCTCTGGCCTTCTACTCTGTTCTTCCTGTTCCCAGAATTTTCTTAGTCTGGTAGCCCCATCCACACTTCCTGTCTGCTTTCTGGCCAATCAGCCTTTTATTAAACCAGAAGTATGGACAAATATTTACAATGTACCAGAACATAATCCCACTATACTATTTGATAGCCAAGATGAGTTTTTTGTTTGTTTGTTTGTTTGTTTTGTTTTTTTAGCCTGCAAAGTATCCTGCTTGTGAATTTCTAGTTCTATACTGGCCTGATTTGTGAAATGGCTTGTTCTATTGTTTATTTGTTGTGATTTAACCTTGTTATTTTTCACTGTGAATGGAATAAAAATTCTGTTTTCTCAGTATTAAGGTCTGAGATGTTAAGTATGGGGGAATCTCTAATCATGTATTAGAGAAAACAATAAGAGTTCAGAGAACAATTTTAAATGTCATTTGGCATGACTGTTAATGCTGTGTAAGGTTTCTTAGGAAATTTTTAGGCTTTTATGTGAACATCTTATGATATAAATATAGATATCATGATTTTTATCCTGTTTTTCTAGTATGTACTTAGCAGTAAAAAATAGTTTCTCCTATTCTCCCCAAAAGTCATGCTACTTTTGGGCCAAATTGGCATACAACTTAATCATATCAAGTGTATATGGGAAGTACAGTTGATATATTTTGTGTTTTTATGCATTAAATGCTTTTGAGGCCTTTTGCTTTCAAAATTGTTCATTTTAAGATGAAATATCAAATCAGGAGATCTGCATTTCCCAGCACTCCTTTATACTATTTTGGAAGTTTTTCTTCTTCTTCACTTAGAATTCCATATCTACCTATATTGTTTTGTTTTTGATATCATGCATTAGTTTGAATTTTATAATTTTGTGCATATAGAAGTGTGCAATATGTTTTTATATTTTTTTCAATATTTCTTTGAACATAATTGTTTTGGATTAAATGTGTTTTAAATAAATAATTGTTCTATTTATGTTTTCCCCTGAATAATACTTTACTGTGTTGACTTACTGAAAGAAAAATGATATTACTTAAGATAGAGCTCTAACAAAGCAATTGTGATTGACTTACAAACCAAAGTAACTTCACAAGACTCTCACATTACTTCCTATTTCCACTAAGAATCAAGATCCACATAAGTGTGAGAGCTTTTATTCTGCATTTTATATGTCTTCTATCATCATTTGATTTCTGTTTATTCACCATTTAAAAGGTCTGGTAGCAACTTATTTTTTTGGTGTTGTTTTGTTTTATATTATCCTGGGTCCTTTCTTTGTGAGGGTATGCTTGCTGGATATAATTTCTGTGTTATATTTATTTTTCATTGTTTTTAATTTTATATAGTTTGTATGATATCAAGAGTTATGCATTCAAAATTCTTATTTGCTCATTTTTATTCTTTGGCAGTTTTAAAAATGAATTTAATTCTTGATAGCCCCCATTAGACTTTTTAGGAAATACTTGATTCATCTTATTTTGGATTTTGTTGAGATTCTCTGTTATCTGCTTCCCTGGTGTCTTAAGTTCTTGCTTTCATAAAATGTGAGAAGCCTTAAGAATGACTTTATGTAGATATGCTTCTCTCTTTCTAGAATTCTAATATACAAATTTTAGTTTTTCTTATGGGCTCTTTCATCTTTAAGATTATATTTATTTAATTCTATAGTAGTTTATTTTGCTGTTCATTTTGGAAAAAAATATATCAGTCTATCCTCAGTGTATTGCTTTTGACCTGTTATCTTTATTCTATTACTGAGATCATCTAGAATGTTTTCTGATTTTTCTTTATGTTTTTCTTTTTATAGGTATTTCCTTGATTGCCTTTTTAATATGCTACATTCATTCATTAAGATTTTTTACTACATTTGTTTGAAATACACCATAATTATTTGTAAATGTCAGGTTTGTGTTAATTGCCATAAATTTCCTACCTAATTATAAATCCAAATGTGATATCGGTTTATGTTCTTTTATCATCTTTCATTTAGATGATACATTGAATATTTTTCTGCTTTATCCTGGATACCATCACCATTAACATAGATTATATATCCTATTTATCTGTGATTCTCAGGTTGTTCAGTCTTTTGCTGGACTGCCAGGCATCACTCTCCCCAAAGTGGAATTTGATTCCTAATTAACTACTTTAGAAAAGTGAGTTGAAAATTCAGTTATCTCTCTTCATCTAGTGAAACCATTCTCTTCAGTGTATTGTATTGATTCCTATTTACTTATTGACTCTGAATGAATATATTGAGTTGAGCTCCCTATTGAGCATCATTTAATGTCACTGTATTTTGTAACTAGAGGTAGTAGAGAATCAGATTCCTCATGAGCTTCATAATAGAAAATTAATAGAAGAAAATTGGACTGTCAGGTAAGTCACTTCCTGCAATTTGATTGTACTTCTTTCTTACAGACAGGATGTCAATGTTGTTTCCCATGGTGATGGCATTTCACTAAGAGACAATAGTGAAGCTTGGTTGTAATTACTCTGCACTTAGCACTCTATTCATAAGTACTCTATCCAAGTAGAAATGTATAGTCATGATGAAGAATTTGTCCTAGCCACCATATTCTTGATATGGGGTTATGGAAACATAATTATCAATAGCTGATTGAAAGTTCATTATTCCTTTCTCAATATTCTAATATCTAAAGCAGATCTCATAATAGATTCAAATGTCAGTCATCCAAATGCCAGTTCCACTGACAATGTCCTAAATGGCAGCCTTAGCTCAGCTCAGGCTGGACTCTAAATAAACCGAATTACTACCCAAACTCAGAATTCCTCAGAGTTTTTTAAAATGTTTGTCAGAATAAGCCATTATTTCCTCATCTCCACAGTTTACTACCTTCAAGAATAGGGCATCTACTTCATTATTAACCCAGATAATCCCCAAACAGATCAAAGTCCCTATGCTAATCACAACTTTTCCTAGCCCACACAGGTCCCCTCCCACTACTCTAAATTCCAGGCTTATTGAGAGTATAGACTCTCCTGCTGCAACCTGTCTTTTTAAAACTAGCAAGAATCTTCCCCTTCCCGATTTTTGTTCTTCCCTCTGCCTCCATTCAAGAGATTCTCTTAGTTTTTTTTTTTTTTTTTTTGTTCTCCAATAAATCCTTAATTTTATTTACAGAGTGGTATAGTTCAGTAGTTTTGCCATGCTTTCATTTACATGTGTCTGATGCCAAAACCTGTGAGCAACATTCAGTACCCAGAAACCTCATCCCTCCTATTAGAACCAATTTGCTAAATTGACTGTCTTGTGGATGGATCATTTGCATATGCTGATTTTTCCACCTGTCATACTTTAAACTAGACTCCATTATTTCAGCTGCTTTTCTCCTCTACCTGCTCTACCCACTCATTTATCCTCACCTACATGGGTTAAGTGCCACCAGGGAACTGCCTACCCTACCTCACTTGCTCACTGAAGCCTGCTCCATTTTTTGCTCATTCAATTTGTTGGTTAACAAAAATCATATCAGAATACAGAAAGCTTACCAATGCCCCCCTCCCCAGTGAATCCTGCCACTTGGAAAGTGATGCATCTCCATGATGATCATGGGGATCTCACTGATAATTAAGTCCCAATCCCTTTGAGACAGTGTTAGATTGATATTCTGTCCTATGGTGTTTACCCTTCACTTTGTTACCCTATTGCATGAATGTTAATTAGTATTATAACAAAAACCTGGAGCCAGTGTAACAAGCCAACAGCTAGTTCTCACCTAGCCAACTCCTCAGGCTTAAAAGCATAGATCCTGTCCTCATGAATCCTCAGACTTAATGGGTGAAACAAATATAAGCTCAGGCCAAAATGGAAGGGAGAAACTCTGCCTCCTCCTACCTTAACACCCTTTCTCTGCCAGGAAATATCACTTCCTTCTTGGTACTGACAGTTTTTCCTAAGTATTTAAAGCAGAGTCATGGGATTCCAAGTGCTGTAATTAAAGGTGTGTGCCACCACTCTCTGGCTCTGTTTGGCCTTGAACTCACAGAGTTCCCAAAGGATCTCTGCCTCTTCTTCCCAGGTGCTAAGATCAAAGACATGTGTCACCAATTCCCTAACCTCTCTGACTAACTATTAATTGGCTCTGTCCTGTGATCTTTAGAAAAGCAATATTTCACTAAAGCCTACACAATATATCACCCATATTGCCTTCCCTGTGTTTCTGCTGCTACATTACTCTGGAAATTATCTACTGTCACTTTTTATCAAGATTATTTTCCTTTGTCCCTCTAGCTAAACATGAGTTCTTCACATTCACAATTAGACTCATGTACTTCTCTTGCCTACATTATCTAATACCTTCTACTCTTCAGACTCAAATATTATTGAGTGTTCTCACTTGGCTCTAATACATGCTTGGTAATGAGTCTCAATTGCCAGAATATGACATATCCAATTTCCAGACTCTCACAAATTTTGATAACTTCTACTACCACACATGCAAATGATCCAAAAATCCCTGTCCTTAAGTTTTCTTTGCTTTGTATTCTGAATTAAAAATTCTTATCTCTAAACCTTCTATGTTTGCTGCTGTCATCCCTCCCACTGATCATGGAGTTCATATTGCATAGATTAAAATTTCTTTTTGTGTATGATAGTAATGGAAAATTGTCACATATTTTACTATATTGAAAAGCAGGCTCTGGACATGAGATTTTTGCATGCCTACTTTAGACTCAAGTATGTATGCTTAAATATTTCTTTCACACCCTTTGCCCTGTGTCAGGCTGGTCCCTGACACTGTGACATGAAGGAGAATAAAACAGAACAGCCCAGGTAAGAAAGACTATATGCTTGAGAACCACTAAGAGAAAATCTTTTTTTAGTAGAAATTATCAATGCTTATTTCAATGCTTATTTATCTTTATTCTGTCAAACCCCTTCCCAATTTTTCTTGTTTTTGCTTACTAAAATGTTGTTTACTTACATGGTCATGAGTATCTTTGAAGTTTTTGTTGAAATAAATAATTTATCTTAGGATTTGTAATATCATTGTGGGTGTAAAAGTCCTAAACTATAAAATTCTAAGAATGAGAAAGTTAGCATAAAATTTATAAGAAAAACAAGGATGAAAGCTCAAAGTCTATGCACTGGAAATCTTAGTTTGTTACAATACATGATATATATACAACTTGGATTCAAATATTTTGGGGAAAATAAATTTTTGTTATACTAAGAAGATAATAATAGGCCTCTAAGGTGTTTTGTATAAGGATAGAGTTCATTTTCATTCTAAGATAAAAAACCTCATGGTATCTATGAGGATAAAACCATTAACAAGGCTTATGGACATTAAAATTTACAAGCAACACATGTTTGCTGATTAAGATTTATGAATTCCTAAAACATATTCAGGGTAACAGAAACTCTTTTAAGACATTGTCTAATCACTTACATCTTTGCTAACTTTGTTAAAATTTAGCTATTTGGAGAAACTAAGTCTTATTAAAAAAATGTGATGTTTTGTAGAAGTACATTACAGAAGGATCAGAAAAATTAGGTTCCCGTTCTCTCAGTGGATTTTGTCATAGTTAATGTTCTATTCCTGTGAAGAGATAGCATGACCATTGCAATTCTTATAAAGAAAAACATTTAATGGGGGCTGGCTTGCAGATCAGAGGTTTAATTCATTACTGTCATAATAGAAAATATAGTGGCATAAAAACTTGGTGTTGGAGAGATAGCTGAGAGTTTTACATCCAGATCAGCAAGCAACAGAAAGAGAAGAAACTATCAAGGCTGGCTTGAACATTTGAAAGCCCAAAACTTATCCCCAGTAACCTCCAGCTCTAACAATGCCACACCTTCAAATCTCTGTTAAAAACTGCTACTCCATAATGTAAGAGCATTGAAATCTATGAGCCTGTAGAGGCCACTCTTATTCAAATCACCACAGACTCTATTTGTGGTTTCAAGTTTATTATGATACTACTAAAGGATCTTCAATTCAAAACTTATGATTTAAAGCTACAATTCAATAGGAATATAATTATAAAATCCTACTTGTATAAAAGTTATTAATTTATTAAAAACCTTCAAGATAATTAGGACATACAAGTTAAAGGTCAGTTACCTTACAAATGAACAAATTTCCTTAATGCATTTGGAGCAATATTTGTAATAATGCCAAGTACAAATATAATTCATTCACAGAGACAATCTTAGAGAGACTGTTTAATGTCTATCACATTAAACCCTGAAGGAAGTAACTGAAAACAAGTTTAAAGTAAACTTAAATTCACTTAATGTAAAATAATATTCAAAATCAGGTATTTTTAAGTTAACAGGTTGGGCGATATCTTTCAAACCCATCAGAGAGATCTTCCTAATGTGGAATTGAAGTTTTTGATGAGAAGGAGAAGCTGAGGCTATTTCAAAAAAAAAAAAAAAAAAGAGGAAAACTAACAGACTCCAGACTCCACCTGGGACCTGCTTCAAAAGTGATAACACCAGTCACTGAGTGAAGAATTATACTTCATCTTGCCCACCATTAGGACTCTGCCCAAACTGTGATCAGGCACAAACTTGAGGGTTGACTCCCCCAAGTCCCTCCTCTATAGAAAATCTTTCATATCTTTTGGGTCTTGCAGCCAAAAAATTGACACTGCTATGGGACCTTGGCCCTCAACAAAGTCAACAAGATTACAGTGGAGAATCTCAAATTAACTGTTCAGGTAGCAGGTAAGTTTCTGTCATTTTTAATTGAAATGGAAGCTACTTTGTTCATACTTCCCACTCACTCTAGTAAATACTATCTTTCTCAAGTTCTTCTTCCCCTTTGTTCTCTTTCCTACCAGGAAATTTCATTCTTATTACAGATGAATGTTGATGTTCATGTTGATAGCTTTTCAGGCTTTATTTTTTTCACAAAGATATCAGTATGTTTAAACTTCTTGAAGACACTTGTTGACTATTTTCTCTAAAACAAGAATTTCAATAAAGGTTAAAACAGTGATTTTGCTAGTATATTCAAAATTTTAATCTCATTTTCATAAACTTGAAAAATTTCTTGTAGGATTCAATAATTCATCACTTGGTTCCATCTCTTAAATCTCAAATACACTCCGGACTTCTCATACAGTAATATTCCAGTGGCCCTGCAAAACTTCCTGACAGCCAAAAAAAGGGGGGGGAGGGGAGGCACTTGTTGTCTCTTCCTCAATGAAAAATCTTTCAACTATGTGAAGTCTGACCAAGTAGAATAGAGGATTAAGGTCTGAGATGACTCAAAAACTACAGCCTCCAGCAGTGAAGTGCTATGTAGGGCTCTCTTTTTTGCTCTTCCTTGGACTCCTGACTCCTCTTTCTCCTTGTATCACTAATAATAACACTTCTTGTAACAGTGATTGTTCCCTAACTTCTTAGTTTTTTTCAGAATAGAATTGGTGAAATTGCCTGAAGGTCAGTAAATCAGATGTTTCTGATGAAATTTCAACAGGTCTCCTTCCATCACCTTCTAATTTGAGCTTCTGCTTTGAACCAGTATCACACACATACACACACACACACACACACACACACACACACACACACACACACACACACACACAGAGAGAGAGAGAGAGAGAGAGAGAGAGAGAGAGAGAGAGAGAGAGACTTTTGTTGAATATTCCTGGTTTAGTGTCAGATGCTGCTCTAGACTCAGACCCTGTTAGTTCCTTTGGGGGGGTGGGGGGAAAAGAACTACACAGTTTCTGGAGACTAGCTGAGTCAAGCAAATCCAATGTTATTGAAGAAGGAGAAAGATTTAAATACACTTTTTCCATCCAGAATGATGGGCTTTGTTCAGCTGGTATTTGTGGCTTTGCAAGGTTGTCTGCTGCTGGTCTAGATCATTTCATATCAGGACTCTACCTTTGTTGTCAAGGCCCCTGAAAGACCTCAGGTTGGCTTATGAAGAAGTGCTAGACTCAGAAAAAAACAAGAGGATGGCTACTTAAACTCAGCATTCTCCAGAAGTATGTATTACATTTTAAAATAATCAATACTTTTCCAATTTTTACATATTTTGCAAACATTAATTCATATATGTAGTTTTCCAATGCAAACATTTATTTTTTGTGCATTTTATTGCCTGTTGCTATCCATTTCTTTGATGATTAAATTATGTTTTTTTAAATGAAATATCACTGTTATCCATAAAAAGTTAGTCTTTCAAGTAAGTGACCAGTATAGGATAAATGTTTTTTCTATGAATGATGACTAGAAATCAGTTTTTTTTTTTGTCAGCACTCGATATTGTAATTACTTAACATCTATATCAAGAGAAGTTACTGAGTTTCCCATGTACTGCTTTTTTAATGCTGAAAGAGTAAGAATCAACTCTGAATAATGCTTTTATAGTTCCTAGACCTGGAAGTTACTATTAGCATCTGTGAGTTTGTCACATGGCATAATACAAGAAACTGTGGGTTGCTTTTTATAACTCAGTAACACAAAGAGAATGAACTACTGGCTTTTACTTTTGATTATGAATGCAGGCCATTTTTCTATCTTAACATCTTAAATAAAGTGCATTTTTTTCTCACAATTTTGAGAATATTTTCAAGTGTTCTTTTCTAGCAAGGTCCCAACAGTTGATCAAAGGAACTGACAGAACTTATTCTTAGGATCTGCCATCTATTTTATTTTTTCTGCCCACTCTGAAGAAAGCTCGAAGTATCCAAAATTTTACAACACTGTGAATTGATTTTAGTATATTTTATTAAGACACAGGAGTGTAGCACATCTTCATAATTACTTAAAATAAGCACATTTTAAATCTTTGTTAAACTATTATCTATAGTTATAATTAAGAAATTATTAGGTGGTTTATTCTGTCTTTTAGTACCAAACTCAGTATAAAATTTAAAATATAAAATTAAATAATACCAATACCAATGTTGATTTTATTTAAAAACTAAAATATTTAGTATTTAATTAATATTTGCTCGAGTCTGTACTTAAAGGTAACAACAGACTCATTTCAACAACATATAATAACATATTGATAAAAGACAAAATTTATCTATATAGTCATTTAAATCTATAATTTTTCAAGCTCTGGGGAAAAGTGTCTTGGGGACTCCTCTTTTTTTTTTTTTTTTTTTTTTTACCCAAGCTAGAAATTTGAACTAAAAAGTGGGAACTGACTGTGCATAGTTAATTGCTATATAAATTTACACGATTCCACCCACCTCAGTATGAGTTCTTCATTTACTCTTTGCTTTTAACTCTTTCTAAGTTTTTGTTTCTCAGTTACATAAATTTGGAAAGTCTTTGTTTTTTAAGTATCAACCACAAATTATACTGCCTATGGTTCTACCAAGAAAGTACTTATGTGTCAGTTTATTTAATTTGAAACATATTTTAATATTTCACTATTGTTTATAAAATATTTGTATCTTATGTATTATTTTTTCTCTTTTATTTTATTTTCATTGAAAAATGTCATCTCCATCAATATATCACCCTGATCACCCTCCCATCAACCTCCTAATCCCTCCCAGCCAGCCCTTATGTATTATTAACATGTGGTATAATAGAGTTCTCAAAAATATTTTAAAGAGCATAAACATCTGTGTCAGATATAATGCTCCTCAGTATATTTTGAAATCTTAACTTAAATTCTTAATATATTGATCTAATAGTTTTAATTTGAAATACAATGAGTCAGCTTATATTATAAACTAATCCCCTAATTCTGATAAACATATATAATTTTCATGATTAGTTTTCAAAACTATTTGACGGTATTCTACCAGAGATAAAGCCTGTTTAGAGTACTTTCTCAGAAGTGACTTGGCTCTTGAAATAGTGGTTTATTTCCCCTTGAAATTAATTTTATTATATTCTATGACTCAAATTTGTGATATCTTCAGCAGGAGGGCTTTACCATCAATTTCTGGATTGTAGAATATTGGAATTGGCCTCTAGTACTTGGGAGTCTGCTATTTCACTGGCCAACAACTTAAGTAACCTATTTTTTGTACTTGTGTTTTGATTTGATAGTATAGGGTGTCTATAGAGGATATTGCTCTTTTTTTGTATAGTAACTCCATTGTTTTTACACCATAGGATATTACTAAATATTATTTTTCTTTGGAGGAGTAGGTGTCCCTCATATAGTAGACTTTATATTTTATTCAATGTTACTTCTTCAGTAAACATATATTTCCATAACTCAAGTAGCACCCTGTAATAAAATGACTGAAACAAGGTAGAATATAAAATTTTTAATTTTGTTATTGACTTGGTAATATAAAAAATGAGATTGATTCATATATAATTATCCTCTCTTGGAAAAATTATATTCCCATGGGAATTTTGTTGGTTTTATTCCTGCTGCTGTTGTCAAAGCAAACATGTTGTTTATGTAGCACTCATAACATTGACAAATAGGTTTCATACCTACTATATTTTTCTTGTCTCAACCTCTTTAATGTGAGGCTACAAACATTTGTGACTATTCATATCCAAAGTCCAAAATTACATAAATATTTTAAGTATAATTTCTTAGAGAAATTTACTAAGATGACAGATATTATCTGGAATTTTCAATAATCTAATAGGGCAGAATATGATTCACAGCTTTGTCTAAGGCTTAAGAAAGTTTGAAAAGACAGTGACCAAATAATACTTATTGCATGGTGCTTTACCACATTTGTATCATCTTAATCTCAAACTCTAAAACATGAAAATTTAGAATATCTTGGGTGTTCAATAATGAAGGTAGATAACTGCATTTAAAAGGTTTTTGGGAAACTTGATAAAGGTCAGCTTCCTATTGTATATAGTAGATAATTCAATAGCCCTGAGCTCTTTTTTACTTTTGATATAAGTTTTTTTACAGGGTTGATAAAAGCAACTGAAATAATCTATCTTATTTTGTGAATTAATTTTATCAAACATGAAAACATTTTTTGTTCTTAAACATGAGATTAGAATGACTTTTCTTTTTTCACTGTGCAATGCTAAAAATCCTATGATCAAAATTATTCATGGAAATTTCAAAGATGGGTAGAAGGTGACCGAGCTATAGACTTTGGAAAACAATAACTAAATGTTATTGAATAATTTAGGTTTTCTTCTTCCCTCACATAACTTGCTATTTTATTGCAAAAGAGAAAATAACTGAAATTTCAGGGAAAAATACAAGAAATTTGTTCTTTTCAGTTTAATGAATAAATAAATTTCAATCTAGCAGAAAATAATTCATTTAGTAATTGTTTACTCCAAGCAAACACTATAGGAAGAACTGTCACCTCAAACTTTCCAATAATATCAAAATTAGAAATGGACATTTAACCTCCTACTTTTCAGATCAGAGTGAAGTTCCTTAAGTACCTATTCATTATATCATAAAAAGCTGAATGGTGATTCAGACTTTTATATTTATATGAACCTGTCAAAAACCAAATATTCATACAATGTTACAGAAGACTACAAAATAGAAAAGGTTTGAATATCTACTTATAACCTCTAATAAGGTTTGGTTGTTGCTCCTAATTAGGGTGATTTCAATGATTAGACAGTAGACCTTTGCAATATCTTTTAAAAGCGCTCATATATTTTCTATGTCATTGGAGTCCATGTGAGCTTAAAAATAAATAATTAATAATATGTTAAGTATAAACTAAAATATAAAACTACAAAAAGTGATATTGAATGATAATTTAAAAAACAACAAACAAAAATAAAAGCAATGTAACAAAATAAACAACAAGAATATTTTGTTATGCAGCAAAAATGCATAACATTTGTTTAAATAATTCACAGATATAGAAACCAAAGCTTTTGTGACTGGGAAACATTGAGAAATCAGTCCAAATATCCATAACTTATTGATGGGCTTGTTAAAATTCTCCTAATTTGTTATATGCTATGCATCTGCCCAAAAAGAGCACAAAGAAATTAGTAACAAACTATAAGTTATATTTTAAAGTCTAAGAAATTTCAATAGTTACTTTTGTCTTGAAATGACTTCATTTCCTTTATTAATTCATTTCGCACAAATATAGTCAAATATATGATTTCTACAAACACACCAGTAAGATATATATTCTGGTTATAAGAAGCCTTTAATTAAATTCAAGTCAAGTAGAATGATTAATTTCATAATTTGTTTGAGAAATTTAGATAAAGTATAATTAAACCTTTATTCAAATTTGCTAAGATATTTTTAAAACTTTTAAGATACTGCCAACATTTTTTCAGATATCGCCATTTTTTAGAGTTGGAATATAACTTTATTATTTAAGTGATGACTATATTATTACTTATAATTTTACTTTATTAATACTGATAAATTACATATTTTCAATAAATACAGCTATTCTCTAATTCAGTTACTACTAAGTATTTATATTTAGTGCAAAATCCTTTCAATTGGAGACCATGAAAAGATAATGAAGGACAGTCTAATTCCACTAAGATTTTAGAACTAGAGTCTACCTTACTTGGTTTTTGTAGAAAAGATAGTTTTCTACACTACTTTAACATGAAAAAATTCAGAACTTCAGAGAAACACACCCCTACTCTAGCAAGTAGGAAGGACAGGTAAGCCCTGAGCTCCTAGCTTACCAGACTAATGCTCCATCCCCAGGCACCAGTGGCACATACGTGGCTCCTCTTCCACATCCACCTCAGTCCCAGAGACCCAAAAGTACCCTGCCCCTCTGCTCCTATAACTAACTTCCCCGAGTTACCAGAGTCCATCAGAAATACTCATCCCTACAAAAGCAAGCAAGAGAGACAACAAGCAGGAAGGGCAGCAAATGGGAAGAACAAGAATTGAAGAAGATTGTAATGAGGCACAGCAATTGGAAAGGATTCCAATATAGAACAACACATTAAAAGAAGCAGGACCCCTGGAAACACAGGGTTCAACTGCATAAATTTGAGAAGGAAATTGGTAGAAGACAGTATAAGAATTCATTCAACAAAATCAAAAGTAATATAGCACCTTCATAAACTACAGGATCTACAACAACACAACCTAAACATCTAAATGCAGATGAAATAGAGGAAAACTTCCTTAACAATAACTTCATAAAGATGATAGAATCTCTCAAGGAAGAAATGAAAAATTCCTTTAAAAATGGAGGAAAAGACAAACAAGAAATTGGAAGAAATGCAAAGAAAAAATAAAACAGGTAAAAGAAATAGTCTAAGACTTAAAATAGAGGCAATAAAGAAAACACAATCTGTGGAAAATCTGGAAGAGGAAATATTTAGTAAACAAGTAAAAACTACAGAGAAAATCATCACTAACAAAATGAAGAGATGGAAAAAAGAATCTCAAGCACTGAAGATACAATAGAAGATGTATATTCATTGGTTAAAGAAAAAGTAAAATTAAACAAAAATTTTAACACAAAACATTAGGAAATCTGGGATACCATGAAAAGACTAAACATAAGAATAATAGGGATAGAAGAAGAAGAATTCCAGCTTAAAGGCATATAAAATATATTTAACAAAGTCATAGAAGACAGCTTTATGAACCTAAAAAAAGACATGCCTATAAAGTATAAAAAGCTCAATGAACACCAAATATACTGGACCAAAAAGAAGTCCTCTTACTAATAATCAAAACATTAAACATACAGGGTAAATAAAAAATATTAAGAGCAGCAAAGGAAACATATAAAGGCCAAGTAACATATAAAGGTAGACCTAACAGAATTACACCTGACTTCTCAATGGGAACTCTGAAAGCCAGAAGGTCCCAGACAGACATTCTGCATACACTAAAGGACCATGGATGCCAGCCCAGACTACTATATACCAGCAGAGTTTTTAATTACCATAGATGGAGAAAACATGATGTTCCATGACAAAACCAGATTTAAGCGGTATATATCCATAAATCCAACACTACATAAAGTACTAAAAGGAAAACTCCAACCCAAGGAAGTTAGCCACAGTCATGAAAACACAGTAAATAGATACTGCAGCAGCAAACCTCGAAGAAGAAAAACATACACATTACCACCAACAACAATAAAGATGACAACTAGAATTATCTGTTCACTAATATTGCATAATATCAATGGACTCAATTCACCTATGAAGACATAGCTAAAGAGTTGGCACAAAACCAAGATTCATTCTTCTGCTGAATACAAGAAAAACATCTCAGCCTCAAAGACAGACATCACCTCATTATAAAGAGCTAGGAAAAATTTACCAATCAGATGAACCTAAGATAGATATCAAACCAAAATTGATCAAAAGAGATTGAGAAGGACATTTTATGTTCATCACAGAAAAAAATTCATCAAGTTGAAGTCTTAGTTCTGAACATCTATACCCCAAATATTAGAGTATTTGCGCATTTATAAAAGAAACATTACTAAAACTTAAATCACACATAAAGATAGTGGGAGACTTTAACTCCCCACAATCACCACTAGATAGGTCTACCAGACAGAAACTTAACAGAGAAATAAGGAACTTAACAGATGTTAAGTCTTAAAGGGTTCTAACAGACAACTACAGAACATTTTACGCAAACACAAGAGAATATTGCTTCCCCTCAGCACCAGCTTCCAAAAAGTGACCACATATGCAGCAACAAATAAAAATCTCAACTGATAAAAAGAAAATGGAATAAACCCTCCTACCTTATCATACCATCATGTCTTAAAGTGAGAATTCAAAAACACAAATTTCAAAAAGCCTATAAACTCATGGAAATTGAACAACATTTACTTGAATGTTCAATAGGTCAAGGAAGAAATAAAGAAAACAAATTAGAGACTTCCTAGAATTTAATGAAAACAAAGGCAAAACATACCCAAACTTATGGAATACTATGAAAGCAGTACTAAAAGAAAAGGTCATAGCACTAAGTGTCTACATAATGAAAGTGGATAATTTCATACTAGTGACTTAATACAACTGAAAGCTCTAGAACAAAAAGAAGCAAATTCACCTAGGAGGGATAGATACCAGGAAATAATCAAATTGAGAACTGAAATTAATAAAATAGAAACAAAAAAAAAACAATATAAAGAATCAATAAAAACAAAGAGTTGTCTTTTTGAGAAAATTAATAAGATAGACAAATTTCTATCCAAACCAGAAGACAAAGGGAAAATATTTCTATTAACAAAAACAGAAATGAAAAGGATAACATAACAGACACTGAGGAAATCTAGAAAATCATTAGATCATACTATGAAAACTTGTACTCCAGAAAATTGGAAAACGTAAAAGAAAAGAATACCAAAATTAAACCAAGATTAGATAAACAACTTATATAAACCTATAACCCCTGAGGAGATAGAAGCAGTCATCAATAGTCACTCAACCAAAGAAAGCCCGAGACCAAATGATTTCAGCATAGAATTCTACTAGAATTTAAAAAAAAAAATCCTCATACCAATACTACTCAAATTTTTCTACAAAATACAAACAGAAAGAATATTTCCAAACTGTTTTTATGAGGCTACAGTTACTCTGATACAAAACCATATAAAGATACAACTAAGAAAGAAAATTACAGAACAATCTCCCTCATGAACACTGATGCCAAAATACTCTATAAAGCTTTGAAAACTGAATTAAACAGTACATCAAAAATATCAATCACCATGATTAAGTGGGAGTCATCTGAGAGATACAGGAATGATTCAATATATCAAAATCTAGCAATGTAATTCACCCTATATACAAACTGAAAGGAAAAAAAAAACACATGATCATGTCACTAGATGCTGAAAAAGCCTTCAATGAAATCCAACACCTTCTCATGATAAAAATCTTGGAGATATCAGAAATACTAAGAACATACATAAACATATAAAGAGTATATACAGCAAACAAATAGCTCACATAAAACTAAATGGAGAGAAACTCAAAGTCATTCCACTAAAATCAGAAACAAGACAGGCTGTCCACTCCCTCCATGTCTATTTAATATAGTTCTCAAAGTTTTAGCTAGAGGAACAAGACAACAAAAGGAGATCAAGGGGATACAAATTGGAAAGGAAGAAATCAAACTCATTCTTTTCTGTATACAGATGACATACTAGGTTACATAAGTGACCCCCAACACTCTACCAGAGAATTCCTCCAACTGATAAACACCTTCAGTAATATGGCATAAAATACAAGATTAACTCAAAAAGTCAGTAGTCTTCATAAATACAAATTATAAACAAAGAAAGAAACCAGGGGAAGCATCATCATTTATAACTGAACCTGATAGAAAAGAAAGTGGGAAACAGCCTTGACTGCATTGGCACAGGAGACCACTTCCTAAATATAACACCAGTAGCACAGACACTGAGAGTAATGATTAGTAAATGGGACCTCCTGAAACTGAGAAGCTTCTCTAAGAAAAGGACATGATCAATAAGAAAAAATGATAGCCTACGAAATGCAAAAAGATCTTTACCAATCCCACTTTCAAAAATTGTTAATCATGCATAACCATAGGATATCCAAACACCAAATAAGTCAATAAAACAATGGAGTACAGATATAAACAGAGAATTTTAACAAAAGAATCTCAAATGTTCAAAAGACATTTAAGGAAGTGTTCAACATCCTTAACCAACAGAGAAATACAAATGAAAATGACTCTGAAATACCATCTTACACAAGTGAGAACAGCTAAAATCAAAAACACCAATGACAGCCTATGTTGGAGAAGATGTAGAGAAAGGGGAATACTCTTCCATTGCTGGTGGGAATGAGAACTTACACAACCACTTTGGAAATCACCATGGTAATTTCTCAGAAAACTGGTAATCAGCCATCCTCAGGATCCAACAATATCACTCTTGGGAATATATTCAAGTAAGGCTCAACCAACATACAAGGACACTTCTTGCTCAAGTATGTTTATAGTAATATTATTCATAATAGCCAAAATCTAGAAACAACCTAGATGCCCTTCAACCAAAGAATGGATTAATAAATATGGTAAATTAACACAATGGGGTATAACTAAATGGTAAAAATAAATAATATCATGAAATTTGTAGGCTGTAGAAATATCCTGGTTACATGGCTTGGCTATGTAGAGTCCACTCCTTATGGTGAGATGCCTTGCTCTGCCTTGATACAAAGAGGAAGAGATGAATCATGCCTCAACTTGCTATGTTAGCCTATGTTGACTACTCAAGATAAACCTTACCCCTTTTGAGGAGTGGATGGAGCCTGGGGTATGGTGGGAGCAGAAGTGCAGGAGAGAGGGGGAACAGTGGAGAGTATGTAAAAGGAATTTTAATTTTAAAATATTAAAAAAATAAAGCAACAAAGTTCAGAATTTATTAGCTTAAATTTTCTATTAACATTTGCATAGTTAATTACTATAATCAGATGGTTTATACGTAACATAAATTCATTTTGTGCAGTTATGGATGTTTAAAATTTATATCAGCTACTAGTATAAATGGATTGGGTTTAAAGAGCCTCATCTTCATTGCAGACTGCATATTTCATGCTCTCTATATAAGAGAAGCAGCAAAACTTCCTGGAGTCTTTTATGTAAGGAAACTGTGGTGTTTTGATAAAATCAGCTCCCAGAGGCTCAGATTTTCCACTTTTAATTCCCAGTTGGTGGCACGATTTGGAGAGGTTTAGGAGTTGTCGACCTGCTAGAGGAATATGTCATTGGTGGTTGACTTTGATATTATATAGCTTCACCATATTTCCAGTTCTCTCTCTCTCTGCTTCATATTTATTATAAGACATAATTTTTAAAGTTATTTTATGCCTCCATCATGCTTTGTATTTCTATGGCTTCCCACTTGCATCGACTCTTATCCATAAACTCTTTCATAATTTGTCTTTTTTCAGAAAAATTTAGTGATAGAGAAACTAATCTTACTCATGAGGACTACACAATCTACTTGTCTCCACAAAAGTCCAGCTTCTATTTCAACCAGGTTGGGGTTTAAGATGTTTACAATAAAGTTTGAATAAACATGTAAGTTAAATTTGTTGCAGTTGGTATTGTCTATATAAAGCATTGGAAAAATGTTAAATTGGAATGGTTTATTTGAAGCATTGCCATAGATACTTTTATGGGATGAGTACAAGAAGAGAGCTAACTCAGTATGTTTTATAAATAAAGTTGCTATTATAATAAGTGGAAACTTCTAGGTATCTTGAGGGAACATAGAGAAAATACTTCAAATTACTCTCTTAAAGGTAAGGATAGTGGCATATTGTTAAGCACCATTTGACCATTATTACTAGATTACTGATTGAGATCCTTTTCAGCCATGGGAAAAAAATCTTTGTTCAGAGTGGATTTTAAATGCACTCACTCATGCTGTGTCTTTGTATTCCATTGTTCTTGGAACATTGACCATAGATATTTTTTAAATGTCTTGTCTACCATGCTGATACCAAAGAGTAAATCAACCTTTATAATAAAAGTTGACAAACTTATGACAACAACAAAAAACACATTAATCCCTTAATACTCCTATAATTACATTGTCCTTTTTAGGACAAGTTTGCTCATTCATCCAGAGATATTACAAACACAGCCAGTTTAGGTTATTATCTTTAATTTCAGACAGTGGTTGCAATAAGAAAATAAACAGCTCACCTCCTAAGTCTTATGACTACGTAAAAATCTGATTATTCTATCATTCCTTTTATCATTCTCTTCTGAGCTTTATAATGACATTCAAATTTCAATCTCATCTACTTGAGTGTCCAACATGTCTATCTTGGAAAAAATAAAATTTACATTTGTATTTTATAAATAAATACAAAATGCAGTTCTTAAAAGGGGAACATCTAAGCAAATATTTGAAGAATGCTAATTTAGCATAGCCATTTAATCTATTCTTAAAATAGTCACATCATAGGTAATAGCATGCTTAATATTTTTAATTCTTGTTTCATTTCTAATTAAATTAAACTGAAAAATTCAATTTTGAATAAGTTCCATTTTAAGTATAATTGTAAGTTATATAAGTTTCACATAGAAAAAAGTGATTCTCATAAAACCTAACTCTAGGATTTAATAATATTTAAATATCCACTAAAGCAAAAATCCAAATCTCTATGCACATTTAAGACAAAAGAGATGCCAGATACATTTATTCATACAAAATCACAAGAGGCATTTATTTTCATCCTTCCATATTTGGTCATATTTTCTTTTCTTTTTTCACCTGATTTTTTTCAAAAGCATGGTTATTAATTAGAATGGTAAGTAATGGTGATGGAATGCTATGAGGTACTTGGAGTGCTCCTACAAAGTTACTTTTTAATTGCCTTGTATTTCACAAACTAAAATTTATGACTTTCACATTGTACATAAAAGAACACATTTATACAGGTTAATATGGAAGAGTGATGCATAGATAATAAAATAGAGAACATTTGATGTAGCTTCAATATTCCTTCTTCAACACCATTTTATTCTTTGTGTATTTTGGGCAAAAGCTATAGTTTTTTATTTTAATAAGTCTATTATGAGTTCATAAAAGAAAGCTCTATTGGAAGTATATACCATAGAGGGAAAACTTGAATTTTTTTTTATTTATGATGTTAGAGTTTAGCAATATATTAAGGGGATGATGCAATGCATACCAAGAAAATCAGAGATTATAAGGATAAGATTTTTTTGAGGTAGAGATTATCTAGAAAAAAAATTATTGGATATGAAAATATGCTTCCTATCTGTGTTACTGGTAAACATCAAATACATACTGTGGTAATATTTTCTTTATTCTCTATGACATAAAGCTTGACTGATGGTCAGAGCCAGCCACAGAGTTAACCATCATAAAGATGCCTAAGTGGTGGCATACACCTTTAATCCTAGCACTTTGGAGACAGAGGCAGGGGCAGGAATCCATTTGGATCTCTGTGAGTTCAAGGCCACCCTGGCCTGTTCAAGATTAATCTAGTTTGAAATAGATACAGAGCCAGGCAATGGTAGCACACAGTTTTAATCCCAGTACTAGAAAAGTTGAGATAGGAAATGGTAGAAGACAGAAGTTTGCTCCTTGCTTCCATTCCCTTTCACTAAGGACTCAGAGGCATTTAGTCTGAGGATTTGTGGAGACAGGATCTTCCTTTGTCCTGGATTCAGTAATGGTAAGAAGTTTATTTAGTGGCTTGTTCCTCTGTCTCTCTGGTCTTTCAACTTTACTCCACTATCTGGCTCCAGGTTTTTATTAAAACATCAATTAGAATTCAGGCAACAATTGACACTCTGTTAAGGAAGAAAATATTAAAACTGTGAAGGAAATACATGTCAGGCTTTAATGTGGACTTCATATAGAACAGACAGAAAAAAATTTAAATGATAAAAAAACAGTTTTGGACACTTTCACTGTGGTGGATTGTGTTTCTTAGTTTTGAAAGTAACATGTTAATCCTTCACAATATTGCATCAAAAGATATAATTTGGAAATAGTGCACAAAAAGAGAACAGGGTACAGTGGAGAATAAGGATAATAAAATTGTTTTGACACAGTAATAACATTGCTACTATTGTCAATAAAAAAGTCACTGCATAGGATTAAAATGCCAACATTCTGTTGACAGTTTTTGTCATAGAGTGATGAAGAGTTAAATAAATTAAACTAAATAATTTAATGCCCATACAATCAGTGAGTGGAGTTTTTATTGGATTGATACTCTTTCATAATTAAATAAAAATGGAGAATAAGCAATTCAAAATTACTATTGCAAGCAAACAAATATTAATGAATAATATATGTTTTACTTTTTAAACTTGAAATGAGAACTGTAGAAAATTGCCAGTAGTTATATAATTTGAACATTGTAAAAAGTACTATACACACAAAGTCAAATTTAATATATTTAATAGACATAAAACAGTAGCAGTTTGTAAAATTATCAGGCATATTTTGTGATCATTCTCTTTAACATGTAAAACTGACATAAAATTATTTTTTGTATCCTAACAGGCTAGCTATTATATATTGAGATTCTATTGTATTATCATTTTTCACTCACAATTAATCCAATATATTGTGTTTCTTATTTTATTACTTTGAGTGATAATGAGTAGAAGCAGGCTATTACACATTGTAATATTAAAAACAATTTCAAATATTTAAAACACATATGCCAAAAGACATTTATAACTATACTTATTTATCAAATTAAATAAAATCAAGGATTTTTTCTCCTGGATTAGAAACTGCTACATAAAGATATTCAATTCTATTATGACATTCCTTTAATCTAGATATCAGATATAGGTGGATATATGCAAGATATATAAAAGGGCTCACTCCAAAAATAGTAAAATTTGTAAAAATTAGTAAAAAATTCTAATTTGGTAATTTTAATCTGAAGATAATAATAATTTCTGATAATGCTACTATTTTTATAATTTACATGTTTAAGGATAAACTAGAGGACATAGTTTTTAATGCAAATATCACTTTTGGATGAAGTACATTTGGGAGAACATGAATATACACAGAAATGGCTACTCAAATAAAACTAGAAACTTACATCTGCATTACATAGCTTTGGAATTATTTTTTTAATTTGTTATTATTGGGTAAATTCAGGACATTTTTACAAGTAAATAATGTATTTTGAGTATATTCCTTCAAACATATTCTGCTACCTTCCCGTTTCCAGGTCCTGCCCATCTATCTCCAGACAACTGTCCTGCAATCTTCTATCTCCAGATTTCACTTCTACTTTCATGTTAATATCTACCCAGATATTGCTTTCCAGAAGCATATTATTTTACCAAAATTTATCAGAGTAATCTGTGAAGAGATAATACAAACTACTCATTTGAAGCCTCTATTTTAATTTTGCCTTCCAGAACTTGTCTTTATTAAGTTTATAATCACCATGTATTCGTGCTAATTAAATAGCCTCACATTTCTATTTGTTTTAATTAAATTGAATGCAGCTTTGGGAGTAAATTTACACATATTTTATTTGATGTGTGTGTGTGTATTGGAGGAATTAACTTACACAAAATTTGGATGAAAAACACTTTAAATGTTGACTGTAAATACCTTTTAATATTTATTAAGTCATATGAAAACATACATGCAAGTAAGATTATACAGATTGAATAGGTTATGTTTAGAAATATGTATTCATATACATTTATACATGCTATAACAATTTATGAAAAAAAGGTCATGAATGTGAAGGAGAACTGGAAGTGATATATAAGAGAATGTGGAGAAAGAAAAGGGAAAAGATTAAATCTTGTAATTATACTCTAAAAACAAAAAAAAAGTTAAGATAATGCATAAAATAAACTTAATGGGGCATAAAGGAAGTTTAACCAAAATTAAAGAATTTGAAAAAAACCACATGGAAATGTACTATTTCATAAGCATATTAAAACATAAAAAAATAAAAGTGTTTGATCTCAAGTCTTACCTGGTACTTCTGTGCTGTAGAAAGATCATGGTTCTGAGGGTATGTGGCTCATCATTCAAAAAACCTTATTTTCAAGTTGAACCACAGCATAGGGCATTAATCATTGTATTTGTTCCAAAGGCTGTGAGTACCCTTGAAAGAATGTCTTAGAAACAGCCCTGAGAGAGACTTAAGAAGAAACAGGCATAGAAGCAATTCCTTAAATTTTAATTGAGTGGTTCAGAAAGCAGCTCAATTATGGTGACAGGAAGAAGCCTAGCAGTCATTTATTGACTGGTAGAGTGGAAAGAATGTAAAAGACCAATATCTCCCCAAAGCATCAATAACACCACTGACTACAGTTGGATTGGGCCTGCTATAGGTTCAATTCAAGAACATGAGAACACCACCTCAAGAGGACACCAGGTTTTCAGCTTCACACCATCCTGAACTGACTAGATAGTGTAATATGTTTTTATAGTATCCTCAAGGATCTTGAGATGAACTGTTCTTTTCTTCCAAAAAAGGATGTGTTGGTCTTTGGCTTCTTATAGCCAAGAGCAAATAGGTTGATGAAATTAAAATTACCTTATGACTCTTTTGAGCACGAGTAAGCCCTGGTTTCAAACTCTAACAGAGAAAATAATCACTTTAGACACAAGAGCAAGCAAGAATTTTAGGTAACTTAAACATCAAAGAAGGAGTGAAACTTTAAAAATTCCAGCACCAGTAAGTGTATAATAAATATACTTTATAAATAAACTTTGTGGAGGTAAATGATAAATAAATAAAATAATGAATAAATAAACCCAATAAAGTTTGGACAAGATAATGTCCATAGGCAGATAAAGCTTCATTAAGAAGCCAAAATCTATTAAACTAATCCCTACTACTAGACGTGGGATATTTACCTACACATTTTATATTTATGTAGATTTAAAAAGTTAATATCATTTAGGAAAGTTTGATGAAGGAACAAATGTAAATTTATTATTTTTGGTATGGTTCTCTAAAGACACTCTTAAAATAGTTTTTGTGAAATTACATTATGACTCATTAGAAATTAACAATTTATCAAACAGTATTTTCAAAGAATTATGCATGTTGGATCTATTAATCATATCACTATTTGCATAAAGTTTTCATAATTTTTTTACTAATATTTTATTATGTATATTTGTCTGTGCCTGCTCATCTGTATGTAGAAAACTGTGTGCAGGCAATTGAAAAGGCCAGAAGAGGGCATTGGGTATCACCAAACTAGAGTTACAGACAGTTCATAGCTATAATTTGGTAGAAGTTGAACCTACAGCTCTTAATTGCTTAGCTACTTCCTCAGCTCCTCATAAAATTTTCATTTGCCACAGAGACTAAAGTGTGTTACCACAAAAATGCCAAAAACAAATGATTAAATGTCATTTCAAATTTGATTAACCAACACAGTTTTTATACTCTTATTTTCAAAATTACTCAGATGTTTAAATTCAAATCATATTATGAATTTTAAGTTCCTGTAGGATAAAGGTTGTGGAAAATTTTAATGATCACTACAAATAAAACGACAAAGCAAGACATGTCATGGGTTCATATACTTTTAGTGAAATATTTATAACTTTTCCTCTCAGATAAAAGAGTTAAATGAAATTAGAAAATGACCTCTTGTCATTCTCTTCATTCTAATAACAAGCTGAGTTAAAAATTACTATTATTGAAGTTCAAGATTGTTGCCATTTGATGCAAAAACATATAAAGTAAGACATTATTTTAATGATAGTTGACCACTAAATCTATGCAGACTTTATAATTAAGTAAATATATAGGCTCTATAAGTAAGTAAATATATAAACAAGGAGATTTAAATACACATAGTTATGGGCTAAAAGTCTTGGACCATCTTTTTACCAGAATGTTAGTTTTTCTATTCAAATTGAATGAGAGTAAGCGTAGTGAAATTTGTAAATCAAACACAACAATAATCTTTTCCTTTCTCATCACATCACTTTCCAAATTTGATGTCGTTTTTGATACTGTAATTGATTATACCCTTTAATATAAATAAGATAAAACGGTTCTAAATAAAGTTAAATAAAATATTTCAAGCTTTAAAAATATTATTCTATTTTTTTCTGTTTTAATGTTACTGAAAACCTCTCAAACATCTTTCTTTCACCAATGATTCTCAGTTATTTAACACTTCACAATTAAATAACTAAATTTTTTGTTTTATTTTGTTTTAACTTTATTCTTATTTATTCTTTGTGCTTCTTAATACCATCATGCTTCCTAATACCACTAACATTTTTTTGTTTTTGTTTTTGGTGCTGGTGACCAAATCCAGAGCACTATACTTAATAGATAAGTTCTTTTTTACTAAACTCCATCTCTAGTCCATGTTGTTTTTATGTTTTTGAAATTAAATATTATAAATTTGAAAAAAAGCTGAACAGAAGAACTGAGATAATGTTCAATACTAAATATTTCAACTAAATAATAATAAACTAAACATTGTGTCAGACCACTTTTTAATTCTTCAACCAAAGGCACTTGCTCAACCATATTCATAGCACATTTATTCACAATAATCAGAAACAAGAAACAAGCAAGATTTCTTCAAAGTAGATAAAATGTGGTACATTTACAGAGTGGAGTCTTACACAGCCCTTAATCAAATGACATCATGAAATTTGCAGGCAAATGATAGAACTAGAAAAAAATATCATTTTGTCAAAATCTTGCCTCTTGAGTTACCTAAATAAAACTGAAATATTTCTACTTTACTTGAATCAGTCAGTCTTTTAATGAAACAGTGGGGACAAATAAATACAACCAGAGCACTACAAACTTTTTAAAAAATTATTCGTTTGTGCACATGAGTGGGCTTTAGGAAGCATTAGCACAACCTAGATGTACTCAACATTTTTGTTGTTGTTGAGATTTTACCATTACATAACACTGACTCCAAGCCTTCTCTGACACTCTGGGATGTGAGATATCTTTGGTTTAGCTTTCTCCTCTGCTATAAATAACACCATTGGGGGGTTCAATAAGGATAGGAGTCTGTATAGCCACAGAGCTCTTCAAGTACTTATTAAATAAATTTCATTTCCTCATTTCTTCTATGTGAGATGGAATTTAAAGTGCACGTAAGAATGTTTCAAGGAAATTATAGTGTAGAAAAGGACAGAAAAAATCTTCACTAGGTATGTCATTACTGTACCAAATTTTCCATAATAAACAATTCAAGCGATTAAAAAAAAATCTTTGCTCACAATTTCAAATGGTTTTGCTCAAGATCAGCTAAATTCACTGCATTAGGCCAAATACTATATAATATTACAAACATGTGACAGAGGACAGAAAGCATTGAGACTAAAATAAAATGCAATCCCCACTGACACGTGCTTTGTGTTCTACTTTCCTATGTAGACCCCATCTCCTGCAAATTTCTGGAACCTCCAAAATATCACTATCCACAAAACATTTTTCATATTTAAATTGAAATAGGTCTTGCAATGCTTCATTTTGAAAATGTAGCAAGCATATTGTCAATAGAAAGAGAAAAGAATCCCATAAGAAATGACAGAACAACAAATGACAGAAAACAGCAAAACACAACTCAGAATGATAAACTAGGGCACATGCTATGGTTATCTTGGAATTTACTTATCTCATTAGTAGTGTGGTATGCAAAATTAGTTACCATATAGGAAAGATCCAAAATTGTTATTGAAATTTAAGATTCTGTATCATTCCAACTCAGTTATAAGATAACCTAGGTAAAAATCAGTTAAATATGAAATCACATAGCTCATCACTCACTACATATCCACAAGCATACAATAAAGACCTTTACACTTACTGTTGAAGCATTCATCTGTAAACTCTTAATTTGCAAATAATAATTTGGTGAACAATGAAAAAACAAAGCTGGTTCAAACAAAAGAAATGTAGACAAAATGGGCATATACATTAACACTTGTCTTATTTGCCTTAGCATTTATATAGCTAAACTAAATGAACACACTATAAGTCCCTTTATGAAAATAAATATTCAAACTACATTGAGAAAAAAGTCTTGTAAGAATTTCTCAGTAAGAAGCACAGCATATTAAATTCTATTTATAATCCTAGCAATTTGGAAGCTGATAGAGAAGGATTACTTCAAGTCTGAACAAAGCCTAAGTTATAGACTGAGACGCTGTTTTAAAAATATCCTCAAATTCTGCTAGCAAGATGGCTGAGCTTGCAACACAAGCTAATGGCTGGAGCTGGAATTCTTTTTTGTTTTCATGATAAATAGATTTTTATTTTATGTATATAGATATTTTGCCTGCATGCCTGTCTGTGTACCACATATGTCCCTGGTGCTGTGGACGCCTGGTGAGGGTGTCTGATTAGAACATGAGTTATAGACTGCTGTGAGCCACCATGTAGGTACTGGGAATTGAAATTTGGATCCCTGAAAGAGCAACCAGTGCTGTTAACTGCTGAGCCATCTCTCCAGGCCTTCTCTGTCCTTTTTTTGTTTTGTTTTGTTTTTAAAGACAGGGTTTCACTGTGTAGCTCTGGCTGTCCTGGAACTCAGAGATCTGCCTGTCTCTGACTCCAAAGTGCTGGATTAAAGGTGTGCACCACAACCATCATCACCATCCCCACCACCCGAAAGACCTTGGTCCTCTTCTTAATGGACTTAGTGGGGAAGGAAGTGTGGGAACACCTGGGGCTAAGCTCCAGATCACCTAGGGACCCCTCAGTAGAAATAAAACTGACTCCCAAAAGCCATTATTTAATATTCTCACATATGTCTTGCACTGCATACACACACACACACACACACAAATGCATGCGCACACACACAGAGACACACAGACAGAGAGAGACAGAGAGAGAAACAGAAACATACACGCACATATTCTATTTTTTATTATTAATAAAAACGCAGAGCCAGATATTTGGGAAATGCCGGGAGCCAAGGCCTGTGTTGGCTGCAATAAAAGCCATTTTCACCTAGTTAGAAGCTAAGTTTACAGAGCTTAAGTGACATACCCCAGCTCTCCAGGAATGAGTAAGTGCAACTTCCTGCCAATTAAGACCCTCTGCAGGTTTCAACCCTTAATTCTCTAGGAATGCAGCCCTATCCAGATAAGAACACCTGCCAGGGTTGCAGGACAACCTTCCTAAGACTATCTCAGACTAGCTTGCTTAGTAACCCCTCTTTTCCTTTCTTCCTCACACAGCCAACTTCCCACCTCACTTGCTTTATAAACCCCCCTGAGAAAAATAAAAATTGCAGCTTGACCAGAACTCACCTACTTTCTGTCCTTTCTCCAGTCTCTCGCCCCTCCCACTCGCCCTCTTCTAATTCAAGGGTTCACACTCTCATTGTAGACCCTGCTGGCCCGGGCAGGCAAAAGCTGAAATATAAGAGAGACAGAGAAACAAGCACAGCGAGTTCTCATCTAGCCAGATCCTTAGGCCAAAAAGAGTAGATCCTGTCTCCAGAAGGTCTCAGATGGAATGAATCTGAGTTCTCATTGGAATGGTATCATAGATGAAATTGAACTTCTGTCTCCTCTTTTTTTTTCTGCTCAACATTCTCACTTTCTGGTTCAACTTTTCTAGTGCTAGGATTAAAGGTGTGTGCCAGTGCTTGGCTATATTTCGCCTTAAACTCACAAAAATCCAGAGGATCTCTGCCTCTCAAATGATTGGACTAAAGGCATAGATCACCACTCTCTGACTTTCATTGCTTGGTTCTATGAGTAGCTCTACCCTCTAATAGTTCAGGCTAATTTTATTAAATATAAAATATATCACCACATGAATGCATACATATGTGTGTGCACACATGTGCATCCACACACATATACACACACCTGATAATTTTTAAATTTTTCATTGTTTAAGTCAATGTTTAAATTTAAATAAATTTTATCATATTCTTTCCCTCCTCCAAGTTAGTCCAGATCCTCTCCTCCTTCATAACTACACACCTTTCTAAAAAAAATTCTTTCTTAAAAAAAAAGTCCCAAACATAGATAACAACATACAACATCACCAAAAAAATAAAATAAAAAACTAACTGAATAAAAGCACAAAAACTCTGTGGAGTCCATTATATTTTGTCAACTACTCATGAACATGAAATCTGCCCTAGAGTGGTTGATCCAGTGTTACTCCACTGGAGAAAACTGATTTTCTCTATTCCAGTGGGGTATAAACAACACTTCCATTGTTAACTTTAACACTAATGGCTAGGTTTGCATTTAGTCTTGAATTAATTTTAAAAAGTATAGCAAAATAATAGATAAGCTATAGCTAAAACAATTATATCAATATCCGACATGACAGACCAATGAAGGGAAAATAGCCCAAGCTTCATTTGCAAACTCAGAAATTTTATAAATATAAATAAAAACCTGGTGCATACCACTGAAGTTCATGTGCATGCTGCTTCAGTTTCCATGAGTTTATATAAGCTTTGCTCATATTTGATTTAGAGGGCCTTGTTTTCCTAGTGTCCACCATCATCTCTGACTCTTACATTCCTTCTGCCTCTTTTTCTGTGGGGTTTTCTGAAATCTGAAGCAGAGATTTGATGGAGAGAGCCTATTTAGGGCTGAGTATTACAAGGTCTTTTACTCTCTGAATATTATCTGACTGTAAGTCTCTGTTTATTCCAATCTACTAAAGCTTCTGTGGTTGAACAATGTACTGTTCTATGAGTATAGCAAATATCATTAGGAGTTATTTTATCACTACATTTAAATATTATTTTTAGACCAGTAATACTTGGTTTTTCCCTAGGTCCTTGGGTTATCGACTATCAGGGTTTTGGTCATACAAGCAATATTGAGTATATTTTCCATTTTATATAGAAGGCCTTAAGTTAACTCAGTTATTTGTTTGTTATTCACAAAAGCTTTGTACCACCATTGCCCTAGCATAGGCCCTTGTAGTGGATTTATGATGTTACATTGTAAATAATTGCCCCACCTATGAGTTTAATAAAAAGTGCTGATAGACCAAAGGCAGACAGGATGTGTGGGCAGCGCTACCAGACTAAGAAGACTCTGGGAACAGGAAGAACAGAGCAGAATGCCAGAGAGAAGCCAGAAGAAGCAGAGGACAACCATGCTGCTCTGAGAAAAAGTACCAAGCCGCATGGCTGAACAGGATAAAATTCATGGGTTAGATTAAGGGTAAAGAGTTAGCAAGTTATATGCCTGGGTCTTAGACCGATCAGCCTAAAATTAATGTAAGCATCTGTGTGTCTCTGTGAGTCTGTGGGTCTGTGTGTCTAAACCTTGAGGCTAGGCTGAAAAGTTCGGCCCAGAAACCTCATACTACAGTCCCTAGCATATTATTACACCATTGATGATAGAAGAATTTAAGGGTAATTTGCATTTCTCTTTTGATAGCTGCAGAGTTTCTTCCTGTAACTTAGGGGTGAAGGCAATATGTAGATACCAGCTAGAAATCTCTATGTTTAATGAGGTGTGCAGTTGTTATCTTAAGCAATTGGGCCTCTCTTTCAATGTGTGGCTTGTAAACAGCCTGAGTTTTGTGTAGATTCCTATGGGACTCCATTAGCCAACAATTTATTCATATTTAACCAAAACACAATAATGAAAGTTTTGTTTGGTGAAAAGAGATAACCATTTGAGACTAAGTCTCCTCCATTATTATGAGTTTTATTTAGATCACTTCCAAATATGTCTACATTATAGGAAGTTTCTACTATATTGGGTTTCAATAGCACCTATCAGTTGTTCCTTAATTTTACCTGTCTCTCATGTTCCATTCCATTATCTCTTCTCTCCGTATTTTTATTTGATCCTTAAATTCCATATCCCTCATCCATCCAAAAATATTTATTCTATTTTCCTTTATTAATAAGATCTACCTGTATATTATAGTCTATGCCCACCTTCTGGGGTTCTATGGATTATAGCATACTTATCACTGACTTAACAGCTAATATCCAGTTATAATTGAATACATACCATAAGTGTCTTTTTGGATCAAGGGTAACCACACAGAAGATAATTTTTTCCAAGTCTCATCCATTTGATGTAAATATCATGATGTCATTTTGAAATGACTGAGTAATGCTCCTTTGTGTAATTGTGTAGTATTAGGGTTTCTCTGGGTCCCGGGCGGCCAGAGATCCGGAGACCCACAGACCTGGCGCCCGGGACCGCTTAGCCGCCCACTGCCGCCCAGGTCCCCAGAAACGACTCAGATGCTTCTATTAACTTCATGCTGTTTGGCCTATGGCTCAGGCACATTGCTAGCTAGCTCTTACATCTTAAATCAACCCATTTCTATTAATCTGTTGGCCACGTGGCCCGTGTGGCTCACCCCTGCTCCTTACATGTTGCTCCTTGGGCGGCTGGCTCGATCTGTCTCTGACTCCACCCTGCTTCTCCTACCTAAACTGATTTCTCCTCCCATTTCTTCTATCATGCCTGCCATGGCCCAAAACAGCTCCTTTATTTAAAGATTGAGATTCACAGCATACATAAACGCATTCCCACATCACTTCCCCCTTTCTCTCTAATCAAAAAGGAAGGTTTTAATTTTAACATAGCAAAATTACATATAACAAAATAGCTATCAAGCAAGAATTACAGTTACAATATCTAGTCTATTTGTATTTAGCAAAATTAAAGAAAATATTCTATCATCTACCTTATCTTTATGAATCTAAAGTTTCATATCTAATATATCTTTCAAATGACTAAGAAAAACTATACATATAACTATCTAATCTTCAACTACATCAAAGACCACAGAAGGACATATTTATCCAAGTAAACCAGAAGTGCAAGCGACTTCTAAAAGCTAGAAAGGACAGAGATGACACCTATCTGCCTGGACAGTCACCCAAAGTTCCTTTATAAAGTTGGGGCATCCATCTTCAGCCTACAGGCCCAAAGTCTCTTTTCATTTCAGTGAAGCAGGAAATCTGCTCTGCCCATTCTGGCACAGTTCATCAGTTGCTTCTACTCGAGTCCTGAAGAATGTCTGACAGTTTTCCCTGCAAAGCAGGAACCTGAATGACCATCTAGGCTTGTTCTGCAAAAGTTCAGAGGTCCTCTTCTTATGGAACATGCATGTCCAGTTTAAACAGCATACTGTCAAGCAGTCAATATAAGAACAGGTACTTATCCAGTGGCTAACCATTGCCTCAAAGAGAGTAGACTCCATATGGAGTTTCTTCGATGCCCATTTTCCTGTTGAAGTAAATTAGTGCTGCCAGGAGCAGATCTGTCTCACTGTCCAGAAAAGTCTAAGTTCTTAAAACATTTTAAATGCCATATTCTGTAGGTCTTAGAAGTATTTGAAGATTACCTACGTAATTGAAATATATTTTTGTATACCTAAAAATCCTAACTAACCTAACTATAAGTTTGATTATCAAAAGTGACTATTAACCTTCATTTCTTAATTATACACTACAATTTTAAAACAGTTACATGAACATCATACCTTAAACAAGAATAGAAAAAACACATACAGCATAACAAAATTGACCTTAAATTTGTATCAATAAACCAAAATCTATACCAATGTAAAGCATTTTGAGATTAACAGCTGATTTCCTGATCTAAGTAAATTCAATAATCTAATTTTTAAAAAAGCATTCATATACCATATCCCCATTTTCTTCTTAGAAAGAGATTGACTATGACCATTAACCATTTATAATGAAAATAAACATTTAGAAACAATATTTGGGGAATTTGGGCGAAGTTATCCATTACTACTTCCTGCTGATTAAGGGGCGTTGAAAATCTCACGGATTGTTGAGACTGGATCATAATCTGCAGCCATGAAGCTGATTTGGCCATCTCTTCTCATCAGAGGTTTTTTCAGGGGGTCTTGGTTGATGAAACCATATTTGCCTGGAAGCAATCCACAGGTTCTCATCTTCTGTGGAAACAAAAGCAGAACTCTTCCGAAGCAATAAATCTTTAGACACAAATTTTGAAATTAAAATACCTTTAAAATATACATTCTTGTTTAACTTAGTAGCCTTTGCAATCCATTGTCTTTCTGCAGTTAGCTCATTAACAGTTAAAAAATTAAAAGAAAACACAATAACAACCAAAATCCAGATTTTGTGTCTATTTTCCATCTTTACGTGGCTTATTATATTTTTATTATTCTATTTCTCGCTTTAAAAACTTTTTCTAACCTCTTTCTTTTCTCTCTGAAGCCTATGTACCTTTTACAAACATTGTAACCCATTTACAGGTTTTTCTTTTTATCTGAATCTGTTTTATTGTGAATCCTTAATCATCTTCTAACCTTAAGAGCTTTTAAAATACATTCTCTAAAAAGAAGCACAGTTTTTGCAAATTAGGCTGAATCACTAAGTTCTCTCAAACGGACTGTGTATTTATTCGTGGCCAGTAAACAGAGCACACCCCGGAAAATATTGCTACTAAGAAACCGTCTTTGTTTCTTTTTTGTTTAAAATAGGCAGAAATCTAAAATCGATCACATGCTACTGAGTCTTCTGTGAGACTGATTGCAGCTGCAGCTTACACTGCCTGCCGCCAGCCTGCCGGCGCCATTTTGAGTGTGACCTGTCGGCCACGCTTTTTTTTTTACAGAGACCTGTTTCGTATACACAACTTGGAAGCTGTCTTTGCTCAGTTTTTGCTAAAACCCTTTTTAAACTTTCTCAGGCATTAAGTGGATAATCGCCCCACGTTGGGCGCCATCTGTAGTATTAGGGTTTCTCTGGGTCCGGGGCGGCCAGAGATTCGGAGACCCACAGACCTGCCGCCCGGGACCGCTTAGCCGCCCACCACCGCCCGGGTCCCCAGAAACGACTCAGATGCTTCTATTAACTTCATGCTGTTTGGCCTATGGCTCAGGCACATTGCTAGCTAGCTCTTACATCTTAAATCAACCCATTTCTATTAATCTGTTGGCCACGTGGTGGCCCGTGTGGCTCACCCCTGCTCCTTACATGTTGCTCCTTGGGCGGCTGGCTCGATCTGTCTCTGACTCCGCCCTGCTTCTCCTACCTAAACTGATTTCTCCTCCCATTTCTTCTATCATGCCTGCCATGGCCCAAAACAGCTCCTTTATTTAAAGATTGAGATTCACAGCATACATAAACGCATTCCCACATCATAATTGTATCAAATTCTCTTTATCTATCCCTGTGTTGAAGTACATCTAAGTTGTTTCCGATTTCTGGCTAGCATAAAGAGAGCTTCAATGAATATGGTTGCCCAAGTAGCTCTGTGTTATGATAAAGTATCCTTGGTATATATGCTCAAGAGTGGTATAACTGGATTTTGAGGAAGAAAAAAATTCCATCTTCCTAAGAGACCACCACACAAATTTGCATAGCATTGTTTACAAGTTTTTATACCTAAAGGCAATATATAAGTGTTATTCTTGCTCCACATTTTTGTCAGAATGAGTTATCAATTATGTTATTGATTTTAGCCATTCTGACAGATGTAAGACAGACTCTCAAAATAGTTTTAATTTGCATTTAATTGATGACTAATGATTTCTAACATTTCTTAAAATGTTTCTGAGATATTTGAATTTTCTTTATTGAGAATTCTCTATTTATTCACCACTTAGATTGTGGAATTTTTTTTCTTAACATCTAGTTTCCTGAGTGTTTTATATATTTTGTTTATAAGCACTCTATTAGATGTGCAGTTCGTAACAATCTTTTCCTGTTCTGTAGACTATCTTTGAGTGTCCGTAATGGTGATCTGTTAAGAAAGTCTCTTGTGCCAATGAGTTCAAGACTATTTCTGACTTTCTTTTTCTATCAGGTTCATTGTAGCTGGTTTCATTTTGAGGTCTTTGACCTCTTTGTACTTGAGTTTCATACAGAACAATAGATATGAATCCATTTGTATAATTCTATATGCATAAATCCAGTTTGTTTTAGTTATCTTGGATTTCTTGTATTTCTACATTAATCTTAAGATTATCCTGTTAAGGACTGTGAACAAAATGATTGGAATTTTGATGGAGATTTCTATGATTATGTAGATTGCTTTTGGTAGGATGGACATGTTTTTACTATGTTAATCCTTTTGATTCATGAGCATAAAAGATTTTTTTTTCATCTTTTGATATCTTCTTCAATTTCTTTCTTTAATGACTTGAAGATTTTTTTTTTTATCATACAAGTGTTGCAATGGGGGTTTTTTGGTCCCTAGTGGCCAGAGGCCTAGACCCACAGACCTGCCACACCAGACCCATAGCCACCCACTTCTGCTGCTCAGGCCCCCAGAAATGACTCAGACACTTATATTAACTTTATGCTGTTTGACCTATGGCTCAGGCACATTGCTAGCTTGCTTTTACATCTTAAATCAACCCATTTCTATTAATCTGTCTGCTGCAAGGCCCGTGGCTCACCTGTGTTCCCTACATGTTGTTCCTTGGGCGGCTTGCTTGATCTTTCTGACTCAGCCCTGCTTCTCCTACCTATGCTCTGATTTCTCCTCCTACTACTTCTATGGTATCTGTCATGGGCCAAAACAGCTCTTTTATTTAAAGATTGATATCCACAGTATACAGAAAGGCATTCCCACATCATACAAGTCTTCAACTTGCTTGAGTATACATACCTCAAATTATTTTATATTATTTGATTCTATTTTGAAAAGTGTTTTTCTGACTTCTTTCTCCAACCATTTGTCATTTGCATATAGAAAGAATATTGACTTTTGTGAGTTGATTGTATATACAGCCTCTTCACTGAAATTGTGACAATAAAAATATTTTAATGCAAACAACTCTCCACATTTTTTTTAGAAAGAAATGAAGTAGAATGACCATAAACAACAGAATATGTGGGAAACTATGGTTAAAATGGGATTGTATTAATTTTTTCTATATGATCTGAGCGTTCTTAAGAGTAGCATACCAAAGGCTACTAATACTATAGTATTATAGATTATCTCTTCCTTAAAATCATTTAATATTTGCCTTTAATATTCATGTGCTGTGATACTGAGCACACATTGGCATTTACAAATTTGGCTTCTTGATGAAGAGCTCCCTATCATGTTACAGTGATCTAGTTTCCATTTATAAATTTAAATGTGCATTTGATCTGAAATGTAGTTATGTTTATGTCCTTGAATGCCACTTGTGTGCAATTTCTTTTCACTTTTATTCACTTTAAACCTGTGTGCCTCTTTAAAAATAAACATCTCTTGTAGATTTTATTAACTTTGTCAGGTTTTTATGAGATTTATCCATATATTCATTTTACATCTCTTTTTATATTTAATGTGAATGGATGTATGTATAAATGTTTGCATGTATGTGGGTATACATGTATGATAGTGAATATACACATGTGTATGTGTGCATGGAGGCCTGAAGTTCATACCTAATATTCTCTTAAATTGCTCTCCACTTTATTAAGGGAAGTCTCTCAATAATCTATATACTCAGTTTTACTTATAAATCTTTTGTCTCTGCCTACTAAGTGCTAGGATTATAGGTAACCATCATGCCTGCCCAGCTTTTGCATAAGTTCTCTCTCTCTCTCTCTCTCTCTCTCTCTCTCTCTCTCTCTCTCTCTCTCTCTCTCTCTGTGTGTGTGTGTGTGAATACAAGTTACTTACTTGCAATCATACACAGAGAGACATACATTAAATAATTAAATGCAAAGTGATAAAAATTAAGTAAGATATATAGTAGAATTGAAATTCATGATGTAAATGTTGTTGGTATTTCACATATATATGATGCCATAGTGAAAAAATAAGTCACAGTTGTGTGTTATAATTTTGAAACTTCCTGTGAGCTTGCACTTACTAAAAGACAAAGGTTAAAAATTTTAGACTTGTCAAAATTTTTTGACCAATGAATCAGTATTTGATATGTATTTAGACTGAGGACTTTCTAGTTCTGTACATATTTTTATTTTTTCATTATAAAGGTAAAATAGAAATAGTTATATCTAAAAATGTTACATTCTCAATATTTTATACATGAGCAAGTTCAAGTTACTCCATCTTGGACTTACTGCAATCATATCCTCAGTAAATCTAATTGTCAACATATTTTTACCCCAAACTTTCTTTTTTATTAATTAAATTTATTCATTTATTTTATATTCCAACTATAGTTTCCCCTCCATCCTCTCCTCCCATCCATTCTTCCTCCTCCCCTCTCCCTTGCCCAATCTATTTCTCTGTTTTGTTCAGAAAGAAGCAGTCCTCCCATGGGTATCAGCAAAACATGGCATATCAAGTTGATGTAGAACTAAGCACCTTGCCTTATATTAGGGATGGACAAGGCAACCCAGTATGATCCATAGATTTCCTGAAGCTAGCTAAAATATTAGGGACAGCCCCTGCTAAAGTATCAGGCCCTGCATCCATTGCTAGGAGTCCCACACATAGACAAAACTACACAACTATCACATATATACAGAGGGCCTAGCTCAGCCACATATGGGCTCCCTTGTTATAATTTCAGACTCTGTGAGTTTCTATGGGCTTGTTAGTTAATTCTGTGGGTTTTCTTATGATGACCCTTAACCCCCTTGGTTCTACAATACTTCCTCCCTCTCATCAGCAAGATTCCCTGATTATGACTAATGTTTGTCTGTGGCTTTCTGCATCTGTTTCAACCAGTGCCTAGATGAAGACTCTCTGATGACAATTACAATAGTCACCAATCTAACCTTTCTGGTTATCCTATACTTTACAGTTAATAACCACTTATAATTGAGTACATTTTGTGGTTGTCTTTCTAGGTCTATGTTATGTCACTCAGAATAATTTTTTCTACTTCCATCCATTTTCCATCAAATTTCATGATGTCTTTATCTTTAACCACTGAGTAATACTCCATTGTGGAAATGTACCACATTTTCTTTATTCATTCTTCAGTTGAGAGAGGCCTCTAGGTTGTTTTCAGGTTCTGGATTTTATAGGCAAAGTAGATATAAACATAGCAACTGTCTTTGAGATGTGATAGAGCATTCTTTGGGTAAATGCTCAAAAGTTCACCTCAAACATCTAAATCTATTATTGCTGATTAAGTTTCCCAACCAACAGAGAAAAATTAGGCAGATTTTCTTAAAATCTTTTAAGTAAATAGTTTTTCAATATTCTTTATATGGTAAGTAAAAGCAAATCTCTTTTTTAGTTTCATAATATAGATTTTAGGAAACAATCCCTTTCATTGAAAGTATGTCCTTATTTTGCTACATATACATATAAAGAACACAACCACTTTTTCTGTTTTATTTGTTTTGAAATTATAACACTTACCCCTTCCTTTACTTCCCTCAAAATTCTACCATGTACTTTTTTTCCTTTTCTACTTTAAAGCCATGGCTCCATTTAATTACTTATTATTATTGTAATATAGAATGCAGTTTTTCAAGTTCACAAAAGCACTTTTTGATGCAAAGATAAATCTGAATTCTGACTCCCCTGCAGACTTTACAGCAGGCAAAGAAAAATCTAATCAAGGTGAGGTAATAATGAAACTTGTCCCGGTGTGGAATTATTGTGACCAGCACTGGACTAGCATAGTACTTTTGAAACCTTGCCCAGATCATTTTCCTTTAACCATATTTAAGCACAGTACAATTTTGGAAAAGGGTATTTAGGTAACAATTAACTTGCCTCCACATGTAAAACAAAGCTTAAGACATGTTTATATTAAAGATCTTAGATAAGCACATATGGCTTTATCCATAAGATGGTTCCTTGTTTACTCAGAAACAATGTTCAAGATTGGGGTCTAGGGACAATGTCTAAGGTAAACATAATATCTATGGGTGTCAGGATTGTCTTAGTCTTAAGATAACATAGAAGTAAAGCACTAGTGGCATCACTCATATGAACAGGTTTAATGGTTTAAAAGTATTGTTCAAGATCTAAGAAGAAAATGTCTGAGATAAGTAAAAACAAAACTTCTGGAAGATATGAACAGAGCCTGTCTTACTAGACAGCAAGGGTCACCAGGTTTTAAACTACATCATTCCTGGCATTCCAGGAAGAGCAGCTATGTACCTCTTTCCTTTGGAAAAATAAGCAGTGTGTTTAATTTTCTTAGCTTTTCCAGTGCTTATCTGTGTGCATAAGGTCTTTTGCCCCTTAAAGGACTGGAGTTCCAAATGCTCAAAACTCAACTGCTAGTTGTACTCTTTTAACTATAGATCTTGCTTCTCTTTAGTCAGCAAATGGTACTCAGATTAAATATCCCCCACATGTATAAGAAAAGACAAAAACTGAAAGAAATAACTAATCTAGTATATGGCTCATCTGAGCCTACATGGAGATGACAAACCCTTAGTGTATGGTCTACAAGGTGCTTCCCAGTACTCACAGAGAGGCCACGGTGCACCTATGAGGACAAATAATGCTGGAAAAACATGTGCAAGTTTCTTAAGGAAAAGCAGACATCTACTGTTTCAAGCATCTGCATGGAAAGTAGAATCTTTTTATTTGGTATAGCTCAAAAATGCACACAGACCCTATAGTCCTTTTTGTAGTTAAGTAAAGTCATATCCTCATGTTCAGCCTGAAGTCCTTAAAAGTTCTCAGAAATGTGTTCTGGTATCACAGAGTTGTGGTCTCCACCAACTTCCCCATGTATGAGAAATATGATTAGCCCATGCTCTATAGTTTTATTGTATATGGCTACAATCACCTTGATCCTGGAATATTCCAGAATAAAAATACCTTGGGCTTTGCCCAAGAACTATCAGAGAATTGAAGGAACAATAGGCAGTCACCACAATGTTTTAGGAATGACAGTGCTTGATCAAATTCTCTTGGGTTAGGTATGGGTGGGACTTGATATGGTTAGCTGTAGGCTTATATTTTAAGCTTTGTTTATTTATGATCCTCTCAGTTGAAGTTAGAGACATAAACTGCTTTGACCAGAACATCATATACTCACTGTCCCACGACCATCCAAGTGTCCACAAAATAGGTCTCTTAGCTAAAATTTTCATTGCTGTGGAGATGTGTGGTCCAGAACATCTTAACCACACAGCAATGGGGGGCTTAGAACACCTAGCTTGGCTACACAGCTGCCATAGCATGCTCAATAAAATCTAGCCAGACAGTAGGTATGAGTCTCTTACTGGCAGCACCTGGTAGTTCCAGGAAAGGGTAAGTGGACACCATCCAAGGAGGGGCCAACATCTAAGGGGAAGTACCTAATATTCAAAACTTCCAAACATTAGATAAGATTTACAGACAGCCTTGATCCCTAGTACACACCTATTCCTCTCTATCTCTTTAAGATATCCCTAGGTAAATATCAGCTAATCAGAGTCCTGAGCCCTGGAAATCCCCTCACTCCAACTTCTGCTTTGATTAAACTCCTATCCTGCCTGTACTTGTTACTCTCTGATATATACTTGGTACTTTCTGATCTGATCTTGGTGGAAAGGTGACAAGTCCAAGTTTGTGCTTGAATAAAGGCTGTTTGCTTTTACATATATGATTTGGTCTCCATGATGATCTTTTGGGGGTCTCAGCAGTCTTGGTATAACAAAAGACACCATTACCATGGCAATTCTTATAAAGAAAAACTTCTTATTGAAGTGACAGCTTACAATTTCAGAGGTTTAGTCCATTATCAGTATTGCAGGAAGCATCAAGGTATGCAGTCAGACATGAAGTTAGCACTTTGTAGTCAGAAAACAATAGGAAGTGGACTCTGTGTCACAGTGAGGGAAGCTTGAGCAAAAGAGACCTCAAAGTCTGGCCCCACATGATAGACTTTTCCTAACAAGTCCATACCCACTTCGAAAAAGCCACAATTCCTAATAGTACCACTCTCTTTTGGGGACATTTTTTTCAAACTACCACATTCACTGTTACTAGAAAACATGTAGTCTGATGCACCCAATAGGAAATAAAAAAATCTAAGCTTGAAGGATGCTGAGAAGTGACTATAGTAGAAAACCATGTAGTCCATCTTTAAGCATGTTCTAGGACTTTCCTTTCATGTGTTCATGTTGTAGAATGTACATCACAGCTTGTTGGTGATAAGTCTCCTGGTGTTGCTCATTGTGCTTCTTTTGGAGACTCATTCCCACTTCTTTATCCTTCTGGTTCACCTGGGTATAAACAATATGACAATACCCAGTGTAAACAACGATCTTCAAAGCCCTAATAACCTGACTAGTAGAAGAGTACCGGTTACTCAAGCTCAGGGTGGGCCTCCTGGCATTGTTGAGCACCAGAAAGCTGGCTGTGACAGTTTCATGCTATATAACCTGGTCATAATTATGCCAATATGATCACTTTAAATAAAACATCAATGGATGAAAAGATAATGGTGCATTGTCATAAGACTCCAGAAGTTTTGTATTTTTATTTTTGCTGCTGAAAAATATCTCAGAAAGATGAAAAATATAAAAATTTCAAGAAATGTGAAATTTTTCTTCTTTGTTACTTAAAGCAAAACTAAACAGTTTTTTCCCATAACATTTACCAATTATCTTGTTCTAAAGTCAGTAAATTCTTTTGATACCAGTGGTTTTTATATAATGGTATGCCCTTTGAACACGTGTTTTTAAAATAGGAAACAGCAATATGCTTTGTTTTAAAATATAATGTGAAAATTGCCTTTGACTTAAAATTTGTGGAAAGAATAAATAATAGGTATAAATCCATAGAAACATGTTATTTTCTCTGGAAAACAGAAAACATTGAATCATTTTATACCGAAAACACAATTGTTTACAAGAGTTTTTCATGACTAATACTTCACTTTATATTTTATTCTTTAAATTATAACTATTTTGGATTTTATTTTATTCATAATTTCAAACATTCTTATTTGCTTAGCTTCTGAATAATTGCTTATATAAATTATTTATTTAAATGTATATACATGCATATATATAAACACAAATACACAAAAGAAAAGTGAAGATTACAAAATATTTAGCATATATAACATAATAAAAAATGAAGCACTACAGAAAAATAAACTCAATAAATGGTTTTAAAATTGAGCTTATCTAAGAAAAATAAAAGTATGGTATTATCTAATTTTTATTTGAAAATATAACTTATAAATTTTAGAATGTCAAAGAATTACTTAACAAATTTAAGAGAAAATTTGCTACTTTAGGAGAGAAACTAGCAGAGAAAAACATTATTATTATTTAAATGTGCCTAAATTAAATCTAAAAGTCAATAAGTAAAGGAACATCATTTCAGAAATATGTTTTGTTTGCAGTACAATAGACTATAACTACAATTTTCAAAATCTTTATCTCATACCTACCATCTATACCTAACAACATTTATAAAATGTTATAGAAAGTATTGTGTTAGTTCTATGGACATATTACGATTTCCATGTATTGCTGGGCATTTGAAAACTTTATAATTAAAGTTATTTGATCATTAAAACCACAGTAAGTCAGAACAGAATAATTTCTATAGCTTGGCTTTTACAAGGCAATGTTCCTATACTTTATCTGTAACCATTAGTTGATCTCTTAATTATATGTCATAGTGACATTAGACATCCTGGATTATTGCTTTTATGGTTCACTACTATATATAATGCACCTTTTTATAATACATATTTGCAATAAATTATGGATTACTGAGAATGTTATTCTTACCAAGAGGAAAATAACGTTCTGTAGTGTAGAGAAATTTAAGTCTTCTGAATAATGGTTAGAAAAAAGCAGTGAGTAACTCATGAAAAATAGTGGGAATAGGAAGAAATTGGAAGGAAAAATGAGGAAGTTGACCTGCCAAAAATTATTTTATGCACGTAAAAAATTAAAAATTAATATAAAAAGAGAAAACATTAAAATATATATTAGAGAATTAATTTTATCATTACTCTATTCTTGTGTTTGATGCTGTTGATTTTATTTCTGCTAAAAGAGTGTAGGCAGAGTTTTACTTACAAGGCACAAGTCCAAGATAAATATTTATTAGAATATAAATCAACACTCACGATATTATTAACAGCTTAGAGTGGTACCTGAACAGGGACTGGAGTATCTGAGCGATGGATTCCGATCCTGTCTCTCTAGAAGCCAGGAACCAGAAAGAGACCTCTTCGTGTCCCAGCAGCCACTTATCAATGGGGTTGGCCACACAACCTCCAGCTTGGCCACACCCCCTCCAGGAGCCCGGGACTCTGGATAAGCGCCTTCAGACTTTATGAGCTGACACCTGAATCCCACCACATCTCCCTTTTTTGTCTAACTAAGAAGGTTCTAAACTAAGACTATGTACAATAGGAATTATTATGAGGTAGTAACCTTAAATACCCATTCTTCAACCCTTTCAAGACCTGAGAAGGAAGGTATATCACTTGAAAGTCAGAAGTACATGGAAGTAGTGGCTTCCAAAATTTGGGAGAGGACAGCAACACAGCTACCTGGACAATCACCTCTGGTTTTGTGCGCCGTTGGAGCATCTATTATATTGGCTACAGGCCTATAGTATCTGACAGATCTTTTCACAAGCAGGGAAATTTTGGAGGGACTGTCTTATCCTGTCCAGGCAGGTTTCGGCAGTCTCCATCCATAAACTTGTTCATCCAGCTTGGACACCATGAGTGTACTGTCAGCAATCAAGGTAAGGACAGTTCCTTACCCAACCAGCCATTCTTTGCCAAAAGGACAAACTGCAAAGGAGTATCCTTGATGCTCAACACCATCTCAGGAAAGGAGCAGTGACACCAGGAGTCATTGTGCCTCTCGTGGCCAAATTTAAAACTTTAAATGCCATATTCTATGGGTCTATGAAATGGTTGAAGATTCCTGTCTATCTATGATATTCTAACCTGTATCTGAGATGACTGGGATATGATACCTTAAGTAATGTTGACTGTAGTTTTTATCATCTTAAGGAATAAACCCTGTACTAAAAATTAGAATACATATATAAGGGGTGTACAATCCCTGAACCATGATTTTAGTATGACTATCAAACATTAGCCAGGGGTATATTACCATGTAAAGTGGCCACAGCATTTTAGACATGTAAATACATAGATATCATCTAAACAGAGGTATATAAAACATCTTGTGCATATATCATAACTAGTGCAATCATACATTATATCTAGTATAGCTAAATGAAGGTAGTAATAGCATAGTGTACATGACAATGATGTGCAAATATTTTAAACAGAGATAGAAGCGTATATAAAATATAGCAATTACAGATTCAATTTTACATAATAGTAACAGATTCAGATTTATATCGAAGTACAAGTTGCTTTGGTTATATAAAACAATTTCAGATTAAACTTTGTACCAATGTACAAATTAACACAAACATATAAAATGATTTCACATTTGCATCAATATACAAATACCTTTCCCAATGCAAATTGTCTTTAACTTAGCCCATACATTCAGCTAAAATGGTGTACAGGTAAGTAGAACAATCTACCTTTATCTATCATATCTATCCCCCTTCTCTACTTCAAAAAAGATCTTTGATGCTATATTATAGTTCTGTCCTCCACCCAATTTTCACTTAAAACTATTCTAACAGAATAAGAATTACCCACAACCCTCAGAACACAAAACTTATTGGGAAAGGGGGCAGAGTCTTTCATAAGGTTGCTTCCTGCTGACTTAAGGGTGATGGCATCTCTTTGGGATCCTGTAAAAGCTAAAACAATGGTTAGATCTTAATGGACTGACTATATACATTTATAACCATTCTCAGAATAGTGGTTAACTCCATCTGGAATTCTAATTAGAAGTGTGATCTGGAGGATAATCATAGAGAGCTATCTTGTAGCCATTTTTGAATAGTCTATTTTCTGAAAACAATCATTGATTGTTGCGCACCAGGTTCTTTATTTTTCTATTTTTGCCTCTGTCTACCTGTCTCTTACTCTCTCTCTCTCTCTCTCTCTCTCTCTCTCTCTCTCTCTCTCTCTCTCTCTCTCTTTATCTCTTTCATACTCTCCCTTTTATTCTTGTTTCACTAGTAGGAGTTGTGGTGAGGGCCCCATCTTGGTTCCAGATTCCTTGTACATAGCTGATAGGAGGAAATGTTATTTAATCTTGATACTCAAAGAAGATATTCATATCTTCTATGACTTCAGGAGATTGTATGCAGACAGGATGTTTGAAAGGTACAGAAACAGAGAGAAACAAGGTTTAAGATGAAGTCACAATAATATTGGCCCCTAAATATTCTGTCTTCTGTCTCACACCAAGAGGCTTTTCTGATACGAGACAGATCCATCCCTATTAATTGTCAAATCAGGAACACTTTTTTTGAGGTGTAGATGCAAGATGTAAAGCAGTAAGAATTGAGAGATTACCCAGTAGTGCATATGTGTATCAGTTGGTCTCATAATCCATCATTCATTCCTTCATCATCGATCTCTCCTCGATTGCAGATGAGTAATTATTCAATGCCTAGTTAATGTCTTAAAAATAGTTGTATCCATTTTCCTGTAAAGACAAAATTGAGACCTGCCCTGATGTGGGAATGCGTTTATGTATGCTGTGAATCTCAATCTTTAAATAAAGGAGCTGTTTTGGGCCATTGCAGGCACCATAGAAGAAGTAGGAGGAGAAACCAGAGCATAGGTAGGAGAAGCAGGGTGGAGTCAGGCAGATGAGCTGAAGCTGCCCAAGGAGCAACATATAAGGAGCACGGGTGAGCCACGGACCACGTGGCCAACAGATTAATAGAAATGGGTTGATTTAAGATGTAAGAGCTAGCTAGCAATGTGCCTGAGCCATAGACCAAACAGCATGAACTTAATATAAGCATCTGAGTTATTTTGGGGGACCTAGGTGGCTGGGCAGCTGAGGGGTCTGGCACGGCAGGTCTGTGGGTCTCGGATCTCTGGCCGCCCAGGACCCAAGAAACTCACTACAACACTGCCCCAGGTTTGTTAATGTCTTTTCCTTACCATGTATCCATTTGTCATATCATGGATTAGCAATCACTTCTCCTCTTCAGGAAGGGATTTCTTTTTGAAGTGGACTTTTATTAGTTTTGTCGGTACCCATATATTTTCTGTCCACATTGAAACAACAGCGAAACCCCTACCCCATCGAAGCACATATCCAGGCTTCCACTCTGAAGTCAATACATCTTTGAAATAGATGGGTTGATTTATCTCGGAGGATTTCTCTATCACCCAATATCTCTCAGCAGGTGATGTTCCCTTTTCATCAGTGTTAAGAAAATTTAAAGTCAATAAGACACTGTGCAATCTCTCCCTGGGTTTTCTCATTTCTTTCTTCTGTTTATAATGCATCTCTTTCAATGTGCAGTGAGATCTCTCCACAACTGCCTGTCCTGTAGGATTGTGTGGTATCCCCGTAATATGCTTTATGTTATAGTATCCAAAAATCAGCTTCATTTTTTGGGAAACATAAGCTGGAGCATTGTCAGTCTTAATCTGAGTGGGAATTCCCATTATGGCCATGGCTTCCAAAAGGTGAGTTAGTACAGCATCAGCATTTTCAGAACTCAGAGCAGTCACCCATTGCATTCCACAGTAAGTATCGATAGTATGATATACATATTTCAACTTTCCAAATTCTGGGAAGTGAAACACATCCATTTGCCAGATCTCATTTCTCTGTGTACCCTTAGGATTACTTCCTGCAGGTGAAGGTTATAGAAAGAGCAAGTGTTACAATTCCTTAGTATTTCTTTTGCTTGATGCCAAGTGATGGAAAAACTCTTCTTTAGTCTTTGCTATTAACATGATGTTTCTTATGAAATTTTGTGGCCTCTAGCACATTTCCTATTAGCAATTGATCAATTTCATCATTACCTTGTGCTAGAGGGTCTGGAAGACCTGTGTGTACCCTGATATGTGTTATGTACATAGGTTATATCCTATTTCTGATAATATCCTGTAGTTGTATGAACAGTATGGTCAAATTTGTATCATCTGGAATGAAGTCAGCAGTTTCAATATGTAAAACAACTCTTGCATACTGAGAATCAGAAATTATGTTGAAAGGCTCTGTAAAATACAACACCATAATAATTGCATATAGTTCTGACTTCTGAACAGAGTTACTGCCATATTATAGTTTTTGGTCCCGAGTGGCCAGAGGTCTAGATTCACAAACTTGTCGCACCAGACCCTTTAGCCTCCCACAGTTGATCAGGCCCCCAGAAATGATTTGGACTCTTATATTAATTTTATGCTGTTTGTCCTATGGCTTTGGCACATTGTTAGCTAGTTTTATCATTTTAACATAACCCATTTGTACTAACCTGTCTGCCACCTGGCCCATGGCTCACCAGTATTCTTCTTTACATGTTGTTCTTTTGGGCTTGGTCTACCTTACTCTGCCCTGTTTTTATTTATGCTCTCATTTCTCCTCCTACTTTTTTTCTGGTGCCCGTCATGGGCCAAAACAGCTCCTATATTTAAAAATTGATATTCACAGCATATAGATAGACATTTCCACAACAAATTAAAAGAGCTCTGAGCCACCTTAATTAAGTTTTGATTTGTAACCAGCCTATCCTAAGTTGTTCACATAAATATAAAATGGAGGAGCTCCAGAAATGGGTTTATCCTGTACCAAATTAGGAAATATCCAATTAGTTTCCGTTATAAATTGAATTCTCTTACTCCAAGGATATTTATTATTAATCTCTCCTAAAAAATCACTACAAGTCTTTTGCCAAGGTTCACTGTCTGCCCATAATCAATGAATTTCTTAATTAGTCAAAGGCACAACAATTTCTGCAGGGTCCTTTCTAGTCAATTGGTGAAGTATGAATTTACCTTTAAAAACAAGATCAGAAATTTTTTCGATATATGTTTTCAGCTTCTTGCTTGGCCTATGCAGAAGAAATATCCAATCTAATACAATGTTTTTGCTTTGCATTAAGATTCCTGTTTGAGATTGTCTAGAGGGTAAAATAACCAGTATGTAATCTAGGTCTGGATCCACACGATTCCACATGTGCTTCTTGAGGTTTCTTTTCCACCAACTCTAATTCTTTCTTGGCTTCATTGGAGAGTTTTCTTGGACCATTTAAATCCTTTTCACCATTGAAAGTCTTAACAGATTAACAAGTTCATAGTTTTTTATACCAATAACGGGCCGTATATGAACAATATCCCCTAGTAGCTTTTGAAACTCATTAAGAGTCCTCAATTTATCGCTATTCAATTTCACCTTTTGTGGCCTAATTTTCTGTAAACCTATTTTATATCCTAAATAATTGATAGAATCTCCCCTCTGTACTTTCTCTGGAGTAATTTGTAGTCCCCAATCAGGCAATATTTTTCTTAGTTCTTCAAACAATGTTTCTAATGTTTTTGGGTTTGGGTCTGCCAACAAAATATCACCCATATAATGATAAATGATAGATTTGGGAAGTGCTTGTGCAGTATTTCTAGTGGTTGTTGTACAAAATATTGGCATATGGTGGGACTCTTCAACATTCCTTGAGGAAAGACCCTCCATTGGTACCTCTTAACTGGACATGAATTATTAAGAGTAGGCACTGTAAAAGCAAATTTTTCTTTGTCCTGTCCTGTAAAGGTATGGTAAAAAACAAACAAAAAAACAAAAACAAAAACAAATCCTTCAAATCAATAACTGTAATAGGCCATCCCTTAGGTAACAGGGAAGGCAGAGGAATACCAGATTGTAAAGAACCCATAGATTTAATCATTTTATTAATTCCTGTTAGATCCATCACCATCCTCCATTTACCAGATTTCTTCTTGATAATAAAAACAGGAGAGTTCCATGGACTAGTTGATTCTTCAATATGCTGAGCATGTACCTGCTCTTGTACTATCTGTTCCAAAGCCTGAAGTCTTTCTTTTGACAAAGCCCATTTGCTAAACCCAAATAGGATTTTCTGTTAACCATTTCAAAGGCAGTGCTATGAGTGTCCTTTTAGGTTCTGTGGTTATTTGGCAATTCTGTAAAACCTGAACGGCACAGGGCCGAGGAAGTTGGGCACCAGATGTAAGCAGAGTTTTACTTACAAGGCACCAGTCCAAGATAAATATTTATTAGAATATAAATCAACACTCACGATATTAGTAACAGCTTATAGTGGCACCTGAACAGGGACTGGAGTATCCGAGCTATGGACGGACGATGGATTCCAATCCTGTCTCTCCAACAGCCAGGAACCAGAAAGCGACCTCCTCATGTCCCAGCAGCCACACATCCCCTCCAGGTTTGCCACACCCCCTCCAGGAGCCCGGGACCCTGGATAAGCGTCTCCGGACCTCATCTGCTGACACCTGAATCCCACCACAAAGAGGCCTTCAATTAAATATTAATTGTGATGTGTATCCATGATTATGGCACTTGATACTTTATATATTGTTTAAAAAATGATAACAAGGAGTTATTTTAAATTACCAAAAATATCTTATTCTCCCAAAGTGACAATATAAGATGGATCTTTTACTAGCCAAACTTTAATATATAGTATACCAAAATTTTTTTGTTATATTTATTCTTATAGAACTTGAAAGAATGTTTTAGGAAAAATTTTGTCTATATGTATGTGTGTGTTTGTGTGTGTGTTTGTCTATGTGTATAACATGACTGAAAATAAGAGATCTCACAAAGTTTCATATTTATACTCGTATTTCATTATATTGGTATATTTCATTTAGCTTTCAAATCTTTGATTGGTTGGTTGGTTGATTTTGGCTTTTGGTTTTTGTTTTTGTTTTTTTTTTTTTAAGACAGGGTTTCTCTGCATGGTCCTGGGTGTCCTGAAACATATTCTGCAGAGCAGCAGATCAAGCTGATTTCCAACACACAAAGATCCACCTTTCTCTGCCTCCTGACTGCTGGAAGTAAAATCATGTGTCACCAACATCCTGCAGTTTTCAACTTTTGAGATGAAAGTACTTTACAGAATTCTTTATCCTGGTGTACTTCAATTTCCTTACCTGTTAAAGTAATTTAGTCTGCCAATAAAGACACAATGTTATTGCTTACCGAATAGAAACTTTTCTGTATTAACCAATATTAGTATTATAAATATTATTCTTACAGCTAATGCTTTAAAATTTTACTAGTATGTGAACCAACAAGAAAAAGATACATAAGACAGTGTGCCATTCTAGAAAAGTACAGAAATTCCTAGCATACATTTTTGTAATATTATAACTGCAAGTATATGAGATACAAATAAATTCCTATCACTGAAATGGGGAATAAATCTGACATATTGCATGATTTTAATATTTATATTTTGATTTATAATATAACCATTTATTACTCAATTGAGTTATTATTAGAGTCCGTGGTGTAGATAATTTGCAGCTCTCTAATTTTTCGCTAGAATGCTTTCATAATTGGTAGTGTAAAAAGTCACGGTCTTTCAGTTAAAACTTATTATGTTTATATTTCTACATTTTTCAGTCTAACATACTATGTTAAAAATATATAGAAAAGCAAAGCAATACAATAAATTATGTTTACATGAATGTAGGACTTAAAATATTCCTCAAATATATAAATAAAACTAGGTTACTTATTATATAAGAACTCTATTAAAATATTCACACTGTTAGTGGTGAATTGTTGCCAGAAGCACACCTCTAATCAACCATGAAATAATATGACTTCCTTTTAAGAAGTTATAAAATTAGCATCTTAATAAAGACCTTTATGTAAAAATATAAAACACAATATAATTATAGAAAGAAAAATCTTGTAGGAAACTATTACTCACTCTTCAGCCTTTGCAAAATTGTAACAAGGAATGAGTCTAAGATCTTCTAAGACAAATTATGTAGCCAGAAATGAATTGTTCAATATATTCTTTTATTTTAAGCAAAGTTTACACAGAATATTACCATTTACTGTCGAACAAAACATATGCATCATCAATGAATGTCTCTGGTTATGAATAATAAAAATCACAATCATAATTTATTAAGTTTTCATTATGTCAGATATTAATAAATAATCTTAAATATTTTAAGTGGAAAACATATGTTAATCACAAATGGAGAAGACTTAGATGAGTTTCCAATAGTTACAGGGCAGACAGTGTCCTTAAACATCAAAATGGTCTGAAGAAGGAAAGTGAATGGATAGTATCTTATTGAAAGCAAGGTACCTGTGAATTAAAACTTAGTTTTAGACCTGTTACCATGCTTAAATACATATGACACAGAACCCTATCATCTTGTTATAAGCACAGTCATTATCAAGAATGATAGAAAAAGAGAAAACTTTGGATAAAGTACTAATGGAGTATTAGTACACTGTACTGAAGAAGAATACAAGATAAGTGTTCAGAAGGCACGAGCCTTAGTGTTTAGGTATTGAGAAGAGGAACATGAATGGTGTGGAGTAGCAATTTTTGTGGAAGTCTCTGCTTTACCACTAGGCCTACTAATCTGTGGAGTACTTACATGGCAGGAGATGTAGTATCTCTTCCTTGAAAATTTAAATATTCATATCATTCAAATAAATACTTCCCCTACAAATATCACCCAAGAAAGTGTTATTACTGTTGCAGAGAATCTTGAATTTCATATTTGCAAAGCATATTTTCTTATCTGTCTCTTTGTTGGCACTGACTTATGTACATGACACTTTCAACTCTATAAAGTCCTCTATACATCTACATTAAGAGCACTCTTATTTCGTCTGAAGATCTCCATTATTAACGAAGGTTTGTCACAGATCCCTGGCCCACAGCTGACTAAGAGGTGAGTAGCACCCCCCACCTCAGGCCAAGAAGAGACAACAGCAGTCTCCAAAGCCCAGCCCAGAGACAAAGCTCCTGGAACCCCACCCCCACCAAGTTCCACCCTAAACCCAAGCCAGCAGAAAGACCCTCTGCAAGCCCAAACCCTCACAAAAACACAGCTGACAGGACATCGTGTGACTAAAACTCTGCCATAGCCCCAACCAATGTCATCACACAGTGATCTAAGCAACCTCCACAGCAACTGGAAACCCACAGGCCCCTGGCCCTGAGCTGAGGGCTGACTAAGAATGAACCAATGAAACAATGGTGAGACACCAATGCATATAACATACAACAGCATAAAGAACAAAAGGCACCAACAGGAGAAGCTGGTGGTTCTACATCAAGACCTGAGCATGGCAATGCAGAGGAAATAGAAGGAAACAACCTTAAAAACAACTTTATGAAGATAATAGAAGCCTTTAAAGAGGATATAAAATTCCCTTAAAGAAATAGAAGAATATACAAACAATAAATTGGAAGATTTTTAACAATTCACTAAAAGAAAATAAATAAAAGCAAGAAAAAGAAAACAGACAAGCAAAGTAAACACTCCAGTAATTAAAAATTGAAATAAATAAAAGCAATAAAGAAGGTACAAACAGAGGAAATGTTGGAAATAGAAAACCTGAAAAAATAAACTGGGACTACAGATGCAATCATAAACAACAGAATACAAAAGCTAGAAGAGAGAATCCTTGGAGTAGAAGATTCAATAGTGGAAGAAGGTATGTCAGTCAAAGAAAACACTAAAACCAAAAAAAGTCATAACAAATATGTCCAAGAAATTTGGGTCACCATGAAAAGAATAAACCTGAGAGTAAAAGGAATTGAAAGAGAAGGGTACTAGCTCAAAGGCACAGAAAATATGTTCAACAAAATCATAAAAGATAACTTTCCCAACCTAAAGAAGGAAATGCCTATATACAAGAAAATTTAAAACACCAAATAGACGAAAACCCCAGAAAAAGTCTGCTTGCTACATAATAATCAAGCCACTAAACATACAAAACAAAGAAAAAATACTAAGAGCTGCAAAGGAAAAAGACCAAGTTACCTGTAAAGCCAAACCCATCAGAATAACACCTGACTATTCAATGGAAACAATGAAAACAAGAAGGTCCTTGTCAATGTTATACAGACACTAAAAGAGCATGGCTACAAGCACAAACTACTATACCCAGAAAAATTATCAATCACCATACATTGAGTAAACAAGATATTTTATGACCATATTTAAACAATACCTATCTACAAATCTGGGCGTACAAAAAGCACTAAAGGGAAAACTCCAAACTAAGAAAACCAGATACACCCATGAAACCACAAGAAATAGATAATCCCACAAAATAAAAACCCAAAGAAAAACATAAACATATTACCACCAAAAATAACAGGAAATAACAATCATTGATCATTAATATTCCTTAATATCAATGGGTTCAATTCACCTATAAAAAGATACACCCTAACAGGATGGATTCGAAAACAGAATCTATTCTTTACTACATACAAAAAACACACCTCAACTCCAAAGACAGACAGGCTCAGAGTAAAGGACTGGGAAAAGACTTTAAACTCAAGTGGTCTTAAGAAACAAGAAGGTGTAGCCATCATCCTTTATGATAGCTGCAAAAAGCATTAAATATCTTGGAGTAATTCTAACCTTCTAACCAAAGAAGTATCAGATCTGTATGACAAAAAAATTAAGTCACTGAAGAAAGAAATTGAAGAGGATATCAGAAAATGAAAAGATCTCTCAAACTTCTGAATAGGTCAGATAAACATGGTAAACATGACGATCTTAGCAAAAGCAATCTACAGATTCAATGCAACCCTAATCAAAATTATAACATAATTTTTTTATTGACCCCAAAAGAATGATACTCAACTTCATTTGAATTAACAAGAAACCAAAAATTATCAAAATAATCCTGTAAAATATAGAACATCTGGAAGCATTACCGTCCCTAAATTTAGGTTATACTACTGTAGAGCTTCAGTAATAAAAACAGCCCAAGACTCGCATAAAAATAGACATGTGAATCAATAGAATTGAATCAAAGACCCTGACCTTAATCCAAATACCTATAAACACCTAATTTTTGACAAAGACATCTAAAATATACAATAGAAAAAGATAGTATCTTCAACAAATGATGATAGCATAACTGGATAGTGACAGAAGAATGCAGACAGATCCATATCTATCACCCTGCACAAAACTCAAATCCAAAATGGATCAAAGACCTTAACATAAACCCACATACACTAAACGTGATAGAAAAGAAAGTGGAAAACCCCCTTCAATGAATTGGCACAGGATACTACAGTACCACAGACACTAAGAACAACAATTTTAAAAATGGGACCTCCTAAAACTGAAATATTTTTGTAAGGCAAAAAAAAAAAAAACAGCCAATAATCAAAATGACTGCTCATACAAAATTATAGGCAGAGTTTCTCTTAAAATGCACCAATTCAAGATTAATATTTATTAAAATATATACCAACACTCACGATACAGGTAACAGTTTATATTAGCGTCTGATGGACTGGATTATCCGAGTGGTGGATGATGGATGCCAAACCGATCTCTCCAGCAGTCAGGAACCAGGAAACGGGCCTTCCCAGGGTCCCAGCTGCCCCTTATTGAATTGGTTGGCCACTCCCCCTTCAGGAGTGGATGAACATCTTTGGACCTTATCAGCTGACACCTGAATCCCACCACATCTCCCACTTTTGTCTAACTAAAAAGGTTCTAAACTAAGACTATATATAATAGGAATTATTATGAGGTAGTATCTAGGAGAGGATAAGGCACAAGTTACAACCAAAACCTAACATATATAAAGTACATCATATATTTCTAGAATATTGGTAGATAACAGGATGTATAAATTACTTCAAAATGCTTATCTGGAAAAGTGAAAATCTAACACCTGAATGTTATTTGCGAAGGGATAATAGGTTAGTAAACTTAAATATCTATTTTTTAACCTTTTTAAAACCTGAGAAGGAAAATGTATTACCTGAAAGTCAGAAGCACATGGAAGTAGTGGCTTCCAAAATTTGGGAGAGGACAGTAACACAGCTACTTGGACAATCACTTATGGTTTTGTGCACCATTGGAGCATCCATCATATTGGCTACAGGCCTATGGTATCTGACAGATATTTTCACAAGCAGGGCAATTTTGGAAGGACTGTCTTATCCTGTCTAGGCAGGTTTCATCAGTCTCTATCTGTCATCTTGTTCATCCAGCTTGGACATCATGTGTGTACTGTCAGCAATCAAGGTAAGGGCAATTTTTTATCCAACTGGTCATGCTCTGCTAAAAAGACAAAACTCCAAAGGAGTGTCCTTGATGCTCAACACCATCTCGGGAAAGGAGCAGTGACACCAGGAGTTGTTGTGTCTCTCATGGCCAAATTTCAAATGTTAAGTGCCATATTCTCTGGGTCTATGAAATGGTTGAAGATTCCTGTCCTGAAGTAATGTTGACTGCAGTTTTTATTGTCCTAAGGATTAAACCCTGTACTATAAAATTAGATTACCTATATAAGGGGTGTATAATCTCTGAACAATGACTTTTAGTATGACTATCAAACATTATCCGGGGTATATATACCATGTAAAGTGGCCACAGTATTTTAGACATGTATATGCATCTAAACAGAGGTATATAAAACATCTTGTGCATATATCATAACTAGTGCAATCATACATTATATCTAGTATAATTAAATGGAGGTAGTAATTGTATAGTGGACATGACAATAATATGGAAATATTTTAAACAGAGGGAGAAGTGTATATAAAATATAGCATTTACAGATTCAACTTTACATAACAGTTACAGATTCAGTTTTATATCAATGTACAAGTTGCTTTGGTTATATAAAGCAATTTCAGATTTAACTTTGTACCAATGTACACGTCTCAATCAAACATATAAACTGATTTCACATTTGTATCAATATACAAATATCTATGCCAGTGTAAATTGTCTTTAGCTTAGCCCATATATTCGGCTAAAAATTGTTTATAGGTAGGTAAAACAACCTACCTTTATCTATCCTATCTATCCCTTCTCTTCTTCAAAACAGATCCTTGAGGCTTTATTATTGTTCTGTCCTCAACCCAATTTTAACATAACTATTTTATCAGAATAATAATTACCCACAACCCTAAGAGCACAAAACTTATTGGGAAAGGGGACATAGTCTTTCATAAAGTTGCTTCCTGTTGACTTAAGGGCAAAGGCATCTCTTTGGGATCTTGTAAAAGCTAAAACAATGATTAGATCTTAATGGAGTGACTATACACATCTATAACCATTTTCAGACTACTGGGTAACTTTATCTGGAATTATTATTAGAAATAGAATGTTGGGTGCCAGATGTAGGCAGAGTTTCTCTTAACATGCACCAATCCAAGATTGATATTTATTAAAATATAAGCCAACACTCATGATACAGGTAAGAGCTTATGTAGGTGCCTGATAGACTGGATTATCCAAGTGGTGGACGATGGATGCCAAACTGGTCTCTCCAGCAGTCAGGAACTAGGAAATGGGCCTTCCCAGGGTCCCATCAGCCTCTTATGAATGGGGTTGGCTACTCCCCCGTCAGGAGTCCGGGACCCTGGATAAGCATCTTTGGACCTTATCAGCTTACACCTGAATCCTACCACACAGAATGGGAAAAGATCTTCACCAATGCTATATCTGACAGAAGTCTGATCTCTAAAATATACAGAGAACTCAAGAAACTAGGGACCCAAGCCCCAAATAATCCAATTAAAAAATGAGCCTCAGAGCTAAAAAGGGAATTCTCAACAGAAAAATTACAAATGGCTGAAAGACACTTAAAAAAATTTTCTCAGCATCCTTAGTCATCAGAGAAATACAAACCCAAACAACTTTGAGATACCACCTTACAACTGTCAGAACAGCTAATATGAAAAGCACAGATGACAGCTTATGTTGGAGACAATGCAGAGCAAGGGAAACACTCCTCAATTTTTGGTGGGAATGTAAATTTGTATAGCCACTCTGGAATGCAGTATGACAGTTGCTCAAAAAAAGGGGAATCAATATCCCCAAGGATCTATCAATACCACTATTTGACATATATCCGAAGGATGCACATTCTTACCTCAAAGGCATTAGCTCAACTATGTTTATAACAGTATAATACAACATAATAGCAGTAACCTGGAAACAACCTAGATGTTCCTAAACTAAATAATGGATTAACAAATTGTGGTACATTTACACAATGGAATACTACTCAGCAGTAAAAAACAAAATGACATCCTGAAATTTTCAAGAAAATGTATGAATTTCAAGAGTACCTTCTTGAGTGAGGTAACACAGGCCCAGAAAAATTGGCATGAGATATACTTACTCATAAATGGATTTTAGACGAAAAGCAAAGAAAACCCAAGATGCCAACCACAATCTCTGAGCATCTTGGTATCAGAAGAAACTTAAGACATCCAGTGATACCCCTGGGAAGATAAAATAGGAATGATCTGAACAAATTGGGATCATAATGGGTAGCAATCAAGAAGATGTGGGAACAAATTATGAGAGGAAAGAGATGGATGAGGGAGAGGATTAACAAATAGGGAGATATAAAGAGATGGATATCCTGATAAAAGAAGCCACTGTGGATCTGTGAAGAGGCAGGCTGCTGGAGAAACCTCCAAGAACCCACAGGATGTCCCTGGCTAGAACTGCAACCAATAGTGGAGGGGGTTCTTAAACAGAACTTCCCCTATAATCAAATGAATGACCACCCTAAGTGTCATTATAAAACTTTCATCCAGCAATGAATATAAGCAGGATCAGAGATCTATAGCTAAGTACCAAGTTGAACTCACAGTCATGCTAAAAAGAGACAGTGAGGAGAGTGTATGTGAGCAAAGGGATTTGGATTATGAGGAGGAACCTCACATAGATAGGTGGCTGGAGCTTTTAAAAACTCACTGAATCAAAAACAGTAACTGGGGAAACTTCAGGGAAAGGAACTTAGTCCTCCAAATGTAGATGAGTGTTGAATAGCATTGGCAGTATGTGGAACCTCATTAAATAGGATGAGAGTATGTTCCTGTGCATGAACAGTCATCTTGGAGCTCATTTCCTACAGAGGACCACCTAACCCAGCCTTAATATTTGTATGAGGGAATTGAACCTACCTGAAATGGATGCACCAGACTGAACTGATCCACCTTGGGATCCTACTTTCCTTGGTGAGTGGTTGTAGGGATGGGGCCAGGACTGAGAGGGGTTAGGAAAAGGAAATTGAGGACAAGGAAAAATACCTTTTTAAATCATACACACATACACAAACAAAGGAACAAAAGGATCTGGATTATGAGGAGGAGCCCCACATAGATGGCTGGCTGGAGCTTTTAGAAACTCACTGAATCAAAAACAGTAGTCAGAGAAAGACATTGAATGTCTTGTGCTGATAAGTGTCTCCTTTATTTCCTTGAAACAGGGTCTCTCATGGAAATGGAAAGTGTAGCTAGGATGACAGCCAAAAAAATCTCAGTGATCTTACTGCCTCCACCTCTCACATACAGATTTTTATGAGGTACTGGAATCTAAAACTCAGTTCCTTATGCATTTAAAGCAAACTATCTTACCCATTGAGCCAGTTCTCCATCTTCTAGCTTATGATTTAAAGTTATTAATTAGGGGATATCTTTCTCAAGCAAGTTACGAAAGTGTCCTTAGCAATAAAAGTACAGGAGACCTGGGAAAGAGATGTTTAACTCTCTTCCTTTGTGCTTTCATTGCTTATATATAAAAATTTTTGAGAACTTTTTAAAGTATCTATCTACACACACACACATACACACACACAAATTATATATATATATATATATATACATTGAAAACAAGTGGGCTGAAAAAACTAGGGTAAAGGACTGGGAGAAAGTGTTAATCTTTTCAAAAGTCTGAGTGACCTTAGCTTTACTTTATTTCTCTTAGTGCCTTGTAGTTGTTGGTAATTGATGATGGAAGTGAGATGTGGCTACCAAATTTATATTCCTGTTGAGCATTGCCCCAAAAACTTGCACCAACAGGCATTCCTTCCTGTTGTCTTTTATTCTTAAATTATGTCCCTAACCAAACTTGATCAAAAAAATATGTATCTTAAATTGAGCATGTTCACAGATGTTTCCTTCCTAAATTACCTCCTGCATGTGAATATATAAAGATCTTCCTAATAAATGCTAAATCATTTCACTGTTGGAAAAAACTGACTTATTTGAGAGCTGTTCTGTGCTGCCTATAGGTAATAAAAATACTTCACCCTTTTGTGTTGGCCTTGATTTTTTTGCTTTACAATTGTAAACCATTGTGTTAACTTACAAAGGTATAGGAAACTAAGTAAAATAGGGGGTGATTTTTTGTTTAAACATTCAAGATTTTTCTGATTACTGGTAGATATGGGATAGTTCAAGGAAGGCATTAATTAGGATATTTAAAAATGACAAGAGCATTTTATTCTTTATTCACTTTATTGAAAATACACTTAGCCACAATTTTACATCACTATAGTTCAAAATGACCTAAGTTTGAAGTCAATAAAACTTAGAATTAGTGTAGAGTTATAAACAGGCTCTGCTAAGACAAGATAGGTAAGAAGAATTAAAGATTGTCTCTTTAGCCAAAATTTAGAGAATACACTGCAAGCTATCTCTTTGTCAGGACTTCACCTTGACTTTTATGCACATCTTTGCTAAATCTAGTCATAGAAAGTAAATTGACACATAATTCTCTTACTCATGATATTTTCTTCCCGTAATTTTATCTATAAAACTCCATAATCTGCAATTTGGCCATGAATTCGCATTTATCAATTTATAGTCATAAATTGTTGGGCTTTGCAATTATAATAATTGGGTGCTGGAGTCATTTTTCCCATTGTAATAGTTTCTGAATAAAAGCAATCTTTGGCTAGGGAGTGGTGGCATATGCCTTTAATCCCAGAACTCAGGACTCAGAGGAAAAGGCAGGCAGATCTCTGTGAGTTTAAGGCTAGCCTGGTTTGTAGAGTGAGTTCAAAGAGAGGCTCTAAAGTTATAAAAAGAAACCCTGTCTTGAAAATACAAAAGCAAAAACAAAAAAGGCTATGTTGAATGTGTAGTATGTGATTTCTATCCCGGACCTAACCTCAAGGTCTAGACCCACAGACCCACAGACCCACAGAGACACACAGATGCTTTCAATAGTTTTTCAACTGATTGGCCTAAAGCCCAGGCATACAACTTGCTAGCTCTTTACCCTTAAACTAACCCGTGTCTCTTATCTTGTTCAGCCATGTGGCTGGGTCCCTTTTCTTAGAGCAGCATAGTTGTCCTCTGCTTCTTCTGCCTTCTCTCTGGTATTCTGCTCTGTGCTTCCTGTTCTCAGAGTTTTCTTAGTCTGGTAGCCCCGCCTACACTTCCTGCCTGCTTTTGGCCAATCAGCGCTTTTTATTAAACCAGTGGGTGGGACAATTATTTACAATGTAACAACACAATCTCCCACATGAATGCTTTGTTTGTGCTTTGCTTTTTTTCTTAACAAAAATAAGTAGCTCATAAATTTTATCTAAACAGATATTTTGTCAACCACAATTCTGTCACTGTCAAGTATGGATTTTTCATTTTTATTATGATTATGTAAATGTGTGTTAACAGAAGTGGATTTGTGTTCAGGTACATTAGATAAATTTGTATTTTCAGTAACATGACAAAAATAGATTAAATTAATTTATGTATGTTAAACATGACAGTTTGTTTATTATAATGTTGTTCACAGGAAAGACAGAAGAAAGAATTAGGGAAATGTTGTGCTTCATAAAAATAATTTAGGTGGACTTATATCCTGAATTTAAGACAGTTGAAACTTGCTTCCAACAAATTATATGCTGTCTTTTTCCTTGGCAGCAATATCATTAAGCATAAACCTGAGCTGCTTTGGTATTTGAACTCTACTATGTGTTTATGCTATGTGTTCATAACATTTTATGCTCCAACTAACCATGGCAAAAATTATCTCCTGACAAAATTTGACCCTGTTTTATAATGAAAATTATAAAAGTAAAATGTATTCACAATGTATTAATTAGCCTTTTTCAGTCCTTATTATTTCCATTCCTGAGGACTCGGGTGCCTTAGAAATTATGTATTCTAGGAGACAATAAATTCTACCTCATGGCTTAACACTTCCCCAGTTTCCTCCTGCATCACCAGAAAATAAATATGCACTTCTCACATTATAGAAATCATTTTTCATAAAATGTGGTTTAGGTTTAGTCTTAATTCTCAAAGAGAAAGATGTTGAAAGGAATTATGAGAATGTAAGATCCTGAGCATAATTAGTAGTGCCAGTTTTCCCACACCATTGTCCCCTCTACTGTACTCCTTATTTGTTTTTGTTGACCTTTAAGGTGATTATAGACTTATAATATCTCCCTATACATAGCCTTCCCATGAATAGAAAAAAAGCTAAATGCGTTCACCATCTTATTATATCATTGGTCTTCAACAATAAATTTAAAAACAGACTTATTTGGAAGACGTAGGTTTGTCAATGCCTTAAAAAAACTTATGTATAAAAAGAAATTGAATTTATATTGTCAGAGTTCTCAAGTGTAACAGAACTTATTGAATAAAATTCTCTCCATACACATATTCATATAAAAAGTACTGGCTGTCAATAGAATTTTCAGAAATCCAATAGTCACTCAGTCCACAAGGCTGGATGTCTCAGCTGACCTTCAGTATATGCTATAATCCAAAATAGAGTGCACCCATGCCAATGAAAGAATTCATGTCCTAGCAAGAAGAGGGCATGCAGACTATGAGGAAAAGCTTCTTTTTTCCATGTCTATATAGAGCCTTCAAACAGAAAGTGTGGCCCCAATTAAAAGTTTTTCTTCCTACTTCAATATCTGGATAAAATGTGTATGCCTTTCTACCTCAGAGGTCAAGATAGGAAGTCGATTCACCTACTTCAAACCAAGGAAAATCTAGTCTTCCACAGGTGTGCCACCTGGTTTGTACCTATTTACACATGTAGCCAAGAATAGCCATCACATATATCTTTGTGGATCCCATCCATGTTATTATAACCTGAACTCTGGCAATCAAGGACTTTAAGCAATTTACAACACTCAAGACAGTAGTAGGACAGGCCCATAAGGGCAAGGGAATGGTCTTAAACCAGTTACCAAGGCATGCACATAATGTACTTCCTTATGAGACAACCTTGAGTTGGCTTGAAGACCTAGCAACAGCCACTGCCCAACTTTCCTGATTGCTTGGAATCTGCCTAACAACAGCCACTGTCTATTAATCCTGATTGCTGAGAATCTGCCTAGCAACAGGCACTGCCCATGATTCTTGACCATTGAGAATCTTCCCAGCAACAGATGCAATCAGATTACCTGATCATGCTCAGCCAGTGAGGGACAGCCATGCAGATTATAATACAGGCTGGGTACTGGGAGGAGGGTAAGTAAGGCTCTCCCCATTGTTGAATAAATGAGTTAGTCCTTTTCAACTGACTGTGTCATTTGTCTGTGCCTTCTCACCCCTCCCCCAGGGAACTGTTAGGTCCCAGCAACACAAGATAAATCCTGAGTTTGTCAATTTAGAAAGGCTTAAAATGCAAAACTTAGCAAACTTTATTATGCTATATCCCATGAATGTTTTCAACGCTATCTTCACTAAAAAGTGATGTTTATGGATCCTTTCTGAAGTCCATATGAATCCTATTATAACCACTAAAATATAATTGTTACTATGAACAGACAATGTCAGATGATGACAGATATCTTCTACCTGATTTTTCTGGAATTCACACTGTTTAAAATCAATCACTCTCAGTACAATTCAGCTACCAATGACATAAATATTGAGAAGAGTACATGTACACACTATTGTTTATAGTTGAGCATCGAGTCAAGACTAGCATAAAATTCTGGTCATAAGAGTAAATTATTCTGATTATGAAGCTCATCAAAACTTCAGATAATTATAAACATTAGTTATATATTCCTCATAAAAAGACTTCAATCTTTAAAGATATCAAAGTCTATGTATGATATGTATTTCAGGAGAAAAATTTTATTTGCTGTTCAATATGCTTAAAACTGCACATCATCATGCTCAATGAATTCTAACTATATTCAAAAACAAAATAAGTACATAAAATATATTACTGGCATTTGTTAGGTATATGAAAAGTTTATTTAAGCATTTGTTCCATTTATAAGAAACTTGAAATATTGTGATGGAAATCAAATTTTATCTCAGGTTATAAATTTACTTGTTATATATGACCCGGTATCATAGAACTATCAAAGACATTAATTTCCCCAGTAAAATAAAAATTTAAAGTTAATTTTTAGTTTGTTTAAATGGAAAATGTGTTTTAATAAAATAAAAAAGCATGGCCCACAGATATTGACATGGCTTCAGGTAGAAGCACAGGCCATGGGCATCCACTTGTCTTTTGGTGGTAACACAAATATCAACATGGCCTCTAGAAAGGGCACAGACAATGGACCCCTACAAGGTTACCAGCTGCTGGATAGATCCAATATTTCAGCATGTCCTCTATAGGAAACACAAACCAAAGATATCAACACAGACCTTGGTTGAAATATGGCACATTAATATTATCATAGGCAAGCATAGTGGCTACTGTCAGTTTTCCCAGCTATTTGGAAAACCAAAGTGGAAGGAATTCAAGTTCAGAACCAACAGTTTGGAAATTTGGTGAGAATCTGTCTCAAGAAATAGTAATTTTATAGGAAAAACATTTTCAAAGCTGCAAATGCTCTTGTATCAGTATTAAAATATACTTTAAATTATTTACTAATTTGCATTATAGAATTTCTATTTTTTTTACATTGGAACCATTTCAGTATACTATGTATAATTTCATTAAACTACTGTTTATCATAAAAAAGAAAAAAAAAACATGATTCTTCTGATTCAGATCAAATATCTTAAGGATAGTGACAAATAATGAACTCAGCATCAAAATGAGAGAAAATCCAATATTCATGTTTATATCTCTCATATAAAAATATTAACTTTTTTTTAAGTGGCATGGTAGCCAGGCATGTTGGTAAACCTGTAATCTTTGCTACTCAGAAGTTCAAGGCAAGGGAATTATTAGTTTAAGGCCTGCTTGGACTGCATAGTGTGTGTGGATTACTTATTGAACTCTGCCTCAAAATACTAAAACACTAAACAAGCTAATAAATAAAACTCATGTGATTTTGAATAAATCTTATCATATTTGATTCTGAATCATATATAACATATTTTGAAGCAATAACTTAACAAAATCATCATAAATATATAAAAATATGAATTTACTCAATTAAAAATACAAAATTTAACTGATTATTCTGAAAAAAAATAATTTCTATTTGTTTTATTCTCTAAAGACTTATATAACATAAAATATGGTCTAGAAATCATCTTGAAGAAATTATGTTGTTCAAATTTATATAAATAGCAAAAGCTGTGAATTTACCTTCTAATTTAATGTTATGAAAAAATTAAACATATCTTCAATATTGTTATGACTTAAAACTATCACTTTTATAACAGGAAAATAACAAGCTTATAATTATAAATTTAACTATAAGGTAAAAACAATAAGTACTCTAGTAGGATTCACCATAATTAGAGAATTGTTCTTAACGTTAGCAGGAAGAATATTAGCATTTAAGTACAAACTGTATATACACAACCATGTGATATTCTCTTTATTTTGATCTAGAAGATGGTTCTGTGGTATATATCACTATAGGAAATTTTCAGTCATAGTTAAAGAAAAAGTAAATCAATTAGATTTTACAAATTAGAGAGATGATTAGGAGGATTTTCCCCTTATTTTTCCTCTTATAGAAAATATATTCTTTTCTCATACAGCATGTTGTACTTATTGTTTCCAACTCCTTGTACTCCTCCCAGACCTTCCCTACCTTCCTTACCCTCCAGATCCACTTTATTTCTGCCTCTCATTAGAAAAGAACATGCTTCTTAGAGATAATAAGAAAACATGACAAAATAAAACATAATAAGATAAAGTAAGAATCTAGCTTTCAGCTTAGTGTTTTTATGAGAATCTTAAATACGTGAACAAGTGGGATTCTGATTCTTGTACATACTATTAGGGGCATTTTTCTTCTGTAGGGTTCTCTTTATCCAGCATCAAGGGTGACTTTGTTTCAAGAAAATTCATTTGTTTTATTTAAGAGGATATTTTTAAAGATTTATTTTCTGTCATCCAGAGTTTTGAGACTTTTTAAAATGTGAACTTTTAAAACTGGTGATTCAGTTATTTAATTGCATCTGTCGAAAGCAATAACAATTGATATAACAAAGGATATAACTTGTGTGTGGGTGTTTTAAATAGAAATTATTTCATTCCTTGGTTTTCAACAAATTACATGCATGGCAATACTACAAAGTGACTAACTAATAGGAACACAATATAATAATTATATTACTCTGAACTCTATTTTTACAATCAAGAACAAAAGATAATTTTACTCAAGGACTATAAGATATATAATCAGATCAATTCATTATATTTTTGGTAGAATACAATTGGTATTTGTTTAGTTACTTCCCACCTACACCAGAACCTAGCAATAAAGAATACCGAGAATAAATTCCTTGTAGCAAACGTTCTAAGTAAAGTACAAGAATTATGTAAGATGGTCATATACAACTTAGGAAAAACAAACTGATTTGACCATCAAAAGACAAGCATTAAACAAGTGGGATAGTGAATTCAGTTGTCTCTAAAATGTATAAAAGTTAATTTTGATGCTTTCAATACAAAAATAATATCTCAAAGCTAGGAAAATTATTAAGGCTCTGTAGAATATTTATTCATTTATGGGTAAAACAGTTTTCCTCATATCTAGTGGTTAATCCATTAAAATAAGTTCATTAAAAGAAGTACAATGGAGTATAAAAAATTTACTTTGAACAACTTCTCATAAATAAATACAATTTCTTATTTTAGAAAATGAAAATAATTAGCAAAGCATGAACATTTCTGTAGTTTTACAAATATTGAAAAACTGTATTTGGTGGTGCATTCATTTAAACATTAGTACTCAGGATTTGAAGGAAGTGTGATCTCTGTGATTTCAAGTCCAATCTGGTCTACATAGTGAATGCCACGCCAGCTTTAGAAAACTAGAAATTTTTACATAATATAATTTGAAAATATTAACTAGTTATGGATGTCAGTATTTCCCCAGAAACTTAATGTACCAAGACAAAATTCTCCCCTCAAAATTTCCCCATAAATAAAGGGAAATTTATGTTTAGTATTATTGAGAACATCATCAGTTAATTTGTTACTTACTGTGAAAACCAAAGTACTTTGTGGTTTACATTCTCTCATAGAATATTTTCAAAGGATATTATATATAGTGACAGTGCTGGTTAGTACTTATTCTATGACTGAACAGTTATTGCTCTCATTGTACTTACATTAACCAATGTTGTTATCACATACTGAGGAAAAGAACATGGAGTATTAAAGAGAAAAATAGTGTACTCTGGTTAGAAAAAAATGATTCTAGCTATCCAAAATGCTACTAGAAAGAATAGGTTTAAGTTGAAAGCTGGAAAATGAGTGGAAATGGATAGATGTGCTGCCATTGTGCTAATTAGCTGAGATGTCCCTCTAGTTGGTAAGAACACAACTGGCCAACAGTACTAAGCTATCAGCTGCCTTCAGCAAAACAAAAAAAATGCTTTAAGATTCTCTTAATTTTCTTGGCTTTCTGCTGGCATTTGGTGGTGGGATAAAGCAGAGATAGGAAATTAAAACTTTCTTCTTCCAAATAGAGATCATTCAAAAGGGCCAATCTAGCTTGAGTTTCACCAAAGTTCTTGTTCATTCTGATTCACTGCTTAGTTTTTCCTTCAGTCAAATCATTCATTTGGTTTTCCTACTTTAAAATGCATTGACTTTTCCAGAACATCTTCTGTACCATCTTGTACCAGTTAACCTTTCCAGCTCCTTCTTGTGTTCTACATTTATTTGTTAACAACATATCATCCATTTTGGCTTTCTTAGAGCCTTATTTGTACCTGATTTTTTTTTTTAAAATCACCATTTACTCTTATATTCTCCTTCTGCTTACTTTTTTCCATCTCTGTGAACCTTCAAATATCTCTTCGGTGAAGGACTGTTCCAAAACTTTATGACTAAGCCAAGTTGACTCATAATATATATTCAGAGCACCAATAATTTATTATAATTCTGAAAACAATGTTCACATCTTTCAATTGTACATAATTAATACACTGCCTGAAAAAATAAAAAATAAAATAATTAATGACTAAAAAATACTGACTTAATTTAGGCTATATTAATTGAGTCCATAAAATAAAATATACTGCAAAAATGTGTTTATGTTTACTGTGTGCCATTATTATCCATTATTTTTGAAAATTCTTATGAGTTGAATTTTTTCTATTATATCTGACATGAACCCAAAATATTTTGATAATATGTAAAGCTAATAGATTGCTACTATTATCTAAGGTATTAATTTCATTCTGTTTTGTTTTTAGGGATATACACTCAATAAACTTATGTGCATTGAGATGTATAGGGTTTTAATTTGAGTAATCCTATTTTATTTTTTATTTGCAAGCTTTTAACAATAAAATTTTAGCTAAAAATGAAATCAATCAAACTAATGACTAAAATCTTCTGATATGGTTTTGTGATTGTGTGGTTAATGCAAGAAATATCCAAATCACTAACTGACCCAAATTATTCAATCTTGATTATGTCTTTAAGGGCAATATTAGAACACTTTATAGTTTACAAAAACCTCCCAGAAAACTACATTCTGCAAGTGTAAATAATGAATTTTTGCTGTTATTCTGAAAGTACATGCTTTGAAAATTGGTCACGTGTATTTTGCTAAGATTTTCAATATACAGAAAATTATTATTCAATCATTCATCTCGCTATTACAAATGTCTATTTCACATCTAAAATTTTGAAAAAGTTCTGAATTAAAAAAGTCAAGAACCCTGACAGCAAATCTCTAAAATGAATATATATATATATATATATATATATATATATATATATATATATAAGTGTAAAGAGGTTATAAACCACATAAATATATGATAGATGTATATATGTTTTCTTCATGTGGGAACTTTTGAATATTAAAGATTAATTTATCTACTTTATAATTTCTCTTATGTCTTACCTCATCTAAGTGTTAGCATGCATAATTTACCTGCTACGAGCTCTTAAATCTAGAGAATATACTAGCTACAAGGGAGGAAATAATTGTGAAAAAAGTCATGTTTGTACTAACAAAAATAAGACTTATGACAAGTGTTGGAACTAAGATTTACTGTAAAACTTCTTTTGAGTAAATAAGTGAAGAATTACTAAAAGTAATTTACATATTACCAAATCAAGAAAATTAGGTAACTGATAAACTACAGCAGCTTATATACTTCTCTTGTTCTATACCTAAAACCCATCACTCATCAATTCCCGGTTTCATGGTAATAAAATGGCTTTTAGTAATAACTACACTGAAGTTATTCAATTAATATATATTAAATAATACATGAATGCACTTATACATTTTTTCAACTTGGAGATCACATTTTCCTAATTTTTTTTTCTTTCATTTAACCTTAATATTTGGCATTTGAATAAAATATAATGAGAATATCAGTAGCAAGTTTGTAGATATAAACAATACACAAACCTTGTGGATCTCATTCTCTAACTAGTTTTACTAGTTCTGCCAGATTTTATTACCAAAAGATATCTTATCAGTTTTACTCAAAGGTTTTTATAAATTAGTAAGATTTCATTGAGCTGGGCCTTGAGATATACACTATGTCATTTGTGAGTACAGACAAGCAGTGACTTACATAAAGAGTTAGGTAAAATGATTTTGTATGCCTTCTGAAATTCAGTAACTTCAGGACCTTCAATTTTGTCAACAAACTTATAAAATTTCAGTTAATTGTGTAAGAAATCTGACTCTCTAAAGGTTACCATATTTGAGGTAACCTGAGTAATATCACAAGGAGAAGCTACATGAAATGATTTTTTAAGACACTGGTCTCAATTGGTAGTTAAACACAGCCATCAATAGGCATACAAGAAAACAATTATGCATAACACTGCCACCACAAACATCAAATTATTCTAAATCTTTGTATTTTCATACATGAATGTCAAGAAATCTACACTCATTTTACTAAAATTTATGACTATGCATTAGAAAATAGTTTTGTAAAAGAGACAGCAAAACTTGTGATTATTTCTTATTCCCTACCTTCTAAAATTCACAATGCTTGGTAATTTTTGAATTTACCTAATAGTAGAGTTCCACAACTAAACAAATATTTACTACCCATTATAAATAACATCACTTTGAAGCATTACATCATGACTGTTTGTATTTTATCCCTAATATTAAAAGAGTTCCATCATAAAATATTAATTTTTCAAAAATTAAAACTGTATACACTTTTTTCTAACTACTACATTTATCTTGAAAACTTTTATTATGTAAATAAATAAGTCATTTGTAGTTATTTTTAAATGGCAACTTCAAAAAAAACAGTGAGATTATTGCTGGATCCTAATGGTTGCTTAAGGGAATGGAGTGAGAAGACATGTTGTCAATGGCACAGACACTGGAAGTCAGGTGAAAAGCAAGCATCGGATTCATTTATTCAACAATGAGGTGAGCCTTATAAAACTTTCTTCCAGCACCAAGGCTGCATCCTGATCTGTTGACCTTGAGTGGTCAACTCTCATTGGTTGGGCATATCTGGAGTTGGACAGTGCCATTTGCTAGGCCCACAGGGTGACTCTAGTTTGGTTCAAAAGGAAATATGTTGTGTGTATGCCTTGGCAGTTGTTTTCATCCAATTTCCTGGACACTGTGGGCTTGTTCTGCTACACTAGATGTACTGCAATTATATATAAATGGGATTAAATTGTATATATAAATTCTGAAGAAACAAGAAAACCAGATTGGTTGCCCTTGAACCTTCTCCTGTGTCTCTGTTCACCCCACAGGGCAATTCTACAATCTTTTTCTGTTTCTAGTGCTACAACAGAATACCAACTACGGCCCTTATTCAGCCCCTCCACCTCTCCTGTGGATATTTCAGAACATCTCCTCCTAAACTCCCTCACCAATCATATCATTATATTCTCTGTCTCTCTCTGTCTCTCTCTGCCTCTCTCTGTCTCTCTCTGTGTCTCTGTCTCTCTCTGTCTCTCTCTCTCTCTCTCTCTCTCTCTCTCTCTCACACACACACACACACACACACACACACACACACCCTGCTCCAATAGGTATTCATTCCCTAGACCTTCTCTTGTCTCCCTATTTCCCCACACTCAGTCCTCAAGTCTTGACCCAACACTGCAACAGAACACCAGCTATAGCCTTCCCTCAGCCCTGCTCATATCTCCTGTACATTTCACAGAGAACCTTCTACTAACATCCCTCCTTCTACTAATTGCTATGTCTTAGCCCCAAATTCAAGCAGATCACTCCCGATAAACTACAGACCATATCTTATAGAGAACCGGGAAGGCTGTCCAGAGACCTCTTTTCTCACTTACCACAGTCCCAAGCAATGCTCCAGAACACAAGCTTCTTAAAAGTAAATTTTATTGTGAGAAATTTATTAAATAAAGAGATAAATGAGAGCAAGGGGTGATAATTCATACTTGTAACTCTAGAACTTGGAAGGTGGAGATATAATTGCTGCTAGTTAGAATCTAGACTAGGTCACAAAATGAGACTTTCAAAAGCAAACAAAATAATCAAGCAAAAAATCCTAAATTATTATTCAGTTATTCACTTTAATAACATGAAATGATGCAAACCACAATAAATAAATAATATAGTCAAACTTTCACATTTTTAAATAATTACAAAAATAGACCATACATAATACATAATTTTACCTATGTACATTGTCTCTATAAGAATAAAGTTAAATGTGTATAGAAATATTATATAACAACAGTAAAATTAGTGATGTATATTGTTTAAAATTGTGAGTGAAAATAATAAAATAAAAATCTAAGAAATAGTGTATGTAATGTAGGATTATATATTAATATAGATAATAAATAAATATTTATGCAGAAATAATAGATTAAACAAAATGGATATATTTTTTTAAGTTTTTCATGGTAAGATGAGATACAAATGTCTAACTCTTTCTGTGAAGATGCAACATAGATCTCTAACCACAGTCAGGAAGCCCAAAACACATCAAAATAGAGATACTAGTAAAGTCCACTTTAGTGAACCAGTGAATTTCACTATTGGTAGAAGGTTACTTACAGGAGTATAAACTACTCAAAGATAGCTGCATTGCCAAAAGCTCACACCAGCATAAATAATGGCTCATGAACGCTGGAGATCTGGAATACCCTTTTCAAACTTCAGTGAGCTCAACAGCTTGAAGAATGTCCTTTTCAAATGATTGATTTTTTCCAGGCACCTAGGTTGGTCCTCTGCTTCTTGCAGTCAGCTGATCTGATCTCACAATCTTCTCTTTGTAGCTTAGCTTGTCTGAAAGTGACCCTAAGTCTGCTTTCCTGTTTATATAGTCTTGGGGGGTAGATAATCTTACAAGTTTCAGGAATTTACTGCAGCTAATTTGAGTTGTCTATCTTCCGTCTTTAATGTCTTCACTATGGGATGGAGTATTACAATCTTGAAGAAAACAGCAACAGGAAAGGCATTCACCTTTGGAACAAAAGCTTAAGGCAGTGTTCAAAGTAAACTCAGCAATTAAGACAAAAACTGTTTTAAAGCAACATTTTAAAGGAAGAAAATGAATGCAAAATATTCACAAAGAAGAAAATACATAAATTGTGATCTATGACAGAATTGGTGTGGCTGCATTTCCTATATCTTATTAGCGTATTCCTGAGTATTTCCTATATCTTATTAGCATATTCCTATATCTTATTATAGGAATTCCTATATCTTATTATCTGCATTTCCTATATCTTATTAGCGTATTCTTGAGCCTTACCTAACAATTTTATTTCAGGGGAATGAAAGCATGTTTACAGAAAATCCTATATAAAATTATATGTAAAACTTTATTCATGATTGCTAAAACCTCACGATAATTCAAAAGTAAGATAGCTGTGGTAATATAAACCCATAATCCTAACACTTGGGTGATGGTGGCAACAGAATCAGGAATTTGAAGCCAACCTGAGCTATTGACTCAACTAAAAAAGTACTTTAACAAGTAATTAGAAAAATGTGGCATCATTATAAAAGTGAAAACTATGAAGTTTGAGAACAGACTAGAAACTTTTAGAGTTTCTAGAAATGATTACATTTAATGTAGCTTTGTTGTTCTAGTTTCAAATCTATAATTAAAATTCAGAATTCTTTTCCAAATGATAAGCACATACCTATACTTCTTTAAAGTCTTTTTTCTCTTAGTAAGTTAAAAATAATCATTTTTGCTTATGTGAATCTTGAATGCAGGTAATAAATTTCTGATTTGAATTGGTCCAAAACAATATATTGTAAAGAAATAGTGTGTGAATCTTATTTTGTAAACAAAATTTAGAGAGAAATTATAGAGCAAAACTTAGGAGCCCTAAGAAAATAAAGGCAGCAGAGGAGGAAGAAAATCTGGAAGTAAGTGGACTAAGAAAAGAAGGTCATGTATAATTGAGACACTACTCTTTATAGGGAAACTGAATTGTTTTGATAAAGGAGATGAAATTACCATAATAAAAATCTCAAGGACATAGCTTTTTAGTAAAAATAAACAGTATGTGTTTTAAATGAGAAAGACTTGTGAAAAGGCAATTTTTCCAACTCAAGTATGAAGAGTAAAACATCCATGATAAAATGGTACTGATAAGACTGAAATATGTAAAGTAACTAAAGTAGCACATAGTTTCAGCCATGAACATAATTGAAAACATAGTATTTTAGCATAATTTTCAATAGTCATTTAGAGGTGAATACAGTTTCCAACCTGTTTGGATGAATAAATCAAGTGATAAATGTAACTGAATATATTTCTCTACTGTATGTGTCCATACTTGAGGTGGATATGCTCAAAATTGCTCATCATAAATTATTCATTTTAATTATTGCAACAGAAAAAATACATATTGTTTGTGAACACTTTCCAAACCTCATCAGACTGCTTTTTAAATTTTTAATGAAATTACAATCTCTAATGACCATGAATCACTATGCCCTAACATACTATAATTAATATTACTAAATATTTACAACTACCAAGTAGTTGTAATCAGTATTCAATGTGTCAAAATATTTTAAGTCAAATGTTATGGTTTAGATTTTCAACTTTAGAAGAAAGAAATTAGACTCTTCTGTGGAATGGTACCAGCTGTTAGGCTAGTCATTCACCACAAAGTCATTAACAAAGCCTTGTTAAATATGCAACATTCTTTATAGGAACACAACACTCTTTCCTAGGTTTGAGGAGTGTTATTTTTGTGGATGGGTTTCACCTACATATCATTTATACACTGATCCTAAAAATAAACAAGAATATGTGATACTCAAACTGTATGGGCATGAGGAGAAGTTGTAGTGTGTTTTTTATTTGTATCCATCTGAAAACTGTAGAATTTTTCCACTCTAACATACCATAGACAATTGCTCCAAGTAGTGTTGTCACCAAAGTAGTAAAGGAAGTCTTGTGATCTCACAGGTGGTCCCAATAAAAGTGGAAGCCATGCAAAAAGTGATGATAAGGCTAATTTCTAAAGGTTATAAAGGAAATATGATATTGATCAAAAGGTATAAATATGCAGATGTAAAATTAGTAAGTTATAAGAAGATATTCTGTAATGTGGCTGCTGGAAGATATGGTTATTTTGTTACTAAAAGCATTATTCAGTGTACACATGTGAAAGATCACTTTGAATATATGCAATTTATTTTATGAATTAAATATTTTATTTAGAAAAATAGTATTCAAGGGAATATCTCATTTTAGCCATATCAGTCTGCAAAATTGTCTCCCATCACAATGCTTAAAGACATTTAACAGATATTCCTCATAGAGGAAAATTTGTAAACATAGTAGATTCTTCAGTCTCTTGTGGGTTAACTACAAACCACAGTTGAATATAGATATAACTTATTTATATTTAATGTATAACATTTAAATGTAAATATAGATAAAATTAGGAAAAATAAAAGCAAAGAGTAAAAGAGGGGGGTATAATTTGGTATCACATAAACTTGGATTATATAGAGCTATTTATTCCAGGTAGAATATACACCTATGGATAGTTTCTTTAAGTCTCAGTTCTCTTGTTTTATGTCTACTATAGATTTACTTTGAAATTACACAATATATGTAAAGTATATTAGACCATGACTTGCAAACAAATAATTGACTTAATGTATTATCATTTCCCCACTCCAGTCTGTATTCCATCCAAAAAAGTAAACAAGTCAAATTGTAGGTAAATATAATAATGATTTTCTGAAATATGTAAGAATACCATTGTATTAATGAATCATATTATGGGTTTGACATCAATCTCAAGTTCTTAACATTCCTGCTACAATGAAAATGGTTTTGACATGAAGATGTCTGTATTAGTCACTGTTCAGACCATTAAGAAGGCAGAACAAGCATTCAATCTTGTAATTAATTTTCCTGGTTGCAACATTCTTCTCTTCCTTACTGGACAAAAATATAGGTACTATCTTCAACCTAAACATACACAGAAAATTCTTTCATCCAGCACCAGAAGTTTATAACCTGGGCCCAATCTCACAGTACAGTGACAGTCATTTCCAGAATTCTGTGAGGACTGGCATAACTGCCTGAGAGAAATGCAGAGATATTTAGTCTACTACTAATTTTTTGTCTTTGCCTTATGCCACACTGAAACACAAATTTCTTCAATATCTGTGTTTCTTAAAAATTTGTGGTTCTTTGTCTAAGCCAAGTATGATAGAACCTTTTCACAAGTAGCAGTTGAACAAAAGAGACATCCAGGACAAAAATTAAGGGTAAATAACTTAACTTTATGTACCTAGTAAGAGGGTATGTGTTTTCTTTGATTTCTAAAATTAATATATTTTCTATAAAATGTACAACAAGAACTATTCACATTTTCATGAGTACACACATAAAGGACTTAAAAACCAAATAGAAGAACGAAAGATAGAGATATTTTAATATGTTTAGAGTCAGTTACATTTGTTTGCTTGTTAGCCATTATACTATGCACAGACATTCTATTAAATACATTTTTCTTCCCAGATAGTTAAATAATAATTTCCCATCAACTACTAGACAAAGTATTTCTAAAGGTCAAATATTGCTTTCTACCAAAAAAGTCGATGCTAAGTATTTACGTCTAACTACATTTTTGAGAAGCATTGCATTTAAATTGCATTTAAATCATGCTAAGTTCAGTAAAAGGGAGAGTAAAAGCATTATACTTTATGACAGAAGATGTTGGTCTTATTTATGTTAACTTGCCTTCTCTTCCTCCTTTCTTAAGTTCAGATTAAACTCATAGCCTTGTGTACAGTAGGGATATATTTCTCCATTGAACCAGATTTTCATTCCCCATGTCCACAAGTTCTGTGGATCCAGAATCAGTTTGATCTCTTCTTTACACAAATTTTATGATTCACTTTTGGTATTGTTACCTGATGACATACAAAGAAGATTTCAGTAATTACATTCTGTGTTCATATATTCTTTCTACAGTATGGACATACAATGTGAAACTGTCTCCTGATGGACAACCCAAGTCATTTGTATATTCCTTTAGATTTGAATTTGCCATTTGGTCCATTGTACAGCCTCTACTAATGGAATGACTACCTTACAAGTATTTCCATAAGCATCTAAACGTTTAAATTCAGCTTTATCTGTTCATGCTGACTTTATATGCTGCTTTTTTTATCTACTTGGGAGAAAAATAGTGTTAGGAAAGGTCAAGTCATGATACAAGAACCTAGAAATGTAGTCTCTCAAGGAGAATGATTAAGCTTTTGTGTTCATTTTGAATGATTTTGTGGTGTCTGTTATTGTTTTTCTCAACTCTTTAATTTTTTTCTTCTAGGATAGGTTTTATTTAGAAACCTGTTAAAAGGGAAACTCCTTTTAACATCTACAAAGATGATTGCAGCTAAGACTTCTAGCAATAGGGGATACGTAGGCTGAGTGACCATCGCTTGTAAATGGACAAGACTTCCAGTGGAGGAAATGGGACACCAATCAAGCCATATAACTTTCTACCTACAGTCTATAATGACTATGGGATGTTCTGGGTAAGGGTGACACAGATTGTGGGAATAGTTGCATGAACCTACCCCTGACACTATGTTGTGGGCCTAGAGACATGCCAGAGACCTAGGATACAATCAAACAAGACTGAATAAAAAATGTCAATGTAATGATGCCTAACAGTATTCTGTTATAGATTGGTACCTACCCCAATTGTCATTTGTGAATCTTAATCAAGAAGCTGAAAGAAACAGATGGAGAGAACCACAGCTAAACATTATGTTGAGCTTGAGGAATGCTGCTAAACAGAAGGAAGAAAGCTTATAAGAGTCAGAGGGGTTAATGACATCATGAGAAAAACCACAGAATCAACTAAACTGGTTTCATAGAATCTCACAGAGACTTAACTGAAAACCAGGAAGCCTACAGAGGACTGACCTAAGCCCTCTGCATATATGTGACGCTTTTGAGAATGGTCTTATTGTGGGAGTCTTTAACTCTTTTGCTGGATTTTGGTATCCCATTCCTTATATTAGGTTTCATAGCCAAGCCTTAATACAAAGGGAGTTGCCTAGTCATATTGCAACTCGATATGGCATGTTTTCTTTATATCCATGGCAGGTCAATTCTTTAATTTTGATGTAATGTTACATATTCAACATGTTTAAGTTAAAATGTAGGCCCATGCATTTGTGAATCCTAAAATTAGAATAGTTCTACCATATCTGTGAACTAAATATAGGTGATATCCACTTAGTAAATGGCCACTAGATATCATTTATTTATTGATAGCAACAGATTTGGTATTCTGCCCTGTGATGTTGTATATGGACTTTATTTCATTTATAGAGTGTTTACTTTCACATATTTCATATATATTCACATATTTCATATATATTCACATATATCATTAACTTTTACATATTTCCTCATCTTCCTATGATCTACTTCTTTATTTTTATCTATCACCTGCTTTTCTGTTTTGTAAAACTTGGTTTTCATCTTATCACTCTAGTTAAAGCAATTAGTCTAAGTTGTTTGGATTTTGTGCATAGTGTATTTTACTAGCCAACAGCTGAAATTCCTTAAGCAAGACAAATTTTAGGGATGAACCAGTTTTCTTGCTCATATGATTTTAAATTTTCAAAATACTTATAACATTTATATCAGTTTATGACAATGAAGACAATCATAATTGATGAAGACATTGCATTTCCATGAGTCTTAAAACATGAACTATGTTGAATTTTTACTTCAATATTCATACATTGGAAGTTACTGAAGAATGGCTTAGGGCATCAATATAAGAACTGAAGTTAGCTCCTTTCAAACATTAGAAAAAATGTAAGTAGTTTTACAGCCCAATAGAAGAAAAGGTTTTGTTCTTGCTCTTCATGAAAACCACAGTTCATACTTACTTATGAGTATATGTAGTAAAGTAGATGTCAGTCCTTATAAGGTTTAAAGACTAAACAAAATAGTAGTGACTGTCAAAACTATAATTTCCACTAGGATATCCTGTAGTCACAACAATGAACAAGAAACATGCCATTAATTCCTGATCCAAACTCTATAAAATCAGTTCCCTTGTTTACAAAGACTTTGTAGCATTCTACCACATGCCTTTACATGAACCAAGATAAAAAGTAGCCTCACTCGGGCCACCACATGGTAGACAAGTGTGGAGTCAGATTTGCTGCACTGATGCCCTCATGGATGTCTCACCCGTGTCCCCACAAACAGGGTTATCTCTAGTATGTTGTCTTTTTGAGGTGTCAGACTGTTGTGAAGATTGGACAATTCCCCCCAAGGGCAGGGGCCAGCCATCTGCTGCAGTATCCAGCAAGGAAGAAGGTCAGCTTAGCACGGCTCTCCAAACTCAACATAGCCTGGTTCCTATTTGGTAACAGAGGCCACAGACATCAGCACAGAAACAAGCTGAGACAGATCCAAAAACACAGACAATGCCCACAGCAGAAGCTTGGGTCTAGATGTTACCAGACCATCCAGAGCAGCCTGACTCTCTGGGGGCAGCTAAGCTCACAGACAACTACCTGGCCACAGGTCGATGCCAGATCGCTGATATCCATTTGACCTTTGGTGGAAACATGGGCCACAGACACCAGTAAAAACCCAAGCTACAATAGTCCTATGGAACCAGGCATGGTCTTAGGAAGCAGCTGAGTCTTGAGTATCTCCATGGTCCCAAGAGGCAGAGAAGACTACCTTATTCATCCTGACATCCACAGCAGCATCTCCCTTGGACACCAACAAGGATTCAATCCTTAGCATTGATGCTCTTCAATAGTATCAGGTGCTGAATATTAATACAGACCCTGGCTAGGGTAAGATCATGGGCCCAGACATGATCCTGGGCAGCAGCCTAAGCCAGGTTCTCATCATGGCCCAGGGGCAGTGCAGGCTGCCCAGATCAGCATGGCCCTCATGACAGCATGGCTGTCAGACATCAATATGGCTCCTGGTTGTAGCCCAGACTACAGGCCTCTGCACAGCTCTCAGTAACAGCAGGATCCATAGACAGGGCCTTGGCTTATTCAGGACCACAGACCAAAACTTGGCTCTTAGCTATAGTCCAGGCCTGGCATCACTCTGGACTTGGGTGGCAAGCAGGCCATTTATGTCAGCCTATTCCTCAGTACACTCACCTCTCCAGATCATTCTCTCTCCACATGCATGAACTACTTCTCCTTCCTCTGTATACCACCTTCATATCCTGTACTAGCCTGATTGTCTGGTTTCATAGGTGTCAGGAGGATTCCTAGTTGGTGTGGGGTTGTTGCTTGAATACTCCTGAAGGCTGGAGGGCAAGAAACCCCAAGCCTGGGCTTTCTTCTTTAAGAAAAGGAACATGAAACACTTTATCCTATTGGTAAGTTTCTCAAGCCAGTAGGCAAATGACTCAAAATAGCTATAGAAATACCCTGAAGCTGACCAGATTCATTAGACCTCTTCCTCCCAGAATAAACAATAAGAACTGCTAAGGATCACTCTCAGGCAAGTCACGTTATGAAGAAGACTCAGAGACCAGACAACCAGGTGAGCAACCTAGAAGAAGCAGAAACCAGCCTAAATTCCTGAAAGAGGTTCAACCAACTGAACTTTCCAACATTTGAGCTGCCTGCAGGCCATGCATTGTGCTGCAGGTATTCAACATGTGAGCTGTCGAACAAGCTGGAGTAGGCTCTGGTGATACAACTGTCTTTGAATCATTTCTGCTCCTGTAAGTAACCTGTCACTAGTATTCCTGCAAGTGACCCTGGAAAAATACATTGATTTACAAGTTGGACTTTGGTGGTATTATTATTTTGGTTTGTTGTGAACTCTCTATCTACAGTGAGTAGACACATGTGTTCCATCTCTCCAGGAAAATTCTTGGTGCACAACAGATATTTAAGGGAGAGTTAAAATACTGATGTATTAGAACAGGCACCAAAATAAATATGTATTTTTTCTAAACTTTTAAATCAACTTACTTATGCAGAAACAATATCTCTTTATCTGCCCATTTCTGCCTGTCAAGTGCTAAGATTAAAAGCATATGTTACTGAGACTAGTCTATATAATGCTGTGTTTGATCAAACTAAGGGTGTAAGCACTCTATTGATCAAGCTATCCTCTTAAACGATGCATCCTAACATGGTGGATACAAAAAATAGACTCCATCCTACTGATATGTATAAGATACACACCTCAATTTCAAAGACAGATACTGGCTCAGAGTAAAGCATTGGGAAAAGGCTTTCCAATCAAATGGTCCTAAAAAACAAGCTGGTGTAGCCATCTGTAGCCGAAGTTTACTTAGAAGGCACCAGTGCAGGATAGATATTTATTAAAATATAAACCAACACTCATGGTACAGGTAACAGTTTATAGTGGAGCCTGAACAGGTACTGGAGTCTGGGATGGTGGACGATGGATTCCAAACCAGTCTCTCCAGCAGCCAGGAACCAGGCAAAAACAGCTTTCCAGGGTCGCAGCAGTCCCTTATCAATCGGGTTGGCCAAGCCCCCTTCAGGGGCCTGGGACCCTGGATAAGCGTCTTTGGACCTTATCAGCTGACACCTGGATCCCACCACAGCCATCCTAATAGCTAACAAAAGAGACTTCAAACTAAATTCAATAAAAAAGATACCAGAATGGATATTATTTATTTATCTCAAGAAAAGTCCACCATTCCTGAATATTTATGACCCCAAAACAAGGACACCTACATATGTAAAAGGAGCGCTACTAAACACTACTAAAGCTTAAACATTACATCAAACACCACACACTAATAGTGGGAGAATTCAATATACCACTTTCACCCTTGTATAAGTCAAGCAGACAGAAACTCAACAGAAAAATAAGGGATCTAACAGATGTTATGACCCAAATGGTCTATATATATATATATATATATATATATATATATATATATATATATATATATATATATATGCAGAACCTTCCACCCAAACACAAAGGAAAATACATATTTCTCAGCACCCTATGGAACTTTCTCTGAAATTGACCACATACTTGGTCATAAAGCAAATATCAATAGATATAAAAAATAGGATTAACTCCTTGTATAATGTCAGACCACTAAGGTCTACAGCTGAATTCAACAACAAAAATCACAGAAATCCCAAAATTCATGGAAACTGAACATCTCTCAAGTGAACAAAGAAGTAGTTAAGAAAGAAATCAAAGAGTTCCTAGAATTTAATGAAAATTAATCTAAAACACACCCAAACTTATGAGACACAATAAAAGCATTGTTAAGAGGAAAATTCATAGTACTAGATGCCAATATGAAAAACCTAGAGAAAATATGAATGAAAGACCTAACAGCACAACTGAAGGCATTAGAACAATTAAAAGCAAACTCACCTAGAAGGACTAGACAGCAGGAAATAAACTTAGGGCATAAATCAATACAATATAAACAAAGAGAACAATACAAAGAATCAATGAATCAAGGTGTTGGTTCTTTGAGAAAGTCAACAAGGTAGATGAACCCTTAGGCAAACTAACCAAAAAGCAGAGAGAGAGAAATTATCCAAATTAACATAATCAGAAATGAAAAGAGAGACATAAAAACAGACACTCAAGAAATCAAGAGAATTATCAGGTCATACTTTGAAAATCTATAATCCACTAAAATGGAAAACCTAAAAGAAATGGAGAGCTTTCTAGACAGGTGCCACCTACTAAAATTAAATAAAGATCAGATTAAAGACCTAAACAAACCCATAACCCCAAAATAAATTGAAGATGTTATGAAAAGTCTCCCAAGTAAAATAAGCCCTAGGTCAAATGGTTTCAGTGAAGAATTTTACCAGACATTCAAAGAGAAACTAATATCAATACTCCTCAAACTGTTCCATACAGTAAAAATGAAGGAACATTGCTGAATTCTTTTTATGAGGCCACAATCACCCTAATTCCCAAGCCATTCAAGGATGCAACAAAGAAAGAAAATTATAGAATTTATGAATATTATTGCAAAAATACTCAATGAAATTCTGGCAAACCAAATCCAACAATATATCAAAAAAAATCCTCCAAGATCAAGTAGACTTCATCCCAGAGATGCAAGGATGGTTTAACATATGAAAAACTGTGAATGTCATCCATAATATAAACAAACTGAAAGGTAAAAATGCACATGATTATCTATTACATGCTTTAAAAGCCTTTGACAAAATCCAACACTCCTTCATGATAAAAGTCCTGGAGAGATCAGGAATACAGGGAAAATACTGACATATAATAAAGTCAATATACAGCAAGCTACAGCCAATGTCAAACTAAATGGAGAAACCCTCGAAACGATTCTACTATAATCAGGACCAAGACAAGGCTGTCCTCTCCCTCTTTATATATTCAATATAGTTCTCAAAGTTTTAGCTTAAGCAATAAGAAAAGAAAGGGGATTTAAAGGATACAAATTGGAGAGGAAGAAGTCAAACTATATTTGCAGATGATATGATCATATATGTGTGTGTGTGTGTGTGTGTGTGTGTGTGTGTGTGTGTGTGTGTGTGTGTGTGTGTGTGTGTGACCACAAAATTCTACCAGGGAACTCCTACACCTGATAAACACCTTCAGCAATGTAGCAGGGTACAAGATTATCTCAAAAATAATCAACAGCCCTCCTAGACACTAAGGACAAAAGGACCAAAGAAGAAATAAGGGAAACATCACCCTTATAATAACTGCAAATACCATTAAATACCTTAGCATAACTCTAACCAAAGAAGTAGCAGACTTTTTGACAAAAAATTTAAGTCACTGAAAAAAGAAATTGAAGAGGCTATAGGTAGGATCAACATAGCAAAATGGCAATTTTTATCAAAAGCAATCTACAGATTCAATGCAATTCTCATCAAATTCCTGACAGTTTCTTACAGACCTTGAAAGAACAATACTCAACTTCAATGTAATAACAGGAAAACCAAGATTGCCAAAACAATCCTGCTCAATAAAAGAACTTCAGGAGAAATCACCATCACTGGCTTCAAGATATACAATAGAGCTACAGTAATAATAATAAAAAAAAAACAGACTGGCACTAGCATGAAAATATTGTGGATCAATGGAATTGAATGAAAGTCCCCAACATTAACATACACACACACACACACACACACACACACACACACACACACACACACACACACACACACACCTATGAATTCCTGATTTTGGACAAAGAGGCCAAAATATTCAATGGAAAAAAATAGCATTTTCAACAATTGGTGTGGGCGTAACTGGTATTATGTAGAAGAATGCAAATAGATCCAAATCTATCACCCTAAACAAAACTCAAATCCAAGTAGATCAAAGACCTCAACATAAACCCAGCTACACCAAACTTGATAGAAAGGAAAGTGAGAAATACCCTCCAATGCACTTTCACAGGTGACCACGTCCTAAATATAACACCAGTAGCACAGACATTAAGAACAACAATCAATAAGTTGGACCTCCTGAAACTGAAAAGCTTCTTTAAGGCAAGGAACAAGACAAAAGGACAGCAGCCTATAGAATGAGAAAAGATCTCCACCTACCTTATTTCTGACAATGGACTGATCTCTAAAATATATAGAGAACTTAAGAAACTAGAGCCCCCAAACCTAAATAACCCAATTAATAAATGGGGTTCAGAGCTAAAAGGGAATTCCCAACAAAAGAATTACAAATGGCTGAAAGGCACTTAAAGAATTGCTCAACATCTTTAGCCATCAGAGAAACACAAATAAAAACAAATTTGAGATACCATCTTCCAACTGTCAAGGTGGCTAAGATCAAAAACACAGATGACAGCCTATACTGGAAAGGGTGCAGAGCAAGGGGAACACTCCTCCACTGTTGGTGGGAGTGTAAATTTTTACAGTAATTCTGGAAGGCAGTATGGCAGCTCCTCAGAAATCTGGGAATCAATCTCTCAATGATCCAGCAATACCACTATTGGTCATATGTCCAAAGGATGCACAATCGTACCCCAAAGGCATCATCTCAACTATATTCATAGCAATATTATTCATAATAGCAAGAACCTGAAAAAAACAGATGCTCTTCAACTGAAGAATTGATTAACAAGCTGTGGTACATCTACACAGTGGAGTACTACTCAGCAGTTAAAAAATGATATCTTAAAATTTGCATTCAAATGAATGGATTTGCAAAATATCCTCCTGAGTGAAATATCACAAGACTGGAAAGAGTCACAGGATGTACCCACTCATAAGTGAACTTTAGACAAAAAGCAAAGAATACCCAAGCTGCAAACCACAATCCCTGGACAGATTGGGATCAGAAGTAACTTAAGAGAGACTTCCAGAGATGCATCTAAGAAGGGAAAATGGAGAAGATCACCTTAGGAAATTGGGATCACAATGGGTTGCAACCAAGAAGAGGTGGGAACAAATCATGAGAGAATGAGATTGTTTAGTGAAAGGAACAAAAAAGAGGGAGGAAAAAGAGATGGATATCTTGATAAAGAAAGTCAATGTGGGGTTGAAAAGAGACCATATACTAGGGAAACCTCCAAGAACTCACAGGATGTCCCTGGATAGGTTACCAACTAATAGTGGTAAAGGTCCCTAAACAGGACTTCCCCTACAATCAAATGAATAGCCACCCTGTCATCACAGAAAGTATATCCAACCAACAATTAATAGATGTGGAGATAAAGCACTGTGCAGAGTTCTAGTTTCAGCTAGAGAGCAGGGGAAGAGAGCTTGTGTGAGCAAGGGAATAGGAATTATGAGGAAAATTCCCACAGTGATACCAGTATATTAAGCCTTGAGGAGAGGGATCAGACTGTGTTCCGGAATGTGAGCTGGCACCTTGGAGACCATTCCTTGCAGAGGAACACCTAATCCAGTCTTGACTTTGGGATGAAGAAATTGGACTTGCCTGGAGTGGATGTGCCAAAGCTGACTGGGAGGGATTGGGATGAGGGAAGGTAGGGGGAGCAAGAGGATACATGGATAAAAAAGACTTTATGTAAAACAATAAAATAAAATAAACATACAAAAAGAAAAGAAAAAAAGAGAAAAGAATAAATAGTAAGAAACTAAATTGGCTCAGGAAAATTTCAAAAACCAACAAAATAACCAGCATCCATAGAAAGGATAAATATCTTTAAGATAAGTATAATTAAAATTCAGCTTTTAAATATCTTGTACACCACCAATCAAGGGCAAATTATATGAAAAAGAATTTATTAGGCGTCGGTGATCTCTGAATACTTTTGATGTTTTAATACATATTCCCAACATCAGAATGGACACTGATTAACAATAAATTCGTTAGTCTTCAAAGGTGTCTTGTGTATAACAGCCATTACTGAACCAGAGTTTAGTTCACAGTTGCATATAGCTCCATCTCCAGGAGATTCAACACCTTCTTCTGTCCTCCAGGATCATCTGCATATGAGCACATCCTGCTATACACATATAAATATAATCAAATAAAAATTTTAAAAAACATATATATTACACTTTACTTGAACTTCTAGCTATGGTATAAATTTTAGGTATAAAAAATATTTTTTTAATTGGAGCCAAATCTAAACACTATCTACTTTATTTTTGACACTGTGAATTCTTTTTTAAATATTCTTTTTTCATTTTTTATTTAAAAAGTTTTTCCATATCTACCACTGCACTCCTCTCAGTCCTTCCCAGTCCTCCCTCATCCTCCTGAACCCTATCTTCCCATCCATTCCCCAGTGAGGGCAAAGAGTCTTAATGTGGGTCAGTTCAGTCTAGCACATCCATTTGAGATAGGTCTGAGTCCTTCATCTCAGTATTAAAGCTGAGTTACGTGTTTCTCTGTAGGGAAGGGGCTCTGAGATGTCATTACATGCACCAGGAACATACTCTTATCATAGTTCAAGAGGCTCCACAAACTTCCCAGGCCATTTGACAGCCATATACCTTTGGAAGATTTAGTTCCTCTCCATGGTGTTCCTCAGTGATTATTTCAGAGTCAATGAGCTCTCAATAGCTTGGGTCAGCTGTCTCTGTGGGTCTTCTCCTCATGATCTCAATCCCATTGCTCATATACTCTCTTTATTCTCTCTCTCTTCAACTGGACAAGGAGCTCAATCTGGTGCTTAGCTATGGATTTATGTTTCTGTCTCAATCCATTGCTGAATGGAAGTTCTCTTAGCCTGATGCATGACTCTGTGTATTCTTAACTTTAACTCATTTAATTAATGATAAGGTCAATGTATTTCTGATCAGCCTCAAAGTCCCCAAATATGACTTTGAGCTGCTGTTATTCCCTTCCTTTACTTTCCAAGTGTTATAATTGTAAGCATGTGCTTCTATACTGCTAAACTTTATTTTAAAGGGGAATCTTTATTATTTGTATGTTTTATTTATTTGTTTATTCAAGAGATATTGAGAGATATCATTACATTTTCACTGATTTTTTTATAGAAATGATGATGAAAGTTAAGGGCTCTATAATGGTTTTCCAATGCTCAAATGCATTATTACCATGAGTCTTAGTTGGGATTTCTATTTCTGTGAAAAGGCATAATCACAAAAACTTTTCTGGAAATGCTAATTGTGGTGGCTTACATGTTCAGAAATTTAGCCCACTAGTAAGTAGCATAGGTGCAACATGATAACATATAGGCAGAAGTGGTGCTGGAGAAGGAGCTAAGAATCTTACATCTTGACTTGCAAGCAACAGGGGAGACACTGAATAGTAACTTGGGAATATATAAGACCTTAAAAACACCTACACAATGACACATTTCCTCCAAAAAGGTCATATCTACTAAAACAAAGCCATACCTCCTAAAATGTCATTCCCTTTGAGGGGTTCCTTTCTTTCAAACCACCCCATTTTATTCCCTGGCACTCAAAAGCTTATAGCCATATCATACTCTGAAAGTACATTTAATCCAACTAAAGAAGTTTCCATAGTCCATAACAGTCTCAAATCTACTTAAAATTCCAAAATTTAAACTCTCTTCTAAGATACACATAGCCCTCTGTAAAATAAAAGTAAAAAGTAATAACATATTTCCAACATATAATGACATAGTGTGGGAATGCATTTGTGTGTGCTATATCTTTAAATAAAGGAGCTGGTTTGGGCCATGGCAGGTACCATAGAAGAAATGGGAGGAGTTTGGGGAGGAGAAGCAGGGCAGAGTTAGAAGCAGACCAAGCTGAAGCCGCCGAAGGAACGACATGTAAAGAACACCGGTGAGCTACAGGCCGGGCCCACGTGGGCCACGGATTAATAGAAATGGGTTGATTTAAGATGTAAGAGCTAGCTAGCAGTGTGCCTGAGCCATAGGCCAAACAGCATAAAGTTAATATAAGCCTCTGAGTCGTTTCTGGAGACCCGGGCGGCGGCGGGCGGATAAGCAGTTCCGGCGGCAGGTCTGTGGGTCTGGGACCTCTGCCTGCACGGGACCGGCGAACTCGCTACAACAGATGGCGCATCCAACGTGGGCCGATTATCCACTTAGAGCCTGAGAAAGATTAAAAAGAGTTCTAGATCGCAGAAACTGAGCAAAGGCAGCTTCCAAATTGTGTATGTAAATCGGGTCTTTGTACAAAGAAAGCATGGTCCGTCCGGGTCACATTCAAAATGGCGCCGGCGGGCTGTCAGCAGTTAGTGTGAGCTGCAGCTGCAACCAGTCTCACAGAAGACTAAATAGCATGTGATTGATTTTAGATTTCTGCTTATTTTAAACAAAAGAAAAACAAATTTTCTTCGTGGCAGCATTTTCTTAGGTGTGCTCTGTTTACGGTCCGTTTAAAAAAACTTAGTGATTCAGCCTAATTTGCAAAAACTGTGCTTCTTTTTGGAGAATGTATTTTAAAAGCTCTTAAGGTTAGAAGATGATTAAAGATTCACAATAAAACAGATTCAGATAAAAAGAAAACCTGTAAACGGGTTACAATGTTTGTAAAAGGTACATAGGCTTCAGAGAGAAAATAAAGAGGTTAGAAAAAGTTTTTAAAGCGAGAAATAAAGTAATAAAAATATAATAAGCCACGTAAAGATGGAAAATAGACACAAAATCTGGATTTTGGTTGTTATTGTGTTTTCTTTTAATTTTTTAACTGTTAATGAGCTAACTGCAGAAAGACAATGGATTGCAAAGGCTACTAAGTTAAACAAGAATATATATTTTAAAGGTATTTTGATTTTGAAATTTGTGTCTAAGGATTTATTGCTTTGGAAGAGTTCTGTTTCTGTTTCCACAGATGAGAACCTGTGGATTGCTTCCAGGCAAATATGGTTTCATCAACCAAGACCCCCTGAAAAAAACCTCTGATGAGAAGAGATGGCCAGATCAGCTTCATGGCTGCAGATTATGATCCAGTCTCAACAATCCGTGAGATTTTCAACGCCCCTTAATCAGCAGGAAGTAGTAATGGATAACTTCGCCCAAATTCCCCAAATATTGTTTCTAAATGTTTGTTTTCATTATAAATGGTTAATGGTCATAGTCAATCTCTTTCTAAGAAAAAACGGGGGATATGGTATGTAAATGCTTTTTTAAAAAATTAGATTATTGAATTTACAGGTAATGAGCTGTTAATCTCAAACTGCTTTACATTGGTATAGATTTTGGTTTATTGATACAAATTTAAAGTCAATTTTATTATGCTGTATATGTTTTTCTATTCTTGTTTAAGGTATGATGTTCATGTAACTGTTTTAAAATTGTAGTGTATAATTAAGAAATAAAGGTTAATAGTCACTTTTGATAATCAAACTTATAGTTAGGTTAGTTAAGATTTTTAAGTATACAAAGATATATTTCAATTAAATAGATAATCTTCAAATACTTCTAAGACCTACAGAATATGGCATTTAAAATGTTTTAAGAGCTTAGACTTTTCTGGACAGTGAGACAGGTCTGTTCCTGGCAGCACTAATTTACTTCAACAGGAAGGTGGGCATTGAAGAAACTCCATATAGAGTCTCATCTATTTGTGGTGATGGTGAGCCACTGGAGAAGAAACTGTTTTTATATTGACTGCTTGACAGTATGCTGTTTAAACTGGACATGCAGGTTCCATGGGAAGATGACCTCTGGACTTTGGCAGAGCAAGCCAAGATCATCATTCGGGTTCCTGCTTTGCAGAGAGAACTGTCGGACATTCTTCAGGACTCAAGGAGAAGCAATGGATGAACTGTGCCAGAGTGGGCGGAGCAGATTTCCTGCTTCACTGAAATGAAAAGAGACTCCAGGCCTATAGGCTGAAGATGGTTGCCCCAACTTTATAAAAGAACTTTGAGTGACTGTCCAGGCAGATAGGTGTCATCTCTGTCCTTTCTAGCTTTTAGAAGTCGCTTGCACTTCTGGTTTACTTGGGTAAATATATCCTTCTGTGGTCTTTGATGTAGTTGAAGATTAGATAGTTATATGTACAGTTTTTCTTAGTCATTTAAAAGATATATTAGATATAAAACTTTAGATTCATAAAGATAAAGTAAATGATAGAGTATTTTCTTTAATTTTACTAAATACAAATAGACTAGATATTATAACTGTAATTCTTGCTTGATAGCTATTTTGTTATATGTAATTTTGCTATGGTAAAATTGAAACCTTCCTTTTTGATTAGAGAGAAAGGGGGAAATGTGGGAATGCATTTGTGTGTGCTATATCTTTAAATAAAGGAGCTGGTTTGGGCCATGGCAGGTACCATAGAAGAAATGGGAGGAGTTTGGGGAGGAGAAGCAGGGCGGAGTTAGAAGCAGACCGAGCTGAAGCTGCCGAAGGAACAGCATGTAAGGAGCATGGGTGAGCTACGGGCCGCCACGTGGCCCACAGATTAATAGAAATGGGTTGATTTAAGATATAAGAGCTAGCTAGCAATGTGCCTGAGCCATAGGCCAAACAGCATGAAGTTAATAAAAGCGTCTGAGTCATTTCTGGGGACCCGGGCAGCGGTGCGTGGATAAGCGGCGCCGGGCTTAGCCGCCCGGCAGCGGACCTGTGGGTCCCGGATCTCTGGCTGTCTGGGACCCGAGAAAACCCACTACAACAACATAGTATATACATTGTCATTCGAAACATAGGGAATAGATCATAGTGAGGAAATACTGGACCAAAGAAAGAATGAAAACTGAGCAAACATTAAACTCTGTATCTTCATGTCTGATGTCACAACACTTTCCAAATTCTAATACTTTTCAGATTTGTTGACTGAAACATACTTTTTTCCTTGGGCTGATTCCACATTCTGATCTTTCTGTGGGAGGTATTCTGTCGCACGAAAGAATGAGACTCAGGGATAGATCTCTGAAGAAGTTGGAGATACTAGAGGGAATAAACACCACAGTCAAATCTTACCCAGCTGTCTTCTAGGTTGCTCAGCCTCCATTCCCTTGGAATGGCTTTCTCTGTGTTTGAATCCCGATTTAAGTATTCTTTAGGTAATTAAGGCGTGGCCCCACCACACCTGCTTGGGAGCCTGGAATTCCTTCTATAATCTGAAGTGACCTTGACTCAGGATTAAGGGTGTAGGTCACCACTCCCAGGATACTCCCTGTGCTGGGATTAAAGGTTTGAATCACAACTCTGATTTTCCTAGACTGACTGTGGTTAGAGCTCTGGGACTTCTGGAGCTTTTACTAACACCCCACATAGACTGTGGGTAAATTCCCTCTGATATCTCCAAAACTTCTGAAACTTTATTAAATCCCCACAGTATTCCATCACTTGGGCATCTCTAACATCTTGGGATCTCAAAGCCAATCTAGGCTTCCCCTTCACATCTTAGCATAATGAACTATATGGGCTTCTATTTATGTATATTCTTAACACATGCCTGGCCTCAATGTCTTTCTTAACTCACAGAAGTAAATTTCATTACCCATTTTTTTTTTTACTTCTTAACTCTAAAGTCAGAACCATTTAGATAAAGCTCCCAAGTTCTACTAATTCCTGGGGTTGAGAAATGGCCCATTTGCTTAATTAAATATTTGTCAGCTTTTTTATAGTGATCAACTTAACTGCCTAAGCTTGGCTGTTCTTGAACTTGCTCAATAGGCCATATTGGCCTCAGACAAAAAGATCCACTAGTCTCTTCATATTCCTTGTGCTGACAATAAAAATGTGCACAAAGCTATAAGCTTTTCTTTAATTCAATTTCACAAATTGGAAACTTAGGTAGAAATATTCCCTGAGCTTACAATTTTTTTTAGTCCATTTCTTAATCTGTTTAAATCTTTGAATATAGGACTTAGTTCAATTACACTTCATGATGATTCTTTTCTCCTCAGCTTGCTCCTTTTCATTATGAATATTTATAAGCATGAACACTAGTGACAACATGATATTCCATACTAGGTTGTTTTAAGATTTCCTCATCCAAAGAAGTTAATCAAAATCTATTCATTTTAGCTTCAGACAGACTCTTCAGACTAGGGCAATCAGCATCTAGGTTCTACACACACAAAAAAAATCATAAGAATGATCTCTGGACAACATAATAAAGTTCTTGACCTCTAAACCCTCTTGAGCTACTCTCTCACAGTTTAAAACATTCTCAGCATCATTGTATTAAATGTTCATACTAGTGTGGACCATTAAACAGTTTTTAAAGCATTCCACCACTTTGCCAACTCAAAGTACCAAAGTCCAAATTTCTCTCAATAAAAACATGGTCAAGCATATTACAGTAATACTCCAGTCTCTGGTATAAACTTCTGCCTTAGTTATGGTTTCCAATGCTGTTAAGAGACATGATGAACATGGAATCTCTTATGAAAAATATTTAGTTGGGATGGCTTATATTTTCAGGGGTTTAATACATTATCATCAGGGTGAAATGTGGTGATGTACAGGCAGACACGGTACTTGAAAAGTAGCTTAGAGTCTCACATATTAACTTCAGGCAACAGAAAGCATTCTAAGACACTGGAAGGTATCTTGATTATGAATGAGACCTCAAATCCTACCTACACAATGACACACTTCCTCCATTAAAGCCATACCTACTCCAACAAAGCCACACCTGCCACACCTCCTAATAATACCACTCCTTTTGGGAGCAGTTTCTTCGTAACCACAACATTTTGGTTTACCATAATAAAGAACACATAGAGGACTGAATCCTTAGTACAGAATTTGATATCAAAAATGTTACCAAACAATTATTAAATAATTAAGATGATAAAATGGTCTTTGTTGTACCAATGCTGTATGTGAGGAGCCAATTTGAATGAAAGCACAAAACTCTTGGCCCCTTCATTTAAGATGATTTAGTAATTTTATTCAGCTGCAGTAAATAAACTAAGACAAATAAAGATACATGCATCAGATTTAAAAATTTGTTTATTATTTGTATGTATGTGAATGTGTACGTGTGTTTTTAAATGTGTGTGTGTGTCTGTGTGTGTGTGTCTGTGTACGCATGTAGGAGCCGTTGGGTATGTACAGGAATGTAGGTACTCAAGGAGCACAGAGGAGTTGTATAGCCATGGAGCTGGTGTCAAAGGATGTTGTGTGTGTGTGTTGCCCAATGTGGCTAGAGGGAACTAAAATCATCCTCTACAAGAAAGTAAGGGGAAGAGTGAAGTGTTTTAATTTCTTACATCAGAAACAATAAGATTTATAAAAAACAAATTGATACCAGTGCTAAACACTACTTTGCAATTAAATAATGTAAGAGGATAGTAGCTGGTTTTCCTTCCTATTTAATAAGAAAGTTTCAGATAGAGTTATGGTTAGACTTGTTATTCATAAGAGGTGGAAGAGAAAAGAACAGCAATGCAGGAATGCCACATATCTGTTCATTTGAAACAAACGTTCCAGGGAAGGAACACTTATTTTTGTCATATACCTTTAAGAAGACCAGAATAGAAAAAAAGACCCTCAAGTTCAGAAAAAGGAAAGGACAGGCAATATGATCATATAATTTATATGCAAAACAGAGAAATTCTAAAACTTGAGGGAGATTTGATAGGGTATTTAAAACAATACATACATGTAGCCGGAGTTTTACTTACAAGGCACCAGTCCAAGATAAATATTTATTAGAATATAAATCAACACTCACAATATTAGTAACAGCTTATAGTGGCACCTGAACAAGGACAGCATATCCAAGCTATGGACGAGCGATGGACGCACGAAGGAAGGACAAGAGATTCCGATTCTGTCTCTCCAACAGCCAGCAGCCAGGAACCAGGAAGAGAGTCCTCCTGTCCCAGCAGCCACTTATCAATGCGGTTGGCCACACCCCCTCCAGGTTGGCCACACCCCCTCCAGGATCCCGGGACTCTGGATAAGCGCCTTGGGACGTTATGAGCTGACACCTGAATCCCACCACATCTCCCCCTTTTGTCTAACTAAGAAGGTTCTAAACTAAGACTATGTACAATAGGAATTATTATGAGTTAGTAACCGTAAATACCTATTCTTCAACCCCTTCAAGACCTGAGAAGGAAGATATATCACTTGAAAGTCAGAAGTACATGGAAGTACTGGCTTCCAAAATTTGGGAGAGGACAGCAACACAGCTACCTGGACAATCACCTCTGGTTTTGTGCGCCGCTGGAGCATCTATTATATTGGCTACAGGCCTATGGTATCTGACAGATCTCACAAGCAGGGCAAATTTGGAGGGACTGTCTTATCCTGTCCAGGCAGGTTTCATCAGTCTCCATCCATAAACTTGTTCATCCAGCTTGGACACCATGTGTGTACTGTCAGCAATCAAGGTAAGGACAGATCCTTACTCAACCGGCCATCCTCTGCCAAAAGGACAAACTCCAATGGAGGATCCTCGATGCTCAACACCATCTCAGGAAAGGAGCAGTGACACCAGGAGTCTTCGTGCCTCTCCTGGCAGAATTTCAAATGTTAAACGCCATATTCTCTGGGTCTATGAAATGGTTGAAGATTTCTGTCTATCTATGATATTCTAACCTGTATCTGAGATGACTGTGATATGGTACCTTAAGTAAAGTTGACTGCAGTTTTTATCGTCTTAAGGAATAAACCCTGTACTAAAAATTAGAATACATATATAAGGGGTGTACAATCCCTGAACAATGACTTTTAGTATGACTATCAAACATTAGCCAGGGGTATATTACTAAGTAAAGTGGCCACAGCATTTTAGACATGTAAATACATATATATCATCTAAACAGAGGTATATAAAACATCTTGTGTATATATCATAACTAGTACAATCATACATTATATCTAGTATAGTTAAATGAAGGTAATAATTGCATAGTGTACATGACAATGATGTGCAAATATTTTAAACAGAGATAGAAGCATGTATAAAATATAGCAATTACAGATTCAATTTTACATAATAGTTTCAGATTCAGACTTATATCAAAGTACAAGTTGCTTTGGTTATATAAAACAATTTCAGATTAAACTTTGTACCAATGTACAAATTATCTCAATTAAACATATAAAATGATTTTCCATTTGTATCAATATACAAATACCTATGCCAATGCAAATTGTCTTTAACTTAGCCCATACATTCAGCTAAAATGGTGTATAAGTAGGCAGAACAATCTACCTTTATCTATCGTATCTATCCCCCTTCTCTTCTTCAAAAGAGATCTTTGATGCTATATTATAGTTCTATCCTCCACCCAATTTTCACTTAAAACTATTCTAACAGAATAAGAATTACCCACAACCCTCAGAACACAAAACTTATTGTGAAAGGGGGCGTAGTCTTTCATAAGGTTGCTTCCTGCTGACTTAAGGGCGATGGCATCTCTTTGGGACCCTGTAAAAGCTAAAACAATGGTTAGATCTTAATGGACTGACTATATACATTTATAACCATTCTCAGAATAGTGGTTAACTCCATCTGGAATTCTAATTAGAAGTGTGATCTGAAGGGTAATCATAGAGAGCTATCTTGCAGCCATTTTTGAATAGTCTATTTTCTGAAAACAATCATTGATTGGTGCGCACCAGGTTCTTGACTTTTCTAATTTCGCCTCTGTCTGTCTGTCTACCTGTCTCTTACTCTCTCTCTCATACTCTCTTTTATTCTTGTTTCACTAGTAGGGATTATTGCGTTGGGGGCCCCATCTTGGTTCCAGATTCTTTGTAGATAGCTGATAGGAGGAAATGGTATTTACAATGGAAAACTTAAGCATTGTTGATACTCAAAAAAGATATTGATATCTTCTATAACTTCAGGAGATTGTATGCAGACAGGATGTTTGAAAGGTACAAAAACAGAGAGAAATGAGGTTTAAGATGAAGTCACAATAATATTGGTCCCTAAACATTCTGTCTTCTGTCTCACACCAGGTGGCTTTTCTGATATGAGACAGAATACTTCACATTTTCTTTACCAATATGCTTGGGTTTAGAGAGGGAGAGAGCCACTTGCTCCCAATCGAAATCCAGCCCTATTAATAATCAAATCAGGACCACTTCTTTTTTTTATTTTTATTTTTTGAGGTGTAGATGCAAGATGCAAAGCAGTAAGAATTGAGAGATTACCCAGTAGTGCATATGTTTATTAGTTGGTCTCATAGTCTGTCATGTACACTCCTTAATCATCAGTCTGTCTTCTATTGCAGGTGAGCAATTAATCTTAAAAACAGTTGTATCCATTTTCCTGTAAAGACAAATCTGAGACTCTGCCCTCATGTTTGTTAATTGTGTTTTCCTTACCTTGTATCCATTTGTCATATCAGGGGTGAGCAATTACTTCTCCTCCTCAGGAAGGGACTCCTTTTGAAAGCCGACTTTTATTAGTTTTATTGGTACCCATATCTTTTCTTTCCCTGTTTAAACAAAAGCAAAACCCCTACCCAATCGAAGCACATATCCCAGCTTCCACTCAGAAGTCAACACATCTTTGAAGTAGATGGGTTGATTTAACTCACAGGATTTCTCTATCACCCAATGTCTCTCAGCAGCTGATGTTCCCTTTTCATCAGCATTAAGAAAATTTAAAGTCAATAAGACACTGTGAAACCTCTCCCTGGGTTTTCTCGTCTCTTTCTTCTGTTTATAAAGCATCTCTTTCAATGTGCAGTGAGATCTCTCCACAACTGCCTGTCCTGTGGGATTGTGTGGTATCCCCGTAATATGCTTTATATTATAGTATCCAAAAATTATCTTCATATTTCAGGAAACATAAGCTGGAGCATTGTCAGTCTTAATCTGAGTGGGAATTCCCATTATGGCCATGGCTTCCAAAAGGTGAGTTAGTACAGCATCAGCATTTTCAGAACTCAGAGCAGTTTTCCATTGCATTCCAGAGTAAGTATGGATAGGATGATGTACATAGTTCATCTTTCTGAATTCTGGGAAGTGAAACACACCCATTTGCCAGATCTCATTTTTCTGTGTACCTTTAGGATTACTTCCAGCAGGTAAAGACAGTTGGTTATAGAAAGAGCAAGTGTTGCAATTTCTTACTATTTTGTTTGCTTCATTCCAAGTGATGGAAACACTCTTCTTTGATCCTTTGCTGTTAACATGATGTTTCTCATGAAATTCTGTGGCCTTTAGCACATTTCCATCAGCAACCAATCTATTTCATCATTACCCTGCCCTAGAGGGCCTGGGAGACCCGTGTGCACCCTGATATGTGCTATGTACATAGGATGTATCCTACCTCTGATGACACCCTGTAGTTGTATGAATAGTAAGGTCAAATCTGTACCATCAGGAATGAAGTCAGCAGTTTCAATATGTAAAACAACTCTTTCTGCATATTGAGAGTCAGTAGTTACATTGAGAGGCTCTGTGAAATCCAACAACACCATAATAATTGCATATAGTTCTGACTTCTGGATAGAGTTATAAGGGCTCTGAGCCACCTTAATTAAGTCCTCAGACTTGTAGCCAGCCTTTCCTAAATTGTTCGTGTCAGTATAAAAGGTGGGGGCTCCAAAAATGGGTTTATCCTGTACCACATGAGGAAAGATCCAATTAGTTTCCTTTATGAATTGAATTCTCTTGTTTCAAGGGTATTTATTATTAATCTCTCCTAAAAAATCACTACAAGCCTTTTGCCAAGGTTCACTGCCCATAATCGATCAATTTCTTCATTAGTCAAAGGCACAACAATTTCTGCAGGGTCCTTTCCAGTCAATTGGCAAAGTCTTAATTTACCTTTAAAAATCAGATCAGAAATTTTTTCGTATATGAGCAATATCTCCTAGTAACTTTTGAAAATCGTTAAGAGTCTTCAATTTATCTCCATTTAATTTTACCTTTTGTGGCCTAATTTTTTGTAAACCTATTTTATATCCTAAATAATTGATAGAATCTCTCCTCTGTACTTTTTCTGGAGCAATTTGTAGTCTCCAATCAGGCAATATTTTCTGTAGCCCTCAAACAATGTTTCTAATGTCTTTGGGTTTGGGTCTGCCAACAAAATATCATTAATATAATGGTAAATGATAGATTGAGGGAAGTGCTTGCGCAGTATTTCTAGTGGTTGTTGTACAAAATACTGGCATAAGGTGGGACTATTCAACATTCCTTGGGGAAGGACTCTCCATTGGTTCCTCTTAGCTGGCCCTGAATTATTAAGAGTAGGCACTGTGAAAGCAAATTTCTCTTTGTGCTGTTCCTGTAAAGGTATGGTAAAAAAACAATCCTTCAAGTCAATAACTGCAATAGGCCATCCTTTAGGTAGCAGAGAAGGCAGGGGAATACCAGATTGTAAGGATCCCATAGGTTGAATCACCTTATTAATTGCTCTCAAATCCGTCACCATCCTCCATTTTCCAGACTTTTTCTTGACAACAAAAACAGGAGAATTCCATGGACTGGTTTATTCTTCAATATGCTGAGTCTGTAACTGCTCCTGTACCAACAGTTCCAAAGCCTGAAGTTTTTCTCTCGTCAAAGGCCATTGTTGAAGCCAAATAGGCTTTTCTGTTAACCATTTCAAAAGCAAAAAAAAATGCTGTGAGTGTTCTTTTAGGTTCTGTGGTTATGGGCAATTCTTTTGTACAACCTGAATGGCTGGTGAATTTTCTCCACAGTACCTTAAAGCATCATTTTTGGAAACATAATTGAGTCTCCAGTTGATATCAGAACCAGGAAGGATTTTAATCTGGGTGTTCCATTGCATTAGAAGGTCGCAACCCCACAGATTCACTGCTATGTCAGCCATATATGGCTTCAACCGTCCTTTCTGACCTTCTGGTCCTATGCATTCAAGCCATCTCACACTCTGTTTCACCTGAGATATTGTTCCAATACCCAGAAACAGGATATCTACTGCCCATACAGGCCATCTGGGGTGCCATGATTGTGGGGTTATGATCGAAACATCAACCCCTGTGTCGACAAAACCCTGGATATAAATGTTATTCATCCGTATCCCCAATTTTGGTCTTTGTTCATTTATTGAATTCTGCCAAAATATTCTTTTGGTGATTCTTTTTGGAATTTCTGAATTTTCTCTTGAATTTATGTTATTATCTGATATCATATGATTTTCTAGATCAGGTTTTGGATGTCTATTTATCCTGAGAATTCTGGTCTTCTCCTATGACCGGATATGATCTCACCATCCTTGAATTTGGAGTCTGATTTTTGGGGGCTTCCCGGGGAAAGCCCCGAAAGGCGTTTCCCGATGGTAGAGGGTTGCCTTCTTTATCCCTGGTAGATCTCCATTCATTGGTCCAATGCCATCCCTTGCCATACCTTCTGCATAATCAAGAAGGCAATGTCCTTCTGTTTGAATTAAACCTAAATTGGGTATTATTTCCAAGAGTACCTTGTGTACAGTTCTGTCTTATATGGCCTTGTTTACCACAGTCGAAACAAGTGATGCCTTGGTTCCTCACCCTAACATTAGCAACAGCTTGGCCTACCCAATTCTCCTCATCGCCATGGAGAGATTCAGCATTGATTGCATATTGAATCCATTCTTCTATAGGTGCAGCTCTGATCTTTAAAGGCATAAGCATTCTTCTACATTCCATATGAGCATGATCAAAGGCCAGAGAAAGTATTAATTGCTTCCTAACTTCTGGATCTGATATTGCTCTATGTACAGCCATGGTAAGCCTCTGTATAAAGTCGGTATAAGGCTCTTTTAAGCCTTGCTCGACCTTAGTATAATGCTCAATTTTTTGACCTGGGTCCAAAATCTTTTCCCAAGCATTCAGTGCAGCAGTATGGCATAGCAATAAAGTATGCTCATCATAAGTAGATTGAGTCCTCACATCAGCAAACATGCCTTCACCAAGGATTTGGTCCTGAGAAGCAAAGAAACCCCTAATTTTTCCTTGTTGTTCCAAGGTCTTGGCCTCCTCTCTAAACCAGCCTCTCCACTGTAAATTCTGACTTTGATCCAAGACAGCAGCCGTTAGCTACATCCAATCAGTTGGTGGAATCCAGTTTTTTGCTGACCATGAATTTAGAAGCTGCTTCACATAAGTAGAGTGTATACCATGCATTGATATTGCCTCTTTAAAATCCTTGATGTCTCTCATATGCACTGGCTCATAGCTATACTCTACATATTCTGAGGATCCTCCAGGTGTTATCTTTGTCTGAATAGTAGCTGGGAACAATAGTGGTGTGGAAGGGGGTAGCCCTGCTATGTTTACCACCTTGGGTAGAGTATCTCCAGTACCATAATATTGCATCGGGGGTTGACCTGAACTGTTCTGAGCATAAGATGCATCACTACCCTTTTCCAGTATTGCAATGCGGTCCTCCCATTCTTGTATTTTGGATATTACAGGTTCCCATTCCTGGATTTTGGATACTACCAGTTTCCACTCTTGAAGTTTAGATACTATTGATTTTTCTAGAGCTTGAGTGTCCTGATGAAGCAGTCCTTCCAAAGACCTCAGTGAGCCAGAAATTTTTTGATTCACATCAGTAACATAATTAATTATTTTCTTGTTCTCATCATTAATGTAGTCAACAAGTTTCTTGTTTTCATCATTTACATAGAGCCTATATTTCTCTTGTACAGTGTTATCCTTATCTACAGAGGAAGCCTTATCTGAAAGCTTGTTGTAACCAATTTCCAGAGTATCCATCCTTTTTGCCATTTTAGTGTTTGACAGTTCCACGTCATATACCTTGGACAGCAACTGTCGATTTACATTTTGAACCTGTTTAACCTCATCTGCCACTGTAGAGTTCGATAGTTCCATAATACATAATCTGGAAAATAATTGTTGGTTTCCATTTGACAATTCTGTCATCATCCTCTTATTTTGAAATATAAAATAGAGAAATAAGCCAAAAAATAGTAGGACTGGGGTATTGAATCATTCAAGATATTCATTTAAAAATTTATCAACCACCACGGCAAAATATGACCTAAACTCTTCAAAAGAATAATAGTCAGCCATTGCGTCAATTCAGATGTAATTACAGCGTTTAGTCCACAGGTGTCACAGTAGAGTTCAATTCCCTGCCCACTGTATGTAGATGCAGAGACTCTCAGCAGCAGGAAGCTGTGGGCTAAAAACTGAGTGATGCAGCAGGCTGAAAGCAGAGGCAGGTGCTGTGGCAGTCCGGCAAGCTGAAAACCGTGCCTGCGCACTGAGCTGAAAACTCTCGTTTGTGCACTGAGCCAAAAACTTGTGTTTGCGCACTGAGCCAATATCTCACGCTTGTCCACTGAGCTGAAATCTCGCGCTTGTCTACTGAGCCAAAAACCCATGCCCGGGCACTGTGCTGAAAACCCTTGCCTGCACACTGGACCAGCTGGCTGGAAACTGTGCCCAGCTAGCAAAAGGGAGCTTTCAGCCCAAGTGAACAGTCTGTATATCCCCTGCCCTCTTATAGTTTAGGGCACAGGGCCAAGGACGTTGGGTGCCAGATGTAGCCAGAGTTTTACTTACAAGGCACCAGTCTAAGATAAATATTTATTAGAATATAAATCAACACTCACAATATTAGTAACAGCTTATAGTGGCACCTGAACATGGACTGGCGAATCCAAGCAATGGACGAACAGTGGACACTCGATGGAAAGACGATGGATTCCGATTCTGTCTCTCCAACAGCCAGCAGCCAGGAACCAGGAAGAGAGTCCTCGTGTCCCAGCAGCCACTTATTAATGGGGTTGGCCACACCCCCTCCAGGTTGGCCACACCCCCTCCAGAAGCCCGGGACCTTATTGTCTGACACCTTAATCCCACCACACATACATTAGAAAGACTGATTATTCACAAATTAATATATTTAACTAAATATTTAACTAAAAAAGAAAATTTTGCATAACTTGGTAGCAAAAAGATGAAAGATATATCAATATCACAGAGGAATGATTGTATATGTATATATTTAAAGATGCATTCATGTGTATGTTTGTGCACATACATGTGTAATTTGTTTTCTATGTAGTGTGAATGTTTGTAGGTGTATACAGTGTATATACTTTGTATTAAATCATGTGAATTTTTATGTGAAAGCATATGAATATGTTTGAATACAAGTGTATATTCATTTTTCTACATGTATACATATTTATTTCTGTATATATTAAGATGGGTGTATTTTGTGTGCTTAGTTTGCTCTCTAAAAATATGTGTGTGCACTTTCATGTGTAGGTTCAATTTTCTATTAATACACATTTCTTTACATGTATAATTTATATATTTCTGTTTGTATATAAGAATATATTTGTGCGTGTATGTATTTATTTTTATGTGCACATGTGTATATTTTTATGTGTTTTAAATGTATATAGTTATGTCTATGTAGATGTGCTTATGATTGTATAAATGTGTATATATTTGTATTTAAAAATTAATGTTTATGTTTCTGTTTAAGTGCTTGTTGCATAAGCATGAAGACCATAAGTTAATCCATAGCATTTTCATTAAAAAACATGGAATGGTGATGTACAGTTATAATCACAACACTATGGATACAGAGACAAATGAATTTTTGAGACTCACTGACCAACTAGCTTTGGCTATTTGACAAACATCAAGGCAATCAAAGATAATATTTCAAAATCTAAATCATACAGTACTCAAGAAATGACATTTAAAAACACACTCTGACCTCAATGTAAATTCACATACAAATACATACGTATTCCCACAAATGTACACCTTTACACATGAATAAAAACATAAAATTCCATACAAGATTTTGTATTGTATACCACCAATTTACAGAGAAAAAGCTATAAAAGCTTCCAGATAAGAGTCAATTAAATATTTTCTAATTAAATAGGACTTAAGATATATCATCAAATTGGGGATTATGAAAGCAACACCCCCCCAAGGTTTCAAAGTCTTGCAGAAAAAAATGAAATTAAATGTAGAATTCTGCAACCAATCAAACTTTGAACAAGCATGGGGAAAATGTTAATGCTTTGTAGACACCAAAGAATTTTAAATATCTACCGGGCACGATACATACATATTTTTTAAAATTATAAATTAATAAAATAAAAGTTCAAAAAAGGCTTTTACAGAAAAGGGAAAATGGTAAAAAAGTGAGAAGATACTTACATGAAAACTAAGAGCAGGCATAAGTTAGATTAGTTAAAGGATGTGTAGTTTAAACTTTGAAAGAGGACTTTGACCTTGAAAAATTTAGGTTGAATCTATGTGGTAATATATTATATATTTAATAAGACTAGTCTAGAATATCTGAAAACATATCCAACTACAGTTAACCAGGAGGGTCAGAGAGTTTTAACTTATGCCTTTAATCCTAGCACAGGGAAAGACATGGAGTGGGTAATCTATGCCTTTAATCCCATAACTCCAGAGATAAAATTTTTTCTGTGAGTTCAAGGCCTAACTACCAAATAGTAGTAGCTCACACTTTTAATATTAACTCTAAAATATGATACAGTGTTGAACCAGGAAGTAAAATAATGAGATGAAGAAGGTATTTAAGGCAGGAAAAGGGAGACAGTGTAGAAGCAACGGGGAGCAAGGCTGAGGAAGCTGGAAGACAGCTTTTACTTTGAGAAGTTGGTTGGGTGAGATATGAGTGTGGTCTTTTTCCTCTCTCTGATATTCCAGCTTTCCCCAATATCTGGTGCTGAGTTTTCACTTAATAACAACTAGAATTCATGTTACAATTCTAGGGACCCCTGGCCCCCAAATACCCAGAGGGGAACACTACTGAATCAAAAGATATAGACTAATCACAAGAACCTTTAGCTAGTTAGTCAAGAAGACCAGAGAGAAACGAGAAACCAAGGAACAAAACACCAATTCACAAAAGAAAATGCAGGAATCAACACCTAGAACTAAAATCATTCCAAATACTGATATCTAAACATCAGTTTAAGGACACAGTCAATAACATAAAAGGCAATATGGAAATACCAGAGCCCAGCTATCCTACAACAATAAGACTTAAACAATTCAGCACAGATGAAGCACAAGAAAATGACCTTAAAGTCACCTTATGAAGATAATAGAAGCTCTTAAAGAGAATATTAATAAATCTATTAAAGAAATTAAGGAAAGAAGAAACAAAAATGGAAGAAATTAATAAATCTATTAAAGAAAATCAAGAAAAAAAACAAAGATAAAAAAAAAACTGTTCAGGACCTGAAAACAAAAATAAAACAAATGGAGGTAATCTTGCAAATGGGAATTACAAATGCAAACAACACCAACAAAATAAAAGAGATGAAAACATAATCTCATGCATTGAAGATACAATAAAGGAAATAGAATCATCAGCCAAAGAAATCATCAAGTCTAAAATATTTTTGACACAAAACATCCAGAAAATCTGGAACACTATGAAAAGACCACACATAAAAATAACAGGAATAGAAGAAGAAACTTAGCTCAAAAACCTAGAAAATAAATTTTTAAAAAAAGAGAATAATTTTTCAACTTAATACAGGTGTGCCTATAAAAGTACAAGAAACTTACAGAACACCAAATAGATTGGATCAGGAAAAAAATCCTTCACCACATTATAATCAAAACAGTAAACATACAGAACAAGAAAAATATTAAAAACAGCAAGAAAAAAATAGGATGAGGAAAATATAAAGGCAGAACTATTAGAATCACATACAACTTCTCAACAGAGACCCTCAAATCCAGAAGGATCTGTTAATATGACTTGCAGAAGCTAAGAAATCATGGATGTCAGTCTAGGCATCCATACTCAGCACAACTCTTAATCACTATAGATGGAAAAAATAATATTTCAGGAAAAAGTCAAATTTAAATAGTATCTCTCTATGAATCCTGTCTTAAGGTACTACAGGAATAATACATTTACTAAAAGACAACATTAAATAATTTCACAGGAGCAAAACCCAAATAAGGAAAACACAAAGACACACACACACACACACACACACACACACACACACACACACACACACCTCCACAAGAAAATAACAGGAATTAACAATCATTGATCATTAATATTCCTCAATGTCAATGGCCTCAATTAGCCAATATGAAGATACAAACTAATAGAATGAATACAAGAAATACACTTAACATAATTAAGGCAATATACAGAAAGCTTACAGCCAACATCATACTAAGTGGAGAGAAACTAAAATCCATCCCTCTAAAATAAAAGATAAGACAAGGCTGTTTACTTTCTCTACTGTAGAGCTATAGTAATAAAAGTAGCTTGTTATTGGCATAAAAAGAAACACACATGGATCAATGGAATTAAATAAAAAACCCTGAAATGAATTAACATACCTATAAAGACCTGATTTTTGAGAAAGAAACCAAAAACTTTTCATGAAGAAAAAGAAAACATCTTCAACAAATGGTGCTGGCATAACTTGATACTGGCATGTAGAAGAATGCAAATAGATACATATTTAATTCCCTGCATGAAACTCATGTGCAAGTGGATCAAAAATCTCAACACAAATCCAATTACACTGAAGCTGAGAGAAGATAAAGTATGAAATAGCCTTGAATACATTATGACAGAAGAATACTTCCTAAATATAACACTAGTATCACATAAACTGAGAGCAACAATTAATAAATGTGACATCCTGAAACTGAAAATCTTGAGTAAAGCAAAAGACAATATGACAAAGTGAAAGCCTTAAAAAATGGGAAAAGATCTTCACCAACCCTACATCTGAAAGAGGGATAATTTCTAAAATATATAAGGAACTCAAGAAACTAGACATTAAAATACTAGATAATTCAATTAAAAAATAGAGTATAGATCTAAAGAGAGATGTCCTGGTAGAAGAATCTTAAATGCCAAAAAGACACTTAAAGAAGTATTCAACATTCTCAGCCATCAGAGAACTGCAAATCAAAACAACTCTGAGATACTATTTTACACCTGTCAGAATGGCTAATATTAAAAACACTGATAAAAAAATCTATGTTGGAGAGGATGTGGAACAAGAGGAAAACTCTTTCATTGATAGTGGGACTATAAACTTGTACAGCCACTTTGGAAAACGGTATGCTCACTTCTAAAAAAATGTGGTAATCAATCTCCTCATGATGCTGCAATATCATTTTGGGTATATATCTAAAGGATCCACATTTATACCACAAAGCCATTTGTTCAGGTTATGTTCATAGCAGGATTATTTATGATATCCAGAGGCTAAAAGCAACCTGGATGCTTCTCAACTGAAGAATGGATTTAAGAATGTGGTACATTTACACAATGAAATATTATGCAGCAGTAAAAAATGACATCTTGAAATGTTCAGACAAATAGTTAAAACTAGAAAAAAAAATCATCTTTTGTGAGGTAAACCAGGTCAGGAAAGACAAACATGATATTTACTCACTCATAAGTGGATATTAGATATAAAGCAAAAGATAACAAGGCTATAATCCCCACAGAAGCTAGGTAACCAAGAGAAACCTAAGAAAGACATTCATGGGTCCCATGGAAATGGAAAATAGATAAGATCTCCTAGTAACTTGGAAGCATGGAGTTGCTAAACAGGGGTGGGAAGAGAACATGAGGTAACAGAATGGTAGTTAGTGGGTGAATGGAAGAGAACAACAAAATAGATATCTTGACAAAGAACCATTTAGAAACCTGCTGCTGAGGAAATTCTCTAGAACTCATAGGGATGACTCTTGATAATATTTCAAGCATTAGTGGAGAAGGTACCTAAACATACCTTGCCCTGTAATCAAATTGATGACCACCCTGATTGTCATCATAGAACCTTCATCTAGCAACTGGTGAAAGCAGATGAAGATATCCACAACCAATCAAAGAGAGGGAGAGGGGATTTATATTAGCCAAGGGATCAAGATCATGATGGGAAAATCCACAGAGATAGATGATCTGAGCTGCTGCGAGTTCACTGACTCTGGACTAATGGTTGAAGAACCTACATGTGACTGAACTAGATCCTCTGACTGTGGGTGACAATTATGTTGCTTGATCAGTTGCTGGGGACACTGGCAGTGGGACCTGGTGCATGAAGTGGAATTTTAGGACCCATTTTCTGTAAAATGAGCATCTCATTCTGCCCTGATACAGGGGAAGGATTTGGCCCTGCCTCAACCTGATATCTCTTGATATGGGGAGACTTTGTTGATTTCCTTTTGGAGATCTTATCCTCTTTGAGGAATGTATGATGGGGTGGTAGAAAGCTGAAAGGTGAGTAGGAGGATGAGAGGGAAGGGGAACTGTGGTTGGTATGTAAAACAACTTTTTAAAAGTCAAAAAAGAGAACGTTTTTTACAAATACTCATTTCTTAATAGTCATTTCAATTTATTAAACAGGCTTTCCCTTCAAAAATCTAGTCACTTTTGCACTAAAATATTGCATCAATAAGGTTATGAAGTTAATAAAAAGAACATGAAATGGCACTGATTCCTTAAAAGCAGCTTTAGATAATAATTAAAACTATTCTAATTAAAGAGACAGGGTTAAAATATATAATAGGATTCAAAAAATGTATGAAATTGATCAAAATATTTTGATATGAAAAATAACCAATAACTGTATTTCTGTAGATATTTTCCTTTCCCTTTTCAACAATTTTCTTTAAAAGATCTAATATATTGAAATAAATTGATGCTATATACTAGCCAATAATTGTTACTTCATAAACAATGAATGAATTACATGTATTTTTATATTATTATTCTTTTTATCCTTACTAAAGGACAAAATAATATAAATGAAAAGCTTGATAAAATGATCTTCAGTTTTTGTGGACACAGTGTACTGATTTTACCTTTTGGGGACATTCAACTATATTAATATTTTTATAAAATATTACCTTTTCATCTTATGCATAAAGATGCCTAGAAGGAATTTTTCTACTTCAATAGCATTAATAATAAACTCAAAGACTGTTTTCTCCCACTCTAAGTCATCTTCAATCAACCTCACTGACCCTCAGGAAAGATAATTCTATTTTCAAATTGGAAAAATGAGAAAAATTCTTTAAATTTTATTTTTTTCACATCAGGGAATAGATATAGAAAAATAATGGTAGCAACCTGTGAATCCTTAAAACAATAAACAGAAACACACAATCATATTTTATTTTCCAAATGGTTTGCTCACAAATTCTGACTAGAAAAATTATACTTTTTTTCAGGAACAAATTACTATGACATCTGATAATTATGCTAACAAATAATATGATAGTCAAAATCTATCAGGTTTATATTTTATTTAAAATATAAATGAATATTCTAAAAATAAAATGAGTCATGTTGGTTTTGTTAACTGAAGTATTATTAAAGAGTATCGAAGGGATTCATATTTGAACTGAAACAGAAATTATTGGTTAAAACAGAATCTTAAACCAGGAGAGAGATTTAACTGTATTATTTTGTTATAAGTTAAATAACAGAAAATTTTTTAATTCACTAAATGTTGCAAATAGATCAGAGTACATAAAAAGCTTAGCCAACTTAACAAATAATTCAACATGTACTTATGAGAAATGTTTTTCATCTTATAGTCTCTCAGAAGACATGCTTAGGTTCAATACAAAATAAATTAGTTTCAAGATAGAAAATATTCAGTAATGTTGATTTTAGCAACATATACGATTATAGAAAATTTTAGAATTTAATTTTATTAAAATTGCCCTTTTGGGGAGAGGAGATGGGTAGATGGGGGGAGAGGCTGAGGGCTAGTTGGGAGGGATTGGGAAGGGCAAGAGAAGGGGAGCAGAGGGATACATTGATTGAGATTACTTTTTTAAGGAAAAAACTGCTCTTGGTGAATAATCATAAAATGTAAAGTAAAAAAATATAGTTTCTTGATGGATCTTTGTGTGGACATAATAACTCCATAAGACACTTTCAAGTATGCAAAAATAAAACCAGGACACAGAGCACAGAAATTTCAAGCTCAAAAAGGAGCAGTCAGAAACAAAACAAAACCTACCATACACTCATGCAGCCCATAGAGCCTGAACCATTTCTTTCTCAACTCCATGTTTGCCACAAAACTTATAGACATACCAGAAGACACAGACCCATTTATACACTCAAAGCAGACAGAAAAATCTTTCTAACCAACCAGAGCAAGGCAAATGAGCAACATCTCACTATTTGCCCTGAATGGAAGAATACTAAAGTCCATTCAAACTCCCTCTATATTCAGAATTGAAGACACCACAAAACAAACCAGACTATGATTCGCTAGGAGGCTCTTGGATGCTTGGTGTTTTTCTCAGCACAACAGTTCACTCTGACAATATCTAAAACTGAAGGCAGCCTCAGAGCCTTGGAACAAAAAGTCCGCTGTAGTGGGATTATGTTACTACGTTGTAATTAATTGTCCTTCCTATTGTTTAATAAAAATTCTGATTAGCCAAAGGCAGACAGGAAGTATGAATGGGGCTACCAGACTAAGAAAACTCTGGGAACAGGAAGAGCAGAGCAAAGATGCCACAGAGTTGCCAGACAAGCCAGCAGATGCAAAGGACAACCATGCTGCTCTGAGAAAAGATATTGAGCCTCATGGCTGAACATGATAACAATTATGGGTTAGTTTAAGAGCAAGACCTCGCTAGCAATATGACAGAGCCATTGGCTGATCAGCATAAAGTTAATACAAGCATCTATGTAATTATTTGGGCCTAAGCAGCAGTGGAGCTGAGAACAGGTCCAAACCTCTGGGCTAGGCACAAAAGTCCGGGCCAGAAACATCATACAACAGTCTTCCACTTTAGAACTTAAGTGGGTGGTCTTTATCTCACTAAAGTCTCTAGAAAATGTTAATCTCACATGTAAAAATTAAGGTTACTACCACACTTTTGAGCCAAAGTTGAGCCAAGCTTTACTTAAATGCTTAACAGAATAATGGACTCTGGCCAGGTTTATTCTGGGATTCTGGGAAAATGATGATAAGTCACATTTTGCAGAGGCTTACAACGGCAAATCCACAAAGCTACATATTTACCACTAGGTCTAATCAGAAGTAAGTATATATCCCATTGTATCTCCTCCTATCAAACCTCCCATCTACATATGATCAAGCACATCCACTGCAGTTGGGTCAACCAAACTTGACTAGGGAAGTGAAAGCTTGTTATCATTTTGAACAACAGCCTCCTCCAGAATCTCAGAAAATATTTGTCCATAGGTATACAGGCTAAAGGCATTTTTGTTTAATGAATCACTTAGGCACAGACATTAAAATGTAAAACATAACATTGGCTCTCACAATACGTTCACCTTGGTTGCTTCAGATAGTACTTACACTGGCAATGTTTAAGTTCTTAGTCTTATTGATGTGATAAACTCAGATGGAAGCTAGAAGTTAGATAGTTTTGCAAAAAAGACAAAGCTGTCATGTTTCAGGGCCTAGAGGTCTTACTACCAACTGTGGTTCTAGACATAGTAAGTGGTAGAGGACGTAGTTTTATTTGTTTGGTTCAGAAAAATAGGGTAAAAACAATAATCCTCATAGAAAGACAATCTTCATTTTTGAAGGGGAAGGTGATCTCAAGGGATTTGGGATGCAGTAGATGAAAATTTTTCATATTTAGATAAATTCATTGGTCTCTGGTACACGTTCCTTAAAGGGCAGAGACTTGTTTGATTCATCTAAAATTTTGCAGGCCTGGGAAATGACTGTATCTTATCATCCTATTTATATACTAACAGGCAAAGAAGATATCTCCTTGATGTGAGCATACTTAGGAAGAAAGATTAGTTTGCAAGGGAATAATGGTGATTTAATAAGTAAGCAAGTCTGCAGAGTTTTGTATGTCTCCTTTATAAACTTGTTGTTTGTTTTCTTGTCTCCTATAACTTTAGTTTGATCTGCTATGACAAAAACTATAAAAGCTGCTATGTGTCAGGACAGACATTGAGGTTTTGGTGAGTATACAATCTCCAATAACAATTTTTTCTGAACATAATTTTTTTAAGTTAGAGCTATAAAGGCAGACAATCTCAACAGTAAAGATATGGCAAACAATTAATTAGAGGGAGGAACAAAGAAAGACTATCTTTAGGACAAATTAGTATTTTATATCTCCACTTAGAACCAGGTAAAACTCAGATTATACTCTCAGACCACCAAAATGTTTGTCATTTATGTTATGAAACTTTGGGGTCACAAGGATGTACCCTAAGACAGGTTTTTCCACTTTCCCATTAAAAGAGACATACTAAAAGTAAAAAGCATAAAAACGAGATTTATTCAATATGACCATACTGGGAGGGAAAAAAAGAGATTTAGGAACATGCAAAGACTCAGGGTCCAGAAATTCACATTTGAATAGAGGACCAACTATACAAACATCTCAGCAGTCCTGGTTAGATTTAATCCCAGATGTCATTAATCTGTCATTGGACTTCAGTCTTAAACTTGTAAATTAATCTGACAAGTTGCTAGAACTATCTAAAATCTCTTTCAGGGACACAAATTGCACTCCCTGGCTGGTTCATTTTCCTTCTCACATAAAAAGAGTCCTGGAGAAATTCCATATCTTTGGGGTCCATTGTTTTGAAGGTTTGATAGTCAGATTGAGATATGCAGGTGTCTCTTTAGAATATATTTATTCCAGATCTTAAATGGAGCACACTTAACAAAAGAAACACACTATTTTACAGAACAAAAAGAGAATTTTAGGAGGATAATGGCAGGTAGAAGTTTCCTGCATACTTCTATAATATCAGTTTATGTTTCAAGACAACTAAAGAGGTCACTGTGGGTTTCTCTTTACCCTTCAGTGGTAATATGTCCATTTAAAGGAGGAACCTTTCCAGTGATGAAGATTCAGAGGACAACTGTCATCCAAAGACACTCTCTCTACTACATTTGAAAGTAAAATTACTTAGAGAAATGCTACATGAACATACCTGTACATCTGTTCCCCTACTTTAGGAATGTGTAGATAGTTGACATCTTCAACATGGTAGAGCACAGGGACCTCAGCAAAACATGGTACTTCGATGTGCTGAAAATGCTGGTGCAAAAACCACAGCTCTCATCTTAAAATAAAATGTTATTCTAGTGCAATTTTATGTGACCTAAGCAATACACCTCTATGTTGCCCCACATTCCATGTTCCAATGTAGAATAATAGAATAGTATCATGAAATTCCATAGTTTTTTGGGACAAATAAATTTCCAAATCAAAGCAAGTTTAAAATACATTGTTGAAGACAATTGAGAAGCAAATACTGAAAAATTAAAGAAGTTTTTCTATAGACCATAGATGCTATCTGATAACATTCTTAGCTTTTACACTTGTGGAAGCTAGTTGTCTGCTAAGTTATTACATTCCACAATGTTTTTTTAGTCATATGATGTTAATTCATACAGATACAGGAAAGAGATGGATATTTAGCTCCATAAAGCTAGCCCATGATTAGGTAACTAGTATCATTCAAAACTCTCCACAGTGCTGTAGTTCTAGTCAGTCCATTAGTCTATAGACATATCTTCTTTTTAGGAAATTTCATTCTCAAAAGTCACCAGAACTTTATGTACCAAGAAACAAATAGAGAAGCTTTGAGAGCATGCCAGCTGACTCAACACGACAGAAAAAAATGTTATTAAGAACAACAATAACAGAAACTTCAAAGTCCAGATACTTCTTTATTTAGTTTATATTACTAAAAGTAGTGAGAGTTGGGATCCAAAAGTAATTATGGGAGAAATTTAGGTAAACAGACTCCCAAGTAAGCAGACAGATAGAGGGATCATGGCTATACAATAAAGGTAGCAAACTTCCAAGATGATTGACATCTTCCTCACCCTCCTGGCCTGACATTATAAAACAAAGATGAGTTTTGTTATACACCAGCAGGCCATGTAGAGACCTTCAATGAATTCAAGTTCAGATCAGGATCTTACACAACAGTTGTGGGCCAATCAACTATTCTATCCTTTTTTTTTTTTTAAATTGACCAACCCTAAATTAGGGGAGGAAAACGTCAGAGAGAGGATTTTCAGAAAATGGTCTTCAGAGAAGGGACTTTCAAGAAGGAACTTTTGAGAAGGGACTGGATTCTTTGACTTCTCCAATCCCCATTCCTCCAACAGCTTACTTAGCAAGGGTCTTTTTTCTCTGTATTCTGCTTCCTGTGTGTCTTTTAAAAACCTCAATAAATGCCTTTTTTCAGTTGCAAGCTGTATCTGCTATTGTGTGCGGTGTTTAAGGCTTTTCCACTGTTTCCTGTAGGGCTCAAAATTTTTCTACCTTTTCATTCTTTTTTTTCAGAGAAAGTGAACCCAATCAAGACCTTATATAGTGTCTCAATTAAAAAAGAGAGGTCAACCCTCAATGGATTCTAAGGTGACCAATGTCTGTCTCCTGTCTAAATGTAAACAGTTTGGTGGACATGCACAGTAAAAGACATAACAGAAAAAATTCATTCATAAAGGTAAATTAATTTTAGAATCTATGTTCATTAGATTATTAAGTTCAATATTTATGTTTATATATAAAATGTTCATATATATGCATGCATGTGTGTTTCAAAATATATGAGAACTGTTGTGACAGACCAAAATGAATCAAAATTGTATTAGAAATTTTCTTCACTTTGGTTAGCAATAGCTTATGATAGCTTAAGTATTAAATCTTTGAGCAATTCTTTTCTTTTCTTTTTTACAATGAGTCTCTTTATTTTTGCCTCAGCATTTCCTCAACCTTTGTTTATTTTCAAACAGTTATATTTCCTTGGACTTAGCTATTAAAAATTTTATATTCTGATTAACATGTAATAGAATAATGGTGCTTCAGGTGGTAGGATATTGATTTTGACTTAATATCATACAACTCTGTATTTACAGACCTATATAAGAAGAGACAAAGGAAGCTCTGCTTTTTTATCTGGTGCATTCTTTCCCATCATTGTACTCTTTTACTCAGAGATATTTATATACTTTGAAATAGTCACAATTGCCTCTATCAAAATTTGTAAATTTAGGTATGAGGCTTAAAAATGACTTTTTACATTATTTTTGAAATTCAAATGTGTCATTACAAAACACATAATTCTATTATTCTGTGATGTGGGAATGTCGTTCTGTATGCTGTGAACATAAATCTTTAAATAAAGGAGCTGTTTTGGCCCATGACAGGCACCATAGAAGAAGTAGGTGGGGAATCAGAATAGGTAAGAAAGGAAGGGCAGAGTCAGACAGACTGAGCCAGCCGCCCAAGAAGAAGCATGTAAGGAACACAGGTGAGCCACGGGCCACGTAGCAGACAGATTAATGAGAATGGGTTGATTTAAGATGTAAGAGCTAGCTAGCAATGTGCCTGTGCCATATGCCAAACAGCATAGACTTAATATAAGCGTCTGAATCATTTTGGGGGCCTGACCAGTGGCGGGCTGCTAAGGGGTCTAGGGCTGACTGCAGGCAGGTCTGTGGGTCTGAACCTCAGGCCGCCCGGGACCAAGAAACCTCATTGTAACAGATGGTGTCCAAGGTGGGTTGAATATCCACTTAAAGCCTGAGAAAGTTTAAAAAGGGTTTTCACACAGAAACTGAGCCAAAGCAGCTTCCAAATTGTATATCTGAAGCAGGTCATTGTACAGAGAAAGCATGGCATTTAGGCCACATTCAAAATGGCGCCAGCGGACTGGCAGCAGGCAGTGTAAGCTGCAACTAGGCTGGTCTCTGAAATCTCTCAGAAGACTCGGTAGCATGTGATTGATTTAAGGTTTCTGTTTATTTTGAATAAAAAGGAAACAAAAACGGTTTCTTAGTAGCATTTTCTTGGGTCTGCTCTGTTTTCTGGCAGCAAACAGAGACGCAGTCCCTTTAAGAGAACTTACTGATTCAGCTTTATCTGCAAACACTGTGTGGTTCTTTAAGAGAGTATGAATATTGTAAAAAAGCTCTTCTGGTTGGAAGATGATTAAGGATTCACAAATAAACAGATTCAGATAAAAAAAAATAAAAGGGTTACAATGTGTGTAAAAGGTGCATAGGCTTCAGAGAGTAAAGAAAAAGGATAGAGAAAGTCTTTAAAAAGAGAAACAGAGTAATAAAAATATAATAAGCCACATAAAGATGGAAAATAAATACAAAATCTGGATTTTGGTTGTTATTGTGTTTTCTTTTAATTTTTTAACTGTTAATGAGCTAACTGCAGAGAGACAATGGATTGCAAAGGCTACTAAGCAGAAGTTACACTTTCTGAGTAATTTTCAAAAGTGGGCAAAATTATGACTGTGAACTGATAAGCTTGACCCAGGGTAACCTTCATAAAGGAAAACATTTAATTGATGCTGGCTTATGCTTTCAGAAGTTTAGTTCATTATTGTCATGACAGGACATGGTCATATGCAGGCAGATATGGTGATGGAGAAAAAAAGAACTGATTCAGAAGCAGTAGTAGCAACTGTGTGTCACAATGGGTATAGCTCAAGCACAGAAGACCTTAAAACCCATGATCACAATAAAATACTTCTTCCCACAAGGCCATACCTACTCAAATAAGGTCAAGCCTCCTAATAGTACTCATTTTAGTCAACAGAAACATAATCTCTTGCCTGGGTGGAAAGACATAGTCAATTACATACCTAAGCAACTACCTCTAGGATGCTATAATATCTGCTAGAGAACTAGACAAAATAACTAGTCCTTTAATGAAATACTGTGCTTTTCCTTTCTAGTGTACCATATTACTTACCTTACCAGTAGCTTATCAGTTCACAGCCATGGAGCTTTATAATTCTGCCGACTTTTGAAAATTACTCAGAAAGTGTAACTTCTTTTTTTCATCTATCTTTTTAAAAACTTTGTGTTTCCCCAACATATTTGGATTCCTTGTCATTTTTTCTAAAGTATTGCTTTCCACTATTTGCTTATTTGTCATCCATGTGCTGACCTCTATGCCAGCTTAAATGGAATGCCCATTTTTATTCTCTCAAATCATTTTTCTCCTTTTGGCCACTTGACATTTACAGTTTGAAGGCACAGGACTTTTTTTAAACTATAGTAAAAGGGTCTTGAACTTCTATTTGAGCCTATTCTTAAATTACTATATTAGTTAAGTTATGATCCAAAAGAGGAACCTGGATTTCCCCTGTATCAGAAAAAAAGGATGAATGCCAGTTGTTACAGGTGATATTTTAAGAACAGCTGGGAGTAAATAATCAAAGAACAACAGGACAATATTGTTGTGAAATATTAGTTTAACTATTTAAAGTTATGTTGAATTTGTGTTGCAGATAATTTGTAACTGTATAAAGCTGTGTTACTTCTGCATATATTTTATTTGCTTAATTATGTAATGAAACATTGCTGTTTTCCCTTACCTACTTAAAACATTTGGTTTATCTAATAAACATCCAAATGGCCAATATCTAGGCAGTAGAGGGAGAGGGGCAGATAGCAGACAGAGAAAATAAATAGAAGGAGAAAAAGAAAAGGCTGAAGAGAGAGAAAAAAAGATGCTTGGGGCCAGCCATCCAGGCAGTGACCAGCCATTCAGACATAAAGTAGGATTTATAGAATGAAAGAAAGGTAAAAACCCACAATACAAAACATGGATGAGGAGAAATAGGTTAATTTAACCCATAAGAGCTAATGGCACAAGGATAAGCTAAGACCAAGCATTCATAAATCTTCATGTCTTTATATGAGAGCTGGCTGGTGGCCCAAAAGAAAGCTGGATACACAATATCTTATACATTTTTTACTGATACATTTTTCTCTTTTTCCTTGCTGTTGAGCAAACATAAAATGTTACTACATACCAGAGGATATTGTGTGACAACTGCTTCTTAAAAATTATATGGAGAGTTAACAAATAAAATACTATTACAGGAATAAATAGATTTGAATTATTTTATCTTAGTAAATATTACTTGGGTTTTTTGAGGTTATTAACTTTTGTTTTAGATCGTTGTACTATTATCAATCAAGTTGTCTCTAGAACAGATAATCAGATAAGTGATAGGAACTTGTAAAATTTTACATATGCCCAAAGATTAGCTTTACAGACCCTCTACAAGTTCTCTTATCATAAAACTATATAATAATGCTTTGATGCTATTTCTTCCTTTATGTTATAGAAATATTAATGAACATTACATAATTGATATGTCACATCCACATACATTATTTGATGCAGGGCATCATTACACTGAGTTCTGTTTAAGATATCTTTGAATTCTAGAATTTCTTTCTAGAAATTTTATTGCGTGTTCAAAATAGAATGCATAAATCATCAAGAACTCTTTCCTCATATTTCATTATATTTCTCTTGCATAATTTTTGCAATTGTAGTATATATAATAGAAACTTTACCCTGTTGTCATTTTGCTTTTCTTTCTCACATTTTTGCTCTTATGGCTCTTCTCAACAGAGATACATCTCTTTTCTGAAGGGCATCTTATTTGTCTATGCAGTCTTTTTTGTATTTGACAAAAGGGGATGTCAACCCATGCATAAGTTTTGCTTTCTTTGATCTCTGTCCCACTAAATATTCAATTTAATCTTCCCAGAATTCCATCTCCACATTTCAGTACCAAATAATCTACCCCAGCCATTTAAAACTTTACGAGGGTCATTGATCTTAATTGTACATTGCAACTTCATTCTATACAGTTCTCTCTTTAAAACCACACTGAAAGACAAAAGCACTTAATGAGAATAACTATTATTGATGTATAGATATTTTCTACATATGCATAATTTTATTCTGTTTACCCCTCACAATAAACCAAACATTTGACATAAATAATTTTGTCTATTATTGTCTTAATATTTCACTGCAACCAGAAAAGTGTTCAGCAATAATACATAGACAATGAATGTATTGCTAAAGAAAATTAATAATTGACCTTGGTAAACTATAACTCTTTATGCTTTGAATTTTATAGTTTTCAAAAGAGTATTTCATGAAGGCAATTTACCACTGAAAAGTAATTTAAAATCCTTGAACAGAGAAAACTCTTCAACAATTGCATGAAATACAGCTGCAATTGTAATGACTTTTGGATGCCACCCTCCTACAAATCTGCCATCTAGCAACAAAAATTGTCATTTGAAAAAAAAAGTGGATAGTAAAGTACTGTGCAAGGCTGAAGTGTTAGCCCTATTCTACCTTAGATCAAATTGTAGATGCCCACATCCTACTATTAAAAAATAATTTGTAAAAAAAAAAAATTATCTAAGGAAAAACCTTTAAAAAATAAGATTATTCTTCCAGAAAGTCTTAATTAAGGTCCATTTTGGAATTACTATTTGTTTTTCCAATTTACCAGGTAAAATTAACATAATTCTGCCAAATGAATTCTATAATCTTTGTCATTTTAATATATAGATGTTTTACTGTATAAAAGTCTATATATATTTGTAGACACAAAGTTCAAGAAATTTTCTTCCTATTCAATTAATATATATAAAATGATGATTAAAAAGACTAAACAATAAAACATTGTATCATAATAATATTGATTATTGAAAGTTTTACAGTATCCTTTATGAAATTAGTATAAATGTTTGATAAAACAAAGGTTATGAATCATTTGGAAAATGGCTGATTCATGTTACTTAAAAATGATTTAATATACTATAATGAATCTAAACACTATGTATTTGATACAACATAAATATATAAAGGTTTTGAATCACTTTTATTATTAAATTACTACTATATCTGTAATATTCCAATACTTCTACAACATTTCTTTTTTCATATCACAGTTAATTTTTTCAGTTTCTCAAAATATTCTTTTCTGGAGTCTTAATTTTTAATGTGTGTTATTTTCAGACAGTATCACTTTTATGCCTTTTAATTAAAAAATATATGTTAACAGATGATAGTTATATTGGACTCATACAGAACAAAATGGTGTCATTAATTTTAGTAAATGTTGGGGGAATAAAATAGGATAATTATACTTTTATATTTTAAAATATACCTCAATTTGTAATTACTTGTATATCCTTTACTTCCTTAGTTATTGTGTCTATACCAAAGCATTACTTTTCTAAAACTAAGTATCTGTTTCTTTACTTTGCTACACTATACCTATCATCCAGAATAGTGTCCAACTTACAGTACATGACCACTATGTAATTGTTAAATGAATAAAATTAATTATAATACCTACTTATGTTACAATCACACTAATTTATTTTAAGTAAGAATGCATAATTTACCCCCAACTCCAGCAAGACTTCTGCCACTCAGGTGCAAGCTACAACAGTCAGAATCAGTGAGTGACCCAGCAGAGCTACCTCCCTCCCTGGATTCTGTCTTCCTGGATCCTCCCCACCAAGTCATCCCAGATCTTGACTGGCCCTGCTATTGGACCTTATCCCCAACCCCAACAAACTGGCTTTTTTGATGCCAAATCTGTACTGTAAATTTATACAACCTCCTTGGAAATTAATATGGTGGTTCTCAGAAAACCTAACTATATAACTCTTGGGCATTTACCCAAAAGAAAATTTCACCATACCTCAAAACACTTGCACAACTATGTTCTTAATAGCATTTGTAATAGCCAGAAATTGTAAACAGCCTAAATGTTCTTCAACAAAAGAGTAGATAAAATATATAGTGAATTTATACAACAGGGTATTTACTCAGCTGTTAAAAAAAGACATCAGAAAAATTTTTGGCAATTACGTGGAACTACAAAGATTATCCTGAGTGTTGTAAATCAGACACAGAAAGAAAAAATATGGTACACATTCACTCAGGGTGAGTATTTTCAGTAAAATTACAAAAACCATGTTACAACACAAAGAATACGAGAAGCTAAGTAACTAGCAGGGCTCAAGGGGGAGGTGAATATATCTCATATATATTGTTGATAAGAGCTTGTTAGGCAAGTCAACCTAAGACAGGCACATTTCAGTTACTGAAACCTCCTCAGGTAGGGTCAACCAGGTCAGGGTGAAGAACACTGACTCCTGCTGAATGCCCATGTAATAAAATAAAAAGGGTGATATGTAGTTGGACAGGCCCATATGGCCAAGGAAATTGCCTCAAACCAGTTGTTAAGGCATGCACATAATATAATTTCTTATGAGTCAACCTCAAATCTGCCTGAGGGAAAATTCCAGCTGCTGTCCAACATTTCTGATTTCTCAGAATCTGCCTAGCAACATGTACTGCCCAGAGTTCCCAAACACTGGGAATCTTCTTTACAACAAATGCTATCAAATATCCTGATAGTGGCCAGCCAATGAGGGACAGCCATGCAATATCACCTGATCATGACACAGCCTAGGTAATGCTTAAGACTCTCCCTTTTGTTGAATAAATGATTTAAACCTTTTCACCTGAACCCCAGGAACTATGTCATTGACTCTGCATCTTCTCACTCCTTTCCCCAAGGGTACTGTTAGGAGCCAGAAACAAACATTAATGCAAATTACTCAATAAAATACTCAAAAACTGAATCCAAGAACCATCCCAAAAGATTATCTGCTGTGATTAACTCAATTTCATCCCAGGGATACAGGGTGGTCATCAATTTGATTACAATGTTAGGTTGGTTCAGGCACCCTCTTCATTATTGCTTTGAGTCTTAGCTGGGCACATGTTTGTAGATTCTTGGGTATTTCCCTAGCACCAAGTTTTTCCCTAAACCCAAAAATGGCTGCCTCAAGCAAATATCTATTTTTTTTGTTCTCCATTTTTATCCCTCCTCAACTCAACCATATTATTTCCTCGTTTCTTTCTCATATCCCTTTACCCTCTCCTTCCTATGATCTCAATTTACTCAGGAGATTTTATCTATTAAGTGAATTTTAGGTGGAAAGTAAAGGATAACCAGCCAATACACAAACGTTTAAAGGACGCATACATATGTACAGTAAAACAAGTATGGATTGTGGTGTGCACAAATTAACTAAAGATGATTTTCTGCTCTGTTTGAGCATGTAAAAAGATATCTGTAAACCTTATAAGACTGTTTTGACTATATAACAAACCTGTACTAGAAATCTAGTGGTCATTCATCTCTTTATTAAACCAGTCAAAAGGCACCTTAGGCAGAGATACATCTTTATAGTGTACCAAAAGATTATATTACAGAAATGTGCTATTTTGCAGACACTAAATATGTAAGTCTGAATAGATCATAGATCCTTTCTTTGTGGCTTCAGAAAAAAGTGCTGAGGACTGGCAGCATGTGGCGTTTTTGCCTAAAGAGTAAGAAATTACTTGAAGTTATTATGGTAAAGCCTGGATTACATTGAAGACTCAAGATAGGATTGATAGTGCTATGGAATATTTTCTAAGGAGAGCTACATACAGAAAGGGTAACTTGTAGTTAAAAGTTGCTGTGTCCCACCTGGCTAGTCCTGCAGTCATTTTGTCTTAAATAATTACACAAAGGCTTATATTAATTATAATCTGCTTACTACTTGATAATTCTTACTCTTAAACTAACCCATGATTCTTATCCATGTTTAGCCACATGGCTTGATACCTTTGCTCAGCAGAGCATTCTCATCTTCCTTTCTTTATGTTTAGCTCACATCTCCCAGTCTGTCTTTTCTGTCCCAGAATTATCCTAGGCTGGCTGCCCCACCTCTACACTAGGTCCCCAGTTGATCGTACTATTTGGGGAGGTTTATATGACATAGCCTTACATGAAGAAGTATGTCACTGGAGGTAGAATTTGGATTAAAATTCTTCTAAAACTTCCAGTTCACTGGCTTTAGTCAGTGCTTTTGATTCAAGGTATAAGCACACAGATTCCTTTCTCTGTCACTTTCTCTGCCACATGTCATAAGCCATTGTAGAAATAGGGTCACACAGACACACACATACACACACACACACACATTTGAAAAAAAACCCATTCACAATTTTACATTATCCTTTCAAGTAATTGAAAGTATAAACATCTTTACAAAGAGTAATACTAGCATTAAAAAAACGACAAACTGAATTGGATTCGTAATTGCAGACTATTTGGATAGGCAAATGACTTAGGAATGATCTGGATTTCTATTTGTATCCAAATTATCTTATAGAAGAATAGGCATTAATATGCAGCTCTCTAAATCTTCTTGTGCTTTGTTTGAAGAACAGATTTTAATCAGTGTTCCAAACTCATTAAGTTTGAGCAGCAGTTTTCCTAAAACTGGAAACACATTGGGATTATGTGTCCATGTTCCTTAAACAAGGATATAATTCACAGTTACAAAAATTCCCATATTTTCACTGTTTTTATAACACAATAGTTACATTAATTTATTTAATTGTAACTATAAGCATATGTTGTATACTTTAAATATACATTACATAATTTATTTTTAAACTAAAGAAAACATGCACACAATACAAAGAAATAGAACTGTCATTTATATTTCTAAAAACAAAGTTGTGACTGGGCTTGTTGGCACACATTTTTAGTTCTAACATCCTGAAAACAAAAGCAGATTGATCTCTATAAGTTAGAAGCTGGCTAGATACCTGATTACATACCAACCAGTTATTCTGTCTTAGTTACTTTTCTATTGCTATAGTAAAACACTATGAGCAAACTAGGACCAATAACTTAGGGAGAAAGAGCTTTATTTCAGTTTACAGTTTGTAGTTCACCATCCAGAATAGTCAGGGTAGGAACTTAAGGCACAAACTTAGAGGCAAGAACTGATGCAAAATAAATAGAAGAGAACTTTCTACTGCCCCCCAAGACATTTTCAGCCTGCTTTCTTATACATTCTAGGACAACAAACAATGAGAATTACAAAAATAACACATAAGCCCTAATCACTTGAAATATGAATTCTAGTTGGTATTTAATGAAATAAATAAATATTTTGGGAAAGCTGCAATATAAGAAAGGGGAAACAGACCACAGTCAAATTTCACCCAGCCAACTTCTCCAGATAAAAGCTATCTTTAAGAGTCCTCAACCTGACTTATTGCTCCTACAGATTACCTCAATGTCATCCTATGCCTGCCTTAAATATCTTTTTAGCCCAGTAATTTTGGGTCCAACTCTGCATCATAATCCTAGAGTTAGGATTAAAGGTATGAGCTAATATTGTTTGGTAGTTAGGCCTTGAACTCACAGAAACACAGAAAGATCTCTGTCTCTGTAGTTATGGGATTTCAGGTGTAGGTCACCACTCTGTCTTTCCCAAGCTATGATTAAGATATGAGTTACCAACTGTCATTCCTGTACTGGGATTAAAGTTATGAGTTACCACTCTCTGACCCTCCTGGCTTGACTATGGGTGGCTCTGTTTTCTGATGTTCCAGGCTGTTGTTACTAAATACAAAATATATCACCATATTCACTAATTTAGAAAATGCACCACAGCCTTGCCTCAAAATGATTGTGGAATCATTTTCTCAACTGAGGCTTTCTTTTCTCAAGTGACTTTAGTCTGTGTCAAGATGACTTAAACTAGCCAACACAGCTACAAAGTTAGACTCTGCCTCACAATGTAAACCAAATAAACTCCTCGTCATTTTGCCTGTTGGCCATAATGTTTTGTTATAGCAATAGAAACACTAACTAATACAGAGTACCTTGTGAAATTAATTTCTTTAAATGGATAGGCACAGGGGCTTGTATTTTCTTCTATAGACACCAAGTCACTCAACTTTGAATATAGTTTCACTTCTAGACCACTAAAAATCCATGAGTAGAGCCTAGTATTGTGGCTCATTCTCTGAATATCAAATTTAAATTTGATAATTGCCATGAAGTCTAGTTCAGTCTCAGCCACATATGATGTTGTATCTCAAACAAAACAAAGAAACAACAAATCCTTAAATGAAACAAATATTGGGACTGACAACAAAATAAAAGCAGTCTTGACAGTTTGTAGACCCTCTTGCAGTAGGATCATACAATGTTCCTGACACAAAAACTGACATCTCAGAGTCCATTCTCTACAAGGAACACCTTATTCTGCCTTAAAACTGGGATGAGGGACTTGGACCTACCTCAACTGAATATGCCAGACTGAACTGCTCCACCTTGTGACTCTTTGCCTTCTTTGGAAAATGGATGGGGTGGAGAGAGGCCGAGGGAAGACTAGGAAAGACTAGGTGAAGTGAAGGGAAGGAAAGAAGTGATATATATGTGAAAAAAATTTTAAGTAAAAGTTCAGCCTTGAGGAATGGAAACAGAAAATATACCTTGCCTTCAATTTTTAACCTCAAAGTGTAAACAATGCTATCCACCATAGTTGTAAATGAGTTAAACAACAGGCTAATGTTGGAGAGACACAAAGAGTATAACAATTAGTATATTTACTATAACACTTTTGTTTACATTTGTAATATAATGCAAGAAATGAAATTTATTCACTTTCAGTGTGTTTTTTATCAAAGTTCCTACACTATATTCTTTATAACAAGGATCCCACAAAACACACTTTTATTTCTCACTAATACTCTAAGGCCCATTTATTAATCTTGTTTTCTCTAGAGGTACTACCTCATAGGTAGATTCTAGAACTTCCTCTGGAAGTTATCACCAAAACTGATATCTATGACAGACTTCTAAAGTATATGACAGATTAGAAGCTATAGCTGTATGCATGTATAAAAACAATGTTTAAAGCACAACATATACCATTCATATAAGAAGAGTTAAAGAAAATAAAGTCATAATCTCTCTGCAGAGTAACTAAACTATAACAGAAAAGGTACATCTTGTTTTTGTTGCTGCCATAGGGGTCAATGGTATTGTCATTTAAATATTCTCATGAGATGATCTAAAACCCAGAGAGAAAGCATTGCCTGGAGACATATAATTGGAAGAAGTACATAAAAAGCAAGGCAAAAAAAAAAAAAACCTTACAAAGTCCTAAAGTGAGATGTGAGCCTGTGAACAGGAAACTGAGAACAAAGGAGTTATACCAAAAATATGACTCTTTATTCCTAATCATTGAATGAACAAGTAAGAGAGGAAGAAATGCTTTGTGTAAACTGACCCATCTCTTGACATACATAAAATTAAACTAAACTTTCTTGAATTAGTGAGGCTAGCAGCCCTCCTCCCACAATTGTGTCCATTGACACAAAAATCATATTGCCCCATTGAGGAAAGTGAGCCACTAGCTGAGGGCATACCTTCTATTTAATGCTATTGTTAATTTTTATTTACTTATTAGTATTTTTCTTTGTTAAGTTGCTATTATACCTATATCTCATCAAAATATTATAACTGTGCTTTCTTTCTTTGCATCTACTTTCTCAGTTCTATGAAAAGTTAACTACTTTAAATATTCTCATTCATATGCTTCCCTTCTCTTTCCCTCTTTTACTGTCATTTCCCCCTTTGCTTTTTCTTCTCGATTTCATTACTTTAACTTCGACACCTTTAACCCTAAGAACTCTAATTTCCTCAACCATAAGACTAGTGTTCCTAAAATTTATTGAGGAAAGAGGTAGTTTGAACAAATTTTTGTGATTGTAAACCAATTTCAATATTTCTGTTAAAAGATTTTAGTTTTCTTTGCTGACTTTCTGTAAATAGAATTAAGGAAGATGAATCCAAGTAAAGATAACCTCACTGGGAGGGCTGGCCTAAAATAAAACTTATTAACAAGGCAATTTAATAAAAGGAGAAAATTGAATGCTGGAGAACTCATCTGTCCCAATATACAGGCAACATGAAAATTAACAGAAAATATTGAAACAATAACACATTATACCATATCTAAAACTTTATTTTACTGTAAACTAAAGGCAGTTTGATAAGATTAAAAATGATGCCACAACTTCTCTCTCAAACACTATCAGTGATCATACATAAATCACATATAACTGTCACACGAAATAATGAGACTCAGGGATAGATCTCTGAATAAGTTGGAGATACTAGAGGGAATAAACACCACAGTCAAATCTTACCCAGCTGTCTTCTAGCTACCTCAGCCTTGATTCCCTTGGAATGGTGTTTTCTGTGTTTGAATCCCCTCTAAAGTATTCTTCCAATAATTAAGGCATGGCCCCACCACACCTGCTTGGGAGCCTAGAATTCCTTCTATAATCTGAAGTGACCTTGACTCAGTTAGGATTAAGGGTGTAGGTCACCACTCCCAGGATACTCCCTGTGCTGGGATTAAAGGTTTGAATCACCACTCTGATTTTCCTAGACTGACTGTGGTTAGAGCTCTGGAACTTCTGGAGCTTTTACTAACCCCTAGACTGACTGTGGTTAGAGCTCTAGGACTTCTGGAGCTTTTACTAACCCCTAGACTGACTGTGGTTAGAGCTCTGTGACTTCTGGTGCTTTACTAACCCCCCACATAGACTGGGTAGATTCCCTCTGATATCTCCAAAACTTATGAAACTTTATTAAATCCCCACATATCCCCTTTTGTGTCAAATTTATTAAAAAGGTGATAGCTAACATAAGAAAAACAATATACAATAGGTACAATAATTATATGCAATATATACAAACAATAAATGACTAATGTCCAGTCCATTAACAATTGACAATTCCAAAAAAAATTTCATTAATTATCGTATTTTGATGAGTCCGAAGGATTATACCTAATTCATTTCCTTTCTAACTAAAAGCTATTATTTTGATATCTCTAAAACTTATAAGCTTTACCTTCAAAGTTTCTTTTCTAAAACTGTCATTAGAAAATTGTAACTATAACTATCTCATCTTAAACTACCTCAGAGACCCAAGAAGGGAATAATATTTACCCAAATAACTAGGAAGTGCAAGCAACTTCCAAAAACTAGAAATGACAGAGATGATACCTATCTGCCTGGACAGTCACCCAAAATTCCTTTATAAAGTTGGGGCATCCATCTTCGGCCTACAGGCCCAGAGTCTCTTTTCATCTCAATGAAGCAGAAAATCTGCTCTATCCATTTTGGTGTAGTTCAGTCATTTCTCCTTGTGTCCTGAAGATTGAAGACTCTCTTTAAAGTTCTTTTCAACTTTCCCTTCCAGTACTTGTTGGTTATTGGTCTTGTGCCAGTATTTAGCTTTAGATGGAGTTTACCACCACTTTGGACTGCATTTCCAAGCACCTTGACTCAGAGAAGATCCAGGCCCAGTGCCAGGGGCCTCTACTGGCCTCATACCATCCATGGGCCATCTCTGACAGTTTTCTCTGAAAAACAGGAACCTGAAGGACCATCTCAGCTTGTTCTGTCAAAGTTCAAAGGTCACTTTCTGAGGGAACCTGCATGTCCAGTACAAATAGCACACTGTTAAGCAGTCAATACAAGGACAGGTTCTTGTCCAATGACTAACTGTTGCCACAAGGAAAGTAGATTCCATATGGAGTTTCTTCAATGCCCTTTTTTCTCTTGAAGTATATTGGGGCTGCCAGGAGCAGACCTGTCTCACTGTCCAGAAAAGTCTTTAAGTTCTAAAAATATTTTAAATGCCATATTCTATGGATCTCTGAAATTTTTGAAGAAGACCTGTTTATCTAAAATATATTTGTCTGACCTTGAAAACATATCTAACATGACTATGTCTGAATGTAATGTCTAACTACTGACTTGCATTGCTTTATATTCTAATTAATTGGAAATAAAAACTTTTATGGACTAGCAGTTTGGATTACAATGTTAGATAAACTGATTAATTATACTACCTGAAACAAGCATAGAAATATTTGTACAATGACACAATTAATCGCAAAATGCACAATTTGTAGACAGAAAACCAATGCAATGTAAAATATGTAAAGCTTATAAATCCTTTTAAAAGAAGATTCCATAATCTATCCTTATATCCTATATATCTGTATCCCCCTTTTCTTTCTATTTTTTTAAACACAAATCTTTAATCATTCTTGTTTAACTTTTTTCTAACCATAACCATGAACAATTTTTAACCAATTAACCTAAACAATGACAATCATCCATAACCAATTGAACAACCAACACCAAACCACCCCACCACTTGGGAACCAAAACCAACCCACCCCACCACTTGGGAGTGTGGGCGCTGTGTTCTTAAGTTTACTTCCTGCTGACTGGGGGTGATGGAATCTTTTGGGGATCCTGAAAAGAAAAGTTTTGTTAAATATCAAGTCCTGAAATAAGTAGCTGTGTCACTTGTTGTCCAGTCTCTGCATAACAGGAAAGCACACAGCTTGTCTCAAGTCCTGGCCATAGTAGTCTGTGAAGCTGGTTCATCTCATCGAGCTGCCACAAAATTGTTGTGAGCAGTTTGTAGTCCAAATCTGATCTTTGATTGGTGTTTGTCAGCCTAGTGGCTTTGTCAGAGTTCATGTGAAACCATAGTTGTGGGGTCCCATCTTCCTTTTGGATATTTCAAGTTCACAATTAGGCCTTGTTCTGGATCACTGGAGAAAACTGATAAGAGACTAAAAACCAACACAATGTACAGGAAACTAAACATATAACAATTTATTGAGCATAGGATTAGTAACAATAGAATAGTCCCTTATTTTTTGTTATTCTTCTGTCCCATATTAGGTGGCTCTTCTGATATGATACAGAGATTTTTTATTTATTTTACTTTAACAAGTAGGCTTGAGTTTAGAGAAGGAGAGAGCCACAATCCAACTCTAAAACCAGCTTTAAATTATAATTAAACTGGTACTTTAACTAATAAAAAATTTTGTAAAGGTTAAGTAATGAGATTTTACCCTATCAAATATACTGGTACCAATAGTTACCATATTCTTTTGTTTGCAAATTTTCCTGGATAGCCTCTTTTTTTGCTTTAGATGTCTGGATATCCAAGGCCTTTTAACTTCTTGAAGATGGGTATTTCCAGTTTCCTGTAAAGACAAGAACAGAAACCTGCCCCGACCCTTTGTTTTTATTTACAACTGAAGGAATTGTAATATAGGTTGATGAGCTATCAATTTTGAGTTTCATGAAGTGTCTCCAGTTCCATTCGAGTCTTTATTAATTTTGATGGTATCCATATCTTTTCCTCACCTGTGGAAATAAATGCAAAACCCCTTTCCCAACAGAGCACATACCCTGGCTTCCATTCAGAGGTTAGTACATCTTTGAAGTAAATAGGCTGATTTAGTTCAGCTGTTTTTTCTATGGTCCAATGCCTTTCAGCAGCTGTTGTTCCTTTGTCATTAGCATTGAGAAAATTCAAAGTTAACAAAGCACTATGTACTCTTATTTCTGGGGGTCTTTGTTATTCCTTTCTGTTTATTTAACATATCCTTTAAAGTTCGATTTGATCTCTCTATGACTGCTTGCCCTGTAGGATTGTATGGTATTCCTGTAATATGCTTTATATTATAATAAGCAAAAAAATTGATTCATTTTAGTAGAGACATATGCTGGAGCATTGCCAGTATTTATTTGTGCAGGTATTCCCATGATGGTCATAGCTTCTAGCAAATGTGTGATTACAGAATCAGCCTTTTTTGAACTCAAAGCAGTTGCCCATTGAAATCCTGAGAATGTATCTATTGTATCATGGACATATCTTAATTTCTAAAATTCTGTAAAATGAAATACATCCATCTGCCAGATTTCATTTATATGTATAACTTTAGGATTAGTTCCTGCTGGCAATGGAGTTTGGTTATAGAAAGAACAGGTGGGACACTTTTTACAATTTCTTTGGCTTGTTCCCAAGTGATAGAGAAATCTTTTTTAATCCTTTGCAATTAACATGATGCTTTTTATGAAATTCTGAGGCCTTTAGTACATTTCCTATTAATAATTTATCAATTTCATCATTACCTTGTACTAAAGGACCTGGCAAACCTGTATGGGATCGAATATGTGTTATATGGAAGGGATGATTTCTAGTCCTGATTATTCCTTGTAACTGAATAAATAATAAAGTTAATTCTGATTCATCATTAATAAAATCAGCTGTTTCAATATGTAGAACAACTCTTTCTGCATGCTGAGAGTCAGTGAATATGTTAAGTGGTTCTGTAAAGTCCATTAACACCATTACAATGGCATATAATTCTGACTTTTGAACAGAATTATAAGGGCTTTGAGTCACTTTACTTATATGTTCTGATTTGTACCCAGCCTTTCCTGATTTGTTTGCATCGTTATAAAATGTAGGAGCTCCGGAAATTGGTTTATCTCATACAATACGAGGGAGAATCCAGTTTTCTTTATAAATTCAATTCTTTTGCTTTTAGGATATTTGTTGTTAATATCTCCCAAAAAATTACTGCAGGCTCTTTGCCAAGGTTCACTATCTACCCATAATTGGTCAATTTCTTTATTAGTTAAAGGTACAACAATTTCTGCTGGGTCCATTCCTGTCAATTGACGAAGTCTTAATTTTCCTTTAAAAATAAGTTCAGAAATTTTTTCCACATATGTCTTTAACTTTTTGCTTTGTTTATGTGGAAGAAATATCCATTCCAATATAACATTTTCCCTTTGCATTAAAATTCCTGTAGAAGAATGCTTAGAGGGCAAGATTACTAGAATGCAATTGAGGTCCTGATCCCCACGATCCACATGTGCCTCTTGTAATTTTTTTTCCACCAAAGCCAGTTCTTTCTCAGCTTCAGGTGACAACTCTCTCAGACTATTTAAGTCCTTGTCACCATTTAATGTTTTGAACAGATTATCTAGTTCATCATTTTTAAGTCCAATAGTCAGTCGTAAGTAGGCAATGTCTCCTAGTAGTCTTTGGAAATAATTAAGTGTCTTTAATCTATCTCTCCTGATCTGTACCTTTTGGGGTCTAATTTTTTGTTGACCTATTTTATATCCTAAATAATTAATGGAATCCCCTCTGTATTTTTTCTGGTGCAATCTATAATCCCCAAGCAGGCAAAATTCTTTTCACATCTTCAAAAAGTTTTTCCAACGTATCAATATTTGAATTGGCCAACAAGATGTCATCCATATAATGATAAATTATAGATTGTGGGAATTTCTTGCTTATTTGTTCTATTGGATTTTGAACAAAATACTGGCACAGAGTAGGACTATTCAGCATTCCTTGAGGGAGGACCCTCCACTGGAATCTCTTTACAGGCTGAGAATTATTGTAAGTGGGCATTGTAAAGGCAAATTTTTCTTTGTCTTGTTCTTGTAAAGGTATTGTAAAAAAAAAACAGTCTTTTAAATCAGTAACTATAATAGGCCATTCTTTAGGTAATAGAGAAGGCAAAGGAATCCCAGATTGTAGAGAGCCCATTGGCTGGATCATTTTCTTTATTGCCCTTAGGTCTGTTACCATTCTCCACTTTCCAGATTTCTTCTTAAATAACAAATACAGGAGAATTCCAAGGGCTGGTTGATTCTTCTATATGCTGAGCATCTAACTGTTCCTGTACCAGCTGCTCTAAGGCCTGAAATTTCTCTTTTGTTAGAGGCCATTGATGAACCCATATAGGCTTCTCTGTTAGCCATTTTAGAGGTAGTGCTGTGGGTGTTTTTGAAAGATCAGCAGCTGTTTTGCCTTGTTTCTCTATAACCTGAACGGTCTGTGACTGTTTTTCATAATATCTTCTGATATTTCTTCTGGAACCATGTGCTAGATCATGGCTTATTTCTGTATTTGGAGGAATATTGATCTGCATGTTCCACTATTGCAGTAAATCTCTTCCCCATAAATTTATAGCTATATCAGCCACATATGGCTTTAATATTCCTCTCTGTCTTTCTGGTCCTATACATTCAAGCCATCTTGCACTCTGTTTTACCTGGGGTATTGATCCAATACCCAAAAACTGAACGTTTACTTCCTGAAGGGGCCAATTTGGATGCCATGACTCAGGTGAAATTATGGATACATCAGGGCCCATGTCCAATAAGCCTTCAATAATAACATAATTTATCTGTACTTTTAATTTTGGCCTTTGCTCATTGATAGAAGTTTGCCAAAATATTTGCTTTATATTTTTTCCTGAATTTTTTTTTCTTTTTCTGTAAATTTTCTATTCTTCCAGTTAGTGTGTCTTTTTAAAATAGTTTTTAACCTTTTAACCTTTTTAATTGTTCTGGGAAGGTGTTTCCTCCACAATGGCAGGGTAAGACTGGATTGGACTTGATATGGGGGCATTTGAAAGCCCCCTTGGGGCATTTCTCAAGGGAAGAAAGTTCCCTTGTCTGTCTCTTGTTGGCCTGCATTCATTAGTCCAATGTCTTCCTTTTCCACACCTTCTGCATATTCCAGAAGGGAGGGGTGTTCTCTTGGGATTATTCCTACCAAAAGCATTATTTCTGGGAATGCCTTGTTTACAATCTCTTTTAATGTGACCTTCCTTTCCACAATTATAACATTTGACATTTTGATTTTTTCTCATACCTCTTGAAATAAGCTCTCCTACCCAGTGATCATCACTGTCATAAGACTCCATATTAATTGTCTCACGAATCCAATCCTCCAAAGGTGCTGACCTTGCTTTTAAAGGTCTAAGTATTTTTCTACATTGTGCATTGGCATTCTCAAAAGCCTGTGATTCAATGATTATTCACCTGGCTTCTGAGTCCGGCACCATTCTGTTTACTGCTGTGGTTAATCTGTGCAAAAAATCTGTAAAAGGTTCTTTGGGACTTTGAATTATTTTTGTAAATGTTTCACTTTTTTTTTCCTATTTATTCAATACGATCTCAAGCATTTAAAGCTGCCATGTGACATAAATCCAGAAGATGGTCACTGTATAATGACTGCTTTTCAATATTGGCATAATCTCCTTCCCCAAGGAGTTGGTCTTGAGAGACTTCTATGCCTCTGGCCCTGTTTCTTTGTTCTATTGTTTTAGCCTCCTCCCTCCACCATGACTTGAACTGCATGAGCGTCCCTGCCTCAAGAATGGCTGTAACCATATCCAACCAATCTTTAGAGGTGACCCGGTTGCAGCATGACCAGGAGTTCAGCATTTTCTTAACAACTGGTGAATGCATCCCATATGATACAATTGCTTCCTTTACTCTCCATAATTCTAATAAATAGCCCAGCTAGCTCAGTCGGTAGAGCATGAAACTCTTAATCTCAGGGTCATGGGTTCAAGCCCAACGTTGGGCGCTAATTGTTGCATGAAATAATGAGACTCAGGGATAGATCTCTGAAGAAGTTGGAGATACTAGAGGGAATAAACACCACAGTCAAATCTTACCCAGCTGTCTTCTAGCTTCCTCAGCCTAGATTCCCTTGGAATGGCTTTTTCTGTGTTTGAATCCCCTCTAAAGTATTCTTCCAATAATTAAGGCGTGGCCCCACCACACCTGCTTGGGAGCCTGGATTCCTTCTATAATCTGAAGTGACCTTGACTCAGTTAGGATTAAGGGTGTAGGTCACCACTCCCAGGATACTCCCTGTGCTGGGATTAAAGGTTTGAATCACCACTCTGATTTTCCTAGACTGACTGTGGTTAGAGCTCTGGGACTTCTGGAGCTTTTACTAACCCCCCACATAAACTGTGGGTAGATTCCCTCTGATATCTCCAAAACTTCTGAAACTTTATTAAATCCTCACATATAAGCACATAAATTAAGTAAGAATATCAACTCAGGACCTAGACAAAAGACTTACAAAAGTCAATGGAATAGAACTTATAGTTCAAGCAGAAATTCAAAACTGTGGGAAAAAATTAATGCTTTCCAAAGATAATTATGTTTAACAAATGTTGTTGGCACAACTCTATATCCATCAGTAGAGGAATGAGAATAGACCCATAATTCTGAGTTTGTATAAAAATCAATTTAAAATACTTAATTTAGAACCTAAATCACTGAAGGAAAAACATAAGTTTATGAGAAAGATTCCAATAGCATAAGAAACAATTTCTGAGTTAATTAAATTAAAAAGAAATATGAACTCAAGCTTGGTGATATACAACTTTAATCCATCATTTGTGAGGTAGAAGCAGAAGGATTAGTCAACCTAGTATAACTTGTTTCTGAGTTCATTTTTTTTGTGGCTGTGGATATTTTCAAGAGGCTTTAGTTCTTCATTCAACATTCTCCCTCCTACGTCCCTCTCCCTCTCTCTCTCCCCCTCTCTCTTATCTTATTGTTATCATTTATAACTTAAGAATAAAATACTTTGCTGTATCCAGCAGGTTTAAAATGTGTGTACATGCTGCAATATCTAAATTAAACTAATTAATGAGTATATTATTTCACACCAATTTTGGTATAAGAATGCAAAACTCATTTTCAGCAATTTTTAAATACACAATAGATTATTAACTATAGTCACAGTGGTATACAATAGACTTGTTAAAATTATTTTCCTGTCTGATTGAAAATTTGTCTACCTATTATTTCCTCCAATTCTAATGTTCATTTTTTGTTATTTCACATGTAAATACAACCATGAAACATTTATCTTTCTGTGTCTAGCTTATTAAAATTAAATAATTTTAAAGTTCATCTATATTATTGCCAATGACAAGAATTTCCTACTTTAAATATTTTTTAATTTTTATTTTGAATGTGTGTGTGCATTTGTACATATATTGGAGTGCCTGTGAAAGACCAGAGGAGTGTATCAGTTCCCTGGAGCTCATTACAAGCAGTAAGCTGCCCAACATGGGTGTTCTGTAAGAGCAGTCTGCTTTCTTAATAGCTGAGCTATATATCAAGACTGATAGGGCTGAATAATAATCACAGCACATAAACATACATTTTTCTACTCAGGAATGTCATAGTCATAGTATAGCAGTCTAATTCAATGAGAACAAATAACTCAGACCAAATTACAGTCAAGAAAGAAAATAAGATGCTTATTACATTTAATTCCGTGAGTAATATGTCACTTTTTTTATATGCTACATTTTATAAATATGCCACTATACTCTAAAAAAGAAAATTTAAATTTTTTTTCTATGAGACAGAAAAGAGTAGCATAACTGTAGAGGGATTATGTTGTTCCCTTGTAAATAATTGTCCCCGCCTATGAATTTAATAAAAAGCGCTCATTGGCCAAAGGCAGACAGGAAGTGTAGGCGGGACTACCAGACTAAGAAGACTCTAGAAACAGGCAGAACAGAGCAGAATGCCAGAGAGAAGCCAGAAGAAATAGAGGACAACTATGCTGCTCTAAGAAAAGGTACAGAGCCACATGGATGAGCAGGATACAAGTCATGGGTTAGATTAATGGTAAAGAGTTAGCAAGTTCTATGCCTGGGCCTTATGCTGATCAGCCTAAAACTATTGTAAGCATCTGTGTGTCTCTGCAGGTCTGTGGGTCTGTGGGCCTAAACCTTGAGGCTAGGCCTGAAAGTCTGGGCCAGAAACCTCCTACTACACATAACATTTAAAACTATATGTTGCTTGAAGAAAGTTTGTTTCTATAATTATGTGTGGCAATGTAATATGATACAAATTGATAGACTGAGTTAATAATACAAGGTCATTCAAGACTTAAGACTGCTATTCTACTGTATACGCTGTCTGCTTGTTTAAACTACCTTTATGAGAAAACTGTAACAGTCAGCCTAACTAGCCTTGGAATACCCACGTAATCAACTTTTACAATCTATATGCAAATTTAAATCTTGAATTACATAAACTTCCATGTCCCAGATCCAGAAAGCAATGGATGTGTATTTGCTGAAATCAATAAATAGGATAAAAGCAGCATTACAAAATGAATATACATTATAGATAGTGGACACAACATATGGACATTGCCATAAAGCATTTTTTTCTGTTATCTAGGTGAGTTGTGTCATTTGGAGTTAGCAACTTAATCCCTTATAAAATTCTGTTAAAAGTTCTGTAAATTATCCTTAATTCCTTTCCTGTGTTTTTCTTTCTGTGCTGTTCAAAAAGAGTAAAGCATGCAGTCCCAGATATGGAGACACATAAGACACCATATATGCAAGCACAGATTTAGGCTCATACAACAAAGAGACAATGATGGACACATGTAGAAAAACAGAAAATTGAAATGTAGGCTCACTTTATGTTAAATAATACTGTGGAGAAATAATTTGTTAGTTTAATTTCTCAATATGACACAAATGCACTATTGATGATTCTAGTTTTTATTAATATATTCAGGATATTTTGATTACAGAATTTCAACAATAAAAATAGTTAAAGGAAAACTGTAACAAATAATGTATTAAACACAAATTGACAAAGATACATAATGCACACACATAGGTATTAATAAGGCAGGCCTCTTACATTTTAAGCATAGTTCAGATTAACACTCATACTCAATTCTGACCACTAAGTATAGTTGTTAGAGTTGTATTCAAATTTTACTACTAAAGATTCTATCATCAATTTATTATAGTACAAGTTATTACTAAAAGAAAGGCCTGCTTTTAAAAGTGTTTACCTTAGGACTCTCAAGTTGACCAAAGATTCGTATGTGTATGTTTACTAGCCCAACAATATAGTCTTGTTTTTTAAAGATTAAGTAAATATTTTCTTGCAAAATATTCATCAATGTTACTGTTGTGTGTTGTTTATTATATCATATTTTATTGTACTACATCTTATTATATTCACTGCATTCTATTCAATTATACCAATTGGAACAAAATGGAACAATCATGTGTATTGGACACTTGTGGTCCATCTAAAGTGTCTTCCTAAATAAAACAATCTAAAATCTTTGCATCCTATAAATGTAAGTAGACTACCTCAATAGGAATTCCAGGACTGTCAGGGAATTGTGTCATGAATATTTAATCCTAATACCAGCAAGCCAGAGTCAGCAACAGCAGGGGTATATAAAAGAGTCTAAGACCACCTTGGTCTACACATTAAGTTTCTGATCCACCAAAGATAAATAGTGGTACATTTGAAAATAAAACAAAAAATTCCAGGATATTGGGAAAAAAGCATCCAAATGTTTATATTCTCATTCATACAAGATTTGTCTTGAAACCATCTATAACAAAAACATCAAAAATTTGTTAGTCATCTGTCTTATAAAGTCCAACCAGAGTGAGAATTTCTGTGTTTATATATTGCAATTAAATTTTCCAGACTATCAACACGATCCTTAATCACACTTACATTTTTAATAACTGTTTACCATTGTGACTGGCAATGAAATCGTTGACAAAACACTAAACCTATCATTTTTTCCTTAATTTTGTAACTATTTCCTTGTAGAACCAAAATATATTCTATATTAAAATTATACTATATGGCCATTTTTCTGCATAAATAATGACATTTTTGAAAAGAAATAGATGTACCACATAATCCTGCAACTCAAGACAATTTACCAGCACTCCAAATATATCATGGAGATACTTTAATATCCATGTTTATTTCATCACTATTGATATTGCCTATATTATGTAATCAACATAAATGTCTATCAACAAAGGAATGGATAAATATGTTGTAATATATAGTCAATAGAAGTTTGTCAGCTGTAATAAAGAATAAATAATGTCAATTTCAAAAAATGATGGAATTGGTGATAATCATATTAATCAAATTAAGCCAGTTTAAGAAAACAAATATCATATATATATATGGTTCCTAGACTATATATAAATACACACACACACACACACACACACACACACACACACACACACACACACACACATACAAAATGAGAAAGTATAAAAAAAACTATCTAAAGACCAAAGGAGACTATTAGGATAGAATCAAAAGTATGAATGGTAGGTGATATGATGGTAAATACTGAATGTACAATGCATACTTGTATAAAAATTTAAATGATATTAAAAAGCATTCTGAATAATTATATCACCTTGCCAGCATATATGCACCTTAAATGCATAAGAAGCTTTAGCCTGTAATGTGAAATAAAAGGCCAAGTCTGGAGAAATAGCCTGTAGAAGATTGGAATTGGCAAGTTAAGATCTGTTGACATAAAATGACTTAGTTAAATCATTTCAAACAACATGCATGTCTGTATAGTCAAAAGATTTTGATTTAGTTTTCTGTAACAAGAATTCCTAAATATATATTTATTGATTTGTGATTTTTACCTTGAAGTTTCCAAGCATTTAACAGGGCTGATACATTCAACACTTTAGGACTTGTTAAACTTGGAATGTATAAAGGTAAGAATATTTCTGTTTCCACTCAAAACAGGTATGAACACAGACTGATGGACATATACATGTATAAACAAAAAAAAAACTTACTATAAATGACAGCATATAAAAGGTGAAAATACATTTTCCAACAATAGCTATTTAAATGGGTTTTCTTTTATCAATATTACTGTATTATATGCACAGCTTGGTGTAACAAATCAATATGCTAGGAGGTAAGGTAAGATCAAAGAAACAAATATGACTTAAATAGCTGCATATTATTTTTAGTCTATGCAGTCTTTAAATTAAAACCATATGGAAGTCTTATTTCAGAGTGTGGACAGTCTGCTGTACTTGAAGCAATGAGGAGGTTTCATACTATTTTTGCAATATGTTCTTGATAAAGTTACCAAATATGTATTGAAGGTTGTTTTTATTTGCATATAAATTTTCCCATAGATCATGGCACTATGAGGTGTTGCTTTGTTGAAGGAGATATGGTAGTTTTTTAGGAAGTGTGTCACTAGAGATGGGCTTTGAGCTTTCAAATACTCAAGCCAGGCCAGTGTCTCATTTTCTCCTCCTTTTGTCTGTGGATCAAGCTGTGGAACTCTCAGCTACCTCTCCAGTAACATGTGTGCCTGCATGTTGTCATGCTTCCCTCCATAACAATAATGGACTAAACCTCTGAACTGTAAACCAGCCATAATGACAAGTTTTCTTTATAAGAATTGACTGCTATGGTCATGGTGTCTCTTTATAGGAATATAACCTCTAATTAAGTCAAGACAAGGATTTTTATAGGGTTTCTACTGCTGTGATAAACATCATGAAAAAATTAAGTTGAGAAGGAGTGGGTGTGTTTCATCTTACAATTCCTATCACTAAGTGAAGCCACAGCATGAATTCAAGCAACTCAGTGTTTCAGTGGGGTTTCTTGGTCCCAGGCAGCCAGAGGCCCAGACCCACAGACCTGCCACCCGAGACCCCTTAGCAGGCCGCCACTGCTGCTCAGGCCCCCAGAAATGACTCAGATGCTTATATTAACTTTATGCTGTTTGGCCTATGGTACAGGCACATTGCTAGCTAGCTCTCACATCTTAAATCAACCCATTTCTATTCATCTGTATGCCACGTGGCCCGTGGATCACCTGTGCTCCTTACATGTTGCTCCTTTGGGCTTCATCTTGGTCTGCCCCTGACTCCACCCTTCCTTTCCTACCTATTCTGAATCCTCTGCCTACTTTTTCTATGGTGCCTGTCAAGGGCCAAAACAGCTCCTTTATTTAAAGATTGAGATTCACAGCATACAGAAAGGCATTCCCACATCAACTCAGGGACCTGGTGGCAACCTCTAGGTCATGAAGAAGTGGTATATACCAGCTTTCAACTTTTGGCTCATTCAGCCAGCCTTCCTATTCATTCAGCCAGGATCACAAGCTCAGGAATGGCACTACTCACAGTGATCTAGGCCCTCTCACATTCAAAATAATTCAAGAAAATGATTTTCAAGGTTTGATCACAGGACAACTGATGAGGCATTTTATTAATTAAATTTCCCTCATCTCAAATGATACTATCTTGCATCAAGTTGAAAAAAAAAAGAAAGAAAAAAGTTAACACAGAGTGACTTTCGGCAAATTTAAAGAAAGAAATATAAAATGAATTTATTAACTTCTTATTTGAGGCATTAGAGTGAACCTAGTGAGACAATGTCCAGAAGGTGAAAACTTGCTGGGCTGACTAAAATGATTAGGAAACTACAAGAGATTTTGGCTTATTCAGACTTATTTTAGGCCTCCTTAATTTTAAGGAACTTTTCAAGAATCCCAGTCAGAATGTAGTACATATATAATTTGTCCTTTCTTCTAACATCATCTTAATATATTATCTATTATTTCTGATGTTTATACATGTAAGTATATTTAATCTATCTTTGTGTGTATATAAACTTATATATATGTATAAAACACGTAAATATAATACTATCATATATTGATAGGTTGTATATGATATAATCATATAGTCATACATAATATTATAATTTGATATGGCACATAATATACAATGTTATATGCTTGCATAATATATTATAGTGTATATACTTATGTTATATAAGTATATAATATTTTGTATTATATATATGCATGTATTCTTCAAATTCCATATATTTTTGGAAATATAAAATATGGTAAAATCATAAGAGACTTATAAATATTTACCTGCTTACAATATTTAAGCTTAAAAAGAAAACATCTATATACACATAAAATACACACACACATACACATATATAAAATCAGATTTGCAGTATGTGTACAATAACTTCAGATAAATTTGAATTTATGTTAGCTCTTCACATTTACTCTGCAGTTGAAACTGACAGAAATATTGTATTTTAAAAAGATGCTCCTAATAAGATTCACAGGGCTTATATCCTGTTGTAACAACTGCATTAAAAGGAGTTTAAATATGGTGAAAAGACATCATTATGTTCCTTATCTCTACTTACTGTCTTTCTTCTTTTTATGTAATATTTTTATTAACTTCATATATTCATAAAATGCATTTTCAATGCAGTCACCTTCTAAGCTTTCTGCTAATTCCTCCATCCCACACATCCTTAGTCCATCTTCATCATGTGTCCTTTATTAATTTCTTTTGATAATATACACAGTACAATTCATTTTTTTTCAAGATTTACATAGTTTTAAGACTGTCCTTTAGAGAATTATTAACCTATCAGAAGCTACAGACTTAAAAATACTAATTTTTGCCTCCCCAAACTATAATGAATTGCCACTGTTTCCTTAACTATATGGAAAGGCTCATGACCCCATAGCTACTTCCAGAATGTTGTCTACTAGATTGATAATATCACAAAATAAATTATATCTGAACTAAATAATACTATTTTTCTTTCCATTATTTCTTGTCCAATAGAAGAGTGGCTTTAATTGAGTTTTTTAATTAATTCAGAGATTTTTTAATCAATGAGGAAGATGTGTACAGGTAATATGCAAAAATTAAGACATTTGATATAAAAAATCTTGAGTATTTGTAGATTCAGCATCTGAGTGAAAAGTCCTGGAACCAACTTCTCATGCCTATGAGGGAACAAATTACATTTTCGTGCACCTTTTAATAAACATTTAGTATGCTTCTATTTTTGAGCTGCTGTGACACTTCAATAATCATGGGAATTTAAATATATCTTTGAGATATTGGTTTAATTTCTTTTCAGTATTTACTAACATAGTTTCTACCATAATTACTTAACAATTGACATGTCCACCAACAGTATGCAAATGTTTCCTTTCCTCCACATCCCCTTAAACAGTTATTATCCAAAAAACCAAATAGCTAAGCTAGAATGTATATGCATGCATGCAGACAGGATGATTGGAAGGTGCAGATACAGAGAGAAACAAGGTTAAAGATGAAGTCATGTGTGTGCCCTGATATGTGTTATGTACATAGGATGTATCCTACCTCTGATGATATCCTGTAGTTCTATGAACAGTAAGGTCAAATCTATATCATCAGGAATGAAGTCAGCAATTTCAATATGTAAAACAACTCCTTCTGCATACTGAGAGTCAGTTATTACGTTGAGAGGCTCTGTAAAATCCAAAAACACCATAATAATTGCATATAGTTCTGACTTCTGAACAGAGATATAAGGGCTCTGATCCACCCTCATTAAGTTTTCTGATTTGTAGCCAGTCTTTCCTAAGTTATTCGCATCAGTATAAAATGTAGGAGCTCCAGATATGGGTTTATCCTATAGCACATGAGGAAAGATACAATTAGTTTCCTTTATAAATTGAATTCTCTTACTTCAAGGATATTTATTATTAATCTCTCCTTAAAAAATTACTACAAGCCCTTTCCAAGCTTAACTGTCTGCCCATAATCAATCTTCATTAGTAAAAGGCACACGATTTCTGCAGTGTTTTTTCCAGTCAATTGGCAAAGTCTGGATTTACCTTTAAAAATCAGATCAGAAATTTTTTTATGCAGCAGAAATATCCATTTTAATATAATATTTCCTCTTTGCATTAATATTCCTGTTGGAATTTTTCAACAGGGTAAAATAATCAGTGTGCAATCGAGGTCTAGATCCACACGATCCACATGTGTTTCTTGAAGTTTCTTTTCCACCAAATCTAATTCTCCCTTGGCTTCATCAGAGAATTCTCTGATGACTATTTAAATCCTTTTCACTGTCCAAAGTCTTGAACAAATAAACTAGTTCATAGTTTTTTATTCCAATAATGGGCCATAGATGAGCACTATCCCCTAGTAGCTTTTGAAAATCGTTGAGTCCTCAATTTATCTCTATTCAATTTCACCTTTTGTGGCCTAATTTTCTGTAAACCTATTTTATTACCCTAAATAATTGATAAAAATCTCCCCAAAGTACTTTTTCTGAGGCAATTTGTAGTCCCCAATCAGGAAATATTTTCTTCAGTTCTTCAAACAGTGCTTCTAATGTCTCTGGATTTCAGTCTGCCAACAAAATATCATCCATATAATGGTAAATGATAGATTGTGAAAAGCACTTGTGCAGTACTTCTAGTGATTGTTATACAAAATGTTGGCATAAGGTGGGACTATTCAACATTCCTTGGGGAAGGACCCTCCGTTGGAGCCTCTTAATTGAACATTAATTATTAAGAGTAGTCACTATGAAAGAAAATTTCTCTTTGTCCTGGTCCTGTAAAGGTATGGTAAAATAAAAAAAAAACAATCCTTCAAATCAATAACTGTAATAGGTCATCCCTTAGGTAACAGGGAAGGCAGAGGAATGTCAGATTGTAAAGAACCCATAAATTGAATCACTTTATTAATTGCTCTTAGATCCATCACCATCCTCCCTTTTTCAGATTTCTTCTTGACAACAAATACAGGAGAATTCCAGGGACTGGTTGATTTTTTGATATGCTGAGTCTGTAAATGCTCCTGTAGTAGCTGTTCCAAAACCTGAAATTTTCTTTTGTCATCCAAAGGCCATCGCTGAACCCAAATAGGCTTTTCTGTTTAATCAACTCAAAGGCAGTGCTGTGAGTGTCCTTTTAGGTTCTGTGGTTATTGGGCAATTCTTTTGTACAACCTAAACAGCTGGTGAATTTTCTTCATAGCACCTTAACACATTGCTTTTAGAAACATAATTGATTCTCCAGTTGATATCAGAACCTGTAGGGATTTTAATCTGGGTATTCCATTGCAGTAGAAGGTCACAACCCCACAGATTCACTGCTATGTCAGCCTTATATGGCTTCAACTGTCCTTTCTGAACTTCTGATGCTATGCATTCAAGCAATCTTACACTCTGTTTCACCTGAGATATTGTTCAAATACCCAGAAATTGGATATCCACTGCCTGTAAAGGCTACCTTGGATGCCATGATTGTGGGGTTGTGATGGAAACATCAGCCCCATGTCAACTAAGCTCTGGACATAAATATTATCTACCCATACTCTCTCAATTTTGCTCTTTGTTCATTTATTGAAGTCTGCCAAAATATTCGTTTTGTGATATTCCTTGGAACCTTCGATTTATCTCTCGAATTTATTCCATTATCCAATGCTATATGATCTTTTACATCAGGCATTGAATGTCCTACTCATTCTGAGGATGCTGGTCTTCCACTGTGACTGGATATGATCTTACCTTCCTTGACTTTGGAGTCTGATTTTTGAGGGATTCCCAGGGGAAGCCCTGAGAGGTGTTTCCTGATAGTAAAGGGTTGCCTTCTTTCTCCCTGGTAGATCTACATTTGTTGGTTCAATGTCATCCTTTACCCACCTTCTGCATAACATGAAGGCAATGGCCTTCTGTTCAAATAAAACCTAAAACGGGAATTATTTCCAAAAGTACCTTGTGTACAATTCTGTCTTATATGGCCTGGTTTACCACAGTTAAAGCAAGTGGTGCCTTGGTTCCTCACCCTAACATTATCAATGACTTGGCCTACACAATTCTTTTTGTCACAATGGATTCAGCATTGATTGTGTACTGATTCCATTCCTGTATTTATGCAGATCTGAACTTAAAGGCATAAGCATTCTTTTACATTCCATATTTGCATGATAAAAGGCCAGAGAAAGTATTAGTTGCTTCCTAACTTCTGGATCTGATACTACTCTATGTACAGCCATGGTAAGCTTCTGTAGAAAGTTGGTGTAAGGTTCTTTTAAGCCTTGTTTGACCTTAGTATAAGGTTCAATTTTCTGACCAGGGTCCAAAATCTTTTCCCAAGCATTCAGTGCAGCAGTATGGCATAGCAATAATGTATGCTCATCATAAGTAGTTTGAGCCTTCACATCAGCATCATTCCTTCACTGGAGATTTGGTCCTGAGAAGCAAAGAAACCCCTAATTTTTCCTTGTTGTTCTAAGGCCCTAGCATCCTCCATAAATCAGCTTCTCCTCTGTAAATTTTTAATTTGGTCCAACATCATGGCTGTTAGCTGCATCCAATCATGTGGCAAAATTTGATTTTTTGTTGACCATTGGTTTATCAGCTGTTTTACATAAGTAGAGTGTAAACCGTGAAGTGATATTGCCTCCTTATAATCCTTAATGTCTCTCATAAGTATTGGCTCATAACTATACTTTACAAATTCCAGGTACCTCCCCCCAAATTCTTTCTTTGACTGAACAGTAGCCGGGAACAATAGTGGTGGGGAAGAGGCTAGCCCCATCATGTTTACCACCTTAGGTAGAGTGTCTCCAGTACCATAATATTCCATCAGGGGTTGACCTGAACTGTTATGAGCATAAGATGCACTAATACTCTTTTCTAGTACTGCAATACAGTTCTCCCATTCCTGGATTTTGGATACTACTGGCTTCCATTCCTGAAGATAGGATATTACTGATTTTTCTAGAGCTTGATTTTCCTGATGAAGCAGTCCTTCCAAGGACCTCATAGAACCAGCAACTTTTCGATCTACATCATTAACATAATTAATGATTTTCTTGTCCTCATCATTAATGTAGCTAAAAAGTTTCTTGTTTTCATCATTTACTTAGAACCTATATTTTTTTTGTACAGTTTTATCCATATCCAAAGAGGAAGCCTTATCTCAAAGCTTGTTGTAACCAATTTCCAGAGAATTAACCTATCAGCCATTTTAATCTTTGAAATTTCCATATCAAATATTCTAGATATCAATTGTTGATTCCCAGATTTCTTCTCTTTAACCTCATCTGCCATTTTAGTGTTTGAAATTTTCACATCACATATCTTAGATATCAATTGTTGATTCCAAGATTTCACCTCTTTCATTATGCTTTGAAACATAAAATATAGAAACAAGCCTAAAAATAGCAGGACTGGGGCATTTAAGCCTTCAAGATATTCATTTGAGAATTTCTCAGTCACCATGGAAAAATATGACCTGAAGTCATTAATAGAATAATTATCAGCCATTACCTCAATTCAGTTGGAATGATGACGTTTGATTTGCAGGTGTCACAGTAGTGTTCAATGCTCCATTCACTAGCAATATGAAAGATGCAGGGACTCTCAGTAGCACAAGGCTACCTACAGACCCTATGTGATCTTCAGGGGCCCCAGCAGGCAGAATAAAATCCTTCGAAAAAGCAAAATCTCACAAATTAAGACAGGATGGTAAACAAAATAATTTTTTTGCAGCTACTCATGTGCAGAAATCACTCGCCAGTAGCACCGAGGTGGATACAGTGAATGTGTACAGCCACTGGGGTTGTTGGTTCAGTGTAACAGAAGTCATGGGTGGCTCAGTGTCAACAACTAAGAGTTTCCATTCAGTGCCAAGAAAGAGCAGCACAGAGCGTGCTTGAGAGTAGTGGTGGGGGTCGCAGCCTCCGCTGTTGCACAGAGGGGTGACCTTCGGCTCAGTGCCACATGCTAAGTGGGAAATGGGCCTGGAAGAATCTGACGAGCAGCTGCCACAATACGTGATCTCAGCTTTAGCTGGCTGGCACAGGCAGTGGGCTACCTGCTGCTCTGCAAGTCTCCTGTCAGCTGGAGAGTGAGGGGTGGGGCTCCATATGAAGGAGTGACAGGCTAGTGAGGGTGGGAGCTTTCAACCCAAACACTGGAGTACAGGTTCCCAAAGCTGAACACTCTTCCTGTCCTCTGCTTTCTGACAGTGTTTAAAACACAAATGGACCCCCTATGCTGGCAGGCACAGGCCAGCCCCACGTTGGGTGGCCAGATGAAGGCGTAAATCTCTATTGAAATATAAACCAACACTCACGATAGGCACCTGAGAGATTGGATTATCCACACAATGGACAATGGATACCAAACCAGTCTCTCCAGCAGGCAGGAACAAATGTGGCTCCCCAAGATCCCAGAAACCCCTCTTGAATGGGGTTTGCCACTCCCATTTCAGGAGCCTGGGATCCTGGGTAAGTGTCTTCCGACCTTATCAGCTGACACCTGAATCCCACCACAGTTAGATATATGATTTTCAAACATTTCCACTGCTTTATAGGTTGCTTTTTTATTAATTTTCTCTTTGGCTTTGCAAAAGGAATTTTTGCTGTTGATTTTAATTGTTTTGCTATTGTCTATGCTTGCATTTATGCCTGTTCTCATATCCACAAAATTATTGCCAAAATCAATATCAAACAATTTTCTTCCAAGAGTTTTTCTAGTTTCAAGTTTTATTATTAAGCCTGTCATCCATTTTAGGTTTATTTTTGTGAATGGTGCAAGACAAAGGCACAGCTGCATTATTTTATACATGGCTACTCAGTTTTACAGTAGCATTTATTTGCATCTATTGAAAAATTGCTTATATATTCTTAGGTTTATCTGTGCATTCTTTCACAACAATTTGTCAATGTTCCTGTTATTTATTTATTCAACAGATACTTGTCACAGAAAAGAGTAAGTCATGCTATAATTTGAAAATACACCTACATACATGTTACTGCTGTAGTGACAATAGCATAGGGTTTTAATTATAACCCTGCTTATAGCTAAAGAACAAAACAAATACTTTAGTATTTTGTTCAATCTCATTCTCTAAACTCTTAATACATAGAACTTCAGCATGTTTAAGATTTTTTGGCAGCTCACTAAATATAGTTAGTGCCTATATATACCTGATTGTGGAGTTCCCCCATAGAAATATCGAAAAACATATCAATAGGCATGTTTATATAAAATAATTTCTTCCTCAACAAGCAGTTCTTGACTGCCAATAGCTACTCAGTAAGGAGATAGGCCTGGAGATTATCTGTGGAATGTATAGGTCCTAGAGGTTTCTAGGGATCTGGAGGCCAGACTGACAAAGTACTAATGACTGGTTCCTTAAGACATATATGCTCCTTAGCACTTCCTCAAAAGCCAACTTTGGATCTGCCTGGGACATTGACAATAAGGATGGAGTCTTGATACAAGGTGACCTAGACCAGTGAAATACCATTGTAAGAGCATGGTTATTTTTTTATCTTTTTACTTATTTTTTTGAGACTGTCAAATATAGGTACTATATCTAATAATATTGCTATATTTCTTTCTATATACTCCAATTCTTCACATTTTACTTTACTCCCTTTCAAGTTCATGGCCTCTGAATACAACATATTGATTTTTTTATTGTTGCTCATATGTATGTGTTTGCTTGTCTTGCCCTTTTCTTATAAGCCTCTAATTACTTACAGCTTTTCAGCAGTGCATGTGTGTGTGTGTTAGAGAGAGAGAGAGAGAGAGAGAGAGAGAGAGAGAGAGAGAGAGAGAGAGAGAGAGAGAGAGAGAGAATTTTTTTATTCACAATGTCTTATTAACTGGTGTTGGTGTCATTATGAAGGACATTTTCAGGTAGCAAATATTGCTGAGATTTAATGGGTGCAACATTCCAGTCATGTCTAGAACATACTTGGTGTTTCAGATATATCATTAGCAATGGGAATCCCACAGTTAGTTGTTCTCTGCATTTTGACCAGTTGTGAGTCTCTGCAATATCTTCCATCTGTTAAAGAACACAAGCTTCTTTGATGAGTGGAAAGAGCTATGTTTATCTAATGGTTGTGTGGATAAATGTTTATAATACATTTTTAATAATATATTGGTTTAACAAAATGACAATAGTAGGTTCTCCCCAGGGTCTCTGTTGTAGGCTATGTTTATACAGCAGGTACAACTTCCAACCTACTTAGCAGTCCTTTAGCCCAATTAGAAAGATGTTATCTATAATGTTTTTATTCATAGTACTACTACTTCATATTTAGTGATGAGGAAATTTAAAAATAGAAAGCTAGGTATATAAACTAATTTTAAATCCCCAATTCTTAACTATGACAGTATGATGTAGCCTAGCACAGAAATATTAAAATCTATATTTAACTTGTAATAGATATTTCTCACAGAATGCTTATAATTTTACTAATTGATTCATAAGAGACAGGGACTTTTCAATTTTTAAGTGTGGCATAAACTATGCATCTCCATTTTCTATGTATATTTACATGTGGCCTGTGTCAAAATATTTTTTCAACATAAATTCTGTTCCTGTAACACAAAGAAAGAAAATAAATTGTAAACAAAAATATTTCTTACAATAGGCTCACCAGGAAAAAGAGAAGCTGTGTATTCAGAGGAGCTAAGAAAGTTTGTAAAGCATGAATGTTTGGGCAGCTTGAAGAATATTTCAGGAATCTTTGCAAACCGGAACATACATGCCCAGAAGCACATTTTTGCAATTTTGCAACTTTCTTCCTATAAGAAACACATTTGAAATCAAGTTTTGAAGATATCTCCATTTGATATTATTTTTACACTCTGGCCTGATCTAATAGCCTGAAAACCAGTTTTTATAATTATTTTGTTTTTAGGTCTAATTTTTAATTACTGAAAAAAATAAAAATAATAAACATATACATGTAATGTTTTACTTCCCACTAGATTGTGAATTCCTAGAGAACAGAACCTCTGATTATTTTCATTTCTATATAGAGTGTACTTCTGTGATGTGGGAATGCCTTTCTATATGCTGTGAATATAAATCTTTAAATAAAGGAGCTGTTTTGGGCCATGACAGGCACCATAGGAGAAGTAGGAGGAGAAATCAGAGCATAGGTAGGAAAATCAGAGCAGAGTCAGACAGATCCAGCAAGCCACCCAAGGAGCAAAAAGTAAGGAATACAGGTGAGCCACGGGCCACGTGGCAGACAGATTAATAGAAATGGGTTGATTTAAGATGTAAGAGCTAACTAGCAATGTGCCTGAGCCATAGGCCAAACAACATGAACTTAATATAAGTGTCTGAGTCATTTCTAGGGGGGGCCTGATCAGCTGCGTAGGGTGGCTAAGCAGTTTGGTGCAGCAGGTCTGTGGGTCTGGGCCTCTGGCCACCCGGCACCAAGAAACCCCATTGCAACACTTCTGTGTCTGAAATACCCCATAGTTTTTACTTAATAAATGTTAAATAAAAGTTAAATATGTAAACATTCTATCCTTTATAATAGAAATACTGACCTACTGTTAGAAACTTATAATGTAACTGGAATAAATACAGAACCTACTGTGGTAACTGTCTTCTAAGGGTTTAATTTGTTCATCAAAAGTCATTGAAGTCTAAGATACCATGGTTATAGATAGTATCAAGATGTTGGGCTTCAGGAAGCAATGAGACTATAAAGTCATAATTGTAAAAAATAGGATCTTTGCCCTTTTTAAGTAGATATAAAAAAATCTTTTTCTCTTTGTAATTTAAGGATACAATAAGAATATGACTATAAAATAAGAACATGGCCATCTACAAATCAGAATGTGTGCCCTCAAGAGATACCAGAACTAGCTTTGATTTTGAGCTTCCCTGATGTCAGATGTCTTTCTGTATACTGTGAATACTGTGGTTAATAAAGAAGCTGTTTTGGCACATGACAAGCCAGCTTAGGGGTAGGTGGAGCATCCAAACATAGAAAAAATAGAAAGAGGGCAGAGTCGCATAGAGATGCTACAGGCTACTGCAAAGAAAGCAAGATATAATTTGATGTAGGTAAAGCCATGTAGCCATGTGGCAAAAATTAGGTTAATAGAAATGGGTTGAGTTAAGATGTACAAGAGTTAGCTAGCAACAAGCCTGAACCAAAACAAAACAGTATGAAATTAATTCAAGCCTTTTTATGATTATTTGGGGGTTAAGTAGCTCCAAGACTGCAGGTCTAGAACTCAAGATAAATAGGTAAAAATCTTCAGGCAACACTTCCCAACCTCCAGAAGTATGAGACATAAATTTTATTTATACACTATGGTATTTTTACACACAAATAATACATTCATATAAAATAATAGTATCTTGTTAGAATTCAAAATTTTGGATCATTTGTTTTGAAAATACAATACTGCTATTTTATTCTGATTACTTACATGTTAGAATTTGAACTATCATCATTTCTTTGGTCATCTTATACATGAAGAAAATTATAGTAGCATTATGTTGTTACATTGTAAATAATTGTCCTGCCTACTGGTTTAATAAAAATGCTGATTGGCCAAAGACAGACAGGAAATAAGGGCAGGACTCCCAGACTAATAAAACTCTGGGAACAGGAAGAACAAAGTAGAAATGCCACAGAGTTGTCAGACAAGGCAGAAGATGCAGAGGACAACTATGCTGCTCTGAGAAAAGGTACCAAGCCACATGGCCAAACAGGATAAGAATCATGGGTTAGGTTAAGAGCAAGAGCTAGCAAGTTATGTGACTGGGCCCCAAGTTAATCAACATATAATTAATATAAGTATCTGAGTGTTTCAGTAGGACTATGAGACTGTTTCATTGTGAATCCTTAGTCATTTTCCAACCATAAGTGTTTTTAAAATATTCACATTCTCTTCAAGAGCCACACATTTTGCAGAAAAAGCTGAGTCAAAAAGTTCTCTTAAAGGGGCAGCATCCCACTAACAAACAGCAGACCCAAGAAAATGCTGTTACTAAGAACCCGTCTTTGACTCTGGTTTGCTGCTGCTGCTGTTGTTGTTGTTGTTGTTGTTGTTGTTGTTGTTGTTGTTGTTCGAAATAAACAGAAACCTTAAATCAATCACATGCTACTTAGTCTTCTGTGAGACTTCGGGAACCAGCTTGGTTGCAGCTTATGCTGCCTGATTCCAGTCTGCCGCCATTTTGTTTGTGGTCCAGATACCACACTATCTCTGTACAGTGACCTGCTTCAGATACACAATTTGAAAGCTGCTTTGGCTAAGTTTCTGTGATCTAGAACCCTTTCTAATCTTTCAAGATGAGACCTCCATTTTTACAACAAAGGCAAGAATATACTCATAAACACCAAAGTAGGGCTTCACTTTATCATATAACATTATAATTAACCTGAAGATATGAAATTCTGGTCTCTATCATAGATATGCATTTCATAAATTCATTGCTAAGAAAATCTCTAGCCTAGACTAACTTGGTTCATAATTTCTAAGCTTTTTTTTAAAAAAAAAAAAAACAGTAGTAATAAAAGAGTTTCAGATGGCCCAATACAAATATGATATCCTTCAAAAAAAATCCTGATTATAACTTTCAGAAAGGCCAATCAGTTTCTACCTGCTATTTTCAAGAGCACTCTTTTCAAAACTATATGAGAATATAAATCACATGAAATAAGTACACTATATTATAATTAATCCATTCTGCATTCTCTTGGTTCTTGAAATTGCACTGTCAATTTATTTCTGAAAGGTAATGTCTGGATCTATTACTCATTTTGGTATCTATAATTCATGTCAGATATGGTAAACTTGACAAAAAGTACAAGTGTGAAGGATAAAGAAAAATTAAATTAAAAGCAAATAGTTTTGAATTGGTACCACATCCAGCCTAGTGTAGCTGAGCCTGGAGAGAGTCGTCAGGGTTAAATCAGCACTCAAGAGACAGTCAGTTCCATCAGCCAGGGAGATCAGCTGCTTCTGCTCCCTCAGCCTTTATTTAGCAAGCTTATATACCCCTTAAGTTCCCCTGCCCTGGGTTCCTGTACCTGTCAGTGTGTTCTCTGGTGACAGGTGCAAGACTTCTCATCATAACAGGAAAACCACTGATTGCAAAACAGGGTGTTGATGCACATAATGCATCAACAAAGATCAGAGAAGTAAACAAAAGGACACTGACCTTGCCCAGGCTTTTTTTAGCCTGACACAGAGTATATGGGTCTGGGTATATCAGCACCCAACAAATTGGCAAAGCTGGGCCTGAATAATTTAGCAAACTGTAATTTCTTGATCTCACATGGATCCTGAAAATTGATATTCTATGCTAAAGAAAAATAACAAGCTAAACAGTTGAAGAAGTCAACAACTTCTCTGGGAAATATCATGGAATTGAGGTCAAGGGACAAATCACTGACATGAAAACTGATAAAACAGACAATTAAATACAAAAATCACAATTTACTGGTGCAGAAACACAAGAGAAAAATCCTTCAGCAAATTCAAGAGTCAGAGTATAAAAACAGAAATGAAAAGTAGTGAAATGTGAAAGACCTGATGTGAACCAACTGGACACTTTAAGAGAAGAGGCTTAGTTGAAAATTAAGGACATTTTTTATGAGTTTTCACTGCAGATTCTTATTTAAATACTCATATTAAACATAGGTGGAAATTTATTACACTAACCAAAGAAAAAGGAGGAATAACCTTTAAGAAACAATAACTGATCCTGGCCCACACTAGAGGGAGCCTTCTACTCCCTAGAGGCCAGTTTAGCATTCTGAACCTCAAGTAAGACAACCCTCCATACTGCCTGCCCAACATAACCTCTTTATCTTCTCACTATGCCCAGCCTATGCCTTTGATAGAAACCTTCCATCACACTAAAGACCAGACCAGAATCCTAATAACCAGGAAAATGACAACCATATCCAACCCCCACCTACCCAGCCTAGCATAACCTTTCACCATATCAGAGGCCAGTCCAGAATTTTGTTCTGCAGAAGCCAGAGCAGCATCCTGAAATTCAAATGCCATGTCAACTATTGGGGAAAAAAGACAGAAGTCTCACACCCCACCAGAATCCAAGTCAGTATCTGAACTCCAGAGGATCCCCAACCAGATCAGAGGCCACACACCTATATATCCAGAGTGTCATGTCCAAATTTGGGCAGAAATACCCCCACTGAACCAAAGACCATCAAGGCCATCAGAAGTCCAACCCAACAAATGGGCAGAAATTTTCTGTTCAGTCCTAGGCCATAGAATCCAAAATACCAAAGAGAAAACAGAAACCAAGGAAGAAAACATCTATCTAACAGAGAGAAATCCAGAAACAGGCACCTAGACCTATAATCACTTCAAACCCAGATGCCTAAACAAAAGTGTAAGAGCAAAACAACAGCCATGGCAATACATCACCATCAGAGCTCAAGTATCACATTACATTAAGTCCTGAATATCCCAACACAGCAGAAGCATAAAAAGAATCTTAAAACTAATTTTATGTAGATAACATAGGTCTTTAAATAGACAATTAAGAACTCCTTTATGTGAGTTGAGGAAAAAAAAAACACCAAAAATTCCCTAAAGAATGCTATAAAACCAAAGGGGGGGAGGGGGAACAGGTAAAAAAAAAACTCTTCAAGGCCTGAAAATCAAAATACATGCTATGAAGAAAATACAAACTAAGAGAATTCAGGAAAGGGAAAATCTTGGTAAGAGAACAGTAACTACAGATGCAAGCGTTACCAATACAATTCAAGATATGGAAGAAAAAATCTCAGGCATTGAAGATACAATAAATGAAAGAGACTCATCAAAGAAAATGTTAGATCTAAAAAGAAAATACAAGATTATCCAGAAAATATGGGATACCATGAAAAAACCAAAGCCAAGTGATGTGGGAATGTCTTTTTGTATGATGTTAATATCAATCATTAAATAAAGCAGCTGTTTTGGCTCTTGGCAAACACTGTAGCCAGAGACATAAGCATAGAGAAGAAGGAGGCCAGAGATAGACAGATCAAGCCAAAGAAGAAACATATAAGGAACACAGGTGAACCATGGACCATATGGCAGTTTAATGAAAATGGGTTGAAGTAAGGTGAATGAGGTAGCTAGCAATGTGCCTAAGCCATAAGCCAAACAGCATGAAATTAATATGAGCATCTGAGTCATTTTGGGGGCCTAAGCAGTGGGGCACAGCTAAGCACTCTGGGACAACAGGTCTGTGGGCCTATACCTCTGGCTGAATGGGACCAGAAGCCTCATTGTAACAGCCAAGAATCATAGGAATAGAAGAATTCCAGCAAACAAACCATTTTATAATTTAATCCCATAAACCACTCAGTCTCTTTACCAGGGGCCACTTCAGAGCCACAACTCAGAAGCTGCTTTGGGTTTCATTTCTATGTTCTAGACTGTTTCTAAAGCTTTCTATGGCATTATGCAGGTATATTTTACCCACGTTGGGCTTCCATTTGTAGTAAGAAGTTTCTGGCCCAGACTTTTGGGCCTAGTCTCAAGGTTTCGACCCACAGACCCACAGAGACACGCAGATGCTTACAGTAGTTTTAGGCTGATTGGCCTAAGGCCCAGGCATATAACTTGCTAACTCTTTACACTGAATCTAACCCATGACTCTTATCCTGTTCAGCCACAGTCAGATCTTACCCAGCTGTCTTCCAGCTTCCTCAGCCTGACTTCTCTTGGCTTCCTCTAGCTTCTGTCTTTCTATTCCTGCCTTAAATACTCTTTTGGTAAGTTAAGGCATGGCCCCATCACTGTCTGCTTGGAAGCCTGGAATTCCTTCTGTAATCTAAAATGACCTTGAACTCAGTTGGGATTAAGGGCGTAGGTCACCACTCCCAGGATACTCCCCCCTGTGCTGGAATTAAAGGTATGAGTCACCACTCTCTGATCCTTCTAGATTGGCTGTGGTTATCCCTCTTATGAGGGATAATTATTGAGTCTAATTATGGCTGAAATGGACTAAAAATATGTACAGAACATTTCATTCACATACAAAAGAATATGCCCTTTTCTCAGCACCTGATGGAACCTTGAAAACTGACCAAATACTCTGTCAAAAGGAAAGTCTCAATAGATACAGTAAAATTGAAATAAACCCCTGTATCATAACAAACCATCATAAATTAAAGTTTAATTTTAACAAAAATAGAAGAAACAGAGTGCCTTCAAATTTATGGAAACTGAAAAACTTTCTAATGAATTACCACTGAGTCAAGGAAGAATTAAAGAAATTACACACTTTCTAGAATTCAATGAAAATAAATAAGTATGCAAACTTAAGGAATACAATAAAAACAATGCTAAAAAAATAGTTTATGGAACTAAATGCCCTCATAAAGAATTTGAGATGATCTCATACCATAGGACAAAAAGAAGCAAAAACACCCAAGATGAATAGATGACAGAAAATAATCAAACAGGGATAAAATCAATAAAAATAGAGTTAGTTCTTTGAGAAAGTTGTCAAAATAGACAAACCCTTATCCAACATATCAAAATGTAGAGAAGGTTTATCTAAATAAAATCAGAAACAGATATGGGGACTTAACAGACATCAAGGAATTCAAAAAAATCATTAGGTCATTCTTCAAAAACTTTACTCCACAAAATTAAAAATGTAAATGAAATAGACAATTTTCTCTATAAATACAACTTAATTTACAAGGTTAAATCAAGATCAGATAAGCAATTTAAATAAATAGATATCATAAACGTAGACAATAGTCTGAACCACAAAATGTACCTCAACAAACTGGAGAGAATATACATAGTGCTCTTTCAAATCACAGTAAAATTAAGCTATAAATCAACAAAGAAAAGATAACTGCAAAATTAAAAATACTTAAAAATCAAACAGCAAACTCTTAAAAATAAATTGTACTACTCAGAATTTCAAGACAAATCTGACAGATATTTTAAAATAAATAAAATAAAATTTATTTAAACATATAAAACGAAGCTAAGCCTGTATATAAGAATTTTCTCCTCTCTAGACACAACTGCTGTTTGGTTATAGCTCTGTGATACCAGCTTCATCTTTACTTAATCATCTCTATAAGTCCCAGATACAATCAAATAGGAAACTCCAGCTTTGATACATTGATTTAAGCAAAGGGGACAATTTAATTTATTACCAAACATGTATATAAAATTCTAGCTGAAATCAAAGAAGTAGAAAAAAACTGACATATAAACAAAATAAACAGAAAACTAAGTACAAGAGTAAAAAATAGTAATTATAAACATAAAAACTATAAACCAAATATAACAATAATTTTAAATTGTCTAAATAAAATAATTTTTGAAAATATTAATAAATAAAAGTCTTAATTTTTCTACATGAAAACATAGACTAAATGAGGTACATAATACTTATTCTAATAGAGTATAGAAAGAATTCAAGACAATAAAGTCATATTCCTTGATAGGAAGCAACTACATAATAGTAACAGAAATCATTATTATTATTAAGCATAAGTTAATATATAAGAAATACCCAGAAAATAATATTAATTATCAAATTATTAATATATAAATAGTAAATATGAATATCCAGTTTTAGTAATAGCATATACTTTACTAAAACTTACTTATTATTTGAATTTCTACTCTTACCTTAGCCTACACAAATAGTTTTTTCTCTCTCTCCTTATCTTTGTGGTAACTCTAACCAAGCAAGTAAAAGTCTTATATGACAAAATTTATGTCACTGAAGAAAGAAATTGAATAATATATCTGAATCTGGGATTATCTTTCATGCTCATAAATCAACAGGGTACAGAGAACACAAAACTCCTGGGTAAGGCACTTGCACTGCTGTTGATATGGCCACAATCCCTGTCAATATCTTGGGAAGAAAGGCCCCATCTGGACTTCAAGAGGAGTGTAAAGCCAGTAGCCATGGCCAATGCTGCTGATTCCCCCCTCTTTCTTCCCAGACACATAGTTGGGACCCATGATCTGGGCCTTGAGTTCAGTAGACAACCCAGAGAACACTCTAACAATGGCATATACGTAGGTTTTGTTGGAAGTGTCCCCTGTAAACCAGTAAACAGATATACTTCTGTGCAGTGACTCAACCATACAATGACTTCTGTGCAGTAAGTCAGCCAAAGGCACATCAGGACTTTGAACAATGTCTTGCCCTTCTTGTCTTTGTCCTCACTATCATGCTTGATGTTCAGCTTCTTTATTAGCTTAGCCAGATCCTCCTTTGTGGATTTTATAATGGTGTTGAACACCTTGAAGATGGGATCCAGACTAAGCTTGCAAAAGGTATGGGGCAGTTTCTTCCAAACAGGACTGTTAGCAGACTTGCTGAATTTGTCATAGGCCAGTCTCCTTTACTGTAGCTTCAGTTACACAGATAATGGATGCTTCTTAGTCCTGCCTCTACTATTGGCTTAGTATTATGACTACTGGAGCTGCCATTGCTGTTCTCCTGGGAACAAATCTTGATTTGTTGTTCTTCTGCTCCTTTGTTTAGATGTTCATGTTTTACTGTGATCACTGGCAGATTTATGTCTCAGAGGTGTTGAGATTTGGAAGAACTGATATAACTGAGATTTGGGTAGCTATTAATCATCTTTATACATCTACATTTGTAGACATATAAAGCAACAATGTAGAATTGTACAATATCTATTCTAGAAATAAAACTGAAGATCTTTTTATTCTGGAGCAAGTCAGTGGAGCAATATTTTCCTGTTCAAATTATTTTCATGTTGTCCTCCATGGTGGTATTAGCAAAAAATGGATTTACTATTATAGATACAGTGTCATATCACCTGGACTCAACATAGTATTACTTATTATATTGGCAATAATGTTCTATAAAAAGTCTACAACAAATGTGTTTGAAAACTACCCTTGCATTTATACCTTAATGTTCAAATGTGTCTTTGCTAAAGTTGCACAAAATTGATGATAGCTCAAATGATGAAAAGTGAACTAATTCTTCAAGATATCTTTTTGGGTCTGTGTCTTTTGTTTTAGGACCAATCATTTAATAATTTTATAGATGAATATGTTGCTCTAGGGATAGCAATGGTACTTTTTTATGTGATATGTAGTCAGAACCTCTGCCAGAGAAACAGACATAAAGATCAAAATGATTTAAAATACTTCTAACAGCAATAATAACAACAAAGAATTAAGTCAACTAACGTGCCTTGACCTTAGAGCATCAGTCCACACAGCTTTATCTAATGTAAATCTTCTGCCTTTGATTATTTCTGCATCATAGGAAAAAGGAATAGTGATCATTACAATTTGGGGCCAGACAATGATATTTTTATACAAATTTCTTAACCTAAAAGAAGGCTTTATATCTTCCCTGGGGGCTCTTGTTCAAATGTTATTTTAGTGCAAACATCAAATGATAGACTGTCATCCTATCATTATAGGTAGAAAGTATGTGGGCATTCTTTATTTTATGTACTGTATACATAACATAGCATCCAACTTAAGAGAAAATATAAAGGTGGTAGAATTTGCATGTTAATAGGTCAATTTAGGCTACCATTTTAAAAAATCAACAGTGCTTTACTATTCTTTAGCTCAAAGTTTATATGATTTTGTATCATTTATGCCTTCAGAATGCTCTAGAAAAGATCTCTACCTGAAACAATTAAAGAGCTTTTTTAAACTTTGTTTTCTGTCTCAATTTAATAGATACAATAAGCTGATTATAGCCATTGGAGTTTAGTAAAGTTGATGAGTCTCATAGTAGTTGTCCTGGAGCAGGACAAGTGGTAAATTCAACAAACTTTTATATTCAAAACTACATTATTCTCATAATCTTAAATGCATGGATATAATTCTAGTGTGTACATTTGGGTTTTGATAATACATATTACATAGGAGCCAGATGCAAAATATTTATTTTACTTACCAGTTCAGCAGCAATAGCTCTTCCAGCACCACTTCTCATTTGTTCCAGTCTCCTGAGGGCAAATACTGTACCCTCAAGGCTAAACATGGCCATAAAGACTGGGTAATGTATATGCTCCACTTTCTTGGTCTCACTGCCCTCTAAAAGTTTAAGACCTGTGAGCCTTCATTTTTTCTCATTTTTGTATGATGCTTTTTGAGGTAAGGAACATTAGCACTACAGGAGCTAGCTAAATATATTAAGGACACACAGTTGGCTAAGTTTCTATATTATTTATTATAGAGAACACACAATTTTTTAAATTAAATCAGACAAGGGCAGAGGTTATAGCCTTTGACTATTTTTTGAAAAGTTTTTGCATAGCATAAAAAGCCTGTTTGATGCCTCTGAGATTCTCACTTATGTTTTGATTGGTTGGATGGTGCTTTTAATCTTTCTCCTTTTTATGTGTCACCTGAAGAACATCTGACAGCAGCAGGCAACAGCTAAGGTGACTCTTCAGGTTTTAATAACTCTTAAATATCTGATCCGTAACCCTCCACAGGAGGTTATGCATACTTGGATTTCTGAAACTCAAAGACTACTGCCTAATACCTAGGCAGCTCTCCAAGAGTGGATGTTACTAAAGAACTAGTATTTAATAATTGCTAAGAGCTTGTTAGGCAAGTCAACCTAAAACAGTCATGGTCAAGTTGCTGAGCCCTCCTGAGGTGCTGGTTGTGGGATGTCTTTCTGTATGTTGTGAATATAATTAGGAAAGGAACCATTTTGGCCTATGGCAAGGCATCTTAGAAGCAGGTGGAAAATCCCAGAACAGATAAAGGGAAAGTAGAGAAGAGTCAGACAGAAATGTGATCCAGCTACCCAAGAGGCAAGATGTAAAGAACCAGGTAAGCCACAAGCCATATGGCAAGACATAGATGAATATAAATGGGTTAAGTTGTAAGAGCTAACCAGCAATAAGTCTGAGCCATAGGCCAAAGAGCGTATAATTAATATAAACATAAGAGTCATTATTTGTGACTAAGCACAAGCAGGGTTCTGGGACTACTACAGGCCAGAAAAAATTTTATGCTACAAATGGCACCCTCTGTCAGGCCATGAAAAAACCTTAAAAGGGATTCTCAATGCACAAAAGCAGAGCCACATTTGTTTCACAGTCTAATGCCAGCAGCAGAGCAGAGACATGTCTCTAAGGAGATGCCTGCGGGAAGTTGCTGACTACCTGTCATCATGAGCTGAGCAGCTTGGCTGATTTCTGCAGTCTCTCTCAAGGGCTGTGGTACGGAGATGCTTCTTCCAGCTGCTGATTTTGAGTTTAGAAACACAGCTAAGCTATGGACTTAAAAATATAGCTCTGTGATATTTTGTACTGCTTCTCAGAATCAGGAAGGTAATGTGACTCCACTACTTTGAAAAGCTGAGTGAAGTAGAGTCAGCAGTGCTTCAGACCTAGCTACTAGCTACAAAGTTTAGCAACTTAAAAATCCTCCTCGCTAAAAAATAATTAAATATACACAGTAAAATATATTCAGATAAAGAAAGCCTCAAAATGGGTTGCAATATGTGTAAAAATGTACGAAGGCTTGGGAGAGAAAAGTGTAGAGAAAGTCCTTTAAAAAGAGAGGTAGTGTAATAAATATAATAAGCCATATAAAAATGGAAATACACAAAGTCTGGATTATGTTTATTATTATATTTTCTTTTCTTTTAATTTTTTAACTGTTAATGAGATTAGTGCAGAAAGACATTTGAATGTAAGGCTACAAAGTTAAACCAACATATATATTATATATTTTACATATATATATTAAACACACACACACACACACACACACACACACACACACACATATATATATATATATATATATATATATATATATATATATATAAAGGTATCTTGATTTTGAAATTTGGGTCTTAAGGACATGTTGCTTTGGAAAAGAGGTTGTGCTTTTGTTTCTACAGGAGATGAGAACGTGTAGATTGCTCCAGGCTAATATAGTTTGTTCAACAAAGACCACCTGAAAAAAATCTCTTTCAGGAAGAGAGGGCCACATCAGCTTCCAGGCTGCCAACTAAGATGATCTAGCTTTAGGTACACCACAAGATTGCCAATGCTCCTCAACATCAGGAAATAGTAATGGAAAGCTATGCCCAAATTCCCAAAATATAATTTATAAATGTTTATTTTAATTATAAATGGTTAATGTTCATAGTCAATTTTTACTAGGGAAAAGGGAGGATATAACATAGAAATGATTTTTCAAAGGTAAATCATTAAATCTACTTTAAAAGAAACAACTGTTAATATCAAAACATTTTACATTGGTATGGATTTTGGTTTATTACAAATGTGAGGTTAATTTTGTTATACTATATGTATATTTCTATTTCTACTCTTGTTTAAGGTATTATGTGATGTGGGAATGTCTTTCTGAATGCTGTGAATATCATTTTTTAAATAAAGGACTGTTTTACCCATGGCAGGCACCATAGAAAAGGTAGGCAGTGAAATCAGAACATAGGTAGGAGGAGGGCAAAGTGAGAAAAATATCAAGCCAGATGCCCAAAGAAGCAACATGTAAGGAACACAAATGCCACATGGCAGGACAGATTAATAAAATTGGATTGAGTTAAAATGAAGGAGCTAGCTAACACTGTGCCTAACCTATAGGCCAAACAACATGAAGTTATTATAAGTGTTTATGTGTTTCTTTGGGACTTTGGGATTGGTGGTCCAGATATGTGGCTGTGGGTGGGTCTGAACTGTGGGATTAGTTTGGGCCAGAAACCTCAGTGTTACAGATGTTGCTCAATGTGGGAATTAAGAAATTCCTTTAAAATTCTAATGTATAATTTAAAAATACAGATCAATAATTAATCATCTCTGACAACCAAACTTATATTCATGTTAGTTAGATATTTTTAGGTATACAAAGATATATTTCAATTAGATAGGCAATCTTCAAACACTTCAAAGACCTACAACATGTGGCATTTAAAATATTTTAAGAACAGACTTTTCTGGATAGTGAACCATGTCTGCTACTGGGAGCATGAATTTATTTCAAGAGGATGATGGATATCGAAGAATCTCCATGTAGAGTTTACTTTTTTTGAGGCAAAAGTTAGCCATTGGACAAGAAACTGTTCTTGCCTCAACTGCTTAACAATATGCAGAACCCACAGGAAAGTGACATCCAAACTTTAGCAGAACAAGCCAAAATGATTCTTCAGGTTCCCTGCTTTACAGAGAAAACTGGCAGACATTCTGACGGGCACAGAGAGAAGCAACTAATAAACTATACTAGAATGGGCAGGACATTCCTTCAATTTTTCTGTTTCAAAAAAGGCTACCAGAGACTCTAGGCCTGTAGGCTGAAGATGGATGCCCCAACATTACAAAGGAACTTTGTGTGACTGTCCAGGCAGCCAAATGTCATCTCTGTAATTCTATATTTTAGAAGTTGTTTACATTTCCTGTTTACTAAGGTAATATTATTTCCTTCTGTGGTCTTTGATGTAGTGGAAGATTAGATACTTATTTCCTTAGTTGCAATAAAAGGTAAGTTAGATGTAAAATTTTATACTCACAAGGATAAGGTAAATGATATAATAGTTTCTTTACTTTTGCTAAATACAAATAAACTACATATTGTAACTATAATTCTTGTTTTATAGCTGTCTTGTTATAAGTAATTTGCTGTTAAATTTTAAGCTTTCCTTTTTGATTAGACAGAAAAGAAGAAGTGATATAGGATGACCTTTTGTATACAGTGAATATTATTGATTAATAAAGGGATTATTTTGCCTATGGCAAGACATCTTAGAATCAGGCAGGGAATCTGGGCATAGATAATGGGGAAGAAGAGTAGAATCAGACAAAAATGTGATCCAGCTACCCAAGAGGCAAGATGTAAAGAAACAGGTAAGCCACAAGCCACATGGCAAGACAAAGATGAATAGAAATGGGTTAAGTTGCAAAAGCTAGCTAGCAATAATCCTAAAACATAGACTGAACATCATTTAATTAAAATAAGTATCTGGGTCATTATTTGGGCTAAGCAGCAGTTGGGCTATGGGCTTTTCCCAACCCATGGACTAGGAAGGGCCAGAAATTTCATACTACAAGGTGGGTTCAACAAGGTCAGGACAAAGAACTTTGCGCCCACTGAGAACCCATATAATAAAATTAAAAATGGAGGATATGGAATAGGTGGGACCATATAGCTAAGGAAATTGTTTCAAACCATTTGCCAAGGTATGTACATAACATACTTCTTTATGAGCCAAGTTGGAGTCTGCCTGAGGGCCTAGCAACAGCCGCTGTCCAATGTCTCTGATTGCTTAGAATATGCCTAGCAACAGGTACTGCTCAGAGTTACTAATCATTGGGAATCTTCCTTTCAAGAGATGCTTTGAAATCTCATTGTGTGCAACTAATGAGGGTCAGTTGTACAAAGTTACCAGATTGTGATGTAGCCTGAGTATTCTCTCCATTATGGAATAAATGAACTAGTCCTTTTCAATCGGACTCACAAGGTCTGTGTAGTTGACTCTACATCTTCTCACCTACTCCCCAGAGGGAACTGTTAGAACCCAGTGACACTTGGGAAGCCATCCATTTTCTGAAAGAAAACAGAAGTTCACTAAATTTGGGGAAGAGTAAAAGTAGGGGGGTGAGAGGAGTATACCCAGGGGAGGCTGGAGTTGAGAAGTATTATAAAATTTTTTCAAAATAATGTACATGTACAGTAGTACATTAAGGAATCTGTTTCATTAAAACTAAAAATACTATCACATCATGGTGAAATTATTTTATTAACTAAATTTCCTTACTTACTATACACTCTGACAAGAGATTTGCTTCCCTCCTTTTCTCATATTTCTTCACTCACTTCTCTCTGAACCCTCATACCCTTCTCCTCCTTTACTCCTCAGAAAGAGACAGGTCTTTCACGTATATCAACAAAACATGCCATAAAAATAAAATATCAGTGGAACTAAGCACCTCCTCTTACATTAGGCTGGGAAAGACAATGCAGTATGAGGAAAAGGGTCTCAAAAGCCAGGCAAAGCATTAATGACAGCTGTTGCTCCTACTGTTAGAAGTCCCACAAGAAGACCAAGCTATACAACTGTCAAATACATGCAGATGGCCTAGATAAGTCTTATGCAGTCTCCTTGGCTGTCAGTCCAGTCTCTGTGAGCTTCTATGAGCCCAGGTTAGTTAATTATATGGGTTTTATTTTGACGTAATTAGTATCTCTTGTTCCTTAAATCTTTTCTTTTTCTCTTCAACAGGATTTCCTTAGCTCAGCCTAGTGCTTGGCTGTGAGTCTCTGCATCTGTTTCCATAGTGAATGAAGCCTCTCTAATGACAATTGGGGTATGTTTTTGGGTCCCAACAGATCCCTCAGTGGAGGGGCAGAAGGCATAGTGTCAATGACACAGATCCTGAGAGTATTGAAAACAAAGGACTTACTCATCTGTGAGGGAAGCAGAGCTGGAGACAAGAACAGAGGCTGAACTCGGTCTCTGACAAGGTGGCAGAGCTGCCCTGCATGATCATCAAGGAAACCTAGAATTTGCTGGAAGAGCCAGTTCCTGGCATTAAAGCAGAACCAGATGAGAGCAATGCCCATCATTTTCAAGTGATCATTGCTGGCACTCAGAATTTCCCCTTTGAGGGAAGTACTTTTAAACTTGAACTATTCCTTCTGGAAGAATACCCAATGGAAGCACCTAAAGTTCATTTCATGACCAAAATTTATCATCCCAATGCAGACAAGATGGGAAGAAAATGTTTAGATATTTTGAAAGATAAGTGAACCCCAGCACTGCAGATCTGCACTGTTCTGTTATAATTCCAGGCTTCGTTAAGTGCTCCTGATCCAGATGATCCATTAGCAAATGAGGTAGCCAAGCAGTGGAAGACCAATGAAACCCAAGCCATAGAAACAGCAAGATCATAGACTAGGCTATATGCCATGAATAATATTTAAGTAAATCAGATCAAGTGCACATCACTTCTCCTGTAATGGACACAGTATTAGAAATATTACAGAATAAAAGCCTAGGCGTCTTCATCTTTCATGATTACATGCATATTAGCAAATCTATATCTGGTCCTGATTCACTGTTGTAAAGCATGAGCAGAGGTTAGAAGTATCATCTGGGTTGTTGTAAAATGTTTAAAAGCAGTGACTCTGCTTGGATTAGTTTCCCCATCATGGTTTAAGTAAAAAAAAGAAAAAAACAAACAAACAAAAAAAAAGCTCTGTGAATAAAGGTAGTTGTCAGGGTTAGCTGCCAGGGGTATGGATGTTCATATTTTGGGGGGGGAAGAAGTTTTACTTTAATTTTATGATCTCCTTTCCCCCACTTCCTCTTATGAGATCTAATTGCAGTGGTTAAATATAGTTAATAAGCTTTTTAGAGTATGCTTTTTAGCTAAGTATAACTATAGACACTGTAGATGGACAAGCTTAATTGTCTGAACCAAAATGGGAACATAATAATAAACATCACAGCCCTCACTAATAACATTGTGACTTTGATGTGAAGTGTAGAGTCTATGCCTCCCCCCCAAACAAGCCAAAAGAAGCTTGTAACTATTTTGTATGGCTTGTCTGGAAACTTATGTTTTAGTGAAGAATTTTTGTTATTCTAAAACAAAAGGACTAACTCATTTATTCAACAATGGGGAGAGCCTTATATACTGTCCTCCAGCAACCAGGCTGCATCAGGATCTGGTGATATTTCATGGCTGTCCCTCATTAGCTGGGCATGATCAGGAGATCTGACAGCATCTCTTACTAGATAAATTTCCAATGATCAGTAACTCTGGGAAACACCTGTTGCTAGGTAGATTTCAAGAAAGAAGGAATGCTGGACAGTAGCTGTTACTAGGCAGTCACATAGACTCCATGTTGTCTTCTAAGGTAGTACATTATTTGCAGGGCTTGGCAATTGGTTTGAGCCAATTATCTTGGTCCTATGGGCCTGTCTTACTATATATGAAGGCACCAATCTATGAGGACAGCAGAATATTGTTAAACACTGTCAAGCTTACATTATTTTTGTCTAGTCATTTTTTGTTCTATTCTAGGTCTCTGGACCATACAGCCTCTCTTGATATACCAGGAAGTGTCAAGGATAGGATAACTCTCATGGCACAGATCTCAGACTGGACCAGCCACTGATTTGCCACTTCCGCAATCTCTGTGCTATTCTTACCCCAAAATACCTCATAAGCAGGACATACTGTAGATCAAGGGTTATGTGGCTGGATTGATCTCCCAATCTCTCCACTGAAAGACTTATCTAATCACAAGAAATAACCAGTTTAGGCTACATATCCCCTATTACTAGGATTTTCAGATAGAGTTATAAGGATAGGTTATGAGAGTAAATTTCTTAGAGTTTCTCTTACACGGGGTTTTTACCTGACCCAGAAAGATCAGTCCATTTCTAGTCATTTTCTTTAAAGTACTCTTTCCCACCATACACTCCCAACCTTATCACCCAGGTCCCCATCACCATCCACCCAGATTTCACTTATAGGATTTCTTCTCTTTCTTCCTAAGGAGATTTAAAAAAAAAAACCCTCTTGAGCCCTCTTTTTTACCTACCCCAGGCATGTGGATTATGGCATTATTATCCTTTACATTATAGCTAATATATACTTATAAATGAGTAAATACCATGTTCATCTTTCTGGAACTAGGTTACTTCACTCAGGATGACTTTTTTTTACTAATTTCATCCATTTGCCTCCAAAATGTGGTAATGTCATTGTTTTAACAGCTGAGAAATAGTCCATTGTGTATATGTTCCACATTTTCTTCATCTATTTTTCAGTTGAGGGACATATAGGTTATTTCCTGATTCTTGCTATTACAAATAAAACTGCTATAAACATAGATAAAGCAAGTGTCCTTACAGTATGAATGAGCATCTTTTGGGTATATGCCCAATTTTCTGTGAAACTGCCATATTAATTTTCAAAGTAGCTGTTAAAGTTTGCATTCCTACCAGCAACAGAAGAGTTTTCCTCTTGCTCCGTATCCTCTATAGCATGAGGTGTCATTTGTGTTTTTGATCTTAGGCACTTTGACAGGGATAAGATAGAATTTCAGAGTCTTTCTGATTTATATTTCCCTGATGGCTAAGGATAGTAAACATTTCTTTAATTGCTTCTCAGCCATTTCAGATTCTTTTGTTGCAAATTTTCTGATTAGATCTGTACCCTAATTTTCATTTAGATTTTTTAGATGGTTGATGTCTAGTTTTGTTTTGTTTTTAGTTATTTGTGTATATTGAAAATTTTCCCTAAGTCTGGCATAGGGTTGGTGAAGATCTTTTCCCATTCTGTAGGCTGCCATTTTTTACTACTGGTGGTGTTCCTTGCCTTATAGAAAATTTCATTTTCGTGAGGTCCCATTTATTAACTATTTATTGATGTGGGAATGCCTTTCTGTATGCTGTGAATCTCAATCTTTAAGTAAAGGAGCTGTTTTGGGCCATGATAGGCACCATAGAAGAAGTAGGAGGAGGAATCAGAATAGGTAGGAAAGGGAGGGTGGAGTCAAAGGCAGATCAAGCAAGCTGCCCAAGGATCAACATGTAAGGAGCACAGGTGAGCCATGGGCCATGTGGCAGACAGATTAATAGAAATGGGTTGATTTACGATATAAGAGCTAGCTAGCAATGTGCCTGAGCCATAGGCCAAACAGCATGAAGTTAATATAAGCATCTGAGTCATTTCTGGGGGTCTGAGCAGTGGGCAGCGGGGCGGTTAAGGGGTCTCGGGTGGCAGGTCTGTTGGTCTGGATCTCTGGATGCCGAGAAACCTAGACCTAGAAATCTAGAACCTAGAAACCTCACTACTACAGATGGTGCCCAACATGGGACGATTATCCACTTAATGCCTGACAAAGTTTAAAAAGGGTTTTAGCAGAAACTGAGCAAAGGCAGCTTCCAAATTGTGTATACAAAGCAGGTCTTTGTACAAAGAAAGCGTGGCAGCTGGGTCACATTCAAAATGGTGCCAGCAGACTGGTGGCAGGCAGTGTAAGCTGTAATCAGGTGGGTTCCTGAGATCTGACAGAAGACTCAGTAACATGTGATTGATTTAAAGCTTTTGTTTATTTTGAACAAAAAGGAAACAAAGACAGTTTCTTAGTAGCAGAATTTTCTTTAGCCTGCTCTGTCTGCTTGCAATGAATAGAGACGTGGTCCCTTTAAGAGAACTTAGTGATTCAGCCTAATCTGCAAAAACTATGCTGCTCTTTTAGAAAGTGTATTTTAAAAGCTCTTATGGTTGGAAGATGATTAAAGATTCACAATAAGACAGATTCAGATGAAAAGAAAAACCCGTAAATGGGTTTACACACATTGGTGTATAAAAGGTACATAGGCTTCAGAGAGAATAGAAAGAAGGTAAAGTCTTTAAAAAGAGAAATAGAATAATAAAAATACAATAAGCCACATAAAGTTGAAAAATAGACACAAAATCTAGATTTTGGTTGTTATTGTGTTTTCTTTTAATTTTTTAACTGTTAATGAGCTAACTGCAAAAAGACAATAATCTTTAAATAAAGGAGCTGTTTTGGGCCATGACAGGCACCATAGAAGACATAGGAGGAGGAATCAGAATAGGTAGGAAAAGAAGGGTGGACTCACAGGCAGATTGAGTAAGCCGCCCAAGAAGAAACATGTAAAGAACACAGGTGAGCCACGGGCCACATGGCAGACAGATTAATAGAAATGGGTTGAGTTAAGATGTAAAAGCTAGCTAGCAATGTGCCTGAGCCATAGGCCAAACAGCATAAAGTTAATATAAGCGTCTGAGTCATTTCTGGGGCCCTGAGCAGCAGCAGTGGTGGGTGGCTAAGCAGTCTGGCATGGCAGGTCTGTGGGTCTGGCCACCTGGGACCAAAGAAACCGCTCTACCACAATTTATCTTAGTGTTTATGCTATAGGTGTTATATTTAGGAAGTATTCTAATGGTGTGAATATATTTATGACTTGTAGTATGAGGTTTCTGGCCCTGACTTTTGGGCCTTGCCTCAAGGTTTAGGCCCGCAGACCCACAGACCCGCAGAGACACACAGATGCTTATAATAGTTTTAGGCTGATCTGCCTAAGGCCCAGGCATACAACTTGCTAACTCTTTTCCCCTTAAACTAACCCTTGACAATTTTCTTGTTCAGCCATGAGGCTGGGTACCTTTTCTTAGAGCAGCATAGCTGTCCTCTGCTTCTTCTGGCTTCTCTCTGGCATTCTGCTCTGTGCTTCCTGATCTCAGAGTTTTCTTAGTCTGGTAGCCCCACCTACACTTCCTGTCTGCCTTTGGCCAATCAGTGCTTTTTATTACACCAGTGGGTGGGACAATTATTTACAATGGAATAACACAATCCCCTGCAATGACTAGTTGTATTTTTCTCTTCTAGCTGGTTGAGTGTAATTGTATTTATGTTGAGGTCTTTTATCTTCTTGAACTTGACCTTTGTGCAGGTGAAGGTAATGTATCCATTTGAATTTTTCTACAGGTTGACATTGAGTTTTGCCAGAACTATTTGCTGAGAATGATTTTTTTCACTGTATAATTTTGATTTCATTGTCAAAAATCAGGTCTCCTCAGGTATAAAGATTTACTTCTGGGTCTTTGATTTGATTCCATTGGTATACCTGCATGTTTTATGCCAATATCATGCTGTTTGTCTTATTATAGCTTTGTAGTAGAATTTGAAATCAGGGATTGTGTACCTTATTGTACAGGATTACTTGGTCTATCTTGGAATTTTTTACTTTTCCACATAAATTGAATATTATTCTTTCAAGAATATCAAGAATTATGTCAGGATTTTAATGTTAATTACATTGATTTTTAGTTAAAATGACTGTTTTTACCATGTTTTTACCATGTTAATTTTACCCATGAGAATGGGAGATATTTCTATACTTGCATATAAATTCTCCATTATATCTTTAAAGATTTGAAGTTCATGTTACACAGTTCTTTCACTTGCTTATTTGTAGTTACACCAAAATATTTTACATTATTTGAGGCTATTGTGAAGGGTATTATTTCTCTGACATCATTTTTAGCACATTTATCATTTGTATGTAAGAGAGCTATATGTTTCTTTTAAGTTATTTTTTATCCAGATGCTTCACTAAAGGTGTTTACCAGATGTAATAATTCCATAGCAAAACATTAATAAATTCTTCTAATGAGGTCCAAGTGGCAATGATACCCAAATCATATAAAGAGAGTTACAGACCATTTTCCTTCATGAACATTGTTGTAAAATTATTTAGTAAAATGCTTACAAAATAAATCTAAAAACACATCAAAAAGATCATCCACTATGATAAGGTAGGCTTGAATCTAATGGTGCAGGGATAGCTAAACATGATAGAATTTGTCAACTTAATCCTTAAAGAAACTGAAAGGAAAAAAAAATTGCATGATTATCTTTTGAAATGTCAAAAATACCTTTGACTAAATCCAGCACACCGTCGTGATGAAAATCTTGGAAATATCAGGAATACAATTAACATACCCAAACATAATAAAAGCAATATTCTGCAAGCCAACAGCCAACATCAAATTAAATGGAGAGGAACTCAAAGCAATTCTACTAAATCAGACACAAGATAAGGCTATCCACTCTCTCTCCATATTCATTCAATGTAGTACTTCAAGTTCTATCTATAGCAATAAGACAATTAAACGAGATCAACAGAATATAAATTGAAGTGGAAAATATCAAGTATCTTTATTTGAAGATGTTATCATAGAATATATGATAAATTTTGAACTAAAAATCAAGGTAATAAACTCAAAAGCTGTTTCAAAAATTTATTGGCAAAAGAATAAATGAAGCAGAGCACATTTCTACTATGTAACACTATATTATAAAAATATGAATGGTTATAACTATATGCAACTATCATGTTAATTTTATTCATCTTACAAAATTTTGTTCAGTATAATTAATGAATAATATGAGTACATTTAAAGTGTGTAGAGTGACATTTGCACATATATACATTGTGAAATGGCCAAGAAAAGCAAGATAATTAACATACCTACTAACTCATACATATCATTTTGTGCTTATTTTCTACTCAACTTTTAAAGATAATGTTCTATGAATAAAATCTACAAATATTTTCAAACATTCTTTATAATTTATATGCACTATTTTAACAAACAAAAGCAGTATACAAATGAATTTATATTTGTCTAAATATTTATAAAATTAGTAAAAATTAGGTATTAAATGTTATACTGGTTTGTGCAGCATCATTAAAAATTAAGAGAAACTGGTTACCATGTTATTTTTGTACTTCTATGACATTTCATTGATTATATATGTTACCTTGATAGTGAGACATTTAAAAATGTTAAGCTGTAACATTTCAGTCTCATTTTTCTTCCCACTATTTCTTGTTGAAATCAAATATACTGATTATAATAATTCCTCATTTACTGAAAGTTTCATTTTTTTCTGTAAAGCTTTTCCGTGGCACCAATAATGAATGTAAAGAACAGTGCTACCTATAATCTCTTATGAACTTGGACTCAAAGGACCATAAAATGCTTCAATATTCTTTCTCTTCTTTAACAAGAACTATCAAAGCACTATGTCTCAGCACTATCTCCTTCTTATTTCTCTCGCACTGTAGCACTAGAAAATTATAGGCAGATTTTTACCAGAGGCTTTATGATAGCTTGGGGGTGGACTAGACCTAACCTCTGCCATTTTTTTCTCTTTTGTGGATTATAACAGTTCTCTGTGTGTACTTGCACACCTCTTCAGAGTTCAAAGGTATATCTGTACTGTCTCCCTCACCTAATGGAGAGAATGAAGAATGTGTACATTGACCAGTATCTGCCAAACATTCAGCCAAAACAAAGGAGAACCCACATTTAAATTGGAAGGCTCATACAGAGCTGTGAATGGGAGATATACAGATTTTCCTAAAGACTTATTGTATGACAGAATTCACAGAGCTGCCTGCCAGTTCCTGAAAGTAGGCAACTTTATCTGCCAAAAATGATAATGGTAATTCAGGTAAGCCAAATAACTTTTCACTCATGGAGCCTGTAGCTATGACAGTGCTAATGATGTTCAAGATTGCTACATGGCTATTTAGTATGTCAAGACACTGAATTCTTCAATATCACCTCACCTCTGGATTCTTCTATACTGCTATAATCTGCTCACACATCTACATTTTCTTTCTTCTTATCTCACTTTTTTGTTTGACTCTCTGTCAAGATGATAAATTCAATAATCGGGCACAGAAACTGTGATAAGAACCATGACAGTTCTTGCTCTTCCTAGATGGGAAAGAGTCAGTTCACCAGACCCATCACTGATCCTGATGAATTCATTGCCTGAAGAATTATATTGCCTATTGCCAAATAGATTTAATGTACAGCTCCCATTAGTTACCTCCATTCTGATATTTGACCACAGACTCAGGCCCTTGTGGGAACAGAAATTTTAAGTTTGAGACCCCATTTCAGTAGGCCAGAAGTTCAAACAATAAAACACAAGCAGAATTATATCCAAGCACATCATCTCTGTATCATAACCAACTTTCAAGACACAATTTAGAAGCCACTTTTGGCTCTGTTTCTGTGCTCTAGAAACCTTCTTTAGCTTTCTCCAGCTTTATGTAGGTGTTCACACCATGTTAGGTACCATCTGTTACAGTGGGGTTTCTTCTCCAGTCTAGCCTCACAGTTTGGACTCACCCATCGCTGCTTATGTGGACTACCAATCCCTAAGTCCTAAAGAAACACACTGACACTTACATTACCTTCATGTTGTTTCACTTATGGCTTAGGCACATTGCAATCTTGGTCCTTCATCTTAACCCATTTTCATTAAACTGTCCTGTCATGTGGCCTGTAGCTCACCTGTGTTCCTTACATGTTGCTTCTTTGGGCAGCTGGGTCGATCTCTCTGTGACTCTGCCATTCTTCTCCTACTTATTCTGTTTTCTTCACCTACTTTTTCTATGGTGCCCATCATGGTTCAAAACAGTACTTTATTCACAACATATTGAAAGACATTCTCACATCAAATATTTCTAATTTTTGGTGGCCACAGTCATACTATGTAGGGGTATTGTGTTGTTTCATGGTAAATCATTGTCCCACCCACTGGTTTAATAAAAAGAGATGATTGGCCAAAGGCAGGCAGGAAGTGTAGGCGGGGCTACCAGACTAAGATAAACTCTGAGAGCAGAATGCCAGACAGAGCACCAGAGAGAAGCTGCAGGATGCAGAGAACAACCATGCAGCTTTAAAGAAAGGTACCGAGCCGCATGGCTGAACAAGACACATGGGATAGCTTAAGGGTAGAGAGTTAGCAAGCTATATGCCTGGGCCTAAGGCTGATCAGCCTAAAACTACTGGAAGCATCTGTGTGTCTCTGCAGGACTGCGGGACTGTGGGACTGCGGGACTGTGGGACTGAGGGTCTGTGGGTCTGCGGGTCTGCGGGTCTGCAGGCCTAGACCTTGAGGTTAGGATGGAAAGTCCAGGCCAGAAACCTCTTACTACACATACTTACCTAGGGATTCTTGAGTTGAGATAATAAAATGATTTGATAGCCAATCTATCAGATTTACTTGAGGATTCAGATTGAACAAAGACACTATCCTATGGTCTGCACGTTGTCTCTCCCTATAGGAGAGTCACAGAAATCTCATCTACTTAAATGTTAGATTTCCTCACTGCATTGCAATTTTAAAAACTGAAATAAAACTGAGTATGGTGATATATACCTTTTATACCAGTAAATTGGAGGCAGAGACAGGCGGATCTCTGAGTAAAATACAAGCCTGGTCTATAAAGCAAATTCCAGGACATCCAGAACCATACTCTCTCAAAAAAATACAGAAAATTAAAAACTAGAATAAATTTAACTCTAAGAATATAAAATATAAAAAGACTAGATGCCTGAGAGACTGTTTAGAGTTTAAGAACATTTGTTGCTCTTGAAGAGAAATGGGGTTTAGTTCCCAGTACCTTCATGGCAGTTACTAAGGGCTAACAGCCATCAGTACTTTAGCTTCAGGAGATCCAATGATCTCTTCTGGCCATCTCAGGGACTTTATTTGTATGATGTATCTACAAACATATAGGCAATATTTATAACAAAAATAATGACAATTTTAAAAGATAAAAAAATACTGATATTTTTCTGAAACACTATCAGTCTTAAGACAACCTGGGTTCTGGGGAAGATAAGTCAAGGTATAAAAGTTTAAAGTGTAAGATTATCTCCAGATAGACTCATTCTTAAATAATTTTCTGAAACAACTTATATTCAGGCCATTATGACTCTCTACCAGTATAAGGTGGCACGCAAAGATAGACATATAGAGATCACCTAGATCTCTATCGTAGATCTATATCCTAGAACCTGGAAGAGAGAAAACAATATTTTATCTAAACTCCATTTTTTAAACAGAAAACACTTGTCACTAGGACTGAGAAAAATAACTATTCCATGAAGCTCTTACCCTACTTCTGTATCCTCTCCATTGCATAAAGTTACTAAAGAGGACAATTGGAGACCCCAAAGCCTCCTGGTCCTCAGTTGACTATGAAGTGAGTGCCACCCTGACCCACAGGTGAAGCAGAGACCATGGTCTCTGAAGCCCTGCCCACTGAAATGGCCCCTGGCACCCCAATGATATCCAATTCTGCCATAAACCAAAAAAGCAGAGAGCCCCTCAAGTGCAATCCCCAGCCAAACACAGCTGGAGGAACATCCCACAGTCAAACCTTGCAACAACCACAAACATCACACACTGGCTACTAGAGACCCTGTAGTCTCCTGGTCTACAGACTACTGACAGCCAAATAAAGCCAACCAAGAACAGCCTCTACAGCAACTGGAGACACAAAGCTCCTTGGCCTACAGACAAATAAGAGCCTACCAGGAGCAAAACCTCTGACAACTGGGGACACACGATCCCTGGACCCACAACTGAATAAAAGCTGACCAGGACCTGACTAAGAATGAAGCGAGGAAGCAATAGGTAGAAACCAGTTCAAGAATTAAAAAAAAAAAAACAAATAGAAAGAACAACAAGACACCAATTATAAGAAGATGGAGGTTCTATAACATCAAGAACAGAACGTAGCAATGAAGAGGAAACAGAAGTAAATAAACTTAAAAACAAATTTATGAAAATAGATAATAGAAACTTAAAGAAAGAATATATAAAACTCCCTCAAAGAAACAGAATAAAATGCAAACAAAAATTGGAAAAGATTAACAAATCCTTGAAATAAAATAAACCAGGAAAATAAAAACAAACAGGTGAAAGAAACATTCCTGGAATTAAAAATTGAAATAGAAGCATTAAAGAAGGTACAAACCAAGGCAAAGCTGAAAATAGAAAGCCTTGTCTGTAGACTTTCTGCTGATTTTTAGTCAAGATGTAGCACTGTCAGTTTCAGCCCCATGTCTGCCTACATGCCACCCTGCTCCCCATTACAATAATTATGAACTGAACTTCTGAATCCATAAGCAAGCCACACCAATTAATTTTTATAAGAGTTTCCATGGTAATGTATTTCATCATATTGTTATGGAAACACTAAGGTACCTACCTACACAGGCTAAAAAAAATCAAAATAATTTTCTAAAACCAAAATTTGAACTTTTGAGTTATTACAGAGACAGGTCTGCTTACACAATAAATTGTATTAGTTTCTTGAGCATTTCATACAATGTGCTTTGTTGTTATTCACCCAAACCCATCTCCTTAATGCCTTCCCAATTCATACTACCTAATACTCTTACAACTTAATGTGTTGTGTGCTTTTTCAATTTAATAACTAATTGATATAAATTTGTGATTTTCTTATATTTCTGGTTGAGATCTAAGATTCTAACTACAGAGAAATTTATAAATAGTGTTTTTCTTTATATGTAAGAACTTAAGACATAATTTGTCTTATTGTTTGAAGAGATTTTTTTAAACTTTTTTGACAGTTTACAATTTTTATAAAAGTATTAATAAAAGTAAATAGTGAACTAGTTTCATCAAGAAGATGTAAAATGCTTAAAATCTACCACTTCTGTTATATAAATAAAAAAATCTTAAATATGTATGACTTGTTGCATCAGAATATAGACATCAGAAAACAATCACCATGCTGAACTCTGGAAAGAAACACAAACACAACATAGAGTAATTTACTTAAAGAAGAAACCACAGAAACTGTAAACCAATAGAAAAACTTAAATGGAAATTTTGAAAAAGTGATAAAGGATAAATGTGGAAAAGTTTGACAATGAGAAATAAATAACAGTAGAGTTTTAGGCTGTTTATATTTCTACAATGCATAGCTTTCTCAAAATTAAGACCAAATTTAAAACACACTCCAATGTAACTGAACAGAAGATAATAAGTAGCCCTATTAAATACTTACAGGCTATTCTCTTTTTTTAAAAAAAAAAAAAAACATGCCTATAAGCAGTGGAAATTGATTTATAGAGATTTTTATAAAGGAATCCATAAGCAAAATTCATTATAACTTTTTTGTCTCCTCAAAGTTAATACAAACAAAAGAACAAAGGAAATCTTAAAAAAACAAAAACCTTTCTATAACTTAGTTTTTGATACATACAACAAATGTACCTTGAACTAAATTTTTCAGGAATGAAGTTTTATTTACATTAATCTATCAGGTTGTAAAACTTTGGAAGAAGACTGACTTTACCTGAGACCAGGCCAGATTTCAGGAGCCCCAGGTATGACACCACCCACAGTCTTTAAAGTATGTCTAATATCCTTCAAATAGTGCTTTATCCTCTGGACTCTGTAATCTGGCCTACATACCTGGTAGCTTTACTAGAAAACTACCTGGTCTTAAGGAACAAAGTTATGACACTACTGCCCAATAAGCCCCTTTAAGCATGACCAACAACCACAGACTGCAATCCCTCCTCTGAGCTTCATAGTCAGACCTATAACTTCAGAAGAAGACTTAAGGTTTTGCAAAATAGGATCTAGGGACCTATTAGGACCTAGGCCAGATTTAGGAAGCAAAGGTTTCACTAACCCCAGGAGATACACCTTACGAGACCTGAAGACTTACTAGGTACTAAAACCCCTTGGATAGAAGACCATAAAGGAAATAAAAACCAATGAACAAAACACCAATCTAATTTTTAAAAATGAAAAAATTAATACCTAGACATATAATTATCACAAATCCAGGTGCCCAAATGCAAGACTAAGAACACAATCTACAACAAAAAAAAATAGCAATATAGCACCATAAGCAACTATTATATGACAGCAAGACCTGAACATTCCAAAGCAGGTGCAGCACAAGAAAATGAACTTAAAAATAACATTGTGAAGATGATAGTGGAACTTAATAAGGAAACAAACATTTTTCTTAAAGAAAGTGAAGACAGGAAACAAAAAACAAGAGGAAATCAATAAATCTCTTAAAGAATGTCAAGAAAGCAATGAATAAACAGTGGAAGCAAATTGTTCAGGACATAAAAATGCAAATAAAAGCAATAAAAAACACAAGGGGGGATTTCTGGAAATAAAAAAATTCTGAGTAAGCAAACAGAAAATACAGATTCAAGTATCATCAACAGAATACAAGAGATAGAAGAGAAAATATCAGGGACTAAAGATACAAAAGAGTAAATAGATTCACCAGTCAAAGAAAATGTTAAATCAAAAAATTCCTAATACAAAACATCCGATATCTGGGACAGTATGAAAAGACCAAACATAAAAATAATAGAAATAGAAGAATCCCAGCTCAGAAGCCCAGAAAATATATTCAACAGAATTGTAGAAGAAATTTCCTAACATAAATACATACCTATAAATGCATTTGAATCTTTAAAAGCACAAAATAAAATGAAACAGATAACATCTCTTTGTACCACATAAAAATCAAAACAATAAACATTAAGAATTAATAAAGAATATTGAAAACTGAAAAAAATAAAACTGCCAAGCAACATATAAAAGCAGAATTATCAGAATTCCACCTTCTCAGTGGACACTCTAAAAGTCAGAAGGGCTTGGACCAATGTCTTACAGACTCTGATAGGCTGCAGATGCCAGCCCAAACTACTATACCCAGCAAAAGTTTTACTCACCATAGATGGAGGAATCAAGATATTACGTAACAAATTAAAATTTAAAAATATCTTTCCACAAGTTCCATCCTTCAGAAGGTACTAGAAGAAAAACTCCAAACTACCTTGCCTAATTCCACGAATAAAACACAGTTAAAAAATTAGTATTATAGAAACAGAACCCAAAGAAGAGAAACACGCACACACACACAAACATCACCATCAAAAACAAAAATAGTAGCAGTAACTAATAATCACTGATCACTAATATCCATCAATAAAAATGGACTCAATTTGCCAATAAAAATACAGGATAACAAAATAAATACAAAAACAGGATCCATCCATCTGCTTCATACAAGAAATATACTTCAATACCAAAGATAGACATAATCTCAGAATAAAGGGTTGGAAAAATATTTTCTAATCAAATGATTCTAAGAAGCAAACTGGTGTGTATATCCTAGTAGACTTTAAATCAAATTTAATCAAAATATTTGGAGGTCATTTTCAAAGGGAAAATACACCAAATGATGTCTTAATTTTGAAAATCTGTACCCCAAATACAGGGGCACATATATTTGTAAAAAAAACTTTACTAAAGCTGAAATCACACAGTGAACCCCACACATTAACAGTGGGAAACTTCTCCATCCCACTATCACCAACAGACATGTCATCCAGACACAAACTAAACAGAGAAATAGCAGAACTATTAGATGTTATAGCTAAAATAGACCTAACTGATATCTATAGAACAAGAACACTTTACTCAAACACAATAGTATGTATCTTAGCACCTCGTGGAATCTTCCAAAAAAATTGACTCAGATGCAAATCCACAAATCAGATACCTGATTTTTTAACAAAGAAGAAAATAATACAATAAAAAAAATGAAAGCAGCTTCAACAAATGTTGCTGGTATAACTGGATGTCAGCATGTAGGGGAATGCAAATGATCAAGTCCAAGTAAATAAAAGACTTCAACATAAATTTAGTTGTACGGAACCTCCTAGAAGAGGAAATTGGAAATAGCCATGAATTCAGTGGCATGAGAAAAACTTCCTGAACAGAACACCAGCAGCACAGACACAAAATCAACAACTAATAAAAGGGACCTCCTGAAACTGAAAAGCTTATTTGGGGAAAGGACACCAGCAACACAACAAAATGGTAGCCTACAGAATGAAAACAGATTGTCACCAAACACACATTAGACAGAGAAATTATTTTTAAAAATATATAAAGAAATAAAAAAGTTAGATATCAACAAACCAAATAATCCAAATAAACATTTGAGTACATATATAAATAGAGAATTCTCAACAGAAGAATCTGAAATGGCTAGGAAGCACTTCTAGAAATGCTCCACATTCTTAGCCATCAGGAAAATGCAAATCAAAAAGATCCTGTGATTTCATTTTATACCCATCGGAATGCCTAAAATCAAAAACATAAATGACAATTTATACTTCTTGTGAGAGTGAAAACTTGTACAGCTACTTTGGAGATTGATATAGAAGTTTTTCAGAAAACTAGTAATCAATTTACCTCAAGATGCCACTATATAACTCTTGAACCCAAAAGATCCTCAATCATGGCACAAGGACACTTGCTCAACTATGCTTAAATCAACTTTATTCATAATATCCAGAATCTGGAAACAACTTAAATATCCATCAACCAAAGAATGGATAAAGAAAATGTGGGATATTTGCACAGTGGGTGTTACTCAGCTGTTAAAAACAATGACATCATGAAATTTGGGGGTAAATGGATATAACTAAAAGAAAAATCATACCTAGTGAGGTACACTAGACCCAGAAAGACAAGCATGATATGACTTACTTATAAATGGATATTAGCTGTAAAGGAAAACCATGCTACAATCCATAGAGCCAGAGAGGCTAGGTAACAAGGAGCACTCAAAGGAAGATTTTCTGACCTCCTTGGGAAGGAGAAATAGAAGAGATCATGTATGTGAACTAGGGATGGCTGGGGATGGAAACCTGAGAGCTATAACATGTGAGTGTGACACTTCTAACACTGTCTGGAGTTCCAGGACACAAGGGCCAGATGGCACAGAGACCTAGGATAGAATCAAACATGACTAGAGGAAAAAACTCAACATAATAATGCTTAATGATATTCTGCTATACTCATGGATTGGTGCCTATCACAATTGTGATCAGACAGGCTTCATTCAGCAACTGATGGAAACAGATGCGGAGAACCACAGCCAAAAATCAGAACTTGCTCAAGTAATCCTACTGAAGAAATGGAAGAAGGATTTTACAAGCCAGAGAGGTCAAGAATATCACAGGAAAACCCACAGAATCAACTGGCCTGGGCTCATAGGAGCTCACAGACTGAACAGACAACCAGGAAGCTTGAAATGGACTGACCTAAGATTTCTGTGTATACGTTACAGATGTTTAGCTTGGTCTTCTTGTGGGACTCCACACAGTTGAAACAGAGACTGTCTCTGACTGTTTTACTGGCTTTCGGGACCCTATTGTTCATACTGGGTTGTTTGTCCAGCATTAATACAAGGGGAGGTGCTTATTTCCACTACAACTTGATATGCCATGTTTTGGTGATATCCAGGGAGGCCTGCTCTTTTCTAAACAGAAATTAGAAAGGAGTGCATGAAGTAGAGCAGAGGAGAATTGAAAAGAAGGAATGGGAGAGGAGAAAGGGGGAACTGTATTTGGAATGTAAAATAAATACATGCATTTAGAAAGAACTCTTAAGCTGATTCAATGATTGGAGGATGCTAGAATGTTATAATTAGTTTCTGTTTCCGCTAAGTAGGCCATCCTTTCCCATCAATATATATGACTAACAGCTTTCTGACAAGGAAATAAATAATTTTGTGTTACATAAGCAGAAACCTTGTGTCCACCAATACAAAGTTTAAGAATTTCATCAGATAACACCTAAGATTTAAAATAGTAATTTCTCTCTTATTGTAAATGTCCACATGATGCCCTCATTGATCTATCAAGGTACCTAACTTTATGGCATTCTTTATTCTATAACTACAAAAAAAAAAAAAAAAACATTGTCACCTTGGAACATTATAATGGTAAGTGGAATCTGTTTCTAGGCCATATATATGGCTCCAGAATAAACATCTTAATTCTACTGACGTATGAAGTAAGAATTTGCATCAAAACAAGCTTCATGATACCATAATTTATATGTTATAAAATTATAGTGTACATGCGTGTATATTCCACCTAAAAGAAGGAAAAAAATCAAACATCAGAACCCAATTCATATATGTTACAAATTTTAAAATTATTACACAGATACTGTAAAATAACTCCTTTTGTTAAGTTAAATATTTATGATTTTTTAATTTGGTCTTTAAAATGAATTAATACATAATAAAAGTAAAGGTATGTTACTTCTATGAATTATAAAGTAAAATGCTACACCAAAAATAAATTATTCAATAATAAATGAATTTTTAAATAAGCAGGGAATATCTGAGGATACTTTTTGAACATATATATTTATCAATAGAATTTTTCAAATAGAAATATCAAAAGCAAAATGATTGAAAAAATTAACAGAATGTTCGAGAAACAAGATCATTTTAAAAGATATAAAATATAAATCAAATATCAAACTAAAAAGAAATTAAATAAGAATATTTGATGTAATAATTATTGAGACGTTTCTAAAATAGCACACTAATTATAAAAGTTTCATATAATCCTAGGCAGCATACATTTAAAAAAATTATAGCAGATATGCTTGCTTCGTGTTTTTAGACTTCACAGTTTATAGAACCCATTTGTAAATCAACCTCTATTTACTAAAACTAAAAAAGTCTTCTAATTTTACCTATATAAGTGTAGTATGTACTAAGGAAATTTGATATCCATGTGCAATATAATCAAACTCAAATTCTCACTAGTACAATATACAAAATAATTTACAATTAATTAAAAATAAAATATAAAGCTTAAAACGTTGAAACTTCTTTAATAAAGCTTTATAGTGATATATTTTAAAATAGTCTGAAATATCAGAGAGATGGAGAACCAACCATAGCCAATTCTCATCCAGCCAACTCCTCAGGCAGAACAGGGTATGTGCTATCTCCAGAAATCCTCCATGCTCAGCTATTTTTATTCCTGGATCAACTTTCCTAGTACTTTGATTAAAGGTGTGTGCCACCACTGCCTAGCTCTATTAGGCCTTAAACTCACAGAGATCAGGGGTTCTCTGCCTTCTAAGTGCTGGAATTAAAGGTGTGAGTTACCACTCCCTGATCATCATGGCCTGACTCTGTGGTATGGCTCTGTCCTCTGATATTACAGACTAATTTTTATTAAATATAAAATATATTACCACAAAACTTAGGTAAGGATTACTAACAACGTATTTTTAATAATTTCCTAGACACTGGAAGATTAGCTGAGAGTTTCAATTCTTTAATTGCATGCAACAAATATAGAGACTGTGCCTGGTATGGGATTTTGAAACTTTAAAGCCTACCCCCATTGACACACATCCTCTATCAAGGCTTCATGTACTTCAAAAAAACAAGTAAATTTATTAACATAGTGAACATTAGACATTTTCAGTCTTTTATTTCACCTCCCCCACATTCAATTTACCAATTCTTGACCTAATATTTCTCAGTGTCACTCATTTTTTTTTAGTATTGCCTGATATATATGGAGAGAAGTAGGCTAATTAAAATATAAATATTTCCACTAGATCTGGGGGAACATGTTCTTAGTCTCCTTGATAAAGTGATTTTTAAAGGAACTCAGATGTAAGCTCCCAGTCATTTTTCTTACTATTTTAGACAAAAAAAGCATAGACAAGTAGTAAATTTCAGATGTTTCTGCAAATCGAAAAGAGAATAGAAAGAGAACCCCATGCCTTTAAATTAGAGTATGCAAGGCTGGTTTATGTCAACTTGACAAAGCTAAAGTCATTTTGGAAGAGGAAACCTCAAGTGAGAAAATGTCATCAGATTGGTTTATGGAAAAGCAAAAACATAGAATGTGTGCTTTTGATTGATGCTTTGTGAGAGCCCATACAGTGACTCAGTTTCCCATACTGACTCACACACAGAATAAGAGTCACAATGAGTCAGCTATTGTAGAGTTCAAATGAGTTCAGCTTGCTCCTTGCTTTATAGCCTTGACATCCACAGAACCAGTCTGTTTGGCCCCTGGAAAAGAATTCATTATCTTGCTGCTTGAGATAACAGAAGGCACATGACGTGGTAGTGAAGCTGCCTGTTGCTGACTCAAAGACAGCATGGAGTTTTTTCAAGATAATGTATGAATTCTAGTACTTTTCTTTGTTTGAGTCCTGCCTTGAAAATGTATATAAGTGCTTTCAGACATAAACTCAGGGTCTACCTAGTTTTGAACCGTGGCTACCTCCTGGTTTTCTTTCCTATCTCTTGTTATAGCTTTTGATTCATGCCTGCCCCTAACTATCCCCGTGACTCATCACTGGCATCAACAATGCTTGATGTGGAAGGGCCCAACTTACTGTGGGTGATGCCATCCCTGAATTGGTGCTCCTAAGATAAGAAGATAAACTGTGTAAGCCATGGGGATCAGTCCAATAAGGAGAGTTAGTCCATGGCTTCTACATCAGCTCTTGCCTCAAGACTCCTGCATTGTTTGAGTGTCTTCTCTGATTTCCATTAGTTTAAGGCTGATATGGAGCCCATACACCCAGGTGCTTTTTGTCAAAGCATTGTAGTACTGTGACAGAAACCTTATAAGGGTCTTAACTAACTTATGCAGAAAGTGAGTAAACAAGTAGCTGTATGGGGAAGTCAGTATTTTCAAAGATAGCAAAAGAATGCTCAAAGTATGAGATAAACAGACAGAATTTTGGCCATGATCTGAGAAAGTACAAAAAAGAAAGGGAGCCTCATTAGTAGTACAACTTTGTGTATCTACCAAAGAAATGGGACATATGATCTGAAAATGATTATAAGTGGAAAAATCCATCCTTAATGACTTCCAAGTGCTGACACAATAGCTACCTCTCATTGCCACATTAATTATAATATATTTCACTTAAATGTTCATGTACTTTTCAATATTGTATAGAAAATCTTTGAGGTGAAAGGAGACATTTCATAGGCAAATGGATAACTTGAGTTTAAGATAATACATTTAAAACAAGATGTTGAGAATATTGGGCCAATGGATGGATTAGTAGATAAAAGCACTTAGCTCATAACCCTGTCTGAGTTTGAGTCTAGGAATCCACAATGAAAGAAAAAAAAAAACAAGTCCTGAAAGTTGGTCTTTGACCTCTCTCTCTGTGCGTGTGATATCATGCACATACCCACATGCATACCCCAACCACAAACAGTAAGTTAAAAATAAAGTTGGGGAAAAGATCTTTAATGATACAAATTTACTTTCAATGTACCTATTTTGGACAGAAAATAGAGATCACTTGATCAAGCTCTTATATAACATTAACTATGCTCTGGTTGGGATAATCAGAACTAGAAAAAAAAAAAAAAACAGAAAGGACAAAAAAAAAAAAAATGAAGCAATGACCTGGTTCTAAATTAGTTGGTAAAGAAAGAGCTTCCTCTTCCTTCTCATTTGTGAATTATGACCCAAAAGGATGTTCTTAAATATTGCAAATGATGATGAGTCATCTAAGAAAATAATAGAATGAACCCACAAATGTAGTTGTAGCCACGAAGGACTTCTTAAGAAGCAATTAAAAGTAAATTCCACAAAAAACTTCAAAGTATTACAATTTGAAAATCAAAGCAAATAAAAAGTGTAGTAAAAATTAGATTATGTAGCTTAGAAAATAAATAAGCAACTAGGTCTTAGAGTTGCTACTTTCAGATATAAAATTCATAACCAATTGTCTTAGTTGCTAAATAAAAACTGCTAAATTTAAACATGAAATGAATTATTTTATGAATCTCAATGAGTAGAAAACAATTAGATAAAAATCAATATTTGAAAAACTTATACATGTCTCACAATATGTGTGAACTTAATAAGAAAGCTTAATCAACAATTCAAATATAAAATACTCTCAAGAATTAAGATACTCTGTTCTTTTTGCTCCTGCTATATTATATACTTAGCAAATAATTAGTCCTTGTTTCTTTCTCCAGCTCAGTAATATAATATGTATTGCATTTTAAATATTCCTAAGAAATAGAAATTATACAAATATTTGTAGAAAAAATTAAAAACCCTATATGAATATAAAAAAACTATATATTGCAAATATAAATGAAAAAATATTTATATCAACAGAAGATAAATGGACCAAACAAAAGATTGAAAAATTTATAGATCTATTTATGCTTTAATTGTGAATACATTTAATATTGCATTTTAGAGAACAATACTGCTAATTAACATGAGATTTTTTGTAGGGGTATTGTGTTGTCTCATGGTAAATAAAAAGAGCTGATTGGCCAAAGGCAGGCAGGAAGTGTAGGCGGGGATACCAGACTAAAAACTCTGAGAACAGACCACCAGAGAGAAGCCACAGGAAGCCGAGGACAACTATGCTGCTCTAAAGAAAGGTACCGAGCCACATGGCTGAACAAGAGACATGGGTTAGGTGAAGGGTACAGAGCTAACAAGTGATATGCCTGGGCCTGAGGCTGATCAGCCAAAAACTAATGAAGGCATCTGTGTGTCTCTGTGGGACTGCGGGTCTGCGGGTCTGTGGTCCTAAACCTTGAGGTTAGGCCGAAAAGTCCGAGCCAGAAACCTTGAACTACAAATGGCAGCCCAACGTGTGGCAAATATGCCCACATAAAGTCATAGAAAGCTTAAAAATGGTCTAGAGCCAAAAGCAGCCTCTGAATTGTATCTCCCACAAGAGCAGTGGTACAGAGACACCCTGGTGAGGCCTGTCAGCTTGAGCTACAGTGGCAGGCTTTTGGAATGCAGCTTAAGGTGTAAAATGGTTCATTCCTGAAGTCTCACGGGAGCCTAGATGTAAGCAAAAGGTTGTAAATGATTTATTTAAGGTTTCTGTTCATAAGGAGAAAAAGGGAACAGAACCAAAGATGGCTTTCTAGTGGCAGTGTTTTCTTGGATCAGCTCTGTTTGCCGGAGGCAAACTGTGGCTTGGTTTTAAGAGAAGCTTCCTGATTCAGCATTAGAAGCAAAACACTTGTGAGTTTTTAAAGAGGCCCTGCTACCTAACACTTAAATGGAGTTAATGAGTAGCAGATGGCAAAACTTTACTTGATAATTATATGAACCCTAAAATTCCCCAGAGTACCTGGGTTGAAAAGATAAATTCTATAAAATTAAAGTAGGAGCTGGGTGGAGCCATCCACCCATCATACCAGCCTTTAATCCTGGCAGATTAAAGGTATGTTCAGAAACAGAAGAAAAAGAAGAATCTGGGTGGAGTCAATCACCCTAGACCAGCAAAGGTGTGGTCAGAGACAGAAAAAGTTAAGAAATAAATATATAGTAAAGACAGTTTTTTTAAAAAAAAAAAAGTCTAAGTGGTTTAGAGTGTGTTGAAAATATATATACATAGGCTTAGAGAAAGAAGAGAAAGGGAAAGAAAGCCCTTAAAAAAAGAAATAGAGTAAAATACATAGATTAAAAGTAAATAAATAAGCCACCTAAAGATGGAAAATACAAAGAGTGTCTGGATACTGTATGTGTCTTATATTTAAGCTTCTTGACTGAAAATGACTTAGTAAAAGCTGCTAAAAGACAGCTGATTATAAATGTTGTTGGAGTAATTCAACCTATATATTTTGTAAGTGAGTTTCCTTTAAAATTGAAATGCAAAGATATGCTACTTTGGAGAAGAGGTTTTCCTTTTATTTTCACAGAAAATGAAAGACTGTGGATTTCTTCCTGGATAAAGAACATAAAGTTTGATAGAGGAAGACCCCCTGAAAAATCTCCAATGGAAATGGATGGACCAGATGATTCAGCATTTCAGAGCACCTCTGTTGAAGTTCCAGAGCTCTGTATCCAGAACAATTTCAAGGAGACTGGCTGAGATGACCCAGCCTTAGAGACTACTCCACTAAAGACTTGTCCATAATCCTACATTGTTCTTTGGATTCCCATGAGATGGTCAGCGTCCCCATTCAGCAGGAAGTAGCCTAGAGAACAACGCCCACATTCCCAAAACATGGATTATGGATGTTTATTTACAGTGTTGCTTATAAGCTGTTATAGATAAGGGGGGAAAAGAATTTTAGAATTGGAGTTCCTTTTGTTTTAAAGAGAAAAGGGGATATGTAGGGGTATTGTGTTGTCTCATGGTAAATAAAAAGAGCTGATTGGCCAAAGGCAGGCAGGAAGTGTAAAAGGCTGATAAGCCAAAAACTAATGAAAGCATCTGTGTGTCTCTGTAGGATTGTGGGACTGCGGGTCTGCGGGTCTGCGGGTCTACAGGACTGCGGACCTAAACTTTGAGGTTAGGACCGTAAAGTCCAGGCCAGAAAACTCCTACTACAATTTTGTTCTATAATGAAAAACCTTTTCCTGGAAATGTCATATTTTTAGGAAATTCTTTATTAATGCCAGCATAAGACTAATTTGGAACAGTCAAAAACATTGATCTACTATCTTTTCTACATATGTATTATTGTATTTTATTATATATTAATATATTATTAACTTTTACTGATTCTTTATGGTATTCACATCCTACAACCTCCCCTCCAAAGCAAAACAAATTTAAAAGAAGAACAAAAACCAAAACAAACAAACAAACAAAACAGAACAAGGAAGAAGAAAGAAAATGAATAAAAGAATCTAAAGGAAACTATGATGTGGGCTGGCCCAGTGAGTCACACACACATTTCACCCTTTAGACTTTTCATTTTCTTTTCTTTTCAAAAAATTTCTTACATTTTTTCCTTCAATTTTTATTTTTATAAAAATGTCATTTTTATCCATGTATGCTACTGCTACCCCTCCCCTTCCTTCCTCCCAATCCCTCGAAGTCAGCCTTCATCCTCCCTCTCCCAATTCTCCCCCCTCCCCCCACTTCCCAAAAGTTCAAGAAGTCCCAAGGTGGGTCAGCTCAGCATGGCACATCCACTCCAGGCAGGTTTGATTTCCTCATCCCAAAGTCAAGATTGGGTTTGGTGTTTCTCTGCAGGGAATGGGCTCCAAGGTACAAACCCATGCACAGGAACACAGTCAGATCCCACCTCTGAAAACCACTGCCTATGTGCCAATCAACAATTTCCTAATCTTGGAGAGCATTTTCTCAATGGATCTCCAGTGGCTGATCTTGATTCAGTGAGCTCTCAGATGGACCAGGAGCTTGGCCCAGTGCTCAGCCATGGATCACTGCCTTCACCTCTATTCATTGTTGGATATCGGTTCTGTGATGATACTTAGGGTGGTCATTTGATTATAGGGGAAGTCCTGCTTAGGATTTGTTCTAAACTCTTCTTGTTTGCAGCCTGTTGTGATCCCAATTTGCTAAGGTGGTCTTCTCTATTTTCTCTTCTAAGAGGAGTCTCTGAATGTTTCTCATAAGTTCCTTATGATCCCAAGTTGTTCAGTGGTTGTGGTTTGCTACTTGGGTATTCCTTGCTTTTTGATTTTATTATGTTTTTCAATATTTTTATTCTTTTTAGAGGGACTTTTAGTTTTGGTTTTAGAACTGTAGGAAACATCAGGCCATATGCATCGTTATTACAAAGAAGAGCATTGAATCAGATACCTGCCTATAGCAAACCTTCATATCAAATACAATAAAGAATAATTGGTCTTTTCCTGGACACTCATGTATGAACCTGGATAGAGTTTATTCAAATGACCAGTATTTAATGAAGGTCATTAAATTCTTCAAATTTTATTTTAAAATTGTAGTAGTAGTCTTATTTTTGACCAGTGGAATTGACATTTTCTGGAATTAGTCATGGAGATTTATACCACTCATTCAAATTCTAAAGCTAGACCTTCACACTAGAACTGTGGGGTTGAGGGTCCACTTCTGGAGTCATGTGCAGGGACTATCAGGGTGAACTATTTTCACTGCCAAGGAAAACAGAAAGATGCAAGGCCTTTTCCAGGCCACCTGAAGAGGAAAGTGCACAGCACACTAGAGTTCAAAAGGACAATTGCCTCAATGACATAACTCAGGGAGTGAAAGGATATTTCTTGCTATATCTGTAATTTTAATGTGACTAAAAAATGTTTGTGAGTAACATAAAAATAATTGATAAATAAACAAAATACTTTTTAAAAAGAAGAGCCTCTTGTGTTCTGTTCCAATGCCTCAGGGCAGAAATAAGCCATTCCAAAGGACATGTGTAATTTTAGAGACATTGTGTGTGTTTATTTACATGATAGGTAACCGAATAGAATTCCATAAATCTATATTATTTTTACCAAAAATGTTTATCTGTAAAAGTCTTAAATTTTTTCTTAAGATTGTTGATTTTTAAATTAAAAATAAATTTAATAATTATAGTTGTCCACGAAGTTTAGATTTTCATCCACAACACCTTTGTTTTATGAGTCTTTCAAATTTAACACCTGAATTGTCTATTGATTTCTGCCTTACCAGTTATAGGTATAATCATTGTATTTAGTGCTGTCAGTTTATTAAAGCATCTAGGGCTTGGGAATTCATGTGGTGTGATTATTTCTCACAGGGGACTCCAGTTTCTCTATGGAAAATGAGGAAAAGAAAATGTGTAAAGAAGCCAATAACTTGATGAAAGCTCCTGGGTACAAGCAGTTTGAGCTTGTGACTTAAGTAGCACACAGAAGGGGAAATTGTGTATATGTATGTATGTGGAGAGGAGATTATTACCATTATCACTCCTTAAACAAGACTTGTTTACAACTTCAGCTAGGAACATTTTCCAGTGCCCCTTGGACCTTGCTGTCCAGTCTGAGCTGTTGGCTTTAATACTGTAATACTTGCTATTTTCTGGTCACACTTTATGTGACTGTTCATAAGGTATAGTGATATTTATGGATACACCTGCTTCACGCACATCACTAGAAGGCAAAAGTCACATGGAGTTAAACTATGAAAATCTCATTCGAAATTATGATACTTTGATGCAATTTTAATTCATCATAATAGTTAATATGATTTATACTTCCAAAATGCCTATAGAACTGTTTGCTTTACTTTTGTCATTATGTACAGAAAATTGTGAAGTATTTGAATGTTTGTCATAACCAGCTTTTTTCTACAATTAGAGATAAGATTATCTAAGGAATAATATGAAAAATATTTCTTTTAATGTGTTTACTGTGTAATCAGTTAGGCAATCTTCAGAACTTCATTCCCCCTCCTCTCAAAACTCAGTCCCCCAATTTCATCCCCATCTGTGTAACAGACTACCTTCTATAGCCTGTGATTCCTTTCTGACCCCATTACTTGGAGTCTAAGAAGATCCTGATGGCACAGCCTGATTCCCTTCTCCTGTGTACCCTCTCAATCCTCCCTTTCTGGCCCATTTCCATTTCTTGATGTCAATACCCAATACCTAGAAACTTTCTACTCATAACCCCAAACAACCACAACTGGCAGGATCATAGCAGCAGACCCAACACACTTTCCTGAAAACTAGAGAAGGCAACAAAAACCAAGAAACAAAACACTTAACCAACAAGGAAAACACCAGATACCATCATCAAAAGATACAATCATTCCCAAACCCAGATAGTTAAATTTCAGCATAAAAACACAGTAACAGTCATCATATGCATCCACTAGAGTTCAGCAAGAAGATCTCAGGAGGCTATGAGAAATGCAACATAGTTGAAGTACAAGAGAAGGAACTCAAAATAGCCATTATGAATAAGATAGTGATGCTTAAAGAAGAAATTAATAAATCTATTAAGAAATCTGTGAAAAATAACAAGAAACACAAGATTTCCAAAACAATCCTGTTCAATCATAGAATTTCAGAAGGCATCAACCATCGCTGACTTCAAGCATGACTATATAGCTACAGTAATAAAAAAAAATAGCTTAGTACTGGCATTAAAAATGACTTGTGTATCAGTGGAATCAAATCAAAGACACCGACATTAATCCACACACTTATGAACAACTGAATTTTTACAAAGAGACCAAAAATATCCATGGGCAAAAGACAGCATCATTAACAAATGGTGATGGTATAACTAGATGGTGGTATGTAGAAGAATTCAAATAGATCCAAATGTATCACGCTACACAAGAATCAAGTCCAAGTGGATCAAACACCTCAACATAAACACAGCTACCCTGAGTTTGATAGAAAAGAAAGTGGAAAATGTCCTTGAACACATTGGCACAGGTGACCATTTCCTATATGTAATAACATCAATAGCACAGACACTAAAAACAACAGCAAATAAATGAGACCTCCTGAAACAGAGATGCTTCTGTAAGGCAAAGGACATGATAAATAAGACAAAATGATAATATACAAAATAGGGAAAATCTTCACTAACCCTACATCTGACAGAGGACTGATCTCTATGTAGAGAACTCAAGAAACTAAAAGCCAAAATCTAAATAATCCAATTAAAAATGGAGTTCAGATCTATATAAGGAATTCTCTAAAGAATTTCAAATGGCTGAAAGACATTTAAAGAATTGCTCAACATACTTAGCCATCAGAGAAATACAAAAATCAAAATAACTCTGAGATACCATCTTACACCTGTCAGAGTGACTAAGATCAAAAATACAGATGACAGCCTATGCTGGAGGTAATGTGGAGCAAGGGAAACATTCCTCCATTGCTGGTGGGATTCCAAACTTGTACAGACACATTACTCAGAAAAGTAGGAACAAATCTACCCAGTGATCCAGCAATACCACTATTTGCATATACCCAAAGGATGCACATTCATACCCCCAAGAACATTAGCTTAACTATGTTCATAGCACCATTATTCATAATAGCCAGAACATAGAAACAACTGAGATACCCCTCAACTGAAGAATGGATTAAAAAATTGTAGTACATTTACACAATGGAGTATTACTCAGATTAAAAAAAAAACTGACATTCTGAAATTTGCAGGCAATTGGATGGACCTGAAGAATATCATTCTGAGTGAGGTCACACAGGCCAAGAAAGATAGACATAATATGTATTCACTAAAAATGAATTTTAGACATAAAGCAAAAGATAACCAGGCTACAATCCACAAACTCCAAAGGAGATAGGTACTAGGTAGAATTTAAGAGAGACAACCCTGGATCTCTCTGGAAAGGAGAAATAGAGAAGATCTCCTGAGTAAGTTGGAATCCTACAGGGGATCTAACAAGAGGAAGTGGGTAGAAATCTTTAGAAAATGTAATTGTTGAGTGGGAGAAGGAACAGTGAGTGAGAATAAAGAAATATATAATTTGGTAGCGGGAGCCATTTTGGTTTACAGAGAAAATTGATGCTAGGAACACACCTAAGAACCCACAAGATGACCCTGGTTAGGCCTTCCAGCAATGGTGAAAAGGGTGACTAAACAGAACTTACCCTATAATCAAATGAATGACCATTCTAATTGTCATTATAGAACTTTTATCCGGCAATAGATGGAGGCAAAAGCAGAGATCCATAGCTAAGCATCAAGTCTAGCTCCTGTTCCAGTGGAAGAGAGGGTTGAGAGAATATATGAGCAAATGGATCAGGTTCATGAGGAGGAGACCCTCAGAGATGGCTGACCTAAGCTGTTGGGAGCTCACTGACTCTGAAATGACAGCTGAGGAACCTCTGTGAAATAAAAGAACTAAACCTTTTAAAGATAGATGACTGTCAAATGTCATGGGCAGTCTGTGAATCCTCTTGCTATAAGATCAGAGTATATTCTTTGTGCATGAACTAACATCTCAGAGCCCATTCCCTACAGAACACTTTACTTAGCCATGATACTGGGTGGAGTAACTCAGATCTACCTCATGTGGATATGCCAGACAGAACAGACTCACCTTGCTCTCCCTGCGGAATGGATATGAGGATCAAGGAAGCTAAGGGAGGAGAGGAGGGAGAGGGAGCAGTGGTGAGTATGATAAAAACTTTTTTTAAAAAAAGACAAAAAATATTATTGAAAACACAAAGAGATGAGATAAAGAAAACAGTTCAAGACTTGCAAGTAAAAGTAGAATCAATTAATAAAACCCAAATTCTGGGAAAGCTAAAAAACAAAAACTTAGGAATATAAACTGGAACTTCAGGGCAGTCCTTACCAACAGAATACAAGAGATTGAAGAAAGAATAGAATCTCATTGAAGACAAGACAGAATAAATGCATACCTCTGTAGAACAAAATGTCAAATCTTAAAAAAATAAAACATGACCCCTGACATTCTACTATACTCATAGATCAATGCTTTGCTCAGTCATCATCAGAGAATTTTCTTCCAGAATTAGACATGAACGAATTCAGAGAGACCCACAGCTGAACAATATGCAGAGTAAGAGAGACCTTGGAACACTCAGCCCAAATTGTATGCTTCCATCAAATCCTTCCTCTTAGAACTCAGGAATTTCTGCAGAAGAGAAGATACAAAGAGTATAAAGGGTCGTGTGTATGTAAAACAACAAGAAAACAAGGTGCTCTAAAATAAAAACAGACCAATATACACATTAAATTACAGAGACTGAGGGAGGCAGCATAAATGCAAAGAGACTGAGGCACCATGCACAGAGCCAGCAGGCATCTGCGTTTTGGGGGGCCCTAAAGCTGAAAGGAAAGCAGACACACATTCCCATGCTTAACTCAAAAGCTATGTCTAGTTAATAGCTACTTGCCAAAGAAATATTAGATTTTTTCAAGAGAGTCTCATTGGAAAAACAAACCACCCTGGAGGTTAAGGGTAGGTTGTATACACAGCAATAGAAAACAAATTCAATGACATCTTGTGAGGTTATTTGCCTTATAATGCTGAGTTATGACATTGCTTATATATTTCCTTTATTGTTTAATTTAAGCCTTACAGCTGCTTTTTGTATATATTAGGGCTCCAGGTTTGTATTATTAAAATATTCCTGTGTATGAGAGTGTATATATCTCTGTGTCTATATGTCTAAAGCTTTTTTCTTTGAATATTTTTCTTGTTTGTTTAATTCCATTCCTATTTGCTTGTTTTATCTTATTTCATTTTATTTTTACTCATTTATGCCTATTTGTTTTTGAAAGACAGAAAGGGGGATTTGAATAAAAGGGGAGATGTAAAGAAACTAGAAGAAGTAGGGGGAGGGGAAAGTGTAATCAGAATATATTCTAAGAAAAAAATCTTTATTCAATAAAAAATGAAAAACTTTTCTATGGCCTGCTATATTAAAAGGATAGAATATTATTTTCAGACATTCTTATCTAAACATTATACAATGTCTTGTGCTCAATTTCCTTAATATTAAGCTAATTTTTAGACATAAGTTAATTTTTCTTTTCAAAACTAGTACTAACAACTCATTCTGTGTTAAACATACATAGAACAATTTTCATTAATTTTCAATAATGACATGAGATAAATGGTCTTTTAGATAATTTTACAGCTGATTACTGTGGTTAAATTATTTACCCAAGATACAATCAGAAAATGGTGAAGGTAGATATACACACTTTCTTGACATAAACTAGTAAAAAAATAGATAATAACTGACTTCTGCCAACACCAAATCTTTTACAATGTATTCTTTTATGGGAAAATGATGTATGCTTTTTTATGAAAAAAATTTCTGTATGCTGTGAATACCAATCTTTAAATAAAAGAGCTGTTTTGGGCCATGACAGGCACCATAGAAGAAGTAAGAAGAGGAATCAGAATAGGTAGGAAAGGAAGGGCGGAGTCAGAAGCAGATCGAGTAAGCCGCTCAAGGAGCAACATGTAAGAAACACAGGTGAGCCAAGGGCCAAATGGCAGAGAGATTAATAGAAATTGGTTGATTTAAGATGTAAGAGATAGTTATCAATGTGCCTGAGGCCATAGGCAAAACAGCATGAAGTTAATATAAGCATCTGAGTCATTTCTGGGGGTCTGGGCAGTGGGCAGCTGAGCGGTTAAGGGGTCTCGGGCGGCAGGTGTGTGGGTCTGGCTGCCCAGGACCAGAGAAACCCCACTATTACAGATAGCGCATCCAACGTGGGGCAATTATCCACTTAATGCCTGAGAATGTTTTAAAAGGGTTTTAGCAGAAACTGAGCAAAGGCAGCTTCCAAATTGTGTATATGAAGCAGGTCTTTGTACAAAGAAAGCGTGGCAGCTGGGTCACATTCAAAATGGTGCCAGCGGACTGGCAGCAGGCAGTGTAAGCTGCAATCAGGTGGGTTCCTGAAATCTGACAGAAGACTCAGTAGCATGTGATTGATTTAAAGTTTCTGTTTATTTTGAACAAAAAGGAAACAAAGACAGTTTCTTAGTAGCAGCATTTTCTTTAGCCTGCTCTGTTCGCTGGCCACGAATAGAGACATGGTCCTTTTAAGAGAACTTAGTGATTCAGCCTAATCTGCAAAAATTATGCTGCTATTTTAGAGAGTGTATTTTAAAAGCTCTTATGGTTGGAAGATGATTAAGGATTCACAATAAAACAGATTCAGATGCAAAAAAACCCCTGTAAACAGGTTACAATGTGTGTGTAAAAGGTACATAGACTTCATAGAGAAAAGAAAGAATGTGGAGAACGTCTTTAAAAAGAGAAATAGAGTAGTAAAAATATAATAAGTCATATAAAGATGGAAAATAGACACAAAATCTGGATTTGGTTGTTATTGTGTTTTCTTTTAATTTTTTAACTGTTAATGAGCTAACTGCAGAAAGACAATGGATTGCAAATGCAAGGGCTACTAAGTTAAACAAGAATATATGTTTTCAAGGTATTTTGATTTTGAAAATTGTGTCTAAGGATTTATTGCTTTGGAAGTTCTGCTTTTTTTTCCACAGAAGATGAGAACCTGTGGATTGCTTCCAGGCAAATATGGTTTCATCAACCAAGACCCCCTGAAAAAATCTCTAATAAGAAGAGATGGCCACATCAACTTCAAGACTGCAGAGCATGATTCTGTCTAACTCATGAGATTTTCAACGCCCCTTAATCAGCAAGAAGTTGTAGACGGAGTTTTACTTTCAGGGCGCCAGTCCAAAATTAATATTTATTAGAATATAAATTAACACTCACAATATTAGTAACAGTTTATGGTGGCACCTGAACAAGGACTGGCGAATCCAAGCTATGGACGAGCGATGGATGCGCGATGGAAGGACTATGGATGCGCGATGGAAGGACGATGGATTCCAATTCTGTCTGTCTAGCAGTCAGCAGCCAGAAACCAGGAAGAGAGAGCTCCACGTGTCCCAGCAGCCACTTATCAATGGGCTTGGCCACACCCCCTCCAGGGTCCCGGAAGTGTCTTCTGACCTTATCGGCTGACACCTTAATCCCACCACATCTCCCCCTTTTGTCTAACTAAGAAGGTTCTAAACTAAGACTATGTACAATAGGAATTATTATGAGGTAGTAACCGTAAATACCTATTCTTCAACCCCTTCAAGACCAGAGAAGGAAGATATATCACTTGAAAGTCAGAAGTATATGGAAGTACTGGATTCCAAAATTTGGGAGAGGACAGCAACACAGCTATCTGGACAATCACCTCTGGTTTTATGCGACGTTGGAGCATCTATCATATTGGCTACAGGCCTATGGTATCTGACAGGTCTTTTCACAAGCAGGGCAATTTTGGAGGGACTGTCTTATCCTGTCCAGGCAGGTTTCGTCAGTCTCCATCCATCAACATGTTCCTCCAGCTTGGACACCATATGTGTACTGTCAATAATCAATACAAATTGTCTTTAACTTAGCCCATACATTCAGCTAAAATGGTGTATAGGTAGGCAGAACAATCTACCTTTATCTATCGTATCTACCCCTCTTCTCTTCTTCAGAAGAGATCTTTGATGCTATATTATAGTTCTGTCCTCCACCCAATTTTCACTTAAAACTATTCTAACAGAATAAGAATTACCCACAACCCTCAGAACACAAAACTTATTGGGAAAGGGGGTGTAGTCTTTCATAAGGTTGCTTCCTGCTGACTTAAGGGCGATGGCATCTCTTTGGGACCCTGTAAAAGCTAAAACAATGGTTAGATCTTAATGGACTGACTATATACATTTATAACCATTCTCAGAATAGTGGTTAACTCCATCTGGAATTCTAATTAGAAGTGTGATCTGGAGATTATCATAGAGAGCTATCTTGCAGCCATTTTTTAATAGTCTATTTTCTGAAAACAATCATTGATTGGTATGCACCGGGTTCTTTATTTTTCTAGTTTTGCCTGTCTGTCTGTCTACCTGCCTCTTACTCTCTCTCTCTCTCTCATACTCTCTCTTTTATTCTTGTTACACTAGTAGGAGTTGTTGCGTTGGGGGCCCCATCTCGGTTCCAGATTCTTTGTAGATAGCTGATAGGAGGAAATGTTATTTACAATGGAAAACTTAAGCATTGTTGATACTCAAAAAAGATATTAATATCTTCTATAACTTCAGGAGATTGTATGCAGACAGGATGTGTGAAAGATACAGAAACAGAGAGAAACGAGGTTTAAGATGAAGTCACAATAATATTGGTCCCTAAATATTCTGTCTTCTGTTTCACACCAGGTGGCTTTTCTGTTATGAGACAGAATACTTCACATTTTCTTTATCAATATGCTTGGGTTTAGAGAGGGAGAAAGCCACTTGCTCCCAATCCAAATCCAGCCCTATTAATAGTCAAATCAGGACCACTCCTTCCTTTTTTTTTTTAGAGGTGTAGATGCAAGATGCAAAGCAGTAAATATTGAAAGATTACCCAGTAGTGCATATGTGTATTAGTTGGTCTCATAGTCTGTCATGTACACTCCTTAATCATCAGTCTGTCTTCTATTGCAGGTGAGTAATTAGTCTTAAAACAGTTGTATCCATTTTCCTGTAAAGACAAAACTGAGACCCTGCCCCAGGTTTGTTAAATGTGTTTTCCTTACCTTGTATCCATTTGTCATATCAGGGGTGAGCAATTACTTCTCCTCCTCAGGAAGGGCTCCTTTACAAAGGGGACTTTTATTAGTTTTGTCGGTACCCATATCTTTCCTTTGCCTGTTGAAACAAAAGCAAAACCCCTACCCCATAGAAGCACATATCCTGGCTTCCACTCAGAAGTCAACACATCTTTGAAGTAGATGGGTTGAATTAACTCAGAGGATTTCTCTATCACCCAATGTCTCTCAGCAGCTGATGTTCCCTTTTCATCAGCATTAAGAAAATTTAAAGTCAATAAGGCACTGTGCAATCTCTCCCTGGGTTTTCTCATTTCTTTCTTCTGTTTATAAAGCATCTCTTTCAACGTTCAGTGAGATCTCTCCACAACTGCCTGTCCTGTGGGATTGTGTGGTATCCCCATAATATGCTTTATATTATAGTATCCAAAAATTATCTTCATATTTCAGGAAACATAAGCTGGAACATTGTCAGTCATAATCTGAGTGGGAATTCCCATTATGGCCATGGCTTCCAAAAGGTGAGTTAGTACAGCATCAGCATTTTCAGAATTCAGAGCAGTTTTCCATTGCATTCCAGAGTAAGTATCGATAGTATGATGTACATACTTCATCTTTCCGAATTCTGGGAAGTGAAACACATCCATTTGCCAGATCTCATTTCTCTGAGTACCTTTAGGATTACTTTCAGCAGGTAAAGACGGTTGGTTATAGAAAGAGCAAGTGTTGCAATTCCTTACTATTTCGTTTGCTTCATTCCAAGTGATGGAAAAACTCTTTTTTAATCCTTTGCTGTTAACATGATGTTTCTCATGAAATTCTGTGGCCTCTAGCATGTTTCCTATCAGCAACCAATCTATTTCATCATTACCCTGCGCTAGAGGGCCTGGGAGACCTTAATCGCCACAGGAAGTAGTAATGGAAAACTACACCCAAACTCTCCAAATATTGTTTCTAAATGTTTTTTACATTATAAATGGTTAATGGTCATAATCAATCTCTTTCTAAGAAGAAAAAGGGGATATGGTATATGAATGATTTTTTTAAAAGGTTAGATTATTGAATTTACTTAGATCAGAAAATCAGCTGTTAATCTCAAAATGCTTTACATTGGTATAAATTTTGGTTTATTGATACAAATTTAAGGTCAATTTTGGTATGCTGTATGTGTTTATCTATTCTTGTTTAAGGTATGATGTTCATGTAACTGATTTAAAATTGTAATGTATAATTAAGAAATGAAGGTTAATAGTCACCTTTGATAATCAAATTTATAGTTAGGTTAGTTAGGATTTTTAGGTACACAAAGATATATTTCAATTAGGTAGGTAATCTTCAAACACTTCTAAGACCTACATAATATGGCATTTAAAATCTATTAAGAACTTAGACTTTTCTGGACAGTGAGACAGATCTGCTCCTGGAAGCACCAATTTACTTCAAGAGAAAAATGGGCATTGAAAAAACTCCATATGGAGTCTATTCGTGGCATTGGTTAGCCTATGGACTTAAACCTGTTCTTATATTAACTGCTTGACAGTATGCTGCTAGAAGTGTACATGCAGGCTCCATAGGAAGGTGACCTCTGAACTTTTGCAGAACAAGCCGAAATGGTCCTTCAGTTTCCTACTTTGCAGAGAAAACTGTCAGACATTCTTCAGGACTCAAGTAGAAGCAACTGATGAACTGTACCAGAATGGGCAGAGCAGATTTCCTGCTTCACTAAAATGAAAAGAGACTGGGCCTGTAGGCCGAAGATGGATGCCCCAACTTTATAAAGGAACTTTGGGTGACTGTCCAGGCAGATAGGTGTCATCTCTGTCCTTTCTAGATTTTAGAAGTCACTTGCACTTCTAGTTTACTTGGGTAAATATATCCTTTTGTGGTCTTTGATATAGTTGAAGATTAGACTGTTATAGGTACAGTTTTTCTTAGTTATTTGAAAGGTATATTGGATATGAAACTTTAGATTCATAAGGATAAGGTAAATGATAGAGTATTTTCTTTAATTTTGCTAACTACAAATAAACTAGATATTGTAATTGTAATTCTTGCTTGATGGCTATTTTGTTATATGTAATTTTGCTATGTTAAAATTGAAACCTTCCTTTTTGATTAGACAGAAAGGGGATGTGATGTGGCAATGCCTTTCTGTATGCTGTGAATAGCAATCTTTAAATAAAGGAGCTGTTTTGGGCCATGACAGGCACCATAGAAGAAGTAGGGGGAGGAATCAGAATAGGTAGGAAAGGAAGGGCAGAGGCAGAGGCAGATCGAGTAAGCCACCCCAGAAGAAACATGTAAGGAACACAGGTGAGCCACGGGCCACGTGGCAGACAGATTAATAGAAATGGGTTAATTTAAGAAGTAAGAGCTAGCTAGCAATGTGCCTGGCACATAGGCCAAACAACATGAACTTAATATAACCATCTGAGTTATTTCTTGGTGCCTGAGCAGCGGGTGGCAGGTCTGTGGGTCTGAGCAGCAGCAGGTGGGCGGCTAAGGGGTCTAGGGCGGCAGGTCTGTGGGTCTTGGTTGCCTGGGACCTGAGAATCCGCACTACTACAGGAAAATATAGCAAAAACTACTCACAAGGGACTTTATCAAACTTATGTCCTCCTATCGAGAAGAATCTAAAGCCAGTTTGGTTGGCATAGAGAAATCCCAGTGAGATGAGATTTTGTTGGTAAGTTATTGTCTGGTAAAGCACTTTGTCACCTCACATACTTCCCACTCTCTGTACTCAGTGAATGCTTCAGCACACCTTAATGCTTCAGAGGAGTACACTGGAGTAAAATCAAATCTCTATGTCAAGAGTACCAATTTCTGAATTATTTGAAGCTAGAAGATATTCTGTTCATGAGTTTTATTAAATTTTGAAGCATTTAGACATATACACTTCATTTTACTAATATGCAAGTTAATAAAGTTTTTTAATATTATAATACTTCAAAATCTCAATAGCTGTGTTAAACATGAAATCCCAAAGGGTTTTTGTAGTCTTCACCTGTTCCCCCCCCAATTATCTATCTTTTTCCTATCATCCTTTTCTGTTTACTTTCTTTTCTCCACATTCTAACATAATTTTCAACTTATTTTGAGTCGTTTTTACTTCTACTGCCATTAGAGAATTGAAAAGTAAAAGGGTGAGGGGTGGAAAAATAAGTTGGTTGCTGAGGCACCATGCACAGAGCCAGCAGACATCTGCATTAATTGGTGCCCTGGAGCTGAACGGGATGAAATCTAGACTTGTGGCCATACCAACTCTCTTTTATAAGCACATATGCCCAATAATGTTATAGATCTTTTATTTTACTCAAAACAATACTGTTTCAAAACTATGTTTAGCATGTTTCTATTACTACACAACAAAACCTGTATAACATTTATTTGATTCCTTAATGATTTTTCTTGATGATTATGTTTGGTACCAGTAATTCCAGCTTTTTAGATTTTTCTTCTTTCTAACCATACTTTATCCCAGTTTTTTTTAACACTTCATTCTTAATATGAGCATCACAGATTATTTTGCTTATAAGAAAGCAGGATTATTAAATTCTAAATGTTTAAGACTGATAATGTAGAGATAATGCTTTATCTTTGGGGGAAAAGCATAAGACTTTATTATTAAAGTAAAATATCAAAGTAGCAACAATTCATGATGCTTTCTTTGCTTGTTTACTTATTTTGAGGCAGGATCTCACATGGCCTAAACTCACCTAAACTGTTATGTAGCCAAAGCTGTCATGAAATACTAATCTTCCTAACTGAAGCTCCCAAGTGTTAGGTTTTTAGTTATACATCAACACACACAAATCAGTGCCATTTTCCTTAATATACAAAAACTATGGTAGATTATATTTATGCTAACATGAACATTAAACAATCCTAACATATTTTTCATATTTTATATCATAGAATTAGACTCAACAACAAAGACTGAACATTCGACATTAATTGGTAAGTGAAACATCAGAATGAGTCACAGAATAATTTCCTCAAATAAAGAAGCAAGCAAAATGTTATAGACACCATGTTTTTGGTTATAAAATATTCTGAAAAAAATAATACAAGTTTAGCTGTAATATTGCAAAACAGGCCACTGATTGCATATAGAAAAAAAATATATTTGCCTTTTAAAAGGAGAGGGAAAGGCTTACTAATAAATAAAATGATCCAAAGATATTATTTTATTTCAATTGTTCTATGGTTACTTGACAATAAACATGTTTTAAATATATTCATGACATGTTGATCATATCTCAGAAATTACTATATAAATCATTGTATGTTCAGAGATTATACACAGTATTCCTAAGAAATCATTACTGAACAAGATAATGACAGTGCTTAGAACTATCACATAACAATGGAAACACTGTACAAATTGGATGTGTGAAAAAAATCCACAATCAAAAAATTTCTACCAGCCCTAGCAAAACTATGTGAAAGACAGTTAATGAAGAATCATTAGTGAATGCTTACTTAAAGGTACTTTATGTAGCATACATCTATCTATCACTCTATCACCTACCTACCTAGCTATCTGTCCATTTCTCTACCTACTCACTGGTCCCCCTTAATTTATATTCTGTCTCAGAATTTCCAAGATTCATTCCACTATATTTCAATGATATTACATACAATTGTGATAATCTGTTTGAATATAGTGCATTGTGAAGGGATTTTACTATTACTCCATATAAACATTTTAATTTTCAACTTTCAAAATGAAGATGAATCTTCTTAACTGACTAATTCCACTAGGCTATGGGTTTGTCATATATAACTTCTATTATTTAAAAAAATTATCCAGTCCTATTGTTTTTAAGACTTGAAACATCTTGAAAGTACATTGAATGTCAAAGATATTTCCACATCTATTAAGATTATCATGATATTTTTTTATTTATGTCATTTTATATATATTTTTGAGATAGCATTTTATTTTATAGCCTTAGCTAGCCTGAAATTCCTTATGTAGACCAGGCATGACTTAAATTCACATAGATTTGCTTAGATGTACCTCATAAGAGCAAGGATTTAATGTGTGTACTACAATTGCTAACATATAATTTCTTATATTTATTTACTTACTCATATTGAACTATCCCTGGATCTCTGGTATAAAGATCACTTGATCTTTTTAGTATTTGGTTCACAAGTATTTTAATGAGAATTTTCATTAGTGATATTGGTGTATAATTTACTTTTAGTAGTGTATTTAAAAATTAAAGAGAGATAGCATGTTGGAAACAATTTAAATGTTCACAGAAAAATAAATACTGTATGATTTTACTAATGTTTATAAACTAAACCACAAAATTATAAATACAGAGTAGTATAAAAAATTTCAAAACATAGTGGAGGGAAAGATAGGGAGATGGTTACCAAAAGGTACCAATTTACTTTAGTTTAAGAAGGTAGATAAATTGTAGAGTTCTAGTGTGTACCATGATGATTATAACATGTAAACTTGAAGTTTCTTAAAAGTTATTATCTTCAGGACTCTGCAGACGAAAAAAGGAAGAATGTGAAATGATGAATGCATTCAAGTTGTACACTGTGGCAAGTTCAAGTGCTATTGAGTAAGACCTTGAGGTATGACTTTGAGGTCTTCAATACCCATGTGCTGAGGTATGGCTAGCCTTTGAAGACCTACTGTGTGCTTCCTGCCCTTTTTGTTTGTTCTCCATGTTTTTGGAAGTAGAATTTCTGCCACTGTTGCGTGAAACATTTTAATCTTTTAAAAATTGCCTTAATATTTAATCTTATAATGGTGTTTCACATAAACTCCTTAATAAATATTAATCCTCTTATGTAATCAATTCCCAATAGATAATTTCAACAATGTCTGACATTCTAATGTGAGTTTTCCAGGCCAGCAGAAAGGGGAGAAGATAGGATAAATATAAGTAGATTATTATATCTACCTATAAGCTATTATTAGCTAAATATGAGTCATAGACAATTTGCACAGTACAGATTCTTATATATTGATACAAATGTTAAATTATTTTATATATATATATCTGCTTGTGATAGTTTGTATATTGATACAAATTCAAATGTAAAATTATTTCATATGTCTAAGATAATTTATATATTAATACAAAATTGAATCTATAATTGACATATTTTGTACGTGTCTAACTCTACTTAAAATATTATACACATTAATGCATATTAAGCATATTGTTGTGATTTCCACTATGCAATTTCTACCTCTCTTTAATTATGCCAGTCATTATAATGTTTTGTATACCTTTGTTTAGATATTTTGTATATTAATATATATTTAAGATACTGCTGTTTTACACTCTGCATTTATCTTTGTTTAATGTTTATATGATTGCTATACTTAGTCATTATTCAAAAAACTGTACACCCATTTATAGATTATCTTTACAATATAAACCTCAGCCTTTAAGATGATAAAATTTACAGATCACAGTTACTTAAATTTGCCATTTACTAATCATGTTGTTTAAGTTTCTCAGATATATAGTAAAATATAACAAATAGACAAGAGTTTCCAAACACTTCATACACCTAAAAAACATGGCATTTAAAGTTTTCTTATTCAGAATTTGACTATGAAAGACAAGATTGCTCCTAACAACATTGTTCCTTTCCCAAAATGGTGTTAGGCAGCAAAGACACTCTATAAAGCATTTGTCTTCCTTAGCAGATAATGGCCTATTGAGCAAAAAACTGCCCTTGCCTCAACTGCTGACAGTAAGCAAGCTGTACAATCCAGACGAGCAAGACAAAAAATAAAGATTGTTAAAACCTGCATAGACAAGATAAGAAAGTTTCTCAAAAATACCCTACTTATGAAGATATCTGTCAGATATCCTAGGCCTGTAGCCAAATAAAAGATAATTGCTCTAACTTTGCAGAAAAACTGTGGGTGACTGTCCAGGCAACTAACTGTCAGTGTCCTCTCCTAAATTTTAGAAGTTACTCATGCTTTCAGCTTATTCAGATAATATATTTTCCTTGTCAGTTTACTACCATCTCATATCTTAGCTAAGAGAATTTAGGTATTAGATTCATATTACTCAAGATAAACACCTTTAAAATAATCCCCATATCTTGCCACTTTCCAATAGTCTAGACATTTAAAATATACTTAATGTTTGTTGTTTTTTAGTTGTAGTTTGACCTTGTTTATGTTATTTGCCTTTCCCATGGACATTATCTTATAATTGTTTCTATTACATAAAGTCTTATACTTAGGTTTAAAACTTTCTGAGACAAAGAGGTGGGGAGATGTGGAAGGTTCAGGCACTATTGAGGAAGGCCTAGAGGTGTGGCTTTGAGGTCTTGAAGATACATGTACTGGGGAATTACTAGCTCCCTTTGAAGACTGGTTGCCTGCTGCCTGCCCTTCTTGTTTGTTCTCCATGTTCTTAGAGGGAAAATTGCTGTCACTGCCATGTGTGACATTTCAACACTTCAAAAATTACTAAGATTAAATCTTATATCAATGAGTGTTTCACATAATCTCCTTAATAAATAGTAATCTCTATATATAATCAAATGCCAATATATAATTTCAACAATATTACACATTTAATATATCCAGGTCTTCTCAATAGCTCAAGAAAATATGATCCAAAGATGCAGAATAGAGACAGTAGAGACTGATTTCATGGGTACAAAAATATGTTTTGCTACAGAGAAGTTACATTAATATTAATTACCACAGTTCTTTCATTTCTCTAATAGATATATATGTAGTAGGACTATATCAGGTAGTTTTTGAAGATTAATATAAATATGATTAGCCTTAATAAATATTATCAATAAAAATTAGTTATATGCCAATTATTAGTTACTTATTAGAATTCATAAAATAAAATTTCTAATCATAACTAGACTTCTCATAAGCCTTGTATTCATTATTTATCTTTTCAAGTAAATTGAAAATGATTACATATATGCAATGGAGATGGCTCAGTGCCCAAGGAGTATGCTGTGCAAATGTGAGGACCTGTGTTAAGATCTATATAACCTACAAAAATGTCATCTAAATACTAAGTGAGCATAATGGTATTCCTGTATCTCCAACCTCTAAAGAAAGAGAGGGGGATTCCTAGAGAAAGCTATCAAGAGTAGCCATATTGACAGGATCTACATTTGACTGCAAGGCCCTTGAAGTTTATTAAAATTTATTGTATATTTTAAAATTTTTGTGCATATGTGTATGAATGCTAGTGCCCATTGAGGCCAGAAAAGGACATCAGAACCCCTGTAGCTAAAGGAACAGGTAGTGGTGAGTCCCCTGATATAGATGCTAAAAATTTACTTTAGGTCTTCTGCAAGAACAGTATGTGTTTTAAGTGTAGAGCTGTCTTTCTGGTCCATGATTGGCATTTTAAAAAGTAATTCTTGTATGTTGATGATATTTGTTAATACAAACAATTGCATTTAAAGACATTGCACAAAAATATATCTATAGATCAAATATAATAAGATTATATAAAAAGTCTTAGCTATTACAATTTGCATTAGAAGTTCTAAAATAACTATATATCACTTAAATGGCAAAATTCAAAGGAGTATAAGCTTATCCATGATATAAAAACGTTTGGTTTATATTCAAAAACAAAGAGAAAACATAAAGCATCAGTGCCATAAGGAAAAGAACTTCAAACACTCAAAACAGTACTTGTGACATGACATTCAATGGTTATGTAAATTAGCCTGACTGTAGTAAACATTTCACAGATATAGAGTTATATAAATATATAGAGAGACATAGATATATCATGATACATCTGTGTACTCTAAATATATGCCAATTATAACTTTAGAAATATGAACACTAATTTTATATACCTTAGAAAATTATATTAAACATTTATTTTATGAGTAAGAATAGGAGGTAGTTTATTGTAAATACATTATGAAAGTTTTCTCTATGCAACTAGAGTGGAGAAGGAAAGCTAACACAAACAATCACTTGAAATATCCAAAGTCTTTCCTGGAGAAACTACAAGAAAGCGTTAGAAACCTAATTGTTTGACTTCTGAATACATTCCTTTACAAAACAATAACAGTTAAACAGAAAATTGAAGAGTAAGAAATGTGCAATTGCCATTAAAATGTGACAGATAGTATACATTTTCTGCTCAAAGTTAAATGAAGCTGCAAAGATAAATGTTACTACCTTTGCTTAGCATTAGCTTTTAAAATAGCATAGGATTAGCAGTGCTTCTTGTAATTTTACAAATCAAACTTTGAACTGAATTTTTTATTTTAAAGACTGGAAGTTGCAATACTTATCTTTCTGAAGTATATTAATTTAGAGACTGGTAGAATGAGGGCTATAAAAACTATTTCTATCTTGCATTAATGTACATACAAACTAAGAAGAATTTTGTTCTGCTTACATTAATCATTTTAGTTCAACACTGAGCAGAAGTTTTCTGATATCAAGACTTTATAAAAACTGTATAAAATCTTGTGTGCAAGTGTTTTGGATGTTTTCTTTTGCTAAAACTTAGAAAACTACATTGAATAGATAATGGGAGAGAAGACAGCCTTCTCTTGTTCCTGATTTTAGTGGGATTGCTTTGAGTTTCTCTCCATTTACTTTAATATTGGGTGTTGGCTTGTTGTAAATTAACTTTATTATGTTTAGGTATTTTTCCTGTATTCCTGATCTCTCCAGGACTTTTTTCATGAAGGAATGTTGGATTTTGTCAAAGGCTTTTTCAGCATCTAAGGAGATTATCATGTTTTTTTAAGGTTGTTTACATGATGGGTGATATTGACAATTTTTGCGTATGGAACTATCCCTGCATCTCTAGGATGAAGCCTAATATTGGATTTTTTTCCTTTTTTTGGGGGGGGGATATGTTGTTGAATTCAGTTTGTCAGTATTTAATGAGTATTTTTGCATCAATGTTCATGTAAGAGATTGGTCTGTAATTCTCTTTCTTTGTTGCATCTTTGAGTGATTTGGTTATCAATCAAATAAATTCTTATAAAAAGAATTTGATAATAATCCTTCAGTGTATATTGTATGGAACAGTTTTAGAAGTATTGGTACTAGTTTTTCTTTCAATGTCTGGTATAAATCTGCACTGAAACCATCTGGCCCTGGGATTATTTTTATTTGGAAGACTTTTAATAACAGTTTCAATTACCTTAGGGGTTATATATCTAAGTCATTTATCTGGTCTTGTTTTAATTTGAGTAAGTGATATCTGTTCAGAAAGCTGTCCATTTCTTTTAGGTTTTTCAATTTGGAGTATAGATATTCAAAGTATTACTTAATTATTCTCTAGATTTCTTTGGTGTATGTTGCTATGGCCCTCTTTTCGGATTCTTTTAATTTGTATACTCTCTCTGCCTTTTAGATAGTTTGTGTAAGATTTTACATATCTTGTTGACTTTCTCATGGAACCAAATCTTTGATTCATTGATTAGTTGTATTGTTCTCTGGGTTTCAATTTTATTTATTTCAGCCCTATGTTTGATTATTTCCTGCCATCTACTCCTAGGTGAGTTTGCTTCTAGTTGTTCTAAAGCTGTACTGTTAAGTCTCTTGTGTAAGACGTCTCTAGGTTTTTTATATAGGCATCTAGTGCTATTAGTTTTCCTTGCAGCACTGCTTTCAGTGTGTCCCATAAGTTTTGGTATGTTGTGGATTCATTAAATTCTAAGAAGTCTTTGATTTCTTTCTTAACTTCTAACTTGATCTGAAGGTGGTTCAATTGAGAAATGTTCAGTTTGCATGAATTCCTAGGCCCTATGTGATTTTTGTTTCTGTTGAGCTCTACCTTTAGAGCATGGTAGTCTGATATGATACAAGGAGTTATTCCCATTTTTTTATCTATCAATATTTGCTTTATGACTTAGTATGTAGTCAATTTTAGGGAAAGTTTCATGGGGCGTTGATTAAAAAAGTATATTCCTTTGTGTTTTGGTGGAAAGTTCTTCGTATATCTTTTAAATCCTTTTGAGTAATAATATTTGTTATATCCCTTATTTCTTTGTTGAGTTTCTGTCTGGTTGACCTATCCCTTGGTGAGAGTGGTGTATTAAACTATTAACATGTGGAGTTTGATATGAGCTTTAGCTATATGTCTCTAATCTAATAAAACATTTTACGTTTATTGTAATATAACACATATTACAGGTATACCACAAAATTTTGGGTAAGCAATCATAGAGAGATCAAATGGAACTCTAAAAGATATGCTAAATAAACAGAAAGAAGTAGCAAATACCTCTAAAAATAGACTGCAGAATGCTTTATTAATTTTGAATTTTTTAAATGTTATTGAAAAAAACAGTTATTGAAAGGCATTGAACTATAGAAAAGAAAACTGAATTAAATAGGCCTGTTTACTTCAAAGATGTGTTGACCTTAGAATGGAGACCAGGATATGTGCTACATTGGGGAAAGGGTTTACTTTATTCCTGCAGGTGAAGAAAAGCTATGAATACCACCAAAATTAAAAAGACTCATTTGAACCAAAGAATCTTCTTGATAAACAGAAATGATGGCTCATCCACCCATGTGACAATTTTTAAAGTTGTAAGAAAAACTCAAGGGTTGGGTTTTTTGTCTTTACAGAAAACTATAAATACCCATTTTTAAGAAGTCGAAAGACTTTGGGCATCTAGACATCTAATACAGAAGGGAATGAAAAAAATTTTCAAAGAAATATCAGACCTATTAGTAACAATACAGCATAAACTCTCACTGTTTAACATATATATATATATACATATATATATATATATATATATATATCTTTATTTGTGAGAAAAGTTGAAGTCTCAGTTCAATTATAAATTGAAGCTGATTTTGGAGTTGGAGTGTGACTCTCCCCTCATCTAAACCCAAGCATGCTTGTTAGAAGAAAGTGCAAAATCTCTATATCATATCAGAAGAGCCACCCAATATGGGACAGAAGAATAAAAACAAGGGACAATTCTACCATTACTAACCCTATGCTATATAGATATTTATTTCAAAATTTATGAGAATATATGCATATATATTTAAAAATTATTGTCATGATATTGATATTCATATAGAGTACTAATTAATTCTAGAAAAAGTACTTTATCTAGCTTATTGTACATTATATTGGGTTTTGTCTCTTACCAGTTTTCTGCAGGGAAGCATAACAATGCCTAATTGTGACCTTTGAAGTATTCAGAGTATTCACAGTGATGATTTCACATGGACAATGACAGTCACTAGACCAACATGGACAATGACAAAGTCACTAGATTGACAATCACCAACCAAAGACTGAATTTGGAATAGAAACTGCTAATAATAAATTTGACATGGCTAGATGAGGCGGACCAACTTCACAGTCTACTCTAGCCAGGTCTGAGACAAGCCTTACACTTTTCTGTTATGCAGAGATGGGGCAACAAATGATAGAGCTACTTATTTCAGGACTTGACAGTTAACAGTTTTTTTCTTTTCAAGATCCCCTAACAATGCCATCACCCCAAGACATCAGGAAATATCTCAAAGAACATGATGCCCACATTCCCAAGAGGTGGAGTAGGTGATATTTTTGTCTTACATTGGGTTATTGATAATTGTCATCGTTAGGGTTTTGAGAATATTTTGGAGTGGTTTGCATATACCTAGTTATCTTGCAGCAGGTTACTATGGATGAAGGATGCAGGAAATGTGACAGAAAGCAGTGGAAAATAGCAGCAGCCTCTTAATGGCTGTTTCCATGTAGAAAAGAGCTTTGCTGTATATGATTCTGATTAACAGAGGGGTTATGGTTATAGTGGCAGAGAAAGCAAGAAGAAAAGAGGAATAGAAGAGAAGAAACAAAGGAAGAAAGAGTAAGAGTAAAGGAAGCTCCCAAGACAAAACAAAGAGAAGGAGAGAGATAGAGAGATACATGTGGAGACCTCACTTTAAAAGAAGCCTGACCTGACATCAGAGCCTAGTGGAGGGCATGGTTTGACATCAGAGTTCAGAGGGCATGGTTCTTAGCAACTAACAGTCACTGTTTAGGGTAATTGGTTACAAATTGTTATTGATTATGATTAGGAAAAAAGCTGACCAAGGAATATTAGATCTGGGGTTCTTGTTTGAAAGAGAGAGAGAGAGAGAGAAGAAAAAATAAAAAAGAGAATACACATATGATAGGATAATGAGTAAATTATTGAATCTACTTTTAAAAAGAGACTGCTAGTTTTAAATATTTTACAATGGACTGGATTTTTGTATATAGTATACAAATTGTGTCTATTGATACAAAGTAGAGATTAATTTTGTTACTGTACATGTTTCTATGCTTGTTCAAAGTGTTGTACCTATATTGGGTAATTAATTAATTGTAACTAATTAGGATATGAAGAAATGCAAGTTAGTAGTTTGACATTACAATCAAACTTATAGTCATTTTTTTCAAAGTCAAACAAAGATGTATATTTAGATGAATAGGTCTTCTTCAAACACTTTAGAGATCTATAGAATATGGCATTTGTGGTATTTTAACATAGGTTCTTACTAATTTTATGACAATGAGATGACTGCTCCTGGCAGCATCAATCTTCTTTAGAGAAAATGAAGAAACTCCATATGAAGTTGACTTTTTTGCAGCAAAAGTTAGTCACAGGGCAAGAAAATGCCCTTGCCTCAACTTCTGACAATATGATGTCCAAAATCGATAAGCAAGACACATAAATGAACTGCTGGACATTGTCAGGGGAAGGTAAGAAGTTATTTAAGAATATCGTGCTTTACAAAGAAGTCTGTCATATATGCTAAGCCTGTAGGCCAGACACAGAAGAATCTTGTATGACTGTCTAGGCAGCCAGATGTTTTATTTTTTACATCTTTTGAAAGTTTCTTGAATGCTTGTCTTGTTTACTTGGTTAATATCATTTCTTACTTAGGTCTCTGAGGGATTTGAAGATGAAATAGTAATAGTTTTCTAGTGGTAGTTTCAGAAAAGAAATTCACATAGCGATTGAAGTATATAAATTTGAGAGACATCAAAAGATGGCTTTCAGTAATATAAGTTAGAAAGTAAATTGGGTACAATCTTTTGTACTCACCAAAATAAGATAAAAATGGAATATTTCTTTGAATTTGTCAGTTGTTAATGAAATGAACATTACTCATGTAATTGTTTATATATATTGTATATGGAAAAGGATATATTTTGTATATATAGGAGTTCTACAAGAATCCCAAGCTATAGAATTGAAATATATATATATATATATATATATATATATATATATATATATATATATATATATATATATATATATATGATATATATTCAGTCCCATGTGTGCTCCTTGGTTGCCAGTTCAGTCTTGCTAACCCCTATGAGCTCAGGTTAGTTGGTTATGTCAGTTTTTCTTTTAATGTTTTATGTATTTTTATAAAAAAGTATTTTTTTAATCAATGTATTCCACCATCCCCCCTCCCTTCCCTCTTCCCAATCCCTCCATGTAAGCCCCCAGCCTCTTCACTCCCCATCAAACCATCCCATCCTCCAAATTTGCCAGAATTTTATTGAGTATTTTTGTGTCAGTGTTCATGAGGAAAATTGGTCTGTAATTCTCTTTCTTAGTGACATCTTTGAGTGGCTTGGGAATTATGGTGGTTGTCTGCTCATAAAGAGTCTGGCAATGTTCTTCAGTTTCTACTGTATGGAATAGTATGAGGAGTATTGGTATTATTTCTTCTTTGAATGTCTGGTAGACTTCTACACTGAAACCACCTGGTCCTGGGCTTTTGTTACTTGGGGAACTTTTAATAACATCTTCAATTTCCATGGGTCTCTTTAGGTCTTTAATATAATCTTGATTTAGTTTTCATAAGTGGTACCTGTCCAGAACAGTCCATTTTTTTAGGTTTTACATTTTAGTGGATGATAAAATTTCAAATTATGACCTGATAATTCTCTGGATTTCCTGGGTATCTGGTGTTATGTCCCCCTTTTCATTTCTAATTCTGTTAATTTGGATACTCTCTCTTTTGGGTGGGTTAGTTTGGATGAGGGTTTATTTATCTTGTTGACTTTCTCATAGAACCAACTCTTTGATTCATTGATTCATTGTATTATTCTCTAGTTTCAATTTTATTTACTTCAGCCCTATGTTTGATTATTTCCTGCCATCTACTCCTTGGTGAGTTTGCTTCTAATTGTTCTAAAGCTGTACTGTTAAGTATCTTGTGTAAGGCGTCTCTAGGTTTTTTATATAGGCATCTAGTGCTATGAGTTTTCCTTGTAGCACTGCTTTCAGTGTATCCCATAAGTTTTGGTATGTTATGGATTCATTTTCATTAAATTCTAAGAAGTCTTTGATTTCTTTCTTAACTTCTTACTTTACCTGGAGGGGCTTCAATTGAGATATGTTAAGTTTTCATAAATTTGTAGGCCTTATGTAATTTTTGTTGTTGAACTCTACTGTTAGAGCATGGTAGTTTGATATGAATGATACAAGGAGTTATTCCCAATCTTTTGTATCCATTGATATTTGCTTTATGACTTAGTATGTGGTCAATTTTAGAGAATGTTCCATGGGGTGCTGAGAAATATGTATATTCCTTTGTGTTTTGTGGAAGGTTCTGTATTTATCTATTAACTCCATTTGAGTCATGACAACTGTTAGATCCCTTATTTCTTTGTTGAATTTCTGTCTGGTTGACATATCCAAGGGTGAAAGTAGGGTATTGAAGTCTCCTACTATTAGTGTGTGGGTTTGATGTGAGGTTTAAGCTTTACCAGTGTTTCTTTTACATATACATGTACACTCATGGGGAGGAGCAGAAATATTCAGATTGAGACTTCATCTTGGTGGATTTTTCCTGAGATCAATAAATAATGTCTGTCCTGGTCTCTTTTGATTGATTTTAGTTTGAAGTGTATTTTGTTAGAGATTAGGGTGGATACACAAGCTTGTTTCATAGGACCATTTGATTAGAAAGTCTTTTCTCAAGCCCTTTTTCTGAGCCTGTGTCTGTCTTTGACACGGAGTTGTGTTTTTTGTATGCAGCAGAAGAATGGCTTCTGTTTTTATATCCATTGTATTAGGGTATGTCTTTTTATATAAGAATTGAGTCCATTGATATTAAGGGATATTAATGATCAAGGATTGTTATTTCCTGTTATTTTTGGTGATAGCTTATGTGTATTTCCCCTTTTTGGGTTTGTTTTTCTTGTGGGATTCTGGATTGTTTGCGGTTTTGTGGGTGTATCTAGTTTTCTTAGGTTGGAGTTTTCCCTCCAGTGCTTTCTGTAGGGCCGGATCTATTGTTTAAATCTGGTTTCATTGTGAAATATCTTGTTTACTCCATCTATGGTGATTGATATTTTTGTTGGGTATAATAGTCTGAGTTGACAGCCATGCTCTTTTAGTGTCTGTATAACATCTGACCAGGACCTTCTTGCTTTCAATGTTCCCATTGAATAGTTGCCTATTACTCTGATGGATTTGCCTTTATAGGGAATTTGGCTTTTTCCCTTGCAGTTCTTAATATTTTTAGTTTGTTCCTTAGATTTAGCAGCTTGATTATTATGTAGCAAACAGACTGTTTGGAGGGTCTAGTCTATTTGGTGTTCTTTAATCTTCTTGTATCTTTATAGGCATTTCATTCATTAGGTTAGAAAAGTTTTCATCTATGATTTTGTTGAACATATTTTCTGTACCTTTGAGATGGTATTCTTCTCCTTCTTCTATTCCAATTATTCTCAGGTTTGGTCTTTTCATGAGGTCCTAGATTTCTTGTATGTTTTGTGTTATGTTATGACTTTTTTTAGGTTTAGTGTTTTCTTTAACTGACATATCTATTTCCACTATTGAATCTTCCACTCCAGAGATTCTCTTTCCATCTCTTGCATTCTGTTGGTTATGCTTGTATCTATAGTTCCAGTTTGTTTCTTCAGGTTTTCTAATTCCAGCTTTGCCTCAATTTGTGCCTTCTTTATTTCTTCTATTTCAGTTTTAAATCTTGGAATGGTTCTTTTACCTGTTTATTTTCTCTTCCTTGCTTTTTTTAAATTTTCTTTTAAGTATTTGTTAATCACTTCCAATTTTTTGCTTGCATTTTCTTCTATTTCTTAAAGGGAGTTTATATATATATACTTTTTAAAAGCTTCTACTATCTTCATAAAGTTGTTTTTAAGGATATTTCCTTCTGTTTCTTTTCCATTATTATGCTCAGGTCTTGATGTTGTAGAACCATCAGCTTCTTCTGTGTCTTTTTCTTTATATTGTTATATGTATTCTTGCATTGACATCTGCCCATTACTTCTTCTGTTCACTCTTAGTCACACCTCTTTGTCAGCAGTTAGTCAGTTTTAAGCCAGGGAGCTGAATGTATTCTTAGCCAGGTTTAGTTGGTTCTTGGTCAGCTGTGGACCAGGAGGCTTTGGGGTCTCCAGTTGCTGGTATGTGATGATGCGGATTGAGGTTTGGGTGGGGTTTGGCTTATGAGATGTCCCTTCAGCTATGTTTTGCTGGGGACTGGGCTTGGGGAGCTTTCCAAGCTTTCTTCAGTTTATGGTGGAGCTGGGTGTGGTTGAAGTGCTGGGGGCTGTGTTCCCAGGCTGGGGTTTGGAGACCAAGGTGCCCACTTGGCATAGGGATCAGAGTGCCATTCACCTCTTAGCCAACTTTGTGGACAGGGAGGCTTTTGGCTCTGGGGGTATGGGGGTGTTTTGGTGATGTCCTTAGTCTCCCTGTCTCCAATAATCCTTACCCTCTCTCTTCTGCAGGGTTCTATTTGATATGTCTCTCTTTAGCTGTTTTCATTGGTTTTAATCAGTTTCTGGATGAAGCCTCTCAAATAACAATTGAACCAAGCACACATCTATGAGTATAGCATAATATTATTAGGAGTTGTGCCCATTATTTTCTTTTCCTTTCTTTTTATGCCACTTGTGTTTGGTTCTATCTTAGGATCTCTGATTTCTTCAGCCTCTCGGTCCTGATCCTCCAGAAGTGTCAGTGGTTGGCTCCCTCTTACAGCATGGGTCTCAAGCTAGAACAGTTATTGGTTTGAATACTGATTCTGATTTTGTTTTAAACAAAATAGAGAACTTTTACTTTAACATCCAAAGTCCACATTCATAAAATCCTGATAATTTACTTAATGTCATTACTTCATACCTCATTTTCAATACAGAACAACAATAGTAATTCAATTCAGCTCATGCTTTTTTTCATGCCAGAATGAAGCCACTTTAAATGCTTAAATGAGTCCCATTCACTACTGAAGTAATTTAGTTAATGTTTGGATTATAATAGCATGCTATTAGACAAGCTTCTTCAAAGCTTGAAAATAATCTATGAATTTAAAGCTTCTTGTTTTATCATTTTTATTTCCTCAAATTTGACCTCAAGGAAAAGTTTTCATCAAAGTGTCAGTTGCTCAATGATATCACTGCATATATTTCAAATGGCTAAAATGCCACACAGATATAGCTCCACAAGGGAGTAGTAGAACATCATTAGTTTGGGTTTCTCAGTTGGTATCATCCTTGGGTATTCAGTAGGTCCATTTAGACTGTGGAATTTGTATGTTTTATGGGATTCAGAGGTATGGGAAAGTCTAAGTGTGTGTAGGGGGGAGTAAATATTATTTTGTATTCAGTAATCCCTAACTGAAAGGTGCAGTCAATCTCAAGAGTGATACGCATTACCAGTAAATATATCAGGAATATTTAATTCATGAAGTACTAGTGTCCAATATATTGAGATGTCATTCATATGCACTACTTCAAATTTATAGAAATTATAGCATATTTATCTATAGTGTGTTGATAAACCTGTTAAAGAAAACATACACTTCCATATATTGAAAACATTTCATTTTTTGCTTTGTCAACTATTTCATCTTATGGGTTTTCCTTTATAACTCATACATATTAATTATACAGTGTTATTATTTAAATAATGTGAGTATCCTTGTGTCAGAAAACTGTTACATCTAATTAGTCTCCATGGAAGTAATAAATAACAAAGAAAAGCATATGCCACACATTTAAATGTTTACCTGTTTATTGTTATTCAATTTCTGAAGATATAGTACATTCTGATATTCATAAATCAGACAATATCAGGGTGCCTAAAGGGGTATATTCATATGGAATTTAGAAGTGTTATTTCAGAGACTCAATATTCAGACATACTGGTTGTATATAGGTATTAAAAGAGTAACTAGAACAACTTAGCATTTCTTTAAAATTTTTTATTTATTTATTTTTATTATTTATAAAAGTCTTTTTTGTTCATGTATCCCATGCTCCCCCTCCCTTCCTTCCTCCAATATTCCCAGTCAGTCTTCATCCTCTCCCCTCCCCTGTCTCTTCCCCTAAAAGGGCAAGAAGTCCCAAGGTGGGTCAGCTCATCAGGCAAGTCCAATTTCCTTATCCCAAAATCAAGACTAGGTTAGGAGTTCCTCTTCAGGGAATGGACTCCAAGGTTCCAGCTCTTTCACAGGAACACAGTCTGACAGTCTGAGAGAGTGGGGGAGGGGAGAGAGCTGTTGCTTTAAAAAAAAACACTCAAAACCTACAAGAAAGATTTTCCACGCTAAGACTCACAGCAGTAGTGAAGAAGATGCCTAAGCAGGACTATTCCTATAATCAAATGAATGACTACCCTAGTAGTCACTATACAACCTTCATCCAGCAATGGATGGAGGCAGAAACAGAGATCCATAGCTAAGTACCAAGTCAGGCTCCTGATCCAGCTGAAGAGAGGAAGAAGAGATTATACAAGCAAAGAAATCAGGATTATGAGGAGGAAACCCACAGAGATGGCTGACCAGAGCACTGATTCTCAAATGACAGCTGAGGAATCTTCATGAAATGAACTAAACCCCCAAATGTAGATGAATAGCATGGGTAGTTTGTGGAGCCTCTTGTAGTAGGACAAGAGTATATTCCTGGTGCTTGAACTGTCATCCTGGAGCCTATTTCCTACAAAGGAACACCTAACTCAGTATTGATACTAAAGTGAGAGACTCAGACCTATCTCAACTGGATATGCCAGACTGAACTGACTCACCTTGAGATTCCTTGTCCTCACTGGGAAATGGAAGGGGAGATGGGCTTGGGGGAGGCTGAGGGAGGACTGGGAGGAGAGTAGTGGTAGAAACGAAACAAAAACTTCTTAAATAAAAAAAGAAATGAGAAAAACAAGGTCAACAACCATAAAAAATTAAATTTACAATACAATTAATTTAAAATCTTATAACTGTGATGATAACAAAAATGATGTTATTTCTAAATTTTTTTAAAAAAACTCAAAAGATTAAATGTCAAAACTATAAAAAGTAAGGTCACATAAAAATGACTATAAACAAGCCATTTCCAAAACAATATCTTTGTTAAAATAATCCCAAAATACTCCTCTCCTTTCTAAAATATACAAAAAGTATATTATTGAATGTACTTTTAAAGAGCAATTACTAGTTTTAAATATTTTCCATTGGATTATATTTTGCATATTGTATAATAATTGTGTATATTGATACAAAGTTGTGATTAATTTTGTTACTGTACATATGTTTGTATGCTTGTTCATGGTGTTGTACTTATACAGTTCATCTAACAATGTAATACTAATTGCTAGTCATTAAAAGTTATTATTACCAAATGATTAAGATATAAAAATGTAAGTTAATAACTAGACATTACAATCAAACTTGTAGTCATACTCAATATGTTTTCAGTGTCAAACATATACTTTAGACAGACAAGTATTCTTTAAACACTTCAGAGATCTATAGAATATGACAGTTAAAATATTTTAATAACATAGGTTCTTATTATTTTATGACAATTAAAATCTGCTCCTGGCAACACCAATCTACTTCAGAGAAGATGGGCAGTGAAGAAACTCCATATAAAGTTGACTTTCTTTATAGCAAAAGTTAGCCCCTGGGTGAGAAAGTGCCCTTTCCTTGACTGCTGGCAATATGATGTCCAAAATAGACAAACAAGAGACACAAAAACCCTGCCAAACCTTTCAAAAACCAAGTAAAAATTCCTTAAAAATATTCTGATTCAAAAAAAGACTGTCAAATATGCTAGGCCTGTAGGCTAAAAATAAATGCTTCAATGATTCAAAGAAATTCTTAGGTGACTGTATAGGCAGACAGCTATTGCAATTTTTACATTAAAAAAAGTTTCTTGCTTGCATATCCTATTTATTTAGTTAATATTATTTCCTTCTTGGTTCTCTGAGAAAGTTAAAGATGCCTTCCTTAAAGTTTTCTAGTGACAGTTAAAAAAAAACTCACTTAAAAGTCAAAATATATAACTTTGAGAGACATAAAAAGATAGTTTTCAGTTAATAATACAAATTAAATAAGAAGTAAATACAATCTTCTAGACTTACCAAAATAAGGTAGATAATAAAATATTTTATTTAAGTTTGTCAATTGTTAATAGACTTTACATATATATTTATTGCTTGTATATATTATATATAGTTATTGTACCTGTTACATATGTTTTTTTATGTTAGTTATAACCTATTTTATTTTTGTCACAAAAGGGGATAAAATCACCCTGGAATATCAAAGAACAGAATCACCCTTAGTCAAGCAATGAAGGTCAGAGAGTGGTGGCTCATGTCTTTAATCCCATCACACAGGATGACCAAGTGGTGACTCATGTCTTTAACCCCATCACTCAGAAGACAGAGATCTTTCTGGATTTCTTGGAGTTCAAGGCCTAACAACAAAAAAGTAGTAGCTCACACCTGTAATCCTAACTATAGTATTATGATACAGAGTTGAACCCAGAAGTAAAACTACTGGATGGGGAAGATATTTAAAGCAGGAGGAGGCAAAGATTCAGGCTTTCTGTTGAAGCTACCAGGCAGGCTGAGGACTCTTGAAGAGAGCATTTACCCTGTTAGGCCTGAGAAGTTGGCTGGGTGAGAAGTGAATCTGGTCTGTTTTCTTTCTCTCATATTCCAGGTTTTCCTGAATATCTGGCTCTGGGTTTTTATTATATACTAACTAAAATTTGTGTAATATATCTTGCAGGCAGGACAAATTATAAGTCAAAGGTTTTGTGACAGTGTTGGTGTCTGATTTCTACTACTGGAAATCTTGCTCAGTTATATAATATGGATGGGTCAAGTTCTGTATTACCTATTACTAGGCGTTCTCATTAGGATCACCCTTATAAATTTCGGGGATTTTCCACTGCACTAGGTTTCCATATAATCCCCCAAATGCCCTCTAATTTCAGTCATATTTCTCTGTACTCTCTCTTCATCCCCAATCCTCAACTTGATTCCTTTTGTTATCATCCTCACCTGCCCCCAGTTCACATGCATAAACTATTCTCTTTGCATGAATATCCATGCATTCCCCCTGAGAGTCTTCTTTGTTACTTAGCCTCTCTGGGTCTGTGGATTGTAGCATGAAGTCAATTACTGAACAGCCAAGGTACACTGAACAGCTAAGATACATCAGTGAGTACATACCATGTTTGTCTTTTTACATCTAGGTAGGTTACCTCACTCAGGATGTTTTTTCCTACTTCCATACATTTGCCTTAAAATTTTATAATTTCACCTCTTAAATCTGATGAATAATACTTCATTGAGTAAATATATTACAATTTCTTTGTTTCTTTAGATGAGAGACATCTAGGTTGTTTCTAGTTTCTGCCTATTATGAATAAAGCTGCAATGAACATAGTTGAACAAGTATCCTTTTGGTAGGATGGGGCATTTGAGGGTTATATGTTCAATAGTTGTATATATGGGTCTTGAGGTAGATTGATCCCCAAATTTCTGAGCAACTGCCATTGATTTCTATAGTGACTGTACTAGTTTTCTCTACTGACAACAATGGAATAATGTTTCCTTTCATCTACATTCTTGCCAGAATAAATAATCTCTTGTGTTTTTTGATCTTAGCCATTCTGAAAGATTTAAGATAGAACCTCAGAGTTGTTTTAATTTGCACTTCTTGATGACTAGGATGTTTAACATTTCTATGTGTGGTTCTCAGCAATTTGAGATTTTTCTATTGAGAGGTCTCTGTTTAGATCTGTATTCCATTTTAAGTGGATTATTTGACTTGTTAATGTATGGGTTCATGAGTTCTTTATATATTTTGTATATTAGCCTTTTGTCTGATCTGGAATTGGTGAAAATCATTCCCATTCTTGGGATTCTGTTTTTTTATATTGAAGGTATTTTTTGAATTACAGAAGCTTCTCAGTTTCATCAGATCCAATTTATTAATTGTAGTTTTTAGTGCCTGTGTTATTGGTGTTCATTTCAGGAAGTCATCTCCTATATTAATAAGTTGAAAGCTATTCTTCAGTTTTTCTTCTATCAGTTTCAGAGTATTTGGTTTTTTGTTGAGGTCTTTGATCCACTTTGATTTGAGTTTGTTCAGGGTGAATGATATGTATCAATTTGTATTTCAGTATTCTGAATCTAGTTAGAGTAGCACCATTTATTAAAGATGCTTTATTTTTCCATTGTGTCTAACTGGCTTCTTTGTCCAAAATTATGCTTTCTTAAGTGTGTTGACTTATATCTGGGGCTTCAATTTAATTCCATTCACCAATCTGTCTGTTTTTAATGTACATATCATTCAGTTTGACTTCTTTCTTTCCAATCACCTAGATTTCAATTGTCTTATGGATTGTTGCTGGGTCCCAACGGTTCCTCTGAAGGAAGGATAAGAAGATACAGAATCAATGACATAGATCCCATGAGTCAGATGGAAAGAATTAACTCATTTATTCAACAATGGGGAGAGTTTTATATGTGTAAAAACACTGTTGAATTTCAAGTAAAAAATACATAAAAATAGTAGCCTGAAATGGCCTATTAACAAGAAAATTCTACCACTGTTTTATCTTTTTATTTTCCTTATGTTATACACTATGTTACTCATACAGTACATCAAAGATTTACCAAATACCTTCTACCTATAATGATAGGACTATAATCTATCACTTGATTTTGCTTTATACTAAGTTATCATTGAATAAGAGCCCTTGAGGAAGAGATTAAGCTTTCTTTTAGGTTAAGAAACTTATGTACAAATAGAGTTGTCTGGCCCAAAATTGTAATGATCATTATTCCTTTTTTTCTATAGTTCAGAAATAATCAAGGCTGAAGAGTTATGCCAGATAAAGTCATGTAGTCTGTTGGTCTAAAGCCAAAGCTGGTTAGTTGTCTTAATTCTTAATATCTATATTGAATATATATATATAAAGTGGATGGCCTTGTCTTATTCCTGATTTTTAGAAAAGTTCCTTTGAGTTTTTCTCCATTTAATTTGATGTTGGCTGTTAGATTACTGTAAATTGCCTTTTATATGTTTAGGTATGTCCCTTGTATTCCTAATCTATCCACAGCTTTCATCATGAAAGATTGTTATATTTTTGTCAAAGGATATTTCCCTATCTAATGAGATGATAATGCTTTTTTCAGTTTGCTTATATTATAGATTGTATTGAGTGATTTTCAGATGTAGAACCATCCCTCCATCTCTGAAATGAATTTTACTTGATCAGAGTAGATGAATTTCTTGATGTGTTCATTCTATTTGTGAGTATTTTATTGAGGGTTTTTTTCATCAATAACCATGAGGAAAATTGGTCTATAATTCTCTTTTATTTTGGATCTGTGTGTGGTTTGAATATGAGGGAGAATGTTACCTCATAAATGAATTTGACAATATTCTTTCTGTTTCTATTTTGTGGGATAATTTAAGGAGTATTAAGTTATCTCTTATTTGAAAGTATGGTAGAATTCTGCACTAGAGCCATTTAGCTCTGTTTTTTAGGGGGCTTGGGAGACTTTTAATGACTGTTTTTATTTCCTTAAGGGTTATAGGTCTATTCCAATTGTTTCTCTAATCTTAATTTAGTTTGGGTATGTGGTATCTATCAAGAAATTTGTCCACTTATTTTAGACTTTCCAATTTAGTGGAATAAAAGTTTTTAAAGTATGACTTAATGATTCTCTGAGTTTCCTCAGTATCTGCCATTATGTTCTCTTCTTCATTTTTGATTGTGCTAATCTATATATTCTGTATCTGTCTTTGAGTTACTTTGAATAAGGGTTTATTTGTTATCATTTTTTTCAAAGAACCAACTCTTTGTTTTATTGATTCTTTGTTTTGTTCTCCTTGATTCTATTTTATTTATTCCTGCTTTTAGTTTGATTATTTACTACCATTTACTCCTTTAAGATGAGCTTGTTTCTTTTTGTTCCAGAACTTTTAGGTGTGCTACTACAGATCTTTCAAACTTCTTTATGTAGGCACTTGGTCCTATAAGCTTTCCTCCTAGCCCTTTTTTCATTGTGTCTCATAAGTTTGGCTATGTTGTACATTCATTTTCATTGAATTCTAAGAAGCCTTTAATTTCTTTATTTATGCCATGATGAAGCAGTCCTTCAGTATAGAGTTGTTGAGATTTTGTGAATTCTTAGGCTGTCTGTTGCTTCTGATGTGAAAATCAAGTTTCAATTCATGGTTGACAATAATATTCAGGATATTATTTCATTTTATTATATATAGGCTTCTCAGTTGCAGAAACCCTCCATAAGATCTATATGTAAGGGATTTTCTTAACCTATTAGGAAGGGATCAGCCCATTTTAGAATATTTCTTTAAGTTTTAGGTAGAAATTTTTGCCACCTCCTTTGGGTAGAAATTGTAGAAGGAAGTTTTTCTTTGTCTTGCCTAGCCTCCAAGGTCCCACAGATAGTTATAAAATAATCACACAGAAACTTGTATTAATTACAAACTTTTTGGTTTATGGCTCAGGTTTTTACTAGCTAGCTCTTACATCTTAAATTAACCCATTTCTATTAATGTATTTATTGCCACATGGCCAGTGGCTTACCTGTTGTTTCACATCTTGCTTCTTGGTTAGCTAGTTCCCTGACATCTCCCTTGACTCCACATTTCTTCTCCCTGTATCTCTGCTTGGATTACTACTTGACTATGTCCTGTCTTGACATAGGACAAAAAGAAGTTTCTTTCTTACCCAGTGGTAGCAACATATATTTACAATATACAGAAAGACCATCCTACAATAAGAAATCTTAATGAGGGGCATTTGGGGTGTTGGGGAGAAACCTGGTACCAAGGAAATCCAAGGAATTCACAAGAATGGCCCTAGCTAAGACTTCTAGAAATAGTATAGCGGGTGCTTGAACTGACCATCTACTGTAATTAGATTGTGAATATCCTAATTGTCATCTGAGAGCCTTTATCCAGTAACTGTTGGAAACAGATATAGAGATCTATAGCAAAGCACTAGGCCAAGCTCTGGAAGTCTTCCTGAGGAAAGGGAGGATAAATTTTAAGAGACAGTTGGGCTAAGATTATGACTGGAGAACCCACAGAGACAGCTGACTTGAATTTGTGGGAGCACATTGATTCTAGACCAACAGTTAGGGAGCCTGCATGAAACTGACTGTGTGTGACAGTTGTGGAGCTTGGTCTATTTATAAGGCTTCTATCAATGGGATCAGGACCTGTCCCTAGCACTTAACTGTCTTTGAGGAATCTGTTCTCCCATGACAGATTAAGTCACTCAGCCTTGATTCAGGGGGAGGAGCTTGGTTGTACCTCAACTTGAAATTCTATGCTTTGTTCAAACCCATGGGAGACCTGCTTCTTTGTGAATGGAGATGGAGGAGAAATTGATATGGGGGGGCATAGATGGGAGTTAGAGAAGGAAATTGGAGTAAAGTGGGAAGAGGAGACTATGGTCAGTACATAAAACAAATGAAAAAATAATAATTAAATAAAAAAATTAAAAAGGAACCCTAAGACAGTTTCTATTTCCTCTCTGGTATTCTGGAATGACTGGTCTGTAGTTGTGCTGGCCATTGAGTCCTCTGGTCCAGTAGGATATCTTTACTGGAATTATAGATACCTGAAAGATACTTGGATTCTGGGTGCCTGCAATGCCTCTGGTGTTCTGGGAAGGAACCGTTGTAGCCTCTGGTAAAGCCTCCACTACTGGTAGAATTTTGGGCTGGTGTAATGGTGAAGGTGAGAGAATTGTTGTTGGGAGAAGCTGGGGCTGATCTGAAGAAGTGTTGGTAAACTGTGTGGATCTAGGTATAAGTGTTGCCTCTGATAAAGTAGGCGGCTTCAGCTAGAGTTGTGGACAGTGGTAAAGTGATAAGGAGGTGGAGAATGTTAGAGTAAGGCTGAACAGGCTCTGAGGAATTGTTGGAGGTCTGCAGGCAGGAGCTTACCTGGGGTTCTGGGAACTGGCATGACCTCTGGTAGAGCAGGGAGCTACAGCTGGGGTTGTGAGCCAGGATCGATTGCCCAGATTTAAGTGGGATATTTACATACCTCTTTCAAAGTTCAAGAAACTTTACGAGTAAATGCTGTTAAGGGACAATGTAAAATGAATGAAAAGGAGTGTTGTGAAACACTGTCTTCTAGATGTGAAATGGCTGGTGTACCAATGAATATATAATAGCAATGGTTACCTCACAAGATCTGCACAAGATAGGGACCAACAACATTCAAGTAATGTATTGGAGAGGAGTTCATGAGTCCGTATCTTAGCTGAAAGAGAACAAATACTTAGAGATCCACAGAGGAAAATATTATAATCTATAAACAACATTGCAAATATATAATAGCACAGTATAAAATTATGTATGCTTTTTAAGATTAGGGAAGTAAAATTTCCCAAATCTTAAAAGAAAACAATCAATCAGCTCTTTGACAAATATATATTTCAATTACTAAATTTTGCATATTTTAAGAGTACTACATAGTGTCAAAAGACATAAAAATAAAATATAATCTAAATTTATAAAATGTTTGAAATAGTCAGAGGACAAATAAAAAACCCACAGAAAGAATGTTATATTCCTGGGCTGAAAAATAATATTGTGTGTGTGTTTTTACACTAAGTTAAGGGATTTATAAATAATAATGGCAATAAGTGTTAGTTATAGGCAAGGTGAAAATAGAAAAATGATGCACAAATATATCCTTGAATTTTATTAAATGACTCAGCTGATGGAATCCAAATGGATAGCAAACCACAAGCTTGATAAATAGAACTTCATGTACTAATGATATCCATAATAAACACAAACTCTAAGAAATATGCTGAGAAAAGTGTACACTCATATGTATAGTTGAAATAATAATAACACATTATTATTAGCTATATTTATCTAACAGTGAAACAGAAAACAAAAATTGACTTCTCCTTAAGTATAACTTAATATGCATTGTTAAAATTTCCCTTATCTGTCTTGTCTCACTGATCCCCAACATTTCCATAACCATAACTCTACTCTCAATTTCTATGAGATCAACTTTTTCAGATTGTATACACAAATAGAATCATGCAGCATTTGTCTTTATGTGTCCAACTTATACTGCATGTGATGATTTCTGAATTCTAAATTATTTGTTGCAAATGATGGAATCCTGCTTTTAGTTGTGAGAAAATAGTATACTATTATCTATATACTGGTATACTTTTAACAGAATCATTTTATTTTTTATTTATTATAAAAATGCTACAATAAATATGGCAGGACAAATTTCTCTTTAAATATACTGATATTATTTGTTTATAAAAATATTGCTTATCTCCTATATCTTCAAAATTAGTATAAATTTGGCAGTGCACATTCCTTATGTAAGTAGCTACTGAATGAAGGATGGAGACTTTGTTGTCAAAGAATTAAGATTTTATGTTCTGACTTAGCTGGTGTCTTCTTCAGGGAATGACATCAGGGATTCTTCTTGTTTCACCAGATATAGACAATTTCATAAGCTGAGTAGCTTTTATTAAACACATTTAAAGGCCAATCTATGATCACAACATCCTAGAGCAGGGGTAAGATTCAAGACAGGTTATAAATATCCTAAAACTTCTGAGACAGAATAGCTGAAGAATATTTCAGGAAATAAAGTCTATTAAAAATCTCTGCCTGTACCAAGAGATAAACAAAACTATATAGAGACTCGGGGATAGAAAAAGATCCAAGAAACCCTAAACATTTAATTCTGGTTAACCTTCAATCTCTTCTAAAATATAAGTAAATGATAAGGTAGCAATATAAATATTCATAACTATTAAAGGCACATTTGACATACAACAAGCCCATCTTCAAAGATTAAAAGCATATTTATTTTTTATCTTCATGGTTCAAAGCCTTTCTAGAAACTATCAGGACAGTTGCTGAATACTTATATAGTGGATAACAGACTTCAGAGACTACATAAAGAAATTATGCATATTTTTTAACATGCATAAAATACAGCAGTATGTAATAAGTTTATATTAACTACCTTTTCATTGCTGTGACAAAATATTTGATAAAAACAATTTAAATGGTTTCTTTTATCTCATGGTTCAATGATAAAGTCCATTTTGTGGACACTGTATAAAGAGGTATGTGTGGGAGTCCCAGCTCTGGTGAAAGGAAAATAAAGCAGCTGCTAATATCCCCCTTTTTAATTAGTTCTGAAACCCCAACTGTGGTGGGTGTTTCCAACATTACAAGTAAATTTTTCCCCAGATAAATCTTTTCATAAAACCTTCAAAGATATTCTCACAAGTGTGTTTATTCATTAGATGATTTCAATTCCAATCAAGCTAAAACTAAGAATTAACAAGAGTTGCTATATTATTGCTATTCAAAATTGTCAGTCTTAAAAATAGACATTGTCAGGAAAAAAAGAAATTGTCAGTGTTAGATGACCAAACACTGGAAAAATCTGGTCATGACTATAACACTTGCTCTACACAACTTTAATAATCTAAAGAAAATAATAAAAAGATAATTAATAAAAACAAAAATAAAATATCAACAAATAAAAATAATATGAAATACAAATAGTAGGTTTGAAAAGAACACAAACTAAGTCTAGTGGACTGAATGACAATGGTCTCCATAGACTTGTGTATTTGAATACTTGATGACCAGATTGTGAAATTATTTGAGAAAGATAAGGAGGTGTGGCCTATTGGAGGAAGAGGTTTCACTGTCAGTGGGCTTTAAGGTTTCAAAAGCCCATGCCATTTCCAGTCGGCTTTTTATTTCTACCTCATGCTTATGGATAGCTACGACTCCAAGGCCACACTTGCCTGTCTGCTGCATGTTCCCGGACATGATGGTCATGAATTCACCCTTTGAAACTTTAAGTCCCCAATCAAATACTTTCTTTTGTAAGTTGTGTTTGGCCATGGTGTCTCTTCATAATGATAGAAAAGTATTTAAGACACTAAGATAAAATTTAAACAAATAAATAGTTTCCCGTTTAGATGGATAACAGAAGGGATAGGGATTATGAGGAAAATTCCCACAGTGATAGCTAGCTGGAGCTCTGAGGAGCTCACTGAATCAAGAATAACCACTGAAGATCCATCGGGAGAAGGATCTAGGTCCTCTTAGGGCTGGCAACTATCGACTGGCACGGACAGTATGTGGAGCCTCAAGAGTTAGGATCAGACTGTGTTCCTTCGCATGGGCTGGGACCTTGGAGCCCAAAAATATGGTTTTAAAGATTCCCTACATCCAACAAAGAATAGAGGTAAGAGGCAGTGATCCATGGCTGAGCTTCTGGTCCAGCTGAGAACAGTGGAGGAGAATCTGTACAAGCAAGGGGATAGGGACTATGAGGAAAATAAGCACCAAGGAGCCCATTCCCTAGAGGAACACCTAACCCAGCCTTAACTTTGGGATGAGTAAATTGGACTTGCATGGAGTGGATGTGCCACATTGAGCTGACCCACCTTGGAACTTTCTGTCCTTTTGGGGGAGGGGTAGATGGGGAGGGGATAAGGCTGAAGGCTGGCTGGGGGGAATTGGAGGAGGGAAGGGAGTGGGAGTGGGGATACATAGATAAAAATGACAATTTTAATTACATATATATAATTTTTTTCTATATATATATATAGAAAAAAAGAGAAAGAGAGAGATAGTGGATCCCAGGGTGCTATTGCTCTCTTCTGGTTACCATCTGCTAAGCAGATTATTGTATATGATAGTACCACAGGCCCAAGGCTCTAGATCTGACTAACCAGAAGCTAAACATGAAAAAACCATGAAACTAAATAAACCTTTTGCCTTTAAAAATGCTTTTGTAACTCCAACTTATAAAAAACTGTATCTAATACAAATATGTATTTTGGAATCAAAATAGCATTTTGGAATATTTCTAAATTTCTATGATCATTATTTAGAGTCTATGCCCATCATACTTAGCTTTTTTTTAAAAGATATTGACTGGATTTTAGACAAAAAGCAAAGAATACCCAAGCTGCAAACCACAACCCCTGAACAGCTTGGGATTAGAAGGAATTTACGAGAGACATCCAGAGATTCCCCTAAGAAGAGAAAATAGAGAAGATCTCCTTAGCAAATTGGGGTCATAATGGGTTGCAACCAAGAGGACTTGGGAACAAATCTTGATAGGAGTTAGCTGAGTGAGAGTAGCAAAGAGGGAGTTGGAGGGAGATGTATATCTCAATAGAAGAAGCCAATATGGGATTGGAATGAGACTGGGTACTAGGGAAATGTCCAGGAACTCAAAGGATGTCCCTAGCCAAATCTCCAAACAATGGTGAAGGGGGTGCCTAAATGGGACTTGCCCTATAATCAAATGAGTAAGCATCCTAGGTGTCATCGCAGAACCTACATCCAACAGGGAATGGAGGTGGAGGCAGAGATCCATGGCTAAGCACTGGGCAGAGCTCTTGGTCCAGGTGAGAGCAGGGGAGGAGAGTCTGTATGGAGGATAGGGATTATGAGGAAGGTTCCCATGGTGATGGCTGGCTGGAGCTCTAGGGAGTTCACTGAATCAAGAATTGCCATTGGAGATCCATCAGGAGGGGGAGCTGGGCCCTTAGGGGATGGACCACTTTCAACTGTCATGAGTGTGTGGAGTCTCAAGGGATGGGATCAGACTGTGTTCCTGTTCATGGGCTGGCACCTTAGAGCCCATTCCCTATAGAGAAACACCCAGCCCAGCATTGACTTTGGGATGAGTGAAATAGATGTGCCTGGAGTATATTGATATGCTGTGCTGACCCACCTTAGGATTTATTGCCCTTCGGGGGGAGGGGATAGGTGGATGGGGAGGGGTACTGCTGAGAGTTGACTGGGAGGGATTTGGAGGGGGAGGGGAAGGGAAGCAGGGGATACATTGATGGAGGTCTGTGAAAACTTGTTTGGGGATTTTTGATGGGGATTGCACTAAATCTGTAGATTGCCTATGGTAAGATTGCTATTTTTAGTATGTTGATCCTACCTATCCAAGAGTTAGGGAAATCTTTCCATTTTCTGACACCTTCTATTTCTTCAGTGACTTAAAGTTCTTGTCCTACAGGTCTTTCACTTCTTTGGTTAGAGTTTCCCCCAAGATATTTAATGTTGTTTGTTAGTATTGTAAAGGGTGATATTTTATTGATTTTTTGCACCTGTTTATCTTTTGTATATAGGAGGCTATCGATTTTTTTAGTTAATCTTGTATCCACATTACTAAAGGTGTTTATTAGCTGTAGGAGTTCCCTGGTAGAATATTTGGATCACTCATGTATACTGTCCTATCATCTGCAAATAGCAAAAGTTCGACTTCTTCCATTCTGATATGAGTATCCTTGATCTACTTTTGTTGTCCTATTGCTCTAGATAGAACTTTGAGTACCATATTAAATAGGGGGAGAATAAATACCCTTGCCTTGTTTCTTGTTCCTGATTTTAGTGTTATCACTTTAAGTTTCTCTCCATTTAGTTTGATGTTGGCTCACAGTTTGCTGCATATTGCCTTTATTAAGTTTATGTATGGTCCTTATATTCCTGATCTCTCCAAGACCTTAATCATGAAGGGGATGTTGGATTTTGTCAAAGACTTTTTCAGAATCTAATGAGACTTTTTTCTTTTGGTTGTTTAAATTGTGGGTCACATTGACAGATTTTTATATGTTGAACCATCCCTACTTCTCTGAGATTAATACTACCTGATCATGGTGAATGAATTTTAATATGTTCTTGGATTTTGTTTGCCAGTATTTTATTGAGTGTTTTCTATCAATGTTTATGAAGAGGATTGGTCTGTAATTCTCTTTCGTTGTTGTATCTCCAGGTAATTTGAGTATCACGATGACTATAGCCTTATAAAATGAGTTTGACATTGTTCCTTCTGCTTCAATTGTGTGGATTTCTTATTATTTTTCAGCAATACACTGGCCTACTATTCAATTTTTGCTATTTATATTATAATGTTAAATATGCCACTTTACTCCTTTGTACACCTTCAATAATTTGTTAAAAAGTAGGTGTATGAAAAAAACCATGCATTTGTCTTAGGCTTTGCACACAAAGTTTATTCAGTTATATTAAGATGAATGTACTCATTAATCAGTCTACTGTGAAGGGTGTCTGGATTCTCTAAAATATCTTTAGAGGATATATCTTCAAGGATTCCTTCTTATGTTTTACTCAATTTGCCAATATCTCATATTCTAACTTCACTTTTATCACTTCTAGTTTTTCCTAAAAATATAGATTTCTCTTTTATTTCTTTGATTTTTTTGTCTTCCAGTTTTCACAGTCTTAATTCCTATGCAGTGGTAAAGAATAATCTCAGCACTGTCTTCAGGTACTTCTAATTTGAGATCCAAAATATGTTTCCTTTCTGTTTAACAAAGTGTGCTATGTTACATCAAATGAAAAACACTCTCTTGGCAGGTTTCAGAGAAGCTAGACTGCCACAAATAAGTTGAATTCTTTTTCTTCCATCCACAATATGGTATGAAAAGTTCTGTGCCTTCCTTCAAACTGCAGAGTGCTTCCTCTGGAAGTTAGATGGCCAAGAAAAAGGTAAATATTTCCACTTTTCCAGTTGAACACATTTTACCCCCCTTAGGAATTCAAATAGATACAGCAGTCTTAAAAAGAACTTTAGCATTTTCTTTCTTTCTTTTTCACTATTTGTGCTCTCAATTATAAAATGCCATTTCACCATAGTTTACAGTATTTAGTCTTGCTTGTTTCTGAAGTTCTGTCTTTTGATCACTGACAGATCACTGACTTTTGATCACTGAACATAGACTTTGTGATATAGGAAAAACCTAATATGACTAACATATTTCACCAGTTAGTATTACAAATTCTTGTGCTATATCAAATAGAGCAGAGTATTGTTTCTTGGATGTGTAGGAGTTTACTTTTACTGTCATAAATTATAACCATGGCTACAACAATATAACAAATTAGCAATAAATTTTGACAATTTATATTTTCCAGGTCCTTACATTTCTCTGTATTGTTAATGTCTTCAAACCATTAAATATATTACCAGATGGTATCCTACCTTATTGCTGATTCTTTGATAAATATTTTTACTAAAAGCAACTTGGGAAACAAAACATTTATTTAATCTTACATCCCTCAGGTCACACTCCATCACTGAGCATAGTCACAGTAAGAACTTAAGTAGGGCAGGAACATGAGGGCAAGAACAGAAGCAGAGGTCATAGAGGACTATTGATTTTTTATTGGCTTGCTTCCCCTGGTTTGTTCAGCATAATGTTTCATTGCACCCAGGATCACCTATGCAAGGGTAGCACTTATCTCAGTAGCTGGGATCTACTGTAGTACGAGGTTTCTGGCCCGGACTTTCCGGCCTGACCTCAAAGTTTAGGTCCATGGACCCACAGACCTGCAGACCCACAGACCTGCAGACCCGCAGTCCCACAGAGACACACAGATGCTTTCAATAGTTTTAGGCTGATCAGCCTCAGGCCCAAGCATATTATTTGCTAGCTCTCTACCTTTCCTCTAACCCATGTCTCTTGTTCAGCCATGTGGCTCGGTACCTTTCTTTAGAGCTGCATGGTTGTCCTCTGCTTCTTCAAGGCTTCTCTCTCATTGTCTCTCTGGTGCTCTGCTCTCAGAGATTTTCTTAGTCTGCTAACCCTACCTACACTTCCTGCCTGCCTTTGGCCAATCACCTCTTTTTACTAAACCAGTGGGTGGGACAATTATTTACCACGAAACAATACCCCCACATAGGTATTTACGGTTACTAACTCATAATAATCCCTATTGTACATAGTCTTAGTTTAGAACCTTCTTAGTTAGAAAAAAGGGGGAGATGTGGCAGGATTAAGGTGTCAGCCGATAAGGTCAGAAGACACTTCTGGGACCCTGGAGGGGGTGTGGCCAAGCCCATTGATAAGTGGCTGCTGGGACACGAGGAGCACTCTTCCTGGTTCCTGGCTGCTGGCTGCTGGACAGACAGAATCAGAATCCATCGTCCTTCCATCAAGTGTCCATCGCTCATCCATAGCTTGGATACGCCAGTCCTTGTTCAGGTGCCACCATAAGCTGTTACTAATATTGTGAGTGTTAATTTATATTCTAATAAATATTAATTTTGGACTGGCGCCTTGAAAGTAAAACTCCGTCTACATCTGGCGCCCAATGTCCTCGGCCCTGTGCCCTAAATTGTAAGAAGCCAGGGGACATACAGACTGTTCACTTGGGTTTAAAGCTTCCTCTCACTAGCCGGGCGTGGTTTCCAGCCAGCTGGTCCAGTGTGTAGGCGAGGGTTTTCGGCTCAGTGCCCTGGCACGGGGTTTTAGCTCAGTGCGCAAACACAAGTTTTCTGCTCAGTGCACAAATGCAAGATTTCAACTCAGAACGCAAACCCAAGATTTCAGCTCAGTGCGCAGATGCGAGATTTCAGCTCAGTGCACAGACACGAGTTTTTGGCTCAATGCACAGGCACGGTTTTCATCTCTCTGGCCTGCCACAGCACCTGGCTCTGCTTTCAGCCCACTGTAGCGCTCGGTCTTCAGCCCGCAGCTTCCTGCTGCTGAGAGTCTCTGCATCAACCACACAGTGGGCAGGGAATTGAACGCTACTGTGACACCTGTGTACTAAACGGCGTAATTACACCTGAATTGACGCAATGGCTGACTATTATTCTTTTGAAGAGTTTAGGTTATATTTTGCCATGATGATTGATAAATTTTTAAATGAATATCTTGAAGGATTCAATACCCCAGTCCTATCATTTTTTGGCTTATTTCTCTATTTTATTTTTCAAAATAAGAGGATGATGACAGAGTTGTCAAATGGAAACCAACAATTATTGTCCAGATTATGTATTATGGAACTATCAAACTCTACAGTGGCAGATGAGGTAAAACAGGTGCAAAATATAAATCAACAGTTACTGTCCAAGGTATGTGATGTGGAACTGTCAAACACTAAAATGGCAAAAAGGATGGATACTCTGGAAATTGGTTACAACAAGCTTTCAGATAAGGTTTCCTCTGTAGATAAGGATAACACTGTACAAGATATATATAGGGTCTATGTAAATTATGAAAACAATAAACTTGTTGACTACATTAATGATGAGAACAAGAAAATCATTAATTATGTTAATGATAGGGATCGAAAAATTGCTGACTCGGTGAGGTCTTTGGAAGGACTGCTTCATCAAGACACTCAAGCTCTAGAAAAATCAATAGTATCTAAACTTCAAGAATGGAAACCAGTAGTATCCAAAATCCAGGAATGGGAACCTGTAGTATCCAAAATCCAGCAATGGGAACCCGTAATATCCAAAATTCAAGAATGGGAGGATCGCATTGCAATACTGGAAAAGGGTAGTGATGCATCTTATGCTCAGAACAGTTCAGGTCAACCCTCAATGGGATATTATGGTACTGGAGATATTCTACCCAAGGTGGTAAACATAACAGGGCTACCCCCTTCCACACCACTATTGTTCCCAGCTGCTATTCAGACAAAGATAACACCTGGGGGATACTCAGAATATGTAGAGTATAGCTATGAGCCAGTACATATGAGAGACATCAAGGATTTTAAAGAGGCAATATCAATGCACGGTATACACTCGACTTATATGAACCAGCTTCTAAATTCATGGTCAGCAAAAAACCGGATTCCACCAACTGATTGGATGCAGCTAACAGCTGCTGTCTTGGACCAAAGTCAGAATTTACAGTAGAGAGGCTGGTTTAGAGAGGAGGCCAAGACCTTGAAACAACAAGGAAAAATTAGGGGTTTCTTTGCTTCTCAGGACCAAATCCTTGGTGAAGGCATGTTTGCTGATGTGAGGAATCAATCTACTTATGATGAACATACTTTATTGCTATGCCGTACTGCTGCACTGAATGTTTAGGAAAAGATTTTGGACCCAGGTCAAAAAATTGAGCATTATACTAAGGTCAAACAAGGCTTAAAAGAGCCTTATACTGACTTTATACAGAGGCTCACCACAGCTGTTCATAGAGCAATATCAGATCCAGAAGTTAGGAAGCAATTAATACTTTCTCTGGCCTTTGATCATGCTAATACAGAATGTAGAAGAATACTTATGCCTTTAAAGATCAGAGCTGCACCAATAGAAGAATGGATTCAATATGTAATAAATGCTGAATGTCTCCATGGCAACGAGGAGAATTGGGTAGGCCAAGCTGTTGCTAATGTTAGGGTGAGGAACCAAGACATCACTTGTTTCGACTGTGGTAAACAAGGCCATATAAGACGGAACTGTACACAAGGTACTCTTGGAAATAATACCCGATCTAGGTTTAATTTGAACAGAAAGCCATTGCCTTCTGGATTATGCAGAAGGTATGGCAAGGGACAGCATTGGACCAATGAATGGAGATCTACCAGGGATAAAGAAGGCAACCCTCTACCATCGGGAAACGCCTTTCGGGGCTTCCCCCAGGAAGCCCCCAAAAATCAGACTCCAAATTCAAGGATGGTGAGATCATATCTGGTCATAGGAGAAGACCAGCATTCTCAAGACGAATAGAGCATCCAAAACCTGATCTAGAAAACCATATGATATTAGAAAATAACATAAATTCAAAAGAAAACTCAGAAATTCCAAAAAGAATCACAAAACGAATATTTTGGCAGACTTCAATAAATGAACAAAGACCAAAATTGGGGATACAGATAGATAACATTTATATCCAGGGTTTAGTCGACATGGGGGCTGATGTTTCAATCATAACCCCACAATCATGGCACCCCAGATGGCCTTTACGGGTAGTAGATACCCAGTTTCTGGGTATTGGAACAATATCTCAAGTAAAACAGAGTGTGAGATGGCTTGAATGCATAGGACCAGAAGGTCAGAAAGGATGGTTGAAGCCATATATGGCTGACATAGCAGTGGTTCAGAGCCCTTATAACTCTGTCCAGAAGTCAGAACTATATGCAATTATTATGGTGTTGTTGGATTTCACAGAGCCTCTCAATGTAATTACTGACTCTCAATATGCAGAAAGAGTTGTTTTACATATTGAAACTGCTGACTTCATTCCTGATGATTCAGATTTGACCTTACTATTCATACAACTACAGGATATCATCAGAGGTAGGATACATCCTATGTACATAACACATATCAGGGCGCACACGGGTCTCCCAGGCCCTCTAGCGCAGGGTAATGATGAAATAGATCGGTTGCTGATAGGAAACCTGCTAGAGGCCACAGAATTTCATGAGAAACATCATGTTAACAGCAAAGGATTAAAAAAGAGTTTTTCCATCACTTGGAATGAAGCAAATGAAATAGTAAGGAATTGCAACACTTGCTCTTTCTATAACCAACCGTCTTTACCTGCTGAAAGTAATCCTAAAGGTACACAGAGAAATGAGATCTGGCAAATGGATGTGTTTCACTTCCCAGAATTTGGAAAAATGAAATATGTTCATCATACTATTGATACTTACTCTGGAATGCAAGGGGCAACTGATCTGAGTTCTGAAAATGCTGATGCTGTACTAACTCACCTTTTGGAAGCCATGGCCATAATGGGAATTCCCACTCAGATTAAGACTGACAATGCTCCAGCTTATGTTTCCCGAAAAATGAAGATAATTTTTGGATACTATAATATAAAGCATATTATGGGGATACCACACAATCCCACAGGACAGGCAGTTGTGGAGAGATCTCACTGAACGTTGAAAGAGATGCTTTATAAACAGAAGAAAGAAATGAGAAAACCCAGGGAGAGATTGCACAGTGCCTTATTGACTTTAAATTTTCTTAATGCTGATGAAAGGGGAACATCAGCTGCTGAGAGACATTGGGTGATAGAGAAATCCTCTGAGTTAAATCAACCCATCTACTTCAAAGATGTGTTGACTTCTGAGTGGAAGCCAGGATATGTGCTTCTATGGGGTAGGGGTTTTGCTTTTGTTTCAACAGGCAAAGAAAAGATATGAGAACCGACAAAACTAATAAAAGTCTGCTTTGTAAAGGAGTCCCTTCCTGAGGAGGAGAAGTAATTGCTCACCCCTGATATGACAAATGGATACAAGCTATCTACAAAGAATCTGGAACTGAGATGGGGCCCCCACCACAACAACTCCTACTAGTGAAACAAGAATAAAAGGGAGAGTATGAGAGAGAGAGTAAGAGACAGGTAGACAGACAGACAGAGGCAAAATTAGAAAAATCAAGATCCTGGTGCGCACAATCAATGATTGTTTTCAGAAAATAGACTATTAAAAAATGGCTGCAAGATAGCTCTCTATGATAATCTCCAGATCACACTTCTAATTAGAATTCCAGATGGAGTTAACCACTATTCTGAGAATGGTTATAAATGTATATAGTCAGTCCATTAAGATCTAACCATTGTTTTAGCCTTTACAGGATCCCAAAGAGATGCCGTCGCCCTTAAGTCAGCAGGAAGCAACCTTATGAAAGACTACACCCCCTTTCCCAATAAGTTTTGTGTTCTGAGGGTTGTGGGTAATTCTTATTCTGTTAGAATAGTTTTAAGTGAAAATTGGGTGGAGGACAGAACTATAATATAGCATCAAAGATCTCTTCTGAAGAAGAGAAGAGGGGTAGATACGATAGATAAAGGTAGATTGTTCTGCCTACCTATACACCATTTTAGCTGAATGTATGGGCTAAGTTAAAGACAATTTGCATTGGCATAGGTATTTGTATATTGATACAAATGTAAAATCATTTTATATGTTTAATTGTGATAATTTGTACATTTGTACAAAGTTCAATCTGAAATTGCTTTATATAACCAAAGCAACTTGTATTTCTATATAAATCTGAATCTGTAACTATTATGTAAAATTGAATCTGTAATTGCTATGTTTTATATATGCTTCTATCTCTGTTTAAAATATTTGCACATCATTGTCATGTACACTATGCAATTACTACCTTCATTTAACTATACTAGATATAATGTATGATTGTACTAGTTATGATGTATGCACAAGATGGTTTATATATGTCTGTTTAGATGATATATATGTATATACATGTCTAAAATGCTGTGGCCACTTTACATGGTAATATACCCCTGGCTAATGTTTGATAGTCATACTAAAAGTCATTGTTCAGGGATTGTACACCTCTTATATAGGTATTCTAATTTTAGTACAGGGTTTATTCCTTAGGACAATAAAAACTACTGTCAACATTACTTAAGGTACCATATCCCAGTCATCTCAGATACAGGTTAGAATATCATAGATAGACAGAAATCTTCAACCATTTCATAGACCCAGAGAATATGGCATTTAACATTTGAAATTCGGCCATGAGAGGCACAACTACTCCTGGTGTCACTGCTCCTTTCCTGAGATGGTATGAGCATCGAGGATACTCCATTGGATCATGTCCTTTTGGCAGAGAATGGCCGGTTGAGTATGGAACTGTCCTTACCTTGATTATTGACAGTACACACATGGTGTCCAAGCTGGAGGAACATGTTGATGGATGGAGACTGACGAAACCTGCCTGGACAGGATAAGACAGTCCCTCCAAAATTGCCCTGCTTGTGAAAAGACCTGTCAGATACCATAGGCCTGTAGCCAATATGATAGATGCTCCAAAGGTACACAAAACCAGAGGTGATTATCCAGGTAGCTGTGTTGCTGTCCTCTCCCAAATTTTGGAATCCAGTACTTCCATATACTTCTGACTTTCAAGTGATATATCTTCCTTCTCTGGTCTTGAAGGGGTTGAAGAATAGGTATTTAAGGTTACTACCTCATAATAATTCCTATTGTACATAGTCTTAGTTTAGAACCTTCTTAGTTAGACAAAAGGGGGAGATGTGGTGGGATTAAGGTGTCAGCCGATAAGGTCAGAAGACACTTCCGGGACCCTGGAGGGGGTGTGGCCAAGCCCATTTATAAGTGGCTGCTGGGACACGTGGAGCTCTCTCTTCCTGGTTTCTGGCTGCTGACTGCTAGACAGACAGAATCGGAATCCATCGTCCTTCCATTGCGCATCCATCGCTCGTCCATAGCTTGGATTCGCCAGTCCTTGTTCAGGTGCCACCATAAACTGTTGCTAATATTGTGAGTGTTAATTTATATTCTAATAAATATTAATTTTGGACTGGCGCCTTGAAAGTAAAACTCCATCTACAATCTACCACATCAATAAATAATAAAAGAGATGCCTCACAAGCTTCTCTATAGGACCATATAATGAAGGTATTTGCTCAGTTGAGTTTCCTTCTTCCCAAAAGACATTAGCTTGTGTCATGTTGAGAAAAACTTAAATAACACACATGGCCTTTATTTTAAAAATTACTGTCTAAACAAAAAGACTGGGGTTTAGAGACAGTAGTTAAATGAATTGTCTTATAACAATTACCTCATCAATGTTAATTATAGGGTTTGAAATTAGGACAAACAAAAGGCAACTTCCAGCTGTTATTTTTAGAAAATTGATGTTCTCTTTGTTTGGAATCATATAAATTACACACTTAGAGCAAGCAACAAATGAAAACAGTTGCATTATTTATACTTCATAGAGTTTACAGATTATGTCTATCTTTAGAATGTAATTACTTATTTTGCTTATAACATCAAGATCAATAAACTGACAATTTGAAAATTACTTGATTTTTTGCCAAGCAAAATGTTACCTTTAACAAAGATGTTAAGTGCATTATTTTTTACATGTAACTAATCTTATCTACTTATAACTAAAATTTCTTAATGTGTTTTCAGTTAGTTTCCAGCATTCAGACTCATCTAAACAGATAAATAATGGAAGCACTGAGCATAGTATATAATTCATCTTCAATAAGTATTATCATTATTGCGCTTAATACAAGCTGCCATAATTAAATTCTTTCTTTTCTTTAAAATGTCAAAAGAAAGTTATGTCTGACAATATTAATTGCCTATCTATGCAGATTTTGGGGGAAGTGTTTTTTTTCAGCGTCCTTTTATGCTGCCTATCATTTATATTTGTTCATTTCTCATACCTTATGTCAATTATAGATTCTGGCATATAAAAATAAAAATAAATACAAACATTAGTTGGAAGACTAAAATTAACTGAATGTGTAAATGAATAAATTTTAGTGTTTTGTATTATATTCAGAGCTTTCAGTCTTGGGTCTGATTTTTGTTATATATTGTAATAAATAAATTATAGCTCCATAGGACATTTTGTCATCTTTAATATAAAATCTTTCTTGTACTTCCAATGACTCTTGTGTTTAATTCCTCCTTAGATTGTCTTATTTCAACTTTATCATAATAACTCTTCATACTACTTTACCAAAATTTTTAATATCACTAGTATTTCTATACAAACTCCATTTTATTTGACATCACTTAAAGAATTTGAGCCACTGGTAGAATCCAGCTGCACACTATAAATGAGAATGATTTAGTGTTTTCTGTACTTAATAACTGTAATTAATTTTTTTAAGAAAAAATTGTCATCATATCTACTTATAGACCACTTACAGAATATTCAGTCTCTGCAAAAGGAATGCACATATAGTGCTTGCTGTAAATGAATTTAACCTAATGAATAATTAATATCAAGACTATAAAAAGAGAAACTATTACATAATGTGGTCTCTGTGTCAGTTCTCTATATTTTCTCTTAACTAAGTCTACAGTAAATAAAAGTACTGTCAAAGATTTTATGGTATAAAATAAATATTGTCTGCTGCATTGAAGAATTCAGAAAAGCATTTTTTTTTGTTTTGCTTATGTAAGTTTGAACTGAAATGCATTAAATCTTTGAAGATAAAGGAAAAGTTCTTTCCCATTTTGCAACATGTTCTGTGCAATGCTAGAAGTTATCACATGGTACACAGCATGTAAAGAGGAGCAAGAAGTGCTATTTGAAGAATGAAGCTTTAAAAAGCAGCCCTGTTTAAGTAAAGATTTTCTTAATACCTTTGGTTTACTACACAAAGCTTTACTATTTCTTCAAGGGTTGTCAGGCTATCTTTCATTTATTTATTTTATTCATTCTGATATTTTATTTTCAATAAATAACACACATTCTCTGAATGTCATCATTTTAAAAGAACTATTCATTACATTAGTCAGCTCATAAACATTTACTACACAATAAGATAGGATACAGTATAAACTCTTAATAAAAAGTTCACTGTTGTTAATATATGTTATTAATCAATAAACAATTGATAAATGCATTTTATGGCCTAATTCCTATTGGGGAAATTCTCCAAAATGCTCAAAATAAAGTAGATATATCAATCAGACAAATGTCATGTCAATGTCAATGACTGCTATGAGTTCAATTCATTACTATGAGAAATATTTACCCTTTCAAATGTCAAAAAAAACAAATTGAATTGCAAGTGTTGAATATTGTATGTCAAGAAAAGTCATTCTTGTAAAAATATTCAATGTTTTTAATAGTTTTACAGTAAATTGAGTTTTTATGTATTATATATGTGGATAATATTCCATAATATAAATTAAGTATATTATTACATGGCATACATATATAACGCATAGGATAAGTTACATTATAAACTTTTATGTAAAAAATCATATAATTTTATATTACATATTAATGTAATTAACGTAATTTATAATATTGTGTTTAAGCAAAGATCTAACATTCTTTTCTATATTTTATGTTTATGTTTTTATTGATGATGATTTTTAAGACATGGTTTCTCTGTATAGCACTGGCTGCCCTCAGACACACTCTGTAGACAAGGCTGGCCTAAAACTTAGAGATCTACCTGCTTCTGCTTTCTGAGTGCTGACATTAAAGACCTGGGCTACCACTTCCCAGCAAAATACAATATTCTTAACTGATATATAGAGGAAATAGTTATCCTGAACAGCTGTCAGAATTATGCTATTTTTATTTCATTCTATTGAATTAAAATTTATTTTTAGAATTTAATTTTTCCTTCCATAAAGAACTCCAGGCATACTTTATCATTTTTCATTAAATGCTTGAAAGAAAGTAATATTTCTGAAAGAGGAAGTTTAGTTGTGGGAACTTCATTAGAGAAAACCATAAAGAAATTGATTCATCAAAATGTGCTGTTATTAACAGCAGTCCAGAGATATTTAAAGTGAATATTCTCTTATGAGAATATATTAAAATTAAACCTTTATAGCAAAAAGGTAGAAAAAAGTGAATGCAATGTTTAGAATGAGAAATTTATACAATCCAAAGGTAATTATTAGTTTCACTAAAAATGAGTCAGTAGCTATTTAATGATAAACAATTCTGCACCCAAATGAGTTCAATAAAAATGCTGCTGTAAAAAGCTTGTTAAACATTTCCCTAAAAATGTTCAATTGCTGATGATTGCAGAGTCTGAAAGTAAAATTCAAAGACACCATTTAAATGTAAAATTTCAAAATCATGAACTATTCATGAGCAATGAGCAATGATCCTAAGGAACACACATTAACAGCCCTTGACCCCTACTCTTCCAGAAAGAACTCTATCAAAGCAGAGGGCATTGAAAAAAAGTACATATGTATGCATTTATAGTTTTTTGCATCAAAATAATTTAACTGATTTATGTTAAAAAGATAATTTTAATGTCATACAAGCTACTTCCCTGCTAAGATAGTTGTATGTGATATTCCATATTAACCTGGAGGTGAATTATTAGAGATAGAAGACATTTGGTGATTAGAAACTTGGAAGTCTTACCTGCTATACTGACAATTGTCATCCTTCTCTTTAGCGATATATTTTCTAAATGTCTTTTTAAATTCTGAAATGTAGCAGATACCATATGTGCTCTACTATGTTTCCATTCTAAAAACTGCTAACTACACTAGTTTCTAGTGATACTGAGCTATTCAAAGTTTCATTCTGCAAATTAATATAATATACAAATTGATTTTTAACCCTCTAGTCCTTCCTGAACGCCATCACTTAGATAACCTATTTATTCTCAGAAGTGCTTACAGAACCAGGAAGTTTGAGATACCTCTAAGAACAAATTGTGTAAGATGCTGGTTCACAACTTAATACTTGTTAGTGTCTCTGTCCAGAATAATATTCTAACTACTCATAGGACCAAAAATCTGAAGATTAAACATAATGTGTTTTCCCTCAACTATATTTCTAAGATATGTAACACTATTCATACAAAATATTGTGACTCTGATTCTAGCACTTGCACTGAACTCTTCTCTGATCAGTGCTAATAGTTAAGTTCCATAACCTCAGGTTCAATAAAGGATCCCTGTCAGGAGGAAGTGTGAAGCAAATTTGAACATAGTTGAGATAGGCATGTTAATTTTAATAATTTTAGCTACAATGTAGGATAAATTTTGTAATTTTCACTTGTTTTGTCATGATAAATTGTGAATAGTTTCTCAGAATATTGTTAAAATTCTCTATTTTTTCATTGACTTTGTTAAAGCTTAACTGGATTATATACTTTGTTGTTATGCTATTTTGTTCTAAGCCTTCATTATTTTATTATCATGATTTTTGAGTATCTTTTAAATATAATTTATAGCTTTTGAGCTATACATTTTGAGATTTCCCCAGTCTTCTTTGTGTATCCTAGATTACAACCTTATCTTTTCTCCATTTTTTATTAAAAGAAATCACAATCCGCAGAATTATTTTTATGTTAATTTACTGGTTTGAGGTAACTGATCCATTCAGATGCAGTAATACAAAGAAAGAGAATGGGGTGAATAAGTATTGTGTTATCTTGAGTGTGTGTTTTTTGTTTCATCTAGTGCTCAGCTAAAGACAAACAGAGCAAAATGTGTATAAGCAAAGTGTCCATAGCATAGATTTTTCCTAGCCTAAAAAGCAATTTTAATTTTTAATTTATAAATATTTGTTTCCACACTCATTTTTCATATAAAAATGTGTTACTTTCTTGGAGAAATGACATAGTTAAATAAGTACTAAAAAATTGAATCCAATTTACAGGTTACTATATATCAAGTGAACAAGTGCAATTAGACTTGGCTTCATGTTACTTCCACCAGGGTAGAGTTTTTCTATGTTACACTTCGATTGGAAGTGATCAGTTTAAAACCATCACAAACAATAATACATTCATATATAATTTCAACTGTTGGACTTACTCACTCTTGATGTAATGTTTAAAATGTAAAAATTCTGACAATTTCAAAGGTTGGCAATGCTATGGACTAATAGAGAGTTATTTATTCCTTGTAGGGGTGGAAAGTTGAACAGTAATATTAGAAGCTTGACAGTTTGTTATATAAATATACTTTCCCTTAAAACTCTTTACAATTTTCTCAAATGTGTCAAAAGTTTGTACCCCTACAAAATAATTTCAATATAAATGTTTACAACAGATTATTCATCACTTATAGTACTTTGAGGCACTAAACATCTTTGTATATGTAATATAATATAATAAAATCACTTAAGAATAATTAAGTAAACTGGAAATTCAGAATTGTAGAACATTATTCAACATGAAAAGAAATTGTGCTCACAGCACATAATAAGGCATTACAACAGTATATGACTGAGTAAAAGAAGAAAGTATGAACATACTGGTATACTTTCAACTAGATGTCATTATATAAAAGCCAAAACTGCATCTTCAGAAAAAAAAGACCAGATGTTTTCCCAAGTTTACTGATAAGCAAAGAAGGGGGTTCTAAGGAGTACAGTGAGCATTTAAGAGAGTAAAATTCTTTGTATATTAGTATAATAGAGGATACAGCCCTTATTTATCTTTCAATTTTTTGTGACAGCATCTCACTATGACAGCGTTAAATTTATAGAGACGCACCAGTATCAGCCTCCTGAGTGATGAAATTAAAGGCAAGTGTCATGATACCTGGCTTGATTAATGTACACAACTCAGAACTTACATAATTGAAACAAATAGCTTAAATTCAACTTTAAGTTACAATGTTTCACACTGCAAAATGAATCACACAGATGTGAATGGAGATAGTGGAAAAATAGAAGTCAAAAACAGAAAGGATATTTCACTATTCTATTCTTTCATTACGTTTCGCCTGAAAAGTAAAATTTTTCTGAAAACAGTCTAATTGAAACTGAGCCCAGCAATTATTATGAAAAGAATAATCAAAGCAAAAATACTTGTGTTGCTGTATACTAATAGATAACAATCTAAAAGTATTTTCTTTTTATATTAGTATTCAACTTATTGTTTTTCTTGATTGTTAAGCCTCTGTAGTTCTGTGAATTACTTCAAACTATTGTAATCCACGTCTTTAAATGATTTTATCAGTATGTCAAATTTTAAATTTATTATATATTATCTTTCTTGAGTAAAATGCTTTCTTAAACACTCCTGTCTGACCTTCTTAAATTATTGTTCTTGGCATTGCTTTTTTTATTAAAAAATTAAGTGTGTAAATGTTTACCTTACATGTGTATCTGTGTACCACATGTGTGCACACCCTTGGAGGCCAGAAAAGCACACTGCATCGTTTGGAAATGGAGATAGACAATTGTGAGTTACCGTGGAAATTCTAACAATTAAACCTGGATCTTCTGGAAGAGTTCTTCAATTCTGACCTAGATCTCTACATTCTTGTTATGTTTCCTACTGACAAACACTATGCTTGCTCCCCTACTTCACTTATACAGTCTTTCCTTTACTACAAATATAATATATTTGAAAACATAGAATTACTCCAGTTGAATTAAATGCTATTCCTTGTGTCAGGTTTTCTTTTAAAATACCTAAAAAACAGTCTTTCATCTCACTCTCATTATCCGTATATTCTATAATTTGCCTACAAATATATGAGATATCTTGTCTTATCACTCTAACAATCAATTCTAGTGTACTCATGTCTGTTTTCTCATCAAATTGATCCTATTTTTTACACAAAGATAATATAATCTGTAGAAGAAAAACACAATATAAAACATCATTTAAAATTTATTATAGGGAAATCAATGCTTTTTAAATAACTAAAGAATTTTTGGCATAATTAGGGTATATGAAGTAGTACTATAAAATGTTAGTACCTACACAGAAATACAGCATTCCTATGAATAAAAAAGTAGAAAATATTATTAAACACTAATGATAATTGAATAAAATCTTCCATAGGCTTCTATCAGTAATAGAAATGTGTAATGAGGAATATGCACAGATAAAATAAATAAAAACATGTTCATCAATTATTAAATATTATAGTTTCATGAAGACTTGGTAAAAAAGGAAATTTATGTTTTCCTTTTCAAAAAAATTATATAGATGTACAATATTTAAAATAAGAACATTTTTATGAGAAAATTAAATATAGATTACAAAATTTTATTATCCATCAAACACATTTGTTTCCACTGCTCACTACAACACTAGACCACAAAATTGTATGCAATATTTGATGACAAATAATTTCAATTCCTTTTGGTTTCAGATAAAAAGTCATAAACTCAGAGACAACTAAAGGAGGCCCAGGACTACCAACCAATACCTTTTAATGTCAAGTCTGCTATGCTATATCATGTTATTCCTTCCTGAGTATAGAAGTTAGAAATGTAATTGCTTTTACAGAGAAGTATTTGAAACTGAAATTATTCTCAACTAAGCACCAAAAGAACAATGTCAAGGGGCATCTATATGAAACAGGAGTACTCAAGGTCAAGATCAGAGTCAATTCTGAATTATTCTGGTAGGATCAGCCAGTAGTCATAACAGGAAGAAAGAATTAAAAGACAGGTTTTTAAATCAAGTTACAGAGATGGGCAACAAGGAAACATCCATGGCAAAGGCACCAATGAACATTAAAAAGTGAAACTGAACAAAAATTCAGGACCTTGAAAAAAGATACCTATCAAGGAATGCTGGGACTTAGGAAATCACAACTCTAAAGAAATAAAGTATATACATGATTTTCAAATTATGTTTGGTTCTCCTTGGAGTTTACTGTCCACTGCCATGGTTATATTATTCCTTCTTTACTTTGATATATATATACATATACCTATATATAGGTATATATAGGTATATATATATACCTATATGTATATATGTGTATATATGTATATATATATATATTATAGTGTAATGAAACATGAAGTGAATTATGAGAAGGTGTGCCTCTAGTTGAGAGAAAAATAGAGTGAGGTATTAGATGGGCTAAAAGTGAAATTCTAGGTACAGTTGTTAGTATATTTACAAATTTTTCAAGGCTTAAGGTTCTATTTAAACAATGACTTTGATAATCATTACTTTGTAGAACACCTAAAATGTAGAATATATGGCCTTCTAAGGCCTGGAGACCAGCCTAACTTCAGCCATTACAAATTGGTGATAACTAGTACTTTAAGACATGTGCTCCTAAGTATTTCTGAATAAGCCAAACTGGGGTCAGGTCTGGGGCTTTAGTGAGGGTCCAGTCTCGATACAACGTTCTTAGACTGGGGAAAGACCACAACCCACCGCTACAGATACCAACAAATCAAAGCCCTTTCCCCTTGCTGGGAGAAAGGTCTAGGGGTAAAAACTATTTAAGGTTTTAAGGTTTTTTTCCCTCCTTAATAAAACTGGATTTGCTTGTTTCAACTTGTCTCCATAGGCTGTGTCCTTGGCTCACCCCACCATCTTTCCCCCTCCTTCCAAGGTGAAATAGAAGGACCCTGAGCATAGAAGCAACACCAACTCCTGTCCTCAAAACAGCATCACCCAAAAATTGTGGCACCTACATGATAGGGCTTTTTGGCTTTGGGGTCATTTTTGATATTGCAGCAGTCTTTCTGGATTTTTATTTTGCCTACTATTGTCGTTGTTGTTTGCAACATGAGTGACTGCCTCCTCCATCCTGCGTCCTGTTTCCCCTTTCTTTCAGTTGGGTGTGACTGTGAGATTCACAGTCTCTTGGTGATGTTTGGTAAGATGGTCCCAACTTCTGTTGATCTATCCATCTCAATTTCAAGACCCTGCTCTTCTTTTTTTCCAGTGTTTGTTTGTGATTGTTTAAGTTGTTAGGGAGAAAATACCTGTTCAGATTTGTAAGGCACTTACACAAAAAGCTAACCACTCGGAAAACAGAACTAGGATCTGGCTTCTCAATAAGCAGAACTGCAACTGAAATACATTGTGAGCATAATGATGGAAGAGCTGAAAGAAAATTCTGGTGTAAACCTTTAGTGTTGGCCCCATGGATCACTCCTGAGAAATATGGGAACCATATCTGTGGATAAAAATGTTATTTCTAGTAATAAAGAAGCTGGTAGTTTCCGTTTTGCTCAGCCTGCACCTCTGTCAATTACCACTCTCCTGAAGTATATCCTTCCTGTAATTTGACCTCTCTGACTCAGAAGAGGCTTGAGCCTGATTTTTGCAGCAACTGCTTCCCTGCTACTTCTATATATTCCCCAGCCCTCAGTGGCTATGAATCTTTTTCCCTTTGTTGGATCTGGATGTGACCTTGCTGGCTAGCCAGTTAGGAAACTGGTGGACAGGAGCACAAATGATACTTTATTAACTAAAACTGAAACACTGCTTTCCACACTGGAAGTTTCCCCAATTCTAAGGGCTTCTGTCTGCCTGAGGTTAGAAATTGTTAAAAAGCCCAACTTTCTTCCCATTAATTGCCTGTCAAACCAAGACATCTGGGTGGACCCATTGCCTATTACTGAACCAAAATTATCTATATTAAAAACTTTAGTTGCTGGACAACTAAAGGGTGGTCATATTGAGCCTTCTACAAGCAGGCACAATGCTCCCATTTTTGTTATTCCAAAAAAAAAGCAAGGCAAGTTTCATCTTTTACAAGACCTAAGGACATCAAATGATCAGATGGAGAAGATGGAATCACCACAGTCTGGCATTCTACATGCCAGTGCCATTCCTCTATCACATTATATAGTGATATTGGACATTAGGATTACTTTTTTCAAATTCCTCCGACACATCAAGATAGAAGACATTTTACCTTCACAGGATAAGAGGCTAATATGCATAAGCCAGCTAACATGTACCAATGGACAGTTTTGCCATAAGGAATAAAAAATATTCTAGCTATGTGCCAAATTTATGTTGCACAAGCTCTGGTCAATGTCCCTTGGTACATTATATGGATGCTCTATTACTGGCACATCCTAATTCAGGCTACTCACAACATCATGCTAAATTAATGCTCCAGGATTTGGCTTCATTATGCTTTACAGTGGCTCACTTTTCCTTTCTGGGATTTGTTATTGCCAAGATATTAGTCTTTTATCTTTTAAGCTAGATATAAAAGATAAATATTCATTAACAGAACTACAAAAGTTATATGGAACTGTAAATCGACCTAAACTCTTTTTGCCTATCTCAGAACAGGAGATGAGGCATTTGTTTTCACTCCTAAAGGGTCCCAGATATCCCTCACAGAGGATAGAGCTTAATCCAGAAACAAAAGATGGTATTAAAAAAAGATCCTTACCATATTATTCACTGCGAGCTTGTACTGCCATAGACCTGAGCTGCCCCTGCTAGCAATCTTACTCTAGATAGTTAAAGACTTTTAGAAGTGCTTTGGCAATCTGGCTTCTTGTTGTGAATTTATCAAGTTCATTGTGACTTAGATAAATTGACTTCCAAATTTGACTAAAAGTTTCACCTGGAACTGAAGACACAAATGTTTGTTAAAAGAACATATGGGAGAGATTCTCAGGTACTATGTGCTGATTCCATTCCCTTTCAGGAAATGGTTTCTGGATTTCAGGCATAATTGGCAATCATGTGCTAAAAAGTGGAATTTTGAGCTTTCATCTCTTCCAATTAAAATTTCTAGTCATTCACTTCCCTCCTCAAATCCTATTCCACATGCAACACTAGCTTTTTCAGTTGCCAATACCCTTAAATAGCTCTTGACAAATTATTACCAGAAGCTAAAATAGAGCCTAACTTGGTTCTGATGGAAGTTCTTTTTCACATTTATTTTCTCAGCTCTGATGAAGCTTTGACAAAGTTGAGTCCCGTGCATAAGACTTGGCAGGTTGTGAAATTCCATTTCTCTTCAATGGCAGTCACCTGCGCCCCCCCCACACACACACACACACAACCTGAGGGCAAGGGTACAAATTTTCCTCAGAGTGCAACAACACTAATATGGATATCCTTCAGAGACGTTTGTCCAGTAACAAATCAAAAACTTCTGACCATAGAAAAAACCCTGTATGGGTAATGTATTTTTCTTTACTGTACTAATTAATTACTACTGCCATATTGCTTTTGGCAGTAGGAAGGGCAATAGTTAGAGCAGTTTCACTAACTCAAACTGATGTCACAGCTGAGGCCTTGAATAAAATAGCAGCTCAGTGGGCTGATGCATTACATGCCCAGGAAACCATTAATCAAGGCCAGACTTATATTACAACAGAAAATCTTATAGCTGAAGAATCAGTGTTGGAGAGAAACATGTCATTACTAGCCTGCCATCCCAGGTACCGGGCGATTTGTCTTACTCTCTATAGAATCTCCAATATTTAATTGGAGAGAAATTGACTGACACAATATATAAAAGGGATCTGGTCAGATAAGTTCTTTAAGTATTCCATTCTTTTTCAGGAAAAAAAAAATCTATCGATTAAATGTAACCAGGATGCCAGCCATAACTCTAGAAACTGATTTCCTGACTAATGTATGGAAAAACCTTAAAAGGCTTTTGACACCTCTCATATATGCATCACTGGACAGAGTGTTGCTTTTTAATTATTCTTTTGTTTAAGTGTCTCCTAAAGCATATTTGCCAGCAAAGGACAGCCACCAATGCAACCTCTGGTTTCAGTGACTCTTAAGCACCCAGAGCAAATAATTTATAGAATTTGTTTTATGTCTAATCCTGGCATTCTGTTGTTGCTTGGTCATATGACATTACAGTCACTTTATATGTGTTAACTCTTCTAAGAAAGGCAGGTCCTGACATCTCATTCTTTTTATCATTTTTTTATACTTTTTTTGTTCATCAATATAAATTGCTGTGTAGGACAGAGGTAAATTCAGATAATCTAACCATTTTGATGTATATACTATGCAATTGCCTGAGTGTATAGAAGAAGAGGCCTGCAATGTGATATGTGGCCAACCCTATAGCCCACTGAATCTTGTTGGCCTTTTAAATTTTACTTTTTTGGATAATATTGTTCCTGAGTAAGTATAGATACAGATGTTTTAAAAATATCTCATAGCCGCATAAAAAGAACCCTGGCTTTTTTATGTGTGTCACCACCTCTAAAACATGAGAAAGACCTTCAAGTAGATAAGAATATCTCCTTAAAAGCAAGGAGAATATTATGTCCAATACTGTCCTGGGAAAGTTTAGAAACAGTATTCCAAGGATAAGGCATAAATAATTAATTAAAATTTTCCGTTAATCTAATATCCCCAAATTGTACAAATACTAAAACTGCCTCAAATATGCAAAAGGTGGAGGTGAGAACCAAAGGTGACAGTGTAGTCAATATGCAGCTCAGATTTGCTGGATCATTTTCAAGCAGCTGTGCTGGCTTTATGACTCTTGCCATTCTCATCAGATATAGCTATGGTGTATTAGGAAATGTGGCCTTGTAAGATAGAGTAGATATGGCCTTGCTGTAGGAGATGTGTCACTAAGAAGTGGGCTTTGAGGTTTCAAAAGTCCAAGATAGGCCAAGAGGCACTCTACTCCTGCTGCTTTGCAGATCCAGATGTAGAACTCCCAGCCACATCTCCAGACCAGGTCTATATCTGTGCCACTATGCTTCCTTCCATGATGAAAATGGATGAAACCTCTGAAAATGCAAGTGAACCCCAATTAAATGCTGTTTTATAACAGTTGTCTTGGTTATAGTGTCTTTCCATGCAATCAAATCAGCAATAGAATACTGACCAAGACAGGTATAGAGAAGAGCTACTATGTTTTTCCTGTGATAACATATATAAATATCTAATATCCCCAAATTGTACAAACTGCCTCAAATATGCAACACATATCTGTGTGTGAAAAGTTTAATAGTAAATAGTATCATTGATTCATGATAGCACATGTAAAGGATTGAATTTTCTTACTTCAAAATTTATACACTGAAGCTCTAAACTACAGTATGTATATGCAACAAAATATAGCCATCATGCACTTTTTAAATCTATCTTCCTATCGATCTATCAATCAATCTATCTACCTATTTTATATCCCAGTCATAGTTTCTCCTCTCTTGCCTCCTCCAAGTCCCTCCTACCACTCTCCTCTATTCTGAACCCCACAAAATTACTCCTCCTTCATTTCTGTTTAGAAAAGGACAGATCTCCTATAAGTATCAACAAAACATTGTACATCAAGATGCAATAATACAGTGCAGCTCTTCATGTATTAAGGCTAGGCAAGGCAATCCAGAGCCCAAAGGCCAGTAAAACAGATACAATTCCTACTCCCACTGTTAGGAGGCCCATAGGACGAATAAGCTACACAACTGTCACATATATGCAAAGGACCTGTGTCAGTCCCATGCAGGCTCCTTGATTGTCAGTTCAGTCTCTTGAGCCTCTATGAATCCAGCTTAGTTGATTCTATGAGTTTTCATGTGGTGTCCTTGACCCCATAAATAGTACACTCGTTTAAAATAAAAATTATAGTTGTGTGTGTGTTTTGTTTGTGTGTGTGTGTGTGTGTGTGTGTGTGTGTGTGTGTGTGTGTGTGTGTTTACTTTTTATTCTTTACTCTTTAGGGTACAGGCCACAAAACCACCCAAATATGTCACAGAGAGGGTCATTCTTTTTTACAAATTTCCAGCCTTAGCTTGGCTTGTTCCTAGCCAGCTTTTCTTAATGTAAATTATCCCATTTGTCTTTGACCTCTGAGCATTTAAATTTCTCTATACTATATAACTTTCTTCACTTCTAACTCCATAACTTGCTGTGTAGTTGGGTGGTGGATCCTTGACATCCTCCACTCTTCCATTTCTTGCTTCTCAATTATCTCCTCAGATTTCTTCTTCAGTTTATTATTTCTGCCTGTCTGCCAAACCTATATTTTCTCCTCCCTTGCTATTGGACATTCAGCTCTTTATTAGATCAATTTATACAGGCAAAGTAACACAGCTTCAGGAGTTAAACAAAAGCAACATAAAAGAATGCAGCACATATTTCCATCACTAAACAAATGTTAACACATCAACTAATATTCCACAGAAAAACATGCTATTTACTCACTCATAAGTAGATATTAACTATAAAGTAAACAAACAAACAAACAAAACTATGCTACAATACACAGACCCAGAGAGACTAGGTAACATGGAGGGTTCATGACACCCAAGTCTCCCTGGGGAGGAAAAAATAATAAAAATTTCATGAGTGAACAGAAAGCAAGTGGGGATGGGGTCATGAGAGAATAGGTTGGACAGGGCGAGGACTGAAAGAGATTATTGGAAAGGGAAAGCATTTCAGAGTCAGGCAAAAACCTGGTGCAGGAGAATCTCTCAGAAATCTACAAGGATGGTCCCAGAAAATATTTGTAGTAATAGGGATTCATAGGCTAAACTGGCTCTTTCCTGACCAGACTGGTGCCAATTCCAATTGTCATCAGAGAGCCTTACGCAGCAATTGATGAAAACAGATGCAGACCCACAGCCAAACATTAGGCAGAGTTTGGGGAATCCTACAAAAGAAGGCTATACTACACATAAGGAAGAAAATAAAGTAAAATGGGGTCCTATGATAAACCATTAAATTACAGAAATTGTGTCCTATAAGAAAGTTTCTGACAAAGATACTTACAAAGAAAATTTTATGTGAAGGCATACTGAGAAAGTAGCTATCTATATAACCCAAGGAAAGAAACTTCAGGAAAATTTAGCATGTTGTGATGCCCAGATCTTGGATTATAACCTCAGAACAATGTAAGAAATAAAATTTCTCTTTTGTAAATCAGAGGAAAAGAGGGAGATGAAGAGGGAAGTAGTGAGAAAGAGGGAAATGGAGAGGGAGGAGGGGGAAGGAGAAAACACCAAATTAGATTTATTCTTACTATGTATTTATGTTACATTCCAACCATGGTTTTCCCCCCCTCCTCTCCTCCCATTCACTCTAACACTTCTCTCAACCCCTCGCCTCTTCAACCTAATCCTCTTCTGTTTCTGTTCAGAAAAGGGCCGGCCTCCCATTGGGTATCAACAAATCATGACATATCAAGCTGTGCCTTAATACTAAGCATCTTGCCTTGCATTTGCTAGACAAGGAAACCCAATAGGAGGAATAGGTTCCCAAGGGTCAGCCAAAATATTAGGGACAGGCCCTGTTCCCATTGTTAGGAGTCCCACAAACAAACCAAGCTATACAACTCCCACATATATGTAAAGGGTCTAGATTGGTCCCATGCAGGCTCCCTGGCTAATGGTTTAGATTCTGTAAGTTCCTATGAGCTTAGTTGTTTCTGGGGGACTTTCCTATTATGTTTTTGACCCCTCTGGCTCCTATTATCTTCCCTCTCTTCAGAAGGATTGCCAGAGCTTGATCTAAAATTTGTCTCTGGTCTCTGAATCTGTTTCCATCAATTACTGGATTAAGGTTCTCTGATGACAATTTCCATAGTCACCAATCTGATCATAGAAGCTGGCATATTTATGCTACACATTCACTATTGCTAGTATTCTTAGATGTAGATTCACGGGATCACCTTGTAGATTTTTGAGAGTTTCCCTTGCCTCTGGTTTCTATCTATCTCCTCAAAGCATGCCCTTCTAATCATCTCTTTCAGTATCCTCCCCCTATAGCTACCCCCACCCCAACGCAATCCCTCAAATTCTCACTCACATCTACTCTCAGGACAACCAGGAGATCTCTTCTGTTTTCCCTGCCCAAAGAGATTCATTCATTCCCCCTTGGACCCTCTTTGTTACCTAGCCTTTCAGAGTATGGATTATAACATGATTATTCTTGATTTTGCAGTTATTATCCAATTATGAGTGAGTACATACCATGTTTGTCTTTCTGGATCTGTTTTATTACATTCACGATAAATTTTTTTCCAGTTAAATTTATTTAACTTCAAATTTCCCAATGTCTTTGTTTTTAAAAGCTGAGTAATACTCCATTGTGTATATATACCATATTTTTTAAATCTATTCTTTATTTGAGGGACATTTAGGTTCTTTTCAGGTCTGACTATTACAAATAAAGCTGTTATGAACATAGTTGAGCAGATATTCTTGATGTACAATTGAGTATGCTTGGAATATACGCCCAAGAATGATCACAGGGCCTATTGCTAAGGTAGATTGATTTCCAATTTTTTGTGAAACTGACATATTGATTTCCAAAGTGGCTGTACAAGTTCACAACCCCACCAACAATGGAGAAGTGTTCCTTACTCCACAACCTCTCCAACATAAGATATGGTTTAATCTTAGCCATTCTGATAGATATAAAATAAAATCTCAGAGTTGTTTTGATTTGCATTTTCCAGATAACTAAGGATGCTGACCATTCTTTTAAGTGTTTCTCTGAAATTTAATATTCTTCTATTGAGAATTCTCAGTTTAAATCTGTACCCCACATTTAAATTGGATTCCTTGGTATTTTGATTTCTAGTTTTATATATATATACACACACACAAACACACACACATATATATATGATATCAACACACTATAAGATATGGGATTGATGAAGATATTTTCCCATTTGTCAGGTTGCCATTTTGTTCTATTGACAGTGTCTTTACAGAAGCTTTCTAGTTTCATGAGGTCCCATTTATTTATTAACTGTCACTCTTAGTGTCTGTGCTACTAGGGTTCTCTTCAGGGAGTTGTCTTTTGTGCTAGTGCATTTAAGGCTATCCCTCACTTTCTCTTTTATGAGGTTGAGTGTAACTGGATTTATCTTGACATCTTTGATGCACTTGGACTTTAGTTTTGTGCAGGGCAATAGATATGGATCTATTTTATTCTTCTATATGCTCACATTCAGTTATGCCAGCACCATTTACTGTGAATGCTCTTTTTCCATTGTATAATTTTTGCTTCTTTGTCAAAAACCAAGTGTCCATGGGTGTGTAGATTTATATCTGACTATTTGATTCAATTCTATTCATCACTATGGCTCTTTTTATGCCAATAACAAACTGTTATTATTACTATATCTCTATAGTATATTTGAAATCAGGGATGGTGATACCTTCTGATGTTCTTTTATGATACAGGATTCTTTAATTGTCCAGGGTTTTTTGTTTTATCAAGTTAAGTTGAATATTGTTTTTTTCACAATCTTTAAATAATTGCCTTGGAATTTTAATGGGAATCGCTTTGAATATGTATACTGCTCTTATAAGATGGCCTTTTTATTATGTTAATTCTACTCATTCATAAACATGGAAATTTTTCCATCTTCTGATATATACTCCAATTTCTTTCTCCAAAGACTTGAAGTTTTTGTTATGCAGGCATTTTACTTGCTTCATTGAGTAACCCCCAAATAGTTTTATATTGTATTTGGCCATAGAGAAGGGTATTGTTTCTTATCTTTCTCAGCCCTTTTATTATTTAGATATAAGCATACTACTAATTTTTTTTTCAGTTAGCTAAATGTGTTTATTCCTGGTAGAAGTTTTGGTATCACTTATGTATACTGTCACGTCATCTGCAAATAGTGATACTTTGGCATCTTCTTTTCTAATTTATATCTCCTTGGCCTCTTTTAGTTGTCTTATTTCTCTAGATAGGACTTCAAGTACTATATTGAATAGATATAGAAAGAGTAGACAACATTGTCTTGTTAGTAATTTTACTGATTTTAATTTGATGTTGGCTGTCAGCTTTCTGTGTATTAGTTTTACTATATTTGGGTATGTGCCTTGTATCCCCAATCTCTTAAATACCTTTATTATTAAGGGGTGTTGAATTTTGTTGAAGGCTTTATCAGCATCTAATGAGATGATCATATGGGTTTTTTTTCTTTCAGTTTGTTTATATGGTGGACTACACTAATAAATATTATTACACTGAACCATCCCTGCATCCCTTTGATGAAGGCTACTTAATCATGATGAATGATCTTTTGATGTGTTCTTGGATTTGGTTTGTCAGTATTTTATTGAATATTTGTGCATAAATGCTCATGAGGGAAATTGTTCTGTATTACTTTGTCTTGTTTGAGTCTTTGTGTTGTTTGGGTATCAGAGTAACTGTGGCTTCATATACATAATTTGGCAATGTTCCTTCTATTTCTGTTCTATGAAATATTTTGAGGAGTATTGGTATTAGCTCTTCTCTGTAAGTCTGGTAGAATTCTGCACCAAAGTCATCTGGTTGTGGACTTTTTCTGGCTGGGAGATTTTAATGACTGCTTCTATTCCCTTAGGGGTTATAAGTCATTTGAAAGTGTTTATCTGATATTTGTTTAAAATTGGTATATAGCATCTAACAAATAATTAGTCCATTACCTTTAATTTTTTTTAATTTTATTGTATACCGATTTTTGAAGTATGACATAATGACTGTCTATATTGTCTCAGGGTCTGTTATTTTCCCCTTTTCTGATTTTGATACTATGTATATTTTCTGTCTTACTTTTAGTATAGATAATATGTTGTCAGTATTATTTATTTTCTTGAAAAATAAACATTTTGTTTAATCAATTCTTTTTAGGTTTTTCTCTTTCTTTCCATTTTATTGACTTCAACTCTCAGTTTGATTATTTCCTATCATATATTCATCTTGAGCGTGTTTGCTTTTTTGTTTTATAGATTTCAGGAGAGCTCTTAAGTCGCTAGTATAAGACTTATCCAATTCTTTATTAAGGCATTTTCCTCCCCTAAATTTGGGTATGCTGTGCATCCATTTTGATTAAATTCTAAAAATCCTTTCATTTCTTTTTTAAATTTCTTCCTTGGCTCAGTGGCAAATTAATTGATAGTTGTTCAGTTTCTGTGTATTTGTATGCTTTCTGTAGCTTGTGTTGCCAGTGAACTCCAACTTTAATCCATGATGATCTCATGAGATGCAGAAAGTTATTATAAATTTTGTATATGATAATACTTGTTTAGTGACTGAGTATATGGTCAAATTTGAACAAAAGTCCATGAGATACTGAGAGGAAATTTATTATTCGGGTAAAATGTTCTGTAGGCATTTAGGAACATTTGAGTTACAACATCTGTTACTTTGATTATTTCTCTGTTTAGTTTCTGTCTGGATGACCTGTCCATGGGTGAAAGTGGGGTGTTGAAGTCTCCTGCTACTAATGTGTTGGTTTTGATATGTGATTTAAACTTTAGTGATGTTTTTTCTACAAATGTGATTTCCCTAGCATTTAAGACATAGATGTTCAGAATTGAAACATCATCTTGGTGGATTTGTTTTCTGATGAATATGAAAAAACATTCTTAATCTCTTTTGTTTAATTTTTGTTTGATGTGAATTTTGTAAAATATTAGGATAGCTATACCTGATGTGGGATGTCTTTCTATATACTGTTAATTACCATTGGTTAATAAAAGGCTGTTTTGGATTATGGCAAGGCATCTTAGAGGTAGGTGGGAAATCCAAAGATAGATAAAGGAGAAGCAAAGTAGAGTCAAGAGAAATGTGATCCAGCTGCCCAAGAAGCAAGATGTAAAAGTACAGGTAAAGCCACAATCCACGTGTCAATACAATAGATTAATGAAAATTGGTTAAATTAAAAAAGCTAGGAAGCAATAAGCCTGAGCCATAGGGTTAACAGCTCACAATTAATATAAGTGTTCAAATAATTATTTTATAAGCAGCTGTAGGACCACTGGTGGGAAAGATTTTGTCCAGACTGCTGGGCCTGGATAGATCAGAAACTTCAGGCTATATATACTAGGTAGCTTCTAAGGTCTATTTGGTTGAAAAATCTTTTTCCAGCTCTTTACTATGAGATAATATTTGTCTTTATTGTATTCTTACAATACAATAAATTCTTACAATGTTGAGGTGTATTTCTTGCATTCAACAGAAGGAGATCCTCTTATCTACCCAGTCTGTGTCTTTGCATTGGTGAATTGAGGGCATTGATGTTGAGAAATATTAATGACTGGTAATTGTTAATTCCTGTTATTTAGTGGTGTTGGTGATGGCAGTAGGGGTGATTGTGTGTATTTTCCTTCTTTGGATTTTGCTGGTGTGATATTATCTATTGCTTGTGTTTTCATAGGTGTAGCCAACTTCCATTGATTGTAGTATTTCTTCTGTAGAGATGGATTTGTGGATAGATGTTGATTAAATTTGATATATCTCCTTTTTTGCTCCATCTATGATTATTGACAGTTTTTCTGGGTAGGGTAGTCTGGGATGGCACTTATGGTCTCTTAGAGTCTTCCAGAAGTCTATTCAGGTTCTTCTGGTTTATAAAGTCTCCTTTGAGAAGTTGGGCAAAATTTTAATAGGTCTGATTTTATATTACTTGGCCTTTTTCATTTACAACTTTTAATATTATTTATTTATTTGTATTTTTAGTGTTTTAATTAGTATGTAGCAGGGAGGAGGTTTTCTGTTTTGTTTGATTATATGTTTGTTTGTCTGTTTGTTGATGCAGTCTATTTGGTGTTCTGTAAGCTTCTTGTACCTTTCTAGGTATGTCCCTCTTCCAGTTGGAACTTTTTTTCTATGGTTTGTTGAATATATTTTCTGGGACTTTAAGCTAGAGTTCTTCTCCTACTTCTCTTACTATTATTCTTAGATTTGGTTTTTCAATAGTATCCTAGATTACCATGATGGGTTTTTGTCAAGAATCTTTTTAATTTAACATTTTTTGACCAAAGAATCTATTTTCTCTAATGTATCTTCACTGCCTGAAATTTTCTCTTCCATCTCTTGTATTTCAATAGTGATGCTTACATCTATAGTTACTGTTCACTTACCAGATTTCTATTTCCAGAATCGTCTCAGTTTTATTGTTCTTTATTGCTTCTATTTCTATTTTCAAGTACTGAAAAGTTGTATTTGTTTCTGTCAACTGTTTTTTCTTGGTTTTCCTGACATTCTTTGAAAGTTTTATTGATTTCTCCCAGTGTTTGGGTGTGTGTTTTGGTTTTTTGTTTTTTTGTTTTGTTTTTTTTTTACTTCATTTCTTTAAGGGATTTTTTTTCATTTTCTCTTCAAGAGCCTCTATCATCCTCATAATGTTATTTTTAATGTCCCTTTCTTGTGCTTCTGTTGGAATATGTGGGTCTTGCTGTTTTAGGATGACTGGGCTCTGGTGGCAATATAGTGTCGTTTATGTTATTAATCATGTCCTTACACTAGGGTTTAATCATCTGTACTTGGGATGATTATAGCTCCAGGTGTTGACTCCTGTGTTTGTCTTTGTTAGATGTGTATTTTGTTCCTTGGTTTCTGTTTTTCTACTCTGGTCTTTTGCTTTAGTAGCCAAGGGTTATGGTGACTGCTGAGTCTTCACATGCAGTATGGTGTCTCCACTTGGATTATTTGGGCCTTCAGTTCTTGACTCAGTCTGTCCCCCTGTAAAGCCAAAATCTTCCTGGGTCTTTAGAATCAACGTGTCCTACAATAATGCTTGAGTCATCTTCTGGGGTACCTAGGACCAGCCTGACTTCTGATATAGTTGCCCAGGTTATTCTACTGACTTATCTATTCTATGTCTGGTAATATGCCATCTTCTGGTATTCTGGGAAAGAACCACTTTCTGGTGAGGCTGGTTGTGGCTGATGCGATCTGTGTCTTAGTGTAGGAAATACAATTGGGGTAGAGGGTGGAGGTCCAGCAGCAACTGGGCCAGTTACATGCTGGGATAGCATTAGCCTAGGCAAGGGTATCAAAAGACACAATCTAGGGAAGGGTACAGTTGTGTTGGAAGGTGAACCACTCACCAGTTCTGAATCGCGTGACCTGTGACTTAGGGGAGGACCCAGCAGCAGAGCCAGGCACTACCTGGTACTGTGTGGGCTTAAGGAAGGCCACTTTAGACTCTCACTTATCAAATAAAAATAAATTTAAATTTAAGTGAGACAGTTTCTCTGCCCCAAGGACTATGGAAACATAGAGAATACCATAATCTTATAATGCATATGCATCACTAAATCAGACTCAAAATTGTTTCTTTTCTGTAGAAAAGTGAGTAGGCATAGCAAAAACAAAGGAAAATGGAGAAAAATAAATGGGAGTGAACAAATAACATGACTAGGATTGTTTGTTTATTACTGTGAGTCATTCTAGGGATGTCTTTCTGTACTCTGTGAATGTGCTTTATTATTGGTTAATAAAGAAACTGTTTTCCCCTATGGCAAGGCAGCTTTTAGGCAGGTGAGAGGTCCAAGCATAGATAAAAATAAACAATAACAACAACAAAAAGTCACAAAATGCTACAGGCTGCCATACAATAAGTAATATATAAGATATAAAGCCACATGGCAATACATAGATTAATAAAATGGGTTAAGTTTGTAAGAGCTTTTCAAAACTGATCCTGAGCCATGGAACAAACAGTTTATAATTAGTATAAGTGTTTGTGTGATTATTTGAGACCAAACAGCTGTGGGGAGGTTCAGACCTAGGGGCCATCAGGCCAAAAATCTTCAAGCTACATGAAACAAATTGCTCTACATTTTAGCACTTATTCAGATTTGGGCACAGCCAAAGTTTAGGAGCCTGTAGAAAGTAGATACATTTGACAAAAGTTTGGTTAAGATAAGAACAATGTAAATAGCATAGAACTATAATTTATATAATTCTTTGGTTGTCAGAAGTATCTCTTAAGAATGAGAATGACTTATCCATAGATATGAAGATAAGTATTTAGAATGAAGTAGAAATTATACTGCTTCAGGGATATGGTAGTAGAAGATAATCTTATAGAGTCTATGTCTTCACCATCTATGTGTGCAGTAACATCAATAATTACCTTTATATCTCTCTATATTTAAAAAAAAATACAGGAGCAAAACAAAACAAAAGCAGCAACAACAAAAACTAGAGTAAAGGAAGAAAAATACAGCACTCACACCCACTACCAAAAGCCACAAAAACACAAATTCCAAAAGCATAATATACAACCAATATACAAACAAAAATATACAATCAAAACACCAGAAAGACAAAGAAAATATATCTCAAACAAAGCAATATGAGACAATAAGGCTTTAAAAATACCACTGAATTTTGTTTTTGTATTGTCCATATATTGGTGGGTATGGGGCTTACTCTTAAGTATGGTTTACAAACCATATGAGACTCCATTGGAGAAAACTAATTTTTTTCTTTGCAAGTGATTGTCAAGGTATCTTTCTTAATACATTTCCCCTTTTCAGGGATTTGCTCTTGTGTTTCATATGTATCCGTTCTGTTGCATTTAGAAGTCTTTGCTTTTTCAGTGTCTTCTGTCTTCACTGGCTCTTAAACTATTTTTGCCTCTTCTTCATGATTCACTGTTCCCTACAGTGAAGAATTTGGTAGAAACATACCATTTAAGACTGAGTATTCTACCTCACCCTTTGCACATGCACACTGTTTAGTTTTAGATTTCTGTGTTAATTTCCATACACTGCAAGAAGTTTTTCTGATGATGTATAAGTGAGGCACTGATCTATAGTTACAGTATAATGTCTGTGGTTCAGTTAGGAGTCATTCTATTGCTATGCCCCTATTAAAAAAAAATAATAGTTTTGTATTTTGTTTTCCCCTAGGCCAATGACTTAGTTAATCTCAGTTCATGGCCACCTGAGCAATGTCAATCCTGGATTCCATCTTCTGGAGTGGGCCTTGGATCCAATCAGGAGGGTTTGTTTGCTCCCACAGTTTGTGCCACTATTGCATCAGCATGTCATGTAGGCAAGTTACTGTTTTAGATCACAGGGTTTGTAGCTGTGTTAGAGGTTACTATTCTCCTCTTGTAGTATACAGAGTACCTTTCAGTACTATGAAAACTAGATAGGAAGAGTGAAGAATAAAGTTATGGTTTGGAAATTTATGAGTTAATAATGCAAGTCAAATTTTTAAAAACAAGGCCTATCCTATTCTACACCTAGTAATTTTACTTTTGGCCCAGCAATTTAAAATTTTAAAAGGACTAATTCTTACTGGGATTGGTATATATTTATTTACATCATTTGTAGTGACGGCTTCATGCTACCTGACCTTGGATTTCAGTTGAATTTGTTATTATGGCTTTGCTATTTTTGTAAGAAAAAAAAAACCTAACTACAAATATGTTAGTATCATGGATTACAAAGAGAAAATGAAAGATCACCATTTTGAAATTTGTGTTAACCTCATAATCACTGGTAAAACTGATCATATAAAACCTGATTGAGGTGGGATATCTTTTTGTATGCTGTTAATATCATTATTTAAATAAAGGGACTGTTTTGTCCTATGATAGGCACTGTAGGAGTAGGCAGAGAAATTGGAACATAGGTAGGAGAAGGAGGACAGAGTCATACAGAGATGCAAGAATCAAGATGTAAGGAAATAATAGGTGAGCTACAGGCCACATGGCAAGGTATATTAATGGAAATGGGTTGAGTTAAGATGAAGGAGCTTGCTAGCATTGTGCCTGAGCCATAGACCAAACAGCATGAAATTAATATAGGCATCTGAGTTATTTTGGGGGCCCAAGTAACCATGGGTGGCTAAGTGCTCTAGAGAACAGATCTGTGGGTCTGGACCTCTGGCGAAACGGGGCCAAAAACCTCATGTTACATCTGATATTTCAAGTGAAATAGTAAATGTTGAGAAGATTACAAATATTTTTCAATTACCTACACATTGTAAAGCCTCCAATTTCAGTCATTCTCTGCACTACTGAATCTACTTTTTTATAATATGTAGTGTAGCTTTTCCAACAAATTATATAAGGAGAAATTTTATATGAATGAAAATGTTATAGCCTAATGGTAGATTATCTTTGGAGATCTTATTTTTGTCTTTATCAAGGCATTAGAATTCATCTCTAAAGACCCATTTGTTTTATGAGTGTCATCATTTTAGCAATAATTATTGTAAATTATGTGAAATATTTTTCAGTAGATGAGCTAATAGTAATTTTGACTTTCCCATAATCAATGTTAACCATATGCATTTCCAGAAAAGGATGAAAACCTGTTCATATTTTCAACATGAATAATCCCAGGGACATTATGCTAAATGAAGCAACAACAGGAAGACACAAATATTCCATGTACCCTTATGTGTTTATTAAGGAACTGGTTTATTTTCTATAGCATTCTAGTATTTATGGCTCTCAAATGATATAATGTAAACTCTGAGAAACACAGTTGAGATTGTATTTACAAGCTGTTAAAAAAGGCTGAACTTTTCTTATAGAAAGCATGCATATTCTTTTATGAGTCTTCTGATTAGCTCATCTCTCAAGCTTAATTATTATAAATTAGTCTATGAAAAATAGAATTTTTAAAAGTACTGTAATTACTCTTACTGGTCAGGTTCACATATAATTATGGCAATGTTAAATAGTGACTGTAATGATTTGACATCATCAGTTAAGGAAAGGAAGATTAAAACTACTATTTTATCATAATCAGAATGACCAAGATGAAGAAAACAAAGGACAACAAATGCTGAATAAAGATGTAAGAAAGGCAGAATATTCCTTCCCTGGATTGCAAACTGGTACATCTACTATGGAAATTGGTGTTGATAATTCTCAACAGGCTGAAAGTAAATCCACCATATGACACAGCTCTACTTCTTCTAGGTCTTCTAGGTCTAAATGACTCAACATCCACAGGCTCAACAGATACTTGCTCAGTCATATTCACTGTTACTCTATGTACAACAGCTAGGAAATAATAACAAACTAAATGTTTTCCAACTAATAAATGAATAACACAAATGTGGTATGTATAAACAATAGAATTCCATTAAAGAGTAAATAAAAATAAAGTTGGGTCTCAAGAGCTGACTCTACAGTTCAAAGCAATGACTTCCTTTTGTACAAGACCCATATTCAATCCCCATAAGTTTTATAGGAGTTACACCTTGTAACACCAGTTCCAGAGGGATCTAATACACTCTTCTAATCTTTGTGGGTACCACATAGACATGCAGCACACATGCATGTAAGCAAGCCACATGCTCATGCACATACAAATAAAATGTAGTGGAAACATAAAATCATAAAGTTTTCTATTAAACAGATGGACAAGAACACATTATACTAAGTTTTAGAAACTAGAAGCAGAAAGACAATTAATAAATGAAGCCTCCTGAAACTGAGAAGCTCCTGTAAAGCAATATGACAAAATGACAGCATACAGAATGGGAAAAGATCTTCACCAACCCTATACCTAACAGATCTTAAAAATATAGAGAGAATTCAAGAAACCAGAGGCCAAAAAACCTAATTAATCCAATTAAAACATGGGGTTCAGAGCTAAAAAGGGAATTCTCAACAGAATCATTACAAATGGCTGAAAGACAAAGAATTGCTCAATATCTTTAGCCATCAGAGAAATGCATATCAAAACAACTTTAAGATACCACCTTAAACTTGTTAGAATGGCTAAGATCAAAACCACAGATGACAACCTATGCTAGAGGGGATGTGGAGCAAGATGAACACTTCTCCATTGTTGAGGGGGGTGTAAACTTGTACAGCCACGTTGGAAAGCCCTATAGTGGTCCTCAGAAAACTGGGATTTAGTCTTCCAAATGATCCAGCAACATTACTATTGGGCATATACCCTAAGGAGGCATACTCTTACCCCAAGGGCATTAGGTCAACTATGTTCATAACAGCATTATTTTTAATAGCCAGAACTTGGAAACAACCTAGATGCCCCTCAACTAAAGAATGAAGTAACAAATGGGATATATTTACAAAATAGAGTACTACTCCCAGTTTGGAAAAAAAAAATCCTGAAATTTGCAGGCAAATGAATGGATTTAGAAAGTATCATTCTAAGTAAGGTAGCATAGACCCAGAAAGATAGATATAGCATATACTTATTCATAAGTGGATTTTAGTCATAACGCAAAGAATAGCAATAGGAGCAACAGAGAAGGAGAAAAAAAGAAATTCATATCTTGGTAGAAGAAGCTATTGTGGGGTTAGAAAGAAACCTAGTGCTAAGGAAACCTCCAAGAATCCACAAGATGTCCCTGGCTAGGACTCCAAGCAATAGTAGAGAGGATGCCTAACTAGGACTTCCCCTATAATCAAATGAATGATCACCCTAATTACCATTATATACCCTTCACCCAGAAAATGATAGAAGTGGAAGCATAAATCCATAGCTAAGCATCCACTTGAGCTCCTGGTACAGCTGAAGTGCAAAAGAGAGAGGAGAGAGTATATGAGCAAAGGGATCAGGATCATAAGGAGGAGACCCACAGAGATGGTTGACTGGAGATCTCCCTGAATCAGAAACAATTGTTGATGAACCTTCAGGGAAAGGAATTAAACCCTCCAAAGATGACTGTCAAATGGCATAGGCAGTTTGTGGAGCCTCTTGCAGTAGGATCAGAGTATGTTCCTGGTGCATGAACTGACATCCCAGGGTCCATTCCCCACAGAGGAACACCTAACCCAGCCTTAATAGTAGTATGAGGTATTTGGACCTACCTCAATTGGATATATCATACCAAACCTGTCCCACCTTGGGACTCCTTGCTCTCCTTGAGGAATGGATAGGGGATAGGGTTGGGGAAGCCTAAGGGAGGACTGGGAGCAACTAGGAGGAGGAGAAGGGAGCAGTGGTAGAAATGGGAAAAAAAAAAGCTTTTTAAATAAAAAATAAAAATAGAGTTGTGGTGGTCATGGTGTCTCTTTATGGCAATAGAAACCCTAACTAACCACAGAGTATGATTTCCCCTATAACAAAACATTATGTTAGGGATGGAGATGGTTTGCCCAACCAAAGCCTCTCCAAGAAGCTGGGTATGGTAAACATGAAGATAAGAGCTCTTGCAACCCAGGTAGTCTGTCAGTAGAACTGGGAAGAGCAGGGCTACATTGCTTCTTGTCATGGGCAGGACAAAACAAAATCAGTTAAGCCCACTGAGTTCATCAGGGATAGAAAACTGTAGGGAGGCTCCATGGAAAAACTCCAGAATATGTATTCTCAGAGAGAATAACTGAGGACTATATGACAATAATTAGTTAATGCCTCCCATCTATGCTTTGTACCCAGCCTTGATCTGTGCAGGAAGCAATTGATACAAATGGATTGAACCTTTCCATGCTTTATTAGACCTGTTTATGTTTGACTTTAGTATTTTCTCAGTTGTGAACTTCAGGGATCACCTGTCATTTACTCAGAACAAATGGCAATAGACTTTCAGAGTGTGTTACAGAGGTTGGTTTTGTAAACACACCATTTGCTATGAGATGCTGTATCGGGTTGGTGCCTTACTCTTCACATCCTCTGGAAAAGGTATTGTTATATAGATGACATACGTCTGAGTGTTTTGCAGATTTGGAAAACAGCCATTGGTAGAAAAACAGGTGCAATGCTAACTTTCATCTACCTTAAAATCCTACTAGAGCTGGGTCAATTCAAAGGAAAAATGGGTTGTTAAGACGGTTGTTAAAGAGTTTAAATCAAAATGTGTTCTACATAGGTTGAAAAGGATATCCAGGAAGTCGTAAGGTTATTGAATGAAAATACCAGTGTAAGGGTGGGCTACTTCCCAATGAGTTGGTGACCAGAAAAGCCCAAGACTCCACAAACCATAAAGGCTATAGCTACTGCTGTTGGTTGCTTGTTAGAACTAGACTATAAGACCCTATTTATGAAGACCATACAGCTTAATTGTAGGACATGGGGAAATTAAGTTGGGACTGAATTCAAGAGCTCCACTCTACTGGCTGGTTTCCATAGTACTAAAGGGTTATGCAGCCTTCTGTTGCACAAATAAATGAGACCCAGGGATAGATCTCTGATGAAGTTGGAGATATTAGAGAGAATAAACACCACAGTCAGATCATACCCAGCTGTCTTCCAGCTTCTTCAGCCTTGCTTCCCTTGGCTTGGCTTCCTCTCCTTGTCTTTCTATCCTCCTTAAATACCTTTTGTAAATTAAGGTGTGGCCCTACCACTGCCTGCTTGGGAGCCTGGAATTCCTTCTATAATCTAGAATGACTTTGGCTCAGTTGGGATTAAGGGCATAGGTCATCACTCCCAGGATGTTCCCTATGCTGGGATTAAAGGTGTGAAACACCTCTCTCTGATTCTCCTAGACTGACTGTGGTTAGAGCTCCAGAACTTCTGGAGCTTTTATTAACTCCCCACATAGACTGTGGGTAGATTCCCTCTGATATCTCCAAAAATTCTGAAGCTTTTATTGAATCCCCACAGCCTTCTGGTAGAGAATTATCACCAATATTCCTGCTCAGCTCTGGACCCTGCTTGGTAAAATGCTGACATGCCAGGCAGTGTGTATCTGCTTGGGCAATCGTAGCTGAGCTATAACGGGTAATAAAAACAGCACAGCCTTCTAATTAGGTTTAATCTTTGCTCCACTCCAGAGGGAGCTCAGATTGATGTGAGAGGGCACAGTCCGTTGTGAGTGGGATAGTCTCTGGGCTAGTGGTCTTGGTTGTATTAGAAAGTCAAATGAGCAAAACATAGAGAACAAGCCAATAAACTACACCACTGTTTTCACCTCTACATTAATTCCTGACTTGACATTCCTTTCCTGTTTGAGTTTCTGTCCTGACTTCCTTTAAGGATGTACTATGATGTGCCCTAAATTAGCGCTTTTTTCACAAACTTGATTTTGGTCTTCATGTTACATCATAGCAATATAAGCCAAAGACAGCAAGTGACTGTTACTGTGTCATGTCTTAGACATAAGTGAACATCTGCAGGCACTCTTTCTGCATCTCAGAGATCACTCAAGAATGGGGGAAGAAAAACATGTAAGAGACAAAAGAAAAGGTAGAGTTTTGTGTGGAATTTCCTCTGAGATTGAAATACTCCCTCCAAAAGAAAAGGGCTTTAAAACAGAAAGTAAACAACTCTAAGCAGCTTCAGGAAGTTCTTGAAAGAGATCAGATACACTAAGCCTCTCCTTCCCAAGATTAAACAATAAAAGGCTACTAAGAGTGAGCTTGAGACAAGACAAACATCAAAGTATGTGACACCAGGTCTGCTGCCTGAAAGTAGCAAAAACCAGCCAAGATGCCAGGAAGAAATTCGATCAACTGAGTTGCTTAAGAGAGGACACTCGCTAGCCTGTTGTGTAGCTTCCAGTCTATGTAGTATGTGCCAGGTTTCCAGATTTTGTGAGCTGTCACCCCTGCTTGGGTGGGCTTTTGGTGATGCAGCTCATCCATATTCCTGTACATCACCCCAATAAAACTCATTGGTTGATCAAGTTGGACTTTGATGGTATCTGCACTATGGTCTGCCCTGCCTTGGGTTTTCTATGTGAGGTGACTAGACATACATATTGCATTTCCCCAGGAAAAGCGTTGTAGTATAACATCATTAGGATGCAGCTATAGGCCTGTGGGGAGAGGGGGCAGTGTTTTAAATGAAAAATATCCCACCATTGGTCCAGGTATTTATCACCACAAAAAATTATCAATACATTTTTTATGTTATGGTATGAGAGCTCACAATTAAGAGTTTATCTGAGTCTCAAAAGAGATTCTGTCTACATTTTTGAACAAACTTGAAACCATTAAAGATTATGAGGTGTTTTACAGTTAGATTGGATACATTTTTAAAACTTTTTCTAATCCTTTGTGGATTTCACATTATGCATCTTGATCCCATCCTTGTTAATCTGCCCCCTGCCCTTGCATCTTCCTTCTCCCAATAAAAATAAAATAATATTTAAGGAAAAAAATAAAAATCTCAACATAGAAGTGATAGTGTGACAGATCTAGTTCCACAGTGTACCCTTTCTTTCATCCATAAATTTTTTCTTACAAGTGTTCATTGATAAGTTATTGTTCTTGCTTGAGTCATCTTATTGGGTCCTCATTGGAACTTCTCTTGGCTATCCTGTTGTTGCCTTGTGTCATGAGGATCCTGTAGCCTTAGATCCATAGGACAGGCACCTTCATGTACTCCAGCAGATCATAGACAGATGGATGTTGGGGTAGGCCAATTAATAGCCATGTTTCTGGGCCTCCATGGTTGCAGATTCCAATCAGCCTGTCAATGTTGCTTCAGCTAGTTCACCCAATGCAGATCAAAAGCAAAGGTTAGGACCTGTTATCCTGCTTTCAGGCCCTAAAGACCAATTCATCCACACATACACTATCTACTATATTGCCCAGGTGGGATTCACTCTCCGCAGTGCTGCAGCTAGAGAAGGGGACGGCTATCTATCTCTCTTGTTCTCATGACCTCAGGGCCAACTTTCCCAACTACCACAGGAGTGAGGGGCTAGGGGAAGCATCTCTCCCCAACACCACCATATGGCAGATGAGGTGCAGGGTCAGTTCTCCTTCCTCATGTTCTCAGGAAAGCCAGCCATCTGTGTCCTCCTCCATCACCTACACACACACACACACACACACACATCAGGTTACCTCTACTATGCTTGCTAGGCAAGATATAGGTCCTTCTTTCCTGAGTGCTGCAGCTGTTGTTGGGGGGAAGGGGTTGCCTGCAGCAGGAGATGAGGAACAAGAGGTATGAGAGAGGAGCATCTCTAAGAGATATAAAGAAATCAAGAAACTAGAGGTCAAAAACCAAATAATCCAATTTTTAAAATGGGGTACAGAGTTAAATAGGAAATTTTCAACAGAACAATTTCAAATGGCTAAAAGGCATTTAAAGAATTGCTGAACATCCTCAGCCATTAGAGGAATGCAAATCAAAACAACTTTGAGATACCATCTTACATCAGTCAGAATGGCTAAGATCAAAAACACAGATGACAGCCTATGCTGGAAGGGTTGTGGAGCAAGGGGAACACTGCTCCATTTTTGGTGGAAATGTAAACTTGTATAGCCACTTTTGAAATCATTATGTCAGTTCCTCAAAAAACTGGAAATCAATCTCCTCAATGATCTAGCAATACCACTATTGCCCCCAAACCCAAAAGATGTACATTCTTATCCCAAGGGCATTAGCTCAACTATGTTCATAGCAGCATTATTAATAATCAGAACCTGGAAACAACATATATGTCCCTCAACTAAAGAATGGATTAAAAATAGTGGTACATTTGCAAAATGGAGTACTACTCAGCAGTAAAAAAAAAAAAATTACCTCCTGAATTTTACAGGCAAATGGATGTATCTTGAGAGTTCCTTAGTAAGGTAACACAGACCCAGAAAGATAGACATGGTATGTACTCACTTATAAGTGGATATTAGATGGTAAGCAAAAGATAACCATGCCAAAATTTGCAAACCCCAAGCAACTAGGTGTCAGAAGGAACTTAAACAAAAAAAGATATCCATGGATCTCCCTAGGAAGGGGAAATACAGATCTCCTAAATAAATTAGGGGTCATAAGTCAGGGAGGGAGTAAGGGGAGAAGAGAACATGAAAGAATGGGATGGTTGAGTGGGGAGAGCAATAGAGAGGGAGAACAAGGAAATGGATATCTTGATAGAGGGAACCAGTGTAGGGTTAGAGAAAAACTTGGTGCTAATGAATCACTCAAGAACCTACAAGATGACCCTAGCTAGGACTCTAACCAATAAAAAGGGTACCTAAATAGGCCTTCCCCTATAATCAAATGAGTAACCACTCTTAATGTGGGAGTGTCTTTCTATATGCTGTGAATATCAATCTTTAAGTAAAGGAGCTGTTTTGGCCCATGACAGGCACCATAGAAAAAGTAGGAGGGGAAATAGGTAGGAGTAGCAGGGCAGAGTCAGAGACAGACTGAGCCAGCTGCCCAAAAAGAAGCATGTAAGGAACACAGGTGAGCCATGAGCCACATGGCAGACAGATTAATGGAAATGGGTTGAGTTAAGATGAAAGGGCTTCCTAGCAATGTGCCTGAGCCATGGGCCAAACAGCATGAAGTTAATATAAGTGTCTGAATCATTTCTGGGGGCCTGATCAGCTATGGGTGGCTAATGGGTCTGGCGCAGCAGGTCTGTGGGTCTGAACCTCTGGCTGCCTGGGGCCAGAAAACCTTAATGCTACACACCCTAATTGCAATAATTGAACCTTCACCAGCAACTGATGGAGGAAGATGCAGAGATCCATAACTAAGCACCAGGTTGAGCTCCTGTCTCAGCTGAAGAGAGGGAAGAGAGATTATACAAGCAAAAGGATCAGAATTATGAGGAGGAAACCCACTGTGATGATTGACCCGGCCTATTGGGAGTTCACTGACTCTCAAATGACAGCTAAGGAACCTTCAAGGAAAGAAAGAAAAACCCTCTGAATGTAGATGACAAATAAAAGGCATGAGCCATGTGTGGAGCCTCTTGCAGTAGGGTCAGAGTTTATTCCTGGTGCACAAACTGACTTCTTGGAGCAATTCCTTTCAGAGTAACATCTTACTCAGCCTTGATACTGGGGGAGTGAATTGGTTGTAACTCAACTAGACATTTCAGAAGGAATACTTCACATTGGAGGCTCTTGCCCTCCCTGGGGAATGAATGGAGAGATGTGGTAGAGGAGGCTGGGTGAAGACTGTGAGGAGGAGAAAGAGGAAAAGCAGTCATGTGTATGGAAAAATATTGCAAATAAAATAAAATAATGTATAAATAAAAAATTCAAAATAGTTTAATAATCTGTATATGTTCCTGAGTTATTAGTATGATTTGCAAATAGTTTTAAGCATTAAATTGAAAAGTATCAAAAATAACGGACATTCAAAACTCAAATGTTAAACTTTCTGGTCCAAAGCAGCTATAAACTTGAATGCTCTCTATATTACATATTTTGTCACTTTGTTTCAAAATATTAGATATATTTGTCATTGTTTTTAGAATCTGATCAAATAACCTTCAATGTAGGACTTCCTGGTGTCAAAAAATAAAATGTAAAAATTGAAATGTTTAGTTCTCTAAAATTTAGTTATTAAAAATTCTTCCCAAAGGTTGATATATGCTAGCAATGGCATTTTAATAACCTAGACAAATATCAAACTAAATGGGAAGAATACAATGCAAGCATTACTTCTATAAGTATATTTCTAAATTTGAGAAAAATATAATTAAATTAATTGTTCTAGGTTGGATTCTCTGAAGGCAATTTCTGATAGAGTTTAGGAAGCAGGTGTTTATCAGGGCAAAGAGATAACTTGAACTGTGATTTAAGGCGCTTTGGAGTAATGGCTTTTCTAATGTCTCACAAAGGGCTGTAATGGCTCTGCTTTTGTTTTCTTGTTTTGCTCAGTGAGGCATACTGGGTCTCCTCAAAAGAATGTGATCTCTGATGAGATCATTTTATGCAGCTGGTTGAGACCCTGCAGATTCGACCAATATGTCCTTGGTTGAAAGTGAATCTGGATGTCACCTCTATGTCTCTTTCAGAATCACATTTTATGTCATATAGACAATTTTCTCACTTGGAGAAAGATCTAGAAAATTACAATGACTACTTTTTGTTCTGGGTAGCCTTAGAAGAGGGTCAATAAGGCAAACAATAGTTCCACTGCTATGTTTAGATATTCAACCACAGTTGCTAAGCAGCTTCCTCTTCTAATTTCACTTTAAATGACCCTACCATATGCTGACATATAAACTTGAATTTTTATCCCTTAGTTCATTGAGTATCTGGCCCCTCTTTCTTTCTCATGACAGGGTAGCTGTACTTGTCCCTTTACAGTTTCATTTGAGCAAGGGAATAATATGAAGCACCCAAGTGCATCATTTGGATTTCATACATTCCTGCATGTGCCTGTTGTTTAAGCAGCACTGCTTATGAAATCAGGGATTGTTGCTCTTATCAAAGTGACCCTTTCTTCCTGTGTAACAATATAGCTTATAGTTCAATAGGAATCATTTTGTATTAATGGGGAACATGTGTCATTTTCTAACAAGGAGATGCCTAACCAGGCAGAGTTCAGAGTTGCAGATTTAAAGAAATGCAAGCACACCTGGGCCAATAAGGATAATGACAAGTAGTTGGAAACTGCTGATTCCATTTCTTAGTTTCTAAATCTTCTGCATACTAGCAAGAAAACTCATACAAATTGTTAATTCGGATAATGTACAAGATCCTGAAGCTTGTGGGCTCATACCTCAACTGCCTTCAACAATCTGTTCCAAATACTATATGGCAATAAAAGATTCCTGATTATAAAATATGTAATAAAACTAATATACTATGAAATGAGCTTAATATGACAATGATCAATTGTCCAAACTCATGCCACTTTACTGTAAATACATATCTTTGTCTGCAACTACATTATGCATAATTACAATTTTCAGCACTGTGTAAACCCTTTGATAGTGGTGCTGGCTGAAACTTTTTATGCAGTAAATAAAAGTAGTATCTGTTTTGAAAACAAAGTACCTGCCAGAATAAAAGAAGCCTAGTGTCGCCCACTTGTCACCAAGTGATATGTTGTAGTTCTTACAGGACAAGAACATATTAAGGCAAATAACAGGTTGGGCAATTATTGGTTCTAGTACAAAAAAAATCTTGGTCAATGAGAGTCCATGTTTTTATCTAAAAACAGAATAGTCTCTTCTGACACTGTGGCTATGTATTTCATGTAGCTAGTCTTCTATCACTGGACCATTAATAAGAAGGACTTATTAACCTAAAGTAGCCAAGTGTTTTTCTTCTTAGTGTTATATTCATTATAGATAATATCTATTATGTGTTAACACAAAATTCAATAACAGAATTTCCCCCATGTATTCATGTAAATCAGCTAAGGAAATGACCTTTATGGAACAATGAATGTTGGCAAAGCAGTCTTTAGAACTTGCCAAGCATGTTGCTTTTACTGACTACTACCTAAGCTCAATGAGACACCCCAGTTCCATCTTACACTGGAATTTTTCTGGATGAACCAAGCCTTAATACTTAGTAATTTTTTTTACATATCCTAACTTATGGCAAATTGGTCTGATAACATGATCAATTAGCATACTACGAACAACCATTGCATTTGAATAGGAGGCCAATAGAACACTAGAAATTGTTTTTCAGAAGACTGTACTTATGGATAACACACACTTGTTTTAAAACCCAAAGATATCATATGGTAAATGACCATTACACTAGAGTACTATCTCATTATCAATGCTTCCTATATAATTATTAATACCTGGTAAATCTCATGGCCTAAATAGGGGAGCTGTAACCACAATGGCAAAGGATTTATTTCATAATCTTTTGAATGTCTTGGAACTCTTTAAATAAGTTAGTATTCTATGTCATACTATCTGGATGAGAAAAATACCCAGAAAGGGTATACTATGTGGCTTTTGGAACTTGAAAAAAATTTACATTTTGAATTACAAGAGATGTCCAAGCACAGGAATAGAGGACTCTGACATTTAATGACATCACTGGCCCTGAATCTTTGTAGAACTTACTTGTATTTCTAGGTTTGTGCTCTCCTAAGCAGTCTTTACATTAGCATTTTTACATATTACTGAAAAGGTCAGTTGTTTTTTACATCTTTATACTCAAGTATCTGTATTGTTCCTCATGTTTTTAATCTTCTATAGGCCCTCAATTTCATTTAACTTGAATAGTACAAGTTATTTTTTTTTAATGAGAAACCTTAACCCTATTCTCAAAACCTGGGGAGCTTAACCATTTTATATCTTTTTAAGGTGTTGGTCACATATCCTATAAAATTTTAATTTAAAAAATCTGCATTTTATATAAATTTACTATGCTCAGTCTTACACAGTGTTATTTCTTATCTAAATTTATAATAATTTTGATTTCTATGAAAAAATTAACATCTACTAGCATCTTTTTTAATTTCTTTCTTTACAAACTGTTAATTAACTATGTAGCTTTGGATTTGCTCATTGTGGGTGTTTGTTATCAATGGAATAATCATATGATTTTGTTACTTTTTTCATGTAGCACTTTTCTTTAAAATTTTACTAATGTTCTAATACTTCATATCTTTCAGAATGCAACTATTTTCCATTCTATTAACATTGGATATTTTATTTTCTTATTCAATGGATTTATGGGCCACTTTCATTTGGATGCCTCTTTGAGATATTGTGAATAATGCTTTCTTTTTTGGTTTTTCAAATAATGGTTTCTATGTAATATTTTATCTAGTTATATTGTAATTTGCTAGATTTCTTAATTCAGAAATGGAAATAAAGACACTATGAAACTGTAATGATACATAATTTTTTTTTCTAAAAATATCTCTTGACACACAAAAGACTGACCATTTTCTGGACATTGATGCCAAGTTCACAATATGAGATTATTTAAGACTATGCACTTAAGCTCTGGAGAGCCCCTGCCTGAAAACTTGACTACCTATACTTCCACCCCCATATAAACCTACCCAACAAAGCTCAATTCAATTCTCCAAGTCACCCATTCCCGAAACCTCAGCTACTTCCTGAGATGTAGCCTCTGGAGAGCCTCTGCAGAAGAGGTGATTCATCATCCTCTCAGAAGACCAGCCAGGACAAATAGGAGAGTGCCTATAGCTGGGCAATGGGGCACAATATGTGCCCCCTTAACCCACATCAGCTCTAGCTTCAGGCAAGTAAGCAGGACCCATGCCTACAAAGCAGACTCTCTATACCCCCATCCCCAATCAGACCTTTTACCCCATAAACCTCAATCCAAAAATTACCCATCCTCCTAAACTCAGAGGCTACTTGAAACAAAGCCTTTGGAGAGCCCCAGTGGAAGAGCTCCAACTGCAGCTGAATCCTAAGACACAGCCTCTGGAGAGATCCTCCCTGAGACACAGCTTGAGAGAGTTCCATTACAAGAGTGGTATCTTGAGACACAGACTCTGGAGAGATCCTTCACAAGAGGATCAGCTACATACCTCAATTTCTTCCTAAGACACAGATTCCATTGTCTCTGAGATCTCTAAAAGCTCCAATTGCACCAAGAACACCTAGTAGACCGAAAACACAGACAACACTTGCACTGATCACCAGAAGAGATGGGTAGATGCCAGTGCAAAAATTTATTCAACAAGATGAAGAACAATATGGCACCACTACAACTTAGTGGTTCTGCAATATCAAGACCTGAACATTCAAATATAGATAAAGCAGAGGAAACAACCTTAAAAACATCTTTATAAAGGTAATAGAATCCTTAAAAGAGAAACTTAAAGAAGAAATAATAAACTCCCTTAAGGAAATTGAGGAAAAGACAAGCAAAAGTTGGAAGAATGCAACAAATTTCTTCAAGAAAAACTAGAGAACCAAGAAAAAAGCAAACAAGCAGGCAATGGAAACAGTGCAAGACTTAAGAACTGAAATATAAATAATGAAAAAAGGCACAAACTGAGGGAATGTTGGAAATAGAAAATCTGTAGAAACAAATTGAAAATATAAATGCAATCATAACCAACAGAATGCAAGAGATGGAAGAATCTCTGGTGTGGAAGATTCAATAGGGGAAACAGATATGCCAGTCAAAGAAAACACTAAAACCAAAAAAGTCATAACATAAAACATCTAGGAAATATGAAACACCATGAAATGACCACACCTAAAAATAACAGAAATAGAAGGAAAGTACCAGCTCAAAAGCACAGAAAATATATTCAACAAATCATTAAAAAAAAAAAAACTTTCCCAAGTTCCTATAGAGGTACAAGAAGCTTACAGAACACCAAATAGATTTGACCCCCCCAAAGTCTGTTTACCACACAATAATCAAAATATTAAATATACAGAATAAAGAAAGATTTTTAAGAGCTACAAAGGAAAAAGTCCAAGTAACTTATAAAGACAGACCCATCAGAATAAAATCAGACTTCTCAGTGTAGACCATGAAATCTAGAAGGTCCTGGACAGATGTTATAAGGACACTAAGAGACCATGGATACCAACCCAGACTGCTATAATCCCCCAAACTATCAATCACTGTAGATAGAATAAATAAAACATTCCATGACAAAACCAGATTTAAACAAAACATATCTGTGGTGGGATTCAGGTGTCAGCTGATAAGGTCTGAAGACGCTTATCCAGGGTCCCAGGCTCCTGGAGGGGGTGTGGCCAACCTGGAGGGGGTGTGGCCAACCCCATTAATAATGGGCTGCTGGGACCCTGGGAGTTCTATTGTACCTGGTTCCTGGCTGCTGGAAAGACGAGATTGGAATCCATTGTCCATCGCTCAGATACTCCAGTCCCTGTTCAGGCACCACTATAAGCTGTTACCTGTATCATGAGTGTTGATTTATATTTTAATAAATATCAATCTTGGACTGCTGCCTTGTAAGTAAAAATCCACCTACAGATGGCGTCCAACGTGGGTCCATTATCCACTTAAAGCCAGAGAAAGATTAGAAAAGGTTATAGATCACAGAAACTGAGCCAAGACAGCTTCCAAATTGTGTATACAAAGCAGGTCATTGTACAAAGAAAGTGTAGCATCCTGGTCACATTCAAAATGGCGCCCCAGACTGGTGGCAGGCAGTGTAAGCTGCAATCAGGCGGGTTCCTGAAATCTCAGGGAAGACTCAGTAGTATGTGATTGATTTTAGATTTCTGTTTATTTTGAACAAAAAGGAAACAAAGACGGTTTCTTAGTGGCAGCATATTCTTGGGTGCGCTCTGTTTGCTGGCCACAAACAGAGACACGGTCCCTTTAAGAGAACTTACTGATTCAGCTTCCTCGGCAAAAACTATGCAGCTCTTTAAGAGAGTGTATTTTAAAAGCTCTTATGGTTGAAAGATGATTAAGGATTCACAATAAAACAGATTCAGATGAAAAGAAAAACATGTAAATGGGTTACAATATGTGTAAAAGGTACATAGGCTCCAAAGGGAAAAGAAAGAGGATAGAGAAAGTCTTTAAAAAGAGAAATAGAGTAATAAAAATATAATAAGCCACATAAAGATGGAAAATAGATGCAAAATCTGGATTTTGGTTATTATTGTGTTTTCTTTTAATTTTTTAACTGTTAATGAGCTAAATGCAGAAAGATAATGGATTGTAAATGCAAAGGCTACTAAGTTAAACAAGAATATATATTTTAAAGGTATTTTGATTTTGAAATTTGTGTCTAAGGATTTATTGCTTTGGAAGAGTTCTGCTTTTGTTTCCACAGAAGATGAGAACCTGTGGATTGCTTCCAGGCAAATATAGTTTCATCAACCAAGACCCACTGAAAAAAACCTCTGATGGGAAGAGATGGCCATATCAGCTTCAAGACTGCATAGTATGATCCTGTCTAACCTGTGAGATTTTCAACGCACCAAACTCAGCAGGAAGTAGTAATGGAAAACTATGCTCCAATTCCCAAAATATTGTTTATAAATGTTTTTTTCACTATAACTGGTTATTGGTCATAATTAATCTCTTTCTAAGAAGAAAAAGTGGATATGGCATATCAATGATTTTTTTAAAAAAAATAGATTATTGAATTTACTTAGATCAAGAAATCAGCTGTTAATCTCAAAATGATTTACATTGGTATAGATTCTGGTTTATTCATACAAATTTAATGTCAATTCTCTTATGCTGTTTGTATTTTTCTACTCTTGTTTAAGGTATGATGTTTATGTAACTGATTTAAAATTGTAATGTATAATCAAGAAATTCATGTTAGTTAGATTTTTAGGTATACAAAGATATAATTCAATTAGATAGGTAATCTTCAAACACTTCTAAGACCTACAGAATATGGCATTTAAAATGTTTTAAGAACTTAGCCTTTTCTGGACAGTGAGACAGATCTGCTCCTGGCAGCACCAATTTACTTCAAGAGAAAAATGGACATCGAAGAAACTCCATATGGAGATTAGTTTCTTTGTGGCATCGGTTAGCCAATGGACATGAACCTGTTCTTATATTAACTGCTTGACAGTATGCTGTTAAAAGTGGACACACAGGTTCCATAGGAAGGTAACCTCTGAACTTTGGCAGAACAAGCCAAGATGGTCATTCAGGTTCCTGCTTTACAGAGAAAACTGTCAGACATTCTTCAGGACTCGAGGAGAAGCAGCTGATGAACTGTGCCAGAATGGGCAGAGCAGATTTCCTGCTTCACTGAAATGAAAAGAGACTCAGGGAGTGTAGGCTGAAGATGGATGCCCCAACTTTATAAAGGAACTTTGGGTGACTGTCCAGGAAGATAGGTGTCATCTCTGTCCTTTCTAGATTTTAGAAGTCGCTTGCACTTCTGTTTACTTGGGTAAATATATCCTTCTGTGGTCTTTGATGTAGTTGAAGATTAGATATTTATAGGTACAGTTTTTCTTAGTCATTTGAAAGGTATATTGGATATGAAACTTTAGATTCATAAAGATAAGATAGATGACAAGAGCATTTTCTTTAATTTTGCTAAATACAAATAGACTAGACATTGTAACTGTAATTCTTGCTTGATAGCTATTTTGTTATATGGTTGCTGTGTTAAAATTGAAACCTTCCTTTTTGATTAGACAGAAAGGGGGAAGTGATGTGGGAATGCCTTTCTGTATGCTGTGAATATCAATCTTTAAATAAAGGAGCTGTTTTGGACCATAACAGGCACCATAGAAGAAGTAGGAGGAGAAATCACAACATAGGTAGGAGAAGCAGGGTGAAATCAGGCAGATCGAACAAGCTGCCCAAGGAGCAACATGTAAGGAACACAGATGAGCCACAGGGCATGTGGCAGACAGTTTAATAGAAATGGGTTGATTTAAGATGTAAGAGCAAGCTAGAAATGTGCCTGAGCCATAGGCCAAACAGCATGAACTTAATATAAATGTCTGAGTCATTTCTGGGGCCTGAGCAGCAACAATGGGCAGCTAATGGGTCTGGGGCACAGGTCTGTGGGTCCGGACCTCTGGCTGCCCGGGACCAAGAAACCCCCACTGCCACACATATCCACATATCCAGCCCTACACAAAGCACTAGAAGGAAAACTCCAACCTAACAAAGGTGGAAACACCTACAAAGCCACAAGCAATAGATAATCCCACAGAAGCAAACCCCAAAGAATGAAAAAACACACACTATCACCAAAAATGTCAGGAATTAACAATCACTGGTCATTAATATCTCTTAATATCAATGGACTCAATTTATAAAAAAGACACAGGCTTACACAATGGATATAAAAACAGCTTAATATAAGAAACATATACCTCAGCTCCAAAGACAGTAACTGGCTCAGAGTAAAGGGTTGGGGGAAAACAGGTTTTCCAATTGAATGGACTCAAGAAATAAGGTGGTGTAGTTATTATAATATCTAAAAAACTAAATTCAATCAAAAAAGATCAGGAAGGATATTACTTATTCATCTCAGGAAAAATCCATCAACAAGAAATCTCAATTCTGAACATTTATGCCCCCAATATAAGGGCACCCACATATGTAAAAGAAACATTATTAAAGCTTAAACCTCACATCAAACCCCACACACTAATAGTGGAAGATTTTAATACCCTACTTTCACCAATGCATTGGTCTTCCAGAATGAAACTAAACAGAGAAATAAAAGAACTAAGAGATGTTCTGACTCAAATGGACTTAACAGATATGTATAGAAAATGCCACTCAAATGCTAAAGAATATATCTTCTCAGCTCTGCATGGAACTTTTTCTAAAATTGACCACATACTCGACCATAAAATATATAAATAGATACATAAATGGAAATAACCCCTTATATCTTATCAGAGCACCATGGACTAAAGTTAGAGTTCAACAAAATCACAAACCACAGAAAGCCTGCAAACTCATGGAAACTGAATATATCTCAATTCAGCCACCTCTGAGTTAAGGAAGAAATAAAGAAATTAATGAATGCCTGTAATTTAATGAAAATGAATCCACAACCTTCCCAAACTTATGGGACACAATTAAAGCAGTGCAAAGAGGAAAGTTAAAAGCACTAGGTGCCTACATAAAAATAATTGTAGAATTCTCACACAAGAGATGTAACAACACGGCTGAAAGCTCTAGAAAAAATAGAAGAAAACTCACCCAGAAGAAGTAGACAGCATGAGATAATCAAAATCAGAGCTAAAATTAATAAAACTGAAACAAAGAGAACAGCACAATAAAAATCAATGAACTAAAAAGTTGGTTCTTTGAGAAAGTCAGAAAAATGGGCAAACCCTTATCCAAACTAATTAAAAGAGAGAATATCCAAATCAACAAAATCAGAAATGAAAAGGGGGACATCACAACAGACACCAAAGAAATTCAGAGAATCATAAGGTCATACTTCAAAAATCTGTACTCAACATTAGAAAACCTATGAAATTAATAGCTATCTGGACAGTATCACTTACCAAAACTAAATCAAGAGTAAATAAATGACCTCAATAGACCTACAAACCCTAAGGAAATATAAGCAGTTATTAGAAGTCTCCCAAGCCAAAATAGTCCAAGACAGATGATTTCAGTACAGAATTCTAACAGAATATCAAAGAATAACTAATACCAAAATTCCTCAAATTGTTTCACAAAATTGAAAAAGTAGAAAGATTACCCAATTCTTTTAAGGAGGCTACAGTTATATCTGATATCCAACCTATACAAAGATGCAACAAAGAAGGAGAATCACAAACTAATCTCCCCCATTAACATTGATGCAAAAATACTCAATAAAATACTGACAAACTGAATTCAAGTACATATAAAAAAATAAACCACCATCATCAAATAGGCTTCATCCCAGAGATGCAGGGATGGTTCAACATATGAAAAACTGTCAACATCATCCACCATATAAACAACCTGAAATAAAAAAACACATGATCATCTCATTAGACGCAGAAACAGCCTTTGAAAAAAATCCAACACTCCTTCATGATAAAGGTCCTGGAGAGATCAGAAATACAGAGAAAATATTTACCTATGATAAGGGCAATTTACAGCAAGCCAATAGCCAACATCAAACTAAATAGAGAAAAACTCAAAGCAATCCCGTTAGGAACAAGACAAGGCTGTCCACTCTCTATATATCTATTTAATATAGTTCTTGAAGGTTTATCTAGAGCTATAAGACAACAAAAGTAGATCAAGTGCATATAAATTGGAAAGTAACAAGTCCAACTATCATTATTTGCAGATGATAAGATAGTATACACAAATAAACCCAAAAATTCTATCAGAGAACTCCTCCAGCTGCTAAACACCTTCAGCAAAGAAGCAGGATACAAGATTAACTCAAAAAAAATCAATAGCCCTCCTTTAAACAAATGATACAAGAGCTGATAAAGAATTCAGGTAAATATCACCCTTAACAATAGCCCCAAATAACATCAAATACCTTGAGATAACTCTAACCAAAGAAGTGAAAGACCTATATGACAGACCTGTATGACAACAACTTTAAGTTATTGAAGAAAGAAATTGAAGAGGATATCAGAAAATGGGAAGATCTCCCATACTCTTGGATGGGTAGGATCAACACAGTAAGAATGGAAATTTTACCAAAAGCAATCTAGAGATTCAATACAATCCCCATAAAAATTCCAACGTAGTTCTTCACAGACCTCAAAAGAACAATATTCAACTTTATATGAAAAAGCAAATAACCCAGTATTTCTGAAGAAAATTCCATTCAATAATAGAACTTCAGAACGTAACACCATCCCTAACTTCAATCTATACTATAGAGCTACAGTAGTAACAGCTTGATACTGGTACAAAAACAGACTTGTGGACCAATGGAATCAAATCAAAGGCCCTGACATTAATCCACATACCTATGTACCCTTGATTTTTGACACAGAGGCCAAAAATATACAGTGGGAAAAAATACCATCTTTAACAAATGGGGCTGATATAACTAGACAGTCATATGTAAAAGAATATAAATAGATCCAAACCTATCACCTTGCACAAAACTCAAGTCCAAGTGGATCAAAGATATCAACATAAACTCAATTACACTGAACTTGATAGAAAAGAAAGTAGGAAATACCCTTTAACACATTGTCACAGGAGACTATTTCCTAAATATAATACCAGCTACACAGACACTAAGAACAATAATTAATAAATGTAACCTCCTGAAACTGAGAAGCTTCTGTAAGACAAAAACACAGTCAATAAGACAGAATGACAGCCTAAAGAATGGGAAAGGATCTTCACCAACCCTATATCTGACAGAGGAAATACCTATAAAATATATAGATAACTCAAGAAACTAGAGGCCCAAAACCAAATAATCCAATTTAAAAATGGGGTTCAGATAAAAATAGGAAATTATCAATGGAGTAACTTTAAATTGCTGAAAGATAATTAAAGAATTGCTCAACATCCTTAGCCATCAGAGAAATGCAAATCAAAACAACTCTGAGATATCATCTTACACCTGTTAGAAGGGGTGAGATCAAAAACACAGGTGACAGCCTATGTTGAAGAGGATGTGGAGCAAAAGGGACACTCTTCCATTGCTGGTAGGTGTGTAAACTTGTACAGCCACTTTATAAATTAGTATGGTAATTCCTCAGAAAACTGGGAATTAATCTACCTAATGATCCAGCAATACCACTATTGGACATACACACAAGGATGCAATTCTTACCCCCAAGGTCATTAGCTCAACTATGTGATGACAAGTTTATAAGTCTAAACCTCTAATGGCCTGCGAGGCCAAAAACCCTATTACAACACATAGCGGCATTGTTGGTAATAGTCACTACCTGGAAACAGCCTAGATGCTCCTCAACTAAAGAATGTATTTAAAAATTGTGATACATTTATACAATGGAGTACTACTCAGCAGTAAAGAAAAGTGACATCCTGAAATTTGCATACAATTGGAGGGCTCTGGAAAGTATAATCCTGAGTGAGTTAACACAGATCTAGAAAGAGAGACATTGTATATACTCACTCAGAAGTGGATTTTAGACATAAAGCAAAGGATAACCAGGCTACAATCCACCAACCCTTAGCAGCTAGGTAACAGAAAGAACATAAGAAACACTTCCATGGATCCCCTGGGAAGGAGAAATAGAAATCTCCTGAGTAAACTGGGATCATAAGGGGGAGTGAGCAAAGAGAGGTGGGAAGAATTCATGAGAGAATGTGATAGTTAAGTGGGAGGAGCAACAGAGAGGGAAAAGAAAGAAATATATATCTTGATAGAGGGAGCCATTGTCACGTTAGAGAGAAACCTGGTTCTAGGGAAACAACCAAGTACCCAAAAGGTACTTGGACTCCAAGCAATAGCATATGGGGTTCCTAAACAGGTCTCCCCCTACAATCAAATCAATGACAACACAAATTGTCCTTATAGACTGTGCATCCAGAAACTAATAAAGCCAGAAGCAGAGATTTATAGCTAATCTGGTCAAGATTCCAGTCCAGCAGAAGAGTGGGAGGGGGGAGTATATGAGCAAAGGGATCAGGATCATGAGGAGACCCACAGAGATGGCTGACAGGAGCTACTGGGGGTTCATTGCCTCAGAAAGAATAGCTGAGGAGCCTTCATAGAAAGGAACTAAACCCTCTGAATATAGAGGAGAGTTAAATAGTGTGGGCAGTTTGTTGAGCCTCTTGCACTTGGACCAGAGTATGTTCCTGATGCATAAATTGACATCTCAGAGACCATTTCCTACAGAGGAATACCTTTCTCAGCCTTGATAGTGAGAAAAGGAACTTGGACCTGCCTCAACTGGATATGCCAGACAGAAGTGACTCAACTTGGGATTCCATATCCTCCCTGAGGAATGGGTGGGAGGATGGGGTAAAGTAGAAGCTGTGGTAGGACTGGGAGGAGGGGAGGGAGGGGGAGCAATGCAGTGTATGGGGAAAACTTTTTAAATAAAAATATAAAGATAAAAAGATTAGGCGTCAGCTTTTAAAACTTAAGAAAATATAAACATACTCTAAATTGAAAAAAAATATATTCCCTTGTCTATTCAAGGAGAAATTGAAGTTATACTTATTTCTCTCTTCTATTACCATTAAGTTTTCTGTGCCATGGAAATGGAAAACTTTAAGAAGTCCTGTTCTTCTAATTATAAAATTATTGTTTTTATTGAATTCTTTATAAAGTCTTGCTTTTTAACTTTTAACACCTTTAACTTTTTGTCTAACCTTCATGTTCCAAGTGTTGCAAATCTTTCATTATCTTAGTTTTAACTGACAATAATTTATAGATAATTCCTTTACAATAATTTAATTTACTCACATTAATTTTTGTTTAAGTAATAAATTAAATTATTAGAAATTTCAAAAAAGATTATATACTTAAATAGGCTGAGTTCACAATAAGATAACAGGTTTAGTTAACTCTTTGAGAAAACAACGTAGGGGTAACAGTGGTAGATACGTTTTAAAATTTTAGATAATATATTTTTAAATTATACACATACATATATATATATATTGAAAGAAACAATGTAACTAATCTTACGATGTCTTAGGTTTCCCCTGCATTCTTCTTCAACAAACTAAGCCAAATACATACATTTAATCTTAAATTACATAGTCTTTGATATCACTAACCCAGAATAAACTATTTTTATGTAGTAGTAATCATTTCCTAATAATAACATAATCTATTTCTATATTGCAAACGCGCTGATATTTCTAGTCTTGTATAGTTTCTCTTTGATGTTCAATTATCTTAGAAAACGTAATACAATATACACTTTGAAGAAGCAAAATCAATTTAGGTAACTTTACTACAAAGAAAGAAATTTGTTATAAAAAGGGAACTCATGCTGTAATTCTTAAATTAAGTAGCAGGGACACTACTGACTTTCCATTAGTATAGTTTTAAATATGCTTATAGATATGAATATCAAGAACAACTTTTTGATATAAATTAATATGTTGTTTATTAGGCAATGGCTTTCTTGGATAATATTCATTTGATTTTCATCAAAAAGAGGAGATATTTCTTTTGATTAATTTTAATGAATTCAGTATTATTTAATAGCTTAAAATTTTTCTAAAAAGATGTACCAATGACTGTCTCTTATGCCAAGTAATTTATACTGTTCTGAACTTTCTGTTCTTCGGCTAAAATAATTGCCTGCCTATATTGTTTAAAGAAAATGAATCACCATGAATTTAAATGAAAAGTAAATAAGTAAATTTTTAGCATCAAAAATGAAAGGGAAAGAGTGGGGAGAGCACTTTTATCCCACATCAGGATATTTGAGAGTCTTTTTCAATTTTAAATAGAGGGCATAGCATTTATCAGATTGAATATGGAAGAGTAGAGAAATATTTTTATTCTTATGCAATAAGTATCTGTAACTGAACTTACTATCATAACAGTTTCTGTGTTGAATTATTTGAGAAATCTACAGGTTTTTGCTGTTTCACATTTTTTTGCTTCTTCCTTTGATGTACTTTTAGTTTGATACGATCTCATTTGATTTTGTTAATTGTTTTGGGGGCTATGTCCTCAATTCCATTTTGTGTTTATTTTTTTGCACAGTGTAACAAAAGGGTACAATTCTATTAGTTTTTCTGATGGTTATTTCCAACATCATGTTTTGCAGACACTTATCTTTTTCCCTTTGCTTGTGCTTCCATATGCTTTTGTATTTCTGTTTTCATATAAGTTAAAATTTTCCATTCTATTGTTGTCAGTCAGAAAAGACATATAGAATGATCTGGTTTTCTCATATGTATTAAGACTTACATTGTGACCTAAGCAGTGAAATGTAATGGAGAACATTCCTTGTGTGCTTTAGAAAGTTTTGAAAATGTGAAGTGTATTTAAGAAGTACATAAAGCTATCAAGTCACATAAACTAGTTCGCACCTAGTTTCTAATTTTTCTATCACCAGTCCTTAAACATCTGGAACTAAAATACATGGATGTTGAATTTTAACATCTCTTTTCAGTAATTTTGTTGTCAGGACACCAATTCAGTTCATTATCTATGAATTAAATGCCAATTCTTAACCACTGTGTTATAAATTCTAATGGTACTTTGGTTGTAGCTCAGTTAGCACAATGTGTGTCTAGCTTGCAAGAAGTTCTAGGTTAGATTGGCAGCACCTCATAAAGTTCTGTAATTGCAAGCAGAGGTATAGTAGTTCAACTCTAGTAAATATAATATTATGCTTAAAATAGAAGTAAGCCTTTCCAAATCTTTGTAAAATAAAACTGTATGACTTAAAGTGTAAATACATGTATAAATAAAAATGTAAGAAGAGGCTTTAAGAATTACAAAACTTGTTACTATACTTATTTCCTTTCTTACTATGTGAATTATCTTTGATAATTTATTTAGAGTCTTAACTTCTCACATATATGAAATATCAAAAAAATATCATTATTATCTCAGTCATTAGGATTAAAGTATATTTTGTGTTATTGTCAACATTCTACCATTATGACACTGGTAATTTTTTTTACACTTTATCCTAAAATAGATATGACACTTTGTATGCAGACTATTAAATAACTAAGTAACTGCTATTCCTTTCAAAAGTCTGTTTTTTCAGAAACTCCCTTCTCACCACACCCTCAGAGAGTTGTTAATGAAAATAGAAAATCTAATGTTTCATTATCTATAATTTATTTATATTTCCCTAGATCATCTTTCCAGATAGTGGTCCACAAATATTCAATGAAGCATAAAATTGGAGAGAAATAATAGTAGGGAGAGTAAACATACATTTTTATGATTTAAAACCAAAAAATAAATTCCAATTAAAGCAATATCAAACAAAAAGTTGTGAAGCAGCAACAAACTCAGCAGGTGGGGAGGCTATCTACTGGTTATTTGTGACCATATTTATTCAAGTTCTACTTTCACGTGTTTGTTTGTGACTGAAAACACTTTTATCATACTAAAAAATCTGCTATAGATATATTTTGTATTAATTAAAAAACAGCATGGAATTCTGCCTCCACCTCTATTCATTTTTGGATGTGGGTTCTGTGATGACACTTAATGTGGTTACTCATTTGATTATAGGGGAAGTCCTGTTTAGGCACCCCCTCAACTCTTGGAGACCTAGCCAGGGACATCCTATGAGTTCTTGAAGGTTTCCCTAGCACCCGGTATCTTTCCTACTCCACATTGGCTTCCTCTATCAAGATATCCATCATGAGAGAAGGAGATGGATGAGTAAGAGGAGCAACAAAGAAGGATGATACTTTAAAAATATTATGAATCCCTAATATATAAAAAGAAAGTCAAGCATACAAACCTGGCCTGTTATTTCCTAAAGTTTACTTAGTTGAAATAGAGATTAATTACTCTGTATAGTAGAATTAAGGTTTTGCTAGATTTCAGCTTTTTGCAGGTATACAATTCTGTTGGAAGTCTGCTAAAGATATTTGAGGCCAGGCAGTAAATAAAATAAAAAACAAAGGATTTGCTTCACTTACAGTGAACTTGAAAATTTGAGATCATGTAGTCCCATTTATTGAGTCTCTAGGAAAGATCTCATGACTAATCATGGGGATACTTGTAATGGAAAGCATTACAAGTAGAGAGATAGGTGCCAAAAAATTAAGGGGTCAGTCATGTTATTTTATAGCATCTCTCTCCCACAAAAATTAACAAAAAGCAATCTGTATAAAATCTGAGGGCACTTAAACCAGAGACCTTATTCCTCTAGACCAAATCTCCTAAGTGATCTGCTGATCCCCAGCATTGTTATCATAAGGAAAAATATTCCAGTATATGAATCATGAAAGGGACACATTCAAAAATAATCAAATCATATCACTAATATTTTAGTATGGATTAACAGTCATAAGTTTATTTCCATTGGGCTCTTTGTTAAGCCACTCATATATAATAATTAACAACGAAGCCTCCAAGCATCCTTTATGATGTAAAATGTAGATCTGTAGGAAATAATTTTAAAACAGAATTAAAAAAACCCTTCAGCTGTGTTTCAGCCTTCATTTACATTCTTATGTTGTCCTCCTCAATCTATATTCTACATGTGCTTTGGTTAGCTTTTTGTTGTTGTTGTTGTTAACTTGGCACAATCCAGAGCCATCAAGGAAGATGGAACCCCAACTGAAGAATGTTCTAAATTAGAATGGGCTGTGACTTTGTCTCTTACAAATTGTTTTGGTTGGTGATTGATATGGGCACGCCCAGAACACTGTGTGCCATCATCCCAACATTGGTGGGCTGGGCATATAAGAAAGCAGAGAGAAAGAAATATATCAACTAAGTAGTACTCCTATACAGTGTTTTCTTTACTTCCTGCTTGAGTTTTCACCTTGATAAATTCTTATCTGAAATTTAAATAAACCCTTTCTTTCCAAACTTACTTTTGGTTAGAGTGTTATTTTATCCATTACAGCAAGAGAAAACCAAACTCAGACAACATGCAAGTTTTTTGCTTCTTATATCTTATCGCTATTGCTTCTGCTATACCCCCATTCCATGTTGTTTCCTGTGTTAGTAGAAAACTTGCTACCTCTTACTTAACATTCTTATATCATGTTCTCAGATATTTTCAAATCCCATTTTTCATGTAATAAGTAAAAGCAACACAGTACAATGTGGGAAAAAAAGAGCACAGTACATAATCATCTTACTTATCAATTGTTCCTTTTCTACTAAATTCAATTAACTAAATAGCAGTTCTCCTATTAAATCACAAATACTTTCCCATATAGAGTATACTGTCAAATCCATGCTGGTTTGTACAATGGCAGACATTGCACAATTGAGTAGTTTTTTCCTTCTACTTTGTTATGGAGTATGCCAGGCCAAGTATGTGATTGAACCTATTCATGATTATGTTATGTTTTTCCTATAATAAAGGTTGACTGAAATGGCACCACATTTGTATGCATTTGAATGACCACATAACTAGATAATATTAATAGAAGCAACAAATTATACTTTAAAAATTATTTTCAAAAAGCTCCTTTCTTGTTGTAACTGATCTATTTATTAATCTTTAATTTTGGGTAAAACCTAGCTTTATACTTACCTAACTGCTATGCAATTGAATAACATAAACTTGTTAACTGTTCTTGATTATGCAGCTGCTTTATATTTCCACACAGTAAAATTTGTGATGACTATATCAACTAGTTTATAATTTAGAGATAGGATAATTTGCAATGATAATAATCCTGTTTTATAATAACACATCTAAAATAGTTTATGTATCATAAGACTCATTCAAGAAGAGAAAATAGAATAATTTGGGACACATTAACCCAATTTACTCTGAGAAGGAAAATCAGATGCTAAAGCCTTGGTAATGTAAGCACAACCAACATCCAAAGTTAGCAACACAGAATCAGTATGATTTACTTATTGTTCACATTGTATGGTCACAGTAGTAAATATACACTCGAAGATTCATGCAGAAGTAAAGTTAATTTCTCATAGAAACTGTAAGAGACAGAAACCTGATAATGCTGCTCAGCAACACTGCCTCTCATATTGTTTTCCAAATGATTGTGTATTTACACAAAGCTGATAAATCACCATGTACCTAAAAAGAAAGTAACATGGATACTTGTGAAAATTAACAAAACAATGCAATAAAATATAGACTTTCATTTGTACTTCTGTTTTTGCTTGATTTTATTTTGTTTTGTTTTGCTTTGTTGAGACAGGGCTTTATATACTATGGACTTTACACACTAACCTAGTTTAGCTTGGAGCTCCTATAGCTCAGACTGACCTTCAACTAACAAACAGACAGCAATATTCTGGGTTTAGCCTCCCAAGTGCCAATACAATAGGATTAAGCCACACACCTGAATTCAGGTATAGATGTGATTTTGTTTGGTTTTGTTTTGTTTCCTTTTTTTTTTTGGTCTTTGATTATTTTTCACAACTTTTTCAAAAACGACATTTTTATCTATGTATCCCCCTGCTCCTCCTCCCTTCCCTCCTCCCAATCCCTCCCAGTCAGCCTTCAGCAACCTCTCTCCCCATGTATCCATCCCCTCCCCTCAAAAGGGCATGAAGTCCCAAGGACAGTCAGCTCAGTATGGCACATCCACTCCAGACAAGTCAAAACTCCTCATCCCAAAGTCAAGGCTGGGTTAGGTGTTCCTCTGCAGAGAATGGCCTCCAAAGTATCAACCCACACACAAGAACACAGTCTAATCCCACCCCTCCAGACTCCTCAATACTGCTCATGCCAATCAACAGTTGCCTACCCTTGGAGGGCCTAGCTCCTTTTCCCAATGGATCTCCAGTGGCTATTCTTGATTCGGTGAGCTCCCCGGAGCTCTAGCTAGCTGTCACTGTGGGAATTTTCCTCAAAATCCCTATCCCTTTTGCTCACATAGACTCTACTCCCCTGCTCTAAGCTGGACGAGGAGCTCTGCCTCCACCTCTATTCTTTGTAGGTTCTGTGATGACACTTAGGGTGGTTATTCAATTGATTATAGGGAAAGACCTGTTTAGGCACCCCCTCCATTATTGTTGGAGACCTAGCCAGGGACATCCTGTGAGTTCTTGGACATTTCCCTAGCACCCGGTCTCTTTCCAATCCCACATTGGCTTCCTCTATTGAGATATCTCCCTCATTGCTCCTCTGACTCAAACATCTCCTTTCAAGATTTGTTCACAACTCTTATTTATTGCAACTCTTTATGACCCCAATTTGCTAAGGTAATCTCTATTTTCTCTTCTTAGGAGAATCTCTGGATGTTTCTCTGAAGTTCCTTGTGATCCAAGGCTGTTCAGGGGTTGTGCTTTGCAGCTTAGGTATCATATTCTTAATTAGTAGTATTAGTTGGCTGATAGAAAACCAAGTTTTTCTACTTCTATAATGCAATATTTCTGTTCTGGCCATGATTTAAAATTTGCCTTTATTTTGTATAATTCTGGAATGCCCTTCAAAATCAGATATTAAACAGTTCTGTGTTAAATCTGATTGTGTAGTATTACTAAATATTTCCTTATTGAGACACACTTAAAGATCAAAAAGCCTCATTATGTCTATAGTGCCACATTCAGGATATATTAAATTAAACTTGATTGGTTGGTGATAAAATTGTTTCAATATGAACTCTTAGAAAATACTGAATTTTTACACTCCTCCTAATTATTTAACACTTTCTTTTCACTAACAAAACCTTGATTTAACTATTTATTTTAAAATAGAGAAGCAATATCTCAATTTAATTTCCAGCCAGGGTTGGTGATCTACTTACTAAGTACCAATTGAGTTACATGGAGAAGGGGTAGTAGTGTTTCTGGAAGATTTTATAAAAGAAAGAATAGAGTCCTGGACTTGAATTTTCTCTGAAAGGTGGCAATATGGATTGACTTCTGGAAATTTGCACTGAGCCTTGAAGCCTTGAACAAAGACATAGGTATTTCTCTGCTACATGCCCCAAATTCAAGAAGTTTCATAAATCAGACCTTTCAGACCTTAAGAGAAAGAGGAGCTATTCTTAAAAGCAAATCATTTCCTGTGAGCTGGTGAGTATCTTATCTTCATTCAACACATAGATTTGGAACTCAGAAGCAACGATTTATACAAATTACAAAACCTTTTGTGAGAACCATTTTGGCTTTTGTCTTTTAAAGTATCATTCTTAACACTGATCTGGGAGAGAGTCTTCAGAGAAGTACATAATAGTGAATCTTCAATTCTTTAAATGAATGACTCTGGGTTATTCTTTGGTAGTTTGTCTGCAGGAGCCTGATTGCCTTGCATTTGAGCATGTTCTCCCTTTTCCTGTATTCAGTGTCTGTGCATCATTATATAGCCTTTATCTGAGGAAAGCAGAAGAGAAATGATAAAGCTTAGTATTACACACACACGTGGAAAATATTTTATGTAAAAGAATAATAAATAATACTTAACATAATGGTAGACATACTTCTTAGGCTGTATATTATGCTGAGTTTGTAATTATTATTTTAGATATATACTTTAGTCCTTGTTTTCTACCAAAAATTAAATTACAGATGCTTCTATACTTGTGAATTTAATTTTTAAAGGCAACTCTATTACCTTAATAATTTTGGAACTTTGGATACAGTGAATCAATTTCTGGAAAATGGCTCAGAAAACTTTCAAAACCATGTAAGATATAATTTCGGAATTGTATTTCTAATCATAAAAATGTTTTAATTTTTATCTTTAAAATACTTAATTAAATTTTTTATAAATAATGCTCACAAATATCTTTATCATTGCTTTAAAGTTTGGCTTGTTTAGTATGTGCTGTAAATTACTAAAAACAAGATAAAAATAAAAATGTTTCAAGGCAAAAGATAACCAAGAAAAGTAAGGAGTTGAAGAGTTAGATTTATAGATCTCTTTACCAAAGAGTCTGATGATGGACATATCACTTTATATCTTTAAATTTAGTTAACATAGAAATCAATAATCTATATTTCTAGTGGTTGTAATGCCCCCTTTATCAAGGCATAAAGTTAAGATTGTTAATTATTAAAGTCAATTGGGATAGCAAGTCTTTCTCTAGTCCTGAATAATCTGAGCATTTAAGAAGAGTAATTAACTTAGATAAAAATAAAAATTGAATCTGTTTTCATACCTTCTCCCACAACCACCAAAGACATCAAATATTGAATGACATATACAGTATATGAGTTACTAAAATAACGAATTGAGTGCAATTTTTCCTGTAAATTAAAATACATTTTAATGTCACTACTTTTTACACTTTAATCAGATTAGAATTATCAAGTAATTTAGGCTTTAAAATCTATATTGAAAATTCACATATTTTTGTAAGCCATAAGCATTGAGTGTAGAAATTAGATAAATACAATTAAATATTAATACCATCCAGTGCATACTTATTCAGTTTTTATGCCCATGAACCTAGAAACATACAATCATATGGATTTTAATAAAAACATGAATATAAATTAATCAGTTGAAATAAACTAAAATTAGTATGTAAATTTAAAGTAAATGTATTCAGTATATATAATATATAATTAGTAATGTATAAAATACAAACTCAGCAATAGTTAAAAGTATTTAATAATTGCCAATTTTCATTAAGGTTATGATGAAGCTATAAATGTTCAGAATTTCACAAAATACACTGAAGTAAATAATTATAATTATAAATCAAAGAGCAAATATAAATCAAAGAGCAAATTACCACAAAATGTGCCTTTTCTTATCATTCAGAAAATCTAGTATACTCAATGAGCTGAATTTTAAAATCTCATTCTGCACCTCGAAAGACACTTGTGTCAGATGAGCAGCAAAGATTTCCAAGCTAATCTAGGAAACCTGATTCAATTTGTGTGAAGTGGAATTTGGAAATTTTTGTTGTAAACAAATATCCAAGTATAGAGTCATGAGAAAATGTTAAGGAAAATTAGAACTTCAACAGGCATATGTGTAAAAGCGCTTAACTAGATGACACACAACTTCAAAAAAACAGAATGGCATTATTCTTAAGATTCTAAAGGCAAGTTTTACACCTGTGACAATAACTCTTTGCCTGACTTGGTCACTCTGCCAAAGGGGAAATATAGCACATTAAGGTGAAAAGACAGCTTTTTCCAACCAACATTTTCATATTCAGTTTAGTTCCCTGTCTATTAAGTGAAATAACATGGGGTAAATCTTAATGTAATTGGAAGCAAAAACATATATATGATATGACTTACCAATCTTCTGTATTATCACTGTTATTTGATGTTAACATATTTTGCATACCTCATATATATTTGGCAATCCTTACTAGCTATAGACAAAATATATGAGTATGTAGTAACATGTGCATGTTTTTAAAAAATCAGCCATTAAAAACAGGTAAATTCATTTGGAGAGCCTTTTATATGAATTTTAAAATAAATTTTTTGCTTGTTCAATATTGTTCTTTGTCTAACAAAAAAAATCAAGGAGACATTGAATCAGGGCATCACACTTTACTATTGGGCTACATCTTTAGCCGTAGTATCATTTTATATATACCTATTCAATTTCTCCAAAACTGTTTTGCTTTAATGCTTTAGTTTTAAATGTATTTGTGTATGCACATTATATGCACACATGAGTATATTCACCTGCAGAGGCCAAAGAGAGCAATTAATAACCTGAAATAGATGTTTGTGAGCTAGCCATCTTGGATAATGATAATTTAACTGTCTTCTTTAAGAGCAGGACTCATTCTTAGCCTCACCATTACTATTTAGTAAACTATTCTGCATTTTGTACTATACTATCTTAGATTTAGGTATGTCCTATTTGATAGTGTCATGTTAATATCCAATGATGGTGATTAGAGTATCACAGTTTCTTTTCAAGTCAGATAACATCTCTATAGTTTTCTTGTTTTATGGCTCTCTTTGGATATTTTGAGTACTTGGTGATTCCACATGAATTTGAGGAATGGGTTTTCAGTAGAAAAAAAACTGTAAAAAGTTCTATATGTATTTTAATTAAAACATTCAAATAGGTTTCAGTATGTACTTTTCTGAAAAACAATACTTTATGTCTTTATACTTAAGATATTTGGAAAAACACTGGTGACATTATTCAGAATATGGGAGTTGCAAGTTTTTGAATTTGAATATGGCATCACTAGTAAGTGCAACAAAAGTAAAAATGGGCAAATGGGACTACAGGAAGCTAAAAAGCTTATGAGCAACAAAATAAGCAGTGAATAGTGTTTAAAGGTAAACAGTAAAATGGTAAAAAAATATATTTGTTAATTATATGTTTGATAAGGCATTTATTTCCAAACTACTTAAGGAAAACCTACAACTCACCCCAAGCCTCATACACTATAAGTATATAGTTATTTACTGGCAACTATCACCGTGTGATTAAACTGTTATAATGACTTTGACATAATTTATTTATGTTTAGAATTGACAGTTTTACCTAAAAAGTATTAATCTCATGACTAAAATATTGGCTTCATCTAGAAACATACAGTCTTCAGACTCTTCTCAAATGAAATACATTTTAATAACATCTTGGACATTAACAATGATGATATACATATATCTAGAATTTTCTCATGTTTCACATAATTCATAAATTACATTTTACTATTGTTAACTTTGTATAGTGAAAATTTTAGTATATATTCATGACATTGATTACAAATGAAAAACAAAAGCATAAAAAAATCAACTTATAATAATAAAGATGCTTGAAGCTACTTTCAAGAATCAAATAATAAGAAAAATTATGTAGTGTATTTAAAAGTGCTAGAATGTGTTTACTTAATGAATGTGTCCTAGTTTGCTTTATTGTTGTGATAAACACCATGACCAAAGCAACTCATGGGAAGATACTACATTTCAAGGTCACACAGTCTGTCACTGAAGAAATCATGGCAGGAACTCAAACCTAAAAACTAGAACAGAAACTGTAGAGCCGTTGAAGCTTGATCACTCTCTGGATCATGCTCAGCTAATTTTCTTACATAGCTCAAACCCACTAGCCTAGGGATAGCTCTACAATGGGTTGAACCTTTCTACATTAATCATTAATCAAGATTATTTCTCATAGATATGACTGCAGTTCAATCTGATCTGTGCAATTAGTCTATGGAGATTCTCTCTTCCAAGGTATCTCTAGTTTGTGTTAAACTGGCAATAAAAACTAGCCAATATAACATACCACTGAATGATTTTAAATTCTCACTCCACAAGAAGCAAGAAAAGTCCATAATTCTAAATATATTGAATTTAAAAGGCCCCACCAGCAAGGCAGTAGCAGCACATGCCTTTAATCCTGGTAGTTGGGAGGCAGAGGCAGGTGGATCTCAGGGTGTTTGAGGCTAGCCTGGTCTACAAAGTGAGTACTAGAGCAACCAGGGCTGTTACACAGAGAAACCCAGTCCAAGAAAAACAAAAATAGGCCCCACTGTTCACTGAACAGAAGAAAGCAACATTCAAGTATGTTAAGTGAATGTGACTCAAAAGTAATAATTACTTCATTTTCACTCCTTCTAACGCCTCCCTTTCCCCTACTATCTTTCAACTGTACAACATCCTTTTAAATTATTATTCTCATACACACATGCATAAATATATGCATACAACTTTCTGAATCCATTTTACTGTTGATCATATGAATATGTGTTTTAGAATAATAAATTGGAATGTAAGCCAAAGACCTCTAAGGATGTTTGAAAAAATCATAAATAAGCACATAATTTTAGGTTACTTAAAAATACATATATGAAACTAAGTATGTATGGGTACATATTTAAATAAAGTTATTTAACTTGTAATGATAATGTTCCCTCCCAGAATCAAGCATGGGAAACCTCTCTTCTACTTATTGATTGGAAGAGTACAGAAGAGTTCAAAAATTATATAGTATATCTTCATTGTCCTTGGCTGCCTTCCATAACCTTACTGCTAAAGACATCAGACACCCTGCAGACCATGTGGAGAAATTAAATTTTAAATTTTCATTGCAATAGTTTTAGCTTTATATTTATTAAATAATATTCCAGGGAAATAGTTTATCATTTGTTCATTTTTATCCAATGATGCCCACAAAGTCAGTATAAGATTTAGAAACATTATTCTATTAAATAAATATTTCTATGTAACTTGAAATATTCCAGATGTTGTTTTATGTTTGTTAGATGTTATAATCAATCAATCAGTATTTATTTCTAATATAGATTCATAATTGATGAGATATGGTAGATCTTATTTATACTATCACAAAATAAAAATAAAAATTACAAACTGTATGTGCTACAAAGTGGTATAATATAATAAACATATTAAATGTTCCAAAGAGTTGAATGAAGTGACATGATATATGAGATAAGGAGTTAGCTAGAATGAGATAAAAAGAAAAAATACAAAGCATCCAGTGTAATGTATTATAAAAACTAATAAAAATATGGTATCATTGAAGCTTAGAGTGCAGTAGAGTAAATGATGCATACATAGCCAAGATGAAACTGTGAAAGGTCACAGGAAACAGATAAGATATGTAGTCTATATTCTACAATAATTTTCATGGAGATTAACAATATTAGGAAATTTGCATTTTAAAGCTGCTCTGTTTTAAAATAACAACAATAATGCAGACAAGCATTATTTAAATTTAGTGTGGCAGTTACTTTAAAGTTTATGATACATTAAATTAGACTGAAAGAAGTAAGAAATAGTTACTTCACTGAATATATTTTTTGTAAAATTAATAGAATTTAGTAATATGTTGTATCACAATATCAGCAGTTAAAAAAGAAATGTTAAAGAATAGTCAAATTGAAATAACACACACCTGCATGCTTTTATGTACTACATTGCAGTCCAACAAAACACATTTTGTAACACATCTTTTTTTTATAAGGCCAACAAATGACAAAAATGACAAACTTCAACATCAAGACTATTTGGCATTAAAAATAACAAGGATTTTTTTAAATGATAAAGATTTTTACATTATTTTCTTCTATATTTCTAGGATTATAATGTAATAATATAATTTTTCCCATTCCTCCTTATTCTCTTCCAAATTCATGGCCATTAAAATTAATTCAATGAATGTGATTCAAAGATGATAACCTTTCAGCTTCATCTTATCAGGAAGATTGAAATATAGAAGGATTACTACAGAAAACCATAACTAATCAACATGCAGAGTTGTGAAGCTCAGTCCCAATTGAAACACTACAAATCCCACGACTAAATCTCAGGAGTCCCAGAGGAAAAGAGAGTAAAAAGATTCTAAGATGCAGAGAGTCAAAGGATTTATTATGAGACTGTATCTCCTAACTGTTAAGGTACATCCATAATGTCTAAGCAACATGTCTTCTTAACCATGAGCTAAATAAACAAGGACAACAATAAACATGCTAATTCCAACATAGAAAAAAAACCAAGAAGCCTCTACCCCCTTCACAAAGAACTATAGACAACTAAGGAATGCTCGGGCATCGTTATATTGATATTTTTTTCCTCAAGTCATGTTTGGTTATATCTTAGGTCACTGGGCCATCCAGAATGTAGGTCATAGTGATTCAGGCACAGTGTCATGGGTGGGCTTGCTCTCCTGATATGGGTTTTAGGCTAGATAGGTCACTGGTTGTCCAATACTTCAATCTGTAGGCCACTGTTACTCCAGTACATGCCATAGGCAGGACAGTCTGTTGGACACAGGTTATGAGGCTGGGTTGGTGTCCTACTCCCTCCACCTAAAGTCTTGCCAGGTCACAGGAGATGGCCATTTCAGGCTATGTATCTACTAGGTATCTTAGCTGAGGTCATCCTTGTAGATTCCTGAGGGATTCCTTTGTGCCAGAGTTATACCTGATCCTGAAATGTCTCCCCTTTCCAGTAGTCTCGTTCAATACTCTCCCCTTCCACCACCTGCTGCCCAAGCTGGACCCTCATGTTCCCATAATTTTCCAGGTCCTTTTTTTACAAAAATGGAGAGATATAAAGTATTTACTTGTTTGAGAAAAAGAGTCATTTATAGACCCACTTTCTAATACTTATCCACATCTATACATCAGAATTACATCTATGTAAATCTACTTTTTATGTAAGCTTATTGTTAACCACTGTCACTGTCTATGAACACTTCCTTGGTTTCTCTAAAAGCAATCAAGTGTCTCTTTTTTCATTCTTATCTAGTTCTCTAACCACCACAAATACAATTATGTTATTTTCTCATTTATGTATCTGGCATTCTGGTAGCATAAAAAGCCTTAAATTTAAGTATCAAATGCTATGAAAGAAAGGTTTTGAAATTATAATAATTCTGAAAATTGTACTTACTCCTCTTCATCCCAAAAACTCTAATTAAAATTATAATAAATCCTACTATAGAGCTACTTTTTCATCCATGGTCATTGTTGCTCTATTCACAACAATCAGGAAATAGGAAAAGCCTAGATGTCTATCAATTGATGAATGAGAAATGAAAGGTGATACATTAACATAACAGAATACTTTTCAACTGTGAAGAAATGAGATGACAGCCTCCCAGTACACAGCTGACTAAGAGATGAATGGCACCAAGACCCTCAGGCCAAGCAGAGACAATGGTCTCCAAACCCTGGCCCGGGGACAAAGCACCTTGTACCTAACACCCAGCTCTGCCCTAAACCAAAGAAAGCTGGGAGAGGCCCCATCAAATCCAATCTCCAGCAAAGCACAGCTGGAGGGACTTCCCACAAGCCAAACTCCATCCAAACCACAATCTATATCATCACAAACCAACAACTGGAGACCCCAAAGCCTCCTGGTCCACAACAGACTAAAAGCTAACTAAGTGCAAACTAAGACTGACCCTGTGACAACTGAAGACACACAGATCCTTGACCTACAGCCAAGTAAGAGCTGACAAAGAGCAACCCCTGTAATTAGTGGAGATATTCAATCCCCAGGCTCACAACTGACTACGAGCCAACCAAGAGCAGACTAAGAGTGAACCAAGGAATCAATGGGATAAACACAAGTGCAAGAAAACATAAAACAATATAAAGAACAAAAAGACACTGTCAAAAGAAGCTGGTGGTTCTAAAACATCAAGACCTGAGTATAACAATAAAGATGAAAGAGAAGGAAATAAACTTAAAACTTTATGAAGATAATAGCTTTAAAAGAGGATATTTAAAAACTGACTTGAAGAAAATAAATACAAAAAAACTGGAAGAGATGAACAAATTTCCAAAAGAAAATAAAGAAAATAAAAGGTGAAAGAAACATTCCAGGAATTAAAAATTGAAATAGAAACAATGGAGAAGGTACAAAATTAGGCAAAGCTGGGAGGAGAAAACCTGAAGAAATGAATGTGAACTATAGATGTGCTAAGCATAACTAAAAGAATGAAATAGATGTAAGAGAGAATCTCTGGAGTGAAAGATTCAATAGTGGAAATAGATATGCCAATTAAAGAAAACACTAAAACAAACAAACAAAAAAAAACCATAACATAAAAATCCAGAAAATCAGGGATACCATGAAAAGACCAAACCTGAGAATAATTGGAATTGAAAAAGGAGAACACCAGCTCAAAGGTACAGAAAATATATTTAACAAAATCATAGAATAAAACTTCCCCAACCTAGAGAAGGAAATACCTGAAATACAAGAAGCTTACAGAACACCAAATAGACTATACTCCTGAAAAATCAGTTCACCACATAATAATCAAGCCACTAAACCTACAGAACAAAGAAAATATACTAAAAGCTGCAAAGGAAAAAGACCAAATTACCTATAAAGGCAGAATAACACCCTAATATTCAATGGAAACAGTAAAGACCAGAATGTCCTGGTCAGATATTATGTAGACAATAAAAGACCATGGCTTCCAGCACAGACTACTATACCCAGAATAACTATCAATCACCATAGATGGAGTAAACAAAATATTTCACCAAAAAAGAGATTTAAACAATACCTATCCACAAATTCAGCCCTAAAGAAAGCACTAGAGGGAAAACTCCAACCTAAGGAAAGCAGATACTCATGAAACCACAAGCAATTGATAATCCTAGAGAAGAAAAACCCAAAGAAGGAAAATACACACAAGCTACCACTAAAATAACAGGAAATAACAATCATTGGTCATTAATATCTCTCAATATCAATGGACTCATGTCACCTAAAATAAGGCATACCCTAATCCCCTATATACAAAAACAGAAGCCATCCTTCTGTTGCATACAAGAAACACTCATCAGCTTCAGAAACAGAAACAGGCTCAGTGTAAATGGTTAGGAAAAGACTTTTCAATCAAATGGTCCTATGAAAAAAGCTGAGGTAGCCATCCTAATATCTAAAAAAAATAAACTTCAAACTAAAATCAATCAAAAGAGACCAGAATGGACACTACTTATTTATCTCAGGAAAAATCCACCAAAATGAAGTCTCAATCCTGAATAATTATGCCACCAACATAAGGGCACCTACATATAAAAAAGAAACACTACTAAAGCTTAAACTTCATATCAAACCCAACACACTAATATCCAACTTTCACCCTTCAATAGGTCAATCAGGAAACTCAACAGAGAAATAAGGAATCTAAGAGATGTTGTGACATAAATGGACTTACTAGATATATACTGAACCTTCCAACCAAACACAAAGGAATATACATATTTCTCAGCACCCTGTGGAAATTTCTCTAAAATTAACCACATACTCAGTCATAAAACACATATCAATAGATACAAAAAAATGAGAATAACTTCTTGTATCATATCAGACCACCATGGTCTAAAGTTAGAGTTCAACAACAACAAAAATCAGAAAGCCTACATATTCATGGAAACAGAACATCTCTCAGTTGAATCACCACTGGGACAAGGAAGAAATTAAGAAAGAAATCAAAGACTTCCTAGAATTTAATAAAAAGGAATCTACAACATACCCAAGATTATGAAAAGTCATCAATCTTAATAGATGCAAATCTTGTAAGCTACAATAATGAGAGTACAGCAAGATATGTCCACTTATGCAATCATGGCACTAATGCTTAGAGAATAACTAGAAATGTAGTAAGAAGTTTCTGGCTTGGCTTAGCTCCAAGGTCTAGACCCATAGCCTCATGGCTGCTTAGTCCAAAATAAGCATACAAAAGCTTATATTAATTACAAACTTTTAAGTCTATGGCTCTGGTTCATTACTTGCTAACTCACATACTAAGTGATACTCAGATGCTTATATTAAGTTCATGCTATTTGGCCTACGGCTTAGGTACATTGCTAGTGAGCTCCTTCACTTTAGCTCAACCTATTTCCATTAATCTGTCTGCCATGTGGTTTGTGGCTCACTTGTGTTCCTTACATGTTTCTTCTTGGGCATATGGGTCCATCTGATCTGACTCTGCCCTCTTTCTAATTCCTGTGCTCTGATTCCTCCACCTACATCTACAGTGTCTGCCATGGCCAAAACAGTCCTTTATTCACAACATATAGAAAGACATTCCCACATCACCTCTCTGTTTCTGTCTAATCAAAAGGAAGGTTTTGATTTTAACATAGCAAAATTACATATAACAAAACAGATATCAAGCAAGAATTACAGTTACAATTATTAGTCTATTGTAACTAACAAAATTAAAGAAAATACCTTATCATCTACCTTATCCTTGTGAATCTAAAGTTTCATATTCAACATACCTTTTAAAATAACTAAGAAAAACTATACCTATAACTATCTAATCTTCAACTACTTCAAAGATCACAGAAAGATATAATATTACCTGAGTAAACAGGAAGTACAAGAAACTTCCAAAATCTAGAAATGATAGAGATGATACCTATCTTCCTGGACAGTCACCCAAAGTTCCTTTTTAAAGTTGGGGCATCCATCTTCGGTCTACAGGCCCAGAGTCTCTGGCATACCTTTCAGTGAAGCAGGAAATCTAAAAAAAAAATGCTCTGCTCATTTTGGTATAGTTCATAAGTTGCTTCTCCTTGTGTCCTGAAGAATGTCTGACAGTTTTCTCTACAAAGCAGAAACCTGAAGGACCATCTCAGCTTATTCTGCCAAAGCTCAGAGGTCAGCTTCCTATGGAACCTTCATGTCCAGTTTGAACAGCATACTGTCAAGCAGACAATACAAGAACAGGTTCTTGTCCAGTGGCTAACCATTGCCACAAAAAAGTATATTCCATATGGAGTTTCTTCAATGCCAGTTTTTCGCTTGAAGTAAACTGGTGCTGCCAGGAGCAGACCTGTCTCACTGTCAAGAAAAGTGTAAGTTCTTAAAATATTTTAAATGCCATATTCTGTAGGTCTTATAAGTGCTTGAAGATTAGCTATCTAATTGAAATATATCTTTGTATGCCTAAAAATCTAACATACATTTCTTAATTATAATTACATTTTTAAATGAGCTACATGAACATCATACCTTAAACAAGAATAGAAAATACATATATCATAACAAAGTTGACCTTAAATTTGTATCAATAAACCAAAATCTATACCACTGTAAAATATTTTTAGATTGACAGCTGATTTTTGGATTAAAGTAAATTCAATAATCTATTTTTTTTAAATCACTCATATATCATATCCCCCCTTTCTTCTTAGAAAGAGATTAACTATGACCATTAACTATTTGTGATGAAAACAAACATATATAAACAATATTTTGGGAATTTGGACATAATTTTCCATTACTGCTTCCTGCTGATTAAGAGGTGCTGATAATCTTTTGAGGGTCCTGAGGTTGGATCACTTTAGTCTATAGCCTTCCTATCAGAATTTTCAGGTGGTCTTGGTTGATGAAACCATATTTGCCTGGAAGCAATCCACATGGTCTCATCTTCTGTGGAAACAAAAGCAGAACCTCTCTTCCAAAGCAATATATCCTTAGACCCAAGTCAAGATACCTTTGATATATATATTCTTGTTTAACTTAACAGCCTTTGCAATCCATTGTCCTTCTGCAATTAGCCCATTAACAGTTGAAATATTAAAAGGAAACACAATAAGAAAAATAGTCCAGACTGTGTCTATTTTCTATCTTTTTATGGCTTATTATACTTTTATTACTCTATTTCTCTTTTTGACAGGCTTCTCTACCTTCTTTATTTTCTCTCTGAAGTCTATGTACATTTTTCACACATTATAACCTGTTTACAGGATTTTTTCCCACCTGAATCTGTTTTATTGTGAATCATTAATCATTTTCTTACCATAAGAGCTTTTAAAATATTCACTCTCTCTTAAAGAGCCACACAGTTTTTGCAGAAAAAGCTGAGTCAGGAAGTTCTCTTAAAGGGGCCACGTTTCTGCTCGCTGCCAGAAAACAGAGCAGACCCAAGAAGAACTGCTACTAACAAACCATCTTTAATTCTGTTTACTTTATATTCAAAATAAACAGAAATCTTAAATCAATTACATGCTACTGAGTCTTTTATGAGACTTCAGGAACCAGCCTGGTTGCAGCTTGTGCTCCCTGCCACAAGTCCACCGCCACCATTTTGAATGTGGCCTAAATGCCGCACTATCTCTGTACAATGACACACTTCAGATACACAATTTAGAAGCTGCTTGGGCTCAGTTTCTGTGCTCTAGAACCCTTTCTAATCTTTCTCTGGCTTTATGTGGGTGTTCAGCCCACATTGGGATGTCATCTGTTACAATGAGCTTTCTTGTCCCCAGGCTGCCAGAGGTCCAGAGCCCACTGCTGCTTAGTCCCCTTAAAAAGACTCAGACACTTATATTAAGTTCATGCTGTTTGGCCTATGGCTCAGGCACATTGCTAGAGAGCACCTTAATCTTAATCTGTCTGCCACATGGCCTGTGCCTCACCTGTGTTCCTTACATATTTCTTCATTGGGCATCTGGCTTGATCTGTCTCAGACTCCACACTCTTTCTTGTACCTATGCTCTGATTCCTCCGCCTAACTCTATGGTGTCTGCCATGGCCAAAACTGCTCCCTTATTTAAAGATTGATAATCACAGCATACAGAAAGACATTCCCACATCAGTTCACAATAAAACATTGTGTTCCAACTTCTCCACTGTGACAGAGAATAAACTAATGTATATAAGAAAATTATGTGTGAGGAGGTGGTTCTGAGTGTGAGGCCCACTGATGTCAGAGATTAGAAGTTGTTGCAAAGATTTGTACATTGATATATGTATTTGATAAATGAGTGTAGAAGCATGAAAATGAACCTTCACGTGCTGGCTTCAAAATACTACTATATTGAGAATAATAAACACCTTCCTATTGTTCATCTGTGGCTTTAAGTAATCATTTCAGAGAAAAAAAGATACATATTTGTTTCGCATTTTATGTAAAGGTTTTTCTGCAAATGAGGGATGAGATCATTCATAGGAACAACTGATACTTATTCAGCACTTATTTGTTCTGAGTAGAAGAGACATTATATAATATTTTAAAAATTATTTCTTGAGATTATAATACAGTTACATTACTTTCTCATTCTTTTTCCTCTTTCTATCTATACCTTCCAATATACCCTTCCTTGTTCTTTTTCTCATGACCTCTTTTTTATTATTGTTCCATACATGTTTGTGTATGCTTATATATAATATAAAATACTTTCCTAAATACAAAAATATAATGTACTCAGTCTGTGTGATGTTATTGTATTATGTTTTCATGGTTGGTATCAGACAATCATTTGGCATGCTCTTCCCTGCTCTCAACACTATTTAGTTGCCTGTAGTTATTTGTATATGGTTGAGGCCTCAGGACATTTCCTCATTCACTTTATTATGCCTATTGTTGTTCTTGTCCAGCTCCTGTTTAGGTAGTCCTGATAAAATCTCACAGCAAATTCCATTACTTTGGCTTTTATAATCTTTGCATTCCCTCTTTTTGAAATGTTCCCAGAGCTTTATTCATGATATTTGTTTGTAGATGTATCCACTAGGACTGAGCTCCATAACTTTGCATTTTGATTGACTGTGGTTTTTAGTAATGGTCTCTGTATATTACAAAGAGAAGTTTCCTTGATAAAGGGTGAAGACTATACTTATCTGTGGGTATAATAGTAAATATTTAGAATGTTTTTATAGATTATGCTGGCCTAGTAAAATGATGGTTTCAGGTTCTCCAAGGTGCATGACTGCACTAACCCTGGGTTGTAGTCTAGATTTTTAGTACTAGGAATTTTTTCCATCTTGTTAAGTGGTTATTGAGTCTAGTTAGAGAGCTGTTGGCTACTGCCATGTTATGTATGTCACTAATATATGCTTAAGTTGCCCTGCTGTGCTGGAAATTTTTGTGATGTATAGGTATCATAGCTGGTAGACTGTTGGTTACTTCTGTTCTTTGGAAGCGTGCATAATAACTTTTGATACCAAGAAAGCTGGCACTCATGTCATAGGCCTCAGAGACATGTGTCTGAAGTATAGGGTATCCTCAGCAATAGGGACAGAGTCTGCCTGAACCTCATATATACACACCCTCCCCAACTGGCCAGATATTGATGGGTCACACTTGTAGTGCTATGGCTTAGTCTGACCAACCCTACTTATAGGGTAGCTTATAGATCTGCAACCAACCTATGGGTTTCTATGGGCATCTCTGGGCTTCTTTTAGAACCCAGACTATTTGCACATTAACACGGAACCTTCCCAAGATATATCCAACCTCTCTACTCAAGCAGATATACCCCTATACTCTAGGCTTGGACTAGGATGAACATCATATACCAGCTTATTACCCTCTTTCTACCTGACTTCCTTCTTCCTAAGCTAGTTCAAATACTTAGGTTCTACCCAGCCATACATCCAAATGTACTCAGCCTGTATCAGACATATAAATAACAAAATAAGTCCACATGTCAAGACCTATTCCAAAAATAGAAAAAAAAATAAAAGATCAAGCCAGTGGCTCCTTCTAAATACTACAATTCTTATAGATATGTTTTCCAATGAGAATTACCTACGTTAAGCCCAGGACACAAAATTTAAAAGAATAATCACAAACTTCTTCACAGAATTCATTGAGATCAAAGAAATGAAAAATAACATCTCAATTAAATTGAGCAAAAAGAACTAAAGGGAAAAAATTCCTCAGTGATGCCCAAGAAAACACAAACATAAGGCTAACAGAAATTATAAAGATAATCTAGGACTTACAAATGGACTCCAGTAAAGATAAACATTGAGAACTCAAGCTGAAATGAAGATGTAATTGAAAGTGCAACAAACACAAGTATAAAAATAAAATAAAGGCCTTACAAGGATAATGAGTAAGGCAGAAGAGAGACTACAAAGACTCAAGATAAACTAGAATATGGTGATATATATTTAATAAAACCAGTCTAGAATATCAAAGAACAATCAATCCATCCACAGTCAAGCCAAGAGAGTTAGAGAGTGGTAACTCCTGTTTTTAATCCCAGAACAAGGAAAGACCAGGAGTGGTGACCTATGACTTTAATACCAGAGACAGAGATATTTCTATGTTTCTGTGAGTTCAAAGCCTAACTACTAAATAGTACTGGCTCACACCTTTGATCTTAACTCTAGAATATGATGCAGAGTTGAACCCAGAAGTAAAATAATTGACTGAATATGGTATTTAAGGCAGTCATGGAAGACAGAGATTTATTCTATAAAAGTGACAAGGAGGGGATCTGAGGAAGCTGGAAGATAGCTTTTACCCAGAGAAGTTGGCTTGGTGAAATTTGATTATGGTCTGTTTCCTCTCTCTGATATTCCAGCTTTCCCCCATATCTGGCTCTGAGTTTTCATTTAATAACAACTAGAATCCATGTTACAGCAGAGGATCTAAACTAAATAAGCAACCAATATGAGAACATTTAAAAAACACACAAGGAATATACAGAAAATGTGGAAAACCATGAACAGATTTAATCTTTCACTTACAGGTATAGATAGGTGGCAAGAATCCCAAATTATGCCTGAGAGATCAAGGATAACACAAGAAGACCCACGGAAACAACTAACCTGGGATCAACAGAGCTCAAGGAATCTGAACCAACAAACATGGACCCTGAATGGGATGGACCTAGGCCCTCTATACATATATGTGACAGCTGTGTAGCTTGGTCCACTTGCGGAACTCCTATCAGTTGCAGCCGAGGCTGTCTTTGACACTTTGGCCTCATACTGGGTTGCCTTGCCCATCCTTAATGGGGAGGGGCTTAGTCCTATTGCAACTTGATATGCCATGCTTTATTGATATTCATGTGATCCCTGACCCTTTATGAAGAAGAGAAAAAAAAGAGAAGAGGATTGGGAAAGGGGACAGAAAGGAGACAAGAGAAGATATGGGAGAAGGGGAAGAACTGCAGATGGGATGCAAAATAAAAAATTAATTTAACTTTAAAAAAGAATCCCAAATTCAAAAACTGAAGACCCCAAAGCCTCCCTCCTTGTCCACAGATGACAAAGAGGTGAGTGGCAACCTGACCCTCAGACCAAACAAAGACCATGGTCTCTGAACCCTGGCCCAGGGACACAGCCCCAACCACACCCAGCTGTGATATGAACCAAGAAAGCTGAGATACCCCCCCCCAAGCCTGATCCCCAACAAAACATAGCTGAAGGGACATCCATGAGCTAAACCCCACCCAAACCACATTTTGCATCATCATACACTGAAAACTGGAGACCCCAAAGCCTTCTCTGGTCCACAGCTGACTAAGAGCTAACTAAGAGCCAACTAAGACCCAACTAAGAGCAGCTCCTGTGACAATTGGAGACAAACAGCTCTTTGGCCTACAGCCACCTAAGAGTCAACTAAGAGCAGCCCCTAAAATTATTGGAGACACACAGCCCCCAGGATTACAACTGACTAATAGCTAAAAGTGAGCCAAGGAATCAATGGGCAGATGCCAGTGCAAGAATACATATAACAATATAAAGAACAAGACACAACTAGAAGAAGCTGGTGGTTCTAAAACATCAAGACCTGAGCATAACAGTGAAGAGGAAGCACAAGGAATTGACTTTAAAAACAACTTTATAAAAATAATAGAATCTTTAAAAGAGGATATAAAAAAAACTCCCATAAAGAAATAGAAAAAAATAAATACAAAAAATTGGAAGACATGATCAAATTCCCCCCAAAAAATAAACAAGATATTTCACAGCAAAACCAGATTTAAATAATACCTATCTCCTACAGCCCTTTCTGTAGAAAGCACCAGAGGGAAAACTCCAATCTAAGGAAAGCAGATACACCATTGAAACCACAGACAATTGACAGTCCCACAGAAGAAAAGCCCATAGAAGGGAAATACACAAAAGCTATCACCAGAAATAACAGGAAATAACAATCAATGGACTCAAGTCACCTATAAGAAGACACACTCTAACACCATGTATACAAAAACAGAAGCAATTCATCTGCTACATACAAGAAACACACATCAACTTCAAAAACAGACACAGGTTCAGAGTAAAGGGTTGGGAAAAGACTTTGCAATTAAATGCTCCTAAAAAACAAGCTGGTATAGCCATCCTAATATCTGACAAAATAGACTTCAAACTAAAATCAATCAAAAGAGACCAGGGTGGAGACTACTTATTTATCTCAGGAAAATTCCACCAAGATAAAGTTGCAATCCTGAATATTTAGGTCATCAACACAAGGGCACCTACATATATAAAAGAAATACTACTAAGAGCTTAAACCTTAAATCAAACCCTACACACTAATAGTGGGAGACATCAATACCCAACTTTCACCCTTGGATAGGTCAACCAGACAGAAACTCAACAGAGAAATAAGGAGTCTAACAGATGTTATGAATCAAATGGACTTAATAGATATATACAGAACCTTCACCCCAAAACAAAGAAATACACATATTTCTCAGCACCACATGGAACTATCTATAAAATTGACCACATATTCAGTCATAAAGCAAATAGGAACAACTCCTAGTATCATATAAGATTATTATGGTCTAAAGTTAGAGTTTAACAACAACAAAAATCGCAGAAAGCCTAAAAATTCATGGAAACTGGACATCTCTCAATTGAACCACATCTGGGTCAAAAAATAAATTTTAAAAAAAGAAATCAAAGACTTCCTAGAATTTAATGAAAAAGAATCCACAGCATACCCAAACTTATAGGACACAATGAAAGCAGTGCTAAGGGGAAAACTCATAGCACTAGTGGCCTATATGAAAAACCTAGAGAAATCTCACATAAGAGACCTAAGTGCACAGCCAAAAGAATTAGAACAATTTACCCAAATTCACCTAGAAGGAGTAGACAGCAGGAAATAATCAAACTTAGGGCTGAAATCAATACAATAGAAACAAATAGAACAGTACAAAGAATCAGTGAATCGAAGAGCTGGTTCTTTGAGAAAGTCAACAAGAGAGATAAACATTTATCCAAACTAACCAAGAAGCAGAGAGAGAGTATCCAAATTAACAAAATAAAAAATGAAAAGGACATAACAGACACCCAGGAAATCCAAAGAATTATCAGGTCATACTTTGAAAATCTATACTCCACTAAAATGAAAAACATAAAAGAAATGGACAGATGTCTGGACAGGTACCACTTACCAAAATTAAATCAGATCAGATTAAAGACCTAAACAGACCTATAATAACAAAGGTTGAAAATGAAGCTGTTATTAAATGTCTCATAAGAAAAAAAAATCTCAGAACCAGATGGTTTCAGTGCAGAATTCTACCAGATATTAAAAGAAGAATCAATACCAGTACTCTTTGAACTGGTCCATACAGGAGAAACTGGAGGAACATTGCTGAAATCGTTTTATGAGACAACAATCGCCCTGATTCCCAAGCCACTCAAAGATGCAACAAAGAAAGAGAATTACAGACCAATCTGTCTCATAAACATTGCTGGAAAAATATTCAATAAAACTCTGGCAAACTGAATCCAACAACACATCAAAAAAAAATCATCCACTATTGTAATAGTGGGGTTTCTTTGGTCTCTGGCGACTAGAGTTCCGAGACCCACAGACCCTGCTGTGTCAGACCCCTTAGCCACCTGCCACTCAGGTCCCCAGAAATGACTCAGACTCCTATATTAACCTTATGCTGTTTGGCCTATGGCTTAGGCACATTGCTAGCTTGCTCTTACACCTTAAATCAACCCATTTCTATTAATCTGTCTGCCACGTGGCCCGTGGATCACCTGTGTTCCTTACATGTTGCTCCTTGGGCAGCTTGTTCGATCTGCCTGATTTCACCCTGCTTCTCCTACCTATGTTGTGATTTCTCCTCCTACTTCTTCTATGGTGCCTGTTATGGTCCAAAACAGCTCCTTTATTTAAAGATTGATATTCACAGCATACAGAAAGGCATTCCCACATCACTTCCCCCTTTCTGTCTAATCAAAAAGGAAGGTTTCAATTTTAACACAGCAACCATATAACAAAATAGCTATCAAGCAAGAATTACAGTTACAATGTCTAGTCTATTTGTATTTAGCAAAATTAAAGAAAATACTCTATCATCTACCTTATCTTTATGAATCTAAAGTTTCATATCTAATATACCTTTCAAATGACTAAGAAAAACTGTACCTATAACTATCTAATCTTCAACTATGTCAAAGACCACAGAAGGATATATTTACCCAAGTAAACCAGAAGTGCAAGTGACTTCTTGTCGCTTCTACCTCGCCTGCAAGGAAGACATGACACTAGGCTCTTCTTTCAGCGATTTATTCAGGACCTTGTACATGGATCTTCTCTCACTCTCTTTCTGTTTCTCCTCCTCTGCGGGAAGCCCTGGCCAGCTATATGCCTTCAGGATAACCAGTCGCCAAGCCTTGCCAATAGGTCCACATATGCGGAAGCAAACCAAGTGCTCAGCCTTAGCCAAATAAGGAGTTGTTTACCCCAGAGAGCGCTCACCATCGGGAAGGTGGGAGGCTGAAGCCACTGCCATCTTTAAGGTGTGTCTCTGCAGCTCTCTACAACTTCTAAAATCTGGAAAGGACAGAGATGACACCTATCTGCCTGGACAGTCACCCAAAGTTTCTTTATAAAGTTGGGGCATCCATCTTCACCCTACAGGCCCAGAGTCTCTTTTCATTTCAGTGAAGCAGGAAATCTGCTCTGCCCATTCTGGCACAGTTCATCAGTTGCTTCTCCTCAAGTCCTGAAGAATGTCTGACAGTTTTCTTTGTAAAGCAGGAACCTGAAGGACCATTTCGGCTTGTTCTGCCAAAGTTCAGAGGTCATCTTCTTATGGAACCTGCATGTCCAGTTTAAACAGCATACTGTCAAGCAATCAATATAAGAACAGATTCATGTCCAGTGGCTAATCATTACCACAAATAGAGTAGACTCCATATGGAGTTTCTTCGATGCCCATTTTTCTCTTGAAGAAGATTGGTGCAGCCAGGAGCAAATCTGTCTCACTGTCCAGAAAAGTCTAAGTTCTTAAAATATTTTAAATGCCATATTCTGTAGGTCTTAGAAGTATTTGAAGATTACCCAACTAATTGAAATATATCTTTGTATATCTAAAAATCTAACTAACATGCATTTCTTATACATTACAATTCTAAATCAGTTACATAAACATCCTATCTTAAACAAGAGTAGAAAACTGCATACAGCATAAGAGATTTGACCTTAAATTTGTATCAATAAACCAAAATCTATACCAATGTAAAGTAGTTTGAGATTAGCAGCTGATTTCCTGATCTAAGTAACTTAATTTAATTTTTTAAAAAATCATTTATATATCATATCACCTTTTTCTTCTTAGAAAGAGATTAACTATGACCATTAACCATTTATAATGAAAACAAACATCTAGAAACAATATTTGGGGAATTTGGGTGTTGTTTTCCATTACTACTGCCTGCTGATTAAGGGGCGTTGAAAATCTCATGGATTGTTGAGGATGGATCAGTCTACAGCTCTGAAGCTGATACGGCCATCTCTTCCCATCAGATTTTTTCAGGGGGTCTTGGGTGATGAATCCATATTTGCCTGGAAGCAATCCACAGGTTCTCATCTTCTGTGGAAACAAAAGCAGAACTCTTCCAAAGCAATAAATCCTTAGACACAAATTTTGAAATCAAAATACCTCTAAAATATATATTCTTGTTTAATTTAGTAGTCTTTGCATTTGCAATCCATTGTCTTTCTGCTGTCAGCTCATTAACAGTTAAAAAATTAAAATAAAACACAATAACAACCAAAAACCAGATTTTGTGTCTATTTTCCATCTTTACTTAGCTTATTATATTTTTATTACTCTATTTCTCTTTTTAAAGACTTTATCCTCTTTCTATTCTCTCTGAAGCCTATGTACCTTTTACACATATTGTAACCAATTTACAGGTTTTTCTTTTCATCTGAATCATTTTTATTGTGAATCCTTAATCATCTTCTAACCATAAGAGCTTTTAAAATACACTCTCTTAAAGAGATGCATAGTTTTTGCGGAGGAAGCTGAGTCAGTAAGTTCTCTTAAAGGGACCACATCTCTGTTCGTGGCCAGCAAACAGAGCACACCCAAGAAAATGCTGTTAATAATTATCTGTCTTTGTTTTCTTTTTTTTCAAAATAAACAGAAACCTTAAATCAATCACATGCTACTGAGTCTTCTGTGAGATTTCAGAAACCCGCCTGATTGCAGCATACACTGCCTGCTGCCAGTTGGCCGGTGCCGTTTTGAATTTGACCCAGATGCCACACTTTCTTTGTCCAATGACCTGCTTTGTATACACAATTTGGAAGCTGCCTTTGCTCAGTTTCTGCTAAAATGCTTTTTAAACTTTCTCAGGTATTAAGTGGATATTCAGCCCATGTTGGGAAGCCATCTGAAGTAGTGGGGTTTCTAGGTCCTGGGCGGCCAGAGGTCCAGACCCTGCCCAGACCCCTCAGCCACCCAGCTGCTCAGGCCCCTAGAAATGACTCAGACGCCCATACTAACGTCATGCTGTTTGGCCTATGGCTCAAGCACATTGCTAGCTAGCTCTCACATCTTAAATCAAACCATTTCTATTAATCTGTCTGCCACATGGTCCGTGGCTCACCTGTGTTCCTTACATGATTCTTCCTGGGCAGCTTACTCGATCTGGCTCTGACTCTGCCCTTCCTTTCCTACTTATTCTGATTCCTCCTCCTACTTCTTCTTCTAAGGTGCCTGTCATGGCCCAAAACAGGTCCTTTATTTAAAGATTGAGATTCACAGCATACAGAGAGACATTCCCATATCACACTATGATCCAGTAGGCTTCATCCCAGAGATGCAAGGATGGTTCAACATATGAAAAACTGTGAATATCATCCATCATATGAACAAACTGAAATTAAAAAAAACCACATGATCATCTCCTTAGATGCTGGAAAAGCCTTCGACAAAATCTAACACGCCTTCATGATAAAAGTCATGGAGAAATCAAGAATAAGGAAAAATAACAAAATATAGTAAAAGCTATATACAGCAAGCAGACAGCCAACATCAAACACTCAAAGCCATCCCACTAAAATCAGGAACAAGACAATTCTGTCCTCTCTCTCCTTATATGTTCAATATAGTTATCAAAGTTTTAATTAAAGCAATAGGAGAACAAAAAGAGATTAAGGGAATACAAATTGGAAAAAAAAGAAGTCAAACTATCTCTATTTGCAGATGATATGATTGTAAACTTAAATGACCCCCAAAATTCTACCAGGGAAAACCTACAGCTAATAAACAACTTCAGCAATGTAACATGGTACAAGATTAACTCAAAAAAAAAAAACCAATAAAGGATAAAAGGGCTGAAAAGGAAATAAGAGAAACATCGCCCACCCTTTATAATAGCAGCAAATAGCATTAAATATCTTGGCATAACTCTAACCAAAGAAGTAGCAGACCTGTTTGACAAAAACATTAAGTCACTGACGAAAGAAATTGAAGAGGGTATCAGAAAATGGAAATATCTCCCATGCTCCTGGATAGGTAGGATCAACATAGTAAAAATGGCAATTTTACCAAAATCAATCTACAGATTCAAGAAATTCCCATCAAAATCCCAGCCCAATTTTTTACAGACATTCAAAGAACAATACTCAATTTTATATGGAATAACAGGAAACCCAAAATTGCCAAAATAATCCTGCTTAATAAGAGAACTTCAGGAGGAATCACCATCACTGACTTCAAGCTATACTATAGAGCTGGTACTGGCTTAAAAGCAGACTTGTGGATCAGTGGGATCAAATCAAAGACCCTGACATTAACCCACACACCTATGAACACCTGATTTTTGAAAAAGGGCCCCAAAATATTGAATGGCACAAAGACAGTATCTTCAATAAATGGTGTTGGCACAACTGGATGGTAGTATGTAGAAGAATGCAAATAGAAGCAAACCTATCACCCTGCCCAAAATTCAAATCCAAGTGAATTAAAGACCTCAACATAAACACAGCTACACTGAACTTGATAGTAAAGAAAGTGGGAAATACCCTCCAATGCACTGTCACAGGTCACCACTTCCTAAATGTAACACCAGTAGCACAGACACTAAGAACAACAATCAATAAGTGGGATATCCTGAAACTGAGAAGCTTCTGCAAGGCAAAGGACACAGTCAATAAGACAAAACAATGGCCTACAGAATAGGAAAAGATCTTCATGAACCCTACATCGGACAGAGGATTGATCTCAAAAATATATAGAGAATTCAAGAAACTAGAGCCCAAACACCTAAATAACATAATTAAAAAATGGGTTCAGAGCTAAAAAGGGAATTCTCAACAGAAGAATTACAAATGGCTGAAAGGCACTTAAAAAATTGCTCAACATCTTTAGCCATCAGAGAAATGCAAATGATAACAACTCTGAGATACCACCTTACACCTGTCAGAATGGCTAAAATCAAAAACACAGATGACAGCCTACACTGGAGAGAATGTGGAGCAAGGGGAACACTCCTCTATTGTTTCTGGGAGTGTAAACTTGTACAGCCACTCTGGAATACAGTATGACAGTTTCTCAGAAAACTGGGAATCTATCTCCCCAAGCGCCCAGCAATACCATTATTGGGCATATCCCCAAAGGATGCACATTTATACCCCAAAGGCATTAGCTCAACTATGTTCATAGCAGCATTATGTATAATAGCAAGAAGCTGGTAACAATCCAGATGTTCCTCAGCCGAAGAATGGATTAACAAACTGTGGTACATCTACACAATGGAGTACTACTCAGCAGAAAAAAAAAAGACATCCTAACATTTTCAGGCAAATGGAGGGATTTGGAGAATATCCTCCTGAGCAAGGTATCACAAGTTCAGAAAGATAAGATGAAATGTACTCATTCATATGTGGACTTTATACAAAAAGCATAGAATACCCAAGCTGTAAACCACAACCTCTGAACAGCTTGGTATCAGAAGAAACTTAAGAGAAACATCCAGAGATTCCCCTAGGAAGAGAAAATAGAGAAGATCACTTTAGCAAATTGGGATCATAATGGGTTACAACCAAGAAGAGGTGCAAAAAAGACATGAGAGGAGATGGTTGTGTGAGAGAAGCATCAAAGAGGGAGAAAAAAAGTGATGGATATCTTGATAGAAGTTAGTGTGGATTTGGAAAGAGACAAGGTGCTGAGGAAAGCTACATGAACTCACAGGATGTCCCTGGCTAGGTCTCCAACCAATAGTAGAGGGGGTGCCTAAACAGGACTTACCTTAGAATAAAATGAATAACCACCCTGTGTCATCACATATCATGCATCCAACAATGAATAGAGGTGGAGGCAGGGACTCATGTGTGAGCACTAGGCAGAGCTCCCAGTCCAGCCGAGAACAGGGGAGGAGGATCTGTATGAGCAGGGGGATAGGGATTATGAGGAAAATTCTCACAGTTATGGCTAGCTGGAGCTCTGGGGAGCTCACTGAATCAAGGTCAGCCACCAGGGAACCATGTGCAAAAGGAGCAAGGCCCTCCAAGGGTAAGCAGCTGTTGGTTGGCATGGGAAATATGTGGTGTCTCAAGGGGTGTGATCAGACTGTGTTTTTGTGCATGGGCTGGCACCTTAGAGCCATATACTTCAGTAAAACTTTTAAAAATCAATGACCTAAATTTCAAAAGACAAGCTAACTGAATGAAGAAAAAAAATTTATTCATCTGTTGTCTACAAGAAATTTACCTTAGCTTTAAAGTATTGCCTCACAAAGATACAAAATACACCTCTCCTATCTGTGTGTAACAAAATGTCCTATAATTGACTTTTTAAAATGTTTTCTCATTTTTCATATCTAAAAATTGATTCAACTCTCCTTACACAATAATAGTGATTCAACACCAACTTTGAAACTGAGATGGGAAACATAGGAGAACCATGATCTTACAGCAACCAATCCAAAACCAGCTAGTAGAAGACAGGTTTTAAATATGCAAGAAACATGTTGGAGAAGAAAGTCTTTGAGAATTGCTGAAGTTGGACTTTTTCTTTGAATATGAAAAAGGAATTTTGAAATTATAGTCAGCATCTCAAAGTCATTTCTATCTCTGAGTCTTGTGATACGTTGTAAGCCAGATAAAAATTTGCAACCATCATCTCTGATATAGTGACTTCAGATGAAATGACATACATATGAAGTAAAACAATCATTTTGAAGTATTGAGCTTCACATGGGGGATATAGACCTAAATTAACTGACACTAAGAAAGGTTACCCATTTTTCAGTATTAGAAACTACCTCTCCATTGATACTCAACAAAATGAATATAAAACAGTAGCTAAAAAAAAATAAAACAGTAGCTAGCATGTACAGTTATTCATCCATAGTTTCACTAAATTTTCTATTAAAAAACTTACTAAACTTACTTATACAGACATTCTAACAAATAATATTCTGTTTTTACTGTTATTTTTAACATTCTGATTCAAGAATTTCTAATTGTTGAAGATACTGTATGGAAATATTGTGAGACTTTTGTTACTGGGAATATTACATGAAAGTTCCCTTCCACTCTGTTAAAAGAAATGGATAAAAAAGAACACACATCCATCAGAACATGATTATGAAGCAATTTTAATATAGTAAGGTGCCTTAAAAACAGGATATTGAATTATCACATCATATTTAATATAGTTAACATGAAGCCTTTCTTTTAAGCCAATGACTTTTTTCCCAAAGGCTCTCAGAACTATTTTAATAAAAGTTAACAGCCTATCATGGGCTTCTTGTGAATAAGCACATTTATTTTTTTATCTACAGTTTTGTAGAATAGATTTAAGTCTCTATAATTTTAAACCAGTTTACATTTTTCATTGCATTTTATGTTAGAATAAGTACGAAACTGGCTTCTAAGGCACACATGACAGAGAGTCACCTGAAACCACAGAACATACAGAATTCTATAGAATGCAATAATGCACAAGCCCTTTTGTAAACTCACTTTTATGCAAATTATGTAGAGTATTCACATGTCTTTCTGCATGAGAGGTCTCTGGAATTGTGTAGTATTAAACAGAACCTACAAGAACTAGTTTTAAAGTGAAAACGGATTCATGGCACAGTCATATCCTTGTTGGAATGAGGTACAATGGATAGAATGGGTAGAACTAACAGTGATTTGATTTCTAAACAGTAAGTAACCTTTGGGCTGTTCATAAAGTCAGCAAGAGTTTGTGTTAAAGCAACCATATAAAAGCCCTATTTTGCTAAAGATGATATAGATTTTTCTTTTTTAATATCTTAAATACATATTAATCAACGGAGACACTTTATATATATTATCTTATGTTTCATCATCAGTAATTGAACTAGTTTTAATTTATAGGTCGTGCTCTTTGGAGAGCATTAAAGTACATATACATCGTCTTATCAATTGTTTTAATGTAACCACTTATGCATGGAAAATATTTAAATATATATGTAAGCATGTCCAAAAAGCAAGATTTTAGTTTTCTATACATTGATCACGATGATTTCATAAAAATGGATGAAGTATAGACAAATTATTAAATAATATAAACAATCTGGAGAGTATTTGATACGTATGCAAAAAAATAGATATACTGTGTGATAATGTTCTCATACACTGTAAAAGTTTGCCACTTGAATTGGTTTAATAAGACGGTAATTGGTTATTATCCAGGCAGGAAGTGTAAGCTGGCTGACCAGGCGGACTAGGAGAATTCTGGGAAGAGGAAGGGCGGAGTCAGGAGTCACTAGCCAGAAGCAGAAGCAAGAGGAGAATGCCTTCTTGAGAAAAGGTAACGAACTACTTGGCTAAACATACGTAAGAATTATGGGTTAGTTTAAGTGTAAGAGCTAGTTAGTAATAAGTCTAATGTACAGGCCGAGCATTATAAGTAATATTAAGCCTCTGCCTCCAAGTCAGTTATTCGGGAACTGGCGGGTGAGAGACAACCCTCCATTTACATGTGGCACCCAAACGTTTGGCAAGAATTTCCATGTAAAATCTGACAAAAGCTTAAAAAGGGATTCCAGACCCAAAAGAATAGATGCAAGCATGTCTTTTTGGTAGCAGGTTTTCTCAGGTGGGCTCTGTTTGCTGGCGGCGAATAGAGGCAAGGCTCCTTTAAGAGAAGGCTTCCTGACTCAGCATTAGCGGCAAAAGAGGGCTCTTTCAAGAGGATCTCCTGCCGAACATTTAAATGGGGTTTATGAGCAGCAGGTGGCATGCTACTCAGTGACAGCAGGAACTGAGAAGGAAACACCCCTGAGTAAATGTGGCTTCCTGGGGTACCTCCGCCATGAAACTAAACTCTTAACAGGACAAAGGGAGGGGCAGAGCCAGCATCGAAAATGTGCCTAGGTCCTCGCTGTAGCCGCTTAGTGGTTGAAATGCTCATGTGGCCAGAGATATGCAGTAAAGACAAATTCAGATGGGAAAAAAAGTCTAAATGGTTTACAGTGTGTTTCTGACTTGGGAGAGAAAAGAAAAATAATAGGGAATGTCTTTTAAAAAGAAAGAGCAAGAAAAAATGTCACCAAGATAAAATATACACCAAAAGTCGATACTGTGTTACTGTGTTGTTTTGAATTGTTTGACTGTTGAGGAATGAGCAATGGCTTCTAAAAGATGTTTGATTATAAATGTTTCTGAATTAATCCGACTTACATATTTTTAAGATGCCTTGATTTCAAAACGTAAGTCAAAAGATATGTTAATTTTGAGAGAAAGTTGTGCTTTTGTTTCCACAGGAAATGAGAGGCTGTGGATTCATTCTGGGTAAGAAAAATAAGGTTTTATTGAAGAAGACCCCTTAAAAAAAATCTCTTATGGGAATGTATGGCCTAGATGATCCAATGTTTCAGAACACCTCTGTTGCAGATTCTTCTGAGTTCTGCATCCAGAACAGCTTCAAGGCTGCTGGCTGAGATAAACCAGCCTCATAATACTACAGCCAAAACTTAACCATTATCCTGAATTTCCTCAAGGTCTCCCTAAGATGACCAGCACCCCGAATCAGCAGGAAGTAGTCGAAACAAAAATGGTTTGTGAATAATTATTATCATTTTAGAGGGATTAGTTATAAGTTTTTGTGAATAATGATCAGGAAAAAAAACTAAACAAAGGAGATTAGATTCAAAGATCTTGTTCTGAAAAAAGGGAGGGGACAGAAATTATAGGATAAAAGGATAGATTATTGAATCTACTTTAATCCAAAAAACAACTATTAATCATCTATATTTTACAATAGTATATATTTTGATTTTTTCATACAAATCTAAAGTTAATTTTGCTATAATATATGTATACTTCTACTCTAATTTAGAGTATTATGTTTATGCAATTCATTTAAGAATGTAATGTATAATTAAGAAATACAGATTAATAGTCATCTATAGCAGTCAAACTTATAGTCATGTTAGTTAGGTTTTCTAGGTATACAAAGATATATTTTAGCTAGATAGGTACTCTTCTACACAATATGGCATTTAATGTTTAATAACATAAGGTTTATATGACGTTGACACACATATCTGCTCCTGGCAGCACCAATGTAGTTCAGAGAAGATAATGGGCATTGAAGAAACTCCACGTGGAGTTTACAGTTTTTGTGGCCAAAGCTAGATACTGGGCAAGAAACTAAGAAACTTCCTTTGATTTGACTGCTAACAGTATGCTATCCAAACTAGACAAGCAGGAACAAAAGAAAAGTGTGACTGCAGAACTTTGCCAAGACAAGATGGGACTGTCCTTTAAAAATCTTGCTTCACAGAAAAGTCTTTCAGATATTCTAGGCATGTGGGCCAGAGTTGGATGCCCCAACACTGTAAAGGAACTTCGGGTGACTGTCCAGGCAGCCTGAGGTCCCTGTTATTAGGTAACATTTCACCATTCTGGGGTCTTTGAGGAAGTTGAAAATGAACTAGTTATAATTATAGTTTTCCTTTAATATAAGAGAAAGTAAATTAAATACAAAACTTTGGACTCACATTGATAAGATAATTATTTTCTCTAATTTTGTCAAATGCAAATGGATTGGATATTGTTACTGTAAAAATGCTATGGAATAATGCTCTTGTACACTGTAAAAATTTGTCACTTGTATTGGTTAAATAAACACTGAATAGCTATTAGCCAGGCAGGAAGTATAAGGGTGGGATGGGGAGACTAGGAGAATTCAGAGAAGAGGAAGAGCTGAGTCAGGAGTCACCAGATACAGAGGAATCAAGATGAGAAAAGTTACCAAGCTAAACATAGATAAAAATTATGGGTTAATTTAAGTAAGAGCTATTTATCAATAAACCTGCGATACAGGCTGCACAAGTATAAGTAACATTAAGACTCCATGTCAACTATTATGGAACTGGCAGGCGAGCTAGAACAATCCGACTTCATAAAAATGTGATCCTGAAATATCACATCATTTTATATGAGGACCTTGAGCTTGTCATGATTTTGGTATGTACAAAGATTCCTGAGATGAGAATGAAGTGAGTTCTCAGAAACTGAAGGATAACTACAGTGATTCCTAAAAAAACATGATATTGTGTTTTCACTATTATCTTCCTCAGCTGAAGATATTCTACTGGCTTCTACCTTATGGGTCATGAAAACAATATGTAGATTCTGCCATATATACCTAAATCAATTATACATTCTTAAATTAGAGAAACAGCTATAAGACTGACTTAAGGAAACACTGCACATATTGTGAGATAGAACTGAACTAAATTTCCATTATCACATGACTTTTATAAGTCTTGTCTGTAACAAGCACATGACAGTAATGTTTTAAAATTAGCTCAATCAACACCCAGTAATCTCTGAAAAATATGATTATTTTCTTTCCTTTAATGTAATTACATTGATAAGGAGATTTGTTTCAATTTGAAAAATGTTAATTCTGGATCTAAAATGAGACTCACATTTGATAATTAAGTGACCATAATTTTGATGCAAAAATTTCTACCCCCCAAAATAACTCAATTCAGTGGCTCTCAACTTGTGGGTTATGACACCTTGAGGATTGAATGACCCTTTTTCATGGTGGTCACCTAAGACCATCGTAAAAGACAGATATTTATATTGTGATTCATAAAATTATCAGTATTATAATGGTGAAATGGTAATGAAAATAATTTTATGTTTAGGGGTCACCACAACTTATAAAGAAATATTAAATGGTTAAAGCATTAGTAAAGTTAAGAACCACTGATCTAACTGGACACAGTGAAGATATCACAGAATATTCTGATTGCTTCAGTAACAACAAAGATAACAAAATGGCCTTACCTTTTTTACTTGAATGCTACAACTTAGTCTCTACTTCCTTGGTATCTAATTAATCCCATTTTGTTTATGTTTCCCAGCTCAATGACAACAATCCATATGTGATTCCTGGGCTGTACAGAAGTGTAATCACTGAGCTATTCAACTATATTACCATAAATCCACTCTCAATAATTTCAGTGAGTGTTCTATCTTATATATCTTATTGGTGGGGATAACTCTTAAATGACAAATATACTACAATATTCCATTCTTTGAGTTTTTTTACTTCCTTTTACATAAACCCTCTCTACATTAGGAGTTGCAACACTATATGTAGAATCTATGCATTTGTGGGTCTAGATAAATGCATTTGGCTTGATCCAATTTTATCCTTTTATTCAACTTTAAGCTATTCTATTAACATCTAGTTCCCCAAATTTCTTTGGGTATACATGTGAATACCTTAGTAGTTATTTTCAAGTATAGTATTGAATTATACAATATTTCACTTTTGTGAGTGGACTCTATGGAAATTAATTTCCCTTTCCTTCCTTCATATTAAAATAAAGTTTAAAATTTAATCATAGAAATAGTTTATTCTGTTCTTATATTCCTATTCTATATAAAATTAAATATAATTGCATCATTTAATTATGTAATTTATTAGCTATTTAATAGTTTATATAATTTCACTACTCAGTTTCATTTGACCTTTACAACTGTCACCAGGAGCTGTATATTATTAGAATTCTAAACAAATAGGGATGAGACCTAAAAATGACTAAGTAAAATGTTTCAGAATTTCAAAAACATACTTAAAAATTTATTTTGGTTCTTGGTTTTACTTAAAAATGAATGTTATTTTAAAGATCTTTATAGGACATGTATGGCTTTAACTTTTATATAAAAATATAATCTACTTCCATTGATTTATGCCCTACTGGGCAGGTCTAGTGCTTTCAAGAATATGTAGATTACCTGATTATTGTCATTTCAAATATTACTTTTATAGAAAGCAAAAATACATGAACATGTATTCACTAGATGAATAAGAGCTAGTGAGGTATGGTGGATGATTTCTTACCACTAGGATGAATATTCTTTCCTCATGTAACATGATTACACTTCTAATTATTTCCTCCAAAGGCTTGCTTTTGTAGATGATCATCTCACATGTTTGATTTTGTGATCTGTACATCAAGAAAATATGCCTTTTGCAGAAACAATATTAGTAAGATGGTATAATAGGACCTCCTAGATCTTGAAGTACTAACTCTTGTAGAGAACTGTTAGAATTGTAACACCTTCATGAGAACTCATGAAACAAGAGGTTTCAGTACCCAAAGGTGGGAAAAAGCAATGCAATAGGCTAGGTAGGAAAGCTGGTATTCTTTAATAGTGACCACTTCACACTCAAGATGGAATAGGTTAAAAAGGATACACACTGAACATTCTTTTACAAAAGTTTTAGAAGGGCACTTTTATTGTTTCCTGTTTCTTATACTGACATAAACCAATGTTACTTTTCTGTATAGGAACTACAGACAATGAAGGAGATTTGTGGTGGCTTACTGTAACCAGAGGCAAGAATGGCTAAGAAAAACATCGGTTCACAGCCTCTACTTCAGAGGAAGTAGAATTCCTTCTTACATCTAGTGCTCTGAGACTATCTGAGGTACTATATTGTCTTGTCATGTTGGGTGATGACAGGGAAGCAGTGCATTTAGGACAACTGTGGGCTTCTGAAAAAAGCAGGATATTGTTGTCGTAGTACCAAAGGATGAAAGGCAATGGAGGGAGACTGAGGTTATGAGCATTTGAAAAACACATCAAGAAAGATGCCTAATTAAATTCACCAAGAAGATATACCAATTTTAAAACTTTATTCCAAATAATGGATAGAATAATCAGACAGCTACCTATAAGCAAACAAGGGAGTTGAAAAATACCGAACAACTGAGTCTAAATTCTAGAGAATAAACCACTGAAGAGTTTTGTATTAAGCACACAGAATATGCTCTAAGATCATGAGAGAAAATCTTAACAAATATCTGTTCTCATGCCAAACACCTTTTCCAGCCAGAGTAGAATGAATTGGAAAGAAGACAATATATGTGAAAAAATGAAAATCTCAAGTAACATGTTTGGAAAACATGTGAAGCAAAAAGTCACACAGAGAGGAAAATTTGAAGTTGTAAATAAACAACCATATTTTTAAAGTAGAGAAGGGATGGGAAGGTGGCTCAATGGGTAAAAAGGTTTGGGTGAAAGAAAGCCTGAGGACCAGAGTGCAAAACCCCACTACTCACATAAAAGCAGCATATGACAGCATATGTCTTCTACCTTATCAGATTCACATGCATATAGCACACACACACACACACACACACACACACACACACACACACCCCACAGACTCAAGATAGAACAATCTCTAATTAAGCAGTAATATTTGTTGAAAATGTCTTTATGTGATCTAGACAACTAATAACTGTAGAAAGAGAATTAGCCCTCCCGGGGAAGCATTCCCTTATTGGTTGTTCAATATAGAGTGTTCAGCCTTGAAACCATATAAACCCCAACATCAAGAACAGACTTGGTGGTATGTGTCCACATATGCATACATACACCTATATGTAATAATAATCGAATAAGATAAGGTTATTAACTTGAAAGTAGAAGGTAACATGGGAGATAGTGAATGGAAGGTAGCTGGGAAGAATTGGAAGGAGAAAGTGATGTGATCCTATTTCAATTAAATCATGTTAAAAATTGAAAACAGACTGGAAAATGCTGCATGCCTTTAATTCTAGCATGTTAATTGCATTCTGTGAGTTTGAGGTCAGCCTGGCCTATGGAATGAGTTCTAGGATATCCAAAGATATAAAGAGAATCCTTGTCTTGAGAAAAACAAAATAAAAAATAAAATAAACAAAGACTAAAACATATTTCTACAAAGAACACACAGGCACACACACGAAAAATAATTAAAATAATATATATAAGAAAATATATTCAACTTAAAAAAATGCCAATCAATAGGCCAGCAAGATGGTTTAGTTAGTAAGGGTGCTTGGTATTAAATCTGAAGACCAAAGTTAAATCCTGCAAACCACAAAGCAGAAGGAAAGAACCAACTCCCATAGATTGTCCTCTGTTCTCCACATGTACATCCTGCATGCACACACATATTAACCAAAAATTACTAATCATAAGAAATGAAAATAGGAAAATGCAATAAGTCAAAGATTCAGTGAGATATCCCATAATCTTATTAGGATAGCCATCCTAACCTAAATAATAATTCAAATTTTCATATCTCTGGAGTGTTACCCTTGAACATATTTTGTAAAAATTTAATATGGAACAACCATCATGAAAAGTAGTGTGAAATTTCCTCAGAAATAAGAAAGCAGAAATTTTATATGTTCTAGTTATCTCAGTTCTGAATATGTATCTAAAATAAGACAGACTCTTAAAGTAGTATTTTCTGCTCATGTTCAGTATGCCATCATTCACAATAGTCAAGATACAGAAACAAGCTTAAAGTTTATGGATGCATGAATAAACAACAATGGATTTTCATTCAGCATCTTGAAATCCAGAAATCCTATGATTGGAAATGCAGCATATTTAGTAGAGTGCTTCAAGCATGAAACCTTTGGTTTGATGTTGTATAATATTACTTTAACTATGAAAAGCTGAGTTACTTTTATTTGTGCTGCATTTATTTATGTAAAGATATGTTGCTTTTTCACTTTGCCTGCCTAAGGCACCTGACTGTTCTAATGAAATCATGAATGGCCAATAGGTAGGTAGAGGGATAGGGAGGGCTGGCAGGCAAAGAGTATAAGTGGGAAGAGAAATCTAGCAAGGAACAAGACAAGAGAAAAGAGAGAACAAGGGAGAAACAGAGGGGCACACTCAGGGCCAGGCAGCTACCATACTGACAGACATGGAGAAAAGAGGAAGATAAAATATACAGAAGGAACAAATGGTAAAAGTTCCCAAGGCAAAAAACACAGATTTAAAAAAAAAAAAAAACAGATTCAGATAAGAGCTAAGATAAGGATGAGCATTCATAATAAGTAGTCTCCATATCATGATTTGGGAGTTAGTTGGTGGCCCAAAAGAAAGCCTACTGTGGTTTGATCCCTAGCACATCAGAACATGAGTAGAGTGATGCATATCTTTATTCCTATCACTCTGGATATGGAGATAGGAAGTTCAGAAATCTAAGGTTATTCTCAGATATACATAAGGTTCAAGGTTCACTGCCATATACCCATGAATCCTTATCCCTGCCTGACAAAGAAGGACATTCCAGAAATCAAATCTGAGAACAAAATTCTAAATTAATATTAAGGTAAAATGTCTAAGGTTTGCTATTTTCTAAGAAATGTTTATCTGAAGGTTGAAACTGCAAGATCAGATATTTTCATCGGTTTGTCCTCTAGGACCCCTTAGTTTCATAATCTCCTGCCAGGTGTTATTAAGGCTGGAATATACATAGGAGGAAGAGAACTATGGGAAAACAAAAAACAAGAAAGTAATTCAGGGGTCATGATTACTCTAACAATGCACTATCAAATGAACCAAATGGAGTCTCACAAGTACTACACATTTCATTTCTCCCAAAAGTGACCCACTTCACACACTCTCCTTCTAGTACTTTACTACTAAAGCTTTCATCATCTATCAACATCCCCACACTGAAGACCAAGGATCCAACATATGAACTCTTGAGAGACTTCACTCAATTATAACCAGTCCATAACATGAAATAATAATAAAAAGATAACTGCTAGAAGAGCCCGCTTATAGATGTTATCTAAATTAACTAAATTCATAGAAATAAAATAGAAAATGGTGTTTGTCAGTAGAGAAAAGGAAAACAATAGTTGTTCAATATGTATACACTTTTAGTCATGCAAGATGAACATGTTCTAAATATAGGATCACCATGATATGTCTGTTATTAATACTGTGCCATTTTTACAGAGGTACAAACCTAGTTCAAAATTAGTATGGTGGTATTTTATAGTGTATTTTTTATAATATAAATGATTTGACTTGTGTTTAAAATACACATACCTCCTTGATGTTCTTTAATGGTAATAATTGCTGGCCCATGATATGGACTCTGGTCCACTGATTGCCTCTCTCGTCAGTTTTGACATATTCTGTCTCTACTGCAATTACTTTCTGGCTTGTGGTTACATTTTACTAAACAATCTGCATTCATATCTGAAAGCAGTGGAGTTTAAAGGAGACACTTCAGCATGGTCCCACATTCTCTGAAAGTGCTCCTGTCCAAGTTAGCCAAGGTCTTGTACAGGCTTTATATATCTTCCTTTGCTAAAATATACTTCCCTCAACTTCCCTACATAGAAAATGATCTGTCTCTTACAAAAACAATCTTTAAGTATTGCTTTACTTCAGTTCTCTAAAGAAATAGACCATAGGGTATGACAAATATATATCATATATATTAATACATATTATTTTATATATGATTACATATTTTATATTTGATATATATCTGTATATATAAATATTTATTTAGTGAGGTTTTTATTTTATTTGAGATAGCGTCTCTATGTAGCATAGCACTGGCTGTCCTGGACCTCACTATGTAGATCAAGCTGGCCTTGAACTCATAGAGATCCACCTGCATATGCCTTGCCAGTGCTGGGATTAAAGGTGTGCATTGCCATATCTGGCACAGATTTTAAAATAATCACCCCTGAAATGCTGATAACATGCTGTCAGTCCTGAGTCTCATCAGTTAAAGTAGACCCAGGAAAGTCTGTCTTTCAGTGACCAGTAGTTATTTAGCCCACAAGACAGAGTGCCTCAGTAGTTCCAATCTGGTGCCACAAGGAAAAATTCCTTGATGAAAGCTTGGAAATGTTGGTCCTTCTGTCAGCAAAAGGATCTTCAACAGTAACAACATGGTAAATTAACTCAGCCACAATGGGCCAAACAAGCAAATGGTGAGAATAAATTTCTTTCTGAAATTCCTTTTTATCTCAACAATTGAGGTAGCCTTTTACAAGAAAATTTGGACACTTATTCAGGTATAGCTCCCTAGTTGGGTGATTTTAATTAGTTGTAAATTGATGTTAAAACCAACCGTAACAACTTCTCATAATTGAACATCTCCTTTTCTATGTACCTGATATGGATATAAAGCAGTATTTTACAGTTATTTAGATGTTTCTTGAATGAGAATGTCAAACTGTCCATTGATGTACACATCTCTGATTCCATGGTGTGTGTTGTTTATCTTTACTTCTAAAAGAGCTTCAGATTGAGTAGATAAGTACAGGTAAGTGTGTATAAAGTAACTATGAAAGAGTAAAGTGCTGTAAAAGACCAGAAAACACACTACCAAATTGAAGCTAGCAGAGACACAGGCTATAACTGTAATAATTAGAAATAAAAAGAAGTTAACAAGAATTTTTATGGAAAATAATAATGTAAAGTGGAGACTACCTAATCTGTTCTGAATGTAAAGAGAATAGAAAATCAAAATCAATGCAGATGATTAGGGCCCCACATTCATAAATTAACCTCTGTTGCTTGCTCTATACAATTTGAAAGTGTTTTCTACAGAAATACTTTAACCATTGAAAATGAAAAATACATTCTAGTTTTATCTATTTTGTAACTAAAAATAATATAAAGTTTTAATGTTGGTATTGGGATTAATGGACTATTTTTTTATTTTGTTGTAATAAATGTCATTAAGTCCCCCTTTTTCCAAATGTAACCCTTGAATTAGCACTCAAAACTGCAAACCTTACAAATTTATTGAGATGACCATGCAAAATGATTGTGTCATATTCTCTTTCACATCTTTTACCTCCCACATTCACTCAATTCTCATGATAAACGTTTATTTCTATTTAATGGCTTACCATATTTAAGGGTTCATTATCCAGATTTTACGTCCAGCAGCAAATCTTAGCACTGTAATCTCAATAACATATGCAAATGTGAAAATCTGTCTTTAGCTGAATATTGTAAACATTCAGACCTATTCTTTTCTACTACCTCACTAAGCATTGTGCTTTCTTGTTACCACTAGGAAAGCTTACTAAAGAGGCATCCACCTATAGTTGAATCTATTTCTCTTCTGCTGAAGTATAAACAGTAGTTTAAAATTCTCCATAGAAGATTGAAGTGGCATAATCTTTTATAGGCTATATGTGATCTTTATTTCAGTTTTGCATAAATCAATTAATGTGCTCAATTATCAACCATTATCAGTGAAATCAATACCTCCAGCTGAAGGGCAGTAGTTTTACACTTTTGGAACATCAAGAATGTTTGGACCTCAAATGATTTGCTACAGGCACTGCATAAGTTCATTTATTAGTACATATTGGCTTGTATTTTTTTTTCTTTTTGATATACCGATTGACCAGTAGTTACTCAAAATTCTACAGTACATAAAGCACACTTTCATTATAATAAATATAAGATGATTAACTGCTATTCTTAAAAAGACATTTGCCTTATTTAGGCAAACTATTACAGGACTTCTTTTGTGCATAAGAACATACAGGACCTCAACTTGTTAACTGACTTTAGTACCTTTCATAGGATTGTTACCCAGAAGTTGACAAACATTTTAAAGATAAGAAAAATGGTGAATTTGCCACATCTACTTTATTAAGGATATTTAGCAGAGACGTTTGTTTCATTGAAATCTTATTGGAAAGGAACAAAGTACTTTACTACAAAACATTTTTCTGTTTTCTGTTTTGGATTTGAATCCAATGTAAATATTTTGAGCTCAATTCAAAAGACTCATGTTATGGAAAGAGTTGTCTTCTGACCTACATAAGCATGCTGTGCATTCTGCACCTTGCCTACAGATACACGAATAAGTGAATATTTAAATATGTAATAATTACAGGTTATTTTCACACCTACAATCTTAATATTGACATAAGTACAAAATACCTTCAGGTCTATTCCATAAAAGCACTTGTAGCATCTAAAAACCATCATTCTTTATTAAAAAAGTATAAATCTACAATAGCATCATAAAAATATTAAGGCACAAATAAGAGTTATAGAAATATTGGGAAACTTTGAGTTGTTAAACTTTTACTCATTAAAACAGACTTGTGTTTCTAAAACTTAGTACTTTATTTTTGGCTAACAGTAAGTCATTATGGTCAGAAATATTAAGAGATGTTTTAAAATGGGACATCTAAAAATATTTATCTACAATTATACTGATAAAATCATTTAAATAAAATATTCTCTAAAACTGTTCTTGCATAAGAATTGCCATCCTCATCTGTTAAAGTTCCTTCATAGAAAAAGTGAGTGCAAAGAGTCATAATCTCCTCAACTGAGATTTCTGCCATGATGCCATCTGTATATAATTCTGCCTCACATACATGTGATTTTAGGAGATGTTACCCCAAACATATAATCTGTGAAAGCATTACTGAACCAGTATTCTACACAGTGAGAGAAAGTTGTCATTTATTCTGGGGTGAGACATTTTGGTTGTGCCTGTTTTGGAGTCACTCATGGTCCTCTAACACTTCACCTGATTCATTCACAACACTCAGTTTGGCTGTGGAGTCAATATTTTTTGTTCTGTTGTCAGTGAGTAGCCTATTTCTTTATGTCTCCCAAAGAAAATGTTCATACAACAGTTTTGGTAAATAGAGACAGATGACCCTAAGTTTTGGGAGCTTGTGTACTCTAGACTGCATGGGACCAGCCTATGCCCTCTGCATATGGGTGACAGTTGTGTAGTTTTGTCTGCTTGTGGGGCCCCCTAGCAGTGTGATCAGGACTTGTCCCTGGCACATGAGCTGATAAACTGCATTTTTTGGAACCTATTCACAATCCCCCAGCGTTGATGGCAGGGAGGAAGTGCTTGGTCCTGCCTCCACTTGATATGCCATGCTTTCTTAAGAGTTGATGGGGCAGGGGTAAAAAGGAGATAGGAGAAAGGACCTGGAAGAGAGAAGGGAGGAGAAACTGTCTGGTATGCAAAATAAATTTAAAATTTAATAAGAAAAAAATTTAAATAATTTAAATTTTTATAACAAATCACAATCAGCCTGCTAATTTCTTTAAATCTAACATGGATTCATAATCCATGATAAGTTATCTTCAGTAATTCCAAACTACCATTTGTTAATTAGCTCTTTATTATTTACACAATAAAGATAAACCCGAAATGTTCTAATACTTCAGAAATCTAAGTACATTATTTCATAATCTTAGATTTCTAAGTTTAGTAGATCAGAAGTCATCTTTAGTATAAAAATGAGGAAAAAATATTAGAACTATCCTCCCAGCCGTGGACCAATAATATTTAGTTTGTCCCCTAAAAAATATGGCCAAAAAATATAATATATTTGGAAACTGTTATACAAAATAGACAACATAGTAGTAATGGCATAAGAAAATTTATTCACACTGTATTCTATCAATTATCTTCATAATTCTGTATAGTTATATATTTTATGTACTTATAAAAAGCTGTTCCTTTGAAGGAATATAGATGGATGGATTTCTATAGTTCTCAATTTCAAGAATGTATGCCTGGCTTGGAGATTGTAGAAAAAGGAGATCATATTATTGTGTTACTAGAAATGGAATGTGTTGAGCCTGTGTTATTGGATATAAATAAATGTAAATGCTTAATCCCTCATGATACTGCAACAAGCATCTGGTGCTTTTCAATCTTCTAAGGCTGCTATCCTATACTCTGTGCCTTTGAATTTTGGGAGTCTGGTTCAATAATTTCCAGCCTCAATAACAAATGGCCTTGCTCTTTCTTTATAAAGATCCTTCTAGGAGTCTACACATAACCAAAACACAAAGTGTATACTTTAACTACAGAACCATTCAAAGAAGGATTCACAAAAAAAGGATACTCAAAAATTTCTAAATTTCATGACTTGCTTTTTGCTAAGGCAGAAGTTTAACACAAAGATATCTGGTGTACACCACCATAATCAAATGACCGAACTCATCTTTGTTAATAACTTGACACTGACTCACTATGCTATGTACTGGGACACAGGAGAACTATACAAAAGGAAAATTAAGAATTTTTCATACCAAAAATATTTAAATATTATCCAGCTATAAGAAGACAATCAGAAATCACATAACTGTGCCTCAACTCAAAACATGCCATTGCCAAGACTAGATAAATATTCCATATTAAAGCAGATTAGCTTTAATCACATTCATATTTGAATATTATTCAGTATTTTGAATACAGTTTATGAATTAACTGTACTTGTTATAATGATAAAAGTTTTTACATAAAAGATTGTGGCTTTGTTTAGAAAATGTTGAGTATGCATTTAGGGGTGTGAGTGTGTGTTTAAAATACTGCAGAGAAGATAAAGATAAAGGAAGAAAATAGATGTGTGTGGAAAATTTTAATTCTACCCATAGTGTTTTGTGATGCTATTTATTACATTGATCTTTTAGCCATTCTGAGATGATTGAAATTTTGAAGTGCAGAATTGAAGTAAAAAAGAAGAAATTCTTAAGGACTTTTAGGTTGGCCTAAGCAGTAATTTGTAAATGCAAATTATCTTGGAATAGTATTAGAAATAGGTCTGAAATAGCCTTAGGCAGAAATTCAACATAATTTCATGTACAATATTCCTTAGGATTGTAAAATATTTATTTACTTGTTTGTTTTGCAATGCTGGAGATTGAACCTAGGACCTTTTGCATGCTAAATAAGTATTCCAAAGATAAACCAAATTCCCCTGTATTTAAAAAAATAGTATTTTATAATTTATTCTTTGAGAATTCTGTGAATGTATAAATGTACAGTGGCAATATCCACCAACCATTGTCCACATTGCCCCTTTCTTTTACTTGAAAGGAGACTCTATGTCTTGAACCCTCCTAGCCCTCTTCCACCAAGAGTGCTAGGATTATAAACATGTAACACTCTGCCCTATAGCTTTAATAATATTTCTCTATAATAATTTCAGAGTTTCCACATGTATAAGAATATATTGTGAGACAACATTTCAAAAAGTATTTGGTCATCACTTTTCTAAATGTTGGCTATGTTTTCACTAGAGTGAATAAAAATAAAAATATGTATTCCTGAAAACCAGGAAAATATTATAAAATTCTTCCAAGAAAGTAGTAAATTGCTTTCTACTGTGAACATATATATGTGCATATGTGTGTGTCCATGTGTGTCATAAAATATGTCTGATGACATACTTAAAAGTGCATAAAAATTATAATTGCTTATTTTAATTATTAATTGTAAGCTGAAACTGCTCTCCTAAATTTCAGAGCATTACAGCAAAACTATAGGGGAATAATTCCTACACAATGGCTATGATCAAAGTTTTGTTTCAAAAAGATTAAACTTGATTTATGGAGATGAGATAGTGTATTGTAGGTACTCAACTTAGTATCTGCACTGACTAGTTACTTCCAACCAATTACCATCATTTAAAAACTATCCATATTATATAATTCTTCATATTTCTGACACCATTTGTGTGGAGCATTAGATATAAAGTAACCAAGGACACTACAGTTGTATCTTAACAGCTGTTTCCTGATGGACAATATGTTTCTTCGGGAGAAATACCTTGAAGCTTCAGGTTCTTCTTAATATGATTAAGTGCCAGGGGACGTTTCCAATTTTCATGTATGCACACCAGTGAAGCTTCTGTTTCCTCAAAAGGCCCCATCGTAATTTTAATGTTATTTCATTGTGGGATTGACCCCTTTTGGTATGTTTATAAGGACAATAAAAATACCTTATAAGTGAAAGCTTGTTCTCCATGATTTGAGAAGTAAAACAATTCACTTTAAGTAATAAATATGCTCCATAGATGAAGAATGTAATCAAGTAGAATTTGTGTGAATTGTTTATTTTTATTCTGAATAACTTCTGAAATCAAATTTTATCTTCAGTAACTAAGTAGAATTTTTGTCAAAATACTTGGATATTTTAATTCCTTTTCAATATAAAAAATAAAACACTATTTTTCTTTATATTTTAACAACCACTTGACAGTGCCTCAATCATTTTAGCTGTCAAGTCCCTATGATGAGCTATAAATTAGAATTTTGATTTACATGATTTATCTTTTAAAATGCTCCTCAATTTAGTAAAAAGGATGGGTTGGAGTAAGCAAGGCATCAAACAGTTACAATAAATAGCATTTCAGTCAATGTCTTTGTCTAAACTTGATTCTGTAGGATTGACTGGAGCTTACATTACACCATGAAAGTGTTATTTTGTTTTTCTTTCCTTTTTTTTTCAGGACAAGCAAGCAAGAATTTCAAAATCCCATACTATGTGGGCATTGCCTATGAGCCTGTCCAAGAAAACATAAATTATCAGTTTAGACTTTGATCAGGTCTAGTGTTCTAATTGAAGTTCTCTAAGGGTAAAGACACCCACAAGCATGTAGAAGATGGGGTAAGCTGGACCCTAGGGGCATTTTCTAGAATTATATTTATCTTTCCTTTCCACCTTCTGGAATTATTGCTAAAACAGTAATTTTCTTTATTCTACAATAATGATGATAATAATGTTAATCAAATATTTAATTTTAAATGTTATTTATCAGTTAATAAACAAATGGTCAATTAATAGGAATTATTTTAGGTATATTTTCACCGTGCATTGTACTTGTGTATATATATATATATTTTGACCATGTTTCTCCAGTTAATAGGATTTTGGCTAACCAATTTCCTTAGTATAAATATATAATAAAGAGAAATAATTTCTCATTTAAAGAAAATTTATGTTCCATGAATATTGTGAAAATCACATGAAGCAATTATATATATATATAATATATATGTGTATGTGTATGTGTGTCTGTGTATAATTTTCAATTGCTTCCATACCAAAATAGCAAAAACTTGATGACTTAAGACAAATCTATTACATTATCTTAGATCTTTGCATCCAAATTACGCATTCTACTACATAGCATCAGGTTGCCTTCTAAGCATATAATTCCTACCTAGAGTAGAGTATTAGCACTGGGAACTAGTGGCCATCGTGGCTTATTCCAGTTTGAAGGGTAGTATCTGAAGCAGGAGGATTGCAAATAGTTTGATTCCAGAGACTACCTTAACCAACTAAAATAACAAAGATTAAACTGCATTGTTAAATGTGTTTGTTAAGATCAATGGCTATTTCTTTTGTGGTCATCTGTATGACCATCATTATACTAAAAATTTAGAATAAGTCACAAACACTACCCGTTAACAAGAAGCATCTACCCCTCTTCTTCCCACCTATGCTTATTATATAACCTACATCAATTTATTTATGTTTCTATCATTTTATCCTTTTGAGACTGTTATAAAAAGTGAAATTATAAAAGTGTATTCTTTTGAAACTGAATGTTTTTACTCAAAAGCATGGCCTTGAGCTCCATACAAGTTTGCAGTATATCAGTAGTTTGTTTCTTCTTATCTGCTAGTATGAATAACCCGCATTTTACAGAACTATTTGTCTGCATGTACTAACATTTTGTCTCTTCTTATCTAAGAGAATGAATGTCGTACAGTTTGCTAAAACATTTGCCCATTGTTGAAATATCTTGCTTGTCTCTTCTTTGGAACTTCTACAAACTAAGTTACTGTGAACAATTACATAGAGCATTGTGCGTGCGTGTGTGTGTGTTTGTGTGTGTGTGTGTCTTTGTGTATGGTCAGTCTCTTTTCTGAGCTAAGTGTGCAGAAGTGCGACTGCTATGCTACTTGGTGAGTTTAAGTTTTTTTTGTCTTTTTTAAACTTACAAGTATTTTGTAGTTACTGGGCACTATTTTATTTCTGATTACATTTATCAGTAATCTCATTTCTTTGCACTATTAATGACTATCTGGCATTATAACTTTATTATTTATTTTACATTTCATAATAGTTTTTAATTACCTGATATTTAATGAAGTTGAATTTCTTTCCATGTATTTCTTTTTTGCTGGCTATTTATCTTCAGTTAAATGCCACTGGTTGCCCTTTGCTTTTTGTCTTTCTTGGAGTAGATAATGCTTACTCTAGAACTCATAATTCATCCATGCAAAGCACTCACTTTATCAGTGAGCTATACTCTCACTTTAATTTGTTGTTTGAATTGTTTAGTTTTAAGGGTTTTTCAGACATTCTAAGTATTATTCTTATCAAATGTAGTTTAGAAACATCTTGGCATAACCAGTTGATTTTACTTCCATTCTCTTCACAAGACTGATACAAGAATCCTTTTAATTTTAATGAAGTCTACATTGATAATTGTATGGGTTACACTTATGTCACAATGTCTGATAATTCTTCATCAAATGTAATTTCCACAAAGTATTCTCCTATACTTTCTTGGAAAAGTTTTGAAATTTAAAATTTTGCATGGAAATTTATGCTGTTTGAATTTAATTTTATATAAGATGTGAAGGTTAAGTAACAATTCAGTTTTTCTTTAATAAGTCCTTATTAGTAATTTGTTTTAAAATCCACCTCTCTTAGTTGATATTCTTTTCTTTTTTAAATGCTTTTATTAGTACTTTATTATAATTTTCATTTTTATTTCTTTGAGAATTTCATACATGCATACAATATATGATCATTCCTACCTCCCACCTACCTCTATGCAATCTCCAAATTCCCCAAAGAAACTCCCATCATATCTCCCTTCCAAATTCATGTCCTCCTTTTAAAAGTAACTTTTTTTATCTGGCTGTGTCCAACTGGGGTTCTTTATGAGGGTCTGAGGTCATATAGTTGGGGCATATTAGTAGCCACCTCCACAAAATAGAGTTAGAGGGAAAGGGAGAGACTTTCTGGTCTCTGAATCTCTTAACTGCTAAGTTCTTCAGCTAAGGGCCTCAGGAGGTCTTCCCCCATCCATGCATCCATGCTGGAATTTTTTTTATTGGGTATATCTTGTTTGTGTAATTGATCACAGCTCCTATGAGTGGGTGTGTGCAGCCATGTCTTATCAAGAAGATAGCATTCCACAGCTTTCCTCCTATCCTATAACTTTGTTAAATATTGTTATCCACACTTTATAGAGGCATCCCCATAGTGTCCTATTCTGTTATATTTCTCTCTATATCTCTGTTTCTCTTTCTCCCTCTTCCTCTCCTGACCTCCTCTCCAAATCTTAATCTATATCTCTATCAATATGTCTGTCAGACCCTAGGTCTTAATGTGTACCTCTATTTATCCATCCATCTTTCTGTCTGTCTGTGGGGAATCTTGAAGAAATGAATGTGACTGTGGGTATTAGGTCATGATATTAAAAAGTGAATTATGAAGTGTTTGAATGAAGTATTGTATTGGAGGAGCAGGGGGAGGAAAACTGAACATGAACATACAGCTGAAGGGAAACTATTGTGGGGTGGAAGTAGAAAGTAGAGCATAGAAGACAAAGAATTAGGATAATGGAAAGAGAATGAAAACAGGCTTGGATTTTACTATGTAGTACTGGCTGGAATAAATCATGGGATCATCATTCTTCTGTCTCTATGTGTTACAATTCCAGATATATACCATCATGCACTGCTACCATCACGTGTGGCCTTCTTAATTACCATTTCATTATCACATATTTCTTTGTGAATTTTACTTATATCTAGCTTATTAGATAGATTGCCTGATGTTAATATAACTTAGCAAATTTTCTTCAGAGTAGCATATTTTCATTTTCCCATCTCTGCTATAACAAATCATAAGTTTTAGAAGCTTAAAGCAATGTATTATTAATTTTTAATTTGCATAAGTCAGAGGTCATACAGGAATCTCTCCATTTTAAAACTCTGGTAGCAATGCAGCTGCATGGCATAGTAAATTGTATGAATAAGGATCTGCTTTCAATCTCTTTAGATTAGGGAAATCAATTCCTTGTGGTTGGAGGGAAAAGATAGCCATTTCCTTTCCAGTCATCAAACAAGTAAAACCTTACTTTTTTCAGTCTTAGAACAGAAGAAATTATATGGCAATTTGACAGACCTGCTGTGCCTATAAAATACTGGAAAGCAGGGAGAAACAGATGACACAAACATCACTATGTCACAAAAGATAAGGGCTTTCTTATAGAGGTGTGGGCCTTACTTAGTATGAAGGAAGAAGACACTGAGCAATAGTTGGAAACAGATCAGTAGTCAAAGTAGAATTTCTGAATGAATCCTAATGGATTCCCTAGTTTTAAGTAGAGACAATAGGAAAGCCTGACTCCAGTACAGACACAGTACTAGTGTCTGAGAATCTATTGTGTTTCTTTATTTCTTATCTCTAAAGATGAATAGCATTTGTTCCCATTTGCTGTCAGATAAAGCCACTCTGATGGTAACTGAATAAGACAATGAACTGAGGCTGGAGAGATGGCTCAGAGGTTAAGAGCACTGTGGTTCTCAACCATTATGAGATTTAATGCCCTTTTCTGTCCTGCAGGCATACATGCAGACAGAAAACTGTAAACATAAAAAATAAATAAATCTCTTTTTAAAAGAAAAGACAATGATCTGTGACTATAGCGAAATGCCATGAAGAGTCATTTTATTGATAGTTTTTAAAAAGGCAGTAGTGTTTGGTTTTACCCTAGGTTTCTAGGCTAACTATTCTCTGATTTTGATCACCCTGGTACTTTTGGGTATTACTTCATTCTCGCAGAGGGGGCCTCAATTCAAATAAGACATAGGTTGGCTACTCTCACAAGTTCTGCCCTAGCGTATTTTGTTGGTAGGACAGAGGTTTTATGACTGGGTTAGTGTTTATGGTTTTTTTTTTCAGTTTCCTACAGAATACTTCCTGCACCAAAGAGATTAGAACATAGTGGGAAAGGTTCCATGTAGGCACCAGCTCAACTTCTCCATGTTCAATGAGTTCTGTGGGTACTGTCCTCCAAAATGGGGCTCCACTATCAGTTGTGGAGAGCAACTCTTTATCTTCGCAAAACCTGGGTTGTTTGGGGATTTCCATGGGACCTCTTGGATAACAACTCAATTGAATGTAACTCAGTCCTGCTATTACTGGAAGCCTCATTTGGTGACAAGAGATGGAGAGATGTGAATCTACATCCCTATCCCATGGAAAATATTTATTATATAATATCTGATAGTCAATTGATATATTCTCTCATATCTGCATGGGAACTGAATTTTACAAAAAGAAGAATGAACTAGTTATGAACCCATAACTTATAACAGTATATAGTGTCTGCTACACTGTGTTAACTATTGTAATAAATTGCTTTTTTAATTTTAGGTTGAAATTTACTTTTTCTAATATGTCAATTTAAAGAATTAATTAAAATAACAAGTAAAACATGAAATGCCATGATGTTTACTGAAGTCGGGGACAAGAAAAATGTATATTACTAATTATATTGTTCCAAACTGAACTTGGAAACAGCCAGAGAGCTAGAAACAACAAAAAGGTAGTAGAATGAATAAAAACTAGATAAAATATTTAATGCAAAGATGATTTGCATTAATACAGGAAGTTATTTAAGCAAAAAAAGATCATACCTCATAAAGTCAGTCTTTAACCTGTAGAAAGTATCTTTCCAATAAAGTTTGTAAAGGATAAATCTGGAAGATGAATAGAATAAATAAAGATATCAGCATTTTTTGTAGATGATATTCAACTGGTATCATGGTACCTGTCTACCTATTATATTATACCCACATCTCAAATCAAGGCTCAAGAAGAAAGACAATATAATTTCTAAAACGATACAGTAAGTAAACTAGTCAAAAATTTGGTAGAAGGGAGAGATTGCATTCTCCAGGAATCCCTACCCAGAATTTAAAAGAGCCACAATGAAGAATCCTGAAGAATGAGAACTGAAGAGATCACCATTATTGAATAAAAAACATAACAAGAAAATATGCAGCATGACCATTGAGCCTTAACAGCCTTTCAGGTATACTGACACGAAGGGGCAGATCCCAGATAAAGAGAAGTAAAAATCCTAGGGTTTTTCACAAGCCCATGTGAGGAGGTTAAGAAACAAAAGGAACTTCTGTTAAGGAACCCAGGAGCATGCGCAGTGTCATGCGGATGTGAGCAGTGGAAGCCCAGGAAGATCATGTACTGGAAGTGACGTTACTTAGTATGAAAGCTGTAAAGGAAGTCCTTGTTCGGAAGTGGTGCTCAGAAGCAGCCAAGTCTGATGTACAGAAAGTCGAAAGAGAGGAGTGTCCCAGGTACAGATGATTATTTAAAATATGATTCTAAATAAGGATTTAGGGGATTATACAACATTGAACAGAGAACCTCACGGCACAGGTCAGAATCTCGCTCTTGATGTTAGTCCTTATGTGGACTGGTCTGGGTTGCGATAAACTTATACAAGTTTAGAGGTGTGATTTGACTCAGGCCTTGCTTCAAACATGGGAGGCATCCTTAAAAAAAATCTCAGGAAGTATTAAGGAATCCCGGTTCTGTACAGTAACAGTGGGGCCCAGGGAATAGACCATGTTGGGGAGAAGATGCAGTGTGGGAAAAGGGAGGCCTTAGTCTGATGCAGTCTGTAATGTGTGCACACAAGAGAGAGTAGGAGGTTTGGGGCTTATGGAAATCAAGGTACAGGTCCCAAGGGATTATTTTATGTTCTGTGTCCTGGAACTTGCCACAATGTTTTGGTTTAGAATGTTCAGTGCACATGTCTCCAAACAACTTCCTAGGGTTCCTCTTTATTTTTAATGGTTTTATTTATTTATTTATTTTAATGTACATTGTTGTTTTGCCTGCATGCATCTCTGTGTGAGGGTGTCAAATAACCTAGAAAACTATAGTTACAAACAGTTGTGAGCTGCCGTATGGCTACTTTGGAAGAACAGCCAGTGATCTTAACCACTGAGCCATATCTCCAGTCCCTATTTTTTATTTTTAATAAAAAAGACTTATTTGATTTTTAATTATGTGTACCTTTATATGTTTATATTTTCATATTCATATATATACATACAGATATATATCTGTGAGTACAGGTACCAGCTACCAGAAGAAAAGTATCAGATCTCCTGGAGCTAGAGTTACAGAAAGTGTATGAAACACCTGTTACTCTTATAAACCACTAAATCATCACTCCAACATAGGTTTCCAGGGTTTCTTAGAGAAATATAGTGGGGAGGCAGAGATTGTTTTGGATGCTGTTATTATATTTTACTATTTCTTTAACATTCATAGATGGAAAATATGTTTGGATAAAATATGCCTCCCTTAATTCCTGCCACAACCTACCTCCAGATATTTTTGTTGTTGTTCTTTTTTTAATTTTAGACAAAGAAATATAATTACATTTCTCACTTTCCTTCCTTCAGACTCTCCCATATCACCCCCTTGTTCTTTTTCAAATGAATCATTATTGTCTGCATATCTGTTCCAAAATAAAACCTATTCAGTGTTGCAATGAGATTTTCTGGCCCCAGGGAGCCAGAGTTCCAGACCCACAAACCTGCAACCCAGACACCTTAGCTGCCTGCGGCTGCTCAGCCCCCCCCCCCAAATGACTCAGACACTTATGTTAACTTCATGCTGTTTGGCCTATGGCTCAGGCACATTGCTAACTAGCTCTTTCATCTTATCTTAACCCATTTTCATTAATCTGACTGCCTTGTGGCCCGTGGCTCACTTGTGTTCCTTACATGTTTCTTCTTTAGGCGTCTGACTCAATCTGTCTTTGACTCCATCCTTCTTTTACTACCTATTCTGATTCCCCACCTACTTCTTCTATGGTGCCTGTCATGGGCCAACATATCTCTTTTATTTAAAGATTGATATTCACAGTATACAGAAAGACATTCCCACATCAGCTCCCCATTTCTGTATAATCAAAAGGGAAGGTTTCAATTTTAACATAACAAAATTACATATAACAAAATAGCTATCAAGCGGGAATTACAATTACAATATCTAATCTATTTGTATTTAGCAAAAATTAAAGAAAATACTCTATCTACCTTATCTTTATGAGTCTAAAGTTTCATATCCAGTATACCTTTTAAAATAACTAAGAAAATCTATACCTATAACTATCTAATCTTCAACTACTTCAAAGACCACAGAAGGATATATTTACCCAAGTAAACAGGAAGTGCAAGCAACTTCCAAAATTTAGAAATGATAGAGATGACACCTATCTGCCTGGACTGTCACCCAAAGTTCCTTTATAAAGTCTGGGCATCCATTTTCAGTCTACAGGCCCAGAGTCTCTGGCATACCTTTCAGTGAAGCAGGAAATCTGAAAAAAAATGCTCTGCTTATTCTGGCATAGTTCATCAATTGTTTCTCCTTGTGCCCTGAAATATGACCGACAGTTTTCTCTGCAAAGCAGGAACCTGAAGGACCAGCTTGGCTTGTTCTGCCAAAGTTCAGAAGTCACTTTCATATGGAATCTGCATGTCCAGTTTAAACAGCATACTGTCAAGCAGTCAATACAAGAACAAGTTCTTGTCCAGTGGTTAACCGTTGCCACAAAGAAAGTAAACTCCATATATAGTTTCTTTGATGCCCATTTTTCTCTTGAAGAAAATTATTGCTGCTAGGCACAGACCTGTCTCACTGTCCATAAAAGTCTAAGTTTTTAAAATATTTTAAATGCCATATTCTGTAGGTCTTAGAAGTGTTTGAAGATTACTTATCTAATTTAGATATATTTTTGTATACCTAAAAATATAACTAACATGCATTTCTTAATTATACATTACAATTTTAAATCAGTTACATAAACATCGTACCTTAAACAAGAGTAGAAAATACATACAGCATAACAAAATTGACCTTAAATTTGTATCTATAAACCAAAATCCTTACCAGTTTAAAATATGTTGAGATTAACAGCTGATTTTTAAAGTAAATTCAATAATCTTAATTTTTGAAAATCACTCATATAACATATCCCCCTTTTCTTCTTAGAAAGAGATTGATTATGACCATTATCCATTTATAATGAAAACAAACATTTGTAAATAGTATTTTGGGAATTTGGGCATAGCTTTTCATTACTACTTCCTGCTGATTGAGGGATACTGATAATCTTACAGGTTCTTGAGACCAGATCATCTTAGTCTGCATCCCTGAAGCTGATGTAACGATCTCTTCCCATCAGAGAATTTTCAGGTGGTCTTGGTTGATGAAACCCTAAGATCCTGGAAGCAATCCACAGATTCTCATCTTCTGTGGAAACAAAAGCAGAACTCTTCCAAAGCAATAAATCCTTAGACATGAATTTCAAAATCATGATGCCTTTAAAATATATATTTTTGTTTAACTTAGCAGCATTTGCAATCCATTGTCCTTCTGCAGTTAGCTAATTAACATTTAAAAAATTTAAAGAAAACACAATAATAACCATAATTCAGATTCTGCATCTATTTTCCATCTTTACGTGGCTTATTATATTTTTATTACTCAATTTCTCTTTTTTACGGACTTCCTCTACCTTCTTTTCTTTCTGAAGCCTATGTACATTTTACACACATTGTAACCCATTTGCAGGGTTTTTTTTCATCTAAAACTGTTTTATTGTGAATCCTTAATCATCTTCCAACCAGAAGAGCTTTTAAAATGCTACCACTCTTAAAGAGCCACATAATTTTTGCAGATAAAGCTGAATCAGTAATTCTCTGCTATGTCTCTGTTTGCTGTCAGAAAAATGCTGCTACTAAGAAACCATCTTTGACTCTATTTCCTTTTTGTTCAATATAAACAGAAACCTTAAATCAATCACATGCTACTGAGTCTTCTGTGAGACTTCAGGAACTGGCCTGATTGCAGCTTGTGCTCTTGCCACTCCATTTTGAATGTGGCCCGTACACCACGCTATTTTTATACAATGACCCACTTCAGATACACAATTTGGAAGCTGCTTTGGCTCAGTTTCTGTGCTCTCGAGCCCTTTCTAATCTTTCTCAGGCTTTTATGTTGGTGTTTGACCCATGTTGGTACACCATCTGTTACAATAAGATTTTCTGGACCCTCTCAGCAGAGGTCCAGACCCACATACCTGCTGCCCACTGCTGCCTAGACCCCACCCCAAATGACTCAGATGCTTGTATTAATTCATGCTATTTGGCCTATGACTCAGGCATTTTGCTAGCTTGTTCCTTCATCTTAACTCAACCCATTTTCATTAATCTGCATGTGGCCGGTGGCTCACCTGTGTTCCTTACATGTTTCTTCTTTGGGCAGCTGGCTCAATCTATCTGTGACTCCACCCTCCTCCTGACTATTCTGATTCCCCACCTATTTCTTCTAAGGTACCTGTTATGGGCCAAAACAGCTCCTTTATTTAAAGATTGATATGCACGTTATACAGAAAGACATTCCTGCTTCAACTCAGTCTTTATGTTACTCATATGTGTTTTCAGAGATGACCATTTGGAATTAGATAACCAATTGATATGCTCTTCTTTGAGGTAGAAGATTTCTTTTGCTCTCAGCATGTCTTCATTACCTGTAGTTTTTCTTTTATATTTGGGGCCTCATGGGCTTCCCCATCCATTTTTGCTTGTCTGTTGGTATCATCCTTATTCAGCTCATGTTTGACCAGTCATGTTGGTGATAATTAATGGTTTTCTGGGATTACTAGGATATGTAATCTCAGAATACTACTCCTTTCTAGTTATTACAATATTTGCTTCTCCTCCTCCACAATGTTCCCCCATGCCTTAGGTGCAGAAGTGTTTTGTAGATGTGTATACATTGGGACTAGGCTCCATAACTGCATTTTTATTGGTTGGGGTTTTCTATAGTCTTATCCATCTATTATAAAGGATTGCTTGGATCTGACTCTGTAGACCAGGCCAATTTTGACTGGCCTCCTGCTTCTGTCTATTAAGAAATGCTTTGTTCCTCATCTTCAAGGAGGCTTAGGTGTAATGGTTGTGTTATGTATTTGTCAGTTGGGGCTGGAAACCACACCATGAACTTTTTTTAGGTATTTTGAACAGTTGGGAATTTCTGTGATGCTCTCTGCACTAAAAAAGAAGCCGTGTTGATAAGGGTTGAGAGGTACACTGTGTTGATAAGGATTGAAAGAATACGGTTGAGAATTATAGTGTTTTTGGAAACTGGCACTAGTAGGAATACCAAGGGAGAAAAGCAGTACATTACCACTCTAAAAGGAAGGAAAAGGAGCACAGTGAGTGTCTTAGTTAGGTTTCTATTGCTGTAAGGAAACACCATGACCAAAAAGCAAGTTGGGGAGAAAGGGATTTATTTGGCTTATGCTTGCTGTTCATCACTGAAGGAAATCAGGATAGGAACTCAAAACAGTATAGGATTCTGGAAGTAAGAGTTGATACAGAGGCCATGGAGGGTAGCTGCTTACTGACTTACTTCCCGTGGCTTGTGCAGCCTACCTTCTTAGAGAACCAAGGGTCAGCAGTCCAGGGATGGCACCACCCACCATGGGCTAGCCCCTACCCTATTGATCAGTAAGTGAGAAAATGCCTAACACCTGGATCTCAAGGAGGCATTTCTTCTGCTGAGGCTCCTTCCTCTAATGACTCTAGCTTGTGTCAAATTAACACATAAAACCAGCCAGTAGTGCATAGAAATAATGTACCAAAGCAAGAACTAAAACCAGCAGGGTAAACTCCAAATTCTTGATCTCCATGTTTCATGTCATAGCACTCTCCAGATTTCCAACTCATTTTTGCTTTTTTATTTACAACATCCTACTCTCTCTTGGGCTGGCTCCGTACCTAGTCTACAGCTGTCCTTGGCGGTTATCCAAGACCACACCTCCTCATCTTTTTTATCCTGCCAAGTAGCTCCACTCTCTGGTGACTAAGCAATGAAATACATGAGCCTATGGGGTTGGCCCATTCTTATTCATACCACTAAAAGAATAGTGGAAGAAAACCAGTGTATAGCATTCTTCAGTGGTCTCTGCTTCAGGTTCTTCCCTTGAGTTTTTCCTCTAATTTCCTTCAGTGATAGGCTATATACAACCTACAAGGCGAAATAAACTCTTTCCCCCTAAATTGTTTTTGGTCAGTATTTTATCACAGCACCTGGAGAAGAAAACTAGGACAGCAATTTCATAGCATTTATTTGGAAGGCTGCTTTGTAGTGAGATTATAAATTCTAGACTAAGAACCTTAGACTATCTAAGTATTCAAGGAACCTTTCTTCAAAAGATAGAAAGCCACATGAACCACATTCTTCAGAAGAAAAGCTTATAAGAGTGCTCTTCTCTGGCTCCTTGCTCAACCCTGGGAGGACTGTGGAAGGGTCATCCACAAGGACAAGGTACATCCTTTATGCCATCACTTTCTTTTCTTTTTCAGGGAGCTGTGCTCTTTGATCTAAAACACTTAAGCCAGAAAATTTGAGGGAAGATTGATACTTTTGGGGATTAAGGTAAGCAATTCTGAGTAAGCTGTTGGGGAGAAAAGTAGTCCCACAGGGTGCCTAAACAGGACTTCCCCTATAATCAAATGAATAACCACCCTAAGTGTCATCACAGAACCTACATCCAACAATGAATAGAGGTGGAGGCAGAGATCCATGGCTGAGCCTTGGGCAGAGCTCCTGGTCCAGCTGAGACCAGGGGAGGAGAGTCTGTATGAGTAGGGGATAGGGATTATAAGTAAAATTCCCACAGTCATGGCTGGCTGAAGCTCTAGGGAGCTCACTGAATCAAGAATAGCCACTGGGAAACCATCAAGAAAAGGAGCTAGGCTCTCCAAGGGTAGACAACTGTTGATTGGCATGGGCAGTATGTGAAGCTTTGAGGAGTGGGATCAGACTGTGTTCCTGTGTGTGGGCTGGCACCTTGGGGCTGTGTCCCTGCAGAGGAACATCTAACCCAGTCTTGACTTTGGGATGAGGAAATAGGACTTACCTGAAGTGGATTGCAGGCTAAGCTGACCCACCTTGGGACTTCCTGCCCTTTTGGAGGAGGGGATGGGAGAATAGGGAGAGGGAAAGCTAAAGGCTAACTGGGAGGGATTGGGAGGAGGGAAGGGGGGAGCAGGGGGATATGTGGATAAGAAAAAGACATTTTTTAATAAAAATAAAATAAAATAAAATTTAAAAAAAACAAAGTATCCCCACAATGTCCACCTATCATGTTAGAACTTGGATGCTGGGATGTACATGTTAAGGACCCCCCCCTTTACTTTCTTTTGTTTTCTAATAGTTGGGTCATTAATACAAGAAAAAATATACAGCAAGAGCAAGGAGTCTTATGCAGTGCTAGTAATTGATGTGTTGACATTAAATAAAGATAGAATAATATTCACTTTATTACAGTTGCTATCTGCATGTACTCCACTATGGTCTTCAAATTTTGAGCTCTTAAAAAAGTGATAGTTGAGATTTCATTACTCTCTTTTAATTTCCTTGACTCACTCAAAAATATATTTGCTCTAATGTCAACCTCAGGTTAAGATAAAGATGTATGCCCAGCACTGCTAGGAATCTAGACTGAGACACAGATAAGACTGAAGATATTACACATAGTAGAACAGAAGAGAAAAAACAAAACTCTTAATATTGTTTTAATAGTCTAGGGTACCTTAGATTTGGGTAAGTATTTTTTCTCTTCTTAATTGGTGTTTTGGGAAGGAGAAAGTTTTGTTGTGGAACCCTATCACTTAAAGTATCATAAAAATGTCCCAAATCCTACCAAAATCAAAGGTAGGACCCTGAAAAGGGGCTGAGAGATCTACCCTTCCAAGTACATAGGTCTCTAAGAGATGTATTCTCTGTTGTCATAGAGGTAAGCTGGTTTTTGCCAGACATATTTATCATACCCTTCCCCACAGTTGCCTGAGCTAATGAAAAATGATTCTGGTAAGAAATTTAACCAATAGCTATCAAAATTTAGAAAGTATAGTTCAATCAGTACTCCACAGCCCTGGAGAAAGCTGCCAGGCTGATATTTAGTGATTTCCTGTTCCTGCTGATTTAAAACATGGTAAGATTTTGTTCTCAGCAATTTATATCATATCCCAGACACTTAGATTATTTAAAGAAAGGACAATTAGTGAAGCATATAGGAACATATACCCAAGAACAGAGTGATTTCAACAGAAATCTCTCCCACCATAACTTACAGATTAAAGTGGGAGAATAGATGAATTGAATGCCTTTCAGTTTTTCCATTATGAGCACAGGGGCACAAGTATTGAATATGATAGAATATCAGGTTAACAAAAGGTAGAGGTCTCAATATATAATATTTATAATCACAATTATATATAAAATCTTGAGATAACAGTGAATGATCACTGTTAGAAATGATAACACTGATAGAAATAACTAATTATCTGTCATAAGACCCTATTCATTCCTTTAGATAATTCAAATAAGAATACTATGTGAACAGCTCACTTCATCTACCTCTGAGAGAGGTAGTAGTAATCTTCTGACATAGGTAAGTTTTCAATAGAGGAGACAAACTAATTTTTTCTAAGGCTCCAGAGTATTGAGGGGATAACCACACCACACAAAAATTAGTTTCTGCCTTTGACCAAAAGAATTTCCAAATAAGGGGGAGCTTCTCTTAAATCTCTAAGAAGATATGGTTTTAGTCTTAAAGGAACAGGTTTTATTTGTTATTTGGAAATTTTACCCAAATTTGATCATATTCACCCCTCTATACAACTTTGTGTAGCCTTTTGTTTTTAACCATTAAGTACAATTTATGCTGCCATATAGTTTTGAGTTTGTGTGGCCAGTCATAGGATTATGGTCAACCTATCAGGGTGCTATTTACTTTAAGAAAACTGACTCTGTAGTACCAGCAGCCATCAGTTGTCTGTAGTTCCTAAGCTACAAGTAGAACTTCATACCCACTTTCGGGGGAGGTAGTTTTTGTTATGGCACAGAATGTGGCTTGTGCTCATCAAGCTCCACGTTGATCATACTTGTGGAGATTGTGCACCTTTTACATTTACAAAAGGAGTGTGGACTACAAAGCCTAATACATAAATATATGTCTACTATGAACCCTGATAACTCTCTTTTTTTAGATTACAAATCTCATTTTAATATCTTTCAACATAAATAACAATAACAATAGTAAATTTGTGCATTTGTAGACTCCCAAAAGGGGAGACACATTAGCCACACAGAAACCATACTTAAAAACAAACACACACACACACACACACACACACACATACACAAAAAATACTTGACAAAGTGCTTATCTTAGTGATAGCAAAAATGAGTAAAAAAAAGCTATTTTTTTATTTAAAAAGGTTTTTTCCCATGAATCCCCCTGCTTGCCCTCCCTTCCCTCCTCCCAATCCCTCTCAGTCCTTCTTTAGCCTCCTCTCTCCCCATACTCCATCCTTTTCCCCAAAAGGGCAAGAAGTCCCAAGGTGGGTCAGTTCAGTCTGGTGTATCCATTTGAGGTACCCAGATAACTTTCATATTAGGTTAGCTAGTATTCAGTGGGGGTCTCTTATTTTCCCCTAGCAGATTTTCCCTGTAAATTTTTATAACATGATGTAGGCTGTTTTACTGTCTCAGTAACCACTTCCAAATTACTACACAGAAGCTTATATTAATTGTAAATTCTCAGCTGATAGTTCAGGCTTATCACTAACTAGCTCTTATATTTTAAGTTAATTCATATACTTTATTTACACTCTGCTACGTGGTGGTGACTTTATTAGCATGGCATGATCATCTTCTGTTCCCTCTGCATCTGTATAGAGACTCCTCTGACGCTGCCCTTCTTTTTCTTAGCTTCCTCTGTGTCTGGATGTCCCACCTATACATCCTGTCTATGTACCATCCACTTAGCTTTTTATTAGCAATAAGAGTAATACATATTTACATTGTACAGAAGGATTATTCTACAGCATTTTCATGTTTTTTTGTCAAATTAAAAAGAAGGTCTTAACCTGGGTAAAATTATATAATAAAACAGGTATTAAGAATTACGTTTACAATATCCAGTCTATTTGTACTTGAAAAAAATATAGAAAATACTCAATTGTCTATCCAATTTTGGTTAGTCTAAAGTTTTGTACCTAATTTACCTTCTATCCTAACTAAGGAAAACTTTGACTATCTAGTTTTCAATAAAGACCCCAGAAGGGTGAAATGTTATCTAACAAGAGGGACATCTTACTGTCTAGACAAGTCACCCAAAGTTCTTCTTTAACTTTGGGGCATCTATTTTTGGCCCATAGCCCTGTTATATCTGAAGGTCATTTTTCAGAAGGAGGAAGTTTTGAAGTACTGTCTACCTTGTCTTGGTAGTCAAAGCTTGGTAGTCACTTTCTCTTGCATCCTGCTGGTTCAGTTTAGACAGTAACTGTCAGCAATTGAGGCAAGGGCAGTTTCTTTGCACACATGCCTAGATTTTACCATAAAGAAAATAAACTCCATGTAGAGTTATTTCAATGCCCATTATCCTTTTTTAAGTAATTGGTACTGCCAGGAGCAGACATGTCTTACTATCATGATAGCCTTAGGGTATTAAATATATTCAATGCCATATTTTGTAGGTCTTTGGAGTGTTTGAAGATCATCTATCTACCTAAATATATATGTGTATGATCTTGAAAACATTCCTAACATGACTGTAAGTTTGACTATTAGAGATGACTATTTATTTTTCTTAGTTATATATTAATTTTTTAAATGAACTGCATAAACACAATACCCCAAACAAGAGTAGAAACATATGTATGGTATAACAGAAATAACTTCAAATTTATATCAATAAACCAAAATTCATACCAATGTAAAATATTTAAGATAATAGTTATTTTTTAAATTAAAGTAGATTCAATAATCTACCATTTTATCCTATAATTTCCTATCTTCCATTTTTATTTAATAAGTTTTATTTTCCTTTTATATACCTTCCACTGTTCCCCCTCCCTCCCCTTCTTTTTCTCCCCACCTTCCCCCACCTCATCCCTTATGCACTCCTCAAAGGGGGCAAGGCTTCCCTTGAGTAGTCAACATTGGCTAATATACCAATTTGAGGCAGGCTCCATCCTTTCCTTCCTGTAGCAATGCTGAGCAAGGCATAAGGAGTGGGCTCTAAAAAGCCAGTTCACATAACTGGGATAATTCCTGGTTCCATGGCCAGGGGCCCACTAACAGTCTGATAGCAACTGTCACCCTCATTCAGAGGGCCTATTTGGTCCCTGCAAGCTCTCAAACTGTCAATCCAGAGTCCTTGAGCTCCCATTTGCTCGGGCCAGCTATCCCTATGGTTTTCTCCATCATGCTCTTGACCCCCTCACCTTTTCCTCTGAGGATCTTTTTTCTTTTCAGAAAGAGACCGTTGAATCTAATCTTTGTTTAGCTTTTTTCCTGACCATTCATTATTCATAACAATTTGTAAGCAACCTCCCTGAAATGATAATAACTATATTATCCATAATCCACTCTTGGGGAATGTGGGTATAATTTTCTATACTACTTGCTGCTGATTTGAAGTGCTGGTACTCTTTGGGGGAAGCCTGAGAACATTATTAAATTTGCCTGTAGTATTCCACGAGTCTGGATCAACTCAGTCAGCAGCCTTGAAGCTATTTTGAATGCTGGATCATTTGAACCACCCATTTTCATTGGTGTCTGGTCTCCTTACTCTGAAAATATTTAAATTTTTAAAGGTAACATACATATCTGCATTAATACAGGTATTAATACAAGATATTTTTGGTTTTATGTTTGAGCAGGTAAAATATTCATCACATATTTTTTAGTTCTTTTGTGTTTATTTTTTTTAATGTATGTAACCAGAATTTTCAGGGTCATTCCTCAATCAAATCTGATTTTCCTTAACCTGGAATGAATCCATAGACTCTCATTTTCTGTGAAACAAAATCATAACGTTTCTCCCACAATCACATATTTTTAACTTAAATTTTGAAGTCAAGAAGTTTTTTTTTTAAAAAAAAAATATATATTCTAGCAGTTTTTATAATCCAGGGTCTCTTAGAAGCCAAAAATTCAAAGACAAGATCATAGCATGCAGAATCCAGACTCTCTGCGTATTTTTCATTACTATGTGGCTTTTTTTACCTTACTATGTTTTTAAGGACTTTTTTATTTTAAAACTATATTTTTATGACTGTCTGTACCTTCTCTTTTTTCTACTAAGTCTATGTATATTTTTAAACACACTGTAACCCATTTAGAGCTTTAAAAAAAAAAAACCGAGTTTCTCTTTACTGAATATCTCTTTATCTGACCACATGATTCTTTAAACTGCTAAGAAGCATGGTTAGGACATGCACATCCAACCTTGCACCTAGCTGTTCACCACCTGGTTCCCTAAGAGCCCAGCTTCATGGTGGAGACACTGGCAAGAGCCACTTCCTCTGCCCCAAATCTGGGGAGCTTCTGGGCCACACTGATATCGAGCAGCAGCCACAATGTTCATTAGCAGGGCCTCTCAAAAGAGGCATGCCATTTTTTTTTTGGCCCCAGCACTGACTCAGGAAGCCATCTCTTAAAGAAACCATGCCTCCACTTTCAATTAGCAAACAACCTACAAAAGAAAAAATGATTGCCAAGAATCAGCATTTGGATCTCTTCTTTTGTGTGTTTAAATCCTTTTTTAAAGCTTTCTCCAATTCAATGTGGAAATATGTGCCAAATGTAGGCATGCCATATGTAGGCAGAGTTTTCCTACCCCCACAGCCACTTCCAAATTACGACAAAGATGCTTATATTGTGAACACTTGGCTGATAGCTCAGGCTTATCACTAACTAGCTCTTATATTTTAAATTAACCCATATTTCTGGCTTTGTTACATAGCACACTACCTTTAAAAGCTTGGCATGTTCATTTCCTGTCCCCTCTGCATTTGGCTGGAGTCCCCTCTGAGTCCATGCTTCTTGTTTCCAGCCTCCTCTGTGTCTAGCTGTCCCACATATACTTCCTGTCTAGCTACCAGCCAGGCAAATTTTTATTAACAATACAAGCTCTCTCTCTCTTTCTCTCTCTTTCTCTCTCTCTCTCTCTCTCTCTCTCTCTCTCTCTCTATATATATATATATATATATATATATATATATATATACACACACACACACACACATACATATACATATATATAGTGTACAGAAGGATTATTCCACACAACATGATTTTCTGAAGGCCATTTGAAGTGACTTTTATCACAGTGACTAATTTATCTTACTGGCTGATTACCTCTCACATCCTCCCTTTCTCTTTCATACAGTGATTCCTATTTGCTGCCTTACTGTCTACATGCTTATCTACTTCTAAGCACAAGAATCATCATGTCTCGAATTCAGAAGAATACAGAATGTGAAGCTCATCAAGGCCAGGCCTGTGAGGAGATGCAGGGCCTACAATTTGCAGCAGTCTCCAATGATGCAGAGAAGCCATGTACCTCCTCTCACATTCCTATGGCTGATAGTCTGAAAGACCAGACCTCTAAGGAGACCCAGGACCTACAGTTTTCAGCCGACTCCAGTGATGAGGAACCATGTACCTCCTTTCATATTCCTATGGCTGGTAATCTGAAGGGTCAGACCTGTGAGAAGACCCAGGGCCCACAGTGTGAATCCGACTCCAGTGATGATGAACCATGTACCTCCTTTCATATTCCTATGGCTGTTAGTCTGAAGGACCAGACCTGTGAGGAGACCCAGGGCCTACAGCTTTCAGCTGACTCCAGTGATGAGGAGGAGCCATGTACCTCCTCTCATATTCCTATGGCTAGTAGTCTGAAGCACCAGACCTGTGAGGAGACCCAGGGCCTACCAGTTTCAGCAGTCTCCAATAATAGCGAAGAGAAGCCATGCACCTCCTTTCATATTCCTATGGCTGTTAGTCTGAAGGGTCAGACCTGTGAGAAGACCCAGGGCCCACAAGTTTCAGCAGTCTCCAATGATAGCAAGGAGAAGCCATGTACCTCCTCTCACATTCCTATGACTGATAGTCTGAAGGACCCGACCTGTGAGGAGACCCAGGACCTACAGTGTGCAGCCGACTCCAGTGATGAGGAGGAGCCATGCACCTCCTATCATATTCCTATGGCTGGTAGTCTGAAGGACCAGACCTGTGAGAATACCCAGGGTCTACAGGCTTCAGCTGACTCTAGTGATAGTGAGGAAAAGCCATGTACCTCCTCTTATATCCCTATGGCTGGTAGTCTGAAGAAGCAGACCTGTGAGGAGACCCAGGGCCTACAGTTTACAGCCGACTCCAGTGATGAGGAACCATGTACCTCCTTTCATATTCCTATGGCTGGTAATCTGAAGGGTCAGACCTGTGAGAGGACCCAGGGCCCACAAGTTTACGCAGTCTCCAATGATAGCAAGGAGAAGCCATGTACCTCCTCTCACATTCCTATGACTGATAGTCTGAAGGACCAGACCTGTGAGGAGACCCAGGGCCTACAGTGTGCAGTGGACTCCAGTGATGAGGAGGAGCCATGTACCTCCTCTTATATCCCTATGGCTGGTAGTGTGAAGAAGCAGACCTGTGAGGAGACCCAGGGCCTACAGTTTACAGCCGACTCCAGTGATGAGGAACCATGTACCTCCTTTCATATTCCTATGGCTGGTAATCTGAAGGGTCAGACCTGTGAGAAGACCCAGGGCCCACAAGTTTCAGCAGTCTCCAATGATAGCAAGGAGAAGCCATGTACCTCCTCTCACATTCCTATGACTGATAGTCTGAAGGGCCAGACCTGTGAGGAGACCCAGGGCATACAGTTTGCAGCCGACTCCAGTGATGGGGAGGAGCCATGTACCTCCTCTCATATTCCTGTGGTTGGTAGTCTGAAGGGCCAGACCTGGGAGAGGACACATGGCCTACAGTTTTCAGCCGACTCCAGTGATGAGGAACCATGTACCTCCTTTCATATTCCTATGGCTGGTAGTGTGAAGAGCCAGACCTGTGAGAAGACCCAGGGCCCACAAGTTTCAGCAGTCTCCAATGATAGCAAGGAGAAGCCATGTACCTCCTCTCACATTCCTATGACTGGTAGTCTGAAGGACCCGACCTGTGAGGAGACCCAGGACCTACAGTGTGCTGCCGACTCCAGTGATGAGGAGGAGCCATGCACCTCCTATCATATTCCTATGGCTGGTAGTCTGAAGGACCAGACCTGTGAGAATACCCAGGGTCTACAGGCTTCGGCTGACTCTAGTGATAGTGAGGAGAAGCCATGTACCTCCTCTTATATCCCTATGGCTGGTAGTCTGAAGAAGCAGACCTGTGAGGAGACCCAGGGCCTACAGTTTACAGCCGACTCCAGTGATGAGGAACCATGTACCTCCTTTCATATTCCTATGGCTGGTAATCTGAAGGGTCAGACCTGTGAGAAGACCCAGGGCCCACAAGTTTCAGCAGTCTCCAATGATAGCAAGGAGAAGCCATGTACCTCCTCTCACATTCCTATGACTGATAGTCTGAAGGGCCAGACCTGTGAGGAGACCCAGGGCATACAGTTTGCAGCCGACTCCAGTGATGGGGAGGAGCCATGTACCTCCTCTCATATTCCTGTGGTTGGTAGTCTGAAGAAGCAGACCTGTGAGGAGACCCAGGGCCTACAGTTTACAGCCGACTCCAGTGATGAGGAACCATGTACCTCCTTTCATATTCCTATGGCTGGTAGTGTGAAGAGCCAGACCTGTGAGGAGACCCAGGGCCCACAAGTTTCAGCAGTCTCCAATGATAGTGAGGAGAAGCCATGCACCTCCTTTCATATTCCTATGGCTGGTAGTTTGAAGGGCAAGACCTGGGAGAGGACACAAGGCCTACAGTTTTCAGCCGACTCCAGTGATGAGGAGGAGCCATGCACCTCCTATCATATTCCTATGGCTGGTAGTCTGAAGGACCAGACCTGTGAGAATACCCAGGGTCTACAGGCTTCAGCTGACTCTAGTGATAGTGAGGAAAAGCCATGTACCTCCTCTTATATCCCTATGGCTGGTAGTCTGAAGAAGCAGACCTGTGAGGAGACCCAGGGCCTACAGTTTACAGCCGACTCCAGTGATGAGGAACCATGTACCTCCTTTCATATTCCTATGGCTGGTAATCTGAAGGGTCAGACCTGTGAGAAGACCCAGGGCCCACAAGTTTCAGCAGTCTCCAATGATAGCAAGGAGAAGCCATGTACCTCCTCTCACATTCCTATGACTGATAGTCTGAAGGACCCGACCTGTGAGGAGACCCAGGACCTACAGTGTGCAGCCGACTCCAGTGATGAGGAGGAGCCATGCACCTCCTATCATATTCCTATGGCTGGTAGTCTGAAGGACCAGACCTGTGAGAATACCCAGTGTCTACAGGCTTCAGCTGACTCTAGTGATAGTGAGGAAAAGCCATGTACCTCCTCTTATATCCCTATGGCTGGTAGTCTGAAGAAGCAGACCTGTGAGGAGACCCAGGGCCTACAGTTTACAGCCGACTCCAGTGATGAGGAACCATGTACCTCCTTTCATATTCCTATGGCTGGTAATCTGAAGGGTCAGACCTGTGAGAGGACCCAGGGCCCACAAGTTTCAGCAGTCTCCAATGATAGCGAGGAGAAGCCATGTACCTCCTCTCACATTCCTATGACTGATAGTCTGAAGGACCAGACCTGTGAGGAGACCCAGGGCCTACAGTGTGCAGTGGACTCCAGTGATGAGGAGGAGCCATGTACCTCCTCTTATATCCCTATGGCTGGTAGTCTGAAGAAGCAGACCTGTGAGGAGACCCAGGGCCTAGAGATTACACCTGTCTCCAGTGATGAGAACACATGTTCCTCCTCTCAAGATACCAGTGAATATGATTCTTCAGATGAAACATCCAGTACTTCTGAGAGTCTTCAGAGTTCCTATGACTCTTCAAGTGAATCCGATGAAAATCTTAGTGATGATGCAGAACATGATTATCCAGTCAATCCACAGTGTCAACAAGACATCATGAATGTACCTTTGACAAATGTTGATCATAAAGTCAATTTCTTGGTGAATTACATGCTGTACAAGTATCAGATGAAAGAGATAATGAGCATGACTGATATATTAGAACTCATTGTCAAAGAAGATGAAGATCATTTTCCAGAAATCCTCAAAAAAGCTGCTGAACGTGTGGAGATGGTCTTTGGTCTGGATGTCAAGGAAGTGGATACTGTCAATCACTGCTATGCTCTCTTTATCAAACTAGGTCTCACCTATGATGGGATGCGTAGTGATGAGTATAGCTTTCCTAAAACTGGTCTCCTGATACTCCTCCTGGGGGTAATCTTCATGAAAGGCAACCGTGCCACTGAAGAGGAGATTTGGGAAATTTTGAATCCAATGGGAATTTATCCTGGTATAAATCATTTCATCTTTAGTGACCCTAGACAGCTGATAAATGATGAGTTTGTGAAGGAGCAATACCTGGTATACCAGCCAGTAGCCAATAGTGATCCTGTGCAGTATGAATATGTGTGGGGGCCCCGTGCTCGAGTTGAAACTAGTAAGATGAAAGTGTTAGAATTTGTGGCCAAGGTGCATGGGACAGACCCTACTGCTTTCCTTTCTCAGTATGAAGAGGCTCTGAGAGAAGAAGAAGAGAGAACCCTTATGATGTTAGACAGTGCTGGCCCAAGTTCTGTTTCTGGTGCAAGTTCTAGTGCCACAGACAACAAATTACCTCAGATCTAGTACAATCGGAGATAAGTTACTCCTGTATAATTTGCAGTGAATTTTTAGAGTTGAGGGCAAAATGTAGGTCCTAGTTTGATATAAAGAGGAGAGAGAATAATATTTGCATAGTTCTAATTTGTATGTGCATCATACCATTTTTATTTTCACTATTTGGCCTTTCTATTTGAATTTTGTAGTGATTACTAGCATTGTTGTTTAGCTTCAAATATCTCCACTTAAGGCCATTCACAAATTTAATAATGAGAGCTTTGCCATGATATAAAACTAACTGGGAAATAACCCCATATATCTGTATAAATGACCTAGAGTAGGAAAGCATACTTTTTCTACACTTCTACTTTTTAAACAGTGTTGTGCTGATTGTTTTTGGTAACATTCCATGTCTCAGTAAAATTACATGGTATATGTGGAGTTGCTTTACTTTATAGTTGCCATGAGTAATAAAATTCAAGAAATTTTACTTCACATTTACAGTCTCTTTTATTATCCAAAACTTATTTGAGCATGTTTATTTTTCAACAATTATTTACTTTACTAGGATGCTACATTAAACAACATGCAGTCTCTTCTCTTATAAATGTATTTATTATTGTAGTATATCTTCTAATAAGTTAATGACAAATGAAAGAGTATACAGGGAAAGTGATCCTTTTGAACCTGTTAAATATAAATGTCCAAATAGGGAAAAATGTGACTGTAGTAATATGCACTTCTTCTGAGTGTTCATTTTAAGTTAAAATTTGAAGTGGACATGCACATGATGTACCTCAAATCTGATATCTAAAAGATTAATGCAAAATTCTTTACTAGTTACTTTATGAATTTGATAATTATAAACCCAATTTTCATGCAGAGAGTAGAAAGTGTTCATCTCTTGCCCCACCTTTATTTGGTTGAATATTACTTTACTTGGAAATAATCTTTAAGGCATTCTTAATAGATAACAGTGAGAGACTCAGAAGACACTATGATGGCACTCATTGCCCAGGGTTGGTGAAATTAGAAAGCATTCAATTTAGGAGAGATTTTAAATAAATTGTCTTTAGAATATGACTTGAATTGCCTATACTTACATATGCTTACAAATTTTTAATGAAGATATAAACAGTGAAAATAATCCTGATTTAGAGTAACATGAGGAGTTAGTCCTTTTCAAAAAACTGGAGGAATTTTAACATCACTGAAAATAAACCTGTTTGCCCATTTTAAAGAATAACATCTCCCAGGGAAAAATTACTAGGATTTACATAAGTAGTTTTACTTTATATAAAGGGTTTTTTTTTCTTTTTTGTTTGGGGGGGTTGTTTCTTTGGTTTGGGAGTTTTTGGTTTTTGAGGCAAAGTTTCTCTTTGTAATAGCTATAGATGTCTTGGAACTCACTTTGTAAACCAGGCTGGCCTTGAACTCACAGCTGCCTGCCTCTGCCTCCCAAATGTTGAGATTAAAGGCATGCACCACCAATACCTGGCAAAGTTTCGTTTCTTTTAGAACTTCATGTTCTGTGGGATATGTGATTATTTTAAAATTTACTTTAGACTGGTAGTCACTATTTAGAACTAATATAGTATACCCACAGTTAAATACCTTTAGTATACCAAGCACACTGAGAGTTTCATAATGCCCTCTTACAGGTAGTTTTATATGATAAAACTTACATTATCTACTTCTTCAGTTGTGTGACTGAATATATATGACAGAAACACAAGGCTGTTCACATTATGCTGTCCATGGCAGCAGGAACACAAGGCTCTTCACATTATGACTAACCAGAAAGATGAGAGCCATACAGTACCATTGTCAGACTATAACGTTAAAAAAGGGGGTAAGAGCTTTACCTCTGCCAGTCAGGTCTCAATTCTGAATGATTTCACACTTTTCAAAAGAGTGTCACTAGACAAGTACTCAAAACACTCCAAACACGACAGAGTAGGTGACATTTTAAATTCAAAACAATTCAGAATTTACCAAATTTCTTTTCAAATGAAAAGTCTAATACTCATAGAGCTTTGTGTGTGAAATGGTTGAGACTGAACCTCTGATTCTTCTAGATTCATTCTGTACTACTAAATAGTCTTCTGTTCCCTGATTCAATTTTCATTGGAGTTCTGACATTGCATGTTATAATAAATTGGACCCTGAATCTGAAGTACCAAAATTAAACTATCAAAAAAGACTACCAAACACTATTAACATATTTACTGTGGACTTTGTTAATTTTAGTTCTGTCCTTCATTTTATTGTTTCTGAGAGCTGACTTTGAAGGGGTTGACAGTTTAGTCCAGATTTAACTATTTAATGAATCATAATAACCTTTTCTTATTTTTGTTTTAGTTTTGTTTTGTCTTATTTGTTCCACTTAGTGTTCCAGAGAGGTCCATCATTTACTTTGAGGAACAACAACACCCTGTTCCATGCAAAAAGTCATTTTTGTATTACAGATTAGTTCTGATCATCATCACTAGGCAGATATCCTACATTATGAGAACAATTTCCAAATATACTGATAAGTATAGTATCCATGGAAAATCTACTAGTTTGTGGGATCAGAGCTGAAAGGATTTTGAAAATTATTTGCAGTAGAATTTTAATAACCTCTATTATATGTGAAATCTGTGAAAGACTATCAAAATAAGTAAATAAGTACAAGGTTTTAATTCCTATATACACTCAAATTCTGGGAAGGAGAAGATATTTTTGGTAGACATATTCAAATAATGTTAATGAACTAATTAGTTTGTTAATAAGTTATATTTTAATATAATTTTAAAATATCTTTATCATGTGTGAAGTAGTCAGTTTCTATGTGGTTAGACTGAACTCAGGTGATCAGGCTTAGGAAGGGCATATTTCCTCAGTGAGGCATTTCACAGGCCCTAATCTACATTTTTTTCTCTGTACCTATGTGCACGTTTGTCAATGTTCAGACATTTCAATCAGGTAACAGAGAGCAAAGAATAATAAGTTGAGGCTTTGTTAATATCCAAAGTAGTGAGAAAATAAAGTGTGTGATAATTATAGTGAGTCTTGAAAAGGACACTGAGTTTAAGAAGATGCAGAGATTAATGGAGTCAATAGTCAAATAGATGTGACCCAGAATTTAAAAATATCTGTTACATCTTATGTTGTCCAAACAAGTGACTTCAGAAACTCCAACTGAAATTGAAAAGCGATCTTGCAAATTATTAGGCAACATTTGACACCTATGTACAATGTATAGAACAGACTACACATGCCCATTTATGTTCTTTTTCCTCAACTCATGAAAAGACTATTTACTATACTGACAAATTAGCCTGCAATTATAAAGGGTCATGTAATGCATATATATGTATATAATTATGTGGCTCCCCAATCCAAGGGATAGAGCTATGGCTCAGTTTGTAAAGCACTTATTGTTCTAGGTCCTGATTCAGGATCCCTATCAGCCATGTTAAAAGCCAAGCATTGCAGCACACACCTGTAATCTCAGTTCTGGAAAAGCATAGACAGGAGGATCCAGTGGAGCTGCAACACTGAGCTCAAGGTTTACAAAAAGACTTTCTTCAAGAAATAAAGTAAAAAGCAAAAGACACCTAATAGACCTCTTGTGCATGCACACACACACACTCTCTCTCTCATACTGAATTAAATAGAACAAAAACAAAATAAGTGGCCTCCAGTGGAAATTTTCTAAACTATTCTTAGATGTTTGGAAACATGTCCTTGTGAAAGTCTTCAAAGGGGCTGAAACATATCTCACGCTTAAATTATTCTGACATATTTGAAGACAGAAATACACCTACTTATTTTCTACACTTTTCATAACCAAGATTTATTTCTCATATAGGAAATATCTTATTGTGCTGAAAAATAATACATTAACCTAAATCTTACTAGAAGAATCAATGACAAGCAACATCTCAAAAGTAAAATGTAAGGGTTTTAAATAGAAGAAAAAAACAGACAGGAAAAGGAGTTAGGCTGGGGGCATAAGGTTAGAGAGCAACAGTTGGCTCACCATATCAGAACTGAATTTGAAGCAATTATGTCAGTAAATGCAAGGTAAATGATGGGTAAGAATAGGAAGTAAGAATAGTCCACACATAGAGTGTCAAGAATATTCTTGTGATCAAGAGTTCATGATGAGCTTTCCATCATTTAAACAATTGCTTCTGAGTATTTGTGTCCTGGCACACAGGTCTATATGTTTAAATGCCTCTAAACAAAAGTACTTTTCAAAACTAAAGAGTCAAGTAAAAAGGCTGCCTCTGTATTGTTTTTACTCAGTGTCCATCAGGAAATTAGAATAATGCATTCAAGCATGCACTTTTGTATCTAAGTTCATTGTGACCTCTGTTCACTATGTTGGAAGACTGATAATTGCTTGTATATAGTTCAAAGGAAACCATTTCTCCACAATTACACTACAAAGAAATAATGATAATTAATAATTAATTCTCTTAACGTGAATTTGGAAGATGAGCCCAAGCTAAATACGACTGTCAGCTGCAAAACCACCAGGGATCAAAACTAACAAAAATAATGTGGTGGTTTAATAATTTTCAATGCTTCTTTATTTGTTTTAGTAATAGAAGACAGAGAGATAATTAGGTGGGCATGGAGATGGGGAGGATCTGGGAGTAGTTGGAAATGCAGAGAAATATTAAAATTTCTTAAGAAAAAAAGAGTAGAGATTTTAATAGCTGACTTCCAATACATGGGGGAGTATATAGAACACTCCAGTAACTAAGAGAACAGTGCTTATCAAAATATGATTTATGCGAGAATTCAGTGGAAAACTGGTTAAGCAAGAAACTGTGCAAATAATAACTACAACAGTTATGATTTAGAAATCTCATGTAAAGCCTGAGATTTTGTTTAATTACATTAAATCACATCTTAATATTAAATAAGCAGATATATTTAAATCACAGTAGCCATTCTCTTTTTTAAAGGTACATCATAGTATTACTTTTTAAACTTAGAGTCTGGTAAATATGGTCATTTCAGGTATTAAAATAACAGCTAATTTTAATATTTTAAATAGCATGTCATTTCTATCTAGAGGTCTAGAATGAACAAGAAATTTATCTGATACTTACCACATACCTTATTTGCAAATTCTGACACTGTCTAGTGAATTCTGTTTCCATGTGTACCTTGCCCTGAGGAAATCTGTTGGAGAGGTAAGTCATATGCTACTCCAAGACTAGACTGCATCTTGACACTGCAGTATGATGATAGGTTTGGAACTATCCATTGGAGCATAGTATGCTTATGAGTTAGTAGAGAGCTAAAGCAATGACTATGCATTTCCTAGCATTCACCAATAGCCCATAGTCCCCCCAGAGAATGACAAGACCTCATGAGCCACTCCCTAATTCATGAGTGACTGTTACCAAGTCCTATCTTTTTTAGACAACAATAGCTACTGTAAAGTTCTTCATTACCATGGCCGTGTCCTTCCAAAACTGTAGTTTCTCAGCCCTTCCCCAATTATCAAGTTCTTACTTTCTATTTTACCCAATATTCCTGGAGCCTGTCTTATGGAGGGTGATATAACTTTTTTATTTAGAGCTAAGAATTTAATAGTTACTTATTCTCAGCACATTGAGCATCCATGAGTATCTATACTGGCCTCTCTTTACTACAGAGTTACTTTCTCTGATAAAGGCTAATAGCATTTTACGATAGGTAAAATATACTATTTAGAAAGTAGTTGGTCAGTATAAAATTATCAAAAAATAGGAGTGAATCCCCCCACACGCACATGGGTCTATGATCTTCCTAGGCATGGATTACTTTTAGAGTCCTAGGCACTATCTAGACAGTAAGGCCTCAGCTCTGAGCATAGAGCAGTTGGCTACCATCATAACAATCATGCAACTACTGGGGCACAAAGCAGCTACTTTTTGTCTGGCAGGCTATTATTGTAGTTCATAGAGTACATAGCTGTGGAAGATTGTTGAGAACCATACCATACCAGATAATAATTGGCATGGCACTACTGTATATTAGCCTACTTGACCCTATGTATATTAACCAGAGGGTTGCAGCTAAATTCCAGCTTAACATCTTATTAATGCTCTACTGAGTAGAAGGTATTTTTGACAAGAATGTATTTTCATCTATTTTTGTGAGTAATAAGAAGCAACAGAAGTAGCCTGTGTTTTTTGTGGGCCTCTGATGTTTTCTGTTATGGCCACATCATGAGCCCCCCAAAGACCATCAAGAGTTTGAATTTGTATGCGAAAGCATAGAGCCTGTAATACAAGTTCAAGCTTGGGCTCTCTCTCTGTTCTGACACAGTGATTGGATGGAGAGAGCCCTGAGCTCTGTTATGGCAGAATTTTAAAAGAGTAAACAATGGAAGGATAAGGGAGTTCTGGAATCAGTTGGGAGTTGAATTCCTCGTTTTGCAGGAATGAGGCAACAGGAGTCTTCTCAAAAGGTTGTTGGTGCTGTTATTTCTGTAAGAAAATTGACAATTTTCATACAGATTATGTAAGCTATCCTTAGTGTTCTAGAGCATTTAGTACTTGTTTGTCTCAATTCTGCTTTGTCCCCACAGGATACAGTGTGTATCTTTTCCTGGTTATTGTAAGGTTGAGGTCTAGTCTCAGTATTGTTAGTCTTTAGCCTGTCGTCGCTACACTAATCTTAAATTATGCCTCTTCATCTCTCTGACCAATAACGTAAAGAAATATCCACACCTGGCACTGCAATTTTTGTTGAAGTTGTGTTGATTGTAGAACTTAATTCTCACACATATCTCTGTAAGAAATCTATGGCTTCAGCCAAGTATACTCTCCTGTAAAAAGCAATAGCCATTGCCTTGTCAGAAAGCCACACACATAATTGAGAGATGCATGTCAAACTGAAGTAGTGATGTGGGTGGCTCTAAATACCATATGTGAGAACTGATGGACTTAATGTGACTTTATTAATAAGGCTAATTGTTGGAAATAACAAATAAGATGCTCCTTTAAATGAGAAAATTATTAGGCAATGACATATGATGTGCTTAAGAGTGATGAACTTATTAAAAGATTGGGTCAACTTTAAAGGCACATGACAATGCAAGCATTCTCACAGATAAAAAAAAAAATCATCTTTCCAGGTGTTTTTATTTGAACTCTTTCCTGCTGCTCCTTTGCTCTGTCCTTTACTTAAAGAAAGTAGCTGGCAATGCCCTAACTCTCAGACATTCATTACAAAAAATTTCTGTATCTTTATGTAGCAGGAGATCACAGCTTGAGAATTTTCTGAGGTATGTGCACAGTGGGTAGTATCAAGCTTGCTTAACATTGAGACTATTTACATGAAATCTAAGAAGCTTTTAAAAGCACAGCTATACAGGAGGAATGAAAGTCTAGCCATAAAAATCAGGTTCAGAATGGTACAGATTTAGAAAGGGTTAGAATTGAGGATGGAACTCATTGTGGGATCAGATTATCCATCCCCATGCTTCTGGTATCTGTGAAAGTTCATTGAAGCCATGTCAAATTAGTAGTAAACATTTTTTTTAAAGTGAAATGTTTCATTAAGTCTCCTGAAAAAAAAAAAAACCTCCCTCCCAACACACACAAAAAAAGAACAACTGAGCAATACAATATGCAGCCTTTTTCTTTAAGCAGCAAAAGGAGGCTAAGAAAAATGAAGAAAAAGCATTTGAACCTCCACATTCTGTAATACTGATTTTAAGTTTTGACTGTGCTGGGTAAATGAAATGGAAATGAGTGTGAAGAACTGGGACTATGGGTAGAAAAAAAAGATCAGATTACAACCAGATGATAAGGAGAGCAAAGTAGAAAAAGAGAGGTAGGTGTAATTGATGAATACTACACACTGGTGGGGGGTGGGAAGAGAAAATTCTATGAGGCCAAATAACATGGTTGAGATCCACCAGATAGAACTAGAACTGATTGTAAATTAATTAGAGACTTACATTCCTCTGTTACAAGACTGGAGAAAGTACACAAGCCATTTTCTAAGCTATTAATGTCATTATTTTTACCATTAGGATGGACGAAAATATTTCTGGTTTCCATGCTTTAAAGTAGCTTAGAGGAGAGGCTAAAGAGGTAGCTCAGTGGTTATGAGTGTTTACTGTTCTTGTAGAGAATTTGGTTCATATTTTAGGAGCTTATTTCCCCTATAGCTCCCATTAAACAAATACCCCTATAGCTTCAACAGCATCCTGGACAGAGTGATATATATATACTACATATATTCAAGCAAAATTCTAATACATGCAAAATAAAAATAATTAAATTTAAAATTAAACCTAAGAGAAAATGATCATTGTGATTTTTATAACACAAATCATAAGAATATGTCACTCATAACCCTAATATGAGGTACAATTGATTGTTAAATTAAGGCCAGGATGACATTAACTGATATTAGTAAGAAAGGGGGCACAAATTTCCTAATTCTAGAATTTGTTCTTCTAGTGTAATCACCATAGTAACTAACATAGTTTATTATAACTACTCTATAACCTTGTTCTTTGTTGATTTATTTCTCTAATACCTCACTATTAAACTAATTTTATAAAAATGTATTATAGACATTTCAAATCTCTTGTCCAAGTACTTCCCAGTATCAACAAAAGCAGTGATACAGTAATTCCTAGTTTCACTTATTTTGCATTTCTTACTTCCTAGTTTTCAATACCATTGGAAGGATGTCTATATTACATTTTTTAAAAACCAAGTAACAAATTTTACCAACCTGCCTCCCTAATTCCACCTCCTATCCAGTCTGAACTCACTTTTCAGGAGATCATCCCTTATAAACTGTCATCTTTTGTCAACACTAATGCTGCTTTTATAATTAAATATCACATACATTAATTACTATTTATTTTAATCATTGTTAATTAAATATCATCAAAATATAAAGGCTATGTGGGGATTATGTTATTCCATTGAAAATAATTGTCCACACCTATGAGTTTAATAAAAAGTGCTGATTAGCCAAAGGCAGACAGGAAGTGTGGGTGGGGCTACCTGACTAAGAAGACTCTAGGAACAGGCAGAACAGAGCAGCATGCCAGAGAGAAGCCAGAAGAAACAGAGGACTGCTATGCTGCTCTGAGAAAAGGTACCAAGCTGCATGGCTGAACAGGATAAGAGTCATGGGTTAGATTAAGGGTAAAGATCAGCCTAAAACTATTGTAAACATCTCTGTGTCTCTGCAGGTCTGTGGGTCTGTGGGCCCAAACCTAGAGGCTAGGCCTGAAAGTCCTGGCCAGAAACCTCGTACAACAGCTATGTGTTATATATTTTGCAATCTATATAATAAACTCAACAAAATGATAGTTCTATTAAATACAAGAAAGAAAGTCACTTTTTTAAGCTTTCAGTACTGATTAGTAAAGCTGATACTGAATCCAAACTTCCTTCTAATCTTTTTCTGGTACTTCCAAATCAGTTTCATCAAAATTAATACAAATATAACACCTTTTCTCATTTGAGAATACTAATTATCAAATACCTGGTATTCAGTATTATGAATAGTGAGGGGTCAACACTAAATTAACTAAATTAACACTAAATATACTAAATTAACCTATTGACATATTTGCTTTTGAAAACCTGCTCTAGAAAAATGTGAAAAGAACCTCTTAGGGTTCTCTACAGGAATAGAACCAACAGTATAAATATATTAAGAGAGCTTCACAACACTAACCCAGAATCACACCTGAGACCTAAAAACCCTGTGGTTGCTTGATCCTTGAGGGTGAGTGCCTCAGCATTTAGAGCAACTTCACAATATTACATTTTTGGGCTATCTGACAACTGGTAGTTAATTCACAAAATTGGGTTCCTCAGTATTCCCAACCTGACTGCAGACCTGGAAGGTTTCTGGAGTCCCTAGTCCATGATAAAAATTCAGAAATTTTGGCTCTGACACCAGCACAGGAAACAGAAGCAGTAGCAAGGCAAGTTAACCTGTAGGCCAGAGGGAAGGCCAAAAGAGCAAAATGTGTGATGATATGCCTTCTGAAATACCCTTTTTAATCTGGACTGCTACCTGAAGGTGCCATCCACATTTGGACTGGACCTTCCCACATCAATTGATGCAGCCAGGATTATTCTAATTTATATCAAGTTGACATTAAAACCAAACATAATTAACTCCTTACCACTTTCCCAATTAGAGCTTGCAATATACACATGCTGTGTTATTCAAAGATACTTTGGGAAGAGAATCTGAGGATGCTGAGAATGAATTGAGTTGTAAGTTTATAACTTGGTATCAGTCAACTTTATCTATTTAACAATTCTGTTTCTCACAACTTATTCTAGCCTGCCATCTGCTTTTATGATATCATTACTGCTCAAAACTAGAAAAAAAGAAGACAGTTTTCATAATTTAGATCAAGCTATTATAAAAATTGTGCTATTCAGAATAAACTTTTTCTATGGAATAATGAAAGTTAATGAAGAAAGGACAGAAATTGATAATTCAGAAATATTTCATTAGCATAGCTCAAAGAGTAACATAAAGCCAAATGATGCATTTCTTCCTTTGATCAAAAAGTAAAAACTTCCCAGAATATGGAAGCGTCTATAACTTGGAGTGTATTCTAAAAATAAAAGGACAGCTTTTATAGCTGTCATATAATCGCTATGAAAAATAGCACCACTGAGTTATCATTCAATTCAAAGCCTGTTCAATATCTCTTTGAATCCTTAAACCAACTTGATGATGCAAGCACTACTATTATTTCCTTTTAAAAATAGAGAAAAGGGCTTATGGAGCTTCAGTAATTTCCCTAAAGTCAAATAGCAGGATGTGATTTTGAATCACTCTGAATCCAAGTTCCAGCTACTAAACTATAGTTATTATTTTACCAAGTCATATTAGAAAACTGGCTCAAACGAAAGTGCTGGTGTTCCACTCCTCATGCTTTCTTTGGTTTTCTGAATTATCTGTTTTCTTACCTTGAAGATTTTATTTTCATCAAAACTTTTAAAATAACAACAATAACTAAAAGAATAACAATCATATTGTTCTAGACATCAGAAAATATTACATGTACTTTCTATGAATTATTGTGTTTAAAGCTCACTCTTAGTAGACAGCACCATCATGATCATTGTCATTTCTGTATGCAACACCTTTATCATATCTGTACTGGTTAGTCTTTGGTTGTTGTTTGTTTGTTTTTTTGTTTCTTTCTTTCTTTCTTTCTTTCTTTTTGATAACTTGATCTAAGGGAGGGCCATCTGGGAATTGCAAAAGTGTAAATGTCTTTTCCAGACAGGTCTGAAAGACAAACCTAAGGTACATTATCTTTTTGTTGTTTTTGTTGATGTTGTTTTTGAGACAGATTTCCTCTCTGTAGCCCTGACTGTCCTGAAATTCTGTAGACCAGTTCAGTATCAAGCTCATAGAGATCTGCCTGCCTCTGCCTCTGGAATTAAAGGCATGAGCCATTTTGCTTAGCTATGTATATTATCTTAATGACTGATGTGATAAGGAATATGTTGCTGTGGGTGGTACCACTCCTGGACCGTCCTGTGTGCTTTAGAAGGAAGGTTTGAAAAGCCATGAAACTCAAGAAACACTCTTCCAGGGCCTTTAGATTATACTACTAACATAATTGCTTCAATTTTGAGTTTTTGCTCTGAATTAAAAGTTGTATGATCAAATTAACACTTTTCCGTCAAGTGCCTCTTAGCCCTGGTATCTTACCACAGAAATAGAAACCTAATTGGGACATCATGTGATGATATTTTTAATGACTTGAAGACATTAAACATATAGGAAGATATAGAGCCCTGAAAATTAGATATTCCAACTATACATTAATGACAACCTGTTATGTTGTTGTGGGCATGACTTTTGAATAGTTCACCAGAGTTAAAATAAATGGATAAACATGCAAGTAGAAATACTTCCAGAAATTCCCCTAGGAAGAGAAAATAGAGATGATCACCTTAGCAAATTGGGGTTATAATGGGTTTCAACCAAGAAGACTTGGGAACAAACCTTGAAAGAAAGAAGGAGATGGTTGAGTGAGAGGAGCAAAGAGGGGCATGGAGGATGATGGATATCTGGATAGAGGAAGCCAGTGTGAGGTTTGAAAGAGACTGGATGCTAGAGAAATGTCCAGGAACTCACAGGATATCCCTGGCCAAGTTTCTAGAAAATGGTGGAGGGAGTGTCTAAATGGGACTTCCCCTATAATCAAATGTGTGGATAGTGTATAAACTGACAACATGACTCTTCCATGGTGAAGTTAAGAAGGTTTTAATTGAAGATATGAGGAAGAGAACAGCCAGAGGCATCTGGAAGAGCCTATAGCAGAAAGAGAAAGTAGTAGGTTAAACCTGCCAAGCCCTCTAGACCTTGCCAGGAAAGAAGGAAGAGCAAAGAAAGAAGGGTAAAGAAGATTGAAGACAAAGAGAGGACCAAGAAAGTGCATAGCCAAAAGAGTAGGATTATAAGGAAAATGACTAGCTGTGGGGTAAGAATCCCATGAGCTAGAGAAGTTTACAGGGACAAGTAGATTGAAAAGCTGTGGAGCCAGGATGCCAGTATGGACTCTGAAATGTATAACAGATACTTATGATACTGAAGGAGTCTGAGGCAGCATGCTTTTTGGTATGATAATAGCTACCACATGTAGTCATTTGTTCTTTTTGCCAGTGCTAAGGGAAATGACTCCTTTTGGTAGAGGGTAACTAGCTTCACACGTTCCTAAGGAACTCTTTTGTCTAGTTGCCAAAATTGGGAAATAGAATTAGAAGAGAAAGACAATACTGTTTTTCCTACTGGAATTCAGCAGAAGAGAGATTGTTATTATAAAAATACTTTCTGGCCACCTTTTAAATTTTCTGTTCTGGTCCTTGAGCCACAGATAATATTGTTTCATGCAGATCTTTTGTCTATGTCTATTGATTTTCTGTCTTGTAAGTTCTTCCTTTCAGTTTCCTGTCTTGGATTCAAGGAAGACAAGACAAAAACTAAAATCTTGAGAACTCATATTCATATTGTCTGTGTTTCAAAACCCAGGGTCTCTATTATATATAAATGTTTTTAGTTTACTTACAGAGAGTAATAAGGAAAAAAATGTCTACCTCTTCCAAAATAAAACCTACACAAGCTTTAAAAAAACAAATTTATATTTAATTTATAAAGGTGTTTTACATATGTACACACGGGCAAAAACATTTTATCCATGTTCAGGTTATGCTTCTATTTTGCCATTTATTTTTAATAGTTTTTAATAAGAAAACTAAATTTACAATTAAATTGACAAATGTGCTTCATAACTTTGCTTGGTTGTGTCTAATTATCTAAATTCACATCAGTACACTCAATTTTGTTCTTCAATAGAAATAATGAATAGGAATGTAGTGGCTAGTGCAGTATGTTCAGCTTGTGCTCTTGAGCATCAGTGGTTTAAAGACTGGGCTAACCATTTCAGGATCTTGTAGTGCCAAGTCCTGAGGCTTAGAAAAATGTGGAATCAGGCTACCCTTAAAGATTAGAAATTTTCTAAAATTTTCCAGTGACCTGGACTATATTCCTTCATCTTTAAATTTCATCAGCTTCTCTAATCTCTCACTATTCTTTATTGTCATCTTCACCTTCTCTCTTCTGTACTTTGTCTCCTGGTCACTCTCCAACTTTTCTGTTGTCTTTTCACTGCTGCTTGATACTGCTACCACTATCTTCTTTCTCTGTGTGTGCAACCTGTTTAGATCGTTCTATCCATAAAAGTTATCACAGCCAACAAAGAGCCATTCAAAAGAGGGTCTTTTTATATTGGATGTAATGTTGTAATACAAGGTGGGAGCAAAGGAAGATGATGTCTTTTGGCTGATTAAAAAAATATGAATAATACAGCCTGATTCTATTAATATTATCAGGATGGTGGTATGCCGTGGGTGTTTGCAATAATAATGGCCCAGTTATTCATGATAATAAAGGATAGAGTTTGTACCTAAAATGTTCTGCTGTGCCACAGCAGAAATATTCCCCTTTGATTTAGATAAAAATATCTGCAGACTCATTTAAATTCAACGAAGATTACTTTCCTTCAAGTGATACTTTTCAAGGCCTGTGCAAGTTGTCTGTGGTGGTAATGATTGGAACATTGCAGATGTAAATTTCTCTTTGTCTCACCAGACCTCCGCAGTTTATAGAATAATCACTCAGAGGCTTAATATTAATTACAAATTGTTTGATCTATGGCTTAGGCTTCTTGCTAGCTAACTCTTACATCTTTAAATAATTCATAATTATTAATCTATGTAATCATAATTATTAATCTATGTACTGCCAAGTAGAAAGTCTTGTTAAAAAGATTGTTCTATACACTTTTTAAAAGGTATTTTTGTATTGGCTTCTGAGATAATAATTTATACAAATAAGTCTATGTATATATAATACATATATATTCCTAAATACATAAATTCAACATGCTCAGTTTGTATAATGTTACTTGTGTGTATGTTTTCAGGAGTGATCATGTGGTGATGGATAGCCAATTGCTGTGCTCTTCCCAGAAATAGAAAAACTGTATCTCCTGATCTCAGTATTCCTTAGTTGTCTGTACATATTTGTTTTAACCCTCATGCTTCAATACATTTAATCACTCATAAGAAGCACCAAAAATGTATTTACTTTAAAGCTTAACACAAAAATAATTCTAAAAGCATTTAGCAATACTTGACATATTTAGCCGAGATCCAGGGGTTGTTGAGTTTCTTTTCTTGGTAACAGTACAACCTCAAAATAACAATAGAGAATGTACTTAAGACATCTAGTGTAAGATAACAGCTTGCACTGCTTTGAAAGTTAGGTGAGTTTGAAATCTATACAGTTGGTTTTCAGAAAAAAGAGGCTGGAATTCTCAGACTAAAATTGCTTCAATACAAATACAGAATAGATTCTTCTTCAGGTAAGTCCCACCTCTGTCTGATGTGGGAATGTATTTCTGTATGCTGTGAATATTAATTTTTAAATAAAGGAGCTTTTTGGCCCATGACAGGCACCATAGAAGAAGTAGGAGAAGAAATCAAAGCATAGGTAGGAGAAGCAGGGCAGAGTCAGACAGACTGAGCCAGAAGCCCAAAGGAGCAACATGTAAGGAACACAGGTGGGCCACGGGCCTTGTGGCAGACAGATTAATGGAAATGGGTTGATTTAAGATGTAAGAGCTAGCTAGCAATGTGCCTAAGCCATAAGCCAAACAGCATGAAGTTAATATAAGCGTCTGAGTCATTTCTGGGGGTCTGAGCAGCAGCGGCAGGTGGCTAAGGGGTCTGGGGCTACAGGTCTATGGGTCTGGACCTCTGGCCACCTAGACCAAGAAACCCCACTACAACATCTGTCTTAAATGGTTCTCAAGATTATATCCAGGACCTCTTCAATTATCTTGGAAAAGATAATCTACCTTTCTAAAAATTAACTGAACACATATTTAAGTCACATCTAAAAATAGCAACATTTAGATTAGTGCTAAATAACTGGAGACTTTAGCATAAAGTAATTGACACCTGAAATTCCAATACACTGTGTAATTTAATACATTGTTCCTTGTTATTACCAATTAAAAATCTAAAAAAAGTATCAGAGCATATAAAGTGTTATTTAAACATTGTGATTATATTTAATAAGGTATGAATTGAATAAAATTATGAACAGAATTCAGGTGAAGAATCCCTGCTTGACCAGAGGCCACACCAGCCACCAGAATTCCAGGTAGGCCTCCAGCCAGTGGATATGCCTCACTCTTTCAGAGCTATCCAAAATATCCACAATCACCTCCTCATTGCCCTGTCCAAGATAACTTGAGCAGAGATCATGTGGTCAACCAGAGTCCACTCTGGCTACCAGCACCCAAAGTAGGCTGTCTGCCTATAGACCCCCATTCTCTCAGTTCCCTCCTCATCTTGCTTGGTTCTAGCCTCAAACTCAAGTTGAGATCCCCTGCTGGAACAAAGAGTACAAAAGCAGCCAAAAGTCTAGTCCCCAATTCAGATGGGGCCTTCCTGTACAACCACATTCCACAACAGACAAAAGACAAGAGAGGAAACAGAAACTCAGGAACAATACACCCATCCAACAAAGACAAACTCAGAAATCAGCACCTAGACCAATAGTTACCAGAAACCCAGAACCCTAGATGCCAGCTTAAAAAGTAGCACACACACACACACACACACACACACACACACACACACACACACACACAAATATCTAATGCAATATGCCATCACAAGGCCCAACTATCCTAAATAAAGATCTTAGGCCAAATTTTATGAAAATAATAGAGATCCTCAAAGAAAAAATTAATAAATCCCTAAGATAAATTGAGGAAAGGGCAAAAAAATGAATAATTTTCTTAAAGAAAGCCAAAAAACAATTGAAAAATTAATAAACTGTTAAAGATATGAAAGTAGAAATGTGAACAAAAACAAAAACATAAACTGGGGGAATTTGAAACCTGAAAATTCTAGAGGAAAGCTTTACCTACAGAGTACAAGACATGGAAGAAGAATCTCAGGTATTGAAGACATAGAATAAATAAATGAAGACATAAATAAATATAAATAAATATTTTAGTCAAAAAATTTTAAATCTAAAAAATACCTGATACACAATATACAGAAAATCTAGAACACTATAAAAAACAAAACCTTTCCATAAAAAAGGATGGGAATTTAAGACAAGAATCCAAACTCAAAGGCCTAGAAAATATTTTAACAGAATCATTGAAGAACATTGTCTTAACCTAAGGAAGAAGATGCCATAAAGATATAAGAAGCTTATAGAACACCGAGTATATTGGACCAGAAAAGAAATCCCCTTATAACAACAATAAAAACACCAAACATACAGAACAAAGAGAGAATATTAAAAGCTATAAGGAAAACTCTAAAAGCCAGAGGTCCTGCAGATTCTAAGAGACTACAGATGGAAGCCCAGTCTATAATACCCAGCAAAACTTTTAAATCATCATAGATGGAGAAAACAATATATTCCATGTCAAAATTTAATAAAAGATCTATTCATAAATGTAGCCCTACAGAAAGTACTAGAAGAAAAATTCTGAGCAAAAGAGACTAATTGCACCCATGAAAACACAGATAATAAATAATTTCATACCACTAAAACCAAAATAAGGGAAGCATAAACACACACACACATGCACGCGCATGCACTCACCGTCCCCCAAGAACAGCAAAATAAAAGGAATAAACAAGCATTGGTAATTGCTATCTCTCAATATCAATGAACTCAATTACCCAATAAAAAGATACAGACTAACAGAATGGATAAAAAAACAGAATTGATCCTTTTGCTGTATGAAAGAAACACACTCCAACATCAAAGATAGGTATTACTTTGGAATAAAGGGTTGAAAAAAGATGGAAGCAAACAAATGGAAGTAAGAAGCAACCTACTGTTGCCATTCTAATATCTAGCAAAATAGATTTCAAACCAACCAAATAATTAATCAAAAGAGATGGGGAAGGATATTTTGTACTCATTAAAGGAAAAGTCTACCAAAATGATCTTTCAGTTTTAATATCTATATCCCAAATACAATTGCACCCATATTTGTAGAACAAATATTACTAAGGCTTAAATCACACATTGACACTGATAGTGGAAGACTTAAATACCCCACTCTCACCAATGGACAGATCATCCAGGTGGAATAAACAGAGACATAATGGAACTAATACATGCTATGACTCATCTGGACCTACCAGATATCTACAGAACATTTTACCCAATCACATAAAAGATACACCCTATTCTCAGAACCTTATGGAACTTTCTCAAAAATTGACTATATACTCAGTCACAAAGCAAGACTCAACAGATACAACACTGAAATAACATCCTTCATCCTTTCAGACCACCACAGATAATAGCTAGATTTCAACAATAATGGAGAGTCTACAAACTTATGGAAACTGAACAAACTAAATTAAAAACTGAACAAACCAGATAAAACAAGACAGAAATAAAGAAATAGATTAAAGATTTCCTAGAATTTAATGAGAATGAATATATAACATGCCCAAGCTCATAGGACACAATGAAAGCAGTGCTAAGAGGAAGGTGCATAACACTAAATGTATACATAAAATAAAAAATTTACAGAGATCTCATTCTAGTGACTTAATAGCACACCTGAAAGTTCTAGAACAAAAATAAACAAGCATATCCAAGAAAAGACTCAGGGTTAAAATCAATAAAATAGAAAAAAGAGAATGCTGGAAGCCACAGAAATATGAAGTAGAAACTCAGTCAGCACTTACAAGTCTGAATTATCAGATGTAAGGGTCCTGGTGGAGGTAAAGCCAAAACTCCAGGAGTTTTGGTGTGAATTTCCCTTGTGAATGTGTTAGCTGTTTTCTGCAAAGGATTTCTTGTGTGTAATTGTAGCATTCCCATGTATTATTTCCTTTGGTTTCATTTCCCAGGAACCTTTAGCAGTGTGATTGTTCATTTATTGCGCACACTTTGCCCCATGCATTTTGGGTATACTGATAACTTCTCCTAGCTATGTGTGAAATCAGTCACACAGACAAGCCCTCTTTTCTGACTAATAAAGTCTTTGTTCCTTTGCCCAGAGAAGACTCCTTGTCTGGACCCTGTATTTATCTTTATGAGTAGACACCTGGACAGAGTCCACACTCAAAGTATTTATTTCATTTGAAACATTTCTCAGACATCCAAGGACACAGCTACAGATAGATGAACCGCTGGTGTGTCCTAAACACTGGTAATTTCCCCTGCCCCAACACTACAGATAAGAGAACTATCTGGAGCTAACACCCCTAATTTTAAACCTTTAATTCACTATACTTACTTGCACCTGGATTAATTAACATAAGATTCAAGTGTACAGATCATAATTATGTCCATAAAATAGGATTTTATAGCACTTTCTATACTTCAGCTTCTATTCTTTTTCTGCCTTCTCTTATGTGAGCCTGGGTGGAATGGTTCAGTTCAGAGCTGAGGTATCTGGCTTGGGCTCAAATAGTTTTAAAGTAACTGCTGCAGCTCCCATATACCTATTTTTAATATTTCATCCCATGATAGTCATGAATAAGGACCTGCACCATTATGCAAGATGAGAGCCAAATTGATTGTGGTGGGTCTCTCACTTGAGAGTGGGTCTGGGGTCACACAGTCATTAGACAGCTGGTGTTTTGGTGCTCTTCAGAGGAGAGCCTCAGCCTCATTGTGGGGTGTTGTGAGTATAACAGGCATTTGTAGGTGGATTTTTCTGTTGCATCAGCCAGTTTGCAAGTCACAACGTGGAGACTTATTATTATGAAAGCTTGGCTGATAATGTAGGCTTGTTTCTAACTAGCTCTTATAACTTTAATTAACCATTTCTATTCATCTGTATTGCCAATCGACTAATACATTTGCCTGTCCTACATGTCTTGTTTTCTCTCTATCTGGCTGGCTACTCCATTTTCTTCTTCCCAGAATTCTCTACGCCCAGAAAATCCTACCTACCCATTGGCCATTCAGATTTTTATTAAACCAATCTGAATGACACATCTTCATAGCATACAAAAGATTATTCCACACCAGGCATGTCACAGGGTGTTTCCATGTCCCAAATCTTTAAAACTCCTTTTGTCTTTTGTTTAAGCTCAGTGCTCTCTTTTTGTGCTATGTACACAATTTCTGGTATCCAGAAGGAGCAATATCCAGCTTCACTCAGGAACTCTTGATCCTATCTCTTAGTCTTTGGAGTTGAGATCTGAAGGAAGGCAATTATCCTACTCTGAGACTGGCTATTTTTGCCTCCTCTCTGCAGGTAGCCAAGATTGGTAGCCTTCAACAAAATTGAGCTTTCTTGGCTGATATTCTGTAGCTCAGTTTTGTAACTCTTGCAGCAGTCCCTCTGTAGCCATCTTATAATATATTTTCCCAGGAAACCTCTGATGGAAGGGCAGGAAGTCTGTATTTAGTATCTTTAAATCATGGGCAACTTGGTCTAGGAATGTTACCCTCTGTAACCTCCCATTGAGTCTGTCCATTTAAAAGCAAAGATGGGCAGCTGAAGAATACATCTTTCAGGTCCAAAACAGAGCACATCTGTTTCTCTGAAAATAATCATGTTCATGAGAATCAGAGTTCCCAAGTTTCTTCATAGGCAGGCATGGTGCCAGTAGACAAGGCCTGTGCTGACTGCAATAAAAGCCATTTTCACCTAGTTTAGGAGCTAAGTTTACAGAGCCTATGTGACATACCCCAGCTCTCCAGGAATGAGTAAGTGCAGCTTCCTGCCAATTAAGACCCTCTGCAGGTTTTGACCCTTAACTCTCTAGGAATGCAGCCCTATCTCCCTGTCAGATAAGAACACCAGCAAGCAGTTATGGTCAGGGATGCCTGACAACCTTCCTGAGACAATACATTCCTGAGATTAGGTTGCTTAGTAACCCCTCTTCTCCATTCTTGTCCACACAGCCAACTTCCCACCTCACTTGCTTTATAAACCCCCCTGAGAAAAATAAAAATTGCAGCTTGATCAGAACTCATTGCCTTGCTATAATTTCTCCTGTCTCTCACCCCTCCCACTCGTACTCTTCTCCAGGGTTCGTGCTCTTGTTGTAGACCCCGCTGGCCCGTGCAGAGTGGCATATTCAAGGGTGATTGGCAATGCATCAGAATGTCTTTCTCTTCAAGCCAGGCAATATGAACTAAAAATTTCCCTTTTATTTCTAGGGTCATTGGCTGTTGTTTAATCTGGATAGAGGTAGCTGAACTGGTTAGTTGAACAACTGAAGAAGTTGGACCAGTTCTGGGGGCTTGGTTTCTCCCATAACCCTAGAAATCATTGTTGTCCATCTCAAAGAGAATCCCACTATATCTTTTGATTGGAATTAGAAATTTCAGCTAGGAGATTTTATTTTTTGAAAAAGGATAAGACATCAAAATTTTGCTGTTTATAAGTCTAACTACATTTTATCATCAGAAAAGGTGACAGTGGCTTTCAGTTTATTTAAAAGGTCTTGTCACATCAGTTCTCTGTGGCTACATACAGTTAGATCTACCTCCAGCACTGTGACACACTTTTGTACCTTTAAATTTTTCTCACTTTTATAACTTTATTTCTTCTTTTTTAAAACCTGGAGCCAACTGTGTGACAAGGAAAATCTTTTTAGCAGCTGACTTTATTCTTTCTAAAAATTATCTAATGAAAATTGCTTAAAGTCATGTTGGTCCATGTTGGACAGAAGGGAAAATCCACTGTGTTCAGGGTGCATGGCCTGGCAGTGATTACCACTGCCCTTCCCAAAGGTGGTTTTTCTACTCCCCCTCCCCCCACTCCGCGCAATGGGATTTTTACAGATCACTGCTTAAAAAGGAGACATTAAAACAAAAGAGAAATGAGTGGAATTTTATCTTTTCTTTCAGGCTCAGCCCTGGGGGGAACTTTTCCACTTCCAGGGCTACACAGAGCAGGTATAGTAGATGGAATTTGCTGGATGTTTTCCACTTAGATGTCACAGGAGCCTGGATTAAAGGCCAATCCCTTTCTGTCTCCACACAGGGACAAAACTGTGATTGTGAGCCTAAGTCAAGCAATGAAACAAGCAAATGCTTCTGGAGTGGGGCAGGTGGAAGTTATTTTTGTGTCTCTGGATGACCTGGCAGAGCCAAAGGGATTCAGATCTCCAACAGGAGGAAGAACCGGTCTTCATCTGAAGGACAGAGGTCTCACATTAGAGAAACACACTGGTCAATGCAGAGAAACATAACTGAGACAAACACATAGAAAGGCACACACAAACACACATAGAGACACACAGTAATGACTATCAGGGCCGGCCACCACATATTCATAGACTTGAAGAGACAAGGAATCCAGTGACATCTTACTTAGGTCAGCAACTGTATTTCCTATGTGTCCAAACAGAATGCCTTTAACCATACTTACCTCCAGAGGTGACAGACCATTTGACTTTCTAATTGGTTTCCTTTTGGAATGGAAGTATCAGACATTTCTAAATTGGTAGCCAGTGATTGAACAGAAGCCTAGAACAATCTCAGGTTGTGCTGAACAGCCCCCCCCCCCCACATGCACACATCTCAAGATCTGGTCTCTGGCGTCTTGGTAGGGCCTTCAGAAATACTGAGATATTCACCAGAGAAGACTGCCAGGCCATGGGTTTAAACCAATAGAAACTCTGTATTAGTTAGCTGGTGATTACACAGGGTGTTCAGGATCCCAGTGTAGTCCCTAGCCTTTCTCAGGGTGAGCGTTTAGTTTAAGCACAAATGCCATGTTGTGGGTCAACATACTTCAGTTATGAGGAACAGTTAGCCAAAAATGGAATTACAGAAGCCAAAATTCAAGCTTAGTACATGTAGAGACATTCCTAGAACTATAAATTTTCATAGAACTATGAATTGTGATGCATTAGTCCTTTGGTTTAGTTTTGGCAGATGGTGCTGTTTATATGCTGAGTTTTATAGCCTGAATGGTACTTCCACAATGGAGTCAGTTGTGCTAAGATCTCTGGACCTACTAAGGACTAGTGTCTGTTATAACTAATGGACGGGGCATTACTGATGTAATTATTGATTGCATATATTGTATATAGTTATTGTACCTATTATAGATAATATTTCTTTTATTAGTTATAATCTTTTTATTTTTGACACAAAAGGGGATATGTGGTGATATATTGTATATTTAACAAAAAATAGTTTGGAATATCAGAGGACAAGCCACCCACAGAGCCACGCCACAAAGGTCAGGGAGTGATGTCTCATGCCACGCTTCAACATGGGGCCCAAACACCCACATAAAGTTAGAGAAATCTTAAAAAGGGGTTTAGAGCACAGAAACATAGCCAAAAGCAGCTTTTGAGTTGTATGTCTTAAGTGGGACATGGTACAGAGATGGGGTGGTGTGCAGGCTTGAATTACAAAATGCAAGTTTGCAGTGGGCAGTTTAAGCTGCAACTAGGTTGGTTCCTGAAGTCTCATAGGAGACTTAATAAAAGCAACAAGCTGCATGTGATAGATTTAAGATTTCTCTTTATATCAAACAAAAAGGGAAGAGAGTCAAAGATGGATTCTTAGTAGCAGCATTTGGGTCTGCTCTGTTTGCTGGCAGTGGGCAGAGACAGCAGAGAGAATCTTCCTGACTCATCATTAGTGGCAAAACTGTGGCTCTTTAAGAGACCCTGGTTGCCAAAAACTTAAATGGAGTTCATGAGCTGCAGCAGGTGGCAGTGCTCTACTTAGTGACAGTGTGGATCCTAAGATTCTTGAGTTGGGGTTGTAAATAGCTCCACAATATTTAATATCACTTCTCAGATTTGGAAAGATAAGCATGGCCAAGTTGAAAAGCAAAGCGGGGCGAAGTCAGCAGTCAAAGCAGTGCTTTACAGTTTAGCATTTTAAAAGCTCTCTGGTTAGAAAAAGATTAAGAATACACAATAAAACAGATTCAAATGGAGGAAACCTCTAAATGGATCACAATGTGTGTGAAAAAGAATACATAGGCTGGGAGAGAAAAGAAAAAGGATAGAGAAAGTCCTTATAAAGAGAGAAATAGAGTAATAAAAATATAAAAACCCACGTACAGATAGAAAATACACAAAGAGTCTGGATTATGGTTATTACTGGGTTTTATTTTAATTTTTTAACTGTGAATGAGCTAACTGCAGAAAGACATTTGATTGCAAAGGGTGCTAAGTATATATTTTAAAGGTATCTTGACTTTGAAATTTTGGTCTAAGGATATGTTGCCTTGGAAAAAATGTTCTTCTTTTGTTTCCACAGAAGATGAGATCCTGTGGATTGCTTCCAGGAAAATTCTTACTAAATATGAGCAGAATTAGTGATTCAGTCCTAATAAACCACACTCTTTGGGAGACTGGGGCATGAAGTTCAAAAATTCAAGACCTCCTTGAACTACAAAATGAATTTAAGGCCAAACTAGGATAATCAGTGAGAAACTTTATCAATATTTTACTAGGACTGGGATATAGCTCAGTGGTCGATTATATGCCATGCAAGAGCACCTACTTTCAGTCACTAATACTACAGACATGGAAGAAATGTAAAAATGATTTTGTTGTTTTATAACCTCACCAGAATCCAACGTTTTCATATTTTTCATTTGAGAAGGTAATAATCAGGGTTTTTCCTCATCAATCAGCTAATCATCAAATACATATTCCCATCTTACCATTTAACAATGTAGTCATGCTACACTACTACTTGGATCAATACTCTATTTTTATGTGAAGATTACTCAGTTAATGATATTCGCTGACAAAGAAAGAAGAACTTATTGCTATTTTATGAACAACTTTCCATTTTATAATCAAGTTTTGTTTCTAAGTACTTCAAACTAATGTATTTTAATATCTTCTCTTCTTATTCCAAAAACTCCAAACTCTCTAAATTTGTCAAAATTATTTCTCAGCACAAACTTATAAAGCATTCTATCAACTCGGTCTCCCTGGGGTATGTTTATATATGTATATGTATTACAGATCTTACAGGTATCTGCAGAAAACAAAGACAGGATTGGATACTCTAACCATTGTTTTCTCTCTGGTGTTACATCTTACTGTATACACTTTTACGTTCCATCTTTCCTTAGTTAAAAAAAAATGCCAAAGGGGTGCTACATATTTCAGACTTTAGCCAGTATTTTCTTTTAATGTGTGCCAAAGGAAATTTCAACACTTCTCTGTTGTTTCCAATTGTTTTAGATTTTGTTTAGGGGTTTTTACAGGATCTGTAATTTGCATTCACTCAAACTCTGAGCCTTTCAGAGGTACAGAGCAAACTTAGCTTGGCCACAGGGATCTAGACAGGCTGTGTGCTGTGTTCAAAAAAAATCAAAAGTGATTCAAATCTTCAACTTGTAAACAAAGACAAAAATTCAGAAGATGTTTTTTTTTTATCATTTTCTAAAGGTTTGCACATAATAATCAATCCCCTTCCAATCTTGTTCCAACTGTCAACAATTTCAATAAATTGAGAAGTTGTCTTTATATCTAGGTCTACTCATTAATCTCTAAATCTTTTGGGGAAAAACTTTTATGATTTTGGTACTGTAAGAATCTTGCAAAATGGTCAGGGGACCAAGTTTTAAAAAGGTATAGGGTGTTAAAGATAAGTCTTTATCAGACAGATTGACAATCTAGTAGTAAAGAGCACATGAAAAGAAAATTGGAAGACAGAACAAAGTAAATATGCACTTGTATGAAAAATCTTCATCTAACAATGCAGATGTTTCATTGCTGTACCTTAAGCAGTAACTTTAAAAGTTAATCTTCAGATAGCTAATAAAATTTCTAAAGCCTTTATCATCAAGGTATAGACCCTTGACCACCAGCACTGGACTCCTCTAGAAACTTGGAGATGGAGCTTCTTAGAAATTGCTCCAGACATGCTTAACTAGAATCTGTATTCAATAATGAACCACAGGATTGCTTTTATGTGTGTGTAACTTCTTTTCAGGTTAATCATATAGTGGTTGCGGGTTCAGTAGTAGATTGCTTGCTCAAGATATTGGATCTGTTCCCTAGCATTTGAGGAAAAATAGAGAGAAAAAATAATGTATTTTATTAAAGTCACAAAAAATCTCCTTTGACACATTTTTATATTTTATAGTAATCCAAACGTTTGGTATTATAGAAAACAAAGAAATGCTGTCCTTAAGGCCGTTTTCCCTTATTGAAATCTTTATTTCAGTCAAATCTGGCTGCTTTAAAAGACCCTCCAGACATAACGTTTTTACTAAGTTTTCTCTAAAGGAGAGTCTGGGAAGGTGCCCACTACACCAAATACCACTTTGAAACCCTGACTATGTCAACATCAGCTGCTTTGGGTTTTGAGGCTGAGATAAAATATTTTCCAATTATTTTGCTGACACTTGCCAACCAGTTTTCTCTTTCTACACAAACCTGCTGCTCAAACTGAACTGCCATCTCAAGGCCTACCACTGAGGAAAAGGGCTACTGTGCATGCGTGAGCCTGAGTCCCGGGAAGGGGGAGGTTAAAGGCGACAGTGGGCGGGACTGTGAGGGTAGCGCGGAGACCCAACGTTGTGGGGCGTGGTCAGGGCGGGGCAAGCAATGGAGAAGGCCTCGCGAGAAGTTCTGCAGCGTGCGCGTAAGCGGATGGGCTAGCGCTCATAACTGTTTCCTAGCTACGTGTGTTGTCCCTAGCTGGTTGAGAGTTGGTTGAAGTCCGCGACTGGCTGCTGGCTATCTAGAGGGCAGTGATGGACACAGAGCGGGGCTCATTAGCCCCTCGGGATGTAGATAGCCCTAAGAAGGAAGTTCAGCTGAGGGTAATCCCATCGGAGCTGAGGTTCCTCGATGCAGTGTCCGGGAAAGTGTACCGACTCCCTCTTACTGTACACAATTTGGGCCGCTGGAACCAGAAGATGAGGTTTCAAGAGCCTGCGAAGCCACAGGTGACTCATTAAGGGTACTGAAAGCTCCTGGGCAGCCTCTGCCCAAAGACCAGAATCTAGGGCCCTAAGGAATTCAAGGAGGGATCACATTTGCTGAGATGCAGTCACAGGAAAGGAGAAGATATCAGGAGAGAGGGAGAGATTTAGGAAGGGAGGGAGGAAGGGTGGAGGACAGGAAGGGGGGATAGAGAGGCGGAGAAAATGAGGGATAGAGGGGTGGAGAGGAAAGGGAAGAGGAGGGAAGAAGGGAGGGAGAGGGGGAAGGAGGGAGGACTAATATGTGAACGGGAGGAAGGGATGGAGGGAGAGAAGAACTGGAAGGAGAGAAGAGAGGGAAGAGAGGAAGGGAGAAAGAGAAGGAAAGGAGGAAGGAAGAGCAAGGAAGTGTTGGCGGAGGATGATGGGAGTAAGAGAAAGAAGTGAGTGGAAGACAGGAATGGAAAGAGGGAGAGAGGAAGGGGGAATAGGAAAGTTGAGAGAGGGAGGAGAAAAAGGATGGAAAGAGGGAAAGGAGGAAGGGAGAGATGGAAAGAGTGGAGAAAAAAACCTTTTGCTTGAAGTAGGAGATATGAGGGAAAGACTACATGGGACAAAGCTGATAGAGAATATGCTTCTTCATGCAGTGTTTGGAAAGATGAAAGGTTTTGTTCCTGTCATTTTTAGTTAACAGAACATTAAAAATTTATGAAGCATTATGCATACAGTGAAGGTTAGCATCTACATCTAAGAATTCCAATTTCATATACCATGTCTTCATGATTCTGAAGTTTTCTTAAAATCATAGGAGACCAATTTTTGAGATGTTGTTATTAATCGCCCTTTGACACACAAAGTTCCTGATTTCTTCAGGAATTACTAATTGAGGCATTAGTGGGAAGTTTTATGTCATAATTTATTTGTTGGGAATCTACTGAGGAACAGACATATCTCTACTCTCATAGGACTAGGAACTAAAAAGAGGCATTTTAGTACAGGTCTAGTCATCATACCCCATAAGTATGTACATTTTTTATTTAGCAATTTAAACTTTTTTCCTCTTAAGTGGGAATAAGAACTATGTTTGATAATAATGCACAGTCCCTTACTACAGTTGCTCATAATCTTTACTTATAAGAAACTAATAGTGCTAATTTTATCTTTTTTCCCCCTTAAGTTCAAACTGTTGTTGACCAGTCTGGATAAGGAACTTGCTTCTGGCCTTCAGATGACAGCAATGGTGGAATATCATCCTGATAAGAACGAAGACATGTTTGATCACATATTTATTTCTGTAGGAAATAAAGTACTAGAGATTCCTCTGATTGGGTATGTAACTTTCACATCTCTGTCTTGTAAGAATTTTGTTATTATTAGACTGTATTAATATACTTAAGAGCATTCTGTAAAGGAGAACTTATGATCTAAATATGAAATAAATATATTTGTTCACATGTGACAATGAGTTTTTGAAAGAGGTTTGAAAATACATATATGTGGAGTGAACACATTAAATTAAAGACACATATAGCAAATCATATTTCTTCTTTGTACAGACATCTTGTTTTATACCCTGTGCTTGTTAGTTTTGTTCATCTTGATACAAGCTAGAGTTCCCTGGGAAGAGAGAACTTCAACTGAAGTTCTTTATTACCTCTTAATTTTTCTGTAGTCAAGTCTATGGGGACATTTTCTTGATTTATAATTGGTGTGGGAGGACCAAGTCTACTCTTAGTGCAAGTCTTTGGGTGTGTAAGAAAGCACGTTGAGCAACCCATAAGGTCAGTAAGTGGTGCCTGAATGTTTCCTGCCTCTGCTCCTGCTTGAGCTCCAACCCTGGCTGCCCTCAATAATAGATTGTGATCTACATAGTTAAGGCAAATAAACACTTTCCTCCTTAAAGCTGGTTTTGGTCAGTGTTTTAGCATAGCAACAGAAAGTAACTGTAGAGTACTCTCCAAATGTTAGGTTATAGTATCAGTGCATTTTTCATTTATCATATGTCTTTAAAGTATTAAATCCATTTCCTCCTCTTACTAAGTTTCAAAACATTTAACAGACTTATGTGAAAATTCTCAAAAAGAATTTCATGTATGTTATAGTAACACTGTATAAATGAATAGTTTGTCAAATCATGCTTATATGATAAAGTCTGATTTCCTTGTTTAAAAAAAGGTTGCTTTATAGTTTTCATGTTATAACTCTTATTGACAATATAGTGTTATCAATAGACTGGTATAAGGAGTTAAAAATGTATATATTATTATTATTAAACATAATTGTCTCTTTTTTTCTCTCTTAGGCTGATTCCAACCTGTCAACTGGAAATTGTCCCAGTAGTTGATTTTGGCACATTAGTTGCTAATAGTAAAGTGTATTGTAAAGAGATTAGTATTATTAACCATGGCAAAGCTGCAGGTAAATGTTTTGTGTCATATAAGCACACAAATTTAGAAGAGTTGCTATAATTTTAAATTGCATATTGTATAATAGATTTCCTGGGTGATCAAGAAAATGTCTATTATTTAAAATAGTTGATAGCGAAGGGCCCTTAAGTGTTACGACTACAAAGGATAGATATGCAGTCATTCAGAAAAAAATGAACCTGCCTCTCATAATCTATATTAACACAAACTGTTGGTTATATTACTGGTGAATTTCCTGAAGATTGGAGGCAGGTTGGTGTTATAGCCATAACTGTCCTTAGGCTCATCTAGAGAATGAACTAGCGTCAATGTCTTTCTTACTAGCTGTATCATATTGGACAAGTGTCTTTAAGAAAATTAAACTTTAGATTCATAACTTATAAGCAGAGCAATTTATAATGGTTTATTAGGTATATACTTAAATTTCTGGTATGATACTTGTTTCATCATGGGCTTGTCTTTGTCACACTCAATTTGGCATTCACATCATAGTCTGTAGAAGGTTTTTAATTATTTTTCACTTGAATACCACTTTTCTCCAGACTAGATTATTTTTAGAAATTTTTATTGTGGCCCATATATTTTTATAAACAGTGTGACTTTTTATTGATTGGAAGAATGGATATAATCTGTCATTCTTTTGATGTGATGCTTAGCTGCATTGGTTGCAAGACTGCCATTTCTCCCAATCTAATATGAGGACTGTCTCTCTGAGACTGCATGTCAAATACATAATGAAATTGTAGTTCTAATTCTTTTAACCACTAGATTGTTTTTACTTAGCTGCCTGCTTGAACATTGGGAATTATTAACAACAAGGCAATCAATCCCATTACGTATTTCTTCATAAAATATATAATAAGAAAACATTTCTGATTGAATTTTGTTCATTTAGCTTTCAGTGATTTGGTTCTATGCTGAGTGAATATTCTTTGCTTGGGAGTTTATAGAATATTAGGTTCATTTTCAGTTAGATTCTAATATGAAGAGTAGAGTCTTTTAAGGCAAGTGGTTAAGGTGTTTTGATTCTGAAGACTGTAACATTTTAAGAGTAAATATATATGGTTGAAAATTTTTTATTTTGCTCTTCAAATTCTGTCCTTGCTTGTTTACTCATAATCCTTTAGGGATTAAATAAAAATGCAATATATCAATTTTAGTGTAAAATCTCTCCAAATTATAATTATATTACATATGAAAATACTGAATTAAAATGTAGATTTAATTTTAATGGAGTATTTAGATTATTTTTTCTAAGATTATTCTGTAGACATGGGTAGGTATTTTTTTGGGAAAAACACTAAACGAAACTGCTTTTATGGGTGCGAATATGGCCATGTTTTACATTTAATTGCTTCATTTACTAATTGGAATAACCTGGTCAAATAATTTATTTTTTCTAAGAATCCATTGTATAGTCATATTTTAGAGGTCAAAATATCTAGTGTCTGTTTCTTATTTGTAAGATGGAAGTAAGTGGTTAAGCATATAGCCTATAAGAAGAATTGAAGAGCATGCATGTGGATATGCAGTGTTATTAGTATAAGTACTTTCTAAACTGAATATAATAATTTTAACTATTGATGAATGTTGAATTCTAACTCTGGTTTCAGATTTGTTGGGCAATGCCAACAAATTATTGTGATATGTAATCACAATAAAAGGTATTATTTTTGTTCCACAATGGACCATATATGTAATGTGTGTATATCGTAAAGGCCTAGTTATGAACTGTGTCTCTTACTCTCCTTAGGCATGTTTAAAACAGAATACCAAGGTCAGTTACCTATTGTCATTTCTCCAAGTAGTGGTATTGTGAAGGCTAAGTCATCAATGGTTATCAAAGTGGATTTCTGTGCGGACAAGTCTCAATTTGTAAATGAAGTGGCAAGGTAAATATTGAGTATCCTTTTTGAACAAGTGTTTGTATATAACTCAATATTTTCCTTTTTTCTTCTTTCAGATTGGTTGTTTGCCAAACTCTTTTCTTGTCATTTGATCTTTGTTCATTTACTTATTCCTATATTGTAAGATGATATACAAGTGTAGCTAGAGTAACATTGGAAAGTACATGGGTAGTGGTGTATAAATACACAGAACAGCAGCTCCTAGTTTCCGTTTTGTGGATCTGAGGGAACGGTCAAAAGATTCCACTAACCAATTGGTAGTTGAATCACATACTAATCATTAAATAGGATCAAGATATCAAATGGAAGTGATATGGTTGGTGTTGTGTGCTTGTGTGTGTGTTTAGGCAAAGTGAATGTTGATGATCGTTTGGATTACATAGGTTATTTCAAGCAGAAAAAGTGGCAGATTTGAAACTTTAGAGATTACTGTATTCACTATTGGAGGATCAGAGGCAATGTAGAGTTGAAGAAATAGAAAAGTGATGCAAAGTGAGACTAACAAAGGAATGGCACAAGATCCAGTAAATGGACTATGGCGAAGCATTTGTTATGAGATTTGCCTCAGTTCATTCATGGATGTGATGTGCAGTTAATATATTGAGTCACCATTATGGTGTACCTCACATGGTAATGTAGATGTTATTTCATAAAACTACTTTCAATTTTCAGAGATATTTTATTCATGTGTGTATGTGTCAGCTACTAAACTGAATATAAGATATATTTCTTATTGAGGCTACAGTTGTGCTTTTTGAGAAACAGTTGTGAACTGAAAACCTGAGGATCAGTTTGTATTTTAGAATGTCACAGTAACAGCATGCATGAAGCAAATCAGGCAGTACAAGTAGGAGTTGACAAACTGGTTAGACATTATAAAAGGGAAGCCAAAGAAATAGGAAAGGGCCTAAATTGGGAGAACTGAGAAAGTGTGCAGATTTGAGATATATTGTACAAGCCTGTTTAATTCATTTGGTAAGTTAATGAACAATGGAGGTAAGAGGAAGAAATGATCTGTAGAAGAAAGTTCAGACATGGCATGGTGGGACTGATTAAATTTTCAGAATCATTATGGAGTATATGGTTATGGCTTATTAGATTTATATATTCTCTTTTTTGGGGGGGTATTTTGAGACAGAGTTTCTCTGTGAAACAGTCCTGGCTGTCCTGGAACTCTGTAGTCCAGGTTGGCCTTGAACTCAGAGAGATCTCCCTGCCTCTACCTCCCGAGGGGTGGGATTAAAAGCATATGCCACCACTGCCTAGCTAGATTTACATGTTGTAAGCCCCAGAAAGCAGCTTTGTCTAGATGAGTTGGGTACAGGTTATTGGGGTATATATGGTGCCTAATACACAGGAGTACTGAGAGTTATACTGAAAAGAAGGGAATAGGAAATAATAAGACAGAAGAAACAATTTCCAGAGGATTCAAGTAATAGAATGAAAAGTTAGAGCATGTTTTGTGGTGGGATTCAGGTGTCAGCTGATAAGGTCCTAAGATGCTTATCCAGGGTCCGGGGCTCCTGAAGGGGGAGTGGCTAACCCTATTCATAAAAGGCTCCCGGGATCTTGGGGCAGTTCTCTCTTTTTATTTTTTGTTTCCTGGGCCGTGATGGTGAGAGCATAGAATCTTAACCACTAGACCGGGCGGGCAGCTTTATGAATTGGGTTGGCCACTCCTCTCAGGAGCCCCGGACCCTGGAGGAGTGTCTCCTCAGACCTTATCACACCTGAATCACACCACAATGTTTGAATGAGTTAAAATGAAAACTGAGGGAAGTGTGTGATGTCCAGAAATCTAAGAGAATAAATATGTGAAAAGAGTGCTAAATGAGAATTAAAATTAGTGTAAATTTTTTTCTGAGGTCTTTTTGATTTAGGGAACTGTGGTATTTGTATGTAGATGAGATATTGGGGTGGCCCTGGGTTCTAATGAGTTAGAATGGAATCTTGAAATTCTTGAGCTACTGTTATAAGTTATATAACTCCTGTATTCATGAAATAGTGATATGAATGTTCTATTGACACTTTTTGGGATCACATTGTTTTCAATATTATTGTTTTGAGTACAGGCTAAGTTAGGTTACACATGTATTTCATTTAATAGAGGTAGGCACACCAGAGGACCTGATAACTTCTAGCAGTATATGATAATAACTGATCTTAGTCTGCTGTGTTAGTTATGTTGTCATTTTAAGATCTATATCCAAATACTTAGAAGAAATTAAATGTATAAATACATAATGAAAATACTTTCATGTATGTATATTTTATTGTCTTATATAGAGTGTGTTTGCAAGGTCATCCTGATACATTCTTGAACATCAAAGTTCATGTGGTTGAACAGATAATTGAATTGTTTAACATGAATGGTGACAGGAAATTGGAATGTATACGGTTTGGATCTGTTTTCTTTGGAACATCAAAATTTGAATATGCACTTTTGTTTAACAATAGCCCTGAAACCATAAACTGGGTGGCAATAATGCAAGATGATTGTGTTGGAGAAGAACTGGTAAGTGAATTGAGTGGAAAGTGGCACATCAATCATGTCTGAATTAAACTAAATGAGTGCTTCTTGCAAATCAATGACTTACTCTGAAGATTTCTATTCTCCACAAGTTTTGAATTGTATCATGTGCCTTTGCCAAATTTAGGTGTATGTTACCTTAGAGAGAAATCTCTTTACATTCTGGATTCTAAAATTGCAGTAATTACTTTAACATTTTAAAATGTTGTTTATTTTCCTCTAATATGTTTTTTATGTCTTATTTTATGTTACAGGGAGCAAATATTCATCAAAGGACAGATATTGCCTTAAATAATCTTCCCTACTTAAACAAAATAAAAAAAATAGATATGACTGATTTTATCTCCTGTGCTCCTAATGAAGGGACTTTACTCCCTTATCAAAAGATTGTAATTACATTTTGCTTCAGCCCAAAGTAAGCAAAAGATAATTGTAAAGAAAATTATAGTAACTATACACTAACCAAACTTACTTAACGCCATAGTAAAACATGTTAGAAAGCAAAATAAGATTTTTCTTACAGTTCTAAATATATCTAGCATGCTTTAAGATTTCCAATATTTAAAAGTATCCAATAGTTTTTTAAATTAAGAAAGACCTAGACCTGTTGGAAATGGGTGGTAGAGGTAAAGTTTTGAAGTTGTTTTGGATTGCATAAGTTGATTTGTACAGCAGAACTTGCAAGAATAGTGATGTGCATATAGTATTTTATAGATGTCACTGAATAGGAAGTGATGCTCTTACTTGGACAAAATCCTTTCTGACTGAATACCATCAATGTTAAACCAATAGCATCTGTTTCCTTTAGTCCACACTATTTAATGAAATTTCACCTTCTTTGTATTTGCTTTTGTAATTTATGCTGAAAATACGTTTCAGAATGTTAAATATGTAGTAACAAGGCAATAATATAGTTTATTTATGTGTAAATAACCTACCCAACTATAAGAATTTACTTCAGGCAGAGTATCTTGTTTACTGTACTTCCATCACACCATTGTCACTAGTGATACAGGAGTTTTGAAGGCTAAGTTGTGTTTCAATTTAAGATGATGTGATGGTTAGTTTTAATTATCAACTAGAATGACCTGGGAATCTCAATCAGTGATTAATTACCTACATTAGGTTGGACTGTGGTCATGTATATAGGAGAGAGCCTTATTGATGAGGGAAGACCCAGAGTCTCATGCTGTATAAAAATAAAAAAAAAAGCTTACAGAGTACTAGACATAGTCTCTTCTCTGTACTGTGGTTATGGTGTGACTACATATACATTTAAAAATGCTTTACATTTTTACCTTGATTTTCTTGCTATGATGGAATTTGACCTGGAATTGTGAATTAAAACTTTTATCTTCTAGGTTGCTTTATCATGTCAACAGAAACAAGACCAAGGCAGAAAGCTAATCAATAATTACCCTACTCATATATTCAAAAATTGTCTTTAATGATACTTATGTACAGAGATTAAATATTTTGTGTGTGTATATACTTATCTGATTGTATAGGTGGTTTGTGTGAGTCACCTGATGTGGGTGTTGGGAACCAAGCCTGGGTCCAGCTTACTGTTAAGCCATCTCTCCAGCTTCCTTCATCTGCTCATACTTTAATGAAATCCAGATATTGTTTCCCATGACAGCATTTTAACTTTATTTGGGAGCCTAGCATGAAAATTTAGGTGTCAATATTTGAAGTCTATGTTAAATATAGTTTTTAACATACCATGTGTTCCAATTTAGTATTATATATCAACTTTTTGTGTATTTGAGTATCTAGGCAGAAGAGCTAATCTGTAAGTAAGCTAGATAAATATGGTTAATGACCAGGTATATGGAGTAACCTATCTGTACTTTTGTTCCTGATTCTCTCTTTTGTTTCAGTCCTTCCATTACATATCTCTAAGATGAGCTAACTCATATAAATTATGTTCTCTAATTACTTGTCCACTACTGCAATTTGATCGGTGGTAAATATGAATTTAGTTTACTAGAGGAAATTTAATATGTAACAGAAGCTACTACTAGAAGAAATATGGGTTACAGTAGAGACTGGTCAGAGTCCTTAGCTAACAATTATGTCTGGGAGAAAAATACATTATAGACACCATGGCATGTGATGTAGGTTTTGGCAAATTGGGATACTTATGTTAATCTTGTCTTAGAAATATTTGTATTCAATTGTTTTTCCCTTGAGCTTTACATTCTGAGGTCTTTTTTTGTTAGTGAATTTTGGAAATGATTAACAGTTGTGTTTTTATTCCTTTCTATCCATTTGAGTAAATTTTATTTGTAATTTATATAAGATTAATATATATTAGAGGGTATTTTAACACTATGGATATAAATTAAACTTTTGGGCGATTTTTGAAGGTAGGATGGTCTCGGAGATGGATGTTGATTTAATCTTTAAGACTGTAGTAACTAAATAGGCCGTTTAAGATCCAACGGGGTGGCCACACCCCATTCAAGCTCTCAGAATTCCAGAGACAGGCCTCCCAACCTTGTCAGCTAACACCTGAATTCCACCACATCCGTCTGCTTTCATAAGTTTAAGGATTAGGTCAACAATTTATATTGAAAAGTAAAAAATGTGATCTTTACTTTAAACATAACTAATTGTGATATTTACAGGCTAGTAGTTGATATTAAAAAGGATGTTGGACCTTCACATAGGCAAGACTATGCCTTCTTTGTGAGATTTGATTCTGTGGGAAGTAAAGATGGATTTTTGAGAGATGATAACTCTAACACCATGAAAAGTAAGTATGAAATGAACATGATTATTAAATGTGTAGCAGTTCAAATTCTTTCTGAAAAAAATAGCACATGTGAGGGACTAGGGAGGAATTGGAGGAAAGTAAATGAGAGTAAATTTGATAGAAGCTCATTATATGCATGTGTGACATTTTCAAACAAAAATAAAATAAGCATTAATATCTACAGAAAAATATAAAATGCATAATTTTTACATTGTACAAAAATGAAAATACTTTCATGGCTTTACTATACCATCTGTGGCTTGTGAAGACAACTTTGGAATCATTTAAATTATTTTCAGGTTAGAATTTAGATGACATTAGATAAATAATATCTCAGAACTTGAGAAATTAAAAATAAATATTTTCAATATTTTGCAAAGTTTGTTCTTAGGAATTGGCATAAAATAAATGAACCATTCTGTTTGACCAGACCTTTACAAGATTGAGATCTAGTAAGCAGAGTATATTCCTGTGTTTGGATACATAATATGTATTTTGTAGGTCATATATCAAGAGGCATTATTATTATTATTATTTGCAATTGAGGTAGTTTTGTGTTGATTAGAGTAAACAAATATGCAATAGTATTTAAGTCACTTTTAATAAGTTAAATCAAAGATGATGATTCAAATAGTATCATCATTTATTCTGTAGGAAAAGATAGCATGCAGGGTTGATCATCCACACAAAATGGTGATGATGACCCAGGACAAAGGCATGCAGGCCCTTTTAAAGGGGGGGGGGGGCTTGGGGAATTCAAAATATTTTTTTTATTTGGGCAGTAGGGAACAGTTACATGAGCCACATGTTTATTGGACAGGGCTAGTGGCTGTCTTATCCATTGTGGGCCTTTTATTCATGAATAGTTAGTAACAGTTATATCCTATAATTTTGAGTCTCTCTGTCTTATAAGGTCAGGTTTGAAACTGTTTAGCTGATTGGCCAAACTTTGCTGGGGGGCTTCCTTCACTCAGGCTTAGGTCATTATTTACAATGGGGATTGTTCCATGGCTACATCCTGGCCCCTTCATTACTGAGATGAGTTGGAAGAAGAACTGTTGGAAGGGAAATATCTTTGTGATTCCTTGAGGATGGTATCAGTTAGGAGAGGGAGATCACAGTGTCTTTCATACTTAGGGATGAGACTGGAGGCATTGGATCTCAAGAGCAGTATAGGATATGTGGGTCTGTATTCAGCTTACATGTTTCCCTTGGACGAGCAGCCTTTGGGCTGGGTGGGGGTACCTGCTCTTGTTGTGGTCTGGGATAAAGCAACAGTGGATAGCAAGGTTAGAATGAGAAGATCTAGGGGATCCACAGGAGATGTGGGCAGGGGAAAGGAAATGCTGACACTGGTGTTATGCTACCAAGCTTGGGATGAGATTGGGGGATTGGACCTGGGGGAACAGAGAGAGAAGAGAAGGTCTGAGTATATATAGCATACCTAGTTTTCTGGCATGACCTGTTGGTTAGTTAGCAGGGAGTGTCTGCTGGAGTTGGGGGCTGGGAAAAAGCAACAAGTGGAGGAAGGCAGGTTGAAAGGGGAAGATCTATGGAATCCATAGGAGGTGGGAGCAGAGGGGTAAGGAAGGCTGTAAGGGTGTTTTGTTGCAGAGACTGGTGTAGTTTGAAGTTTCTGGCCTGTCTGGCCTGTGGTCCAGACCCGCAGACCCACAGAAACACACAGATGTTTGTTTTAATTTTATGCTGATCAGCCTATGGCTCTGGTGTATTGCTAGTTAGCTCTTGCTTGCTCTTAAACTAACCCATGATTCTTATCCTGTTCAGCCATGTGGCTTGGTACCTTTTCTCAGAGCAACATAGTTTTCCTCTGCATCTGCTGGCTTCACTGGCATCTCTGTTCTGTTCTTCCTGTTCCTAGAGTTTTCTTAGTCTGGTAGCTCCGCCCATACCTCTTGTCTGCCTTTGACCAATCAGCATTTTCATTAAACTGGTAGGAGGGACAATTATTTATAATATAACAACATAATCCCGCTACAGGCTGTAAGATTGGATCTGGAAGAACAGAGAGCAATGCAGCTTCTAATAGCTTGAGATGAATATTCCATATTTATCTTACAGCTGATTTATATCCTAGAATTGACTGGTGAAAACACCAGTAAGAAAAACTTACTGTTTTCTAGGATTCTAGTTACATTTCTCTTCATAAAACTGTTCTACTATCCAAACAGAGAGTATAATCTGCTGTGGGTCAAAGACCCAAAGGACCACTCCATAAAAACAGAGTCCATATTGAGAGTTTATTAAGCTGCTTAAAGACTACCTGGAGAGAAAAAGTTCTCACAGAGCTGCCCTGACTGTTTGCTACAGGGAGGCATAAAGACAAATCTACATTCTGGTTGGCAGTTGCAATGGGAACCAGAGAAAGCATGTTATTTAACAGATGCAAAAATTGTCAATTAGCTGGGGCATCTTGACCTCAAATCTCTTACTTTTCTAAGGGACATTCCCATAGGAGGGGCTGTAAGCAGGGAATGAGCTCTGAGCAGACCTTAGATGGCTGTGCAGGATCTTATACCTAATGTCTTAAACCCTAAACTTTACATACTTTCCAAGTCTGTATTATTCCATCATACATATTTTAATAATCATTCTTTTTCATGCATATTTAACCTTTGGCCTATTTCCTATAATGATTGAAGAGGTAAAAATAATGTCTTTAACTTTCATACTACTCACCCCGTGGGTTATGTTTTGATATTTTGCTGAATTTTGTATTGTTAAGATTCTAACAATCTCTATCTCTATGTTAGACTTCATTCAAGTCTATTTTTTCCCTCCTCTTCTTTACATAAAGAACGTAAATATATTGAATGATCTACTAGATATGTTCACTAGATTATTGACTAGACACTGGCTTATGCTAAACCAAGTTTCTTATTTAGCCAAGAACCGCTGCCTAGGGAATGAGGGAATGATGCTGCCTAAAGTGAACTGGGTTATCCTGCATCAATAAATAATCGAGAAATCTCATGTAAATGCTCAAAGGCCAACCTAATCTAGACAATTCTTGGATGACCTTAGGCTGTTTTAAGTTGACAGTGTTAACTAGAAAAATTTCAAAAGTATTCATAGTTTAAAAAATTCATGTTTTTTAAAATAACTAGCTCTCTTCTTTAGTCTTTATTAATCTCCAGAAATTTATTTTTATCCTTTTAGTTGCTCATACATGCAATAAGGCATATATAAACAAACAAATAAAACAAGGAAAAAATTTAAATTAAAATTTAGCATCTCTTGATTTTCCTGTCTTTTACCCAATATATAGGCAAAGATTATCTACACTGAAGAATGTATCTATAACCTTGGCTGTTTCTGACCATCCTTTTATAATTCTCCTGAAACAATCATATCTGGTTCCGTATGGTTTTTTGAATGTGAGAAACAAATTTCTATTTTAGAACACTTAATTTTGTCCTTTCTGCTTGGGAAATACTTTCTTTGAATGTTTCTTTCCTTTGAATGTTTGCCCAAATGTTGCTTGCTGTATAATTAAAAATGACCTGTTTGAATATTTCTACCTAAAACAATATCTCCAAGACTTTGTATATGCCTTACTCTTTGTTTTTACATGTAGCTTCTACTCTCTGTGAGCGTTATAAATGTAGTTATTGTCAATATTACATCTCTAGAATGTAGACTCATCAGAGCAGCTTTTCCTTTAATTATAGCTGTGTTCTCAAGACTCAAAAATTATGTGTAGCACAGAGAAGGCAGTCAGTAGTTTTGCTGAAGATTGAATGATCTTCTGATTTCTCATGTTTTTTTTTTTTAAAGTGATACTGTGTGGGGTGAGCAAATATACTTTTGATTTTCCAAACACTCCTTACTGTGTCACTACATATTGTTTCTTTTCCAGGTAATCGACTTCAAAAAGTAGAATTAGCTTTGACAGGGTCTGGACTTCCAGTCATCTTACGATTTGATCCAGGAAAAACACTTACTTTTCCACCTTGTTCAATGGGTGAACATTCGGATATTCTATGCATCGTAAAAAATCAATCCATATCACTTCCTGTGGTATACCATTTTAAAAAAGCTGCACACTTCAAAATGGATCCTGAAAGGGGAAAAATTGATGAAGGATGTATTCAGGTAAGTTAGCTTATTCTTTTTTTGCCTTCATTCCACAGCACTTCAGCTATGTTTTTCCTTCCAAAATATTATACAAATGTGTAAGAACCACATTTGACCTACTAGTGTTTATGATGTATATCTAATATGTGGCCTAGAATTAGGAATAAATCCAGTCATAGAGAATCCATAATTCTTTGTTAAGGGTCTGCATTGTGCCAGTGAAAGCATGTAATGTAATACACAGTATGGGATACAGTTATTGCTTCTAAAACAGTTTTATTTTATTAAGGAATTATAAAACATACAAAAACAGGTTTGGCTTGAGATGAATATAGAGTGTTAAAATGGGATCTATAATGTAGTGCTATTTAAACTCAAAGAAAAAGTGTTTTTTTTTTTCTATTTAGGAAGGTTTTTATGGAACAATTGCTTGAGAATTGCCTTGCAGATTTAGCCAAAATTTGAAATTTGAAGCAGGTAATAGTTACCTAGTTTGTAACTTGTTATGTTGGGGAAAACAAAATACGTGGACACTAAGACATTTTTGATGAAACCAGGCCAACTCCCATGTTTCAGGAGCTATTATGATTGGCCAGTTTGACAACTTTTCTAGGCACTCTAAAACAGAACTTTTTATTCTTTACTGACCCCCCCCTTTTTTTTGCCTGAGCTGATTTTATGTGGCCCTAGGTATATTTTATATAAACAAATTTAATATTTAAAAGCTGAAGAATGATGGCAGAAGAATATCAAAAGGCTTTATTTTCTGTAATAACAGAAAATTTTGTGGGTACAGTAAAAAATACTGCAACCTAAACATAATGGTTTAAATTCTGAGCCCATGGGTTTCAGGCACTATCCATTGTTGCTATGTCACATGGGGCATACACAGTGCAAAATGTGCATTTTGTCCATTCAGAAGCAAGGCTCTGGTGAAGCTTTGTGCAAGAACAACCTCAGTTTAATTACACTTTTAACTTTCACTTAATGATTATTCATTGCATATTCAAAAGTTTTTTATTGTTGCCAAATTTTTGTGTCCCCCGCACAGGTTCCCCTTTTTAGGACTCCATATATGTTTGTGACCTAAGTCAGTACTTTGAATTCTATGTTCTGTTGGAAAGTTCTGGCTTGATGCCATATGCTTCCATGTTTGAGCTGTTATGTGATGTTATAAATATTCATGGGTGATATATGGATAAATAAATAAGACTCTCAAAGAATGCCATATAGAGGAATTGTTAAAACTTGAAAATGCTGTGTTTAATATTTGGAGCTATTCCCAATATTGTTTGTGAGAGTGATTGCATGAGTTTGTGTTTCTTCCAGCAGTGAATTACAATCTAATTTCATTATGCCCCTTCTTATACTTGATAATGTCATTTTTTCATTATAATCATTCTAGTGGGTATAAAATGGTGTGCCAATTTGGTTTTAATTTTCGTCTTTCCAATAACTGATAATGATAGCTATTTTACTATTTTATTCTTCATTCACATATTTTCTTTAGGGAAATAAATACTTATATCTAAAGCAACGTAAATGATGGCTCACTAGAAATGTTTCTATTTGAATCTCTTAAATTTATGTGTTACGAGGTCTATGAAAAGGAGAATTAAGGTGTCAGTTATAATTAAGACTGAAAATCAGCTGCTCTTAAAATGGACAAATCGGTCAGTGTTGTCTTAGTGGTCCCAGTAGATCACAAGAATACTTAGTAGTATAAAAAGTAACATCTGTGTGAAAGTAATGTGAAGAGATGAAGAAGTTAGTGTCATTTGATAGCTTTAGAAATGGAAATGGTGGGGGGTGTAAGTCAATGAATGAGATAGTTTCTGGCACCTAGAAGTGGCCAAAAAAGCGAATAAAATAAAACCCAGACTTCAGTAGATATTTCAGAATATAAGCACAGATCAAATGACTAAGATTTTAGTTCATTAAAACTTGTGGCATACTTTAGTCCTGCACAAGTATAAAATAAGAAATTTGAGGTTAACTTTTGATTGTTGCTAATAATTTACCATAGCAAAAATGATATTATTTGTTGCAGGAATAAAGGAAACTCAGGGCCAAATCTCTGGGAAAGGCAGAGATATCAGAGAAGAAACCAGTCATCTCTGGAAAAGTGTGTTCTAGAGCTTTTTAAACTCAGACTGATTTCTTTGAATGTTAGTGCAAATTGACAGCTTTCAAACATTCAGCAAGATTCCTGATATACTGAATTCTTGTATGTTTTAGATAATTTCTATGTAACTGAAAGAGTTAATTTAATAATTTTTTAAAATTATATTTGTGCAAAAGTAGATTTGGAGATTTTTGATCTCTTGTTCTTGAAATATTGTATTATTACTAAGTTTCCTTAAATTTCCAATAATGAGCATCTAATGACTTTGTCATTGACTTTAAAAAAAAACATTTATAAATCTCTATGGTGAAATCATATTCTTTGAAAGTGAAATAACCTGTATTTTAGATTTGTTTTTATTTTTCTAGGCAATAGATTTTGATTAACTTTACTTTTTCTTTAGAATGTAATATGTTCATTTGTTCCACATCAAATTGGAGTATTTAAAGTGAAGCAAGTGATCGAGATTATTGGCCCAGTGGCAGATGAAAATTTACGGTCTTTGTCAATGAAACCTTTTCATCATATATATTTAGAATTCAACAGCACTTGCAAAGCTTGCACTAAGAAAGTTGGGGTGAAGATTAATCCTGGTATGTTATATTAGTTTTACATAGCTCTAATGTGATTATTGTTGTTAATATAAGAGTATATATGTCGAACAGGGTAAAAGCCAGTACTTTCCCCCCTTTAAAGCTACCTAGAAGGCCTGTTCAAATGCAGAGCCTACCTTCTAGTTTTGATTATTAGGTAGTTCTCTCTATATACTAAAGATTTACATTTCTGTCATATTTCCAGTAGATGTTGTATTGCTATTTTGAGGTGTCTTATACAGATGCTCAACTATTTTAATTGTTACTGTGTTATAGTCTTTCTGTATTTTTGTTGAAATTTATTGTAAACCAGTTTTGACTATAACCAGATTTTCTTGGTGCTGTAGTTTCATCTAGTCATATATAATCTTATTAATTGTACCATGTGAACTTTGTGTCTTACAGTTATATTTAGCCCCCAGAATACCTTTCACTTTCATATAGATTAATTTAAATCATCAAATTAGCATGCTTTTGCTATGCATACATTTATTAACATTAAGTATTTTGCTAGTTTATGTAGTGTGTAGGCCCAGGTATTAAGTCATTTGTATTTTCTCAATGCGTTTGAGAATTTAGCATGTTAAAATCAATTGTCTAGTGTTCTATTGCTGTGAAGAGACATCATGACCATGTAGGGGCTTTCTTACAGTTTCAGAGGTTTAGTCCATGAATTATCTAAACGAAAGCATTTGATTGGGGCATTCTTACAGTTTGAAAAGTTTAGTTGATTTTTATTATTGGTAGGAAGCCTGATTGCATGCAGGCAGACATACTGATGAAGAAGGAACTGAGAGTTCTATGTGTGGATTGACAGGCAGAAAGAAGAGAGACACATACTTGGTTGAGCAATTGAAACCCCAAAGCTCACCCCCAGCCACACCTCCTAATTTCTGGCAGGCCACACTTACTCCAAATCCACACCTCCTAATCTCTGGCAATCGTACCACTCACTAATTGCCAAATATTTAAATCTATAAGCCTATATGGGCTGTTCTTATTTAAAACATTACACCAGTTATCTACTATATTAAGTAATCCTTGGCTAATTCTTATATACAATACAAAGTACTAAATACCAACTTAGTATTTAATTTTATTAAAGGTATATCCCCCTTGGTCAGTAATCCTACAAGACACTTTGTGATCAAAGATTCAAAGAAAAAGGAAGATCTTCCACCTGTACAAGCAATGCTCAGGTCAGCCATGACAAACCTTCATGATCATCGCTTAAATGATGTGTCAGTGAAGGATGCACTGATTGCCTTTCCTAATGATAGAGCTGCAAGTATCAGGTGTGGAGAACACCATGAACATTTCAGGTAATATGTAATATTAATAAAAATCAAAAGACATAATATCCAGAATAATATGCAGAGATATGACAAGATCCTGGTGTTAAAAAAGGAAAGAAAGAAACTGGTGGCAGTAATCAGAATGCAATTATGTTCTCCCCATTGTATGTGGAGTACAATGGCTGTTGAATTTCACAGCATTTGCCTTATCTATGCTTTTATAAACTACTGTGTACTTGTGAGGTGAAGAATGCCATACAAAATAATTTTAAGCTACATTAAGAACACTAATAGATAACTGATAGAAATAATTACTACTGGAATTATACTGCAGAATAGTTATATTTATTCAGTACAAATGTGAGCTCAAATTTATCTGAATAAAACAATTTTAATTGTAGGAAACCAGTTACTGTTGTTGTCATCCTTGTTTTACCACCTCATAGGCATATTTCTAGTAACTTCTCCGTACTTGATCTAAAACTTCTCAGGTTTAAGGAATGTTTGAACTACTATTTAAATTCATCATAACCTCAAAGAGATTACAAATTTATCAGTGATTAGTTAAAAGTGACAATTTCTGAACCTTTATCCTAGAAAGGTTTTAAAGAGTAAATGAGGTTCATTTTATGCCAACTTGTATGCTAATAGTCGACTACCTAAACTTAATAATAGCCCTGTACTTTTTTTACTTGTCTCTTTATCTTGGGGGAGAGGTGTCATTATGATCATTTGATTTTGTATCAACTTTCCTCCTTTACCATTCTATTCTTCAGCCCACATTTTTATTATCTATAGTAAAAATATTCTATGACATTTACTTTCTTGATATTTTAATTTACAAATTCCACTTACATCTTTTTTGTTTCTCTTTGACCAATAGCATAAAAACAGAACTATAGAAACCATTCTGACTTTTAAAATAGGTTTACATTCTGAAAATGCAATTATATGTTTTCTTCTGGCTCATTATTATCCCCTCCAATACCCTGAGTTGATGGCTTCTGGAAACATTTTTGATTCTTTTATAAACCTATATTCCTATGCAAAGTTACATTTTGATTATTCTGTCTCTATTGAGTAGAGTATATTATAAAAATTAACAGAAAAATAAGCTTAGTCATTCCTATTATTTAGTAGCTATATTTATACCTCTCAATGAAAATTTTTTCACATTACTAAGTCTAGTAATGTTATCAATTACATATTTAACAAGAGAAGCTAAAGAAATTTTACTGCAGTGCATTCATTTTGGTTAATTAACAATTTTTGTTAAGAATTACAATTTGCTATTTTACTCATGTATTTAACCCTTTCAGTTTTTGAGAAAAATTGGTTGAGAATTTTGTACCTCTGCTGCTTATAACATTGTCAACAATACAGTTGAATGTTGGTTAACTTTTTCTGGGGAGACTGGAGTAAATATCAATGTATTCCAGATAGTGCCCAACAACAGAACAAAGTAATTCCTTCAAAGTTCAAATTTGTGATCAAATCAGTTTATTTATTTATTTATTTATTCATTCATTCATTCATTTATTTATTTATTTTTGGCTTATTTTCAGAGCATTGTGGAGAGGTTACTTAACAATATGTGTGCATGATTCCAAAATAGATATGGCATTGCATCATGGAAAACTGACATCATGGTAGTTGTATCACAGAATTCCTCCTTTTATTCAGCCTTCCACTAGCATTTCCCAAGATTGCTTGTATGTGGAGGACAGGAGTATGTAATGACTGTGGTCTCACTTGAGGGTCCTGTGGCTCTTTTTTCCTTCTACTAATAGGAATATGAACAGCTTCATTACCATATCTATGGATCTTGCTATCACTATACTGTTATGCTCAATTAGGTTGCCAGGAATAAGTAATTCCTACTCTAAATGATAACTAGTGAATCATGTTATACCTGGAAAAAAAATAGCCATACAACATGTATAACACTGACAACTCAGAAAGGAGTTTTTGAATAAATAAGAGAAATGATTTAGTTACACAGTAAATTTTGTTTGTATAGTACATACTGGATAAATAGTGCTTACTCAATACTGCAGAGATAATTTTATATGCTTAGTGAACTCTAGACTTTAAGTAAACAGTTATTAGAACAACAAAGCAATCCCTCCTCCATCAGGTTCCTAGAAAGGAGTTGACAGGAAACTACCCTACAGAATAATCTCTATTAGAAGAGAAAGCCTAATCATTGGCATCCAGGATCTGGACCTGAAATTGGAAACCATTAGAAGAGATAGCCACTGTGTTTCTTAATGGGAGAGACAGGCCCTTCAGTTCCAGAGAACTGCTTTTTAGATGTTTTGAGTGGGTGGACAAGTTTCGTATCATGGGATTTATCTGAGCCTAGTCTCAGCTTTTGGACTGGGGCAAGCACTTCGTTATCATTATAAACCTATTTTGAAACTAAATGTAGGAGGTTCTGTTAGGCTATAGCACAGAATGATTTCTTAGCAGTTCTCTGTCTCATAGTGCCACAGAACTTTTTCTGTGATCTTGATTTCTGGGACAGAGCAAAGGATACCTAGAAGTTATGTAATCTAATAATAGAATGTTTAGTGAAAAGATTCAGTGTTCTCTATTTTTGTCTAATTCTGATCATAATGAATTTTAAAAAGATAAATACATATATATGTATATGACACGCACATACACACATATGGGTATATCTCTCACCCTTGTTGTACATGAAATGATGTCTTTGTATATTATAGGATATGCAGTTTATCCTACTTACCACTTAATAACCTCCAGTGGACATTTAAATTGACCAGTAGGTACTCTGTATATACTGATTAAACAGTTTTGTGCATGCGTGTGTGTGTATGCGTGTGCATTTTAACATGACACCTTGTTCATCTTTTAGAACAATTTTTACAAAGATGCCAAGGCATTACTATATGGATCCTGATTTTGAATACACTGATTTGGAAAAACTGGAAAAGAAAATCCATCGAGATCACTACACAGAGTATATTAGAAATTTAAGAAATGCACGACTACAGAAAGAAGAACAGAGGTAAAGATAGTTCTTCAAAAAATGTGCCTAAAGACAAGATTTGTTTTTTTCTTTTCTTAAATTGATCATTTGAATATAAATTTCGGGAATACAGTATAATGATTGGATATAAAGATCAAATCAGAGTATTTGGCATTGTCACCATAAGCAGTTTTATTGCTTTTGATTAATGTAATAATTGAAGATATTTATGAAGAATAATGTGAAGTTTCAGGACATCTATACAATATATTTGGGTCAAATCAGGATAACTAATGCTTCCTTAATTTCCTTGTTATTACTTTGTTTTTGGAGTTTTGAGTTTCTCCATATTAATCTCCATGGTGGCAGTATATTACCCTAATAATGTTTTTGGATTTCCATTTCTCCACATCTTTTTGAGATTTGTTGTATTTTTAATAATAGCCATTTGAATGCCATGCAGTGATCATTACAAAGTAAATTTTGTTGGCTATTAATTTTTCTTTCTTTAAGAAGTATGTGCACATCTCATTTGTACACAATGCAATTTGATATTTGAGAGGGCTGTTATTAAGCCTTTGTTATGTGTGTATTCTGGATACTTCTCTTTTCAAATGAATAGTTTGCATATTTCCCATGACAACAGTAGTTTCTACATTTTATCATTTTCTTTACTTTTTAGAAGCTTCTTAGTTGGATAAAATCCCATTTGTTTGTGCTTTGAGTTTTTACCAAAAGCAACTACAAAAATATCAAATCTGAAATTCATTTTGTGATGTTTGTATTGATTATTATTGCTAAAATTTTAATCTCTATGTTAATATCAAATTTGTTTCTTTATGCAGTAGATTTGTTTTATTTTGAGATGTTATAGTAGCATTTCAATATATGTTAAAGGCAAATGATTTAGCTACTTTAGCCACAATAATTTTGCTAACTTTTTATTTGTAATTTTCTTAGCGTAGGTTTTGCTAGAAGCATATCCTGAGGTAGGGATTCTATAATATGTGATTCACTAAAAGCATATTTCCGGGAGAAAGCTGTGTATGATGTAGGAAAAATTGATGTATTTCATATAAAGTTTGTACTCAGCCTGGTGCCAAGATTTTTTTTTTTTTGGACATAAATGATATCATTGTTTCTATATTGAACCAAAGAAACTTTTCTCTTTGGTCTAAACCACTAAGTGACTGTGATCTATCTCTTGAGTGTGGAAAAGAAATAGAGTAGTATTGCACAGATTCTACTTATTATTATAATAAAACCCAGAGCCAGATATTGAGAAAAGCTAAAATATCAGAGAGATAGAGAAACAAACCACAGCAAATTCTCACTCAGCAAACTCTTTAGGCAGTGCAGAGTAGATCCTGTCTTCACAAGTCTTCAGAAGTACTGGGCAGACCTGCTTTTTCCTGCCTTATGTTTCTCTGACCAGCTATTTTACTTTCTTATTCAGCATTCTTAGAGCTAAAATTAAAGGTGTGTGTCATCACTGCCTGGCACTGTTTAGCCTTGAACTCACAGAGATCCAGAAGCTCTCTGCCTCCTAAGTGCTGGGATTAAAGGCATGGGTTACCACTCCCTGTCTTTCACAGCTTGGCTCTGTCCTCTCATATTTTGGCCTGTTTTTTTTTTTTTTATTGAATATATCACAACATGGGTGGCTGTAACTTTTTCTATGACATGATGATGAAGAGTCAATGGCACTTAGTGGAGGAAAGCATTCTTCAGATTAGTATACCAATTCAATTAAATGGATATGGATTGCACATATTACTTTATTTTGTGTACAACATTTCCTCTTTTAGTCATTAGTATTATCATTATTTTCATAGGGAACGCATGATTCCACTTAATGAAGTAGATATAGGCATGCTGCCATCATCTGGTCTAAGGTCACCATCTCTATCTCAATCAGAAGTAGAAGAGGAGGTACCTTCATCTTTAAGGTCTTCTTCTCTCAAAGGTAAAAGATTGCTAAGCACCAAGAAAATAGTATCCAGGGAGACAGAATCTCTTCAGAGAAAGGTACGTGCCATGTTTTCAAATTTGTTATGCTGTGAGAATTCTAAAAAATGGCTCTTACTAATATTGAATGATTAATTTTGGTAAAACAGATCCCCAAAGGACTTAAATCAAAGCCAACCACTTACCAGGAAAAACATGACTGCAGCAAAGTTTTGACACCAAAGCAAATCCATCAAGTAATTGTTGGTAAGATTATACAGAAATCTACTACATTCTTCTGTGTGTATATACAGCATTTGATCATGTTCCCCCCCAACTCCTTCTATATCCTACTTACATTCTTACCTACCTAATTTATATTCTGTATCCCTCCCTCCCTCCCTCCCTCTCTCCCTCTCCCTCTTCTCCCCATCTCTCCTTCCTCTCAAAAACATATTTCATAAGATGGTACAATAGAATATTCATGGCTCATTTTACCAAGCAATAATAATTGTGCAGGTGTTCTTGGACAAATGTGTGATTTTCAAAGCTTTGGTCTTCAGGTTCTATGAAACACTACTACAACTAAAAACACAGAATGATCGATTTTAGGGGATAGTTCTGGCAGACTTATTATTGTCTTAGATTTAAACCAAAAAAGAACTTCAGCAGCCTCAGCAGTAATACCCAATCTCAAATTACACGTATTCTTGTCATCAAGATCTATTGTACAATATGATAACTATAATTAAAATGATACATGAACATTGATGCGAATAGAATGGATTTTTTAAATTTTTTAATGCCACAGTTCACAAGTACATGAAGTAATGCATATGTTAATTACCATTATTTAACTATTCCATAATGTAGAAATAGCTAAAACATGTCATTTATGGTAAAATATGCAGTAAAAATAAGAAATATGGTATATTGATACAAAACAATATCGTTAATTAAAAAGGAAAGAAATTCTGATATTTATTGGTAAAGGAATTCATATGGAAGACACTGAAATCAGGGAGACTGAGACAAATGCCACCATTATCTTGTTTTGGCACTTATAGAAGCAAAGAATAAACTGGTAGTTACCAGAGTTTGTATGAGGTGGAGGACAAAATAGGGAAGTATCACAGGATACAAAGCTCTACTTAGGGCAGCAGGAGCTCAAGACAGCTGGCCATATCATCCACAGAGAAGAACAGAGAAATGAATGCATATATGCTTTAGTGCTTAGTTTCATTTTATACTTTTATACATTTCACAACTTCAAGCCAGTGTGTGTTGTGTTCCAGAGTTGGCTGGGACTTCCCATACCAGTTAAGGCCATCAAAGTAATTCTCTATAGACTTTTGTTTCCTCTTTGGGGTCCTGCCACTAAACTCCCAAATAATACCTGAGATTTACTCTTACTTATGAATACCAGGTCTTAGCTTGACTTGTTTCTACCCAGTTTTTCTAACTTAAAATTAACCTGTTTCTCTTTAACTGCATTTTGCCTCTGGACTTTTTACTTTTATTTATTCTATATATCTTTTTTCCTTCTTACTCCATGGCAGGCTATATGGCTGGGTGGCTGGCACCTGGTGTCCTTCTCATCTTCTCCTTTTCTTGCTTCTCTCTCCTCTTCTTTGGAGCCTAGATTTCTACTATTAATTCTCTCTGCCCTACCTATTTCTGCCCTGCCTTGCTGTTGGCCATTCAGCTCTTTATTAGACCAATAAGGTGTTTTAGGCAGTCTAAGTAATACAGCTTTACCGAGTTAAACAAATTCAACATAAAATAATGCAATAGATCTTTGCCTCATTAAACAAATACCTGAAGTTTAAACGAATGTAATACACCTTAAATATGCACATGCTCTAGTTAAACTGTCATTCACTAGGACCTTTTTTTTTTTTTTAGGTGATTATAGTTTGTGTCAGGCTTGCAATTGAAACTATCACACAATAGTAATAATATAAAAAGATGAAATATTTATTTCCTTAAAAATTGAATGTCTAAAAACTGTGAGGAAGAATTCTTACAAATCTCTTATGTGTCAGATGATTCTTCTATTCATGCAAAACTCTAGAAAGTGGAGATCAGTGAGATGGCTTAGTGGCTAAAGTTGCTTGCTCTTAAACCTGGAGACTTGAACTTAATTCTTAGAATTCTTATGGTTGAGAGAACTAATTTTTGGTTTGCCCTCTGACTTCCACACACATGCTGTGGCACACCTATACCCTATTATACACACACACATACACACACACACAAACACACATACTAAAATAAGCAAATAAATAAATAAATACATGTAATTAAAACTCTAGAAAGAAAACTGGCCTCTAGTATAGTAATCCATGTGAATTTTCTGAGAAATTTTGGAATTAGTGAAGGAATAAATATCATGAGGTACAAAAAAAGTTTTAGAGTAGTCAGTATTAAGCCTATATAGATGTCAGTAATAAAGAAATTGTATATTTATAGTCAATATACTCTGTATGAGTTTTAACTTAATTAAATTATTAAAATTGGCAAATTGAAAACAATGTGGGATGATACATACTGTAATATATCCACAAACAAGAGGATAATGGGATAATGAGTTCAAATCTAGCTTTGACTATAAACTTAAATCTTGTCTCAAATTAAAAAAGGGGATTATGTATAATTCTTAAGATTATTAGAATTAAAGCTTTTGACATTATAGGGAGAACCCTTAGGAAATAATTCATAGAATTGAAAATTGCTATATTTAAAAATTGTATATCATTGAATAAAGTAAATTATTTATCCAAGTAGACACATTGGTGAAATGTTGCAAATTAAAGTGATGTTAGGTGTTTTATTGTGACTTATTTTACCATGAAATTTTCCATACTAGAAAATATTCATATTGCAGTATGCTCAAAACATGAAACTTGCTTTATTCTGGTAGATAAAAGTACAACTGTTCATATCTGATATTGTATCAAATAGTTTTGTGATATTATACTAAATAGTTTTGTGTTTATTTTAAATAATATACCTTACCAAAATCAAATCTGAAGACTTAGAAATGAAGACCTTTGCAATAATTTTATTTCATAACTTGCTTTATTTCAGGACCATCTGTCCTTAACTTTGGTAATGTTTGTGTGAAATCTACCAATACTCAGCTCCTTCACATTGTTAATATGCTGCCTATAAACATATTGCTACAGTTAGATATTGATTTGGAAGAACTTCAAAAAACCAACCAATTTTCATATGTGATTCCACCTATATCTAGTACATATATTTCAATGGTATTTGAGTCTTCTACCAATGGAAAATTTTGGAAGTAAGGTTTCTTTCTCACTTTCTGCTTACTAGAGTCATTTATGATATTAATTTACTTCAATAATTATAACATAGATTATATTTTATCCTAACGTATAGAAAGTATATAATATTCATCTGTTTTGTACATTTGTATGTTTATATATTTCAGTGATAGTCTAATTTTCTTCATCGTATTTTCTGAGTTAATTTTGTGTTGTAATCTATAGAATATATATTTTATATGAATCTGGAGTCTCTGATCATAAGTAGACACTGCTATCAGTTAAGTAAAAGAGTTTCTACTCTGTTGCAGATCATTCACCTTTAGAATTAACAACATACCTGGTGGACACATCCTAGTGATGGCTGTCATACTGCCTGTAAGACTTGAACTGTCTTGTAATGAGATTGTATTGAGACCACAAACCTTCTTGTTGAAATCATGTTTTCGGGGAACAGTTAGGCTATATAATCATCTTAATCTTCCTGCCCACTTTGAATGGAAACCAGTAACTTCACCAAGAGGAATTGCATTTACTATGCGTCCAGCCAACGGTATTAAATAGTATTTTTTTGTTTTATTTAGAAATTTATTCATTCACTTCCGTGTATTGACTATATACTATGTTCTTATGGCAATGGTGTAGAAATAAACTGGATACTATGATCGGGGCATTTATTTTAATATGTGTGAATATGAGTTGAAAATAAGGATTCTGTGTTGAAGTTCTAATAGAAACACAGAATAAAAGATATAGAAATGTAAGTTTTTGGTAACTGTGGCTTCAAAAGTAAGAAGTATGTATGTCAAGATGGGATGCTAGATACCCAGAGGGAAAAAAATTATGGTGTAGATTTTAGGTCAAAGGGAAGATTAATTTTTAGGCACTCTGAGTCCTCTAAGGCTGTCAAATTATTAAGACGCACTGACATTATTAAATGTAATCTGAATATGTATTTGCTTATGAGAACTACCATACAATATGAAAATATATTAATTTAGCACATTGTATGACTTAAATATATGCAGTATTTTTCTGTTAACTATTTTAAATCTACTAAGTTCTTCACATCTCAATATTGTCAGTGTTATTATATTGCTTGGTGTTTGACCACACAACTGAGTCCTTCAGTCTAAAAAATGTATAACATTAATTTTTGGAGATACTCCTGAAAACTATTAGTGTTTTTATATTTTGAGTATAATTATAAGATGATTTACAGTGACTTACATTTTCTTACATTTTAAATTGTGTTAAATGAATTATGACTAGAGATAAATACAACTAACTAATAAAATACATTTAATGCAGTTACAAACTTAAGACTATCATTTAATAAGAATACTAAAATAAGCTAGTCTGAATTCCTGCCTTTGGCCCACTGAAATAATTACTAACCCATTTAAATTTCCATGTGCCATTCTCTACAATCTCATAATTTCATGTAATATATTTTTTTACTATATAAACTTAGTAACTTCTAAACTAATTTATTTAATAACATATCGTATTTGGCAAAAATCATTGTGTTTTATTGTGAGGACCTTATAAGACAGAAGTTATAATTTAAAGAAGGAAATTATAAATTACCAGTTGATCAATACTGTCTTCATTTTATGTGCTTATATTTTTACAGTGAGATGGAAAGACCTGAATTTTTGCATCTGTACCAACTTATTGTTGTGAAGTCTGTTTCCCTATGAGTGTAGTGGTGGGGGTTTTTTGGTTCCCTGAAGCCAGAGGCCCGGACCCACAGACCTGCCGCACCAGCACCAGACCCCTTAGCAGCCAGGTGCCGCTGCTCAGGCCCCCAGAAAAGACTCAGACGCTTATATTAACTTTATGCTGTTTGGCCTATGGCTCAGGCACATTGCTAGCTAGCTCTTATATCTTAAATCAACCCATTTCTACTAATCTTTCTGCCACAAGGCCAGTGGCTCACCTGTGTTCCTTACATGTTGCTCCTTGGGCAGCTTGCTCGATCTGCCTGACTCCGCCCTGCTTCTCCTACCTATGCTGATTTCTCCTCCTACTTCTTCTATGGTGCCTGTCATGGGCCAAAACAGCTCCTTTATTTAAAGATTGAGATTCACAGCATACAGAAAGGCATTCCCACATCATATGAATGCCAAGTAAAATAAAGATTCAAGCTAATCTTAACTTCTCACTTGCTAATTATTTATTCATGAGCAAATTTCTCTAAACATGCTCTTTTCCTCACCTATATGTGTACCAGAGGTTGGTGAGATGGCTCAGCAGATAAGAATGCTTGCTGCTCTTACAGAGTCCCCAGGTTTGGCTGCCTGTAATTTTGGTTTAAGAAGATCTGATATGGCACACCTACATATATTATCAGGCACATACACGCATACACTTAAAATAAATAGTTAATATGAAATGTATGAAAAACTATAATGTCTCATCAGTGATGGTGAAAATATAAGTGGATAGCTATTTGATTGTGAAAAATTCTTATTTTGAACTTGTTTTTCCTTTGAAAGTATTCTGAAAACATTGACAGCTTATCATCTATCTTAATATTTATTTCTATTTTCCACTCTTTCTTACTGCCTTCCTTTTCTTTTCCTGTATACTTTCTCCTCAATCCTTTTCCTTATAATTTAGAACAATTGTTGTTTAGAATGTAAATTGTTGTGTTTCAAATTTTATAATACAGATATAGTATTTATTTTCTTATGATTACCATTTATCTCCAAATTATTATTTTAATACAGTTTACAACTGCCCTTAGTAGAGTGTTAGAAATTAATCTTAACATTAAACTTAATTTATTGGTATTAATGAATTTTAATGTCGGACAAAGCTTTCTCCTTAATAAAGTTAGAATTCAAGTATAAAGCAGTTGAAGTATCTTAATAGCCTGAAGCTATTTAGCATAATCCCACCATAATTTAATTTTATTGATACTTCTCAAATTTAGTTACAAAAACTGTATTTTAAACTGTAATGTTGGTAACACTAGCTATTGAGAATGTAGAGAAGAGTGAGAACATATTTCTATGTATTTCAGAGATGCTCTGTAAACTTTTCCTTTTTATTTAAATAAGTATATGGCAGTTGTAGTTTATCTATCAGTAGTCTGGCTGTAGGTTCTGACCCACTTCCTAAGTTTTTATTAATGGTGTTTAAAAAGCACAGTGTATTAGGCTTTTCCAACTTCTCTTATTTCTCTATGTTAACTATTTTGTAACTGGCTGACCTTCATCTTGTAGTGGAAACGTAGTGATGATGCCTAGTTTGGATAAAATAGAAGTAGAGTTCCAAAATTATTAATGTCATGCTAGTTATATTGTGCATTATCTTAAATACTCTTTTGGTTATCCATGACTTATGTTTTTATATAATCTAATTATTATAGCATACAGATACTAAAATGTTAATTCCGTATGAAATTTTATTTAAATTATGTTAAGTTACTTAAAAATACTAGTTTGTCTAGAACTTAAGAAAGCATGTAATATTTATAATCCTATACATGGATTTTTAGTATCGTTTTCCTTAGAATATGTATATAATGATTACTCAGTTTTATATAGTTGTTACTTCTGAATTTTCAGCATTTACATTTTTATGCTATTTTGATTTGACATCTTATATAACAAATTTAGTGAATACTTTACTGCCTTTTTTGTAAGGTGATGTGGACAATGCTATAGTAAAATGTTTATCATTTCTTCCCCCAGACATTGGGTATTATTTGAATTGGTATTTGGATAGGGAGTATTGTAACAAGAAAAAAGTGAAAGTGGAATAATGTCTGAAATAGTATTCACTTCTCTTTTAATTTTTCTATTGGTTTATTTAGTTTGTTGGCTTTTTTTGCCAATTCCATAAATCAATACTTGATCTTGTCTTCATTTAATTCAGTGAATCTGTTTTCTTCACTGAGTAACACTACCCTCTCTCCCACACATAACTAAGCACTTGATTATATGCATTACCCATTATCAGATTTGCTCTCATTTAAGCCATCCATATGACTTCCTTCTCTATTACCTGATATGCACAATATTTTTAGAAAGTTCATTATGTGTATTGGAAGGAATAATTCTCTTCACAAAGATTCAGCAACATGAATTTGTAATTGTTTTGTTTTAAATCACACTATTTTTTGTATCGTTGAGTCTTCCTTGTTTATTTTTAATCAACTGTCATTCCCATACTCTACTTTCTTAATTATAGTGAGGTGAATTGTTCCTAAACAAAACTTTTGTCTCTTTAATTACTTCTATCAGTACTTTCTTTGTTGCATATAGCCAATGTGTTCTTGACAGACTTCTAGATAGTAAGCACTTCTATAATGTAGCCAACTCTCTTTCATAAATTACAGTTCCTGCAAGAATATTGAAAGTGGTACTTGGTACTTTCTGATCATCTCATGTTATGTCCATTACTTTATTGAGTTTTCATCTCCTCATATGGCCATTGCAAAATCAGAGGTCAACATTCTTTTTTCCCCTTTCTTATTTGATTTACATTTTTCATTTATTTTACATATCTACCGCAGTTTCCTCTTCCCTATTTCTTTCTGTTCCATCCCCTGGATTTCTATCTGCCCCACTTCCCATTCACTTCTCACCCATCAGAGGTCAGTATGCTAGCCATTCATTTTTCTTTCTTAAGGCAAAACAGAGCAAAAACTTTCACTGCGTGCAGTCAGACTAACCCCCGACAAAATTTGTTTGTAACTTCCATTTAGTGTCCTTTGTCCTCAAATTTCAGAGGCTTCTTTCTTCCTGAGGAATAACCCTGAAGTCACTTTTCATTACGTATTATTTGCTGTTTTTCTTAAATTAATCATTTTTGTTTGTCACTTTTATGTTCCTGTCAAATTTGGCCATCTTGCAAAGTTTCAGCTCCTCTGTCCTTCATGCCAAAACTCACATGCAGTATAAAGAAGTTTCGTCTTTCTTTTTGGGATACTTCAGTTTTTGCCTATCTCTTTGCTTTCATTATGCACTTTTATGCATCATTTCCTTTTGAAATGACTTTAAAGAGGCCCACCATTTTACACCTAATATATATAGTATCACTCTCATATGTTATTACTTTTAGCTCCATCAGAAGCTAATCTATAAAGACATAATAGCAATTCTTTCTTCTGAATGCTTAATTTTTTTTTATGTTGTTAATTACTTCGGAATATTGAAAATTTAGAGGAGAAAAATTTGTCAGGGCAAAAGATTTTCTATTGTCTTTGTCTTTAATCCTAATATTTATTGCTATGATAAATTTTCAATTTTTTAAACATTGGCATATTTTGGCATATATTTCTTTTTTATTTATGAGCAAAATCGATTTATATTTTAGCTTTTTAATGATATTCTCTAGGACAGTGCTCATTTAATAATGCCTCATTTATAATCTCTCTGTTACTTTGTTTTTACACTAGCTTTTATCCTGAGTGTCTAAAAAAAAGCCCAACAATGAAAATATAGTGTCTTATTTTATCTTTTTCTTTGTAGGCATTGTTGATCCTTATTGTTCATTGGAATGTGAAGTGACCTGGCTTCCAAGCTTTAGTTCTCCGGAAAAGGGAGAATTTGTGCTTCAAGTCATTGGAGGAAATACTTTGACACTTAAGTGTACTGCACATGTAATTATTTCTCTTAAATTTGATTTTTATCTTTAGTGTTATAAATTATCTGGCTATACATTTGTCTTGGCTTATATGTGCATATAAAAATTGAATTCATGCAATAATTTTTTTTAGCTAGTTCATAGAGCTACTTGACTACTATGAATGAAGAACTAACTCAGATACCCAAGAACTTTATTGAAAAAATAAGTATATTGACAGAGGCTCTAAATATGTAGTAGCAACATGGGAGCCACTTGAGAATAAATTGTTTCATTAACACATCATGCAGGATAGTATAGAAAATTATATGCATATTTCTTATAATCAGTTAATCTTCTAATACTAGTTAGTAATTTATTATGTGAAAAATAATCTAACTTTTATAAAAAGAAACCAGGGCTTTTATTTCTATAGAATATGTTTTTTGATAAAAATGAAAGATATGTTCTATAAGTAAATCTCTTTCCATGTTATAACCTAAAGTGTTATAACAATATGAGTTTTGGTTACCAAGAGTGTGTTTTGTTTATGATCACAGCCAGTGCTGTTGAAATTTTAAACAGTCCAGGTACTTTCACTGAATTCTCTATTTTATGGACATAGTAATCTAATGTGTTTCATCTATGAAGGTGCTTGTAGCTTATACATGAAAGACTCACCAATTTTAGGGATTAAAAGTGACTATCAGAAAACAGTAGGGTGTTTTCTCAGGTCTAAGCTTGAAATAAGATGACTCCTACTAGCTTTGTCTACAAATCACATTTTGTTATTTTTCAGACTTTTTCTTGAAGTAAAATACACATTCAAACTTTTTCTTGAAGTAAAATACAGATACATAAAGGTATAAATACTAAAAGTATGTATCACTTGTCTTTGCAGATTGATACCACTCACAGATCACCCAGACACAGAAACAACATGATTAACATAAAAAATCACCTGATATATATCACCACAACCACCCTTCTCTCAGGCCACATATTTCACTACCATATTTCTCCTAAGGTTTTCACTTTCTTTACTCATGAGAAATTAATTATGGCCTAAAATTTATGCTCACATACTCAAAATACATTATTATATGTATGCCTTTCCGTTATAATTAGGTTTGTAGTACTAGTCTATTGTGTTGATATATTGTATATTTAATAAAATCAGCCTGGAATATCAGTGGACAGAGTCACCCACATTCTAGCTTTGACGATCAGGGAGTAGTGGCCTATACCTTTAATTTCATCACTCAGGAGACAGATTGAGTTCAAGACCTAATTGATGTGGGAATACGTTTATGTATGCTGTGAATCTCAGTCTTTAAATAAAGGAGCTGTTTTGGGCCATGGCAGGCACCATAGAAGAAGTAGGAGGAGAAATCAAAGCATAGGTAGGAGAAGCAGGGCGGAGTCAGAGGCAGATGAGCTGAAGCTGCCCAAGGAGCAACATGTAAGGAGCACAGGTGAGCCACGGGCCACGTGGCTGACAGATTAATAGAAATGGGTTGATTTAAGATGTAAGAGCTAGCTAGCAATGTGCCTGAGCCATAGGCCAAACAGCATGAAGTTAATAGAAGCGTCTGAGTCTTTTCTGGGGGCCTGGGCGGCGGTGGGCAGCTAAGCGGTCTCGGGCGCCAGGTCTGTGGGTCTTGGATCTCTGGCTGCCCGGGACCCGAGAACCCACTACTACACCTAATAGCCATGCAGTAGTGGTGAAGGCCTTTAGTTGCAGCTCTTGGGTGGCAGATACAGGAGGAGCTCTGAATTTGAGGCCAGCCTGGTCTGAAAAGCAAATTCTAGGACAGCCTTGTCTGTTACAGAGAAAACCCTGTATCAAAAACAAGCAAACAAAAAACCCAAAATAATCACACCCACATATGTTGTATATGTTTGTAGATCATTCGTTGTCCTCTTTGGGTGAATGTATTGTCCCTATTTACACAGCTAATTAGGATCTCTGTTATTTCAAATGTTTAGCTAATGTTTCATTTCCTTTATTGAAACTCAATTTTAGTGTGCCTGTGCACAGCATTCATCTGTTTCTGTAATTGTATCTAAGAATTTAATATTGTACTTTTACTCACATACTCAACTATGTCTACTTTTCAGTAGCACATAAAAATGAATTTAATAATATAGAATACATATTCAGATAGATAATGTTTATTGAGCAGTTACTATGTGTCAAGTGCTATGATAACTGGTATTTATTAAATTCTGAGACATTTAATATATATTCATATACATTATTAATGATGAAAAATTGGATGATTAGGGTGTTTAATTAATACAAGTTTATAAATGGTTTGTTTCCAGTTCAAACTACCTCCAAAGCCTTTACTGTTACTCTGTTTTATGAGATTTGTTCTATGTATCCCTTACCCCCATTAGTCAATAAGAATGAAATAACTAAACTACTAAATAAAAAATGAGAACTAGACAAATAAATAAATGAGATAACTAAATAATAAATTGGGTCCTTTCAGGTAAAACTTTGAAATTTTTAACGTTAACTCTGAAGAAAGTAGGATGGAGGAACTTAGGATGTTTAAATGAAATGTTAATTAAGGTTTATCTTGTATTAATAAAAAGATTTACTTTTTCTCCTTTTTAGCTTAGTTTGAAAGATTACTGCTCCAGTTAGAGAACTATGTTTAAAAATAATTGAAAGAATGCACTAAAGCCAAGAACATTTTTAAATAGGTATTATAAAGTCTAGTGTAAAGTATACTCAACTCAGTATTACTTGGACATAATGTGTTATAGTGATCTTTGATACTTGATTACTTACATTTACTAGAGTAAACATACTTAATGGCCACATTTAAAAATTGTATTCTATGTTTTATTACTTCTATGAAATTCTTTTCTTGGAAGGGAGAGGAAAATCCCTTTGCCTGTGTAATTTTATCAGTCAAAGTGAACTATGCCCTCATTATCATGTAGACCAAGTGTACATTATCTATATATTAAGCTCTGTGATGATTGCTGCTAGTAGAAGCATGTCTGAGTAATTTCATTTTTAACAACTTGTTCCTTATATTTAGATGAGTTTTGAATTCTGTTCATAGCATACCATAACATACTATATATAGCTGAATAAATGATAGCTGTGAGAGCCTTTTGGTATAGTGAATATGTTTCTTAGTCTAGGTATCACTTCTGCCATAGGGATAGTGTCACCCTTCTTTCTACAGTTTAGAACATACTGTATGTGTATGTGTGTGTGAGTGTGTGTTGTAGTGTGATTGGGTATCACACCCAGGGCTTTACACATGCTAGGGAAATACTCTACCAGTAAATTAATGTTCACTGGCACTTTGATGGAATAATATTTAGATGTTATATTCTAATTGTCTTTGTCTTAAGGATTTAGAAAAGTCTACTAGAATGTTATATTTTAAAATTCATTGTAAAGCTACATTTCCAGTTATATGATATTTTTGTCACCTATCATTTTCTTCTCTTTCCCAATGAAGAATATTTTGCTTTCTTTCTTTGTTCATATTAAGACCTTTTCAGTCTATAAACAGAACACACTAGATCAATTCATAAAATTATATATTTATAACTTTACATGGATTTGTATATATTTGATGGAGATGATATTTATTTTTTCAAGGAAATCAATTAAATTATTTTATTTGCTATTATTGATAATTTCTCCCTTTATTTTTTTCATTACCAGGTTGGACATACTAGAGTTACCTTTTTAGAGCCAAGAATCCTGTTCAGTAATAGTTCCCAAGGTTTAACTACTTGGAGGAAAGCCATTCTTCACAATATAGGACAAAACCATGCTTATTTCAAGGTAATGCAGAATTTCTGCCTTTTGTAGTTTAGATGAAATCATGTAATGATTTAAGTTAATTTGTTGGTTCCAAATATACTACAGAGTACATTTTATCAAATTTGTTCTACTTTCATAAGTTATAATTTTTTCTTTTTTTCTTGGTATTATTTGTTTTTATTAGCAGAAAAAACAGTGTTTTAATTAAGTATAATTAGTAATGCTAACTACATAGTAAGTTATATGCTTTTCCTTTCTATTTTCACTTTGTAATCAGTACTGTTATGGTAGCAACAAAGACTAGATGAAAGTAATTAGTTACAGGATTTTCTGTTGCTAAACTAACTTATGCCTTATGCTCAGTAAGCCTCTGTATAGGAAGTACCTTAGATGCTTTCCTGTAAAATTCGATATAATTGTCTTGTAAGCTACTGTAACATCTTACCAATTTTTGATTACAGGTTTGTGATCAAAGCCTTTTGCCTACCATTAATATTGTCCCATCAGAAGGAGTAATCCCATTTGGGGGAATAACTGTTCTTAATATCTCCTGTACCCCCGCTGTGGCAGAAAAATTTGATACAAGGGCAAAGGTATGTTTGTTCATTTTTTTCTTTCTTTGTGTTTGACTATGTATCTGTGTATATGTATTTACATACATTTGTCCGTGTTTATGTATGCAATGTTTTATAAATATAATGAGCACATTATCATAAAATAATTGCTTACATTTATTATTAGAAAATGCACTTATTTCATCCATCAACAATTGGTGCAGCTTTGAAATATAATACTAAATAAATTAAGCTATTGTTTATATAAAAATTGAATTAATTCTAAATATGTAGGCTCTAGAGGTGTAAAAGTAGCAACTATATTTAATTTATCTAAAATAAAATTAGATAGCAGCACTTGGAGAGAAGTTTCTAAAAGTTCTTTTCAAGAAACCTGGTAGGTGAAGTTTCTTCTTACTTGAAACTAAGTTGGTTGTTGATTATGTACCAACCAACATGAGACAGTTTGACACGAAATTAAGTTAGTTAATAGATCCTCACTACAGAGAAGTAGATGTGTTTTTCTCCATGGCAGTAGGGAAATTAGGAAAAAGTAATTATGGGATGCAGTAGATATTCTGATCTTCTGGCTCTTAGAATCTTTCTCCTCTTCCATGATATTTCCAGAGCCTTAGGTATAAGGACTTTGTTGCAGATGGGCACTCATGGTCACTTGTTCTCTGTATTTTAACCAGTTATAAATTTCTGTCATAGTCTCCATGTGGTACAAAAATAGCTTTTTAAAAATTGGCGGGTGTATTTATCTTTGGTTTAGAGCATAAATACTTAGAATGCAGTTAGAAATTGAACTGGTTTAGGAAAGTAGACAGAGTGGGTTGTCCACTCTGACCTCTCCATACATAGGTAGTTGGCTTGGTTCCTAGTACCAGATGTGAATTTGTTCCATTAATTGGGTCTTTAGACAATCACCTGTAAAACAGTAGTACTACTGTTGCACTATTGGGAATATATTTCCAGGAAGGCCATTGTAGTATGTAGGCTTCACAACTCAGTAGGACTATTTATTACTTCTCTCCCTTAGCACCTTGCATAGCACCTTCCAATAGTATGAGAGCTGGTCCTTCCAAGTCTCACTTTTGATATTTGGGTAGCAACCATGTTGTTTTGGAAGTCTTGTAGACTTTCCATAACACTTCAATGGGATTTTTACCCTGCCTAGATCTAGGTCTTTTGGTTAGATTGTTTTTGTTCCTCAAGGGAGCATTATCTCATACATGCACGCATGCACACACACACACACACACAAACACACACACACACACACACACATGTATGTATATATGTAGGTATGTTGTTATATGAAATGCTCCCTATATGTATATATATGTATACGTATATATATATATGTGTATGTGTGTGTATATGTAGTATATTTTTTTAAGAATTTTTATTCATTTTACCTACCAACCACAGATAACCCTCTCATCCCTCTTTCTGATCCCCTACATCTCCCCTACCAACTCACCCCCCTCCATCACCTCCAAAATATAAGGCTTACCAAAGGGAGTCTGCAAAGCCTGGTACATTCAGTTGAGGCTGGTCTAGGCCCCTCCCCTCTACATCAAGGCTCTGAAAAGGTGTATCTCCATAGATTATAGGCTACCAAAAATCCAGCTCATGTACCAGGGATAGATTCTGATCCTATTGCCATCCTATTGCCAGGGGCCCCTTAAACAGACCAAGATACACATCTGTCTCCCGTGTGCTGAGGGCTTAGTCCAGTTCCATGTAGGTTCTACAGCTATCAGACTAAAGTTCATAAGTTCTCACTAGCTTGGGTCTTTTGTCTTTGTAAATTTTTCCATCATGGTCATGACCCCACTCCCCACCCTCTTACTCAAATAATCCCTTTTCCCTCTCTTTGACTGGACTCCAGGAGCTCGGCCTGGTGCTTGGCTGTGGATCTCTACATCTGCTTCAGATGTCAGTTACTGGATGAAGGCTCTATAATGACACTGGTTATTCACCAATCTGAATAGTGGTGTAGGCCAGCTCCGGTACCCTTTCACTATTGCTAGTAGTTTAAGCTAGGGTCATCCTTGTGGATTCCTGGGAACTTTCCTAGCACTGTGCTTCTTCCTAACCCATGATGTCTCCGTCTATCAGGATAACTTTCATTACTCTGTTCCTGTTCCTACTCGATCATCCCATTCCCTTATGTTCTCATCCCTTATCCCTTCCTCTCTATTGGCCCTTCACCTCAAGTTTACTTAGGAGATCACATCGCTTTCCCCTTCTTAGGATGATACATGTGTCCCTCTTAGTGTCTTCCATATTAGCTAGCTACTCTGGAGCTTTGGGCTATAGTCTAGTTATCCTTTGCTTTATATATAGTCTCTACTTATGAGTGAATACCTACCATGTTTGACTTTCTCAGTCTGGGTAACCTCACTCAGGATGATATTTTCTAGTTCCACCCATTTGCCTGCAAAGTTCATGATGTCATTGTTTTTTACTGTTGAATAATACTTTATTGTGTTTATGTACCACATTTTCTTTATCCATTCTTTGGTTCAGGGGTATCTAGGTTGTTTCCAGGTTCTGACTCTTACGAATAATGCTGCTATGAAAATACTTGAACAAGTGTCTTCATGATATGTTTTAGTATCCCTTGGGTATATGCCCAAGAATGGTATCATTGGGTCTTGAGGTAGATTGATTCCCAGTTTTCTGGGGAACTGCTATACTACATTCCAGAGTGGCTGTATGAGTTTACACTCCCACCAACAAAGGAGGAGTGTTCCCCTTGCTCCACATCCCTCCACAGCATACGCTGTCATCAGTGTTTTTAATCTTGGCCATTCTGACAGGTATAGGATGATATCTCAGAGTTGTTTTGATTTGCATTTCCCTGATGACTAGGGATACTGAGCAATTTCGTAAATGTCTTTTCGCCTCTTGAGATTCTTCTGTTGAGAATTCTTTTGTTTAGATCTGTAACCCAATTTTTAATTGGATTGTTTGGTATTTTGATGTCTAGTCTTTTGAGTTCTTTATATATTAAGAAAATATAAAATGTTTATGACTTCTTCAAACAGTACGTTATTTATCTCCCCTCCTTTCTTATCTCTCTGTATTGCGCACTCACTCCCCGACTTAGAAGCCACCCTTCTATTTTTCTTTTTTCTCAGTCATAACATCTTTCAATTATTCTCCCTCCCCCTAGATAGAGATCCTAGCCCCTCTTCCTATCTACTCTTGCATAGTACTTTTAGACTCTCCTGTTCTTTGGAGTTACTTGGTTCTCATTTATTATCTTATTTTTCTTGGTGAAGATTTGAGTATTGGGCAGGCTATGGCTCAGGTTTCATTGTACTAGCATTCAAATTTATTGACTCCCCAAAGACTCTTCTAAATGTTAGTTTTCTGCACATTGAAATTTTCTTGAGATTGTTATGGCATAGTATACCCAGTATTTAAAAAGAAGATAATATAATTACGTTCTGTATTAAGTCTTACACAACAATTTTGACTTACTTTCATAGTCATTGTGTTTATTAGCATATTTCAGTGGGACAGGATATTTATTATTCAACCATACTTTTGTTATTTTTATTAATCTGCTGTATTTAACTAAGGAAAAATGTTTTACAGAGAATTAGTCAGATCTAGTCAAATGCACATTACTTTCCAGTCAAATTCATAATCCATCTGATTTCTCATGGCTGAATACTCAGTTTTTCAATTAATACCAGTTCTGCCAAAGAAAAAGTGCTAATATGTTGCATAAAAGTTTAAAAATATAAATGTGTGTGTATATATATTTTCACACTTATATGTATACACATATATGCTGTTACCTACATTATAAAGTCTTATATAAAGTAGCCTAGAATGTTTCATCAGTATATGACTGTATTTTAATGTACTTTCTACAAAATTATCTATTTCTTTTTAATAAGGTTGCTATTCATCGTGCAAATGTTATAGATCTTAGGATTGGTGGATCTGTTGAAATTGCTGATGTTGAAATTACACCTGTGAGTATGCCCCTTGTTTGCTTAATTTATGACTCTGATGGTCATGTTATTTGTCTCTTGTCAGTCCATTAATGTTTACAGATATTTTCTGTGTAGTAATTTTACATATATTAGTTATATGTGAAATATAAATGTAACTGTTGAAGAATATTAAATTTTTAGAAGTAAAACACCGAACTTAGGTGTGAGAAAACTATCAATGTTATTAAAATGGTTTCATTATGTTCTCATCTTTCATAAGAGATGATCATTTGCATATAATAAAAGTATGGTATGTATGTATGCATATGTTTGCCTATAATGAAAGTATGTATGTAAATGTAAATACACACACACACATATAAACTGCCTTAACTTGATTTAATTTTGTTTTGAGTTTTATGATACATGAAGAATTATTTGTAGTCTTTGATGAGTGACTTTAATTGAATATTGTATTTCTGATACTGATTTAGGTTTATGAAAATATACTGTATTTTTCATCACTGCTGCATAAAAATTGTTTATTTGAACATTCTATAATGAGCATGTTCATTCCATTGGTCTTCCATCTAGTTATTTCTGGCTTTTGTTGTTGCAAACACTGTCACCTTGGCAAGCTATATTGAGAGGTACAAATGCTTCCTGAAATGTAGTGCTTATTCATGTTTATCTTAACAAGATTCCTTTTTGTGGGGGGATCTTCTATTCCTCCATTTATTTTTTAAAGATTTACTTATTATTTTATATGAATCCTCTATCTACATGTTTGCCCTTTTTTCTCTCTCTTTTACTTAATTTTTTACCCCATAACCACGACTGCACTCTGGCCCTCCCCTCCTTCCAGTCCTCCCTTTTCCTCCTTGCACCCCATCCCTCATCTATTCTGCAGGGGGAGCAAGGACTCCTAAGATGAGTCAGTTAAGTCTGACATAACCAATTGAAATAGGACCTCTTTACCCTGCCTGCCCCCAAGTACCAAGGCTGAGTAAGCTGTTTCTCTGTAGGGAATGGGCTCAGAGAAGCCAGTTCATGCACCAGGAATAAACTATGATCCAAATGCAAGAGGCTCCATGAACTACTTGCTCCATTCAACTGTCATCTACATTCTGAGGGTTTAGTTCCTCTCTATGAAGATTCCTTAGCTGTTATTGCAGAGTCAGTGAGCTCCCAATAGCTCCAGTCAGCCTTATGTGGATGCCCTGCTCATGATCCTGATATCTTTGCTAATATACTCTTTCCTCTTTCTCTTCAGCTGGACCTAGAGCTTGACCCGGTGCTTAGCTATTGGTCTTTGCTTCTGCCTTCATCAGTTTCTGGATTAAAGTTCTATAATGAGAATTGGTGTGGTCATTCATTTGACTATAGGGGAATTCCTGTTTAGGCACCCTCTCCACTATTGCTTAGAGTCCTAGCCAGGGACATCTTGTGAGTTCTTGGGTGTTACCCTAGTACCAGGTTTCTCTCTAACTCCACAATGGCTCCCTCTATCAAGATATCTGTTTCCTTGTTCTCCCTCTCTGTTGCTCCTCTCACTCAACCATCTCCTTCTCTCATGATCTCTTCCTAGCTCTCCTTGCTCAGTCCCCATCATGATCCCAGTTTACTCAGATCTTCTCTGTTTCCCCTTCCCAGGGGGATCTATGGATGTCTCTCTTAAGTTCCTCCTATTGCTTAGCTACTCAGGGTTTGTGGATTGTAGCCTGGTTATCCTTTGCTTATACCTAAAATCCAATTATAAGTGAGAACATCCTATGTCTGTTTTTCTGGGTCTGTGTTACTTCACTCAGGATGATACACTAGATCTATTCATTTGCCTGAAAGTGAATAGTTGTGCTAATGCCCTTGGGGTATGAATGTGCATCCTTTGGGTATATGCCCAATAGCGGTATCACTGGATCCTTGGGGAGATTGATTCCTAGTTTTCTGAGGAACCACCATACTGATTTTCAAGAGGCTGTACAAGTTTACATTCCTACCAGCAATGGAGGAGTGTTCCCCTTGCTCCACGTTCCCTCCAGCATAGGCTGTCATCTGTGTTTTTGCCCTTCATTATTTTGACAGGTGCAAGATGTTATTTCAGAGTTTTGAATTTCGCTGATGGCTAAGGATCTTGAACAGTTCTTTGTCTTTTAGCCATTTGAAATTCTTCTGTCGAGAATTGCCTATTTAATTCTGAACCACATTTTTAAATTGGATTATTTGTTTTTTTGGCCTCTAGTTTCTTGAATTTTCTATATATTTTAGAGATCAGTCCTCTGTCAGACTTAGGGTTGGTGAAGTTATTCTTTCATTTTGTAGGCTATCATTTTGTCTTATTGACCATGTACTTTGTCTTGCAGATGCTTCCCAGTTTCAGGAGGTCCCAGTTATTAATTTTTGTTCTTAGTGTCTGTGATACTGGTGTTATATTTAGGAAGTGGTCACCTGTGCCAATGTGTTCAAAGCTATTTCTCACTTTTTTTTACTATCAGGTTCAATGTAACTGGGTTTATGTTGAGGTCTTTGATCCACTTGGACTTGAGTTTTGTGCAGGGTGACAGTTTTGTGCAGGGTGACAAATAGGAATCTATCTGCATTCTTCTACATACTATAATCCAGTTATGCCAGCACCACTTGTTGAAAATGGTATCTTTTTTGTGCCTGTACCTTTTTTTTTTTTTTTTTTTTTTTTTTTTTACCATTTTGGTAAAACTGCCATTTTTACTATTGTGATCCTACCTATCCATGAGCATGAAAGTTTTTTCATTTTCTGATTTTATTTTTTTCTTCAGTGCTTTAGTGGTCCTTTCATACAGGTCTTTGACTTTGATTAGAGTTACCCCAAGATATTTGTTGTTATTTGCAGCTATTTATTATAAAGGGTGATGTTTTTCTGATTTCTTTTCCAGCTTTTTATTTTTATCATTGTGTTTATTGGAGGGCTATTGATTTTTGAGTTATTCATGCATCCTACATTGCTGAAGGTATTTGTCAGCTATAGGAGGTCAGTGGTAGAATTTTGGGAGTCACTTATATATACTATCATATCATCTGCAAATATTGATAGTGTGACTTCTTCCTTTCCTATTTATTTTCCCTTGATCTTTTGTTTTCTTATTGTTGTAACTAAAACTTTGAGAACTATACAACTATATTGAATAGATATGGAGGAAGTGGACAGTCTTGTCTTATTCTTGACTTTAGTGGGATTGCTTTGAGTTTTTCTCCATTAAGTTTGATATTGGCTGTGGCTTGCTGTATATTACCTTTATTATCTTTAGGAATTTTCCCTGTACCCTGTTCTCTCCAGGATCTTTATCATGGAGGAGTGTTGGATTTTGTCAAAGACTTTTTCAGCATCTAATTAGATTTTTTTCTTTATTATTATTTTTTTTAATGTGATGGATGGCATTCACAGTTTTTCATGTGTTTAACCATCCCTGCATCTCTGGAATGAAGCCTACTTGATTATTGTGCATAACTTTTTTTGATATGAGCATTCAGTTCACACATAGAGATGGACTCACACAGGGACAGAAACACGTGTGCATGTATATGACAATGAATCTTGTTCCTCATTACGAGAGTCAGATCTGTGAACAGATAAGATGTCACCAGGAAAATAAGCATAATCAATAAATCATCCTTACCACAGTGTAATTAATTATGGTTCATCTGAGTTTTTATGGATGCATAACTTTATCAGGTAAGAACATTTTAGAGAAGAGACTTATTGGCAGCAGAGACACCATGATTAAGAGAGATAAGGTGGAAATAACTGGTGTTCGTTTAAATGAAAAATCATAGAGCTTACTGAAATATTAAGTGTTAGCATGAAAAATAAGCTTAGATGAGGCTAGAATATAAGGTGCTAAAGGACTTGGACAACTTTATGAGTACTGCTGATGAGTTTGGGTCTTTTATTGTTGATAGTTGCTGAAAGGCAAATATAAGAGGGAGTTTATGACTTAGTTATTGAAGGGAAGAACTTGAGAAATTCAAAATCTAGAAACTAAATTACATTTGACTACTTACTATTATAATAGAGACACAATCTAGTAAACAGGTTGAAGAATGGGGGACAGGTTTAATGGGTTTTGGTATTTTACATGTATGATATGGAGAAGAGAAAGTTTTATAGAGACATGTTTCACAGTTAATCACCTTGACAAATAGAAAAATACAAATTTGACTATATATATATATATATATATATATATATATATATTTGTAAAGCATTACTCTACTTTCTAATTTTTATTTCTTCTTTTATTTTAGAATATATTTAATTTCAGTGGCACCTATGTTGGCACTACAGAAATTATTCCGTTTGTAATAAAAAATAGAGGTGTGACAAGGGCCAAAGTGGAGTTCAATCTAAAAGACTTTCCACTTTTTTCAATGGATTTTAAGGGAAATGCAGGTATATGTTTTGTACTCTGATAGTATTATAAAGGAGTGTACTTTTAAATTGTCTAAGGTACAACCATTAAAAACATATGGAATGACAGTTATTTTCACTAATTTGTTATGATTTTATTTCCTTAAATATGTGTATTGTAATATTAAAACTGTGATAACATATATATATAGCTGTATTTATTAGCTTCATGTAGCAAGTATAGTATATAAATGATTATGCTATAACTGAAAACATAATTGTTAATTTTATATTCTCAAAATTGTATAGAGTTCTTCCTCTGTATTTATACATATTTCATAAGTCATGTTTATTTTGGCTTAAATGAAATATATGGTTTTATGAGTGTATTGTTTCTTTACTTTGGAGTTAGCAACTAAGCCTCATCTGCCAAATCTGATTTGAACTTTATCTTATAAACTAAGTTTTATTAGAATATAGATTCATTTGCCTATTGCTTCTTGCTACTTTCATGCTCAAATGCCAGAATTGAAGAGTTTGGTCAGAAATCATGTCTCACAAAGTATACAGTATCTGTTGTTTGAACCCTTATAGAAAAGGTGTTCTTCCAACTGACTCAGTAAATATTTGATAAATTCCAATTTTAGCTTAAACATTAGACTAAATCTTTAAGGTAACTAAGACATGTTCTATGATCTTAAGAAGTGAATGATAAGGTTATCTGTCAAAATCTCAGTGACAAACCTATGAATCGTTAAGAGAGTTTAACTAAATAGACTTTAGAAAATGAATTATGTATGGAGTCTAGGGCGGTATTAAAATAAATAAAAAGTGGGTGGAAGCTGCTATTATCGCTAAACCTAAAAGAACAAGAGGAAAAAGTCCATTGGTGATCTAGCAGATATTATGGACAGTGAGACAACTGATAAGTACTGTAGTGACAAATCAGTGGAACCTTGGCTCGAACTGCAACCAAGGCCCGTGAGGGAGTAGAAGGATAAGCATTGGGCTTTTTCTCACCTCCTACTTTGGACTATTTTGCTAGTGAAACTTACTTAGGAGAAATAGTAAGGATGCTTGACTTATTGTTTTAGAGATGTCAAGATAAAGTAATACCTAGAAATGTGAATGTTAGGTCTAGCTGACAGTTGGTGACTACCTGTAACAGGAAGTAAATTAAAAATCAGGTTTTTACTATATATAGCATGACAAATAATACAAGACAGTTTCTCACATTGTTTTAAAGTATATACATTGGGGGAAAACCTAGTCTAGACTCAGTTATCAGAACATTGATACTTATAATACATTTTAAAGAATTGAAAAAAATATAAAAAAGGGTATATGTGAAAGAATGGGAATAAAGTCTGAGTAAGGAGTTAGTGTGATTATAGTTGAAATGTGAGGCCAACATTATGAAGGTACCTGTGTGGACTTTATTTTTTGACATAGGGTCTCACTATGTAGCCTAACTGGCTCCCTCTATAGACGGCCTCAAACTCACAGAGATCCATCTATCTCTGCCTCTCAAGTGTTGGAATTAATGGACTTTTATCTTAGAGGTTAAGCCACCAATTACAAGATGTTTATGTAGGCAATGACATAATTAGGCTTGCAATTTTCTTCTGGAGATTAATGGAGAAGGTGCTGAGGAGAAGAAAAGGAGATAGATGTGGTGGCCACAAGAGTAAGAAGTGATGATAGCTCTGGACTCAGGAAAGGGAACTGGTACTGGGAAGGAAGAGAGTATACATACAGAGAGATGAGGACTTAGCTGACCAGATATTAATGTAGATGTAGGATGAGGAGGAGGAGGGAATTTCCTGTTGTTTTTGATTTTTGGCTCTAAAATCCAAGTAGCTGAGAGTTCACTTCCTAATTAATAGAATGCTAGAATCAGATTATAATTAAGCAGGCATTCTGTGTTTGAGTACCTTATTTAGTTGTTCATAACAAGTTTAAAGTAACTGTCAGAAATCTACATGAAATCTATGTTCATTTATTAAATATATGTTGAACCAACTTTTAGCCTTTTGACAGAATATTCTTGGTAATCATACACTGTTGTTTAATGAATCAACTCTTGGCAGTTGACTTTTGTCTAGTACAAGCCTCCCTTCAAAGACATCCTATTATCTTTTCAAATACATTTCTGCTTCCAGTTCTTTCTCTTTATTCCTGTTTCAAAGAACATTACATTCAAAGATCTGATTACATTTCTCTACTTAAAAAGCTCTCTTGCTTTTCTTTTTCTATTAGCAGTGTTTCAGAGCACCAGGCTGCACAGTATAAACAAAGCACATAAGTTGATTTTTAATAATGTCAATATATTTTCTAAACCATTTTGAAAACTTATCTTTTTTTAAATGTTTTAACAGATAAATGGCTGTCTTTGGCATCTTATTGATTTCCAACAAAATCTTTTAAATATTTTATAGGGACTTATGGAAAAAGGAATGTTGCCATACATTTATTCACAACTTCATCTTGTCATTCTTGTTACTGGCCATTGCAGGCAATAAAGATTGTCTTCTGGAGCCATACTATATCATACATTTCAATAGCACTGAATTTTCTCTTAGAATAATACATTTCTCTTCTCTAAACTCTTTGAAGTCTTACCATCTTCTATAAACTGGTTGCATATTCCTGTGTCCTATGGGTCATTGATAGTCTCATTTGAACTCCTGTTGTATAGGTGAAAAATCTGTTTGCTTTCTTACATTACTATGAAAACAACCAGATTATCCCAGGTAGTAGAGGGCTCTGTGTACATGTTTTGTTTCTTGTTTATTTTTGTAACCTTAGCAGAGTGACTATTCCATATGGTACAATACCATATTTATAATTTTTGTTTTTAGTAAAGTTATCCATTCTAGTAGTGACTATTCCATATTGTACAATACCATATTTATAATTTTTGTTTTTAGTAAAGTTGTCCATTCTAGTAGCATGTACATAATTAGTATGAGGCTGTAATCATGAAAAGAAAAATACATTAGAGAGCAACAGGAAATATTGGTTTCATGATATATATTATCATATTTGCATCTAATTATTTGTTTAGCTAAGCTATCTTATTCTACAGATGTGTTTCTATCCTAGTAAGCTATTCCTTGATATTGGTATATTTTGTATATTTTCCCAGGCTGCAAAAGTTCTAGAATTAGTATATAGTCAGTGCACTCACCTTCTCCATGGTTTGCTTATCATACCATGGGTAAGTAAATGTGAGTGAGAAGAAGAGTGGGACAAGTTACTAAATTTTATTTTCAGATAGAGACAATTAAAATTATTATTCTTGGGATTAATGTAATTGTAATGAGTGAATTGAATTTCACAGATTGTTTTGCATAAAGAAGAGTGGTTCTGCTGTAACTTCCAGTTGAACTTTCATCAATTAATTTCTGTGGAGAATTGTATTTTTACCTAATAGCTTTATTCTTGAAATAATCCTATTTTGAGAAATTTTTTTTTGTGTGAGTAATTGTTTGCCATTTAATTAAGATGTTGTTTTTGAATGACTAATATTCTTTTTAGACCCTATAGTAGTTGGATGGTGATAATTAATACTAAAGAATTACATGTACATATGTGTATATGTGTGTTTCTGGAAGGAAATTTCAAGTGTCTCATTAAAAATAATTAATGGACAATTGAAGTAATTGATATTCTTATAAAAAATAAGACCTGGAGTATTTCTGCTTCCCATTCATTGCATAGGTTATTTTGTTTTAATTTTCTTTTTTTTAGCAATTCCAAGACCTATAATTAAGTCAGTTGCTTGATCTTGCTCTTTATTTCTTTTCAACTTCTTAAGAATATTACTACTACTTATTTTATTTTGGAAAAATTTTATAATGGATTATTTTATTATTTACTTTGTGATTCTGTGTTGCATATCTTGATATGAGATTTTGTGTTATAAACCTGGTATTAAGAATCATTGTTCACCTAGAAATTTTATGTAGCTTTACTCCAAGTATTTCAGTAGTTGTATTTTGATTGCTACAAGTATTAGAATGATATCCCCAGCATTCACATTAAATAATATTGCCATATATTTTATATAGGTTTCTATATTGCTTTTCTTTTGTTATAGGAGAGTTCAAAGATAGAGAAGTTCCTTATATGTATGCCATAGAGGTAGAAGAAAGCACATCTGTGGAATGTGGCATAGCATTTTCTCCTGTAGAAGTAAGTTCAGTTTTCTTTATTCATGTTGTTGAATAGTAGTGGGACTACAGATTAGTGATATAAGAATCTGTCAGATATCACCTAAGTTCTGTTTGAGGTGGTCTTATTCTAATATACATAGCTAAAACTTTTATTCAGTAGTATATTTGGTAGATATTTCTAATTCATGGTGAACTGACTTATATTGTCCTTGCTATAATCCTATTAAATCTGAAATATAGTATGTTGCCAAGGAATGATACGTTTAAGCTAATGAGAAAACCAATTATATTTAAGCTACCTTGTATTTTATAATTATTTTTAATGTGATGTTTAGAATCATTGTGTGAATTCCTCTTAAATGTTGTGAACAATTAAAAGATGTTGTTTCTGTGATGCTTAGTTAATATTATTCCCATGATTCCTAGTGATATTTTTTAAACTTAAAAAAAATCAGTGTAACAGACAGAACCTTTATTGGAATGTGGCTATAAGAAATGGATATCACTGGCTAAGTTTAAAAAGTAAGCTATGGCATGCTTTTGTTACAGATTTCTGAAATATAAATGATAAAGGAGAGAGCTTCTTTAAAAAATATATAATTTTTTGCATTGGTGTTTTCCTTGCATGTTCGTCTGTATGAAGTATCAGAACCGAGAGTTACAGACAGTTTGTTCACTGTCATGTGGGTACTGGGAATTGAACAGGACCTGGTAGAGCACTCAATATGTTTTTAACTGCTAAGCCATCTCTCCAGGCTGAGAACTTCTTTTGACAATCATAGTGTAAGATGTACACATCAAAATTAAAACAAAACAAGTAAACAAGAAACATTATAGTTAAATTATTTCTACTAGTAAGTTCACAAAATGGTTTACTATGTGAAAACAATAATAATTGACCCCTCCCCCCACATTCACTTCGAGATGTTTGCTAGTGTTGTCATTATGTAGATCTTATTTATGCAGTCATATTGCTTAGATATCTTGATGCAATTTGCCTTATATCTAGAAGACACTATTTATAGCCATGCTAGTTCTCTGATACTTAAAATCTTTACTGTAAATCTTTCCACCTGCTCATATATAATATTCCCTGAGCCTTAGGTGTTCTAGGTATACCAATTGTGAGAGTGGGCAACAAATGGTCACTTATCCTCTGAATTTTGATCAGTTGTGGCTCATTTTAGTTGCTTACATATGCTGCAAAAAGACGATTCTTTGATGAAGGGTAAAAATTATACTCATCTGTGAGTATAAGTATTTAAAATATAGTTAGACATTTTATTGGCTTAGGAAAATGGCACTTGTAGGTTTACTTCTAGGTTATACCACTTTTTTTACCCTGGATGCTTGTGAAGATTTACAATACCAGGTAGGAATTCTTTCCTGTTGAACCTGCCTTAAGTCCAGTTACACAGCTATTCCTTATTCCTTTTGCATCACTGGTAATAGCAGACTGGTCTAGTCACTGTTGTAGTTAGTAGCCTTTACTTCTGGGTAGGACTATTGATTGCTTTTCTCTCTTAGCAGCTCTCATAGCATCTTTCACTATTGTGAGAGCTAGTTCTCAGGAAGGAGATTTCCAGGTCAGTTCCAGCTTTATTCCTTTAGGTCCTATGTCATGTGTGTGGTGTCTTCAGCATTACAGTTCTGTGAGGGAATGAAGGGAAATGACAGTCACTTATGTTACTTTGGGAGTGTCTTAGACAGCCCCTGACCAACAACTTGAGACGAGCTTCCCCTTAACAGGTATTAATATTCCTATTAGTAAATGGTTCTTAAGAGAAGCATTGTAGCCCCACCTGGAACTTCATTTATACTTTTAATCTCTTGCTCTGCATGCTTGGTGTGTGTGTGTATGATGCATAGATTTTCATTTATATTCACACATTTCTGCATACATACATATATATACACTTACGTAAAGTAAACTTATAAAATAACATTTTTATGACTTTTTGAAGCATCTTAATGTTAGTTAAGGGAGATCACTCATGGGGACTAGAGAGATAATTCTGCTCTGCAGTTTAGAGTACTTGTTGCTCTTGCTGAAGAAACCAGTAGAATTCTCAGCACCCACATGGTGGCTCACAAATATCTCTAATTCAAGTACTAGGGAACCCAACACACACTTCTGACTTCTATTGACTCCAAACATACAGATCATATGATATATATATATATATATATATATATATATATATATATATATATCAATCAATCTTTTATCAAGTTCAGTGTAGCTAGGTTTATGTTAAGGGCTTTGATCCACTTGGATTTGAGTTTTGTGCAGGGTGACGGGATTGAATCTATTTGCATTCTTCTACATACTACCATCCAGTTAGGCCAACACCTTGTAGAAGATACTATCTTTTTTTCATTGAATATTTTTGGCATCTTTGTCAAAAATCAAATGCTCATAGGTATTTGGGTTAATGTTGGGGTCTTCAATTCTATCCTATTGATCCACAAGTCTATTTTTTGTACCAGGCTTTTTTTTAATTTAATTCTATTTTTTTATTGCTATGGCTGTATAGTGTAGCTTGAAGTCAGGGATGGTGATTTTTCCTGAAGTTCTTTTATTGAGCAGGATTGTTTTGGCAATCCTGGGTTTCCTGTTATTCCAAATGAAGTTGAGTATTGTTTTTTCAAAGTTTGTAAAAATTTGTGTTGGGATTTTGATGGGAATCGCTTTGAGTTTGAGGTGTTTTTCTCATATGTAGCAGAAGGATGGCTTATGTTTTTGTATGCATTGTGTTAGTGTATCTTTTTATAGGTGAATTCAATTGAGCCCATTGATATTAAAGGATATTAATGACCAATGATTGTTATTTCCTATCATTTTTGGTGGTGCGTGTGTGTATTTCCCTTCTTTGGGTTTTTCTTCTATCATAATATCAAGTGTTTGTGTTTTCAACAGTGTATCTGGTTTCCTTAGTTTGGAGTTTTCCCTCTAGAGCTATCTGTAGGGCCAGATTTGTGGATAGGTATTGTTTAAATCTTGTTTTGTTGTGAAATATCTTGTTTACTCGACTTACAGTGATTGACAGTTTTGCTGGGTATAGTACTATGAGTTGGCAGCCATGCTTTTTTAGTGTCTGTATAACATCTGACCAGGACTTTCTTGCTTTCATTTTTTCCATTGAATAGTCTGGTATTATTCTGATTGGTCTGCCTTTACAGGTGATTTGGCCTTTTTCCTTTTGCAATGCTTAGTAGTTTTTCTTTGTTCTGTAGGTTTAATGGCTTGATTATTATGTAGTGAGCAGATTTGGGGGGGGCTTAGTCTATTTAGGGTTCTGTAAGTTTCGTTTGTCTTTATAGGCATTTCCTTTTTTAGGTTGGGAATGTTTTCTTCTATGATTTTGTTAAATATATTTTCTGTGCCTTTGAGCTGGTATTCTCCCTCGATTCCTTCTCAGGTTTGGTCTTTTCATGGTATCCGAGATTTCCTTGGCATTTTGTGTTATGACTTTTTGGTTTTAGTGTTTTCTTTAATTGATGTATTTATTTACACTGTTGAATCTTCCACTCCAGAGATTCTCTTTCATCTCTTGCATTCTGTTGGTTATGGTTGCATTTGTGGTTCTGGTTGGTTTCTTCAGGTTTTCTATTTCCAGCTTTGCCTCGGTTTGTGCCTTTTTAAATTGCTTCTATTTCAATTTTAATTCCTGGAATGTTTCTTTTACCTGTTTGTTTTCTTTTTCATGGTTTTCTTTATTTTCTTTCTGGGATTTGTTCATCTCTTCCAGTTTTTTGCTTGTATTTTCTTTTTCTTTAAGGCAATTTTTTATATCGCTTTAAAGTTCTATTATCTTCATAAAGTTGTTCTTAATGTCATTTCCTTCTGTTTCCTTTTCATTGTTATGCTCAGATCTTGATGTTGTAGAGCTATCAGCTTCTTTTGGGCGTGCCGTGTTGTTCTTTCTATTCTTACATGTATTCTTGCATTGGCATCTGTCCTTTGCTTTTTTAGTTCACTCTTTGTTGGCTGTTAGTCAGTTGTGAACCTGAGGGCTCTTAGTTAACTCTTAGCTCTTAGCTGTGGACCAGGAGGGAGACTTTTGGTTTTCCAGTTGTCGATGGGTGATGATGTAGGTTGCCATGAGTTCTTTATATATTTTGGGCATTGGTCCTCTATGAGTTGTAGAGTTTGTAAAAATAATTTCTCACTCTGTAGACTACTGATTTGTTTCAAATGAGAGTATCCTTTGCTTTACAGAAGCTTTATAGTTTCATAAGGTTCTTTTTAATTGTTGATATTAGTGCTTGCACTATCATTGCTTTGTTAAATAAGTCTTCTGTGCCAAGGCATTCATGGCTGCTCCCCACTTTCTCTTCTATTAAGTTCTGTGTATCTTGTTTTATGTTAAGGTCTTTGATCCATTTAGTCTTTATTTTGGGGCATGGTAATACATAAGAACCTATTTGCATATGCTGATTCATCTAGGTAATACACTGTCAGATCTTTGTTTTTCCTACAATGGGGGCAACATTGTAAACTTTTTTGGGTTGTAATATGTTCATCACAGAGCTCTTGCCTACATTTGGATAGCCAGTGAACCCAACACTGATTTGTTTCTTGTCTGTGTCCGTGTGAAACTTCCCAAACTGCTGCAGAACCTGAATGAGCACTCCTTTTCCAAAGGGGTTAGTGAGACTCACATGGAAAGAAAGTGTTGGGTAGTTCTGGAAAAGCACGGTTGACCCATCATTTTGTTGCCCACGTTGGATCAAGATCACTTATTGAGTACAAAATTAAGGTGTTTCCAGGGTTTTTCTTTTTTCAGTTAAGTTTCAATGTGAAGGGAACTAGTGCCCATTGGATCTCTAGTGTCGAGAACTTGAACTGCAGCATCTAATGAGTCTCATAGTGTAGAGCTCTCCCCATATTCTTTTGGACTGCCGCTTTCTATATATCTTTTTTGGAGGTTCATTTCTTATACCAGTGTCCTCCATCACCAAATCAGTTCCTAGCTGTCAGTGGACATTTCAGCGTTTTCTGGAAGGGAATACGCATCATCACTTGCAAACAAGTTTGGCTGCTTTCTCTGTGACTTAGGGCCAGATGTACATTCAGAACTTTCCGTATTAAGAATGTGTGCATTACAAGGCTGGATTTGGTCATGTAGAAGAGTCATTGGTTAACTTGCTTTTTTTCTTGACAACTTTGTATGGATCCTTCATAACTTTATCCATTTCCTTTTGATACTGTTGTAATGATGCCTGCCTGATCACATGAGAGTTTTGAAACCATTTAATATTTTGCTTTCCTCGCACCACTGTGCCAGAAGCCACAGTTGACTGGAACCTCAGTGATGTAATCACTTTACCACCTCCTTTTGCCTGTACTTATTCAGGTGCCAAATTGTGGCCCTGTCCCTCATGTTTTGGCCTCCAGCTCCCTGTACTTTATTCGGGTTGGTGCTGGCTGCTGATCAGGTAGGGGTGCTCCTTCCTTTGTACTTAGGCTTCATCATCCTGACAAAAGTACCAACAGCACTCTCCTACATGCAAATAAACCACTTCAGAACTTCCTAGCTGATAAAATGACCTATGGGAACACGTTGGACCCTGAATGCAGGTGACATCACTCTAGTTCTTGTACCTTTTAGGCATGTCCTTCTTTATGTTTCGAATATTTTCTTTTGCGATTTTGTTGAAAACATTTTCTGAACCTTTGAGTTTGGTTTCTTTTTTTCTCTATTTCTGCTATTCTTATGCTTTATCTTTTCATAGTTTTTAAAGTTTCCTGGATGTTTCTGTCAGGAGGTCTTTAGTTGTAACATTTTCTATGACTGATGTATTTCTTCTGTTGTATCTTCAGTGCCTGACATTTTTCTTTCCCTGTTTTATCTTCTGTTCATAACTCTTGCCTCTATAGTTTTTATTCACATTCCTACATTTTTCATTTACAGAGTTTCTTCAATTTGGATTTTTTAATTTTATTTACTTTTTAGGTCTTTAACAGTTTAAATTGTTTCTTTGAACCATTTGTTTGTTTGATTTTCTCAAATTTCTTTAAAGGATTAATTTATTTTCTCCATTTATTTGTATGTTTCCCTACATTTCATTAAGGGATTTATTCATTTCCTCTTTAAGTATCTCTTTTGTCTTCATATAGATGATTTTAAGTTTTTTTCTTATAGTTTCACATATTAAAATACTCAGGATGCTGTGGTATGGATAGCTGGGCTATATTTCCTTGGATGTTGTTGATTGTGTTATTTTTCTATATTTTATTTTTCTCATTCATAATTCTTTTTATTTGTAAGTTTTTAAAACATACCCCACCACCATTCTCCCCCCCCCAATTCTAGTTCTCCCCCAGCTTACTACCACTGCATACCCCCATCCATTCCTCAGAGAGGGTAAGGTTCCCAGGGTGAGTCAGTGCAGTCTAGCATATGCATTTGAGGTAGGAACAAGCCCCTCCCCCAAGTAGGAGGCTGAGAAAGGTGTTTCTCTGTAGGAATTGTCCTCCAAGAAGCTAATTCATGCATCAGGAATAAATTCTGCTTCCACTACCAGATCCCCTCACCCCAGTGTCAGGGCTGAGAAAGGTGTTCCTCTGTAGGAATGAGGAATAAACACCGGTGTCACTGCCAGAGACCCTACAAATTGCCTATGTCATTAACCTTTAGAGGGTTTAATTCAGTCCCATGACAGTTCCTCAGCTATCAGTTCAGTTATTGAGCTCCTAGTAAGTAGCTTGAGTCAGCTGTCTCTTTGTGGTTCCTTATCATGCTCTTGACCCAGTGCTTAGCTGTGGATCTCTGCATCTGCTTCCGACAGTTGCTGGATTTATTATGTAATATAAATATTTACTATGTAATATAAATAATTACTATGCAATATAAAAATATTAAAAATTGTAGAGATAGCTTAGTCATTCTAGGAGTTTAAGTGAAAATGGTCTCCATAGGCTCATAGTGTGTGCTCTCTTAGGAGTTGTGGCCTTATTGGAGTAAGTGTGACACTGTGGAGATTGGCTTTGAAATTCTATATATTCAAGCCACACCCACGCAGTGTCACTCTTTCTTTCTGCTGCCTCCTAATCCAGATGTAGAACTTTAAACTACATGTCCAGTACCATAACTGCCTGTGTGCTGCCATGTTTTCTACCATGATGATATTTGAAGACTAAATCATTGACACTATAAGCCAGCTCCTATTAAATGCTTTTCTTACTGGAATTGCTGTGGTCATGGTGTCTCTTCTATGCCTATGTAAGACAGTGATTAAGAGTTCCTTTGCTCTTGCAGAAGACCAAGGTTCAATTTGGAACACTCATATGCTAGCTCAAAATCATCTAGTTCCAGGATGTCCAGCGCCGCCTTCTGATCTCCTTGGTCACTAAGTACACATATGGTATACATACATGTATGTAGCTAAAACACCTCTTACATAAAAGAAAAGAAAAAAATCACAATGGTATATAGCTATGTTGTGCAAATTGTATACAAATTATTTCTGTATGAGATTTGAATATGCATACTCTCACATTTGGGAATGGGGAAACTATAAATTATGTCCTAGAACTATGTGTCAAGGATACAAAAGGTTAACTGTCAGTCATGTTTGGACATGTAATATAGAATGGTTATTTATTTTAATTTGCAAATGGAAAATAGTAGATCAATCAGGAGAAGAAAAAGAGAAGAAAAAATGTAACTGGTCTCTAAAGTCCAGATATGAAGTTCCTGCAGAAATAAGATGAAACTCATTTTCTGTTGTATTTTTCTATATGTGTGAAATATGAAAGCAAATTGTATCTGTATATCTTTAGTCAGTTTACCCCTTGATGGCTGTTTTCAGATACTATTGCAGAAATATATTATCATGGAAATAACATGTTTTGAAACATCCATTAAAATAATTCATGATTCTGTTTTTTATGCCTCTCATTTTTTTTTAATGAGAACAGATGGTTTACATAAGATTCCATAGTAGGAGATAGAATTGACAGTGATATGGTCAGATACAGTTAAATAAAATAAAAATGCAAACCCAGAGTTTTTGTGATCCAAAACAAACTCAGGAATATGTAAATCTCCGGAGTTGGAAAGATGCCCGTTGTATGAGGTTGATGTTCATTGTATTTAAAGCATTAATTGTTAGCATGGACTCTTAATACTTTGTCCTTAGATACCATCTTTGTTCTCATGATTTTGGGGGCTTTTTGACATTGCCAGGTTTAAAATAAACATTTTTCTTGATTTCTTCCTACTGTCTACATCTAGAAACTTATTAAAGGAACATTGAACAGTAGTAGTTTGTGTGTCTCTGTACTACTGTGAGTTGTGAAAACATCTGTAGTGCCATTTAATATTCTTAATTTTGTTTAAGCAGTTGTATAAGTGAGAAATGATACCTTCTATTACTTTTGCCCTTTTTAAATTTATTTATCTGTAGAGGGTTTTTTTTGTGTGTGTGTAGGCCAGAGAACAAGCTGCAGGAGTCAGTTCTCTACTTCCATCATGTGGGTCCTGAGGATTGAACTCAGGTCATCAGTCTTGACAGTAAGCATCGTTATGCCCTGAGCCATCTCACTGGGCCATATCATGTGATTTTAATATGTATTTTCCTGATGCATTTCACATATTTGCTTATGCTAATATGTCAGTGGGTACATATCTTTTCTGAAATGTCTTTTCCACACTTCCATCTATATCTTCATTATTTAGACCATGTTATAATTGATCTTAGAATCTTATTTGTTTATACTATTTAAAATTTTTGGTGAGAATGTATGTTAACTCATTTTATGCACCTAAAATTATTTGTAGAAGAATAAGTATTTTAAAAATTATGATACATATTAATATTTTTTATAGGAATGATATATCTGGTATAATATTTAAGAAATCCTTGCCTATCCAAGGTTCACAAAGACTTCTATATTTTTCCATATATTTTAGCTTTTATAGTCAGATATTTAGTTCAGTTTTGCAAACAAGCATTTTTAAAGCAGTTTACCTGATGGTTTTAGAGACTTTTGTTTGACGTAGTAAATAATATATCCTTTACTTTATTAAATAAATGTATTTTCAGTGCCATGAGATAATTTTATTTTTTAAATGGTAAACAGTATCAAAGCCCTTAAAGTTATAAATATTTCTTGTTTTTTTTTTTTTTTTTGACAGGTAGCAACTTACGACTTTAGCTTTCCTGTCCATATTAATTCCTTTAAAGCTTCAGAACTCTACTGCGAATATTTGTCACAGAAAAAAAATTTGATGCCCCCAATATCACCAATTATTCCACCGTGTTTTGTTCAAGCTACTGGTATGTAATATGAAAGTCAACTGATGTGTATTGGTCTAAGATTTACACTTAACATCTAAAAGTAAAGAAAAATCAGAGAATCATTTTTAGTTTTTAAAATTTGGAATATTAGGAAATAAAATCACCACTCAAAGTCTTTTTATATTAGTTAAATTTATTCTTTTATTTTACATCTCTACCACAGTTTTACCTTCCTGTTCTCCCTGCATTTTTCAACTACCTTCCCACTCAGTCCTCTGTTTCTGTTCAGAAAGGGACAGGCATCTCATTATGTCTCTTTCATTAATCTTCCCCAATTCATGCCCAACCCAATCCTTCATGTTTTCATTCCTGCCGGCCCCAAGTTTACCCAGGAGATCTCTTCTGTTTTCCCTGCCCACGAAAATCCAACAAAGCATGGCATATCAAGTTGAGGTAGTATTTAACTCATTCCCTTGTATTAAGTCTGAGCAATAAAACTCAGTGTGAGGATTTGGTTCCTGGAAGCCAGCCAAAGATTAGGGACAGGCCCTGTTACAATCATCAATCACTTAAGACTCTCACCAAGTAGATCAATGTATACAACTCTCATACATATGTAGAGGGCCTAGATCAGACCCATTTAGGCTACCTAAACGTTACCTACTCTAACGGTCTAGATTCTGTGAGCTCCTATGAGCCCTGGTTAGTTGTTTCTGTGGGTTCCCTTGTGATGATCTTGACCCCCGTGCCCCTGTCTTGTTCAATTTTTCATCCCACTCTTCAGCAGGATTCCATGAGATCAGCCCAGTGTTTGGCTGTGGCTCTCTGTCTGTTTCCATTAGTTACTGGCTAACGACTCTCTGATGACAATTGGGGTACTTAGCAATCTGATTGCAGGAGATGATCAATTCAGGCTTCCTATCTACTATTGCTAGGAGTCTTAACTGGAGTCAGCCTTGTAGATTTATGGGAGTTTCCCTTGCACTAGGTTTTTACCTTACTCATAAATGCCCCTCATCAAGATGTCTTTTTCACTACTCTCCCTCACTTTTCACCCTCAACTCGGTTCCTCATGTTTTCATCACTTCCGACCCCAGGTTTACTCAAGAAATCTCTTCTGTTTCCCCTTCTTAGGGAAGTCCATACATCTCTGTCACCCTTTCAGCCCTTCTTGGAACCTAACCTCTATGTAAGTTTTTTTCCCCAAATTCTGGCTATTGGGAATAAGTCTTTTATGAACACAGTTGGCCATGTGTCCTTGTGGAATGATTGAGCATGATTTGGGTATATGTCCAAGAGTGGGTCTTTAGGTAGATTGATTCCTAATTTTCTGAGGGACTGCCACATTGATTTTCAAAGTGGCTGTACAAGTTTGTTCTCCCTCCAACAATAGATGAATGTTCCCCTTGGTGTACAACCTAGTCAGCATAGATGTCACTTGAGTTTTTAATCTTAGCCATTCTAAATGGTATAAGATGGAATCTTAGAGTCCTGATGGCTAAAGATGTTGAAAAATTTTTAAGTGTCTCCCAGCTATTTGAGATTCTTATGCTGAGAATTTTGTTTAGATCTGTTTCCCATTTTTAAAGTGGGTCATTTGGTATTTTGATGTCTAGTTTCTTCAGTTCTTGTTACATTTTGGAGATCAGTCCTGCATCAGATGTCAAGTTGGTAAAGATCTTTTTCCATTCTGTAGGCTGCCATTTTTATTTTTATTGACAGTGTCTTTTGCCTTTTCGAAAATTTTCAATTTCATGAGGTCCCATTTATTAATTTTTGATCCCTGTACTACTGATATTCTATTTCAAAAGTTGTCTCTTGTGCCAATGCATTCAAGGCTCTTTTCTGCTCTCTTTTCCATCAGGTTAAATGTAACTTGATGTATATTAAGGTCTTTGATCCACTTGGACTTAAGTTTTGTGCATGGCGATAGATAAGGATCTGTGTGTATTCTACATTTTCAACTTCCAATTACGGCAGTACCATTTGTTGAATATACTTTCATTTTTCCACTGTAAACTTTTGGGTTCTTTTTTTAAAAAAAAATTGTGTGTCTATAGGTATGTGGATTTAAGCCACAGTCTTTGACCAGATTCCATTGAGCCACTTGTCTATTTTTATGTCAATACCATCCTATTTTTATTACTATATCCCTATAGTAGAGCTTGAAATCAGTGATGCAATTTCTTCAGATGTTTCTTGTACAGGATTGTTTTATTCTACGGTTTTTGTTTTTTCATGTGAAGATGAGTAGTTTTCTTTCAAGGTCTGTAAAGAATTGTGTAGAAATTTTGATTGGGATTGTAGATTGCTTTTGGTAAGATTGCCATTTTTATTATGTTAATATTACTTATCTATAAGCATGGGAGATATTTCCATCTTCTGATACCATGTTTTCTTCTCCATTTCTGTATGATTGGTATAGAGATCATATTAACACAATTTGTCCTTTCTTATTTCAGTATTGTTTAGTCAGTGATTTTTACCATTTTATGGTTATTGTCTTTTACATGCAATTTATTGCCAATAAATTTTATAAAATGAAAATTTTTGGATATAGGACGAAGGTGGAGGTTCTCTTAAAATACACCAATCTAAGATTAATATTTATTAAAATATAAACCAACACTCACGATACAGGTAACAGCTTATATAGGCACCTGATAGACTGGATTATCCAAATGGTGGACGATGGATGCTGAACCAGTCTCTCCAGCTGTCAGGAACCAGGAAAATGGGGCCTCCCAGGATCTCAGCAGCCCCTAATGAATTGGCCACTCCCCCTTCAGGAGCCCAGGACCCTGGATAAGCATCTTTGGACCTTATCAGCTGACACCTGAATCCCACCACATCTCCCCTTTTGTCTAACTAAGAAGGTTCTAAACTAAGACTATATACAACAGGAATTATTATGAGGTAGTATCTAGGAGAGGATAAGGCACAAACTACAACCAAAGCCTAACACATATAAAGTATGTCATATATTTTTAGAATATTGGTAGATAGTAAGGTGTATAAATTATTTCAAAAATGTTCATCTGGGAAAGTGAAAATCTAACATCTGAATGTTCTTCGCTAAGGGATAATAGGGTAGTAACCTTAGGCTAGCTCAGTCAGTAGAGCATGGGACTCTTAATCCCAGGGTCGTGGGTTTGTGCCCCACATGGGCATCAGATAAAGGCGGAAGTTCTCTTAAAATACACCAGTCTAAGATTAATATTTACTAAAATATAAACCAAGACTCAGGATACAGGTAACAGCTTATATAGGTGCCTGATAGACTAGATTATCCAAACAGTAGACAATAGATGCCAAACCAGTCTCCCCAGCAGTCAGGAACCAAGAAAACAGGGCCTCCCAGGATCTCAGTATCCCCTTATGAATGGGATTGGCCACTCCCCTTTCAGGAGCCCGAGACCCTAGGTAAGCATCTTCAGACTTTATCAGCTGACACCTGAATCTCACCACAATAGAAAGCAAGCTATCTTAGACATGTTTGAAATGGAATCTTAGTTTTTAACTAGGAGTATTTTTGTTACTTCATTTTGGAAAAATGTTAAAATACTAGTGTTCACATTCTGTTTATTAATATTTTACCGATATCTCTTCTTTTTAAAGTATTGAGAGCACCATTGAAATTATCCAGCACTGAATTTGTCTTCAAAATCCCATTATATGAGCTTCAACATAGTAAGGACATCACGAAAATTCAGGTGTATAGATAAATAATACTTTATGATTCATAATTATTTTGTAATTTTTTCTTTGTTTTCACCTACTGAATTGATTATTTGAAAGAGTGACCTCTTACCTGTTAGTAATTTGCCATATTTATTCAGGAAACACACTGGATTTTATAGAGGACAGTATATATAGATACACATAAGTGTATACTTTAGGTATATGATAATATATTATTTATAATTTTCAGAAATACTTTTTTATGTGTATTATTTTATGAGTACTCTGTGTTCGGATGTGTGTGTCTGTAGCTGCTTAAGCTAAACAAGTTAACCATGGTCTTTGGGGGATTTTTGTGTTGTACCTCCCATCTCACTGTAGGAGCACAGGATTATAGATGTGCATGATGTCATCTTGCCAAAATATTTGTTAAGTTCTAACATTTCAAGTCATATTACCTTTCTTGTTATTCAAGCACTTTAACATTGACCCATCTAGGATCCCCTAAAAATATATTCTTAAATTTTATTCCTATGAGTATGTGTTCATGATGTGCCTATGTGAACATGCATATCATGGCATGTGTGTGGGAGTAAGTTACATTTCCACTGATCTTGGGATCAAAGTAGGTTACCAGGCTTGTGCTGCAAGTGAATTTACCCACTGAGCCTCCTCATTGGTGCCTAGATAATTTTTGTTTAATTCATGCACACATAGAGTGAATTATCTTAACTGCATACACAGATACGTAATTTGAATTCGTGTCAAATATATTTCATAGGGTCTGTGTGTATGTATGAAAATGTGACAAGAATCAGTCCTAATAGTCAAAAATGTCAATTTATTTTTCTTAGTGTGCATCACTGCATCTCCCAATTAGAACTGTATAAAAGAACAAAAAAAAGACATGCATAAAAATGAACATCATAAATATCTCTTTAGAAGTTACATTTCCACTGCCCCTTTTGTATAGTGTATTATTATTTCTACAATCATTTTGTTGAATATCTTTGTCCCCGTTGTTAAAGTATTTAGGGAAATATTTGACATTGCATTGATAAAAATAGAATGTATGAAATTAAGTGTTGTGGAGTAGTAAAATATCTCTGCTTAAAATAAAGTAGATTCTTAAACACAGCGTAAGAAGAAAATAAAATTTCTTTTAATAAAGCTCTTCAGTATACAAATCTCATGTAGAATTGAAAAAAATTTAGTGACTTAGAATGTATTCTATATTTGAAAATGCCTTCTGAATTAGAGATTATTTTGCATTATTGAACTTTCCTTCAGTTGTTTTGATATCTGACTAGTGGACAAAGACTCTTAATCACAAGTTATTTTTTGTTTATGATTGAGTTATTGGTGGGAACCATGATTCTGAAATTTGAGGGGAAATTTTCTAGCATTGCCTTCTTCAGCATTTAAAGGACAGTCACATTTCTTTTCTGTGGGCCTAGTGGGGAAATGTTGCAGTGATGACATTTGACATCACAAGAAGATCATATGTGGCATCACAGTGACTCATGGCAACTGCTGCGCTTCTGAATGTCCTTTAGTTCCTTTGTCTGTACTTATGCAGTGATGTGATCAATTTCAATGGATTAGGGAATTTAAAAAACATATTCAAAAAACATATTCACATATATTGTTTAGATTTTTTCTGTAAGAAAGAATCTTCTCTCTGTTTTAGTATGTCAGTAATAAATTTTCCTATTTTTGCTATAAATCATGAATGCATATACTTAAGATCCCTTTTAGGTGGGATTTTTGCCGTGCTAATATTACCATAACCAAATACTTAGATCTTGTTTCTAACAAGCAAATTTTATAATGCATTTAAGAAATTTTTAAAACTTCTTTGTATATCTATATATATATACGAACAGGATCTTGTCTTATGTAATATTTCAAAAAAAACTGTTCAGTGGTCTTTGGATATTCGTAAAAATGAAAAATTTTTCAAAAGTGGCATATTCAAATTAACTGCACTGATTGGAAGTCTGAAACCAAATGAGAAGTTTACTATTTCCATACATTTCTCTCCAAGTAAGTATTTTTCTATTTTTTAAAAAGAACATTTTAAATTTTTATTTTATATATATATTAGTTTTGCCTGCATATATATATCTGTGCATAACATTCCATGTGTATGCCTGGGGCCTGTTAATGCCAGAAATAGGTGGTGGATCATGTGGAGCTGGAGGCACAAATGGTGATTGAAATATAACTTGGTTCCTAACTGTTCAGCCATATCTCCAGTGGTCCTGTCAGCCTTTCTTAATCTTCAGAGCTGAGGAACTTCCTCAATAGTCCCCCTTTCTCAGTAGGCCCTTAAGATCCTTCCATTAATGATTTCATTTTCATGTTCTGTATACCAAAAGGTATCAGCAGCTTTTATTAAAGCATTGTAAACAGCTTGGATAAAGAAGTTCTGTTATACTACTTCCATGTATTTATTTATGTGTTATATATTTCCCTTAGGTTGTAAACATTTCTTTCTCAGTGTATAATTATTACTCTCCATATAGTATACATTAAGTAGCTTTTCTCCATCTCTAAACAAGGTATACTTGAAGGCATGTTGTTTTATACATATATATATATATTTATTCCTGGGTTAACTACTCTGCTCACTTTTGAATGTAAACTAATCTATAACACCCTTTTTATTTTTCTATAGGGGAGCCCAAAACCTACCTAGCTGATGTTGCTATACGTTTAAATGATAATTTATTTGACTTTAGAATATTAAGTCTGATTGGAGAGATACAATCACCAAAGATAGTTTTTGATCCACCATTTATATGTTTTACTCCTGTTCCTTTGGATATCACAGCTGGGGTGGATATTAACATTTTGCCACAGAACTATTTCAGGTAAATTCTTAATAGAAATTTTGTACATCTTCTATATGTGTAATTTTGTTTTTAATCTATGTTATATGAAAATTATATCTCATGCCTGACTTCTTACTATAGTTTAGAAGAGCTTTTAAAGCATTTTCATTATACATGGACATTTTAAAAAATACAAAATAGCTATAGTATTTAGTTATTTTCTTGAAATTTTTATTTTAAATCTGTCTTTGTGGAATAAGAAATAAGCCTAAAATTTTAGTGTAGTGTAAAATAAACTAATACAAAATTTGTGACTTACAACATTCATTTGATATCTTAAACAACATAAATTTATTGCCTTTGAGTTTCTATGAATCAGCAGTCTAGACTGGTTTAGCTGCATCTTTTGTTTAGTATTTGGACACCAAAACATATATGTTAACTGCAGAATCAAATTCTTATGTTTCTTAGTTATCTTCCACAGTCATAGGTTGTTATCAGAATTAATTTCTTTGTAATTATAAAAAATAAGACAATATTTATTATGGCCACATATAGCTCTCAGTGTTTATCTTCAGGTCTAAGACCTGTTCTCATATGTGGAACTTATGTTCCAAATACATTAGCTATGTTTTTTCCTATTACCTTAAAGTCTGTTTATTACCAAGAGCTTAATTCATATGATACCAGCTCAGAAATGCTTTGAGACTTGGGCTGTAAGCAGAGGGCAATGCACTGCTAATTTTTATATATGCTCAAAGGTTGAAGGAGAAAGAAGTGTATATTATATTTATTCATTGTAGGGTATACTATTTTATACATGTTAAAATAATAAAGCTTATTAAATGTGTTTTTGAAATGCCTTTTTTTCTGGACCCATAAATACTTCTGATATATAATGAGATAGTTTACTGCGTAGAATGGGTGGTCAGATTTTTCTTTCTAATTCACTTTAGGATATATATGTATGTATCTATGTATATATATGTATACATATGAATATTTTTATTTTAAGTATAATTTAGAATTTAAATAGCTTGCAAGGGATTGTAACTCATAGTTATTTGATAATTTTTATAACTAGTATTTTTTTATACAATTAATATTACTTCTCACCTTTAGTTTCATTGTGATCATGACAAATATTTGATAAAATTCAGAGAAACATAAATTCTGAGCATGGTAGTATATGGATGTAATTCCAGAATGTAGAAGATTGATAAAGGAGAATTGGAGTTGAGATGGAAGTCAGTGTATAATTCATGGAGAAATCTCTTGAAAAAAATAAACCAAATAACATAATTGAAATGTTTACAAAAATAATAGCTATGGGACATGAAATGATTAAAAATAGAATATCAATTTAGTAAATATATTGTTAATTTTTAAAAACTAAATAATAAAATACCAAAAGCTACAACATATATAAAATATTTTGAAAGACTTAAGTAGTCATGGTGGCAGTCAGTATTATTACCATGCTAGCTAATGATATATAAAGTGTGACATTTGCATGTCTCACAGCCTGTGAGAATCCCACTCTATAGCCATGCCATGCATTAAGGTTCTCCTATCTTCATTTTAGCAGAAATTCATAGCCGTAGACTATGAACACTCAGTCAGAATTATAATGGGACTCTTTCTTCAAGAAGACATGAGTAGAAGCCTGATGTGGGAATGCATGCCTTCAATCCTAGTACTCAGCTTTTGCGAGGTAGAGGTAGGCAGGTCTCTGGGAGTTCAACTCTAAGTATGTCTACCTAGTAAGCTCTAAGTTAGCCAGAACTACATGGTGAGGGTTATCTGTTGGCTTAGGATTTACTGTGTGGCCCCAACTTGTTCTGAACTCAGAGATCAGCCTGAGTTCAGTCAAGAGAACAGAAGTCAAAAGTAGGCACCACATAATCCAGATGTCATTTTTAATCCATAGTAATCCTTGTATTGGTTATAATGTGCAATGAGCTATCAACATTCTTATGGTAATATGTACACATTTCCACTAGTAACTGCACCAAGAATGAGGCAGGTGATTCATAGGTATGTGCACCCAATGCTTTCCACAATGTTTGCACCATTTAAAATGCCTACCCAAAGTAAAGCAGAGCTCTATAGTCTGCTTTTATCTCTTTGTATAGATCATGGAAAGAGAGTTATTAAAATAGGTACTATAATGGTGAATTTTTGAGCTTTACTTCAAATAATTTTGTTTTAATTTTTTTAGAAAATAATATATGTTTAGTGTCGTGTACTGAATTGATCTTTTTTATTACTAAAATTAATCAGATTATTTTTATTACTAGATCTAGTAATATATATGTGTGTATATACATATATATACACATGTACACATATATTTATAGATATGTATAACACAAATATATATACATATATATTAGTAAAGAATTTTATTGATATTTTCAGTACATCTGTAAGTGTTGATTTTCATTATCCATAAGGCTTTGAAAGATGCTGTTGTTTATTTTTTGTTATATATCTTGTCATTGAGGACTGGCAAATATACCCTCCCCCTTTATAAATCTCTCTCTTAGTTATATGATAACACTATGATGAAAATTAATTTGGAGGAAAGAGTTAACATCATTTTACAGCTAGCAATCCATCATACAAGGAAGTCAGGGTGTGAAGTTAAACCTAAAGACAGGAACAAGTGAAGGGGTGGTGAAGGAGTGCTGCTTACTGGCTTCTTCCCCATGGCTTGCTCAGCCATTTTTTTCTTTTATTCTTCTCTCATACAATACATCCTGGCCTCAGTCGCCCCTCCTTCCACTTCTCCCAGTTATTCCCTTCCTCTTCCCTTCCTCCTCTCCATTCTACTCTTCCTCTGTTTCCCTTCAGAAAACAGCAGGCTTCCTAGGGATATCAACTGAGCATGGTATAACAAGATGCAGAAAGAGTAGGCACAAAGACATATCAAGGGTGGACAAGGCAACCCAGTAGGAGGAGGGTCCCAAACACAGGAAAAAGAGTTAGGCCCACTGTTGAGAGTCCTACAAGAACACCAAACTACACAACCATAAGGTAAATGCAGAGGATATAGTTCAAACCCATACAGGATTCATGTTTGTTACTTCAGTCTCTTTAAGCCCCTATAAACTATGCTTAGTAGATTCTGTGGGCCATGTTTTCCTAGTATCCTTAACCTCTCTTGCTCCTACACTCCTTGCTCTCTCCATCTTCTGTAGGATTCGCCTAGCTCCACCTAATTTTGGGGTGTGGGTCTTTGCATCTGCTTCTATCAGCTGATAAGGAAACCTCTCTGATGGTTATTGGGTTAGGCACCCATCTGTTCTTCCTGCAAGCATGGCTCATGATCAGGCAGGGAGTATTTCTCAGCCTTCTTTCTTATACCACCCAGGAACACCTGCTCTCTGGTGGCAGAGGCATGACCTACAGTTATGTGAGCACTCCACTATCAGCTAGCAATTAAGAAAATGCCTACATTACAATCTTTGGAGGCCCTTTCTAGGTCAATATTCATTTTTCCCCCCCGATGACCCTAGCTTGTGTTAAGTTGACATAAAAACTGGCCACATATCTTGGCCTTGTGTTAAGAGTGGGCCAGTTATAGCTTAGAGTTAGAGCAAGTGTTGGCCAGAAGACATACACTATACCTTTAAAAAAAAATTATGGCATGATGATTCTGTGAAAGAAATTAAAGAGAAGATGACACTTAGTTTCCTTGATACATACATAAAGTGAAATCAGTAGCATAAATGACACATTTAATAACAGTCAATTAGAACTAAATTGCTTTCTACTGTACTTATGAATTAATTTCCCATATTTTGTCTAATGTATCATAGATAATAATTAAGTTTTAAATGATCTTTCCTGTTTTATTAGCTAAGTGATATTCATACTGATTAAAATGATAAAATACTATTTCCACTTAATAGTAATTTTTGCTGTATCTTTGCACATGTATAATAAAATAAATGAAGCTAATGTTTTAAAGTTTGTTGGCGACAGTATTATAATAACTAGCATATTGATTTTAAAGTGACACTATACATTTTGATTGTTAAGTACATTTTTTATATGAAATAAATATTTAGCAAAGTGTTTTTTAAAATTTTTAAAAAATAAACATTTATCATTCTAAGTGTTAAAAATGTAATGATTAAAATTTATTTGTGGCATTTGTCTGGATGAGCTTAATAATATCCAAATGTTTAAATTTCTTCATGTATATAATCTATCAATATTATTTAATGCACATACATTAACTTTATAAATTATAACTGATCATTTTGGATCAATCTTAGGTTATGTTTGAGAGACATAATTTTATGTAATGGTTATAATTAAAGACATTGCCTTTAGTCAGATATTTTACCTGTCTCAATCCTTACAGACCAAAGGGCAAAGGGGACAGACAAGAAATGATAGAAATATAGTTGAAATAGTAAACATATTATTGCATATGCTTGCTTTTTTAGAAAATAAATACTCATGCAATTGAAATTAATTACTGATATTTTGAAAAAAATATTTTACTTTTTTTTAAAATTTAAACAGAAATTCAACTCTACAGTTCAAGATTCCCACAGCAAAACTTCTTGATGATGATGAGATTCAACCACTTACTGTGACTTTTCCAAAAGGAAGAGTTATCACAGGCTCTGATACTGGAGATAATGATGAGTTACCATGTCATCTTAGTTTTAGTTCATCTAAACCTGTTTCTTTTTTTGCCAATCTTCTCTTTTGTGATGATAAAAATAACTGGTAAGATTTTTAAATGTGGGTGCTTTTGTACTTGATATTGAAGGACATTAGTTTTATACTTTTGTAAAGTGGTAAAAGGAATGACATCTATGATGATTCTGGACATAAAATTTTAAATGTTCCTAATATAGTTTGCTTTCATGAAAAATTGCAAAATAGTGGATCATAAGCATTTATGGTGCTGTAACTTAATTAACTTAACTTCTCAGACTCATTTTGATATGTAAATAGAAAGGTGATATGTGCAAAAGTTTTACTAGTAAAGTAGTAAAGTAGAGCATGAAATGTGGAGTTACAACCTGATTATTTTTTACTGATGATAGTTCAGATGATTTGTCTTGGTGGGATTCTAGTACCCAATCCCACTATAAGAAAGCTTGAAGGACAACAGTGGCATGGTACGTGGATTTTTGTTATATGCAGACTTTTCTGCCACACACACACACACACACACACACACACACACACACACACAGACATATATCCCAAAGTATAAATAAAGATTATCTTATTTCTTTTCTACTGTATTTTTGCTATCTATTTTCTTCCTTTCTCTTTTCCCATTTTTTCTAGCACATTTATTAAACAAATACAAACAGACAGATATAGAACATACACCCATAATGAAAATTCTGTCTACTATATAGTAGATATATTCATTAGCATCTTCCCAATAAGAAGGATGGAAACTGGGGAGATGGCTCTGTTGATAAAGCACTACTGTCTGCACCAGTAATTCTAGGGCTGAGGAAGTGTCCTTCAGGTTCACAGAGAGAGACTGTGTCTCACAAAATAAATGGAAATTGATTGAGAAAAACAAGCATGTAACTTTCAACCCTTCACATAGACTACACTGTGCATGCACTTACACATATACACACATGGGCAGTAATATAAATCCTTTGTTTTTATTAATGTATTATTAGTATGCCCAGATGCAAATTATTTCCACAGTATTGTCTGAATAATTTGAATGTTATGTTTTGATGAAAGAGTCTGTGTCACAAATCAGTCAACACCTATGTAGTGACGATTCTTACTGAAAATAAAGTCAATATAAATGAGTGCTTATAAACTACTGTATATTCTAGTAAGTAAATTAATAGTCTTAACAAAAGACATCAAAAAAGTATTTGACATTAAAACCTAGTATCAAAGCAAAAAAAAATAGCATTCTTTATTGAAAATATAAAGATATCTTCTCTGGATTGTTCTCAGTTTGGGGATATAATTTAGTGAAAGAGTGATGTCTTACATGTTTGAGCACTTCAAATGCCAACAGAGGCAGGAAGAAGAAAAAGGATGAAAGAAAGGAAAGCAGATTCTTTTATCAAGATGAGATGAGAGAAAAAATATAAGGAATACTTAAAGAGGATCAGATCAGGAAGATGACAGCCAGGTGTAGTAGTAGGGTTCTGATATTTATTCTCTTGTCATGGAATAGCTGGTATAGAATCATGAAAATGGTTGCTTTCAAAAAGTAATGTGTGTCTCAAGTGGAATAAGCATGATTGTGGAATATAGGAGAAAAGGTTTGCAGACGTTACAGCAACAGTAGCACAGCCTAGGGAACTTTGTGACACTGTAAGGATCCCCCCCCCCCCCCCCCCCCCCGTGAATGAAATGGAACATTGCAGAGTTTGTGATACAATGTAATAGCTGTCACTTTTGAAAACTGGTGATAGCCATTTTTACTCCACTACCGAAGTATAAACTAAAACAGAAACACAAAAATGTGCTTCCAGCATATATTATTCTTTATTTATGAAAATGACCTTGCCTATCAAGTAGATTTTTGACTAATTTTTGCTGACTGATAGCGATTTTTTGTAATTTTCCTCTGTCACTAATATGACAACCAAAATATGCTTATGCCATACCTATTATATTAAAGAACTTATGAATGGAAAATGAATGACTCTGAAGAGAGAGACAGAAAAGTCTTCTGTTTGTAATCTCTGGAGCGACCCAAGGACATTGAAAATATTCTGTATTTTTTTGGCAGTCTCTTGGACTCTTGACCTACACCTTGAATGGAAGCTTTTTGTGACCAGTACACAGGTTTTTTAAGATAGTCTTTAATTGTTGGGAAGGGGGGGGATTATTACTCCAAGTAGTATCACACAAAGTTGCATAATTTTATTAATCATCATGTATACATATATATACATATATAATACATATAAATTTTAAAGTAATCATAAAATAATGTCTGCTTTAGATATGTCATTAATGTTATTTTCCTTCTTTCTATCCTCTCCTTCTCTATTGCCTTCTCTAACCCCTTACTACTTGAATTTCATGTTTCTGGGTAATCTATTTTCCTGTTCTTAGCAAAAGAGTCCTACAATTCCTCTTTCTATAGCTCTGTCTCTTCCCGCCCCATGTTCTCTTCTACTTCCCCTGTTTCTGTGGTTATTCCAGATTATAAACTCAGATCAAAATATTCTGAGCTAAGATCCACAAATAGGAGATATCATGCAGTGTTTGTCTTTCTGGGTCTGAGGTACCTCACCGAGTATATTATTTTCATATTGTTTGCATGCAATTTCCCTCAAATTCCATGATTTTATTTTTTTCTTTACAGCTATATACAACACTGTGTAGATATAACCTATTTTTATTATCTGTTAAACAGTTGAGAGACATTTAGAGTATTTCTATTTCTGATTATTGTGAATAAAGCAGCAACGAACATGGCTGAGCAGATATATGTGGAGTAGGATTTTGAATCCTTTGGACATATGCTGTGGTGTGGTGTAGCTGGGTCAAACTATCTTTCTGACAAAATTAGCAAAGCTGTTTTCAATAATAGCTCAATCTGTTTGTTGTCCAACTAATAATGACTAAGTGTTGCCCTTTTCCCATATCATTTGCAGCATCTGTTGTCCACGTTTTTCTTGAACTTAGCCTTCCTGTCAGGTATATAATAAAATCTAAATTCAGTTTTAATTTGCATTCTCCTAACTTTTAAGCATATTCAACACTTTTAAGACTTTTTGAACCATTTTTATTTCTTCCCTTTGAAAGCCATTGTTTAGATTCATTTTTTATTTTAATTGGGGCAGTTTTTTTCCTGATTCTTTTTTGAGTTTCTACATATCAATCTTTTATATTTTGTCAGATATATAGCTGGCAAAAATTCTCTACTGCTCTGTTAGCTTCCTCTTCATTTAATTGATTGATTTTTCCCTTTGATAATGTAAAAACATTTTAGTTTTCTCAGTATCACTTGTCATCTACTGACCTAATTTCCTGAGGTAATTAAGTCGTATTCAGAATTTCCTGCCCTAATCTTGTGAGATATTGCCTATTTTTGTTTTTGTTTTTGTTTTACCCTAGCATTTTCAGTTTATTTAGAGTTCAGTTTTGTGCAGTGTGATAGATATGGGTTTAATTTCATTCTTTTATATATGGAGATCCTGTTTTTTCTACCACCATGTGTTAAAGATGCATATTTTCTGCTCTGTATGTTTTTGGCAACTTTGTTAAATATCAGATGACTTTAATTACATGCAGTGATGTTTGGGTCTTCTGTTTTGTTCCATTGTTCTACAAATTTTTGTTCTTGTTTCTTTTGTGTCCCTACTGTACTTTTTTTTTTTTATAACTATGGCTCTGTAATATTGCTTTAAATATTGAATTATAATCCCTGTGACATGGTTGTTTTTGCTCAGGATTGCTTTGGCTTTGGAGGATCTTTTGAAGTTCTGTATGAATTTTAGGATGCTTCCTCCCCTATTTATATAAAGGATGTTTTGATAATTCCACCAATATCAAGTTAGGTTTATTCAAGAGATGATGTTATGGTTCAGCATAAGTAATTAGATTGAATCATATAAATAGGCTTAGATACAAATCACATGATCGTCTCAAATCATGATAAAGGCCATATATGGCAAACATATCCATCATTTTCCTAAATGTAGAGAAACTTGAAACATTTTCATTGAAATTAGTCATCAAACAGAAACACAAATAGGAAAAGAAGTGGCTATATTATCTCTTTAACATCAGGGCTGAGATAGGGTAACTTCAGAGAAAGGGAGAAAAATATCTATTTTTTAAGAGAACTGACATGATATTAGAATTGTATGTGAGGTCTTAGACAAATGTATCTTTACCATTTATTCAGAGGCTTCTGATATAATTCATCTGAGGAATAAACTGAGCACTGAAAGTTTAAATATTCACCATTTAAATTTAAAAGGTACCATGACTCTAGAACAGGTTTGAAATGTTACCCTGCCTTTTACTACCTTTGAGGACTCAAGAAAACTCTTTAGTCCCCTAGTGTCCTCCTCTTTTCCTCCTCTAAGATTTTTCCTCCTTCATATTTTCTTTGCCTGCCAGCCCTGCTGATCCTTTCTCCTTTGCTCTTTACTGTTCAGTTCTTAGGTGTTTTAGAAAGGCATAGTAACACAGCTTCATAGAGTTAAACAAATGTAACAGAAACAAAAGTAACACACCTTAAAATAATCTACAACAGTGGTGTATAACACTTTACTTGAATAGGAAGATTTGAATGGTTTATCAAACCAAACATGTTGCAGATGAGAAGAAAATTAGAACACTTTAGAAAAAAAAAAGTACAGAGATACAAGAATAGCTATCAGGTGAGGTAGAACTAAAGGAATAAAACTTTCTTCATAACATGCCACTGTCATAGCTAGTGCCTGGAGAACATCACGTTTTTTTTTCCTCTAGAGTCAAGTCATTGTAAATAATAATAATAATAATAATAATAAAGGTTGAAGCCTATCATAGAGTTCTTTAGGCTCCTATCCTGTTCATTTCTGGCTTGGACAATTCACACAAACTTGATATAAATATTTAATTTTTATTAAATATTTACTTGTATTTTATGTGTATGGATGGGTGTTTTGTTTACTTTCATGTCTGTACAGTATGTGCAAACAGTGTCTTTGGTTTCCAAAGAGAACATCAGATACTGTGGAAGTGCAGTTACTATTGGTTGTGATCCACCATGTAGATGTTGAGAATCAATTCTGAGTCTTCTGGAAGAGCAACCCATGCTACTACCTGCTGAGCCATCTCTCCAGTCCTGTATATAAATATTATATCAGCTTTTTATCTATATGAAATGTTATTTTTTTTATTGAGGGAATATAATAGTTCTGGTGGTTTTAGTAATACTTTCCCTGTAGATTTGTGATGGCCTGATGTTGAGAAACATCAGTGTTCCTTAGCAGGCACATTGCCATTGAAGTGTTTACTTTATGAATTGTTTTGCACACAAATTTCTGAGTGTTTTGTTCATTTGTCAATTCAAAACTAATTAGAATTTTGATTTCTCTTTATCAATTGCAATATACATTATTTGGCATTATAGATGCTAAAATCCAGAGTGTGTAAGAGGACTTTTAAAAATCCTGTAATTGATCATAGCTGAATATCATTATTATTGCCTAGATCATAACTTAGGAAGTTGTGTTAGACATAATGCTCGTATTTGCTCACCATTCTTGTGGAATAGAATACATTGGGAACATTGCCACGTTCTGGTATAATCACTTGTTCCTTATTGCTTACCCAAGTCTATGAAAACGTGCTTGTAATTGCACCTTAGTTATATTTTCATGGTAGAACTATTAAAATAATTAACAGGATTGTACAAATTCTGTTAGCAATATTTTTGTATATTTAACACACATTGAACAGCACTGAGTTATTATAAACTACAAACATGCTAAGTGGTTTTAATTCATCATTTACTTGAAGCAGCAAAGTATTGTTGTATAAAAAGACTTCCATATAAGTTGGAAAAACCCCAGAAACTTACAATGTAATACTTATCATCCATTTCCAGATTACTATGGTGATATTTCTTTGAACAACAGGTAGTAGAAAAAATTATTCTTAGACGTGATTTCTCCATTCTCATTACTGTTAGGAGCCAGTGAATGACATGCCTATATCATGTTCAACAGGTTTCCAATTAGGGAACCTTAATGTCCCATTCAGTTATCTTTTAACATGCCTGATTGCATGTCTTCATAGTACTCTGAAAAGGAGGTGATTGCACATTCAAAAACTAGAACCTGGAGCCTCTCAGTATTGTAGACTATTATTTTAAGGTGTGTTACTTTTGTTTATGTTGCATTTGTTTAACTCTATGAAGCTGTTTTACTGAGCCTGTCTAAAATACCTGATGGTCTAATAAAGAGCTGGACAGCTAATAGTGAGGCAGGAGAGAGAAATAGGTGGGGCTGACAGGCAAAGAGGACAAATAGAAGAAGAAATCCAGGAGGAGAATAATGTAGGAGTGAAAAGGGAGAGGAGAATGCCAGGGGCCAGCCATCCAGCCAGCCATAGAGTAAGAATTAAAATAATGTATACAGAAGTAAGAAAATAAAGAAACCCAGAGGAAAAAGGTAGATGGGGTAATCAAGTTAAAGGAAAGCTGACTAGAAATAAGCTAAGACATGGCATTTATAGTTAAGAATAAGCCTCCATGAGTAATTTATGTGGGTTCTGTCTGGTGGGCCCTTTGTAAGAGCAAAGAGTAAAAACAACATCCTAGTATATTGCCTAGATGTTTAACCTTGAACCGTTTTTATCATAGATTGGTTAATCAAGAAATTACCTCAGTAGACTTATAGAATTTGATTACATCATATACTTTACACATAGAATATTAAGTATTTTAATTTAAAAAGGAATGTACAAGTATTACAAAAAATTAGTCAATGCTGAATTTTAATAAAATACAGTTCACAGTTGATCTTTTCTTTCTAAACCCAAAGGAATCCTATATTAGAAATGTTATATGCACCAGGCGGTGGAGGTGCACACCTTTAATCTCAGTACTAGGGAGACAGAGGAAGGGAGATTTCTGTGAGTTCAATGCCAGCCTGGTCTATAAGGCTGGTTTCAGGACATCAAGGTGTCCACAAAGAAACCAGGGTGTGTGTGTGTGTGTGTGTGTGTGTGTGTGTGTGTGTGTGTGTGTGTGTGTGTGTGTGTGTGTGTGTTAAGAGATTTTATATACACAAGCATCAGGTATATATGTGTGATTATTTTTAGGATGGTGTAGCATGCCTATTGTGATATTTCCCCATATATTTTGTGCAACAAAGTATAGTGGGAAGGCATTTTTTGGATTTGTTTGATAGCTCTGTCACTTTTATTGAATAAGCTTTGTATTACTGACTAAGATAATGATACTTGCTCTAGAGAGTCTTATATCTCACAACATTTTAGATCATCTCTACTGTGATAATAAGTGTACATTAAAATTCCTAAAGTAAAGTTCTCTTGACCCAGTTCTCAGCCTAAATAATACAGAAATAATTGTTACAATGTAGTAGTTTCTTGGTCTGGGACTGCCAGAGGTCTAGAAGCACATACCTGTAGCTTTAGACCTCTTAGCTGCCCCGCCACTGTTCAGGCCCCAGAAATGACTCAGATACTTATATTACTTCATGCTGTTTGGCCTAGGGCTCAGGCACATTGCTAGCTTGCTCTTACATCTTAAATCAACCCATTTCTATTAAACTGTCTGCCACATGGCCCATGGCTCACCTGTGTTCCTTACTTTTTGCTCCTTGTGCAGCTTTCTCAATCTGCCTGACTCCGCCCTGCTTCTAATACATATGTTCTGATTTCTCCTCCTACTTCTTCTATGGTGCCTGTCATGAGCCAAAACAGCTCCTTTATTTAAAGATTGAGATTCACAGCATACAGAAAGGCATTCCCACATCAAACAATATTTATGGTAGGCACCGAATATATATTATTGGATATGTGTACATAAGATTAAATGTGATATTTTTTGCTAGCAGGTATTGAATTTAAAAACATTTCGAGTAGATTTGGATACATCAGTTTAAGGACTAATCAGGATATCTGTTTCTGGAATAAATTTTTCTTTAGCAAATACAGTCATCAAATTTATTTTTCCTTCATCATAAATGGGTGTTTGAATACTAAATAAGACACTTGTAACAGTCATGTTCGGTGGAATAAATTTCATAGTAAAATATATTTTCAAAGTACTGGTCAAGCATATATCTGTCTCTCCTTTTTTTCCTCCTTTATCTCCTCTCTTCTCTGCTCTCTCTCCTTTTTATCTACTTATTCTCTCCTCTCCTTCCTCTTGCTCCCTCTCTTTCTTCTCCATTTCCTCTCTCTCTGTGTTATTTTTCCCTCCCTTCCCAACTCTCATCCCATTATTTTATGTTGCTGAGCTGTGTAGTCAGGTTAGCTGTCAATCTCTTCACCTGTCATGTCTTTTCCTTGCATTTTGCTTTTGCTGGGATTATAAATCTTATAACATTGGACTTTTTCCCCTTTAATCCTGTACATCAGACTTTGAACTTAGGTTGGCGTACTTGCACTGCTGGTACCTCTCTTTACACAATTAAACATTCCCCCGTCTCTAAACTCTTCTTTTGTACCTTCTTAACTAGAGACAGTATGTGGTTATTTTTTAAGGTGTCTTTTTGAAAAAAATTTAGACAAAACCTTACTAAGACTTAAGTAGTGGTAACTACATCTTTGCTTTGTGAATTTACATGTTAAATAGGACTGTTTTAGAAAGTTCTATCTTTCTTGAACTAGTTCTAGGTGAATGGAACTTAATAAATCTGATAAATATAAATTGATATCATAGTGTTTAACATTTTTGTCAGATCATCAGAATGGTTCCTATGCTATTGGAAACACAAAGTATATTGTAATTATTCAGCATTTATCTCATAGATTGAACAAGAAGCTTCAACATTACTTCTTTCTATATTAACAAGTATAGTAATACTAATAAAAAAGCTAGCTGACTTTTTATAAGCTAATTATGTCTATACAATATACTTCTGAGATAAATGCAATTAACTCCATATTTTGATTATTCCTTTTCTCATCCTTTCAGACACTGATTTTTCTTTATTTCAGGTAACACCTAAAATCAACAATCTTGTTTTAAAATAGGAAAAAAGAAAAGAGGACAGTATACTTACTTAAATTTTGTTCTTAGAATAATTTTTTTCCCTAGTCACAATATTTCAAGTGATAGTTCTTTTGTTTATTCATGTGATGCTTTTCTTTGGTAGCAATGGTCACAAATAAGCATTTTTATGGTATAATAAGAAAATTTTCCCAGAAAAAGTAAAACATGCTAGAAGAAATACAGTGATGATCACATCAAATAAATACAAGATTTAAAAGTTATAGTCTGAACGTCAATCTTATTTTCTGATATTCTATGGGAATGTGTTGCCATCGTGCAGATTTTTCTATTCTTATTCTTATTTTCTTGAGGCAAGGACCTGGAAGTTAAATATCTCATATAATATAGGTGTGTGGGGGGGGGGTATGAGCTTAACTCTAAAAATAACCCCTAAGTTCTGGTTTTGAGTGTCACTAATAGGATCGTCACATAGAAGATAACATTACCAGTACTTGGTATCTCAGTTTATGATAGCACAAAGGAGAAGCCTCTACAGTATTTGTTATTTGTTTTTTTTTGCTATAGTACTGTTTTTCCTTCTATAATTATATTCATTTTTAGGACAAAATTTATCAATGCCATTTTCATGATGGGGATGATGATAATGTTGATGACATTATGCTATTTAGAAAATTGTTAGTGTGAATAAATATGTTCATTTTAACTCTGAAATTTCAAAATCTATGGACTTTGTTTTGGTTTTGATCAGCTCATATTCATTATAAATAATTTTAACTTCATATATATATATATATATATATATATATATATACAATTACCTTTTAGTTATATCATGTATTTTGACATTATTCAGTCTTCATAACCTGCTATTTTAATTCATCTTCTCTCCTTTTCCCACTTTTCTCCTTTCACTACCTAGATTCCTATTTTCAAACACACACACCCAAACACACATGACTTAATTGGATATAAAATCTACATTTCACAGAGGAGGACATATTTTAAAAATACTAGATTGTCTTTTCAGTATCTTTGCTGTTATAGAGTACAACAGTAAACATGGGTGTGGAAGTATCTCTGGTGTGTTGATGTAAAATATTTTAAAGTATATGATGGTTGCATAGTTGTCCTATGATAAATCTACTTTTTCAGAACTTCTGTACTGGTTTAAACAGTAATTTAAAGTTGTGTTTTGAACTTCCACAGTTAAGCATCCTTTTTTGTTGTGTACTTTATATGGACACTTGTAAACTATTTAAGATTTAAATTTACAAACCTTTAAAATATTCATAGTGGCTACCAAAAAAACAAGAGGAAAAAAAAACCAAATGATAAATAATTTGTGTTTTCAGCATTAAAGGCATTTGAAATACTTAGAAATATTTTGTTACCTATAGTACATGTGAAGTGATTATTTTATTGATAAAATTTCTACTTTTAGGTTTTCACTTCCAGTTACAGCAACAGCAGAAAATTGCATTCTTACTATCTATCTGTATTTGGCAGTTCATCTGGACAAGCAAAAAGTTATTTTAAAGGATGGTAAGTTTATGGCTGCTTATATTCTCTCTCTGTTTAGGTTCTTGTTAACTAAATCTAACATCAAAAAATATACTGTATTTAAAATTAACAACATGGCGTGTTGTATTGGTAGGACATTTGCCTAATGTACAGAGTTCTAGTGTGATAGCTAGCACCTCTGAAACTATTTTCACACATATTCATTAAACATTAATTGTTGCCCAGGGGTATGTTTGTTATTGATAATAGACTCTAACAATATCTTTTATTGCATGAGTTTAAAAGTGTATCTCATGATACATAAATAATTAGAAGATTGATCTTTTTGTAGGTCAGAAAGTATGGATATTTGTAGTGACTTTATAAAAATTTGGATAATACTTGTTTCAGCCTTCTAATGATTTTGTTACACCGGATTTTTTGAGTAGAGAACAATATTCTAAATGCATAGTAGTGTGAGAGAAGGTGCAGAGGTCTCACTGTGCAGCATCAAGTCCATAAATAGCCTTTTTTCTATTTTAATTATTATATTATCCACTTGCCTCTTTAAATGGTAGTCAAACTTATGAAATGTATTTGGTCCTCTTCTGTACGTCAGAGAATAGAATTTTTGTGGCTTTTCAGAATAACAAAGTTACAGACAATCGCACAATAACACTACATTGAATTTGCAAATATTAGTCATGTATCAGAATCTGTAATTTCTCTTTTTTATTTTAATTGTATTTTCAAATGCCAGTGTTCTATTCTGGGTTAAGTTTTTCTTTTACTTTCTACTATCCAGGGTCTACACTTTACTACATAACCTTCATAACAAGTTCCAGACAATTTCAGTTCTGGTGGCACTTACTTACTTGCTTTAGCTGAATTTCCAGGAAGATGTCAAGGAGTAAGGAGATTGTTTTCTCAGAAAAAATTCAGAGTAAAAATGTGCAGTTTCAAGTTATTCATTTCACATTTATTCTTTCTAAACAAAAAAAATGGAAGGAGGAAGATTCACAGAGAACAATGAATATTGTAGGAAGCAATATCTTAGGACTGAATACAGTTAAGACTGTTGATTACTCATCATTTTTGACTGTCGTCAAACTTTTTCAGGGATATAACATATCATACTTCTCTAGGTCTGCCTTGTTACCCCTAAATATTTCCTCAAGCATATTTAATAAAATTAATATTCTCTGTACTTTTTAATTCTGTTTGTAAATCATATCCATTTCTTCAAATTTATATGCTATATCTTCAACCTCCTATCAGAGATTCAGAATTCAGAATCCAAGTTCCGTGATGGTACTTTTCATGGGATTTCCAAAGGCACAATCAACATTATAGGACTGTAATAAAACTACATCTTATCTCTACAGATATGTCTAAATTCAGTCTGATGTCTTATCCAGAAACCTGAGGAGCATCATAATTATATTTTCTCTCTCACACATTCCACATTCAGTTTGTCTGTTTATATTACTATTATACCCCCAAGTGTTTTTCAAATCCTTTTACTTCTTTCTCAATTGTTGCTATGAACATTTATGATTGTGTTTTCATGAAGTCAAGACAGGATTATAAAGTATATTCTGGCTCTTGCAATACACCTCTTCCATTCAGAACTCTTGCTTCATATACTAATAACAGTGCTATTTATAAATTGAAATTTCCTCTTTGATTTATGTGCATACAATCTTTCCATAATGGGTCTTGGGACATAGGTTGGCAGTTAAGAGAATGTGCTGTTCTTTCAAAAGGCCCAGGTTCTGTTTCTTGTACCTATATTTTTAGCTGACAACTTCCTGTAATTATAGCTCCAGCAGTTCCAATGTTGTCTGTAGTAGGTTGTTTCTGGCCCGGACTTTCGGGCCTAACCTCAAGGTGTAGACCCACAAAGATACACAGATGCTTAATTATAATTTTAGGCTGATGCCTAAGGCCCAGGCATACAACTTGCTAACTCTTTACCTCTTAAACTAACCCATGACTCTTATCTTGTTCAGCCATGTGGCCGGGTACATTTTCTTAGAGTAGCATAGTTGTCCTCAGCTTTTTCCGACTTCTCTCTGGCATTGTGCTGTTTCTTCCTGTTCCCAGAATTCTCCTAGTCTGGTAGTCCCACCCACACGTCCTGTCTGCCTTTGGCCTATCAGCACTTTTTATTAAACCAGTGGGTGGGACAATTATTTACTATGGAACAACACAATCCCCTACAGTTGTCTTCTGCCTTCTCTAGGAACAAAAACACAGATGCCTAGAAAATCCCTCTCACACAAAGAAGTATTTCTATAGATTAAGTGGTATATGCTTATAATCTCAGGACTAGGAGGCTGAGGCAATAAGATTGTAAATTTAAGGTTATCTTAATGGTTGTCTAGGCTAATGAAATCAAACTCCTTCCTGTGGATCTATAGGCAGTTAGTGATTGTTGGAGGAGGGACATGTGCTCTTGTATGCAATTCTACTTAAATCTAGTGGACAAAACAAACCAACAAAAGCAAAAAACATGAAAGGAGAAGGGCCTACTAAGATGAAGCAGGAGCTTAACAAAGAGAGAAGATAATGAGGATAAATAAGATAAAAAATATATTTTTGCATGTATAAAAATAGCTTAAATGAAACCCATTATCTAATAAAATATTGGTAGCATGAAGTCAGAAACAAGGTTCCTTATGTCACCTCATATATGACATAATTCATATTTAGACTTTTTCTTTTGCTATTTTATATAAATTATAAAATACAACTTGTAGAATGTGATATTAAATTTTGCAAATATTTCTGTGGCTAACTGTGCTTCTCATTTGTAGATAAAGGAGGAAATCTTACAAAGCACAGAGGCAGTTTTTTGGTTCCTATGCTTCCAAAGCGGGATTCCAAATCACTTTCTACAGGGAAAAGGGGATCCTTTTTTTCTAAATTTAATGATGCTGAACTTACACGTGGGAACCTATTTGTTGGTAAGTGAAAAATGTATAATACATTTCTTAAAGCTAGTCAGTGGTAATAACCTTATTAATATCGAAACAGTATTTCAAGCAACAAATTTATTAAAATCCCACTGATTTATTACAGACTTAGTGGCTCATCTGCTCTGGGTAAGTTTTTTAATGGTTAGTAATTGAAATACTCTGCAGTTACAGTGTTCTTAATACTTCAGTAGTATTCTATATGCCAAAATTTGTACCACCTGGTTCCATTTGTTAAGGGCTGAGTACAAAACCTAAGAGTCATTGTTTTATTTATATTTAGCTAAAATGTTAAATATCCTGTTGATCCCTTATAGCATTTTTGTAACATTTTATGTACCCTTTATATATATGATATCTGTATATTTAAGGGTTTTATTACGTTTTTAGAGCTAGATTCAAAGTAACCTGTCTTAGCATAGGTAAACATGACAATTCGCTACTATTTGAAATTAATGTCACATATTTCATTTGATAGATATGGGTTATGTACTAAAATTAATTTTATCAATTGAGCAAATACAACTTTAATTCTGTGCACCTATCATTTTTGTAATTGCATATATAAATACTTGGCAAAGTACAACATACTAATGTATACTGTTTAAAATTTTCATAATATAAAATATTTTTGTCTTATTTAATTACTTTGCTTAGAGAGACATTTTGTATATAAAGTTAGCATTTTGTTTCTATAATTGTTTGAACTGAAGTCTAATTTCATATAATAAGCCTTGGTAATGAAATGTTAATCGACTTTTTTTATAAAAACAAATATATAAACATTCTAACAATATAAAATGTCATTTTTTTCTATATTAAATATACTTTAAACTTTTTTGAATATTTGGAAACAACTTATTTATTTTAAAATATGGTAGATGCACATGCAATTATTGAAGTTTATAGGATACTTTGTTGAAGTAGAGCTATCTAAAAGAATACTCAGGGGTCAAATAATAATATATGTAAAAAATTTGGACTTTAGGGATGCAAATTGCACATGATCGTTTTGACTCAGATGAAAGTATTTTGGAAAGAGCCAATGCTGGATCTCTGGAAAATGAAGAGAAGAATCAACAGTTCTTTGCACCTGAAGAGGGATCAAAAGCTTATAATTATTTTCAGAAGGTTGTCAATGCCGCTCAGACCTGGTTCAGTCTCTTTGGCTGGCCTGAAGGGCCCCATTCTCTTTCTATTCCTGAGACAATAAGAAGGTGACATATACATATTTTATAAATTCTTTGTTTTGCACTTTTCTAAAGAATAGTGTTCTTATTTAAATTATTTTAAATGAAACATTTGATTTACTTTAAACTGATTACTCATTAGAAGACTATCAAATGTACGAAGATGTAAATTTAAATTCTGTGGTTCATATCACTTCTTCAACATAAAAATTTTGTGTTAAACTAACTTGTTAGTGAGCAGTAATTCTATTAAATAGTATTCATTGTGGTCTTTACATGCATGTGCATTGTTTTTACTAACTCCCCTGGGTTCTTTTGTACCCATGCCACTGGCCTCCTTCATCTTTTGAAATAATCCCTTCCGCTTTCATGTCTTTTTATAACTTAGATTCTGTTTATGATAGGAAATATGATATTATGTTTCTAAATCTGGTTTATTTTCTTTCATATCATATTTATTATCCTGTTTCCTGCCTGCATATTCTTGCAAACAACATGATTTCATCCCTCTTTTTGTGTGTGTGTGTGTGTGTGTGTGTGTGTGTGTGTGTGTGTGTGTTTGTGTTCATCTATAGATGGACACTTAGGATGCTTGTATAACTTGCAGGTAGCTATACTGTTTACTTAGATTCATTTGTACTTATATACAGGCGTATAATTAATCTGTATCTCAGCACCCTCTTTTATTGAATAGACTCGTGTTTGACTTTTTAATTTAAGAAATATTTTTATTCATTTTACATACCAACCACAGTTCTCTTTCCCATCTGTCCTCCCCACTTCCCCCAGCTCCCACCCTCACATCCTGCCCACTCCCCATCTCCTCTTTCAAAAGAGTAAGGCCTCCCATGGGAAGTCAGCAAAGGCTGGTATATTCACTTGAGGCAGAGCCAAGCCTTTCTCCCCTGCATCAAGGCTGAGAAAGACATTCCACCCTAGGTATTCTCCAAAAAGCCAGCTCATGTACCAGGGATAGATCTTGATTCCACTACCAGGAGCCCATCAAACAGATCAAACTGTATCATTGTCTCCTGGATGCAGAAGGCCAAGTTAATCCCATGTAGGCTCCATAGCTGTTCTTCTAATATTTAGGAGTGTTACAGTGAGGTAACTTCCAAAATCTAGAAATGAAAGATATGACACCTATCTGCCTACTCAGTTACCCAAAGTTCCTTTATAAAGTAGAGGCTTCCATCTTCAGCCTACAGGCCCAGAGTCTCTCTTCATTACAGTGAAGCAGGAAATCTGCTCTGCCCATTCATCAGTTGCTTCTCCTTAAGTCTTGAAGAATGTCTGACAGTTTTCTCTCAAAGCAGGAAACTGACTGACCATCTCGGCTTGTTCTGACAAAGTTCAGAGGTCGCTTCCTATGGAACCTGAATATCCAGTTTAAACAGCATATTGTCAAGCAGTCAATATAAGAACAGGTTCATGTCCAGGGGCTAACCCATGCCACAAAGAAACTAATCTCCATATGGAGTTTCTTTGATACCCATTTTTCTCTTGAAGTAAATTGGTGTTGCCAGAAGCAGATCTGTCTGACTGTCCAGAAAAGTCTAAGTTGTTAAAATTTTAAATGCCATATTCTGTAGGTTAAGTATTTGAAGATTACCTACCTAATTGAAATATATCTTTGTATACCTAAAAATCTAACTAACATGCATTTTTTAATTATACATTATAATTTTAAAACTGTAGTAAAGGTTTCTGGCACGGACTTTCGGGCCTAATCTCAAGGTCTAGGCCCACAGGCCCGCAGACCCGCAGACTCATAGTCCCGCAGTCCCACAGTCCCACAGAGACAAACAGATGCTTTAGATAGTTTTAGGCTGATAGGCCTCAGGCTCAGGCATATAACTTGCAAACTTTGTACCCTTCATCTAACCCATGATTCTTCCTGTTCAGCCATGCGGCTCAGTACCTTTCTTTGGAGCAGCATAGTTGTCCTCTGCTTCTTCTGGCTTCTCTCTGGCATTCTGCTCTGTGCTTCCTGTTCTCAGAGTTTTTCTAGTGTGGTAGCCCTGCCTACACTTCCTGCCTGCCTTTGGCCAATCAGCGCTTTTTATTAAACCAGTGGGTGGGATAATTATTTACAGTGAAACAACACAACCTCCCACATATCCCCCTTTCTCATTTTAAAACAAAAAGAACTCCAAATATAATATTCTTTTTTCCCTTATCTATAACAACTTATAAACAACACTGTAAATAAATACAAACATCCATAATCCATGTTTTGGGATTGTGGGTGCCGTTCTCTAGGCTACTTCCTGCTGAATGGGGGCATTGCCAATCTCATGGGAATCCAAAGAAAAATGTAGGATTATAGACAAGTCCTTAGTGGAGTAGTCTGTAAGTCTGGGTCATCTCATCTCCTTGAAGTTGTTCTGGATACAAAGCTCATGAAACTTCAACTGAAGTACTCTGAAATGCTGAATCATATGGTCCATCCATTTCCATTGGAGATTTTTCAGGGGGTCTTCCTCTATCAAACTTTATGTTCTTTATCCAGGAATAAACCCAAAGTCTTTCATTTTCTGTGAAAATAAAAGGAAAACCTCTTCTCCAAAGTAGCATATCTTTGCATTTCAGTTTTAAAGTCAACTCATTTATAAAATATATAGGTTGAATTAAACCAGCAGCATTTATAATCAACTGCCTTTTTGCAGCTTTTACTATTTCATTTTCAGTCAAGAAACTTAAAGATAAGACAATAACATACAGTATCCAGACATTCTTTGTATTTTCCATCTTTATGTGGCTTATTTTTTATTCATTTATTTTACTCTATTTCTTTTTTAAGGGCTTTCTCTACCTTTTCTTTTCTTTCTCTAAGCCTATGTATATTTTCAACATACTCTAAACCACTTAAACTTTTTAAAAAACTGTCTTTACTGTATATTTATTTTTTAACTTTTTCTATCTCTGACCACACCTTTGCTTGGCTAGGGTAATTGACTCCACCCAGATTCTTCCATTTCTTTCTGTTTCTGAACACACCTTTAATCTGGAAAGGTTCAGTGTCCGTAGGATGGGTGGATGGCTCCACCCAGCTCCTAGTCTAATTTGATAGAATTTATCTTTTTAATCCAGGTACTCTGGGAATTTTAGGGTCCATATAATTATCATGTATGGGCGGGGCTACCAGACTAAGAAAACTCTGAGAACAGGAAGCACAGAGCAGAATGACAGAGAGAAGCCAGAAGAAGCTGAGGACAACTGCTGATCTAAGAAAAGGTACCGAGTCCCGTGGCTAAACAGGATGAATCATGGGTTAGATTAAGGGTAAAGAGTTAGCAGGTTATATGCCTGGGCCTGAGGCTGATCAGCCTAAAACTATTGAAAGCATCTGTGTGTCTCTGCAGGTCTGTGGGTCTGCAGGCCTAAACCTGGAGGCTAGGCCCAAAAGTGTGGGCCAGAAACCTCCACTACAAATGGCGCCCAACGTGGGGCATATACACGGTATATACACACATAAAGCCATAGAAAGCTTAAAAAACCGTCTAGAGCCCAAAGCAGATACAGAGATGCCCTGGTTAAGCATGTGAGCTTGAGCTACAATGGTGGGCTTTTACAGTGCAGCTTAAGGTATAAAATGACTGGTTCCTGAAGTCTCACAGGAGCCTAGATATAAGAAAAAGTTGTAATGATACATTTAAGGTTTTTGTTCATAATGACAAAAACAGAACAGAATCAAAGATGGCTTTCTAGTGGTGGTGTTTTCTTGGATCACCTCTGTTTGCCTTGGGCAAACTGAGGCTTGACTTTTTAAAGAGAAACTTCCTGATTCAGCCTTAGAGGCAAAACATTTGTGAGATTTTTAAGAGGTCCTGCTGCCTAATACTTAAATGGAGTTAATGAGCAGCATATGGAAATGCTTTACTTGGTAATTGTATGGACCCTAAAATTCCCAGAGTACCTGGGCTAAAAAGATAAATTATATGAAATTAGACTAGGAGCTAGGTGGAGCCATCCACCCATCCTACCAACCTTGAACCTTAGCAGATTAAAGGTGAGGTCAGAAACAGAAAGGAATAGAAGAATCTGGGTGGAGTCAATCACCCTAGCCAAGCAAAGGTGTGGTCAGAGACAGTGGCAAATTAAAGGTGTGGTCAGAGACAGAAAAAAGTTAAGAAATAAATATACAGTAAAGACAGTCATGAGTCATGGGATAGATGAAGGGTAGAGAGCTAGCAGGCTATGTGCCTGGGCCTGAGGCTGATCAGCCTAAAACTATTGAAAGCATCAGTGTGTCTCTGCAGGTCTGTGTCTCTGTGGGTCTGTGGGTCTGCGGGTCTGCAGGCCTAAACCTGGAGGCTAGGCCCAAAAGTGTGGGCCAGAAACTTCCTACTACATAAATCAGTTACATAAACATCATATCTTAAACAAGAGTAGAAAAATACATATAGCATAAGAGAATTGATCATATTTTGTATCAATAAACCAAAATCATACCAATGTGAAACATTTTGAGATTAACAGCTGATTTCCTGATCTAAGTAAATTCAATAATCTATTTTTTTAAAAAATCATTCATATACCATATCCCCTTTTTCTTCTTAGAGTTTAACTATGAGCATTAACCATTTATAATGAAAACAAACATTTATAAGCAATATTTTGAGAATTTGGGCATAGTTTTCCATTATTACTTCCTGCTGATTACAGGGCATTGAAAATCTCATGGGTTCTTGAGACTGGATCATAATCTGTAGCCCTGAAGCTGATATGGCCATCTCTTCCTATCAGAGGTTTTTTTAGGGGGTCTTGGTTGATGAAACCATATTTACCTGGAAGAAATCCACAGGTTCTCATCTTCTATGGAAACAAAAGCAGAACTCTTCCAAAGCAATAAATCCTTAGACACAGATTTCAAAATCAAAATACCTTTAAAATATATATTCTTGTTTAACTTGGTAGTCTTTGCATTTGCAATCCATTGTCTTTCTGCAGTTAGCTCATTGACAGTTAAAAAATTAAAAGAAAATACAATAACAACCAAAATCCATATTTTGTGTCTATTTTCCATCTTTATGTGGCTTATTATATTTTTACTACTCTATTTCTCTTTTTAAAGATGTTCTCTACATTTTTTCTTTTCTATCTGAAGCCTATGTACCTTTTACACACACATTGCATCCCGTTTACAGGTGTTTTTTTTCATCTGAATCTGTTTTACTTGGAATCCTTAATCACCTTATAACCATAAGACCTTTTAAAATACACTCTCTTAAAGAGCTGCATAGTTTTTGCAGATAAAGCTGAATTAGTAAGTTATCTTAAAGAGACTATGTCTCTGTTTGTGGCCAGCAAACAGCAGACCAAAGAAAATGCTGCTAGTAAGAAACCGTCTTTGTTTCCTTTTTTGTTCAAAATAAACAGAAACCTTAAATCAATCACATGTTACTGAGTCTTCTGTGAGATTTCAGGAACTGGCCTGATTGCAGCTTACATTGCCTGCCACCAGTACTGTTGGCGCCATTTTGAATGTAACCTGGATGCCATGATTTCTTTGCACAATGACGGTCTTCTTATACACAATTTGGATGCTGCTTTGGCTCAGTCTCTGTGCTAAAACCCTTTTTAATCTTTCTCAGCCTTTAAGTGGATATTTGACCCACTCTGGACGCTATCTGTTACAGTAAGGTTTCTTGGTCCTGAGCGGCCAGAGGCCCAGACTCACAGACCTGTTGCGCCAGACCCATTAGTCACCTGCCGCTGCTGCTCAGGGCCCCAGAAATGACTCAGACACTTATATTAACTTCATGATGTTTGGCCTATGGCTCTGGTACATTGCTAATTTGCTCTTACATCTTAACTCAACCCATTCTCATTAAGCTGTCTGCCACGTGGCCCCTGGTCCCTGTGTTCCTTACATGTTGCTCTTTTGGGCTTCTGGCTCAGTCTCTCAGACTCCGCCCTGCTTCTCCTACCTATGCTCCGATTTCTCTTCCTACTTTTTCTATGGTGCCTTTCATGGGCCAAAACAACTCCTTTATTTAAAGATTGATATTCACAGCATACAGAAAGACATTCCCAAGTCAAATGAGTTTAGTTCAACTGTGTCTGTGGGTTCCATCATGATCTTGACCCCCTTTGCTCATAATAATCCTTATTTGTTTTCTTCCACTGGATTCCCAGATCTTGACCTGGTACATGGCTGTGGATCTCTGTATCTTTTTCCATCAGTTACTGGATGAAGGCTCTATAATGATAGGGTATCCACCAATGTGATTACTGGGGATACGCAGCTCAGTCATCCTTTTTACTACTGCTAGTAGTGTAAGCTGGTGTCATCTTTGTGGATTCCTGGGAAATTTTCTATTACCAGGTTTCTCCGTAGCCTCCTAATATCTCCATCTATCAGTATATCTCTTTTATTGCTCTCTTACTCTGTCCCTCCTCCAGCTAGACTGTTCCCTCTTGTTTTCATTTCCTTCCCCCTCCAGCTCCCAGTTTATACAGATCTTATTATAGAGATATTTATTTGTAATATTTTCTATAAAGGATTAATATTTATTAAGGGGTTATATAAACACTCAGTGATACAAACTGAACCTTAAGACAATTTTTGGAGAGTGGAAATGTCCCACAATAAATGGTTCAATCTGCTTCCGCAGAACACAAAAACCAACAAGTCAATGTACCCTGAGTCTCAATTGATTTTAGTCAAACCCCATGAGTCCTAATTCTCAAAAGTTACTAACACTTCTTAAAAATATAGCCTAAATCTCACTACAGGATCAGATTTATTTTCCCTTCCCAAAGCACTCCATTTATCCCTCTTAAGGTCCTCCTTGTTAGCTAGCTTTTCTGGAGCTGTGAGTGTTCATCTGGTTATTCTTTGTTTTATGTCCAGTATCTACCTATGAGTGAGTATATACCATGTTTGTGAGTCTGGGTTACCTCACACAGGATGATTTTTTTTTCTAGTTCCATCCATTTGATTGCAAATTTCATGATGGCTTTTTTTTTTTTTTTTTACTGCTGAGTAATGCTCCATTGTATACATGTTCCATTCTTTACCCATTCTTCAGTTGAGGGCAATCTAGGTTGTTTCTAGGTTCTGGCTATTACAAATAATGCTGCTGTGAACATCGTTGATCAAGTGTCCCTCTGGTATGATTGAGAATCACTTGTGTATATACCCAAAAGTGGTATCATCCGGTCTTGAAGTAGATTGATTCCCAATTTTCTGAGATACCTTCATACTGATTTCCAAAGTTGCTGTTTAAGTTTGTACTCCTAGCAACAGTGGGAAAATGTTGCCCACTCCATATCCTCCCCAACATAAGCTGTCATTAGTCTACTTGATCTTAGTAATACTAACAGATTTAAAATGTCATTTTGATTTGTATTTTCCTGATGATTAAGGATGTTGAGTAATTCCTTAAATGTCTTTTGGGCTATGTGAGATTATTCTGTTGAGAATTCTCTGTTTAGATCTGTACCCCATTATTCAATTAGATTGTTTGGTGTTTTGATGTCTTGTTTCTTGAGTTTATATATTTTGGAGATCAGCCCTCTGTCAGATGTGGAATTAAAGAAATTTTCTTAGTCTGTAAGCTATTCTTTTGCCTTATTTACCATGATCTTTGTCTTAGAGAAATTTTTCAGTTTCAGTGTGTCCAATTTATTAATTGCTATTCTTAGTGTCTGTGCTACTGATGTTATATTTAGGAATTGGTGCCCTGTTCCAGTGCATTCAAGGCTATTTTCCACATTTTCTTCTATCAACTATAGTATAACTGGATTTATGTTAAGGTTACTCATCTACTTGGACTTGAGTATTGTGCATGGCAATAGAAATGGATCTATTTACATTCTTCTACATGCCACCATCCAATTATGCCAGCATCAGTTGTTGAAGATGCTTTCTTTTTTCATTGTGCAATTTTGACTTCTTTGTCAAAAATCAGGTGTTCATAGGTATATAGATTAATATCAGGTTCTTCTGTTCGATTCCATTGATCCATGTGTTGTTGGTTTTTGTCAATACAAAACTGTTTTTATTGCTATAGGTGTATAGGAGAGCTTGAAGTCAGGGATCGTGATACCTCCACAAGTTACTTTATTGTACAGGATTGTTTTTGCCATCCTAAGATTTTGTTTTTCCATATGAAATTGAGTATTGTTTTTTCGAGGTCTCTAAAAAATTGTATTGTGATTTTGATGCTGATTACATTAAATATGTAGATTGCTTTTGGTAATATTGCCATTTTTATTATGTTGCTCCTACCTATCCATGATATGGGAGATCTTTCCATTTCTGGTATGTACTTCAGTTTTTATCTTCAAACACTTAAATTTTTTGTCATACAGGTCTTTCTCTTGTTTGGTTAGAGTTACCCCAAGGTGGTTTTTATTATTTGTGGGTATTGTAAGGGATGGTGTTTCTCTTATTTCTTTCTTGGCCCATTTATCAGTTGTATATAGGATAGCTCCTGAATTTTTGACTTAATCTGATATCCTGCCACATTATTGAAGGTGTTTATCAGCTGTAGGAGTTCCCTGGTCCAATTTTGGGGGTCATTTATATATACAATCATTTCATCTGCAAATTGCAAAAGTTTGGCTTATTCTCTTTCAATTTGCATCCCCTTTATCTCCTTATGTCATCTTATTTCCCTAGCTAGAATTTGAGAACTATAATAGATAAGGGGAGAGTGGACAGCCTTGTCTTGTTCCTAATTTTACTGGAACTACTTCGAGTTTCTAGTCATTCAATTCGATGGGCGCTGTTGACTTGCAGTAAATTGCCTTTATTATGTTTAGATATGTTCCTTGTATTCCTGATCTCTCCTAGACCTTTATCCTGAGGGGTGTTAGATTTTGTCAAAGCCTTTTTAGCTTCTAATGAGATGATCTTTTTTTTTTTCATTTAGTTTGTTTAGTGGTGGTTTATATTAACAGATGTTGAACTATCCCTGTATCTCTGGGATGAAGCCTAGTTGATCATGGTGGATGATTTTATCTTTTTTGATGTGTTCTTGGATTCACTTTGCCAGTATTTTACTGAGTATTTTTGCATCAATATTCATGAGGGAGATTCATCTATAATTCTCTCTTTGATGCATGTATGTGTGGTTTGTTTATCAGGGTGACTGTAGCCTAATATATAGTTTGACGATGTATGTTTCTTTCTTTCTTTCTTTCTTTCTTTCTTTCTTTCTTTCTTTCTTTCTTTCTTTCTTTCTTTCTTTCTTTCCTTCTTTCCTTCCTTCCTTCTTTCCTTCCTTCCTTCCTTCCTTCATTCCTTCCTTCCTTCCTTCCTTCTTTCTTTCTTTCTTTTTATTGTGTGGAATAATATGAGGGGTATGGTATTAGCTCTTTGAAATTCTGGTAGAGTTCTGTGGTGAAGCCATCTGGCCCTGGACTTTTTTTGCTTGGGAGACTTTTAATAATAGCTTATATTTCCTTAGGGGTTATAGGTCTATTTATATCATTTATTTGGCCTTAATATAATTTTGGTTTCTGTCTAGCAGACCTGTTCATTGGTGAGAGTGGGGTTTTGAACTCTCCCATTATAATTTTGTTGGGTTCCATGTGTGATTTAATCTTTAGTAATGTTTCTTTTGAGTATGTGGCTTCCCTTGTATTTGAGCCTTAGATCTTCAGCATTGTGACTTCATCTTGATGGATTTTTACTGTGAAAAATATGAAATATCCTCAATCTGTTTTGATTAACTTTAGTTTGAAGTCTGTTTTGTTAGATATTAAGATGGCTACACCAGCTTGCTTCTTGAGTCCATTTGATTAGAAAGTCTTTTCCCAACCCTTTTCTTTGAATTTATATCTGTCTTTGAAGTAGTGTTGTGTTTCTTGTATGCAGCATAAGGATTGATCCTGGATGTTTTGTGTTATGACTTTGTTAGTTTTAATGTTTCCTTTGACTGACAAATCTATTTCCTCTATCCTATCTTTCATGCCAGAGATTCTCCATCTCTTGCATTCTCTTGGTTATGCTTGCATCTGTAGTTCCTGTTAGTTTACTCACATTTTTCATTTTCAGCATTCCCTGGGTTTTTGCCTCCTTTATTGCTGGATTTCAATTTTCAAGTCTTGAACTCTTTCCTTTACCTGTTTGATTTTTTTTCTTGTTTTTCTTGACTTTAGGGGGTGTGATTTATTGATTTCTACAAATCTTTTGTTTGTCTTCTCGATTTCTTTAGGAGAATTTTTCATTTCCTCTTTATGGCCTCTTATCATTTTTATAAAGGTCATTTTCTTCTGTTTCTTCTATGTTGTGATGTTCAGGTCTTGCTGTTTATAGAATCACTAGATTCTGATGGTGCCATTTTGCTCTCCTTGTGGAGTTTTTACACTGGTGTCTACCCATTTCATTCCTACAATCATTGCAGGTGTTGTTTATATCTCAGGGAGCCACTAAGGTTGTAGGGTGGGATGGGCTTGAGGGGTGGAGTGGGACTTGCAGGTTACAGGGATAGTCTGATGAGTGTAGTTAGTAGAAAGGCTTGCTCACAGGAGGCTTGCCTGCTGGTAGGCATGCTGCTTGTGTTGAAATCAATGGGAATGGGTTGGCTGGGGGTGTGCCTGAAGCCCAGTAGAGTCTGAGCTGTCCAGCTGAGAAAACATTCACTCACCTCTTGGTCCAATGAGTGCTGACTGTGTCTGTGTCTCAAGGACCTGCTGAGGTTGCAGGGAATCTGGTTTGACTTTTTAATTGTATACCAGAGGTCTCATATATTGTTGACATGATTATTTTTATTGCAATTTGAATATAAGAATTCTTCAACTTTAGCTTCAGTCTTTTATATTTTGTTTTCTTCATTGTCGACTCTGTGATTTTTTTTTCACTGTTTGTTTATTGATTTCTCTAAGATTTTTAGTTCTATGTTTTACATTTTTTTTTCTCCCAGAATTGCTCATGCAAGACCTTTTGTTTCTTAGATAGGGTATTGCTATGGATATGTAGCTCTGGGACTTCTTATGCAAACTAGGTTGGCCTTAAACTGTAGTGTAGTATGAGGTTTCTGGCCCGGACTTTCGGGCCTAACCTCAAGGTTTAGGCCTACAGACCCACTGACCCGCAGACCCGCAGTCCCACAGAGACACACAGAGGCTTACTATAGTTTTTGGCTGATCAGCCTCAGGCCCAGGCATATCACTTGCTAGCTCTCTACCCTTCATCTAACCCATGTCTCTTGTTCAGCCATGTGGCTCGGTACCTTTCTTTAGAGCTGCATGGTTGTCCTCTGCTTCCTGTGGCTTCTCTCTGGTATCCTGTCTGGTGGTCTGTTCTCAGAGTTTTAGTCTGGTAGCCCCACCTACACTTCCTGCCTGCCTTTGGCCAATCAGCTCTTTTTATTAGACCAGTGGGTGGGACAATTAATTTACCAGGAGACAACACAATACCCCTACACTGTAGCAGTTCTTCTGTCTTCCCATATCACTTACTGCAGTTACTGGTGTCCTCAGCCAGACTGGCAAATCCAAGGCCTAGGATTCATTTGTTTTAGTTATCTGTTTATTGAGTTCTTTTTTGAATTGAATAGTCATTTTTAAAATGGGCTACTAAGAACTTGGAAGGTTTGGAAATAAAACTTGCCTTTTTCCCTTTTGTATTTCTTAGGTTTTGATGTTCCACTTTGTGTAATGCTGGGATATACAGCAATTTTATTTTTATTGATGTTTTTGTTTGTGAGTTCCCTCTATAGCTCAGTTTACTGTAAAATTCACGGAGGATTCAAGTAGTTGTAAAAACCAACTATTTCACGCTAAAGCAGAGAAATCGTTTAAGGATGACTGTTGCCTAAATAATCTTAGAAAATATTTGGCAAACAATGTAGAGTATGTTGTAATATTAAATTTAGTAAATTAAAAAAAAACTTGTAACAATAAAATAAAAGTTTGGTAAGAAAGGGAAAAAACAAAGCAAAACACAATCAAGGTTAAATTAAAGAAGACAAATTGAAAGAATGAGGGAGAAAAAAAAACTGTAGATTTTAAAATGTCCGATATTTTAAGAATTTTAGAGAAGGGGTGATATGATCATGTTTTGTATGAGCATTTCAAAGAACTAATTAAATACATTTTTGATATATAGGATCTGATCACAAAATAAATATGCAAGTATAGTTAAGTAAATGTAAAATAAAGACCAACATAAAAACATTTTTAAATAAAATACGAATAAAAGCAATATTAAAACATAGTAGAAGAGTCAAAGAAAGTTAAGATTACACAATGTTTTCTTTCTAGTTTTTTTGTTAATGGAATATGCTAGGACTTGGTTACAGCTAGTGTTTATTGTAGTTAGCCTATACATCTACTCTTAACATCTCCCAAAGTCATGGAAACAGAGAGAATACTGAATTTATATTGTATAGGAAGAAGAGAGGGAGCTGGACACTCAGCCTGCCCCCCTCAGCTTTTTCATACCTCATCTGGCAGCACACCAGTCTATGAGTTAGACGGTCATGAGAAATATAGTCATCTATCTTCAGGACTGAGCTCAGAGCTCTCATTCCCAACTTAACAAAAACCATAATATTAAAGAAACTGCAACAGAGGCCAAACAATCAACCACCTATTGTTTTAATACTTATATAGTATACAGTAATCTCAAATAATTGTACTTACACCTTATTGCACAGAGCAGGATTTCTTATTAAATTCATTTATTGATTTCTTATTTGTAGTTTGTATTTTTATTCTAGATTTTCCACTTAATTTTCATGTGACTTATGATAAAATTTTGAACGTAATTATCTGAATGCCCATGTGTCTGTTGTTATTGGTTGTTAACTTATTTTTTATTTACCTTGTTTATAATGATACTAACTTTCTCTATAAAATTTTTTGTTCCTAATAGTAATTCTAGTATAAGAACTCTACTATATTATATTTTTAAGGAAGCTGGGAAGAATATACAGTAAGTGATATAGCCAGATTTGAAGTATGTAACCCTTTACTAATACCATTTACTATTAGGCTATTGAGAATCTTTCTACCAAATGTGAGAAGTGCTCATCAAAATGACCCCTTGGATAGTTTTTGTTTCTCAGTCTGAGCTCATAATACATATTTAATTTAAATTGTAATAAATAGTTGTAGAATTTATCATAGGATATATAACAAAATGGAAAAAGCAAGGATTGGTAGACTTTTTTTTTAAAAAAAAACTCCATCAAATAAATGAGAATGTATCATAACCTTTACAAAAAAAATACAGGGAATGAACCTTGCTATATCTTATTTAAAGATTAGCTGTATATGCAGGAACAGTAGAATTCTGATGTTTGTATTTTAAATAAGAATCCATACTAGTTTAATGTGCAGGCTATCCTGTTTTAAATGTTAAGATCTAAATATGGAGAAGGTGAGTGAATTTATATTTGAATATACATGTATGATATATATATACATTTAAATTTGTAATTATCTTGGAAAGTATAGAAATTGTATTTAGATTATAGAATGCAGGATTGTGCCTCAAGAGTATAGATTACTTGCCATATTAACATACATTAAGTAGATTAGAGCAGGAACCAACGCTTATTATCTTTTCTTAATACCATTCTGTTTCCAGTCTATTCTTTCAGCCTGTCAATTGCATTTTTAGTGATATATGTGTAAATGAGCTAGTATAAAATCTCTAGGAATGTTTAAAATTTAATTTGTGTTTGCAAATAGTAGCCACATGATTTGTGATTTAGGATTTGTTGCTCTGTCTGCCTTACTATTATTTACTTAATTTTTGAGCATATTTTTGCATAAAAAGTAACATTTTCAGACTGAAGTTCATTTGGTCTTTTTTCCCCTTTAGGGATGTACAAAAAATACAATTCTATTCAGCGTCCTCACCAGCCAAGAAATTTTCCAGACAGCATGATTTTTCCAAATATAATAAGACAATTTATGATGTTGTACTTAACTTGAGTGGAAGATTGCCACCTGGAATTAACTCGAACCAGTCCTTACCTGTGGATAATACTGAAAGGGTGATCCAGCTCCATTCACAACATGCCTCCCTTCTAGACTTTATCACGTAAGAGCTTAGATACACTAGTTTAAACATGTAATCATGGATTAACTGAACTGATGAATGGATGGACATGAGAGTGGATTGATTGAAGGAAATAATTGGTATTTTGTTCAAAAATATTTTGTTATATATATATATTGTAGTGTATATCACAGAGAAGTTAGCATAAGTAAACAAGAAGTTAACATAAACATCCCATAACCTTTTGATACACTACCATACAAACTTCATCGTATGTTCAAATCATTGACATGGCTCATTAAAACAACTTGCTCACACTTACAGGGTTTTTGATGCTAATTTGAACTAATTAATTAATTAGTCCTTGGCTTATTTTGGAGGCATATATGTCATAAATCCAGTGAGACAACACGTTAAACTAACAAAGATCCTTAGATTAGTGGTAGCATCACTTCTTAGATTATGTGAGGGAAAGGTTTTCAAGTCCCCATATTCCTAGCTAAGGAGCTATCAATAGTGGATGGCTTCAATTTCCTTTAAAATATGGGCCCTGGAAATTGTTCTCTTCCAGTGGATGTCTCCATGGCCTGTTCACTTGGAGAGAAAGTTTAATACTTAACTGAAGTAAAGAGGTTTCTTGGTCCCTGGCGGCCAGAGTCCCAGACCCACAGACCTGCAGTCAGCCCCAAACCCCTTAGCCGCCCACAGCTGCTCAGATCCCCAGAAATGACTCAGAGGCTTATATTAACTTCATGCTGTTTGGCCTATGGCTCAGGCACATTGCTAGCTAGCTCTTACATCTTAACTCAACCCATTTCTATTAATTTTTACTGCCACGTGGCCTGTGGCTCACCTGTGTTCCTTACATGCTTCTTCTTTTGGGCTTCAGCTTGGTCTGTCTGACTCTGCCCTGCTTCTCCTACCTATGCTCTGATTTCTCCTCCTACTTTTTCTATGGTGCCTGTCATGGGCCAAAATAGCTCCTTTATTTAAAGTTTGATATTCACAGCATACAGAAAGGCATTCCCACATCACTTAGCTCTGTACCACTTGTGATTATTGTTTGCATATTTCCAAGTAGTGCTGATATTAATGTGGGTCAGTCTGTTTTGACATTTTCTGAAAACACCTTTAACTTATGGTATTTGATTTTTACTTAGTGGTGTTATTGAAGATAGCCATCCATTGTGAAGGAGGGTTGATTAAATTAGTTTTGATATTTGATAGTGATGAAATAATTTGTGTATATATTCACATTCTGAATGTGATGTTTTATATATATATATACACACATAGATTTGCATATATGACATGTATATATAATGCATGTGTAATTTTAAATTTATTACATATATATGTATTGCTTAGTGTATAATATCAGAAATTTACACAAGAAATTATTCCTGAGGTTTTAATATGCCATTTGGAATAATTAGTTGATTAATAGCACATTTACAGTATTAAGTATAGTAGGTTATATTCATTTAGTATTAGATGACTAATGATCACATAGGTTATTTTGTTGTATTTAAGCATTTTGTAGATTTTGAAATTCTAATTGTTACTACAGAAATAAAGTATCACCTTGACTGAACAGACCCAAATCATAAGGCACTATATATTCAATCAACATTATCAACATAGATAAGTGTGATTACAAACACTGAGTGTTTCTCGTTAGTGAAATTTTATAAATGTAATACCATACATAATTTTGTTTTTGAGAGAGATTTTAAGTTAATTTTACAAATATAATAATATAAACTTATTCAATAACTTAACTGAGTCTCACGCCAAATGTTTATAATAATTCTATAATTTGGGTTTTTTTTTTTTTCAGTGCTCAAGGTGGATGCATTTCTCATGTACTTCCAGAATTTTTGCTTGGACCAGAAGATTATAAGAAGTGGCTTGAAATTACAGTAAGATAATTTCTAGGAACATTTTACACAGCCACTAAATTTACTAATATATGGTCTTTTTAAGTGATCAGTTTAAACTTTGTGAAAGCTTAAGACACTTTAAGTGTGTGTGTGCGCACATGCATATGTATCTAATCAAAGGTGAGGCCATTAATTCATTTTTTTCTGAGATTCTTGTGAAAAAATGAATCCGTGGCTTTTAAATTTTTTTTCTTTCAGCTTTATGTGTGTGACATGCATGCATGTTTATGCTCATTTATACGTTCAAGTATTTGTGTATTTGAAAGCTCATATGTGCTCATACATGTGGCATATGTCAAGTCTTTTCTTCGTACTCTGTATTATACCTTAATGCAGGATCTCTCATTTGAACCTATAGAAAGCTGATTCATCTGGTCTAGCTTGCCATATTTTTTAATAGAATCCCATTTGTCTGGCCACTCCTATTGCACATTTACATGAGTGTGGTGAATTCAGACTCTATACCTCATGTGTATATTGTACTCCTTTAGGGTTTACAAAGGAAAAGTGTATAACCTTATGTAATTTATCCTCAAATGTAAATTTTAAGAATGAGTTTCTTCCCCCAAAATCATTACTTTTACAGAAACTTGTTACTTCCGGTTTTTTTTTTGTTTTGTTTTTTGTTTTTGTTTTTGTTTTTTTTTTTTGTGGTGTTAGGAGATAACAAAGAAATTAAGCAAAAAATGCATAGTTTTCTCTGGAAACCTTTTACTCAAAATCATTTTTAGTCATGAATTTTAGTTGTGGATGTCAGTTACTTACTGTTTGATGTGACAAAGGGAGTCAAGTACTTGCCACTGGTCCTGTGCTTAGTTTTTGTGGGTTCCAAATGGCATTATCTGGACAAAGAATTGTTTCTTGTTCCATCCCTTAAACTGGAAAGTGTAATAATAAATGTGTGAAATGAGTGTATATGTGATGTATTTGTGTGTGTAAGTTAGGTTTTCTATTACTATAAAGAGACATTATGACCTGAAGGAAAACATTTAATTTGGTGGCTTACAATTTTAGAGACTTAGTGTATTGTCATCATGACATGACATGGTGGCATGCAGGCAGACATGGTGTTGGGGGAGGAGTTAAGACTTTTACATCTTCAGGCAACAGAAAGGGAGCTGATTACTGGGTGTGTCTTGAGCATGAGACCTCAAAGGCTACCTCCATAGCGACACACTTCCTCCAACAAAAGCACATGTACTCCAACAAAGGCATACCTCCTAATAGTGCCACCCCATTTTCAGGGCATTTTTTTTTTTTTTTGGAAAACACCACAATGGGTAACTTTTGTCTCTAGGAACTCTCAGATATCAGAAAGATAATTTTCGTTATCTTGGTATATGGATTTTATCAATGTGTTGATATTGTCTATGCTTTAAAGTGGTAAACATCTTAATGAATGTATAGAATAGACATCTGAATGGGGAAAATCTTATATAATTAAAATCTGACACTCATATTTGGCTTTGAATTTTCATTTATGTTGTATTTTATTTCTTGAAGACCTCCACTAAAAGCACAACTCTTTGTACACTTAAGGAAAAGTATTCTATTAATATAGATATGGATAATTTTGAAGCCTGGAGTAAACGGGCATGGACAGATGTATTTCTTCAGATATACAAGGTAATAATTACATTCTTGTTAGCTATTATGATTTTGTTTATTCAGATGTATAGCGCAATAGTGTAAGTAGACAAAATGCCATTATAAGTGATTTTTAAAACACAGTAGCTTAAGTAAACTAGATTTTTCTTTTATACAAAATTATTGCAAAGGAAATGATCCAAAACTGTGATTGATTTATCTGTGGCATAGTCTATCTGAATGTTTTTCTAAAATAATGTGACAATCTATACTTTTAATAGAATAAAATAATAAAATGAGAAGATTTGTTACTATGTTTAAGTGAAGCATCAATATACTGGCATTACCCAGGATTATAGTTTCAGGACATATGTCCTTTTTCAGCCTTGTTTCTTATCCACTGATATTACTTTTTTAACTTTTAATTTTTCTTTTGTTATCTTGGTATATGAATTTTATCAATGTAGAATCTTAAAAACAATTTATTTTTATATTGAACTCTTGTGGTTTAATCCATATATCTTTGTTTATTTATGTAATTTTGTTTTTAAATCCCAATCAACTTTACCTTTCCTGCCTTCTTCCATGTTTCTCTCTTCATCAGCTCTCACCCCTCCCCACCCTATTCACTTCTCCTCCACAATTTCTTTTCAGACATAGGAGTGCCTCTCATGGATATCTGCCAGCCATGATATATCAAGTTGCAGTGAGAGTAAGCACCTCCTTTTCTATTAAGACTGGATGAGGCTATTCTGTAAGAGGAATTATAGATTTAATGGTTTGTGGCCGAGTTGGTGTGCTAGTCCCTGCCCAGTCTTGCCTGGTTACAAAAGATGGCTGGTTCAGGCTCCATATCTCCAGTTGCTAGGAGTTTTAGCTAGAGTCATATTTATAGATTTCTTGGATTTTCCATTGCTCTACATTTCTAGATTATCCCAGAGATATCCCCAAATTTGAGTTTTCTCTCCCAGTGCTCTGTTTCTCAATCCAATCTTCACCTGATCTTTACTGTTTTAATCCCTAGTTCCCCTTCCAAACCTCTCCCTCTTACACTGGCAATGTCCATTCTGTTTCATCTTTACAAGAAGATTCATGCATTGACACTTTGAGCCCTCTTTGTTACTTAGCTTCTCTGAGTTTGTGGGTTGTAGCATGGTTTTCCTCTACTTTAGTACTAATATTCACTTATGAGTGAACACATGCCCTGTTTGTCTTTCTGTGTCTGTGTTGCCTTACTTAATATGATATTTTTTAATAGTTCTATCCATTTGTCTTCAGATTTCCTACCCTCCCTGTTCTTAACACCAGTGTAATACTCTAGTGTGTAAATGTACCGCATTTTCTTTATCCATTCTTCAGCTGAGTAGCATCTAGGTTGTTTACAATTTATTGGCATTATGAATAAAGCTACTCTGAACATAGTTGAACAAGTGTTCTGTGGTATGTTAGAGCATCCTTTGGGTGTATGCCCAAGAGAAGTATCACTGGGTCTTGATGTAGATTGAAATGAAGGAGTTATATATCTAATATGTGCTTTATTTCTATCATATAAATTCATAAGAAAGGCTAAAACAATGCCTTTCATATTTATGTATTACTAGTCTCACCCCATAGGTCAAATATAATTCCAGCATTCTGCATTAGATTTATTTGATAAAATTCTTAGTAGTTCCCATTTTAGAAAGAACAGTATGAGATCTTTAATATTTTTAAATGGAGGATATATATACTTTTTGTAGTTATACATCTAAATATGAAAATATCTTAGGTAAGATTATCCCAGAAGCACCCTCAAACAGGTATCAAACAAGTATCAAACAGGTTTTTTCAGAAGTTATCTCTTTTGGAGCTGTGCATACTTCTTTTCGGAAAACATCTTTTTTAGTGACAGTTTGCATTTTTCCACAGTAAAATTTCTGAATGGGGAGGTGAACGCTGGGTAGATGTGAACAGGGCAACCATATTGTTAGAATATATGCCACTCACATTGTGTTCCTCGCAACCAAGGCATTAGAAAACTACCTGTGAAGTTATCAGGATATATTTGTAAACTGAAATAGTCACAACTTTTTATGTAAACAGTTGAACTGACTGATTAATTTAGAATGTTTTTTTGCAATATCTATCATTCTATAATTAAATTGTTGTATTCAGTTTCTGGCCCGGACTTTCCAGCCTAGCCTCGAGGTGCAGACCTGCAGACCTGCAGACCTGCAGTCCAACAGAGACACACAGATGCTTACATTAATTTTATACTGATCTGCCTAGGGCCCAGGCATATAACTTACTTATTCTTTACCCTTAAACTAACTCATGATTCTTCTCCTGATCAGCCCTGCGACTCGGTATCTTTTCTCAGAGCAGTGTAGTAGTCCTCTGCATCTGCTGGCTTCTCTGGCATCTCTGTGGCATCTCTGCTCTGTTTTTCCTGTTAACAGAGTTTTCTTAGTCTGGTAGCCCCACCCATACTTCCTGTCTGCTTTCAGCCAATCAGCATAATTATTTACAGTGTAACAACATAATCCCACTACATTAAATAACTTTAACAAAATACATGATGAAACAATAAAATTCAATTTGTTGCTGTCGTCTAGAATCTATTTCAATAATTAATGAGGTGCAACTCTTAGTAACTCTTTGATATATTTTTCTGCTTATCAGATACAGTACACTTTTAGTAAATGAGTTTGTGTTATTCTATGCCAAACTTAATAGCATGAGATAAAAGTTCATTGAATTATGTTGCACGAGTAAAGGGAAATCAGAGCCAGATATCAGGGAAAGGCTAAAATATCAGGAAACACCACAGTCAAATCTCACCCAGCTGTTTTACAGCTTCCTCAGCCTGGCTCCTCATAGCTTCTACTACCTCCTCCTTTTCTATTCCTGCCGTAAATACCACCTTCACCTAGTTGTTTCACATCTAAGTTAAAATTAAAAGCGTGGTACCACCACTGCCTGCCTGGGAGCCTGGAACTCCCTCTGTGTACTAAGGTGGCTTCAAACTCAGATTTGCTGGGATTAAGGGCATAGGTCACCACTCGCAGATTTTCCTTATGCTGTGATTTAAGGTGTGAGTTACCAGTCTCTGATCCTCCGAGACTGACTGTGGGTAGATCCCTCTGATATCTCAGATTGGTTTTTATTAAATTTAAAACATATCCCCACAGAATTATGTTTTTTGTACTCTTTATTTTCTTAAATACACATATGTCTGACATAGTGATACACACCTGTATTCCCAATATAGGGGACAAAGACAGGGTAATCAAGAGTGCAAGGCCAGCCTTAGCTACATAACCAGTTAGAATCCAGTTTCAAATACATGAGACCCTGTTACAAACCAACCAAAAAAAAAAAAGTTCAGTAAGTTTTATATCAAACTGCATTTTGAGTATTATTATGGCTAGTATTGACTGTCAAATTGACAGGGTTTAGGAAAAAAAAAATCTGGACATATCTGTGAGATAATATCTAGATTGGGCAAATTAAGACGAGAATCTCTCTCTAAATATTGACAATGTGAAAACATAGCATATGGTCCTAATTGTAATAAAAAGAAATAAATTTGAGTACCAATATTCATCTGCATCTGCTTCCTGATTCAGGTTGAAATGTGACCACTTATCTCATGTTATGGGGGTATAGTGACTCTCTATCCCTAAAACTGTGAGTCATTATAAAGTCCTTATTGCTTAAACCACTCTTTTCAGATATTTTGTTATAGCAACAAAAGTAACTAATACAAATGGGTAAGTAAAACAGAGTAATATTGATGTGAAAACTTGTTGATATTTAAAAATTTTAAGTTCTGTGAACTGTAGGAGAAAAAAATCATACCAAATTCATGTGTTTTAATGAACTGACATTCTAACAGATATATCAACTATTTTTTTAATTAAGTAAGAAGTGTCTTGTTACAAGTTGCATAGTAATGAAAAAACAAAAGTTGAAGATTGAAAATGAATATCAGTGACACATTGCTCATGTATTCTCTCATTCCTGAGAGGGTGTATAACTAGAAAATACTCATGTCTTCCCTTCTCTACTTGGGGTAATTCATTTTTCACATGTGAACTTATTTTCATCTGATTGTACTATTTCTTTCAAAATTCCAGGTTATGATTCTATCTCGAGTGACACCTCATTGCTACAATTCTGTTCCTCCTATACGTGGTGAGAATACACCAAAAATCAACCCTTGTTTTACATCCAGCAACATATATTCTAATTCCGAAAGGATTCTGCTTAGTTGGTTGAATACAAATTATGAGAGTCATCGACATATCATATGGAAAAATGATAAAAATGGTATGATTTTTTAAAGTTATAATTTTAGTGCAATAAATAATATATGGAACCACACTCAGCATTTATGAATTCTAATTGCTGATTTATTATGTGTGGTTTAAGAGGGATATCATTTCATTATCTTCAAGGTGAGATCGTAAGAAAAGCTTTTTAGTGTATTTGGGAGGTGAAATAATGAAACATATATTAACATTTTCAGGAAAAAACACCCCTTAACATTGTTGCTAGTATTTTCACTTGTGTAAAGTGTTACACTTAGTTTCCATTTTATTTTTGAGGATTATGTTGGGTATTATTTTGTAAAAATAATATTTCATGAATTCTTCAGTGACTAACTATATCATGATAAACTCATGCACAAACTTGTCGCGCACCCTCGCCTTCAAGGACGATGCGACACCAGGCTCTTCTTTCAGTGGTTTATTCAGGACCTTGAAACTTCTGCCGCTTCTCCCACTGCCTTCTCCTACTGCCTCTCCTACTGGGGAAAACCCGCTCCCAGCTATATACCCTCTGGACTGCTAGTCAAGGGGCACCACGTGGGCCATGCCAATAGACCCAGGTGCACGGAAGCAAGCCACACCTGGAAGCAAGCCACGAGCTTAGCCTTAGCCAGATGATTTGTTTATCTCAGAGAGCTCCCAGGTGGAAGGCGGAAGGCGGAAGCCAGCACCACCTCCAAGGTGCGGCCAAGAGGCTCTCTACACAAACTTATTTATTTGTTCCCCCAATAAACAGCTACATTAAATTCCAAGAGACAGAAATTCCTTTCAATGTTTGAGTTGCTAATATAGCTATAAATTCCTCCTTTTGTCCTTAGCATTAACTTTGTCCTCAGAGAACATGCAGATCTTCTTGTTCTGAGTGGACCTTGCTATTACTCAATTTGTAAAGTTCAGTCCAAGCCCCAGAACTAAGCAGAAGATTATGAGTTTGGTTTTTGCTAAGATTTTGAATTGTACTTTCTCATAAGGCATTATCACCTAATATTCTCTCTAAAACAGCGTCAAAGTTCACTGTTTATCTCCTGTTCTCTTTTTTTTTTTGTATTTGAATAAAATTTTTTTCATCATAACATACATCTGTTTGTCTCCCCACACTGTAGTTTGTGGTCCTTTTTAAAAGTACAATCTGTCTTTAAAAATACCTTTTTATTTTTGTGATTATACTGTACTTAAATCATTTCGTCTTTTTTTTTCCTTCAAAACCCTCCTGCCTCTCCCCCTTTCTTCCAAATTAATGGCTGATTTTCTGTTTTTCATTACTCTGTGTGTGTGTGTGTGTTTCTATATATGTACAACGTGCTCATTTTGTATAATGTTACTAGAATGTATGTTTTTATGGTTGACCATTTGGTACATAACCAATGGGTATGCTCTTTCCTGAGGAAGATAATTTCTCCCAGTCTCAAAATTCTTTGCTTGACTATAGTTTATTGTTTGTGTTGTAGGGCTGAGCTCTAGTGGGCTTTCCCTTTTCTACTTTGGCATATCTTTTGTCGTTTTCAGCTCATATCTTGGTAGTCATGTTGTTGAGATTTTATGGCTGTGACTTTCAATATTACTAAGAGACATAGTGGATGTGGGATATCTTTCTGTATGCTGTGAATATCATTGGCTAATAAAGGAACTGTTTTGGCCTATGGCATGGCATCTTAGAAGTAGGCAGGAAATTGAAGCTTAGATATAGGCAAAGGAGAACAGAGTCACAGGAGACGTGATCTAGCTACCCAAAAAGCAAGATGTAAAAGAATAGGTAAGCCACAGGCCATGTGGCAAGATAGATTAATGAAAATGAGTTAAGATGAGAGAGCTAACTAGTAATAAACCTGAGCCATAGGCCAAAGAACATGTAATTAAAATAAATGTCCAAGTCATTTTTCAGGGGCTAAGAAGCTGCAGGCAGATCCAGACCACAGGACTAGGCTGGGCCAGAAACCTCTACAACACACAGTCTTAATGAGAATCACTTTTGCACTGGCCCTTATAATCTTTTTGTCTGCTCTTCTGGTATTGGCATAAAATCAGACACATGGATCAATGGAATGTTATCAAAGACTGTGACATAAATCCACACACCTATAAAACCTGATTTTTGACAAAGAAACCAAAATTGTACTATGGTTAAAAGAAAATATCTTCAACAATTGGTGTTGCATAACTGGACATTCACATAGAAAAGAATGTAAATAGATCTATACCTATTGCTGTGCATAAAACTCAATTCCAAGTGGATCAAAGACCTCAACATAATCCAGTTACGCTGAACCTGACTGAAGAGGAAGTGGCAAGTAACTTTGAACACTGGCACAGGTGAGCACTTCCTAAATATAACACAGACACTGAAAGCAACAATTAATAAATGGGCCTTCTGAAACTGAGGAGGTAAGGCAAGGATGAGGTCAGTAAAACAAAACTAAAGCCCCCAGAATGAGAAAAGATCTTTATCAGCCCCTACACCTGACAGATGGCCAATTTCAAAAATATGTAATGATCTTGAAGAAAGTAGACATCATCATACAAAATAATCCTATTAAATAATGATCCAAACAGAGAATTCTCAACAGAAGAGTGTCAAATGACAAAAAGATATTTCAGCATCCTTAGCTATCAGGGAAATACAAATCAAAATGACTGTGGGATACCTGTTAGAATGGCTAGGATCAAATACACTGACTTATGACAGTTTATGCAGAGTAAGGGAACGTTCCTCCACTGGTGTTGGGAGTGCAAACTTGTACAGCCACTTTGGAAATTAGCATGGAGGTTTTTAAAGAAGATTTGGAATCAGTCTACCTCAAGACCAAATAATACCATTCTTGGCCATATATCCAAAGGATATTATGCCATATCAGGTGGACGCTTGCTCAGTTATTTTCATAGCAGCATTATTTGTAATAGCCAGAACCTGGAAACAACCTAGATGGTCTTCTACTGAAGAATGGATAAAGAAGATATGGTACATTTACACAATAGATTATTGCACAGCAGTAAAAAACAATGGCATCTTCAAATTTGCAAGCAAATGGATGGAACTAGAAAAATATCATCCTCAGCAAGGTAGTCCAGACCCAGAAAGAAAAACAGGATATGTACTCACTCATAAGTGAGTATTAGATGTAAAGCAAAGGATTCAGTTTTGTTTTTATTTCTTCTCAACATTGTTCTAGATCAAACTTCATTCTCTTTGCACTGAAAGCCACACTTGAGGAGCACCAATCCATGCCTACTGGTATTTGACAAGGTTGTTTTATATCAAAGCAATTCTGAAGTTGTAATGGATCATTGGTACTAGTTTTTTTTTTTTTTTTTTTGCAGGTCCAAGTAGAGAGCTGGGGGGTGGGGGCAGGAATGATCCTACACTTACACCAGCAACCTTAGACAAATCTCTTACAGAATAACTTCATGAAAGAATAGCTACTTTCAGGAAGAAGTGATATAATAACCAGGATATATTCTTTTTAGATACAACTTGAAAGCAGTAGAAAGTTGGGTGGGTTAGCTATCTAGCAAATGTCAACTATACATGTGCAAGAAATCACTGAGGACATAGAGACTACCGTTGGATGTTTGGAGAGGAAATTTATAAATAAGTTTAAACATAGGCAATAAGAAAAAATGTCTATAGAGCAAGATCCCATCCATGAAAGGATTTATTTTTCAAAATCACTAATTCATTTAATTTTTTCTAATTATTCCTTGTTAGGCCCCCTCCCTTTTTCTCTGCCATTGTACGTTAGTACTATCTTTTGTGTGTGTGTGTGTGTGTGTGTGTGTGTGTGTGTTACAGAAGCTCATGCTTAAGTGTGTGCCTGAGTCTCAGAAGAAACTTGACAATTATACTTTGCGTGTTACCTATTGTATCTTTTGAAGACTGGATATTTTAGACCTGAATGCATTTTGTATTTTAAGATAGTTATGAAGCAAAAGGGTCAAAAAGTAGAAGATAATAGTTTAAATGTGATATGGTTGGGCATCATGTTGACAAGTGGTATAGATGATGTTTTTTGTTGTTGACTGTCAGATTCATGGAAGCTAAAATCGTCTAGAAATAAGTTTATGAGCATTTCTTTGAAGAATTATCTAGGATAGGTTAATTAAGGTAGTAAAAATTTGTATAGTATCAACATTCCATGGGCCAGGATAGAAAGAAGAAAACATGCTGAGAACTGGTAGTCAGTCTTCTCTACTTTCTGACTGTGGATGCAGTATGACAAACCTACCAACTGTTTCTGCTACCATTCCCTTCTTGCCATAATATGCTGCTTCTCCTGGAACTAAAAGGCAAAATTAACTCTGCCCTAAATTGATTTTGTCCACTATTTTGTAGCTACTATTTGTGAGGAATGACTTTTGAGTCATTTAATGAGCTTGTAATAAATGCCAAATACTACAAATATACTCCTTCAAGAGAATTTGATATCTGGTGAATGAAATTTATCTCCACCACTAACTAGTGTCAGTGGCTAGCAGGTTGCCTTTATCAGATCAAATATATCACTGCTTCTAGTTCATAGAAAAGTAAAAGCAAAGTACTTTTCTTGAAAAGACTGGTTTGCAAGTTAAGAGAAATATTTTTATCATGTACCATAAACATGCACACACATAAAGGTAACTAAGTGAAGTTCCTAATATGTCAATTTGCTTGATTATAGGAGTAATTGGAGAAGGTACACATTAATCAAAATACCATATTTGCTTAACATGAATATAATTGTATTTATCAGTTGTACTTCAACCTGGGGAAGTAAAAAGTATATTTGTTGTCTTCATTTGTTCTTCATTGGTATTTCTTAGAATAATTTTATAGTGCAAAACACTATAGAAATCTTCCTGAAATATTTAGTACTGAATTTGTGGATGAGAAATTACCAGATGCCTGTGGTCCAAGAGAAAATCAAGTGTTCTACTTTCAACTGTAATCCCAAGTTTGATTCGTGGAATTAACATGAACATGTTCTCAAATAGTCAATTCTTCTTCATGGGAAATAAGAATGAGAGAAGGAATTAAAGTATCTGATTTGATTGATTTCTGTTGAGAGGATATAAAAAACTATGAAAGTTTAAAAATAAGGAAATAGTGTATTTAACAATATCAATGAGTTCTGTCTATCTCTTCACTACAAAGATTTGGACAGCTTTTCAGATTACGTGTATGGTTCCCAGATACTTTCCCTTCTTATTCATGTTTCAGTATTCTAAGGATTCCTGGCACAGAGCAGCTTGGTGAGATAACAATTCTTGGCATGTTGTAGCCCCTTCTGGCAGAATACTCTTTGTAGGGAGGGCACGCCCCTAGCCATAGCTATGTAAATCCATGTCCACATCTTCTCTTAAAAGTTTCTGCCAGGAGAAAGTATTTCTCTTCTGCTTCTTTCCCTTGGCAACTTTTTTGAATAAACTCTAGTGTGGCATCTGGTAGTATGTGTCTGATCTCATGTGCGAAACCAACACGTATAGTATCCATTCTGTTTGTTACTCTTCATATTTTTCATAGTTTGGTTTTGACTTATTCAAGCCATAAGTCTCCATCTTTTAAATATCCCACATGTTAAAAATTTCTCCAATAAACCTTTGTTAATATCATATAGTTTAAAGGAACTATATCTTTTGAGCCTCAGTACTCATGCATGTTGTTCTTTACTAGTCAAATATTTGAAGAAAGTAATTAAAAATATGTATTAAAGGATATGGTGGCATAAGTCTTAAATGCCAGGACTTCAAAGGTAGAAGCAGTAGTATCAGCCTTCAAAGTCATGTTCCTATTTATAGATAGTCCAAGGACACTTGGGCTGTAAGAGACTCCTTTAAAAATGGAAAGGAGGAAGGAAGGAAGGAAAGAAAAGTGAGTAATTATAAAATACTGTATTTCTGTTCTGTTAATACATTTTTTTTCAGAGTGGTTCATGTAGAAATAAGAGACATCTTGTAGTTGGCTATAAGTCATATGGATATTTTTCATAGTGCTTTAGTTTCATTTCTGTTGTTCTGATAAAATAATTTGACTAAAAGCAAATTAGAGGCAAAGAAAGTTTATTTAAGCTTATAATACTGGGAAAGTCAAGGCAAGAACTTTAGATGTTCACATCGCATCTATATTGATGTGCTGAGCAAAATGAGTACATATATTTTCCACTCAAAGACATTCTAGCATTCTGCCAGGAGAATGGTGTCTGCTGTGGTTGTCCAGATGTCCTCACTTCAGTTAATGTGACAGTTCTGTATGCACAGACATTCCCATAGCCAGTCCAACATAGATGCTGTCTTATTGAGACTATTCCCAGGTGACTAGTTGTATTGGGTTGCCAAAGGTAACCATCATACCTAGTGGTCATGAAAATCCTATTTTTTAAAAAATAAAAGACAGTTTTCTTTGTTTTTGAAATTTTTATAACACATATCACAAAAGAGTCAAAATGTTGATTTTTTTTTTCTTTTTTCAAAATAGATGTTCCTCCTGAGAGATGGATAATGAATTTTGACAAAGACCTATTAGATGGCCTTGTTTTTGCTACACAACTGGCAGCATACTGTCCATTTTTGGTAAGGGTTATTTCATTATCCAATGGTAGAGTCCTGTCTGATGAAACTTAGTTATTTAGAGATGAATTTTATTTTCTGTAAACTGCTTTCTTAAATGTTTTATGACTTAATTGCAAATGTAATTATTGAATGTTACTACCTAGCATTGCCTTTTTGTTTATTCTTAAGTGCTGAGTACAATACTTTATTTCAGATGTTAAGATCCAAATGATCCTTTGTGGCACTACAAGAAAAAACCTTACATTTTATCTGGTTTATTCTATTAATTAAAGCTCTCTTGTTTTTACTTTCAGATTGAGTCTCATTTTGTAAGTATGTACACACGACCAAAACGTCCTGAACAGTATTTGCATAATTGTTTGATTATTATAAATAGTCTTCGTGAAATTGGCTTTGATTTGAACATACAGGTAAATACTTTTGTTTCATGGATGCTTTTCAGAGTTTATGAGTTATTTACTCATTTATTTTATAATATCTTCTTATTACACTTGTTTTCATACTGAAGTCATTTTAGACTATATTTAATATTTACATTCATTTTTGTTGGAAGAGATATGAGGAGAAAGTATAAATAGTATATCACGGAATTATTTTACAGTGGTTGAATTTTTAGTAAGAACCATAAGTATGTTAACTATACAGTTTTTTTTAGTTCCTACCAATTGTTAAACTTCCTTAATGAATAACTTGATAGAACATTGCAAAAGTACAAAGATGGTTAAATCATACTCATATATTCAAAGATGGAACCAATTCCTAATCTCAAATGTACATACAAAGATGCAAACAGTTGACTACCATAGGAAACATAGAAATTAGAATTAGATTTCAAGAGACAAGGTGTTCTAATAGGGATCTCAGTAAAATTATATGAAAAACTTAGTACTTAAGCTAGCTCTTGAAAATGTGTTTGGGATTCACAAGAAGTATCTGCCCTTGGAGAACTTATTTGATTGTCCACTGAAATTTGTTTTTCTTTATATTTCATCAAGTGCGTTTACTCAAGATGTTAGTTTCATTGCATAGGGAATAATACTTTTAAAAATTAAATATCTGTAAGATAAACATGTAGAGTAATTGTCAACAGTTTGATAAAACAAATAAAGTGGATTTTTTCAGCTAGTTTGAGTGAATTATTTTGTATAATAACTGATTTATCAAGTAAAAAGCAGGTCTCAGAATGTCATTGGCAAGCTAACAGCCTTGTAATGAATCAGGGTTGGTGCTTGTGACATGATTAGAAATAGCCCGAATAGACTCATGTATCTGAATGTTTGGCCCATAGGGAGTGACTCTACTAGGTGATGAGGTCTTGTTGGGGTAGATGTGTCACTGTGGAGGTAGGCTTTGAAGTCTCAGATGATTAAGCTACACACAGTGTGGCAGACAGTTCACTTCCTGTTGCCTGTGGATGAAGGTAGACTTTGAGACTATAGATTAGAAAAGCAGTTGAACACTTTAAGTGAGGCTTAATGGACCATCCTAGTAGCAGTATGAAAGACAGTGGTGCTCAGGGTTATTTGAACTAACATTACTAACATAATGATAGTATGTTGCCTAGAGACTGGTTTTGTGGTACTTTGGTAAAATATGTGGCTGCTTTTTGCCCTTGTGCAAAAAGTTTGTGTGAGGCCAAAATAGAATTTGGGATTACTTCCATTGGCAAAAGTTATCTCAAAACAGTCTAGCATAGACTCTGTCCTGTAGTTATTAGTATTAATTTTAATGAAGTTTTATAATGAAAAGCTACAAGCTGAGCAATAAGAAATACAAACTGTACAGACTAGGAAGAAAAGGGGCACCAGGAAGTAGAATGAAGCTAAGTCTCATGTTCAATGAGATAAATAGATTAAGAAATGGAATAAAGGGAATGGTGACCTCATGGTAATAATCCACCCAACTAAACTTCTAACTTATGAAAGGGAATTAAAAATACATCTCAAATCTAGGCATGTTAGTGCAGGCCTTTAATTGTGGCAGTCTACATGCAGAGGTAGGTAGATCTCTGAGTTTTCAGGACAGTCAAGCTTACAGAGTGAAAACTATTGAAAACAGAATGCTGTTGAAGATGTAATTGAACCAACAAGCCCTATTTCAGCCTCTGCAACCAGCATAATTTGGCAGTTTTGGTCCCATGGTTATGGTTTAAAGTCAAGGATAGAAGGAGGGTATTATGGAATAAATATTCTTCTGTGACTTTGGAAAGCCATCTAATCCAGATGTGTGGCAGAGGTGGTCCTGTATGGAGACCCAGAGAAGCCATTGTGTGAAGCTTTGAAGTTGAAGCCTGGATTGTGTTGGAGATCCCAAGATATTAGAGATACTATAGCAGTGGGATACCTGCTGAGGCAAGCTGCTAATGGGGAATGGAACCAGCCCTAAAGAAAGAATTGTGTTAAATTTGTGAGAACAAAGCTGAAAGAGGTGAAAAAGAGTGCTTTGACATAGACATGGAGATGTAAAGCTTGGAGTTTGCCCAGCTAGTTTTTGACCTTGCTTTGGTGCAGTATTTGCTTCTGTGCTTCCTTCTCTATGTTTTGGAATGGCAGTGCATATCCTGTGTCATTATATGTTAGAAGTATGTGATCTGCTTTTTTATTTTGCTTTTACAGGAGATTGCATTTAAGAGATTGCATGAATCTCAGAAGAGACTTTGAACTTAAGATTTTTAATAAGTTTGAGACTGTCATTGAATATGGGAACTTTTGAAGTTGTTCTGAATGCCTTTTTAAATTCTGATGTGGCTACAAACTGATGGGGGCCGGGTTGTGGGGTATGGGACTTTGAATAGGCATGGACCTCATTGACTAGTATGTTTGAATTCTTGGCCCATAGGGTGTGGCACTATTATGAGATGTGGCCTTGTTGATGTAGGTGTGAACTTGTTGGGGGATTTACATCACTGTGGAAGTAGGCTTTGAGGTCATACATGCTTAAGCTACACAAGTGTGACAGACAGTTCACTTCCTGATGCCTGAGCATCAATATGTAGAACTGCTGCAGCACTATGTCTGCCTACATGCCATATGCCATGAAGATAATGTTCTAAGCCTCTGAACTGTAAGCTGCTCCCAATTTATTTTTTCTTACATGAGTTGCTGTGGCCATGGTGACTCTTCACAGCTATAGAAACCCTAAATAAGATAATAACTTACACTAGTTCACATTTTGATCCTATTAAATAAAACTCTGCTATTCTTATTAATGTTTATATTTCTTCATTATGTTTTCTGTTATAACTGAAGAATCTGTTGGACAAATTGCTGTTCTTAAGTCACATCCTCTGCTATAATCCTAATACCTGATATGTGTGTATCTTTGTGTGTGTGTATGTGTATGTGTGTATGTATTATATTTATACAGTATATAATATAAATAAATAATTTTTTTATTTGTATTTAAGGCAAAGTTGCTGTAATTATTTAGTGTCAGGATTCATGCCAGAGGATAAAGCTAATAAAATGTATGCAGATTGAGTATATCTCAACAACTAATCATGGTACTAAGGATGAATAGTTAGGCTAACTTTGTCACTAAATTTCAGCTTGCTGTTTTTTTGTTATAAGATATATTACTCTTATCTCAGAAAATAAATGAACATAAAGTTATTTTAAAATAAGAAAATTCAGCATTTTTATTAAGATAAAATAAAGCAGGAAAAAGTATAGAGCCAAATATTGAGTATTTTAGCAGTTCTTTAGCCACTTTTAGTCTGCTGACATCAATTCAAGCATGCATACTAAGAATCACATTTTTTGCTGGTATTCTCACCGAAGGTCTTTATTTAAACAACTAGATCTGAATACAACCTCTTATTTTGCTTTTCTTTTTACAAAAAAATGATGACTATTTTCCACTAGACCCATAGTTTGTTTCTCAATTCATATTATGGATCAGAATTACATCATAGGCTTTCTGACAAGCCACTGCTAGATGAAATAGAGAGAATATTGGATTTTATTGCTGTGAAGAAACACATGACCACAACTCCTATAAAGGAAAACATTTAATTGGGGTCCACTTACAGATTCACAAGTTTAGTGTATCATTATCCTGGCAGGACATGGTGGCATACAAACAAATATATGGTACTGGAGAAGGAGCTTAGCTTTCTACATCTTTATCCACACATGCCAAACTGAGACCTTTTTAAATGTATGTTTTTAGAGTTTAAAAATGAATTTAAGAATAAAATTCTCTCATTTTTAACCTTTTATTATTAACTACAAACATTTTTTTCTGAATTTGTTCTACATTATTATCACTATTGAAATTATATCTTAAGAAATGGGAAACTTTTGAATTCTTGTGTAGTTCCAAATTTTCTCTCAATTATTTTCTTGTGATAATTATGATCATAGCTCAGATTTAGGATACCCCAAATTCCATATTTCAATGTGAAAGCAGTTTTGTGAAATTTTATAGTTCTGCATAGCAAAAGAAAATCATAAACCAAGGCAAAATTCAAATACATTGGAAGGTACCTTAGATTGGCAATTACAGTGAGATATCGGAAGCTTTTCTGAAGGCTTAAGATGCTTTTTAAGCTTTTCCTTGGTTGGAGCAAATGGTCTGCTAGGTTAACAGATTCCAAAATGTTTCTTTCCGTTGGCCACACGATGTTAGTTATGACACAAAGGTCAGTAAGAAATCTGGAGGACAGCTTAGCCTAAATAAGGTAATTCACTTCTGGACTTGCAACAGTTCATCTCTCTCTACTGTACTCATACTTGAATTAGTCAGCCATTCTCTGCAGACACTGCTGCTTTTCCTGAATTGTCATCCATACTATACATCTTCATCCCTTCATTGGCAAGTACTGTACTTGATTAAAGGAAGAACATCTTTCTTTTTTTCTTCTTCTTCTAAAGAAAGGAGTGTGAGGAAACTGGACTGCCAGATAGCAATTGCCCTCTGAAAAAAACTCCTAATTCAGTATCAGTTGCCTAATATGTTAGATCACGACTCACACTACTTGCAGTATCAAGAGTGGGTGCATATCAGTTTCATTTGCTAACATAAGCTGTGTCGTGTCATAGCATATCTACATAAGTTCAATGAAAGTACTGAAAATGACTAAGAATCTCTACCTCTTATCATTGCCAGTATTACTTTGTCATGAATAGTCTTTCATACTATTCTATCTTTTCCCTAAAGAATAAATGAAATTCTTTCTTATTCTCTCTTTCTCTCTCTCTCTCTCTCTCTCTCTCTCTCTCTCTCTCTCTCTCTCTCTCTCTCTCTCTCTCTCTCTCTTCTACTTTTACTCATGTTTTGACTGTTTAGTATCTTCATTATAGCTCTGTTTTATCAGTAAGTTACATTTTCTAAATTAGTTTCTTTTGTATGGGGGTAAAGTAATTCTCCTCTTGCTCTTACTTAGTCTGCCTGAATTTGTTGCTTCTTGTCTTATTAGTACTTGTTCATTTATCAAACCAATTCCCTTGCCATCTAGAACCATAGTTTTGTGTGTGTGTGTGGGGGGGGTGTATGCACATATGTGTTTCTTTATACATTCGCTATGATTTAATGTTTTCCTTTCTGATAGAATATATTTTCCTCATACTAGACAAAGCATATTTAATATCAAAATAGTCTATAAGATTCATTTCATATGTCATAGTCTCCCATGGGCCTACTTTGAAAGTCCCTTGCTGTGCTTTGTAATATATGTACTTGTCATATAACTTTCACTGCATTATTTAGTATTTGAAATTAAAGGTGTCAGTTTATCCACATAGCTCATCATTTCTAAATAGGTTTTTCTTCTGCGCTTTCGATTTTTTTTTTTTATGTGGTCTTGGCTGATTATCTCTAACATACCCTGTTAAGAATACTACTGCGTTTTTATACCTCAATTTTCAAACACATTTGAATGATTTTAAATAATTTGGTAACTATTATACTTCATTTACTCTGTTTTATCTGTATGTCCTTTAACTTTTGTCTTTCTCCTCTATATCTAGGCCATTGACATCTGTGATCCAAATCCAGTGCTGATGCTAATGCTTTGTGTCTATATGTATGAAAGGCTACCTACATACCTGCCCAAGAAGGTTGTGCCATTCCCTTGTACTTTGTATGATGTTGTGCTGGGACAGGTAAGAGAATCTTTGGAACTATCTTCACTAATCCATCTGCAGTCCCAAATATATAAAGGTGTTTACATGGCTTTTAGAAATTACAACAAAAGTTCTCTTTATATATAAGTTATAGAATCATAGAATGTTGAAAGCAGGTCAAAGGCAGTGTTCCTCAGTAAAACACAGATTACACTCATTTTCTGTGATTATTCATATAAAATTGAAGATTCTGTTTAAACAAACAAGTGATAAAGTTGAACATTATGACAACAGATTTGTCAAAAATTGTTTCGTATCTATTGTGAAATGCAAAAACTGTTTGTCACCATTAAAATGTCAGGGCTAGCTATATAAGTTTCAGAACTATAAAACAGAAACAGTTCTTACTGAATCTACTGTGGCCTTCACAGTTTTCTCTTTAAAACAAAATATTACTTAATTCTCCGAGACTGTAAAGCATTTGGACATGAAATATAAATATATACATGCATGCATACATTCATACATATTTACATAAGTGCACATACATGCACATATATCTGTATATATATATATATATATATGTGTGTGTGTGTTTGTATGTATTGTAAAATGCAGCACAAATTTTTTTGTTAGGTTATAAATGATATCTGCATGTTGTTGACAATATGCATTTTTTAAGACTTAGAGAAAACCAAAGACAGAAATTATTAGCATTACTACACTTATTCTAGTAGTTACCAAAATTTTTATTAAACCAATGTTAATTTTCTTTCTTCAAATCTTTACCATATTTTTTATAATTTATAGAAACTATACATGCTATTGTCCTCTCACTATTGAAATATCTGGACTTTTGATTCAAAGTTATATTTTTCCTGCTCTAACTTGACCAATAATACATTTTACCAACTATCTCTCTTCTAGATCTGTATTTCCCATAATATTCTTGGATGTTATTAAAGAAACATTCATGACACATTAAGTCAGAGTTATACATGATTTGTTTAAAATGATAATCTAGACTTTTACAGGATTGTCATTGTAGGTAATTGAGACTAACTCTGAATATAAAAAGAAAATAATAAGAATTTGTAACCTTCTAGTAGTGAAGAAACTGTCCTCTTATTATTTTTCCTATTTTTCCTCTAATTTTTTCTTATATTCTTCTACATTTTTTTTATTATGCTGTGTGTTTCTATTTCAACTAATACTTAGTTAAATTCTTTTAAGACCAGGACACAATTATTTCTATCCTAGATATGTTTTCAATCTTAAACTCCTTGGGAAACATTTTTCACTGAGCTGAAAGTTTATCCTAAATTGTAAGTTTAGGAAACTAAATTATGCTAGTTTTGCTTAAAGTATTTCAAAGATTTACTCCCAAACAGAAATTATATCCAAGATGTTAGTTTTGGGATTTTGAATTGTCATATAAAATATTAGATAAATTCTTCAATTTGATAAATTGCAAAGATAGGTAAAAGTACTGTCGTTAAACCCCAAGTCTGTAGTGTACAAGATGATTCACGTCTATCAATTCTTCACTTGGGAGGCTGAAACTGGAAGAGAATAATTTTCAAGCCTGCCTGAGCTATGTAGCAAGGCCTTGTCCAACACATATTCAAATTCTAATAATGTTTTGTTCCTTTCATTTAATATAGCATACATTAAGCTGAGTATGTTTTTTGTGCTGAATGTTTAACTTTCTGTATTAAAACTAAGAAATAGTATAGGTTTTAATCTTTTTTGTACCATCTTGTCTGTCTACATAGATATTAGTGAAAAACCCAAGCTTGAAAAATTTAGTATATACAGCTACAATTGTTGGAAGAGATGCTGCTGACTTCTCTCTCGCCCAGACAGGGAATATTGTAACAATTTCCCCGAAGTGAGTGTTTTTAACTTACTGAGTTTGTCAAACCTATACTTTTACTATTTACAGTAAATATTAAGATATGACTTGAAGTGTTCTAAATTGCTAGGTACATAAGGTAAAACTCACTCAGAAATAACATATTTATATTTCTGAAATATAGTGCCTCTTTAATTTTGTCAAAGCTGTTCTAACAATACAAAGCAGATGGTTTTTTTACATGTTAATAAATTTCGTTTAACTTGTATGTATATAGACCATTGTGTTAATGTTATAAATTCTTTGTTTATATAGCACAAATCTGTTTCATGAAGGAAATGCAACTAGTACATTTATAACATGCATGTTGCATTATGTGTAGTTTTTGATTATTATAGCAAGATAGGTACATGATGGAAATTTGGAAACTATGGCAGAATTAAAAGCAAAGTTTTAAAGTTCTACTTCCAAAAAAGCACTGATATTACCATATTTTTTTATCTTCTTATAGTTATTGTGCCCATAAAGATATGTATATGTGTGTATATATATTTATATATGTATATGATTTTTTTAATATCTTAATTATGACATATAAAGAAATACGTGATTCATTTTTTTCAAATATATTCAGTTCTGTTGTATATTCATCATACCCTCTAGAATGGATAATCCATGGTATTAAGAATTATATACTTTTATCTAATTACTATATCTCATGAGCCTAAAACAATTCCTGACATACTAGAAATTATCTACAAATATAAATTGAAAGAGTGAATTAGTGTATTAATGGGCTGTAAGCATTACAGAGAAAATTCTTAATTTAATGTGGTGCTCTTGCACCGAATTTGAGCTTCTACACTCCAGGAATGACTCCTCTACGATCAGCTTTTTATTTTAGCCCATGAATCTTATTCCATCCGTTTGCACAAAATTTAGAATAGTGGGGACACATCTGAATATAAAGTCCTCCTGTTGTATGTGGTCTATTATTTTTTTCCTACAAAATATAGTTTTTGAATTTCTGATGATTTTTAAATGCACTCATTCACTTTGCTCTTTGCTTCTGCCTTATCTCAACCATTAACCAGTGGTTCCACAAACCATGGCAGTTAGGCCAAGGTTTGACAACAAGGTAATGTACTAATTTGTTTATTATCAACATTTTACCTTAAGAGAGGAAATATAAATGTAATAATTTGAAGGAGAAAATAACCAAGTATTATATATAATACTAGTTATGCTAAGATGCCAGAGTAAAAGTCAGTGGTAAACTGTCCCTGGTATTTATCAATTATATTCAGTTGAGGAAACCCAGCTTATTCTTAATTCAAAGTCCATTACTAACATGAAAAAAGAAAGCAAGAAGTGCTACATTTCTTCCTTGCAAAAGAAAAAACCCAGAGAAAACTAAGTTAACTGCATGATAGATTGGAAGAGGCGATTTCTTAGTACTGTGATACTGTTTTATACCTTACAACTATTCTAAAAAAATGAATTAGCAAGCCTCCTAGCTGTTTAAAACCTATGAGGATGGGATAGCTTCAAAGAAATATTCTTGTGTGCCATAAGCCTCCACTTCTTCTCTTTCAATTGGTTCTGGGTCTTTCCTTTCAAGACTTATAGCAGAGCATTTTAGCTGTCAAAATATGGCCCAGTGTCAGCATTTTTCTATAAATTGGTGATTAGAATCATGTCCATAGCTGGAGACCCTCCCATTAGACTACATGCTATGCTACATGTATTCTATGTATAACACATGGCATACAAAAAGTGAAAATACCTGAATATATTTTCTTTATTTCAAATTTTAATTGATTTTTGTCAAATACCTAACATACTACTTCTCTTTATCTACTATCATCAGGTTGTACTTTCCAACCTTAGCGTGAGGTATTATTTTATTTCAGAAATTTTTGTTAAATGCATATAAGCAAAAACAAATACAGAACATGATTAAGAGTTTATGAACAAAAATATACTCACAATTTCATACAAAGTATATTTGGTTTTATATTGTTTCCTACAGGAAGATCCAATATGTGATATATTATGCATATGGTTGATAGCTAAATTTATATTATTCAGATGGCTTCATACTTAAATGTTTTAATTTTTGTAAAAGTGAATACAGTTCACAGTGTAGGTCTTAAACTTGATCTGTACCCGATATATACTTGTCTTTATTTTAATAAAATGTTTCCTCTTATTTTTTTTTATTAAACAGAAACCAAATTGTCCTTGTTGTGAAATTTTTAAGTCGCTTCCTCCATCCTGCTGAAGCTACACTATTACTAATTTCAAAACCTAAAGGTGGAGTAGGAGGCAGTACAATGGCTTTTGCTCTGAAAGGAGAAGTATTAAATTTTAAAGCAATTGTAAGTACTTATTTTGTATACTTTTGTCCCTGTTCCCCAGCCCCTGTAATGTCACATCATGATTATTCTTGCCTGTTTGTCTCTGTTAAGGTCTTAGTCCTTTAGTCATCTATTTGCATCAAACCTTGTAATATAAGGTCTTGGTATGAGGGCACTGAATATTTGGAGTTGATTCACCAAATATTTTTCTGCCACAGAGATTTATCAGTTTTTAATATATCTTAATTTTTATTTATTTAGTGTGTACTTGTATGTGTGTGTGTATGTGTGATTCATATGCATAAACATGAATGCTTGCACATATATGTTAGCGCATGTGTGCCATAGCCCTATGGAGGTCAGAGCATTATGGTAATATACTGTGTATTTAATAAAGTTTGCCTGAAAATCAGCAGACAGATTCACCTACAGATTTAGCCAAGAAGGTCAGGGAGAGGTGGCACAGGTTATTAATCCCAGCCTTGGGGCAGCAGAGGCTGGATCTCTAAGTGAGTACAAGGCCAAATAGAGTCTGTTAGTAGTGATACACACCTTTAATCCTAGAACTAGGAAAGTTGAGCCAGGAAGTGAGATTATCTTGGCAGAGATGGAAAGACAAGGTAGGAGGAAGCAGGCATTCAGTCCTTTGCCTGAGACCCCTTTATCTTTATGCTGAAGATTTAAGACACATTCAGTCTGGGGATTCCTAAGGAGTGGATAGGTGAGACTTGTCTGTGGCTTATTCCTCTGTCTCTGATCTTTCAGCTTTTTCCCAATATATGGCTCCAGGTTTTTATTATAAGACCAGGTAGAATTCCTGCACAGCTCACAGGAGGTAGTTCTCTCCTTCTCTGTGGCTCATACTATCTACACATATCTCCCCAAAAAAGGAGTTAAAGGGTTTGTCATCTAGCACTTTTACATGCTCTATCATCTTTCTAGATGGGCATTCATCAGTTTATCTTGAGTATTCTGTAGAAAATAATATAAAGTTCATGCTAATACGGCATTAATTGAAGGATTATGATGTTCTTGACTGAATTCTACATGTTTATCTCTCAAAAGATGGGGAAGAAATAAATACATTGGGAAACTTTAGTAAACATCTTGTTTAAATGTTATTTGCTTCCATGGATAAATGGTAAAGTGGAGTAAATTTGTTGTTGCCTGGTTTTTGACTATGCTAGGCCAGAATATAAGGTACAAAGAATGACTCTAGAAGTATTAGCTAGTATCCAGATAATAGAAAAGAGTACCAAGGTGCTCACATGGGCAGACTGTTTTCTTTTTAATAATGGATACTTCACATCTCTCAAATCTTTCATATACATTCTCTGAAATAATGTTTTATTATTTTGTCAAATGCAGTTCAGAGGGATGGCTGATTTTTATCCCATCCTTAACCTTAAATAAGGGAGAGGAAACCTGAAAACAGAATGCCTGAATGCTATGCATCTCTGATTATATCCTCTTTGTCATTCAGGTCAAAAGGGAGTAGATTACAGTATAATAGAGAACATATTTGAGACAGACACAGTCATAAATGTAAAATTTGTAGATTTTTTTATACAGAATTAATTTGAAATTTTGTTATCTGTACTTTTATTATAAATATGTTGTTATAGCCACCACAATATGAACATAGACAACCATTATTCATACACAGTGTACAAAAATACATACACTTCCTTTACAATATGGTTTCTAGCCCTGTCCAGACTGAGGTCCAGATGCACAGAGCTGTAGTCCCAGACCACTTAGCCACCTGCAGCTGCTTACCCCCCCTCCCCAAATGACTCAGACATTTGCATTAAATTCATGTTTGACCTATGGCTTAGGCACATTGCTTGCTAGCTCCTTCATCTTAATTTCATCCAATTTCCTTAATTCATCCAATTTCCTTAATCACTTCTGCCAGGTGGCCCGTGGCTCACTTGTGTTCCTTACATGCATCTTCTTTGGGCATCTGGCTCAATCTGCTTCTGACTCCGCCCTCCTTTTCCTACCTATTCTTATACCCCACCTACTTCTTCTAAGGTGCTCACCAAGGACCGAAACAGCTCCTTTACTTAAAGATTGATATTCACAGCATACAGAAAGACATTCCCACATCATCTCCCCTTTTCTATCTAATCAAAAAGGAAAGTTTCGATTTTAACATAGCAAAATTATATATAACAAAACAACTATCAAGCAAGAAATATAGTTACAATGTCTATTCTATTTGTATTTAGCAAAATTAAAGAAAATACTCTATCTTCTACCTTATATCTGTGATTCTAAAGTTTCATATCTAATATACCTTTTATAATAACTAAGGAAAACTATACATATAATTAATCTTCAACCACACCAACGACCACAGAAGGATATAATATTTAACCAATTAAACAGGAAGTATAAGCAATTTCCAAAATCTAGAAATGATATAGATGACACCTATCTGTCTGGACAGTCACCCAAAGTTCCTTTATAAAGTTGGGGCATTTATCTTCAGCCTATAAGCCCAGAGTCTCTTTTCATTTCAGTAAAGCAGGAAATTTCAAGGACTGCTCTGCCCATTCTGATATTCAGTCGCTTCTCCTTGTGTCCTGAAGGATGTCTGACAGGTTTTTTTTTTTTGCAAAGCAGGAATCTGAATGACCATCTTGGCTTGTTCTGCCAAAGTTCAGAGGTCACTTTCTTATTGAACATGCATGTCCAGTTTAAATAGCATACTGTCAAGCAGTCAATACAAGAACAAGTTCTTATCCAGTGGCTTACCATTGTCACAATGAAAGTAAACTCCATATGGAGCTACTTCGATGCCCATTTTTTCTCAAGTAGATTGATGCTGCCAGGAGCAGATCTGTCTCACTGTCCAGAAAAGTCTAAGTTCTTAAAATATTTTAAATGCCATATTCTGTAGGTCTTAGAAGTGTTTGAAGATTACCTATCTAATTGAAATATATCTTTGTATACCTACAAAAATCTAACATCCATTTCTTAATTATACATTACAATTTAAATCAGTTATATAAACATCATACCTTAAACAAGAGTAGAAAAATACATACAGCATAACAAAATTGACTTTAAATTTGTATCAATAAACCAAAATCCATAACAATATAAAATATTTTGAGATTAACAGCTGAGGTTTTGATTAAAGTAAATTCAATAATCTGTTTTTTAAAAGTCACTCATATACCATATGCCCCTTTTCTTCTTAGAAAGAGATTAACTATGACAATTAACTATTTATAATGAAAACAAACATTTATCAGCAATGTTTTGGGAATTTGGGTGTAGTTTTCCATTACTACTTCCTGATGATTACGGGATGCTGCCAATCTTATAGGTTCTTGGGACTGGATCATCTTAGTCTGCATTCCTGAAACTGATGTGACCATTTCTTCCCATCAAGAGAATTTTCAGGTGGTCTTGGTTGATGAAACCATATTTGCCTGGAAGCAATCCATAGGTTCTCATCTTCTGTGCAAACAAAAGCAGAGTGCTTCCAAAGTAATGTATCCTTAGACACAAATTTCAAAGTCAAGATACCTTTAAAATATATATTCTTGTTTAACTTAACAGCCTTTGCAATCCATTGTCTTTCTGAAGTTAGCTCATTAACAGTTAAAAAATTAAAAGAAAACAATAATAACATAATCCATATTCTGTGCCTATTTTCCATCATTACGTGGCTTATTATATTTATATTACTCTATTTCTTGTTTTTAGGGATTTACTCTACCCTCTTTCTTTTCTCTCTGAAGCCTATGTACCTTTTACACACATTGTAACCTGTATACAGGGTTTTTTTTTTTTCATCTAAATCTTTCTTACTGTGAGTCCTTAATCATTTTCCAACTAGAAGAGCTTTTAAAATTCTAGCACTCTCTTAAAGAGCTACATAGTTTTTGCAGATAAAGCAGAGTCAGGAAGTTCCCTTAAAGGGCCATCTCTGTTCACTCCTAACAAACAGAACAGACCCAAGAAAATGTGGCTACTAAGAAACTGTCTTTGACACTGTTTCCTTTTGGTTCAAAATTACAGAAACCTTAAATAAATCACATGCTACCAAGTCTTCTGTGAGACTTCAGAACTGGCTTGGTTGCAGGTTATGCTTCTACCGCAAGTTCCGTGCCATTTTGAATGTGGCCACACTATCTCTGTACAATGATCCGCTTCAGATACACAATTTGGAAGCTGCTTTGGCTCAGTTTCTGTGATCTAGAGGCCTTTCTAATCTTTCTCGGGCTTTAATGTGTGTGTTTGGCCCATGTTAGGACACCATCTGTTAAAATAAGCTTTCTTACCCGGTCCGGCCAGGAGACCAGACTACAACATGCCATCCCAGACAGCTTAGCCATCTGCTACTGCTTAGGCTCCCAAAAATGACTCAGACACTTATATTAATTTCATGCTGTTTGGCCTATTACTTAGACATGTTGCTAGCTAGTTCCTTCACGTTAACTCAACCCATTTTCATTAATCTGTCTGCCACATGGCCTGTGGTTCACCTGTGTTCCTTACATGTTTCTTCTTTGGGTGTCTGGCTCAATCTGTCTCAGACTCCACCCTCATTCTCATACCAATGTTCTGATTCCTCTTCCTACCTCTATGGTGCCTGTCATGGGCCAAAACAGCTCCTTTATTTAAAGATTGATATTCACCGCATACAGAAAGACATTCCCACATCACACTTCATTTTGTCATATATAACATATAAGTATGTTGTACATTTGTATATCTGTCTGTCTGTCTATCTATCTATCTATCTATCTTTCTTTCTATCTATCACTTACAGATAGAAATCATATATTATTATTCCTGAAATCAGTATTTGTTATCTGTTCTTTTACGAAATCATTTTAAAGAACAGTTTAAGAATTTTTATTAGTAGCACATTATTGTGGATAAGTATAAGATAAACACATTTACTCTATATGAATTTTAATATAGAATATTTTTGGGAAAGTAATTTTATTAGTTACTGCAATAACCAATTGGATAGTAGGTTTTTGAGGTTGCATTTAATAATTGAATACATTCTGTGTTTTTTTTTTTATTTAAAAAAGGATTTAATTGGGTATTGCTTCCAGTTTCAGAGGTTTAGTTCCTTTTTATCATGGTGAGGAGCATGATGACATGCAGGCACACATATGATGGATAGATAAGTAGCTGAGAGTTATACATCTGGATCTCCAGGCAGCAGGAAGAGAGCCCTTGGGCCTGGCTTGGGCTTTTGAAACCTCAAAGCACATGCTAGTGACATACTTTCTACAACAAGTGCATAAGTCCTCATCTTTTCAAATAATTTCACTCCCTGGTGACCAAGTATTAAAATATATGAGCTTAAGGGGTCATTCTCATTCAAATCACCACATATTGCTACATATTTTATTTATCTCCCTCTCCTCAAGAGGGTTTCACTGTGCAGCCCTGACTATCCTAGAACTCACAGAGATCAGCCTGCCTCTGGAGTGCTGGGATTAAAGTCCTACACTGCCACCACCCAGTTATCTATTCTTTTGTAGATGTACCTCTGACTTTCTTTTGCTACTTGGCTTTTTTTTATTATTGTTGTCTATATGGAATATGTGTCTACAAATATGGACACATGAGTGCCATGTTGTGTATTTTTAAGTTAGCAGACAACTTGTGTGTGTGTGTGTGTGTGTGTGTGTGTGTGTGTGTGTGTGTGTGTGTGTGTATACCCTTGCCACAACACATACATGGGGGTAAGAGGAGACTGTTTTCAGAGTCATTTCTTTCCTTCCATCATGTGGGTTTAGGGGGTCTAACTTGGGTCTTTAGGCTTAGTGGCAAGCATCTATACCCGGTGATCCATACTGCAAGCTTGTGTCTGGTCTAGCCTTTTAACATGTGCTTTTTATCTGGTTATACATACAAAATTTTACAGACAAAATGAACCCCTCTTGCCATTCATTTTACATAAGCAAGATGATCCCATTGTATTTCATGGTCTGTTAGATCTGGCACCAAACCTCCTGAAGGGAGGGGTTGTTTGTTATCTAGATGCTTCTAAGTTTAAGAGAGTTTAAGTCTTTAGCTGAAAAATTAGTCATTTTACTTAAAAGGTTTTTTATTGTTGTTGTTTGTTTTTTTTGGTTTTTTAACATGCCCGCCACTGTTCCCACATCTCTTCCCTGTTCCCAGTCATCCCTGAATTCCTTAATTCCCTCCCAGCATCTATTTTTTGGAGAGGGTCAGGACTCCCAGGGTGAATTAATGCAGTCTGACACTTCCAACCCCCATAGTTGTTCCTCTTTAGGGAATAGTCTCCAAGAAGCCAGTTCATGCACTAGGAATACATACATACATTCTTGTTCCACTGCCAGAGGCCCTATAAACTGCCAACACCATTCAACTCTCATTCACATTCAGAGGGCCTAGTTCAGTCCCATGCTGGTTCCCCAAGCTGTCAGTTCAGAGTCAGTGAGCTCCCAGTTGCTCAAGTCAGCTATCTTTCGGTTTCCGCATCATCATCTTAACCCTTTTGCTCATATGATCTCTCTTTTCTCTCTTCGACTGTACTGGGAACTTGACCCAGTGTTTAGCTGTGGATCTCTGCATCTGCCTCCATTAGTTGCTGGATGAAGGTTCTATGATGACAATCTGGTCGTCAATTTGATTATAGGGGAAGGCTAGTTTATGCACCCACTCCACTAATGCTTGGAATTAAGGACATCTTTGTGGGTTTTTGGATATTTTCCTAGTACCAGGTTTCTCTCTAAAAGCACAGTGACCCTCTTATCAAAGTTTGTTGTTCTCCCTGTCTGTTCCCTTCCCCAACACAATCCTCACACGTTCTCCTCCTACCTCCCTGTAGTTAGAAGTTTCTCTGTTCCACACAGCCAGTCTGACAGACACTTAGTCCCACCTCCCCTTAACCCCTCCCAACTATGGTCCCTTTCCTCAGGAGTTATTTTCTATTTCCTTCCCAGGGTGGTCCATGGATGTGTTTCTTAGGTTCCACCTTGTTACCTAGCTATTATGATGTTGTAGATTATAACCTGTATAATCCTTGCTTTATGTCTAGATATTCTATGTTTTAACATCATTATTTGTTGTGACATTTTTTTTTCCCATAAGGATATTTTAAAATGCAATGTTCCATGTTACCAATGGAAAGAAGTCACTGTGAATGTGAAAAATCCCTTTTCAATGGGTGGAGATTTTAGGTAAGTTATTGTTTTAATGTAAATTTATTATTTCTTTATATTCAGCATGATTCTTTTGAGGAGAAATTGCATTTATATTCTTTATATTCCTATGAATTCTGACAGCATTTTCTGCACAAGTCCAAGCCAGACATAGTCCTGGCATAGAGATTAAGTAGAACACAAAGTTCCGTCTCTAATCAAGATACTATTTGTAAATGTTATCTGCTGAAATAAGAAAAATGAGTTTTCTCAGATCTTGAAATCAGACTCATGCAATAAATGTTTTGGAACCAAAAGTGTCAATATACTATGAAATGCTTTGTGTTTAGCATTTCATAACTTAATATTTGGAAATTTGAAATATTTCTAATCTATTTTCAGACTTTTAATGACTTATTATCAATAATTTCATACATGATTGATTTTTACTAAAATAGTTGTTTGCAAATTTGATTTGCATATCTATATAAATTTGCATATCTATATAAATTTAATAGTGAGACCTTCAACAAATTTATCATATCTGTTGTATTCTCTAACTCCAAAATATCTTCCTGGTTCCTTTTTATAATCTCTTTTGATGTTTTCTGTATTTAGTGCTACATTAGCTTCATACTTTCTTAAATGTTTCTTTGAAAGCATGTGTAATGACTAATTTGAATTTATTTCCCATTAAGTCTAATATCTGGGTCACATACAGTTTCTGTCATCTATTTTGTTTCCTTTTTCTTTACATTTTTCATACTTTTCTCTTTTATTTCCTGTCTTTAAATTTTTTCATGTAATATTTTTTGATTATATATCTTCCTCTCCCCTAACTTCTCCTATGTCATTCCTACCATCTCAACTTCATGACCCCCCCAAAACAAACAAAAAATGCAGATCGAAATAAACAAAAATATCAAACAAAAACAGAAAACCGTATAGAAATTGGAGTTGTATTGATCAATTATATTTGTATGAAACTTGGTGTAATTCCACTGGAGGAAACTGATCTTCCTTTTTTCAGCAGTAATCAGTTACAAACAGAGATTTTCCTTTTTCCAGCAAATATCATTTACAAACAGTATCTTGGTTAGAGATGGGACCTTGTGTCCAGTTCTACTTCATATCTTTGCCAGAATTTGTCTGACTTGGACCTGTGCAGGCCTTTCTTTCACAGTTTCTGTGAGTTTATATATTTATTCTTCCTGTTGTACTTGAAAGACATTGTTTCTTTAGAGTTATCTATCACCTCTGGATCTTACAATTTTTCTCCCTCTTCTTATACATACGTCCCTGCAATGTGGTGAATACATCCCACTTAGGTTCGAGTTCTCCAGGGTTTCTCTCACTCTGTATATCACCTTGCTATGGGCTTCTGTATTAACTCCCCATCGACAGCAACAAGAAACGTCTCTGGTAAAGGTTGAACAATACCCTTGTGGGTATGGCAATGTGTCTTTAGGAGTCATTTTATTACTGTGTTCATTTTAATGCTATTATTACTGCAGAATAATAGTAGTTGGGTTTTTTTCCTGAGATCCATAACACATCTTGTCTTGGGTTTTTGACTATGTTAACAGTATCAGGTATGTTATAGAATGGGCCTTAAGTTCAATCAAATAGTATTTGGTTACTCCTATAGTATTTGTCATACTATTGCAACAGGGTTTGTTGCTGGGTGCTACACATTATTTTCCTCTTGGGTAGCATGCATCATAGGACCTTCTATTTTCATGAACACTAGGTGTGAAACTTCTAGTTGGCACAAGTTTGATTTCTTTCAGTGTTATAACTAATTTGTATGTTTATGACAGAGAGCCTTGCTGTCAGGTTGTGGAGGGTAGCAAATAACATTGGCAAAAGCCTGTAATGTTTGGTAGAGGGATGTGTGACACTTTTAGCAAATAACTAATTTTCAAGTTTCATAGTTTCTGTGAAAGATTCTAGACATATTTGAAAATGTATTCTGCTCATTCTGAGTACTGCTTCTATCTCTGCCAAGTTTATTTGTATTTATATTTAATTTTATTTTCTATATAAATATTTCACATGTTCTGTTTGAGGTTTTTCCTTTTTACCTATTCTATCCTTTGAGTTTCAGAATGAACACACATGTACACTCAGAATATAGGTTATAGATATGAGAAAAATGGAAAGGAACGATGGTTTGTTGTTAATTGAATTTTTTTATATTACACTTGGAAATAATTCTTTCTGTGTTTATTTCAGTGTTATTCTTGTGGAGTCCACAACACTTATGTATTTACCATCACAAGTAACTGAATCTTCAAAAGCTGCTGAGATCTCTGAGTAAGTTCTTCTGGCTGACATGGCCTGCACTTAATAAGAGAATCTTATTCAAAAAAATAATACATATATATTTTTAAGCCTTCTGAGTCATTAACTCTAGATTTCTGTATTTTTTAGTTTTTTGCTTGAGTAAGAGCCTTTTTGTCATCATGTAATTTGCTTAAATAGCTATAAAATATTTTTCATATAAAATATACTATGATATTTAAGAGTCATATTTCTTTTCAACTTTGCACTGTCTAAGCATAAATAACCCAAAATCATAAAAAAGTTAAGAAACAGGAAAATTTAGTTTACTTCATGATTAGAAATGCAATATAGTAATTTTATATCACAAATTTGGCATGTTTACATTGTTTTCTTGTCCTTTTGGGAATCCTTAATCTTTAGTAGCTGAGCCATCTCTCTAGCCCTTGAAGATCTTTTAAAGTGCTAAACTTGATCAAAGGTTGTGAGTTTTTCATAGCTGTTGAATGCAGAGTTATCAGTAAAGGCACAATCTTTTCTGATGTACCCTAATCAAATTTTTAAAAAATTAAAAGAGCAAATATATAATTTATGAATTTAATTTTTCCAAAAAGGATATTTTGAAAGCACCTACAAAATAATGACTCATTCAACAAGAAGCACAACCAAAAGAAACATGTCTATCATGTTCTAAATGTTTTTCATTACTCTGTTTCAAATATTTGTTTGCATTTTCTTTCATATATTTCCTTAGTACATTTTCTGAGTCTTCTCAGATGGAAAAAGCAGAAACAATATTTTTTCTAAACAAATTTCAAACACAAAGAAGTTGTTAAGAAAATAAATTTAAAATCATGAGCAGAATGAATGTATGATGTAGTAGGCCTAAAATTTATAAAAAATATATATGAGTATGTTGACTCATTATTATGTTGTCTCAGTATTATCCTAGTCTAAAGTATAAATTATCAGGATACCAAGAACAATATATACTTTCAAATTTTTAATGAGTTTTCAAATGCCTCTTTCCTAGTTACAGTAAAATATTGCACTTCTACAATGGGAAAATTGTGTGAGAATATGAATCTTAGAGAATATTTTGCATGGAAAAGTCTATGTTACTTTTAAGTGATGTCTTTAAGAACCAGTGGAAATTATTTTTGAGGTTTTAATCACATAAAATGTAAAAACTAAATTGCTTAGCAAAAGCACTTTGGGTTACATATTTTAGTGCTTTTTTGTATATAAGATAAATACACTTACACAAACTAAATATGAAAACAATTTTCACTTCACCCATAAGTTAACTTTTTGGTTTTGTTTGTTTGTTTCTTTCTTTCTTAAAAATGAACTTTACATTTAGCATTGGTAGGCCTTGTACTTCCTAGGTATTCCAGGATGTCCTCAAACGTATAACGTCTTCTAGTGGAGACTTTCAGAAATGAAGTTTTTACCATGTGGATTCACACAACAAAAATTGAAAATACATAGAACCTAAAACTGTGTTACTTATTAGTATATTATTCAAAAATATTAATAAAGCTATTAGAGTGTTCCATGAAACTTTAATTGTGTGTGTGTGTGTGTGTGTGTGTGTGTATGTATGTGTGCACATTTGTTCATCTTCCCCTAAAGACTAGATGGGTTTCCCCTGGAACTTGAATTATGAGCAATTAAGATCTTCTTTACAATGGATGCTGAGAAACTAAACTGTGATCTTCTAGAATAGCGACAAGTGCTCCTAATTCTGAGCCATATCTCCAGCCCCAAACAGTTGTCACTCCCAATTCAATCCAAAGGAATTACTAGCTGAAGATTAGTACAGTGACCTTAGCTAAAATTTGAAAGTTATCAATGGATTGGATGGGTGTTCTCAGAAATGGGCATATTTTTAGTTATTTCTTTTAGTGATAGGATTTTCTAGTCTTTTTCAGAGTTACTGAGTTATTTATATGTTTAACGTATATTTACTAAGTGGGACCACAAGCAATGCTGTGAATAATTAGGAAATGAAGGGTAAGTCAGTCATATGTGTTGTAGTATGAATTTCTGGCCTAGCTCTGAGATTCAGACTTGCTCACAATCCCGCTGCCACTTAGACCAAAATAATCACACAAATGCTTATATTAATTACATGCTGCTTGGCCTAAGGCTCAGTCATATTGCTCACTAGCTCTTGAATCTTAACTCAACCTACTATTATTATTTTGTTTAGCCACATGGCTTGGTACCTTTTCTCATAGCAGCATTCTTCTTTTCTCTCTTTGACTCCACCTTCTTCCCCTTTATCTATGATCAGATTTCCTGCCTACTTCTAAGATGCCTTGCCATAAGCCAAAACAGTCCCATTATTAACCAATGATATTCATAGCATACAAAAATACATCTCACATCAATGTGTAACTCAGAAGAAGCCAACTATCAAGTAGAGAAGAAAACAATAATCTCTAAGAGTGAAGCACTTTTGACAGTAAAATTAATTTATGATTAAGAAATGCTATTATCCAATGTATTGGAGAATATCTAGTATAGAATATAGACCCTTGTTTTTGATTTCCACATATAAGTTGAAGTCTGAAATGATGAGTTGTAATTTTCTGAACAGAGTCTAAAGGAAGGAGAAATGTTTCCCATACACATACAGATCAGGAGAAGAGAGAATTTCAAAAGTATGATAATGGCCTGTCAAGGAGAAATGAAAGCACAATTTTAGCGGTGGTCTTTAAGAACAGCAGAGATACACATGAATTAAGGCTAAAAAGGATGCTACGTGTTTAACATTTGCTTCATAATTATTCGTCATAGAATACATTACACTAGAGATTTCAAGCTTCATAAATTTACAATCCTTATTATTCATCACTATATCACAAAATAGCTAGACTCAATATAGTCATGAGTGAATAGCTTGTTAGAAATCTTTGTAGGCCCTAGTTCTTATTTCATATCCAACAAAAGCTAAATTCTGGAAAGACATGTATTTCAAATATATCTGCTACACTGAAAATTAGGAATATTTAGAATTGGACAAGTGTTTAGTATATAGGACACCAATACTAAATATACCATAGATTAGATGGCCTGAACAGCTAATTTTTATATCTCCCTGTTTTGAAAATGGCAGAATCCATAATGAACACACTGGAACAATTGACCACTAGTGACAGTTTACTTCATGATTTATAGATAATTGCCTGGCTGCTGTGACCTCATTGAATTTCCCTATGGCAACTAATACACCCCCTCACAGTTTTTCAAGAAACATAGACATATGGAGAATTAAAACTAGATTTGAACAGAATTGTTGCCTACTTGGCTAATATAGTACCTTGGATATCTGTCGTAGAGTAACATCATGTTCAAAAAGCTTAGTGGTAGGATATAACCTTTAGAGCTTCTTTTTCAAGATACTCTATAAATAACTCAATGTTTTGATCATTTTAGATTGAGAAGAGCTTAATATCAGTATCAAAAAATTTAAAATATGCCATTTATCCATTTTTTAAAAATAATTCCCACCTCCTCACTCTCATCAACTAGATAATTAACTAGAAACATTGTTATATCAGAATTTGTAAATAATCTATCTTCTTTTGGTATTGTTTTCCCCAAGACTAACAAAAAGCTTTTAAAATATTCTTCATGAAACTTCTCTAGAAGGCATCTATGAAAATGTAGAAACATTTAACTATGATATATTTTATATGTGGCTGTATCTAGCTATTGTACCCAGGACAGCCTTAAGTTAAAGTGTCTATCAAATGCTCAAATTGCGCAAAATAATAAAGGTTCCTGATTGTTAGCAAAATATATTGCAGTACTTTAATTTCCTACCAACATGTATATGAGTAGAATTAAAACACATAATGGGACATGAGTAGGAAATAAAGAATGTGTAAGAAAGTGTTACTCATAATATTTAAATGTAATTAAAAGGAATGAAGTTTATCTGTGATAACTTAGAGATAGCATTTTAAAGGGTCAAATTTAGATATGTATCTGTAAATAGTAAATATTGCTTGATAGTTTAGAGATTCAAATAATCATAAATACTAGCAGATAAAATGGGCAAAGTTTATGGTTTCAGAATACCTCAAACCTAGTGAAGAGAAACAGTTTCCTCGGATTATTATTTGTCATTTCATGACCTGCACTTAAAATTTTAAAACTGCCATGTATTCTAAACTTATAAAAGTGGAGAAAACATAGAAATATTTAAAAAGATGTTTTTCCCACTAAAAAGGAAGTTTGTTTTACAGCCACTTCTGGAGATAATTTTTGATTAGGCCCAAGACACACCCTTTTTTTTATCTCACTATTTAAAAGTAAAAGAGGATCAATCAGCAGTAGTGAGACACAGAGAGGCAGATCTCAGTGAGTTCCACGTTCCATGGCATCCTGATTTTTATAATAAGTTGCAGGCTAGCAAAGGCTACACAGTGAGAACCTGTCCCCAAGAGATGATAGAAATAGGAAAATTTTGGTTTTATCCAATTTTTGTGTTTTTAAAACAAAATAAGCACTATATGTTATATTTTAGACAGCAATAATTACTAAGTATATGCAATCTTTAATAAAAATAGAGAATTTTACAAATTATTTGTGTAATTTTAATGTTAGTTTTCTTTTTCTGACACATATGAATAGTGACTGTGCTGCTGATCGGAGTTCTTCCAATGCTGAAAATGGCTTAAGAACCTGTGAGTACTTTGGTGAAAGGTTTCTGTTTGTTTTACATGGATCTATTTTTTTTTTTGTTTTGTTTTTTGAGACATTTTCCCTGTGTAACAACTCTAGCAGTCCTGGAACTCTCTGTAGACTAGGCTGACCTCAAACTCACAGAAAACACCCTGTTTCTGCTTTCTGGGTGCAGAGATTAAAGGTATGTGCTACCATGAGTTACAATTAAGTTTCCAACCCCAGGTGGCCAGAGGTCCAGACCACAGACTTGCCATCCTAGAGTGCTTAGCCGCTTGTGCTTAGGCCCCCAAAATGACTCAGATGCTTATATTAATTTCATGCTGTTTGGCCAATGGCTTAGGCACATCACTGACTACCTCCTTCATCTTAACCCATTTTCATTAATCTGTCCTTCCACGTGGCCCGTGGCTCACCTGTGTTGCTTACATGTTTCTTCTTTGGGCATCTGTGACTTTGCCCACATATTACCATTCTGATTTCCCTGCCGGTTTTTTCTATACTGCCTGTCATGGGCCAAAACAGTCCTTTATTTAAAGACAGCATACAGAAAAATATTCCCACATCAATCATGCCTGGCTTGGATCTGATTTTTATAGGACAAAAATGAAATATTCATCAAGGGTGGTTAGGCTAATAGAATACAGACTGCTGTAGATTTCTGGACAGATAGAGATTGACTTTTTCATTGTCTGCCTTTTTTTTTGTGGAGGAGCCTTTTGAGAGCTGTACCCACATCTTTCCTTTTAACCCCACATCTGTTTTCACTATGTTTAAATATCTGGTATTCATGTTGCCTTTTAATTTTATTGAACCCTTTAGACCTGTTTAAATACCAGATATTAGGGTTAAGATTATAAAAATGAAGATTTTTATTTACTATTATTAAGCAATCAAAGTGTCAAAAAGATGGGCAAAGTTACAAAAAGGTGGCCTCAAAAACTTCCAATTTGACATTGAGAAGATAATCATTATGTTGCTGAAAATCCTAATATTTGAACAGTGTATTTAATCATACTCTATTAAGAGTTTGAATATTCTGTGAAAAAAATTAAAACAGGGTAGAATGATGGACAGAAAACTGATTGTAGAAATGTTAAGGTTAACTATATATAGTACATCACAATTACAGTGTCACACAGAAACTTAACATTGGATTAGCAATCCTACCTTATATTTCAGAGTTGACTGGGCTCACCTGCATGACTTCATCTCCTGGTCTTTCAAGGCATTACCATCAGATGAAAGCTAGGACTTAGATATTCCAAAGCTAATTTATTCATGTGTCTAATGGTTAATTCTGGCTTTCCCCCGGTATCTTAGGTAGGGATGTTTGCTTAAAATCTTACAAGTGGAATCTTTCCATGTCTCAGACTTCTCATAGAGTAAGCTGGGTTTTGAAAGAAAGTGAGGAGAAAGCATTAGGCAGATGTTAGATTACATTTTCTCATTTAGCATAAGAATTATGGCAATTTACTTCACTAAAGTCTGGCACACAGTGTTCAGATGAAATCACTCATGACTCATGTTTTTCTATTATAATCACTACATTTTGTAGAATTTGAGGCATCTGTCATATTTTAAAACTACTAATAAACAAATATGAATACTTTTTGTGTATATAGTATCCATTTTCAAATCAAATTGTCCATTTTACTTTGTTAAATGAATTGTTTCAGGGTTGTTAAAATTGGATATTTGAGCATGACGTGTGTGTGTGTGTGTGTGTGTGTGTGTGTGTGTGTGTGTGTCTGTGTTCTGTGTCTGTAAATTTAAATAGTACTTTGATCTCCATTCATGAGAGTCATTATTTTTAAGGAAGTTTGAATGTTAAGCTTAAGAACAGGTCACCAATAGTTTCTTATTAAACAGCTGCAGTATCTTTTTTTGTCCTCTTTTGGTAGGGTTTTCAAGACAGGGTTATTTTCTGTAGACTTGGCTGTCCTAGAACTAATTCGGTAGCCCATTCTGTGCTTCAATTTACAGAGACCTGCTTGCCTCTGTCTCCTTGAGTGCTAGGGTTATAGGTGTGTGCCACCACAGTCTGGTGCATTAGATATATTATCTAATAATATTGTGTTATAATGTTTTCAATATTTTGTACATCCTAAAATGTTATTTATTGAAACAATTGTTCATTTGAATAACACTTGATATTACATATCAGCTTTCTGTATGTCATGTTTTCTTAGCAATTAAGTCTAGTTTCATCAGAGAATTCTTCTGTTCAATGCCTACAATTTTCTTGGGAGCAAAAGGATCTTCAAGCCTGGAGATCTACTATCTTCCTTTTGACATGCACATTCGCTATTGTGCCATCATCCTGAGCAACAAAGCAGTAAGAACAGAATTGTTTTCTGAGTTTCTTCTATTGTAGGTGGTTTTCATAATGAAGTAACCATTAAGGCAATTTAAACTCTGGAAACATTCATGTTTGTAGTCCTTAAATTCCAAGACAAGTAGTTTCTTCTGGAGAATACCAAAAAATTCCCACTACAAACTTATGAGAGCAGCATATAGGAATTTCATGGAAGCAGAACCACCATGACTGGCTTCATTTAAGTCTCTGTGGGTCAAAGATCTGGCCTGTTGTGCTAAGTCTTCTACTTAGCGTTTATAAAATCTTGAATGGACCAAGCCTGGTATTTCCTCAGAGTGTCATATAAGGACAAATCTGCTTCCATTCTCACATGTTATTTCTAGAATTCATTTCTTTGCACCGGTGGTATCCTGAAGATTGGTTCTTAAAACCAACAAAGGAGAGAACAGTTCATGGTGGAGAGATAAAGAGATGAGACTTAACTCTGAGTGGCTGACCATAATATAATGATCTGGGGGTAAATTTAGAATCAGCAGAATATATAGCCACATAGCCGCATATCATATTTGTTCACTATATTTAACTAATCAATGATATTAGGAGATAATGCTTACCTAGTATCTGTAGAATTAATTGAATGTGAAAAATAGTATATTGTATTAATCATAAGATATACTTAATTTTACATTTAAAATCGCCATTGAGAAAAACTGCATCATAAAACTCCTTTAGTTTTATTCTACTCAGTGCCTAGAATTGTAGCTCAGTAGTAGAGGACTTGTGTAGCATTTATTCTCAGCAATGGAAAAGAAATCTGTAGGATTCAACTACATTTCACTATTAAAAATGTGTGAAATAACTGTAGTTACATATATATATATATACATATATATATATACATACATATATATATATATATATATATATAGATATATATATATATATATATCCTGATCCCATTACCTCTCAACAGAGCTCTCAAACAGACCAAGTTACACAGCTGTCCAGTCCTATGCAGGCTCTATAGCTACCAGTTTAAAGTTTGTGAGTTCGCATGAACTTGGTCTGTAGATTTTCCCATCTTGATCTTGTCCTCTCTTCTTCATATAATCCCTCTTCCCTCTCTTCAACTGGACTTCTGGAGCTCTGCCTGGTGCTTGGCTGTGGATCTCTGTATCTGTTTCCGTCAGTTACTGGATGAAGGCTCTCTGATGACAGTTAGAGTATTCACCAATGTGATTACTGGTGTAGGCCAGTTCAGGCACCCTTTCACTATTGCTAGTAGTCTAAGCTGGGGTCATCCTTGTGGATTCCTGGGAACTTCCCTAGCACCAGGTTTCTCCCTAACTCCACAATGTCTTACTCTATCACTGTTCCAGCTCAACCATCCTGTTCCCTCATGTTTTCATCCTCCATCTCTTCCTCTCTATACCCTCCATCTGCTGTTTACTCAGAACATATTCTCTGTTTTCCCTTCCCCAGGTAATCCATGTATTCCTCCTTATTAGCTAGCTTTCCCGGAGCTGTGGGTTATAGTCTGGTTATACTTTGCTTTACATCTAGTATCCATTTATCAGGGAGTACATACCATGTTTGTCTTCTGAGTCTGGATTGTCTCATTCAGAATGATTGTTATTATTGATTTTATCTAATGTTCAAAATACCATTTTAAAATTCATCAATTAAGTATAGAAAATTTATTTATTTTCAAGAGTAGAATTGCAAAACCAATTTTCCTTGACATAGAATATGAGAATATTATCTACCTGCATAAATGAACCTAAATTGCTTAAAAATAATTAAGATATTTTTGGTGTCTTCACTTATTAAAACACTACTTTGATTACATGTATTTTGTCCTTGCCAGAGAAAACTTTAAGATAAAATGACCCTCTTAGAAATAAATTTCTGCCCATTGGAAAGAATGCTACAATTTAAAGTGTTTTTGAATTATAGTTGCTTTAATTTGTATATTCAAGTGTATTAATTGCATTAAAGATACACTTGTATGCTCAACTGTATATCATACATGCAAGCAATCACAAATGGTTTTCTTCGTTATTATTAAATGGGTAATAACACCTTTCCTGTCAAGCCCCACCTATTAAAAATTGTAGCAATTAGATCTCTATTTGGTAGTGTTCCACTTATAAAATAAAACCATTTCTACCATTTTAGGAGTATACATTTATTTCATCTTTGTGTGTTTTACTTCAATTTTCAAATAAGAAAGGAAATATCATAACCTTGATACTATAGTTGTACAAATATTGTGTTTACAAAAAATTTAGGTTTACAGGCAGTCTTACAACAGTCCTAAAGGCTCCTGCTATTAGATGTTAGACACCCAAAGAAGTTTCAGATATAAAATGAATTGAAGATCTTAAAATGGAAGCTGTAGCAGAATCAGGACTCAGTCCTTGAAGAATTTCATGTCCTGAAGTTGAGAGAACAGGCAGCACAGAAACATTACAGATCCCAGCAGTTTTTATTTTATGAAATAGAGTCTGCTGTGTTCTTATTCTAGAAGCGCCAAGCATGGACTGAACTCATGTTTTAATGAGGAAGTTTGTAACATTGGACAAGCAATTTTATTTTTCATTTCAAAGCTTTTTTAAGTGTATGATTTTTTTTTAATTACAGCCACTTGTTGTGGTATACTAGACCTCTACCACAAATGCTTATTCTTTATCAATAATCATTATTATAGATTATGCTTGAATCATAAATAATTTATTATTATCTATTTAGCCTTTTGTATTTCTTATCTAATAATGTGTCCTAAAATGCTTTAGGTGTTCATATTCTCATTTTGAAATGCACACTTTAAATTTAAATTTTAGGCCCTTCTTATCAACCTTCCTATCTGATTTCATAGAAAGCTTATAGGATGCTAATGTAATACTATATGCTTTGCTTTATTCATGTAAACTAGTGCATACATTGCTCAGAAAAGCATATAAGAACGTTCCTAGGAGGTGTATAGATTTTCACTTTGACATGACTATTATTTATATTTCTATGAGTGCTTAAATTTATGATTATTATATGCTTATGTTTTAGATTGGAGATTTGATATATATTGTAGAAGGAAAAGGTCTGATACCCTTGCCTTCTAATTTCCTTCCGATTAGACCTCCAAGTCCAATTGACTACAGTACTTCTTTAGAAAAAGGTATGTTATACATGTGTTGCCTTGTTATTTTGCAGATGACATTATTCCTTGTATGGTCATACAGACATCCTTATAGCAATTTTCTCCAATATGCATTCAGATATTAGAAAGCCTACCTTTAACCCTGTTTGTGTCAATTACACTGTACCCTTTTACCAGCTAAAAAAATGATTGATGACTTCTTTATAAATCTGTTTTTAATCTTCAATAATATTCCAATTTATTATACCTAATATAGTCAATAAATCTTATTGATTTCTGTTTAGAAATCAAATCTCTAAATTCTCAAAAATTATTTTTACATCTATATTTCTATCTTTATTTCTAATTTTTGGTTGCTAACACTGAAAGAATTTAGATATTATTAAATTGAAGTTTTATTTTTTGCCTGTCTTTAAAGGGTATCCATCATTTTTATGTTTATTTCCACCTCCCGTATCTTATCCTTAATATGTCCAATAATTCATTTTAATAATTATAGAAATAAAAGACTGAGATTGAGTATGAACTCTGGCAGAAGTTTTGATTGGCGAGAAAAGGGGGTGAGGAAAATGAGTGTGCACTGTTTCTAAGAAAATCAAGGAGCTTGTAAACAGATAAGAATGAGTTTTGTATTTATTTTATCATGTTGTTGTGGATAGTATCGGGTTTTGTTTCTTCATAACAGCAGTTTATAGGAAATCTCTTCCTCATGGTTAAGAGGATTTTTCTATTTTAGATAGAGATATTTTGATTTGGGAATTTTTGTTTATTTGTTTGTTTTTACCTTGAGATCAAATTTGTCTTTGGAGACTTATTGTAACTGGTCAGGTTTGTTCTCTTGTGATAGAATAAGTTGATAAGAGACAGGCGCGTTACATTATTAACACTTTAAGAAAGTGGCCTCAGGGGCTAATAGGTTTTAGTGAATCAGGAGTGTGAGAATCTGTCCTATCTTGTCTTCATAAGGGTTGGTATTACTACTTTATCAGGATCACAGTGTATTAAGTTTTTGTGTATATTGATATCTTTTTATTAAAGCACTATTGAAGTAAAGCTTCTCTTTGATAATGGTAGTAGAGTATCTTTTATTTTTGAAGTATTATTCTTTAATCAATTATTTTGAAATTATAGAACTGTATTACCTATCTTTTCTCTGCTTAATGAATATTTTATAACTAATTGCACTTTTATGTTTTAACTTCACAAATCCATGCTTGATAACACTGATGAGGGAAAAAATGTTCATTTTAAGGAATATTTTTACTTACCACAGAATATAATAAGGAAGATCCAGTTCTGTATTTAAACTGCAAACCTCATCAAGTCCTTGATATGGACCTTAAAGTACCACTGACTAATGAAGCCAAGGAAAAGGCTTTGGCTTTTGCAGCACAGCAACAGATGTCAACTCTTGAGTATGAAAGAAGGGCTATCACTGGCACTCTGGAGAGCAGTACTGTTCGTGCAGCCGTTGCCCTCCTAGGACTAACCAAGATTGAGGTAGAAATAGAAAAATGATACCATTCAGTTGCGTTTTTGGAAAAAAAAATATTTATTTATCCATTCATTCATTCTCTGTGTGTGTTCTCTCTCTCTCCCTCCCTCCCTCCCTCTGTGTCTGTGTGTGTGTGTGTGTGTGTGTGTGTGTGTGTGTGTGTGTGTGTGTGTGTGTATGTATGTGTGTATGTGTGTATGCATATATCAGGCCGTGCTTATGGAAGTCAGGAGACAATTTGCAGGTGTCGTTATTCTCCTTTTACCATATGGATCCCAGACAGTCAGTGTTAAGAGCCAGTATCTGTGCCTGGCTAACTGTCTCAGTGGCTCTAATTCTGAAATTCTATTCAATGTAATTATAATGTTTTTACATAGAGAGTGACGAATATTCTCTTTTTGCTTCATATGAGGGAACTGAGTTGTATTTTATTCCATTTTGTTAGATATAATGGCACCTGAAATAATGTTAATCATAGCACTTATAGTCTTGATTTCTCAGTAATTTTCAGTTATGATTAAACATTAGACTATTCTGGGGATCTTAAGTAACTCCATCACACAGGCCCACTCTAGAACAATTGCATTGGAATCTAAGGAAATCTGTGAGTTGAAATACATTCTACAACTTGCCCAATATAATGTCTGTTATCAAATTACAAAGCTACTTATAGACTCTCTAACCATGCCAAGCTGTGTGATTATAGGATGGTTACTTAAACCTCTGTAAGCTGCCATTTTTATATTTTAATATAGTGTTAATGGTCATTTATGAAAATTGAGATGTTTGCAAAAACTTATTAAATATTACTCTGTTCATGCATATTTGTGATCACTGTTATTATCATAGGGTTGTTTTCTTCATCTTGCTGAAGACAAGACACACTGTTGATATACACAGATTTATTTTCTTACAGATAGATAGATATGTAGATAGATCTCAACTAAATAGTTGGCATTCTACAAATGATATATTTGTTCAGGTCCTATAATCAATAAGGCCTATTACAACTTTCTAAGAAATAAATAAGATATTAAAGATGCCCTTCATTTTAAAGCTCTAATAAGTTCATAATTATAATACCAAGGATTGGACAGCTTCTTCTTTAACTTACACCAGATGCTTTCAAGAAGTTGATGATTCTCTTTGACTAAACTTCATAGTTCTACTGAATAGTGAATTTGGGGAGATTAATATGCAGTGATTGCAAAAGGTTTTTAGTGAGTGATCATTTTAAGCTATCAGCTTATCATAAGAAAATTCCTTTGTCTTTTTATCTCTTAAATTTTGTTTTATTTTTAACTAATACATCTTAAAACAATTTATTTAAAACAGTTAAAAAAGTTGTCTGTGGAAGTTTGATTTCTTTAGGTGTGAGCTATATTTCATATGTGATTGTCATTGACATTTGTTTATTTCTCCTTTAATATTCTAAATTCTTAGAAATATATAAGGTTTCATTTAAAATTTTTTGTCTGTCTTGATATCTAACACACGATACCTATTCTCACATAAATAGTATCCTGCTTCACTTATATTGTTAAAGCTACTACTATCTAATTTTTATTTAAAAAGTATTGTATCTAGAAAAGGGAATGTGCTTTAATTCACTATTATAAATAATGGCCTTATGAATTTAAAAAATATAAAGTCTAGATATGTAAATGATTTGATTTGGATACCTAAAAAGGCATGAAACCTAGTTGTTTTTATGTGATGACTTGGTATTTCTGCAAAGAAGATCAGTATCTGATATATAGATGTGGAGGAGCATAGGTTCCTACTCATGAAGTAAAACTGTTTTTCAGGATTGTTTATTAATGAAATATTTTTCTTGTAAGGCAACTTGTTGATTACCATAAGCTATACAAAAGGGAACATGAGTTACCCTTACAGATGACACCTTGGCATTTGTATGCATGAATGCTACCTTCTTCTCACTTATATGATAACATGTCTAATAAAATAAGTTTATATATACTTTTTGTGTATTTTCCCTCAAGTGTTTTATCTGAGCACATAATGCTACCTTGTGTTTTGAAGATAAAAGTTAAGAAACTTACAATAAGATTTCAATGTTCATTTACAGTGCCTTATGCTCTTTAATATGTCGAAGTTGAAGAAGCCTAAATCCATTTTATATGCAGCAGAACTGAGTCTTCCTGCACATTTTAATATACCCAGGACAATTTTTATACCTCAGATTCCAGAACCTCCAGCCGTCCAGACTCAATCTCTAGAAATTAAATCACAAATTATAACAGGTAACAGAAGATTTGGATTGAATATCTAGGAGTATTACAGATATTTTAAGGCAGTAGCACACTAGATGTTTATTCATGCATGGTAAATGTATCTTTAATTGAAACCATGTTTTTATTTTTAAATTATTTGTTGTTGGTTTCCTAAAGCATGCCTATTCTATAATTGTGGTCAGGAAGATATAAGTTATTTTAATATGAATATTGATATGTATATACTACAAATATTAATGACATAGTAAATGTGTAACTAAATATTTTTCTGAAATTACTTTTCAGTTTTATTTTCATTCTTGTCTACCTGATGGATAATACTATGACTAATTCCTTAACTAATGCTATCTTCAAATGTACTATAACTTTAGTTTTATTATATGATATGTTTTGGTTTTAATTTTTTTAGTGAAGTTTCACTTGTTGATTTTTTCTGGGTTTGTATTAGCTATAAAATATTTCTAAGCCTTGAATCATAAATTCAAGGATTTGTCTGTTTTCCTTTCTAGGAGACCAGCCTTTCCCAAAGCAACTGCCAAGCACCCAAGCAGGTAACAAGAATTTAAGAGTTAGTACTAGATTAAAGCAATAAATAATAACATACATATCATGTGGAAAACTTGAGGGGAAATTTCCTGACTAGACATTTCAGTTAAAATAAGTGAATTAATGAATGAATGGATAGATAGAAAGATAGAAAGAAATTTAAGACAGCCAAGAATGAATATTCTGTGATAAGAAGGATTATACAGTCCATAATTAATCACTCAAGAGGTTAGCTGATTTGAGTTAGCAGACTCCAAGAAAGTATATATGTAGATGCCATAGCATTCTTCGCTTATAGATTGTAAGCTACAATGTACTAAGTGTAACATTGCATTATAAGAGTTTTATTAAGTCAAGTATGGCAATAAAAGTAAATGAGTATTTTTTCAAGATAATTTTCATTCTTTAATTTTAACATTCCATCTAAAAAAGATGATAGTATAATCAGGCAATCTATAGACTACAGACACAGCTTCTTCAGAAAATCACTTTCCACAATCCTGTACTTATGTCATCTTGTTAATGTTTTGTAACAAATCATCTTTTTACACTGTTAGTGGAATGAATAAAAAAAAATGTTTAATCATTTTCCTCTTGCCATATTGACCCCTTCTTACATGTTTTGTCATATACCCTAAATTGTCATTCCAGAGGTTTTATTTATGCTTTTTACCAGGCTTTTGTCATATGTGAAGATAACTGTCTTAGAGTTTATATTGCTTTGAAGAGACACCATCACAATGGCAACTCTTAAAAAGAAAATTTCAGAGGTTGAATCTGTTAATTATAGTGGTACATGACAGCATACAGGGAGACATATTGCTGGAGAGATAGCTGAGAGTTTTACATCTTGTATAGGCAACAGGAAGTTAACTGAGCCATTGAGTGTGTCTTAAGCATACATGAGACTTCAAAACCTGCCTCTATAGTGACACCCTTTTTCCAACAAGACCATACCTACTCCAGCAAACCTATGCCCCTAATACTGTGATTTTATTGGAGCCAATTGCATTCTACCCACCACATTCCCCTCTCTGGTCCCTATAAGCCTGTAACAATATCATAATGCAAAATGTGTTTAGTCCAACTTCAAAAGGCCACATAATCTATCAGAGTCTCAACAATATTTAAAATTGTAAAGTTCAAAGTCTCTTAACTGTAATCATCTATAAAAATGAAAAATAAGAACCAATCACATACTTCCCACATATAATAACACAGGACACACATTACCTGTGTAGAGAAGCATAGTGAGGAATTGCTGGATCACAGTAAGAACAAAACCATCTAGGCAAACTCCAAACTCCACATCTCTATGTCTTATATCAAAATACTCCTCAGATCTCAACTCCTTTCAATTTATTGACCACAACACTGCTACTGGATACTGCTCTTATAAACTGTAAAGATTTTTTGCTCATATTGGTTTAATAAAACACTAATTAGTGAGTAGCTAGGCAGGAATTAGAGGTGGGGCAACAAAACTAGGAGAATTCTGGGAAGAGGAAAGTCAGAGCAAGAGATTCCAGCCAGACAAAGAGGAAGCAAGATGAGAGTACTACACTAAACAAAGATACCAAGTGATATAGATAAACATGGATAAGCATTATAGGTTAATTTAATTGTAGGAGCTAGTTATTAATAAGCCTGAACTACTGGCCCAACATTTACTATAATATTAAGCATCCAAATCAATTATTTGGAAAGTTATTGCTGGGTATTTAAGAGTTTATGGTAGGACAGAAACATTCAACTACACAATACACTTCTTTGGGGGGGGGGGTGGCTGGGTCCACTCCCTTTCATCAATTTCCCTTGCTTCTCTTGGCAGTTATTACATGGTTCTAGAATCGCTACCATCTTGGGATCTCCATGGTAATCCAGGCTTCTCATTCACAGCTTTTTGCAATGGCCTCTCTGAGCCTTCATTCAGGGTTCCCTCTGATACATGCCTGGCCTCAGCATCTTTCTTTACTCATGAAAGACTACTCCGTACTTTCCTTTGTCCACTACCACATGGCCAAAGCTGCCAAGCTCTGCTGCTTGCTTGGACTGGAACCTGACCTCCTTGTGCAATTATATCTTCACCAGCTTTTTGTTTTGGGTAGCTTCCTTCATAGCCTAAGCATGGCTGGCCTCAAACTGGGTTTATAGATCAGGCTGGCTTTGAACTCAGAGTTTCCCTGAGGCTTAAAATCCCTTCATCACATTAAGCCAAGGACTGTCAGGCACCCCCAGTTCCTTTTTGGTAGACTATCTTTTATTAGCAATTCAGCCAATAATTCAAACAACCTCTTGATACCTTTTTTATCTGTGTGGGATTCCTTATTAAACCTAGATTGTCCACTCCAAGGCCCATATCAGTAAACTCAGCCTGATCTAGATTTATGTTCCTCCCACCATTATCTCACACTCTTATAATCAGTTTTCACACATATATTCCCCAGACATCTGCCTGAACAAATTAAATTAGCAAAAACCATTAAGCTCCTTAGTAATGTAGCACACCTCCTCATGGACTACACATTATGCCTCCTCTCTAGGAGACTACTGTGACTTAAGTCTGGCAAGTAGGTCCAGGAACAACTATTGGTGGGGCTTGATCTTACCTAGCATTTCCTTCAGAAAAAGTAACTGCTGGTTTAACAGACACTACAGGTTAATTTCTTTAGGGAAAGGTAAAAGAGGCTATAGTTCAAGGGATGGGGCTGAAGGTACTACTTCTTCAGGTAAGATAAACCTGAGCATCTAAAAGTTCAAAGTTCTCAGTATTGACCCACCCATCCTCATTCCAGATTATAGGATCTTTTTTTTTTTAACCAATTAATACCCTTACCTTAACTGCTGATATCCTCTGCAGCTGAGAGACTTGAATTTTCACTGTAATTCAGCAAATTTTATAATGAGGACTTTGGTTTGAGTTTCTGAAACTTGAGCTCTCTGGCTGCTGGAGAGAAGATTCTCTTTCATGGCATACTTAGAAGTCTTTAGACTATTTATTTGCATTTGGAGTTGGTCACTTTTATCACTGAAGTTTTTTGTTTTTGTTCACTATATTCTGAAGTTGGTTTATTTACATGGAGCATATTCCTATTCTTCATCAGTTTATCCAGATACATTAAGAGCAATCAACCTGCAGCATTATTTTACTTATTGTTCCCAAAACTGCCAAAAGTTTTACCAAATCCATTTCCCCTCACTATTGATGAATCAAGTTAACCAATGACATTTATCTCGTTAAGTTTGACATATAGTTTATACTGTTGGCTTTCAGTACTTTCTAAGTTCCAAGAACATAGAGTGACTCGAGAGGCTTCACTACCCGTGCTGGTGAACTTGAAAGTGCTGCTGAATTTTAAAAGCCTATTACAGACATTTAAAAGAACATGACCATGGAAACTCTTATAAAGTTAATTTATTGGGTACTTTATTCTTCAGAGGTTCAGCCCATTATGATCACTGTGCTACATGTAGGCAGTCATGGTACTAGAGACTTAGCTGAGAGATCTATGTCTTTTGCGTGCAACAGGAAGTGAACTGAGTCATTGAGTGTGGCTTCAGCATATATGAGACCTCAAAGCCCTCCTCCACAGTGACACCCTTCCTCCCACAAGCCCTTTCCTACTCCATCAAAGCCATACCTCCTAATAGTGCCACTCCCTATGGGGGCAAATTACATTCAGCCTTCTACAACCACCTAATGCAAAATGCATGGACCTCAGCCCTTCCTTTGCTTGAATCCCTCTTTAGATTGAATTCCTCTTCCTCTGCTCTGTTGTGTTTTCCCTATACCAGGAATAAATTTTACTTGTCTAAAAATTTTGGCTTGTTCCTGCCCAAACTTCTTTCAAACTAATCATTTCCTGCAATTTGAAATTCTAAGTATTATTTTGTAACTGTTGTACCAACTTCTTTGATATCAGCCAAATATATTTCTATTTTCCATTGCTTTTCTGTCTGTATCTACAAAATGGTAAATTCACTTCCTACTGTGGAAACATAATAATTAATATCCCCCCATATGTAGATACAGGAGAAAGAAATAATTCTCTATGTTCTCTCAAAGTTTACTAGACTAAACTAGAAAAGTTTGGTCTAATTTAAAATAATTTACTATGATGCTACATATACTGTGCTGTTTAGTTTTATTTTGTTCTGCTTTTTGTGAGACAAAAAGACAAAAAGCAGAACAAAATAAAGGACATGGATTGAAACATTTCTTTACACATTGAGAACTAATTTTCCTGCTGTTTCATTTTGTAAGGTATTGAGATACAGCACATATATATTTAAGAGACAAGTAATCTACTGAGTTACCATAAAAACAACATTTTCCCATAATTTTGAAATATTTCCACTTACGTAACTCAATTTTACCTTTATGATTTTGTGTAAGAGCTTATAACTGCAGCTTTAATTTTTTATTATTTTTTTATTTGATCTTTACTGGTCGGTATGAATTCTGTAATAATTTAACCATAATAGTTTAAACAGAAAATGTGTAGCCTTTTTAAGTTCTGATGAAGATAGTGTTCATTAGATTGGTAGAAGTTCATTTAAAATATTTTATACACTTAGTAGATAAGTCGTAAACAATCAAAATCATTCAGCTTATTTTTTATATATGACAATGAGACATTTTATGGTATGAGAAATCAAAATGAAAAATACAAAGTTAATTTGCTATCAACATTTTCTTTTCTTTGCCATGTAGGGTTTAATTTGAAAATGAAATCTTATTTCAGCTTTTTCTTTGTGAAATTTTGTATTTTTAGGAAATTGTATATGAAAAGAATCTCCTTAGTTAAAATGATACCACTTCCTTATAGACCTTTTCTTAATATTCCATGAAACGATATGTAAAGACACACAGAAATTAAAATTAAAACTAAGCAACAATAAAAAGATAACAAACCATTTGCTATGAGTCCTTTGAGGAATTCCTATTAATTACTAAGGTGTTGTGACCAGACTGAAAAATACATTTTTGTCCTTTGTTGGCTCAAGCCAAATTAAAACATAATTAGGTGAAAAGACCAAATAATCTAATTGCCTGATCCGTTTTTCTAAGAAACATTTAATGTGTGCCACTTTTTAATTGAATACTTTCATGTTCCTCATAGGAATCCAAAACTATTGTTCTATTGAATCAATGTATAGTAATTGCTTTTGAATGGGGCTAAACTAAATTTTGTTTAATTCCTAGCTATCTCTTATTATTACTCTTGCATGCTTCTTGAAAAAAAACCATCTGAACCTAGAATAACTGTAGGAGAAAATGAACCCAAAATGATCCTATCAAGAAAGTATATAATACAGTCCTGTGGGACTATCTGCTCAGGGTAGTCAAGATGGTGGTGGGAATGGTGGCACAGTTGGGAAGCATCTACATGTACAGTTGATGTGGATAGAACTTGTCAGTTAACCAGAAGATGGAATTTATGTAAAGTTTCTGCTAGACTTTTATATATGGGTAAGTGTATATGGGAAAAATATCCTTTCTATACTTAATAGGTAAATAGTTATGTAGTGCAGACAATTGTCCCCAAATCTCTATGTTGAGCTTACTGTACATTTAAGTCTACATGATATGTATGTACGATCTTGTACAAATAATCACTTAGGAAGAGTGCATCAACCCTAATTTTAGAATTAAAAAAAATAGGGAGATACAAAAGATGCCAATCTAGATATTTTTATCCTTCTAAGCTACCGTTCAAGTATGTCTCAAAACCTTTAAACCTAACAGTGAAATTGAGACAGTTTTAAACACAGGTAGTTACAAATGAAACTAAAGAAAAATTTAATTGTAGACTAAGAAGGCTTAATTTATTTTTTAAAAAAATAACCTTAGAATCCATGCACAATAGTTGCTAAAATAATTGGTAAACATGGGTAAATCTCATGAACACAGACTATAGGATAACAGTGACTCATGACTATAGCAAGCAAGCATGGTAGCTAAGCAGGAAACTGAGAGCTTGCATTTCAACTAGTTACTATATAGGTTCATTATAATTGTTATATTATGATTATTATAATATGTTTGGTATCAAATTCATTGTAGTGAGTCACTTCAGATTTTTTTCTTGAATTAGAAATATTAATCTATACCAGTCTATTGTTTATCATGGAATATATGTTCAATTTTAATTCCTAATGAAATGAAGAAATCACTAATGAGATGTTATAAAACAATTAAGCTGCCACTTTATTTACTGAATAAAGTATTTGTAAAACATGATTTTCTGCCTATGAGAATATAACAAAAGAACTGGAAGAGGCATAATTGCAATTAGCATGTGTGACTTGGGCTTTTAGCAAAGAAATTTCCATGACTTTTTGGAAGTATGTTTAATAAATTGGTCAGCTGTTATCTGTCAATATTTTCATAGATTGAATTTTAATTAAATTATTTTGACAGATACATGGATATAAAATAGTATGTATGTGTAGTTTTTTGGATTCAGTGGATAGTAATAGTATAAGTTATACTCTATAATGATTTTTGGATTTTAGAAGTCCTGAAGTCCTGAATTTTTCTCAATTTTTCCATAGGAAGATTATATATTTGAATAGGAGCATTAAAAGTAGACAAACCCAGGCTTTATGTATTTTTGTAATGAGATTTATTTTAGGTATTGCACAAATTATCTGGAATAAAGCACTAATAACTTTCATATTGCTTTGATTATTAGAAGATTCTCCAAATTCATATTCTATGCCATGGTTGCTCTATTCTGTGTTTTGATTAGTTCAAAAGTAAAATTGGAACCCCACATGCCTTTTTCTAAAATGTAAAATTTGTAAACAAATCTAACACATTTTTATATAGAATACACGTTGACAAGTAGAACTTTCTACCACCTGAAAGATGAGGTATGATTGTAAAATTTTTGGAGTCAGTTTTGTAGAAGAGAGGAAACAGCACATGATATTTGGTTCCTAATCAATTTTCTTCCCTCCGTCATCCCTAAGACAAACAACAGTGGTTTTCATATTCAAGTTTGAGAATATTTCAGCTTACACATTTAATCTTTCTCTGTGGCTTCCTCATAGTAGAGACTCATTATGTGTTCAGTCAGTCAACATGAAAATAGAAGTAAGGAAAAGTCTCATGAAATAGTGTAGGATTAAGTTTCACTGGCTTATAAATTATAATATTCTCTCGGAGTATCAGTTATCATTTAGTCTTTCTCTCTCTCTCTCTCTCTCTCTCTCTCTCTCTCTCTCTCTCTCTCTCTCTCTCTCTCTCTCTCTCTGTGTGTGTGTGTGTGTGTGTGTGTGTGTGTGTGTGTAGGTAGGTAGGTAGGAGGTAGGAGGGATGTGCCATAGATAGAAATCTCTATTTCCTGAATTTAAGTATGTGTACCTCAAATGTGTCTGTTTTGGAAAGAAATGGTTTACTTTTAAGAGAACACACAAACGCACATGCAAACATCCACACACACACAAGAATCAGCCTATCCACAACATACTAGTTATTTGGGATGTTTAAAGCAAAGAAACAAAATTTTTTTCAATAAATTTTAAAACTATTGTCATGAATTTTACTGCAACGATTTTTCTTTTTTATGTATGGAGGGAAAGTGTTTAATCCTGTGTTCTTTAGAGTCTTGCACTCAATAATTTGAATTATAATATAAACATAAGAATGGCTTTAGCTTTGACATTAATTTGACATTAATGCTAATCATTAGTTTTAGGGTGTTTATATAAGATAGAAAAGTTGAAAAATATCTGTATAAGAGATTGCCATAATCACAAAAATATGGCAGACAAAACTGGATCATCCCTGTATTCTTTTCATCTATTACATATCCATTTGACTGGTTCTGGCCAGTTTTGGAATACTGACTTGAAATACTCATTTTTTTTACCCTGATTTACCATCTAAAATGTAAGATAAAAGCACTATAGGAATGCGTTTCACAACATGAGGACCCTATTGACATTTTAGAGTAGAATTTTTTTTTCTACAAAACTGTACAAGATGTCTTTTCTCATTCAAATATAAGATTGCTTGATAAGATTTAGACAGAATACTTAACATTAGAAATACCTAGTCTATTCTGAGTAGATGAAATTTCACAGAATAATATTAAAAATTGCATGCCAAAATCAATTTTAGTCTTATGATATTTAAAATTATTAACGTTTTTAACTTCTATTGCTAGCTTTAGAAGGAACTGTTTCAATTCCTCTACGATTTGCTCCTCTTGGGCCTGGACGATACCCTTGTAAAATTTTGTTGATATCAAGATATGATGTACGTGTGTATGTAATTGAAGGGATAGTAAATGAAGAAGAACCAGAGGCTGAGTTGTTGTTTAAAACGCCAGCATTTGAACCCCTTACACAACATATCCCAATAGTAAGTGAAAACTATTTTTGTGGCTTTCTTCATATTTTATTGGCCATAATATGTGGCACTCTGTAAGTGTTGAGCAATATTAGGAGGAAATTACATTATATAATTCTAAATATATAATTTAAGAGTGTATAAAGAGCCATTATTAGGCTATTTCTACCTTGTCTGTTCAGTATTACAAATTTATAGAAAAGATCTAATAACCAGGATATAAGCATTTGTAGATTTAACTGCATTCAGAGGCCACAGCTTATGCAGTTGAATAATTTGTTTTCCCAGTATGATGGTTCTTGTAGAAAGGTATAAATGAAAAAGAAAATGTAAAGATACCTAATTTTTTTCAGTGTCCATTACATAGATCAGGAGTTTTTTTTTTAACACATTATGTTTTTTTCTATAAATATTTACGCTGTTAGTGTTAGTCTATTTTTAGTAGTGTTAAACATATTATCAGAGAGAAAAGCCCAAAGGTATTACCATGAAGAAATGTGAAAGCCATATTTAGTCTCAAAGACAAGCAACATTTTTGAAGTTGATAGAGAAGCTGAAAGAAATGATTGGATTGTGGCCTTGTTGAGAAAGGAGGTAGTTACTGTCCAGGAACGTTGAGGGGAAACTGTGTGGAGAAAGTAAAGTTTATCAAACTAGATAGCAAATGTCTCCCCAGTGGCAGCAATTAATGGTGTTCTCTAACCAGGACAATCATCAAACCCTGTCTTCCAGTGTTAAGAACTTTTCAAGCCAGAAAGAGGTAGCATCATGGAAAAGCCTCTGCCATCTGTCTGCTGCTCACTAGTGCAAATCTACCTTACAATATGCTGATTTCTTTTACAAATGGTCAACTTTTCAGACATAATTCTGTTTGTATTTTCTCTAAATATCTACCTTTAAATATTTGAAAGATAAATTTCAGGATCCTGTATTTTGGGATTTCACACCTACTTTTGTTTTCTCAAACTCCTTCTAATCTGTCATTTTTTAGATTTGCCAATTTATTGTGATTGTATTTTAGGCTGGGAATTGTTTTCCCTAGTGATTTTAAGGTTTCTTCCTAAATATAAATTCAGTTACAATGAAAGAATCATTTCTGTTGCATCTGTGTGCTTAAAAACATGAGTTTGATATCCTTAACTTGTCATCTACCTGATAAAAGTTATTTCTTTCTCCCTAAATCACCATGCTGAGATACAGCCTCTCAGATCACTACTCCAAATTCTCTTTTGATTTTAACTAAGATGGGTTCATAAATACTAAAAAAAAAAAAAAAAAAAAAAAACCATTGACTCCTATTAGACAAAGTGGCAGTAGAAGATAGTGGGTATTTTAATTTAAAGAGAATTTTTATATTTAGAATATTAAGTTTTAATCAGTCAGAATGTTGCATAACAATGTGTTCTGATAAGGCATAATACCTCTGTTTTCAGAGAAATATACCATATATGTCTTTTTTTCTTGATGAATAATAAATTATATCATCCAGGATCATTTTATCATTGTTAAATTGACCATTTTTCATGAATTATAAACTTGTGTTCCATAAATCAGAGGAATTAATTTTTCTAGATATTAAATAATGCTTAAATAGTACTGCCAAGCAACATTATTGTTAATACTCTTTTTTCACATTTTAAGAGGTATTCACAAGCTTTTTAATATCACATTTTCAAATATATATTCTGTAACACATGGAATAATTCATAATAATTGCATTATGTTATCAAATTCCAATTCTGACCACTGCATTACTAATCATTGTTTAAAAATCATTAAACCAACCCTCAGAGAAATGTGATTTTCATTATATGTTTCCATACTGTGGTTTTCAATATGGTTAATTTCATTGATTCTATACTTCTTTCAAACCCATCTCATCTTTCTATCCCTCCTTTCCCTACTGGCACTTTTTAAATTTTGTGAATGATTGACAGTTTTTCTACTACTGACCTATATCCACCCCTTGCCTCTTGCAACTTGATCACACTATGTAGGTTAGGCAAGCCTTGAACTTAATGATATATCCTGGCTGCTGTGGAACTCCATGATACAATTGCTGGCACTAGAATATTCATGTATCCATACCCAAATTGTATGTTTTATGCCTTAAGAAATAAAATTATTATGTAAATTAGTTTGACGAACATAATTCTTCTTACATATATGTAACTTTTCATATTTTAGAAAAATTATACAAAGAAACCTTGGAAATTACAAGTTCAAATAGAAGGAGAGTGGTTTTATGGACCTCCAATTTTACGTGTTGACCCTGGTGAAACTAACCAGTATCCTTTGACATTCAATCCTATTTTGGAATGTGAAGTTATGGTATGAAATCTGTATTACCTATTAATATCTAAATGAACAAATGTATAGATAGTAGTCATTGTATTCAGTTATATAAATGTTGACTAACAGTTTGTTTATTCCATAAACTTGATAGTTTTACTTAAAATATTTTAAAGGCCAATATTCATCATGCCCCAATGCTTTTGTCTATGAGAATTTATATCTAGGTTATTTTCATAAAGCATGCTGAATGATGTGGAGTCATTGCTCCTATTCATTACACCAGTTGCTACATCTGAAAATTCTCCCTTTGGCATTGTTTCTTGAACACACTGGTAAATAGATGGATAATTGCTATGTGCAAGAATGTTTCCATATAATATATAATATCCAGAATGGTAAAAATTAATAGCATTTCTTTAGGGCATTTTTGTTTAATAAAATACTTTTATGTGAACTAGAAATGAGTGTATAACAGTTTCTTACAAGCTCATTTTTTTTTGCTGAGACTCAAGATGAATTGGGTGAGCTATATTTGGCATTGAATTATGACTGCTGACTCTTATAGAGTTTAAAATTGTCTTATTTATCATAGGGTAAACTCACTTTCCAAAATGAAGTAGATGGTATGGAACACGTTATTGAAATAGATGGGATTGGAACAGAACCCCTGGCCTTGGAACATGTTGTTATAGACTGCAAAGTGGGAAATGTGACAGATAAGTCCATAATAGTACCTAATTATACTAAAAGTCTTCTAACATTTAGGGTAAGACACTTTTTACTAAGAAAATACTTCCTTCTGAATACACTTTGAAATATATGAAATATGTTAATCATGTGAAAAATTTAAAATAATACTACCTATTGATGTAAAGCAGTTGCACATAGAGTTGATTATAGTTCTACATTTTTATTATTCCAACAGCGAAAAAATTTAATTTTTAATTACTAAATGATGTTAGCATCAAACAAGTTTGTTGTTGTTTTCACTTTGTTTTTCTATTTTTTTTTTCATTTGATCTGTTTGAGATAAAAAAAAAAAACTTTCCATAACCTCAAATTGCAGTTCTTTCATAGCTAGCCAAGTACTTGGATACATCCGTCTACTACCATACCTAACACCAAATAAGTTTTATTCTTAAAGACTAGTATGTAATTATAAAACTCTTTCAAGTTGACTTATTTGTATCATGTTTATTGAAGAAACTATTCATTATAATACAAGATAGTCTCAAGAAAATGTAGGAGCAAAATTATTTTTTTAATACATTGTATAAGGGTATCTCTTTCTAGCTCTTGCTAACCTGAAATTCAAGATCTTCCTATCTTAATCTCCTAAATGCAAGAATTGCAAGCTTATGCTACTGTGCTGGTGGAAGAAGCATGGGTCATTGGTGAAAATCTGTGCTTATTCTGCACAAGACTCTGTGTTTAATCCTAAGCACCAAAAATAAAAATAAAATTCTAAATCTTACTCTTATTTTTTACCTACAAATTGTAATGTACCCAATGTGTTCCTCCAAACAAGCCTCATCCATCAACCATAGGTGCCTACATTTATCTTCAGAGGAGATAACAGAAATGTAGAAACTCCTTCTACTTATCATCTGCTTCTTTTAAATCTAAAAAAAGTATATATATTGGTTTATTTCTTACTAGATTTCAAAGTATATTCTTTGTAGTAAATATTATAAGCTAAAATCTCTTCTTAGTACTAAAACCCTTCAGTATCATCTCTTAACTTCAGGATGTAGTCTGCAGTCCCTGATTTGTCTTTTACTCACCACATTATTGTCCTGTTTACTATTCTTCACTGTATGAGTGTGAAATATTCATATTTTCTCTCTCCCTCTAGCCTTTACCTTGCCCATCACTTTACCTTTCACTCCCTGTTTCTTCCTCTTTTTCTTATCTATCTCCCTTAGCTCTCACTTTCTCACATCTAGGGCTTTGCACATGCTAAGTAGATGTACTATCTCTGATAAGAGACAATGTTTTATGACCATATTTTTATTCATATTATAATGCATAAAACATCAAGGACTTGAGAATACACTAGAGCTTTTTTTTTGTTTCAGAAACAAATGAAAACATAAAGGGTAGCATTAAAACAGGGATAAAGAGAATGAGGGTAGGTAGGTATGGAAGGAGATACTTTTTTGTAGTATCTCTTATTCAGTTTAAGAATGTATTACTATGTAGGTAAACCTTTTACAAAAACACATTTAAAAACTCAATTATCCGTCATCACTTATTTTCTTCATTTTGTTTCCATGACAGAAACAGTGTATAGGTTGTTCCAAATTTTATCTTCCCCCATGCTCCCAATTTGGTCAGGAGATCTTATCTATTTCCCCTTTTCAGGGGTATCATGGATGTTTTTATTAACACTGATAACCATCTATGCTGAAGGGAATGTGGAGTAAGGAGAGCACTCCTTCATTGCTGGTAGGAGTGTAAATTTGTACAGCCACTTTAGAAATCAGTATGGTGGTTTCTCAGAATATTGGGAATTAGTCTATCTCAATATCCAGCAATACCTAACTCTTGGGCATATACCCAAAACGTTTACATTCACACTACAAGGGCATTTGCTCAGCTATGTTCATAGCAGCACTCACTGTTCATGTTAGCCACAATGTGGAAACAACCTAAATGCCCCTGAAATTAAAGATAAATAAAAGATGTGGTACATTTACACAATGGAGTACTACTCAGCATTAAACAGAAGGCATCTTGAAGTTTTCAGGCAAGTGGATGTAACTATAATAAAACATGCTGAGTTAGGTAACCTGACACAGAAAGACAAAACACAGCATGTACTCACCCACAAGTAGATATTAGATATATAGAGCAAAAAATAGCCAGGCTACAATCCACATCCTCAAGAGAAGCTAATTATCTAGCAGGACCCTGATGTAATTCTATTTTTAATTTTAATAGTTGTAAATACTTATGTAGATCAAGACTTTTTTGTTTTTGATGATATCTTAAATTATGATAATCAAGAATTAACTTACATGGCAATATGCATATCTGAATCAGTTATCACATCATATTTATACAGTTTTATTTATAAGTTATACCACAAAAGTAGGGAATTAAATGAACAAGAGCAAAACTATCCAGATGATGCATAATCCCTGAAGCTGAAAATTATTTCGGACACTGAGGGAAATAATACCACCACTTAGGTTGCAGCATGTACTTGCATTGAGTCTTCCTCAATACTTCTGTCTCAATTTTCCTTTATTTTGAGGTCTGTAAATTGTAATTTGATTCACTGTGGTCATTATATTGCCTCTTACTCCTCTTTCCTCTCATTCTATTTTTCCCTTCCTAACCACCATGTCATCACCCTCTCTTTCCTTCATTTTCTTTTCTCCTTTCTTCCTCATTCTCTTTTTCTCCTTACTTTCTATCACCATTTCTTTCCCCCTACTACATATTTGTTGGTTCATTTCCTTCAGCCTAAATACTTTTAAATTCTCACAATCAAAGACAATTTCATTTTTATTCAAGTGTTTTTATCCTCTATTTAAATCATTTTGTAAATCTGTTTGTCCCTAAAATTTATAATGAAATAATGAAATCAAATAGTACATATTTGAGGAAAATTCTACATACTGTTAAGAGTGAAAATTGATGGAATTTGAGAACCTGGCCTATTTCTATTTTATTTTTGCATATCTCTACAATGTTGTGCCAGTAACACATGCAAACAATATAAGCCTTTTCTATTGTGCATCTGTAGTGCATGCAAATACTGAAAGCCTTTCAAACAGAGATATACAGATTTGTTAGATCTATATTTGACCTTTCTTAAGTTATCCTTGCAGTAACTTCTTTCAAGGTTTTCTCATTTTTTTTAATCATGTCTGAGTTTTGCTTTTGTAGACAAATTCTGTCTGAGACCATATGTGAAAAGCACTCGATAATTTTTTTTTTCTTTGCTAACGCTTGTAATTTAAGTCGTAACCATCAAAACTTTGCTTATACACTTCGTAAGATCTGGAATATGAAATGATCTTATGGGATAGTAAAGGATATTGTTTATGCTTTGGAATCAAGCTAGTCACATTTACAGGATAGAGGTTTTGGCATGGCAAAGAAAGATGTGAGGGGTTAAAATTTTCACCTAAGGTGTACATTTACGTTCTGTCTGAATAAGGCAGAATTTTAAGCTACCTGTATACTGGAGTTCTGCTCCAATACTTAGTGTAGTGATTTTTGGCAGAAGACTAGTTTTGTTCATTTGGATTTTTTGTCATTGTTCTTTTGTTTTTTGTTTTGTGTGTTTGCGTGTGTGTGTATGTGTGTGTGTGTGTGTATGTGTTCAAGGTTTGCAAAGGGCATATGCAAAATCATTGCTGAAGTTTCTCCCAATATCTTATTAGGGATTACAGTGATTGCATATTAATTATAGTGAATTCACATTTTATACAATTAATCTGAAGTCACTAAATTAGAAAAGACCTGAGGAACAAAAAGATGAACCACAGAAACAAACCAGAGTCACAGTGATCTTCTATCTTTTACATAACACGTACTTACACCAAAAAAAAAAAAAAAATGATGAGAAAAAGACTGGAGGATAAAGAAAATATGGCTAATATACAAGAAAGCTGTTATTAGAGGGGACTTAGGACAGATTAATAGACTTAACTTTTAAGTTTTTGCTTACAAGTATTAATAAAGTAGCCATCTTGCCAACATGATTAATAAAAAGTCCTATAATGATTATTTCCTTATAAATAATAATAATCAAAGTAAAGAAATAAGCTGGAGAAATGAGTCAATGGTTTAAGGTCACTGGCTGCTGCTCTTACAGACAGCACAGGTTCAATTCCTAGTACCCACATCACAGATCACAATCATTTGTATATCTAGGGGATCTTTTCTGACCTCCAGAAGCACAAGACATGTGCATGGCACGCATACATTTATGTTGACATTAGTTACTATTACTAATAGTAATGATAATAACTACAAATTATGATTAATCATTGAAAAATAAAATAAATGACACAATCTACATATCTTAAAGGCTCATACAGTTTAAAGTAGACAAAATCAAAATGATCCACAACTGAATCATCATTTGATTTTTTTTCAAATGTTTGAAAGGAAAGAAAAAAAATGTATCATCAATGTAGAAATGGCAAAATGTATGTCTATTTACATACATACAGTAGATTCCCAATAATATGAGTGTAACAGTTGGAAGGCTGCAACTTTATAATTGCTTTGAGTTCAAGGCTGACTTGGTAAATAGTAAGTTCATTAAGTGCCAGATGAGCATGGGTTACAGAATGAAAATATGTCTCCAAAAATAAGAAATAGGAAGAACGTAGGAGGAGAGGAGAGACAGAGAGGAATATAGTAAATGGATGGATGGATCGATAGATAGATGGACTGTTATATAGAGAGGTATGTAGTGTGTTAGTATGTTTGTACAATAAAATATCCAGTCTTCAAAAGAAGGGCATCTATTTGTAACATGGATGTGTTCAACTGAGATATAAAAGCAACAAACTACTCATATGTGGAGACTAAAATAGTTAAAAAAAAATTTTAAAGGCTAGGATTCTATTCACCAGAGGATGTGTGAATGTGTGTGTGTGCGTGTGTGTGTGTATGTTTGTGTTCATGTTTAGTATGTTGTGAAAACAGAGGCCTTGCTTTGTGATTCCCTTTTTTTGTATCTTTAGATTGTTTGATAATGTGGGGAAATCTATACCTTACAAATAAATCTCACACTGGATAAGATACCATTTTATCAATTTTAAACAGAATTTTTAAAGAAATTATTATACTAAATGAAAACTGTAGCTACAAAATGTTAATGTGGGCACTGAAGATATGATTTCATGGTTAAGCACATTTGGTGATTTTACTAGATGAGCCAAGTTTAGTTCTTAGCACCCATATCAGGCATTTTACAACTATGTATAATACTAATTCCAGAGGGCCTGAGGCCGTCTTCTGATGTTCCTCACAGTTATTTATAATTCCAGTTCCGGGGCAGCTGAGGCCTTCTTCTGATCTTTATAGGTGCCCAAGCCTGCATAGATAAACACATAGACACACATACATGCACATAAATAAAAATTAAAATGCAATTATTTAATAATGTTTTAAAGTGTTAGATTTAATTATTAGGAATTATTCATAGTAGACAAATATATAGATACATTAACTGAAACTTTAATCAAGGTTGTGCCAAAATTCTACTGAAATATTCTGCACATACAGCATAATTATTAGCATACAAATTCATTGAAAGAGTTATATCCCTGATATATCAAATTCCACTAAAAGCTCTCCATCATCTATAAAGATACTGATATTTTCTGATTATCAATAATAATCAACAGAAAATACTATACTTTTCTGGAAAATTTATTTCTTTTGTTCTGATTTTCAATAAGCTTTTTTCAGTTTTTTTTCTAGAATGAGGCAGTTTTGTGACTTATACTTCAAAGAAAAATCAATAAGTTTAATGGAAACAATTAAATTAGAACAGACTTCTAAACAGTAGCTAATAACACTAACTCATATATAGTAGTATAACATGATACAACAAAGACAATATTTTCTTACTGTTATTATATAATTCTTTTTTTCCAATCCACTTTTTCTAGGTAACTTCAGATATCTCAATAGTGTGGGGAAATCCCTATATCACCATAGAACCTGAAAATACAATTCCATACACTCTCCATGTATGCCCTTGGAAACGTGGAGAATTCAGAGGTATTAAATCTTTAATGAAATGTTTTTAGTTGAGTTGCTGGGAGGAAAACATAATAAATACAGCTATAATTTATTTTTATTTTGAATAAAGGACGAGAGGAAAAGCTTTCTCATTCACTCTTTAGTCAGATAATTAGAGTTTCAGGAAATGTACTTTATGATAATTATTACTTTATCATGACAAGTTAAAATATATCTGTAGAAGAAATTTCTAAAAGTGGAATGCTTATTCAAGGGTGTTTATTTGTAACTTAGGAGATATTTTCAAATGACTATATCCGTATATGAACTCTCATGCATCTTATGATATTGCCTTTGGTACTATAGCAGTGGGTATTTTAATCCTTCCACATATACTCAATTAACATATGGAAGTAGAGTTAATTTTTCATATCTATGAAGTATTCTTTATCTCTAATAAAGTATTCATTTATATAAAGTTCCCTGTGATATTTGAACAGAATTACCCTACTTAAAAGATTATATGTTCAATAAATGTTAGAAGTGTATTACGCTACTGTTATTATGTATTAAGTGCCTATAATCTTGTGATCTCAACTACTGACCTCTCACACCTGTTTGCCTTGACAAATACTATCTGCAAAGAGTCTCTTATAGTATGATAAAATTTGAAACTGTGGCCCTATTACAAGCATCTCAATGGACTAATTTATTTTACTGTTGCAGATAAACGAGGAAATGTGAAATGATAGAAAATTTTAATTTCATGTTTCATTCTGATTTTCTTTTTTCTTTCACGTTTTCAGTCATACTATTTAGTAGATTTCCCTAATTTTAGAATTTTAATTAGTTTTCAATGAGATAAAATAAGTTGGTCATAAATTTCTCATATTTTGTTTTATTACTTTTCCTCTCCTTTTCAAAGACAGAGTCTCAGTACAAGGTAAACTTTTTGTTTAAGCTTTGCACTTTCTGCTGTTTAATCTATACACTCTCATAAAAACTCATGCATTTTTTAATAAAATATAATTTTTAATTTCCTGTTTTTACAGAAAATAATGAATAATCTATCCTTTGACATGGCACCACAAACTCTTCAATATCATTTAATGCTTATAAATTTCTTATCAAAAATGTCTTCAGTACAAACACATGTGCGTGTGTGTGCGCACACACGCACATACATACACTTATGCATACGTGCTTGCACTTTCTGTGTTCTCTTTCCCTCTCTCACACCCATGAGTCTCTCACACAAACACACAAAAATAAATTGATTAATAAACAAGAAAACAAATCATTTGTAGGGGCCATTGAGGTGGCTCAGCATGTGAAAAAACTGGCACCAAGCCTGATAATCTCAGTTGAATTCATATGATTCTTATGATGGAAGTAAATAACCTACTTAATCTTGTCCTCTATCCTTCACATACTCACTTTGCCACATTTGTACTCACAAACATACCCTTGTACTTACATAATATTAAATAAATGTAAAACATTTTAAAAGTTCTTTGTCTAAAGACTATTCAAATTGTTCACCTGGATATGAAAGAATTAAACAATTATATTTAAAATGGCTTTTCTGGATGAAATCATTTTGTTATGTTAGTGAGGCTATAAATTTTCAAAATATGATTTTGATAGTCATATTTCATGAGTTACCAGTGTGTCTTGGCATATTGGCTGTATTGTGTTGCTTAGAGCTAGAACACAAGTTTGTTTATTGTTGTGTGCTTTACCATAGCATATAGAATATAGTGATAGATATATTCCTCCTTACTTCCATGAATTCATATCATTGTGGGTCTAGATATCTCTAAATCAATCTATACTTTGATACATTGAAGTTTCGTAGTCACACCAAGCAGAAAACGGGAAGAAACATTCCAAAATGGCAATATGAGACAGCTTCAATAGAGGAAAATGCTTTAATCTGGACCTTAATGTATGCACTGGGTTTTTTTTTTTTTTAGCAACTAATATAATTGAGGAAGATATTTATTCAAGGAGTTGAAACATTAGTTAAAAAACAGTGAGCATAGTTTATGTAAGCCAAGAAATCAATTAATGTTGTGGAATAAGTATCTGAATAGAAGGCAGATGGCATAGCTAGAAATATATTCAGACTTTCCCATGTATACTGTATGTATATCTTATTAAATGCTTCTTCATATTCTGCTATGTGTTAGCATCATACCGAAGATGAAGTTCCAGCACAATAAGGATATAACAAAATTTATTTAATTGAGATTCATTTAAATGCATTGAGAATTATTAGTCATAAGCAGGTTAGGCTTGTAGCCTAGTGGTAGAGTAGTATATATAATGGCCTCCAGTTAGGTTCATAGGAACACAACAAAAAATATACTTTAAGAATATATTGTGGCCTTCTTGTCTTCGTGGCCGGAAACTGTCTCTAAAATAATGCACAATGTTTTATTTATATATTTTATGCTGCAAGTACTTACGGTGAAATAGAGTGGTCATGTACATATAATGACAGGTGGTACAGGAGACAAAGCAGAGAGTATACACAGTGTCTGTAGATACATGATAGTTGTGCAAGATCTTAGTTTAAGGTAATTCTTAAGATGCACTATTGCATTTGAAAACTAAATTCATAGGGCCAATTTTATTAAAGTTTTTTGTCATAATAAGTGGTTTAGTTTGTAGCACAAGCATTCTTGTTATAGTAAGATGAAATGTATTCTTATTATGAATGATCCTTAGTAATCCAGTTGGTCTAGAAGGCAAATGGGTACCAATGATCAGTTTTGACAGTAAAGCATGATTAAGCTGTCAGAAAACACACTCCCAAAGAAATATAATTGCTTTCACCTCAAAAGCTGTCAGCAGACTATACCTTATCAGTTAGGTACGAGGAGTGTTTAAGAACACCTTCTGAATCTGTGCTAGAATGTCTGATTGACTTGTTCCGGAAATTTTGCTGACAGCAACAGCCACAGCTGATTTGAGTTCATGAGTGCAGCAGTCCTATTGTGTCTAGAAGACACTGTTTTCCTCTGATCCTTCATGACCTCCATCTTTTGCACTCAATCTACCCTCTTTTTTCAGTGGTCCCTGAACCTTGAAGATAAATATAATAAATGCATCCCAATTGTGGCTAAGAACTCTACTGGCTCTCTGCAATTTGACTAGTTGCAAATTTCTATACTAACTATCCATACAAAGCAACTTACCTGATAACATCTTAGAACTGAACCAAACTTTGAATAGAGAAATACACATTTAGAAGGCAGTATGTCTGTTTATCCGTGTCATAGTAAGTAGTAGGTTCACTACTTAATCTTGTGTATGCCCCCAAATTAATTCTTAGCCAGATATGCTATGATAGTATGTTCTGTTCATTAAGCAATACTGTCATAGCAGTTTAAAATGGTTTTATATAAATTTTGTTTGAGTTCGATATGTTAGAAAATATATCTTTTAAAAAAAACATGTTCTCAAATAAATTAATTTTTTTAAAAAAAAGCACCAGTATATCTATCTTACCTATTTTGAAAATGTAAAGCACTTAGAATGTTCTACTTACCATTATTCAGTTGATGGAAGCTTTATGTCATACAGTCTTCCAGAAATAAATGTAAAATCATGCCTGTTCTTTAAATAATATACAGGATATTATGAAAGACATAATGTTGCAAATGCAGTTTCCATTTATTAATATCATTAAGTAAATAAATTCTAGTGAATTTCATTCATTTTGACAAGATTAGAGCATCCCAAAATTGTGTACATTGTAATGTGTGTCTATAGCATTAATAAGAAATCCATTCCTCTTTATACTCAAAAAAATATATAATAGTTATCATTTTATTCCTCTACCTATAGGAATATGGTTTAAAAGGGAAGTTGTTTATAGAATAACACATAGAAATAACTGTGGATGCTGTTTAATTATATGCCAAAACTAGAATGGCAGTTTTTACTCTTATGTATACTATATATACATATAGTATACATAAGAGTATACTATACATAAGAGCTATTACTCATTGAAGTAATGAGTCTCATCAGAGATCAGTACTTTCAAATGTCATAAAAATTGCAAATTTATGCATTAAAAGGTTGCAACATTAGAAAAAATGAAAACCACTGCACTAGAGTATGTTCTGGACATGAGAGGAACTCTACATTCATGAACTCACAGAAGCTATGGTTAGCTCCACAAAAACCACACAAGAACAAGCCAGCTATCTTTCCTGCCTGAATGAGGAAGGGTTTAACACTGAACTTGGGAGCTATAGGCAGTTGATGCCTTCTAGAGAAAGAAAATGTAGTTTCATTAAAGAGTAGAGCTCTAGGTAGGTCCACAAAAATCCTGTGGATCGGCCATACACACAAGTAAGTGACAACACAAACTGGAGCTAAGGTATTTTCAAATACAAAACATAAAATGGCAAGAAGTTTTGCAGGGATAGGGAAAAGGAAATGGATCTGTTAAAAAGTAAGGGCATAGATGCTTTGAAGGTGAGCATGTTCAAACCATTGTGTGAAAACTCAAAAAAAAATGCAAGTTTAAAAGTACAATCATGTCTTAATTTTACTTTTGAGTATTTGTTATACAATGGTACATATTTCCTAAGTTTCCTAAATCTAATAACAACTTTATTAGATTTAGATATGTGTGATTTAACCTTAAACATTGATTCTACCCTTGTTCCTTGTCTCTGTGTCTTCCATAGAATCAAGTACCATAACATTTTTCCATTCTACAACTTTACATAGGTCAGTGTTGGACATGCATGAGTTGCTTTTGGTAATTTGTGCCATGCCCTCCATCTAGATTATAGAGCATATAAAAGTATGTGTGTATGTCTTTAAATGAATGTCTATGAGCATCAAACATATGTTTGATTATGTGTGTGAGTGTATACCCATTATAATAATAGGTTCTTAGATGGAATGCTTATGTGAAGAGTAAAAAGCTAGATTAATATTTTAAATTGCTATGGAAAAAGTAAGCTATATGAAACAGTTTTTAAATTAAATATATTGTGGTGATCTCAAGGTTATGGTTGGTGATGTTGTGTAATTTATTATTAAAGAAGCCCAGAATTTTTGAGGGGCTTAATAGGAGAAACATTTCTAAATATGCAAAGAGAAATAAGAATGATACTTCTATTCCTTGTAGATATGAACAGGCACTTAAAAATATAGATAAACTCAGTGCATCGTTGACATTTGTTTCAATAATAGCAAGAATGCTCATTCAAGTAAAGAACAAATTAACAGTAGAAGGAGGCGTAAGCTAGTGATTATGAATTTTCCAATCCTTGTTAGTTCTTCATCTTGTGTCTTTCACAGTGGTAGGAACAAAAAAAATGTTCTACTAATGATAGTAAAATGTTGCATGTTAAAGATATTAAAAACCCATAAGAACCATATTTTCTGCCCAGAAAAACATATAAACTATCCTGTGGCTTGCTGATATGGTGCCAAACCTAGAAAATGTAGTGTCTATTTCAAAAATTTTGATCTAGGAGTTAAGAGTTAAAAAATAATTAACAATTTAACATTGTGGTGCAGTAAATGTAAACAGACATGCTGCTTTGTACATAACTACAAGTGACGCTAAAACAAATCTTATGAATATGTGTTTCCCTTTACTACATAGGATGGACTTGGAGATTTTGATCACTTAGAATATTTTAGATGCTAATCACAAATGGTCATTTAAGCTTAAATTTATTAGAGCATTCTCATAGCTGCATGTTGCTAGATATTCCATATTTGCTACATAATTGTAGAAAATTACTTTATTTGAACAAAGTTTGGTCGTGTTAGGCAGGGCTTTTTGTATTTGCTTCTGCTGTGTGCTGCTTTCTATTGTTCCATTATATTCCATTATGTTATAAGAATCTCCTGACTTAGTATTTTGTTGAAAGCAAAGATAAAACTTACATATTAGTCACCTTGAGAAATATATAGTTAAATATTTTTATATAATGAAGTATTCATTGGGATTGTTATGTAAAAGATTTGCAATAAAATGTATGGCTTTGACATGTAAATACTGAAACTAATTTTTGTAATAGCACTATGACAAAATAAAAATAAAGTATGTATTTTTTAAAGTTTGATAATTACAAATGTAAATGGAAGTTCCTGAGTATATAGCTCAATAATAAAGAGCTTGCTTCATATGTGCTGAGAAAACCTTGATATAGAAGAAATAAATCATGTGATGTTTTTCTTATATATTTACCCTAAACAAATATTATAACCTTAAAATATAATGAGCAAAAAAATATTAGCAATATATGATATATATAGGTGTGTGTACCTAGTCATACCACATCTCAAATCTACCACCATAATTACTTAATTCACATGTGACTACTGGCATCCACATTGTTAAACACAACTCTGAAGTTTAACATTTTGCAACCTTTAGATAGCTGTCTAGGGAAAAATTATAGTATATAAGCATCATGATACTTGTATGTCCCACCCAAACAAGTGGAAATGTGTTTTTCATATTAGTCACTTCTTTCTCCTATCCGGGAACAATGTGGACAGTGTTTTCATGCTTTAGGACACTGTCTATCAACCAGGAATAATACTGATATGAGTAAAGATGCCATCTATGGAGTAACTCCACTATTCTGATTGATATGGATGTTTTATTTTAAATGTCTTTTATGTACATATATCATTTTATTTTGTTACAAGATTGTCTCTCTCTAAACCTTTATTTATGTAAGCCACATTCCAAGAATATATAATAACTGTAATTTACTATTAGGTTAAACGTAAGAAAAAATTGATGTTTTATGTCAGTTATACTTTTTATGTTTTATGTCAGTTATATCTTTTTATATATTAGAACACTATTAAATACATTTATATAGTATTTGTAAGCAAAACCCTAAGCTATTTGATTATGATGCATTGATGTGGGATGTCTGTCTGTACATTTTGAATATACTTTATTACCAATTCTTAATAAAGAAGCTGTTTTGGCTTATGGCAAGGCAACTTAGAGGTGGGGAGGAAATCTAAGCAGAGATAAAGATAAAAGAGGGCAGAGTCAGTTAGAAAAGCTGCAAGTTGCTGCCCAGAAATTAAGATGTAATGGAACAAAGGTAAAGCTATGGAACACATAACAATACAATAGATTAATAGAAATGGGTTGAGTTAGTTATAACAGCTAGTTGGTAATGAGCCTGAGCCATTGGCCAAACGGTTTATAGTTAATATAAGCTCTGAGTAATTATTTTATAAACAGCTGTTGGACCACAGGAGGAAGATATTCCTCAGGGCTCAGATGGGTGAGAAAACTTCTGGCTACAGTGCATCACTAGGAACATATGGTTAGCTTGCAAATATGCTAAGATGATACTGAATGTTCACAGTTACAATTTAATGACAGCGCAAGAATGTTTTGTCTTAAATATTTATGGTAAAGATTATACTTAGAATACTATACAATTTGCATGTATATGAAACAGAATAGTTTGTATTTGAGATAAGAAGTAGGAATGTTATAAATATCTGAGGACAAAATAGATAAACACAGTCATCCAGGGTCACTAAATTACTGAAAGCTAGTGACAAATAATTATTGGTCAATTTTTCCTCAGAGAAACAACTACTAAGAATTTCATAGTGTTTCTTTGAGATTTATATTAAATTGTTCTATAGCCTCATCATATTTAACTCTTGTATTTAGAATTTATTTTGTATGTAATTCATAGTAACTTTGATACTTGATACTGACCGTTGAGAAACTCCTCCCTGTTTACTTTACTTGATATTCTGTACCTATGTGTTCCAGGTGCAGTTACTTTTTCCGTTAAGAGCAGAGATGAGGAAGACTCTATGGAAGATACAGATCTGGAGAAAGACATCTCTTCTCAGGAAACACCGTCAGACCGATCTGTTATTATTTTTGAGGAATACTCAGGTAAACCTATAATAGTAAGTTTTGTTATTACACTGTAGAAATTCTGACCATCATTTGCCTTTAAATATACACTTTAAATGCATAATAGCTATCACAACTTGTTGTGTATGCCTGTCAGAGTAGTGCATTATTTCAGATTTAATTTGTGTAGGTTATTTTCTAAATTACTACTACTATAAAATAACAAGATTATTATACCTCGCCACAATGACTGTTTCTTTTTGCATGAGTTCTAAGCTTTACATGCTTTTGTTTTTTAAATAAGGAATGTTTACTAAGATTTTTGATGAGATATTAATGAGTATATTATCTTAATATTGTAGTATGCTTCCTTTAATTCAATATAGGATAACAGTCTTTCTCATATTAAACAAACTTAATTATACTGGTTGTTTTCTTATAATGCTTAAATATTGTAAAACATATATTTTAGAAGTACAAAGAAGAATGAGTTAGAGAACTAGAATAGTCAGAGTATGTTTCCTGGAAAATGAGTTGTGAATCAGTATCATAAATTGGTGTTAGAGAGGCACAGACCCAAAGATGGAAAAGTCTCAAAGCAACGGGACATAACAAGAAAATATTTGTTTCTTTTTTTATTTTTCTTTATTCTTCCCTTATACAATACATCATGGTTGCATTTCTGTTGAATGAATCTGTATATATTTTTTTAATGTAGAAGCAATAGAACGCTATTTGTCTGTCTTTCTTCTCTCCCATCTGTCTTCAAATCCACATGGATGTGCACACACAAACTCCTCACTCATATACACACAACCTCCTCCTCTGACACACACACAAATACAATTTGTTACAGGTGCAATTACATTTGTCTTAAAATCAAAGAGAAGATACTCAGCAGGACACAAAGGCGCAAGAATTTATCACTCTGTGTGTGTGTTTGTGTGTGTGTGTGTGTGTGTGTGTGTGTGTGTTTATAAAAAAAACCTATCTGACTAAGGGTGGTGGTGATACATGCATTTATCCCCAGCTCTGGGAAAGTAGAGGCAGGCAGATCTCAGTTTGAGGCCAACCTGATCTATACAGAAAGTTCAAGGCCAGTGAAAAAAAGACCTTATCTGAACCTCCTATCTTCTCCACTCTCTTATAGTTCTAAATATGTCTCGGATCCATTTATTTTTTTATATATTTTATGTTCTAAATATGTCTCAGATCCATTTTTTTGTATATTTTATGTTAGCTAAGTATTAGAGTAGGCTAGATTATAAGACAATATACTGCAGTACAAGATAGTGTAGAATGGGGTAGTTCAGTAATAGTACTGTGTAATATAGCATTGTATGTGATTCATTGTCACATGAGATCACAAAAAGTCCATTTTGATATAATCAATTGCATTTCCATGCCGATTTTAAAAGCGACGGACACAGAAAATACCATTATTGTGAGCCCCTAATTCACAGATAAACTGAGGACAAAGGAAGTTAGTAACTTAACTATATAATTAAATCTAGTATCATAGTTCTTGAAATTTTTAAACACAATGTCATTGTGACTCTGTGTACAATTCACTTTTCATTCTGAGGTAGCTCAACACTAGAAAACCAAAGAATCCAGAAATGAGAACCTATGCAGATGGGAAAATCTGAACAGAATGAAAATGAATTTGATACAAATATAAAACCTCTCTCTGAAGGGACTTTTTGGCTGATCAAGATTTAAGTTTTGGTGCCAGAGTCTGTATATTAACAGTGGCAGAATTTTCTGTTCTGAAGAGAAACTGGAAATGCTAACATAAACATCATCTCACTACTTCGCCTAAACTTCTTTCTAGCTGTCTGTGAGTTAAATTGCAAAGGATTTTAAAATTCTCATGTACACGAGCCTCATACCACTGACCCTCTCTCTCATTAATTTAAATTCTTCATGACTATGAATGAACTGTTCATTGGAATGCAATTATTTAGACATTTCTTGGTATAAGTATATGAATGTTTATGAGGTATAATATAGTATTTTCCACTCAGACCATTAATACTTGACTTAAAAACTTCTTTAGTTTATTCTGCTGGGGAAATGAATGACTTACTTGAATAAGCATTAATCTAGGAGCATTGCATAATTTGCCTAGCCATATTTGATAGAGCACTTCTTACTGCTCAGCACTGTAATGAAAGTAGATCCTGATGTTCTCATATTTCCTGGTAAGTCCAATAAAAGTGATACCAGCCATCATGATGGTGCATACCTATAATTCCAGCATTTGGGACTCTGAGGCATGAGGATTATGGGAGTTTTAATACCAACCAATTCTACATACTGAGCACTAGGACAAAGAAAGAAAAATAAGTTTGAAAATTATGTTTATGGATTTCATATTTGTATAGAATCTGAAGCCTATATTAAGAAGTGGTTGTTTGTTTTAGTTTTTGTTTTGTTTTGTTTTTTCAGATGAGAAAGTTAAGAGTTTAAAAATTTGGTATCATCTTGAGATCCATAGCTCTCCTGGACCTCCTGTAGATACAATTGAACTTCACTGTATTGCTTTGGTAAGAGCCTAGTTGATGTTCATAAACTGCCATTTGGGAAATACAGCTGTTATACACTAAGTTCTGTTCTTAAAACAAAGATTCCAAAGGAGTATACTGAGATTAATCAGTCACAGACACTCTATACCTTAAATGCTTTGGGAAAATATTGTTTTGTCATAGAGAGTCTTATAGTGACTTCCTTATTTAGTGTTATGCCTGCATATTTCAAGAGTTGTTAACTTTACCTTATGTCCTTATTTTTCATATATGTAGTAAAAGTGGTGTTGTGCTCTCTAGACTCCAGCATATATTCTTCCCAGTATTCACACTCAGCTGTTTATTTTGAAATAAGTTAGAATCCTAGTATAAATTTGGGAGTACTAAGACTCAAGAGTTACTCTACCATGGGCTGCAGAGATTTTTTTAGTTAAGTTACTGATTTGTTAATAAATCTGTATCCAAAACTGCTTAACAATTTCAAACATCAATAGTCTAGATTTATGTGAAACAAATGGCGTTAATTGTTAATAATAGTTTAATTAGATATGATCAATGTATTGTTATACAGAAATTTAAATTGATTATAATTAAATTCATGTTACTTTAAAGCATCTTAAAGTTTAGCTTCTAATATATAAGGTAAGAAAATACTTCTAATACTAATAAGTTTATAACTTGATTATATCCCAAAATCTTTTCTAGATAAATCTTCATTGAGGCGTAGAAAATACATTATGAAAATGTTGAAATGTATTCAAATGTAGCTTGTAAATGCATTATCTTCATAGTGGAAAATTATTTAGCTTGATTATGGTAGGATCATTTCACTCAATGAAAGTCCCCAATTTCCGTGGCCTAGTATTTGCAACAATATGGAGACTTAAAAGGCAATTTTTATTTATTTTTTGAAAATTTATTCATTCACTTTTATATGTACTAGGGTCTTATTTTCTGCACGCTTGTATATTTTTCACTGGCTATGTGCCTGCAAAGAGTATTAGATCCCTAGAAACTGGCTGCTAGAAACTAAACTTCAGTTCTCTGCAAGAGTGACAGGTGCTCTTAGATACTGAGCTATCTCTTCAGGATGACATAAAGGCTATTTGTAAACAGCATAACTTTAATCACACATCCTCTTGATGTTTGACATGGTCACTGAATTAGAATTTCTCTCCTTAACAAGATACTATAGTAAAAAAAAAATAGATAGTTTATAAATTAGAAATATAAGACAGTACTTAGAAAGGGTACCATTGACTTCCTTACTGAATGTTTATTTAATATGACTAGAAAGATAAGTTGAAATGTATAAAAATTAGCAAGCATGCATACAAATCTGAAATCACAAACAGTTGTGCATATACTAAAATATTCATAAAGGGTGTTTATTTTTTCAAGGACTTTCTAGCCCTCTGAGAAAATAATAATGAAAAAATTGATATTTGTTTTACGATGTTTATTTTTGAATGTTATACAATGTTATACAGGTTTAGAATCCCATAATCATACAGTATTTCATATACCTTTGTAAAATTTTAGAAATCGCAAACAAACTGGTATGTATCTCTTACATTGAGACATGTTCAGTATATTTTCATTTTAATTTAAAATATATTGCCATTTTTCGAGTTTATTGTTTTCTGTATTGTAACTACTTACTACATTGCTCCAGTTGTGGTTATAGGCATACTTGCTGTTTTTATTTAAATATTTATTTTCAGCTGAGGCTAGTTGAAAGAGTTTTTTAAACTAAGTCTATGTTAGATGATGTGGCAGGTTCAGGCACTTTTGAGCAAGATTTAGACGTGGCTTTGAGGTTTTAAGGAACTCTGTGTGGGATATGACCAGTCCCCTTTGAAGACCACTTGCACACTACCTGCCTTTCTTATTTATTCTCCAAGTTCTCAGAGGGAGATTTGTGGCCACCATCGTGTGGAATATTTTAACCCCTCAAAAATTGCCCTAAGTTTCAATCTTATATCAGTGAGTATTCCATATAAACTCCCTAATAAATATTAATTCTTTATATAATCAATTGCCAGTAAATAATTCCTATAGTAGGATGATTTTGCTGAATATTGCTTAAAATTCATTGAGTTTTCCTGCTCTTCTAGTCATGAAAGACTTTTTACTTTCAGGTACAAAGACTAATTTAATAGAATGACTCCTTTTAAATATTCAGACACAGTCAAGCCTTTTCATGCTTTTGAAGTAGATGCTTCTTAGTGCTTTCAAGTATATGCTGAAAATTGTTTTCCTCACTTAAATGAAACTTCCCCATATTTTCAGCTGTATTTGTTGGTTTGCCAACTCATTTATGAAATGTTTTCTTTAAACTTAAGATTATAAGGTGTAGCAATGCAGTTGTATTCATGATACTAAGATATCTAGTTTCTAGCTGCTTTGCAGCTTTTATTGTGTTTAACATGATTTCCAGCTTTTCTTCATACAAGAATGAATAATCAAATTTGTTTTGAAATGTACTCCATATAATATTTGTATTCTAAAATTCTTTATGTTTATTCTTGCTCTAGGGTAAAGAAAAATGCCAGAGATTATATTCTCAATAAATAGCAATTAATTTGAAGACAGTTATTTAGATGATTTAAAGTATTTAGAATGTATTTTTTATAATTATAGTATTTTTAACAGTTTAATATAAAGAAGGCATATCATATATGTTTTAGCAAGCTCAACTTTTATAAAATAATGAAAAAAGACTTGTGGATATCTATATCCATATCTAATAAAATGTACTGAGAATGGAAAGAGGTGAGGATGAACCTGCCCATCTCTTTACTTTTCAATTATCAAAGTCCCAGTTTTACTATGTCTACTGTTTTCTTTTAAAAAATTCCTAAATATTCAATTTTTTTCAGATTAATATATAGTTATAATGTCCCCCTCTTACCTTTTATCCCTTTAAACACCTTCTTATAATCCTCACCTCCTTCATATTTATGGCTTCTCTTTTCAGTAATTGTTATTGGGTATATATTCATATATTTATGCTTCCAAAAATAAATTATTCAGTTTGGGAATGTTATTCATATACATGTTTTCAGGGCTGACCATTTGGTATTAGACAATCACTGACATTCTCCTTCTTGGGGAAGAACTCTCACAATCCCAGATTTCTTCAATTGCCTACAGTTCTTTGTGTAATGTTAGCTGAATAAGGCCTAATAGTATCCAAAATATAACTATTTTTAAGCCAGTGTCCTTTAATAGTTTTACATGTCGAAAGAAAACTTATAAGTGTTCTAAGAATGCTTCTGTATCAATAAAAATATATTCTTAAAAATTAATAATCAAATGGGGAGTGTATATTCACTAGGTGATAATAATTATCTGAAACACTATAATTTTGATGCAGATGCAAAAGGTAATATATTTTTACTGTGTATGTTTCAGGTTGTATTATGAATTGTAAGGTGAATGGCATAAGATAAAAGGTGTCATGTCATGAGAAAATACAGTGGCATACAAATAAGAGTAGCAAAGGAATGACAATGGCATTTATAGTTTATATCTGCCTTCCTCATTTCTACAAGTCCCAAACTACTAATTATAGGCATTCTTCCTCTGAATTACATAGTACTTTAAAACTGCCCAGAGCTCCATTTGTTTGTTGACCTGGTACTCTTTTCAAATTAAATAAATTTAATTTTGAAAGTTTTCTCAATGAAATTTTACCTAAATTAGTAGTATTGTATTTTTTTACCTCAGAAATGATCATCTTTTAATGAAATCATGATTATCTTCTGAGAAAGGATATAGTGAAAAGTATTTCCTGCTACTTCTATTAGATTGTCTGAATTGTTTGTGTAAAAACATAATCTTGAGCCCATCAATGAATAATAAAGTTTTCAGTTAAAATACTTGGTGAGGTGATAAAGTTCTGCTTCCATCTCAAGTTACTGCCTTCAATCAATAACTTTCAATTTGGACAAAGTTGAGATTTCAAGTATATCCTGTTAGATTTTCACTTGGATACTTTTAAGTATTGTGAGCATTCATTTTGTCAGGAATATGAATAGTTGATGTGGGATGTCTTTTTGTATGCTGTGAATACCATTGGTCAATGAAGAGGTTGTTTTCGCCTATGGCAATCAAGCTTAGAGGAAGGCAGGAAGTCCAAGCATAGATTACGAGAAAAAGAGTAGAGTCACACAGAGACTCTGTTAACTTCCACCCAAGGAAACAAGATATAAAGAAACACAAGTAATCCACGTGGCAATATACAGATTAATGAAAATGGGCTAAGTTGAAAGAGCTAGAAAGTAATGATCCAGACCCATAAGCCAAACAGCTTTTAATTAATATAAGCCTTTGTGTCATTATTTGGGACCCATTGGCTGCAGAACTGCAGGTCTGAACCTCAGGTTGGATAAGCCAGAATCTTCTGACTGCAGATTATTAGATTTATAAACAAATATAAGGTCTTCTTATACACCACACCTTTCCTTAAACCATGTTTCTGATATTGATGGTCCTACTCTAGCTAGAGAGTAAGGAGTAATCATGAACATTCCAAGTACAGGCACCCATTGGCAGGAAATGAGCATTCTTATAGAGCTAGACAACAAACAAAAAATGACACAAGTTTCTTAAGTTTTTTTGTTGTTTTAGTTTTTCAGATAAAAATCATTAACCTAAGAAACAGATTATTACATGTTCGTGTTATAATATGTGTTGCTATATTGTCAAAGAATCTCTAAGTATATTAAACGATATTGTAGTATTTTTGTTATTACAAATACACCCCGTGGTTTTAACTGTTATTAATATAAGAAATAATAATTTCAACTTTTGGGGGTGATCACGAAGGTGGCTTGAAGATTGTGGGAGTCATTCCAGATAGAAATATAAATAAATGTATAAGCCCTTGGAAAAAGCTTAGCTTTACAGGAAAGGATGAGGGAGCCCAGACATTTAGGAAAAGAAAAGGGGCATGTTGGAAGTTTTTTTGAACCAAGTAAGTAGGAGGAGGATCATGTAACAAGTGAATTTTCTCATGGCCAGATATCAGAGATTCATAGGGCATAGAAGATTTTATTCTATGTGCTATTTTGCCAATAGAGCATGTAATAAGAATTGCTTGTTTAATTATGTTTTTAAACATCTTGAAATGTTCTTTTCATAGAGCTAAAAGCAGTAAACTTGTAAATAAAATCTATACTGAAAGAATATTACATTTTCATGAAAACTTATTTGTGCCTCAAGTTTCCCTCTGAAAGGGTTTAATAACACAGTTTTATTTTCATGTTTAATATATACTTTAAAATAGTATTCTAATTTTATATGGATACTTCTCTATTTTAAGTCATAACATTTTGTTGATGAATTCCTCTATTTTAATGTTTTTATATTTCACATGATTGAATATGTATATGGAAGCAATTTTTAACATATACATTTTCTGGCTAAAATATTCTTTAAGTACAAGAAAGAGAATAATGCCAGATACTTTGAACCTAAAAGAACTTGTGTGAAGATGAAAGATAGCTTCAGAAGTCTGCATGTACACTCATTACTATTTCAGCTGAGTTTCAAAAAAAAATAAAAACAGTCAAAACAGATTTAAGTCTCATTCTAAATATAAATGAACTTTTTAAAAGCTTCATCAAAATGATGGATTATGCCATTGGGAAGACAACAGCCAAATATTTTAAACTTTAAAAAATACAAGTTTAATTCTTCAGGTGTAAAAGATAATTCATTATAAAATTGAATGTGGAATATGGTGGGATACACTGAAAAACAGGACATTAAGCATTTTCTGGGTAATTTTCTTTGTGCATTTTTTAAGCATAGGTAGCCCATGCTTTACCTCAAACTCTCAAAAATCTTCTAGTCTTCTGAGTCTTAAGAGAATTGGAAATGAAGGCCTCTGGGACAATGCATGATGATATTATATTATAAAATCCAAATGATTATGTATTTTTGAAATGTTTCAAATGACCAAAATAAAGAGTCAGTGGTGTTAATTATCTTATAAGTTCATAAATGACAAATTTCTCATCCTACTGAACATATCAAACATTAAACTACAAATATCCATATGAAACTGTACTTTTAAATTGCCACTTAAGGGATTTTTGTTTGAGTTTGAAATTTCACAGTAGGTTTTATAATAGAAAATTTGATAGATGTACTACTGTTATAAATTATATTAATATATTTCATAAGATTAAATTTTGCGACTAAAGTAAAATTTTTGTTTATGTTGGAATTTAGCCCTAAGATTTATAGCCCAGGGATTTTCAAGACAACACAGAGTTAATAAGCATTTAGCCATCAATGTGTCTCTGAAAGAATTAGAGAATGTTTCTAGGCCTACTAGGTAGGAGTAATGTGTTCACATAGGGACAATTTGCTATCAATATAGCAAGGATACCAAGGAGGCACTGTGATATTAGTGCCTCATGGCTTCCATCCTCACATTCTATTTACCCTTAAGATTTAGTGAACACTAATTACAGTTCTCAAAAAAGCAGTAAGTATTTAAGTAAAAGTAATTTCAAATCAGGACTATAATCTGAGAATTTAGAGAGTGGAAATAGAATTGTGAGTTCTAGGTGAGCCTGGGCTTTAGAGCAAATTCTTAACTCATGAAAACAAACAATTTTATTTTTATTAGTAATGATATACTCTAAGAGAAATTTTATATTCTAAGTACTGATAATAGTGTATTCATTTTCATGCCTAAGTTTTCTTATTTAATTTGTAGTTCTTAAAATGTTTATAAGTGAAATAGTTTCCTTTAATTTTATTACATCGTGTGTGTGTGTGTGTGTGTGTGTGTGTGTGTGTGTGTGTGTGTGTGTGAGTGGGTGTGTGTGTATGCATGAGAGAGAGAGAGATTGTTCATATGTATTTATCACAGTACTTGTAGATTTAAGAGAATTTGACCCTGATATTTTCCTATGCTACAATAATTTTAATTTTTTGTTATTCTTGGGAACTCCTTAAAATGGTAAGTTCTATGTTAGTCTTACAGATTTCACCAGATTGCTAGAAAAATAAGTAAAATGTAGTATTGTGCCATCAATGTGTTATTACCTAAGGAAGTATTGGAGAATGGATCTCCAGGTAATAAAGCTATTGGTGAAAATTATATCTTAAATGTAATACTACAAGTAGTTTTTTAACTATTCATATTAGGTCTCTATGTAGTGCTTGTTATTAAAGCTATGTTATAATGTTATTATTTATCAAGATTAATTAAGGATAACATATATGAGTTTAACATTTAAAAAGGACTTAGAATGTACTGAGAAAGAAAAAGTAAAGCAATAGCCTTAATAGCATTCTCTCCATTTGGTTCCCTAGAAAAATGATTATTCTGAAAACAAAATTGACCTTGTCTTTCTTTTTTTGTTTAATAATCCCAGGAGACTGTCTGCATTGAAATTCCCATCTCCAATCCAAAAGATAGAATTATACATATGGATGTGAAATTAACATCCTCTGCCCTTAATGGACCAGAGGAAATGACACTTAATCCATCTGAATCTATGAACTACATTGTATGGTATTCTCCAGCAACCACAGGCTATAAAGAAGAAAGGTGGCTTGAGGCTCTTATTGTAATTTTTTGTTAAGTCTTTGACGTTAGAGCTATTCTCTAATATTATGTAGTAATTAACAATTTTTGTTTTCTGGTGTAAAATTACTACTCACTGAAATTTCATATTAAAACATTCGACCATTTGTCATTTTGCTTTTTGCTAATCAAATCTTTACTAATCAAATCAAAATGAACTGAGAATGGTACTTGAAAACTGGGAGTTTAACTTTTACTTCTCTTCATAAAAATCTATTTCTCCTTTGAGTAGTTAGCTGTAAACCATTTACCTACAAGTATTTAGACAATATTATATTATAAATATTATTCTCTACTGAGAGCATACACATTCATATATACATATACTCGTATATATTAGTGTATTTATTGTAGTACTATGAATACATTTTTTTCATAAATGATGAATGAAAATCTTTTATCTTGATTGTTAGCTATCATAGAAGTAACTACTTAAAATTTTAATGAAGTAATACTAAGTTTTATATAGTTTAGACCATACAGGGTAAAATTCATTATAGTATAAATCAGGAAAAGAATAGTTCATTACCCTAGTATGGTGACTCACATATGGTAATCCCACCACTCAGGAGACAAGGAGATCTTTGAGTAAGAGACAAGCCCAGGCTACAAAGTGAGTTCTAAATCAATTTTAATCTGACCAGATTCACAAGACCTTGCTAAAAAAAAAAATTAAAAATTAGAACTGGAGGAAGAAGAGTAAAGTGTTATAAAAAAAAAAAAGTAGATTGTTATTTTTAATAGATTATCATTAGAAATGTGTGCTTCTTTCAACACTTCAATATGACTCTAGGCTTTATGAGTACCAGTTAAAACTTTATTATCACTTGCTTACTCTATTATCATCTTGGTACTATATTTTATGTGCATGAACTTCTCATAGTAAGTAAGGCAAGGCTGACTGATTCATCCTATTTTATAAATAATAAAATTCTAACTGAAAAAGTATCTTGATTGAAATTATACAACAAAGATACAATAAAACTGAGATAGATATCAACCCAATAAGACTTTAGCACATTCTGTCTTCTGAGGGATGAGCACATGCTGATTATAAGATATTCCTTAAAAATTCCATATTTCACATGAATGTGTGGATGCTTTCAGTTCAACATAGTACATTTTATTTCATTACAGCTTTAGGCCATTATGTTTTCTAACATTGATATTTAAAATACTCATATATAATCTGTTCCTATTCAAAGTATTTATTAATTCTCTATTAAAGACATTTCTATTCTTTATTGAAGTAACCTCACCAAAAATTGAAAAAGATATGATTTTATCTTTATCAGTCCACCATTTTATATTTTGTTCTTCTTTATTTATTATACAAACTAAAACAACTAACAATTTTTCAAAATCTCTCCATAACAGCATTATTTTTCAGCCTGATATGGGTGAAGAGTTCTGGTATTTACTTAAATTAACAACTGATCTTCCAAAAGCAACTAACATACCAGAAATGAAGTGTGATCTTGGAAAGTAAGCTCTGTTTAATAATTTTCTTTTTAGGAAAGGGGGAAAAAAACACACACACTGTTGTAAATCATTCAACCTTTTAAAATAAAATTAAATATAATGGGAAGGTCTATCAAAAGAAACAGATCATGAGTTTCCTGCAAAAGATGCTAGCAAAGGAAGGAAAGGGACTATTGCAGCACAGAGCAAGCTCCTGTATTCAGGCACACAAAATAAAATGGAAGAGAGGGTTTCTTTTATATGTTAAAGGAGAGGAAAGCTTGACAAGAGGAAATAATCAGTGGCATCTAATGGGGAACAAGTCTCACTGTACTCAGCACATTCCCAGTAGATGCTAGGGGGAGCAGAATATGTTCTTGTGCACATGTGGCTTAAACTTGGAAACAAATTGAGTTCAAGATTAAAGAGAAATCTGCTTGTAGTTTTGTTTGCTTAAAGCAGGGGGTATGCCAGGAGTGAATATCATGCCACTTGGATAATGCTAGATCCTCTTGAGGTAAAGCATTTACACTCAGATAATCAAGACCCTATTCTATGTCTGACATGAAATTTCATTCTGGTAGACAAAAATAAACAACCTATAATTAATTATCTTTAAAATATATAGTCTAATGGATAAATAATCAACGTTTACTTAATATCTCTTCATCAGCGCACACAAAAGTTTTTTTTTCCACTACTAGATGTTGGGCCAAAACATCACTACAAATAATTCACTAATAAAATAGCAGTGTAACCAGAATAATTTGGAAGCTGGATATGAAAAGGAAGTTCAAAGTGCAAAGTAACAGTGTATACAGTTTTGCACTCCTTGGTCCTGCAAAGAAATCTAGAGCTTGATTCTCACAACTTTATTTGTCTTATAAAGCAAGAAAAGTTAAGGTTTTGTTCATTTGCTTTTTTTTATAGTCTGGCCCTATTCCTATTCCTTTTTATTTTAACTAAAACATATTATTATGTTTTTAGTGTACAGTGTTATATTTTTATATATAGTGACCAATTCAGAAATCACCCTCAAATTATTTTGTACCTGTGTATATGTATTTATGTATATTTAGTGTATGTACATAATTATTCAGGTACACATTTTTGCATGTGCAGATGAGAGCTCAACAACAGTTATATGAGGTTTATGAAGAATAAGAGGCAGTGTTCTACTTGGTGTCTGTATAGACTCTAAATTCCCCAGAATTAGGTTGGTAGATGTGTCTTCTGCTTCTGCCATGAACCAGACCAAGGAGCTTGGTAGAGCCATTTGCCATAGCAGAGGCTTTAATCCTAGCCACAAGACTTTATTCTTACCTGTGCCTTTTAGCAGATTAAAAGCTCCTGTAGTCAGGAAAAAGAGATATACAGTAAAGACAGATTCAGATGAAAATAAAATTCTAAATGGTTTATAGTATCTTTAAAAGTATATGTAGGCTTGGAAGAGAAGAGAAAAAGAATAAAGTTATTAAAAGAGAAATAATAGTAAAAGACTGTAATAAGCCACATAAAGATGGAAATTATACAGAGAGTCTAGACACTGTATTGTTATTGTGTTGTCTTTGAGTTTTTTGGCTACAGAGGAGGAAGCAAGGGCTGTTAAAAGACATTTGTATATAAATTCTGCTGGATTAGTCCAACTTATGTATTTTGAAAAGTTTATGTTAATTTAATATCTGATGTGGGATAATGTTCTTGTACATTATAAAAATTTGTCACTCATGTATTGGTTTAATAAAATGCTGATTAGCCAGTCAGTAGCCAGGCAGGAATATAGGCATAGCAAACAGACTAGGAGAATATATATGTGAGGCCATTTCTATTCTGTCTTCTGACCTGTTGTTCAGTGTCATTGCATTCACTACCAGTAGAACAATATTATACCTTACTCTCCTTGAGGGATTAGACTTTCTATATAATGAGCTTCATTCAATACTCATTTGACACCAGATGTTTCTTCATAGATTCATTTTGCGTATTTTTGATCTAAGAATGATGGGTACAGATTCTAGGTTTTATTTTTAGTACAATAAAAACCCACTGTTCTTTAATTATAACTAGATACAAATTCACTTTGCAAAAACAGTAATTGTTCTCTGCAAATTATGTTTGAAAATAAGCATACACACATATATCCTGTTTCTTCATATATGTATATATAAAGACTTGTTGCTTATTCAACCTAGAAAGACAGATATCCATTAAAAACCAATATGAAAAATCAGAAGCATCTGAAAAATATTTTTCTATACTCAAACATAGTTAGAATTGGTACCATACTATAGGAAATAATCAACCTTTCCCACCTCAAGTTGTAAATGCTGATCATATTTGAAGAAAATGCTATAGGACACAAGTCATATTAGATTCTTTTCATCTGACTTTAGTTTAACAATGCGAAGTACATATATTCCAACTTATATTTACTTCTACATTCTGATGAACTATGGCTACAAAGAGTTCAAAATATACATCTTAGTATTCCAGAACATTTTTAAGATCATTTGATTAATTTCTATAAATTTATAGATGAGTAGAATTTTATTATTTCTTCATTGAGTAGCATTACTTTTAATTTTGATTGGCATGTATTTGTTACACTATCAAATTGAATATTGTTTCTCATAAATATATGTAAATATGCATTAATATAGGTTTTAAGAGGGATACAATTTAGTAGATAATGAAAAAATATGAAATTATGACTGATAAATTTATAAATACCAGTAAACTTACCACTTTTAATTTTCCTGCCAGGAAGATTGTTCAGATCCTTCCTTTATATAACCCTACTCATGAAACATTAGAATTGAAAATAAGGAATAGTAATCCTGACAATTTTGTCCTGGAGCTTAACAGGAAAATACCAGTAAGTACAATCAGAAATCTGTGAAAATGATCATTGAAACAACATTTTTAATTCTAATTTTAAGATTCTAATGCAATATTTTCATTGAATTCATTAATAATAATTTAAATTTTTGAAGTTTAAAAAATCATATTCTTATCTTTTTATACATGTTTGTAAATTGTATAGTACTATTAAACAGTCTCATTGTAATATGGAGGTTATATATGCTAAATTATGCTCAATATAGTGGTTATGTATTATTTCTGGCCATTTTATTAGTCAGATTTTGTAATAGTTTCTTCATGATATGATTTTATTTTTATCAGTAATTATCTGCTAACAGAATCCTAAGGACAAGTGGTTTTGTTTGTTTGTATATTTTTTTTTAAACCCTTGGTTTCTGGCTTTATTTCTACCTACATTTTCAGATTCTTAGACAGCTCTTGTTCATTGTCTGGTCATGCTTGTGTCCCGTTATCTTTTGGGGGGTTTATGAAGAAAAATATGATCAAGCTAGTGAGCCTAAATTATTTTTATCCTTTTTTCCTAAGCTATAAAGCAAGATAAATAATTTTAATGTAAATATTTATATTTCCAAACCATAGGACATTGATTCCTTGTAGTTAATTTGACCCCATATCAATTCAAGTGAACTTCAAAATAGTAATTTTTAACACAGGTACTGATGTGTGTGTGCATCTTTAGTCACAGCAAGGCTAGCTACTCAAGAGGATGAGACAAGAAACTTGATAGACTGAGCTGAGTAATGAGAATTTAGTCCAGGAAAAACTTGAAATTATTTCAGAAAAAAATGGATAATTACAGTGTTTTTTTAAAGTACCCCTCCTATAACTCTGCTATAAGGTATATTGAAATAAAAGCTTTTACACTTTGTGGTTTAATGACTGTAGACCAAAATCTACGTTTTGATGTCTTTATACCCTATTTTGGCAATGACTGGTTGCCAACTAATAAGTTGTTCAGCAGTATTGGAAGAGCAATAAAAGAACATAACACAAATTGGACCTCATGATCCTTTGAAAAAAAGAAGAGAATTCAAAGTACGGAAGTGAGATTGGACCAGGTGAAATGTGTGGTGAATATATCAAAATACATTGTATGAAATTCTTAAAGAATTACTAAAAATTTTCTTAACAGAAACTAAGTGGGGATGTATCTAATCAAAGTATTGTTATTGTTAGGATTTAGTACAGATTTTGGTTTAGTTTGGATTTACCTGGTTGTCTGGCACAGGGCAGATTTCTGTGGATGTACATGGGAACACAGCAGAAGACAGCAGGAGATAGCAGGAGATGCTTAAAGCTGTTTCTATGTAGAAAAGAGTTTTATTGTCAGATGGGTATTGTTGCAATGAGGTTTCCGGCCCATCTGGCCAGAGGTCCAGACCCACAGACCTGCCTTCCCAGAGCTCCTAGCTGCCCACTACTGCTTAGCCCACCCCCAAAAAATGACTCAGATACTTATATAAACTTCATTCTGTTTGGCCAATGGTTTAGGCACATTACTAGCTAGCTATTTCATCTTAATTCAACCCATTCTCATTAAGCTATCTGCCACGTGGCCTGTGGCTCACCTGTGTTCCTTACATATTTCTTCTTTGGGTGTCTGGCCCGATCTGTCTCAGACTCCACTCTCTTTCTTATTCCTATGCTCTGATTCCTCTGCCTACCTCTACCGTGTCTGCCACGTCCAAAACAGTCCTTTATTCACAACATATTGAAAGGCATTCATACATCACCTACCAGTTTCTGTCTAATAAAAAAAGAAAGGCTTCAATTTTAACATAGCAAAATTACATATAACAAAATAGCTATCAAACGAATTACAGTACAATATCCTGTCTATTTGTATTTAGCAAAATTAAAGTAAATACTCTATCATCTTCCTTATGCTTGTGAATCTAAAGTTTGATATCCAATATACCTTGTAAAATCAGTAAGAAAAACTATGTAACTATCTAATCTTCAACTACATCAAAGACCACAAAAGGAAATAATATTACCTGAGTAAACAGGAAGAACAGGCAACTTCCAAAATCTAGAAATGACAGAGATGACACCTATCTGCCTGACAGTCACCCAAAGTTCCTTTATAAAGTTGGGGCATCCATCTCCAGCCCATAGGCCCAGAGTCTCTGGTGTACCTTTCAGTGAAGCAGGACTGCACTGCCTATTCTGGTATAGTTCATCAGTCGCTTCTCCTTCTGTTCTGAAGAATGTCTGACAGTTTTCTCTGCAAAGCGGGAACCTGAAGTGCCATCTCAGCTTGTTCTGCTAAAGTTCTGGGGCTAGCTAGCTTCCTTCCTTAACTTAACTCTTTCTCATTAATCTGTCCTGCCATATGACCTGTGGCTCACCTGTGTTCTTTACATGTTTCTTTTTTGGGCGTTTGGCTCAATCTGTCCACCCTCTTTCTTGTACCTATGCTCTGATTCCTCCTCCTACCTCTATGGTGTCTGCCATGGCCAAAACAGCCCTTTATTCACAACATGCAGAAAGACATTCCCACTTCAGGGTATGGTTATGATCAACATAAAAGTTATGATTATGATAGCAGAGATGGAGGAAAGGAGAAAGAGAGAGCAGAGCTCCCAAGAGAAACAAAGGCAAGAGAGAGGGATTCAGAAACAGGAATTATGCCTTAAATGAGGTTTGATATCAGAGCTCAGTGGAGGGCTTGGCTTTAGAAGCTGACAGTTATAGATTATGAAATTATGAATGAATTAACAATACTGTGTATGAGAAGTTAAAATCTATTTTGATAATTATACTAGGTGTAACTAGTTTTTAACTTAACAATTAATGAATTAAATTAAAAATCACTGCTTACTATACTGAGAATATGTATATATAAATATAGTAAAATGTACATACTTGAATGTATCAGCAATAAATAATTTTAAAGCATATATAGTTCATTATATAGTTTGTCTGTAATTTAAATTCCTCATTACAAGTAAGAGCTTATATCCATCTTTACTTTTATAGAAGGTGCTAATCACTATTTCATATAAAAGCCAAGGCAATATATTGCATGATACCATATATCATTAAGAATATAAACTATTTTATTCCCTCATCCATGGCTTTATATTCCATTGTTTCTTTGATTAATTTATCAATTGGTATTGGGCATTAAATATGCCATTAAGACTAATATTAAAAATCAAAAATTGTATATGAGGCAGAGTACTATTATAAAATATATGAGCACAGTTAACCAATTGATAGCAGATATATCCCATAACACATGGAAAATCATAAAATTATTTTTCAACCATGAATGATATAAATATGCATATATTTATGTATATAAATATCCATGTATTTGCATATGCATCTTTACTTTTGACTTTAATTGCATAGTATTCCAATAAGTCTTTACAAATAATGATTATTATTAATTAATCCTATAACAAATAAATATTTTAAAAATTTGATGAAATTTGCTTTGTTGTGTTTGAAGTTCCTTTGTCAAAATTCTTTAATGTAAAATGATTTTTTTTCAGGCATTGTGACTCTATTTTCTATTCTCTGTCTTCTGGTATCGAATATTGTAATATCTCCAGTGGAGTATTTGATTATATATAATACTCAAGTTTTCTCTGTATTTTGATATAATCATTGTCTCCTTTTACTATTTCTAAGAGCAATTTTAAACTCATGCTACAGACCACCAACTGCTACCATACCAATGTATATAAAAATATGAAGTGAATCTATTATGAAAAGGACTTGACTTACCCTGATGTTTAAAAAAAATGAAGTTCATTTATTTTAACATTGGCAAAGTTACAAGTTATGTTCCTATACTAATCTGGCCTGTACTGTAGAATGTTCAAAACTATGGGTTTTTTTTTTAATGAAATACATATATATACACAGTGAGCAAATCTTGCATGATCACTGTTCAGAGAAATAATATGGCCTGAGAACTAATATACCAAATAGTGTTCGTCCAATCCCCTATAATCAGTATCCATAGAGTGGGTATACAAAAGCAGATAATTTGTGCAACTCCTCACTTTTGTCATCCAAATTCAGTTTTTCATAGACCTAGCACACAAAAACTTCACCTCAACATAAATATTGATTCCTATTTTCTTTGTGTTTTTTTTTTTCTCAATTCTGACAGTTGGTCCTTCTTCCCCATTCTACCATAGAACTATCAGTTTACTTTCATCCATCAGGACTTGGGAGAGCTGGTCATGAAGCTTGCATTAACTTCTATTGTACTCAGGTATGATGATTATGTTCTCAGATGAAGTGGAATCTACACAGATAGGTGCAGTCAGTGCAGTTAATAATTTTCTCAAATAAAACATTTTCATTACAAATCATTAAGTAAATGTTTCAAACTACAGTAGTATAGACTACTGATTTATAAGCAATTAAATAAGATATATTGTAGTCTTCAAGCCTAGAAACTGAACAATAAGTTCTTTCTCAAGAATAAAATAAAGCAATACTCATTCTAAACATATCCTAAATCAGCTAAGTACTGATCTTCATTTCAATCTCTCTGAGTACCCACTCTCCTTGGTGAAAAATCTCCATTTTTAATTTCTTTATTTCAAGAGGGTTTTTTTTTCATATCTACCACTACTCCCCCTCACTTCCCTTCTCCTAGTCCTCCCTCAGCCTCTCTTACTTCATCCCCCCATCCTTTCTCCAAGAAGGGCAAGGAATCCTGAGGTGAATCATTTCAGTTTGGCATATCCAGTTGAAATAAGTACAAGTCCCTCATCCCAGTATTAAGGCTGAGTTACTTTTTCCTCTGTAGGGAATGGGCTTTGAGATGTCAGTTCATATACAAGGAATAAACTGTAGCCACCACAAACTACTCATGCTTTTTGACTGTCTTTTTACTTGGAGGGTTTAGTTCCTTTCCATGAAGGTTCCTCAGTGATTATTTCAGAGTCAGTGAGCTCCCAATAGCTGGGATCAGCTGTCTCAGTGATTCTCCTCCTTGTGATCCTGATCCCTTTGCTCATATACACTCCCCTCTCTCTCTTCAGCTGGGCCAGGAACTTGACCTGGTACTATGCTATGGATAGCTTTGCTATGGATCTCTGTTTCTGCCTCCATCCATTGCTGGATGAAGGTACTATAATGACAATTAGAGTGATCATTCATTTGATATAAGGAAAGTCCTCTGTAAACACCACCTCCCCAGCCAGGGAAATCTTATGAGTTCTTAGAGGCTTCCTTAGCACCAGGTTTCCTTCTATTCCCACAGTGGCTCCCTCTATCAAGATAACCATTTCTTTTTTTCTCCCTCTGTAGGGCTGGATTTATGGGTAGGTATTTTTTTAAAATGGTTTTTACCATAGAATATCTTGTTTAGTCCATCTGTGATGATTGATAATATTCTGGGTATAGCAATTTGGGTTGGTGACTATGGTCTTTTATTGTCTGTATAGCATCTGACTGAGACCTTTTGGCTTTCATTGTTTTCATTGAGTAATCTTGTATTATTCTGATGAGTCTGCCTTTATAGGTAACTTGGCCTTTTTCCTTTGTAGCTCTTAGTATTCTTTCTTTATTATGTAAGTTTAGTGTCTTAATTATTATGTGGCAAGCAGACTTTTCATGGGGGGTCTTCTAGTCTATTTGGTGTTCTGTGAGCTTCTTGTATCTTTATAGGTATTTCTTTCTTTAGATTGGGAAAGTTATCTTATATGATTTTGTTGAATATATTTCCTAAGCCTTTTAGCTGGTATTTCCTCTCCTTCAATTCCATTTGTTCTTAGGTGTGGTCTTTTCATGTGGTCTTTTATATATTCTGGATGATTTGTGTTTTTTGGTTTTAGTGTTTTCTTTGACTGACATATCTATTTCCACTATTGAATCTTCCACTCCAGAGATTCCCTCTTCCATCTCTTGTATTCCATTGGTTGTGCTTGCATCTGTATTTTTGGTTTGTTTCTTCAGATTGTTTATTTCCAGCTTTGCCTCAGTTTGTATCTTCTCTATTGCTCCTATTTCAATTTTTAAGTCATGAGAGTTTTCTTCACCTGTTTGGTTTTTATTTTTTCTTGATTGTCTTGGACTTTATTTTTTTTCAGGGATTTGTTGATCTCTTCCAATTTTTAGTTTGTCTTTTCTTCTATTTCTTTAAGGGATTTTCTTTATTTCCTCTTTTAAGACTTCTATTATGTTCATTAAGTTGTTTTTAAGGTTGTTTCCTTCTGCTTTTCATACATTATCATGATCAGGTCTTGTAGAACCACCAGATTTTGTTAGTACCATGTTCTTTATGTTGTTATATGTATTCTTACACTGCTGTCTGCCCTTTGATTCCTTGGATCACTGCAATCTCTATCTCAAGCTGATTTGGGTGCAAGATGTTCTGGCTGAGTCTGTGCCTCGAGAAGACTCTCTTTGGTTCAGTCTGGGCTCTTGGTCCACTTGGAGGTAGTGTACTCTGCATTATAATGATTTGTACTTGGAGTAATAAGAGCTGGCTGATTCTCTGTCTCAGGGATCCAATCTTGATCCATGGTAAGCTCTTGATCCAGGCGGAGCTCTTGATTCTATAGGAATTCTTAGTCCAATATGTGCTGGAGAATTGTGGGTCTCAAGTACCCCTCTTAATCCACTAGGTGCTGACACACTCTGGGTCTCAGTTGGCTGCTCTTGAACCAGCAGATTCTGAGGAACTGTGTGTGGCTGCTCTTGATCCAATAGGAACTGAGAAACTATGGGTCTCAGGGAATATCTCCTGATCCAGCAGGTTCTGGGGAACTGTGGGTCTCAGGATGTTTCTGAGGTCACTCTTGGTCCAGTGGGTGTTTCAGATTTTTGGACCTCATGTTGTCTCTGGGGTCACCAGGTGATCCCTGCTGTTGAGGGTTGGGGAAATATTTTGTAGTTGAGGGTGTCCAGCGAATTCTTTTTTACTGGGGTGTCTCGCCTGCAGGGGTTTTCCATCCTGATCTAGATTTAGGGGAGAGATGAGTTGAAAATTCCTTTCCTAAATGGTTAAATCTGAACCAATAATTTATTTCTTCAACTAAGTCCAGACCTTCTAATGTTTGTTTTCAGAGTTTCTGTTTAATCCTTGTGCCTTCCTTCTTCCTTTTTATCCCCCAAATGATTCACATCTTTTTTTAAATTATTTCATCAAGTTAACGTTATTTACAAGTAAAATTTAATTTGATGAACTATTGTATGAACAGTACATATTATGCTTGTACACAGATATAAAAACACACTTTAATATAATAAGCTTTAGGATTTATTTTTGAAGACTAAATATTTGGAATAACTCTGCTGCTATGGAAAATATTGTATAAACTGAAAATTCTTTTTTTGGTATTTTGCTTGGCTATATGTACCTGAATTGATATGCACAACTGAGTAGATAAATGATGTAAAATGAGCTAAAGGCATAACTAGTCAAACAAATTTTAACAATTTTTTCAAAATGTAGCTTGAACTGAGGAAATTATCTATGGTTTTTTTATCTCTCATTTGTTTCTGATTTACATGAAATGAACACCTTGTGTCCCAAAAATCTAACCTGTACTCTTAGAGCAGAATCACAAGATTCTGATACCAGCCTTAAGTATCTTAAATTCATTATGCTACCAGAACCTCTAAGAAAAGTTAGCCATATCACAGAATAAGGGCGACAATTATAAACAGAAAATGTGGCAATTAAACATTTTTTGACCTTTGTTATAAAATCTATTTCTTAGTTTTTAAATATTTTATATTTGTTTTCTAATAGTGCTTTTTCTTTATTTTATTCATATACAATTGCATACCTCATTTTCTCTAAGGATCAGATAACAAAAACATTCTTGTAAAAATTATGGAGTTGTTTAAAAACCTTGGATGATTCTATCCTTACAGCCTACCTATTTAGGAAGAAGTTTGAAAAAAACTTAAAAGTTTGCTTACTTCTTAATGCAAAAGGTTTTTTTTTTTTTAATTCCCCTCCCTGAATCATGTGGATATTTTAAACTATGCTCGGCAAACTTTTAGATATTAGTGTTCATTGAAGATAAGATAGTATATTATACAAACTCTTACACTCACACTACTTGAGAAAATATTAAGTATTACCTTCAATGGATTATCTAATTCCCAGTGGTTTAGAAGAACCAGGTGTTCTTTGTAAATCAAACCTAAAAAGTCAACTTAGGACAAAAAAAGTACATGGAACTGGCATTACACCTTCTGAATATGTGACTAACAGTAATATAGTCATTTTGGGATACAGGTAAAATTTGAGATAGCAAGTGTAAGGCCTGCTTAGGCTACATAGTGAGACTGTGACTCCTAAAACGGGTTGAAAACGTAGATCAGGGGCCATGTATTTTCCCAGCATGCATAAAGCCTTAAGTCTCATTCCTAGCAACTCTGAAAATAAGAGAGATACTAGAATCAGTAATAGATAATATGAAAATATGTAATTTTAGAAATAAAGTATACAGATATAACTTGCATATAAGTATTCCCATCAAGAGACAATGTTTTATACATTTCTTGTTAGCACTTATCCTGTCTTGAAGTGACTTCAAACCAAATTTTTTTCTTTTTGTTTGAATTTTCATCTTGAAAACATTGATGCAGTTTTTTTTTCCTTGATTCTTCCTTTTATTGAAAATTATTTTTTTTCTCACATGCTATATATCCTGATTATGGTTTGCCCTGCCTCTATACTTCCAAGTACCTCCTATCCTTCTATTTGGATCCATCCTCTTTCTGTCTCTCATTGCTAAACAGATTTCTCAGGGGTACTAAATTAAAATAAAGTAGATAAAACTAACACATCAGAGTGGGACAAAATATACAAACAGGCAGGAAAGACCCCAAGAAAAAGCACAACAAACAGATATAGGCTACTTATAAATGAAAAATGAAAAAGCCCTAACAAGGTATTATAAGACATAGAGCATTCAAAATCACTTCTAAGTCCATTGTCTGCCGGCCATCTACTCTTTGACATGAAGACTGCCCCTAATAGTAGTTTGTTTTCCAAGTGAGACGTCCTTGGAGAAAACTAATTGTTCATTTGCTATTTTCTTATCAATTGGGCAAATGTTCATGTCTCAGTCTCTCTGAATTCATATATTCCCTACCTACCCTGTTGATTTAGAAAGCCTTGTTTTTTGATGTCCTTCACCCTCTCTGGCTCTTACAATTTTATTGGTTTCTCTTCTTCAGAGTTCTTTGAGCTCTGAGGGGAGAAGTTTGATAGATGCATCCCATTTATGTCTGTTTGTGTCTTCCAAGATCTCTTATTCTTTGCATATTTTCTGACAGTAGGTATCTCTATATTTGTCCTCTCCTGGTGAAGGGGGATTCTTCTCTGACAATGACTAAGCAAGGAACTGATCTACAAGTATATTAGATTGTTATCTGATTTCTAATTTTTGCTTGTTGTTTGTTTAGAACAATAGTATATCTTGTAGGACAATATTGTAGATCAAAGAGGTTGTGGTTAGGTTGATGTTTATATTTTTCTTTTGATATCTTTTTTATTTTTATTTTTTGTTTAGAAAGGTTTTTTTTTTTTTTTTTAGCATACCCACTAGTGTTCCCCCTACCTCCCCTCATCCCAGTCCTTCTTCAGCTTCTTCCTACGCCATCCCACCATCCATTCCTCAGGACTGAAAGGATGAGTCATTGTAGTTGGGCATATCCAGTTGAGGTGGGACTAAGCCCCTCCCCCCAGTATTAAGGCTGAGAAAGGTGTTCTTCTGTAGGAAATGGGCTCCCAGAAGCCAGTTCATGCACTAGGAAAAAATTCTGGTATCACTGCCACAGGCCCCACAAACTGTCCACACGATTTGACTGTCACCCACATTCAGCGGGCCTAGTTCAGTCCCATGCAGCTTTTCCAGCCTTCACTATAGATTCGGTGAGATCGAAATAGCTCGGGTCAGCTTTCCCTAGGAGACAAGCACACACACAAAAATACACACATATGATATTTATCTTTTTTTGGTATCTGGAAGATTTTCTATAGTTCTATCCATCTGCATGCAAATTTGACAATTTCATTTTTGGCATCAGAGTGATATTCTATTTTGTAAATGTATAATATTTTTTTATTCATTCATCTCTTGGGGGATATTCTAGGACATTGCTAGCTTCTGCCTATTATGAATAAAGCTGCAGTGAACATAGTTGCGCACATGTCAGATAAGATGAAACATTCTCTGTGCATGTGCCCAAGAATGGTATAGAGTTTCCTATTAACTCATAAATTTTGTGTTTTCATAGTGTCCCAGATTTCTCTGGTGGTTTCTCCCTGGAATTTTTAAAACATTTTCTTTGAAGTATACATCTTTTCTATTTTATTTTCAATATGAGAGGTCCTTTCTTGGATCTCTTGTATTCTGTTGGTGAAGCTTGCCTATGAGATTCCTGTTCCTAAATTTTTGGAGATATTCCCCTTTGGGATTTTTTTTTTATTAATTCTATTTCCACTTTCAGGTCTAAAATGTTTTATTTCCTTCTACTATTTGCTTGTTTCGTAGATTTCTTCAATGAATTTATTCATTTTTTGTTGCATATCTATAAAAGCTATTTAAGGTTTTTGTCAATGTTTCACCTATACTGCAGTTCTTATGTCTTACTGTGATAGAATATGTCCTTGTTGAGTAGGTGTTTTGTTTTGTTTTTTTGTTTTTGTTTTTGTTTTGTTTTGTTTCTTTTTTTTTCTCTTTGTTCTATGTTGCCCTCTCTGGTTCTTAGGAGGTCATGGTGTCTGTATGTTCCTGGGGCAGAATTCCTTTGGGATCCTGCTAACTGTGGCCACTGATGGTTCCTAGGAAAATGTTTTTCAAGCAAGGTATTGTGTGCTTATAATTAGGAATGGGGATGCACTTGAGGGTGGCTGAGGGTATTCATTGGAGGGATGAAAGAAGGGTAATTCACTAGGACCTACTTAGTCCCCTGGTAATTATGATAGAGAGTGAGGAGAGGCCACCAAATGTATTTCGCTGCAGAGCTTGGAATAAGACTGGGTGAATAGATATGGAAGAATGGAGAAATAGGTGAAATTCTGTAGTTAAGGCTACCTGCTTCCTTGGCCTTAGTAGCCTGTGAGTTCCCAAGGAATGCCTGCTGGAGTTGGAGGGTAGGATAAAGCAATATTTTTACAACTTAATTAAATTACTGTATGTATTCATTGGCTATGTTCACACAGTAAGAGGGTTATAAAGCTCCTAGACAATACAGTTTTATAGAATGTATCACAGAGAAAAGGCAAGGCTGAAGTTATAAAAGGTGGATGGGGTAATTCTTGGGCATGGTGGGATTCTAACTCCTGATGGAGGAATTCTCTTTCCTGGAGGGAGCATGCCTATAGGAGTTCCTCAAGTAGGAATAAGGTCAGTTGGTGGCACATGGGTAGTCTTATCCCAGGTAGAGGAGCCATAATTTCTGGATATTAGGTTGTTCTGCCTATAGGTAGAGATGGAGTTCCCCATTCTGGTGGGCACTTGTTGGGCTCCAGCAATGCTGGCAGTGGCAGGAAGCTCAGCAGCTGCTACATTGCTGTATCTATATGGAGTCATGACCTGCTGAAACGTACCTATCACTACCACTTTGACAGGGCTGATAATCCATCAGGAGCTTGGGAAATAAGTTTACCAGTTAGTACTCCTGCCATTTGCCCTCCCAATACCAGGACCACCTGCAGCACCACATCAGCTAGTGGCATATGAGCAATGTTAATATTTTTAAGACATGACCCTCCCCAGTCGTGGATACCAAATTCTCCACATATCACAAGACCGGATTTACAGCTCATTTTTTTTTTTGACTTTCTTGGTGTTTTTCATTCTTTGGCTTAATATTTCTGAATGCCACAGTCAGAGGGGATCAAGTTCATATTCTTGTCAAAAAACTTAAAGGTAGCAATGTAGGTGCTTTTATCTTGCAAGGTACATCTTATTCTATAGTTGATGTGAATCAACATCTTGCTATTCTTATTCACACTCTTGATTGTTGTTCTACAGTAGCTGTTGTCAAGAGTAAAATTTCAAGAGTCTTAATATTTAGGGGAAGTCTATAAATAAACGTATGTTGTGGGTTATCTTAGCAACAATGTAATATTGACATAAACTTCACGGATAATGGATATGTCCTGTTTTCTTTTACCTCCATAACTTTGATTTTCTAATACTGCTTTAACACCTTTTGATGTCTCCATTCTAACTGGAAACCATGATAGGAACTTACTATTACTAAGAACATCATGGGTACAGGTCATAATTTTGGTTGCTCAGTGAGGCTTTTCTGCTTTTGACCTGGGCCTCTCCTCTGACTTATACTGCTTAGTAGTTGGGTTTTTTATTTTTTTTTCAGGTGTTAGCAATTTCTTGCTTGCTCCATTGAGTTGAAAATCACTCTTCAGAACCACGCATCAGACATCTTCAGCTCTCTCTCTTCTCTGTACCATAAACAGATTTTTCAATTAGTGGTTCCATTGTGGGTTTATAAAAATCTATTTAAAACATTGTATACACTACTTTTTCCATGTATGATGTCAAATCATTTATCTTACCTTCCAAATGTTGTATCTGTATCTGTGTGTAAGTTTACTAGTAAGAGATTAATATTAAAATTTCATTGAAATATCCTGTCAAAATAATGGCCATTAAAGAAAAAAAATGATAAATGGTGGCCAAAATGTCAACAAAAGGGATCCCTTTTGTACTACTTGTGAGATTGAAAAACTAGTGCAGCCACTACGGAAATCAGTATGGTGTATCCTAACAACACTAAAAGTATTTGTTACATATTACACCTTAATGTTTACCTGAAGGTCTCCAGATCAGCATATCACAGACATACTTGCACATATAAATGTTTATTCATAATAGCTAAGATATGGAATCATTATAGGTGACCAACAACACGAGTTATTTTAGTTAGGGTCTCTGATGCAGTGATGAAACACTGTGACCAAACCAATTTGGGAAATGTAGGCAGAAGTTTTTCTGTGTCCCTCAGCCACTTGGCTCCAAATAAACACAGAGGCTTATATTAACTACAAACTATTTGGTCTATGACTCACCTTATTACTAGATACTGGCTCCAAATAAACACAGAGGCTTATATTAACTACAAACTGTTTGCTCTATGACTTACCCTATTACTAGATACCTCTTGAAACTTATTAACTCATTTCTATTAATCTATATATTGTCATGTGCCCCATGGCTTTGCCTGTGTCCCATTACATCTTGCTTCCCCCATCAGCTTGCAGCATCTCCTGTGACTGCACCTTTCTTCTCTTCACTCTCTGCTTGGATTATCTACCTGGCTGTACACTGTTTTACCATAGGCTAAAACATCTTCTTTATTAACCAATCGTAGGAACACATATTCACAACATAAAGAAGGACATCCAACATCACTTCCCCTTTTCTGTCTAATTAAAAAGGAAGGTTTCAACTTTAATATAGTAAAAGTACCTATAATAAGACAGTTAACAAGCAAGAATTATATATATAATAACTAGTGTATTTGAATTTATCAGAATTGAAGAAAATAACATCTATCCTACATTTGTGACTCTAAAGTTTCATATCTAATTTACCTTTTAACATGACTAAAGAAAACTATATAATTATCTAATCTTCAGTTCTATCACACATCATGGAAGGATATATTACCTTAGTAAAGAGACAGTGCATTGTAAGCAACTTCCAAAATTCTAGAAATGACAGAGAAGTCTGTGTGCCTGGACAGTCACCTAAAGTTTCTCTGCAACATTGGGATATCTGTCTTCAGCCTACAGGCCTAGAGTCTCTGGCATGGCTTTGACTAAAGCTGGGAATTTGAGCAATTGTTCTGCCTATTCTAGCAAAGTTTGCCAGTTGTTTCTCCCTGTGTCCTGCAGAATGTCTGGTGGTCTCTTCTCTGTTGTAGGAATCTGAAGGACCACATCTCCCCTTGATTTGGCAAAGTTCAATGGTCATTTTCCTTTGGTCCTGTCCTGCATGTCCAATTTATATATCGCTTTGTCACAATGTCAAGGCAAGAGTAGTTTCTTGCCCAGTGGTTAACTTTTGCCACGAAGAAGGTAAACTCCATATAGAGTTTCTTCAGTGCCCATCATCCTCTTGAAGTAGATTGGTGCTGCCAGGAACAGACATGTCTCACTTTCCAGAAAGGTGTAAGGTCTTAAAACATTTTAAATGCCATATTCTGTAAGTCTTTGAAATGTTTGAAGATTACCTATGTGAAATATATATTTATATACCTAAAAAAACTTAACATGGCTATAAGTTTGATAATCATAGATGACTATTAATCTGTATTTCTTAATGATAGATTAATCTCAGCACTAGGAAGATTGAGACAGGAAGTGTTGTGGCTGGCTAGAGAAAGGAATATAAAGACAAGAGATGACAGGAGTTTGGCCCTTTTACTTTTTTTCCATTTTGGCTTGTGCATCCTTTCAGGGGAGAAAACAGTTTTTTTTTTTACTTAGGCTTCCATATCATTGTTCATCATTGGAATAAGTCCATCCATGAAAAAAAATGGTAAAGAACCTGAAGGCAGGAGCTAATTCAGAGGCCATGCAGAAGTAGTGTCTAACATTGACTTGCTTCTCATGGCTTGCTCATCCTGCTTTCTTATAGAACACAGGGCCATCTGCCCAGGAATGACACCATTCACAATGGACTAGGCCCTCTCACATCAATCACTAGTTAAGAAAATAGAGAGGCTTGCTTACAGCCTTTTATAATTTATAGAGGCATTTTGTCATTTGATGTTCCCTCCTCTCCAATGAATCTCTCCAATGAATCCAGCTGGTATCAAGTTGGCATGAAACTAGCCAGCATAGGAATGGATACATTATTCATCCATAAAGGGTAAAGTTACATTATTTTGGGGACAGAATTAGAAATAATAATGCTGGGTGACCTCAGTTTGTCTCATGATGGCAAATATTACATGTTTTAACTTATTTCTGGTTCCTATATTTTATAAAAATAAAATATTATATGTACATATGACATGAAAGTATAATCAAAACTATCTAGGGAAATAAATACAAAAAATTATAGGGAAGCAGAGTAAAAAAGATGATTGAAGCTGAGTATGCATGGGGAAGTGTTCAAAGTATATTATATACTTGTAAAAAAAAAGTCATTATGTGACTCTGTATCGTATATAATAAATACATTGAAGAAAACAGTAAAAATGTTATAAATCACGGAAGTCAAATATATGTTCAGTTATAATTGTTTCTTTTTAAAAAACAGTTTAAAGAATGGAAATTCTACCTCTGTGGAGTAGGACTATTCCCCAGTCCTATAGATGTACAGAGAGTAACTACAGTCATTGGTCTTCAGGCATCTGTCATGATACATTTCAAAAATCCTGCCTTGGAAGATGTTTCCATTGATATCATATTAACAAGTAGGTTGTTTTTCTTACATTTTGTACATATCTTGCTGATTTCTAAAATTTACCCATGAGAATGTGAACCTAACTTTAATTCATTTTTGGTTAACATATTTTGTTTACTTGAAATTACATGGCTGGTACAGAGTAATGTTTGGATTAGATGATACATAATCATCATCAATTATTCAGACATAACTTGTACCTGATCCTTTGCTGAGCACATTATCTGTACTTTTAGTTATCTTAAAACAGATAATATTGGTCTAGTGTTTATTTGGTGCTGTTATTTAATTGCCAGTGACTTGGAATCTTTCTGAATGCTTCCTTTGACTACAAGAGCTTTTTTGCCCACTGAGGTAAGGTGGGAGTATCTAGTGAGTTAATGTTCAATCAAGCTATGGATACCAGGGAATAGTTGATAAATATCACAGTCCACATATCCCTAATTAATATTCTTCTGCATTGTGTATTCAGCATAAATCCTTAGTTTCCCATATACCTTGACTTCTAATCCCCTGTTGTAGTAAATTAATCGTGTACCAGCTATAAATGTACTTCCATTTATTTCTGGCTTCTGAGCTCCTCAATAAGATCACTTCCCAAATAATCATTTCCAAGGAAACTCTAAAATATTAGCCTCCTAAAGTACTCATTATATTCAGTTTTGAACATGAGAAGCTTAAGGGACAGAGAAGTCTAGCAACTTGTTTCTAATCACAGACTCATTAAGTCAAGGTTTAGGAATAAAAACCTAAATCTGCAAGGGCAAATCCCTGAAGAACAACTAGATTGAGGAAATGCTGATAAGTAACTGAACAGACTTAGAAGCTTTCTTTTCTCTAAGAACCCTGAAGTCTATTTATGAATTAAACTGAAGCATGCCAGAATCTTTGTACTAGAAGTATACTCCACCTTCTTCCAGTAAGACTAAGGATTTTATTAAGTCAACTTCACTCTTTGGATATTTCACAAGCTCATAACTTCAGGTTACTAAGAAACATTCATTATGGTATGTTGGCGATGAAAACATTTCTTGTAACACTGCATGTCACCGTTTATAAAATCTTGGGGGCCTTTTCCAGTTATTTATATCAGCAATAAGCTTTTTTGACCTATTAGTGGATTGCCCCATAGAAGCCAAATTTCCTTTTATAATTTTTTCTAGAAATTGGCTACTACTAAAACATTTTAGACTTACCCGGAAAGGATGGCTTGATACTGCTGTATGTCATCCCTGAAGAGTGGTGGTGGTCCTGAGGAAAAAAGAAAACAATTCTTTTTAAATTTCATAACAGTTTATATTTTGATCATTTATACCCCTTCATTACTCTCTGTAACTACCACCCATTCTTGCTAAGCTCACTTTTCTATCCACCTCAACAATACTTCAAATTCATCTTTTATTGTTTATGTAACATTGTGGTTCCCTTGAAAGTTTCAGATGAATGTGTAAATGTACATGGAAGTGCACCAAAGAATAATATTTTTGTAGTGCTTTTGATTATTGTATATAATTGTATATTTGATATATATAATTGTTGTATATAATTCTCTGTTGAGAGATTTCAATTAAAAATTATATGAGACAAGCTGTAGGAAAATAAATGATTCAAGGATTCATGCGTATATTACTCTATGTTAATTGCAGAAGGCAACTACAGAGGAAAAATTCAAATGGCCTACATACTCTTAGGATGAGGGAAAAAAATCTCTAATGTAGATCATGAATGAGTGTTTTTGAAACAAGAATTTATAGAAAAAATTTAAATGTCCTAAAAACCTAGGATTTATTTATAACAGTATAAAACCCAGTATGCCCCACACTAAAGCTCTGTGAATCATTACCATATCAGTTTTTCAGATAATTTTTAGAGTTAATGTATATTTTTCAGTTTTAAAACCTCACCCTTAAAAGTTTTTTCCAAATTGATGCTAGAGAGATAGTTCAGCAGTAAGAGGCTGCTCTTCCAGAAGACCCAAGTTCAGTTCTGGTACCCACATAGTAGCTCACAGCTCACACAAGTTCCAGGGTTGTGATACCTTTGAAAATGAAATAAAACATCAATGAAAATAAAATAAAAATAAATTTTAAAAAAGAAAATTGTTCAAAGCTATACAGTTGAACAAGGTCTTGAACTAATCATGTCAAAATGTCTTCTTTTCAGATCACCTGAATGCCAGTCATATGTGGTACATGTAAATCCCAGTGATAAGTCTCTAAACAAGAATGACATTTGCCACTTTTTTTTTTAACTCCTTTTTTTGAATACCAGGTTTCCCTTCATTCTATCAAAGGTCTCCAAGCAATGTTCCTTAATACCACTTTCTCACTGTGTCAACTTTTCCATTTTGCTATCAAATAGTGACTTTACCTAATCTATGCATGCTAGGGTGTCTTCTAGGGCCTTTTCCCCCTTAGATCTAGACATATGTTCAATGGCTGATGTCTATAGACTAGGTTCTAACAATCATCTTTCATCAGTATTTATGTCCTCATCCTTAAACTCTTTTTCCCCAATTTCTACTTCGCTGGTAATTAAAGGAATGAAGAATAGCCATGGTGAGATACAAGACTATGAGTTGAAATATTAGAAATCAGGACAGGGCATATTATACACATACTAGTTAAGGATACATGTTAAATAGATGTTGTAATCTGAAATTTCTCCTTCCTACCTGGCCAGTCCCACAGGCATTTAGTCCCAATAATCACACAAAGGCTTATATTAATTATAAACTGTTTGGCCTGTGGCTTAGGCTTATTACTTGCTAACTCTTACTCTTACATTAACCCATTATTCTTATCTATGTTTATCCATGTGGCTTCGTACCTTTTCTTCAGTACAGCATTCTTGTCTCCCTTCCTCTGCACCTGGATGCTGTCTTTCTGCTCTCCTCTTCCTCTTCCCAAAATTTTCCTTATCTGGTTGCCCCACCTATGCTTCCTGACTGCCTAGTTTCTGAACAATCAGTATATTATTAATATTTACAGTTATAAGTATTATAGTGTACAAGAACATAACCTACAGCAAGATGTTGGTTCCCTTGCTCCTATGACCAATTTCAGACATGCTTATTTATGAACATTTTTATTATCAGGATTTACTTTTATTGGCAGTATTATTTATTCCTAAATGAGTATTTCCATTTTCCTTGGGTGTTGACATCACAGAAGTTAAATATAGTTATCTACTATTGAGCAAATATTGTAAAACTACTGAATATACATTTCAAAATTATCACACATATGTAAAACAAATGTACCAATACGCTATTTAAGATTTTTTTATTGCATTCTTTCTGTGGGATTTCAATATAATTATGGATCTAAAAAGAAGTATGGATGAATGAAGCAATAATAGATACGTAATTTTCCTACTGAAATGGCTATATTTTTGAGATTATGTAGTCTAAATGCAACATTACGTGTTTGCTTAAAATCCTTGAATATGATTAGACTCTGCTTCAGACAGCAATAGTTTATTAGAAATAATACAACAGGTTAAAATGTGTACTGATTAACATAGTATTAACATAATGTCAACTTCCATTTTCAGTATTGATAAATGTTATTAATGTATGATGATGCATCTGTTGTCTCTGGAGACACTCGGGACCATACCCAAAACAAATTCAAAACTAAAGAAATATTTAAGTTAAGTGTAATAATAATCACTACAGATTACTAATCAGAGAAAATGACTTTGCACATAAAACAAAATATACATATAGGAAGAATCCCCACATTTTCAAAATCATTCCCAAATTCAGATGTTCATATTTTAAATATTTCAATAAATAAAAAAATACTATTACAAGATTTGAGATTTATGACAAGAAAATTGTAACATCAGACAAGACTTTTGATAAATCAATTTAAATGCATTATTTGTCTTTGTTTTCCTCTTTCAAATACTGTAAAGTAAAAATAGAATAATCATTATATACTCTTTCAGGCAAATAGTCTAAAGCTCAACTTTCTTACAATCAATTTGTTTTTAGTTACTGTTTACATATTTTAATAATTAGACCTATTTATTTTACCACTCAGTTATTCTAATTTATTAGGTCTGGTTATAAGCTATTCTAGCACAGTTTGCCACAAGATTCAAAGAATTTTTAGATCATGTACTTTTATAATTAATTTATTTCAGCATTGCATTCCAAGTATGTATATTGATGTTTTACCAAATTATGTATTTATTTCATTTTATAATTAATATATGCTTCTTTATACTGGGTATAATCTTGTACTGTTGCATAAATGTTGCATATGTATGTATTTGTATATATGTGTGTATGTACATACACAGCCCATACACGTTAAGAGGTATAATTAATTTTTGGATGAATAAACTAGTCATATTTGTTGAGTACTTAAAATTAAGGCTCCAATAATTTGTGATTTTTAAGTATTTTAGTGTTATATAGAAAACCAATTCTAATTTTGAGTATGTTTGTCAAATATGTCAACGTAAATTTCTTGTCAAAACATAATCTGAAATTTACTCATGTAAGTTTGAAAAGGACTTAATGTAATTTCCAATCTCATAGAACTTTTATCTTTTTTAGTATGACACTGAAGTATAATTTTTTTTGTTTTTTTTTAAATAGATAAAGAAAAACCCAAGAATCCTGAAATTGACCATTGTTGGGATAGCTTCCTCCATGAGAATTCTGCCTTCAAGATTAGCTCTATGAGACGTACATATGGTACAGTATTTTCTTCTTACATTCTGTCATTGTATGCACTGCTGCATTTAAGTAAAAAATGTTCTGTATAAAGTATTTGAATATCATACCAATTAAAATAGGGGTATATTAGTAAGGAAATTTTTAGATTGTAATGTTTTAAAAGTATTAATTCTTATAAAAATTATTGCAACTTTTCATACTGTTTACCCGCAAACTTATTTCAAGTTGTAAAGATAGTTTTTTTCATATATTGTTAAACTACCAAACCTAATGAAATTTTAAAAATAATAAATTTTAAAAATCTAAAGTTTGAACTGGTGATATAGCTCAGTAGTATGTTCATGCCTGTCCCATGTGAGGTCTGAAGTTTTATCCCCTGTTCCATAAACAAATATAAATCAGTATATCTCAAGAATTATGAATTTGTCTAAAATAATAGTTTTAAAGTAATAAGAATCAAGTTTATTTTAATATGATAAATATTATCTTAACAAAAATCAGTTAGTTGAAGTAAAAAATGACTACTAAAATCTCATAATGGGCTGATTGTCTCCTTGTATTATAATCATCTGTATCACCATCTTTTTTAAAGCAAAAATGTATTTTACTAAGAAAATAAAAACAGCCCCAATCAGAGGCAATAAACTAAGAGATGAGAACAATACAAGGGTTAAAAATAGAATGGTGAAGAATAGAATATAAAAAATAGTAAAGTATTTTTTGTGCGGATAGGAGAAACTGTGTTCAATATCCAGGACCCATGTAATTTTGTGGCAGTACAAACCTGTGATCTCCACTGTGGGGAGGTAAAAATAGACAGAATCCAAAAACTTGCTGACTTTTGGCTGAATGAAATTTCTGAGCTCCCACTTCAGTTAGAGAGCTTGTTTCATGAGATAAAATAGTGACTGGGGAAAAAAAAAGCTTAATATGTTGTACACATATACACATATGCATACGCTCACACATTTGTTCACACATTTGTTCATGCACATATGATAAAGACACACATAAAGTTTAGGGGGATAGACTTGTAAGAAAAGAAAGCATTCTATTTCCTAGAGTTAAAGCTTTTCAAGAGAGATTGAGATATAGTCAGATCAGAAACTCACATTTCATAAATGTCAAATTTAATGCATTTGAGGATTATTACTATTATTAACTCTCATTGAATTCAGAGAATTTGAAATTTAGAAAAAGTTGAGCAGAATTCAGTGAACTCCTTTAGCTTATTATCTCTGAATTAGGGTCTTCCTTTTCTTTTCTTGTGTTGTTGTGTTTTATTTTGTTTTGTTTTGTTTTGTTTTGTTTTGTTTTGTTTTGTTTTGTTTAATGAGACATGGTTTTTTCTGTTTTCCTGTGTTGCCTTAGCCTTGGCTGGCCTATAACCTCACAGAAATTTGCCTCCTCTGCCTTTTTCATTCTAGGTTAAAGGTATGCGCTATGACCTCCTGGCTCCGTGCTATTCTTTAATAATGCATTCCAAGGAATATAAATGACAGTCCATACTAGAGGGAGTAAAGATGGCCATTAGAAAGTTAAAATGCAGGCCAATTAGATGGCGGCTCAGTGAATGAAGGCACTTTTATCATCCCTAGTTACCTGAGTATGAGCTGTAGAGCACACATGTTGGGAAGGGGAAAAAAAGGATTTTTGCAATTTTTCCTCAAACTTTTAGAAGCATGTGCTGTAGCACAGATATACACACCAAACATGGGCATACTCACACACACACAAAATTGAGTTTCAAATATTTGCAGTACAATTTGTAACCAAGAAGGTATTTAAAAAGTAGCTTCAAGATTTTTTCTAATTTTTGTTTTGCTTTAACAAAACTCATAATGTCACCCTCAACTATGGTGAAATCATGACAGTGTTTATCAGAATAAAAATTCATTGCATAATGTTTAGAAAAATGATATATGTGTGTATATGTGTGTATTATATATATATAAAATTTTTGAAATTTTTTTCTTATGCCAAAGTAGGCCAAATTCTTGTAAAATCATAAAAATTATCAAGGTATGATAGATACATGCACAAAGAAATTTGATGTCATTGATAATAGAATAAAAAACTGCCTTATTGCCAAACAATAACAATTTTATATTTATAGCAACATTCAGATTTCTATATGCATAATCTATTTTATTAATTATATTATCCATTTTCTTTAAATGTTTCTTCAATTGATTCTGCATAGTATTTTAACATTGTAAAATCAATTGAAAATTCATCTGCATTTGATTCTTTTCTGTATTTAATATATATTATAAATAGACAGGCAACTTTTTCATTTAGTCCTTTAGTTCACCCATATATTGCTTTTCCTTTTAATGAAAGTTAATTTGATTCCACATCCAGTTAGTCAATTTCCTTTTTAATTCTTCAAGACTGATTTGAGTTACCCAAATCTTCTTAGATGTCTGGTCTTCCACTATAGTAGTGTGTATAAGAGTGTAGTAGAGCTACACTCTTGAAAAAATTCTGTCTTCCTCTTCAGTGAATAACTGGACAAACTAATAGTTGCCAGGAGCTCCTTGACTAGAGCCAGATCCTCATGTCCAACTCCCTTCGCCATTCTTGGATTTGGTCAGGCTTGTGCTTCCACAAGTTTTGTGTGAATTGTCACAACTACTGTGAGTTCATATGTCCAACTTCCCTGCTATCTCTGGGAAATACTGTTTACTTGTAGTGTAACACTTCTGGCAATTACATTTTCTAATCATCTTCCACAATGATATCTGAGCATTGCAAGGGGAATGCAGTATACACATTTTCCTTAGGGATGAGCATTCTGCAGTCTCTTTTTCTGTGCACTTAAGCAAATTGGCATTGTACTAGTCAGTATCTACAGTACATAGAAGCTTCTTAGATGAGGGTTGAAAGATGCATTCATCTATAAATATAAATATAAGTCATTAAGAATAAGTTTAATACTGTGCCCATTTAGGAGAATAACAGTAAAAGGTTCTACTGGAGAACCTATGACTTATCTACTCATAGGTCCTTAGCCCAATAATAATGCCAGATATGAGTTTCATTTTGTGAATTAAGATTTATATCAACTCAAAAAGTGGTTTGTTACTCTCATGACATTCATGCACCTATTACATCAGTGGGTATGTCTTGCCAGGCTAATCATTATTGTTACTTTCAGGGTTCATGGCTGGTTATAATTGATGATTACTTTTCTCCTGGTAGTTGCAAACTTCAACACCATGAAAGCTAGCTAGTAGGGATAAAGCATCTAGGTTCTTGCCAACTGTACTTCTCCATGTTCTATCACTCAAATATATGATGTCTTCAGCAATAGGGTATTACTATCAATTTCTGAAGGTTAACTAGGACCAATGCAGTAGCCTGCAATGTTTAGAGGGGTGGTATGGAACCTTCCAACTCAAGAAAATTGGATTTATCACCGGCACTGGGTTTTTTATTTGATAATGTATGATGTCTGGAATAGGCAAGTGTTCCTCCAATATAGAGTAATAACTCCATTGAAATTTGTTACATTATTTTACCAGACCTACAAATAAAAATAAATTCCAATACTTAAAAATATATAAAATGAAGGAAACTTTTCAAAAAATTACCTTTATGAAACCAGACGAAGAATCAACATAAGAACAGTTACAGACCATCTCTGATAAACATAGAAACAAAAATCTCTGATAATTTAATCCATGCATTTTTTGTTAAGCTCTTTATTCTTCATATATTTTAAATTATTCCCACTTCCCATCTACTTATCTTATGAGAAAACATTAGAACAAATGTTCATCAAATTCAAAAATTTTTCAGAAATATTTTAACTTTAATTACACTAGATCTATAGATAGATTTTAGAAGAACTAAATCTTGTTAATGTTTATCTTCCTGTTGAAGACCATTGGTTTCTTTAAACCCATTTAGTTTAGTGATTATAAATGTAAATAGAGTTCATGTTTATAGAACAGAATATAAAGCTTCCAATAGCAGTACATTTAATTTAAGTAATATAGTTAACTATTATATACAGTATAATTTCTGTATAATAAAGATTTTGAATTTTATAATTAGAAAAACAAAGAAAATATAGTATATAAATATAGCTTAAATTGTTTTTATTGTCTTCAAATGATTCTTTAATTTAACTAGCTCTTCTGTTTTTGATTTTTCTAGTTTTCTGCTGTGACTTGATTTAAGATAAACATTGCCTAGGTGGTGGCTTTGACACTTCAGAATCTGTTCCACCCTCCAATCTGTTTCAATCTCTAAAGCACTTCATCTTGTTTGTTCTAATATTTAATATGCTTTTATATTAATCTCAGTTTTCTGATTATTGAAAAACCATAAGTAAGAGAATGACAGCACACATGTGAGCTCTGTTTCTCACTCTATAACTTGAATTTTTCAGTAATTAAAACATAATAGGAGCTAGCATGGTGGTACCTGGCGTCAATCGCAGCACCTGCATGACAGAGGAAGGTGAATCTCAGTATGAGGCCAGCCTGGTCTACATAGTGAGTTTCAGGATAGCTAAAGCTACTTAGAGAAACCCTGTCTCACAAAAGAAGAAAATAAATATTAAAATATTTACTTAAAATATTTCTTCAGAGGATGCCATCATTTACCATAGACAGGAGTGTTTTCTTATTATTAGAGTAGGTAATAAAATATAATTTTTCTTGTCTTTTGAAATGCTTTATTAGTATATATTAATTGGAAGCAATAATCATATGTGTATGTAATACTATCATTTAGTCCTCTTCCCCTCCCACTAATTCCTTTATCCTCCTACTTTCTGGTTCACTCCAATCCCCTCTAGTGATGCAATGAGTTTTTTAGGATTGTTTAGTGAGCATAGACAAGAGTTTTGTTTTGCTTTTAATTTGGGAAGTTATACTTTCATTATTTCCTCTTTTCTTTCCTCCCTTGAGGCCCTCCCATATACCACTGCTATATTTCAAATTCATGGGCTCCTTTTTCAAGTATTTTGTTGCAAATATAAATACATAAATACAATCTGCTAAACCTATATAGTGTTGTTACTTTTTATGTGTATGTTTTCAAAATTTACCACAGGGCATGGGTACCTTACCTGTTCTTATACCACTCAGTAAAATGATTCTTCTCCATAAATTATTAGTTGCATATAAGTCATCAGAAAGGTGGGAGTAGCCATGGGTGATTCCCTTTCTATAACAGGGTGTTGTCCTGCCAGTCCAGTCTTCTACAAATATTTGAGTTCACAAGGACACCAGCCCACAAATCAGGTGCTATAATTCTCCCCTTCTTCCTCCACCTCTCACATTCTTTTTCCTACTCCTTTTACAGTGTTTTCAGAGATTTTGAGGAGGTGATATATATGTCCCATTCATGGCTAATCATTTGTCATTTATTCTCAGTATGTTGACCAATTACTCTGGCCACTGCGGAAAGAAGCTTTTTCTTATCAAAGTTCATAGCAGCACTATTCTTTGAGCAGCTCCATGGGATCATTGTGTCCATTTATCAAAGCAACAGCTCTATTCCCCCATTAGATCCTGTGACCTCACCACTGACTGATCTATGACCACAATCTGAGTATGACTGTTCTCTGTGGAGCAGGCATCAATTTCAGGGAAGAAGCATCTCTTGCACCAATAAAGACTAGTCATTTTAATACGATTGAGTGTGACATCTTACCTAACCAGTAAGGACTGTTGCGTAAAGTGTCCATAACTGAGTAAGACTACTGATATCAGTTCCATCCAGCAGCCTGTTTAATACCTATGGTACAGTAAGAGTACTTGGAGCTTGAATTTCAGCTTGAATTTTCTATATCCTGAAACAAAATATATGCCAATGTCTTCAAAAATAGGATTTTACCATCTGGTTTTGGTAGCCCTCCACTATCAGTGTCAGTCTCCTTACTGTTTTAAGGCACCCCAGGTGCCTCTCAGAACAACAACTTGGAGAGAGGTAATCCTTCTTTGGCCCTTTGATTTTCATTTAATTATCTAAAGCTTCTGTGATGTATCCACCTAAAGGGTATGTACCTTCATTCATAGTACTTTTCATTAATATTGTTTTTCATGAGATTATCAAATATTAAATATTCTTATGTCCTTTTTATATATCATTAGTTTTTGTTAATCATCCCCATACCCCCCCCTTGGACAATATTATGCCAATGAGAAAAAAATTAAAAATCCAAGCTAAACAGTGTGTTTTAGGGATATTTGGGATATCACTGACCTAAAAAAAAATGAATGTTTCATTGTCAGGGTTTCCCAGGATTTCTCTCTTTTTTTTTCCTCTCCTAATTTGATGTGAATTTTCGTCTAGAAGTAAACACGCATTTCAACTTTTGTTAATGTTCCTCTCACAAGAGCTGATTTGGCAGGGAAGTTCTGCACTGGCACCTCTAATTTCCGGTGGCTGTACATTGCATTCCTTGCAGTTCAGCTCAGCCCTAGTATTAAATGCAGGTTGGATGACAGTTGATATGAATAATTTATGTTCCTCAAATGTTAATTCTGTTTCATTCCATGAAAATGTGTCTAGTATTTACCATCTTAGTCTAAATCTGTCAATATTCTAGTTTATATGTGTCTAAAAGATATAGATAAAATAATTTCTATAAATATTCCTCACAATAATTTCTTTCAGAACATTGTAAGTCATTTGTACTTTTATACATGAGATCCTGCCACAAATATTGAAAATCAATCCAAGCCAACACATCATGAAATATATTGTCTATTAGTATCATTTAGGCTACAGATATGTTAAGTCATGATGTAGAAAATATTCTACTTATATTAGTCTAAACAATAAACCTGCACACAAAGTCTGCATTTCAAAGGATTCTGTACAAGTTCAAAGATAGTAAGTAGGTTGTTTGGCTTGTTGGTGGTTGGTTGCTGTGGAATGAACGTAGGTCCTAACATATACTAAGTATGTGCTTTGCAACAAAGCTGTGCCATCATATAAAACATATCCAAATTTTAGGTTACTTTTGTTTTTTTATTTCTATTTGTTAGTAATATAATTATTATTGATGTTCTAATTTTTTGATCCCTGGTATAATTAATAAAATCTACTCATTTATACATTTTCAAATTTAATAAATTACAAGTTCACAACTCAGTTATTAATCTCTTAAATAAAGAGGGGGATAAATATCATTCTTAAAAATTGGATTAATGATTTTTTCAGTGAAAATCAATTTCAAGACTGCATTACTAATATATTACTAATATGGCTTTAAAAGTGATATAAGCATATCTCATAATGCAAACATGCTAAAATGTATTTTAAAATTCAGTACTAAATTAGTTTGTATTATATTACTTGTATGTATGTTTCCAAGGCTGACCATTTGTAATTGGATAACCAAGTGGTGTGCTCTCCCATAAGGAAACCTATTTCTCCCACTGTCAGCATTTCTTAGTTGCCTGTATTTTTTTTTTTTTTATGATGGGTTGAGGCCCCATGGCTTTTCCCAGTCCATGTCAGCATGTCTACAAGGAGGGATAGGAATATAGAGAGAGGAAAATGAAGGGAGAAATGTTGTAATTATAAGTTAATCTCAAAAACAGTTTTAAAAATTGGATACCACTCAAAAGAAAATGTTACTATCATAATCACCATTTACGAAAAATATATATCAGAGAAAATTCCTTTTTATTAAAAGATTTTCAGAAGTTAATAACCAGTTCATAGACACATTGTTTGCTAGCAGTGTTGCAGCAGTGTGTATCCTGTCATCAGTTAATATAACTAGAGTTAAGAGGTTATACTATAGACCTTTTAATTTTTCCAATTTTCAAAATATGTCATTTGACACTGCCAACTTCTGCTTAGCCACATTAAAATGTAGCAACAGCAAAAATTCAAAAACATGCAGTTAGAGTTCAGTGGTAGAATACTCACTTAATGTGCTTATGGCCCTACCTGCCTTTCATCCTCCACTCTGCAGTGTGTATGTACACAGATACCTGTATTTATATATATATATATATATAAATATGTATATATATAAAACATATGCACATACATGCACATTAAAATTTAAAGTGCATAAAATTGAGCACTTAGCTGTGGGGATTTAATAAAGTTTCAGAAGGTTTGGAGATAACAGAGGGAATCTACCCACAGTCAGTCTAGGGGTTAGTAAAAGCTCCAGAAGTCCCAGAGCTCTAACCACAGTCAGTCTAGGAAAATCAGAGTGGTGATTCAAACCTTTAATCCCAGCACAGTGAGTATCCTGGGAGTGGTGACCTACACCCTTAATCCCAACTGAGTCAAGGTCACTTCAGATTATAGAAGGAATTCCAGGCTCCCCAGCAGGCAGTGGTGGGGCCACACCTTAATTACTGAAAGAATACTTAAGAGGGGATTCAAACAAAGAAAAAGCCATTCCAAGGGAATCTAGGCTGAGGAAGCTAGAAGACAGCTGGGTAAGATTTGACTGTGGTGTTTATTCCCTCTAGTATCTCCAGCTTCTTCAGAGATCTATCCCTGAGTCTCATTCTTTTGTGCGACACTTAGCTACATTAAGATGAACAAGAAGAAATCAGTACAAAAATACTGAAGATCACTGCAGTATAATAATTTATAGAATTGGTATCTGGGTGACGGTTTCATGAGATAAAAAACAATAAAGGACATTTAGAGAGATAGTAACAATGGCAACTGAAGGTCAGTTGAATTATTTGAGAAGAAATTTAATATAACTTATACCCTTTTCAATTTAATTTTAAGAGACTTATAAGTTATGATATGTCTAAGCCAGTAGTTTTCAACCTTCCTATTGTTGTTATTCTTATTATATTAAAATATTTCCCTTGGTACTTCATTACTGTTATTTTGCTATTGTTATGAATCGTAATGTAAGTATCTGATATGCAGGATATCTGATATGCAACCCCTAAAGCGGTCACAATCCAAGCTATGTGTTATATTCTGTCTCTTTCTTGATGACAAAATTCCAGTTTTATACTTTGGAAACAATAGGTTTCTTACAATACTTGCTTTTGATTAGAAGAAAAAATGTGACTGACTCCAGGCTTCTGATGCATGGAAGAAATTATATTCAGTCTTAGAGGCAAATTAAAATATTCTATCACTTGAAACATTGGAAATAAAAATTGTAAGAGATACAGAACGTGTTATATAAGAAGAGTTTTAAACAAAAATCAACATGAATCTGTCAGATGTAATTGGAGCTCTATCAGTTCAGTTACATCTGAACTGAATTCTTATGATTTTTTTGTTTGATTTTGCTGACAGCCTATATATTTTTGAGTCTAAAAGTAAGATCAACTGGATATAAGTTGTCATGTCTTCATAAGTATGTTGAAAATAAGGACACTAAGTTCTATCAGTTCTGTGGATAATCAAAATGCAGTCTTACAAAGAGGCTATATTTATATTTTGGGCTTTTTTGCTATCTCACAGAAGAAAATTATAAATACAATTCACAAACCCTATCTTTTAGGATTTCTATTCTTTCACCATTCACATCCATTCACAGGGTTCAGAGCTGGATGGAACAAGGAAAGACAGCTTTTGCATCTTTTCTCTTTTATGTGGATAATAGACCTGAAACTTAGGATTTCTGTGTTTAAATCAGAGTACTAATAGAAATTTTGAAACTAGAAATTGGCTGGCTATGAGGAATAGATTTCAAGGGAATGTGGATAGAATTTAGGTGATGGAAAATGAAGAGGTAGAAGCAAGGATAATGGAACAAGAGAGTTAAATGAAGTGGGTGATGAGAAGACTGTATAGAGGAGGAAGTATCTTTTAAACTGCCATAGGAAACCCTATATGGTAGAATTTACACATACACACACACACAGTTTAATAAAGTTACTGCTATTAGGGAGCAGAGTGCAGACAGCATAGGTTATCAAATAAAAAGTCCAATGCCAGCAATGAATGCATCTTTTTGAGTTGTTAATCAGTAGAGTTGTATAAAATACTCTACAAATATTGCAGGGTATTTCCGTTGATCTTGTTATTCTTCAGAACTTAATGGTTAGATCCTATTGCTGAAGACATCATATACTTAAGTCATGGGATATGGAGAAATTAGCTGCTATCAATCTGGAAGCTTTATTATTTCTGGCTAATCTTCATAGTGCCAAAAGGCTCTATAAATATTATAGTATTCAATCTTACCAGGATGCTGCCCTTATTCAGAGTCATCTTTAAGTAAACTTTAGATAAATATCTCTGTATAAATATCAGTATCATTGAATATGTTCTTCATTGTTTATATTAGAATAAATTTAAAATAAAATATTCGACTTGAGATAAATAAGTAATTAAAGAAAGACAAATATTTCTATAAATGTTTACACACTTCAGGGGTTTGCACTTATGATCTTCTGTGTATACACTCATATAAATTACGTTTTTTATTACATTAGAAAGGGCTTTATAGACATAAAATAATAGAAAATTTTCTTACCATTTGAGAGCCCAAATACAAATTTTGATAAGAGAAAATAATTCACTGAACTTTACATGTTCTCACCAAGAACTCTGTTTACAAAATGTAATGATATTCATATTGTACAAGTTGGATACTTTTGGAGAACTTAATCACTCTAATTAAATCTGTTCCATACAGCAATGGTCTATTACAAAGAAAGCTCATTTGGGGGGAAAAGAAAAGAAAAACAGAAAGAAGATAGCCCTTAGTAAAATGTACAAGTTTTCAGAGGAGTTTTGGATAAAAATCTTTTAACCAATTGTCCCAGTTATCACATTTCTAAATGACTAGGAATAACACTTATTTTTTTATTATTTTTGACAAGTATTTACTTGATTAATTAATTGAGCAATTAATACTTAGCTCAGATGTGGAACAAAACAGTATTAATTATTAATTATAAAATTTGGCCTTAGAACATTTCCTGTGTGGATGCAACTATAATTAAAATGATTCTTTTTAATTGGACTATTTTTAAATGGGTTCATTTTCTCTTTTTGTTCTTAATGGTTTTAAACGTTTTTAGTATAATCATCTGAATCAAAAGGGCTTTGATTTTTATCGGTCTTATACCAAGGAAATTTTTTAGAGTGCTATAAGTAAGTCCTTAGATGTTGTAAATAACCTACTGCACAGTTAAAAAAAAAATGGCCTGAAGCCTGTGTTACCATTCCACCAATATCTTCATCTTGTTTAACAGGTAATTTTTTTTCAAAGTTTTATTTTATAATACCGTATTTCTTTTGCCATAAGTTCTACTTGAACAGGCAGCTCTCCTTGAGATGGGGCTCACCAAGCTCCATGTGTAGCATGATATTTTAGGTGGTCCTTAAATCTTAAACTTTTTTAGTTAATCTGAAAATAAAATATTTTATAACTTTTTCTGGCTTCTGACTCTCCTAACTTGGGTATTCTTATTAAATAATGTTCGAATTTCCTTGTGAATGAGAAGATTTTACTTGCTGGCAACATGAAGGCACCAAGCAGACTTCTGGACATATATTAGATTTTTAAATGCACAACATACTGTGCTGTACTCTTTCTTCTGCCATACTTCCTAGTGCATAGGTGGTAAGATTGAGAAAAATTCGTGAGTTTCCTAGATCTTTTATTATTCTTGATAACATTAGCCATCAATTTTAACAATTCTCAAGTTCAAAGCCCTTCAGGAGAAACTTCTTATCTCAGGATAATGTGTCTTTGAATAAAGTTCATGAAATTTAGCAGAAAGATAGGGAAGCATTTATGACTTAACAGAATGTGTTTTTTGTTTAGAATGAACTTTGAAATACTAATGGCCAGTAAAACAATTAAGATATTACTTTCTACTATTAAAATTATGGTATAAATAATAGAAAAAAAACAGCATTTATCTTTCTAGTCCTGGATTACCTCATTCAATTTATTTTTCCAGTTCTATCAATGTAACTACAGATTTTCATGATTTCACTTATCTTTTCAGGTAAGTGGAATTCTATCGTGTATATGTACATTTTTTGCTATCCATTTATCAGTTGAAGGACATTTCAGTTTTTTATATTTCTGGCTCTCATGAATAGAGTAGTAATGAACAGAGATGAGCAAGCATGTACACTTGAAATTGGTTTTTCTGTGTATGTATGTGTGTGTGTGTGTTTTACAGGAATTGTGGTGCCCCCTAAAGGACATTTGGATATCCCAGTGTTGTTTATACCCACCACTATGACATTATACAAAACGATGGTGGTTGTCAAGGTGAAGAGAACAAACAAAGAAACTTGGCCTATTGACAATTTTGATGAGCTAAGTACAGCAGATAAGAGGTAACAATTATGATATAGAAAGAAATTAGTGTTTTGTTTAAATTTGATGTGATAGGTTTTTTTTAATGTGTGCTATATATTCAATATAAGCTCAGTTCAGTATTTTATATGATTTAAACTACTGCAATTCATTTGTCCAGAAAAATAAATTTGTTGAAGTTCACAGTAGTAAACAAGATGTGTACAAGGGGAAGATAGTGACTAGCTATTAAAACAAGAAATGCAAACAAGCATCAGCAGCTTGTCTGAGCAAAATGAAGAACTTGTAAGGCTTGCACTCACCAAGTGATTAAACACTGTTCTAATCAGGGTGTATCATTTCTGTATCATTGCTAGAATGAAGGTAACTTATTGAAGTTATACATATTTCAATAATATTACAAAATTTAAATGCTTCCACTAGGCTTGTAGTTGATTAGTCTAGAAACCCTAATTAAAATAGAAATCTGAGGTTATCACATATCCACATATTTTACTGTAACCCAATTATTATCTGCTCTGTCAGGCATTTCACCATTTCTAGAGTCACAGTTAATTATAAACACACACACACACACACACAGTGTCCCAGTGAAAAACTACAGAGAAAAGAATCCTGTTTTAAAAAGTTATTGAGAATTGTAGGATAGTTATGGTGTAAAGCAGAGCCCTTATCCATATGTAGGCAGTTACACAAGTCACATGCACAACTGTTCAGTGTTTAGTATTTTAATTTGCAAGAAAATTCCATCCTCAGAAATAATCAGCTAACTTTTCTTAATTGATTTTCCTAATGATAGATGAGATGTATGCTCTCATTTAACCAGAACCACCTTAAAATAGAAGTTTTTATCCCTTTGAAGTCCTGCAATTAATAGCATTTTTGATTTTCTAATGTTTGCTCCATAATTTAGAAGATCACCTATATGAACTGTTTTACCTCTCAGTCATTATTTAGATACATCACGAAATACAAATGTACTCTGGAAAGGTAGATAACCAAGTCTCTTCCTGCATTTTAACTTACATCTCATGATAATTTACTTTGGAATAGTTTTCTAAGACTTTTATGCACATGTTTATAATATTAGCAGCATAAGAAAATGTTTCCTCTTCTGTAAATTTGTCTTCCTAAATATAATTGCAAATGGCTTATTAAAATAACTTCACACTAATAAAGAATATAGCTTTTTCATTTGTATTAGTTATTTTTGAGATTATAATATATTTTAATCATTTTCTTTTTCTCACTTCAAACCCTCTCCTATGTATCCCATCTTGCTGTCTTTCATATTTATGGTTTCTTTTTTAATTAATTGCTGCTACATAAATATGTATATGTGTGTAATGATTATATATAAAGCATAATAGGCATACTTTAATAATAGTACAAAATGTAAATGCATGCATATATAATTATTACTTCCTAAGTCTATATTAACAATAATTCTATTTTGTATTAATTTTCCATATTTTAATTTCTAAATAGGTTTATGGGAGTAAACCGTGGGGAAATTCAAGCAATACACTGGATATACCCTATCATTGGACTTCCAGAGGCAGCAATCCCTAAAAGTCTTCCAGGTAAGTATATTTTACTCAGGAGAGTAAGTACAGACTTCTAAGAGACCTTAACTATTCTTTAACCCCCATCTCCCTCTTGGTAAGAATGCTGCAACATTACTTTCTTTCTCACCAGTAGCTCTGGCAAATTATGTATCTTGGGTACCTACCATAAGAAATTCTTGTGGAGTTTTCAAGACTCAAAATGCCACTCTTTCATTCTCCATACCAATTATTGCAAATGACATAATAAGACTTCTGGGTTCAGAATATAGTTCAGTGGTAGAGTGCTATGCTTCCTTAGCATGTGAAAGGTTCTGGGATCCATCTCCAGCAACAAACCAAAACAAACAAAATAATAAAGAAGTGAAAAGTGATTAGACTCTACTGAACTTAGATTATATCTTCACACTTTGAAAAAGGAAGAAGTGGTAAGTTTTACTTGTACCAGAGAACTTCCCTAAATAGCACTGGTTATAAAGACCAAAATTACTCTCTTCTTTTAACCAGAGAAAACATGTATGTGTATATATGTATGTATATATGCATACATACATACATGCATGCATGCATGCATACATATATATACCTGGCATTTTCATGTGGATATAGCTTGTAGCTTTCTTCTTAATTTTAGTAGCACTTAGGTAAATCATTTGGAATATACTAAATTATTTTCAAAATGCTTTTTAGAGGCATGATGAACTTTCCTTTATGTTAATTATGTCTTTTCCATAGTGCTAATCTTTTTAACATGTATAGTGCACTGTTAATTGATGGCTGTCCTAAGACTAAATATTAAACTTTTGGCATCTTGATAATGTTGCTGCTTGGTTTTACCTACTATGGACAGTTTTGTTTTTCCATGATTAAATATGCTAAACAAAAATATTTTGTTTTAAAAAGCTTGAGTACTTTCTTATGTCTTTCCTTCAAAGAAGATCAAATATTCTCCACATAGTTAGTCTCTGACTCAGGATATTTTGGTAATTACTTGACTCTTTAAAGTTAATTGTGAATTCTGTAACTAGTTTATGTCAGATTAAGACAAGAGGGAAATTATGTAAGTGTTCTGAAGTAAATTAGGTATTTGGTATTAAATTGTTTTATCACAAGTCTAAAATTCTTCTGGTAGTTGATATTTATAGGAATCATTTTGAGAATCAAGTGAGTACAATTTTATGCATATTTATTATTGTATTTTAGACAATCTGTTTTACATTCGTTTCTTAAGAACATACCAGAGTTATCCCACTGCCTTCCGTATAACTACACCACTGTCAAAGTCTGTTATTCCTTTTTATATAATATTCAGATTATTTGAAACCCCAGGAGAATATTATTGCTCCATGAGCTGCCAATTCACTTAGTGACATATCTACTTAATGTTCATTGTAGCAGATAATTAGAAAATATTTTTACTACCTGTTACACTGTAACACATAAGTAATTAAGCCATTGTGATAGATAGGCCATTATTAAGACTTGCTAGTGAAAACCAGTGACATGACACTAATTGTAAATTGATTGCATTATCTTCAAACTTAATACCTTAATTTTTCTAACCGGAAAAAATGTATACATTTTACCAAACTGTGTCACTCCTTTTGTTTAGCTCTGATTTTGTATAATTGTTTTAATATTATATTTATAAATACGTAATTATAAAATATAAAATTATCTTTGTAATATCAGTGCAATATAGTAAACGTCTAAAAATATAATACTCTTGAAACATTTTAAAATACAGTTTTCAATTTTACTTATATTCAGTGTATAATTTATGAGTAGTAGAAGTATAGCAGGATATTTGAGGGAAAAATGTGCATATGTAAACTTCCATATGCATTCCTCCATAGAATAGAGGTATTATCAAATATCACTTCTTTGTATAATAATTTATATACAAATATTTTATTCTAACAATAACAACTTTTACATTTGATAGTCATAAATATTAGCATGTAATACTATATATATTATAGAGAGATCATGAATGCTATAAATTAATATTAACATCCCACATTTAAGTTTAATATTAGTCATTGTCTTATGTATAACCACTAACATGATAGATTTTACAGGTTTTAAATTTTAAATTAAATGCAAAACACCAAATAGAAGTACTTTAAATATTATTAAAACCAAAGGTTATTGCACTTATATTTTAGTTATTTGATGGTATATATCTTACTGTTGTTATGAAAGTAGATCTGTGAGTACCACAATAAATATACAAATTTTAAATAGTTGATGTGTCCATATTTGCCATCTGACTTAATGATATGAACATAATCTGGTATAGAAACAAATTTCTATATCCTAATATAGTCTGTTATATATATATATATTTCCTAATATAGTCTGTAATATATGTATATGCACACACATACATATATATAATACACTTTATATAAATAAATACTATTATATTTGATGTTTTTATATTATAATATATAAATATGTAGCTATATTGTATGAAATATGCAGTACCAATTTAAATTCTGTTCAATGAAGTTTTATTTTCATAACAGTTTGTTTTATATCAATAATAATAATGGTACATAACAGTTGAATTAATTAAAAAAAATTCTCTTACAGTTATCATAAAATGTCAGGCCAACAAGAGGATAGAAGAGAAAGTAGAAGTGACAATGATTGGTAGCTTTTTTGGACAACGACGTCCATCACATAACATAATAGAATTTATAGTGATTCCAAAAAGAAAGTCCCTAAACAGTATTTATGAAGATGTTGGTGGTAAGAGAATTATAATCATGCCTATAATAATTAACCACAGTAAATAAAAATTTATTACTTTAAAATGTAGGTTGATGATTGCTTAGTAATTAAGATCTACTTAACATTTCATTTGCAATATAAGATTCAAGGACTCTTAAATTTGTTGCTGTTATACAGCAGTTAGCTCAGTAGTTATAATAGTTATTGTTATTACATTGATTTATATGACATGAATGGTAAACCCCTCAACTTTAGTAAATAGGATTTCAACTTGATCTCAACTTCTTCTATATCTTTCTCTATTTTACTGATTTGTGTGTGTGTGTGTGTGTGTGTGTGTGTGTGTGTGTGTGTGTGTGTGTGTGTCATTTTGAGCATTTAACCCAAGATTTTATACATGTATGCAAGTACTCTGGCGCTGAGCTAAACACTGAGTTCCTTCTAGGTTCAGGAATCATGACTGAATCCATATTACATTATAAACAAATTTGAATGAGTGTTTGCTTACTTTAAAGAATGGAAAAATTGACATGAATCAAATGTAATACTTAAATCTTTTTTAAATGGCAAATTTTACTTCACACATTTCATTTGTGTTGCATATTTTTATACAAATTAAAATACTTTGATATATGTTATAAATAATTCCTTCTATGTTTCAAAATCCAAACTCTGAAGTTAAAATGATTCCATACTTGACCTCATATAACAAGTTGTAATCACAGCAAAATACATAATCAACAGGGAGAAAATTAAACTAAAGCAAATTTAAATCTCCTTATATCTATCAGATATGATGCATGTAAAAGTATTTTTTTCTTTTTTATTTAAGTTTCACTTAAATACCAGCCACTGTTTCTCCTCCCTCTCGTCTTCCCAGTTACCTCCTAGCTTACTTCTACCCCATCGCCTCCACTCCTCAGAGAAGTCCTCCTAGGAGGACACAATGCAGTTGGGCACATCCAGATGAGGCAGTACCAAGCCCCTCCCCCAGTATCAAGGCCAAGCAAGGTCTTCCTCTATGGGGAATGGGCTCCAAAAAGCCAGTTCATGCACTAGGAAGAAATTCTGATCCCACTGCCAGAGACCCACAAACTGCCTACATTCAGAGGGGTTCAGACCCATGCAGGTTCCCCAGCTGTCAGTCCAGAGTCCCTGAGCTCCCAATAGCTCAGGTCAGCTGTCTCTGTGGGTTTCCTCATCATGATCTTGACCCCTTTGCTCATATAATCTCTCCTCCCTCTCTTCGGCTGGCTGAGAGCTCAACTTAGTACTTAGCTGTGCATCGCTGCATCTGCCTCCATCAGTTGCTGTGTGAAGGTTCTGTAATGACAATTAGGGTAGTCATTGATTTGATTGCAAGTAACAGCCAGTTCAGATACCCTCATCACTATTTTTTAGAGTTTTGGTTGGACTCATGTCTCCCTCTATCAAGATATCTAATTTGTTTTTATCCCTATCTGTCCCTCCTGAAACTCAGCCATCCCATTCCCTCATGTACTCATCCCACCTGCCCATACCCCCTCCACCTTATGATCCCAATTTACTCAAGGGATATAATCTATTTACCCTTCCCTGGAGTAAGGAAAACACTGTTCCATTGCATAGATTCCTTTCTGTTACCTAGCTGCTCAGAAGTTATGGATGGAAGCCTGGTTATCCTTTGCTTTACATCTAAAATCTACTTATGAGTGAGTGCATACCATGTTTTTCTTTCTGCATCTGTGTTATCTCATTCAGTATGTTTTTTGTTTTTCTAGTCCCATCCATTTGCCTGCAAATTTTAGGATGTATTTTTCTCCTCCTGATTAATACTCCATTGTGTAAATGAACCACCTTTTTTTACCCACTATTCAGTTGAAGGGCATCTAGGTTGTTTCCAGGTTCTGGTTATTATAAATAATACTGCTGTAAACATAGTTGAGCAAATATCCTTATGATATGAATGTGCATCCTTTGGCTATATGCTCAAGTGTAGTACTGCTGGATCATAAGGTAGATTGATTCACAATTTTCTGAGAAACAACCATACTGATTTCTAAAGTGACCATACAAGGTTGCACTCCCACAAGCAGTGGAGGAGTGTTCCCCTTACTGTACATCCTCTCCAGCATAGGTTGTCATCTTTGCATTTAATCATAGCCATTCTGACTGGTTTAAGATGGCATCTCAGAACTGTTTTGATTTGAATTTCCCTGATGGCTAAGGATGTTGAGCAATTCTTTAAGCATCTTTTGGCCATTTGAGAGTCTTATTAAGAATTCTCTGTTTGGATCTGTACTCCATTTCTAGTTGGATTATTTATTATTTTGATGTTTGTTTTCTTGGGTTCCTTATACATTTTAGAAATCAGCCTTCAGTCAGATGTAGGGTTAGTGTTGGTGAAGATCTTTTCCCATTCTGTAGGCTGTAAGCTGTCATTTTGTCTTATTGACTGTTTTCTTAACCTTGCAGAAGCTTCTTAGTTTCAGGAGGTTTCATTTATTAATTGTTGCACTCAATGTCTGTGCTATTGGTGTTATATTTAGGAAGTATCTCCTGTGCCAATATTTTCAAGACTATGTCCTACTTTCTTGTCTATTAGGTTCAGTGTAACTGAATTTATGTTGGTCTTTGATGTACTTGGACTTAAATTTTGTGCAGGGTGATAGATATGAATCTATTTGCATTCTTCTACATGTCACCATCCAGTTATGCTAGCACCAAATATTGAAGATGCTTTCTTTTTTTCCATGGTACGTTTTTGGCTTTGTCAAAAAATCAGGTGTTCATAGGTATGTGAATTAATGTCAGTGTCTTCAATTTGATTCCATTAAACCATTCTTCTATTTTTATGCCAATACCAAGCTTTTTTTATTAATACATCTCTACAATAGAGCTGGAAGTCAGTGACGGTGACACCTTAAGAATTTTTTTATGGAACAGGATTGTTTTGACATTCCTGGATTTTCTATTATTCCATATGTTCTTTCCAGATCTGTACAGAATTCTTTTGGTATTTTGGTGAGTAGTGCATTGAATCTGTAGTTTACTTTTGGTAAGACTGGCATTTTTTTCTATGTAGATCCTACTATCCCAGAGCATGGGAGATCTTTCCATTTGTTGATATGTTCTTCTATTTATTTCTTCAATGACTTAAAGTTCTTGTCACTCAGGTCTTTCACTTCTTTGATTAGAGTTGCCCTACCCCAAGATATTTGATATTATTTATGACTATTGTAAATGGTGTTACTTCCCTGATTTCTTCTTCAATGCATTCAGCATTTACATATAGGAGGGCTATTAATTTTTTTGAGTTAATCTTGTATCCTGCCACAATCCTGAAGATGTTTACTAGTTATCTGAGTTCCTTGGGCTTACTTACATACACTATCATATCATCAGCAAATAGGGAAAGTTTGACTTCTCCTTCCCAATTAGTATCCTCTAGATCTCCTTTTGTTGTTTTATTCCTCTAGCTGGGACTTCAAAAATAGATATAGGGAAAGTGGACACCCTTGTCTCATTCCTGATTTTAGTGGCATTACTTTGAGTTTCTCTCCATTTAGTGTGATGTTGGCTGTGGGCTTGCTCAGAATTGTCTTTTTTATGTTCAGGTATGTTCCCTGTATCTATGATATCTCAAAGACCTTTATCATGAAAGGGTGTTGGATTTTGTCAAAGGCTTTTTCAGCATCTAATGAGATGATCATATGGCTTTTTTTTCTGATTGTGTATATGGTGGATGATATTGACAGATTTTTGTATGTTGTACCATCCCTACATCTCTGGGATGAAGCCTACTTGATCATGGTGGATAATTTATATATATTCTTGAATTTGTTATGCCTTTATTGTATTGACTATTTTTTCATCAATGTTCATGAAAGAGATTAGTCTGCAAGTCTCTTTTTTGTTGCACCTTTGTGTGGTGTAGATATCAGGGTGAGTTTAGCCTCATAAAAAGAGCTTGGCAATGCTCCTTGGTTTCTATTGTGTGGAACAATTTGAGGAGTACTAGTACTTTGAAATCCTGGTAGAATTCTGAAACCTTCTTGCCCTCGCCCTGGGATTTTTTTGGCGGGTGCGGGGGATTGGGAAATTTTTAAGAACTGCTTCTATTTCCTTAGGGGTTATGGGTCTATTTAAGTCTTGTAATCTGGTCTTTATTTAATTTTGGTAAATGGTACTTATCCAGAAAACTGTCCATTTATTTATGCTTTCCAATATTGTGGAGTACAGTTTTTTTGAAGTATGACTTAATGATTCTCGGAATTTACTTTGTGTTGTTATTTCTCACTTTTCATTTCTGATTTTAATTTGGACATTTTCTCTCTGTCTTTTGGTTAGTTTAGATGAGCATTTGTCTGTTCTGTTTTGTTGATTTTCTCAAAGAAAAAAACTTTGTTTTATTGATTTTTGTATTACTCTCTTTGTTTCAATTTTATTGATTTTGGCCCTGAGTTTGATTATTTCCAGACTTACATTCCTTCTGAGGGAGTTTCTTTTTGTCCTAGAGTTTTCAGATATGCTGTTAAGTTACTTTTGTGAGATTTCTCCTAATTCTTTATGTAAGCAATTAGTGCTGTGAACTTTCTTCTTAATACTGCTTTCATTGTGTCCCATAAGTTTAGGTATGTTATGGGTTTATTTTTGTTGAATTCTAGAAAGTCTTTAATTTATTTCAACTATGAGGTGGTTCAGTTGAGAGTTGTTCAGTTTCCATGAATTAGTAGGGTTCTGTAGTTTATGGTGTTGTTGAACATTAGACCATGGTATTAAGATAGTATACAAGGGGTTATTCCATTTATTTTGTATCTATATTTTATTTATGACCATGTATGTATGTGGTCAGTTCCATGGAGTGTTGAAAAAAATGTATATTCTTTTCTGTTTAGTTGGAAAGTTCTGTATATATCTATTAAGCTCATTTGAGTTATAACCTTATTATATTCCTTATTGCTCTATTAAGTTTCTGTCTGGCAGACTTGTCTATTTGTGAGAGTAGGGTGTTGAAGTCTCCCACTATTAGTGTGTGCTGTTTGATGTGCAATTTAAGCTTTACTTAATGTTTCCTTTACATATGGGTCTGCTCTTGTATTTGGGGCCTAAATGTTCAGGACTGAGATTTCATCTTGATGGATTGTTACAATGTGGTTTCTCGGCCTGGGGTGGCCAGAGGCCCAGACCCACAGATCCACAGTCATCCCCAGACCTCTTAGCCGCCTGCTGCTGTTCAGGCCTCCCGAAATGACTCAGTCACTTATATTAACTTCATGCTGTTTGGCCTATGGCTCAGGCACATTGCTAGCTTGCTCTTAACATCTTAAATCAACCCATTTCTATTAATCTTTCCTGCCACATGGCCTGTGGCTCACCTGTGTTCCTTACATATTGCTCCTTTGGCCTTCTGGCTCCTTCTGTCTCTGACTCCGCCCTGCTCCTCCTACCTATTCTGATTCCTCCTCCTACTTTTTGTATGGTGCCTGTCGTGGGCCAAAACAGCTCCTTTATTTAAAGATTGCTATTCACAGCATACAGAAAGGAATTCCCACATCAATGGATTATTACTAAGATGATTACAAAATGTCCTTTCCAATTTCTTTAAATTCTATTTTGTTAAATATTAGGTTATCTACACCAACTAGCTTCTTAAGTCCATTTTACTGGAAAGTCTTTTCTCAAACCTTTACTCTGAGACAGTGTGTCTTTGAAGTTGAGGTGTGTTTCTTGTATGCAGCAGAAGGATTCATTCTGTTTTTGTATCCATTCTGTTAGCCTGTGTCTTTTTATAGGTAAATTGAGTTCATTTATATTAAAGGATATTAATGACAAGTGATTGTAAATTTTCTGTTTTTATAAGGTGGTTTTGTGTCTGTGTTTTTTCTCTTCTTTGGAGTTCTTTCTGTGAAATTATCAATTGCTTGTGTTTTCATGAGTGTATCTAACTCCCTTAGGTTGGAGTTTTCCTTCTAGTGCTTTCTATAGGGCCAGATTTGTGGATAGGTACTGTTTAAATCTGATTTTGTCATGGAATATCTTGCTTACTCCAGCTATGGTGATTGAAATTTTGTTTGGTCTAGCAATGTGGGCTGACATCTGCAGTCTCTTCATGTTTGAATAACGTCTGACTAGGACCTTCTGGCCCTCATAATCTCCATTGAAAAGTCCAGTGTTATTCTGATGGGTCTGCCTTTATAAGTTACTTTGCCTTTTTCCTTTGCAGATCTGAACATTATTTCTTTTTTCTGTATGTTTAGTGTTTTGATTATTTGGCAAGCAGATTTGGAGGTAGGCGTTCTAGTCGTTTTGGTGTTCTGTAAGCTTCTGGTATGTTCATAAGCATTTCCTTCATTGGATTGAGAAAGTTGTCTTCTATGATTTTGTTGAATATATTTTCTATGCCTTTGAGTTGGTATTCTTCTCTTTCTATTCCTATTATTCTTAGGTTTAGTCTTTTCATAGTACCTCAGATTTCCTGGACATTTGTGTTAAGACTTTTGTGGCTTTAGTTTTATCTTTGACTGACAAGCATATGTCTTCTGTTGTAGTTTCTTCAGCAGAGATTCTCTTGTCCACTTCTTGTATTCTGTTGGTTATGCTTATATCTATAGTTCCTATTTGTTTACTTTGATTTTTCATTCTCAGCATTACTTTAGTTTGTCTCTTATTTACAGCTTCTATTCCAATCTTCAAATCTTGAACTGTTTTCTTCACCTGCTTGATTGTTTTTTCTTGGTTTTCTTCAATTTCTTTATTTATTGATTTCATCCATTTTTTGTTTCCTTTTCTCTATTTCTTTAAGGATGTTTTTTATTTCATCTTTAATTTCTTCTTTAAAACCTTCTAATATCTTCATAAAGTTATTTTTAAGGTCATGTTCTTCTGGTTTTACTTTGGATATTCAGGTCTTGTTGTAGAACCTCCAAATTCTGGTGGTGCCATTGTTATTTATGTTGTTGAATGTATTCATGCACTGATATCTACCAGTTAGTGCAAGCATTATCTGTATTTCAGGAGCTGTTCTTAATTTAATAGGTGCTTTTGGTTCAATTAGGAGCTCTCTTGTTATGAAGCCCGCCAGAGTCTGTGTCTCAAGTATCTGTTTTTGTAATAGAGCCCTCTGGAGTCTATGTTTCAAGAAGCTCCTAAGGTTGGGAATATGTGTGTGTATGGGGAATGGAGTGAGTCTTTCAGGCTACAGGGTCCAGTGAGAGGTGGTGGTAGGCAAGCCTAGCCACAGGAGTCTTCCTACTGGCCTACAACTTGAGCAAGAGTGCAAGTATTTCTTTTTCATAATGTCTACTTTCAATTTTTGTTTTGTTTATCTTATTTCATAACTTTAAACTGTAAATAAACATGTTAAGAATTGTATTCTATATTTTGAAATTTATTCATGTATTTCATTTTAATAAAATTACTCCCTGGTATTATAGTGAACATTATGAAAATAAAACTAGATAAAATTTACATTTTTTTCTTCTAAAATCCTGTTTAGAAAGAATGTTTACATATAAATTGGTGTTCAGTTTATGTATAATGAGCTAAACTGATACATACGTTTATTTTAATTTTAATTTTCCTAGTAAATCCTAGAAGACGTGAATTTGAGTATGAAATAGAATTTGAATCTGAAGAGTTGAAGACTACCCTGGCCTCTTCTGTAACTTTATATTTATACAAAAAACATTATGACATAAAATATCAATTAATTTCATTGATTTTCAATGTGGTATTTACACCAAGGAAACCATTCCGGTAAACATAATTCCTTCTTTTTTAAATATAGTATTGTTATACTTTTTATTTCAATATATTTTTTCTGCATGCCAATATTTGAATCACATTATTTCTTTAACACTATGTAAAAACATTTGTTGCTGTATTATTTCTAGCAAATAAACCATGAAAAGTCTTCTAATGACAAAATACATATATAGTTCATTAAAGCCATTGCCATAATGTACCTATAACTTACTTAGTACTCTAATAGTTACAGAAAAATTGTAGTTTTGCAGGAATTACTCTATTTTTGGAGCTAACTATAAAGTAAATAAGAAAACCCACAAAATAATAATATGAAATAATACAATGATACTGTAAATTAATTACAAAATTATTCCTAAACTAGAAATAACAATCATCTGGATTTTTAAAAATGAATTATTTCTCTCTCTTTTTTTTTTTTGGCTGAGCTCAAGATACTTTCATTTTTTTTTAGTTATTAAATTAATGTATTTAATCTCTTTCCTTATCTTCCTGTTGTATTTTTTAAATGTTTGTGTTTGTGTGTGTATGTGTTTCTATGTGTGTGCGTTCAAGGACTCATATCAAATTGAAAGTTGAATGCCTAACAGATGGAATCTGGAGATTTCCTATAACATTGATTGCTACTGAGCCTGAAGTGGAGGATGTAATTGGCATCCAAGGAATCGGTTTATTCAAGACATCTGTCACAGAATTTAGACTGACAAGTCAGACAAGGTATTATATATTTAGATTTTCCTGGTTTTAAGAATATAATTGATGCTGAAATGTAGAATGAAATGTAAAATAGACAATAGATGAAGATTTCTCTAATCTTTATACGTGATTTTTTTTAATTCCTGTGAAATCAGAAAAAAATACCTTTTATAAATTTAATTATTCATGCTTTGGTTACTTTTGCCTGAAATATTCATGTATAAAATATAAGCCAACAATAAAAGAAGCCAAAGTTCTAAAAGTATTATTAGATCCCACTAGCTGATGATAGGACTTTTCACTTCTCTTACTTTCTGTTCAGTGGTTCTTCTTGTATTGATCCCAAGGCTTTGCACATACTTCACAAGCACCGCATTACTAAGCTATGGGCAAATCCAGTTCTATCAACTGATAAGAGAATTTTTCACTTTACTAGATAAAATTGTATGTCTATCTTTTATTTAATTTCTGTTTCCCCTATATGTTTTTTCAGCCACTCTATTTGTACTGAAAATAAATGAATTTCCAAGAAGTTTTAAAGTTTATAAGGATAGTGGTCTATTATGCTTAACCTTATTTTTTCCCCATTTTCTTGCTTGTATTTTTTCATAAAGTTATTAGCCACTTCTGTCTTCTTTATTTTTCTTCAACAGTATTGCCAAGCAGTTCAATAGTAACCCCACTGATGACACATTCTCTTAATTTTGCTTAATGTGAGATTATCTTTATTTTTCCTTCACTAACAAAGGATAAATTTACTGAATATAGAATTCATGGTTCAGAATTATTTTTCTTTCATCACTTTAGTCCAACTTCATTGGCTTCTGAGAAGGAAATTGATATTTGATTTGTTCCCTTAATCATAATGTTTCCTTTTTCTTTAGAAATATTCCAAGATATTTTATTCCTCTTTAGCTTTCAGAAGACTGATTGTGATGTATTGTGCTGTGTAATATTTATAATATATGTTCTTACTGTTAGACCAAATTCCATGAGGAAAGGCACTCAATCCCTCATTGAGTGTAAGGCATATAAAGGATGTTTATTAAATAAACTCTCTAAGAAAACACATCCCTAAGTATGTTTCTTTCAATAAAAAGTCAAAAGTGACTTTTATAATATCTATGATTATTAAATATGAATTTACCTTGAAAAATTGTGGGTGGAAAAGAAAAAATGGATATAGTTATTAAATGTCTTTAAAAAGATATTAGCTTATATAATCACTTGCCATTTTTATCCAAGGATTTCATAAAACCCTTTAAGCTGCTATGTTATTTATTGTATAAATTAATACAGAATTCAGAAACATTTTCACCTTACTTTTTTTGGGACCCTGGAACAATGCTAACAATACTTATTTTTAAACTGTTTGCTAATTTGGGGCTGGAATCTTACTATGTATTCCTGGATGGCCTAGAATTTTTCTATGTGACAACTATACAGGCCTTGAACTTAAGGCATCTGCCTGCATACTCTTAATTTCTTAATTTACAGATATACAGTATTATGTTGGACCCCTTTTTGTTTTATAGTTACTTTCCAAAATGATAGGATTCATTATGGCATTTTCATATATATGTGTCACTATTTTGTTTAGATCTTCCTTCTCTAACACTTCAAAAACATTGGAAAATCAGTAATATGATATTTAAAATGATGTAGTGATGTAAATGCTTATTTATTCCATAAAACTATTATCGGAATATACTTAGAATCTGACTCATTATGAACTATTCAGTGGTTTAACTATATCTAGCAAAACATAGTTGTAGTTATGATTAGAGATCTGCTTCCAGTAACTTAAACATTCCTTACTTACTGGTCTGTAACATTCTTTCTTTGATTATATTTAATATAGTTCCTCAAAAAAAAATGAGATTGTATATTTTTGATACATAGTTTGTGTTAATACTTGTTTATTGAGAAAGCTGTATCATGGAACATAAATCAATATTCTTTCATTTTCCACTATAATTAGATGACTGTGGGAGTTTATACCCTTTTGCAGTGGAACTGTTTTTAAATTTATTTACATCACAATTTCCATGTGTGAGTATTGTAGAAATTGAAGATTCCTTCTAAACATGAGAATAAGAACTTATTTTTCCACTTCTAGGAACTTACACCTATCTTTTAGTTGTTGGAAAGTAAATAATTCATAGAGTTCTTAGTAATCAGCTCATTCTATTCTATCCTTCAATTTTCACATATGTTTATTTTATACCTGTATGTCTGTTTGTGCATGTGCATGAATGTGTGTCACAGAATATGTGATAGTAGAAGACAACTTGATTGTTTCTCCATGGGTTCCTAGGATTGAAGTCATGCTTTTGGGCTTGTTGACAGGCAATCTTAGCTACTTAGAAACTTTGGCAGCCCTATACTATATTCTTAATTAAACACTCTATGATATCTTTTACCCTTATTCTGACTGAAAAATAGGAGCTACATTATTTGAATAGAAAATAATCCAAGTTCCTTCATTAGTTCACTTATGATTGTTTCTGACAGATGTAACTAAAACATGTAAGTTAAAAGATATCAGTTAAAAAACAATCAAGATAAACCTCAGAATTTTGTATGACACAAGAAAATGCTGGGTGAATATTTCATTGTGATTATTTTATTTTCATTAGACTACTTTGTCTGAGTTTAATTAGAAACTCTCCACTTAGTTAGAGATTGAATGAAGAATAGTGTTTACTGTCAAAAAAAAGGACAAGATTATATAATCCTCTACAGTGTAAATTGAATGCATTATTATTTCTTCTCATAATATTTTGAGAGAGATCCTAATTTTAGTCAACTCTAACAAAGCTATTTAAAATTTTTTCAGATATATTTGCTTAACCTACTTTACTATGACAAAGGGTCAAAAATGCATGCATAGTTTTTCTTCTCAGAAAAAGAAAATAGTTCAATTCTCACCATCTTGTTGCCCTTTAAAGAGTAATATTTTTTACTTTCAACTGGCCTTTTGAGAAGACTGAGGCAGTTATGAAGGCAATTTGCTCAAGTTGCCAATTTATTTCTGTTGGTATCTTAATTTTTAAAATGTCGTTGAAGTTCTTTTCTCCTATCTTATGATTACTATCATGTAATATAGGGCATATGATTTCATCTCTACAATTGTGGACTCTTTTAATAGTGGAAAAAGAAAAAGGTGGCAATATGGTTTTTGAAAGAAACAAAAAAGGCAAAAATTCTTCTTAGATTCAAATAATTCTTAGATTTTTAATTAATACTACTGACATTATTTTAAACATTTAGTTTAAAGTCATGTTTGTATCTTTTGTTATTGTATAATTTCTCATTAAGATAATTCTTAGTAAAATGAGAAATATGAAATACATTTACTTCAGTGCTTTCAATAAGCATTTTCCTAGGGATTAATGTTTTTATTAGAAGTTCTAGCACATCAAATTGTATTTCATAAATTCATTCAAACTGTGAAAAAGAAATGAGCTTTCAAACTCTCTTATATTGAATGAGCTATGTGGAATCACTAAGAAATCCAAAATCATCTCATGAGAGTATTTTGTAAACTGGAGACTTTATTCTGTTTGAGATCATCCTGAAAAAAAAAAAGTACATAGAGAATGCATAGTGAACCTGGGATACATAGTGAGACACTTACCAAATGGTGATGTGTAAAGAAAACCTAATGAAATTGTTTTGTTTGCAGTTCTATCAAAGACTTCTTACTTACAAATTGCTTTCAAATGCTAAAGATGGGGAGCAAAACATATTTTTTAAGATATTCAAAAGACCACTACAATTTAATGGAAATGTCCCCCCTTTGAAAATCTTATATGTCTCTCTGTGTGTCATGTTTTCTAGAGTCATTATTTACTTGAAAATCTATTTAAATTTTCTGAGTACAATTATTTTTACCTTGAATAATTTCTTCTGCATTCTTGCAACAAATATATGGGATGGCTGAATCTTCTGAAATACAGTTCTCTATTATGTTTAATGGTACTATTATGAAGGAAAATAATGTATTTCCAATAAGTACTAGCATATGTCAAGTATAGGACAACATAAGCCCACTTAAATGATTATTCTTGATCACTGCATTCTCTTTAGGACCAAGTTTTTCCTAAAGCCACAATAACAGCAATAATAAATATGTATAACATACCTATCACATATTTAGAATATATAAAATATTTAATTTTAATGATACTACAAAAGTTGTATCATTGTATCTAATTTACCTAAATGTACCTACATACACATATAAATATTTAATATTTCTAATTGAATTTTAAATTAATCAGATTTAGTAATGCTTGTAATTAGGGTGACTCTTCCAATAAGATGCCTCAGTTCTTGACAGCTATTTTCTGACCATATCCCAACAGAGAAACACTTTTTCATGCCCTTACTTCTGTTTCCTGTCCTACAAATATCTGATTTGGGCAATTCATAGTACTTAACAAGTAGAAAGCTCTGGCAAGTAAGTAAATTGTGTAGTGAAGCAACAGTAGAAATCAAAGGCTTTATAGTAAATTTAGTGGTCAGTTGCTTTACATATGAGTTTATTTACAAATGACTAAGTTTTCATCTGGGGCACTGAATTCAACCAATTTTTATGAGACCACATTTATTTTAGTATGCTATCAACATATGATATTATGATAAAACTTATTCTTCCACCCTGAGGGAAATGGTAGTGCACTAGTTAATTTTTGTCAGCATGACACAAACTACAGAAATACCTAAGGAGAGAGACCATCAACTGAAAAAATCCCCTCAATCTTATTGGCCAATAAACTTGTCTGCTAGGCATTGCCCTGACTGATTATTAATGTGAGAGGGCTAAGCTCACCATGTGTGGCCCCATCACTGGGAAGATAGTCCTGGATTCTATAAGCAAGCTAAATGTGGAGAAACAACCCAGGAAGTAGTGTTTCTTTGGTTCCTCCTCCTGATTAAGATCTTGCCCTGACTTGCCTCTATGATAGATAATGATTGCAAAGTGGGCCAAATAAATCATTCTTCTCTAAGCTATTTGGATCATGTTGTTTTATCACAACAGCAGAAAAAAAATGACCATGTTTGGTAATTTTGAAATGCTATATCACACGTTTTTGTAAGCATTCAGTATTAATTTTGAACTATGGGTCTGTTGGAGCAGAATTTATGATTTAGCCATCAATTTCTCAAAAGTCAATGAGGTAATGAACAATTTTATGAATTTTGTTAATATTTTTTCTAGGTATTATGAGGCATTTGTGGCCTATTTTCTGCCTGGTAGTGATCGAGATTTTTTTGTAAAACCTGATTCTGGAGAACTTCCTCCATTTTACACAAAAGGAATTCCCATCATTGTAGGATTTAAACCACGAATGTACAGTAAGAAATATAAAGCAACCCTTGTAATACAGGTAAGTTTTAGAAAACAAAGCTTATAATTTTCAAAACTAAATAATTTAGTCATTTAGAATAATTTGTTAGTACTGGGAGAAATTAAGAATTACTTACATTTCATATGAAGAAATATGGGAGACTAAATGTATAGATGATTTATATAGTCACATAAAGACTTTATATTATTGCAAACATACCTTTTGCAAACATTAATTACAGCAAATTGTCAAACTATTGATGTACAATAGGAGATAAAATTTTATTTTAAAAATGCATTGTAAATTAGGCCATTTCTGTAGAAGATCGTTAAAGTGATTGTTTTGCTAACAGTTAAGGCAAATAAGGTTTTGAAAGATTTTGAGCTAAAGACAGCTTTCAATTCTTTGAAAAATATAACTTCTACCACAGCTTACTTTTAGTAGCATAAACACAGAGCACCTGTTGTCATCTTATAACCCTAAAACTCCTGCTGCCAAAGTAATCCCCAAACAAATCACTGTCATTAACAGAAGAAAATGTCATTATCTTAATGAATATTGAAAATAAAAATTTAATTATTGTTTGAGAGAATTTTTTTATTCTAAGATTTTATAGAACCTAGGACATCAGAAATGAAGGCTTATTTGCCTTTCTGCATATTCCTCATTGCCTCCACTTTATTTGAAATATTGATAATAGCATATGTGGTAGATTAATTGACAATGCAACATGTTTTAAAAATTATTATTTTTGCCAGAATTTCTGTGATGTACTTGTAATCTCAGCATTCAGGAGATAAAGACCAGAAGGTTCTGATTTATATGTCAACTTGGGCTGTAGTGTAAGAATCAATTCAAAAATGAAAAGAAAATATTAGTTTGTGGATTTATTCTATTATCTAGAAATGGGAAATAGCATAGAATTCATACCTTGATAAATTCATACCCAAGGTGGGCAGGAATATAGGGGTTTTATTATATATTTATTATTACACCATTCCAATTATTGACTGAGGAATGGACTCAGAGATGGTTAAAAATCCAAAATCAACTGAAACACCTACTGGAGTTTATAGAGTGAAAAAGTCAAGGAGTTGCAAGCACTAGCTGTTAGAAACTGTATCAGACACTCATTCAAATGAAAACACCAGAGACTGGGTGACCATAGACTATATATGTCAATGAACAATTATCATGTTTTTGTCTTAGAAATTGCCCTTAACAGCATCTTTCATTTAGCCAGGAGGTCATTGCCTTCGGTTTCTTTTCAAAACAGTGACACCATTAAAATATGAGAATTTCATCTGTTAGAAATGTTTTGTTTTGTTTTTTAGTCAATAGTCCAGAGAATTACTGTAGTTTTTTGGTTGTTTTAATGTGAATACATATTCAAATTCATTAATGGTATGGAGCTGTTAATTTATTCCTGACTGGTAACATGGTTCAGTGGTAAATGTGCTTACTGCCAATACTGATTGAAGACCCGAGTTTAATCTCTTCCCTGAAACTCACATGACATTTAGGAGAGCTGATTCTCACAAGTTATCCTCAGATTTCCACATACACACAGCAGGGCATGAGCACACACAAGTCAGCATGTATACAGCACACACACACCACATCAGTAATGAATGTAATGCTTTATTCTTTCAGAATTTTGAGTCCTGGTTTTAATATATTTTAAAAGAAATATTGTATACATGATACAGATCAGATTATATGTAATAGTTTTGTGTGTCTGTGTTTAATTCAAAGGACAACTTGCTGAAGTTATCTAATTGTAACTTTAACAATAATGTATTTTTATGTTATCACTTCAAGTCTTGAATATAAACGATTGGTAATATTAACAAACACTAAGTAGCTGCTACTTGTTTTCACTAGGTGCTAGTGGTAGGAATAGATCCCTTCATGTAGCTCAATTGCATGCTGGCATGAAGCTCAAGGATTATTACCCAGTTCCAGGCAGTGCTGGCATTTCCATTTTGCATGATCATTTGTATCTGTGAAGCCATTTATTTGTACTATAAAAGTGTAGAATGACATATGCACAAACCTCAAAATCTTTTTTTAAGACTTCAGATATACCCATATGGTGTACAATGATATTGACATTTCACTGAAACTATTTTTCCCCTAGGTTTATTTAACTTTTGAATCATTGAATCTGGGTATATAAATACTATATAAATGGGCCAGATGTGATTAAAATAAGATTATATTTAACTTGAAAGAAATGTGTGAACATGCTTGGTATCCATTTATAGATAGATTGAACCTGGCATATTGCAATATTTACTTGGCTTGGGGTCTTTAAAATAATTTTCTTAGCATGCATGGTACAAGCCCAGTGTAAGCTAAACTTATATTTAAAACAAATGGCTTCAGCAAATTCTGTATAAGCAGTGCACTTAACCTAAGTATGGTAAGATCAGAATATAAATATTGAAAATTCTAAAATGCCTAACTTATTATATGTTAAGAATTATGTCTATTTACATGCCTAACTTATTATATGTTAAGAATTATGTCTATTTACTGAAAAAAAAGGTTTTTAAATAAATGCCTCTATAAATTATATTATATGGATTTAGACTATAAATATTTTCAATGATTTTATACCTCTTGGTATATTCCTAATATTTTATACTTTTGTAATCCAAAAATTACATTACTATAATTTGACAATCATTTCTGTGACCACAGTTAAATATTTATTTAAAAGTACATTTTGAAAGTCAGTGTTTACACACCTGGCAGCCCATTAGCTAAGAGATTTTTTCTTGCCAGTGATTCTTCCTTTATTCATAAAGCAAATAGCTTTACTTAGTTTATTTCTGCATTAATATTTTTTATTATAGATGGAACTTTAGTTTTCATCTTTCCCATACTGCATACAAAAAATAGAAATTACTAATAATGATAAATTTTTCCCTAATTGTTGCTGGGTCCTAACAGTTCCCTCCAAGAAGGCATAGAGTCAGTGACACAGACCCCAGTTGAAAAGAACTAACTCATTTATTCAACAATGGGGAAAGCCTTATATACTCTCTTTCCAGCACCCAGGCTGTGTCATAATCTGGTGATACTGCATGGCTCTTATTGGGTGGGCCTGATCAGGAGATCTGACAGCATCAGGAAGTTGGACAGTGACTGTTGCTAGGCCCTTAGGCAGACTCCATGTTGGCACATAAGGAAGTATATTATGTGCATGCCTTGGCAACTGGTTTGAGCCAGTTTTCTTGGCCCTATGGGCCTGTCTTACTACACCTAATATCTCTAAGTCTTGAGTGTTTCTTATAATCTCTCTCCCTCTCTCAATTTTCAGACAGATGAAATATATTGGCTGTATGAAATAAATGGGTTACCTCCATCACCCAAGTCAGTAGTACATGTAAAGGCCAAAATTGATGCTACTAACAAGAAATATGGCACCATTCCATCAATTCAACACAATTTTATACGTGAAAATGCTAAACTTCGAAGCACAGGTGTATCTTCTACTATTAAAGGTGCTCCTTTAGTTAAAAAGCATAAATAAATTTTTTTAAACATTTCTTGGTCTCAAGCAGAATTTAATATTTTGTTTGTTATCTCATTTTTGAGGGATAATAATGCAGTTTTTGGCTTTGTTTCTTAATGGCTTCTTATATTCTTTTAATAATATGTAGTTCATTTCTGACTTCTTTCTTTTATATGGATTTTTTGTACAATGTTGCAATTTCTTTATAAAGTACAAGGTAAAACATGACTTTGGTTTGGTTGTAGTTTTGGTTTTTTGAGACAGAGTTACTTTATGTAGCTCTGGCTGTTGTAGAACTAGCTCTGTAGACCAGGCTAGCTAGCAACTCGTAGATATCCACTTACTTCTGCCTCCCAAATTCTGGGATTAAAGGCATGTGCCATCGTAGTCAGGCTTCTCAAACACGACTTTAATGATAATATTTTAAACAACAATGTTAGTATTATATGTCAATTTAGTACATGATTTCAAAAGACTTAATAAATTTAGTGTGTACCTGTAAAAGATTCACTATTCATAGTTGATATTTATAATACCATGTGCTATCTAATTTTTTATTTTAATTGGTGTGTGTCTTAGTGTTTCTATTTGTGTGAAAAATCACCATGTCCAAGACAGCTTTTTAAAAAAAAATTAATTTGGGGTAGCTTACAGTTCAGAGGTTTAGTCCATTGTTATCATGATGCAGGAAGCATGGCTGTGGGCAGGCAGACATGATGCTGGAGTAATAGCTGAGAGTCCTATGTCCTGCAGGCGACAGGATTGGGTGGTATCCTGAGAAGCCTCAGTGCTTGATCCTACAATGATACACTTCCTCTAACAAGGCCATAACCATCCAGCAAAGCCATACCTCCTAATAGTGCTACTCTATTTAAGTTTATGAGGCCACCTTCAAGCTACCACAGCACATATATGTTTATATAGCCATTATACTTCTTAAAATTCTGTATTGCATTGCATAAATAATATAGGTATGCAGCAAAGGTCTGTGTTGATGTCCAAGGGTCCTGTTGCCATCAAGGGCCATATGGATCTGGGAAGCCACCTTTTGCTGTGTTGGTGTTTTAAGAGCCACACTGCTACTGGATCCATGAGGCTCTGAGTGACCTACACTGACAGCTGGGGACCATGGTGACATCCCAGCCCAAGCTGGTGCCAATGACAATGTCTTGATCCGGGGCCCAACAGCAGCCAGGGTCTGTGTCGATATCTGTGTTCCTTGTTGCTGTCACATAGGGCTATGTTAGTATCAAAGGAACAACCTGCTGCTGGGGCAAAATAGATCTGAGTGTGCCACCACCATCTAGGCCTGGGCTACTGCCAAGGGCCATGTATGTCTAAAGGTAGTGAGGATAGGCTGCACAGCATTGATCCTGCCACTCCCTGGAGCATTAAGGAGAACTAGCCCTGCACCTCACCAACTGTAGCACTTGGGAGAGCAAGAGCAGGCCCTGCACCTCACCTCGGCAACACATTAATGCTGAGCCAGCCCTAATGGCATGAGAGTGGGAGAACTAGCACACTCTATGTCTGTCATACAGCAGGAGTAAGGGATGCCCCCTTGCCCCTCACCTCTCTCTACCTATTGCAGGCAAGAAAGCAAATCCCTGGGTTATGAAAGTGTGAGAGCTGTCCCTGCCCCCTTTCCCTATCCCTTGATACTTGTAGCAAGTGAAAGAAATGCCCTGAGGTTATGAGAGTTGGAGAACTGGTCCTGCTCCTCACTAGAACAGCAGGCCATGTTGTGGTATGTGTAAGAAAAAGATGCCCCCTGCCCCACCATTTGCTACTTGCATCAGGCAGGAGAGCTGGCCCTGAACCTCACCATCTTCAGCTCTCTGAGCCTGTACCTGCCTAGGCAAAACCACCCTGATGGTGTGAGTGTGAATGATCTAGCCTAGAGGGTTGAGAGCAGAACTGAGCCAGTTTTCTTATGTCTTCTACGTTGTGTATGCTATCCCAGGACAGTGCTTGAGAGCTCACCAAAGTGGTAGTGATGAGGAAAAGCTGGTGGTATGACCAACTCATCTACCAACCAGGCTCAGAAACAGGGCAATGAGTTAGACCACTCTAACATCCACCTCATCTGTGAATTGCTGGAGCATGTGAAGGGGCCAGACCTGCAGATCCAATGACACAAGGCAACAATAGGATATCCAAGAGAAGTCCCAATGAGGGCCCAGTATAAATAATATAGAAGCCAGTAGCCTCAAACCAGACAATAGCCAATGAACATTTACAAGATGTATGGACTACATCTGCTTCCATCAGTTACTATGATGACAGTTAGGATATTCACTAATCTATTGCTAGTAGTCTAAACTGGGGTCATCCTTGGGGATACCTGTGAACCTCTTACATTGGATATTTTGAGAAACAGTTTATCTGCTAACTGGGAAGATCCAATAGTTGAGATATTCATGATAGAATTTATTTGTATTTAATTTCTTTGGGTGATAAATAAAACTGAAGGTGAAGTAACAAATGCACATTTCAAATTGTTAATATTTCAAAATGCTTCAAATTGTGACACTAATTTTACTGTTTCAAATTTTAATCACAGAAGTTGGGATAGGGAAATTCAAGTAGAAAAACCTGAATATGAATAAAATTATAAGATGCCTGGGAAGATGAACTTTCCTTAAATTTGTTTCAGGGCCACAAAGGTGTGTCAAGAGCATGTCCTTTCTACTCATTCCCCCATGGCATTAGTTACAAATGGAATAAAAGATTGCAATTGCCAGAATCTGGAGTTCTTCTTGTGTTCTATTTCTGTGTGTATGATTGGATTAGACATGACAGAGTTGGATTAGACATGTTGATATCTCTGAGAACAGATTTTGATCAATGATGGATCATTAATGGACAAATAGAATTTAACAGTGCTCCTACATTCTTATCTCTGGTCTATTTTCTGTGTTCTTCCTATACTTTGCAGCAAAATTAAGCTAAATTTCAGTTCCCTGTTAATGTAACATTGTCAATAACATATGATGGACTAGCTTTTTTCACTTTCCCATTCCTTTATAGTATCTTCCCTAATAAATTATGCATACGCAAACATTTTCACAAGATCCTATTTAGCATATACCAACCAGGGTCATGTTTGAACTTTAACATTAACAAACAATATAAGCAAGTCTCCCTTCAACAAAAACAGTACTATGGCAAAATATTACCTAATTTTTTTTCTTGTCTCCAAATTGTAGCACTACTTAAAAGTCCAAAGCATCATCTGAGACTTACAAGTCTCTTTAATTGTGAGATCCTGTAAAAAGTACATATCTTCAACATAAAATTCACAAAATAAACATTGACATCCCAAAATTAAGTAAATGGAACATAACACTGAAAGTTCAAACCAAAGCAATACTGAAATTATCACGGCAAAGACATTAACCTAGTGAATACTGCAATTCTATGTCTCAAGTTTGGGGCACATGATAGAATTTCATAGTATCTATCAGTCTTGAAGTCCCATCCCTCCAGTTCTGCCATGTACAGTATAATAAATTCTCCCTTGGTATAATTCAGTTGTTCTTATAATTGTACGTTGCCTCTTGTTCCAATGAGGAGTATGAGATCTCTGGGGGAGATGTTAATTTCTTTTACAATTTATTTTCTCTGTACTCTCATCTACAACATTAAAATTTCTCAAGCTCCCTTTTTCAGAAAATTGTACTTCTGTATTTCTTTTTTGCTCTGTTTGATCTGAGTTTAGACCTAGAAAATATCAGTAAGCAGTCACTATACTACAGACTGAATGCTTTTCTATTTTAAACCTTATCTACTAAACATTTAAATTGATTATTTTAATCCAGCCTAACTCAAGTTTTCAGAATACAATGATTGAAGCCAGAATATTTGCTTGACTATATCATGCATGGCCTTTTGCCCAGTTTATCTGTAGATTTCTTGTTCCCTTCTGAAACATAAGCTATGCCTCTATATCTCTCTTGGGCAGTCTTTTCTTTCAAATTCACACTAGAATGACCCAGTTAAACTCTGGTTATAACAATCTAGGGCTTCTCTAAAATATAGCTCTAACTCCTCTATTGTTTCTACAAACATTCCTGTGTCCAGTATCTATATGGCCAAGTTTATCATAGCAATAACTCCTAGGTACCAACATTGTACATTGTTTCTTTGCTAGTTGATGAGTAAAAATGCTTTAAGAAGGGAAAGAAGAAAATATTTATTTTGTCTCACAGTTAAAAAAAACAGCCACCATTGTTAGTGTGGTAGTGCTAGCTATGCCTGCAGGAATTGATCATAAAATATCTACATTCATGAAGAAAAATAAGCAATGTTAGTGCCCTTTATACATTTTCCTTTCTATTACATATAAGACCCCAATCTAAATATGGTATGTACTCACTCATACATAGATGTTAACTATAAAGGATAACCATAATACAATCCACAGACTGTAACATCTGAATCTCGCTGGGACCTCCATCTGTAAACACCAGCTTCACAGAGCAAGCTTCACCAAACAAAGGCCTACAGATTGAAACATAAACACACACAGGTCACTCTTGAACCAAGAATGCCCTTTATTGAAGCTCAGGGAAAGCCTTATATACTGGGGATTGCCTTTTGACCTAGAGTAACTTCTGTAGCTCACAAGCAACACCTGACCTTAGCCAGCTTTGTCCTCAGTTAGCTTCCTCATTCCTAAATCACAGCACCTGCTTGGGCATAGTTCCTGATAACGGAAATGGATCAATTGGTTCCTGTAAAGAGCACAGGCCACTAAACAGTGCTAAGCCCTGGGGGCTACAGGCTGACCACTACTATAGACCTAGAGAAACTAGGTTAAGAAGAAAGGCCCAAGGGTGGATTATGAATCTCCCTGGGTAGAGAAGATAGAGGAGACTTCCTGGTTTGACTAGGGGTGAGTGAGCATGGAAACTTGAGAGACCAGGTTGTGGAGTGAGTAGAGGGGAAAGTTATTGCAGAAATATTTACTTGCAATATATTGTATAAAGGATTAACATTTATTGAGGGGTATATGAACACTCACGATACAAATTGAACCTTAAAATGATTCTTGGAGGGAGAACTGTCCCATGCCAGACTGCTGATCCACACTCCCAAGAATGCAGGAACAAATCCAGGATAGAAGTTGGTGTCCTTGGGTCCCAATCAATTTTGGCCATGCCTCATAGGAGTCCTTATTCTGAGGAGGTACTAAAGCTTCCCTAAATAATGCCTGAATCCCACTACATTTCCCCCTTTTGTCTAAGAATGTTCAAGACTAAGTATAAGAATATATACAATAGGAATCATCATAAGGTAATGTCTAGGGGAGAGAATGGCAAAACATAAGCAATGCCAAACTACAAATAAACAACAAACATAAGTTATATCTTAAATGTCTAGAATATTGTTAAGTGGCAATGTACAGGGATTACTTCAAGGCTATTTATCTTGAATAATAAGAATCCAACACCTGAATACTCTTTGCTAAGATTGGAGATGGTATTAACCTTATTAACCTTAACTACCTAGTCTCCAACCTCATCAAGACCTGAGAGGGAAAATATATTACCTGAAAGTTAGAAGCACAGGAGAGTAGCTTTCAGGATTTAGGAGAGGACAGCAACAGTCAGCTACCCATGGCTATTCAGCACAGTTGGAGTATCCACCATTTTAGCTACTGGCCTATGATATCTGACATTTCTTCAGAAGCAAGGCATTTTTGGAGAAACTATCTTAACTTGTCTAGGCAGGTTTCAGCAGTCTGTCCTTCATCCTCATCCAAATTGGACAGCATGTGTACTGACAGCAGTCAAGGCAAGGACAGTTCTTTGCACAACAGGCCATTGTCCACCTAGGAAGACAAACTTCTTGTTGAGTGTCCTTGATGCCCAACACCATCTTAGGAAAGAAACAGTGACACCAGGAGTTGTTGTGTCTCTCATAGCTGAATTCTGAATAACAAAACATTAAATGCCATATTCTCCGGGTCTATGAAGTGGTTGAAGACTCCTGTCTATCTGATATATTCTACCGTATATCTAAGAAACCTAAATAACATGGCTATTACATGGCAAACCTAAGTAATGGTGATCTGAAATTCTTATCATCCTAAAGACTGAAGCTTACATTTAAAAATAGGAAATCTATAAATAGGTGCAGATCTGATCTTTAGTGGCATAAACATTCTCTTACATGTGAGATTAGCATGGTCAAAGCCAAAGTATTAATTACTTCCTAACTTCCAGGTCTGATACTGCTGTATGTACAGCCTCAGTCAATCGCTGCAGAAAGTCAGTATAAGGTTCTTTTAAACCTTGCTTGACTTTTGTATACATCTTAATTTTCTGTCCTGGGTCCAAAATCTTTTTCCAAGCATTCAGTGCAGCAGTATAGCATAGCAGCAATGTATGTTCATCATAAGTAATCTTAAGCTTCACATCAGCAAATGAGCCTTTACCAAGGATTTGGTCTTGAGAAATGCCAAAGTCCCTGATTTTTCCCTGAAACTCTATGGCTCTAGCCTCTTCTCTAAGCCAGTGTCTCCATTGTAAATGTTGGCTATAATTCAATATGGCCATTGTTAACTGCTTCCAATCATTAGGAGTTATTCTGGTTTTTGTTTACCATGCATGTAGAATTTGTTTTACATAAGTAGAGTGGACTCCATGGAGTAATATGGCTTCCTTGATGTCCTTTATATCTCTCATTTGGATTGGCTCATAATTGTACTATGTGAAATCTGGAAGTTTGACATATGCATTCTTTTTCTGAGTCATAACTGGAAATATAACTGGAGGAGAAGGAGAGAACCCTCTCATGTTTACTACTTTAAGCAGAACCTCCTCATTACCATATTTCATCGACAGTTGTCTTGAATTGTTGAGTTGACAGTGCCTTAATATCCTCTTCCATTATTGCAACACAGTCCTACCATTCTTGAAAGTTACAAGCCATCATTTTTCCCTAGGGTCTAAGTTCCTTGAATATTCAATATTTCTAATGACATCATAGAATCAGCAATTTTTCTATTGTCATCATTAACATGATTCCAGGGAATTAATAAGGTTCTTATTCTCATCATTAACATAAAATATACATTTCTCTTGTACTGTTTTGTATTCATGTTCAAGGTTGAAGCTCTATCTGAAAGTTTATCATAACCAGTTTGCAGAAAATTAACTTTACCTGCCAATTTATCAATTGTAGTTTCTATATTACATACTTTAGATAGAAATTGTTTATTCCTAGACTTCCAGTCATCCATCAATTGTTCATTCCTAGACTTCAAATCTTCCAACATGCTGATTATAGTCTTACACTTAGAATGGATATCAGGTTGGGTTTTTTTTTGAAATATAAAATATAGAATCAAACCAAAAAGTAATAGGACTGAGAGAGTGACACCCTCAAAAATATAATCATGCAAGAAATCCTTGACCATAACAGTATAAAGGTTCCTAAATTCTTCGAAGTTATATTGTCTGCCATTGTGATATACAATTACCTCAGACTAGATGTAATAGCAAAATTTGGCCAGCAGATGTTGCAGTCTCTCAGGAGCTACTAAAGCTTTCCTAAATAATGCCTGAATACCACCATAGAAAGTGCTGAGAAAGGTGACTGCCATAGAGGGCTTTTACAGAGTCAGAAGCCTGGTGGAAAGAAAACTTCCATGAATCCATAAAGATGGCACCAGCTGAGACTCCTGGCAACAGTGAATTTATAGCCTGAACAGACCATCCCCTGTTATTGGATTGGTGACTCTCCAGTTTTTAATTGGAGAGCCTTTATCAAGTGGCTGGTGGAGGCAGGTTAAGGACCCAAAGCCAAACATTGTACTAAGCTCTAGAAATCCTGCTAAGGAGAGGGAGAAGGGATTATAGGATCCAGCCTCCCAGGTGGGCCCTGGAGTCTGGAAAATCCAAGTCCCTTTTGTTGCTAGACACCATTCCCTCATTGTCATCCAATTATAGGACTTTACCAGGTACATTACCCAAACCGAATATCCACTCTCACTCTAGAGCCTTAGGGGATTTAAACCTATTATCTCTGCCCTAGGGAAAAAGCTACTTCACCCCACATCTTCTCCTTTTAATGCCCTTATACTTGAAATTAAGAAATCTAAGTACTGCCTAGTATAAGATCTCCAGCTCATTAATTCTGCAGTGGTGTCTCCTCTCTATCCTGTGGTGCCTACCCTTTATGCACTCCTTTCCACTATCCCTTCAGAAACCTCCCATTTCTCAGTTCTGTATTTCAAGGACACTTTCTATTCTCAGAACTCAATCTCAAAGTATCATTTCTTTTACATGAACTGACCCTGATACCCACCTTTCCACACGGCTCTCCTGAAATGTCCTACCCAAGGGATCCAGAGACAAACCATATCTACTCTAATTGTCTCTCCCCAAATATAAACTCATATAGTATGTGGATGATATTTTCCTTTGTATCACTACAAATTAGCCAAACTAACACCTCTGTTTTTCTTAATTTATTGTCCAATTGTGGCTATAGAGTCTCACCTAAGGTCCAACTTCACACTCTTCATGTCACTTACTTGGCATTACCATTACCTCAACCCACAAAGCCATTACATTGTACAGAAAGCACCTAATTCAGTGTCTAGCCCCCCCACTAAAGATGAGATTTTATTGTTTCTAGGAATAGCTGGCTTCTTATGTTACTGGTTCCCCTCTTTTTCTCTCCTTTCTTGCCCCTTATACAATGAAGATCTTGGCTTACCACATGAAATCCTCCTCCTCCATCCCATTACTAAGCCCATTCAGAAGCTGCACAGGCTCTTCTCTAGGTTCAAGCCCTTTATTTTCAAGACCTAACCTGTACCTTCTATGTAACAGAAAAAGAGGGATATGCACTTGGAGTCCTAGGCCACCAACTGGAACCTACCTTTGCACCTGTAGCATACTTTACAAAAAAACTTGATCTTACCACCCAGGGATAGGCACCCTGTATGCATGCTTTAGCAGCTGCTGAGCTCCGTTTTTTAATTAGTCAATTAAAAAAAACTAAACTTGGTGTCACCCATCACCTTCTTCTCTCACCATAACCTGTCAACCTCCTAACTTATAAAGACATACAAACTCTACCTCTTTTCCAAGTTCTTTCTCTCCAAGTAGCATTAATGGAAGATGCCACACTTACTTTCCAATATTTCCCACCCCTCAATATCTCAAATTTTCTCCATCGACCCAACACAACTACTTCCCAGCTCATCCTTGCATTGAAATCCCAAAGGAACTACTGCCCCATTCTTCATAAATACAATAGAGCACATTGGCTCAGGATATTTGTGCCTGGTACACATACGGCAACTCCTTACATGATGGTATCCAAAAAGCAAGCTATGCCATAGTGTCAGATACTGGGTGGTTGAAACACAGGCACTCCCCAAACCACACTACTAATTAGCAGGCTGAACTAATAGGCCCTCACCATGCCTTCCAGTTAGCATAAGTACAATCCCTAAATGTTTATATAGACTCAAAATATGCTTTTCATATCCTCCTGTTCCATGCCACTATCTGGAAAGGGTGTGGGCCACTTACGACAAAAAGAGGATACATAACTCAGGTCAAATTATAGTCATGCTAAAAAGCCTCTCTTCTCCTCAAAGCTATATAAATTATTCACTGCCAGTCTTATCAGACCAACAGCTCCATCATATTGAAGGGAAATAACCAAGCTGAAAAGGCAGCTAGGAGAGTAGCCTTCCAAGGCCCAAACTTAACTCACCCACTGCAGGAAGTCCATACACTGGGCAAATCTATCCTATCTGCAACAACTCTTTCATCCTAATAGCCAGGCACTATCTCATTTTGTCAAGACTTATCTCCAGCCTACTCCTAAAGACTTAAATTTCTTGAAAACTTCACTGCCTCTTATAAAAATTGTTAAAATAAATCCATATATTGAAGCCACCAATTTCCTACCCACAAGGCCATGGGATCCCTCCTGACGAATGACTGACAGCTTGATTTTACTCACATGCCCACAATAAAATATGTTAAGTACTAGAAGTACCTGGTACTAGAAGATACCTTATCAGGTTGGTTGAACTTTTTCAACTAGTACAATATGGGCACAGTCTCTGACCTACTTCAGGTTATTATCTTCTGATTTGGAATTACTGGCCCCCTCCTACTACAATGAATGATTTCCCAGACCATATCCTAAGCTCTTAGCATTCTTTGGCCTTTTCATATCCAGTATAACCCCCAGTCCTCAGGAAAGATAGAATGAACTAACTGTTCCTTAAAAAATATTGTTGTTAAAATGTCACAAACTTAACTAGGTAAAAACTCTTGCCTCTAACTCTTTTCAGGCTCTAGGAGCTCCCCAATTGATCACCTTCAATGGAAATATTTTTACTCCTGTATGAGAGGCCAGTTCTAACCCCCATCCTCACATCCAAACTCTCAGTTCTCCCTGATCACCCCCCACTCAATCATCTCTGTTATCTCTTATAGAATTTTAGTGACTTTCTTATTCACCCATGCCCACCCCCATTAACATTGGAAATCAGTCCCTTCTCTCAGATTAATGCACCTCATCCCTTCCCCCTAAACGGCAGGGCACCCCTTCAAGGTAATTTTTGTAACCCTTACAGTTGCTAAGCTTGAGGGACTTTTTCATTGAATTCAATTATCTAACTTCTGACCCTTTACTCCCACAACTCAAGATAATTCTTTTTCATACACCATAACCCAGCAGTTCTTAAGCCCTATCTCTTAAGTTCCAGAAGACCCAGATCAACTACTTTTTCTCCAGTTGCAGAAGGATCAGGTTTTACCCTACAATCATCCTCAACTCTACTGGATTTGGAAGCCCATATGCTTTCCTTCCTGATGCCCCCTGCACGCTGCTTTCTCATTTTTATCTCTACATATCTCCAATGACATATTTAAAATATCTAATTAAGCTAATCAGCTGTTGTTATGGGACTATTAACCACAGAGTTGGAGGCACAAAGACTATCAAGCATGCCAAGATGGTGAGACAGCAATACCCCAGAGATATCCTCACCCCTAGACTCAAAAGGAAGACTCACAGAATATATTTTAACATAAGTTTATTATTGACTGCCCTCAACAATCAACTACGTGTGTTTTTTAAATATTAATGTGATACCATGGTAATAGAAAAGGGAACAGGAACCTGTAAGTTTGTTTAGATGAGTATAAGAAAGCTTAATTAGTAATAAGGAGAGAATAGAGCATTTCCTCTCTCTCTCTTGCTGTGTGACTGTCCATAAGCTTAACACTAACCAATGAAATTCTGATAAGCTATTAACCTAACTCTAGCAGAGTACTGAATACTACACTATTACACTATATTATCATACCCACAAGCTCAGGATTTTTAAATTCCTTTGGTTGCTTTTGTAACATGTATATAGCTTATCTCTTTTTATAAATTTAAAAATTATTGTAAGCTCACTTGGATCCACCTGAACAGGTCAGATTTACAGCAGATAAGTACCATTTAACTCTTCTCTGGTTTTGGTACACCCCCCCCCCTTGACAACTATCTTTTAATTATCAGGATTTAAAAAAAAAAAATGTCAAACTTTATCTTCTGCCTAACCAGGCAGGCCGAGGTGGTGCTGGATTGTTCCACAGAGCTCAGCCAAAGTGAAAATAACCAGCTAGCTACCTCAGGACAACTCCCCTTCCCCAAATAACCAACATCTACCAAGTAAGCAAGAATCATTTTCAAGAATTCAGAGTATTCATGCTAACCCACCTTCTACCTATAACTCCTCACTATAATAAACAAAAGGGAAGAATGCTAGCATTTCAGGCATCTCTAGTCACATCCATGTACACACTGTCAGTAGTAAGGAAAAATACTTAGTCAATCCAGGGGCTTTCAGAAACAGAGAGAAGAGAGAGAACAGGGAAAATCTCTTTGGTATCTGCAGGGGGTGGAGCAGGAAATTCTGTGAACTGATAAGTTTAGAAATCTCAGGCATAGGTTCTTAGGTCAGTGGACTTAATATGTACCATGGGTGCATGTTAATAAAGAAATGGCTGTCCCTGGCAGACAGAATATATAAGTATACAAGTTTATAAGCACAGCTTTCTGAGATCATATTTGTGTGTGTGTGTGTGTGTGTGTGTGCAGCTTCTCCCCTTTTTTAGTAATATACCTAAGTATGATTCATAGAGGGGTCTTAGGATTTTTGTAAACAAAAGGTGGCATGGATACTACAGAGTCATCTTCAAAACTCCTGGTTTATCACATTTGCTTGTGTCCCCATTTTGCATAGTAGATCCTGTGGTTAAAGAAGCAGGTCCTATGGTCAAGGTCAGATTCAGGAATTGAGAAACAGACTATAGAAGTATCTGTATTGGGAACACCACAGATTATTGTGGACATTTTTTTCTGATTTATAAAATTGTAACAGCACTATTTATAATGCCAAAAATAAATGAAGGTGAATTTCAGTGTCTCAGCAGAAATTTTGTTGAATAAATCAAACATACCCACAGTGAGGAATGAAGGAACATTTACAAATGATATAAGTGATGTCAGTCCTGTCGGAAATATTTTTCATATTGGGTTAGGAGAGAAGAAAGGTTATAAAATGATATTTTTGTGAAATAAAAAAAAATAAAAGCACAGGTTGATAAAAAGAGCAAGATATACAGCCAAATTTTCTATATGATGAAAATATAATGAATGTACTTAATCATGACCTTATTTTTAGGTTCTTTGTTTCTGTGTACCAGCTATCATTTTACACACAGTAAAATATGTTAATCTTTCCAATGATACAATGAAGTAAACTTCATGAAAATAAAAAATGACAAACATGATGTGATAGAATGTGGTAAAGCAATAAAATCTCTTGTACTTCCATGGAAATGTAAGCCTATGGTTGATGCTATGGGGATAAAGTTTAGTCACTCCCTAAAATCAAAGATTTTATAAGTTTATCTAGAAAAAGTATGAAAATTAATCTATATACATCAAAGTGAAGGCTCCACTGTAAGCTACAGTCTTCTTCAGTCACAATGTACTAAAATAGAACATCATACAATTGCCACAGTAATACAAAATATTCTGTCATATAAATAGGAAACAAATAAGAAATCTTGCTTCAATTAAATTTTCCCCAGGAAATTATTGGCCCTCTACTTTTATGCCATTTTGTTCTAACATCATTGGGACAACTTGAGATAATGCCTACAACTCATGATGTACGTACTATGGTGGTGGTGGTGTTGACTCAAGACTTGTTGATTCAGTGCTTTTCACTATTTTTGTTTTATATCTATTCTATCACAGAGATTTTCTGAGAAAATAAATATCTAGTTTAGAGAGGAAATGGGATCATTACTTTGCCAGCTGATGACACATTCAAGGTCATTTTTCTCTGAGTGAAGAAAAGTCAGCTCATATAGATATCTATTTGTTACTTCAGAAGACCCATATATTATAAGAGGATCACAGATAAGTGGACAGGCAACGTGTGCAAGTACAATTCATTTCCCCTTTTAAATGATTAATTTTTGCCTTCACATACTAGAGTAAATATGTTTCCCAGTTTTAGTCTAGCTATGACAAAAAAAGCCCTGGTTATATACCAGGGTTACAAATAAGTAAGCAACAATTATAGTAAATAAATGTTTCTATGAACTTCTTTACTAGCACTGCAAGATAATTAATTTCTCTCCTCCAAAAGGCACACGATAAAGACCATCCTAGTCCTTGTATGTGAATATGAGGAAACTTACCTGAATGCTGTATTCTGGAGGACTTTCAATTCATTTCCTATTAGAATTCTTGTTTTATAACTATGCTTCAAAGTCAGATGTAGGTTTTTATGTGTATAATTCCAACATTCAAAACATTTAAAGCAGGAGGAATATCAGAAATTTGAGGTCATAGTGGACTACATATTGTGTTCGGGACTACCAAGGGCTATAGAATGAGACCTTGAACACAACAAAGAAACAAATACCAAGCTAGTAAACAAAGAACTGAGCTATCTATTTTACCACAGTCTTTTAGAAACAGCATGGAGTGTAAATATCTTTATTTGTTAATACTTTCATGTCATTTGTTATTGCCCTTAACCCTTCTTGATGGTCAGTTATTAATAATGTTCATCAAAAATGTCATATTGTAACAATATTCATTGAGCTCTATGACTGTTTTAGACAGAAGAAAAACATATAGTTCTGATTCCATGGTATGATATATGATATAATGTGTAAATAAATAATGTAGTAATGAATCATAAAATAAGCTACAGTTTATTAAATGTTTGGTGATTAAATAAGTGAATTCTCTGCAACTTGAATGATCTAACATTAGTTTTGGTAAGAAATACCTGAGATATGCATTATTTGAGCTAAAAATTTTTTTAAGAGACTGTATTTATCTAATCCCTCATTTTATGTGTCAGAAATTGAAGAATGCTCAATAGAATTGTTCCCATTAGTTTAGACTTGTCTATAAAAGTGAAGTGGTAGTAGGGAGCTACTGGAGAGACATCTCAGTGGTTAACAGAACAGACTGCTCTATTAGAAGATCTAGGTTTATTTCCAAGCACCCAACTGGCAGCACACAAATATCTATAGCTCCAGTTTCCAGAACCCTTTCTGGCCTCCTTGGGCACCAAGTGTAATAGGCGGGCGCCCCTAGAGCACCCCAAGACACCCCAAGACACCCCAAGACCACAGCTAATGACCACTGTTAACATTAAAGAAAAAGAGAGTTTAATGAATATGAATACCAGTACACACATGTGTGGGCTCTAGGCACTGCAGAAAAGCCTAGAGCCCCGAACATTTTCAGGGCAGAATTCTTATACCCCACTCTGGGTAGGGGAGGGGGTATGGGTGGGCTCGGCGCGATAACAGGGTGGGGCCAAAGGTCAGGATAACAGGGCGGGGCCAAAGGTCAGTTTAGGACAGAGTTTAGGAATGCAGGCAGGCAAGCTATTTCCTGTGAAACAATAGGACCACCTGAAGACATTCATTTCCTGGAGCAGGACACATTGTGCAAACTTCAGAAAGTTCCCGCCTCGGCAAACAGTTAACAGTTCTCATGGTATGGCTTTCCTGAGTGACCCCACCCAGGTTGCTAGATCAGGAATGTGGTCCCAATCTTGGAAGGTCAAGCTGCTCACCAGGTGGGTCTCAGGAATTCAGGAAGTATCAGGCTCAGGCTGTTGGGTGTGTCCCAAGCAGCCATCTCAACCTTGGCTAGTTTCAGGGACCTCAGGAAGGGGTTGAGGGGGAGAGAGTTACAGGATTTTTCTATTTTCACATGACAACCAGGAAGTCTACATGGGACTGAACTAGGTCTTCTTCATGTATATTACAGTGTGTTCTTGTGATACTCTTTAACAGTGGGAGCAGGGCCTGTTTCTTACGTTTCCCTGATTTTGAGGCCTCTTTCTCCTACTGGATTCCCTTTTTTAATCTTAATAGGAGAAGAAATGCCTAGTCTCATTGTAACTTAATATACCAGGGCTTGCTGCTGTCCCTGGGAGATAAAACTTTTTTCTGAACAGAAAGAGAGGAAGAGGAGTGGATGGGTGTAGTAAGGGGGGAAGTGCAGGAAAGAGAGTGGAAGGAGAGAAGGAAAAAGAAACTGCAGACTGGATGTGTGTTTCATGAATTATGGTTGTAATAAAGGACACTCAGTCCAATATCACGGAAAGCCTGAAATATCAAAGAGATGAAACGCCACAGTCAAATCTCACCTACCTATCTTCCAACTTCCTCAGCCTCACTACTCACTACTTGTCACTCCTACTGCCTCATCTGTCTTCCTAAGCCTGCCTTAAATACCTTCTTCACCCAGTGGTTTCACATCCAGGTTAAGATCAAAGGTGTGGGCTACTATTATTTGGTAGTTAGCCTTGAACTCACAGAAACACAGAAAGATCTCCTCTGTCTCTGGAGTTATGATATTAAAGGCATGGCACCACCACTGCCTGCCTGGGAGCCTCCAACTCCCTCTGTAAACCAAGATGTCCTCAAACTCAGATCTGCTGGGATTAAAGGTATAGGTCACCTCCAGGTCTTGGGTTCCAGGATTAATGAAGATGGAGTTACAAATAGCTGCGGGCATCTGATGTGGGTGCTGGGTTCTGAACATGGTTCTTCTTTAAGAACCATACATACTCTTAACTGCTGAGAGACTTCTCCACCTCCTTAGTTTGTTTTGTTTAATTTAACATTTTAACATTACTATTTCATGATTCATTAATACTTTGTGCAAAGGGCAAGCTTTTAAAGACAAAACCCAAAGGCTCATGTAAACTATGTTGAAACAAAGAGCATTGGTACTTTTACAAGTAGACTTCAAGTCACTAGAATGTAGGTGCAATATTTCTTATTTTATTTTCATTATTTTTTATTTCATAGAGAAGAAAACAAATAAATGAATTGTTTTTAAAAAACCCAAGCCGTAAGCAGCAGCAAGAACAATGTAGTATTATAAAATGAATGAAAAAATACAAAATATTTTTAATTAATCATAAATATAACATTTATTGTAATATCCTTCCAGGCCACAGTTAATATCATAGGCTATATACTTTGAGGGCTAAGGATTAGTATAGCTTAGATCATCTTTGAAGAAAGGTTGTGGGATAATGGCTTTCAGCTGCATCACTATCAAGGCATACCTCTGCTTTACATCTGACACCTCTGATCAACAGCTATGAAATCAAATATATAATAAAACCAACTGAATATCTAAATTTTCTATATTATCATCATGTATCAAGTTTTAAACAATGTCCATGATAAAATGGTTTTCATATTAGTGGGAATGTTCCCATTATCCCCACACCTTGTTTTATTGTGCAACTATGAACTGGTTAGACAAAATGATGAAAGCATGAAATAAGCCTTCCTTTGCCTGCCTGAAGCTTTAAAATATCAAATTCTCCTTTTTTTCTAGAGTGTTCTGTGAAAATAGAAAATCCTAAAATCCTGTTTGATTCTCTTCTCCTTTCCTGTAATGATGGAAAAATCCTGTAACTCTCTTCCCCTCGACCCCCCCCTCCTGAGGTCCCTGAAACTAGCCAAGGTTGACAGAGTTTCGGTTCCACTGTACCAAACACACTAATGGCAGCTTGCTCAGAACAGAGTTTCGGTTCCATTGTATCACTAAATTAGGTGGCAGTTTGCTCAGGGCTCAGGTTCTTGGAAAAGCTTTGTTCATAGGATTTATGGCAGCTTGCTTCCTGAGTTCTGGGAAGCCCCCTGACCAACTTGACCTTCTGGAACTCACACATCATGCTTGAACAGGACCACCCAAGATAATTACCTGCATTCTTTATCCTGACAACCTTGCAACCTCCTTACCTCACTGTACTCCCCCTCCCCTACCCAAAGTGTGGTATAAGAATTCTACTCTGAAAGCATTCGGGGCTCTTGGCTTTCACAGTGCCTTGAGTCCACTCATGAGTGAATCCATTAAACTTTTTCTTTTTATCTTGCAAGAAATCTGGGTCTGAGGTCTTTTCCTTTAATCCAGCCGGTAACAGTTCCATCCCCTAGGACTCCCATTAATGAGAAAATCCATATCTCCCTATTGACTCTTGCCAATGATTCATATCCCCACTCTCTATCTTTTTCTCAAAATTATGTGCTATTATTTTTCTTGACTTGACAGAAGCTAGTCACCAGAGAAGAAGGATCCTTAATTGAGAAAAATGCCTTCATTAGATTGGCCAACAGTCAAGTATGTGGGGAATTTTCTTGATTTTTGATTGATGTAGGTGGTCCCAGACCACTAGTGGTAGTGCCGACACTGTGATGGTGGTACTGGGTTGCATAGAAAAGCAATCTAAGCAAGTAATCATCATTGTTTTACGATTCCACTTCTGCCAAGAGTATACTAACTTCAGTTTCTGACCTGACTTCTTTCCAAGATGGATTAACTAAAAGCTATAAGATAGAATAATTTCCTCCCCAAGATGTTTTGGAATTGTGTTTATTATATCAATAGAAAGTATATCTTCAACCACTTTCTTATGTGGAGATCAGAATCAGCATCAGCCTTTTGTTCACAATTCCTTAAAACTTTCTTTAAACTATGATTCCAGATCATCTAGATGAAGAAGTAGGAAAAGAAGTATCAGCATGCCCCTCTTTCACATTCAACAAAGAGTTGCCATCATTGTTACCATTTGTATTTAAGAGGGAATTTCAGAAAGAAAAGCAAGGAGCATTTATTTTATCACCATGCATACTCTAGAAGCTCTCAAATATGCCTATCTTTTCTCCTATCAATCAGTTCTGGAATTGGAAGATAATATTGCTGACTCTGTTGTCTATAATCTCATTCAAGAAGATGATGTTCATATAAAAGTTCTTATGGAATTAAGTAATCTTGCAGAGGTTTGTAATTATTTACATTCTTTAATCCACTGTTTATTTTATTTTTGTGTTTAACTGTGTTTTGCATGCATGCATATATGTGGACCAGTGCATGCTTGTGTAAAAATAGAAAAATCCTGTAACTCTCTCCCCCTCAACCCCTTCCTGAGGTCCCTGAAACTAGCCAAGGTTGAGATGGCTGCTTGGGACACACCCAACAGCCTGAGCCTGATACTTCCTGAATTCCTGAGACCCACCTGGTGAGCAGCTTGACCTTCCAAGATTGGGACCACATTCCTGATCTAGCAACCTGGGTGGGGTCACTCAGGAAAGCCATACCATGAGAACTGTTAACTGTTTGCCGAGGCGGGAACTTTCTGAAGTTTGCACAATGTGTCCTGCTCCAGGAAATGAATGTCTTCAGGTGGTCCTATTGTTTCACAGGAAATAGCTTGCCTGCCTGCATTCCTAAACTCTGTCCTAAGCTGACCTTTGGCCCCGCCCTGTTATCCTGACCTTTGGCCCCACCCTGTTATCGCGCCGAGCCCACCCATACCCCCTCCCCTACCCAGAGTGGGGTATAAGAATTCTGCCCCAAAAATATTCGGGGCTCTAGGCTTTTCTGCAGTGCCTAGAGCCCACACATGTGTGTACTGGTATTCATATTCATTAAACTCTTTTTCTTTAATGTTAATAACAGTGGTCATTAGCTGTGGTCTTGGGGTGTCTTGGGGTGTCTTGGGGTGCCCTAGGGGCACCTGCCTATTAAAGTCAGATCAGATTATGTCAGCCTCTATGTGCCACCTTAGTTAATTCTGTGTCCTTGACCCCACTGACTCCTACAATCCTTCCCTATTTTCCACAGGACTTTCTGCACCACCTAATATACTGCTGTGGGTCTCTGTATCTGATACCTTTAGTTGCTGGGTAAAGCCTCTCTGATGATGGGCTAGCTGTCAATCTATGAATAAATATCATTAGGAATCATTTTGTTGACTATTTTTGACAGTCATGTTTGGTTTTATCAGAGGTCTCTGGGTATCTACCCTCAGGGTCCTGGTCCTCAAGGATGAGCCCCATCTCATGGTATGGATCTCAAGCTGTGCCAGTCATGCTTGGTTACTTCCACAAGTTTTGTGCTGCCTTTACCTCTTGTAGGCAGAAAAAAAAATTAAGTAGAAAGTTTTGTGGCTGTGTTAGTGCTACAGTTTCTCTACTAGAAATTTTTCCTGGCTACAAAAGATTGTTGGTTTAGGCTTAGCATCCCCTATCAATAGAAGTCTTATTAAGGATCACAAACATAGATTACTGACAGTTTCCTTTATACTAGGTTTCTAGGTCTTCTCAGAGATGCCTCAGATTCCAGTTGTCTATTGCAGTACCCTCCTTCCTCCTGATCCTTCCGGTTTCATTCCCACCCTGCCAGACCATTCCCCACCCCAATCCTCACCCCCCCACCCCACCCACATGTGTAGGGTATATAGAATGCATGGGCTTCTAAGGGCCTGGAGACTAGCCTGGCCTCAGCCAGTGCAAACTAGTGTTAACTAGTGCCTTATGGCATGTGTGCCTAAGTACTTTCACATAAACCAACCTGGGGCCTGTGCATGGACTATTACCAGCAGCCACAGATATCAGCAAATCAAAGCCCTTTCCCCTGGATGGGAGAAGGGTCTGGGGAAAAAGTATTTAAGGCCTTCCCCTTCATAATAAAATTGGACTTGTTTCAACCTGTCCTCAAAGGCTATGTTGTTGCTCTTCAGGCCATCTTTCCCACCCCTCAAGACAAAATAGACCTTGTGAGGAACAAAAGTTTCTCCATCTTAGAATCAGCATCCATGTTAGCAAACAGGTCAAGGAAAGCTCAGGCTAAATCCCCCTTCAGTTCTGAAAAACTTGCAAAAGATGTTATCCAAAAGGATATCTGGGGCTGGTTGTTGGTTCCTGGCATCAAGCTGGATTGAATGCATAGATGTGTGCCTGTGGAGAATTCCACCTTGGCCCTCGAGAGGCCCCCTCCTCCCTGAGAACTGAACCTTGTGACAGCTAGGTCGATAAACATAATGTTTTTTCTGCTCTGCAGTTTTCTTGTTATTGCTGCCAACCCCAGGGGCATTAGTAATGGGATCTTCCACGACCTTGGGTGTGGGCTGACTAGGAGGAAGTTACTAGGAGGAAGTATTGAGAGGTATAAAAGAGTGTGTTGAATAAAGCTTGGCTCTCTCTCTCTTTGTGATCCTGGATGATGGAACCTGATGACTCCTGAGTGCTGATTTAACCTCGCCATCCCTCACCTGACTTGGTCCACTTTAGCCAGATGCGGCAGCTGGGCACTAGCCTGACTGCAGAATGTTCCAACACTGCCCTAGGACCAGTCAATAGAAACCCAATCCTCACCCACCCAGATGAGAGGCCATTTCCTCATTTTATTCCAGTTCATGTTTTGTTTTTTTGGTTTTGGTTTTGGTTTTGGTTTTTTGGGGTTTTTTTGTTTTTTGTTTTTTGTTTTTTTGCCTAGAAAAGATACATGTATTCTCAACTCAGGAATTCCTCCTGGCCTCACTGTGCTGAGGGCATAGAGGAGTTCCCTGCCTGGCTTGTATTGCACACTCAATAAACCTTGTGTTTGCATTTCAGATTCCTCAGACTCCAGTGATCTCTCTGAGGCTCATTCTCTGGGCAGAACATTTGAGCATAGAGGCAACCCTAACTCCTGACCCCAAATCAGTGTCACCCCAACACCTGTGCAACAGCAATATCTGTCTTATTTCCCTTTAACAGAGAGATTTATGCACCCCCTTGAACCTTTTTTGCTAATTAGCTTCTCTGAGTCTATGGATTGTACCATACTTATCCTTTACTTTATGGATAATATTCACTTATGAGTGAGTACATATCATGTTTGTCTTTCTGAGTCTTGTGGTGGTATCTTTCTCAGGATAATTTCTTTCTAGTTTCATCTATTTGACAACAAATTTCATGATGTCATTGCCTTTAATAGCTGAGTAATATTCCATTGCATAAATACATCAAATTTTTCTTTATCCATTTACTCAGTTGAGGGATATCTAGGTTGTTTATAGTTTCTGGATATTATGAATAAAGCTTCTATGAACATAGTTGAGCAAGTATCCTTGTGTATTATATGAGTCCTTTGAATATATGGCTAGCAGTGGTATGTCTATGTCTTGAAGTAGATTTATTCCTAACTTTCTGAGAAACTACCATATTAATTTCCAAAGTGGCTGTACAGGTTTTCATTCCCATCAGTGGTGAAGGAGTGTTCCCTTTGCTTCACAACTTCTCCAGCATGAGATGTCATTTGTGTTTTTTATCTCAGTCATTCTGAAGGGTGTAAGATAAAATCTCAGAGTTGTTTTGACTTGCATTTCCCTGATGGCTAAGGATGTTAGCCATTTCTGTAAGTGATTCTTAGCCATTTGAGAATTCTCTGTTTATATCTGTTTTGATCTATATTTTTTTGCATTCTTTATATATTTTGGAAATCAGCTCTCCGACAGATGTGATGTTGGTAAAGATCTTTTCCCAATCTGTCAGTTTTCATTTTGTCATTTACAGAAGCTTTACAGAAGCTTTTCAGTTTCATGAGATCCCATTTGTTAATTGTTGTTCTTAGTGCCTGAGTACTGCCATTTTGACTTCAGGCTCCATTTTACCTGAAGAGTAAGTAATTTCTGATACTCAAGCCCTAGAGGACCTAAGACATTTCAATGGCTGACCAACATCCTCCCCAAAACCACAGAAATAGTCATTATGCAGCTTTAGTTCTTTAGAAACAGAAACATTATGGCTGTTTCCAACAAACAAAAGTCTGATTGGGTGGATTGATGGCTTGCATTGTATATATATTGACAATGACAGAACATTCAAGACAGTCCCTAATCTTTAAATCTTTATTGATGAAAATCGTAACTGTAACTTGACAACAAATGTTTGTAAATTATATGCTTATAAAGCCCACTTCTGTACTGGGATTTGGGTGTGGAAAGTTCCACTCTCCAAAAATTGCCTTAAGGTTCAATTTGTGTCAGTAAGTGTTTATATAGCCCCTTCATAAATATTAATCTTCTATATGATTGATTGCAAATAAATAATTCTGCAATACACTTCTGTCCCTCTCCTGGGCTGTCAGGAGAAGGCTCATGAGTCTTTGTCCTATAACCTTGAGCTATCAGTGACCTGTTTATGTGGTAAATCATTACAATTTTTGGAACCTATTATAAGTGTTGTTTCTATTCTCCCTTGTGGCACATAATGTGCTAAGTGTAACATGATCTAGTAGAGAATCTCTCCAAATTAGAAGCTGGCCTTCTGGCAGTTTGTCCTTTGGTCTTTGTTCTTTCAATTGGTACACCTGTTTTTTCTGATTGGTGTAGCCTGCATCTGATCAGCAAAAATCCATGTCAGCAACATTGGGGGCCAAGGGCCTGTGATCAGGACAGGTGATGGAATGGAATAGGACTTTGGAAACAGAATCTAGGGAGAGGGTCAGTTCTTTTGGCAAGTATGTCACTCACTCGTTCTTCTGGATGGTGTGGCCTGTGCCTGAGCACAGAATGTCTGCTGGGTTTTGGGGCAGGGCCTGGCAGTGGGACAGGTTATGAACTGGGAAGACATGGGCTGTGGAATGGGTTTTTGGAAACAGAATCTAGTTCCACTGTTGGGCAGGTCACACATCTGTTTTAATGACTGATGTGGTCTTCCTAAAGCCTTTTAAAGCAAAACTGAGAGGTTCATGTATGCTATGTTGAATCAAACAAACATCCCTGATTATTGGTGATTGTTGCACAAGTGGGTTTCAAATCACTGGTGAAGAGAGCCATTAATACACAAGCCTCTTTGTACAAGCAGCTTAATTGGAGTGTAGCAGCACTATTGAGGAATTCTTTGGTTGATTCATGTCATAGGGATATAAGGTATGAGGGATTTACTTCCAGTTTTTGCATTAGTGACTCTATTTTGATACTTATAACTTTAAAAATATTCTAGTATAAAAGCTTGGAAGGAACAGAGGAAGGGAAAGAAGGTGAGAGGAAAAGAAGGTAGACAGAATGTGGGAGATTATGTTGTTACATTGTAAATTGTTGTCCAGTTATCATCACTCTCATAAAATTCCATATTAATTGTCTCAGGAATCCAATCCTCCAAAGGTGCTGACCTTGATTTTAAAGGTCTAAGTATTTTTCTACATTGTGCATTGGCATTCTCAAAAGCCAGTGATTCAATGATTATTCGCCTGGTTTCTGAGCCCAGTACCATTCTGTTTACTGCTGCAGTTAATCTGTGCAAAAAGTCTGTAAAAGTTTCTTTGGGACTTTGAATTACTTTTGTAAATGTTTCAGTTTCTTTCCCTATTTCTTCAATCCAGTCCCAGGCATTTAAAGCTGCCATGCAACATGAATCCAGAAGATGGTCACTGTATAATGACTGCCTGTCAATATCAGCATAATCTCCCTCCCCAAGAAGCTGGTCTTGGGAGACTTCTATGACTCTGGTTTTTTTTTTTTTTTAATCTCTGAAGAAGTTAGAGATATTAGAGGGAATAAACACCACAGTCAGATCTTACCCAGCTGTCTTCCAGCTTCCTCAGCCTCTCCTCCCTTGGAATGGCTTCCCTCTGTGTTTCTATCCTGTCTGAAGTACCCTTTCAGTAGTTAAGGCATGGCCCCACCACTGCCTGCTTGGGAGCCTGAAATTCCTTCTATAATCTAAATACAGCAAATTATTCTAGTTGGTGGCTGGGATGACACATTATTGTTAGGTAACCTTAGCAACAAGTAAGCAATGTATTCATTCCAATTTTGAAATAGGAAGCAAATACTCACTGTGTGATATATAGTATTTGCTAGTGTTGACCTCATAATGAGACTAGCTACTGAAAGGCTGACATCAAACCATTCTAAAAGGAAAGTTAATTTAATTTAAACTAATTATGAAACTCTGTTGGATAATTTGCTTATTTTAAATATATGATAAGAGGAATCATTATTCATAGATAATAATGCCCCAGAGATCACACAAAACAGAACCACCAAACAGTGGACTGATTGTCAGCAATTATCAAGTTCATATTGCTATTGCTCAGGAAATGAACAATTTGAGCATTTTCCTTTAAATTTATCTAGGAATGTTATTCCCTAACCACATTTGATGATTGTAATTTATATAACTCGAAGTACCATTTCTAATGACATCTTTTTAAGAGCACACTGAGGAATGCAGTGAGGTGACATCATTAGTGCTAATGTTCTCTTCTCTTTCTCTTTCCCTGAAAGCAGTGAACTGCACCATAGGCAAGCTATTCTTCTTAAAAAGGAGAAAAACTTCACAGTGAGCTCTGTGATGAGTGGATCAAAATGAATCACCATGAGAATCAAACACTGTCAGAAGACACTGGATCTCCAGAGTGTTGCTGATAAGACTCATCTCAGAGGGGAGACCAAACTACAGAAATGGAAAAATAGTGCATTAATTGCTTGAAAAATTATACCCTGGTAATTTCCTAAGTTCTCTTGAAAAGATATGTGTTTAGTTCCAACTTTTCTGAGATATCACAATGCCTAAAGCACAAATTTCTGTGGACAGTTTAAGAGCCCTTGATTTGTCTCCAATGGCTCTTGAGTCTTCCTTAGGCAGAGGTTCCCAGGGAAACACAGGAAATTTTTTCATTTTGTTTAGCTCTCAGAGCAAGAATGAGTTGTATTTGCTTCCTCAGGAAAGCATTTTTTTGGTTTGGCTCCTTCTTCTAAACTCTTCACCAGGAATAAGAGAATTGACATAGAAGAGTCACAGCTCAAGTTACAATATAAACTAACCATTCTAATTAATTTCATATCATTGTTTTGCTCTTTTATCTCCTCAGTCACATGTATTTGTAGGTTTAAAAAAATCACTTTGAGTTCCTATGTACATCTGTCTTTGAATGAAGAAATGAAATAAAAAAAGGAGAATATGGCTATCCCTAGGTATGATGTAGGAGAAAGTTTATTGTAGATATAAGGGAAAGTACAGGCAGACAGAAACATCATGGAGAGTCCAAATTAAACATTACTCTGAGCTGGGCCATGTGAAAGGAGGGGTAATCTGCTGATCAAGAGTGGTGGCCTGGCTCAAGAGACTGGCATAACCAAAATGGCTGAGTATCTGGAGATAGGAAAGCCCATCCTAGTACCTCAGAGTAGGGAGTGGGGCATGCCAGCCAAGAGGGCCCTGTAGCGTGTAGAAAATGAAGGATGCTACGGGGAACCTCATAGCCTGTGTCAGCTTTGATATGTTACTAGACATTTCAGTTAGCCATTTGACCCAGGTTTAAGACCTAATATCCCAGCTTTTTGTTGATAATAAATACATAATAAAGAATGATGTAATCTTTTCTAAGACTGCTTCCTGTTTAAATGTGGTGTCACAATTGTTGAAAGAAAAAAGCTGAAGTGCTGACCAACTTTGGGAAAAGCAGGCTATTTAACTTGCTGTCCAGGCTCTGGGACACCATTTGGGGCTAGGGAAGTTACAGTGTCAGAGCAGTTTGTGAGGTTGAATAATCTAAGGCATCTGTTTTGGAGCCATTTAGAATGCAGATTCCAAGTTAATGCCTCATGTTACTGGAGCACTCTGCAGTTAATTTGAAATTGTAGGGAATAAATAGACTAGGGCAAGAGGTAAACTTTAAGAGTTTAGGGGAGTTTTTACTTGGGTGTACATTTGAAACTTCTTGGTATTTGTAAAAAGGGATTCCTAAGACCAGACAAAGGGGGAGAGTTGTATGATACAACTTCAAATATTTGAAGAAGGAAATTGGAGAAGCTATCAGAAGATGGAAAGCTCTCTTGTGCTCATGGATCTTTAGGATTCACATAGTAAAATAGTCATCTTATCAAAAGCAATGTACAAATTCAATGCAGTCCCCATTAAAATCACAACACAATAATTTACATAACTTTAAAGAACAATACTCAACTTCATATGGTAAAACAGAAAACCTGGGATAGTTAAAAAAAATCCTGTAGAGTAATAAAAGAGCTTCTGAAGGAATCACCAACCTGGATCTCCAGCTGTACAGCAGAGAGATAGCAATAAAAACAACTTGGCATTGGCATAAAAACAGACAAGAGGATCAATGAGACTTAATCAAAGGCCTAGACACTAATTAACACATCTGTGGGCATCTGATTCAGCTCAGAACCCAAAATTATACAATGGAAAATGCATGTATAACAAATGGTGTTGTTCTAATTGGATGTCTGTCAGTAGAAGAAGGCAAATAGATCCTTGTATATTACCCTGTACAAATAAATGAAAGACATTAGCACAAAGCCAGATACACTGAACCTAATAGAAGAGAAAGCAGTAAATAGTCTTGAAGCCATTGGCACAGGAGACAACTTCCTGGATAGCACCAATAGTTCAGACATCAAAATCAACAATTAATAAATGAGAGCTCGTGAAACAAAAAAGCTTCTGTAAGTCAAAGGACAAAATGGAAGTCTACAGAATAGGCAGATATCGGCATAAATTCCAAATTTGACAGAGGAATGATTTCCAAAATACATAAAGAATGCAAGAGACTACACACCAACAAACCAAACAATTCAATTTTAAAATTGGGTACAGATCTAAACAGAGAATTTTCAACAAATCTCTGGAAGGCAAAATTGAAGAGATTTCATGGGTATACTAAGGGTGGGTAGGGATAGGAACATAAAAGTTCACTTTGGATGGTGGCAGGAGAGTGTACTAAAAGAGAAGACTGGAAAGGGGGTGCATATGAGTGTCTATAAGAGACCTGGGGCAAGGTAAACTCAGTAATCTACAAAGATGACCCCAGTGAAGACTCTTAGCAATAGCAGATATGTATTCTGAACTGACCATCTCCTGTGACCAGGTAAGCCTTCCAGTGGTGGAATTGAGATGCCAACTTAGCCACATATTCTTCAACCTACTGTCTGTCCTTCCTATAGGATATACTGGGGTGTAGTATCACAGGCCCATAGGGCTAAAGAAATTGGCTCAAATCAGTTGCCAAGGGATGCACCTTAATGTACTTCATTATGAGCTAACCTGGAATCTGTCAGAGGGGCTAGCAAAAATCACTGTCCAATATTCCTGATTGTTGGAATCTGCCTAGCAACAGGCACTGACAAGAGTTCCTGACCATTGGGAATCTGCCTAGCAACAGATGCTGTCAGATCTCCTGATTGTGCCCAGCCAGTGAGGGACAGCCATACAATTTCACCAGACTGTGACACAGCCTGGATACTGAAAGAATGGACAAAGGCTCTCCCCATTGTTGAATAAAGGAGTTAGGGTCTGTGTCATTGACTCTGTACCTTCTTGCCCCCTCCCCTGAGGGAACTGTTAAGACCTAGCAACGTCTGGGTGAACAGGGTTCTGATCATATCCCTCCTCTCGCTCTCAGTACCAGACAGTGGCAGGGCCCCAGGATCATGTATTTTGGTGAGAAGACCCCCTCTGTGTGGTTTTTCTTAAATCCCTTTGGTAGGCAAGCATTGGGACCCACATTTATTTATTTATTTTATTTTGTCTGTTGTTCTTTCTTCTTTACAGGTGCTTTTCATATTCACTGATGACTTTCTTGTCTTTGTCTTCTTTGATCTCTTTATTTCCTCTATTCTTTTCTTATTTATTTTCTCTTTTTTTTCATGAGAAGAGCTACCTTTTTCACTTCATTTTTAAAAGACAGTTAAATTTTCTTACTTTTTTCTTAGCAGCAGTTCTTTTGTTCTTTTTGTGTTGTTGGTTTCATGTGTGAGATCAGATACAAAATGTTGGTTTCACACATGGGATCTGTCACACATACACTGCCAGATTCCAGATGAGAATTTATTCAGGGGAGTTGCTGAGCAGGTAAGAGAGAAAGAGAGAGGTGGGAAGAGAATGTACTTTCACGTGGTGGCTCCTTTTAAGAGAGTGGGTGGGCACAGATTTAGGGAACCATGACTAGGGGCATACATTGTGTTCTGCCAGAGCCATGTTAGATTTACCATGTGGAGGCTACATGCCAGGAAGTCTTATTTCACCCTGTGCCATGCTGGGTTTACCATGTGGCTACTGTGTGCCAGTAATCATTACTTATCACTCTTTTTTTGTTTATTATAAAAAGAAAGTCAGGTTTATGTGGGGGGACAGGGAAAAATGGATTAGACTGGAATGGTTGACAGATATCTTAAGGCTGTTTCGATCTGTCTTAAGAGCAAAGAGCTGTGTCTTCTGGTGGTTCGGTCTGCTGGCTTTTGTGGCTCATTTCCTACAGGCCAGGTGAGTTTTAGGCATGGCATGCTGAGTTCTGATTTTCTGGACCTCGGAAAAAACTGAGTAAGAGAACCTTAGGGATTGACACATATAGTGAGGGTCCTCTGCTATTACAGGATCTGGAGGTCAGATTAAGAGAAGAGGAAAAAGAGGGAGAGAAAGAAGGTTTGAAACTGAGACATGCATCTAGGCTTTAAATAATCTTTAACTTTTGTGTTTCTTCCTTCTAGGGGACTCCAGCTGCACAATAAAGTTTGTGGGTCTCTGCTAGTTCTGGGCATGGGAAGAGGTTAAAATGTCTCCTGTTTTTGTTTACTCACTGCTGAGGTTAAAATGGCTTCTGGTTTTGTTTTTTTTTTTCCATTGGTCCTAAGGTGTGGAGGGGAAACAGTCTGTTTTACCTGTATAGGCTCTAAAACTTGCTCTTGGTTCCTTTTCTCTAGTCCTCAGTGAGTGGTACTCGAATGTTTTCCAATGTCAAGATGGCTTCTAGGTTTTTTCCATTCTCCAGAAGTGGCAGCTAGAGGGTTAGTCTGTGGGGGAGGAGAAGCATGAGGCAAAATACCTTGGAGCTTTTTTCCGGTAACCTTCTCAGCTTCGGCTCTGAGAATCAGGTTGTAATGGAAACTCAGAGACAGGGAAATGTGTCTAACGACACAAGGATTTTGGGTGTCCTATACTTGAGGGTTCTCTACCTTGGAGGCTGGAAAATGGTATGGGGGTCTGAGGCTGAGTAGATAGCAGAAGAAGCAAGGGAGTGGCTGGAGTGATTAGTGAGGCTGGATTCAGGTGAAATGTTGTGGCCGAAAGAAATAAAAGCTCTTTAGCTAAAAAAAAAAATAAATCCCTACCCATTAGGGATATGAGGCAGGATGGCATGTTTAAAATGAATGGGTGACAGGGATATCTCTGAAAATGCAATTAAGTGGTGGCATCTGATGAAGGCAGGAATTGTTTGCTTCCACCCTGACAATGGGGAGGCTAGAAAGGTAGATCCCCCAAAAGTCTGCAGGACCTAGTATTGTGGCACTGGTGTCCAAGAGGAATAAGCTGGACCACCCTGATACCATTATGACAAGCAGAGGCTCTTTTTTCATGATGATGGTGGTGGTTAGGTTAGGGCAGTGCTGGCAGCATCAACCTCCCATGGCCAGGCCTAGGAGATGAGCCCAGGAGTGGTCTGTGTGTAACATCCTCCTGCCATGTGGGGCTTGAGAACACTCACTGGACCAGTGTTTCCCTTGACAAGGCTTGAACCGCTTCTGTGAGGTCAGGCAAGACCAGAGACCAGTGGTTGAGCTGGCCACACCTAAAGCATGCACCAAGAGGTCTAGGTCTCTGCCACAGGAGGAGGTGAAGGAGCTTTTGCTTTTGGTCAGATAGCTTTTGCCAGCAGGAGGTGTTCTTCATGGTGGGATTTCTCATCTGTCCTGTGATACATCTTAAAAAGCCAGCACTAAGACTTCTGCTTGTGGAGTCAGTGGTCCCCTCTCAAGAGATGTGAGTTTAACTCTGATACTGGGGTAGGTCTGGGTAAATATCGGGTCATGAGAAGTTGCTTTCTTTCAGTATTCTCAGGAGCTAAGTTAGTATAGTGTGAGAGCACATTTATGAAGTTTCAGAGCAGACTTGCCAGTAAGAAGGTCACAAAATTGCCTCTGGCTAAGGCCCACCTTGGTGTATTGTAATTGCAATGGGTGTCTACATATGGGACAGCCTCAACTCCCAGGGCATGTGCTATGTTTGTTTGATGAACTTTATCTTCGTGAGTTCTAGCCTGTTCATAAACTCACCTTCACTCAAGAGCCCAATTTTTCTACTTGAGAAAGTTTTGACAGAGGAAACAGGGGTAAACATTCACTATTCTATCTGTGCCAGCTACTTCTGGTAGAGGGAGAACTGGATCAGGATCATTAGGAGCATGAGAATGAGTGACCAACGGGGTACATGTAAGGTCCATATTTAGAGTTCCTGGAAAGTAAGAAGCTGGAGAAGGTGCAGGTAAGTGTTGAGATTTGAAAGTGAAGGTTCCAGAGAAGGATTTGGTTGTGTGGCTAGAAACAAATGGCAGAAGAACAGAAAGCCAGAAAAGAAAGTTTAGAGCTGAGACATGGAAAGTGATAGGGGAAACTCTTTCCATCTGCCCTGACACTTGCAGAAGTTAGCCACAGCTACCATAAAATATCCAGGTCCAGCAAGCTGTTGGGTGACTATTTTTTAGTTATCATCTAAGGGATACTAAAACCATTTCTTTGTACAAAAATGGATAAGCTTGGTAGTGTCTAGGTAAGGCAAAAAGGGTAAGCAGTTTGAAAGTCTCAAGAACGCATCCTAGAGAATGAAGATGGAGACATGTTTTTCTGACTCATTCTCTATTATTGAGGCCCAGAGGGAGGGATTCTACCGCTAATGTGGGTCATCACCCAGCCAATGAGTAGTCCCAGGGACCACTGCTAGCTCATCATCTCCTAGCATTATGCATTATGACATAGCCTTAAAAAATGCTAGCCACCACGAGAGTGGGCACCCAAAGCAAGCTGCCGATAGGAACTCACCAGCACCTAGAGTTGGCATTTGAAGCCCTGGAGCAGTGTCAGGTAGCAGAATCCAAGGATTTGGACTGGGCTTCAACAGCAGAGAAGACCAGAAATGAGTGTCCAGCGAGAAGGAACATCCATAACCAGTGAAGATTGTGGCTGTGGGTGGTCCTCTGTAAGACTAGGTTCCTAATGGAAATCTGAATGATCAATGGTCTTTTCTGGGGACAATAGTTCACATTTATGCCAACTGGAAAGGAGAAAACTTAACAATAAATGCTGGTGGTGTTCGAACAAGCTGTGGCAGGGCAGATAGAAAGTGACTTGTAGTGAGCCCCAGAGCAGGATCTTCTGGCCTATGTGCACCTAAGTCCAGAAGAGAGCCTATCTAAGTCACGACATCAAAATGTTGGTTATGCGTATGAGATCAGACACATACACACTACCATATGCTACACAAGAGTTTATTCAGGGGAGTTGCTGAGTGAGTGAGAGAGAATGAGTGGGGGTAGAGAGCAGAGTTTAATGTGGCAGCTCCTTTTAAGAGAGCTGGTAGGTACATATTTATGTAGGCATGCCCTCTATATTCAGTGTTCTGCTGGCACCATGTTGGATTTACCAAATGGGGGCTACATGCCAGGAATTCTTATTTCACCTTGCACCATGTTGGGTTTACCACGATGTCTACAATGTGCCAGGAATGATTACAGTTGTGGCAGTGGAGGTGGTAATGGTGGAGGCATTGACAGGCTGGGATCAGGCTCATAACTTGAAGAAAATATGGAAGACAGGCTCTGGAGCCTGGCTACCTCCTCGATGTTCTTTGTTCCACCACTTGCTGCCTTTGCTTGCACTTTGTACATAGCAGAATCAGGGAAAGCCACAGTGCCAGGTCACTCTCCCAGAACTAGGGCCGGGACAGGAGCTATGGTAATGAAGGTGATATTGGCCCATTGAGAGAAGAGTCATGCCATTGTGGACGGAGAAGGAGAGTCCCCCCTCCAAATCCCACAACCAGTACAAGTAGTCTGGTGAGCCTGGGTCTCATGGCATACCTGGAGTCCTTTGGGTCTGATTCCTGCACCTCCTAATGCCAACCCCCCTCAGGGAGTGCTCACATTAGCAGAACAGACAGACACTTTGGTGTCCTGAAAGAAGGTGCCAGAGCTGGCACCCCCAGGCAAGGAAGGCAGAAGAGACTGGACTATGATGCTCCTGTACATGGTGGTGTGGCCACAAGCCCAGTCAACCTCATGGACACCCTCATGGAGGGAGAGGCTGTAATTCATGGGAGCTGGAGGGGAAATCAAGGGAAACACTGCATCCACCAGAGCTCCAGGACCCATTCCTTCCTAGAATTGAATGACCATGACATGTCTCTCTCTCACATCACACTACATCCCTGAGACAGGACCATACCTCTAGCGACTCATTGATAGAGGTGGACAGGCTGCCTAGGCTTAGAGGAGAGAGAAGGGCTTCCCCCTAATCCTCCCTCTCTCACACATAGAAATATACACACACACATACACACATACAAAGCCTGAAAACGGCAGAGTACAGAGTACACATTGAAAGCAGCTATAGTCTTATTTCTATGCCTCAAACCCCCATACCTGGTGAGCATGGCATGGCTTCCCAAGGGCCTGCTCAGGAGAAAAAATACCCTGGTTAAGACACTTGTAGCACTAATGACATAGTCACAAGTTCTGTCAACCTTTTGTTGACACATGGACCCAAATAGGAGTGGAAAGTCGGTGGCTATGGTGGATGCTGATAGTTCCCCTTCATCTTCCCAGGCATGTAGTTGGGGCCCATGATCCAAATCTTGATCCTGGTTGATGCAACCCTCGATATTATTCTGCCAAGGCAAAAAAGCAGCCTTTGTAGGAGGCATCCCCCTTTAAGAAGTAGCAGTACTTCTGTGCAGTGATTAGGGATGGCACATGAATGATGATCATCTGTAGCAGAGCACCACAAGAAGGCAACCAGTGGCACATCAGGGCTTTGAACAGTGGCTTGCCCTCCTTGTCTTTGTCCTTGCTGTCAAGCTTGATGTCTGATTTATTGATCAGCTTGGCCATCTCACCATTTCTGGAGTTTATGATGGCACTGAACACTTTGAAGATGGGGTTCAGGATAAACTGGTAGAGATGCAAGGCAGTTTCTTCCCATCATGGTTGTTAGCTGACTTATTGAATTGGCCATAGACCATATAAAAATACCTGTCTCCTTCCATATATCTTCAGTTCCACAGGTTATGGATGCTTTTTAATCCTGATTTTACTCTTAGTGTAGTATTTATGACCATTGGAGCTGTAGTTGTTGTTCACCTGTGAGCAAATCTTGATTTGTTGTTCTTCTGCTCCTTTGTTGAGCTGTTCATGTTTTACTGTGCTCACTTCCAACATCCTTATATCCCAAGGATGTTGGAAGAGTGGATGTAAATAAGATTCAGGTAGCTTTAGTAATCATTTTCATTTGGAAGAGCAACAATGTGGGACTATATGATACCTATTATAGAAATAAAATTGAAGATCTTTCTGGATCTTGAAGGAATAGTAGGAGAAATATTTTCTTGCTCAAATGATTTCCATGCAATACTTCATGGTAGTGTTGGTAAGAATGGATTTACTTTTTTGGTTCCAGTGTCTTGCCACCTGGACTCCACATAGGCTTAATTATTATATTGGCAATAATGATCTACAAAACATCTACAACAAATGTGAAAACTACCCTTGCCTTTATACCTTAATGTTCAGATGTATTTGCTAAAGTTGCAAAAAAGTTGGTGATAGCTCACATGACAAAAAGTGAACTATATCTTCAAGAAACTGTCTTTTTTGGTCTAGGTCTTTTGCTTTTAGACTAGTACTTTAACAATTTTGTAAACAAACATGTTCTATAGATAACAATGGTCATCTCTTAGATTGATATATAGACAGAAGCTCTGCCAGAGGGACAGGCTTAAAGGTCAATAACAATTTTAAATATTTTAACAGCCACCAGTACCTAAGAATTAAGTCAACTAACCTTCCTTGACTTTATTCCAGCAATTCACATCTTTATCTGGTATAACTCTTCTGTCTTTGATAATTTCTGGACTGAAGGAAAAAGGAATAGTGACCATTACAATTTTGGGCCAGGCAACACTATTTTTACATAAGTTTCTTAACCTAAAAGAGACTCCCTTTCTTCCCTAAGGACTCTTGTTCAAAGGTTAACTTACTGCAAACCTCAAGGGATAGACTGTTGTCCTATCATTATAGTCAGAACATATTTGGGAAATCCTTGTTTTATGTGGTAGAATTTGCATGTTAATAGACCAATTCAGGCTACCATCAAAAAAATTCAACACCGTTTTTCCTACTGTTTAGTCATACAGTTTATACTATTTTATATCCTTTATGTCCTCAGAACACTCTAGAAAGGAGATCTACATGAAACAACTTTTAGGAGGTCATTCAAACTTTTGTTTTCTTTCTCAATTTAATAGATGTAATAAATTGGTTGTAGTCATAAAACTTTAGTGAAGTTGATTAGTCTCATAGTAACTGTCCTGGAGCAGGACAACTAGCAAATTCACCAGACTTTTATATACAAAGGTACATTGTCCTCAGAATCGTAAAGATAAAGATGTAATTATTACACTTGGGTTTCAATTACACATATCGCACATGAGCCAGATGCAAAGTGTTCATTCTGCTCACTAGTTCAGCAGTAATAGTTCTTTTAGTGTCACTTCCCATTTATGCCAGTCTCCTAAGGGCAAATACAGGGCCCTCAAGAACAAACTTGGACATATGAACTGGGACAAACCTCTACTCCCAGAAAGATAAAAAGATCCTATCTCCCTTCAATTGCAGCCACCAACCACCTGCTGACCCATGAGAGAGGGTATGTTGTATTTTTTTCCTAAGAGTTCTCTATGCTAATATGGATCACAGGAAGATGAGCACCCAGCTACAGATTAGCATGCTTCCATCAAGAAGGAAATAATCCAGGATGGGTAATGTATATATTGTTCTTTCTTGCTCTCATTGCCCTCTGAATGTTAAATGCCTGTAGCCCTTCATGTTTCCTCATTTTGTATGATACCTTTTGAAGTGAAGAACATTAGCATTTTGGGAACTGTCTAAACATATTAAAGGCCCATGGTCAGCTAAGATTCTATACTATTCATTACAGTTAACACAAAATTTTCCAATTAAATCAGACAAGTGTAGAAGTTATAGCATTTGAATATTTTTTTAAACTTTTTGCATAATATAAAAGCCAGTTTGATGCCTCCTAGACTCTTACTTACAGGGCCAGGTCTCACACTTTTGTGAATCCAGGGCTTGCTCTTCAACCTGCCACAGGATGTATGGGGTGCTTCTCTCTTTTGCCAGTCCAATATATGACAGATGAGGGGCAGGGCCAGATCTCTCTTACTTAGAACAGTAGAGATGGTTCTGCTGGTGGGAATGAGGGTGAGTTATTCCTAAGGGTGTGAGCATGGGAGAGCTATCCACAGGTAGTCTAGTCTATCATGAGGCAGTTTAGGCAGGGGAGAGATGCCCCCCCTTACCCCTTGATTCTCACTGCCTGCATCAAGTGAGACATCTGGCCTCTTGGTCATGAGAATAGAAGAACCAGTCCTGTTCATCATTGGCCGAAGCACTCAGGGGATCAAGGGCAAGGTGAGGAGGGCATCTTTCTTCCACTCTCACCACCATATGGCTAATTTGGTATGTGGGGCCAGTTCTCCCATTCCTGTGACCCCAAGGAAGGCTGGCTAATCCATTTCCTCTCCTACTGAATCAGCACTACTTTGGTGCCCAGGTGTAGGGCTTGCTCTCCCTAGTACTGCAGTTGGTAAGGTATAGTAAGACAGTAAGACAGGCACATAGGGTGGAAAAATTTGCTTAAACTAGTTGCCAAGGCATGCACATAATGTACTTCCTTATGAAGCAACCTGAAGTCTGTGAAGGCTTAGCAACAGGCTCTGCCAAGAGTTCCTGATTGCTTGAAATCTGCTTAGCAACAGGTCTGCTTATCCTGCCTAGCCAATGAAAGACAGCCATGCAATGTACTCTCCTTGCTTTTATTATGCAAGCCATACTGCTGGCCTGAAGGAGTCACAGCAGTTTATGAAGTTTAATATTACATATTTGCATAACTGTTCTGGAAAGAATGATTTTAAACATGATAGCTTAAAAAATCGGGTAAATAGATGATATCAGGAGTTAATGGGAACATTCAAGGAAGGGAATGAAGTAGAATTACAGGAACTCACTGTTCCCTCATCTTTAATAACTTGGCCAATACTGCAAGATGTTAAGAAACATAGCTATAAGGACAAGGGATAAGCAATGCCAACTACTAGGGGTACGACTACAGTTATGTTGCCTGTAGGATAAATGGAAAGACCTAGTGTGCCTCTAGAGGATATAGAAATGTACAAATGTAGAGTGGATTGATCGAGCTTTTGCTGCTGAGGTGATCATGAGAACCCAGACCTCACTAAATGTAAATATTGACCACAAGAGACAAAACTGTCTCTCACTTTGCATGATGCTATAACTACATGTACTGCTAGCTGAGCACACTGTTCTACCTGTAGGAGTGCCTAGTTATAAAAGTTTCTTTGTAGCTTAAAAAATTGCTTATGCTTTTGACGACAATAGATATATAGGTCAAAAAGGAAGTGGGGGAGTTGGGCGACAGAAGGGGAAGAGGCAAGAATCAAACTGGCAATTGTAACCGTTTTTAGAAACTTAAGCAGTAAAAACTGTTAAGGCAAACACTGTAATGATATAAATAAAGATGGCTGAAGCTATCCAGGACCACTTGTTTGAATAAAATCAGTTGGTCATGGTTTCTTCTTTTTGCCAAATTTACAAATCCACTTGAGATTATTGAACTTGTCTGGAGCAAGGTATCCAGCAGAAAACTGGTCCATTTGTCCTCAAGAAAAGAAGATGATAGTATTGTGATTAAAAAATATTATCATCTATAGTAAATTTTAATTTTTCCTGAAAGGCTTTTTATCTATGTGCCCTGATTCATAATCAAAAATAATAAAATCACTTTGTTTTATAATAAAATTTAAAATAAGTTTGTATTTGATGGTGCTTAACTTCATATAAATAGCTTTCGCATCATCCCTTCTCCTATGTTTCTCACAATAATTCTGTGAAATATTCCAAACTTTAAAAGAAACTTAGTCACAAATTGCCTAAGGTTGTTTATTTAATCTGTTCAGAATTACATTGTGGAAAGTCAAATTTTAGATGGTTTGAATATGCGCTCCTAATGTCTTACAGTCTTCATTTTTTTATATAGGCAAAAAAGCCCATATAGTAAAATTATGTGAGTTCTTGTTCAAAAATGTAGATTTGTACAGACATAGTAGCAGTCTCATAAAAAGATCAGATTCATTGAAAAACATAAATAAAGCAGTTCTCAGAAATGACAGTAGAAAGAATTAGAGCAAAGAAATTCTTGGGAAATATATGTGATAAGTAAGTATAGTTCTAGAATATTTGGCATTATCTCTCACAATGAAAACTGTGGAGTATAATGAGTTGATCTGGTGTTTTTATTGAGTTTTATTGAAGAAAGTTTGTAGAAGCCTTTGAATCTCAGGCATTTTGGTATAACACTAGGACAATAACATGGATCTATGACGTATCTAGCTTGGTATCTTTAAGGACCTTTATTATAGGGTCTAGAGTGTCTTGGAACAGGTTAGTATTTAATTTTTTAAATCAAGCATGGATAATGGAGGCATAAAAGTCAATTGTCTCATATAGAGAATTAATCCTAATACTGGTCTGGGTGCTGGAGGAAAGGATGCTCGTAGTCTGTTTACAGGCAGTGCTTAGGTGCCTAACAGCTTTTTTTGTTTTTATTGATGTCTTTTTTGTGTTTTTGCTTAAACTTAGTATTGAAATGGTTGACTATTTGGTTATTAAAGTCTTTTTTTAAATCTAAGTGGATGTCTTTAGCTGTTGATTTTACTTTAAAAATTTCATCCTCAATAGTGAGGATTGACACATCAAAAGTACCACCTCCAACTTTCTTATCTAATCCATAACCACTAATTTTCTAGCTCTAGCTGATCAGCATCGAGTATCCTAGCAAATACTGTTTTCACTTCAGTAGTTCTGTTATCTTGTTAATCACAGCTGACGTCTCAGCAGAGTCTTAATTTAAAATAACAAGTGGCTGAGATAGAGTCTTTAAATTTTCCTCTGAAACTTTGCAAGTCAGGCCTTCATTGTCTGCATTTCTGTCAATATTCTTATTTTTTAAGCTCACTTAGAGCATCTCTTTGAGCCCTTAACACTTCACAACTCTTCTAACCCAAAGTTCTAAATTCCTTCCACAATCCTCCTCCAAATATGGCCAGCTAGGTCACAGCAATACCCCACTCCTGGTACCAGTTTGTCTAAGTTAGGGCTTCTAATTGCTACAATAAAGTACCATGATCAAAAAGCAAATTGGAAATGAAACGTTTTATTTGGCTTATACTTCCACATTTTTCTTCATTACTGAAAGAAGTCAGGGCCAGACTAAAATGGCAGAATTCTGAAGGCAGAATCTAATTTAAAGGTCATGGAGGGGAGCTGCTTACTGACATATTTCTTCTGGTTTTCTCAGCCTGGTTTCCAATAGAATCCTAGACCACTAGCCCAGGAATAACACCACCTACCATGGGATGGGGCCTCTCCCATTGATCATTAATTGAGAAAATGCATTATAGGTGTATCTCATGGAGGCATTTCCTCAACTGAGGCTTTTTCCTCTATGATAACTCTAAATTGTGTCGTGTTGATACACAAAACAACCAATATACTATGTTCTATATAACTCTGCCTAGGATTTTATATTCATTCATTCACCCTGAGTGTTCACATGCTCCTGTGTTATAAAAAAAGATCCTCTGTGTTAGCAACCTCAGCATCTAGAACCAAAAGCAATCTTAAGCATACAACTTTGCTTTCTGTATGGGTTTCTGCCATCAACAAATGCTTTCCCAGGGGTGAAGTTTGCCTCTCCAAAGAACATCATTTGCTTTTACCTTCTCTCCTAAGTATAGAAATTGTTGAGAGGATACTGTAATATTTACACTAAGCTGTCACTGGATCTTGACCTGTGTCCTTAGGGATCTTAGGATTGGGATGATGTTCTTGTGCAGATTCATTGTAGCAACTGGGTTTATATAAGAATATACAGAATATCAGTGAGTCTTTATTTGTATGTAAGATATGTATTGTATGTGAAGGTCTTTAGAGCCACAGGTAAAAAGTTAGTAACAGTGTTTCATGCATATCTATAAAACAGGGTTGGGGAAATATACCATTGTGGATGACTCTCCAATTTTCAGAAAGTAGAGCATGACATTCAGTTAATTTTTGGTTATTGACAGCCTGAAGTAATTTATTTTGGAACAATTTTGATATTTGTGGAATATTTGATAGGGGTTTCACATGTTTTATGTTTCAAATAACACAATAAAGTGGAGTAACTGGATCTGTTTTCTGCTTTTTTGTAATACAATCAGAGGTTCAGGAACTATAAGAGTTTCTAGGACAATCCTGCCAGTATGTGTCAAAGCAAATACAAATGAGTAATGTCCAGTCCATTAAGAATTAACAATTCCAAGAAAATATTTTATTAATTATCCTATTTTGATGAGTCCAAAGGATTATACCTAATTCATTTCCTTTCTAACTAAAAGCTATTATTTTGATGTCTCTAAAAATTATAAGCTTTAACTTAAAAGTTTCTTTTCTAAACCTGTCATTAGAAAACTGTAACTGTAACTATCTCATCTTCAACTACCTCAGAGACCCAAGAAGGAAATATTATTTACCCAAATAACTAGGAAGTGCAAGCAACTTCCAAAAACTAGAAATGACAAAGATGATACCTATCTGCCTGGACAGTCACCCAAAGTTCCTTTATAAAGTTGTGGCATCCATCTTCAGCCTATAGGCCCAGAGTCTCTTTTCATTTCAATCAAGAAGAAAATCTGCTCTGTCAATTTTGGTGTAGTTCAGTCATTTCTCCTTGTGTCCTGAAGATTGAAGACTCTCATCAAAGTTCTTTTCAACTTTCCCTTGCGGTACTTGTTGGTTATTGGTCTCGTGCCAGTATTTAGCTTTAGATGGAGTTTACCACCACTTTGGACTGCATTCCTAAGCATCTTGACTCCGGGAAGATCCAGGCCCAGTGCTAGGGGCTGCTACTGGCCTCACACCATCCATGGGCCATCTCTGACAGTTTTCTCTGAAAAACAGGAACCTGAAGGACCATCTCAGCTTGTTCTGTCAAAGTTCAAAGGTCACTTTCTGAGCGAACCTGCATGTCCAGTTCAAATAACATACTGTCAAGCAGTCAATACAGGGACAGGTTCTTGTCCAATGACTAACCGTTGCCACAAGGAAAGCAGACTATATGGAATTTCTTCAATGCCCTTTTTTCTCTGGAAGTAGATTGGGGCTGCCAGGAGCAGACCTGTCTAATTGTCCAGAAAAGTCTTTAAGTTCTAAAAATATTTTAAATGCCATATTCTATGGATCTCTGAAATTTTTGAAGAAGACCTGTTTATTTAAAATATATTTGTTTGACCTTGAAAACATATCTAACATGACTATGTCTGAATGTAATGTCTAATTACTGACTTGCATTGCCTTATATTCTAATTAATTGGAAATAAAAACTTTCATGGACTAGCAATTTGGATTACAATGTTAGATAAACTAATAGAAATATTTGTACAATGACACAATCTCAAGATGCACAATTTGTATACAGAAAACCAATGTAATGTAAAATATTTAAAGCTAGTAAATCCTTTTAAAAGATTCCATAATCTATCCTTATATCCTATATATCTGTATCCCCTTTTTCTTTATATTTTTTTAAACACAAATCTTTACTCTAATCATTCTTGTTTAACTTTTTCTAACCATAACCATGAACAATTTTAAACCAATTAACCTAAACAATGACAATCATCCATAACCGATTGAACAACCAACACCAAACCACCCCACCACTTGGGAACCAAAACCAACCCACCCTACCACTTGGGAGTGTGGGCGCTGTGTTCTTAAGTTTACTTTCTGCTGACTGGGGGTGATGGCATCTTTTGGGGATCCTGAAAAGAAAAGTTTTGTTAAATGTCAAGTCCTGAAATAAGTAGCTGTTTCATTTGTTGTCCAGTCTCTGCATAACAGGAAAGCACACAGCTTGTCTCAAGTCCTGGCCATAGTAGTCTGTGAAGCTGGTTCATCTCAGCGAGCTGCCACAAAATTGTCATGAGCAGTTTGGAGTCCAAATCTGATCTTTGATTGGTGTTTGTCAGCCTAGTGGCTTTTTCAGAGTTCATGTGAAACCATCATTGTGGGGCTCCATCTTCCTTTTGGATATTTCAAGTTTGCAATTGTCCTGGATCACTGCAGAAAACTGATAAGAGACTAAAAACCAACACAATGTACAGGAAACTAAACATATAACAATTTATTGAGCATAGGACTAGTCACAATAGAATAGTCCCTTATCTTTTGTTATTCTTCTGTCCCATATCAGGTGGCTCTTCTGATATGATACAGAGATTTTTTTTATTTTCCTCAACAAGTATGCTTGAGTTTAGAGAAGGAGAGAGCCACAATCCAACTCTAAAACCAGCTTTAAATTATAATTAAACTGGGATTTTAACTAATAAAAAAATTTTGTAAAGGTTAAGTAATACCCTATCAAGTATACTGGTACCAATAGTTACCATATTCTTTTGTTTGCAAATTTTCCTGGATAGCCTCTTTTTTGCTTTAGATGTCTGGGTGTCCAAGGCCTTTTAACTTCTTGAAGTTGGGTATTTCCAGTTTCCTATAAAGACAAGAACAGAAACCTGCCCCAACCCTTTGTTTTTTCTTACAACTGAAAGAATCATAATATGGGTGGATGAGCTATCAATTCTTAGTTTCATGAAGTGTCTCTGGTTCAGTTCGAGTCTTTATTAATTGTGATGGTATCCATATCTTTTCCTCACCTGTGGAAATAAATGCAAAGCCCTTTCCCCAACAGAGCACATACCCTGGCTTCCATTCAGAGGTTAGTACATCTTTGAAGTAAATAGGCTGATTTAGTTCAGCCGTTTTTTCTATGGTCCAATGCCTTTCAGCAGTTGTTGTTCCTTTGTCATTAGCATTTAGAAAATTCAAAGTCAATAAAGCACTATGTAGTCTCTCTCTAGGGGTCTTTGTTATTCTTTTCTGTTTATTTAACCTATCCTTTAGAGTTCGATTTGATCTCTCTATGACTGCTTGCCCTGTAGGATTGTGTGGTATTCCTGTAATATGCTTTATATTATAATAAGCAAAAAAATTGTTTTATTTTAGTGGAGACATATGCTGAAGCATTGTCAGTCTTTATTTGTGCAGGTATTCCCCTGATGGCCATAGCTTCTAGCAAATGTGTGATTACAGAATCAGCCTTTTCTGAACTCAAAGCAGTTGCTCGTTGAAATCCTGAGAATGTATCTATTGTATGATGGACATATCTTAATTTCCCAAATTCTGTAAAATGAAATACATCCATCTGCCAGATTTTATTTCTATGTATACCTTTAGGATTAGTTCCTGCTGGCAATGGAGTTTTGTTATAGAAAGAACAGATGGGACACCTTTTTACAATTTCTTTGGCTTGTTCCCAAGTGATACAGAAATCTTTTTTTTAATCCTTTGCAATTAACATGATGCTTTTAATGAAACAAACAAAAAGCTCAGGATGCTAGATTTACTCAGAAAAAGAGTGACAGATATTTTCAGAGAGAGGGAGAGACTTTATAGTAGAAATAGGAAAAGATAGCTGAAAGAACAGTGGTAACAGTGAAAGTGGAGTAATCTTTGTTTGAATTTACAAATAGCAGGCAGACAGAAAAACTGCTGTTATCTCCTGCTAACACAAGCTGAATTCAAAATCACAAGTAGATGAAGAATTAACTCTTTCTTTTCCAGAAAGGTGCCACCCAGTGCTGAGGTCCCTAAATAGAAGAGAAGGTGAAACGGCAAGTTCTAATTAAAGTTGTCTGACAGCTGTGTGTTTGTTTTACTATTTAACTGTTATATACCATAGAACCTGTAGTTTTGCTTCCTGCCTGGTTAATGTTCTATTTACAGTGCAAAGCAAAATCCCTGATTTTATACAAAGTGTAAATTAAAGAGGATGGAGATCATCTGAAGAATCTAAAAGTAGAGACATGAAGTAGCTTTCAGTAAAAGAAAATCAGCTGTGTGTCTGCTTCTCTTCCCTGATATTCCTGAAGTGAAATTGTAGCATAAAATCAAATGTGATTTTTTTCCTGATTACCTCAGAACTAATTAGAGAGCAACTGCCCACCCAAGACCTGCATCTAATTAGAAATATCTGTTAAGATGTGATTTGCATATCTTCAAGTCATATTATGTCATGAGGACATGAGTACTGATGAAAACTGACATTCACTACAGAATTAAAATTCATTACATGGAAACTAGGAGTCATCAAAACTCAAAGCTGCAGATTTGAAAGCCTGCTTTAATTGATGAGATACAGTTGTTTTTGCTTTAAAAACAAAATCAAAGCATGAAGCACAAGAAAGTAAACATGCAGTCAGAACATCGTGGCAAGATGCACAGCTATAGACTGGTTGGTGCAAGTTCCTGAATGTTAAACAAGTTAGTCATATGTATTTTGTTATTAAACCACTAAATTAATCTACAATGCACATTATTATTTCCATTTTATACCTGGAACAATGAAAGTACACATTTTTCCAAAGGTCAAGCAAGTAATAACATTACTTGGATGATATTTGAAACTAAGTCTTTCAGTTCGGACGTGGTATTTTTTATTCAGGACAGTATCATGCTTGTTTTACTTTTCCCCACACGGAAAGTTCTTATAACACACGCCAAACATTTCTTAGTTCTTAGTGTATACAAAAATCTGCATCACACAAAACTGAATTATTTTCAGTTTCTTTTATTTATATAAAAGTTTTTTTACATGCCAACTAGCCACAGTTCCCCTCTTCCCACTCACCTCTAGCTGCCCCCCACCCTACCCCCATTCACTCAAAGAGGATAAGGTTTCCCATGGGGAGTCAACAAAGTCTGGCAGAACCAAGCCTCCCCCTCCCACCAATCAAGGCTGAGGAAGGTATCCCTCTTTAGGGAATGGGCTCCAAAAAACCAGCTCATGTAATTTTGTTATGTTAAAATTGAAACCTTCCTTTTTGATTAGACAGAAAAGGGGAAGAAATGTGGGATGTCTTTCTATATGCTGTAAATATCACTGGTTAATAAAGGGACTGTTTTGGCCTATGCCAAAGCATCTTAGAAACATGCTTAAAATCCGTGTATAGATAAAGAGGAAGAAATGCGGAGTGAAGGGAGATGAGATCTAGCTAAGCAGTGGCAGGCAGGTCCAGACCATGGGGTTAGGCTGAGCCAGAAACTTATACAACTTATAGCTGATATATGAAAAGTAGAAATTAAAGCTGTAAGAATTGTATCAATATTAATTGTATAATAGAAAAAATATATAATGAGATAACAATATTTCCACACAAAAGAGAATATATTAGCAAGCTTTTTAGGGTTTTTTTTTTCTTTTATCACTGTCCATGCTGTGTAGCCATCATTTCAAAATAATGTTATTATCAAGTAATATTGTATGGGTTTAATATGATATGTTCTCCACTGTCTTATGTGTTGAAAGCTTGGTACCCACTTGGTAGTGTTATTTTTATAACTTCTAGAGCTTTTAAATGGGACTTCCTTAGGAGAAATAAGTTATTGTGAGCCCATTTTGAAGGATTTTATCTATCCATACTTTGTATCTTCCAGAAGATAAACAGCTTTCTGTCTTTTCTTCATATCCTTGCTTTCTTGATGCTTTGCTTAAAGTTATGAATATAAACAACCATAAAAAATCTCTCTTCCTTTAAGATATTTTATTGGGAGTTTGGCTACAGCAGTACAAAAGTAGCACAAATATATTTTAATACTTATAATAACCAGAAAAGAAAATCTACCATAGGCCAAATAATCAACAAAACACACTACCAGAGTAAATGACTTTATCTGCAAAGAAACAATTAAAAATATTAAAAGCAAAGGAAACCACAATAAAAGTAGAAAACAAAGTATACATGGCCAAATTAAAAAATTATATATCCACTGGGTGGTGGCAGCACACATCTTGAATCTCTTCCCTCAGGTGGCAGAGACAGGTAAATCTCTGTGAGCTCGATGAACAGAGTGATGTACAGAACAGTCAAGGATACACAAAGAAACACAACCAACAAAACAAATAACGAGCTTACCTTTCAGTAAGTACCCCAAATATAAGTAGATTGAATCCTACAATTAAAGACATAGTGATTGAATATATGGTTACAAATACCCATCTAAATGTTCTGAATAAGAAATAAGTACTACAAGAAAATCTTCAATCCAAGATTGTACCGCAAACTCACAAGCAATAGATGCTCTCACACTAATAAACTACAAAGAAGGAAAGCACACACAAACACACACACACAGCTACCACCACCAAAACAGAACATATTACAGAAAGCCTACACACTTATAGAAACTACAAATTGCTCAACTGAATCACTTCTGGGTAAAGGAAGAAAAGAAAAAAAAATAAAAGACTTCCTGGAATTACACAAAAATGAATGTACAATATACCAAAACTTATGGCACATTATAAAAGCAGTACTAAGAAGAAAGTTCATAGCAATAAAGGGTCAAAAAAAAGGTTGGAGAAATCTCACACAAGCAACTTAATGGCACACCTGAAACCTCTAGAACAAAAAGAAGCAAACTCAACCAGGAGGAGTAGATAAGAAGATTAAATTGAGGGCTGAAATCAATAAAATAGAAACACAGAGAATACACAGAATCAGAATCAATGAAACAAGGAGTTGGTTTCTTGAGAAAATCAACAAGATAAAAAAAATCCCTTATCCAAACTAACTAAAAAGCAGAAAGAGAACATCCAAAGAAACAAAAAGGGGGACATAATAACAGACACCGAGGAAATCCATAGAATTTTTAAGTCATACTTCAAAAAACTGTACTCCACAAAATTAAAAAACCTAAAAGAAACCGATGAATTTCTAGATATCTAGCAAATGCCAAAATCAAATCAAGCACAGATAAACAATTTAAATAGACCTATTACTGCTAAGAAATAGAAGCAGTCATTAAAAGTCTCCAATCCAAAGGGGGAAAAAAACCTCAGAGCAAGATGGTTTCAGTGTAGAATTCTACCAGAATTTCAAAGAATAGATAATACCAATGCTTCTCAAATTGTTTTCAAAAATAGATACAGAAGGAACATTGCCAAAACTCTTTGTATGTGGCTACAGTTCCCCTGATACCCAAACCACACAAAGATATACCAATGTAAGAGAATTACAGACCAATCTTCTTTACAAAAATAAATACAAAAATACTCAACAATAAAATACTATCAAAATTATTTCAAGAACACATCAAAAAAATTGACCACCACCATCAAGATCAAGTAGGCATCATTACAGAAGTGCAGGAATGTTTGAATATACCAAAATTTGTTAATGTAATTTACCATGTAAACAATTTTTTTAAAAAAATCCCAAAAGATCATTTCATTAGATGCAGAAAAAGTCTTTGACATAATTATTGCCCTTTTATGATAAAAGTCTTTGAGAGATTGGGGATATAAGGAACTTACCTAAACATAATAAAGGCAATACACAGCAAGCCAACATCCAACATCAAATTAAATGGAGAGAAACTCAAAGTGATTCCACTAATATCAGGAATGAGACAAGGATGTCCACTATCTTCATACCTATTCAATATAGTATTCTACATTATAGCTAGGGCAATAAGGCAAAAAAGAAGATAAAGAGGATAAAAAATGAAAAGAAAGAAGTCAAATTTTGCTATTTGTAGATTATATAATACATGTCATTTATATAGTACATATAAATGACCCCCAAAATCCTACAGGGGAACTATATTTGTATATAGAAGCCCTTCTATATACAAATGATAAATGGGCTGAGAAAGAAATGAGAAGAACGTCATGCTTTATAATAGGTCTAAATAAGATCACATATCTTGGGGTAACTCTAACCAAAGAATGAAAGACCTGTATGGCAAGAACTTTAAGTCTTTGAAGAAAGAAATTGGAGGAGATATTATAAAATGGAAAGATCTCCCATGCTCTTGGATAAGGTATGATCAACAGTAAAAATGGCAATCATACCAAAAGCAATCTACAGAGTCAATACAATCCCCATTAAAAAATCCCAACATAATTTTTCACAGACCTCAAAAAAGCAGTACTCAACTTTATATGGAAAACCAAAATAACTAGGATATCCAGAATAATCCTGTATAAGAAACGAAATTCCAGTGGCATCACTATCCCTGAGTTCAAACCCTACTGTCTACAGTATATAGAGCTATAGTAATAAAACACTTAATTTTGGCATAAAAACAGACACATAAATCAATGGAATTGAATAAAAGACCCCAATGTTAATCCATACATCTCTGAACACCTGATTTTTGACAAAAAAGTCAAAATTGTGTAAAAGAAAGGAAAAGAAAGGAAAAAGAAAGCAACTTTAACATATAGTACTGGCGTAACTGTATTTCAATATGTTTAAGAATATATCCATATGTATCAGCATGCACAAAACTCAACTCCAGGAACACATTGGCCACTTCATAAGTGTAACACCAGTAGTACAGACACTGAGAGCAACAATTAATAAATGGAAACTCCTGAAATTCAGAAGACAAGGAACACAGATAAAATCTGATCTGCAAAATATATAAAAAACTCAAGAAGCAAGACCTGTAAGCGGAGTTTCACTTACAATGCACGTCTAAGATTAATATTTATTAAAATACAAACCAACACTCATGATACAAGTAACAGCTTATAGTGGCACCTGAACAGGGATAGGAATATCCAAGCGATGGATGATGGATGCCAAACTGGTCTCTCCAGTAGTCAGGAACCAGGAAACGGGGCTCCCAGGGTCCCAGCAGCCCCTTATCAATGGAGTTGGCCACTCCCCTTTCAGGGGTCCGGGACTCTGGATAAGCATCCTCGGATCTTATCAGCTGACACCTGAATCCCACCACATCTCCCCTTTTTGTCTAACTAAGAAGGTTCTAAACTAAGACTATATACAATAGGAATTATTATGAGGTAGTATCTAGGAGAGGATAAGGTACAAATTACAACCAAAACCTAATACATATAAAATACATCATATATTTCTAGAATATTGGTAGATGGTAGGTTGTAAAATTACTTCAAAAGGTTCATCTGGGAAAGTGAAAATTCAACACCTGAATGTTCCTTTCTAAGGGATAATGGGTAGTAACCTTAAATACCTATTCTTCAATCCCTTCAAGACCTGAGAAGGAAGATGTATCACCTGAAAGTCAGAAGTACATGGAAGTAGTGGCTTCCAAAATTTGGGAGAGGACAGCAACACAGCTACCTGGACAATCACCTATGGTTTTGTGCGCCATTGGAGCATCCATCATATTGGCTATAGGCCTATGGTATCTGACAGATCTTTTCACAAGCAGGGCAATTTTGGAGGGACTGTCTTATCCTGTCCAGGCAGGTTTCGTCAATCTCCATCCATCAACTTGTTCATCCAGCTTGGACATCATGTGTGTGCTGTCACAATCAACGTAAGGGCAGTTCTTTATCCAACCGGCCATTTTCTGCCAAAAGGACAAATTCCAAAGGAGTATCCTCGATGATCAAAACCATCTGGGGAAAAGAGCAGTGAAATCAGGAGTCGTCGTGTTTCTCATGGCCAAATTCCAAATGTTAAATGCCATATTCTCTGGGTCTATGAAATGGTTGAGGACTCCTGTCTATCTATGATATTCTAACCTATATCTAAGATGACTGTGATAGGGTACCTTAAGTAATGTTGACTACAGTTTTTATCGTCTTAAGGATTAACCCCTGTACTAAAAATTAGAATACCTATATAAGGGGTATATAATCTCTGAACAATGACTTTTAGTATGACTATCAAATATTAGCCAGGGGTATATATACCATGTAAAGTGGCCACAGCATTTTAGACATGTATATACATATATATCATCTAAACAGAGGTATATAAAGCATCTTGTGCATATATCGTAACTAGTGCAATCATACATTATATCTAGTATAGTTAAATGGAGGCAGTAATTGCATAGTGGACATGACAATAATGTGCAAATATTTTAAACAGAGGTAGAAGTGTATATAAAATATAGCAGTTACAGATTCAACTTTACATAACATTTACAGATTCAGCTTTATATCAATGTACAAGTTGCTTTGGTTATATAAAGCAATTTCAGATTAAACTTTGTACCAATGTACACATTGTCTCAATCAAACATATAAACTGATCAACCCAATTTTAACATAACTATTTTATCAGAATAATAATTACCCACAACCCTAAGAGCACAATGCTTATTGGGAAAGGGGACATAGTCTTTCATAAGGTTGCTTCCTGTTGACTTAAGGGCAAAGGCATCTCTTTGAGATCTTGTAAAAGCTAAAACAATGATTAGATCTTAATGGAGTGACTATACACATCTATAACCATTTTCAGACTACTGGGTAACTCTATTTGGAATTCTTATTAGAAATAGGACGTTGGGTGCCAGATGTAGGCAGAGTTTCTCTTAAAATGCACCAATCCAAGACTGATACTTTTTAAAATATAAGCCAACACTCACGATACAGGTAACAGCTTATGTAGGTGCCTGATAGACTGGATTATCCAAGTGGTGGACGATGGATGCCAAACTGGTCTCTCCAGTAGTCGGGAACTAGGAAATGGGCATTCCCGGGGTCCCAGCAGCCCCTTATGAATGGGGTTGGCTACTCCCCCTTCAGGAGCCCGGGACCCTGGATAAGCATCTTTGGACCTTATCAACTGACACCTGAATCCCACCACACAGAATGGGAAAAGATCTTCACCAATCCTATATTGGACAGAAGTTTGATCTCTAAAATATGCAGAGAACTCAAGAAACTAGGGACCCAAGCCCCAAATAATCCAATTAAAAAATGAGCCTCAGAGCTAAAAAGAGAATTCTCAACAGAAAATTTACAAATGGCTGAAAGACACTTAAAAAAATTTTCTCAGCATCCTTAGTCATCAGAGAAATAAAAACCCAAACAACTTTGAGATACTACCTTACAACTGTCAGAACAGCTAATATCAAAAGCACAGATGACAGCTTATGTTGGAGATGATGCAGAGCAAGGGAAACACTCCTCCATTTTTGATGGGAGTGTAAATTTGTATAGCCACTCTGGAATGCAGTATGGCAGTTGCTCAAAAAAAGGGGAATCAATATCCCCAAGGATCTATCAATACCACTATTTGACATATATCCGAAGGATGCACATTCTTACCTCAAAGGCATTAGCTCAACTATGTTTATAACAGTATAATACAGCATAATAGCAGTAACCTGGAAACAACCTAGATGTTCCTAAACTAAATAATGGATTAACAAATTGTGGTACATTTACACAATGGAATACTACTCAGCAGTAAAAAACAAAATGACATCCTGAAATTTTCAAGAAAATGTATAGATTTCAAGAGTACCTTCTTGAGTGAGGTAACACAGGCCCAGAAAAATTGGCATGAGATATACTTACTCATAAATGGATTTTAGACGAAAAGCAAAGAAAACCCAAGATGCCAACCACAATCTCTGAGCATCTTGGTATCAGAAGAAACTTAAGACATCCAGTGATACCCCTGGGAAGATAAAATAGGAATGATCTCCTGAACAAATTGGGATCATAATGGGTAGCAATCAAGAAGATGTGGGAACAAATTATGAGAGGAAAGAGATGGATGAGGGAGAGGATTAACAAATAGGGAGATATAAAGAGATGGATATCCTGATAGAAGAAGCCACTGTGGATCTGTGAAGAGGCAGGCTGCTGGAGAAACCTCCAAGAACCCACAGGATGTCCCTGGCTAGAACTGCATCCAATAGTGGAGGGGGTTCTTAAACAGAACTTCCCCTATAATCAAATGAATGACCACCCTAAGTGTCATTATAAAACTTTCATCCAGCAATGAATATAAGCAGGATCAGAGATCTATAGCTAAGTACCAAGTTGAACTCACAGTCATGCTAAAAAGAGACAGTGAGGAGAGTGTATGTGAGCAAAGGGATTTGGATTATGAGGAGTAACCTCACATAGATAGGTGGCTGGAGCTTTTAAAAACTCACTGAATCAAAAACAGTAACTGGGGAAACTTCAGGGAAAGGAACTTAGTCCTCCAAATGTAGATGAGTGTTGAATAGCATTGGCAGTATGTGGAACCTCATTAAATAGGATGAGAGTATGTTCCTGTGCATGAACAGTCATCTTGGAGCTCATTTCCTACAGAGGACCACCTAACCCAGCCTTAATATTTGTATGAGGGAATTGAACCTACCTGAAATGGATGCACCAGACTGAACTGATCCACCTTGGGATCCTACTTTCCTTGGTGAGTGGTTGTAGGGATGGGGCCAGGGGAGGCTAATGGAGGACTGAGAGGGGTTAGGAAAAGGAAATTGAGGACAAGGAAAAATACCTTTTTAAATCATACACACATACACAAACAAAGGAACAAAAGGATCTGGATTATGAGGAGGAGCCCCACATAGATGGCTGGCTGGAGCTTTTAGAAACTCACTGAATCAAAAACAGTAGTCAGAGAAAGACATTGAATGTCTTGTGCTGATAAGCGTCTCCTTTATTTCCTTGAAACAGGGTCTCTCATGGAAATGGAAAGTGTAGCTAGGATGACAGCCAAAAAAATCTCAGTGATCTTACTGCCTCCACCTCTCACATACAGATTTTTATGAGGTACTGGAATCTAAAACTCAGTTCCTTATGCATTTAAAGCAAACTATCTTACCCATTGAGCCAGTTCTCCATCTTCTAGCTTATGATTTAAAGTTATTAATTAGGGGATATCTTTCTCAAGCAAGTTACGAAAGTGTCCTTAGCAATAAAAGTACAGGAGACCTGGGAAAGAGATGTTTAACTCTCTTCCTTTGTGCTTTCATTGCTTATATATAAAAATTTTTGAGAACTTTTTAAAGTATCTATCTACACACACACACACACATACACACACACACAAATATATATATATATATATATATATATATATATATATATATATATATATATATATACACACACATTGAAAACAAGTGGGCTGAAAAAACTAGGGTAAAGGACTGGGAAAAAGTGTTAATCTTTTCAAAAGTCTGAGTGACCTTAGCTTTACTTTATTTCTCTTAGTGCCTTGTAGTTGTTGGTAATTGATGATGGAAGTGAGATGTGGCTACCAAATTTCTATTCCTGTTGAGCATTGCCCCAAAAATTTGCACCAACATGCCTGGGGGCATTCCTTCCTGTTGTCTTTTATTCTTAAATTATGTCCCTAACCAAACTTGATCAAAAAATATGTATCTTAAATTGAGCATGTTCACAGATGTTTCCTTCCTAAATTACCTCCTGCATGTGAATATATAAAGATCTTCCTAATAAATGCTAAATCATTTCACTGTTGGAAAAAAACTGACTTATTTGAGAGCTGTTCTGTGCTGCCTATAGGTAATAAAAATACTTCACCCTTTTGTGTTGGCCTTGATTTTTTGCTTTACAATTGTAAACCATTGTGTTAACTTACAAAGGTATAAGAAAACTAAGTAAAATAGGGGGTGATTTTTTGTTTAAACATTCAAGATTTTTCTGATTACTGGTAGATATGGGATAGTTCAAGGAAGGCATTAATTAGGATATTTAAAAATGACAAGAGCATTTTATTCTTTATTCACTTTATTGAAAATACACTTAGCCACAATTGTACATCACTATAGTTCAAAATGACCTAAGTTTGAAGTCAATAAAACTTAGAATTAGTGTAGAGTTATAAACAGGCTCTGCTAAGACAAGATAGGTAAGAAGAATTAAAGATTGTCTCTTTAGCCAAAATTTAGAGAATACACTGCAAGCTTTGTCAGGACTTCACCTTGACTTTTATGCACATCTTTGCTAAATCTAGTCATAGAAAGTAAATTGACATATAATTCTCTTACTCATGATATTTTCTTCCCGTAATTTTATCTATAAAACTCCGTAATCTGCAATTTGGCCATGAATTCCCATTTATCAATTTATAGTCATAAATTGTTGGGCTTTGCAATTATAATAATTGGGTGCTGGAGTCATTTTTCCCATTGTAATAGTTTCTAAATAAAAGCAATCTTTGGCTAGGGAGTGGTGGCACATGCCTTTAATCCCAGAACTCAGGACTCAGAGGAAAAGGCAGGCAGATCTCTATGAGTTTAAGCCTAGCCTGGTTTGTAGAGTGAGTTCAAAGAGAGGCTCCAAAGTTATAAAAAGAAACCCTGTCTTGAAAATACAAAAGCAAAAACAAAAAAGGCTATGTTGAATGTGTAGTATGTGATTTCTGTCCCGGACCTAACCTCAAGGTCTAGACCCACAGACCCACAGACCCACAGAGACACACAGATGCTTTCAATAGTTTTTCAACTGATTGGCCTAAAGCCCAGGCATACAACTTGCTAGCTCTTTACCCTTAAACTAACCCATGTCTCTTATCTTGTTCAGCCATGTGGCTTGGTACCTTTTCTTAGAGAAGCATAGTTGTCCTCTGCTTCTTCTGCCTTCTCTCTGGCATTCTCCTCTGGCATTCTGCTCTCAGAGATTTTCTTAGTCTGGTAGCCCCGCCTACACTTCCTGCCTGCTTTTGGCCAATCAGCGCTTTTTATTAAACCAGTGGGTGGGACAATTATTTACAATGTAACAACACAATCTCCCACATGAATGCTTTGTTTGTGCTTTGCTTTTTTTCTTAACAAAAATAAGTAGCTCATAAATTTTATCTAAACAGATATTTTGTCAACCACAATTCTGTCACTGTCAAGTATGGATTTTTCATTTTTATTATGATTATGTAAATTTGTGTTAACAGAAGTGGATTTGTGTTCAGGTACATTAGATAAATTTGTATTTTTAGTAACATGACAAAAATAGATTAAATTAATTTATGTATGTTAAACATGACAGTTTGTTTATTATAATGTTGTTCACAGGAAAGACAGAAGAAAGAATTAGGGAAACGTTGTGCTTCATAAAAATAATTTAGGTGGACTTATATCCTGAATTTAAGACAGTTGAAACTTGCTTCCAACAAATTATATGCTGTCTTTTTCCTTGGCAGCAATATCATTAAGCATAAACCTGAGCTGCTTTGGTATTTGAACTCTACTATGTGTTTATGCTATGTGTTCATAACATTTTATGCTCCAACTAACCATGGCAAAAATTATCTCCTGACAAAATTTGACCCTGTTTTATAATGAAAATTATAAAAGTAAAATGTATTCACAATGTATTAATTAGCCTTTTTCAGTCCTTATTATTTCCATTCCTGAGGACTCGGGTGCCTTAGAAATTATGTATTCTAGGAGACAATAAATTCTACCTCATGGCTTAACACTTCCCCAGTTTCCTCCTGCATCACCAGAAAATAAATATGCACTTCTCACATTATAGAAATCATTTTTCATAAAATGTGGTTTAGGTTTAGTCTTAATTCTCAAAGAGAAAGATGTTGAAAGGAATTATGAGAATGTAAGATCCTGAGCATAATTAGTAGTGCCAGTTTTCCCACACCATTGTCCCCTCTACTATACTCCTTATTTGTTTTGTTGACCTTTAAGGTGATTATAGACTTATAATATCTCCCTATACATAGCCTTCCCATGAATAGAAAAAAAGCTAAATGCGTTCACCATCTTATTATATCATTGGTCTTCAACAATAAATTTAAAAACAGACTTATTTGGAAGACGTAGGTTTGTCAATGCCTTAAAAAAACTTATGTATAAAAAGAAATTGAATTTATATTGTCAGAGTTCTCAAGTGTAACAGAACTTATTGAATAAAATTCTCTCCATACACATATTCATATAAAAAGTACTGGCTGTCAATAGAATTTTCAGAAATCCAATAGTCACTCAGTCCACAAGGCTGGATGTCTCAGCTGACCTTCAGTATATGCTATAATCCAAAATAGAGTGCACCCATGCCACTGAAAGAATTCATGTCCTAGCAAGAAGAGGGCATGCAGACTATGAGGAAAAGCTTCTTTTTTCCATGTCTATATAGAGCCTTCAAACAGAAAGTGTGGCCCCAATTAAAAGTTTTTCTTCCTACTTCAATATCTGGATAAAATGTGTATGCCTTTCTACCTCAGAGGTCAAGATAGGAAGTCGATTCACCTACTTCAAACCAAGGAAAATCTAGTCTTCCACAGGTGTGCCATCTGGTTTGTACCTATTTACACATGTAGCCAAGAATATCCATCACATATATCTTTGTGGATCCCATCCATATTATTATAACCTGAACTCTGGCAATGAAGGACTTTAAGCAATTTACAACACTCAAGACGGTAGTAGGACAGGCCCATAAGGGCAAGGGAATGGTCTTAAACCAGTTACCAAGGCATGCATATAATGTACTTCCTTATGAGACAACCTTGAGTTGGCTTGAAGACCTAGCAACAGCCACTGCCCAACTTTCCTGATTGCTTGGAATCTGCCTAACAACAGCCACTGTCTATTAATCCTGATTGCTCAGAATCTGCCTAGCAACAGGCACTGCCCATGATTCTTGACCATTGAGAATCTTCCCAGCAACAGATGCAATCAAATTACCTGATCATGCTCAGCCAGTGAGGGACAGCCATGCAGATTATAACACAGGCTGGGTACTGGGAGGAGGGTAAGTAAGGCTCTCCCCATTATTGAATAAATGAGTTAGTCCTTTTCAACTGACTGTGTCATTTGTCTGTGCCTTCTCACCCCTCCCCCAGGGAACTGTTAGGTCCCAGCAACACAAGATAAATCTTGAGTTTGCCAACTTAGAAAGGCTTAAAATGCAAAACTTAGCAAACTTTATTATGCTATATCCCATGAATGTTTTCAACGCTATCTTCACTAAAAAGTGATGTTTATGGATCCTTTCTGAAGTCCATATGAATCCTATTATAACCACTAAAATATAATTGTTACTATGAACAGACAATGTCAGATGATGACAGATATCTTCTACCTGATTTTTCTGGAATTCACACTGTTTAAAATCAATCACTCTCAGTACAATTCAGCTACCAATGACATAAATATTGAGAAGAGTACATGTACACACTATTGTTTATAGTTGAGCATCGAGTCAAGACTAGCATAAAATTCTGGTCATAAGAGTAAATTATTCTGTTTATGAAGCTCAGTAAAACTTCAGATAATTATAAACATTAGTTATATATTCCTCATAAAAAGACTTCAATCTTTAAAGATATCAAAGTCTATGTATGATATGTATTTCAGGAGAAAAATTTTATTTTCTGTTCAATATGCTTAAAACTCTGCACATCATCATGCTCAATGAATTCTAACTATATTCAAAAACAAAATAAGTACATAAAATATATTACTGGCATTTGTTAGGTATATGAAAAGTTTATTTAAGCATTTGTTCCATTTATAAGAAACTGGAAATATTGTGGTGGAAATCAAATTTTATCTCAGGTTATAAATTTACTTGTTATATATGACCCGGTATCATAGAACTATCAAAGACATTAATTTCCCCAGTAAAATAAAAATTTAAAGTTAATTTTTAGTTTGTTTAAATGCAAAATGTGTTTCAATAAAATAAAAAAGCATGGCCCACAGATATTGACATGGCTTCAGGTAGAAGCACAGGCCATGGGCATCCACTTGTCTTTTTGGTAACACAAATATCAACATGGCCTCTAGAAAGGGCACAGACAATGGACCTCTACAAGGTTACCAGCTGCTGGATAGATCCAATATTTCAGCATGTCCTCTATAGGAAACACAAACCAAATGTATCAACACAGACCTTGGTTGAAATATGGCACATTAATATTATCATAGGCAAGCATAGTGGCTACTGCCAGTTTTCCCAGCTATTTGGAAAACCAAAGTGGAAGGAATGCAAGTTCAGAACCAACAGTTTGGAAATTTGGTGAGAATCTGTCTCAAGAAATAGTAATTTTATAGGAAAAACATTTTCAAAGCTGCAAATGCTCTTGTATCAGTATTAAAATATACTTTAAATTATTTACTAATTTGCATTATAGAATTTCTATTTTTTTTTACATTGGAACCATTTCAGTATACTATGTATAATTTCATTAAACTACTGTTTATCATAAAAAAAGAAAAAAAAAACGTGATTCTTCTGATTCGGATCAAATATCTTAAGGATAGTGACAAATAATGAACTCAGCATCAAAATGAGAGAAAATCCAATATTCATGCTTATATCTCTCATATAAAAATATTAACTTTTTTTATCCTTTGATAAAAGTGGCATGGTAGCCAGGCATGTTGGTAAACCTGTAATCTTTGCTACTCAGAAGTTCAAGGCAAGGGAATTATTGGTTTAAGGCCTGCTTGGACTGCATAGTGTGTGTGGATTACTTATTGAACTCTGCTTCAAAATACTAAAACACTAAACAAGCAAATAAATAAAACTCATGTGATTTTGAATAAATCTTATCATATTTGATTCTGAATCACATATAACACATTTTGAAGCAATAACTTAACAAAATCATCATAAATATATAAAAATATGAATTTACTCAATTAAAAATACAAAATTTAACTGAATATTATTCTGAAAAAAAATAATTTCTATTTGTTTTATTCTCTAAAGACTTATATAACATAAAATATGGTCTAGAAATCATCTTGAAGAAATTATATTGTTCAAATTTATATAAATAGCAAAAGCTGTGAATTTACCTTCTAATTTAATGTTATGAAAAAATTAAACATATCTTCAACATTGTCATGACTTAAAACTATCACTTTTATCACAGGAAAATAACAAGCTTATAATTATAAATTTAACTATAAGGTAAAAACAATAAGTACTCTAGTAGGATTCACCATAATTAGAGAATTGTTCTTAACGTTAGCAGGAAGAATATTAGCATTTAAGTACAAACTGTATATACACAACCATGTGATATTCTCTTTATTTTGATCTAGAAGATGGTTCTGTGGTATATATCACTACAGGAAATTTTCAGTCATAGTTAAAGAAAAAGTAAATCAATTAGATTTTACAAATTAGACAGATGATTAGGAGGATTTTCCCCTTATTTTTCCTCTTATAGAAAATATATTCTTTTCTCATACAGCATGTCGTACTTATTGTTTCCAACTCCTTGTACTCCTCCCAGACCTTCCCTACCTTCCTTACCCTCCAGATCCACTTTATTTCTGCCTCTCATTAGAAAAGAACATGCTTCTTAGAGATAATAAGAAAACATGACAAAATAAAACATAATAAGATAAAGTAAGAATCTAGCTTTCAGCTTAGTGTTTTTATGAGAATCTTAAATACGTGAACAAGTGGGATTCTGATTCTTGTACATACTATTAGGGGCATTTTTCTTCTGTAGGGTTCTCTTTATCCAGCATCAAGGGTGACTTTGTTTCAAGAAAATTCATTTGTTTTATTTAAGAGGATATTTTTAAAGATTTATTTTCTGTCATCCAGAGTTTTGAGACTTTTTAAAATGTGAACTTTTAAAACTGGTGATTCAGTTATTTAATTGCATCTGTCGAAAGCAATAACAATTGATATAACAAAGGATATAACTTGTGTGTGGGTGTTTTAAATAGAAATTATTTCATTCCTTGGTTTTCAACAAATTACATGCATGGCAATACTACAAAGTGACTAATTAATAGGAACAGAATATAATAATTATGTTACTCTGAACTCTATTTTTACAATCAAGAACAAAAGATACTTTTACTCAAAGACTATAAGATATATAATCAGATCAATTCATTATATTTTTGGTAGAATACAATTGGTATTTGTTTAGTTACTTCCCACCTACACCAAAACCTAGCAATAAAGAATACCCAGAATAAATTCCTTGTAGCAAACGTTCTAAGTAAAGTACAAGAATTATGTAAGATGGTCATATACAACTTAGGAAAAACAAACTGATTTGACCATCAAAAGACAAGCATTAAACAAGTGGGATAGTGAATTCAGTTGTCTCTAAAATGTATAAAAGTTAATTTTGATGCTTTCAATACAAAAATAATATATCAAAGCTAAGAAAATTATTAAGGCTCTGTAGAATATTTATTCATTTATTGGTAAAACAGTTTTCCTCATATCTAGTGGTTAATCCATTAAAATAACTTCATTAAAAGAAGTACAATGGAGTATAAAAAATTTACTTTGAACAACTTCTCATAAATAAATACAATTTCTTATTTTAAAAAATGAAAATAATTAGCAAAGCATGAACATTTCTGTAGTTTTACAAATATTGAAAAACTGTATTTGGTGGCGCATTCATTTAAACATTAGTACTCAGGATTTGAAGGAAGTGTGATCTCTGTGATTTCAAGTCCAATCTGGTCTACATAGTGAATGCCACGCCAGCTTTAGAAAACTAGAAATTTTTACATAATATAATTTGAAAATATTAACTAGTTATTGATGTCAGTATTTCCCCAGAAACTTAATGTACCAAGACAAAATTCTCCCCTCAAAATTTCCCCATAAATAAAGGGAAATTTATGTTTAGCATTATTGAGAACATCATCAGTTAATTTGTTACTTACTGTGAAAACCAAAGTACTTTGTGGTTTACATTCTCTCATAGAATATTTTCAAAGGATATTATATATAGTGACAGTGCTGGTTAGTACTTATTCTATGACTGAACAGTTATTGCTCTCATTGTACTTACATTAACCAATGTTGTTATCACATACTGAGGAAAAGAACATGGAGTATTAAAGAGAAAAATAGTGTACTCTGGTTAGAAAAAAATGATTCTAGCTATCCAAAATGCTACTAGAAAGAATAGGTTTAAGTTGAAAGCTGGAAAATGAGTGGAAATGGATAGATGTGCTGCCATTGTGCTAATTAGCTGAGATGTCCCTCTAGTTGGTAAGAACACAACTGGCCAACAGTACTAAGCTATCAGCTGCCTTCAGCAAAACAAAAAAAATGCTTTAAGATTCTCTTAATTTTCTTGGCTTTCTACTGGCATTTGGTGGTGGGATAAAGCAGAGATAGGAAATTAAAACTTTCTTCTTCCAAATAGAGATCATTCAAAAGGGCCAATCTAGCTTGAGTTTCGCCAAAGTTCTTGTTCATTCTGATTCACTGCTTAGTTTTTCCTTCAGTCAAATCATTCATTTGGTTTTCCTACTTTAAAATGCATTGACTTTTCCAGAACATCTTCTGTACCATCTTGTACCAGTTAACCTTTCCAGCTCCTTCTTGTGTTCTACATTTATTTGTTAACAACATATCATCCATTTTGGCTTTCTTAGAGCCTTATTTGTACCTGATTTTTTTTAAAATCACCATTTACTCTTATATTTTCCTTCGGCCTGCAATGTTATTCTCCTTCTGCTTACTTTTTTCCATCTCTGTGAACCTTCAAATATCTCTTCGGTGAAGGACTGTTCCAAAACTTTATGACTAAGCCAAGTTGACTCATAATATATATTCAGAGCATCAATAATTTATTATAATACTGGGAACAATGTTCACATCTTTCAATTGTACATAATTAATACACTGCCTGAAAAAATAAAAAAATAAAATAATTAATGACTAAAAAATACTGACTTAATTTAGGCTATATTAATTGAGTCCATAAAATAAAATATACTGCAAAAATGTGTTTATGTTTACTGTGTGCCATTATTATCCATTATTTTTGAAAATTCTTATGAGTTGAATTTTTTCTATTATATCTGACATGAACCCAAAATATTTTGATAATATGTAAAGCTAATAGATTGCTACTATTATCTAAGGTATTAATTTCATTCTGTTTTGTTTTTAGGGATATACACTCAATAAACTTATGTGCATTGAGATGTATAGGGTTTTAATTTGAGTAATCCTATTTTATTTTTTATTTGCAAGCTTTTAACAATAAAATTTTAGCTAAAAATGAAATCAATCAAACTAATGATTAAATCTTCTGATATGGTTTTGTGATTGTGTGGTTAATGCAAGAAATATCCAAATCACTAACTGACCCAAATTATTCAATCTTGATTATGTCTTTAAGGGCAATATTAGAACAGTTTATAGTTTACAAAAACCTCCCAGAAAACTACATTCTGCAAGTGGAAATAATGAATTTTTGCTGTTATTCTGAAAGTACATGCTTTGAAAATTGGTCACGTGTATTTTGCTAAGATTTTCAATATACAGAAAATTATTATTCAATCATTCATCTTGCTATTACAAATGTCTATTACACATCTAAAATTTTGAAAAAGTTCTGAATTAAAAACGTCAAGAACCCTGACAACAAATCTCTAAAATGAAAAAATATATATATAAAAGTGTAAAGAGGTTATAAACCACATAAATATATGATAGATGTATATATGTTTTCTTCATGTGGGAACTTTTGAATATTAAAGATTAATTTATCTACTTTATAATTTCTCTTATGTCTTACCTCATCTAAGTGTTAGCATGCATAATTTACCTACTACGAGCTCTTAAATCTAGAGAATATACTAGCTACAAGGGAGGAAATAATTGTGAAAAAAGTCATGTTTGTACTAACAAAAATAAGACTTATGACAAGTGTTGGAACTAAGATTTACTGTAAAACTTCTTTTGAGTAAATAAGTGAAGAATTACTAAAAGTAATTTACATATTACCAAATCAAGAAAATTAGGTAACTGATAAACTACAGCAGCTTATATACTTCTCTTGTTCTATACCTAAAACCCATCACTCATCAATTCCCGGTTTCATGGTAATAAATGGCTTTTAATAATAACTACACTGAAGTTATTCAATTAATATATATTAAATAATACATGAATGCACTTATACATTTTTTCAACTTGGAGATCACATTTTCCTAATTTTTTTTCTTTCATTTAACCTTAATATTTGGCATTTGAATAAAATATAATGAGAATATCAGTAGCAAGTTTGTAGATATAAACAATACACAAACCTTGTGGATCTCATTCTCTAACTAGTTTTACTAGTTCTGCCAGATTTTATTACCAAAAGATATCTTATCAGTTTTACTCAAAGGTTTTTATAAATTAGTAAGATTTCATTGAGCTGGGCCTTGAGCTATACACTATGTCATTTGTGAGTACAGACAAGCAGTGACTTACATAAAGAGTTAGGTAAAATGATTTTGTATGCCTTCTGAAATTCAGTAACATCAGGACCTTCAATTTTGTCAACAAACTTATAAAATTTCAGTTAATTGTGTAAGAAATCTGACTCTCTAAAGGTTACCATATTTGAGGTAACCTGAGTAATATCACAAGGAGAAGCTACATGAAATGATTTTTTAAGACACTGGTCTCAATTGGTAGTTAAACACAGCCATCAATAGGCATACAAGAAAACAATTATGCATAACACTGCCACCACAAACATCAAATTATTCTAAATCTTTGTATTTTCATACATGAATGTCAAGAAATCTACACTCATTTTACTAAAATTTATGACTATGCATTAGAAAATAGTTTTGTAAAAGAGACAGCAAAACTTGTGATTATTTCTTATTCCCTACCTTCTAAAATTCACAATGCTTGGTATTTTTTGAATTTACCTAATAGTAGAATTCCACAACTAAACAAATATTTACTACCCATTATAAATCACATCACTTTGAAGCATTACATCATGACTGTTTATATTTTATCCCTAATATTAAAAGAGTTCCATCATAAAATATTAATTTTTCAAAAATTAAAACTGTATACACTTTTTTCTAACTACTACATTTATCTTGAAAACTTTTATTATGTAAATAAATAAGTCATTTGTAGTTATTTTTAAATGGCAACTTCAAAAAAACAGTGAGATTATTGCTGGATCCTAATGGTTGCTTAAGGGAATGGAGTGAGAAGACATGTTGTCAATGGCACAGACACTGGAAGTCAGGTGAAAAGCAAGCATCGGATTCATTTATTCAACAATGAGGTGAGCCTTATAAAACTTTCTTCCAGCACCAAGGCTGCATCCTGATCTGTTGACCTTGAGTGGTCAACTCTCATTGGTTGGGCATATCTGGAGTTGGACAGTGCCATTTGCTAGGCCCACAGGGTGACTCTAGTTTGGTTCAAAAGGAAATATGTTGTGTGTATGCCTTGGCAGTTGTTTTCATCCAATTTCCTGGACACTGTGGGCTTGTTCTGCTACACTAGATGTGCTGCAATTATATATAAATGGGATTAAATTGTATATATAAATTCTGAAGAAACAAGAAAACCAGATTGGTTGCCCTTGAACCTTCTCCTGTGTCTCTGTTCACCCCACAGGGCAATTCTACAATCTTTTTCTGTTTCTAGTGCTACAACAGAATACCAACTACGGCCCTTATTCAGCCCCTCCACCTCTCCTGTGGATACTTCAGAACATCTCCTCCTAAACTCCCTCCCCAATACATATCATTATATTCTCTCTCTCTCTGTCTCTCTCTGTCTCTCTCTGTCTCTCTCTGTCTCTCTCTGTCTCTCTCTGTCTCTCTCTCTCTCTCTCTCTCTCTCTCTCTCTCTCTCTCTCTCTCTCACACACACACACACACACACACACACACACACCCTGCTCCAATAGGTATTCATTCCCTAGACCTTCTCTTGTCTCCCTATTTCCCCACACTCAGTCCTCAAGTCTTGACCCAACACTGCAACAGAACACCAGCTATAGCCTTCCCTCAGCCCTGCTCATATCTCCTGTACATTTCACAGAGAACCTTCTACTAACATCCCTCCTTCTACTAATTGCTATGTCTTAGCCCCAAATTCAAGCAGATCACTCCCGATAAACTACAGACCATATCTTATAGAGAACCGGGAAGGCTGTCCAGAGACCTCTTTTCTCACTTACCACAGTCCCAAGCAATGCTCCAGAACACAAGCTTCTTAAAAGTAAATTTTACTGTGAGAAATTTATTAAATAAAGAGATAAATGAGAGCAAGGGGTGATAATTCATACTTGTAACTCTAGAACTTGGAAGGTGGAGATATAATTGCTGCTAGTTAGAATCTAGACTAGGTCACAAAATGAGACTTTCAAAAGCAAACAAAATAATCAAGCAAAAAATCCTAAATTATTATTCAGTTATTCACTTTAATAACATGAAATGATGCAAACCACAATAAATAAATAATATAGTCAAACTTTCACATTTTTAAATAATTACAAAAATAGACCATACATAATACATAATTTTACCTATGTACATTGTCTCTATAAGGATAAAGTTAAATGTGTATAGAAATATTATATAACAACAGTAAAATTAGTGATGTATATTGTTTAAAATTGTGAGTGAAAATAATAAAATAAAAATCTAAGAAATAGTGTATGTAATGTAGGATTATATATTAATATAGATAATAAATAAATATTTATGCAGAAATAATAGATTAAACAAAATGGATATATTTTTTAAGTTTTTCATGGTAAGATGAGATACAAATGTCTAACTCTTTCTGTGAAGATGCAACATAGATCTCTAACCACAGTCAGGGAGCCCAAAACACATCAAAATAGAGATACTAGTAAAGTCCACTTTAGTGAACCAGTGAATTTCACTATTGGTAGAAGGTTACTTACAGGAGTATAAACTACTCAAAGATAGCTGCATTGCCAAAAGCTCACACCAGCATAAATAATGGCTCATGAACGCTGGAGATCTGGAATACCCTTTTCAAACTTCAGTGAGCTCAACAGCTTGAAGAATGTCCTTTTCAAATGATTGATTTTTTCCAGGCACCTAGGTTGGTCCTCTGCTTCTTGCATTCAGCTGATCTGATCTCACAATCTTCTCTTTGTAGCTTAGCTTGTCTGAAAGTGACCCTAAGTCTGCTTTCCTGTTTATATAGTCTTGGGGGGTAGATAATCTTACAAGTTTCAGGAATTTACTGCAGCTAATTTGAGTTGTCTATCTTCTGTCTTTAATGTCTTCACTATGGGATGGAGTATTACAATCTTGAAGAAAACAGCAACAGGAAAGGCATTCACCTTTGGAACAAAAGCTTAAGGCAGTGTTCAAAGTAAACTCAGCAATTAAGACAAAAATTGTTTTAAAGCAACATTTTAAAGGAAGAAAATGAATGCGAAATATTCACAAAAAAGAAAATACACAAATTGTGATCTATGACAGAATTGGTGTGGCTGCATTCCTATATCTTATTAGCGTATTCTTGAGTATTTCCTATATCTTATTAGCATATTCCTATATCTTATTATAGGAATTCCTATATCTTATTATCTGCATTTCCTATATCTTATTAGCGTATTCTTGAGCCTTACCTAACAATTTTATTTCAGGGGAATGAAAGCATGTTTACAGAAAATCCTATATAAAATTACATGTAAAACTTTATTCATGATTGCTAAAACCTCACGATAATTCAAAAGTAAGATAGCTGTGGTAATATAAACCCATAATCCTAACACTTGGGTGATGGTGGCAACAGAATCAGGAATTTGAAGCCAACCTGAGCTATTGACTCAACTAAAAAAGTACTTTAACAAGTAATTAGAAAAATGTGGCATCATTATAAAAGTGAAAACTATGAAGTTTGAGAACAGACTAGAAACTTTTAGAGTTTCTAGAAATGATTACATTTAATGTAGCTTTGTTGTTCTAGTTTCAAATATATAATTAAAATTCAGAATTCTTTTCCAAATGATAAGCACATACCTATACTTCTTTAAAGTCTTTTTTCTCTTAGTAAGTTAAAAATAATCATTTTTGCTTATGTGAATCTTGAATGCAGGTAATAAATTTCTGATTTGAATTGGTCCAAAACAATATATTGTAAAGAAATAGTGTGTGAATCTTATTTTGTAAACAAAATTTAGAGAGAAATTATAGAGCGAAACTTAGGAGCCCTAAGAAAATAAAGGCAGCAGAGGAGGAAGAAAATCTGGAAGTAAGTGGACTAAGAAAAGAAGGTCATGTATAATTGAGACACTACTCTTTATAGGGAAACTGAATTGTTTTGATAAAGGAGATGAAATTACCATAATAAAAATCTCAAGGACATAGCTTTTTAGTAAAAATAAACAGTATGTGTTTTAAATGAGAAAGACTTGTGAAAAGGCAATTTTTCCAACTCAAGTATGAAGAGTAAAACATCCATGATAAAATGGTACTGATAAGACTGAAATACGTAAAGTAACTAAAGTAGCACATAGTTTCAGCCATGAACATAATTGAAAACATAGTATTTTAGCATAATTTTCAATAGTCATTTAGAGGTGAATACAGTTTCCAACCTGTTTGGATGAATAAATCAAGTGATAAATGTAACTGAATACATTTCTCTACTGTATGTGTCCATACTTGAGGTGGATATGCTCAAAATTGCTCATCATAAATTATTCATTTTAATTATTGCAACAGAAAAAATACATATTGTTTGTGAACACTTTCCAAACCTCATCAGACTGCTTTTTAAATTTCTAATGAAATTACAATCTCTAATGACCATGAATCACTATGCCCTAACATACTATAATTAATATTACTAAATATTTACAACTACCAAGTAGTTGTAATCAGTATTCAATGTGTCAAAATATTTTAAGTCAAATGTTATGGTTTAGATTTTCAACTTTAGAAGAAAGAAATTAGACTCTTCTGTGGAATGGTACCAGCTGTTAGGCTAGTCATTCACCACAAAGTCATTAACAAAGCCTTGTTAAATATGCAACATTCTTTATAGGAACACAACACTCTTTCCTAGGTTTGAGGAGTGTTATTTTTGTGGATGGGTTTCACCTACATATCATTTATACACTGATCCTAAAAATAAACAAGAATATGTGATACTCAAACTGTATGGGCATGAGGGGAAGTTGTAGTGTGTTTTTTATTTGTATTCATCTGAAAACTGTAGAATTTTTCCACTCTAACATACCATAGACAATTGCTCCAAGTAGTGTTGTCACCAAAGTAGTAAAGGAAGTCTTGTGATCTCACATGTGGTCCCAATAAAAGTGGAAGCCATGCAAAAAGTGATGATAAGGCTAATTTCTAAAGGTTATAAAGGAAATATGATATTGATCAAAAGGTATAAATATGCAGATGTAAAATTAGTAAGTTATAAGAAGATATTCTGTAATGTGGCTGCTGGAAGATATGGTTATTTTGTTACTGAAAGCATTATTCAGTGTACACATGTGAAAGATCACTTTGAATATATGCAATTTATTTTATGAATTAAATATTTTATTTAGAAAAATAGTATTCAAGGGAATATCTCATTTTAGCCATATCAGTCTGCAAAATTGTCTCCCATCACAATGCTTAAAGACATTTAACAGATATTCCTCATAGAGGAAAATTTGTAAACATAGTAGATTCTTCAGTCTCTTGTGGGTTAACTACAAACCACAGTTAAATATAGATATAACTTATTTATATTTAATGTATAACATTTAAATGTAAATATAGATAAAAGTAGGAGAAATAAAAGCAAAGAGTAAAAGAGGGGGGTATAATTTGGTATCACATAAACTTGGATTATATAGAGCTATTTATTCCAGGTAGAATATACACCTATGGATAGTTTCTTTAAGTCTCAGTTCTCTTGTTTTATGTCTACTATAGATTTACTTTGAAATTACACAATATATGTAAAGTATATTAGACCATGACTTGCAAACAAATAATTGCCTTAATGTATTATCATTTCCCCACTCCAGTCTGTATTCCATCCAAAAAAGTAAACAAGTCAAATTGTAGGTAAATATAAAAATGATTTTCTGAAATATGTAAGAATACCATTGTATTAATGAATCATATTATGGGTTTGACATCAATCTCAAGTTCTTAACATTCCTGTTACAATGAAGATGGTTTTGACATGAAGATGTCTGTATTAGTCACTGTTCAGACCATTAAGAAGGCAGAACAAGCATTCAATCTTGTAATTAATTTTCCTGGTTGCAACATTCTTCTCTTCCTTACTGGACAAAAATATAGGTACTATCTTCAACCTAAATATACACAGAAAATTCTTTCAGCCAGCACCAGAAGTTTATAACCTGGGCCCAATCTCACAGTACAGTGACAGTCATTTCCAGAATTCTGTGAGGACTGGCATAACTGCCTGAGAGAAATGCAGAGATATTTAGTCTACTACTAATTTTTTTTTGTCTTTGCCTTATGCCACACTGAAACACAAATTTCTTCAATATCTGTGTTTCTTAAAAATTTGTGGTTCTTTGTCTAAGCCAAGTATGATAGAACCTTTTCACAAGTAGCAGTTGAACAAAAGAGACATCCAGGACAAAAATTAAGGGTAAATAACTTAACTTTATGTACCTATTAAGAGGGTATGTGTTTTCTTTGATTTCTAAAATTAATATATTTTCTATAAAATGTACAACAAGAACTATTCACATTTTCATGAGTACACACATAAAGGACTTAAAAACCAAATAGAAGAACGAAAGATAGAGATATTTTAATATGTTTAGAGTCAGTTACATTTGTTTGCTTGTTAGCCATTATACTATGCACAGACATTCTATTAAATACATTTTTCTTCCCAGATAGTTAAATAATAATTTCCCATCAACTACTAGACAAAGTATTTCTAAAGGTCAAATATTGCTTTCTACCAAAAAAGTCGATGCTAAGTATTTACGTCTAACTACATTTTTGAGAAGCATTGCATTTAAATTGCATTTAAATCATGCTAAGTTCAGTAAGAGGGAGAGTAAAAGCATTATACTTTATGACAGATGTTGGTCTTATTTATGTTAACTTGCCTTCTCTTCCTCCTTTCTTAAGTTCAGATTAAACTCATAGCCTTGTGTACAGTAGGGATATATTTCTCCATTGAACCAGATTTTCATTCCCCATGTCCACAAGTTCTGTGGATCCAGAATCAGTTTGATCTCTTCTTTACACAAATTTTATGATTCACTTTTGGTATTGTTACCTGATGACATACAAAGAAGATTTCAGTAATTACATTCTGTGTTCATATATTCTTTCTACAGTATGGACATACAATGTGAAACTGTCTCCTGATGGACAACCCAAGTCATTTGCATATTCCTTTAGATTTGAATTTGCCATTCGGTCCATTGTACAGCCTCTACTAATGGAATGACTATCTTACAAGTATTTCCATAAGCATCTAAATGTTTAAATTCAGCTTTATCTGTTCATGCTGACTTTATATGCTGCTTTTTTTATCTACTTGGGAGAAAAATAGTGTTAGGAAAGGTCAAGTCATGATACAAGAACCTAGAAATGTAGTCTCTCAAGGAGAATGATTAAGCTTTTGTGTTCATTTTGAATGATTTTGTGGTGTCTGTTATTGTTTTTCTCAACTCTTTAATTTTTTTCTTCTAGGATAGGTTTTATTTAGAAACCTGTTAAAAGGGAAACTCCTTTTAACATCTACAAAGATGATTGCAGCTAGGACTTCTAGCAATAGGGGATACGTAGGCTGAGTGACCATCACTTGTAAATGGACAAGACTTCCAGTGGAGGAAATGGGACACCAGTCAAGCCATTTAACTTTCTACCTACAGTCTATAATGACTATGGGATGTTCTGGGTAAGGGTGACACAGATTGTGGGAATAGTTGCATGAACCTACCCCTGACACTATGTTGTGGGCCTAGAGACATGCCAGAGACCTAGGATACAATCAAACAAGACTGAATAAAAAATGTCAATGTAATGATGCCTAACAGTATTCTGTTATACATTGGTACCTACCCCAATTGTCATTTGTGAATCTTAATCAAGAAGCTGAAAGAAACAGATGGAGAGAAACACAGCTAAACATTATGTTGAGCTTGAAGAATGCTGCTAAACAGAAGGAAGAAAGCTTGTAAGAGTCAGAGGGGTTAATGACATCATGAGAAAAACCACAGAATCAACTAAACTGGTTTCATAGAATCTCACAGAGACTGAACTGAAAACCAGGAAGCCTACAGAGGACTGACCTAAGCCCTCTGCATATATGTGACGCTTTTGAGAATGGTCTTATTGTGGGAGTCTTTAACTCTTTTGCTGGATTTTGGTATCCCATTCCTTATATTAGGTTTCCTATAGGTTTCATAGCCTTAGGTTTCATAGCCAAGCCTTAATACAAAGGGAGTTGCCTAGTCATATTGCAACTCGATATGGCATGTTTTCTTTATATCCATGGCAGGTCAATTCTTTAATTTTGATGTAATGTTATATATTCAACATGTTTAAGTTAAAATGTGAGCCCATGCGTTTGTGAATCATAAAATTAGAATAGTTCTACCATATCTGTGAACTAAATATAGGTGATATCCACTTAGTAAATGGCCACTAGATATCATTTATTTATTGATAGCAACAGATTTGGTATTCTGCCCTGTGATGTTGTATATGGACTTTATTTCATTTATAGAGTGTTTACTTTCACATATTTCATATATATTCACATATTTCATATATATTCACATATATCATTAACTTTTACATATTTCCTCATCTTCCTATGATCTACTTCTTTATTTTTATCTATCACCTGCTTTTCTGTTTTATAAAACTTGGTTTTCATCTTATCACTCTAGTTAAAGCAATTAGTCTAAGTTGTCTGGATTTTGTGCATAGTGTATTTTACTAGCCAACAGCTGAAATTCCTTAAGCAAGACAAATTTTAGGGATGAACCAGTTTTCTTGCTCATATGATTTTAAATTTTCAAAATACTTATATTATAGCATTTATATCAGTTTATGACAATGAAGACAATAATAATTGATGAAGACATTGCATTTCCATGAGTCTTAAAACATGAACTATGTTGAATTTTTACTTCAATATTCATACATTGGAAGTTACTGAAGAATGGCTTAGGGCATCAATATAAGAACTGAAGTTAGCTCCTTTCAAACATTAGAAAAATGTAAGTAGTTTTACACCCCAATAGAAGAAAAGGTTTTGTTCTTGCTCTTCATGAAAACCACAGTTCATACTTACTTATGAGTATATGTAGTAAAGGAGATGTCAGTCCTTATAAGGTTTAAAGACTAAACAAAATAGTAGTGACTGTCAAAACTAGAATTTCCACTAGGATATCCTGTAGTCACAACAATGAACAAGAAACATGCCATTAATTCCTGATCCAAACTCTATAAAGTCAGTTCCCTTGTTTACAAAGACTTTGTAGCATTCTACCACAGGCCTTTGCATGAACCAAGATAAAAAGTAGCCTCACTCGGGCCACCACATGGTAGACAAGTGTGGAGTCAGATTTGCTGCACTTATGCCCTCATGGATGTCTCACCCGTGTCCCCACAAACAGGGTTATCTCTAGTGTGTTGTCTTTTTGAGGTGTCAGACTGTAGTGAAGATTGGACAATTCCCCCCAAGGGCAGGGGCCAGCCATCTTCTGCAGTATCCAGCAAGGAAGAAGGTCAGCTTAGCACGGCTCTCCAAACTCAACATAGCCTGGTTCCTATGTGGTAACAGAGGCCACAGACATCAGCACAGAAACAAGCTGAGACAGATCCAAAAACACAGACAATGCCCACAGCAGAAGCTTGTTACCAGACCATCCAGAGCAGCCTGACTCTCTGGGGGCAGCTAAGCTCACAGACACCCACCTGGCCACAGGTAAATGCCAGATCGCTGATATCCATTTGACCTTTGGTGGAAACATGGGCCACAGACACCAGTAAAAACCCAAGCTACAATAGTCCTATGGAACCAGGCATGGTCTTAGGAAGCAGCTGAGTCTTGAGTATCTCCATGGTCCCAAGAGGCAGAGAAGACTACCTTATTCATCCTGACATCCACAGCAGCATCTCCCTTGGACACCAACAAGGATTCAACCCTTAGCATTGATGCTCTTCAATAGTATCAGGTGCTGAATATTAATACAGACCCTGGCTAGGGTAAGATCATGGGCCCAGACATGATCCTGGGCAGCAGCCTAAGCCAGGTTCTCATCATGGCCCAGGGGCAGTGCAGGCTGCCCAGATCAGCATGGCCCTCATGACAGCATGGCTGTCAGACATCAATATGGCTCCTGGTTGTAGCCCAGACTACAGGCCTCTGCACAGCTCTCAGTAACAGCAGGACCCATAGACAGGGCCTTGGCTTATTCAGGACCACAGACCAAAACTTGGCTCTTAGCTATAGTCCAGGCCTGGCATCACTCTGGACTTGGGTGGCAAGCAGGCCATTTATGTCAGCCTGTTCTTCAGTACACTCACGTCTCCAGATCATTCTCTCTCCACATGCATGAACTACTTCTCCTTCCTCTGTATACCACCTTCATACCCTGTACTAGCCTACCATAATGGTGCCTGATTGTCTGGTTTCATAGGTGTCAGGAGGATTCCTAGTTGGTGTGGGGTTGTTGCTAGAATACTCCTGAAGGCTGGAGGGCAAGAAACCCCAAGCCTGGGCTTTCTTCTTTAAGAAAAGGAACATGAAACACTTTATCCTGTTGGTAAGTTTCTCAAGCCAGTAGGCAAATGACTCAAAATAGCTATAGGAATACCCTGAAGCTGACCGGATTCATTAGACCTCTTCCTCCCAGAGTAAACAATAAGAACTGCTAAGGATCACTCTCAGGCAAGTCACGTTACGAAGAAGACTCAGAGACCAGACAACCAGGTGAGCAACCTAGAAGAAGCAGAAACCAGCCTAAATTCCTGAAAGAGGTTCAACCAACTGAACTTTCCAACATTTGAGCTGCCTGCAGGCCATGCATTGTGCTGCAGGCATTCAACATGTGAGCTGTCACATAAGCTGGAGTAGGCTCTGGTGATACAACTGTCTGAATCATTTCTGCTCCTATAAGTAACCTGTCACTAGTATTCCTGCAAGTGATCCTGGAAAAATACATTGATTTACAAGTTGGACTTTGGTGGTATTATTATTTTGGTTTGTTGTGAACTCTCTATCTACAGTGAGTAGACACATGTGTTCCATCTCTCCAGGAAAATTCTTGGTGCACAACAGATATTTAAGGGAGAGTTAAAATACTGATGTATTAGAACAGGCACCAAAATGAATATGTATTTTTTCTAAACTTTTAAATCAACTTATTTATGCAGAAACAATATCTCTTTATCTGCCCATTTCTGCCTGTCAAGTGCTAAGATTAAAAGCATATGTTACTGAGACTAGTCTATATAATGCTGTGTTTGATCAAACTAAGGGTGTAAGCACTCTATTGATCAAGCTATCCTCTTAAACGAAACTTAACAACAACAAAAAAATACTGAGAAAGATTCCAAAACAAGGAATTCTGAGTCAACTCCAGCTGATTACATGCTTTTGTAAATAAAAATTTAATTATATATCAGTGCTCATTCACTTATAATTAAAGTTTGCTAGAGTTAAGGAGCTGTGACAAAGAGAATATGGTTCAGAAAGTCCAGAATTTTTCCATTTGATTCTCTATGAAAAGTAAAAAAAGTTAATTGACACTTGTTCTCCCACTGGCTTCTGTATATAATCACTGGGTTTAGTTATAGTTAGGATATGGAAATATTATTTAGTCTTTCATTTTAAATTATATTAGGTATTTTACTGCAGTATTATAAAATTAGCAATAGATATTTAAATTTAATTAATCAAAAGATACATTGCCATTAAACTGACCATAAGTAATTATAACAATATATTTCCAAACCTCTCAAGAAAACTGATTATGGAATATGTCATCATAAAAAAAATAGTAAATAGATAAATAAAACATGTTCAGTTTATTTAAAATTAAGAAAATATTCATGCATCAAAAATCATATTGCCTCTCACAAACATATAAAATTTTTTGTCAAGAAGCTTAAAGTCATTTTTAATGGATCATATTTGCTTTGAATCAATGATGAATTTTCTGTTAGAACACCATGATGAAGAAATCATAGTATTTTCATTTTTTTAACTTTTGAACACAGAAATGTTAAATTGAATATTCCATGCCATAGTTTTGTCATAAATATTTATTATTACATTCTTAATTTTGATTTATTACTTTTACATTTCCTATTTTTTGAGTTAAATTTTTCTAATGAAACAAATCAAATACTCTTTGAACATAAAGTAGCAGAAGTCACATTAATATGTAAATATACGCATAAAACATAATTGTTAAGGGAGAACTGCACACTGTAGCAATGAGGTTTCTTGGTCCCTGGCAGCCAGAGGTCCAGACCCACAGATCTACCGCCCCAGACTCCTTAGCCACCCGCAGCTGATCAGACCCCAGAAATTACACAGACACTTATATTAAGTTCATGCTGTTTGGCCTATGGCTCCCTGCTAGCTTGCTCTTACATCTTAACTCAGCCCATTCTCATTAATCTATCTGCCATATGGCCCGTGGCTTACCTGTGTTCCTTACATGCTTCTCCTTGGGTTGCTGGCTCTTGGACTCTGCCCTGCTTCTCCTACCTATGTTGTGATTTCCCCTCATACTTTTTCTGTGGTGCCTGTCATGGGCCAAAACAACTCCTTTATTTAAAGATTGTTATTTACAGTATACAGAAAGACATTCCCACATCACCTCCCCCTTTCTGTCTAATCAAAAAGGAAGATTTCAATTTTAACATAGCAAATTTACATATAACAAAATAGCTATCAAACAAGAATTACAGTTACAATTATTGTCTATTTGTATTTAGCAAACCTAAAGAAAATACTGTCTTCTACCTTATTCTGAGAATCTAAAGTTTCAAATCCAATATACCTTTCAAATGACTAAGAAAAACTATACTTATAACTATCTAATTTTCAACTACATCAAAGACCACAGAAGGATATATTTACCCAAGTAAACCAAAAGTGCAAGAAACTTCTAAAATCTAGAAATGACAGAGATGAAATTTATCTGCCTGGACAGTCACCTAAAGTTCCTTTACAAAGTTAGGGCATCCATCTTCAGCCTACAGGCCCAGAGTCTCTTTTCACTTCAGTGAAGCAGGAAATCTCTGCCCATTCATTAATCACTTCTCCTCGAGTCCTGAAGAATGTCTGACAGTTTTCTCTGCAAAGCAGGAACCTGAATGACCATCTCGGCTTGTTCTGCCTAAGTTCAGAGGTCACCTTCCTATGGAAACTGCATGTCCAGTTTAAACAACATGTTATCAAGCAGTTAATATAAGAACAGGGTCTTGGCCAGAGGCTAACCATTGCTACAAAGAAAGTAAACTCCATATGGAGTTTCTCTGATGCCTATCTTTCTCTTGAAGTAGATTGGTGCTACCAGGAGCAGACCTGTCTCATTGTCCAGAAAAGTCTGCACTGTTCTTAAAATATTTTAAATACCGTATTCTGTAGGTCTTAGAAGTATTTGAAGATTACCTATCTAATTGAATTATATCTTTGTATACCTAAAATCTAGCTAACATGCATTTCTCTATTGTACATTACAATTTTAAATCAGTTACATAAACATCATATCTTAAATGATAGTAGAAAAAATATACTATTAGAAATATATACTAAAAAATATACTATCTAGAAAGATAGATAAGAGAATTGACCTTAAATTTGTATCAATAAACAAAAATCCATACCAATGTAAAACATTTTGAGATTAACAGTTGATTTTATGATCTAAGTAAATTCAATAATCTAGTTTTTAAAAAATCATTCATATACCATATCCCCTTTTTCTTCTTAGAAAGAGATTAACTATGACCATTAACCATTTACAATGAAAACAAACATTTCTAAACAATATTTTGGGAATTTGGACGTAGTTTTCCATTACTACTTCCTGCTGATTATGAAGCATTGGAAATCTCATGGGTTCTTGAGACTGGATCATAGTCTGCAGTCCTGAAGCTGAAATGGTCATCTCATCCCATCAGAGATTATTTTCAGGGGGTCTTGGTTGATGAAACCATATTTGCCTGGAAGCAATCTGCAGGTTCTCATCTTCTGTGGAAACAAAAGCAGAATTCTTCCAAACCAATAAATCCTTAGACACAAATTACAAAATCAAAATACTTTTAAAATATATATTCTTGTTTAATTTAGCCTTTACAATCCATTGTCTTTCTATAGTTAGCTCATTAATAGTTAAAAAATTAAAAGAAAACACAATAATAACCAAAATCCAGATTTTGTGTCTATTTTCCATCTTTATTTGGCTTATTATATTTTTATTACTCTATTTCTCTTTTTGAAGACTTTCTCTACCTTTTTTCTTTTCTCTCTGAAGCTTATATACCTTTGACACACATTGTAACCCATTTACAGGTTTTTTTTTCAACTGAATCTGTTTTATTGTGAATCCTTAATCATCTTCCAACCAGAAGAGCTTTTATAATACTCACCCTCTCTTAAAAATCCACATAGTTTTTGCAGGTGATGCTGAATTGGTAAGTTCTCTTAAAGGGACCACATCTTTGTTTGCTGCCTGAAAACAGAGTAGACCCAAGAAAATGCTGCTATTAAGAAACCGTCTTTGTTTCCTTTTGTTCAAAGTAAACAGAAACCTTAAATCAGTCACATGCTACCGAGTCTTCTGTGAGACGTCAGGAACCAGCCTGGTTGCAGCTTACACTGCCTGCTGCAAGTCAGCCAGTGCCATTTTGAATGTGGCCCAAATGCTATGCTTACTGTACAATGACCTACTTCAGATACACAATTTGGAAGCTACTTGGGCTCAGTTTCAGTGATCTAGAACCCTTTCTAATCTTTCTCAGCATTATGTGGGTGTTCGATCTACATTGGGATGCCATCTGTAGCAATGAGGTTTCTTGGTCCTGGGCAGCCAGATATCCAGACCCACAGACCTGCCACCCCAGACCCTTTAGCCACCTGCAGCCCCAGAAATTACTCAGACACTTATATTAAGTTCATGTTGTTTGGCCTATGGCTCAGGCACCTTGCTAGCTTGCTCTTACATCTTAACTCAACCCATTCTCATTAATCTATATACCACGTGTCCTGTGGCTTACCTGTGTTCCTTACATGCTTCTTTTTGGGTGGCTGGCTCTAGGACTCTGCCCTGCTTCTCCTACCTATGTTGTGACTTCCCCTCATACTTTTTCTATGGTACCTGTCATGGGCCAAAACAGTTTCTTTATTTAAAGATTGATATTCACAGTCTCCAGAAAGTCATTCCCACAGCACACCAAACTCAGATAATTTTATGTCTCATATACCCAATGTATTTTAAGTTGCCTTCAAAATAAATTCTTAAGGCAAAGCTATAATCCTGTAATTCTACTGAATATAAATTCACATTTTTCTTGCCCACTTAAATTAATATTATCCTGTCTTCTAGTTATTTCTCATATGTTACATATCATCTAATAAGAGCAGTAAAACAAAATAAATTGATGTTTGTAACTAATGTAATTTAGAAGTCTAGCCTCAGTTTTCTACCTAGTCCTGCCACAAATTATTGGAAATAAATGCATTTTACCTTTTCTGTATACTTAACATATTATTAGAATTCATTTAACTACAATTGCATGGGTTCATTTTTGAGATTTCTCTTTGATTCTGTTCATCTCTGTGTCTACTTTTATGTTAATATCATACTGATCCAGCTGCTAAAATTTTATATTGTATTTTCAAGTATGATAGTATGATTTCTCAACACAAAATATTTTTAAGAATTAAATGTTAACCATAACATTACTATAGAAAGCACAAGAGAAAATTTTGGAAATATTGGAATGAACCACAGAAATACAGGCAACAAAAGCAAAAAATAATCAAATGGGGTAATATTTAAATAAAAATATTCTATACAGCAAAGCAAACAATTAATAGAAAAAAAGAGTTGGAAAATTATTTTAAATCCAATAACAAATGCCAACCATATTTGTAAAAACTCAAATAACTTAATACTAATGAAACAAATACTAATTAAAATAAGACAGAACTAAGATTTTTTTCAAAAGACACAAAATAGTAAATAAATATATGTATGTATAATAATATTCAATATCACTAATAAAATACATACTGAAACTATAGTACAATAATAATACTCTCAGAAGATTATCAGGAAAACAAAAAAGATGAGAAAGATAAAAAATAAAGTAAATTCAAATGAGACTTCCTTGAAAAAAATTTTATATACTTTTGTTAGAAATGTAAATTAGTACTTATGTTATTAGAAAAATTTAAAACACATCTACTATATGATCCATATCTCTACTACTAAGTATATACTCAAAGAGAATGGAATCAGCACACTGAAAAAGAGTAATTTTTATTGACTGGTGGGTTCTTTCCACTATGCCTTGACCCTGTGGATTGTAAGGAATGCCAGTTATGTGCTGAATGTTCAAGTGAGCACAAAAGTAAGCAAAACTCGAACTGGCGTATCCAGAGCTGTTATCAGTCTTAATTTGTTGAGGACATCCCAACACTGAAATTGCAATCAGCATGTGATTAATAACATGTTTTGTACCCTCCCTTGTTTGTAGGGATGCATAAATGAAACCACTAAAGGTATTCACAATAACATGAATATATTTCAAATTACCAAATTTTGAAAAATGTGTCACATCAATTTGCCATAAGGCATTAGGCACCAGTCCCCTTGGGTTTACTCCATAGTGAAGAGTATGTAAGTGAATAGCACAGGAAGGGCAATCTTTTACAATTTGTCTGGCTTGTTCTCTGGTAACCTTATGTAGTAGACGTAAAGTCCTAGCATTGAGCTGATATAATTTATGAGTATTCTGAGTAGCAGAAATCTCATCAACAACCATAAGTGGACAAGCCTGTATAGGAAAAGCAGTAGAACGGGTGGCTAAATCAGCTAACTTGTTCCCTTTTGCCAGGGGTCCAGGAAGGCCAGAGTGAGCTCTAAGATGTCCTAGAAAAAAATGAATGAGTGCACTGGAAAATGAGAGATTGAAGCTATGAAAAATATTTACCAGCCTCAGATGCACTCTTTATTAAACCTGCTGTCTCTAACAAAGGAACAGAATAGGCTGTATAAGCACTATCAATATAAATGTTTAAGGGTTGACTTAAAAAGTCAGAGAAAACTGCAACAATTGCTTGTAACTCAGATAACTGAGCAAAGGTGGATACCATTTCAAAGCTAACAGTAACATCACCACACACATAAGCAGCTTTTCCTGTGGAGGAACCATCTGTAAAAATCACCAAGGCATCATCCAATGGAGAAAAGGAAGTTACTTTGGGAAACACAAAATCATGCTTATTTGCAAAATCAAGAAGTTTATCTGGTGGGTAGTGATTATCTATGATACCAGTAAAAGAAGCAAGTGCTACAGGCCAAAATTCAGTGGTTTGCATGAGCCAATTAATTTGTTCTTGAGTATAAGGCTGAATAATAATATCAGGTTCTTTGTCAATGTATTGTTTTCCTAGCTTTCTTTCTTGCATAATAAGGTCAGATACATTCGGAGTAGAATGTAAATGAGTCCACATAAGTGGAGCAGTCTGCCAAAAAACTGCAGTAGGTGATAAAGCTGTATTGCAAATGACAAACTTCAAAGGTTGATCATAATCCATAAAACTAATAGTCTGATTGCAAATGGCTTCTTCTACTACTTTAAGGGCTTCTCTTCCTTTAAGAGTAAGCATTCTTGGTGAAGTAGGTTTAGGATCTCCATGCAAAATATCATACAAAGGTTTCAAATCTCCTTTGCTAATCTTAAGATACAGAACAACCCAATTTATGTCTCCTAGAAGCTTTTGAAAATCATTTAAGGTTTTAAGACTGTCTAATCTACATTTTAATTTCTGTGAAAATACACTAGAGCCCCTCAATTGAAATCCCAAATAAGTATAAGGATCTTTTAATTGAACCTTATTAGGAGCTATTTCTAAGCCTCTAGAATTCAAGGCTTCTTTTACATCTGCATAACATTTCAGGACTTCTTGTCCATTCTTACCTGCAATCAAAATATCATCCATATAATGAATCAAACATATACAAGGCCATGCTTGCCTAACTACATGCAGGGCAGAGGCAACAAAAGATTGACAGAGGGTAGGACTATTTGCCATGCCTTGTGGCAAAACACGCCATTGAAACCTCTGCATAGGTTAACTAAAAGCAACGCACTTTTGATCTTCAGGGTGTAAAGGAATAGTTTAGAAACAATCTTTCAAATCAATCACAATCTTAAAATATCCCAAAGGAATGGCTACAGGTGATGGAAGCTCTGGTTGGAAGGCACCCATAACAACCATGGTTTTCTTGACAGCTCTTAGATCTTGTAGCAACCTCCACTTGCTTGATTTTTTCTTAATGACAAAAATGGGTGTATTCCATGGAGTATTACTGGGAACAATATGACCAGCCTATAGTTTCTCCTGCGCCAGCTGTTTTGCCGCTGAAAGTTTTTCAGAACTGAGAGGCCACTGATCAACCAATACAGGTTCTTCAGATAACCAGATAATCTTATCTGCATGAGTTACAGGAATATCAGTGGTCTCTAAGATAAATACCCCAATCCTGCACAGTTAAAGGCTCTTGTCTGCCTTCTTCATTTTTTCCTAGTCCTTTTCCTGGTAAAAATCCACTATTCAACATTTGAGCTGTCACTGCTTCATTTGGACTACACATGATAAGTCTCATTTGAGAAAGTGAATCTCTTCCCCATAAGTTAATAGGTAATCCTGGGATAATATATGGTTGAATAGTTCCTTGATTTCCATCTTTATCTTGCCAAGTCAGGTTCTTAGAACTCCTTTCAGGATTGCAACTTTGACCAATTCCTTTAAGGTGACTCAAGGTTACTTCCACAGGCCAGGCCTTTGGCCAATCCTCTTTTTTTAATGATTGTGATATCCACCCCGTGTCACTGAGGCCAGAGAGTTCCTTTCCATCTAACCACAATGTCATTAGGGGTTTCTGATTAGAATTTTTTTGTGCCCAATAAACATCAGATGAGCCAAAGCCACCTGTTCCTCTCCTCGAGGACAAAAATTTTATTTTGAGAGGAGAGAAGAGGGAGAAATAATAACTGAGCAAATCTTTGACCAGCAGTTATAGTGTTAATAACTCTGGGAGAAGAAACCATGACTTTAATTTCTCCAGTGTAATCAATATCAATCACTCCAAGGAAAACTTGAAGGCCATCCAAAGCAGAACTGCTATGTCCAATAATCAGGCCAAAAGTATTACTGGGCAAAGGGCCAAAAATTCCTGTGGGTAGGACTTGAACACCCATTTCAGGAGTTAAGACTGTGTGGATGGAGGAACTGAGGTCCAGTCCTAGTCCTGTGCTTCCTGCGGTTGCTCTGCAGAGATCTGAAATGGATTTTTGCTTAGAGGTACTAAGCTTATTGCTCCATAGATTTGTTTGTTTTTCAGGGCCTGGGGCAGGCACCTGTACCCGTTTCCCTGCTTGTGAGTCAAAGGCTGCCCTAGATCATCTGTTTTAAAATTGCATTCATTTGCTCAGTATTGGTCTCTTCTGCACTTAGGACAGATACCTGGCATCTGCTTATTAGCCTTTTCTCCCTTTCTTTCTGTTCTACAATTTTTTGAAAAATGACCTAACTGTCCACAATTAAAGCACTTCCCCTTTCCTTTCTGTGACAGGAATTGTTTCAGAATGTACCCTTGTAATGCAGCTGCCATGGCCAATCCCTGCTGATATGCGGGCCCAATGTCTGAACACAGGCGAATATAACCACAGGTCAGTTTTCTTTCTATAAGGACGAATGGCAATTCAAATTCAAATGCCAATTGTTTAACAAAGTCAACACCAGTATCTGGACTGCCAAAAATACATCCTGCCACTTTCATAAGTCTATGAACAAAATCAGCAAAAGGTTCATCTGGTCCTTGTTTAATGGAGGTGAGTGTAGAACTCATGTCCTCCGTTTACAGGCAGTTTCCTCCATGCCTTAGTTGCAGTTGCCTGAATTTGTGCAGAGTCCTGCATCTGTGAGCAAAATTGCCTTCACCAATTAGCATGTCCAAGGTCCATCCATTTCCTGCTGCCTGATTACGTTTGGCTGTTTCCTTACACATCTCCACAAATTCAGACTTCCAAGGTAAGTAATCTCCTCCAGCAAGTGTGGCTCTAGTAAGAGTCTGCTAATCAGTAGGAGTCAACCAATTATCTGCCACAGATTCCACAATCGCTGTGGTATAGGGCGCAGTAGCACTGTATTGAGCAACAGCAGTTTTCAGTTCTTTAATAACTTTAAAGTCAAATCCTTGATGAGGGTGCCAGGCAACTCCCTGAGCATCTCTTGTTTCTCTGACAGGGAAAGCCTCTGGCCCAGTCTGAACTAATCCTGGAGACACCTTTACTTTACTTGGGAGAAGCTATGACTGAGATGGTAGGGGTGTCTGAAGCCCAAAACCTTCTCCAGGTTTACCTGTTTTTAGACATTCTAAGTGGGAAACAAGCTTCCTCAAGTTTTATTTGCTCTTTAACAAATTCTAATTTATTCCTTAATTCCTGCCTGGGATCTAGTACAGGGCAAACAGTAGCAGGAGGAGCTGAGGACTGTATAAGAGGAGGCCATTCTGAGTTATGATATTTGGCTGCTTCCTCTTCTAGATCAGTCAAATCAATATCCTCATCAGAGTCCTGTGCCCTGTCGTTGAATTCTAAGGATCGTCCATCAGTCTTTCTCCTGTCTCTCTTTTTATCAAGGCTTTCTTTTTTCTGATTATTAGATTTCTTTTTATACTTAATTGAGGTTTCAGGATTCATATCTTCATCACTGTAAAGACATTAAGTCCTCCGTTTCTTCAGATTTTTTACTTTCATTTTTAAATGAGGCAGGAGAGGCATTTTCTGTTTTCTTTAAGATTTTCTCCCTGTCATTAAGAACATTCACTGGGTCAATGTGTTGTCGGCTTAATATTTTATTGATCAAACCCCAATAAGAATAAGCTGTAACAGGGACCTCTTCTGGCCCAAATGTATGATAATAATCTTCAAGAGTGTCTCCGACACGCTTCCAGCATCTTTCATCTAATATTCCTTCAGCTGGAAAGCATGGACAGACCTCTTGTTGTTATGTCTTCGTTTTCATTTATCATTTTGTGAATTTGGATTCTTTCTTTCTCTCCCTCTCTCCTCTCCCCTCTCCTCTCTCTCTCCCCCTTTTGGTTAGTTTGGATAAGGATTTATCTATCCTGTTAACGTTCACAAAGAACCAAGTCTTTGATTCATTGATTTTTTTGTGGTGTTTTCTTTGTATTGATTTCAACCCTAAGCTTATTTCCTGCCTTCTACTCCTTCTGGATGAGTTTGCTTCTAATTTTTCTAAAGCCTTCAGCTGTGCTTCTAAGTCTCTTGTGTAATATTTCTCTAGCTTTTTCTTATAGGTATCTAGTGATATGAATTTTCCTCTTACCATTGGGTTCATTGTATCTCATGAGTTTGCATATGTTGTGAATTGTTTCATTCAGTTCTAGGAAGCCTTTTATTTCTTTCTTAACTTCTTCCTTAACTCACAGGTGGTTCAATTGAGAAATATTCAGTTTACATGGATTTGTAGGATTTCTGTGATTTTTTTGTTGTTGTTAAACTCTAATTTTTAGACCATGGTGATCTGATATGATACAAGGAGATATTCCCATTTTTTGTATCTATTGATGTTTGCTTTATGACTGAGCATGTGGTCAATTTTAGAGAATTTTCCACAGGATGCTGAGAGATAAGTATATCCCCTTTTGTCTTAGAAAGAGACTGACAACAATCATTAAACATTTATAATGAAAAAACATTTATAAACTTTATTTTGGAAATTTGGGTATAGTCTTAAATTACTACTAACTGCAGAGATTTTCAGGTGGTCTTCCTTGATGAAAACGTATTAGCTTGAAGGAAGTCACAGTTGCTCATCTTCTGTGGAAACAAAAACAGAACCTCTTTTCCAAAGTAACATATCCTTAGACCCAAATTTCAAATTTAAGATACCTTTAAAATATATATGTTTGTTTAACTTAGCAGCATTTGCAATCAAATGACTTTCTGCAGTTAGCTCATTAACACTTAAAAGATTAAAAGAAAACACAATAATGACCATAATACACTCTTTGTGTATTTTCCATTGTTACATGTCTTATTATCATTTTATTACTCTATCTCTTTAAAAGAAATTTATTTACCTTTCTCTTTTCTTTCCCAGCTTATATATTCTTTTTCACACACTTTGTAACCCATTTAGAGGTTTGCTCCATCTGAATCTATTTTATTGCATATCCTTAATCATTTTCCAACCAGAAATGTTTTTAAAATGCTAGAATGTAAGGCACTGCTTTGGCTGCAGACTCTGTCCCACTTAGCTTTACAACATGGCAGAGGAACCAGAGCTACTCTTATCTTACCAATTCATAGACTCATATTAAATACTATGGAACTTTTTACCACTCCTACTTTGGGGAATCTTAGAGTCCACACTGTCATCAAGTAGAGCACTGCCACCTGCTGCTCATGAACTTTATTTAAGTATTTGGCAGCAGGGCCTTTTAAAGGGTCACAGAGGTTTTCCATTAAAGGTGAGTCAGGAAACCTCTCTTAAAGGTGTCCTGTAACTGTTTGCTGCCAGCAAACAGAGCAGTCCCAGAAAATGCTGCTACCAAGACACCATCTTTGACTCTGTTCCCTTTTGGTTCAATATAAACAGAAACCTTGAATCAATCATACGCATCTTGTTGCTTATAACAATTATTCTGTGAGAGTTTGGGAACCAGCCTTGTTGCAGCTTAAGCTGCATGACACAAATATGCCATTTTGTAATTCAAGCCCAAAGGCATCAGTGTCTCTGTACTATGACCCACTTCAAACACACAATTCCGAAGCTGTCTTTGACTGTTTCTGTGCTCTTGAACACCTGTTAAGCTTTCTCTTGCTTAATGTGGGTGTTTGGCCCCACATTTGGTACAATCTGTAACAAGAGTGGCTCGTTGTCCAGACCCACAGACCTACAGTCCAAGACCGACTAGCCCCAAATAATCATGCAAAGGCTTATGCTAATTTCATGCTGCTTGGTCTATGGCTCAGCCATATTGCTAACTAACTCTTTCATCTTAATTCAACCCATTACCATTAATTGGTCTTGCCATGTGGCCCATGGTTTACCTTTATTACTTTATATACTGATTCTTGGGCAGCTAGATGATATGTCCCTTGACTCCAACCTCCTTCCCCTATCTATGCTCCGATTTCTCTGCCTACTTCTAAGATGTCTGCCATAGGCCCAAACAGTCCCTTTATTAAAGAATGATCCCACATCATTGATGTGAGGTTTAAGTTTTAATAGTGTTTCTTTTACATATGTAGGTACCCTTGTGCTTTGGAAACAAATATTCAGTGTTGAGATTTCATCTTGGTGGATTTTTTTCCTGACATAAATAAGTAAGTCTGTCCTGCTCTTTTTTGATTGATTTTAGTTTGAAGTCTATTTTGTTAGATATTACGATGGCTACATCAGCTTGTTTCTTAGTACCATTTGACTGGAAATTCTTTTGCCAGCCCTCTGAGCCCGTGTCTATCTTTGAAGTTGAGGTGTGTCTTTTGTAGGCAACAGAAGGATAGATTCTGGTTTGTATCCATCATTTTAGGGTGTATCTTTTTAATAGATGGATTGAGTCCATTGATATTCATGAATATTGCTGTGTCCTATTATTTTTGGTGGTAACGTGTGTGTGTTTCTCTTTGGGTTTTTCTTCTGTGGGATTATCTATTTCTTGTGGTTTCATGGTTGTATCTGTTTTCCTTACATTAAAGTCTTCCCTCTAGTGCTTTCTCTAGGGCCAAAATATAGATAGATATTGTTTAAATCTGGTTTTGTCATAAAAATATTTTATTTATTCCATCTGTGGTGATTGATAGTTTTGCTGCATATAGTAGCCTGGGCTGGCAGTCATGTTTTTTTAGTGTCTGTATACCATCTGACCAGGACCTTCTTGCTTTCATTTTTTCCATTGAGTAATCTGTTGCTACTCTGGTAGGTCTGCATTTATAGGTAACTTGGCCTTTTTTTCTTTGTAGCTTTAGTATTATTTCTTTGTTCTGTTCTTTAAGTGTATTGATTATTATGTGACATGAATAGTTCTTCTGGGGGGTTAGTCTATTTGGTTTTTCTATAAGCTTCTTGTATATAGCATTTCCCTCTTTAGGTTGGGAAAGTTTTCTTCCATGATTTTGTTGAAAATATTTTCTGTGCTTTTGAGCTGGTCTTCCTCTTTTTCAATTCTGATTATTCTCAGGTTTGGGCTTTTCATTGTATGTTTCTGATTTCCTGCATATTTTGTGTTATGACTTTTTCTTAGTGTTTTCTTTGACTGACATCTATTTCTACTATTGAATCTTCCACTCCAGAGATTCTCTCTTCCTGTTCTTGCATTCCTAGACTAAATATCTAGGAATTATGTGACATCACAAAATGATCAAGCCTAAGAATAATTGAAATGTAATAAAGAGAAGAATACTAGCTCAAATGCACAGAAAATATATTCAACAAAAATCATATAGAACAATTTTCTCAATCTAAAAAAATGCCTATAACTATGCAAGAAATTTACAGAACACAAAATAAACTATATCCCTCCAAAAGTCTGCCAGTCATATTGTATGTAAGCCACTAAACCTACAGAATAAAGAAAGAATACTAAGAACATCAAAGGAAAAAGGTAGTTACCTATATAGACAGACCCAAAATAATACCAGATTATTCAATGGAAACAATGAAAGTATGAAGGTCCTGTTCAGATATACAGATACTAAAAGATCATGGTTGCCATCCCAGGCTACTATACCTACCAAACTATCAATCACCATAAATTGAGTAAACAAGATATTTCACAACAAAACCAGATTTAAACAGTACTAATCTGCAAATCTGGCCATACAGAAAGCACTAAAAAGAAAACTCCAACCTAAGAAATCTAGATACACCCATAAAACCACAAACAATAGATAATCCCACAGAAGAAAATTTCAAAGAAAGGAAATGCACACTACCACCAAAAATAACAGAAAATAACTATCATTGGTCATTAATATTCATTAATATCAATGGAATCAATTCACATATAAAAAGATACAACCTAACATGATGGATACAAAAACAGAATCCATCTTTCCACTGCAAACAACAGACATACCTCAACTTCAAAGTCAGATACTGGTTCAGAGTAAAGGGTCAGGAAGACTTTCCAATCAAATGGTCCTAAGAAACAAGCTTGTGTAGCCGTCTTAATATCTAACAAAATGGACTTCAAACTAAAATCAATCAAAAGATACCAGAACCGTCATTACTTATTTATCTCAGGAAAAATCCACCAAGATGAAGTCTTGATCCTGAACATGTATGCCCCCATCATAAAGGTAATTATATATGTAAAAGAAACATTAATAAACAATAATCTAATATCAAACCCCAAAGATTAATAGTGGAAGATGTCAATACCCCACTCTCAACAACAGATAGGGCTATAAGAATGAAACACAACAGAGAAATAAGATATCAAACAGGTGTTATTACACAAATGGATTTAATGGGTATATATAACTTTCCACCCAAACACCAAGAAATACGGCTTTTTCTCAACACTGAATGGAACTTTATCTCAAACTGACCACATATTGACATAAAGCAAATATTAATAGATAAAAAATAGGAATAAAACTTTGTATCCTATTGGACCGCCATGGTCCAATAGGTTAGAGTTCAACAACAAGAATCACAGAAAGCCTACAAATTTATGGAAAATGAACATCTCTCAATTCAACCACCTGTGTGTCAAGGAAAAAGGTAAGTAATCAAAGATTTCCTAGAATTTGGTAAAATTAATCCAAAGCATACTCAGCCTTATAGAACACAATGAAAGTAGTGCTAAGAGGAAAATGCACAGCACTAGTTGTTGATGGAGTTTACTTAGAAGGCACCAGTACCAGATAGATATTTATTAAAATATAAATCAGCACTCACGGTACAGGTAACAGATTACAGTAGCACCTGAACAGGGACTGGAGTCTGGAACAGTGGACGAGTGATGGACGGATGATGGAATCCGATCCTCTCCCCAACATCCAGCAACCAGGAAGAGAGCATCTCGTGTTCCAGAAGCCCCTTTTCAATGGGGTTTCCCCGCCCCCTTCAGGGGCCCGGTGCCCTGTATAAGTGTCTTTTGACCTTATCAGCTGACACCTGAATCCCACAAGATCTCCCCCTTTTGTCTAACTAAGAAGGTTCTAAACTAAGACTATGTACAGTAGGAATTACTATGAGGTAGTATATAGGAGAGGACAAAGTACAATTTCTAATCAAAGCCTAACCAATATAAGGTACATCAAATAGTTCTAGAATATTGGCAGATAGTAGGGTATATAGATTATTTCAAAGGGTTAATCTGGGAAAGTTAAAATTTAACACCTGAGTATTCTTAACTAAGGGATAACAGGGTGATAACCTTAAATATCTATTCTTCAACCTCTTCAAGACCTGAGAAGGAAGGCGAATCACCTGAAAGTCAGAAGTATGTGGAAGTAGTGACTTCCAAAATTTGGGAGAGGACAATCACCTCTAGATTTGTGCACCATTAGAGCATCTATCATATTGGCTATAGACCTATGGTATCGGACAGATCTTTTCACAAGCAATTTTGGAGGGACTGTCCTATCCTGTCCAAGCAGGTTTCATCAGTCTCCATCCATCAACTTGTTCATCCAGCTTGACACCATGTGTGTACTGTCAGCAATCAAGGTAAGGACAGTTCCTTACTCAACTGGCCATTTTTTTGCCAAAAGGACAAACTCCAATGCAGTATCTTCGATGCTCAACACCATCTTGTGAAGGGAGCAGTGACACCAGGAGTCGTCGTGTCTCTCGTGGCCGAATTTTAAATGTTAAATGCCATATTCTCTGGGTCTATGAAATGGTTGAAGATTCTTGTCTATCTATGATATTCTAACCTGTATCCGATATGACTGGGATATGATACCTTAAATAATGTTGACTGCAGATTTTATCGTCTTAAGGAATAAACCCTGTACTAAAAATTAGAATATCTATATAAGGGGTGTACAATCCCTGAACAATGACCCTTAGTAGAACTATCGAACATTAGCCAGGGGTATATTACCAGGTAAAGTGGCCACAGCATTTTAGACATGTAAATATATATATATATATATATATATATATATATATATATATATATATATATATATCATCTAAACAGAGGTATATAAAACATCTTGTGCATATATCATAACTGGTGCAATCATACATTTTATCTAGTATAGTTAAATGGATGTAGTAATTGCATAGTATACATGACAATGATGTGCAAATATTTTAAACAAAGGTAGAAGCATATATAAAATATAGCAATTTCAGATTCAGTTTTACATAATAGTTACAGATTCAGATTTATATCGAAGTACAAGTTGCTTTGGTTATATAAAGCAATCTCAGATTAAACTTTGTACCAATGTACAAATTATCACAATTAAACATATAAAATGATTTCACATTTGTATCAATATACAAATATCTATGACAGTGCAAATTGTCTTTAGCATAGCCCATACATTCAGCTAGAATGGAGTATAGGTAGGTACAACAGTCTACCTTTATCTATTCTATCTATCCCCCCTCTCTTCTAGGGACACCCACCTGTAGTAGTAAGGTTCTTGGGTCCCTGGCGGCCAGGGGCCTGGACCCACAGACCTGTCGCCCGAGACCCCTTAGCCACCTGCCGGCTCAGACCCCCAGAAATGACTCAGACGCTTATATTAACTTCAGGCTGTTTGGCCTATGGATCAGGCACATTGCTAGCTAGCTCTTACATCTTAAATCAACCCATTTCTATTAATCTGTCTGCCACATGGCCCGTGGCTCACCAGTGTTCCTTACATGTTTCTTCTTGGGTGGCCTGCTCGATCTCTCTCTGACTCTGCCCTACTTCTCCTACCTAAACTCTGATTTCTCCTCCTACTTCTATGGTGCCTGTCATGGCCCAAAACAGCTCCTTTATTTAAAGATTGAGATTCACAGCATATATAAACGCATTCCCACAACTAGTTGCCAACATGAAAAAACCTAGAGAAATTGCACACAAGAGACTTAACAGCACACTTACCTGGGAGAATTAGAAGGCAGGAAATACTCATGCTTAGGGTGGAAATCAAATTAAAACAAAGAAAATGATACAAAGAATCAATGAATCAAAAAGCTGGGTTTTTTAGAGAAGTCAACAAGATAGACAAACCCTAATCCAAATTAACAAAAAAACACAGAGAGAGAGAGTTTCCAAATTAACAGAATCAGAAATAAAATGTGAGACATAACAATAGACACAGCAGAAATTAAGAGATTTATTAGGTCATATTTGAAAACCTATACTCCAACAAATTGAAAAACCTAAAAGAAATGGACAGCTTTCTAGACAGGTGCCACTTACCAAAATTAAATCAAGACCAGATAAGAGACTCAAGTAGACTTATAACACCCAAGTAAATTGAAACTGTTATTAAAAGTCTCACAAGGAAAAACCACCTAGGGCCATATGATTTCGGTGCAGAGCTCTACCAGACATTCAAAGAACTAACATCAACACCCCTCAAACTGTGCTATACAATAGAAACTGAAAGAATATTGCCATACACTTTTTGTGAGGCTACAGTCACCCTGATACTGAAACCACACAAAGATGCAACAAAGAAAGAGAATTTCAGACCAATTTCTTATATAAACAGTCATTCAAAAATACTCAGTAAAGTACTGCAAGATGAATTCAACAACATATCAAAAACATTCATCCACCATGATCAAGTAGACTTTATCCCATTAATGCAGGTATGGTACAACATACAAAAAAACTGCCATAATATAAACAACTTGAAGGAAAAAGAAGACATGATCGTCTCCTTAGATGCTGAAAAGTCCTTTGACAAAATCCAGCACTCCATGATAAAAGTCCTGAACAGATCAGGGATACAAGTAAAATACTTAAGCATAAGAAAGGCAATACACAGCAAGTCAACAGCCAACATCAAATGAAATGGAGAGAAACTCCAAGAAATCTCATTAAAATCAGGAGCAAACTGTGGTGGGATTCAGGCTTCAGCTGATAAGGTCTGAAGACACTTATTCAGGGTCCCAGGCTCCTGAAGGAGTAGCCAACCCCATTCATAAGGGGCTGCTGGAATCTTGGGACACCCTGTTTCCTAGTTCCAGACTGCTGGAGAGACCAGTTCTGCATCCATTGTCCACCACTTGGATAATCCAGTCTATCAGGCACCTACATAAGCTGTTACCTGTATTGTGAGTGTTGGCTTATATTTTAATAAATATTAATCTTGGACTGGTGTATTTAAGAGAACCTCCACCTTCAGCAAACCAAGGCTATCTTCTCTTCCCTATATTCTACATAATTCTCAAAGTGTTTGCTAAAGAAATAAAAAGGAGATTAATTGAATACAAATTGGAAAAATATAAGTCAAACTATCCCCATTTGCAGATGATATATTTGACTTCCCAAATTCTACCAAGGAACTTCTACAGCTGATAAACAACTTCAGCCGTATAGCAGGGTAGAAGATTAACTCAAATAAAACAAAAGTAATCTTATACACAAGAATAAAAGGACTGAAAAAGAAATCATGAAAAAAATTTTCCTTTATAGTGGCTGCAAATAGCATTAAATATCGTGGTGTAATTTTAACCAAATAAGTAGCAGACCTGCTTGACAAAAACTTTAAGTCACTGAAAAAAAATGGAAGAGGATATCAGAAAATGGAAAGATTTCCCATGCTCCTGGATAGGTAGGATTAACATAGCAAAAATGGCAATCTAACCAAAAGCAATCTACATATTCAATGCTATTTCCCCAAAGCCCCAAAAAAGATTTTTAGAGACCTTAAAAAGATCAATATTCAACTACATATGGAATGACAAGAAACCCAAGATTGCCAAAGCAATGCTGTTCAATAATAAAATTTCAGGGAGCATTACCATTCCTGACTTCAAGTTATACAGTAATAAAAACAGTTTGTACTGGCATAAAAATAGACTTGTGGATCAATGTCATGGAACTGAAGACCCTGATCTTAATTCACACACCTATGAACACCAGATTTTTGACAACAATGCCAAAAATATACAATGGAAAAAGATAGTATTATCAACAAATGGTTCTGGCATAACTGAATGGTAGTATGTAGAAGAATGCAGATAGATCTGTATCTACCCTGCACAAAATTCAAATCCAAGTGGATCAAAGATCTCAACATAAATCCAGCTACACTGAACTTGATAGAAAAGAAAGTGGGAAATACTCTTCAATGTGCTGGTGGAGGTGACCACTTCCTAAATATAACACCAGTAGCACAAAAATGAAGAACATCAATTCCTAAATGGGACTCCTGAAACTGTGAAGCTTCTCTAAGGCAAAGGACACCATCAATATGGCAAAATTACAGCCTACAGAATGGGAAAAGATCTTCACTACTCTACATCTGACAGAGGACTGATCTTTAGAATATATAGGGAAAACTCAAGAAACTAGAAGCCAAAAACCCCAATAATTAACTTTAAAAGGGGGGTTCAGACCTAAAAAAGGATTCTCAACAGAAGAATTTCAAATTGCTGAAAGACACTTAAAGATTTTCTCAATATCTTTAGCCGTCTGTGAAATGCAAATCAAAACAATTCTGAGATACCATCTTATACCTCTCAGAATGTCTAAGATCAAAACTAGAGATGACAGCCTATGCTGGAGAGGATGTGGAACAAAGAAAATACTCCTTCATTGCTGGTTGGAGTGTAAACATGTACAGCCACGTTGAAAATGAGTATGGCGGTCCCTCAGAAATCTGGGAATCAATCTCCCAATGATACAGCAACACCACTATTGGGCATATACCCAAAGGATGCACATTCTTACCCCAAGGGCATTAGCTCAACTATGTGCACAGCATCATTATTTGTAATAGCAAGAAACTGAAAACAACCTATATGCCCCTCAACTGAAGAATGTATTAGCAAATTGTGGTACATTTACACAATGGAGTACTACACAGCAGTGAGTACATATCATGCCTGTCTTTCCTGGTCTGTAGTACCTCACACAGAATGATATTCTCAAGATTCATTCACTTGCCTGCAAACTTCATAATATCATTTTTAACTGCTGTGTAAACTACAATCTACAACCTTAGAGCAGCTAAGTAACGGGGGGGAAGTTAAAAGAGATATCCATAAATCTTTGTGGGAAAGAGAAATAGAGATCTCATGAGTAAATTTGGATCATAATGGGTAGAAAGCAAGGGGAGGTGAGAACAAATCATGAGAAGAGGTGATTGAGAAACCTTGTGCTAAGGAAACCTCCAAGAACCCACAAGATGTCCCTGGATAGGTCTTCAAGCAGTAGTGGAGAGAGTGCTTCAACAGGACTTCCCCTAAATCAAATAAATTACCACCCTAGTTGTCATTATAGAACCTTCATCCAGTAATAGATAAAGGCAGAAGCAGAGATTCACAGCTAAGCACTAAGCCAAAGAGAAATTCCAGCTAAAGAGAGGGGGAGAGAGTATATGAGCAAAGTGATCAGGATCATGAGGAAGAGACACACATAGATGGCTGACCAAAGCTATTGGGTCCTCACTGACTTAAATAATTGCTTATGAAACTTCATGAAATGGAACTAATCCTCCACAAAAGTACATCATAGTAAAATGGTGTATAAAGTTTACAGAGCCTCTTGCACTAGGATCAATGTATGTTCCTGTTTTATAAACTGACATCTCATAGAGGAAACACCCAAATCAGCCTTTATACTGCAATGAGGAATTGGGACCTACCTCAGTTGTTTATGCCAGACCAAACTTACTCACTTTGTGATTCCTTACTCTCCTTAGGTAATGGATAGGGTAATGGGCTATGGGAAGGCTGAGGGAGGACTTGGAGGGACTGGGAAGATGAAAGGCATGGGGAGCAGTGGTACATATAGACAAAACTTTATCAATTAAAAATGGAAAACAATAAAGTTGTGTTGAAAAGGAAATGAAGAAAGAAAAGGAGAGAAGGAAGAAAGAGAGAGAGACTAGAGTTATATTAGAATTATTCTCACCTTCTATTTTAAACCTGATTATCAAGCATAGATCATGAAGATGGAGTTATGGGTGGATTACTAGGTCTTTGTATCCCCCATCTCTTAATGCCCACATTGGACACATAAGCTTCTTCTGCAGTTCCAAAGAAGTATAATAAACTTAAGTTATTTAACAAGATAAGAACCCACATATCTGTAAAATAAATTAAGTATATATGTAAACAAATAAATGAGAAAAATCTCTTCTTACAGTAGAAAATAAACTAACAGATTAGAAACCTGAAGAAATTCATAAAAAATTCATTTGGAAGACATTTCATAGTAATTTCTTTGCATAAGAATAATTTTTAAAAAGCTGAGTTTGATGGGTGAAATTCTGAGTAACCAAGCACATTGATACAGTCTCTAATAATGCCTCACAAAATTCATATTATATACAAATTTGGAACTACCTACTACAGAAACAGTTTATTCTACCTTAGCTAAGTATAAGTACTACTGTAAGCAGTGTCACTGGAATTTCATGCAAAGGACATGATGAATTAGAAGAGACCATCACAACGACAAAAATGAAAATTTTTATTTACCTATGGCAGAATGACAAGGTTACATATTTGAAAATGTAAGCATTATAAAAGTCAGAGAAAGTCTTATTTGAATGATAATAAACTCAAATTCAATTCTATCTATAAAGCTTGATAAGATGCTGAAGCAAAAATCCACTAATATAATTATTGCAATTTTTATAAAAACTTAAAAATAAACTTTGTTATAACCATAATTTCTTCAATTTGATATATACTCTGGTTATATGAGGACATTTTTGAGAAGTTTGTTGGACTATTTGTGTAGTGTATATATAATCTAGAAATTTTTCATTGAAATATTACAGTCATAGGTAGCTTCTGAATGATTTCTTTAATTCCAAAAGTAATGAGTCAACACTTCTTAGTGACCACTGGCAGACAGATTCACAGATAAGTCCTCAATGGTGTTAACATCCAGGACATCTACTAAATTATGACCTTAGTGTCTTCATATCCAATCTTTTGATCACAATCAGAAGAGAGATTATGAAGAGAAAAAGCTCTTGTCTATTAATTTTATCATTTTCTTATGAAGAAAGATAAAAATAAAATAGTTTATGTAAGAAATGATTTTAATTGAACAGGCCATGGGTTTTTTTCAAACAGGGTTTCTCTGTTCAATAGCCCATGGTGTCCTGGAACTCACTTTGTAGAACAGGCTGGCATTGAACTCTCAGAGATCTGAATGCTTCTGCCTCCAGAGTTTTGGAATTAAAGACATGAACTACCACATTCATTTCTGATAAGGAGGTTTATAAGAGAAAAAAATACTATATTTTGAGTATGATTTGTCACCTCTGAATCTCAGGTTGCAATATAATTCTTATAAAATGTTCTGCAGTAAGAACAGACTTGACATATTTTTGCTTTCATGAATATAATCATTCAATAACATAATTAACAGGTTAAGAAGTTGCTGTGCAGTGGGCTACATTAAGATAAGTTGTCTATACACAATCTAGTTTTTTTGTGTGTGTATTTTCTGTTATTATATGATTACCAAAATTCTCTAAACTAGTAACACATAATCATTAAGTATGGCTATCTGCCCTTTAAGTAGAACTAACTATAAGCCCAAGTATACCTCCCTTAATTCACTTATTTATCTGTCATTATATTATTAATAGAATATCACATATGTGCAGTGTATGTTTACATCAAAAGAATGGCATATGCTTTTGTAGCTCTTTCAATATGCCCCAAGATTGTAGAGTGCCTCAGCAGGAGGACAAAGGTTGTCATAACCTGGGACATTATTCGGAAAAAAAAATTAAAAATCCATAAGCATCCTCTGTAGGAAAATGTCCAATATTCTTGTAGTCTCTGGTACCACATTGGTCACTAAACCAATAAGTTTACTGTTGGGTATAGTGACACACACCTTTAATCCCAGCACTTAGGAGGCAGATATTACTGAATTCTAAGTGAATCTTGTCCACATGTTTAGTTCCAGACTATCAGGGATGCATAGTGAGACCTTTTCTCAAATATAGACAATTAATTTTAATGTCTCTGTATCTTTGATTCTTAGCTCTCTCTCTCTCTCTCTCTCTCTCTCTCTCTCTCTCTCTCTCTCTCTCTCTCTCTCTCTCTCTCTGTCTCTGTCTCATAGGTATCTAGTCCTCCCTACTCTTGCTCATGGTTGCATATGCCAAGATATCCTAGGAGCTTTCAGTGATTATCCTTCTCAACCTTCCATGTAACTATGGAAACACTGGGTTTACAGATACATGTAATCAGCTTTTACTTTCATTCTTGAAATTTTGATTCAAGTGTTCACACTTGTGTGGCTGGAACTTTTTATCCAATGTGCCATTCTCATAGGCCTTGGTTCATGTTTTAGCTGCATAAAATTTGTAATCCATTTGCATTTATTTGATGTATATGTTTGTTTGAATATGTTTAAATTAAAGCTGAATACAAAGAACATGGTAACTGTCAGAAAAAACTAAAAAAAAATAAACATAAAAGGAATGATAAAAATTCAACCTTCTAAAATAAATGTGTATATGTAAGTCAAATGAGACTGAAATATGTCCTCTTACATATAAGAATATGAGACTCTAAGTGGTGAGTTACTCTAAACTTTGTTCTGGATTGCAAGTAGGTAATGAACAACAGTACACATTTGGTATCATTTGTTAAAACTCCCAATTACCTAACAGTCAGAGATTCAAAACAAAACCTTATAACTCCATATACACGTACGAGAGAGAGCTATTACTTTGATTGCTACTTTTCAAAGGAAAGTTCTGTGGAGTGATCCTTTTGTAAACTGAAAACATTTGTCACAGTGATAGGTTTAATAAAGAAGCTGACTGGCTAAGAGTAGAACAGGATAAAAATTGAAAATGTACAGAAGAAAGGCAAATTCAGAGAGATCCTCAAGAAGATTCAGAGTGAGCAAGACATGCTAGAGAACAGGTAAAACCACTAGCCACATGACAGCAAATAGATGAATAGATATGGGTTAATTAAGTTGTAAGAGCTAGTCAATAATAAGCCTGAGCTATCAACTGAGCATTTATAATTAATATTCTCTGTGGGGTTATTTAGGCAACTGTGCAAGCTGGATGAACAAGATGACAGATAGAGACAGACAAAACCAGCCTGGACAGGATAAGACAGTCCCTCCAAAATTTTCCTGCTTGTAAAAAGATCTGTCAGGTACCATAGGTCTGTAGCCAATATGATGAATGCTCCAGTGGTGCACAAAATCAGAGGTTATTGTTCAGGTAGCTGTGTTGCTATCCTTTCCCAAATTTTAGAAGCCACTACTTCCATGTACTTCTGGCTTTTAGGTGATACATTTTCCTTCTCAGGTCTTGAAAGGGTTGAAGAATACGTATTTAAGGTTATTACCCTATTATCCCTTAGCAAATAACATTCAGGTGTTAGATTTTCACTTTCCTAGATGAACATTTTGAAGTAATTTATACACCCTACCATCTACCAATATTCTAGAAATATATGATGTACTTTATATGTGTTAGGTTTTGGTTGTAATTTGTGCCTTATCCTCTCCTAGATACTACCTCATAATAATTTCTATTGTATATAGTCTTAGTTTAGAATCTTCTTAGTTAGACAAAAGGGGGAGATGTGGTGGGATTCAGGTGTCAGCTGAGAAGACCTGAGGATGCTTATCCAGGGTCCCAGGCTCCTGAAAGTTGAGTGGCCAACCCCATTGATAAGAGGCTGCTGGGACCCTGGGAAACCTGTTTCCTTGTTCCTGACTGCTGGAGAGACCAATTTGGCATCCATCATCCACTGCTCAGATACTCCAGTCCCTGTTCAGGCACCACTAGAAGCTGTTACCTGTACCGTGAGTGTTGGTTTATATTTTAATAAATATCAATCTTGGATTCATGCATTTTAAGAGAAACTCTGCCTACAGGCAACAGATGCTAGGACAGTAAAATTCTGCCTACAAATAGCACTCAACATCTGAGGCCACAGATAAAGTAGGATCCTAATTGGTTTTATTAATAAAAAACAGGAGTCAGATATCAAGTGACAGCTAAAAAAAAAAAAAAATCAAAGAAACATAGCAGCAGCCACAGTCACTTCTTACCTCTCCAAAATCCTCAAACAAAAAGAAGGACTAAGATTCAGTCTTTATCTACCTTCTATTCCTGTCTCCAACTCTATAATGCTGGAATTAAAGGTGTGCACCTCCACCTCCTTGTTATATTTCTCTTTTAGACTGGTTTAATCTTCTTTAGCCCAGGATGGCTTTCAACACCTTATCTTTCTGCATCAATCTTCCAAGTAGTGGGAGGCCAACACTGTCTGGCCTCTATGGTTATCTAGTAGACCTTTGATATCCAGGTAAGCTTTATTTGTCAGAACATAAACAAAATATCATTCACTTACCCCTTTGTATAAATAAAAAGCCAAGGTTTTAATTAACATAGAAAAATTCTATACAATAAGTATAATAACTATATACAAATATATACAGGTGAAAATTACATTTGACAATGTCAGAGAAAATACATGATTATCTATTATTCTTGGTACATCTAAAGTGTTGTGCCTAATTCACTTGCTGTCCAAATTAGCATTACCAACCCAAAACTACCTTTTTGATGTACCTCAATGTTATACAATTTATGCCTTATTTATGAGTAGCTATTTTGAACTTGTTAAAAGCAGTATTATAACTATCTAGTCTTCAACTCCAATAGAGATCTGAGAAAAAAACATTACCTGAGTAAGCAGGAAGTGAAAGCAAATAATTTTGAAATGATACGAGAAATAATAAAAACAGATGACTGTAAGTTATTATATGGTTTAATTCTAGCAAAACCAGTACACTGGGGGAAAACATAACTTACAGCTTTAAGGTAATAAATACAGATCCCTAAAAAATACTTGCAAATATTATTTAATTGAATGCATTAATTTTTGAGTTACAAGACATGTGTTCTTAGTAATAGTAATAGTAAGTAATAGTATAGCAAGTATTTTAGTATTGGAATTTATTCTTTTACCATAAACGTGTACTAAACACCTCAAATACCTATGAAATTAATATTAAGCATATATTTAATCGGTCTCTAAAAATTTCTGACAAGCACAGACTTGTCTTTGCAATGCATTTACTATATTCAGCTGTCTCTAAATGAGAGATTTTTATGTATTATTGACATTTAGAGATTCTGACAGCTGACTAAAAGGTGAGTGGCAACCTGATCTTCACGCCAATCTATAAAATCACACATCCTAACATGATGGATACAAAAAATAGACTCCATCCTACTGATATGTATAAGAAACACACCTCAATTTCAAAGACAAATACTGGCTCAGAGTAAAGCATTGGGAAAAGGCTTTACAATAAAATGGTCCTAAAAAACAAGCTGGTGTAGCCATCTGTAGATGAAGTTTACTTAGAAGGCACCAGTGCAGGATAGATATTTATTAAAATATAAACCAACACTCACGGTACAGGTAACAAGTTATAATGGAGCCTGAACAGGGACTGGAGTCTGGAACGGTGGACGATGGATTCCAAACCGGTCTCACCAGCAGCCAGGAACCAGGCAAAAACAGCTTTCCAGGGTTGCAGCAGTCCCTTATCAATTGGGTTGGCCATGACCCCTTCAGGGGCCCGGGACCCTGGATAAGCATCTTTGGACCTTATCAGCTGACACCTGAATCCCAACACATCTCCCCTTTTTGTCTAACTAAGAAGGTTCTAAACTAAGACTATATACAATAGGAAATATTATGAGGTAGTATCTTGGAGAGGATAAAGTACAAATTCCAATCAAAACCTAATCTATATAAGGTACATCATATATTTCTAGAATATTGGTAGATGGTAGGGTATATAAATTACTTCAAAAGGTTAATCTGGGAAAGTGAAAATTCAACACTTGAGTGTTCTTATCTAAGGGATAATAGGGTGATAACCTTAAATACCCATTCTTCAACCTCTTCAAGACCTGAGAAGGAAGGTGAATCACCTAAAAGTCAGAAGTACATGGAAGTAGTGGCTTCCAAAATTTGGGAGAGGACAGTAACGCAGCTACCTGGACAATCACCTATGGTTTTGTGTGCCGTTGGAGCATCTATCATATTGGCTACAGGCCTTTGGTATCTGACAGATCTTTTCACAAGCAGAGCAATTTTGGAGGGACTGTCTTATCCTGTCCAGGCAGGTTTCGTCAGTCTCCATCCATTAACTTGTTCATCCAGCTTGAACACCATGTGTGTACTGTCAGCAATCAAGGTAAGGGCAATTCCTTGCCTAACCGGCCATTTTATGCCAAAAGGACAAACTCCAAAGGAGTATCCTCGATGTTCAACACCATCTCGGGAAAGGAGCAGTGACACCAGGAGTTGTCGTGTCTCTCGTGGCCGAATTCCAAATGTTAAATGCCATATTCTCTGGGTCTATGAAATGGTTGAAGACTCCTGTCTATCTATGATATTCTAACCTGTATCTAAGATGACTGTGATAGGGTACCTTAAGTAATGTTGACTGCAGTTTTTATTGTCTTAAGGATTAACCCCTGTACTAAAAATTAGAATACCTATATAAGGGGTATATAATCTCTGAACAATGACTTTTAGTATGACTATCAAATATTAGCCAGGGGTATATATACCATGTAAAGTGGCCACAGCATTTTAGACATGTATATACATATATATCATCTAAACAGAGGTATATAAAGCATCTTGTGCATATATCATAACTAGTGCAATCATACATTATATCTAGTATAGTTAAATGGAGGCAGTAACTGCATAATGGACATGACAATAATGTGCAAATATTTTAAACAGTGGTAGAAGCATATATAAAATATAGCAATTACAGATTCAATTTTACATAACAGTTACAGATTAAGATTTATATTGATGTACAAGTTGCTTTGGTTATATAAAGAAATTTCAGATTAAACTTTGTACCAATGTACAAATTCTCTCAATTAAACATACAAAATGATTTCACATTTGTATCAATATACAAATATATATGCCAGTGTAAATTGTCTTTATCTTAGCCCATATATTCAGCTAAAATTGTGTATAGGTAGATAGAACAATCTACCTTTATCTACCCTATCTATCTCCTTTCTCTTCTTTAAAAGAGATCTTTGAGGCTATATTATTGTTCTGTCCTCACCCAATTTTATAACTATTTTATCAGAATAATAATTAATCACAATCCTCAGAACACAAAACTTATGTGAAGGGGGGGGCATAGTCTTTCATAAGGTTGCTTCCTGCTGACTTAAGGGTGATGGCATCTCTTTGGGATCCTGTAAAAGCTAAAACAATGGTTAGATCCTAATGGATTGACTATACACATCTATAACCATTCTCAGAATAGTGGTTAACTCCATTCTAATTAGAAGTGTGATCTGAAGGATAATCGTAGTGAGCTATCTTGCAACCATTTTTGAATAATCTATTTTCTAAAAACAATCATTGATTGGTGCGCACCAGGTTCTTGATTTTTCTATTTTTGCCTCTGTCTGTCTGTCTGTCTGTCTGTCTGTCTGCCTGTCTCTTTCTCTCTCTCTCATATTCTCCCTTTTATTCTTTTTTCACTAGTAGGAGTTGTTGTTGTGGGGGCCCCATCTTGGTTCCAGATTCTTTGTAGATAGCTGATAGGAGGAAATGTTATTTACAATGGAAAACTTAAGCATTGTTGATACTCGAAGAAGATATTTATATTCTCTACGACTTCAGAAGATTATATGCAGACAGAATGTTTGAAAGGTACAGATACAGAGAGAAACAAGGCTTAAGATGTAGTCACAATAATATTCATTCCTAAACATTCTTTCTTCTGTCCCACACCAGGTGGCTTTTCTGATACGAGACAGAATTTTTCACATTTTCTTTACCAATGTACTTGGGTTTAGAGAGGGAGAAAGCCACTTGCTCCCAATCCAAATCCAGACCTATTAATAGTCAAATTAGGACCACATTTTTTTTGAGGTGTAGATGCAAGATTCAAAGCAGTAAGAATTGAGAGATTTCTCAGTAGTGCATATGTGTATCTCATAGTCTGTTGTTTATATTCCTTCATCATCGATCTGTCCTCTACTGCAGGTGATTAATTATTCAATGTCTAGTCAATATCTTAAAAACAGTTGTATCCATTTTCCTGTAAAGACAAAATTGAGACCCTGCCCTACGTTTGTTAAATGTGTTTTCCTTACCATGTATCCATTTGTCATATCAGGGATGAACAATTCTCCTCCTCAGGAAGGGACTCCTTTTCAAAGCAGACCTTTATTAATTTTGTCGGTACCCATATCTTTTCTTTCCCTGTTGAAACAAAAACAAAATTCCTTCCCCATCAAAGCACATATCCTGGCTTCCATTCTGAAGTCAACACATCCTTAAAGTAGATGGGTTGATTTATCTCAGAAGATTTCTCAATTACCCTATGTCTCTCAGCAGCTGATGTTCCCTTTTCATCAGCGTTAAAAAAATTTAAAGTCAATAAGGCACTGTGCAACCTATCCCTGGGTTTTCTCATTTCTCTCTTCTGTTTAAAAAGCATCTCCTTCAACTTTGCAGTGAGATCTCTCTACAACTGCCTATCCTGTAGGATTGTGTGGTATCCCTGTAATATGCTTTATGTTATAGTATCCAAAAATCAGCTTCATTTTTTGGGAAACATAAGCTGGAGCATTGTCAGTCTTAATCTGATTGGGAATTCCCATTATGGCCATGGATTTCAAAAGGTGAATAAGTACAGCATCAGCCTTTTCAGAACTCAGGGCAGTCTCTCATTGCATTCCAGAGTAAGTATCGATAGTATGATAATGTGGGAATGCCTTTCTGTATGCTGTGATCTCAATCTTTAAATAAAGGAGCTGTTTTGGGCCTTGACAGGCACCATAGAAAAAGTAGGAGGAGAAATCAGAGCATAGGTAGGAGAATCAGGGTGGAGTCACAGGCAGACCTGAGCAAGCCGCCCAAGAAGAAACATGTAAGGAACAGGTGAGCCACGGGCCACGTGGCAGACAGATTAACAGAAATGGGTTGATTTAAGATGTAAGAGCTAGCTAGCAATGTGCCTGAGCCATAGGCCAAACAGCATAAACTTAATATAAGCATCAGAGTCATTTCTGGGGGCCTTAGCATCAGTGGTGGAGGCCCGTGGCTAAGCAGTCTGGCACAGCAGGTCTATGGGTCTTGGACTTCTGTCTGTCCAGGACCAAAGAAACCCCCACTACTACAGTATGTTGTACATATTTCATCTTTCCGAATTCTGGGAAGTGAAACACATCCATTTGCCAGATCTCATTTCTCTGTGTACCCTTAGGATTACTTCCTGCAGGTAAAAACGGTTGGTTATAGAAAGAACAAGTGTTACAATTCCTTATTATTTCTTTGCTTGATGCCAAGTGATGGAAAAACTCTTCTTTAGTCCTTTGCTGCTAACATGATGTTTCTCATGAAATTCTGTGGCCTCTAGCACGTTTCCTATCAGTAACCGATCAATTTCATCATTAGCCTGTGCTAGAGGACCTGGGAGACCTGTGTGTGCCCTGATATGTGTTATGTACATAGGATGTATCCTATCTCTGAAAATATCTTATAGTTGTATGAACAGTAAGGTAAAGTCTGTATCATCAGGAATGAAGCCAGCAGTTTCGACATGTAAAACAACTCTTTCTGTGTACTGAGAGTCAGTAATTACATTGAGAGGCTCTGTGAAATTCAACAACACCATAATAACTGCATATAGTTCTGACTTCTGAACAGAGTTATACGGGCTCTGAGCCACTTTAATTAAGTTTTCAGACTTGTAGCCAGCCTTTCCTAAGTTGTTCACATCAGTATAAAATGTAGGAGCTCCAGAAATGAGTTTATCCTGTACCAAATGAGGAAAGATCCAATTAGTTTCCTTAATAAAATGAATTCTCTTGCTTTGAGGATATTTATTATTAATCTCTCCTAAAAAGTCACTACAAGCCTTTTGCCAAGGTTCACTGTCTGCCCATAATCAATCAATTTTTTCATTAGTCAAAGGCACAACAATTTCTGCAGGGTCCTTTCCTGTCAATTGGCGAAGTCTTAATTTACCTTTAAAAATCAGATCAGAAATTTTTTCGATATATGTTTTCAGCTTCTTGCTTGGCCTATGTTGCAGAAATATCCATTCTAATATAATGTTTTCTCTTTGCATTAAGATTCCTGTTAGAGATTGTATAGAGAGTAAAATAACAAGTATGCAATCCAGGTCTGGATCCACATGATCCACATGTGCTTCTTGAAGTTTCTCTTCCACCAAGTAATTCTTTCTTGGCCTCATCAGATAATTCTCTTGGACCATTTAAATCCTTGTCACCAACCAAATTCTTGAACAAACTAACTAGCTCATAGTTTTTTATACCAAAAATGGGCCATATATAAGCAATATCTCCTAGTAACTTTTGAAAATCAAGAGTCCTCAATTTATCTCTATTCAATTTCACCTTTTGTGGCCTAATTTTTTGTAAACCTATTTTATATCCTAAATAATTGATAGAATCTCCCCTCCGTACTTTTTCTGGAGCAATTTGTAGTCCCCAATCAGGCAATATTTTCTTTAGTTCTTCAAACAATGTTTCTAATGTCTTTGGGTTTGGGTCTGCCAACAAAATATCAACCATATAATGGTAAATGATAGATTGTGGGAAGCGCTTGCGCAGTATTTCTAGTGGTTGTTGTACAAAATATTGGCCTAAGGAGGGAGTATTCAACATTCCTTGGGGAAGGACTCTCCATTGGTTCCTCTTAGCTGGCCCTGAATTATTAAGAGTAGGCACTGTGAAAGCAAATTTCTCTTTGTCCTGTTCCTGTAAAGGTATGGTTAAAAAAAAAAAATCCTTCAAATGAATAACCATAATAGGCCATCCGTTAGGTAGCAGAGAAGGCAGGGGAATACCAGATTGTAAGGATCCCATAGGTTGAATCACTTTATTAATTGCTCTTAGATCTGTCACCATCCTCCATTTTCCAGATTTTTTCTTGACAACAAAAACAGGAGAATTCCATGGACTGGTTGATTTTTCGATGTGCTGAGCCTGTAACTGCTCCTGTACCAACTGTTCCATAGTCTAAAGTTTTTCTCTTGACAAAGGCCATTATTGAACCCAAATAGGCCTTTCTGTTAACCATTTCAAAGGCAGTGCTGTGAGTGTCCTTTTAGGTTCTATGGTTATAGGGTAATTCTTTTGTACAACCTGAACGGCTGGTGAATTTTCTTCATAGCACTTTAAAACATCAATTTTTGAAACATAATTGAGTCTCCAATTGATATCAGAACCAGAGGGATTTTAATCTGGGTATTCCATTGCATTAGGAGGTCGCAACCCCACAGATTCACCGCTATGTCAGCCATATATGGCTTCAACCATCCTTTCTGACCTTCTGGTCCTATACATTTGAGCCATCTCACACTCTGTTTCACCTGAGATATTGTTCCAATACCCAGAAATTGGATATCCACTGCCTGTAAAGGCCATCTTGGATGCCATGATTGTGGGGTCATGATCAAAACATCAGCCCCCATGTCAACTAAACTCTGGATATAAGTATTATCTACCCGTATTTTCAATTTTGGTATTTGTTCATTTATTGAAGTCTGCCAAAATATTCATTTTGTGATTCTTCTTGGAACTTCCGATTTCTCTTTTGAATTTATTCTATTATCTAATACCGTATGATCTTCTAGATCAGGCATTGAATGCCCTACTCGTCCTGAGAATGCTGGTCTTCTACTGTGACTGGATACGATCTTACCTTCCACGAATTTGGAGTCTGATTTTTGGGGGCTTCCCAGGGGAAGCCCCAAAAGGCGTTTCCCAATGGTAAATGGTTGCCTTCTTTGTCTCTGGCAGGTCTATATTCATTGGTTGAATGCCATCCCTTGCCACAACTTCTGCATAACCCAGATGGCAATGGCCTTCTATTTGAGTCAAACCTAAATTGGGTATTATTTCCAAGAGTACCTTGTGTACAATTCCGTCTTATATGGCCTTGTTTACCACAGTTGAAACAAGTGATGCCTTGGTTCCTTACCCTAATATTAGTGATGGCTTGGCCTACCCAATTCTCCTCATTGCAATGGAGAGATTTAGCATAGATTGCGTATTGAATCCACTCTTCTATAGGTGTGGCTCTGATCTTTAAAGGCATAAGCATTCTTCTATATTCTAGATTAGCATGATCAAAGGCTAGAGAAAGTATTAACTGCTTCCTAATTTCTGGATCTGATACTGCTCTATGTACAGCTGTGGTAAGCCATTGTAGAAAGTCTGTATAAAGCTCTTTTAAGCCTTGTTTGACCTTAGTATAATGCTCAATTTTTTGACCCAGGTCCAAAATCTTTTTCCAAGAATTCAGTGCAGCAGTATGGCATAGTAATAAAGTATGCTCGTCATAAGTAGTTTGAGCCTTCACATCAGCAAACATGCCTTCACCAAGGATTTGGCCTTGAGAAGCAAAGAAACCCCTAATTTTTCCTTGTTGTTCTAAGGTCCTAGCTTCCTCTCTAAACCAGCTTCTCCACTGCATATTCTGACTTTGGTCCAAGACAGCAGCCACTGGGTACCAGATGTAGTCGGTGCTTCACTTACAATGCACCAGTCTAAGATTAATATTTATTAAAACATAAACCAAGACTCACGATACAGGTAACAGCTTATATTGGCACCTGAACAGGGACTGGAGTATCAGAGCGATGGACGATGGATGCCAAACCAGTCTCTCCATCAGTCAGGAACCAGGAAACAGGGCTCCCAGGGTTCCAGCGGCCCCTTATCAATGGGATTGGCCACTCCCCCTTCAGGGGCCTGGGAGCATGGATAAGCAACCTCGGATCTTATCAGCTGACACCTGAATCCCACCACAAAGTCCTATGTGGTGACATATTTTGTATTTAATGAAATCATCCTGGAATATCAGAGAGAGGAAACAGACCACAGTCATTTCTTACCAACCCAACTTCTCAGGCCAAATAAAGGAAATATTATCTTCAAGAGTCCTCAGCCTAGCAGGTCATAGCTACAAAATAGCTGAATCTCTGCCTCTTTCTACCTTAAATATCTTTCCCACCAAGCTCTTTCATTTCCAAGTTTAACTATGCATCATAATACTAAAGTTAGGATTAAAGGTGTGAGCTAAAACTGCTTGGCTGTTGGGCCTAGAACTCCTAGAACTCACAGAAATCCATAAAGATCTCTATCTCCTGATGGATGGGATTAGAGGCAGGAATTAGTACTCTCTGACCTTTGTGGCTTAACTGTGGGTGATTCTGTTCTCTGCAATTCCAGGTTGATTATACAATATATCACCACAGACCTTAAAATACCAAATAGTCCAATTAAAAAATAGGGTGCACATCTAAACAGAGAACTCTAAACAGAAGTAACTTAAATGGCCAAAAGACATTGAAGGAATTACTCAAACTCCTTATCCATCTTCAGCCTGTTGGAATGGCTAAAATCAAATACAATGATGACAGCTCATGTTGGAGTAGATGTTGCAAAAGAGGAGCACTTTTCCACTGCTGGTAGGAATTCAAGTTTGTACTTTGTAAATCAGTATGGTAGTTTCTCAGAAAATTGTGAATCAATCTACCACAAGACTTTTCAATCTCACTCTTAGACATATACCCAAGAGATGTTCCAATCACACAACAAAAAATTTGCACAATTATGCTCATAGCAGCTTTACACATAATAGCCAGAATCAGGAAACAACCTAGATGTTACTCAACTGAGGAATGGATAAAGAAAATGTGGTACATTTGAAAGAATGAAATGATAGAAGAATCCTGTTTGACTCTTTCCCCCTTAACTCTCTAGTGTCATGATAACTGTTTGCCCACCAAGCCAAAACCCTCCCTCACCCCTCCCTGAGGCCCCTGAAGCTGACCGAGGTTGGCAGAGTTTCAGTGACTGTCTGCTCAAGGACTCAGAGCTTTGTTTACAGGATTTCTCAGCTGCATGTAGGATGTCTAGTCTAAACAAAGCTTGCTTCTTGCACTCTTGAGACACATTGCCTGGTCAGCCTGATCTGCACGTAGTGACTCAGGCAAGACCACCCTGAGTAACCATGAGAACTCCCCCTCCCCTTACCAGAGTGCTGTATTCCCCCTCCCCTACCTAAAATGCTGTATAAAAATTCTACCCTGAGAACATTCAGGGCTCTTGGCTATCTTCTTGCCTTGAGCCCATTCGCGAATGTAATAATTTTTTTTTTTTATCTTGCAAGAAATCTGGCTCTGGGGTCTTCTTTGTTTTGGTTGATAACATTTTTGGAGGTTCCACCGAGATTATAAGGACCCCTGTGGACCACTCTGTTGGTGAGTAGAACTGGCAATCTGGAAGTAGCCTTGCTTAGAGGAGGGCGTGAGCCCTCTCCAGCTGCGGCTGACAGACGTGTTGGGAAGCCGCGGGCTAGGACGCCCTAGACGTTGGGGCGTCATCAGGGTAATCAAGGAGGCTTGAAAGCCCATCTGCTGTCTTGAACAGAATCTGTAGTCAGGGCTGGAAGCCCATCTGCTGTCTCAGACAGAATCTGTAATATATCTGTGCCAGTTTCTGAACATTCTAGCCAGTCCGGACCTTTAGAAATATTTTTACTTTCATTTTGCCATTTGCAGCGCTGCTGGCTTTGTCTGTGTGTCTCTGTCTGTTGCTGGCTTTTCTGTGTGTCTGTCTGTTGCCGGCTTTGTCTGTGTGTCTCTGTTTTTTTGGACTTTGTCTCCTTGTTGTTGAAATGGATCAGAAACCCTCAACCCCACTCTCACCCTCTCCCACTGGTCTGAAGTCTCAAACAAAGCTAATAACTTATCTCTCATTGTTAAGAAAGGTAAATAGCAGACTTTCTGCACTTCTGAATAACTGACCTTTTGTTGTGGGATTCAGGTGTCAGCTGATAAGGTCAAAAGACACTTATACAGGGCACCGGGCCCCTGAAGGGGGCGGGGAAAAAGCCCATTGAAAAGGGGCTTATGTAACACGAGACGCTCTCTTCCTGGTTCCTGAATGATTGGGAATAGGATCGACTCCACCGTCTGTCCATCACTCGTTCACCGTTCCAGACTCCAGTCCCTGTTCAGGTGCTACTGTAATCTGTTAACTGTACCGTGAGTTCTGATTTATATTTTAATAAATATCTGTCTGATACTGATGCCTTCTAAGTAAACTCCGCCTACAACCTTTGGCGTTGGATGGCCAGCTACCGGGACCTTCCACAAGGGAGGCAGTTAAAGCCATTGTTTTCAGCCCCGGACCACATGGCCATCCTGATCAGCAGCTTTACATCTGGGTTTGAGAAGACTTGGCAGAGGCCCGTGAGGTGCCTCACCTCAGCTATTGAACTTGCTCTGCTGGCCGTGAGTCTGTTCAAGCTCTGGTGAGGGAGGCATCCACCCACTCGGGGCCTCTCCTGCCCAGTCTACCCACGTGTGGAGCCCTGCTCTCTGGGAACTCACCTCCCCGCTCCGGGCGGGCCCGGTTAGAGCAGAGGGAAGCCCTAGTCTCAGCCCTTCCCAGGGGCCGGGGAGTGACAGGCACTCAGCACTTGCCCCCACTGATGAGCAGAGGATCCTCCCAGCTGGGTCCAGCCGTTTCTCCCTCCTCCTCAACCCCCTTCTCTCAGCCTGTCTTCGGCTCCCCCTCCCAGGGCTCCTCCTCGACCTGTTCCCTGTCCGATGCTGCTTCTAAAGCCATTAAACTCAGCCTCTACTCCTGTTCCGACCCTGTTACCCCCCCTCTTTCCCCCAACTGTCTGCCTTCGGCTTGAGCACTCAGCTTTCTTCTGTTTGCTCACAGTACTGTTTCACAGCAGAACACTCACTTTGTGAACTGGATTAGGTACTGTGTCTTCATTGTGGAGTGCTGCCTAAAGCTTTTAATTACAGATGGTAAATGTTCAGTGCCCTGTCAATGGCACTGCTAATGGCAGGTGCTAAAAGATCTACCATTAATTTGAAAACTAGACACTGACCCAAGGGTACTGATGTCTAGTGTTATAGATTTTAAGTAAAGTCTTATAAGGAATAAAAATGTGAATGAAATCAAAAGCACCTATACTCTTGCCCATGGCTTGTGGAAAAAGTCTAGCTCTTCTTTGGGCAAAGACAACTGGCAAAAACAGCTTAGTGTGATGCCACAGCAGTTCACTTTCTGTTCAGATATCATGGAATGTATTGGTGCAGAAGCACCTACTGAATAACTTGCTTTTCAAAGAAAGCAACTGTTGAGTCCTGAATAATTCCTAAGTTTTTTCTTTTCTTTTTTGGGAAGGAAAATGTGCTTGTTGAAGATATTCAGAAACTTTTAAAATATAGTTTCTAGTATTCCCCTCCCCCATCTTACCTGAATCTCAGTCTGACCTCATTCTGCTTGATTCTAGTCTTCCCCCTTCTTATCCACCAGGAAGTCCTACTGAGGAGGCCCAGGCTCCTCCTGAGAGAAGCAGCCTTGACAGGCCAGTGGAGAGTCCTACACAGGGTACACACAGCTGAAGGGCTCAGTCCACTGAAGAAGTAGCGGTTGCACTGCCCCTGAGGCCCTTTGGGCCAGCTAAAAATGATGGGCAAGGGAGAGAAATGCCTGCTCTTCAGCACTGACCCTTCACTTCGCCTCCTCAGACCTTTATAACTGAAAAAAATAATAACCCTCCCTTCTCTGAGGACCCAGTGAGGCTCACTGGGCTCCTAGAGTCTCTTATGTTCTCTTATCAGCCCACCTGGGATGACTGCCAGCAGCTCTTAGGGACCCTTTTCACCCCTGAAGAAAGAGACTGGATCCTGTTAGAGGCCAAGAAAGTGGTTCCTGGCCCTGATGGCTGTCCTCCTCAGTTATCTAATCTGATTGAGGAAGCTTTTCCTTTAAAGTGACCTAATTGGGACCTGAATACCCCAGACAGTAGGCAACATCTTTTACTTTATCACCAGACTCTAATGGGGGGGGGTCTCCGAGCGGGGGGGGGGGGGAGATGCTGCACCAATTTGGCCAAGGTAAGAGAAGCAGTCCTAGGGCCAAAAGAGTCCCCCTCCGTGTTTTTATACTCCTTTTGATCCTGAGTCAGAGGAACAACGGGGGGGCTCTGGCCATGGCCTTTATAGGGCAGTCAGCTATTGATATTCATAGAAAGCTCCAGGGGATAGATGGGCTGCAGAACATGGCCCTGAGAGATCTAGTTAAGGAGGCATAGAAAGTGTTTTATAAGAGAGAGCATCAGCAATGTAGGAGAAAAGTAAAAAGGAAAAATAAATAAAGAGCAGCAGAAAATATGAATAGATACTAGATGTGCTGAGTGAGAGATGAAGAGAAGCAGAGAAGGAAGAGGAGAAAGAAAAAGAGCCGGTAGGCAGAAGAAAGGGAACAGAGATTAAAGAGAGAGCGAGAAGAAAAAGAAAGACAGAGGGATAAACGAAGGAATAGAAAATTAACGAAGGTCTTGGCTACTGTAGTAAGTGGAAAGAAAAGGCCAAAGAAATGTAGATATACCTGGGCCCACGCCAGAAACTTAGAATCCAACCAGTGTGCTGAGACAAAATTTATGAGCCTCCCCTTGGCCCTCAAGGACTAAAAGATAATTGGCTCGGAGCCTTCCCTGAAGCATGGGCAGAAACGGCTGAACCGGAGCTGGCAGTACAAAGGCCTCCTGTGGTAGTGTACCTGAAGCCCTCAGCCACCCCCATACGGGTCCGGCAGTATTATATGAGCAAAGAAGCCAGAGAGGGAATCAAACCCCATATTCAGAGACTGTTAGAACAGGGGATTCTGAGACCCTGTTAATCAGAATGAAACACCCCCCTGCTGCCTGTCAAGAAACCTAGAATGGGAGATCATAGGCCAGTCCAAGACAGTAAATGAGAGGCAGTTGACTGCAGAGGTCAGCATCCCAAGCTGATGCCCAGCCATGAAGACTCCAACTGGATGGCTCATGTTGCCTGTCTGTTCCTTGTTTCTGACTGAGAAGCAACTATGTGTGTTCAAAAGCCGTGGTTTCTTTAGCCAGTTCTCAGAAACAAAACAAAACAAAACAAAACAAAAACAAAAGCCACTGTGACATTGAGAGGTATGCTGTACAAATGCCTAACCTAACACCATCCCTCCAGCCAGGCAGGACTGAAGGGCCTCTGCTGTCCGCTGTGGGGAAGCCTAGGACATCTTCCCTGAGACTGGTGAGGAGGGCAGCAGGGCCAGGGCACAGGACTTTGACTTGACTCCAGCCCAGCTGAGAGAAGAAGTGACCATGCCAGACAGAATGTTCTTGGTACAAACAGAAAGCACCTCCATTGGGTGGAGTCACATTTTAAATGAAAATTTGTCTTTGACTATGCTTACACCTCCATGAATCTAGTCAGGAGCTGTTTGCCTTTGAGTGGACTGACCCTGAGAGTGGGTTTTCGGGACAGCTCACTTAGACTCGGCTGCCCCAGGGATTTAAGAACTCTCCTACCATTTTTGATGAGGCCTTGCATCAGGACTTGGGGAGCTTCCGGGCCTCTATGCCTGAGGTTACTCTATTATGACCTGTTGCTTGCAGCCATCTCCAAGGAGCAGTACCAAAAGGGGACCGAAAAGCTACTGGCTGAATTGGCTATATTGGGCCTCTGCCAAGAAGGCCCAGATATGCCGACCTGAAGTCACATTCCTGGACTACACTCTTCAAGATGAGATCGGAGCCACCACCATCTCACTCCACCCCCCCCCAAAGAGGTGCGAGCTTACCTCCAGATGGTGCATCAACTCACCCACTTGGGGACTGACAAACTGATGCAACTGCTAAAAGACAATTAAGACTTGACTACTCAAGAGAAGAAGATCCTGGTAAAAGCTGTAGTCAGCACATGTGAAGCTTGCCAGTTGGCAAATGCCTACCCGTCCAAGGTAATGAGTGGGATCCGGCTCCGTGGTAACAGGCCTGGTCAGTTTTGGGAAGTCAACTTCACTGAGGTAAAACCAGCCAAATATGGGCCAGCATTTGTAGGCCAGGTAAGTCAGAGGGTAGTCAAGGTATTGGGGATTGATTGGAAACTTCATTATGCTTACCAACCCCAAAGCTCAGGACAGGTTAAAAAAAAAATGAATAGAACCAGGGATTGATTGGAAACTTCATTATGCTTACCAACCCCAAAGCTCAGGACAGGTTAAAAAAAATGAATAGAACCATTAAAGAGACCCTAACCAAATTAACCATGGAGACTGGCCATAGAGATAAAGTGATGCTCCTACCCTATGCCCTCTTCCGAGCCCAAAACACTCCCTCTGTTCTCCCTGGCCTTACTCCTTTTGAAATTCTTTTTAAGACTCCTCCTATACGGGACTTAGCTAGCTCTAATCTGAATGTGCCAAATACCCCCCCTTGTTTGTTAGATTACAGGCATTGGCAAAAGTGCAGCATATCCTGTGAAAGCAGTTGTCTGATCTATACCAGCCTGAGAGAGACGAGACTCCACACCGCTACCAAGTGGGGGACTTCATCTATGTCCGGAGGCACCAACACTGGACCCTTGAACCTCACTGAAAAGAACCTTACCAGATCCTCCTGACAGAGCCAACGGCAGTCAAAATAGATGGGCATGCAACCCAAGAATAACTCCCTATGTCTCCACTTAGGTTTTTAATAATTCTAGAGATTTTTATGTAATGGTAAGAATTTTTCCCCATCTGACTTATCACAGAGATGAGGACTTTAAAGATGCAGTCTGAAAGATGGGCCAGATTTAGGAGAAAACCTGTCAGCCTGACATTAGCAGCATTACTGAGAGCCAGAGTATTAGCAGGAGTAAGCACAGGGACAACGGCCCTGGTAGAAAGACCTAAGCAGATGGCCTTACTAAAATCAGCAATTACTCAGGACCTCAATGCTATAGAACAGTCTATAGAGGCATTAGAAAAATCCCTTACATCACTTTCAACAGACTCACCACCTTCCTCCAGGGTAAAATAGGCAGTAAAGCTCATGATAACGAGACAGCACTATAAACAGATACTAAGAGATTCAGATCTCTAGGATTAGAGATATGCAGAAGGAAAAGGGTGGAATGAAAGAATGAAATGATAGAAGAATCCTGTTTGACTCTTTCCCCCTTAATCTCTCTAGTGTCATGATAGCTGTTTGCCCACCAAGCCAAAACCCTCCCTCACCCCTCCCTGAGGCCCCTGAAGCTGACCGAGGTTGGCAGAGATTCAGTGACTGTCTGCTCAAGGACTCAGAGCTTTGTTTACAGGATTTCTCAGCTGCATGTAGGATGTCCAGTCTAAACAAAGCTTGCTTCTTGCACTCTTGAGACACATTGCCTGGTCAGCCTGATCTGCACGTAGTGACTCAGGCAAGACCACCCTGAGTAACCATGAGAACTCCCCCTCCCCTTATCAGAGTGCTGTATCCCCCTCCCCTACCTAAAGTGCTGTATAAAAATTCTACCCTGAGAACATTCAGGGCTCTTGGCTATCTTCTTGCCTTGAGCCCATTCGCTAATGTAATAATTTTTTTTTAATCTTGCAAGAAATCTGGGTCTGGGGTCTTCTTTGTTTTGGCTGATAACACATTTATGCAATGGATTATTACATAGATGTAAAAATCAAGAACATCATGACATTTGTAGACAAATGGATGGGACTAGAAAAAAAATCATCCTGAGTGATGAAACCCAGGCACAGAAAAACAAACACAGCATGTACTCACTCTTAAGTGGATATCATATGCAAAGCAAAGCATAACCAAGGAAAATCCACAACCCCAGAATAGCTAAGTAAAGAGGAGGACACTAAGAGGGATACATATATTATCCCAAGAAGGGGAATGGTTAAGATCTCCTGTGTAAATTGGGAAGAGGAAGAGATGGAAGGGGATGGGGAGTGGAAACGAGGGATTGAATGACTGAGTTTGGGGGATGAAAAGGGAAGGCAATGAGATAATATCTTGACAAAGAGAGCTATAATGGGGTTAGGAAAAACATGATGCTAGGGATATCCTCAGGAACCCACAAGGATGTTCTCAGCTAAGACTCCTAGAAATTCTGGAGAGGGCTTCTGAACTGGCCTTCCTTTATACTCAGATTGGTGACTATCATAATTGTCATTATATAATTTACATGTAGTGGCAGATGCAGATGCAGATACTCACAGCCATGTACTTGGCTGAGATTCTGTATGCTTTTGAAGAGAGGGAGGAAGGATTATGGGAGCAAGGGAGCTGAATTCATGATGGAATAACCACAGAGACAGCTGAACAGAGCTAGTGGGAGTTCACAGACTCTGGAGTGATAGCTGGGGAGCCTGCATAGAACTACACTAGACCCTCTGAATGTGGGTGACATCTGTACGGCTTGATTTGTTTGTGGATCCCCTAGCAAAAGAAGTAGGACTGGTCTCTGGTACATGAACTGACTTTTTAGAGCCCATTCCCTATGGTGGGATGTCTTACTCAGCCTTAATTTAGAAGGGAAGGACCTTTTTCTGCCACACCTTGATTTGCCAGACTGTGTTGACTATCCAAGGGATGCCTTAACCTCTATGTGGATTGGATGGGGAGGATATGATGGTAGGGAGGTAAAGTGGAAGGAGATGGAAAAATGATTGGTATGTAAAATAAAAAACATAAATAAAGCCATTCTGGTGAGTTACTAAAAGACAAAAAAAAAGAAATTATAGAGTACACACAAATTTAAGGAAACTAAACACCATGCTATATCATGCTATATAATGATGATAAAGTGAAGGAAACAATAAAGAAAGAAGAAGATTTTTAACAAAAATTTATAGTATGCAATGAAGGTTATCTTAAGAGGAAAGATTATAGCTCTACATAAAAAACTGAGAGACACCTTGTTAATAAAAATGATGCATCTGAAAGCCTTGGGAAAACAAGAATAGCTAATACTATTAATAATAGCTGAAAACAGTAAGTAATAAAAGACAATAAAAATCCAGTCTGACATTAAGAAAATTGGGTAAAAAACAATGAAACAAGCAAAAGGTTGTTTTTTTTTTTTAAAAGACTGGCAAACTTGAAAAACTTAACTAAAAGAATGAGAAGCCCCAAATTAATTTACTGGATGTGAAAAAAAAAAACAACAGATACTGAGAAAATTCTTTAAAAAAATTCTATATGCCATCAATCTGGAAAATATAAAAGAATTGATTTCTAGATATACATGACCTATGAAATTATACTGAAATAAGTAAAGAGACCTATAACAATCAACTAGATAGAAACAGCAATTTAAACTCTCTAAACTAAAAACCAAAACAGAAACAGATTCATTGTAGAATTCTACCAAACTTCCAAAAAATTAAATAATTCTCAAATTATTTCATAAAATACTTAAATTCTTTTTACAAAGCCACTATTGCCTTGATTAGAAATTCAGATAAAGACCCACCAAGAAAAGAAAATTATAGGCCCTATCCCCTCATTATGGAGGTGCAAACAATTAATGTCTTCTGGTTTAGGAAGACTTTGTTTTCTTTGGTTCCATGTAGGTCAATCACACTCCAGTGGATAGTTTAACATGATAAATTAAAATTATTTCTGTAATGGAAGGAGACTGGAACAATTACTGTATCTCAAAGCAGAGTCAATAATAAAGCTAGTGATCACTTGCAAATTAAGAGTATTATCCAACTATGTACTCAGCCTGTTTATTGAACTTGACATTTATAAAATAATATAACTACCAACATTACTTTCTCTAGAATCCTGTATAATATGAATTTACAGTCTAAATGGCTTTAATATTAATTGTATATTTTTCCTTGCCTTTGAGTTGGGCAGCAATATATGTATATTTGCATGTATGGTATAATAAAAATTTACTGAAAACATCAAAGATATCAAAATTGACCTTAGAAAATGACTATACATCATAAATTTCAGAAGCAATATGGATATAGGTAGATATGGGCAGTGATGTTTGTAATACTGTTTTTTACCTGGATGAATTGGAGTTGTGACTTAATTCATTGCATATTAAAGATTTCTATACACTATCCCTCATATTTCTCATGTGATATTTTCCATGTAATTCAATAAAAGCTCCTTGTTAGGGGACAGAAAAGATAGGACAGCATAAAGGAAGGCACAGATTCTAAATCAAACAAGAGACAGATTACAAATAGGCCAGAAATCATAAGCTATTGATGGTTGGAAGGCACCAAGAGGTAAGCAGAGAATTGAGTTTAGTCTTGCTCAGACTACTCCAAGAGTAAGTCTTTAATTTATTTCTTAAATGTAATATTTGCACATATTGATGACTCTTGAGTTTGTATGTATTTAAATGACTCAGTCCCAAAATCGCATATATGGACAGCAAAAATTTGGGTGAATTAAATGTAAAATTAAGAGATAAGATATTGAATTGAGGAATAATAAGTTACTCATGATGGATTTGGAAAGAATTAGGGTGAGTTTAAAGGTGAAATTAGTCAAAATATAGTGTTTGAAATTCTCAAATAACTAAAAATATTTTTTAAAAACTTTGGCTTTCAAGCCACTTCCCATGAAACTAATTAATTAGTAATATTACACAATGTTGTTCATTTTAAAAATTCAGAGAACAATGTGCAATTCCCTTCCTGGATGGCATCATAAGTATGGTTAAACTCTCAGTTGTGGGAAATATCTAGAGAATGATTAGATGAACCAAGAGTAATTTGAGGACTTTAATTATATACACTTATATACTTATATCCACTGAGTATTCATTGACTACCTACAGAGACAATATCATGGGGGATTTTTAAAAACCCAAGCATAAAACAAAATATTAGAGGAGCTTGAGAGATTGCTCAGCATTTAGGACTTACTGTTTTTCAGAGTATTGCTCTTGGAAACTGACCCAAGTCAGTTTCCAGCACACATGTAGGCATCCAGCTCAAGGGGATCTGACACCATCTTAAGGCTTTTTCTTGGGCAGCTACACACAGAGACACATAGACGCGCACGCACACACACACACACACACACACACACACACACACACACACAGACACACACACACACACAGAGAGAGAGAGAGAGAGAGAGAGAGAGAGAAAGAGAGAGAACAAATCCTATTTGGTCTTAATAAAACCCAGAGCCAGCCATTAGGGTAACTGCTGAAAGATCAGAGAAGCAAGGGAGTAACCACTAAGAACATATATCTACTGAATCCTGAGGCCAAAATGGCTGACCTCCTGTCCCCTCAAGCCTTAATTTTCTCTCTCTCCTCAGCCATATCACTTCTAATTTCAACCTCCTTAGTGCTGGTATTAAAGGCATGTGTGCCTCATAAATAATGAGATCAAAGGCATAAGATCACACATGTTGATATTAAAGATGTGTGCCACCACCGCCTAGCCTCTATGGCTAGCTAATGGCTGGCTTTGCCCTTAGATCTTCAGGCAAGCTTTATTTGATAAAGCATATACAAAGTATCACCACAAACAATGTCCAGCCTACAATACATATACCTTGTCCTCTGGATCAGCCTGAGAAGTGTACCTCTTACCTTTTTTCAAAAAGCTTCTTTTCTTCAGCAGAGTCCATTATGGAAAGCCACAATTGGATAAAATGCAAAGAAAAACTGATCATGGGTTTCCTAGTCCCAGTTGTCACATCTAAAATGGCCTCTACACCTAAAGTTCAAGGACATTGAGCAACAGTGGCTAGAAAGATTGTAAGAGTTTTAAAACTGGGAAATTTGTTTTGAGATTGTCTTTCATGTATAATAGAGAACCTAGACAGATGACATTTCATGTCCTTTTTTTATAGTATCAGTATTAATTTTCTCCAAATGCTGTAGGTATACAATGAAAGCATATGTGTGTGAGTATGTTGCAATGTATATTCTCTCTATTATTCCATAATATATTCTTGCTTGAGGACAAATATGGCAGCAAATGACCTTTCAGTCTTTCTAACTCTTCAAGGCCATGATCCAAATCATAATCTTTCCATGAATCAACACAGCAAATAAAAAGAAATGTTAAATTATTTAAGAATAAGAGAGACCTTCGATTTTCAGTGTTGAAAAACATACCAGGGTGGGGGAGCTGGAGATTTAGTGCAGCACAGCCAGAAACATGAGATCAATCTAAAGAACAGCAAGAAAGGAAGAGAGGAAGAAAGTAAGGAAGAAGAAATCTAAAACTGCAACTACTAGAGTCTTCCTTTCTTATCTAAAATATTTTTATTCATTTTACATACCAACCACAGATCCTTCTCTCATTCCTTTTCCCACATCCACTCCACACTACTATTATCTTTTCCAAAAAGGAAAGGCCTCCCATGGGAAGTCATAGGCACATTCAGTTGAGGCAGGTCCAGGACCCTCCTCACTGCAACAAGGCTGTGCAAGGTGTCTCACCATAGGTAATGAGCTGCAAAAAGAAAGCTCATACACCAGGGTTAGATTCTGATCCCACTGCCTGGGCCCCTTAAATAGAGCAGGCTACACAACTTTCTCCTGTATGCAGAAGCCCTAGTCTATTCCCACACAGGCTCCATAGCTATTGGTCTAAAGTTAGTGAGTTCCCATTAGCTTGGTTCAGTTATCTCTGTAGATTTCCCCATCATAATCTTGAGCCCCCTTGCTTATAAAATTCCTCTTTCCTCTCTCTGTTTGACTGGCCTCCTGGAGATCAGATAATTGCTTGGCTGGGTGTCTCTGCATCTGCTTCTGTCAGTTACTGGATCTATGACAAAGATAGAGGGTATACACCAGTCTGATTACTGGAGAGCCAACTCAGGTACCTTCTCCACTATTGCTCATAGTCTAAGCTGGGGCCATCCTTGTGGATTCCTGAAAAAATCCCTAGCACCAGGTTTTGCCTCAGCCTAGGATGCATCCCTCTTTCAAGATATCTCTTTCATTAATCTCCTACTCTGTTTCAGCTTCAACCATCCTATTTTCTTATGTTTTCATCTCCCATCCCCTCTATTGACACCTTGCCCCAGTCTATTTCCCATAGAAAGGTCTTGTATTTCAAAGAAACTCTGTACTACAAAATGAATTACATATAGGTATCTTATGATAACATTTGACAATATAGCCCAGAACAGTTTTTCAAAGAATTATCAAGAACTTGTGGGCAAAAATAAACTGGAAAGAGTTGAAATGTTATACTCAATTCAAATCCCAAGCTTTCAGTCATTTGCTGAAAATTTGTTCTCTGAGGTTTGTGTTGTTTGCTATTATAATATAAGATATATAAAATAACATTCTCTAAAGTAAAAGAAAATTTCACAACAAAAAAACAATAACCATGTTATGACACTATTTGTGATTGACTGATGTCTTTTAGGTCAGTTGTTTTATGTTTTAAGCTATAACCCCATATAGGTCTTGAAACTAAGTGTAGGGTCCATAAAAAATTTAATAACAAAGAGTATCTGTGTGTAGCCACCAAAATCTAATCCAACATCAAACACATAATGAATCATAGGTGTTTCTGTCAGTACTCATCCATGCTGCACTGAAAAACTTTCACCAGGACTTTGGCTCTGAACACACACAATAAACACTTTTTACTGTATGTGATATCACACTTAAAAATATAGTGAACAATACCTGAAACACTGTGGCTTAGACTCACGATATTGTATATTTTAAATTGCAGGGTTTTTAGTGTGTACATATAATATACATGAAGTGAAGATGTTTAATATTTTCAAAGTTACTTTTCAGGATGTAGGTGGGAAATTATTATATCTTTGGATTTTCTTGTGTTCAAATATTTGATCTTTCTAAATTTTTATTTTTTTACCCCTCTTCTTCCCCTCCTTTCCCTCCTCCCAATCCCTTCTAGTCAGCCATCAGACTCTCCCCTCCCCATCCTCCCATTCCATCCCCCAAAAGGGCAAGAAGTGACAACGTGGGTCCACTAAGCAAGGCACAAATTTCTTAGAGTTGTTAGCCTGAGTTTCATTTGTAAAAATCATTAAATACATTTTAACTTTGGATTAAGATAAAATTTCCAACAATTTCTTTCTTTCTTTCCTTTTTTTTTTCTTGAGTCAATTTGCCAAGTATGAGCATCACTATGTGAAGAGAGATGGCTTCCAACTGTTTCTGAATGATACTAATATATTTCTCTTATTTTGTTATATATATATATATATCTAAAGTTTCATTCTCAACATTGTTGATTATAAAATCAAAATATTGATCAACTCTGCAAAACATTGAATATACTGTCTTTGAGAATCAAACATTCAAACAAGAAACATTTAATCATTCCTATTAAAATAAGCAAGTACATCCATCAGAACGAATGTAAAAATTCTCGGGAGCTCACTGAATCAAAAATAGCCACTGGGAAACCATCAGGAAAAGGAACTAAACTCTTAAAGGTAGATGACTGTTGATTGGCACGGACAGTTTGTGGAGCTTCTTGCAGTAGGATCACAGGATATTCCTGGTGCATGATTGACATCTTGGAGCCCATTCCCTACAGAGGAATACCTAACCTGGCCTTAATATCTAGATGAGAAAATCGAACTTGCCTGGAGTGGGTGTGCCACACTGAACTGACCCACTTTGGGACTTCTTGCCTTCCTTGGGGAATAGATGGGGGGACAACTTGAGGGGAGGCTGAAGGAGGACTAGGAGGGACTGGGAGGAGGGAAGGGTGAGTGAGCAGGAGCATACATTGGAAAACCCCTTTTTAAATAAATAAAAAAAATGAAATACCAAAACAACAACAAAAACGATAGAACAGCCCACTCTTTTCTCTCCATCCTCTCCACCATGTGTTATTATTTGTTTTGTTGAACTTGGCCATTCTGGCAGTGGAAAGATAAAAATCTCAAAGTAGTTTTAATTTGCATTTACTTTATGATAAAGAGATTAAACATTTCTTTAATGGTTTCTGGGCTGTTTTTGTTATTTATTTTTTTTTTTAAAGACATCTGTAGCCCATTTTTAACTGGATTGTTTTCCTATTGTTGAGCTTTTTGTTTGTTTGGTTGGATTTTTTTCACTATTGCTAACTTCTTTACATATTCTGGATATTAATTGTCCACCAGGTATATAGTTGGTCAAGATTGAATACATTCTGTCTCTTTGCTCAAATTTTGGTGTCCTTTAGCATATAGTAGCTTTTCTGTTTAATGAGATTGAATTTATTTATTTTGTTCATTTGTTTGTTTGTTTTAACATCTGAACCACAGTTTTCCATTTCTCCTTTATTTCCAATCTCTCCTTCCCACTTCCCCTCCCCACACATCCATTTCTCCTTACTTTCTCTTCAGAACAGGGCAGGTTTTACAGAACAGGGTCGATTATCCACTTAATTCCTGAGAAAGTTTAAAAAGGGTTTTAGCAGAAACTGAGCAAAGGCAGCTTCCAAATTGTATATACGAAGCAGGTCTTTGTACAAAGAAAGTGTGGCAGCCAGGTCACATTCAAAATGGCGCCAGCGGTCTGGAGGCAGGCAGTGTAAGCTGTAATCAGGCGGGTTCCTGAAATCTCACAGAAGACTCAGTAGCATGTGATTGATTTAAAATTTCTGTTTATTTTGAACAAAAGGAAACAAAGACAGTTTCTTAGTAGCAGCATTTTCTTTAGTCGGCTCTGTTCACTGGCCACGAATAGAGACATGGTCCCTTTAAGAGAACATAGTGATTCAGCCTAATCTGCAAAAACTATGCTGTTCTTTTAGAGAGTGTATTTTAAAAGCTCTTATGGTTAGAAGATGATTAAGGATTCACAATAAAACAGATTCAGATGTAAAGAAAAACCTGTAAACGGGTTACAATGTGTGTAAAAGGTACACAGGCTTCAGAGAAAAATAGAAAGAGGATTAAGTCTTTAAAAAAGAAAAATAGAGTAATAAAAATATAATAAGCCATGTAAAGATGAAAAATACACACAAAATCTAGATTTTGGTTGTTATTGTGTTTTCTTTTAATTTTTTAACTGTTAATGAGCTAACTGCAGAAAGACAATGGACTACAAATGCAAAGGCTACTAAGTTAAACAAAAATATATATTTTAGAGGTATTTTGATTTTAAAATTTGTGTCTAAGGATTTATTGCTTTGGAAGAGTTCTGCTCTTGTTCCCACAGAAGATGAGAACCTGTGGATTGCTTCCAGGCAAATATGGTTTCATCAACCAAGACCCCCTGAAAAAATCTCTGATGGGAAGAGATTATGATCTAGTCTCAACAATCCATGAGATTTTCAATGCCCCTTAATCAGCAGGAAGTAGTAATAGAAAACTACGCCCAAATTCCCAAAATATTGTTCCTAAATGTTTGTTTTCATTATAAATAGTTAATGGTCATAGTTAATCTCTTTCTAAGAAGAAAAAGGCGATATGGTATATAAATGATTTTCTAAAAAATTAGATTATTCAATTTACTTAGATCAGGAAATCAGCTTTACATTGGTATAGATTTTGGTTTATTGATACAAATTTAAGGTCAATTTTGTTATGCTGTATGTGTTTTTCTATTCTTGTTTATGGTATGACATTCATGTAACTGATTTAAAATTGTAATGTATAATTAAGAAATGAAGCTTAATAGTCACCTTTGATAATCAAACTTATAGTTAGGTTAGTTAGGAATTTTAGGTATACAAAGATATAATTCAATTAGATAGGTAATCTTCAAACACTTCTAAGACCTACAGAATATGGCATTTAAAATGTTTTAAGAACTTAGACTTTTCTGGACAGTGAGACAGATCTACTCCTGGAAGCACCAATTTACTTCAAGAGAAAAATGGACATCGAAGAAACTCCATATGGAGTCTATTTATGGCATTGGTTAGCCAATGGACATAAACCTGTTCTTATATTAACTGCTTGACAGTATGCTGTTAGAAGTGGACATGCAGGTTTCATAGGAAGGTGACCTCTGAACTTTGGCAGAACAAGCCGAGATGGTCCTTCAGGTTCTTGCTTTGCAGAAAAACTGTCAGAAATTCTTCAAGACTCGAGTAGAAGCAACTGATGAACTGTGCCAGAATGGGCAGAGCAGATTTCCTGCTTCACTGAAATGAAAAGAGACTCTGGGCCTGTAGGCTGAAGATGGATGCCCCAACTTTATAAAGGAACTTTGGGTGACTGTCCAGGCAGATAGGTGTCATCTCTGTCCTTTCTAGATTTTAGAAGTCACTTGCACTTCTGGTTTACTTGGGTAAATATATCCTTCTGTGGTCTTTGACATAGTTGAAGATTAGATAGTTATAAGTACAATTCTTCTTAGTCATTTGAAAGGTATATTGGATATGAAAAAAGATAGATGATAGAATATTTTCTTTAATTTTGCTAAATACAAATAGACTAGATATTGTAACTGTAATTCTTGCTTGATAGCTATTTTGTTATATGTAATTTTACTAGGTTAAAATTCCTTTTTGATTAGACAGAAAGAGGGAAGTGATGTGGGAATGTCTTTCTGTATGCTGTGAATCTCAATCTTTAAATAAAGGAGCTGTTTTGGGCCATGACAGGCACCATAGAAGAAGTAGGAGGAGGAATCAGAATAGGTAGGAAAGGAAGGGCAGAGTCAGAGGCAGACCTGAGCAAGCTGCCTAAGGAGCAACATGTAAGGAACACAGGTGAGCCACGGGCCACATGGCAGACAGATTAATAGAAATGGGTTGATTTAAGATGTAAGAGCTAGCTAGCAATGTGCCTGAGCCATAGGCCAAACAGCATAAACTTAATATAAGTGTCTGAGTCATTTCTGGGGACCCGCGCGGCTGGGTGGCTAAGGGCTCTGGCACAGCAGGTCTGTGGGTCTGGCCGCCTGGGACCCAGAAACCTCGCTACTACAATGACTAGGAAGTGTGAAGGGAGAAGGAACAGTGGAAGGTATGTTTAAAAATCCCTTTAAATAAAAAAAGAGGCTTCAGCACCAACAGGCTCACCTTTTCTGTGCTGCTGCCTCCAGTGAAGCAATGCTCTAGTCACATTCATGAGGTACTGTACTTTGTTTGCTTCTCCTTATCACTCACCCAGGTTGGCTCCAGGTTGATGTTCATTGTAGCTCCTTCTGGAAGCTAGCTGAATCCCTTAATCAACAAAGGCCCAACAGAATTGATAACCTTTGCTGTAAAATTTGCTAACATATATACACTATATTTCTAACATATAGATATTTTCAAACATGAAAGTAAAAATGTAAATGAGTTATGCTTAAGGCCTAAGTGCAAATGACACTTCTTTACCAGCTGTAACCTACATTTTATTTTTTTAACAATCTCATTACAAACCTCATTTCTTAATTATTTTTTTAATCCCATTCATTACTTGGACATCTGAGACAGGAAGAGCTTTGTGAGTTCACGGCCAGCCTGGACTACATTGTGAGTTCTAGGACAGCCACAGCTACATAATGTGGTATGTTGGGGAAAAGACAGCAGCAATAACAAAAAACCTGAAACACAAACTTTTTTTTGTACTTCCAGTAAAAATGACAAGAAATGTATATAGTCTAATTTAGGAAACTTCCATAAATTCTCATCATCCAGGAAAAGAATTTTGGGAAAGCAGAAATTATCAGTGATGGGGAGAATTTCATAGTTTTTATAAAAGAAGATCAAGGTAGAAAAAATTTGGATAGTTAAAATGTGAGGAAATGTTTGGAAAATAACAAACATACTTATACTCTAAAATAGCTTCTCTTTGTCCTATCTTTCACCAAATATATAGCCAGCATCCAGTTTACTTTCTGCACATTCTAGTTATTGAGAATTTGTCCCAACATGGGAAAATAGGAACATAAAATGGATTGAAGAAATAACATTTGAGATCATTAATGCTACAAGTACAAAAAAATAAGATATTGCATATTGATATTGGTATGAGAATTAACTTTTTGGACATGACATGAAAAGTCATGGCCTATCAATTCAAAAAACAAATGAACAGAAACAAATGAACAACAACAAAAATAACCAAAATTCTGCATAGAAAAAATAATTAAGAGTAAGATTAAATATTTTCAAATGCTATAAACTTTACTTCTACAAATTATTTTAATTCTGAAAATATTAAACCTTAAGCTTTACTACCATACATATACAAATAGAAAATATTCATTAATTTTAAGATGTTCTATGAGTGTTTATGTATATAAAAAGTCCAAAATGAACTTAAAACTATAATCTTTAAATGTTATATCTCAAAAGTATCAAAACTGTGGTATCACAATAAATCTGTTTTGCAATATATCAAATACAGGATTAATATTTATTGGAAAGTAATTTAACACTCACAATCACAGGTTACAACCTAGGAAGATACTTGAGTGAGTGATAGTATGGTCCAGGTGATGGATGCTGATCTAATCTCTCAAGAACACAGGAACAAAACAGGCCACTCAAGATCTCAGCAGCCCCTTTGGAATGGGGCTGGCCACACCCCCTTCAGGCACCTGGGACTCTGAATACATGCCCTTCAACCTTATCAGCTAACACCTGAATCCCACCACACTGTGGGGCTGGGCAAATGTCTCAGCAGTTTATAGAGTATTATTCCTCCAGTGTTTGATTCCTAGAACCCACATCAGATGGCTCACAATCACTTGTAATTCTGTCTCTTGGGCACCCACACATGTAGCATATAGTTGCACACGCGAACACATATATATGACTAAAACTGAAATAAAACTTTTTAAAGTATCAAATTAGAATGAAAAACTAGAAAACTCATTATTTTAGCTGTAGTTTCAAGTTTGCTTAAAAAATAGTCATTAAAATTGAAGACCCACTCATGTGGCTCTGGCAGGCCTAGTCCTCCTCCGCATTTGCTCTGCAGTACTAAAGCTAATCAAGAAGGCATATTCCCTTATTTGGCCACTGCCTCCTACTGGGGCTGACTACGAAGGTCCAGCTATAGAAGTATTAAAATCCAGCAATCAGAAGCCCCCTTTGGCTGCCCTAATTAACACCTCCAATTAAAGTTAAGCACCTTATCATAACACATGGCTTAACCTTTACCTTTATAAACTGGCATTTTTCTATGTTCCACATCTGTCTTCCTATCCAGAGGTAATCAACCCTTTGTCCCTCTGGAACAAACGCACTTTTCCCCATTTTGTCCCTCTTCCCTTCTCCCTTGTTCCCTATTTTCTTTCTCACTGTATCTTACTCCATTCTAAAACAACACCCCCTTTTTCTACTGTTAAAATTACATCTACAAGGTCATTTGCTGCTGTTTTTCTGCCTGAATAAGAATGCAAACATTTTAGCTTTTCTTCCCCACTTAATAAAGTATCTCTATATAAAAGCAGGTGTTTGGGTGAAGTTTGTGAAGACTGCACTCTGGGGGAGAGTCTCCTTCAATAATTATTTTTTTAAATTTTCATTTAGCTGAGGCTGTGGAAGTTTACCCTTATTTTATATAAACAATTTCAACGTTTTAAGATTTATTTTGCATTGTAATTGATGTCACTGAATCTAAAGAACAATTCTGCTTTTATTAGTTTTTATGTACTCATAAGTAACTGGTGTAAAGTGTCATATTCTCAAAAGTAAATAGATTTGAGAAATATAAATATGAATGCTGATCTTGTAGTTGATGATGTGTTGGTTCAGGCAAAGCAGAAGTTCATTTAATTCCTTCAGTAATGTTTATAAGTATTAAGTCTAACATTTATAATGTCCAAATGAGATGTTTACATATGGTGATATCTTCATCATATATATTCTGTTCAGTATTTGAAATGAGAACAGAATAAAGTCAAGTAAAATGCAAAACCACCTAGTCGTTTTCATCATCGTAATCTTCATCCTTTTTCTGCATGATCAATTCATGTGCTCTTAGTACTCTTGGTATTGGAGTGTTGACAGTTTGGTAATCCCATCCTTTCCTCATAAATAACTTCTCAAGTATTGTTGGCATACTGTAGCCTTTGCTTATGATAAAATCCTTAAAGGCAATTGTTCCATAAAGTTCTTCAATGATGTCTGGTTTACCACTTTCTAAATCAAGTAACTCTGCAGGATCCAACAAAGGCTCATCATTTACTAGCTTTCTCCACAGATCAGGCCTCAGGTACCATGCTCCATATCTAATCTTATCCCTGGTGGGCTTGTAAGGATCTTGGGGTTTTCGGAGTTTCCTTTCAAAGTTTGACTCCTGTATGGAGAATCTGATCTCTTTCACTTTGCTCAGCCTCCTGCAGAACCTGAGTTCAGGAGGAAGCAGGCTGATTCTCTTGATGCGGGTGTCTTCATAGGTCGGTTTGCACTCATAGCCAATGTCAAATTGCTTCATCATAAAATCTTCGTCAATTTCCAAGTCTCCAAATGAGTCAACCCATTCACAGAAGTCATACACTCCTTTGGGTATGTACTGGTAATAAAGAGACTCACCAGAGTCCTGTTTTTTTGGCTTCTTTTGAGGAAGCACACCATATTTACGTGCCCCAGGAAACTTGGGAGGATCCAGGTCCATCTCTTTGTGAGCATCTTTCTCAGTATCAGTAGGCAGATTTATGAATTTTCTGTGACCTTCACAATAATCCCACTTCTCCTCCAACTTCCGGTCAGGGTCAAGAGATTCCAGCACTTTTAATAAGAGATTTTCAGAAAATCCTTCCTCCAGGGGCCAGAAAGTCAAGGGATGCTCAGTCAGATTTTCCTCAGTTCTTTCCACAAAGAACTTACGTGCTTGCTGTGCCAAAGACAGCGAAGAATACAGGCTTAAGTCTGGGCATGTTTTTTTCGGACTCTTCCTGGAGCGGCGGCGGACTCTATGAGAAATTGTGGGGAGAAAGGCCTCTTTGCGGCCACGAAGGATCATACCTTCAGAAGGTGGACAGCCTTTCCTGAAATCGTCCAGCCCTTCCTTCACGAATACCCAGCGCCTGCCATCCAGAGAAGTAGGGAACTTCATTTGTTCCTGTTTGTGCTTAGCGAAACATTTAGAAGGCAGCCTAGCCTTAAACCAGGGCTTGCAGGTCATGCCTAGAGGCATTGGTTGAAGTACCTGCCGGGGGCGATTCCATGGCAGCCATTGCTCCCCCATGGTTCCCCTGGACCTGGGGCAACTGTTCCAGCCTCAACGGATTGTTTTCTTGAGGCTACTCAGGTTGCTAAGCTACAAGGTTCACAGTGAGGCTGAAATTCTACTACAATGGGCAAATCCAAGTATTCTCCCCACCTCCTGCAATGGTTCCTTCCTCCTTCCATTCTATTGGCCAAGAACTAATAACACATCTCCTAACTCCACTGGAGTAGGGGTGAACTTCAAACTGTTTCCTTCTTGAACTATTTTAGAGAATGCTTCTGTAAATAGTATATTCACTTCTATGTGTATACAAATACTTCAATCCCAACAACTGTATTTTCTTACCTATAAGAAAATATTTCTCCATTTGTATATGTGTTCTTTCAATTGTCTTGGTATTATTTTGTCATTTTTAGTGTATGCCTCTCACAATGCCTCCCCCCCCTGATTTTTTTCCAGGAATTTTATGTTTTTGATACTGTCATGGGTGGAATTGTGAACAAAATCTGAGTACATTTATTGAGAATAAATTTTAAGAAAGCATTCACTCTACCTCTTGCCAACTGGTGATAAATCTGTCCTTTTCCACATAAGGGTCTCATTATGTAGACCTGCCTGCCTCATTTTCAATCCTCCTGTTTCCTTTTGGCTTGCTTTTTGATTTTTTTTTTTTTTTGCTTTGTTTTGTGTGAGCTTTTGTTGTGATGGTTTCCTTTGAGTCAGAGTTTTGTTATGTTGTTTGTGCTGATTAGCCTGTGTGACAATTTGGGAAAAAAAGGACCCTAAAAAGAGTGGCACTATTAGGAGGTGTGGCCTTCTTGAAATAGACTTGGCTTTGTGGGATAAAGTGAGTCATTGTGGGCGTGGCTTTGAGGTCTCTTTGCTCAAGCTTCTCTCATTGTTATAGGGAGGCACTTCCTGCTGCCTTTTGATCAAAATGTAGCCAGAATCATGTATGCATGCACACTGCTGTTCTCTGCCATGATGATAATGGGCTGAACCTCCGAAACTATAAAAGATCTACACATCCTTATTAAATGTTTTCCTTGTAAGAGTTGCCACAGTCATGGTATCTCTTCACAGCAATAAAAACCTCAACTAAGACAACCCAAAACTTACTTAATAGAACAGAACGGCATCAGACTCTTCCTCAAAAAGTCTGGGATTATAGGTGTGTACCACCACACCTTGCTCGACTTGTTTAGAGACAGATATTTCTTTGTAAATAAAATTATATTTTATTTTCTCCTAGGGCTTTGAAAAGGCAGATATACTGGTTTTTCCATTTGCAGTATTTTATTTTTTAATTATTATGATTTTGTTTTATGTGTATTTTGCCTCCATGTATATCTACATATAATGTATGTGCCTGGTGTCCATTGAGTCCAGAAGAGGCTGTCAGATCTCCGAGATTGGAGTTATAATTGTGTAGGTGCTAGGAAAACCCAGGAACTAGCCATTACTCTAAACCAAACCCTGACCCATCTCCTCAGACAGATACTTGCAGTATTTAGATGAAAAGATCAAGCAACTCCAGTCTGTGATCTTCATATACAAGTTGTCTCCTGTGTCCTTTATCAAAACAGACACTCTTAGAGGACTTCTGTGGTTGTAAGACAATGATGCCTATTATCTTTTAGGTGATGCTTATCTGTCTCTTAAATTATAGAGTGCAGAGTCTCCCTTGGGTTCCTTCTTTCTGAGCCATATATGGCCTCTTGATGTGTGGACTGCAGTGTGATTATCCTTACGATACCATACCTTTATTAGTTTGACACTTTTTAATTGGCATATTGAAGATGAGTAGGTGAACCTAGCCTTTTGGGTCATGAACTGCTTCCCTAACCCTGTCCAAAGTATGTCCTTTATTCATAACCCCTTTAGGTGGTCTACTAGGTTACAGATGAGAGCCTTGCAGCAGAAACTAGTTTCAAGTCTCTGGACAGATACTTCCTAGGGAGAAAGTCTGGTGACATGAGGCTAGAAAATTCACCATCTTTGTCTTGAAATGTGAGAATAACATTGATCTCATCAGGTGTTCAGAATATTTTGTCTATGTATAGTATTCATAGTCTATATATATATATTATATTGACATATATCTATATATAGAGATTGTAATTCACTGTGTGGTATATATATATATATATATATATATATATATATATATATATATATATATATATAATCTGAGAGTTTAACAGTTGTAGGTAAGGTCAGAGTAGAAGAACCTATGTTTGCCAATGGCCTGCTATCAAGAAAAAGTAGAACTACTTTACAAATTGCAGCCAAGAAAGATAATATAGTTATAGATGTATTGTTAGTCAATAAAGTCTGGTACTGTACAAAGATGCAAATGTTTCTGGCATAGCATACTAATTTGCTTCAAAACCTATTTTCTGATTTTAACCTCTGCATTTATTTCAGTGCTGACTAGGTGAAAAGTGGGTACAGAGAGTTCCAGGAAAAGTTCTGGTAATGCATGTGATGTTGTTGAGGTAAGAAAGAATTTGGACCTTGTTAAAAATTAAGAAATTGGTGTTGTGAAGTAGCTAGTCAGATCTTAGAGAGTATCAAGATCATTTAAAATGGACCAGAACCCCCATCCCTCACAATGGGCACCTTGTAAAACTAAGAACTAAAATTTGAGAACTCAAATTTTTGGTCACATTAATGGAATCTGAATTGTTATCTCTGGCCCTGAGTGAATATGTCATTGTAACCTGCCCAAACAATCATAAGATTGTTTATATATAACAGGAGGTTTTACGATAAAGAACAGAAAGAAACCATCATCATCTCCCTTAATAGTTCATCAAAATGTTTCTGTTAATCACATAAAGAAGCTCCTCTGGAAAACTACTTTAGAAACTTAAAATATGGTCTAAAGCCTACCTAACAATGTAAATTGGCAGAATGGCCATTGTCCATACTGTCCCCATTAGAGTGTTCATTCTGCAATGGTCCCTTTGGTTCCTGCTCACTCTAATTTTTGACCAGGTATCTCTTTACCTTGAAACAAACTGCATTTTTCATCCATCCTACATGCTGTGTATTTTCTTATGTATTTCAACAGAGCTCACAGGAGCTGGAGAGTTAAAGGAAAACCAGAGTGAGATTCTTTTTACCTAAAGTATGGATAGAGTCCATACATTATCCATAGCAAGAACAGTGAAAGATGTGTTCAGAAAACTGCCATAGGTCAAAACATGCAGGATCTAATTGGCCAAGAGTATGTAACAAAGTTTGACTTCATGTTGATGATGTAGGAAGTAATTGGTATTTACAAGCATCTGAAAGGCTTCAGTGAAAATAAGGAAAAGTGTCAAGAGGTAAATATCTAGTGAAAATAAGGAAAAGTGTCAAGAGGTAAATATCTAGTGTCAGGCATGACAAAAGTTAGTTGGTTTATTTGTTCCCTAAAATACCCATCACATTCTGGAAGCAGGAACGAAAGTGACTGGCACATTGCTGTTCTTTATGGAGGGTATGACCCTTCCTCTGCTCGTTTCTTCTTACCAACACAGCAATCTGGCTTTTTAGCAGGATTTGTGGTAACTATGAAAATCAAACAAAGAAATCTGGGGGAGGTCACACACCTGACCCCTGCTTTTCTAGGAAAAGCCATTGAATGTGAACAGAAAATTTGCATTCTTCAAAAACAGTTTCTCTGTGACATTGACAATGACAAATTAGTAATCATATTTTCTCACTCAACAATTATTTTTTCAATGTGCTTTAAATCACTGGAGATGCCTCAACTATACATTATCACCATTTCTAAGAGAATAGGTACTTTTCATTAACTAAATTCTAAATTAATGCTTTGTTTTGGTGAAAAATCCAAGAAGCTTCTTAATCCTATCAAGAATACTCTTCAAACCATTTCTCCTGAGAACATCTCCACAGATGAGCAATCTTCTTCACTTATGATTATCTTATTAATTATTCCATATTTGTCATTTACTTTATTATCAAGCACTTGGAATGGACATATTCTGAATGTTCAGGTGAATTTAAACTTTTGGAGTTGTTTTACATGTATATTAACAAGAGACAGTGTTTAGGATATAAAAATAGGATAAATAAAGTCTTTGACCTAAATAAATCTGTATTCCAGGGACAGTTATTCCAAAACGACGACAGTAAGATAAATACTGTTTTGTATGTAACTGAGTGATACAGAGCTGAACTTCTCTAAGAGTTTTGGAAGAAATCTCTTGAACTTTGTACTTAGGCCCAATAACAGGTTGAATGATGTACCCACCCAAGAACATGGCTAAGCTTTACCTCCTACTACCTCTGAATTTGAGTTTGTTTTAGAAAAATAAAGTCTGTTCAGATGTACTTAAGAATCTTGAAATAAGATCATCTTTGATTCTTGGGTTTGCTATAATTTCAATTAATGACAACCATGCTCTTAAGAGACAAGAGAAAAAGACATTGTGAAGACATAAGTAAATGGAAATTATGTGACCACAAGGTAAACCTTCAAAATCTAGAAAAAGGAGGATAAGTTCTTCCTTGGAAATCTGGAGGGAGTTCAGCTTTTTCATCACCTTGGTTCCGATATTTGGCATCTAGAATAATAATAAATTCTTGTGTCTTGAGACAAAAAGTTTGTGGCAGTTTCTTATAATAACTGAGGAACTTAATAACCCAATAGCATGGGAGGTTCTGGATTTCCTCAATTCCTTGGCTTTGAACTCCAAATTCATTTTGTTAGAGATTCATTCTCTGATGTCCCATTTTCATTCTAAAGTTAAATATTGGTCTCTTTACACTCTTACAGCCAGTCCTGACGCTTCTTTATTCCTTGTGTGTATCATAGTACCCATTTAACACAGGACAATTTCTTATTTTTTATGTGCCATGAATATGGCTGATAACTGCAATCACAAGAGCTCTGAAGAGAGCCCTATGCCCAGCATAATAAAGCATTTATGCCTTGTATCCGACTTTTATGCAACCTCTGTCTTCATAAACAAGCTGACAAAAATTCTTCAATCATGCAAACACTCTACAAGTCAAGAAAAAAATATGTTATTAAGTAAACGATGAAAGATCTACTAGGAAGCACATGGTAACCTCTAGAAGGACATGTGACTGGAAGTTCTTTTTAGGGTGTTTCTTTAAAAGGAAGATTAATTTAAAAAAGTACCAAATTAAATGCACTGTGGTTTGCTTTCCATAACCAGCACAAAGTTTCACTAGTTGGGCCACACAATTTGTACTTTCAAATTATTGATTCAAGCATTACCTGGTTCTCGTCTCTTTTCTGAGACATCCTCTAAGAAATTATGCCAGAACATAAGAATTAATTCTGTTCAAAGTAAGGGTTATACTTGCTTCCAGAAGAAAGTTGGAGGTAACTACTGTAAACATCATTTCACTTCAAACTACTGCTCTTGGCCAACACATCCTAGTGCAAAATGATCTGAAAACAGACTTTTTTCCCGATTTTTTGCGACTAAATACTCACATCCATGCAGTGTTTCAAAAAAGAAATATTAATGTTTGTAGAAACTATTAGGGTGACCTCTAAAATGGAAACCAGCAAATCCTACCCAACCAGAGCATGAGCTCTTAAGACTTAATGGTTTTTTTGATGTTGTGATAAAACATTGTCACTAAAGGAATTTACTTGAGAAGAGTTTATTTTAACTCACAGTTCCAGGTTATTCATCATAGGAAAGTCACAGCAGCAGAAGCTTTAGGAATCTGGTAACACTATCAGACTAGTTTTCACATCTTCATTTTACATATCTCACACAGGCATGCCCAGAGACCCATCTATCAAGGGATTTTAGATTCTATCAAACTGCCAGGTATCAATTACAAGACAGGAACTAGAATAAGGATTTTTTTTTAAAGAGAAGTTGTTCTCAATTCCTGACTTTAGTTCTCTTAAATTCACCAATCTTGAGACTGCTAACAGTCTACTGTAGAACAGGAGCTACTATTGTCTGGAACTCAACTTCAGTGGCATAAAGCCTTTAAGTGCCTATAATAGTGTCATAGCTGTGCTTGCTATTGCTTCATTACAGATTTCCAGGGTTTATTAAGTAAAAACAGTTCTAAATAAATTTACAGTGGAAAAGCACATCCATTGCATATCAACTGTTAATGAGCACCTTTTAAAAACTGTTTCCTGAACATAGAATTTACCACTAAGAGCAATTGTTTTCCTGCATCAGAAAGGGAAAATACTGAACTCTCAAGAGCTAGGGTGGCTGACTTCCCACAGAGATAAATATCAACCAGTTTATTGAGGAGCCCCAACTTTTGAGATGTAAAAATAAACCATTCTAATTAATGATAGCCACTGAATGAAGATATGTCAAGCCCATTTTTCCTCTTGAATGGGCTCCATGATATTTTAGTCACTTAGAGATTCCTAAGTGTGTAAGTATGAGCCTTGTTCACTTTTAAACTTGAGAGTTCAGTCTTTTCCCTTTCTGATGCAGGAAAACAATTGCTCTTGGCACCTGCACCCAAACATAAATACCTACAGAAAAATAGATAGATGGATACAGACAGGGGTGTGTGTGTGTGTGTGTGTGTGTGTGTGTGTGTGTGTGTGTGTGCATGTGTGCGCGCGTGCACACACACACACACATTTTAAAGTAAAATAATCTTTAAACACAAAGAAAAATGTTTAAGCATGATTGGCATTCATAACAATATAGTCTCCATTCTTTTTTCTCATAGCATTTTTCGTGGATTAGCCCATTGTTTTCTGCACTAGCATCTTCTTGGTCGATGTCATGCAGGGTCTGAGTTCAATGAGTTTGTGCTCAAAGACATGTACTTCATTGCCACTCTCCTAATGTCCTGTTATCGAAATCATTTACCTATTTTAAAGATCTCAAAATCCAAAATACCTAAAACTATTTTTTCACCTTATGTTCCTTCCACCCACCAATAATTTAGTACTCACTTACGACTATCTATCATTCTTAATTCTCTGTGAACCTACATACATCTCCAGTAAGCGAATCTGGCTGCTTCTCTACCATACCTATCAATTCCTGTATCTTCCATCTTTGTCCACCCTTCTTAAATCAATACTCTTATCAGATGGTCTGCTCAGGTCTGATGTGTGTTGAACCAAATCATCACCCTATAAATTTCTGTCTTCAGGTCTACAATCTGAGAGTGGATAATATCACCTGGTCCTATGTTCTTTAGCCTGTCCACTTGACATGTACGAAAGAAAAAGATGAGAAGAGAGAGTTCAAATTTATTTCATTCCTTCATTTTCTACTAGCAATATATCAGAACTTATCATTGAACCAAGGAGAATAGAAACTGCTAGCAGGCACGACTGTGTTACTAAAGGCATGGAAGAATTGACATTAGTGAGGTGGAATTGTTATAGAGAAAGAATACCCACACACACACACACACACACACACACACACAAGAGTAGAAAAGCCAGGTGATGCATGCCTTTAATTCTAGCACTTGGGTGGCAGAAGCAGGCCCATCTCTGTGACTTTAAGGCCAGACTGTCTACAAAGTGAATAACAAGACAGCCAGAGCTGTTACACAGAGAAACCCTGCTTCAGAAAACTGAGGCAAAAGAGAGAGAGAATAACAAACAGCAAGCATTGGCCTCAATAAAACTAGTCTCAATCTGCCTTGACTGACATGATACAGTTGAAGTACAGGCAGGAATGTCTTATCTATTATTCATCCTTGCTAAAATGGTACAGAAATACACATGAAGGCAAGTGACTAATTCTATTATCTTTCTGTGTGCTATAAATATTGTTGCTACCATTGGTTAATAAAGAAGATGTTTGATCTATGGCAAGAAAGAATATAAGCTAGGCAGGAAATTCAAGAGATACAGGTGGATTTGGGGGAAACACCATGGGTTTCCAGGGGAGCAGGATGAAATGGTACACAGGTAAAACAACAATACATGTGGTGATACATAGATTAATAATTATGGGCTAATTTAATATGTAAAAGCTACCTAATTAGAAGCCTGAGCTATAGACCAAACAGTTTATAATTAATATTAAGTCTTTGAGTGATTACTTTATAAGCAGCTGTGGGGCTGCAAAAGCTAGGTCTAGGCAACAATCGGTTTCCAAATTTTCATCTAAAATCTGAGCTTTAAAAGAAGACTCTGAAGTAGAGCCAATAACAGCTTCATGTCACTGAATATTAGCCAAGGTACAGAGACACATTCCCTGGCCATAGGGGTGTTTCAGTGGCAACAAGGAGGACTCTCAAAGTCTCTTACAGATTACAATACACAGAGGCTTCTTCCAGCCACTGCCTGCAGATTTAGGAGAACCGCCTCAGGGTTAAAAATACAGCTCTATGCTACTTAATGCTGCTTCCCAGAAATGGGAAAATAATTGTGACTTAGTATCTGTACCATGTTGAAAAGCCTAATGGGGTAGAGACAGCAGCCAAAGCTACAGCTTTGAAAAAAAAAACCTCTCCTGGTCAGAAAAGTATTACAGATATGCAATAAAGACAGATTCGAATGAGAAAAAAAATCCTCTAAATGAGTCAGAGTGTTTAAAAATATACAAAGGCTCAAGAGTAAAAAGGGGTAGAGAAAGTCCTTTAAAAATAGAGTAATAAAAAATGTCACATAAAGATGATAAATACACAGAGTCTGGATACTAAATATTATTGTGTTGTCATGGGATTTTAACTACAGAGATACAACATCGAACATCTGGAATAAAGCTACAGTAAATAAGAACAGGGAAGGGAAGGATTGTGGGAGCCACAAGGAACAAGAATACCAGAAGAAAATGCACAGAATTTTGCCCATCAAGGTTCAAAGAGACTGAACTAATAATCAGGGAGCATGGGTTTGACCTAGGCTCTCTACATATATACTATGGTTGTATAGCTTGGTTGTGTTGTGTGACATCTTAACAGTAGAAATGGGGTCTATCTCTGACTCTTTTGTCTGCTTTTGGGACTCTTTCTCTCACTGGATTGACTCCTACAGCCTTAATATGTAGGTAGGTGCTTAGTCTTATTACAATTTTAATATTTCATTAAATTTGGTTGATATCTCTAAGAGCCCTGCTTCTTTCTGAAGGGAAATGGACAAGGAATGGATGTGAGGGGTGAGTGTGGGGGACTGGAAAAAGAGGGAGGGAAAATTGTGGTTGGGCTATAACATATGAGAGAAAAATAAACAAATAAAAACAATGAATCATGAATAATTTTAGTATAAGTTATGTCACTGATATTGAGAAGAGACAACCAGCCTCTTCTTATAGCAAAGAACATACACCATGTGGTGAGCCAAAGGAATTTTTACCATCCTGGGATCAGACTTGGGGATAGTCAGAGAAACTCTTACAATCTCGAGATTAGGCCTTGAGTCACAGTGCACATTGAAATTCACAATTTTTGATTACAGGGTGTTAGTTCAAGATGTTTGTGAAGCCTGTGGCTATCTTGATACCGCTACTTTCTCCTATAGTTGAAAGGAATGTAAGGCATAGAAAGTCATGTAGAAACCTCTGTTAAAGCTAACCTTTGTCTACAGAAGCTATTAGCTCTAACTTTTCTAGAATATGTACATAGGCTATAGGCATAACATTTTTCATATTCCTGGGCTCTTCAAGTCCATCTTGATGGAATGTCAAGATAGTAAAAAGTGTCTTGTGGTTTCTATTGTTGAAACAAAATATAATCAAAAACAAGTTGGGTAGGAAAGTGTTTATTTGTCTTACACTTCTATATTGCTGTTTATCACTGAAGGAAGTCAGGACACAAACTCAAACACAGGGACCTGAAGACAGGAGCTGATGCAGAGGCCAAGGAGGAATGCTGCTTACTGGCTTACATCCCATGGATTCCTCAGCCTGTTGTCTTATAGAACCACCAGTCCAGGGATAGAGTCATCAATGGGCTAGGCCCTTCCCATCAATAATTCTTATTAACAAATTACAGCAGGATAATTCCTATAATAATTCCTAATAGCAAATTTCAAGAGGATCTTATGGAGGCATTTTCTCAGTTAAAGTTCTTTCTTTTGAGATAGCTCTAGCTTGTGTGTCAAGCTGACATAAGACTAACCAGCACAAAAAAACTTGAGGAAGTTGATCACATTTGCATTCTTAGTCAAGAACAGAAAGCAATGAATGCTTGTGCTTAGCTAGTGTTCTTTTCATATAGTCCACGACCTTAGCCTAGGGAATGGTGGCACTGACTATTAGTGTAGGTCTTCCTCCTCAATTGATTTAATCAATGTAATCACTAGAGACTGAATAATTAATTCTTCACAGGTGTGCCTAAAGGTTCATCTCCTAGGTGATTCCAGATCCTGTCAAATTGACAACTAACATTAACCACCCAGAATTCTTCATATGCCCTTCCAGATTAATTTCCTAAGCACATTTAAATTAGGCAGATACTAGATAAGATTATTAACAAGAGATTTTTTTGGCAGATAGCAAGGACAACACACTTATAAAGATGTTATCACCTTGGCACTGACATCAAGTCAAAATCACAAATAAAATTGTAAGAATCAAATGACTGAATATAACATATCATTTCCTATAGTGCCAAATAGCTAAAAAGCCAATGAACACTAGATGACAAAGTGAAGAGAACGCACAGAGAATAAAGCAATCCAGGCAAGAGTATGCAAGAGATTCTGCAGATTTTTCAAAAACAAAGCTCATGGCAAGAGAGAGTCAGCAAGTATGGAGAAACATGTCTATAAATGTTATTGGCTAAAACAGAGTGCCAAACTATAATCATGGTTCTATCTACACAAAGAAAAATTTTGATATTAGTTGTCTGACCATAAACAAATTGGGGAAAGAGATCTTGCTGTGATTTCTCAGGTTATAAGAGAAAAAGTCTTCAATACTCTGTTCAGACTTGTTTAACTCATATGCTGAAAGTATACATTTGATCCGTAATCATTATTTTTAATGGTAGAATGAAAATGACACCTGTGTTTTTTATTGTCCCTGAATGTGTAGAATTGAACATAAAAAAAAAAATTCTCTTCCCCATCTAAAAGCAAGTTCAGAGACGCCAGAAAATGCTCAAATTACAAACAAATGTCACAGCAAAACATCCGGCCTTATCTAAAACTGCATTTGTCTTCCTAAAAACTGTCAATGGAAATTCCAATCAAAGCTTTAAAACTAGATATTAACTGATGCCTCTCTCAAAGAAAAACTTGTCAGCTCTCTCAACTAACTTTTGTAGATTTTTTCCTTCCTTAATAAAGCCCCCAACCTTACCAAATTTTTCTATGTCTATATTTATGGAAGATGTCATTTGTAGTTTACAAATGTTCCAATGTAAGCACGTCTCAAGCTTTGTTATACACATGTAATTAATTATCATTGGGTAACATTTTTGCAAATGGTGCTGTGTTTAAATATGCTTAAAATATACTGTATGGAGTCAGACTCTCAAAGTTTAAACTAATACCAGCTACTGGGTCATGTTCAACAGGATTTCTGTCTTGCCTCACAGGGAATGACACTTAGTGGTCATGATTATGGGCAGATACTTTTGAGTGTAGGGAAGATTTGTAGCTTGCTTCCATCCGATAACACATAATAGTGGTAACAGGATGTATATGGGATTTTGTTTAAGTCATTATGTGATTACCTTAATACCTTATTATGGTAGTCACCTTAACTGATCACTCTAATACTAAATTGGCTATGAAGTGGTAACCAGCTATGTTGAGAAACATATGTAGTGAAGAACTGTTAATGCCATATACAGAAGATGGCCAAGAGCATGGAAAACACATGAAGTTATCATTCATGGTTAAAGGATGTGAATGAGCAAACCACCACATGGGAGAGGAAGTAGAACGAAGAGCCTGCCCTGTCTGGCAATGATCATAACATTGACTAAGTGTACGTGATGGGCTATCACAAATGCTATGAAAGCATTTAAACCATGTTGCTCTAAGCAGCTAGCCTTGTGGAAATTTGCTACATAAAAAGAGAAAGTTATTACTGGTGTGTAAAAGTTTAAAATTATTTGTTTATTTGTTCCACTTGTACTTTGCTTTTCTATTCTCCTTTCTGGTATTTTGTATCTTATCTTCTTTATTGGCTTTTCAACTATCTTTTTCTCTCAATCTTAAGGTCTTCTTTAGAAACTGTGTCTATATTTAAGTTATTAACACTTCAAAAATAAAGAAAAATTTTACAGTGATACATATTTCTACTTCTCTTTACACATCTTCATCACTCTTTGTAATTTTACTTTAAAATGCTACAAATTCTCAGCATTTCTGTTTAAATAGTACATATTATCTAAGACAAAAAAGTAGTCGTTTTGCTGTTTTGCATGGCTGTTTTTTATTGGATTTTCACTGCTTCCCACTGATTCTACACACTAACATTTTATAAAATATCAGTTTGAATCTTTAAAAACATGTTGAAAAAAGAGTTACTACGACACATTTTTATAAATACAAGGTCTTCTGAAGATCAAATGTTGAGAACAATAAAACTTAAGCACTTTTAATCAAGTACTTTTAAACTTAAGTACTTTTAAACAAGAGAACATTCTCTGGATACTTACATTATTTAACATTTGTGACAACATTAAAGCCCCAATACAGGAATTTGGCTATGGATTTTAACTTCACATGTGCCCCAAACAACTGAGAATTGTGTTCTTTAGAACAATTACTTCTGAGCTTATCAAAATTTAGACTATTTAACAGCCGTCAAATAAAAATAAGTTTGCTGCATTTATATAAATCTTTTAATCCTTTAATCTTTTTTTAACAAAGTGATCCTATATGCTACTAATAAAAGAACTCTTCCATAAAACCATGAAAATACATTTCACATAGTACTGAATATATCTGCTTATTTAAAAAACACGAAAGAAACTAAGACACTCTACTTGGAAGCAGACCCACTTTCTCCTGGAACTTTACTAGACCTCTGAAGAGATCTTTTTCTACAGTCATCAAATAATTTGGAACAGGCAGAAGTAGATACAGAAAGGAACATAAACCACTAATCCTGATACATTTGCTCTTATTCCACAATCACCCAAGTCAAGTCCCCAGAAGCCATGAGGAAGAAAACAACTTGACCTTGACCTAACACAGATATCAGTGAATACAAGAGGCAGCTGCTGCAGCTTTCCCTAGGGGCCAAGGAGAAGTTGCTTGTAAAGATAACAGACAAAAACTGAATTGGCCTCAACAGAGAAAATGACACATTAACAGCTTTTACTTTTAGTTATATCAAATGGCTTCCACCACTGAGCAAACTTCAACACTTTCTTCCTCTGGTCCTCAAAGCTTTCTCGGATGCCCTTCCTCCACAGCCTGGGCTCTAAATCCAGCATACCACCAATAATTTCCTTTTAAAGAATAAGGAAAATATGAATATATACATATATAAACAATGTAATCAAGAACTGAGTTACTCATTTATTCTGCTATTAAACATAATATTAAGTATCAAGTAGTTCTTTGTAACAATGTACACATATTACATATTAGTTTCAAGGAAAATAAACCTTATTTCTAATCTTAACTACACACTCTGTAATCCTTAGAGTCCTTGTGGTGTCTCCTGTGAAGCAATTTGTGTAATAGTCTCAGCTATACAGTAGAAAAAGGGAGCTGGTAAAGATAAGACATTTAAAAATAATAAACAAACAAATGTCCTACTTTTGGACAAAACAGAAAAGGGAACCACCCATCATTAAGAAAGTACTCTGTATATGGACTCAGGAGAAACTGGACAAATTCAGAGTTAGTTCAAGGGCTTCTTGGCATCAAAATATCTAAACAGTACAGTCCAAGAAAGGTTACTTTATGTATCTGTCTTAAACTGTCTTTATATCACTGCATGCATTATGTGACAGTGCAAGATAGATTCTCATTCTCTTACTGCAAGAGACCACTTTCCATTGTTCTCCAAGTAATTTCTTGGGAAGCAAGTGAAAGGAGGATCTAAAGTATTTGCAAGTGAAAGGAGGATCTAAAGTATTTACTGAAAAGCATTCTCTGAGAGATAGGGAAACTGCTCATTTAAACTTAAAAAAAGTAAACAGTAAAGTAAAACAATGTGGTAATGGTGTCCTTCCTTCTAGGAACAAAATTTTAGAACTATGAATCCAGAGGTAAAAATCAAGAGCTAAAGAACAGTTAAAAATCTCTGGGGGAAAAAAAAATCTCTAGGAACAACAGGATTTTTCAAAACAGTGAAAACAAGGGTTTTGTTGTTGTTTTGGTTTTTATTTGTTGTTGTTAGTTCTGTAGAAATAATTTTTTTTCACACTTCTCAAACAAGGGATGGTATACAACTCAGTTATTAGAATAGTAGAGTGTATGACTGACATGCTTGACAAGCATGAAGCTGTGGGTTTGAGTCCCCAAGGCTATATACAAGCAGGCATGATAAGGACATTCCTGGAAACTCAATTACATCAGGAGGTAGAGGTAGGATCATTAGGAGTGAAAGGGCATATTCAGCTATGTGGTGAGTGCAAGATCAGTCTGAGGTATGTGAGAATCTATAAGCAACAATTCAAAACTGCATGTGATTTTGAAATCTGGGTACTCATTAAGGGCAGCAGCAGAATTCTGGTTCAAAACCAATGGAGTTCTGTTTCCTCTTGGCACAGCCCAACTCATTGCAGAAGATTATCTTAGCAGATGAGAAGAGAGCAGAGAGGGAAGTAGGGTGGGCAATTATGGACTCTCAGCAGAGGTTATCAAGGTCACTCTCTTTAGAGGCACATATCACATACAGGTGATATGATAAGCCCTCAGTAGGTCCAGATTGATTTTGGCAGTTTCAAATGCTGCATTGATTTCATTTCAGTTCCTGACAAGAATTTAGATACTTAGATACTTAGTAAGTAAACCTCTAATTTAAGAAATATACTCTTAAGAAGGCATTTTTTCTTCTTCCTTGAAAGAAACTACTGACAATCAAATGACTTGGACTTTCATATGTACCCAAAACCTAACTGTGTGAAATAAGTCATTTATTTTTCCTGTATTATACCTTAACTATAAATGAAGAGTTGAAACCACTTAGTGTCTACTTTATTAACCATGACTTGTGTGGTACCTGGGTTTTCTGACTTAGGACATAACTCTAGGCAAGTTACACAACCTCTCTGTAGTTTTAGAGTTTTCCAATCTGTACAACAAGTGTTAGAAAAGAAATCTTGATAATAGAGTTACTGTGAACATTAGACGACTGCTTATGCAATAGATGAACACACTGTAAGCTATTAATAAACATTAGCAAATGTCACAATTTTACAAGACAATGCTGCCTGACTCCAATGTCAGGAAAACATTACATTTACTGACACTGAGCACACTGTCAGAAATGTCTGTAACACAATGATGTCTCTGTCTCGATCATGAAAATCCTAGTATATTTTTATTGTTACCTCCTAACCCCCCGCCCCCTTCTCTCAAACTTGCATAAAGAACAACCAATCAAGTTCTTGTATACTGTGTCTAAACTTTTCATTTCTTCGGCTCCCTTGTGAAAGAATTAACCAAACTACTAAACTCCAGAGTTTTATCAAATTTCTTGGTATACCTTTCCAAAGTAACGAGGAAATTTGTGTTGATCTTCAATGACATGGGCAAATCCTCCCTGAAGGCCAAAGTCTACAGCAAAGTAAGGCAAGCCTCTGGGGACCTAAGTAAACAAACAAATTGCACATGAAATGAGAAACCTATGCTTTCTCCAATTCTCTGCCACGAGAGAACCAATCATCCATCAGGAGAATGTACGTAAATTTCCAAGGACCCAGCTTTCCAAGGAAAAGATTTCATTCTGATAGACTTTCAGCAAGACAGATTTTAATCAAGTCTAGAAATTCACAATCAAAATCAATACTTTCCTGTTCTTGGAGATAGTAGAAAAAAGGTATTCAAATAATTTTACAGCAAAATACAATGGTCAACGTAACCAATATGGCGAGCAAAAGGGCAGGAGGCTGAGAACCAGGAAGAATGATTTATTTGAATAAATAAAATCTCCTCCAAGCGTATTATAGAACCTTCATCCAGCAATGGATGGAGACAGAAGCAGAGATCCATAGCTAAGCACCAGGCCGAGCTCCCAGTCCAGCTGAAGATAGAGAGGGGAAGAAGTATATGAGCAAAGGGATCTGGATAACGAGGAGGAGACCCACAAAGATGGATGACTGGAGCTATTGGGAGCTCACTGATGCTGAAATAACCACTGAGGAATCTTCATGGAAAGGAACTAAACCCTCCAAAGGTAGGAAGACTGTCAAATGGCAGGGGCAATTTGTGGAGCCTCTTGCAGTAGGACCACACTATGTTCCTGGTGCATGAACTGACATATTGGAGCCCATTCCCTACAGAAGAACACCTAACCCAGCCTTAATACTGGGATGAGGGACTTGGGCCTACCTCATCTGTATATGCCAGACTAAACTGACCCACCTTGGGACTCTTTGCCCTCCTTGAAGAGTGGATAGTGGGATTTGGTGGAGGAAGGTTGAAGGAAGAGGGAAGGGAGGTGAGCAGTGGTATATATGGGAAAATTTTTTTAATTAAAAAAAAATGGAAAAAAAAACTCCTACAAACAAATGAGCAATTATAAACCAGACAGTATAAAAATACTTTCTTGTCAAAGTTTATTTTTGCTTTGCCTTTACTCACTTAGCCAAATGACCTAATTCTTAAGCAAGAGGTAGACATTCACAAAGATTCTCAATATTATAATAATTATTTATATTAGAAAAACTTAATACTCACAGACTTTCTAATATCTTTTGAAGATAAGTCAATCAACTTCTTATTCATGGACCATTCTTCATCAGATTCCATTATGGCTTTCTAAGAAACAACCATTTGAAAAACAAAAGAATTAATAGCATATCAAAAGCAAAGAGAAAGGTTTCTTTTTGGGTGGGTGGTGGTGAATGCAGGTTTCAGTGCATAAAACAGACTATTGTTATGAACAGGTGAAACCCATAATTAAAAGATTTAAAACTAGAACTACTTAATATTTTGAAGCCCAACTTTTATTCTGAGACAGTATTCTTTTAGTCTTAACTCTATAGTGACAAGTTCAACTTCATATAACAAAAAGCTATTCTTGAGAAAATTAAGCAATTTAAGCTAGAACATGATCGGTGAATACAAAATTTCACAATTTCCTTTTGCATTCATAGAAATCTACACAAATTAATTTAATTTTACCATTCTTCTTCCAGACACCAAAGGAGGATATATTATTTGTGGGTACCAAAAACTATTTTAGACCATACAACTGGGAGTAAACATGTTGAAAAAAATTTACTCTCAAAACTAAACTCTACTTTTTAAAAACTAGGGACAAAAATACAAAGAAATAGAGTTTTAAGACACTCTAAGTTAACTACTATAGGTACTATTTATAAAATAATCCTTTTTGTTTGGGGGGGGAATTACCATTAATGAGACACATTTTTAAGGTAAACTTAACATCATTGAAATCCAACTTAAATAATCAGAAAGGCTGCTATTCCCTATTTACAACTGCATGAGGCCACTTTTCTAGAGTTATGATTTGTAAGTACCTCATGATAAAACAATGACTTCACTAAAGACATTAAAATCAAAACTATGAGTCACTATTGATAGCTTATTTGTACTTCTAAGCAAGCCTCCTTAAACAAAAAGTTCAAAATTCTTAATATAAATATGTATTTAAAATATTCCATGCTTTATCTCATTTCTTTATATAAAATTTGGTATGACTACATTAAAAAATGAATCACTACAAATATACTCTCCACACAAATGAATGGAGAAAAATAAGAATGTACATAAAAATTGCTTATACATACCTTAAAATAGATGGGAGCCATATCACCCACTTCCCTTGGGAGAGGGATACACTCATAAACCATATGATACTGCTTCTTCAGGCCCATATTTATCTCTAAAAAGATACAATCCAATCCTTTATCTTCAAACATCTTCACCAATGATTTCCTAAACATCTAGAAGAAGGGAAAAAAAGATGACAGACATATTCAAGAACTTCTCCACATTCACGAAAGTTTTGAATCTCAAAAAGCATTGGTTAGATGGAATAATTTGAGATGATCAATTGCATTAAAAGCAAAACTTTCTTCAAGTTCAACATAAAAAATACTATCGATTTGGATTTTTCTAATTTTCAATTTATGTTTGTTCAAGCATGCTTTGATGAAACTATCTTACATTTTCATCCAAACATAAGATCCAAAGTCAAATCCAGTGTTATCAGGTACTTAGAAAATTATTGAAAATAGTTTCTGCATTTTCAAAAAATATTTTATGTTAAGTCACTTTCCAAAGTAAATCTAATAAATAGAAGCATAAACAGAAGACTAGTCACCAGAGTACAATTAATTTGAGCATCACACACATATGGAAGCAAAATCAAAATGCTGTGCTTCTTCATCTCCACTGGTGTAGACATCTCAGCATGTCACTCTCCACCCATGCTTAATGTCTAATGATGTCTTTGCTTTCACAAGAACTATAATGACATTTGCATACAATCTGGCTTTTTCTTTTTCCCTTAGTTTTCCATAATACTTATGGCTCCCTGAAGTGTGCAAACAAGAATGCAGCTTGTAGTAGAAACAGCATAACTTTGTGTACAATTAATGATCTTTACTTCTTCTCATAGCACCTGAAATGCTATAGTCACATACGTGCTCACTTCCTAGAGGACTGAAAAAATGTCTTACCCACCTTGAAGTTTTTCACCATTTATCTTAACTCTACACAGAAATATATAATATACACACAACGTTTTACCTCATATTACCAAGTGTTACTAACACTTTAAAAAGTTTATTTCACATCAAAAATAACCTGTCTGTGTTGTCAATTATGCTTGGTCTTTGACACAACATAATTGACCCATGAACTCTGAGTTTACCAATGTTAAAAAAAAGCAAAGGAACAAGAGACTGCATCTTATGCAAATATGTCTCCTTTTTGTGTATTTATCCATATTCTTCAAAAAGCAGTCTATACTGTCATTTCTTCTGAAGCCTTATAATTGCACATTTTCTAACTTGACCTCTATCAGCTGACACTGACAACACTTAAAATGCTTTCCTTCTTGGTTATCACGGGGTCTTGAAATAATTTAGCAACAATTTAACCTGTGCTGTGCCTTTTAATCTCTCAACGCATCATCCATAAAACTATATATAACTGACTCCATAGCCAGAGTGTGGTATGAAGGGAACCAAGAAGAAAAAGAAGTGGGTACAGCAGCACAATCGCAATGGCAAACAGTAACTGCTGCCTGTAAACCTCACTCCACATATTTTCAGTCCTTGAAACTTCTTTTGTAAGCAGGATTTCTCTGTGTAATCCTGGCTGTCCTGAACTCCCTTTGTAGACCAGGCTGGCCTCAAACTCAGAGATCCTTTTGTCTCTGCCCCCTGAGTGCATGCACCACCACCACCACCTGGCTCCAGTAGATTTTTAAGCAATTACTTTGTCAGTTTACTTAGTAAACAAAAGATTTCAAAAAAAGAATGCAAAGAAAATTTAAATAGTGAGAATGGAAGCATGATCTATAGACACATACAGACCGTCAAGTAAAGATATCAAATCTGATTGAATTTATCATAAAAATTTGAAAAACCTCCTCATGAGACTTGAAGACAAAAAAGCATGACAGTACTGACCTGAATCTCCTCCCAGATATCTTCATCCAACATGGTAGCTGCTTGAAGATGCTGCAGAGGGACTATAAGGCAGTGACCCTCGGTAAGAGACTGGAAGTTGGGTAAACATAAATAAACCTAGGAGCAAATTCCAATGGTGATGTGTTATTCAGTCATGGCTACAAGAGTGAAATCAGGAGTACTTAATAAGGCAGACTTGCTTGTAAGAACTAGTTTTATTTTAGTGCTTTCAAAGACGCCATTTACATTTAGAACACCATGGAAATAGCTTAATAAGCTGGCACTTCAGATCACAAGTCTCAGTTTCCATTGATTGACAGCCCACACTATGAACGGACAAGAACAAATGCCACTTGATCTTTTATCTGAGGGAGCTATATACTTGCAAATAATAAAAACACAGTTTTTGAAAAATTTGTACAATGTAACTCTTATAAATGGGAGTTCCTAGAAGAACTGCATCTTGTGCTGTTTAGAGCTAAGGAATCATCTGGAGCTCCATTTTTTTCAGAGTCTTATGTGTGGTAAGTCAAGAACCAAGTTCCTCTGAGTAATCAGTCAGCCCCAGCCACTGATTCTCATTTGTCTTTTTTTAAAAAACAGAACAAAGCAAAACAAACAAACAAAAACAACCACACAACAAGAACAACAACAAAATCCAGGGTTTTTCTGTGTGGCCCTGACTACCCTGGAATTCTCTGTAGACCATGCAGGCTTCCATCTGAGAGAGATGTTTGCCTCTATCTCCTGAGTGCTTGGATTAAAGGAGTGCCATCCAGACTTCCTTCTTTCTTCTGTTCCCTCTCAAGGCTTTTCACTCACTGGCGCCTCAGAGATGACTTCTAGAACACCGTTTCAAAATAACACCTTTTATGACTGTCTTTCCCTTTATGACAATATCTTTTTGAGCAAGGTACTGTTTAATTTGCTTTATTTTGTTAGATTTTCAATAGGACACAAGCCTCAGAAGTGTAACTGCCTAGAGCACTTGCCTAGGTGGAGCCCTAGATTCAAATCTCAGTATTGCCCTTCCCCCTAAAAGGGAACCTTTAAATTAAAAAAATGTTAAGACCAGCTGACTTTTTACTTTTCCATGACAATTAGAATTTGTCACATTCACAAACTAGTTTACACAATGTAAAAAACAGTCAGCAACAAGCATTTATTGAATAAATGACTCCAATATAGTTGGAATACAATAGTGAGCAAAGGTTGTCTCTGTAGCTTCAAGATATGGGGAGAAACACAATCCAAAAGACAAAGTAACTTCAATAAGTTTTCAAACTGTGACTGTCTGTCAGAAGTCAAATACCGTCTATAAGGAAGAAAATAAAAAAAATAAAAGCTGCTTTAGAATAAGATTCTGAAGGGAGATTTTAATGTTGAATTCAATTCAATCATTAGGTCATAAAGCTAGAAAATAGAAGAGCCAGCATATGATTTTCAGAACAGAATCATCCACAACAGTGATTGAAACAACGTTCTATTGAAGCCCTAAGAATTTAGAGAACAAAAACATTTGAAAAATCAGAGTAAGCAAAAACTTTCAAAAATTTTCTAAAAATCTGAAGAGCAAGCAAATCTGCACATACTGACTGACTGTTACCTTGTCTGTGAGTGTTTTGTTGCTTACCTTCACACCAATGGCAACAATAAGGTGCTTGGGGAACTGAGAGCTGTCAAAACAGTACAGACAGTTGGCCATCTGTGTAGCAAGACTCTGGTGCGTGGCAATCGCTTTCCTCCTCTGGCTGTCTTCCTTTTCACCATGATGCTCTTTTTCAGCTGCTTTGGAGACAAACATGTCATCTAGAGTATAATGGTCTCCATCTGGTTTTCCCATAAACTGAAAAGCCAAAACAATAATATCAGGAGACAGAAGGTGAAAGTTAATATTTTGATGAATAGTGGCATCCTAAAGTAAATAATATGATACAACCTATAATTTTTTATAATTAAAATTAAGCATGAAGCAAAAAATACCAATCTATCATTATTGTGGCCACCATCAATATCAATACAGGTAGAGTCACCGAATCTTTACTAATTCATGCCATCTTTCTACTACTATGATATGGAAACCATTACTATGTTCACTTAAGCTGAAAGAAAACAAAAATTCAGAGGTTAAATTACTTGAAAACTCACCATATACAATATATAGAAAGTAAATATTGTTTTGCTTGATCTCTGCATTTTCATTGACACAAACTACAAATTAAAGTCTTTATTGTGTCTCTTATTCTAGCAATTATAAAGTGATATTTAAATCTCTGAATTGTGTATTATATGTCTCCTGCACTACGATTTAATTTTTTTTCAAATGTGCAGAATGTCCACCAAGACAGATGACATCCTGAGCTATATAAAAAAGAGTCTAGAATGTAACCAGAAATGTCTTTGGAATAACTGCCAAGTTCCAAGACTACACAAAACACATTTTTGTTATTTTCTAAGAGACTCACTGTGTAGCTCAAGGTGGCCTTGGACTCCTATTTCTCTTGTCTGAACCTACTGACTGCTGATATTACAGGTGTGGGTCAACATATGCAGGCACATTTGTCTGACAACTGAGCTGAAGGGTGCCTGGCACATATATGAGATTCATCCCCTTAAGCACCCAATCTCTGCAGTATATCATCAACATACTGTAAATACACTCTACAAAGCAGAAGAGTTAGAAGAAAATAAAATTTCTTCTAGAATAAATAAACCAAACAGTGTTAAGGTATTTTACTAAAATGAGTACTTAATGTTTTTTTTTAATTTACAGTACACTAAAACACATATTTCCATATGTAAAATCACGCCCCTATTAAATATAGTACACCATTCATATATGATTAAAAAATATTTATTTTATGTACTTCCATACTTTGTAAATGTTACGCAGATGCTGCTATTCTTCTCTAATTTATTTCTAGTGTTTGAACTGATTCTGGTACAGATTAGCAAGTGAAGGTAATTCTACAATAGAACTGAAATATGTTCCTACTTAACAGAGAACAGCATTTATTATTCTCTCCTCCTACACACTGATTATCTGGACTTCTTCCTATTATCTCTGGGGGTGTGCTTAGAAATGTTCTTATCAGTCATATGTGCCTCTTCTACATCTTTATGCCTATAATACTGTCAAATTTGGCACCAATAAACTACATCTTTAGTGAGCATTCTTTTAACAGGTAGTAGAAAATATTTTATACTTAAGAAGGAAAAGCCACTGAAATATTGGAGGAGTAGCAGTAAAGAAGGAAAACAGGGGAAGGAAAATAAGCTTCATCACTTAGACAAAACGTTAAAGGAAGACAATGACACTACAATCTAAAACAGCACACTACAGATCTGAAAAGCTCTATGTACATATCAGAAAAATGTGCTAAACACAAAAATTAAAACAAATAAGATTTTTAAAAGGAAAAGATGATGTTAACACTACACAAGGCGCCATACAGATTTACAAAGTAGTCTCTATTAAAAGGTCAAGGACATTTATGTTAGAGAAAGAACAAAACAAAATCTGCCTTGGTTTGATAACAGACAAAAGAACTCACAACTTAAGGACTCCCAGACTGGACTACACATTGAGACTCTGTGCCAAAACAAACAAACAACCAGCAACAAATTACCACCCTAAAATTCTCACAGACTCTCAATAAATTAAAATAGCTAAAGTAATCCTGAAAAGCAAAAGGGCAGACATGGAGATTCCACATTTGTTGATTTTAAAACTTGCTATGAATAGAAATTAAAGCACTGCAGTAATGGCAGAAACACAGACACACAGACCAATGAGGCAGAACATGGAGCCCCAAAATTAAAATACTCATACATGGTCAAATAACCCCCCTCCACACACACAGAGTCAAGTAAACACACACATACAAGGCCAACTAAATACATGTATACATGGCCAAATTACTTTGGACAAGGGTATCAAAATCTTTTCAATGAGAAAATGATAGTTGTTGTAATAAATATTTTTATCAATAGAATTTTATGCAGCTGTGAAGAAAAGTGAAATCATGGCATTTGCAGGAAAGTAAATACAACCATTAATCACGTTGCAATAAGCAAGGTTCAGAAAGACATTGCATGTTTTCTCTTATATAAAGCACTTAGATTAGAGAGAGAGAGAGTTTATTAAGTGAGAGGAACATATGGGGCACATGTAGTAAGAAAGTAGAAAATACAACTATCTTAGGAAAGGAAAGAAACCAGCCAAAGGGGAACAAAGTGACAGGGACAGAGTTGAAGACAGTAGGGAAAGAGAATGAACACAGTGTATAATGACATATCTGTATGAAAATGCCATAATACAACCAATTACTCTGTATGTAAATTGAATATTAATAAAAAGGAGGGAAAAAAGAATTCTAATTTTAAAGGCAATATTTTTGAAAAACAGTTCTTAGAAGCCCGATATCCACATGTAAAATAATTAAATAAAATCTAGAACCATACACAAAAATAAATTCAAAAGGAATAAAAATATAAACATAAAATCTAAACCTTGGGGCTGGATAGGTAGTTCTGATGTTAAGAACACTGGCAGCTCTTGTAGAGGACACAGGTTCATATGCCATCAACAACACTGTAGCTCACAGCTATCTGTACCTCCTATTCTAGGGTATGCTATAACCTTCTTATGACCTCTGCAGGCAAATCTAAATAAATAAATCTAAAAAAGTATCTAAACCTTTCAAATTCTTAGAAAAAGTATGTAAGAGTTTAAAAAAAAATAAAAAATAAAAAGGCCCTCATAGGCTTATAGGCAGTGGCACTACTAGAAGTGCCCAGGCTCGGCACTCTCTGCTCTTACCCCTAACAGATGGAGAGTCCAAGGTGGAGCCTGAATAAAAGGTTTTTATTTTTAATACATATTCGAACTCCTAGATAGTCTTTGGAGAGCCTCCTTGACTTGGGCACAACATCAAGGATAGAAGAAGGGATTAAGGAATTTGCCTCTGAGACTAAGAAAACCTTTGAGGCAAGACAAGTGTCAGGCATGTCCCTGAATGGGAGACTAGAGAGGCCATTGTGTTAAGCTGTGCGAATGAAGCATGGATTGCCTTAAAGACCCAAAGACATTGAAAATGCCAGAGCCACGGAATATCTGCCCAGGAGAGCTACTAACAGGGAGTAGAATCAGCCCAAAAGAAAGAAATTTCAGTCAACAAAGATGAAAAAATGGAGATTTTGAAGAAAGTTTTGACATCAGACATGCAGAATTTGAAGTTTGATCAGCTGGCTTTTCAGTTTTGCTTTGATCCAGCATTTTCTCAGAGCTCCCTTCCTCCATTTTAGAATGGTAATGTATATCTTGTGCTATCAGATGTTGGAAGTATGTAATTTGCTTTTTCATTTTGTTGGCACAGGAGTTAAAGTCGAGAGAAAGCACGAGTCTCAAAAGAGACTCTGAACTTCAGATTTTTAAATAAGTATGAGACTCTTATAGACTATGGGGACTTTTGAAGCTGGACTAAATGGATTTTGCATCATGATACTGTTATAAGCTTATGGTGTCAGAAAGTGAAAGTGGAATAGAAATGGCCCCATAAGCTCATAGAGAGAGACACTATCATGACATATGGCCTTGCGGTAGTGATGGCTTTGTTGGAGGAAGTACATCATTTGGGGGCATAATTTGAATTCAAATGTTCAAGCCACGCCCAGTGAGACAGATTACTTCCTTCTGCCTGCCCATCTGGGTGCAGAACAATCAGCTCCTTCTTCAGTACCATGTCTGCCTGTAGGCCACCATGCTCCCCGCCATGACGATGATGAACTGAACTTTTGAAATTCTAAGCCAGCCCCATTAAATGTTTTCCAGTATAAGAGTCTCTGTGGTCATGGTGTCTCTTTACCAAAAGAGGAAAGCCCATGTCCACAAAAAGCATCCAAGCTTATGACTACGCTTTCAAGGCAAAATGATAATCAGGTCTTAGTCAGCAACTACCGCAAATACCCACTATCGATGACTGTGGGCCCCAGAGCAGCTTGACCACACACACAACTTCCATGACAGGCTTAATGAAAGACAGACAGACAGCAGGCAGCACCTGGTGGTTCTGGTACCAGGAAGGGCCCTGTAAGCTGACACCATTCAGGGAGCAGCTAGAACCTAAAGGAAAATTCCTGACATTCCAAACATTCTCTTCCTGGGAAAGGGACAGAGAGTCTCCAGGTATATTTGCTGATCTGCTGATGTAGGTAAATGACCACTGCTAAATGCTGAAACATCCCCAGAATTCAAAGCAGCAAAGGAATTCATAACAGGTACCCTTAGCCTGAGTTTAGACCAATCCCAGGACTGTAAACCCAAAGCTCTGAAGCCTCTAGAGCCCCCCCCACCACCACCACCAATAAAAACCCTTGTCTTGTACTGCTCAGGATCACTCCCACACTGGTGCTGCATTGGACAGATCGAGTGACCCAAACTAGCTTGTCTAACAAGCCTCTTCGCTGTGGCATCAGACCAGTCTCTTGGTGGCATTTTTGGGGGTCTGAACTCTGGGCATAACATCGACATCAGCCAGAGAATCCACCTTCTTCAACCACTTTACCCCTCAGTCTCAGCCACCAATGTCCAAGGTAAAACTCTCCTTGGAAACTTGCCACATTGGCAGAAAATGAGGCGGGGAATCTTTATTCCCCGCCTTGTTCTCTAATTTCAACCCCACAGACTCATCTCCAGTTTTTTATCAAAGTACCTGCTGCATCATCTCCTTCCATTCTGTCACCATTCCCAGAGGTCTATGCAAATCCTGTTGGTCCACTCAGATTCCCTCCAACTTGTGAACCACGACAGTAACCCCGCAAGCTACTTGCTTTGAGCCCATCTCCATTCAAGCTTTTCAGCTCCCAATACCTAGAACATATTATATCCAGAAACCCCAGTGGCCATATCTGGCAGAATCTCAGAAACATTCCCTACTAGGGAACCCACAGCCACCATACTCTCTTTCGAAAAAGAGGTCAGCATACACCAAGGAATGCATACCCACTCATCAAAAACAAGGTCAGATATTATCACATAGAATTACAATAATTCCAAACCTAGATGAGTAGATGCTAGCATAGAAACCCAATCAGCAAAACTCATGACAATATATCCTAGAACATAGCAACCCTACAATAGTAGGCCCTGACAAATGCAACACAGCGAAAGCAAAAAACAAGAACTTCAAAATAGCTATTTTGACATTGCTCAAGGTTCTTAAAGATGTAAATAAATCCATTAATGAACTATATAAAAACAAATGGAATGAAAAGAAGAAAAAAAGTTCAAGAAAACCGAAAGGCAATCAATCAAGAAAACCCAAACTAAGGAAAAATTGGAAATGAAAAAATTAGAAACTCAAAGAGTACCTCAGAGGCAAAACTTACAAACAAAATACAAGACTTGGAAAAGAGAATCTCAGACACTCAAAACAAGACAGAAGATATGGATACTTTAGTCAAAGGAAACAAGTAATCTAAAAAAAATATAAGCACAAAACATTTATGAGATCTAGGGAACTATGAACAAATCTATAAATAATAGGATAGATAAAGGAGAAGACAATATCCTAACCTAAAACAAAGGTGTCAATTAAGGTATAAGTATGGACACACACACAAACAAACAAAAACAAAACCCTCTAGACTAGAAAGAGATTCCTCCACAGAACATAATAATCCAAACACTAAAATACAGAACAAAGAAAGAATATTAAAAATTTCAAGGAAAAAAAGGCCAAATAAAAATAAAGTCAGATATAGTAGAATTATACCTGACTTTTCAATGGAGACTCTAACATAGAAGGGCTTGAAAAGTTTCTAAGAGATGACAGGTGCCAGTTCAGAGTATTATACTCATTAAAACTTTCCATTGGAAAACATGAGAAAAGAAAATATTCTACAATAAAACCTAATTTAAACAGTGTCTAACTATAAATCCAGCCTACAGAGGAATTAAAAGGAAAACTTAAAGCTGAAAAGGTTAACCACATCCAAGAATACATAAATAGATAATTTTAGATCAGCAAACCAAATAAAAGCAAAAGAGATCATACTACAACAAAAGAATATCAGAAATCATCAAACAATGCTCATTCATATTTCTCAACATGAATGGTTTTAATTCCAAAATAAAAAAGACAGACTCACAGACTGGATTTGTAAACAGGACCCATCCATATGCTACATCCAAGAAGCACACCTTAAAAGCAAGGACAGACATGACCTCAGGGTAAAAAGACAGAAATAGATATTTTAAGCAAAGGACCACAGAAGTAAGTCAATATACAAGCCATTTTAATATTTGACAAATAGATTTCAAACCAAAACTAATAAGAAGAGACAAGGAGGATACTACATACTCATCAAAGATAAAATTCACTTAGGGGATACTGTAATTCTAAACATCTATGCACCATATCCAAATTCATAAGGAAATTACATACTGACCCCACAACAGGGATACTGAGTATCTTCAATACTCCCCCCACACCAATAGACAGGTAGGTCATCTAGACAGACAAAAAGTAAAGAGAGAAATGATAGAGCTAACTGATGTCATAGACCAAATGAACTTACCGATATTTACAGATATTTTCAGAAAATAAAATATCTTCTCAGCACCTCATGGAACTGTCTCCACAATTAAGCAATACTCAGCCATAAAGAAAGTTTCAACAAATACAAAAAAAATGAAATAACATTTTCAATCCTATCAGGCCACCATGGATTAAAGCTGGGTATCAACAATAGAAATAACAGATATCTTAACAACTTGAACTTGAGAGAAAATGAACTCTATTCAATGAAAAATGGGTTGAGAGAAATAAAGAAATTAAATACTTCAAAGTATTCTGGCACCAAATTGGACACTGGTACTCCACAATCAATACTACTTCTATATCTGTAATACTTAGATAATAAAAACTGACGAAAATGTCGAGAAACAAACACACTTTGCTGGTAAAAATGTAAAATTATACAAGTCTTATGGAAAAAATTGATGGTTCCTGAGAAAACACTGAAATTATCATTTGATCCAGGAATTTTAGTTTGGGAAGTAATTCCTGAAAATTCAAAGCAAAGACTCAGATTCATGAATATCACCATTAAAAAAATGAAACCTTAACTAGAGAATGTTAAGCAAGTATGCTGATTTTCTGATGTTCCTATATTCTCCATTTATCACACCCTTGGTGAAGTTCAGAAAAACCAGAACTACCCTGTTAAGCAGCTTAGATCAGAATCATACACATATCTTTTCCAGTTCTACATAAAAACAAAGTGTCACTATGTTATTTGAGAATATATAATCTCTTAGGGGATGTTTTTCAGGAGCACTGAATGGTTCCCCACTCATGGATTAGCCTCTTCCCACTCTAATTTCCCCCCGGACAAATGTCTAGGAGAAAAACAATGGCTCTGAAAGAGCAAATACAACACACAGGAGACAGGAAACTGATACACCTCTTCCTTATCTTATGCTCTCAAAACATAAACAAATGGGCTTATCCCTAAAAACACTCGTCCTTTGCAGAGGACCTGCTTTTGTGTGTCTATCACTACCATCCATAATTCCAGTTCTAAGGCACTGATGTCCTTTCCTGGTGTAAGGATTCCTGGCACATAGCAGCTACGGCAGTAAACTGGCTAGCCAGATAACTCAACATGGCGCTAGGTGAGATAACAATTCCTGGCATGTAGTGGCCACACAGTAAACCCAACATGATGCCAGCAGAAGAGCGGATATAGATGCCGTGCCTCAGGCATGGCTAGGTAAATCCATTATGCCCACCTGTTCTCTTAAAAGGAGACACCACATGAAAATCTGTCTCTCTTTCTCTTCTTCTCTCCCTCATACCCGGTTGGCAACTCCCCTGTATAAACTCTAGTGTGGCATCTGGTAGTGTGTGTGTCTGATCTCATACACAAAACCAACACATGGCCCAATAAACAGTGCACACATGAAGGCAAAACACTCATAAACAAAAAATTAAACACACACATATTTAAAAGAATTTGTCATTAAGTTTACTAAAATGAAAAAAAAAGACTTCAGTTCCGCTGCATATTATTAAAGGATAAAGTAATGTGTACTTTAAAACTCAGCTCCATCATAAAATATGTAAATCTTTAAAATATATTAAGCCTTAAGTGTCATAAACAAAAAAATAACAAAAATAAACACCTTTAATTAGATGTAAAACTATAATTTCCTTCTAATTTAAAGTAAAACTTTCACTACTTACTTCTCTCTCTCCCTTACCTATTGTCACTTTTTTGTGGTGTGTGTGTGTGTGTGTGTGTGTGTGTGTGTGTGTGTGTGTGTGTGTGTGTGTGTGTGTGTTGAGACAGGGTTTCACTATGCAAGAGTCTCGGCTGTCCTGAAACTAGCATTGTAGATCAGGCTGGCTTCAAACTCAGAGATCCACCTGCTTCTGCCTCTTGAGTGCTTGGGACCAGCCAACAACTCATCTTCTCTTATACCTCCTACTTTTCTTTCCCATTTCTTACATTCTATCAGTACAAAAAGGATGAAATTACTGCCCACAGTGTGAGCAAAATTAATGAGGTGTGTATAGAGTTCATGAAGATATGCCTGCGTTGATGTTGCCAAGAAACACTGAGATCTTACATTTTAAGTGGCAGGGTTTATTTGTATTTTGTTCTGTTTAATGTATATGGGTATGTTGCCTGTATGAATGTCTGTGTGCCACATGTATTCCTTTGAGGCTAGAAGAAGACATTGGATGCCCTTGATCTAGAACTACAGATGGTTTTGAGCTGTGATGAAGGTCCTGAGAATAGAACACAGGACCTCTGCAAGAGTAGACAGTGCTCTTAACTACCAAGCCCTCTCTCCAGCCCCAAGGGTTGACTTTTAAAGAATGCTGGAGTCAATATAATATATTTTAAGAAACAGGAAAGCATATAGAACATATCCTCAAATACCAATAAAGGACATATGCAGACTGGTCAAAGATCTAGGCAACAATCAATAGTTATTTTAAGATGGACCATTTAAAATGGAGTACTGTTTAATGAAAAAAGTTGGCTTGAGAGTTAAAAGTTGAAGTCACATTGTGATATTGCAGTCTGCCACTCAAGAATTTCAAGAACCAGGAAAGTCCGATCTTGCATATGCCATTTAGCTCATTGAGGTTCAGTTTTCTCTTTTGCAAACATGAAAGGTTACACAAGATTAGTATGCTTCAGGTCTGTTCTATTCTATGATCTTAAAAGAAGGTAATACACTCATTACAGTAGAGGGCATAAGGTTATGTTCAATAGGAAAACAAGCAGATAATTCTCTGGATTTTTTTCTGCCATCCATCCCTTCTTTTAACTAGTTATATAGAACATCTTCAGAAAAACAAAACATAAAACTAAGAGATATAGAAAGGATACTTTAGAAACACTAATCACAATCCCTTATGCAAACAAAATCAGGCTGATATTTGTTTATGAGACAAAGATATTTGTAAAGATATAACAGTACAACACAACAAAAAAAGAGGCAGTAAAAATTAGATGAATCGAAATACAAAGAGAGCAACAAAAAGTAAAAGGCATATCAAGAACAAGATTAGGCAATTCGGGTACTGCTTCCAAAAGACATTACTTGGCATTCACAGAAATTTACATATGCATACATTTTTCATGGTTCAGTATTTTTCCCCACAATCTTATCAGCAACCTAAATAAGAGACAGGACTCCAACAGTGCCAATGTGACTCCCATAGGACATCTCACAGGATGGCATTACCCACCTGTGAAATTGCAAGGATTTCTAACCAACTGCTTCTCTCCAAAACTCTTTTTATGAAAACAAACAAAAAATATGTAAGGGGAATATCTACCAAATCTTGTCATTTAAAACAGCAAGTATCCAGGGGTAATAAACAATGTCTCCTCTCATCAATAACTGCAACAATAATAATAACTGAAACACAGTCACACCTTCATTTACATACTGCATATGGCTGCCTCTGTACTATATAACAAGAGAGCTGAATAGAATGCAAAAACCTAATGCTGGTTACTATCTGGTCCTTTATAGAAAAGTACTCTGGAAGTTAAGCTTGAGTCTAGCGCCTTAGACCACTCAGCCATACTGACCTGTCTCCTTATCTATTCAATATAGTTCTTGAAGTTTTAGCTAAAGCAATAAGAGAACAAAAGGAGGTTAAGGGGATACAAATTGTAAAGGAAGAAGTCAAACTATCTCTATATGCAGATGATATGATCGTATACATAAGTGACCCCAAAATTCCACCAGGGAGCTCCAACAGCTGAAAAACTCCTTCAGCAAAATAGTAGGGTACAAGATTAATTTTTAAAAAATCAATAGCCCTTCTATACACTAAGGATAAAAGGGCTGAAAAAGAAATAAAGGAAACATCACCCTTTATAATAGCTGTAAATAGCATTAAATATAACTCTAACCAAAGAAGTAGCAGATCTGTTTGACAAAAACTTTAAGTCACTGAAGAAAGAAATTGAATATCTGAAAATGGAAAGATCTCCAATGCTCCTGGATAGGTAGGATTAACATAGTAAAAATGGCAATTTTAACAAAAAACAATCTATAGAATCAATGCAATTCCCATCAAAATTCCAACACATTTTATTTTTTACAGAACTTGAAAGGACAATATTAAACTTCATATGGAGTAACAGGAAACCCAGGATTGCCAAATCAATCCTGCTCAATAAAAGAACTTCAGAAGGAATCACCATCCCTGACTTCAAGCTATACTACAGAACTACAGTAATAAAAACAGCCTGGTACTGGCACAAAAACAGACTTGTAGATCAATGGATTCAAATCAAAGACCCCGACCTTAACCCACACACCTATGAACACCTGATTTTTGACAAAGAGGCCAAAAATATTCAATGGAAAAAAATAGTATCTTCAACAAATGGTGTTGGCATATGTGGATGGTAGTATGCAGAAGAATGCAAATAGATCCAAACCTATCACCCTGCACAAAACTCAAATCCAAGTGGATCTAAGGTCTCAACAAAAACCCAGCTAAACTGAACTTGATAGAAAAGAAAGTGGAAAATATCCTCCAATGCACTGGCACAGGTAACCACTTCCTAAATATAACCAGTAGCACAGACACTAAGAACAACAATTAGTAAGTTGGACCTCCTGAAACTGAGAAGCTTCTGAAAGGCAAAGGACACAGTCAATAAGACAAAACAGCAAACAGCAGCCTTTATCACCAATCCTACATCAGACTTCAGACTGATCTCTAAAATATATATAAAACTCAAGAAACTAGAGCTCAAAAACTTAAATAACCCAATTAAAAATGGGGTTCAGAGCTAAAAAAGGAATTCTCAACAGAAGAATTACAACTGGCTAAAAGGCACTTAAAAAATTGCTCAACATCTTTAGCCATCAGAGAAATGCAAATTTAAACAACTTTGAAATACCACCTTACAGCTGTCAGAATGACTAAGATCAAAAACATAGATGATAGCTTATGCAAGAGAGGATATGGAACAAGGGGAACACTCCTCATTGTTGGTGGGAGTGTAAACTTGTACAGCCACTCTGAAATGCAGTATGGCGGTTCCTCAGAAAACTGGGAATCAATATCCCTAAGGATCTAGCAATACCACTATTGGGCATTTACCCAAAGGATGCACATTCATACCCCAAAGGCATTAGCTCAATTATGTTCATAGCAGCATTATTCATAATAACAAGAAACTGGAAACAACTTAGATGCCCCTCCACTGAGGAATGGATTAACAAACTGTGGTACATCTACATAATGGAGCAGTACTCAGCAGTTAAAAAAATGACATCCTAAATTTTTCAAGCAAATGGATGGATTTGGAGAATATCCTCCTAAGTGAGGTATCACAAGCCCAGAAAGATAAAATGGGATGTGCTTACTCATAAGTAGATTTTAGATAATAAGCAAAGAATACCCAAGCTGCAAACCACAACCCCTGAACAGCTTGGGATCAGAAGGAACTTAAGGGAGACATCCAGACATTCCCCTAAAAAGAGAAAATAGAGATCACCTTAGCAAGTTGGGGTCACAATGGGTTGCAACCAAGAAGAGTTGGGAACAAATCTTGAAAGAAGGAGATGGTTGAGTGAGAGGAGCAAAGAGGGAGATAGAAAAAGATGGATATCTCGATAGAGGAAGCTGATGTTGTAGGGGGATTTTGTTGTTCCATTGTAAATAATTGGCCCCACCTATGAGTTGAATAAAAAGCGCTGATTGGCCAAAAGCAGACAGGAATTACGGGTGGGGCTACCAGACTAAGAAGACTCTAGGAACAGGCAGAACAGAGCAGAATGCCAGAGAGAAGGCAGAAGAAACAGAGGACAACTATGCTGCTCTGAGAAAAGGTACCCAGCCACATGGCTGAACAGGATAAGAGTCATGGGTTAGATTAAGGGTAAAGAGTTAGCAAGTTATATGCCTGGGCCTTAGGCCAATCAGCCTAAAACTATTGAAAGCATCTGTGTGTCTCTGTAGGTCTGTGGGTCTGAGGGCCTAAACTTTGAGGCTAGGCCTAAAAGACCGGGCCAGAAATTTCCTACTATACGATGTGGGGCTGGAAAGAAACAGGGTCCTAGGGAAACATCTAAGAACTCACAGGATGTCCCTGGCCAAGTCTCTGAACAATAGTGGAGGGGGTGCCTAAGCAGGACTTCCCCTATAATCAAATGAGTAAACACCCTAAGTGCCATCACAGAACCTACATCTACCAATGAATAGAGGTGGAGGCAGAGATCCATGGCTGAGCACTGGGCAGAGCTCCTGGTCCAGCTGAGAGCAGGGGAGGAAAGTCTGTATGAGCAAGGGGATAGGAATTATGAGGAAAATTCCCACAGTGATGGCTAGCTGGAGCTCTGGGGAGCTCACTGAATCAAGAATGCCTAATGGAGATCCATAGGGGGAAGGAGCTAGGCCGTCCAAGGGTAGGCAACTGTCAACTGGAATGGGAGTATGTGGAGCCTCGAGGGGTGGGATTAGACTGTGTTCCTGTGCATGGGCTGGCACCTTAGAGCCCATTTCCTGCAGAAGAACACCTAACCCAGTCTTGACTTTAGGATGAGATAATTGGACTTGCTTGGAGTGGATGTGTCACACTGAGCTGACCCACCTTGGGACTTCTTGCCTTTTGGTGGGGGTAACGTGGGGAGGGGCAAGGCTGACTAAGAGAGACTGGGAAGAGTAAAGGGAGGGGAAACGGGGATACATGGATAAAAAAGACATTTTTTAATATAAAAAATAATAAAATAAAAACTTTTTTAAAATCCCCAAAACAAAACAAAAATAAATAAAAGTTTTGTGACTTCTGTTCTGGATTAACATCTTTCAACTAATAATAAAAAGAAATACAGGCTAGTGAGTTTTTGAAGTCTCTTCATGAAAATATCTAGTACTATAGTACTACAAAGATAATTTTATTTTTAAGAATGTCATTTAGTTCAGAAAGCTTGAATAGTAAAAAATTAACAATAGTATTTATAGAAATGGCTATAATTTCTTACTTTTATACCTATCACATGTAGTATTATAACAAATTTCTCCAAGTTTTAATGCCTTCCTTCTTACTGCCCTTATGCAACACAATGAGTCTTCATCCCACACCCCCATAAGTAAGAACTGGTTACAAGAAAAAAGGGTTGGCTGTTGCATTGAGGTTTTCTTGTCCCATCCAGCCAGAGGTCCAGGCCCACAGACCTGCTGTCTCAGAGAGCTTAACTGCCCACTACTGCTTAAGCCCCTCAAAATGACTCAGACACTTATATTAAGTTCATGCTGTTTGGCCTATGGCTTAGGCACGTTGCTAGCTGTTTCATCTTAACCCATTTTCATTAATCTGTCCTGCCACGTGGCCCATGGCTCACCTGTGTTCCTTACATGTTTCTTCTTTGGGCATCTGGCTCGATCTGTCTGTGTTTCTGCTCTCCTACTACCTACTCTGATTTCCCTGCCTACTTTTTCTACGGTGCCTGTCATAGGCCAAAACAGTTCCTTTATTTAAAGATTGATATTCACAGCATACAGAAAGACATTCTCACATCAGTTAGCACTATTTCTATCTTTCTTAGCAGCTCCAACAAAACTAACATCTTCATTAACACTAGAAACAAGAACAGAGCAACACTTGTGCCAAAACGCTAACAGAATACTACTGCAAATTCAAGTAAGTTAAGTTAACCAGCAATTGTTGAAAAGGTCCAGTTGAGTATGTTTTAGTTGTACATAAATTTGTCTAGTGTGATTTTAAACCCAAAAGCTGTCTTCAGGTATCAGTTGCTACCAAGAAAAAAATCAGTTTTCTCCAATGGTGTTTCAATGTATATATTCCACACTTAAAGGAGTCCCATACCCAGTAGTAGATGAACATAATTAACTCAATAGTATTTTGGGGGACTTTTGTTGCATAATGCTTTATTTGGGTATTTTTTAACCTTACTTGTCTTTGCTTATACATCAGAGTTTTCGACTTTGTGTTTCTATGGAGGATGGGTGTGAATGTGTGGGGAGGGCATGTTTCTCATGCTTCCTTTTTTCTGTTTGTTTTATCTTACTCTGGTTTTTTCTTTTTTCTTTTCTTCTTCTTCTTTTTTTTTTTTTTAGAAAGGGAGAAGGCATGGAATTGGATGGATGAGAGATTGAGAAAAGATGAAGGAGGGAAATATTTATCAGAATATATTTTATAAAAGAAACATCAATTAAAATATTAGGAAAACAACATGCATTATTTGCCTTAATATTTTTCCAGTTACCATATGAAAAGTTCAATTTAATGAAATAAACTAAGATTAGATAAAGTCAGATCTCTTTAACTTGTACATCACTGTTAGACTGATGATTTGGTTTCTCAAAATGCAAAGGTTTGCTGAAATTTTCTCTTACCTTAGATGCCATTCTCATGAACAGTCTGTTTTGATCAATATCTGTTCCCATCTTCTCATTCTTGACTAAGTCATTGAGACTCAGATGATCATCATCAGGAAAGTATCTGATCCTTTCTTTATTCTCATGGGTTGAAACCTACAGCACAGTGAACATAATAAAGTCTCTGCAGATGTTTTAATATATTATCCATAAATCTGGTAATAAAAAATGTAAAAAAAAAGTTCCACCACATATCACAACTGCCACTTCTATGTAAAAGAAAGTATGTCAGAATTATATTTTGTACTTCTTACCCTTTCCTGTCTTCCTTCCCTAAAGGAACTATTCCATTAGCTAGTATTTTTTAAAGACATGACATCTGTTTTTTTCTCTCTACTATGTGAGAATAAAATGAGGAAGCATCACTATAAACCCAGATGTGAAAACTACTAGTCATTTAGAATTCTTAGTCTCCAGCACTATAAGAATACATATCTGTTGGCACAGGCTACCAATCTGATATGTTCTTCTGATTGCCTAACTGATTTCTAATCACTAATTTGTTCTACAAACAGCTTTATCAACTTTGTCAAAAACAAAACTGGAAATCTGAGGTCATATAATTCAGCCCTGAGTTTTTCTCTCAGTGGGTTCCATATCCATGCTATTTCTCCCTAGTCCAACCATTCATTTTGGTATCCAAATAAAACTCATCCTCTAACTTCTTTAAGATACCTAAAACCAGTGTCCCATCATCTATTCTAAAATTGCTATTATTTCTTCACTAACCTGAACCTCATTTGACATGATTTTCCTGGCGCCACATACTTAATATTTGGCCTATGTTCATAATGTAAATCCCAAGCCTGAATGACTCTGTCTCTGACTTTAATCACTTGTTCAGACTGTTCAGTAGTATGCAACTTAAAAGGGCTTCCATGGCATTGACAATGTGTTTACGGATTCCTAGTCAGTTCTGCCATTTTATATATCCAAACCTTTATTTTTATCCATGTTTCTCTAGCTTCACCAGTACACCCATTACACTAGGTATATCAAATCTCATTTCCATTTACTGAAACACTTAATTAGTATATATAATGGGATAGCCACTGAACAGGCAAACAGCCAGTATTTGACCAAAAATTAAAAAACAATTATTTGTGTATTCAGCTATCATCTACCTGATCTTCAAATTTATAACAAAACCTAACTTTGGAGAAGTAAAGATGCTATTTCTGCCCTCTTTCCATGCTAAAGGAGGTCTTAAAATTAATTACTACAGCTGAACGATAGAAAAGAAAATAGGGTGCTTAAAAGCTCATAATTAAGACATTACTTCATGAACACCCTATCATCAGGCCTCAAACTAGGTGTCTACAAAAGTAACAGTTCTAAGAAGTCGAGCTTTTTTCTTTGTACAATACAGCAACTATGCAAAAGAAACTGAAAGCAATGTCAAAGAAATATATACTAAAACTGCAGTAAACCTTTCATGTTCAGTCACTTGAAAAGACACAGCTGAATTCTTCGCCATTTGTAAAAGGTAAAAAGATACAACTAAGAATTAAAGTAAAAATTTGTTATTTTCCAATGTTTTCATTTAAAAAATCTAGTCTAATGCAAAATGAAAAAGAGAAAAAACGAATTGTGACTTATCAAGTTAAAGTGTATGCGTGTACACATACTCTTTGTCTCTTCCTTCCTTTTACTTTCATATCCAAGGTCTCTCCAGGAGTGTTCACAGGCCATATTCTTCCAGATTCATCTGTTCTAATAAGGATCACTTCTTCATCTTCATGCTACAGAGAGGTTTAGTTAATATTTAAAGTACTTATAATGTTAGATGTCCACACTTAACACCAACAAATTACACAAAAGATTTTAGTTTTCATATATAAATCTAGGTCATTTTAAGTCTCTTGGATTTTTTAATCACCCACTTTAAAAAGACCATAACAGCAAAGACAAGAGGGCGAACAACTAATGGGTCATTTTAGTATTTTAATAATTCAACAACTGAGATAACCTTCAAATTGTTGTTACTGTTTTTAAAAGGGCATAATGGGGGTTGAACCTCATGCATAATACTAAGTAAGCAGCCCACTTTTTTTTTTTTTAAGATTCTGAGTTATAGTCTTCTAAATTGTCCAAGGTGTCCCTGAACTTACTATATATCCTACACTGGCATTGATATCCCTACCTTCTCCTCCTACATGGCTAAAATTGCAGGCTATGTCATAGGCCCATTTCAAATAGTTTCATCAAAATACTACTAGAGGATGATAAAGGAGAAAACAAAGATGGTTAGCACTGCCATAGTGGACCATGTGTTGTCTGTGGTCCATGTTTTCCATGTGAGTCCTGCTGCAACCTGGGGTAACACTTGTTTCATGCTGCAGACTTAAGCCATGTGTATATCTGTTGTCTGTACTCCAGCTGGAGGCAATTTTAACATAAGTGGTCTATGCCACAGCCTGAAGCCTTGCTTCTGCCAGGGGCCATGGTCTGTACTACCCCAGAGGCCCTACTGATATGCCTACAAGGGCTATGCTGGTATTTGTGAACCACGCTAGTGTCAAGGGCCCTGATGGTGTCACTACCTTCGGAGACCATGTTGAGTTCCATAGTCTATGCTGCTGCTGGAGGCCATGTGAATGTGGTTTATGCTTTCACCAGAAACCATGTGAAAGACCATGACTATAAAGAGAGAGTAAGCTACCTTTGCAGTGGTATAGATGACTACAGACTCACAGTTGAGAATGATAGACACTAAAGGCTTCTGTGACACCCTCTCATGTTCAAGCTTTCCCCCTCAAAAAAAGAGTCTAGGCAGGAAGTCTTTGAATAGAGTTCTTAAAAATTCTGAAATACATGATGAAGTGTAGCTTTTCACAGCTGATGGCCTCTGGTAGGGTGTAGGGAAGGGACTATCCAAAGAAATGCATCCTAACCCTGAAACCAGAGTTAGTGAAAGAAACACACCCTGGATCTGAGACCTAAGCCAGTAAATGAAACACTTTATACCTTAACCTAGAGCCAAATAAACATGCCCTGACTCTGAAATCAGTACCAGTGAGATAAATATGTCCTGTTCTTAGAATTAAGGGTCCAAAAGCTTTTTTTTTTTTTTAAAGAAAAAGGCCTATGGGGGTGGGGAGACAGCCTGGATCTGACACCTGAGCCAGTGAAAGAAACACTTTATCCCTTAACCCAGAAACAAAAAACATGCCCTTACTCTGAAATCAGTACCAAGGGAACACACATAAAGGTTGGGCATGAGGAAGGACTCAGTTTTCTTTAAGGGTTTGGCCACTGGAAGTTTGACCATGTATAAAGAATATATGGGCAATATAAACTATACTTGCTGTCTGTCTTTTCCTTCTTTTCCTTCCTTTCTTCTTTCCTTCCTTTTTTCTTTTTCCTGAGGGCAGAGAGATGGAGACTTGGGAGGACTGAGAATCAAGTGTGATTGGGGTACATTATGTGAAATCCCAAATAATCAATAAAAACATGTTGGGAACAAAAGGGTGATAAAGTACAAATAGTCTACCAGGGTTTGTCTGAGAATGCCCATCTCTGATATAATAGATAGCATATTTAATTGGTCTTTCAGAAACTTATAACTTGGGCTTAATTAAAACAAGGCAAGCAAATGACCTGCTACAACCAAAAGTTGATTTTTCAAATTAGTTTTGTAATCAGTGGTTCCTTTGTTTAACATATTTCAAATGCCTTTGTGTATCTGGTTCTAGGTTATTATATTTCATACAGTTTAAAGATATTATTTTTTCTAAAAATTTGTAGCCAAATACATTCCTACAATATAAGATAAAAATTTTCTATAATGAAAGTGGAATGTCATTGTAAATAATCAATAAGAAATATTAGGTGATAAACTCATTAAAGATCAATTTAAAACAAAACCAACCACATTATTCACATTTCAATTTTCTTCTCAATTTAGATTTAAATATAAAAATCAATCTGAATTACATTTAACAGCTCCTGTGTTGAAGAAATAAAATAGTCATTACTGTTCTTATAGGAATTTATTTTTCTCCAAATAGTTAATGGAGATTGACTGTTATTAATCTCCCTCAATTACTTGATAAAATGTTGTCTTAAACCTTTCTGCTTGATCCCTTGGTAGAAAATAAAGATGGGAAAATATAATAATTTGGCTTCTAACTTCACCATACTGTCAAAGTTGCTTTCTAGTATAAAACTAAAGACTTTCAAATTACTAAACCCATCCATGGTTAATTGTATAATAACATTCCTTGATTTGAAAGTATTTTTATTATGTTCATCACAGTTTCCAGTTTGAATTCTTTTGAGTTTTGTGTGCAAGGTGTACCTGTACACTTGCATGTGGTCAGAAGATGACCTTGGATGTAGTTCTTTGTTTTTTCACTAGATTTCTTACTGGCCCAGGATCTGCCAGGTAGGCTAGGCTGGCCAGGTAATGAATGCCAGGCATCTATTGTTCTCCACTGCTCCAGCACTGGGATCATCAGTTTTGATTACATTACTTCTGGGAATCCACCTCAAGTATTTAGTGACTGAGACATCCTCTAAGTCCATGAATCCTTTCATGACTTTCTTTCTTTAACCAGCAAATACTAAAGTATCTGTATTAGCAAATATTTTAAGTGCCTATATTTCTAAGAAATAAAGTCCCTGTCCTCAAGTTTAGGCTTCATATAAAAATTATTAATATAAAGAAAACCAGATTCACTTTCTGCTACATTTTATAGCAGAAATATGTCATATGCTGGTGATTCTAAGATGTATTGATTTTCTAGAAATCCAACCTCATTGCCACTAATACTGGCCCAAACGCCACTGTTAAACATAACTTTAATTTCACTAGTCATTACTTAATCTAGAGACCACATATCAAAGAGTAGAGTGATGATCAGTATGACCAGGTGTGAAATATGTTATTAATGCAATAAAAAAGATCTAGGAATTGAATATTCATATATCCTTGAAGCCACCACACAAGAATTTTATGTTGATTCAACCTAAATTAAAAATTGAGACATTTTGTATATTCTGGTATTTTTATTTTGCATGTATGAATGTTTAGCCTGCATACATGTGTACCACATGTGAACCTAGCCCCCTGAAGAGGTTAGAAGAGGGATACAGACCCCATGGAACTGGAGTTACAAGTGTAACTCTTACAAGTGTGAACTGCCATGTTCATGCTAGGAACCAAACTTAATTAACCAACAAGCCATCTCTCCAGTCTCATTTCCTATATTCTTCATTTTCATTTTCCCATAATGTAAGTCACATTTTATGACCCTATCAGCCCAAGGTGAACACAACACACACACATTTTATACATATATAAACAGCCTCAATCTTGCAATAAAGGCTAGAGGCACTGTACTAAACACGGAAAGGCTGGTCCTCTACTTCTTTTCTAGCTCTTCATAATTCTGTAAATTTACTGTATACATTTTACTTCCATTACACAGAAGAGGTTACCTTCTTGCCCAACAAGAAAACCAAGAATGTAATTATAGACAATACTTAGTTCCCAAGTAATTTTAGCAACATTCATATTGCTATATCACAAGTCACTAAAAAGAAACTATTATACTACTTGTGATTTTCTGTCTCAGCCACCTTTTCAGGCCAAAAAAGGTATAAGTATACATAAGACTTCATACACTGTTAAGCAACAAAGAATCTTCAAAAAATGCTTGATACATGGAATTAAGAAACCAGGGCCTCAAACTGATTGATATGCTCTCAAAATTAACACACTTCCTTCCCTTGGGTGTCACTTTGTCTATTTTCATTTCCATGCTGCTGCCAGTGCATAAGACCTGAAACCAACTCACTTTATTCATCTACAACAGAGAGGTCCATTCCATCAAAAAACAAACAAACAAAAAAAAAAACCCAAAAGAACAAACAGACAAACAAACAAAAACCACACAAAACAAAACAGAAAAAGGCCTAGCAAGGAGGCAAACATTTTTAATTCTAGTACTTGGAAGGTAGAACCAGGTAAAATAGTGAGTTCCAGGAAAAGAGTCACAGAGTAGAGAGACCTTGTCTCAAGAAATTAAAAGGGAAAACAGTCAAACCATTTTTAGTAATTTACTATTTTTCTCCAAAGAAAGCAAACATATTTTCTGCTGTAAATAGAAAGCATATTTAAAAGCTTTCCCTTCCTCAAGAAGGCCAAATGCTCCAGAGTTTTAAATTATTCCCAACAATAAGTTCAATCTGCACAGCTTTTGAATTTATAAACATTGAAACTGAATGTTTCATTATAAATATTTTATGTGGATATTCTTATAAACAAATCTCAGAGTGCTTTAATCCTACCCATTCATTATCTATAAAACATTCTTATAGCTGGCAAAAATTGTGAATTCTTATTTTAAAGATGAAATGAGAAAACAAAATACTTTTTTATTAAGTTATAAAGTCAACTTGGTCATATAGCCAGGGATAAACATTCCTCACTGAAACCTTAAATAGAATCTAAAATTTAAAATACTGGTGGGAAAGCAAATACTATTATCTCAAAAAATATATTATCAATTTTATAGTAATAAAGGTCAGTATTTGCCAGAAAAAAAAATGCACCTCCAAAACTAATAGTTCATTTCGAGTCACTCAAAAGGTACTTAAGACTCTCCCATTTTCCTGGCATAGGAAAATACCTTTCTGATGTGCACCATCACTTAGTTTCCATTACCTCCATCCATCCTCAGGCAAAAGTTATAGACATAAGAATTTTTATCTGTTTCATTCAATTCTAAGTTGATGAACAAACCACAGATAAAATCGTTTGTCTATCTGAAATGAGTATCTAGTTAATGTCTGTTAGAAAGAAGAATTTAAAGACATCCAGCCTCAGAATTTAGAATAAATGTACACTTCCTTGACCCTAGGATGAAGCTTTCATCAGGGAATGCTAGTAAAATTTACACACGGACATCTAGAATTACAATACCACCGATGCAGTATAATAATATTAAACTACATAGTAATTACATTCAAACAAACTTTTATTACTTACATCTACTCGAGATCCTTTTACTGGTATCTGTGTTACGGTTTCTGTAAATTTATTTACCTCTTTAAGTTGAGCTTTAAGTTGTTCAGCTAATTCCTTCAAAAGCAAAAGTTAAATAGGTAAGTTGTGATGTTAAATTCCTAAGTACAGAAAATGTCAAAGCTATAAAACAGAAAACAATTTAACAAAAAGCCTTACAGCTAACAACTTTGATAACAAGCCATCATTGATTTTTAATAGGCATTCTTTAGTTACAAATTTCTTGAGTACTGAGATTATTTGCTTATGAGTTTAAGGTGAATAATCCAAGTAACTATATTTTGAGAGAGGAAGAAAATTAAAAAAAATACATAGCATCAAGAATTACCCTTTTGTAAATTTCTTAGGTGTTGTAGATATTACTTTAGGGTGTGTTTCTTTTGTTTATGCTGTGGAACATTTGTTGAATGATGTAAAGATGTGCTGCTTTTGCTTAAGCTGTATTTGTTTAACTTGGTGACAGGTTACTTGCCTGTCCAAAACACCTGGTTGTCTAATAAAAAGACAATATCAAGGCTGGAGAGAAAAAGAGGTGAGGCCGGCAGGCAGAGATTATAAATACGAGGATACAGATCTGGGAGGAGGAAGAGTTAGAGAAGAAGGAGGAGGCATGAAGCCAGCCACCTGCTCTGTTACACAGCCAGCAACAGAGTAGGAATGAGAAAGTAAGACCACAGAAGCAGAAAAAGGTAAAAGCCCAGAGGCAGAAAGTACAATGAAAGGATAATTTAAGGAAACCTGGATAGAAACAAGCCAAGCTAAGGCCAGCCATGCAAAATTAAGAATAAACCTCCATGTGTGATTTATTTGGGAGCTTGGTAGTGCTCCCCCAAAAAAGAACAAAAAAAAAAAAAACACCACTTTGATATTACAATCTTCCAAAACTTCAGTTACTTATCACAGGAAGCAAGCATAAGACAAAAAAAAAAAAAAAATGATTTTCTTCATTTAAGATAAATTTACACAGAACTCAAAATATTTCACTATTCTAAAGACTCAGTGAATTTAGATAAAAGAAACAATAAACCATAAAATTATAAATTATTTATGTGACAAAAAAATAGCATGCTAACCTGCCATGTTTCCATGAAAAACGGGGTTTTTTTTAAATGTAAGTTAACCTACTACAAACTATTTCACTATTTTCACTGATTTCTCTGTGCTTTTAAATATTAAACTTCACTTTTTAATTATAATTATTTGTTAATTATTTATCTGTCTTACTAATTTCTCGTCTGAGATGTATTTTTTGATTAACAAAACAATGTTCAAAGAAACTGAGGGCACATACACAGTGTACCACAGATCTTCCTTAGCTATCCCTTGCACTATTGAAGAGCACTCATTCTATCAGAGTATACCACAACAGAAGTGAAAAAGAAAAAACAAAAAAGCAACAACAAAAACCACAGAATATTTAAAGAGCATTTACATTTAAATTTTAAAAAGTCTATGTATATTTTAGTAAATGAATTTACTATAATGGAAAATAAAAGATTTTCTGCCTTTGCTATTCTGCCACATTGATGTTAACAAAAAGTAATATATATATATATATAAAGTATAACAAATAAGTGTGTATTATATATATCATATATCACATTACATATAATTATATAACATATATTATATGGTAAATGAATAAAAGTCCTACCAAATTATCCCTATTTCTAATTAATTTTAGGCAAATTTATCTTAATTAAAATATTTACGTTCTTTTTATAACATTTAAAATTTATTTTTTGAGATTTATCAAGAATATGTGTGGAGGTCAGTAGACAACTTGCAGTAATAGGTTCTACTATGTGGATTGCATAGATCAAACTCAGGTCATTTGTGACAAACTCCTTTACCCACTGAGCCATTCCACTTGCCACAAGTTTTTGGATTCTTTGGTTTCATTTAAAGAAAGTATTAAGTACTGTTGGGCTGCAGATAGTTCAGTGGTTAAGAGCATTTGCTGCTCTTACAAAGGACCAGACTTCAATACCCAGTATGTATTTCTGTTGTAGAATATTATTTTAAGATGACTTAGTTTTGTTTATGTTGCATTTGTTAAACTCTGTGAAGCTGTGTTACTTTGCCTGTATAAAATACCTGATGGTCTTATTAGAGCTGAAGGGCCAATAGAAAGGCAGGAGAAAAGGTAAGTAGAGGTAGAAGGCAGAGAGAATATATAGGAGAAATCTCAGTAAACGAATAAAGAGCAAGAGAAGGAGGAGGACAACAGGGACCAGCCACCACTTAAACAGTCAGCCACACAGTAAGAGTGAAACTAACGTTACAGAAGAAAAGGTAAACGCCGAAAGCTAAAAGACAGGATAATTTAAAGTTAAGAAAAGTTGGCAAGGCGAGTCAAGCTAAGGTTGGGCATTTATAAGCCTCCATGTGTGTGATTTATTTGAGAGCTGGTCCCCCCCCCCAAAAAAGAAAAGAGCAAAAACCTCCAACCACATACTTCAGATGGCTCACAAACACCTATAACTCCACAGCTCCAGAGGACCAACACCTTATTCTGGTCTCATTGGGCATCACAATATACATGAACACACACACACACATTAAAATTTTTAAAATAAAACTTAGTCTGTACAAAAAGAAATAAGCATTCTTACTAAGTTCAAATGGAAATAAAACAAAGACATCTTTAACTCCTCCAACTATGTCCCAGATGTTAGAAATACAAAAGTAGAAAAGTACTTAAAAACAACATTTTGCATAAATTTCAGGAATCTAATAAAGGAGAGATAATATATATTTCCCCATAAGAGAGACCACAAGAACACTGTTGCTAGAAATTCTCAAAAATTTCTTTAAGGAATTAAGAAGCAGTAATTATTTTCAAAGGATGCCTCATGTAAATGGCTGAAGCTTCTAAAACCATCGGTGAAGGTTAAATACTTCATTCTTCTCCAAGTATATAGCACACAGGGATCTTACCATATTTCCCATCATCTCTGCCTTGATAATCTTGGCCCCCAACTTGTTCTTTTCATCAGTGTTCATGATATAGGTGGACTCTATTTCTGGACTGCAAATGAAACAGAACAGATCACATTTCATAAATTTAAATCATGTATTATATTATCTGGCCTCAGTAAAACACTCTGTATCAATAGCAGATAACAATTCTAATACATAAGAATTAAGTTCGGCATTCTAGGATGAATCACACTTTGACATTCTGTTACAAAGCCAAGAATGGCCTATTAAAGTTATAATAATAACTGAAAAGAGTACCATTATCTGTAAGATAAATAATACACAAATTAACATCTTCATTTTTAAAATACTCATCCAGTATATTCGTGCACATCTGTAATCCCAACACTGAGCAGAACAAAATTGGAAGTTGCCATGAATTAGAAGTCAGCATGAGCAGGGTGAATTTGAGGCCAGTGTCTCAAAAACAAACAAATAAAATATATGCTCAGTTTTAAAAGGAAACAAACAAAAGCACTAATGTCAGATCACAATTTTCTATATCTTAAGAAGTTCTGTATTCAACATGATGATCAGCTTAGAACTATAATGTTAGGGTGGCATATTTTGCTGCATTCAACAAACAAAAGCAACAATCATGTTCTTTTCCAAGGTTGGTCCATAATTAATTAGAAACAAAAATAATTTTAAACTCAGATCATGTGCAAAGTCAGAGAAGTCTCACAAACAGAAAATTTCAGCCAATGTCAGACAATCCCAGTTTAACTACCTTAAGAGTCTTAAGAGTCAAGGCTACAGAACAAGGAGAGTAAACCCAGCAAGAGCCTGGAGGAGTCCTGAGTAAAGAATAGTAACAGTCTCACAAGTCTAAAGTAGTCCCAATTCATGGTACAGACTCCCAAGAGAAAGCTATGAGAGAATCCCTGAGAGCTGCCCTGGAGTATTTAACAAAGAAATACCATAATCAGGGAAACAATTCTCCTACATGGTTAAAGAAATGTTATGAGGAATTCTGGTAATTCTGTCTGGTCTCATTAGCCACACAGAAAAGTTGCATAAGTGAGAAAATATTGGGTAGGAATGCTTAGGAAATAACATGTTGTATGTGCACACTAAGTGCTCTTCGGAGCCCAAATAAAAAATGTTAAAATTAAGAGTCAAAGTAGCAAATGGTTTCCCATTAATTACATTTCAAAATAGAATTAAAAAATATTTAAATACATGATATATTTGAATGAAAATGCTCTTATAAAAGTGATCAACTCATATGACAAATACATGCCAATAAAAACAGGGGAAACGTAGCATTCAACAAGTAATTTACCATTTTATCTAAAATCCAAATATTACCAGATAGGCAAATAGAAAAGCATAGCTCATATTTAGCAGAAAATTTTATCAATCAAAAGCACACAGATATAAGAAATAAGCATATTAAGCTACTAGGATAAATTTATCCCTTTTGTTCAAAAAGAAATAACAAAGCTATTGAAAAGCCACTTTAGCCAGGCTTGGTGTTGCAAACCTATAAAGTCAGGATAGTTAGGTCAGATGATAGTGTTCAAGGCCAGCCTGTCTTGTGTCAGACTTTGTCTCTAAAGACACAACAACAACAAACATACACACTGAACTTCTACTCAGGAAAAATCCAACCCAGAGGTTAAAAACACCACAACAAGTAAGATTTTTTAAAAATCAGATTACTAAAGTACCAGAGCACTATACAAAATGAAACAAACACAATTCTTTTAAGGAACATCATAAGGCTTCAGGGCAATCTTAAATTCTTTACCATATGGAGAATTCCTCAAAGAAAAGGGAAACAAACAATAGAGGCTCAAATTCCACAACTTTATTGAAAATGAAAGTTCAGGAAGCTCAGGAAAGTTGAAGCATGCAGATAGATGGGAACAACAGAAAATAAAAGAAAATTGAAGATTTTTTTTATATGTAATCAACCATCTCATTCACCAAAGCATTTGAAACTTGAAAATGATATGAAAAAGGTCTAAAGATTTTTAACATTAATATCGTACACTTGATCTCATAATCATACTCAAAATACAAGCTTATTAGAAGTGTATAAAATTATCTTCAAGATACACACACACACACACACACACACACATACCAGGTATTTGTGGGACAAAATATATTTCATGTACAGACATAAATATTCCAAGATATCTTATGATACACACAGGCAGGTATAAATACTCCAAAGAAAAATAAAAACCCCAAACACTAAAAAAGCTCCAAAAATTTATGATAAGGGATACTTAGCTTATATACCAATAACATTATCTAAGTACTTGTATTAAAAATCAGATATTACCTCTGAATTTTTTTAATTAACAAAAAAATTCTTTAAATATAAAGAAATAAATGTGTTATATGTAAAAGGAAGAAAGATACTGTGTGTCAACATTAGTCAAAGGAAAACTGAAGTATCTATATTAATATGAGACAAGTGACTGTACAACATAAATATACTATACTATCCTAGACAAAGAGGGTCATTTCATAAGAAAAATGGGCTGAGCTATCAAAGTACATAGAAATCCCTATGTCTGTGCATCTAATAAGGGAGATCCAAAAAACAAAAATTGTGGGCTACAGCTACTCACCAGGTTAAAAAGCATGCCCACTGCCAAGTGTTTGAAGGTAGTAAACATAATTTTGTTGCTAGTAATATAAAATGACATGACAATTCTAAGAAATAGTTTCACATTTTCTAAATATTTAAAATGCAAGTACTCTATGATCCAATGATTTCTTGATAATTATGGCATAGCAAAAAAAAAAAAGCATAAGCATATTAAGTGCATAGATGGTCAAAAACCTAATGGTCAAAAACAGGAAACTTAAATTCTACCAACCTGAAATAAAGAAACAAGACTGTGGTTTACAAGCCAATGATATTTTACCTTTAAATGGAAAGGAATATGCATAACGCATAACAACCTGAACGAAGCTAAAAACAACTATGCTCAGTTAAAGAAGCTAGATTCTTCCCAAAAGCATACAATGTATTTTCCACTTATATATAATGTGAATGTGGCGAAAGAAAGCAAGCAGGTCTGGAAATGGAGAGTTAGAGATGTGGAGGGTGGTGGCAAGAGGGGAAGATTATAAAAAACCTCACCAGGAAGCTTGCAGAGGTTATATTTCACAAGATACACATACACGTATTTCAAAATTTACAAGTGTGTGTAACAGTTTATCATGCATCAATTACACCTCATAAGGCTTTTAAATTTTTCCAAAGAGGAGCAATTAAAAAAAAAAAGGTAAGTCAAAGCATATCTTCAGAAACATCAGAATCCCAAGTATAAATCCCAGAATTTGAGCAGATCCAGATTTATGGAAATGTCACAGTGAAATTATCTTTTTGCACAATGCATACATGCTAATAAGAACATATCTCTAATATACTAGTTTTCCTGACTTCCAAGGTTTTATCATACTTCACTGAAATTAAGATATTATTTTCCTAACATACCTTCTGAGCAAAGAATAACAAAACATAAACACCAGAGAGAAAGGGAGTGGAGAGAGAGAGAACATAAGCTAATGATTATGTATGGAACTAAAAAAATATATTTCTGTCATAAAAAGACAACCTTTGAGTTTGTTTTTAAAAACATTGCATTATCCTTTGCTACAGAAACAATTTTGTGTTATGCTAGGTGAATACAAGAGAAAATTCTAGAGCTTCAATTAAAAAGTATTAAATATTAGAAGGAAAGCAATAATCAAAAGGAATTTTTCCTTCCCTGTATGTTCTTTTAAGACTTACTTTAAAAACAAACACTGGGGCGCTGCATTCATATGATTAGAAAAATATACTGTTTATTTGCCTCTATGGGTTGTTACTGCTTGTACCATTAGTTGTATTCCTTTGTATGAAAAATTCTTCAAATTAAATAATACATCATTTCTATTGTATTATAAATGTAATTCAACTGACTTTCAGCAACTCAGTTGTATTTCTGTAAATTTTTACTTCTGATTCATATCAGTTTTCTCAATTTGTATTATTGACCATTCAGTTAAATGCCTGCTTTGAAAATGTATTGTTCTTGTCCTTTAGACAGAAGTTACAGATACTAGTTAAATTTTGCAGGAATATATAGTGCAAAGTAGAGAACCACAGTTAACATCGCTCTTAAGGCCATTTATATTCCCAGCAAATGTACCCAGGTCTATTTCTTACATGCTCCCTCCATGAGAAATTGCTGGCTTTCCGTTGGCTATATCTGGTCTACCTTTCCTCCTAAGTACTTAATATTTCATTAGATCTTCCTATCCAAAAATAAATGTTCAAATTATCTATTTCAATCTCAAAATCACCAGATAGGAAAATAAAGAGCCAAGGAAAGAAGAATGGTTAACAAATCCTTATCCTTAGCCCAAGAGAAGCTTACTAAAATCCAGATATGGGACAATTCTACACAAACTGTCATTGAAAAAGTAAGGTGTCTTGTAACCAAGCTCAAGATGGACAGGATAAGAATGAAGGGCAGATGCTCTAAAAAAAAAAGAGATTAACTACATATCAAATGTCAATGTAGAAATAGGCTCATGTTCATTTCTTTAAATAAAAGGAATACCTGAAAACAACCAATCAATCCTGACTTTCTACAATAAGCTATTCACGTTAGCAGTCACATCTTTATAATATTATTTGCTTCTTTCTTTCTTGAAAAGAATGAAAGTCAGAAGTGCTTTGAGGAAAGACGTCTCCCAATCAGACTGACATGGGTTCAAATCTAGACTGCCATCATCCAGAATTACACACTGGCCAAGTACCTCAACCTATCCAAGACTTTAAAAAAGGAGGACTGAAAGACAAGGCTCAGTTGTTAAGAGCCACTAAGCTCTTGTTTCCTTGCACAATAACTAAATTCAGTTCCCACTCACACATGGTGGCTCACAGCTGCCTGTAACTCCAAAATCAGAGGATCTGACACCCTCTTCTGACTTCTGCAGGCTCCTATACATGCATGTTGCACAATCAGGTATACATATAGAAACTCTTCAGGAACACATATATAAACATAAAATACAAAGTATATATCTTAATTAAATATGAAGTGATTAATACCAAGGCTCACACTGAGGTTCAGAGATGCAAAGACTAGAAAGAGATACAGCCTTCTCATGAGAGTTACTACAGCATTCTCTGGAAAATGTTTTGGGTAAGCACTAAGCTATACCATGCTGTCTCCTAGCTCCAGTTTTCACCTCAGCAGTGACTGTCTTTTCTCACTAATGGGCTTACTCTTCAGAAGGTCTTTACAAGTTCCCTGGACATTGAGGCCCTAATATTATCTGCTAAACACTCACCACTCCTTCTTGTGTGTAACGACTGCAACTGTAAGTACTATTATGTTTGTAAATGTTATGGTACTTAAATACCATATTGGTATCTGTACCTACTTAACTGCCTTTCCTATGCAAATTCTCAAAGATAGATACTATGGCATAATTATTTTTATACCATCTTATCTAGGAAATAAAAGCACCTAGTGACTATAGGATGAAAGGCAGGATGCATAAAAGTTACCTAACAAGTATTAAGAGACACCTACAATGTGAATATAGCCTTCCCAATTGTTAATTCTATACCACACAAAGCCAGACATGATCTTCCAAATTTGAGTGAATGAACTAATTAGTCTGTTCCCAGCCTTTTAGTATCCAAGGTTTATCCAAGGTGACAAAACGTGCAAATGGTCTAATCATTTCTTCGACTAATTTTGTTTCAGAGGCTCACCAAAATTGAGGGGGGAAAGTTAGAACTAATAACAGAATCCTAACAAATTGAGAGCTTGCCTCAATGTTAGCATGTGCATGACTACTAAATTGTTGATCATTACTAATATTATTAAAGCTACCAAACTCTTCGTTGGCCCTTCTACAGGCTGAGAAAGAAATCATGTTCCAAGGAATTACATACCAAAAAGCACTGACCTAAACGATGAACAGGAACTTCCTCTATTTTCTCCCCTGCTACCCACAATCTCTAGTTATAGCCTATTCATTCTTTAGAAATAGATTTCACAGAAATTATAGTCTGCCAGAGGCTTAGATTTTTATCTCATCTTATTTTGACATAAGATCTCTCACTGATTTGATTCTAATCCCATCCCCACCTTCTCAGATCTGGGACTGCAGGCGCACACAAAAACTCTTTTCATCTCAATGGCAGCATGGTAGGGGATATTCAATCACACTGTGAATCCAGAATTTGCATTTGCATTAATAAAATTAACCTTGGGTAAGGAGGGTGCATTACCAACTAGTTGACAGAAGTAATCATAGAGCACCAGAGGACATCTGGGGGTTGGGGGGGGGAGGGAGGGAGGGAGGGAGGGAGGGAGGGAGGGATAGGAAGTAGTAGGGTGGGGTTTGAAGAGGCACAATTTTTTTGTTTGTTTGTTTATTTAGTTTGGTGAAGTGGATGCACAGGTCCTCCATGGACATCAGCAAAGAGACAGGGTTAGCTAGCTGCTGCTCAGACTTTCTGAGCTTTCAAGTTTTCACTCCAGCCATTGAATCTCCTGTCTTATTAATCAGAATGATAGAAATTCAGTTAAGGCTACCTTTAGCAGCAGCAACAGGGTCAGGGCCAGCAGGATCAAAATAGCCAGGCTGCTGCTGGAGAAGCAGGCTGGTACTGCAGAGTTGCAATTGCTGGTGAGATAGCAGTAGAATAAGACACAGTCACCACGTCAAAGTTAAAGCAACAGCAGCACGTCTACTTCTATCTCTGACATCATATATGGGATCATATTTTAGACTATTGAAACTTCTCCTGGGAGAAGTTACAGAAGGCCTCTCTCTGCTAATGTTTATAAAGGATGGAGGTTAGTTACTTTACTTCACCCATCCCTTTGCTGAAAAACTTCCCTCTTCACTCACATCTCAAACCTAAGCTGAAATATTCAAAGAAAGGCATTAAAGAAACATTGAAGTCAACATGAAAGCTACAGTTTTCAATATAATTACAGAAGAAACTTTCTCTACCTTCTCTAACCATCTGTACCACTGAGCAGACACTTTGAAAGAAATGCGAGCATAATATCTGCCACTGTCCTATATGCAAGAAAGAAGTACGGTACTGTCTCATTTTCCTGGATCACAGAGATTTTTCTGCAGTCTCCTTCATTATTAGTTTCTATAAAGCAAACAACAGTTTCCCATTAAAATGTGTATTTTTAACCGCATCCCTAAATCCCACACACAAGTGCTGAACCTCTGCAGAGGAAATAATTAAAGAGTTCAGTCTACTGACATTATAGAAAATACTTCAATTTTCCTTTTATTTTCCTTTTCTGCTGGTTGTGTTCAGTGGTCTCTGTAATTCTTTTCTCACCACACTCTAACATTTTCACTCCCACCTAAGGATCCTACTCAGAGATCTAAGAGCCTGACACTCTTCCCTTGCCCTTCTGAGCTGCCATACCAAACTGGTAAGATGGCACACAAATGACATAACAGTATACTAAATGTGCTAGTTTCTGATTAAATTCAAAAACCCTAAATTAAAAATACAATATGTTCTACTCATTTTAAATACCACTCAGGCTCCTAAAAAAAAGTACTTAACTAATATATTTTTTCCAACAAAAGAAAAATAAACTCAAACACATTTTATCTCTAAAACTAATGAACTTATAGCTTTAATTCATATGACCCACTATTAGAAGATGTTTTCCTATAAGATAATCAGAAGGTCAAAAGAGAATGAAGGAGAAATAATAAAGATGATCCTATGAAAAGAGTGAAAAAATGGATAGAAAAGGAAGGCTACCAATGATGCAAATAAAGACAAAAAAACTACACAAACGTACTTTTAACTACACTTACTTAAAGAAACACATACCACTGAAAAGTTGTTTTCCAAAAGGGTATTTAGCAAAGGTTTAACAGGCTATAGAATTGTCAGATAAAATTCTTAGGTCCAGCTAAATTTGAATTCTAGGTCAGCAACAGGGTTTTTTGTTTGTTGAAGTTATAAATATGTCCAATTGCTTCAAACAAATTACAATTCCTTATTTACTAAATCAAGCAACTCTAGTTATATGATGAGGATTAGAACTTCAATTCCCTCAGTTACCAGACCTACAAAATGCAGGGCTCAGACTATGATCTCTTCTGGTTCGAAAACTAGATTAATAACCTTTTTACAGTTCTAAAATTCACTGGCTTTAACATTACCTAGAATCCTAGAATTGATTTGAACAATCCAACATATCTCACAGTAATGTCCACAAACCCTGTCACGCTCCAGCAATTCCTTCTCTTGACTCTTTCTGGCATTCTTCAAGGCCCTGCCTTGCTCCTTTACCACTACTTGAGAACTCAGAAATGTTTTTTTTCCAAATATATGGAAATGATTCCTAATTTTTTCTTTGTCTCTCCAGCTAATCATGGAATTCATGAAAAGCTTCCTACCTCTAATATCTAATTAAGTAATCAGGGTAGAGAAAAAAAATCAAACCTCAGGGCTCCAGTACATTCCTGTATTATAAGTTCCAGAAATCTACAATATCAGAAGACATAGCAGAAATAAAACAATCCAACAGCCAGATGGGATAGTAACAATGTATGGAAGCTTTGTACATATGGCTCATCTACAAATATGGGAAACAAGACCAACACATAGGGGCCAAATGCTAAGCCAATATTAATGATATCAGTAATTAATGGAATCATCCATTGACAATTAGAAATGGCAAGGCACCCAGAATAAAGCCCAGGTAGTTTGACTTCCTCTAATCCTTGCCATGGTTCTTCAGTCAGTATTAACAGAATTCCCCCTTCAGGGACACATGGCAAGGGTGTGAAGGTCACAGGACAACCTTTAGTGTTGGTGCTGCCTTCCAGGTTGTTTGAAACAGGGTCTTTCATTTTTGTTACTATACACATAGACTTTTTCTAATTCCTGCCATGGTTATCAAGTCATTGTAACAAAATTCTGCTTCAGTTTCCAAAGGCTATCTTCTCATGAGCTTCTAGGGCTTCTCCTGTTTCCACCTCCCACTTTTATGCTGGAGCACTGGGGTTATTGATACACACTGCTATGCCAGCTTTCTGGACTATCTCCCCAGACCTTTTAGTGATTAAGTAGAAGTTAGTCCTCATCTTTGGGCATATTTTTTCTACTTCCAACAGGGTCACCCCTATGACAAAATCAAATTTTCTGATGCTACTCAAAAATGAAACTGAAAAAATATACATATATACACATAAAATACCCAGCAAATGTTGACTTTGTATCCTGCAGATGTTCTCTTCTTTGTGGGTCATCCCTCAAGCTCTCAGCCGGCAACTGTTCTCTCCTGTCTCGATGAGCACTGCAGCTCCAGTTTTCTAGTGGCTTTTGATCTGAATGCTTTTGGTTTCCTTCTCGCCCACCAGTTAGGCTCCAGGATCTTAAAGTTTCTTCACTGTTCTCTATGGGTTTTCGAAAATCATCATGCAAAATATCCTGAGCCACTAATGTAGAAGATGAAGCAGATGGTTCAAAATTTCTCCACTTGCTGTGAAATGATAGTTCATCCTCATCAGAGGGTCTTAAGAACTTAGGTCTCAAATTTCCAGAAGATTCTTGCCTTTGTCTTAAGGCAGATTCTCTTCTACATGTTTCTAAAGACCCAGACATCTTCCCTGTGTCAGGACGACTAAACTTATAGTCTCTGCTGCTGCTTTTTGCAACCTCTGTTGCAAAGGGTCTGCCCTCTGAGCCCTTCTTACATTTCACTAAGTCTGAAATGTCACTTGTTTGACTACATTGTGCTCTATCTGAATATGCAGGCTTCCTCCATTGTTCCACTCCATAGTCTTGTCTTTTGCTTGCAATTTTTTCAGCTTCTTTTAATTTTGATTGAAATATTTCCATTGACTATAAGAGAAAATCATATATATACAATTAACATTCAGTGTCTTGTCTCCCACATGCCACTGTGTCATGATGCATTGTTAAATGGTACAATAAAAATACCTTACCAAAGTAGAGAGAACCACAAAAATCACCATACACCACTAATACTTTAAAAAGTAATCAAATCAAATCAAATTAAAAGATTTCAAAAGGGGATGCACTGAGAACAAATGTCCTCTACAACAGATGCCACAGACACAACTTAAAGCCTTGTGATAATAAACGAGAAAAAAAGTTCAGGTATGTTGAATAAAATAAATTCTTAAAAATCAAATTGGCCAATAAATTTTCTACAGTTTGGGAAACAACAGTAAGAAGATGGGTATTTTAAGAAGAAAGAAAAAGACATGTGGACATTTGATTCTAGAGAACCTCATAACTATGTTTTAGTACTTCCGGAAGAAATGATGATGGGAGGGAAGAATGAAAAATAGAGGATTGCACACAACTGATTTTCTTGAACATAAGGGCCTTTAGGATAGGGACCAACTTATAGATTAAGATATTCTACTCAATATAAAAATCTTCGCAAAAGCCAAACAGGAAAAAAAGTATACAAGTTGGAGTATATTCACAGGGCATGCAGTTAACATAGTACCTGAAAAAAAAATGACATCAAGATGGCTTAAAAATATATATAGAAGCATAGCCATATTGCCAAAATGCTATAAAATAGGAAACTCTGAAGTTGACTAAAACATCAACCATGCTTATCTCTAAAGAAACTCCTGTTTTATTTAAATTTTCTTCCAAAGAGAAAAATACTTCTCTTATATTAAACATACACACATTTTAAATTTTACACTCTTGGGTTTCACATTCATTATGTTAATCTTAAAAAAGATGTAGGCTGGGCTGTCGAGATGGCTCAGTGGCTAAAGGCACTTAACACTAAGCCCGATGACTTGAGTTCAGTCAAGGGGCCCACATGTAGAAAATAACAAGATAGAAGGAGGGAACCTTCTTAAGTTGTCCCCTTAACATGGGCCCTATGGCATGTGTACTTCATGAGTACGGGCACACAAATAGATAAACAAAAAAACATTTTCAGGCAATATCCTTACTTAATAAGCAGAAAATTACTTAAAAGAATGAAGATCAATCTAATATTAATTTGATCCAAAATGTTTCATTTTTCAAAACAAGAATAATTAAATTTTCAAATAACTATGACATATCTCCTTAAAACACAAATACTTACCCCGTATTTTTCAGTAACAATATCCTCAAATTTTCTGTTTTCTTTTTGGGCTTGTTCCTTCATTCTTTGATAAGACTTTCTTAGCCAGCTTAATCCACCATCCTCTACTACCGAAGCTAAATTCCAATAATAAGCATCAGTTGTATTTTATAGGTCGTTATTATACAATTAATACTTGCTGTTTCTACCACATTTAAAGTATAAAATTAACTTTCCTTAATTAGTAAAAGTTATAACCACAATTAATATTCACCATATATTTAAGCTTCAAAGGTTTGCCATAATAAAAAAAAAGTAACAGAACTACCAGGAAATTTAAGAGAACAAGCATAAAATTATAAATACAAGAAAGTTATAAAAGAATCGAAGAAATTAAGGATTATTTGTTTATTTAATGAGACAGGGTCTTACTATGCAGCCTAGATGGTCTGGAACTCACTATACAGACTAGGCTGACCTTGAACTTACAGAGATATGCCTACCTGTGTCTTCTAAATCCTGGAATTAAAAGAATGTATCATCATACTCAGCTGAAGCATTATTCTATGAAATTTTTTCTGACCTTCCAATTAGATTTATTTTAAAATGTATAGGGGATCATTGCTTCCAGAAATAAGAAATAAATGTAAACAGAGGAGAAAGCAACACAAATGATAAATAAGGACGTTATAGAAGATAATGTCATTAAATTAAACTTGAGTTGTGATTTGCAAAAACTATGAACATCTGAATGCCTTCAATGAACTATTCTTGTATGTTATGTCTTATTTTCAATCTATAGAGAAATTTAAATAATTACTTAAATTAGAACTCTGTTCCTGATTTTTCTTGTTCTAATGAGAACTGGTTTTAGATCCCTGAAATGGCAACAAAACATACTGAACAATATGCGACATGATATTCAAAAATGTTGTCTTCAGAAACTAGAAAGCAATAGCACTTTCCTCTTAAGAACAAGGCAAATTTTATGAGTGCTGACAAATGAGAAATTTCTAAAAGCAAAAAATTGCATAAGTTTCACATAATTATGCTGTCTTAGCCCATTTAAAACAGAACCTTGCAAATAATTACTATTATGCACAATATATACTGAATCATCTTGCTCTAAAATACATAGTACTGAACTTTCCAAATAATAATGACTTAAATAAGACTTCAAAAGACTGCAGGTATTTCTAAATATTTTATTATTTATAAACTCAAGTCACTCTCTTAGGAATACTGAACTTTAAGAATCTGTATACTTTTATTAGTGTATATTAACTGTACAAAATAGTGGGGTTCATTATATTTCACACATGTATATAATATACTTTAATCAAATTTATCCCTCCCATTATTAGAAACTGAAAAATACACACAAGTCTACAAAAAACAAAGAAAGAAAGATACCTTTAGTAACTGCCAACATACTGTTTTCTGATGGGAGACCTGTCCCACCGTCCTTCCAGTATGGATTCAATTCTCTTTCTAGGAGTTTAGACTAGAACAAAACATTTTGAAAGGTTAAAATGTAAAAGTCAATCCATCATGGAAATGATTACTACATAATTTAAGGTGACTAGCTGTCAGATATACAAGCCTCAACAAATCATTTAAAATTCCTAAGATATGTTATACAACTTGCAGGTAACAATGCCTAATGTTCATGTGTCTTTATTGAACATCTTCTCGGAGCCTCCATATCTAACTCAGAGACTAAGAAGACATTCCAAAACGTAGACAAAACATTCCAAAAATCCTGTCCTCTGATGCTCAATAAGGGTAGTATCTTGATTATAAACCAACATAATTACCATACTTACATTTAAATTAGACTGGCAGATAAAAACAAACAAACAAACAAACAAAAAAACAGCGCTGAGCATGAAACTCTCCAACAGTTTGGCCATATTACTCATTTGTTGGTTCATATTACACTCGAGGTAGATTATAAGACAATCTCTGAAAGCTACAAACTTCAGCATTTCTATACTTTGTGGTCACTAAGAATTTCTCATTGTTTTCTTGAGATCAAAGTGAAAACTATAACATAAATGTGCTTGTTTAATATTCCCTATGACATTCTAGGCATCTTGAAAGAACTCTTAGAATTAATTTGTGTATACACAGAAGGCTCAGTTGATGGTTCAACTGTAATTCATGACAGTCATGTAACAGACAGTTACATCACTCAACCACACTTACCTAGATTTACATTTCCAGCTTGTCTTTTAAAAGATATATTTTATGTGTCCCTGTGTGAGTGTGGATATGTGAACATGTGTGCAAGTGCCTGCCCAGGCCAGAAGTATTGACTCTCCTGAGGTGAGGGTTATGACAGCCATGAATTAATGTGGGAATGTCTTTCTATAGGCTATAAATAAAGGACTGTTCTGGCCATGGCAGGCACCATAGAGGTAGGCAGAGAAATCAAAGCATAGGTACAAGAAAGAGGGTGGAGTCAGAGAGATCAATTCAGCCACCCAAAGAAGAAGCATGTAAGGAACACAGGTGAGCCATGGGCCACATGGCAGACAGATTAATGAAAATGGGTTGAGTTAAGATGAAGGAGCAAGCTAGCAATGTGCCTAAGCCATAGACCAAATAGCATAAAGTTAATAATATAAGTGTCTGAGTCATTTTGGGGGCCTGAGCAACAGCGGGTGGTTAGGTGTGCTGAGACTGCAGGACTGTGGGTCCAGACCTCTGGCAGGACAGGGCCAGAAACGTTCATGTTACAATGAATCACTCACTGTGGGCTCTAGAAATTGAACCTGGGTCCTCTCGAAGAACAGACACCATTACAAAACATATTTACAAATAAAATGGTATTACAAATAATGCATTTACTTTAAAGCAAATTCAAATTCATTGAAGCTGTTCTCTTACCTGCTCTAGTGCTTGGCTTTTTTCCTGCTTTATTTTCCTTAGAGTTTCCTTTTCAGCTCTGAGTGACGATGAGGACACCGTTTTAACAGACATAAAATCAACAGTCATCCACTCATCGCGCTGTTTAAAAAAATGAACCATTTCAATCAAGCCATATCAAACTCAAGATCTGCTTAATATCAGAGACTTCAGGAACCAGGCAGGAGCAAACACTATGTGGCTAGCCACTCTCAACAAGCTTCTCACTTTTTCTGTACCTTAGTCTCTTCCTTATCAAAGTGGGGTAAATCAGTCCCCTTTGACGTTTGTTCAAATTGAGTATAAAAGGTAGTCAACATAGAGTCTGGCCCACAAAATGAAATGTTAGATCATGCTCACTTTTTTTCCTGTATCTATGGCTAAGTAGATAAACTATATTCTATTTTAGGGATATGAAATAGAACTCAAAATTTACTTGCAATTCAAGTATAAGCAATGCTAAGCAAATTGCATCATAAGGACAAGAGAAAGAAAAGCCACAACTAGACAGACGCCTCCCTCACAGTTGACAGCTAAGAAGTGAGTTATAGTCTATTTTAGGGATATGAAATAGAACTCAAAATTTACTTGCAATTCAACTACAAGCAATGCTAAGCAAATTGCATCATAAGGGCAAGAGAAAGAAAAGCCACAACTGGACAGAAGCCTCCCTCCCAGTTGACAGCTAAGAGGTGAGTGGCACCCTGACCCTCAGGCCAAGCAGAGACCATGGTCTCCGAATCCCAGTCTGGGGACACAGCCCCTAGTACACCAACCACACCCAGCTCTGCCCTAAACCAAAGAAAACTGGGAGAGCCCCCTCCCAAGCCCAATCCCTAGCAAAATAGAGCTGGAGGGACATCCCACTGGCCAAACCACTCCCAAACCACAGTCTGTGTCATCACACAACGACAACAGGAGACCCCAAAGCCTTCCTGGTCCACAGCTGACTAAGAGCTAGGACCCTAACAAGAACGTTGGCCTACAGCCACCTAAGAGCAGAATAAGAGCAGCCCCTGTAATTCCTGGAGACACTCAGCCCCCAGGCTCACAACTGACTAAGAGCTGACCAAGAGCTGACCAAGAAGGAACCAAGGAATCAATGGGCAGACACCAGGGCAAGAATACATATAACAATATAAAGAACAACAAGACACCACAAGAAAAAGCTGGTGGGTCTACAACATCAATATCTGAGCATAACAATGAAGAGGAAACAGAAGAAAATGACCTTAGAAACAACTTTATGAGGATAATAGAAGCTTTAAAAGAGAACATAAAAAATTCTCTTAATGAAATAGAAGAAAATATAAAGAAAAATTGGATGAGATGAACAAATCCCAGAAAGAAAATAAAGAAAACCAAAAAAAAAAGAAAACAGGTGAAAGAAACATTCCAGAAATTAAAAATTGAAATAGAAGCAATAAAGATGGCACAAACCAAGGCAAAGCTGGAAATAGAAAATCTGAAGAAACAAACCAGAACTACAGATGCAGCATAACCAACAGAATGCAAGAGATGGAAGAGAGAATCTCTGGAGTAGAAGATTCAATACTGAAAATAGATATGCCAGTTAAAGAACACACTAAAACCAAAAAAATCATGTCCAGGAAATCTGGGACACCATGAAAAGACCAAATCCGAGAATAACTGGAATCGAAGGAGACTACCACCTCAAAGGCACAGAAAATATATTCAACAAAATTATACAAGAAAACTTTCTCAGCCTAAAGAAGGAAATGCTTATAAAGATATAAGAAGCTTACAGAACACCAAATAGCCTAGACACCCCCCCCAAAAAAGAAATCTGCTCGCCATATAATAATCAAGCCACTAAACCAACAGAACAAAGAAAAAGTACTAAGAGCTACAAAGGAAAAAGGCCAAATTACCTAAAAAGGCAGACCAATCAGAATATCACCAAACTATTCAATGAAACAATGAAATCAAGAAGGTCCTGGTCATATGTTATACAGACAATAAAAGAGCATGCCTGCCAACCCAGACTACTATACCCAGCAAAATTGTCAATCTCTATAAGTGGAGTAAATAAGACATTTCACGACAAAGCCAGACTTAAACAATACCTATCCACAAATCCGGCCCTACAGAAAACACTAGAGAGAAAACTCTAACATAAGGAAACGAGATACATCCATGAAACCACAAACAATCAATAATGCCAAAGAAGAAAAACCCAAAGAAAAGAAATACATAGAAACTACAACCAAAAATAACAGGAAATAACAATCATTGGTCATTAATAATCCTTAATATCCATGGACTAATTCACCTATAAAAAGACATATCCTAACACAATGGATACAAAAAACAGAAACCATCCTTCTGCTACATACAAGAGACATACCTCAACTTCAAAGACAGACAAAGGCTCAGAGTAAAGGATTGGGAATAGACTTTCCAATCAAATGGTCCTAAGAAACAAGCTCCTGTAGCCATCCTAATAGTTAACAAAATAGATGTCAAACTAAAATCAATCCAAAGAGACCAGGACGGACATTACTTATTCATCCCAGGAAAAATCCACAAAGATGAAGTGTCAATCTTGAATATTTATGCCCTCAACACAAAGGCACATACATATATGAAAGAAACACTACTAAAGCATAAACCTCACATCAGACCCCACACACTAATAGTTGGAGACTTCAATACTCCACTTTCCTCTTTGGATAGGTCAATCAGACAGAAACTCAACAGAGAAAAAAAGGGATCTAACAGATGTTATGACCCAAATGGACTTAAGAGATATGTACAGAATTTTCCACCCAAACACAAAGGAATATACATATTTCTCAGCACCCCATAGAACTTTCTCTGAAATCGACCACATACTCGGACATAAAGCAAATATCAATAGATACAAAAAAAAATGGAATAACTCCCTGTATCATATCAGACCACCATGGCCTAAAGCTAGAGTTCAACAGCAAAAATCACAGAAAGCCTACAAATTCATGAAAACTAAACATCTCTCAATTGAACCACCTCTGAGTCAAGGAAGAAATTAAGAAAGAAATCAAAGACTTCCTAGAATTTAATGAAAATGAATCCACAACATACCCAAACTTACGAGATACAATAAAAGCAGTATTAAGAAGAAAATTCATAGCATTAAATGCCTATATGAAAAGCCTAGAGAAATCTCACACAAGAGACCTACAGCACAGCTGAAGGCTTTAGAACAATTAGAAGCAAACTCTCCTAGAGGAAGTAGACAGCAGGAAATAATCAAACTTAGGGCTGAAATCAATACAATAGAAAAGTAAAGAGTATACTACAATGAATAAATGAATCAAAGAGTTGGTTCTTTGAGAAAATCAACAAGATAGATACACTCTTATCCACACTAACCAAGAAGCAGAGAATATCCAAATTACAGAATCATAAATGAAAAGGGGGACATAACAACAGACATCCAGGAAATCCAGAGAATTATCAGGCCATACTTTGAAAATCTATGCTCCACTAAAATGGAAAGCCTAAAAGAAAGGACAACTTTCTGGATAGGTACCACTTACCAAAATTAAACCATGATCCAATTAAAGACCTAAACAGACCTATAACCCCAAAGGAAATTGAAGCTGTTATTAAGTCTCCAAAGTAAAAAAAGCCCAGATCAGACGATTTCAGCGCAGAATTCAACCAGACACTCAAAGAAGAACTAATACCAACACTCCTCAAACTGTCCCATACAATAGAAACTGAAGGAACATTGCGGAACTCTTTTTATTATGAGGTCACAATCACCCTGATTCCCAACCCACTCAAAGATGCAACAGAGAAAGAGAAGTACAGACCAATCTGTCTCATGAATATTGATGCAAAAATATTCAATAAAATTCTGGTAAACCGAATCCAACAACATATCAAAAAAAAAAAAATCATCCAATACCATTATTTGGCATATACCCAAAGGATGCAGCACATTCATACCCTAAAGGCATTAGCTCAACTATGTTTATAGCAGCATTATTAGTAATAATAAGAACCTGGAAATAACCTAGATGCCTCTCAACTGAAGAATGGATTAACAAACTGTGGTACATCTACACAATGGATTAATACTCAGCAGTTAAAAAAAAAAAAAGACATCCTAAAATTTTCAGGCAAATGGATGGGTTTGGAGAATATCATCCTGAATGAGTTATTAAAAGCCCAGAAAGAGAGGCATGATATGTACTCACTCATAAGTGGATTTTAGACAAAAAGCAAAGAATACCCAAGCTGCAAACCACAACCCCTGAACAGCTTGAGATCAGAAGGAACCTAAGAGAGACACCCAGATAATCCCCTAAGAAGAGAAAATAGAGAAGATCACCTTAGCAAATTGGGATTATAACAGGACAACCAAGAAGAATTGGGAACAAATCATGAAAGAAGGAGATGGTTGAGTAAGAGGAGCAAGAAAGGGGGAGGGAAAAAAAAGAGATGGATATCTCAACTGAGGAAGCCAATGTGGGGTTGCAAAGAGATCGGGCGCTAGGGAAACCTCCAAGAACTCATAGGATATCTCTGGCTAAGTCTCTAACCACTACTTGGGGGGGGGGGATTGCCTAAACAGGAGTTCCCCTATAATCAAATGAATAACGACCCTAAGGGTCATCACAGAACCTACATCCAACAATGAATGGAGGCCTTGCCAGAGATCCATGGCAGAGCACTGGACCGAGCTCATGGTCCAGCTAAGAGCAGGGGAGGGCAGTCTGTATGAGCAAGGGCATAAGGATTATGAGGAAAATTCCCACAGTGATGGCTGGCTGGAGCTCTGAGGAGCTCACTGAATCAAGAATAGTCACTGGAGAGCCATCAGGAAAAGGAGCTAGGCCGTCCAAGGGTAGGCAACTGTCAACTGGAATGGGAGTATGTGGAGCCTCGAGGGGTGGGATTAGACTGTATTCCTGTGCAAGGGCTGGCACCTTAGAGCCCATTCCCTGCAGAGGAACACCTAACCCAGTCTTGACTTTGGGATGAAATAATCAGACTTGCCTGGAGTGGATGTGTCACACTGAGTTGACCCACCCACCTTGGGACTTCTTGCCTTTTTGGGGGGGGGTGGAGGGGCAAGGCTGACTAAGAGAGACTGGGAGGAGGAAAGGGAGGGGGAGCAGGGGGATACATGGATAAAAAAGACATTTTTAAAAAATAATAAAATGAAAAAAAGCAAGAAAAGAAAAGCTGAAACTGAACTAGACACATACAAGAGGCTCAAAATTCTAATTTTAGGTAAATTCAACAAAAGTGGAAAATGCCAGCAATCATAGCTGAGAGAGGTCTGAAGGGCTGCAGTAGAGATGAGCATCTACCTTCCATAGCAGAAGGTCAGCCTGAATACCAGTTTTCAGCATTTCTGTGGAGAGGGTTCATAAACTACTACTAAAGAATAATTCTCCTGAAGAAATTATAATCATCAGTTTAATATTTATCTGTTCTTAGAAGCCATTTTCCTCTAAATCAGGCGGGTGCTCACCTGCATAATGTGGCTGTCACTTTCTTCTCCTGGCCTTTTGTCTTTCACTTTCCATGTCTTTTCTTTGACAGGTGTCTGGGAGGGAATGGCCTCAACCCACTCTTCAGAGCTCTAGAAACATTTAGCATATACATGACTCTCACAATTTGAATACTTATATATAAAATACTGACATTAAGTGGAAATAATTCAGCTTCTTAGAAGAGAGTTTTGTCATTGTTTTTCCCTTTAGGGTGATACTGGGAGATCTCAAGAATAACATGAAATCCTACATTGGTTTGAGCCCAAAAGACACAGCCAAAGCCATTCTTCCTCTCCTCAGTTATATCAAAATAATAAAATAAAAAGCAAGGAAAGAAAATCACCATAGCAAGGCTCAATTTCCATACACATCCAAATGAACTCTTACGTTTGCCTCAATAGCATCAGAGAAATAACACCCATGCAAAGGAGCTGGCTGTTTTCTCTAAGTATCAAATTTGGGGATTTCCCTAGATCTACAATTGTAGGGATACCTAATGACATCTAGGCTGCTTACCCTGCTCTATCACTCTCTACCTTACTCTCTTGGAAGAGTCTCTGCTGAACTTGGGCTCAGCAGCCAGCAAGTCCCAGAAAACCTCTGATGTCTGCTTCCCCACAGTGGGTTACAAACATATGAAGCCATGACAGCTTTTTACATGGGTGTTAGTGGCTCAGGCCCTCATGCTTGTACAGCAAATAACCTTAACAACTAAACAAAATCTCTGTAAGAAACTGATATTCTTCTATTCCATTTTTAAAGATTTATTTGTGTACTGGCAGCTGTCGTATGACTATATAATCTCTCTCCTTTCCTGCTGACAAAACCCAATTTTGTCTGGAGAAGTAATCAACCCAAAACATTTCTATATCATCACTATCTATAAATATCCCCTTTCTTCCAGAAAAAAAAAAGTATGAAAGATTTGCCTTGCTTGCTTTTCTTCTGAGTCCTCACTCAGACTAGAACTGGGTACCCAACACTCTCTTCTCTTTGGCCCAAAAGATAAGTACACAAATTCTATTTTGAAAAATTAGATATTACTTTATATGAAATAGAAATACAAAAGAAAAAGACTCCAGTGTTTTAAAACTCCTCTCCCTTATTTTTATAATACAGTTCTTTGCTACTTTGCCTTACAATTTTCCAACCACTTTTGTACAAGTGGTTTTCTCTCCTCCCCATGGGGACTCTTCACTGCTGGTAATCACCTTTCAGTTTTTCTGCACATTTCATTATCCTCATATCTCTAACAAAGATCAACAAATACTATTCCATTTTCTAAAATCAACAATCTACACTGCCAGTGTAGATTGGAACTCTAAGTGGATGTCTTGTAGATATTTTTATATCACAATCTTTAATATTTGAAGGTCCTATGCACCACCAGTTCCTACATGATTCCCTTAAGTCCATTGATCTCCACAGCTAGAGGGGTCAGTTTCAGTGCTCACTTACTGAGGAACTGTCAGTCGACTCACTCTGTTTTTCATATTTCTGTTTCTTGCTTTTTTTTTTCTTCTTTTTCTCCACTTTTTTTGAATGCTTGTTCTTTTTCTTCTTTTTCTTCACAGAGCATTCCTAATAATTTTTGAATATGTATAAATGGAATTTAATCTTAGCTAATTTTAACTGGAAGGCATTTTAATGGAAAGAAACATCCATGCTCCAAGAAACTTTACATCTTTCATGAAAAGAAACAAAGATCAAGACCATTAATAAAATTCTCTAAACAAATTTAACATACTTTCTGTAAGACAGGAACTACCAATCAATGAAGTAACTCAGATTGCTTACCAGAAAAAATAGGAAAGTTTAGGTGAAGTAATTTGCATGTGACAGACATTGTCAAATAAATACAGATATATACAAAGAACCATTAAGCTTTAGTGACAGACACTATAGGACCAGGACCACAGTTAAATACATATGAAACATTTAAAAATGTCTAAAAAACATAATATTCTCACCAGAAAAAAAGCAAAAGGGTATATAACCTCAACTAAATCTTTCTATAATGTGTACATAGACCAAAATATCCTAGTGTCCTCTGTAAATATAAACAATTGACATTTGTTAATTAAGAACAAAACAAACAAACAACAAAAAAAACTGCTGGATCAATTGTGGGGGCACATGCCAGGAGGCAAATTGCTAAAAATTTATTAAAAGAGAAAAGGCTTTATAAAAATAAATAAAAAGACATGAATCTTAAAACATCTACTTTCAGATCTGGAAGCTTCCTACAAATAGCCCAGAGATTTTTAAGTAAATTTGCCTAAGGAAATAAATTTCAGTAATGCTAACTACCTGATGGTGAATATGTTACTGACAACCTGAGTTGAACCCCAGAACCCAGAAGGTAGAAGAGAACTGGTTAAGGCAATTGTGTTTTGATCAGCAAAAATATACCATCATACACACAGACAGACAGACAGACAGACAGACAGAGAATGAAGAAAAAATGTTCCTCAATATTGAGTCATACTTTAAAATGAAAAGACATAAGCCAAGCACAGTGACACACGCCTTTAATGTCTTTAATCCCAGCATTTGTTAGGAAGCAACAGGGGGATCTTTGTGCTTTTGAGGCCAGCCTGGTCTACATAAGTTCCAGACCAGCTAAGACTATGTAGAGACTCTTCCTAAAAATACAAAATCAAGAAAATAAGTCATATCACTACATCAAGCACATCTGTTAATATTCACCTGTGAGAGCTGTTCAATTTGCTCATTCACATCAGGTAGTATCCATGTGTCCTCACCTCGAAGTTGCTTAAGTTCTTTGAGCCTTTGTTCTTTTTCAAAATTACTTTTGGCCTACAACAAAATAATATAAAAGGTAAACTGACGACAACTGATACAACTGCTTTTCAGATACAAAAAGAAAAATTCCTAGTCAATAAATCATCTATTCTCGACAATAAATTTGCTTCTACTAGCACAGAAAAGATTTTTAAAAACTAACAATCTTCAGTAAGTCTGGGCACAAGTCCAGTACCATGTTCAGGACTAGCCTATGTCCTCCTTTTTCCCTGTCTCAAATACGACTTTAACCTTCATCATCCCTGTGGACTCTTTGGACTTTGCGAAAGTTATGAAGCTATCCATTGCTTCAATAAGCAATATCTGTACCCCAATACTTTGTCTCAGAAAAAAAAAATCTTCTTAAAAAGAAAGGATTATAATGCTAGTTTCTAGTCAGCAGTCAACAGAAATGAAACAATACAAAGTTTTCTCAAGAAATTTCTTCTGCTTTCTTATCTACCTCTCAAATGCCAAAGCTGTGTTTGGGCCTATATGTAGACCCTTATATAATTAAATTACAAAAGACTTAGTACCCAAATGGCTGGAAATACCAGACAGACAATAAAGAAAAACATTATTATACCTATTTTGAGACCAACTAATAATCACAATGGTTTACCTGTCTAAGACTAGCTGCTGATTCATTTCCTTAAAATGTGTCATTACTCATTCGTCCTGTTTTTTTTTTTTTATATTTCTTTTCTGCTCTTTATATGCATTTAGACTTATTAAGTACACATTCACCTTTTAAAAAAATAAAAAATAAAAACCCTGCCCAGGGGGAAAAATCATCACCATTCTGTTTTTCTTTAACTATAAATTTGCCCTTTTCAATGTCCCAAGTAATCAGGAATAACTTATTAGATAATTCAGTAGTTTACTTCTTCCATTTTTATAAATCGCATACATTTCAATATTAATGAGAATTCTATTTCTCAAACTTTTGGATGAGGTACATATTCTGAGTCTCTTACGTTAAACAGTGTTTCAATCAGTAAAGAATGGCCTAAGTCTCAAACTGAAAAGAACAGTAAGAGGAGGAATCACCAGTATATTTAAATGTGTCCTATTTCCAATAAAGCAGGAGCAATGGCTCAGGCTGAGTTGTCAGCAATCCAGGGTACACAAATGTCAAAAATAAATGACATAAAAGCTAAGGAACCAATCATAACTCTCTGCAAGGAGAATTCACAAATGGAGCAGCCAGAGCATTTAGGGGACACAGCATTGGAAAAAGGAACCACATCCGGATAAGAGGAGATGTCGAAGTGACGAGAGGAGTAGAGCGGCTAAATCCAGGGAGCCTCAACTGCTACAATTCTAAGCAACTCTCCGAGATTTGTCTAAGAGAAAACAAAACAAAGCAAACAAACAAACACAACAACAACAAAACGAAAGCATTTCAAGAACTAAAGGTAGTCTAACAACGTGTGGCCTAGCATGCAGATAGCCCTATTAAGTACAAGCCCCAGCTTCAAAAGAAATAAAGAAAACCCTCGCGAGCGGAGGTACCTGGTGTAGCACCTCGGCCCTGGCAACTCGGGTCTGTTGTTTTCGGTCTTCAATAGTTGTAGCACTTTCAAATCTTCCACCGAACGCAGCCATAGTCGTTGCTGTCGTAAAAGGAGGAAGGCGTCACGAAACGTCAGTTTACGAAACCTCAGTTTACGACTGTCGTAACTCAGAAACCGAATTCAGATTTCATCATTGTGAAAGGGCGTTACTATGCCAACGGAGCAGGCGCAGATCTGAAATTCTGTCCAACAAAAGATTTAGTGGAAGCCTGCAAGCCAGCTGATATTTTATGAGTACTGGATTCGCTAAACGCTGAGTTAATATCAACATGCGTTATTATGCTCCATGCACTATACTAATTTATTACCAAGACTCTTAAAAATACTCGTGTAAGATAGAGAGTTCTAGAAGTTAAATCCAGACCTCAACGTCTGACTTTCTGAGATGTGCACCAGGCTAAAGAGAAGCTGATCAGGAGAACATTGGGGGGGGGGGGGGGGGGAAGCAAATTCATTCAATTTAAAACTACAGATTGATTCATTAGCTCAGAAGTTAGAATATTTTTCATAAAATACTTTTGAAATTGTAAACTGAGAGGTCTTAGTGGCAGCTGCTTGGCCCTCCCAGTGTTTATGCGAGCCACCTGGGGGTGCTGAGTGGAGGAGTGAGTTTAATTTAGCTTTTACTTAAATCCCACACGTTAAACTGTAGTTATTTTCCCATGACACAGGGTTTTATGCGTCTTGCCTGGCCTTGAACTATATATGTGGATGAGGATGTTCTTCTACTTGTGATGCTCTCTCTAGTCTCCTCTCCCAAGGATCAGGATTATAGAAGTCAATGCCATGCCTATTTTTATGCTGTGCTGTGAGTAGAGCCATAGCTTCCTGAATTCTAGGCAAGCACTCCACCAACTAAATTTTCCCAGCCCTAAATACAGCTTTTCTTATCTGAAGATGCTGATGTCTGTATGTATAAGTTATTTGTCACAGAAGTTGTTTTTTAAAAAAATCCCTAAAATTTAAAAACTGTGTTGAATATATTATGAAATGATTAAACTTTCATTGGAAAAACATTTTTAAATCTAGGTAATTTTTACTTTTGTATTATTGATAAAATAGTGACCACATTTAATGTTCCTAAATGAAAGAGAATAAGATTCATTGAAACATGCTATGAGAACATTTATTCATTCTGTGGCTTAGAGTAAAATTTATGGCTTACCATCTTATAAACAAAAATCAAAAAATTGAAAATTCTCACAATTATGCATCTATTTCATAAGAGTCATATCCCAAAATCATGGAGTAACTCAAATTTTTATTTCATTGCTGTTTCAGAAAATTTAAAAAGTTAATGTTCTCAAAAGATCTTTTTCTTAATGTTACCTGAGCTAGATTCATGTGGCTAAACAATGTGTCTCTGTAGAATATTTATTTTTTAATCTCTGTCTCTTGTTTTTCTGTAATAAGAAAATGTTATGGAAGTTGTACATTTCTGTACAAAGAATACAAGAGCATCCATTGTACAGAGAATCAAGTCAGCCTCAAAACAAATGTTGGGAAAAGAAGCAGTGTACTTAGCTTATGAGGTGAAAAGATCTATGATGATGTAAAGAGGCTACAAAGAATTTTTTTTATAAATCTTGAAGGAAGTCTTTATGTTTTCTTGAATTTGTTTCTTCCTCCTGGTCACTTACATCTTAGCATGTGGCCAAACATGCTTTAAAAGACTAATTGTTGATAAATGATTAAGATACACATAAAATGTTAATTCCACTGCTTATTACAATATTATTCTAAAGGCAATACTGCCTTGCTTGAAGAAGTGTTTGACAAAAGAAACAATAGTGATTTGTAAACTGTTCTAAAGAAAGCAATTATGTTTTGTAGATAAAAATTACCTTAATAAGTTTTTCAGAGACAACTGAAAATGTAGATGCTGTCACCCATCGTGATTCTGATGTCAACCATTTTGCCAGGCGACAGGGGGTTTGGAAACCCACATGATGTCATTAAATTCCTACAAAAACAAATGGGAAAGCCCTGTGACTGTGGCAGACAAACACATAAATTTCAGCCCCTTTCCGGGAGGGCCAGAAGCATGGCGGAGGAACAGTTATAAAAATCAGTAAAGGTAACATTATAAAAGTAGTATTGCTAACTATAGCTAATGTTCTGGGGGAGGGGGCTGATCTAAGGCAAAGCCAACAATTTTCCTCAAGGAAAGGAGTTGTTTGATTGAGCACAGTAAGGGCATTTAATGGAGAGTTCTGTTTGGAGTTCTAGTACAAGGTCGCCCCGGTTTTCAAGAAGGGCAACCGGATGATAATTTAGCTCTAGATACAGAGCCAGGACAAGCTGTTCTATTTTGTGTTGAACCTGTTGCTTTCTGGCTTTGTCTTGGATTCCTCCACCATCAGATTAGCCAATGGGAGAGGTCAATTCTCAGCAGACAGTCTGCCCCTGGGACCCATACATAGCAAGGGGAGAGAAGCAGATCCAGAATCACCTCTCACTGTCCCACCCAGAGTTCCCCCGAGGCTGAGGCCTGCAATGCCATTTTGACCCCTGGTGCTCATGCAATAGGTTTTATTGGAACCCATGAGAGTACACATCTGGGCTGAGCTATAGCAGGTGGAATGCATAGTAGGGTAAAATGTCTGGCAGGAGCAGGGTCCGGGTCTGCTGTTTACTGGAAGTATAATTTTTTTGGCTTTTCTATGCGTATCCACTGATTGGATCTGGAGACTGGGGATCCAGACAAGTCAATGTAATTATGGGCTATTTTAGTGCCACAGTCTATAGAACTAATGGCCCACCCCAAAAGGGGCTGAAATTTATGCGTTCCTCTGCCACAGTCACAGGGCTTTATTATTTGTTTTTTTTAAGAATTTAATGGCATCATGTGGGTTTCCAAAACCCTGTTACCAGGCAAAAGAGTTGACATCAGCATCAGGACAAGGGACAGGATCCACATTTTCAGTTGTTTCTGGAGAAAAGAACAGAAAGACTATTCTCAGGGGTAGGACACTCCCCTTATTGGGATAAATAAAAGTGGGGTATCCACATGGGCTTTTTCTCATTTCGAGGAAAGATACTTCTAAATCCTCTTCTTGCAGTGAGGAGTAGGTCTGGTCCTCTCCAAGCCCCAGTCAGGGGGTCCCTCCATCTAACCCAAATGGTGCAATAGGTGACTGATGAGGACCAATGTTTCTGAAAGGGAGACAGGTATTTATCTTCTCTGGAAGAATTCAAAATGTTTAAAGTTAATAATGCCTTTCTTAGTTGATCATGTGGGGCTAGAGATTCCCCTTTTTGTTTCTGTAATTGAGCCTTAAGTATTTGATTAAATCTTTCCACAATGGCCTGGCCCCTAGGATTATAGGAAAGGCCAGTGGAGTGAAAAGTTTTCCAGGTATGTAAAAAGCTTGTGAAGTCCTTGCTAATAGAGCATGGGCCATTGTCTGTTATAATTTGGCTAGGTAACCTGAGGGTAGCAAAGCATTGGAACATTTGGCTAATAGCATGTTTGGATTTTTCTCTGGCATGTCTTGAGGCCCAGCAGGCATGGGAGAAATTAGCTGCAGACAAGAAAATATATTTAAGCTTTTAAATTGTGTGGACTCTTCTACCTTATGGGACATTGATTTTATAGATGTTGGCTGCTCCCCCTATATGAGGGGTGGGAATTTGACTAGGGAGGCCCCCAATCGCCCCCCTCATCAGTAAATACCATAAAAAAATTGGGGTTGGTCTCAGACAGGATAATTCTAGGGGGTCTCCATTCCAAGCAGGGAAAGGAGCTCATCCATTTGTAAGGTCCATAATGGCAGTCGATTTTTCCTAAAAATCCTTCAAGTGCTATAGCAGTTCTATTATTATTTCATAGAAGCCAGGGGGAAATCAGTGATCTTGCATGGACCAATCAGTGAACTAGGTTCTGTGCCAAATGTCCTGACTGCAATATCTCAGCCTGTAATGATACAGTCAGCTATCTGGTTGGTCATAGACTATACCCTGGGGGCCCTGCCCACTGAGAGGTGAACCCAATGGGTGGGTTCCCCTTCCTGTGCCAACAATGCAGTGCATAAAGTTTCCCCAGTAATTATATATAGGAAGACAGGCAGGACAGAGTCAAACCTCCTCAGAGCTGCTGTATAAATGGCTTGTTGAACCTGATGTAAAATCTGTAGACTCTGGAAAGACAAAACAACTTGGGAGGAAAGGTCACGGACCCTCAAGAGCTCATACAATGGAACCAGCTGTTCTGTGGATACAGAGACCCAAGGCCTCAGCCAATTTATCTCTCCTCGTATCTTCTGAACCTGAGGTAAAGTGTAAGACTCTTGGATATGTAATTGGGGTTTGGTGGGGGAAACCGAATCAAGAGTCAAAATGGAGCCCAGAATTTTAAAAAGAGGAATGGATTGAACCTTTTCTGGAACCTCGCTAAAATTATTTTCTTTTAAACGGTAAGGCATTCAGTGGTGAGTTCATGAAGGCCAGATAAAGTGGGGCTCCCTGAAATAAAGCACCCATATAGATATAAAACAAAATGTTGGGGCATTTCATTAAGGAGGAAAAAAATATGTGACATAAAATATTGACAAATGGGATGGCTGTTAGCCATCCCCTGGGGCAAACCAGTCCACTCGAATCTCTGGTCTGAACCCCCAAAATTAACAGAGGGCAAAGAAAATGCAGACTTTCCCATATCATCTGGGTGCAGTGGGATAGAGAAAAAAGTCCTTAATATCAATAATGGTTAAGTGATAATTGTTACGAGTGGCTGGTATCCAGGGGAGGTAACCCAGAGGGGGGGTTCCAAAATGGAATCATTCTCTCATTATTTTTCCTTAAATCATGTAAAAACTTCCAGGATCCATTAGCCTACTTTATAACAAAAACAGGGAAGTTCCAAGGACTAGTGCCTCCAAGGGCTGAACATGACCCAGTGCTCGACCCATACGGGTTCCCCAGACATCCATCGGATTTTTGGCACCAGGGAGTGAGCAGTGGCCCTTAGGATTGGGGATGAACCCAGGAGAAATCTAAGCTATATATATATCTTAGCCAAGAAGGTTTTTAATTATCCCAGGGACCACTAGAGGGCATACTACCCAGCGATTACCAGCAGGGTCAGTCCAAGGCAATCATCTAGTAGCCATTTCCCACCTGATGTGAAATTCCCGCCCACAAGGACCACCTGAGGCCCAAGGTGAATTTGATCCGCCTCTCCCAGCCCCGCCCCTGCTTCCCAGGGAAACCAGCAGGCCTTTTTAACTCTTTAAGCTCCTGCTCTTCCCAAGGAAACCAGCCCTTTGGCTAGTTTCCACCAGGATTAAAGTTAACAGAGATCAGTGATTTCCTCTTTAGATGGGCGGGGCCCCGAGGGAGCAAGGAAAGGGTTAGCAGGAGGATCAGGAGGTGAGTGGCCCTTCCAAGGCCTTGGGGCATTGTTAAAGGATCAAGGGGTGGGTAATGAACTAAAAGAGCCAGAGTGAGTAAGGGGGGCTTCAGGCTAGGGAAAGGCTGTGCATTCTCTTTCCTGTATGCCCCCCCCCCATGGTAAGCTCTGGCTTTTTCTCTTTAGGGGACTGAGGTGGAAAGCAGCCCTTCAGGGCAGTAACTTTGTAACCTAGGGATGGCTACCAGAAAAGGGATCTCCCCTTTTTCAATATGTGCTTTATGAATTAGAGTCTCCACCCTATCCTAGGTGTCCAAATCGAAAAGGCTGCCCTTTGGCAGCCATGGGGCAACTCTGAGAAGATATGTCCAAGTCTGGAGTGCCTGAGCATCAGAAAGATTAAGGCCTCTGCTTTTAAGTAAAACTCGCAGGGGCTCTAAGGCAGGGTTTAGCTTAGAAGGAGACTGCCCCATATTTTATGGGGATACACTCACCCAAAGACCGATTGGCCCATCAGTGTTTCTTCCACTGAGGACAAAGAGATTCCTCACACAGGGGCACCACTCTTGGTTTTCATTGGCAGATGAAGGCAGAGGGAGAGCCAGTCCAGCTGGTCACTCCCTGGGGCTTAGAGGGATGATGAGTTTTAGCAGCCCAGACCTCCTCTAGCACACTGAGCAGAGAGACTTGTCAAAGCAGGATCTCACTTTATTGCATCAGGCAGGGGAGTTACATAGCCTTAGGGAAAGGGGAGGCAGGAGTCTTGGGTGAGGGAAGATATATGGGGGTTTAGTGCCAATGATATTATGTTATGACAGCAGTAATTAGGCAGAGGTGGTCTTTGGGTGGGCTATGCTGAGTCATTCATATGCAGAAGATATGGCCAGAGACAGATTGCCAAACTCGAGCCAGGCTCTGGAAGTTACACAAGGCCCCAGGATCATTATGAGGCCTAGAGAGAGGCCCAACATAAAATAATCAATTTACTTTTAATACCTAACACAATATACATATGCTATGTTTGTACTTGTTACAGTGTTTCCTTTGTGTATTAGATGGGTTTCTCTAGAGTAATGTAACTAATAGAATGTATATTTGATGTGGGATGTCTTTCTGTACTCTGTGAATTACTATTGGATAATATAGGAACTGTTTTGGCCTAGGGCAAAGCATCTTAGAAGCAGGCAGGAAATCCGAGCATTGATAAAGGGGAAGAAAGGGGGTTGAGACAGAGACACTGCAAGCTGCTGCCCAAGGAAGCAAGATGTAAAGAAGCACATGGAAAAACATAGAACAGTAGAAATGGGTTGAATTAAGATACAAGAGCTATCTAGCTAGCAATAAGCCTGAGCCATAAGCCAAATACCTTGTAACTAATATAAGCCTCTGTGTGATTATTGGGGCTAGGTAGGGCTAGGCAGGATGGGCCAGAAACTTCTGGCTACACATATTATGAAATAGGGATGTCTTAGATTTGGCTTACAAGTAAGGGCTAGGTAGTTGAATAAAGACCATCTGCATTCTGAAAAGGCAGAGAAACCTTTACTTAGTTCATGAAGCTGAAAATGACACAGCAGTCCCTGGAGAGTTACAAATTCAATCTACATTGGAAACCAAAAGAAGCTTTCAGCAAAGAAGACAAAAGCAGTAACAGAAGCAATCACTGAAAAACAGGAAGGCATGTAGGCAAAACTTTTTTCCTCAGACCTTCCTATATCTGGACAGCCTACAGGAAGGTGCTATCCATTCTGAGAATGAGTGCTCCCCCCAACCCCCTAACAGACATGTCCAAAAGCCTGTCTCTTAGTGATTCTAAATCCATTCAAGTTAACAATCAAAACCAAACATCAAGGCTCGGCAAAGTGTACTAAGAGAATGTGTGTGCATGCTCAGCACAGATAAAATTATTCCTGACGGTTTGGGTCTACAATTGCTTGACTCTATGAACACATGGCAGTAATTCTCACCTCTTCTGTTCCCACCACAGGCCTTCCTTAAAGTTCTTCACTTTGACCTTCTACATCAGAATTTTACAGTGGATTTTCCCTCTATCTAAAATTCTACTTCCCCATCTAAGTACATAACTAACTTCTCAACCTCAGTCTTCACGTAAATGTCATCTTATAGAAAAGCACGCACACCTATTTAGAAGACTGAATCCATCAGCCCTCTTACTCTCAACTTCTTTCTACATTTTTATGAAGAACAATATGTCACTTAAGAACATGATGCATGTTTATCGATTATGCTTATTGATTAACAGTCTATTCTGAAACAATCCATTGAGTATAATACACTATTCTAACAAGAATTATGCCAGAAGTACAGTAGGCAACCAGTAAATTAACAATGACAGAATCATAGGGGTGCATTAATGAATGACAATGCCAAATTGACTACTCACAAAAATAGATGAGGAAAGATGGAGTGAGTTTGTTTTTATTGTCCACTAAGTAAAAAGTACAATGTTTGAACTTGTCATGGTCTCTCATGTAACCAATCCATCCAAAGAAATTGCAATTATTATAATTTCCTTTCAGATATATATTTTGCAAATTTTCAGTTACTAAGTGTAGATTTCAGTTTTAAAGACATCTGACTTGAAAATATTGTCACAAAAAGTGTAACTTTTTGTTGCAGTGATAAAATACCATGACAAAAAGCAATCTGTAGAATGAGTTTATTTTGTCGTACAGTTCCACTAAAATATAACTCATCATGGCAACAGGTGGGCATAGTAAGGGAGCTCTAACATACAAAGGAAAAAGGAAAAGTAAGCAGAAAATGGGGCAAAGTCATAAATCCTTAGAGCCCTCTTCCATACTTCTTTCATCAAGGCTCCACACTCCCCAAATAGCACCACCAACCTGGGACCAAGGAGTTAAATACATGAGCCTGTGGTGGGATATTTCTCTTTCAGACCACAATACATAACAAGATAAATTTACTTCAGTTCAGAATAGCCATGAAGGTATGTAGAAAGTCAGGAGTTAAAACACAAAGCATGCTCACATCACATTTATATATATTTTTTAATTAGTTATCTTTCTTTACCTTTTTAAAGATTTATCTATTTATTATGTGTACAGTTCTACCTGCATATATTTCTGCACACCAGAAGATGGCAACAGATCTCATTATAGATAGCTGTGAGCCACCCATATGGCTGCTGGGAATTGAACTCAGGACCTCTGGAAGAGTAGCCAGTGCTCATAACCTCTGAGCCATTTTTCCAGCCCCATATATATATTTTCAAAACTTCAGTTAAAATTCAAGTATAAAACATAAATCAAATGGATATAATCCCATTGTTTCTTGGCCTTTTATCTCACAGGGTTCTAATTTGAATAAGCTATATCCAAAATCATAAAAGTTTTAAAATTGTATGCAGACATAAAATATTTCTAATAAAGTATTGCTCGACTAATCTACCAGATACTTTTATAGAAAGGATGAAATACAGTAAAAGAGTGAATTATGAGACACAGTACATCACAGTATCTTGATACTCTATTAAAGACTGGAGATCATTTCCTTCGTTAACTAAAAAAAATAATAACTTCAGAATTATAGTCATAACTGACAAATCCTAGTTGTCAATTATAGTTTATACTTTTTCTTGCTTTATAACAACTGTTTTATAAAGAAATTAAAAAGCTATCTACTAAAGACTTTAGGAAAAAGCTACCAAGATTTTCACACTGGCAGTTTTTTAGTCTCAAGGAAATGCCAATCACAAAGGAGTAGGGAGGCAGCCTGAAGCTGCTGGAAATGAGTAGTAATAATAATAAAAAAAACAAAAAAAAAACAAAAAAAAAACCTATAAATACTCCTTAATACTATGGGAAGAAAACATGCTGTAAGTTGCATTTAAGTCCTGCAGGGACAAAGGACTCATTTCTTACTATGCCCTTGACTGACAGCCAAGGATGCCATTCAAAGGAAAAGAAATGACAGAAAAGACACAAGGAAGAGACTGCTCTTATTTTTCTGTTTTACATACAGGGTCTCACTATGTACCCAGCCAGTTCTGACCTCTGAAGCTCAGATTTCTGAGCATAATATACTACAGGTATGACCCTATGTCTGCCTTTAAGTCTCTTTCTAAAATATCTAAGAATAAAAAATTGTTCAAATTAGCCTAAAGAGGCGATATATATTTTAAGAAATTTTCTTCTTATGGTCAATCAACATGGCTAACTTGTTTACACAGAAATGTAAATTCACAAAAATATGTTCAAACTTTGATTTAGGACCTGCCAAGAACTTCTTTTTGTTATTTTTTTGGTTTTTGTTTGTTTGTATGTTTTTTGTTTTTCGAGACAGGGATTCTTTGTTTAACACTTGCTATCCTGTAACTTGTTCTGTGGACCAGATTTGTCTCAAACTTACAAAGATCTTTCTGCCTCTGCCTCATGAATGTTAGGATTAAATGTTTCGGTCAGTGCCTCCTGACTTTATACCTTTTTAAAAAATGTATTTAGCCAGAAATGGCTACTTTTATTTCCAGCACTGGGCAGAGGCAGTCAGATTTCTATACTTTTGAGACTAGCCTGATCATTTTAGCTAGTTTCAGGGTAGACAAAACTAAAAGTAAAGATCATGTCTCAAAAAAATTATATATGTACACACTAAATGTAATGACAAAAAAAACTATAAATACTTCTTAATATATATACACACACATTTGTTGTGTACATGTTTGTGTATGGGTGTGGGGAGGGGAATTATAGAAAGGTCAGAAGACAATGTCAATTTTTACCTTCTACAATGTGGGTCCCGGGGACTGAACTCAGAGTATTGGGCTTGGTGGCAAATGCCATTATCTTACTGGCCCATACGCTACTTTAATAGAGTAGTTCTCAACCTTCCTAATGCTTTGATTCTTTAAATCCTCATGTTGTAGTGACCTCCAACCATAAATTTATTTTCATTGCTACTTCATAACTGTAATTTTGCTGCTGTTATGAATACTAATGCAAATATCTAATATTTCTGATGGTTTTATGCAACTCCTATGAGAGCGTGATTTGGCTGCCCATGGGTCACAATCCAGAGGTTGAGAACCACTATTTTAATATATAAACATCTTAATTATTTCAATATGTAAAATATCCAAATGTACTTAGGCTGCTGTGGTGGTACCTAAAATCCCAGGTCTGGAAAAGTAAAAGCAGGAGAATCAGGTACACAGCAAGATTGAGGCCAATCTGGACTACAGGAGATCCTTCCTAAAACATAATAGGAAAGAAAAGGAAAATGGTATATTCAAATAGAAGTCTCCTTTGAAAGAGATCTACTACAATTTTAAACTTACTAATTATAAACATTTTTAATCAAGTGATTATCTTAAACCATGTACATGTTATTTTTAATTATGTTTTTTGATTTAGCCAATTACAATTTTTTTTAAAAGTTTTTCCTTGGTTAATACAGTATGGCTGGATATTGATCAATATTACTATTACTTTTCAAGAAAATCCTTTTGGTTTCACTGACTAGATAGAAGTGCCTCTATTCTTCCTAGATTGGGACAAACTCTGAATAAAAAAACCCTGTGAATTGTGACTAAAAGAGCAAAGTTTGGTGTGGCTACTAACATTTTAACTTTCACAATTTAAATGTTAAAGGGAACTATTTGAGTTCTCTTTAGAGCTTAGACCAATAGATCAGGAATTCCTGGTAATAAATCAGTCAGGATTGGTAGTTATTTCAGCCATTAAAAAGTAATCTTTTGCTCATAGGTTAATAACCCTTTCAGCTTCTAGGTTACTTTTTTACATGGCATTTATGATTATTATGAACACAATATTTACTGATTTGCTTGCTTTTGTCAGTCTGCCTTTCTAGGAATAAGGGCTTTGTTCTCCTTTTCTACTGCTGTGTGTGTTTGTAGTAATGGGTATTAAATCCAGGGACTGAGTTAGAAACACATGTTCTTTCACTGAGCTAAGCTCCTTTACTTGTTAATAGCTCCAGTCCCAGTAGTTAATAGTAAAAGGTAGGAGTTTAATGAATATCTGTTGAATCATCTGGCTAAAGTTTTACTGGGCTTCCACAATGTACTAGAAAGATGCAGTGAGAAAGTCACTATGATTTCTTGGGAACCAACAGTTGTAGATAAAACTTCAGATATTTTCCTATTGTCCAGGAATATTCACTACATTAATAGATCACATAATTCCTTCATTATAATCCTACATGGTTTACGATATTTATAAACACTTTATAACAAAAGCTTTTCTTCAAAAAGTTGTAGCAGAAACACAAAGATTACAGACCTTTCACAAATTAACGGCAATCACTTTTAATCACCATAGTTAGAAGGCATGTAAGAGGAACCTACATTTATGAAATCAGCCAACAGGGATAGACAGAGTGTTAACTAAGTAGTATCTGCTTTCATCTCTCCTTTGGTAATGGCCCCAAGTTTCTTCATTAATGAAAGGGATAATTTAGCCTCCTTCTAAAAACACAGACAGGCTTTTTTTTCTTTACAAGTGATATATTCAGATAAATGATCAGACCTTTTGAAGAACAACACACCAATTCCCTTGATCATAGTAGTTCTGCATAATGCTAACATCACCCATAGCCTGGCACAAAGCCTCCAATTCCCCATCACAGAAAACATGGTAGTAACGATGAAGCACAGGGCTTGGGTTAGGGCATCCTGCTAAGCTAAATGGCTCAAGAGCTTTGCCTTTACCACGGTTTTCCTTGAGGTGCCAGGGAACCAGCACATCTTGGGAATGAAAAGAAGTCCTGTTCCTGTGAACAGGAAGCTCAGAATTCACAACTTTCCTTGGCTTACATCCTTCCTCTTTGATGTTATTGGTGGAGGGGACAGAGGATGCTGTCTTTACTGGGTCTCCACCAGGCACTTGATTTTCGAGCAATCCTCCAGTGGATGTGTCACTGTTTATCTTCTCCTTATTTTCTTGGCTAGTTTTGCTTTCTCTAAGGTACTTTGACTTCTGATTTTTATATTCTTGTTCCATTGCCCAGACATATATGAGGGCCTGCCCACCAGGTCTCAGGAGACGAGCAAGTTCTTGGAGAGCTGCCATTCTACGCTCCTAAAAGAAAATGTAAAATGAAGTGATTATCATTTATCAACCCAGATGGAAGAAAGAGAAGAAGAAAAATATAATTAAATGTAGGACTGTTTGCAGGTGCCTTAAACTGTACATAAAATATCTGGCTAAGGCACTGGTTAGCAACGTTAGATCTGAATGAATTTAATTCACAGTATAGGAAATAGATTATGAGCAGGAAACAAAAAATTTCTTGGCCTGAGGAAACAAGGCTCTGAATAAGGGGCCGTCAAAGCAGCTGGGGACAGAATCACAGATAAAGGAGGAACTGCAGGGAAATGTCTCCAAAGACTACATGCAAAATCCTCTAAAGACATCTTCCAGTTTCTACACTTCATAAGTACTTGGTGAAATTCCAAGAAACTCAGCAGAAGATCAGCTGGAAAGTTAGAAAGCAAAACAGGGGTTTCAGCAATCAAACAACGCTAGACACAGAAGATGACCTTAGGGTCTCCAAAGTACAATGGTGCAGAAATAAACTGAGCTTAACTTGAAAACACTGGGAGCAATAGAAATAAGTAGCTATTTACCAGCCACAATACAGCAGAAACCAAATCCTTAAAGAATTAAAGTCATCAGCTTATATGTACTTGTTGGTCTTAATTTTCTGCTCTTTGGAAGAGGACAGAAGAATCAATACTATATATAAAATGATATAAGATGCTAAGGATCCAGTAATAATACCAATAATAATAAACATAAAGTATACTGAAAGTAACATGACCAAAGAACCAAAACCAGAGGCAAAGACAGACTAAAAAATGAATCCTAAACCAGAGGCACTAGGTATCCACCTCTATCACTTTCCATCTTGCTCCCTAAAGACAAAGAGTCCTTGAACCTAGACCTAGATAGACTGACTACTAGACTACCAGCCAGTACCCCAGTAATCCTCCTATCTCTGTCACCATCAGCATTGGAGTTACAGGAGGGTGTGTGAGGACCATGCTCAGCTTCTATGCGGGTGCAAGGATCTGAACTCTGGTCTTTATGTTTGCACAGGAAGTGCTTGGAACCACTGAGTCATCTCTTTATCCCCAAGAATATTTTAGTATATATGAAAGAAAGGGTATATAACTGCTGCCAGGAGATAGAAAGAAAGAGAGGGAGGGAGGCAGATTTAATAAAAATCTTCCTCTTTTTCAGTAGGACAATGAAGAGGATGTTCACTTATGTAACTCTGGGATATGTCTTTCACAGTCATCTGGATTCTTTGTTAACTATCACTTCCAAAACTACAAGAAAAAAGTAGCAAAATAACTTTTGCTTCAGAAAAGGCTGCATATCAAGGCCTTTTTTTCAATTGCTTATGTATTCTCAAAAACTTCACCCTTAGATTTTACAGAGAGAAAATTAACCAATTAACCAACCATGAGGTATGACCTCTGTCTATGCAGAGATACTGTTTGCTATCTACCTATCCTTTTATAAAATATGTAAAATTATATATCATAATTTTTAAAATCCATACAGTGTTTCAACAAGGCAACAGTTTCAGCATTTGAGAACTGAATGAAGTTCAGGGAGTAGGTTCCATAATCATTCAGATATTTTAGTTTTTATATAAATTAAAACCAATATAACATTTTTAACAATGTTATTGGTCTCACAAATTATCTTTTAAGTTGCTCACATTTCTTCTGGTTTACAACCTTCTTAGTTAGACAAAAGGGGGAGATGTGGTGTGATTCAGGTGTCAGCTGATAAGGCCCAAAGACACCTATCGAGGGTCCTGGGCTCCGGAAGGGGGAGTGGCCAACCCTACTACTTGCTGTGGTTTCTATAAATTAATATGGTTAATTAATTTTGAAATTAATTAATTAGATTAATTAATAAAAACCAAGTGATTTTTATTGGAAGTGAGACTGAGTCTACACAATTGTGATGTGGGAATGTCTTTATGTATGTTGTGAATATCATTCTTTAAATAGTCACTATTTTGGCCAATGGAGAGCACCTTAAAAGTAGGTGGGAAATCAGAGCATAGATAGGAGAAGGAGGGCGGGCGGAGTCATACAGAGATGAGATCCAGTCACCCAAGAATCAACATGTAGAAGTAAGGCAGGTAAGCCATGTGGCAAGACAGATTAATGGAAATTGATTGAATTAAGATGCAGAGCTAGCTAGCAATATGCCTGAGACATAGGCCAAACATCATGTAATTAATATGAGCCTCTGTGTAATTATTTGGGGCTGGTTTGTCTGAGACTGTAGGTCTTTGGGTCTGGACTTCTGGCCAGACGGGACCAGAAACCTATTTCTATACAACTGTCTTCATATTAAAGTTTTGTAGTTACTGCCCTCTATTTTCTGTACCCGAGACAAAGTTTAGTTAATTAAAATTAAATATGCTAGTTCTATTATATTATAGAAAAAATATTATATATCTAATATAATTAACAATTAAACATTGCATATTTTGAGGTAGGGAAATGGTATAGTAGGTTAAAAAGCTCTTGGCACTACCAATGACCTGAATTCAATTCCAAAAGCCCATATATTGGAAATAAAGAAATGAACTCAAATTAATTCTCTGACACATGAACTGTGTGTCAAGTACATATATCAACACACACAACATAGACACATACACACACACACACACACACACACTAAGTAAATGCAAATAAAGTTAAAAATTTTACATAGCACCATTTCAATTACTTTGCAATGATTTAGATTATAAATAGGATAAAACAATTATTAATGTGTCAGTCAAGACAAAAAGACTTCCATTTTTAATGTCCATAAAACTAGAAAAAAATTTAATGATGACATGAACTAAATTGTAGAATAGTATAAGAAACATGAATTTAATAGCAAATTACACATATCTCCACAGAGAATTATTGAGCTAGAAATCAAGCCAGCATAAATTACCACGAAGCAGAAATTTTAAAAAGGGTAGCAAAATGTAGAGATTATCAATTTAGAACTCAAAATAGAGTTACAATAATTTTTAAAGAGTTTATTGACACAATAAAAGGATATGCTGCCAACATTTAAATACTTAATACTCAAATAAAACACAGAAATAGCAAAAAGAATTCTTCAAGCGAAAGAAAGTTGGTCTTTCAGAAACCTTTAAAAGTGTTTCAAAGAAGGAAAACTAGAAAGAGTAAATATTGGAAAGTACAAATAAATATCAAGAGCTTAAAACAACAAATCTAATATAAAACAGTACCACAATAGAAATCAGAGGAGCTAAGTGTTTTTCTGATGGCTAGAAGGGCTAAGCATAACAACTTAAAGTAGACTAATGCAAGGGTAGAAAATTTGTACCATGGTGACTATTAAAAATAACCAAAAACTATCTAGGAAGCAAGTTAAGGGAAGAGAAAAAACTACATAAAGGATATGAAGTAAGTAATCAAGGAGAACTAATATCAGTTCTTATCACTGTGATAAAATGCCTGAGGAAAACTATAAAATGTAAATGTACTTTAGTTCATAGACTTTAAAGTTTCAGACCATGGCCATTTAGTCTGAAATGGCCCCCTAGAGCTATAGTGAGTTCATCAGAGAACAGGACATCCTGGCAGAGATGATCACCTGATGGCAGGCAGGTAACAGAGGAAGGAGGCCAAGAAATGATATGCCATTCAAAGTTACTATACTAGAGTTACTTACTTCAAATCAGGCCCTACAACCTCATAGTCTATACAGCATAAAGCATAAACTGATCAATGAATTGATTGAGTTAGCATCCTCATGACCAAATCACCTTCCAATAGAGCTTTGGGCCAAGAAATCTTCAACACATAAACATTTTTAATTTATTTTTTGGAAGATAACTTACGTGGAAACTACGACAAAAACTAGAAAAATAAAAGGAAAAAATTAAGGATTTATATTGACTCACACACACATTTTTCCTGCCACTCTAGTTAAAAGCTTTTAAACAGAGAAAAACAATACTCACCGCAGTTGAAAAATGGTGAATGACAGCAACAGAGATGCAAGCATCAAAAGCCCCACTTCGAAATGGAACTGACAGTGCATCACAGACCAAGGTCTGAAACTGCCTCTCTCTACAAATGTCCACAAGGTTCTGGCTACGATCACACCCAATCTGTGACAGAGAAAGAAATTTATATTATTCAGTTTGTATCTCACAAGAGGTTTATTTCATACCTTAGACTACTCACACATGTTTCACATACAGAAGTAAACAACCACATTACAAGTAATAAGAGTCAGTACAAAGTCAGGACAATAGTCAGGAAAATCAGTCATTACCAAACAAAAATAAAAAAAGAATTTAGGCCAGATACGGTGGCATAGACAATGAATCCCAGCATACTGGAGACAGAGGCAGGCAAATCTCTCCAAGTTCAAAGCCAGCCAGTATCACACAGCATTTGTTCTTGTTGTTTGGCTTTTTATTGTTGCTAAGGATTACTTCAATTTTTAAATCTACTGAGTCTTTTTTTTTCTCTTAAACCTCTAGCCTTCCAAAGAACAAAGTGCGGAAATCACAGTTTGTAAAATTATGTTTGTTTAAACCAGAGAATCATCCTAAAGTAGCTTGAGACAGCAAGTAGAGCAAACATATCTATCAGGGAAGCCCAATGTGCCCCATGACCACCTCTGCTTCTGTGAATGTGCCTGAGGGTTTCTCATCTTTAATATGGCTTTGTTGTTTCTGTATAGACATTCCTGTTAAGTAACATATATGCAAAATATACAAACATTCATTTATGCATTATGTATACACATGTGTATAAACATGCATATTTATATAGATATAACTGTGATATGCACATGTAAGCTATAAAAGAAATAGAAGGCATTCAAGAAATGCTAACCAACGTTTAATAATTATTTCAGACATTTCTTTATAATCCAATCCAATGTTTAATGCTTTTCACTCTGTAAAAACTTGTAACTAGCCAGGCAGTCATGGTGCACAACTTTAAGCCCAGCACTCAGAGGCAGAAGCAGGTGGAACTCTATGAGTCTGAGGCCAGCCTGATCTACAAATGGAGTCTCACAACAACTAGAATGGTTATACAGAGAAATCTTGTATCATAAAACAAAAGCAAGCAAAGAAACCACCAAACACAAAATCAAAAATTTGTAACTAACGTTGTAGATTTAATTCAACAACTGATCAGTTGGAGCTCATATTTACTCATTTATTTTTTCATTATAATGAACAATGATTTTAAAAGCTATGGCAGTCCTTCTGAAAATAAAGAATATTTTCTTATTTTCTTATCAATCAATTCTTGGTTGAGTTAAACCACATTGCCATCCCTGTTATTTTTAATAAGTGTGCTCGATTCCCAAATGGCATTAAATGATGTCTATATTTAATCCTTAGAGCAGGTTTAGTTTATGAAGTGTGATGAATTCCTAATTATAGATAAAATATAATAATCTTTCCTAGGTATAATTCAGTATGGAAATGTCCCAAGGGGCTATTAACAACATCAGGACCATTCCTAATTCTTCCTTTTGTTTAAGATCCATGCCTGGCTGATCATATTTATTTATTTTCATCTATATGCTCTACAGCTGAGCCAGTAAGCACAAATTAAGAAATGGAAACACTCACTATTCAAATAATATACAGAGTGTTATGTTGGCTGATATTTTCTTATATTTAAAGAAATAATCAGAAGTCATAAGTATGCCCAGCAGTGAATGACAACTGTATCTTACTAAAAGTCAACAGAACGATACCCAGTCTGACTATAACACAAAGCTATAAGAGTAGGGGCTCAATGGCTACTCAGAAGAAAATTGCTAAGAACAACAAAGAAAACATGAACAGCAGCCAAGCAAAATAAGAGCAAATGTCCATCTTCACTTGCCAGATGTTTTGGTTGTTTGGACACGGCACACCTTTCATTAACAAGAAAGCAGAGGCAATGTAAATGTGTTACACAAATTCTGCTCATAGAGAAGTGGTCCATGCCTGGCTTAAGACCTTCATCTTTCTTTTGTTTTGCAAGAATCTTCCACAAACCATAGTTAAATCATATTTTTTCCTCTTCTTTATAAATACCAAGGATAGTATCAAATATTTAAAATTCTTCATAATTGTACACAATGTTCAAAATAAAGTAGAAAGATTGCCTATTTGTAAGCAAAAACATGAAGTCAAGAACTCTTGCAAAGTTACATATGTCATTGTGTTGGATGGAAATCAAGGACATAACAATTCACATTAGGCTTAAAAATAATGTCTTTAACCTTCCACATTTGTGTACGCATAACATGTATACATGCATTCATGTTCATGTGGAGGCATGCACGAGTGTTAGTCCTTGCATCCCACCTTGCTTCATTCCAAGTCTCTTCTTTTACTACCATGTACACCAGGCTAGCTGACCCACAACCTTCCAAGAATTCTCCCGTGTCCAACTCCCACCTCACTGGAGAGCATGAACTATAGACACCTGCTACCACATGTAGATTTTATGTTCTGAAGATTTGAACTCAGGTCCACTTGCTTATATAACAAGCACTTAGCCACAGAGCCATCTCCCCAACTGAAACTTTTTTATTTTTGTATTTTTCAAAGAAAAATAAAACAAATCAAAACCTTAAATAGGTGAATGTGTAGAAGTATAAGTAAAACATAAAAGTCATTAAAATAAATTTCCATTTCTACTATTAAACTATCAAAAACATAACTTTTAGAGCAAGCAAATAATTGATGCTTACCTTAGCAGGTGACAAAGGAAAAAAAAGAAAAGAAAAGAAAAAAAAATCATACCCTTCAGAGTGGAAAGTAGACAGACTAAACTGAGAAGGGCTCACATATAGTTTTAAAATCAAAAGGTCTCACAGTGATGGCAGTGCAATTAAAAAAAATCTTTCCTTACATAATGTTGATAGTGCAAACTGGTATAGCCATTTAAAAAGCAATTAGTCCTATCTTTAATTTTTATCACAAAAATGTCCACAACTTTTAGCTTAATAACCACTCTTCTAAATTGCATTTTTAAAAATAACACAATTACAGAAAAAGCTAACTGAGCTAAGAGTGACTGCCATGTTTGGAATTCACCCAGGCAGATTCTTTGTAACATATTTTGAGTTAGTTATATTCCCATAGTAGAGATGATAAAATTTTATGGAAAAGAAACTTAGTAATTTGCCCCAAGTAGACTACAAATTAAAAAACCTGATCTTCTTATTCCCCAAATCTATATGTTTTCTTTTTTGTCACAATGTCTCTCAAAATATATGTTTGCATACAGTGAGAAATTTTTATGTATTTTTATCATAGCATACATACTGAACAGGGTGTCTACCCTCCTAATAAAACTGTGTGCACAAATTATTTGTTGTATAGATACATACATGCACAGGCTGATGTATGTGAAGCACAGAATCCAGAACTCACATACGCTAAAGTTCTGTGCTACTAAGTTAAGGCACCAATCCTTCAGTTAAACAGCACTTTACTGAAAATAACAATACATACAGAAATGTCACCTAATATAAATATTCCAAAATCTAGAAACTTTAAGAGACAATTAATATAAAAATGAGGATAAGTGATCTACGTTATCAAATTACATAATATATAGTATAAAATATTTATGAAAAAACAACAAGAAAATATACTCATTATAAACTGGTTTATTAGGGTAAAAGGAATACAGATAGGTAAGTATCTTACAGCAATATTCTGAATTGGGGCTTTGTTTTTTCCTTAAAAACACACAATATTTGGGCTTCAGAGATTGTTTTGCAGTTAAGAGCATTCGCTACTATTGTAGAGGACATGGGTTTGATCCCCAGCACACATACATGGTGGCTAATTATATATAACAGAATTCCAATTCCTAGGGATCTAATTTCCATTAGTGGCATTTGATAACAACAGGTTTGCACATGGTGCATGTATATACACACAGGCACAAACAAACATAATAGAAAATAAATACATACTTTTTAAAAAGAATATATACATATGCTCACATATTTTTGTGAGCATTATATTCTTTATAAATGTTCCTTGTCTTTAGATTTTACTTTGTAATGTGATCATCAATAGACTATTTTATGATTATAAACTATAGACCAGAAAGAATCTTACAGAAAGGTTTTCTATATTGGGCCATCCCAATAGGGGAAAGACAAAACAGACACATATGCAGAAAAGTCGTGGAAAAGGGCAGAAAGATTTTAAGAGCCAGAGGAAAAGGACATCTGCTGTAAGACAGCATCTTTTTATATACACAGTGCTTATGTAGGACAAAAGAGGCCACTGGATCCTGTGAAGCTGGAGTTTGAGGTGGTTGGTTGTGAGTCTTCTGACGAAGGTGCTGGGAACTGAACTCACATCCTCTGTAAGAACAGTATGTGTTCTCTGAATCATCTCCCCAGCCATTGTGACAGTGAAGCTACACACATGGAATCTAAACAATATGGCTGCCTAAACATAACTAGACCTGAACAATGACAACACACCTGGCATGCTAATGTGGATGGGAGAAATTTCATAAGGCTCCACCCCCACATAAAGAGCTATGGGTGATTAGTGACTATTGAGAAAGGGAGAATCAGTCTTCTTTAAGGAGAAGTGCCCCCTGTAAATTACAGAATCCCAAATTGCCGTCCCTAAACACACACGCAGCAGGCTATATATATATATGTATGTATATATATATATGTATGTATATATATATATATATGAATGTTTATGTGACAGTAAGTTAAATAAATAAGTGGTCATAAACTTAAGCGGTAGAGAAACAAAGGAGGAAATTGGGAGGGGGGAGTGAAAATGATGTTAAATACAGTAGTCACATACAACACTCACATTTTTTAAATTAATAAAACAGGAGCAGCAGTTACTTGCCATATATAGCTCCTTGTTGATGCCAAGGTACTTTCCATTTCCACATCCAATATCTGCCACTATAGAACCACTTGGCAAAGCTTTCAGAAACTCCACGATGCGTGGCCATGGGCTGTGCCTTGTGCTGCTGAAGTGAGTAGCAATCAACTCATACACACGATGGACATGCTCTTGCTCCAGCTGCAATGCTTCTTCACTGCTCTCAGGAAGTAAGGGAGGTGTGGCCTTCTTTTGTCTGTCGCAGACAGAAGAGTAACCTAAATGAAAAGAAAAAGCTCTGCATCCAGCTGTGGTGCCACATGCCTATAACCACTTGGGAGTCTAAACAGCAGTATCACCATGCATTTGAGGACACTCTAAACTACACAGTGAGTTTTATGCTGCCTAGGCCTACAGAGTAAGACACATCTCAATCAATCAATCAATAATAAATAAATAATAAAACTAATTTATTAAATAATAAGTAAAGCAATGTTAGCCTTTTATTTTTATGCAAAACACTAGGGTACTAAAGAAAATTCAAATATTGAGCAGGGTCTAGAGGTAAGCAATGGTTGCTAGGGGAAGATGTGTCATTTTTTTGTCAGTTCTGTAGCTACTGATAAGTTATCCTGCTCCAGAAAATAATTTTACACCACCCTCAAGCAAGTAACTCTAAGTAAACATAATGGATCAGAAAACAAAACAAAGCAAGTAAGAAGTGGGGATTTGTTAGGAAGAAGAGAGTAAGTGGGAGAAGAGTAATGGTGAGTGAAAATGACCAAATGTACTACACATGCCTGAAACTGTGAAAGAAGAAAGGGGAGGAGAGAAGAAAAACGGGGTAAATCTGTAAACTGAGTTAAAAAACCAAGTGAAATGCATTTAATGTATCACTTCCAATTAGTAGCTTTCTACACACACACACAAAAAGAAACATTTGCATAAGAACCCTAGCTTTTTTCTCCAACTGAGTTCTTAAGTAACTAAAGTAATGTTTTACAGCCTTATAATCCCAAGTCTTAGCTGCCACTTCAGAATTAAATCATTTTCTTGGTACTCAATGATGCTAAAAGACCAAATTTCAGGTAAATTATAGTCTCTGCTTTCAAAGAACACAAACTTCAATGAAAGTAGCACAGAGAAATGCCATGAAAGCCTAGCACAGGCAGAGCACAGAAGAAAAAGCTCTCCTAACTACTGATTGCCTTAAGGGTTTCCATGCCACATTTACTGTACTGAAGGACAGATAAAGTCAGAGACTTACCACAACTGCAGGGTGCACGCCTCACTCTCCGAAATGTAAATGATGTTCTGACTCCCCGCTTGCTTAAAGTCAGGTCTCCGATGTCACTTGTGATTATTCCACTTTTGAACTGCTCAGAGGCTTGAACAATATCAAACTTTCTGGGTGTGATTCTGAAGATAATAAGTAAAATAACTTACTTGATATTATAGTGATGACAATATCAGAGAAACAAGACAAACATTGGAATTAGCATACCTTTTCAAATTCATGACAGTAATTATAATGTCCTTAGGAAAGAATGTACCTATAGATAGCTTGGAAATTCATTTTATTTTTTCAGAATAAACATTAAAAGGTTTTTACCAAGTCAATTTCCTACACCAACATGCTTACTTCAGTTTATTCTCCCTTTCAACAATTATCTTAACAAGCATCATAATAGTTGGTATACTGTTTGCTTGTTTTCTCTATTACACTCTTCCCCATCCCTGGCTACTTAGACTTTTTCCTTCATCTTTTTCCACCGCGCGCACACACACACACAAAAAGTTGGTCAGTCACTTTGAAGGTAATAAATGTCAATGGCAACTTTCAGAAATAATGTTGAGATACCTTTTTCTTTCTCCTAAAAATATAACAAAGAATGCACAGCCTTAGTCCAACTTTAAACATTAGTAAGACAATTCAAACTTCCAGAAATAACTACTGCTCTTTCAGAAATAACATTTAAATACATAGTAAAAATGAACGATCAAAATGATTATCTGAGAAGTGCTATGGAATAATCTTTTTGTGCACTGTGAAGATGTGTCACTCTGACTGGTTTAATAAAAAGCTGAATGGTCAATAGCTATGCAGGATTTCTGGCAAGAGAGGATGCTGGGATAAAGGGGAGATGCCAGGAGACTTGGGAGGAAGCAGCATGGGCAATATAGAGTAAAGATAACTGAGCCACATAAAAGAACATAGATTAAAAGATTAATTTAAATTATAGGAGCTAGTTAGAAACAAGCCTAAGCTATTGACCAAGCGTCTTATAATTAAAAATAGTCTCTGTGTCATTACTGGAGAGCTGACAGTCCCGATGAAAAAGTATAACTACAAAGAAGCTTTACCATTTCCAAGAATAGATTAAAAGCAAAGTAATAGCTTATTTTGCAATACTATAATGCCATTATTCTTAAAAGTTTAAGAATGGCCCACTCATCTCTCCACTAAATCCAGGCCAGCAGAGAAAAGCCCTGCAGGCCAGAAACCCCACTAAAATCCAGTTCACTGGACACCCTCAACTACAAGACCCTGCACCATCTCCCAACTCACCCCATCACCTGAGACCTACAGATCCTCAGTACCCATTAGAACAAGAGTATCCCAGCACCTCTTGGATCAAGAAAGGTTCCCTGAGACCTTCAGTTCCTCAGCATCCACTGGATCAAGAGTGGCTGTTAGTCTCTAAAGCCACACCCTCCTCTGAGGTATGATGTTAAGCCCAATTTAAAGCAAGATTCTCACCTATGAATCTCTCTCACCTTTTGTCTTCTCTCAGGAGCGCTCTCATTTTTTCTTTCTCTCTCTCTTTTTCCTTCTCTGTTTATTATAACCATCTCTGCTATCATAACTTCTATTCCTCCTCTGTTAATTATAACTATACCCCACCTGACAGTTAAAGTTCTTTTCTACATAGAAACAGCTTCAAGTTTATCCTGCTATCCACTGCTGCCTTCTGCCTCATTCCCCAGACCCCACAATCTATAGAAATCCGCCACCAGATAACAGGGTAAATTCAAACCATACCAACTCCACACAAAATTCCAACATTTGGTGTGGTGACTCGGATGAGATTTCTCGGAGCTGTTTGCACAGCTGCAATTAATTCTCTGTGAGAACCTTCAACAAGGTAAACAACTCCTCCAAGAGATTCTATTACCACCCACATCTCATTTCTGTCAATCATCAAGGTCCTCGATTGTTTTCGGTTACTAGACCCCTGCCTCATACCTGTGCAGGCACACTCAGGACTTAGTTCCCTCCAGACATTGCCCCTCAACCTCTGAGTGCTCAGCTGACAAGCCAGCAAGTCAGCTTGGTCATTTACCGACCCATATTTTTCACTTTGAGATGTCTGGGAAATAAACATTTGGGCCTGACTAGTCCTTCCCATGGACATAGGCTCACCTAACGCCTATGGCCCCCTCCCCACTGCCCGTTAAAATTCTGAGGCCAACCACCTCAAGCATTCAACTGGATAGCTGCTCAGCAAATGCAGTCGGCTCAGAACAGCCTCAGAGCAGTGAGACAGAGTGCATTTTCACCTCAGTGATCCTGCAATGGGCGTGGCTGCCCACCCCTCACCTTGTGCTGCAAGAACTGGGTAGTCTCCCTGCAGGCCGCCCATGCAGCAAAGCATGCACAAGACAGACCTGCAAGGCACTGTCCAGGCTTCTGGCTCACAGTAGGGCGGGCTCCACGTTGCCCACTGGACTCAGGACAGGCTCTTTCAGCAAGATCTAAAGAACAGGCTGCTTGCTTGTTCCCTGATTTAGCAACTCTCCAAAGGAAAAAGGAAAAAGCCATGAGATGGCAATCGACTGGCCCAAAAGTTTCTGGTGGAAGTAACACAGCCACCATTTTTGTTCCATTGCTATGGGCAGGACCAGTTTTGCTCACTGCTATAGGCAGGATTCAGGCAGTTCCAATGAAAGACCCTAATTCAGTGAGCATCCTTTGTGCTCTGCTTAGATACTCCTTTTTAACGACAATGCCCAACTTCAGCTTGAATCAGTCACAAGATAGAAAACGTTGTCCTTTGTCCTTGAGACAGGTAAAAGATCAGAGGGTCTAGCTTATTCTGACCCACCAAACATAAAACTGTTTCAGATGGTTTGTTTCAGTCTTTACAGATTCCATGTGACAACCTGCTTTCTCAGCTCCTGCAAAGATAGATGCCTAGAGACCTCCAAGGTGACAGCTAGTATGATCTCCCAAATGACAGCTACCTACAACCTGCCTTCTTTCAACTCCTACAAGAAACAACCAGAGCTCCAGGGCGACAGACAGCCAGCTACCTCATCCATCTTCCTACTCTGTCCCAAATCCCCACAAAGACAGGAAATTCTGCGTCCTCATTCATCTCCACCAATAAACCACCTTTTTCTTTTTATAAAATCAAAGAATAGAAAATGTTAGTCTAAAGCCACACCCTCCTCTTAGCTCTGACATCAAGCCCCATTTAAAGCAAGGTTACAGACTCTGAATCTCTTGCTCGCCTTTTGTCTTCTTTTAGGAGTGCTCCCATCTCCCTTTGCTTTCTTTCTCTCTCCTCCCCTTCTCTGTTTATTATAACCATCTCTGCTATCATAACTTCTGTTATCATAAACTTCTCTGTTAATCATAACAATACCCCCATCTGACAATAAAGTTCTTTTCTACATAGAAACGGCTTCCAGTGTGTCCTGCTATCCACACTGCCTTTGGCACAGTTCCCCAGGCTCTGCATTTATAGAAATCTGCCACCAGATAAGCAGGTAAATTTGAACCATACCAAATCCGCACAAAATCCTGAGAGTGGCCACCTAAGACCAATCAGCACCTACTGGATTGAGGGGAACCTGAAACCCACAACTTCCCAGCACATATTGAATCAATAACCCTTATAGGATCAGGAACTCCCTCTGGATCAAGAGCTCATATTGGACCAAGAGTAGATTTCTAAGTCACAGAATCAGCCAGCTTTTATTGCACCAAGTACAGGTCACTGTGACACAGAATACTCTACCTCCAAGTGGACAAAGAGACCAGACTGGACCAATAGAGGCTTCCTGAGAAATAGACACAGCCAGAACAGATTGCACCAAAATCAGCTCCCCGAGATTCAGACAAATCCTGCGGTGAATGGAGGAAGCAATTGGCAGATGCAATACGCATAATAACAAAGAGAACAACATGGCACCACCAGAATCTGGTGCTTCTACAACAAGACCTGATCATGGCAATGTAGAAACAGAAAGAAAATAACTTGAAAACAACTTTATGAAGATAATAAATATTTAAAAGAGGTTATAAATTTTTTTCTTAAAGAAATAGAAGAAAAGAAAAACAAAAAATTGGAAGAGATCAACAAATCCATGAAAGAAAATAAAGAAGTACAAGAAAACCAAGAAAAAGCAAACAGACAGGTAAAGGAAACATTTCAAGATTTAAAAATTGAAAGAGAAGTAATAAAGAAGACACAAACCGACAAAGCTGGAAACAGAAAATCTGAAGAAATGAACCGGAAATACAGATGCAGCATAACTAACAGACAGCAAGAGATGGAAGAAGCTCTAGAGTAGAAGATTCAATAGTGGAAATAGATACCTCAAAGAAAACACTAAAGCCAAAAAAATCATAACACAAAACATCCAGGAAATATAGGACACCATAAAAAGACTAAACCTTAAAAATAATAGGAATTTCAAAAGGGAGAATACCAGCTCAAAGGCATAGAAAATATATTTAACAAAATCATAGAAGAACACTTTCTGAATCTAAGGGAAATGCCTATAAAAAAAATTAGAAGCTTACAGATCCCCCCCCCCCCCAGTCTGCTCGCCACATAATAATCAAGCTGCTAAACCTACAGAATAAAGAAAGAATACTAAGAGCTGGAAGGGAAAAAGGTCAAATTAGCTAAAAAGGAGATCCTCAAAATAACACTAGACCACTCAACAGAAACAAGGAAAGCCTGAATGAAGGTCCTGGTAAGATGTTATACAGACACTAAAAGACCATGGTTGCCAGACCAGACTCCTATAGCCGCAAAACTATTGATCACTATAGATGGAGTAAACAAGATATTTCATATTTCATGACCAAACTAGATATAGCAATACCTACTCATAAATCCAGCCCAACAGAAAGCACTAGAGACAAAACTCCAACCTAAGGAAGCTAGATATACCCATGAAACCACAAGCAATAAATAATCCCACAGAAGAAAAACCGAAAGAGAGGAGACACACACACACAAAGCCCCCAAAAGTAACAGGAAATAACAATTAATGGTCATTAATATCCCTTAATATCTCTGGACTCAATTCATCTATAAATAGAGATAGACTAACAGGATGCATACAAAAATGGAATCCATCATTCTGCTGCATACATGAGATACACCTTAACTTCAAAGACAGAGACTAGCTGAGACTAAGGGGTTGAAAAAAGACTCTCCAAACAAATGGACTTAAGAAATAAGCTGGAGTAGCCATCCTAATATCTAACAAAAAAAAAATGACTTCAAACTAAAATCAATCAAAAGAGATGAGGACAGACATTATTATTGATCTCAGGAAAAATCCACCAAGTAGAAGGCTCAATCCTGAACATCTATACCCTCAACACAAGGGTACCTACATATGTAAAAGAAACAATATTAAAGCTTAAATGACATGCCAAACCTCACAATTTAATAGTAGGAGACTTCAATACCCCACCCTCACCAATGAATAGGTCTACCAGACAGAAAATCAACAGAGAAATAAGGGATCTAACAGATGTTAGGAGTCAAATAGACTTAAATGATATATACAGAATTTTCCACGAAAATACAAAGTAATACACCTTTTTCTCAGCACTCCTTGGAACTTTATCTAAAATTGACCACATACCTGGTCATAAAGCAAATATCAATAGATACAAAAAACGAGAATTACTCCTTGTTTCCTATCAGACCACCATGGAAAAAAGTTAGAGGTCAACAACACCAATAACAGAAAGCCTACAAACTTATGGAAACTGAACATCTCTCAATTGAACCACCTCTATGCCAAGGAAGAATTAAGAAACAAAAATCAAAGACCCTCCTTCCTAGAATTCAATGAAAATGAATCCACAACATACCCAGACTTATGCAACACAATGATAAGAGGAAAATTCACAGCAAGAAATGCCTACATGAAAAACCTAAAGAAATCTCATGCAAGAGATATAATAGTACAGCCAAAAGCTCTACAACAATTAGAAGCAATCTCCTAGAAGGAGTAAAAGGCAGGAAATAAACTCAGGGATGAAATAAAAAAAATTGAAAAAAAGAGAACAACATACAAAAAAAATATCAATGAATAAAAGAGTTGGTTCTTTGAGAAAGTTAACAAGATAGACAAACCCATCTCCAAACTAACCAAAAAGCAGAAAGAGTATCCAAATAAACAGAATCAGAAATAAAAAGAGGGACAGAACAGACACCCATGAAATCCAGAGAATCATGAGGTCATACTTCAAAAATCTGTACTTCACTGAATTGGAAAACCTAAAAGAAATGGACAGCTATCTACATAGGTACTACATACCAAAATTAAATCAAGACCAGATATTTGACTTAAATAGACTTATAACCCCTAAGGAAACTGAAGTTGTTATCAAGGCATCCAAGCCAAAAAAAAATTTTTAAAAATAAAAAAAGCTCAGGTTTCAGCACAGAATTCTACCAGACATTCAAAGAAGAACCAATACCAATACTCCTGAAACTGTTCCATACAACAGAACCTGTAGGAACATTGACAAACTCATTATGAGACTATGGTCACCCTGATACCCAAGTCACTCAAAGATGCAACACAGAAAGAGAATTACAGACCAACCCCTCATGAACACTGATGCAAAAATATTAAATAACATACTAGCAAACTGAATTTAAGAACATATCAAAAAAATCATCCACCATGATCAAATAGACTTCATCCTAGAGATGCAGTGATGATTCAACATACAAGAAATTTGAATGGCATCCATCTTATAAACAACTTGAAAAAAACCCCACATAATCACCTCATTAGATGCTGAAAAAGCCATTGACAAACTCCACACTTCTTCATGCTAAAAATCCTGAGGAGATCAGGAATACAGGAAAAATATCTAAACATAATAAAGGCAATATAAAGCAAGCCAACAGACAACATCAAACTAAATGGAGAGAAATGCAAAGCAATCCCACTAAAATCAGAAACAAGGCTTTCCTCTCTCCACATATCTGTTCAATATAGTTTTCAAAGTCTTAGCTAACATACGAGAACAAAGGGAGATTAAGGGGATACAAATTGAAAAGGAAGGAGTCAAACTATCACTATTTGCAGATGATGTGATAGTATACATAAATGACCCCTAAATTCTACCAGGAAACTTCTACAGCTGTTAAGTACCTTCACTCATATAGTAGGCTACAAGATTAACTCAAAAAAAAAAAAATCAATAGCCCTTCAATACACAAATGATAAAATGGCTGAGAAAGAAATCATGGAAACATCACTCTTTATAATAGGTGCAAATAGCATTAAATATCTTGGGGTATCTCTACCAAAGAAGTGACAAACCTATATGACATGAACTTTAAGTCATTAAAGAAAAAATTGAAAAAGATATCAAAAACTGAAAGAATTCCCATGTTCCTGGATAGGTAAGATAAATATAGTAAAAATGGCAATCTTACCAAAAGCAATCTACAGATTCAATGCAATCCCGCTCAAAATCCCAGCACAATTTTTTACAAACCTTGAAAGAACAATACTCAAACTCATATGAAATAACTAGAAATTCAGGATTGGTAAAACAATCCTATTCAATAATAGAACTTCAGGAGGAATCACCATCCCTGACTTCAAACTATACTATAAAGCTACAGTAATAAAAACAGCTTGGTACTGGCATAAAAACATACTTGTGGATCAATGGAATTAAATAGAAGACCCCAACCTTAATCCACACACCTATGAACACCTGATTTTTGACAAAGAGGCCAACAATATTCAATGGAAAAAGATAGTATCTTCAACAATGCTGTTGGCATAAATGGATGGTCGTATGTAGAAGAATGCAAATACATCCATACTTATCACCCTCCATAAAACTCAAATCCAATGGATCAAAGACCTCAACATAAACCCAGTTACACCGAATTTGTTAGAAAGGAAAGTGGGAAATACTCTTGAACAAATTGGTACAGGTGACCACTTCCTAAATATAGCACCAGTAGCATAGACACTAAGAGCAACAACAATCAATAAATGAGACCTCCTGAAACTGAGAAGCTTCTGTAAGGCAAAGGACATGGTCAATAAGACAAAACGACAGCCCACAGAATGGGAAAATATCTTCACCAACCCTACATCTGATAGAGGACTGATCTCTAAAATATATAGAGAACTCGAGAAATTAGAAGTTAAAAAAAAACAAATAATCCAATTTTAAAATGGGATTCAGAAATAAAAAGGGAATTCTCAACAGAAGAATTTCAAATGGCTGAAAGATACTTAGAAACTACTCAACATCCTTAGTCATCAGAGAAATGCAAATCAAAACAACTCTGAGACACCATCTTACACCTGTCAGAACTGCAAAGAACAAAAACACAGACGACAGCCTATGCTTGAGTGGATATGGAGCAAGGGGAACACTCTTCGTTTGCTGGTGGGAGTGTAAACTTGTACAGCCACTTTGGAAATCAGTATGGCAGTTTCTCAGAAAATTGGGAATCAATCTCCCCATTGATCCAGCATTTCACATTCTTACATGGAGGGCATTAGCTCAATTGTGTTCATAGCAGCATTATTCATAATAGCCAGAATCTGAAAAAAATGGATACTCCTCAACTGAAAAATGAATTTAAAAAATGTGGTACATTTACAAAGCGGAATATTACTTAGCAGTTAAAAAAACACAAACAACAACAACAAAAACCCAACATTCTAAAAATTGCAGGCAAATGGATGGATTTGGAGAGTATCATTCTGAGTGAGGTATCACAGGCTTAGAAAGATAGACATGGGATGTACTCACTAATAAGTGGATTTTAGACAAAAATCAAATATCCAGCCTGCAAACAACAACCCCAGAACTGCTAGATAGCAGGAAGAACTTCAGAAAGACATCTGGGGATTCCTCTTTGAAGGGGAGATAGAGAAGATCTCTTGGGTAAATTGGGATCATAACGGAGTGAGCAAGGGGAGGTGGGAACGAGTCATGAGAAAAGATGCTTGAGTGAGAGGAACAATGGAGAAGAAGAACAAAGAAATGGATATCTTGATAGAAGGAGCCACTGTGGGGTTAGAAAGAAACCTGGTGCTAAGGAAACCCCCAAGAATCTACAAGACGTTCCTGACTAGAACTTCAAGCAATAGTGGAGAGGGTGCCTAAAAAGGATTTCCCCTATAATCAAATGAATGACCACCCTAAGTGCTATTATAGAACCTTCATCCAGCAAAAGATAGAGGCGGAAGCAGTGACCCATAGCTAAGTACCAGGCCCACCTGAAGAGAAAGGAGAGAGTATCTGAGCAAAGGCACCAGGATCATGAGGAGGAGACCCACGGAGATGGCTGACTGGAGCTATTGTGAGCTCACTGGCTCTGAAATAATTGCTGAGGAACCATCATGGAAAGGAACTAAACCCATCCAAGGTAGACAACTGACAAATGGTGTTGGCAGTTTGTGGGGCCTCATGTAGTAGCATCAGAGTACATTTCTGTGCATGAACTGACATATTGGAGCCCATTCCCTACAGAGGAACACCTAACCCAGCCTTGATACTGGAATGTGGGACTTGGACCTATTTCAACTGGAAATGCCAGACTGAACTGACCCACCTAGGGATTTCTTGCCCTTCTTGGGGAATGGATCAGGGGATGCTTATTCTCAATTAAATGGATTCAATTGCATTTAAGTGAAAATATTTTAATGGCTATGCAAAAGAATCAAAACCAAGCCATTTATTTTTTATGAATCTAACTTAGAACCCTTGTTCCCCTAAGCCCAATTCTCAGGGTCACTCCTAGTGCTGAAAAAGAACAGCAGCTGTTGTTTCCCATTCCCCTGTCCATACCTTCTGTGGATCCCACCACCTCATCCCGGCCTTTACCTCTTTGTTATGTCCCAACCTCCAACAATGGTGACCACCCCAGATCAATCACAGACGACTCCTGAAAGAAGACACTGCCTGAGGAGGGACCTTCTCTACTCTCTCTGTTTCCCAACCTATTTCTCAGGGTAGTTCCTAGTGCTGCCACAGAATACCAGTGGCAGCCTGTCCAGACCACCCATCACTTCCATCTATGTATCTGCTGATTCCCTTTCTGGCCTCCCCTCCCAACCTCCTCACTGTGTCCCAACCCTCACCTTGGGCAGACAACCCCTATTCAACCATAGGCCATGCCTGTCAGAAGATGAGCCCCCAACACAAAAGGACACCCCATGCTCATCCACAGGCCACACCACCAAAAGACCAGGAAGGCTGCAAACAGATTTTGTCCAATCTTCCTGCTCCCCAGATCCAATCCTCAAGGTCACCTACAACTCTTCAGCAGAACACAAGTTGCAGTCTCACCTTGTCCATTCCTCCCATAGGTCTCACAAACCATCCCCTCTGGGATTCTCTCCCCAACTTGATTCTGTCTTCTACACTCAATGTGGGCACCACCCCTTGTTCAACCACAGGATAGGCCTGCTAAATGGCCAGACAGACTGCCCTCAGACCTTCTCCATTCTCTCTGCTCCCTCAAACCTGATACTCGGGGTCATCCCCAGCACTGCAACAGACCAACTCACCACCCTGGCCTCCCCTTCCTTCAGCCTCTAACACCAGCAAATATTCCCATGAATACACCAGCCAAGTAAGCCAGAAAAAGAGGCAAAACAGCCAACACACTCTCTGAAAATCCAGAAAGGAAATAGAAACCAAGGAATAACAACAAAAAACAAAAACAAACAAGAAACTCTACAAAGACAAACCTAGACCTACAATCACCCCAATCCCAGATGCCTTGATGCCAGCACAAAAACACAACTAACAATAGCTAGGGAACTATGTCTCTACCACAGCCCACCTATCCTGCTACAGCAGGCCCTGAATATTCCAACATAGCTAAAGAGTGAGAAAAAGACCTTAGAACCTACTATATGAAATGGCAGAGGTTTTTAAAGAGGAAATCAATAAAGCCCTTAAAGAAATCCAGGAAAACAAACAAACAACTAGAGAAAATGAATAAATCCCTTAAACAAAGCCAAGCAAAACCAAACAGTTGAAAGAAACAAATAATATTGTTCAAGATTGGTGGGATAATGCTATTCATACACTGTGAAGATTTTTCACTCGTATTGGTTTAATAAGACCCTGACTGACCAATAGGGGCAAGGAAGGAGAGGCAGGGCAACCAGACTAGGAGAATTCTGGGAAAAAGAAAGGCAGAAGAAGTGACTCAAGCCAGCACAGAGAAAGGAAAATAAGAAAGCTGTTCTGAGAAAAGGGCCAAGCCATATAGCTAAACATTAATAAAATCACGGGTTAGTTTAAGTGTAAGCGATAGTAATGTGTTTACACTACTGGCCCAGCGCTTACTACAATATTAAGCCCTCAGAGTTAATTATTTTATGAGCAGCTGTGAAACTTCAGGTCCAGACTTCAGGGCTAGGCGGGACCAAGAAACTTCTGACAATGACGATTAGAAATAGGAAAAAATAAAGAAATCACAAACAAAAGAAATTCTGAAAATGAAAAATTTAGGAATGCAAACAGGACTTACACAGGCTAGCTTCACCAAAAGAATGTAAAAGACAGAAGAGAAAATCTCAGGTAATGAAGACTGCAATGATATTTTGTGTATGCTCTAACAAATAAAGCTTGCCTGAAGATCAGAGTCCAAAGCCAACTACTAGTTAGTCTTAGAAGCCAGGCAGTGGTGGCACAGATCTTTAACCCCAGGGGAAAAGGCAGACAGATCAGATCTCTGACAGTTCAAGGCCACCCTGGGCTACACAAGATTAATCCAGTCTAAAAGAAACAAAACCAGGTGGTGATAGTTCACACCTTTAATCTGAGGAATTAGGAGTCATGTGCCTTTAATCCTAGAACTAGGAAGATGGAGACGGTTGGGTGGAGACAGAACTATAAGGCAAGCAGAGACAAGATGTCAGGGCATTCAGTCTGAGCATCCCTGAATACAGGATCCCCCCCTTTTGGGGTGAGGAGTTGGTGAGGTGAGAAGTGGTTGTGGTTTCTCTGATCTTTCAACATTCACTCTGGTATCTAGCTCTGGGTTTTTATTATAGAACCAATTAGGATGCATGTAACAGATGCTATAACAGAATAAATGGATACACCAGTCAAAAAATGTCAAATCTGAAAAGTTATTTCACAAAACATTCAGGAAATTTAGGAAACTATGAAAAGCTGAAAGCTAAGAATAATAGGAACAGAGGAAAAAGAAGATTCCCAGCCCAAAGGCAGAGAAAATGTTTTCAACAAAATCATAGAAGAAAAATATTTCTAACCTAAACAAGGAGATGCCTACAAAGGCACAAGAAGCATACAGAGAACACCAAACAGACTGGTAAAAAAGAAAGAACCCTCACCACATAATAATAATAATAATAATAATAATAATAATAATAATAATAATAATAATAATAATAATAATAAAAAAAACAGAACAAAGGAAAAAATGTTAAAAGTTCCAAAGGAAAATGACCAAGTAACCTCTGAAGGCAAACTTTTTAGAATTACACTTGGCTTCTCAATGGAGACTAAAAGCAAAAAGGTCTTGGACAGACGTGCTACAGATTCTAAGAGACCCAGATTATTTTACCCAGCAAAAGTCTCAACCACCATAAATGTAGAAAATAAGATATTCCATGATAAAGTCAAATTTAAATTATATCTATCTTCAAATCCAGCCTTACAGAAGGTCCTAGAAGAAAAAAATCCAAACCTCAACTTGCTGCCTGAGGATCAAAATGCACAACTCTCAAGTACCTTATTTAGCAGCATGTCTGCCAAAATGCCACCATGTTTCCCATCATGATGTTAATGGACTAAATCTCTGAAAATATTAAATGGTTTTCTTTATAAGAGTTTCCACAGTCACGGTGTCCCTTCACAGCATAGAAATCTTAACTAAGACACATGGTCTCACAGAGACTGAAGTAGCAGGCACAGAGCCTTCATGAGTCTCTACTATATATGTTTGGTGTTTTGTGGGATTCTAACAATGGAAGCAGGTCTATCTCTGACTCTTTTGCTTGCTCTTAAGACTCTTTTTAAATTGAGTTGCTTTGTTTACACTTAATATGAGAACTTCTGCCTTGTCTTATTGTATCTTGCTTTGTACTGTTTGACTGTCATCCCTTGCAGGTCTGTTCTTTTCTGAGAAAGAAAAAGACTGGGAGTGTCGATCTGGGGAAGAAGAAAACCAGGGGGAACTGCTGCAAGTGTACGAGTGTTAACTACAGCCAGGATGCACATCTACTTTCAATCAATCAGTGAATAAATAAAAACTTAGGACAGGTTACTAACATAATAATATGATCATTTTCTTATATATTTGAAATGTCTCAGCTAAAATTTATGAGCATAACATAATTCATGTAACATTAAGAAATATTTCAATTATTTGTATATACGCACATAGCTATATATAGATTTTCTCTCACACACATAAATTTCTGTCCTTAAAAAACAACACATGCATTTTCATCAAAATGAAGAAAAATCATGATGCTATAAGTTTCTCTCAAATAATTATGGAAAAACAATAATGATAATATGTGAGAAAAATAAAAGATGTAGCAAAGTATTCACAACTGAGAACTACAGGTGAAAAGCGGAGGGAATTTACCCTACTGCACTTACAACTTTTCTTTAAATTTGAAATCTTTCCAGAATAAAAAGGTAGTATATTAAAAAAAAAAAAAAAGCCAGGTGGTGGTAGCACAGGCTAGCTGGAAGGCAGAGGCAGGCAGATCTCTGTGAGTTCAAGGCCAGCCTAGACTACACATCGAATTCCAGGACGAATTCCAGGACAGGCTCCAAAGCTACCCAGAAAATCCTGTCTTAAAAAGAATAAAAGGGAAAAGAAGAAAAAAGAAAACCAAAAAAACCTGCATTTATTCTAGAAGGCTTGTACCCCAATTTTTGATATGCAGATACAGAACATAGCTTCAGCAGCTCAGACAGAAAAGTATGAGAAATCTCACAAACCAGAAAGTTTCCCATTAGTCATTATAATACATACCCATGAGTCCAAAGATATCTAGATTCTCCTGTCATCACCAGCAAACTCCGACGAGGTAGCATAACTTGTACTGTGACACCATCTGGGTGCTTAAAATCCATAACAATCTTGGGAAAAGACCAGAGTCAATGGTTATTATCAAGAAAGGTTAATAATGAGTCTAGTGTCATACATTGCAGAGATTAGGATGATTCCTTTATATTGACCATATTTCTAGGTTAATAGCTAAGTGGTTTCTAGGTTAAAAGCTAAAACTTCTCTAATGCTGCTTTTACTCACTTCCTTACGTACAGCTTCCCAGGACAGCAGCAAAGCTAGCTGACCCATTAGTCTGCTCACATGTTCCTGCCCTGTTCTTCAATCTTTTCAAGAACTAGCCAGTATGTAGGATCTAACATCCTCCTTCTTGTCAAATGTTACAGGCTCAGTGTTTCCCTCTAAGTAGACAGTGAGTACTGGAAAAAGGACAGTGTATTTCTCTAATTCAAAAGTGAAGTATAAAATGTACACTTGGCCACAGACCTACAATGAGGTCTGCCATCACATTTCTCATTAGGGAGCTGATGACACTATGATCTCCCCTTGTTTTTTTTCCCCCTCAACTATGGTAGGAAAACTCAAGAATGTTACTCACTGGTCCCTTAAAACTACAAGTAAAATTCAGCAACATGAAAAAAAAAAAAAAAAAAACAACAACTTTGTATTGTTTTCTCCCATGATCATCATTTCTGAAACCTTCCATACAAAACAACAAAAAAACCCCACACATGTATAAATGCTAAGATGGATTTACTTATCGGTTATTGGTTCTTTAACCACAGTATCAAGACAATCAAGGCACTCTTCCCTTATCTTTTCAATATAATTCTCAAAAGTTTGGCTAGAGAAATAAGACAGCAAAAGGAGATTAAGGGGATACAAATTAGAAAGGAAGAAGTCAAACTATCTCTATTTGCAGATGATATGATCATATACATAAGTGACCCCCAAATTCTACCAGGGAACTCCTATAGCTGATTAAACACCTTCATAACAGGATAGAAAATTGCTGTGATTCCTGGCTTGATCTTTGGACAAACTAGTGGGATTTTGTGGACTGATGTTAGGCTTTTTTTTTCTGTAGAGTATAGCTTGGCCACCTGCATCTCCAAGGGCTAGAAATGGCCACTAAAACCATTAGAATAGTCTGTAGGACAGGGACTTACAACGTGCCTCAAGGTACCTAGGTCAGAGTGGTCTGGGGTAGGGCCTGGATATTTGTTTGTTGAGGGGCTTACATTCACCACATTAAATCATGATTCTGCATGTTTAGCAGCTCAAACAAGGTGCAACTATCAATCACTGAGTAATCATGGGCCTTTCCTTCACCTAAAGTGATAGAAATGATCCTCTGTTAACATTTATAAAAGTACTGACTCAAGGTACCTAAGTAAAAGTTCTACCATGTGGACAGGTATGGTGGCACATGCTTTAATCCTAGCACTTAGGAGGCAGAAGCAAGTGGACATTTGTGAGTTCCAGGCAAATCTAGTATTCATAGGGAGCTCAAAGCCAAAACAACTATGCCTAAAAACCAACAGTAAAAATTAATAAATTTAAATAATTTAAGTATAATTCCCAGGCATGTGTATTGCAACTCCGTCATTATCTTATCAGATTTCATGCAGTGACTCCCTTTTACCACCAAGTGGCAATGCAGCAAAGGTAGGTCAAAAATTGGCCAACTCCACCAGAGAAATCTGTATTTCACCTAACTGCTAATGTGAAATATACACATAAATGTACTTCCTGGAATGTGATAAGCTACAAGGTAAATGTCAGACATCTAAAAGAAAGGAGGTGAAAATTACCCACTCTGGTAAAAACATGCTAACAAATCCCTTTTCATTTAAAAATCTTAATTCATTTAAATTAGAATGTGGATAGCCCCATGGGGTAAACAAGGCACTGCAAAGGTAAAAATATGCTAAAAGCTAATTTAAGAAAGAAAAAGAAAAAAATGCTTCAGCACTTACCTCTGACCCCAAACTGAGAGAAATAATCTCATCCTCAAATGCAGAATGCGTGTCAATATGGGCCGGAATTCCTAAAATTAAAAAAACATGACAATATCACTTCATTTGTTGTTGTAGATTAGGTAGTCTCACATAATTAAGGTGAAAAGAATGTTTGGTTCTTAAGAACGTACTACAGTATTAGTTAAAGAGAAAAATAATTATGACTCAGCAAAATTAAACTAAATCTAAAACAGAATAACTCAATTTCAAAATAAAATGGCACTGAGACTTTAAATCAAGGCTCAGGAGTCACTGCTTAAATAGGGCACTTTTCATTTATTGCCAAAAGGTCAATGTGGTAGACAAATACAAATTATTCTTTCCCATAAACACTGGGATTCTCAATGACTTGGAGAGCAGAGACTAATAAACTAAGATTTAGTGAATAAGTAATTTAAGACACAGCTTCTTCCATTCATCAGTCTGGTTAATAAGTAGACATTGATAAAGAAATTGTAACTCAAAGAAAATATACAAAGAATATATCCTACTCAAGGGTGTATAGGCCAGTGAAAAGCCAGACAGAAAAATAACAGAGCTCAAATACTTGTAATGTAGATACAGTACACATCTGCAGTCCTAGCCCTAGAGAGCTGGGACAGGAGCAGCTCATGGATGAGTCAGTCTTGGGGGCTGGAAATGTAGTGTGAAAATAGAAAAATCCTGTAACTCTCTCCCCCTCCACCCCTTCCTGAGGTCCCTGAAACTAGCCAAGGTTGAGATGGCTGCTTGGGACACACCTGGCAGCCTGAGCCTGATACTTCCTGAATTCCTGAGACCCACCTGACCTTCAAAGATAAGGTTCTGGGACCACATTCCTGATCTAGCAACCTGGGTGGGGTCACCCAGGAAAGCCCTACCAAGAGAATTGTTAACTGTTAACTGTTTGAAGCTTTCACAAAGTGTCCTGCTCCAGGAAATGAATGTCTTCAGGTCCTATTGTCTCACAGGAAATAGCTTGCCTGCCTGCACTCCTAAACTCTGTCCTAAGCTGACCTTTGGCCCTGCCCTGTTATCTCGCAGAGCCCGCCCATACCCCCTCCCCTACCCAGAGTGGAGTATAAGAATTCTGCCTCGAAAATATTCGGGGCTCTAGGCTTTTCTGCAGTGCCTAGAGCCCACACATGTGTGTACCGGTATTCATATTCATATAACTCTCTTTTTCTTTAATGTTAACAGTGGTCATTAGCCGTGGTCTTGGGGTGTCTTGGGGAGCTCTAGGGGTGTCTGCCTATTACAGTAGCACAGTCACAGGGTTCTCCTAGTAGGTACTAGGCCCTAAATTTAATCCCTCAGTACCACAATAAAACAATAATAAATAAAATAAAGTATATCATGGTAAAAAAAAGAAAAGAAAAAAGAAAAAACACTTTGGAAAACAAACAAAAAAATGGCTTAACAAAAAATATCAGGTGAAAATGCTACTACATCACCTACCTATACCCAAGATTTTCACCAGTCCATACTCCTAAAATTATCTTATACATTCTAAAATAGAAGAGGAAAAAAAAAATCATCCAACCAGTTAGTCTTCTTCCTTTCTGTAGATATCTTCCTCCTTCTATTAAACGTTTCTTGTTTTCCAAGCTACCAACTCCCTAACATGTTTAGAGAGGAATAAAAACAAGCAAAACCACAAACAGTAATGTATATTCATTTAACTATGATTTGTAATGGAAGCTCCCCAAGGGATGGAGGTACAGAATGAAAGTAATATGAAGCAATAGTTATTAATTATATTAACTGAATGTAAGCAAAGGAACCTAAAAATTAAATTTAGCTAAAACAAAAATAAAAACCATTGAGTTTTAGCCTTTGATCTTAGAAGGTTTCATAATGTTCTTAATTTTGAAATATACAGTTGGAATTTTATATAAGAAACAACTGGGACTGGAGATGTGGCTCAATGGTTTAAAGCAATAGATGCTCTTCCCAGAGGACCCTGATTCATTTCCCAGCACCTATACAGTTCACAATGATTCATATCTACAGTTCTATGGAACTTGATGCTCTCTCCTCTGACCTCCTAGGGCACTAGAGACACCTGTTGTTAGGCCTCTCTCTAGGCTTCATAATACTGGGGCCAGGTCTAACTTCCAGAGTTTGGCAATCTGTCTCTGGCCATGACTTCTGCATATGAATGACTCAGCATAGCCCACCCAAAGACCACCTCTGCCTAATTACTGCTGTCATAACATAGTATCATTGGCACCAAACCCCCTTATATCTTCCCTCACCCAAGACTCCTGCCTCCCCCTTCCCTAAGCCTATATAACTCCCCTGCCTGATGCAACAAAGTGAGATCCTGTGCTCACAAGTCTCACAGCTCAGTGTGCTTCTCCCTGGTGGCTAGGTGAGGTCTGGGCTACCCAACACTCACCATCCCGCTCAGCCCCAGGGAGTGACCGGCTGGACCAGCTCTCCCTCTGCCCTCATCTACAGGTGGAATTGGCAACATATGATTCACAGACATGTATGGAAGCAGAACATTCACAACATTAAGAAAATAGATAATCTAAACGGGAAAAAAATGTTTTTAAAAAGAAACACCTACCATGTCCAGGTTGATACTGATTTATGGTTAACTGATCGGGTTTCTGCTTAATGTAACCTTCTTTCAACCATTTCTCCAAAATGCTATTGCAAATATCAGGAAGACCTGAAGTTGGTAAACAGAAAAGCAAAATATAAAAGTAATATTATTATAGTGATCAAGGTTTTCAGTCAAAGCAAAAAAGATGACAAATCCGTAGACAAAATAAATAATTAAATCAATCAAAAGACCTGTAAGGGTCTTTAAAGTTATTTATGCTACTGACCCTATCAAATAAAAAGTGCAAAATAATAATTTTCCTGATAACAACTTTGACATTATAAAATGATAAAATTAATATACACTGAATTTCCCTTATCCAAATTCACTAATGTTTCATATATACCTTATACCATAGGCTGAGGTTAATGTTATATCTTATTTATGATGTGCTCATGTTTTGACTATGATCCATTACATGAGCTTAGAGATGCACACTTTCCACTGGTAACATCATGTCTGCTCCCAAACACCTTCAGATTTTGAAAAAAAAAATGAATTTTGGATTTTACGATTAGGAAGGCTCAACCTGTGGATTGATTTCAGAAATTAAATTGAATATTTTGTCAACCTTTAAAGATATTCCACTTACTGCAAAGATTTTAAATTATTAATATTTTAAAAATCATACCTTTCAAAGTAAAACTTTCATCATGTTATAAGGTGATTTCACCAGGACTGAAAGACTTAAATGTGGCCAAGGTCATAAAAAGTAAATTTAGAATTGGAGAACTGCTTCAATCAGCAAAGTACTCATTAGACAGCACAGGAAAAAAACTAGGCATGGTAACACACACTTGTAAAATCTGTGGAGGCAGAGATAGGCAGGTTGATGTAGGATGTATTTCTGTACATTGTGAATATATCCTGCTTTCACTGATAAATAAAGAAGCTGTTCAAGCCTATGATAAGATTGCTTACAGCTAGGTGGGAAATCCAAGGAGAGGAAGAAAAAAGGTGGAGTTAGGGAAAACACTGCCAGTTGCTGAAGGAATAAGATGTAATAGAACACAGGAAATGCCATGGAGCCCTTGGCAAGACAGAGATTAATAAAAATTGGTTGAGTTAAGTTATAAGAGCTATAAGGGCAAGTTGGTAATAAGCCTGAGCCATAATCCAAATTTCTGGCTACAACTGACACTGAATGTGGGGCATTAATCCACATAAACCTGCGAAAGCCTTTTAAAAAATCTGAACACACAGAAACAAGCCACACCGGGCTTTCTAGTCTCACAGTTTATGCTAGTAGCAGTGCAGAGACTCATCTCCCAGCTGCTGCCTACAAGATGTAGCTGGCCTCCAGCTGCCATGAGCTAAGCAATGTGGCCAGTTTCCACAGACTCTCTCACCTGCCGTGGTACAAAGAGGCTTTTCTTAGCCACTGTTTGCAGATTTGTGAGTACAGCCATGAGCTTAAAAACACAAATCCATACTACTTAATACTGTTTCCCAGAACTGGAAAGGTAATCCTAACTCATTGGTACTTACACCATGTTGAAAAGCTGAACAGGGTGGAGCTAGCAGCCTAAGCAGAGCTCAGGCCTAGCCACACAGTATAGCAACTCTAAAAACATTCCTAGCCAGAAAATGATTAAAGTTACATAACAAAACAGATTTAGATGGGAAAAAAACCTCTAAACAGGTTACAATATATGTAAAAATGTACATAGACTTGAAAAAGAGAAGAAAAGGAATATAGGTAGTTATATAAAGAAATAAATAGTTTAAAAAATAAAGCCTTTAAAGTGACAGTAAAAATAATAATAATAAAAAAAGAGATACCCAATGTGGATTATGTTTTCTTTAAATTTTTTAACTGTTAATGAGCTAACTGCAGAAAGACATACGATTGTAAAGCCTACTAAGTTAAACCAACACATATATTTTAAAGGTATATTAACTTTGAAATTTGGGCCTATGGATATGTTGCTTTGGAAAAGAGTTTCTGCTTTTTTAACCACAGAAGATAAGAACCTGTGGATTTCTTCCAAGCTAATATGGTTTGATCAAGCAAGACCCCCTAAAGGCAACTGGCTGAAATGATGCATAATAATTCTAAATTGTTTCAAGATCCCCATAAGATTGCCAGTGCCCCTGATCAGTAGGAAGTAGTGTAAAAAACTATGTCCAAATTCCCAAAATAAATGTTTGTTTTTATTTAAAGGGGGTTGGTTATAAATTGTTATTGGTCTTAGTCAATCTCTTCCTAAATAAAAGGGGATATAGATATGATAGGATAAAGTGGGAGATTATTGAATCTACTTTTAAAAAGCAAATACTTGTTTTAAATACTTTACATTGATACGGATTTTGGTTTATTAATACAAATTTAAGTTCAATTTTGTTATATTGTATGTATATACCCACTCTCATTTAAATACATACCCACTCTTATTTAAAATACTGTTTATGTGATTCATTTAAAATTGTAATGTATAATTAATAAATACAGATGATTAATTAGTCATCTCTGATAATCAAACTTATAATCATGTTAATTAAAGTTTTAGATATACAGAGATATATTTCAATTAGATAGGTAATCTTCAAATACTTCAAAGACCTACAGAATATGGCAATTAAAATGTTTTTAAAACTTAAGACTTTTCTGGACAATGAGACATGTCTGTTCCTGGCAGTACCTGTTTACTTCAAGAAAATGACAGGCATCTAAGAAACTCCATATGGAGTTTACTTTCTTTATGGCAAATTAGCCACTGGGCAAGAACTGTTTTTGTCTTGAATGCTTGACAGTATGCTGTATAAACTGGATATGCGGGACTCATAAGAAAATGACCACTGAACTTTGCCAGAATAAGCCGAGATGGTACCTCAGGTTTCTGCTTTGCAGAGAAAACTGCCAGACATTCTACAGGATACAGGGAGAAATTTCTGACAAACTTTGTCAAAATGAGTGGAACAGTCCTTCAAATTTCCTCCTTCACTAAAAGGTATGCTAGAAACATTAGGACTGTAGGCTGAAGATAGATGCCTCAACATTGCAAAGAAATGTTACAGAGGAACATCTCAGTGGATTCTAAAAAAGCCTTTGAAAAAATTTAGCGCCTGTTTGTTACAAAACTATTGAGAAATCAAGGATATAAGAGATATACTTCAGTGTAACAAATGCAATATACAGCAAGCCAGTAGCCAACACCAAATTAAATGAAGAGAAAGCCAAAGCAATCCCACTAAAATGAAGAACAAGACAAGGCTGTCCTCTCTCCATATCTATTCAATAAAGTATTTAAAGTTCTAGCTAGAACAATAGGACAACTAAAAAAGATCAAGGAGATACAAACTAGAGAAGAAACCATTTATCATTATTTGTAGATGATGAGTTAGTATATATATAAGCAACCACATAAATCTATTAGGAAACTTCTACAGCTGATAAACACCTTCAGAAAGTTCCCAGATAAAAGATTAACTAAAAAAGATCAGTAGCCCTCCTTTATACAAATGATAAAGACAAAGAAAAAAAATCAGAGAAACAACACAATAGCCACAAATAATATAAAATATCTTGGTGTAACTCTAAGCAATCAAGTAAAAGACCTTTATAATGAGAACTTCGAGAGTTTAAAGAAAAAAAAAACTAGAGAAGATATCAAAAGATGGAAAGATCTCCCATACTCATGGATCGATGGAATTAACATAGTAAAAAATGCCCTTCTTATCAAAAGAAACCAACAGACTCAACAAAGTTTCCACTAAGATCAAAACACAATTCTTTACAGATCTTGAAAGAACAAAGTTTATATTTCATATGAAAATATATAAAAAAAAACAGGATAGCTAAAATAATCCTCCATGATAAAAGAACTTCCAGAGTTATCACAATCTCTGACTTCAAGCTCAACTACAGGGCTACAAAAATAAAAACCACATAGTAATAGCATAAAAACATAATGATCAATGCAATCAAATCAAAGACCTAGGCATCTATGGCCACTTGATTTTTGACAAAAATCATACAATGGAAAAAAAAATCATTTTAACAAATGGTGCCAGTCTAACTGAATGTTGGCATATAGAAGAATGAAATTTGATCCATATCTATCAACCTGCACAAACTCAAGTCAAGGTTGATTAAAGACCTCAACATATATCCAGATACACTGAGCCTGATAGAAGAGAAAATGGGAGATAGTGTTTAATACACTGGCACAGGAGACAACTTCCTGAACAGAACACCAATAGCATAGACAGTAAGATGGACAATTAATAAATAAAACCTCATGAAACTGAAAAGCTTCTGTAAGGCAAAGAAAGATACCATCAGTAGAACAAAATGACAGCCTACAGAATGAGAAAAGGTCTTCACCAATCCAACATCAGACAGTGGGCCAATTTCCAAAATATATAAAGAACTCAAGAAAGTAGAAATAAAAAACCAAATAAGCCAATTTAAAAATGGGGTACAAATCTAAACAAAGAATTCTCAAAGAAATCTCATGGCCAAGAAACAAATAAATATCCAATATCTATCTTTAGTTATTAAGAAAATGCAAATCTTACATGTTACACCAATCAAAATGCTAAGGTCAAAAGCATAACTGACAGCCTATGCCGTTGAGGATGAGGAGCAAGAGGAACACTCCTTCACTGTTGATGGGAGTGCAAACTCATACAGCTACTTTGGAAATCAATATGGTGTTTTCTCAGAAAAACTGGGAATCAATTTACTTCAAGACCCAGCTACACAACTTTTGGGCATATATACAAAGGACGCTCAATCATACCACAAAAACAAGTGCTCAACTACGTTCATAGTAGCTTTATTCCTAATAGTCAGAAGCTGGAAACAACCTATACGATCCTCAACAGAAGAATGAATGAAGAAAATGTGGTACATTTACATAATCAAATATTACTCAATTGTTAAAAATAATGATATTATGAAATTTGAAGGCAAATAGACAGAACTAGAAAAATATCATCCTGAGTAAGGTAACCCAGACCCAAAAAGACACACATGGTTTATATTTATTTATAAATGGATATTAGCTGTAAAGTAAAGGATAATCATGGTACAAACCACAGACCCAAAGAAGCTAAGTAACAATAAGGGTTCAGGTGGAACACTTGGATCTCTCTGGAAATAAATACTAGAAAATATTTTGTGGGTGGACTATGGGATATGATACAAGTGACAGGGTGGGGTATGGAGAAGGATAGTACTGAAAGAGAAGACTGGAAAGGGAGGCACTTCAGGATGAGGTAGAAACCTAGTTAAGGAAACTCCTAAGAATCTACAAGAATGACCCCAGCTAAGACTGCTGATAGAATCCCACTGAGTTTCACCTGGCCTGGCTCCAGAGTGCTAGCACCTAGCCTTAATTCATCTTTTGTTTCTGGGTTATGCTTTGTTGCCCTCTAAGTGAATCTTGTCTCAGAGTTTCCCTAGGGAACACAGCCTATGCAAAACCTTGTTTGTGAAAAATCCAGAACACTGTCATATTCCATAACTGAGTATTTGTATTTAGCAATGTCCCTTTGAAGGAGCAGTCAGGTTATTTTGAGGATGTGGAAAAACAAAAAAAGCAAACAGAAAAAAAAAAAACTTGCTAAAAGTGTAAATTTGGAGAATAAAAATGCCCTTGGCTAGGGGAAAGAGGCATCTCAGTCTGGGAGAAGTGGAATTCCCCTGCAGCTGTGAGCTAAAGGAGTCCTTAAGGTGTGTTGTATCTCCTTCCCACGTATGTGAACCCATACCCATACAACAACAGACTCCTAGCAATAGCGAGACACAAAGCCTCAACTGGCCATCTCCTGTAATCAGGCAAGAGTTCCAGGAGAGGGTTTGGGACACCAACTCAGCCATATAACCTTTGACCTATAATCTGTCTTGCCTACAAGTGCTGGGGTTAGGGTAGTGAAGAAATTGACAGAGTGTCTAACCAATGACTGGTCCAGCTTGAGAACCATGCCACAAGAGTGAACTCACTTCTGAAACTGCCTGAAGCACCAGGACCCAGAGGTTGAGGAGCCCCAGAAACCAGGGATGAAACCTAGGACTGGAGAAAAGATGTCAATGTAATAATGCCTAATGATATTCTTCTATCCTCATAGATTGGTGGCTAACCCAGTAGTCATCAGAGACGCTTCATTCAGCCACTGGTAGAAACAGATGCAGAAACCCACATTCAAATATTAGGCTGAGCTCAAAAAAATCCTGCTGAAAAGAGGCAGGAAGGATTGTAGGAGCCAAAGGGGCCAAGGACATCCACAAGAAATCCCAGAGAATCAACTAACCTGGGCTCCTAAGTGCTCAGAGACTGAACAAACAACCACTAAGCCTGACCTAGGCACTCTGCATAGCTTGGTCTTCTTGTGAAACTCCTAACAGTGAGAGCAGGGCTGTCTCTGACTCTTCTGTTGGCTTTTGGTACCCTATTCTTCATACTGGATTGTCTTGCCAGTCTTAATCAAAGAAGAGGTGGTTAGTCTTACTGCAACTTGATATCCATGGGAGGCCTGCCCTTTATCTGAATAGAAATAGAGGAGTAGATGGGGAGGGAGCAGAGAGGAAGTTGGGGAAGGTGCTGAAAGGAGAAGAGAAGGACAACTTAAGTCAGAATGCAACATAAATAAATTAACAAACAGAATGAATGAATGAATGAATGAATGAATGAATGAATAGAAGTAGACAACAGCTTTGACTTCATCTGTATATCTGAACTTTTATATAACAAAACTAGGCCACTTACTGAATTAAAATGCTCTAAATTTAACTAGTCCTTTCGAAAGTTACCTAAAGATGGCATGTACCTCACCTACTACGAACTTCTAATGTATCACATCATTCTTCCCATGCCAGCATTTACTGTATATTAATATGTACTTACCCCCAGGTAAAGGCTTATCTTTATCCACAGTGTTGTTCTCATAGTGGAATTCATAACCAAAATGTTTAACTCTTCTGTGTTTTAAGTACTTTTGAACTGTATAAAGAAAATAAGCTGCTTTAAAAAAAAAGGAAAGCAACACTTCATACATCTCTTGACATTATAAGGAATCATTAGGTAATAGCTTTTCCTAATTGCTAAATTACTATTTTAATAAGATGAGTCATTTTGTTTATACAATTTGTTTTGTTGTGCTTAGAACACTTAAAGAGTTTCATCCATTAACATGAGAGAAATATATTCTCCTGCCACTCACAGGGCTGCTTGTGCTCTGGAAAGAAGAGAAGCGGCTCTCATTGTAGCTTCATCCTCATGAGAACAATCTGTACTACTGAGTGTTTGGAGGAATCCTCAGGGGGGAAAATAAATGTTGGGAGCAAGGCCAACCTACAGGTTTCTCACAGTCTCTGACAAAAATACTAAAGGAACTCTAGCTGTGTGTCCTTGCCTAGCAGCAGACCTGGCAAGGTAGAATCTGGGCTGAGGCAAGGACCTTGAAGAAGTTAAGGTTTCAGATTCTGGACACCTGGCATTTTCACCTTGAAGAGACTATAGTTATAGTTATAGTCCCAGGGCCACTGAGCACTCAATCTGTGACATTTGAAATGCCTTGTGTTCCTTTGTGCAACATTGCTCCTTTAACTTTTTGGTAACTTTGTTTCTCGTTTTCCTCCTCTAAATCCTCTAAGATGCTGTACTTCTTAATAGCTTGCTTGGCATAAGACATAACTTGTGCAGGATCCAAACTTGGCTGTCTATATTATTTCCAATTCCCTAGTCAACTATCTCAGGAACTTATCACTAAACAACTTGCTGGCCAAGTCAAGAAGCAAGCAAGATTTTAAACAGCAAAAGGTCTGATAAAAGGTGTTATCATTCCTCTGGAGTTTAGAACTGGTCCCTATACAAATGTTATATATAAAATACTGTTCCTAACAACTGTTACTGTAGCTTGCCTACCAAAAAGTCCAAGTTACTTCCAGTAAACTTGAAAAAACAGTAAAATAACATGAAACCTATGGTGTACAATAAAAGCAAGAGCAGAAACAGGATAGTTTTCTAAAATATAATTTATAGACCTTGAAATTTTACTTACCGTTCTGATTGCCTGTGTCTTCTGTCCAATTAACACTTTCCAAAAGCATTTTCTCATCCTCAGAAGAAATAATTTCTTCTACCACCAAGAGGCCGGGAGGTAAGGCTTGAAGCCCAAACTTTTTCCATTGTGCTACAAGAAAACAAATTAAGTAGCCATATACAGAACCTGAACTCCTGTATAAAATAAATTCCGTCCCAGAGCCACACTTTGCAAGGCTCTTCATTGTCATTTTCTGAGAATGCTTTAAGGTCCAACAAAATGCAAAAACAAAGACGAAGATCAGAGTTGTACTATACTTTACTCACTACAGTTCTCTTTGGCAAAGAAGCAAAGAATGACAACACTCAAGTCTTCTGTTTGCACATGATTGAGTCACTTTATAAATTTTATTTGAAGACAAGGCTTTTAATATACTTACCGCATAAACTTTTACTAAAAATGTCAAGAGGAAAAAGGACAAAATGAGGATAGAAACCACAAGATCATTTCACTCAATGCAGAAAAGACTTTAAAAAAGTTCAATATTCCTTGATAAAAGCTCTGAAGAATTAGAAAGTATCATACTCCCAAAAGGCTATATATACAACAAACCTATAAACAATTATGTTGAAGGGGAAAAATTGAATGTATTTCCTCCAAAATCAAGACAGCAAAGAGACAAATGTGTGTTATCTCCACTAAGTTTTAAAATAGGGCTTGAAGTCTTAGCTAGATCAGTAAGAGGAAGAAGTAGGTGTTCACCTAGAGAAAGAGGACCAGGTATCAATATTTGTGTCCTTAAACACTCCACTAGGTAATACTAAGACTTGAAAAACACTTTCAACATAAAAATAGAACACAAGATTAACATCCAAAAATCATGAGCTTTTCTGTAGCAGTAAACAAAAAAAAATCAGAAGGAAATTTTTTCTTTCACAGGCAAATGAATAGAACAGCTAGTTCTCAAAAGAAGAAATAAAAACAACTAAAAGTCTGTGAAAAGTTGTTCAACATACTTAGCCAACATAAAATAAAACATTAAAAATGTTCAGGGTATATAACCAGGAGCAGGATAGCTGGATCATATAGAAATTTCATTTCAAGTTGTTGTCCACATTCTTACCATCAGTGAGTAAGGGTTTCTCTTTTCCCACACACCAAAAGGCACAGCACAAGTAAGCACACCAGCACATGCATGTACATACACACACACACATATAAATCACCATCCTACCAAAAGAATAATTGAGACTCCATAAGAAGAAAATTCATACAAAAAGTAAGCAACTTCAAGGTACCTTTTTCCACAAAATTGAAGTACAGAATGATCTTCTGCTCCAAATCATCAATGATTTCTTTTCCATTGAGAGTAGCATAGGCTTTCTTAGATTCTTCAATAGTTTTGTATATTACAAATGCATAAGGCTTATTAGGTGGCATTAGAAGAGCTTCTATGGGTCCACATTTCTCTAAAGTCAAAAGCAGTTGCTTCCTACTCACACCATTACCAAGACCACCATTGGCAACAACCAGGCACTTAAAAAAAAGGAGGGGGTGTTAGTAAAAAGCAATTGATATGACCTATTTATTTTAAAAAATGAAATCTCATTATTTCAGAATAATGTAATTAAAAAGTTTCCTTTTCTTCAGTTATCTGGTTTGCTAAACTAATCTACTAAATATTTTGAAGGAAAAAATTTTCTATGCTATATGCATTTATTTTGAAATAGTTTGTAAAAGTGATATATATTTATCTCTTCATAACCAGAAATGTAAGTTGAAATATAATTTCCTATTATGTTCAGAAATACAAATTAACATAATAAAAAGGAAGGAAAAATGAAAAATCAGTAGTCACATGATACATTTGGCCAAAGAATGTTCTACCTATTTAATCCTAATTAGCATAATTTTTTAGACAAAGTCAACTTATTTGGGTAATATGAGCCCCACATTATAGAGCAAGAAATTACTGAGCAGAAAACTAGGTTAACTGAGTGAGGGAGCACTACTGCTGTTAGTCTTCTGGAATCCATACTTGGAATATAACCATTGCACCATGTTTACCAAAGAGTCAAGGAATTGGATCAAAGAAAACTTAATTGCAGGTTCATAAACCATGAAATGTTTCCTGCCCCAAAAAATTAATTCAAAGTAATTTAGTCAGATTGCAAATAAACTTTTTTTTTCTTTAAAAATTTCAAGTTTACTTTCTGCCACCATGTAGACTGCTAGGCTCTAGTCATGAGATGTAGGGGAGTGAAGGAATCTAACTTTCCTTATTATTTTGAGATTTATAGTCTATATAGTTACTATATTTAAAAATCACCCTACATGGTGCTAACACAATTTATCACCTATTATTTCTAAATCTTATTTTAGTGTGTATATCTGTATGTGTGTAGGGAGTGGGGGGTATCAGTGTTGGTATGCAGATGTGCATCTGCTACAGCACTCTTGTCAAGGTTAAAGGACAACTCTCTGGAGACATTTCTCTCCTTCCATCACATTAGGTCCAAGGGCAGGACTCAGGATGTTAGGTTTATGTAGCAGGCATCTTTATTTCCTGAGACATCTCACTGGCGTAACCTATTACATCAAAAAACATTTCAAAAAGAAGCAGATGAAGAGGAAGAGGAAGGGGAATCGGAGGCAGAAGCATAAGAAGCAGCCATGAATGGGACAATTTACTCTTATCAGTTTCATCATTTATACCAGGTATTGAAAATGTTTTTAAAAATATTTCAAGGATACACAGGTCATAAGTTTCTATAACACAGCCTCAATTTGGTTTATTTAACACGCTATTAAAATGTGAAACCTATTCTTAGCTCACAAAATAACGTTTGTTTGGAGTATAATAGTTTACTGACTCCATGAGTTGTACTAAGTTCAAGATCAGTAAATTACTGTTTGTTTTATCACACGATATGAGGATATCTAACATTCATTGAAAAGAGTTTAATAGAATTATCATTAAACTGGATATTAAGAAATATAAAACTCTCCTCCCCAGAGAGAAGCCAAATACATTTGTACACAGAAGTATAAGGATACACATAATAATCTTATTACTACAATGCTACATTAAGCAGCATAAAATTTATTCTCATATTGCTTTACCATGGACTTCATTCAATAAGGTGTTTTCATTAGAATACCATAAAAATGTAGTTATATGTGGCCACCATTACAATAAGACTCCCATTTCCCTAAATCTGAGTCAGAAACACAAAAGAAATAAAGCACCTTTTCCTATTCCCATGCACTTAATACAACATGATTAAGAATACCAGCAAACTATTAATTCTTGGAAGCAGCAAGTTCAGCTAAGTGTCCTCTAACTGTCCTCTAGTAAATAAATTCAGTCTAACATTAGTTACCTAAAGAGAACATCAGATCCCACAGGCTCAGTTCTGCAAGCCTGCCACCATCAACAGGAAACTGTCACCCACACTTCTGACAGAATAGCCATAAATCTGTTCTTGAGATTCCCTCCCCAGGTACTATTAAATTACTAGAGCAGCTCACAGGACTCTAGAAACAATGCTCACAGTCACTCATTCATTATACAGGTTAAAACGCAGCAATTCATTGCCCTCCCTGAACATATGACTCTTCAGAAAACTCCACAGACTCCAATATTCAGAAGCTCTCAATTCTGTCTTTAGGGTTTTTATGGCACTTTCCACACAGGCATAACTGACATCATGGGTCATTGGTTGCTACGGTTTGTATGTGAGATGTCTCCTACAGTCTCAAGTGTTTATTCATAATCTTCATTGGATGGCACTGATTGTGGAGGTTATAATTATATGTAGCCTAGCTAGTTGATACTGGCTAGTACAAGTGGAGCTTGTAGGTTATAACCCTGCCTAGCTTCTTATTTAGCCACTTCATATCTGTCATTTTAAGATGACCAATTATTTTACATTCCAAGGCCATAGTAGCCAGTAATGCAATAATGCTTTTTCTGCTACAATGGACAGTAAGTTTCTAAATTGTGATATATTTTTTTCCTTCCTTCTTACTTTGCCAAATATTCTGTTGTAGTGATAATAACAATAACTAACATAGTGATCAACTCAACTTCCCTTCCCCCAAGAAAGACTCTCCAATCATACCTTGGTGTCTCCAGTGGTCAGAGGCTACTCACAAGCCATTAGTCACATGGTTAGTAAATAAAAGACAACTAGATTTATCTCTAAGAGTCTTTAGTATTAAGTTTAGGGATGCTATACTATGCCCAGTTAAAAATAAAGTCAAGGTCAAAAATAATGCTACTATCTAAATAAAAAGAGAAGTGAGTTTCATTAAGTTGCAATTTAAAGCTCAAAAAACCTCACAGTAGCTCATATCATCTCAATGATAATTCTAACATAGATAAAGAGGGTTCATAAATAATAACTAATAAAAATAGTTTATATTATAGAGCCAAAATACTTTGTAATATAGGAAAGAAAAAAAGAAAGATTATATTAGGATATAAAAACCTTCAAGTTTCTACTCAACCACTTACTAGCTGATGTTGAGGGAAAACTCAAGATTATAGTTTTTCCATCCAGCTCATACAGACTTGTAGAGAAATAAACATAATAATGAATGTTAAATTTGTTTTATCAACTAAAAAGATTTATACAATATTATTATTATATAATTGTAACATGCTCTAGTTCAGTAGTTCTCAATCTGTCAGTCATGATCATCAGAAAACCCCTACTTCTGATGGTCTTGGGAACTATGACAAAATCAGTTTTGAAATGGCAATGAAAAAAATTTATATTTGGAGGTTCCTAAGACTATTGGAAATATCTGTTTTCCAATGGTTATGACCTACAGGTTGAGAACTGCTCTATTTCAACCCACACTAACAACATATAGACTAGGCTCTCATGAAAATGGAAAACCAGCACACCCAATCACATATATGTTTAATATGGGTACAATATATCATTGAACAATTACTGCTTTGGGCTATACTTTACAATATAAACATAATACAGCTATATCTAAGTGATAATAACACTTTAAGGTCACCTGAGTGGGATAAGACACTGCCTGGATGCTTTCATGTTTCAGCAATACATGTCTGGCTTTACTCTGTTTCCTTAAGAACTTCTTCTCGATTTTATTGAGTTTTAAGCCACCTTTATGATTGATGTTCATAGTAATACTGTAAAAAAAAGTATAAAAAGTATAAGTCTTAAGTTCTGAAAGAACATCTATGTTATTCATATATTCTATAGTTTATGAAAATTTGTGTTTCATAAAAAGACCTTAATTTCCTTTCAACAACCTAAAAAAGTGAAAACAAAAAAATTAGAAATATTTCAGAATGTAACACAAATTCATAACAATTCATCTATTTGCTTAAGTCCTCCATCGTGATTTAAACACTGGAAGAGCAGGAATGTCAGCAGAAAGTACATACCAAGGAAAGATGTGGAAAGAATAAATGAATGTTAAAGTGAGTGAGCATGTATGCTTATTATGGCTTTGGTGGCCTGACCATACAGCTTTAACCCACTGCATGACTTTGTGTGAACTTTTAAGCTAGTTGAGTAAAACAAACACATACCAAAAAAAATTGTAAAGATATGACATACCTTCATATAATTACCTGCTAATAGAATTACTGTTGCTTGTGGTATAACTACAGGCTAAAACACAAAATGAATGATAAATGAAAAAACTTGGGAAGAATTCAAGTTAGAAGGATGAGAACAACATTAAGATTTTTAGAAGGAGGTATTCAGTGAGGTAATAAAAAGCAAAGTGTAAACAGAAATGCCCATCAATAGAAACAAAATACAGGTATAACATGGGAGGTTTTTTTTTCCTTCTTGCTTTTTTGTTATTCTGTTTTGAAACAGTGTCTCACATATCCTAGGCTGGCCTCCAACTTGCCCCGAGGCTGAGGATGACCTTGAGCTTCTGACACCCCTGCCCTGTACCTCCTAAGTGCTGGCTATAAAGGTATGCACCGCTCCCCAGCCCAGTTTAAGCTTATTTTTTCTTTACTGAGACAGTTACTGTCAACCCTAGCTGACCTCAGACTCACAAAGATTATTCTAACTCAGCCTTTGTGCACTGGGATTATGGACCACCATGACCAGCAGGCATATTTTTTAGAGCAGCAAATGTTTATTGAACCTCTAGTTCAATGGTACAAACTTTAAAGTTAACAAATGAAATAAACTCAAAATTACATTTTGAAACAACTGGGCACAGTCAAAAATCTAATCACTAGACAAAATTTAAGAACAGAAGAAAAATGGCATGAGTTCCGTTTCCTAGCACATAGGCAGAGCAAATGATAGGAGGTAAAGTCAGTAAGGCAGGGTGATTGATCAGCATGTTAAGATAGTAATAAGAAGACCTAAAATTTCACACCTGTGGCAAACAGAAATGTTGACCTGATTCTATACACTGAAGGTATAGAAGGAAAGGAAACAGGGAGAGGGAGGAAAGAAAAGTTCCACAGGATCAACAGCCCTTGGTGATTACTCAGGTGCGATGAAGAGATGAATTAAGATCACTGTAGTTGCTGAGATGCACCTTGCATGTGATAGAATAAGGTCATTAGGATACTAGCCATGACAGTAGTTCAGTTACCTCCAACCTGAGCACATTCTCTGTTGGTAAAAAGAGTATGGAGACATAAAGGTTCTGCTACTAGCTAACTCTCATCTTGTTGGATACTACCCCAAGTAGCACCTGTACTGTGTCCATGCCTGAGTCAGAAAACAGAGTACCATGGCTGGAGACAGCTCTTCCAGAGGATGTGAGTTCAAGGTCCTAGCACCCACGGGGTAGCTAACAACTCAATACTTGAGTCAAGTTCCAGATCTGAATTTCTTCTGGCCTCCTTGGGCAGGACACATGCAAGTGGTGCACAGATACACATTCAGGCAATACACATATACATAAAATAAAAATAATCCTTTAAAAAAGCTTATCAGGCAACACAGATAAAGTGAATCTTCTGATTGTGTGTAACATACTTATTAGCAAACACTAGAAAGAATGATTTTAAATTATTATTAAACAAGGCTTCACATCAATATTTTTAAAATATAAGAAATCAGTGATATGAGCTGGCTCCAGAAAAGGAAAATCGGTAGATAAGTAAAGAAGGATAGTATTTCATGGCTTTTGCATTTATAAGCTATTATCTATTTTAAAAGAATGCAAAAATGTTTAAGCAATAAAAAAAATTCACCCTGTTATTTATGACACCCCACACCTCTTTCTAACTTTCTGAATTACACATTCTTCATTGTTGTTTTTCCTTACACTCATGGTTTATTATCTTTTCCTATTAGTACATAGAAAATTAACTACATGAAGTAGTGATTTAGTATTATTCACCAGGTAGCACTCAGCACTCACTTAGCACTTAAAACAGGATACGATACTTAGTAACAAATTCATTACATTTTTTTAAAGATAAACCTAAATACAATTTGCTATGTTAGCTCCTAAACTTGTCTTCTCCAGAATTTGGATTTTGATAGCCATTTTTAATTACTAACGTGTTGGACTCAGAAAGACTCTCACCTACACAGTTTAGATACCTGGCAAACAACTTGCCAAACGTTCAGTAAAATCGACCAAAAACAACAGGCTGACACCATTCCCACCCCAGAGGCCGAGGCCGAAGGACTGATCAAGGAAGAGTATATGAAGACACAGATGCATGGACGAACAGCCACATGCCTTTGCTTCACAAAATTGATGCTGGCTGGATAGGAACTAGAATCAAGCTCCGGTCTCCAACCAAAAAAGCAGCTAACACAGGCATTCTGGGCACCCGTCTCACGCCAAACATACGAACACTAGACCCCACCAGCGCCCCCAATACCCCGACGACCCTTGGCCCATACACTGGGCCCTACGAAGCTTGGGTCGGCCCATGCAGGCCAGGACAGCAGACAAGGAGCTGCCAGGAGTAAGCTATAGCTTGCATCCTCTCTCACCGCTAAAAACAGGCGCTATGCACTTCTGTCTCTCCTCACCAGAGGTTTCCACTTCCCGGGTGCTTTTTGTACCACCTGGTAACCCCACTGCAGCCTAGAGAAGTACGCAAGCGTTATTACAATGGCTCACCTGGGCGCCGCCATATTGCAGATAATCGCACTACATTTCCCATGAGTCAACGGGGCTACCACGGCGCTCCCACCTCCGCCTCTAGCGTCCAAATGTTTGTTGACACTTTTTCCGCCAAGTGTGTCTGTAAACAGTAGGGTGGATTGGAAAATTCAGAGGCTTTATGTGAGTCAATAGTAACGATTGGAGGAACGCTAAAACTGCCACGTTACTAAACCTGCACACTCCCTAACTGCATGCTAGATTTGGCTTTATACCCACAGATAAGTATAGTCCTCACCATTTATTAAGAAAACTTACCTTTGTAAAAGACGGAGACCAAAACAGAAAACAACAACCAATCAAACAAAATGCCGAGTCGTGAAGTGCAGTGTTAACTGTCATCTGCATACAACACAATTCTTGCACCTAAAGCTCAGAACTCTGCAGAGAAAATGGAGGCAGTGCAATGGGGAGCTTCCTGAGGATTGTGTCTACGGAGAGTGTCAGAAGCCACACACAAAGTTTCATTAGCATGACTGTCTAAATATGAGCTAAAAAAAAAAAAAAAAAGCAGACATGCTTCTGTAGTCATGCAGAAAGTTCAGGAGACCTCAACTCTACAAAGAATTATAGGAAAAAAGGAATTCTATGAACAAGAGAAAAATAGTCTTCTCCAGGGAAGAGCACACCAGTAATAAATGGGCAGCCCTGAAAACACTTAAATACAAGTAACATTATACAAACTGAGAAATTTGTATTTATGTATGTATATATAATTAATAATTTTTAAAAAGAGGTCATGAGTTTGAAGGAGAGCAAGGGCAAGTGGCACAGGAGAGGTTTTGGAAAGAAGAAATGTAATGGGTAAATTACATAATTACACTATAACCTAAAACAACAGAAATAACTCTAAAAAAGAAGAAATTGGGTCTATTTTAGGTAAGACGTGTCAAAGTAAAGTCTAAAGGCAGGAAAATTAATCAAATGCTGAAAAAATTGTATCCCTATTATGAAGTTGACTCATGACGAAAAAAGAAAAAAGGCAATAATGTTTTAATTTGTATGTATTTTATCCAACTCCACATTGTTAGGTCTCAAACCCAGGACAAATGACTAAATGAGAGGCCCACTAACATATCAAAGAAGATGTTGACCAGCTCTTCCAGCATCACTCACTACTTTTTGCTCCTTCCTAGCACTGCTCACTCTGTACAATATCCTAAACCTTTCATTTCTAGGTTCTGGGCTTCTGCTTCTCTTTCCCTCAGCTACTGATTCCTAAAGAACACAGCCATTTAGGATACTGCATCTCTTGGCCTCTTGGCTTCTGGCTGGATCTCCTCTTAGATCTCTCTTGCTCCACTTGCTACCCTCTCTTCTCTCACACAATCTCCAACCCCCATTCATAGTCTGCTGGCCATGTTCAGTGCCTCTGGTTGTTCTTTCCCTTGTATCTACAATATACTTTTCCTCAAACCATACCGGAAAGTAATCATGTTCTTATTTTATCTTCATTCATGTGGCAATGAAACCAGGGAGATAGCATAAATGAATTCTTTTCTAAGGGTCATGGCATTTTCAAACCAAGTAGCTAATTTGACTCTATAGGTGGAAGTTTTTCTCTCACCCACATGTTCCAAAGTACTGAGCAGCCATTTCCCAAATAATTGACTCAGCGCCTTGATATTATTCATAAATGCTAAGCTATTAGCATAGGCTTATTATTAACTAGCTCTTACAATTAAATTAATTCATAATTCTTATCTATCCACACGTCTTGGTACCTTTTCACAGTACAGCATATTAATCTTGCTGGTGACTCCTGACCCACCCTTCTTTTTCCCAGAGTTCTAGTCTGGTTTCCTCACCTATACTTCCTGCCTGGCTATTAGCCAATCATTGATTTATTAAACCAATTTAAGCGACAAATCTTTATAATTTACAGAAATCCATAATATTCCCCCTTTTGTGTCTAATCAAAAGGAAGGCTTTAACATAGTAAAACTGAACTATATACAACAAAACAGTTATTAAGTAAGAATTACAGTAACTATATCTAATCCCTTTGTGTTTAAAAAAAGAAAATAATTATCTACCTTATCTCTCAAAGTCCAGGGCCAAAACAAAGCCTGAAAAACTTTAAAAACATAATCTAAACACAGAAAACAGAGTCAAATTGGCTTTTTTTATAGCAGCATGTTCCTGGGTGAACTCTGTTTGCTGAGGGTAGCACAAGTGCTGCTCCTTTGAGAGATGGCTTCCTGACTCGGCCTTAGCAGCAAAAACCAAGTGGCTCTTTTAAAAGACTCTGCTGCCAAACATTTAAATAAGGTTTATGAGCAGCAAGTGACACACTACTTGGTGGCAGCATGGACCACCAAACCAGTTTGGTGCATCAAAAGTGGCTTCCACAATGAAGCTAGGCTCTCAGAACTAAGGAATGGGGTGGAGTCAGACACCAGACTCCAGACACCATAAGCTAAACAGTGTCAGGTTTCTGCAGTTTCATACAAGTCATGGTACAAGTATACACTGCATGGTGGATTTTGGTTTTTGCTCATGCAGGAAAAAGGAGTTAGAGATACACAATAAGAACAGATTCAGACAAAATGTCCTCTAAATGAGTCACAGTGTATTTGAAAAATATGCATAGGCTTGAAGGAGAAAAGAGTGGGAGAAGTAAAATCCGGCAGATAGATATGTTTCATTTTGTAGAAATTGGAAAATTAAAATACCATATGTATATTACACCATTGAAATCCTATTCAGGATTTCAGTGGGCAACTTCTGAGTTATGAAAAGGCTGATTCTGTAATTTTACATTTGCTAAAAGTTATGGCCATCATGGGTATACCTGTACAAATTAAGATTAACTCAAGCATATATGTCTAGTCAAACAAAACATTTTTTTGCTTATTACAATATTGAGCATATTACAGGTATACCACACAATCTTACAGGGAAAGCAGTTGTAGAAAGATCAAATAAAACTCTAAAGGATATGTTAAATAAATAGAAAGGGGAAATAAACATCCCCAAAAATAGATTACTTTGTTAACTTTAAAATTTTGAAATGCTGTTGAGAAAGGAATGGCATCTGTGAAGAGACATTGGGTAATAGAAAAAAAGTTGAATTAAATCAGCCTGTAAACGTTTAAGGTGTGTTGATATCAGAATGAAAACCAGGATATGTGTTAAATTGGGGAAGAGGTTTCAGGAGAAAAATTGCTATGGATACTATCAAAATCAATAAAGGATTTATTTGAATAAGAGAGACCTAATGAGGGCTATCAAGAATCAGCCTCAATGCCCTCTCAGGGTTCAGAAGAAAGGCTACAGACAGAGTAAGACTATGAGGGCTGAAAATAACTCTCACTCTGCTATTTTATACCAGTTTCTCTATTCTCCTTTTCTTCCTTTCTCTTGCTGCAAAGTTTTTCAGTTTTATGTACATGCTCAAAACAAAGATTTTTTTTGTAAATCACAAAGTTATATTATTTTATCTCTGAAGATCCCAAAGGTAATTTATTTAAAAGATGCCATTCCTGACCACAAGTCTTTACAAATGGGAAATAATTGTAAGGAGCTGGCTTCTAATATTTCTTTCAGAGAATGGAGTGCAGATTAGGCTCTGGGAACCAAGGTTACTGACTACATGATTAAATTCTCTCAGCAGAGGTCCCATAGAGTAGAGGGAAGTCACCCCTCCACATGGGAGAAATTGTGCCCATTGTGGCAAACTTTGAGACATAGGTCTATTGTCAGAACATTTGGCAAGAATTGGCATGCTTTTCTTAGGGTGATTTGTGTAGTAACAGTGGCTAGATATCAGTCATTCTGACCTTGTGCATAGCTATAAAGTTTTAAACTTATGATCTCTTTACAAAGACCTTTAGTTTAGTTTGAACTTGTTCTGAGGTAAAAAAAAAAAAAAATGAACTAAATGTGTACAGTTTATGTTAGACCAAGGAGAGATTGTTACTTTTGTTAGTCTGAGAAAAGGAACAGGCAGACTATAAGTGGCTACAATTTCATGGGACAATAGATCTAGTTATGAAGCATATTCTAGTATTTTTTCTATTTAACAAAATTATTTAGCTAATGAGAAGTATTTTTCCTGACTATCCATGTGTGTCCATAGAATTGAGATGCAATCATGGGATTACATACACATCTTTTGTGAAAATGCATGGTAATAGGGATACATCAAAGGTGTTATTGCACAAGAAGTTATAGGGAGAAGCAACAGTGTTAAGAGTCAGTGGCCTGAAAGCCCTGTTTGACAGAACAGCCCATCAGAGAAACAGTCCCTTGGTGGGTTGGCATCTGAATTGTCAATTGCTATCAGCTATATTTGCATTATGGCCTCAATAGCATGTAGCAATGGCTCCTGACAGAAACCCCTTAATTAGAATAAATGATAGTTCATCAAACAGGATAACCACTCAATCTAAACTAAATTATACAATGAACAAGTGTTTTTAATTTGGTCAGATAAAACTTGCCAAAAAAAAAGAATCTAACCCAAATTAGGATTGGGGCAGAGTTTTATTTTTGATATTTCAGCAGAATGAAGGCATCCAGCTGAGGAATATGAAGACGACTGGACAAATAAGACATGTAAAAGGAAAAGGATAAATCATAAAAAAAATAACCCAAGGATAAGAGAAAATAAGCCTATTATCATACCACATGGCTAACAGAATAAAATTTCACAAATCTGGCTAAATGTTTCTGCTGTTCTTTACAAACATATAATGAAAATTGTCTTTTTGTAGTCCAGTTCAATTAAAAAATAAAGCTGGCTTTGAAGTTTCAGTGTAGCCCTCTCTTCTAAAGCCAAGCATGCTTATTAAAAGGAAAAGCCAAAATCCCTGTCTCATGTCAGAAAAGCCATCTGATATGTGACAGAAGAAAAAACAAAATTAGAGGACTATTCTATTGTCACTAATTTCACAATCATTTTTTATTGTAACTCTAAAACTTTTATTTATATATAAATGTTATTTCAAAATTTATAAAATTTTGAAGTGATATATTAAACCTTTGTCATATTAATGGTCATATACTATAATATGTTTCTACTCTTGCTCAAGGTTTTGTACATATACAGTTCATTTAAATATGTAATGGAAATTTCTGCTCCTTGAAATTTATTATTACAAATTATGTAGGATAATAAAGAAATGCAGGTTACTAGTTAGTCACTTATTACAATCAAACTTGTAGTCAGGTTAGCTATGTTTTCAAGGTCAAACAGATATATTTTTAGATAAACAGACTGTTTTCAAACATTTTGGGACCTACAGAATATGGCATTTAAAATGTTTTTAAAACAGAATACAATTTAAGATGTTTTTGTTTTTATTTTATGATAATGAGACCTGTCTCGTCCTGGCAAATTAATCTTCTTCAGAGAAGATGGGCATCAAAGAAACTTTAATGAAATTTGCTTCAGGCAAATGTTAGTCACTGGGCAAGAAATTGTCCTTGCCTTGACTGCTGACAGTATGCTGTTCACACTGGGCAAGCAGGACACAAAAAAACGACTGTCAAACATTATAAGACTGCCAAAAGTTTTGAATTAACGTGTTTATTAACACATCCAGTACCTTGAAACTGTGTGTGTGTTGTGTAGGTTGTGCCTTTCTGTTTAGTGAATTAATACAAATAATAAAATTAATAACCCTAAGCATGTAAAGGAAATAAAATAAAGGGTTCTGGATAAAACCAATAAGAAAAAAGCAATAAAATAAAACAATCTTTTAGTAGTTTGTGGGTCATAGTCATACTGTAGTTTCTGTCTTTTCTTCTTTGGTAGAGTAGTAATTGGAAACAAAGAATTTTAGGCATCTTGTGTTCTTAAAAGCAATTTAACTGGCTGCAGAATGCTTTACTGAATTTACTTCTCAGTGATTAGGACAAGTGCCTATAAAAAGGAGACATGTTGCTTTAAGCCTTTTTTTTTAGACATAGGGATTTTGTGTTCATGTTATTTCTTCTTGTCATCTGGACTCTGTTACCTTTACATTATCACTAGTGCAATTTTCTGAAAATGCAACCACATTTCTGGAAGATTCAACTTGTCTTGTGGATAAAGAACACAATTTAATATACATATAGGTGCTACTCATATAGGTTCTACATGAATGAAGGACACATGTGCCTTGTGCTCTGCTGATATAAGCCAAGGTAAATGGATGCTGTCATTGATATGAATGTTATTTTGTAGTCAGTGTGTGAGGGAATAGACTATCCATGGAGACAGCGTCACAAAACTCTGTAGACACTAGGGCTTGTGCAAGAGCTATACTGTCCCTAGTGTATTGGTTGTGGTAGGAAGTTTTTGGCCTGAACTAGTCTTAAGATTTGGATTAGTTGTCTTAAATAAACTGTTTATAGTTTTTTGTTCTTAAATAATTATAATAGACTACAAATGGTATTTTTTCTACTGTTAGTCTTACAATGTATATAAGTTGATTATGAAAACATTTTACACACTGGCAGTCAGATACTGGACATGTTCATCTGCCTGCTATGATCTGCAGACCACACACCAGACTGACCTCTCAGATGGAATATTACATTTAAAAGACAAACAGGAACCAAGTGAATGGAAGATTGTGGCACCTTTCAAATGTCCATTTAGAAAAACTCTTAAGTAAAGGTTCAAGTCGTCTGGGATGAAAAAGGAATTAACTGTCGTATCCCCTCTTCTCTTTGCTTAGCTCTCAACTATCTTCCACTCTGGCTCAAAACCTCTCTGCCTTCCCCCTGCTTTCCTTATCTCCTACACAACCCTTTTCCTAAGCACACCTGAGCAGAATAAAATTCAAGTCCCAGTGGATGCCCTGGAGGCTGAACTATGTAAGAAGTGTCATCTGTGGTGGTATTTCCTTTCTGAGAGTCATTGTTTAACTTCAGGGTGTCAGAAATGAATTTCACCATGTCATTTGCTAAGAACCAGCAGGCCTCTGATGTCTGTCACCAAATCATGGTACTTACCTTTGGTCTCCTGCCATATTTAGAGTTTTGACCTATCTCATTCTCTGTATCTATTTTTGTTCTGTGTATCATATTTTCATTCATTACTGATGAAACTGAGCCTCAATACACAAAAGTCTCAGCCTTGCTTTCTGAAATGAAAGATCCAGTTCTGTTTGCAAAAAGAAGTAGTTTAGGGGTGGGAGTTAGTGTAAGAAGAGAGGAAAAATTGTGATGGTCTTTATACACAATCAAGTTTAATGGGAAAGAAGGGAAGCTAAAGCTTTTCTTTCCCAAGTAAAGTTTTTGAAGAATCCCACAGCTTCGAAGTCAGAGGATAAATTTTATAAAGGGCAAGCAGAAAGCAGATTGTCTTTGAACTGAATTTTAAAGCTGAACTGTCAGAGTTGATAAGCTCTTAAATTTCTTTTTCAAATTAAACCTAATAAAACTGGGGAAGACAGTATGTCTCCTCAATTCCTATCAAAAGAAATGGGTGGCAGGGTTCTTCCTATTGCTGGCTCAGGCAGAGCACTTTCCATGGGGTTGGGGGTAGTGACAGGTTAGAGTCGGTGTGGAGGAGGTATGGGAGTGAATGCTCTTCCAGAGAGAATACTCTTACCCTGTCTGCCCCCATGATGCATTTTGAGACAGAGATGGATGATATGAAGGTCTCCAGCAGCTTGAGCTGGATAAGATATGGGGACCACGACAGGTAGCCTAGCTCTTCCTAAAAATACATATGTTAAAATAGCAGTGATCTTTGCTCAAGATCAAGATTCTTCATGTTTGGAAGTAATACGATTAAGATGCATAGACATTAGTACACAAGTTACTTTGTAAGTGCAATGCTCACCTGTGTGTTGTGCTCATTTCTGTGTACTTCTGTGTGTGTGTGCATTCATGTATGTATGCTCACATGAATGAACATATATATATATATATATATATATATATATATATATATATATATATAACACCTCAGATGTCACTCAACAACATGAGCTTCACTCTTTTACCAGTCCATGTGACATATCTCTACAGAAACCTGAAGGTAAGTATCAATTTCCAACTGGTGTCCAAGATTCAAAGACATAATTATGCTTTTATTCCTAAACTTCTGAAGAATAAGCATAATTTCTATAGTGTCTGATATGACCAAGGATTTTTGTAAATTCATTCAGTTTTTATTCAGATCCAAGTCATAATAAGGTCACATTCTGCAATGATTAGATCTAAGGTTATGTAAAACAGAGTATATTAAGTTTTATTTCCTTATCTCATGCCCCATAGCCTTGGTATTCAAAGGAAATCATACATGTTATCATGCCCTGGATAAATACTTGCCACTAGAAGATTCCAAGGTTTTCTTTTATGCTCTTTGCTCTAATGCAGATTTTAAGAGGTTGGAAATCAAGGATGTCCATTTTCGTTAAATATTGCATAGCTGCTTTAATTAACATCTTAGTCATAAAATGTGGTGGAAAGTGCATTTTTGATGAAGGGACCTCTGCAAGAATTATATTGTGCATCAAATATTCTACCCCTTCTTCATGTCTATAATCATCTCTGGGGCCCAGAAAGGTCTTCTGATCCCTCAAAAAACCACTCCAGAACCCCTTTACTATGACAGTTAATGGGCCTCATCTCCAGAGCCCAAACCCAGCAGTTTCAAATAAATAATATGCTCTTATCCTAAAGCAAACAACAAGCTGATGACCCTAGGAAAAGGGTCCTCCAGCTAAACATTTCAGAAGGATCTACCCACAGTCAGTCTAGGAGGATCAGACAGTGGTAATTTAAACCTTTAATCCCAGCACAGGGAATATCTGGGAGTGGTGACCTACACCCTTAATCCTGGCAGATCTGAGTTCCAGGTCATCTTAGTTTATAGAGGGAGTTCCAGGCTCCCAGGTAGGCAGTGGTGGTGTCACACCTTTAATCTTAACCTAGATATAAAACAACTAAGTAAAAGGGTATTTAAGGCAGGCATAAAAAGACAAAACAGACCAAAAAAATCCAGGAGAAGCGAAGTTGAGGAAGCTGGAAGACAGCTGAGTAAGATTTGACTGTGGTGTTTACTCTCTTTGATATCTCAGACTGGTTTTTATTAAATTTGAAACAGCCCCACACCAACCTGTTGGGCCTGCTGCCCCTTGAACAGCCAGAGATCCCATTGTCTAGAAAATGTAGGTAATTCAACAGTTTTTTTTCCATTTGCATATCCTCACATAAGTCCCCATTATTCTTCATGGTGGCCATATGGCCTCTCCAGCATCCATTCCATTGCCCATGTGCTCTAATTTCTCTCTTTGTATCCAGAACTCATGTGCCCTCATTCTATCCAGGGCCTGAGTGACAGGTTCATTCATAAACCAAAATTCTAATAGCTGTTCATCATTCCTGTGCTCTCCATTTCTAAATGTCTATTAGTTTTCTAAAAGGGCTCTGCAATTATTATCAAAAGAAGTTTAAATTCCAGATGACATAGAATGTTATGTTTCACAGGGAAGAAGAGTGTCAATTTGCTCATGTCTCAAATAATAGCAAGGATGCTTCTAAAATGCATAAGGAATGTACAGACAATGGAACACAGCCATCTTTTTCAAATACAGAAAGACCAAATACATCTGCTTCCACAGTATTGAGATTCTACAAGGCATGGGACAAAATGTGAAATAATTAAACTCTGGGTGGTGACTAGCAACATATTTATTTATACATGCTTCCTAAATTTCAATTAAGTTGCATAATGCTCACTAGACCTCTCTAGAGACTGTTTCACAGCTGACACACAAAAAAGAAGAGAGCCCAAAACCATGAACTGAGTAATGAATGCTTGTGGAAGATGTGGAGCTGGTTAAGTGAACAATGGTAAAGTAAACTCAGAGGATGAAGAGATGGTTCAGTATAGTATGAGGTTTCTGGCCTAGAATTTCCGGTCTTGCCTCATGACCCAGACTTTCTGGTCTAGTCTCATGGCCCAGACTTTCTGGCCTAGCCTGATGGCCCAGAATTTCAAACCCACAGTTTCATAGTCCCACTGAAACACACAGACGCTTGTATTTGTACTCTGATTGACATGGGGCCCATGCATATTATTTGCTAGCTCTTGCTCTTAATCTAACCCATGATTCCTATTCTGTTCAGCCATGTGGCTCGGTACCTTTTCTCAGAGCAGCAGCATAGTCGTTCTCTACATCTTCGGCTTCTCTGTAGCATTTCGCTCCGTTCTTCCTGTTTCCAGAGTTTTTTTAGTCTGATAGCCCTGCCCATACTTCCTGTCTGCCTTTGGCCAATCAGCGTTTTTATTAAACCAGTAAGCAGGACAATTATTTACAATGTAACAATATAATTCCACTACAGTCCAGTTGGTAAAGAAAGCACTTGCTGGCCAGACACGAGGAGCACAGGTCAATCCTTAGCAACCACTTAAAAAGTCAGATGCATCAGTACATGCCTACCATTCCAGTACTGAGGGTGAGAAAATGGGGACAAAAGGATCCCTATTTGCTGTTAAGTCTAGCCAAGTCAGCAATCTTCAGGTTCAGTCAGAGAAATTGCATCTGAAGACAAAGAACAGCCCCAACACATCAGGAAGAAATGAGGGTACAATTTAAAGTATGTGGTTCTCCTCTGCAGGTGTATCCTAAGCCACTGCTTAGAATCAGTCCTCCTGGCTCTCTAAGGTAGTTATGAATGAGGAGTCATGAAGTTAATTATTGCTCCACATGCATACAAATGTATACATATAACTGCACAAATACACATGTGCACATGAGACATTTATGCATGCATCAAGACTTTTCATGACCAGCTGAGCAGTAATCCACACGTTCAGAGGCTAGATATGCTAGATTCATAAATAGAAATCCAAAAGTTTGAAATTCCTGAAATGAAAGATCTATTTCAGGAATGATGATTAATATGGGCACAGAAAATAGGAAGCTCTGAAATGCTGAGAAGAAATTTTACTTCATACCATGGGCATAAGGGAATACCCACAAAATTTTGAGCAAACAAACAATTTGGAAGCCTATAGATGTGAAAGAATGAGCCAGGTGTGAAGTTAGATAAGAATGAAGCTGAATGTAGCAAATGGATGAGTTAGAGGCAAGAACCCCATAAGCAAAGCACCAAGAAAGATAATGGCACAACCTTTGTTGTAGGGAAGTGCCGCGGACTGGCCCTCCTGGGGCACCAAGACCGAGGGAGAACACAGGTCGAAGGAGAGGAGAATGGGATTCGGCGAGTAAATGACAGACAGACACACTCAGATGGTTGAGTTAATGCTGCTGCAACTTTACTGACATTTTCAGGTGATTATATACAGAAAGCAAAAGGGAACTTGGCACGGCATCTAACCACGACATTTATGAGAACAGAACAATATGGGACATGTGTCATACATTGAATCTATTGTGAGTACCCCTCATGGGCAGCTGTAAACAAGCATTTGCTGGCTTGTGGTTAGGGGTAGGCGAGGCATGGTTAATGATTTTTAAGAAAATGATTACAACTATTTATTAATCTTACATGGGCATGGACTGTGTCCTTTTGAGAAGTTTTTTGTATGCCCATTTTTCTTCATAGCTGAATGGACAGCGAGGACAAGACCCCAAAAGGCTCTTGAGAAAAGGGGGCCAAACTAGTTTGTCCATTTTTGAGGTAAGCAGACACCAGGGTTTTTGCTTACGCTTTAATCTTTTAGAAAAGGTGTGGCGGGATTAAGGTGTCAGCCGATAAGGTCAGAAGATGCTTCCGGGACCCTGGAGGGGGTGTGGCCAACCTGGAGGGGGTGTGGCCAACCCCATTGATAAGTGGCTGCTGGGACACGAGGACTCTCTCTTCCTGGTTCCTGGCTGCTAGCTGTTGGAGAGACAGAATTGGAATCCATCGTCCTTCCATTATCGCGCGTCCATCACTCCTCCATCGCTTGGATACGCCAGTCCTTGTTCAGGTGCCACTATAAGCTGTTACTAATATCGCGAGTGTTAATTTATATTCTAATAAATATTAATTTTGTACTGGCGCCTTGAAAGTAAAACTCCGTCTACAAAAAGGAAAGTGAGTAATAGTTTCTTTTTTGTCCTTTGTACACTATTCACCTGTTGCCATATTCATCATAAACTCTATTATATTGAGTTGCTCTTAAGAATAGTCTCATTAGTTCTGCCCTAGGTACTGTCTACTGTTTGCCATTAATCTTATACTGTACATATCCCCCTGGGAGAGCCCTGGAGGGGATTTTTGCTAATGCTTGTTTTTCTGAGTTACTGTGTTGTTTATGAGAATTTCTTATCAGCTGTTCTATTTCCATTAAGTCACTGGTTTCTTAAGAACCTTTTTAATTGTCTGAAATAAAGGAGGAGGTGCTTCCTCCTGTTTCTCATCATTGACTGTGTTAGTTTTATTCCTGGCATTATAAACGGGTACATTTAGTCTCTGGTAAAATACAATTAGCAGGAGCAAAGCAAACAAGAAAAAGATTAAGGAAAAATAGACTAGGTGCATTGTGGCCGAGAACGGGGTGATGAGGTCATCACACAGGCGCTGTATCAAAGAACCCGGGAACCGTTCGCTCCAAGAAGCTCTGGCTCACCAACATTCCACCAAGAGGGCCACCTGATAGGCATTGCAGCTTACACTAGAGGCACGATGGATGCAGCAGGGAAGGCACAGCAAAAAGGACATGAGGCAACTTGTCACACTGTGCCTGTGGTAAGAAAACAGAGAGATGAGTTCAAGTGTTCGGTGATCTTCTTCCTTTTAGGGACCCTAGTTCAGAGGGTGGTGCCACACACATTCAAAACAAGACTTTTAGTCACTATTCTATTGCTATGATAAAGCATCATGACCAAATTTATAAAAGGAAGTATTTAATCCAGCTCAAAGTTTCAAATGCTTAGAGTGCATGATGGTGAAGCAGTGGAGTGGTGGCAGGAACAGCTGAGACCTGATATCTCAAACTACAAGGAAGAGGCAGATGGTGTACCTGAAATGTGTCTTCTACATACTTCCCATGTTTCTGACACCAAGAAGCTCCTCTTCCTTCATCTCCCTGATGATCTTTTGAGATCAACAGTGTCTCTCCTTTTTCTCAGATAAGAAAACCATAGATAGCTATGTAGACTGCAATGGACTGAATATTCATAGCCCCCATATTCTCAGTTTGAAACCCCACATCTCCACATTGTGACTATAAATGGAGCTGACCATGGGGGAAAGTGACAAAATTAAATGAAGTGATTAAAACAGGGTGCTTATCTAAAAGAGCTGGTATACTCATAAAGAGTTAGAAAGTCATATGCACATGCTTGTCATCTCAGCACTTTGGAGACTGAAGCAAGAATTACAAGTTCAAGGTCAGCCTGTTTTTTGTATCTCAAAATAAATTTTTGTAAGAGAACATACAAGAAACCTGGATTCATTCCTTTTCTATGATGTAGCATGAAGGAAGATGAATTACAAGGCGATATGGGGCCCTCACCCATTAACAAATGGCAGGCATCTTGATGTCTCAGCCCCTAGACTAGAGTTTGTTACTAAGATATCCTGATTATGACTTTGTGATGACAGCCCAAGCATCTGAAGACAAAGAATATCCCCAACACATCAGTAAGAGATGAGGGTACAACTTAAATCGTGTGGTTCTCCTCTGCAAGTGTATCCTAAGCTACTGCTCAAAATCAGTGCTTGAGCCAAGGCCTCAGTTCAAGTCCTACTGGCTCTCTGCAGCTACCTTTGCATGTTACATTTGTTTTTCTCATGCCCCACTCAGGTCATATAAACTCTTTGACCAAAGCTTTTGATGGATTTTCACCATTTACATGATTAGGTTTAATCTACACAGGTTTTCAAGGCTTTCTTCAGTCACTTGTTTTGTCCAGACCCACCTCCACTTATGAAATATCCCAAAGTAATGCTACTATGCTTATCAAGATTGTCTATGAGTTCCACTGGGGTGAGGTGGAGTGCACAAGGACTTTCTTGACATGATCAGTGCATGGAAAATAGCAAATGTTCAATCAATAATAGTTGAATGGTTCACTGAAAAAAATTGGAGCAACTTTGAACCTGGCTAAGTGGCACTACCAACCCATCCTTCCACCTGTGATATCCACACATCAGGACCAAGCTCAGATTCACCTCAACTTCAGGAGTCTTTCCAAACAACTCACTCTCTGTGATATCATTCCCTTCCAGGCCTTTTCTCTAAGACTGTGGGGATTCAATAAAAGCTTCATAAGTTTCGGAGATATCAGAGGGTATCTACCCATAGTCTATGTGGGGAGTTAATAAAAGCTCCAGAAGTTCCAGAGCTCTAACCACAGTCAGTCTAGGAGAATCAGAGAGTGGTGATTCCCACCTTTAATCCCAGCACAAGGAGTATCATGGGAGTGGTGACCTATGTCCTTAATCCCAACCGAGTCAAGGTCATTTTAGATTACAGAAGGAATTTCAGGCTCCCAAGCAGGCAGTGGTGGGACCTCACCTTAATTTACCTAGAGAGTATTTAAGCTTAAGGCAGGCATAGAGTGGGAAGAAGCCAAGCCAAGGGAAACCAGACTGAGGAAGCTGGAAGACAGCTGGGTAAGATCTGACTGTGGTGTTTATTCTCTCTAATATCTCCGACTTTCTCAGAGATCCATCCCTGAGTCTCATTTATTCGTACAACATAGGACTTTTCATCTACCTAACTGACTTGACACATGCCACTCATCTGCAGGAATCAACATAGTGACTCATATTTAAGAACAGCCAGTGTTGTTACACCAAATCTATTAGAGAGACCACTAGCTACCTCTCCACATCGTTTACCCCATTCTTCTTTCTCAGTGTTAGCAACTGAGCTCAGGGCTTAGGCAAGTAATCAGCCCTTCAATTTTACCCTCAGATTTCTTTATTACAAAAACATGGCCCTATAACTAGAAATACTAATGTTATTGTAAAACGCAGAAAACATTTGCAGCTAACTATGGCCACAGATATTAAATTTTGATTGATGCAAAAAATTATATATAAACACCAGGCCAGTGTCCTTTTGGCCATCATTTTTTTCTCTATGCCCTCAGTAACTTAACTCTAACATAAGCCCTGGGCAATGAAGAGTTTGATATGATAAGTCAGGGAGCTATAATGGAGTCTGGGAACACAAGACAGAGAAAACTAAAGATTTCCTAGGGAAATAATGAATGGTCTACGTGGGTAGAGTACAGATTTGGAGACATTGGAACTCAGGATAGATGATGGTAAGACAGCCAGGAGTTTCAAAGAGGAGGTCATCTTCTTGGTGTTTTTAACCATATGAATGACTAAGAAGGGTAAAATTGCTAGATAGGGATTGAGGCCCCAAAATAATCTTGATAGTTTTGTGATTAAAGCTCTGTGCGGAATAGTTTGCAATGCTGCCCTTATTTTAGTCAGAACTGCAGCCACCAGAGACTTTTAGTCCTTTTTTCATAGCAATATATAATTTAAGTTCTAAAATCCATGATATGAAGATTTAGAAAGCTACACATTTTATCATAAATGTTCACAAGCAACCAAGAGACTTGAAAATTATGGGTTTGGAGTAATAGCAATGGATGGTAAATCTTAACTATTTTCATAAATTCAATGTGATGGCAACACAAACAAGTAGATCTGAAATATTACCTTTGTACATATATTCTCATGGCAATCAGGATGGTCCTGAAAACAGATAAGACCAATTTTAACACACCAATTTTCACTGGTTACTAGGCATGACCTTTATCCCCAAGAAAGATACACACTATTAAAAATCTACATGGAGCTTATTTCACATAGGGACATGCGGAATGAAAACAAACATGCAAAATAGTAATGCCATAGAGGTAAAGATAAAATATTTTATATTTATAATAAAAACAATTTTATTATTTAAAACCCTATCACTGTTCACAGTAGAAAAGTGATTTTACTGATACAGCTCCTGTTAAATTTTATGTTGCCAGCAATATATAATTGTGGTTGACAGCAGAGGCAAAGGTTGAACTGAAGATTAAGAGAATTTTAAAATAATTATGAAAACAATATATGTAGTTAGTGTTGACAGCATCAGGAAGGATTTCCTACCATCTCACAGGAAAAGGGAGCAGTTTAGCTGAGAATCTTGCTAGGTTTGCAAAATAATAAAACATAGGATATATACAAAGTCTTAATCAACTAGAATGGATGCTATAAACAGAGCTTTGGCTACCTTTGCTAAGTAACTACAGTTCATTCTCCTCTTTTTTCCCCTCCTTTCCTTCCCCCTCTTCCTCCTTGATAAAAATATTTATAAAATCAGTAAGCCTCATACTTTATCAAATGGATTATCTATGTTGGTGATTCCCAAGCAGTGACACTGCATTGGGCTGAGTATGTGTGTATCATATAGACAGCTTCTACATGCAGATTCCTGACCTGCCATTACCCTGATTTGTCACTCACATTTTTGTTCTTTGTGGGTCTACATAAAGTTTCAGAGATACTTTGGAATTTTTTTGGTCTTAGGCGTAACAGATCTCTGTTTCACTTGAATGCTTTTTAATGCTAAAATCACATGAAGAACTATAGCAGCAATGCTATGGCAGTATCAATACAAACCCATTTGCTTCCTAGGTAAAGGCGAATCACATTTCTTAGCTTCCTTTGCAGCTAAATGCTGGCCCAATGACTGGTTCTTGGCCTCATTTCAACTCTACTTTCCTTTGAATCCTTACATTCAGTGGAGAACAGTGAGATTCTGGCACACCAGAGCCATTGGGCTTGAGACCCTAAGTGTATGAAGAGTTACATAGATCACAAAGGGAAATCCCACTGCCTCATGTTGGACTGTAGTAGATGAGAGAAACAAGTTTGATTGTACTGCAGTACTGAGATGCTGAGAACCTTTGCAAGCCCTGAAATTACAGCCATTAGCGTAATGTTTAGTGTATTTTGCATTTAAGTATTTTAAAAATTATAAAGGGATACACTAATTTTACTGTGTAATTAAAAAGTATAAGACCATAGGCCAGAATTAAAATTTAAAATAATTTCTAATAGGAGCTACTTTTGCTTTCATTTTTGAGATTTTTTCCTACTAAATGTAGAACACATGGTAGAGAGGGAATCAGGCTGAGAGTCCCAGCTAATAAAGTTTCAATTTACTACCTTTTCATATTATAATTGAAGGCATAAAAATGAAGTTCAGTTGTTAACAAACCTGCATTTTCAAAGTCCAAATGGATATAAAGATAAAAACTACTTAATTAATAGAACCACACAACTCAAAAACTACAAAGGTCACACTATTCACTTACTTTTGAACAAACTCATGGGAAGAAATTCTACCATTCTGCTTACATCTTTGTCATGAGTTCAGCAGATGGGACTGTGACAAAAGATAAGTTGAGGAGTCAGGGCTCAATATAAATTCTAAAGAAACTCAAAACATCACATCCCCTATGTTCAATGATGATGATATGCTGAAATTCATTGGATTTCTAGGTTTTGAAGGCTTGTAAGTCGGGACACAGAAAATTGAAAATATTTACGGCTTTGTCAAATCAATATAGAAGTGATTTGAGCTTCATCTTCTTTTTTAGAGTAGCCAGTCACAATATGTATGAATATATATATATATATATATATATATATATATATATATATATATATATAGAGAGAGAGAGAGAGAGAGAGAGAGAGAGATCTGGAACTTTAGAAGACATAATTAGCTTATTTTTATGCCCCCAAATGATACGGTCGCTGGAGGTTTGGCCCAGTCAGTGTTTGCCATCAAACTGTGAAAACCTGATGTCAGATCCTTAATACACAGTTCATAAGCTGGATGTGGCAGGGTTCACCTATAAATACAGCATTGGGGAAGCAGAGCCAGAAATGTGTGGAGATTTATACTCATATGATCTCTCAGAATCAATGAGTTTCAAATCCAGAGAAAGAAAAGGTGAACAGCCAGCCAATGAGGAAGATACTTGACATTAGTCTCCCGTTGATACAGTCATACATATGTACCCACACACAGAGGAATATAAATATATATATATATATGTATATATATGCACATATATGCAAAAACTTCTAAAAAAAACCTCTCCATTATCTGAAGCTAAAGAGATGCCTGGCAACACAACCCTGAGTTGTATTGAGAGGTATAATCATCAGAGCTCAAAGGGATAGTTTAAAACCATAAACATGGCAGGAGACTAAAGGCAAAAAAAAAAACAAAAACAAAAAACAACAAAAAAAACCAAACATGATTTGGTGACAGACACCATGGGTCTGCTAGTGTCTGGGAAATTATATGGTGAAGTTCATTTCTGATATTTTATTCACATAAAAATAACAGAACCCTGAGTTAAACAATGACATTCAGAAACACCTCCATGGATGACACTTTTTGCATAGTTCAGCCTCTAGCCCATACAATGGAACTTAAATTTCACACTGCTTAGGAGTGCCTGGGAGAATGGCTGTGAAGAAGAAGAGGAACATGGTGGGTGGGAAGGCAGATTGATTTTGAGCCTGAGAGGGAGTTAAGAGCTAAGCAGAGGGAGTAGGGGATAAGGGGCACAGTTCATTACTGTTTCATCCCAGAGAATTTAAACCTTCTCTTCAGAGATTTTTTTAAAGGTACATTTGAAAGGTGCCACAATCATCCATCCATTTGGTTTCTGTTTGGTCCTTAAATGTTATATTCCAACTGAGAGGTCAATCTGATGTGTGGGCTGTGGATCACAGCAGGCAGATGAACATGCCCAGCAGGTGGCAGTGTGCAAATTCTTTTCATGATGAATCTATATAAATGGAAAGACTATGGGTAAGACTAACAGAAAAATACTATTTGTAGTATACTATAATTAGAGAAAGTTATAGTGCAAAACTCAGAAAATGTCTTTTACTTATGAGGAAGAATGGTAACAATATTATGATTCACAGTTTGTTAAGACTGAATTAGAAAGGCTATGTCAACTGTGTACTTTACATATAGATCTGTTGCCTAGTTTTGTTTTCTGATATCAAAATAGCTACTAAAATGTAGCTTAGTTTGCTAACTTTGTGGATTTTAGTATCTTACAATACATCTTTCATTGATTATAAGTTGAGCCATGATGATTAAAACCTTATGGTTTTGCATACTGTTAATCCATTAGACAAGCAGATGTACAGCCTTTGAATTTTCCAAGCCCTTGTAAGTTTTTCCTATGTAAAGTTAGGTTGCCAGAGTAGAGAGGTCTCAGAAACAGAATACAGGAACAGAAATGCCAAAAGTACAACTCAGAGCTTCAAAATGTATTATACACACAAGCAATAAATAAATTATACCTGTGTGGTAAGAGGTTTCTGGCCTGGACTTTCGGGCCTTACCTCAACATTTGGACTCACAGACCCACAGATCCACAGAGACACACAGATGTTTATAATAGTTTTAGGCTGATCAGTCTAAGGCCCAGGCATATAATTTGCTAACCCTTTACCCTTAAACTAACCCATGACTCTTATCCTGTTCAGCCATGGGGCTCAGTACCTTTTCTCAGAGCAGCATAGTTGTCCTCTGCATCTTCTGGCTTTTCTCTCGCACTCTGCCCTGTTCTGCCTGTTCTCAGAGTCTTCTAGTCTGTTAGCCCCACCCACACTTTCTGTCTGCCTTTGGCCAATCAGTGCTTTTTATTAAACCAGTGGGTGGGACAATTATTTACAATGGTACAACACAATCTCCCACATACCTGATATCATAATGCTAACAAATATAGACTAATCAAGTGTGAAAAATCTAATTGCCACTTTAAATTTATTCTTCATGAACTAGAAGGATTTAAAAAGTTGGAATGCAATTTGTGCATGAAAAGTGTATCTGTTTTAAAAAGTCACTTATAAAACATAAACCTATCCTTATAAGCAAATTTTTTTTCCTCTTAGAGAAAGGTCACTTAAGTGTTTAGCTAAGGCATTCAGGACATAAAAATCACACTGACTTCCCTATTAGGAAGATAGTATTCTGTACAGTTTTACTACAAACTTATAAATATTTCTGAGAGAGATGGAATATTGTCTGCTGCAAAATCCATTCAATGCCATAAAAATAATATCATAAAAGAAAGTAAGGTCTATTGAGTCTTAAAAAGTAGGTATATAGTCTTTTGATTTCTTCTTGCAGCCTTTTGATTTCAGCCACCAACTCTTTATCCATGGAGTATCTTTCCACCAAAGAGTGAATTTCATTCTGAAAAGGGGAGAAAATGGTTTTTAAATTACTGAATCGTCACAACACTCAGCAAGCTGTGTTTACACACACTGAGCTATCACTTCATTTATGCTCAATTAGCTATGTAAATAGTTTTTTTTTAACTTAACCACAAAGATTACTAGAAAAATTAAGTATCTGGAATATTTACAATCACATATTTGGGAATCTTTTTGCTAATCAAAGTACAAATCTGTGTGAAGTTCAAAAGCAGTTGAGCAGTTAAGATCTATTTCACTTTGTTAAGATGTGGAGGTCAGCCTGCAGCCCCCAGGTTTTAGCACTATTTAATGGCCTGCAGTGTTTACCAGAACCAGTAGATCTGTTCCATTATTGGAACATTGTCTAAGCAGGTACTGTGGTTAGGGAATTGGGAATTTAGCACGGAACAAAGAAATTCACCTAGGCCAGGTGTTGCATGTGAGCTGCTAAGGTTACTCAAGGTAAGAAAAACAAGCTCAGTATATAAAGCTTCCCCCGAGCTTCAATAAAAGGCATTCAAGAGTGACCCATGTCTTTTGTGTCTTTCTCAATCTCCAGGCCCTTGCTCAACATGGTGGCTGGTTCAGGTGATACAGGTGACACAGATGGAGGCTCCCAGTGAGATCAGGAACTAGGGATTACCTGAGAGACCACCCTCAGAAGGCTGGCCAGCAAGTAAGAAATTAATAGAAGGAGAGTGAATTGGAAATCTCCAGACCCTTGCCTGCCTTAGATCAGGAACTAGGGATTCTCTGAGAGACCACCCTCAGAAGGCTGGCCAGCAGGTAAGAAATTAGTAGGAAGAGGGTGAATCGAAACATGGGAGCTGCAAGGTCCCGGCAGAATTTAACTGAACAACTGGCAGAATTATTAAAGAAACAAGGGACAGGAATAAAACACAAGACAGCTTGTGAATTTGTTAAGACTATAGAGACTGTTATCCCAGTTGTAAATTATTGCAATTATTTCTAAATCACCCAGTGTGTTTTCCTAAAGTTGTTTCTCAGCACCCTATAGCTAGGGTGGTGAATGTGTTTACAGATGGGTCATCTAATGAGATGGCTGCAGTCATTGCTAATGGTATTATTTTAAAGGAAAATATTAACACTGTCTGCACAAGTTGCCCAATTGGCTGCAGTACCAATAAAATTTAGATAAAAACTTTCTAGAGATCAAGCAGTTGAAATTTTTTATAGAATTCAAGTATGGGGTTTGAAAACTCTCTCTCCCTTCCATTTTTTTTCTTTGTGGTGACAAACGCTACTAACATGTCTAACAGTTTGAATTGTTCTATAGAATCCTGTTGCCTGACTGGCTGCTGGAAAATTGAGACACTCACACTGGTGATGATCAGCTCATCCTGGTTCATCCTCAGGGAGCTTTTTGGCATTATCGCAGCTGTTGTTACTGCCATTGTGTCTGCCTCTGTGGGGTGGCAGTGGTGGGGATTGCCCTTAGTCAATTTGTTGCCACTGCAGCTACTTTAGATCAGTTGTCAGGAATAATAGCCAATACTTTAGAGACACAAAATAGTATGAATGAGCATATTAGACAAAGTATTTTAAAGCTTAATTTGCAGACAGTTTTATTACAGAAACAAGTGGATTTGTTTTTGGAAATGCATATGGTCTCTTTTTCCCCATCCTTTGCTCATATTTGTGTTACTCCAGGAAAGGTTAGGAATCTTACTGAAAAAATGCATAAACTAAATTTTTTGAAAGGTTCCTGGAATTCTTCTTTGGCTAATTATATGCAGCACCTGTATAGAGATATTCCACAAAATGACATTAATAAATTAGTTACAGGTATATATCAGGGCATAGAGATGATTAGGAAGTGGGCAAGATCAATTTCCTTGGCAGCTTTAATGCTGGGAGGAGCATTGCTTCTCATGTTTCTAATTAGACAGAGCTGGTAATATTAAAACGTCTGAAACTCTACTTTCTTATCTTGGCATTTAGCTATAACAACTAAATGAAATGTATTGGTTTTTGTGCATTGTCTCAGATCTATATACTCTATATTCTTTAATATACTATTTTTATACATACCATTTGTGGTGATATATCTTATATTTAATAAAATTAGCCTGGAATATCAGAGAACAGTCTAACCATGAGGGTCAGAGAGTGATAACTCAGGCCTTTAATCCCAGCACAGGAGTGGCTGAGTGATGACCTATGCCTTTAATATCATAACCCCTGAAACAAAGATCTTTTTGTGTTTCTGTGAGTTCAAGGCCTAACAACCAAATAGTAGTAGCTTATATGTTTAGTCTTAACTCTAGACTTATCATGCTGAGTTGGACCCAGAAGTGAAACAACTGGGCAAAGAAGATATTTAAGGCAGGTGTAGGCAGACATTGAGGTATTCTGTAGTAGCAACAAACCAGCTTGAGGATAGCTTTTACCCCAAGAAGTCGGCAGGGTGAGAATTGACTGTGGTCTGTTTCCTCTCTATGATATTCCAGCTTTTATCCAATATCTGGCTCTGAGTTTTCATTAAATATTGACTAGAATGTGTTTTTCAACCATTTGTATAATAAACTATTTAATCATGTCCACTTTCAAATTTACAATGTCCTTACGGCAGCTTCCCTAGAAAGATTATAAATTACTGTTACTAGATTGTTCATAAAACATTTTCCTTCTTTAAATGATCAAGTATTAACCATAGGTATGTTAGTGTACAGTACACTGCGTGCTTGGCAGTACAGTGATTCTTTAAATTAAAAACTTAGGAACCCTTTAATTTTTACAATGATAGCTGGCATTTTGTCAATGAAGAAAACAAAATAGAGCAGTTCTGATTCATCTAAAGTCACACAAAGGGCTGAACAGGTTGCCAGAGGGCTGTCTTCCCTAACATCTCACTGTGCTACACACCTTCTTAAAGCAAAGATCACCAGGGAGAGACAGAGCAGACTAGTAAGCAGGTTAGACAGCTCACTAGAACACCCAAGCCTGATGTGGGAATGCGTTTATGTATGCTGTGAATCTCAATCTTTAAATAAAGGAGCTGTTTTGAGCCATGGCAGGCACCATAGAAAAAGTAGGAGGAGAAATCAGAGCTTAGGTAGGAGAAGCAGGGCGGAGTTAGAGACAGATCGAGCCAGCCACCCAAGGAGCAACATGTAAGGAGCACGGGTGAGCTACGGGCCACATGGCCAACAGATTAATAGAAATGGGTTGATTTAAGATATAAGAGCTAGCTAGCAATGTGCCTGAGCCATAGGCCAAACAGCATGAAGTTAATAGAAGCATCTGAGTCCTTTCTGGAGTCTGGAACGGTGTGTAGGCGGAGTTTACTTATAAGGACACCAATACCAGATAGATATTTATTAAAATATAAACCAACACTCACGGTACAGGTAACAGATTACAGTAGCACCTGAACAGGGACTGGAGCCTGGAGACGGACGATGGGACCCTCTCTCCAACAGCCAGGAACCAGGAAGAGAGCTCCTCGTGTCCCAGCAGCCACTTATCAATCGGCTTGGCCACACCCCCTCCAGGGTCCCGGAAGTGTCTTCTGACCTTATCAGCTGACACCTGAATCCCACAACACAAGCCCTCCTGCTGTCAGTGTCTTAGCTACGGAAAAGAGGACTGCCAGGATAATTTTTGTTTGGCTCTACCTACTTCATACCTATAGATAAATGAATAAAAATTCATAATTATAATAAAACGGTAATACATGACAGCATACGTTATCAAATCATGAACTCCCATGTGTTCCCCTGTGATATCACTGCTTAACAATTGTACTCAATCTTAACTCTTGTGAATGTTACTGAGCAAAGAAATGGTTTTCTTTAAAAGTATATAACATATAGTCTGTACTTAATGTTTTCACTATGCTTGCTTTTAAGCATTACAAAAAATGGTAGGTGATATGCCTTAGGAAACCTACAGTGTTTTATGACATAGTTTAGTAATCTCATACTTGCAAGTGCCATACTTTGGTACTAGCAATTCACTTGTGCCCCGTGCCCATCTTCCTGGAACTGACAGACACCTAAACTGCTTTCAAATTTTATGATTTCTATTTGCTATAGGCAATCCTATGTACCTTACACATTACGGTGTCCATAGATGACACATTTGGTATTCTATTTTCATTATTCCCACGTTGTCATAAGGAATTCTCTATATAGCCCTCAACCAATACCCAATCTCTTAATATACTCTGGGTGAAAAAAATCTATTTCAATTTATGGTGACCTAAAATCCTAGTGTCATACCTAAAGGCAATATGAGGAAAGGCCATCAAAACACAACCTCATAATGAAAATTCAAATGATGGGAATAACAAAGTTACATTACAAAAGACTTTCTATTTATTTGTAACATTCTTATCTACTCAATCTCAAAACATTTAAAATGTGTTTGTCAGGCCTCAGGAAATGGCTCAGTGGCCAGTGGGTGTGGCGGGATTCAGGAGTCAGCCGATAAGGTCCAAGACACTTATCCAGGGTCCCGAGTTCCTGGAGGGGGTGTGGCCAACCCCATTGATAAGTGGCTGCTGGGACATGAGGAGGCCTCTTCCTGGTTCCCGGCTGCTAGAGAGACAGGATCGGAATCCATCATCCGTCCATTGCTCGGATACTCCAGTCCCTGTTCAGGTGCTACTATAAGCTGTTACTAATATCGTGAGTGTTGATTTATATTCTAATAAATATTTATCTTGGACTGGTGTCTTGTAAGTAAAACTCCACCTACAAGTAGGCACTTGCTGTCAAGCCTGCAGGCTTGGAGTTTAATCCCCAGAGGAGAAAAAGAGAACTGACCTTCCAAGTTGACCTCTGACTACCACATTGATGCAATAACATATCCTTCCCCATCATGGGTCCCACAAAAATAGAATAAAATAATCAGGAAAGTCTGTCACACACATTATTTTTGATAGTGCACATAAAGATGATCTTTGTTGCATATAAGAATTCCGTTTGAGTGATGAGAATCTACTCACATTCCGATAATTAAGACTGAATTTACAATGGCATGTTGCACACTGGACTTTTTTCTTTAAAAAACAAAACAAAGTTATCTTTTTTCTGATCCTGACTAAGTTCCCTTTCCATGGTACAGTACAGAAATATAAAACAAAGTTTTTAATGGTTTTGTGGTAATCAGAAACAAGACATATATAACAATTACCATTGCAGATACTGGTTCTGGTTTCAAACATGTGAAAACAAATTTAGTGACCTGGAGAAAAACAACTTCTCTTTGCTATCTGATGTCATCAACAGCTTCTTGGCAGATGTTTTGAATAAAGTGCATTTGAACAGAGGTGAATGGTGCATTTGGCTGATTGCTCCCAAAGTTGTCCACTCTGTTTTCTGAAGTGAACTGGACACTCCAACAGTGATAGGGGATGCTGCTGCCTTTGGAGCTAAAACAAATGGAGAATATATTAATAGTTAAGTTGGACTAAGAGACATCAAAGATTTCTAATTAAGATTTGGTATCTTATTTTTTTCAGATGAGAGGTTTAGCAGGCTGCAGAAACTTTTCAGCAAGTGTTTGCCATTTAAAGCTGAAAATGTGGGGTAAGTTGTTACACAACAGCAGTGACTGAACTGCTTCTGATTTTTAATAAAAAACATTTCCTAAGATTTTTTTTACCTTCTCTTTTGCCTTCAGATTCATCAGCTCCTTGTTGACTACAAAATTTATTATAAAATAACAAAATCAACTTATGTTTTTATTTGCAAACATTTAAATAACATACTATATATTTTTTTAAAAAATGCAAAAAAGAAGCTGTAGCAACTTGGGCTTTCTATTCACTGTCCCAAAGGTCCAGAAATGAATAATCTTGACTATGATTAAAGTCAAACATTATTAGGAGACTAATATTGGTTTCCATATGAATTTTTTTAGCTTGCTGCCAAAAAGAAAATATGAAAACTCATCCTATGATCATGTAAGGTGACAGCATTGCATAAGCAAGAACTAAAATGGGTGCTAGTGATCAACAACCCAGTCTCATCTGTTCTGGTTGATGCCTTTCTGATATAAGGCAAGCTTATAATACAATTACACTACACTTTTTGCAGGTTTACACTAGAGATAATGCCTAATTATTTCACAATTTTGGGGGGGAAATTAATTGAAACAAGAATATTTTACAAGTATTTTGTTATAAAGCATATGGCTTATTGATAATAACTTTTTATCACAGACTATTGCAAAATTGTAATTATTCATTGACCAATATATAAGAAAAAACTGTGAACTAAATATGAACATATTAATAGAAGAATGAGCAAAAGACATTAACAAATTCATGAGAAATACAAATGACCAATGAGCAAATGAATTCATGCTACCTGCCTGTGCATTTTACCGAGTAACTAACATCACACACTAACACAATTTCCTCTCACTCTCTCCTCGCATCTTTGCTTCTCTTTCTCTCTCTCTCTCTCTCTCTCTCTCTCTCTCTCTCTCTCTCTCTCTCTCTCTCTCTCACACACACACACACACACACAGAGAGAGAGAGATAGAGAGATTCCTTTGTGTCAGTATGCATGTTTTTGGATTCTTTGTAATATAAAAATTGTTTTTAATGTAACAGATGAAACTGAGGCACAAAGTTCAAGCCTTTTCCTGAGAGAAATGCACACTTCAGACTGACCAATTCTTAGTCAATAAAGGCAAGCATTAAATTTGACTATGTTTCTCGTACCATGTAGACTAAGCTTCAATAAATGGAGACAAATATTTCACATTTGCATTTGAAAAATAGTGTAGTAGCTAAAAATAAAGGTAGGCTGTTCATGAATTTATAGTTAGGAACTAGAAAAAGTCCCTCTTTCAGCCTTAAAATCAAAAGACGGTCCTCTCTCATCTCTCTCTCTCTCTCTGTCTCTGTGTGTGTTTATTGTGACACTTCAATTTTCTGTCCATTTTCAATATTATAAATGAAACAGTAAGCACAAAATTCTTACAAATGTCTGAATATTTTCTGAGATAAATTGGTAAAAATGGAATTAACAGTCAATAATAGATGAATATCTCTCAAATTGCTCTCTAATTATTTGACTGAAACACTAATGATACTGCTCTTAGCAGTGAACCCATCCCATTAAGGAACATGAGCCTCAGTAAATAGAGGTAACGACCTCCCCACAGTTGCAATTGTAACCAAGCATGCAATTTTTTTGTATGTAGTTTGTAGACACCAAAACTTCTCTTGCTTTTCCCCCTATAAATATCCTCACCTTCTGCTGCTGTGAAAGGGCCAGAGAGTCCCCAGTTAAGTCCTTGCTTTTGCATTGGTTTTGGTCTATTGTTGGTCACTTGGGGGTCTTAATTCTGGGTGTAACAGCACAAAACAGAGTTTTATTGACACTTGAATTCTATTTAAAAAATAGTTACTTTTTTTTTTTATAAAAAGATACTATTGCTGCTCCAACATACTGAAATGATTTCACATGGTGACATGTGTGGGCTAAATTTATCCACCAATGTCATAGACCAACAGTGGTCACAGACATCTCTGGTATCATTAGCAAAGCACCACACTTATCCCTGGGCTCCAGAGTAGAAGATAAAACGTTTCAGGTAGAAGCCATTTATTCTCACATAAAAAGAAACATGTTTTAAGAAAATAAAAATATTTAATGTCTAGAGAAACAATAAAAATGTTTATCTAGAAACCCCTGCAATTGCTGTGCTTTCAGGATAGAGAAGTGTATGGGTAGCTCAGTGGTAGAACTACCTCTGCCAGGTACTACTAAAAAGTTAGAGTCACCTGTTGAATTGCAGACAAAAGTTTCTAATTAGTAACTGAAGCTTTATGCCTCCTGTTTAAGAAAAAAACGAAGCATAGGAAAGTAAATGTTTTTGTTAAGTTTCTTTTGGTTTTTGAGACAGGGTTTCTCTGTGTAGCCTTAGCTGTCCTGAAACTCTCTTTGTAAAACAGGCTGGCCTTGAACTCACTGATATATCTGCCTACCTCTGCCTCCCAAGTGCTGGAGTTGCTCCACCAAATGAACTTTTATGTGTGGTAAACACAATTGCTAGATGTCAGGACCTTAAGCCTACACATGGTGCCTACAGGGCAGTGTCGTGCAATGGGTGGGTATCTCAAGGTTAAGCGAGCTGCCCAGGTAGCCTCCAGTGCTTAATTTCTGGGATCTGGCGTCAGTCACTTAGAGAGGGTTCTGGAGAAGAGCAGTGACCAATTGCATCCTTCGCGGAACCTTCTTCAGAAAGCACCCCAGGTGAGGGCAACTACAGACCCAAAGGAGAGCAGACAACCCAGGGCAGCTAAGCCTGCTGCAGTTGTTCTCTGGCCCAATACTCCATCCTGGCCCAGGTCACAGTGAGCTGGGAGAATGTGCCCTCTACTTCCTAGTGCAGGGAAGAAGCAAGTGAACCCTGGGTCTTGCCTTGCCTCTGAGCAAATTGCCCCCCCTCTTCCTTCTGCTGGATGCTCACCGCTCAAGCATTGGACTGTGGCGGATGTGGCTCCACCCTCTCCTTCCTGTGTTTCTGCTGGCTCCAGCCTGTGCCAGGCCAAAAGTACTGACCCCCTTCCCCACTCAAATGTGAGGTCATGGAAGAGGCAGAGATCTGGCCTTCCCTGGCTGCTTGTTGGGCAGAAGCCAGACTTGGGGGAAGGAAGGAAAGTCATTCTTTCCTGTAGCTATTGTGCCTTTGTCACTTTGGTTTGGTCTTTTGAGAGTGTTCTAGATTTCCTGGATGTTTTGTGTCAGGAATGTTTTAGTTTTTACATTTTCTTTGACCAGTGTATTCATTTCTTTTATTGTATTTGTATTGCCTGAGATTTTCTACTGTTTCTTGTTTTCTGTTGGTGAAGCTTGCCTCTCTACATTTGCATTTCTAAAATTTTCATTTCTAGAAATGCCTGTTTGTGATTTCTTTATTGCTTCTATTTCCATTTCTCTGTTGTCAACAGTTTTTTCCCATTTGCCTTATTTTCTTGATTTAAGAGATCTATTCATTTCCTCCAATGGTTTATTTGTGGATTTTTGTTTGTTTGTTTTGCTTTCTTTGAGGAATTTCTTCCAGTTGTGTTTTCTTGGATCTCTTTAAGGGGTTTATTCATTTTCATTTTAAGGATCTATATCATCTTCATATAGTTGGTTTTAAGTTCTTCGTGTTCTTCAACTATGTTGGAATATCCAGGTCTACTGAGGTAGAATGGCTGGGCCCTGTGGAGACATATTACCCTGACTGTTATTGATTATCCTCTTATGCTGGCATCTAGGTATCTAAGTTTGGGTGATTACAGGTTTAGATGCTGACTTCTGGGTTGGTCTTTGTTAGGTAGTTGTTTTGTTTCGTGGTTTCTGTGTAGTTCTTGAATTTTCAGTATGTGTTGCCTATTTTATTGATCTACTTGGATGGTGTGTTCATGTGGAATGCTTGCTGGTATTAGAGGTTGAGGGTATGAGAAGTCAGGTGACATGCTGTTGCAGTACAAGGGTTGAACCTGAGTATTTGTCTAAGGGAACAAAAACAGTGGAGAAGCTCTGAGGGTAGCTCCCTGATCTAATGGCAGGCACGGACTGTGATTGAGCAGGTAATATCCACCTAGGAAGAGGCTGGGACACAGTGATAGGGGAACCAAGCTGGAATCATCTATGAGATTAACAGGATATATTGATGGGGAAGGGGAAGCTGTAGCTGGTGTTTTTTTGCAATGCTACAGATGTTTCAAGCCAGCTTTCCTCAATTATGTTGATTTTTGATATCAGCCTTGAATCTTTATAATAAACCTTACTTGGATATATAATTCTTCTTATACAGTATTGGATTTGTTTGCATATATACATGTATATTCATATATAATTTTGTTATATATATTATATACATATGGGGTATGAGTCTATTAGTTGCTTTTTCCAATTCTCTTTTCAGTGGTTAGAATCAGTTTAATGTTGCCTTTTACAAAAGAGCTTAGGGTATTTCCTCAACTTCTTTATGATGAGTATGTTTATTGGTATTATTTCTTTCTTATATAGTTGACAGAACTCAACAGCAACTCAGGGTGGCCTTGAGCTTCCAATCTGAGAGGTTGCCATCCTCCTGCCTCAGCCTCTAGCATGCTGAGATTTTAGATGTGCATCACCAAACCTACATAGATTTATATGTTGAATTTTTTTCAACTAGAAAAAATGTTTTCTATTTATGCGATTTATTTCTACTTTGATCCAGGGTCTTCTAGAAGTTAAAGTTGCTTTATTTTAGATGCTTTCTTATATTCTATTTACGTTTAGCATTATTATAATCATAGAACGTAGTCTGCAAGATATATTCTTTTTTCTAAATCTATTAAAACTGGTTTAATATTTTAAAAATATGAAGTTGAAAAGCATGATAATGTTGCAGGAGTTGGGGTAAGAGGTAACGTATGCTTATCTTCTACATCACTAGTAATTCCTTTCTCTCTAATAGGTGAGAATTCCACTGAAATTTTTAAAGTTGATTATAGGATATGTTCCTAGGATGGCTATTCTTAATTGTCAACTTGACTACATTTGGAATAAACTAAAAACTTAAGAGTCTGGGCACACCTATGAAGCACTTATAGTTAACCGGATAATTTGAAGTAGGAAGACTCAACTTAAATTCAGATCACTTGAGGTCACATGACCAACCTTAAGTTTGAATCTTTAGATCTTAGAGGACACACCCTAAGTGTGAGGCACTCATTCTGGCAGACCAAACAAGGAGTAAGGAAGAGAGAAGGTTTTGTTCTTAATCTGCTCACCCCCATTCTCACTGCTTAGATCCTTTCTTCACTACTTCTTCAGGATTCTGACATATACTCAAACTAGCTGAGACATCCAGCCTCCGTGTTTAGTCAGAAGATTCTGGCCTAGTCTAGCTCAGAGGTCCAGAACCACAGTCTCAAATGATCACACAAATTCTTCTATTAATTACATGCTGTTTGGCCTTTGGCTCAGGCATATTATTTGCTAACTTTTACTCTTAAACTAACACATGACTAGCAAAGTGTCTTAGTACCTTTTCTCAGAATATTTTGGTCTTCTTTCCTCTGCATCTGCCTCGCATTTCTGCTCTGCTCTTCCTCTTCCTAGAATTTTCTTAGTCTGGTAGCCCCGCCCATACTTCCTGTCTGTCTTCTGGTGAATCAGCATTTCATTAAACCAGTAGAATGAACAAATATTTACAAAGTACAAAAGCACTCCCACAGCACTCATGAACTAAGCAGCTACTGGATTCTTGAATTTTCTGTTGTTGGACTACCTGCACCACAGCCAGCAAGCCACTCTAATAAAGTGTATATATATATATTCAATATACTATATATGAATATAGTATATTCATGCTATCAGTTCTATTCCTCTGGAGAATCATATTTACTCTTGTTTTCTTTTCAGATAGTGTCTTGTTCTATAGCTCAGGCTAGTCTTGAACTCATGGCAATTCTTCTGCTTCAGTCTCTTCGGTGTTGGAATTACTGGTATGAGCTGCTATGATCAGCTAATTTACTTATATTGTTATGAAACATCTCACTTTTAATATAGGATTAGTTTTGATGCCAACATTTTTCCACACCATATAATACAGTTTTAAATTTTCTTGCTGGTTTCAGCATCAGAAATTTGTCTTTTCTGTTTGAAGAATTCGTCTCTTCATTTGATCCAGTTTTTCCATTCTCTGCTCAGATCTCCACATTTTAGGCAAATCTCTAGCAGAAATTAGATAAAACCAAAAGCTGCAGGTTACATGAGGCCGATGCTGTACAGTGACTTCATTTTATGGTTGCATACCATCAACCTCCAGAAGCTAAGTAGAACTTCATTGTCCCATCTTAGGATGTGGGTTTTTGGACATTGTAGGTTTTCAGCTATGCAATATGGATATAGATAATGGACATCATGTATCCAGGTCTGAAACACATTCTAAGTACACCTTGCACAAATTAGTATACCTTCTATTAGAAATACCATGTCAGTAACAGAAGTAAAAATTGTCACTAGAGCAGTCTCTTAGTAGGAACCTTAAAAAACTCAGTTCACAGGTTTCTGTCCACTGTGGGAAAATGTCCTTTAAAATTGTACCCACTAAGATAGTGTTAAAGATTCTACCCAGCAGCAGATGAGGCTTGGCATTTGAATTTAGTTAGCTCAGAGGCTTAGGCTACCTCACTTTGTCCTCAGTCTTTAGGGTCAGGGTTCAATTGGGTAAGATTTTTCTTAATTATCAACTTCTCATGGCTTCCTCTTTATGAAATACTCTCCTAAACCAACACTGATGTGGGATGTCTATATGCTGTGAATAAAGGACTGTTTTGGCCCATGACAGGCACCATAGCAGTAGGCAGGAAATCAAAGCACAGGTAGAAGGAGGGTAGAAACAGAGAGAAAAGCCAGCCACCCAAGATTCAGAATGTAACACAGGTGAACCATGGGCTACATGGCAGGACAGATTAATGGAAATGGGTTGAATTAAAATGAAGGAGCCAGCTAGCAATATGCCTGAGAAATTGGCCAAACAGCATGAAACTAAGAATTTGAGTCATTTGGGGGGGTGGCTGCAGGTGGATCTGGACCATGAGGCTAGTCAGGCCAGAAACCTCCTGCTACAGATGGCACCCAATGTGAGGCAAATACCCACATAAAGCCTGAGAAAGCTTAAAAAGCATTCTAGAGCACAGAAACAGAGCCAAAAGTGGCTTCTGAGTTGTGTCTCTGAAATGGGTCATTGTACAGAGATGGCATGGCCTCTGGGCCACATACAAAATGAAGGTGGACTCTCTGCAGGGAGTGTAAGCTCGAACAAAGCTGTTCCCAAAGTATCACAGAAGAGCAACAAGCATATGACAGATTTAAAGTTTCTGTTTAGATTGAACAAAAAGGGAACAGAACTTAGATGGCTTCTAAGTAGAAGCATTTTCTTGGGTCTGCTCTTTTTGTTAGTGATGAGTAGATGTGGCCCCTTTAAGAAAAGCTTCTTGACTCAGCTTTATTGGCAAAAACTGTGTGGCCCTTTAAGAGGCCTTGCTGCCAAAAGCCTAAGTGGAGTGAGAAGCCATCAGTGGTCCTTTACTTGATAGTGTTGACCCTAAGATACACCAAAGCTGGGGTAGTATAAAGTTTCACAATATTTAATACTGCTTCCCAGAATTGGGAAGGTAGGCATGGCTCTAGCACCATGTTAAAAAAGCTACTGAGTCGGGCAGAGACAGCAGTCAAAACCGTGCTAGTGTTTTAAAAGCTTTTCTGGTTGGAAGATGATTTAGGGATATGAACTAAAACAGATTCAGATGGAGAACACCTCTAAATGGGTTACAATTTTTATGAAAAAGAATATGTAGGCTGTGAGAGAAAAGAAAAAGGATAGAGGAATTCCTCTAATAAAAATATAATAAGCAACATAAAGATGGAAAATAGACATGGAATATGAGTTATGGTAATTATTGTGTTTTATTTTAATTTTTTAACACTTGCTGAGCTAACTTCAGAAAGATAACTGATTGCAAAGGCTGATAAGTTAAACAAATATATTTTAAAGGTATCTTGACTTTGAAATTTGGGTCTAAGGATATATTGTTCTGGAAGAGTTCTGCTTTTGTTTCCACAGAAGATGGCAACCTGTGTATTGCTTCCAGGCTCTTATAGTTTCATGAACCAAGACCACCTGAAAATTCTCTGATTGGAAGAGATGATCATATCAGTTTAAAGGCTACAGACTAAGATGATCCAGTTTCAGGACCCTCAAAAGGTTTCCAGCACCCCTTAATCAGTAGCTATGCCAAATTTCCCAAAATAATGTTTATAAATGGTTGTTTTCATTATAAATGGTTAATGGTCATAGTCAATCTCTTTCTAAAAAGAGGTATGGTATATGAATGATTTAAAAAGACAGATTATTGAATTTACTTTAATCAAAAATAAGTTGTTAATCTCAAAATATTTTACTTTGTTATGGATTTTGGTTTATTGATACAAATTTAAGGTCAATTTTGTTATGCTGTATGTATATTTCTACTCCTGTTTAAGGTATGATATTTATGTAACTCATTTAAAATTGTAATGTATAATTAAATTCAGATTAATAGTCATCTATGATAACCAAACATATAGTCATGTTAGTTAGAATTTTTAGGTATACAAAGATATATTTCAACTAGATGGGCAATCTGCAAATACTTCTAAGACCTACAGAATATGGCATTTAAAATATTTAAAATTTTTCTGGACAGTGAGACATGTCTGCTCCTGGCAGCACCATCTATTTCAAGAGAATAATGGGAATTGAAGAAACTTCATGTGAAGTTTATTTTATTTGTGACAGTGGTTAGCCATTGGACAAGAAACTGTTCTTGTATTGACTGCTTGACAGTATGCTATATAAATTGGACATGCAGGTTCCATAGGAAAGTGACCTTTGAACTTTGACAGAACAAGCTGAGATGGTCCTTCAGGGTCCTGCTTTGCAGATAAAACTGCCAGACATCCTTCAGTACTCAAGAAGTGACTGACAAACTATGTCAGAATGGGCAGAGAAGTCTTTCAAATTTCCTGATTCACTGAAAGGTACACCAGAGACTCTGGGCCTGTAGGCTTAAGATGGATGCTCTAACATTACAAAGGAACTTAGGGTGACTGTCCAGGCAGACAGATGTCATCTCAGTCATTTCTAGATTTTGGAAGTTGCTTGCACTTCCGGTTTACTTGGGTAATATTATACCCTTCTGTGGTCTTTGATGTAGTTGAAGATTAGATAGTTGTTGTTATTAGTTTTTCTTAGTTATTTTAAAAGGTATATTAGGTATGAAGCTTTAGACTCACAAGGATAAGGTAGATGATAGAATATTTTCTTTAACTTTGTAAATACAAACAAGCTAGATATTGTAACTATAATTTTTGCTTGATAGCTGTTTTGTCACATGCAATTTTGCTATGTTGAAATTGAAACCTTCCTTTTTGATCAGACAGAAAAGGAGAAGTGATGTGGGATGTCAATATGCTGTGAATCAAAGCCTATTTTGGCCCATGCCAGGCACTATAGCAGTAGGCAGGAAATCAGAGCATAGGTAGGAGAAGGAGGGCAGAGGCAGAGAGATGGGCCATCTACCCAAGATTCAGCGTGTAAGGTAACACAAGTGAGCCATGGGCCATGTGGCAGGAAAGATTAATGGAAATGGTTCAAATTAAGATGAAAGAGCTAGCTGGAAATATGCCTGAGTCATAGGCCAAACATTATGAAATTAATCTAAGAATCTGAGTCATTTTGGGAGGGAAAAGCAGCCGCAGGCGGATCCAGACTATGGGGCTAGTTGGGGCCAGAAATCTCCTATGACATAACACTCATGTCAATTTCCTTTGTTAGAAGTTCTCTCACAACTTCTTTGTGATAACTATGATATTTTTTGTGGTAACAGACAGTTGCCACTGCTTGCATTTGAATTTCCCATCTTTTATTTTGTTATCCTCTGCCTTTTATATTTATATATAGAATTGTTAACAGTAGATACCCCCACTGGACTGTGAGCTCCATCAGGCCAAGAAAATGCCGACAAATAAATGACAAAGATGCAATAGCTATAGAATAGAAGCAATTCCTTTGCACCTCCCCAGTCTGGGTTCTCACACATCAAGTGCTGGCAGCACGCTCAAAGCTCTACCTCTCCTGTGATGCCATGTGGGGTAGAAATTCTTGCTGCTGAAGTTTAATTAGTCAAGCCAAGAGCTGGAAGCACAGAAAGGAGCAGGTAAAGGAAAGAGATAAACTCATCTCATAGGCCCAGAAAATATTTACAACAAAATCATAGAAGAAAATTCTCCCAATCTAAAGAAGGAGATGCCTATAAAGGTGCAAGAAGCTTATAGAACAGCAAATAGACTGGGACCAGAGAATAAAGTTCTCTTGGCATATAATCAACAAAACAGTAAACATACAGAACAGAAGAGAATACGGAAAAGGGAAAGAAAAAAGACAAAGTAACGTAAAAAGGGAGATGTATTGGAATTACACCTGACTCTCTAATGGAGATTCTAAAACCCAGAAGAACTTTGACAGATGTGCTGCACACTCTAAGAGACCACTATAGCAAGCAAATTATTCAATAATCATAGTTAGAGGAAATAAGATATTCCACCAAGAATTTAAATTTAAATAATATCAATCTACATTTGCAGGTATACAAAAGATGCTAGAAAGAAAAATCTAGTTCAATGAAGCTATCTACAACCATGACAACATAGGAAATAATAATCTCACACCTACAAAACTAAAATAAGGGAAACACAGACAGACATTTACACAGAGTACAGGCTTGTAAAAAGGTATTTCAAGTAATCTGGTGTAGCCATTTTAATATCTATCAAAGTAGATATAGAACAAAAATTAATCAAAAGAGATGGGGAAAAACATACGCATCAAAAAATGTACTACAATGACATTTTAATTCTTAACATTTATGCTCAAAACACAAGTACACCCACTTTTGTAAACAAAGCACAACTACAGCTTAAATCACATGTTGACCCTCACACACTGATAGTGCGAGAGTTCAATACCATGCTCTCACCAATTAACAAATCGTCCAGACAAAAATCAAACAGAGAAATGCTAAAGCTAATTGTTGTTATAAATCAAGTGAATGTAACAGATATTTACAGAACGTTTTATCAAATACAAAAGGATGTACCTTCTTGTCTACACCTCATGGGATATTCTCCAGAGTTGAACACATACTCAGATGCAAAACAAGTCTCAACAGAAACAAGAAAATTGAAATAACTCTCTGCATCCTATCAGACCACCATGGATTAAAGCTAATAGCAACAATAGAAATCTTACTACAAACTCAGAGAAACTGAACAATTCTCTCCTGAAAATAAAATGGGTAAAGACAGGAATTAGTAAATTAAAAACTATTTATAATACAATGAAGACAGGAATTAATAAATCAAAAACTATTTATAATACAATGAAAATAAATATCCAAAATACCAAAACTCATGAGAACAATGAAAGAAGTGATAATAGGAAAGTTTATAGTACTAAGTATCTACATAAAAAAATGAAGAAATCTCATACTAGCATCATATTACCAGCACATCTGAAAATTTTAGAACAAAAAACAAATGAGCACATCTAGAAAGTAATAATCAAACTGAAGGATGAAATTAATAAAATAGGAACAAAGAAAAATACAAAGAGTCTATGAGACAAAGATATGGTTATTTGGGAACATTAACACTATAGACAAACCTTATCCAAATTAATCAAAAGGTAGAGAGAGAATATCAAAGTAATAAAATAAGAAACAAAAAGTGACATAATTTACTCTGAAGAAATCCAGAGAATCATAAGAACATACTTTAAAACCCTGTATTCCATCAAATTGGAAAGTCTAAATTAAATGGATAATTATTTCAATAGGTACCACTTACCAAAGTTAAATCAAGATCAGATAAACAATTTAAATAGACATGTAACATCTAGTGAAATATAAGCAGTCATTAAATGTCTTAAAAAGAAAAGGGAGCAAACAGCCCAAGGCCAGACAGTTATGCTATAGAATTCTATCTAACTTTCAAAGGGGAGTTAGCTCCAATACTTTTAAATTATTTCAAAAAAATAAAAACAGAAATAAATATTGCCCAATTTGTTTGATGAGGCCACAGTTCCCCTGATATTCAAACCACATAAAAACTCAAGAAAAAAAGAACATTACAGACCAATTTCCCTTATGAACATTGATGCAAAACTACTCAATAAAATACTTGCAAGCTGAATCCAAAAACAAGTAAAAAAAAAAGGTCATCCACCATGATCAAGTAGGCTAATCCCAGAGATGCAGGGATGGTTCAGCCAAAGATCAGTAAATGCAGCTCTCAATATAAACAAACTGAAAAGAAAAAGAAAACCACGACGATCTCATGAGATGCCTAAAATTAACAAAATCCAATACCCCTTTATGATAAAAGTCCTGGAGAGAATAGGGATACAAGAGACATACTTAAACATAATAAAGGCAGCTTATGTAAAGCCAGTAGGCAACATTAAATTAAATGAAAAAAAAATCTAGCCCATTGAAATCAGAAACAACATAAGCTTTCCTACTCTTTCCATATCTATTTAACATAGACATTTATTTTTATCTATCAATATTAATATTGAAGTTCTATATAGAACAATAGGTCAACTGAAGGAGATCAATAAGATATGAATTGGAAAGGAAGAAGCCAAAGAATTATAGTTTAAAATGATCACAATACATATATGTGCGACCCTAAAGATTCCGCTATGGGAATCCTACAGCTGGTAAAGACCTTCATAAAAGTGGATATATACAATATTAACTTAAAAGTAGACTTCCTATATAAAAATAACAGACTGAGAAAAAAATCAGGGAAACAACACCCATCACAATTGTCTTAAAAATAAAAAGTATCTTGGAGGAAAGTCTATCCATTACTTATGTGAAAAGCACTAAGTCTTTGAAGAAAGAAATTGAAGAAGATATCAGTAAATGGACAGATCTTCCATGATTATGGACCAGAAGGATTAGCATAGTAAAAATGGCCACTCTACAGAAAGCGATTTACAGATTCAACATAGTCCCCCCATTAAAATTCCAATATAATTCTTTACAGACTTTGAAAGGACAATTCTCAACTTTATATGTATAAACAACAACAACAACAACAACAACAAACAGGATACCTAGAACAATCCTAAAGAGTAAAGTAACTATTGGATAAATATCCATACATGATTTCAAGTTTTACAACAGAGGTATAGTAATAAAAACACATGGTATTGCCATAAACACATATATGTTCACCAATGGAATCTAACTGAAGACCCAGATATAAATTCACATACATATGGATACTTGATTTTTGATAAAGAAGCCAAAAATACACCCTGGGGAAAAAAAACAGCATCTTCCACAAAAAGGTTCTAATAAAACTAAATGTAGTTATGTAGAAGAATGCAAATAAATCCTTGTTTATCAAGCTGCACAAAACTTAAGTCCAAGTGGATCAAAGACCTCAATATAAAACCAGACACACTAAACCTGAATGCTTGGAGGAGACTTGAATGCATTGGCTCAAGAGACAACTTTCATAACAGAACACAAATAGGCCAGGCACTAAAATCAACAATTAATAAATGGGACTTTATGAAACTGTAAAACTACTCTAAGGCAAAGTACATCATTAGTATGACAGGTGCAGCCTACAGAATGGGAAAAAACATTTTGCCAGCTCTCCATTCAATACAGGGCTAATATACAAATGATAGAAAAGCATTAAGAAACTAGATTTTTAAAAAAAACAAATAATCCAATTGAGGTATAGTTCTAAACTGAGAATTCTCAATTGAAGAATCTCAAATGGCTCAAAAAACACTTTAAAAAATGTTCAACACATTTAGCCTTCAGGAAAATGCAAATCGAACACACTTTGAAATTCCATCTTATACTTGTCAGAATGACTAAGACCAGTAACACAAGTTAAAGCTTATATTAATGAAAATATGGAACAAGGGGAACAATTCTCCATTGTTACTATGAGTACAAACTTGTACAGATATTATGGAACTTGAGATGGCAGTTCCTCATAAAACCAAAAATTGATATATATCAAGACTCAGCTATACCACTCCTGGGTATATAACTAAATGATGCTCCAGCCTACCACAAGGGCACTTGCTCAACTATGTTCAGTGTGTCTTTCTTTATAACAGCAAGAAACTGGAAACAACATAGATGTTTCTCAACTGAAGAATAAATAAGAAAATGTCGCACATTTAGCCAATGGAGTATTATTATCATATGCTTAAAAATGACTTCATGAAATTTGCAGACAATTGAATACAACTAGAAAAAGATCATGCTGACTGAGGTAACCCAGATCCAGAAAGACAAATATAGTATTTATTCACTTATAAGTGAATATTAGCTTTTAAGTAAATGATTATCAAACCACAATCCACAGACTCAGAAGGTTATGTAAAGAGGAGCCTTCTTAGGAAATACACAGAGTTCCCTCAGATGAAATTAGAATAGATTCCATGGGAAGACTGCAGATGGGTAGGTTCAGAAGTGGGAGGAATCAGAGGATAGGAAGAGGGAGAGAGAAACAGCTAGAATTGGGGGGAACTTGGGAAGTGGTGTACTTGAGAGATGGTTTTGGAAACCTAGTGCTGTGGAAACCTAGAATTGATAATGGTGACCCTACAGAGAAACCCTACTAATAGAATGCAGAGGCTCAACTGGCCTTTTTTTTTTTTTTTTTTTTTTTTTTTTTTTTGTAGCTTGGCAAGGCTTCTAGTTATGAGACTAGATTTTATTTGGTTGAGTGGTTGGCCAAGAAGGTCTTTTAGAGATCCTTAAGCAACTCAGGCTGATGCTAGGAGAGAAGCTTGCTCTCTGCAAACTGACAGCAGGATCCGAATGCCAAGGACAACATCTACATAGCCCACTAAATGAGAGGTCAAATTCGTGCCTACATGGAGCCTTCATTTCTATGTTCTAATATCTTCAATGCAAGAAGAAAATCTTCAGGCTACCAAAAGAAAAACCTGGAGATGAACTCAGCTTTAAAAAAATCTGTTCTGTTTGTCCTATAAAATGTTCTGGGAAAATAGTGGCACAGAAATTATATCAATGGCCAAGCAATGTTTGATTTAACTTGAGGCTCATACTATGAGAGGGAGCCTATGCCTTACACTGCTTGAATGACCAGGCACCAGAGTGTGGATAACCTAGAGCCCTAGCTTAGAACCAAACAGGACTGGTAAAGAAAATCAACAACGGAATGATTTCTAATGGTATTATGCTGTACTTAGAGATTAGTGTTTTGTCCAACTGTTAATTACAGAGGCTTCTTCCTGCAGCAGAGCACAGAGACTGAAATGGCAAAGCACAGAGCCTGTATGAATCTGACACACCAAGTCTTTACATATATGTTATAGTTCTTAGCTTGGTAATTTTATGGAACTCCAAAGAGAAGGAACAAGTATGACTCGGCTTTTATCTGCTATTGGAACTCTTTTCCTCCTGGACAAGGTTTCTTGCCCATCCTTAATATAAGGGCTTCTGCCTTGTCTTCTTTCATTTTGTTTTGTAGTGTTTGGTGGTTATCTCTAGAAGGCCTGCTCTTTGTGGAAGAGGAAACAGAGGGAGGATAGGAAAGAAGAGAGTTATGGAGGAGCTGGAGGAGTAGAGGGGAGAAATTCTGGTAAGAGGTTTTTGGTCTGTCTGGCCTATGTTCTAGACCTGCAGACTTTCTTATAGAAAACATACAGAGGCTTATATTAATTATATAATTAATAGGTTTTTTGGCCTATTGTGTGGGCATACTATTAGTTCTTGTATTTTAACTTTATTTTTAATAATTTGTCTTGTCACATTATCTGTGGGTTATCTGAATTTTTATATATATTGTTCTTTTGGAGGCCAGATTGTCTTTTTTACTGTCTTTTTTTCTTTATTTGTGCTTATATTTTTTGCCTGTTTAAAAGATGTCCTGCTATAGATTAGCTCTCTAAAAAGTTCCCAGGAGCCTGTGCCACATATATGGGACACTGGAACCTATGATAATATTTCTCCCATCTTCAGAAAGATTTTCATTGTGGAAATTACACAGAGGACAAAACACACAATCAATATTTCCACTGAGCAGACCCAACATCATGATGGCTTTATAAACTGCAGGGATTCCAATGTTTTACCAAGGTGAACAGAGTGGGCAAGATATGTGCCACTCAAAGTGGGAGACCCTGTCCTTAATACTGGCATCCCCTGGAAACTGAAAACAGAAAATTTTCAGTCCTAACACAGACTCCAGATAACCAGGAGCACACACACAACAACAGAGGAGCACTGACACACACATACCCTCTAATCTCCCCAGGTACACACACACCACATACAATCAGGAAACCCATGAAATGTACAGAATGTGGCATTTTCTCAGAATATAAGGAAAAAAGACAATGGATAAATAGGGATGATCTTCAGGCCTTTCACAGAAAAACAGATTGATAAATAGGACCAGGCTCCTCTAGTTTCTGCCAGGAGCTTTCTGCATACCATTATTTGCTGGTCAAGGAAAAAAGACTAACCACAAACTCACAGGATCTAGCATGTGCAACAACCCAACACCTGTTAAGGGCTCTTGAAATGCATGTTTAGAGCTCACACATGATTCTTCTCTTCTCCAGACTGTGATTCAGGTCCCAGTCTCAGCTTTTCATTTGCAGGAAGAATAATAGCCTTCGTCACCATCTCAAACCTACCCCACTTACAAGTTCTACCTTTCTGATGTATTCAGGAAAATGAGTTTATGCACCAGGATACCCTGGAGGCTCGGCCTTCTGTTCCTCGTAAAAGCTTGGGCTGACACTGTGGAGTCAAGACAGTGAACAGAGAACTGAGCATAATGACTACCTGTTTTCAAATCCTTGTTGGGATAATTGACCAGAATTCCACACAGATCAAATCACTTGTATATCATACTCCATAGCTAAATGGTGGTTTTTCCTACCTTTTTCATTTGTTGCTCCTGCTCAGTAAAGGTGGAGAATTAGAATGGTGCCTTCACAGTAGTCCCTTCAGGTAGACAGAGACAAATGAACTTGTATAGTTGAATGACACAGGGCCAGGAGAAACCATGTTGAACCCAAAAAGAATCTCAAGAATGAGAAAATGCTAGGGACACACAAAAGGCCCAAAATAGCAGGGCAGCAATTCTCAAATTGGTATCCATAGCCTATATTTCTATTATTTCAATGCTAAGGACTGAGGCTTTCCAGTGAGGCCTCACACACAAGAGGAAACACTCCCTTGAAACGTGGTGGTTCATTCCTGCTCTTATGTTTGAGGAAAGATGAATGGTTAGTTAACAGACCAGGCATAGACATGGAAATGCATTTTAGAAAAATCAAATGGATCATGGTAATGGAAAGAGTATTCAGTGTGTCATTGCTATGGTGCTTTACTTAGAGCTTCACAAAGGACAAATTCCTTGACCTGGAGCCACCTTTAAGAAGACATACCTATAAGAAAAGGTGGCAAAGCCAGATTAATTAATAATTATGTTATTTATTGGAGCATGAGAAGGGCGGGAAAGGGGAACAAGAAGACAAATTATTAGGTGTCTTTAGAGCTTTCTCAGGGTCATACTTCACACTTTTAAACTTACTGACAGCCTGGAAATGATGAGCTAGTGCAGTGTTCAGTCTGAATTGAAAATTCTTTAGAAGTCTGGACTTTGGCTTCAGGAGTGTAGATGTTAGGCCCCAGAACAAATGAGTGATTGGGGTATACTATGCTCTATTAAATGTTATATCACACTGATCAGCCATACTCGACAAGGTTAGATATCTCAGTAATACCCAATTTTAGAAGTCACAGGACAGCACCTCCCCTAGACTTTAGTTCATGCCTGTCTAAATTGACACACTGAAAGATACTCTCAGATGAGACTCTGCTCTAGTAGGTTTTGAAAAGCCTCTGTGGGTTTCAGTTTTTTTAATCTCTCAATACGGAGGTTGGTGTTTCAGAAATCAGCTGGTTTTCTCCATCTCCCTGAACATGGTGACCCAAGGGACAGCTCATCAGGTTATTCAAAGCTTCAGAGAATTCTTGGATTCAGGGCCATCGGTCATATGTTTTCAGAAGCCAGGATAAAATTTCTAACTTACACAAATCCTCAGGGTGTGTAGGGATGCTCATGTCACGTGTTTAATTCTTTTGACTCTCATGTTAATAAAGAAGTCATGCAGGGACCGAACATAATCACCAGATTAACTCAGACACCTTTACTGACAGCCCAGGACACCCACAATTGAGAGAAAGGGGATGGTCTGTCCAGATCCAATGACTAACCACCCTCAGGCTGAACTGGACATCAATGCCACCTCAGATGAGAACTAAGAATTCTTTGTTGTCATTGGAAACAGTAGCACTTGGTGGCTCCTGTCATGAGAGTGTCTGTGATGTAAAAGCATGACAACCTTCGGCTGTGCCAGGGTATTCTGTTTCCTGGTTTGCTGGCCCACAACTGGAATGACTGCAGTGGGGGTGAACTACAGTGGTGGTACTGAAATCTCATCAATCCCTCTGTGCCTCCTTCTCCACTCAGAGTAAAAGCAGAGGATCCATGGAACAGTAGCTACAGCCTTGTCAATTCCATACTGACATGAATCCTTGATCTTGGTCTGCCTTTTAGGACCACAAGAAAAGCACTATAAGGCTATAGCTTCCCAGAAGCTCCCACTTCCTAAGCACTATTCATGGAAGGTACAAGCTCATCATATCTAGAAAGCTCCCTAGTGAATTGCCTGAATTCACTGCATTTTTCTCAGGATCACTTTTTTTCTCCATATTTTCCAGTAAGGCCAAGGGCCGGATTCTGTCTACCTCACTCTGGACTCTCCAGGATGTCCATTCTCTCTCCCAAGTAGTCTCCTCAGTCTTGACAACATGTCTATGGGTGAACTTTATAGGCACTGAACTAATGTCATAAGGGCACCTGATGTTACTACAACACTGGTGACATCACAGAGGATGTCAAGAGCTCTCTAGGATACAAGCCCAGCAAGGGGTCTGCTGATGTCATGGGGCAGTCTTTGCCCCTCTGCGAATTAGTTTGCTGTGAACTGACCAGGAGCTGAGGTTTCCTTTTGAGATTTTTTTTCTGTGACACAGGGGAAACCATTCAGTACCTCCTCCTTTCAATGCTAGAAATTTCTATCTTATTAGAAACTTTTCACTACTGTAGTGAAGGCTTGCTTTACAAACACTGCCCTCTAGTGGCACTTTATCTCCTCAACACCTATCTATACCCAATAATATGAGAAATAAAGCGTTTAGATCAGGATGATGTAGAGAAGAGTTGAGTCTTCTGAAGTGGAAAACCACCTGGGGGAAGGATAAGGTGAAGAAAGGTGGTCATTAGTAATTTGTATCTGAGCTGGCATGGTTGAGTCCCAACCTAGACTTGAAAGTCCTCTCTACATGCCTGGTGTATTAATCAGGGCTCTCTAGAGTAACAAAAGATATAGAATGTCTCTCTGTTGATTTAAAGGGAATTAGTTAGAATGATTTATAGGCTGTGCTTTAGCTAACCCAAAAATACCTGGTTATAAATAAAAAGTTCAAGAATCGAATAGTTTCTCACTTCTCAAGACTGGATGTCTCAGCTTGTCTACAGTATATACTATCATCTTAAAGAAGTAAGCTGTAATGCCCAATGGAGAAATGGGTGTGCTAACAAGGTGAGAGCAAGCAGAGGAAGATTAGCATCTACTTTCCAGCATGTCCTTATGAAGACTTCCAGCAGAAGGAGTGATTCAGATTACATCTGAATTAAAGGTGTGACTTCTCCTTTTTAAATTTATTTTTAAAGGTCATTTTTTTTCTATGTATACCCCTATGCCCTCTCTTCACTTCTAATTCCTCCTTGTCAGCCTTCAGTCTTCCCCGTCCCCATCCCCTGATCCTTTCCTCTCAAAGGACAAGAAGTCTCAAGTTGGGTCAGCTCAGCCTGGCACATCCACTCTGGGCAGGTTCTATTCCCTCATCACAAAATCATATCTGGGTTAGATGTTCCTCTGCAGGGAATGGGCTCCAAGGTGTCAGCCCAGGCACAGGAACACAGTCTGATCCCACCTCTAGAGGCTCCACATACTGCTCACGCCAATTGACAGTTGCCTACCCTTGGAGGGCCTAGCTCCTTTTCCTGATGGATCCCCAGTGGCTGTTATTGATTCAGTGAGCTCCCCAGAGCTCCAGGCAGCCATCACTGTGGGAATTTTCCTCACAATCCCTATCCCCTTGCTCATAGAGACTCTCCTCCGCCATCCTCAGCTGATCCAGCATCTTGGCCCAGTGCTCAGCCATGGAGCTCTGCATTCAACTCCATTCATTGTTGGATGTAGTTTCTATGATGAGATTGATGGTGGTCATTCATTTGATTATAGGGGAATTCCTGTTTAGGCACCCCTTCCACTATTGTTTGGAGACCTAGCCAGGGACATCCTGTGAGTTCTTGGAGTTTTCCCAAGCACTAAACCTGTTGCTAACCCCACATTGTCTTCCTCTATTAAGATATCCATCTCTTTTTTCTCCTTTGTTGCTCCTCTCACTCAACCATCTCCTTCTCTCTTGATTTGTTCTCAGCTCTTTTGGTCATTACCCATTATGATCCCAATTTACTAAGGAGATATTCTCTGTTTTCTCTTCCTTGGGGGATCCCTTAATCTCTCTCTTAAGTTCCTTGAGGTCCTAAGCTATTCATAGGTTGTTTGCAGCTTGGGTATTCTCCACTTTCTTTCTAAAATCTAAAATTATGAGAGAGTACATCCTGTGGTAGTGGAGTTTCTTTAGTCCCGGGTGGTCAGAAGCCCAGACCCTGCTGCCCCAGACTGCTTAGCCAATCTCCGCAGCCACTCAGGCCCCCAGAAATGACTCAGAAGCTTATATTAACTTCATGCTGTTTGGCCTATGGCTCAGGCACATTGCTAACTAGCTCTTATATCTTAAATCAACCATTTCTATTAATCTGTCTGCCACGTGGCCCGTGGCTCACCTGTGCTCCTTACATGTTGCTCCTTTGGGCTTCAGCTTGTTCTGCCTCTGACTCTGCCCTTCCTTTCCTACCTATTCTGATTTCTCTTTCTACTTTTTCTATGGTGCTTGTCATAGCCCAAAACAGCTCCTTTATTTAAAGATTGAGATTCACAGCATACAGAAAGGCATTCCCACAACATCCCATGCATATCTTTCTGAGCTTGTTATAACTCACTCAGGAGAATATTTTCTAAATCCATTCATTTGCCTGTAGATTTTAAGATGTCATTTTTTTTATACTGCTGAGTAGTACTCTACTATGTAGATGCACAACAGTTTGTTAACCAATTCTTCAATTAAGGGGCATCTAGGTTGTTTATGCCAATACCAGGCGGTTTTTATTACTGTAGCTCTATTGTATAGTTTGAAATCAGGGATGGTGATGCCTCCTGGAGTCCTTTTATTGAGCAGGATTGTTTTGGTAATCCTAGGTTTCCTATTATTTCATATGAAATTGAGTATTTTTCTTTCAAAGTCATTAAAAAAATTGTGTTGGGATTTTGATGGGGATTTCAAGGAATCTGTAGATGGCTTCTGGTAAAATTGCCATTTTTACTATGTTGATCCTACCTATCCAGAAGCATAGGAGGTATTTCCATTTTCTCATATCCTGTTTAATTTCTTTCTTCAGGGATTTAAAGTTTTTGTCAAACACATCTGCTACTTCTTTGGTTAGAATTATGCCAAAATATTTAATGCTGTTTGTAGCAATTATAAAAAGTATCTAATGAGATGATCACCTGTTTTTTTTTTCTTTCAGTTTGTTTATATGATGGATGACATTCACAGTTTTTTGTATGTTTAACCATCCCTGAATGAAGCCTACTTGATTGTGATGAATGATATTTTTTGATATGTTGCTAGACTCTTTGCCAGAATTTTATTCAGTATTTTTGCATCAATGTTCATAAGGGAAATTGGTTTGTAATTCCCTTTCTTTGTTGCATATTTGAGTGGCTTAGGTATCAGGTTGATTGTGGCCTCATAAAAAGAATTTGGCAATGTCCCTTCAGTTTCTATTGTCTGGAACAGTTTGAGGAGTATTGATTTTAGTTCTTCTTCAAATGTCTGGTAGAATTATGCACTGAAAACAATTGGTCCTAGGACTTTTTTCCTTTTAGGAGACCTTTTAATAACAGCTTCACTTTCCTTTGAGGTTATGGCGCTGTTTAAGTCATTTATCTGACATTAATTTAATTTTCTTATTTGGTACCTGTCCAGAAAGCTGTATTTCTTTTAGTTTTCCTATTTTAGTGGAATGTAGATTTTCAAAGATGATCTGAAAATTCTTTGTATTTTCTGGGTATCTATTGATTCTGTTAATTTGGATAATCTCTCTGTGTATTCTGGTTAGCTTTGGAGATTGCTGATAGAAGAAATTGTTGTATAAAGTGGAAAACCTAAATATTATTAATATCAAATGAAGACTTCACATCTTCAGGAGAAAACTGTATACAGAGCAGTTTTTTAAGGTTAAGAAGGAGGAAATACACAGAGAAATAAAATTAAAGATAAAATTACAGTAATACTGGTCCCTATATATTCTGGCTGTTTTCTGTCCCACACCAGGTGTCTTTTATGATATGAGACAGAATCTCTCAAGGGTTTTTTCCCCAATGTGCTTGGTATAAGAGGAGAAAGTCACTTGTCTCGACTCCAAAGCTAGCTTTATTTATAATTAAATCAGGACCACATTTTTTTAAAAAATGAGATATACACGGAAAGCACTGGGAATTGAAAATTTACCCAGTAGTGCATATTGGTACCAATTGGCCTTATGTTCCTTTGTTTGTAATCCTTTCATAATTGATCCCCCTTCAGCTTTAAACATCTAAGCATTTAACATCATTTTATTTTCTTGAAGATCGTTGTATCTATTCTTCTGTAAAGACAACAATGAGACCCTGCCCCAGACTTGTTAAGTGAATTTTCCTTACCATGTATCCAGTTGTCATGTCAGTGAATGAGCCATTACTTCTCCTCCTCAGGAGGGGTCTCCTTTTCTGATTGGATCTTTATTAATTTCATTAGTACCCATACTTTTTTCTTCTCTTGTGGAAACAAAAGCAAAACCCCTTCCTCACTGAAGCACATATCCCAGCTTCCATTCTGAAGACAGCACATCTTTGAAGTAAATGGGTTGGTTTATCTCAGAAGTTCGTTCTATTACCCAATGTCTCTCTACAGCTGTTGTTCCTTTCTCATCAACAGTAACAAAATTCAAGGTTAGTAAAGCACTATACAACCTCTCCCTAGGTTTTCTCATTTCTCCTTTCTGTTTATGAAGCATCTCTTTTAAGGTGCAATGAGATCCCCCCACAACTGTTTGTCCCATAGGATTGTGCAGTATCCTTGTAATGTGCTTTATATTATAATAACCAAAAAATCTGCTTCATTTTCTGGGAAAATATGCTGGAGCATTGCTAGTCTTAATTTGAACAGGAAATACCATTATGGCCATGACTTCCAAAAGGTGAGTAAGGTCAGCATCAGCTGATGTGGGAATATCTTTCTGTATGCTGTGAGTATCAATCTTTAAATAAAGGAGTTTTGGCCCATGACAGGCACCATAGAAAAAGTAGGAGGGGAAATCAGAGCATATGCAGGAGAAGGGCAGAGTCAGACAGCTTGAGCCAGCTGCCCAAGAAGAAACATGTAAAAACACAGGTGAGCCACAGGCCACATGGTAGACAGATTAATGGAAATGGATTGAGTTAAAATGAAAGAGCTACCTAGCAATGTTCCTGAGCTGTAGACCAAACAGCATGAAGTTAATATAAGCATCTGAATAATTTTTGGGGGGAGCCTATCACCAGGAAGCTGGATTTGAATCAAACATACCAGGGTCAGTTTATTTTTTTGAGCAGATTTGAATCTAAGACAAAACCCTATGTTCCTCTGCAGCAGAAGGAATTTCACCCTGAGCTCAGGGGTGAGAAAGTTTAAAAAATATGTAAGTGGGGTGTTACATAAGTGGGTCTTAGCATTTCAGAACTGGGGAAAGGGATATGGGGTAGAATAATTCTTGGAAACTATTGGCAAACTTTTGTTGTGAACCCAAGTTTGAATCTATTGACTGTCATCAGCTGAATTCTTGAGATTTTTCCTAGATTCTTCTGTCCTCAGGCACTAAATGGTCTTTCTCTGCAGTAAAGTTTTATAATGGTAAATCACATGATCTGTGACATAAACACTCTTCCAACACCCCAGGCATACACATAGTAAATGCAGTTTTAAAAACTAAAACAATCAGATAAGAGGAAACTTCAGGAGCCTGAGCTAATCCCCATGGGAAGAGGGCTGCAGTCTTTGAATTTGGGAATGCAGAGCTATAAATGCATCAAGGAGAAGGAAATTACAAATTATGGAACTGTAAAAGTAAATAAATGCCTTCTAATAAAACACAAATCAATATCCTGCTGTTTGCCCTAATGAGAAACTAACCATTTAGTTTATCCTATACTCTGAGGTCATTTGGAATACTTCCTGAAAGAAAGAAATTGTCATCTAGAAAGAAAAATTGGATCATAAAATAGGGTGGCCATGCCTTCCTGCCTGAGTTTCTAGGAAGAACATGTGAAAAAACCCACAATAAAGACCCTGCATGGGCCCTGTAGGTAACAATATCTACTCTCTTCTCTTCCTAAATGTGCATATTTAAATATTCAAAGTAGCACTGCAAACATGAAGAATATATGATCGTTATTGAGGAGGAGAGTATTGAACTAAGAAATCTTCTTTTTAGAGATACACATCAGTCTCTAGAGAAAATCAGGACCATGCTTGTGAGCTACTTTACTTCACAAAGGTTGTCCTCACAATGTTGGGCATATATGAGACAATGTTTATACCCATGCAATAATATTGACATAATCTGGAGAAAAAAGTCCTAGAAGACAATATTAAATATAAAGATATAGAAAAGGAGGCAAACCCCATTCTGGAATGGCAGGTAGCACTGCTGTCACTCAAAGAATTAATAGGCAATTCTTACATTGATTTCATGTTATCCTGTTGTTTTTATTTTGTTTCATTTTATTAAATATGTAGTACATTAAATCTGTCAATCACTCTGGTCATACCTTACTCTGCTCTTCTATGGCAATTCTGATTATTTCTGAAAACCATTAAGAAAAAGCAACAGTTATCCAATAGCAGTATGTGTGTCAGTGTGTGTGCTTGCCTGTGTGTGACATGTGTGAGGGTCTTTATGGCTTTGGTAGAAAACATAACTGCTTCTCCTCACAGGCTCTTTGTGCACACAGGCACATATGCACACCACATGCACTGGCTTCCTGTAGCAATGAAAATACCACTATTTTTCCAGGAACCTGTGATTTCTGGCCCCTTTCCCAGGTGTTGATGTGGAGGACTTGTGCCTTAAAATTTTGTAGTTATTTCAAGTGCTCAGCCCTCTTTCTAAGGCTCTGCATATAACACTGGGAATGAGAATTTTTAAGCCCAGGCAAGAAATGAGAAGAGAGAGAACAGAAGGCAAGTAGGTATACTTGTTCTAAAGTCAAGACTATACAGTAGGTGAGGAGACCTGCAAAAGCCCTGCATGGATAACAGAACAGGAAATGACACTGATGTGGGAATGTCTCTCTGTATGCTGTGAATATCAATCTTTAAATAAGGGAGCTGTTTTGGTCCATGACAGGCACCATAGAAAAAGTAGGCAGGGAAATCAGAATAGGTAGAAGGAGGACCGAGTCAGAGACACATGGAGCAAGACACCAGAAGAAGAAACATGTAAGGAACACAGGTGAGCCACGGGCCATGTGGCCGATAGATTAATGGAAATGGGTTAAGATGAAGGAGGTAGCTAGCAATGTGCCTGAGTTGTAGGCCAAACAGCATGAAGTTAATATAAATGTTTGAGTTATTTTGGGGAACATAATCTGCAGAAGCGGCTAGGTGCTTGGGATGGCAGGTCTGTGGGTCTGGACCTCTGGCAGCCAGGCCAAAAATCTTACTTGTAACAGATGGCACCCAACAGGAGGCGAATACCCACATAAAGCCATAGAAAGATTAGAAAGGGCTCTAGAGCACAGAAACTGAGCCAAAGTAGCTTCCAAATTGTGTTTCTGAAGCAGGTCATTGTACAGAGATAGTGTGGTGTCCGGTCTACATTCAAAATGGCGTCAGCAGACTTGCAGCAGGGAACATAAGCTGCAACCAGGCCAGTTCCTGAAGTCTCACAAAAGACTCGGTAGCATGTGATTGATTTAAGGTTTCTGTTTATTTTAAACAGAAAGGAAACAGAGTCAAAGATAGTTTCTTAGTAGTAGCATTTCTTGGGTCTGCTCTGTTTGCTGGTGGCAAACAAAGACGTGGCCCCTTTAAGAGAACTTACCAACTCAGCTTTATCTGCAAACGCTATGTGGCTCTTTAAGAGAGTGGTAGCATTTTAAAAGCTCTTCTGGTTGAAAGATGATTAAGGATTCACAATAAAACAGATTCAGATAGAAAAAAAAACCTGTAAACGGGTTACAATGTGTGAAATGTACAAAGGCTTCAGAGAAAAAAGAAAGAAGGTAGAAAAAGACTGTAAAAAAGAGAAATAGGTATAAAAATATGATAATCTATGTAAAGATAGAAAATAGACACAGAATCTAGATAATGATTATTGTGTTTTCTTTTAATTTCTTAACTGTTAATGAGCTAACTGCAGAAAGACAATTGCTTGCAAAGGCTGCTAAGTTAAACAAGAATATATATTTTAAAGGAATCGTGACTTTGAAATTTGTGTCTAAAAATACATTGCTTTAGAAGAGTTCTGCTTTTGTTTCCACAGAAGATGCAAACCTTTAGATTGCTTCCAGGCTCTTATGGTTTCATGAACCAAGACTACCTGAAAATTCTCTGATGGGAAGAGCTGCTCATATCAGCTTCAGGGCTGCAGACTAAGATGAGCCAGTCTCAAGAACCTGTAAAATTGCCAATGCTTCTTAATCAGCAGGAAGTAGTAATGAAAAGTTGTGACCAAATTCCCAGAATATTGTTTTGAATTTACTTTAATTCAAAAATCAGCTGTTAATCTAAAAATATTTTATATTGGTATGGATTTTGGTTTATTGATACAAATTTAAGGTCAGTTCTCTTATGCTGTATATATTTTTCTACTCTTGTTTTAGATATGATGTTTATGTAACTGATTTAAAATTGTAACGTATAATTAAGAAATGCATGTTAGGATTTTTTTAGGTATACAAAGATATTTCAATTAGATAGCTAATCTTCAAACACTTCTTAGACCTACAGAATATGGTATTTAAAATATTTCACTAACTGAGACTTTTCTGAACAGTGAGGCAGATCTGCTCTTGGCAGCACCAATCTACTTCAGGAGAAAAATGGGCATCGAAGAAACTCCATATAGAGTCTACTTTCTTTGTGGCAACAGTTAGCCACTGGACAAGAACCTGTTCTTGTATTGACTGCTTGACAGTATGCTGTCTAAACTAGACATGCAGGTTCCATAGGAAAGGTGACCTCTGAACTTTGGCAGAACAAGCCGAGATGGTCATTCAGGTTCCTGCTTTGCAGAGAAAACTGTCAAACATTCTTCAGGACTCAAGGAGAAGCAACTGATGAACTATGCAGAATGGGCAGAGCAGATTTCCTGCTTCACTGAAAGGTATGCCAAAGACTCTGGGCCTGTAGGCTGAAGATGGATGCCCCAACTTTATAAAAGAACTTTGGGTGAATTCCCAAGCAGATATGTATCATCTTTGTCATTTCTAGAGTCTGTAAGCTGCTTACACTTCCTGTTTTCTTGGGTAAATATTATATCCTTCTGTGGTCTTTGATGTAGTTGAAGATTATATAGTTTTAGGTATAGTTTTTCTTAGTTATTTTAAAAGGTATATTGGATATGAAACTTTAGATTCACAAAGATAAGGTAGATGATAGAGTATTTTCTTTAATTTTTCTAAATATAAATAGATTAGATATTATAACTGTGATTCTTGCTTGATAGCTGTTTTGCTATATGTAATTTTGCTTTGTTAAAATTGAAACCTTCCCTTTTGATTAGACAGAAATGGGGAGGTGATGTTTCAGAAACCAGACAGAAGCCTTCATGTCCGTTCCAGATACAGAATATGGCCTTTCAGTGTTGATACAATACTAGCAGAGCCAGGCTGATGGAAATAAAAGTATGCTATATGGCAAGAGCAAAAATCAGCCAGCACAATGCCATTTTTTTCTACAAGGAAATCTGCCTATCCAATCTTACCAAAATGATTACAATGGAAGTGAAATGATCCCTTTATGCAGACAAAGTTCACTGTTATGCTTCTTAAGGCCATGTGTTCTCTGAGTTGTAGAACCACTGAATTCTGACCTCCCGTACTTGGTCTGAAAAACCAGCCCATACTCAGTGAATTCTTCTTCCCCATTCCTGTGGGACACTGGCATTCTCAGTGTGTTCCCTATTCATCTTTGCTATGTAGAGTTAAAAAAAAATGCCTAAAACTTTCGCATTCCAGATAGCATGTCTTTCTCTGTAGGTAGGCTTCAGGAAGACATTAGCAGGTTTGTAACCCATTTTGGTATATCTAGCTATTTTCCATACTCTTTGTCTTCACAGACTTGTAGTAAACTACAAACACACAGACAGACAGACACACAGACATAGACACACACACACACACACACACACACACACACACACACACACACACACCAAAAACAAAAACAAAAATACACACAGTTTTTTTTTCTGGCCTGGAGCTCCAGAAGTAATAAAGCTTCTGACAAATTGAAAGCGCTTGATCTGTCTTCTTTGCACCAACTCAACATGCACTATCCCCACATTAAGACCTCTGTGGTGGAATTCAGGTGTTAGCTGAGATTGGAAGGTGTGTCTCTGGAGTCCTGGGAGCCTGAACCGGGTGTGACCAGCCCCATTGGAAAGGGCTGCTGGGATCTTAAGCAGCCTGTTTTGTTCCTGCCTTCTTGGGGATTGGATCAGCATTCATTGCCTGGATCATCCTGTCTTCAAGAATTGCCCTAAGGTTTAATTTATATCTGTGAGTGTTAAAATACCCTTTAATAAATATTAATTCTCTATATAATATATTGCAAGGGAGATTTACTGCAATAGACCTCCATTGGCAAAGTGTGATTGATATTGATTGTCAGTGGCATCTATAATTGTCAAAGAGACCACCACAAGGCATGTCCCTGAGAGACTATTTTGGTTAATTATGGTGGGAAGACCCAACCTAATATACACAGCACCATTTCTCTGGGCTGGATCCTGAACTTCATACAAAGGAGAAAGCCTAGAATTGTTAGAGAGAATCTTGTTAAACTCTGTATAACTGATGAATCACTTAGAGGTATATGCTATCTGCTACCTGCATTCCTACATGAAGCAGCCCCCATGACCTAGCTCCCCCGGATCCGGCCACTGCATTCTTTCACATAGTCACATTCCTGCATGTTAGCAACCTTCCCTTAACCTATGCCTGAACTTCCTTGTCTAAATACCCTATAAAAGTTTGTTCAAATTCAGCTCGGGGCTCTCTGTTCTTCTGAGATCAGTGAGTCCCACATGCATGGGATAAAAAATCCCCTTGCTTGATTGCATGAGAGAGCATCTCTTGGAGTTTTCTTTCATGTGGCTGTTTCTCGACCCTAACAGAATCAGCATTTATCTTTCTCTGCTTCCTGGCTACAGACACAATGTGACCAGCAGCTCCACTCTCTAGACACAATCGAGCAAACTCCCCTTTGCTTAAGCTGCTTTTCCAGCTACTACAGTAAGAGAGAAGAGACAAACACAACATCCTTTCAGTCATCTAGTTACTGTCCTGCACCCCATCATTCTCTTCCCAAGCATCAGCACCCCATTCTTCTCCCAGGACATGGCCTAGCTCAGCACAAGTTCTCCTGCCACCTCATTCTCAATTCACATTTTGTGGTCCTTGCAATCCAAACAAACTTCCTACTTGACAAAATCATTTCACCAATTGCACAGCTCAGTTCTTGATAACCATCCTTCCTCAAAGGAGAACACAATAATCCTCCCTTGAAAACAAGAACACAGAGAACAACAAAAAGTATACATTGGGACTCAGCTCTTAAAGCCATAACTTCTTTGGTCTATAAAGTGATAGTTCCAGAAATCTCAAATTTACTGATTCCAAGAACACACACTCAAAAATAACAGTCACTGTGTTATAACAGTCTTTAATCCCACAGCTAGGAAAGCAGCCCTGGGGAAGCTCACCAGCCACCAATCCTAGATTGCTCAGCAGCTCAGAGGCACACATGACCTTGGCTTAATTCCCAGTTTCCACAAAAGAGTAAAAGAGAATTGACTTCAGTGTTGTCTTATTACCACCACAATGTGTTACAATGCAGACACATCCCCCCAAAATAAATAAATAAATTTTAAGAGGTGGATGGTGTCTAAAGAATGACACTCAGGATTGTCCTCTGGCCTCCACACAAATTTGTACATAAACACACATTTGTGTACACACCACACACACACAAAAAGGAAAAATAGTCAAAGAAAGCTGCTGATAAAATTAGAAAATGAACACACTAAACTCTTCTACCAGATGCTGCACTGACACTTACCCAGATGGAATCTCTGAAAAAGAAAGTGTTAGGAAGAAGCATCTAAGTATAAGGTCTACTACACACCATAACTGAAGGTTATCAATGATGTCCCCACTAACCCCTTCAGAAATGTTACTGCAGTCAGTGTCTACCTCAGTACTAACATAGGATAACTGAATAAATATCAACTATGTTTAAGTAGAAATTATGTATGTATCTGTGTATATATATATATATATACACACACACAACATATATATATATATACGCATGCATATTTATCACTTTTATAAGGTTACAAGAGAAGCTGGGAAGTCAGGAGAGTCTATGAAGTACTTGCTGTGCAAGCATGAGGACTTTGCTTCATAACACCCACTAAAAAGCAGGGCAGGGCAGGGCAGTACAGTTATAATCTCAGATCTGGAGAGAGAAGCAAGTGGATCCTTAGGGGTCATTAGCCAGCAAGCCTAACCTAATCATAAGAACCCCAGGTCCCAGGGAGATGCTTAGCTGTAAAACAAGGCAGGCAGCTCCAAAGAAAGGGCATCCAGAGTTGACCTCTTGTTTCTATATTCATGCACACCCATATGAATGTACAGCCTCACTCACCAATAAAAAATTTTAAATACTTTAAGAAAATGTAATGAAATATAAGAATTGTTGATCTAGTGACTTGTAGTAAAAGTATTTGTTTTCTATTATTTGTGATACTTACATCACAAGTGAGCTTCACCAAGCAAAGGCCTACAGATTGAAAAATAGACATGTGAGGATCACTCTTGAGAGAAGAATGCCATTTATTGGAGCTTAGTGTGTTGCCTTGTTCACCTTGAGTAACCTCTGCAACTCACAAGCAACACTTGACCTTAGCCTGCTTCTTTCTCCTCTGCTAACTTTCTGATTCCAAAATTGTAGCACCTGCTTGGGCATTGCTCCAATAATGGAAATGGATCAATTGGTTCCTGTAAACATTGCAGGCCACTAAATAGTGCTAAGCCCTGGGGGCTACAGGTCAACCTCTACAATTATTGACTTGTTATATAAGACTTTAGGTAAATGTTTAAAAAATAACAAATGAATGAGTGAATGAAACCTAACAGTTGAGCCTAGCCCTCTATTACAGTAGACACAAAGAAAGCACAGTGTTTAAGTTGAATTCTGTTGTACTCTCTTGAATTATAATAAATATGTGTAGACCATTCGATACAAGGTTAGTGAGTAAACAAAACTACATGTTACCTGTCAAGTCAGAAACCATTATTTCAAATGCTGTTTATTTCTAAAACTTTGTTGGACTTTAGGAAATAAGTCTCTTTATTTAAGAATATGTAAAAGTCACAGCTATTGTTGCCAAGAAATCAGCTACAGTGGGCAAGCTCTTAACCTCTTAAAAAAATTGCTATTTTCATACCTAAGAAACATTAAGATTTACAGTGAACATGGATTTGCTCCTGGTCTATGTCATTTTATACCCAGGTGGAATTGCACAGAAAGACTCTGTCCCTACCTACTCCAGGAATGAGGCAGCCCACCCTGACTCAAGATCCAAGTCTGGAGCGGGTCTCTTGTTGCTTTCTCCAGTGAGACTGGAGAACACAGTATCCTGCTGAGCAGAAGTATGCACATTGTTATCTCCAAGGCAACTTGGAAAAAGGTACAGAGAGCTTTTTTAAAAGAGATGCATTTTTCTGGGATGTCAGCTAAAGCAGCACAGTAATTTGACTCTTCAAAAGGTGTTTCATGGGACTGGAGAGGTGGCTCAAGGGCATTGTTGCCCTTTGGGATGCTATTTTAAATGCCCATACCTCAGGCAGCTCATAATCACCTGTAACTCCAACATCAGGGAGTCCATGCTATCTTTTGTTCCTAATGACACCAGCAGACACAGAGATACATACACTTGTATAAAATAAATAAAAAATTTAAAAAGTGCTTCATAATATTAATTATAATAAAAACATGGAAATTGCCCAAATGACCACTCGGAACTGTCATAAAGGCACTGGGTGAGCTCTTACACAGTCATTATAAATGTTACATAATTACAATGACTGAGTATTTATTATTCAGCAGAAAAAGCATCTGCACTGCAAACCCACTATTGATAGTGGCAACAATAATCTTTGTAAAAAAAAAAATAGCTAAAAATCTAGCCAGATGATGTTGGCTCACACCTTTAATTTCAGCACCCAGGAGGCAGAGGCAGGTGTTTCTCTGTGAGTTCAAGGCCAGCATTGTCTACAGACATGTGAAGGCACAGATTTATACAAAGTTTTTGTTTCTGGAAGGGAGCATTTGGTGCCCGAGGATGGGGCCCAGGTCTGGAAGTGCACCTGACAACCAATAGATTCAAAAGTACAGCAAGCAGATTAGGCACTTGGGTTTGTACCTGAGCTGGGGTTCCCACTAAAAATTTCAGCCAATAGCTACTGTACTTCAAACCCTTTGCCCAGTCCTGAACTGCCAAGATGTGCAGCACTCTGCTTATGTAGGCTTTTCTTTAACCCCATCCCCTCACTTCAGGTTTCTGGGCCGATAACATTCAGCTGCCTTGGAACAAAAGATATCGACATGGGTACCTTTGGGACCTGTTCATAACAATAAAACCTCTCATGTGTTTGCATGGAGTCCAGGTCCCTAGTAGGCTTTTGTACTGCCTCAACACGGGTACAACAGACTAAGTTCCAGGACAGTCAAAGGTTCACAGAGAAGCCTTGTTTCAAAAACCAAAAAACATAACAAGGCAAAAAAAGCTGAAAATCTGTATACAAAAAAAATTAATTATGGTTGCTTCTTTTTATTCTGTAGTTTTTCATTTTTAATGCCCTTCTATGAAAGTATCATTAGACATATTTGTGCACTTATAGGGGACTCCAGAAATAAACTGTAAAGTATAAAATGTCACCAGGGTCTTTGTCTCCTCATTTTACTAAAGCACTTTTGTTTGCCAATGTAGCCACATTAGGGAACCTTAGAATATATGCAGAGACAATAGACTTCACTCCTAAGTCACTTAAGCACTGGTGTCATCCAGTTCAAAAGGCTGAGGAAGAAACTCCAAGCCAATCCCTTAGTTCCCATTCAAAATCCAGGCCCATTTCCTCAATTTGCTCAGCTGAAAGGGCACAGACCTACCCCTGACCTCCCACTGGCTGCCCACCTGCTCTCAGATGACTAAGAAGACATGGGTGGGTGTAGTAGAGGGTTCCTGTCCCGGACTTTCAGGCTTAGCCTTAAGGTTTAGGCCCGCAGACCCACAGACTCGCATAGATGCTTTCAATAGTTTTAGGCTGATCAGCCTAAGGCCTAGGGACATAACTTGCTAACTCTCTACCCTTCATCTAACCCATGACTCTTATCCTGTTCAGCCATGTGTCTCGGTACCTTTTCTTAGAGCAGCATAGTTGTCCTCTGCTTCTTCTGGCTTCTCTCTGGTATTCTGCACTGTTTTGCTTGTTCCTAGAATCTTTTTAGTCTGGTAGCCCTGCCCACATTTCCTGTCTGCCTTTGGCCAATCAGCGCTTTTTATTAAACTCATAGGTGGGGACCATTATTTACAATGGAACAACATAATCTCCCTACAGGTGGGGATGAGGCCGGATCCAGAAAACAGGAAGCTTGTGGGCACTTAGTGGGCCTCCAGACCCAGCACAGCCTGGGAGGTGTTTTTTTCTGCACAGGATCCAGCATCTGCTGTGACTAGTGTTGATGTCAGCCAGGAAGTAGCAGTGGCTGGGAAGTAAGTAGAAAAACCATCCTCGGTCTTCCTAGAAAAGGCCTGTGTGGAGAAGATGCCGTTGGTGCCCATCTGCAAGGAGGACTACAAGGAAGGTGAGATGGTTCATGGGCATGGGTACTTGCTTCCAAACCTCACAGTTCTCTAATGAGGTGGCACATGAACTCCACCCCATGAACATTTTTAAAAGAGCAACATAATGGTGATCATTGAAGTCCACAGGGTACCCACCATGCTCCAGTTACACATGCACCTACCATATCATGTATACAAAGGAATTCTACTCACTGATTATGAGACCATCCTAAACAACTTGCTCAAGTTTGATGATGGTCCTGCTCCATCCACCCCACCCATCCAGTGTAGTGCTACCCTGAGGTGCAGAAGCCCTGAACCTGTCCTTTATTTCCACTACTGCACGCCCTGGGCATCAAGGCCTTGCAAAGGCTGCTGTATCAGCATACACAGCCTCCCACTGCCCTAAATGAAGACTTCCCTGGAAGCCTAAACTTTGCCCATCTTACTTTCTGCCTAGGGTGCCAAATTTGTAGTATTTGTGCCCCCTTGAGAGATGATCCTTATTCTAGCACAGCAGGGGTCATGAAGCTGCTGCACCCTGTCAGAAGCTGGTCCCCAGAAGAATAACAGCTGAGCATGGCAGCTAGTTTTTCCACTCTATAGACACCTTGTGAAAAGCAATGAGACCCACACCCAGCCTGGCACAATCCATAGCTGTGCTTACATAGAGGTCCTCAAACTGACCATTCTAGAAGCATAGAGATATTGCCAGTTTCAGCTGGTCATCCAGCGACTCTCCTTAATGGAAGAACTCATGAGGGTGCATAGCAACTTTGGCTGTCCTAGCCATCCAGCTGTATGTTCAGAAATAGGCTTCCTACTTCATGGCTCTGCACTTCACAAGACTCTACAGCCTGCACTGCCTGCCAGCATCCAACCTGCACTTTTAGATCTCACTGTGGGCCCACTGAGCATGCTGAGTGGCTAGACTCTTGAACATTTACCAAACAGCAACTCTGAGAAGGTGGCCATTGGTGAATGGCCTGTAGAACTGGTTTTCTAAGACTTTAGTAGTTCACTGGAGCAGCCAAACTGGGAAGGTGAGCCAATGACCAGTTGCTCCTAGGCTATCCCCCACACTCCAATATGGGATATTATCCTGCAGGAGTTAACCACATGCTTTGACAGGAACATTCCCCTCTCTAGCTGCTGGCTGGAGTGATTGTGCAAGGGTGGTGGGTTGAAACCCTGGGGTTACTCCCTGCCCTAGGGTTCCCCTCTCACTAGAGGCCAGGCCCACACATAAAGATTCAGAGGAGGAGCTTCGTCACCATCCAGGGACAGTATTCCACCCAAACTTCTTGTTGAGAAGTGGTCTTTTGTGAAAGTCTGACTCCTAAATTCCAATCAAGCACTGGCTAATGCTGGATAACATTGTTACTCTTTGAAATATCCTTCAAAGTTGTTTGTCTTTCCTGGGGAAAACTGCCCTAGGGGAGACAATAATCGCACTATTCCCCTGGAATTGGAGCCTCATGTGAAGCAGCTAGGCACCAAGGAAGATCAATCCAGTGTTCTTCCTGCCAGTATAGGTACTGTCTTAGCAGGAGGCCACAGAGTAAGTAACCTGAGCTTCAGGATAAATAATAATAATAATAATAATAATAATAATAATAATAATAATAATAAAAACACCTCAAAACCAGGATGCGATGCCATCAACTTTGACTGATATTGATGTGGAGTCTCTCTGTCCTCTGGTTGATAGGAGGTGGATAGTTGTTGCCACAAGAACCACTGGGCTTTTTCTAGGGCCTGCAGCCTGTTGAGCAAGGGGGTGTGAAAGGAATTATTAACTTCTAGCACAGGGGACAAGTCTAGTCTCTCACTGGAGGGGGAGTCTCATACAAAATTTCATAAAGGGTCAGGTTACACATGAAAGAGGAGGGGATATTCCTAGCTCTAAACAGAGCATAGGGCAGGAGCATAGTCCAATCTTTTAAGCCAGTTTCTACAGCCAATTTAGTTAAGGTCTCTTTAATTGTTCTATTCATTCTTTCTACCTGTTCTGAGCTTTGAGGTCTATAAGCACAATGTAATTTCCAATCAATCCCCAATATCCTGGCCACTCCCTGACTTACTTGGGCCACAAATGCCAGTCCATTATCAGACCCTATTACCTTTGGTAGGCCGGATCGAGGAAAAAACTCTTCCATGATCTTCTTGATGGGCAGTCTCTCTTTTGGTGGGGAAGGTTTTTACCCATCCTGAAAAGGTATCTATAAGAACTAGCAAATATTTTTGAGCACAGAGTGATGTAAGCATTTTTTAGGACCAATTTCAGCCTTTACGGTGACAGCAACTTCTCAGGGCCTAGCTCTGCACACAGCATGGTCTGGGCACAGGTTAGGGCCTGGTGGATGCCTTGCAACTCTCGGGGCTCAGGACCAGCCCAAATCCGGGTCAGTAGGTCCTGCACCAGCTGACCCACTGCTGTGTATCGGTTTTGCATTAGCATGGTGGCTGCCCGGCCCATCTGCCTCTCTGGTGCCAGCAGAGAGCAGAAAGCAGAACTCATGGACCGAAGCAGAGGCTGCAGCTGCCTTGGGCGGCCCAGGTGTGGGGAGGTTGTAGGGCTTCTTGGAGAACTCTCCTTCTCTGAGCTGCTGGGGGAGCAGCAGTCTACCTCCTGAAGTGAAGGTAGTGGAGGAAGGCTAGGGCCCCTCTGCAGCAGCTATCTGGCTGTCTTGGAGGCAGTCTTTCGGTGTGGCTGGCCGATGTCCTTGGCAGCACTGGGACTGGGGAAGGAGGCATAGCAGGTGGAGACAGAGGGCTGGAGGTTTCTGTGGACACTTGCACTTTGAAACTCTTCTTGAATTTCTCACGTTTGGTAGGGTCCAGATCCCCTGGGAAGAGGAGACTGAAGAAGCAGAGGGCTGCACTAGTGCCCTGATCCAGTTCTTGAGGGGAGTGTACCTTTAGCCTGAGTATTGGTGGGCTTTGGAAGGCCTCTGAATCTTGGTGTTGGGGGAGGAACTCCAGAACTCTATGTCCAGATGGGAGATAGTCTCCAGCTCCTCGTGGGTGGCTGCCTGATGAATGGCTCTGGGAAGTCGGAGTGGGAGGGGAAGAATGTCCCTGCTATGGCACTATGCACAGATGAGCTGGACCAGATCTTGGAACCTGAGCTCTGAATCCTCTACATCAAGTGTTAGGGCTAGCATGGCATGCCAACATTCCTGAGCCCTTTTCTTCTTAGGACAGTCCTTGGCCCAGTGTCCTGTCTCTTTGCAGTAGGCACATTGGTTTGGGTCAGGAGGGCGACAGCATGAGCCCAGGTTGCTGCCTTTCCTAAACCTGCCTCTCTCCTCACTAGTACCTCCAACTACTGTGGCCAGGATTTTTGTTAATTCTTCCATTCTTCATTTCTCTCTAGCCATTTCTTTCTCTTCTTCACTCAAGCTCTTATAAAAGACTTTCTCTGCCTCTTACCAGATCCCTCAGATTTAAATCTGCAACCCATCCAGACGCTGTAATTTGCATCTGATATCCTGGGATGACTGACCAATAAAAGCCATAGCTACTGAGGCCCGTTGTTCCTCGGCTTGAGGATTAAAAGGGGGTAAATCTACAATAAGTTTTTATTAGCCTTTCCAAAAACACTGAAGGTGGTGCTTTGGAGGCCTGGACAATCTCACCTTAGCCAAATTGGTGGGCCATCATGCGGCCATTCAGAGACCTGCTATTAGAGTCTGGCGGATGGACAGATGCTCCCTACCTTCATGTGTATTTGGGTCCTGACACAATAAGAACATATCATCAATGACATTCTGGAGTTGGGTGGATCTCCCATCCTGTTCAGGAACCTGCTTTATGGCTTCTAAAAACTCTGTCTTGTTCCTCTGTGGTAAACAGAGTTCCTAGTAGCTGCTGACAATCATCCCAAGTGGGCTGATGAGAAAACATACGAGATTCTACTAATCTAGTTAAAATTAATTAATTACTTTAACACCATAATGTATAAATGCAACTTAGTCATCACTCTGTTGTTCTTAATTCAAAGTTCAGGCAAAACCTTGTTTACATCTATAGAAGACACTGACCAAATTCCTCTGCCTCAAACAATAATAATTATCAGCATCCCACTGAGGCAAATCAGTCAGTGTGTCCCGACCCGTGAGACTTCAATGAGTTCCCTGTCACCTGTAGAGAAAGAATGATAGGGGGCAGGAGGCACAGAAGAAATGACCACAAGATGTAAATATCTCTTCAAGTGGTGCTTGTCCCTGAGCTCTCTGTACTCTCTGATTTGAGGCCCAAGAATACAGTCTTAACTCTCATTTGATGCCCATCATTCCTTAGTGCAGACTCTTTTACATCTGGAGTTAACTTTAATGTTGATATTCTGTGCTGTTGTTCTTCCTTTAATCTAGAGAAAAGCCTTAATTTTCAACATCCCTCTGGGTCTGTGTGTAGCCTTCCCATGGATTCAGCATTGTCTGCTAGGTAAACATCATCTCCATGGTTCTACATAAAACCTAAACAGTCTGCTCTACTCTGAGGTCGAATCTAACATTCATTTGTCTCTCTTTATCCCCAGACTCATAATACTGCAACTTCATAACATGAATAGATTAATAGATTTTATACACACACACACACACACACAGAGAGAGAGAGAGAGGGGGGGGGGAGGGAGGGAGAGAGAGAGAGAGACTATTTAACTCCTAGACAGTCAGCTTCCAGAATTTATCAAGACAACAGACACAAATATAATTCAAGACTAAGATTTTAGGATTTACCTATTCCCTTATTGTAACAGACAATGTTTCTGACTTTGAGGAATAACTAAAATAAGAACAACTTCTTATCAGGCATGCAAAACAAAACTGATGGCCCCCTTCTAAATAAATCTATAACCTAGAAGGATCTTCAGAGAAAGGAAGATTATTATTTAGATCAGAGGAGGAAGCAGCCCACAGCCTCAGCCAGGGAGTCCCAGCCGCTTTCAATGGAGAAGAAGTCTTTAAAGAGCCTCAGTTCTGATGAAGCTGCTGACTCTATTTCTAGGGTCCTCAATGGAGACACTACCCTGAAGAAGACTGTAAAGAGCAGCACCTTTGGAAGGGCAGGAATTAAAACCAAGAATTTTATTCAGATCTGGATCAAAGGAGCAGAGTGCAGGACAAAATAATGCAAAAACAGGGACTTGAAAGTTTAAAACCTGACTACAGTGAACAAAAGGGCCAATACTGTAAGGTGGGCATCTCTCCCCACTACCCGTCGTAGGATAGGAGTAACTGCTTACTTCATGTCCCCTGAGCCCACCCTTGTTCTGGCCTGTTGTTTCTGCAAAGGAAAGTCAGGGGAGGGGGAAGAGGAAGGGGTAGGCAGGGGGGAGGAAGTCTGGAGGGTAGGGAGGAGGGGGGATGAGGAGAGCAAAGCGAATGACCGGCATCCTGCTTCCTCAGCCCAGGGAAACTTGGCCAGAGGTTCCTGCAGTGGGGAGTCAGGGAGGGAGGAGGAGGAGGGGAGAGGGTAGGAGGAGGAGGCTGCTGTGGTGGGTAAGGAGGCAGAAAGGCAGAACTCAGAAGAATCAGGTGGGACTGGGACTAAGGCAAAACCGGAGGAGGTGGAGGATAGGGATTGGGGGCTGAGGGGGCAGCTAGTAATCAGGCCATCGGGCCAGCATGGCTTTCACCGGTCCAGAGTCAGGAAAGAGGAAGGACCTTACCCATGCTGGAGGTTCTTCTTCACATTAATCTTGCCAAACCATAATATAGATCTGTTGGTTGGGATGCCCATGTCATCCAGGGTGAAAGACACCATCCCTGACCGCTCCTATGAGTGGGAGGTGAAAGGATCCCTCAGGAGGCCACCCCACCTGGAAGGTGGGCCATTCTGACATACAAAACGTCTGCCACTTGTCCTTCTTTACAATCAATAAGAGATTCTGGCTGAGCTCTCTCTCGAACTTCAGACCAATGATCCAAAGTCAGAGAGAGGGGAGTTGAACTTGTGTGACCCATTGTGGGTTGTTTGAGATAGATCACAACACAAAGCAGAAGCAGAAACACCAAGGCAACGGACAAAAATACAAAACGTCTCCAAGACTTACAGAGTGACATACACAATTTCTGATGGCTCTATTTCCCTAATCCGTTTGTCTGCTGGCAACAGAATTACTGAATCAGAACCTCCAGGGCATCCCCCAGAGTAATGGCTTGCAGCCCCTGGACAAGTCTGTCAGCTGCAGTCAAGGGGGAGCTCTCGCATCCCCACTGACAGCCATACCGCTGGCCTGAACAGAAACAGATGTCAGGGGAGCTCAAGCGTCCCACTGACCAGAAACCGATGCCAGGGGAGCTCATAAATTCCACTGACATGAACAGAAACAGATGCCAGGGGAGCTGACTCTTCCTACTGACTGCCAGCCACCAACGCCAGCCTGAACAGAAACTAAAATAAACAGAGCCTGAACAGAAACTAAAATAGACAGAGCCTGAAAACTCTAGGCAATCTCAAAACCAGAAAAGAAAGGCCTTATTTATCCCAGGAGATGGCTGTTGGAGTCTCCTGTATGGGCAGAAATCTAGGTGGAATCTCCAAATGTTAGGGTTGAGAATCTCACCGCATAAAGAGGACTCCAAGAAACACACTCTCATGCAAAAGCAACGGGCAAATTTAATCAATTACCATGCAGCATGGGACTCAGAGTCACAAAGAAACAGAGAGCCCCAAACTAAAATTAAGTAGGCCTTTTATAGGGTATAAGGAACAAAGAAGCTTTAAGCATAAGTCATAGGGGTAGGGGTAGCCTTGAGAAGCTTTGTGGCCACAGCAACTGTGTGATTCTTCTTAGAACAGGGTGGCCATGTAGCCTTGAGAAACAGGTGGCCACAGTAACCATAGGAAGCAGATAAGGTTTTACTGAGACATTTTTAACAGCAGGGTGGTCTTGGAAACTTGAGCACATTTTTTTTTGCTTGTCAGAAAAAGGGGGTGGACAGTTTGCACAAATTCTTTCTTAACATATAACAGCTAAGTAAATTTTTTAAATTCAAGGGGACAAATACTAAAATTCTTTAAGACAGACTGTAAGCTGTAAGATGCAGAATCAACACAACAGACAAAGCCCAAAAGCAGTTTGCTTCCACAAGCTGGACAGGGGTATATTTGCTCTAAAAAAATCCTTATGCTTGGACATATTTTTTTCTTTATGGAGGGGGGACACCAAGTACTCACACTTTGCAGAGGACAAAATGATCTCTCAAAGACTTGAAGTGATTTGAGTTGTCCAAGACACCTTAATTTACTCTCCCCTTCCCCATAAAGTCCTCCACTGTCCCGTGGTGATCTCTCAATTTAGCATAATAACAGCTAACACTGATTGGTTTGTCTATTCTACAAATTAGTGGTGAGGCAAGCTCCAAAGAAAGAGTCCCCACATGCTGATTCCTAACTGCTGACTCTGTACAAGCCCTCCCCCTCTCCAGTACTGAGCTAGCCTGTGAAGTTTAGCCAACAGACCGTTGCCATAGTGATGAGAGTTCATTTTGGTGACACTTCTGTCTTGCCAGACAACACCGCTGTCTCCATTGATTCTGATGAAGTCAGATACTGTATTCTAAGGATAACAAGAATTTAGAGAAGCCTCTGCCTACCAGACAGTAGGGAACTAAGTTCTATTAAGAACCACAGCCCTGGCTGACTTTGGTTGTAGCCATGGAAAGACTCTTAAGCAGAATCCTCAATTAAGTTGACTCAGATTCCTGATCCATAAATACCCCGAGAATATACATACATACATATATACATACATACATAATAATACATACATTTGTGTATGTGTATATAATATATACTCATATATATGTGTGTATGTGTGTATATGTATATATGTACATATATATGTCTTAAGCCATTGCATATAAGAAGCATTGCTGTACATCAATAGATAATGGAATCCCCTGGACACTGTGTTAAGAAAACTAAGCTTGGAGATTTGTTTTAAACAGTGATATTTACCAACTTACTGGTATGTATCAGACCTTAGATTTGAAACTTAAGACCTGCTTTGTCAAATCTCTAAACTTATACCCTCAACCTTAAATCGTACAGATGCAATGGCATTTTTACTTTGCCAAGTATCTTAGGTTACATCTCTTGCTTCATCTCTGGCTATGGCCACCACCTCTCAAATGCCACCTTCTATATTTCATGATGCAGAATAACTCATATGGTAGTCCCCCTCCTAACAGTGAGTTTTCCCAATTAGTATTTAAATGACATTTTGCATACTTCAAGAAGTTTTCCTGCAAACACAGCCTGATTTAGAAGTCCTGCCTTAGGTTTACCACGGTGGTATCTCCTTCCACACATCACTCCTATGAGCTGCTTAGCCAAAATCAGTGTGTATTGTGGGCAGGAATTTTGTCAGAGCTTGTCACAAATGCCTAGAAATTCAGGAAGTGTTTGTTGAGTGAGTGAAGTCCAGCAGAGTATCCTGAAGCTACCACCAAGGTCTGCTGATTTGGAACATTCTTCTCTCTGCCACCTTTTCTACAAATCAGCCTAGTTTGAAGTTTTCCTTACCAGGCTGCTTAGCAACCTACCTACCACTGTTCTCCAGTTTTCATTGTTCTTTTATTCGCTCATCAAATATTCCTGCAAGCTTATTGTGACAGGTAAGAAATAAAGGCTGCTATGACCTGGCTCTTGACCCTACAAGCTTCATAGTCATGGTCAGGTTCAGAAAACAGAGCACAAATATGAGACTAACATTACGTGCATTCACCATCAAAAGGGGTAAACTTAGCCTTTGAAAGTTAAGATAGCACTAGCTTTGAGTCTGATGCAATCCGAGTGGCAAGAAAGGGATTCGGGAGAGAAATGGCTGAAATGAACACCTCTGTTTCCCTAAATTCTTAAAACATGAAGTTTTAAACAGCTGTGCTTAAACAGACATTTCTTAAAGATTTCATTCTGAATTATGTTTAAACAAAAGGTTGTCCCTTTAAATTGTGCCACCTTTTATTTTGAATTAAAAAAAAAAAAACCCTGTCATAGCCATTTCACTATTCAGAGAGAACAGGCAAACAAGTTTCTCTTGTACCCACGGCTCCTTTTGTAAGGATAGAATTTCCATGACATGTCCAGCTGGCTTAAGAGGCAGAGGCCCCTTCAGGCTGAAGTCATAAAGGACTCTTGGAGAAGTATTTAGCCCTCTTGGGTTGTATTGGTACAGTACACCAAACACTGAGAATGAAGATTATTTTATCAATATCATTAGGGATGGTACCAAACACAATGCCTGCCATGTAGATCTTGTGGGAGATTGTGTTGTTTCATTGTAAATAATTGTCCCACCCACTGGTTTAATAAAAAGTGCTGATTGGCCAAAGGCATGCCAGAAGTGTAGGCGGGGCTACCAGACTAAGAAAACTCTGAGAACAGGAAGCACAGTACAGAATGCCAGAGAGAAGCCCGGGAAGCAGAGGACAACTATGCTGCTCTAAAGAAAGGTACCAAGCCGCATGGCTGAACAGGAAGAATCATGGGTTAGATGAAGGGTACAGAGTTAGCAAGTTATATGCCTGGGCCTGAGGCCCATCAGCCTAAAACTATTGAAAGCATCTGTGTGTCTCTGAGTGGGTCTGTGGGTCTGCGGGCCAAAACCTAGAGGCTAGGCCCAAAAGTCATGTCCAGAAACCTCATACTACAAGATCTCTAGTGACTCTCCACAGTTCTGATTCCTTTATGGTTACATTTCTATTATGAATAGCAAGACTTGGAGGATCATATCACTTCAGGCTATTTTGATAAGAAAAATAAAAGCATGTTTTCTCCTCAGTGTGCAGATAGATGCAAGTACTCAAGAGCATGCTACATGCATAGTGAGATGAGAATGCTCTATATATAGCCTAGTTCTAGTAGCCCTCAGGGAGTCTCTGCATAACTTTACTACCCATTATATTTCATGGTGGGTGTGCTAGAGATTTAGAGATGAACAAACCTAGGAATAATAGCTTCTTCATTCTAAAAGATAAACAAATTGGTCAGGGAATCTTGATTAGAGTCACCACCTCCTCAGATGCAGGATGCATTCCTTGGATGTGTGAAACTGAGTTATTATCACTTTTAATGCATCCTTATGATAACATTTAATTTTTACTTAGGTGTAGCAGAAGGAGCTAGAGGCATCTCAATGGTTAACAGAATTTGCTGTTTCTACAGAGGACCTGAATTTGGTTATTAGCACCCCATAACATGCAGCATAGTACTGTCTGGAACTCCATGGAATGTGGAGACCAGTGTCATGTAGACATATACACCTACATATAAATGATAATAAAAGTAAGTCTTACTATTAGCAATAATAAAATAGAACAATTAACATTCTTTAATAATATTTATTATAAACCTATGCATTATTTATTTTTGGAAAATTTCAGAAAGTTTTGGAGCTTCAGTTGGTTGACTGGATGAGAAGGGAAGCCTGCAAACCTTTCCTCTTTTGTTTAAGAGTCTCTTGTGACTTCATCCCTTCCCTTACTGTTGGCCTTTCTCCTAGCCTCTAAAGATACTTCAGTCAAACCTTTATTTTTTTCCTACTTCATACTGCCCTGACTTTATTTCTCTTGGTTTCTACAGCCTCTACTGAGAAGGAATTTAAACTTTCCAACTGCCCTCCTTCACACTACAGGGTAAAGGAGGCCCCCATATCCACCAATATTTTGCTTAAATCAAGACCACCTGTAAAATCATATGACCAGATCCACTAGGCTCTCTCCCCTTCTTTACTTTTGGGGCCCTACCCAGTATTTCTGGCCTTTCTGAAATTTCTTTCTGGAAATTCTGTGCTCCCTTGACTTCTCTGGCCACTTCCTTATAGAGTCTCCTAAAGGTTTTTATATTCTGTCCCACTGTCTAAAAGTATGTCATTACAGTGGTCTACAGTTCTTCTTTCTCCATGCCATCCTTGAGAGTCCAGACTCTTGCAACGGCCCTTCTCTCACCTGTAGTCTAAGACCCAGAGCTAAGCCTTCCTTTTGAACTGACATCCAAAACTCTGCTGAGCTTACTCTGGGATGGCTCCTGATCCCCACATCAAGAAGAACTGGATCATAATTTCTAAGTTCCAAGTTTTCTGCAAAGACAATACCTATCCTTTTTTGGGTTACTATTACTCTGCACCAGGTCCTCATTGTCTCTCCCCTGCTAGCTCTGGTGAAAGAAATGACAACTTGATTTTCTTATTGCTTATTTACAACTTCCCATATTTACACCTTTCACAGAAGGAGATTTTATGTTTGCTTAGCTTCTCTTACTGCTAAAGAATCTGGGACTGTATCTACCTAACTGATAAAAATCTGCTACAAGTCTGGAAGGACCTTTACAATTAATAATGAAGTAATCATTGGCTCTTTCCCTATTTTTGTAGCTTCAAGCACAAATGTTACTTGTTGAGCTCAGGCCACTATCCTCTGATGGTTAAATGGTCTCTATGAAAACATAAACTGACAAAGCACAAATGCAAAAAACAATGTATTGAACCAGGCACAGACACCTGTCACCATCCCTTTACTATGTAAAATAACACACCTCTTTTAGCTTAAGCTACTCTTATGTGTAGCAATTCATATTCGTTTCTAAAACACTCTACTCCTAAACTCCTATTCTCCATGAATTTTAAACAAATTTGACTATGACCATCTCTGTCATACACTCTTGGATGGAGCTTCCTCATCTTCATGGAAAGCTGATGCTGTCTCTCAATCCTGAAAATAGAATAAGCTCATCTGTCATATCCTGTTCTTTCCAGCCTTACACTCTCAGACAATGGAGCTATTTCTAGGCCCTGTTCACAAAAAAGAACTGGGTCTTGGTATGTCTCTATGGAAGATGCTCTTTCTCATTCCTACCTCCAGATGTTACACAGAGAATTTTCTCTCTCTTAATGTGTAGTAATTGGGCATCTCTGCCTTAGCCTCTTACTTAAAATATACAGTTCTCTACTTACAGTTATCATTTTTACAGGCTATAGGGCCTGGTGTATAGTTTTTATGTAATGCTACACCTTTGTCCTCTCTCTTTAATTCTCTTATATACCTTGAGTCTCCACTTTAAAATGATCCTTCCTCTGACCATAAGAGAAGAAATGTGCCTTACAAATTACTGGGCCTCTCTCTAATAATATCATTGGCACCAAACCCCCTTATATCTTCCCTCACCCAAGACTCCTGCCTCTCCCTTCCCTAAGCCTATATAACTCCCCTGCCTGATGCAATAAAGTGAGATCCTGCTTTCACAAGTCTCCCAGCTCAGTGTGCTTCTCTCTGGTGGCTAGGGGAGGTCTGGGTTGCAAAAACTCATCATCCCGGGTGGGAAATGGCTACTAGATGATTGCCTTGGACTGACCCTGCTGGTAATCGCTGAGTAGTATGCCCTCTAGTGGTCCCTGGGATAATTAAAAACCTTCTTGGCTAAGATATATATATATATATATATATATATATATATATATATATATATATATATATATATATATATATATATTTATATAGCTTAGATAAGATTTCTCCTGGGTTCACCCCCAATCCTAAGGGCCACTGCTCACTCCCTGGTGCCAAAAATCCGATGGATGTCTGGGGAACCCGTATGGGTCGAGCACTGGGTCATGTTCAGCCCTTGGAGGCACTAGTCATTGGAACTTCCCTGTTTTTGTTATAAAGTAGGCTAATGGATCCTGGAAGTTTTTACATGATTTAAGGAAAAATAATGAGAGAATGATTCCATTTTGGAACCCCCCTCTGGGTTACCTCCCCTGGATACCAGCCACTCGTAACAATTATCACTTAACCGTTATTGATATTAAGGACTTTTTTCTCTATCCCACTGCACCCAGATGATATGGGAAAGTCTGAATTTTCTTTGCCCTCTGTTAATTTTTGGGGTTCAGACCAGAGATTCGAGTGGACTGGTTTGCACCAGGGAATGGCTAACAGCCCTCCCATTTGTCAATATTTTATGACACATACTTTTTCCTCCTTAATGAAATGTCCCAACATTTTGTTTTATATCTATATGGGTGCTTTATTTCAGGGAGCCCCACTTTATCTGGCCTTCATGAACTCACCACTGAATGCCTTACCGTTTTAAAAGAAAATAATTTTAGCGAGGCTCCAGAAAAGATTCAATCCATTCCTCCTTTTAAATTTCTGGGCTCCATTTTGACTCCTGATTCGGTTTCCCCCACCAAACCCCAATTACATATCCAAGAGTCTTACACTTTACCTCAGGTTCAGAAGATATGAGGAGAGATAAATTGGCTGAGGCCTTGGGTCTCTGTATCCACAGAACAGCTGGTTCCATTGTATGAGCTCCTGAGGGGCTGTGACCTTTCCTCTCAAGTTGTTTTGTCTTTCCAGAGTCTACAGATTTTACATCAGGTTCAACAAGCCATTTATACAGCAGCTCTGAGGAGGTTTGACTCTGTCCTGCCTGTCTTCCTATATATATATTTACTGGGGAAACTTTATGCACTGCATTGTTGGCACAGGAAGGGGAACCCACCCATTGGGTTCATCTCTCAGTGGGCAGGGCCCCCAGGGTATATTCTATGACCAACCAGATAGCTGACTGTATCATTACAGGCTGAGATATTGCAGTCAGGACATTTGGCACAGAACCTAGTTCACTGATTGGTCCATGCAAGATCACTGATTTCCCCCTGGCTTCTATGAAATAATAATAGAACTGCTATAGCACTTGAAGGATTTTTAGGAAAAATCGACTGCCATTATGGACCTTACAAATGGATGAGCTCCTTTCCCTGCTTGGAGTGGAGACCCCCTAGAATTATCCTGTCTGAGACCAACCCCAATTTTTTATGGTATTTACTGATGAGGGGGGCGATTGGGGGCCTCCCTAGTCAAATTCCCACCCCTCATATAGGGGGAGCAGCCAACATCTATAAAATCAATGTCCCATAAGGTAGAAGAGTCCACACAGAGCTTAAATATATTTTCTTGTCTGCAGCTAATTTCTCCCATGCCTGCTGGGCCTCAAGACATGCCAGAGAAAAATCCAAACATGCTATTAGCCAAATGTTCCAATGCTTTGCTACCCTCAGGTTACCTAGCCAAATTATAACAGACAATGGCCCATGCTCTATTGGCAAGGTCTTTACAAGCTTTTTACATACCTGGAAAACTTTTCACTCTACTGGCCTTTCCTATAATCCTAGGGGCCAGGCCATTGTGGAAAGATTTAATCAAATACTTAAGGCTCAAATGTGGGGATTCAATAAAAGCTTCAGAAGTTTTGGAGATACCAGAGGGAATGTACCCACAGTCTATGTGGGGAGTTAATAACAGCTCCAGAAGTTCCAGAGCTCTAACAACAGTCAGTCTAGGAGAATCAGAGAGTGGTGATTCCCACCTTTAATCCCAGCACAGGGAGTATCTTGGGAATGGTGATTTATACCTTAATCTCAACTGAGTCTGAGGTCATTTTAGATTATAGAAGGAATTCCAGGCTCTCAAGCAGGCAGTGGTGGGGCCACGCCTTAATTTACCAAGAGAATATTTAAGCTTAAGGCAGGCATAGAGTTGAAGGAAGCCAAGCCAAGGGAAGCGAGGCTGAGGAAGCTGGAAGACAGCTGGGTAAGATCTGATTGTGGTGTTTATTCTCTCTAATGTCTCCAACTTTCTCAGAGATCTATCCCTGAGTCTCCTTTATTTGTATGACACTCAAATACAAAAACAAAGGGGGGATCTCTACCCCCACATGATCAACTAAGAAAGGCATTATTAACTTTAAACATTTTGAATTCTTCCAGAGAAGATAAATACCTATCTCCCTTTCAGAAACATTGGTCCTCATCAGTCACCTATTGCACCATTTAGGTTAGATGGAGGGACCCCCTGACTGGGGCTTGGAGAGGACCAGACCTCCTCCTCACTGCAAGAAGAGGATTTAGAAGTATCTTTCCTCGAAATGAGAAAAAGCCCATCTGTATACCAGCTGGTGATCTTAAATATTTACTCCAACAAGGGGATAATAATGATGATGACTCCAGGGAGTGTCCCATCCCTGAGAATAGTCTTTTTTTTTTTTTCCAGAATCAACTAAAAATGTGGTGCTGTCCCTTGTCCTAATGCTGATGTCAACCATTTTGCCTGGTGATTGGGGGACACATGATGCCATTAAATTCCTATGAAAACAAATGATAAAGCCCTGTGACTGTGGCAGAAGAACACATACATAAATTTCAGCCCCTTTTGGGGTGGGCCATTAGTTCTATAGACTGTGGCACTAAAATAGCCCATAATTACATTGACTTGTCTGGATCCCCAGTCTCCAGATCCAATCAGTGGATACGCATAGAAAAGCCAAAAAATTATACTCCCAGTAAACAGCAGACCCGGACCCTGCTCCTGCCAGACATTTTACCCCACAATGCATTCCACCTGCTATAGCTCAGCCCAGATGTGTACTCTCATGGGCTCCAATAAAACCTATTGAATGAGCACCAGGGGTCAAAATGTCATTGCAGGCCTCAGCTTCGGGGGAAAGTGGGATAGGACAGTGACAGGTGATTCTGGATCTGCTTCTCTCCCCCTTGCTATGGGTCCCAGGGGCAGACTGTCTGCTGAGAATTGACCTCTCTCATTGGCTATTCCGATGGTGGAGGAGTCCAAGCAGAAGCCAGAAAACAACAGGTTCAACACAAAATAGAACAGCTTATTCTGGCTCTGTATCCAGAGCTCAATTATTATCCAGTTGCCCTTCCTGAAAACTGGGGTGACCTTGCTGTCAACCCCCAAACAGAACTCTCCTTTGTATGGCCTTTACTGTGCTTATTCAAACAACTCCTTCTGTCAGAGCCCCCCCCCCCCCCCCCCCGACATTAGCCATAGTAGCAATACTACTTTTACTAATGTTACCTGTACTCATTTGCATAATTCTTCCTCTGCCATGCTTCCCATTACTGCCCAACTTCTCCCCTCATTCACCTCTAACTCTTGCATATTGGCTCCGCCCTCTCCAGGTAACTTCAGTATACTTCAGTGGGCCATATTTCTCCCTCCTTTTGTGAGCAAAATGTGACTATACATATTACTAAACAATGTATTCCTCCTGGGATAGCCCTTGTTTGGGGAAAGGGGATGGCCTATGATTTCCTCCCTATTAATTGGACAGGCCTTTGTGCCCTGCCTTTCTCATCCCTGATATAGATATAAAGCCTGGATATGAGGCTGTTTCTGTGCCCTCTTTTGATTATATAGGGAGAAGATCAAAAAGGGCCATTTAGATGATACTCCTCCTCCCTGGGCTGAGGATAACTGCTGCCAGGGCCACAGGAGCCATGGGATAGGCCTGTCTTCCCATCTTCTCAGGAATTTGTCCCTTTAATTAATTGATGATGTAAAAACCATCTCCAGCACTATATTGGACTTACAAAGTCAATTAGATTCCCTGGCAGAAGTAGTCCTCCAAAATAGAGGGGATTAGATCTACTAACTGCAGAGAAAGGAGGTCTCTCTATGTTCTTACAGGAAAAATGCAGTTTTTATGCCAAAATGTTAGTAATTATCCAGGATAAGATAAAAAAACAAAACAAAACAAAACAAAAACAAAAAACAAACAAACAAAAAAAAACTCCAAGAAGACTTAGGAAAGAGGTGAAAAGATTTCCAAGACAATACCCTTTGGACTGGCTTTCATGGATTCCTTCCCTATTTTCTTCCCCTACTTGGACCTCTCCTCCTTCTCCTTCTTACCATTGGGCCTTGTATGATCAATAAGATCACACAATTTATCCACCAAAGGCTAGGGCCAATTAAGATAAATCATGTTTAGGTGCTTTATCACAGACTGGCCACTCAGGAGTCTGGTCCATAATATGACTAATGGTCCCACTATGAATACCCCTCCTCTGCTCTCCATTTAACCAATGATGGGTAAGCTCTTGGTGGGCTGAGACAACCTAAGACAGGTCATGGAGCAGGGCCCCCTATTTGAGATCCATGATACTCAATGAAAGGTAAGATTTCCATGTGGGAGACAACCTAAGACAGGGGCCATGGCTTACAAAAACAAAAGGGGGAGATGTTGGGCCTCTCTCTAGGCCTCATAATGATCCTGGGGCCTGGTGTAGCTTCCAGAGCCTGCCTCAAGTTTGTTGACCTATTTCTGGCCATGACTTCTGCATATGAATGACTCAGCATAGCCCACCCAAAGACCACCTCTGCCTAATTACTGCTGTCATAACATAGTATCATTGGCACCAAACCCCCTTATATCTTCCCTCACCCAAGACTCCTGCCTCCCCCTTCCCTAAGCCTATATAACTCCCCTGCCTGATGCAATAAAGTGAGATCCTGCGCTCACAAGTCTCACAGCTCAGTGTGCTTCTCCCTGGTGGCTAAGGGGAGGTCTGGGCTGTCAACACTCACCATCCTGCTCAGCCCCAGGGAGTGACCGGCTGGACCAGCTCTCCCTCTGCCCTCATCTGCTGGTGAAAACCAGCAACAAATATATTTTTAATGGTCCTACATAATCACTGGAATATGTTTAGAGACACATAATATTTTATTGTCTTACGTTTCACAGACTTAGCATTGAACCTGCCACACAATGCTCATGTGTCAGGTGTATGTAGGGACCTTTTCCACCAATGCTCCATATGGTTAGAATCAATGAGAATTCCCCAGAAGATGGTCATTACAATACAATTAGCCAGAGTGGTTATTATTATGCATGTGGGGTTACTAGCCTGTAAGAAATGGGAACTACTCCATGACGAGTGTGTAAGCTCATTTTAAGCATAGATAAAAGAATTTTAAAATTTATGTGTCCATCCTACTTAGGATCACCTTAGACAATTAGCAATCTTATTAGTACATTTCTAATTGGTTAGGGATACAGAGCTGGAGTAAGGTTATAGCTTTTTCATTTTTGGACAAGTCTGGACAAGTCCATGTATTTGTCCTTATTTGTTATCACACATTGGGAGTGGTTTTGCCCAGGCCTAGTATGTGCAGGCTTTTTGTGGTGTTTGCCTGACCAACTCAGATAGAGGATGTAAAGTAAAAGGCAGGTAAGTGTGAATAAAAAGAAAGGGTGAAATAATGAAAGGAAGGAAAGAAGGAAGATAACTAGGAATTTTTTATCTACTTAGTTGTGTGTGTGTGTGTGTGTGTGTGTGTGTGTGTGTGTGTGTGTGTGTGTGTGTAAAACATCAATGAAAAAAAAGCACATTCAGCCAGCAGGTGAGAGAAATTCCTCCAAGCTGCATGACCACTGCTGCCACTCACTGGACTCTGCTTCCCCAAAGCCTACTCCATTATTCAACCCCCACACCTGAACATCCTCCCCATGGGCAGCTCATCACCACAACCCCAACAGATTACATGGGTACAGGTACAACCTATACCAGCAGGACAAACAGTGAAGTAATTGCCAGTGTGAGAATATATTCAACAACAGTAATGGCAATATTGTGCCACCAGAACCCAGTGATCCTTCAACAGGAAGACCCGAATATTCCTACACTGCTGAAGCACAGAAAAACTCTTAAAATAACTTCATGAAGAAAATAGAGACCATTATAGAAGAAATAAAAATTAGTATTATTATTTTTTATTTTGAGTTTATTTCCTTCTGTGTAGCCCTGACTGTCCTGTAACTTACTATCTAAATCAGTCTTGCCTGGAATGTGAAGATACTTCTGTCCTTGCCTCCTGAGTGCTGAAATTAATGGAATCTTCCCCCTGCTGAAAATTAATGTTTTTATAGGACCAAAGTGTGCCTCTAACAAATAGGTTACAGTTTTGGTTTATATTTATCACAATTGAAACCATTGTGTGGGATGTAAGGTCCTGCAATGTAGCCCAGGCTAACATAAACTTCCTATGAGTGCTGAAATCTTATCCTGAGTATTGGGGTGGCCTCCGTTATTGAAGTCATAGACAGGGATCACATAGTATGTGTGATGAAAGGCAGAGTTCACACTCATAGGGTCTCTTGAAATTTCCACATTGCCTTTACCCACCATACTGTTCTAAGCTTCAGGGGTGAGGACAGAAGCCTAGTAAACTGGCCTCCAACTCAGAGAACAGACTGTCTCTGTCTTCCATGTGCTGCTATTAAAAACATACACAACCAAAGTTTAGCTAATTTTAGTGTGTGTGTGTGTGTGTGTGTGTGTGTGTGTGTGTGTGTGTGTGTGTGTGTCTTGCTGGGTACAGATATATGAGTTCTTAGGTTGAGTCCAGTGATTACAAAAGACAGAGACAGTATAGTAAGAGCACATTTAATGAATGAAGCATCATATTTAATGAAAATTTACAAGAGCCATTTATTAGCAAACTGCTGGAAAAATCATTAAAGAGCTCTGAAGTGTGTGAAGAGAGTGTATGTGGGTGTGCAGAAAGAGAAGAGGAGAAAACATGAATAACTAGGCAGGGGAGACAGCAGGAGAGATTTTCAGAGTGAGGATTTTTTAAGCTGAAGTAAAAAAAATTACAATTAGAAAACACATGTGTTTCCTTGTTTTCCCCTTAGAAAAAGTCTAGAACTCAGTAAATTTATAGATATTCTTGCTTACACTTGAGGTAATCATAAAGTACAATCTCCAAATGACTCTGATACGTAGCCCAAACCCTATCTCTAAACTTTGTCCTAACCCTTATCCCTAAACCTAATCTTAACCCTAATGCTGATCTGAATGTGGGGCCTAAAGCAACTTGCCCACACATCTGCCATGACAGGCTTCATGAAAGCCAGACAGAAAGCAGGCTCTTGCTGGCAGCACCTGGTGGTACCAGAAAGGGCTCATGAGCAGATACCATCTAGGGAGAAGTTAGCACCTAAGGAAAAATATCTGACATTTTAAACATGTTCTTTCTAGGAAAGAGACAGATAGTCTCTAGGTATACCTGCTGATCTGCTAATAAAGGGAAATGATTACTGTTAAATGTTGAAACATTTCTAGAATTTAAAACAGCCAATGAATTTATAACAGGTACCCCTAGCCTGAGTTTGGACCAGTTCGAGGACTATAACCTCAAAGCACTAAAACACTTAGAGCTTTTTAAAAATAAAAGCTTTTGCCTCATGCTGCTCAGGTCACTCTAACTCTACCATTATGTTGGACCGATGGAGTGGCCCAAGCTAGTTTGTTAATAAAGAAACTCTTTGCTGTTGCATCAGACCTGTCTCTTGGTGGTCTTTTGAGGGGTCTGGACTCTGGCCAAAACATTTTAAGGCTCGCCCTGGACTCCTAAGCCCACCCTGACTACCATCCATTGAGTCTCAAGGAGGCATCTTTCTGTTTTTTGTCTAGACAAAGTCTGCTTTCTGTATCTGTATATAGAGCTCTTCCTGTGTTCTGTGAAGCCTACAGGAGATCTAAGTGGATATGCAAGTGGATCACAGGCTGGGGAACTGGAAGACATCCAGGACTCTGCAGTTGGGTCAGGAGATCCTTCTGATGGGGAACTAGATTCCCCTGGCATCTCTGAAGACACTAAGAGGTCTCATGGCCACAGGGGATTTGATTTGGGTCTCATTTTGAAGTCTGTGCATGGCTATTGTTTTGTTTTTCTTTATTTATGTAAATATTTTACTGTGTTTCTCCTCTTGTGGTGGCTAGAGCAATTTTAAAATCATGAGCCAAGCTAATAATCATCTTACTCCCTTAAAAATGTTCCTAGATCATTCCAAGGACTTTAAGAAAAATGGGTGTCGTGCTGGCATGAACAGGGTGAAACAAGGACACCTTAGGTCTTTGTGTAAGTTAAATGGCCCATTTTTGATCTCTCCATTATAAGAAAAACTAAGGATGCTATTACATTTACAGAAGACCTGAATACATTGACCAAAATTCCTGTATTTCTACCTGGGAGGGTATATAACTTGCTCTCCCCCACTGGCTTAAACCTCTGGTTTCTACTCCTCCCAAGCTCACCAGGACCACTGCCGGTAAAGCCAGCCAGATAGGCCCTTGGTATAGACTCTTATCCTAAGGTCTTTAAGTGATGCTGTTTCCCTGGGAAAAGGTTTTTTTTTTTTTTTTTTGTTTGTTTGTTTTTTTTTGTCTTCTGGTTGGAATGTTCCACCTATATAAATGTGTAAATGCATAAACAATGTGGCCACAGTATGAATGTTTAATGCTTAAACTTGTGTGTGTGTGTGCTCTAGATAAAAACTATACATGGTCAGCCTCTGAGGCTGAACGGCCAGTGGAAGGGACAGAGAATCCCTTTGGTTGATAAAGATTCTCAAGTTGTTCCTGCCAGAACTGTGTATGTCATAATTATCTGTTTCTGTGTTTCATTGCAGAGGCAGGTGCTGCTGGGAAGGATGGAAAATGTGGGTTTCCTCTTCCCTTCCTTGCTCTTTTGCTCTCTGGCCCTGAGTGTGAGCAATGGCCTGCAGAGCTAATTCTGCTTCAGGTTGGAAAGTTTCGTTTGTCTTGTTAAAAATTTTTTCTATTTCTCAAGAAAGTTAAATATTCTTGTTTGTTAGAAAGTTTTATTTGTTATTTCCAAAATGTTTGTAAATTTTGTTAAAAGTATAAAGTTAAAACAAAAATGGTTTAAATTTTTTTTTTTTGCTCTCTCTGTTGTTAATAATAGCCAGTTATCACCCACAGCTGCTGTGACTGCGTTTATAGTCAGGAATCAGAATTTAGCAGAAGTTCAAATTTTTTTGATGTAGATAATACTGACACAGTGACAAAATTATTAAATATAGTTTAAAAATCTGTTAAAATTAAAACTAGTAACACTAAAAATTGACAATTGAAAATCCATGCATAAATAAACTTAAGAAATTATAACATGATGCTATTTTAGATTACCACCATTTATATTCATCCACATGGCTAAGTTATCACCATCTTTGGTCAGCCACATGTCTGGCAATCATTTTTGCTAGGTTAATAACAACCCATTGTCCCCATACTGCTTACCTTCCTCACCCATGCTGGAGGGTGAGGCTCCCATGGCCTGCCGGGGGGGGGGGGGGGTGTGCTAATCACCAAACCTGACCAACATTTGACTCCAAGGGCAGAGAGTCACTGCCTATGGTTGCTGAGCTATATGGAGACTGTGCTATAACACTGTACCCAGGGCTGCTTTGATCATTTAGATGCAATGCGTTAGAAATATTTGCCACCTTTTAGAGGGGTTGGTTACAGATTACTATTAGTTAAGAGAAAAAAAAAACCTACTGCTAATTTCAGATGCTTCATGTTGGGAATATGTTGCTACAGTGTAAGTATGTTTGTTTCTGTTCTTGTTTGAAATATAGTCATACAATATTTTCTAGAATACTGAAAAAAAAAACCACAAAAGACTTTAATAAAAGTTTTCATGTTGTCCAAAAAGTAAAAAAGAGAAATAACTAAAATAAAAAATATTATCTAAAATAAAGATGCCTAAAAATCAGAGACAAACAAAAAGTATATAAAATGTTATAAAAAGTCAAAAGTAATATAAATTTTGTTTGCTATTGTTTTTCATACCTGCAGATACTGAATTTACAAAAGCTATAAAATAAGTTAAAAGTTTATTTGTATTAAGTTAATTTTGTTATGTTTTCTTTATTTTAAAAATAGCTGATGACTCTTCACTACAAAATGTTTATGATATATATGCATATATAGACATGTATGTGAATTAGATTTAACTCTATGTATGAATATAAGCTATCTTTAACTCTGTATATATACATACATATGTAACTTAGATCTAACTCTGTATATGTATAAATATAACTATTATTTTAAAAGAAATGTCTAAATTAAAGACTACATTTCTTTGTCCTAATAAGTTCTCTCTTCACTGTGTCTTCTTCTAGACTAAGGGAGCAACAAGCCTCAAATATTCTGCTTTAAAAACAATTCTTGTTTAATAAGATGTTAAAGTTATACCTCGCTCTGACAGCTAAACTTTAAAAATTAAAAGTCAGCCAGGTGATAATAGTTTTAAAAACATAAAGCACCAGAGCCCATAAGTTTCCACTCTTCTGAGGTTATAAAAACATTTTTAGCAGAAGTGACCTGAGACCACTTGCACGTTAGATGTTTGCATTGAAATTTATAAGAATAATAAAAATATGATTGTAAAATAGCAATAAAAATTTATAATTTAAGAGTCACTAGTACATAAACTATATTAAAAAGACAAAGCACTAAAAAAATTAAAAACTAGTGGCTGAAAAATGTCTCTCCCTACTCAAGATCTATTCAGTCTTAAAAATGTATGTCTAGACTCCTTGTCTCAACTAACTTTATGAAGCTTAAGCTATTTAGATAAACTAAGTCATATAAAAATTTTTATTTTTGATACTAAAGAAGTTTCAATTCAATATCATTATTTTTAGGGCTAAACCTGACAGAAATAAATTGCAACCTCCTAATATTATAAAAGTAAAAGCTGCTAACATATTAAAGGTTGTTAAAAAACACAAGCAGTCAGTCAATCTTATAAATAATCAAAGTTCTTTAATTATAACCATGCTAAGTACTGATGTGATTAATTATAGAGATGAGCTTTATTTGGTCCCTTATATATGCTTTCAGAGTTGAGCTTACAGGTAACCAAAAATAAAGTTGGTCTATTCAGATATACCTGGGAAGTCTTCATATTCCAGAGATCTGCAGAATATGGTATTTAAAAGTTTTATTTAAAGACTTATTATATCAGACAGAAACTACCAGACCCTAACAGTGAACCAAGATCTCTAAAAAATGATTATGAAGTATCAAAATGTCTCCATTTAGATTATGGCTGTGCTGATCTGGGTAAGATACTTGCAATCAGGACTCAGCCCAGACTGTGGACAAGCTTCAGTACATTAGAGAACTGATTACACCCTTTTGCCTAGACAAAGTAAAATCAGTCTTCTTTTCTATGTCCCTCTACCATGGGAAAAACTCCTCTGTTATGGGCCTGGCTGACAAAGATTATGTTGTTCTAATACTTCTGCCTTCAATGACATAAAAACCTGCATATAACTAACTAGGTATGAACTGGTCTTTGTCTTTTTTTTGTAGATTTGGAAGCTCAGATTTGGAATGCTCAGTCTGCACACAGATATAATTTATCCTTCTGAGATCTCTGCAAGTATTGACAGCTAGGCTAGCTATAACTTTGTCAGCTTGGCAGCACCAGACAATCAAATACTTCTGCAAGGCAATAACCACCTTGCAAGCTTATTTTATGTTTGTAAAATAAGGTCTTGTTTTTTCTAAAGCTACTAGGTCTCTTAAGAGATTATTAGTACTATTATATCTAAAACTCATGTCCCTTTGTAATTTATATAAGCTTCAGCGAATTAAGAAACATTGTAAATTTAGTACTTTACAGAAGTCAAAGAGACTCTAGAAAAGTATAGCCTAAGTTTTTCCCACATATCTATTCCCAAAGATAATATTTTTCTCTCTCTTGTTTTTGAGACTCCTGCCCTTCCCAATTGCTAAGCCTATGAGCCTAAAATTTAAAAATATTGTTATAGCCATGTTGAGGGCCCAACAAAGACCACCAGGGAGCTGGACTCAGGGCAAACACACAAGGGTCACTTCATTCTTTTGGACAAGTTTGAATACAGAGAGGTTCATACCTGGACTACAACCCTATGTTTCAATGCAGTGAAGGAATTCAGCTCAGAAGTGAGAAGGCTTTTAAAGAAAAAAAAAAAATCCATAAGTGGGGTGTTACCCATCTTGGCATTTCAGGATTGGGTAAACAGGTATGGGGTACAGTAATTCTTGGAAACTTTTGGTTAAGCTTTCAGTGTAAACTCAACTTTTGAACACATTTACTGTCAGGTGTGTCCCTGAGATTTTTTTCCTAAATTCTTCTTAGACTTAGGGCCTGCCCTCAGGCACCGAATGGTTTTTCCCTGAAATTAAGTTGTGTAACCATAAGTCATTATGTACATAAATGTTAACTTTTGTTATTAGTTTTAATGTGTCTTGACATATTTCCACTTAGCTGGGATATACAACCTGATCCAAAGAAATACACACTCTAGACTTGCTGAAAGCTAAATAGACCAGTCCAGAAAACACAAATTGTTTCTGTCTCTACAACTGGGTCAGACAACTACATGCTTCTGACAAATGCCCCAATTTACAGCCTTTTACTAATATTTCAGCCTTTTTGAGCCCTGACAACAATGCCCCAGTGTCAGCATAAAATAGTTACAGGAGAAAATATGTTGTCCTCTGTTCCCCGCCCATAGCAGGTTAAAATGATGAGTTAAAAAAAACTTTGTGAGATAAAAGACAAAATGGCTACCTATAATACCCTTTGACATACTAGAAAAATAGACACTTGACCTTCTGTATGCAGAACAAAAGAGATATTATATGGCCCTAAAATTATTTCTATACAAATTTGGTTGTACTCAAAGGTTAGAATTACAGGACCTTAAAAATGCCATTAGATTTAAATATCATGGCCCCAAAATTTGTTAGTTAATGGTTTTCAAGTCCCATTACCTTAAATCTTTAGGCAGGCAACACTAATGATTGGGTCTTGTTATCTATACTTGAAAAAGAAAAAATGTGGGGCCCAGAGCAGCTTGACCACATAACTGCCATGACAGGCTTAATGAATGTCAGACAGAAAGCAAGGTCTTGTTGGCTGCACCTGGTAGTACCAGAAAGGGCCCATGAGCAGACACCATCCAGGGAGCATCCAGCACCTAAAGGAAAATACCTGACATTCTAAACATTCCCTTCCTGGGAAAGAGACAGATAGTCTTCAGGTATACCTGCTGATCTGCTGATATCAGGAAAAGACCATTGCTAAATGTTGAAATATCCCTAGAATTCAAAGCAGCCAATGAATTTGTTGCAGGTACTCCTAGCCTGAGTGTAGATCAATCCCAGGACTGTAACCCCAAAGCACTGAAGGCTGTAGAGCCCTCTCCCCAATAAAAACCCTTGCCTTGTGCTGCTCAGGTCACTCCTACTCCACCATTATGTTGGATGGATAGAGTGACCCAAGCTAGCTTGTAAATAAAGAGATTCTTTTCTGTTGCATTAGACCTGTCTCTTGGTGTTCTTTTTGGGTGTCTGGACTCTGGGCACAACATTGAAACTAATACTAAGACTAAAAATAACTCCAATCATAATCCTAAATTTAATCTCATCCCTAACAATAATCCTAAACACTAACTCTAACCCAAACTCATACCGTAACACTAACCTAATCCCAATACTGACCCTAACCTTATCCATAAAACTGAGTCCTGAACCATTATCCTAAACATAATCCTAAACCTAAAATAACCCTAACTATAACCCTACCCCAAACCTAATCCTAACACTAACTCCAACCATACCCTTAAATAACATTACCCCTAGCATTAATTGTGAACACTAACTCTAATCCAAACCCAAACCCTAACACTAGCCTAACCCTATTACTGAATCCAGCCCTATCCATAACACTGAGTCCTGAACTAGTATCCTAAACCTCAAAACTAAACCTAAACCTCATGCTAAAAACTAACCCTACCCATAGGATAATCCTAACCCTAACACTAATTGTACACCTAACTATAACCTTTAGCATTAAACTTAAAACTGAATAGTATTTTAATCCTAACCCAGATTGCTAAGCATAACAACAATACTGGGAACACTAACCTTAAAAGTAACCCTAAACAAACTTAACACTAAACCATAACCCTAACCATAAGCCAAACTCTAACTCTCTATACCATAAATCTAATAACAATATTCCTAAAATGAGCACTAAAGCAAAATCATAACCTGAAACCTAACCCAACAAATAGCCTTACTAACTCCATTCCTAACATAATCTCCAAACACAACCTGAACTGTAACCTTGAGTGTTAAACTCACCCTACCCCTAAACCTAACTATAACTCTAACTACTATAACATTACCATACCTATAATCCTAACACTTAGGCCTAATTCTAATCCCTAACCATAACAACCTTAACCCTAACATATCACTTACCTAAAAAAGTAACATTGGCCATAACCCTAATCATGTTGCCTGAATAATAAACCTAACCATAACCTCAAAGTGCACATAGTTCTAACTCAATGTTAACACTAACACTAAACCTTTATGCTAAAACTAATCTTAACTCCAACAAAACTAATATTGACTCTACCTATAAACCTAAATCTAAGCCTAATGCTCAACCATCCTAACCCTAACTATAAAGCTAACTGTAATTCAAGCCCTATTTCTAATCCTCACCTGAAAATCCAACTAACTGTAGTTCTAACCCTGAGCCTAATCCCAAACCCTAAACATGACCATAATCCTAACAACAATAATATTACACTATGCATAGTGCTACCAATTATCCCTAGACTTAATATTAACTTATAACCCTAGCACTCAACCTTTTTTGTACCATAAACCTAACCATAGCCCTAAAACCTAACCCCATCTTTAATGCTTAAGCCTAAACCTAATCATAACTCTAATGCTAACTCCTAACCCTAACCTGAAACCACCAGAATCCTGTAGTATGACGTTTCTGGCCCGGGCTCTTGGGCCCACCCTCAAGGTTTAGGCCCACAGACCCACAGACCTGCAGAGACACACAGATGCTTACAATAGTTTTAGGCTAATGAGCCTAAGGCCCAGGCATACAACTTGCTAACTCTTTACCCTTAATCTAACCCATGACTCTTATCCTGTTCAGCCATGCGGCTTGATACCTTTTCTCAGAGCAGCATAGTTGTCCTCTGCTTCTTCCAGCTTCTCTCTCTGGCATTCTGCTCTGTTCTTCCAGTTCTCAGAGTTCTCCCAGTCTGGTAGCCCTGCCCACACTTCCTGTCTACCTTTGGCCAATCAGTGCTTTTTATTAAACCAGTGGGTGGGACAATTATTTACAATGGAACAACACAATCCCCTACAGAACCCTAAAACTAACACTCTTATAACTCTATCCCTAATTTAACCTTAACTCAAATCATCCCCAAATTATAACTAGCCATAATCCAAACTCAATCCCATAACTATAACCTACCAGAAATAATAACCTCACCTTGAGTCTGATCCTGAACACTAAACTATAACCCCTACTCTAACCCACAAGCTTTAAGTCTAACCTAACCCTAACTGGAAAAATAAATCACATTTTATTACCCTTACCCTGACCCTAAATTCTAACCCTAATCCTAATTTTTATGTAGACTAGCCCTACCCCTAATCCTCTGATCCTGACCCTTTTTTAACCATCACACTCCAACCAGAAACATTATCCCAAACCTAATTATCACCCTCTAACCCTCTATTCCTTTAGCCTTAACCTTGACCCTGAGATAAAGCTCTGACTCTCTAAATGTGACCTTAAACATTAACAGTAAACCTTGACCCTGACACTAACAAAACAGTAAACTTTTGTACATAAAAGACAGTTAGTTAGTTAGCTCTACTTTAGATCTTTATGGTGTATGCCCATCAGGAGATTGAGGGCAGAAATAGATACAAAGAGTTAATCATTACCTTTGACTAACAACTAATCTCAACATTTGGGCTGCTTTATATTTTTAACATCAGCTATGTGTCCTTACGAACATTAGAACTCTGTGCCTTTCTTATCCTAAAATTGTCAAAACGTGATCTAAAGTTTTTACAAAACTTTGTTTCAGCCACATGATGCACACCAATAGTTGTAAGTGTATCATTTTAACCTTAAGAGAACTTAAGCCAGTTTTGCTCCTAAGGTGTTTTTTGACTGCAATCTAAAAAAAAAAAAAAAAAAAAAAAAAAAAGAAAAAAAGAAAAAAGAAAAAAAAAGAAAAGAAAAGAAAGAGCAAGAAAGAGAGAGAAAAGGTGAAGCCAGAAGCCAAGGTTTTTGAAGAGCCATGCACTGATTTCAGACTGTGGCAGGGTTTTCACTGGGAGTCAGAGGATGGACTTTCAGTGTCATAGAGATAAGACTCCCCAGGTTTAAAAGGGATGTGTAAGCTTAGGTAGGAATAGGAGAGGGATCAGCATCCCAGCTTAACCTCCCATCTCAGATCCTCCTTCTACTGTCCCCTGAAGGGAGTCCATTTGTTAAATGGTGTTGGGAGTCATTTGTTAAAGGTGTTGGGAGTGCATTTGTTAAATGATATGGGAATGTCTTTCTGTATACTGTGAATATCAATCTTTAAATAAAGGAGCTGTTTTGGTCCATGACAGGCACCATAGAAAAAGCAGGATGGGAAATCACAGGTAGGAGAAACAGGGCGGAGTCAGAGACAGACTGAGCCAGGTGCCAAAGAAGAAACATGTGAGGAACACAGGTGAGCCATGGGCCACGAGGCAGACAGAATAGTGGAAATGGGTTGAGTTAAGATGAAGGAACTAGCTAGCAATGTGCCTGAGCCATAGGCCAAACAGCATGAACTTAATATAAGCATCTAAGTCATTTTTGGGGCCTGAGAAGCAGCGGGTGGCTAAGGGGTCTGGGGATGCAGGTCTGTGGGTCTAGACCTCAGGCTGCCCAGGACCAGGAAACCTCACTGTAACAGATGGCTTCCCAATGTGGGCCAAACACCCATATAAAGTCAGAGAAAGATTAGAAAGGGTTCTAGATCACAGAAACTGAGCCAAAGCAGATTACAAATTGTGTATCTGAAGCGGGTACAGAGAAAGCGTAGCATCCAAAATGGCGCCGGCAGACTGGCAGCAGGCAGTGTAAGCTGCAACCAGGTTGGTTCCTAAAGTCTCACAGAAAACTCAGTAGCATGTGATTGATTTTCGATTTCTGTTTATTTTGAACAAAAAGGAAACAAAGACAGTTTCTTAGTAGCAGCATTTTCTTGAGTCTGCTCTGTTTGCTGACGGCGAACAGAGATGCAGTCCCTTTAAGAGAATTTACTGAGTCAGCTTTATCTGCAAAAACTATGTGGCTCTTTAAGAGAGTATGAGTATTGTAAAAGTTCTTCTGATTGGAAAATGATTAAGGATTCACAATAAAACAGATTCAGATTAAAAAAAAAAACCCCTGTAAACGGGTTACAATGTGTGTAAAAGGTATATAGGCTTCAGAGAGAAAAGAAAGAAGATAGAGAAAGTCTTTAAAAAGAGAAATAGAGTAATAAAAATATAATAAGCCACATAAAGATGGAAAATAGACACACAATCTAGATTTTGGTTATTATTGTGTTTTCTTTTAATTTTTTAACTGTTAATGAGCTAACTGCAGAAAGACAACGGATTGCAAAGGCTACTAATTTAAACAAGAATATATATTTTAAAGGTATTTTGATTATGAAATTTGTGTCTAAGGATTTATTGCTTTGGAAGAGTTCTGCTTTTGTTTCCACAGAAGATGAGAACCTGTGGATGACTTCCAGGGAAATATGGTTTCATCAACCAAGACCTCCTGAAAAAAATCTCTGATTGGAAGAGATGGTCATATCAGCTTCAGGGCTGCAGACTCAAGAACCCATGAGATTTTCAACACCCAGTAATCAGCAGAAAGTAGTAATGGAAAACTAAGCCCAAATTCCCAAAATATTGTTTATAAATATTTGGTTTCATTATAAATGGTTAATGGTCATAGTTAATTTCTTTCTAAAAAGAAAAAGGGAATATGGTATATAAATGATTTTTAAAAAAACTTGATTATTGAATTTACTTAGATCAGGAAATCAGCTGTTAATCTCCAAATGTTTTACATTGGTATGGATTTTGGTTTATTGATACAAATTTAAGGTCAATTCTCTTATGCTGTATTTTTCTACTCTTCTTTAAGATATGATGTTTATGTAACTGATTTAAAGTTGTAATGTATAATTAAGAAATGCATGTTAGTTAGATTTTTAGGTAAAGAAAGATATATTTCAATTAAATAGGTAATCTTCAAACACTTGTAAGACCTACAGAATATGGCATTTAAAATATCTTAAGAACTTAGACTTTTCTGGACAGTGGGACAGGTCTGCTCCTGGCAGCATCAATTTACTTCAAGAGAAAAATGGGCATCTAAGAAACTCCATATGGAGATTAGTTTCTTTGTGGCATTGGTTAGCCACTGGACATGAACCTGTTCTTATATTGACTGCTTGACAGTATGCTGTTAAAACTGGACATGCAGGTTCCATAGGAAGGTGACCTCTGAACTTTGGCAGAACAAGCTGAGATGATCATTCAGATTCCTGATTTGCAGAGAAAACTGTCAGACATTCTTCAAAACTCGAGGAGAAGTGACTGATAAATGGGCAGAGCAGATTTCCTGCTTCACTGAAATGAAAAGAGACTCTGGGCCTGTAGCCTGAAGATGGATGCCCCAACTTTATAAAGGAACTTCGGGTGACTGTCCAGGCAGATAGGTGTCATCTCTGTCGTTTCTAGATTTTGGAAGTGGCTTCCACTTCTGGTTTACTTAGGTAAACATATCCTTCTGTAGTCTTTGATGTAGTTGAAGATTAGATAGTTATGTGGTCTTTGATGTAGTTGAAGATTAGATACTTATAGATATAGTTTTTCTTAGTTATTTGAAAGGTTTATTGGATATGAAACTTTAGACTCACAAGGGTAAGGTAGATGATAAGAGTATTTTCTTTAATTTTGCTAAATACAAATAGACTAGATATTGTAACTGTAATTCTTGCTGGATGGCTATTTTGTTATACGTAATTTTGCTATGTTAAAATTGAAACTTTCCTTTTTGATTAGACAAAAAGGGGGAGGTGATGTGGAAATGTTTTCCTGTATGCTGTGAATCTCAATCTTTAAATAACAAAGCTGTTTTGGCCCATGACAGGCACCATAGAAAAAGTAGGAGGGGAAATCACAGCATAGGTAGGAGAAGCAGGACGGGTCAGAGACAGACTGAGCCAGATGCCAAAGAAGAAACATGTGAGGAACACAGGTGAGCCATGGGCCACGTGGCAGACAAATTAGTGGAAATGAGTTGAGTTAAGATGAAGGAACTAGCTAGCAATGTGCCTGAGCCATAGGCCAAACAACATGAACTTAATATAAGTGCCTGTATCATTTCTGGGGGCCTGAGCAGTGGCAGGCAGCTAAGGGGTCCAGGGCTACAGGTCTGTGGGTCAGGACCTCTGGCTGCCCGGGACCAAGAAACCTCACTGTAACAGTTAAATGGTGTTGGGAGAGCATTTGTTAAATGGTGTTGTATACAAAGCTCTCTTTGTAAAATGAACCAGTTGTCCAAGTACAGCTAGGTTTCCAAGGGAATTTCTTCCCCATACCTCAGTATTGCTTTCTGCCTCAATCTCCAAAGATGTGACTTCCATTAAATCCCTTGCTTCTATGTTAGTTATGTTGACATACCTCTTGAAAAGTTCATAGGATCTCAACCTCCCAGAAAGCTGTGGGATCCCAGATATCTAATCTACCTGGGTTCTTCTGATGTCCATATTCAGTGTATTTTCTGTGGCATATTTAGGAGAAAAGAGCTGAAGATTTATGTAACTCTGACTAGAACTTCAGTCCTAGCATGTTTGTTTGCCTTCCCAACGCTTCTCTTTTTATATCTCACCTCTATCAGGACCTTTCTGTCCGTCATTTCCCAATGCAGTTCTCTTCCCAGGCAGAGCTCAGGGATTTCTGTAGTAAAAGAAAATCTTTAAACTATACAGGAACAAATCCCAACAGAGTCCTAGAGCTTCCAACGTCCCGTCTCTGAGAATAAAGGTTTTTTTTTGTGTGTGTTTCTGATATATGAGATCAGGCCTCAGTGTTAAGAGAATTTATTTGTGTTGTTTAGATTTAAATTACATTTAGATTTAAAATAAGATGTTAAATTCTTACTTATATATTACCAATAGTCTTCCTCTCTTCCCCTTCCTCCTTGCCTCTGTGTATGTGTGTGTGTTGTATCTATGCCTGTGTATCTGTGTGTATGGACATGAGGTTAGAATAAAATGTGTGGAGGTCAGAGTACAACTTTCTGGTGTTGCTTCTTCTCTCCCAACCACATGGATATGGGGGATTTAAGTGAGGCACCAAATGATTTTAGCCTCGAAGCAATTTTCCAGGCTAAGGATGGGGACTTTGAAACCCATTAAAGTTTGACAAAGGAACCAGCTTTCATCTGGGAACATTGTTCCACACTATAATCCCAATACCTGGAATGTGAAGACAAAAGGATTTTGTTTTTTAGGTCAGGTTAGTCTACGTAACAAGGACCTGTCTCAAAACAAATAAACAATCATCATACTTGCCCATTTTTGTGTTCCTACCTTTGATCTCAGTACTTAGCAAGCTGATTAAGGAGGATCAGTACTAGTTTTAAAGACCTTGTTTCAGAATAAGTTTTGCACACAATGTTCAAATTGATGTGAGATTTTTCTATTTATTAAACCTATCAAATGTCTTCCCATTATCTTGGCATTGCTGAAACCAATATCAAGTATAAAAAAGTAGAACTTAATAAAATTTTTTTTTAAAAGTTTAATTAGAAAAATTAATGCTTAATGTAGATTCTAACTCTAAATTCTCAAGAGGAGAAATTTTATCTGAGCAGTTTTTATTACTTTAAATAAGTCAGCTTGTTAAACATACTCGTGAATTTATTTTTTATTAGATACATAATGTTATACTAACTAGAGACCTGAGAAATTAACATAAATAAAATCTATCTCAGAAAAAAAATTAGAAAGTAACCTTAGCATACCAGTAGAAAAAGTCAGTTCTGTTTTCGTTTCTGTGTTTTAAGGATGATTTAATTTAAGCAATGTTGCCCTTTTAATTTTAACACAAGCTCAGAATAAGGAATTAAAAGGATCAAACAGGAAGCAAGTATGCTATCTTTGTAAATATATTTCTTATGTATTTAATACTTTACAAATACTCATCTATTTGATACTTATCTATTTAATACTTCACAAACAGATATAAATAACACATTATGATTACAAAGCAAATAGGCATTATATAAAGAAGTCCTTGTTAACCAAATATATATGTACCCCCAACTAATCCTTGATATATATGCCATACAAAAATATTTTATTCAAGTATGCTTACATTTTATTAAAAGACACAGTATTAGTTATAATATCAAATAATGAACTTATTAGGAAAAGCACACCTAATACTTTATCTTATTCTAGTTAAACAACTACAGAGATAACCTCAAGATTCTCCCGGTTTGACTTCACATACACTTTGGGATCCAGCATTATTTCACCAATTGACCCAGATGACTCAAAACAGCACTTCTGCAGTCCTTGATACTCATTGCTTCAAACCATTAAAATTCTATTTAGAACATAACAGTTTACAAGACACATTTGGCTTAACAACAAAAGGCAAAAGCCTTTACAATTATTTATTTTTCAATTATGATTTACCAATCACAATATTGAGGTATAGCCAGCTTTTCCTGAGACTGAGCTTTAGAACTCACAGAATAACATATGTATGTTATGTTAAATATCTCAGTCACTGTAAATTTTAATAAATCCCATCTTATCTATACTGAGGTATAGACTAATTTATGCTTTGGAATATTAACTGAAACTGTAACATGCCTATGCTGCAGAATATTTGGTTAATGGTGCAAAAATATGTTGCATTCTTTTATGTTGTGTTTGTTTAACTTTGTGAAGTTGCTACTTTGCCTGTCTAATAAAGAACTGAACAACCAAATTGCTAGATAGAAGAGAGACATGGGTGGGTGATGTGGGAATGCCTTTCTGTATGCTGTGAATCTCAATCTTAAAATAAAGAAACTGTTTTGGGCCATGACAGGCACCATAGAATAAGTAGGTGGGGAATCAGAATAGGTAGGAAAGGAAGGGCAGAGTCAGAGGCAGACTGAGCTGAAGCCCAAAGGAGCAACATGTAAGGAACACAGGTGAGCCACGGGCCACGTGGCAGACAGATTAATAGAAATGGGTTGAGTTAAGATGTAAGAGCAAGCTAGCAATGTGCCTGAGCCATAGGCCAAACAGCATGAAGTTAATATAAGCATCTGAGTCATTTCTGGGGGCCTGAGCAGCAGCTAGCAGCTAAGAGGTCTGGGGCTGCAGGGTCTGTGAGTCTGGGCCTCTGGCCGCCCGGGACTGAGAAAACACGATGTAACAAATGTGTTTGTATTTGTTTGTGTGTAAAATGTCTCATAGAGGCATTGACTTTTTTCTTTTGAACCATGGATGATTGAATCCTTCTTTGTATTAAGAAAAGGTTAAAAACCTAGAGTCAGAATATAGGTAAAGAGAAATGGGATAGTTTAAAAAAGTAAGCTAATGTTTGGCTTCATAAGAATAAGACTCTGGGTATTGAATTGAAAGAAGCTACAAAGAGGAATAGAAATAATAAATACACACAAAATCTCTAAAACATAGCAAATATTTCAAACAGAAAACAAAAGCAAATGTCAATGATTACCTATTAAATAATAAATAGGCTTAGTGTGTGAGAGAGAGCATAGAAGAGATTGTGTATTAAAGATGTCTAAGTTACTTTATATTTTCAATGTAAAATAATAAAATAATATTTGAAATAAATTTCATTAATCATTCACTTATAGATATTTCAAAAACTTTCTTGTGCATATTGCTTTGTAGAATGTAATTTCATTACTTACCCATACCTTTAAAACTTTAGCATTCCAATTTTATATCTTCAGGGTTAGTAACTGAAGAGGTATTCATTAAATCAGAATAATACTATAATAAGATACCTCCATTTAAGAAAAAAATTTAATTTTCATTCAGTACTTTATTCTTATTTTATGTGCATTGATGTTTTGTCTGTGTGTATGTCTGTGTGCAGGTGTCAGGTCCCTTAGAACTGGAGCTACAAACAGTTGTGAGCTTCCATGTGGGTGCTGAGAATTGAACCTGAGTCATCTGGAAGAGCAGTCAGTGTTCTTAACTACTGAGCCAACTTTCCAGCTTCATTATTCAGTACTTTAATATTCTAAATTATGTCTTTAGAACTGGAGACAGAATTTACTTTCACTTTTCTTGGTGATTGGTGATTTGATAGTTGTGTTTCCATTTGGAGCATCGATTTACTTAATTTTTTAATTTTAATAGGTTAGAAAAAGGAAGAAATGGAATTCTCTACAGTGATTTCACAGTTCTGAGTCACTCAACAGCCAGGGCTAGTAAAAATGAGCTCCTTCTGGTCTTGCATGGAAGAAGCTGGGACTTTCCACCGATCCAGCCTGCTCAGAAGCAAAAGCAGCTTTATTCCAAGAGCAGAGTAAACAGTGCTGTTAGGTGACTTTTCTTGAAGTCTTCTATATTCATATTCTCTATCTCTTGTAAGTTTGAGAATCGTAGCATTGGAACAGTTCTCTTTTAGATTGAAGATCAATAATGACAGGTCACATAGGTTCCAAAGTAACCTACTTTACTGTGTCATTTACCTGATTTTCAACCCAGTCCTTATAGTACAAGATGAGCATGCCAGCATTGCCATTACTTTTTTTAATAATTTATATATTGCCAAGTACTATTTAGTATTATAATAAATAAATGGAGCCAGATATTGGGGGGAAAACGTGGAATATCAGAAGAGGGAACACACAGCCGATTCTCATCCAGCAAATGCCTCGGGATGAACAAGGTAGCTCCCATGGTCAGGAGTCATTAGACTGTTCACCTGAAGTGTAAAAGGGCCTTAGGATTCATTTCTCCTTTCTTATATTTCTTTCTCCTGCCTAGATATTTTACTTCATCCTTCAGTATTTCTGGGCCTAGGATTAAAGGTGAGTATCATCATTTCCTGGCTCTGTTTGGCCTTGGACTAACAGAAATTCAGAGGATCTCTGTGTCCCATGTTCTCAGATTGAACGCATGAGTCCCCAGTCCCTGCCCTTCATGGGTTGGTTGTGAGATCTGATATTTCAGGCTATTTTTATTGAATATACCACCATTTTAGTATATGTTTCTGAATGACATTGAAGGAAAAATGCTTCTAAGTGTCTCTGCTTTTACATTATGATCATATTCACATATGGATGTGTTCAACCAGCCTGCTTGGGAATAAGGAGATGCTACAATGAATGTGTCCAGACTCTAAGCAAAAACCACTTTCTCTGTTGTTTCGGAGCAAGTGGTTTTTCCTTAGAGAGTCTGGACGCATTCTCTCTCTCTTTTTTAATTTGTTTTGTTTTTACACTCGTCCTGTACTTCCCACCTACAAGTATAAAATTTTTCTCTTTCCTCCTGTCTTGTCTGTTTTGATAGCTATTCTTAGTAGTCAAAATGATTACCGCTCAAATTTACTAAAGCCCAAAGAGTTGGGTACACCTGTGAGAGATTTATTTAAAGGTTTTGAAATTAAAGACACATTTTAATCTGGATCAGTTGAGAAAATATGTTCCTTCTGCTGCATGATATCTGTTCACACCCTTAATCCCAGCACACAGGAGGCAGAAGTAATTGAATTTTCTGAGTTTGAGGCCAGGCTTGTCTACAGAATGAATCGCAGTCCTACATAGAGGAACCCAGTCTGGAAAATATCAATCCTGTCAGTGCTCCTGGTCAGAGCGAGAAAGCAATGAGGGATAGGAGACTGTTAAGTCTGTCCCATACTGTCAGTCAGTCTCAGGAGTCAGAAAAACGACAAACAGAATCATAACATATGAGACAAAAAATGGAACAACCGACCTTCTGGCACCCAAAACAAAACCAAAACTGAGATGCCGCCTTCCACATTAAATCCAAATTAACTAAAAGGGCCTTCTCTCAGTTTCCCAGTCTTTGGTCCTTTTGAGAGTCCAATTTGACCAATTCCAGGCATTTGCAAATTTTGGACTCATTTACAAAAGGATATCCAGAAAATCAAAAGGCCCATTTACAGAAGGATGTCCAAAACAGAGACACAAAATGAAATTAAACACAGAAAACATGAAAGTAAACACAGGACACACGGAAAACATGAAAGTAGACTTAACAAACTTAATAAAATCAACCCACTCCAAATTGTATAAAGTACAAGCTAGCTGGTCATACTGGATCAGGAGGAGGAAGTACATGGGGGTGGGCAGGAAGATGACAGGGTCAGTTATTGGAACCAGGGGCAAGTACTATTTAAATGCATATCTCTGCTGATCTAGAAAAAGTCTTTGTCTGGGGTGGAAAGCAAGGTCAGGAACCTTTGTGCTCTGTCTTCAAGCACAGTGAAAGCCTATAGGAGATGTTCTTGTCACTCAAGCCTCCATAGCCAATCAGGCTCTTCAGAATACCTGACAGTCAGAAGCGATACAGGGTCCTTCCTGTTGCCGGCTTTAGGCTTGGCTTTGAAGATGTTTTTGTGGTGTGTGTGAGTGCAGTGGCTGGGAGCTGAGCAGTGAGGATGGCTGAGCTGGGAAACCAGAACATGGTGAGTGAAGTGCTGCTGTCCACAGATGAAGTAGAGCAGATCAGATAACGAGGTGTGAGTACCAATTTGGTGAGACCTCCTCAAATCTCAATAGAATCTTGGTCCTGTAAAGTCCCACGTGATCTTTGAAAATCCCTGGACCCAAGCCAGGCCTCCGAATAACTTTGCTCTGAGGGTTGGATTTGCTCACAGAATTAGGAGCAGGGAGCTGTGTGTACAAACACCTTTGTTTTCAACTTCAACATGATTTTGGTGCACCAAAAGAAAGTAGGTGGCCAAACTAGGAGAGACCTAGTTTCTCCACTATCTTCTAGAAGTTCAGCACTTTGTATTTAACCTTTACATGTAAGATTTACCTATAGTTAATTTTGTAAAGGATTTTAAAGGCATATCACACGTTTGGGTAGCACTCTACTAACTAGTTCTGGTGTAGACATGTATAATTCATGATATAAATGATTTACTAATGCTGATGGGATAGTAAGTCTCAGAAAATAAAAGTTAGCTAAGAGATGATGGCCTCTAAAACATGCCAAACATAAGTGTGTGCTAACCAAGCCTGTTAGAGATTAGGACACTAGATTGCACATTTCTTCACCAGGATTGTCCAGACATTTGGCTCCAAGCCATTACAAAGGAGCCACCCCATATACATTCTGCCACTAGGCACAGCTCTATATTAAAGAATAAAAAGAATCAAAGCTGTTCAAAAGAGCATTGCAAGGTCAAAACCATTCTAAAGGCCTATTGTGCCATAAACTTCCAGTTTTTTTTTTTTTTTTCTAAAGAAAAGCATAGTTCTGTCAAATGGCCAATATGATGCCAGGTGACAACTGCTGAAAAAGCAAATCACTGTTAGGTTAAGAACTGGCCTGATCAAGCAAGGATTTTATTTAGGCCCTAAGGGAGAATAGAGGAACATTCTTGGGATAGCTAGTAACAGCCTGGGGCCTAGGCCTTAGACGATTTTCTAAGGGCCTGATATGTGGACTATCAAACAGCTCATTCCCTAAAATTAGTAATAAGCCTGAGAGAGCTAGTAATGATCTGGAACCTGTGTCTATTGAAGAGGTTACTTTAGATATTGGGAACCCAACCATTCTTACCACATGGGGCTATTGTTGTCAGTCTCAAGGCCACTGTGGCCTTAGTCGGTAATGTTCTTGATGCTGTGTTCCCCTTGTGTATTGTTTGATTAGCTTCCTCCTTATTATTTTGTCCCTTTGTATGATAGTTTCTGCGGACTTCATAGAAGTCACATTTTTCTCTTACTTTCTCCAATACAAGATGCTATTCTTAAGAAGCTCACTTGGCATGTGACAAAGATTGGGCCAGACTTCCCCACCTCAGCTTTTCTTCTATTTCCTACTCTCTACTTTTCTTATCATTCTCATCCCCTGCCATTTTCACTTCAGGATCCTGTCACTAAAGAAGTAGCTGCTGTTTCAGGTAACTGGTATAATTAAGAAACAACTCTGGAAATTACTTGACTGTGTAACTTACTCATCTGCCTTACTCTCTAGACCTACAAGTTGCCTGTCTCTCTTTAAATTATTCAAAGTGTAAAGTGGAGCATGAAGCTGAAAGACACAAGGATGATAGATAGCATATGCTGAACGCAAAATGCGTCTAGGCAGTCTGCTCTTTGAGCATTAGCCAGAGATCGATGTATGCTCTCACTAAAATACTTTTCTTTATTAATCTCCTAAGTATGTTAGGTAATTTCTCAATGGTAAGGTATATTACCTTTAAAACATTTTCATCTATTAAGAAAAGTGCTTCTGAGACCAGCTCTTTTACGTTGACTCAGGGTGCCTTGATTCCATTCTGTTGCTGCTATCCAGTGCAATGATCTTGCTGTTCTCTAAAACACACATCTCAAATTGTTAAATTAAATGACTGTATCACTTCACAGTTTTAAAATTATCCATTTGAGTCATGTATCTGACTATTCAATAAAGTCACAAGAAAAGGGTTTGCACATAGAGCATTGCTTCAGTCTTCAGATCAAGTAGGAGGAATAGTTTGTTGTGTTCACTTCAGAAGAAACATGATAGCCAATCAGCTGCTGGATTCACCACTCTGGAAAAAAACCTAGTTGTGGTAGAGGGAGTGATTTTGCAATTTCCTTGCATAATTTAATTTATATCATGTGAATGCTCACAAACCATATCTTGTTGGTATATAGTTTGGGAAGGTTATCTTGATCCAATGAATATTGAATTTGCAGTTAGACTGCTGCCCATGCGTATATGTTTAGTCCTGCAGAATATTTATGTCAGCTTAGAGGCTTGAGAAACAGAATATTGACAGTAACTCTAAGTGTCAGGTAACTGATCTCAGCAGCCAACATGTATATGGGCAAAAATCAACCTATGGATGACAACCTATTAATGACATTCTATCTAATAGGAAAGGGCTTATTTTTCAAAGTCAATATAGCTAAGTTTTTTAAATATTAAAAATACATTATTTTTATCATTTTATGTATCACTTATTTTTATCATTTTTCATATGTTCTTTAGGTTCATTATTGTTCTTATCTCTACTTGTTGCCAATTTCCAATGTTTCTAGGTTATTAATAGTTTCATTCCTTTTCTCTCAAGTGATGTAGATTACTGATTTCCATGTAAAGTAATGTCTCTGTAGCTTAGGCTTGCCTCATGTTATGTAACTGAGAATTCATTAAATACCTAATTCTGCCTCTGATACCCAGTGCTATAAAGGCAGTCCTGCAACTCCTTTATTCTGTGCCTTGACAGGGCAGTCAAAAGAAAATATAGACCAGTTAATTAAGACCTCTAATCTCTGCTGTTAGTAGAGACATAAAAATGAAGAGAGATTTGTGCAAAAATTGAGCTTGTTGACCAACTCTGAAGCTGGTGGAAGCACATTACATAAAGTGAAAAGCAGGATAGAGGTTGAGAGCTTTTCTACTTCAAAGTAGTTTAGAATAGCCAGGAAGAATTACATAATTTATTTTAGTTCCTCCATAGATGTCCGAATTGACCATTTCTTTGGTTCCACAGACAAGTCAATCAAGAATCTGAATAAAGGAATGACCTTATCATGACACCAAACTGCTATAGTAATAGCAAAATAAATCTGGGTAAAATGTTGTGGCCTTGATAAGAGAACTGTTATTTTTCTTGTTTTAGATGTACAACCTGAGATAAAAGGGTTGAGAAATCATTGATGTACTCTTAAGACAAATCTGTAATCTGAAGCACCTTCCATAAAGCCTGTTTAAACTCTTCAAAACAATTTTTTAGAATATAACTACATTGTGTTCACATTTTCTTTCCTTTCTTGAAGCCTTATCATGACCCTTCATTGTTTTCTAAATTATGGCCTGTTCGTCTTTAACAAAAGTCACACAATAACAATGAGACCTGTGTTTGGCTGCAGGATTTTCTAACTATGATGCAATGTGTAGGCTGTCTTGCACATTTAGTGTACAATGGAATGTGCATACAGAAAGCTTTGTAGTATGGCTGAGGAATAGAATGTGTTCTAGGAGAACAGAAAAAATGTCTACAAAAATAGAAACTTTCTAGACAAGGTCCCTACATGCTGGGATAGAAGGGCGGAGCTGGTAGGACTGTGCTGTCTAATTCATTACCTTTCTGATCACTAGGGGAGCTGCTAATATTCTGAGGCCCAGCTGTGTGGCCCTAACTCTTGGAATGCTCAGCAATCAGGAGTATTAATGGCAGGTTTCTTGCAGGTTTTTTCTAGAATTCTCTGCTGTAATTAATTAGATGTATGGAAGACTAAAAGCTATGCCATGGTGGGTATAGGGTGTTCAGAGAAGGTCTATTAAGCTGTCCTTTCTGTTGGTATTTTACTGGACCATGAGCCAGACTGTGCTTCTGGGGGTCCATGTGGTGACTTGAGCAGTAGGCCTTGACCGTTGAGCCTCCCTGTGAATGGATTTCCTGGGAAGGGAGAGACTCTGGGGGATACAAGCATATCCTGGCCTGGGAGGATATGCTTGTAATATTGCTGTCTAGTTAGCACACACAGGCATGCTTTTGATGTGAAGTGGAAAGAGAGATTAGAATACTTAATATCTGGTTAGTAGAAGTTCTGGATATTGTGTTCCACTTTGAGGTTTGTCTATAAATGTTACAAATAATTTAGAAAATGGTAGAAAGATTGTGATGTGGATCATCTTTCAGAAATACAGGATTAGAATGCTACTAACATTCTGCTACCAGCAGCTACAATAGTGTGTTTCAGTGAAATTTAATTTCAGAGACAAAATGAGTTTTTGAGCTGCAGAGATTTCTCAAGTGTGCATGGTTTTCAGCAGGTAAAGAGGTCAGAATCTATCTTATGTGAAATCTGTATCCATGTGAAAAGTAGTGACAGATTTTTAAATTATTCTTCCAAGTTGTTTTTCAATTGGACATTTTTGGAGCTTGGTTTACCTGAAACTACAAGGATGCATAAGAAATTGCAGAGTCATAGCAAGATATCAACTCCTTTTGCAGAGAGAGAGTTCTAGAGCATGGGGCTTTTGCCTTTGTAACAACTAACAGACTGTGGGTCAGGAAAAAAAAACCATTTTAAAGGTCTCTGAGTTAATTTTGTGTAATTTGTGAAGTTTATATACATGCAGAATCATAGGTACCTGGGTAACATTGGTCAAGAGGACACTTTTCCTGGTTGGTTGTTTTTAGTCTTTTGATTAATAGCTGACTATATTTTTCTGCTCTCATTCTTGATTTTTCTCTCTATCTTCTTTACTTTTTCACAAATATCGCACACATTTTTGATTGTATCTTTGTGGCAAGCAGAGAAGTCACATGTCAACCTGTGTGCTGTCTTTTCATAACCTCGTTCTGAGTGTTATCACTCAGAATTAATCAGCTTTACTGTTGTAAATTTTGGGTGCTATTGTTTGTATTTATTTATGCTGCAAACTTACCATACACAATATTTTTATTTTGATGCATCTTGTTTTCAAGAATTAATTTGTTTGCTTCTTTATTTGTTTAGAATTTTTTGTTCTTGTTAATGTGTGAGTATCTTTTGGTTATTGGGTAAAATGTATAGGTTTTGGTAGATGACTGGTCCATATATTTCTGGAAAATGATCTGACTTCAGATACCAACATCCAAGGTTAGAGGCTTATAATTATCTAAATGATTCTGTATACATTATCTCTCATATACAAACATATGTAAAATTTGCAATATAAATTATTTTCAAAAGAATTGTGACTAATAAAGGAATTACAGCAAAATAAGTTGCCTTATGTGTGTACTGATTCTCTAAGAATCTGTTATTTTTTAGTTAACTTTGACTCTTTAAACCTCATATATTATTGTTCTGTGTCCTTTCTACCCTCACCTGTCAAGCTGACACAGCCTAAGGCATCTGATGCCAGATCACTTGAAGGCGTGCCTAGATCAAAATGTCTGATTGCAGTGTCTGAGAGAGGTTATGTAGATCAAGGTGGAGAGGCTTCCCCACTGAGTTGTCGGAATCTCTAAGCAACTGACTGGGCTTGGGCTAGATAAGAGAGCTAGTTTAGCTTGAGACAGTGACAAAGCAAAACCAAAAGCCAGGAAGATGCTTCCTTATGTTTTGCCTGCATGTATTAGCATGAGTTTCTATCCTTCCATCCAACAAAGAAGAACTGTGATCTAGGGGTATTAAAAAAAAAAACTTTTAATTACTGAGTTGCTTTTTTCTTAGAGACTTTATTCACAACAATAGAGAAAAAGTTGGAACAAAAAATGGTGCCTCATTTCTTAGCTGCAAAGTACTGAAATTCTTAGGCCTGTTCTTACTATCCTGAGTGAAAATTTTCTGGTTCTGTTTTTCTTGTATTATTACCTAGCCCAGTGAGGCCACTGATTCATAGCAGGTTTCTTCCCAGCTTCTCAGTGCTGGGCTTATATTCCATGGCAGTGGGACCAGGATATATTCCTAGTGCCTTCTGAAACCCATTCCCTATGGAAGAATAACTTTCTCAGTCTTGATGCAGGTAGGATTGGCTTTATCCTGCCTCGTCTCAATATGTCGGACTTCTTGGGTCCAAATGGAAGGCCTTGTGCTCTCTGGGGAGTGGATAGGGTTGGGTGGAGATGAAAGTGAGAGGGTGAGGTTGGAGGGATATGAAGGAATATGATTGGTATGTAAAATAAAAAAATATTTTAATAAAAAAATAATCCAGTCCTAAAAAAGGGGGTGTGACTGTTTAGAGACACTAAAATTTTAGCATCTTTTGAGGTTCAACTAATAACAGACTCAAATATTTTTATGTAATGAAAATAAAATTTGTTTAAAAGTGCTTTGGTTTGGTTTTTGACACATTCTTTCCATGTAGCCTTGGTTGTCCTGGAAATTGCATGTACACAGGGCTGACCTTAAACTCAAGAACATACGCCACTGCCTCTGACTCCCAGAAGCTGGGAATGAAGGCTTATACCAGCATGCCTTTGTTTTAGTTTATTGAAAGAGTCTCAGTATGTATCCTTGGCGGGCCTGGCAAGCTCAGAGTTCTGATTGCCTCTGACTCCAGAGACCTGAGATTAAAGTATATGCTGCCACACCTGGCTGAGATATTTTTTTACATGGCCGCCAAATGGTGGGTGCATTTTAAAAATATGGACTAAAATTTTTTGGCCAGACTTACGTTCTTTGTGACATGATCTGTAGTAGGCTAAGGTGACTTTGAATTCCATATTTACCTGAGGATGGTCTTGTCTTGATGCTCTTAGCCGTGCAGAGCAGATGTTCAATTTATGATTTAAACAGGTACAATATGAAATTGTTGTTCCTTTTATTCATACTGTGTAGGCTATTGTTCAGAGTTGAAGAATAATCTTGGTTTTCATTCAGCTATGTGTGCTCTCTTTTTACTTTTTGTCTCTTTTGGCCCATGTGTACACATTTTTTTCTAAATCATCATTACTCAGATTTTCTTTTTTAAAAGCTTATTTTATTTTACAGTTATGATTTTAGATTCCTCATTATTCTAGGTAATCTTCATCTTGGAGTGAAACCAGGAAGGGCTGATGCTAAGCAGTTGGTTTACCACTCAGCTATTCCCTTCCTTAGAAATGCTTGCTTGATATTTGAAAATATTTTTCCATTGGTATGATTTCAGTAAGTAGATCAAGCTCTTTGCTCAATAAATCTTTTATGTTTGTTTTGATTTCATCTGTGGGTTTGCTCTGGGTAGGTAAATTGTGCTGTTTGATGGCTTAGTTTTATGGATTATTTGTTTCACGTATCTTATCTTTGAACAAAGACTTAAGCTTTCCTTGTGGATAGCATTGAGGCTGTGTAATCAAGTGTCTTTCCTTTGTCACAGGTCCTAAAAAGTACTTTTGCTAAACTACGTTTGACCTGTTTTAAAGTTAATGCATTATTCAATTTATCTGAGCTAGTTTTGCTTGGTAGCTTTCCAGGGATTCATCTATGTTATTCAAGCTGGTCTCACACTTGGGGTAATCCTGTTACCTTCCAAGAGCTGGTATTATAAATGTGTGCCTGGTAAAATATTATTTATCATCCAGTTATTTTATCCCTTAGTATATGTCTAAATTAATACGTGTATTGTATCAAATGTAAAATCTGGTAAGAAATGTAGCTCTTTTGTACAGGTGGAGAATCATTGGGGTAGCTGGGCCTTCTCTCTTCTTTAGCTAAAAGTTAAGGTTTTCCAGTTCAGATTTTTCAAATTCAGGATACATTTTCAGTCCTATGAAAGTATGGAGACATAATGTGTGTTTAAGTGAAGCTATCATTACTTTTCTATAGCAGTAACAATGGGCCAGGAATGTGCAGACAAAAACAAATTAAGAAATAGTTAAACTGCAGTCCTGGAGTATGTTCTTCTAGGCCACTGAAAACAGGTTGTATTTCTTGTAGGGGCACTCAGTGACTTGCATTGTCACAGCATTAGACCTGCTTAGCCAGCTTGGCTTTTAGAATCAGTTTGGTGTTTGTTGTAAATGTAGATGCCCTGGGGTAAGAATGCATTGATTAAGAGATTAAGCATAGCCAGAATCCAAGAGTGCCCTTGTCTCTAATTCAGCCAAGTAAAACTAAGTACCCATTCTGGTGCTTGTTTATATACAGTTGCCTCTTTATGTTTATAGCCCAAACCATTATGTAGTGGCCACTTCTGCCCCACTTTTTTCCTTAGAAAATTTCATATTAGAAAGTACTAGCCTTTATTTAAAGTTTCTTATTTGTACTTTGCCTACATGCATGTCTGTGTACCACTTGCATTTCTGTTAGCTATAGAGGGCAGAAGTGGATGTCAGATTGATTCCCTGTAACTGGAATTAAAGATGGTGATAAGCTTCTATGTAGATCCTGGAAATCACACCCAGGTCACCTAGAAAAGTAACCACTGCTCTTAATTGCTGAGCCTTAGCACTAGTCTTTCAGTTTTTGCCCCATCATAGAAAATTTGCTTAATCTTGTCTTTGACATTATTGCTATTGCTTGTTTAGTTCAGTTTTTTTTTTTTTTTGAGACAGGCTTTCAAGTATCCCATACTGTCCCGCGCCTTCTTTGCCCGCAAACAAGACGCAGTACAACAGGATCCTTCTGCAGCAGGTTTATTGAAGCTTCACACACTAGGGCAAAGAACGGAAGACCCCGAGCCTCCCAGGCAGGCCGCTTTTATAGGCAACATTGTTTATCTCTGACGTGGGCCTTTCCCATTGGTCAGCACACCCTCACCCGATATGATGTATCTGTCTGGGGGCCAGGCTTCTTGCTGGAAAATTACAAGGTGTCATGCGCAGTGACTTGTTTACTAAGGAGCTTCCTTAAACCGCTTAGTCATGGGCCGGATACAGGCGCTGTCTTTAGGGTGCGGCTGGCTCCCTACATCTCCCCCTTTTCTTATATTTAAAATGAGGGAGGCTATCCAGTGGATGGAAACAGAGGTTTGTCCTCCCAAAACTTCTGGGAACTATGTACAAAGGAGACATTCCTGATGCGTCCACCAGGTACACCTCCCGACCAGCCCGGCACCTTTGTGGGAGATGGGATTTGTGTGCCTTGCCCATATGCAGACAAACATGTTCCATGGATCCCCTCAAACTCTAAGGTGGAACCATTGCAGTGCTTAGCCTTACAATCCACATGGAAACTATAACAGGTATGCTCTAATGAGGTGCAATGGCAATTAAGCCTCTCAGTGCAAGAGCCATACCTATACAGTATACACAATCAACCCTGCTCAATTCCAAGCAATAGGCCAAAGCCTGCCCAAACTTCCTCACCAATCAGGGAGAGGCATACCTTCCGCAAGGTTAGGTGACCACAATCAGTCAAGCTTAAAATTTTTGCTCATACAGAGCTGCCAGCCAAATCGTAGGGGATTGTCCATCTTTAATAGCCATTAAGGCTTGGGTCAAAATTGTCCTTTCTCTCTTTCTGGACGCTCGCATCTGGCAAATCAGCCAAAGACTGCCTCCGAATCCCACGACCATGAGGATCCCAAGGGTTCCCATGCCGGCCCATTCCTTCAGGTACGAAACGGCTGAGGAAATCCATGTGGAAAGGCCCTCTGTTAAGGACAGGTCCAGACGGGTGGAATTAATCTAAACGATGGCAACGCGGAGCTCTCGTAGCGTCTGCTCAAACTCTGAAGACCAATTCTGTAAGATAAACTGAGAAAGGCTTTTCGACAAGTTAGCTGCCCTAGAAAATTTTTCATACTGAATGGAGGTAACACAAAGTCCAGGAAGCTTCTGTTCACATCCCAATTGGGCCATTTGCCATAAAATGTCTAATTGTTCTTGTACCATATCAATACGCTGGTTAACCAGCATAAGTCCTCCTTGAATTTGGGTATTAGCGGATGCTTGCTTATCTAAGGCCATTGTTACCAAGGCTGATAAATTATTAATAGCCCGAGCAGTTTGCACAGTGTTGGAAAGGGCGAGGGCTGAAGCGGTTGCTGTGGCCCCTACAGCAGCGACCGCAACAATCCCAACAATTATAGCAGAAATGCCAAAATCTCTTGTAGGTCGAGACAAACTCATGCTGCTAGGAGCCTCAACCGGCACAGGCACAAATCGTGGCATGCGAGTCACCATCGCAAAGGAATACTTCTGAGCATCCCAACAAAGGGTATAAAAGCAGGTGCTCTGGGCACACTTTAAAACATCTTTATCTATAGAAACATTACTTACAATCCAAATAAAGGGTGGCCATACACACACGGGGGCAGCCGATATTGCTTGTTCAAAGACAAGTTGCTCTATAAAAGGAGCGACGGAGTCAGGGTCTCCAAAGATCCTTCCTGCTGCCTCCGTCATACGTGCCACAAAGTCTGCAAATGGTTCATTTAGTCCCTGGATAATCTTAGTAAGCTGATTGCTACCCTCTCCTTTTTTAGAGAGTGCTTTCCAAGCACGAATGGCCATGGCTGAAATTTGAGGGTAAATCCCCCAAGGAAATTGGGTCTGCTGTGTAGCATACTGTCCTTGCCCAGTCAGCATCTCAAAGGTCCATTCCCTCTGTTCAGGGGTTATGGCCGCAGCATTTACTCTAGCCTGTTCTTGAGCTATCTCATGCCATAGAGCCTTCCACTCTAGATACTGACCCATGCTTGACAGGGAAGCTTTAGCCACCGTCTGCCAGTCTGATGGAGTCAGGTTCCATAAGGCAAGCCGATCAAGTTGTGTAACAGTGAAGTTGGCATTTACACCAAACTTGCAGACAGATTCTGCAAGCTCTTTAATCTGACTAAATTCTATTGGGGCATAAACCCGATCATTATTTTGGCCCTCATATACCAGAAATGCTAAACTAAGTTGTCGCCTCGTGGCCTCCGGCAGAAAAGAAAAGTTTGTAGCACCACTCACACCATAAGGAGGAGGAGCTGTAGGCAGAGGTCTGTGCATTCGCTGGCTTTCTGCCTTGTGCCTGTTCTTTCTGATTTGGTTACGAGGAGGATCATCAGGGTAGTATCTCTCTGCCTCATATTTGGCTGCCTCCTCTTCCAAATCAAATTCATCTCCTGGGTCTAGTGGGTCTTCCTCATCTATACGGCTGGATTTAGAGGAAGAAATGGAAGATTCTATTTCATCCCTGATCTCTAAATTAGCCAATTCTTTCCAGGGGTAGGTAAGTTTGGTCTCTTTCTTTCTTCTAACCTCTGAATTTTTCTCTGAATTTTTCTCATAATTTTTCTCATAATTTTTCTCATAATTTTTCTCGAAACTTTTCTCCCCCATACCAGTACCGGGGGGTCCTTTTTCCTTATGTACAGTTTCCTTGGGGCGCGCTCCCAATCTCTCATCCCGCTCGGTTTCTGATAGGCTATCCTGAACCTCTCTCAACATTATCTGTCCCTCCATGACCACTGGCAAGCAGGACTCATCCTTTAAACAATTCTTGATCATCTTCCATATAGCTTTGGTGCCCATCCTTAAATCCGAGATCATCGACTGCGAAGTACCCATGATACCGTTAGCAGCGCGGCTTATCCGCGTCCGGCTTATCCGCAAAACGAAACCAAAGAGCGCTGCCGCTTACCTACGTCGGTCTTAGGCACTCAGCACCGAAATCAATGAAAAAGAAAGGCAACCACAAGAAAGATGATCAGGGTGACTAGAACCAAACCTAATCCTGCCAAAACCTTCTGCCAGTAAGCACTAAAAACCAAACTTCAGTCAGGGACCATACCTCTCCGAGCGAACACTCTGCAGTTCTGAATCCTCCTCGTCACCGAGGGGTCTCCGCTGGTGCAGCTGATGTTGTCTTTCCCGGGTTTTCGGCACCACTTGTCCCGCGCCTTCTTTGCCCGCAAACAAGACGCAGTACAACAGGATCCTTCTGCAGCAGGTTTATTGAAGCTTCACACACTAGGGCAAAGAACGGAAGACCCCGAGCCTCCCAGGCAGGCCGCTTTTATAGGCAACATTGTTTATCTCTGACGTGGGCCTTTCCCATTGGTCAGCACACCCTCACCCGATATGATGTATCTGTCTGGGGGCCAGGCTTCTTGCTGGAAAATTACAAGGTGTCATGCGCAGTGACTTGTTTACTAAGGAGCTTCCTTAAACCGCTTAGTCATGGGCCGGATACAGGCGCTGTCTTTAGGGTGCGGCTGGCTCCCTACACCATACTGACTTTGACCTCATTTCAGTTCTTGAACTTCTGAGCCTTCCCTGTTTCAAGAAGTGCTGAGATTACAAGTGTGCACCACTACCACAGCTGTTACAAGTGGTGTTGGTAATGTGACTGTAGGGCAAACACTTCACCAACGAGGAGAGCTTTATACCAACACCAATAATGTTGCCCTAATACCAATTTGTGCTTGCATGTGTAGCTTACATATTGCAATATAGGCTTCTGGTAATCAGAGATTGTTACTGCATATTGTCCATCTCTAAAGTGCTGACACATTGTGCTCTATAGTTTTCATTGTTAGCAATCAGTATTTAAATTAAAACAGTTTGTCTTGTTGGTATTTTATTCCTGAAGTGACTAATGTAACTGATTATGTTTGAATTAGAATAGAAATGGAATGCTGGTATACATGGCCAAACATTGGCTTTTGCACATTTTTACAATGAATTGACTTTTAAAGCAAATCCATTGAAAGCATAAAAGCTCTCTTCATTTAGCAATGGCTCAGTATTTAAAAGTCTTGGAGACTGATTTGGCTGATTTTTGTTTCAAAGCTACTTGGCAGATAAGTCATTGCTTTTTTAGTTATCTAATTTTTACTTGAAACAAGGTAAACAGAGTTGCCTTCTACTTCACAGCATTTACTTTGAGTTCAAGGATTTTAGGAGTTAGGCACTTCCTTAGTGATAAAGGACTTAGGATATATTTGAGTGAATGCTAGAAGCTCTTTAGTTACTTATTAAGGAATATGAAATATTTTAAGAACTGGTATCAGTGTTCTTACTGTCTTATGTTTTTGGGTTTCCATTCCTGCTTTGATTCTTAATTTTGAATTAATGCTTACTTCTGAACAATCAGCACAGTTTCACCTTTTTGTTACTTTGTTGTGCAGATTTTAAAAATGTGTTTTCTCCTTTTAAAAAACGTTTGTTTACTTTATGGGTGCTAGGGTGATAGATTATGCTGCACTTGCTTTTCTTCTACCTGGGCTCATAATAGACCAAAATTATGTTGAGAAATTTAGGGCTATTGACTGTTTTGGACTTTTAGCCATATATTAGTTAGTCAGCCTTTCTTATTTCAGAATTGATATACGAGTATAATGTATCTTGATTAAATCCACCTCTTATTTTTTCCTTTTCTGTGCTCCTGCCTTTTTTTGCTGTTCGCCACTTCACAGGATGCTTTTAGAGTTGAGATTTTGTTTTTCTGTGTAGTGAATGTTATCCTGGAACTCACTCCGCAGCTCAGACTGGCCTCAAAATCACAAAGATCCACTTGCTTCTGCCTTCCAAGTGGTAGAATTAAGGCATGCATCACCACTGCCCAAACAGTATGTAAATTTAGTAAAATGCAATTTATGTCTTCCATTTGCTAAATATTTCTTTCATTTACATAGTATATACTTTTGAGAGTTGTGTTTAATCATTGGAGAATAGACTAATGCAGTAATTATTCCTTTGTTTTCATATTATTGAGAGGCATGCCCTAGCATCTATATCCATTTATGTTACCTACACTTTTATTACCTAAAAAGCTTGCAGAGATCTTACTTGGTTGTAGTGCTTACAAACAACCAAACAGAATTATATGCCCAGTCCTTCTCTGTTAATGAAAAATCATAAAGCTTTTATGAATATTTAAGTCTGTGCAAATTCTTCCTACTGATACCTGCAGACCTTGCTACTGGCTAAAACTGAGAGTTTGCATAATGTAGGGGGAAAACAGCAGCCATGTGGGGGGAGAGAATGAGGAATGAGTATGAATGAGAATGTGTAAGAGCAGCAGCAGTGTAGGGAGGATGCTATGCAGAATGTGAATATGTATGTGCTGAATGGCAGATGAAGAAGCCTAAAGAGAGTGAGAGATGTGATAGAATGAATGGATGAGAGAATCAGTGAGCAAGAGTGAGTGAATAATGTAGAAGAAGCATATGTGTGTAAGTATGTGTGTGAGAGAGATGAAGATATGTGAAAAGTTGTTGCTATTTTTAGGAACTATGCAAAGAGCAGAAAGACAATGTGTAAGAACAATGTAAATGTTATACAGTGAGAGAGCCACGCATGTGACATGAATTCCTATGGCTGTATGGAGATCTGTAACTGTGGAAACCAGGACGATGAAACTGTATAAAATGAGATGGAGAAGAATAACACATGTAAAAAAAAGATGTGAAGACGTGGGAAAATAACTGTGCACAGAGATGTATGCAGCGTAAGATATGGAATTGTTTGTGTAGAGTGCAAAATTGTGAAGATATAAAGTTGAACGAAGACGGAGTCAGAGACCATTTTTAAAAGTCAAAGGGAAAGTTACCAACAGATGGCATGTATGTCTCTTTATTTTACCAGTCAGATAGTTCATAATTATCTTAGATAAAAAAAAAAAAGTTTCTTAGTCAATCCCTTCACTAGTCTGAGGCATTCCTTTTTACTCTCAAGCACATCATGGAAAGTGGCTTGTCATGCATGATTCATGTACCTATGATTTCTACTGTTACAATGCCTTCAGCTGCCAAGCATGCAGGTATAGCCCCAGGGGCTATTTCTATTATTGGTTGACAGAGGAAAAGAATATTAGGGCTGGGTTTACTGATGGTTCTGAACATCAAGATGGAGAAATAGGTGGATAGAAAGAGAAATTCATTCTGTAAGTTCTGTGGCTCTAAAGAACCCTAACTAATTCACTGAGATTTTCAGTCAGTTTTATTTCTACAGTTTAAAGTCCTAATTTTCAATTTATACTCTAACTATATGTTGGAAACACTTGTAGCAAATACCTCAGTACCACATTATATACATTTTCAGAAAGTAACCTTTTCCTATTGTACAAGGATAAAGAATATGGAAAACAGTAAAGCATAATGCTCAGTACTTTTCTGGTGAAAATTTTATTTTAAAGTATGAGTCATTAGATACATGGCAATATTTGGTTATTTGTTTTGATCAAGTTGACAGGGAATTGTTACTTAGTGGACAGCTACTTATTTATTAATTTAATCTTGTTGGTATTCTTTTTATCAACCTTATTCAAATTTAAAAATTAAGTAAATTCATGCTAAAAATGGAAATATCATAATCAAAGCTTCAATAACCAAGGAAGGTGAAAGTAAACTGTCTTCTGTTATAAAGCCATCATTTGAAGTTGTAGTTTAAGACTGAATGATGAGGCGGGAGAGATGGTTCAATGGTTTAGACACAATGACTGCTCCTCCAGATGATCTGGTTTCAATTCTCAGTACCCACATCGTGTCTTACAACTGTCTGCAGTCCAGTTATAGGGTACTACACTCTCACACAGAAATACATGCAGGCCAAACACCAATGCACATAAAGTAAAAATAAATATAAAGTACTAAATAAAGTTTAACATTACTTTCTAAAGAGAGGCATCTTATTCCAGTATCATCCTCACTTAACAAATTTTCCAGAAGTATCTTTTTATGCTTCAGTTGCTAAAACTGAAGATCTAAAGTTGGAATACTAAAGCTTTAAATGTATGGGTTAATAATAAAGTTAGATTCTTTAAGAAAGTTTTTGAGGATTTTTGGAAGTGAATGGAATAAGGAAATTGATTTCACATATCATTTTACTTTGAAAGTGTAAATTAGACTTCTTCAACTCACAATCTCTAGTCACTCTCACAGACAAAGCCCGTTATTTAATGAGTATTCAGTGAAATTTGCTTTTGTTTTAAGTTTAAAATAGTTCCTATTTTCAGAATTTTTTGTGCATGCTTAAATTTGTAGTTGGTATTTTTTTCTTCTTTGGAGTCCTGCCACCCAGCTTCCAAATAAATACACAGATAATAATTCTTGTTGTGAATGCTCAGCATTAGCTTGCCTTGTTTCTAGCCAACTTTCTCATTTAAATTATTTAATATTTATAGGGGAGAGGTACCAGCACCCACCTTTTATCCAGGGTTCTCAGAAAAAAACTTCCCAGAGAGAGAGAAAGAAAAAGATTTCTGTAATAACTTCACAGAGACAAATGTTTTTTTTATTCTATGTGCTTCTATTGCTGTCTAAATATTAGTTCTCTTGTCCTAATTGTAATTTCTAAACTCTAATTTCTGTTCTTATTCTAATTTCTAATTTCCTAACTTCTTCCTCATACTTTTTCTTCTCTGTGTCTTTATTCTATATTTTTTTCTTCCACCCATAACAAATTTTGAAGAAAACATATGCATATATGTGTGTGTGTGTGTGTGTGTGTGTGTGTGTGTGTGTGTGTGTGTGTAAATTCATTAGCAACTTGTTTGTAAAAACTATAAAGCAAACTTTCAGGAACAAGCTTTGTGATTAGAGTCACATTTTCAAAGACTTGGTCACCTTGATTGGTGACTGACAACAGATGCAGATGGTAAAAAGTTTTGGCTCATCTTTTAAAGGGATAACTACAAGAGAACAAGAAAAGAAACTAAACCAATGAGAGACTTAAAAAGAAGGCAAAGAATATCTACTATTTTATGTGATTAATAATATCTGGACATGGTTAATCAGTTAACATCCTTTTTCTACTAACCACGTGAATCTTAGGATGTGAACACAGTCTAGAGTCTTATATGCAAGGCCAGCAAGAGCTCCATAATACTGAGCCAACTCTCCTGCACTTTGTTAATTATTTATGATCAACATGTAGACTGCTAATGCTTTTATCTATTTTTAACTGCCTAAAAATGCAGTGTCTTTTAATAAAATATTGATGTTACACTTTAAGTGTGGGCATTCACATTTCTAGAAGAATACAAAACTGTTTATATATATATATATATATATATATATATATATATATATATATATATATATATATATATATATACTGATTTTTGCATGGGAGACAGAAGTTTAGTATGTATGTTTGGTTACTGTTTACCTGATTTCAAAGACTAGGCTTGCATTCACCTCAGGGTCAGCTATACCTCCCTCTGCCTTCTGAGTGCTGGAGTTAAAGGTATGTGCCAATATTTCCAGTTTTTCCATTTTAATTTCTTTTTTGTAGTTAGTAATTATTCATACAAATCTCATGTATTCTCTGTACTGTTGATCTGTTTATTTGTTTCTCTATGTTTGTTAATAGATAGTATTCATCCAAGGTGATATACCAATGATAAGGCACAGAAATGATAGAGTGAACTTTCTAAAGTGACTTGGTGATTACACTACAATGTTTATGTCATATAATATATGTGAAAAGTACCAGAAATGTATGACTGTCATGCTTTCTGTGGTATCTATGTATGGGATATTTTAGGATGCAGTGACCTGTGATGATGTGCATATCAACTTCACTTGGGAAGAGTGGACTTTGCTGAATACTTCTCAGAAGAATCTCTACAAAGATGTGATGCTTGAGACCTATAGAAACCTTACTACTATAGGTAATATTGAATTTTCCTTCATGTTTTAAAATAAGAGGACACACATTCCTTGGTTATGGATGTTCTTATTTAATTTGACTAAAAAAGAATGAGCTGAAATAAATTGGTCATCATTCAAAAGATTAATAAAGATAGTAACTTATATTTTACACTTTTCAAAAGTATAACAAACATTTTCTGGTACTATATTTTAGGATACATTTGGAAAGACCATAATATTGAAGAACATTCACGTTGTTCTAGAAGGCATGAAAGGTAATTTTTATGTGTAACATGATAGAAATGGGCCTTTGAAAAAAATTGTAGTGTCCTAAAAGTTGTAAACTAAGACATCTGTGTAAATACAGCTCAAGTGCATTGATAATTATTCAATTCTCACAAAACCGTATACCTCAGTTTCAGGCTGGTGAATTGAATTTGCAAGGCATTCTTTTAAGAAAGAAGACAGAAAACAATGCCGTAACAGATATCACTATTTCAGTTATAGCACCATGTGATCCATGCTGTAAAACTGACAATCCATTTATTTTATACTACTCATATTATAAAAGAGATACAGATTGAAAAGTTAATAACCAGATCTTCAAAACCTTTAATAGGAAAAGCTAGTCTTGCTCATATTCTATAAATAATAAAGCTTGTGTAAGTTATATACACAAATTGTGATTGTACTTACTTTAGTGAATGGGAAATTGTTGTGGAGAAACCTGTATCCCTATACCACATGTCTCTGAGGAACAGAAAGTGAAACTGTGAATTCAATATGGAAGCATTTTATTTGTTATTCTTCCTTTACTGGGTATATCATGTCACTCTATATACATGCCATATGAGCATAAGTATATGAAAAGGCATAGCATACCTCTCTCTGAGAATAGTCAGAAGATATGTAGCAGTGCTGATGTTGAGCATATTTGTTGAATTTTATTTAAGTATTTAATTTGTTTTTTTAAAATTCATTGTTAATTCACAAACATGTAGATTGCAGAATAGCCCTATGAGTACTAGTACAGCTTGAATTTCTGTTCCTCAGAGTATGTGTAAATATTTGTTTGTTTTAGGACACATTGCAAATATAGTGTGACTCACAGTATAGAATACTTTATTAATGCAATAAGGGTTGTGAAGCTCTGAGGTTCTCCAGTTCTATTCAAATATGTAAAAAAATCTCATGTAGAAAAAAAATCTGTTACTATGAACTGTATAAAAAAAGATCTTACCATCATAGGTATCTTAAAAGACGCAAAAAACACTTAAGGAAGGGAAACTATATGAGTGTAAAGACAGTGAGTGACAAAACCATAAGATCTCATTTATATTTACAAGTAGACAAAATTGTAAAATTAACTCAAACAGATAAAAGGATTTAACAGTGCATTAAATGTAGTAAATTATTACATGTGCCAAATATATATTTGCAGGCGTGAAGAAAGTCAAACTGAAGAGAAAACTCAGTGTGTTAAAGCCTTTGGATATGACAGTCAGCTTCAAAGGAATAAAATAATCCATTCCGAAGAGAAACTCTATGAATGTAATCAGTGTGGTAAAGCCTTTGCATACTACAGTTATCTTCAAATGCATAAAAATACCCATACAAAAGAGAAACCCTATAAATGTGATCAGTGTGGTAAAGCCTTTGCTCTACACAGTAATCTTCAAATGCATAAACGAACACATACTGGAGAGAAACCATATGAATGTAATCAGTGTGGTAAAGCCTTTGCTCAACATAGTACTCTTCAAAGGCATAAAAAAACGCATACAGGAGAGAAACCCTATGAATGTAATCAGTGTGATAAAGCATTTGCATGTTTCAGTAATTTTCAGATGCATACAAAAACACATACCGGAGAGAAACCATATGAATGTAATCATTGTGGTATAGCCTTTGCTCATCATACAACTCTTCAAAGGCATAAAAGAACACACACTGGAGAGAAACCATATGAATGTAATCAGTGTGGTAAAGCCTTTGCTCTACACAGTCATCTTCAAATGCATAAACGAACACATACTGGAGAGAAACCATATGAATGTAATCAGTGTGGTAAAGCCTTTGCTCAACATAGTACTCTTCAAAGGCATAAAAGAACACATACTGGAGAGAAACCCTATGAATGTAATCAGTGTGGTAAAGCCTTTGCATGTATTAGTAATTTTCAAATGCATAAAAAAACACATACTGGAGAGAAACCTTATGAATGTAATCAGTGTGGTAAAGCCTTTGCTCATCACACAACTTTTCAAAGGCATAAAAGAACACACACTGGAGAGAAACCATATGAATGTAATCAGTGTGGTAAAGCCTTTGCTCTAAACAGTCATCTTCAAATGCATAAACGAACACATACTGGAGAGAAACCCTTTGAATGTAATCAATGTGGTAAAACATTTGCTCAATATAGTACTCTTCAAAGACATAAAAGAACACATACGGGAGAGAAACCCTATGAATGTAATCAATGTGGTAAAGCCTTTGCATGTATCAGTAATTTTCAAAAGCATAAAAAAACACATTCTGTAAAGAACCACTATGAATATAATCAGTGTGTTAAAGCCTTTGCTTATCTCTGTGATCTTAAAAGGCATTAAAAAACACATATTGGAGAGAAACCATATGAATGTAATCATTGAGTCAGTGCCTTTGCATGTATCAAAAGTCTTTAAAACCATGAGAAAAATGATACTGCAATAAAACCTAATAAACACATTTAGTGTGATAATGTTTTGCATTTTGTACCAGAATAAAACTTTTTGTGTCCAATCTGTCCAAGAATTTTTGCATTACAGTTTTCTTTGACCACCTGAAAAAGTTACTGAGGAGTATTTATAAAGTCTTTGTTGTGATCTTTAGCCAGGAGTATTTTTTCCTATAAAAATGATGTGTCAACAATCTCTCAAGCATTAAAATGTCTATTTTTGTTTTGTTTGCACCAGCAAACTAGTGAAAAAATGAATGTATGAATTTATGATGCCCTATGTGTAGAGTAAAAGGCCTGCCAAAGATACACATCCTGATCCTGAAACTAATGCCAAAGAGTAAAATGGACCTGTGAAAGAAATACACATTTGCCCTGATAGCAGAGCTAATGAAGCACGCTCTAGCCTTAGCCAAGCTGAGTACAAACCAACCAATTTATGAGCAGGAAATCCAAGCAATCTCTGATTTTCTTTCAAGCTCAAGAATTCGAATCCAGTCTATTCCATCCTAAAAATCTTCCTAGAAAACTTGAGCCCCTACAAAGCATTATATAAGCCCTGCATTTGTTGAGCTGGCAACTACCCTTTTCACTGTGGTAGAGCCAGCAAGTGTCCTGGATTCATTCTTCCCAAATCTCTTAAATAAATACTGGGTAAAGATCTTTCACTGAAGAATGTTAGAAACATTCTATTAGAGAAGAGCAGAGAAGCAATATCCACCTCTGCCTGGAAACTTCCTGAGAGGAGTGGAACTGAGCAGCAATGGTCATCTGTGCTGAGAAACTGCCTTGGAGAGTGGAGCAGGGCCCAGCTCTAACAGTTCTTTCTTGGAGAGGAGCAAGTTTGCTCATCTGCAGGGAGACTGTCAGCCACAGGCTTCAGGTATAACCTGATTTCCTAAGTGTCAGAATTTATTTTTCCTCACAGCTGTAGTTACCCAGGATAACTTTTCTTTATAACTGTATGTGGTGGTGTATTCAGGTGTCAGCTGATAAGGTCTGGACGCCTATCCAGGGTCCCGGGCTCCCGAAGGGGGAGTGGCTAACCCTATTCATAAGGGGCTGGAGAGATGGCTCAGTGGTTAGGAACACTGATTGCTCTTCCAGAGGACCTGGGTTCGATCCCAGTATCCTCATGGCAGCTCACAACTGTTTGTAATTCCAACTCCAGGGAATCCATCACCCTTCACAGATACACACTGAGGCAAATAAATAAATTATTAAAAAAGGGAAGGGCAGCTGGCTTGGTCTAGTGGTTAGGATTCGGCACTCTCACTGCCATGGCCCAGGTTCATTTCCAGGTCAAGGAACCCAAACAAAAAACAAGAAACAAAAACAAAAAAAAAACAAAAACGGGACCCCAAGATCCCAGCAGCCCAGCATGGAATGTGAGTGCCTAGTGGGGTGGGCCAATGCAGTTTTATCCAGTAAAACAAATGATTAGAGAAGTCTTGGGACCTAGATGATCTCAACCTATTCTCAAATTTTAAATGGGTAAGAAGCCCGGCTTGCTGGTGAATGAGGGGTGGAGCCCATTATGAAGGAACGACAGGCCAGTGAGTGAGGGAGCTTTCAGACCACACACCGGAGTGCATGTTCCCAAAGCTGAATACTCTGCCTGTCCTCTGCTTTCTAACAGTGTTCAAAACACAAATGGACCCCCTACGCTCATGGGCAGAGGCCCCACATTAGGCACCAGATGATGGCGTAAATTCTCTTAAAATATACCAATCCAAGATTAATATTTATTAAAATATAAGCCAACACTCATGATACAGGAAACAGCTCATATAGGCACCTGATAGACTGGATTATTCACGCAGTGGATGATGGACGCTAAACTGGTTTCCTCAGCAGTCTAGAACCATAAAACAGGGCTTTCCAAGGTCCCAGCATCCCTTTATGAATAGGGTTGGCCACTCCCCCTTTGGGAGCCTGGGACCCTGGATAGGCATCTTCGGACCTTATCAGCTGACACCTGAATCCCACCACATCTATAGGTGTAGCTAGACTCCTGATAGAGTATCATTTTCTGTGGGGTACTATTCTCTTCAGAGCTGTAGATATCTGGGATATTTTCCCTCCACATCTTCAGTTAGAACTTTACTTCCCATCAGTAATAGCTTTTGCCTCCCAGCTTTAGATATCCAGAATACATTCTGTTTGTTACTGTAGATATATCCTGACTTCCAATAGTCATGTAACTGTCCCTCCAAAGTTGTAACATTTGCACTAAAAAAATTAAATGATAATGTAATCCTTCAATATTTTATACTCCAATTGCATGAAATAATTCAGGTGTTAAATTTATGGATTTGTATTAGTTCCTTTTCTTTGATATAACATTTGTGTCAACTTCCAGAAGAGTTTAATTCAGCCCTGGTTTCTAGAAGGATACAAAATCACCAGGAAAGTAGAATGGCAACAAGTGTGGGACATGGCAGTGAAAACATGATGCTAAGATCTTATATCCTTAGCATGAAGCATTATTGGAAACTAAAAATGGTGTGAGGATATAATTTCTCAAAGCGTAACTCAAGTGACAGTCCCTTCAGCAGGGCAGCATTTTATAAATCTTCCCAAATGAGGCCACCAACTTAGTAAAGATTAATTTTTCTGATTGCAAGGTTATATGCTTGCTTTTTGTTACATGAACTAACTTATGCTTAATAAAATCTCTGTAAGTTCTTACATGCCTCAACACCTTATTCAAGGGATAAATGCATATTAGAGAAAAATTTTTATGTGAAAAAATAGTTTAAAGATGTTTTGATTATAATTATATGATGCCAGTATGTGTTTCTGTGTCTATGTAAACATGCATTCTGCTTCCTGAGAACATTAAACCCTTGGATCTTAAAATAAGAATTATAGGAAAGTGTCAAAAATTAAAACTTGGTAATGGAAATAAAAATTTCGTAACTGCTCAGTGATGTTTCACTAAAAATATTTTAAAACCTATTTATATAATTTTGAAGTGAAGACATCAGGACAAATTCATGGAAGAAAAATGTCACTATTCATGTAAATGACTGGGTAAAAACCTTACACATTACGGTTGTCTTCAGATTCAAGAAAATTGTTTTATTTATATTTATCATAGCCTTAAAGAAAGTAAATTACTTATCATGTTTACTCAACTGCTTGTGGAGATTACTGCGTTGTGGTTTCTCTTTTGAAACATTTGAGGTAGATACTAAATTGTGCTATAAATGTGGCAAGTATTTAGTGAAGTTTATTCTGTGTACTTTATAATCTCTCTGTGACTTTTGTCCATTTCTTTTGTGTTTTGCATAGTGATAGGTATTTTTTGCTGTAATGTATAGAATGGTATCCCCATCCATTTTTTATTTGAATATCAGGTAGTGTGTGATCAACTTTTGAATAAAAGTGTCTGTGAAAGGGTGTTTGGATGTTGTTTCTGGTTTTTGTTTTCCATATTTTCACAAAGTCCCTTGATATTTTGTATTTTGACATCCAATTTGTCTTGAATGTCAGTAACAAATCAGAGATATATTTGAACTCATGATCCTTATGTGTCCACCTCCTGAGTACAAAGGGTGAATAATGTACTCCCAGTGTGTACAGTTTTGTCAACACAATTTAACAATGTTAATGTTAGAATATTTAATAGAAGAGAATATCAAAAGCATTCAATATCTCATGTGTGTATTCAAAGCAGTATTTTCATTTATCAGGTAAAGAAGTAATAAGATAAAATAATCAGCAGCCAACTGTGTATCTCATACCATTGCTTGATGTTTGTTCCATGCTTCTCCGTGTCTCCATTAGTTAGCCATTTGCCTTCTAGGGGAAGTATCCATAGGTGCTAGATGATGTAATGGCACTAAGATTTATTTTGTAACATCATTTATGACATTTATGGTGTTTTGTGCAATATGATTATGAGTTTTTAGGCCATGGCAGATATGAGGAGACAAGAAGAAAGTTTCCTACTTTTATCCTCTTTATATGGTGATGAAGGTTGGGTTTTTACCCTTGCACACCACAGACCTTTCCCACTGATCTGTTGCACTGGTTTTCAAATGAGATTACTAGAACTATTACAACAGTACAGTATTGTCTACTTTTCAGATTGTAAACATAATTTCTTACAAGGATAGAGATACATGGACAGTTTGAAGAACTAACCCTCTTAGCCTTTAGAGTATTTATACATCCATTTTCAAAGTTTTATATTCTGAGCACTACACCTTTGCCAGTAATATGGGAGGAGGGAGGGACCAACAAGTGATGATTAAGGTACAAAGTATTGGTCCACAAAGAGGCAACCAACCCCTTGGTCGATATTCTCAGGTAGGCATGGTCCTTAAGACTACAGACCCTGCAATATCTTTTGCTTCTGCTGTCTTTCTGCATCCTTGCTGTTGCTATCTCTCTCTGATAGCTGACATGGGTGAGCTAAGTGTGGGGAAATTCTCCACTGCCTGTAAGGTAATGTGTTTTTCTCGTGAAAATATTTCTTTCTAATTAGTATTTTCCTGTGAATTATTATGAAGATGACTATGTACATAAGCTGTACCATTTAATTTATAGTAATGTTAGCTTACATAGAGCTTTGATGAGTGAAAGTATAGACAATGATATGTTTCATGGCTAAGGTCTAAGGAGCTGCATTAGATCACACTCTTAAATTTCTTGGGATCCAAGATGAATTTAAAAAATTTTAAGGCTAAAAAGATAAATTTACAACTATCTCTGTGTATCATTTGGCTGGAATAAATTCTTATAAAACTTTATGTTAAACCACATTTGTCACTTTAAGATGAGAAATGCATAGAGAACAACCTAACATTCATAAGGACACAAAGCTGGGGTTAGAAATACAAAGCATCCCAAACTTTAAGGTTGGTGGTTCATTAATGTTGTTGATTAACACTTTGTACCTATTCCTGCCCTCAGTATCCTGATGGTTATACACCATAAAGATATAAAGTATAGCTGACTGTCTTTTATGTCCAAAAGTTTATTGTTTTGTTAGTGTCAGTGTCAAGGATTAAGGTGTGGACTAGAGGGTTACCTAAGCAGGGTTAGGGTAAGAAGAATAGAGCGTTAGTGAGTGTTAGCTAGGATTAGCGTCATGGTTATAGTTATAGTTTGATGGTTATGGGTAAAATCTGCATTAGAGGGTTAGGGATTAGGGTTAGGCTAGTCAAAATTAGACATATTTATCTAAAATTATCTCTGTTTGACCTTGAAAACTTATTTGACTATAAATTTTGTTGGTAATGTCTAACTACTAAATTGCATTTCTTTATATCCTAATTAGTTGGTAATAATAACTTCCAAAGACTAGCAATTTGTATTATATTACTAAATAAACTGTAAAGGTATAATACCTTGAACAAGCATAGAAATATATGTACAGTAGCAAAATTATTCTCAATTTTATGTCAATATACACAATTTATATATAATATACAAAAATTTCAACTTAATGTAAAATATTTAAAATTAGTAGTTTTAAAAAGTAGATTAAATAACCTACTTTTATATCCTATTATATCTTTATCCCCTTTTTCTTTCTTTTCATTTTCAAAAAAGTTACCTGAATCTAATCTCACTTGTTTAGCTTTTTTCCTAATCATAATCAATAACAATTTATGACTGATTAAACTAAACAATGACAATCATCAATAACCCACCAAAAGACCAAAAACTATCCACCACACACTTGGGAATGTTCTTAAATTTACTTCCTGCTGTCTGGGGGTGATGGCATCTTTAGGGGATCCTGAAAAGAAAAGTTTTGTTAATTGTCAAGTCCTAAAATAAGTAGCTGTGTCATTTGTTGTCCAGTTTCTACATAACAGGAAAGTGCATGGCTTGTCTCAAGTCCTGGCTAGAGTAGTCTGTGAAGCTGCTTCATCTCAGCTAACCACCTTGAAGTTGTTTTGAAGAGTTTGTAGTCCAAATCTGATGTTTGGTTGGTGTTTGTCGACCTAGTGGTTTTGTAATAGTTCATGTGAAATCATTGTGGTGTCCCATCTTCCTTTTGGATACTTCAAAGTTTGTAATTATGTATTGTCATGGTTTACTCCAGAAAAATGATAAGAGACTAAAACTCAATACAATGCACAGAAAGATAAATAAAGCCTTTTTTCTAGAATTAATTAGTACTCTATATGAACAATATCATAACAAAAATTTTAAATATATACATTCTTATACAGTTTGATATAAACTTTTATTCAGTATCAGATTAGTAACAATAGAATAGCCCTTTATTTTTAGTTATTCTTATAAATTAAAGAATTGTCACATGGGATGAGCCATCATTTTTTATTTTTCCGAAGTTTCTCTGGTTGAAATCAAGTCTTAATAATTTTGATGGTATCCATTGTGGGAATGCATTTGTGAGTGCTGTATCTTTAAATAAAGGAGCTGGTTTGGACCATGGCAGGTACGTAGAATAGGTAGGAGGAGAAATCAGAGCTTAGGTAAGAGAAGCAGGGCGGAGTTAGAGGCAGACCGCGCGGAAGCCGCCGAAGGAGCAACATGTAAGGAACACGGGTGAGCTACGGGCCGCCACGTGGCCCACAGATTAATAGAAATGGGTTGATTTAAGATGTAAGAGCTAGCTAGCAATGTGCCCGAGCCATAGGCCAAACAGCCTGAAATAAATAAAGCGTCTGAGTTGTTTCTAGAGACCCGGGCGGCGGGCACAGATAAGCGGCGCCAGACAGGTCTGTGGATCCGAGACCTCTGGGGCATGGGACCAGCGAACTAATACAACAGATGGCGCATCCAACGTGGGCCGATTATCCACTTAGAGCCTGAGAAAGATTAAAAAGAGTTCTAGATCGCAGAAATTGAGCCAGGGCAGCTTCCAAATTGTGTGTGTGGAGCGGGTCTTTGTACAAACAAAGCATGGTCCGGGTCACACTCAAAATGGCGCCAGCGGCGGGCTGGCGACAGGCAGTGTGAGCTACAATCAGGCGGGTTCCTGAAAACTAACAAAAGACTCAGTAATGTGATTGATTTTAGATTTCTGCTTATTTTGAACAAAAGAGAAACAAATTTTCTTTGTGGCAGCATTTTCTTAGGTGTGCTCTGTTTACGGTCCGTTTAAGAAAACTTAGTGATTCAGCCTAATTTGCAAAAACTGTGCTTCTTTTTGGAGAATGTATTTTAAAAGCTCTTAAGGTTAGAAGATGATTAAGGATTCACAATAAAACAGATTCAGATAAAAAGAAAACCTGTAAACGGGTTACAATGTTTGTAAAAGGTACATAGGCTTCAGAGAGAAAATAAAGAGGTTAGAAAAAGTTTTTAAAGCGAGAAATAGAGTGATAAAAATATAATAAGCCACGTAAAGATGGAAAATAGACACAAAATCTGGATTTTGGTTGTTATTGTGTTTTCTTTTAATTTTTTAACTGTTAATGAGCTAACTACAAAAAGACAATGGATTGCAAAGGCTACTAAGTTAAACAAGAATGTATATTTTAAAGGTATTTTGATTTTGAAATTTGTGTCTAAGGATTTATTGCTTTGGAAGAGTTCTGCTTTTGTTTCCACAGAAGATGAGAGCCTGTGGATTGCTTCCAGGCAAATATGGTTTCATCAACCAAGACCCCCTGAAAAAACCTCTGATGAGAAGAGATAGCCAGATCAGCTTCATGGCTGCAGATTATGATCCAGTCTCAACAATCCGTGAGATTTTCAACGCCCCTTAATCAGCAGGAAGTAGTAATGGATAACTTCGCCCAAATTCCCCAAATATTGTTTCTAAATGTTTATTTTCATTATAAATGGTTAACGGTCATAGTCAATCTCTTTCTAAGAAGAAAAGGGGGATATGGTATGTGAATGCTTTTTTAAAAAATTAGATTATTGAATTTACAGGAAATCAGCTGTTAATCTCAAAATGCTTTACATTGGTATAGATTTTGGCTTATTGATACAAATTTAAGGTCAATTTTGTTATGCTGTATGTATTTTTCTATTCTTGTTTAAGGTATGATGTTCATGTAACTGATTTAAAATTGTAATACATAGTTAAGAAAAGAAAGTCACCTTTGATAATCAAACTTATAGTCAGGTTAGTTAAGATTTTTAGGTATACAAAGATATAATTCAATTAGATAGGTAATCTTCAAATACTTCTAAGACCTACAGAATATGGCATTTAAAATGTTTTAAGAGCTTAGACTTTTCTGGACAGTGAGACAGGTCTGTTCCTAGCAGCACTAATTTACTTCAACAGGAAGGTGGGCATTGAAGAAACTCCATATGGAGTCTCATCTATTTGTGGTAATGGTAAGCCACTGGAGAAGAAACTGTTTTTATATTGACTGCTTGACAGTATGCTGTTTAAACTGGACATGCAGGTTCCATAAGAAGATGACCTCTGGACTTTGGCAGAGCAAGCCAAGATCATCATTCGGGTTCCTGCTTTACAGAGAAAACTGTCAGACATTCTTCAAGACTCAAGGAAAAACAACGGATGAACTGTGCCAAAATGGGCAGAGCGGATTTCCTACTTCACTGAAATGAAAAGAGACTTTGGGCCTGTAGGCTGAAGATGAATGCCCCAACTTTATAAAGGAACTTTGGGTGACTGTCCAGGCAGATAGGTGTCATCTCTGTCCTTTCTAGATTTTAGAAGTCGTTTGCACTTCTAGTTTACTTCGGTAAATATTATATCCTTCTGTGGTCTTTGATATAGTTGAAGATTAGATAGTTATATGTACAGTTTTTCTTAGTCATTTGAAAAGTATATTAGATATGAAACTTTAGATTCATAAAGATAAGGTAGATAGAATGTTTTCTTTAATTTTGCTAAGTGCAAGTGGACTAGATATTGTAACTGTAATTCTTGCTTGATGGCTATTTTGTTATATGTAATTTTGCTATGTTAGAATTGAAACCTTCCTTTTTGATTAGAGAAAAAGGGGGAAATGTGGGAATGCATTTGTGAGTGCTGTATCTTTAAATAAAGGAGCTGGTTTGGACCATGGCAGGTACGTAGAATAGGTAGGAGGAGAAATCAGAGCTTAGGTAAGAGAAGCAGGGCGGAGTTAGAGGCAGACCGCGCGGAAGCCGCCGAAGGAGCAACATGTAAGGAACACGGGTGAGCTACGGGCCGCCACGTGGCCCACAGATTAATAGAAATGGGTTGATTTAAGATATAAGAGCTAGCTAGCAATGTGCCTGAGCCATAGGCCAAACAGCATGGACTTAATGTAAGCCTCTGAGTTATTTTTGGGGACCTGGCGGCTGGGCAGCTGAGGGGTCTGGCACGGCAGGTCTGTGTGTCTCGGATCTCTGGCTAACCGGGACCCAGAGAAACCATAATACAACAATCCATAGCTTTTCTTCACCTGTGGAAACAAAAGCAAAAACCCTTCCCCAATGTAGCACATATCCCAGCTTCCATTCTGAGGTCAGTACATCTTTGAAGTAGATGAAATGGTTTAGCACAGTCAGTTTTTTCTATAGTCTAATGCCCTTCATCAGCTGTTTTTCCTTTCTCTTTAGCATTGAGAAAATTCAAAGTTAATAAAGCATTATGCAGTCTATTTCTGGGGATCTTTGTTATTCTGTTTTATTTATTTAGCATATTCTTTAGAGTGACTGGTGAATTGTGTGCCTCAGATAGCTGCTCTTAATTCAATAGATACAGTCATCTAGGTGATGAGACAGGCTTGGAGTTGGGACAGAATTTGAAGATGGGTGTTTCCTACCAACTGGTGTGATAATGGAAAGTTCTGGTCAACTGGGATTAGGGGAACTATGGGTGTGGATGGTGTTCCAAGGACAGTGCCTTGAGGCCTAGGTCATGGAGACCTGTAGTAAGAGATTTCTGGCCCAGACTTTTGGGCCTAACCTCAAAGTTTAGGTCCGCAGACCCACAGACCCGCAGTCCTGCAGTCCCGCAGTCCCACAGTCCTACAGAGACACACAGACGCTTTCATTAGTTTTTGGCTGATCAGCCTCAGGCCTAGGCATATCACTTGCTAACTCTCTACCCTTCATCTAACCCATGTCTCTTGTTCAGCCATGTGGCTCGGTACCTTTCTTTAGAGCAACATAGTTGTCCTCGGTTTCCTCTGGCTTCTCTCTGGTGCTCTTGTGGAATTCTGCTCTCAGAGATTTTCTTAGTCTGGTAGCCCTGCCTACACTTCCTACCTGCCTTTGGCCAATCAGCTCTTTTTATTAAACCAGTGGGTGGGACAATTATTTACCATGAAACAACACAATACCTCTACAGAGACCTAGTGGTCTGGCTGGGCTATGTGAAGTGTGACTCACCTCTTAATCCAATAGGGGAGTTCTGGTCCACTGGGATTAGTCTAAACTACATTTTAACATCAGTGTACATTCCTGCACATAGAATTGTGGTGTTATTATGGTTCCTTAAATTTTACACTATATTATATCATATGAAAATAATATAATATATTAAAAATTTATTCATAAAACCATCAAGATGTAAAGAAAGAACAACTAAAAAAGGTTTATGAAGTACCAAGACATTTGAGAGAAATTAGATGCTGGATAAAAATCCATAGAATTTTTCAAATAGTAAAAAAAGGCATTTATTTACATTCACTGATACATTTTGAATTTCCATTGCTTTTTAAAAATATTATTTTTAATTTTTTGAAACTATATTACTCAATTACTTGTAATAGGAATTATATTACATTCTTATATACAAATATATTTCTAAATACATAAGTAGAATCTACTATTTTCATGTTATTTGTCCATATATTTTCAGGACTGACCATTTGATATTGGGTAAATTATTGGTGTGCTTTTCACTTGGCAAGACTTTTTCTCCAGTTCTCAGCATTTCTTAGCTACTTATAAATATTTATATAGAGTAAAGCTTCATGAGCTTTTCCCCACCCACTTTGGCATGTCTATCGGTGTCAACCTTGTTCAGCTCACATTTGTCCAGTCATGCTGGTGAGACTTCATGGTGTAGCTTTTGATGTTACTAGCAGATACTATCTCATAGCAAACTCTCTGATTCCCCATGTCTTACAGTCTTTCTGTCCCCTCTTCCACAATGTTCCCTGAGCCTTGTGTGTGAGAATATTTTCTAAATGTATCCTTTGGGATGGGACTCCACATCTTGATGCTTGGAGTGTGTGTGTGTAATAGTTGTTAACTGGGGTTTTCTTGATGTTTGATTTGTTAAATTCATTGTATAATATTCTGTCAGGATAACGTATACTATAAGAAGCTTCTACAGTGATGTGCTTCCATTTAACTTTTTAAAATTTATCAAGCATTAGTTACTCTTTCCCATTATGGCTCATTTATCCTGCCTTCCCATCCCCACCTCATGTAACCCTACTTGTTCCACCATTTTTCATTCACATTTTATGCTACTGACATTCTATTTCTCCTCTCCTACAAGCCTCCTACCTTACTGCTTTCCTGACTTCTATTGGTACTATATTTTAAACACATATAGTCAAAATTAAAAGCTAACATCCACATATGAATCAGAAACTGTGACATTGTCTTTCTTGTTCTTGTTCAATTTACTCAGAATGACTGTTTCTAGTGTCACCATTGACTTGTCTATTTTATATCTTCATTTTTCTTAACAAATGAATTATATTCTATTGTGTAAGTTTGTCACTTGTTCCTTACGCATTTATTAACTGATGGGAATTTAAGCTATTTTCAATTTCTGGCTATTATGAATAAAGAAGCAATGGATATTGATGAACAAGTATTTTTTGTAGTAGAATATAGAGTTCTTTGGGTACGTGGTCTGGAGATCTATAGCTAGAACATGTGGAATCAATTTCTATCTTTTGGAGGAATCTTCACGCTGATTTTGATTCTGGATTCACCAGTTTTTACTGAAACCAGGAGTGAATAAGTAGTGAATAAGTTCCCCCTTTCTCATACCTACTAATGCTTTTTATCTTAGCCATTGAGACTGCAGTAATATGAAATCTTAAAGTAGTTTTAACTTACATTTCCCCAAATGCTGAGAAAATAAAAGATTCATTTCCATAGTAATCATGTGGCTGCCAATTATAGTATTACAGTTAGAAGAATATTATATATATCAGACACATGGATTTTTTCTTTTGAGAACTGTTATGTTCCATGCCTATGTTGTTAATTGGATTGTTTTCTTGGTGTTTGGTTTATTGAGTTCTTTGTATATTTAGCACTCTGTCAGAGGTGTATCTGGTAAAGATATGGTTCTTATTCTGTTTTCTGCCTCTTCACTTGTATAATTATGTTTCTTATATGTCTGTGCTACTGGGATCCTCTTCAGAAATTCTCTTTCAGTACATATATAAGTTGAGGCATACCCCCCTACTTTATCCTATAACTGACTTAGGGCTTTAGATTCTGTATTAAGATCCTAGATCCATCTAGAGTTGAGTTTTTTGCAGGGTAAGAGAAGATTATTTAATTTTATTCTTCTACATGTAGTTGTCCAGTTTGAGTAGCACTATTTTTGAAAGACTCTGTCTTTTCTTCCACGTGTATTTTTGTCTTCTTTGTCAAAATTCAAGTGGCTATTGGTGCATGGGTATATACCTACATCTTCAGTTGACCACAGGGTCAATATTTTTGTTAATTCCATGTTGTTTTTATTACTATGCTTCTATAGCATAACTTGAAATAAGGGATGGTGATAACTCTTTCACTGTTTCTATGGTTCAATACTGCTTTTGCTGTCCTGGGTTATTTTTTTTGTGTGTCTTTGTATGTGTATAATTCCTTGTGAGTTTTAAGTTGCCTTTTTAATATTTGTGAAGATGGTATTAGAATTTTGATTGGGATTGCAATGAATTTTTGTATTCTCATTGATAGAATGATCATTTTTTATAACATTGATCCTACAAATATATTAACATGAAAGTATTTCTATCTTCTGGTCTTTTCATCAATTTCATCAATGTTTTAAAATTTTTACTTTACAAGTCTTTCACTTTCTTGGTTAGATTTATTTTAATATACTTTATTTTTGTGCATATTGTGAGTGGAATTGTTTCTGGGATATATTTCTTAATATGTGTATCATTGGTATATAGGAAAACTACTTATATTTTTCTATTAATTTTGTATTTTTGATGAATATATTTATCAGCTGAAGGAAATTTTCTGGTGGAGTCTTTATGATCTTGTATGTACAAAGTCATATCATCTTGAAATGAGAATACTTTAACATCTGTCTTTCTTAGTTGTATCCCTTCTCTTTTTACTTGTCTTTCCTATTCTTGTAGCTAAGTATACAAGCAGTACACTGGAAAGGATTGGAAAGAGTTGACACCTTTGTCTTGTTCCTTGTTTTAGGAGAAATGCTTTTTTTTTTTTTGATTTAGCATGAGGTAGGCTGTGGGTTTTATGTATTGTTACAAAAAATGCACTAACAAATGATTTTTCTCTCCCCAAAAATCTAGTTTCATTTGCCTTGTAGTTTAGTTTTATGATTTTTAAAACTGTGTTGTAGCAGTTCAAACTATTTGTTGCTTTTGTAGAGAACTGGGGTTCAATTCCCAGCACCTACATGATGGCTCACAACCATTCAAAATTGCTCCAGGTGATCTAACACCCTCTTCTAGCCTGAAACAGAACCAGACACACATGTACTTATATTCATGTAGGCAACCCACACATAAATCAATCAATCAATCAATAAACTGAAAATTTTAAAAAACAACTAGGGGATTTTAGCCTATCTACAATGCTAATGCATTTCTTTATCTATCAGATGGGGAGTAACACTGTATAAAAATCTCAATTTTATAGTTTCAAGCATTGTATTCATATACTCTTAGCTTAAATTATAATTATGACCTCTGATCAATTATTTATTTCCATAAAAATTCAGGTTTTTTCTTCACAAGGTACAATATAATATCTACTTTCCACTTTCTCTAAACTTTTACATTTTTATATGTAAAGAACCCATCTTGTTTTTTGCTTATTTGAAGGACTCAGCACTAATTAGTGTTTAAGTATTTCTTACTTGGATTTATGATAGCACTTAATACTTTCATATTCTTTTGCCATGTGAGTTGAACATATGCTTTCTGAGCAGAATGAATTTTCATGAAGCCTTTACCATATAATAAAAGTTAAGTTTGTTAAATTTTTTCATTCCCTAAAACTTGCTATGAGGAGTGAAGGCCTCCACACTAGCAGAACTGAATATACTTGGGGAGCTTATTATAAATGTAGAATTTTAAGCTCAATTGAACTTTAGTGAGCGAGAATATGTATTTTGGCAAGATGCCAAAAGACTCATTATGTACATTAAATAGCAAAACACATTCATCTAAGTGACTATAGAAGGATATCAGAATATGGTTCAAGTCTGGGTAGATGAGATTACTGTAGTTCAAGGATATCACACGTTGAGATGGCAGCAGAAAATCAATGAGAGGAGCAGAAGAATGATACTGATAGATTCATAAAATGTATTTCATAATTCTGAAAAATTATTTCCTCTATGGCAGGAAATAAAAGAAGACTAACAGAGAGTGGATGGCCTGTCTAGCATCAGTTCACGGAGACTAGTTTTTATTTTTAGTTGAACATTTTCCATTAAAAAAACCAATCTCTTCTCAGTTAGTAAAATTTCATAGAGTTATTATTACTATCAACACATTGGTCCATTGTTATATCAAACATAAAACACATTATCATTTGTAGTACATAAATCTAGGATGCACTCTTCTATAAAATCCCAATTGCCATTGAGGGCACACTTATTAAACATATTTGATTAACAACTCAATTAGATGTAACCCATTCTTAGAACTGGATTCATTTGGTAATGAGGGGTGTTCGTATGGGGGTCTCTTATATGTTATTATATTAGGGCAGCAATGAACACAGGTGAGATTAACTAACCAACTGTCTGATTTGATTTAAGACCATCCCATGAGAGTGAACAATTTCCCAACACTGATTATGTGGCCCAGAATCTGTGACTAGATAGGGCAGAAACCAGGAGAAAACCAAATACTACTGAAGAAATGTAGCAACAAAAATTACTCCTAATGACTTTGTTATACTCATATATTAGTATCTTGTTCAGCAATCACCAGAAAATTTTCCTTCTGAAATAGATGAAAATACACATGGTGACTTACAACCTACAAATGTGCAGAGTGAGAGACCTTGGAACACTCTGTCCTAAGTGGGATGTCTGTTAATCCCTGTGCCCTCATGGCTAAGAGAACACTGTGCAAAGGAGGTAGAAAAATTGTAAAAAGCCATGGGGATACAGAATAGCACGAGCAAAGCCTTCTAAATACAGCAGCAATACAGACACACATGAACTCACAGAGGCAGTGGTGGCATGCACAGGGCATGCGTAGTTCTGTGCTACTGGGGTCCTGGTGCTGAGCGTACAAGTGGAAGTGGAGAAAACTCTACTTCCCTAGTCCAGAAGCTGTCACCGATTGAGTACAAATGAAAATTTGTTTCTCTAGTGGGGTCTCACTGGGTAGACAAACCACTGCTAAGACCAGGCCCCAAGCTTAGCAGCAGATGACCAACACAAAATGACTCAGTGGTAGTTGGGACTTTTATATTTATGTGTGTGTGTATTGTTTTGTTTTATTATTAAATGTATTAATTTACTTTACATCCTGACCACAGTTTGCTCTGTATGCTTTAAGTAGCAATCTTTAAATAAAGGAGCTGTTTTGGCCCATGACAGGCACCATAGAAAAAGTAGGAGGAGAAATCAGAGCATAGGTAGGAGAAGCAGGGTGGAGTCAGACAGACCAAGCCCGAAGCCCAAAGGAACAACATGTAAGGAACACAGGTGAGCCACGGGCCACGTGGCAGACAGATTAATGAGAATGGGTTGATTTAAGATGTAAGAGCAAGCTAGTGATGTGCCTGAGCCATAGGCCAAACAGCATGAACTTAATATAAGTGTCTGAGTCATTTTGGGGGCCTAATCAGCAGTGACCGGCTAAGGGGTCTGGGGCTGCAGGTCTGTAGGTCAGGACCTCAGGCTGCCTGGGACCAAGAAACCTAATTACAACATTTCTCTCCCTCCTCTCCTCTTATGTTATCCCGTAACCTATCCTCTGTTCCCATCCTTTCCTTCTATGGTTCTGTTCAGAAAGGGCCAGAGCTCCCCTGGATGTCAACAAAGCATGAAATATCAAGTTGAGGTATGTCTAAGTTCCCCCTTCATATTAAGGCAAAGAAATCCAGTGTGAAGAATAGGTTGCCAAGAACTAGTCAAAATGTTAAGAATAAGCTTTGATACTACTGATTGGAGTCCCATAAGATATACAACTGTCATATATGTAAAGGGCCTAAGCAAGTCCCTATGGACTCACTGGTTGTTGCTTCAGACTCTTTGAGCTCATATGAGCCATGTTATTTCTGTGGACTTTCTTGCAATGTCCTTGATCCCCTCCCCAGAACCTATACTCCTTTCTCTATCTCTTCAGCAGGATTCTCTCACCTGAGCATTATGTCTCAAACAGGTCTCTGCCCCTCTTTCCACCAGATACTGGATGAAGGCTCTCTGATGACAATTGGGATAGTCACCCATCTTATCACAGGAGGTGGCCAGTTCAAGGTAAATATCCACTATTATTAGGAGTTTTAGATGGAGTCATCCTTGTAGATTCATGGGAATTTCCCTTACACCAGATTTCTATCTGTCCCTCAAATTCTTCCATATTAAGACATCTCTTTTAGTACTTTCCTACTCAACCCACCCCCAACCTGATTCCTCATTTGCCCATTCCCATCTAACCTCAGGTCTACCCAGGGGAGCTCCTCTATATCCGCATCAAATGGAAATCCATCCTTACACTTTTGGGCCCTCACTATTATCCAGCCTCTCTGTGTCTCTGTTTACAATGATTATTCTTTTCAGCTAATATCCACTTATGAGTGACTACATACCATGTTTGTCTTCTTGATCTGGGTTACTTTACTCAGGATAAATTTTTCTAGTTTTATTCCTTTGCCTTCAAATTTCCTAATTTCATTGTTTTTAACAATGGAGTAGTAATCCATTGTGTATATGTGCCACATTTTCTTTATCCATTCTTTAATTGAGCAGTATCTAAGTTCTTTCCAGGTTCTGGCTATTACGAATGATTATGAACATAGTTGAGCAAGTGTTCTTGTGGCACGATTGAGCATTCTTTGGTTATATGCCAAAGAGTGGTATAGCTGGATCTTGGGACACAAGTCACAAAACTCTTTGGGATTTTAAAAATTTATTACTGTATGGGACATTTTCATGTATAATATAGTTTCTTATTTTGTGTTTTATAAGGGTTTTAGATAAAAGAATGCAAAGTTAGACAGCAATATAAAATTACACTGACCTGAATGGGCTTGAAGGACTGGAGAAGGCTAAGGCATAAGAAGGAACACTACAATAATCAAGTGGGAGTCAACAGCCTATAATTGTTGGTAGCAATAAAGTAAATATAAAGAAAAGCTAAGACGCTCCTGCCATTGCTCAGAAAGTCAGGGTATAGTAACTGTGATAAGACTAAGTCAAGACAATTATGTAATTCAAACTTACAGAATGGACCAAAAGTACCATAAATCTCACATAAAATATCAAAAAGTTAATGAAGCTCTTCTGTGTGTCATTAGGAAGAAAAATCTCATACGAACCATTTCTGATGCACCCAACTTTGTTAAATTGCCTTGTTACATCATTTCATAGTACCAAGTATCATTTCCTATATTGCAGTTTAAGTGGAATTTCATATTAATTACTAATTATGAAAATTTTGTTATTATCTGTGTTCTGTACTATATAGTACATGTCATGGAACATACGACAGTAATGCTTTGTATACCATAGACATAAAATAAACTTTTTATTCATGACATTTATCTAAATAGACACACAAATATTCTTTAAATGTAAATATCCCCATCTTTACCTATGGAGCTCTTGTCAGTGATGGCTTATGGAGGAAGGCAAGTCAATTTTCTTCAGTGGTGTAATCCCAGGTTGGTGATGATGCTCCAGTGGGTGGAGCAACATCCCATGCATATGAGCAGCACCAATTGTACTCCATGGGTTGTTTATAGAAGAGGACTTGAAGTAATGAAGTCAGGAGAGTAACTAGGTGCGGGTGGATTTATAGATGAAGGGAGAATCAGGAGTGCATATGATTAAAATTTTGCATATATGCATTGAATTCTCAAATAAGAAATAAAATTTAAAAGCCTTAAATAATCTATTACATATTGCTGGCAAAATAAAACTATATTTTTTCTCCTAGTACTTCAAAATATATAATTGTCAATATCCCCTGCCTTGGTCAGATAAAAATTGTAATACAGTCATGTATATTTTATTTGTTCTTTGAGAATTTCATACATGTTTTGATCATATTCACCCTAATACTCTGAACTTTTACCAGATCAACCACTCATCCCTTTCCACACAACTTTGTGTCCTTTCTTCCACAACAAATCTAATTTATGCTCCCTCAATATTTTGGGATATCATTTTTATGAAACACACTAGAAAATTGTACATTTTGAACAAAAATGTTTTGAAACATGTTTTTAAATTATTCATTTATATGCTTAGTTTATGTATGAGTACATATTAGCTCATATTGAATTTATAACTTAAGATCATAATATATGGTCACATGTAAAAATTGAATATTAAAACTTTTTGTTAAATTATAATGACACGAATCTGTAAAAATTGTGCCTTGCCTAATAAAAGTAAAAATTATTCAAATAAATTTTATCAAGTCAAAGGACCTTGTTATTGCTGTTGAGGATTTAGTTCATCCTTTGAAAAGCATCATTTTTCTTTTCTAGTGTTTTACTTAATGAGAGGAAATAAACTTAAGATGCGTAGTCTTGCTAAACTTGGTATCCATACGAGACCTTCCCTTTTCAGAATAGAATAGGAGGAGTAGATGGAGTGGGGGAGGCAGAGGAGATGTGAGGAGACAGACTGGGAGGAGAGAAGGGAGGGGAAAGTGCAGTGGTATGTTAAATAAATTAATTAATAAAAATTTTATGAAAAAATAAAAAGCAAAAATTATTTTAAAAGTGCAGTGAAGACTTCATCTATAGTTTAGTGATAGAGCTATATAATAAGAGAGATAGGGCTAATAATTTTCAAATATGCCTTGATAAATAATATATGACCAAATGTTAAATATATTAATTTTTAAATATGTTAATAATCTGTGATAGGTGTTATTCCATTTTTGTTGACAAAAATATTGAGGCTCATGATGTTCTGTCTTGTGTCACATAGAGAGCTTTGGAGTGCTCAACTATTTGGTGGATACTCTTTGTCTCTTTAATTATAGTAAATTGTATCATAGCTTGCTTAATTTCCAATATAGTGTTCCATACTGACACCTTTTTAAGGAATACAGAACTATTTTAAGAAAGGAAATTTGCAATCCAACTAGTGAGTATGTTCCAATGATATGATTATTGAGAAGATAGAAGTGGTGGTAAAGTTATATTTGAGAAATACACAGCACTGCACATTTAAAGTAGATATTAAAAGGAAGTTTTGTATAGACCAATTAAAATTTATTGTATGTCTAAGAAGAGACTTATACTTGACCTGAAATGAAGTAAAGGGGATATGGAAGCCACCAAAAAAAACTTGATATGATTTGTAGTTTGTTTCTCTTTCCCCAAGGTCCTTCTATAGAATTGTGAATGTACATAACAAGAATTTCACCATTGTAACTATTTTAATTTATATAATCCAGAGGCATTTAGTTCAACCACAAAAAACTTAGCAATCACCACTGACCTGTGCCAGAACTTCTTCATCCTCCAAGAAAAAACCCAAATGGATGATTTTATTTTAAAATGTAGATTAGAGAACTGTTCACCCTGGGATTAAAAACATTAAGTACAGAAAAGATATTTTCCTGATGAAAAAATTCCAGCCTGTCTCCAAATTTCCCAATCAATCCATTTCTCTTCTCTGCGTCTATCTTTTTAAATGTAGGCCACATATCTAAACAGCTGTAAGAAAGGCCATTTCCCACAGCTTATTCATAAACACAGACTGCCAGTTAGCTGCAATCTATTAGATCAATTTGATTAAACACTCATTATTAATGTAAAAGAGAACCCCATTCAGAACATAAATAAGGCTCCATTGAGATAATGTACTTTGTTCATTAAAACTCATATATATAAGAACCCCAATCAAAGCCTAGGTATGTGAAAAAGGAAAGATATTCTTGTAGTTCTTTATTTAAAGGAGAGAAAAGAAGTTGGTGATAAAATGTCACACATTTTACTGTAGTGGAGAGGTGTAAGACATAGGGTGAAGAAGGAAGGAGGAATAATAAGGATTTTCCTAAAATCTTTGTGGAAACAGACTAAGAAAACTCTGGGAACAGGAAGAAATGGCCACAGAGACACCAGAGAAGCAGATACAGAGGACAACTATGCTGCTCTGAGAAAAGTATTGGCCACATGGCTGAAAAGGATAAGAAATGTGGGTTAGTTTAAGGGTGAAGAGTTAGCAAGTTATATGCCTGGGTCCCTGGTCAATCAATGTACAATTAATATATGCGTCTGTGTGTTTCTATGCAACTGTGCAACTGTGGGTCTGGGCCAAGAGGCTAGGCTGGAAAGTCTGGGCCAGAAATCTAATACTACAAGACTTTTAGAGCAAAGGCTCACGGAAAACAGGCAAAAAGATTGCAGCATTCAGAGGACCATGGAGTCTGCTTTGAGATAGTGTCCTCTAGACAAGACAGGGAAGCTGTACCCATAGAATCTTATCAAGATGGTTGCTTAAATAAGACCTGCATAATTGCAACTTCCATTTACATGCCAATGTGGATGGGGAAATTCCACAAGGCCCTGGCCCTTAGGTGAAAAGCTATAGGCAATCAATGGCTTCTGAGAGAGAATCATTTTTCTCTGGGGACAAATTCTTTGATAGGCTACCCAGTCCCAAATAGTCAGTCTTAAACACATGCACATGCAGTAATAAATGAACTCAGTAGGGTGTGTGTGTGTGTGTGTGTGTGTGTGTGTGTATGTGTGTGTGTGTGTGGTGTGTATGTGTGTAATTGTGGAAGAAAAAGAGATTATGAATATAAGATGGAGTAGGAAGAACAGGGAGACTGTGAGAAATACCAAGAAGAGTGGTGGAAATGGGAGACAGTATTCACATTAGAAACTCTCAAAAAAGTATTACTCTAAAGGTTAGTGCTTCCTGATCCCCCAAGAAGATAGCAGGGAAGTATATCTAAAATGCTAAAGAAATATTGCATGTCAGAAGCAACAAAAGAGAACAGTATGGGGTGTTATAATTTAAGACAGAAAAGGCTTAATGTAATGGAGGCTATAACACCTTTTAATGAAAGTTTTCTTAAATGATGCAGAGCTGTCTTGAGTGCAACAGAACAAAGAAACTGACAATTGAGTTCCTTTTGCAAGAGGTAATTCTCCTTTCACAGTTTCTTTGCAGGGTGTTGTCTGCACAAACCTACTAGGTAGGCTGATTGAGGAGGAAAACAAAGTATTATAATACAAGGGAATATAAATCAGTCATTTTTATTGCAGACTTGCTTGGAATTGGATTGGTATGGCAAGCACCAAGGTGTCTTTTCAGTATGCACTTACAATTGTTCTTTTGGAAACCAATTTATTTTGCTATTTGACCTCGGACCTCAAAATTATACACAAACCAAAGGCCGTTAAGTCAAAGTTTCTTAGCTGGTTGTCCCAATAATGAGGTCAGATTCCATCTCTGGGTCAAGTTATAATTCATTATAACAAAGAACAATACCAAGGCTTTGAAGCAAGAGGGCCAGATGTTTAAAGAGAATATCCACTCCAGTCTACACAAACTGTTGGAGAAGCTGCAGTTGGCAGAAACTAGAGCCATTTTTACTGTAATGTTGCTTTCCACTATTGTTACAGATAAAGTGATCTGAAGGCTTCACTTTCATGATGGCAATGACAGGTATATTTAGGCTTTCTCAGAAAAGATAAGGGTAAAGTGATCGAGGTAATCTTCAACCTAAGAAAATGGGCATGCTCCAACCTTTCCTTGTAATTAAATATGTAATGCATTTTCAAGCAAGAGCATGGGTCAACCTGTAAGGCTAGAAACCAATGATAAACTTAGTCTGAGGTCTTCATTTAAGTTATAAAGTGAAAGAGTGGGGAAATAATTTCCATTCTCTATATGGGATAAGATAAACTTTTTAATTTTTTCAGCATTTCATATATGATAATCTATTTAAATCATCTTCTCTTCCCTTCAATTACTCTCATATTATCCACCAATTACCTCTTAAATGCATGACTTCTTACTCTCTAATTATTGTTAAACACACACACACACACACACACACACACACACACACATGAGTCTCTTCGATGTTACTCATATACATGTGTATTTAGGGCTGATGACATGGAATTGTATAGCCTAACAGAGAGCTCATCTCTAGAGCTTGTGTTAGTGTTAGTGTTGTGTTAGTCTTGTGTTAGTGGCCATCAATTTTCAGTGCCTCTTTATCTAGTGTTGGAGTCCTATGAAATTTACCACATTCAATTGGGTATGTCAAATGGTGTCATTGTGCAATATGGTTTAGACAACTATATCATTTCAATTTCATGCTTCACTTGTCTAGAAAAAACTATCTTGCATGTTGACCTGTTTGGCTTTTACAATATTTCCTTTCCTTCTTTTGTATTATTCCCTGAATCTTACTTGTAGGAGATGTGTTGTAGATCTGCCAACTAAGGATGGAAAATCCACAGTCAGTTGTTCTTTGCGTTTGACTAGCTGTGATTTCTGTATTATCTCCCATCTGCTTCTCTTAAGCTTCTTTGAGTGTTGAGAGCTTATCTATAGATGTAAGCATAAGCTTTGAGAATGCAGTGTTATATTATTCTAGTTTAGGAAAGTGGCAGGTTTTCCTCTAGGGTCCATGGATTCACCAGTCATGATTAGTAGGTGAAGGCTACAGTACAGGAAAGGAGGGCCTTTATCTGAGGGGCTATACCAGCATTTTTCTCAATGCTACAAAAATGTCATACTCCTAGGATCCCTAATATTCCCTTTACCCATCACCATGGAATTCTAATCAGGTAAAATTTACCAATTTCTTAAAGTGCTGGAGAATCCAAATATATTTGTTTAACTTCTCTCCAATATAATTATTATGCTTTTTTTCTCAAATAATTATAATGTAGGAATAGTCAGAAAGCAATGTGCAATAAAGAATAAGTTTAAGCAAAAAGGAGTGAAATGATTTCTCTGTGATGTACAAACCAGGCAATACACATGTGACTGAGGCACATAAGGTATAAAATCAAACTGTAAAGAAAACACTCTCTCCAAGGACCAATTAATTTATCTAACATGAGCACAGCTAGTTTTAGAAAGAATCTCAGGGCATCTTCCCAAATGGCTATCTTATGAGGATAAATTTACCTATCATGCAGTGAGTATTTACCCTTGTTCCTCTCCTACTCATCTCTCTCTTTTTCTTGTTCTCCTCTCTTTCTCTCTTTGTGTATATGGATATGCAGTGGTTGCAGAGGCCTCAAGAATGTCAGAGGCCCTAGTACTGGAGTTATTGACAGGTGTGAGCTGCCATGTAAGTACCGAGAATTGAACTCAGGTCCTCTGGAAGTAAAGACCATGATTTTAACCACTGAGCTACCTCTTCAGCCCTTATTTCTCCTTTTTCAATTACAGTTTTAAATTTTACACAAGTTCTGGATTTTTGGAGACTCTAACAGTAGAAAATATGCTAAAAATAGACAAAAAGTATTGTGCATTAATTATGTGACACTATTACACATACTATTGTTAATAATTGTAATATAAGCAATAGCCACATTTATGGTATTATATTGTTTATTAATATTTGAGACTAAACACTAGCTTCACACATGCCAGGCATGTCTTCTATGACTGAGCTACCCCTTCAGACATAGTCATTTTCTAATTTAATTCTCTGATACCAGATGATAAGTATTTTATTACCTCCATTTCATAAATGACAAAAAATGCAGGTTAAGGAGCCTATGTATCCCCAATACAATTAGAATAAAAGAACTCAGGTCTGCTTGAGAAAAATCTCTTCTCTAAATTTACCATCTTATAAATGGACATATACATTCTAGAAAGTAGGCAAGATGATTTACTCAGGTCCTAGTGATTAAAGAAAACATATGTTTATTTAACTAAAAATATCTCCTTCCAAAATTTACCAAAGTTTAGTCTACAGGTACCTTCACTAGATCCAAAATATGTACTGTATATATGCATATGTGATATGCATAGTATGTACTGTATATACTTTATATGATGCACAGTATGTATTCTGTATATTATATGTGTATGCATAATTAGTACTGTATGAGGTACTGGACTAATGACATGAAGGTGTGGCTTTTGGTCTACTCCTTCACTTTACAATTTTCCTGTTTTCATTTATGTTTGTGTTTTGAATTACTTTAAGAATTTATAAAAGAAAATTGTTTTGTGAAGAAATTATTTATAGATAACAGTAAATTCAGGCATTAATAAAAAAAATTGGCCTGAACATGTTTTTTTTTCCTTAATCAGACAGCAACATTTTCAAAAATGATATACTATTGTTCTGTGTTACTTCATTTGAGGTATTAAGGCTCAGAATTTTTCACTAAATACTCTCTAACCCACTGAAAATTATTAAACTGAGTAGTTTTTTCTTTAGTTCACTTTACAAATAATATTTTATAGTCATAATTTTAAGTCTTTTTAAGTAATGTTCAGATTTTTAAGCCTTAAATGTAAGAGCTATACTAAACAATATTAGATCTGAATTTCTTAATCTTATAATCTTGAAACAATGGCTTTTGCTGTATTAGTTACCATGTAGGTAAACTTTTTGGAAATCATGAATTTTATATTTTGTCTCCTCTATTTTTGAGAAATTAGTATTCTGGGTTTTCAACTCTCTGATACACTGTGTTGAGGTTGTTTCCTTTAGGAATTAAGATAAGTAGCCAGTAAAAATTGTACATTAACAGTTATATAAACACAGAATGCTTATTTGAAAATACACTTTCCACTTGACAAATGTCCTGATTTCAATAGTAATTATACAGCAGCCCACCTATGGCTGCTTCTTGCATTGCAGCAATCATGCTTGTTCCCAAACTGAGGAATAATGAATGCTCAACTGCTGCAGAAGGACATTGACACCACTGAGAGTAGAAAGACCAATCAAAGTAGGACATATGGAGCAAGGAAGTGTATACTTGGGAAGAACTGATATCACATGAGACCAGAGAGAGTTTTTGTAAAGTCGTAGTGGAAAGAAAATGAAAGTATGAGAAGAAACTAGCAGAGGGAAGTAGTCAAGGATAAAACTCAAGTTATGATACTAAAATTCAAGCAAAACATTAATATACCTTATTTTCAAAAACAGACAACTAAAGGTTATGATGTCATATACACACAGCATGAACTGAGCATGAAAGCATGGTGCACTTCAATAACTTGAGCTGGTGTCATGATTACATACAGATATTATGGACTTAGATACATACCTAAAAATCACATGTTTCTTATGGCCCAGAGAGAACAATAAACTGCTGTTCAGAGACTTCACCCTGGGGCTGAAGAAATAGGCTTAGAAAACAATGGGAAGGACTTCCCAATCAGAGTTTCTTGCTAACCACATTATGGAGGAATGGCAATCTGTGCAATTCTTTTGATATCTATTTTTTAAAAATTAAGTTCTCATTGGTTATAAACATTGGAAATGACTGTTGTTATCTCTTCTGAATCACATGACTATGTAAAATGAAATTTTATTAAATCTGTCAATGAAATTGTATACCCTTGTTCATATCTGTATGCTAGTTAATGTGTGTGTGTAATAGTCATGTAAATGTAGATATAGAAGTAGGCTATATGTTTAATGAGTCTAATAACCATGAACCTGAAGGACATATTGGCAGACTAGTAAGTCAATAAAAAGTTGTTATAGCTAAAAAGCAGAGTTTTGTCTTTCATAGGTGAGTACAAGTCACTTAGGTTTATTAGTGTGGTTAGACTAACCTCACATATTTTGTGGAAATCCATCTATTATATTCAAATATCCCAATTTAAATATTAATCTCATAGCAATGACTAGTGTTTTATCAAACATCTGATTACCATGACCTCCTCAACCTGAAATGGTTATTAGTATACTAATATAATTCAATGAAGTTTACCATTCTATTGGACATCACACTTGATCACTTAGAAAAAGGAGAGGTGAGAGACTGAACTATCAGTTACTGAGAGAATTTTTGGGCAATAAAGTTGATGAACTTTGAAACTGATTCTGAATGTGACCACTTTTATGATCAGTTACTGCCTAAATTACAACAGCAGATTTCTAATTTTGTTTTTTGCTGTTGTTTTTTGTTGTGGTTGGATTCAGGTGTCAGCTGATAAGGTCTGAAGATGCTTATCCAGGGTCTTGAGCTCCTGAAGGGGGAGTGGGCAACCCCATTCATAAGAGACTACTAAGATCTTAAAACTTCCGTTTTCTGGTTCCTGACTGCTGGAGAGACCGGTTCAGCATCCATCATCCACCACATAGATAATCCAGTCTATCAAGTGCCTATATAAGCTGTTACCTATATCATAAATATTAACTTATATTTTAATAAATATCAATCTTAAATTAATATATTTAAAAAAAACTTCTGCCTTCAGATTGTTTTATTTGTTTTTGATGTTTTTGGTTATTGATGTTTTGGGGGTTACAATATAATCACAGTAAAATATTTTGAGATTTTCACAGTTTTTGAATTAAAGTAGATTCAATGATCCACCTTTTAAATCATTTCTATATCATATCCCCTTTTTTGCCTAGAAAGAAATTGACTATGACCATTAACCATTTATAATGAAAGCAAACATTTATCAATACTATTTTTGGAATTTGAGCATAGATTTCTGTTGTAGTGGGGTTTCTTGGTCCCGAGCAGCCAGAGGCCCAGACCCTGCCACGCCAGACCCCTTAGCTGCCCGCAGTTGCTGCTCAGGCCCCCAGAAATGACTCAGATACTTATATTAACTAAATGCTGTTTGGCCTATGGCCAGGCACATTGTTAGCTAGCTCTTACACTTTAAATCAACCCATTTATATTAATTTGTCTGCCACATGGCCTGTGGCTCACCTGTGTTTCTTACATGTTGCTCCTTTGGGCTTCAGCTCGGTCTGTCTCTGACTCTGCTCTTCCTTTCCTACCTATTTTGATTCCTCTGCCTACTTTTTCTATTGTGCCTGCCAAGGGCCAAAACAGCTCCTTTATTTAAAGATTGAGATTCACAGCATACAGAAAGGCATTCCCACATCAGATTTCCATTACTATTCCTGCTGATTTAGGGGCACTGGCAGTCTTATGGGGTTCCTAAGGCTGAATCATCTTAGTAGCACCCTTAAAGCTGATGTGGCCACCTCTTTCTACCAGAGACTATTTTCAGGGGGTCTTCCTTGATCAAACCATATTAGCCTGAAAGCAATTCACAAGTGCTCTCAAAAGCATAATCTTTTGTCCAAAGCAAAATATCCTAAATTTCAAAGTCAAGATATATTTAAAATATAAGTTTGTTTAACTTAGCAGCTTTGCAATCAAATGTCATTCTGCAATTATCTCATTAACAGTTAAAAACTTAAAAGAAACCACAATGATAAACATAATTTGGACTTTTGTATATTTTCCATCTTTACATGGTATATAGTACTCTCTCTTTTTTAAGGACTTTCTTTACCTTTTTCCTTTTCCTTTCCAAGTCTTCATACAGTTTACACACATTTTAATCTGTTTAGAGGTTTTCTCCATCTGAATCTGTATTACTGTGTTTCTTAATCATTTCTTAACAAGGAGAATTTTTTTGAACTGCTTTGGCTGCTGGTTTCAGCCCACTTGGCTTTTCAATATGGCAGAGTTACTGGCAGAAAGCATGTTTACCATCTCAACTCTAGGGGAATTGTAGGGTCCACCCTACAACCAAGTAGAGCACTGCTTCCTACTGCTCATAAACTCCATTTAAGTATTTGGCAGTAGAACTTCTTAAAAGAGCTGAGCAATTTTTGCCATTGAAGCTGAGCCAGGAAACATCTATTAAAGGAGCCATGCCTCTGCTTGCTGCCAGCGAACAGATCCCTCCCAGAAAATGCTGCTACCAAGAAGCCATCTTTGACTCTATTTCCTTTTTGCCTATAAGAGCAGTAACCTTAAATCTGTTATATGCATCTTATGCTTGTACCGAGTCTTCTTTGAGACTTCGGGAACATGTTACAGCTCAGGCTGCAAACAGTAGACCTGACATTTTGTAATTCAAATTAGAACAACACACAGTCTCTGCACCATGGCTCATTTGAGAGACAAAATGTGGAAGCTGCTTTTGGCTCAGTTTCTGTGCTCTAGAGCCATTTTTAAGCTTTCTTAGGCTTTATATGGGTGTATGTGCTCCACATTGGAGTGCCATTCATAGCTCTTTATGTAGGTTGAGGCCACATGTCATGTGTTCAGTTCTTGCTTTTAAGCTTTCTTCCCTTGACTGCCACCCCATGTACCATACTATGTTATGAATTACATTAGATTCATTCTGTTAAAGTATAGGTGGTGTCATGTCATGTTCTTGCTGAAAACCTCCACATCATTCTCCATTTCTCTCAGTGTCAAAGACCAAGTTCTTCTGCTAGTGTACAAGACTCTATCTAGTTGATAGCTCTGTTTTGTTGACTTATATAATTATTTCCAGTCATTTAACACAATTTTTACTACACTGCTCTTGATACTCCAAAAAACTTGCCTTAAGACTTTTGTGCTATTATCTCTATAAGGAATTTATATCCTCTGAAACTTCTTCATTTTATTTATGCCTCAGTTTGATTGCTAAGGCCCTAATACCATTGTCACTGAATCCTACAAGGACAGTCTACCCCCAACTGATACCTATATTTCTCTATATGATCATTTATTTGATTGTCAACTGACAAACTCTAGAATCATCTTTTAGACAAATTTCTGGGCATGTTTGTGAGGAATTTCTAGATTAGGTGAATGGACACAGGAAGACATAGCTTAAGTATGGGCAGCACTGTTGCATAGGTTGGGGTTCTGGATTGAAATAAAAGAGAAAGGAGTTTAGGCCAGCATTCATCACTCTACATTGTGATTGCAGAGCCAATGTTACCAGCCTCCTCTTGTTCTTACCTGCTATAGTGGACTGTAGTCTACTGAAACTATCACCCAATACCATAAGCTTTTTTTCTCCCTAAGCTGCATTTGTCACATATTTTATCACAGCAAACAATAAAAGTCAGTAACACTGACATTTTATTTGTCTTATTTTTATTATACTCATAAATTATTGGTATATTTTTATGCCTTTATCAGTTAAAATAATAACTTTATAGAATGTTTTTGTTTACAGATTTATCTCTACTATGACATTCTTTTGTTTGCACGTTTTATTTATTGTGTGCATGTGTGTGTGCACAGAGACAAACACATGCCTTGATGTGTGTGGAGATTAAAGGACAACTAAGGAGTCAGTACTCTCCATGATCAGCTCTTGGTGGCTGGTGTTATTATCTGCTGAGCTATCTTACTGGCCTCATTTTAATATCCCTAAGTACAGGGGAAATGAAACCCATTGTTATGCATAATTAACATAAGCTAATAAGATACTGAAAAGTTAGATGAATAAGTTAATGGAAACATTTAGTACTATATTGGCTAAGAACTGTGACTAAAGATTAGACCTTCAAAGTTAGTCTATAGCTTTTGTGTATCAGGGGACTTGGATTATTTGAATTTACTCTAACAGCAGGTGAAACTTATTGTTTCTCATCTCAACATGCCTCCCATTTTCCTGCTTTGCTGCCATAATCAAACAATCACTTTTAATATCAAACATACTGTTATATTGTATCAATAGAAAACATTAAAAATTTTCTCTATTTTACTGAATTTCTCATAGATAATGAATATCCTTTCATGATATAACTAATACGACCAAACAAAAAAGCATCTAAAGTCACGTGGGTAAATACATATTATATAAATGTTCATAGATAAAATGACTTATTCAGCATATAATGAATTTAAGATGTGCCATTTTTACTTACAGTTTTTGAGTCTTATGAGGTGGACAGATACTCTCCAAAAATGTATCTTAAAGTTCTTGTATTTTCTGTCTTACACACTTGAAATAAATCTCAGTTATTATAGCTAGTAATTCTCAACTCTATCCATAGTAGTAGATATAGGTCTTTTCTTCTTTGTTCTAGAGTATATGTATGTATGTATGTATGTATGTATGTATGTATGTATGTATGTATGTCCATACATATAACAATTAAAATTTGAGCTGATAAGATGACTCACTGGGTAAGGTTGCTTGCTACCAGGCCTGACAATCTCACCTGGACTCAGAAAATTGAAGAAAACTGGCTCTCATAGGCTGTCTTCTGGCTTCTGCATGCATTCTATAGCACACAAGCCCCTGAAATAAATTTAAATGAAATATAATCAAAATAAATACAATTGAAAATGATTTAGCATGGCTCAAATGCCTTTGGGGGCAGGGAAAAGGCAGATGCTATGACTCATTCTATTTTAACCATGGAGGTGAGAAGGAAAATCTGTGAATAATCACAGTAATAACTTTTATTTCTTACAGTATGAATTTATTATTATAACCTTGCATTTAGCAAAATTGTATGTGGTGCTTTCTTTTCCTCCTTTACCCCTGCTGACAATTGTAAATAAAAAATGTAAATAAAGTAAAAGAAAAAGAATTGTACAAGAGAAAGAATTAGATTATAAGACCTTTTGGTACATGAAAAAGTTTCTGATATTTATGTTACAAGGGGGAAAGATTTCAGAGTCTACACTGAAGGAGGCGGACATCCTTGAGACTCATGGGCAGATGGTAAAACTTCTATAATCCCATATGTTAAAAAATGGTATTCCTAGAGTGCTTTGGGTGGATCATGATGTTTCGAGTGTCCACTTAAAAATTTATGAAGTCTGAGGTCTCCAGGACCAGATGATGACTTTTCTGAGACACTTGGTCCAAATAAGAGCCTGGAGCCTTTTGGGAAGACAAAGAATTCTGTGGAAACCCTTGAGAAGATGGTGAATGTGCGAGAGATTCTTTTGCTGATGTGGACAGGATGATTCTGTTTTTTATCCATTGTGTTAGGGTATATCTTTTTATAGGTAAGTTGAGTCCATTGTTATTAAGGGATATTAATGACCAGTGATTGTTATTTCCTGTTACTTTTGGTGGTAGCATATGTGTGTTTTCCTTTTTCCCCCTGTGGGATTATCTATTTCTTGTGGTTTCATGGGTGTATCTAGCATTCTTAGGTTGTAGTTTCCCTCTTATATTTCTGTAGGGCCAGATTTTTGGATAGGTATTGTTTAAATCTGGTTTTGTCACGAAATGTCTTCTTTACGCCATTTATGGTGATTCAGAGATTTGCTGGGTATAGTAATCTGGGTTGGCAGCTATGTTCTTTTATTATCTGTATAACATCTGATGAGGACCTTCTTCCTTTCATTGTTTCCATTGAATAGTCAGGTGTTATTCTGATGGGTCTGCCTTTATAGGTAATTTGGAATTTTTCCTTTGCAGCTCTTAGTATTTTGTCTTTGTTCTGTAGGTTTAGAGTTTGATTATTATGTTGCAAGCTAACTATTTTGGGGGGTCTAGTCTGTTTGGTGTTCTTGTATCTTTATAGGCATTGCCTTCTTAGGTTGGAAACATTTTCTTCTATGATTTTGTTGAATATATTTTCTTTGTCTTTGACTTGGTATTCTTCTCTTTCTACAATTCCAGCTATTTTTAGGTTTGATCTTCTCATGGTTTCCCATATTTTCTGGAAATTTTGTGTTTTCACTTTTTTGATTTTAGTGTTTGCTTTGACTGACACATCTATTTCCACTGTTGAGTCTTCCACACCTGCCCGGCCTGCAGGTAAAGTCAATGGAGACCCTGGAGGAGGGGAGTGAGAATGAGGGGGAAGAGGAAGAAAGATTCAAAGAATAAGGACAGGACAAAAGGATCTGATCAAGCCCCATTTATTAAGAGAATGAACTGAGTATACATAGAGTGAAGGGGTTGTTTATCACTCTTGCTGCTAACCTTGAAAAGAAAGTTACAACTGCAGAAGGGGGAAGGTAGTTGAGATTATGAGAGGGGTAGCGTGGGAAAGCAAGGACACTCAGAGAAGAAACATTCCACTCCCAGCAAGAAATCGTAAATAAGATCTGTTACCAGCCTCATCCTGCTAATTGCCAATGATGTGACCTTGGGTCAGAGCCAGGCAGAACTTTGTTCTCCACACATACTAGAGATTCTCTCTTCCATTTCTTACAATCTGTTGGTTATCATTTCATCTGTAGTTTCAGTTTGTTTCTTCAAATTTTCTCCTTCCAGCATTTCCTCAGTTTGTGTCTTTTTTATTGCTTCTATTTCAATTTTTAAATTTTGAAAAGTTTCCTTTACCTGTTTAATTGTTTTGTCTTGATTTTCTTGGATTTTGTCAAATATTTGTTTTCTTTTTCTTGGTTTTCTTTATTTTCTTTCAGAGGTTTGTTAATCTCTTCCAATTTTTTTTGTCTTTTCTTTTATTTATTTAAGTGAATTTTTACAATCCTTTTTAAAGTTTCTATTATCTTCATAAAGTTTTTTTTAAGATCATTTTCTTCTGTTTCTTCTGCATTAACATGCTCAGTTCTTGTTGTTATAGAACGACCATATTCTGGTAGTGTCATGTTGTTTTTTATGTTGCTATAGGTATTCTTGCACTGGAGTCAGCTGGTTACTTCCTCAATTTACTGCATAATTTGTCTGTGTCTCTTCCCACTGCTACCTAGGCTCTCAAATTCTCAGGAGATTTTTACTTATTTCTTTTTCCAGGAGGATCCATAGATGACACTTTTAGGGCCCTCCTTGTCAACTATCTGGTGACATATCTAAGAGCAACAAGTAACATGGTTCAGCCAATGGGCTCTTTACAATCTGGAATTGCTTTAACTTTCCTTTTGTAAGAATCTCTGGCACATAGCAGACATGGTAAATGTGCTACTACAACAACCTGACATGATACCTGCAGAACATGCTACTTACAGAGAGCATGCCCCTAGGTGTGGCTATATAAATTTCTGTCCACCCATTTTCTTATAAGGAGATGCCATGAGGAGTGTTGTTCCTTTTTTTCCTCCTGCTTCTCTTCTCTTCTCATCCAGCAAATCCCCCTAATAAACTCTAGGGTGATAGCTGGTAGTGTGTCTGTTCTCACGTGTGAAACAAACACTGTTACCTAACGTATGCCTATTATAGTTAATGACTTAAAACATTGTTTCTTTACTATACCTCAATAAGAACAAAACAAGAAAAAAATTGCTTTACAGTGCCCATTTATAATAATTTTCAGCCTGTAAAGAGATATCGATGAAGAGTTCTTCCACAAAGAATGGTAAATTGTGCCAATATTTTCTACAGCAGCCATTAGAAGTGATATGCAAATGATTCACACAATATATCATTTACCATTATATGGATTATATCTTGTTGTCAGACTCAAATATAGGTACATAAAAATGTTTGAAGAAGTAAAGAAACATTTTTCTGCTTGGGGATTACATATTGCCCCTGAAAGAATACAAAAAGGAGATTCTATTAATTATTTAGGATGTAAAGTAGGTCTACAAAACTTTAGACCTTAAAAGGTACAACTTGGCAGAGATATATTGCAAAATATTAACTATTTTCAAAGACTGATAGGAGATAATTCTTATATATGGCTCTTTAATGGGACAAGAAATCATGAAGTAGTTAATTTGTTCAAAACCTTAAATGATGACAAGAACTTGAACACTCCAAGAGAATTTTCTAATGAAGCCGAGTGAGAATTGGCTTTAGTAAAAAAAAAAAAAAAAAAAAAAAAAAAAAAGAAAAAAGAAAAAATTACGAGATGCACATTTTAATTGCATGGTTCCAGAACTTAATTGCATTCTGATTATTTTACCATCTAACCTCTCTCCTACTGAAATTATAATGCAAAGGAAAAATACTAGAATGTATATTTCTGCCACAGAGGCTAAGTAAAAAATTAAAAACATATGTGGGAAAGATTTGTGATTTTATTTTTAGAGGAAAAATTAAGACTTCATCAAAATTAACAGTAAAAGATCCAGTAGAAATAGTTGTACCTTTAACTAATGAAGAAATTGATCAATTATGGACAGATAGTGAACCTTGGAAAAAAGCCTGCAGTATTGTTTTGGGAAACATTAATAGCATATATCTCCAAAGAAAGAGAATTTAACTTATATAGAAAACTAACTGAATTCTCCATCATGTTGTATGGAAGAAGCTAATTTTTGGAGGCCCTACATTTTATACTGATGCAAACAAATCAAGAAAAGCAGGTTACAAATCAGAAAATTTAAGTGAAGTTGCTCAAAGCCCTTATAGTTCTGTTCAGAGGTCAGAATTATATGCTATTATTATGGTATTAATGGATTTTACAGAAAATTTTAACATAGTAACTGACTCTTGATATGCAAAAAGTTATTTTAAATATTGAAATAGCTTATTTCATTCCTGATAATACCATATTAACCTCATTATTTATAGAACTATAAAATATTCTTTGAAATAGAATTAAACATATATATATATATATATATATATATAATATACCATAAAGATCTGCCAAGTCCTCTAGCACAAGGTAATGATGAGACTTATTGGTTATTAATAGAAAATGTGCTTGAGGCCTCAGTATTTTATAAGAAACACCATGTTAATAACAAAGGATTAGAAAAAAGTTTTCCTGTTACCTGGCACCAGGAAATTGTAGTATTTGCTTTGTCTGTAACCAACCACCATTACTTGCAGGAAGCAATTTCTAAAGGCATGCAAAGAAATGATATTTGGAAGATGTATATGTGTCTCTAGAGTCCTAAAAGCCTAAAGAGAGTGTGAGAGTGTGGCCAGCCCTGTTCAAAAGGGGCTGCTGAGATCTTGAGCACCCCATTTTGTTCCTGCTTTCCTAGATCAACATCCATTGCCTAGATCATCCTATCTCTAAGAAATCATCTTAAAGTTTAACTTATAATCGTAAGTGTTAAAATACCCTCCAATAAATATCAATCCTATATTTAGTATATTACAAGTGAGACTTATTGCAATAGCTATGGTTCATTTTGCATAATTTGGAAAAATTATATATATAATATATTATATATATGTATATATATCATGCAATTGACACTCAGGATTTCAGTGGGCAACTGCCTTGAGCTCTGAAAGGACTGATTCTGTAATTATACACTTTTTGGAAGTCATGGCCATTATGAAAATACCTGTACAAATTAAGACTGACAATGCACTGCATATGTTTCTCAAAGGAAGAAGAAGATATTTTGGATATTATAATATAAAGCACATCACAGGTATACAACACAATCCTGTAGGATAAGCAGTTGTGGAAAGATATAATAGCATCTTAAAATAGATGCTTTATAAACAGAAAGAAATAAAAAAACAGAGATTGAATAATGCCTTACTAACCTTAAATTTTCTTAATGCTGATGAGAAAGGAACAACAGCTTTGGAGAGACACAGGATAATAGAAAAAATCTCTTGAGATAAACCAACCTGTTTACTTTCTAGATGTGCTGAACTCAGAATGGAAGACAGGATATTGGGAAAGGGGTTTTGCTTTTGTTTCCACAGTATAAAAACTATGTGTACCAATAAAATTAAGAAAGATCAAATTCTAAAAGGAGACACCTCTTGAAGAGGAGAAGTAATGGCTCATTTACCAATATGACAGTTTGATACATGGTAAGGAAAACTCACTTAACAAGGTTGGAGTGAGATTTTATTTTTATCTTCCCAGAAAGATAGATAGAACCATCTTTAAGAAGTTAAAAAGACACTGGAATCTAGACATCTGAGGTTGAAAGGAGATCAATTCTGAAAAGATTAAAAGCAAAGAAATATAAGACCCAATATGGAATACAAGATAAATTCTCTATATTTCTACAAAATATAATGTGGTCTTGATGTAATTACAAATCAAGTTGCCTTTGGAGTTAAAGTAAATGGCTTTCTCCTTCTTTAAACCCAAGAAAAATTTTAAGAAATTCTGTCTCAGATCAAAAAAGCCACCTATATAGGGACTATTGTTATTATAATTTTATTTATAATCTTATTTCTCTCTGTACCTATTCTTCCTTGACCTTTTAAAACCTTCTTTGCATACAACTCTCCTAAAATGTAAATTCTTCATTTGATATTAATAGTGTTTGCTTTCCACTGTAAACAAAAAATTCTCTTACCAGCAATCTCCAAACCATACAGAAAGAAGATGGTGCTGCCCTACAATAATTCTACCTGGTCTGTAATATTTTTAAAAATTGTTATATACCTCTTAGTGACTGAGTTTGTAATACAGACTGTTCAGAGAGTTTAAAGATAGCTTATTATGATCATTCATCATGTCACATTTCTAATAAGAATTCCAGATGGTCTTTCCTAGTACTCTGAAACATATAGACGTTTATAGTCAGTGAGTCCTTTGGAACTTAACCAGTGCCTTAGTTATTACAGGACCCCCACAAGGATAACATCACTCAAAAGTCAGCAGGAAGCAACTCTATGAAAAACTATGCCCCTTTCTCAATAAGTTTTGTCCTCTAAGTGTTATGGATATTTATAATTCTACTTTGGTGGTTATAAGTTATATTAGGGTAAAGGGTTGAACAACAACATAATCTTATGAACTATTTGTAAAGAATAGAAAAGGGAAATAGAACAGATATAGGTAAATATACCTATAAACAATTATTAGTCAAATATGAACCATATTTTTTGCACTGATATAGATTCTTGTATAATGATACTATTGAGAATTTATTTTATATGTGTTTAAGATAATTTGTATATCTGAAATTATTTTATATCTCTGTCTAAGGCAATTTCCATGTTGATACAAAATTGAATCTGTAATTGTCATATTTTATACATGCCTCTAAACCTGTTTAAAATATTTTGCACATTAACGCCTATTTTAAGCATACTGTTCCCATTTCCACTATGCAATTACTACCTCTGTTTAATTATACTATTCATTATATATATTTTACCTCTGTTTAAGATATTTTATACATATTCTACATATGTTTAAGATATTTGTATAATGATATATATTTAAGATAGTTATCATTTTGCACTATATTTACCTTATTGTCATACTTGAAGTCTGCCACAGTCAGCTGCAGCAAACTGTAGTGAGATAGGGCGAGAGACTGGAAGAACAGGGGAACCAGATGCTCTGCTGGCAAAAGGCAACTTTAATGGATAGCTCAGTGATACTTATACAAGTCAGCAATGTTAGTATTCAAGGACAGACTTATTTTGAGTTAACTTGTGGATATTTCCCCATGTGGGCACAGCTCAGGGTCAGCCTGGGAAAGTTTCCCAGTATGTGCTAGGAAAGGTATTTTCTGTTGATAAACTACCACAGTGTCCTTGATACTGCTATGAACATCTGTGTTCCCACGGCATGAGTAACTCAGAGTTCATAAGTTTGAGCTGTTTCTTAAGGCCTAAGAAGCAGGCCAGTCCTCCATTACAGAGGACAGACCCCTATTCTCAGACCCCTTCTTGAAAGCAGCTCTCCACAAAGTCATTATCCAAAAACTGTACATCTATTTATAGATTGTATTTATAGATTTATAGATTGGTAAGATTCAGTCTTTAAGTATTACAAACCATCATTACCTATGTTTGCCTTGTACTAGTCATGTTGTTAAGTCTTTTTTGATATATAGAGTGGACAGAAATGTCAAACACTTCAGGGAACTAGAAAATATGGCATTTAAATGTTTTGTTATGGAAAATTTGACCCATGAGAGACAAGATTGCTTTGGGCAGCACCATTCCTTTCTCAAGATGATGTTGGGCAACAAAGATACACCACTTAAAGTTTGTCTTCCTTGACAGACATTGAATGGCCTTCTGAGCAAAGAACTGCCCTTGCTTTGACTACTGACAGTTAGCATGCTGCCCAATCAGAATGAACAAGACAAAAAATAAAGACTGCTGAAACTTGCCAAGACACAAAAAGATATTTTCTTAAAATACCCTGCTTTTGAAAAGATATGTTAGATATTCTAGACCTGTAGGCAAAAAAGTGGATTCTCCAACTTTGCAGAAAAGCTGTGGGTGACTGTCTAAGCAGCTGACTGTCATTGTCTTATACTAAATTTTGGAAGTTACTCACTCATGCTTCCTTCCTTCCTTCCATTCATGTAATATATTTTCCTTCTCAGATCTTTGATGGGTTTCAAGACTAGACATTTAAGGTTATGATCATCTTGTACCTTAGCTAAGAACATTTAGGTACTAGATTCGTGTTAACTAAGATAAACAGTTTGAAGTAATCTGCATATTGTCACTTGCCAATATTCTGGACATTTAATATATACTTCATGTTTGTTGTTTGTTAGTTGTAGTTTGATCTTATTTATGTTATTTGCCTTTTCCCTCTCCTGAACACTACCTCACAATTGTTTCAATTGCATATAGTTTTATATTTATATTTAGAACTTTGTTATTTATAAAAAAATGAGAGATGTAGTAGGAATCAGGAATTATTCACCTTGACCTAGAGGTGTGACCTTTGGTCCTTAAGGATACATGGATAGGGTTTGGCCAGTTTAAGACTGTGTATACACTATGTCTCTTCCTGTTTTGCTGGATGATGCTCTTGGAGAAAGGACCAGATCTGCTCCCTCCACATAAACCAGTCCAGCCTTCCAGGAATTGCTCAACTGTTCAATTTTTTTTGTATCAGTGAGTGTTTTATATGAACCCCTTAAAAAATATTAATCTTTTAACATAATCTGTTGCTGGTGATTAATACCAACTATATCTTGTGCACTAGAGGTCTGGGCCCAAGGTCTTTGTGAAGGGATTGTTTCACATCCTGAGAAATCACTTCTTTCTATACATGGGACTGTGGTTATCAGCCCAAAGACCACTGCTGACTTTATTTATGCTTTATATTATAATGTGTTCTTGTGCAACAATATTTGTTTAGCCTCCTTCTGAATTTGTGTACTTCCTTTTAAAACTAAACTATTGGGTTACTTTAATAAGACACTTTATGTTAAATTTGGGAAAAAAATTTCAGCAAACCTGGGATAGATCTGTCAGATTAGAAGCTAGGCTTGGAAAGTACTGTACTTTGTCTTTCAGCTCATCAATCCTGTCATTCAGGACTCACAATCCAACGAGAGCCTCTAGCAGACCCACCAGTTAGATGGGAAGGTACTCCAGGGAGCCAGACTTGTGACTCATCTTCTTTCTTGGGAAAGTCAGAAGTTGTCCTATGTGTTGGGTTCCACTGTGAGGAAAGTGTGGGTCAGCTTGGAAGCTGCACCATGATGAGAAAGGACTGCTTTCCACAGACTGGGAGGAATGGCTGTCCATGCTAAGAGGGGGTTTCTGTCTCCAGACTGGGTGTAGTGGTCAGTGGAGCCAAGGATCCAGTTTAGGGTGTCCTCACCTGGTTGAGTGGGAGCGAGTGGCTAGATGCATATTTCAGCATGTTTCTGCTGGTCCTGTATGGTCTTGCATGGTACCCCCAACTCCTTGGGTTATTGAAGTAGTCTCTAAATAATCTCACTCCACTGACTGTGTTTATACAGAGAACTGGGAGAAGGGCTGTGCCTTGAAATATCCTTATTGTTGACATTACTGAAAAATGTCAGTTCTTGTATTGGTGCTAGGAAAGTTATAGTTGCTCTTTGCCTTGGTGTCTCTCATATCTTTCAGAAGTTCTTCTATGTTAATATCTAAAATTTGGGTTTAGAATATATTTAGAGTTCATTTTGTGGAGCTTATAGAGTAACACCCCCATGTAAAGCTGTGATGTAGAAGATTAGAGTTCGTAGTAATAGAGTTGGTGGCATAAGGATTTATCTGTTTTATGAGACATTAAGTTACAAAACAGACTTTACATAAGGGAGGGATACATCCCAAACACTCCAAAATAAGTAGTATGCTAACCTTGTTGTTTTCATGTGTGAGATCAGACACACACTATCAGATGCCACACAAAGAGTTTATTCAGGAGAGTTGCAGAAAGGGTATGAGGGAGAGAAGTAGAAGAGAGAGAGACACTTTCAAGGGGCAGCTCCTTTTAAGAGAATGGTTGTGCATGGATTTACATAGCCATGCCTAGGGACATGTCCTCCATACATGGTGTGTTCTGCCATGTTGGGTGTACCATATGGGGGTTACATGCCAGGAATCTTATCTCACACAGCACCATGTTGTGTTTACCATGTGGCTGTTATGTGCAGGGAATCCTTATATTTCACTGTTTTGTTTATTATAAAATTTAAAGCCAGGTTTATATAGGGGGAAGGGGGAAATGGATTGAATCATAACAGGGTCAACAGATCTCTTAAGGCTGCTTCAAGCTGTCTTAAGGACGAATTTTTTTCTTTTCTGAAGATGAGAGCTGTATCTTCTTGTGGTCAGTCTGCTGGATTTTGCCACTCATTTCTGCAATCCAGATGAGTTTAAGGCATGAGATGATGAATTCTGATTTTCTGGAGCTCAGAAAAAAACCGAGTTAGTAAGAGAACCTTGGGAAGTGACACATATAGTGAGGGTCCTCTGATATTAAAGGGGTCTGGAGGTCAGATTAAGAGAAGAGAGAAGAGAAAGAAAGTTGAAATTGGGACATGTGTAACCTTAAGTTAGGCTTTGTATATACTTTAAATAAACATTAAGGTAGCTGTTTTTGTGTTTCTTAGTTCTAGGGGATTCCAGCTGCATAATAAAGTTTGTGGATCTCTACTGAGTTTAGGGATTGGGAGAGGTTAAAATGTCTCATGTTTTTTGTTTACCCATTGCCAAGGTTAAAATGGTTTCTGGTTCCTTTTCTCTGGTCCTGGCAGGTGGAGGGAACAATCTGTTTTACCTTTTATCAGCTCTAAGGATGTCTCCTGGTTCCTTTTCTCTAATCCTCAGGGAGTGGCAGTCAACTATTTTCCGATGATAAGATGGCTTCTGGGTTTTTCCATTCTCCAGAAGCTACAGCTGGAGGGTTAGTCTGTGGGAGAGAGGGGGGGAGGGAGAGGCAAAATACCTCAGAACTTTTTGTTTTCTGGTAACCATCCTGACTTTGACTCTGAGAAGCATGCTAGAATGGGAAACTCAGAGATGGGGAATTTTGGGGAAATGTGTCTAGCAATATAAGGATTCTGGATGCACCACACTTGAGGGTTCACCTAGGCAGCTGGAAGAGGGTAAGAGGGGCTCTGATGCTGACAAGTTGAGCAGATATCAACAGAAGCAAGGGAGCAGCTGGAGTGGCTGGGAGGACTGGATTCAGGTGAATGTGATGACTAAAAGAAATGAAAGCTCCTATTTTAGCTAAAATATCCCTTCCCATTAGGGATACAAGGCAGGTTGGCATGGCCAAAATGTGTGGGGGATAGGGATTTCTCTGAAAATACAATTAAGTAGTGGCATCTGATGCGGCCAGAATTGTTTGCTTTCCACCTCAACAATGGAGAGGCTAGAGAGAAAGGTAGCACCCCAAAACTCTTCAGGACCAAGTATTGTGGCACCAATGTCCACGAGGAAGGAGATAGACTACCCTGATACCATATCTCCTGTGATACACCTTAAAAGTCACCACTAAGACTTCTGCCTTTAGAGTCAGTGGTCCCCTCTCAAGAGATGTAACTTAGGATAAAGTCCAAAACAACAGTAGCCACCACGAGAGTGGGTGTAAAAGCCATGCTAGCTATCATTAGATGATCATCAGCATCTATGATAGGCATTGGGGCAAAACCCAAACCAACATTTGAAACCCCTAAAAACTCTTTATTTCTCAAGAGCAGGTGTAAAACCCAATGCTAAGCCACCACAGGCATTCGTCAGCTCTAGAGTGGGTATCCAATGCAAGCTGCTGATAGGAACTCATCAGCACCTATGGTAGGAATTAGGGAGGAACCTTGGGGACAGTGTCCAGGAACAGGATCAAGGATCTGAGCTGAGTTTCCATAGCAGGGAAGACCAGAAGTGAGTGTCAGGCGAGAAGGAGCAGCTGTAATCAGTGAAAGATCATGTCTGGGGTGGTCCTCCACAAGACTAGAGTCCTACTTGAAAGCTGGATGATCAAAGGTCTTTTCTGAAGACAATAGTTCACATTTACACCAACAGGAATGGGAAGACTTACCAATCAAGGCTGATGGTGTTCGAACAAGCTGCAGCAGGGCAAATAAAAGTTGGCTGGTAGTGAGCCCCGGATCAAGATCTAGGAGTTCCTAAGTCAAGGAGAGAGCCTATCTATGCCATGGCACCAAAATGTTGGTTTCACATGTGAGATCAGACACACACTACCAGATACCAAAGTAGAGTTTATTCAGGGAGTTGCAGAGAAGGTACAAGGAAGAGAAACAGAAAAGAAAGAGAGAGAGAGAGACAGACTTTCATGTGGTGGCTCTTTTTAAGACAGTGGGTGGGCACAGATTTATGTTGTCATGCCTAGGGATATGCCCACCTTATGTGGCTTGTTTTGCTGGTACCATGTTGTGTTTACCACATGGGGCTACATGCCAGGAATTTTTATCTCACCCAGCACCATGTTGGGTTTACCACGTGGCTGCTATGTGGTTGGAATCCTTACAAACCTTGCCTTTAAGAGAATACTATGGTAAGATAAAAATGGTTCCTTACCAGGATTAACTAGCTATAAAGCTACATTGTATAACAAAAGAGAAAACCCTAATTTACAACCAGCAGAGTCACAATCAACATGAAAGCATGGTGTTCTATGAAGCTATATTAATTCTATAACATCTGCACCTATAGTCTTTTTAAAACAGTTTTGAGTCAAGGTCTCCAATGATGATTGAGGTGGGCTTAAAACATGTCTGTAGCCTTACAAGGCATTGCACTTGCTATCTTCCTAAGTACCTAAAGTTCTTAGATTACATATATGCAACACCATACAGTCCTAAAGCTACTAGTTTGGGTCACATAGTAAGCTGTACAGTACAGTAACAAGAAAAAGATTTGTGTGTGGAGCATGGATCATCCTTTCAGAACAGAGTGGGAAGAACAGTGTACTGTACACTGTAAGGAAAATAACACCAGACAGTAGCTAGATCACAGACTGAAGTTTAAGGCAGTGACCTTCCATCTTAAAGGAAGACCTGATACGGCACAGTTACTTTCTGTGTAATTTTCAATCATGCATTATTTTTTCCATTTTAATAAAAACAGAATGTGGTGGGTTCAAAATTTAGAAAGAATAATTTAAACTTCTAAGTATTTAGTTTTCAGTTAGTGTACTTTCCTAGGCAAATATGTGCAATCTGGATTGACCCAGTTAAGTCAGCTCAGATATTCAAGCCACTCCATGTGCCAGTTTACAGCACTCAGTGGATAATATTTTACATAAGACAAAGTCATACAGTCTCTTATTAATTGCATTCTTCTTACTAAAGTAGTACCTACTCTGTTTCAGTATCAATATACCTAGGTATTCTTCCAATTATTTTTATCATTAAAAAAAATCAATTATTACTATCATTTTTAAAATTGTATTTTCTTTAAATGAATTAGTACTATAATCTCTTTGTTTTTGTTTACAGTATTTTTCAGTTTGAGAATTTCACTCTATTTTTCTTAAGTATTATTTATTTATTTATTCATTTATTTATATCAGTTTAGAGCAGTGGTTCTTAACCTGGAGAAGTTACAGCTTCCTTTGTGGGAAACAAATGACCTTATCAAAGGACTAGCCATAAGTATATTGCAAAACAAAATATTACAATTTATAACAGCACAATTACAATATACAATAAAATATATCCACACATAATATTGATATATGTAGCAGTGGAAGTAATTCTATGATTGAGCATTGCTGTGGGACTTGTACACTGTAAATATTTGTCACTATAAATATTGGTTTAATTAAATGCTGATTTGGAAGAATATAGGTAGACAGGAAGTATAGGTGAGACAACCAGACAAAGAGAATTCTGTGTAGAGAATGAGTGGACAAGACACCCATCAGACACAGAGGAAGAATGATGAGAATGCTGTACGGAAATGTCTAACTGCCATCATCACATCATGAGGAATTGTACTAAAGTATCACAGCATTAAGAAGGATTAGAACCACAGGTTTAAGTCTATGTCTCCCACCCAAAGCTCAGGTTTGCCTCACACTATACAATAGATAATTGCTTTGAACATCTAATCTTGCCTCTGCTGCTCAGTGTTGGGAAGATAGCCCTGCAACTCCTTCAGGCTGGGTCTTGACTAGTCTGTGGGAAGGAAAAATGAAGCAGTGAATGAGTATCTCCCAACTTCTCTAGATTGTATTGTTATTTATAAATAAAGTGGACCTGTGTAATAAAGTGGACCTGTGTAAGCATTGAGTTCACTGACCAACTGTGAAGCATTTGTAGTCACAGCACAGAAATGGATAGGTCAGAAAGAGGGCCAAAACTTTCCTGCTGTGAAACGAGTTGACATTAACAATGTGTAGTTAAATAATCAGTTTTAAATGATGAGTAAGTATCTTGTCTGGTGACTTCTTGGGTCCACAGACAAGGCAATCAGGAATCTAGATGAAGAACTAAATTTTCATGAAACTAAATTACTGTAGTTAACTGGTTCAACCTAAATAGAAGAAATGGATAAAATGGTGTGGCTATCACTAATGATGCAGTAATGCTTTGTATTCTCTAATCCAAATCCCTAGTCTCTGGAACACATACCTATTTATAGCCCGTTTTAAATTTTGAACATAATTTTGGGATGATAATTACTTATTTTCCACTATCTCCTTCCTTCTACCACACCCTTCTATAAACCCTTCCTTGTGTTCTAAACCATGGCCTGTTTTTATTTAACAACAGTTACTGTTTGAATGTGGCCTGAGTTTGGTTGCAGAACCTACCAAATATGAAACAAATGGCTGCCTGCACTGAACATTTAGTGTGCAATGGAATGTGCACACAGAGGACTCTGTGCCTTAGAAGAAAGAGGAAAAGAAAGCACTCTGAAAGATTGAAGGATTTTACTAAACTACAAATATCTCAGATTAGAGCCCTGTCTGACTGTAGTGTGGAAGGAAAAGGTTGGAGGGCCTGTAAAGTCTCAGTCATTTCATCTTTGCTCATCCAGGAGGGTAGCTGCTAAGTGTTGAATCCCAGCTGGGGTGGTCTTAACTAATGAAGAACTTTGAAAATGTGTAGTCAACAAGCATACCAGTGGGAGTTAGCTTATAGGTTGTTTCCAAGATTCTTCTCTTGTTTTACTATAGGGGCTTGTAAGGAAGACTATAGGTCATGTCATGGTGAGTGTTGGGGCCACTGTCCCTAGACCAGATAAAGAAGGTTTGCTGAGCTATCAAAATCTGAAATTCTTGGTTTGTAATGGAGCATGAGCTAGACTGAGGTTCTCTTGGTCCTTGTGATGTGGGCCTTTGGCTTCTGAAATTTGTTGACTGTGGATTCCCTGGCAGGAAGGTTCTGCCGATCTGGCATGAAAGACTATGAGCTTGTAATATCACAGTCCAGTGTGTACACAGAAGCATAGCTTTTGTTGTGCAATGGGAAGACATTCGAAAACTGAAAATATGGTTTCTAGAAGTTCAGAATGTTACATTCCGTTATTGGGTTTGTCTTAAAATGTTACAGAGAGATTATAGAAGCTAGTAGAAAAAAAGTGATGGCATAAAGAGAATATTTTTTACTTTCTCATACTTCCAGCCACCATGGTGTAATTCGGTAAAGTTTACTTCCAGTGAACAAAAGGAGTTCTCAGCTGTAAAGTTATCTCAGGTTTGCATGGTATCTATCGGCAGGTAAATAGGGCAATTGCCACATCTTGTAACATAATCCATGTGGCATGAAGCAGATATTAAATTATTTTTCATCATTAATTTTGTGATTGGGTATCATTAAGGGCTGGTATTTTCTGAAATTGCAAAAGGTCATGCAGGATATAGAGGCATAGTAAGCTGTGAGGATTAGAACCATGGATATTACTGTTGGTTTTGCATGTGAAGTCAGACACACACACTATCAGATGCTACACTAGAGTTTATTCAAGGAAGTTGCTGAGCAGATATGAGGGAGAGAAGCAGAAGAGAGAGACAGGCTTTCATGTAGTGGCTCTTTTTAAGAGAATGGGTGGGCACAGATTTACATAGCCACTCCTAGTGGTGTGGCCTCTGTATGTGGCATATTCTGCAGGCACCATGTTGGGTTTACCACATGGCTGCTTTGTGCTTGGAATCTTTACAATTACCTTCATTTTCAGGGAAGTTTCTAGAGCATGGGGCCTCTCTAGAAAAATATTAGTAGCTGGAGTTTCAGAAAGTTAGCAGTTTAAGGGTTATTTGAGTACATTTTTATTGGAGTTGTAAAAATCTGTGATTATTTAATTTATATATACATAGATTCATAAGACTCTGAGTAACATTAGTGAAGATCCCACTTTTCCTAGCTTAGTTTCCTTTGGTCTTTTGGATAAAAGTTGACTCTGTTTTCTTTCTTTTTCTTGCTTATTCCTTTCCATCCTCTTTAATTTTTTTTTTTACAAATATTGTACACATTCGTGATTCTTGGAGCTTCTGTAGTAAATATATAACTTCATTGTATCAGTGTACTTTTTTCATAATCCCATCGTGTGGTGATATATTATGTATTTAATGAAAATAGTCTGAAATATCAGAGGACAAAGCCACCCACAAAGTCATGGCATAAAGGCTCAGTGGTGGTGATCCATGCTTTAATCCATGCATTTGGGAAGCAGAGATTCTCTGGATTTCTGTGTATTCAAGACCATACAAATCTAGGTGGTTGTGGCACACACCTTTAACTCTAGCACTGGGAAAGTTGATCCAGAAATTGAAATAGCTGGGTGGGGAAAAAATAAGGGTGGAGAAGGCAGAAGTTCTGCCTTTTGCCTGCATGTCTAGTCAGTCTGAGGACTCATGGAGATAGGACCTATGCCATTCACCCTAAAGAGTTGTCTGGGTGAGAATTAGCAGTGCTTTGTTCTCTGTCTCTCTGATATTTCAGACTTTTTTTTTTATTAAATATGTAACATATTACCACACCATTAAGCATTCTGAGTGTTTCCACTTTGCATATAGCTTAAGAATCAACTTTACTGTTATAAACTGTTGGACATTGTCTTTTAATTATACTCAATTTATGGTTTAAATTGACCACAAGCAACATTTTAATATTAATTCATCATGTTTCCAAAGATCATTTATATATTCATTTATGTTTTGTTGTTTTTATTCTGTGACTTATTGATTATTGAATAAAAAGTATTATGGGGCTTGGTAGGTCACTCGGCATAAATTCTTCTTGGGAGTTACCGAATTTCAGATGCCAGCTCTGAAAGCAGAAGGTTCATAAGTACCTACAATTCCAGGTTCATGGGATATGAGAGTCACTTCTCTGGTGTGCCACCTGTACACAAATAAAAGATATTCTCCCAAACATACAATCATACACATAGAAATTGGGATAAATTTCTTTTCAGAATTTCCTGTGACTCATAAAGCAATTAGAGTAAAACAAGTTGCTTTATTTGTATAATACTAATCATATATTTAAAAAACTATATGTTACTTTTCATTTGGTTTGTAAAAGTTTTACTTTTCTCACACTGATGTAGACTTACCTTAATCATAGAAAAGTGATCCTAATTTTGGCAAGTCAGAAGTTACATATAATTGTATACATAGTTAGCATAACAAAAGTTATACTTTATTATGCTGATGGTCATCATATATGGCTAAGAATCTAAATACTCAACTATAGTCTAAGCCTATCTCACAAAAGCTACTTACCTGTGAAAATTATCTTAGCTGAAGTTCAGGAGCAGTCTCTTACAGAAGTCTCTGATTCACAGGACAGTCAGGATCCTAGAGGAGAGTGTGTAACCCCTCTGATGTCTCTCCACATGTTCAGATTAGAGCATTGCTCTTGGTCATTGTTTATATACTGTGCAGTGGTAGGTATCATGGGGTTCTAGAACTGTGTCTGATTATCTGAAGTGAGTGATATTCCTGGGTTCTGGTTATCAGGTACAGCCTTTAGATGTAGTGGGGTTTATGACTAAGCCATTTTACATGTCTAAAAGGTTTTTTCAGTATCTAATAAGGTGACCATGTGTTCTTTTTATCAATTTATTTATAGGGTGGGTTACATTGACAGATTTCCTATGTTGAACCATCGTTGCATCTCTGGGGTGATGCCTACTTCATTAGGATAGATGATTTTTATGTCTTTAAAAGAGAGAAAGGGGAACTGTGATTGGTATTTTAAAAATTACTTTAGAATGGAGACAGGTAAAAGAAATAAATTACAATCAAAAAAGGAAAAATGTACTAGCAAATAACAGAGGTCCTATTACAATAGCAATGCACTCAACAATTCAATCAATTGACTAATAAATAATTTTTAAAAATATGTTTTACTTAGAGAGAAACATAGAAAGAAAACACTCTTTGGCTTTTTGTGGGGGTTGGAAAGGAAAGGGTTTTATTTCAGCTTACAGGTACAGTCCATCATTGAGGGAAGTCAAGGCAAGAATAAATGCATAGACTTGAAGCAGAAACCAGTGAGAAATGCTGATTGGTGGCTTGCTCAGCTAGCTTTCTCACACAGCTCACAAAGGGTTAAGCCATCAAAAGTAAGTGACCAATCAAGATGATTCCCCACAGTTATACCCACAGGCCAGTCTGATCCATGCAGGCTCTAAACTGAGATTTTCATCTCCATTGTTGCTAAGCTGTTTCAAGTTGACAGATGAAGTTAACTAGTACTTTCCATTTTTTTGTGAACATAACACATAAACACATCACCTGAAAGCCATAACCATTTATATTGTGTTCCCTCAAATTCTTATACTAACATTAATATTACAATGTAAAACACTAAATTTTTAAAAGCCCACAATTTGAAAAATCAAACCAAGGTCTTTTTAAAAAGTTTATTAATTGGGTCTGGTAAAACAAACCAAAACTTGCATATATTCTTCTTCAATGAGAAAACAAAAGAACACACAAATATTCAGATGAGAATAATACCAAAATCCAGGCTTACAATCCAAATCCTAAAGCTCTGTGTCCAGCAACTGGAATACATGTAATTTTCTGAGATTCAAAGATTTGGCATTCTTACCTCTCCAGCTCTGCTGTATGCAACACATGGATTGCAGCCTTTTTCAGGATTAGTTTGGTTGAATTCCACATCTGTGCTTAACCTCAGTAGATGGATGATGGTCTTGGCATCTGTAATATTCTGTGTCTCTCTTTTCTACAGCCTCATGGGAGGAAATTTTATTGAAGAGGTCTTATTTAAGGTTGAATGTTTCAAGATCTCTTACTCTCTGCATATCGTCTAGCCAAGAATTTCTGGATATGTTGTCATCTGGTGCAGGAGGAAGCTGCTCTGATGATGGCTGAGAAATGCATTGTCTATATTAGAATGTTGGTAGGAGTCATTTTATTGCTATGTTTCTTAAGCAAAACAATAGTATTTGGTTTATCCCATGGATCCAGACCTATCGAGTCTCTGGTTGGTCACCCACACAATGCTTTGTATGGGTTTCATTTCATGGAGAATCCAAGTCAGATATTAGTTGCTTACTCCTGTTTAGTTCCATTGTTCCACCAGCATAACTTGGATACATGCCACCATTTTAGTTTGGAGGTTTTGAAGCTGGTTTGTGTTTATTTTTTCTCTTTCTCTTCCTATTCAAAAGCCACATATGAAAAAGTGTGAAAGCTGATTGTGGTCATGTCACATTGGAGATCAACCGTATGAGTTAAAGTGAAATTACAAATAGATGGAAATTATATGAGCCCATTAAGAACATCTTGTGGACTTTAAACATCTTATTTTTTAACAGACACTAGTAAAGATATTCTTTTTCTGTCTGTATCTGACTTTGGTCTTTAAAAGAGGCCCTGTGGAAAGGTATTTTAATACTGCCACTTTTTATCTTAAAGTCAGCTTGAAGAAGCCCAAACTGTCATTGTTTCAATTCCATAGTAACAGTTAGGGTTACCTCTTCTGAGGAGGTAGGATAGAAACTCGAGATAGAAATTGACTCTCTGCAGTTTAGGGTAAAAAGCCTCCAAAGAAAAGTAAGCAGTTGCTTTCTTAACTAAAAGCCAGAAGTGTCAATGAGACTTTTAGAAGCTCTATCTCTGACTGAGGCCAAAGATACCTAAGTGTTTGTGGAGCTCTCGTCTCTGATACTAAGTTGTTGCAATGGGGTTTCTTGGTCTCAGGTGGCCAGAGGCCCAGACTCATAGACCTGTGCACCAGACCCATTAGCCCCCTGTTGCTGCTGCTCAGGCCCCCAGAAATTATTCAGATGCTTATATTAACTTTATGCTGTTTGGCTTATGGCTCAGGCACATTGCTAGCTAACTCTTACATCTTAAATTAACCCATTTCTATTAATCTGTCTGCCATGTGGCCCGTGGCTCACCTGTGTTCCTTACATGTTGCTCCTTGGGCGGCTTGCTCGATATGTCTGATTCCTCCCTGCTTCTCTTACCTATGCTCTGATTTCTCCTCCTACTTCTTTTATGGTGCATATCATGGCCCAAAACAGCTCATTTATTTAAAGATTGATATTCACAGCATACAGAAAGGCATTCCCACATCACTCCCTCCTTTCTGTCTAATCAAAAAGGAAGGTTTCAATTTTAACATAGCAAAATTACATATAACAAAATAATCAAGCAAGAATTAGTTATAATATCTAGTCTATTTGTATTTAGCAAAATTAAAGAAAATATTCTTATCATCTACCTTATCTTTATGAATCTAAAGTTTCATATGCAATATACCTTTTAAATGACTAAGAAAAACTATATCTATAACTATCCAATCTTCAACTACATCAAATACCACAGAAGGATATATTTACCCAAGTAAACCAGAAGTGCAAGTGACTTCTAAAATCTAGAAAGGACAGAGATGACACCTATCTGCCTGGACCATCACCCAAAGTTCTTTTATAAAGTTGGGGCATCCATCTTTAGCCTACAGACCCAGAGTCTCTTTTCATTTCAGTGAAGCAGGAAATCTGCTCTGCCCATTCTGGCACAGTTCATCAGTTGCTTCTCCTCGAGTACTGAAGAATGTCTGACAGTTTTCTCTGTAAAGCAGGAACCTGAATGACCATCTCAACTTGTTTTGCCAAAGTTCAGAGGTCATCTTCCTATGGAACCTGCATGTCCAGTTTAAACAGCACACTGGCAAGCAGTCAATATAAGAATAGGTTCTTGTCCAGTGTCTAACCATTGCCACAAATAGACTCCATATTGAGTTTCTTTGATGCCCATTTTTCTCTCGAAGTAAATTGGTGCTGCCAGGAGCAGACCTGTCTCACTGTCCAGAAAAGTCTAAGTTCTTAAAATATTTTAAATGCCATATTCTGTAGGTCTTAGAAGTGTTTGAAGATTACATATCTAATTGATTATCTTTGTATACCTAAAAATCTAACAAACATGCATTTTTTAATTATAAATTACAATTTTAAATCAGGTACATAAACATTGTATCTTAAACAAGAGTAGAAAAATACATACAGCATAAGAGAATTGACCTTAAGTTTGTATCAATAAACCAAAATCCATACCAATGTAAAATATTTTGAGATTAACAGCTGATTTCTTGATCTAAGTATATTCAATAATCTAATTTTTAAAAAATCATTCATATACCATATCCCATTTTTCTTCTTAGAAAGAGATTAACTATGACCATTAACCATTTGTAATGAAAATAGATATTTAGAAACAATATTTGGGGAATTTGGGCATAGTTATTCATTATTACTTCCTGCTGATTACAGGGCATCGAAAATCTCATGCTTGTTGAGACTGGATCAGTCTGTACTCCTGAAGCTGATACAGCCATCTCTTTCTATCAGAGGTTTTTCCAGGGGGTCTTGGTTGATGAAACCATATTTGCCTGGAAGCAATCCACAGGTTCTCATCTTCTGTGGAAACAAAAGCAGAACTCTTCCAAAGCAATAAATCCTTAGACACAAATTTCAAAATCGAAATACCTTTAAAATATATATTCTTGTTTAACTTAGTAGCCTTTGCATTTGCAATCCATTGTCTTTCTTCAGTTAGCTCATTAACAGTTAATAAATTAAAAGAAAACACAATAACAACCAAAATCCAGATTTTGTGTCTATTTTCCATCTTTATGTGGCTTATTATATTTTTATTACTCTATTTCTCTTTTTAAAGACTTTATCTATCCTCTTTCTTTTCTCTCTGAAGTCTATGTACCTTTTACACACATTGTAACCCATTTACAGTTTTTTTTAAAAAAATCTGAATCTGTTTCATTGTGAATCCTTAATCATCTTCCAACCATAAGAGCTTTTAAAATACACTCTCTTAAAGAGCTGCATAGTTTTTGCCAAGGAAGCTGAATCAGTAAGTTCTCTTAAAGAGACCATGTCTCTGTTTGTGGCCAGCAAACAGAGCACACCCAAGAAAATGCTGCCACTAAGAAACCGTCTTTGTTTCCTTTTTGTTCAAAATAAACAGAAATCTAAAATCAATCACATGCTACTGAGTCTTCTGTGAGATTTCAGGAACTGGCCTGATTGTAGCTACACTGCCTGCTGCCAGTCCACCAGCACTATTTTGAATGTGACCCGGTCGCCATGCTTTCTTTGTACAATGACCTGCTTCATATACACAATTTGGAATTTGCCTTTGCTCAATTTCTGTTAAAACCCTTTTTAAACTTTCTCAGGCATTAAGTGGATATTCGATCCACATTGGACGCCATCTGTTGTAGTGGGGGTTTCTTTGGTCCCATGCAGCCAGAGGCCCAGACCCACTGACCTGACTTGCCAGACTCCTTAGCAGCCTGCCATTGCTGCTCAGGCCCCCAGAAATGACTCAGACACTTTTATTAACTTTATGCTGTTTGGCTTATGGCTCCTAGCTAGCTCTTATATCGTAAATCAACCCTGTCTGCCACGTGGCCCATGGCTCGCCTGTGTTCCTTACATGTTGCTCCTTGGGCAGCTTGCTCGATCTGTCTGACTCCACCCTGGTTCACCTACCTATGCTCTGATTTCTCCTCCTACTTCTTCTATGGTGCCTGTCATGGCCCAAAACAGTTCATTTATTTAAAGATTGATATTTACAGCATACAGAAAGGCATTCCCACATCACTAAGTGATTTTGAGGGCCTTGGGAAGCAGGAAAAATAAAAGTGGTAAATAATGCCTGTTATGAGAAAGTGGCCCTTGGACAAGAGAATATAATCTGTGTCCTGCATACAGACCTAATCTCAATAGGAATAGGTCAATATCCTGGCCAAGGAACATAATTTGTGGAACCCAAGAAACGGCTACTCAGGACATGTAGAGATCACCCATTAACTCATTACAAATTGGAACCCCAACTGCATACAAAACTGGGAAATTTTAAGGCTCCTTCTCATCTCACACTTTCTCTATTGTGACCATAACATCTTATAATATGTGAATAATGAATTCTTATTCTTATACCAACACCTCTGCATGACCACTCCACAATAAAGGTCTGAGCTGCAGTGGAACACTCATTTCTCTATCTCTTTTGCCTTCTTCCTGGGTAGTCAATTACCATCCTGTAATACTCAAAACACTTGGGCTTATAGGCAGGAAATAGATGGTAGAAATGATGTAATTATAATTAATCCCCCAAATTATTTTAATACATTTAAACAGGATTTATGGCTATATTCTGTAGAGACTAGGGATTTGTATTATATCACATCAAGAAGTACTCACATGCTTTCTCAAAGGGCAACATCTTAAACCTGGAAAATAACAGTCCTGTTAGGCAGGGCCACACAATTTTAACTGAATCTTCTATTTTGTTTAAACTAGCATAACTATAGTAATTCACTTTCTTGAAAGTTTAGTTTTTTATCCAGATACATAATTGCAAGTCAGAACACTTATTGATCAAATAATATTTTTACTTCAGTACTTGATGATAATGTATGTCATCTACTGTCACAGCAGGAAAGGTTTTTACCATCTTTTTGCCCATCCATTTCTCTGCTGTGACCACACCTAATTAAAGTTTGCAGGTGAACTCAATTATTGCATAGGTCCCCCTTTATTTTTAAGTTCCAAATAAAACCAGAGAAATTGGAGAACACTCATTCACTGATGTATTTTTCTTCTCACTTGTAAGTCAAGGCTCAGACTAGAAGGGGTGGGAGGACTCTCTTACAATCTCTGAGCATCAGAGTTAGGGTTAAATGATCAAAGCAATTCTCAGTTACATAGAGTGAGGAAACCTGAGCTAAAAAAGAAACTGCTCTAAATAGAAATAACTAACATCAGCTGAGAATAATGTAAAGAAATTCTTAATGACAGAGAAATACATAGAACAAAATGAATTAGAGATTAGAATGGTGATACATTTGAGAAGATCTAATTTAAAAGTGAAACTAATAATTGACTATTACAAAGATAAATATAATTGAAAAACCCAAAACTATCTTTACTTTGAAAAAAAATAGGCCCCTCTTGGATAAGAGACTGGCATTAATAAAATTCTGTTTGATCATGCCCCTATATGCCGTGTTAGCTGCCGAAATCTGTAACCTGACACATTCAGCTACAGCCAAGGGCCTGTGCCTCAACCCCCTTAGCTGACATAACTGTACCAAATAGGACTGAATCTATTGCAAAGGAGAGCCTCATAGATGAACATTCAGTATTCATTGGCTTTAGATAACCTCTTCAAATTGTACATCCATCAACCAAACCTGCCTTCATTCACATGTCATAAATTAATAAATTATGAGAAATTACAAATCACTAACCCTACAACAACCAGGTACTATTTCATAATGGTAATTCCAATTGCCTATTCTATTTTCCCTTGCAGTATACACACAAAAATATTCTTGTCTGAATATAGAAGCCATTCTTTACATGAAAGCCTTTTTACCTTTTACTTTAAAGGACACTTGGGTAATTATAAGACTCATTGGTGGCAGAGTCCTTTAAGGATTTAGTTGGTTTAATCATGACAATAGTAAGGCGATTAAATTGGGAAGCAACAAACTGGAATCAAGGCCACCTGAGTTACCAAAAGAGCACTTATCTCAGAAATATTGACTTACTGGCTGGAGTTACAGCTGCTATAGAATTACTATGTTTTCCCTAAGGAAAAATCACTCTGTACACTTAAATGATTAATAAACAAAAATCTCGTTAGTAACAGTGTACTGTTTTTCTCATGCAAAAAGAGAAGCCAACCTGGAATAGATTTTTGCATTCCATATTGTTGAGGGTGCCTGATTTATGGTCAGATGTGGTTTTTTATGTTTAGGACCATATTAGTTTTCCTTGGGGGAGGGGGCAAGATGGTACAGAGACTGTGACAGTCTCTGGAGACAAGTTGAAACAAGAGTCTAATTTTATTTAGGGAAAGGAAAGCTTTTTAAATTCTTTTTACACCAGATCCTTTTGCAGCCAGAGAAAAGACTGATTTTTTGGTATTTGTGCTGTGGTGTGGTGGTCTTTTCACGGGTCTAGGTCACCTTGTATCAGAACTCTGTCCTTGTTGCCAAGGCCCTAGGCAGAATCCAATTTGGCTTGTGAGTATAATGGGTGGGCGCCCCTAGAGCATCCCAAGACACCCCAAGACCACGACTAATGACCACTGTTAACTTTAAAGAAAAAGAGAGTTTGGTGAATATAAATGATATACCTGTACACACATATGTGCAGGCTCAAGGCATTGTGGAAGCCAAGAGCACCAAATGCTTTCAGAGTAGAATTCTTATACTGCACTCTGGGTAGGGGAGGGGTACATCAGGCTCTTGAGATAGAAATTGTAACAGTTCTCATGGTAGGGCTTTCCTGGGTGGCCCCACCCAGGTTGCTATATCAGGAATGCAGTTCCAAGGCCTTATCTTGGATGTTCCCTTGAGTGAAGTTCAGAAAGTCGAGCTGCTGACCAGGTGTGTCCCAAGAACTCAGGAAGTACATCCTGTGAGAGTTGAGCAAGCTGCCATAAATCCTGTGAACAAAGTTTTTCCGAGAATCTGAGCCCCGAACAAACTAATTTAGTGATACAATGGAGCCGAAACTCTGTTCTGAGCAAGCTGCCATTTAACAATGGAACTGAAACTCTGTCAACTGGGGGAAAGAATCAAACAGGATTTTTCTATCTTCACAGTGAGGACATGCTAAAGGCACAGGTCTTAAGACACCAGCTATCACTTGTTTGAACTGGCTGAGGCCAGTTTTCAGGTCCCTAGAATCCTCAAGGAGCCTGTATATTCTACACCACATATGATATTATTGTTAAGTTTCTTTTAGGATCAGACCCCAATTTATACTTGGAAAAATTTGAGTCAGAAGACTGTAAGTGTAGTCAGTCACATATGCAGATAAAAATTTACAGAAATCTATTTTAGATTATAGTTGATGTTTAAAACATGTCTTAATACATCTAAAGGTTGTATTATTGACTTTAATTCTCACACCTACAAGAGACAGAGAACAGAAATACAGAAAACATCAAGGAAAACACACCTACCATATACTTAAGGATGCTGATCTTTAACTGTCTTGCTGAGATATTCTAACCTAAAAATAAGGCCGCATTTTGCCTCTGGCAATTCTGCCTCAGACAAGCACACAGTTGATTCCCTGTAGGTCTGGAAGATGTCTGTTGTCTGTCTCGGGGCTGTGATATTGCAGAGAATTTTTTTTTTACTTCTATAGCTGTATTTTTATTTTGTGAATATGGGTGTTTGCCTTCAAGAGCCTGTGTGCAGTACCTGCAGAGGCAAGAAGGCAACAGATCCCTTGTAATTGTTGTTACAGGAGATGATTAGCTACCCGGTGGTTTCTGGGAATGGAAACTGCATTCTCTGTAACAGCATCCAGTGCTCTTAAATTCTAAGTCATCTCTCTAGCTACTTTTTAATTTAAAAATTATTTTCATACATTTTAATAAAATGTATTAAATTGCTTTCCCACTTGCTTGTCCTCTCCATACCTTTGCAAATTCTCCATTCCAGTTGCTTTCCTATTAAGCACGTGTATAAGTATGCATAAATATATTTAAAAACCCACTGAGTCTCTTTTTTGTGAATATATATGGTTTTTTAACTGAATATACAACACTGGATAAGCAAATAGGGTGCTTATCCCTACCTGTGGCTAATTCTCTCAATTGCAGAAGTCTACTCTTGAGTATCAGGATTCTGACACTAAAGTGACCTTGACTGCCTTAGTCAGGAAACATTATCAAGAATAGAAAACCTAAGGAGGGTGTCAAAACCTCAGCTGACACTTCCTAGAGCTGTGGCCCTGAAGTTCTGGAGCTGCAGGGTAGACTATAGACACCGTTCTGAACCAGTCCCAATCTCCCTTGGAGCTATGGCCCTTTGAAACAGATGTAATTGACTGTGATTACCTTGGATCTCTCTGAAATTCTGAAATTTCTGCCTCCACTTTCCAAATAACATGATTACAGGTCTGTGTTATGCAGACTGGACAACAGATGACACAGCTACTTATTTCAGGACTTGACATTTAACAAAACTTTTATTTTAAGGATCCCCAAAAGATGTCATTGCCTCCAGTCAGCAGGAAGTAAATTTAAGAACATGGCACCCACATTCCCAAGTGGTGGGATGGGTTGGTTTTGGTTCCCAAGTGGTAGGGTAGTTTGGTGTTGGTTGTTTAATGGGTCATGGATGATTGTCATTGTTTAGGTTAATTGGTTAAAAATTGTTCATGGTTATGGTTAGAAAAAAGTTAAACAAGAACAATTAGATTCAAGATTTGTGTTAAAAATAGAAAGAAAAAGGGGATACAGATACATAAGGATAGATTATTGAATCTTCTTTTAAAAGGATTTACTAGCTTTAAATACTTTACATTGCATTGGTTTTCTGTGTGTTGCATACAAATTGCATATATTGAGATTAATTGTGTCACTGTGCAAATATCTCTATGCTTGTTTAAGGTAGAACACTTATTCAGTTCATCTAACATTGTAATACAAGTTTCTAGTCCATGAAAGTTTTTATTTCCAGTTAAGACATTACATTCAGACATAGTCACATTAGATATGTTTTCAAGATCAAAGAAATATATTTTAGATGAACAGGTCTTCTTCAAACACTTCAGAGATCCATAGAATATGGCATTCAAAATATTTTTAGAACTTAAAGACTTTTCTAGACAGTGAGACAGGTCTGCTCCTGGCAGCACCAATCTACTTTAAGAGAAAAATGGACATTGAAGAAACTCCATATGGAGTCTATTTATGGCATTGGTTAGCCAATGGACATAAACCTATTCTTATATTAACTGCTTGATAGTATGCTGTTAGAAGTGGACATGCAGGTTTCATAGGAAGGTGACCTCTGAACTTTGGCAGAACAAGCCAAGATGGTCCTTCAGGTTCCTGCTTTGCAGAGAAAACTGTCAGAGATGGCCCGTGGATGGTGTGAGGCCAGTAGCAGCCCCTGGCATGCTGGGCCTGGGTCTTCCCAGATTCGGGTTGCTTGCGAATACAGCCCAAAGTGAGTGGTAAACTCCATCTAAGTACCATAAGGGAAAGTTGAAAAGAACTTTGAAGGGAGAGTTCAATCTTCAGGGCACAAGGAGAAGTGACTGAACTACACCGGAATGGGCAGAGCAGATTTCCTGCTTCACTGAAAAGAAAAGAGACTCTGGGCCTGTAGGCTGAAGATGGATGCCCCAACTTTATAAAAGAACTTTGGGTGACTATCCAGGCAGATAGGTGTCATCTCTGTTGTTTCTAGTTTTTGGAAGTTGCTTGCACTTCCTGGTTATTTGGGTTAATATTTCCTTCTTGGGTCTCTGAGGTAGTTGAAGATGAGATAGTTATAATTAGTTTTCTAATGACAGTTTTAGAAAAGAAACTTTGAAGTTAAAGTTTATAAGTTTAAGAGACATCAAAATAATAGCTTTTAGTTAGAAAGGAAATGAATTAGGTATAATCCTTTGAACTCATCAAAATAGGATAATTAATGAAATACTTTCTTTGAATTGTCAATTGTTAATGGACTGGACATTACTCATTCATTGTTTGTATATATTGTATATAATTGTATATTGTACCTATTGTATATTGTTTTTATATTAGCTATAATCTTTTTTTAATTTGACACAAAAGGGAATATGTGGGGATTCAATAAAAGCTTCTGAAGTTTCAGAGATATCAGAGGGAATCTACTCACAGTCTATGTGGGGATTTAATAAAAGCTCCAGAAGTTCCAGAGTTCTAACCACAGTCAGTCTAGGAGAATAAGAGAGTGGTGATTCAAACCTTTAATCCCAGCACAGGGAGTATCCTGGGAGTGGTGACCTACACCCTTAATCCCAACTGAGTTGAGGTCACTTTAGATTATAGAAAGAATTTCAGGCTCCCAAGCAGGCAGTGGTGGGGCCACACCTTAATTTACCAAAAGGGTATTTAAGACAGGAAAGCCAAGCCAAGGGAAGCAGGCTGAGGAAGCTGGAAGACAGCTGGGTAAGATCTGACTGCGGTGTTTATTCCTTCTAATATCTCTGACTTCTTCAGAGATTTATTCCCAAATCTCATTTATTTGAGCAACAGGTCTCTGCCACCATGACTTGCCTACATGGCTTCAACTTCATTAATGAAACATTAGATGTCAGGATGAGTAAGATGAGCAGTTACACTTAGCCACATTCAAAACCAATATTTCTGTAACTCAGGTTTCATCATTTATAGAATAAGGAAAGAACTCTACCCTAATTCCTTGATGAATTATAATGAAATCAACGATAAAGATAACAATATTGCTCATTTTTGAAAGACAGTAGACTTTAAAGTAGGAGGGCTGCACTTGATAGGAGCCCTTGTTCTAATACTGTAGTTAGGTCCAGAGCCTTTGTCTTGGCTACCCCAATCAGCCAGGCTCAGCCACTTATCCTTATTAACCATTTAAGTGAACCATTACTCCATTCTGACATGCCCCCTATATTGCAGACATTATAGAAGCAAAGTGGGCAGATTTCTTTGTTGTCTAGAACAGTTTAACTTATAGAGTGAATCCCAGGCCAACGAGGGATTCATAAATCCTATTTTTTAAAACAAACAAAAAAGAAATCAAAAAGAATTTTAAAAGTATATTACTACTGAACACTGAAAATATATTTGTTTTATTAATTTGCAAGTGATGAAAATATAAGTAAACCATCCTTGATGTTCTAAGAGATACAGATAGAAGAAAAAGATAAGCAAAAATAGGTAATCTAATGAAAGCATATAATGACTTATCCTGTGTCTAATGCCTCCCTCATTTTCAGTTCTCATCACCTGCAATGTGTTCAGATAAGGAGTATGTTTCTTCAGTGAAGACATTTTCAACATGAGGATTCAATCTTTTCCTATAATGAGATTCCAAGGGAAAAATAAATTGTATGGGATCTATTTTACTGGTTGTTAGACAAAGCAAGAAGTATCTCTTTAAAATGATTTTTTTTCCTGCCATGCGAGCAGGTTACAGGGATGTTCGTGTGGGGACTGAGGATCTCTAAAGTCCCAGTGGGGATGAAAAGTGGGAGATGCATGGTATTGTCACTGACAGGAACATGTAGTTGCCAAGAAAGGAAAGAATGGAAGACCTGGAGGTGGCTAACCTGCCACAGGTGAGTGAAAACAGAGAACAGTAGGAGCCAGCTTGTCCTCAGGTAAATGCCAAGCATTGCTCTCCGAGCACTTGATTTGGGAGCTTTCATACCTAAATCTCTCTTGCTAACCAATTTCTCTATACTGCACAGCTCTTTGTAAATACTAAAGTGCTTCAACCTTAAAGCGACTTTTAAATCTGAGTATCTCCTGACAAACTGGATGTCATCTTGAGTCACAACAATTAAGTGCTCTTAACTGAAAGTTTCAGAGGCATCAAAGAAGCAGAATATCATCCCATTGAGACAAGATATCTTTATGTCTGCAAATTAATATTCTCTCCTTACAGGAGGCAATAGTACACCTGACACATGTCCTTATGGGCTCCCATTGCTGCCTATTTACCACATTTAAAATAATCTCTCTCTGTGGCTTTGGTCAAGTACACAGACACTTTTTGAAGATGTGTATTGTCAGTTTTAATCTGGATCATTTTTGTACTCATTTCTCATTTTGTGGAGATTTGGCCTTGGAAATTTATTTAACCATGATGCTATCACCCTTGTATTTTTTTCTGGATCATCAGAACTAAGGTAAATATAAACTCAGGTTTCTCCATTCACACATTACTGCTGTAATGAAATGTTCATGTGGCTGAGTAAATGGCTCAACATCTTTGGACATTAGCTGCTTATCCACAGGGCATGACTTTTATTTTCAGTACCCAAGAGACAGCTCACAACTAACTGTCTGTAACCACAGCCATGGTAGATCAGACATTCTTGTGACCCCAACTGGTACCTGGAATGCAATTGATATACCCATTGGCAAAACTCTTACAACTAAATTATATTTTATTCTTCTTGAAAATAATATATATATAAAGAAAACCTAAGAGGAAGAGTACTATTGAGTAAACTCTCTCACTCCCAACATGTCATTATAATGACAAAGATGAAAATGCCCCATTATTCCTGTCTCCTATCACTTGAAGATGATGAAATTCCCTGAGAGTTGTCAAAGGAGTGGCTTTCTACACCTCTGTGAAAAGACTCTCCACATTGCTCCATATTTTATTATTAACACAGTTCTCTTAGTGTGAGTAAAGATTACAAAAGGTTTGGTTAAAACCAGGGTCCAGTCAGTTTATATAAAGGTAAATTTCATAGTTTGACATTATTTTTTGGAGATGGGATTTCTCTACATATATATACTCCCCTAAAATTCACTATGTGAACCGAAATGATCTCAAACTAGAGTTCAAACTAGAGTGAGGCATAGCACTATCTCATAAATGTTCATATTACAGTTACGCAACTCTAAGCCCAGATGATATTTGTTTTTACAATGCCCCATGGTTTAATCACATAATTAAATGATAAAGTGAGATTTAAATAAGAAGCATCAATGTTTTGATGAACATTAATACTTCCTAAATTTATACAATAATTTAAACTAAAAAACATTTTATATGTTTTCAATATCTGAGGCAGTTTTATAGTTTTGTTCATTTAAAAATGTTTGAATTATGTTTATGTGTATATATATTTACCATAATGTATATCTGCATTGAGAGGACAAAGTATAGGTATCTATTCTATTTATCATATATAATTTATAGAGATAAAAGCCAGAGAATTTTCAGCTGCAAGTGACCTCAGTGGCATTTATTTGGGTTTTAAAATTATTTGTGTATGTAATGGTGTGTGAATGTGCATATGCTACAAGTGTCTAAATGAAAGGAAAATTCATAAGAATAAAATGAGTTTTTTAGAGATTGGACTCAGGACATCAGGCCTAGCAGCAATCAACTTTACTCACAGAAATTGTTCTTTGGCATTCATTTGTGGTTCTTAGAAAATGCTATAAATGAGTGTTTGTTCCTATGAATAAACTAACATATTCCACACAGACACAAACACACAAGACAGAAGAGATAACAGTATCATTTTCATCTGCAAATAAGATTTATTATTCAATTTTGCATGTTTTCTATACTTCAATGTAAATGCTTAAAACTGAAGACAATACTTTACCAATATAATGTTTCAACTAATCTTATTTGAGTATCAATGAGACAGCTTTGTTGTTAATGTCTGTGTTGTACAAGTTGATCACCATATGAAGATGGACAAATGTAGATCCCACAAAGTTGTATTTTGGTCTCTACATATCTGTCAGCGCCTAAAAACCCATAGTTACATTACATACATACACAATATTTTTTCAATAAATCTTACTGCCATTATATTATCTGTTATCTCTGGATAATTCCCTTAGAAGGCAATATTTCAAGATAATGCTCCAGATGGATAGGATATGAGGACATAAAGATGCACGTAACTTCAAATAATATATAATATCCATAGGACATCAGGTTATATAGTAAAATATACAATTGATTGCTGATTATCCTACCTTATTACACCTCTTCCAGACAGACAAAATTGTTTCTTTGGATACATAATGAGGTATTTAATTATTTTTATATTCTTTATTAAGCATTTTAACATTAACTCTGCTAAACATTTTGACAAAAAAAACCCACAAATGTTTGAGTAAAGATAGTAATTTATTCTTCCATGGCTGTGGTAAAAATAAAATATATGCAACATTTCTTTGAAGCTAAAGAAAAATGTGTTGTCTAAAGTCTTTACTAAATCAGTTACCTCAACAGGGTTTTCTCTTCTATGAGTTTGTCCCTATTTCTTGACTTCAAAATGATATACCCTTTAAAATATTTACAGTTCTAGAGACATGGCTGGACAGTTACTAAATATTCAGTTCCAGGGCCAAGGTTTAATTTCTAACAACTTCCTATAATCCCTGTTACAAGAAAGTCTAAGGGTCTAATGTTCTCAGGAAGCAGAATACACATTAATATACCCACACAAACACACACTGACACCACATAATTACAATTAAAACAACTCTTTGAACAAACACTTTTCATTAATAAAATGTTTTCTCTTGTAAGCATTTATTTTTGTAATACAGATGTTGAGGCATGCAATGGCTTAGAGTTTTTCTTCATCATGAGTTTGTTCAGTAACAGAAAGCAAGCCATGTAGGCTTTAAGTAAGAGGAATCAATATTATTAAGTTGGTGCTATCATTTGAGATTTTAAAATGTTGCCCTATTGGAGGAAATATGTCACTTGGGGTAGGTGTTAAGAAACTATATCCATACACCATTTCCAGTTTTTACCCTTTGCTTCATGCTGCAGGCTAAGGAGGTGAAATTTTAGTTCTGTTTGAGCTGCCATATCTTATATTTGGTGCCATTCCACTTTCCTAGTGATCCAATATCCCTCTAGAACCCAGGGACAAATTAAACTCTTAGAAGTTGATACAAACATTTTATTACAACAGAAGAAAAGGAACTAATAAAAATCCATAAAGTTATATCTTAATTACTTATTTCATGCAAATGAAGAGAAGTATGAAGTTTTAAATAATTACATATCATTTAAAATTAGAGTGCAAATGTTAACAGTTCTAGAGGGATGATACCTGACTATTGAAAGCCAGGTTATTCCTACATTGATAAAAGAGAGATATCATAAATAGCTAAAGCTGTGAGGAGAAAGGTATAACTGTTGGGAAGTAAAGTTGTAACTGAACATGTGGAAAGTATTCCAGATACCTACAGCTCTGAAGAGAAAGGTACTATGACTTTCTGAAGTCAGGCTATACCTGAGGCTGTAGAGGGAAAGTATCCTGGATGCTTAGGGCTCTACTTTTAATGTCAGAAGTCAGGCTATACCTACAGTTGTGAAGGAAAGTTTTCCTAGATAACTACACTATGAGGAGAAAGGCATCCTGACTGTCAGGAAGTGAGGCTATACCCAAAGCCTGTGTTCACTGGTTGACAGTCTCCCGGCAAATGAAGAAATCCTGACCTCTTCAGTAAAGAGCTGCAACAGCTGGGCCTTGCTCCACATTCCAAGAGAGTTTCTCTGCAGAGATATCCATTGCTGTTCTGCTCTACTCCCTTAAGAGACTTTCCTAGTAGAGGTGTCTTTGCTTCTCTGCTCCTCTCCAATAGGGATTTTCTAATCCCCTCCAGTGAAAGAAGCTCTTCACCCAAAATTTATTCAAGAGAATTATTTAAGAGTAGGGATCCAGGAGCAGTTACTGGCTCTGGCAGGATGGAATAGGACAGTTGTCAACTCAACAAACAGGGCTTACACAGGGCTTCACAGGGGCAGAAGTTGTCTAGGGAGAATATTTTTAGGGTGGAAAGTGGTTGGATTTCAATCCCTGAGTTGAAACAACTCAGATACCGTCTGAATTTTGTGCTCATGGACTGGTTGGTTTGTATTCAGTTAGTCAAAACTAGACTGTGTTTCTTTGGCTCTGGAATCAAGGCCAAAGTGAGTTTCTTTCACAGGCCATTTTACCCTTTTGATATTAGTTTTAGAATCAGGTTGTGTTTGTTCGGCTGGCCCTATTACCTACACATAGGACTTCATTAAAACATATATTCATTTTTACATGAGTTTGCTGGTGTGAACAAAATAAAAATGGACATTTTGATGCTTGAGAGATTTCTGGCACTATTAAATGTATACAAAAATACTGTTAGCTATGGATTATACCAAAGGCCTTATAGTAAATAGCCCTCGGGTACTCAGTGACTATTGTAATATAAAGAGCCTCTAAAAATTAATTGGATACAGTAAGTTTTACTCCTGTACAAAGTGCAAAACATTACTATACTGACTCCATTTATTGGGTTTCATTGCAGTATGATTTTTTTCCTCATGATTTTGAAGACTGATGATACATACAAAGTCTTTCCACACTAATTACATTTATATTGTTTCTCTCCAGTATGTGTTTTTCTATGCCTTTTAAGATCAGAGTGATATGCAAAGGCTTTACCACACTGATTACACTCATAGGGCTTCTCTCCAGTATGTGCTCTTTCATGTTGTAGAAGAATACTTTGACAGGCAAAGGTCTTATTACAATGATTACATCCATAGCATTTCTCTCCAGTATGTATTCTCTTATGCATTCGAAGAGTACTGTTCCAAGAAAAGGCTTTACCACACTGATTACATTCATAAGGTTTCTCTCCAGTATGTATTCTTTGATGATTTTGAAGACTTCTTTGACATGCAAAGGTTTTATTACACTGATTGCATCCATAGGGTTTCTCTCCAGTATGTGTTCTTTGATGATTTTGAAGATTTTTTTTACATGCAAAGCCTTTGCCACACTGATGACATTCATAGGGTTTCTCTCCAGTATGTGTTCTTTTATGCATTTGAAGAGTACTGTTCCAAGCAAAAGATTTACCACACTGATTACATTTGAAGGATTTCTCTCCAGTATGTGTTCTTTTATGCTTTCGAAGAGCATTGTCCCAAGCAAAGGCTTTATTACACTGATTACATCTATAGGGTTTCTCTCCAGTATGCGTTCTTTTATGATTTTCAAGACTTTTTTGACATGCAAAACCTTTACCACACTGATTACATTCATAGGGTTTCTCTCCAGTATGTGTCATTTTGTGCTTTCTAAGACTTTTTTGACATGCAAAAGTTTTACCACACTGATGACATTCATAGGGTTTCTCTCCAGTATGTGTTCTTTTATGCATCTGAAGAATACTGTTCCAAGCAAAAGCTTTCCCACACTGACTACATTCAAAGGATTTCTCTCCAGTATGTGTTCTTTTATGCTTTTGAAAACTACTTTGACAATCAAAGGCTTTACCACATTGATTACATTTATTGAGTTTTTCTTCAGTATGTGTTCTTTTATGATTTGGAAGCTGAATGTCAAATGCAAAGGCTTCATCACATTGAGTATATACAGTTTTATCTCCAGTTTGACTTCTTTCATTCCTGCAAGGATATTTGGTATATGTAAAGCTTTACTACATTCAATACACTGTTGAATCTTTATATCTGTATGAATTAATTTTACAATTTGGTTCAGATGTAAATAGGAATCAGATCTTAAGTTTCTAGCACTGTCTTTATACTCATGTTCCCCTTCACTAAGGGTTGTTTTGAATCTTTGAAGATAACTGTGATATTACACAGCTCATATTTACAGAATCTTTTTACATATCTGAAGAGAACTACAAAACTTTTATTACCCTTATTGTATTCACAAAGTTTCCTATACTATAATTCATACTATATTTGCAATGTATAGTAGAACAAACAAGTATTAACACAATCCTACTACTCATAAGGCTTCTCTGCAGTGTAAGTTTGTTGATGTATTAGTAGTGAAGATAGAAATCCAGATTACTTGTATACTTGAATAAAATTCAACAAGTATACTCAACATGGGGACTGCTACACATCTTCTAATTATTCTCAGAAAGAGGTATGTTATATCTTTCCATATCTGTATTCTCAAATGGCTTGTATCCAGAGTGACATCTGAAACACCCAGTAAAGGAAGAATGACAAGCAAAATGTTTTCACATTGAATTCACAAAGTTTGACTTTCTGTTCCTCAGAGGCATGTGGTATAGGGAGGGATTCAGGTTTCTCCACAACAGTTGCCCATTCACTAAACTAAGCACAGTCAAAATCTGGTATATATACGTAACACAAGCTTTACTATATGAGCAATATTTTCCATTAGTATATGAGCAACACTAGCTTTGTTTATTACAAGGCTTTAGAGTATACTTATCACCTTTTCAATATATATATCTTGAGCAATATGACTAGGCTGAAATAAAAGGACTGACAGTTCTATAGGACAACTCTCACGGTGTATGACTCAAATAATGATATCTGTTTCCTGGTCATCCTTCTTTTAAAAATGTCTTGCAAATGTAATCCACCTACCTGAAATGTGTTTTGTGAGAATTTAGTAATCATCACTGCACTTAAGATGTGCTTATTTATATGGATGCTTTTGTTTAAAACTTTCAGGAAACTATAATTTCTTCAAAGGCCCATTTCTAAGAGCTTGCACATGAAAATTACCTTTTATATCTTCTAGAATTTTGAGAATGTTCCTTAATATTATGGTCTTCCCAAGTGTATCCTAAAATATAGTAACAGAAAATGTATTTATATTTTTGAAAATTACACAAGATTAAAGTTACTATCTTCGTCAATCCTTGGAACCATGACTGACCAAAGTATTCAGCTCTTTCTTCTTTCTCAATCAAATTACAGAAGAACAGCTATAACCAAGGAACACTGTTCTCTTATTTTAAAACATGAAAAAAAATTAGTCTTACCTATAGCAGTGAGGTTCCTGTAAGTCTCCAGCATCACATCTTTGTAGAGATTCTTCTGGGAAGGATCCAGTAAAGTCCACTCTTCCCATGTGAAGTCGACATGCACATCATCATAGGTCACTGCATCCTAAAATATCCCATACATGTGCACAACAGAACACATGATATTGACATCGTAAATATGTTCTTCTTTGCCAGTATATTAATATATTTCTGATGCTCCCCACATAATTCTATAAAATAAACATTATATAATCACCAAGTCAATTTAGAAAGAAACTGAATAAGAGGTTTGCCTCTGTAATTTCTGAACTCGATGACTGGTATATCTCTGTGTAAAAGAAATGCCTATTAAAAACATAGAGAGGCATGTAAACAGGTCCATGGGACAGAGTATACATGAGAAGAGCTCTATGAACAATTACTAACCACAAAAATTAAAATGCACAAATGGATAGCATTGGTACAGACCTAAGCACTCAGAAAGCAGAGGCAGGTATATCTATCTGCTCTCAGTTGAATGCAAGCCTAGTTTATGGAATCAGATCAAGAACAGCTAGCTATACACATTAAACCCATGTCTCCCATGTGAAAAATCAAACAAACAAAAAGATAAAAAAATGCAGAGGGTTTTTTTTAAACCAAAGTTTCTACAAATAGTTGTGCATTCATTACAGTACTGTATTCTTCTCCCAGAAATTTAAATTCCCCTAACTTAAACTGTAACATAAATGAGATTTTATTAAAAGGTACTAATGTTTAAACAGTTACAAATAGATGAAAACATTATATATATATATGTGTATGTATGTTGTTCATAAATAATTAACACAGGGCAGGAGAGATGGCTTAGGATTGCAGAGCTCTTGCTGATTCTGCACATAGGAGAGCTCAGTTGCCAGTACATACATGGACAAACATAACTGTCTATTATTCCAAGTTCAAGATGTCAGAGACAATCTTATGATCAGTGTGAGGTCCAGGTACACATGTGTTGCATATCTATGCATACAGGTAAATTACTAAATTTCATTTAAAAATTTAAAAAAACACATCATGTAGGAAGGTCATGTACCTGCAATCCAATGACACAGAATGCTCAAGCAGTATTAATATTATGAATACATGCCATCCTGGGAAAGAGTAATACCTTCTGGCAAATTTTAAAATTCAAAGTATGGGTGAAACTCTGTACAACAGGATATGCTTGACATGGACAAAAAACTACAGTCTAGGTGCATGAAATTTGGGTCCACTACTGCAAAATTCCATATAGTATTATTATAAAAACCTGGAGCCAGATATTGAGGAAACACTCAATTATCAGAAAGAGGGAACAGACTGCTGTAGTGGGCTTATATGACATTGTAAATAATTGTCCTGCCTACTGGTTTAATAAAAACGTTGATTGGCTGAAAGTTGATTGTGTGGGGCTACCAGACTAAGAAAACTCTGGAAATAGAACAAAGCAGAGATGCCACAAAGATGCCAGACAAGGCAGCAGATGCAGAGGACAACTATGGTGTTCTGAGAAAAGGTAACGAGCCACATGGCTGAACAGTAAGAATCATGGGTTAGTTTAAGGGTAAAGAGTTAGCAAGTTATATGTCTGAGCCCCAGGTCAATCAGCATACAATTAATATAAGCGTCTGTGTGTTTCAGTGGAACTATGGGACTGTGGGTCTGTGGGTCTGGGCCACGAGGCCAGGCTAGAAAGTCTGGGCCAGAAACCTCATACAACAGACCACAGTCAATTATCACCCAATCAACTTCTTGGGCCAAACAGTATAAGACCTATCTTCACAGGTCCTTAGGATGACTGGTTGATCAGACATAATGGCTGAATTTCTGTCTTCTCCTGCATTACATTTCTTTTCCTACCAGTTATTTTACATTCTGGTTGAATACTCCTAGAGCTAGGATTAAAAATGCGAGCTACCACTGCCTGGCTGATAGGCTTTGAACTCACAGAGATCTCTATCTCTCAAGTAATGGAATTAAAGGCATAGGTGACCACTCTCTGACCATTATGGCTTGGCTGTGGGTGATTCTGTCCTCTGATATTCCAGACTAATTTTATTAAATGCAGCCTACCTTTTATCCCAGGACTTGGAAGCCAATTCATGGAGATCTATGAGGTTTAGTTCATCCTGATATATAGAGTTACTTTCAAAACAGCCAGGGATACACACACACACACACACACACACACACACACACACACACACACACACACACACACACACACACACACACACACACAAACTTATACCTCTAAAATAAAAGGTCTAAGTAGCTGACTGCTGTAATAAAAAGTTTCTGGCCTGGCTTTACTGGACTAGCCCCAATGTTTGGCCCCACTCGCAGCCTCACTGCCTCTTAGCCCCAAATAATCACACAAAGGCTTATAATAATTTCATGCTGATTGACCTATGTCTCAGACATATTGTTAGCTAGCTCTTTTTTATCTTATCTCAATCTATTTCCATTAATCTGTTTAGCCATGTGGCTTGGTACCTTTTCTCAGAGAAGCATGGCTGTCTTCTTTCTTCTGCATCTACTGGCACTTCCACTGGTGTCTCTATTCTGCTCTTCCTGTTTCCAGTGTTTTCTTAGTTTGGTAGTCCCACCCACACATCCTGTCTGCCTTCTGGCTAGTCAGCTTTTTATTAAACCAGTAGGAGGGACAAATCTCACTACTGACTACCAAACTAATTTAGTATAGAATATCATTTGCTTCTATTGTATCCTATGTGACTCAAAGATAGAGTCAATGCTGGTGGTGAAGGCATGACAACACGAGATGGAAACTGGCTGATTAGATTCAACCATAAAACATTAGACACAAAGAATATGAAATAAATTGAAGCTCTAGAGATTTGTATATCCCCAATGAGGAATTTCATTCACAAAGTCTCCTCATAACTATGCTTTCAAAAGCAATAAAAAGAAAGTCATCAAGGAGAGAGAGATGTAGTAGGAGGTTTCTTGCCCTGACTTTCGGGCCTACCCTCAAGGTTTAGGCCCACAGACCCACAGACCCTCAGAGACACACAGATGCTTTCATTAATTTGAGGCTGATAGGCCTAAGGCCCAGGCATATAACTTGCTAACTCTCTACCCTTATTCTAACCCATGACACTTACCCTGTTCAGCCATGTGGCTCGGTACCTTTTCTCAGAGCAGCATAGTTGTCCTCTGCATCTTCTGGCTTCTCTCTGGCATTCTGCTCTGTTCTGCCTGTTCCTAGAGTCTTTTTAGTCCGGTAGCCACACCCATACTTCCTGTCTGCCTTTGGCCAATCAGTGCTTTTTATTAAACTCATAGGCAGGGAAAATTATTTACAATGGAACCACCTAATTCCCTTACATATCACCTTTTCTCTTTTTAAAACAAAAAGAACTCCAAATCTAATATTCTCTCCCCCCATTATCTATAACAACTTATAAACAACATGGTAAATAAACACAAACATCCATAATCTATGTTTTAGGAATGTGGGCATTGTTCTCTAGGCTACTTCCTGCTGAATGGGGATGCTGGCAATCTCATGGGAATCCAAAGAAAAATGTAGGATTAGGCACAAGTCTTTAGTGGAATAATCTGTAAGGCTGGGTCATCTCAGCCAGTCTCCTTGAAATTCTTCTGGATACAGAGCTCAGAAAACTTCAATAGAGGTGCTCTGAAATGCTGAGTCATCTGGGCCAGCCATTTCCATTGCAGATTCTTCAGGTGGTCTTCCTCTATCAATTATGTTCTTTATCCAGCAATAAATACACAACCTCTCATTTTCTGTGGAAATAAAAAGAAAACTTCTTCTCCAAAGTAGCATATCTTTGGATTTCAGTTTTAAAGTCAACTCATTTACGAAATATATAGGTTGAATTACTCCAACAGCATTTAATAATCAACTGTCTTTTAGCAGCTTTTACTCAGTCATTTTCAGTTAAGAAGCTTAAAGACAATAATATACAGTATCCAGACATTCTTTGTATTTTTCGTCTTTATATGGCTTGCTTATTTATTTATTTATTTATTTATTCATTCATTCATTCATTTATTTATTTTACTCCGTTTCTTTTTTAAGGGCTTTCTCTACCTTTTCTTTTCTTCGTCTAAGCCTATGTATATATATTTTCAACACACTCTAAACCACTTAGACTTTTTACAAAAAACTGTCTTTGCTGTATATTTATTTCTTAACTTTCTTCTGTTTCTGACCACGCCTTTGCTTCCCTAGGGTGATTGACTCCACCCAGATTCTTCTATTTCTTTCTGTTTCTGAACACACCTTTAATCTGCCTGTGACTAAGGATTAAAGGTTGGTAGGATGGATGGACGGCTCCACCCAACTCCTAGTCTAATTTCATAGAATTTATCTTTTTAACCCAGGTACTCTGGGGAATTTTAGGGTCCATATAATTACCAAATAAAGCTTTGCAATCTGCAGCTCATTAACTTCATTTAAGTATTAGGCAGCAGAGCCTCTTAAAAGACTCACATGTGTTTTGCCTCTAAGGCTGAGTCAGGAAGTTTCTCTTAAAAAAGCCAAGCCTCACTTTGCCTCTGGCAAACAGAGCTGATCCAAGAAAACATCAACACTAAGAAGCCATCTTTGACTCTATTCTCTTTTTGTCCTTATTAACAGAAACCTTAAATACATCATTTACAACTTTTTACTTATATTGAGGCTCCTGTGAGACTTGAGGAACAAGACATTTTCTTAAGCTGCACCCCAAAAGCCCACCATTGTAGCTCAAGCCCACATGCCTCACCAGGGTGTCTCTGTACCACGACTCATGTGAGAGACACAACTCAGAAGCTGCTTTGGGCTATAGACCATTTTTTAAGCTTTCTATAGCTTTATGTGGGTATGTTTTACCCACGTTGGGCTGCCCTTTGTAGTAATGAGGCTTCACACCCGGACTTTTGGGCCTACAGCCTCAAGGTTGAGACCCACAGACCCACAGCCCCACAGTTCCACAAAGACACACAGATGCTTTCATTAATTTTAGGCTGACTGGTCTAAGGCCCAGGCATATAATTTTCTAACTCTTTACCCTTAATCTAACCCATGACTCTTTTCCTGTTCAGCCATGCAGCTAGGTACATTTTCTCAGAGCAGCATAGTTTTCCTCTGTTTCTTCTGGTTTCTCCCAGGCATTCTGCTCTGTTCTGCCTATTCCTAGAGTCTTCTGAGTCTGGTAGCCCCACCCACATTTCCTGTCTGCCTTTGGCCAATCAGTGGTTTTGATTAAACTAGGTGGGGACAATTATTTACAATGGAACCACGTAATCCCTCTACAGAAAGATACGTACTTCAATACATCATCTTAGCTAGGTTTATTTCATTCAATCAACAGTATTCTGACCCAGGTTACTATAGTTTGTTTTGTGGTCATTAATTTAAAAAGGTATTTAGTTACCTCAATGATCCTCATAATCTACAATAGCCCCTACACTGTACAAAATTTCAAAGTCTTTCCTAACACTTGCTAAGGGCCATGGCATAATACAGCATATGTAAAATAATAATCAAGGTATCAACCCACCAGATGAATAGTTCTCTGATGGAAGAATCTCATTAAGCATGGCTGTGGGGTTATACACTCTGGAATATTGTTCATTTCTGTCTGGAAGTTCTTGTGTGTTTATTACAGTTTTTCTACAAACATATATACAAATTTACCCACAGATTGTATTTACTGTGTTTTCCTCATAAATATATTTCCTCATAAATATAAATATATTGGGAACATTTATGTCTGTAAATTACCAGAAAGACAATTTCTCATTAAGTTGTATACTATGAACAAAAGATGTTTTATAACTAAGCCTATTATTCCATGAGAACTGTGGCACACAGTTATATAGTTGTTGTATAGTTCAAGATGACATAAGAAAATAGTTATATTTTCAGCTAATAACACAGCTTTTCCACTATTATCTGATTTAAGGCTTAAAAGTAATTCATATTAGACCAGGTGTCTTGCTAATAAATTTTAAGAAATATTCCCAGGAAAACAGTCCAGTTCTCAAGGACATATGGTCAGCTGTCTAACTTGTTGAACCCAGTTTATATGTACAAAGAAATCTACTTGCAGTAAAAGCTCCTTTTGATAAGTCTGACTCTTACCAAAGACAGTACTCTGCACAAATTCTTAGTATTAGTTTTATAATATGAGACTGAAAGTGCGACCAACTATTTTTATGTTTGGTCCAGACATTTGCATGAGTGAGCTGAAATGCTTTACAGAAGATTGAAGACAAATGGCTTGCATTCAGAGAAAAACTGGCAAGGAAAGTTTTTTCAACTAGTCAGGGTTACACAGTATTACCTGACTTCATAGACCCAAGAAAGTACTGCAAATTTCCTTCATTAGGGTCTCAAGTTACACTCAGGACGGAAAAAATACACTTTAAATTTAAAATATTTCTAATGTTACTGTTCCTTGGAGAGTTTTCAGTAAGCTTATCCCACCCAGCACTATGCCCCCTCACTTTGCCTTATATGTCAAACACTGAGGGACCTCCCAGGCAAGTTACTGTTACTGAGGAAACATCCAGCTCTCCATAAACAATAAAATTCTGACAGAAACTGACATCTTTAAGACTGTTAATTACAAAATATTAGTTTAAAATATTTGTGACACTTAAGAAATATAGGATATAGCACAGAATTTATTTTACTTTGATTCCTCAATAATTCAACTTTATGATGCCCTAGCATACTTTATATGGCTATATTTTTAACTCAGTAACAAAGTGCCAGCTTCTTTCTTTGCAGCTGGTGCTATAAATCACAGCCAACCAATTACAAAGTTGAGATTTATTACATGTGTTTTCAGGACAACTCTGCTTCTTGCTCTTTAATTAAGAAATAAAATATCACCCTCAAATGTAATTTTTACATTGCCGGAAAGTCTCTGTTGGGTATATATAGCTATGCAAAACAAAGAGATGGAGATTCCATGGAACAGAATAAAGAAAGTGATCATCAAAATGCATGTGAGTTAACTTGGTTTCTAAAAAGCCCTCAGGCTTAAAAAAAGTGTCATAAAATCTTACTAGTCTGAAACTTTTAAAACACTGCTGCAGCCTGGAAGCTCAGAACAATATCTTGACAGTAATATCTTGGAAAATCAGAAGACAAGTTCTATCTTTTTAACATACAATCACACAGGATACCATTCACATTCCAAAGGAGAAAAATAAAGACATAGTGAGAGAAAAGTGAACCAAGGCAAGACTGAAACAGCAAGAAAAACATCAAATCCTGTATCTGTATCTGAAAAATATGAGCCTTCAATTTCAAAGAGATTGAATGCTAATGTACCTGAAAATTATCATACATCTCTTTCTTAGGCTATTTTCATTCCATATATTATGCAACTAGGTCTCCATGGAAAATATTTCATAGCTTGGGTATTTTAATATACTGTGGTATCAAAATGCAACCCAGGCTGTTGTGAAATATTAACATCAGATGTGTTATATTTGCTTATTCTGTGGAACATTTGTTTTAATGGTGCAAAGTTGTGTTGCATTCTTTGATACTGCATATTTTTCCTCTGTGATAATGTGATACTTTGTCTTCCAAAAACACCTGATTAGTCTAATAAAGGGCTGAACATCAAATAGGTTGGCAAAAATATAGGCAGTTATGACACAGAAACAAAATAAATGGAGAGATCTAGGAAGAAAAAAAGAAAGTAGGGACAAAAATTAGACATAAAGGGCCAACCACCCAGCTACACCACAAGACCTTTGGTGTTAACAGTTTTTTTTCTAACTTGCTTTTATGCTGCTGCAATTAGATCCTCTAAGTGAAGCATCTTATGCAATGAATGGGTCTTTTGGGCTGATTGTGTCAGATCACACTTTATCATTGTGAGGGTTTAGAGTAGAAACTCAAGCTAACAGTAGAAGTCAAAATCCATGAGCAAAGATTGTTTCCTGACTGGGGAGTGAAGGCGAGGAGGGGAGAGAAAGGGAACTGTGGTTGTCGTGCAAAAAAATTAAATAAAAAGAAATGAAACTATTATTGATCTAGAAATACTAGAGAACTAAAACATAGAGACAAAGGCAACGATGGATGCACTTAAAAATGCTAAAAAATGATAACAAAAAGTGACATTTTAAAATGATAAAAATAATGTGTAAGTTTTTAAAAAACTTAGCTATATTCACTTTTAAAAAGAATAGGACCTTCTGGAAGAGAGCTTGTATCACAAATCTTTTTCTAAAACACTGGACAAAAAGGTGTTCTGAAATTAATATGTCTTGCCAGGGAAAAAGTACTCCATACACTTAAGATATAAATATGAAAAAATATTGTTAATAATAGTATACATCCATCTCTGGCTTTTGCCCAAAGAGAAGGCAGCCTAGAAGAGCCTTTGCATTTAAAAATGCTGTTATGCTTGTATCTTTTATGATCAGGCTCCAGGTTACACTTTGAACAATTTAAATTGGGAAGGAAAACTGTAAGTCTAGGCATGTAGGCACATGGAGACTCACACAGCAAAGATAGTTCCACAAATATTTTATAAGTACATCAGTGACATGAAACATCAGGATCTTCAGTGACAGCATCCTGAGGTGGAGGTTACAGAGTATGAGAAAGATAGAAAGCAAATGTTAGACAAGATGAAAGCTGTGTTGGGGAGGTCCTTCACAAGCCCTCAGGCCATCTTCTTATGTAAAATAGCATCTTGTGTACTACTTCCAGGGGGAAATGAAATAAAATAGGGAACTTTTATGAAGTCATAAGAAACTCTCATACAATGGAACAAACTCAGGAGAAAGCTAATCAAACAATGCTGCAGAAGGGGAACACTGGGATTCTCAAGAACAGCAGCACAGAGACATAACCATAGCATTATGTGGTAGGAAGAACTGGGTTCTCAAGATCTGTAACAACCTTTGCACAAAGGTCCAGACCATTACTACCTTACAAACATATTCCTGGTTTTAGAGAAAGAACTTTTTTTACTCTGCAAACATCAGGCCTTAGGGATAGCACCCAAGGCCTAGGTTCCAGGCCTTTTCTGGCTCTGCCAAACCTATTTTTTCTTCTAGTGTAAGGGCCTAAAGTGAAATACTTGTTGATCAGGCCAGCCCTCAACACAACAGTGTTTTCCTGTTCAAATAGTTATGTTTCCCATCTATCAGTTACTATGCTTTTCTCAAGAAGAAAACTGAACCTTTAGAGCACATCCAGACTGAATTTTGGTTGTAACCCTGGAATATCCCCTTGAGCATCTCATTAGAGGCCTGTTATTTGATATTGGGATGGGCTTAGTGGCTAGTTGTAAATCAGGAATATCTCCATTGTAATGGTTTGGAGCCATATATCTGGAAAATCCTAGTGAAGAAATGTGTGTCCTAGCATCTTAATCTTGAATAGGCCTTATTAGCATATACACATTTTTGAGGCATTTTAGAGGCAGCCCACCCTTACCTAAATTTTACTATCTGTGACTTCCTATATTTTAAGCACTGAGAAAATCTTTGTATCACCTTTTCTATTCTTTTACATCTACATTACAGAAAGTGGAGTGCTACCCAACATAACACATGCCATTTACAACTTCCATAAAATTAAGCATAAATAAATCTTTCCCCAAAGTGTTAAATGTAAAATGCATAACTTCTAAAAGATACTAGAGAAACTAGGCCTGTCTGAACTTGGTGACCTGTTGCCAGGGGTGTACAAAAGCATGCTGACCTACCTGTACTACAAAAACATTTCAACACACAACTCCGTGCTTCCAATGATTTGCTCAGAGGCAGCTCATAAAGCAAAGTTATTCAGAGGCAGGCAACTGGGTCCAGAGAGTTTCAAAGATCACATGGGACCCTACAGGACAGGGAATCTGGCTGCATGCTCTCACCCAATCCCAGGAAGGACCACAACACAAGCTCCACAGGGTTGCCATCTGCTCCTCCCCATCTGGGGACAGCAGCCCCTTGCTCAGCATGCCATGCCATCCCAGATCTCCGGTGTTCCTCACTAAGATCCCTTCAGCAGTACTCCATGAACAACACTAAAAGCCACTTTGCTACAAAGTCAAACCTGAATCCTTGCCCCAGGAAGAGCCATCTACCACTTCTGACTGTCAGATCTGTTTAGAGACCCTTATTGGGTAGTGAGAGCTGAGTGACAAGAGAACATTAGGAGTAAATTTTGCTTAAAATCATAGCACAATGGTTCTTGGCCCTGCCTTCTATGTCAGACTCTGACTTTTCCAAATTTATATTTTAATAGCACTTACCTTGGCTCCAATAGCTGAACCTACTAAGTTCCTGCACTCCATAAGTACTTCCCATTCTTCCTATTATACACAATATGGCTAGCTTGTACAACCTATTACACAATGTGGATTAAAATTTGTAGCCACAAGTTTTTCTGTGACCCTCAACTACTTGGTCCCAAATTAACAAAGAGTGGTTTATACTAATTACAATAGTGTTTGGTCTATGACTCAGGCTTCTTACTAGTTAGATCTTGTGTCCTAAATCAATCCATTTCTACTAATTTATATATTGCCACATGGCCAGTTGCTTCCAGTACTTTCACATCGTGCTTCTTGGGTGGTTAGATCATGTTTCCCTGACTGCCTTTTTGTATTTCTGTTTGGATTTCCCACCTAGCTGTAAGCTGTTTCATCATAGGCCAAAACATATTTATTAACCACTGGTAGAAACACATATTCACTGTTTATATAAAGGCATCCCATATCAAGAATGATTTTTTTCTTCCCCAGGAGAAAATTAGCAATATAGAGATTTTAGGACAAAAAAGATGTTTATTCTGTGGCTTCATGCTGAAGTCAGGTAAACTGAAAGTACTTTTGATTTAGTTGCTCTAGGGACTTCAGACAACCATGAGAAAAAAAGCAGGAATCAGATCACAAACAAGATGACAGGTTTTTCTCCTATCAGAAGACTTGATGATGGCTCCATTGCTTTTGATGTCTTTTTGGAAAATTTATTTCAATCTCTTGACCATTTAACATTAAAAATTAGTCTTTATAGTGGGTTGAGAGAAATAGAGAAAGGACGAATTATTAGCTAGCACATCTTACTCAGTGGACAGCTGAAAAGACAGAGCAGCATTAGTCAAGGTCCCTGCTTAAACAGAACTGGTAAAATAAATCAATGTGTCTAGGAAGTGAATATATTAGACAGTCTCATAGGCTGTGGTACAGCTAGGCCAACATTGGCTATCTACCAATAGAATTCAGTAGTTCTTTATACATGAGGCTAAATGTCTCAGCTGATCTTTAGTATACACCAGATTTCCTAAGAACTGAACTCTAGTGAAACTAAAAAAAAAAAAAAAACTTTTATAGTCATATTCAGGGCAATCAGTCAAAGAGTTACTTCTTCAAAATCCTTTATATGTGTAAAATGTCAACAGAAGGGCTGACCAAGATTAAAAATGGATCTAAATCTTATTATTTCAAAAGATTCAGATTAATAAAGGATTTTTTCCATTTCAAAACATTAAATTAAAATTTCTTGAAGACATACTCAATTTTTGTGCATAAGTTAATTCTAGGGTATTTAGTCTGACTACCAAGAATAGCCATCAAAACAACCAAGACAGAAAAAATAGAAAAATTTCTTGCCTTCAGGAGGCAAGAAGAGCATGGGTGTTATTTTCAAAGCAATGTTTTTTCTAAACCAAGCAATTATGGACTATTTTGCTTAGAGAATCTAGACATGTTTATGTAGAGTTCTCCCTATTCCTAATCATCCCCAGTTATCAAATCCACTACTGAATATAATCACAAGATAAAAACAGAGACTTTTATGGACATTATCAATTTAAAGGCATACATGAACATATAAATTATAAGAAGTTATGGAAAGAAATGCCTCTGGCATGTTCATCTTCTACCAGAGGTCTTAGCAGCTTAAAATCAAGGAAATGGCACTACTTTAGAGTCTATGATATTGGTCAATAATGATGTTTCATCTAAAAGAGGGATTATCAATGTCACAATTTTCACAAACAGAAAAGACAGAAAACACAAATTCAGAAATCATGAAGAAAAAGTCACGTAATAGCACCGTGGTCACTGTTCTTAACTGAATTGCTCTGTTGAGCTAGTTTGACTCAGAACAAGTCTGATTTGCCTCTGTATAAGGCTGGCTCAGAAAAATGCCACACCTCATGTGGAGTAAGGCACAGTGAAGAATTCTTCTGACCTATGCTTTAACCTTATTAAATCAGAATCCCACAAGAGCCTTCTTAGGGACTGACCCATGATCTTGTTACAAGGAAGAGCAAAAGAGAGAGACAGAGACAGAGAAGAGAGAGGCATACAAAAACCCACTGAACTGGAACTTAACAAAGTCATAAAAACTATAATATGGCTTTGTATCAGTTCCTAAGTGTGGCTCTCCCTCACAAAATCACATTCTCCAAGTTCTTTCTTCCTACTAAAATCAGTGTTAAATCCATGATAAAAATTCTCTTTACCATGGTATGGTCATAGGAGGCAGAGGCAGGTGGATCTCTTTAAGTTCTAGGCCTAGACTCTACTGCATAGTGAGTTCCAGGACAGATGTGAATAGAAAGTGAGACTGTCTCAAAACAGACTCACTCCAAGGTTCTCTACTTAATAAAATTTAGGGTGTGAAAGTGGTTTAACAGATAAAGTACTCTTTTTGCAACTATCCATTTACTTCAGGCAGTTACAACAGTCAAGTCTATATAATCCAGTCATTGTAAAGCAAGATAAAAGGCAGACAAGCAGTGTTATGGGAGATTGTGGCTAACTTTGTCTAATTCTGAGTTCAAGGACAGTCAAAGATACATATAAAAACCCTGTGTCAAAATAAAATCCCAACTCTGATTTGCATTGACTCATCCTGCAATCTTTTTCCAAAATTCACTTAAGACTCCCAGTTTAGCCTCAATAGAGGTCCCAAGGTTCAGTACAATATCTCTTTAAAGCCATTTCTAGTGTCAGTCACTGGTCCCTGTGAAAATATTCTCAGAAATAAATATAACCAAAAATGGTAGCTGAGCCAGGCCAATCATCTTGAATTCAAACCAGTTTGATCTACATAGTGAATATGACAATAAGACATTTTTCAATAACACACACATTACAAATGTAGTTGAATATAATTTTGCTCTTGTTTCAGACAAGATCTTATTAGAAAGCTCTAGCTAGCCTAAAATTAACACTGAATAGTTTAATAAATAATATGTATTGAAGTTTTTAAGATAAATTCCAGTTTTCTTTATACAAATTTTCTTCTAAACTATTAGATCATTTTTCAAAGCTTAATACTTGTTTTTTTATATAAGAATGAACTTCCAAATAATTTTTACTGTGCTTACTTAAATATCAAGAAAAATGGAAGTGGGAGAAATATTGTAATGTTTACATTCCTAGGTTGATTTTCTCCACCCAATCATTCTATAAAATGAATAACAATTTTGTTTTGAAGTTTTTCTAATTTAGAAACATTTTAAACTAGTTTATTTGTAAACTAAGTTATTTGCATCTTTTGTTTTAATGCTAAGCTCCAATTGTGGAAGCTGAAACAATGCCTATTAAAGTAAATATTACAGCTACTAGTAATCTGGTAAATTTGTTAAGAATGTTTTTCTAAAATGTTAGAAAATTTTCAAGTACTATACTGAAATATTTAAAATACCACTCTATTTTACTGGAATCAAAGAGAAAAGGGTGATTGTTAATATAAAATTATAGTATGATTTTTTTATGTGATCAACACAGTGGGATAAATGATGTTATTGTATGTTACATGAAGTGGAGAATAACTATAGTGGATTATTAGGTTTTATCTTAATAAACATCAGAAGCAAATACACAAGCCTATGCATAATACAATATTATCAAAAGGAAAATTAGCACTGTTTTTTAAAATCTATACTCCCTAAAGGATAATGAATCATGTACTGCCTTAGTAAGGGTTTCTATTACTGTGAAGAGACACCATAACCATGGCAGCTCTAATAAAGGAAAAGTTTTTAATTGGGATGGCTTTTATTTTTAAAGGTTTAGTCCATGATCGGTATGGTGCATCATGGTGGCATGCAGGCAGATATGTATCTGAAGAAGGATCTGTTATCTTGACACACTGGCAATAGAATTTGTCTGGGATGCTGGACATGGGTATATATGAGACCTCAAATCTCTCCCCGACAGTGGCACCCATCTTCCAACAAAGCCATACCTATAGCAACAAAGCCACACCACCTAGCACTGCCATTCTCTATAAGTTCATCATGGCCAATTACATTCAGACTACCACAGATATGGAATATCTTTCTTTACAAGGAAATATGTCCTCCTGTGTGAGAAAACAATGAACTTATACTATTGAAAAAGACTAAAAGTTTGTTTACACATAATTTATTAAACTATAATTTTTTTTATGTGACCCACCTAAGTCCCTATGACAAGGTACATAAAATATTCAGTTTACATTTAACCCAATGTAGGAATAATGACAAAATTGCTATTTGTCTTCTAATTGAGCAGGGAAGCTAGTGAGGTAATTCTTTAATACCAGTTATGATTAAGAAATTCTTGTTTTAATAACTTTTTTCAATAACTTCTATAAGTTAAATTTTATTTTTTCAGGTGCCTAAAGACAACCCATACTATAATTAGTTCCAAGGCATCCTGATGTATTATTTGTTACTTGTAGTAAAATATATATGTGAATTAGAACCATAATTGTAATGAATATAGTAAAAATATGTTTTAGTCATGTAAAAATAGCTTAATCAGTCAAACCACTATAAACAAGGTTTTATCCTGATAAGCAGCAGCAGGACAAATTGAAACAGTCCTAGAACCCCATGACACCCACTGAAACAGTTTATAAGCAGAAATCAAGAGCAATAACCTGTTCTGTACATCTGGAGAGACATTACTTTGATCTACCCAGTATCTGAAAAGATTTCCCCCAAATTCTGACCCTCAAAACAGATTTGCTTAGAGACTGAAACTGACCTTCACCTAACATACTTAGCACAGGTGACCAGCCTTGGGGAATGAGGCTTAGGACAATAGATAGGAATTGAGAGTATAAACCTTTTGTTATGACCATAAGATACATTCGTTACACTATTTACCCATATCTACCTTCTTGCTCATGATATTACTCTTTTTCCCAACTTCCTCTCCAGCATTTGTTGTCAATGGTTTGGAAGGTCCATGCCATTCTGACTACAATCACCACAACCCTTACCAACAAACCTACATTCTATGTTTACATCAGCAATTTATAACATCAACAAGCTCCATATTTCCGAAAATATTCAATAAACTACTTTTTAAAAACATAATATTAAATGCCACCACATGACAGTTATGACATTGTTTACTATAATATTTTCAGTTTTATCAAGGACTTCACCTCTGAGAATCACCCATGCAGTCCCTAGAAAGTTCTGAGACTTTAGAAATTTTTGAAGTCTCAGAAGGGAAGGGAGACACTGAAAATATCTGTAAAGCAGAAGGGCACTGGGAATTATTTGGAAGAAATTTAGGCTTAAAAAAGTATCTAGCTCAGCAGCCATTGGACCAAGAGGTGAGTGACACTTCACCCAGCCCAGGTAGAAAGCCTTGTCTCCAGGAAAACCCCTGCAGGCCAGAAGCCCCAGGAAAATGCTGGACACCCCCAACTACATATCCCACCCCCAAACCCTACTCACTCCATCATGTGGCAACCTCATTGGCAACCTGGGACTCACAGTCCACCAGCAACTATTGGATCAAGAGTGGTGCTCTGAGACTCACAGTTCCTCAGTACCTATTGGATCAAGACAGGCTACCTGAGACCCACCGTTTGACAGTAGTTACTGTATTAAGAAGGATACCTTAGACCCACAACTCACCAGCACTTATTGGATCAAGAACCCATAAAGGATCAAAAGCTCCCTCAGAATCAAAAGCTTATATTGGACCAAGAATAAATCCCTGAGACACAGAATCAGCAAGCTCATATTTCACCAAATAAAGCTCACTGTGACACAGAATACACTACATCCAAGAGGACCAAGAGCTCAGATTGGAAAAATTGAGGTTCCTGAGACACACACACATATCCAAAACATACTGCACCAAAATCAGGCCCTGGGATACAGAAAAATCCTGCAGTAAACTGAGGAAGCAATGGGCAGACAGCAGTGCAAGAATAACAACGTAAAGAACAATACAGCACCACCAAAATCTGATGGCTCTAAAACAAGAAGATCTGATCATGGCAATGCAAAAGAAGCAACCTTAAAATCAACTTCATGAAAATAATAGAAACATTAAAAAAAAGGAGGTTTTAAAAAAACTACTTTAAAGAAATAAAAGTAAAAAAAAAAAAAATTTGAAGGGATCAACAAATCCCTAAAAGAAAATAAAGAAATCCAAGAAAAACCAAGACAACCAATTAAACAGATGAAAAAAAAACATTTCAAAAGTTAAAAATTGAAATAGAAGCAATAATGAATCCATAACATACCCTAACTTATGGGACACAATGAAAGTAGTGCTAAGAGGAAAATTCATAGCACTAGATGCCCACATAAAAAATCCTAAAGAAATCTCACACAAGAGAATTAACAGCACAGTTGGAAAGCTCTGGAACTATTAGAAGAAAACTCACCTAGAAGGAGTAGATGGTAAGGAATAATCAAATTTAGGGCTGAAATCAATAAAATTGAAACAAACAAACAAAAACAATACAAAGAATCAATGAGTCCAAAAAATGCTTCTTAGAGAAAGTTAACGAGATAAACAAACCCTTATGCAAACTAATCAAAAAGCAAAGAGAATGAGTGTCCAAATTAACAGAATCAGAAATGAAAAGGGGGACATAACAACAGACACTCAGGAAATCCAGAGAATCATTAGATCATACTTTGAAAAGAGATACCCAGGAAATAGAGAGAATTATCAGGCCATACTTTGAAAATCTATACTCCACTAAAATGGAAAACCTAAAAGAAATGGACAGCTTTCTGAAAAGGTATCACTTACCAAAATTATATCAAGATCAGATTAAAGACCTAACAGACCTCAAAGCCCAAAGGAAATTGATACTGTTGTTAAAAGTCTGCCAATTATAAAAGGCCCAGGACCAGATGGTTTCAGTGCAGAATTCTATCAGACATTCAAAGAAGAACTAAAACCAATACTCTTCAAACTGTTCGATTCATTAATTAAGGAACATTGCCAAATTCTTTTTATGAGGCCACAATCACACTGACTCCCACACCAGTCAAAGATGCAACAAAGAAAGAATTACAGACCAATCTCCCTCATTAACATTGATGCAAAAATACTTAATAAAATTCTGGCAAACTGAACCCAACAACATATCAAAAAAAATTACCCATCATGATCAAGAGATGCAGGGAAGTTTCAACATATGAAAAACTGTGAATGTCATCCATCATATAAACAAACTGAAAGAAAAATACCACATGAGCCTTTGACAAAATCCAACACTCCTTCATGATAAAAGTCTTGGAGAGATCAGGAATCCAGGGAAAATACCTAAACATAATAAATACAATAAAGGCAATATACAGCAAGCTGACAGCCAACAACAAACTAAATGGAGAAACACTCAAAGCAATCCCACTAAAATCAGGAACAAGACAAGGCTGTCCTGTCTCCTTATCTATTCAATATAGTTCTCAAAGATTTTAGCTAAAGTGATAAGAGAAGAAAAGGAGATTCAGGGGATTCAAATTGGAAAGGAAGAAGTCAAACTATCTCTATTAGCAGATGATATGATTGTATATATAAGTGACTCCCCAAATTTTGCTAGGAACTCCTACAGCTGATAATCACATTCAGCAAGATAGCAGGGTACAAGATTAACCCAAAAAATCAATAGTCCTCCTCTACACTAAGGATAAAAGGGCTGAAAAAGAAATAATGGAAACATCACCCTTTATAATAGCTGCAAATAGCATTATATATCTTGGCATAACTCTAACCAAAGAAGTAGCAGACCTGTTTGACAAAAACTTTAAGTCATCGAGGAAAGAAATTGAAGAGGATATCAGAAGATGGATAGATCTCCCATGCTCCTGGATAGGTAGGATCAAAATAGTAAAAATGGCAATTGACAGATTTAATGAAATTCCCATCAAAATAACAACACATTTTTTTTACAGACCTTAAAAGAATAATACTCAACTTCATATGGAATAACAGGAAACCCAAGATTACCAAAACAATCCTGCTCCATATAAGAATTTCAGGAGGTATCACCATCCCTGACTTGAAGCTCTACTATAGAGCTAGAGTACTAAAAACAGCCTGGTACTGGCATAAAAACAGGACTTCCCCTATAATCAAATGAATAACCACCCTCAGTATTATCACAGAACCTACATCCAACAAAGAATAGAGGTGGAGGCCGAGATCCATGGCTGAGTACTGGGCTGAGTTCCTGGTCCAGCTGAGAACAGGGGAAGAGAGTCTGTATGAGACAGGGGATAGGGATTATGAGGATAATTCCCACAGTGATGGCTGGCTGAAGTTCTGGGGAGCTCACAGAATCAAGAACAGCCACTGAGGAACCATCAGGGAAAAGGAGGTAGGCCCTCCAAGACTAGGCAACTGTTAATTGGTATGGGCACTATGTAGAGTCTCAAGGGGGTGGGATCAGACTGTGCTCCCATGTGTGGGCTGGCACCTTGGAGCCCCTTCCCTGCAGAGGAGCATCTAACCCATTCCAGATACTGGGATGAGGAAATCAGACTTCCCTGGAGTGGATGGACCACACTGAGCTGATCTACTTTGGGACTTTTCACCCTTTTGGGAGAAGGAATAAGGATGGGGGAGGCTGAACGCTGACTGGGAGGGATTGGGAGGAGGGAAGGGATGGGGAACAGAGGGAAACAGAGATAAAAAAGACATCTGTTTTGAAAAATATAATATAGTAAAATGAACATACAAAAAAAGGTTCAGCTGAAATCTTTTGCTAACTATTGGTCTAACTTTGCCCTCTGATCTTCAGGCAAGCTTTATTTGTTAGAGTATATACAATATATCACCACAATCAACTTCATGAGTGGGGAGATTTAAGTGCTTAAAATAATTTTATATAAAGCAACAGTGACTCTGTTTACCAAAATTCACTCTATTCATTCATCTATACAGTTAGTAACAGCATTTTGAAAATCCTTTATTGCTAATAAAAAATAAAATTCTTTATTAACTCAATGCCTTTGCCACAAGACAAAGCTGGCCATTTAAGATGCATAAAAATTATAATACCATCCATCAGTAGAGGCAGGTGATGGGAAATGCCTTAAACTTTAAAACATACAGAATGTAAGTAAGAGCAAATAGCCCCTCTAGTATGGAGATTCCAGATGATGTGTTATGTAAGCTGGAGTAAGCTCTTCTTGCACTCCTGACAAGCAGCCAAATTTGCTTCCCATTACTCACGCTTGCTGAGTGTTTGCTTATAAATCACTCAAATTTTCCCCCAATTATGTGAATGGCGCAAGGAATGTGACCAAATGTCCCCTTCTTGGTAGACTCTGTTAACTAGCTCTCATTTGCTGAAACACTTCCATTTCTAATTCTACAAGCACTAAACCTAGCTCTTCTGATCTAACACTAATGTTTTATGATTGATAGGAGTACATGGCAGATAACACAAGCACTCAGAAGTGCCAAAGAAAACTTCCATGAATCAGAGGCCTCCCTGGGCTCTATAACAAAACAATTCCATTCATTCATAATAGTAAGAGCAGGCCTCAGCCTTTCAAGTTCTTTGCAGCAAGAAAATCATATTTGAGGTACCATTTTGGTTCCAACTTTTCTCTCCACTGCTGTGATTAGAGTCTCTAACCAAAAGCAACACAGTTAATGAACAGGTGTATTTGGTTGATATCCCTAGGTTACAGTCCATTCTCGTGGAGGCTTAGGATAAAAAGTGAAGCTTATAAATGAAAGCTACACCTGAGAAAACATTGCTTCCTGGCTCTCTCAGTTGCGCTAAGCTAGCTTTCTTACCCAGCACAGGCCCACTTGCCTAGAGATACTGCCAACTCTGGAAAAGACCTCAAACATAAATCCTATTGACAAAATCCTGTTCAGACACTGCAATCAGACATTCTGAAGTAGGCACACCCTCAGTTGATGTTCCCTCAGATGACTCTAGGCTACGTCATCTCGACACCTGAGGCTAACAAGGAAAGGAGACAGTAATATACAACAAAGTTTAAAAGATCCCAAGCTAATGCCTTATCAATCATTAAAGCAGCAAAATCCCAAGCATGAAGACAGCAACAACTGGAAGACACAGGTATGTGAGGAAATGTAAAAAGACAAGTCTCTAAGATCAAGAAAGAAAAACTAAAACTGTCTCTCCACAGAAATTTAACAAGCCAACAAAAACTCAATAAGAAATTTTCTGAATATAAAACTGGTGAAGATCTATTATCTTTTAGAGAAACAACAATATAATTGATAATATTATGATATTAATATATGATATGATAGATGATAATAAAACTAAAAACATAGACAAGACCACAAAAAGTAAGACATAAAGACATAGCTACAAACATATATCATTGTCCCTTAAACAAGAATGTAAAGATTCTAATCAAAATCAAACTACAAGTAATTACTGACAGGATTCATCCGGTACACACCATTCTCTCCTTTGCCAATACTAGAAAATGGGTTGGGTGAGGAGGGTATTCCACCATAATTAGAGAGAGACAACTGAAGCCTCCAGATGTTTTAACTTTGTTGAAAATAATTTTGACTACTAAAAGTATCGTATTTTTTTTACACTAAAGAAAAGAATATCTGTTAGAATCACTTAGACAACAATTATTTCCTAGATCTGATGATTGCTTATAAATCTGCATTGGAGTGAAGAAATGAAACATTTTAAAATAAAATGCAAGACAACAGATTATTAAAAAAAAATAGGGGACACATAAAGCACCTTAGTTTGTTTCAATTACTTTAAAAGTGGCAAGGACTCTTGAAAACAAGTTTATTGCTATTTTGCATGCTTGTGAATGAGAGATTATGTTTTTATATGTATATAGCATCTGGAATAGTAGATAGTTATGAGCATTTCATCTTTAGTGTAGGTATCTAAACTCAGGTCATTCCCAAAAAGAGTATGTGCTGAGCCACCTGCCAAGATATTTTATCTAATAAAACCAAAAGTCTTTCACAGGTTAACAAAAGTAAACACAATAAAACATAGATAAATAAAGAAGTAAATAAATAATCTTCGGGAACATGCTGCATCAAAATTTAGATGTTGTTTATGGTAAACTTGCAGAATGAAAACAATACAATCAAACAACATGCTCAACTATTAATAACAGAAATGTTGATCACAAAACAATATTCAGAGTGGGAAACATTCGGAATTATCAATACGATTATGAATAAATAGTACACATATTGACATAATATGACTTCTATACCTAGCATAAAACTACAATGATCAAGAATTTATTTAATATTTGTGTCTTCCTTTATCCTCTTCCTCATTCTCACTCGCCTCCTTCAGGGTCTCCTCTGACTTTACCCGCAGGCTGGGGCAGGAGGCGCCCAACGTGGGGCACAAACCCAGGACCCTGAGATTAAGAGTCTCATGCGGGCCCTAGTCAAGAAAGTTTTTATTTTTGTAGACATTCTTCTGCTCTCCTAAAGAATATCCAAAGCACAGCATACTCCGAATACACATTCCAATATACACACAATGTGCAGTGCAGCCAACCCACTGCCAAGTATCTGAGAAATCCTGCAGGCAAACATAGGTTTGTTACTGTGTGACTGTTGTGGAAGAAAAGCAGGCCATCAATTAAAAAAACGATAAGGGATTATGGTAGGGTTTGGAGACAGAAAGAAAAGGTGGATATAATGTAGTTACAATCTCAAAAATTATTTTGAAAAGTTGAAACAGGCTTTATGGCTATGTGTGTAGGAGAGTGGGATTTGTATCGGAACACATGAATAATTTCTCAAATCTTTCTTCTCAAGGTACACATCTAAAACTGAAAAACTAAAAGTCCTGTTAGGCAAGGCCACAACATTTTACCCAGATCTATTGTGGTTGAACTACTGGAACTACAGCAATTTGATTTTATAATAAGGGCAGTCCTTTATCCAGATTCTTGATTGCCCTTATCTGTGGAACCCAAGATGTTGCCAATTAGGACATTAATGGATCATCTAAAATTGATGACCTAATTCCACATTGCTAATCTCAACTACGGTTGAAGTAGAAAAGCTCTCAACCTTGATCCTGCCTCTCATTTTCTGCACTGTGACTCCAGCAGCTTCAAAGTTGGACTCTGAACTCAATTCTTGCAGAAGTCCCTCTTTATTTATAAATCTCCACTAAAAGCCAGAGAGATTAGAGATTGTTCATTAACTGGTCTGTTCTTCCTTCTCACTGGCAAGTCAAGGTCCTAAATGGAAGGAGGTGAGGGCTGCATTCCCAGCACTGGGTAACAGGTGGGATGAGGTGTTCAAAGCAATTCTCAATTACATAGCCTGAGGCAAGCCTAAACTATGAGAGGCCTTGGTCTACATAGAAATCAATAATCACCAGCATTTGAGAAAATAGGAATGAAACTAATAAGGGCCTGGAGCCATTGGAGAATGGAATCAAATGGAGATAAGAGCACTAATACACCTCGAGAAAATGATACCAATGAGTGACTTTTAAAATAATAAAATACTGTACTTTTAAGATAAAATAACTGAGCTGTAGACTTCGAAAAAGAACAGGCCCTTCCCTGGTAGAGGAAATGCCATTTGTAAGGAATAGATTCATTTTGCTCATATGAATATGTTGGCTGCTGCGATCTATAACCTGACAGAGTTACAATCAAAGCCCTGTTTCTCAAACCTCTTAGCTGGCATAACTGTGTCCAGCAGGATTGAGCGTATCTGCAAAGGACAGGTCCCTAATTACAAATTCAGTATTCACTGGGTCAAGATAACCTTCCCAACTGTACACCCACCCATTCTGGTCTATGATCATCCACATGACATGAATTAAGATGTGCTGGGAAATGAAAAAGTAACTCCTACTATCACAAGCAGGTCTTTTTTTTATAATGGTGACTCCAGCAGCTGACTGCCTACCCTGATTCACTTTGAAGTATATACAATAAACTATATATCTTATTTGGTCTGAAGGCAGAAGCAATGCTCTACATGCAAAACCTTTTCCTATGACTGCAGTGGATAGTTGGCTACATGACTCTGTTAAGAAAGAATTTGTGCAAACTGCCCACCCCCCCTTTTTCTGATAAGCAAAAAGAATGTGCCCAAGGTTCTAAAACCACTCTGCTGTTAAAAATGTATCAGTAGAACCTTAACTGCTTCCTATAGCTACTGTGGCCACCTGTTTCTCAAGGCTACATGGCCACCCTGTTCTTGAAAGAATCACAAAGTTGCTATGGACACCTGCTTCTCAAGGCTACCCCTACCCCTATGACTTATGCTTAAAGTTTCTTTGTTCCTTACCCCATAAAAAGCCTACTTAATTTTAGTTCGGGGCTCTCTGTTCCTTGATGACATTGAGCCCCTTGGTGACATTGAGCCCCATGACAACTGAGTAAAATTTGCCCTTTGTTTTTGCATGAGAGTGTGTCTCTTGGAGTCCTCCTTTACCCCGCATTTCTCAACCCTTACAATTCAAATGCATAATTTTAAAATGCTGAGGTGGTACAGTCATTTAATAAAGGATTTGGAGGGTGAGGTATAAAGGACAGCAAGTCATTGCACTGGGGAGCAACAGAACAGAATCAAGGCCACCTGGGTCAACATAACAGAACTTGTCTCAGAAACACTTGTTTAACAGGATGAAAATGCAGGTGTTGCAGCGTTAATATGCCTTCCCATAGAGATGTAACTTAATACACTTTGGAAATTTATAAAGAAAATCACCTTTAATGATAGCACACATCTATCTCTGGGTAATGTTGTGACCCTGTATTGCCTCAATGAGCAGCTTTATAGAGCTCCATTCTAGGCCTAGTAAATAGTTGTAAATAACAGGTGGATCCTTTGAAAATGTTTGGAGCCAAATGTCTGGACACTCCTGGAGAACAAATGTGTATCCTAGCGTCCAAATCTCTAACAGCTTTGGTTAACATATCTTTAGGGTGTTTTACAGGCAGTCCTCAGTTGAATTCTACTTTCTGTGACCTATTTCCTAAGCATTAGTAAAGCCTTCATATCACTTCTATTTTTCTACATCACAGGAAGTAAAGTGCTTCCATGAGATGCCTTTTACAACCTCCACAAAACTAACTCCAAATGGACGTTACATTAAAAAGTTAAACGCAAAGTTCTGAGCCTGCAGAAGGTACTGGAGAAACTAGGCCTTCCTTGGGTGCACCAAAAGCATGCTGAAGTTGATGAAAGTGTTTCTACACACAGCTCACAGCTCCCAATTCTGTGAGCAGATTCAGCCCACAGAGCAGTTATTCAGAGGCCTGCCCCTGGGGCCAGGGAGTTTCAAGGACCACATGGGACCTCACAGAACAGAGAGTATAGCTACACATTTACACCCACATCCAGTGCTTACTCACCACACTAGCTCCTGCACCTCATCACCTGTTCCACCCCATTGGAGGACAGCAGAACTTTACTCACCATGCTGTGGTTTCCCAGCTTGGCCATTTCTCTGCTCAGCTCCCTGCAGAAGCACTCCCAGCACACCACACAAACTTCTGATGCCAGTTCCTCTTCAAAGCCAACCCTGAAGTTGGCAACTGCAAGGACCCTGCACCAGTTCTGGCTGGCAGGTTGCCTGGAGGGCCTGATTGGCTAGTGAGTCCCAAGGGACAAGAGGACCTCTTACAGGGTTACAGTGTGCTGAAAGACAGTACACAATAGTTCCTGACCTTGCCTTCCATCCCAGACAAAGACCTTGTCTAGATCTGCATTTCAATAGCAGTTGCCCTAGGCTCAAAGAGCAGACCCAGCTATCTTCCTACACTACATAGGCACTTCCCATTCTTCCTGGACTCAAAGTGTCCAGCTAACTTTACTATTCTATGTGGGCTGGGTTGATTCTGGTAAGTTTTCTAAGTTTACTTTGTGTTTTCTGTGTATCCTGTGTTTACTTCAATGTTTTCTATGTTTACTTTCATTTTGGTTTTCTGTTTTGGATATCCTTTTGAAAATAAACCTGAAATTTTTAATGTCTAAAAATGGCCAAACTGGATGTTCTGAACCAAGATAAGTCCCCTTTGGCCAATTATTATTTTATCTAGAAGGCTGTATCTCAGTTTTGGTTTTGTTTTGGATACCAGAAGGTCTGTTTGTAGTCTTAGATGTTTTCATTCTGTTTGTCTTTATCCTAATTCATGAAATTGACAGACATTATGGAACACACTAAGAGTTGCTCCCAAGCTCTCTGACCAGGAGCACCTGTATTGGTGTGAGTGTAGCCATGGTGGGGACTCGGGGTACCTAGTGGCTAAGCACTGGGTCAGGCCATAAGCCCCTCAGGGCCCAGATATGAGAGTTTTAAGGATGAGCCTCCAAGCAGGCAGCCTCAGGATGGAGACCTCAAGACAAGGAACATGGAGGACTGGGTGGAGGCCTTTTGGTGTTCCGAACATGAATGACCCAGTGTGTAAAGGGACTTGAGGCTAGTGGAGAACTGCTCCATGGCACTCATAGCCACAAAGTGGCCTATAGGAGTCTCTTAAGGAGGGGCCAGACCAGGGCTGGAGTCACTGGGAGTCTGCAACTTGATACAGGCATGGGTAGTAAGCAGCTATTGGGCTGAGGATTTGAGGGGCTGGACACTCAGGCACCCCCACTGGTATCCTTGCCTGAGGTTTTGGAAAGGAGCAGAGTCACTTTCTATCTTTGGCTAGGCCTGCTCAGGCAGGTGATAATACCTTCCTACACCAGGGTCATTGCTGCCACCAGTAAATTAACCCTTTTCCATCCAGTAACTGCTTTAAAACTCCAGCCTTGTTTCCACAGGGGAAAATATTCTCTTCGGTCATTCAGATTCAATGGGTTATGGATATCTGTCATCATTTGGAGAGGTTGGCTACAAATTATTATTGGTTAGGATAAAAAAAAAAGCCTACTCTGGTTTCAGAGTCTTTATTTGTTATAGTGTTGATGCAAATTTAGAGTCAGAGCTTCCTCCTTTTACATCATTTATATATGTTGGCCTGCTCAACCCAGATTAAATACACAACCCAGATTAAAGGTGAATTTTATACTTTGTTTGTTGGTTGGTATTTTCAAGACATAGCTTATCTGTGTAGTCCTAGAATTCATTCTGTAGACTAAGGTGGTCTGAAACGGTCTCAAACTCAGAAAATCCAACTGTTTCTGCCTTTTGAGTCCAGGGATTAAACATGTACACAGTCACCAAGCGGCTGATGGTGGATATCACCAAATATGATCCAGATTAAAATAAAGTTTTTACTTTCAAAACCTTAAAAAAAACCCTTCCCAGGTGTACCCAACTCTGGATTTTAGTTAATTCCAGAGGTAATCGGTTTTACAAGAATGGCCATCACAACAGATAAAGCCAAAGAGAGAAAAAATTCTTACCTGCAGTAGGGAGTTAGAGGACTGGAATTAGTTCCAAAACAATGTTTTCCCTAAAAAAAGGAAACATGTAGATTTTACTTAGGGAGTCTGGACACATTCATGTAGACTTTTCACTATTCTTATGCAGGCTCACTTACCAAATCCATTTCTGAATATGATCACAATGTAAAAGCAGAGACAGGTAGGAGCATTCTTACTTCAAAGTCATGCAGAAACATACGTAAGTTATAAAATAAAGGAAAAATGCCACTGGCATGTTCATCTCTTACCACAAGGACTTAGCTGAAAATCAGGTAAATGGCAGAGTAAAATAGAATGCTTTGAGGCTATGTGACCTGCTATCTTGGTGTTTCATCTTATATAAGTGTTCCAATGCTACAGTTCTCAAAGAACAAAGAGAAAACACACACACACACACACACACACACACACACACACACACACACACACAGACATACACACAACCTTGTAGGAAAGATCACAGCACTGTAACTCTGCTTTTAGATGAACAGTTACAATGAAATCTCTTAACCTCACAGTAAAGCTGCTTTTGCCTCTTAGTAGGCTGGTTCAGTGGAAGATCACAGTTGCTTCCATAAAAGACCAGAAGTGTTCATTTTAACTAGCCCTGGCTGCTGACTGTCTCAATGCTCTGACATCACTGTTGAGAATACCATTTCTTCCTTTATCTAATATTTTTTAAATGAATTTTATGATGTTTGCTTGCATATGTTTTTGCACAGAACCTATAGAGGCTAGAGGAGATATCTGGGAATGAATTTACAGCAAATAATCAGCTACCTTTTGATGTCTGGGAGTGGAACATGGGTCCTCTGTATCAACAGCCAGCACTCTTAACTGCTGAGCCATCATGTTAGTCCCTATGATTTATTTACAATTTATTTATATATTGTTAATTAAAAGGCATCACTTTTCTCTTTTATCTCTTCATTTCATTCTTTCCCAGATCCATTCCAATTTCTACCTTATTTTGTATGGGTGAGTAAGTGGGATAAAATACATGAACACAACCTGCTGTGTCCATTTTTGTTGGGTGTGTGTATAAATATGGTTAATGAGATGATCAAGCTTTATTGAATAAAAAATTAGGGATCTCATCCTTTCCCAAGGCTAATTATCTAAAATGGAGAGAATTTCCACTTTTTAATCAACATAATGTGTCTGACCCTGACAAGTCTGCCTTGAACATGAAACATAATCAAGAATAGAGAACATAGGCTGGAAAGTACCTTGGTAGTTAAGAGCACTATTCTTTCAGGGCATTCAGCTTCCATTCCCAGCATATATAGAAATTCACTACATCTATAACTCCAATGTCAGTGGTTATTACACCATATCCTAGCCTCCATGATCATCATAAGAAGGGAAACCTTAGACCATAAACATTATATTTCAAGCCAAGCGTGGTAGTGCATTCTTTTAGTATTAGGAGTCTGGACACAGAAGCAGGAAGATCAGTGTGAGTTTTTAATTCTGCACTATATATTCTATATACACACACAAACACACACACACATACACACACACAAAATAAGAGAAAAGAACAAAACTAAAAAAAAAATGAAAGAATAGGTGTGGGGATATTTTGTAATATAATAAAATCATTTCTGAGATATCAGAGAGATCTCAGACAGTGGTAACTCACACCTTTAATCCCAGCACAGGGAATATCCTGGGAGTGGTGACCTAAGCCCTTAATCCAATCTGAGTTTGAAGTCATCTTAGGTTACAGAAGGAGTTCCAGGCTCCCAGGCAGGCAGTGGTGGGGCCACGCCATAACTGAGCTAAGAGAGTATTTAAGGCAGGTGTAGAAAGACAGAAGAAGCCAAAAGAAGCCAGGAGAAGCCAGGCTGAGGACACTGAAAGACAGTTGGGTAAGATCTGACTATGGTATTTATTCTGTCTAATATCTCTGACTTTCCCAGAGATCTAGCCCTGAGTTTCCTTTATTCGTGCAACACTTGGCATCCAACTTTGGGGCATAAGTTTCTCCCCTCCCTACCCAAAAAAAGCACTTGCTGACCAGAGCAACACGTGGCCAGAGGAGTAATTACTGGCAGGCTAGGCTTTCAGTTCTGAATTAGCCTCCAGCCTTAGGCAGACAGGCCACAGGTGTTTCTGTTTCATTCTCTTCTGGGTAAGTCTTTCAGACACTGGCCTCTTTCTCCTGGTGATTTGTTTCTTTTTCCTTTTTGGACCCCTCCTCAGGCTGCTATTACACTTCACAATCAATTGAATCATCAACAGACAACAATCAGTGAATAAATCAATTTTTTTTTTTAAAAAAAGGGGGCAATTTGTTTAAAGCAATGGAGGGTGCTTGGTCCTTCTGTGATCTTTCCCTAGACCATATGGTATTAAAACCAGTGAAGGAAAACACAAATAAGGTAGATTGGACTATCATAATGAACATAACACTGTTTATTATGAATATTTCTTGGTTGATTTCTATTTTATCACTTAAAAAGTCGATCAATACAAATCCAAAGAAAAAGGTCTTTAAAAAACCTCTCCAAGAGAGAACACAAAGATGCTCAAATTCAAACAGAGGAATATGAAGAACCAATTCTAGCAATATCATCTAAAATTAGACAAAAACGGGCAACATTAATATACCCAGTAACCTCTAAAAAATAAAGAATGATAAAGATGATACAAAAGCTAGCTGGGCTCCAGTACAAATGTTAGAATTATGGAGAGTAAAAGAAACAACTGGAACATATGAGATGCATGTTGAACTCCTCTCTGGTCATGCTGTAATTGGGTCATCCCTAAAGATTGGTTAGATATGGTTACAGCTGGACTGGAGGGAGAGCCACTTATACAATGGAAATCATGATGAAGGGAAGAGACTACAACAATAGAACAAAGAAGCAGGACCAGAGGCATAGAAGTCTCCCAAGACCAACTTCTTGGGGAGGAAGATTATGCTGATGTTGAAAGGAAGTCTTTATACAATGAACATACTCTGGATTTATGTCGCATGGCAGCTTTAAATGGCTGGGACCAGATTGAAAAAATAGGAAAAAAAAAAACTGAATCATTCACAAAAGTAGTTCAAAGCCCAAAAGAAACTTTTACAGACTTTTTGCACAGATTAACTGCAGCAGTAAACAGAATGGTACTGGACTCAGAAGCCAGGCAAATAATAATTGAATCACTGGCTTTTGAGAATGCTAATGCTCAATGTAGAAAAATACTTAGACCTTTAAAGGCAAGGTCAGCACCTTTGGAGGATTGGATTGGTGAGACAATTAATCTAGAGTCTTATGACAGTGATGATAACTGGGTAGGAGAGCTTATTTCAAGAGGTATAAGGAAAAATCAAAATGTCAAATGTTATAATTATGGAAGGGAAGGTCAAATAAAAAGAGATTGTAAAGAAGGCGTTCCCAGAAACAATGCTTTTGGTAGGAATAATCCCAAGAGACCACCCCCCCCCCTTCTGGAATATGCAGAAGGTGTGGAAAAGGAAGACATTGGACTAATGAATGCAGATCAACAAGGGACAGACAAGGGAACTTTCTGCCCTTGGGAAAGCCCCCAAGGGGGCTTTCAAAACCCCCAGGTCAGGTAACTTTCTGCCCTTGGGAAACGCCCCAAGGGGGCTTTCAAAACCCCCAGGTCAGGTAACTTTCTGCCCTTGGGAAACGCCCCAAGGGGGCTTTCAAAAGCCCCCATATCAAATTCAATCCAGTCTTAACCTGCCATTGTGGAGGAAACACTGTCCCAGAACAGATAAAAAAAATTAAAACCTATATTAAAAAGACATACTACATGGAATGATAGAAAATATACAGAAAAAGAAAAAAAATTCAAGAAAAAATTATGAAGCAAATACTTTGGCAAACTTCTATCAATGAACAAAGGCCAAAATTAAAAGTACAAATAAATGATGTTAGTATCGAAGGCTTACTGGACACAGGCACGATGTATCAATAATTTCAACAGAGTCATGGCATCCAAGTTGGTCCCTTTAGGAAGTAAATGATCAGTTTTTGGGTACTTGGTCGATATCCCAGGGAAAAGAGCATGCAAGATGGCTTGAGTGTATAAGGCCAGAAGGACAGTAAGGAATATTAAAGCCATATGTGGCTGACATTGCTATAAATTCATGGGGAAGCGATTTACTACAAGAGTGGAACACACAGATTAATATTCCTCCAAACACAGAAATAAGCCATGAATTAGCACATGGTTCTGGAAGAAATATCAGAAGATATTATGAGAAACAGTCACAGACCATTCAGGTTATAGAGAAACAAGGCAAAACAGCTGCTGATCTTTCAAAAATACCCACAGCACTACCTCTAAAATAGCTAACAGAGAAGCCTATATGGGTTCAACAATAGCCTCTAACAAAAGAGAAATTGCAGGCCTTAGAGCAGCTAGTACAGTAGCAACTAAATGCTCAGCATATAGAAGAATCAACCTGCCCTTGAAATTCTCCTGTATTTGTTATTAAAAAGAAATCTGGAAAGTGGAGAATGGTAACAGACCTAAGGGCAATAAACAAGGTGATCCAGCCAATGGGCCCTCTACAGTCTGGGATTCCTTTGCCTTCTCCGTTACCCAAAGAATGGCATATTATAGTTATTGATTTAAAAAATTGTTTCTTTACAATACCTTTACAAGAACAAGACAAAGAAAAATTTGCCTTTACATTGCCCACTTATAGTAATTCTCAGCCTGTAAAGAGATAACAATTAAGGGTCCTCCCTCAAGGAGTGCTGAATAGCCCTACTCTGTGTCAGTATTTTATACAAAAGCCAGTAGAACAAATACATAACAAATTCCCATAATCATAATTTATGATTACATGGACACCATCTTGTTGGCTGATTCAAATATTGATACCTTAGAAAAACTGTTTGAAGAAGTGAAAAAAAAATGCATGCTTGGGGATTACAAATTGCCTCAGAAAAAATACAAAGAGGGGATTCCATAAACTATTTAGGCTACAAAATAGGCCAACAAAAAATTAGACTTCAAAAGGTACAAATCAGGAGAGATAGATTGAAGACTCTTAATGATTTTCAAAGACTACTAGGAGACATTGCCAACTTAAAAACCCACTATTGGAATTAAAAATGATGAACTAGATACTTTGTTCAAAACCGTAAATGGTTACAAGGACTTAAATAGTCCAAGAAAATTGTCACCTGAAGCTGAGAAAAAATTGGCTTTGGTGGAAAAGAAATTACAGGAAGTACATGTGGATCGTGTGGATCCAGATCTTAATTGAATTCTAGTTATCCTCCCCTCTAAGCATTCTTCAGCAGGAATTTTAATGCAAAGGAAAAATGTAATGTTGCAATGGTTATTTCTTACACATAAACCGAGTAAGAAGGTAAAGACATATGTGGAAATAATTTCTGAACTTATTTTTAAAGGAAAATTAAAACTTTGTCAAGTGACAGGAATGGACCGAGCAGAACTTGTACTTTTAACTAAAGAAGAAATTGACCAATTATGGGTAGAAAGTGAACCTTGGCAAAGAGCCTGCAGTAATTTTTTGGGAGATATTAACAACAAATATCCTTAAATCAAAAGAATTGAATTTCTAAAGAAAGCTAATTGGATTCTTCCTTGAATTATACAAGATAAGCCAATTTCTGGAGCCCCTACATTTTATACTGATGCAATCAAAAAAAGGAAAGGCAGGTTACAAATCAGAACATATAAGTGAAGTGGCTCAAAGGCCTTATAATTCTGTTCAAAAGTCAGAATTATATGCTATCATGATGGTATAAATGGACTTTACTGAACCTCTTAACATAGTCACTGACTCTCAGTATGCAGAAAGAGTTGTTCTACACATTGAAATGGCTTGATTTTATTAATGAGGAATCAGAATTAACTTCATTATTTATTCAGTTACAAGAAATAATTAGGACTAGAGATTATTCCTTCTATATAACACACATTCGATCCCATACAGATCTGCCAGGTCCTTGAGCACAAGGTAATGATGAAATTGATAAATTATTAATAGGAAATGTACTAGAGGCCTCAGAACTTCATAAAAAGCATCATGTCAATAGCAAAGGATAAAAAAAGATTTCTTTATCATTTGGCACCAAGCCAAAGAAATTGTAAAGAGGTGTCCCACCTGTTCTTTCTATAACCAGACTCCATTGCCAGCAGGAAGTAATCCTAAAGGCATGTGTAGAAATGAAATCTGGCAGATGGATGCATTTCATTTTACAGAATTTGGGAAATTAAGATATGTTCATCATATAATAGATACATTTTCAGGATTTCAATGGGCAACTGCTTTGAGTTCAGAAAAACCTGATTCTGTAATCACAATTTTGCTAAAAGTTATGGTCATCATGGAAATAAATACCTGTACAAATTAAGACTGACAATGCTCTAGCATAGGTCTCTAGTAAAATGAAACAATTTTTTAATTATTATAATATAAAGCATATTATAGGAATACCATACAATCCTACAGGGCAAGCAGTCATAGAGATTAAATTGAACTGTAAAGGATATGCTAAATAAGCAGAAAGGAATAACAAAGACGCCTAGAGATAGACTACATAATGCTTTATTAACTTTGAATTTTCTCAATGCTAATGAGAAAGGAACAACAGCTGTTCTAAGGCATTGGACTATAGAAAAAACAGCTGAACTAAATCAGCCTGTTTACTTCAAAGATGTACTAACCTCCGAATTGAAGCCAGGGTATGTGCTATGTTGGGAAAGGGGTTTTGCTTTTGTTTCCACAGGTGAAGAAAAGTTATAGATACCATCAAAATTAATAAAGACTCAATTTGAACAAGAGAAACTTCATGAAACTAAGAATTGATAGCTAATCCATCCATATTACAATTTTTTAAGTTTAAGAAAAAACAAAGGGTGGGGGCAGGCTTCTGCTTTTGTCTTTACAGAAAACTGGAAATACCAATCTTCAAAAAGTGAAAAAACCTTGGACATCTAGACATCTAAAGCAAAAGGGAGACTATCTAGGAAAATTTACAAGCAAAAGAATATTATAACTATTGGTACCAGTATACTTCATGGGGTAAAATCTCATTGCTTAACCTCTTCAAAATTTGTGTAAGTTGCAGTCCCAGTGTAATTATAAATTAAAGCTCATTTTAGAGTTGGAATGTGATTCCCTCCTCCTCTAAACTCAAGCATACTTTTTAAAAGAAAATACAAAATCTCTATCATATCAGAAGAGCCACCTGATATGGGACAGAAGAATAACAAAAAATAATGGACTATTCTTTTGTTACTAATCCTATGATGAATATATAGTTATATATTTAGCTTCCTGCACATTGTGTTGGGTTTTAGTCTCTTATCAGTTTTCTGAAGTGATCCAGGACAAGGCCTAACTGCAAACTTGAAGTATCCAAAAGGAAGATGAGGTCCTATAATGATGATTTCTCATGAACTCTGACAAAGCCACTAGGCTGGCAAACACCAACAAGAGATCAGATTTGGACTACAAACTGCTCAGGACAATTTCGAGGCAGCTCACTGAGATGAACCAGCTTCAGAGACTGCTATACCCAGGACTTGAGACAAGCTGTGCACTTTCCTGTTATGCAAGACTGGACAACAAATGACACAGCTATATATTTCAGGACTTGACATTTAACAAAACTTTTCTTTTCAGGATCCACAAAAGATGATGTCACCCCCAGACAGCAGGAAGTAAATATAAGAACAGAGTGCCCACATTCCCAAGAGGTGGGGTGGGTTGTTTTTGGTCGTTCAACGGGTTATGGATGATTGTCATTGTTTAGGTTAAATGGTTAAAAATTGTTAATAGTTATGGTTAAAAAAAGTTAAACAATAACGATTAGATTCAAGATTTGTGTTAAAAAATAGAAAAAGGGGTTATAGATATATAGCATATAAAGACAGATTATTGGATCTTCTTTTAAAAGGTTTTACTCACTTTAAATATTTTATATTAGATTGGATTCTTATTGTATACAAATTGTGTATATAGAGATTGTGTTACTGGACAAATATCTCTATGCTTGTTCAAGGTATTATACTTATTCATTCTATCTAACAATGTAATACAAGTTGTTAGTCCATGAAAGTTTTTATTACCAGCTAATTAGAATATAAAGTAATGCAAGTTAGTAGTTAGATATTACCTTCAAACATAGTCATATTAGATATGTTTTCAAGATCAAACAAATATATTTTAGATGAACAGGTCTTTTTCAAACACTTCAGAGATCCATAGAATGTGGCATTTAAAATATTTTAAGAACTTAGACTTTTCTGGACAGTGAGACAGGTCTGTTCCTGGCAGCACCAATCTACGTCAAGAGAAAAAAATGGGCATCAAAGAAACACCATATGGAGTCTACTTTCTTTGTGACAACGGTTAGCCATTGGACATGAATCTGTTCTTGTATTGACATGCTGTTTAAACTGGACATGAAGGTTCCCTAGGAAAGTGACTTCTGAACTTTGACAGAACAAGCTGAGATGATCCTTCAGATTCCTGCTTTTCAGAGAAAACTGTCAGATTTCTTCAGGATACAAGGAGAAGCGACTGAAACTATACCAGAATTGGCAGAGCTGATTTCCTGCTTCACTGAAATGAAAAGACTCTGGGCCTGTAGGCTGAAGACGGATGCTCCAACTTTATAAAGGAACTTTGGGTGACTGTTCAGGCAGACAGGTGTCATCTCTGTCATTTCTAGATTTTGTAAGTTGCTTGCACTTCCTGTTTACTTGGGTAAATATTACTTTCTTCGTGGGTCTCTGAGGTAGTTGAGGTGAGACAGTTATAGTTTTCCAGTGACAGTTTTAGAAAAGAAACTTTGAAGTTAGTGTATAAGTTTAAGAGACATCAAAATAATAGCTGTCAGTTAGTAATACAAGTTAGAAAGTAAATGAATTAGGTATAATACTTTGGACTCATGAAAATAGGATAATTAGTGAAATATTTTCTTTAAATTTTCAATTGTTAATGGACTGGACATTACTCATTTATTGTTTGTTATATATAATATATAATTATTGTACCTATTGTATATGGTTTTTCTTATGTTAGCTATAACCTTTTTTTAAATTTGACAAAAAGGGGATATGTGGGCATATTTTGTAATATAATAAAAACAAATAGGAGCATTGGAGAACTGAGACAATACAATATGTATTAGTTATTGCAAATGTCTGCCACGGGTGCCCATAGAGTCATATTAAAAATAAGTATGGCCAAGCATATGAGACCATGGCATTAACCCCAGTCACTAGGTGAAACTGAACATTTGAAAGTAGGCCACTACCTTACCTACCAGATGATCTAAATGTCTCATTATGAGTTGGGTTTTTATCAGACCAATCATTTGATAAAAACAGAACATGCACAGCACCAATCTCATAAATTGAGGTAATATATAAGAGATCAGGCCCCAGCAGGTCCTAAAGACACAAGCAAGCTACATGAAGAAGGTGCCTAAATGCCTATGGGTTCTACTCCTGTTACAATGCATTCTTCTGGCAGGCATGCAGCTATAGACTCATGGGGTATTTCCTACTCTGTGTTGACTGAGGAAGACATGACTAGAGCATAATTTCATCATGGACAGCAGATACTGTCATCTAGACCTAGAGGCATGCCTCTTGGACATGGTAGATCAAGGAATCATCTATGGCCTTGGGGCACCAGCATTTGATGCATGGCTGGAGGGGCAGTCAGTCTAAGATTAGGACACACATATGGAAATCTTCTTCTCCCTGTGCACTTAAGTGGAGAACCTTATCCACTGAGTGAAGCCTTGTGGAACCAGTTATTGATATATATGAAGGATTGTTGCACGAATAAAGGAAACTCAGAGCCAGATATCAAGGAAAGGCTGAGATATCAAGGAGAGGAAACAGTCAAATCTTGCCCAGCTGTCTCCCAGCTTCCTTGAGCAAGGCTTCTACTGCCTTCAACTATTTTTCTATGACTGCCTTAAATACCCTCTTTGCCCAGTTGTTTCACATCCAGGTTAAGATTAAGGGCATGGGCTACTGCTATTTGGTAGTTAGCCTTGAACTCATAGAAACACAGAAAGATCTCCTCTGTCTCTGGAGTTATGGGATTAAAGGCCTGGCACCACCACTGCCTGCCTGGGAGCCTGGAACTCTTTCTGTAAACCAAGTTGAACTCAAACTCAGATCTGCTGTGACTAAGGGCACAGATCTGCACTCTTGTTCTTTCCCTGTGCTGGAATTAAAGGTATAAATTACCTCTCTCTGATAGATCTCTTCTCTGATATTTCAGACTGGTTTTTATTAAATATGAAACATATCACCACAAAGGATATTGTTGTCATTTGCACTATACATTTATAACTCCGCTGAAGATATTTTGTATGTTGTCAAATTCAAAGTCATTGTCTATTTTTATAATAGAACTTTAGTCTTTAACTTATCTAGGTTAATAGATAGGTTAAAGGTTAGAGTCACCCATATTTGTCATATTATACTCATGATAATTAGATTTTCTAGATATGCAATATCATATGTCAGATGGACAGGCAATCTTCAAACACTTTATAAACCTAGAGATATGACATTTAAAGGTTTTGTTATTTAGAATTTGGCTAACGTGAGACACAACTGCTCTTGGCAACATGATTCCTTTCTCCAGATGATGTTGGGCAACAAAGACACTCCACATGGAGTTCATCTTCCCTGACAGATAAAGGCCTATTGGGCAAATGCCTCAACTGTTGACAATAAGCACACTGTACAATCCAGACAAGCAGAACAAAGGATGAGAGACTGTTAAACCTACCAAGACAGGATAAAATGGTCTCTCAAAATATCCTGCTTCTAAAAATGTTTGTCAGATATTCTAAACCTACAGTCAAAAAATTGGAAGCCTCAAGACTGCAAATAAGCTTTGGGAGACTGTCTAGGCAGCCAGCTGTTGCTGTCTTCTTATGCTAAATGTTGAAAGTTGCTTGCTTTTACTTCCTGCTTACTCAGGTAATATATTTCCCTTCTCAGAGCTTTGATAGGATTGAAGACTAAGTAGTCACAGTTATCATCATCTCCTATCTTAGAGAAGAGTATTAAGGTACTAGATTCAGATTACTCTAGATAAGACAGCTTTGGGGTAATCTCTGTGTTTTGTCACGTACCAATATTCTGGAGATTTAGTATTTGTTTCATGTTGGATGTTCTTCCTGTTGGTTATTTCACTTTATGTTACTGCCCTTTGCCTCTCCTGGACTGAAAATTGTTCCCATTGTGTGTAGTTTTAGGTTTAGGTTTAGGGTTTTTTTATTAGACAAAAGGGGGAGATGTAGTAGAGAGTAGATATGACCTCTTTGACCTAGAGGCCTGGCCTCTTGGGCAGTGTAGATCTGGAAATCACCGATTGCCTTAGGGCATCAGTATTTGGGGCACGGCCAGACAGCCAGTTTAAGATTGGGATGCACACACAGAAAGCATCTCCTCCCTAGTGCTCTTGGATGGAGAACCTAATTCACTGAGTGAAGCCTCCTGGAAACAGTTCAGCCTATCTGCATGACTGCTTAATGGTTCCTGTATCAATGAGTGTTCGCCTTTAATTGTGTTCTAATGGAAATTAGACTTGTTTAATGTGATGTTGCTTGGTAACAGAAGCACAGCTTTAACAACTTACTCATTTCTTCAGACCTCAGTTATTATGAATTCTTCATATATTGAGAAGTTCAGGACAAATTTATTTTGTCCTAGATATCTTTGAGAATGAAGTGGCTTGATAATTAGAAGGTGGCCAAAGAACACTAGATGAAACTCAAGTGTCCTTTCATTATATTCAGAAGTTGGACTAATGCTTTGCCAAAGTTATCAAGCCCAAAACACACTTGGCATATTTCAGACTTTACCCCAGCAAAAGCTAAGTATCAAGAAAAAAACACACAACATACTTCAGACCTTAACTCAGCAACACCTGCAAATATCACTGCCACAACTATCTTAAAAGACAAGGACAACGACAGTGTAGCTTTCCCACGACAAAGCTGTGAGGATTTAATAAAAGCTCCAGAAGTTTCGGAGATATAAGAGGGATCTACCCACAGTCAGTCTAGGAGAATCAGAGAGTGGTGATTCACACCTTTAATCCCAGCACAGGGAGTATCCTGGGAGTGGTGACCTATGCCCTTAATCCCAACCGAGTCCTAGGTCATTTTAGTTTACAGAAGGAGTTCCAGGCTCCCAAGCAGGCAGTGGTGGGGCCACGCCTTAATTTACCAAAAGAGTGTTTGAGGCAGGCATAGAAAGACAGAAGGGAGGAAGCCAAGAGAAGCCAGGCTGAAGAAGCTAGAAGACAGCTGGGTAAGATCTGACTGTGGTGTTTATTCTCTCTAATATCTCTGACTTTCTCAGAGATCTATCCCTGAGTCTCATTTATATGTACAACACAAAGTAAACTGGAGTCGTTTTCCATTCAGCAAATTATTCAGTTGGCAAGACAATTACTCAGCTGGCTACCAAGCCACAGTATGCCAAAGAGCTCTATAAGGAGTTTCATGTGCCTCCAAAAAGTGCATCTAGAACATACCTTACTGCTTGGCTTTCTAACAAAGGCTCCCACTACTTTACCAGAAATTCAAACTGGGGGTCATGGGCAGGTGCAGAAGAGGGGGGCTGCAGGGTTCCAACCAGATGCTCACCATGACAAAAAGACGAGGTTACTGACTTAACAAACTCACACAGGGTCCTTGTATCTTGCCTAAGTATCACAGCAATGCTCACCTCAGGGGACCCAGGCACTGCTCTGACCACCACCACCCACTCCCATCTGCTCGCCTAGGCATTGGGGCAAAAGGGTCCGGAGCCACAGGTGGGAGGGATCTCAGCCAAGACCACCATGCGCGGCACCCAGTGACCTCTCCTGCAGCAGGATGCAGAGGAGCAGCTGAGCTAGGACATCCACAAGGGGCCCAAGCCTAGGGAGAGCAGAAGGTGTCCAGGAAGCAAGAAGGGCCTTGGGGGCAGCGGCAGCCAGCCTGGCTCCTCCTCCGAGGCCAGACTGCCCAGGCAGACAGGCAGCCTCAGCAGCTCTGCAGCCAGCCACTCTGTGCTCCCCCCCCCCCCCGCCCCCAGCCAATCTAGTCTGGAGCCTCCACAGCCCCAAGCAAAAAGTACCGCCCCCATCCTACCTCATCAATGTGGCTGGAGCGGTTGGGAACCAACATTGTCTGGAGTCTTAGAAGCACAGAACCAAGAAATTCCGTTCCGTTGACGTCATCAACGCGGGGCAGTGTGCGAGCAGGAAGTCCCGCCCTATTCTACGTAATCAATGACACCTGCAGCTCTCACAACAGCGATTGGTAAGTGACAACAGTGCTGGTTGCTTCTGTTTTGAGCAAGGTGGGAATGCCACTCAGACCCGTCCCTGTAGCCCACTTCTAAAGCCTGTGAGTCCTGGAGACGTGGCATGATGCGCCCAGATACTCGTGTAGTGGAGCAGGTCTTACCTAAAGCCTGGTGCATTGGGGGACTCTGCCCTATACCTGCTCATGTCACACTTCCCTTTCTGAGGAAGGCCTGGACAGTTATACAGCTGCCACCTCTGTTACTACCCTCCTGTCCTCATGCTGGCTGAGTGAAATTTTGGCCTCTGGCACTGAGTCGACATGAAAGTGCCGAGCCAACCTCAGCTTGCCACCAAGGCGATCAGGTCAAGACTGCCTTCCTCAGTTTTATCCTGTAGGCTGGTCTCCTTATTTTCCGAGCATGCACTCAAAACCAGAGATGGTCAGCTCTCCCTGTGGAAGATGCAAATTGCTCATCTTATTTATGGGAAATTCATTTTCATGAACTTTTAAAGCCTTCAGCTTCTGACATCAAAAACTTACAACACAGGATATCTGTTTTAATCTTTGTAGGATGGATTTTTAAAGCTGTATCAGGACAGAATTGCTGGGGGAGGGCAATCAACTTGTTAAGAAAAAATTTGTGCAAACTGTCCACCCCCCTTTTTCTGATAAGCAAAAAGAATGTGCCCAAGGTTCTAAAACCACCCTGCTGTTAAAAATGTATCAGTAAAACCTTATCTGCTTCCTATGGCTACTGTGGCCACCTGTTTCTCAAGGCTACATGACCACACTGTTCTTGAAAGAATCACAAAGTTGCTATGGACACTTGTTCTCAAGGTTACCCCTATGACTTATGCTTAAAGTTTCTTTGTTCCTTACCCTATAAAAAGCCTACTTAATTTTAGTTCAGGGCTCTCTGTTCCTTTGTTACATTGAGCCCCATGCACATGGTAATTGACTAAAACTTGCCCTTTGCTTTTGCATGAGAGTGTGTCTCTTGGAATCCTCCTTTATGCGCCATTTCTCAACCCTTACAATCTCTTGAGCAGGCTGAACAACAGATAGAAAGTCACTCCCTGCTTCTTTTGAGAATCTTAGGCAAGGACCCTGGTAAAGAAGGTATCATCTGCCTGAGTATGCAGCCCATCATCTCTGCAGCCCTGCAGCCTGTTTCCACCCAAGCCTATGTCAAGTGCACTAGAGCAGCAGACTGTAAGTGTCTCTTCACTATGGCCTGGCTCCTCTTCTGGAGGGCCCCTAGAGGACACTGAGTGTCTGTGAGCCTCACAGAAAAGGAAATTCCCACTTGCTCCCTGGGTCAGGCAAGCTCTGAGCTCCCAAATGCCCCAGCCCAAGTCCTGCCTGCTTCCACTGCAAAGTCTCCATGCTGCAGCTCCTCGAATGAGGGCCCAGCCTCAAACCTTTATGCCTGGGCTCTCAGTGCTCATGACCTGCCCCAGTGTCCAGGCACTAGGTGCCCAGGGTCCCCGTGTGGCCACCCCTCTCCTGCTATCCAGAAGTGCATACCACTGCCTGTGCTCCTGGTCAGAGAGCTATGAAGCAATGGGGAGTAGAAGTAAGTTTAGTCTGTCCCATTGTATAATCAGTCTCATGAGTCAGGAAAAGGTCAGACAGAATCATATTATATAAGACTAAAGATAGAGAAAAATCAAAACTGAGACGTTGGCTTCCAAATTAAATTTAAACTAACCAAAAAGGACCCCTCCCAGTGCCCCAGTCTGGTTTTTCTAAGTGTCCAGTTAGACCATTTGAGCTCATTTACAAACGGATATCCAAAACAGAAAGACACAAAATGAAAGGAAACACAGAAACCACAAAAGTAGACCTAGAAAACTTTCCCACCACAAATAGTTTAGTGGGCTGTACAAGCTAGCTGGCCACATTGTGTGCAAGAGGAAGAAAAAGAAATACATACGGAAGGCAAGAAGATAACAAGGTCAGTTATCGGAGCCAGAAGGAACTGCTATTGAAATATATATCTCTGCTGATCTAGAAAAGGTCTTTATCTGCTATGGAAGGTAGGGCTAGGAACAATTGTGCTGTGTCTTAAGCACACTGTAACCCTTTGAGAAGGTGCACTGGATGCTATACTACATAACCCAAATGAATAATTTTAAAATTCCGAGGTGGTATAGTCATTTAATTTGAGAACTGTAAAGGTGTAGTATGGAGGACAGCAAGATCATTGCATTGGAGAGCAACAGATTAAAACCAAGGCCACCTGGGTCAACATAAGAGAGCTTGTTTCAGAGACACTTTTTTTATACAGGATGTAAATGCAGGTGTTCTAGAATTAATATGGCTTCCCAGGGAGAAATCACTTCACACACTTAGGAAATTGATGAATAAAAAGAAAAATACCATTAACAATAGTATGCATCCATCTCTGTCTAATGCTCAAAAAGGGGACAGCCTAGACAGGGTTTGCATTCCACATATACTATCATTCCTGTGTCTTTTAACTTCACGCTCCAGGATACATTTTGAACAATATAAATAGAGACAGGCAACTTGTAGGTATAGCTATTAATGCAGATGGATGAGTTACACAGAAAAGATATTCTCAGAATTGTTTTTGAAGTATACTAGTGACCTGAACAGCAGGTAATTAATTCTTAAGTGACATGTTTCTGAGGTGAAGGTGGCAGAGCATGAGAATGATAAGCAAAAGTGAAAGGTAGAAAAGATAAAAGCTGGGGTGGGGAAGTCTGGCAGAATCTATGTCCTAGGCCAAGTGAGTGTCTTAAGAGCAACGTCTTGTAGACTACTTCAAGGGGTGGCGGTGTTGGAAGGAGTAGGTGACTTCTATGAAGTCAGCAGAAACTGTCATACAATAAGACAAAATCACGAGGAGGCTAATCATTGCTGCACCAGGGGAACACATTTCTAACTACAACAGTGGCCTTGGGGCTGACAGTAATAGCCCCATGTGGTAGGAAGACTTGGGTTCTCAGGATCTGGAACCACCTCTCCACATATTATATTCCCTGCTTTCAGACCATTACCAGCTCTCCCAAGAATGTTCCTCCTCCCTGCCTGAGGGCCTCAATAGAACCCTTGCTCAATCAGGCTAGTCCTTAATACAACAGTGTTTTACTTTTCAAATGGTTGTCACCTGGTGTCGTATTTCCCATCTGGCAGGACTATGCTTTTCTCAAGAAGAAAAGTGGAAGTTTATGGCACAACAGGTCTTATGGTTGGTTGTGACTCTGTAATGCTTCAAGGAGCAGCATAACAGACTCCCATTCTTCAATATAGGGTTCGTCCTAGTGGCTGGTTGTAAATTAGAGGTGACATCTTTGCTATGGTTTGGAGACAAATGTTTGGACACTCCTGGTGAACAAATGTGTATCTTAGCTTTAATCTCTAACTAGCCTGATTAGCATATACTTATCTTTGGGGTGTTTTATAAGAAGTCCTCTCTCCTAAATGCTACTTTCTGTGACTTACTCTATCATAAGCATTGGGAAATCCTTGATATAACCAATTCTCTTTAGATCACAGGAAGTGGAGTGATATCAATTAGAGACCTCTACAACCTCCACAAAAATTAACTTCTAATGGATCTTACATGGAAAAGTTAAATGCAAAGTGCTAAACCTTGAGAAAGTACTGGAGAAACTAGGTACTCCGTGTTTGGCACATGCCTTTCATGGGTGTACCACCAAAAGCATGTTAAAGTTGACTACAAAGATGTTTCACAGCTTCCTGCTCCCAATTCTGTGAGCAGATTCAGCCAATAGAGCAAAGTTATTCAGAGGCTTTCCCCTTGGTTAGGAGTTTCAAGAACTACATGTGACCTTACAGGACAGAGATTCTAGCTGCACTTTTACACATAGATCTGGAAATGATGCACCACACTGACTCCAGCACCTCATTTCCAATTCCAACCCATCTGTAGACAGCAGCTCCTCAGTCACCATGTAATGGTTTACCAGTTCAACCATGCTCTCTTCTCAACTCTTTGAACAGCACTTACAGCATGCCACACAAACTTATGGTACCAGCTCCTCTTCAAAGCCAAGCCTAAAGCTGGCAACTGCATGTACCCTTTACCATCTCTGAGTGGCAGGTCTCTAGGAGGGCCTGACTGACTAGTGAGATGAGTAACAAGAGCACTCCCCATAAGTTTACACTGTGCTTAAAATGGTTCCTGGCCTTGCCTTATAGCCCAGAGAAATACCTTTTCAGGTATGCATTTTAATAGCACTTGACCTCTTACTACAACAGGTGACCCATAGCCACTTTCTCTTCTTTTTTCCTGGACACAATGTGGCCAGCTAGCTCCTACAGTCATCTGTAGCATACTATGTGGGGTGGGTTGATTCTGATAAGTTTTCTATGTCTATTTTTCTGTTTTCTGTGTTTACTTCTATGCTTCTTACTTTCATTTTGTGTCTTTCTATTTTAGATATTTGTTTGTAAATGGGCCTCTGGGCCTTCTGAATAGCTTTTAGAAAATGAGCCTAAAATTTTTTAAATGCCTGCATCTAACTGGACTGTCAGAAAGACCACAGACTGTGGAACTGAGAAAAATCCCCTTTGGTCGATTTCTATTTGATTTGGAAGCTGGCATCTTAGTAAAGTTTTGTCTGTGGGTGCCAGGAGGTCTGTTTGTTCTGTTCTTCTATGTTATGATTCTATTTGTTTCTTTCCTGACTCTTAAGACTGACTGACAGTATGGGACAGACTGAGAGTGCTCCTACCCCCATTGCTCCCTAGCTCTCTGACCAGGAGCACACGCAGTGGTACAGGCATCAAGAGAGCAGGAGAGGAGAAAACCAGGCAGGGACTCTGGGTGCCTAGTGGCTGAGCACTGGGGAGGCTCATTAGAACTGCAGGGCCCAGACATGACAGGCTTGAGGTCTGCTCTCCCTCCCAAGCATGGAGCCACTGGGTGGAGGCTCTGAGGCATGGAGCAGGCAGGAGTGGATGGGGACCTCATGGAGCTCAGTGCATGCCTGACTCTTGGAGCAAGTGAGAAGCAGGGCTGGAGAAAAACTGCCTTTTTTGATTCAGAGCCACAGAGTGGCATTTAGGAATCCTCCCCTGATGGGTCCAGGCCAGGCCAGGGAGTCACTTCCACTCTGTTGCTCTGGTGAACTTGTTACAAGCACGGATGGGACTTGCCTGTGGGACTGCAGACTCAGCCACATGGTGACACCTTCTCCCCCACCAGGGTCCTTGCCTGAAGTTTTTTTTAGTAGAGTGGGGAGTCACTTCTTATCTGCATCTAGACCTCCTAAGGCATGAGGATGACAGCTCTCCTCACCAGGGTTCTTGCTGCATTAACCTGTTATGTCCCAAAACTGCTTTAAATAAACAAACTTTGTTCCATGAGGAACAATATATTTTTTAGCACTCATATCCAATGGGTTATGGATATCTGTCATCATTTGGAGGGGTTGGTTACAAATTATTATTGATTATAATTAAAAAATCTACTCATAGTTTTAGATGCTTTACTTTGGTATAGTGCTGATGCAATTAGATTCAGAGCTCTCTACCTCAATATCTTTTTTGTATGTAGGTTGCAACCAAAATATTTGAGCAGGATTTAAGATGGATCTTATACTCTGATTTTTGGTAGGTGTTTTTGAGACAGGGTTTATCTGTGTAGCCCTGGAACACATTCTGCAGACCAGGTTGGTCTCAAACTCAAAAATTAAACTGCTTCTGCCTTCTGAGTGCTGAGATTAAAGTTATGCACTGTCAACAAACAGTTGAAAGTGGATTTCACTTTGAATGGTTCACACTAAAAATGAGTCTTTAATTTCAAAACCTTTTTTAAAAATCCCTTACAAGTGTACCCAACTCCTTGGGTTTTAAAATTCCAGACATAGTCACTTTGACTACCAAGAGTAGCCATCACAATGGCCCAGACAGAAACAAGAAGAAAAGTTTTTTTACCTGCAGGACAAAGGTAGAGTACGGGAATTATTTTCAAAACAATGTTTTTTTTTTTTTTTCCCTAAACAAAGGAAGCATGTGATTTTACGTAGGGAGTCTGTTCAGTTAACAAACTCAGTTCTCAATATGATCACAAGGTCGGAGCAGAGAAATTTAGGGAAATGCATACTTCAAACTCACGCAGAAACATATAGAAATAATGAAAAATGCCTTTGGCATATTCATTTGTACCACGAGATCTTAGTTGAAAATTAGGTAATTGACACAGTGAAAGTAGATTACTTTGGAACCTTTGCCACCTCTAAATCTTGATGTCTGATCTCAAAGATAATTGCACAGATGACATGATTCTCACAGGTACCAAGGAAATCAAATAAATACAGAAAACTTCAAGTAAAAGTCACTTTACAGCACTGTATGCTCTGTTTTTCAATGAACAATTATATGAATTTTATTAACCTCAGAAATACTGCTTTTGCATCTTAGCAGGCTTGCTCAGTGGAAGGTCACAGCTGCTTCCATGTAAGATCAGAATGAGTTCATTTTAACTAGTCCTGGCTCTTGTCTGTTTCAGAGCTATGACATCACTGAAGAAAATTCTATTCCTTCCTTTTTCTAAACCTAAAAAAAAGTTATATGATGTTTTGCCTGCATGTGTCTGTGCACAGTATTTACAGAAGCTTTAAAAAAAAAAAGTCAGGACATACCTGGGAATGCAGTCGCAGCAAATGGTTCGTTATGACCTGGGTTCTGGGAATGAGACCTGGGTCCTCTGTAACAACACCCAGCACTCTTGATTGCTGAAGCATCTATCTAGTCCCTTTGCTTTTATTTAAAATGTATTTCTATACATAGTTAATTAAAAATAGTACATCACTTTCTACTTTTATTTCTTGTTCCATTCTTTCTTAAATCACTTCCAACATCTACCTTGAAGTATGGGTGAGTAAGTAGGCTGAAATACGTAAATACAACCTTCTGTCTCAAGTTATGTTGGTTGTATGTGTATGGATAATTTGCTGACAATGTATATATACATTGGTTAAACAAACGAGGAGTTCATTCTTGCCTGAGGCTAATTCTCTCAAATAAAGGATAATTCCACTTTTTAATCAGCATCAGATGTCTGACTCTGACTAGGCTGCCTTGGAAAGAAAACATAATCAAGAATCAAAAACTTTAGGGTGGAAATACTTTAGCAGTTAAGATCACTGAAGATTATTTCAGAGCATTTAGATCTCATTCCCACTATATAGAAAAGCACAATACTATTTGAAACTCCAGTAGGTATTCTGATACCTACTTCTTAGCCACCACAACAAGAGGGGACTAGCACCGTAAAATTATTTTTCAACTTCAATATGTATACTTTTTCTAACATGAGTAGTATAAAAGAAATGGAATGAGAGTTTGAGAGCATAGTTCTCATGGTGCTATGCAAATGCCAATATTATTGTAAGACATTCTACTTGAGGACTTTCTTAAAAGAATGTCTTGCAAATGCAAGGCACCTACATAAACCTGTTATATGGCTTTGTGAAATTTTAATATTTTTTGATCAACTTTAAGCTATGCTTATCTACACTACTGCTTATGTCTAATATTTTCAGGACAAATTAAAAATTTTTAGAGGCACATTTATATCAGCTTGCACATAAAATTTACTTTTTATGTCTTCTAGAACTTTGACAGTGTTCTTTAGTGTTATGTATTATGGACTTCCCAACTGTATCCTAAAATACAGTACCAGAAATATGTTACATTATAGAAAATTGTTCAAAATTTAAGTTAATATCTTCATCAAACCTTAATACTATGACTGTTCTATTAAGCTCATTTGTTTTCCTTCTCAATCAAATTACAGAAGAGCTCAGATAACCCATAAACAGTTGTCATATTTTAAAATGTGAAGAAAAATTTAGTCTTACCTGTAGTAGCGAGGTTCCTGTAGGTCTTTGGCATCACATTTTGTAGAGATTCTTCTGGGAATGATAAAGCAAAGTTGAATTTTCTCAAGTGAAGTCGACATGCACATCATCATAGGTGACTGCATTCTATAATATTCCATACATGTGTACAACAGAAAGCATCATACTGACAACAAAGTACGTATATATATATCTTTGATAGTATTGTCATATTTCTGATGCTCCCCACAATTCTCCTATGATATAGACATTATAATATAATCACCAAGTCTCTTTAGAAGAAAACTTAATAAGAGTTTCACTTCTGTCACTTCTGTACCTTTTGAAATATCACCTTGCAATAGAAATGCCTATTAACAAACATAGAGAGACAAGCAAACAGATCACCAGTACAAAGTGCGCATGGGAGAATCTCTAAGAACAATTTCTAACTACAAAAAAGAAATTAAAATGGACAAACTGTCAATATTGTCACATGCACCTTTTACTCCAGCACTCAGAAGGCCGAAGCATGTATATCTGCCTCTGAGTTGATTATGAACCTAGTTTATGGAATCAGGTCCAGAACAGCCAGGCATAATATTAAACCTCAGTCTTCTGTGTAAAAAAAATCAGTCGAACCAAAAATGATTTAAGAACTCAGAGGTTTTTCCTTAAGTTGCTACAAAGATTTATGCATTAACTCCAGTTCTGTGTTCATCTTTCAAAAGTATGAATTACCACAATTTAAACTGTAACATCAATACAATTTTACTAAAATGATTAAACAGTTATAGATAGACTGATTAAAAACATTGGCAATATTCATGTTGAACATAAATAATTAACATAAGGCAGGATAGAATACTCAGTATTAAAAGGCTCTTTATGTTCTTATATGCAGAAGGTCTGAATTGCCAGTACTTACATGAACAAATACAACTATCTATTATTCCAAGTTCAGAGTTTCTGAGACAATCTTTTGAACACATTGTGAACCAGGTACACATGTGTTGCATAGCCATGCAGATAAAATACTGATATTCATTAAAATGTTCAAAACAAACACAATAGTCAGAAAGAAGGTCATGAACCTGCAAATCAATGATTCAGAAGGCTCAGGCAGTATTAGTATTGTGAATACATGCCAGGCTCAGAAACAGATTGATACCCTCTGGCAAGTTTTAAAATTCAAGATAAGGGTAAAGCTATGAGTAACAGCACTTAACATGGACAAAAAATGCATTCCAGGCATATCACTTAATTGTAAGAAAACAAAAAGGCAAAAACATTGGCCCACCTTTTATGCCAAGACTTGAGAGCCAAAGTCAGAGAAATCTATGATTTCATGACCAGCCCATAATGACATTCTACTATAATCATAGATTCATGATTATTTGCCTTGCTCAAATTTGATGGTTTTGTATTATCTTATATTTTATTTGGTTAAAAAAAGAATTTATTAAAATTGGACAAAAAATGAGGCAGAAAAAAACCAGCAAGATGTACCCACCACTACACTTGCTGATACATAATTAATGAAATAAAATAATCTTGTGGTCACAAACATTAAAAATCAATAGGTTTGTTTTGTAATTACAGAATCAAGTTACTTAACCGTTGTCCAGATAACATGTTCATATTGGCATGTGTCAAAATTATTGGATTTGTTGTAATATTGTCTAAATTTAATTCTGAATAACCTATATTCATATGGATTTGAGATGTTTATAGTTTTAAATTTTATAATTTTTGCAATTGTACTAATTAGTACAGTAATTATGATAATATAATAATATATACATGTCTTTTTGAAGCATGAAACTGTCATTGGCATATTAATGTGTGCCAATCTACTGGAAGTAGTAGAATATGTTTTTAAGTGTTTTTTTTTACTGTTCAAGCATGGACTTTTATATAACACTTAAAGAATTGGAAAAGATTAGAAAATTATATTTTTATAAATATTCGAAGTTTACATAAAAATGTCATTTTTATAGTCAAGTTGCATGAGGCCTGGCTTCAAACTGTATTACTAAGATGGTTTTCAGTACACAGAAAATGTGTGAAAAAATTACTTGTGAGAAAAAAATTGTTGTACATGCTGACAGTTTCAATACATTGGCTATTGAAACCTAAACATTGGGAGTTCATGGTCCTGGTGACTGTATCTAGAGTCTTATACTGATGAAAAATCTAATATCATATATCAAACACAGCAACAAATGAACTAACAAATGAAATGAATATACTAACAAATTAACATCAGAGTAGCTTATTAATGTGCATATTTAAATTTAACTTTTAAGAATTTCACTTCCCTTTCAATGAAAGATCATGGAGGAGTAATAAGCAGTATTTTCAATGGTATCCAAATGGAGGTCAGATGAAAACTTAGGATTCTTAGTTCTCTCCTCCCTTATTAGTCATGGTCCTAAATGTAAAGCACGTTTGTCTACCAAACCATCTAGCTGTCCTTCTTAGCATAATTTCATTTTATCATTGGTTCTACAATAACTCTAAATGCTTGGACTCTTCAGTGAGTCTCAATGACATGACTTTTTTGATAGTTTGGACAAGTTGAAGTTCTCTAGCATCATAATCAGACTAAGCCACACACCATAAAATCTTATTTTATTCCTCTTATTATTGCTGTCTTCTCTACTGTACCATAATGAGGTCCACTACATTATCACCAGCCTGTTTCCTCTGGTGACCACAGTATATTTTACAAATTGCTTAAAAAAAAAACAGTTTCTTCATTATATTCTCTCATGTTCTTGTGCCCCATTCTCTCCCTACAATTAACCCAAGAGATCTTATCAATTTCCCACACTTAGGGTGATTCATGATGGTCCCTTTTAGGGTCCTCCTTGTTACTTAATTTCTCTGGGCTTGTGCATTTTAGCTTGGTTATCCTTTGCATCCCATCTAATGCATTTATGAATGAGTACATGCTGTATTTGTCTTTTTAAGTCTGGGTTACCTCACTCATGATGATTTTTCTAGTCACATCAATTTGCAAGCAAATTTCATGATGTCACTGTTTTTCCTGTTGAATAATACTCCATTGTGTAAATGTACCACATTTTTAAAATCCATTCTTTAGTTTTAGGAACATCTAGGTTGTTTCCAGGTTCTGGCTATTGCAAATAATAACACACCGATTTACACAAACATATACTTGTACAAATAAGGACCCTACTCACAAACACATACTCAAGCACTTTTTCCTACACACATAGGAGACAGGTACACACAACCACAGTAAGCCACATATGAGCACAAACACACACAAAAAGGGACACTAGTATGTAAGGGGACTATGTTGTTCCATTGTAGATAATTGTCCCTACCTATGAGTTTAATAAAAAGCGCTGATTGGCCAAAGGCAGACAGGAAGTGTGGATGGGGCAGCTAGACTAGGAAGACTCTAGGAACAGGCAGAACAGAGCAGAATGCCAGAGAAAAGCTGGAAGAAGCAGAGGACAACTATGCTGTTCTAAGAAAAGGTACAGAACTACATGGCTGAACAGGAGAAGAGCCATGGGTTAGATTAAGGGTAAGAGTTAGCAAGTTATATGCCTGGGTCTTAGGCCAATCATCCTTTTTATTAAGCCAGTGGGTGAGACAATTATTTACAATGGAAGAACATAATCTCCCACACTAGTATGCAAACAAGAGGCAGCAGACACACAAAGAAACACATAAATGAAAAGAAATGCATCACAACAAACACATGTGTGCATGCACACACACACACACACACACATACACACACACTAAAACTACTGAACGTAGAATGGCTGCCTTTCAGAACCTTTTCTGACAGAGGGAGCATGACAATACTGAGAAGAGCTCAGTCTCTTCTCATTTAGCAAAACTGAGTTTTAAAGGACCAAGTCCAAGAGACACAAGGCAGAATACTTGTTAAGAGGCAGACAGGATAAAAACCAGAGCCCTCACTCTGGTTTAAAGATGAAGGAGAACAGAAACAGTCCCTCCCATGTGAATGAGATACTTCCCTGAAGGATTTGGTCTCCTCAATTAGCCCCTTGCATTTGTCCAAGGCCTCACTGATTACCATAGGCAATTCTGAAGCTCTTAATTCTCGGCTTGTGTTCCAATTTTAGCATCTCAATCTCAAAATTAAGCTTGAGTTAGAGCATTGTCCCAGGAAAATAGAAAGTCATGAACACAGTCCTCATGGATCTCATGGGTTCACACTATGTCACGGACAGCCACAGTTCAGTGAATGCCAAGCCTGCCATTATACAATGAGACCTCCTGGTACACATTATACTTAATATTCTGTCCTCAGGGCAGAAAGGAAAGGGTTTCCAAAGCAATAAAGCCAGAGATACATAACTACCCTCCATGGTCCTAGAGTTATAGAGTAGCTCTTTAAAAAGTTCCAAGAAATCTGTGCCACATATACGGGACACCAGAAACCTATAAAGACAATTCTCCCATCTTCAGAAGGATTTTCACTCTGGAAACTACACAGGGGCCCAAATACACAGTTAGTTTTTACACTATGGAGTCTGTAGAGGGATTATGTTTTTCCATTGTAAATAATTATCCCCACCTATGAGTTTAATAAAAAGTGCTGATTGGCCAAAGGCAGACAGGAAGTGTGAGTGGGGCTACCAGACTAGGAAGACTCTAGGAACAGGTGGAACAGAGGAGAATGCCAGAGAGAAGCCGGAAGAAGCAGAAGACAACTATGCTGCTCTGAGAAAAGGTACCGAGCCGCATGGCTGAACAGGATAAGAATCATGGGTCAGATTAAGGGTAAAGAGTTAGCAAGTTATATGCCTGGGCCTTAGGCCGATCAGCCTTTTAATTAAACCAGTGGGTGAGACAATTATTTGCAATGGAACATCATAATCTCCCACAGGAGTCCCAATATCAGGATGGCTTTATACTACCAAGATTAACAGTGCGGCCAAGATGTGTGCCACCTACAGTTGGGGGGGGGGGGCTGTCCTTAATACTGGCATCTCTGAAAACTAAGAATGGCAAATTTTAAGTCCCTACCACAGATAACCAGGAACACACCCACATACCCTCTAATGTCCCCATGCATGAAAACACAAACACACACACACACACACACACACACACACACACACACACACACACACACACACACACACACCACATTCAATAAGGAAGCCATTGAAATATAGGGAATGTGGCACTGTCTCAGAATATAAGAAAAAAAGACACTGGAGAAATGGGGATGATCTTCAGGCCTTTCATAGAAAAACAGATTGATAAATAGTGTTGCCGCACAATTGTAACAAAATAGGACCAGGTTCCTCTAGTTGCTGCCAGGAGCTTTCTGTACACCATCATTCGCTGGTCAAGAAAAAAAGACTAACCACAACTCAAGGACCTAGCATGTCCAACAACCCAACACCTGTTAAGGGACCTTGAAATGCATATTTAAAGCTCACACATGATTCTTCTCTTCTCCAGACTGTGATTCAGGTCTCAGTCTCTGCTTTTCATTTGTAGAAAGAATAGTAGCCTTTGTATCCATATCAGACCTAACACAGAAGTTATGCCTTTCTGATGCATTCAGAAAAATAAGTTTATGCACTAGAACACCTTGGAGACTCAGCCTTCTGTTCATCGAGAAAGCTTTGCTTGACACTGTGGAGTGATACTCCATTCCTGTTCTTAAGTTTGAGGAAAGATAAATGATTAGTAAGAGGCCAGGCACAGACATGGAAATACATTTTAGAAAAATCAAATGAGTCATAGTATTGAGAAGAGTGTACAAATTCCTTAAACTGGAGTCACCTTTAAGAAGACACATACCCCCAAAGGAAAGGTGACACAGCCAGATTAAATTGCATTATTTATTGGAGCATGAGAAGGGCAGGCAAAGGGCACAAGAAGACAGATTATGAGGTGCCTTTAGTGTTTTCTCTGAATTACACTTCACACTTTTAAATTTACAGTCAGAACTGATATAAAGAGCTAGCACGGTGTTCAGCCTGGATTGAAAATTCTTTAGTCTGGGCTGTGGCTTCAGGAGTGTAAATGTTGGACTCCAGAACAAATGAATGATTGGGGTATACTATGCTCTATTAAATGTTATATCACACTGATCAGCCATACTCGACAAGGTTAGATATCTCAGTAATACCCAATTTTAGAAGTCACAGGACAGCACCTCCCCTAGACTTTAGTTCATGCCTGTCTAAATTGACACACTGAAAGATACTCTCAGATGAGACTCTGCTCTAGTAGGTTTTGAAAAGCCTCTGTGGGTTTCAGTTTTTTTAATCTCTCAATACGGAGGTTGGTGTTTCAGAAATCAGCTGGTTTTCTCCGTCTCCCTGAACATGGTGACCCAAGGGACAGCTCATCAGGTTATTCAAAGCTTCAGAGAATTCTTGGATTCAGGGCCATCGGTCATATGTTTTCAGAAGCCAGGATAAAATTTCTAACTTACACAAATCCTAAGGGTGTGTAGGGATGCTCATGTCACGTGTTTAATTCTTTTGACTCTCATGTTAATAAAGAAGTCATGCAGGGACCGAACATAATCACCAGATTAACTCAGACACCTTTACTGACAGCCCAGGACACCCAGAATTGAGAGAAAGGGGATGGTCTGTCCAGATCCAATGACTAACCACCCTCAGGCTGAACTGGACATCAATGCCACCTCAGATGAGAACTAAGAATTCTTTGTTGTCATTGGAAACAGTAGCACTTGGTGGCTCCTGTCATGAGAGTGTCTGTGATGTAAAAGCATGACAACCTTCGGCTGTGCCAGGGTATTCTGTTTCCTGGTATTGCTGGCCCACAACTGGAATGACTGCAGTGGGGGTGAACTACAGTGGTGGTACTGAAATCTCATCAATCCCTCTGTGCCTCCTTCTCCACTCAGAGTAAAAGCAGAGGATCCATGGAACAGTAGCTACAGCCTTGTCAATTCCATACTGACATGAATCCTTGATCTTGGTCTGCCTTTTAGGACCACAAGAAAAGCACTATAAGGCTATAGCTTCCCAGAAGCTCCCACTTCCTAAGCACTATTCATGGAAGGTACAAGCTCATCATATCTAGAAAGCTCCCTAGTGAATTGCCTGAATTCACTGCATTTTTCTCAGGATCACTTTTTTTCTCCATATTTTCCAGTAAGGCCAAGGGCCGGATTCTGTCTACCTCACTCTGGACTCTCCAGGATGTCCATTCTCTCTCCCAAGTAGTCTCCTCAGTCTTGACAACATGTCTATGGGTGAACTTTATAGGCACTGAACTAATGTCATAAGGGCACCTGATGTTACTATAACACTGGTGACATCACAGAGGACGTCAAGAGCTCTCTAGGATACAAGCCCAGCAAGGGATCTGCTGATGTCATGGGGCAGTCTTTGCCCCTCTGCGAATTAGTTTGTGAACTGACCAGGAGCTGAGGTTTCCTTATGAGATTTTTTTTTCTGTGACACAGGGGAAACCATTCAGTACCTCCTCCTTTCAATGCTAGAAATTTCTATCTTATTAGAAACTTTTCACTACTGTAGTGAAGGCTTGCTTTACAAACACTGCCCTCTAGTGGCACTTTATCTCCTCAACACCTATCTATACCCAATAATATGAGAAATAAAGCGTTTAGATCAGGATGATGTAGAGAAGAGTTGAGTCTTCTGAAGTGGAAAACCACCTGGGGGAAGGATAAGGTGAAGAAAGGTGGTCATTAGTAATTTGTATCTGAGCTGGCATGGTTGAGTCCCAACCTAGACTTGAAAGTCCTCTCTACATGCCTGGTGTATTAATCAGGGCTCTCTAGAGTAACAAAAGATATAGAATGTCTCTCTGTTGATTTAAAGGGAATTAGTTAGAATGATTTATAGGCTGTGCTTTAGCTAACCCAAAAATACCTGGTTATAAATAAAAAGTTCAAGAATCGAATAGTTTCTCACTTCTCAAGACTGGATGTCTCAGCTTGTCTACAGTATATACTATCATCTTAAAGAAGTAAGCTGTAATGCCCAATGGAGAAATGGGTGTGCTAACAAGGTGAGAGCAAGCAGAGGAAGATTAGCATCTACTTTCCAGCATGTCCTTATGAAGACTTCCAGCAGAAGGAGTGATTCAGATTACATCTGAATTAGAAGTGTAACTTTTTAATATCAAAGATTCAGACTAGAAGTAGACTTTCCTACTTTAAATTACAGCAGTTTCCCACAGGTGTGCCCTCTATTGGGGGTTTTAGTTAATCACAGATGTAGTCATATTGACAACCAAGAATAGCCATCAATGTCTCAATCTCATCTTGAACAAATGGCTCCATTAGAAATTAAAAGGTGGTTGTGCTTGTCTAAAGCTACATATGAATCAGTTGTAGATATCATGGTCATGATAACTTTTATTTGTCTTTTTGTGGCCATGGAAGGCTAAAATACAATGAAATACTACTCTTTGTTTTCTTGGGTACAAAGACATCAGCAAGAAAACAAGTTACAAAAGAATCTAGTTTTTTTTGTATAACTAAAGATTAGAAATCTAAATAATTAAGTTATTTCTGGTGGTAACTGTTGTGGAAAGGGGTCCAAGTGGTGGAAAACTGGTACGTTTCTGAAAAAAGAATGAAAGGCCTAAAGTATCAAGCACACTAGACATATCAGAAATGGTAGGTGTCTCTGGTCATGTGAATTTAAACGTGAACATCTCCAGTCTACATCTTGCTAACTCCTTGTATTCTTAGAAGGTTAAACCTCTTTCTTGAAACAGGAGGACCCAGAAATGACTTCAATTGCTTTCAAAACAAAAATAGTTTATAGGTTTGAAGATTCTCTGAGAGCCAGAGTAGCAGAATTTGGAGTAGCACCAGAAATCAAATTATAATGCAGTGCTCACCATTGTCACTACCATGATGTATATGAGCACTGTAGTATGTGTCACCAAGAATGCTGGCAATAGACAATGTACCTGGTATTGATTTCCAAGATTACCCCATCCATTGTTCTGAAAATGGGTTTCAGTCTTCCATAAATCATCTGCAAATGGACACCTCTCTCTTAAAGAACATAAGCCCTGGCATGCAGTTCATGACTCAGGCTTGTATTTGAGGCATAACCTCTGTAGTAAGGCATAGGGCTTCTGGTGGCAACTACTCTACCAAAACACTGAAAGGATGGTCAAAGGTGCTGGCAGCCAACAATCACTCCCTGAGTCTACCATGCACCTTCAAGAAGGGGCTTCAAGAAGACAAATTCACCAACTTTTACTTTGTGGCTTAAGATTATTGTCACTCATTACTTTAAATAGTTTCATTTTCTGACAAATTTTTAAAAATTATTCTTCCATCAATTGAAATTAAATTCTCATCTTAGACATAGATCTCCAAGCCCTACTCCACACATCTCTACCTTCAGTAAGACTTTCCTAACTGCAGACAAAAACACAGATATATCCCCTCAATGGAATGTCTGATTCTGATGCAATATGCTGCCTCTTGCTCAGTGAGACAGTACCCATTTTCAGTCTTTAAAATAAGAAAGCTAATACAGTCTCCCTCCAGTCAATTTTGAGCATCAACCAAGATGATGCAATCTAATGCAATCTAACGTGAAGTCTCTTCTTAGGGAACTGGCAGACACAATGCATCTCAAGAAAGCTTCTCCTATGGTTCCCCTGAGAGAAAAGCATGCAAGTACTTGAGTAGTTTCTGGATTGACAACAAACTGCTGGAAAATACAAGTCACCTCAGAGTAAAGATGCTCATACATCTCCTGTATTTCTGATTTTTGAGCTCTTAAAGCAAATGATACAGGACCAGAACCCAAGTGTGTTCAATGTAGACATAATTAGAAAAGAATTTAGAATTCTTAATTTTAAAAATGCCTGTATATGGCCAAGTATGTGTGTACACAGTAACATTCCAGAACTCAGGAGACAAAGGCAGTTGGATCTCTTTTACTTTAAAGCCAGGTTGATGTACATACAAGTTCCAAGCAATCTGAGGCTACAGAGTCAATCTCTATCTCAAAACTAAATAGAAGATAGATAGATAATAGATTAGATAAATAGATAGATAGATAGATAGATAGATAGATAGATAGATAGATAGATGAATAGATAGTAGAGAAATATATTGACAATCTATAGGAATGGGGAGATGCCTCAGTCAGAAAAGTACCTGCCTTGTAAGTATTAGTACACAAGGATAATTTGTAGAACACATGTTTTGAAAAAATCAGAGAGACAGTTACCCAGGGAATCCTGGCAACCAGTCTAGACTCTTTGGCAAGTTGCAGGCCAGCAAATGACAGTGTTGATGACGTTCCTCAGGATGACACTCAGTCAAGTTTGTCCTTCATCCTCCCTGTTGAAACATTTGCATCTGTAGACACACACACACACACACACACACACACACACACACACAAATTTTCAAATGAAAGCCCATGCTAAAAGAAAAAAAAATTTTCTGGGCCTTTAACAAAAATCTTAATTTTCTGTCTCAGCAAACTGAATACTTTACATTTGAAGGGGGAGCTGACATATTTTGGAAATATTTTTATCTTTTCAGGAAACAAGGTTTCAACAGTGACTTTTGTCCAACCACACAACAGAGCTGTGAAGGAGATCAAGCCCAGTCACCATGAGAAGCCATGAACTTTCTTCTCCCAAGGTGCCTCAGTGACACTCATGTCACCAGTCACTCAGACTGAGCCCAACCAACATTTTTCAGATAAACATTTGGGATGCAAGTATTTCCTTTTACATGCTTCTAAGCTTCACACAGCTCACAACGTTATTTTTGTTTTAAGCTCCAGGCTTCCATACGTGGACGCAAGTACATATTTTTAATAAAATTCAGAAGTTCTTCTTTCTCTAAGATTTTAAATCTTCTAATTTATATCTCAAAATTTGTTTTTTATAAATATTCTGCAATTTAAGATTCCAATAGTTGGCTACATTTGGCAGCTGATAAATATCACAGTTCATGCTCCTCCTGGGTTATGCCATTACTTCAGTTCCGAACAGTCAATTTTATTTCAGATTTTCCTGAGCCTCAAACAGCCATGGCCATCCTTGAACATTGTTAAACACTGTCATCTACAAAGTCTGTACTTTGAGAACTACAACTGAGTTACAAAAGAAGGAAGTATCATAATGTTTTAACTAAGTTTACAATTTTGTGCCAAGCCATATCCACAGCAAACTCAGGCACCAGCAACTGTATAGAAACTGGCTTTTTGCAAACTGGGGCACTTCTGGGACCAGAAAAACACAGTCACCAATAAAAGGCCTCTCAGAAACACATCTGCATGACAAACTCCCTTTAAGAAAACCTTTAATTTATGTTTGTAAATCTCTTTAGGTAAAAAGAAGTCACATTGAAACTTTTGGAGACTCTTGGAAAGATCTTAAAGTTCCAGAAACTTCAAAAGAAGTCAATGCCTTTGAACTTACAGAAACCACTGCTTATGTGATGACATCAGAAAAAAGGAAATCAGGGCAAAAAAAGCTTTTTAATAAGTCCCTTTTTCCACATTTTCTGTTTTTCAGACCAGTTGTTCATTCCCCTCCAGTCTTCCAACTCACTTCTGATGTTTTAAATATTCTAAAAATGAGTAATGGTAGCCACTATTTTCTTTTAAAGAACTAACATAGGTGCTGAGAACTTCACATATGTTTACATCAAATCTTGGAAATGTATCTATGAATATCCAGAGGCTTGAGGAAGAAATAAGTTGCCTCAACATTCATACTTGTCAACAACTCTTCCACCAATTTTCACTTAGTGCTCTGTTAAACACTAGGTGGTTTTCCATCTGTCTGAGGTATTTCCAAATAACATCCTGAAAAAAATGTTACAGCAGAACCCAGAAGGTCTTCTTTGTTAGGCTACGTGGTTTTTTGTTTGTTTGTTTGTTTATCAAAACAAGGATGGAAAAATTTAAAGGTAATACATATTGGAGAAGGCTGTCACCTATGACCCTTTTCTCCTGAAAGAGATCAGTGAATATGCCCCAGAATAATGAGGAAGAACCTAAAGCCAGTTTCCCAGTCCATCTGTGTAGGTGAAGTGCTGTCCCCTCTGAGCATTTCCCACCTCCATCCAGCTCTGGTCAGTGGGTCATGCAATGAGGGTAAGGTTCAGAGAACTGAAGGCCACAGCTGCAAGGATCAGAACCAGAAAGAACAGCATGCCCTCCCCCATAGGCTCTTCAATGTGCTTGCATAAGCTCAACTCACCAAAGACAAAGTCAAATAGCTTAGCCCTTAATCCTACATCATCTTAGAAGCCCACAAATGGCTCACCTTCCCAGAAATTGAAAACTGAAATATTTGATTACACTTGAGAGTGGATAGCTAACACAAGCAGCCCAGTTCTCTCCCATTCCATGAGGCTTAATTTTTAGAATACATTATTAATGGCCAAGAGACTCAAAGTAAAAATGTTCTAGCAATATTGACTTGGCAAAAGGAATTTATCTCCTGAAACACAAAGAAAAAAATCTTAGTCCTGGTCTTCTTATTAAGCTTTTTCATCTGTTCACCTTAGGAGAAACTCAGAACTCTATTTTTGTTTTGTATGGTAAAAGGTCTCACTATAAACCTGCTGGCCTAGAATTCTCTATATAGCCCTAGCTTGCCTTCTGCCTCAGACTCCTGTGTGCTGGGATTACCATAAGTAAGTGATCTTGTCCAGCTTGACAATCCCACATTTTAAAAAATAAAACCTCAAGTACCCAATTTTCCAATGCACATGTTCCCCCACTTTTACCACATACCTCCCTCTCCTTGGAGGGAGAGGGGTCACATGATCAGCCACTGGAAGAATGTCTTTATCCAGAAGAGGCACAGGAACATCTATCTCTGAGGACTCTGGCCCTGCATCAGGATAGGGATTCATACTTCTGTTCCCAAGATAATCCTTGCAGGGAGTTAGAAAAGCTGTGTCTGCCTCCAGAAAAGATGGAGTTCTGATATCCATATGATACATAGGTTTGACTAAATCCTTGAAATCCAGGACCTTCACCCCTCCCACAGATGCCCCATTTTATTCAAGGGTCCAAGGAAGCCTATTCTGTTTCCCAATAGGGTGGCTAGTCATCAGGATGTAGCAAAGAAGCCTGATTCTGATTTGAAGATGAGGTCCCACTTACCATGGTTCCTGAATCATCCTTTGAACTGAATGATACAACAGTTGTGCTCTGGCTGTTGGAGGCCTCCCCAGGTTTAACTGGTGGATATTCAATGTTCTCCTTATTCTCATTGAAATAATCTTCAGAATAGCTTTCCAGGGCTGCAGCATGGCTGAAGTAGTGCTCCAGAAAAGCTGAAAATCAGGCTATGAAAAGGTCACCCCCAACTGTGAACATCCTGACAATGTCTGGGGGAACCTGCTGCCAATAGGAAAAGCCCATGCTCCATAAATCCCCAAGTTGCTTAATCTACGAAAAATGGAAATAGCTGTTAGTTACATGCCCACTCACCCTCCTTTGTAATTCATTTTTAAACTAAAACTATAGAAATTAAAGTCAGATTTTCCCTGATGTATTTCAAGCAGAAAAAAAACCTTCTAGGTAAGAAACTAAAATATCATACTTGTAATGTTATATAAGCTGCCTTTAGTTCAACATCATGTCTAGAACACTAAACCATCAGGTTATAAATCAGAGCTACAGCCCCAAACAAAATGTTTTTTCTAAAATCTAGCTGTCTGAAACAAAAATGAAAAACATTTTATACTTTCTCTACTTAAATGGAAATGTAAAACATATCCTAAACCATTTAAGCTTAAAATTCTTAAACCACTTAGACAATACCTGTTCGTATATGCTTTGGTCTGCCCCAGCCCTCACCACGTGCCTAACAGTGTACTCTGCAGGTCTTCACTGTATTCTTCAAGGTAGGGGTGGTAGCTATGTCCAATATTACTGGGAACAAAGTAGCTTTAGAGAAGTTAGCTAATGTTAAAATTATATATCCAATATCTGGCAGAGCCAGAGCACAGATTCAGTACTAACCACAAAGTCTGCATTGCAAACATCTAAATGAAATTACACTGAAGAACCAATACATGATGGACAAAAAGTTGAAACACTGCACAGTCATTTACAAAGTCTAATCTATTAATAATAGAGGATGATACATAGGTATTTTTTAATGTCCAAGTCTAATGTTCAACACAGGTAAAATATAAATGTATAAATCAAAATGAGTCACAGTATCTGGAAACAGATTTTCTTCAGTAGAGAAGACCATGAATCATCTCAAATCTCAAGAACCATTTCTCCTTTCTCTGAGAAGTTTTACTCAATAGCTTGGACTGGGTTCAAACTTGGGATCTTCTGCTAGAATTACATGCACATAGCATCTTTTATAGCTTGTGGGGACATGATAAAGAGGACAGCTACATGTGAGACTTTTAACCCTACAAGAAATCTGAAGGTAATAAGCATCTGTTAAGCTTAAGTTGACCAATTACATGAGTCCAGTGTTTGCACAAAATACTATAAGCAAAATGTCTCACACTACAGAATGTCCTCAAGAGTATTTAATGAGAAGTAGGAATAAATGTCTAATAAGAAAATTAAACATGCACTCAATTGTTGCAATGGGGTTTCTTGGTCCAGGGCAGCCAGAGGCCCAGACCGTGCTGCGCCAGACCCCTTAGCTGCCTGCTACTGCTGCGCAGGCCCTTAGAAATGACTTAGACATTTATATTAACTTTATGCTGTTTGGCCTATGGCTTAGGCACACTGCTAGCTTACTCTTACATCTTAAATCAACCCATTTCCATTATTCTGTCTGCCATGTGGCCCATGGCTCACCTGTGCTCCTTACATGTTGCTCCTTTGGGCTTCAGTTCGGTCTGTCTGACTCTGCCCCACTTCTCTTACCTATGCTCTTATTTCTCTTCCTACTTTTTCCTATGGTGCCTGTCATAGGCCAAAACAGCTCCTTTATTTAAAGATTGATATTTACAGCATACAGAAAGACATTTCCACATCACCTCCCCCTTTCTGTCTAATCAAAAAAGAAGGTTTCAATTTTAACATAGCAAAATTACATATAACAAAATAGCTATCAAGCAAGAATTACAGTTACAATATCTAGTATATTTGTATTTAGCAAAATTAAAGAAAATACTCTGTCATCTACCTTATCTTTATGAATCTAAAGTTTCATATGCAATATGCCTTTCAAATGACTAAGAAAAACTATACCTATAACTATCTAATCTTCAACTACATCAAAGACCACAGAAGGATATATTTACCCAAGTAAACCAGAAGTGCAAGTGACTTCTAAAATCTAGAAAGGACAGAGATGACACCTATCTGCCTGGGCAGTCATCCAAAGTTCCTCTATAAAGTTGGGGCATCCATATTCAGCCTATAGGCCCAGAGTCTCTTTTCATTTTAGTAAGCAGGAAGTCTGCTCTGTCATTCATCTGTTGTTTCTCCTCGAGTCCTGAAGAATGTGTGACAGTTTTTTTTTTTTTTTGGCGAAGCAGGAACCTGAATGACCATCTCGGCCTGTTCTATCAAAGTTCAGAGGTCACCTTCCTATGGAACCTGCATGTCTAGTTTAAATAGCATACTGTCAAGCAGTCAATATAAGAACAGGCTCATGTCCAGTGGCTAACCATTGCCACAAATAGACTCTATATGGAGTTTCTTTGATGCCCATTTTTCTCTTGAAGTAAATTGATGCTGCCAGGAGCAGATCTGTCTCACTGTCCAGAAAAGTCTAAGTTCTTTAAATATTTTAAATGTCATATTCTGTAGGTCTTAGAGTGCTTGAATATTACCTATCTAATTGACTTATATCTTTGTATACCTAAAAATATAACTAACATGCATTTCTTAATTATACATTACAATTTTAAATCAGTTACATAAACAACATATTTTAAAGAAGAGTATAAAATACATACAGCATAACAGAATTGACCTTAAATTTGTATTAATAAACTAAAATCCATACCAGTGTAAAACATTTTGAGATTAAGAGCTGATTTCTTGATCTAAGTAAACTTAATAATCTAACTTTTTAAAAAATCATTTATATACCATATCCTTTTTTTCTTAGAGATTAGCTATGACCATTAACCATTTATAATGAAAACAAACATTTATAAACAATATTTTGGGAATTTGGGCGTAGTTTTCCATTACTACTTCCTGCTGATTAAGGGGCGTTGAAAATCTCACGGTTGTTGAGACTGGATCAGTCTGTAGCCCTGAAGCTGATATGGCCATCTTTTCACATCAGAGATTTTTTCAGGGGGTCTTGGTTGATGAAACCATATTTGCCTGGAAGCAATCCACAGGTTCTCATCTTGGGTGGAAACAGAAATCCTTAGACACAAATTTCAAAATCAGAATACCTTTAAAATATATATTCTTGTTTAACTTAGCAGACTTTGCATTTGCAATCCATTGTCTTTCTGCAGTTAGCTCATTAACAGTTAATAAATTAAAAGAAAACACAATAACAACCAAAATCCAGATTTTGTGTCTATTTTCCATCTTTACGTGGCTTATTATATTTTTATTATTCTATTTCTCTTTTTAAAGACTTTCTCTTTTTTTCTCTCTGAAGCCTATGTACCTCTTACATACATTGTAACCCATTTACAGGTTTTTTTTTCATCTGAACCTGTTTTATTGTGAATCCTTAATCATCTTTCAACCAGAAGAGAATTTAAAATACTCTCTCTTAAAGAGCTGCATAGTTTTTGCAGATAAAACTGAATCAGTAAGTTCTCTTAAAGGGACCATGTCTCGTCTCTATTCACCTCTAGCAAACAGATCAGACTCAAGAAAATGCTGCTACTAAGAAACCGTCTTTGTTTCCTTTTTGTTTAAAATAAACAGAAACCTTAAATCAATCATATGCTACTGAGTCTTCTGTAAGACTTCAGGAACCAGCCTGATTGCAGCTTATATTGCCTACCACCAGTCTGCCAGTGCCAGTTTGAATGTGACCCAGATGCCACACTTTCTTTGTACAATGACCTGCTTTGTATACACCATTTGGATGTTGCCTTGGCTCAGTTTCTGTGATCTAGAACCCTTTTTAATCTTTCTCAAGCTTTAAGTGGATAATTGATCCACGTTGGATCTCATCTGTTGCAATGAAGTTTCTTGGTCCAGGGCAGCCAGAGGCCCAGACCCTGCCGTGCCAGACCCCTTAGCTACCCGCTGCTGCTGCTCAGGCCCTTAGAAATGACTTAGATGTTTATATTAACTTTATGCTGTTTGGCCTATGGCTTAGGCACACTGCTAGCTTACTCTTACATCTTAACCCATTTCCATTAATCTGTCTGCCATATGGCTCGTGGTTCACCTGTGTTTTTTACATGTTGCTCCTTTGGGCTTCAGCTCGGTCTGTCTGACTCTGCCCCACTTCTCTTACCTATGCTCTTATTTCTCTTCCTACTTTTTCTATGGTGCCTGTCATAGGCCAAAACAGCTCCTTTATTTAAAGATTGATATTCACAGCATACAGAAATGCATTTCCACATCACTCAATCATTTACAAAAAAGACCTTTGTTCTTTTGGAAAGGTATTTATCATTCTGGTTCTATTTCTATACCACTATTGCTCAGAACAAATTGAGGTTCTCTTTATCTCTGTGTCTTCATGTCCCATGCTATTGTAGTGCCTGGTTTGGGGTCAGGAATTGGTGTTACCTCTGTGCTCAGGGTCCTGCTTCTCCCCTTGGGCCAAGATGGTGCAGAAGCACTGACTTATATTCTCAGATAGAAGAAGGTCTGTAATAGCTCTAAAGGGCTCTAAAGCATGAAGGGAAACCCTCAGATAGACTGCTAAACACTACACAAGGGTCACTGTCTCTCAACTTCTCCATGATCCCAGAGAGTGGAGGGACCCAAAACGGTGAGAAAACCAGAACTCTGTTTTTTTATTTTGTTTTTTAAAACTACAAAGAGAAACAGCCAGAGCTGCCTACCTGAAGTGTCTCCAGATTCCTGTAGAGACAGGAAACCTTTTCAGAAACAAGACAGAAGCCTGTGTATCCTTTCCAGGTACAGAATATGGGCTTTCAGTGTTGATATGACACTGGCAGAGCCAGGCTGATGGAAATAAAAGCACGTAATTTGGCAAGAGCAAAAACCAGTCAGCAGAATGCCATTTTTTTCCACAAGGGATCTGCCTAGCCAATCTTACCAAAATGGCTACAACATTAGAAATGAAATGATACTTTCATGAAGACAAAGTTTGCTACTGTGTCTTTCTAAGTTTGCATGTTCTCTCAGTTGTAAAATCACTGAATTCTGACTTCCCATGCTTGGTGTGAACATCAACCTCCATTCGGTAAATTCTCCTTCCCCCATTCCTGTGGGACAGTTAGTGGATAGCCAGACCCAGCACAGCCTGGGATGAGTATTTTTTGTATAGGATACAGCATCTGCTGTGACTAGTGCTGATGCCAGACAGGAAGAAGCAGTGGCTGGGAAGTCAGTAGAAAAATCATCCTCAGGCTTCCTGGAAAAGGCCTGTGTGGAGAAGATGCTGTTGGTGCCCATCTGCAAGGAGGACTACAAGGAGGGTGAGATGGTTCATGGGCATGGGTACTTGCCTCCAAACCTCACAGTTCTCTAATGAGGTGGCACATGAACTCCACCCCATGAACATTTTTAAAAGAGCAACATAATGGTGATCATTGAAGTCCACAGGGCACCCACCATGCTCCAGTTACACATGCACCTACCATATCACATATAGAAAGGAGCTCTGCTCACTCATTAGGAGACCATACAAAACAATTAGCTCAAGTTTGATGATGGTCCTGCTCCTAGCCCACCCTTCCAGTGTAGTGCTACCCTGAGGTGTAGAGGCCCTTGAACCTGTCCTTTATTTCTACTACTGCACACCCTGGGCATGGAATCCTTAAAAAGACTGCTGTATCAGTGTGCACAGCCTCCCACTGCCCCAAATGAGGGCTTCCTTGGAAGTCTCAACAGTGCCCATCTTCCTTTCAGTCTAGGGTGCCAAAGTAGAAGGTTGCAGTGTTTGTGCCCCTTGAGAGATGATCCTTATTCCTGCACAGCAGGGGTCATGAAGCTGCTACACCCTGTCAGAAGCTGGTCCCCAGAAGGATGACAGCTGAGCATGGCAGCTAGCTATTCCACTCTATAGACACTCTGAGAGGAGCTACAAGATCTGCACCTAGCCTTGTATAGCCCATAGCTGAACTTACATGGAGGTCACTAAACTGGGCATTCTAGTGGGAAGACATGAATTTATCATTATAAAATTATTTCAGGAAAAGAACATTTAATGCCTGAGGGCAGGGTAGGAGCAGTATGAGTCTGGAAAGGATCTCATCCAATAGATTCAAAATGTATGTTTGTGCCAAAGGTCAGCCAGCAGATTCAGGGCTAAGTTCATGCCAAAAGTGTAGCTAATCGCTGCTGAATCCCATGCCCCTTTGCCCAATCCTGTAATGCCAAGATGAATAGCATACCTGCTACTTGTTTTTCTTTAAAAATCCCCTCACCTCTGGGCTTGTGGTCAAAAACCCTCCTCTGTACCAGAACAAAGGGTTTCAACCCAGGTTTTTTTTTGTTTTTTTTTTAACCCTATCCAAAGCAGTAAAGAGACTCTCATGTGTTTATGTTGAATTCAGCTCCCTGGTGTTCATTATCCAGTCTCTGCATGATAGGAAAGTGCAGGGCTTGTCCCAAGTCCTGGGTAGAGTAGTCTGTGAAGCTGTTTCCTCTCAGCTAGCTACCTTAAAATTGTCCTGACATTATAGTCCAAAGATGATTTCTGGTTGGTGTTTGTCAGCCTAGAAGTGTTGAAATAGTCCATATGAAATCATCATTGTGGGGCCTTATCTTCCTTTTGAAGACTTCCCAGCGAGGCAGAACAGAGCAATCTCTGACTATGTTCCAACACCCTGAATCTTCAGCAAGATACCTGAAGCTCAGAAAATAAAACAAAACAAAACCCCACAGATTACAGGATCCCCATCATTCAGTAGTTATTGATGAACAAAATTGAAATCATTAATATATAAATAAATTAAAAAACCTCTTTGTATGGTTTTGCCACAATCCCTCTCCCTTCAGGAAGGGGATGGAACAAATCTTCTCAGCACTCCCTCTCTGCATTCCCTCCCCCAGCCACAGATCTCTCTAACTAGGGTGTTTCCTCCTGACCTTCAGATGTCTCTTGGCCTCAGTTTTCCTTCAAACCAATACCTAAGAGGTATCTCTGCCTCAGTTTTCCCCTAACATGGAGACCTCTGTCAGCCTAAGTATTACCTTCAGAACTCCTGCTGAATCATTTTTGTAGTCATAGCCCTGCTAAAGTCTCTCTCTGACTCAGTTTCCTCCTTAGACTACACAAAGACTTTTCTCTGCCTCAGTTTATATTCAGGCCTAGCTGTGGACTCCGTCTGCCTCAGTTTCTTCATCAGTCCCTGCAAAGACCTGTCTTTCCCTCAGATTTTTCATCAGAATGTGTGAAGGCCACTATGTCTCTGTTTACTTGTTAGATCCCTCAGAAACTTCTCTCTCTCAGTCTCCCATCAGACCCCACTGAGGCCTTTCTCTGCTTCAGCTTCCCTGTTAGACCCCATATAGTTTTGTTTTTACCTCAGCTTCCCTGTTAGACCCCATATAGTTTTGTTTTTACCTCAGCTTCCCTGTTAGACACCTTGAAAGCCTCTCTCTGCAACAGTTTCCTTGTCAGTTCCCATGGAGGCCTCGCTCTGTCTCATTTTATTCTACAGAATCTGCTGAGACATCCCTCTATCTCAGTTTCCTCATCAGACTCCATAGAGGACTCTCTCTGTCTCAGTTTCCTAGTCAGATACCTCTTATGCCAATTTCTGCCTCAGTTTCCCCATCAGACCCTGAGGAGGCCTCTCTGCCTCAGTTTTCTTGTCAGTCCCGGAGGAGGACTCTCTCTACAGCTTCTCAGTCAATACCTGAGAAGGCCTCTCTCTGCCTTGGTTTCTTTCATTTGCTTTAAGATTTTACAGCGCTTTCCCACTCTTTCTCCAGTGTTAGTTATCCCTCAGGATGCACCCACAGCCCTCCTGTCAGTCATTCCTCAGGATGTACCCACAACCCTCCTGTCAATCATTCCTCAGGACATGCCCACAGCCTTCTTGTCAAATCATATTTCAGGTTTATAATGAGATGGGTCTATGCATTATGGGAGGGTCTTGTGTATTAAGGTATGGACTCTGTATTAAAGGATGGTCCAGAAGTATGTAATAGGCCTGCCTACTATGGGTGGCACCAGTGTATTATGGGATAGGCATGTGTATTATAAAATGAACTGTGTATTGTGAGAGGGGATTGTGTATTATGAAGTGGGACTGGACATTTTGGGATGGTCCTGTTTATTATAGAATGGTCTATGCATTATGAAAGTGGGATATGTATTATGAGATTGACTGTGTGTTATAAGATGGTCTGTATATTATGGGAGGGGCCTGTGTATTCCAGTAAGGACCTGTGTACTATGGGATGGAATTCTGTATATTAGGATGAACTATGTATTATAGGAGAGGGTTTGTGTATTATAGGATGGTGCTGTATATAGGATGATCTTGTGTATGATGGGATATACTGGGTATAATGGGAGTTTCCTGTGTATTATAGTATTAGCCTGTGCTACAGTAAGGTTTCTTGGTCCTGGGCAGCCAGAGGTCCAGACCCACAGATCTGCCACCCCAGATCCCTTAGCCGCCCATAGCTGATCAGGTACCTAGAAATGACTCAAATGCTTATATTAAGTTCATGCTGTTTGGCCTATGGCTTAGGCACATTGCTAGCTGCTCTTACATCTTAACTCAACCCATTCTCATTAATCTGTCTGCCATGTTGCCTGTGGCTCACCTGTGTTCCTCACATGCTTCTTTTTTGGCATCTGGCTAGGTCTGTCTGACTCTGCCCTGCTTCTCCTATCTATGCTGTGATTTCCCCTCCTACATTTTTCTATGGTGCCTGTCATGGGCCAAAACAGCTCCTTTATTTAAAAATTGATATTCACAGCACACAGAAAGACATTCCCATATAACCTCCCCCTTTCTGTCTAATCAAAAAGGTTTCAATTTTTACAAAGCAAAATTACATATAACAAAATAGCTATCAAGCAAGAATTACAGTTACAATATCTAATCTATTTGTACCATACCAATGTAAATCCATACCAATGTAAAACATTTTGAGATTAACAGCTTATTTCCTGATCTAAGTAAATTCAGCAATCTAACTTTTAAAAAATCATTCATATACCACATCCCCTTTTTCTTCTTAGAAAGTGATTAACTATGATCATTAACCATTTATAATGAAAACAAACATTTATAAACAATATTTTGGGAATTTGGGCATAGTTTTACATTACTACTTCCTGCTGATTACGGGGTGTTGAAAATCTCATGGGTTCCTAAGACTAGATCATCATTCAATGTCCAGTCAATGTCTTAAAGACAGTTATTTCCATTTTCCTGTAAAGATAAAATTGAGACCCTGCCCCGGGCTTGTTAAATGTGTTTTCCTTACCATGTATCCATTTGTCATATCAAGGATGAGCAATTACTTCTCCTTCCCAGGAAGGGACTCCTATTCGAAGCAGACCTTTATTAATTTTGTAGGTACCCATATCTTTTCTTGTCCTGTTGAAACAAAAGCAAAACCCCTACCCCATCAAAGCACATATTCTGGCTTCCATTCTGAAGTCAACACATCTTTGAAGTAGATGGGTTGGTTTATCTTGGAAGATTTCTCCATTACCCAATGTCAGCAGAGGATGTCCCCTTTTCATCAGTGTTAAGAAAATTCAAAGTCAATAAGACACTACACAAACTCTCCCTGGATTTTCTCATTTTTCTCTTCTGTTTATAAAGCATCTCTTTCAAAGTGCAGTGAGATCTCTTTACAACTGCCTGTCCTGTAGGATTGTGTGCTATCCCTATAATATGCTTTATATTATAACATCTAAAAATCAGCTTCATTTTTTGGGAAACATAAGCTGGAGCATTGTCAGTCTTAATCTGAGCAGGAATTCTCATTATGGCCATGGCTTCCAAAAGGTGAGTAAGTACATCATCAGCTTTTTCAGAACTCAGGGTAGTCGCCCATTGCATTCCAGAGTAAGTATCAATGGTATGATGCACATATTTCATCTTTCCAAACTCTTGGAAGTGAAACACATCCATTTGTCAGGTCTCATTTCTCTGTGTACCCTTAGGATTACTTCCTGCAAGTAAAGATGGTAAGAAAGAGCAAGTGTACAATTCCTTAGTATTTCTTTTGCTTGATGCCAAGTGATGGAAAAACTCTTCTTCAGTCCTTTGCTATTAATATGATGTTTCTCATGAAATTCTGTGGCCTCTAGCACATTTCCTATAAGCAACCAATCAATTTCATCATTACCTTGCACTTGAGGGCCCAGGAGACTTATGTGTGCCCTGATATGTGTTATGTACATAGGATGTATCCTATCTCTGATGATATCCTGCAGTTGTATGAACAGTAAGGTCAAATCTGTATCATCAGGAATGAAGTCAGCAGTTTCAATATGTAAAACAACTTCTGCATACTGAGAGTCAGTTATTACATTGAGAGGCTCTGTAAAATCCAACAACACCATAATAATTGCATATAGTTCTGACTTCTGAACAGAGTTATAAGGGCTCTGAGTCACCTTAATTAAGTTTTCCAATTTGTAACCAGCCTTTCCTAAGTTGTTCGCATCAGTATAAAATGTAGGAGCTCCAGAAATGGGTTTATCCTGTACCACATGAGGAAAGATCCAATTAGTTTTCTTTATAAATTGAATTCTCTTGCTTCAAGGATATTTATTATTAATCTCTCCTAAAAAAAATCACTACAAGCCTTTTGCCAAGGTTCACTGTCTGACCATAATCAATCAATTTCTTCATTAGTCAAAGGCACAACGATGTCTGCATGGTCTTTTCCAGTCAATTGGCAAAGTCTGAATTTACCTTTAAAAAATCAGATCAGAAATATTTTCGATATATGTTTTCAATTTCTTGCTTGGCCTATGTGGCACAAATATCCATTCTAATATAATATTTTCTCTTTGCATTAAGATTCCTGTTGGAGATTGTCTAGAGGGTAAAATAACCAGTATGCAATCTAGGTCTGGATCCACATGATCCACATGTGCTTCTTGAAGTTTCTTTCTTACCAACACTAATTCTTTCTTGGATTCATTGGAGAATTCTCTTGGACTATGTAAATCCTTTTCCCCATCAAAAATCTTGAACAAATTAACTAGTTCATAGTCTTTTATACCAATAATGGGCTGTAGATGAGCAATATCTCCTAGTAGCTTTTGAAAATCGTTAAGAGTCCTCAATTTATCTTTATTCAATTTCACCTTTTGTGGCCTAATTTTCTGTAAACCTATTTTATATCCTAAATAATTAATAGAATCTCCCCTCTGTACTTTCTCTGGGGCAATTTGTAGTCCCCAGTCAGGCAATATTATTTTTAGTTCTTCAAACAATGTTTCTAATGTATTTGGGTTTGGCTCTGCCAACCAAATATCATCCATATAATGGTAAATGATAGATTGTGGGAAGCACTTGTGCAGCACTTTTAGTGGTTGTTGTACAAAATATTGGCATAATGTGGGACTATTCAACATTCCTTGTGGAAGGACCCTCCATTGGAACCTCTTAACTGGACATGAATTATTAAGAGTGGGCACTGTAAAAGCAAATTTATCTTTGTCTTGTTCCTGTAATGGTATGGTTAAAAAAATAATCCTTCAAACCAATAACTGTAATAGGCCATCCCTTAGGTAACAGGGAAGGCAGAGGAATACCAGATTGTAAAAAGACTATAGGTTAAATCACGTTATTAATTGCTCTTAGATCCATCATCATTCTCCATTTTCTCCATTTCTTCTTGACAACAAATACAGGAGAATTCCATGAACTGGTTGATTCTTCAATACGCTGAGCCTGTAACTGCTTTGTATTAACTGTTCCGAAGCCTGAAGTTTTTATTTTGTCAAAGGCCATTGCTGAACCCAAATAGACTTTTCTGTTAACCATCTCAAAGGTAGTGTTGTGAGTGTTCTTTTAGGTTCTGCGGTTATTGGTCAGTTCTTTTGTACAACCTGAATGGCTGGTGAATTTTCTTCATAGCACCTTAAAGCATCGCTTTTGGAAGCACAATTGAGTGTCTGGTTGATATCTGAACCTGGAGGGATTTTAATCTGGGTATTCCATTGCAGTATTGCAGTAGAAGGTCATGACCCCACAGGTTCACCACTATGTCAGCTATATATGGCTTCAACTGTCCTTTCTGACCTTCTGGTCCTATGCATTCGAGCCATCTCTCACTCTGTTTCACCTGAGATATTGTTCCAATACTCAGAAATTGAATATCCACTGCCTGTAAAGGCCATCTTGGATGCCATGATTGTAGAGTTATGATCGAGACATCAGCCCCCATGTTGACTAAGCCCTGGATATAAATATTATCTACTTGTACTTTCAATTTTGTCTTTGTTACCTTCCTTTTTGATTAGGCAGAAAGGGGGAGGTGATGTGGGAATGTCTTTCTGTATGCTGTGAATATCAATTTTTAAATAAAGGAGGTGTTTTGGCTCATGACAGGCACCAAAGAAAAAGTAGGTGGGGGAATCAGAATAGGTAGGAAAGGAAGGGCAGAGTCAGGAACAGACCAGGCCAGCCGCCCAAGAAAAAGTATGTAAGGAACACAGGTGAGCCATGGGCCATGTGGCAGACAGATTAATGGAAATGGGTTGAGTTAAGATATAAGACCTAGCTAGCAATGTGCCTGAACCATAGGCCAAACAGCATGAACTTAATATAAGCATCTGAAACATTTTGGGGGCCTGAACATCAGCGAGTGGCTAAGGGGTCTGGGACTGCAGGTCTGTGGGTCTGGACCTCTGGCAACCCGGGACCAAGAAACCTTATTGTTACAATCCTGTGTATTGTGATGTTGCTTTTTATTGTGGGTGGGGCCTGTAAAATATGGGATGGTATTCATATAACGGGGTGGGCCTGTGTATTCTGGAATACACTGTGTATTATGGGATGGGATGTGGGTAAAAATGTGTGCAAAAGATTTCTATAAAAGGCAGGGCTCTGCGCAGAGTAAGGGGGCAACAGATATATGTAAAACATGTGTGTTAAATGTGTGAGGTCAAAGGATGTGTGGAAAATAGGGTATATGGGGCCTTTGTAAAAAAGTGCAGGGCCTGTGCAGAGGTCATGTACAATATAACTGTGGAAAATGAGCCATGCGCATATCCCTGTGCAAGACACATGCAAAACACATGTGCAAAATGTTTTGCTCTGGTTGCAAGACCCCCAAAGAGACCACCAGATATGCAAACTCTCTGAAGTACAAAAGCAAGGTTAATTGGAAATTGCATGTCACAACAATGACCTTGGTCTGGTGCACTGGCATGGCAATGGCAGGATGAGGTACCCACCCACTCTGCAAGCTGGGTTTTTAAAGGCAAAAGCCCCAAGGTTAGAGAACCATTAGGGGTCTTAGTATGAATACAATTCTGATTAGCTCATTTAAGGGGATTTTCCAGATTTCCTCTGTTATCTTAGCTGGCTGTTCATTGAACTTTTTTTTCTTATATTATCTCCTGGGTTGGGTCATTCTATGCTTAATTAGCTGCTATAAGATAGCCCCTAGGCCATCTCCTGTTTGTACTTTGTACCTCCATAGAACTCTGGCCTGTCTCAAATGTGTTTAGGGAAGTTAGCTAAAAGGTGGAGGCACTTCTCTGGCTCTTCACAAAAGAGATGTGTAGAGAGCCACATTCGGGAGGCAGGTGGGAGGAGGAGGCCAGTATCTCACAATGGCCTGGCAAAGCGGCAACACCCCTTCCACACTCCCAGCAGCCCCTGTCCTGATGGGCAGAGAGACAACAGCATCATTAAATCTAGAGTGTGAGTGGCTGCTACCAGCTGGAGTTACAAGTACATAGAGGGAGGGGATGGGGGAGAGGAAGGGGAAACAGGCATCTATATAGCTTCCCACAGGATTACACAAAATAAAATACATAAACCATTTAAAATAAAATCTTTCTCTTTTTTCTCACTTGTCTGGAAGCTCCTAAAAGCTCCAGAAGCTTTGGTGGTTTCCATCAACACCCCCTCCCATTACTCTTTAACAGTGAACTTTACCCAAGGCCATGTAGGTCATTAAAATTCTCAAATTTAAAATCATTATTTAAAGTTTTTTATTTTAATTGTGAAAAGAAACGCTTTTTAAATAAAAATAAAAGTAAAACCATGTTCCATGGAAAAACACACAATCTTCAGATTCCCCCCTCTCCACCTCTCCCCACACACCTTCTCTCAAAAACAAAAAAATAAAAAAAACAATAAAACCCACCTTGTCCATTTGAAAAACATGATGAAAACATTGTAATTATTAAAATGAATGAATAAATAAATAAATTTCCCACAATCCCACATGCTCCAATGAGGTGATGGAGGTGAAGACAATCTCCATGACCCCTCTTCTCCCACACAGCAACAGCTCCCTCTAACTAGGGTGTTTCCCTTCAAGCATAGATCTTTCTGATGCAGGTTTCCCTGTCATACCCCCAAATAGACTTTTTGCCATAGATTCAGAGTCAGAACACAAAGTGGCCACATCCTGCCTCAGTTTCCTCATCACACCACTGTCTGCCTCAGTTTCTTTACTCACATAAACCTCTTGCTTCATCAGTTTCTCTGTCCTTTCTCATTGAAGCCTCCCTTGCCTCAGTTTCCAATCAGACCCAGTGGAGGCTACTCTCTGCTCAATTCCCATTAGACCCCACAGATGCCTCTTTCTTCCTTAGAGGAGGCCACTCTGCTTCAGTTTCTTTGGCACATCTCAAAGAAGACTTTCTCTGCCTCAATTTCCTTGTCAGACCAATTGGAGGACTCTCTCTGCTTCAGTTTTCCTGTTAGACCACGTGTTGGTCTCTCTGTGCCTCAGTTTCACTGTTAGACCTTCTGGAAGCTACTCTCTGACTCAGATTCTTAGTCAGACCCCTCAGAAGCCTCTCTCTGCTTCAGTTTCCATGCCAGACCATGCAGAGGCTTCTTTCTGCCTCAGCTTTCTTGTTAGACCCTCATTGAAGCCTCTCTCTGTCTCAGTTTCCCCATCATGGCTGTGGCTTTTCTCTGCCTCAGTTTCTCCACCAGTCTCTTCAGAGAACTATCTTTGCCTCAGTTTCCATATCAGAACTTATGGAGGATTCTCTCTTCCTCAGTTTCTACAATTTACTGTAAGATCTTGTAGTCCAAACCTTCACTGGTGTCAGTCATCCTGCCTGACCTACCCACAGGCTTCTTAGCAATCATTCACCATGACATGTCCACAGCCCTCTTGTTAGTCATCCCTCAGGACAGGCCCACAGCTCTCCTGTCTGTCATCCCCCAGGACCTACCCACAGGGATTTTGTCAGTCATCCCTCAGGACAAATTCAAAGCCCTTGTCATTGCTCAAGACACACCCACAGACTTCCTGTCAGTCATTCCTCGGGACATGCCCCAGGACCTCCTTTCAGTCATTTTTCAGGTTCATGATGGGTTGTATCTGTGGAAACTAAAGTCCCTTCTCCTTGAGGCCTGGAGCTATTTGGGAGCTTAAAAGTTTCTAGTACCCCATCCTGAGAAGTTTCTAAACCCCCAAGGCCAAGTGCCCAAGGTCCTGGGTAATCAAAGAATATTCCAGCCCAGCCATATCTTCTCCCCCTCCTAAGACAGTCCATCTGTCAACCCCTGATAGCTAGTGATAATAAAGAAACTTCCACTGGGCTCAACCTTCCAGCCTGATAAAGGCATTTCTTTGATCTTTGTTTTAAAATCCTGCCTCAGAGAAAGAGAGGGACTCACTCCTTCACTGGCACCACTGTGTGACAGTTAGGAGCTGAGCCCAGCTGTACACTGCAATAAACCTTGATTTACATTTGCATTTGGAGAGTTGGTGTGATTCTAGGGTTTTTTCTGGGGGTCGCTGAGACTGGGCAGAACAGTGTCTACCTATTGGATGGACTGTGTATTATGGAATGGTCCTGTATATTATGAGAGAGTCCTGGAGATTATATAACAGACTGTGAATTATAGGATTTTCTTGTATATTGTGGCACTATTCTGGGTATTTTATGATGATGGGTTGTGTATTATGGACAGGATAAGTCTCTGTATAATGTGATGATTTTTTATTTTATTAAGTGATAGACTTGTGCATTAAGGGCTGGGGCTCTGTGTAATGGGATGGACTGTTATTATGAGATGTGTTGGGTGCAATATATGTGTCCAAAATTTTATGGAGAAGACAGGGCCATGTGCCAAGTAAGAGGGCAACAGATATGTGCAAAATACATGCATAAAATGGGCAGGGGGAAAATAATATTTGCATAATAGGGTGCAGGGATCTTTGCAATTGAAAGCAGGCCTGTGCAGAGATTTTGGGCAACACATATGTGCAAAACTGTCTAGTCCTGTGCAAAAGACAAGTGCAAAACACACATGCAAAAAATGTGTGCAGGGCCATGTGCCAATGGCAATTGGGAGGAGGAGGCATGTGTCCCACAATGGCCTGATAAATATGCTCCCCTTCCTGAACCCCCAGCAGAACCTGTGCTGATAGACAGACAGAAAGACAGCAGCATCGTTTTAACTACAATGTGAGTGCCACATACTGGAGTCACATGTGCAAGGAGGGGATGGAGCTACACTCCCAGGATTCCCCCAAATAAATGAATATATAAAATTTTTAAAATAGAAACTTTACTTTTTCACCAGCCTTTCATGTCTCTAGCTCCTGGTGGCTCCTATAGTATGAGGTCTCTGGCCCTGACTTTTAGGCCTAGCCTCAAGGTTTAGACTGGCAGACTCCCAGACGCACAGAGACACACAGATGTTTACAATAGTTTCAGGCTGAACAGCCTAAGGCCCAGGCATATAACTTGCTATCTCTCTACCCTTCATATAACCCATAAATCTTGTCCTGTTCAGCCATGAAGCTCAGTACCTTTTCTTAGAGCAGCATAGTTGTCCTCTGCTTCTTCTGGCTCCTCTTTGGCATTCTGCCCTGTGCTTCCTGTTCTCAAGAGTTTTCTTAGTCTGGTAGCCCCACCCACACTTCCTGCCTGCCTTTGGCTGATCAGCGCTTTTTATTAAACCAGTGGGTGGGATAATTATTTACAATGTAACAACACAGTTTCCCACATATCTCTTTTTCTCTTTTTCAGACAAAAAGAACTCCAAATCTAATATTCTCTTCCCCCCTTATCTATAACAACTTATAAACAACACTGTAAATAAACACGAACATCCATAATCCATGTTTTGAGAATGTGGGCGTTATTCTCTAGGCTACTTCCTGCTGAATGGGGAAGCTGGCAATTGCACGGGAATCCAAAGAAAAATGTAGGATTATGCACAAATCTTTAGTGGAGTAATTTGTAAGGCTGGGTCATCACAGCCAGTCTCCTTGAAATTGTTCTGGATACAGAGCTCTGGAAACTTCAACAGAGGTGCTTTGAAATGCTGAATCATCTGGTCCATACATTTCCATTGGAGATTTTTCAGGGGGTCTTCCTCTATCAAACTTTATATTTTTTATCCAAGAATAAATCCACAGTCTTTCATTTTCTGTGGAAATAAAAAGAAAACCTCTTCTCCAAAGTAGCATATTTTTGGATTTCAGTTTTAAAGTCAACTCATTTACAAAATATGTAGGTTTAATTAATCCAACATCAATAATAATCAACTGTCTTTTACCAGGTTTTACTAAGTCATTTTCAGTCAAGAAGCTTAAAGATAAGACAATAACATACAGTATCTAGGCAGTCTTTGTATTTTCCATCTTTACGTGACTTTTTATTTATTTATTTATTTATCTATTTATTTTTATTTATTTATTTATTTTACTCTGTTTCTTTTTTAAGGGCTTTCTCTTCCTTTTTTTCTCTCTCTAAGCCTATGTATCTATATTTTTAACACACTCTAAAACACTTAGACTTTTTTTTTTAAAAAAAAACTGTCTTGACTGTATGTTTATTTCTTAACTTTTTCTGTCTCTGACCACACGTTTGCTTGGCTAGGGTGATTGACTCCACCCAGATTCTTCTATTTCTTTTTGTGCCTGAACACACCTCTAATCCACCAAGGTTTAAAGGTTGGTAGGATGGGTGGATGGCTCCACCAAGTTCCTAGTCTAATTTCATATAATTTATCTTTTTAGCCCAGATTTTCTGAGAATTTTAGGGTCCATATAATTACCAAGTAAAGCTTTGCCATCTGCTGCTCATTAACTATATTTATAAAGTATTTGGTAGCAGGGCCTCTTAAAAGACTCACTAGTGTTTTGCCTCTAAGGCTGAATCAGGAAGCTTCTCTTAAAAAAGACAAGCCTCACTTTGCCTCCAGCAAACAGAACTGATCCAAGAAAACACCACCACTAGAAAGTCATCTTTGATTCTGTTCCCTTTTGTCTTATGAACAGAAATCTTAAATAAATCATTTACATTTTTTTGCTTATATTGAGGGTCCTGTGAGACTTCAGGAACAAGCCATTTTACACCTTAAGCTGCACTCCAAATGCCTGCCATTTTTGTAGCCTAAGCCCACACTCCTCACCAGAGCATCTCTGTACCATGGCTCACATGAGAGACATAACTCAGAAGCTGCTTTGGACTCTAGATCATTTTTTAAACTTTCTCCAGCTTTATGTGGGTGTATTTTACCCACATTGGGCTGCCATTTGCTCCAGAAGCTCTGGTTGCTTTCCATCATCTCCTCCTTTCCCCTGCCCTCATCTCAGGCCCTTCTACACTGAGACTCAACAGCTAGAGCCTCCCAGGTCATTAAAATTATCACAGTTAATAAACCTTTCTTAAAATTTTTTTTTTAAAATTTTGATTGTGAAAAGAAATAGGTTTTCATATATAAACCTTTCTATGTGAATGACAGGAAATTTCTAACTTTCAGTTAGGTCCCTCCCCTCTCACCACTCACCCTTCCCTGCTCAAAAAAGAAAATAAATCAATAAAACCAGCCTTGTCCATTTAAAAAACATGGGATTTTAAAATCTTATACCAGAGTTTCTTCCTGAAAATAAAACTTTTCAGTTTTAAACTTTATGAAATTCTAATTTCCCACAGTCCATCCCCCCAAAAAAACCCATTAAAAAAATTCTGATAGCTTAATTTTTCATTTTTCCTGCCATACTAAGGTAAAATAAAATGTTTTAATCATTTGTCATTGGTTCTAACGTTTAAGGTATGAAATAAAAATCAACTATTCTATTTGAAAGAGGGTAATTTTAGTTTTTAATTGGTCCATCCTGAAGAAAAAAATAGTTTCTATGTAAAAAGTGTTTTTAAAATTTAAATTTTAATTGACCCACCATCCAGAAATGATTTTAATCAGGCATGGTCCTGAAATTAACCCCAACTCTTTCACATAAAATAAATTTGAAATTTTCTGTTAACATCCATCCTGCTATCTCCACACCTCCCCTCTGGCTCTAGCTGTTCCAAACTCACTTCCAATTATCTGAAACATTGATATTAATTGTGAAAGCATAGATTTGTCTGTACAAAACTTTTTTTTTAGGGAAAGAATAGTTTGGTGCCTTATTGCCAAAGCCATAAACACCTTAGCAGTGGTGATGCCATTTTAGGACCAATATATTCAGCTTCCTTTTCCCTATGAGAATCCATCCCCAGAAGCCAGACAACCTTCCCTGCTGTTAACCTAATTAGTTAAGTCCCTTTCCAGGCATTAGGTAGCCTTCCTGGGGTTGAACAATAACCAGATTAGATAGGTCTCCATGACTAGACATCCTGTTGGCAGAATATCTTGTAGCTCTGTGAATTCCTCATTTTCTTAATCTTTGACTTCCCCTTCCCCCTAAAGGACTATATGTGCTGCTGAGAAGAATAAAGTTTCAGAGCTTGATCAGAATACTGTCTTGCTCTCGTTCTTCATGTTTCTTGTCCCTTCATTTGTCTGCTGTCCACATTGTTAGGCCTCGAGGGCTGGGGCACTGGGTCTGGGAGTGTGCCTGACAGCCAAGAGATTCAAAAGCTAGGTTCACACAGAAAGTTCAGCAAGCAGATTTTGGGCTTGTATTCATGCAGAAAGTATAGCTGAACTCCAAACTTTTTTGCCCAATCCTGGAATGCCAAGACATGTAACACCCCATTTATGATGGGTTGGAACAAAGGGTTTCCACTGGGGGATATTTGAACCTGTCCATAACAATAAACAGAGCATCACCGTTTACCTGGAATCCAGCTCTGTGATGGTATTTGTGGGTCCTCTGGAACACCTGCAAGCACAGGATAGTGAATAGTGAAGTTTAATTTTTTTCCTCTGGCATATCCCTTCATCTTCATCTCCTCCCATGGCCCTTCCCACTTGCCTCCTTCCTCCATCAAACCATCCTTTCTCCCATCTTCCCCAGCCTCTGACTACAACTGAGATCCTGATGAAAATACATGAATAATGCAATATCTCTTTGCTTGTGGAGTCCATTGATGAAATAAATTGTAATTATTTTAAACAAATAAATGTGGTATGATTATGTTACATTGTAAATAATTGTCCCACCTACTTGTTGAATAAAAACGCTGTTTGGCCAGAGGCAGACAGGAAGTGTGGGCAAGGCTATTAGGCTAAGAAAACTTTGGGAACAGGAAGAACAGGGCAGAAATGCCACAGAGAAGCCATGGAGACACCATAATGAGATGCCAGCAGATGCAGAGGAAAGAAGTTGAAATGCTGCTCTCTGAGAAAAGGTACCAAGCCCCATGGCTAAACAAAATAAGAGTCAAGGGTTAGTTTAAGAGCAAGAGCTACCAAGTTATATGTCTGGTCCCTAGGTCAATCAGCGTACAATTAATACAAGCATCTGTGTGTTTCAGTGAGACTATGGGAGTTCACAGACTGTATCTCTGCTTTCAAGGTAATGGGTTTAAAGGCATAGGTCTTCACTCCCTAACCTTCATGGCTTGGCTCTGTGTGTGAGTTTGTCCTATAATATTCTAGGCTAATTTTTATTAAATATATAATATATCACCATGTAATCCTTCTTAAACATTTGTGTACAGTATATCACATTTTATTGGTAACTAAATATATGACATTAAGAATACAATATGGCTTGTTTTATACCATAAAGTGGGTATCCTTTGATAAGATTATATCTTCATGCCATTGATATTCGAAGTGCCATCTCCCTGTGTATCTCTGAGAACCATGACTAGAAAATTATTGTTTAGGCAAGGCTACCTAGAACTTACTGATATACATCCATGTCTATGATTTCTGGCCTTAAAGGAATATGACATCTCACCTCACTAAATAAGGTCTTAAGATAAAAAAAGTATAAATTGCTTTTAATTCATAAAATATTGCTCATTTTACTCAGCGGGGACTTACAAAGGACAGTAGTATATGCAGTGTATAGCTTCAGCAAACTATTTAAACAATGACAGAAATAAAAGAAATAAGAATAATAACAATACCTGTAACCAAAATGAAGAACCACAAACCAAAGCAAAATATCCCAAGGAATAACAAGAGAAATATTAAATTAATTTCTCAGTTTCCTTTGGAATTTTTCTTAAGGAAAGCAAATGACTAAACCAAGGCATGAGGGACCAGCTCTATCTATAGAATAGCTATATCGCTATATTCACTAACACTTGTGTGTGACATGGAGTCAGCTTCAACACTGCACTGAAGACATAATCTTATTCTTTTGGTTGTGGTTTGTCTAGATAGCAGTGTAACAAACATTTCATAGTCTTGCCAGATTTTCGACAACATATGGAGTCATTCTGCCAAAGCCTTTGGCAGTGAGATGGCAGAATAACTCATACTTACCCATCTATCCTCTTTTGTGCTGTTTTGCCCCTCACTGGACAGTTGATAATAATTTATGTCCTGTCCTCTGTATTTCAAGCTTGTTTCTTATGCAATATCTTCTCTAAAAGTAGATATGGATCAGAATGGGGTCAGATCACCTGATGGTTGGATATTTCCCTTGCTAGTGAGTTTACAGCTGTGGGGGAAGCATTTCCTGAGGAGGCCCTTGATTCTGTATTATAGCTTACCATGCCTCCAATGTGTCTGTTGTTTCCTCCAGCCTCCTCAGTTTTCTTAAGAGGTTCTGTCAAAGAGGGAAAGGTTATCAGACTTAGAAACAGTCTTACCAAACCATTGACAAAATATTTCAGAGCCTAATCATCCCTATAAAAAAAAGCTAAGGAAGAAAACCCACCCCAAGAATATTTTGGTTGCTAAGGATGGGGCTCAGTGGTGGCTCACTTGAATGATACATAGTGCTGCAGCAGATGCCAGGTTTTCCTCCTGGGCTGTGGTCTAGCCCATATTATGCTGGTGGTTTTTACACCTCGAGGAGACACAGGCCTGTTGGGGATCTGAAACCCCAGATATTGAGCCCCCATCAGCTCTACTCAGCTGGACATTCCAGCATTACCTGTCAGATGAACTCATTCTCTGCTTCTCCAAGGAAAAAGCTTCAAGAACCCACAAAGATGACCCCCCAAAAGACTCCAAGCAATAGTGAAGATGGTGCCTAAACTGGATTTCCCCTATAATCAAATTAATGAGCACTCTAATTGTCATTACAGAACCTTCTTTTAGCAACTGATGGAAGCAGATGCAGAGATCCACAGATAAACACTGGGTGGAGCTCCCACTCTAGGCAGAGAGAGGGAGGAGAGATTATATGAGCAAAGGTATCAAGACCATAATGAGGGAACCCAAAGAGACAGGTGACCATATTAAGTGTCATTACTTTGTTGCTGGGAATTGAACTCGGGACCTCTGGAAGTGCTCCTTACCTCTGAGCCATCTCTCCAGCCCCCATTTCACCTTTGTAAACCACCATTTGCTTAAGTGCTCAGCCTGTTTCCTCTTCATTCAGAGGCAATCCTTTGTCTCTCTAAAACAAATACTCTTGACCCCTTTTCTTCTCTTCCCCCTCTCCTTCATCCATTGTTGACAGTGTTTTTCTCTTATTCTGCTCTTTTGTCCCTCTGGGGCGAATAAATCTATTTTGTGCTGAAAACTTGGTCTTGGGGGTAGCTAATATTTAGTGGGTGTTAGGACGTTACAGAAGTACTCCTTGAGTGTCACCTCTCTCTGTTATTATGTTTGTTTTACTACATTCCTGTGGTGACCCCTGAGGATGTGTCTGATGGGTGAAGAGCAGGTCATCCCAATACTCAAGATTTTGTGACAGCAGAGGAAGGAATTTAATGTTCACCTGGGCTATATAGCAAGATCCTGCTCCGCCCACAATTGTTCTATCTTGATACATACACAATTAAACTATTAACTGCTTGTTAGAGTACCATAAAAACATTATATTTTCTAATGTAATGATTAAATCCTTGGTTGTAATTTTTTGGTTAAAATATTTAAATTCACTACTCTGTCTGTTCAGCCACATATGACATAAATAAATGTTGTTATTAGGTCACAAAACTAAATTGAAAATAGATAACAATAAAGTACAAACAAAATCTTCAAATATTGGAAAAATTATTCAATATACTTCTTACAAAAGCTTAATATACCCAAGAAATATTTGAATTATAAAAATCACCAATGAGCTGTTTTCATTGCATTGAAATATTTCCATAAAAAGAGGTTTGAAGTATGAAACAGTAAGTTTACGTGTGTTCTTTACTAGAATTAGAGATTCAGAAAGGCCCTGGTTTAGAGAACAAATTTTCTTCCAATTAACAGGGTGATAACAAGAAGAAAATTTAAGTGAAGTGTACAATCTAGGAAGATGCCATGGATATAAGTATATATCAGCATTGTCCAAAATTATGTGGTAAGACAGACTCTTCAAAAATTATACAGTATTCTTCAGCTACCATTTACAATTTTTTAATGTAGAGATTAAGTTCTCTGTTGTAATTTTCTGGTTAAAGATATGTAAATTCACTACTTTACTTGTATATTCGGTCAGATACAGAATAAATCAATAAACAACATGGGAAAACTGAGGAAAGGCTAGTGCACATCCTAGTGTACTTCCACTCTGCCACCTACTAGGTCACATACAGTGAGTATGAAGTCAGCCTGGCTTATACAGTAAAACGTTGTTTCAAAAAAGCATATAAATTCTTGAGCTATAAAACACCAAATAAACACATACCTTAGTTGCGTTGATGAAACATGTTTATAATGAGAATTCTTGGCAGCTGATAGAAGTAATTTCCATCTTCTGGCTCTAAACCCACACAGCAATGATAAAATAAGTGTTCAAGTTTGTGTGATACTAAATAACAGTCTAATGTTCAAACTTTTGTAGGCATTATGCTTTAATGAAAATATTAAGTGTCATTACTTTGTTGACAAGCCAATTAAAAACTTGCTGGAAATTTTCAATATTTTAGAGGCCTAAACTGTGCTGTGGACCTTGTTTGAATTTAGTTCTAGAAATCACATATCCCCAAACAAAATACACTGACCTTTTAAGAAATGAAAGACATGCCTGGGTGATGTTTTATGTCTGTAATACCAGCACTCTAGGAAGACAATCTCTATGAGTTCAAGGCCAGTATGCTTTAAATAGTCAGTTCCATGTTGAACATGAAACCCTGTCTTTGAAAAAAAAACACACAGACAAACAAGAAAGGAAGCAAAGGTAGAGGGAGGGACAGGAGGGATGGGAGGGAGAGGAAGAGAATGAAAAAAAATGTGGCTCACAATAAAGAGAAATAAGAAAAGCTAAATTAGTGGGCTTCAGTCACCCTAAAAGACAAAGAATACTTTGTTTAATTTATGATAATTTTTGTTAACTGGTATATTTTAGAAATCTAATAGCAAAAAAATATCTAGGGTGAGGTTATTCTTCAAGAAAAAAGAAAATAAAACAAATGACTCTAGTTTCATACCCAATTCTTCTTTCCTAAATACTGATTTCTTAAGATCCACAAATTATCTGACTGTACATTCCTTATGTCAAAAGAAAACAGTAAAATTATGTTTTACTGTAATAGAAACATTTTATAATACAGAGGAAAAAAGGAGAAAAACACATTACAGAACTACATTGTCATGAAACTACACATTAAAGCTACTTTTAGATATGAGTTGAATATATTAAAGTATATCAATATTAAAAGTACTTACATAGTAGTCTCATATCAAAAGGAACTGTCAACCACTTACAGAAGGCTCTGAAATTAATGGATTACTGTTGCACACGTGCACATGTGTGTGTGTGTGTTTATTCACTGAGTGTTCTCTAAAAAGAAAGTCCTGTGAGAGACAAGCAGTGCCAGAGAGGGCAGAGTGTATAACACTTCTGATTGTCAGCTCAGGGTTGAAGAATATGAACATGTTGGAATGTAGGGGAAGCCTTTTAGAGTCTTCATCCTTCAGCTTCAACTCCGGTGGGGACAAGGTCTGCAGTGGTTCTGTCCTATGTGTGTTTTGGTAATGGGTTATGGGAGTTGTGTGGAGGTTCTGTTCCTGTGGCTTGATGGATAAGAGCATTTAGTTGGAATCATTGGAAATTGGCAGGATTGTTTTTGGCCTGGCTCCCCTGTCAACTCTTGGAACTCAGCCAAATACACATCAACCCTGCTGTAGAAGTGGTGTTTCTGGGTCCCCGGCAGCCAGAGGCCCAGACCCACAGACCTACAGCCGCAGACCCCTTAGCCATCCGCTGCTGCTCAGGCCCCAGAAATGACTCAGATGCTTATATTATCTTCATGCTGTTTGGCCTATGGCTCAGGCACATTGCTAGCTTGCTCTTACATCTTAAATTAACCCATTTCTATTAATCTGTCTGCCATGTGGCTCGTGGCTGGCCCGTGGCTCACCTATGTTCCTTACATGTTGCTCCTTTGGGCTTCTGGCTCTGTCTGCCTGATTCTGCCCTACTTCTCCTACCTATGCTCTGATTTCTCCTCCTACTTTTTCTATGGTGCCTGTCATGGGCCAAAATAGTTTCTTTATTTAAAGATTGATATTCACAGCATGCAGAATGGCATCTCCTCATCACCCTGCATCCAACCCCTAGGGGCATCGCTTTCTAGCTTCAGACCCAATGCCTCCAGGAGACTTTGTAGAGAAGGAACATTGTTTTCACAAGGTGGCAGGGAGAGAGTTCTTCTAGGGACCATTATGGAAAATTACAGAACTGTAGAGGTGGGTCTCTGGAGACTCTCAGTCCTCATAGAAGAAAAGTTTCCTGCTGAGTGAATGTTGAGAAAAATAGACAGATATAGAAGGAGGGAAGTAGGGCAAGTAAGGGAGGGAGAGAGAGAGAAAGAGAGAGGGGAAGGGAGAGGGAGAGGGATAGAGGGGAAAGGAAGATAATGAATAATTGTCTATGTGGTTTTGGTGTTTTTATAAAGGCTTTTCACAGATCCATTTGGTCTATAGACACTTGGTTATGCCCCATGAATCTGGCCCACAGAGGAAAAGGATGAAGGCACCTTGACTGCTTTGTGTGAGAACAGCTGCCACTAGGTGGGACTTGCTGCCACTAGCTGCCATTGAGGAGGACAGTGTGCTGCAGGCATCCTGGTGTGAAAAGTGAGAATTTCTTCTCCCATGATGTCATGATGGCAAGTCCTTGGTCTTCTTGAATTTCTTGAGAAAGCTATGAGTCTCCTGTGTTCATAGGCCATTACTCAGGTAGATCAGTGTCTAGAGAGATAACAGATATCTCTATGTCTGAGAGTGACTTTGGGACTTTGGGGGAAAAAGTTTCCTAAATGGTACATGGTAGTTGGTGTAGGGGTGGGGTGAGGGTGAGGGGTGAAGAGCTGTGGAGAGATTGATTGTGACAGAGCTGGAGGTAGCTCAGAATGGTTTCCTATTGATGTATAGCAGATAGTTAGGGCCCACAGCCTGGTAGGCCATGGAGTATGGAGGCTGGAATGTTTCATTTTTTATGTGTCTTTGTCTCCACATCAGGGTCCCTGTTGGCCTGCCCTTGGGGCAATGTTGTGTATTTTGCCATCCCCAGTGTAATCTACTGAGAGTGACTTTGAACAACATCCACCTGAATTCACATGTGTGCTCCTGTGATAGGCAGGAAGTCTAAGATTTTTGGTTGCCCTCCTCCTCTACCATGAGGATATTGGAACATCAGAACATGGGACCTCAGTCTCATGAAACTGAAGCCCCAACAAGTGCAAACATTTGCCTGATCTTTTCCTTGTCTCCACCCAGGAGCAGCTTTGAGCCAGCCAGGTTGGAAGTACGTGCTGGGCCTAGGACACCACTGAAGTGTGGTGTTCATCTCTCCTGGGTCATCTGCTCACTTTCCCTTGTGTGCTGAGATTACAGGCACCACCATCCCACTGCCTACCAGCTGAAGGTTAGCCTTGGAGGGCCCTTGTTTGCTGGCCACCTTGGCTTGGAAGCTTGGTTTTTCCCTGGGCACAAGGTGTCAGCAGACCCATGGCCAGCCTGGTGGGTAAGGGTCAAGTAGACAACTGCTGAATCTGTGACCTGCTTAGTGGGGATGGGGTCTGTGGGAATATCCTGCCTGGCTAGCCAGTGGTGTATGCTTAGCCCCTGATCCCCATTTTATGAGTAGGGTTCTAATGCTGCTCCACTTTGGTCCAAATTGGCATGTGGTTTCTGTAGCATTCCCTTAGGGTAGCTTGCAGACTCCCCAGTTCAGAGGTCATTCCCACACTCACCACTTTGTAATCACTTTGGGGCCTTCAGTAGCTGGCAGGTATGCAAATCAGGTGTTTCTGGGAAGTGCAGTAGAGTACCTAAACTATGATTCTGCCCATTCTGGTATAGTTTCAGTCGCTTCTCCTGTGTTCTAAAGAATATCTGACAGTTTTCTCTGAAAAGCAGGAATCTGAAGGACCATCTCAGTTTGTTCTGTGAAAGTTCAGAGGTCACTTCCCTAGGGAAACTGCATGTCCAGTTTAAACAGCATACTGTCAAACAGTCAATACAAGAACAGGTTCATGTTCAGTGGCTAACCGTTGCCACGAAGAAGGTAGACTCTGTATGGATTTTCTTCAATGCCCATTTTTCTCTTGAAGTAGATTGGTGCTGCCAGGAGCAGATCAGTCTCACTGTCCAGAAAAGTCTAAGTTTTTAAAATATTTTAAATGACATATTCTATAGATCTCTGAAGTGTTTGAAAAAGACCTGTTCATCTAAAATATATTTGTTTGATCTTGAAAACATATCTAATATTACTATGTTTGAAGGTAATATCTAACTACTAACTTGCATTACTTTATATTCTAATTAGCTGGTAATAAAAACTTTCATGGACTAACAACTTGTATTACATTGTTAGATAGAATGAATAAGTATAATACCTTGAACAAGCATAGAGATACCTCGAACAAGCATAGAGATACCTCGAACAAGCATAGAGATACCTCGAACAAGCATAGAGATACCTTGAACAAGCATAGAGATATGTGTCCAGTAATACAATTGCTCTCAATATACACAATTTGTATATAACATACAAAAATCCAATCCAATGTAAAATATTTAAAACTAGTAAAACCTTTTAAAAGAAGATTCAATAATCTGTCATTATATCCTATATATCTGTATCTTCTTTTTCTTTCTATTTTTTAACACAAATCTTGAATCTAATCATTCTTGTTGAACTTTTTTAACCATAACTATTAACAGTTTTTAATCAATTAACCTAAACAATGACAATCTTCCATAACCCTTTGAACAACCAAAAACAACCTACCCCACCTCTTGGGAATGTGGGCACCATGTTCTTAAATTTATTTCCTGCTATCTGGAGTGATGGCATCTTTTGGGGATCCTGAAAAGAAAAGTTTTGTTAAATGTCAAGTCCTGAAATAAGTAGCTGTGTCATTTGCTGCATTGGGGTTTCTCAGTCCCAGGTGGCCAGAGGTCCAGACCCTGCTGCGCCAGAGCCCTCAGATGCCCAGCAGCTCAGGTCCCCAGAAATGACTCAGATGCTTATATTATCTTCATGCTGTTTGGCCTATGGCTCAGACACATTGCTAGCTTGCTCTTACATCTTAAATCAACCCATTTCTATTAATCTGTCTGCCACGTGGCCTGTGGATGGCCCGTGGCTCACCTGTGTTCCTTACATGTTGCTCCTTTGGGCTTCAGCTCGGTCTCCTGACTCCGCCCTGCTTCTCCTACCTATGCTCTGATTTCTCCTCCTACTTCTTCTATGGCACCTGTCACGGCCCAAAACAGCTCCTTTATTTAAAGATTGAGATTCACAGCATACAGAAAGGCATTCCCACATCAGTCATTTGTTGTCCAGTCTCTGCATAACAGGAAAGTGCACAGCTTGTCTGAACTCCTGGCTATATTTAGTCTGTGAAGCTGGTTCATCTCAGCGAGCTGCCTTGAAATTGTCCTAAGCAGTTTGTAGTCCAAATCTGATCTTTGGTTGGTGTTTGTCAGCCTAGTGGATTTGTCAGAGTCCATGTGAAATCCTCATTATAGTATCTCATCTTCCTTTTGGATACTTCAAGTTCGCAATTAGGCATTGTCATGGATCACTTCAGAAAACTGATAAGAGACTAAAAACCAACACAATGCATGGGAAACTAAATTTATAACTATTTATTGAGCATAGGATTAGTAACAATAGAATAGTCCCTTATTTTTTGTTATTCTTCTGTCCCATATCAGGTGGCTCTTCTGATATGATACAGAGATTTTTTTATTTTCTTTAACAAGTATGTTTGAGTTTAGAGAAGGAGAGAGCCACACTCCAACTCTAAAGCCAGCTTTAAATTATAATTAAACTGGGACTTCAACTTACAAAAAAAACTGTAGAGGTTAAGCAATGAGATTTTACCCTATGAAGTATACTGGTACCAATAGTTATGATATTCTTTTGCTTGTAAATTTTTCTGGATAGCCTCCCTTTTGCTTTAGACATCTAGATGTTCAAGGTCTTTTTTCACTTCTTGAAGGTGGGTATTCCCAGTTGTCTGTAGAGACAAAAACAGCTGGAGATGTCAGAGGGTTCAAAAAAAAAAAAAAAAAGGCAGAAGAAGCCATGACATACACTGTTAGTCCCAGCACTTGGGAAACAGAGACAAGAGAATATCTGTGAGTTCAAAGCCAGCCTGGTCTTCAAAGCAAGTTCCAGGACAGCCATGACTGTATGACTGTTACACAGAAAACTCTGTCTCAAAAAAAAAAAAAAAAAAAGGACTGGAAGATGTAGATATATCCTCTTATATCTCTGACTATTTTTATTATACTTGAAAATGTCCCCACAATGTCTTGATGGAACAAAAGGACCTCTGTGCAGGAGATTCTGCAGCCTGGGGAATGTCCCCAGAGCATAAGGACGAGGCACATTGTCCTGTGATGACGCCTAACAAATGTTGGGACTTCACTGAGGAGGAAAGGGGTGGGTATGGGCTTCAGCATTTCCATGTGACAGTTACTTCTCCCATGGTGTCTAGGTTTCTTAGCTTAGGTCTAGAATCTTTAGAGAAAGCTCAGAGTCTCCTATGTGCCTAGGACATGCCATAGGTAGATGGGTGTCTAGAGAGTTAATGGAAAGTTCCATGTCTCAGAAGGACTTGGGCACTTTTGAGAAAGGAAAGAGAAGTTTCCTGAGTGCTGCTTGGTGGTTGGTTTAAAGTGGAAGTGAGGGATGAGGGGTATGGAGTATAGAACTTGGAGAGAAGATAGATTGCGACAGAGCTGGAGGTAGGTCATAGTGGTTGCCTGGCAATGCGTAGAAGTTAGTTAGGGCCCAGTACCTGGTAGGAAAGAAACAGGGTGCCTGAAAGGTTTCATCCTTTGATGGGTCTTTGTCCCCAGATCAGGGTCTTTGTTGGCCTGCCATTTGGAGTATGGCTGTGGATGTTCCCAGCCTCTCGGTGGCCCCTGCTAAGGAAGACTTCAGACAATATCCACTTGAACACACATGCTGGCTACTGTGAAGGGCACAAAGACTAGGATTTCTGGTTGCTCTTCTGCTCTCCCATGGGAACATTGGAACATCAGACCATGGGACCTCAGGCCATACAACTGCCTCCCCTTTGACTTGCGTCTGTCTGGAGAAAACTTCTGTAGGTGCAAAGGCAGTGCTAAGCCAAAGACTGAAATTGAAGTGTGGTGGTCATCTCCCTTATGTCATCTGCTCACATTCTCATGTGTGCTGAGCCCATGGGCCCCACTACCTTTCTGTGCCCTACCAGCCCAGGGTCAGCCTAGGAGGCCCATTTTGGCTAGCATCTTCAGCCTAGAAGCTTGGTTGTTTTTTTTCCCCCCTGGGGTCCAAATGTCAACAAGGCAAGCATGAAGGCTATAGTGGTCACTCTGGGTGGAAGGGTAAGTAGACAGCTACTGAGTCTCTGATCTTCCTGGAAGGGATGTGGAGACTGTCACAATATCCTGGATTGCCAGATAGTGGGAGATGCTAGCAAAATTTAGCTATTGGGGTACATCGATCCATAAGGCAGCTATTTTGAGTCATGATCTAAGGGACACTAAAGCCATTTCTTTGGGGTGGTGTCTAAGTGGTGTCTAGCTTGGTGGTGTCTAGGTAAGGCAAAAAAGGCTAAGTGGCTTGAGAGTCTCAAGAATGCATCTTAGAGGTGAGGATGGAGAGAGATTTTCTGCTGACTAATTCTCCATTATTGAGGCCCAGAAGGGAGGGATTCCACCTCCTATCTAGGTTATCACTAAGCCAACAAGTTGTCCCAGGGGGACAACCTTAGCTACTGCTAAGTAACTCATCAGCTCCTAGAGTAGGCATTAGAACACAGCCTGAAACCATGTTAGCCACCATGAGAGTGGGCATGAAAACTATGTTAGCTATCACTAGACACTTGTCAGCATCTATGATAGGTGTCAGGGCAGAGCCTGAACCAACTCTTGCCATACCTAAAAATACTTTAGTTCTCAGGGGCAGGCATCAAACCCAATGCTAGACACCACAGGTACTCATCAGCAACTAGGGTGGGCATCCACCACAAGCTACCAATAGGAATTTGTCAGGACCTCCAGTAGGCACCAGGGAAACCTTGAGGGCAGTGTCCAGGAACAGAATCCAAGAATCTGGGCTAGGCTTCAATAGCAGAGAAGGCCAGAAATGAGTGTCAGGTGAGAAGGAACAGTCATGACCAGTGAAGATCATGTCTGGGGTGGTCCTCACAAGACTAGAGTCCTATCAGAAAGTCAGATGATCAATAGTCTTCTGGAGACAATAGTTCGTGTTTATGCTGACTGGAAAGGGGAAAACTTGCCAATTGAAGGCAGTAGTGTTCAAACAAGCTGTGATTGGGCAGATGGAAGGTAGCTTGGCAGTGACCCTGGATCGGGATCTCCTGGCTTATGTGCACCTAAGCCCAGGAGAGAGCCTATCCGAGTTACAGCACCAAAATGTTGGTTTTGAGCATGGCATCAGACACATACTACCAGATGCCACAAAAGAGTATTCAGAGGAGTTTCTGAGTGAATAAGAGAGAATGAGAGAGGAATATAGAGGGGGCAGGGGGGAGAGAGGGAACTTTCATGTGGGGACTCCTTTTAAGAGAGTGGGTGGGCACAGATTTACATAGTCATGCCTAGGAGTGTGCCTTCTGTATGCAGTGTTCTGCCGGTGCCATGTTGGGCTCACCACGTGGAGGCTACATACTGGGAATTCTCATCCCACCTGGCACCATGTTGGGTTTACCACGTGACTACTATGTGCCATGAATCCTTACAATCTGCCCACCTTCCCTTGTGTGCTGAGCTCATGGGCATCACCAACCTGCTGCCCTACCAGTCATGGTTTAACCTCCCTGCAGGGCCCATTCTTGGCTGGCTGACTTGTCCTGGAGGATTGATTTGCCCAAGGTACAAGGTGTCAGCAGACCAAAGCCAGCCTGGCCCCTCTGGTCACCCTAGTGGAAAGAATCAAGTAGACAGCTGTGAATTTCTGTCTTGCATGAAGATTTGTGGAAGATTGTAAGAATACACTGGCTGGGTAGCTTAGGGGCAATGCTTAGACCCTGTTTCCCAAGTGCATAAGTTATTTTTTCCTGAGGCTCTTTCCCTATGGTCGAGAAAGGCATGTGCTTTCTGTAGCATTCCCTTAGGGGAGCTTACAGGCTCACCAATGTCTGTTCTCACAAACACACTCTCATCCCCATGTCCTCTTATGGGTCACTCAGTGGCTAACAGGTACACAAAGTGGAGTGTATTGTAACAGAGGAGCCATGAGGTTCCTGAGCCCCATCTCCTCACAGCACCACCACCCGCATCCTCCATGCTTCTTTGGTTCCCTTGCAGCAGGCTCAGAGACCAATGTTTTGCCAGTCAGGTTCTAGATGGTTAGTGGCCATCTTAAACTGTGGGGTTTTAGCCATTTTCATGTATTTTTCTTTGGAAAAGAGCAAGTACACCCTTAGCCTGTGATATGTAACATTCTCAGTATACTACTATCATCAAGGGGACTTGTTTTGCCTTCCCAGCAAATAGGTAACTGTGATTTCCTGGTCATGTATGTAGTATGGCCTTGAATGTGCTCCACTGGTGGCCGCACTGGTGGCCCACTAGTGGTGTTCCACTGATGGACCAGCATAGGCCTTCTGAGGGCTCCTTGGCACAGGAGATTGTGGGAGGAAACAGAGTCAAGGTGACCAGCAAAGTGATCAGCTGTGCCTTGCTGTCTGGGCATGGGAAGCGCTGTCTTAGGTTTTGTGACCGCTATGTCTTGGTGACATGAAAGGACCTCTGTGGAGGAGATTCTGTAGCCTGGGCTGCATCTGGGTATATGTGGAGAACTTGTCCTGCCTGCCAGCCAACCTTCACTGTCAAGGCCACAAGGTATGCACTAGATTTTTGCTAAGCCTTTACAAGAGCAAATACAGCTCACTTCCAGAAACCACACACACTGGTCTACATCACAGGGTCTCAGGACCAGGTTGCCACTATGGCCAAAAGTCTGTCTTCCATTGACAAATCCAAAGATCATCACTCTTTGCCATCCTCTCTCTTCTCTGTCTGCCAGGCCTTCTCTCTGTCTTTCTTTTGGTTTCTTTTAGAAATGGATTTCTCCTTGAGTTGTTCTCCAGGTAGAATTCAGGGACTCAGACTTGTCCAATAAGGTTTGGGCTTGAGAGCCACATTTCCATAACACTACAAAGGGTCTGGGAGGCACAACCACCACCACCACCATCATCATGTGCAACCAGCTTATGTGTAGAAATTCAACAAATAGATCAAGGCAGTGTGATGGGTCATGAAGAATCTCAGGAGAAAAAGCTGAAATAGGGTGTGGAAAGAAGAGTCTCCAAAATAAATATGTCAGGATGTTCCCTAAGTGCAATCTAAGAGAGGTTTCACTGTTTCTACCTCCCCTGACATCCCTTCTCTGTGATGTTGGGCAACCAGGCAGGCTACATACACCTGCGTTCTTCTGCCTAGCTCACTTCACCTAAAATCCAGAGGACCATCCATGGTCAAAAATGGAAAAGCCCTTTGTCTTGCTCTGTCCTGCCTAGGCATCATCTCACTTGGAAGAATACCTAGAGAAGGGTCTGAAATTAACAGAGGGCTCTATCTGGGGTAGTCACGGAGTATTCTCTAAACAGAAATTAGTCTTAGCAGAGCCCATAAGTAGTGACACAGAGGGCACAGTGAGTAACAATTATGGTGGTAAGTTCATGGTTGAGGGAGAGGGGCAGGTTTACACATACAGGAAGCCTTTTGATAACCATCCTTCAGCTTCAGCTGTGGTGGGCACAATGTCTGGAGTGGTCCTGTCCTGTTTGTCTTTGGGTGACAGGTTGTAGGGGTTTGTGAAGTTTCTTTTTCGTGGCTTGGTGTATGAGAACATTTTGTGGTAAATATAGAAAGGGTGACTGGATTGCTTTTTGGCATAGCTTTTCTGGCAGTTCTTGGAACTAAGCTTCATACAAACACCCACACCCTATCTGACCTCCAGGGTTATGCCTTTGTAGCCTCAGAGCCAATAACTCCAATAGACTTTGTAGAGAGGGGGTGTTGGAAGTGAAGATCTATTGTTTTCTGTAGGCAGAGAGTGGTCTTGTTCTAGGGAGCATCACAGAAGATGTGAGCAGTGTAGAAGTGGATCTCTGGAGACTCTTATTGCTCATTGAAGGAAGGCTTCCTGTTGAGAAGTGAAAAGCATCTCCCAACAGAACTTGGTCTATCTTCTTGTATCCAGACAGACCAACTTTTTCTGGATAGCTTGAATAAGACTGAACATAGGAGCCAGGAAGCCAGGGACAGAAAGACTGAGAGATAGAAGAGGAGAGAGAGAGAGAGAGAGAGAGAGAGAGAGAGAGAGAGAGAGAGAGAGAGAGAGAGAGAGAGAGAGAGAGAGAGAGAGAGAGAGAGAGAGAATGAATAAGTGTGTATGTGGTTTGGTGTTTTTATTCAGGCTTTTATTCTGTTTCTCAACACTTGGTTCTGCTCCATGGTTCTGGCCCCCAGATGATAAGGATGAAAGCAACTTTATGGATTTCTGTGAGGACCCCTGCAATTGAGTGGACAGTCACTGGGGAGAATAGGAGTAAGTATGTGCTGCAGTCATCCTGGCGTAAAAAGTGAGAACTGCTACTTCTCTCATGGTATCTAGATTGCCTTTCCTTGACTTTCCTTGCATCTCTTGAGAGAGCTCCAAGTCTCCTGTGTACCTAGGTCAGGCTAGAAGTAGGTGAGTGTCCAGAGAAGTTAAAGAAAGTTCCATGTCTGAGAGTGGCTGGAGGACTTTGGAGAAAGGTAAGAAGTTTCCTGAGTGTTGCCTAGCATTTGATGTAGGGTGGATGAAGGGTGAGGAGTGAAGAGCTGTGGAGAGATGAAAGATTGTGATAGAGCTTGAGGTAGGTCAGAATGGTTGCCTGGTGATGCCTAGAAGATGGCTAGGGACCAGGGCCTGCTAAACAAGGGGGCAGAAGGGCTGGAATGTTTCATCCTTTGATGTATCTTTAAGGGGCAAAAGGGGTGTAACATAACAATAAGATTCTGGCCCAGACTAGCTCCACAGTTCAAACCCACCTGCTGCCACTTATCTGGAGCAGTAATCCCCAAATCCCTAAGAAACTCACAGATGCTTATTATTAACTTCATGCTGTTTGGCCTATGGTCTCTGGACCATTCCCTCAGTGTAGCTTGCAGGTTTGCCTGTGTCTTGTCCTCCAGCAACCTTTGAGGCATCCACACTCAGAACTAGGAGCTCTTAGGGAGCTTCCTTCAGAGACTGGTAGGTATCCAATGTGCTGTGTAGAAGCTGAGTGCAGTGGAGGAGCTTTAAGGGTTCCGAGACCTCCATCTCCAAACTCTATCCTGACTCACATCTTCCAGACTTCCTAGGGTCCCATGAAATAGGCCTAAAAAGCCAAGTGTGGCCAGTCTGGTCCTAGATGGTTTTCCACCGTCTTGGACTGGGGTGGTAGCCCTTTGCCAGTTTTGTGGTTTGGTAAGGTGCACCAGAATGCACCAGTTGACTGTAGCAGTCAGCATTGCCGGTGCACTACTGCCATCTAGTGGATATATTTTGAACATCCTTCCAGCAGGTTCCCCGTACATCTCTAGACATGAAGACAGACAGCCTAGGAGAGTGGTGGTACCACAGCACAGATGCAGGTCTCCTCAGAACTCCTTGGCCCAGAAAAGCTGTGGGAGCAGGCAGGGTCAAAGTGGCAAGCCCAGACACCATGGGGATTGGCTGGCTTGGCACCGGAAGTACAGCCCCCAGGTCACAGGGCCCACCATGTTTGGAGGTATGAGAAGATATCTCTGTGTGCAGGAGATTCTGCAACTGGGCTGCATCTGAGTTCATGTGGGGAACTTGTCCTCCACTTGACTTGGCTTATTTTGAAGCTCTTGGAAATCAAACCCTGCAGCTCACTGTGTGTGTCCAGTGAGCCCTCCTGCTCATCTGCCTGTTAGCCTGTGCAAGGCCACCCAGGCACCCAGTAGCTTTAGGATGAGTCTGCCCAGAAGCTCTCACTGCTCACTTCTGGAAACCACACACACTGCCTAGGATGTCAAGGGCCTCAGGACCAGCTTGCTAATGTGGCCAAAAGTCTGTCATCCATTGAACTCCTTCCCTGCTATCCCCCTGTCCTGTCTGTCTGTCTGGGCTCTATGGATTTCTTTTGGTTGCTTTTAGAAATGTCTGTTTACAGACCTGTGCTACAGGTGGAATTTGGGGACTGGGTACTGTCAGATAAGATTTGCACTCCAGAGCCACATCCCCAGAACCGTATAAAGGAAGTGGGAGGCAGCATCACCATCATCACTATCATCACAGTTCACCTGCATGTGTGTAGCTGTAGGACATGGGACTCACAGAGGTAAGGGTGGTGGCTCAGAGACAATGCCAGTAGAAGCAGCCAGAGTAGGGTGTAGCCTGAGTGGTGCCCCAAAGGGCTCAGGCTGTCCATTAGGAGCCATCCAGGGCATATTTCACGGCTCCTACTGCCCCTTACCTGCCTCTTCTCTGTGATGTGCAGCACCAGGCATGCTGTTTAATCCTGCATCCTCCTGCCTAGCTCAGTTTGCCTAAAATCCAGGGGGACCTGCCAGGGCAAAAGATGGAACTGCCCCTTTTCTTACTCTGTCCTGTCTAGACATCATCTCAGCTAGAAGAATACTTAGATCATGCTCTGAAATTAACAGAGGGCACTATCTGATATATTAGAACTGTTGTGAGTGTGCATTTGTGATTGTGTATGTGTGTTTTTCCTTCGAGTCTTCTCTAACAGGAAATTATTCCGGTGAGTGCCCATTATCAGTACCAGAGCGGTCACTGTGTAAAAGTTATGGTGGTCAGCTAAAGTCTGAAGGGAAAAGACAGGTTGGTATGAAGAAGGAAGTCTTTTAGATAAACTTTCTTTAGCATATCTCTTATTTGGATTGCAAGTTCCTCTGGAATAGGGAACTAAGCCTTCTCTATATTTGTGTCAGCTCTCAAGGAGCTTAATGTGAATGGATATTTATTCTGATTTTTATTCTGTTATATACATCACATGATATACATGAGGATTCGGACATCTGTATATTACAAAGTTCTATACAACTGTATCATATTTTATTTCATTTTCTAAATGCTAAAAGTTGAAAGAAAAATCCAAAATGAAGTGTAGTAGCTCACATCTATAATCCAGGTCCTCAAGAGATTGATTTGGGATCTCATATTCAAGGTCTACCTTGATTACATAGAAAATACCAGCCATTTCTGAGCTGTATATAGACATATACCCAAAGTAAAGCAACACTGAAAGCATAGACAAATGAAGAGTTGTGGGTTTCATTGCAGTATTGGAATTAAATCTGAATTTAGCTGCTTTTTTCTTTTGAAAGTTTTTAGAAGTTTCCTTACATTTTTTTCCTATTAGTAAGAAGCAGCAGCAGCAGCTCAGAAAATAATAAGACACACAGTGCACAATCATAAGGGCAGACACAACACTAACATATTTAGAATACAATCTAAGCGAAAATAAATTAATTTTAAAAAAGAAACTCATCCTCCTACATTGTTACCTACAATTAGGGTTTAGGAAGTTGTTATTGTTTAAATTCTAAGTCGTTGGTTTGATAGCTACTTTTTTGTTTATGTTTTGGGTAGGACTTTTTGCTTGTTTTTTGGGGTTTTAAGACAAGGCTTAAATATATATCCCAGGCTGCCCTTGAACTCACAATTGACTTACCTCTGCATTTACATGATGATTATAAGCATAAATACACCCAACTAAAGCTACTAAATTAAGAACAGTTTACTACTAGCATTAGATTTGATAGATAAAAGGGAAATGCCTAAGAATTCTAGAAGTTTTGCTATTTACTTAGATAAAGTATATTTTGATGAATCTGTTCTTTTTCATTTTATTATTTTTTACAGAAAAAAATGTCCTTTTTTATTCATATATCCTCATGCTCTACCTCCTCCCTTCTCTCCTCCCAGTCCCTCCCAGTCAGCCTTCAGCCTCCCCACTCCTCACCCACCCATTCCCTCCCCTAAAAGACAAGAAGTCCCAAGATGTGTCAGATCAGTTTGGCACATCCACTCCAGAAAATTTTGATTTCCTCATCCTCAAGTCAAGGTTGGGTTAGGTGTTCCTCTGCAAGGAATGAGCGCCAAGGTGCCAGCTCATGCACAGGAACATAGTCTGATCAGACCTCTCCAGGCTCCAAATATTTATTGGCAGTTGCCTACCCTTGGAAGGCCTATCTCCTTTGCACAGTGGATCTCCAGTGGCTATTTTTGATTCAGTGAGCTCCCCAGATCTCCAGCCATCTCTGTGGGACTCCTGCTCATAATCCCTGACCCCTCACTCATACAGACCCTCCCCACCTTGAGCTCCAGCTGGAACAGGAGTTTGGCCCAGTGCTCAGCCAAAGATCTCTGCCTTCACCTCTATTCATTGTTGGATGTAGGTTCTGTGATGACATTTAGGGTGGTTATTCATTTGATGATAGGGGAAGTCCTGTTTAGGCATCTCCTACAGTAATGGTTGTAGACCTAGCCAGGGACATCCTGTGAGTTCTTGGAGGTTTCTCTAGCACTCAGTCTCTTTAAAACCACACATTGACTTCCTCTATCAAGATATTCATCTTTTTTCTCCCTCGTTTTTGTTCCTCTCACCCAACCATCTCCTTCTTTCATGAGTTTTCCCCAACTTTTCTTGGGTGCAACCCATTATGACCCCAATTTGCTAAGGTGATCTTCTCTATTTATTCTTCTTAGGGGATTATCTGGGTGTCTCTCTTAAGTTCATTCTGATCCCAAGCATTTCAGAGGTTGTGGTTTGCAGCTTGGGTATTCTTTGCTTTTGTATAAAATCCACTTATGAGTGAGTACATCCCATGCCTATATTTCTGGGACTGTGATACCCCACGCAGGAGGATATTCTCTAAATCCATCCATTTGTCTCAAAATTTTAGGATGTCATTTTTTTTTTCCTGCTGAGTAGTACATTGTGTAGATGTACCACAGTTTGTTAATCCATTCTTCAGTTAGAGGCATCTAAATTGCTTCCAGGTTCTTGCTATTATGAATAATGCTGCTATGAACATGGTCAAGCTAATGTGTTTGGGGTAAGAATGTGCGTCCTTTGGGTCTGTGCCCAATTAGTGATATTGCTGGATTCTTGGGGAGATTGATTCAGTTTTCTGAGGAAACCCATACTCCATTCCAGAGTGGCTTACAAGTTTACATTCCCACCATCAGTGGAGGAGTGTTTCCCTTCCTCCACATCCTCTCCAGCATAGACTGTTATCTGTGTTTTGAGCTTAACCATTCTGACAGGTATAAGGTGGTATCTCAAAGTTCTTTTGATTTTCATTTCTCTGATGGCTAAAGATGCTGAGCGTTTTTTTAGTGCCTTTCAGCCTTTTGGAATTCTTCTGTTGAGAATTCCCTTTTAACTCTGAAACCCATGTTTTAATTGGATTATTTAGGTTTTGGGGCTCTAGTTTCTTGAATTCTCTATATATTTTAGAGATCAGTCCTCTTTCAGATGTAGAGCTGGTGAAGATCTTTTCCCATTCTGTAGGCTGTCATTTGTCTTATTGACTGTGTCCTTTGCCTTAAAGAAGCTTCTCAGTTTCAGATTGTTCTTAGTGTCTGTGCTAATGGTGTTATATTTAGGAAGTGGTCACCGGTGCCAATGCCTTTCCCACTTTCTTTTCTACCAAGTTCAATGTAGCTGGGTTTATGCTAAGGTCTTTGATCCACTTGGATTTGAGTTTTGTGAAGGGTGATAGGTTTGAATCTATTTGCATTCTTCTGTATACTACCATCTGGTTATGTAGAACACCATTTGTTGAATCTTTTTCCATTAAATATTTTTGGCCTCTTTGTCAAAAATCAGGCATTCATAGGAGTGTGGGTTAATGTCAGGTTCTTCATTTCAATTCCATTGATCCACAAGTCCGTTTTTATGTCAGTACCAGGCTGCTTTTATTACTGTAGCTCTACAATATAACTTGAAGTCAGGGATGGTGATTCCTCCTAAAGTTCTTTTATTGAGAATTTTTTTTTTTTTTTTTTTTGCAATTCTGGGTTTCCTGTTCTTCCATACAAAGTTATGTATTGTTCTTTCAAGGTGTGTAAAAAAATTGTGTTGAAATTTTAATGGGAATTGCATTGATGGTTGCCTTTGGTAAAATTGCCATTTTTACTATGTTGATTCTACCTATCCAGGATTCATGGGAGATCTTTCCGTTTTCTGATATCCTCTTCAATTTCCTTCCTCGGCGGCTTTATTTTATCAAATAGGTCTGCTACTTCTTTGGTTACAGTTACACCAAGATATTTAATGGTATTTGCAGCTATTATAAAGGGTGATGTTTCCCTTACTTGTTTTTCAGAGCTTTTATCCTTAGTGAATGGGAGGGCTATTGATTATTTTTTTAGTTTTAATTTTTGAGTTAATTGCCGAAGGTGTTTATAAACTGAAAGAGTTTCCTGGTAGAATTTTGGGGGTCACTTTTGTATACGATCATATCATCTACAAATAGAGATAGTTTGACTTCTTTCCTTTGATTTTGGATCTCCTTAGTCTCCTTTTATTATTATTACTTTAGCTAAAACTTTGAGAACTATATTGAATAGATGAGGAGAGAGAGAACAGCCTGGTCTTGTTCTTGATTTTAGTGGGATTGCTTTCAGTGTTTCTCCATTTAGTTTGATGTTGGCTGTCAGTTTGCTGTATATCGCCTTTACTATAATTAGGTATTTTTCCCTATACTCCTGATCTCTCCAGGACTTTTTATCATGAAGGGTGTTGGATTTTATCAAAGGCTTTTTCAGCATCTAAGGAAATGATCATGTGTTTTTTTCTTTCAGTTTGTTTATATGATGGATGACATTCACAGTGTTTCCGATGTTGAAACATCCCTTCATCTCTGAGTTGAAACCTATTTGATTGTAGTGGTTTTTTTTTTTTTTTTTGATATGTTGTTGAATTAAGTTTGCCAGAATTTTATTGAGTATTTTTGTATCAATGTTCATGAAGGAGACTGGTCTGTAATTCTCTTTTTTTGTTGCATTTTTGAGTGGCTTGGGAATCAGGTTGATTTGTGGCATCCTAAAAAGAGGTAGGCAATGTTCCTCCAGGTTCTACTATTTGGAACAGTTTGAGGAGTATCGGTATTAGTTCTTCTTTGAATGTCTGATAGAATTCTGCCCTAAAGCCATCTGGTCCTGGGTTTGTTTTTTGTTTTTGTTTTTTTTGTTTTTTTTTTTTTTAACTTGGGATACTTTTAATAATAGCTTTAATTTCTTTTGGGGTTATAGTTATGTTTAGGTCTTTAACCTGATCTTGATTTAATTTTGGTAGGAGTTGCCTGTCCAGAAAGCTGTCCATTGCTTTTAGGTTTTCCATTTTAGTGGAGTATAGATTTTCAAAGTGTGACTTGATAATTCTCTGGATTTTCTGGGTGTCTATTTTTATTTCTGCCTTTTCATTTCTGATTCTGTTAATATGGATACTCTCTCTCTGCTTCTTAGTTAGTTTGGATAATTGTTTTTCTATCTAGTGGACTTCTCAAAGGACCAACTCTTTGATTCATTGATTCTTAGTATTGTTCTCTTTGTTTCAATTGTATCGATTTCAGCCCTATGTTTGATTATTTCCTGCAGTCTATTCCTTCTAGGTGAGTTTGCTTCTAATTGTTCTGAAGCCTTCAGCTGTGCTGTTAGGTCTCTTGTGTGAAATTTATCTAGGTTTGTCCTATAGGAATCTAGTGCTATGAGTTTTCCTATTAACACTACTTTCATTGTGTCCCATAATTTTGGGTAAGTTGTAGATTCATTTTAATTAAACACTAGGAAGTCTTTGACTTCTTAATTTCTTCCTTGAATTAGAGGTGGTTCAACTAAGTTTCCATAAATTTGTATGTTTTCTGTGTTTTTTGTTGTTCTTGAACTCTAGCTTTAGACCATGGTGGTCTGATATGATACAAGGAGTTATTCCCAGTTTTTTGTATCTATTGGTATTTGTGTTGTGACTGAGTGTATGTTCAATTTTAGAGAAAATTCCATGGGGTGCTGAGAAATATGTATATTCCTTTGTGTTTGGGGGGAAGGTTCTGTATAAATCTATTAGGACCATTTGGGTCATAATATCTGTTAGAACCCATATTTTCTCTGTTGAGTTTCTTTCTGGTTGACCTATCTAAGGGTAAAAGTTGGTTATTGAAGTCTCCTATTATTGGTGTGTGGGTTTTGATGTGAGGTTTAATTAGTAGTGTTTCTTTTGTATATGTAGGTAACCTTGTGTTGGGGGCATAAATATTCAGGATTAATACTTCATCTTTGTGGATTTTTCCTGAGATGAACAAGTACTGTTCGTCCTGATCTTTTTCGATCGATTTTAGTTTGAAGTCTATGTTGTTAAATATTAGGGTGTTTCTTAGGTCCATTTGATTGGAATGTCTTTCCCACCCCTTTACTCTGAGCCTGTGTCTGTTTAAGGTTGAGGTGTATCATTTTTATGCAGCAGAAGGATGTATTCTGCTTTTGTATACATGTGTCTTTGTACAGGTGAATTGAGTCCACTGATATTAAGAGATATTAATGACTAGTGATTATTATTTCCTGTTATTTTTGATGGTAGCTTGTGTGTATTTCCCTTCTTTTGTTTTTACCTTCTGTGGGATTATCAATTGTTTGTAGTTTCAATGGTGTATCTGGTTTCCTTAGGTTGGAATTTTCCCCCTAGTGTTTTATGTAGGGCTGGATTTGTGGCTAGGTATTGTTTAAATCTGGTTTTGTCATGAAATATCTTGTTTACTCCATCTATAGTAATTGATAGTTTTGCTGGGTATAATAGTCTGGGTTGGTAGCCATGCCCTTTAGTGTCTGTATAACATCTGACCAGGACCTTCTTGCTTTCATTATTTCCATTGAATAGTTTGGCATTATTCTGATGGGTCTGCCTTTATAGGTAATTTGGCCTTTTTCCTTTGCAGCTCTTAGTATATTTTCTTTGTTCTGTAGGTTTAGTGGCTTGGTTTTTATATGCAAGCAAATTTTTTCGGGGAGGGGGTCTCGTCTATTTGGTGTTCTGTAAGCTTCTTGTGTTTTTATAGGCATTTCCTTCTTTAGTTTGGAAAGTTTGCTTCTGGATTTTGTTAAATATATTTTTTGGACTTTGGTCTGGTATTCCTCTCCTTCTTTGATTCTAATTATTCTGAAGTTTGGTTTTTTTATAGTGTACCAGATTTCCTGGATGTTTTGTGTTATAACTATTTGGTAATGTTTTCTTTAACTGACATATCTATTTCCATTATTGAATTTTTCACTCCAGAGATTCTCTCTTCCATCTCTTGCATTCTGTTGTTTATGCATGGATCAGTAGTTCCAGTTCCTTTTTCAGGTTTTCTATTTCCAGCTTTGTCTCAGTTTGTTCCTTCTTTATTGCTTCTATTTTAATTTTTAATTCTTGGAATGCTTCATTCACCTGCTTGTTTTTCTTTGTTTTCTTTACTTTCTTTCAGGGATTTGTTCATCTCTTCTAATTTTTTTGTTTGTATTTTCTTCTATTTCTTTAAGACTTTTTAAAATATCCTCTTTATCCTCTTTTAAAGCTTCTATTATCTTCCTAAAGTTGTTTTGAATGTCGTTTCCTTCTGTTTCCTCTTCCTTGTTATGTTCAGATCTTGATGTTGTAGACCCACCAGCTTCTTCTGGTGGTGTCTTGTTGTTCTTTATATTGTTATATGTATTCTTGCTCTGGCATCTGCCCACTGCTTCCTTGGTTCACTCTTAGTCAGCTCTTGGTAGACTCTTAGTCAGTTCTGAGCCTGGGTGCTGAGTGTCTCCAGTAATTATAGGGGGTGCTCTTATTTGGTTCTTAGTTGGCTAAGGAACTATGTGTCTCCAATTGTCACAGGTGTCTTTCTTGATAGGGCCTTAGTTGGCTCTTAGTCATCTGTGGACCAGAAGGCTTCTGAGTCTCCAGTTGTTGGTGTGTGATGGAGCATATTGCAGTTTTGGCATGGTTTGGCCCATGGGATGTCCCTTCAGCTGTGTTTTTCTGGAGATTGGGCTTGGGGGTGCTCTCTCAGATTTCTTTGGTTTAGGGTGGAGGTTGGTGTGGTTGGGGTGCTGGGGACAGTGTCCCTGGGTCAGGGTTCAGAGTCCCCAGTCTCCACTTAGCCTGAGGGTCAGGTGCTTCTTACTCTTAGTCACCTGTGGACCAGGAAGGTGGCTTCAGGTTTATGATTGCATTTTTGGGCTTGAGAGATTGCTTAGTCATTAAAGGCTAGGCTCACAACCAAAAATAAATCTGTTCCTATGGTTTTTTTTTTTTGTCATGTGTTTTCATGGCTCTCTTATGTTAGATACGGCCAGAAAGAGCTCCATATACAAGCACAAGAATGAGTTTAATGCTATTTCATGGGAAGGCCTTTAGAAGAAAGAGTCCAACAGAGAACATTTCATGGCTCAGATTAGCACTAATATTGAACAAATGGTGTGTATGTTCTACTTCCATCTGTTCTGTAATAGGAATATTCCATGCAAGAGATGTGGCCTCCAAATATATTGAAGGAAAGTACCACAAAAAGTTTTACATCATCTCAATAATACAAACTCTATAGTTTCCATTTGTGCTTATTATCAATTCAAATATTTCAGCTCAAGAAAAAATAATTTCAAAGATATTGTACAGTAGTACATCTTTTCTGTAGTTCCCCCAAACCTTCTTTTATTACATATTTTAGAAGTAGACAATAATCAGAGTGGCAGTGCAATGCATTCATAGAATATTTATAACATTTAATGACATACTTTCACCAAAGTTTCTATCTTTATGCTAACAAAGTTTACTCTTTTAATCTTTTGTTTTAAGTCTGGAAGTTGGGGTTGATGCTGTCACTCACAACTGCAACTTTTGATTAGACACTTACTTGATAGTTAACACAGACAACACATTGAGTTGGAAACCTGTTCTATTCCTGACTGTAGCTGGACCCCAACTCTTCTATTTTTAGGTTTTTGTTTGTCTGACACACTTCTACTAACATATTTACCTTCCAATTTTTCTGCAGAGGCACCAAGTCTGAAGGAGGCAGAAGAAAATATGAGCACTTCCTAAGTAGATCTAGACCTGTGGCAGCCAAGGGCAAACAGGCCCATCTCACCACCCTGAAGCACAAACAAGTACCTTGGTGGAAGAAACTTGGTGAAGAACCAGGAAATTAGATTGATGTTCCAAAGGATGAACTTAGTATAGAATTAGGAATTTATTTGTTGGTATAAAACCCCCACTCCAGAGGGTTACTGGGAAAGCCAGCAATCTTGGGTTTTTGGAAATTGTTAGTTTTGCCTCTGAGCTACCAGTGGCTTTCCAGAGGATCTTCTCCTCATCCAACACTTGAAAGCATCAAGCAGAGCACTGCCTACCTTGCTCTCATTTTTTTCTTTCTCTATACCCTATCTCTATTCACAAGCAGATGGTAGGCTTTTATTGTGGGACAGATCTCAGTGTGAAAAATCTTATTGTTGACATGAAATATGATTTTTTTAATTTATGTTTTCTAACTAATAGTTGGATTTTAAAAATATACATATTGTGTTTCTGAAAATCTTATTTCAATTTTTATAGAATTTTTATTCTTATTATTAATACCATTATATTTTTACCTTGACAAAGTTTAGAAAGAGAAGTCAATTAAAAAATATTTCTTTATCTGAAAAATTAGAGAAGAAATACAGAGGGAAACCATAGGTTATAGTTCCTACATTGTAGTAAAAATACATTTTTAAAATTATTTTTTGAGAATCTGTGCTTTGTCTTCATTTGTGTCTGTGTGAGGATATTGGATTCCTTGGAATTAGAGTTACAGATAGTTGTAAACTGTCATGTGGATGCTGGGAACAGAACTGAGGTCCAGTGTTCTTACTGCTGAGTAATCTCTCTAGCCAGCACCCTCCACAATAATGTATTTTTTAAAAAATGGGACTCACTATGTAGCTCTGGCTAGCCTAGAATTTGCTAGACCAGCCTGGTCTCAAACTCGCAAAAATCTACCTGCTCTGCCTCCCAATGTTGGGATTAGAGGCATGTGCCACCATGCTTTGCTATTGTATTTGCATATTTCCTCTAGTAATTATAAGATGAAAATAAGTTCAATTACTCTTTTTTACTCTTATTTTTATTTGAGTATGAAAGCGTTCTGTATGACCATGTGGTGGTCTGTATGAAAAACTTCCAGAGGAAGGTGAGAGATTCCTCCAGAGCTCAAGTTCTAGGGGGCTGTGAGATATCAGATATTGGTACTGGGAACCTGACTTGGGTCCTCTGCAAGAGTAAGTGCTCTTAAATACTCAGCTATCTCTCCAGTCTCCATGTTTTTCAAGAGTATAGTTTTTAATTGTCCCATGAGATGATTCACTGGCATATATTTTATATGTGTATGTATACATATATATGACAAATATTTGAATAAATGTTAAGTTGAAGATAAAATATGTAGAAGATGCCCAAGGCTGTAGCAAAGCTTTTAGGATGTCTATTTGTCATGGAAAAGGTGAAGGGGTCCCTTGGGAAAATAACTATTGAGGGGAGAGAGAATAACAGTAAATCAGAAGAGTAAGATCATTTTTAAAAATCTTTTTATTTTTTACAATTCCTATATGTATGCAATGTTTTTGGATCAGGAACCCTCTTAGCTTCTCTTCTCCCCTTCCCAGTCCCCATAGAAAAATCTTTAGCAATCTCTCCTACCTTCATGTCTTAAAAAACAAACAAAACCACTATGTTTAATTAGGGTTTGCCTACATGTGCAAGAGTATGGTGATATATTGTGTATCAAATAAAGCATACCTTAAGATCATAGGGCACAGCCAGACACAGAGTTAGTCACAGAGGTCAGGCAGTGGTAACACACACCTTTAATCTTAACATTTGTGAGGTAGAGTTAGAGAGATCTGTCTGGATCTCTGTGAGTTCAAGGATACACTCAGTTACATGAGATTAATCCAGTCCAAAGAGAAACATGGCCAGTCAGTGGTGGCACACGTGTTTAATCCCAGCATTGGGATGCCCTGCCTCTGCTCCCAGTACTTGGGAAGCACACAAATCTTTAATCTTAGCCCTAGAAAGGTTGAATAGGAAGGAATATGGTATGGAAGAAAGAGGAAGATAAGTCAGGAGGAGACAGAGTTCCAGGTTAACATTTCCTGTTCAATCTTATTGGAGAAAGGATCCCATTCTCTGAGTAACTACTTCATTTTACATTCTTCATCCAGGATAAAAAGAGGGATGTACATGAGGATACCCCCTGTGGTCTGAGGATTCAGTAGTGGTGAGAAGTGACTGGTTTATTCCTCTGTCTTTCTTTATTATTCAGCCTTTCCCTAATATCTGTCTCTGGGTTATATTAAAAGATCAATTAGAATTCATGCAACACATGGGTGAGGGATTGTTTACCAAATCATGAGCAATTTATTAATGGCAACATCATTGAAAAAGATTGCCCTCCTCCCCAAAAGGCATAAACTGCAAATAGCTATTTAACTAGGAGTGGGGCCTCATGTGCTCCTGCATTCATGCTGGAATACTGATAAACTTCATCTTGAGTGATATTATGCTTTTCAAGTTACAATAGCTGCTGGTTAATCAATGTATGCAACAGCCATGTCACATCCAGAAGACAGATTTTCAAGGCACTTCTCCACACCTTCCAGTCTGTACATTCTTCCTGTCTTCTGTGCTCTCTAAGCCATGGTGGTAGGTAATGGTCTTGATGTATTTTTTAAGAATGAGTACTTGATAGTTCCTTATACTCAGTACTTTGGCTAGTTACAAATATATGAATTCTCATATGCCCATGGCAAAAGGAAACATTACTAACTAGTGGGTATATAAAAATTTACAAGGCAATGTGGGAAATTGTCTATTTAGCAAAACAATAGAAGTTCCTTTGTAGTGTCTGTATCTTTTGATATGATTTACAGTACCAGGCATAAGTTTTCTTCTGTAGAGCATGCCTGATATCCAACCAGAAAGGGGTTGGTAACTCCTAAATATTCTTGCCATTGTTGCCCCAGTTGCACACATCTTATGCAGCAGGCCAGTATAGCAGCATGCAGGGTCCACTGTAGGCTAAGACCAATGATAACTTTTCTTTCCCAGCAGCCCAATTCTTACTTTCTAGTACGAGGAAGGCTAGTAAATAAGAGCTTTACCTATGAAACTTAGGTCTTGCTCCCAAGGTGTACAAATATTTCAGAATCTAAAATATTTCAAAGTCTTAAAACCATTTTTACAGAGCAATTCATTCTGTATAAAATTCATTTTTAGTAACCTGAGCAGAACACGCACTGCCTTACTCGTAGGCATCTATACAGCATTACCTTGTAGAAATGCAAAAATTACAGTTAGTGGTTCTTTCTGGATGGGCATTTAGATCATTTTCCATCACGAGCAATAAAATACTGCTGCGGTGACATCTTTGTGTCTCTGTGGTTATACCTATGTGAGGCTATATGTGGAAAAATAATAAACTTAAGGGCTTATTACTATGAATCTATTATTTGTCTGTTTGGTTTATATACTTACTACTAATATAAAGAAGGTCACCTACTTGATTATTAACATGGTATCCTCATGTACATCCCTCTTTTTATCCTGGATGAAGAATGTAAAATGAAGTAGTTACTCAGAGAATGGGATCCTTTTGTGTGTCTCCACCAAGCAAGAAGCTTTGCATAGGTGTGTTAGGGAACAAGTTACTTAAATCCCTGTGTCTCAGTGTAGTCATCTTATAATTAGGGATATTGATATTGATAGTACCTCTATTTAGCATTTTTGGATAAAATGAACAATGAGGATAAATATGTCTATGTAAAGGCTTGGAGCATTGCTGACAGGGCACTACTTATGTCTATATGCTGTAGTACCTGTTAATTTCCATGTTAATAAAAATCAGTTTTCATGTGTAAAATGTTATTTTTCTTCTCTAATTGTAAAGAAATAACCCAATATAGAATTTGATTTTTTTCTAGCTGTCTTACTAACTCTTCAGCCTGGTTGTGGATCACTTTGAAAATTAAAAAAAAAAGCAATGAGATGCAATCAAATATGCATAAAATGAACTGAAAGTGTGAATCCAAGATGTTCGGTGGGCATGTGATTTAAATTCCAAAGCATATGGTGTGGGAATATGTACACACAGGCACACAAATTTGCTATTTCATTATTTTGCTTATATTTCTGTGCTTGTTTAATGTGTTCTGTGTGGTTAAGGGCATGAAATTGATTTTATTATTTTTATAACTCTTAATGAAACATTACATACCAGATACATGATTTTAAAATAGTAATTTTCAATAAAAAGTAAAGACTTTGAGAAATAAGCATTTTTATTTTGTTTCAATTTTATTTTCATTTTATTTATATGGCTGTTTTGTCTGCATGTATATCTTTGTACTTTTTGTGTTCTTTCTGTCCCTAGAGTCTAAAACGGTTGGCAGATGTGCTAGAAGAGGAGTTAAAAATGGTTTTGAACTACCATGTGTGTGCCAAGAATCAAACCTATATATTTTCTGGAAGAACAACCAGTGATCTTTCTGAGTCAGGTCTCCAGACCCATGGTTTTATTTTGATTCATAGTGAATCTTCATAAAAATGTCACGTCTTGTGGCAGAGGATGTGTGGAGAGCATGGACTTGGAGAGCTTATTTTATTGGCCTATTTTATAGAAGCTTGCCCTTCACATGGAGCTCTGTTTTATCTGTCTGTTTAGTTGCTGTTTGCAATTCTGGTGCTTTATAAAATGACAGAAATCAATTGTTTTGTGAAATTTATTAACACAATGTTTTTAGTTGCTGATTCTTACAAATGTATTTGATATTTATGTTTTTCCATAAGCTTTTTAGAGAGGGACAACTATCTTGCTCCATTTAGCATTCATTTGCTTAGATTCCTAGTCTTTGAACTGTACAAAGAACTCAACTCTGTGAAGGATGCCTTCCCATTTTTGTGTTTTACTTTCAGCTACAGAACCCACTCTTTAGCCATGGAACTACATTATTTGTCTTTAACTGGCCCTTGTCAGTATTCTTCTTAAGGGGAAAGACTGTCATTGACAAGGTAAAGTGTCTTTGGAGCACATTTTGATGAAGCTACTGAGCCAGAAAGCTGTGACTAGCTGTAGATCAGTGCTTTTTCTACTTTTCTATCCCTTTCCTATCAATTTCTGGGATTTTTTTTTCAGTCAATCTATCATATCTTTTAATGATACTGTGTAAAATATTTAAAGTATAGTGCTTTGAGTGAGTATATATACATGTGCTGCATCCTACCAAGCTATATTTTCACATTTCTCTAAAGAAGTTTTGGCTTAAGGACAGTTGAGGAATCCTATGCCTAATATTCCAGTATTTTTTTCTCATTAATCCCAAAAGTAAGACTACTGCAGTCCAAAGTACATAGGGAAGTAGGTGTAGGTGGAAAAGGGCTGCAGTACAGAGTTGGGGATTATTTGGAGAATCTGATCTGAAAGTGTTAGAAAACAGCCAACTGTTTATAGGTCAGGGTTTGTGACAAAAATCTAGTCCCTATGAATACATTATTTACCCTGAGTTGATTAAAACCCATTGTATGCCTGAATCCCAATATCATAAGAATCACTTGGCTGAAAGTTACCTCACTGGAACTTAAAATGATTTATGTATGTAATGGTGTATGTGAATGTACATATGCCACAACACAAGTGTCAGAATATGAGAAAAATTATAGGAATAAAATGGGTGAGCTAGAGATTGGACTTATGACATCAGGGTTAGAAGCACCCAACTTTACTCATGAAAATTATACTCTGGCATTTATTTGCAGTTCTGAAAAAATGTTATGTACAAGTTGTTTGGTCCTGAGAATAAACTAACACATTGCACACACACACACACACACACACACACACACACACACACACACACAGAAAAGGATAGCAGTATCGTTTTCATTTGCAAATAGAATTCATTATTCAATTTCTCCTGTTTTCAATTATCCTTTGATTAATATATTTACAATCTGAAAAGAAGGGAATTTTCTTACTAATGCAATATTTCAACTAATCTTTTTGCCTATCAATGAGACATCTTTGTTGTAAATGTCGGTGTTTTGCCAGACTGTGACCTTATCTTTATCACCATATGAAGATGGACAAAAGTAGACTCTATAACATTGTCTTCCAGTTTCCTGTCATGGCCTAAAAATATATAGTCATATTATTGAAATACACAACAATTTAAAAAATAAATCTCATTGCCATTACATTATGTGGTTCCTCTCAATAATTTTCTTAGAAGGCAATAGTTCAAGATAATGTGTCAAATGGATAATTAATGAGGACATAAGGATGAATGTAAGTTCAAATAATATATAACTATTCATAGCACATCAAGTTATACTGTAAAATATACAGTTGATTTCTGACTATCCTACCTAATTGCATCTCTTTGAGATAGACAAAAATGTCTCTTTGGATACACACGAGATATTTCATGTTTTTATATTGGTTATTAAGCATTTTAACATTAACATTATTAAGAGGCTTTGACAAATTAACAAATGTTGGGAGTACTTCATCTACCCTTAAATTTGTACTCAAGAGACAGACACATCAAGTACACCTTCAAAGGTATCCCTGACATCTGAGCCAGGCTGAATAACAATCAACATTTTAAGTATATCTGTGAAAAAATATGAAAACTAAAACCACAAAGAAACTCAACACCCTTTAAGAGAAAAACATATTTATAAATTGTAATCATACAATGCTTGATACTTAGACAAATATGGACCATTTAGGTGATGGTCAACTTATTCTGAAAATTGCAACAGGAAAATATCTCTCACTATGTTAGAGCAAAATAGAAGATGAACAAAAGCCATAGAAGAAATAAAAGGACCACAGAATAAATGTCACTAAATGGATTTGCCACACATAGAGCACACTTTAGTATTTACCTCAAATGTTTCAAAATAGAAACCTCTATGTGGTGATTTTTTTTTACCATCAGTCTTGCATGAACATGGTAAGTAATTAATTTCATTCAAGGCTGTGATGAAAAATATATAAATAATTTTTTCTTTAAACTGAATACAGCTGTTATGTCTAAAGTCTTTACTAAATAATTTTCATGAATAGGGAATTTGAATAGGAAATTTCCCTTCTATGAGTTTGTCCCTATTTCTTGACTTCAAAATGATATAAATAGATTTTAAATATTTACAGTGCTAGAGACATGACTGAGCATTTACTAAATTTTCATTTCCAGAACAAATGTTTGACTTCTGACAACGTTCTTTAATTTCTGTTACAAGAAGATCTAAGGGTCTAACATTCATAGGAACCAGAATGCACATTACATATCCACACAAACACACACTGACACCACATAATTACAATGAAACAACTCTTTGAACAATTTTCCACTTAAAAGTTTTTCTCTTGTAATCATTTATTCCTTTAATAACTTAAAGATATTTTCTTCAAAATAAGTTTCTTCATGTAACAGAAAAAAGGCTTGCATTCAGAGAAGTCAATTCTTCCAAGTTTATGTTCTCATTTTGGAAAAGTTAGGAAATGCTGTCCTGCTGGGAGAAATATGTCACTTGCAGTAGACTTTGAGAAATTACATTCATACACCATGTCTAGTTTCTATGCTCTATGTTGTAGGGATTTAATAAAGTTTCAGAAGTTTTGGAGATATCAGAGGGAATCTACCCACAGTCTATATGGGGGGGGGTAGTAAAAGCTCCAGAAGTCCCAGAGCTCTAACCACAGTCAGTCTAGGAAAATCAGAGTGGTGATTCAAACCTTTAATCCCAGCACAGGGAGTATCCTGGGAGTGATGACCTACACCCTTAATCCTAACTGAGTCAAGGTCACTTCAGATTATAGAAGGAATTCCAGGCTGCCAAGGAGGCAGTGGTGGTCCAAGGGAATTGAAGCTGAGGAAGCTAGAAGATAGCTGGGTAAGATTTGACTGTGGTGTTGATTCCCTTTAGTATCTCCAACTTCTTCAGAGATCTATCCCTGAGTCTCATTCTTTCATGCGACACTATGTCATGCTGGAGGCTAAGGATATAAAATCTTTAACTCTTGTTTTAGATGGCATGTTTCACATTGTTCACCTTACCACTTTCCTAGTGTTTCAGTATCCTTCTGAAACCCAAGGCCAAATTAAACTCTTTTATAAGTTGACACAGATAACATATCACAACAAAAGTAACTAATAAAAATTCATAAAGTTTTATACCTGAATTAGTTATTTCATGCAATTGAAGAGAAATACAAAATTTTACATGATTACATAAATGTTTAAATCTATAGTACAAGTGTTACAGGTCTTTAGGGAAAGTTACCTAAAGATTGTTGGAAGCCAGGCAATACCTACAGTGATTAATGAAAAGTATCCCGTATATCTAAAACTATGAGAAGAAAGGCATAACTGTCAGGAAGTTATGCTGTAACTGAAGATGTAAAGGGAAAGTATCCCTTATACCCACATCTCTGAAGAGAAAGGTACTCTGACATTCATAAGTTGAAGTTGTATAGGGAAGGTATTATGGATGCTTATGGCTATAAAGAAAAAGACACTCTGTCAAGAGTCAGGCTATACTTAGAATTGTAAAGGGAAGAAATCCTGAATACTTACAGCTGTGAGGAGGAAGAAATCCTGACTTTCAGGAAGTCAGGTTATGCCTGAATCCTGTGTTCAGTGACTGGTGAAGAAATCCTGATCTTATTCAAAAATAAAAAGTTGTTACAGCTGGGCTATGCTTACTCTCTAAGAAAGTTTCCCAGCAGAGATGTCCATTGCTTCTATGCTTCACTCCTCTAAGGGAGTTTTCCAGCAGAGATGTTTATTGCGCCTTTGTTCTTCTCCACTAGGAAGTTTCTAATCTCTTCCAGCAAAAGAAGGTCTTAACCCAAAATAAGCTGTGCTTATTTATACAGATGCTTTTGAGGAAACTACATTTTTTCAAAGGCCCATTTCTTTTAGCTTACACACAAAAATACCTTTCATGTTTTCTAGAACAGTGAGAATATTCTTCTATATTGTGGCAGTCCCAAGTGTATCCTAAAATATAGTACCAGAAAATGTATGTTATATATTTGAAAATAGTGTAAAATTTAAATTTATATCTTCATCAGTTATTAAACTCTGGTCAATGTATTCAGCCCATTCTGATTTTTCAATTAAGTTACAGAAGGTAAGAACACCTGTCTTATTTTAAATCTTGAAAGAACATTTATTCTTCCCCATAGTAGTGAGGTTCCTGTAAGTCTCCAGCATCACATCTTTGTAAATATTCTTCTGGAAACTATCTAGCAAAGTCCACTCTTCCCAAGTGGAGTCAACATGCACATCATCATAGGTCACTACATCCTAAAATATCCGATACATATGTATAACAGAAAGCACAGTACTGACAGCATTTTAAATGTATACTTCTTTGACAGTATAGCAATGTATTTCTGGTGCTCCCCACATACATTATATGACATAAACATTATAATAAAGGCACCAAGTTACTTTAGAAGAAAACTGAATAAGAGATTCACCTCTGTCAGATATTATTTTGTACAGATATTATTGGTATATTATCTTGCAAGAGAAATGCCTATTAAAAATATAATTAAACAAATAAATTATACATGTGAAGAGTTGTATGAATAATTACTAACTATAAAAAGAAATTAACATGGAAAAACTGGCAGTATTTGCACACACATTTAACCTCAGCATACTCTAAGGCACAAACAGGTACCTCTGAGTTGACTGTTAGCCTAGTTTATTTAATTAGGTCAAGGACAGCCAAACATACATATTAAACTCCTGTCACCCATGAAAAACTCAAACAAACAAAAAAGAAATAAACTCAGAGGTTTTTACCAAAATTTCTATAAAGAGTTATCCATTCACTACAGATCTGTATTTTTCTTCCAGAAATGTAAATTACCCTAACTTAAGCTATAACATCAATAAAATTTTATTAAAAGGCACATGTTTAACCAGTGACATAAAGACAGATGAAAACATTAGCACTATTTATCTTAATCATACATAATTAACACAGATTAGGGCAGATGGTTCAGTATTACAGAGCTCTTAGTGCTCTTGCATATAGGAGGACTCAGTTGCCAGTACCGTATGTAGGCACACATAACTATCAATGTTTTAGAGGCAATCTTTTGAACAGTATGAAGTCCAATTATACATGTGTTGCATATCCATGCCTATAAGTAAATAATCATTTAAAAATTAACTTCAGAAAAAACACAACATGCAAAAAAGGTTATGCTTTTGCAATCTAATTACTCAAAAGACTCATGCAGTATTAATATTGTGAATACATGCTTTCCTGGAAAACAGAATGATACCTTCTGGCAAAATTTAAAACAAAAAACTCAGTACAATAGCATATGCTTGACATGGACAAAAAGCTATATTCTAGGCACATTACCCAATAATATGTGAACAAAAAGCTAGAAATGTGGACCTGATATTGCACAAATTTTATTTGGTATTATAAGAAGAGCCTAGAGCCGGATATTTGGGAAAAGCTGAATTTTCAGAAAGAGAATTCTCACCCAGCCAACTTCTCAGGCTGAAAGTATAAGTCTTATCTTTACAGGTGCTCAGTCTGCCTAGTTGCTCAGACAGAATGGTTCAGTTTCTGACTTCTCCTTCCTTATATTATTTTTCCTCACCCAGATATTTTATTTTGGGGTTCAACTCTCCTAGAAATTGGATGAGAGGTGTGATATAACACTGGGTGGCTGATAGGCTTTAAATTCACCAAGAACTAGAGGATCTTTGTCTCCTCAGAAATGGGATTAGAGGCATGAGACACCACTCCCTGACTTTTATGCATTGACTGTGTGATTCTGTCATCTAATATTCCAGACTAATTTTATTAAATATACAATATTTCACTACAATTATCTCAGGACTTGGGAGGCAAAGTCATGGGGATCTAAGAGGTTAAGCTTAACATGATGTACAGAGCTACTTTTAGGGCAGTCAACGATACACAGACAAAGCTTTACCTAATTAAAAATTTTTTTAAATAACTGGCTACTGAACTATTTTAGTACTGAATATCACTTGCTTCTATTGTATCTTATGTGATTCAGAAATAGAGTCTATACTGATGGTGAAAATATGACGATATTAAATAAAAACTGTCTGATTAGATTCTAACAATAGACACAAAGATTAAGAAATGAATTGAGACTCTAGAGTGTCATATCACACTCTCAATGAGAAATTTCATCCAGAAAGGTTCCTCCTACATATGTTTTTATAAGCAATCAAAATAAAGTCACTAAGGAAAGGCACATGTTCAGATACATTGTCCTAGCTAAGTGGTTTGTAATTCAATAAACTACATTCTGACCCAGGTCACTATATTGTCATGGTCATCAATGAAGAAAATATATGTAGTGTCTTCAATGATCCTCATAACCTGCAATATCCTCTACACCGTTCATATTTCCAAAGTTTATATAAGGCTTTAGAGTAACTCATATTAGATGAGGTATCTTGCTAATGAATTTAAAAAAATGTTTACAGAAAAGGAGTCCAGGTTCCAAAGACATGTGACCATATGTCTAACATGTTGAACTTGGTTTATAGGTACAAAACAGCCTAAATGCAGTGCAAGCCTCTCTTACTAATTCTGGCTTAAATCTAGGACAGTAATTAACTCTGCACAAATTCTTAGAATGAGTTTTATGATATGACTCAAAGTACAACCAACTATTTTTATGTTGGGTTCTGACATTTGCATAAGTAAATTGAATACTTTACTGAGGACTGGGGAAAAATGGCTTTCATTCAGAGATAAGCTGATGGGGAATTTTTTTCTGACTAGCCAAGGCTACATAATATAACCTGACTACATAGACCCAGGAAATTGTTGTAAGTTTCCTTCTTTATGCTCTAAAGTTATACTCAGAACAGAAAAATACATTTTAAGAAGTAAAATTATTCTAATGCCACTGTCCCTTGTAGCATTCCCAGTAAGCTTATCTCACCCAGCACTATGCCCTACTTTTGCCTTTTAGCCCAAACACTGAGGAACCTCCCCACCAAGCTGCTGTGGCTGTATTCTCTGAAGACACATTCAGATCTCCATAAAGAATCCACTTCTGACATAACCTAACAGTTTTATGGTTGTTAATCAAAAATTTTAGTTTAAAATGTTAGTGTCGCTTAAAAAATACAGGGTATATTACACAATTTAATTTTCTTTGAGTCTTCAATAGTTCAACTTTATAATTACCTAAATATATTTTATAAGGCTATTTTTATAATTCAATAACAAAATGACTCCTTCTTACTGTGTACTTAAGAAACAAATGTGATCCTCAAATGTAACTTTCATATTTCCTGAAAGTTTTTGTTGAGTATATATAGTTATATAAAACAGAAAGATGGAGATTCCATGGGACAGAATAAAGAAAGTGGCCATCAGAATGCATGTGAGTTTATTTTGCTTCTAAAATGCCACTGAATAAAAAAAGGCCTTAAAGTCTCTCTAGTCTGCAGCTTTTCATTAATACCTGCTGCATCCCAGAACCTAGTCTTTCAAGATGCAATAGACACTCAGAATAATATCTTGACAGAGGTATCATGTAAAATTGACAGGGAAGTTACATCTTTTAAACTTACAATTGCAAAGAAAATCATTCCCTTTCCAAAAGAAAATGGAGATATAGTGAGGGAAGATAAGATCAAAGCAAGACTGAAACACAGCATGGAAAACACTGAATTCTGTATCTTTGTCTTAGAAACATAAGGTTTCAATTTCAAAGTGCTTAGATGGTCATATCCCTGCAACTTACATACATCTCTCTTTTAGATTACTTTTACTCTCGATGTGTAGCTATGTCCCCATGGAAAAATGTTTCATAGCTTAGGTAACAATATATTGTGATCTCAAAATGAAATCCAGGCTGTTTGTAATATTATTTTAAGATGTGTTATATTTGTTTATGCTGTGAACATCATGTTTTGCATCATGTTTTAATGATGCGAATATGTGTTGCATTCTTTTGCTTTGCTTATTTTTACCTCTATGAAACTGGGATATTTTGTCTGCCAAAAATACTGGATTGTTCTAATAATGAGCTGAATATCCAATAGTTTGGCAAAAAGGAAAGTCAAGTTTGACATGAAGAGAGAATGGAAGGGAAAATCTGGGAAGAAGGAGCAAAAAATGAAAGGGCACAGGTAGCCAGCCACCCAGCTTCACAAAATAACTTTTAGTATTTTGTATCATTGTTCTAACTTGCTTTTTAGGCTGTTGTGATTAAATTCTTAAATACTTTCAGAAATATTTCTTAAGTACACCAATGACCTGAAACATCAGAACCATCAGGGTTTATGGAGAACAGCACTGAATTTATGGCACACCAGGCCTGAATGGTGGTTGTGACCCTGGAATGCCTCCCTTGAGCAGTTTGTTAGATGCCTGTTCTTTGATATGGGTATGAACACAGTGGCTAGTTGTAATGGTTTGGGGTCATATATCTGGACAATTCTGGTGAAAAAAATGTGCATTCTTATATCCTAATTTCCAATAGCCCTCATTAGTATATGTTGATCTTTGAGTATTTTAGAGGCAGTTCTTCCTTAGCTAAATTGTACTTTCTGTGACTTATTATCACCTACGCATTGGGAAATTCTTTATAACACCTACTCTTTTCATCTACATCACAGGGAGTGGAGTGAAATCCATTGTAAAAGATGCCATTTCCAGCATCTACAAAATTAAATACAAATTAATCTTTCACCAAAATGTTCAATGTGAAGTGAAGAACTTCTAGAAGATAGTAGAGAAACTAGGCTACTCCAATTTTAGTGTGTTGCTTTTATGGATGTACCTGGATTACAAAAATGTTTCACACAAAGTTTTTCTGCTCTTATTGCTGTGTAAGAGGAAGCTCATGGAGCAAAGTTATTCAGAGACATGCACTAAGGTACAAGGAGTTTCCAGAACCACATGGGACATCATAGGACATGAAATCTGTCTGCAGTCTGTCATACAACCCCACAGACAACTACCATAGTAGCTTCAAATTCTCTACATCTGCTCCTCCCAATTTGCTGAAACAGTCCATCAATTAACATGTCTCAGTATCCTGGATGTCCCCTGCTCCCCTCTCAGCTCCCTATAGCAGCTCTCACAGAATAGCACACAAAAACACTGAAGTCTACTTTGCTACAAAGCTAAGCCTGTATCCTGGTCTCAGCAGGAGCTCTGTACCACTTCTGAAAATGAATCCCATACTCAAACTCATGGGACAAAAGGAAAGTAGTGTTAAGAGCAAAACTCATAGCACTAGATGCCAATGAAAAACCTAGGGAAATCTCACACAAGATACCTAACAGCACAGCTGAGGGCTTTAGAACAATTAGAAGCAAACTCACCTAGAAGGAGTAGACAGCAAGAAATAATCAAATTTAGGGGTGAGATCAATACAATAGAAACAAAGAGAAAAATACAAAGAATCAATGAATAAAAGAGTTGGTTCTTTGAGAAAGTCAACAAGATAGATAAATCCTTAAATGGAAAACCTAAAAGAAATGGACAGATCTCTGGACAAGTACCACTTACCAAAATTAAATCAAAATCAGATTAAAGACTTAAACTCAACCCCAAAAGAAATTGAAGCTGTTATGAAAAGTTTCCCAAGTAAAAAAGGCCCAGGACCAGATGGATTCAGTGAAAAATTCTACCAGACATTCAAAGAAGAACTAATACCAATACTGCTCAAAATGTTCTGTAAAGTAGAAACTGAAGGAACATTGCCGAACTCTTTTTATGAAGCCACAGTCACTCTGATTTCTAAGCCACTCAAAGATGCAACAAAGAAAGGGAATTACAGAACAATCTCTCTTATGACGATTGATGCAATTATACTCAGTAAAATTCTGGCAAACCAAATGTAACAACATATCAAAAAATCATCCACTTCATCCCAGAGATGCAGGGATGGTTTAACATACTAAAACTGTGAAAGTCATCCATCATATAAACAAACTGAAATAAAGAAAACACATGATCATCTCATTAGATGCTAGAAAAGCCTTTGTCAAAATCCAACACTCATTCATGGTAAAAGTCCTGGAGAGATCGGGAATACAGAGAAAATAACTAAATATAATAAAGGCAGCAAGCCTACAGACAATATCAAACTAAATGGAGCAACACTTAAAGCAATTCCACTAAAATCAGGAACAAGACAAGGCTGTCCTCTCTCTCCTTATGTATTCAATATAGTTTTCAAAGTTTTAGCTAAAGCAATAGGAGAACAGAATGTCATTAAGGGGATACAAATTTGAAAGGAAGACAAACTACCTCTATTTGCAGATGATATGATCATATACATAAGTGACACCCAAAATTCTACCAGGGAAATCCTACATCTGATAAACACCTTCATCAAGGTAGCAGGGTAAAAGGTTAATTAAAAAAAATCAATAGCCCTCCTATACACTAAGGATATAGGGCTGAAAAAGAAATAAGGGAAATGTCATTCTGTGGGGATATTCTCAAATATAATAAAACAGCCAGAGATGTCAGAGGGATCTACCCACAGTCAGTCTAGGAGGATCAGACAGTGGTAACTCATACCTTTAATCCCAGCACAGGGAGTATCCTGGGAGTGGTGACCTACGCCCTTAATCCAATCTGAGTTTGAGGTCATCTTAGTTTAGAGAAGGAGTTCCAGGCTCCCAGGCAGGCAGTGGTGGTGGCTCACCTTAACTGAGCAAAGAAAGTATTTAAGGCAGAAATAGAAAGACAGAGCAGGCAGAAGAAGCCAGGAGGAGTCAGGCTGAGGAAGCTGGAAGACAGTTGGGTGAGATCTGACTGTGGTGTTTCTTCTCTGATATTTTCACCTTTCCCAGAGATTTGGCCCTGAGTTTCCCTAATTCAGGCAACATCATCCTTTATAATAGCTGGAAATAACATTCAATATCTTGGCTTAACTCTAACAAAAGAAGCAAACCTCTTTGACAAAAACTTTAAGTCACTGAAGTACAAAATTGAAGAGGATATCAGAAAATGGGAAGAACTCCCATGGTCTTGGATTAGTAGGATCAACATAGCAAAAATGGCAATTTTACCAAAAGCAATCTACCGATACAATGAAACCCTAATCATAATCCTAACACAATTCTTTACACATCTTTAAATTGCAATATTCAACTTCATATGGAATAACAAGAAACCCAAGATGGCTAAAACAATCATGCTCAATAAAAGAACTTAAGAAGGAATCGCTATCCCTAACTTCAAGCTATACTATAAAGCCACAGTAGTAAAAACAGCCTGGTACTGGCACAAAAGACTTGTGGATCTAATACCCCAATATTAACCAACACACCTATGGACACCTGATTTTTGATAAAGAGGCCAAAAACATTCAATGAAAAAAAAGATAGTATCTTTAATAAATGGTGTTGGCATAACTGGATGGTAATATGTAGAAGAATGCAAATAGATCCAAACCTATCACCCTGCACAAAACTCAAATCCATGTGGATCAAAGATCCTAACATAAACCGAGCAACACTGAACTTGGTAGAAAAGAAAGTGGGAAATACCCTCCAACATATTGGCATGGCTGACCACATCCTAAATATAACACCAGTAGCATAGACATTAAAAACAACAATAAATAAGTGGGACCTCCTGAAACTGAGAATGTAAGAAGATCTTCACCAACCCCACATCTGACAGAGGACTGATCTCAAAAATATATAGAGAACTCAAGAAACTAGAGCCCCCAAACCTAAATAACTCAATTAAAAAATGGGGTTCAGAACTAAAAGGTAATGTGTAACAGTAGGTTTCTTGGTCCTGGGCGGCCAGAGGTCCAGACCCACAGTCCTGCCGCTCCAGACCCCTTAGCCACCCACAGCTGGTTAGGCCCCCAGAAATGCCTCAGATGCTTACATTAACTTCATGCTGCTTTGTTTCTTTTTTGAGGCTGGCTCCGTCTCTCCCTGACTCTCCCTTCTACTACCTATGTTGTGATTTCCCCTCCTACTTTTTCTATGGTGCCTGTCATGGGCCAATACACCTCATTTATTTAAAGATTTATATTCACAGCATACAGAAAGACATACTCACATCACCTCCCCCTTTCTGTCTAATCAAAAAGGAAGGTTTCAATTTTAATGTAGCAAAATTACATATAACAAAATAGCCACCAAGCAAGAATTACAGTTACAATATCTAGTCTATTTGTACTTAGCAAAATTAAAGAAAATACTATCATATACCTTATCCTTATGAACCTAAAGTTTCATATCTAATATACCTTTCAAATGACTAAGAAAAACTATACCTATAACTATACAATCTTCAACTACATCAAAGACCACAGAAGGATATATTTGCCCAAGTAAACCAGAAGTGCAAGCAACTTCCAAAATCTAGAAATGACAGAGATGACACCTATCTTCCTGGACAGTCACTCAAAGTTACTTTATAAAGTTGGGGCATTCATCTTCAGCCTATAGGCCCAGAGTCACTTTTCATTTCAGTGAAGCAGGAAGTCTGCTCTGCCCATTCATCAGTCGCTTCTCCTTGAGTCCTGAAAAATGTCTGACAGTTTTCTCTGCAAAACAGGAACTTGAATGATCATCTTGGCTTGTTCTGCCAAAGTTCAGGGGTCACCTTCCTATGGAAATTGCATGTCCAGTTTAAAGAGCATACTGTCAAGCAGTCAATGTAAGAACAGGTCCATATCCAGTGGCTAACCGATGCTACAAAGAAGCTGATCTTATATTGAGTTTCTTTGATACCCATTTTTCTCTTGAAGTAAATTGGTGCTGCCAGGAGCAGACCTGTCTCACTGTCCAGAAAAGTCTAAGTTCTTGAAACATTTTAAATGTCATATTCTTGTAAGTCTTAGAAGTGTTTGAAGATTACCTATATAATTGAATTATACTGTATAGCTAAAAATCTAACTAACATGCATTTCTTAATTATACATTAGAAGTTTAAAACAGTTACATAAACATCACACCTTAAACAAGAGGAGAAAAATACATTCAGCATAACAAAATTGACCTAAAATTTGTATCAATATACCAAAATCCATACCAATGTAAAACATTTTGAGATTAGCAACTGATTGCCTGATCTATGTAAATTCAATAATCTAACTTTTAAAAATCATTCATATACCATATCCCCCCTTTCTTCTTAGAAAGAGATTAACTATGACCATTAACCATTTATAATGAAAACAAACATTTATAAACAATATTTTGGGAATTTGGGTGTAGTTTTCCATTACTACTTCCTGTTGATTAGGGGTGTTGAAAATCTCATGGGTTCTTGAAACTGGATCATAGTCTGCAGCCCTGAAGCTGATATGGCCATGTCTTCCAATAAGAGATTCTTTTTCAGGGGGTCTTGGTTGATGAAACCATATTTACCTGGAAGCAATCCACAGGTTCTCATCTTCTGTGGAAACAAAAGCAGAACTCTTCCAAGGCAATAAATCCTTAGACACAAATTTCATAATCAAAATACCTTTAAAATAAATATTCTTGTTTAACTTATCAGCCTTTGCAATCCATTGTCTTTGTACAGTTAGCTCATAGTTAAAAAATTAAAAGAAAACACAATAATAACCAAAATAGAGATTTTGTGCCTATTTTCCACCTTTATGTGGCTTATTATATTTTTATTACTCTATTTCTCTTTTTAAAGACTTTCTCTACCTTCTTTCTTTTCTCTCTGAAGCCTATGTACTTTTACACACACTGTAACTCATTTACAGGTTTTTTAATTTTTTTTTAATCTGGATCAGTTTTATTGTGAATCCTTAATCATTTTCCAACCAGAAGAGCTTTTAGAATACTTACACTCTCTTAAAGAGCCACAGTTTTTGCAGATAAAGCTGAATCTGTAAGTTGTCTTAAAGGGATTGGTGTCTCTGTTTGCTGCCAGAAAACAGAGCAGACCCAAGAAAATGCTGCTACTAAGAAAATGTCTTTGTTTCCTTTTTATTCAAAGTAAACAGAAACCTTAAATCAATCACATGCTACCAAATCTTCTGTGAGACTTCAGGAACTGGCCTGGTTTGCAATTTATGCTCCCTGCCGCCAGTCCACCAGCACCATTTTGAATGTGGCCGGGATGCTGTGCTTTTTCTATACAATGACCCGCTTCAGATACACAATTTTGAAGCTGCTTTGGCTCAGTTTCTGTGATCTAGAGCCATTTCTAATCTTTCTCATGCTTTATGTGGGTGTTTGGCCCATGTTGGGATGCTAAATGTTACAATTAGTTTTCTTGGTCCCAGGGGGCCAGAGGGCCAGACCCACAGACCTACAGCCCCAGACCACTTAGTCACCCAACTGCTGCTCATGCCCCCAAAATGATTCAGGCACTTATATTTACTTCATGCTGCTTTGTCTATGGCTCAGGCACATTGCTAGCTTATTTTTACATCTTAACTCAACCCATTCTCATTAATCTGTCTGCCACATGCCTGTGGCTCACCTGTGCTCCTCACATGTTTCTTCTTTGGCAACTGGCTCGGTCTCTCCCTGACTCTGCCCTTCTCCTACCTATGTTGTGATTTTCCATCCTACTTTTTCTATGGTGCCTGTCATGGGCCAAAACAGCTCCTTTATTTAAAGATTGCTATTCACAGCATACAGAAAGACATTCCCACATCAGTAATTCTCAACAGAAGAATTACAAATGGCTTAAAGGCACTTTAAAAAAATGTTCAGCATCTTTAGCCATCAAAGAAATGCAAATAAAAACAACTTTGAGATGCTATCTTACACTGGTCAGAATGGCTAAGTTCAAAAACACAGCTGACAGCCTATGATGGAGAGGATGAAGAGCAAGGGGAACACTCCTTCATTGTTGGTGGGAGTATAAACTTGTGCAGCCACTCTGAAATGCAGTATGGTGGTTCCTCAGAAATGTGGGAATCAATCTCCACAAGGATCCAGCAATACCGCTATTGGTCATGTATCCAAAAGATACACATTTGTTCCCCAAGAACAATAGCTCAGCTATGTTCATAGCAGCCTTATTCATGATGGAAAGAACCTGGACACAACCTAAATGCCCCTCAAATGAAGAATGGATTAACAAACTGTTGTATGTCTATACAATCGAGTACTACTCAATAGTAAAAAAAAAAAAAAAAAAAAAAGATATACATCCTAAAATTTTCAGGCAAATGGATGGACTTTGGAGAATATCCTCCTAAGTGAGGTATCACATGCTCAGAAATAGTGGCATGGCATGTACTTACTCATAAGTGGATTTTAGACAAAAAGCAAAGAATACACAAGATGCAAACCACAACCACTGAACATTTTGGGATTAGAAGGAACTTAAGAGAGACATCCAGGGATTCCCCTCAGAAGATAAAATAGAGAAGATCACCTTAGCAAATTGGGGTCATAATGGGTTGCAACCAAGAAGATCTGGGAACAAATCTTGAAAGCAGATGTTTGAGAGGAGCAAAGAGATAGATAGAGATGGATATCTCAATAGGGGAAGCCAGTATGGGGTTGGAAAGAACCTGGGTGCTAGGGAAACCTCCAAGAACTTACAGGATATCCCTGGCCAAGTCTCCAGACAATAATGGAGCAGGGGTCTGAGCAGGACTTCCCATATAGTCAGGTGGGTGGCCATCCTGGGTGTCATAGCAGAATCTACATCCAGTGGGGGAATAGAGATGGAGGCAGAGATCCATGCCCAAGTACTTGGCAGAGCTCCTAGGCCAGCTGGGAGTAGGGGAGGGGTGTCTGTGTGAGCATGGGATGGGGATTGTGAGGAAAGTTCCTGCAGTGATAGTTAGCTGGAGCTTTGGGGGGGCTCACTGAATCAGGAGTGGCTACTGGAGATCCATCACGCTTTCCAAGGGTAGGCAACTGTCAACTGGCATGAGCAGTGTGTGTAGCCTCAAGGGGTGGGATCAGCCTGTGTTCCTGTGCATAGGCTGACACCTTGGAGCTCATTCCCTGCAGAGGAACACTTAACCCAGCTTTGACTTTGGGATGAGTTGACCAGACTTGCTTGGTACGGATGTGCCTCCCTGAGCTGACCCACTTGGGATTTCTTGCCCTTTGCAGGGAGGTTCGAGGATGAAGTCTGACTGGGAGGGATTTGGAGGAGGGAAGGGAGGGAGAGAAGAATTTTTAAAATGCTAATGAGAAGGGTAAAACACGTGATGAAAGGCTGTTAAACTATGGAAAAAAATGACAGAGCTAACCCAGCTCATCTACTTCGAAGATGTACTGACCTCAGAATGGAAGCCAGGAGATGTGCTACATTGAGGAAAGAGATTTGCTTTTGTTTCCATGGGTGAATAAAACCTATGGATACCATCAAAAATAAAAACTCAATTTGAGCTGGAGAAATTTCATGAAAATGAGAAAGAATGGCTCATCCACTCATGTGACATTTTTTCTTCTTACATTATGAGAATAACTAAAAATAAGGGACTATTTGATTGTTACTAATTTGATGCTGAATAAAAGTTTCTACTAAAATGTATAAGACTATTATGTGTATATATTTTAAACTTTTTGATATGATATTGATGTTCATATAGAGTACTAACCAATTCTAGAAAAAAGGCTTTATTTAGCTTTCTGTACATTGTGTTGGGCTTTAGTTTCTTATCAGTTTTCTGTAGTAAATCATGACAATGCTTAATTGTGAACTTTGAAGTATCCAAAAAATAGATGGGGCCCCATAACAATGATTTCACATGGACTGTTACAAAATCACTATGCTGACAAACATCAATGATCAAGTTTGGACTACAAACTGCTCAGGACAATTCTGAGTGACTATTTGAGATGAATCAGCTTTACAAACTACTCTAGCCAGGACGTAAGACAAGCTGTGCACTTTCCCTTTATGGAGGGACTGAACAACAAACAATATAGCTACTTATTTCAGAAATTGACATTTAACAAAACTTTTCTTTTCATGATACCCTCAAGATGCCTTTACCACCAGACAGCAGGAAGTAAATCTAAGAAAAGGGTGCACACATTCTCAAGAGATGGGTGGGTGGCTTTTGGTCTTTTAACGGGTTATGGATGATTGTTGTTTAGGTTAATTGGTCATAAATTATTAATGGTTATGGTTAAGGAAAAAGCTAAACATGTGAGATTGGATTCAGGATTCTTGTTTGAAAATAAAAAGAAAGAAAAAGGGGATACAGATATAATAGGATATAAAAGTAGATTGTTGAATCTACATTTTAAGAGTAATTGCTAATTTTAAATATTTTACATTCAATTTCATTTTTGTATGTCATATACAAATTGTGTACATTTATATAAAAGTGAGATTAATTTTGTTACTGCACATATATTTCTATGCTTTTCAAGGTATTATACATATACAGGTTATCTAACAATGTAATACAAATTGCCAGTTCTTGAAAGTCATTATTACCAACTAATTAGGATATAAAGAAATTCAAGTTAGTAGTTAGATATTACAATCAAACTTAGTCATTTAGACATGTTTTCTAAGGCCAGAGATATATTTTAGATAAATAGGTCTTCAAACATTTCACAGATCTATAGAACATGACATTTAAGATATTTTAATGCCATAGGTTCTTATTATTTTTATGACAATGAGACACCTGCACCAATCTACTTCAGAGAAGACTATGGACATTAAAGACAGTGCATATAGAGTTAACCTTCTTAGTGGCAAAATTAAGCCACTGGCCAAGAAAGTGCTCTTGCCTTGACTGCTGACAATATGATGTTCAAATAAACAAGCAGGAGGCATGCAAAAAGAACTGCCAAACCTTGTCAAGACAAATTAGGAAGGTCTTTGAGAACATTCTGCTTCACAGAGAAGTCTGTCAGATATGCTAGACTTGTAGGCCAAAGATGGATGCTTCAACAATATAGAAGAACCTTGGGTGACTGTCCAGGCAGCCAGCTGTGTCATTTCTTACATTTTTAAATGTGGCTTGCTTGTACATCCTGTTTACTTAGTTAATATTATTTCCTTCATGGAATTCTGAAGAAGTTGAAGATGAGATAGTTATAGTTTTCTAGTGAGAGTTTTATAAAAGAAACTCACTTAGAGGTTAAGGTGTATAAGTTTAAGAGACACAAAAAGGTAGTTTTCAGTCAGAAATAAAGGTTGGATAGAAATTAAATAGGTACAATCCTTTACACTCTCCAAAATAGGATAAATGAAATATTTTCTTTTAATTTGTCAATTGTTAATGAACTGGACATTGCTCATGTAATTATTGTTTTTATATATTGTATACAACTATTGTACCTACTATATATGGTTTTGCTTATGTTAGTTGTAACCTTTTTAATTTTTGATGCTAAAAGGGATATGTGGTGATATATTTTATATTTAATAAAATCAGCCTGAAATATCAGAGAACAGAATCACCCCCAGTTAAGCATTGAGGGTCAGAGAGTGGTGATTCATGCCTTTAATTCCAGCACAGGGAGGACAAAGTGATAATTTATGATTTTAACCCCTTTACTTAAGAGACAGATCTTTCTGTATTTCTGCAAATTCAAAGCCTAAAAACAAAACAGTAGTAGCTTACACTTTTAATTGTAACTCTAAGATTATGGTGCAGAATTGAATCACTATCCACTAACAACTGGGTGGAGAAACATTTAAGGCAGGCATAGGTAGACATTCAGGTATTCTGTAGAAGCAATTAGACAGGCAGAGGCCTCTTGAAGATAGCTTTTATCTTGATTGACCTGAGAAGTTGGCTGCGTGACAATTGGGTGTGGTCTGTTTTCTCTCTCTGATATTCAGCTTATCCCCAATAATTGGCTCTGTGTTTTTATTAAGTACCAACTAGAATTTATGCATTGGTCAGTCATTATGAAAAACAGAGACAGGACAGTAAGGGCACATTTAATAAATGGAGAATCATATTTAGTGAAAATTTTCAAGAGCCATTCATTATTCAGCATACTGCTGGGAAAATCATAAAAGAGCTATGAAGTGTGTATTAGAGTGTGTACATGGGTGTGCAGAAGGAGCTGAGGAGAAAACATGAACAAGTTGGCAGGAGACACATGAAGAGATTTTCAGAGTGAGAATTATTTAAGTTTAAGGAAAAAGAAAAATTACAATCATAAAGCATGTATGTTTTTTCGTTTTTCCCTTAGGACAAAGTCTAGAACTCACCAAATTCATAGATTTTTCTTGTTTACACTAGAAATAATAAAGTACAACACTTAGAGTTTATACAATCACTAAGGCAATCTGATTTATAGCCCAAACCCTTATCTCTAAACGTTGTCCGAATCCCAAATCCTAAATGTAATCCCAAACCATAACCCTAATGATGACCTGAACCTATTTTTAACACTAACTCCAATTATAACCCTAAATTTAATCCTATCCCTATCATTAATTCTGAATACTAACTCTTAACACAAATTCAAACCCTAACACTAACCCTAATGATAATACTGACTCCACCCCTATCCAAAATATTGAGTCCAGAATCTTTATTCTAAACATAATTCTAATTCTAAAATAACCCTAACCCTACACCAATCCTAACACTAACTCCAAACATAACCCTAAATAACACTATCCTTAACATTAATCCTGAACACTAACTCTAATCCAAACTCAAACATCAAAATTAACCTAAACCTAATACTGATCCCAATCCTATCCATAACACTAAGTCCTCAACCATTATTGTAAACCTCAAAACTAACCCTAACCTTAATACCTAGCACTAATTCTATACTTAATCATAACCCATAGCATTAACCTTAACAGTATAATAATCCTAACCCTGACTGCTAAGCCTAACCTTATTCTAACACTAACCCTAAAATACAGTGAACACTAACCTTAAATGTAACCCTAAAGAAATTTAAAATTTACCCTAACCCAAACATAATCCTAACCACAAACCAAACCCTAACCCTCCCTACCATAAACCTAATAACAATATTCCTAAAATGAGCACTAAAGCAACCCTATAACCTGAAACCTAACCCAACTAACCATAAACCTTAACAATTATAACATTACCCTACCCATAACCCTAATACCTATATCTAATAAGCTTAACCCTAATATATCACTAGCCTAAAAATAGTGACATTGGCCCTAACCCTAACTATTTTGCATAAATAAGCCTAACCATAACCTAAAACTACATATAGTCCTATCTCAATGTTAACACTAATCCTAAACCCTTATGCTAAACCTAATATTAAACCCAACAAAACTAATTTTAACTCTAACTGTAAACCTAATCCTATCTCTTAACCACCCCAACCCTAACTCTAAAGTTAACTGTAATGCAAAATTTAATCCTAACACTAACACTCATATCCCAACCCTAACTGTAATGCTAACCCTGACCCTAATCCAAAACCCTAAACCTAACCATAACTCTAACAACCATATTACACGATTCATAGTGCTATCAATTGTCTTTAAATCTAATATTAACCCATTACTCTAAACCTTAACCTATCTAGTAGAATATACCTAGCCCTAACGATAAACATAACCCTAACTCTAATACTTAGGATAACCTAACCATGACCCAGACTGACCCAAAACCATCACAACCCTAAACCTAATCTTTTATATAAAACTAACCCAAAGCTAAACATTTCCCTAATTCTAGCCCTAACCACTAACTCTGACCTGAAACTCTAAACCCAACATTCTCCAAGACTTTAGCCCTAACCTTAAGCCAAATTCTCTCCTAAACTAACCATAGCCACAATCCAAACTCAAACCCTTAATGCTAACCTACCAATAAGAATACCTCACACTGAGTCAGATACTGAACACTAAACAATAACCCAAATCTTTAACTCTAGCCTAACCTTAACTGGAACAATAAATCATACTTTACCTGGACCCTTACTTTGATTCCGAATCTTAACCCTAACCATAATCCTAATTTTGATTAGCCTAACCTTAACCCTAACCCTCTGACCCTGATTCTATCCCTAACCATCAAATTCTAACCATAACTATGACCCTAACACTAGGTAATACCTCTAATCTTCTGTCCTTCTAACCCTAGCAATGACCCTGACACTATAAAACAGTAAACTTTTATATATAAAAGACAATTAGTCAGCTATACTTTAGATCTTTATGGTGTATAACCATCAGGATATTGAGGGCAGGAATAAGTACAAGGTGTTAATCAATGCCTTTAATAAACCACCAACCTTAATATTTTGGATACTTTTTATTTCTAACCACAGCTTTGTGTCCTTATGGATGTTAGGTTGTTCTCTATTAACTTCTCTGTAGGCAGAGTTTTACTTACAAGGCACCAGTCCAAGATGAATATTTATTAAAATATAAATCAACACGCACGATACAGGTTAACAGCTTATAGTGGAGCCTGAACAGTGATGGACAATGGATTCCAAACAGGTCTCTCCAGCAGCCAGGAACTAGGAACAACACTCCCAGGGTCCCAGCACCCCCTTATCAATGGGGTTGGCCACACCCCCTCTAGGAGCCCGGGACCCTAGATAAGTGTCTTTGGACCTTATCAGCTGACACCTGAATCCCACCACACTTCTCAACTTAAACTTATTGTCAAAACATGTGATTCAACCTTAAGTTTTATAAGAATTTGTTCCAGCCAAAATTTATCTTTTTAGCCTTAAAAATTTTAATTCAGTTTGGATCCCAAGGAGTTTAGACTGTGTTCTAAAGCAGCTGTGAAACATATCATTGTATATACTTTTATTCATTAAAGTTCTGTGTAAGCTAACATTATTATAAATTAAATGGTACAGCTTATGGACATAGTCATCTTCATAATAATTCACAGGAAAATACTAATTAGAAAGTTATATTTTCATGAGAAAAATACATTACCTTACAGGCAGTGGGGAATTTCCCCACACTCAGCTCACCCATGTCAGCTACCAGAGAGAGATAGCAACAGCAAGGCTGCAGAAAGACATCAGAAGCAAAAGATATTGCAGGGTCTGTAGTCTCAAGGACCTTGCCTACCTGAGAATATCGACCAGGGGGTTGGTTGCCTCTTTCTGGACCAACACTTTGCACCTTAATCCTCCCATATTACTGGCAAAGGTGTAGTGCTCAGAATATAAAAACTTGAAAACGGATGTATAAATACTCTAAAGGCTAAGAGGGTTAGTTCTTCAAACTATCCATGTATCTCTATCCTTGTAGGAAATTATGTTTACAATCTGAAAAGTAGACAATACTGTACTGTTGTAATATTTCTAATAATCTCATTTGAAAACCAGTGGAACAGATCAGTGGGAAAGGTCTGTGGTGTGCAAGGGTAAAAACCCAACCTTCATCACCATATAAAGAAGATAAAAGTAGGAAACTGTCTTGTCTCCTCATATTTGCCATGGCCTAAAAACTCATAATCATATTGCACAAAACACCATAAATGTCATAAATGATATTACAAAATAAATCTTAGTGCCATTACATCATCTAGCACCTATGGATACTTCCCCTAGAAGGCAAATGGCTAACTAATGGAGACACGGAGAAGCATGGAACAAACATCAAGCTATGGTATGAGATACACAGTTGGCTGCTGATTATTTTATCTTATTACATTTTTACCTGATAAATGAAAATACTGCTTTGAATACACACAGGAGATAGAATATGTTCTCTTCTATTAAACATTTTAACATTAACATTGTAAATTGTGTTGACAAAACTGTACACATTGTGAGTACATTATCTACCCTTTGACTTGTACTCAGGAGGTGGACACATAAGGATCATGAGTTCAAAAATATCCCCGATTCATTACTGATATCCAAGACAAACTGGATGTCCAAATACAAAATATCAAGGGGCTTTGTGGAAAATATGAAAAACAAAACCAGAAACAACAACTAAGCACCCTTTCACAGCCATGCTTACTCAAAAAGTGATCACAAACTGCCTAATATTCAAATAGAAACTGGACCACTCAGATGATAGGGATACCATTCTATACATTACAGCAAAAATTACCTATCACTACATAAAACACAATTGAGATGGAAAAAAGCCACAGATAGAATATAATGTCCATAGAATAAACTTCACTAAATACTTGCCACACATATAGCACACTTTAGTATCTACCTCAAATTCTTCAAAATAGAAACCACAATGCAGTGATCTCCACAATCAGTCTTGAGTAAACATGGCAAATAATTTACTTTCTTTAAGGCTGTAGTAAGAAATAAAACAATTTGTTCTTGAAGACAACTGTGATATGTAAAGTCTTTACCCAATCATTTATATAAATAGAGACAGTTTTTTTCCATGAATTTGTCCCCATGTCTTCACTGCAAAATTATATAAATAGGCTTTAGACTATTTACAGTGCTAGAGAAATGTTTGGGTAGTTAAGAAATTTTTATTCCCATTCCAAGTTTTGATTTTTGACAACTTTCTATAATTTGTGTTATAAGAAGATCCAAGGGTCTAATGTTCTCAGGAACCAGAATGCATATTCACAAACCCACACAATCACACACTATCATCACATAATTACAATCAAAACAACTTTAAATAAATAATTTTTATTCATAAAAGTATCTCTTAAGTATTTATTACTTTAATACAGGTGTTGAAGCATTTAAGAACAGAGATTTTCTTCAGCATGTTGTTCATCTAACAGAAAGCAAGCATATAAGCTTGCAATCAGAAAAATTAATCTTTCTAAGTTGGTGGCCTCATTTGGGAAGATTTAGAAAATGCTGCCCTGCTGAAGGGAATGTCACTTGAGATAGGTTTTGAGAAATTACATTCACACACCATTTTTAGTTTCCAACATGCTTCATGCTTCAAGCTAAGGATATGAGATCTCAGCCTGTTTTCACTTGTTGCCATGCCACTTTCCTAGTGATTCTTTATCCTTCTTGAAACCAGGGCCACATTAAATTCTTCTGGAAGTTCATACAAATGTTATATCAAAGAAAAGGAACTAATACAAATCCATAAAGTTTAACATCTGAATTAATTATTTCATGCAATTGAAGTATAAAATATTGAAGGATTACATTATCATTTAATTTTTTAGTGCAAATGATACAACTCTGGAGGGACAGTTATGTGACTATTGGAAGTCAGGATATATCTAAAGTGATACATGGAATCTACTCTGGATACTAAAGCTGGGAGGCAAAAGCTATTACAGATGGGAAGTAAAGTTCTAACTGAAGATGTGGAGGGAAAGTATCCCAGATATCTACAGCTCTGAAGAGAATAGTACCCCACAGAAAATGATACTCTATCAGGAGTCAAGCTACGCCTACAGTTATAAAGGAAAGTTATCCTGGGTAACTACAGCTGTGAGGAAAAGTAAATTCGGATACTTAGGAAATCAGGTTATACCTGAAGCCTGTGGCTGACAGTCTCCCTGCAGATGAGCAAACTTGCTCCTCTCCAAGAAAGAACTGTTAGAGCTGGGCCCTGCTCCACTCTCCAAGGCAGTTTCTCAGCGGAGATGACCATTGCTGCTCAGTTCCACTCCTCTCAGGAAGTTTCCAGGCAGAGGTGGATATTGCTTCTCTGCTCTTCTCTAATAGAATGTTTCTAACATCCTTCAGTGAAAGGTCTTTACCCAGTATTTATTCAAGAGATTTGGGAAGAATGAATCCAGGACACTTGCTGGCTCTACCACAGTGAAAAGGGTAGTTGCCAGCTCAACAAATGCAGAGCTTATATAATGCTTTGTAGGGGCTCAAGTTTTCTAGGAAGATTTTTAGGATGGAATAGACTGGATTCGAATTCTCGAGCTTGAAAAAAAATCAGAGATTGCCTGGATTTCCTGCTCATAAATTGGTTGGTTTGTACTCAGCTTGGCTAAGGCTAGAGTGTGCTTCATTAGCTCTGCTATCAGGGCAAACATGTATTTCTTTCACAGGCCCATTTTACTCTTTGGCATTAGTTTCAGGATCAGGATGTGTATCTTTGGCAGGCCTTTTACTCTACACATAGGGCATCATAAATTCATACATTCATTTTTTTCACTAGTTTGCTGGTGCAAACAAAACAAAAATAGACATTTTAATGCTTGAGAGATTGTTGACACATCATTTTTATAGGAAAAAATACTCCTGGCTAAAGATTACAACAAAGACTTTATAAATAAATACTCCTCAGTAACGTTTTCAGGTGGTCAAAGAAAACTGTAATGTAAAAATTCTTGAACAGATTGACTGGACACAAATATTTTATACTGGTACAAAGTGTAAAACATAACCACACTAACTCCATTTATTAGGTTTCGTTGGACTATAATATTGTTCTCATAATTTTTAAAGACTTTTGATACATGCAAAGGTTTTGCCACACTGATTACATTCATATGGTTTCTCTCCAGTATGTGTTCTTTTATGGCTTCTAAGGTCATAGAGATAAGCAAAGGCTTTACCACATTGATTATATTCATAGTTTCTTTCCAGAATGTGTTGTTTTATGTTTTTGAAAATTACTAATACATGCAAAGGCTTTGCCGCACTGATTACATTTATAGGGTTTCTCTCCAGTGTGTGTTCTTCTATGCCTTTGTAGAGTACTGTGTTGGGCAAAGGTTTTACCACACTGATTACATTCATATGGTTTCTCTCCAGTATGTGTTCGTGTATGCCTTTGAAGATGACAATGTTGAGCAAAGGCTTTACCACACTGATTACATTCATATGGTTTATCTCCAGTGTGTGTTCTTTTATGCCTTTTAAGTGTGGTGTGATGAGCAAAGGCTATACCACACTGATTACATTCATAGGGCTTCTCTCCGGTATGTGTTCTTTTATGAATTTGAAGATAACTGTAGGACGCAAAGGCTTTACCACACTCATTACATTCATAGGGCTTCTCTCCAGTATGCGTTCTTTTATGCCTTTGAAGAGTACTGTATTGAGCAAAGGCTTTACCACACTGATTACATTCATATAGTTTCTCTCCCGTATGTGTTCTTTTATGCCTTTGAAGATGACAGTGTCGAGCAAAGGCTTTACCACACTGACTACACTCATAGGGTTTCTCTCCGGTGTGTGTTCTTTTATGCATTTGAAGATAACTATCACATGAAAAGGCTTTACCACAATGATCACATTCATAGGGCTTCTCCTCAGTATGTGTTATTTTATTCCTTCGAAGCTGACTGTCATATACAAAGGCTTTAACACACTGAGTATATACAGATGTTTTCTCTCCAGTTTGATTTTCTTCAGGCCTGCAAATATATATTTGGCAAATGTAATAATTTACTACATTTAATACAAAATACTTTTATCTATTCAAATTAATTTTACATTTTGGTCTAATTGTGAACAGGAATGTGATATTAAGGTTTTATCACTGTCTTACATTCATGTTGTTTCCCTTCATTAAGCATTGTATTGGATTTTTTAAGATATCTGTGATGGTAAGACCTTTTTCTTAAAACACAGTTCACAATTGAATTATTGTTTCTGTATGAGATTTTTTACATATCTGAATAGAATGAGAAAAACCTCAGACCTTTACAACCCTTATTTCATTAATAAAGTTTTCTATACTGTGCGTCATACTAGATTTGCAATGTGTTCTAAAAATAAAAAATATTTACACATACTCCGAGGAACAGAAATTCAAATTGTACTAGTCCTCATAGGGCTATTCTGCAGTCTAAGTTTGTTTATGTATTAACAATGAGTTTTAAAAGGTAAATAAATTGTATAGTTAAATAAAATACAACAAATATGCTCAACATCAGCACTGCTACATATCTTCTGACTATTCTCAGAGAGAGGCATGCTATGCCTTTTCATATACTTATGCTCATATGGCATGTATATAGAATGACATGATATACCCAGTAAAGGAAGAATAACAAATAAAATGCTTCCATATTGAATTCACAGTTTCACTTTCTGTTCCTCAGAGACATGTGGTATAGGGATACAGGTTTCTCCACAACAACTTCCCATTCACTAAAGTAAGTACAATCACAATTTGTGTATATAACTTACACAAGCTTTATTATTTATAGAATATGAGCAACATTAGCTTTTCTTATTAAAGGTTTTGTAGATCTGGTTATTAACTTTTCAATCTGTATCTCTTTTATAATATGAGTAGTATAAAATAAATGGATTGTCAGTTTTACAGCATGGATCACATAGTGCTATAACTGAAATAGTGATATCTGTTACGGCATTGTTTTCTGTCTCCTTTCTTAAAAGAATGCCTTGCAAATTCAATTCACCAGCCTGAAATTGAGGTATACGGTTTTGTGAGAATTGAATAATTATCAATGCACTTGAGCTGTATTTATTTACACAGACGTTTTAGTTTACAACTTTTAGGACACTACAATTTTTTTCAAAGGCCCATTTCTATCATGTTACACATAAAAATTACCTTTCATGCCTTCTAGAACAACGTGAACGTTCTTCAATATTATGGTCTTTCCAAATGTATCCTAAAATATAGTACCAGAAAATGTTTGTCATACTTTTGAAAAGTGTAAAATATAAGTTACTATCTTTATTAATCTTTTGAATGATGACCAATTTATTTCAGCTCATTCTTTTTTAGTCAAATTAAATAAGAACATCCATAACCAAGGAATGTGTGTCCTCTTATTTTAAAACATGAAGGAAAATTCAATATTACCTATAGTAGTAAGGTTTCTATAGGTCTCAAGCATCACATCTTTGTAGAGATTCTTCTGAGAAGTATTCAGCAAAGTCCACTCTTCCCAAGTGAAGTTGATATGCACATCATCACAGGTCACTGCATCCTAAAATATCCCATACATAGATACCACAGAAAGCATGACAGTCATACATTTCTGGTACTTTTCACATATATTATATGACATAAACATTGTAGTGTAATTACCAAGTCACTTTAGAAAGTTCACTCTATCATTTCTGTGCCTTATCATTGGTATATCACCTTGGATGAATACTATCTATTAACAAACATAGAGAAACAAATAAACAGATCAACAGTACAGAGAATACATGAGATTTGTATGAATAATTACTAACTACAAAAAAGAAATTAAAATGGAAAAACTGGAAATATTGGCACATACCTTTAACTCCAGCACTCAGAAGGCAGAGGGAGGTATAGCTGACCCTGAGGTGAATGCAAGCCTAGTCTTTGAAATCAGGTAAACAGTAACCAAACATACATACTAAACTTCTGTCTCCCATGCAAAAATCAGTATATATATATATATATATATATATATATATATATATATATATATAAAAACAGTTTTGTATTCTTCTAGAAATGTGAATGCCCACACTTAAAGTGTAACATCAATATTTTATTAAAAGACACTGCATTTTTAGGCAGTTAAAAATAGATAAAAGCATTAGCAGTCTACATGTTGATCATAAATAATTAACAAAGTGCAGGAGAGTTGGCTCAGTATTATGGAGCTCTTGCTGGTCTTGCATATAAGACTCTAGACTGTGTTCACATCCTAAGATTCACGTGATTAGTAGAAAAAGGATGTTAACTGATTAACCATGTCCAGATATTATTAATCACATAAAATAGTAGATATTCTTTGCCTTCTTTTTAAGTCTCTCATTGGTTTAGTTTCTTTTCTTGTTCTCTTGTAGTTATCCCTTTAAAAGATGAGCCAAAACTTTTTACCATCTGCATCTGTTGTCAGTCACCAATCAAGGTGACCAAGTCTTTGAAAATGTGACTCTAATCACAAAGCTTGTTCCTGAAAGTTTGCTTTATAGTTTTTACAAACAAGTTGCTAATGAATTTACACACACACACACACACACACACACACACACACACACACACACACACACACACATATATATGCATATGTTTTCTTCAAAATTTGTTATGGGTGGAAGAAAAAAATATAGAATAAAGACACAGAGAAGAAAAAGTATGAGGAAGAAGTTAGGAAATTAGAAATTAGAATAAGAACAGAAATTAGAGTTTAGAAATTACAATTAGGACAAGAGAACTAATATTTAGACAGCAATAGAAGCACATAGAATAAAAAAAACATTTGTCTCTGTGAAGTTATTACAGAAATCTTTTTCTTTCTCTCTCTCTGGGAAGTTTTTTTCTGAGAACCCTGGATAAAAGGTGGGTGCTGGTACCTCTCCCCTATAAATATTAAATAATTTAAATGAGAAAGTTGGCTAGAAACAAGGCAAGCTAATGCTGAGCATTCACAACAAGAATTATTATCTGTGTATTTATTTGGAAGCTGGGTGGCAGGACTCCAAAGAAGAAAAAAATACCAACTACAAATTTAAGCATGCACAAAAAATTCTGAAAATAGGAACTATTTTAAACTTAAAACAAAAGCAAATTTCACTGAATACTCATTAAATAACGGGCTTTGTCTGTGAGAGTGACTAGAGATTGTGAGTTGAAGAAGTCTAATTTACACTTTCAAAGTAAAATGATATGTGAAATCAATTTCCTTATTCCATTCACTTCCAAAAATCCTCAAAAACTTTCTTAAAGAATCTAACTTTATTATTAACCCATACATTTAAAGCTTTAGTATTCCAACTTTAGATCTTCAGTTTTAGCAACTGAAGCATAAAAAGATACTTCTGGAAAATTTGTTAAGTGAGGATGATACTGGAATAAGATGCCTCTCTTTAGAAAGTAATGTTAAACTTTATTTAGTACTTTATATTTATTTTTACTTTATGTGCATTGGTGTTTGGCCTGCATGTATTTCTGTGTGAGAGTGTAGTACCCTATAACTGGACTGCAGACAGTTGTAAGACACGATGTGGGTACTGAGAATTGAAACCAGATCATCTGGAGGAGCAGTCATTGTGTCTAAACCATTGAACCATCTCTCCCGCCTCATCATTCAGTCTTAAACTACAACTTCAAATGATGGCTTTATAACAGAAGACAGTTTACTTTCACCTTCCTTGGTTATTGAAGCTTTGATTATGATATTTCCATTTTTAGCATGAATTTACTTAATTTTTAAATTTGAATAAGGTTGATAAAAAGAATACCAACAAGATTAAATTAATAAATAAGTAGCTGTCCACTAAGTAACAATTCCCTGTCAACTTGATCAAAACAAATAACCAAATATTGCCATGTATCTAATGACTCATACTTTAAAATAAAATTTTCACCAGAAAAGTACTGAGCATTATGCTTTACTGTTTTCCATATTCTTTATCCTTGTACAATAGGAAAAGGTTACTTTCTGAAAATGTATATAATGTGGTACTGAGGTATTTGCTACAAGTGTTTCCAACATATAGTTAGAGTATAAATTGAAAATTAGGACTTTAAACTGTAGAAATAAAACTGACTGAAAATCTCAGTGAATTAGTTAGGGTTCTTTAGAGCCACAGAACTTACAGAATGAATTTCTCTTTCTATCCACCTATTTCTCCATCTTGATGTTCAGAACCATCAGTAAACCCAGCCCTAATATTCTTTTCCTCTGTCAACCAATAATAGAAATAGCCCCTGGGGCTATACCTGCATGCTTGGCAGCTGAAGGCATTGTAACAGTAGAAATCATAGGTACATGAATCATGCATGACAAGCCACTTTCCATGATGTGCTTGAGAGTAAAAAGGAATGCCTCAGACTAGTGAAGGGATTGACTAAGAAACTTTTTTTTTTTTATCTAAGATAATTATGAACTATCTGACTGGTAAAATAAAGAGACATACATGCCATCTGTTGGTAACTTTCCCTTTGACTTTTAAAAATGGTCTCTGACTCCGTCTTCGTTCAACTTTATATCTTCACAATTTTGCACTCTACACAAACAATTCCATATCTTACGCTGCATACATCTCTGTGCACAGTTATTTTCCCACGTCTTCACATCTTTTTTTTACATGTGTTATTCTTCTCCATCTCGTTTTATACAGTTTCATCATCCTGGTTTCCACAGTTACAGATCTCCATACAGCCATAGGAATTCATGTCACATGCGTGGCTCTCTCACTGTATAACATTTACATTGTTCTTACACATTGTCTTTCTGCTCTTTGCATAGTTCCTAAAAATAGCAACAACTTTTCACATATCTTCATCTCTCTCACACACATACTTACACACATATGCTTCTTCTACATTATTCACTCACTCTTGCTCACTGATTCTCTCATCCATTCATTCTATCACATCTCTCACTCTCTTTAGGCTTCTTCATCTGCCATTCAGCACATACATATTCACATTCTGCATAGCATCCTCCCTACACTGCTGCTGCTCTTACACATTCTCATTCATACTCATTCCTCATTCTCTCCCCCCACATGGCTGCTGTTTTCCCCCTACATTATGCAAACTCTCAGTTTTAGCCAGTAGCAAGGTCTGCAGGTATCAGTAGGAAGAATTTGCACAGACTTAAATATTCATAAAAGCTTTATGATTTTTCATTAACAGAGAAGGACTGGGCATATAATTCTGTTTGGTTGTTTGTAAGCACTACAACCAAGTAAGATCTCTGCAAGCTTTTTAGGTAATAAAAGTGTAGTTAACATAAATGGATATAGATGCTAGGGCATGCCTCTCAATAATATGAAAACAAAGGAATAATTACTGCATTAGTCTATTCTCCAATGATTAAACACAACTCTCAAAAGTATATACTATGTAAATGAAAGAAATATTTAGCAAATGGAAGACATAAATTGCATTTTACTAAATTTACATACTGTTTGGGCAGTGGTGATGCATGCCTTAATTCTACCACTTGGAAGGCAGAAGCAAGTGGATCTTTGTGATTTTGAGGCCAGTCTGAGCTGCGGAGTGAGTTCCAGGATAACATTCACTACACAGAAAAACAAAATCTCAACTCTAAAAGCATCCTGTGAAGTGGCGAACAGCAAAAAAAAGGCAGGAGCACAGAAAAGGAAAAAATAAGAGGTGGATTTAATCAAGATACATTATACTCGTATATCAATTCTGAAATAAGAAAGGCTGACTAACTAATATATGGCTAAAAGTCCAAAACAGTCAATAGCCCTAAATTTCTCAACATAATCTTGGTCTATTATGAGCCCAGGTAGAAGAAAAGCAAGTGCAGCATAATCTATCACCCTAGCACCCATAAAGTAAACAAACGTTTTTTAAAAGGAGAAAACACATTTTTAAAATCTGCACAACAAAGTAACAAAAAGGTGAAACTGTGCTGATTGTTCAGAAGTAAGCATTAATTCAAAATTAAGAATCAAAGCAGGAATGGAAACCCAAAAACATAAGACAGTAAGAACACTGATACCAGTTCTTAAAATATTTCATATTCCTCAATAAGTAACTAAAGAGCTTCTAGCATTCACTCAAATATATCCTAAGTCCTTTATCACTAATGAAGTGCCTAACTCCTAAAATCCTTGAACTCAAAGTAAATGCTGTGAAGTAGAAGGCAACTCTGTTTACCTTGTTTCAAGTAAAAATTAGATAACTAAAAAAGCAATGACTTATCTGCCAAGTAGCTTTGAAACAAAAATCAGCCAAATCAGTCTCCAAGACTTTTAAATACTGAGCCATTGCTAAATGAAGAGAGCTTTTATGCTTTCAATGGATTTGCTTTAAAAGTCAATTCATTGTAAAAATGTGCAAAAGCCAATGTTTGGCCATGTATACCAGCATTCCATTTCTATTCTAATTCAAACATAATCAGTTACATTAGTCACTTCAGGAATAAAATACCAACAAGACAAACTGTTTTAATTTAAATACTGATTGCTAACAATGAAAACTATAGAGCACAATGTGTCAGCACTTTAGAGATGGACAATATGCAGTAACAATCTCTGATTACCAGAAGCCTATATTGCAATATGTAAGCTACACATGCAAGCACAAATTGGTATTAGGGCAACATTATTGGTGTTGGTATAAAGCTCTCCTCGTTGGTGAAGTGTTTGCCCTACAGTCACATTACCAACACCACTTGTAACAGCTGTGGTAGTGGTGCACACTTGTAATCTCAGCACTTCTTGAAACAGGGAAGGCTCAGAAGTTCAAGAACTGAAATGAGGTCAAAGTCAGTATGGGATACTTGAAAGCCTGTCTCAAAAAAAAAAAAAAAACTGAACTAAACAAGCAATAGCAATAATGTCAAAGACAAGATTAAGCAAATTTTCTATGATGGGGCAAAAACTGAAAGACTAGTGCTAAGGCTCAGCAATTAAGAGCAGTGGTTACTTTTCTAGGTGACCTGGGTGTGATTTCCAGGATCTACATAGAAGCTTATCACCATCTTTAATTCCAGTTACAGGGAATCAATCTGACATCCACTTCTGCCCTCTATAGCTAACAGAAATGCAAGTGGTACACAGACATGCATGTAGGCAAAGTACAAATAAGAAACTTTAAATAAAGGCTAGTACTTTCTAATATGAAATTTTCTAAGGAAAAAAGTGGGGCAGAAGTGGCCACTACATAATGGTTTGGGCTATAAACATAAAGAGGCAACTGTATATAAACAAGCACCAGAATGGGTACTTAGTTTTACTTGGCTGAATTAGAGACAAGGGCACTCTTGGATTCTGGCTATGCTTAATCTCTTAATCAATGCATTCTTACCCCAGGGCATCTACATTTACAACAAACACCAAACTGATTCTAAAAGCCAAGCTGGCTAAGCAGGTCTAATGCTGTGACAATGCAAGTCACTGAGTGCCCCTACAAGAAATACAACCTGTTTTCAGTGGCCTAGAAGAACATACTCCAGGACTGCAGTTTAACTATTTCTTAATTTGTTTTTGTCTGCACATTCCTGGCCCATTGTTACTGCTATAGAAAAGTAATGATAGCTTCACTTAAACACACATTATGTCTCCATACTTTCATAGGACTGAAAATGTATCCTGAATTTGAAAAATCTGAACTGGAAAACCTTAACTTTTAGCTAAAGAAGAGAGAAGGCCCAGCTACCCCAATGATTCTCCACCTGTACAAAAGAGCTACATTTCTTACCAGATTTTACATTTGATACAATACACGTATTAATTTAGACATATACTAAGGGATAAAATAACTGGATGATAAATAATATTTTACCAGGCACACATTTATAATACCAGCTCTTGGAAGGTAACAGGATTACCCCAAGTGTGAGACCAGCTTGAATAACATAGATGAATCCCTGGAAAGCTACCAAGCAAAACTAGCTCAGATAAATTGAATAATGCATTAACTTTAAAACAGGTCAAACGTAGTTTAGCAAAAGTACTTTTTAGGACCTGTGACAAAGGAAAGACACTTGATTACACAGCCTCAATGCTATCCACAAGGAAAGCTTAAGTCTTTGTTCAAAGATAAGATACGTGAAACAAATAATCCATAAAACTAAGCCATCAAACAGCACAATTTACCTACCCAGAGCAAACCCACAGATGAAATCAAAACAAACATAAAAGATTTATTGAGCAAAGAGCTTGATCTACTTACTGAAATCATACCAATGGAAAAATATTTTCAAATATCAAGCAAGCATTTCTAAGGAAGGGAATAGCTGAGTGGTAAACCAACTGCTTAGCATCAGCCCTTCCTGGTTTCACTCCAAGATGAAGATTACCTAGAATAATGAGGAATCTAAAATCATAACTGTAAAATAAAATAAGCTTTTAAAAAAGAAAATCTGAGTAATGATGATTTAGAAAAAAATGTGTACACATGGGCCAAAAGAGACAAAAAGTAAAAAGAGAGCACACATAGCTGAATGAAAACCAAGATTATTCTTCAACTCTGAACAATAGCCTACACAGTATGAATAAAAGGAACAACAATTTCATATTGTACCTGTTTAAATCATAAATTGAACATCTGCTCTGCACGGCTAAGAGCATCAAGACAAGACCATCCTCAGGTAAATATGGAATTCAAAGTCACCTTAGCCTACTACAGATCATGTCACAAAGAACGTAAGTCTGGCCAAAAAATTTTAGTCCATATTTTTAAAATGCACCCACCATTTGGCGGCCATGTAAAAAAATATCTCAGCCAGGTGTGGCAGCATATACTTTAATCTCAGGTCTCTGGAGTCAGAGGCAATCAGAACTCTGAGCTTGCCAGGCCCGCCAAGGATACATACTGAGACTCTTTCAATAAACTAAAACAAAGGCATGCTGGTATAAGCCTTCATTCCCAGCTTCTGGGAGTCAGAGGCAGTGGCGTATGTTCTTGAGTTTAAGGTCAGCCCTGTGTACATGCAATTTCCAGGACAACCAAGGCTACATGGAAAGAATGTGTCAAAAACCAAACCAAAGCACTTTTAAACAAATTTTATTTTCATTACATAAAAATATTTGAGTCTGTTATTAGTTGAACCTCAAAAGATGCTAAAATTTTAGTGTCTCTAAACAGTCACACCCCCTTTTTTAGGACTGGATTATTTTTTTATTAAAATATTTTTTTATTTTACATACCAATCATATTCCTTCATATCCCTCCAACCTCACCCTCTCACTTTCATCTCCACCCAACCCTATCCACTCCCCAGAGAGCACAAGGCCTTCCATTTGGACCCAAGAAGTCCGACATATTGAGACGAGGCAGGATAAAGCCAATCCTACCTGCATCAAGACTGAGAAAGTTATTCTTCCATAGGGAATGGGTTTCAGAAGGCACTAGGAATATATCCTGGTCCCACTGCCATGGAATATAAGCCCAGCACTGAGAAGCTGGGAAGAAACCTGCTATGAATCAGTGGCCTCACTGGGCTAGGTAATAATACAAGAAAAACAGAACCAGAAAATTTTCACTCAGGATAGTAAGAACAGGCCTAAGAATTTCAGTACTTTGCAGCTAAGAAATGAGGCACCATTTTTTGTTCCAACTTTTTCTCTATTGTTGTGAATAAAGTCTCTAAGAAAAAAGCAACTCAGTAATTAAAAGTTTTTTTTTTTAATACCCCTAGATCACAGTTCTTCTTTGTTGGATGGAAGGATAGAAACTCATGCTAATACATGCAGGCAAAACATAAGGAAGCATCTTCCTGGCTTTTGGTTTTGCTTTGTCACTGTCTCAAGCTAAACTAGCTCTCTTATCTAGCCCAAGCCCAGTCAGTTGCTTAGAGATTCCGACAACTCAGTGGGGAAGCCTCTCCACCTTGATCTACATAACCTCTCTCAGACACTGCAATCAGACATTTTGATCTAGGCACGCCTTCAAGTGATCTGGCATCAGATGCCTTAGGCTGTGTCAGCTTGACAGGTGAGGGTAGAAAGGACACAGAACAATAATATATGAGGTTTAAAGAGTCAAAGTTAACTAAAAAATAACAGATTCTTAGAGAATCAGTACACACATAAGGCAACTTATTTTGCTGTAATTCCTTTATTAGTCACAATTCTTTTGAAAAATAATTTATATTGCAAATTTTACATATGTTTGTATATGAGAGATAATGTATACAGAATCATTTAGATAATTATAAGCCTCTAACCTTGGATGTTGGTATCTGAAGTCAGATCATTTTCCAGAAATATATGGACCAGTCATCTACCAAAACCTATACATTTTACCCAATAACCAAAAGATACTCACACATTAACAAGAACAAAAAATTCTAAACAAATAAAGAAGCAAACAAATTAATTCTTGAAAACAAGATGCATCAAAATAAAAATATTGTGTATGGTAAGTTTGCAGCATAAATAAATACAAACAATAGCACCCAAAATTTACAACAGTAAAGCTGATTAATTCTGAGTGATAACACTCAGAACGAGGTTATGAAAAGACAGCACACAGGTTGACATGTGACTTCTCTGCTTGCCACAAAGATACAATCAAAAATGTGTGCGATATTTGTGAAAAAGTAAAGAAGATAGAGAGAAAAATCAAGAATGAGAGCAGAAAAATATAGTCAGCTATTAATCAAAAGACTAAAAACAACCAACCAGGAAAAGTGTCCTCTTGACCAATGTTACCCAGGTACCTATGATTCTGCATGTATATAAACTTCACAAATTACACAAAATTAACTCAGAGACCTTTAAAATGGTTTTTTTTTTTCCTGACCCACAGTCTGTTAGTTGTTACAAAGGCAAAAGCCCCATGCTCTAGAACTCTCTCTCTGCAAAAGGAGTTGATATCTTGCTATGACTCTGCAATTTCTTATGCATCCTTGTAGTTTCAGGTAAACCAAGCTCCAAAAATGTCCAATTGAAAAACAACTTGGAAGAATAATTTAAAAATCTGTCACTACTTTTCACATGGATACAGATTTCACATAAGATAGATTCTGACCTCTTTACCTGCTGAAAACCATGCACACTTGAGAAATCTCTGCAGCTCAAAAACTCATTTTGTCTCTGAAATTAAATTTCACTGAAACACACTATTGTAGCTGCTGGTAGCAGAATGTTAGTAGCATTCTAATCCTGTATTTCTGAAAGATGATCCACATCACAATCTTTCTACCATTTTCTAAATTATTTGTAACATTTATAGACAAACCTCAAAGTGGAACACAATATCCAGAACTTCTACTAACCAGATATTAAGTATTCTAATCTCTCTTTCCACTTCACATCAAAAGCATGCCTGTGTGTGCTAACTAGACAGCAATATTACAAGCATATCCTCCCAGGCCAGGATATGCTTGTATCCCCCAGAGTCTCTCCCTTCCCAGGAAATCCATTCACAGGGAGGCTCAACGGTCAAGGCCTACTGCTCAAGTCACCACATGGACCCCCAGAAGCACAGTCTGGCTCATGGTCCAGTAAAATACCAACAGAAAGGACAGCTTAATAGACCTTCTCTGAACACCCTATACCCACCATGGCATAGCTTTTAGTCTTCCATACATCTAATTAATTACAGCAGAGAATTCTAGAAAAAACCTGCAAGAAACCTGCCATTAATACTCCTGATTGCTGAGCATTCCAAGAGTTAGGGCCACACAGCTGGGCCTCAGAATATTAGCAGCTCCCCTAGTGATCAGAAAGGTAATGAATTAGACAGCACAGTCCTACCAGCTCCGCCCTTCTATCCCAGCATGTAGGGACCTTGTCTAGAAAGTTTCTATTTTTGTAGACATTTTTTCTGTTCTCCTAGAACACATTCTATTCCTCAGCCATACTACAAAGCTTTCTGTATGCACATTCCATTGTACACTAAATGTGCAAGACAGCCTACACATTGCATCATAGTTAGAAAATCCTGCAGCCAAACACAGGTCTCATTGTTATTGTGTGACTTTTGTTAAAGACGAACAGGCCATAATTTAGAAAACAATGAAGGGTCATGATAAGGCTTCAAGAAAGGAAAGAAAATGTGAACACAATGTAGTTATATTCTAAAAAATTGTTTTGAAGAGTTTAAACAGGCTTTATGGAAGGTGCTTCAGATTACAGATTTGTCTTAAGAGTACATCAATGATTTCTCAACCCTTTTATCTCAGGTTGTACATCTAAAACAAGAAAAATAACAGTTCTCTTATCAAGGCCACAACATTTTACCCAGATTTATTTTGCTATTACTATAGCAGTTTGGTGTCATGATAAGGTCATTCCTTTATTCAGATTCTTGATTGACTTGTCTGTGGAACCAAAGAAATGGTCAATTCGGACATCTATGGAGGAACTAAAATAAATTATGTAATTCTTCCTGGCTATTCTAAACTACTTTGAAGTAGAAAAGCTCTCAACCTCTATCCTGCTTTTCACTTTATGTAATGTGCTTCCACCAGCTTCAGAGTTGGTCAACAAGCTCAATTTTTGCACAAATCTCTCTTCATTTTTATGTCTCTACTAACAGCAGAGATTAGAGGTCTTAATTAACTGGTCTATATTTTCTTTTGACTGCCCTGTCAAGGCACAGAATAAAGGAGTTGCAGGACTGCCTTTATAGCACTGGGTATCAGAGGCAGAATTAGGTATTTAATGAATTCTCAGTTACATAACATGAGGCAAGCCTAAGCTACAGAGACATTACTTTACATGGAAATCAGTAATCTACATCACTTGAGAGAAAAGGAATGAAACTATTAATAACCTAGAAACATTGGAAATTGGCAACAAGTAGAGATAAGAACAATAATGAACCTAAAGAACATATGAAAAATGATAAAAATAAGTGATACATAAAATGATAAAAATAATGTATTTTTAATATTTAAAAAACTTAGCTATATTGACTTTGAAAAATAAGCCCTTTCCTACTAGATAGAATGTCATTAATAGGTTGTCATCCATAGGTTGATTTTTGCCCATATACATGTTGGCTGCTGAGATCAGTTACCTGACACTTAGAGTTACTGTCAATATTCTGTTTCTCAAGCCTCTAAGCTGACATAAATATTCTGCAGGACTAACCATATACGCATGGGCAGCAGTCTAACTGCAAATTCAATATTCATTGGATCAAGATAACCTTCCCAAACTATATACCAACAAGATATGGTTTGTGAGCATTCACATGATATAAATTAAATTATGCAAGGAAATTGCAAAATCACTCCCTCTACCACAACTAGGTTTTTTTCCAGAGTGGTGAATCCAGCAGCTGATTGGCTATCATGTTTCTTCTGAAGTGAACACAACAAACTATTCCTCCTACTTGATCTGAAGACTGAAGCAATGCTCTATGTGCAAACCCTTTTCTTGTGACTTTATTGAATAGTCAGATACATGACTCAAATGGATAATTTTAAAACTGTGAAGTGATACAGTCATTTAATTTAACAATTTGAGATGTGTGTTTTAGAGAACAGCAAGATCATTGCACTGGATAGCAGCAACAGAATGGAATCAAGGCACCCTGAGTCAACATAAAAGAGCTGGTCTCAGAAGCACTTTTCTTAATAGATGAAAATGTTTTAAAGGTAATATACCTTACCATTGAGAAATTACCTAACATACTTAGGAGATTAATAAAGAAAAGTATTTTAGTGAGAGCATACATCGATCTCTGGCTAATGCTCAAAGAGCAGACTGCCTAGACGCATTTTGCGTTCAGCATATGCTATCTATCATCCTTGTGTCTTTCAGCTTCATGCTCCACTTTACACTTTGAATAATTTAAAGAGAGACAGGCAACTTGTAGGTCTAGAGAGTAAGGCAGATGAGTAAGTTACACAGTCAAGTAATTTCCAGAGTTGTTTCTTAATTATACCAGTTACCTGAAACAGCAGCTACTTCTTTAGTGACAGGATCCTGAAGTGAAAATGGCAGGGGATGAGAATGATAAGAAAAGTAGAGAGTAGGAAATAGAAGAAAAGCTGAGGTGGGGAAGTCTGGCCCAATCTTTGTCACATGCCAAGTGAGCTTCTTAAGAATAGCATCTTGTATTGGAGAAAGTAAGAGAAAAATGTGACTTCTATGAAGTCCGCAGAAACTATCATACAAAGGGACAAAATAATAAGGAGGAAGCTAATCAAACAATACACAAGGGGAACACAGCATCAAGAACATTACCGACTAAGGCCACAGTGGCCTTGAGACTGACAACAATAGCCCCATGTGGTAAGAATGGTTGGGTTCCCAATATCTAAAGTAACCTCTTCAATAGACACAGGTTCCAGATCATTACTAGCTCTCTCAGGCTTATTACTAATTTTAGGGAATGAGCTGTTTGATAGTCCACATATCAGGCCCTTAGAAAATCGTCTAAGGCCTAGGCCCCAGGCTGTTACTAGCTATCCCAAGAATGTTCCTCTATTCTCCCTTAGGGCCTAAATAAAATCCTTGCTTGATCAGGCCAGTTCTTAACCTAACAGTGATTTGCTTTTTCAGCAGTTATCACCTGGCATCATATTGGCCATTTGACAGAACTATGCTTTTCTTTAGAAAAAAAAAAAAAAAAAACTGGAAGTTTATGGCACAATAGGCCTTTAGAATGGTTTTGACCTTGCAATGCTCTTTTGAACAGCTTTGATTCTTTTTATTCTTTAATATAGAGCTGTGCCTAGTGGCAGAATGTATATGGGGTGGCTCCTTTGTAATGGCTTGGAGCCAAATGTCTGGACAATCCTGGTGAAGAAATGTGCAATCTAGTGTCCTAATCTCTAACAGGCTTGGTTAGCACACACTTATGTTTGGCATGTTTTAGAGGCCATCATCTCTTAGCTAACTTTTATTTTCTGAGACTTACTATCCCATCAGCATTAGTAAATCATTTATATCATGAATTATACATGTCTACACCAGAACTAGTTAGTAGAGTGCTACCCAAACGTGTGATATGCCTTTAAAATCCTTTACAAAATTAACTATAGGTAAATCTTACATGTAAAGGTTAAATACAAAGTGCTGAACTTCTAGAAGATAGTGGAGAAACTAGGTCTCTCCTAGTTTGGCCACCTACTTTCTTTTGGTGCACCAAAATCATGTTGAAGTTGAAAACAAAGGTGTTTGTACACACAGCTCCCTGCTCCTAATTCTGTGAGCAAATCCAACCCTCAGAGCAAAGTTATTCGGAGGCCTGGCTTGGGTCCAGGGATTTTCAAAGATCACGTGGGACTTTACAGGACCAAGATTCTATTGAGATTTGAGGAGGTCTCACCAAATTGGTACTCACACCTCGTTATCTGATCTGCTCTACTTCATCTGTGGACAGCAGCACTTCACTCACCATGTTCTGGTTTCCCAGCTCAGCCATCCTCACTGCTCAGCTCCCAGCCACTGCACTCACACACACCACAAAAACATCTTCAAAGCCAAGCCTAAAGCCGGCAACAGGAAGGACCCTGTATCGCTTCTGACTGTCAGGTATTCTGAAGAGCCTGATTGGCTATGGAGGCTTGAGTGACAAGAACATCTCCTATAGGCTTTCACTGTGCTTGAAGACAGAGCACAAAGGTTCCTGACCTTGCTTTCCACCCCAGACAAAGACTTTTTCTAGATCAGCAGAGATATGCATTTAAATAGTACTTGCCCCTGGTTCCAATAACTGACCCTGTCATCTTCCTGCCCACCCCCATGTACTTCCTCCTCCTGATCCAGTATGACCAGCTAGCTTGTACTTTATACAATTTGGAGTGGGTTGATTTTATTAAGTTTGTTAAGTCTACTTTCATGTTTTCCGTGTGTCCTGTGTTTACTTTCATGTTTTCTGTGTTTAATTTCATTTTGTGTCTCTGTTTTGGACATCCTTCTGTAAATGGGCCTTTTGATTTTCTGGATATCCTTTTGTAAATGAGTCCAAAATTTGCAAATGCCTGGAATTGGTCAAATTGGACTCTCAAAAGGACCAAAGACTGGGAAACTGAGAGAAGGCCCTTTTAGTTAATTTGGATTTAATGTGGAAGGCGGCATCTCAGTTTTGGTTTTGTTTTGGGTGCCAGAAGGTCGGTTGTTCCATTTTTTGTCTCATATGTTATGATTCTGTTTGTCGTTTTTCTGACTCCTGAGACTGACTGACAGTATGGGACAGACTTAACAGTCTCCTATCCCTCATTGCTTTCTCGCTCTGACCAGGAGCACTGACAGGATTGATATTTTCCAGACTGGGTTCCTCTATGTAGGACTGCGATTCATTCTGTAGACAAGCCTGGCCTCAAACTCAGAAAATTCAATTACTTCTGCCTCCTGTGTGCTGGGATTAAGGGTGTGAACAGATATCATGCAGCAGAAGGAACATATTTTCTCAACTGATCCAGATTAAAATGTGTCTTTAATTTCAAAACCTTTAAATAAATCTCTCACAGGTGTACCCAACTCTTTGGGCTTTAGTAAATTTGAGCGGTAATCATTTTGACTACTAAGAATAGCTATCAAAACAGACAAGACAGGAGGAAAGAGAAAAATTTTATACTTGTAGGTGGGAAGTACAGGACGAGTGTAAAAACAAAACAAATTAAAAAAGAGAGAGAGAATGCGTCCAGACTCTCTAAGGAAAAACCACTTGCTCCGAAACAACAGAGAAAGTGGTTTTTGCTTAGAGTCTGGACACATTCATTGTAGCATCTCCTTATTCCCAAGCAGGCTGGTTGAACACATCCATATGTGAATATGATCATAATGTAAAAGCAGAGACACTTAGAAGCATTTTTCCTTCAATGTCATTCAGAAACATATACTAAAATGGTGGTATATTCAATAAAAATAGCCTGAAATATCAGATCTCACAACCAACCCATGAAGGGCAGGGACTGGGGACTCATGCGTTCAATCTGAGGACATGGGACACAGAGATCCTCTGAATTTCTGTTAGTCCAAGGCCAAACAGAGCCAGGAAATGATGATACTCACCTTTAATCCTAGGCCCAGAAATACTGAAGGATGAAGTAAAATATCTAGGCAGGAGAAAGAAATATAAGAAAGGAGAAATGAATCCTAAGGCCCTTTTACACTTCAGGTGAACAGTCTAATGACTCCTGACCATGGGAGCTACCTTGTTCATCCCGAGGCATTTGCTGGATGAGAATCGGCTGTGTGTTCCCTCTTCTGATATTCCACGTTTTCCCCCCAATATCTGGCTCCATTTATTTATTATAATACTAAATAGTACTTGGCAATATATAAATTATTAAAAAAAGTAATGGCAATGCTGGCATGCTCATCTTGTACTATAAGGACTGGGTTGAAAATCAGGTAAATGACACAGTAAAGTAGGTTACTTTGGAACCTATGTGACCTGTCATTATTGATCTTCAATCTAAAAGAGAACTGTTCCAATGCTACGATTCTCAAACTTACAAGAGATAGAGAATATGAATATAGAAGACTTCAAGAAAAGTCACCTAACAGCACTGTTTACTCTGCTCTTGGAATAAAGCTGCTTTTGCTTCTGAGCAGGCTGGATCGGTGGAAAGTCCCAGCTTCTTCCATGCAAGACCAGAAGGAGCTCATTTTTACTAGCCCTGGCTGTTGAGTGACTCAGAACTGTGAAATCACTGTAGAGAATTCCATTTCTTCCTTTTTCTAACCTATTAAAATTAAAAAATTAAGTAAATCGATGCTCCAAATGGAAACACAACTATCAAATCACCAATCACCAAGAAAAGTGAAAGTAAATTCTGTCTCCAGTTCTAAAGACATAATTTAGAATATTAAAGTACTGAATAATGAAGCTGGAAAGTTGGCTCAGTAGTTAAGAACACTGACTGCTCTTCCAGATGACTCAGGTTCAATTCTCAGCACCCACATGGAAGCTCACAACTGTTTGTAGCTCCAGTTCTAAGGGACCTGACACCTGCACACAGACATACACACAGACAAAACATCAATGCACATAAAATAAGAATAAAGTACTGAATGAAAATTAAATTTTTTTCTTAAATGGAGGTATCTTATTATAGTATTATTCTGATTTAATGAATACCTCTTCAGTTACTAACCCTGAAGATATAAAATTGGAATGCTAAAGTTTTAAAGGTATGGGTAAGTAATGAAATTACATTCTACAAAGCAATATGCACAAGAAAGTTTTTGAAATATCTATAAGTGAATGATTAATGAAATTTATTTCAAATATTATTTTATTATTTTACATTGAAAATATAAAGTAACTTAGACATCTTTAATACACAATCTCTTCTATGCTCTCTCTCACACACTAAGCCTATTTATTATTTAATAGGTAATCATTGACATTTGCTTTTGTTTTCTGTTTGAAATATTTGCTATGTTTTAGAGATTTTGTGTGTATTTATTATTTCTATTCCTCTTTGTAGCTTCTTTCAATTCAATACCCAGAGTCTTATTCTTATGAAGCCAAACATTAGCTTACTTTTTTAAACTATCCCATTTCTCTTTACCTATATTCTGACTCTAGGTTTTTAACCTTTTCTTAATACAAAGAAGGATTCAATCATCCATGGTTCAAAAGAAAAAAGTCAATGCCTCTATGAGACATTTTACACACAAACAAATACAAACACATTTGTTACATCGTGTTTTCTCAGTCCCGGGCGGCCAGAGGCCCAGACTCACAGACCCTGCAGCCCCAGACCTCTTAGCTGCTAGCTGCTGCTCAGGCCCCCAGAAATGACTCAGATGCTTATATTAACTTCATGCTGTTTGGCCTATGGCTCAGGCACATTGCTAGCTTGCTCTTACATCTTAACTCAACCCATTTCTATTAATCTGTCTGCCACGTGGCCCGTGGCTCACCTGTGTTCCTTACATGTTGCTCCTTTGGGCTTCAGCTCAGTCTGCCTCTGACTCTGCCTTTCCTTTCCTACCTATTCTGATTCCCCACCTACTTATTCTATGGTGCCTGTCATGGCCCAAAACAGTTCCTTTATTTAAAGATTGTTATTCACAGCATACAGAAAGTCATTCCCACATCACACATTCATCTTGGTAAGTATTTTACATTGTACCTGTGATATAAATATGTAAAAAACAGATGTAATTCTTTCTGATAATTAACTATACACACATATTTTACACTTATTGCTTGTCTTCTTATGTTTGTAATATTTTGGTTTTAGTTTTTTTCTGACTCTATTGGACATACTGAGATAACTTTTTATTTGTATATGATTTGTCTGAAAATGTCTTTCCCAATCTAAAGAAGGGAATACATATTAAAGAACAAAAGACATACAGAACACCAGATAAAAATGGCCAGAAAAGGAGCTCTTCATGGCACATAAATAATTAAAACACTAAATGTACAGAGCAAAGTATACATTGAGAGATGCAAAGAAAAGAGCACACCACATGCAAAGGCTGTCCCATTAGACTAGTGCCTGACTTCTCAATGAAAACTGTAGAATACAGAGGTACCTGAGTGGACATACTACAAATTGTCACAGAGCACAGGCGCCAGCATAGTATACTTTACCCAGCAAAATAATCATTCACATAATGAGAGAGGTGAAAATTTGTACAATAAAATCAACTTTAAACAATATTTTCAAGAAATCTAGACGTATATAAGGAAAACATTAATCTGAAGATAGGGCTTACTACATGAAGTAGGACAGAAATGATAAACAGTCCTTTAGCAATTTATTAAAGGAGGGTAAAAAAACACACCACCACAACAAACTAACAGGAATTAATAAACGATTCTTCTTAATAACTCTCAACACTATTGGAAATAGTTTCTCATAAAAAGACACTGACTGCTCAGCAGTTGTGGGACATGCCTCTGATCCTAGCACTCAGGTAGTGGAGGCAGGTGGATCTCTGTGAGTTCAAGGCCAGCATGGGCTACAGAGCAATTACAGAACAGCTAAGGCTGTTATGCAGAAAACCCATATCTAGAAAAAAAGAGAGAGAAAGGCACTAAGAGATGAGACTAAAAGCTAGAATACATATCTCTAATGCCTCCAAGATACACATTTCACCATCAAGACCAATCACTGCTTACTTTTAAAGACAAAAAATACTACAAGGACAGGCACCTAGAAGTACCTAGGTACTCATAGCTATTTTTATATTATCCGACAAGATAAATTTCAAACCAAAATTAAGCAGAAGAGGATGAAAGGACACTTTATACTAATGAAAGGGAAACTACAACAAAAGCTTATTATGATTTCATACATGTATGCACCTAATACAGGGGCACAGATGTTTGTAAAAGAAACAGTACCGCCAAAATAGCACATTAAACCCAACACAGTGATACTGAGTGGCTGCAATATGCTAAACACACAAATAAGTTGGTCTTCCATACATAATCTTAGCAGAGAAATACTGGAGTAAGATAACATGACAGACATCTATAGTATACTACTACCAAACAATAACAAATATTCTTTTTTTCAATAATTCATAAAACTTTCACAAAACTTTGCTACAAATGAGAAATAAATAAGCCTCCACAGGTAAAACAAAATTGAAATAACACCCTGGACTCTATTCTATCTCAGTGAATTAAAGCTGGCTATCAACAATACCAACAGGAAATATGCAAACTTATGAAGCTGAAGAACTCACTACTGAATGAACAGTGTGGAAAGGCAGAAACAAAGAATGAAAATGAAAGCAGCATATCTAAACCATGTGACACAATAAAGGCAGTTCTAGGAAGCAAGTTCAAGTATGGAGCCTACATACAAATACTGGAACTATTTCTTAATAATAATTCTACTACACACTCCAAAAAAGCAATACTAAAAAATCCCATATATAATGAAATAAGAGGCCTGAAAAATAAGGCCTATAAAAATCAGGGATGAAATCAATCAGATAGAAACAACCACACTGAAAGAAATGAAAGAGCAGATTTCAGTAAAGCTCCTAACTTTAGAATAGCAGTTGAAAAACCCACCATTCAACCTTAGTCACATAAACAAGACATCTTGACCTTGTGGCTGGCCATGGAAAGTCTCTAAGGGTGGAGGGCAGGTAGTCCTGGTGGTCTGCGGTCTGAAAAATCCCTGAGAACAGGCTGATGTCTTTATGGTGACTGAAAAATCCCTGAAAATAAGCCAACCAATAACAAAAACAGAAAACCACTTCCACCTTGCTTCCCCTGCTAAGTTCCCCACTCCTCTCAGCAATGCCTGCAGCCCACCAATCCAAAAGCGACCCACACCCAGTCACCCCAGCTTGTGGTTTTGCCAATAAAAACCAGCAGTCCCCTAACCCTTACAACTCCTCCATCCTCTCACTGCTGAGTGCATGTGTGCGACAAGTTGCCTGTCAACTTCTATTGAGCTCCAGCAACAAACCTTGCTTTTGCATCCAGACAGCCTTGGTCTTTGGTGGTCTCTCTGGGGGTCATGCCTTGGGCAGAACACACACCAGCAACAAAGAAATAGAAAATAAATGAAATGATGTTTTTTTCTCAAAGAAATCAGTGAGATGACAAGCAGTCAACAGACTGAGAGAGAATATCTAAATTAATAGAGTTAAATACTAAAAAAAATGACTTTCCAGCAGATCCTGAGGAAGTTAAATCATAATGACATAATTTAAATTTTTTTTTTACAAAATGTGAAAACCTAAAAGAAGTTGAATGTCCTGAGATATATATAGATATAGATATAGATATAGATATATATGATCTATGAAAGTAAAACTCAGATGATATAAATGATATAAATACTGTAAACAGACCCATAAGGGAAGTAGTAGTCTTCCTCAGGGAAGAAAAGAATGACTGGTTGTCCTGTGTAAACAATCAGCCATAAAATCCTATATTCAAGTAACATTATACCAATTGAACAGGTGTGGTGTATATTGTGTATCAAATAAAGATGGCCTGACCATCAGATGACAGAGCCAGCCACAGATTAGCCAGAGGTCAGGAGGCAGTGACACACCTAAAATCTTAGAACTCCACAGGCAGAGGCAGAGATCCCTCTAGATTCCTGAGTTCAAGGCCACACTGGACAACAGGAGGGAAAGAGAGCCAGGCAGTGGTAGCCCACACCTTTAATCCCAGCACTTGGTGTCCTAAGGCTCTGCTCCCAGTGCTTAGGCATCATACAACCTTTATTGCCAATACTATTAAGTTTGAAGTGATATGGCTGATCAGATAAAGGAAAATAAGGCAGGAGAAGACACAATTGGGCACTCTGCTTCTCCTATTCAGGCTAAAGATTTGTGGAGGTATGATATACTCCCTTCAGCCTGAGGATTCAGAGTGGTGAGAAGTGGCTACGGTTTATTTCTCTGTCTTTCTGATTTTTTATCATTTACCACAATATGTGGCTCCAGTAATTTACTATAAGACCAATTAGGATTTGTGCAATACAATACTTAGATATATTTATGAATATGCAGATACATGCATGCATTCAATACTAGAAGACCACCACCCCGCTGTTCCAGTTTAATACAGCAATATTAATAGTGGTGGCACTTAACTCTGACTGCCTAAACTCACTGGGCACCACTCCAGTGTCTCACAGACAGCTCCAGAGATTCCCGCTATCCATCTCTGACTCCTTCTGTCCTTGTAGTTCCTTGAACTTTGGCTTCAGGTTTCTAATCTCAATCTAACTCAGGTTGTCATTCCTGCCATTCCACCAAGACTCCAAGAATATATCTCACTCAGCATTTTACAACCAGCCTCAGAACCTTCAGCCCTCCCCTGCCAGGCCACCACAACATACCAGGATGCCTACTATACTAAGGGACTGCCACTCACATACATGCCTGGGACAGCTCTTTTGGTGTTTGTCACTGAACTCAGGTCCCCAAAATATGTGGGCCACACACTCTGTCAGAGCTCAGCCTGTGCCTGAGGAGGAGAACCTTGTAAGCACTTGATGTCGCTGCAAGGCAAAGACCAAAAAAGAATGTGCTGATCTTTCTTGGTCTCAGAATCCACAGCACAATTAACAAACACTGAAAGGCTCATAAAGCCAAGATAACCAGTGGCTCATTGACAGTTGTCAGCTGTCATCATTGCGCCTCAATCTCATATCTTTCTACCTCAGCTTCCCAGGTGTTGTACTCACATGTGCCTCTATTCCTGGTTTGCACATTAATGGCCAAAAAAGGCTGCTCATGCTTCTGAAAGATTTTGCAGTAATAAAATATGCTACTGTAACAATAAAATGATTTATACTTCCTGAAGTGTTTTCCTTAAAGAAAAGATTAATGAGTGTGAGGTAGGGTGGGAAATGGAAACCAGAGTGAGAGAAAGAAGGAGGCAGTGACAAAGTGACACATGAGTAACAAAGGAGGCCCTGTACAATAAGGGATTGGTCACAGCTGCAGGTTCCACCTCCTGGCAGTGGCTTCAGGTTTTGAAAAGTTAAACAGCTTAGTCATAGACAGCTTAAAATTTGCCTAAGGCTCTACTTCTTATCCAAACAGAGATGTAGAATAGGGGATCTACAGAGCAGATAGTACACTAAAGCCAATATCTGCGAAGCTTATCCTGAACTATCCAAAGCCTCAGTTTCACAGACAAACATGTTTTTTGATTCTTAGTAGGAAGGACACTAATATATTGTGACCAATATATTTTTTCACCTCCTTGTAAACAAGGCACTCCAGATGTGCAGGGAATGTCTGAGTTTGCCTAGACTGGGCTCAGATTCCAGATTGGCATACAATAAGTAGGCTCTCTTTCAAGGTCATCAAGGCAGATAGCTGTGGTCACAGCTGCCCTGCAAAACATCCAGACTCCAAACTTTACCGTCCAAAGCGGCAAGGGCAACTCAGGAGAATCAAAGCCTTTTCAGGCTCCCATAGGGCAGCATGGAGCACTAGCATGTGGCTCTGGGGAAGCCTTCTTCCATATCTTCTGATGTCCATTAGGTTCAGATCTAACTATCTGCATCTTCTCCAGTATTGCGGTTGTACATAGATAGAGTCTGCTCTTTGTGACAAAGTGACCTGGAGTAGAGAGCAAACTGGCCTTGTCCTGCTACACTCCCCAGCAATCTCACCTCCTACTGCTTACATAGACCAGTCAGTCAGCAGGTGTCCAGCTGTAGGATCTATCTCCCTGACCTTCTACTCCTTAGCATTGATCCTCAGCAGGCTGAGCTGCTGACCAACAATAACCCTGCCATAGGACTGCATGGTTACCAGAGGCATAGGAGGATGGGACTCAACTCATGGGACACCAACAGACATATGGCAAAAGATTTATCCCTAAGACCCATTTTCCCTGCAGCCACAATCCCAGCCCAGTCATCTCCTTGCTCCATTGTGTTGAGCTAGGTACAAGGTACAGAGTGTGCTTGTCCTCATTGTTTAGGGCAGAAGATATATATAACAGAGGTCTGTAATATTTTTTTGTACTCTAGAAAATAAATCTTGCCTGAAGATCAAAGGGGAGAGCCAGCCACTAGTTACCCATAGAGGTCAGGCATTGTTGGCACAAAGCTCTAATCCCAACACTTGGGAGTAGGAAGCAAGAAGATCAAAAATTCAAGGCCCCCCAGGGCTACATGAGATTAATCCAGTCTAAAAGAAAAACAAAACCAGATGGTGGAGCTTCAACCCCTTAATCCAAGCACTAGGGATGTGGAGACAGGAAGTGACATGAATGGATGAAGACAGGAATATAAAATAGGAGAAACATGAAGCTTGGTCCTCTGATCTGAAAGATCCATAGATCTAAGAAGTCTCTCTAGTGGCTGGCTCCTTTATTCATCAATCAGATATCTGGCTTCAGATTTTTATTAATACCAATTAGAATTTGTGCTATAGAAGTCAACTTTCAAATTCTAGAAGATTTGCCAAACATTCATTGTCCCAGCTTCAGGAAAACTATAAATCCCCCCCTCCAATCAAGAAGTTGGTAAAATCTCATCCCCTCCAGTACATCCAGAATGGGGAATAGATGCAAGTCTTCCACACTTCAGCCCTTCCCTAGTCATCCTTCACTCTTCACTCAGGAGACAAGAAGTACTAGAAGTTGAGGCCTCTGGAAATCCTAAGGCTCTTGCCCAGTTGAATGCTGGCAATTTTAGCTTCTACACTTTTTCAGTGAAATTGCTTGTTCCCTCTTCCCATGCTCTGCTACTCTTTATAGGGTGCCACTCCAAGGAGGACACACTCATGCCGATGAAGTAATTAAGAACTCTTCTTGTCCAGAATAACTATGAACAAGAGAAGGTGGATTGATCTCCAGGGGAAGTGTGCACAGCTGCACAGCTGACCACCACATGCAAATAAATGCTGTGAAGATTGCATCCTGTCTGGCTGTGTTCAAATTTACTGCAATCTCTACTTCTTCTGTTCCTTCTTTGCAGGTGTTTGGTTTCAATACCTGTACATGAACCTTTTATCTGCTATTTCCTTAAGATTTCTATAGCCTTCTATGATCATTAGAGAATAAAACTAAATGAGACCAATGGACATGTGGAAAGATGTCCATGCACTGCAGAAAAAAAAACCACCCTCATAATGAAAAACCTTAGAGGTCACCTGTGGATTGAACATGAGAAGCATACTGAGTTTCATGCTCTAGTGATAGAAACATCTTCCAGGAAGGTCTAGAAAATATCATTCAGTAAGTACAAGGGAGCAAGATCAAGGAAGGTCCAAGCATGCACATGCTGTGATGTAGCTTTGCTATGATAGGAAAAGTTATCATATTTATAACCCAGGCTGTAGATACCAGCCTGGTCAAAGTGGCCTTCTTTAAATAGCTCAACAGTGAAAGAAGTCCCAGCATTTATGAGTGGGACACAGATAAAAACAGTATTTCCAGATGAGCAGAATTGGTACGTGTTTTTAATTGAAGTTTCCTACATGTTGCCTGCAGCCGAATATTATCAAAATATTTTCTCTACTGAACTCTCTTCTTTCAGATGACCCTAGTGTCAAATTTGACACAAAACTAGTCACCACAACCACAGAAGTAAATGCCTAAAAGCAAGTCCTGTGAATTTTCTTGTTGTTCCCCCCAATGTATGTAAAATTGTGTTTATAGTTTTAGTAAGTATGATATAATAGCATTATATCTACATAATGAATTTCTCCTAACTTAAAAGAGTTGTACAGAGCCAGCAAGATGGCTCAACAGCTAAACCACTGGCCCCTGAACCTGAAGCCCTGAATTCAATACCCAGAATCCACAAAGGAGAAGAGGAGAAACATTTCCTAAGAGTTTTTCTTTGACCTCTACATTCACATGGCCTTAGCAAAGGGTGAATGCACATGGAGAGAATAACTAATAAATTAACACAAAGAAAGTATGCTACAGCTAAATCTACTGATGATGACAGCTGTGGTATCTCAACACTCATGAGACTCAGGCAGCCTAGACTCATACTGAGTTCCAAGACAACCTGGGTGACATAGCAAGACCTTGTCTCAAGAAAATATGCTGGAGGCCACTGTGTGCCACATATCTGTGCATTTGAATTAAGGAAACTGGGGCAGTAGGAGGGTGAAATTAAGGACAATATGTGCTACAAGCATAACTTGCTCCAAAGGGACTGTCACAGCCTTCAGGATAGTGTATCTATCCTTTTTCCTGGGGGTACAGAATTATTTTGACTTTTGTAGCTGCTGTCTGATGCAGGGGTGGTATTGTAGCTAAAGGTTGGGTATCTGTGGCAACTATTTTAAATAACTCAACAGTTAACATTCCTATGTCCAATCTCTATGACCTAGGCACAACCTGTGCCACCCCACAATTACTGTGCAAATTATAGGGCAGCAGGGAAGATTCCTACAGACAGTCATCCACACCAACACCTTTCTTGGACCCTGTAGTCTACAAGTCCCACACCCTGCCCTAAATGAACCCATCACACAGCCCACAGAGCCACCCTGAGACACAGAATCTGACAGCCCTAACTGGACCAGGAGCTCAAATTGGAGCAAGAAAGGATGCCTGAGACACAGACACAATTGAGGCAGATAGGACTAAATACAATGCCATGAGACACAGACACTGTTTGCAGCAATCGAAGAAAAGATGGGTAGCCATCAGTGCGATACATACAATGACTCAAAGAGGAATATGTCCCCATGAGAAACTACCAGTTCAACAACAGCAAGACCTGAACATCATAATGTAAAAACAAGAAAAAAGAAACAACCTTAAAAATAACTTAATAAAGACAATCAATGCCTTTAAAAAATTTAAAATTCTCTTAAAAATTGAAAAAAGGAAACAATAAATGGGTTTAAAAAATGAATAAATCCTGAAAAAAGCAAAGAAAACCAAGAAAAAGCCATCAAGAAGATATAAAACAGTTCAAGTCTTAAAAAGTGAAATAGAAGCTATAAGGAAGACATAAAGGAGGAAATGTGCTAAAAATGGAAAATCTGAGTAAAGAAACAGGAACTCACAGAATGAAAAAGATGAGAGAGACAATCTCTGGCGTGGAAAGTATAATAGAGAATACAGAGTTGTCAGTAGAGCAAAAAACATCATAAGACAAAACATCCAGGAAGTCTGGGACATGATGAAGACAAGCCTAAGAGTAATTGGAATAGAAGAAAGAGAAGAATACCAAATCAAAGTCACAGAAAATACTTTCAACAAAATCAAAGAAAAGTTTCCCAATCTAAAGAAGGAAATACCTATGAAGATACAAGAGGCTGGATCCTACCAAAAAGTCCACTCACCATACAATAATCAAACAACAAAACATATAGGATAAAAAAGAATATTAAGAGCAGCAAAGGACAAAGACCAATGAACTTATAAAGACAGACAAAGGAGACTCTGAAAACCAGAAGTTTCTGGAAAGTTGTTATTTAGATACTAGAAGACTAGAGATGCCAGCCCAGACTACTATACCCAGAAAAACTTTCAATCACCATAGATGGAGTAAACAAGATATTCCATGACAAAGCCAGATTTAAACAATAACTATATATGAATTCAACTCTATAGAAACCACCAAATGGAAAACTCCAGCCTAAGGAAGTTAGATACACCCACAAAAAAGCAATACATAATCCCACAGCAGCAAATCCCAAAGAAGGGAAACACATATACACTACCACAAAAAAAAAAAAAAATCAAGACTTAACAATCACTGGTCATTAATTTCCCTTAATATCAATAGCCTGAATTCCCCTATAAAAATCAGTTTAACAAAATGGACACAAAAATAGATCGATCCTTCTGTTACATACAATAAACTCACCTCAACTTCAAAGACAGACACTACTTCAATGTGAAGGGTTGGGAATAAACATTCCAATTAAATGTATTTAAGCACACTGGTGTAGCCATCCTATCTAACAAAATGACTTCAAACTAAAATTGAAAGAGATTAGGAAAGGTAATTTATTTTAAAAGTTAATTGTAAAAATGAGCAAGAGTCAAAGTTTGCTAATGTAGTACTGACATTTTTTTCCCCTGATTCAAAGAAATTGTCAGTTAACATTAGTCAGTTCAGGAATAAAATCCCTACAAGATAAACCACTGGTTTAAATTAAAATAGTGATTCTCAAGAATAAAAATTACAGAGCACAATGTGTCAGCATATGTAGAAATGGACGAAATGTAGTAAGCATTTTTGATTACCAAAAACCTATAGTGTAGCATATAAACTGTTTGTGAAAGCCATAAATTGCTATTAAGGCGACATAATATAGGCTTGGGATATATCTCCCTTAGTTGGTGAAGGGTTTAACTTGTATTCATGACAGCTGTGGTTGTGGTGTACACTTCTAACCCCAGCACTTCTTGAAACATGGAATTAAAAGTTCAAGAACTCAAATGAGGTCAAGGTGAGTAAAGGCTACATGAGAGCCTGTCTCAAAAAACTAAACTAAATAACCAATAGCAAAAATGCCAAACAGAGACAAGATGAAAAAGATTTCCTAAAATGGGGCAAAAAAATGAGGGACTGGAGCAAAGGCTCAGAAATGAAGAGCACGGTTTACTTTTCTAGGGGATGATTTGATTTTTAGCATCCGGATAGAAGCTCACAATCATCTTTAATCCCAGTTGCAGGGAACCTGACATTCTGGCCTCTGTAGGTAACAGAAAAGCAAGTGGTACACAGACATACAAATAGGCAAAGTACAAACAGGAAACCTTAAATAAATGCTAGTATCTTTCAGTAAAAAATTATCTAAGAAAAAAGTGGGGCAGAAGTTTGGGCTATAACCATAAAAAGGTGATAAAATAAACACAAGCACCACCAGGATTGCATAAGAAGTCTGACTTGACCAAATTAGAGATAAGAGCTCTCTTGGATTCTGGCTATGCTTAGTATCTTTCTCACATTATTTTTAACCCAGGGCTTCTACATTAAAACAATAACATTAAACTTATCTAAAAAACCAAGCTGGCTAGGCAGGTTTAGTGCTCTGACAAAGCAAGGCACTGAGTGTCCCCACAAAGAGCCCATGTGATAATTATATACTTGTAAGCAAGAGCTACATTTGGTAGTAGATTTCATATTTGCTGTAATACACAATCATTAATTTAGACATATATTAGGGAAGAAAATAACTGGAAGATTAATGACATCTCATTGGGCACATACCTGAAATCCTAGTTATTGAATGATAGCAGGAATACCAAGCATAAAAACAGCCCGCTTTACATATAAACTACATGTTAAAGCCACAAATAAAAACCTATACAGTATGAAAAATATAGTAACATTTTCACATTTTACATGTATAAACTATCAGCTGGACAGTGGTTTGAGTGAGGGTAAGATCATCACCTATGCCATCATCACTTAATATCAAATTTAAAGCCACCTTGGCCTGCTAAATACTAGTTCACAAAATAAATAAGTCTGCCACAAAATTTTTAGTCCACATGTATTGTTCAGCTTTTTCAAAGTACAACCAAAGTTAACATGAAGTGGAGATATAAAAAAATATGTCAGCCAGGTGTTGCAGCATATACTTTTATTCCAAGGATCAGGAGTCAGAGGCAAGCAGACCTCTGTGCTTGAAGCCAGCCTGCTCTACTCAGCAACACCAGGCCCAACAACAATATATATTGAGACTCTTTCAAAGAATCTAAAGCAAAGGCCAGGCATGCTGGTGTAAGCCTTCATTCCCAGCACTTGGGAGTCAGATCTAGTAACATCTGTCTTTGAGTTCACAGCCAGCCTGGTCTATGACGTTCAAGACAAGCAGGGCTACATTGAAAGAATGTGTCAAAAATATCAAGCTAAATTAAAATAAGGCCCATATTCATTACATTAAAATATTAAAGTGCTTTATTACTTAGGCCTAAAGAGTCTTTAAAATTTCGTTGTCTCCTAAAGTTTCAGGGTTTTTTGGTATGGATAAAAATTCAAAATGACTAATATTAAATGCAAAAATATCTTGTGTATCTTCTCATAGTAACAAAATTGTTCCAAGTATCATACTTGGCAAATATTTATTTTATGGATACTAGAAAAGACTACTTCTATGAAGTCAGAACTTTTCAGAACATGCTATTCTGTCAAACAAATAAAGAATAATGAATTGAAGTAAAAATATCCAGTCCTGTATAAATTTATTCGACACACATATTCTAAGTGTTCTTTTACAACTAGCACTGTATTTGAATGTTTCTTTGTGTGTTTATGTGAGTACTTGTGTGTATGCTGTGTGTGGCTTATTTGATTTATGTTTATTTGTGTTAGTGTGTATGTTTGTGCATGTCTTTATGTTTGTATGTGTATTTGTATGTATGTGTGTATTTGTGTTTAGGTTTATGTATGTATGTGTTTGAATAGGCTGTATGTGTATTTTCTGTGTGGTGTGTGTTTATACGTGTATGTTACCTATGTATTAGTGTATATATGTGTGTGAGAAAGAGAGGTATGTGAGATGTGTTTGTCTGTTTTATGTATGAGTAGGTACATAAAAGACCTCATATGTAGTTGCCAATGGACAACTTTCAGGCCTTGGCACATTCTACCATGGATTGCCAGGAACAATTTATTGAACTTGTATGTACAACAACATGCTTTGACCTGATGAGTCACCTTAATATCTCATAAATACATGTAAACATACTTTATAAAATAATTGCTAGAACCAAATTCAGTGCAAATACACTGCTGTGTGTGATTGTTTTTCAAACATAAAAGAACTCAGGTTTACTATTGAATCATCTTAGGTCAATTATAGCACAAGTCATAATGGGCTTTATAATAAAAAAACAGGAGCTAAATATCAGGGTAAATGCTGAAAGATCAGAAAAAGGATCCAGCCAAAGCCACCTCTCATTTCATGAACTTCTCGGCTAAAAGGACTGAGTTACTGTCTCCTCCTGCTTTATATTCCTTTATCATTAAATCACATAACTTTGTCTCAACCTCTTTAGTGCTGGTATTAAAGGTATGTGTGCCTCCCGAGTACTAGGATCAAAGGCAGGAATCAAATCCAAAGTGCTGAGATTAAAGTTAGGCTGAAATCTTTTGCTAACTAGTGGTGTGACTCTGCCCTCTGATCTTCACGCTTCATTTGTTGGAACAGACACAATATACTACACTCTACTTTATAAGTTGGGAGGCTTTAGTGCTTAAAATAATTTTATATAAAGCAACAGTGACTCTGTTTACCAAAATTCACTCTATTCATTCATCTATACAGTTAGTAACAACATTTTGAAAATTCTTTATTGCTAATAAAAAATAAAATTCTTTATTAACTCAATGCCTTTGCCACAAGACAAAGCTGGCCATTTAAGATGCATAAAAATTATAATACCATCCATCAGTAGAGGCAGGTGATGGGAAATGCCTTAAACTTTAAAACATACAGAATGTAAGTAAGAGCAAATAGCCCCTCTAGTATGGAGATTCCAGATGATGTGTTATGTAAGCTGGAGTAAGCTCTTCTTGCACTCCGGACAAGCAGCCAAATTTGCTTCCCATTACTCACGCTTGCTGAGTGTTTGCTTATAAATCACTCAAATTTTCCCCCAATTATGTGAATGGCGCAAGGAATGTGACCAAATGTCCCCTTCTTGGTAGACTCTGTTAACTAGCTCTCATTTGCTGAAACACTTCCATTTCTAATTCTACAAGCACTAAACCTAGCTCTTCTGATCTAACACTAATGTTTTATGATTGATAGGAGTACATGGCAGATAACACAAGCACTCAGAAGTGCCAAAGAAAACTTCCATGAATCAGAGGCCTCCCTGGGCTCTATAACAAAACAATTCCATTCATTCATAATAGTAAGAGCAGGCCTCAGACTTTCAAGTTCTTTGCAGCAAGAAAATCATATTTGAGGTACCATTTTGGTTCCAACTTTCCTCTCCACTGCTGTGATTAGAGTCTCTAACCCAAAGCAACACAGTTAATGAACAGGTGTATTTGGTTGATATCCCTAGGTTACAGTCCATTCTCGTGGAGGCTTAGGATAAAAAGTGAAGCTTATAAATGAAAGCTACACCTGAGAAAACATTGCTTCCTGGCTCTCTCAGTTGCGCTAAGCTAGCTTTCTTACCCAGCACAGGCCCACTTGCCTAGAGATACTGCCAACTCTGGAAAAGACCTCAAACATAAATCCTATTGACAAAATCCTGTTCAGACACTGCAATCAGACATTCTGAAGTAGGCACACCCTCAGTTGATGTTCCCTCAGATGACTCTAGGCTACGTCATCTCGACACCTGAGGCTAACAAGGAAAGGAGACAGTAATATACAACAAAGGTTAAAAGATCCCAAGCTAATGCCTTATCAATCATTAAAGCAGCAAAATCCCAAGCATGAAGACAGCAACAACTGGAAGACACAGGTATGTGAGGAAATGTAAAAAGACAAGTCTCTAAGATCAAGAAAGAAAAACTAAAACTGTCTCTCCACAGAAATTTAACAAGCCAACAAAAACTCAATAAGAAATTTTCTGAATATAAAACTGGTGAAGATCTATTATCTTTTAGAGAAACAACAATATAATTGATAATATTATGATATTAATATATGATATGATAGATGATAATAAAACTAAAAACATAGACAAGACCACAAAAAGTAAGACATAAAGACATAGCTACAAACATATATCATTGTCCCTTAAACAAGAATGTAAAGATTCTAATCAAAATCAAACTACAAGTAATTACTGACAGGATTCATCCGGTACACACCATTCTCTCCTTTGCCAATACTAGAAAATGGGTTGGGTGAGGAGGGTATTCCACCATAATTAGAGAGAGACAACTGAAGCCTCCAGATGTTTTAACTTTGTTGAAAATAATTTTGACTACTAAAAGTATCGTATTTTTTTTACACTAAAGAAAAGAATATCTGTTAGAATCACTTAGACAACAATTATTTCCTAGATCTGATGATTGCTTATAAATCTGCATTGGAGTGAAGAAATGAAACATTTTAAAATAAAATGCAAGACAACAGATTATTAAAAAAAAATAGGGGACACATAAAGCACCTTAGTTTGTTTCAATTACTTTAAAAGTGGCAAGGACTCTTGAAAACAAGTTTATTGCTATTTTGCATGCTTGTGAATGAGAGATTATGTTTTTATATGTATATAGCATCTGGAATAGTAGATAGTTATGAGCATTTCATCTTTAGTGTAGGTATCTAAACTCAGGTCATTCCCAAAAAGAGTATATGCTGAGCCACCTGCCAAGATATTTTATCTAATAAAACCAAAAGTCTTTCACAGGTTAACAAAAGTAAACACAATAAAACATAGATAAATAAAGAAGTAAATAAATAATCTTCGGGAACATGCTGCATCAAAATTTAGATGTTGTTTATGGTAAACTTGCAGAATGAAAACAATACAATCAAACAACATGCTCAACTATTAATAACAGAAATGTTGATCACAAAACAATATTCACAGTGGGAAACATTCGGAATTATCAATACGATTATGAATAAATAGTACACATATTGACATAATATGACTTCTATACCTAGCATAAAACTACAATGATCAAGAATTTATTTAATATTTGTGTCTTCCTTTATCCTCTTCCTCATTCTCACTCGCCCCCTTCAGGGTCTCCTCTGACTTTACCCGCAGGCTGGGGCAGGAGGCGCCCAACGTGGGGCACAAACCCAGGACCCTGAGATTAAGAGTCTCATGCGGGCCCTAGTCAAGAAAGTTTTTATTTTTGTAGACATTCTTCTGCTCTCCTAAAGAATATCCAAAGCACAGCATACTCCGAATACACATTCCAATATACACACAATGTGCAGTGCAGCCAACCCACTGCCAAGTATCTGAGAAATCCTGCAGGCAAACATAGGTTTGTTACTGTGTGACTGTTGTGGAAGAAAAGCAGGCCATCAATTAAAAAAATGATAAGGGATTATGGTAGGGTTTGGAGACAGAAAGAAAAGGTGGATATAATGTAGTTACAATCTCAAAAATTATTTTGAAAAGTTGAAACAGGCTTTATGGCTATGTGTGTAGGAGAGTGGGATTTGTATCGGAACACATGAATAATTTCTCAAATCTTTCTTCTCAAGGTACACATCTAAAACTGAAAAACTAAAAGTCCTGTTAGGCAAGGCCACAACATTTTACCCAGATCTATTGTGGTTGAACTACTGGAACTACAGCAATTTGATTTTATAATAAGGGCAGTCCTTTATCCAGATTTTTGATTGCCCTTATCTGTGGAACCCAAGATGTTGCCAATTAGGACATTTATGGATCATCTAAAATTGATGACCTAATTCCACATTGCTAATCTCAACTACGGTTGAAGTAGAAAAGCTCTCAACCTTGATCCTGCCTCTCATTTTCTGCACTGTGACTCCAGCAGCTTCAAAGTTGGACTCTGAACTCAATTCTTGCAGAAGTCCCTCTTTATTTATAAATCTCCACTAAAAGCCAGAGAGATTAGAGATTGTTCATTAACTGGTCTGTTCTTCCTTCTCACTGGCAAGTCAAGGTCCTAAATGGAAGGAGGTGAGGGCTGCATTCCCAGCACTGGGTAACAGGTGGGATGAGGTGTTCAAAGCAATTCTCAATTACATAGCCTGAGGCAAGCCTAAACTATGAGAGGCCTTGGTCTACATAGAAATCAATAATCACCAGCATTTGAGAAAATAGGAATGAAACTAATAAGGGCCTGGAGCCATTGGAGAATGGAATCAAATGGAGATAAGAGCACTAATACACCTCGAGAAAATGATACCAATGAGTGACTTTTAAAATAATAAAATACTGTACTTTTAAGATAAAATAACTGAGCTGTAGACTTCGAAAAAGAACAGGCCCTTCCCTGGTAGAGGAAATGCCATTTGTAAGGAATAGATTCATTTTGCTCATATGAATATGTTGGCTGCTGCGATCTATAACCTGACAGAGTTACAATCAAAGCCCTGTTTCTCAAACCTCTTAGCTGGCATAACTGTGTCCAGCAGGATTGAGCGTATCTGCAAAGGACAGGTCCCTAATTACAAATTCAGTATTCACTGGGTCAAGATAACCTTCCCAACTGTACACCCACCCATTCTGGTCTATGATCATCCACATGACATGAATTAAGATGTGCTGGGAAATGAAAAAGTAACTCCTACTATCACAAGCAGGTCTTTTTTTATAATGGTGACTCCAGCAGCTGACTGCCTACCCTGATTCACTTTGAAGTATATACAATAAACTATATATCTTATTTGGTCTGAAGGCAGAAGCAATGCTCTACATGCAAAACCTTTTCCTATGACTGCAGTGGATAGTTGGCTACATGACTCTGTTAAGAAAGAATTTGTGCAAACTGCCCACCCCCCCTTTTTCTGATAAGCAAAAAGAATGTGCCCAAGGTTCTAAAACCACTCTGCTGTTAAAAATGTATCAGTAGTACCTTAACTGCTTCCTATAGCTACTGTGGCCACCTGTTTCTCAAGGCTACATGGCCACCCTGTTCTTGAAAGAATCACAAAGTTGCTATGGACACCTGCTTCTCAAGGCTACCCCTACCCCTATGACTTATGCTTAAAGTTTCTTTGTTCCTTACCCCATAAAAAGCCTACTTAATTTTAGTTCGGGGCTCTCTGTTCCTTGATGACATTGAGCCCCTTGGTGACATTGAGCCCCATGACAACTGAGTAAAATTTGCCCTTTGTTTTTGCATGAGAGTGTGTCTCTTGGAGTCCTCCTTTACCCCGCATTTCTCAACCCTTACAATTCAAATGCATAATTTTAAAATGCTGAGGTGGTACAGTCATTTAATAAAGGATTTGGAGGGTGAGGTATAAAGGACAGCAAGTCATTGCACTGGGGAGCAACAGAACAGAATCAAGGCCACCTGGGTCAACATAACAGAACTTGTCTCAGAAACACTTGTTTACAGGATGAAAATGCAGGTGTTGCAGCGTTAATATGCCTTCCCATAGAGATGTAACTTAATACACTTTGGAAATTTATAAAGAAAATCACCTTTAATGATAGCACACATCTATCTCTGGGTAATGTTGTGACCCTGTATTGCCTCAATGAGCAGCTTTATAGAGCTCCATTCTAGGCCTAGTAAATAGTTGTAAATAACAGGTGGATCCTTTGAAAATGTTTGGAGCCAAATGTCTGGACACTCCTGGAGAACAAATGTGTATCCTAGCGTCCAAATCTCTAACAGCTTTGGTTAACATATCTTTAGGGTGTTTTACAGGCAGTCCTCAGTTGAATTCTACTTTCTGTGACCTATTTCCTAAGCATTAGTAAAGCCTTCATATCACTTCTATTTTTCTACATCACAGGAAGTAAAGTGCTTCCATGAGATGCCTTTTACAACCTCCACAAAACTAACTCCAAATGGACGTTACATTAAAAAGTTAAACGCAAAGTTCTGAGCCTGCAGAAGGTACTGGAGAAACTAGGCCTTCCTTGGGTGCACCAAAAGCATGCTGAAGTTGATGAAAGTGTTTCTACACACAGCTCACAGCTCCCAATTCTGTGAGCAGATTCAGCCCACAGAGCAGTTATTCAGAGGCCTGCCCCTGGGGCCAGGGAGTTTCAAGGACCACATGGGACCTCACAGAACAGAGAGTATAGCTACACATTTACACCCACATCCAGTGCTTACTCACCACACTAGCTCCTGCACCTCATCACCTGTTCCACCCCATTGGAGGACAGCAGAACTTTACTCACCATGCTGTGGTTTCCCAGCTTGGCCATTTCTCTGCTCAGCTCCCTGCAGAAGCACTCCCAGCACACCACACAAACTTCTGATGCCAGTTCCTCTTCAAAGCCAACCCTGAAGTTGGCAACTGCAAGGACCCTGCACCAGTTCTGGCTGGCAGGTTGCCTGGAGGGCCTGATTGGCTAGTGAGTCCCAAGGGACAAGAGGACCTCTTACAGGGTTACAGTGTGCTGAAAGACAGTACACAATAGTTCCTGACCTTGCCTTCCATCCCAGACAAAGACCTTGTCTAGATCTGCATTTCAATAGCAGTTGCCCTAGGCTCAAAGAGCAGACCCAGCTATCTTCCTACACTACATAGGCACTTCCCATTCTTCCTGGACTCAAAGTGTCCAGCTAACTTTACTATTCTATGTGGGCTGGGTTGATTCTGGTAAGTTTTCTAAGTTTACTTTGTGTTTTCTGTGTATCCTGTGTTTACTTCAATGTTTTCTATGTTTACTTTCATTTTGGTTTTCTGTTTTGGATATCCTTTTGAAAATAAACCTGAAATTTTTAATGTCTAAAAATGGCCAAACTGGATGTTCTGAACCAAGATAAGTCCCCTTTGGCCAATTATTATTTTATCTAGAAGGCTGTATCTCAGTTTTGGTTTTGTTTTGGATACCAGAAGGTCTGTTTGTAGTCTTAGATGTTTTCATTCTGTTTGTCTTTATCCTAATTCATGAAATTGACAGACATTATGGAACACACTAAGAGTTGCTCCCAAGCTCTCTGACCAGGAGCACCTGTATTGGTGTGAGTGTAGCCATGGTGGGGACTCGGGGTACCTAGTGGCTAAGCACTGGGTCAGGCCATAAGCCCCTCAGGGCCCAGATATGAGAGTTTTAAGGATGAGCCTCCAAGCAGGCAGCCTCAGGATGGAGACCTCAAGACAAGGAACATGGAGGACTGGGTGGAGGCCTTTTGGTGTTCCGAACATGAATGACCCAGTGTGTAAAGGGACTTGAGGCTAGTGGAGAACTGCTCCATGGCACTCATAGCCACAAAGTGGCCTATAGGAGTCTCTTAAGGAGGGGCCAGACCAGGGCTGGAGTCACTGGGAGTCTGCAACTTGATACAGGCATGGGTAGTGAGCAGCTATTGGGCTGAGGATTTGAGGGGCTGGACACTCAGGCACCCCCACTGGTATCCTTGCCTGAGGTTTTGGAAAGGAGCAGAGTCACTTTCTATCTTTGGCTAGGCCTGCTCAGGCAGGTGATAATACCTTCCTACACCAGGGTCATTGCTGCCACCAGTAAATTAACCCTTTTCCATCCAGTAACTGCTTTAAAACTCCAGCCTTGTTTCCACAGGGGAAAATATTCTCTTCGGTCATTCAGATTCAATGGGTTATGGATATCTGTCATCATTTGGAGAGGTTGGCTACAAATTATTATTGGTTAGGATAAAAAAAAAAGCCTACTCTGGTTTCAGAGTCTTTATTTGTTATAGTGTTGATGCAAATTTAGAGTCAGAGCTTCCTCCTTTTACATCATTTATATATGTTGGCCTGCTCAACCCAGATTAAATACACAACCCAGATTAAAGGTGAATTTTATACTTTGTTTGTTGGTTGGTATTTTCAAGACATAGCTTATCTGTGTAGTCCTAGAATTCATTCTGTAGACTAAGGTGGTCTGAAACGGTCTCAAACTCAGAAAATCCAACTGTTTCTGCCTTTTGAGTCCAGGGATTAAACATGTACACAGTCACCAAGCGGCTGATGGTGGATATCACCAAATATGATCCAGATTAAAATAAAGTTTTTACTTTCAAAACCTTAAAAAAAACCCTTCCCAGGTGTACCCAACTCTGGATTTTAGTTAATTCCAGAGGTAATCGGTTTTACAAGAATGGCCATCACAACAGATAAAGCCAAAGAGAGAAAAAATTCTTACCTGCAGTAGGGAGTTAGAGGACTGGAATTAGTTCCAAAACAATGTTTTCCCTAAAAAAAGGAAACATGTAGATTTTACTTAGGGAGTCTGGACACATTCATGTAGACTTTTCACTATTCTTATGCAGGCTCACTTACCAAATCCATTTCTGAATATGATCACAATGTAAAAGCAGAGACAGGTAGGAGCATTCTTACTTCAAAGTCATGCAGAAACATACGTAAGTTATAAAATAAAGGAAAAATGCCACTGGCATGTTCATCTCTTACCACAAGGACTTAGCTGAAAATCAGGTAAATGGCAGAGTAAAATAGAATGCTTTGAGGCTATGTGACCTGCTATCTTGGTGTTTCATCTTATATAAGTGTTCCAATGCTACAGTTCTCAAAGAACAAAGAGAAAACACACACACACACACACACACACACACACACACACACACACACACACAGACATACACACAACCTTGTAGGAAAGATCACAGCACTGTAACTCTGCTTTTAGATGAACAGTTACAATGAAATCTCTTAACCTCACAGTAAAGCTGCTTTTGCCTCTTAGTAGGCTGGTTCAGTGGAAGATCACAGTTGCTTCCATAAAAGACCAGAAGTGTTCATTTTAACTAGCCCTGGCTGCTGACTGTCTCAATGCTCTGACATCACTGTTGAGAATACCATTTCTTCCTTTATCTAATATTTTTTAAATGAATTTTATGATGTTTGCTTGCATATGTTTTTGCACAGAACCTATAGAGGCTAGAGGAGATATCTGGGAATGAATTTACAGCAAATAATCAGCTACCTTTTGATGTCTGGGAGTGGAACATGGGTCCTCTGTATCAACAGCCAGCACTCTTAACTGCTGAGCCATCATGTTAGTCCCTATGATTTATTTACAATTTATTTATATATTGTTAATTAAAAGGCATCACTTTTCTCTTTTATCTCTTCATTTCATTCTTTCCCAGATCCATTCCAATTTCTACCTTATTTTGTATGGGTGAGTAAGTGGGATAAAATACATGAACACAACCTGCTGTGTCCATTTTTGTTGGGTGTGTGTATAAATATGGTTAATGAGATGATCAAGCTTTATTGAATAAAAAATTAGGGATCTCATCCTTTCCCAAGGCTAATTATCTAAAATGGAGAGAATTTCCACTTTTTAATCAACATAATGTGTCTGACCCTGACAAGTCTGCCTTGAACATGAAACATAATCAAGAATAGAGAACATAGGCTGGAAAGTACCTTGGTAGTTAAGAGCACTATTCTTTCAGGGCATTCAGCTTCCATTCCCAGCATATATAGAAATTCACTACATCTATAACTCCAATGTCAGTGGTTATTACACCATATCCTAGCCTCCATGATCATCATAAGAAGGGAAACCTTAGACCATAAACATTATATTTCAAGCCAAGCGTGGTAGTGCATTCTTTTAGTATTAGGAGTCTGGACACAGAAGCAGGAAGATCAGTGTGAGTTTTTAATTCTGCACTATATATTCTATACACACACACACACACACACACACACACACACACACACACACAAAATAAGAGAAAAGAACAAAACTAAAAAAAAATGAAAGAATAGGTGTGGGGATATTTTGTAATATAATAAAATCATTTCTGAGATATCAGAGAGATCTCAGACAGTGGTAACTCACACCTTTAATCCCAGCACAGGGAATATCCTGGGAGTGGTGACCTAAGACCTTAATCCAATCTGAGTTTGAAGTCATCTTAGGTTACAGAAGGAGTTCCAGGCTCCCAGGCAGGCAGTGGTGGGGCCACGCCATAACTGAGCTAAGAGAGTATTTAAGGCAGGTGTAGAAAGACAGAAGAAGCCAAAAGAAGCCAGGAGAAGCCAGGCTGAGGACACTGAAAGACAGTTGGGTAAGATCTGACTATGGTATTTATTCTGTCTAATATCTCTGACTTTCCCAGAGATCTAGCCCTGAGTTTCCTTTATTCGTGCAACACTTGGCATCCAACTTTGGGGCATAAGTTTCTCCCCTCCCTACCCAAAAAAAGCACTTGCTGACCAGAGCAACACGTGGCCAGAGGAGTAATTACTGGCAGGCTAGGCTTTCAGTTCTGAATTAGCCTCCAGCCTTAGGCAGACAGGCCACAGGTGTTTCTGTTTCATTCTCTTCTGGGTAAGTCTTTCAGACACTGGCCTCTTTCTCCTGGTGATTTGTTTCTTTTTCCTTTTTGGACCCCTCCTCAGGCTGCTATTACACTTCACAATCAATTGAATCATCAACAGACAACAATCAGTGAATAAATCAATTTTTTTTTTAAAAAAAGGGGGCAATTTGTTTAAAGCAATGGAGGGTGCTTGGTCCTTCTGTGATCTTTCCCTAGACCATATGGTATTAAAACCAGTGAAGGAAAACACAAATAAGGTAGATTGGACTATCATAATGAACATAACACTGTTTATTATGAATATTTCTTGGTTGATTTCTATTTTATCACTTAAAAAGTCGATCAATACAAATCCAAAGAAAAAGGTCTTTAAAAAACCTCTCCAAGAGAGAACACAAAGATGCTCAAATTCAAACAGAGGAATATGAAGAACCAATTCTAGCAATATCATCTAAAATTAGACAAAAACGGGCAACATTAATATACCCAGTAACCTCTAAAAAATAAAGAATGATAAAGATGATACAAAAGCTAGCTGGGCTCCAGTACAAATGTTAGAATTATGGAGAGTAAAAGAAACAACTGGAACATATGAGATGCATGTTGAACTCCTCTCTGGTCATGCTGTAATTGGGTCATCCCTAAAGATTGGTTAGATATGGTTACAGCTGGACTGGAGGGAGAGCCACTTATACAATGGAAATCATGATGAAGGGAAGAGACTACAACGATAGAACAAAGAAGCAGGACCAGAGGCATAGAAGTCTCCCAAGACCAACTTCTTGGGGAGGAAGATTATGCTGATGTTGAAAGGAAGTCTTTATACAATGAACATACTCTGGATTTATGTCGCATGGCAGCTTTAAATGGCTGGGACCAGATTGAAAAAATAGGAAAAAAAAAACTGAATCATTCACAAAAGTAGTTCAAAGCCCCAAAGAAACTTTTACAGACTTTTTGCACAGATTAACTGCAGCAGTAAACAGAATGGTACTGGACTCAGAAGCCAGGCAAATAATAATTGAATCACTGGCTTTTGAGAATGCTAATGCTCAATGTAGAAAAATACTTAGACCTTTAAAAGCAAGGTCAGCACCTTTGGAGGATTGGATTGGTGAGACAATTAATCTAGAGTCTTATGACAGTGATGATAACTGGGTAGGAGAGCTTATTTCAAGAGGTATAAGGAAAAATCAAAATGTCAAATGTTATAATTATGGAAGGGAAGGTCACATAAAAAGAGATTGTAAAGAAGGCGTTCCCAGAAACAATGCTTTTGGTAGGAATAATCCCAAGAGACCACCCCCCCCTTCTGGAATATGCAGAAGGTGTGGAAAAGGAAGACATTGGACTAATGAATGCAGATCAACAAGGGACAGACAAGGGAACTTTCTGCCCTTGGGAAAGCCCCCAAGGGGGCTTTCAAAACCCCCAGGTCAGGTAACTTTCTGCCCTTGGGAAACGCCCCAAGGGGGCTTTCAAAACCCCCAGGTCAGGTAACTTTCTGCCCTTGGGAAACGCCCCAAGGGGGCTTTCAAAAGCCCCCATATCAAATTCAATCCAGTCTTAACCTGCCATTGTGGAGGAAACACTGTCCCAGAACAGATAAAAAAATTAAAACCTATATTAAAAAGACATACTACATGGAATGATAGAAAATATACAGAAAAAGAAAAAAAATTCAAGAAAAAATTATGAAGCAAATACTTTGGCAAACTTCTATCAATGAACAAAGGCCAAAATTAAAAGTACAAATAAATGATGTTAGTATCGAAGGCTTACTGGACACAGGCACGATGTATCAATAATTTCAACAGAGTCATGGCATCCAAGTTGGTCCCTTTAGGAAGTAAATGATCAGTTTTTGGGTACTTGGTCGATATCCCAGGTAAAAGAGCATGCAAGATGGCTTGAGTGTATAAGGCCAGAAGGACAGTAAGGAATATTAAAGCCATATGTGGCTGACATTGCTATAAATTCATGGGGAAGCGATTTACTACAAGAGTGGAACACACAGATTAATATTCCTCCAAACACAGAAATAAGCCATGAATTAGCACATGGTTCTGGAAGAAATATCAGAAGATATTATGAGAAACAGTCACAGACCATTCAGGTTATAGAGAAACAAGGCAAAACAGCTGCTGATCTTTCAAAAATACCCACAGCACTACCTCTAAAATAGCTAACAGAGAAGCCTATATGGGTTCAACAATAGCCTCTAACAAAAGAGAAATTGCAGGCCTTAGAGCAGCTAGTACAGTAGCAGCTAAATGCTCAGCATATAGAAGAATCAACCTGCCCTTGAAATTCTCCTGTATTTGTTATTAAAAAGAAATCTGGAAAGTGGAGAATGGTAACAGACCCAAGGGCGATAAACAAGGTGATCCAGCCAATGGGCCCTCTACAGTCTGGGATTCCTTTGCCTTCTCCGTTACCCAAAGAATGGCATATTATAGTTATTGATTTAAAAAATTGTTTCTTTACAATACCTTTACAAGAACAAGACAAAGAAAAATTTGCCTTTACATTGCCCACTTATAGTAATTCTCAGCCTGTAAAGAGATAACAATTAAGGGTCCTCCCTCAAGGAGTGCTGAATAGCCCTACTCTGTGTCAGTATTTTATACAAAAGCCAGTAGAACAAATACATAACAAATTCCCATAATCATAATTTATGATTACATGGACACCATCTTGTTGGCTGATTCAAATATTGATACCTTAGAAAAACTGTTTGAAGAAGTGAAAAAAAAATGCATGCTTGGGGATTACAAATTGCCTCAGAAAAAATACAAAGAGGGGATTCCATAAACTATTTAGGCTACAAAATAGGCCAACAAAAAATTAGACTTCAAAAGGTACAAATCAGGAGAGATAGATTGAAGACTCTTAATGATTTTCAAAGACTACTAGGAGACATTGCCAACTTAACAACCCACTATTGGAATTAAAAATGATGAACTAGATACTTTGTTCAAAACCGTAAATGGTTACAAGGACTTAAATAGTCCAAGAAAATTGTCACCTGAAGCTGAGAAAAAATTGGCTTTGGTGGAAAAGAAATTACAGGAAGTACATGTGGATCGTGTGGATCCAGATCTTAATTGAATTCTAGTTATCCTCCCCTCTAAGCATTCTTCAGCAGGAATTTTAATGCAAAGGAAAAATGTAATGTTGCAATGGTTATTTCTTACACATAAACCGAGTAAGAAGGTAAAGACATATGTGGAAATAATTTCTGAACTTATTTTTAAAGGAAAATTAAAACTTTGTCAAGTGACAGGAATGGACCGAGCAGAACTTGTACTTTTAACTAAAGAAGAAATTGACCAATTATGGGTAGAAAGTGAACCTTGGCAAAGAGCCTGCAGTAATTTTTTGGGAGATATTAACAACAAATATCCTTAAATCAAAAGAATTGAATTTCTAAAGAAAGCTAATTGGATTCTTCCTTGTATTATACAAGATAAGCCAATTTCTGGAGCCCCTACATTTTATACTGATGCAATCAAAAAAAGGAAAGGCAGGTTACAAATCAGAACATATAAGTGAAGTGGCTCAAAGGCCTTATAATTCTGTTCAAAAGTCAGAATTATATGCTATCATGATGGTATAAATGGACTTTACTGAACCTCTTAACATAGTCACTGACTCTCAGTATGCAGAAAGAGTTGTTCTACACATTGAAATGGCTTGATTTTATTAATGAGGAATCAGAATTAACTTCATTATTTATTCAGTTACAAGAAATAATTAGGACTAGAGATTATTCCTTCTATATAACACACATTCGATCCCATACAGATCTGCCAGGTCCTTGAGCACAAGGTAATGATGAAATTGATAAATTATTAATAGGAAATGTACTAGAGGCCTCAGAACTTCATAAAAAGCATCATGTCAATAGCAAAGGATAAAAAAAGATTTCTTTATCATTTGGCACCAAGCCAAAGAAATTGTAAAGAGGTGTCCCACCTGTTCTTTCTATAACCAGACTCCATTGCCAGCAGGAAGTAATCCTAAAGGCATGTGTAGAAATGAAATCTGGCAGATGGATGCATTTCATTTTACAGAATTTGGGAAATTAAGATATGTCCATCATATAATAGATACATTTTCAGGATTTCAATGGGCAACTGCTTTGAGTTCAGAAAAACCTGATTCTGTAATCACAATTTTGCTAAAAGTTATGGTCATCATGGAAATAAATACCTGTACAAATTAAGACTGACAATGCTCTAGCATAGGTCTCTAGTAAAATGAAACAATTTTTTAATTATTATAATATAAAGCATATTATAGGAATACCATACAATCCTACAGGGCAAGCAGTCATAGAGATTAAATTGAACTGTAAAGGATATGCTAAATAAGCAGAAAGGAATAACAAAGACGCCTAGAGATAGACTACATAATGCTTTATTAACTTTGAATTTTCTCAGTGCTAATGAGAAAGGAACAACAGCTGTTCTAAGGCATTGGACTATAGAAAAAACAGCTGAACTAAATCAGCCTGTTTACTTCAAAGATGTACTAACCTCCGAATTGAAGCCAGGGTATGTGCTATGTTGGGAAAGGGGTTTTGCTTTTGTTTCCACAGGTGAAGAAAAGTTATAGATACCATCAAAATTAATAAAGACTCAATTTGAACAAGAGAAACTTCATGAAACTAAGAATTGATAGCTAATCCATCCATATTACAATTTTTTAAGTTTAAGAAAAAACAAAGGGTGGGGGCAGGCTTCTGCTTTTGTCTTTACAGAAAACTGGAAATACCAATCTTCAAAAAGTGAAAAAACCTTGGACATCTAGACATCTAAAGCAAAAGGGAGACTATCTAGGAAAATTTACAAGCAAAAGAATATTATAACTATTGGTACCAGTATACTTCATGGGGTAAAATCTCATTGCTTAACCTCTTCAAAATTTGTGTAAGTTGAAGTCCCAGTGTAATTATAAATTAAAGCTCATTTTAGAGTTGGAATGTGATTCCCTCCTCCTCTAAACTCAAGCATACTTTTTAAAAGAAAATACAAAATCTCTATCATATCAGAAGAGCCACATGATATGGGACAGAAGAATAACAAAAAATAATGGACTATTCTTTTGTTACTAATCCTATGATGAATATATAGTTATATATTTAGCTTCCTGCACATTGTGTTGGGTTTTAGTCTCTTATCAGTTTTCTGAAGTGATCCAGGACAAGGCCTAACTGCAAACTTGAAGTATCCAAAAGGAAGATGAGGTCCTATAATGATGATTTCTCATGAACTCTGACAAAGCCACTAGGCTGGCAAACACCAACAAAAGATCAGATTTGGACTACAAACTGCTCAGGACAATTTCGAGGCAGCTCACTGAGATGAACCAGCTTCAGAGACTGCTATACCCAGGACTTGAGACAAGCTGTGCACTTTCCTGTTATGCAAGACTGGACAACAAATGACACAGCTATATATTTCAGGACTTGACATTTAACAAAACTTTTCTTTTCAGGATCCACAAAAGATGATGTCACCCCCAGACAGCAGGAAGTAAATATAAGAACAGAGTGCCCACATTCCCAAGAGGTGGGGTGGGTTGTTTTTGGTCGTTCAATGGGTTATGGATGATTGTCATTGTTTAGGTTAAATGGTTAAAAATTGTTAATAGTTATGGTTAAAAAAAGTTAAACAATAACGATTAGATTCAAGATTTGTGTTAAAAAATAGAAAAAGGGGTTATAGATATATAGCATATAAAGACAGATTATTGGATCTTCTTTTAAAAGGTTTTACTCACTTTAAATATTTTATATTAGATTGGATTCTTATTGTATACAAATTGTGTATATAGAGATTGTGTTACTGGACAAATATCTCTATTCTTGTTCGAGGTATTATACTTATTCATTCTATCTAACAGTGTAATACAAGTTGTTAGTCCATGAAAGTTTTTATTACCAGCTAATTAGAATATAAAGTAATGCAAGTTAGTAGTTAGATATTACCTTCAAACATAGTCATATTAGATATGTTTTCAAGATCAAACAAATATATTTTAGATGAACAGGTCTTTTTCAAACACTTCAGAGATCCATAGAATGTGGCATTTAAAATATTTTAAGAACTTAGACTTTTCTGGACAGTGAGACAGGTCTGTTCCTGGCAGCACCAATCTACGTCAAGAGAAAAAAATGGGCATCAAAGAAACACCATATGGAGTCTACTTTCTTTGTGACAACGGTTAGCCATTGGACATGAATCTGTTCTTGTATTGACATGCTGTTTAAACTGGACATGAAGGTTCCCTAGGAAAGTGACTTCTGAACTTTGACAGAACAAGCTGAGATGATCCTTCAGATTCCTGCTTTTCAGAGAAAACTGTCAGATTTCTTCAGGATACAAGGAGAAGCGACTGAAACTATACCAGAATTGGCAGAGCTGATTTCCTGCTTCACTGAAATGAAAAGACTCTGGGCCTGTAGGCTGAAGACGGATGCTCCAACTTTATAAAGGAACTTTGGGTGACTGTTCAGGCAGACAGGTGTCATCTCTGTCATTTCTAGATTTTGGAAGTTGCTTGCACTTCCTGTTTACTTGGGTAAATATTACTTTCTTCGTGGGTCTCTGAGGTAGTTGAGGTGAGACAGTTATAGTTTTCCAGTGACAGTTTTAGAAAAGAAACTTTGAAGTTAGTGTATAAGTTTAAGAGACATCAAAATAATAGCTGTCAGTTAGTAATACAAGTTAGAAAGTAAATGAATTAGGTATAATACTTTGGACTCATGAAAATAGGATAATTAGTGAAATATTTTCTTTAAATTTTCAATTGTTAATGGACTGGACATTACTCATTTATTGTTTGTTATATATAATATATAATTATTGTACCTATTGTATATGGTTTTTCTTATGTTAGCTATAACCTTTTTTTAAATTTGACAAAAAGGGGATATGTGGGCATATTTTGTAATATAATAAAAACAAATAGGAGCATTGGAGAACTGAGACAATACAATAAGTATTAGTTATTGCAAATGTCTGCCACGGGTGCCCATAGAGTCATATTAAAAATAAGTATGGCCAAGCATATGAGACCATGGCATTAACCCCAGTCACTAGGTGAAACTGAACATTTGAAAGTAGGCCACTACCTTACCTACCAGATGATCTAAATGTCTCATTATGAGTTGGGTTTTTATCAGACCAATCATTTGATAAAAACAGAACATGCACAGCACCAATCTCATAAATTGAGGTAATATATAAGAGATCAGGCCCCAGCAGGTCCTAAAGACACAAGCAAGCTACATGAAGAAGGTGCCTAAATGCCTATGGGTTCTACTCCTGTTACAATGCATTCTTCTGGCAGGCATGCAGCTATAGACTCATGGGGTATTTCCTACTCTGTGTTGACTGAGGAAGACATGACTAGAGCATAATTTTATCATGGACAGCAGATACTGTCATCTAGACCTAGAGGCATGCCTCTTGGACATGGTAGATCAAGGAATCATCTATGGCCTTGGGGCACCAGCATTTGATGCATGGCTGGAGGGGCAGTCAGTCTAAGATTAGGACACACATATGGAAATCTTCTTCTCCCTGTGCACTTAAGTGGAGAACCTTATCCACTGAGTGAAGCCTTGTGGAACCAGTTATTGATATATATGAAGGATTGTTGCACGAATAAAGGAAACTCAGAGCCAGATATCAAGGAAAGGCTGAGATATCAAGGAGAGGAAACAGTCAAATCTTGCCCAGCTGTCTCCCAGCTTCCTTGAGCAAGGCTTCTACTGCCTTCAACTATTTTTCTATGACTGCCTTAAATACCCTCTTTGCCCAGTTGTTTCACATCCAGGTTAAGATTAAGGGCATGGGCTACTGCTATTTGGTAGTTAGCCTTGAACTCATAGAAACACAGAAAGATCTCCTCTGTCTCTGGAGTTATGGGATTAAAGGCCTGGCACCACCACTGCCTGCCTGGGAGCCTGGAACTCTTTCTGTAAACCAAGTTGAACTCAAACTCAGATCTGCTGTGACTAAGGGCACAGATCTGCACTCTTGTTCTTTCCCTGTGCTGGAATTAAAGGTATAAATTACCTCTCTCTGATAGATCTCTTCTCTGATATTTCAGACTGGTTTTTATTAAATATGAAACATATCACCACAAAGGATATTGTTGTCATTTGCACTATACATTTATAACTCCGCTGAAGATATTTTGTATGTTGTCAAATTCAAAGTCATTGTCTATTTTTATAATAGAACTTTAGTCTTTAACTTATCTAGGTTAATAGATAGGTTAAAGGTTAGAGTCACCCATATTTGTCATATTATACTCATGATAATTAGATTTTCTAGATATGCAATATCATATGTCAGATGGACAGGCAATCTTCAAACACTTTATAAACCTAGAGATATGACATTTAAAGGTTTTGTTATTTAGAATTTGGCTAACGTGAGACACAACTGCTCTTGGCAACATGATTCCTTTCTCCAGATGATGTTGGGCAACAAAGACACTCCACATGGAGTTCATCTTCCCTGACAGATAAAGGCCTATTGGGCAAATGCCTCAACTGTTGACAATAAGCACACTGTACAATCCAGACAAGCAGAACAAAGGATGAGAGACTGTTAAACCTACCAAGACAGGATAAAATGGTCTCTCAAAATATCCTGCTTCTAAAAATGTTTGTCAGATATTCTAAACCTACAGTCAAAAAATTGGAAGCCTCAAGACTGCAAATAAGCTTTGGGAGACTGTCTAGGCAGCCAGCTGTTGCTGTCTTCTTATGCTAAATGTTGAAAGTTGCTTGCTTTTACTTCCTGCTTACTCAGGTAATATATTTCCCTTCTCAGAGCTTTGATAGGATTGAAGACTAAGTAGTCACAGTTATCATCATCTCCTATCTTAGAGAAGAGTATTAAGGTACTAGATTCAGATTACTCTAGATAAGACAGCTTTGGGGTAATCTCTGTGTTTTGTCACGTACCAATATTCTGGAGATTTAGTATTTGTTTCATGTTGGATGTTCTTCCTGTTGGTTATTTCACTTTATGTTACTGCCCTTTGCCTCTCCTGGACTGAAAATTGTTCCCATTGTGTGTAGTTTTAGGTTTAGGTTTAGGGTTTTTTTATTAGACAAAAGGGGGAGATGTAGTAGAGAGTAGATATGACCTCTTTGACCTAGAGGCCTGGCCTCTTGGGCAGTGTAGATCTGGAAATCACCGATTGCCTTAGGGCATCAGTATTTGGGGCATGGCCAGACAGCCAGTTTAAGATTGGGATGCACACACAGAAAGCATCTCCTCCCTAGTGCCCTTGGATGGAGAACCTAATTCACTGAGTGAAGCCTCCTGGAAACAGTTCAGCCTATCTGCATGACTGCTTAATGGTTCCTGTATCAATGAGTGTTCGCCTTTAATTGTGTTCTAATGGAAATTAGACTTGTTTAATGTGATGTTGCTTGGTAACAGAAGCACAGCTTTAACAACTTACTCATTTCTTCAGACCTCAGTTATTATGAATTCTTCATATATTGAGAAGTTCAGGACAAATTTATTTTGTCCTAGATATCTTTGAGAATGAAGTGGCTTGATAATTAGAAGGTGGCCAAAGAACACTAGATGAAACTCAAGTGTCCTTTCATTATATTCAGAAGTTGGACTAATGCTTTGTTATCAAGCCCAAAACACACTTGGCATATTTCAGACTTTACCCCAGCAAAAGCTAAGTATCAAGAAAAAAACACACAACATACTTCAGACCTTAACTCAGCAACACCTGCAAATATCACTGCCACAACTATCTTAAAAGACAAGGACAACGACAGTGTAGCTTTCCCACGACAAAGCTGTGAGGATTTAATAAAAGCTCCAGAAGTTTCAGAGATATAAGAGGGATCTACCCACAGTCAGTCTAGGAGAATCAGAGAGTGGTGATTCACACCTTTAATCCCAGCACAGGGAGTATCCTGGGAGTGGTGACCTATGCCCTTAATCCCAACCGAGTCCTAGGTCATTTTAGTTTACAGAAGGAGTTCCAGGCTCCCAAGCAGGCAGTGGTGGGGCCACGCCTTAATTTACCAAAAGAGTGTTTGAGGCAGGCATAGAAAGACAGAAGGGAGGAAGCCAAGAGAAGCCAGGCTGAAGAAGCTAGAAGACAGCTGGGTAAGATCTGACTGTGGTGTTTATTCTCTCTAATATCTCTGACTTTCTCAGAGATCTATCCCTGAGTCTCATTTATATGTACAACACAAAGTAAACTGGAGTCGTTTTCCATTCAGCAAATTATTCAGTTGGCAAGACAATTACTCAGCTGGCTACCAAGCCACAGTATGCCAAAGAGCTCTATAAGGAGTTTCATGTGCCTCCAAAAAGTGCATCTAGAACATACCTTACTGCTTGGCTTTCTAACAAAGGCTCCCACTACTTTACCAGAAATTCAAACTGGGGGTCATGGGCAGGTGCAGAAGAGGGGGGCTGCAGGGTTCCAACCAGATGCTCACCATGACAAAAAGACGAGGTTACTGACTTAACAAACTCACACAGGGTCCTTGTATCTTGCCTAAGTATCACAGCAGTGCTCACCTCAGGGGACCCAGGCACTGCTCTGACCACCACCACCCACTCCCATCTGCTCGCCTAGGCATTGGGGCAAAAGGGTCCGGAGCCACAGGTGGGAGGGATCTCAGCCAAGACCACCATGCGCGGCACCCAGTGACCTCTCCTGCAGCAGGATGCAGAGGAGCAGCTGAGCTAGGACATCCACAAGGGGCCCAAGCCTAGGGAGAGCAGAAGGTGTCCAGGAAGCAAGAAGGGCCTTGGGGGCAGCGGCAGCCAGCCTGGCTCCTCCTCCGAGGCCAGACTGCCCAGGCAGACAGGCAGCCTCAGCAGCTCTGCAGCCAGCCACTCTGTGCTCCCCCCCCCCCCCCCCCGCCCCCAGCCAATCTAGTCTGGAGCCTCCACAGCCCCAAGCAAAAAGTACCGCCCCCATCCTACCTCATCAATGTGGCTGGAGCGGTTGGGAACCAACATTGTCTGGAGTCTTAGAAGCACAGAACCAAGAAATTCCGTTCCGTTGACGTCATCAACGAGGGGCAGTGTGCGAGCAGGAAGTCCCGCCCTATTCTACGTAATCAATGACACCTGCAGCTCTCACAACAGCGATTGGTAAGTGACGACAGTGCTGGTTGCTTCTGTTTTGAGCAAGGTGGGAATGCCACTCAGACCCGTCCCTGTAGCCCACTTCTAAAGCCTGCGAGTCCTGGAGACGTGGCAGGACGCGCCCGGACACTTGTGTAGTGGAGCAGGTCTTACCTAAAGCCTGGTGCATTGGGGGACTCTGCCCTATACCTGCTCATGTCACACTTCCCTTTCTGAGGAAGGCCTGGACAGTTATATAGCTGCCACCTCTGTTCCTACCCTCCTGTCCTCATGCTGGCTGAGTGAAATTTTGGCCTCTGGCACCCAGTCGACATGCAAGTGCAGAGTCATCCTCATCTTGCCACCAAGGCGATCAGGTCAAGACCGACTGCCTCAGTTTTATCTTGTAGGCTTGTCTCCTTACAACTTTGCTGTTTCATCAAAGCCTGAGCCCTTGTATTTATTTTCCGAGCATGCACTCATAACCGGAGATGGTCAGCTCTCTCTGTGAAAGATGCAAATTGTTCATCTTATTTATGAGAAATGCACTTTCATGAACTTTTAAAGACTTCAGCTTCTGTCATCAAAAACTTACAACACAGGATATCTGTTTTAATCTTTGTAGGCTGGATTTTTAAAGCTGTATCAGGACAGAATGGGCAGCATGTACCCTGTTTGTTGGGGGGAGGTGCAATCACCTCTTGAGCAGGCTGAACAACAGATAAAAATTCACTCCCTGCTTCTTTTGAGAATCTTAGGCAAGGACCCTGGTAAAGAAGGTATTATCTGCCTGAGTATGCGGCCCATCATCTCTGCAGCCTTGCAGCCTGTTTCCACCCAAGCCTGTGTCTAGTGCACTAGAGCAGCCGACTGGAAGTGTCTCTTCACTCTGGCCTGGCTCCTCTTTTGGAGGGCTCCTATAAGCCATTGAGTGGCTGTGAGCCTCACAGAAAAGGAAATTCCCACTTGCTCCTTGGGTCAGCCAAGCTCTGAGCTCCCAAATGCCCCAGCCCAAGACTGCCTGCTCCCGCTGCAGTCTCCATGCTGCAGCTCCTCACATGAGGGCCCAGCCTCAAACCCTTCATGTCTGGGCCCTCAGTGCTCATGACCTGCCCCAGTGTCCAGGCACTAGGTGCCCAGGGTCCCCACGTGGCCACCTCTCTCCTGCTATCCAGAAGTGCACACCACTGCCTGTGCTCCTGGTCAGAGAGCTACAGAGCAATGAGGAGTAGAAGTAATTTTAGTCTGTCCCATCGTATAAATCAGTCTCATGAGTCAGGAAAAGGTCAGACAGAATCATAATATATAAGACTAAAGATAGAGAAAAATCAAAACTGAGACGTTGGCTTCCAAATTAAATTTAAACTAACCAAAAAGGACCCCTCCCAGTGCCCCAATCTGTGGTTTTTCCAAGTGTCCAGTTAGAACATTTGAGCTCATTTACAAACGGATAACCAAAACAGAAAGACACAAAATGAAAGTAAACATAGAAAATAAGCAAGTAAGCACAGAATATAACACAGAAATCACAAAAGTAGTTATAGAAAATTTACCAGAGTCAACCCACCCCAAATAGTTTAGTGGGCTATAAAAGCTAGCTGGCTACATTATGTCCAGGAGGAAGAAAGGGAAGTACCTATAGAGTGCAGGAAGATACCAGGGGCAATTGTAATTAAAATACATATTTCTGATGAGCTAGAAAATGTCTTTATCTGGGGTGGAAGGTAGGGTTAGGAACAATTGTGCTGTGTTGTAGAGAGCCGCGTGGCTTCCGCCTTTCACCTTCCCGAGGTGAGAGCTCTCTGAGATAAACAACTCCTCATTTGGCTAAGGCTAAGCTCATGGCTTGCTTCCAGGTGTGGCTTGTTTCCGTGCACCTGGATCTATTGGCATGGCCCGCGTGGCGCCCCGTGACTAGCAGTCCAGAGGGTATATAGCTCCGAGCGGGTTTTCCCCAGTAGGAGAGGTAGGAGAAGAGGCAGAGCAGAGGCAGTGCAGAGGCAGAGCAGAGGCAGTAGCAGAGGCAGTAGCAGAGGCAGTAGCAGAGGCAGTAGCAGAGGCAGTAGCAGAGGCAGTAGCAGAGGCAGTAGCAGAGGCAGAGCAGAGGCAGAGCAGAGCAGAGGCAGAGCAGAGGCAGAGCAGAGCAGAGGCAGAGCAGAGGCAGAGCAGAGGCAGAAGAAGTTTCAAGGTCCTCTATAAACCACTGAAAGAAGAGCCTGGTGTCGCATCGTCCTTGTGGGCGAGGTGCGCGCGACACTGTGTCTTAAGCACAGTGTAACCCTTTGAGAAGGTGCATGGGATGCTATACTACATGACCCAAATGAATCATTTTAAAAGTCCGAGATGATATAGTCATTTAATTTGAGAACTGTAAAGGTGTAGTATGGAGGACAGCAAGATCATTGCATTGGAGAGCAACAGATTAAAACCAAGGCCACTTGGGTCAACATAAGAGACCTTGTTTCAGAAACTTTTTTTTCTCTTTTAAAACTTTAAGACATTCATATATGTGTGCAATAAAATATGATCATATCCAAACTCCTCTTTAATCAACCCCATCAGATCTCACCCAATGCATTTGCCTCCCAATTTAATGTCCTTTCTTTTTTTTCCTTTTTAAATCTATATGCTCCTCTTAAGGCCCTCATCCCAATCCCTCCCAGTCAGCCTTCAGCCATACCCCTTCCCATCCTACCATCCCCTCCCCCAAAAGGGCAAGAAGTCCCAAGGTGGGTCAGCTCAGCACGGCACATCCACTCCAGGCAAGTCTGATTTCCTCATCCCAAAGTCAAGTATGGCTTAGGTGTTCCTTTGCAGGGAATGGGCTCCAAGGTGCCCAATAGTGGTATTGCTGGATCCTTAGGGAGATTCCCAGTTGTAAATGCCAGCGTCACAGAGCAGGCTTTGCCGAGCTAAGACCTACAGATTCGAACATAGACACATGCCAGTCACTCTTGAACCAAGAATGCCCTTTATTGAAGCTCAGGGAAAGCCTTATATACTGGGGATTGCCTTTTGACCTAGAGTAACTTCTGTAGCTCATAAGCAACACCTGACCTTAGTCAGCTTTGTCCTCTGCTAACTTCTTCATTCCTAAATTGTAGCACCTGCTTGGGCATAGTTCCTGATAATGGAAATTGATCAATTGGTTCCTGTAAACACCATAGGCCACTAAACAGTGCTAAGCCCTGGGGGTTACAGGCTGACCTGTACCCCAAGTTTTCTGAGGAACCACAATACTGCATTCCAGAGTGGCCATACTAGTTCACACTCCCACCAACATGTTCCCCTTGCTTCACATTCTCTCTAGCATATGCTAGAGAAAATTATATATGTATATATATATATATATATATATATATATATATATACAGGATGGAAATTCAGGTATTCTAGAATTAATATGGCTTCCCAAGGATAAATCACTTTACACACTTAGTAAATTGGTGAATAAAAATACCATTAACAATAGCATGCATCTGTATCTGTCTAATGCTCAAAAAGTGGACAACCTAGACAGGGTTTGCATTCCACATATACTATCATTCCTGTATCTTTTAACTTCATGCTCCAGGATACTCTTTGAACAATATAAATAGAGACAGGCAATTTGTAGGTATAACTATTAATGCAGATGGATGAGTTACACAGAAAAGATATTCTCAGAATTGTTTTTGAAGTATACCCGCAGTCCCGCAGTTCCACAAGTGCCACAGAGACACACAGATGCTTTCAATAGCTTTTGGCTGATCAGCCTCAGGCCCAGGCATATAACTTGCTAGGTCTCTACCCTTCATCTAACCCATGATTCTTGCTGTTCAGCCATGTGGCTTGGTACCTTTCTTTAGAGCAGCATAGTTGCCCTCTGTTTCTTCTGGCTTCTCCTTGGCTTTTTGCTCTGTGCTTCCTGTTCTCAGAGTTTTCTTAGTCTGGTAGCCCCGCCCACACTTCCTGCCTGCCTTTGGCCAATCAGCGCTTTTTATTAAAACAGTGGGTGGGATAATTATTTACAATGAAACAACACAATCTCCCACATATCCCCTTTTCTCTTTTAAAACAAAAAGAACTCCAAATCTAATATTCTTTCCCCCCCTTATCTATAACAACTTGTAAACAACACTGTAAATATACACAAACATCCATAATCCATGTTTTAGGAATGTGGGCATTGTTCTCTAGGCTACTTCCTGCTGAATGGGGCCATTGCCAATCCCATAGGAATCCAAAGAAAAATGTAGGATTGTGGACAAGTCTTTAGTAGAGTAGTCTGTAAGTCTGGGTCATCACAGCCAGTCTCCTTGAAATTATTCTGGATACAGAGCTCTGGAAACTTCAACAGAGGTGCTCTGAAATGCTGAATCATCTGGTCCATCCATTTCCATTGGAGATTTTTCATGGGGTCTTCCTCTATCAAACTTTATGTTCTTTATCCAGGAATAAATCCACAGCTTTTCATTTTCTGTGAAAATAAAAAGAAAATCTCTTCTCCAAAGTAGCATATCTTTGCATTTTAGTTTTAAAGTAAACTCATTTACAAAATATATAGGTTGAATTAAACCAACAGCATTTATAATCAACTGTCTTTTAGCAGCTTTTACTAAGTCATTTTCAGTCAAGAAGCTTAAAGATAAGACAATAACATACAGTATCCAGACACTCTTTGTATTTTCTATCTTTACGTGGCGTATTCTTTATTTATTTTACTCTATTTCTTTTTTTAAAGGCTTTCTCTACCTTTTCTTTTCTTTCTCTAAGCCTATGTATCTATATTTTCAACACATTCTAAACCACTTAGACTTTTTTTTAAAAAAAAGACTGTCTTTACTGAATATTTTATTTCTTAACTTTTTCTGTCTCTGACCACACCTTTAATCTGCCATTGTCTCTGACCACACCTTTGCTTGGCTAGGATGATTGACTCCACCAAGATTCTTCTATTTCTTTCTGTTTCTGAACACACCTTTAATCTGCTGAAATTCAAGGTTGGTAGGATGGGTGGATGGCTCCACCCAGCTCCTAGTCTAATTTCATAGAATTTATCTTTTTAGCCCAGATACTCTGGGAATTTCAGGGTCCATATAATCACCAAGTAAAGCTTTGCCATCTGTTGCTCATTAACTCCATTTAAGTATTTGGCAGCAAGGCCTCTTAAAAGACCCACAAATGTTTTGCCTCTATGGCTGAATCAGGAAGTTTCTCTTAAAAAAGTGAAGCCTCAGTTTACCTCAGGCAAACAGAACTGATCTAAGAAAACACCACTACTAGAAAGCCATCTTTGATTCTGTTTCCTTTTTTTCCTTATGAACAGAAATCTTAAATGCATCATTTATAATCTTTTGCTTATACTAAGGGTCCTGTGCGACTTCGGAAACAAGCCATTTTATACCTTAAGCTGTACTCCAAAAGCCTGTCATTGTAGCTCAAGCCCATGTGCCTCACCAGGGCATCTCTGTACCATGGCTCACGTGGGAGACACAGTTCAGAGGCTGCTTTGGGCTCTAGACCATTTTTTAAGCTTTCTATGGTTTTATGTGGGTATATTTGACCCATGTTGGGCTTCCATTTGTAGTATGAGGTTTCTGTTCCTTGACTTTTGGGCCTACCTTCAAGATTTAGACCCCCAGACCCCCAGACGCAGTCTGGCAGTCCTGCAGTCCCACAGAGACACGCAGATGCTTACTATAGTTTTAGGCTGATCAGCCTCAGGCCCAGGCATATCACTTGTTATCTCTCTACTCTTCATCTAACCCATGACTCTCATCCTGTTCATCATCCAATCATCCCATATATTACTCATCTTGTTTGTCCAAGGTTCTGTATTTCACTTTCCCTTTTGGATAGCTATATGAATTCCTACTATTTTAGACTTTGTCACAATGGATTTATCTCAGATAAGCCAGGCAGGGGTGGCACATGCCTTTAATCCCAGCACTTGGAAGGCAGAGGCAGGCAGATCTCTGAGGTCTGTTTTCAGGCATGCATAAAGTCAACTTGAAAAGAAACATTGCATATATACTCTATTAAGTCATTTGCATATTATAGTCAGGCTTAAAGGCATTAAAGAATATATACTGTAATGAAACGATATGAATGTAATAAGTGTGGAAAAGCCTTTGATTGACACAGTACTCTTCAAAAGCATAAAAGATCAAAGAGAGAAAATCTTTGAATGTAATAAGTGGAGTAAAGCTGTTACATATCATTGTGATCTTAAAGGCATAAAATAACACAAACTGGAGAAAAACCCTATCAATGTAATCAATGTGTCTAAGCCTTTGTATTTATCATTAATCTTTGAAATCATAAGAAAATATATTACACTGCAGGGAAACCCTGTAAATCTACTCAGTGTAGTAAGGTTTTGCACTTTATATGGGAGTAAAAATTTTTGTATGAAATCAATTTTTTAAATTTTTGCATAAAAGTCTTCAGTACCTGAAAAAAATACTAAAGGATATTTATTATAACATATCTGGTATGAACTTTAGCCAACACAATTACAATTAGTTGCATAGCAATATTGATTGTATACAAAATAGATATCACCAGTCTGTTCATGCATTATTATTTTCATTTTTATATTGTTTGTACCAGCAAACTAATGAAAGAATAAATGAATGAATTTGTGATACCATATGTATAAGGTAAAGAGCCAGTCAAATAAACAAACCATGACACTGAATCTAGAGCCAGATGGTTAAACAGAGCCCATTAAAGCAACACATTTTACCATGAAACCAAAGCTAAAGAAACATACTCCAGGCTTGACTACTTGAGAAAATCCCCACCAGTTTCTGAGTGTGAAATTCAGAGATTCTAGATGTTGTAAAGGCACTAGTATTTATTTTGTAACAAGTATTTATGGTGTGTGTGTGTGTGTGTGTGTGTGTGTGTGTGTGTGTGTGTGTGTGTGTGTGTGTAATGTGATTATGTATTTTTAGCCCATGGCTGATATGTATAGTTAAAATAGCTTTGTGGTTTCTCCTTTTGTTAATAAAAGTCAGGTTTCAGCCTTGCACAGCACAGATCTTTTTCACTGAGTTGTCTCACTGGTGCTTAAATGAGATTAGAAAAAATATTAGTGAAGTAAACTACTTTCTTCTGTTCAGATTATAAACATAATTTCACAGAAGGATAGAGGAAGACAGGACAGTTTGAAGAATAAATTATCTTTGCATATGGGAATATTTGTACTATCATACCTTAAAATATGTTTATGAAACATATAATTTTATAAAATTTTATGAAAATCTACACATCCTAATTTGTATATAGTAATGGTCACCCAGGTCATAATCATGCTTTAATATCATAGACTGGATTGCAAAAACATTAGGCTCAATTAACAAAGTTCTAATCTCAGACCAGAAATTTCAAATGTGGCATCAGAGGTTACTCTGAGACATGGAGATGATGTCACCTCAGTAACTTGGTCCTGACCACAAAGCTGGAAAATAGTAAACTGAGTGGTTATCTTATATGTGATGCCATCTCAAGGTCCATCATGTCATATTCCAGGGGGTCATGATCCCTGGTGACCTCTGAAACAATAAGATGAGATGTCACAAAAGAAAAACCATCTGTTGCTTCAGAGGTCAGGAGATCAGTGAGGTAGATAAAGAGGGGCAGGGTCTGAACCAGATAATTCTCACTCAAAGACGTTAATTGGATTGAACATGTGGCCCCACAAGCTGGAAGTGGATGGGGATACCTGTCACCCAAGGTACCTGAAGTAGATAATAACTGTCTCTGAAAACCTAAAGTGGGGAAGAACAGTTTGAAGTGTCAAGGGAGAGAAGAGCCCACCAGCTCAGGACAACTGTCACCCCCAAAATGACTGCCACTCTGGGACAGGAAGTACATGGAAGAGAGTGAGATATTATGGGAAGGATGCATAGGACCAATATCCCAGAACACCTGTCACCTTAGAAACTGAAAATGGACGAACATGCCATCTCAGGAGTCAAAAATTGGTGATAACTGTGAAGGATCATGGGAGGGAGAAAATTGCCACCAGCCCAGGACATGTATTACTCTGGGCACTGAAAATGATCATGAGACACCCAGGGACGCTCCGAAGACACTTGACCCTTGATCTCTTATTTTTCCTCCCCCACACACCATCCCTGCCGGTGCTACAAGTACCCTGGCACATGTTCACTGATACCCATTTTCTTCAGGGGCTTCAGGCACTAGACTTCAAATGACATCAGATCAGACCCCACATGCACATGGGAGATATCAAAGCACTGGAGAAAGATTGAGACATGGAGAAAACTGAGGCATGTGAGAAACTGATGTCTCAGAAAGGAACTGAAGCATGGAGGAAAACTGGGTCACAGGGGAAACTGACATATAGGATAACTGAGGCACCAGAGGAAATGGAGGTACAAAGAGGACTGAAGCGCTGTGCTCAGTTGGTAGAGTTCTAGTTCTCAGTAATTATAATAATGGATGCTCAGTACTCAGGGTTCTGGTTATTCTGTGGTACCAGTCATAAATATTCAGTACTTACAGTGATGGATACTCAGAACTTAGTGCTGAGTGCTCAGTCACTATAGTGCTGGGTAGTGAGTACTCAGGGTACAGGGTGCTTATTGGGAGTCTGTTCTTGTGTGTGATCAGAAGCAAGAAAGTGGCCCTGCCCCCACCTCAGTTTTTCATCACTTCCAGTAACTAGTCAACCTGAAAAAGATCTAGTTAAGATAAATATCCAGTTTCAATATTTTTCATCCCTGGACCTTGGACTTCAAGGGCAGCAGTTAAAGATCATGATGGGATTGACAGCTGGGACAAAAATACCTGGAAATCATCTGAAGAGCTCTCAACAAACCTTTTCTCTGGTCACATGTTCCACATGCTTGTCCTCAACCCTGGTGTTATCTGTCCGCTGGGGCCTTGAGTATTTAAAATTTAATAAAATTATATTAAAATATTTACATTTGAATTTTAAAGAATTTACAATTGACACTAAATTAACATTTTAAATTAGTAAATTTTTAATTAAAAAATTAATTTTGAAAAGGCTTCATTCTTTGCTTTGTTTCTGCATTTTTCCCCTTAAGATATATACAAGGCCTTCTGGAAAATGTAGTTTGTTTCTCTGCAGCCACAAATGACAAAAAAATGACAAAAAGTTAACTAAAACTTACAAAAAATAAAATTTTCAGGTCAGATAAAGCAAACTAGAAGTAAATTTAAAATAATGAAACTTGATTTAAAAACAAACCTGAAAAATCCCCTAGGCACTGTACCAAATGTCAAATATTTCAGCCAAATTAAGAAAGAACAGTATATTTTTTATAAAACTCTTTTTTTTCAAATTTGAAAACAAATATTTAAAAATTTAGTTTTTATTTTATGGCAATTTCCACAGATTTTTTTTGTGTGTGGGAGGGCAGAATATGTGAATGCTTAGACATGTTTTACCCAAAATTGTGGGGTAATAAGGGAGCTGTTTAAAATGTTCATTTTTATAACTTTATGTTTATTTAAAATTTTTGATTAATTCACTGTTTTAGTCATAATTTCTAAAAAAACAGTTTTGAAATATTTAATTATTAATTTTTCCTCAAATTTATGGGCATCAGAGATGGTGAATCTTCAGGTTAGGGAGGGGTAAAGGAAATAAATTATAAAAATAGACTGGAAATGAGCAAAATTAAACTCAAAGAAAAAAACCCTAAGATCGTCTATGTATTTACTAAAAATTAATAAATATAATTTTTAAAATTTTGAAAAATAAAAAATAAAAAAAACTATAAGATAGAATTTTCAGGGACTCAAACTGATGCATATTCAGTTTTCATTTCTACTCTTCACAAATAAAAACATGTTCTTTTTCTTTAGGCACATTCTGACTCAGGTAGGGGCTAGGGGTCATGCAGAGGGTCAAAGATGAGGTCTCTCTTTGGCTGCCATCCTCCTGCCTCACTGCTGAAGCTGAGTTTCCTGAAGACTATGGCTTAAACACCAGGGAGGTCAGGGATGAAGGGTCACCCCTGCAAAGTCTAGCCTGGTCTACAAGAGGAAACAGTACAGGAAGTGTCAAGGGTCATTCATATGGCCAAGGAGTAACTGATACCAGGTAATAAATGGAGTTACTGAATGACTGACATATATTGTGTTGGTGGGTGGGGCAGGTTTATTGACAGTCACTCATCATCTGTGGCCATAACCAGTGAGTAAATCACAGCATCTGTATGGTGGGAACATTAACAGAATGGCAACTTTATTGTGGGTGGATCCATTGGGTGATTGACAGCTCCATATGAGCAAGAACAGTGAGTGACTGACTGTGAGTGTGTGAGTGGGATCAATGAGTGATTTACAGCATGTGTAGGAGGACAGAGAGTTATTGGCAGTATTTTTGGAAGTGGGGGAGGGGGATCACATGACACAATGAGTGACTGACAACCTGTGTGGAAGGAGAAGTGAGCTGAATCAGTGAGGGACTGACAGCATGTGTGGTTGTTGGGGCCAGTGAATGATTGACAGATTGTTTATAGGCAGGAATAATGACTGCCTATTTGTGCGCATGACCAATTAGTAACTGTCAAAGTGTTTGTGGGAGGGACCAATAAGTAACTGACAGTTTTGTGTTTCAGCACCCCAACAATGTCACCCATGCCAATATCAAGTTTCAGATTTCCTCTTGATGTCACTTCTGCCTTGGCCTGCCTGTCACTTGAGCTTCACAGTGTTTGTGACCCATGATTTTAATCCCAGCACTCAGGAGAGAGAGATAAATCTGGATCTCTGTAAATTCAAGGTCTAATAGAAACATTCAGGGTAGGAGACACCTATTAATCTCAGCACTTGTAATCCTGTTCATCTGTTTTACTCATGTCTCAAGACCCTCAGAGACCAACAAGGAGATAGATTCCATTGCAAGAATACAAGGGTCTTTTATTTTTAGGGACATGTCCTAATCCATATGAAAAACCTATGTTTTAACAAAGCAAAAAGATGAAGCAAGGTCCCAAGATCAGGCATAAAAAGGTTTGAAAGAAAAAAATATATGTAAGTGGAGAGCTATAGGCCTTGATGTTTATGGATTGCATAAAGAAATATAGGGTAGAGTTATTCTCAGAAACTGTTGGTTGAAACTTCAGCTCAAAACCAAGTTTTGAATCAACTGGCTAAACTTTGTGGAATGAAAAATCTGTTAGCAGGATGTCTGCAGGAAAATCTGGATCTTGATAAATTCCACTGCCCTGTTTCTTAATTGTTTGCCTCCAGGTCATCTGCTCCAATCTCAATGTCGTAGCAATCTTCTAGAATCCTGTAATATCCATGCCCAAGCCTCCAGGCATCAGATAATTTGAAAAATTATCCTTCTATGAGAGAAAGTCTGCAAAGTTAAGTCTAGGTTTCCACACATCTGCTCCTGGTATTTAGGGAAAAAAGGCCTTTAATCCTAACACCAAGAAAGTTGAACCAGAAAGTGAGGTATCTGAGTCAGGAAAGGAAGATAAGCTGAAACATGTAGCAGTGCCCCTTTTGCCTGCAGCCTGTTTGATGTCAGCTTAAAACTCAGAGGTAGTCTGAGGATTTGGGAAGACAGGCCTGAGGAATCGGCTAGGTGAGAACTGGCTGTGGCTTGTATCTGTCTTTCTGATATTTCAGCTTTTCCCCATTCTCAGTTTTTATTAGAGTACTGAATAGATTTTGTGAAATAACATGGTGCTGTGACTTTAAGCACAGTATAATCCTAAGGGAGGTGCTCTTGTCACTCAGGCCACACTAACCAATCAGGCCTTCTAAGGTACCTGCCTGTCAGAAGTGATGAAGGGCTCTTCTGGCTATCTGCTTCAGGATTAGCTTTAAAGAGGAACTGGCACCTGTGATTATATGTGCTGTAGTATGGATACTTGTGGTGATATATTTTATATTTAATAAAATCAGCTGGAAATATCAGAGAACGCAATCACTCAGAGTTAAGCTGTGAGGATCAGAGTATGGTGAATTGTGCTTTTAATTCCAGCCCAGGAATGATGGAGTAGTTACCTACCCTTTAATCCCATCACTCAGGAGACAAATATATTCTTTTATTTCTGTGAAATCAAAGCCTAACAACCAAACAGTAGTAGTTTAAACATTTAATTCCAACTTTAGCATTTTGTTGCAGAGTTGAGGCCCGAAGTGAAACAACTGGGTGGAGAAAGATATTAAGGGCAGGCATAGGCAGGCATTCAAGCATTCTGTAGGTGTACCCTCTTGAAGATAGAATTTACTCTATTCAACCTGAGAAGTTGTCTGTGGTCTGTTTCCTCTTCCTGATATTCCAGCTTTTTTCCAATATCTGGATCTGAGTTTTCATTAAATACCAACTAAAATTTGTGCAATAGGTGCTGCTTCAGGCTACTATACAGAGAGCCCAGGCAAGCTGGAAAACCACAACATGGTAAATGAGGGGCTGCTGTTCTCAGATGTGGAGTAGCAAATGGCATGATGATGTTTATGAGCCAATGTGATGGGTCTTTCTTGGATCTTAATGGGAACCTGCAACCAAACTCCCTGTCCTGTCAGGTCCCATGGGGTCCTTGAAAAACTCTCTGGCCCCAGGTGAAGGCCTCAGAATAACTGCTGTGGCTTATGTCTGCTCAGAGTATTGAGAATGGGGTCTGCATGGAAAAATATCTTTGTAGTTAACTTCAAGATGCTTTCGGTGCCCCCATGAAAGCACGTTGACAAACTTGAAGAAACCAAATGTCTTCATTATCTTTTATAGTTTCAGTTGCATTTACCTTTTAAATGTAAGACCTACTTAAAATTATTTTTGGAGGCTGTAAAAGGCATATCGTGTATTGGGTAACTCTCCACTAACAAGTTGTAATGTAAGTGGGTAGAATTCTTATATAAAGAATTTACTTATGTGTTGGACATAATAAGTCCCATGGTATGATAAAAATAAGTCTAGGCACGAACCTTCGTTGTGAGCTTGGATGATGGAAACTACTAAAGAGACAATTTTCTGAAGAGCAGGCCAAAGACTCAGAGAAGCTCCCACTCCCACTGTTAGCCTTCCATAAAACCCACACTCCCAAGAGCTAGAATAAGTGTGTCTCTTGGTGGATGGACTCCCACCCTTCTGAGGAACCATCATATTGATATTCATAGTGGCTGTGCAACTTTTCTCAGCCACCAGCAGTGGAGCAGTTTTTCACTTGCAGCACATCCTCTCCACCATAAGCTTTCACATGTATTATAGATCTTAGCCATCCTGACTGATCGATCAATTGTCAAATTGACAAATGGTAGTCAATTCATTAATAAGTAGAGAGAATATATACATTAATAAAATTAACATTAAAGATATAGAACAACTCCAAGAAATTCCATAGGATCATAAGGACATACTTTAAAAACTTGTACTTCACCAGTTCAAAAATCCTTTTAAAATGAATGAAAAATTATTGATATAAACTACTGACTAAGGTTAAATCTAAACTGCACCAGTAATTTTAAGAGACCTGTAACTCCTGGGGAAATGGAATCTGCAATTAAAAGCTTCTAATGAGTATAAAATGAAATGATTAGGTGGACATTAAGATTGCTGTAGAGAATGTCAGAAGAGTTGCAGGTGGCAAATGAGTCTCTCTGGGATACCTGATCATTTAAGATTTACACTTCAGTCCAATTGCTTCCTGGAGGACCAATTATCTGAAACTCAATTGCCACTTGTACTTCCTCTGACTTGGCCATGAGAATCTCCTTCTTTCTTGATTGCTAAATGTAGCGTGTAAATTTTTCTTTAAGAAGAGCATACTGTGGATCTTAAACATCTGAAAATGACAATAATAAATAATAAAGTCAGAAAAATTAATCTTGCAAAAATTTCCATATTAATAGGAAAAATCCATAAAGAATTATTTTAACAATATGTTATTTGAATTGCAAAAATAACTATCTCTTCTACTTGTAGCCTAGAATTACTAATGGCACAAATCTAAGAATGAAGAGCATCAACTTGTTAGCAATCTGAGAACTATTTCAATCATCTCGTAAGTGTGACTTACAGGACATCTCTGATCCATTCAAAGACACAAATCCACTTACCATGACATAATGTGGTTAACTGTATTTTAATAATTTGAATCTGAGCCTCATGTAAAGAATGGCTTTTTCTGAAGTATTGATCCTGTTACCCTCATTCAATCTTTGTTCTGAGTAATCAGTGCTAATAAATTATGCTGTTCGAATGGTTAACAGTGTGAACTTACTGAATCAAACCAGTAGTTGAATCTGGAACAAATCTTACAATTGCAGTTAAATCAGTTAATAAACCACTTTAAGTGATGAGAGTTCAGGAGCAACCTGTTTCAATATATACAAAGCAGGATCCTCATACAAATGCAGTAGAAGATTAACTAGAAGCAAAAGTACATATGGAGAGAGACAATGTTTTACTCTGTTTGGCCTGTGGATTCAAAAGTGGCTAGAAGTGGCTATGGCTTGTTCTTCTGTCTCTCTTATCTTTCAGCTTTTCCTCAATATCAGGCTCCATGTTTGTATCATAATATCAGTTAGAATTCGTGCTACACAAGGATGAGCACACAGCAGTTGGAGCAGTTTGTACCTTTTAATTTATTGGAAATTCACTGGAAAAGTAGCCTGTTGATTATCAGTACGTATTTGGATTTTTTGACCTGTAAATATTGAATCCAATTTGATTTTCTAGAGCTTTTAAGAACTTTTTAAGAAGAAAATTTCCAGATACTTTAGCATTACCATTGTTTGTATTCGTCCTAAAATATACACTATAGAATATGAAATTGACTCATGGTTTTGTATTGTGTTAAAAGTTCTAAATTTAAAAATTATTTTTATTAAAAGTAATAACATTTTTACTATCAAGAAGTTTACGTAATGTTATGCAATATTACCTTAAGTATGTAAAGGTATGTTACAATCGTTTATTCTGTGTTTTTTTAATTAGGTAAATTTGTGTTGCTGATTCATCTTGCTTCCTTTAGGCATCTGATTGCTCTAATAAAAATTTGAAAAGCCAATATAGCCAGGCTGTTAAATATAGCCAATATAGCCAAGCAGAAATAACAAAAATTAGTAAAAATCAAGCATGAGAAATTAGAAGAGTGGGGAACAAGGTAGAAAAAGAGGGAGATACATGGGTCTGAACAGCTAGGCACTACATAGTCAAATACGTATTAAGACATACAGAATGAAAGAGAGGTAAAACATTTTGACATATAAGAAAATGAAGAATAACAGGTTAATTTGAGTTATAAGAGTTAGTGGAACAAGAGTAAGATGAGGCTGAGTATTCATAAATCAGATAAGTCTCCATATTATGATTTGAGAGGTGGTAGGTAGTCCAAAAGAAGTATACTCAGTACATTTGGTGCTCCAACATAGAGTCCATATTTTTATATCAGGCCAGAGAAAACTATGACATGGACGTGTAGCTTTTAATAGGCTCTATCATACAGTGGCAACTTGAGAAGCACATTGTGTAGAAATAAAAATTTAAGTTAAAATTCCATCTATGGTGCTGTTACCAGCTTCCTAGAGCTGGGGTGATTAGGCATAGTTCTCACTTTAAGAAGCCTTCAGCCTCTTCTCCAGTGCCTAAAGCTCAGCTTTCATGGACCTAAGTGGCGTGGAGCCAGCTTCAATAGCAAAGCCACTTAACAGTTTACAGTTTTAATCACTTACTTAGTCAGAAATGACTAAAGACCTACAATAATGAGATCTACATGAAAAAAGTTCAAAACAAGATACAGTGTGTTAAAAAATGTGCACAGTCTTAAAATAGATAAGAAAACATGTATAGCCAGTCATAGAAAATATGAATAGTTTAAAAATAATAAAGTATTTACGCAGAGAGTAAATTAATATAGAAAATAAGACACATAAAGATGTGAAACACAGAGTGAGTAAGAAGCTGATTTTGTTGACTTTGGATTTTTTAAAAGATTGTAAGCAAATAAAAGCTACTGAGAAACACGGACTTACAAAAGGGTCTGCTGAATTAAATCAGCCTAAATACTTTAGAGATAACTTAATTATAAAACTGAAGTAAAAAAAAAATTGTTGATTTGGAAGAGAAGATAAGCTTTGTGGGAAAAAAGCTTTAATTTTTAAAGTTGGTAAAATTCATGACTTATCAGAAAACATTTCCTGAAAATTTTGGCTGTAAACATAAGGATATAAACAAAGAAAACCTACAAGTTGGGTGTATATACTGATCCCTTTGCATCAAAACACTTTTCAGACTGACCAATAAATGATACAAACTATTTTCCCATAAATAGCCCATGATTTTAATTTTTCGGATTGCCTAAAAGTGCCTTTACCTATAGACAACAAAATGCAGTAGAGAACAGAACACTCACATTTCCAAGTAATGGGGTAGGTGGGTTTTGGTCAGAATGTGTTACAGATGCTTGTCATCATCTAACATAAATATAGAGATATAGGATATAAAGACAACTACTAATTTCAAATACTTTACATTGGTAAAGTAATTGAGTATATTGATGTACATTTAAAGATATTTTTGTACTGTTGATGTGTCTGTACTCTTGTTTAAGGTAATGTAGTCATGTAGTTTATTTAAAATGTAATTTACAATTAGTAAATTCATTAGTTATTCTTTTATAATAATCAAACAGGTAATCATTAGATGTATTAAGATGAAACAGATACTTTTTAGATAGGTAATCTTAAAACACTTCAGAGACCAACAGAATATGGCACTTAAGATTTTTAATAACCTAAGGCTTTTCATGATAGTAACAACATCTTTTCCTGGCAGGACCAATCTCTTTATAAAATAATGATAGTTATCTCAGAAGCTCCCTATGGAGGTTTCTTTTGAACTGTTGTAAAGATAGTGGTTTGGGCAAGAAATTGCCATGGCCTTCACTGCTGACAATTTTGTTGTACAAACTGGACAAGAAGATCTCAAAAGAAAAAGACTACCAAATTTTGCCAAGATAATGTGGGAAGTCTTTCAAAATTCCTGCTTCATTGAAAAGACTGTGAGATATTTTAGGACTTCAGGCCAAATATTGATGTCTCAAAGTTGCAGAGGAACCTTGTCTACTTGCCCAAGTAGCTAGATGCCTTTTATATTTATCCAGCTTGTTCAAGTTGCTTTCTCTGCACTTTCTGTTCATTTAAGTAACATTATAACCATCTTTGGATTTTATTGGAATTTAAGACTAAATAGTTATAGTTACAGTATTCTTTAGTTATGACAGAAGATAAATTAGGGAAAAAAGTTTGAACTCACCAAGAAAAGATAAATAACAGAATATTTTCTCTGCATTTTCCAAATACAAAAGGATTGAACATTGTAAATATAATTTGTACATGATTGATAATTGATCATTCTGTATATATTATTATTTTGTTATAAGTTTAAAAATCTTCCATTTTATTTGAACAAAAGGAGAAAATGTTGTGGCACATTACTTTAACTATATTAAGTAGTTTTTCATTTGTTTATGCTGTATTTGTTTAGTTACATAAATATGCATTGCAATTTTACCTTGCTTTGTCATCTCACTGTCACCTGATTGGACTAATAAAAAGATAAATGGTAAAAAGTTGGCAGTAGAAGATTAGGTGGGGCTGTCAGGCAGAGAGAGTAAGAAGGACATGGATTCTAGGCCCAAGAAAGAGAAAAAGATGAGAAAGAGGGAGAGATAATAAGGGCAACATATGGGGACAACAGCTAGGCTTTCATGAGACAGTCAGACATGAAGGACAATATACAGAATGAAAGAAAGGTAAAAATCCATGAGGAAAATATAGATGAAGAAAAACAGTTAATTTAAACTATAAGAGCTATTGAAACAAGCATAAAGCAAGGCTGAGAAGTCATAACTCAGAATAAGTCTCAATGTCAGAATTTGGGAGCTGGTTGGTGGCTCAATTAAAAGCTTCCTATATATCAGGTAGATGTTCTTAGCACAGTGAGAAGCACATTTAAGTCAATATTGATAAAAGTTCAAGAGAGAATGAAAACCCTTGAGCTTGTGACTATAATACTACTATTCAATGTTTACCAGAGTTAGCTTATTAGCTTATTAGAACTCTATTGAATGTCAATAATAAACTTTGAAGTTTGAATATAACAATATCATAGAAGAAATCAGAAATGAATATATATTATATAATATATTCATTCTACTCTAACTAATACTTTCATGTCCTCAGACATTATATAAACTTGTACTTATATATCTTAAAGTCTCCAACTTTTAAGAGTCTTTTTGAACTTTACACTTCAAGCTATAACTTTACACATATTTTTCCATCAGTCATTAAGAGACACAAGTGGTCAATTTCTGAAGTCGCTATTGTAACTAAGTTATTTTTAAAAAGGGTATAGTAAAAAAGTTCCTTTAAAACAAGTTTGGTGAGTTTATTTACATTTTTCTAAGTCTGGTAGCAATGTATATTGTTTTGAGATGTAGTAGTACCTTTAAAAATGTAAAACCTGTGGCGTGAGTTTTACTTATGAAGAAAATGGAGAAGACACTAAAGCCTTGTTAAAAGAGCTGTTGGTAAAGTGATTGCCAGTCAACATTTGTGGAGACCATAAAATGACTAATTAAAACTGCAAATATAATTTAAATTATCTATGTTTTAATTAAAATGACAGAAACTCATTGTCCAGATAGTTGCCTTGGGTTCCTCTGGTCTAGTTTTACAGGGAGCAGTGTCAGAAACATGTCTGAGGTTTTTCTGTAGAGGAGCGACTTTGTAAACTGGTTCTGGCTTGACCAGAAAAAGCACAGTGATTAACCCAAATGTATAAACAGTTTAAGCACAGGTCTATCAGCAAGTCAGACATGGGGGATTTTGTCTACTGTGAGAAGCTTAAACATTTTAAATGCCAGGGGGCATCTAAGTAAGAAATCATTTATGTTAGTGATTAGCATAAATACAAGTATAATTTTAAGCACATTAATAAGTAATTTATGAGGTGACTATTAATTTACTTTTCTTAATTATCCTTTGTAGTTTACAATGGGCTTGGAATTTATGATTTTTCCTGTAAAGTTTAGTCATAAAACTGATGATTTTAATTAAAAATTTTTAGCATTGAAACAAATGTTCTTAGTCATAAATATAATCCACAGGAATAAATGGCAGCTTCATTAATCTTCTTTTAATACACAATAATTTAAAATGGGTACAATAAAGAAACCAAAAGAGCTACTATGTAGGTGAAAAGAGAAAACATTTTTTCTAAACTGTCACATCTTCCTGCCATGAAAGCTGTGAGAAGCAGCAGGAGATGATAGGTTTTCAGAGTTAAATGCACACAGGTGGCTTTGGGGAAGTTACAGAAGGGAGTTAAGAGGAATTATGGGGAAGCAGAAATAGTAACTGTTATATTAACAAGAGTTTCAATCTGGGATGTCTCCAGATGGACTGAAAGAATTGTTTGATACAAATGTATGAAGTCACACAGGAGAGGCATCCCTCTTTTGTGACAGGGCCCACTAAGGCTAGCAGAAAATTCCTAGGTCACCAATGTGGCTTTCTTAGTGAGAGTAGATAAAATAATAATATAGTTTCATAAAAGCATTTACTCAGTATGAGAGAAAAGAAAAGTGGTTAGAGCAGGAAAAGGGGAAATAGCTGATGAGTGGAGTAAGTAGAATTATCCTGAGCATTGAAATTAAAGCATCAATACAGAGACTAGGTGAAGCACATGTTAAATCTATGTGTTACAAAATAACATGGGACATTATTTCTCATACTATAGCAAAAATTTCAGATTGTGTTTCTAATATGCAGGTCTGAAACAACTTGAATATATTATATAAATCCCATTCTGATGCACACACACAGGCAGTACAACCTGAATGATTATCCATGGCTCAAAATAATATTTTTGAACTGCTACTTGGAATACTGCAGTCAAAAATTTTCTGCACACTATGGAGAGACATGGGTTGGTAAAATACCTGCTTTTCATTCATTTCCACTACAAAATAGTGTAAGGTTGTATTAAAAATTACAGTCTAGACTAAATGATCTCTGTATTCCACTCCTGCTAATGAACCAACATCCTATATTCACATCCATATTAATTTCCAGATAATTCAGAAGTCAAGATATTTTAATCACACAAAGAATGTAATTATAGAAATGAAAAACATCTGAGATATATATTTTTCCATAAATATCAATGTAGGTCACCAATTTGATTTGATGTAGTGACTGAGTACAATTTTCCTGTCATCTACAATAATACATGAAAGAGTCTAATCCACACTCATTCACAGACTATTAGAAAATGTGTTTTCTCTATTCCAATCTTACAAAGTTTGTTTTATAGCCAAAATTCTTTTCAAAGAGACTGCATTTGAAGATTTATATATGACAAGTAAGGAGGTCACCATAGTTGTGAATGGAGAAATGTTTCATTACAAGGCATGAAATATGGAAATTGAATAGCAGAGAGAGAGAGAGATTGTGTTTTATCTGCATTGATATAGATTTTGGACTGATTGAATGGGTGTTGAGTTAGAATAATTTATATATTTTCTAGTATTAGTATGATGATAGGTTATCCATAGAACCAAAAGAGCAGGTTCTTTTCATGAGATTCTGCACAGGTGACTAGCATACATTAGCATATGAACAACACAGAAAGTGCTTTGTTCTGTGTTGGACAAGAGAGGACATATTGGCTCATGATTCAACTCAAACTCTGAATAACATAGACCATTTATGACCACTTCACCTATCAGTATTTTAGGAGTTGTGATGAAATCCACTGGGATGATGACAGATAGTGTTTAAGCCCTTGGGTGTTTACATAGAATGGGGCCTAACAAATCAAGTTTTTGCTATAGTTCCTTTTTAACTTTTACCCCCTTTAGTAAAAATAGGGGTTTTTTTTGTAATACAAAATATAATAACTACAGTTCCTGTCTCATTACTCATCCAAGTTTTTAACACGTTCTGTCCCACCTGAATCAACTGTTTTCTTATGATTCATAAGAAAAAACTCAAAATTATATATTATTACCAAACATAACAAAGTAAACTATATTAAGTTAAACCAAAGCCACCACACAAAGTTGAATAGAAAAATAAACACAAACACCAACCAAAGACCCCTAAACAAAACAACGCATAAAAGCCCCAAGGAAAAAAACAAAAGAATTATAAAACCACTCATTATGAAGAGAACCTCTTATATACTTGTGTCAACCTCATGTTTGCTACTTCAATCTCCTTAATTTCAATTGAGCTCTTCCCAGTTGATTTAGAGAAATTTGTTGATCTTGCATACATCACCTTCTTTAGCTCTACCATTTTATCTACACTAACTTCCACAGAAGTTCCCAAAACTCTGAGCAGAGGGTTTGATGCAGACATCTAATTTGTAGTATGTCTCTCTCTTCCTGCAATATGTATGGGTAGGAGTCTATGTATTTCTATTGTATGGTAGAGAAAAGCTTCCCTAGTGGCTAAAGCCAATCAATAAGTGTGGGAGATTATGTTGTTCCATTGTAAATAATTGTCCCCACCTATGAGTTTGATAAAAAGTGCTGATTGACCAAGGCAGACAGGAAGTGTGGGCGGGGCTACCAGACTAAAAAAACTCTGAGAACTGGAAGAACAGAGCAGAATGCCAGAGAGAAGCTGGAAGAAGCAGGGGACAACTATGCTGCTCTTAAAAAAGGTACCGAGTCCCATGGCTGAACAGGATAAGAGTCATGGGTTAGAATAAGGGTAAAGAGTTAGTAAGTTGTATGTGTGGGCCTTAGGCCAATCAGCCTAAAACTATTGTAAGCATCTGTGTGTCTGTGGGTCTGCGGGGCCTAAACCTTGAGGCTAGGCCTGAAAGTCTGAGCCAGAAACCTTCTACTACAAATAAGTATAGCAGAATATTGTCAGGAGACATTTGCATTGATTTTTAAGGAAAATATTTAGTTTGCTTTAGGTATCTGGCAAAACTTACTTGTTCTTAGTCATAAAACCTAGGTCTATATGAGTACCGTCTTATAAAATGACACTTTAGCCAAAGCAGACATTGGTTGGTGACTTCCAAAAGTTTTGTGTCAACATTGCCCTAACATATTTTGCAAGACAGATTGTAGATCGAATTTTGTGTGCCTTAGTTGGTGTTTAGTTTTCTCTTTGATAGCCTATAGAGTGCCTTCCCATGCAAACTACACTAAAATGTAAATGTGAATATTTTACAGAGGCAGTAGTTGACCTCTCCACAGTAAATACATTGTATGCTTGTTATCTTCAGCAATGAGGAATTTGTCAGTTGGTAGGAACAAAGTCTTTTCTTGCCATCAACATGGGCTGCTCAGGATTTTCATGAAAATTCTGTGACCTACAACTCATTGGATGTAATTCAGTTTTGATCCTGGAAGCACTGATTGATAAATGAAGTTGCCATTTGGAACTCCATTTTCCTCACTATAAGGAGATTACCTTCAGACCACTTTCACATCTTTTACAAAATTTCTAATGCAGAAGATTTTGTCACTTATTAAATGTCCCCTAAATGCTAGATGTCTCTGCACACATTCCTTCCCTCAACCCCGTCTTCCCTACTGTTCCTCATATTATCTTCCAGTTCTCATTCTTCCATACCCAATCCACCCATAATATTTTATATATTTTACAATGAGATCCATGTTCTTTCAAATCCTTTCTTCTATACCTCGGTTCTTTGTGTATACAGATTGTACCTGGGTTGTCATTTATTTAGCAGATAATATCTACATATAAATGACTACAGATGATGTTTTTCTTTATTTGGTCTGTTCTAGTTTCATCTATTTTCCTGTAAATTTCATGATGTCATTTTTAACAGTTGAGTAATATATTATTGTATAAATGTATTACATATTTTCCTGATAATTTTCCTTTGAGGGACCTGTAGGTTGTTTACACTTTCTGGAAAATAAGAATAAGGTGGCAATGAATATGTTTGAGCACCTGTCCTGGTAGTAAAATGAAGCATTGTTTAGGTATATGCCCAAGACTGCTATAGATGGATATTGAGTTAGAATAATTCCCATCTTCCTGAAGAATAACTACACTAAATAGTGGCTGTGTAAGTGTGCACTCCCATCAGCAATGGATAAATGTTCCCCTTATACTGTGTCTTCAGGAAGTTAAACTGTCACTTGTGTTACTGATATTCTATATGCCAAAAGGTATAAAATGAAATATCAGTGAAGTTTTGATTTGAATTTTATGATGGCTTAAAACTTTGTACATTTCTTTTCGAAGTTGCTTAGTTATTTGAGATTCCTCTTTTGAGGATTATTTCTTTAGGTCCTTACTTCATTTTAATTAAACTATTTGTTTTGTTGATGTTTAGTTTTCTCTGTTCATTATATATTTTTAAAATGAGCCTTTTATATATTTGGAAACACATAACTAAGTTTTTTTATATTTTTTTTTATGATGTGGGGTTGTTTAAGAACTTTTTTCTATTTTGTAGGCTTCCTGTGATTTACTGAAGCTTTTAAGGTTTATTAATTATTTCCATTTACTCATTTATCAATCTTAGTGCTTGAGTTTTTGGTATTATGATCAGGAAGTTGTCACCTGTGTTTATGTGTTCAAGGATATTTTAAGCTTTTTCTTGTATCAGGTTTAGTGTAACTAGATTTATGTTGAGATATTTGATCCACTTTGACTTAAATTTTGTTCCCGGTGATAAATTTGTATTTATTTGCATTATTCTACATAATTATATTTTATTTTGCTCAAGATAATTTCTTTTTTCCTTTGTACAATTTTGCCTTACTTATCAATCATCATTTGTCCAAAATTTTTGAACTTAATGTCTGTATCTTTTTGATACTATTAATTAATCATTCTGTTTTTATACCAGTACATAATATATCCTGTTGTTTTTATTACTATAGCTATATAGTAGAGCTCATATTCAGAGATGATAATTTGTCTAGAAGTAATTTCAGTGTACAGAATAGTATTGTCTTGTATTTTGTTTAATTTTTGTTTTTTTTTTGTTCTTTTAGCTTTCCATATAACATTGAGTATTGTATTTTAAAGTCTGTAAATATGTTGGAGTGATGTGGGAATGTCTTTCTGTATGCTGCGAATATCAATCTTTAAAGGAGCTGTTTTGGCCCATGACAGGTACCATAGAAAGAGTAGGAGGGGAAATCAGAGCAAAGGTACAAGGAGGGTGGAGTCAGAGACAGATTGACCCAGCCACCAAAGAAGAAACATGTAAGGAACACAGGTGAGCCACGGGCCACGTGGCAGACAGATTAATGAGAATGGGTTGAGTTAAGATGAAATAGCTAGCTAGCAATGTGCTTGAGCCATAGGCCAAACAGCATGAACTTAATATAAGAATCTGAGTCATTTTAGGGGGTCTAAGCAGCAGTGGGCAGCTAAGCGGTCTGGGGCAGCAGGTCTGTGGGTTTGGTCCTCTGGCCACCCAGGACCAAGAAACCTTATTGTAACATTGGAGTATGATGGGAAATGCATTGAATCTATTAATGGCTTTTTGTAAGATCTTAGCAATATTAATTCTACCAATCTATGAAAATGGATGATTTTTCCATCTTCTGATATCTCCTTTAATTTTTTGCCTTAAAGACCTGAAGTTTTTGTCATACAGGACTAACAGTTGCTTGGGTAGAGTTATATCAAAATATTTAAATTTTGTGTCTGTTGTGAACATTTTTAATGTTTTTATTCAAAATTATTTTTTGTATGCCAACCACTTTTTCCCATCCCTCTTCTCTTCCCATTTGCCCCCAGGTTCTCACTACCACACTTCCCCATTCACTCCTCAGAATAGATTAAGATTCCCAGGGGAAATCAATATAGCTTGGCATATTAAGTTGAGACAGGACCATGTTCTCCCCATCCTGTATCAAGGTTGAACAAGGTATTTGACTATAGGGAATGGGCTCGAAAAAGTTAGTTTATGCATGCTTCCACTGACATAGTCCCCAAAATTGGCCCCACTACACAAACGTTATTAACATTCCCATGAAGGTTGCCCAGTTTTTAATTCAGAATTAATGAGTACTCAATAGCTCATGTAAGCTGTATCTGTGGGTTTCCTTAACATGATATTTGATACATTTGCTTGTATAATCTCTCCTTTTTTCTCTTTGGCTGGATTGAGAGCTCCACCCAGAGCTTAATTGTGTATCTTTGCATTTGCTTCTATCAGTTGCTAAGTGAAGATTTTGTGATGACTATAATGATGGTCCTCAATTTGGTTACAGGGGATCCCCAGTTCAGGTACCCTCTCTGCTGTTGCTTGGATTATTGACTATTTCTCTAGCACCAAATTTTTCTCTAAACCCAAAATGGCTTGTTCTATTAAGATATCCATTTTGTTGCTCTCCCTCTCTGTCCCACCCCAAATGCATTTATCTCATTCCCTCATGTTCATTTCTTACCTCTGCTTACTTCTCACTTCCATGATCCCAGTTTACTCAGGAGATCTTATCTATTTCTTCTTCCCAGGGGTATCCAGAAATGTCTTTCTTAGGGTCCTGTTCATTACCTGATCAAGGGTTATGGTTTTTAGCCTGATTATCCTTTGCTTTGTGTCTAAAATCCACTTATGAGTGAGTACATAGAGTATTTCCTTTTTGTGTCTCTCTTACCTCCCTCAGGGTGTTTCAATTTAGTTACCTCCATTGCCATGCATAATTCAGAATGTTAATTTTACATGCTCAGTCCTTTATTTATTCACAAATAAGAGTTATTTTTTGAATTAATTGTGCAGACAGATACTTTACTAAAGGTGTTAATTAGCTGTAGAAGTTCTCTGATAGAATTTTTGAGGTCATTTATATGTATTATTGTAAAAGCTGCAAATATCCATAGTTTGATTTCTTAGATTTCTATTTGTATTTATTTTATCTCATTTAGTTTCTACTACCAACATGGCCTTAAATAAAGCATGAGTCATACTGGGGGGGGGGCTGTAGGCCAGGATCTATTGTATTACTTTTTATATACTCAATATAGTCAAGATACTTGGTATACATGAATAAAAATTTACCAAGTAAAATATGTTAAACCTTAATCCTTCTATGCTTATCCTTTAACAATTAATTAATAAACTGCCAAGTTGTGGATACACAAGTAATGTGCTTTTTATGGTTCTCTAAACTGGCAATTCTCAAACAAATATATGGCATACTGTATGTCTAGAGCTTAACAATGTCTAGTGCTTTGTTCTAGTTCATAAATGGCATTCAGGGATCACACAGTCTTTTTATATATTCTCAGAAATTAAAAATATTTATAATGGAATGGCTTATTTAGATAAAATTGATAATCATTTTAGTTTTAAGATCTTTTTCATTCCCTTATGTTAGAAATTATAGAATTAATAAAGAAATTTGGAGGGGGAATAAAAAGGGTTGCTTCAATATCTTTGAAAATTTCATATTTTTAACATCCACTATCCTGCTCTTCTGTCTTTTTTTCAGAATACCAACAAGAAAATATGAGATTTTTTTCTGCTATTGTTTTTTGCTACTGGTGAGAGAAACAGCAACCCTTATCTTTTACCAAACATGTCTTTGAAGTTTACCTTTTTTGTTGGCTTGCAGTTTGATACAATGAAAGTAATTGATATAATATACTCACCAAACTACAGTTCCCCAATATTTCTTAATTATGACTGTGAAATAACTGTATGTGATGTAGATCTTATAGGACTGTTGTTGGCTACATCTGCAAAACTGAAAAACTTATGTGCATCCAAATGTAAGTCTATGTGGTAAAAGGGAGATAATAGATTGTCTATGCTAATACAAAGTTCCTACAAAGAATAAATGAGCAGAATGGGTTTGTGTGTGTTGATTGAAATAATCTAAAGGATTAACAAATTAGATATTAGCATATCACCAATAATCTTTGTATTACAAAAATTAATAAATTCGAAAAGATAAAAAAATTTGTTAAACATTTGATGTCAGAATTGAGTAGAATGTAATAGTACTGATATACAAAATTTATATGGCAATTTTACTACCCTTTGTAGAAGTTGTGAAAGGCAAATTACACAACTCATATTTAAGAATAAGCTTCCTGCCAATAATAATTCTCACATTGCTTCTTATGTTCTGTATCTCTTAGATTTATTTTGGACCATTTCATCCTACCTTTAATGACAAAGTCCTGTTTCTCTATTTCTACCAGATAGCACAGAATGATGCATGTTTGCCCCAAGCCATGGTTCATTTGATGATTTAGTTTAACTGGACCTGGATAGGACCGGTTGTCTCAGATGATAACCAGGGAATTCAGTTTCTTTCAAGCTTTAGAGAAAAGATGTGAGGAAATGGAGTCTGTTTAGCTTTTGTAAATGTGATCCCAGACAATATTCAGTTATACATGACAAAGACTGTAGTATATGATGAAAAGATAATGACATCTTCAGCAAAGGTTGTTATTATTTTTGGTGAAATGTACTCCACCCTAGGAATCAGCTTTAGAAGATGGAGCTATTTAGGTATACAAAGAATCTGGATCACCACATCACAATGGGATGACATCATTAGTAAAAAAGATTTCAGCTTTGACCCAAACCATGGAACTGTCAGTTTTGAACACCACCATGGTAAGGTTTCTAAATTTAGAAATTTTATAGAAAGAATGAACACTTCCAAAAACCCAGTAGACATTTCTCAGATGAGAACAAAATGGAATTATGTTAATTGTTCAGTCTCTAAGACAAACTATAGTGCAATGAATGATTGCTCATTCAACACTACACTGCAATGGTTGTCACGACACAGATTTGACATGGGCCTGGGTGAAGAAGATTGCAATTTATACAATGCTGTGTATGCTGTGGCTCACACCTACCATGATACTTTTTTTTTTTTATCAATTAGACTCTCATCCTTCAGCCAAACTCAAAGGAATATTTGTTGTCTGTCACCAGGTAAAGTAACTTACTTTCCATCATGCTTCAGCCATATTTTAAATTACCTCACAAATGTTCATTCACCTCGAATATGTTTTTGTCAAGGATTGTTATGTCAACAAAAATTCTATTTCTCAAAACTCTCTAGTCCAAGTCTTCTACATGAATAAATAAACTTCACAAGATTTACATTAAATACATGACAACATTTTGAATGAAGACCAGATATTTCTGTCTCAATATTTTCCCAAATAGGTTCAATATTGGAAATAGTTATTTTATGATAAAATTTTCAGTGACAACTAGACAAGAATTTCTTGCTTAAAAAGTGTTGTTCAATGTTGTATATAATTTTTTATATGAAATTATCAACTAAGTATGTTGACAAAGAGTAAGGTCTGTTTGCTATTAATCTTAGTTTTATTTTATATATGCATACTATATTTATAAGATACACACTCCCTCTCTTTTAACAACTACCAGATCTTTTAATCCTTCTGATTTTATACTTTTTCTCTTCTTATTTTTTTTTTGCTAAAAATACGTATTGAGACATACACATACTATGTAAAATATTCATTTTGAGAGTTTTTTATGTAAGCAATGAATGTTCAGCTATCTTTCTCTCTGTTACTCATTATTTGGTAAGCATTTCTTATATTTGCACCATACAAATGATATAAAATATAATAAAATATAGTTACCCATGAGATGTATTTCACTTGGTAGAATATCTTTAATAGAGTTGTATTTTTTGAAAAATGTTGAAAACTGAGGTCATTTCAAATATCATTTTGCCATTCTGGATGGTCAGGTGTATTCATTTAATTGTGCATCTGACTTAGATGAATTCTTTGCTGATGAAGAGGGTATTTATTAACCCTGTTGGAGAGTTGGTGGGCATGAATATAAGAGAAAACCTGTCTGCGGAGTATGATGTTATATTTGGAACTTCCCACAAGGCTTTGCATTAAAGATGAAAATAGGAGGTTATTTCTCCAATTTCCCACACAGCTATCAACTGAATATTTCTGAAGACTCAGAGTGGGCCATAGGAGAAACACTGGTGCATTTACCTTAAATTTTATTTTATTTTTTCTGTACCTATGTGTTATAAAAAATGTGGCGTAAGAATGGTGGCTTGCTAATTAACAACAATTACAGCTCTTTGGAAGTACTAAAAATCAGTCACAGAGCACTTCTTTTTGATTGATAGCTCACAACTTCTTAAAGACCAGGTATGAGCATTCAATGCCTTTGGCTCTCATGACCAATTAATGTATTTCAATTTACTTTACACCACAAAAAATAATAAAAAATAACCATATTTAGATTATTCAGTTTTTTTCAACAAGTTATAAACCATGAAATTATGCAATATTCTGTGTCAACATCTTTATATATTAATAAAAAATATCGTTATTTTTCCAGAAATATTGTCTATATCCTAAACATTTACTTAAATTTAAAACATTTCACATTTTTGAGAGTGTGCTACTACATGCTTTTTTTTGTTCATAACTCTTCAATTTTCCATCCTATTTTCCCTCCCACCAAACTCATTATTCTTGCTTTTGATTTTAAATTCTTCAAAAAAATGTATTCCTTCTATGTATATGTGTTGGATCATTTCAATTCAGGAAGAAACAATTTCTAATGTCTAAATTTAAAAATATATTATACATACAATGTTATACAATATACCAAATATCATTTGGTCTGCAAATGCATTGCAATATATAAAAAATACTCAGCTACCTGACTTTGATGAATAATGAATGATAACAAAAGAATATTTGTAACTCATGTCTGCTACCAACTTTTATTTTATTTTCTCAAGGTTTCCACTTCTACATGCAGTGTTACATGTACTCCAGGATTCAGGAAAATTCGTCAGGAACAAACAGCATATTGCTGCTTTGATTGTGCCTGGTGCCAAGAAAATGAGGTTTCTAATGAGACAGGTATGTATTTTGTATGTAGAAAATTTTTACTGAAAACGAAATCCTCTCTTTTCAAAACTAGAAATTGTCTGGATGAAAATTGAAAACATAAGAAATGTGATTTTAATTCAAGAATTTTACTGGTATCAAGCATATTACAAACTCTGTTAGGAAAATGTTTTTCTTAAAATGTACATCCTATGATGATATATATTTTATATTTTCCAAAAAATGTTCAATGAAAAGCAAACATTTTTTTACCTCATCCTACAAGAAAATTTTGTGAATCATATGTCTAATCTCCATATCTTTTGTACAAACTGAATTTAAAACTGTATCAGTCAATATACAGTCATGTTCTCATGGCATTCACCTGATGCTTGAGAAAGATCAGAGGTTTATATACTTGTTGTTTAATAAAAATGTGTTTCAGATCTTAGTAAATAGCTTATAAAATAAAGCGGGTTTTGTGAAATGATTAATACAAGTGTGCAGATCCAAAGAATGTCTACAAAGATGTGGTAGTGTTCTGCACTAATTATATCAAATGAAGACATAAGGTCTGAATTCATAATGTGAATTATTTTGCATGTCATCTAATTTGAAGTGTGATAGTTGGGAACAAAAAGTGACTACCACAAAGAGAAGAAAGGGAAGAAAACATGAAGATTTTCTCTTAAACTCTAAACACATGTAGAAATGTGTTTGCTTATTAATATGCAAAAAATCACTCCCACATATGACAATGGATCCAAATAGATGCATATTATATACACATAAAAATAGACTGAATTTAAAAATATTTCAGTTGAAAAATTATTGCATACCCATCATCATTTCTCCATTCAGCACCAGGGTTAGACTCTATTCAACCACTTGGGCATGTCCTCTCTATTCTCAGGTCAATAGCAAAATTAGAATTGTAGAGTAGAATAAATCCAAGTGCATTGCATGTATTTATAAATTTTAAATATAATGTTAAAAATTTAACATTTTTGTATTCTGACATATTTACATGTGACTATTAGTTTGGATTATTTTTTGCTTTTCATACACATGTGAGTTGTGACATGAACAATATAAATGTTAATTCATAGAAGGCCATATGCCAGACATCATAGAAATAAAGCTTAGTGGTAATTTAGTGTACTTTCCCCAAAATACACATGTTAATTGTTGATGTGATAAGCTGAAGGGCATTTTGGTGCATGTTAATTACAGCATATTTAATGAGAATATTACTTTGTGCAAACAGTATGTCCCTGAGAGAATTGTACTTCCTTGACTCTGTATGAAGATATAGACTAAGGTCAGAAGAAAGCTTCACATAGCATTCTAATGGCTGCCTTTGTAATACAGACATGCTGTCTTAGTCAGTGTTCTACTATTCTGAAGAGACTTTTAACATAAAAATTTCATTTGTAGAAAGTATTTAGACACTTATACTATCAGAGTTTCAACCCATTATTATAATAACATCGAACTTATCAGCACACAGGAAAGTTTGCTTCTGGAGAAGTGTCTGAGTTTTCTCTATCAACTTCCTCATGAAGAAGAGAAAGTATAGCTTTAGAGAACCCAGAGCCCATCTTCAATCACACTTCCTCCAATGAAGCCAATGGTTCTTGTAATCTAACATGAACACATCTACAAATACTTCAAATAATGTCTCTCCCTTGAGAACAAACATAATAATCTATGATGCTATGGGAGACATTCTCAATCAAATTACCACTTATTATTCCCTGGTTCCTATAGGCTAGCAATAAATATCATAATATAAAATGTTTTTAGCCCAACTCTGAAAGTCCTCATAGTCTGTTACAGTCACAGCTCTGATTAAATGTCCAAAGTTGAGAGTGTTTTCTGTGACTCATTTCAGTCTCTTAAAAGTAAACCCTGATAAAATTATACTAGTGGAGCAGATCACATATTCCAGCATACATAGCAGAGAAGATACATTATCATTCCAAAGAGAGAAAAGGGAGGAAAATGAAGAAATACAGATGCAAAGAAACATCAAAACAGGGGCACATTCCAAATTCTGCATCTTCATGTATAATATCAAAACACTCTTTAGTTCTCCAAATACTTTTAGTTATTTGACTGCACCAAATGTCACTCTGTTCAACACCCCATCTACAGTTCTCCATAAGAAGAATCTGAAAACTCAGGCATCTTCAACATCTTTTGATCTCCAATAAAATCTGGGCTTCACATTCTCAGCTTCACTCAGTTGTGTCTTTTAGCTTTCATTCAGAGACACATTAGACAAATACCTGACATTGTGGCTTTGTTTAGCTATGGAGGAGTAATTTACAGCTGCTTCCTTCTATTCATTACTCAAAGCCAGAACAATGTGTCCAAATATTCCAGGGTCCTCTGTTTATTTGACTTAGAACTTAGCTTCTTCGTTCAAATACATTTCACCAGCTATCTATTTTTGATGATTTCCTTTACTGGGAGCTTATTTAATGTATTTTATAAATTTGAAGCATAGCTCAGTTTGTTATTACCATGAAGTTTCCATTCCCTTTATTTTCCATTAGGATTGAGGATTTTCATTAAACATTTTATGACATTGGGCTCTGGAAATTAAGCTCCATTTTACTTCTGGGTGCTCCTTCTCTTCTCAATTTGTTTGTATTTTGTCATGGCCACCTAGCTTATTTTCATCATATATTTGTATAAGAGTGACCACTAATAACCATTTGAGGAAGTAAACACTAGGCAATCTTAAAATGTTTTCAGTGGTTTTAACCCAAAACATTTCAATTTAACCTTCATCAGATTTTGTGGCCACATCTTCAGTTTCTCAAGGAATCCAAATATTAAGATCAAGAGATGTTAACATTTATTCTTCCTTTTTTAATGTTCCCTAAGCCTTAGGCATGGGAAGTTTTTATAGATGATTCAACTGCTTGGTTCTAAATGTATATGTTGGATAGGAAAATTATTGATAAAAATACTCCTGTTAGTCCTTTGCCCACTTACATTCTTTCTGGTAGCATGCAGAACACTTTCTATGACCTTGCTTGCTAATTAGTAGAGGACTGTCTCCTAGTTGGGCATCAATTTGACTTTTCCATACTTTATGATAAAATTGTTGTTTCCTGGAATATTATCCAAGTTGCACATAGTATAGAACAATTACACCACTTTAGCCTCAGCAATATATGTGGGAAAGGAGGCTAAATTTTTTTTAAAGGCAGAGGCTGTGTCTGTCTTTGTGCAAGCATTGCCATCTAGAAATAAAATGTTTTGATGATCATATAATCTCATAAAACATTGGAAGCATGCATAAGCGCAACAGAGGTACAAGACATAAAACATTACAGTACTTAAAAGTGGGCATGGATTTATGTTCTAGGAGGTTTCTGGCTGGACTTTCAGGCCTACCCTCAAGGTTTAGGACCCACAGACGCACAGTCCCGCACTCCTGCAGACCCACAGACCCGCAGACCTGCAGACCAGCAGTCCCACAGTCCCACAGAGACACACAGATGATTTCAATAGTTTTAGGCTGATCAGTCTAAGGCCCGGGCATATAACTTGCTAGCTCTCTACTCTTCATCTAACCCATGACTCATCCTGTTCAGCCATGGGGCTTGGTACCTTTTCTCATAGCAGCATGGTTGTCCTCTGCTTCTTCTGGCTTCTCTCTGGCATTCTGCTCTGTGCTTCCTGTTCTCAAAGTATTCTTAGTCTGGTAGCCCCACCCATACTTCCTGTCTGCCTTTGGCCAATCAGCGCTTTTTATTAAACCAGTGGGTTGGATAATTATTTACAATGAAACAACACCATCTCCCACAGATTTAAATCCAAGCCCTAAACATTACTTTATAATTGCCTCTTGCAAAAAGAAAATCATTAAAGTACAATGGAGTTTCAGCAGTTATGTCACCCACACTCCAGAAAAAGGGCATACTTTCTTTTGTATGTGGCCAACACAAGACAGATTTGGGGTGTTTTACATGCCTTGGGCAGGGTCTTCCTTTTATTTTGTTTTTTTGGGGGGCACTGTTTTGTTTAATTTCTGTTGTTTATTTGTTATGTTCTTCATTTATGCTTTATTTAAAGACAGAAACATATGACATTGTATGAATAGATATGTTAGGAGGATTGAGAAATCATTTACAAAATAGAAAATATGATCAAAATGTCTTGTTTTTTTAAAAATATAATAAAAAGTAAAATTAGAAATACACATATTTTTATAATTGGGTATGTATTTTCATATCAATATTAAAAGAATTATATTTTTTGGGTCAATAAGAATTCACCAAAATACACAGTCTTACCAGAACCTTAACATAAGCAAAAGATACTGTTTTTCAAGTGATTGGAAAATCTGAAAGTCTCTCAGAAGTTTATAAGCTATAGACACATTTTGCCTCTCAAAGTTGTAAATGTGCCATATTGCTTACAAAACCACAAATTTTCCATATAAACCTGTGTTGCTTGGTTCTTATTGTTCCTCAGAAGAGAGTGTAAGATGGCAAAGAATCAAGAACACAGACTCCGGTACTCAGTTAAAATGCAAAGAGGTGATTCTTTTATTCAACAATTGGGAGACCCTTATATACCCACTTTCCAGCAGCCAGGCTGTGTATCAATCCCCACTCACTGGATCAGTAAAATCAGGGTCTCTAACAGCAACTGCTGCTAGGTTCTCAGGCAGACTCTCCTCGATCAGAAAAATTGAATAGTTGCTGTTGCTAGGCCATCAGGTAGACTCCAGGTTGGCTCATAAAAAAGTGTGTTATATGTGTGACTTGGCAAATAATTTGAACCATTTTTTCTGGAACCTATGGACATGTTCTACTAATATCTACCCCTTTTATTTCAATATATAGGCACTCACTAAGAGTCAGAGTTCTTTTCCCTGACCTTGTTGACCCTACCTCAGGAAGGCTCAGCAATTGTACCTGTATTATGTTGGCTTGCCAACAAAATCCTACCCATCATCGAGAACCACTATTTAATGACTGTCCATCCCTTGGGAGTGACCTGAATGGGGAATTTCAAGCAGAAGCCTTTGGATTTCAGAATGACATGCATGCATAGCCTCCTTTGGAGGGCTGTTAGTTAGATATCTAAGAGCCATTAACAGCTGAAGAGTCATTTTTACCTGCTGCCCACTGCTTTTAATTGTAATACAGGACACACTTAAAAAGAAGAAAGATTTAAAGCACCACCCTGCCAATCAAAACATATGTGATAGCTTATGAGAAATCAAATGGTCTTTTTATATTATGCCAAAAAGATAAGGAGTCAAAGGATACAACCTTTTTTTGCATAATTTAATTGAATAAACTTGTGTGTTAACTGCAGTGTATAATGTAAAACTTAGCTGGCTGTAGGTCATTAATATACTTAGCTAGCTCTCAGAGTGCTAAACGTTCCTCAATTCAAAAGGTGTCATACAAAATGAGGAAAATTGAGGGTGCACAATTCTTCAGCTTTAAGAGCTTGAAAGGGGAATGTAGCTATTACCCATCCTGGGTTATTTCCCCCTTGGTGGAAACATGCTGATACTTGGCCGGGCTCAAATCTCTTGCTGGGACCCATATTGGTAGAGTGAACCTCTGAGGAAAAAAAAACCCTACAAGGATACCCTTTCCCACAGATCAGCCAGGGGACTGATGGCTGCCATTGGAGGAATAAAGGACCTCTCCATTTCACCAGAAAAGATTCTTAGGTAAAAATATGACTTTGTGTATTTTATCAAATATTTTGCCCTTGCTGCATCAGTAAGGTCCAGGTGAGCAGACTTGACATCTCATGATGATTAATTTTGTTGATATAGTCTTTTCCCATTTAACTAAGGAGTTATTATCTTACTGTTGATTTGAACTATCTCCTCAGCTTCTGCCTCATGGCCAGAGTGGTCTAATAGGCTTCCATAATGTTTTAGTTGATCCTTCTGCAACAAGGGACCCACACATCTTCTACTTCTTCTCAGCCCACAAGAAATTGTTTAAACTATATAGATATGTCGAAAGGCAATTTAGAATGTTTTGTAACAGTAGTAGGTAGATAGATATAGATAATATGACAATTTGGATAGTCCTGTCCTTTACACACACAACTGTCTACCGAAACACAAGCTAAATAAAAGTAAGTTTTAAGTCTATAACTATTCATTTATGAAATATATGTGAAAATTCTCTTGCTACATGCCACTTGATATCCAAGCACTCTCTTATTATCAAGAACATGGTGGCACTGAGAATTAAAATTCTGAACAAAACATTAGAGGCCTCAGGGGCATCTAGCAAATGGTGAGTTTTCCCTTACTGCCTTTTTAGCTATGTTTTATTAAGTGTTACAGTTCAGATGGAAAGTTATCCTGGCAGTTGGAATTGAAGGAATACTACAATGTCATACCTCACAGCAAAGCTCATACAAGAGAAATATTATTAGGGATAAAACCAGGAGTTAGGGATAAAACCAGGAGTGTGACTTTGACAAGATACAGCAAAAAAAAAAAAAAAAAAAACCAGAAAAATAAGAGATTTATAGAGTTTGAGAGTTGTGGAACCTTTTAGGATGCTGTATTCCAGGATAAGTACTAGTGAGGTTTCTAGTGCTTTGCTTTGGCTTATTCCTTAGTAGTACATAGCATATGAAGGGGCTGAGAGCTGCCTTTGGGACAGTCAGATGAGTCTAGTGATGGAATCTGGCAGTATAATGTACTTAGGGCAGGGACCTGGCAACTACTGGTGCTGCTACAAAACTTATTCCATCTAACATACTCTAAGATCACAAAATGTTTCTGCTATTCTGGCCTCTGCACATAGAGATAATGTCTTCCTCAAAATGTTCATTTTTGAGATATTATCTTTCCTTCCCCTTTGCTTTGCCATCTCCAATACTGCCAATTTACCTCTGATATTTCTCTACACCCTGATAAAATTTCACCAGAATTGCATTATATAATTGAGTATAATAGACTTAAAAATACTTACACAATCTCACAATGTTTGAACCAAAATGAATGTGGGAAAAAGAGGCTTCTACCCAATACAATGTTACAAAAAAATCCTCAGAAATGCTGAGAGTGGTCTACACATATATCAATATAACCATGAATATTCCTTTATATTTTATTTTTATATTTTTACCTCTATTATCAGCAAAATTTATTTTAAAACTGTTGTATAATACATTTATATATATATATGCATTTGCATTTCTCTCTGTGTGTTGTTCCCTAGAAAGGAAACCAAGCAGGAAACATTGCAAGAGAAATATTAGAGTGATTGTTATTATTAGAAAATGTAAGACAAAACATCTACTACAAGCCCCCTTTAAGCATTATTTAAAAAATAGAGACAGTTCTAGGCTACAGCCCATGTACAGACAAGCCTAATGAAAGCCCAGATTATCAAAGGCTATAATCCATGGGTAAAGGGATGAGAAACCTAATTTGTGAGTAGGTTGTTTATTTGTAGGCAAAGGCCATTTGGTAGCAACCATGTGCACAACAACATAAAAGACATTTGTATTTAATAGGCTTCTCTTGTTGAAAACTCAGGAGACACTGACAGATTTGGATTAAGCAACAGGTTTTTATTTACATAAAATTGTGCTGAGTAACAAAAAATAACATGGGTGACTTTCTTTTTATTCTGGAGATATGACATCTGCAGTATATGACATATATATATAACTGCTCATCAATCTATTTTAATGGCATAGTGTTGCTGTCACTTTTATGTGTACTCTATTGCAGCCATAGTAGGTAGCTGTAAGGTAGAAGAAATAACATTATTTATAACTCACACAGACCTATGTTCTTAGTATAAACTAAATTAGGATATAATGTGATGTTGGTAGATGGGTGATTTTATTTAGAATATGGCAATGTATTAGACTGTGCTAGAATGTGAGATATACACTTGTTTCCATGTAATACCACTGGAATTCTTTCTGCTCATATAAAGTGACCAAGAGGCAGCTGCAGATGCAATGTAATTTTTCTTTTGAAGATATAGTATTACATCTTAGTGTTCTATTCAACATTTTTGACAGCATAGGTGAGAGATAAATCTACAAATAAGACTATGACTAAATCCCTAGATAGGTGACACTACTTTTAATGCCATGGATACCTAACCTCACTGAATACAGTTTGTGGAATAGCTTTTCTAAAAATTTTGTTAGTGGATGTTCTTTTCATTGACAAACTCTGAACTAAGAAATCAAAGACCTCGGAATCCACAAATGGTAAAATTTCCCTTGTTTTATTCTTCAGTTATGCTTTATTAAGTATTATACCTCAAATAGGCAGGTATGTTATCTTTTGATAGTACAGAAATTTCACAAAGTCTCAGATCACAACAAATCTCACACAAGAGATTTATTGAAAGAACTATAACCAAGAACATGACTCTGTGTTGAGAGAAGACACAGCATTGACATGAGCAGAAGGGAGGATTTATATAGAATTTCTTTAGAGTATTTGAAGTCTTCAGAGTGAAGTTTTCCAGGATAAGACCTGGTAATTTATAGTCAAGAGCATGAAATATTTTGTTGAGAAGTTTAAAGCCTGGTATGGATATTGGGTAGTACCTTTAGGAAAGTTAGAATGTTCTATTAACAGATACTCACAGTTGGACGTCCACAGGGAGGGAGCCTGTCAACTTCTGTACCTCAAAAGGCATATAGATTTTAGTCCACTTCTTAAACTATACAAACATTAATATGTGAGCTGCTTTTCTCTAACGATGCAGCTACTCAACATATTCTATCTGATGTTCCCTAAAAAGCACATTATGTCCTGGCAATTCCGTCTTCTTCTCATTTGACTAAAGTCTTCCAAAAATGCTCTTCAATTTTTTGTAATTATAATATGATTTTATTTTCCTTTTTCTTTGCCAGCTCCAAAATCTCGCATTCATCTAATTTTGTTCCCTTTGGATAAAGCTTACTCAATCTGAAAACATATTCATGTGTGTAATACCCTAAAGCAGAGTTTAAAATTCTGAAAATAGATGTTCCAAATTTATATAAAAATTCACAACTCATAATCCCTACATGAAAATGAAGAAAAAATGTAAGATATGGTATGTAAAAGAATATTCTTCCCAATGCAGATATTTGCTGCCCTTATGCCTTTTTCTATATTTAGATAAAATAATACAGCAATAAAGAAATCCATGAACATGCCAACATAATCATTTATTTTTCTTTACTTAGCTCTTTTAACAGAAATTCCCGTTACTTGTGTGAATATCCATTCATCAATAAATACAACTAGGTCATCTGTTCTTGCTGCCTTTTGTCCTTATTTTCTTGTTTCTTTTTTCTATCTTCCTGAATTCCTAACTACTTCCTGTTATTTATCTTCTATTATTCTATCCAACATAATTTTCATTTCAAATATTATTTTGTTATATGTCCCTTTTTGTAGTTCTTATTTTCTTTCATTCTTTTCTTTTACAATTAAATAAAAATTCATAGGCAATTTACATGATTTTATTTCATTTTTTCTGTGGTATTAATTATGAAACTTTTTATCATAAAATAAAGTGGGACTACATAGTTCTCTTTTAGAATCCAGAACAATGTAATTTTATACTTGCTGAGGGAATTTTATTCTTCAGTCCAAATAAAATTTTGTCTCCACTAGGAGACTATGGGTCACATTAGTAATAAAGTCATTTTGGTGAGAAAATCTTAAGACAAAAAAATGTAAGACTATTAGAATATTTATTGCTTAGAGAAATTTTTGTTTTGGAATATTGTAGATGAGAAACACCTGAGTGTTGAAAAGACAGAAGTCTAACTTTAGAATAAATAGGTTTGACTTGGTATGTGGAAAAGAGGGGGTTCTGTGAGGAAAGCTACTTAGCTTTATTTTGTAAGCCTCCTATGCATTTTTTTAAACATTTCTCAACTTTACATGACTATTGGCATACTTATTGCTAGAAGATGAATTTTTTCCTCAAAGCAGACTTTTCTAATTTTACATAACTCAGCAATGAAGTTATTTAGAAACACTGTTGGATACTTTCCTTTATATTGTACTTAAGTCTCTTACTACCTAATAGTTAATTTATTCATCAATTAAGTCTCTCAGTATAAAAATTTATACTTAGAATTTTTAATATTTTCATCATCTACTTCTATATTTTTGGTCTTCTGCACTCAAGTATATCAGTGCAGTTATATTTCAAAGGAGTAACACATGTACATGTATATGGTTCATGAAACAGATCGTGAGTCTGTTATTTGTGTTTTGAATTTGAGTGTTGATGTATAAAAATATAAAATGTTTTTAGTGCCAATTTATAAAACATTAACCCTATCCACTGATCCATTATCTATATCTTCCTGTGTAAAACATTCAAAGAAATATTTTTAATAAGTTATTAATATAGTCAGTTGAATGTGCTCATACCAGAGCAGTGTTAGATACTGCCACAGAACCCACAATAAATTATTGGTGCAGTAATACCCCAAATTAAAGCTTCCACAAATTTCTTTGGCTGAGAAAGTTCTTGGAAAACAGTCTCAGAGACATAAATACCAGAATCATTAAACCAAGACAAAGATAAGTTTAGAGAGGGCAAAATAAAAGAAAGTTGTCAAACAATTAGAAAATTTTCTGAAGTAAAATTATGATTAAAATAGGAATAAAATCATTAATACAAGAAATAGCATAAGTAGAAAATAATTCTGCAATGAGTAAAGACCTAAAGTCTTCAGCCGTCTCCACAGTAAAAGGAGCAGTAACATGAGCCTGAAGCCACATGTGATTGTAGAAGATTTTAGAGGTTTTTTAAAATATATAATTAGTATGCTCACTGGCTATAAATAAATTGTATATGTTTTTGAAGAACAGCATGAGGTGAGTATTTGGCCCCAAACATAGAGAAAACCCATCAGGATGAAAATGAATGAGTAACAGATTGTCCTGCTGTTAAAAATTGTTAGTTCTGTTGAGGAATTTTTTATTTATAGACTATTGGCATTCAGATACTGTATATAATCATCACCTCACCTAGAAACAGACCAGGCAAAAAAATAGATTTGGATGTCCTCAGGGTAACACACAACACCTTTCTTAGAAAAACATGAAGGAATCAACTTGGAATGCCTATAATTGGATGAACAAACTACCATCAATACTGGCATTTGCCCTGGGACAAGCAATCAGGAACCTCCTGGGTAATTCTCTTTTTAGTAGTAGTCAATTGAGTAGAGTGAGTTTTATCAGACTCTGAGACAAAAGAGATAAATCAAAGATACTTTTTATTACTTTTATATCCTCTAGGGGAGTCAGACACCAATGTCTTATAGGACAGGAGAACACATCCAGGCTCAGGAGTGACTTTAACCAGGAAGATAAGCAAGTCATCTGCATATCCTGTATACTTTAGAAGATAAAAATATTATGATGAACAAAAATATTTCTATTGTGCAAAAGCCTATATTCAGCAGCTATCACTTTCTATAAATTCCAAGCTGTAGGATGAAACAGATGTAGATTTCTAAAACACATTCAGATAGTTTTCCTGAGCAGCAATACTGTTAATGAAGATATTAGTACCTTCACAAAAAGCAGATGAATTATAGCCAAAAATTAGAGATAAAACAGTTACTTTACTGCCTTGATTATTCACAAAGTCTTCTGCATTGTATCTCAGGCTTGGAATTTAACATCTCAGGCCCATTGTTAAATGAGTGACAAGAAATTATGTAATCATCTATGACTATTTCCTCCTGACATTGGAGTGTCACTGGGGACCCAAGAGAATGAAAATTTGACCAAGTCTGGAAAGAGCAGGCGTTTTATTCTCTGTCCAGGTTGCTAGGACCTTAAAGGTCTAGGGATGTCCAGGCATCAGTAACTGAAGCTTTATTTAACGATTAATTGAAAATCTGCTACACCAGATGTATATTAAGGGAAAAACTATGGGGTAAATTTTCTGAGTGTCTGTACATTTTAAACTTCCAGTTCCATGGTGCTAGCAGCAAAGAAAGGAATATCTCAAAATCATGGAAAGGGAAAGAGGTCTCATCCTCCCAGCATAGGCAAGAGATGAAAAAGGTCTGTTGATTGACAATAGTTATCTGGAGTCTGTGACAGGTGGATCCAAGTCAATCCCCTGAAGCTTACTGGAAACTTTTCTAAGAGTCAAGAATTACAGATATGTTAGCATTATCATTATTTGTAGTCTGTACTAAAATTAACTTTGTAGAAAAGGCAATAGACTCATGTTTTTAAGTTACTGAAAAATCTGTGATACCAAAAAGTATTTTGGTTAAAAGCATTGTTTTTTTTTTCACAAGAGTGAGTGTATATAGAGTAGGCAAATGTTTTTACTACAAAAAAGGAGCATTTAAACTGTACAACTAAAGAGAAATTTCAAATACTGAGCTTGTGGCTATAATAAAAATAATCAGTGGGTAGCAAAGCTAGATTAATATCTGATTAGAACTCTATTGATTAATGTTAGAAGTCTGACATAGTGAGAGAAATAAATTTAAAACACATGTTATATACCTTAAACCATCTATTGATACCCTCATATATCATATCCACATAATTCAAAACACATTTTAAACCCTCACCACCCAAGTTTTCATAACCTCAGGCATCAATAACTTTTACTTACTTGTATATATACTTATATATATATATATATTTTAGACCTAAAATCATTCTGTGATTTGTATGGCACAGCTATATATCTTCAGAATTTTTATAAGCTTTACATTTTTTTAAACAGTTGTTTACCAGGAGACATGTGGTTGAATTTTGAAGAACCTATTTTAAAGCAAATTACTTAAAACAAAAGAATAATAAAAGGTTTATTTGAAACCTGTTTGGAACATAATAGCAAAGCAGATTTGTTAGTCCTACTAGCTGCTTTAGGGAAGGTGGACCTGTGGCCTGATTTTTACATAAAAGAACTGAGAAGGTAGCTGAAGCCTTGCAAAAGGAATTGGGTGCCTGCTGCTCTTAAAGCTAAAGTCAGGCAACATCCTCAGAGATGTAAAAAGGACAAACTATAACCGGAAATATAATCTAAATGAGGCATTATCAGTTAAAATGGCAGAGAACCACTATCTAGACAAGTCACTACAGGTACTGATAGTCTCTATAGTTTCATTCGGGGTAGTAGTTGTAGGTCTTTGGCTGTATACAGAGTAGCATATGACTTTGGTATCAAGAACTATGTTTAAGAGTTTTTTGGAGAGGAAAAACTTAAGAGAATGACCTCACTTTGACCATGGAAAGTAGGTTGATAGACCCCCCAAAGTGGACACAAGATTGAGCAAAGCGTTGGTGTAGTGGGAAGTTTCTGGCCCTGATTTTTGGGCGTAGCCTCAAGGTTTAGGCCCACAGATCCCCAAATTCGCAGAGACACAGAAACACACAGATGCTTACTATACTTTTAGGCTGATCAGCCTAAGGCCCAGGCATATAACTTGCTAACTCTTAACCCTTAATCTAACCCATGACTCTTATCCTGATCAGCCATGAGGATTGGTACTTTTCCTCAGAGCAGAATAGTTGTCCTCTGTTTCTTCTGGCTTCTCTCTGGCATTCTGCTCCATTCCACCTGTTCCTAGAGATTTCCTAGTCTGGTAGCCCCGCCTACACTTCCTTCCTTTGGCCAATCAGCACTTTTTATTAAACCAGTGGTAGGACAATTATTTACAATATAACAACATAATCTCTCACATATCCCCTTTTCTCTTTTAAAACAAAAAGAACTCCAAATCTAATATTCTTTCCCCCCCCTTATCTATAACAACTTATAAACAATACTGTAAATAAACACAAACATCCATAATCCATGTTTTAGGAATGTGGGCATCATTCTCTAGGCTACTTCTTGCTGAATGGGGGTGCTGACAATCTCACGGGAATCCAAAGAAAAATTTAGGATTATGTACAAGTCTTTAGTGGAGTAGTCTGTAAGGCTGAGTCATCTTAGCCAGTCTCCTTGAAATTGTTCTGGATACAGAGCTTGGGAAACTCCAACAGAGGTGCTCTGAAATGTTGAATCATCTGGGCCACCCATTTCCATTGGAGATTTTTCATGGGGTCTTCCTCTATCAAACTTTATGTTCTTTATCCAGGAATAAATCCATAGCCTCTCATTTTCTGTGAAAATAAAAGGAAAACCTCTTCTCCAAAGTAGCATATATTTTCATTTCAATTTTAAAATAAACTCATTTACAAAATACATAGGTTGAATTAATCCAAGAGCATTTATAATCAACTATCTTTTATCAGCTTTTACTAAGTCATTTTTAGTCAAGAAGCTTAAAGATAAGACAATAATATACAGTATCCAGACATTCTTTATATTTTCCATCTTTATGTGGCTTATTATTTATTTATTTAACTATTTCTTTTTTAAGGGCTTTCTCTGTCTTTTCTTTTCTTTCTCTAAGCCTATGTATCTATATTTTCAACACACTCTAAACCACTTAGACTTTTTACAAAAATCTGTCTTTACTGTATATTTATTTCTTAACTTTTTCTGTCTCTAACCACACCTTTGCTTGGTTAGGGTCATTGACTCCACACAGATTCTTCTATTTCTTTCTGTTTCTGAACACATCTTTAATCTGCCAACTTCCTTGACTAAGGTTTAAAGGTTGATTGGATGAATGTATGGCTCCACCCAGCTCCTAGTCTAGCTTTGTAGAATTTATCTTTTTAACGAAGGTACTCTGGGAAATTTTAGGGTCCATATAATTACTAAGTAAAGCTTTGCCATCTGCTGCTCATTAACTCCATTTAGTATTAGGCAGCAGGGCCTCTTAAAAACTTACAAGTGTTTTGCCTCTAAGGCTGAATCAGAAAGTTTCTCTTTAAAAAGCCAAGCCTCAGTTTGCCTCAGGCAAAAAGAGCTGATCCAAGAAACCTTAAATACATCATTTACAATTTTTTGCTTATATTGAGAGTCCTGTGAAACTTCAGGAACTAGCCATTTTACACCTTAAGCTGCACTCCAAACGCCTGCCAATGTAGTGCAAGCCCACATGCCTCACCAGGGCATCTCTGTACCAAGGCTCACTTGAGAGTCACAAATCAGAAGCTGCTTTGGGCTCTAGACCATTTTTTAAGCTTTCTATGGCTTTATGCGGGTATATTTGCTCCATGTTGGGCCACCATTTTTAGTAGGAGGTTTCTGGCCTGGACTTTTGGGCCTAGCCTCAAGGTTTAGACCCACAGACCCCCAGATGCAGACCCCCAGACCCCGCAGAGACACAGAGACACACAGATACTTACTACACTTTTAGACTGATCGGCCTAAGGCCCAGTCATATAACTTGCTAATTCTTTACTCTTATTCTAACCCATGACTCATCCTGTTCAGCCATGTGGCTCGGTACCTTTTCTTAGAGCAGCATAGTTGTCCTCTGCTTCTTCTGCCTTCTCTCTGGCATTCTGCTCTGTGCTTCCTGTTCTCAGATTTTTCTTAGTCTGGTAGCTTCACCCACACTTCCTGCCTTTGGCCAATCAGCACTTTTTATTAAATCAGTGGGTGGGAACAATTATTTACAATGTAACAACATAATCTCCCACAGGCTGGTAACAAACAAAGCATGGGAATTTGTTGCATGAATAAAGGAAACTCAGAGCCAGATCTCAGGGAAAGGATGAGATATCAGAGAGGAAACACCACAATCGATCCTTACCCAGCTGTCTTCCAGTTTCCTCAGCCTCGCTCTTCCTGGCTTCTTCTGCTTCCTCTATCTTTCTATGCCTTCCTTAAATACCTTCCTTTCTCAGTTGTTTCACATTCAGATTAAGACTAAAGGCTTGACACCACCACTTCCTGCCTGGGAGCCTGGAACTCCTTTTGTAAACTATGCTGGTCTCAATCTCAGATTTACTGGGATTAAGGGCATAGGTCACCACTCCCAGACATTCCTCATGGCTGAGATTAAAGGTATGAGTTACCACTCTCTGATCCTCCTAGACTGACTGTGAGTAGATCTCTCTGATATCTCAGACTGATACATATCCCCACAGGAATTTTTATTGAGTTTCTAGTATTACCATAATCCAAATGGACATATCATGCCCTGTTGATTTTTTTTTGAGACTTTATGGGTTCCTGATAAGAAGGGAGCAGTTCTGTTTATGAAAGCTTAAACATTTTAATTGCCATATTTTTCAAATCTTCAAAGCATATATCTATATAGAAACTTTTTAAAAGTATTTTAGGTTTAACTTTGAAAACTCATACAGAAGACTAATTGCACTAGCATTTAGCATGAATATAAGCATAATTTTAAATATATTAAATAATTTGATCATTTAAAAGGTACCTAAACTTTTATTTTTAATAATCCTATAGGGTTGACAGTATACAAATGGCTTTTATAAGACCAAGATTTTATGTTTCATCTCTGTTAGAATTAGCCTTTGAAAATAATTATTTTAAATTAAATGCATCAAATAAAACATTTAATAATGGATATATTCCATAGAGATACTAACAACTCTGCTAATTTTTTATAATATACAATGACTAAAAATGGGCTCAGTACAGAAATCAAAATACCCACCCTTTGGTTGGAAGGAGTCAAGTTTTTTCCAAACTACCCAACAAGTTCATCAAGGAAGCAAAGAGAAAAGACAAGGGGAATATTTTAAGATTAAATGAGAATTGAAGAACACTTACAGCTCTTAGCAGAAAGTGAAGGAGTTCCTGGAAAGAACTGGGAAGCAGAAGGTGTTAAGTGTTATGGTAACAAGTATTTCAATCCAGGATGTTTCTAAATACTTTGAAAGAAATGTCATAAGTGTTCCAAATCACAGAATAAAGACATCTCTTTCTACAAGATTGGGTCCCAGTAGGATGAAAGAGGGATTCCTGGCACACCAGTATGACATTCCTAATAAAAGTCCACAAATCTGAGAGCACCTTAATGACATCCATACAGTCAGAGGGGAGAGACAATTGCTTAGAGCAGAAAGAAATGGCTGTAGAGATGAATGAGTAAATGTGTCCCATGTGCTAGGATTAAGGCAGAGATAGGGATCACATATTGGAATTTCCAATTTAGTGTCAGGAACCTGGAAGAGAACCATTGATAATGTCAGCAAGTTCATTCCACAATACACAATCTATCTCATAGTATTCATGCCCATCTCATAAGACACAGGCTATCACATAACATATAGGTATATTACATACTACATAGATCTGTCTGATGATTCACAGGATCATCTCATAATACACAGTCCATGGTCTAAGAAGCAGTCCCCTGTAAAAATACATAGGCCATTCTATAACACACAAACCCTTTGTATGATACATAGGCCCATCTCTTAATACAGAGATGCATTCCATAATACATAGGCCCATTTCATAATACACAGACCACACCCATAATACAGACTCACCATATAATACACAGTACATCCCATAATACCCAGCACTATGCCATAATACTCAGGCCATCTCATAATACATAGACATATCAAATAGTACACAAGCTTATTCCATCATACATAGTCCCTCCCTTCATGAACCTTCAAAATGACTGACATGAGGGCTGTGGGAATTTCCTGAGGGATGCCTGAGAGAAGGGCTGTGGGCTCCATTCAAATTTTGTTGATTTGAATGGTGGGCTGAATAAAATTTAATTTTAAAAAACTTTTTTGCATGTATGTTAGAACTGTTAAAAATTTAAAGTTTGATAGTTTTTAAATGGGAGAGGTGCTTTATTTTTCATCGGTCTCTGGATGGTAGACTGATTAAAAATAAAATTACAAATAATTTCAAATAGAAAAGTACTTTGTAAATTCAGAAGAATGAATGAAGACAGTGGAAATTACTTTTGGGAAGAAAGACCAATTAAAAATTTTAATTTTAATATGTTTAAAATTTTAAAAAAAAACACGTTTTTTTTCTGCCCAAAGATGGTGGACAGATTTAAATTTTAATTTTTATACATTTTTACATTAAAAACTGTTTCCTTCAGGAGGATCGACTGAATAATAAGTAAAATTCCAATGTTTAGTGACTAAAAAATGAGTGTTTCTTTCTACTCCCAGAAGATTTAACCAATTAAAATAAGTAAAAATTTAATGTTTTGTTAAATGAAACATTTTTACTTTTAGAAGGTAGAAATGATCAAAAATAACATTTCAAATTGTATTTTAATGGAAGAGGTAATTTTACTAATTAAAATTTAAGTTTTCAAAAACATTTTACATCAAAGAAGTGTTTTTAATTTTAGGAGGGTGATGAACCAAGTGGAAATTAAAATTTCAAAATTTATTGAAGTAAAATTGTGTTTTGGGGAGATAATGCACTGTTGTAGGATTTCCATGTTATAAATAAACAAGACATATTTTTTGTGGTTAATTTTTCTGGTGTATGGGCCTATAAGGAATTGGAATTTCTGTGTTTCTTTACATAGAATCCTTTTATTATTAATTTTTATTTAAAATATTTTTATAATGATTGAATGTTTAAAAAAAGTTTAAATGAGGACTTATTTTAACAATGTTGTTAAAAACATCAAGGATCTGGGTGTCCTGAGGTGTGACTTCCCAAGTGTAGAGTGAAGCCTGTTGTAATGAGGTCCAGACTCACAGACCTTCAGCCCCAGACCCCTTAGCCACCCGCAGCTGATCAGGTCCCCAGAAATGATTCAGATGCTTATATTAACTTCATGTTGTTTGGCCTATGGCTCAGACACATTGCTAGCTTGTTTTTACATCTTAACTCAACCCATATCCACTAATCTATCTGCCACGTGGCCCATGGCTCAACTGTGTTCCTTACATGTTTCTTCTTTGGCAACTGGATTGGTCTCTCCCTGACTCTGCCCTTCTCCTACCTATGTTGTGATTTTCCCTCCTACTTTTTCTATGGTGCCTGTCATGGGCCAAAACAGCTCCTTTATTTAAAGATTGATATTCACAGCATACAGAAATACATTCCCACATCCCCACGTTGGGTGCCAACTGTTACAATAAGGTTTTTGGCCTTGGGTGGTCATAGATCTAGACTCAGAGACCTGCAGCCCCAGACCTTTTAGCCACCTGCTGCTGCTCAGCTTTTTTTTTTTTAATCTTAACTCATTTCTACTAAACTGTCTGTCACATGGACTGTGGTGATGTGGTTATGTAGGTTAGTTAGGATTTTTAGGTATACAAAAATATATTTCAATTAGGTAAGTAATCTTCAAATACTTCTAAGACCTACAGAATATGGCATTTAAAATGTTTTAAGAGCTTAGACTTTTCTGGACAGTGAGACAGGTCTGTTCCTGGCAGCACTAATTTACTTCAACAGGAAAATGGGCATCGAAGAAACTCCATATGGAGTCTACTCTCTTTGTGGCAATGGTTAGCCACTGGATAAGGACCTGTTCTTATATTGACTGCTTGACAGTATGCTGTTTAAACTGGACATGCATGTTCCATAAAAAGATGACCTCTGACTTTGGCAGAACAAGCCTAGATGGTCATTCAGGTTCCTGCTTTGCAGGGAAAACTGTCAGACATTCTTCAGGACCCGAGTAGAAGCAACTGATGAACTGTGCCAGAATGGGCAGAGCAGATTTCCTGCTTCACTGAAATGAAAAGAGACTCCGGGCCTATAGGCTGAAGATGGATGCCCCAACTTTATAAAGGAACTTTGAGTGACTGTCCAGGCAGATAGGTGTCATCTCTGTCCTTTCTAGCTTTTAGAAGTCGCTTGCACTTCTGGTTTACTTGGGTAAATATGTCCTTCTGTGGTCTTTGATGTAGTTGAAGATTAGATAGTTATATGTACAGTTTTTCTTAGTCATTTGAAAGGTATATTAGATATGAAACTTTAGATTCATAAAGATAAGGTAGATGATAGAATATTTTCTTTAATTTTGCTAAATACAAATAGACTAGATATTGTAACTGTAATTCTTGCTTTATAGCTATTTTGTTATATGTAATTTTGCTATGTTAAAATTGAAACCTTCCTTTTTTATTAGAGAGAAAGGGGGAAGTGATGTGGGAATGCATTTATGTATGCTGTGAATCTCAATCTTTAAATAAAGGAGCTGTTTTGGGCCATGACAGGCACCATAGAAGAAATAGGAGGAGAAATCAGAGCTTAGGTAGGAGAAGCAGGGTGGAGTCAGGCAGATCGAGCCAGCTGCCCAAGGAGCAACATGTAAGGAGCATGGGTGAGCTACGGACCACGTGGCCAACAGATTAATAGAAATGGGTTGATTTAAGATATAAGAGCTAGCTAGCAATGTGCCTGAGCCATAGGCCAAACAGCATGAAGTTAATAGAAGTGTCTGAATCATTTCTGGGGACCCGGGCGGCGGTGGGCAGCTAAGCGGTCCCGGGTGGCAGGTCTGTGGGTCTCTGGACCTCTGGCCGCCCGGGACCCGAGAACCCACTACTAGAGATGGCGCATCCAACGTGGGTCGATTATCCACTTAAAGTCTGAGAGAGATTAAAAAGAGTTCTAGATCGCAGAAACTGAGCAAAGGCGGCTTCCAAATTGTGTATACGAAGTGGGCCATTGTACAAAGAAAGCATGGTCCGGGTCACATTCAAAATGGCGCCCGCGGACTGGCGGCAGGCAGTGTAAGCTGCAGCTGCAATCAGGTGGGTTCCTGAAATCTCACAGAAGACTCAGTAGCATGTGATTGATTTTAGATTTCTGTTTATTTTGAACAAAAAAGAAACAAATTTTCTTCGTAGCAGCATTTTCTTGGCTGTGCTCTGTTTACTGGCCACGAATAGATACACGGTCCATTTGAGAGAACTTAGTGATTCAGCCTAATTTGCAAAAACTGTGCTTCTTTTTAGAGAATGTATTTTAAAAGCTCTTAAGGTTAGAAGATGATTAAGGATTCACAATAAAACAGATTCAGATAAAAAGAAAAACCTGTAAACGGGTTACAATGTTTGTAAAAGGTACATGGGCTTCAGAGAGAAAAGAAAGAGGTTAGAAAAAGTTTTTAAAGCGAGAAATAGAGTAATAAAAATATAATAAGCCACGTAAAGATGGAAAATAGACACAAAATCTGGATTTTGGTTGTTATTGTGTTTTCTTTTAATTTTTTAACTCTTAATGAGCTAACTGCAGAAAGACAATGGATTGCAAATGCAAAGGGTACTAAGTTAAACAAGAATATATATTTTAAAGGTATTTTGATTTTGAAATTTGTGTCTAAGGATTTATTTCTTTGGAAGAGTTCTGCTTTTGTTTCCACAGAAGATGAGAACCTGTGGATTGCTTCCAGGCAAATATGGTTTCATCAACCAAGACCCCCTGAAAAAACCTGATGGAAAGAGATGGCCGTATCAGCTTCAGAGCTGCAGACTGATTCAGCCTCAACAACTGTGAGACTTTCAACGCCCCTTAATCAGCAGGAAGTAGTAACAGAAAACAACGCCCAAATTCCCCAAATATTGTTTCTAGATGTTTGTTTTCATTATAAATGGTTAATGTCATAGTTAATCTCTTTCTAAGAAGAAAAAGGGGATATGGTATATAAATGATTTTTTAAAAATTAGATTATTGAATTTACTTAGATCAGGAAATCAGATGTTAATCTCAAAATGCTTTACATTGGTATAGATTTTGGTTTATTGATACAAATTTAAGGTCAATTTTGTTATGCTGTATGTGTTTTTCTATTCTTGTTTAAGGTATGATGTTCATGTAACTGATTTAAAATTGTAATGTATAATTAAGAAATGAAGGTTAATAGTCACCTTTGGTAATCAAACTTATAGTTAGGTTAGTTAGGATTTTTAAGTATAAAAAGATATATTTTAATTAGGTAGGTAATCTTCAAATACTTCTAAGACCTACAGAATATGGCATTTAAAATGTTTTAAGAACTTAGACTTTTTTGGACAGTGAAACAGATTTGTTCCTGGCAGCACCAATCTTCAAGAGAAAAATGGGCATCGAAGAAACTCCATATGGAGTCTACTCTATTTGTGGTAATGGTTAGCCACTGGAGAAGAACCTGTCCTTATATTGACTGCTTGACAGTATGCTGTTTAAACTGGACATGCAGGTTCCATAAGAAGATGACCTCTGAACTTTGGCAGAACAAGCCAAGATGGTCATTCAAGTTCCTGCTTTACAGAGAAAACTGTCAGACATTCTTCAAGACTCAAGGAGAAGCAACGGATGAACTGTGTCAGAATGGACAGAGCAGATTTCCTGCTTCACTGAAATAAAAAGAGACTTTGGGCCTATAGGCTGAAGATGGATGCCCCAACTTTATAAAGGAACTTTGGGTGACTATCCAGGCAGATAGGTGTCATCTCTGTCCTTTCTAGCTTTTAGAAGTCGCTTGCACTTCTGGTTTACTTGGGTAAATATATCCTTCTGTGGTCTTTGATGTAGTTGAAGATTAGATAGTTATAGGTATAGTTTTTCTTAGTCATTTGAAAGATATATTAGATATGAAACTTTAGATTCATAAAGATAAAATGGATGATAGAGTATTTTCTTTAATTTTGCTAAATACAAATAGACTAGATATTGTAACTGTAATTCTTGCTTGATAGCTATTTTGTTATATGTAATTTTGCTATGTTAAAATTGAAACCTTCCTTTTTGATTAGACAGAAAGGGGGAAGTGATGTGGGAATGCGTTTATGTATGCTGTGAATCTCAATCTTTAAATAAAGGAGCTGTTTGGGGCCATGGCAGGGACCATAGAAGAAGTAGGAGGAGAAATCAAAGCATAGGTAGGAGAAGCAGGGCGGAGTCAGAGACAGATCGAGCTGAAGCCGCCCAAGGAGCAACATGTAAGGAGGCACAGGTGAGCCCCGGGCCATGTGGCCAACAGATTAATAGAAATGGGTTGATTTAAGATGTAAGAGCTAGCTAGCAATGTGCCTGAGCCATAGGCCAAACAGCATGAAGTTAATAGAAACGTCTGAGTCGTTTCTGGGGGTTCTGGGCGGCGTTGGGCAGCTAAGCGGTCTCGGGCGGCAGGTCTGTGGGTCTCGGATCTCTGGCTGCCCGGGACCCAAGAACCTACTACTACACTGTGGCTCACTTGTGTTCCTTACATGTTGCTCTTTTGGGCTTTGGGCTTGGTTTGTCTGAAAAAAGATATAATACATAAATGATTTTTTAAAAAGTTAGATTATTAAATTTACTTAGATCAAAAAATCAGCTGTTAATCTCAAAATGTTTTACATCGGTATAGATTTTAGTTTATTAATACAAATTTAAGGTCAATTCTGAGCTGTTTTGGCCCATGACAGGAACCACAGAAAAAGTAGGAGGAGAAATCAGAGCATAGGTAAGAGAAGCAGGGCAGAGTCAGACAGATCGAGCCAGAAGCCCAAAGGAGCAACATGTAAAAAACACAGGTGAGTCACGGGCCACGTGGCAGACAGATTAAAGAGAATGGGTTAAGACATAAGAGAGCAAGCTAACAATGTGCCTAAGCCATAGGCCAAACAGCATAAAGTTAATATAAACATCTAAATTATTTTTGGGGCCTGAGCAATGGCGGGAGGCTAAGGGGTCTGGGGCTGACTACAAGTCTGTGGGTCTAGACCTCTGGCTGCCCAGAACCGAGAAACCTCACTACAACAGAAATAAAGACAGGGCCTGTAAGAAAGGAAGGGGCCAAGTCTGGAGCAAGAGCTGTATTATTGCTAGCCTGAGGCTAAAGTCACAGAAGCATTTGCAGCACTGAGGCTTTGAGTGGGGCCTTGAGAATGGGGCCTGAAGGAAGGGAGGAGGCCATGAGCTGAAACTTCATGTTGGAAAGGGAAGGATATGTGTAGAGGTGTCCTGGCTAAGGCCTGTCAGAGAAGACTAGCTGGTGAGGATGGGAATGGACCTGTGCAGAGACCCTGGGGCTGTAAGTGTTAGGGCCTATGAGTGAACAGACCACACCTGACCCCTTGTGCATATATTCCATTCATCCCTGACCCTGTGGGCAAACATACTCCAGTCCCAGTATGCTTACATCCAAGGGGTCCATGTTTGCAAAACCTCGGCACAATGTGTTATTAGGTAAAGGGCTTGCTATGCCTTTAGTGCAAAGCATGATGGGTAGAACTACAACCAAGTTCCCAGTGCAAAGCATCATGGGTACAATATCCATCAAGCTTCTGGCATCTCCAGTGCAAAGCATTCTGGGATCGGCCCAGTGTACTCAGCAAAGCATTCTTGGCTGGTAAATAAATGAATAGAAAATAATTCCCCTCCTTCAAATCAAATATCCAGATGCTTCTTGAATGATGAACAGCCTGAAGCATAAGTAAGTGACATCAGGGGGTTGGAACAGCCATAGAGAGGTGCAATACTGTAAATACAGACCAAGGACTTGGGTGTACAGTGCTGTGGTATTATTGGCAGGAGGGAGGGACAAGATACTAAAACCAAAGTCATGCCAGAGTTTCTGCCCTGCACTGAACGTGGGACTTGTGTGAATGTTTTTATTTCACAAATCTATGTAAAAGGATTCTGACAAATAAGCTGTCACTATCCCTTTCTAGACAGACTCTGCCAATCACTCACTGGCCCGTCCACATAAGGGTAATAGTCACTGGACCCTCCCTCCTACAAAAGACTGTCAGTCACTTACCGGCCATACCTACAAATCACTGTCACTATTCCTGTCCATAGACAATCTGTCAATCACTCACTGACCATGCCCACACAAGGCTCTCAGTCCGTCACTGGCCCTGTCCACGCAAGGGTAATAGTCACTCACTGGTCCCTCCCTCCTACAAAAGATTGTCAGTCACTTACTGGCCTCACCCACAAATCACTGTCACTATTCCTGTCCATAGACAATCTGTCAATCACTCACTGGCCATGCCCACACAAGACTCTCAGTCCCTCACTGGCCCTTGTAATAAACACTGTTAGTCAATCACAGACAAGCTATCAATCATTCACTGGCCCTCCCCACACAATGCTCAGTCCCTCACTGGCCCCTATAATAAACACTGTTAGTCAATCACAATCTGTCAATCACTCACTGGCCATGCCTACACTAGGCTCTCAGTCCCACACTGGCCCCTATAATAAACACTGTTAGTCAATTACTCCCTTTGAACACTCAATCTTTTTCTGGTCCCTCCCATGAATTTACTTTCCATTACTCATTCATCTGGCCCACAGTCAGTCACTTATTGTTTCTGTCAATCACGCAATGGATCCACTCACAATAGGGTCACCATTCATTTACTCACTGGTCATACCGATAGATGAGTATCAGTCACTCTATCCCACTCACTCCCACACCAGCATTCATTTACCTGGCCTACCTACCAGTACACGATCTGTCCATCCTTAAATATTTTAGCCTACAGCCTGGTGTCAGTAACTCTCTGGCTCAGCCTGTATTGCAAGAATGATCATTAATCCCTCCTCAACCAGTTTCCCCATGTAGGCTAAACTAGATATCTGAGGGGATATTTTTGAACTTTCACCCATGACCTTCTTTGGGATTGAATCACCTTTTTACAGGGACTCAGCTTCAAGCAGTAAAGGTAAAGCATGGAAATGGAGGGGAAGTCTCCTTATGATCTTGTGACACTTGAAACTTAGAAAGCCTAAAAAAACTTGGTTTTCTTTTTAAGTTTTCATTTATGAGGAGTAGGGGTTCTCCACAGTGGGCTATACTGGGACAGTACAGCCCTGGCATCACCCTACCTCCAGATGGTTGGACAACTACAAATTTGCCATTTCAGATCATCTGGCATTACTTTCTCTCCATTTTTAATTTTCTACACTTATTTATGTTTTAAAATTTAATAAAAATGTAAAAATTGCTGTTTTTTACACATTGCAAACTTATTTTGGATAGCTTCTCTTTTATTTTATTTACTTTCCTCTTTCCCATTCCAGAGATTTAACAACACAGAAACACACACTCATGCCCTAAATATTTATAAATGAATATTTAAAAATATCCTGTTATAAATTCATAAACAAAAAACATTTAAAGTAAAACAAAAAATAAAATTTTAAAAATAAAGATTTTTATCAGCTCCTTCTTTTTCCACAATTTTGGATAAAAATGTTTGAAGAGTGTGTTTCCCCCTCTATGCAGGCACCTCTCTCCCACCAGATAATTTCTGTAGAAATTGCTGTAAAACATATATATATATATATATATATATATAAAGCTTTTCAATATTTGCTTCTGAAACTTTCCAAATTTCTTTAAAATAAATCTTCTTTTTCCTTCTTTGTGATGAAATATTTGAGGTTTGGTAAAACACTCAAGAAACTTTTTACGTTATTTTCTGTCATAGTTTTGTTTTCTTCAGGATTTTCTTCTTACTAATTTTTAAATAATTTTTAATTGGTGTTTCTCTTATGTCCACCTGGGATGAGGTAAAAAAAAAACAAGTTTTTAATGAGTTCTTTTAGGTATCCCAAGGGCAAAGCACAAACAAACTAAAAATTGTGCTTTTAAATTTTTTTAAATTAAAATTTTAAATTAAATAACTATTTTTAATTTTCATTTTTCAAATTTTTGAGTTCCTCAAGGTCTCAGGGGATACTGCCAGGAGTGATGGTCAACAAGTAGGACATGTGTCAGGGGCCATTTGACTAGGGAAGGGGTGTGTTGAGTGACTACCAAGATTTCTTCAATTTTCAGATTTTTCTGGCCCTGGAGTCAATCCCATCATGCTCCACATTATCTCCCCTATATCATTAAGGGCATAAGGGTTCACATGGGAACTGGGAGAGGAAGGAAGAGAAAATAATAGGAGAAATCAGGGGTGGGAAAGAGGCCAAGCAGCTTCAGGGTTCAGTAAATTGATACATGTGCAAATGAGCATTATGCTAATGGAAATCATGCTAAGGAGCAAATGAACCATTCACGTGATCATAACAAAGGCATATTACCTTGTAATTAACAGGATCTGCTTAGACCTCAAGGCAAACAGAAAGCAGTTAGGAGGAGGGGTGCATAGGTCAAATGGCAGGATTCAAGAAGGGTGGAGACCCACCATGTCACCTCTAACCCACACAGACCTGAGTCACATGTATAAACCTAGCCCTGCTGTGGTCTGTGACATCATGGTTGGACACCTGTAAATCCTCTGAGAACACACGAGGCATCACTTTGTCCATTGATCCCTTGAGACTCAGTTCCCCACAGTATAATACCAGGACTGTAAGGTGAAGGAGGATTAGGCCGGCTTAAAAGGAAAGAATTGTGAATGGTGACAGTTCCTCAGGTGTCCATCGGACCCTCAGGCAGCTGGTTGATTATTTATGTGTGTGAAGAATCATCACTCAGCTGTCAATAATTTTTCATTAATGTCAAAGAATTCCATGTCACCTGTCATTTATCTGTGCATCACATGTTCAATCATGAGGCAGGGGATACCTACTGTGCATCACATGTTCAAGCATGAAGCAATTCCAGGGTAGGATTGATCAGTAAAAGATTCCAGGAGATTCAATTTTTGGGTGAATCAATGGGCAATGAGGAGTTCAGTCTCAGGGATCATGTGTTGTCACATAGGGTCACATACATGAAGCAGGGGGCTCAAAAATCTCAGCACACATCATGAACCCACTAATTCCATAATTTGCCTTATTTCCCATTGTACAATCCCATAATAACCTACCTATTCAATATTATAACCAGCCATCCTGTAATAACCTACTCACCTATCCCATAATAACCAGCCAATAATTCCATAATTTGCCTGTACAACATCCCATAGTCATGCACCCATTGCATAATGCACCTACACACCCATCCCATAATCACCTATCTCATAATAATCCATCCCCTAATAACCTACCTTCCCTACCCATAATAACACAAAGCTCAACCATAATACCCATCAATCTCATAATCTACCCAATCACCCCTAATATCACCCCTAATATCAGCTGATCCCGTAATAACCAGTCATACCATAATCTATTCGCTGACTCCATAACTCAGTAACTATTCCATTATAACTACCCATCCCATTATAAGCAATAATCCAACCCTAATAACCCAGCCATTATTAAGGAGTCCATCTACCTATCCCCTAATAACCTACTGCTCTATTCCATAATAGCCAGCAAAATCAAAATCTACCCACCCCCTACATAATAACCCAAACCATCACATAACCATCCCATAATAACCTACCTACACATCCATCTCAATGACCCAATGCCATGCCTCACTCCATTTCACAATATCTAAAAACCCGTCCCTTAATATCCAACCATTGATCCCATAATATCCAATCACCCAGTCCACAATTCTCTGACTATCATATAATAACCACACTCTCCTTGTCTACCTCACCCCATTAGGATTTCTAACTCTTCCTCCCAAGATCCTTTATTCTTCTCCCACTTATGGTTCCTAAGGTAACATGTCATTACAGCCCTGCTCCTGCCACAATTTTTCACTATCTTCTCACTCATTTCTACTTTTAGGGTAAGAGGCTTCAGGCCCCCACCCTCCCATGATTCTTTATACTCTGCCTCAGTTTCCCTTTGAGGCCTCTTCAACTAGTCCCTGACCACATGACCTGTGCATATGGTCATCTCACAGTCCCAGGGACATCACTTCCTGTCCTGCCCCTCCCCTACCTGGGTTAGACTTTGATCCAGAACAAAGTCATTAAATGTTTTAAAAAGGTAAGTAGAATGGGGAACAAGAAGTGATTTGCATATTCATGTGTGTAAGTTATTTCCATATTTGAGGCACACAATGACCTAGAAGACTGGAGGTGAAACTGGAAGCCTAGAGGTTGGCAGTTTTTAGGCTCCCCTTTGCCCACATTCACTTCTGGGTCAGGGGATATATGTTAAAATCTGAAATGGAGCTCAGGTTCTTGAGTCTTTATGGTTTCTCGGGTGATGACTCATGTACTCCTAGGATGCCCCACTTTACATGAAATACTTGAGCATTCCTGTGCACTTCTGGATGGAGGCCTGTTTCTAAGCATCCTCTTGGGAGTACAAAAGGATCCATGACCATGGTGACCCCAGAAGTACAACAGAGAGTATGTGGAGGATCATTGGAGGGAAGAATGAAAAATCATGGTAGTAAGAAGTGAAAGATCATGGGAGGCAGGGACTGAATAATCATGAGAGGAGTAAAGTATCATGGGAAGGAGGAAATGAGGCTTCACAGGAAAGAGTGAAGAATCATGGGAGGCAGTGTACATTACCCACTAGGACTCAGAACCCATTCATACTATATTACTGACAATGCCTCTCTCCCATGTGAACACAGCAAATCACACTCAAGGTATGGATGGAGTTGGGGCAGGGCTTAATGACTGACAGGTGGGGTCATGCGACCTCACTATATTGGCACCACTTACAGCTTGGGATGGGGAAAAATGAAAACACAAGAGGGAAATCTGTTATTCTGTGGTCATGTAGGTGGGATCAGAAGTCGTCATTGTCCATGTGTGTCAGAGACGAGTGTGTACCCTGTGGGCATCCCCCTGCCTCAGGTTCAGGAGCATCAGAAATCCCTTCACCAATCCTGGAAGTCCCTTCAACAACCCCCACACTGACTCATTTTCAGATGTTCTCAGTGGGATCTGGGCACCTGGAAGTCATGGGGTTCATAGGTCAGGTAAGCCAGGGTAAGTTGAGGTAGGAAGCAGCAGCATAAAACCTCAAGTAAAGAGAATTAATCCAGGCCTCAGAGGTCAGAGTGCAAAATTACTGACACTCATTTCTTATTCTATCCTTGATGGAAACTCCCCTCATGTTCCTTTTAAAATATTTTTTTAAAGATGTTGCATGTGACCCGAGTGTCCTTCAGCGTCAGACATCATCCTGACAGATCTGACCATCAGATGACTCACTCTGTAGGGGGATTAGGTGGTTCTATTGTAAATAATTGTCCCCGCCTATGAGTTTAATACAAAGTGCTGATTGGCCAAATGCAGACAGGAAGTGTAGACAGGGCTACCAGACTATAGGAACAGGCAGAACAGAGCAGAATGCCAGAAAGAAGCCAGAAGATACAGAGGACAACTATGCTGCTCTGATAAAAGGTACTGAGCCACATGGCTGAACAGGATAAGTGTCATGGCCAAAGGAAGGAAGTGTGGGTGGGGCTACCAGACTAGGAAATCTCTAGGAACAGGTGGAATGGAGCAGAATGCCAGAGAGAAGCCAGAAGAAACAGAGGACAACTATTCTGCTCTGAGGAAAAGTACCAATCCTCATGGCTGATCAGGATAAGAGTCATGGGTTAGATTAAGGGTAAAGAGTTAGCAAGTTATATGCCTGGGCCTTAGGCCGATCAGCCTAAAATTAATGTAAGCATCTGTGTGTCTCTGCGGGTCTGTGGGTCTGCAGGCCTAAACCTTGAGGCTAGGCCCGAAAGTCTGGGCCAGAAACCTCATACTACAACACTCTTGCTTTCTCATTCCTGGAATGATTTGGGCCTGCCTTCCTCCCTCAGATGGACAGGTATGAGTTATTACCATCTTCCTCAGGTGCTGTGATTGACAGGAATAAGGCTGTCTGCCTTTTGGGGAGGTTGTGATCAACACCTATTGATCCTGCCCACCTGTATTCAATAGTATTAGCCTTGCCCTTCTGACTTAAGGGCTGTGACTGACAAAGATAAGCCCCTCCTTTCACCCTCAGAGGCTAGAATGCTGATTACTCCTAAGGGAGCAGTAATCCTCAATGCTGCTCTCACCTCAGTTCACTCTGAGCTGGTGGAAGAGGTGAGGGGTCATGTGACAAACCTCAGTGATATCACTGTGGCTCCTACATTTTGAAAATATTCAAAATTGGGTCAAACTTTGCACTGACCTCAGCTGGCCCATTTATCCCCATTGACTCATGCCCCAGTTTCTAACTTTACCTCAATTTTCCAATTACCGCTCCCTCAGGCCTTACTTTCTTCCTGTTCATTGTTTTACCCCCATGCCTCAGTTATTCACATGCCACAGTTCCCCCATTAATTAGTGCCTCAGTTTCCCTTGGGTACCTCAGTTATCTCATGCCTCTGTTCTCACAGTGCCTCAGTTATCCACATGTCTCAATTTCTCCCCAATCCTCATTTCCCACTGTGCATCAGTTTTATTTAGTATACAATAAAAACCCAAGGCAGATATTGGAGAAAAGCTGGAATATCAAAAGACAGGGACAAACAATAGCCAATTCTCAATCAACCAGCTCCTCAGGGTGAACATGGTAGGTCCTGTCTCTAGGAGTCCTCAGATGTAATGGGTACTTAGATAGGAGGCTGAACTTGTGCCTTCTCCTGACTTACAGTTTTCCCCTACTCAGGAATTTTACTTCCTGCTTCAAATTTTTTAGAGCTATGATTAAAGGTGCCTGTCTGTTAGGCCTTGAACCATCGGTTAGGACTTGAACTGAGGCAAGGATTGCAACTCTCTGACATTCACAAAATAGCTGTGGGTAACTCTATTCTCTTATATCTTTGATTATTTTATTAGATATACAATATATCACCACAACTTACAGTTAAGAATACCAATTAGAGAGGGATATTTTCAGGAGAGAAACATGTAAACTTTTACTCCTGAGTACAAAATTTTACCACAAGTATTTCATTTATAGGCTTTCATGGCAATTTGATTTCTTATGATATTGAAGATTTTGGATACACACAGATGTTTTGCCACATGAATTAAATTGATATGGTTTCTCTCCATTATGTGTTCTTTTATGAAATTGAAGAGAACTGTTATGTGAACAGGCTTTACCACACTCATTACATTCATAGGGTTTTTCTCCAGTGTGTGTTCTTCTATGCCTTTGAAGACTACTTGAATCAGAAAATGCTTTACAACACTGATTACATTCATAGGGTTTCTCTCCAGTATGTGTTCTTTTATGCATTTGGAGATGATTGTGTCATGCAAAGGCTTTACCACACTGATTACATTCATAGGGTTTCTCTCCAGCATGTATTCTATGCCTTTGAAAACTAATAAGATCAGAAAATACTTTATTACATTGATTACATTTATAGGGTTTCTCTCCAGTATGTGTTCTTCTATGCTTTTGAAGAGTACTATGATCAGAAAATGCTTTACTACACTGATGACATTCATAAGGTTTCTCTCCAGTATGTTCTTTTATGATTTTGAAGACTATTGTGGTATGAAAAGGCTTTACCACACTGATTACATTCATAGGGCTTCTCTCCAGTATGTGTTCTTTTATGTCTTTGAAGATGATTGTGATGTACAAAGGCTTTACCATGTGGATTACATTGATAGGATTTTCTCCTGTATGGTGACTTCTATGTATCTGAAGACTACTTTGACATGAAAAGGCTGTACCACACTGAATACAGTCATAGGCTTTCTCTCCAGTACGTGTTCTTCTATTCCTTTGAAAACTATTATGGTCAGAAAATGCTTTACTATACTGATGACATTCATACTGTTTCTCTCCAGTATGTCTTCTTTTATGAATTTGGAGAATACTTTGATATGCAAAGTCTTTGCCACACTGATTACATTCATAGGCTTTCTCTCTAGTATGTATTTTTTTCATGCCTTTGAGCATGAGTGACATATGCAAAGGCTTTAATACACTGAGAGTTTGTGGAGACCCACAAGTGTGGGAAAGACTTCACTTCTTCTTTTCTCATCCTGTTGAATTGTTCTCTGAGTGAGGAGGTTCTCTCCCAGGCATGAATGATATATTTTGTGGCTCCTTGTGGTCCTGGCCACCATGTCATGATGCACACTTTGTTTTTTCTGCACAATGACTAACCCCCTGCTTTTGATTACTGTTACTATTTTCTTGTAGTGCAGCCAGCAGGTGGGGGGCTACCACCCTGGATGGTGATGTAACCAGCAGGTTGGGGGCTGCCTCCCTGAAACATTTATATACTGTACCAAGCTACAATAAACTTTGAGACTTGAGCAGACTTTGCTGCCTTTTCTCCATTCTTTGTGTCTCTTCCCATTCTTTGTCCCACTCTCTCTCTCCCAGACCCTCCGTTGACTGATCCCACGGGCTGGGGCAAGAGTTAACAGAAGGCTTCTCTCTGGTTTGACTTTCTTCATGCCTGAAAGAATATTAGACACATGTAAAAGCCTTACACTACATTCAGTGCACTGTTGACTATTTATATCTACATAAATTAATTTACAATTTGTTTCAATTTTAAATAGAAATCAGATCTTAAGCTTTTATCAATGTTTCTATGCTCATATGTTCCCCTTCATTAAGGGTTCCTTTGCATATTTTAGAATATACCTGTGTTGGTCAGATTTTTTTCTTATATAGTTTACATTCACAGAATTTATTTTCTATATGATTTTTTTTACATATTTGAAGAGTACTGGCAAAACTCAGAGCTTTCCCACCCTTATTGCATTTATAAAGTTTCCTGTATTCTGAGTTCTACATTTGTTAGGTAAACTAGCATTAACAGAGCTATTTACAGTCTTAGCATTTCTGAAATGTGTTGATGTGTTAACAATAAAGCCAGAAAACTGATTAGTTAAATATTTGAATTGAATTCAACATGTCTACTCAACATGAGCACTATTTCATATCATCTAATTGTTCTGAGAGAGGGGTATATTACGTCTTTTCATATCTCTATGCTCTATAGCTCATATCCAGAAAAATATATAATACACCTAGCAAGTAATGAATAAAAAATTAGAGGTTTTTTTACATTGAATTCACATAGTTTGACATTCTATTCACCAGATATTATGTAGTATGGGAATTGAAGTTTCTCCATGACTACCCATGACTCTACTGTAACTGCTATCCTCACTAAACTTATCACAATCCTTGTATATGAGTATTACTAGCTTTACTATAGACTACATTCTTTAGAAGATCCTGAAGATATACTTACTAGTTTTTCAATATGTAATGAGTAGAATGTTACAAGTAAAATGAGTTATAAAGATAAAATCACATGGTGCTATTCAAATGATATCTGTAAAAGGCATTTTCCTTGAATACTTTCTCAATAGAATGCCATGCAAATGCAATTTACCTTCATGAATTTGAGTTATATGGTTTTCTGAAAATTTAATAAATATTGACACACATTAAGCTGTGCTTATTTACACTGCTGAGATTATCTTAAAATTTCAGGATATTACAATTTTCTTAGAGGCAAATTTGTATCAGCTTGCACATGAAAATTACCTCACATGTCTTCCAGAACTTTAACAATTTTCTTCAATACTATGAACTTCCCAACTGTATCCTAAAACATAATATCAAAATATATGTTATATTATTTAAAATCATTCAAAATTTAAGTTACTATCTTTAGCAAACCTTAGTAATATGACTGTTCTTTGAAGCTCATACTTTTCATTTCTCAATCAGATTACAGAAGAGCATCAGTTATCAAGAGACGATTCTTCTCTTATTTTAAAACATGTAAGAAAATTCAGTCTTACCAATAGCAGTGAGGTTCCTGTATGCCTCCAGCATCACATCTTTGTAGAGATTCTTCTAGGAAGAATCTAGCAAAGTCCACTCTTCCCAAGTAAAGTTGATATGAACATCATTATAGGACACTGCATTCTAAATTATACCATACACATGAACAACAAAAAGCACAATGTGACAATGTTGTAATTTTATACATTTTTGATAGTATAGTTATATTATTGTTCCACACAATTATCCAATGACACAGACATTACAATGTAATCACCAAGTCATTTTAGAAGAAAAATTTTTTTAAAAATTCACCTCTGTTATTTCTGTATCTTTTGTATATCACTTTGCAAGTAAATGCCTATTAATAAACATAGAGAGACAAAGAAACAGATCAATAATACCACAGAGTATACATGAGAAGTTGTAACAATTTCTAACTACAAAAAAATAAAATGGAAAAATGGTATTATTGGCATACACCTTTAAGCCCAGCACACAGGAGGCAGAGGCATGTATATCTGCCTCCGAGTTGAATGCAAAACTAGTTTATGAAATCTGATTCAGAAATGCCAGATATACATCTTAAACCCTTATCCTCTTGCAAAAATCAGTCAAAGAAAAAAGTTGAAATAACTTAACTCAAAGTGTTTACTAAAGTTCCTACTAAAATGCATGCATTCAGTTTATATACCCAAAACGTAGATTGCCATAATTTAAACAGTAACAGCAATACAATTTTACTAAAGGGCATTGCATGTTTAAACACCTACAAATAGGTTAATAAAAACATTAGCTTATCACAGGGCAGGTCGGATAACTCAAGATTAAAGAGTTCTTGCTGGTCTTGCACATAGGGAGCTGAGTTGCCAGTACTTACATGGATGAGCGCAACTATCTATTATTCCAAGTTCAGGATTTCTTTAACATCTTTTGGAAAATGTGAGGACAAGATACACGTGTATTTCATGTCAATGCAAGTGAAACACTCATGATCATTTAAATTTTAAAAGAAACACAACATTCATGAGAAAAATTATATACCTAAAATCCAATGACTAAGAAGTTCAAGGCAATATTAATATAATGAACACATACCATCCTGAGAAAAAGAATGATATCCTCTGGCAAATTTTACAATTCTAAATATGGGTGAAGCTTAGTGAAACAGTAGACAATAAAAAAAACTAGAATCTAGGCACATCCTCAATATTATAAAAACAAAAATAATCCAAAAAAGTTATGTCATATCTTCGGAGCCCAAATCAGAGGAATCTATGAGTTTGATGCAATCCTGGTGTACAGAGCTATTTTCAGGAGAGCTAGGAAGTGGGTAATCTCTGTTTTCTGAAGACAGGGATATTGGCTTGGCCTAGGCAGGGTGTGTCTCATCTCTTAGTCTCCTGTGAAATTTGCAGATTTTATGAGTAGTTTATATACTGCACTATAGACTTCTGGTTATCATAGGAAAGCTCCTTCCCATTCTAAAGAAGGAAATGCCTATAATGATACAAGAAGCTTATAGAACACCAAATAGACCCCACAAAATGTCTTCTTACCAATTAAAAATAAAGACACTAAACCAACAAAATAAAGAAAATGAAGAACTGCAAAGAAAAAAGGCCAAATTACCTATAAAGACAGACCTATCAGAATAACACCAGACTATTCAATGGAAACAATGAAAGAAAGAAGGTCCTGGTCAGATGCTATACAGACAATAAAAGAACATGGATCTCAGCCCAAACAACTCTACCCAGAAAAATATCAATCATCATAGATGTAGTAAACAAGATATTTCAGGACAAAGCAAGGTTTAAACAATACCAATCCACACATCTATCTCTACAGAAAGCATTCGAGGGAAAATTCTATCCGAAGGAAACAAGATTCACCTAAAAAACCACAAGCCATAGATAATCCCACAGAAAAAAAATTCAAAGAAGGAAAACACAAACACTACTACCAAAAATAACAAGAAATAAGAATTTCTGGCTATTAATATCCCTTAATATCAATGGACTCAATTCACCTATAAAAAGACAAAAGCTAATGCAGCGGATACAAAAACACATGTCAATTTAGAAGACAGACACAGGGCCAGAGTAAACTGTTGGGAAAAGATTTTCCAATTAAAGGGTCCTAAGAGACAAGCTGGTGCAGTCACCCAAATAGCTAACAAAATAGTCTTCAAACTAAAATCAATCAAAATAGACCATGATGGATATTACTTAATTCATTTTAGGAAAAATCCCCTAAGATAAATTCTCAATCATGAACATTTATGCTCCCAACAGAAGGGCACCTACATATGTACAAGAAACATTACTAAAGCTTAAATCTCATATCAAATCCCACACATGAATACCCCACTATCACCAATGTATATATCTACCAGATAGAAATTCAACAGAGAAATAAGGGATCTAACAGATATTATGATCCAAATGGGCTTAGTAGATATATACAGAACTTTCCACCCCCAAACAAAGAAATATACCTTTTTTTTCAGCACTCCATGGAACTTTCTCTAAAATTAACAATAAACTCGGTCACAAAGCAAACATCAATAGATACAAAAAATGGGAATAACTCCTTGTATCCTATCAGACCACCATGGACTAAATTTAGTGTTCAACAACAACAAAAATCACAAAAATCTTACAAAGTCATGGAAATTGAGCATCTCTCATTAAACCACCTTTGGGTCAAGGAAGAAGTTAAAGAAATAAAGGAAGACTTCTCAAAATTCATTGAAAATGAACCCACAGCATACTCAAAATTATGGGACACAATGATAGCAATGCTAAGAGGAAAATTTATAGCATTAGATGTCTGTATGAAAAATCTAAAGATGTCTTACACAAGAGACTTAACAGCACAGCTTAAAGATTTAGAACAATTAGAAGCAAATTCACCTAGAAGGACAAGATGGCAGAAATCAATGCAATTGAAACAAAGAGAACAATACAAAAGATCAATGAATCAAAGAGTCAGTTCCTTGGGACAGTTGACAAGATAGAAAAACCGTTATCCATACTAACCTAAAGAGAGATATTCAAATTAACAAAATCAGAAATTAAGAGGAGGACATAACAACAGACACCCAGGAAATCCAGATAATCATTAGGTCATACTTTTAAAAGTCTCCCAAGAAAAAGAAGCCCGTGCAGAATTTTACCAAACATTCAAAACCAGTACTCCTCAAACTGTTCCATACTGAGGGAACATTGCTGAACTCTTTTTATGAGGCCACAGTCACCCTAATTACAAAGCCACTCAAAGATGCAACAAAAAAAGAGAATTACAGACCAATCTCCCTCATGAACATTGATGCAAAAATACTCATTAAAATTCTGGCAAACCAAATCTTACAACATAAAAAAATCATACACCATGGTCAAAGAGGCTTCATCCCAGAGATGCAGAAATAGTTCGACATATGAAAAAACTGTGAATGTCACTTGTGGTGTGATTCAGGTGTCAACTGATAAGATCCGAGGATGCTTATGCAGAGTCACGGGCCCCTGAAGGAAGAATGGCCAACCTCATTGATAAGAGGCTGCTGGGACTCTGGAAAGCCTGTTTGCCTGGTTCCTGGCTGCTGGAGAGACTGGTTTGGAATCCATCATCCATCAGTCCAGACTCCAGTCCCTGTTCAGGCTCCACTATAAGCTGTTACCTGTATCGTGAGTGTTGGTTTATATTTTAATAAATATTAATCTTGGACTGGTGCCTTATAAGTAAAACTCCACCTACATCTGGCGCCCAACATCTTCCGGCCTGTGCCCATGGGCATAGGGGGTCCATTTCAGTTTTGATCACTGTTGGAGTCAGCAGCCCAGTTTCCTTGGAGTACGGGTGAAGCTTAGAGTGCGCCGATCACTGCTGCTCAGCCCAACAGCCCAGCTTAGAACGCGCGGGTCAACTTTAGAACTTGAGTTGCCTTTGGACTGTGTGAGACCTGGCCTGCTCTTTGGTACTGTGGCAATTCTGCCCAGCGGTTCCCCATGGTTACTGATCTCAAGTTTAAAGCACACCCGTGTGGTGGCTCCACCCATATAGCCCCAGTAGCCAAACATGCCCTTCCCCCCCCACAGCCAGCCCATGTGGTCGCTGATTGTGACCCGAGCAACTGTAAATTACTCATGCAGGGGAACAAAGGAAACAAAATCCCTTCTATTTTGTGATTGACATTGTGTCTTAATTTGTGAGAATTTGCTTTTTCCAAGGATTATATTCGGCCTGCTGGGGCCCTTCAAAACCACGTGGGGTCTGTAGGTAGCCTCCTGCTGCTGAGAGTCTCTACATCTGCCATATAGTGAGCAGGGCATTGAACGCTACTGTGACACCTATGGACTAAATGTCATCATCACACCTGAATGGAGGTAATGGCTGATAATTATTCTATTGATGACTTCAGGTCATATTTTTCCATGGTGATTGACAAATTTTTAAATGAATGTCTTGAAGGCTTCAATACCCCAGTCCTACTATTTTTTGGCTTGTTTCTCTATTTTGTGTTTCAAAATAAGAGAATGATGAAAGAGGTGACAAATGGAAACCATTACTGTCCAGATTATGTATTATGGAAATATCAAACCCTATGGTGGCAGATGAGGTTAAAGAGGTGAAGAATGGAAATCAACAATTCCTGTCCAAAATATATGACATGGAAATATCAAACACAAAAATAGTAGATGAGGTTAAACAGGTAAAAAATGTAAATCAACAGTTGCTGTCCAAGATATATGACGTGGAACTTTCACAAACTAAAATGGCAGATAAGATTGATACTCTGGAAATTGGTTACAACAAGCTTTCAGATAAGGCTTCCTCTTTAGATATGGATAACACTGTACAAGAAAAATATAGGCTCTATGTAAGTGATGAAAACAATAAACTTGTTGACTATATTAATGACGAGAACAAGAAAATCATTAATTATGTTAATGAATGTAGATCGAAAAATTGCTGGTTTGGTGAGGTCTTTGGAAGGACTACTTCATCAGGAAAATCAAGTTCTAGAAAAATCAATAGTATCTAAACTTCAAGAATGGAAACCGGTAGCATCCAAAATCCAGGAATGAGAACTGGTAGTATCCAAAATCCAAGAATGGGAGGACCATATTGCAATACTGGAAAAGGGTAGTGATGCATATTATGCTCAGAACAGTTCAGGTCAACCCCTAATGGGATATTATGGTACTGAAGATACTCTACCCAAGGTGGTAAACATAACAGGGCTACCCCCTTCCCCACTACTATTGTTCCCGGCTACTATTCAGACAAAGAAAGCACCTGGGGGATCCTCAGAATATGTAGAGTATAGCTATGAGCCAGTACATATGAGAGACATCAAGGATTTTAAAGAGGCAATATCAATGCATGGTATACACTCTACTTATGTGAAGCAGCTTCTAAATTCATGGTTGGCAAAAATCAATTCCACCAATTGATTGGATGCAGCTAATAGCGGCTATCTTGGACCAAAGTCAGAATTTGTAGTGGAGAAGCTGGATTAGAGAGGAGGCCAGGACCTTAGAACAACAAGAAAAAAATAGGGGTTTCTTTGCTTTTCAGGACCAAATCCTTGGTGAAGGTGTGTTTGCTGATGTGAAGGCTCAGACTACTTATGACGAGCATACTTTATTACTATGCTGTACTGCTGCACTGAATGCTTGGGAAAATATTTTGGACCCAGGTCAAAAAATTGAGCCTTATACTAAGGTCAAACAAAGCTTAAAAGAGCCTTATACCGACTTTCTACATAGGCTTACCATGGCTGTACATAGAGCAATATCAGATCGAGAAGTCAGGAAGCAATTAATACTTTCTCTGGCCTTTGATCATGCTAACCTGGAATGTAGAAGAATGCTTATGCCTTTAAAGATCAGAGCTGCACCTATAGAAGAATGGATTCAATATGCAATCAATGCTGAATCTCTCCATTGCAATGAGGAAAATTGGGTAGGCCAACCCATTGCTAATGTTATGGTGAGGAACCAAGGTATAACTTGTTTTAACTGTTGTAAAAAAAAGGCCATATAAGATGGAATTGTACACAAGGTACTCTTGGAAATACTGCCTGATCTAGGTTTAATTTGAACAGAAGGCCATTGCCTTCTGGATTATGCAGAAGCTGTGGCAAGGTACAGCATTGGACCAATGAATGTAGATCTACCAAGGATAAAGAAGGCAACCCTTTACCATCGGGAAACGCCTTTCGGGGCTTCCCCCCGGAAGTCCCCAAAAATCAGACTCCAAATTCTAGGATGGTGATATCATATCCAGTCATAGAAGAAGACTAGCATTCTCATGATGAATAGGGCATCCAATGCCTGATCTAGAAGATCATACACTATTAGATAATAACATAAATTCAAAAGAAAATCAGGAAATGTGCTAGAGGCAACAGAATTTCATGAGAAACATCATGTTAACAGAAAAGGACTAAAGAAGAGTTTTTCTATCACTTGGCATCAAGCAAATGAAATAGTAAGGAATTGTAACACTTGCTCTTTCTATAACCAACCATCTTTACTTGCGGAAAGTAATCCTAAGGGTACACAGAGAAATGAGATCTGGCATATAGATGTGGTTCACTTCCCAGAATTTGGAAAGATGAAATATGTACATCATACTATCGATACTTAATCTGGAATACAATGGATGACTGCACTGAGTTCTGAAAATGCTGATGCTGTACTAACTCACCTTTTGGAAGCCATGGCCATAATGGGAATTCCCACTCAGATTAAGACGGACAATGTTCCAGCTTACGTTTCCCAAAAAATGAAGCTTTTTTTTGGATACTGTAATATAAAGCATATTACGGGGATACCACACAATCCTACAGGACAGGCAGATGTGGAGAGATCTCACTGCACATTAAAAGAGATGCTTTATAAACAGAAGAAAGAAATGAGAAAACCCAGGGAGAGGTTGCACAGTGCCTTATTGACTTTAAATTTTCCTAATGCTGATGAAAAGGGAACATCAGCTGCTGAGAGACATTGGGTAATAGAGAAATCTTCTGAGATAAATCAAACCATCTACTTCAGCATGTGTTGACTTCAGAGTGGAAGCCAGGATATGTGCTTCAATGGGGTAGGGGTTTTGCTTTTGTTTCAACAGGGAAAGAAAAGATATGTGTACCAACAAAACTAATAAAAGTCCTCTTTGAAAAGGAGTCCCTTCCTGAGAAGAAGTAATTGCTCATCCCTGATATGACAAATGGGTACATGGTAAGGAAACCACATTCAACAAGCCCGGGCAGGGTCTCAATTTTGTCTTTACTGGAAAATGGATACAACTGTTTTTAAGACATTGACTAGACATTGAATAATTACTCACCTGGGATCGAGGAGAGATTGATGATGAAGGAATGTAAACGATGGACTATGAGACCAACTGATACGCATATGCACTACTGGGTGATCTCTCAATTCTTACTGCTTTGCATCTTGCATCTACACCTACAAAAAAAAAGAAAAGAAAACATGGTCCTGATTTAACTATTAATAGGGCTGGATTTGGACTGGGAGCAAGTGGCATTCTCCCTCTCTAAACCCAAGCATATTGTTAATGAAAATGTGAAGAATTCTGTCTCATATCAGAAATGCCACCTGGTGTGAGACAGAAGAAGAAGGTTTAGGGACCAATATTATTGTGACTTCATCTTAAAACTTGTTTCTCTCTGTATCTGTACCTTTCAAACATCCTGTCTGCATACAATCTCCTGGAGTCATAGAAGATATGAATATCTTCTTTGAGTATCAACAATGCTTATGTTTTCCATTGTAAATAACATGTCCTTCTATCAGATAGCTACAAAGAATCTGGAACCGAGATGGGGCCTCCACTGCAACAACTCCTACTAGTGAAACAAGAATAAAAGGGAGAGTATGAAAGACAGACTAAGAGACAGGTAGACAGACATACAGAGACAAAAATAGAAAAATCAAGAACCTGGTATGCACCAATCAATGATTGTTTTCAGAAAACAGATTATTCAAAAACGGCTGCAAGATAGCTCTCTATGATTATCCTTCAGATCACACTTCTAATTAGAATTCCAGATGGAGTTTACCACTATTCTGAGAATGGTTATAGATGTATATAGTCAGTCCGTTAAGATCTCACTATTGTCTTAGCTTTTACAGGATCCCAAAGAGATGCCATCACCCTTAAGTCAGCAGGAAGCAACCTTATGAAAGACTATGCCCCCTTTCCCAATAAGTTTTGTGTTTTGAGTGTTGTGGGTAATTATTATTCTAATAGAATAGTTATAAGTTAAAATTGGGTGAAGGACAGAACTATAATATAGCATCAAAGATCTCTTTTGAAGAAGAGAAAGGGGATAGATAGGATAGATAAAGGTAGATTGTTCTACCTACCTATACACAATTCTAGCTGAATATATGGGCTAAGCTAAAGACAATTTGCACTGGCATAGATACTTGTATATTGATACAAATGTGAAATCATTTTATATGTTTAAGTGTGCTAATTTGTACATTGGTACAAAGTTTAATCTGAGATTGCTTTATATAACCAAAGCAACTTGTACTTCGATATAAATCTGAATCTGTAACTATTATGTACAATTGAATCTGTAATTGCTATATTTTATATATGCTTCTACCTCTGTTTAAAATATTTGCACATTATTTTCACGTACACTATGCAAATTATTACCTTAATTTAACTATAATAGATATAATGCATGATTGCGCTAGTTATGATATATGCACAAGATTTTTATATACCTCTGTTTAGATGATATACATGTATATACATGTTTAAAATGCTGTAGCCACTTTACATAGTAATATACCCCTGGCTAATGTTTGATAGTCATACTAAAAGTCATTGTTCAGAGATTATACATCCCTTATATAGGTATTCTAATTTTTAGTACAGGGTTTATTTCTTAGGATGATAAGAACTGCAGTCAACATTACTTAAGGTACCATATCCCAGTCATCTCAGATACAGGTTAGAATATTATATAGACAGAAATATTCAACCATTTCATAGACCCAGAGAATATGGCATTTAACATTTGAAATTCGGCCATGAGAGGCACGACGACTCCTGGTGTCACTGCTCCTTTCCCGGGATGGTATGAGCATCGAGGATACTCCATTGGAGTTGGTCCTTTTGGCAGAGAATGGCCGGTTGAGTAAGGAGCGGTCCTTACCTTGATTTCTGACAGTACACACATGGTGTCCAAGCTGGATCAACAAGTTGATGGATGGAGACTGATGAAACCTGCCTTGACAGAATAAGACAATCCCTCCAAAATTGCCCTATTTGTGGAAAGATCTGTCAGATACCATAGGCCTGTAGCCAATATGATAGATGCTCCAACGGCGCACAAAACCAGAGGTGATTGTCCAGGTAGCTGTGTTGCTGTCCTCTCCCAAATTTTGGAAGCCACTACTTCCATGTACTTCTGACTTTCAGGTGATTCATCTTCCTTCTCAGGTCTTGAAGAGGTTGAAGAATAGGTATTTAAGGTTACTACCCTATTATCCCTTAGAAAGGAACATTCAGGTACTGAATTTTCACTTTCCCAGATGAACCTTTTGAAGTAATTTATACACCCTACCATGTAGGCGGAGTTTACTTAGAAGGCACCAGTACCAGACAGATATTTATTAAAATATAAATCAGAACTCACGGTACAGTTAACAGATTACAGTAGCACCTGAACAGGGACTGGAGTCTGGAACGGTGAATGAGTGATGGACAGACGGTGGAGTTGATCCTATCCCTAATCATCCAGGAACCAGGAAGAGCACGCCTCGTGTTCCAGAAGCCCCTTTTCAATGGGCTTTTTCCCCGCCCCCTTCAGGTGCCCGGTGCCCTGTATAAGTGTATTTTGACCTTATCAGCTCACACCTGAATCCCACAACACTACCATCTACCATTATTCTAGAAATATATGATGTACTTTATATATGTTAGATTTTGGTTGTAATTTGTACTTCATCCTCTCCTAGATACTACCTCATAATAATTCCTATTGTACATAGTCTTAGTTTAGAACCTTCTTAGTTAGATAAAAGGGGGAGATGTGGTGGGATTCAGGTGTCAGCTGATAAGATCCGAGGATGCTTACCCAGGGCCCAGGGTCCCTGAAGGAGGAGCATGGCCAATCCCATTGATACGGGGCTGCTGGGACCCTGGAAAGCCTGTTTGCCTGGTTGCTGGCTGCTAGAGAGACTGGTTTGGAATCCATCATCCATCGGTCCAGACTCCAGTCCCTGTTCAGGCTACACTATAAGCTGTTACCTGTATTGTGTGTGTTGGTTTATATTTTAATAAATATTAATCTTGGACTGGTGCCTTGTAAGTAAATGTCTGCCAACAGTCACTCATCATATAAACAGTCTGAAAGAAAAGAAAACCACATGATGATCTCCCTGGATGCTGCAAAAGCCTTTGACAAAATCCAACACTCCCTCATGATAAAAAGAACTGGAAAGATCAAGAATATCAGGAAAACACCTGAGCATAATAAAGGCAATATATAGCAAGCCAATAGCCAACATCAAACTAAATGAGAGAAATTGAGAGTAACATAACTAAAATCAGAAACAAGACAAAGCTTCCCTTCTCCCATTATCTATGTAAAAATAGTTCTTCAAGTTTTAGCTAAAGCAATAAGAACAAAAGGAGATTAAGGAGATACAAATTGGAAAGAAATAAATCAAGCTACCACTATTTGAAGATGACCTGATTGTATACATAACTGATGCCCAAAATTCTACCAAGGAACTCCTATAGCTGATAAACGCCTTCAGCAATATAGCAAGGTAAAAGATCAACAAAAAAACAATCATCAGCCCTCTTATACACAAATGATAAAAACAACTGAAAAATAAATCAGGGAAACGTCACCCTTTATAATAGCAGCAAATAGCATTAAATATCTTGAAGTAACTATTGAAAGAAGTTGCAGACCTGTTTGACAGGTGACCTCCAATGCATTGACACAGGTGACCACTTCCTAAACGACACCAGTAGAATAGACACTAAGAACAACAATTAATAAGTGGGACCTCCTGAAACTGAGAATCTTCGGTAAGTCAAAGGATACAATTAATAAGACAAATAGACAGCCTACAGAATGGGAAAAGTTCTTTACCAACTCAATATCTGATAGAGGACTGATCTCTGAAATACATAAAAACTTTGAAACTAGATGTCAAAAACCCAAATAATCAATTTAGTAAATGAGCTCAGAGCTAAAGGGGGAATTCTCTACAGAAGAATCACAGATGGATGAAAGACACCTAAAGAATTGCTCAACATATTTAGCCATCACAGAAAGGCAAAATCAATACAACTTTGAGATACATGTCAAAATGGCTAAGATCAAAAACACAGATGACTGCCTATGCTGGAGAGCATGAGGAGCAAAGGGAATAATCCTTCATTGTTGGTGGCAGTGTAAACTTGTACAGCCACTTTGGAAAAGAGTATGATGGTTCCTCAGAAAACTGGGAATCAATCTCTCCAATTACCAGCAATACCACATATACCCAAAGATGCACATTCTTACCCCAGGGCATCAGTTCAGCTGTGTTCATAGCAGAATTTTTTGCAATAGCTAGGACCTTGAAACAACCTAGATGCCCCTCAACTGAAGAATGGATTGACAAACTGTGGTACATCTACATAATGGAGAGATACTTCTATAGATAACAGGCAAGTGGTACACATACTTATATGTAGGTGAAGTACAAATATAGATAAAATACAAATAAAAATACTATCTTCTAATAAGAAATTTTCTTAAAAAGTGAGGCAGAAATAGCTACATAATGGTTTGAGGACTAAACATAAAAGTGATATAAATACAAGCATCAGGATTGCATAAATAATTATGCTAGGTTGAATCTGGCTATTCATAATTTCTTGCTTACTTCATTCTTTACCCAAGGTCCCTACATTCACAGGAATCACCAAACAGATTCTAAAAGCCAAGCAGGTCTAGTGCTGTAACAAAGCATGGCACTGAGTGGCCCTTAAAAAGTTCTCAGTGACCTGGCATTATATCCCTGTTCCTGAAAAAAAAACTTATATTTTATTAGTTTTTTTCTGAACCTTCCTGGTACTTTATTACTATTATCAAATTACAAAAAAGTAGTAATGACCACACTGAAATACACGTTTCTATTCTTAAATAGGACTAAAATGTTTCTTGAATTTAAGTAATTTGAACTGAAATATTCTACATTTCAACAGAAGAAGAGAAAACATACACTGAAAAGACTGCTTGTAAGAAAGAGCTACATTTGTTAGCATATTTCACATTTGCTGCAATACAATATCATCAGTCTAGACATATATTATGAAAAAAACTAAAATGATATTGGAATGTCTTTCTGTATGCAATGAATATCAATCTTTAAATAAAGGAGCTGTTTTGGCCCATGACAGGCACCATAGAAAAAGTAGGAGAAATCATAGCATAGGTAGGAGAAGGGTAGAGTCAGACAGACTGACCCAGCCACCCAGGGAAGAAGCATGTAAGGAACACAGGTGAGCCATGGGCCAAGTGGCAGACAGATTAATGAAAATGGGTTAAGATGAAATAGCTAGCTAGCAAAGTTCCTGAGCCATAGGCCAAAGAGCATGAAGTTAATATAAGTGAATCATTTTGGGGGCCTAATCAGCAGCGGGTGGCTAAGGGGTCTGGGGCAGCAGGTCTGTGGGTCTGGACCTCTGGCTGTGTGAGACCAGAAAACCTTATTGTAACACTAAAACATAAATAATATTTTACTATATACACACTTATAATCCCACCACTTGGAATGTAGCAGGATTAGTAAATGAGACCAGCCTGATCTACACAGCTAAATTCTAGAAAACCTGCCCAGCAAAAGTAGCTCAAATCTATCAATTAAATCATCAAGAAAATATTTAAAAATGGGGTAAATATAATTCAGCTAAGACATTTTTAGGGTTTATAACAGAAACACACTTGCTTACAAGAAATCTCAGTACAATCCACAAGAAAATCTTGAATCTTATTTAATGATAGAACACACGAAACAAAAAGAACCTTTAATACTAAGAAATGAAGATCTAAACGCACAACTATTTTACTGTGAAAAAAAACCCACAGGTGAATACAAACGATTTATTAAGTAAAGGGCTTGATCTACTTACTGAAATATCAGGGAAAAATATTGTTAAACATCAAACAGATGTCAAATATCTAAGGAAGAAAGAAGTTCAACACTAGAGCAACTTCCTCACATGAATGTGCTTGGGTTTCACTCCAGGATGAAAATCACCTATAATAATGGGAAATACAACATATGCAAAAATCACAAGTCTAAAAGAAAATAAGCTTTTTTTAAAAAAAAAAAAACTGAGTAATCCTTATAATTTAAAGCTAATCTGAATAGACATGGTCCAAAAGGAACAAAAAGCAAACATTAATCACACAGATGTGCATTAAAATACATCTGGCAGAACTATGATTTTTCTCCATAATAAAACAAGAAATTTATGGCACACCAGACTTTAAGGTTGCTTATGGCCCTGTAATGCCGCAAAGAGTAGCTTGTTAGACTTCAATGTTTGATATAGGTTTGTGCCGAGTGGCTCGTTGTAAATCAGGTATAGATCATGTATCACAATTTGGAGCCCAATGTCTAGACAATCCTGTGTATAGTATTCCAACCTCAACTCTATCAGGCCTGGTTGCATACTCTTATCCCTGGGGTATTTGAGAAGCAGTCATCCCTTGTGAGAACCAGGCACCTTTGCCACACAATGGCCACAAGAGGCTTAATGAAAGCCATACACAAAGCAAACTCTTTCTGGCCATACCTGGTGATACCAGGAAGGGCCCAAAGGGCCCAGGAGCAGACACCATCCAGGGAGAAATCAGCACCCAACATTGCAAACATTCCTGTAATAGGAGGTTTCTGGCCCAGACATTCGGGCCTTGCCTCAAGGTTTAGGCCTGCAGACCCACAGTCCCGCAGTCCCACAGAGACATGCAGAGGCTTACTATAGTTTTAGGCTAATCGGCCTAAGGCCCAGGCATATAACTTGCTAACTATTTACCCTTAAACTAACCCATGTCTCTTATCTTGTTCAGCCATGCGGCTGGGTACCTTTTCTTAAAGCAGCATAGTTGTCTTCTGCTTCTTCTGGCTTCTCTCTGGCATTCTGCTCTATACTTCCTGTTCTCAGAGTTCTCTTAGTCTGGTAGGCCCTCCCACACTTCCTGCCTGCTTTGGCCAATCAGTGCTTTTTATTAAAACAGTAGGTGGGACAATTATTTACAATGAAACAACACAATCTCCCACATATCCCCTTTTCTCTTTTTAAAACAAAAAGAACTCCAAATCTAATATTCTTTCCCCCCTTATCTATAACAACTTGTAAACAACACTGTAAATAAACACAAACATCCATAATCCATGTTTTGGGAATGTGGGCATTGTTCTCTAGGCTACTTCCTGCTGAATGGGGCCATTGCCAATCCCATAGGAATCCAAAGAAAAATGTAGGATTATGCACAAGTCTTTAGTGGAGTAATCTGTAAGCCAGTCTCCTTGAAATTGTTCTGGATACAGAGACCTGGAAACTTCAACAGAGGTGCTTTGAAATGCTGAATCATCTGGTCCATCCATTTCCATTGGAGATTTTTCAGGGGGTCTTCCTCTATCAAACTTTATGTTCCTTATCCAGGAATAAATCCACAGCTTCTCATTTTCTGTGGAAATAAAATGAAAACCTCTTCTCCAAAGAAGCATATCTTTGAATTTCAGTTTTAAAGTCTACTCATTTATAAAATATATAGGTTGAATTAAACCAACAGCACTTATAATTGACTGTCTTTTAGCAGCTTTTACTAAGTCATTTTTAGTCAAGAAGCTTAAAGATAAGACAATAACATACAGTATCCAGACACTCTTTTTATTTTCCATCTTTACATGGCTTATTTTTTATTTATTTATTTTACACTATTTCTTTTTTTAAAGGCTTTCTCTACCTTTTCTTTTCTTTCTCTAAGCCTATGTATCTATATTTTCATCACATTCTAAACCACTTAGACTTTTTACAAAAACACTGTCTTTACTGTATATTTATTTCTTAGCTTTTTCTGTCTCTGAGCACACCTCTGCTTGGCTAGGGTGATTAACTCCACCCAGATTCTTCTATATCTTTCTGTTTCTGAACACACCTTTAATCTTTCAGGATTCAAGGTTGGTAGGATGGGTGGATGGCTCCACCCAGTTCCTAGTCTAGCTTCATAGAATTTATCTTTTTAACCCAGCTACTCTGGGAAATTTTAGGGTTCATATAATTACCAAGTAAAGCTTTGCCATCTGCTGCTCATTAACTCCATTTAAGTATTAGGCAGCAGGGCCTCTTAAAAGACTCACAAGTACTTTGCCTCTAAGGCTGAATCAGGAAGCTTCTCTTTGAAAAGTCAAGCCTTACTTTGCCTCTGGCAAATGGAGCTGATCCAAGAAAACACCACCACTAGAAAGACATCTTTGATTGTGTTCCCTTTTTGTCATTATGAACAGTAACATTAAATACATCATTTATAACTTTTTGCTTATATTGAGAGTCCTATGAGACTTCAGAAACAAGCCATTTTATATCTTAAGCTGCACTCCAAAAGCCTGCCATTGTAGCTCAAGCCCACAAGCCTCACCAGGGCGTCTCTGTATCATGGCTCACTTGAGAGTCACAACTCAGAAGCTGCTTTGGACTCTAGACCACTTTTTAAGCTTTCTATGGCTTTTTGTGGGTATATTTGCTCCACATTGGGCTGCCATTTGTAGTTAGAGGTTTCTGGCCCGGACTTTTGGGCCTAACCTCAAGGTTTAGAGCCATAGACCCACAGATACACACAGAGGCTTACTATAGTTTTAGGCTGATTGGCCTCAAGCCCAGACATATCACTTGCTAGCTCTCTACCCTTCATCTAACCCATGACTCATCCTGTTTAGCCACGGACTCGGTACCTTTTCTTAGAGCAGCATAGTTGTCCTCTGCTTCTTCTGGCTTCTCTCTGGCCTTCTGCCCTTTGCTTCCTGTTCTCAGAGTTTTTCTTAGTCTGGTAGCCCCACCCACACTTCCTGCCTCCTTTGGCCAATCAGCACTTTTTATTAAACCAGTGGGTGGGACAATTATTTACAATGAAACAACAGAATCTCCCACACATTCCCTTCTTGAGAAAGGAACAGATGGTTTCCAGGCATACCTGCTGATCTGCTGATATAGGTAAATGACCACTAATAAATGTCAACATAGCCCTAGGTGTCAAAGAAGCCAATGAATTCATAACAGGTACCCACAGCCTGAGCTTGGACCAATCCCAGGACTGTAAACCCAAAGCTCCTAAGTCTCTAGACTGTTTTACCAATAATTATCATTGCCTAGTGCCATACAGGGTCACTCCTATTTTACAACTGTGTATGACTAGTAGAGTAACCCAAGCTAGTTTATCAATAAAGAGACTCATTTGTGGCACAAAGAAAGGAAACTCAGAGCCATAGATCAGGGAGAGACTGAAATGTCAAGGAGAGGAAACACCACTGTCAAATCTCACCCAGCTATGTTCCAGCTTCCTCAGCCCTGCTCCTCGTGACTTTTTCTGCCTTAATTTGTCTTTTTAAATACCCCCTCCACCCATCTGTTTCACATCCAGGTTAAAATTAATGGTGTGGGCTACTATTATTTGGTAGTTAGCCTTAAACTCACAGAAACACAGAAAGTTCTCTGTCCCTGGAGTTATGGCATTAAAGGCCTGGCACCACCACCTTTCTGCCTGGGAGTCTGGAACTCCCTCTGTAAACCAAGATGGCCTCAAACTCAGATATGCTGGGATTAAGGGTGTAGGTCACCACTCCCAGACATTCCCTGTGCTGCGATTAAAGTTGTGAGTTACCACTGTCTGAGCCTCCTGGACTGACTGCATAGATCTCTCTGATATTTCAGACTGTTTTTTTAAAATATGAAACATATCACCACACTCTTTGCTGTGGCATTGGCCCAGTCTCTTGGTTGTCTTTTGGGGGGTATAGACTTTTGGCACAAAACCCTCAGCTAAATTCATTTTTGTGAGAATATCTCCTGAGCATTGATAAGCCCTGTACATATCATTTGTACACTCTTCTACCTCACACCTTAGTGGAGTTCTACCTAACACAGGAAATAACTTTAACAACTCCACAAAATTAACTATAAATGAATCTTACATGTAAAGTTTGAATGCAAAGTGCCAAACCTCTAGAAGGTATGGAAGAAATAAGCCTTCTCCATGTTTGGCACTCAGCTTCCCATGGGTTCACCAAAAGCATGTTAAAGTTGACTACAAAGAAATTGTTACACAAAGCTCCCTGCTCTCAATTCTGTGAGGAGATTCAGGCCACAGAGCAAAGTTATTCAGAGGTATGGCCTCAGGCCAGGAAGTTTCAAGGACCATGTACAACTTCCATGATAGAGATTCAAATTGAAGGTTTCTACCAAGATCCTAAAAGAAGCCAGGACACTAGCTTCTGCACCTCAACCCATATGTGGACAACATCCCTTCACTTACCATGTTTTCATTTCCTAGCTTGGCCATGTTTCCTGCTCAGTTCCCAGAAGCAGCCTGACCAGCACTCCACAAACCTAGTGATCTTGTATAATCTGTGGGGATGATTGAATCTTGTAACTTCACTATGTCCACCTTCATATTTTCTCTGTGTGTTCTGTTTACTTTTGGGTTTACTCTTTAATTATCTTCCTATATTGCACAACCTTTTATAAATGAGTCATTGGGCCTTCTCAATATTCTTTTGTAAATGAGGCCAAAGTTTCTATATGTCTGCAAATGGTTTAATTGGACCTGCAGAAGGTCCACAAGCTGGGAAATGGAGAGATGTCTCTTTTTTTGATGGATTTAGGTTTTATTTGGAAGATGTTATCTCAGTTTTCATTTTTACCAAAGTCTGTTCTGTTTTGTAGTCATATATTATGATTCTGTTTGTTCTTTTTCTGACTCTTGAGACCTGCAGTATGAAACAGACTAAGAGTATTCTAACACCCTAGCCATCTGACAATAAGCAGAGGCTATGGTACAAACTTCTGGAGAGCAGGAGAGGGTGGTCAGGGTAAGGGCTGTTGTCTATTTGCTGAGTGCTGTGGTGAGCTCTGAAACTTTGAGGCCCAGACACACATATTTGGTTTCTGCCACATGTGCAAGGTTCTGTAGGGTAGAGACTTTGCAGTGTAAGAAAGAAGATGCCAGTGCAGGCATTTTGGAACTCAGATCGTGTGGAGAACTTCCTCATGGATCTCACAGCCTACACAGGCCCACTTTTATTAAGACCAGGCCAAGATGGAAAGTCACTTCCAATCTGCTTCTCTGGTGAACTTGATACAGGCATAGGTGGGATTGGTTGAGTGATTGCAGAGACACAAGGCTACTCACTCAGGCAGGTGATGACACCTCTACCCACTAGGGTTCTTGATGTCACTTTCTGTCACAAACCTGATTTTATAGACCAGCCTTTGCTCCCATAGAGGAAAAAATATGGTTTTTGGTCATTCATATTCAACAGATTATGGATATCTGTCATCATTTGGAAGGGTTGGTTACAAATTAGTATTGATTAGAATTTAAAAATAACCTGTTAGTTTCAGATGCTTCCCTGCAATGTTGATGCAAATTTGGAGTCAGAACTTTCTCCTTTAATAACCCTTATATATATAGGCTGCCACCAGAATGTGTGAACCAGATTAAAGTTGGATGTTATACTTTGTTTTTCTTTTTTTGCTACTTTTGAGACAGGGTTTATATCTGTGTAGTCCTGGAACTCATTCTGTAGACTGCACTTCCTTTTGAGTGCTGATATGAAAAGTGTGCATGGCCAACAAGCAGTTGAAGATGAATCTCAAATGAACCATATTAAACACAGTTCTTAAATTTCAAATCATTTAAAACAAATCCCTCACAGATGTACCCAACTCTTTGGACTTTAGTAAATTTCAGAGATGTTCAGACGACCAAGAATAACAATCACAGAAGCCAAGACAGAGAAAAGGAAATTTTTGGCTTCGGTTCTTCTGTATTTTTTCGGCACTACCCATTTCTTTTCTCTTTCTTTCTTTCCTTCTTTCCTTCTTTCCTTCTTTCTTCCTTTCTTTCTTCCTTTCTTTCTTTCTTTCTTTCTTTCTTTCCTTCTTTCTTTCTTTCTTTTCTTTCTTTCTTTCTTTCTTTCTTACTAGAACCAGATATGTGTTCTCACACAGCATTGAATGTTCATGTGTTAAAACCCAGAACTCTAAGGTTCAAGCAAATTTGGGTTCTCAAAATTTTAGAAAAAACTAATTTACTTACTTTCAATCCACAGTAATTATTTATCTTTACAACTTCCCTAAATTAGGTCAATGCCTCCACCACTTCAGAGGAAAGGTTTCTAAGAGTATATATTAATAAAAATGATATGTGTGGAATATCTACAATTACTGGGTCACAATAAAGAGCCTGATCTTAAGAGCAGAGACTTAAATTTTTATTAGATATCATTTCTAAATCCTGAATTTAAGGACATAGGCATCCACCATTTGGCCTATGAAATATTCTAAATGATAATTTCTCAGGTGATTGACGGATGATCAAATTTGAATCTTAACAAAATTTAATCATTATAACACACTGATAAGATGTCTCAAGAGGACATTTGATGTCAGTTTCTCTAGTAAAATAATAAATAAAATAAGATTTTTTGTGTTTCTTTTACAAATAATGTTTCTTATAAGAAAGTATAAGTATCTATAGATCTGAAAGTACAGTACACAGAAAAAGAAAAGAATGTTTTTTGTAGTATAATACCAATTCATAGGCAATCATAAATATATGTAAATATTGCCTAAAATACTTTTCACAGGCCACTTTAGTGCATGGCATCTAGGGAACTTTTAAAATTAAATATATATGCAGAAATCGTGTATGCTTGGTGAACATAATTGTGAAAAAGGGGTATGAGATCACTTAGTATTAGAATTAGAGAAGTTTGCAAGCCAACAGGTGATGTGGGAGGGTTATCAGGAAGTTGAGCAAGAGATCCTAATCAGTGAATGATGTTTCATGACATATCCAATATACTATTTAATATGAATATATGTTACATTCCTGTGAAGTCTATAATGCAGTGAGAAGAAATCACATGGGTGAACCTAAGCCATGCATCTATAAAGGAGATGCTGGTTCCTGGCCAGAAGTGGGAGCTCAAAGATCCTCTCATACTAAATAAATTATCATATTTGTGAACTGGTAAAATGATTTATAGACATTAAAGCTAAACCTAACCTGGACTACTCTACCTTTTAATGGTAGAGAAAAATTAATTCAGACAATTTTATAGAAATGTCAATGTTATATATTCAGTATAGAAAATATCATTAACTATTCCATGATTATAGTAGAACAAAATAACTCACAGTTATCACACACACACACACACACACACACACACACACACACACACACACACACACACACACACACTTTGTAATGAAGGAACTCAAAGTTTATTCTATGCTAGCTTGGACAAAACTCTGCAGCTGAGGTTATCTGGCTGTCTTCTCAATTGTGGTTATGAAGCAATCCATCTATTCAAGTGGAGGGATTACAAGCCTGAGGTAACACACATGAGAAATGCTTCTGTTTATAATGTGAATCTACATGTAAGAACCATAAAAGCTACTGGGCACAAGTAATCATTCAGTGGATTGTCCTTTCAATGTAACATAATCGACCTCTCAGAATACATTGCTTATGGATTTCTACTATTTTTCAAATGATCAGAACATCATTACATTTATATGAAAGACTTGTTTGTCCCAAACACTCCCTCCTCCAAAATAAAAATATTATAACAAACAGGATGCAGATGGTGCTGGGTCAGGATACCCAAGGGATGGAGCTGCAGCCTGGGAGTCATTGTGGGGGTCAGGAGCTGGGACACCTGAGTGATCAGAGGTGGTCTGCATGCCTGTGGTGTCAGCAACCTGGATTTGGCAGTCATGATGTCACTGGTTTGTCCTACCATCATATGACCTGTGTCAGGAGCAGTCAACCACCATATTTATTTTCATGAGGCCATGATCCTGGGACCTCTTGACCTCCTCTCTCCTGCACCCAGTGCCTGCCTGCCCCTGTCCATGAGTCAGGACCATGTGTTTGCTGTGACAACCTTAGAGCCACATGCTGGAGTTCATGGGTGACATCTGGACCCTCATAAGTGACTCCTAAATGCTCTCTGGGGTGACAGGTCACTTTACACTTGACTCATGTTCCCTCTCTGGGATCACACCACAACTCTCTCCTCTTTTCCCTGCACCATCCCTACATCATGCCCCCAGCCCAACACACACACCTCTAAGGGTCCTTGCAGCTAAGTAAACAAAAAAAAAAAAAAAAGAAAAAGAAGAAAATAAAGAAAAAAATGTAAAAAAAAAAAAAAGAAAGAAAGCCATGTGACCTGTCTGTCCTCACACATAGCTGGAAGGGGCATGGATTTGGGTGTTGGCTGCTAGTTACTGAGTGCTAGATGACAGGTTCTGGGTGCTAACTGCTATAATTTTGGTGCTAGTGTTACATAGTGGGTGCTACATACTAGCTGTTCATTGCTGGTGCTAATTGTGGATTCCAATGGATACTTTCTGAGTGCTAGGTGCTTTGTCATGAGTGCTGGGTATTAGGTGATGGGTGCTGTGTATTATATGTTTTGTGGTAGCAAAGAAGCGAATTTGGACATAGTGAGGGAAGACTGGGCCAAGGGAAGGCTGCACTCATCAGGGCAAACAACAAATCTTATAGCTCTGTTTCAGAAAGGTGGGGCTTCATTATCAAAGAGTGTTCTCTATCCCTAAATTTTTTATGCATGTTCTCCATTGCTACCTCCACTCCCTTATGCACCACTTCATGGCAACTGTCTCACTGCTTGAGGATCTCAACATCTTATCAACTCAAAATACTGGCATCATTGTCAAAGCTTCATGCAATGTTTCCTAAATGTATCCTCACTGGGTTTCTGGCTGCCATAAATAGATGCTTGCAGCAGTGCTGAGCTCAAACTACAGAGGAAGAATTTATGACGTATGAATTTTGCATCTTTTTTGTTACCAGAACCAGTACAACATAATTATTCCTCCAAATTTGGTGCTGAGTTGTGATGGTGGCTTCAATGCTTCATACCCGAGTTACAGTAGGGTTATAAAAACAAAAAAAACAAAAAACAAAAAACAAGGAACTTATAATATAGTAAATTTTTTGAAAAAAAGGTGTTGAAAATCTATTATTTTGCAGAGAAACAACGAATTTAAATGTCAATTTTTATATGTGATGGTCTCTTAACAAAGAACAAGAAAATTCTATTCAAAATAAAACCCCCAATGTTTGCTGGGACACACTTATTCTGTACATGCCACTTCTGTCCTTTGCTAATAATAGAAAACCAAATGAGGAAGGAGGGCTGTTACAACTAAACTTGAAGGCTTCTCTTAAAGGTTTTTATTTCTTTAACTTCATATTATTATTTTTATAATAAATAATGCTTTTTTCAAATCCATGTATTCACCTGCTTCCCCTCCATGACCTCCTTTCTGGTGTTTTAACTATATAAAAGAGTTTTGATTATTTTAAATATCTCATTTTCTCATAATAAAAAAAAATGTTAAATATTCTGAGCCATCATTTTGTTTTCTGTGACTAATATTGCCCTGTAACTCTGCATGTGAGTGATAAAAAGTTTCCAAACCAAATATAGGAAGAGATTTTAAAAGAAACTGTATATTTTTTTGTACACCTAAAGCAACTTGTTTTGCCCTAATTGCTTGATGAATCACATGAATTTTGAAAACAAGTCTATCTTCATATTTTATGTATTTTTTGGTAAGAGAGAATATTTTAAGCAGTCATATTATACTCTTTTATTTATTACTGTAAATTTTGGTTTAATAAAAATTATCCTGTAGAAGCTAGGCAGATAGTGAGTATAAGTGGAGTAATTAGACAAAAAGAATTCTGGGAAGAAAAGCAGAGTAGAGGCCAGCTACATGCAGAAGAGCAAAATTATAATGCTGTACTGAAGAAAAATATCAAGCCAAGTAGCTAAACATAGATAAGAATCATGGGTTAGTTTAAGAATATAAGTTATTAAGTAATATGCCTGAGATATAGGCCAAAAAGTCTCTAATATAGGCCTTTGTGTGATTATTTGGGACTAAATGACTGTGGGATTACCTGGGTGGAACAGAATACATTCTGATAACATTATCCCAAGTGTATCCATGTGACATATAAGAAAGGAAGGTCTAAAATCAACTGAATCTGCAGTAGAAGATGGTTATGAGCCTCTTAATTTGGTTACTGAAAGATCAACTCAGATCACCCCAAAGAAGAATACATAATCTGAATTTTCCCCATTTCCATAGTACTTTTTACCAAATAAAATAAGTCTTTCAAAAAACTAACAACAAAAACAAAATGTAAATGAACAAGAAAGCAATCAAATGATTCATGGGAACATGGTACATCAATGGTAAGGTGGTGTATATGTTAAATTTACAGTACAAATTTAATACAATCAAATAACATTTTCAACAATTTATTACAGAATTCCTAATCTCAATGTTAAATGCAAAGTGTAAACACTCAGAACGCTCAGTTGGATTATAAAAATAATACACTTGTTGAGATCATGTGAATCCTATATTTACTACAAAGCTACAACAATAAAAAATATGTATTATATTTGTAAAATAATATCAAAATTAGAAAGAGTTAAAAATAAAAGCATAAAAATATTGTCAACTTTTAAACAAAAGACCAAAGGAAATTAAGCCAGGAAAAGTGTGATCTTTACCTAATAATTTTATTTGTATAGATGTTAACACAGACTTTATAACTTCCATAAAATTAACTCAAAGTGACCCATAAGCTGCTATGTTTCAGGCCCTCCAGCTCTTGATATTTCCTTCAAAAAGAATGGGAACTCTCTTGGCAAATGGATGTCATCTTATACTATGAATGTACAAACAATCATGTCATATTGTTACTTCAGGCATCAAGCCTCACTGATGCCCAGTCACCAACCCGTGTGGAAAAATAATTTAATGGCTCTTTCTTGTCATATGGGTTATCCACCATATCTATCTGCCCCCAAACACTCAGAACTGAAATATCTCTGTTCCTCAGAAACATGATTTCTCCCCCGGGACTGAACAGTCCTGAATCAGATAAAAATTGCTATCAGAAAATTCAAAGATTTAATCATCTATTTCTGAAGGATGAACTTCAACCCTTCTTTCTGCCAGTTTCCAAAAATTCATATCATTTATAAGACAAATTTTAAACTGGAGTCCAATGTTGTGAACTTCTGAAAACCAGGCTATCCATTTTCTAATCTCTATTCCAGTAAAAGCAAAGCTGTGTGTACACACTAGACACAGATATGACAAGGATCAGAGCTTCCCATAGCCAGGGTGGTGTAGCCTGCTCTTCCCCACAGAATCTATACTGAGGGAATCTCAGAAAAGAAAGGCCTCTGCTAAGGTCACCACATGGACCAACAGAACCACATCAAGCTCATGGTTGATCACAGTCACAGAAACTCTGACAGCTCAGCAAAGTGGCTCCACCAAGTTTGCGGTCAATGGTCTTTGTACTCACCATGGCATGGCTTGTGGTCTCCCTCAAAGTTCCCTAAGCAGAGCCAGATAAAAATAATTCTAAAAAGAACTTGCAAGCGACTTAACACTGGTGTTCCTAATTGCGAACCCTTCCCAGAGCAGCACATTATCTAAGGCCACTGGGAACCAGGACAGGAGCAAGTGCACTAGTGGGTGATCAGAGCAAATGACACAGAGGGATGAGGTCTTTCCAGCTCTGCCTTCCCACCCGAGTGTCAGATGGTTATGGGGTTTTAGTAGAAATTTTCCAGTCTCCCAGAGCACACCCCTTTTCCTTTTCCAATGCATACAGTTCTTTGTGTACAAATTCCAATACACACAGATGATGTGGTGGGACCAATCCTTTCCTTCATGGCTGGGAAGACTTGTGTCCAAACACAGGTTATAGTCACATAGTTAATGTGTAACTGCCATTAAAAATATACAGGTCATAAATTAGAAAATAATGAGCAGTCAATAGTAGGGTTTGCAGACAGGTCAGAGACTGTGAAACTGATGTAGTCATAATCTCAAAAAGTATTTGAAAAGCTGACACAGAATTTATGGCCATATGTTCTAGGGACTAGCGATCCATATCAGAGCAAACAAAAGATTACTCACAGCTTTTTTCTAAGGATACACACCTTACACAAGAAAAATAACAGTCCTATTAGGCAGAACAACACTATTTTACCTAGATTTCAATATTCATTGAACAAGTGTAACTAGACATTTGATTGTAGAATATTTTCAGTCCTTTATCCAGATGATTGAATACTCTATTCCATGTATTCCAAGATATGAGTACTCAGGACACTTATGGATCATCCTTAGTTGATTATATGACTCCATATTGCTAATCTCTACTGTGTTGAAGAAAGAAAACTCTAATCCACTATCCTGCCCATCCCATTCTGCACAGTCATGACAGTAACTCTTTCCTTGAATAGGTCCCTCTTCAATTGTATCATCTCCCCCAAAATGCCAGAGTGACTATGTGGTGGGATTCAGGTGTCAGCTGATAAGGTCAAAAGACACTTATCCAGGGTCCCAGGCCCATGAAGGGGGCATGGAAACCCCATTGATAAGGGGCTTCTGGAAGACAAGAAGCTCTCTTCCTGGTTCCTGGCTGTTGGAGAGACAGGATTGGAATCCATCGTCCGTCCATCACTCGTCCACCATTCCAGACTCCAGTCCCTGTTCAGGTGCTACTATAAACTGTTACCTGTACCGTGAGGTGAGTGTTGGTTTATACATTAATAAATATCTATCCGGTATTGGTGCCTTCTAAGTACACTCCACCTACATCTGGCGCCCAATGTCTCCTGGACCTTCCCCCGCCCACAGGTTGTGGTCCACGGATCCACAGGCCAGGCTTAGAAAGCACATGGATCAGGTTTTGAGTGCGGGCAGGTCAAATTTAGAGCACAGGACACATCTGCCCAGAGCGGGAATGCGGATTTCCCCATTGCTGTAGGCCCAGCCCCATGTCTGCTTGGTTTGGTGCCAACGGTGACCCCGCCCAGTGGTCCTGCATTTGCTTGAAACAGCAGGCGCACACAGCATTTCGCTGTTCAGGCCGGGCAGTCCCCCGCAGTTACTTGAAACAGCCACGCAGCATTTCCCTGAGCCTGCAGGGCTCGGTTTGTAATTTTTGGATACTATGATATAAAGCATATTACGGGGATACCACACAATCCTACAGGACAGGCAGATGTGGAGAGATCTCACCACACATTAAAAGAGATGCTTTATAAACAAAAGATAAAATGAAAAAACCCAGAGAGAGGTTGCACAGTGCCTTATTGACTTTAAATTTTCTTAATGCTGATGAAAAGGGAACATCAGCTGCTGTGAGACATTGGGTAGTAGAGAAATCCTCTGAGTTAAATCAACCCATCTACTTCAAAGATGTGTTGACTTCAGAGTGGAAGCCGGAATATGTGCTTCGATGGGGTAGGGGTTTTGCTCTTGTTTCAACAGGGACAGAAAAGATATGGGTACCAACAAAACTAATAAAAGTCCGCTTTGAAAAGGAGTCCCTTCCTGAGGAAGAGATGTAATTGCTCACCCTTGATATGACAAATGGATTACATGGTAAGGAAACCACTTTTAACAAACTGGGGGCAGGCTCTCAATTTTGTCTTTACAGGAAAACGGATACAACTATTTTTAAGACATTGACTAGACATTGAATAATTACTCACCTGGGATCGAGGAGAGATTGATGATGAAGGAATGTAAACGATGGACTATGAGACCAACTGATACGCATATGCACTACTGGGTGATCTCTCAATTCTTACTGCTTTGCATCTTGCATCTATACCTACAAAAAAAAAAAAAGAAAACGTGGTCCTGATTTAACTATTAATAGGGCTGGATTTGGACTGGGAGCAAGTGGCATTCTCCCTCTCTAAACCCAAGCATATTGTTAATGAAAATGTGAAGAATTCTGTCTCATATCAGAAATGCCACCTGGTATGAGACAGAAGAAAGAAGGTTTAGGGACCAATATTATTGCGACTTCATCTTAAAACTTGTTTCTCTCTGTATCTGTACCTTTCAAACATCCTGTCTGCATACAATCTCCTGGAGTCTTAGAAGATATGAATATCTTCTTTGAGTATCAACAATGCTTAAATTTTCCATTGTAAATAACATTTCCTTCTATCAGATAGCTACAAAGAATCTGGAACTGAGATGGGGCCCCCACAGCAACAACTCCTATTAGTGAAACAAGAATAACACAGAGAGTATGAGAGAGAGAATAAGAGACAGGTACACATACAGACAGAGGCAAAAATAGAAAAATCAAGAACCTGGTGCACACCAATCAATAATTGTTTTCAGGAAATAGACTATTCAAAAACAGCTGCAAAATAGCTCTTTATGATTATCCTTCAGATCACACTTCTAATTAGGTTACCAGATGGAGTTAACCACTATTCTAAGAATGGTTATAGATGTATGTGGTCAGTCCATTAAGAACTAACCATTGTTTTAGCTTTTACAGGATCCCAAAGAGATGCCATCGCCCTTAAGTCAGCAGGAAGCAACCTTATGAAGGACTACGCCCCCTTTCCCAATAAGTTTTATGCTCTGAGGGTTGTGGTTAATTATTATTCTAATTGAATAGGTATAAGTTAAAACTGGGTGAAGGACAGAACTATAATATAGCATCAAGGATCTCTTTTGAAGAAGAGAGGGGGGATAGATAGGATAGGTAAAGGTAGACTGTTCTACCTACCTATACATCATTCTAGCTGAATGTATGAGCTAAGCTAAAGACAATTTGCACTGGTATAGATATGTGTATATTGATATGTTTAATTGTGATAATTTGTACATTGGTACAAAGTTTAATCTGAGATTGCTTTATATAACCAAAGCAACTTGTATTTCGATATAAATCTGAATCTGTAACTATTATGTAAAACTAAATCTGAAATTATTATATTTTATGTATGCTTCTACCTCTGTTTAAAATATTTGCACATCATTGTCATGTATACTATGCAATTACTACCTTCATTTAACTATACTAGATATAATGTATGATTGCGCTAGTTATGATATATGCACAAGATGTTTTCTATACCTCTCTTTAAATGATATATATATGTATTTATGTGTCTAAAACGTTGTGGCCACTTTACCTGGTAACATACCCCTGGCTAATGTTTGATAGTCCTACTAAAGGTCATTGTTCAGGGATTGTACATCCCTTATATAGGTATTCTAATTTTTAGTACAGGGTTTATTCCTTAAGACGATAAAAACTACTGTCAACATTACTTAAGGTACCATATCCCAGTCATCTCAGATACAGGTTAGAATATCATAGATAGACAGAAATCTTCAACCATTTCATAGACCCAGAGAATATGACATTTAACATTTGAAATTCAGCCATAAGAGGCACAACAACTCCTGGTGTCACTGCTCCTTTCCTGAGATGGTATGAACATCGAGGATACTCCATTGGAGTTTGTACTTTTGGCAGAGAATGGCCGGTTGAGTAAGGAACTGTCCTTACCTTGATTGCTGACAGTACACACATGGTGTCAAGCTGGACGAACAAGTTGATAGATGGAGACTGACAAAACCTGCCTAGACAGGATAAGACAGTCCCTCCAAAATTGTCCTGCTTGTGAAAAGATCTGTCAGATACCATAGGCCTGTAGCCAATATGATAGATGCTCCAATGGCACACAAATCCAGCGGTGATTGTCCAGGTAGCTGTGTTGCTGTCCTCTCCCAAATTTTGGAAGCCACTGCTTCCATGTACTTCTGACTTTCAGGTGATTCACCTTCCTTCTCGGGTTTTGAAGAGGTTGAAGAATGGGTATGTAAGGTTATCACCCTATTATCCCTTAGATAAGAACACTCAGGAGTTGAATTTTCACTTTTCCAGATTAACCTTTTGAAGTAATTCTTATACCCTACCATCTACCAATATTCTAGAACTATTTGATGTACCTTATATAGGTTAGGTTTTGATTAGAATTTGTACTTTATCCTCTCCTAGATACTACCTCATAATAATTCCTATTGTACATAGTCTTAGTTTAGAACCTTCTTAGTTAGACAAAAGGGGGAGATGTGGTGGGATTCAGGTGTCAGCTGATAAGGTCAAAAGACACTTAACCAGGGTCCAAGGCCCCTGAAGGGGGTGTGGAAACCCAACTGATAAGGGGCTTCTGGAAGACAAGAAGCTCTCTTCCTGGTTCCTGGCTGTTGGAGAGACAGGATCGGAATCCATCGTCCGTCCATCACTCGTCCACCATTCCAGACTCCAGTCCCTGTTCAGGTGCTACTATAAACTGTTACCTGTACCGTGAGGTGAGTGTTGGTTTATACTTTAATAAATATCTATCTGGTATTGGTGCCTTCTAAGTACACTCTGCCTACATGACTACACTGGCAGAGACACATTAACTGCTCTATTTTTCCATTTTCACTGATCAGTCAAGGTTCACATTCACACTAATAGTTGCAAGACTGTTTTTTCAGCACTAAGCAGCAGAGACAGAATTTGGTGTTCAATTCAATTCTCCATGACACAGCATGAGTCAAATATATACAACAGGAGACATTGATACACAAAGAAATCAATAATAAAGAACATTTGAGCTAAAAGGAATAAAGACCCCAGCAAGCATGAACCCACTAACATCCCTGTTGATAAGACCCTAAAATCACATGTTCTACACTCTCCTCTAAACCTACATATCAGTCTGCAACCTAAGTGGTTCCCTTAGACATGAAATCTGCCACCTGCTATTGGACCAAATCCAGCTTCCTGAGACACAGAATCTAATCTCCAATTGAACAAAGAGATCAGATTGGACCTAGAGTTCAGCTATCTAAAACATGGACATGTTCAAAGCAGATTGGACCAAGATTCCCCAATTAGAGGAAGAAATGGGTAGACAACCATATAATAATATATTCAAAAACATAAAGAATAATGTGGCACCACCCAAACTTAGCAGTTTCACTACAGAAAGGTCTGAACATCACAATGTAAAAGTTAACAACCTTAGATATAACTTTATGAACACAATGGAAAAATTTATAGATGAAATAGAAAATTCCCTTAAAGAACTCAAAGATAAAAAACAAAAAATGAAAAGAAATTAGTAATCCATTAAAAAAACAGGAAAAAGTACTCAAACAGGTGAATGAAAGAGATAAATATTTGAAAACTGAAATAGAAGCAATAAGGAATCTGCAACCTAGGTAATGGTGGAAATAAAACTCTGAGAACTGCAGATAGATGCATAACCAACAGGATGCAGGAAAGAAGGAAGAATCTCAGGCATGAAAGATACAATAGAGAAGCCAACAAACTCATAACACAAAATGTCCAGGAAATCTGGGACATCATGAAAAGACAAATCCTAAGAATAAAAGGTATAGAAGAAGAAGAACCAGCTCAAAGCACAGAAAATGTGGCAAGTGAATCATAGAAGAAAACTTTTTTCAACCTAAAGAACGAAATATCTATGAATATACAAGAATCTTTCAGAACACCAAATAAGCTGGATTCCCCCCCAAAATGTGCACTCACCATATAATAATCAAACCACTAACATACAGAATAAAAATAAATATCAAGGACTGCAGAGCAAAAAGGTCAAGTAATGTCTAAAGTCAGATCCATCAGAAAAACCGCTGACATTATAATGGAGACTCTATGAGCCAGAAGTTCCTTGACATTTGTTATGTAGACACTAAGGTATCATAGATAGCAGCCTAGACTACTATAATCAACAAAACTCTCAATGTGCACCAACAAAGTAAACAGGATATTCCATGGCAAAATCAGATTTATCCACTACCTATCCACAAATCCAGGCCTACAAAAATCACTAGAAAAGATATTTCAACCTATGGAAGCTAGATGCACTCACAGCACAAGAAATAGAGAATCCCACACCAGCAAATCCCAAAAAAGGGGAAACCATATACACTACCACCAAAAAAATTAACAGGAATTAGAAACCATGGGGTCATTACTATTCTATAATACCAATGTGCTAAATTCTCTTATCAAAAGACACGGGATAGCAGAATGGATATGAAAAAGAATCAGTCTACATACAAGAATACAAGAAACACACCTCAATTCAAAGACATACTATCTCAAAGTATAGGCATGGAGAAAGACTAGCCAGTCAATAAATTTAAGAGGCAAGTTGCTGTAGCTATTTTAATACCTAACAAAATAAACTTCAAACCAGGATAAAAATAGATCAGGAAGGACAATTTGTTGTAAAAGTCAATTTATTGTAGATATGAGCAAGAGTAGTACTGGCATTCTCATTTTTTATGATTCAAATGGACTCTAAGTTAGCATTAATCACTTTAGGAATGAAATATCATCAAGATAAACCACTGATTTAAATTAAGATAGGGTGTCACAAGAACAAAAATTTTAGAGCACAGTATTTTAGCATTTTTAGGGATGGACAAGATATAGTAAGCATTTTTGATTATAAGAAGTCTAAAGTGTAGTATGTAAATGAAACGTGAAAACCACAAAATACTACTAAAGCAACATATTGGGGATATTGGGGGATTTGGGATGTAGCTCACACAGTGGAGTGTTTGACCTCAGATCACATGACCAGCATGTGTAACAGTTGTGGTACAGACTTGTAATCCAAGCTCTTCTTGAAACATAGACGGATCAGAAGTTAAGAAATTCAAAGGTTGTCAGGGTCCGTATGGGCTACCTGAGCACTTGTTTTAAAAAACACTCAGCAAGTAAGAGTAGTGGTTCCTTTTCTAGGGGACTTGGAATTGATTTTCAGCACCCACATAAAAAATCGCAACCAACTTTAATCCCAGTTTCAAGGAATCTGACACCTATTTAGATAACAGAAACCTCTATAGATAACAGAAACAAATATATATATATATATCCACAAAGTAAAATTATAGGAAACTTTAAATTAAAGCTACTATCTTCCATTAGGACATTTTCTAAGAAAAAATGTGGGGCAGGAATGGCTCCATAGTGGTTTCTGCTTTAAATACACAAAGGCAAATTAGCTTTAAATACACAAAGGCAAATTAGAAAAACAAGCACCAAGATTGTATCCATATATTTCCTTGGCTGAATCAGAGTCAGATACACCCTGGATTCTGGATATATTTAACCTCTTCCTCTCATTCCCAACCAGGGCCCCTTAAACTCACAGAAAACACCAAACTGATCTTGAACGTCAACTTGGCAAGGCATTGAGTGTCCCTACATAGAACACAATCTGTTCTTGGTGACTTAGAAGAATGTATTCTGGGACTGTAGAAAAACTTGTCCTTCTTGGTGCATTGTTACTGTTAAGGAAAATTTATATGAACTTTTTAATACAAATACTGTCTTTACATGTTTATAGGATTGAAAATGCATCCTGCATTTAAGCAGTCCACGCACATGAATTTTAACTTCCAAGTGAAAAAATAGGAAATATCTATTGTATCAACTGTCCAGTTGTAAGCAAGTGCAACATTTGTTACCAGATTTCACATTTGCTGCAGCACAGAAACATTGATTTAGTCATATATTATGGGAGAAATGACTGCGAAGATGGATGTTGTACTATGCACACAATATACAGACTTATAATCTAAGCACTTTTTGTGTTCAGCCACACAATTTGGTCTATGATCACTGACAACATAAATTAAACCATGCTAGAAAATTAAAAAATAATGCCCTACCCTGATCATATTCCTTTTATAATGGTGACTCCAATAGCTGATTGCCTACCCTTTATACCTTGAAGGGTACACAATAAATTATTCCTCATATTTTTATTCTAATGACTGATGCAATGTTCCACATGCAAATCCCTTTCTTATGCCTGCATTTCATAGTCAACTATATTAACCAAACGGATAATTTTGAGACATTGAGGTGGTACAGTTATTTACATTAAGAACAGTGAAGATGGAGTACAGAAGAGGGCAAGGTTATTCCCTAAAAAGGAACAGACTGGAATAAAAGCCACCTTAGTCTATAAAGAGCTTGTACAATAAACACTTTGTTAACAGTTTGGAAATGCATCTCTTTTAAACTTAGTAAGCCTTCCCAGGGAGATATCACTTAACACACTTAGGAGATTAATACAAAAACATATCGTTAATGATTACATGCACCAATCTCTGGGAAATGCTCAAAAAGGAGGCAGCCTACACATATTTTTATATTCAACATATGCTGTCATCCTTTGGCCTTTAGCTTCATGCCCCAGGTTGCACTTTTAATAATTTAAATAGAAAAGGTAACTTGTAGGTTTAACGACTTAGGCAGATGGGGGTTACAGAGATGAGGTATGCCTAGAAAGTTCTAAGTACCAGTGACCAGAGTGACAGGATCCTGAGGTGAAGATAGCAGGGGATGAGAATGATAGAAAAAGTAGAAGGGAGAAATGAAAAGCAATGGGTGTACTGTGCACAAGCTATGTTGCATGCCATGTAAACTTATTAAGAAGAACATTTTGTGTAAGACTTCTATAGAAAAAAAAATGTAGAAAATGGATGACTGCCATAAAGCCAGCAGAAACAAGCATTCAGTGGGGCAGAATCATGAAGCAGGATCATAGAAGGAGAACATAGGATATGTCAAGACCATTACTGACTAAGGCCACAGTGGCCTTGAGACTGAGGGTAATAACCACAGCTCCATGTGGTTCTTAGAATTTTGCCATAATTGTCAGTTGTTTCAGATCATTACCAGTTTTTCCAAGCATATTTCTGGATTTAGGGAAGGAGCTCTATTTTATTGCTAATATATCAGGCTATAGGGGGACGGAAAAATGTCCTGAGGGCATAAATGAAAGCCTAGCTGGATAAGGCCGGTCTTTAATGTGGGGCCCAGAGCCGGTTGACCACACAGCTGTGAGGACAGGTTTAATGAAAGAGAGACAGACATCAGGTTCTAAATGGCAGCACCTGGATATTCCAGGAAAGGCCTGTGAACAGACACCATCCAGAGAGGAGCCAGGATCGAAGGGGAAATACCTGATATTCCAATCATTCTTTTCCTGGGAAAGAGACATTAACAATAGAACAGATGGTCTTCAGGTACACATTTGCTAATCTGATAATACAGGTAAACCCTTAGGGCCCCTGCTAAATATTCAAACATTCCTAAAATTCAAAGCAGTCGGTTAAATCATACCAGGTACCCCTAGTCCAAGCTTGCACCAATCCCAGGACTGTAACTCCATAGCTCTGAAGCCCCTAGAGACTCTCCCAATAACAATTCTTTTCACATGCTGCTCAGGGTACCTCCTCTCCTACTGCATCAGGTACATGGCATGACCCAATCTAGCCTGTCCATAGACACTTTCTGCTGTTGCATCAGATCTGGTGTCTCAGTGGTCTTTTGAGGGGTCTGGGCTCTGAACACAACACTTAACAAGCAACTTTTACTTATTAAATAGTTGTCACGTGGTGTCATACTGCCCAACTGGCAGAACTATGCTTCTGTAAAAAATAAAACTAGACTTTTATGGCACACAAGACCTTAAGGTTGCTTGGGATCCTGTAAATGTCTCAACGAGTAGCTTGCTAGAGTCTCTTTTTTGATATAGGGATGTGTGTGCCTAGTGGCTGGCTGTAAATCACATATGGCTCCTTTGTTAACGGTTTGGAGCCAAATGTCTAGAGAATTCTGTGAGTACCCTACCATCTTAATCTCTAACCGGCATGGTTAGCAAACACTTATCTTGGGGTATTTTAGAGGCAGGAGTCCCTAGCTAAACTCTATTGTGTGAGACTTTCTATTTCTGAAGTATTGGTAAATTTTTTATATCATTAATACTAGTCTTCTCCATCATACCTTACTAGTGGAGTACTACCAAACACATGAAATATCTTTTATAACCTACATGAGGTAAACCATCAATGAATCTACTTAAAAGTTAAATGTAAAGTGCTAATCCTCTAGGTGTTACTGGAGAAAGTAGACCTCTCCCCAAATTTGGCTATCTTCTATATCTGTTTGGTGCACCAAACCATGTTGACTTTGACTAAAATATGTTTCTATACACAGCTTCTTGGTTCCATTTCTATGAACAGATTAAGCTAATAAAGCCCCAGTGAGATCAGCACCTCCCACAGGGTTACTGTGCTTAAAGACACAGTCCAATATTTTCTGGAGCCTGAATTCCACCTCAGAGACACCTTTTTTTTTTTTTTTTAAATAAGATTAGCAGTGATAAGCATTTCAATAACACTTGGGCCTGACTCCATTAGTGACCAGACTATCTATTTGGACTCCAAAAGCACATTTTCTTCTTCCTCCTGGGAACAATGTGGACAGGAGCTTATACAGTATACAGGCCACTATAGTATGCAGGGTGGAGTAACTTCCTGTCACACAGTTGGAAAAGGGCCTGGAATATTAACAACTAAATAGAGATTTAAATGCACCAATATAACTCTTCTACATCACAGCTTATAGTTATGAGATGCCTTTTTGCAACATCTACAATTTAACTCCAAATTGATATCACATGTAAATGTTAATTTTGTAGTGCAGAACTTCTATAACATACTTAAAACTAAGCTACTTTGAGTACGACACCTGATGTAGGCTTTGAAAGGTTTCCCTAAGGCCCTGGTATATTCAGAAAGAAACAGAACTCTTTCTCTAAATTAGGGTGTTTGCATGGTAGAGTTGGTATAGGTTTCTTGGCCCAGAGACTTTGGGGATTATTTTAGATTGTGACAACTCTCCTCTTTCTACACATGAGGCTGTGATTATCAGTCCAAAAAACCACTGTTGACTTTGGTTATAATGACCGTTTACTCATTGTACTTCTTTGAGTCCAACATTGTCTGACTAACATACTCCTGTATTTCTATATAGATTTTAAAACCTGAACATATTGGTTTACAATTAACAAAAGATTTGAGGTTCAATTTGATAGAAACTGTCAGTCATCCTGGGATAGGTCTATGAGATTGGAAGCAAGAGCTAAGAAGTACTGTGCTTTGTTCCTTCATCTCACCAATGCTACCACTCAGGCTAAACTATCCAATCAGAGACTCCAGCAAACTTGCCAATTAGATGTGAGTGTACTTCTGGGAACCAGACTTCTAGGTCAGCATCTTTCCTAAGGAAGTCAGAAGTTGTCTTGGGTTTTATGGTGGTAAGAGAGCAAGTCAGCTTGGCAACTGCACTGTGGTGACCAAGAAACATCTCTACACAGACACGGAGGAGTTGCTGGGCATGCTGAGCAAGGAGCTGCTGTCCCCAGACTGTCTGGAGTGGCCATCTCGGTCAAGGAAGTTGGTTTGTTGAGCTCTTTAATTATTCAGCGGGATCCAGTGGATATACAGAGAGTTCTGTATGTTCCTGATGGTCCTGCATGGTCCAACAACTTTTTGGGCCAGAGCAGCATCTTCTGCATAACTTTACTCCAGTGCATGTTTTGCACAGAGCATTTGGAGCAGAACTTTGCTTAGAAAGAACTATATTGTTGAGGTCATTATAAAATTTTATATTGATGGTATTGCTGCTCTACGAGGCTGCTTTGACAAACTCTCCAGCCAACAAGTCACTAGGGTCATGAGAGGCAGGCACTCAGCTGCAAATCTAGAAAACACTCATGAAGATCCTGAATTTATTTCTGAAAGTGCTTACATATTTTTTTCAGGCCAGCATTCAAACACAGCATAGTGGAAAATATTCAACTATTATCTTGAGAAAACCCCATGCTGCCCTAGAGTCAGGCAGCAGGCAGCTTCACTATCACACCATTTACCTATTGCTAGCTCAGACAGTAAGATAATAAATTCTTCCCCTGGGCTTATCAGACTAGTCTCATGCTCATCAAGGCTAAAGCAAGGAGCAAGCTAAACTAATTAGTACTCTAGAATAGCTAAGTCACTGTGATTCTTTTATCTTGCAAGTCAGTAGGGGAAACTGAGCCATTCCATGAGAACCTGTGGTGTGAGTATGAATTCTATCATCCACATCCTGTCTCATAGTGCAAGGAGGGAAAGAAAACTTACCCGTTTTTGGCGAACCAGCCACTGGTTTCACTAATCAGGGGAGTGTGCAGGATTTTACTCTGTAAACTTCTGCACCCAATAAGGAGTTCACAATCAGATTGAGAGCTATAGGCAAACAGATCATGCCTAGCAAAACACATGCTCCAACAACCAAGGTTAAAGACCGAGTTATAACCTCAAATGATTCAGATTAATAAAAACTTTTTTTAATTTCTAAACTTTTAATTAAGTAAAATCCCTTGCAGGAATGTGCAGTACTTGTCTATTCCAGAGGTAGTTAGTTTGACTACCAAGAATAGCCATCACAACAGCAATGACAGAGGAAATGACAAAAATTTCTTCCCTGCAGAAGGCACTGAAAGAATGACAGTTATTTCAAAAACAACGCTTTTCCTAAACAAAAGAATGGGGATTTTACTTAGGGAGGCTGCACATGTTCACAAATAGTTCTCTCTCTTCCTAAGCATGTTCAGCTAAGAAGTCCAGTTCTGAACATGATCACAATTTAGGAACAGAGAAATTTAGGGGCCTTCTCACTTCAAAATTATGCAGGAAGATATATAAATTATAAAAATGATGGGAAAACACCTCTGGCATGTTCATCTTGTACCACAATGTTTTATCTGAAAATCAAGGAAATGATACTGTCAAATTAGATTGTTTGGAAGCCTATGTTGCTTGTTCATCATGATGTTTCATTTAAAGGACAAGATGTATCAATGTCACAATTTTCACAAAAACAAAGTTCAGACAGCAGGATTGGATAAAATGTTAAGGGACTGTCATCTATAAAGACTGTGTTCACTGTTCTTAGTTGGGTGCTTCTATTGAAATATATTGAGCTAAAACCAAATCTACTTATGCCTCTTTGAAAGCTGGCTAACAGAAGGTCAGAACTTCTTCCATGCAATAAAGAAGAGATTTTTTAACTATCCATGGCTGCTGTCTCTCTTAGGCTTGGGACATTACTCTAGAAATTTCATTCTTTTTTTTTTTTTTTTTTTTTGCTTTCTTGAACCTGTTTTTAATTTTACTTTTGTGAGTGATTGGCCTGCATGAGTCTGTTCACAGAACCTACAAATGCCAGAAGAAGGCAGAAGATGACTGACTGGGTGTGCTCTTACAGCAAATGGTTAGCTATTATGTGGGTTCCGGGAATAGAACACGGGTTCTCTGTACCAACAATCAGTACAATTATTTACTGATCTATCCCTCTAGCCTGCTTTGTAATTAAAAAAATATTTTATATATTTTATTTGAAAGATATTATATCATTTTACCCTTTCTACTCTACACTCCATCTCTTCTCAAATACATCCCATCTGACATTTCTTCTTATAAAGTATGTATAAACGAGTATGCTGAAATATAAAAATGCAACCTGCCAAGTATGTTTTTGTTGCTTTCATGTATATGTATGCAGGTCTGATAACATAATAGAGAACAGAAAAAATACACATTAGTGACACAGAAGAGAACTCAAACTTGTATATCCAAGATTACTATTAAGAGTGTGCTTAAATAATAGGCTTTGCCAATGTCTATAAGTTGATACGTATATTATATTCATTTAGAGCAGAAAAGAGGAAAATGATGTAGTCTCATTTCTAATAAATGGATAAAAATAGCCTGACTTGATGAAACTTTTGAAAAACTATTCATTTGACTGTAAATTTTATGGTTCATTCCTATGAAACATAATATTTCCAACCATGGTCATAAAAGTCCTGTGTTAATCATAACATGAAACACATTTAGACTCTTAAAATTCATAGCCCTTAAAGTTTTCACATTTAAAAAGCCTACTGTCTCCTGAACATTTATTCTATGAGAAAAACTGAGTAACAGACACTGTTTTCAGAAAGGGAAGAATAGGAGCATCCCAAATAACCAATTTAGGAAAACCAAAAGTGAAAGCTAAGCTTCTGTTATTCCCAGTTTAAACAAATTCCTGTTTATCTTTGGTCAAATTCTGAGGATGTTAATGATATTCTTAGTCTCTCCTGTCATGAGGTGGTTGGTCCCATGTTTCAGGCTTTGCCACTTACAGCACACAGAAATTTCCTATAATGCCAATTATATTTCCAACCTGGAATCATTCTTGGTTATCTTATGGTTCTAGAATTTACCATACCTTCAGGTAAATCTGAGAAAAGATTCAATTTTAGTCATATCTCAAATGTGCCATGTTTGAGACCAAAATATTCCAAACTTTTACAATATGGACTGATTCTTTCCCCAGATATATGCAGCAATTTCTGAGGACATTGTTTAAAGTACAGTGAAGAACTCTTCTGACCTAAGCTTTTACTTTATTAAAACAGTTCTCTTCAGGAAATTACCTCGGACCCTTTAGCCAAAGAAAAGAAGAGGCAGATAGAGACCCAGAGAAGAAGACAGAGATATTGAGAGACTCCCAATAAAATGAAATTTATTAACTCACTCACCAAACCTGTAACATGGCTTTGTATGAATTTAAGTTTTGGGCATCCTCACAAGGACACACTATTACAAAAACTTTTTTCAACTAATATCAGTGCCAAATCTATGACAAAAAAATAAATCTCCTCTAACCCAGATGTTGTGACACGAGGCAAAGGCTTTTGGATCTCTGCAAGGTTCAAGCCTAGCTTCTCTGCTACTCAGTAATTTTCAGGCCAGATATGGTTAGAAATTAAGACAGTGTTTCAAAACAGTTTCACCACAATACACTCTACTTAATAAACTTCAGGTCTGTGAAAAATAGTTTACAGATAAAGTACTTATCCTACAAGTATCCCTTTACTTTGATACTATAAAGACAATTGACACACTGCATTCATATAATCCCATGCTTTTAAAGCAAGATAAATGACAGAAAAATAGAATTCTATGAGCCTATATACATATGATAGCAACTGGGGCTCCTGTTTTAAACATGCTGAAAGGAAGGAACTGAGACTCAACATATTTCTGTGACTTTTACAGCCAAACCAACACACACATGCATACCTTTCTGCACATGAATTAGAACATACAGTCATAAGCAAATGCACAATAAGATTTTATTTGGATGATTTGGGATACACCTTTATTCCAATACGTGGGTGGAAGAACCAGACAGTATGCTAAGAGTTTGAGGCCACCCTCATCTACATTCTGAGTTCAAAGACAGCCAGAAATAGATACCCTATGTCACAAAAACAAAATTTCACCTCTGATGCATATTTACTTATTCTCAAATCCTTTTTCAAAATGTACTATTTTACCCTCAGCAGAGGTACTGAGGTTCCAAACAATACCTCTTAAAAGCATTTCAGGTGTCAGCCACCTGTACCCTTCAAATAATTCACAGAAAAAAATATAGCAAATTATGATAGAAGAACCAGGCAGATCTTTCTGAATTCAAGCCAGTAGGTTCTACAAAGTGAATATAATTGGAAGACATTTCTCAATAAAGCATGCACACGCGTGCACACACACACACACACACACACACACACACACACACACACACACACTCAAAATGTTAACTATGTATTTGGGCATTTTTGTTTAAGACATTAAAAATCTTTCACAAGCCAAAAACCTATACCCTATACTTTAATGAATAATATATACTAAATTTTTTATCACAAATTACAGTAAATATTTATATCTAAACCATTAGCTTATTATTCTTAGTATAACAATTTTCTGCACAAGAGGAAGCATTCAAGCAACTGTCATATTTAATTAAATTTCAAGAGAACTAGAAGTAGAAGAAATTTTATGCCATTTAAATTATTAGGTGTTTGTCTCCATTCATTTTATAAAAACCAATATTAATCTTTACTTGAAATGTTTTCTAAATTTAAAACATTTTAACTAGTTGATTTGTAAAGTTTGCACAATTTATTTTGACACTAAGACTCAGAATTTACAACCTGAAACAATACCTATTAAATATTCTAGCTATCAGTCATCCAATGAAATACTTTTTAAAATTTAAAAATTAGAAAATTCCTAAGTATTTTATTAAAGTTATTAAAATAACATTTTATTTTCAATTTTACTATGATCAAATGCTAAAAAGAGGTAGTTGATATATACTTATACTATTACTTATTGTTCTATTATTACATTTAGTTAAATAGTTGTTATTGTATTTTTATAAAATGAAGAGTGACTCTAGTGGATTACTACATTTTCTATTAAAAACACACGAGGAGCAGCTACACAAGCCTGTGTGCATAATATGATTGTATCAAAAGTAAACTCTCTAATGAGTAATGTACTGTTAGGATTTTTATTGCTGTACTTATGGCAATTCTTATTTAAAAAAAAGCATTTAATTGAGGTGACATACATTTTGTGAGGTTTAGTCCATTATCATCATGGTACAACATGGTGGCATGCATGCAGACAAGGTGCTATACAGAGTAGAAGCTAGGTATTGTACACCTTGACATGCAGGCAACAGGAAGTATTGTGGGACACTGGACACAGAATATATGAGACCACAAAGCCCTACCACATAGAGACACAGTTCCTCTAAAAAGGCCATAAACAGTGCAACAAAATCGCAGCCTCTAGTAATGCCAGTCCCTATGAGCTTATGGGGTCAATTATATTCAAACTACCATATATATTAAGTACTAATGTTCACAGGGGTGTATAATATTTCCTTTTACGTGGTTAAACAATAAATTCATACTATTGAGAAAAACTAAAATTATGTCTGTTTCCACACCATGAAAATTTTGGTAGAACCCAGCTAAAGTCACATGATTGATTATATAAAATTTTCCACTTACATTTAACCCAATGTGGCAAGAATAGCAAGATTGATCTTTGTTCTTGACTTGGACAGGGTGGCTAGTAAGCTACTTCCTTAACACTGGTTATGTGTTTAGAGACTCCTGTTTTAATAACTTTGAATCCAATTTTGCTTTTTGAAGAGAAGCTTCCTGATTCCGGCTTAGAGGCAAAATACTTGTGAGTCTTTTTAAGAGGCCCTGCTGCCTAATACTTAAATAGAGTTAATGAGCAGCAGATGGAAATGATCCAGAGTACCTGGGCTGAAAAGAAAGATTCTATGAAATTAGACTAGGAGCTGGGTGGAGCCATCCACCCATCCTACCAACCTTGAATTTCGGCAGATTAAAGGTGTGTTCAGAAACAGAAAAAAAATAGAAGAATATGGGTGGAGTCAATCACCCTAGCCAAGCTAAGGTATGGTCAGAAACAAAAAGTTAAGAAGTAAATATACAGTAAAGACAGTTTTTTAAAAAGTCTAAGTAGTTTAGAGTGTGATGAAAAAATATATATACATAGGCTTAGAGAAAGAAAAGAAAAGGTAGAGAAAGCCTTTAAAACAGAAATACAGTAAAATGAATAAATTAGACATATAAAGATGGAAAATACAAAGAGTGTCTGGATACCATATATTATTCCCTTATCTTTAAGCTTCTTGACTGAAAATGACTTAGTTAAAGCTGCTAAAAGACAGTTGATTATAAATGCTGTTGGATTAATTCAACCTATATATTTTGTAAATGAGTTTACTTTAAAATTGAAATGCAAAGATATGCTACTTTGGAGAAGAGGTTTTCCTTTTATTTTCACAGAAAATGAGAGGCTATGGATTTATTCCTGGATAAAGAACATAAAGTTTGATAGAGGAAGACCCCATGAAAAATCTCCAATGGAAATGGATGGACCAGATGATTCAGCATTTCAGAGCACCTCTGTTGAAGTTTCCAGAGCTCTGTATCCAAAATAATTTCAAGGAGACTGGCTGTGATGACCCAGACTTACAGACTACTCTACTAAAAACTTGTCCACAATCCTACATTTTTCTTTGGATTCCTATGGGATTGGCAATGGCCCCATTCAGCAGGAAGTAGCCTAGAGAACAATGCCCACATTCCCAAAACATGGATTATGGATGTTTGTGTTTATTTACAGTGTTGTTTATAAGTTGTTATAGATAATGGAGGGAAAAGAATAGTAGATTTGGAGTTCTTTTGTTTTAAAAAGAGAAAAGGGGATATGTGGGAGATTGTGTTGTTACACTGTATATAATTGTCCCATCCACTATTTTAATAAAAAGCGCTGATTGGCCAAAGGCAGGCCGGAAGTGTGGGTGGGGCTACCAGACTAAGAACTCTGAGAACAGGAAACACAGAGCAGAATGCCAGGAAGAAGCCAGAAGAAGCAGAGGCAACTATGCTGCTCTAAGAAAAGGTACCCAGCCACATGGCTGAACAAGATAAGAGTCATGTGTTAGATGAAGGGTAGAGAGCTAGCAAGTTATATGCCTGGGCTCTAGGCCGATCAGACTAAAACTACTGTAAGCATCTGTGAGTCTCTGTGGGTCTGTGTGTCACTGTGGGACTGTGGGACTGAGAGTCTGTGGGTCTAAACCTTGAGGTTAGTCCAAAATTCTGGACCAGAAACCTCATACTACACCTGCTGGCAATGGAATTTGGTTCTAGAAAGAACAGGTGGGACACCTTTTTACAATTTCCTGGGCTTGTTGCCAAGTGGGAGAAATCTTTTTTTAATCCTTTGCAATTGACTTGATGCTTTTTATGAAACTCTGAGGCCTCTAGTACATTTCCTATTAATTTATCAATATCATCATTACCTTGTGCTAAAGGACCTGGCAGACCCATATGGGATCGAACATGTGTTATATAAAAGGGAGGATTTCTAGTCCTGATTATTTCTTGTAACTGAATAAATAATGAAGTTAATTCTGATTAATCATTAATGAAATCAGCTGTTTCAATGTGTAGAACAACTCTTTCTGCATACTGAGAGTCAGTGTCTATGTTAAGAGGTTCAGTAAAGTCCATTTATACCATCATGATAGCATATAATTCTGACTTTTGAACATAATTATCAGGCCTTTGAGCCACTTCACTTATATGTTCTGATTTGTAACCTGCCTTTCCTTTTTTGATTGCATGAGTATAAAATGTACGGGCTCCAGAAATTGGTTTATCTTGTACAATACAAGGGAGACTCCAATTAGTTTTCTTTAGAAATTCAATTCTTTTGCTATGAGGATTTTTGTTGTTAATATCTCCCCCAAAATTACTGCATGCTCTTTGCCAAGGTTCACTTTCTACCCATAATTGGTCAATCTGTTCATTAGTTAAAGGTTCAACAATTTCTGCTGGGTCCATTCCTGTCGATTGACGAAGCCTTAATTTTCCTTTAAAAATAAGTTCAGAAATCTTTTCCCATATGTCTTTAATTTCTTACTCGGTTTATGTGGAAGAAACATCTATTCCAATATAACATTTTCCCTTTGCATCAAAATTTCTGTAGGAGAATGCTTATAGGGCAAGATAACTAGAATGCAATTAAGGTCTGGATTCACATGATCCACATATGCCTCCTGTAATTTCTTTTCCACCAAAGCCAATTCTTTCTCAGCTTCAGGTGACAAATCTTTCAGACTATTTAAGTCCTTGTCACCATTTAAGGTTTTGAACAAATTATCTAGTTCATCATTTTTAATTCCAATAGTGGATCGTAAGTTGGCAATGTCCCCTAGTAGTCTTTGAAAATCATTAACTGCCTTCAATCTAACTCTCCTGATCGGTACCTTTTGGGGTCTGACTTTTTGTTCGACTTTTTTATATCCTAAATAATTAATGGAATCCCCTCTTTGTATTTTTTCTGGGGCAATCTGTAATCCCCAAGGAGGCAAAATTCTTTTCACTTCTTCAAAAATGTTTTCTAACGTATTAATATTTGAATCGGCCAACAAGATGTTTTCCATGTAATGATAAATTAAAGATTGTGGGAATTTGTTATGTATTTGTTGTATTGGCTTTTGTACAAAATACTGACACAGAGTAGGGCTATTCAGCATTCCTTGAGGGAGAACCCTCCACTGGAATCTCTTTACAGGCTGAGAATTATTATAAGTGGGCACTGTAAAGGCAATTTTTTCTTTGTCTTGTTCTTGTAAAGGTATTGTAAAAAATCAGTCATTTAAATCAGTAACTATAATAGGCCATTATTTAGGTAACAGAGAAAGCAAAGGAATCCAGATTGTAGAAAGCCCATTGGATGGATCACCTTGTTTATCGCCTTTAGGTCTGTTACCATTCTCCACTTTCCAGATTTCTTCTTAATAACAAATACAGGATAATTCTAAGGGCTGGTTGATTCTTCTGTATGCTGAGCATTTAACTGTTCCTGTACCAGCTGCTTTAAGGCCTGCAATTTCTCTTTTCTTAGAGGCCGTTGATGAACCCATATAGGCTTCTCTGTTAACCATTTTAGAGGTAGTGCTGTGGGTGTTTTTGAAACACCAGCAGCTTGTTTGCCTTGTTTCTGTATAACCTGAATGATCTGTGACTGTTTCTCATAATACCTTCTAATGTTTTTTTTCTGGAACCATATGCTAGTTTATGGCTTATTTCTGTATTTGGAGGAATATTAATCTGTGTGCTCCACTGTTGTAGTAAATATTGTCCCCATAAATTTATGGCAATGTCAGCCACATATGGCATCTATATTCCTCTCTGTCTTTCTGGTCCTACACACTCAAGCCATCTTGCACTTTGTTTTACCTGGGATATTGACCCAATACCCCAAAACTGTACATTTACCTCCTGAAGGGGCCAACTTGGATGCCATGACTCTGGTGAAATTATGGATATGTCCATGCCTGAATCCAATAAGCCTTCAGTAATAACACCATTTATTTGTACTTTTAATTTTGGCCTTTGTTCATTGATAGCAGTTTGCCAAAATATTCGCTTTATAATTTTTCCTGAATTTTTTTCTGTAGATTTTCTAACATCCCCTGTTGTATGTCTTTTTAAAATAGGTTTTAATCTTTTTAATTGTTTCCTTTTTAAGGTGTTTCCTCCACAATGGCAGGGTAAGGCTGGATTGGATTTGATATGGGGACTTTTGAAAGCCCCCTTGGGGCATTTCCCAAGGGCAGAAAGTTACCTTGTCTGTTCCTTTTGATCTGCATTCATTAGTCCAATGTCTTCATTTTCCACACCTTTTGCATATTCCAGAAGGGAGAGGTGTTCTCTTGGGATTATCCCTACCAAAAGCATTGTTTCTGGGAATGCCTTGTTTACAATCTCTTTTTATGTGACCTTCCCTTCCACAATTGTAGCATTTAACATTGTGACTTTTTCCTTATACCTCTTGAAATAACCTTTCCTACCCAGTTATCATCACAGTTAAAGAGTTAAAGCTCTAGATTAATTGTCTCATGAATCCAATCCTCCAAGGGTGCTGACCTTGCTTTTAAATGTCCAATTACTCTTTTACATTATGAATTAGCATTCTCAAAAGCCAGCAATTCAATTATTATGCACCTAACTTATGAATCTAGTGCCATTCTGTATACTACTGCAGTTAATCTATGCAAAAATCTTTTGTAAAATTTTTTTTTGGGGGGGGAGGTTTTCTTTTCTATCTCTCAATAACCCTGAATTTCTCAACATGATTTCAGGCAGTTATAAGCCTAGTTAGAAGAAAAGCAACTGCAATATGACATATCATCATACCACCTATAAACTAAATGAAAGAAAGGTTTTTTTTTAAGCTACACAGGAAAGTCTTAACACTATCCACAAAAATATCTTCTCTCTTTGTTTAAGGATAAATATGAAACATTAAAGAACCTTAAAGACTAAGAAATAAAGAAATCTAACAAGAGTAACATCTTACTGTGGGAAAACCCACAAATGAAGTAAGCTAAAAGCTAATAAAAAAAATTAAGTAAAGGACTTGATATATTTACTGAAATCATATTCAAGAAAAATATTTACAATTATCAAACAATCATTTTTAAGGAAGGAAGCAGCTCAATGGTAGAGCAACTGCCTAGTACGGGAGTCCTGCTTGAATTTCAAATCCAAGATTAAAATGATCTAGAAATAATGGGATATCTAAGATATGCAAAAATCAAGAATATAAAAACAAATTAGCTTCTAAAATGAAAAGATGAGTAATAATTATAATTTAGACATAATTTGTAGAGACATGATCCAAAAGGGACAAATAGCAGACATAAAACACATAGATCTGGATAAAAAAAATTCTGTCAGAACTATGATTTTTCTCAAGAATAAAACTAGAACTTTATGGTATACTAAGCTTGATTGTGATCCTGTTATGCCTCAATGAACAGCTTGTTAAAGTTTTCTATGTCTACTTTCATGTTTTCTATATGTCCTATATTTACTTTTGAATTTTGTAAGCTTACTTTTATTTTATGTCTTTCTATATTTGCTATCCTTTTGTAAATGAGTCATTAGGCCTTCTCAATGTCTGTTCACAAATGAGACCAAAATTTGTAAATGTCTGAAAATGCTCTAATTGGATCTGTAGAAAGTCCACAGACTGGGGAACGGAAAAATGTCTGTTTTGGTTGATTTGTATTTTATTTGCAAGTTGGCACCTCAATTTTAGTTTTAACGGATAGAACCAGGATGTCTTGTTTGTTCTGTTTGTCATCTTCTATCTTATGATTCTGTTTGTCCTTTTTCTGACTCATGTGACCTAACAGTATGGGACAGAGAAAGAGTACTTTTACCCTGCACCATTAATTCCTAGCTTTCTGACAAAAAAAGCAGAGGCAGTGGTACAAGCTCCTGGAGAGCATGAGAGGATGGTCAGGGTGAGGGCTGTCAGTGTCTAGTTTCTGGGTGCTGTGGTGGTTCCTGAGAATCTTAAGGCTCAGACATTACTGGTTTGGGGCCTGGCAAATGTGCAAGATTCTGTAGGCTAGAGACTTTTCAATATAAAGAAAGCAGAAGCCAGTGGGGGCCTTTTGGAACTCACATCTTGCCTGAACTAGGGCACAAGTGAGACTCAGAGCTAGTGGATAATGGCCCCATGGAACAAATAGCCAAGAAGTGGCCTACAGAGGTCCACTTCCAGTGTAGTCAGAACAAGATGGGAACTCACTTCCATTCTGCTTCTCAGCTGAATTTGATACAGGCAAAGGTGGGATTGGTTGAGTGGCTGCAGACACACAACTACTCAGGCAGGTGATGTCACCTTCTTTCAACAATATCTTGGCTGCCACCAGTACTTTTAACCCCTTTCTGTCCTGAAACTGTTTTTTTTTTTTTTTTTTTTTTTAAAAATCTTTGTTTTATATAGGAAAAAATATAGTTTTTGGTCATTTAGATCCAATGGTTTATGGATATCTGTTATCATTTGGAGGGGTAGGTTACAAATTATTCTTGATGATGATTTTAAAAACCTACTGCTAGTTCAGATGCTTCACTACAGGGTTGATGCAAATTTAGAGTTAGAGCTTCCTCCTTCAGTACCCTTTATATATGTAGGCAGCCACCAGAATATATGAACCAGATCAAAGTAAGCTCCTAGATTTTGTTTGATTTTAATTATTGGTACTTTCAAGACAAGTTTTAGGACTCTTTCTAAAGACCAGGCTGGTCCCACATTCTTAAAATCCAACTGTGTCTGCTCCTGGGTGCTAGCATTAAAGATGTGCACAGTAAATTGCTTTTACACTTGGTGTGTTGAAGAGAAAAATGGCTAGGTTGTTGCCATATTTGGTCAGCCACAATGTTGGCAGCCAGCATTGCTAAGGTTAATAACCTTCTGTTCCCATGCTGTTTGCCTTTCTCACACATGAGGGAGTGTGGGGCCTGCCCTGGGGGTTAACCACCAAACCTGACCAAGGTTTGACTCCGAGGGAAGAGAGTTTCTGCCTAAAGCTGCTGAGCTATGGGAACTCTGTTGTTATCCTGTGTCTAGGGCTGCTTTGATCATTCAGATCCAATGAGATAAATGTTTGTCATCTTATAGAGGTTTGGTTACAAATTATTATTGGTTAAGATAAAGAAAAAAATTTACCAACTTCAGATGTTTCATGTTGCTAAGGTGTAGACATGTTTCTGCTCTAGATTATTAAGAGAAACCACAAGAAGGACTATGGTAGAAGTTTTTATGCTGTACAGAAAATGAGAGAAGCAGAAGTCTGGAAGAAAGAGGTAAATAAAGATGGCTGAAGAACCAGAGGGACAGACTGAAGGTATATAAATATTGGAGAAGGTCAGAAGTGTGGTGATATATTATATATTTAAAAAAACTGGTCCAGAATGTCAGAGAACAGATCTGCCCACAGTCAAACTGGGAGAGTCAGAGAGTAACTCATGCCTTTAACTCCAGCATGTGGAAACATGTCCAGGAGTGGTGACACCATGCCCTTCATCCCATAACTTCAGAGACAGATCTTTCCATGTTTCTATGAGTTCAAGCCCTAAGGACCACAGAGTAGTAGCTCACACCTTTAATCTTAACTCTGGAATATGCTGCAGAGTTGTACCTGGATGTGAAACAACTGGGCGGAGAAGGTATTTAAGGCAGGCATAGGAAGACATAGACTTATTCTGTAGAAGGGATGAGGAGTGAAGATGAGGAAGCTGGAAGATGCTTTTACCTTGAGAAGTTGGCTGTGTGAGATTTGACTGTGGTCTGTTCCCTCTCTCAGACATTAGAGCTTTTCCCCAATATCTGGCTCTAAGCTTTCATTTAATAACAACTAGAATTCAGGATACACAGAGGTGATATAGATTTTTTTTTTTTGCTGTGGTTTCTCATTAGCTGCAGATACTAGATTTAAAAAGAAACTGTAAAATAAGTTAAAAGTTTATCCATAACAGAGTAATTCTCTTTGGTTTTCTTCATTTTAAAAGTGGCTGATGATTCTTCACTGTAAAATGTTTATGATATATGTATGGTTATAAGAACATTTATGTTACTTAGATTTAATTCTATGTGTAATTAAGCTAGCTTTAACTCTGTATAAGTATGTATGTAACTTGGATCCAACTCTGCGTATGTGTGAATATAAATATTTTTTAGAAAGACATGTCTAGGTCAAAGACTACATTTCCTAGTCCTAATAAGCTCCCTGGTCATTGTATTTTCTTCTAAACTAAGGAACCAAAAAAGCCTTGAGTATTTTGGTTTGAATATTCTGCTTGTTTAATGAGATGTTAAAGTTATACCTTTCTCTCACAGCTAAACTGTTGTATTTAAATGTCAGACAGGTGATGAGGGTTTTACAAACCTAAAGGGTTATAGCCCATATGTTTCTACCTTTCTAAGGTATAAAAAAACATTTTTACAGGGGTAGTGTAGAAAGGCTTGCATGTCAGATGTTTGCATTGAAATGTGGAGCAATAGTAAAATGGAGTTGTGAAATAGCAATAAAAATGTCTACTGGGGAGTAACTACTACATAGGCAACTATAAGAAGAGGCCAAAGCTCTGAGAAAGTTGAAAACCAGCAACTCTGAAAATGTCTCTCCCTACTCAAGGTCTATTCTGGCTTAAGAATGGATGTCTAGACTAACTTCATTAAGCTTAAGCTACTTAAATAAACCAAGTTGTATAAATGTTTTTGTTTTTGATACTAGGAAAAGTTTCAATTCACTATCATTATTCTGAGAGCTAAATTGTGAAGTCCTTGTCTTATGAAAGCTGCTAACATATAAAAGGCTTTTAGGAAACACAAGCATTCAGTTATTTATATAAATATTCAAAGTTCTTTAATTGTATCCATGCTAAGTACTGATGTGATTAATTACAGGGATGAGATTTATTTAGTCCATTGTATATATTTTTAGGGTTGAGCTTACAAGTAACTAGAAACAAAGTTTGTCTATTCAGATATACCTTGGAAGCCCTCATACTTCAGAGATCTGCAGAATATGGCTTATTATATCAGACAGAGACTCCCAGATCCTAACAGTGACCCAAGGTCTCCAAAGAAGATCATGAGGCACCATGTTGCCTGTCTCCATCAAGGTTGTGGCAGTGCTGACCTGGCCCTATTATAATGCCTGCTGCCACGACCTGACATCAACGGTGAACAGCTGCAGGACATCAGAGAATTAATTGGACCCTTTGCCTTACTCAAAGTAAGGTCAGTCTACACCTCTATGTCCCTCTAACCATGAGAAAAACTCCCACCTTATGGACCAGGAAGGTGAAGTTTTATGCTGTTCTAATACTTCTGTCTCCAACTATGAGGATACCTGGGCATGACTAACTGGGAATGGAGTGCTCTCTTGTTTTTAGTAGATTCGGATGCTACTCAGACTGTACTGAGGTATAATTAATCCTTCTCACATCTCTGCAAGTATTGACAGCTAGGCTAGCTATAACTTTGTAAGCTTGGAAGCATCATAGAACCAGATCCTTTTGCAAGGTGATAGTGAGCTCATTTTATATATATAAAATAAAGACTTGCTTTTTATAAAGTGACTCAAGAGATTGGTAATACTAATCTGAAGTTCATATGAATTACAAAAAGACTATATATATCTTGTATGAGCTTCAGAGAATCATAAAATGTGGATCCACTTCACAGAGGTCAAAATGATTCCAGAAAGTACAGCCTAAGTTGTCTCCACCTGTGTCTATTTCTTAGGATGATATTTTTCTCTCATGGTTTTGGGACTCAGGCCCTTCCCAGTTCCTAAGACTGGACTTAAAATTTAAAAATACATACAAAAAAATTTTAACTTTTGTTCCTAGTTTTTTTTTTTTTTTAAACATGTCTCAATAGATTTCTACTTGGCTGGCATACACAATCCGTTCCAAAGGAATATAAGCTCTGGACTTGCTGAAAGCTCATGTGGACCAATTCAACCAGCACAGGTTGTTTCCTGTCTCCACAACTGGGTCAGGTAACTACACGCCTCTCACAGATGTCCCATTGTCCAGCCTTTTTCTACCCTTTCAGCCATTTTGGGCAATGCCTCACTATCAGCTTGAAGCAGTTATGGAAAAGAACATATTGTCCTTGGTTCCCTGCCCATAATTGGTTGAAATGCAGAGTTAAAAGGAAACTTTCTGACATAGGAGATAAAATGACTACCTATAATGACCTTTGACATACTAGGAATCTGCACACTTGATCTTCTTCATGCTGAATCAAAAAGTTATTATATGGCCTTAAAATTATTACTATAAAAATTGGGATGTAGTCAATGATCAGAACCAGAGTGACTTAAGAATGGCAATAGATTCAAATGTCACTGCCCTAGAGAACTGTTAGCTAATGGTTCCCTTTGAATGTCTGGGCAGGCAAGACTTGTCATTTGTACTTGACAAGGCAGGAATGTGGGGCCCAGAAGCTCTTAACCACACATCGGCCATGGCAGGTTTAATGAAAGCCAGGCAAAACACAGGTTCTTGCTGGAAGTACCTGGTGGTCCAAGGAAGGGACAGACAAAAGGGCCAAGGAGCAGATACCACCCAGGGGGAGCCAGCACCTAAAGGAAAATACCTGACATTCCAATCATTCACTTCCTGAGAAGGGGACAGATAGTCTCCAGGTATACATGCATATCAGCTGACACAGGGAAACAATTACTGCTAAATTTTGAACTGTCTTTAGAATTCAGAGTAGCCAATGAATTCATAACAGGTACCCCAGGCCCAAGCATGAAACAATCCCAGGACTGTAACCCCAAAGCCCTAAATCCCCTAGAAACCTTCCCCCAATAAAAGCCTTGCCTTGTGCTGCTCAGTGTTGCTCCTACTCTCCACCACTGTGTGGGGATGAGTGACTCAAGCCAACTTGTCAATAAAAAGACTACTTGCTGTTGCATTGGACCAATCCATTGGTGGTCTTTATGGGGGGTCTGGACTCAGGGCACAACATCCTTAGTTAAATTCTATTTTGTGAGTCTATAAAAGATACACATACTCTCAACTCAGGAACTCCTCCTGGACTTACTGTATGGAGAGAGTGCTAGGATGAGTTCCCTGCCAGGCTTGTATTGTGCACTCAATTAACCTTACATTTGCATTTCAGGTTCCTGAGACTCCAGTGATCTCTCTGGGGGTGCAGTAAAAGCATGATACAGTTTCTAACAAATATGTTTATATACACAGTTTCCTACTCTCATTTCTGGGAGCAGAATCAGGCCACAGATATTGAGAGGCATCATAGCTGGGGTCAGGGAGTTTCAAAGACCTTGTGAAACTTTGCATCACAAGAGATTTTGGCTGTAGTTTTCCACCCAGGTCCCCAAAGGAACCACCACACTGTCTCCTGCACCTCACCATCTTTTTCTCCCCAACTGTGGACAGCAGCCCTTCACTCACCATGTTGTGATTTCCCAGATCAGCCATGTTACCTGCTCAGCTCTCTGTAGTAGCACAACCAGCACAGCACACAAAGCTCTGATGCCACCTCTGCCTCTAGTAGCAACAGGAAGAAACCTGTATTACTTCTGACTGATGGGTCACCTGGAGTGCCTTAATTTGCTAGTGAGGCCTGAGTGACAAAAGCACCTCCCATAGGGTTTCACTGTACTTAAAGACACAGTGCCAATTGTTACTGACCATTCCTTTTATCCCAGAAAAAGACTTTTTCTAGATCAGGAGAGATATGTATTTCAATAACACTTGCCCCTGGCTCCAATAGCAATCCCTGGATCTTCCTGCACTCCACAGGCACTTTCTGTTCTTCTCCAGCTGAGAGCAGTCCATGGGTATTTTGGGGCCCAGATGTTATAGGTTTGAGGCCTGTCAACATGCAACAAGCTGAAGTGTAGAGACTTTGCAGTGAAAAGGAAGCAAAAGTCAACTGGGGCCTTTTAGAATTCAGACATCACCGGAACCAGGGTGCAAGTCAGACTGAGAGCTACTGAGTCCTGCCCTGATGGAACTCACAGCCAAAATGTGGTCTACACTGGCTTATTTCTAGTGGACCAGATCAAGGTGGGAAGTCACTTTCATTTTGCTGTTCAGGTAGACTTGATCAAAGGCACAGGTAGAATTGGTTGAGGGGCAGCAGAGATGCAGAGCTACTCAGGCAGTTGATGACACCTCCCCACACCAGAGTCCTGGCTGACACCAGTCCCTTAATCCCTTTCTGTCCTGAAAGTATTTTACAAAACAGCTTTTATTTTATTAGAGGAAATTCAGATCCAATAGGTCATGGATGTCTGTCATCATTTGGCGGGTTGGTTACAAATTATTGGTTAAGAAAAGAATAAAACAAACTGTTCCACAACAGTGTTTATGCAATTGTAGAATCAGGGTTTCCTCATTCAATACCCCATATATATATATATATATATATATATATATATATATATATATATATATATATATATATATATATAGGCTGCCACCAAATGAGCAAATGAAATTAAAGATGGATCTTATGATTGGTTTGATTTTATTATTTGTTACTTTTGAGACAGGGTTTATCTGTGTGGTCCTGTAACTTATTCTGTATACAAGGCTGGTCTCACATTCATAAAATACAATGGCTTCTGCCTCTGAGTGCTGGTATTAAAGGTATGGACAGCCAACAAGCAGCTGAAGGTCGATCTCATCACCTCAAATAATCCAGAGAAAGATGGTTCTTTCATTTAAAAAAAAATAAAAGAAATTCCTCACAGGGGTACCTAATTCTTTGGGTTTTAGTAAATTCCAGATGCTGTCAAGTAGACTACCAAGAATAGCTATCACAACAGTCAAGACAGAAGAAAGGAGAAAAATATCTTACCTGCCATAGAAATGTAGAGTGTGGGAGCTATTTCCAAAATGATGCTTTTCTTAAACAAAGGAGGCATGTGGATTTTACTTAGGGAGTTGGAACATGTTCATGTAGAGTTCACCCTATTCCTAAGCAGGCTAGGTTAATAAATCCATTGTAATGTAAATGCAGAGACATTTAAGGGAATTCTTACTTTAGAGCCATGCAGAAATATATGTAAATTATAAAAATTATGAAAAAAAATTCTGCAGGCATGTTCATCATGTACCAAAATGACTTAGTGAAAATCAGGTAAATGATACAGTGAAATAGATTGTTTTGGAACTTATGTGACCTGGGAATTTTGATAGTCAATCTAATAGATAAGTGTTCCAATGTACAAAAGATGGAGAACACTACTGTCTAGAATGTTTCCCCGTGCAGTTTAGACTGTGCACGGTTCTGTCCACTCTCTATTCGGGTGGGAATCTTTGCTCAACACACAAATCCTTCTCTTGATACTGTAATGAACAGCACACGATATGACTCAAACTGGTAATTTAAAAATTCAGTGGTGCTGCAGATTTGTAATCTAAGAATTTAGGCTGGTTTGTCAAAAGGATAGCAAAGGTAATGCCTTGTGGGGCTACAGACAGGGTTCAAGTCCTACTCAATTATCATGAGAGAGCTTGACCCAAATCTATTTTGAAGAAGACTAGAGACACAGTTATTCTAGAATATATATATTATATATATATTCTAGAATATACATATTATATATAGAATATATATATATATATATATATAGGCACATTAGACTTAATATGAATTGTGATTTGCTGGTTGTATATCAGGCAAGTCTCCTTCATTATGGAAATGTAGCTTTATAGCAGGTTAACTCTGGTTAACAAATATTTTCATTTTATACTATTCCCTAATAGATAAGATAGAGATAGCATCCTAATTATCCTTGAGGCAGTTAAATTGTTGCCCTTCCTTATGTGAATGGCACATTGTAACTTAATGTCTCTTAAAAACAGGTAAATTCTTACACCATCAATTCTATTTTAATCAATTCTACTCTTCTACATCACAGTTTAGCAGTGTAGTGATACTCTGCAATGATATATTATTCAAAAGCTCTACATAATTAAACCCAATTATGTATTTTAAACCTAATCAGGGCTCTCTAAATTTTGCAAATCTGCCTTCCACAGCAACCATACAAGCACTATAGGCACTTACATTTTATAGTGACATCAACAACAAGGATATGTCTAAGCAACATCCTGTCCCATTATTCTATTTAAACACAGCCAGTAGATTGAGGTTATTCAGAGGATGCCTCCCAGGCCCATGGACTTTAAAGGACCATTCTGGACCACACAAGACCAGCAGAAACACTCTTAACATTGTATCTAACCACTGTGGCCAACCCAATAAGGTAAGAACCTACCAAAATGGCTCTTTTGGCTCAGCTGTCCACTCTACCCAATCTGGGGACAGAAGCCCCTTCCTCACCATGACCAGCCATTCCTCCCTGTCCCTGGAAAGCATTTCCTTGCTCTCAAAGATGCAGCTGCCAAGCTGATGACTCTTTCCCCCACAATGGAACTCAAGGAGCACCACACAAGACAACTTCTGACTTCATCAGAACTGGAGCTGAGTCAGAAACCTGGCTCCCAAAAGTACTCTTCCATTTGATTAGTGGGTCTGCTGCAGGATCCAATTAGATAGTGAGGTCTGAGTGACAGCACTGGTGAGCTGAAGGAACAAAGCATCTTACTTCCCAGCCCTGGCTTCCAATCTGACAGACCTATCCCAGGTTAGCTGAAGATTCATGTCAAATTGGACATGTTCCTTTTGTTTATGGAAATCAATGGGTTAAGGTTTCAAAAGAAGTAAACAAATTTAGAAGGAGGCTAATCAGACAACATTGCACAAGAGCACATTTTAATTCAAGGACATTATAAACTAAGTCAACATTAGCCTTTGGACTAATAACTAAAGCCCCATGTATAGAAAGAGGTGGGTCCTCAGTATCTCAAGCAACTCTACTCCAAAGACCCTAGACCCAACCTCTAACAGCTCTACCAAGCATATTCCTGATTTTAAAGAATGATCTCTGTTCCTTTCTCAATATATTAAGGGCTTAGAGAAAACTTTCAAAGCCTAGGCCAGTTCTTATACTCAAAGACAGCTAGTTTTTAGTACATTCTAAGAGTTTTACACTAGAAATTTGACATCTAGGTGGAATATACATTTGGAGATAATGTGTGGAAGTTCTAAGAGTCATCTCAGATACTGGGTAGCACTCCACTATAAGCTGTGGTAAATTAAAATTTGTAATGTAAAATTTGTAATGTAAAAAATTGATGAATTATTAGAAGATATTCACACAATGTAAAATTTAATTAAGGAAGATCTGCCTCAAAAATAACCCAAAGATAAGTAGTACGTTAAAAAGGGATTTTCAAGATTGGGATGCTAGAATGCATATGTTCATTCACCTTTAATGTATATTCTTATTGGTCACATGTCTGCAATAATAACAGGTAATGTGATCCTAATTCATGGAGAAAGTAGAGCGACCTTCTGTGTAAAGATCTCTCTATAGTAAGCCATAGTTTTAAGAGGTAGTTTTAATTGTGTTGTAATGGAGGAGTACACATCAATTTGATGATGTTTGTTATATATCCACTGTTTATTTCATTGCCAATAAACATGGATATAGTAGTGATGCTATGGATTACATGAATACTTTATGTGTCTCATTTAAGGTTCAGTTTACCAGACTGTGCCAAGGAAATAGGAACTTATTTTATTATCTTTTACACAGTTTCAATTCAGCCCTCTTGTATTTGATTTCTGTTGCTCAGCACTGTCTTAAGACAACAACTGGCACCTTCCTAAGATAAACTTGCCTTCCTATAAATGAGGTTGACCACTAATTGTGCTGATTATTGATATTGCACCATAGAATGAGATATCTTTTCATGCTGACCATGCAACCTCTTTCCCAGGCAACTCTATGCACTTCAGCTCTAATGACATGTGATTTTGTGGTATGATGGGGAAACTAGAGTGTAGCCTGGAAAGATTTAGAAGGAGGTGGATTCTGCATTTGCACCTTTGAGAAAGTCAACTTAAAAGTGGTAATTTACCTTGAGTGACTAACTGAATAAATATGAAAACAATTTATCCGTCTGCTGCATAGAGGAAACACACCTCAACATTAAGTTAAAGATTACCACCTGCTAAATGATAAGTAAAAGTTTTTCCAAGCAAACTGACATAAGCATGTTTGTGTAGGCACTTTAGTATCAATCAAAATGTGTTGCTACCCTTTTGATGTGGAAATGCCTGAGTCATTTCTGGGGGCCTGAGCAGTGGGTGGCGGTGCCTGGGCAGCTAAGTGGTCTGAGGCGGCAGGTCTATGAGTCTCAGACCTATGGCCACCTGGGACTGAGAACCCCCACTACTACAGATGGTGCATCCAACATGGGTCGATTATCCACTTAATTCCTGAGAAAGTTTTTAAAGGGTTTTAGCAGAAACTGAGCAAAGGCAGCTTCCAAGTTGTGTATATGAAACAGGTCATTGTACAAAGGAAGCTTGGCAGCCAGGTCACATTCAAAATGGCACCAGCAGACTGGCGGCAGGCAGTGTATGCTGCAGCTGCAATCAGGTGGGTTCCTGAAATCTCACAGAAGACTCAGTAGCATGTGATTGATTTTAGATTTCTGCTTATTCTGAACAAAAAGGAAACAAAGACGGTTTCTTAGTAGCAGCATTTTCTTGGGTCTGCTCTGTTTGCTGGCCACGAACAGAGACACAGTCCCTTTAAGAGAACTTACTGATTCAGATTCCTCAGCAAAAACTATGAAGCTCTTTAAGAGAGTGTATTTTAAAAGCTCTTCTGGTTGAAAGATGATTAAGGATTCACAATAAAACAGATTCAGATGAAAAAAAAAACTGTAAACGGGTTACAATGTATGTAAAAGGTACATAGGCTTCAGAGAGAAAAGAAAGAGGTTAGAAAAAGTCTTTAAAGAGAGAAATAGAGTTATAAAAATATAATTAGCCACTTAAAGATGGAAAATAGACACAAAATCTGGATTTTGGCTGTTATTGTGTTTTCTTTTAATTTTTTAACTGTTAATGAGCTAACTGCAGAAAGACAATGGATTGCAAATACAAAGGCTACTAAATTAAACAAGAATATATATTTTAAAGGTATTTTGATTTTGAAATTTATGTCTAAGGATTTATTGCGTTGGAAGAGTTCTGCTTTTGTTTCCACAGAAGATGAGAACCTGCGGATTGCTTCCAGGCAAATGTGGTTTCATCAACCAAGACCCCCTGAAAAAACCTCTGATGGGAAGAGATGGCCATATCAGCTTCAAGACTACAGATTATGATCCAGTCTCAACAATCCATGAGATTTTCAATGCCCCTTAGTCAGCAAGAAGTAGTAATAGAAAACTATGCCCAAATTCCCCAAATATTGTTTCTAAATGTTTGTTTTCATTATAAATGGTTAATGGTCATAGTTAATCTCTTTCTAAAAAGAAAAGGGGGATATGGTATATGAATGATTTTTAAAAAATTAGATTATTGAATTTACTTAAATCAGGAAATCAGCTATTAATCTCAGAATGTTTTACATTGGTATGGATTTTGGTTTATTGATACAAATTTAGGGTCAATTTTGTTATGCTGTATGTGTTTTTCTACTCTTGTTTAAGATATGATGTTTATATAACTGATTTAAAATTGTAGTGTATAATTAAGAAATGCATGCATGTTAGATTTTTAGATATACAAAGATATATTTCAATTAGGTAGGTAATCTTCAAATACTTCTAAGACTTACAGAATATGGCATTTAAAATGTTTTAAGAGCTTAGACTTTTCTGGACAGTGAGACAGGTGTGCTCCTGGCAGTATTAATTTACTTCAACAAAAAAATGGGCATCAAAGAAACTCCACACGGAGTCTACACTCTTTGTGGCAATGGATAGCCACTAGCAAGAACCTGTTCTTATATTGACTGCTTGACAGTATGCTGTTTAAACTGGACATGCAGGTTCCATAGGAAGATGACCTCTGAACTTTGGCAGAACAAGCCGAGATGGTCCTTCAGGTTCCTGCTTTGCAGAGAAAACTGTCAGACATTCTTCAGGACTCGATGAGAAGCAACTGATGAACTGTGCCAGAATGGGCAGAGCAGATTTCCTGCTTCACTGAAATGAAAAGAGACTCTGGGCCTGTAGGCTGAAGATGGATGCCCCAACTTTATAAAGGAACTTTGGGTGACTGTCCAGGCAGATAGGTGTCATCTCTGTCCTTTCTAGATTTAAGAAGTCACTTGCACTTCTGGTTTACTTGGGTAAATATATCCTTCTGTGGTCTTTGATGTAGTTGAAGATTAGATAGTTATAGGTACAGTTTTTCTTAGTCATTTGAAAGGTATATTGGATATGAAACTTTAGATTCATAAAGATAAAGTAGATGATATAGTATTTTCTTTAATTTTGCTAAATACAAATAGACTAGATATTGTAACTATAATTCTTTCTTGATAGCTATTTTGTTATATGTAATTTTGCCATGTTAAAATTAAAACTTTCCTTTTTGATTAGATAGAAAGGGGGAAGTGATGTGGAAATGCCTTTCTGTATGCTGTGAATATCAATCTTTATAAAAAGGAGCTGTTTGGGGCCATTACAGGCACCATAGAAGAAGTAGGAGGAGGAATCAAAATAGGTAAGAAAGGAAGGGTGGATTCAGAGGCAGACAGAGCTAAAGCCGCCCAAGGAACAACATGTAGGAGCACAGGTGAGCCACAGGCCACATGGCAGACAGATTAATAGAAATGGATTGATTTAAGATGTAAGAGCTAGCTAGCAATGTGCCCGAGCCGTAGGCCAAACAGCATGAAGTTAATATAAGCGTCTGAGTCATTTCTGAGGGTCTGAGCGGTGGGCTTCTAAGCAGTCTCAGGTGTCAGGTCTGTGGGTCTGAATCTCTGGCCACCTGGGCCCAAAGAAACCCCACTACTACACCCTTTAAAGTTCCCTAAAAACCTTCAGAGGCAGAATACAATCCAGAATTCTATTTTATTTTAGTTCTAGAAGGATGTTTTTACAATAATGATCTTGGTATATATTTACTATTAAAATATAAATATATAGAAAATTGTAAAGGTACATCCTTTGATATAAATACCACTGACTTATCACTACTTTTTATATTTTGCTTACATTTTTTTCATGAAAATACAGAGCAGCAACATGATATAATTTTGAAAATAGTAGGTCAAGGGCCTTATACACTAAAAAGAAAAATGCTATTAATATATTATATGTACATGTAGTGTAGTTGCTCTAAGTTATGCAATGACCAACCACTAAAATGTAGATTACAAAAGAAAATATCTTAGATTTTATGAGCGAAGTGAGAAGCAAATGTGGTATACTTAATGTTACTGTACACTGGAAACACATATTGCTGCTTTTAATTAACACAGAGAAATTGAACTCATTCTCTTGAAAAATGTTTACATAGTCATACAATAACCTATAATACGATTTGACTAGAGAGAACAATAATAGCAAAAGAGTAAGTAATAATTTTAAAGCATCCTAATTCTGATACCATTAAGAATACTGGTATGTACACACCATCACCAAGAAACCAATGAACACACACATAACAGAACCCAGAATCAATCCACATAATTGTATAATATAAATCTTAATGACAGTTATATTTGACAGCATTAAGCCCTAGGATAACATGCAAACCTGTATATGCTTAATACATTAAGCATAAACAGACAAGACTATGTGAGTCATATCCTTGGACACACATGCAAATTAGTCTTGACAAATACATAAAGTGTTGAAAAATATGAGTGCTATGGGGTTGCCTCCGGAAACAAAGGCCGTTGTAACCAAGGCTAAAGACTAGTTTAATCCACAACATCTATAAATTAGAAAAAACCAACTATCTTTTATTTGTCCTCTGACATCAACAAAAGCATTGTAGAATCTGTGTGTGTATAAACAGAATACTGAACACGTGATTATATTAACAAGACATGTGACAAGTAGTATGCTTTTAATTTTTTACTCTCCTAGTAATAGGTCGCTTTCTAGGACCATATAGGCCTTACTCCTAGCCAATCTCTGATCCACTTATTTATCCCCAATTATTTCTACAATTTCTTTTAACTTAAATGGCTCTGTTGAATCTGATTTTCTCCATAAAACTATAATCAGTCCACTTAAGTTTTAAAATTTACCTTGCCCTCTAGCAACAAATATCATTCATATACATAAACTCTTGGACATTTTCATTTCTCACCAATCCTAATGTTTCATTTTTCTTCTTGTTTTGAATGCACATGTCTATGAATGTACAGATGTATGTATGGGGTGCATTGTTCATGATGGCGCAAGAGGACAACCTTTAGTGTTAGTCCTCAGTGGTCATCCTGAGATTTGATCTGAAATAAAGGTCAAAGTGTATGATACTTGGAACAGATCCTACCAACATTCAAAGTATCATTCTCTGTTTTATAGCTTTGAACAAACTTAGAAAAAGACAGAGATACGAGATGCTTTTGTAACCAAATACTGCAAAGTCTTGGAAAGAGGATCAAATAATTAGAAAAGCATAATGCTAAAATATAAATGAATTTTGAAGGTTTAGTTAGTTAATTTGGTTTTGATGTGATTTTCACTGCATAGCTCAGGCTGCCTCTTAACTCAGGGTCTTTATTTTGATTGTCCTTTTAGAAACATGACAGATATAAGTAAAAATTGATTAGGAAGAAAGACTTGAATTATAAGGATTTTTTTGATTAATGATTTACAAGGGAGGGCTTGGCCTCATTAATATACTACTCAGTACTGAGAAGATGGCACAGTAGTTTTAAAGAGAGCAAGCATAATTTTTAGATGTCCACTTTGTTTCTAATGGGAGAGGAAGGGTGTAGATTTGGATAGGAGGGAAAAGTCTGGGAGGAATTGGGATGGGAGAATTATAATCAAAATATATTACATAACAGTCTATTTTCAATTAAAACAAACAAACAAACAAACAAAAAACAAAAATGGAGAAGCCAGGAAGGAGAAGTCATTAAGCACTATTCTTCAAGGGTCTAAAATTAGTCCCTGTTTTCTGTCTTGAGTTCCTGATTGACTAGCCTGCATGATGCACTGTGAACTGGAGCTAGGTGAACTCAGTTAGTCTACAAGCATCCTTTGAAGTGGAAAAGAGGAAAAATGATAGGGGCATAGGACAGGAGGAAATAAGGGGTATGTTTGATCAAGATACACTATACTAAGGTATGAAATCCTAAAATAATAAAGGGCAGCTAATGTAGGAATCATAAACCCAAACTGGCAATAACCCTGAATTTCTCAACATGATATTGGTCAGTTATGAGCTTATGTAGAGGAAAAAGAAGTGCAACATGAATATTATCATAGAACCTATAAACTAAATGACTCTTAAGCCCTGAAAAGAAGTTAAACAAAAAGCTGCACAAAAAAGTATCAAAAAGTACCAAAAAGACAGTGTGCTGATTGTTCAGAAGCATTAATACAAAATAAAGAGGAATGGAAAAACCCAAACACATGACAGCAAGAATGCTGAAAATGGTTCCTGAATATTCTATATACCTTCAGAAGAAACCATTTCAGATCTTTTAACAGTCACTTAAAGATAGATTAATTGCTTGATCACCAAGGTCAGGACTGACTTCTTAAATCAGTGATCTCAATAAAAGATATTGTGAAATAGAAGGCAATTTGGTTTACCATGTTTCAAACAAAAATCAGATGTGACTAAAGACACAATGACCAAGTGGTTTTGTAACAAAAATCAGTCAAAACAGTCTACATGTCTTTTAAACACTGAACCATAGAAGATTTTATACTTTCAATGGGTTTACTTTACAAAATAAATTAATTGAAAAATGAGCAAGAGCCAGAGTTTGCTGATATAATATTGGCTTCTCACTTTTTTCTGATTCAAATGGACTCTCAGTTAGCAATAGTCACTTCAGGAATAAAGTTCCAAAAAATAAACCACTGTTTTAAATTAAAATAGGGATTCTCAAGAATAAAAAATGTAGAGCACAAGGCTTCAGTATTTTAGGGATGGGTGAAATATCATAAAAATCTTTGATTACCAAAAGACTATAGTATAGTATACAAACTATACATGAAAACCAAAAACTGCTATTAAGACAATATAATAGGGGCATGACATTTATCTTACATAGATAGTAGAGTGTTAGCCCTGCAATCATGTAACCAACAACACATGTAACAGCTATGAAAGTGGTGAACACTTGTAATCTCTACAGTTATAAAAACATAGAAGAATCTTAAAAGTTGAAGAATTCAAATGAGGTCAAGATCACTGTAGGCTACCTGAGAGTCTGTCTCAAAAAAAAATTAAACTAAATAAACGATAGCAATAATGCCAGAGACAAGATCAAACAGATTTCCTATGTTGGTGGCAGAAAAGGCTGAGCAATTAAGGACACTAATAAGTTTTCTCAGAGACCTAGATTAGATTACTAGCATCCACAGGGAAGCTCACATCCATCCTTAATCCTAATTTCAGGGAATCTGACATCTAATTCTCACCTCTATAGGTAACAGAAATGTAATTGGTATACATACAATATGTATGCAAAGGACAAGCATAGAAAAATATAAATAAAATATATTTTCTTCTAGTAAGAAATTTTCTGGTAAAAAGAGAAAGGAATGACTACATAATGAAAGAATTGACTGTGGTCTGTTTCTTCTCTCTGATATTCCAGCTTCCCCTCTAGTATCTGGCTTTGAGTTTGCATTAAATAACAGCTAGAATTTGTGTTACATCATAAATCTAAAAGCAAATAAGATTTTTTTAAAAAAGAAAAGCTGAGTAATAATAAAAATTTAAATTGAGTGTCCCTGGTCCAGAAGGTACAAACACACAGAGAGAGAGAGAGAGAGAGAGAGAGAGAGAGAGAGAGAGAGAGAGAGAGAGAGAGAGAGAGAGAGAGAGAGAGAGAGAGAGAGAAATCACACGAATTTAAATGAAAAATATCTGGCAAAACCATGATTTTTTTAAGAATAAAACTAGAACTTTATGGCCAACAGAATTTAAGGTTGCTTATGACCCTGTAATGAATGTCTCAATGAGTAGCTTGTTAGAGTCCCCTGTTTGATATAGGTTTATGCTTAGTGGCTGGTTGTAATCGTGAGTAGCCCTTTTGTAATGGTTTATACGCAAATGTCTGGACAATACTGTGTGTATCCTACCAACCTAACCTCTAACAGGACTGGTAGAGGTTATCTTGGGGGGGTGGGGTTAGAAGCAGTCAACCTTCAGCTAAATTCTATTTTGTGAGACCCCAATATCTTGTGCAATGGAAAATCCTACATATCATCAGTTCTACTGTTCTTTATCACATTTTACTAGTTGAGTGTTACCTAACACATGAGATGCCTTTTACAAACTTCATAAAACTAACCGTAAATAAATCTTACATGTACAGGTTGAATGCTAAGTGTTAGACATCTAGAAGGTACTTGACAAATTAGGATCTTCGTGTTTGACAACCAGCTTTCATTATACAGCAAAAGCATGTAAAAGTGGACAACAAAGATATTTCTACACACAGTTCCCTGCTTTCAATTCTCTGAGCAAACTTAAGTCACTGAGCAAAGTTATTCAGAGACGAGGCCGGGGTCAGGAAGTTTCAGGTGCCACGTGGGACTTCATACAACAGAAATTCTGGTTGCAGGTTTCCACCCAGATCCCTGAAACAGACACCTCTCTAGCCCTGCACCTCCCCATCTTTTTCACCCCATCTATGGACAACAGCCCTTCCCTTACCATGTTGTGGTTTCCCAGCTTGGCCATGTTCTCTGCTCAGCAACCAGCAGCAGCACAAACAGCACAGCACGCAAATTTCCCAGAAACAGCAAACAGCACAGCATGCAAACCTCCCTGAAACACACCACACACAGGACACCACACAAACCTCCCTCCCAATTCCTTCTGGAAGCCAAGCCACAGGAAAAGTCAGGCACCACTTCTGATTGGCAAGTCGCCTCGAGGGTCTGATTGGCTACTGAGAACTGAGTGACAAAAGCACTTCCCATGGGATTGCACTGTTCTTAAAGACACAGTACAATGTTCCCTGACCCAGCATTCCACCACAAAGAGCTTTTCTAGATCAGCAGAGAAAAGCATTTCAGAAGCACATGCCCCTGGCTCCCATAGCAAACCCCCTATCTTCCCGCACTCCATAGGCACTTTCCATTCCTTCTCTAGCTAGCATGTACAGCCCACTATACTCTGTACAAAAAGCTGCTTCTGGGACTCCAGATTCTGGCTGCTCTCAGCAGCCTGGCTCTGAGCTTCAATCACCACAGCCTGGGGCGGGTGGAATGAGGGAGGGCGGTTGATGCAGGACCCAGGAGAGCAATCCAGCCCAGGGTTCCAGACTCCTGTCTCTGTCTCTTGAGACTGGGAGGGGTGCTTGGAAGGTCTCCCTGCCGACAATCTCAGCTTCTCCCTAGGGGAGCCTCAGGCTTTCCCCAAAGGGATCCTGGTGCTGGAGTGGCCCTGCCTCTCCTCCCTTGTCCCTCCCAGCCTCCTCCTCACTCTGCCTCTCCAGTCCAGCATGCACTGAGCCTGCCGCCCCTGTCAGCCTGCTTGCTCAGAGTGCAGCTCCCCTGGTGCCATGTTCTGCCCTGGCTGCCAGGTTTGATAGGTGAGCACTAGTGCTTCAGGGCTATCTGGAGCAGAGCTTGTCTCTGGCATCAAATCTCAGCAGTGGAAGGAGCTGCTGAAGGATATAGGGGTATGAGTGGCCCTACTTCTCAAAGAGGGCCCATCATACTGTCCCACTCAGGCTCTGTGCATTTGCAGGCATGTATCCAGGTAGGCTGCTCATGCTAGGACCATAGCTTCTGCACCTGCCTATCAGTTCCTTGGCAACAGAAGCTGGTGAAAAATGTGTCTGTGAGTGGCTGTGAACAATATGGTAAACTAGGCAGACTCAAGGGGCATGGTGGGGGCAGCATTGCTGAGCCACTGCAAAATTTGCCCTCCAGGCCAAGCACCCATTCTCTGTCATGCAGTACCACATACCACCACTCACAGGAAATCATCCCTCAACACAAACACACCTGGGCACACCTCTATCTGTGACTGCACCCACAAGTGCCCACATGACTCATCAGTCCACAGAGCCAGCACATACAACTCCTCACCCTTCAAGTCTTCCTGTCTCAAGTGCCCCCATATTCTAGGGAGAACAGACATGGGGATCATGCTCTCCTGGAAAGTGAGAGCTGAGGGGTTCCAGACTTAACATTGCCCTCTTCCTCTGATCCCCAGGGCTGCTGGACTTTCTCTAGGCTAACAGAACTAAGGAGGAGGCTATTATTCTATAGAGAGAGCACCATGTTCTTGCTTCTTGTACATGGGGTAAACTGTCCTAGGTAATATAGGAGAGAGCTGAACCTTTCACTGTTTGCTTTCTCCCTCCTTGCCCACATTGGGGAAAACATTCTTCTAGGAGGCCAGGATTGGTATTGATCCAGGTGCTAACACACCAACCCAGAGATCTAGGAAGCTACCTTGGCTTTTGTCACATCCTTTTGTCTGCCTGGTGCTGCCATGACTCTCAGATTTGCAGGGTTTAGCTATTTATCATGAGCTTGGGGTACACAGTCCTTTTATTGAAGGCCCCAATGCTGTAGAAATGCCAGACCCTCTCATGCCAAGCTACTCTGATCCTGCTGTCCCCTGCCATTGCTGCCGTTCCTCACCTGCAGCCTGGAAGGACTGGGAATATCACTGTCTCCCTTGGCTCTCTCTTCTCCTTCATGCTTTACATTCAATATGTCATGAAGTCATCTAACTCAGGTTTGTGACAGTGCTATGTCCCTAGCCACGTTTGCTTCCTCCCACTCCCCAGCTCCTTTATCTCTCACCTGTCTCACCATAGTGGCCATCTCCTACTCACCTCCCTCCACTCCTCAGCCAAAGGCTCCTGGCTGCTTGACAGAAGGTTCTCTGTGGTTCTCCAGGTCAAGTGGGTCATAAGCCCGGAGCTGGGCTGGGAAAGTAAAGAAAACAAAGATTGAAGCAGCCTGACATCAATGTCATCACTGGCATCTGCCTGCTGTGGGCTTGGCACCACCATTCTATGTTCCCAGACTTGCAGAATGTGGTTCCACCTAGCCCTGACAGCATGCTACCTGCTTGTCATTCTAGCTCTTTGGCTCTGCCTTGATCTTGACAAGACCCCTTTATTGCTGACAATCTCTCAACCCAGACAGCCTTGACTTGAGGTCCCTCCAAATTCTCCTGAGCTTCTCTTCCACAGGCCCACGGATGTGCCCTGGGGCAGGCTAAAGGAAAACAGACCTCTGGTTCTAAAACTTCATTCTCCAGTACATCCCCAATACTGTCACTGTCTGTGACACTAAATACCCTGTTCTCTATCCTTGACATGCTCCAAATCACAGCTGCAAAGTATTTAATGCTTTACTTTCTTTTTTGTTTGGAGTTTGGGCCATCAGGAAAGAAAAGAGAATTTAATCTATCCACGTCAGCAGTGTTCCCCATCCTGATCACACACACCCCACCCTGTCAGAGTGGAGACTGGTAAGGCCAGGATACTACATGAGGACAGGTAGCATGCTCAGTTCACATATATTTCTAGATAATAAGGCAGCACACATGAGTGCATGCTATTGATCCACCTACAAAAGTATGATCATGTCTTTTGAGTGGGTGCTTTCCCTTCTATGCTGTCTTTGCTGTGACAATAATTTCCCCAGAGTAGGAGTTTCATGTGCATGTAAAGTTGATGCCAATATTTGAGTTGCTAAACACATCATTAACATGTTGTCTGGTCCCAAGACCACTGTGCACCAGTATCCCTTTCCTCTAACTGGAAGCACAGCTTTCTGTAACCATCCCCACCAGTCCCCTCCTCCCCTCTCACCTGCCCTCTCTCTGGGCTCTTCTCTCTTTGGGAAGTTATGGCCTCTTTCAACCAGATAGGACAGGTATATAACCTATAAATATTTTTATTTAAATATTTCCATTTAAACCCATAAATCTATGTATGTAAATATACCAATTTAAATATATCTATTAAACCTGAAAATCTATCTATGTCAATATATCTATTTACATAGCCAAGTATATTCCTTGTGAGCACCTCCTAAGCTCTCCTGCCCTCGGCACTTGTCACACCTCTTAATCCGCACTCTGGATTCCACTCTTCCCTGCACCTCCTAACACATGGGAAGAGTTGACTGGTGTGTAGGGCTGGAGGCTGTGTCCACTCGGGTGGGAAGCAGGAGTGTGGCTACCTAGAAGAGGACATTGCTGAGTGACCAGTTGCATGTAGCCTAAGGAAAGGATGCATTTTCCAGGATATATCTGGCTTGTTTTTCTTTGCCAGTTGAATGTAGAACCTATAGAATCCACATCCCCTCTTCAGGGCTGGTTGGTGACTGACTCAGTCCGGTCCTGTTTAAGATTGGGGTGACTCGGTAGGTTTTGGGGATGCCTGAGTGTCAGCTTCTCCTTACAAAATAAGATAAGTTTGGAGGAAGTTTTAGAGCCTGTTTTGGTAGGGGAGGAACCCTAAAAACCTGCCTTTTAATTAGACCATCGTGGGAGCACCATTAGTGAGCCACTATCTTGACAGATGAGTATCCAAAGCTGCATTCCTCGGTAGTCTGGATGTCACCACTGTGTCTTCTCTGGAAGGTCACCTTGAGCTCCAAGCAAAACTGTAGCTGATTGGGGAGTGGGGGGCTAGGGAATCTGCCTATACTGACATACCTGAGGGACCTTACAGGGACCTTGGAAAGGGAGCTCTTGACCCATTATCCTACCAGACTCTAAAGCCAGGTTATAAAGTGAACTCTTACTGTCCCTTCTTAGCAGCTCCACCCAGGTTCATGTGTGTGTGTGTGTGTGTGTGTGTGTGTGTGTGTGTGTGTGTGTGTGTGTGTGTGGTGGGTAACCCTTCAATTAGAATCCACCCTGTCCTAGTTGGGGTTCTGGTCTGTGTTTCTTCCCTCTCCTTCTCCCATCTCCTGTGATTGTGCTCACTGCATGACCTGACCCACAGCTTCTGGACCCTGAAAGAATTGTCAAAGAGGCTTGGTGAGCTGGGCTCCTTCAGCCAGCTAGGCTTTGAGACACATGGGCAACCATGGCCTCCAGTCACCCAACCTGGTGATGCAAGAGCAAGAGATGCAATCAGTGGCTGTAAGAGGGGAAGGCCCATGGGCACTGTCCCTGTGGGAGGGAGGTTTACACTGTGGTTCCTGCCCCAGGCAGCCAAGTTATGAGAGGTGAGCTAGGGATCAGTCAGGTCTTGGAGATCAAGATCCCTCTCCTCTCCAGCTTGCAGGATTATCAACTCCTTGTTTGGAGAGGTATCGATTAACAAGTTCCTGGCTGAGCATTTGGCTGGAGCCTCACCCTGGAAATCCTGCCCAGCTTCTACCAGGGGTAAAATCCCACCCCTACCTGCTCTGCACTTAAACATGTGGTGAGTGTAGTTCAGACTTCCTGAAAGAGGAATCCACACAACTACCTGAGTGTTTCAAGTAGGTTGAAAACATCATTCCAATTTTGCTTATGGGGTAGCACTTGCTTGATCTAGAACCTGCCACTCTAGGCAGATTGGAGGCTTAATGTAGATCTTTGATGCCCTAAGGCATTTTTTTAGACAAGCCCTCGAAGTTATGTATCTCTGGCAGGCAGTCCTGTAGACCAGACTGACCTCAAACTCACAGAGATCCTCCTGTCTCTGCCTCCCAAGTGCTGGGATTAAAGGAAAGTGCCACAGGCTTTCTAATACTTTTACTTTCTAGGAAGAGAGAACTCTGGGTCAGATCAGAGAACGAGGCTGGCCATAGCCTGCTACCACTTTTTTTTTTTATTTTATTTTATTTGGCACCTTGATGGTGGTAAGTGCTAGGCTCTCCCTGGGGGACCAGTCCAGGAGGCAGATGAAGTCAGCCTCATATATGAGAGAGAGCATAAAGACAGTGGCACCTGTGATCACATACATTCCAATTCCTTTCCCGTGTCCCTGCTCCATTTATCTCACCAAGTGTCCCCTGACCTGATGGAAGGAACAGGAGGCCATGGTCTGTGTGATATATCCCATCTATTTAGTTCACATCTTGCCACCTGACCTCACCTGAGTCCTTGTTTCCTATGCCTGGAAAAGGCTGGCCACAACAAGGCTGTGATAATTAGCGAGATGATTCTTGCCATTCTTCTTTTATTCATAAACCCTGGTGAGTCATATTACATTTGCTATGGACACGAGGATAAAGTGTTACAATGTGGTTTCTTTGTCCTGGTTTGCCAGAGGCCCAGACCCAGAGACCTGCAGCACCAGACCCCTTAGCTGCCCACTGCTGCCCAGAAATGACTCAGACGCTTATATTAACTTCATGCTGTTTGGCCTATGGCTCAGGCACATTGCTAGCTAGCTCTTACATCTTAAATCAACCCATTTCTATTCATCTTTCCTGCCACGTGGCCCGTGGCTTACCTGTATTCCTTACATGTTGCTCCTTTAGGCTTCTGTCCGGGTCTGTCTCTGACTCCGCCCTGCTCCTCCTACCTATTCTGATTCCTCCTCCCACTTTTTCTATGGTGCCTGTCATGTCCTTTATTTAAAGATTGCTATTCACAGCATACAGAAAAGCATCCCCCCATCAATAAAGAGTATTTACACCATCTTGTACGTATAGGTCTCTTCTGAAGTGTGTTTGTTGATTTATTAAATATGAAGCTAAAAAATAATGACTTTTAAGCTTACAGTGAACTCAACTAGCATACTCCACATGGGGACTGCTATATATCTTCTACCTTTTCTGAGAGAAAGGTATGTTTCATTTCTCCATATCCCTATGTTCATATGGCTTGTGTCCAGAGTAACATATGATATACCTAGTAAAGAAAGAATAACAAACATTTCCACACTGAATTTACACAGTTGGATTTTCTGATCCTCAGAGACATGTAGTACTGTGTTTGAGGTTTCTCCACAGCAACCCCTTGACTCTTGACTAAAACTGCTCTTCTCACTAAACTTAGCACAATCGTAACAAGTATATGATAAATACCAGCTTTACTATGAATTATTTTCTCATAAGGTTTTGGAGATATACTTATCGCCTCTTCAATGTGTGCACTTTTTTTAAAATGAGAAGAATGAACCAAATGGAATGACAGGTATACAGCATTGATCTCACGGTGCCATCCAAATGGAGTTATCTGTTAAGGCATTTGTCCTTGAGTCCTTTCATACAAAATGCCTTTCAGATGCAATTCACATACATAAAATTGAGTTATATGGTTAGATAGAAATTTAATATTTATTGCTTTTTTACACTGCTACTTTTGTTTAAAACTTGCAAGGCAAATTACAATTTTTTTTCCAGTGGCACATTTGTATTAGCTGATGTTGCAATGAGGTTTCTTTGGTCCTGGGCAGCCAGAGGTCGAGAGCCACAAACCTGCAGCCTCAAATCCCATAGCTGCCTGCCGCTGATCAGGCCCCCAGAAATGATTCAGACACTTATATTAACTTCATGCTGTATGGCTCAGGCACATTGCTAGGTAGCTCATACATCTTAACTCAACCCATATCCATTGATCTGTCTGCCACATGGCCCGTGGCTCACCTGTGTTCCTCACATGTTTCTTCTTGGGTGGCTGGCTCGGTCTGTCCCTGACTCTGCCCTTCCTTTCCTACCTATTCTGATTTTCCCACCTACTTTTTCTATGGTGCCTGTCATGGGCCAAAATAGCTCCTTTATTTAAAGATTGCTATTCCCAGCATACAGAAAGACATTCCCACATCAAGCCAGCACATGTAAATTACCTTTTATGTCTTCTAGTGTTTTGACAATTTTTCTTCAATACTATGGTCTTCCTAACTGTATCCTAAAATACAGTACCAAAATGTATGTTACATTATTGCTCAAAAATATTTTGAAATTGTATAATTTTTTTAAATTGTTCAAAATTTAAGTTACTATTTTTAGGAAAGCTTAGTACCATGGCTGTTCTATTCAGCTGGGATTTTTTTTCATCAATCAAATTACAGAAGTGCATCAATATCAAAGAGACAGCATTTCTCTTAATTTAAAATATAAAAACAAATTCAGTCATACCTATAGTAACAAAGTTCCTGTATGTCTCCAGTATCACATCTTTGATAAGATTTCTCTTTGAAGAATCCAGCAAAATCCTCTTCCCAAACGAAGTCAACATGCACATCACCATAGGTCCCTGCATGCTAACATATCCCAAACATATGTAAAATAGAAAGTACAATGCTGAAATCACTGTCAATGTTTCCTTCTTTGACAGCATCATCATATAATTCTGGTGCTGCCATACTTATTTAATGACACAGATATTATAACATAATCATCCAGTCACTTTAGAAGGAAATTGAATAGAAGAATAATGTTTATCATTCTTTACTCTTAGAATGGATAAGAGAAATTGATATTAAGAAGTATGGAGAGACAAGTAAATAAATCAACAGTATAGAGTCTACATGAGAGAAACTGTATGAATAATTACTAACTACAGAAAAATCTGGGTATATTTCCTCACACCTTTAAGCCAAGCACTTAGAATATAGAGGCTTCAGGTTTGAACACGTGATGCACAGGTGAGGGACACATGACCCAATGTGCCATGACATCAAGGAGAGATGATTGAAAGCTGAGAACACGTGATGCACAGGTGAGGGACACATGACCCAATGTGCCATGACATCAAGGAGAGATGATTGAAAGCTGAGAACACGTGATGCACAGGTGAGGTACTCTTGACCCAATGTTCCATGACATCAAGGAGAGATGATTGAAAGCTGAGGGATGATGGGCAGATCCTGCATACACGTGGATAACATGTGAAAATGAAGTCACAAGTGACTGCTGGAAGCTGTAAAGACCTGGAATGTCAATATTCCAATCCCCTCCCCTTTAAATGCACTCACTTCTTCATTATCCCACAGGACTGGTGGGGCTCCATGGGGAAATTGAATCACAGGTGATCTCTGCTTGCTGGGGTGATCCGTGGGACTGCCATGATGTCACAAGCCAGAACAGCACATGACTCAAGCCTTTTTGACTCAGACATGACCCAGCATGACCTGGCCTTCCCTTGTGTCTAGCTATGTAAGAGATATGACCCAGAATTAGACCTGGGGGTCTAATGAGCTGGTCAGACAAGACAGGGTACTTTTATTATGAAAGGGAATCTAAGAACCACTGCTCTTGCATTCTGAGAAACTGAAGCTCTGGTGGAAACTGAGACGTTGTAGAAACTAAGGGATGGGGGAAACTGAGGCACGGGAATGCAGAGACACTGGGGTGGAGAGGAAGCAGATACACAGTGGAGAAAAGCACAAGGGAAACTCATGCACATCAACAAGAAAATAGTACCAAGAATGAGTGTACCAAATAAAGAGTTCTCAGAAGCACTGCTTAGAAGCCAAAGGGGAAAATAGACTCACCTGACCCTCTGGGGCTGCAGGTCACAGGATATCTACTATGAACCCCTAACCCCACCCTGGAGGAGGAACATCCCTGTCTAGGCTGCTATACTGACATAGGCTTCCCCCCTGCCCCTTTTCAGTTTCCCCAGTTCCCCTTGGTGGGAATATTATATCAGATCATAAACAGTCATGAATATTTATTTATTTAAAATTTTGCTCATTTAAATACTAATGAATAGCTTGGGCTACCTCCAGAGTCCAAATTAATGAGTCAATTAATTAATTTAATTTAATGCTCATTAAATGGTTATATTATATCTGTGCCTGTGATGTCACTGATCTTGTCATGTTGTCACGTTGAGTCCCCCTTGGCAGAACTCCCATCAGCCTCATCATAAGGGGTCTAAACTGGGAGTGATAGAGGCAGAGGTTGACCTCCTTCCAATGAAGGTGAGAAAGGTGTGGGGCAGGTCTTTGAACATTGACAAAAAAGAACATGACGATGAGGTGGCTGGTGAGGGTACCGTTAGCAAAGTCCAGGAGCTCCTTGGGAGGACTGTGCACACAGTGTGCATAGAGAAGGCTGTGCACACAGTGTGTGTGGAGAAGATTGTGCACACCGTGTGCTTAGAGAAGGTTGTGCATACAGCATTACATTACTGGGTTTTCCAGGTTTAAGATATATATCCTGAGAGAAATGGTTTAAGATGTAGAATGAGGCTCTTGTACCCTGTCAAGACTTTTCACTTGGTTTAATAAAACAAAAGGCTGATTGTCTATGACCCAGCTAGGAAGTCAGGGCCAGGCCATCAATTAGACAACTTCTAGGAAGAAGACAGGAAACAGCAGTCACAAGCCAGACACAGAAGAAGCCAAATGAGAAGACGGGTCTGAGCAAAATGTCCCTAAGACACACAGCTAAAATAATGGTAAATAATAAGTTAATAAGTGTGAGAGCTCCATAGTATTATTCCTGAGCTATTGGCTCAGCAGTTACTATAATATGATGATTCAGATTTTATTGTTTTATAAGTAGCTGTAGGATTGGCCAAGCTGAACCAAAAAGAATGACACCAAATCTCAACAACTTCTGATGACAGTAATGCTTTGTGTTCTTTAATACAACCCCCACCCTCTGGTTCTGGAACACATGACGCTTATGCCTTGTTCAACTTCTTTGCATACTGTTTTTCAGATTATAATTACATGATTTCCACTATGTTTTTTTCTTTTTCCACGTCCTCCTGTAGACCCCTGAATAATGGCCTCTTTTGGTTTAACAACCATAACTGTTTGTGTGTGACACCTGTTTGTTTGCAGAACCTCCCATCTATGAAGCAAATAATATGCTCTCAAAAAGTAATAATGTTAATATTTCTTGCCATAAGTATATTGCTATTTCACTTTTCAATGTCCTTTTAATTTATAAACAGGATATTAGAAATTTATACTTCCTGTAACAGTTTCACTTTTATTGGACCACAGTAGTTTATAAAGTGAACCATAGTTTATGTGGTAGTAAGCATTGAGGACTATATAGAGAAAACTGATCATTATCACCATTCCCTCTAATTGAGAATTTAAAATAGTATAAATAATTGCCCAATTATTATTATTGGCTTCTGTAGCCACATCACTGGAAATTGCACTTCATGATGGAGAATTTTGTGGTAAAGATAGAACTGTTGCTTTAAGCATCAACTGTAGGAAAATAATTACTTAAAAATGACAGGAAAATTTTTTTGATTTCGGCTGGCTCTGGAGCTGAGTTTTTTTTTTTATTATAAATGTGGAAGAACAGTGATCAGAATGGCCTGTTCTAGAGGTAATCAAAATAAAATAGGATGAGTTCTCTGATCTTCTATAAAATAAGACATATTACTACAAAACTACAATGCGTAGGTTTAGAAGGCTAATGGAAGTTCTCAATCTTCATGTCCCTCATGTTTTAGGTTTTATAAAATAATTTTATATAAGGGAATGCAGATTAACTAAAATCCCTCAAGGACCAGTCTCAAAAGTTTTCCCTCAGAGTCCAAGAAAGTCTCTGCAAACCAGCAACTGAACATCTATTTATCTGCTTTTATAGCAATGTATCCATCCACACCATGACTCCTCTGTCCATTTTTCCTTATTAATCTCATATATTCCTTTTGCTCTCTCTGCTGTTTTATCTTTTATGCCTTTATGCTCTCTATACTGTGTGATTTTCACTTTTTATATACACACAAAACAAAGGTAATTCTCTGGTGAACCCAATGTTACAGAGCTTGGACATGCCATTCCGTGAAGGTCCCAAATACTCCTTTCCTAAATATGTAACATGACACATGGGAGATAATTGTAGGGAGTTTGTTTCTATTCTCTGTGTCAGAGAAAGGAAAGCAGGTGAAGCTATGGGAACCAAGCATGACATGGGAAGAGAAGGAACCCAGAAAATGGAAGAAATAGTGCCCAGTAAATTCTCAAAACACTGATAAGACATGAAAATAGATCCAGAGATTGTAATCGATGAAAGACATATGGCTTCACGTTAGCGATCTACAGCAGGAATCACCAAATTCTTCAAAATTCAGTCATACCAAGATGTCTTATGTTTCTTGGTTTGACTCTTTTGTCGGGTCTCTTAGCTCTGGTGGATTTGAACTTTGTAATGGCTGAATTTCTCACTGTCAGATCCTGTCATCTGCAGCAGTTGATTGACTTAAGAAAAGTTGTTGGCATCATATGTCCCATAGAAACTTCACAGCCTTGTTTACCTATGCGCACATCAATGGTTAGGGATTGGCTTTTATTAGTTTTAGATTTATAAAAATGTATTTTATATAACCCTTATGAATCCTGATGATTAATTAACTGATTTATAAAACACTAAAAGGAAAGATGGCATTGGACACTTTTGTATATTATCTCCAGAAGCAATGGAAAACTACAGGTATTTAAATAAAGAAAGAAGAGGTATTTGTGCAACATCTGGCTCTGTCACTGCCTTTAAACTTACTTATTTTCCTAACTAAACTGTCTTCTACAGGTGTGATAGCACAAGAGGGCAAACCATTAGAATGGACTTATTTATAGCATAAATTCCATGAAATTCTAACTGCTTACCTTACTATTTTTACAGGAATATGGAAGAACAGTGATCAGAATTTGCCAATTTACTAATAGCATATTAGTAAATCAGGTAAAGATTGGATGTCAGAAAGTATAAGGATTTAAATCTCGTGTTCTGTTTTACTCTTAATTAACAATCAGGTCTTAAGAACATTCCAAGATTCTATGGATTTTCAAGTTTCATTTGCCAATTGCTATGGAAATACAGAGAATTACTATGCAGCAGGCAAAATATGAGCTATTCTCATACAGACTTAACTTGCCATTCCAAAACTTGTCCTACCTTCTCCCATTCTGCAGACAGATAATTTTATTGTTGCATTATTAATAGTATAAGAGGAATTCATGGTCCAGATATTCACAAACCTATCAGTCCATCTTTTTCTTCAGTCCAACAGATGAAACTAGCTGTTTTCATCCATCTACTACAGTTAAACCTATAAATGCTGTTGTGAATCCTGTTTATGTTGAGGGAATACTTCCAGAAATAGAAACTGCATTAATTCTATGTGCAGATCTTATTATATACATATTACTCCAGGAACTCCATCAGCCGGTGAAAACCTGTAAGTATCTTTTATTTATCACTCATAACCTTGCATACTATAACCTCCCTGGTTTCCTGGCAGAAGAAAATCGGCAAGCTGATGCATTAACTTAGCCTATTTTTATGTCTTCAAACAAGAACGATTACACTTGCACACTGATGACAGCAGACATCATGTATAGCAGGTTCCAAATATATAAAGGGTCAATTTGTTATTGTGACCAATTTATGGTCGAGTCTGAAGTTGAGGAATTGTAAGAAAAAGGGAGGTGACCCGAAGAGCTTACTTCAAAGGGCAGGTGACCTCCAATTTTTCTTGGCACCAGGGCCATAAAGAGCCCATTGAAGAATTTGTGGTAAATATCACCGAGAAAGAGCAGAGTGGTTAATTCCCACTGGTAACAAAATAGGAGGCAAGTAAAAAAGAGACCATAGACCCTTCAATGTTTAAGGGAATAAATGGGGCAACGGTGAGCGATGCCTATGTCCATGCTTCCTCCAGGGCCAATTCTTGTTTGGTGGACGAAAGCTGATCTATGGCTGAGTTCACACCTTCTCCTGGGACCCATATTGGACTAGTGAAAATCTCAGGTAAAACCCAAGCATATCCACATTTCAGCTGGGCAATATTGCTTCCATTAGAGGGACATAGGCTTCCTCCATCTCACCAGGCGCAGGGACATTTTACTTGGCAAAGATGCCCAGTGGTTTGAGACTAAGAAAGTAATTAATATGCATGACCTAAAAACTACGGGGAGTCAATTTCCTTGACCTGATTAGCCTTTCCCACTACAGGTAACATTCCACCAAAGCAGTAAAGAATTCACTTTTTTCTTAGCAGCCTTTGTATTTTTTATCCAAAATTGGCCACATATTAGAAAACAAATTAACTTTTAACAAACACAAGAAAATTGAAATAGCATATTGTACCTTGATCAAGATCCATGAATTAAATATGGATATCAACAAAAATATAAATGCAAGATAACATACATAAGCAATAAAGCTAAGTGGCTCAATATTGAATTAAAACTGGATCCAGACAGAAATAAAGAAAAAAACTAAATTTATTTTTTAAATTAAGTGAAAAAAAAGCAAATATACTCAAACCTGCAGAATGCAATGAAAGCATTTCTAAGGGGGAAAGTTATTGTGATAAGTGCCTATATAAAAGGTACAGACAAGGCTCATATTAATACACTAATGATACACATTAAAACTTTAAGAAAAACAATGAGAAAGAACCCACAAAAGGCTAGAGGAAAAGAAATGTTTAAACTCAAGGTAGAAAATAAAAAAATAATAAAATCAATATAAAAAATCAAAAAAATAGTATTTGATTATGCAAAAACATCAATACAATTAACATACATTTAAGCAAAATAACTAAACAAAAGAGAAAGTTAAAATTAATAAAATTAGAAATACAAAGGGAGACAATAAAAAGATAAAAACCACTTAACAGCCATCAACCATGTCTACTAATGGATACCTCTCAATATAAATGGGCTCAATCACCCAATAAGATGATTATGACTCACAAAATACATAACAGTGTCCATTCTTCTGCAACATACAAAAAACATACCTCTACATGAAACATAAGCATTACAACCTGCAAAAGGACACAGAAAGATATCCCAAATAAATAGATGACATGTATTCTTGCATCACCATTTCAACTCCAGAATCATATTTTATTCTTAGTTCTGGTCAGATGGTTCTGCAATGATGGTCTCAACATACACTTTGCTATAAATATATAATTATAGTTGGAAAGACATACTTTGATATGAACATAACTCTATGAACACGAATTTTTATAATTTGCTGACATTTATCATAAAAATCCGGAGCAGTAACAAAATATATCTCTAAAAATAGGAGACCAAAGGCAATAGAAGTTAAAAAAATGTTATTAATACATTATATGTACATATACTGAAGTTGTTCAAATTAAATGTACATTATCCAAAAAGAGATATTTTTTGCAAAGTTAGAAACAAATGCATTGGGCTTCATATTACTTCACACCAGAAACAAATATTACACTTTTAATTATCACACATACATTAAAATCATTGTATTGAAACATGTCTAATTATCTACACAATGACCTATAAAACCATAAAAATAGAGAGGATAATTAAAAAAATTGTATGTAAAAGTTTTAAAACAATTTGAATCTGATAATGTGTAGGATATTTGTATGTACACATGATCACCTATAGATGACCACACAAATAATAAAACTCAGAATCCATCTAAATCATTATGTGTTGTATATGTAAATGAGAATTATACTGGACTGCATTAGTCCTAGGATGCTAGGCAAACCTATGGATTCTTAATTCATTAAGGATATACAGGAAAGAACATATGAATCATATCCTGGGATACACATGCAAATTTTCTTGGGTGAATAAATAAAAGTGCATATATAATTAGGTGGGGCCATTTTTGTGCATTGTTGGGTATTTTCCTAGGGCCACGTCTCTCTCTAATCCCATAATGGCTCCCTCTGTCAAGATATCTATTGGGAAAGATCTTGGGTATATCCTAGGACACACATGCAAATTTGCTTTGGTGAATAAATAAAAGCATATATATAATGTCGGCCACTACTTTTAACATTTCCATTTTTCCGATTCTACATGGCTCTACTAATCAATTTTGTGTACAACTTTCTATGGTTTTTGCTACCCAAAGTCTTAATATATTTTACATTCATTGAAAAAATGATATTCCCAGGTTCTACTTAACAAAATCAGTCTTGGGATGACATGTTTCTGTTCTCGTTTGCTTTAATGATTTTCTACTAAAAGTTTCACAGGCAATGAGTGGGTTTATTTGCCCAGTGGTGTCAGATCATGCTCTATTATGTTCCAAAGCCAGTATATTAAACATATCAATCCCTTACTAGGCAAAAACACAAACATGAAGATAGCAACAACTGGAAGACATGAACATGTCAAGACATAGAAAGAGCCAAACATCTAAGACCAAGAAGAAAATATTAAATCTGTTTCTTCACAATAAATTCCCGAACCAACAAAAACTCAAGGAATTCATATTATAAGAAATTTTCTGAATACAATATTAGGCAAGGTCCATCAGCTTCCAGAACTTGAACAAAATAATAGTTTAATTATAATTAATAAACATCAACAACATAAATGGTACCACTGAAGCAAATATATATTACAGTCCCTTAAACAATAACTACAAGATTCTAGTAAAAATCAAACTTCAAGAAATCACCAACCAGGACGTGTCCTATGCACTTGGTTTCTCTTCTTTCTCAATATAATGGCTTTATAAATCCAATGCATGTTTGCAACCGGGTTTATTGCTATGTTTGCATATGGTTTTTCATGATACACAATGTCTTTAATATGTATACTGTTGCCATAAAAAGGGTGTTAAATGTCCTCAATCTGGAATATTTTAATGTTCTTAGAATCCCAAATTGACTGTACATATGTGAATGTTGGTCATTCCCCAAGAGAACATGTGCTGAGCCATCTAACAAGACCCATAATACCATTTATCAAATAAGTCAAAAGTTTCCACCAATTAACAACAAGGAGAATAAAAGTGAAATAAATTAAAAAAATGAAAGAAATGATCCTTGGGAATATGAGGCATTGAAATTAAGATGATATGTATGGTAAATGTAAACCAAACTATTAATACATCCCAATGAAAATACCCAACAATTTATAACAGGAAAGCTGACTACAAAGCAACATGCAAAGTGGAACCCATTAAATGTCTCCATAGCATTATATAAAAAGAGTCCACAGTCAGAAACAATATGACGTCTAAAGTTACCACAAAAATTTAACAATAAAGAATGTGTATAATATTCCTGAAACAGTAAAGAAGACAGGGAGGAAAAGCCAAAAACAAAGGAAAAAACAGGGAAATTTTAATAAAAAGGGAAACTTATCCAAAGAAAAGTGTGATCTTGAGCAATGTTACCTATGATTCCATGTGCATAAAATTTAGATAAACTCAAATGTTACTCCTTCCACAATATTGACTCAAAGGGATCCTTGAATGATTGTTTCTGACCACCCAGCTACTGATATTTTCCCCCAAATCAGAAATCTCATGTGCTAAAACTCTCTCTACAATGTAGGTTATCTCCTGCTATGGCTCTGCCACTGCATATGTCTCCTTGTAATTTCAGGGAAAACTAACCACATGGATGTTCGATGCCAAAACAACATATAAGAATAATTTAAATCATAATAATAATTAATAATATAATATGTAATATAATTTAAATGTGTTTTGTTTCACATGGATTATGATACAAGATGTGGATTCTGCCCTATCTACCTGTCTAACATCATGGACACCTGAGCAATCTCTGCAGATCAGAAGAAATACCTTTTGTTCTTAGAGATGCCATCTGTTACAATAGGTTTCTGGGCCCATTCAGTCAGAGGTCCAGACCTACAGACCTGCCACCCCAGACCACTTAGCCACCCACTGCTGCTCAGGCCCCCCAAGATTCAGACACTTATATCAACTTCATGCTGTTTGGCCTGTGGCTTAGGCACATTGCTAACTTGCTCTTTCATCTTAACATAACTGATTTTCATTAATCTGTCCTGCCATGTGGCCCATGGCTCACTTGTGTTCCTTACATGTTTCTTCTTGGGGCATTTGGCTCAATCTCTTCTGACTTTGCCCTCCTTCTCCTAACTATTTTGATTCCCCACCTACTTCTTCTATGGTGCCTGCCATGGCCAAAACAGTCCTTTATTTAAAGACTGATATGTACTGCGTATAAAAAGATATTTCCACATCATCCTGGCTTCCATTCAGAGGTCAGTATATCTTTCATGTAGACAGGCTGGTTTAGTTCAGCTGTTTTTTTCTATAGTTCAATGCCTTTCAGCAGCTGTTGTTCATTTCTCAGTAGCATGAGAAAATTCAAAGATAATAAAGCATCATGTAGTCTATCTCTAGGGGTCTTTGTTATTACTTTCTATTTATTTATCATATCCTTTAGAGTTTGATTTGATCTATGACTGCTTGCCCTGTAGGATTGTGTGGTATCCCTGTAATATGCTTTATGTTATAATAAGCAAATGTAGTTATATTTTACTAGAGATATATGGTGGTCATTGCCAGTCTTAATTTGTACAGGTATTCCAATGATGGCCATAACTTCTAGCAAATGTGTGATTACAGAATCAGTCTTTTCTGAACTCATTAAAATCCTGAAAACGTATCTATTATATGATGGACATATGTTAATTTTCCAAATTCTGTAAAATCAAATACATCCATCTGCAGGATTTCATTTCTAAGTATACCTTTAGGATTATTTCCTACTGGCTATGGAGTTTGGTTATAGAAGGAACAGGTGGGACACCTTTTAACAATTTCTTTGGCTTATTGCCAAGTGATGGAGAAATCTTTTTTTATCCTTTGCTATTGATATGATACTTTTTATGAAACTCTGAAGTCTGTAGCACATTTCCTGTTAACAATCATTACCTTGTTCTGAAGGACCTGGAACACCCGTATGGGATTGAATGTGTGTTATATAGAAGGGATGATTTCTAATCCTGATTATTTCTTTTAAAAGAACAAATAATAAAGTTAATTATGACTCATTATTAATAAAATCAGCAGTTTCAATGTGTAGAATAACTCTATCTGCATATTGAGAGTCAGCAACTATGTTAAAAGGCTCAGGAAAAATCAATTAATATCATAACAATAGCATGTAATTCTGACATTTGAACAGAATTATAAGGTCTTTGAGCCACTTTACTTATATGTTCTGATTTGTAACCTGCTTTTCCTGATTTGTTCACATCAGTATAAAATGTAGGGGCTCCAGAAATTGGTTCATCTTGTATAACATGAGGAGGAATCAAATTATTTTTCTTTAGTAATTCAATTATTTTGCTTTCAGAATATTTGTTGTTAATATCTCCCACAATATTACTGCAGGCTCTTTGCAAAGGTTCACTTTCTACACATAATTGGTAAATTTCTTCATTAGTTAAAGGTACCACAATTTCTTCTTAGTCAATTCCTGTCAGTTGATGAAGTCTTAATTTTAATTTAAAAATCAGTTCAGAAATCATTTTGACATATATCTTTAATTCCTTACTTGGTTTATGTGAAATAAATATTACAATATAATATTTTCCCTTTGCATTAAAATTCCTTAAGAGAATGCATAGAGGGAAAGATAGAGTGCAGCTAAGGTCTGGATCCACATGATCCATATGTGCAACCTGTAAATTATTTTCCATCAAAGCCAATTCTTTCTCAGCTTAAGATGACAATTCTCTTGGACTATCACAGAAAAAGTTGACTAATGTAAATACAAAGAAAAAGGTCTTTAAAAAGCCTGTTGAGAGAGAACACAAAGATGCTCAAATTCAAACAGAGGAATATGAAGAACCAAATTCAGCAAGGTCATCTAAAATTAGACAAAAACAGGCAACATTACTATACCCAGTAACCTTCAAAAAAATGAAGGATGAAAAAGATGAAAGAGAAGCTAGCTGGGCTCCAGTAAAAATATTAGAACTACAGAGAGTAAAGGAAGCAATTGTATCATATGGGATGCATTCACCATTTGTTAAGCAAATGCTGAACTCCTGGTCATGCTGTAACCAGGTCACCCCTAAAGATTGGTTGGATATGGTTACAGCTGTTCTTGAGGCAGGGATGCTCATGCAGTTCAAGGCATGGTGGAGGGAGGAGGCTAGAACAGTAGAACAAAGAAACAGGGCCAGAGGCATAGAAGTCTCTCAAGACAAACTCCTTGGTGAAGGAGATTATGCCGATATTGTAAGGCAGTCATTATACAGTGACCATCTTCTGGATTTATGTCGCATGGCAGCTTTAAATGCTTGGGATCGTATTGAAGAAATAGGAAAAAAAGTGAAACATTTACAAAAATAATTCAAAGTTCCAAAGAAACTTTTACAGATTTTTTGGCACAGATTAACCACAGCAGTAAACAGAATGGTGCTGGACTCAGAAGCCAGGTGAATAATCATTGAATCACTGGCTTTTGAGAATGCCAATGCACAATGTAAAAAAATACTTAGACCTTTAAAAGCAAGGTCAGCACCTTTGGAAGATTGCAGTCATTGTCACCATTTAAGGTTTTGAACTAATTATCCAGTTCATCATTTTTAATTCCAATAGTGGGTCATAAATTGGCAATGTCTCATAGTAATCTTTGGAAATCGTTAAGTGTTTTCAATCTCTCTCTCCTGATTTGTACCTTTTAGGGTCTGATTTTTTGTAGGCCTATTGTGTAACCTAAACAATTAATGGAATCTCTTCTTTGTATTTTTTCTAGGTCTATTTGTAATGCCCAAACAGGCAAAAAAAAATTTCAAAGCTTCAAACATTTTTCCTAAGGTATTAATATTTGAATCATCCAACAAGATGTCATCAATTTAATGATAGATTATAGATTGTGGGAATTTGTTATGTATTTGTTCTACTGGCTTTTATACAAAATTCTGGCCCAGAGTGGGGCTATTCCATATTCCTTTAGGGAGTAGCCTCCACTGTTATTTCTTTACAGGCCAAGAGTAATTATAATTGAGCAATGTAAAGTCAAATTTTTCTTCATCTTGTTCTTATAAAAGTATTATAAAGAAAAAGTCTTTAAATCAATAACCATAATAGGCCATTCTTTAGGTAACAGAAAAGCAAAGGAATCCCAGACTGTAGAGAGCCCACTGGTTGGATCACCTTGTTTATCACCCTTAGGTCTCTGACCATTCTCCACTTTGCAGATATCTTTTTAATAACACATTCAGGAGAATTCCAAGGGATGGTTGATTCTTCTATATGCTGAGTATTAACCTGCTCCTGTACCATCTGTTATGAGGCCTGCAATTTCTCTTTTGTTAAAGGCCATTGATGAACCTGTATAGGCTTCTCTGTTAGCCATTTTAGAGGTAGTGCTGTGGGTGTCTTTGAAAAATCAACAGCTATTGTGCCTTGTTTCTGTATAACTTGAATGGTCTGTAACTGTTTCTCATAATACTGTTTTTCCTGTACTTTTAATTTGATTTTTGTTCATGGATTGAAGCTTGCCAAAATATTAACTTGATAATTTTTCTTGAGTTTTTCTCTTTTTTCTATAGATTTTCTATCATTCAGTATAGTATGTCTTCTTAAAATCAGTTTTAATTTCTTTAATTTTTCGGGGAAGGTGTTTCCTCCACAATGGCAGGGTAAGATTGGACTGGATTTGATAAGGGGGATTTTTAAAACCTCCTTGGGGCATTTCCTGAAGGCAGAAAGTTACCTTGTCTGTCCTTTGTTGAATGACCTTCACTTTATATCCAATGGCTCCCTTTTCCACACATTCCCCATACTCCAGAAGGGAAGGGTTTTCTCTTGGGGTTATTATTAACAAAAGCACTATTTCTGGTAGTTCCTTGTTTACAATCTCTTTTTATGTGACCTTGTCTTCCACGATTGTAACATTTAACAATTTGACTTTTTATTGTACCTTTAGAAATAAGCTCTCCTACCGAGTTGTCATCATTGTCATAATATTCTAGATTGTCTTATAAATCCAATCCTCCAAGGGTTCTGACCTTGCTTTTAAAAGTCTAAGCATTTTTCTACATTGTGTATTAGCATTCTCAAAAGACAGCAATTCAATTATTATTTGCCTGGGTTCTGAGTCTGGTACTATTCTGTTTATTGCTGCAGATAATCTTGAGAAAAGTCTGTTCCAGGCTCCCAGGCAGGCAGTTGTGGTGCCATGCCTTTAGTCTTAATCTGGATGTGAAACAACTGAGAAAGGAAGGTATTTAAGGCCTGGAACTCCTTCTGAAAACTAAGATGCCCTCAAACTCGGATTTGATGGGATTGAGGGCATAGGTCACCACAGGATATTCCCTGTGCTGGGATTAAAGGTATGAGCTACCACTGTCTGATCATCCTAGACTGACTAAGGGTAGAACCCTCTGATATCTCAGACTGTATTTTTAAATTTGAAACATATTCCCACCATAAACATTTTTTTAAAATGGCACCACATACCAAAATTAAATCAAGATCAGATAAATAATTTTAATAGTACTATATCTTATTATACAATAAAAGCAGTCATTAATTGTCCCCAAAACAAAAAAAGGTCAGGGCTAGATGGCTTTTCTGCATAATTATATAAGAATTTTAAATAGTAGCTAATACCAATGCTTCTCAAAACTTTCCACATAATACAAACAAAAGGAATATTGTTAAACACTTTTTATAAGGCGTTACTTGCTATATAAATCACAAAAAGACTCAACAAAGTGATGTGGGAAAGCCTTTCTTTATGCTGTGAATCTCAGTCTTTAAATAAAGGAGCTGTTTTGGGCTATGACAGGCACCATAGAAGAAGTAGGAGGAGAAATAAGAGCATAGGTAAGAGAAGCAGGGCAGAATCAGGGAGACCAAGCCCGAAGCCCAAAGGAGCAACATGTAAGGAACACAGGTGAGCCACGGGCCATGTGGCAGACAGGTTAATGGAAATGGGTTGATTTAAGATGGAAGAGCTAGTTAGCAATGTACTTGAGCCTTAGGCCAAACAGCATAAAGTTAATATAAACGTTGGAGTCATTTCTGGGGGCTTGAGTAGTGGCGGCGGGTGGCTAAGTGATCTGGCGTGGCAGGGTCTGGGCCTCTGGCTGCCCGGACTGAGAAACCCCACTACTACAACAAAGAGAAATAATTATGCATCAACCTCCCTAATAAACATTGATGCACAAATATTCAATAAGTCATTTGCAAATTGAACCCATTCAGAAATCAAATAAATCATCCACCATGTTCAAATATGCTTATTCTCAAAGATGTGGAGATAATTAAACATGCAAAATTCTGTCAATATCATTAACCATATAAAATACTTGAAAGAACAAAATAGCCATCTCATTAAAGGCTGGAAAAGCTTTTTGACAAAATCTAACAGCCCTTCATCATAATGGTCTTGGAAAGATCAGATATACAAAGAAAATACCTAAACATAATGAAGACAACTTACATCAAGCTGACAACTAAAATTAAATTAAATGGAGAGAAACTCAAAGAGATTCCAGTAAAATTAGTAAGAAGTCAAGGTTGTGCACTCTCCCCTTATTTAGTCAATATAGCGTTTAAATTTTTAGCTATAATAATAAGACAATGAAAAGATATCAAGTGGATAAAAATTCAAAAAGAAGACAAATTTTTGTTATTTGCTAATGATATGATAGTATTATGACACTAGGAAGCTTCTACAGATGATTAACACCTGCAGTAATATGGCAGGATACAAGACTAACTCAAAAAATCAGTAGTCTTCCTATATATACAAATGATAAATGGGCCAAATAAAAAATCAGAGAAACATCACAGTTTTGACTGCCTACAAATAATATAAAATACCCTGAAATACTTAAAACCAATCAAGTTAAAAACCTGTATGCTAAAAGCATTAAGTCTTTGAAGAATGAAATTGGAGAAGATATCAAAAAATGGAATGATCTCCCAAGATCTTGGATAGGAATATACAACATAATAAAATGACAATCTTAATAAAAGCAATCTATAGCTATAGATTTAATACAATCCACATCAAAATTCCACCACAATTCCTCACTGACCTGAAAAGAATAATACTAAACTTCTTATGGAAAAAAATCCATAGCTTCTGTAAGGCAAGGGACACTGTCAATAGTCAAAACAGTACATACGATGGAAAACATCTTCACCAACCCCAGATCTGACAGAAGGCTGATCTACAAAATATGTAAAGAACTCAAGAAATGAGATATCCAAGAACCAAATAATCTAGTAAAAAATGGGGTACAGATCGAAACAGAGAATTCTCAACAGAAGAATCTCAAGTGGGCAAAAGATACTTAAGGAATTCCTCAACATCCTTAGTCATAAGGGAACTGAAAATGAAAACAACTCTGAAATACCAATGTACAGCTATCAGAATGGCTAAGAACCAGAAACACTAAAGACAGCATGTGTTGGAGAGGATATGGAGCCAAGGAATCACTTCTCCATTGTTGATGGTAGTGCAAACTTGGGCAGTCACTTTGGAAATTAATATGGTCACTTCTCAAAAAAATAGGGACTAAATCTACTTTAACAACCAATTATACCACTTGTGGGCATATAGCCAAATGATGCTCAATCATACCATAAAGGCACTTGCTTATCTATGTTCATAGCAGCATTATTTATAAAAGTCAAAACCTGGAAACAATCTAAATGACTCCCAGCTGGAGAATCAATAAAGTAAATGTACTAGTACATGTACATGAATGAATATTACTCGGCAGAAAAAAAAATTGACCTTATGAAATTTGCAGGCCAGATGAGATAACCCACATTCAAAAGGACAAAGATGATGTTTCTCACTCATAAGTGGATACTAGATGTAAAGCAAAGAATAACCAGACTACACCTCAGAGCTCCAGAGAAGCTAACTAAGAAGAAGTTTCCTAAGAGAGATGCCTAGATGATCCTGGGAAGAGGAAATAGATAAAATTTACTGAATAAACTGGTTGTTTGGGAAATGAAAACACAAGAGAACTGAATAATCAAGCTAGAGGAGGGACAGTAGGAGAGTGATGAAACAGATACCTTGGAAGAGGGGAGACATGGTGCTAGGGAAACTCCCAGAAGTCCACAAGGATGACCTTTGCCTAGACTACTAGCAATAGTGGAGAGGGTGCCTTGCTGGCCTACCTAAGTAATCAGATTGGAAATATTCTGTCATCATAGAGCCTTTATCCATTATATAATGGAAGCAGATACAGAAATCCACAACCAAACACCAGGCAAAGTTTTGGGAGTCCATTCAAAGAGATAGAAGTGGCATTACATGAGTAAAAAGTGTCACAATCATGATGAGGTAATCTACAGAGACAATGAAACCAAGCTCATGGAAACTCAAGAACTTTAAACCAACAACTGTGGAGCTTGCATGGAGCCTCAATAAACAATATACAGTTGTGTAGCTCGGTCTGTTTGAGAAGCCCCTGGTAGTGGGGTCAGGATCTACTCCTGGTTCAAAATCTGGATTTTTGAAACCAATTACCTATGGTGGGACATCTTGCTGAGCCTTGATACAGGGGAAGGGTCTTTGTCCTCCCACAACTGAATGTAATAAGCTTTGGTGACTCCACATTGGAGAGAGGCTGAGGAAACTGGAAGATAGCTGGATGAGATCTGACTGTGGTATTTCCCCTTCTTTATATTTCAGCCTTTCCCTGATTCACTGGCTCTGAGTTTCCTTTATTTGTGCAACAGACATGACTCTAAACAGAAATTCATAATCAACACCACTTGAGAGAAAAGGAATGGAACTATTAATAACCCAAAACATTGGAGAACAGAAACAAATGTACATAAAAGCAGTAGTGCACTTAAAAATATTTAAGAGAATACCAATAAGTGATATTTAAAATGAAAAAATAATGCATTTTAAGATAAAAATATATCCTACTCTAGTTGAATGAATATCATAATAAAGATAAATTGATGTCACCGTATATTGGCTGCTGAGATCTGTAACCTGACATACAGAATTACAGTCAATGGACTGTTTCTCAAACCTCTGAGCTATCATAATTTTGTCAAACAGAATTGAACATATTTACACAAAACCATTGCCTAATTGCAAATTCAGTATTCATTGGCTCAGTATAACATTCTCTAACAACACAGTCGAGTCTTTGTTAACTGATGACATGAGTTAAATTTGATGGAAAACTACAAATTCCCCCCCAGTTACACAATTAGGTATTTTCTTATGATGGTGACTCCAGAAGCTGATTGCTTACTATGATTTCCAGTGTAGTGTAGACAATAAAATATTTCTCCTATTTTGGTCTGAGGGCAAAAGCAGTGTTCTATATGAGAACCCCTTTTCTGTGACTATAATGGATAGAAGACTACCTAAATTAAATAGATAATTTTATATCTCTGAGGTGGTTTAGTAGATTAGGAATTATGAAGGCATAGTAGAGAAGACAGCAAGATCAGTACCTAGATAGAAACAAATGGAATCAACCACCACAGTCAACATAATAAGGTTTTTGTCAGAAATCTCATTCGAACAGGATGAAAATACAGCAGTTTGTGGCACAAATCCTAATTGTTTATAACAGAAACTTAGAGAAAGACAAGAGGGCAAGTGCTGAAAGATCAGAAAAGCAGAGTAGCAAGCTAGTAGGTAGTACTTTGCCTGACAGCTCCTTAGCCAACATGACCTGAGCGTCTCCAGGCTTATTTTCATTTCTCTCCACCCAGCCATATCATTTCTTGTATCTACCTCCCTTGTGTTAAGGTTAAAAGAAGTGCCTCTCAAGCAAGGACTAGGATTAAAGATTAGGGGCTCTACAACCTGGTTTTCTCTTTTAGAAATCTAGTGTAGTCCAAAATAGCTTTGAACTCTAGATCTTCCTGCTTCATCTTCCCAAGTGCTAAAATTAAAGTTGTATGCCACCACTGCCTGACCTCTCTGGCTAATATCTAGTTGCTGGCCCTGTGCTCTTATCTTCAAGGAACTTTTTCTTTGTTGAGCACATACAAAATATCACCCTATCTGTCCTAGAATTAATATGCCTTTCTGGGGGAAATCACTTCACACAATAAGGAGATTGACTAAAAATCTCTTTAGTGACAGTATACATTTATTAATGTGTGGTGATATATTTCATATTTAACATAAACTAGTTTGAAATGTCTGAGAGATCTACCCACAGTCAATTCATGAGTATCAGAAAGTGGTGATTTACACCTTTAATCCCAGCACAGGGAATATCTGGGAGTGGTAACCTGCACCCTTAATCCCAGGAGATCTGAGTTTGAGGCTAGCTTGTTTTACTGAGGGAGTTCCAGGCTCCCAGGCAGGCAGTGGTGGTGCCAGGCCTTTAATCCCATAACTCCAGAGACAGAGGAGATCTCTCTGTGTTTCTTTGAGTTCAAAAGTAACTACCAAATAGTAGTGGCCAAGGCCTTTAATCTTAACCTGTATGTGAAATAACTGGTCAACGCGTAAGGCAGGCATAGAAAGATTCATGCAGAAGCAGCCAGGAGGATTGAGGCTGAGGAAGGTGGAAGACAGCTGGGTGAGATCTGACTGTGGTGTTTCCTTTTTGATATCTCACTCAGCCTTTCTCTGATATCTGACTCTTGGTTTTCTTTATTTGTACAACATTAACGGCTATTCCTAAAAAGGAGACAATAAAGGAACATTTTACGTATGACATATTTTGTCATTCTTCACTGTCTTTTAGGTCCATGTTTCAGGTTACACTTTAAATAAATTTAAATAGTGACAAACAACTTGTAGGTAAGCCACTTAGAAGGTAGGGAGACATACACAACAAAAACATTCCCAGAATTGTTTCTTAAGTACCAGTAACCTGAAACAGAAGGTCATTACTCAGTAACAGAGTTCTAAAGTGAAGGTGGTAGGGAATAAGAATGATCTGAAAAGTACAATGTAGAAATGTTAAAAGCTGGAGTTGGAAACTGGAGTTGGGACACAATGTATGTCCCATGCCATGTGTGCTTTTTAAGAAGATTAGTGTTTTGCATATCACTTCCAGTAGGAAATGAAAGAAATTGGGTGATTTCTATGAAGTCAACAGAAACTATCATACAGTGGGACACACACTGGGATGAGACAACTCAAACAGATATGCACAAGAGGAACACAGTGCATGGTGTATCTCAAGAACATTACTGACTAAGCCTTAGTAGCCTTGGGACTGACAATCATAATCACAAGAGTTAGGTTTTCAGCATCTGAAGCAACACTTCCACAGAAGTCCTGGCTCCAGACCATTACCAACTCTCCCGAGTATTTTTCTGGTTTGAGAGAAATAGCTCTTTTTTATTGTCAATACATCAGGCCCTTAGCAAATCTCTCTAGGCCGTGGCCCCAGGAAATTACCAGTTCTCCCAATAATGTTCCTCCTTCCTGCCTGGGGGCTCAAATAAAGTCTTGCTTAATATTAAGCCAGTATTTAACACAACTGTGTCTACTTTTCAAATAGACATCAGCTAGTATGGCTAGCTCCCTTGAAAAGGTTTAAAGCCAAAAGTCTGCTCAATGCTTGTGAACAAATGTGTATCTTAAAATCGTAATTTCTAACAGGCATGGTTGGCATGCACATATATTTGAAGTATTTTTGAGGCAGTCTTCCCTCAGATAAATTCTATCTTGTAAGACTTAGTATCTCCTAAACATTGGGAAATCCTTTAAATCACCAGTTCTATGCATTTACTTTACAACTTGTTAGTGGAGTGCTACCCAACAGATGAGATGGCCTTCACAATCTCCAGAATTTATTTATAAATGGATCTTACATGTGAAAATTAAATGTAATGTATTGAATACCTAGAAGATACAGACAGAATTAGGTTTCTCCAAGTCTGTCAACCAGCTTTACACGGGTGCACCAAAAGTATGTTTAAATTGATACAAAGATGTTTCTACACACAGCTCCCTGTTCTCAGGATCTAAGCAGGTTCATCCCACAGAGTAAAGTTATTCAGAGGCCTCACTTGGGTCCAGGGAGCTTCAAGGACCACATGAGGCCTTACGGGACAGTTAGTTTAGCTACAGGTTTCCACTCAAATCCAGGAAAGAACCACCACACTGGTTCTCAAACCTAGCCATGCCGTTTGCTACTCCTCATCAGAGGATAGCAGCCCTCACTCACCATGTTGTGGTTTTCCAGCTTGCCTATGCTCTCTGTGCAGTACCCTGAAGCAGCACCTATTGCAAAACATTTAGTTAGTATCCAGATATTGTTCAAAATCTGGAATATCAGAGAGATGAAATAGACCACAGCCAACTTGTCAGGTCAAACTGGGTAAATGCTATCTTTGAGTCCTCAGCCTGGCTGGTTGCTCCTACAGAATCCCTGAATGTCTGCTTTTGCTTGCCCTAAATATCTTCTTTGCCCATTGTGTCATTTCTGGTTTCAACTCTGCATTTGTAATTCTAGAGTTAGGATTAAAGGTGTGAGCTACTACTGGTTTTTTTTTGTTGTTTTTTTGTTTTTTTTTTTTTTGTTTTTTTTGTTTTTTTTAGGTCCTGAATTCACAGAAATATAGAAATATCTTTTTCTGCTTAGTGGTGGGATTAAAGGCCTGGGTCACCATCTGGTAATTTCCAGACTGAGATTAAAGGCTTGATGGTGGGTGATTCTGTTTTCTGATATTCCAGATTGAATTTATTAAATATAAAACATATCACCACAAGCACTCATAGCAAGACACACAAAATCACTGGTGTCAGCTCTTCTTTGAAACCAGTCCTGAGGCAGACAGCTGAATGAGCCCTGCACCACTTTTGACTGGCAGGCTCCTTAGAGGGAATGATTGTCTGGTGATGTCTGATTGACAAGAGCACCTTCCTTAAAATTACATTGTGCTTAAAGACACAGCATTATAATATTGAAGAAAATTTATTTGGTGCTATAATAAAAACTCAGAGCCAGATAATGAGGAAAAGCTGAAATAACAGAGAGACAGACACAAGCCACAGCCAGTTCTCACCTAGAAAACTCCTCAGGCCTGTCTTCTGAAATCCTCAGACTGAAATATTGAATTTTTAGTTTACAGGCAATCCAGGTTGCAGGCAAAGGAAGGTGGAGCACTGCAGCTTTATCACATCCAGTTTATCTTTCTTTCTTGGCCAAGATATCTCACTTCCTGGTTCAACAGGAAGAATTTCAGGCCTGTGTTTCCCCTGGACTAGGAGTAGATGTGTGTAAGCTTAAACTTGACTTTGCAGACTTTATCTCAGAGAAGAGCCACTTTCAGGTTATCTGGTACCTTGAGGTTTGGGTGCAGATATAGGAGGGATCTTGGGGATGTGTCTGACATAAGATTGGAGCAAAAAGAAGAAGTCAATTAAGAAACAGGGCAATGAAACTTAACAAGAACCAGATGTCTCTGCAGACATCCTGTCTGCTGTTTTGGTCGTTGCATAGACCTTGCTAAGAAATCTTGGTTTCACACACAAAGTTTAGCCAGTTGCTTCAAAACTTGGCTTTGAGCTGAAGATTCAAACAACAGTTTCTAAGAATTGCTCTACCCTATATCATTCCATAATTCAACTTACTACATGGTGTCAGTCAATCCCTGGCCCCACCTTTCATACATGAATGACCCTTATCCTGTGATGCACTGCTCCCCCGTGTAGCTCAGGAGAGACCTTATAGGGGTGACCCAGGTTGACCTATCTCCCTGGACCTCACAGGTGCTTAGGTCCCAATCCTCAGGAGACTCAGCTTCAGCAATAAGACAGGGTGATGGCAGACAAGGTGGCTCACCCTTTGATCCTAAAATATCTTGGTTTTCTTTTTAACTTCATTATTTATGTGGAGTGGAAGTGAGAAAACACAGGAAAATGCGTTAGATTGAGTCTCAATTTTTTAAATAATATTTTAATTTTTCAAAAATTATATTTGATTTTTCTGTTTTATATATTAATAAACATATAGAAATTGTAGGATTTTTCCCATTGAGTTTAATTTTGCTCCTTTCCAGTAATTTTTATACTTTATTTCCTTTTCCCCTCCTTACCCTGAAGATTCATCATCTCAGATGCCCAGGTATTCTGGGAAAAAATTCATAATTAAATATTTAAAAAGCTTTTAAAAGTTAAAAATAAAATAATTAATTAATAAGATTTAAATAAAAATTAAAATACAAAAATAAAAAATATTTTTATCAGCCCCCTTATTCCTCACAATTTTGGGTTAAAAATGGTAGAGCATCCACACATTTTTCCCTCCCAGACAAATAATTTCCGTGGAAATTACTGTAAAACAACCATTAAGTTTTTAAATATTTGTTTTCTAGTTTTTTCAAAAAGAATTTAAAGAAAAATTGTTCTTTCTGGTTTGGGCTAAAATACTTGACATTTGTAACAGTGCCTGGGAGAGTTTTCAGGGTTTTTAAAATCAACTTCTATTTTTATAATTTTCTTTCCATTTTTCTTTTGTCGGACCTGAACTTTTTTATTTTTTCAAGTTTAAACAAATTTTTGGCATTTCTTTCTTTGGTCCTCTGGGGCTTCAGAAAAAACAAATCACATTTCCCATAAGGCCTTGCAGGTATTTCCTGGGGCAAAACACAGACACAAAGCAAAAAAATGAAGCTTTTTTAAAAATTAATTTTAAAAAATTAAAACCCAAAATTTATTAAATTAAAATGTTAATTTATTTGTAAATTGTGATCTCTTTAAAATTTAAATATTTTAAGTAATAATTTTATTAAGTTTTAAATTTTCAAGGCCCTAGAGGACAACATCAGTGTTGATGACAAACAGGTGGACCATGCAACCAGAGAGGGGGTTTGTTGAATGAGAGATCTCCAGATGATTTCCATATATTTCTCTCCTAGCTTTCAGTCTCATCACACTCTGCAACTGCTGCCCTTTAAGTACAATGTCCAGGGATAACAAATGTTGAAAAAAGCCTTAAATTTTTATCCAAATTAGAATTTTTGGAGATGACTAGCTAGACTGCTAGACAATTATGATGGGGGCAGGGCCATCATCCTGCTTCTGATCACACATAAGGCAAGACTCCTAATACGTTTCCTGCACTCTGAGTTCTCACTATTTAGCACTATTGCTACTGAGTACCCAGCACTAAGTACTGAGCATCCAGCACTGTACGTTCTGAGAAGTAGAACGCTACCAACTGAGCAAAGTGCCTCAATTTCTACATTCATGCCTCAGTTTTCCTCTTGTGCCTCAGTTATTCTATACATCAGTTTCCCCTGTCACCCAGTTTTCTCTCTTGCCTCAGTTTCTCCCCCTTGCAGCAGTTTCCTAGATGCCTCAGTTTTCTCATTGTTTTTCCCCAGGGTTTTAATATCTCCCATGTGCATCTGGGGTCTGATTTAATGTCATTTGAAGTCTTGTACCTGCTGGCCCTGGGAAAGGGGGATGTCAGTAATCATGTCCAGGTCACCTAGAGCATCTGCAGGAATGGAGTGTGAGGTAGGGAAAATGAGAGGTCAAGGGTCAAATATTTACAGAGCCTCCTTGGGTGTCTACTGAGGAGAATGGCACCCATTAGAGCCTGTTCCGTGTGGGGTAGAGTGGGGTGAGGGAGAATGAGGACAGTGGAGTCCCTAGTCCTCTATGTACTCACAATCTAGATGTCTACCCACTGAGTTTCCAGCACCCTATGTAGCAAGTCCTCAGACCTCTACCCATCCCCATCTGTGCCCTGAACTCACAGCTCACCCCCCTCTGCAGCTTTATCCCTATCTCCCTGCTCATAAACTCCTTAATCCACTGGAAAGAATCTTGGAATAGGAAGTAACAGATATCAATCAGAGGGTGGAAGGGAGTGGTGACCATGAAACTCTGGACTTCAGAGCTGGTTCCCTCACCAGTCAATGAAAGGCTTCTTTGGATAAAACTTATTCCGATCATCTCCTACTGATCTGTACATCCAAAGTGATTGACAGGTCAGACTTCATTGTGTCAGGACTCATCAGGCCAGGTCTGATGGGATCCAATTGTTTAGGGGTCACTTGTAAAATGGTGACACAGCACTTATCACATGATTTGCTCCAGGCTGTCTGCACAACATGGGGGTTTGGATGGGGTTCCCACAGAACCCGGGATATGGGTTTAGCTCCCATTTCTGATTTCTGGGGCTTCTCCAAGTTTTTCTGGACTTGTGGTCACATCATCATCTCCTATAATGCTTTCCCTATGCAGATAACACAGTGTCCTGTTTAGGCCCCTGCATACTCTTGGTCATAGGAACAATTCAAGTGACATCATCAGAAGGACAAGGACTCCCCAATATAGCCAACATGGATCCGACTGATCACTTCTTGTACTTGTATGACAACTGTCTGTCTACTTCTGGTTCTGTGGTGACAGGAATTTTGGGCTGTTCACCCAGATCCTCTCTCCCTTGATCGTTCACTCACTTTTTTATTTACTTTCAGTTCCCTGGTGACCTCAAGGACCAGGGTCTGATGGCTCCATCACTATCTCTCATGATGCCTCAATCTCATCTTCTGCAGAGTGGACTGTGATCTAACAAGACCCCAGCATGCTCTGGGATAAAATTATACACATTTCTCATGATGTCATCAGAATATCAAGAACACCACCATACATCCATTGTGAATCATCTGGACCACTTCCAGTACCCAGAATAACATATGTCCTGGGCTGCTGGCAATTTTCTCCCTCCCATGATCCTTCACAGTTATCACCAATTTTTGATTCCTAAGATGACATGTGTTCATCCATTTTCAGTTTCTAAGATTACAGGTATTCTGGGCTATTGGCCCTATGCATCATACACATGATATTTCACTCTCTTCCATGCACTTCCTGTCCCAGTCATTTAAAGTGACAATTGTCCTGAGCTGGTGGGCTCTTCTCTCCCTCCCATGATACTTCAAACTGTTCTTCCCCAATTTAGGTTTTCAGAGACAGTTATTATCTACTTCAGGTACCTTGGGTAACGCATGTCCATCCACTTCCAGTTTGTAGGGTCACAGGTTCAATCCAATTAAAGTCTTTGAGTGAGAGTTATCTGATTCAGACCCTGCCCCTATTTATCTAGATCCCCTGACCTCTGGAGCAACAGATGGTTTTTCTTTTGTGACATCTCATCTTATTGTTTCAGAGGTCACAAGGGGTCATGACCCCCTGGAATATGACATGATGGACCTTGAGATGATGTCACAGGTCAGGTAACCACTCAGCTTACTGTTTTCCAGCTTTGTGGTCAGGACCAAGTTACTGAGGTGACATCATCTCTATGCCACATATAAAATTTCTGTAAAATTTCTGGTCTGAGATTAGAACTTTGTTAATTGACCCTGATCTTTTCATTACCCAGTCTATGACATTTAAGCACAATTATTACCTGAGTGAACATTGCTATATACAAATTACGATGTGAAGATTTTCATAATCAGAGGTTATCAAATACGAGGTCAACAAAAAAGGTGAATGCCAGAAGCAGGAAGTGTTTTTATTTCTTGAGAACCCAAAGTAGTTCACCCTAGTCCAGATGTGAGTTCATGTACCTGAAATAGAGATGCTGCAATGACATCATGGGTCTGTCCTGAGGGGTGACTGACAGGAGGGCTGTGGGCATGTTTTGAGGGATGACTGACAGGAGGGCTGTGGATATGTCCCGAGGGATGACTGACAAGAAGGCTGTGGGTGAGTCCTGAGAGATGTCTGACAGCAGGTCTGTGGGTGAGTCCTGAGCAGTGACTGACAGGGGGGCTGTGGGAATGTCTTGAGGGGTGACTGACAGGAGGTCAGTTAAGGTCATTAGAAGTGGGAGGGTGTAACTTGTGGGAAACAGGAAAACCCTCTCATTAACAGAGTTCTCATCTTTCACTAACACAATGACTTCCTGAGCCCTCACATGTGTTTGCCTAGGCTATTAGGATGACTAGAATTGGGAGGGAGGGACTTGATATCATCTTGGTCCATTTCCCTCTCCATCTGTCACTGATACAATATGTATCAGTACCATGTTTTGAATGTTGGAGAGACCAGAATTAGAAAGTGGAACTTCCAGTACTAATAAGTAAAGCCCCTTTGCATCTGTGATTCACAAAAATGACATTCTAAGCACTATCGTGATTTCCTGAATGGTAAGGATAATCAGAAGTGGGAATTCCAGTCACCTTAGCTCACTACCCCACTATATAAGGGGAGGGGGCTTAGAGACTGATTAGTCCATATTCATGAGGGACTGGGTCCAGAAACCAGTTATATAGATAGATTTATCTATATTCATAATTGAGCATGGCCAGGGATGAAGTTTAGATATATTATTATATAGTTCTAAGGGGGTAGCGCTAGGGGCATGGTTTAAAGATCTATTAGGGTATGGTTGTGAGAGGGCAGGGCTATAAGAAGGTTTAGAAATGAATTAGTACATATTCATGAGGGTGTAGAACTGGGGGCATGGTTTAGAGATATATTATTGTGTAGTCATGAGGGTCAGGTTGAGGGGTATGGTTTAGAGATAAAGTAATGCCTCTTTATGAGGGGGTAGGGCTAGGAGATAGAATAATGCATATTCACAAGGGGACATAAGGGCGGGGCTTAGAGTCTTAAGAGAAAGAATGCAATGGATGTCAGTGGAGGCTGTGACCAGGAACAGGGATAAAATATAGATTAATGCACATTTACCACGTTATGGCCAGGGAAAGGATTAGGGTTCTAAATACTGAGTCCCCAGAAGCATAAGGACTGAGTCCCCAGGGCCCTAAGTACTACATACTGAACAGTGTAAGTACTGAGTACCAAGCACTCTAAGTACTGAGTATCCAAAACTATAAGTACTGAATCTCTAGAAAGCAAAGTACTGAGTCATCAACATTTTAAGTACAGGAAAGCCAGAAATTTAACTACTTAGTACTAAGCACTGACTATCATGTACTCTAATAACTGAGTACTCTGGGTACCAAGTCTCCAGCAACCTAAGTACTGAATTTCTAGCAATATAAATACCAAATACTCTATATATTGAGCGTCCAGAACTGTCGCATGAACTATCTTCAGGGATAGATCTCTGAAGAAGTTGGAGATACTAGAGGGAATAAACACAACAGTCAAATCTTACCCAGCTGTCTTCTAGCTTCCTCAGCCTCGATTCCCTTGGAATCACTTTCTCTGTGTTTGAATCCCGACTTAAGAATTCTTTAAGTAATCAAGGCGTGGCCCCACCACACCTGCTTGGGAGCCTGGAATCCCTTCTATAATCTGAAGTGACCTTGATTCAGTTAGGATTAAAGGTGTAGGTCACCACTCCCAGGATACTTCCTGTGCTGGGATTAAAGGTTTGAATCACCACTCTGATTTTCCTAGATTGACTGTGGTTAGAGCTCTGGGTCTTCTGGAGATTTTACTAACCCCCCACATAGACTGTGGGTAGATTCCCTCTGATATCTCCAAAACTTCTGAAACTTTATTAAATCCCTACACAGAACTCTAAATACTAAGTCTCCCACAACATAAGTACTGAGTATCCATACAAAAGATTTTACTTACATATCAAGTGCAAAATTCTACCATATTGAATACATTTATACAATTTCTAGTCGGTGTGATTATCTGTCAAAATTCAAAATGCATTCAAAGTCTTTAACAAATTAGTTACATTCATAGGGTATCTCTCCAGTATGTGTTCTTTTATGCCTTTGAAAACAACTGAGATGTGAAAAGGCTTTATCACATTCCTTGCATTCATAGGGTTTCTCTCCAGTATGTGTTCTTTCATGCACATGAAGATTACTAAGATGTGTGAAGGCTTTATCACATTCTTTGCATTCATAATGTTTCTCTCCAGTATGTGTTCTTTTATGCCTTTGAAGATGACTGTCATATGGATTTAAAGCAAAGGCTTTAACATGTTGAGTATATGCAGAAAGTTTCTCTCCAATTTGAATTCTTTCATGGCTACAAGATAATTAGCACATGTAAACAATTAATCACATTTAACATATTGTTGAATGTTTAAATTGTAAATTTAATATTTTCCTTGCCTAACCTAAGATTTGACCTTTTACAATCCTCCACCCCTGACATATAATTAACCCATGTGCTGTTTACTGAAGCAGGAACTTTCTGAGGCTTGCACAATGTGCTCATTGTGACCATTGCTCCAGGAAATGAATGTCCTCAGGTGGTCTCCTGCTTGCCCAAGACTTGCTATTGTTTCACAGAAAATACCCTACCTGCCTGCCTGTCACATTCCTAAACTCAGTCCTAAACTGACCTTTGGCCCTGCCTGTTTTAAATTCCCTATCTTGCCAAGCCCCCTCCTGAGAAACACAGGATGTGCTTTCTGCATTGCTTGGCCACCTGACTCCCTCTGCCTGCATTCCTGATGTAGCAACCTGGGTGGGGCCATCCATGAAAGCCCTACCATGAGAACTCTTACAAGTTCTCTATCTCACAAGCCCTGATGTAACCCTCCCCTACCCAGAGTGTGGTATAAAGCTTCTGCCCTAAAAATATTCAGGGCTCTTGGCTTCCACAGTGCCCCGAGCCTGCACATGTGTGTATCAGTATATCATTAAACTCTCCTTTTCTTTAAAGTTAACAGTGGTCATTGGCCATGGTCTTGGGGCATCTAGGGGCACTAAAGTTAGCAGTGGTCATTGGCTGTGGTCTTGGGGTGTCTAGGGGCACCTGCCTGTAACAAAATCTGTATAAATTAATCCTACAATTTGGTCTAGTCCAATTACAATGAGGAATTAGATATTAAGTTTTTATCACTGTGTTTACACTTACGTTGTTCGCCTTTCTTAAGGGTTGTTTTGCATCTTTGAAGATATCTTATATGGTTAGATCCTTTATTATATGGTTCACACTCATGGAATTTTACTACAGGAGATTTTTCACATATTTAAAGAGAACTGAAAAAATCAGAGGTTTATCACTCTTATCACATTTATAAATTTTTCTATACTATGAGTCATAATATCTTTGCTAAGAGAACTATGACAAACTGGAGTATTTACAAAGCCCAGTAATCATAGGTCTTTTCTGTAATGTGACTTTGTTGATATATTGATAATGATGGTTAAAAAAAGCCAATTACTTTTATACTTTAATCAAATTCCACAGTTATACTCAGTATGAGTAGTTACGTATCTTTGAATTGTTGAGAGAGAGAGATTTGTTTTATCTTTCTATTCCCTGTGCTGATGTAGATTGTATCTAGAGTGATAAATGATATACCTATAGAAGGAATAATAACAAATAAATGGTTTAGACATTGAATTCTCACAATTTGGCTTTCTGTTCCTCATGCACGTATGGTATAAGGATTAAGGTTTCTCCAGAACTTTCCCTTGGCTCTTGACTCCAACTGTCTTTCTCACTAAAATTAGCAAAGTACCAACAGGTATATGAGTAAACCAGCTTTACTATAAACTATTTAATTATTAGAAGTTTATTGAGATATATGTAAGCACCTCTTCAAAGTGTATACTTTTTATAATATGAGTGGTATAAAATAAATGGATTTGCCTGACCTACACAATATCTCTCATGGTTCTATTCATCAAATGGTGATATCTATTAAGGCATTGATTCCTGCTCCTCTTTTGTAAAATAATGCCTTGCAAATGCAGTTCACCTATCTGAAACTGAGGCATATGGTTTTGCGAGAATTAGTAATTATTAATGTACTTTAATCTGTGTTATTTACACTGTTGCTTTTGTTTAAACTTTCCAGGACATATTACATTTTCCATCCCCAAAAGGGACATTTGTACCATCTTGAATATAAAAATTACCTTTCATGTCTTCTAGGATTTTGACAATGTTGTTCAATGTTATGGTCTTTCCAATTATATACTAAAATATAATACCAAAAATATATGTTATATTATTAAAAATTGTACATGATTTGAGTTACTATCTTCAGTAAGCCTAATAACTATGTCTTATTTATTCACCTCTTTTTTCTTCTTTTTCAGTCAAATTACAATAGATAAGGAACAGTTGTCTATTACTTTGAATGTGAAGGAAAATCCAGTCTTACCTATAATAGCCAGGTTCCTGTAGGTCTCTAGCATCACATCTTTGTATATGTTATTCTGGGAAGCATCCAGCAAAATCCATTCTTCCCAAGTGAAGTCAATATGCACATCATCATAGGTCACTGCATCCTAAAATATTCCATACATGTGTACAACACAAAGCATAGTAATGTTGATATCATAAAAGTAGACTTCTTTCAGTATAGTAATATATGTTCCCCATACTTATTACATGACACAGACACTATAATGTAATCACTAGTAATAGGACAGGCCATGGCAAAGGGAATTGCCTCAAACTACTTCACAAAGAATGGACAAAATGCACTTTCTTATAAGCCAAACTGGACTCTCCCTAAAGGCATATCAAAAGCTGCTGTCTAACATTCCTGATTGTTTGGAATCTGCCTAGCAAAGCCACTGTTTCTGATTCCTCATCATCTGCCTAGCAACAAGCATTGTTAGATCTCCCAATTGTTTGAAATCTGCCTAGCAACATATGTTGTCAGATATCCTGATTATATCCAGCCAATGAGGAACAACCATGCAATATCACTAGATGGTGACATAGCCTGGGTGCTTGGAGAAGGGTCTCTGTTACAATGTGATTTCTTGGTTTCAGGCAGCCAGAGGTCTCATCTTTCTATGGAACCTGCATGTCCAGTTTTAACAGCATACTGTCAACAGTCAATATAAGAACAGGTTCATGTCCAGTGGCTAACTGATGCCACAAAGAAAGTAGACTCAATATGGAGTTTCTTCGATGCCCATTTTTCTCTTGAAGTAAATTGGTGCTGCCAGGATCAGATCTGTCTCACTATCCAGAAAAGTCTAAATTCTTAAAACATTTTAAATGCCATATTCTGTAAGTCTTAGAAGTATTTGAAGATCACCTATATAATTGAATTACATATTTGTATACATAAAAATCTAACATGCATTTCTTAATTATAAATTACAATTTTAAATCAGTTATATAAACATCATATCTTAAACAAGAGTAGAAAAATACATTCAGCATAACAAAATTGACCTTAAATTTGTATCAATAAACCAAAGTCCATACCAATGAAAAACATCTTGAGATTAAAAGCTGATTTTCTGATCTAAGTAAATTCAGTAATCTAAGTTTTTAAAAATTATTCATATACCATATTCCCCTTTTCTTCTTACAAAGAGATTAATTATGACCATTAACCATTTATAATGAAAACAAACATTTAGAAAAATATTTTGGGAATTTGGGTGTAGTTTTCCATTACTACTTCCGGCTGATAAAGGAGACTTGAAAATCTCACAGGTTCTTGAGACTGGATCATACTACATAGTCTTGAAGCTGATATGGCCATCTCTTCCCATCAGAGATTTTTTCAGGGGGTCTTGGTTGATGAAACCATATTTGCCTGGAAGCAATCCACAGGTTCTCATCTTCTGTGGAAACAAAAGCAGAACTCTTCCAAAGCAATAAATCCTTAGACATAAATTTCAAAATCAAAATACCTTTAAAATACATATTCTTGTTTAATTTAGTAGCCTTTGTATTTGCAATCCATTGTCTTTCTGCAGTTAGCTCATTAACAGTTAAAAAATTAAAAGAAAACACAATAACAACCAAAATCCAGATTTTGTGTCTATTTTCCATCTGTATGTGGCTTATTATATTTTTATTACTCTATTTTTCTTTTAAAAGACTTTTCTCATCCTTTTTCTTTTCTTTCTGAAGCCTAAGTACCTTTTACACACATTGTAATCCATTTACAGGTTTTTCTTTTCATCTTTTCAATCTGTTTTATTGTGAATCCTTAATCATCTTCCAACCATAAGAGCTTTTAAAATATACTCTCTTAAAGAGTTGCATAGTTTTTGCAGATAAATCTGAATCAGTGAATTCTCTTAAAGGGACTGCATCTGTTTGTGGCCAGAAAACAGAGCAGATCCATGAAAATGCTGCTACTAAGAAACCGTCTTTGTTTCCTTTTTATTCAAAATAAGTAGAAACCTTGAACCAATAACATGCTACTGAGTCTTCTGTGAGATTTCAGGAACTGGCTTGATTGCAGCTTACACTGCCTGCCGCCAGTCCACCTGCACCATTTTGAATGTGGCCTGGACACCACACTTTCTTTGTACAATGATCCTCTTCATACACATAATTTGGAAGCTTCTTTGGCTCAGTCTCTGTGCTAAAACCCATTGTAAAATTTTCTCAGGCTTTAAGTGAATATTTGCCCACCCAGGGACGCCATCTTTTACAATGTGATTTTTTGGTCACAAGTGGCCAGAGGTCCAGATCCACAGACCTGCAGCCCCAGCCCCCTTAGCCACCCACTGCAGCTTAGGCCCCCCAAAATGACGCAGACACTTATATTAACTTCATGCTGTTTGGCCTATGGCTCAGGCACACTGCTAGCTAGCTCTTACATCTTAAATCAACCCATTTCTATTAATCTTTCCTGCCATATGGCCTGTGGCTCACCTGTGTTCCTTACATGTTGCTCCTTTGGGCTTCTGGCTCCTTCTCTCTGACTCTGCCCTGCTCCTCCTACCTATTCTGATTCCTCCTCCTACTTTTTCTATAGTGTCCATCATAGGCCAAAACAGCTCCTTTATTTAAAGATTGAGATTCACAGCATACAGACATTGCCAAATAAATGAGTTAATCTCTTTTAACTGACTTGGAGGCCTGTGTTATTGACTCTGTGCCTTCTTGTCCTCTCTCCCAAGGTAAATGTTAGGATCGAACAACAGTCACCACAAGAAAGAAATTGAATATCAGGGTCACTTTTGTCATTTTTATATACTTTGAATGGGATATCACCTTGCAAGAAAAGTGCCTACTAACAAATATAAAAAGAAAAATAAACAGATTAACAGTATGGAGTCCAAATGAGAGAAATTGTATAAATAATTACTAAGTAAAAAATGAAAAATAACATGGACAAATAACATGGATGTATTTGCTCACACCTTTAACCCCAGCACTCAGAATGCACAAGAAAGCATATCTAACTCTAAGATTAATTCCAGACCAGTCTAAGCAATTAAGTCTAGGGCAGCCAGAAGTATGTATTGGGACCCTGTCTCCCATGCAAAAATCAGTCAATCAAACAGCATATGTAAGAAACACAGATTTTTACTAAAGTTTCTACAAAGAGTTATGCTTTCACTCCAGTTCTGTATTTATTTCCAGAAATTGATGTGCCACAATTTAAATTGTAACATCAACATATTTTTACCAAAATATACTACATATTTAGTTACAAATAAATAGATTAAAAATATTGGCAATATAAATACCACAGAGCAGGAGAGATTGTTCAGTACTAAACATCTCTTGTTAGTCTTGCATGTAGGTAGACTCATTTGCTATTATACTTATATCAGTAATGGCAATTATTTATTATTTCAGGTTCAGAGTTTCCAAGACCATCTTTTGATCACAGTGGGAACCAGGTACTCACATGGCATGTATCCATGCATGGTAAAATATTCATATCTATTTAAAAAGTTTAAAACAAACACAACAGGCAAAAAGAAGGTGATGTACCTACAATCCAGTGACTCAGAAGCCTCAGTCACTAATGTTATTATTATTTGCCATTCTGTTAATTCAGTAAAACACCATATGCTTGACATGGTTAAAAAGAAAAAAAAGTATGTTGGGCCTATCACCCAAAGATACAAAGACAAAAAAGCTAGAAATATTGGATTACCTTCAATCCCAGAATTTAGAAACCAAAGGAAGAGGAATCTCTGAGTATGAGGTCAGCCTGATGTACAAAGCTACTGTCAGAACAACCAGGATTACACAGACAAACAAAAATAAATTTAAAACAGCAGGTTACCTAGCTCCTTAGCACCATATAGCAATTGCTTCTACTATATTTTGTTTGACTCAGGGATAGAGTTTATAATAGTGGTAATGGCAGAACAGTGTGAGAAGAAAGCTGGCTGATTGGTTTGAACCAGAACACAGGAGATACAGGATCAGGAAATGAGTTGCAGCTATAAAGCCTCATATCATATCCAATGAAAGATGTCTAAAACTATTAATGACACAGAAACATTAGAGAAAAGAAAGAAGTAGAGATGAGAGCAGTGATGCACTAAAGAAAATATTAATAATACAAATAACTGACATTTTAAAGAGATAAAAATACTTTGAAAAAGAGTAGGACCTTCTTTAGTAGAGATAGTGTCATTAATAAGTGATAGATTGATCTTGTCCATATGCACTTGTTGGCTACAGAGATCAGAAGCTTGATAAATGGGAGTTAAAGGAAATGATCTTTTTCTCAACCCTCTGTGCTGATATAACTGTGTCAAGCAATTCTGCATAGAAGAGATCCCAACTAAAAATTCAAAATCCACTCCCAAATTGTACACCAACAAGTCTAGTTTTTCTTCACTCACAAGTCATCAATTAGGACATGATGAAATATTACAAAATCACTCCCACTGCTACAATCAGGTCCTGTTTTATAATGGTGTCTCTAGCAGCTAATAGTCTACACTATACCCATCTGCAGCATATATAATCAATTGTTCCTTCTATGATGGTCTGAAGGTAGAAACACTCCTTCTCATGGAAATTATTTTCATTTACAGCAATAGATATTCAATTGCATGACTCAAATGGATAACTTTGAAACTCTGATATGTTACAATCCTTTAATTTTATGACTTTGGATGTGTTATATTATAGAAGACAGCAAAGTCATTGTCTTAGAGAGCAACAGACTGGGGCCAATGCGACTGTGTCATCATAAAATAGTGTGTCTCAGAATCATTTTTCCAAAAGCCTAAAAGTCTAACTGTTAAGGAATTAATATGCCTTCCAAAGGAGATATTATTCTACACACTTAAGAGATTAATAAAGAAAAATATCCTGAATGATAACATGTATCAATCTCTACCTAATACACATGCCAGGCTAGAAGAGATTATTTATGCTGTTTTCCTTTTATATCTTTTGTTCAGACTCTGAGTTACTCTTTGAATAATTTAAATAGGAATAGAGGTGTTGTAGTGAGTTCGCGGGTCCCGGACGCCAGAGGTCCCGGACCCACAGACCTGCCCGGGCCCGCTTATCTGCGCACTGCCTCCCAGGCCCCTAGAAACGACTCAGACGCTTCTATTAACTTCATGCTGTTTGGCCTATGGCTCAGGCACATTGCTAGCTAGCTCTTATATCTTAAATCAACCCATTTCTATTAATCTGCGGGCCACGTGGCCCGCGTGGCTCACCCGTGCCTCCTTACATGCTGTTCCTTGGGCGGCTTCAGCTTGGTCTGCCTCTAACTCCGCCCTGCTTCTCCTACCTAAACTCTGAACTCTCCTCCCACTTTCTCTATGGTGTCTGCCATGGCTCAAAACAGCTCCTTTATTTAAAGATTGAGATTCACAGCATACATAAAAGCATTCCCACATCATAGAGGAATGCAAGTTTACCTACTTAGTTGGGAGACTTACACAGCAAAGATATTCCCAGAATTATGTTTTAAGTACAATGTTGACCTTAAATAGCAGGTCATTCTTTAGTGACAGGTTTCTGAGATAGAAGTGCAAGTGTATGAGAAATATAGGAAAAGTATAAAAACAAAAAAAGATAAAACCTGAGTTGGGGAGGTCTTTCATAAGCTATGTCTCATGCCAAGTGAGCTTGTTAATAAGAATGGCATCTTGTATACTACTTCTAGGGAGAAAGTGGGAAAATGGAGAACTTCTGTGAAGTCAGCAAAAAGTATAATACAATGAGCCAAATTCAGGAGTAGGATAATCAAAAGATGCTGCATTAGGGGAACCCAGGGTATCAAGAACATAACTAAACCTATAGTGGCATTGGACCTAATAAACATAGCTCTATGAGATAGGAAAAATGAGTTCTCACAATCTGAAACAACCACTGAGTAAAGCTCTGGGTCCAGAACATTACCATCTCACAAACATATTTTTGGTTTTAGGGAAAGAGTGCTTTTTTTATTCTCAAAACATCAGGACCTATGCTGTAGTCTCAAGGCCTAGTCCCAATGTTCCATGCACATTTCTTCTTCCTGTGAGGGCATAAAGTGGAAGTCTTCTTGAGCAGAAGAGTCCTCAACACAGCTGTGTTTTCCTTTTAAAATAGTTTTCACCTTGCCCATTTATCAGTACTATGTTTTTCTCAGGAAGAAAATTGAATTGAAGTTCCATTCAATATGGAACTCCAGGAGTTAATGTTGGCTGTGATGCTGTAATGCCCATTGCTTCTGCCTGTTAGAGACGTGTTTTTGATATGGCAATGAGCCTAGTAGCTGGCTGTAAATTAAATTTGTCTTTTTTGTAATGGTTTAGAGCCACATGTCTGGAAAATGTTGGTGAAAAATAGGTATAGCATATCATCCTACTCTCTAAGAGGTTTTCTTAGTATATATTTACCTTTAGGGTATTTTAGAAGCAGCCCTCAGTTAGATAAATTTTACTTTCTGTAACTTACTGTTCCATAAGCATTGGGAAATTCTTTTTATCACCAAATCTATTTGTCTTCATTATAGGAAGTTGTGTGCTAGCCAACATAAGAAATTCCATTTACAACTTCCACAAAATTAAATACAAATGGATCTTTCATCTAAATGTTAAATGTGAGGTGAAGAGTTCCTAGAAGATACTCAAGAAACTAGACATTTCTAAACTATATGTCTCCATTAATGTATAAACAACATGTTGACCTGGACTATGAAGATATTTTGATACACAGATTCCTTTTCCCAATGTTTTGCAGAGGCAATTCATAAAGAAAATTTATCCATAGGCTTGCACGTGGGCCCGGGAACTTTCATGGAACATATAGGAACTCACAATATATATGCATATATGGCTGTAGACTCCCTCATAATCCCAAACATCACCACCATACCAGCTCCATACATACACCATATGCTTTTCCCAACATAGGGAAAGTATCTCTTTACTTACTATGTCTTGTCAGTGCAGATTTCTTATGAAGCAACACTCACAGAAATTCAAAAACACTAGAGCCCAATATGCTACAAAGCCATGCTTGCATTCTGAGCCCAGCAAAAGCCTTGCACCTCTTCCAACTGGTAGGTTCAACTTGAGGCCCTGATTTTCTAAGTGACAAGAGCACCTCCCTAATGTTATACTGTACTTTAAAACACAGCACAGTAACTTGTAACCCTGTTTTCCACTCAAGACCTAGACTTTTCCAAATGTGCAGATATAAGCATTTAAGTAGCACTTACCTTGGCTCCAATAGCTGATTCTGCTATCTTCCTGCATGCTACAGGCCCATTTATTTTTCCATAACATAAAACTTTTTCAAATTCTTACATCTTATAGTCTTTAAAATTTACAACATTTAAAAAATGTGTAGTCTCTGAAATGAATGTTTTTTTTGAAAACAATGGTTAACAGCCCACTGTTTTTTAAAAAGTGAAGAACAGCAACATAGAAAATAATCAATCACATTTAAGTAAACCAAAAACCAGAAGATATGCTACTGTTCTCGTATCACATTGTGCAAATTGTTAACCTCTTAATGATATTCTGGGCTCTCATAGACTCTGTATCAAGGTTTGCTATCCCTAGCACACAGAGATTATCTACCATGCCAGTTTTGTTACATACCTGGAGTTATTCTTAGTCAATTTATAGTTCTATAATCTACCCCATGTTTAGTTGTCCACTAAAAGCAATATCCTCTCATATATTTTCTGTAGGTGTTTCAAATCTGATCCAGATTCAGAAGCTCTCCATGAGCTCTTTAATTATATATTGACAGTCAAGATACCTAGACAGAAGAATCCCAGCAAACTCCCAAACTCTCTGGGCTCTAGCCAGATAGCAAGACAAGTAGTTTCTATTCTTTTAACCTACTGTATGTTTATTTGACTATTAATCAGATCATGTTTTATGAAGAATACAGAGCAATAGAATCATACATGTTGGCCATTATTACATAATCCTATACCAAGACCATAAAGTGGAATGGTGGTTATCACTTTGGGAAGGGAGATTCTTCTCATCTCAATGAACTTTATATACAAGCTAATCTCATAGTCCCACATGCAAGAGAATAATATGATCTAAATAATTCCTCATGGGTGTAACTGGAGGAGTGTCCTTTGACTGATTCTAGATCTTATAAAGTTGAAAATAAGTCTTAAGCATTAATATAATTTGCTGTGTGAACAAAGAAAACATTTTTAGTGGTATCTCAATTATCAACGAGCCATGTTTGAGGTCAAAGTATATCAAACCTTTTGACTATGGAATTATTCCTTTCCCAGATGTAAGTAAAATTTTTCTGAAGATTGCCATAGCAGAATTATAAACCTTATATAGAGTAAGGCACAATGTAGAACTCTTCTGATTCGTGCATTTATCTTATTAAATTAGAATCCCACCCAAGACTTCTCAGGAAATGATTTATGAGCTTTTTGCCAAAAATGATAGAGACAGAGACAGATAGAAGAGAGCCAGAAAGAGAGACTCACTAAGAATCCATTGAAATGGAACTTACATAGTCACCAAAAGTGTAACATAGCTTTGTATAAATTCTTCTAAAAATTTTTCATTTAAAAAAATGTCATCTCCATCAATGTATCACTCTGCTCCCCCTCCCACCTCCCAATCCCTCCCAGCCTGCCCTAAGCCTCGTCCCTCCCCATCCACCCATCCCCCTCAAAAAAAATGGCAAAATGTCCCAAGGTGAGCCAGACCAGGGCGGCACAGCCACTCCAGGCATGTCTGATTCATTCATTCCAAAGTCAGTGTTGGACTGAGTGTTCCTCTGTAGGGAATGGACTCCAGGATGACCAGTCCATGACCAGGAACACAGTCTGATCCCACCCCTCATGCCTTTCTTTCACAAGATCCCACTTTACCAAAAGTTCTTTTTTTCTCTACTAATTATGTGTGCTAAATCTGTGATAAAAATATGTTTAATATAGGTGTGGTCATATGAGGCAGAGGTGAGTAGATCTCTACAAGTTCTGGGCCTAGTCTATCTACTACATAGTGAGTTCAAGGCCAGACATGGTTAGAAAGTGAGACAGTGTCTTAAAACAGACTCACTTTAAAATCTTTGTTACAAACTTTAGAGCTCTGAGAATAGTTTAACTATTAAAGTACTCACCTTTCAATCATCCCTTTACTTCTGAATTATGTAAGATTGTTACAACAGTGCATGTATATATCCATTGCTTATTAGGACATTAAAGGCAGGCTAGAGAAATCTTCGAAGTACTTGTGATAGTTAAGTAGGGACCCTGTCTAAGACATGGAGAAGGGAAAGAACCAACACTCCAAATTGTTCTCTGACATTTATACTAAAACTATGATACACATGTTCACCTTTACACACATAAATCAGCAGACACTTATAAACAAACATAAGTAATAAACTTATAGTTGGATGATAAGGAACATAATGCTTATTCTAAAAACTGGGCAAATTTCTGGGAGTTTAGTCAACTTCATCTACATTTTGAGCTTAAAGATAGTCAGAATTACATAGAGAAACTCTGTCTCAAAAAATTCCAATTCTGATTTGTATTGATTCTTCCTAAAATTATTTTTCCAAATGCACCAAAATGTCCTAACTTAATCTCAGCAGAAGGCACAAGATTCAAAACAATACTGATGTGAGAATGTCTTTCTGTAGTAGGAGGTTTCTGGCAGGACTTTCGGGCCTAACTTCAAGGTTTAGGCCCACAGAACTGCAGTCCCACAGAGACACACAGATGCTTTCAATAGTTTTAGGCTGATTGACCTTAGGCCCAGGCATATCACTGGCTAGCTCTCTACCCTTCATCTAACCCATGTCTCTTCTTCAGCCATGCAGCTGGGTACCTTTTCTTAGAGCAGCATAGTTGTCTTCTGCTTATTTCAGCTTCTCTCTGGCGTTCTCTCTGGCATTCTGCCCTGTGCTTCCTGTTCTCAAGAGTTTCCTTCGTCTGGTATCCTTCCCACACTTCCTGCCTGCCTTTGGCCAATCAGCACTTTTTATTAAACCAGTGGGTGGGACAATTATTTACCATGAAACAACACAATCCCCTACATATCCCCTTTTCTCTTTTTAAAACAAAAAGAACTCCAAATCTAATATTCTTTTCCGCCCTTAATTATAACAACTTATAAAAAACACTGTAAATAAACACAAACATCCATAATCCATGTTTTGGGAATGTGGGTGTTATTCTCTAGGCTACTTCCTGCTGAGTGGGGGCGTTGGCAATCTCGTGGGAATTCAAAGACAAATGTAGGATTAATCTGTGGAGTAATCTGTAAGGCTGGGTCACCACAGCCAGTCTCCTTGAAATTGTTCTGAATACAGAGCTCGTGAAGCTTCAACTGAGGTGTTCTGAAATGCTGAATCATCTGGTCCACCCATTTCCATTGGAGATTTTTCAGGGGTCTTCCTCTATCAAATTTTATGTTCTTTATCCAGGAATAAATCCACAGTTTCTCATTTTCTGTGAAAATAAAAGAAAAACCTCTTCTCCAAAGTAGTGTATCTTTACATTTCAATTTTAAAGTAAACTCATTTACAAAATATATAGGTTGAATTACTCTAACAACATTTATAATCAACTGTCTTTTAAGAGCTTTAACTAAGTCATTTTCAGTCAAGAAGCTTAAAGATAAGACAATAACATACAGTATCCAGACATTCTTTGCTTTTTCCATCTTTAGTGGCTTATCTATTTATTTATTTACTTATTTATTTATTTTACTCTATTTCTTTTGTAAGATCTTTCTCTATCTTTTTTTTCTCTAAGCCTATGTATATATATTTTCAACACACTCTAAACCACTTAGACTTTTTACAAAAAACTGTCTTTACTGTATATTTATTTCTTAACTTTTTCTGTCTCTGACCAAACCTTTAATCTGCCACTGTCTCTTACCACACCTTTGCTTGGCTCAGATGATTAACTCCACCCAGATTCTTCTATTTCTTTCAGTTTCTGAACACACCTTTAATCTGCCAGGATTCAAGGTTTGTAGGATGGATGGATGGCTCCACCCAGCTCCTAGTCTAGCTTCATAGAATTTATCTTTTTAACCCAGGTACTCTGTGAATATAATTATTAAGTAAAGCTTTGTCATCTGCAGCTCATTAACTCTAAGTATTTGGCAGCAGGGCCTCTTAAAAAAAACTCACAAGTGTTTTGCCTCTAAGGCTGAATCAGGAAGCTTCTCTTCAAAAAGGTCAAGCCTCAGTTTGCCTCAGGCAAACAGAGCTGATCCAAGAAAACATTGACACTAAGAAGCCATCTTTGATTCTGTTCTTTTTTTCTCCTTATGAACATAAAGCTTAAATAAATCATTTATAACCTTTTCCTTAGATTGAGGGTCCTGTGAGACTTCAGGAGCCAGTCATTTTACACCTTAAGCTTCACTCCAAAAGCCCACCATTGTAGCTCAAGCCCACGTGCTTTACCAGGGCGTCTCTGTATCATGGCTCACATGGGAGACACAATTCAGAGGCTGCTTTGGGCTCTAGACCACTTTTTAAGCTTTCTGTGGGTATATTTGACCCATGCTGGGCTACCATTTGTAGTAGGTGGTTTCTGGCTGGACTTTCAGGCCTAACCTCAAGGTTTAGGCCCACAGAACTGCAGTCCCACAGAGACACATAAATGCTTTCAATAGTTTTAGACTGATTGACCTTAGGCCTAGGCATATCACTGGCTAGCTCTCTACCCTTCATCTAACCCATGTCTCTTCTTCAGCCATGCAGCTGGGTACCTTTTCTTAGAGCAGCATAGTTGTCTTCTGCTTATTTCAGCTTCTCTCTGGCGTTCTCTCTGGCATTCTGCCCTGTGCTTCCTGTCCTCAAGAGTTTCCTTAGTCTGGTATCCTTCCCACACTTCCTGCCTGCCTTTGGCCAATCAGCACTTTTTATTAAACCAGTGGGTGGGACAATTATTTATCATGAAACAACACAATCCCTTACATCTTTCTGTATGTTGTGAATATCAATATTTAAATAAAGGAGCTGTTTTGGCCCATGACAGGCACTGTAGAAAAAGTAGGTGGGAAAATCAGAATAAGTAGTAGGAGGGCAGAGACACAGGCAGATCGAGCTAGCCACCCAAAGGAGCAACATGTAAGGAACACAGTGAGTCATGGGCCATGTGGCAGACAGATTAATGAAAATGGGTTGAGTTAAGATGAAAGAGCAAGCTAGCAATGTGCCTGAGCCATAGGCCAAACAGCATGAAGTTAATATAAGCATCTGAGTCATTTTGGGGGGACTAGCGGCTAGGTGCTCTGGGACAGCAGGTCTGAGGATCTGGACCTCTGGTAGCTGGTCCAAAAACCTCATTGTAATACAATACCTCTTAAATTATTTTTTGGTTTCAGTCACTGGTCCCGTTTTCAAAAATGAATATTAGCTCATATGGTAGCAGAGCCAGACCCAGGCAGAACATCTTTAATTCAAGCCAGTTTGTACTACATAGTGAATAGCACATCATTTATCAGTAATAAAAACACACACACACAATACGCAGAGGAATACAGTGTAATTTAATTTTGCTTTGATGGGATATTATATTAGAATTCTCTAGCTAGCCAAGAACTCACACTGTATAGTTTAATAAAAGATGTATTTTGAATATTTTAAAACAAATTCTAGTAAACATGTCATTCTCTACCATTAGTTCATTATTTGATGCGTGTTAGTTTTTTATACAAGAGAGAGCTTCTAAACAATTGTCTTTATATTTACATAAATTTCAAGAGAACTAGAACAGGTAGAAATTTTATACTGTTTACATTTATAAATTATGTTTCAATCATTTTATAAAATCACTATCAAACTTTTCTTGAACCGTTTCTAATTTAAAATATATTTTAACTACTTTACTTGTAAACTGAAGAATTTACACATTTTTATGTAACAGTAAGATGGACCCTGAGCCCTGCTAGAAGATCTCAGGTGAAGGAGAAAACATGACCAGTATACATTCCAATGTAGAAAGTTTAGGGGGAATCTAATGAGACCCTCTCCCTAAACAAAGTACTATAGGAAAGTAATAACTACTGGGAGAGGAAGAATTGTTCTTTCCTAGGGATAAGCCTCCTAGTTGCTCATTGAAAACAAAGTGGTATGCCTTGAATCATATAAATAAACATCAAATAAACTCAGCATCTCATATTTATTTATGTGCATAAATATTTAAATACATATGCCATAATAAGAACAAAAAATTGAGACAGAGTAACTAGGAACATTTGGCAGGCTTTCTTTTGGGCCACAAATTAGTTTCCAAATAATGACTTAAAGACTACTATTAGTTATGAATGCCCAGGTTTAGCTTGGGCTCATTTTATGCTACCTCTTTTGATCTAATTTTGCTTCAGGTATTTTTACCTCTCTTTTTCTATGTCCTATTTTTTGAATCTGTTGTTTGATTGGGGGAGTGCTGCTTTGCTTCTCTTCCTGGGCATGTTCCTCTTATTATCACTTTCTCTCTTAACTCTTCCTCCTATACATTTCATCTGCCATCCAGTCCTGACTCCTGCCTATCTATTGGTTATTCAGATTTTTTAACTGAACAAGTGCCTTATTCAAGCAAGGTAAAACAGCAACACATCTTTACATAATTAAACAAATGCAGCATAAAAAGAAATGTAACACACCTTCACATAGTTAAGGTAATAACCACAACAACCAAATGTAGCCCATCTTTATATTGTAAAAGTAATATTATTCCACAACATGTTTACAAACTGATTGAAAAGAAAAAAAGAGTTCTGTGTTCATATGTTAAATATTGATCATGGCACATAGAACTAAATAAAGAATTCTCTAAAAATAAGATACAAGTGGCTGACAAACATTTCAAAATGTTTAAAATACTGGGGACATGAAAAATTACAGTTCCTTTCATATTTGATCTCAAAGTCAGAATGATCCTTTTAAATCTCAGGAACTATTGTAGAAGATGTTGCAGAAAGAGCATAAAATGCAGAGGAGTGCTCTGTTCTCTCAGAGAATATACCCTGAGGCTCATCCCCAGAGATTCAACAGATCACCAAATGAAGCCTCTCTTCCTCCTACCTGCATCTCCTGTAGATACCAGAAACCATCTTCCCTAACCTCCTTTCTACAACTATTTGCTGTCGCCTAGGCACCAACACCAGCAGGCATTCCCTGTGAAGAGAGCAACAGAATATGCCAATAAATTCAGTAATACACAGCTTTCACACTCAAAGTCCAAAGAGTAAACAAATAGTAAAAATACTCCAGAACATTCACACAAGTTAGACCCAGAATTCAATACCTAGACCTATAATCATCCAGTTGCCTAGATGATAGCATAAGAACATTGTCAATAACAGGCAAGGCAGTATGCCACCAATAGACCTTGGCTATATTGGAGCAGGTCTTAAGTATTCCAAAATGACTGAAGCATAAGAAATAGACCCTAATGCCAACTATATAAAGATGATAGGGGTGCTTAAAGATGAAATTAATAAATTCCTTAAAGAAATCTAGGAAAACACAAAAAACAATTGGAGAAAATAAATTTCTTTAAATAAACCAAAAGAAAAGCCAACAGTTAAATGATATACATAGAACCTGTTTAAAACCTGAAAATAGAAGCAGTAGAGAAAATATGGGCTAAAAGAGCTTTGGACATGAAAAGTTTGGTAATGCAAACAGGACATCCAGGGGCAACCTTCACAAACAGAATAGAAGAGATGGAAGAAAGAATTTCAGGCACTGAAGATAAGATAAAAATTTGGAGAAATCAAAGATGTTAAAACAAAAGAAAAATTTGAAATAAAAAATATAGGAAATCTAAGGCTACAAAAGAGCAAGTACAAGAGTAATAAGGAATCAAGTAAAAAAAAAAAAACGAACTTGGGTCAAAGGCACAAAGAATATGTTCAACAAAATAATAGAAAAAAATCTTTAACGTAATGGAGTACAGTCCTATCAAATGAGAAGCAGCATACAGAACACCAAATAGATAAAAAAAGTCCACTCATCATGTAATAATCTAAACACTAAATATATAGAACAAAAAAATTATATTAAAAGCTCCAAAGGAAAAAAAAGTAATATATAAAGGCAGACCCATTATTATTAAACTTGATTTCTCAATGGGAACTCTGTAAGACAGATGATCCTGGACACATGTGATACTGACTCAAAGAGACCAAAGAATTGCAAAAAATTGCAAAGAATTGCAAAAAATTTTTAATTACCCCATGTGGCGATATGTTTCAAATTTAATAAAAACCAGTCTGAGATATCAGAGGGAACTACCCACAGTCAGATCTCACCCAGCTGTCTTCCAGCTTCCTCTGCCTGCTTCCTCCTGGCTTCTTCTGCTTGCTTTACCTTTCTATGCTTGTCTTAAATACCTTCTTCACCCAGTTGTTTCACATCCAGGTTAAGATCAAAGGTGTGGCCCCACCACTGCCTGCCTGGAACTCCCTCTGTAAACTAAACTGGCCTCAAACTCAGATTTTCTGGGATTAAGGGCGTAGGTCACCACTCCCACGGTATTTCCTGTGCTGGGATTAAAGGTGTGATTTATCACTCTCTAATCTTCCTAGACTTACTGTGGGTAGATCCCTCTGTTATTTCAGACTTTATTTTTATTATATTTGAAGCATATTCCCACAACCCCAGATGAAAAAATAAGATATTCCATGTTCAATAAAATGTAAACAATATTTATCTACAAACCCAGCCCTATAGAAGATGTTCCTTAGAACAAAATCCCAATCCACAAGGAGTAACTACACCTACAGGAACACAGAAAATATATAATTTTACACAAAGACAAAGGAAAGAAAATTGGAAAATTAAAAATCTTATCTGTCTGCCTCTGTGTCTGCCTCCCCCCCCCCACACACAAACACACACACACACACACACACACACACAATAAGAACCAAAGCAATATAACAGGAGACAACAATATTTGGTCATCTACATCTCCCAAAATAAATGGCCTCAATTACCTAATACAAGATACAGACTAATAGAATGGATATGAAAATGGGCCTTCCTCCTGCTGCATACAAAAAACACACCTCAACATCAAAGATAAGCATTATCTCCTTGTAAAGGGTAGAAAAAAGATATTTCAAGAAAATAGGCTTGTGAAGCATGCTGTCTAGCAATATCTATCAAAATATGCTGCCACAATTTCAAGTCCCCTGTATGTTCTCAAAAGCAGACTAAAATCCAGAATTAAATTTTATTCTTAGTTCTGGAATGGTGCTTCCACAATAATATTCTGGGTATATATACTGCTAAAGTGTAAAGGTATATACGTTGCTGTAAGTATCACTATATTATCACTACAATATTTTGCTTACATTTTATCATAAAAATAACAAAGTAGCAAGAGAATTTACCTCCAAAAACAGTAGTTCAAAATTCTTATAAGTCAACAATAAAAATAATTTTAATATGTTATATGTACATGTACTGTAATTTTCCTAAGTATATAATAACTAAACATTAAAAGTCACATTATCAAAGAAGACATCTCAGATTTCATGAGCAAAATGAGGAGCAAATAGGGTACATGTAATGGTACTACACACCAAAACAAATATTTCTGCTTTTATTTAACAGACAAAAATTAAACTCACTCCCTTAAAAAATGTTTATATATCTGCACAATAAATGGTAGAAAAATGTAAGAGAGAACAAGAACATCAAAATTATGTTATAAATAGCATCTTTAAAATAGCTTTATTCTCAATAATATTAAGGACATTCATATGTGGATGTGATCACCAAGGTGCCTATACATTAGTACACAAATAATAAAACCCAGAAGAAATCTACATGATTATATACTGTAAAACTGAATCAAATTTATAACAGACTGTCCTAGGATGGCAGAAAATCAGTATATGACTAATGCATTAGGCATAGATTGGCAAGAATATCTGTATCAGATCTTTAGATGCACCTGCAAGTTAGTCCTGACAAATAAAAATAATAGGAAGTATGAGGGTTAAGGAGTTGCCTCAAACAATATAGGACATTGCAATCAAGCCTAAATTCTAGTTTGATCCTCAAGACCCATGTGTTAGACAGTAATAAGTTTCCTGCAATTGTTACCTGGCATAGACAAAAGTACTGTGGAATCTGTGTGTGCAAATAGTATACTATCAAACACATGCATTTACAATAAGAAGATAAGGAGTGTGCTTTTGTTCTTTCATTTTGCTAATAATAGGAAATGTTCTGTTACCATATAGACAATACTTGGAGTTAACAACTGCTCCACTAATTTACAGTCAAGCCTACTGCCTCTTTTAACTTAAATATTTCTTCTAAATATTATACGATCTCTAAGACCTCAAACAGCCCACTTATGCTACAACATTAAACTTTCCCTCTAGGAACAAAACTCAGTCATATTAACAAATTCCTAGACATTTTCACTTCTCATGATTCCTAATTTTTAATGTTAATTTTGCATATGTATTCAAATGAAGGTAAACATATGTGTGTAGGGCACGATGTGGCAAAAGAACAGCCTTGGTTGTCATTCACCAGGTATCACCCTGAGATTTGATTTAGAAATAAAGATCAAAGCTTAAGATACCTGGAGCAGATCCTACCCACACCTAAATTTCCTTCTGTTTTATACCTCTGAATAAAATAATCAAGCTTGGAAAAAAGTCAAACATAAGAAAAGACAAAAATATTAAATGTTTTATAATCAAATATTCTAAAGCCTTAGAAAGAGAATTAAATTATGTGCAAGAGTAATTCTAAAAAATAAAGTAATTGTGGAGAGTTTGGTTACTTGATTATTTAGTTTGATATGTTATTTGATTTCTTTTTAATTTAATAGTTGAGATTAGCTATCATCATCCTGGTTGACCTTTCCTCACCATGGCCAAGCTAGAATTATTTAGGAAGAATAATGTCAGTTATACAATGTTTTCCTAACTAGTGATTTATGAAAGAGGGCCCAGCCCACTGTGGAGCTGTACTTTTATTGGGCAGGTAGTACAGCAGTATGTAAACAAGCCAAGAATTAGATGCTTGTATCTTTTAAATGAGAGAGGGAAGGAGAGAGAGAAAAAAAAGAAGTGAAGATTTTGATGAGAGGGAAAGATTTACAAGAAAATAATGATGGAGAAAACATAATCAAAATATATTGTACAAAAATATATTTTTAATTTTAAAAGGAAAGAAAATAATAATAATAAGCCAGTAAGGCACATTCCTCCAGGGTCTTTAATTCAGTTCATGTCTCTAGGTTTCTGCTTTTAGTTCTAATTATTTGACTGCATGATGGGCTATGAAGTAGATCTACAAGCCAAGTAAAGCTTTTATTTCCCAAGAACTAAGTTAACTCATTGAGTCTAAAGCATCCTTTAGAATGGGGGGTAAATAAAGGGCAGATTGCATCAGATACATTATACTTACACAGAAAATTCTAAATAATAATGGGTGTCTAGTGTAGGCATAACAAATTAGAAACACAAAAACTGACTTTCTCAACATAATATTGGTCATCTATGAGTCTGGATAAAAGAAAGGTAACTACAACATGACATATCATCATAACATCTATACACAAATTGAGTGCTTCTTAAATAAAGAAAATGTTTTTAGAGTGCACAGGAAAATACTGGAAAAGTGGCAATGTGCTGATTTGCTTTTTTAGAAATAAGAATATTATAAAATTAAGAGAGTGATAACCACAAACTCATGATAATAAAATGTAAACACTTTTTCTTAAAAATTTTTTATTCTCCTTCAAAAGTAACCATTTCAGAGGCTCTCTCTACTCATTCATCACTAAAGACAGGCCTAACTACTGAAATCAATGAGCTTAAGAAAAATATTGTAAAACAGAAGAAATCTTGGCTTACTATGTTTCAAATGAAAATCAGATGTGACTAAGGAGACATGACTTGTTGCCATGTAGCTTTTAAAAAATGGGTTAAATCAGTCTCTAAGACTTTTAAAAACAAAAGCATTGCTGAATAAAAAGGTCTTTTATACTTTCAATGGGCTTAGTTTCAAAAGAAAATTTATTTTATAAATGAGCACAGGCCAATTATGCTCACGAAGACTGGCATTCTCATTTTTTCTAATGCAAGGGGAATCTCAGTTAACATGAGTCACTTTAGAAAAAAAAATCCCAACAAGATAAACCACTGTTTTGAATTAAAATACTGAATCTCAAGAATAAAATTTATAGAGAACTATATGTCAGCACTTTTAGGGATAGACAATATACAATAACAATCTCTGGTTACCAGAATCCTGTAATATAGTATACAATCCACAAATAATAATCATAAATTGCTAATAGGGGCCTTGGCTATAGCTCATCCAGTTGCTGGAGCATTTGCCCTGTGCTACAAACAACACATGAAACAGCTCTGGCAGTTGTGCATACTTGCAATCCCAACACTTCCTGAAACACAGAAAGATCAGATGTTCAAAGATTCCAATGAGGTCAAGGTTATTCTGGGCTAATTAAAGTTCTCACTCAAAAAAACTTAACAAACAGTAGCAATAATGTCAAACAAAGACAAGATCAAACAAATCTCCTAAAGGGGGGGGTAAAAATGGTGGGAATTGAGCAAAAGCTCACCAATTAAGAGCACTGGTTACTTTTTTGTGGGACTTTGGTTTGATTTCCAGCATCCAAATAGTAGCTCACAACTGCCTGTAATTTCAGTTTCAGGAAATCTGACATTTACCATTGGCTTCTATACATACAGGAAATGCAGGTGATACACATACAAACATGTAAGCAAAGTACAAACACACACACACACACACACACACACACACACACACACACACACACACACACACACACACACACACAAACCCCTTAAATAAAGACTACTGTCTCCTAGTAAAAAGTTTGCTAAGAAAAAGTGAGGCAGGTGTGGCTACATAATGGTTAGGACTCTAAACACAGAGAGGCAGTAGTTTAAAAACAAGCAGAAGGACTGCATAGTAGTTTTACATAGACACACTTGGATTCTGGCTATGCTTAAACTCTTGACCACCTCATTCTTAACCCAGGGCTCCTGCAATGACATACAAAAACCAAACATCCTAAAAGCCAAGCTGGCTCAGCAGGTGTAGCAGCACTATGACAAAACAAGTCAATGAGTGTCCCTACTAAGAGCACAACCTGTTCTCAGTGTCCTAAACTAACATACTCTGAGACTGCAAGAAAACTTTATTCCTTAATTTGTAATTGTCTAAACTTCCATAGTACATTGTTACTATTATAAAAAAGCAATAATAGCTACACTTACATACACATAATGTCTCCGTACTTCCACAGAACTAAAAATATATCCTGGATTTAAGGCACCTAATGTCACGCGCACCCTCGCCTGCAAGGACGACGGACACCAGGCTCTTCTTTCAGTGGTTTATTCAGGACCTTGAAACTTCTTCTGCTGCTTCTCCCACTGGGGAAAACCCGCTCCCAGCTATATACCCTCTGGACTGCTAGTCACGGGACGCCATGTGGGCCATGCCAATAGATCCAGGTGCATGGAAGCAAGCCACACCTGGAAGCAAGCCACGAGCTTAGCCTTAGCCAAATGAGTTGTTTATCTCAGAGAGCTCTCAGGTGGAAGGTGGAAGGCAGAAGCCAGCACCATCTTTAAGGTGCGGCCACGCGGCTCTCTACAATCTAACTTGAAAATCCTAACTTCCATTTGTTTGCGATATTTATAGTGGTAGTGTTACATCATAATTATTAGTAGGGGAGAAAACAGTTGGAAGATAAATACAATTTCACTTGGCATACACCTTTAATTCCAGCTCTTGGAAGGGAGCAGGATTGTCCAAAGTATGAGACAAGCTTGGCTTACATAGATGTAGTTCCAGTTATTGCTTTTTATACATGGGTTTTTGCTGCTTCAATGACTGAATATGGTTAATACATTAGCTTTGTATATTTAACATTTTTCTCATTTATTATTGTCTTTTCTCCTGAACAGCCTCAGCTGTCTGCATGACATGCCCTAGAGTCATCTAAGCATTAATTGAGGCTGTTCCTAGATCAGAATATCTAGTTACTGTGTCTGAAAGATTGTGCTGATTGATAATTAATGTGAAAGGGGTCTTTCACTTTTATATTACTAAGAAAGGGTGACTTAGCTGGATAAAAGAGCTAGCTTAACATGAGACAGTGAAAGAGGAACAGAAATAATCATAAAGCAATGCTTCCTCATGATTTATCTTCATTTATTAGCTTTAGTTTCTACCCTAAGCTTCTACAAAAAGAGAGTATGACCCAGGGATATCAACTAAATAAAGCTGTCCATTACCTGAGTTACTTTTGTTAGAGAATTTAATCACAGCAGCACAGATGGAGGTGATATTTTTTAATGAAAAATTTTAAAAGACAAAAAATGCGTATAATTATAATATCATTCATTAGTATAGGCAGGTGATATAGAAGTCCTTAAACTTTAAAAATACAGAATACATGTAGAATCAAATAATCAAGTGTGAAAATACTACATGATGCCAAGTTGAGAGTTTCTGATTGTGTGAAACTCTAGGGCTATGAAACAAACACCAATATTAAATAATTTTTATTTCAAACTACATTTACTAGAATTCATCTACTAACTTTTATAATTCAGAGTAATTCAGATAGTATTGAGTAAACTTGTGTGAGCACTTCCTGTAATCCTGACTACCAGTTTAATTTGGTTACCAATACTCCATACTTGTTGAATACTTGTTTTTAAATCCCCCATTTTATCACCCCAATTGTGTGAATAATTCAATGAATGTGAGTACATGTACTCAGTCTCTACAACCTCTGTTATATAGTTCTCATTGTCTGAAGCACTGTTTTCTTCTAACTCTACAACTGGAAAACACAGATACGCTAGGAAAAGGGAAGAGGCCTCCCAAATCAAGAAAATTGACTCTCCACAGAAACTTCTCAAATCAACAAAACTTCAGGGAACTCATAAACTTTTTGAATGCAAATTTGTGAAGGCACATCATTTTCCAGAGTAACAATGACATAATTATTTGATAATGAAACCAACAACATATAGAACCACTGGACAAAAATGAGACATACAGACATACCTACAAATAGATATTTGGTCTCTTAAACAATAATAACAGGATTCTAGTTCAAAATCAAACTGCAAGAAATTACTGATAAACCTTCATCCTGTACATTATTCTCTTTTTTGTGAAGAATAAAAAAAATGGGTTTAGCAATATGGAATATTCTATCATAATTGAAGGGATTTACTTGAAGACTTCTGATGTATTGCAAGAATCCCAATTGGTCTTATAAGAAAAATGCAGAGCCAGATATTGGAGTAAATGCTGAAAGTTTAGGAGAAACAAACCACAGCCACTTTTTACCTCACCAATAACTCAACTAATACAGGAAGATGCTGTCTTCACAAATCCTCATTCTGAATGTCCCTGAGTCCTCATCTAAAAGTCCATAGTTCTGTTTCTACCTGCCTCTTATTCCTGTCTTCACCTAGTCATATTACTCTCTGTCTCAATCTTCCTAGTACTGGGATTAATGATATGTGTGCTTCCCATGGGAACAAAGGCATGCAATCACAAATGCTAGAATTAAATGTATATGCTACCACTTCCTGAATCTGGTTTTCTTTAAGACTGGATTAATCTCATGAAGCCTAAGATAGCCTTGAACTCATAGAGATCCATCTGCTTCTGCCTTCTGAGAATTAGAATTAAAGGTATGCATCACCACTGTCTGCACTCTATGAATAATTCTACCCTTTAATCCTCAGACAAGCTATATGTGTTGAAGCATACACAAAATATCACCACATTGAAGTTTTAACTTTGAAGAAATTAGTTTTGACTACTAAAAGAATCTCATAAAAAATATTTAAACTTTTTAAAAACATACCATTATTACCTCTCAATCCCTTTTTCCCTGCCTTCCCCCAGTTTTTCCCCACCCCATCCCTCATCTATTCTCAGAAAGGCTAAGGACTCCTAGAGTGAGTCAATGCTATCTGGCATGTTCAGTTGAGGGCACTCATTATCTTGAATAAAGAAAAAAAGACCTTTTAATGTTGAAGGAAGTTTCTCCAATCTTGTGGTGCCCCTCAGTCTAGACGAATCTCTCCCACTCTAGGTCCCACAGTCACTTTTAAAACAACTACACAGGGGTTATATTAGTTACAAACTGTTCGGTCTCTAGCTCAGGGTCATTATTAACTAGCTATTATAATGTAACTCAAATCATTTTTATTAATGTATTTACAATCACATGTCCTTTTGCTATACCTGAGTCTGATTATATCTTGTTTCCTAGGTTGTGGCTTGCAGCATCTCCTCTAACCATGGTTTTTTCTTCCTTGTATCTCTTGCCTTTCCCACCTGGCTATGCCCTATCTTGACACAGGCCATAGCAGCTGCTTTATTAACCAATGGTTGCATGACATAGTCACAACATATAGAAAGACCATCCTACAGCATATTAAGATCACTTAGACAACATTTTGTTTTCTATGAATCATGACTGCCTGCAAATTTTTATGAGAAAAGTAAATAAATTTTTAAAAAAACAAAATGCAGGATAATGGATTTTTAAAGAATTGGTATACCTAAAGCGACTTGTCTTGGTCTAATTAATTTTAAATTACAAGCACTTTTGAAAACAGGTTTATTGATATTTTGCAAATGTTTGTGCACAGAAAAGAATCTTTTACATATGTATACCAGATCTGGAACAGTAGGTAGTTATGAGCTTCTCAACTTGAGTGTTGGTATATGAACTCAGGTAATTCTCCAAAAGAATATATGCTGAGTCACCTGCCAAGACCCATGATGTTTTATCCAGTACACCAAAAGTTTTTTTACATATGAACAGTAACAGCAGCAATAAACTCTAAATAAATGAAAAAGTAAATAAGAGATCGTTAGGAACATGATAAATCAAAATTAAGATGTGTATGGAAAATTTGCAGCATAAAAGGAATACAATCCAATGACAATGTTTACCATTTATAAAAAGAAAGCTGACTACAAAGAAAGGTTCACAGTAGAAACACTCAGAATGATCAATGGGATTATTTAAAAATAGTAAAAATTAACATATTAGGACTTCTGTAATTACTGCAAAGCTACAACACTCATGAATGTGTACAAGCATAAAGTATTTGTAAAAGTATAAAGGGCCTATAGAGAAGCAAAAATCATAGGAAAATATTGTCAATTATTAATCAAAAGACAAAAGGAAACTTGGGCAAAAGAAATGTGACCTTGATCAGTGTTACCCAGATACACATGAGTTTATGTGTATATAAATTAGATGAACATAGATGTCTCAACTTAAACAAATTTAACTCAAAATGACCCTTATACTCTTGCTTATGATCCTCCAGCTACTGATATTTTTTTTCTAAGACAGAAATCTCATACTCTAGTGCTTTCTCTCTGGATAAAAGGTAATCTTTTGTTATGTCTCTGTGATCCTTTATGCTTCTTTGCAGTTTCAGGGAAATCCATCCACACTGATGCCCAATTCTAAAACAACATAGAAGAATAATTTACACTCTGCTTTTTGTCACAGGAATTATCACTCAAGATAAGTCGTGTGCCTTATCTACCTTATCAATGCTGCACACCCTTGAAAAACCTCTGCAGATCAGAAACATCTTTTGTCTTTTGGAACTAAACTTCACTAAATCACACCACTGTGGCTAGTAGGAACAGAAAAATAAAAGCATTCTAATCCATGTATTACTGTGAGATGATACACAACACCATATTTCTACCATTTTCTAAACTATTTGTAACATTTTAACACAAACATGAAAGTCAAATGCAATATTCAGAATTTCTAGAAACAAGATTAATGTGGAATGTCTTTCTGTATGCTGTGAATATCAAACTTTAAATAAAGGAGCTGTTTGGCCCATGACAGGCACCATAGAAAAAGGTAGGAGGAGGGCAGAGTCAGACAGATTGATCCAGCCGCCCAAAGAAGAAACATGTAAGGAACACAGGTGAGCCACAAGCCACGTGGCAGACAGATTAATGAGAATGGGTTAAGATTAAGGAGCAAGCTAGCAAGGTGCCTAAGCCATAGGCCAAACAGCATGAAGTTAATATAAGTGTCTGAGTCATTTGGGGGGCCTAAGAAGCAGTGGGAGGCAATGTACTCCGAGACAGCAGGGCTGTGGGTCTGGACCTCAGGCTAGCTGGGCCAGAAAACTCATTGCAGCACCAGACTTCAATTTTTCAATCTGTGTTGCCACTGCACACCAAAAGCTTGCTTGTGTGTGTACCATGGACAGTAATATTACAAGTATCGTATCCTTTCATGTCAGGAATGCAGTCTCTCCCTACACAATAAATCTAAATACAGGGAGGCTCAGACAAGCTCCACTCTCCAAGTCACCAAACAAACCAACAGAACTTTATGGTTCATTTAAATACCAACAGAAATTACAGCTCAACATACCTGCCCTGAACACCCTACATTCACTATGCCATAGCTTGTGCTCTTCCTTAAAACTCACTACAGTGGAAGCAAAGAAGAGTACAGAAAAGAACCTGCAAGCTACCAGTCACTAGTACTCCTAATTGGTAATGTTTGCAGAGTTCCTCATTGGCTAGGACCATTCAGCCAGACCTAGAATATTAGCAAATATCCTATTGGGAGATCAGTCACCAATTGACTCCAACAGCACAGTCCTTCCGTTTCTGCCTTTCTAGCCAAGTAGACAGGATTCTAGTAAAGAAAGTTTTAGTAGATATTTTAGTATTTTTGTAGACTTTTTTTTTTTACATTCTTGGGCACATCCTTCTCCTCATCCAAAGAAAATGATCCATTACACACTATTGGATATGCCATTACACATTAAATATTCAGTGCAGCCAACCCATTTCCTCAGAGATGGGAAATCTTACAGTCAAAAGTATGTCAAATTCAAACAGGAACTATTGTTAAAGAAAAACAGGCCATAAATTAGAAAACAATGAGGGCTCATGTTAAGGCTTAGAGAGAAAAAAATACTGTGGATATTATGTAATTATAATCTCAAAAAATATTTCAAAAAGTTGAAACATGTTTTTGGCCATGAGGTGCAGAGAGTATGGCTTTGTATTAGTGTACATCAAGGATTTCTCAAACCTTTTCTTTTAGGCTGTACATTTCAACCCAGAAATGCTCCACATGTGAATTGTTCTCTTGTGACTGCAATGGTTAGTCAACTACCTGACTCAAGTGGACAATTTTAAATCTGTGATGTAATACAGTGATTTTATTTAAGAATGTTGAAGCTGTAGTAGAGAAGACAGCAAGATCCTTGTCCTGGAGAAAAAACAAACTGGAATCAAGGCCAATTAAAGTCAACATAAGAGCTCTTATCTCAGAGACATTTTTCTAACAGGATAGAAATACAGCTGTTTTAGTACAAAACCTAAATAGTCTTAATAACAACAATAGTCTTAATGGGGGTACATTCAGAAAGATCATACAAAAGCAGAAAGCCACTAGATTGTTCAAACCTCACCAACTTCTCAGTCAAATTGATCTGAGATCCTGTCTCTTCTTGCCTTATATTCAATTTGTTCTGCCCAGTCATATCACTTTCTGTCTCGGAGTTCCTTCTGGTAGGGTTAAAGACATGTGTCTCCCAAGTACTGGAATCAAAGGCAGGAGATCCCAGGTGCTTGGATTAATGATCTGAGGCTCCACCACCTGGCTATGTTTCTCCTGTAGAAATCGTGTGTAGCCTATGTTGACCTTGAACTCCTGATCTTTCTACTTCCTCTTCCCAATTGCTAGGATTAAAGGTGTATACCACTACTGCTTGACTCAAGATATGATCAATGCCAAGTGAACTTCTTGATAATAGCATCTTGCAAACTACTTCCAGGGGGAGAGATGAAAGAAAATGGGTAACTTTTATAAAGTTAGAAACAACCATACTATGAGACAAACTCAGGGAGGAGATTAATGAAACAATGCTATAAAAAAAAGCACACAGTATATCTCAAAACATTGCTGAACAAACCAAGAGTGGCCTTGGAACTGATAACCAGAGCTCCATATGGTGGGAAGAATTGAATTTTCAGGATCTGAAGCAACACTTCACAAAGGCCCTGGTTTCAGACCATTACCAGTCCTCTCAAGCATATACCTGGTCTTACGGGAGGAGCTGTTTTAGTTTCAGTATATAAAGCCCTTAAAAATAGCTCCCAAGACCTAGGCTCTGGCCTGTTTCTAGCCTTCAAAAAATGTTCCTCCCGGCCTAGGGTCCTAAATAAAAGCCTTGCTTATTCAGTCCAGTCCTAAACACAACAGTGTTTTACTTTTCAATTATTTGTCACCTGGTGTCATATTTACCATCTGTCAGAGCTATGCTTTTCTCAGGAAGAAAACTGGAACTTTGTGATGCAATATGCCTTAAGATTGGTTGTGATCCTGTAATACCTCAATGAATGACTTGTTCTATTTTTTGATACAGGGTTGTAACTAGTGTCTAATGTAAATCAGCTGTGGCTTCTCTGTAAACATTTGGAGCCAAATGCCTGAACATTGGTGAACAAATATTGTGGTAGCATCCTAAGATCTGAAACAGGTCTTGTTAGCATATACTTATCTTAGAGGGGTTTTAGAGGCAGCTCTATCTTATCTAAATTCTATTTTGTGAGACTTACTATCTCCTAAACATTAGTCAATTTTTTTTATATCACCAATTCTACTTTTCTACAATACAACTAGTTAGTTAGTGGAGTGCTAAACAATACACGGGGTGTTTTATACCACATCCAAAAAAAATTAACTATAAATGAATCTTATCTCTAAAGTATACATGCAAAGTACTGAACTTCTAGAAGATACTGAAGAAACTAGGCTTCTCCAAATTTGTCAATCTGATCTTGGGTGGACCAAAAGCATGCTGAAGTTGACTACAAAGATGTTTCTACACTCAGCTCCCAGTTCCCAATGCTATGAGCAGATTCAACCACAGAGTATCTGCACCTGGGTACAGGTTGTTTCAAGGAAACACATGGAATCTCACAGTACAGGAAGTCTGGCTGCATTTTATACCAGATCCAGGAAAGATCCACCACACTGGCTCTCACACATCACCATGGCATTTGCTACTCCCCATCTGGGGAGAGCAACCCTCACTCACCATGTTGTAGCTACTCGCTGAAACTGATGTCCACCCAGCACCTGGAAACAGAACTCCTAGCACAACACATAAAGTAACTGGAGCCAGCTCCTTTTTTAAAGCCAATTCTGAAGCAGGTAACTGGAAGGGATCTGCATCACTTCTGACTACCATTACATTGTGCTTAAAGACACAGCACCATTGTGTTGTATTAATTCTCTTGGGACTATAAGAAATATCCAGAGCTAGAAAAGCTAAAATATTAGAGAAACAGAAACAAGCCACAGCCAGTTCTCATCTAGCCAACTCCTAAGACTTGTCTTCACAAATGCTCAGACAGAATATCTCTGAGTCCTCAGCTGACAAGGAAGCAGGTAGCAGGTGCAGGGAGGCCCTTCTGCTTCCTCTAGCCTATCTTTCTTTCCTGTCCCACCAATCTCACTTCCTGATTCAAATTTCCTAATGTAAAGATTAAAGACACTGTTTTCCCAAATATTAGGAGCACATGCGTGAAAGCATAGACTTGACTTTTCAGACTTTACTTTAGAGCAGAGCCATTTTTGGACCATCTGGCACCTGGATGCTGGAATGGTACCTAGAAAGAATCTCAGGAATGTGCCTGATAAGGAGATTAAAGCAGATGGCCTTGAGGCAGCCAATCAAGAAACATGGCAGTAGAGTTTAACAAGATCCAGATGTCCCAGCAGACACCTTTGTCTGCTGTTTGTGGCCTTTGGAAATACCCTGCTAGTACATTTTTGGTTTAGAGCCAGAAGTTTAGCCAGTGGAATCAAAACTTGGTTTTGTGACAAATATTCAACCAATAGTATCAAAGAATTGCTCTACCACATATTCCTTTAACCCAATCTGGAAACATCAATGACTGTAGCTATCCATATGAGTATTTTTATTTTTAAAACTTCCTTAACCCTAAGCTTGAGACCCAGTTTCTTCTTTCATTGCATGGGAACACAAGGTTGTGGTTCATTTCTAACCTTTCTCTGAAAATAAAGACATTTGTGTGCTTGAACTGAAATCCTGTTACAGTGATATAGTTTCTGTTTAATAAAATAAACCTAGAATATCAGATAACAGATCCACTTACAGTCAAGCCATGAGGGTGAGAGAGTGGTAACTCATGCTTTTAATCTCAGCCTGGGAAAGATTGAGTGGTGACCTATGCTTTTAATCCCATAATTCCAGAGACAGAGATCTTTCTGTGTTTCTGTGAGTTCAAGGCCTAACTATCACACAGTAGTAGCTCATGTCTTTAATCTTAACTCTAGAATTATATTGAAAAGTTGAACCCAGAGGTGAAACAGCAATGTGAAAAAGATATTAAGGCAGGCATAGGCAGATAGTGATAGAGTCTATAGAATCAATGATCCAGGCTGAGAACTCTGGAAGATGCTCTTACACTGAGAAGTTGGCTGGGTGAGAATTAACTGTGGTGTTTCCTCTCTCTGATATTGCAGCTTTTTCTTCAATATCTTTGTTTGAGTTTTCATTAAACTTGTGTTTCTTCCTGCTGTTTGCTTTTTGTGTTCTGTGGATGCCTCTAGGCATGAGTAAAACAGAAGCATGGGATCACAATTGCTGGTATTAAAGGTGTGTGCCATTCCTACCTGGCTCTGTTAGACCTTCAACTCACAGGGATACAGATAGACCGCCTTCTGTATGCTGGGATTAAAAGCATGTATCACCACTCCCAGACCTTTCTGGAATAGCGTGGTTTGGCTCTGTCTTCTGATTCCCAGGCATACTTTATATATATGTGAGACATATATAATGTCTCACCACAACATGGTTCCTTACTCTTCCACTGCAGACAAAGACCTTTTCTAGATGAGCAGAGATATGCGTTTATATAGTACTTGGCCCTGGCTCAAAAAGAACTTGTCATCTCCCTTCACTTCATAGGTTCTTCCTCTTTTTCTTCCTGTGCACAGTGTGTCCAGCTAGCTTGTAAAGACCACTATACTACGTGGGGTGGGTTAATTCTTATAAGCCTTCTAAATCTACTTTTATGTGTTCTGTATGTCTTGTATTTATGTCCCCATTTTCTATGATTACTTTTGTTTTTCTGAGGAGAGGCAGCACCAGAAAGCACATTTTACTTCAGTTCCAGAGCAGAGACAACAAGTTTACTCAGGCTCAAAATATGGACAATGGCTCACATACTTGACCTCCTAGAACTCACTGTAGTGTGTAGTCATGAAATTCAGGGTCTATTATGTCAGTGCCTTGAATGTCTTAGTTGGTTACAATTCAGGTTCTGGGCTCACTGCCCCAGAAAGAGTACAGGTAGGCTCTGAAGAATGTTTCAGCTTGATGCAATTCAGGAACTGGATCTGTAAAGGGTCAGAGCAAAGATAATACAGGTGCCAGAGACTTTCAAGGGATGCAACAAAGCCCCCGAGGCTTGGCAACTTTCTGCTAATTGTGAAGAAAGTGAGAGGGAGAGAGATTCTGTGTAGATACCACAACTTGCAAACATAATCAAGTCTTTGACACCTTTCTTCTTCTGGCACACACAAAAACCAGGCTATAGATTAGAGTATTCCATGTCTGAAAGCAGGAAAGCACAGAGCATTTGTTAACACATGGTACATCTTCATTAATCATTAATAGTACAATTTTTTTTCTTTGCCTTTTGTCCAATTTCTGCTTTAACTAAGCCCGGGTAGAATAGAAACAGTGGAGGCTGGTAGTCAGAAGGTGATATATCCCTTTAATCCTAGTACTCAGAAGACACAGTCATGGGGATCTCTTAGTTTGGGGGCAGCCTAGTCTACAGAGAGAGTTTCAGTACAGCCAGGGCTCACAGAGAAAACAAACAAACAAACAGGAACCAAAACAAAATGGTGGTGGCTTGAGAATGGTAAAGGAGCAAACAGTATTTTTGTGACTTTGCAGCATATCCTCTCTTGGTTTGGATTGAGATCCTCTTTTGGTTGTGATGGTGAAACAGAGTATCTTTAGCCCTGGCTTTCCAGAGCTTGATAATATGGAAATAATAATCTTGCCTTTACCACCTGAATGCTAAAATATAGACAATAAATGTTGTGCCCACTTTATACTAGATTGGAGGGATCAAACTCCTAGCTTTGCATGCTAGGCATGCTTTCTTTGAACTGAACTAAACCCTAGTCCTGAAATTTTCAAAAGCATCAAAGAATAAGACATTTATCTTACAAACTTGATGCCTGCCATCCCATTTTCAGGTGAGAATTCCCTGGATTTATATTCCCACTGTTGAACATAGTTCTGCTCCTCAATGTCTCCTCAGGCTGAGACCCCTTGTGCCTAGCTGCAGATGCTAAACTGTTCACTGGGGCTCCATTCTGGGGAAAGGGTGTCTTTTTCCTTGGATTTCTCCATTCTATCACCACCAAAGGGGCCTGGCAACTTCTCCATTGCTTGGGGGTACCTGTTCTGTTTTGGAGATAAAACAGAAGGCCCTGAGGGATCCATCAGTATGGTTTACTCTTCTTAATAAGCACCAATTTTAACTCTGTTTCTGCATGTGAATGGTAGGTCCACTGTGGTTTCCAAGCTTCTATTTTTTGAAGCTCAGAATATGGCCTCCTTTGACTCTGTATCTCTCTTCTCTTTACTCACAGGTCTGACCAAGTTATTCCCAGATCACAGGGTTCCCCCAAATTCCACCACAGAGTTTAAATTCTTATGCAAAAGCAAAAAGCCTTTATTCTAGCTTGAGCTTGGACTCTTCATCTGCCCAAAGAAATGGATAGAGCAAAGAGTCCTAAGACTAGGCAGGGTTGGGTTTTATCATATTGGAAGTTTGAGGTGAGGGGATTTGGAAATTATAGGTGTCCTGGTGAAAAGGAATGTATTTGTGCATGTGTAAGAGGCATCTGAAAATCTTGTTTACAATGGTAGGAATAATAGATATTTTATCCCTGAAAAGAAATGTAAGATGTTTTACTTTTGGGTACTAATTGGCCCATTCCAGGGTGGTTTCAGTTTATGAATTTCCTAGATTGTGGGTAGCCTGCCAGTAAAGTGAAACTTAGACCTGCTATGTGGCTGGTTCGCATTAAGCCTATCATTGTGGCCATTATGTTCTGTGTCTCCCATATTCTACCCTTCACAAGTACCAGGGATCAGACCCAATCATGAGTCCTGCCTATATAGGGGTTTGTTGGGCAAGTATTGGGTTCTAAGATCCATAAGCTGAATGCTACTGACCCATTCTCAAACATAGACCACCAACTATTAATGAGACTATTGATGAGGCAGAGAACCAAAGTAAGCAGTAGAAGCATAATTGTCAGGGGCCTGATAGGAGCTGAAAGTGATGTGGTTAACCAATGAAACCAGTTGAACAAGTTTTTCTATCATCTAGCTTCTGTGCATTCTGTTCTCTATCATTAATTTGCTTTTTAAACAAAGCCATTAAATCTCTAATTAGCACAGAATGACTGACATAGAAACATTGTTTTTTTCAGGGAAACACACAGGCCTCTTTGTTGCATAAAAAGTGGTCCAGAACTTTTTGATTTTATAAGGCAATCTCAGCCAAGGAATCCGAGGAGATTTCTAATTTGAGGATAGACTGTTATATGTTTATAAAATATGAGTTGATAGCCAATTGCATAGCTCTATAGTTTCTATGGTGGTGGTTAAGGCTGATGAGCACACCCATACTGCCTTAGCTACCAGGGAAGAGAGAAAGGCAGCTGTTGCCCCTATGGCCTATTTTGCTGTTGCAGGAACAGGCAATATGGCCAGCTTCATTTGAGCTTCTATATAATACTAGATATTAAGAAGAAATTGGACCATCACATAAAAAATTTTGTATTGTGTTAATGACCATGGATTCAGGAACTGAGCCTTTAGTTATAGCCCACCATCCAGCAGAGGTTAAATAGAGAGGGTTCTTTTATATAGTGATGGTCTGGTTCAACAAATGTCTTTTGGCTTGCCTGTGTAGAAGGTGCTCCACAAGTTCCTGTATTTTTCACTTGCTGTAAAAAGATCTTTCCGTTTTCCCCAAGGCAGGATGCTAAAGAAATTGGGGTGTAATCACCAGTTATAGTAACACAAATATAAGAAGGGTGTTATACATTCAGACAAAGCCATTATCCTTTAGTTAAACTAGGTTTAGAGATGTTTATCACCTGAAAGGTATTAGAAACCAAGTCTCCAAAAGGGAGTTAACTTTATAAAGAATCCTGACCCTGAGCAGTGGTTCACCAGTGGACCATCGGTGTCTGCTTCTATACTGGGATTCTGGAGGCTGGATGCTAAGAGCCAAAGCCCATGTTGGCTGCAATAAAAGCCATTTTCACTTTTCACCTAGTTTATAAGCTAAATTTACTGAGCCTACATGACATATCCAGCTCTCCAGGAATGATTAAGTACAATCTTCCTGGCAGTTAAGACCCTCCCCAGGTTTGACCTTTAAGTCTCTAGGAATGCAGCCCTATCTCCCTGTCAGATAAGGAACACCTGCAAGCAGTTATGGTCAGGAATGTGTGACAACCTTCCTGAGACAGCACATTCCACAGGTAAAGTTTCTTAGTAACCCTTCTTCCCCATCTCTCCCCACTCAGCCAGCTTCCTGCCTCACTTGCAATATGAACCCTACCTGAGAAAATAAACTCTGTCGGTTTGATCAGTTTGACTTGCCATCCGATTTGCCATGTCTTTCATTCCTCTCTTCCAGGGTTTGTGCTCTTGTTGTAGACCATACTGGTCAGGACAGCTGGAGTCTCCTGAGGTACCAGGAGAGTATTGTGTCCTATTGCCACCAGGGATATTGTCTCAACCTCTAATTTAATTTTGAAGAGAGACCCCAGGCTTGGTCTAAGACAAGGTCTAGGATCATCATAGATTTGGTTACTCCAAGTCTTACCAATGGTACATTTCTTTGTCTAAATTTTTTTTCTATATTGGTGAATTTATTTCAGAGTGGGATGCATGGTCCTCCCTTAGCACAGACAGTCCTGGAAACACCTACTGGACTTCATGAGACAGTGATAAGATGATTACTTTCATCCCTGGAACAAGTCTCTGGAGATCCACATGACACAAATGAAGTTGGACAAGGAGTCAACCAAGGTTGATGATGAAAACCAAAGGGGTGGATGCCAGTGCTGGACTACAGCTGTTAGGAGTGGCAGGATCCTGAGAACTGCCTGAAACAGTTTGCCATGGTCAGAAAGGTGAAAATATGCTGTAGGGATAGCAAAGCAAGTGTCCACTCACTGTTTTTATGTTAATTTCAGTTAAGCTTCTGATTCACATTTATATTTGACCATGAATAACAAATAATATAGCAACATGCCATGAGATTATTAGTGATATGTATTTTCATGAGGTATCTAAAATGGGAAAATAAAAGTTTAAACTGTTATTGAAAGCAAAGTTATTAATACAGACGTCTTAGAAAAACATAACTGGTAATGAAGCATCTCCCTTGCCATTTTGTCTAATTCAAGGGCAAGAAGAAACATTGTCATTATTTCAAATTTGAGTTAAATGCTAGATGAATACTTCATGTAGTCTGTCCTGTGTTTTAGGTTTTCTCAATAGTAAAGCTTCAGAGTTTACTCACTCAAGAGAACATATTATACATTCATATGAAATTTAATACTAAGTACCTGTGGTAGTCTGAATGTGAAGGCCCCCATAAGCTCTTAAGGATTAACACTATTAGGAGGTATACTTCTATTGGGTACGTATTGCCTTTTTGGAGGAAGTATGTCACTGTGGGTGTAGGCTTTAAGTCTCATATATGCTCAAGCCATGTACAGTTTTCCACACCTCTTTCTGTTACCTGTGGGTCAAGATGTACAATGCCCATCAGCTCCTATTCTAGCAATATGTCTGCCTGCATGGCACCAGATTGCACCATGATGATAAGGGACTAAATATCTGAAAATGTAAGCCACCTTTAATAATTTTTTTTAACGAAAGTTTTCCTGGTAATGATGTCTCTTCATAGCATTAGAAACCCTAACTAAGGGAGAAAATGATTCACTACAATTTAGAGATTAACAATTATGAGAAACTCTGCTAATTTTACATTTGATAAACTCAATGATAGGCTTCTGTCATTGCTTCTCATGTGTTATTAATAAAAATTCTACAAATTAACTATGGTAACTATGTCCTAAAATCTCTCATTAATATTCTGGACTCTCTTCCACCTGTGTGACAGAAAATTACTCCAACATGCATAGTATAGTGGACTGATAACTAGCTGGCCACATTGTATCCGGAGGAAGAAGGGAAAGTGTTTTTAGACAGGAAATAAATAGCATGGTCATCTATTGGAGCCAGGAGCAAGTGCTATTGAAATGCCATTCTCTACTGATCTAGAAAAAGTCTCTGTTATAGAAGAGCAAGTTCAGGAATGGCTGGGATGTTTATTTAAGCACAGTGTTACCATATGGAAGGTTCTTTGGTCACTCATGCCTTATTAGCCAATTCAGCTCTTCAGGTGACTGACTGGCCAGTCAGAAGAGGTGCAGGGTCCTTCCACTTGACTGCATTCAGCTTTACTTTGAAGAGGAGCTTGCACCAGCAACTTTCTGTGGTGTATTTGCTGCTTCAGGGAGCTGAGCAGAGAGCATGGCCAAGCTGGGAAACCAGGTCATAGTGAGGGGCTGCTGTCCACAGATGGGGTTGGATACATGGTGAGATGTGGAAGTGAGTGGGGTGGGTCTTTGGGTCCTTCCTATGTCTTCCTGCAGCCAGAATCCCTCTACTACCAGAAGCCTTGAAACTCTCTGCACCAAGGAAAAGGCCTCTGGATAATGCTGTTCTGTAGTCTGAATCTGTATACAGAATTGAAACCAAGGAGCTGTGTGTAGAAACATCTTTAGTCAACTTCCATCTGTTTTTGGTGCAATCAGGGAAAGCAAGTTGCCAATTTGGAAAGGTCTAGATTCTCCAGTACCTTCTAGAGATTTAGCATTTACATTTAAATTTAAAGTGTAAAATACATTGATAGTTAATTTTGTGTGGGTCATCAAAGGTTTCTCATGTGCTAGATAGCACTGCACTAGGAAGGTGAGATGTAGAATAGGAAGGTGAGATGTAGAAGAGTAGAATTAATGATATAAAGGATTTACCAATGCTTAAGAGATAGGAACTCTCACAAAACAGAATTTAGCTGAACAATGACTGCCTTTAATACACCCCTAAAATAAGTGCATGATACCAGCCCTGTTATAAATCTATAACAGTATGGTATGATACATACAGATTGTCCAGACATTTGGCTCCAAAGCATTACAAAGGGGTCATCACTGCTTTACAACTACCCACTAGGCACAAGTCTATATCAAAGAAGGTAATTATCACAAGCTACTCATTGAGACATTTCATAATCACAAGCAACCCTAAGGTCTGGTGTGCCATAAAGCTGTTGTCTTATTATTGAGAAAATTATAGTTTTGCCAGATATCAATCAGATTGGTAGGATTTATGTTTGTGTTTGTTCTTTTTGGACCATGTCTACAAAATTAGTTCTAAATTATAATTATCACTCAGGTTTTTTGAATAAGCTCCTTTGTTTTTATATTATATACTTTTGAATATCTTAGATTTCCCATTATTCTGGATATTTTTATCTTGGAATAAAACCCAAGCATGCATATGCTAGGCAGTTGCTCTACCATTGAGAGGCTTCCTTTGTAGTATGAGGCTTCTGGCCGGGACTTTTGGGCTTAACATCAAGGTTTAGACCCACAGACCCACAGACTGACAGAGACACACAGAGGCATACAATAGTTTTAGGCTGTTTGCCCTAAGGCCCTGGAATATAACTTGCTAGCTCTTTACCCTTCATCTAACCCATGACTCTTAACCTGTTCAGCCATGGGACTCAGTACCTTTTCTCAAGACAGCATGGTTGTCCTCTGCTTCTTCCAGCTTCTCTTTGGCGTTCTGCTCTGTGCTTCCTGTTCTCAAAGTTTTCTTAGTCTGGTAGCCCCGCTCACACTTCCTGCCTACCTTTAGCCAATTAGTGCTCTTTATTAAACCAGTGGGTGGGATAATTATTTACAATGAAACAACATAATCTCCCACATATCCCCTTTTCTCTTCTTAAAACAAAAAGAACTACAAATCTAATATTCTTTTCCCCCCTTATCTATAACAACTTATAAACAACACTGTAAATAAACACAAACATCCATAATCCATGTTTGGAATGTGGGAGTTGTTCTCTAGGCTACTTCCTGCTGGATGAGGGTGGTGGCAATCCCATGGGAATCCAAAGAAAAATGTAGGATTATGCACAAGTCTTTAGTGGAGTAGTCTCTAAGGCTGGGTCATCTCAGCCAGTCTCCTTGAAATTGTTCTGGATACAGAGCTCGGGAAACTTCACAGAGTTGTTCTGAAATGCTGAATTATCTGGGCCATTCATTTCCATTAGAGATTTTTCAGAGGGTCTTCCTCTATCAGATTTTATGTTCTTTATCCAGAAATAAATCTACAGCCTCTCATTTTCTGTGAAAATAAAAAGAAAACCTCTTCTCCAAAGTAGCATATCTTTGGATATCATTTTTAAAGTCAACTCATTTACAAAATACATAGGTTGAATTAATCCAACAGCATTTATTATCAACTGTCTTTTAGCAACAACATTTATAATCAACTGTCAGTTGCAGTCAAGAAGCTTAAAGACAAGACAATAATATACAGTATCCAGGCACTTTGTATTTTCCATCTTTATGTGGCTTATTTTTTATTTATTTATCTTTTACTCTTTTTAAATGGCTTTCTCTACCTTTACTTTTCTTTCTCTAACCCTATGTGTATATGTTTTCAACACACTCTAAACCACTTAGACTTTTTACAAAAAACTGTCTTTACTGTATATTTATTTCTTAACTTTTCTGTCTCTGACCACACCTTTGCTTGGCTAGGGTAATTGACTCCACCCAGATTCTTTTATTTCTTTCTATTTCTGAACACACCTTTAATCTGCCAGGATTCAAGGTTGGTAGGATGGGTGGATGGCTCCACCCAGCTCCTAGTCTAATTTCATAGAATTTATCTTTTTAACCCAGGTACTCTGGAGAATTTTAGGGTTCATATAATTTCCAAGTAAAGCACTGCCATCTGCTGCTCATTAAATCTATTTAAGTATTTGGCAGCAGGGCATCTTAAAAGACTCACAAGTGTTTTGCCTCTAAGGCTGAAACAGGAAGTTTCTCTTAAAAAAGTCAAGCCTCTGCTTGCCTCTGGCAAACAGAGCTGATCCAAGAAAACATCGACATTAAGAAGCCATCTTTGAGTCTGTTCTGTTTTTGTCCTTATGAACAAATACATCATTTATAACTTTTTACTTATATTGAGATTCCTGTGAGACTTGAGGAACAGGCCATTTTACAACTTAAACTGCACTCCAAAAGCCCACCATTGTAGCTCAAGCCCATGTGCCTCACCAGGGCATTCTCTGTACCAGGGCTCACATTGGAGACACAATTCAGAGGCTTCTTTGGGCTCTAGACCATTTTTAACCTTTCTATGACTTTATGTGGGTGCATTTGCCCCATGTTGGGTGCCATTTGTAGTATGAGGTTTCTGGCCGGGACTGTTTGTCTAACATCAAGGTTTAGACCCACAGACCCACAGACTGACAGAGACACACAGAGGCATACAATAGTTTTAGGCTGTTTGCCCTAAGGCCCTGGAATATAACTTGCTAGCTCTTTACCCTTCATCTAACCCATGTCTCTTGTTTAGCCATGGGGCTCGGTACCTTTTTTTCACAGCAGCATGGTTGTCCTCTGCTTCTTCTGGCTTCTCTCTAGCGTTCTGCTCTGTGCTTCCTCTTCTCAAAGTTTTCTTAGTCTGGTAGCCCCACTCATACTTCCTGCCTGCTTTTGGCCAATCAGTGCTTTTTATTAAACCAGTGGGTGGGATAATTATTTACAATGAAACAATATAATCTCCCACATTCCTTCCTTAGAAATAGTTATTTGATATTTAAAAATCCTTTTGATAAGACTTTAGTAAATAGGTCAAGCCCTTTGCTTAATAAATTTTTGCACCAATGTTTACCTCATCTGTGGGTTTTCTCAGAGTTAAGAGATTTGTGCTTTTAAATGACTATTTCTTACTTTTTATGCATTTTTTTATTTTATGTATTTAATCTTTAAATAAATACTGAAGATTCTCTACATGGAAAAAAGTGTCTTTTTTCTGTTATAAAGCTTAAAAATATTTTAGCAAAATTACATTTAGCTAGTTTTAACATTTCTAATTAATGAATTAATTGCTGTATTTGAGCTAGTTTTTTTCTGGGCAGCTTTATTGGAATTCATCTATGTAGATCAGACTGGTGTCATACCTGAGGTGATTCTGTGACCTTTTAAGTGCTGGGATTATAGGTGTGTGCACAGTAAAATATTTATATTTCAGTGATTTTTCTTTTATAATATATGTACAAATTAATGACTTTGTATTGCAGCAAAAGTGAAACTTGCAAATAAATGTAGCTCCTGCTTACAAGCACACAAACATTTGAATGTATGTTTTCTATTCTTCAGTTAAAAAATAATTTGAGTTCAGAATACTTATATTTATTATACATTTTCAGCCCTATGGAAGTATGGAGACATTAAAGAATAAAGTTTTCTGATAGTCCTGGAGTATGTTTTTCTAGGCCATTAAGAACAGGTTGTATCTATTGTAGGAACACACTCAGTGCCTTGGTTTGTCACAGCACTATAGGTGTTTAGCCAGCTTGCCATTTAGGATCCATTTGATGACTACTGTGAATGTAGAAGCTGTGGGTTAAGAATGAGGTGTGCAAAAATTAAGCATAGCCTGAATTAGGCTAGTAAAATTCTTTATGCAATCCTGGTGATTGTTTTTTTATACTATTATCACTTTATTTTTATAACTTTTTTTCTTAAAAAAGTTTGTATTAGAGGATGGCATCTTTTATTTATACTCTTCTGTTTGTGTTTTGCCTACATTATGTATGTGTACCTCTTGCATTTCTGTTATCTATAGAGGCCAGAAGTAGATGTCAGATTTTCTGCATTTGAGATTAAAGGTGGTTGTGAGCTTTTATGTGGATGCTGAAAATCAAAGCTATGTACCTGAAAAAAGAAAACAGTGCTCTTAGTTACTGAGCCTTTTCTGCTGTCACACTCAGTTTTTTAGTCCCCATCATAGAAAGTCTGTGTGATCTTGTCTCTGGCATTATTGCTATTTTTGTTTAGTTTAATTTTTTTTTGAGACAGACTCTCTGGTGCTCATAATGACCTTAACCTCATTTGAATTCTGAACTTCTAACTTTTACTGTTTCAAGAAGTCCTAAATTATAAGCCTGCCCTTACAACCACAATGGATACACACGTTGTTTCTAGTGAGATTGCAGGGCAAACACTCCACTAATTGAATGAGATACATCCCAAGCCCTTATTATGTTGCTGTAACTGCAATTTATGGTGTTCATGTGCAGTTTATATACTACACTATGCTTCTGGTAATCAGAGACTGTTACTATGTTTTGATTTTCCTAAAAATAATGACACATTGTATTATATTTTTGAGAATCACTATTTTAATTCAAACAAGTGTCTTATGTTGGGAGGATTTTAATCCTAAAGTGACTATTGTAAACTGAGAGTTTCTTCAAATAAAAAAAAATGAGAATGTCAGTACCTTAAGAGCAAACTTTGGCTCTTGCATATTTTTACAACAAATTTGCTTTTGAAATTAAACCCATTAAAAGCATAAAACCTCTCCTCATTCAGCAATGGTTTAATGTTTATGATTCATGAACACTGATTTGTTAATTTATATTGCAAAGCCACTTGGCAGGTTAGTCATTGTTTCTTTAATCAAATCTGATTTTAACTTGAAAAAAGGTAAGCCAAAGCCTTCTCTTTCACTATATGTTCACTGAGTTCACTATTTTCAGTAGTTTGACCTGTCCTTAGTGATAAAGGAATAAAGGCTCTGAAATTATTTTTTTAAATATTATAAAATGTTTTAAGACCGGGTGTGTCTATTTTTATTGACATGTATTTGTGGTTTTTCAACCCTGTTTCAAATCTTAAGTTTGTAATATGATTACTTCTACAGAAATAAGTACATTGTGATTTTTTCAGTTCTTTCCTGTGAAGCTTAAAACAACTTCTTCATTCTAGAACCATTTATTTAGGTTATAGGTGGCATGGTGATATGTCATGTTACAGTTGACTGTTACCTTGAGTTTCTATTCTAAGCTTCAAAAGTGATAAACTGTGATCTGTCACAATTATACAAATAAACCCATTTATTGCCTGAGATGTTTTTATTTATAAAATGCAATCACAGCAGCTTAAAAGCAAGTTAGAACAAAAGATGAAACACTAAGTTAATTTTGTGTAGCTTTTTGGGCTGGCCCCTTATGTCCACTCCTTTTTGTGCTACGCCTTTCTTGTTCTGCTATAACTCTCCCCCTGCACACACATTTATTTCCTCTTCATGACAGACCTGCCTATCCTTTTCCAAAACTATTGAATATTCAGATTTTTATTAGACCAATCAGATAATTTTGGAAGAAAAATCATCATAGTTTCACAGAGGTAAAAATTATGCAACTAAAGAACACAACACATCTTTGCATCATTAAAACGAATGTTCCATAGAATAAACAAATATCTTAAAGTAATATAATCCAACCATCTGAGTTGCATTTTGAGAACATAATATATTGTAAAAATCAAGATAAGACACATCTTCCATGGAGACATAGCTGCACATAAGGATGGAAAGTAGCCTAAGAGAGAGATGTATAGCAAGTTGCAGTGATATGACTATCTAAGCCTTTGAAATTGAAAGCCTATGTTTCTGAGTCAGAGATATAGGATTTGATGTTACCCTTGCTGTGTTTGTCTAATCTTCCCTCACTATGTCTCCATTTTTCTCTTGGGGAAGTGAATTGCTTTCTGAGATTTTATATTAGAAAGATTAACTTTCTGTCTCATTTTACAGGATATCACTGTCAAGATCTTGTTCTAGATGTCTATTGCAGGATGCAAGACCAGATTCTGGGCTGGAGCAGGGCTTAAAGAAAGACTGCACTGTAGTGAGACTTTAGGACTTTTTTATCCGAGGACTTTTTGGAAACAAAATAAACTTACATGCAGTCTGAGAGTCACTTTAGTTTCCCATTAAATATTCATTTCTTTGTTTTGCCCAGCTATATAATAACAGAAACATTCAGGAAATATAAAAGATTTATTTGAGAGTCACTTTTATTTCTTAAGTACAGAGTAAGAAGTAGAGTTGTTCTTACAACACACATATAATAATCTCAACTTTCTAACTGGTGAGGCTGTGATTTACAGCACTAACATTTTGTGATTAACTATTATTGTAAAAAGGTCAGTTCCTTTAAAGAGGGGATTGTTTTTTGAAAGATGAATGTGTGCTTAGAGAGAGCAGTCACAGCAGCTTGGCTGAGAGGCTGCTCAGTGTTAGGATATAAGGCAAAATTGTAGACATAGTGCTGGGTGTTGATAAGCATGCTAGGAAGTCTCCAAGGGTCAGCAACATTATAAACATTTTAAATATTATAATTTATTTTTTCTGTTCTGAGTGTAACTTTAGACCACCAGGAACAAAACTTGCATTAAATTCTTGGGTCTATGATGTTAAGCTATATTGTGTATCCCTGGCTATTTAAAAAACTTTTCTCCACCAGTTTCTCCTTGAATAAAAGCCATTTGTCCCCAGTTCTTGGTAAAGCATTCCATATTACTCATGCAAATGTCAAGATCCAACATAAAACTAGGTAGTTGGTTGTATTTTGAATCTTGTATCATAAAAGAGATTTTAAGAATTTGTGCAGATTTAATTACTGTCTTGGATAAGAGCCAGATGTAGTATGAGGGGCTTGCAACTGCAATTAGGTTGCTTTGTACATATAAACTGTGTTCAACAAGTTAGAGAGTTGGCCATTAACCTTGGGAACTGGACTACATTCCTGGGAATATTTCTTAAAATCCATTAGCAAAACATCTGGTCTAAAATGAAATTATGTTGAAGCCTTAAATCAGATAATAGTAGAAAAGCCATATTACTAGGTGAAAACACATCTATGATCTTATGTCATCCTAAGCTATAGAACAGGACCTAAGTGTCTCACAATTCTCCTGAAATAATAGCCTTAATTATGAAATGCTTTTTATTCATCAAAATTATACAGCTGAAAGAGAAATCTTTTTGATAAATCACAGATATAAATATGCCCAATAGATTAAATATATTTATGAGTAAAACACAATACAATATAAGCTGTGAGGAAATTTGCATATTTGTTTATATAAAAGTAGTGATAACATCTGATTAATGATAGAAGTAAATGATATTCCAGAGTCTGTGGCTATGGTTAATGAGAGTCTCCCATCAGAGAGCTATTCATCTAGGAGGTTGACAGCTTGAATATTAGTTTTGATACACTGTATTTTTCCAGGCCCCTTGGTAAGTATCAGAAAAAATTGAACATTTGAACAGTACAGAGGTTGTTGAAGACTATGAGTGACTGAAGTGACTAAATGTGCTTGCTTCATTAATGATCAGGAGACTATAGTGACCTGAGTCAGAATGCGGTCAATTGAATTACTAACTAGAGGTATGTATTAAAATGTGTTTCTCCTAGGTGACTTTCTTTTGATTGCTTGTGTAATCATAGGGAGGACGAGCCTTTCAGGAAGAAATTCTTCATTAAACGTGTGATATAAAAACTCTAGAGCCTCAATTAATTTCTTCTTCTTTGTGTCTAGTATATAATGGTTTAATCTAATCCTTCAGTTTCCATCTTATATTGTCATGCTTTCACCAGTATAGATTCTATCTCTGAATTACATAAAATACAATAGAAGAAAATGGCATTGTGCATTAAAATAGATTAGCATCCAGTTATTTTAAATTTTTGTACATTAGGTAAAGGTTTGTTTGTTTATCTTTGACTGTCCTGAAAGTAGCTCTGTACACCAGGATGAACTTAACCTCATAGATCTCTTTATCTGTGGTTTTTAAGTACCAGAATGTAGTGAAATATTATATATGTAATAAAATTAGTCTGAAATATCAAAGGACACAACCACCCACAATTAATTCATAGAGATCAGGGAGTGTGACCTACAACTTAAAGCCCATCACTCAGGAGGAAGACATCATTTATATCTCTGTGACTTCAAAGCTTATTAGCCAGCAGGCATTAGTAAACCATACCTTTAATTCTAGCTCTAGGAGAATAGAACCGGAAAGTAAAATGGCTGGGAGATGAAAAAAAATAAGGTAGGATAAGACAGAAATTTAGCTATTTTGTTCTATCAATGAGTCAGGCTAAGAACATATGATTATATAATTTACACTATTTTGTCTGAGAAGTTGGCCTGATGAGATTTGGACATGATTTGTTCCCTGTATATGATAATCCAGCTTTTTTTTTCAATATTTGACTCTATAATACTAAATATAATACTAAATAAAACTTGGGAAATATTGGGCTATTATTTCTTGCTTTTTGTTTATATATTATTGGATGTTGTGCCTAGAATGTAGCTTTTCGTCCATGACAAGCATTTGCTGTTGTACTAAGCTTAACCCATATCTTAAATTTTATTTTTTTTCAGAAAGTGTTATTCTGTTTTCCAAGAAGGCATCCATAAGCCTTCTGAGTCATTGGATTGTAGGTACATGACCTTCTTCCTGCATGTTTTGTTTTTATAAGGTTTTTAATGAAAATTAATATTTTACTTGTTTGAAAGGATGTGCAGCACCCCTGTAATTGGAGTTTATATTGACCCAAAGATTGTTTCCTAAACCCTGAACTTGAAATAATACTTAGGTTTGTCCATGTACATCGTATGAATTATTTATTGGAAATTTATCATATAAAGGATTAATATTTATTAAAGAGTTTAGATAAACACTCCTTGATAGTAAACTTTAAGGCAAATTTTAGAGAGCTGACCTGTTCCATTCAGGAATGGTGTCAATCCTCTTTCTAAGAACATATTAATCTTTTTGGAGAATTTAGGAACAAACAGGAAAGGTAGACAGCATGCCACTGGGTCCTCAATGGGGCTGGCCATGCCCCATACAGGGTTCTGAGATCCCAAATACATGTCTTTAGGTCTCCCTCAATAATGCCTGAATCTCACCACACATGCATGAACTGGCAACTGAGCCCTTTTATATACAAAACCCAACAAGAGCTCTGTAGTACTGAGCCAACTCTCCTGGCCTGTGTTAATTATTTGTGGTCGACATATAGAGTGCTAATGTTTTTAGCTGTCTATTTGTAACTGTCTAAACATGCAGTGCCTTTTAATGAAATATCATTGATGTTACAGTTTAAATTAGGGAAATTCACACTTCTAGACAAATACAGAACTGTAGTGAATTCATAAGTTTTGCAAAAGATTTGGTAAAAACATGAGTTCTTTCTATCGTTTTTGTCTGCTAAGCTGATGTTTGCATGGGAGACAGGAGTTTAATATGTATTTTTGACTCTTCATTGCCTGATTTCAAAAGCTATGTCTGGATTCAATTAAGAGGCAGATACACTTGCCTCTGCCTTAGGAGTGGTAGGAGTGGTATATGCCAATACTGCTGGTTTGTCTATTTTAATTTCTTTTTTGTAGTTAGTATTTGTTCATACAAATCTTCTCATGTATTTCTGTACTTTTTTTTTTTTACTTCTTTCCCTATGGTTGTTAATAGGCATTTTTCTCACCAGATGGTATACCAATCATTGCACACAGACATGACAGAAGTAAACCCTTTATTCAATTTTTTTTCTAAAATGACTTGCTGATTACATTATAATGCTTATGTCATAAAATATATTCAGAGAATACCAGAAGTATATGACTCTACTTCCAAAGAAGTACATATTTACAATGCTTCAGTATTGTGCTTCCTGTGGTAAACATGCATGGAATATTTTAGGGTGCAGTGACCTATGATGATGTGCATGTTGTCTTCACTTGAGAAGAGTGGACTTTGCTAAATACTTCTCAAAAGAATCTCTACAAAGATGTAATGATTGAGATTCTCAATAACCTTACTACTGTAGGTAAAACTAAATATTCCTTCATGTTTTAAAATAAGAGAACAAAAATTCCTTTGTTATGGATGTCTTTTTGTAATTTGATTGAAAATTAAGAATAATCTAAATGAATTGGCCATAGTTCAACCAATAGAAGAAGATAGTAACTTAAATTTTGCATAATTTTCAAAACTATGACATACTTTTTTGGTAATATATTTTAGGATACACTTGGGAAGACCACAATATTGAAGAAAATTTTCATTGTTTTAGAAGACAAGCAAGTTAATTTTCATGTGCAAGCTGATAAAACATGAGCCTTTGAAAAATTCTTGTTTTCTGAAATTTCAAGCAAAAGTATCTGTATAAATTAGCATTGATGCTAAGTGCATTGATAATTATGTTCTCACAAAACTATATACATCAATTTCAGGTATGTAAATAGAATTTTCAAGGCATTCTTTTAAGAAAGTCCATAAAACAATACCTTACCAGAAATCATAATTCGAATCATAGCACCATGTGAGCTATGCTGTAGAACTGTCAATCCATTTACTTTATACTATTCATATTACACAAGAGATACACATCAAAAAGTTTATAAGCAAATCTCCAAAGCCTTTTAATAAGTAACCCTAGTGTTGCGTATATATTATAAATAGTAAAGCTTGTGTAACTTATCTACACAAATTGTGACTGCTTAGTTTAATGAATAGGGGGTAGGTAGTTGTAAAGAAACCTGAATTCCTATACCAAATGTCTTTGGGGAACAGAATAACAAAAAATTGTGTGAATTTAATGTGTTATATTTTATTTGATATTCTTTTATTGGGTATATCATATTTAACTCTGGATATATGCCAGATGAACATAGGCATAAAAAGATATACCTCTCTCTGAGAATAATCAGAAGATATAAAGCAGACTCCATGTTGAGTATACTTGTTGAATTTTGTTCAAGTTTAAAATTAATTTGGGTTTTTAACTTTATAGGTAATACTTAAAAAATAACGTACACTGCAAAAAAGCCCTGTGAGTCCTAGTTTGATTTGTTTTCTTCAGAGTATGTGTAAGTATATGTTTGTTTTCAGACACATTGCAAATCTAGTAAGACTCTCAGTATAGGAAACTTTAATAATCCAATAAGGGTGGTAAATCTCTGAGGTTTCCCAGCTCTATTCAAATATGCTTAAAACGTATAATACAGAAAAATAATCTGGATATGTGAACTGATCAGTAACAGACCTTACCATCACAGGCATCTTAAAAAATGCAAAACAACCTTCAATAAAGGGAAAAACATGAATGTAAAGACAATGGTAAAACCTTAAGATCTGATTTTTATTTACAATTTAGACCAAACAGTAAAATTAATTTAAACATATATAATGAATCAACAATGTACCAAATGTAATGAATCATTACTTGTGCCAAATATCCTTGAAGACATGAAGGAAGTCAAAGTGGTAAGAAGACATCAGTATATACTCAATGTGTTAATGCCTTTGCATATGAAAGTCAGATTCAAATGCATAAAAAATCACATATAAGAGAGAAACAAGATGAATATAATCAGTATGGTAAAGCTTTTGCTCAAGACAACACTCTTCAAAGCCATAAAAGAATACGTATTGAAAAGAAACCTTATGAATAATCCATGTGGTAAAGCCTTTGATCAAAACAGTACTCTTCAAAGGCATAAATGTACACATACTGGAGAGAAACCCAATAAATGTTATCAATGTGATAAAGCCTTTGCACTTCGGAGTGATTTTCAAAGGCATGAAAGAACACATACTGGAGAGAAACCCTATGAATGTAATCAATGTGATAAAGCCTTTGCACAACAGTACTCTTCAAAGCCATAAAAAACACATACTGGATAGAAAGAAACCCCATGAATGTAATCAATGTAGTAGAGCCTTTTCTAAAGATAGTACTCTTCAAACTCATAAAAGAACATATACTGGAGAGAAATCCTATAAATGTAATCAGTTTGATAAAGCCTTTGATCATCAAACTTCTTTTGAAATACACACAAGAACATATACTGGAGAGAAACACTATGCATGTAATCAGTGTGGCAAAACCTTTGCTCATCAAAGTACTCTTTAAAGCCATAAAAGAACACATACTGGAGAGAAACTCTATAAATTCAATTAATGTAATAAACCCTTTGCACAACACATTTCTCTTCAAATGCATAGAAGCATACGTACTGGAAAGAATCCCTATGAATATGTTAAGTGTGGTAAAGCCTTTGTATGACATAGTTATCTTCAAATGCATAAAACAGTGCATACCAAAGAGAAACAGAAATATAATCAATATGATAAAGCCTTTACATATAACATTTCTCTTTAAATGGTTTAAAAGAACTAGAGTGCAGCTATATGAATGTCAGTATGGAAAAGGCTTTACTCATCACAGTTACCTTAAATACATAAAGAACACACACTATAGAGAAACTCTATGAATGTAATTAGTGTAGATGACCACAGTCATCTTCAAATGCACAGAAAAACTCATACTAGAGAGAAACCTTATGATTATAATCAGTGTGATAAAGTCTTTGTACACCAAAGCAGTCTTTATAAGAGAGTGAAGAGATAGCCTACAAATCTGATTAGTGTGGAAAGTCTTTGCCCATCTCAGTCACCTTCAAATTCATAAGGACACATTTTGTAGAAAATTACTATGTTTGAAATCAATGATGTAAGATCTTTGAATGTCACAAAATTTTTCAAAGGTACAAAAGAACATATATTGAAGAAAAACACTATGAATGTAATCAGTATGTTAAAGTCTTTGCACATTATCTTCAAATGCATAAAGGAACACTCAAAATATCATGGATATAATTAGTTTGGTATATTTTGAACATATCAGTAATTTTCAAATTCATGAGAAAAAATATCATACTTCATATAAACCCAATAAATGTATTTATTGTGGTTAAAATTATCACATTGTACTAGAGAAAAAAATTTGTGCAATCAATCTGTTAAATGGTTTTACATTATTCTTTGACTACCTGCAAAGATACTGAGAGCTTATTAATATAAAGTATCTGGTAAGATTTTTAGCCAACACAATTTAATCAGTTACATGATCATATTTATATTTTTAAAAAGGTAGTATCAACAATCTGTCCCATGATTATGTCAGTTTTTACATTGTTTACACCAGCAAACTCATTAATAATAAATTTGTGAAGCCCTATGTAGGATTCAAAGACCATCCATAGCTTGACAATTTTGCCTTGAAATGAGAGCTAAAGAAATACATTGTACCTATGAACAATTGAGCAAAAAGCTAATCAGTCCTTGAACTAAAACATGGCTAATCCCTGAGCATGGATTCTAGCCAATCTCTGAAAGTTTTCCAGTTCATGGATTGAAATTTAAGCAAGTACCAACCTGATAATCTTCTCCATGGAAAAACTCTGCCCGTCAGAAGCCCTATGTAAGCCCCATGCCTGTTCAGTTGCCTTTTTAAAAAAAACCATGGTAGAGGCCATGACTGTCTTGGATTTTTCCTTCTCAAATACATCTCTTGATTGAGTTTTGGATGAAGAACATTTTCCAGAGTGGATCAGAAACTCTGTAGTGGATGGGAGCAAAGATATAATGGACATATCTATGGGCAAACTCCCTTAGAAGAGTGAAGAAGAAAACACAACTTTTCACTGGAGATTGCTATATTTCTGAAGCAATTACCTCACTACCTGAGTGAAGCGAAAATCTAACAAATTGGACTGGTGTTGAGTAGAACTATACTTCTCTTCTGGGAAACTCTCTAGTGGAGTGAAGCAGAGAAGCAATGGACAGCTCTGATGGAAAACTCCCTTAGGAGAGTTGATCAGAAAATTGATGCACAGCTCTGGTTCAAAACTCTTAGCACAGTAGAGTGGAGCTGAGATATAATGGCTCTTTTTGGGAGAGGAGGAAAATTGCTATATCCTGTTGGGAGACCATTCCCTACTGGAGCACAGTTTTATATATAGCCTGATTTCTGACAGTCATGATACCTTCTTTTAAAGTCCTATGTATCCAGGAAACCTTCCCTCCACAGCTTCCAAATAGTCCAGGTATCTTTCTCATCACAGCTTTATATTTCCAAGATTCCTTTGCTTTATAGCTGTAGGTTTAGCCTGACTTCAAAAAGTCAGGTTAATTTTCTTTTCAGAGCTGTAAATATTTACAACACCACCTTCCCTCCATATCTTCAGGTATAACCCAGCTTCCTCATTTTTTCAATTGTGGCTATCCAGGATTCCTTTCTTTCAAATCTGTAAGTGTAGCCTGATTATTGATATTAAGGGTTCATTTTCCCCCAGAGCTTTAATACTTGCAATATGAATTTAAATATTAATGTAATTCTTTTAGATATTGTACTTCTCTTCAATTACATGAAATAACTAAAACAGGTGTAAAACTCTATGGATTTGTATTGTTTTATTTTCTTTTGTTGTAATATTATGTCTATATGAACTTAGAGATTAATTTGGCCCTTGGTTCCAGTGGGATACAGGATTATCATGAAATTTGTATGGCAATATGTGTCAAAGATGGGAGGTAAAGCAGGCTATGAACTCACACACTTAACCTACAGCATGAAGTGGGAACTGGAAATAATGTGTAGATGTAAAATTTCAAAGCCTGTACCTCCAGTGATCTATTTTCTCCAGCAGTGCAGAATTTCTTAATATTGTCAAATGCTAGTACTAAGTTAAAATTATTGATTTCTCCCACTTCCAGACTACAGGCTAGCATTCTGTTACAGGAAGAGATGATAAAGAAAACTTCTAATATATACATGTCTCAAAATTTGTGTTACAGGTATAAATGCCTACAAAATGATTTTATGAGTGAAAAGATGTTTGTCTAAAATTGTTTTAATTTTAATTATGTAGTGTTAATATGTGTTTGTGTAGGTATGGGAATTGGCATGCTAGATCCTGAGCATTGTAGAAACTCTTGTAATAACTATTACAGGAAGATGTCAAAAATTGAACTTTGGTCTTAGTGATAAACATTAACTCCACACCCATATCTTTAGTGCTATAAATATTTTAAAGCCTATTTGTATCATTTTGAAGTAAAAAATAGGAATAAATGCATAGAAAAGAAAAAAAACATTTATGTAAATAATTTGGAAAAGACTTAGACATCAGAGTTATTATCTTCAGCTTCAAAAATGGTTCATTTATTTTTTTTTGTCACAGCTTCAAAGGAAGTAAATTACTTTACCATGTTTACTCATGACTGATGGTGGAAATCATTGTATTATGATTTCTATTCTGAAACATTTGAGGTAGATACTAAAGTATGCTATATGTGTGGCAGATCCACTTATGAAGTTTATTCTGTGATTTTTATATTCATTCTAGGTTACTGTTCACTTTCTACTGTGCTTTCACTTAGTTAGATGAATATGTCTACTCTGATATATACAATGGTATCCCCATTATCTACATGGTCCTTTGATTATTGAAATATCGGGGAGTATGTGATCATAGTTTTCAAGTAAGGTTGTCTGAGAAATGGTAGTAGGTGGTTGTGGTGAGATTTAGGTGTCAGCTGATAAGATCCGAGGATGCTTATCCAGGGTCCCGGGCTCCTGAAGGGGGAGTGGCCAACCCCATTGATAAGGGGCAATTGGGACCCTGGGCAGCACGTTTGCTGGTTCCTGACTGCTGGAGAGACCGGTTTGGCATCCATCGTCCATCACTCAGATACTCCAGTCCCTGTTCAGGCGCCACTATAGGCTGTTACCTGTATCGTGAGTGTTGGTTTATATTTTAAGAAATATTAATCTTGGATTGGTGCATTTTAAGAGAAACTCTACCTACATCTGGCACCCAATGTCCTTGGGCCTGTGCCCACGGGAATAGGGGGTCCATTTGTGTTTTTAACAATATTAGAAACCAGAGGACAAGCAGAGTGTTCAGCTTTGGGAACCTGCACTCCAGTGTGTGGGCTAAAAGCTCCCTCCTGCTTGCCCCGCCTGCTTTGCCAGTTCTGAGGCACAGCCCAGTAGGCAACTTTAAAGCACACGGTGGTACCACTCTCAAGTTTAAAGCACAGTGCAGTCACCCCACCCCGCCCCCCAGCCAGTCCACGCAGTCGCTGATTGTGACCAGGGCAACTGTGAATTCTTCTGAGCACACGCAAGTGAACAAAGGAAACAAAAACCCTTCTATTTTGTGACTGACATCCTGTCTTACTTTGTGAGAATTTGCTTTTTCTAAGGATTGTATCCTGCCTGCTGGTGCCCTTTAAGACCATGTAGGGTCTGTAGGTAGCCTCTTGCTGCTGAGAGTCTCTGCATCTGCCATATTGTGAGCAGAGCATTGAACGCTACTGTGACACCTGTGGACCAAGCGTCGTCATTGCACCTGAATTGAGGTAATGGCTGATAATTATTCCATTAATGACTTCAGGTCATATTTTTCCATGGTGATTGACAAATTTTTGAATGAATATCTTGAAGGTTTCAATACCCCAGTCCTACTATTTTTTGGCTTGTTTATCTATTTTGTGTTTCAAAATATGAGAATGATAAAAGAGGTGAAAGAAAATATTACCTGATTGGGGACTACAAATTGCTCCAGAGAAAGTACAGAGGGGAGATTCTATCAATTATTTAGGATATAAAATAGGTTTACAGAAAATTAGGCCACAAAAGGTGAAATTGAATAGAGATAAATTGAGGACTCAACGATTTTCAAAAGCTACCTGGAAATATTGCTCATATTCAGCCCATTATTGGTATAAAAAACTATGAACTAGTTAATTTGTTCAAGACTTTAGACAGTGAAAAGGATTTAAATAGTCTGAGAGAATTCTCCAATAAAGCCAAGAAAGAATTAGAGTTGGTGGAAAAGAAACTTCAGGAAGCACATGTGGATAGTGTGGATCCAGACCTAGATTGCATACTAGTTATTTTACCCTCTAGACAATCTCCAACAGGAATCTTAATGCAAAGACAAAACATTATATTAGAATGGATATTTCTGCCGCATAGGCCAAGCAAGAAGCTAAAAACATATATCAAAAGATTTCTGATCTGATTTTTAAAGGTAAATTCAGACTTCACCAATTAACTGGAAAGGACCCTACAGAAATTGTTGTGCCTTTGACTAATGAAGAAATTGATCAATCATGGGCAGACAGTGAACCTTGGCAAAAGGCTTGTAGTGACTTTTTAGGAGAGATTAATAATAAATATCCTCGAAGCAAGAGAATCCAATTTATAAAGGAAACTAATTGGATCTTTCCTCATGTGGTCCACGATAAACCCATTTCTGGAGCCCCTACATATTATACTGATGCAAACAATTTAGGAAAGGCTGGCTACAAATCAGAAAACTTAATTAAGGTGGCTCAGAGCCCTTATACCTCTGTTCAGAAGTCAGAACTATATGCAATTATTATGGTGTTGTTGGATTTCACAGAGCCTCTCAACGTAATTACTGACTCTTAGTATGCAAAAAGTTGTTTTACATATTGAAACTGCTGACTTACCTTTCATCAGTAAGCATGTTCTACAATGCCCAAAGTTTTTTTTTTTTATTATCATTTTTTACAATTGTCCAGTAGAAATGAGCTCAGGAAATTCTACTTTGTAAAATACACAAATGAAAGAATTACAAAGCGAATTGAGAGGAATTTCAGTATATTAGATCTTTAGTGACAATGTCCAGACTACTCCATACAACGTTCCAGTCAGTCACAATTGAAGTATTTAGTGGGAAGGGCCTACTAGTGTGACCCTAATTCCATCATTTACTAAAATAAAAAAAAGGGGGGGGGTGAGGGACAAATTAGCTTTGAACAAATCACTTTAAGCCCACACCCAATTTAGTTTGGGTTTACTGTGGTGTGCTTATTTTAATAGTTTATCTGAAAGCATGTGAAACTCCATGCCACAGCTGACCAGAGTCTAAACAGAAAAGCTAAGAACTTAAAACTAAGCATGCATGCAGCATAGAATAATAATCCCTTTAGGCTCCTAGAATTGCTAACAACCTTCTAGTCATAAGAGGAAAGTCTACACAATAGCATAGCCTTGTATCCCATATATGAGGACCTTTAGAACCCTAGTGTTCAAATTATAAAGCAAATAATGAAAAACATTTTTTAAAAAATAGACCATATTTAACAAGTTGTATTTTCATTTTCCTAGTCATTTGGATGGATTTTTACCAATATAATTATTCAGAGCAGGGTTCTGTGCCACATACCTGTAGTACCAGCACTTGGGAGGCTAAAGGCAGATAGAGACCAGCCTAGGCTATACACACAGTATGAAAACATCCAGGGCCTCAAAACAAGATCTTGTCTGAAAATAAGTAAGTAAGTAAATCTGTTTTGAAGAGAATTTGAATTGTTGGCCTCAAGAGTTATTCAGAAATAGTGCAAGTTTGACCCTTGAGCTGAACAACAACCAAAGCTTGATTGTCTAGTCACTAGTTCTGGACTGGACTCACATACACATCTTTTCAGGTGGTCTGTCCAAGAGACATTTCCATTTCACTATCTTGAAGAGGGCCAAAGAAAATGTGTAATAAGAATTTAAAAAAAATTAAGGGGATGGTGAGACTGACAACATGGTTTGAGAAAGAGTCCAGCTGCTCCTACAACTGTTTGGTCATGTTCCAAGCAAGATTTGCTCTTCTTGGTGGATATGAGAATACACAGTGGGTGGCAATGGCAGTTTTTCTGTCATGGTTACAGGCACCTAGAGTGAGGGGCTCTAGTTCAATGGCCTAACTTGCAAGGTTGGTGGAAGCTACCCAGGATCCACTTTTCCCTTTCCCCGCCCTGTCTGACACTGCCCTATGCTTCCCACCCCTCCTGGCCCCTCCCCTTCTTCCTTGGTGTTGGAGTGCTCCCCACAGCTGCCAACAGCCATTCGCAGCAGCTGCTGATTCCTTTCTCCTGGTTGGGGCCTGGCGGTAGCGGGAGGGCGCAGGCGCGGCTTGAGGCTCTCCTAGCGCATAGTAGCGGAGCAGTACTCTGGGTGAGTGTGGCTGCAGTGCAGGACTCCTCCGAGAGAACGTGGTTGCAGCCCAAGAGGGGCCAAGGTGTGTGTGGGAGACTTTAACCTGGTTAAGGGAAACCCGTGTAGCTTTGTAGGCGGCGGCGCTGCCCGAGGTTTTCGGCTCCGGCCGCATGGGCAGAGGAATGAGCAGTGACAGATTCGGCTAGGTGTGTAGGGGCGGCTGAATTAGAAGGAAGAAGGGACTGTAGAAGCTGAAAGTCCGCACTTGGAGTTGGCCTGGCAGGGAGTTTTGCTTGACTGCCCTGGAGAGTGGGCCAACTTCAAGTTCAGTTTCCCCTGCTTGGTGCCTCTGAGCAATGTTCCAGCTTACTTTCCACCCTCGCTCTGCTTTCTGTGGTGTAGAGTTGCCAGGAATGTTTCCTATCGCTGAGGAGAGAGTTTGGGAGTGGTGGGCTATAGGCCCGGGCCGTTGCAATAGAGGGTGTGGCATCCCTGTGAATTTCCTTTCCTCTGGAATGAGTCCCTTTTCTGAGCTTCTGATGCATTGTGCCTGAACATTTTAAACAAAGGCCATAACTGTTTTGTTGGCAGTGGCGGGTGACAGCGGGTGTCGGGCGCGCGTGCTCACGCTTGGGAAGTCAGTCACGTTGCAGCCCTAGCGGGTGGGGAATCTATGAGGGCCTGGAGTTGGAGGAGAATGGAGAGCTCTAGCAATTTACTTGTTGAAGCTTTTTTTTCTTTTTCCTGGTCTATTGATTTTTAGTAAGAATATCCCCCATAGGAATGTGACTGAATATTGATGTTCCTGTTCTGCTGCAGCCATTTTGTGTGTGTGTGTGTGTGTGTGTGTGTGTGTGTGTGTGTGTGTGTGTGTGTGAGAGAGAGAGAGAGAGAGAGAGAGAGAGAGAGAGAGAGAGAGAGAGAGAGAGATTGTGTTATTCATATATTTAAGAGTTTCAACGGGAGAAAACATAACTAATGAAATTTGAGAAGAAATAAGTGAATGCCAATGGAAATGAGAAGAGGTGGAGTACCAAACCATCGAGCTAGACGAATCCCTTTTGATAGTCACAGTACAAGGCCAGAAAGTGAAAAATATGAAGTTGTACAAATCAGTAACTGAAATTTTAGCTAAAGTAGTGTTCATTGTTTTAATAAAAAATGTATTCTTTTTAAAGCTTAATACAACATAATAAACTTAGTTACTTCTTCCTCCACCCTTTTTTCTTGATTGCAAATCCTTTTTATAAACATTTATTCACAGATACAAAATATGTTTAAATAGAATTTCTTCATGTTTTCTTGTTATTTTATTTATTCACTTTTACTCCAATTATTGAAAGGGGTTTGGTCATAATATAAAGCTTGTGAGGGGATGTTAGGGATCTCTTTTATCTTTTCAAAGAGCCCAGTGAGCACCTACTCTCCTTTCAGACTCTCCCCACTAACTTATTGTGAAAATTTGCCAACTCCCTCAGAAGTAATCAAGCTTTATTTGTTTGATAACACTAGCATTATTTTCTGTCTTGCTACCCAAATAACTACCTTGCATGTGGGGAGTATCCAATAAACTTATAGTTGCATGTTATTAAGTGATATTAAAAAGATAAGTCATATTGGATGGAGGTCATGGGCAGTAGAAGAAATTATGAAGTTTTATTTAATATTTAAACAACATTTTTTGAGTATTGATAAGGAGTGAGAACATAAATAAATTCTCATGTGTTAATGATAGTTTATCCACATAAAAGAGGTGTAAAAAATCTGTAGGTAAAAGGGAAAATGAGGATCATAAAAATGCACACTTTAAAAAGAGAAAAGGTAGTGAATAGTTAGTGTACACACTGGAATATGTAATTTGTCATTTGAAAAAAGATATGAATAAGGTGCTGCTTGAATTTAGGAAATAGTGAAAATGAACACAGCTCACCAGGTACTACTTAATAAATGTTAACATATAAAGAAGATTGCAACCTACATTTTATCATATTCCTGAGTCTTAAGGTAGTTTAAGCCTTTAGCTAGTGATTCTTTTGTATACTGTATTCTTAATCAGCTTGGTCTGACTATTTCTGCTATCTTGTCTTTGACAGCTCTCTTAATTTCAACAGCATTATTGACTTTCCAGTTACCTCTGCTCAGTCTTAACAGTCCTGTCCCCAACTTTCATCTCCTGAATAGATTTGCCCATTGCCAAGAGTGTCCTAAACAAATACTGGCTTTATAAAAGAATGAATTTATTCTTTTTGTTTAAATATGGCTCAGGATTTGGCAACTTGATTGATCCAGAGTTTATGCCTGAAAAGCAGAGAACTTGTCCTACTCATTAATAATACCTGATTTTCTTCCTTTACTTAACTTCTCCCCTGTTCACCTAAATGTAAAGTTTTTTTTCCCATGTAACTTAAAAAAAATAATAACCTTGCCAAAACAGTGCTTCAAGTGTTCAATATTTATGAATATAATTTGAGATGCAGAAAGGCTGAGTACTCTATGAATACTTTTATTTAAAAATGATATATTTTCTGATTCATGCACACGTTTGTTGAACAAACTGATACCAAACCACTTTGATATTTTATATTTTTGTCCCTTGAATTTTTCTCATCTGGACTTCCTTCGTGTGTTTCTGGTGTTTCTGTAGATAAACAATGGAGTGTGCTTAAAGCTTGGGTTGGCATATCATGTGATGATGGAAAGGGCACAGCTAAGGGAAGATACTTGTATTTAATAACCAGAGGCTTTTTTTGTCTGTATCTGGTGCATTGGATTGACTTATATTCTTCAGTTGGGGAAATAATATCATTCTTAGAACTTGAAAGACAATGCAGGTATTTGGGATAATGGTTTTTAATTTGGCATATTCATCATACTCTGCTATTAGGAAGTTCTTTCAACTAACATGCTTATATTTAATGCCTTTCCTTCATATAAACACATCAAATTAGAAATTGAGGGTATAGAAACTAAAACAACAACAAACAAAAACCAAGAACAAAACAAAACAAAACCCTGGGAGATTTTTGGGATCCATTGTTTAAGAAATACTTTCAGTGATAGAAGTCAGGGTGTGGAGACAGTAAAAATAAACTACTTTGTATATATTGTTGGCAAAAGAAAATAAACGTTGCAGTTTAAAGATTTGAAGGGTTCAATACAATGGTAAAACATCAAAGAGAGTGAAAAGCTGCACAGGAGTAACTGAAGATGTAATGCTTGAAGATACTAATGGAATAGAGTATCAGAGCAGAGAACAGGAGACTGTGGGATTAGGGACATAGAGAGAAGGGAAAAGAATGAATTAAATAAACTAAATAATTTTAAAGGCAGAGATGGATGAAGCTAACAATATTCTCTGTGTGTTTTATTAAGTGATGAATACTATTTTTCAGTGAATCTCTTTGCAGTTCTTATTTAATATGCAGGTAGAGTTTGTAGGTGTATTTGAATAGGAAACTCCATAAATAAATAAAATCATTATAAGTTTAGAAGTTATTAATTTTTAATTAACAAGCCCTAATTTTTAGGGAACTTTTAGGTTTACAGGAAAATTAAGTAGGAAGCAGAGTTCTCATGTTTCCTGTATTTCCTGTACTAGGATAACCTGTACCACAGTGATACCATTGTTTCAACTGATAAACTTAGCACTGCCATATCATTATCACCTAAGGTATATTGTTTACATAGACCTTTCTCTTTGTGTTAAGCATTCTGTAGGTTTGGACAAAATTATAATGACTTGAATTTGCCATTGTCATATCATACAGATTGTTTGACTGCTTTTCAAATCTTCTTTGCTTTATCTGGGTAGCAAGCTTTCCACCTGCCTGCAAATCATGACACAGAGACATTACTGATTATGAGTGCTTGGTCTTACCTTAGGCTTGTTTCTATCTATTTTTAAGCTTAAATTAACCCATTTCTATTAATATATGTGCTGCCCTAAGGTTCATTTATTCATCTACATACTGTTATGCCTTTTTTTCTGCTTCCTTCATGTGTATCTGGCTGGCACCCTGTTGGGCTGGCTCGGTTCCCTTTTTACTATGCCCAATATCCCTGCCTATCCCTCCTATGCCTAGCTATTGTCCATTCAACTTTTAGACCAGTCAGGTTTCTTAGGCAGGCAAGGTGAAGTGACACTTCTTTATACAAACAAATGCAGCATAAACAAATCCAACACATCATTACATAGTTAAACAAATATTCTATTTTATGGCACATTTGTTTATCTTTTACTGTCTCTAACTTTTAGTAACTATTGATTCTTCCACTATTTCCATACTTTCACCTTGTGCAAAAACACTTCAAAATACTTGGAATCATACAATATGTAGGTCCCCCTCAACACCATTCCTTTAATTTATCAAAGTGCAGTTAAACTTACTACATGTCTTTTCATGGTTTGATACCTTGTCTCTTAAATTCTAAGTAATAACACCTTACATGACTGTGTCACAGTTTGTCTACCTCCTAAAGAAACATCTTTATCACTTCTAACAATAGTAAATAAAACTATTGCAAGCATCAATATTCTATAGCCCTCCCCCACCACACACTACAACTCCCCAACTCCTTTGAGTAAATACCAAAGAGTGTGAGTGTTGTATTCTGTGTTAAGAATATGTTTGGTTTTGTTGGAAACCAACATACACAGTGACTCTACTGTTGTTTTCAGGTGCACTGGTAGCAAATGAGAGGCCTGTTAAGCAAGCATCATTTTGTACTGTATGTGTTTTCTACTTTGGCCATATTAATAGTTGTATGGTGGTATTTCATTATTGCTTTCAATTGAGCTTCCCTAAAAACACATAATGTTAGCATCTTTTCAAATGTATAGTTTCCATACTGAGGCTTTCTATATTCATTTTTTTGCATATGGATATCCAGTTCTGACAGCATTAATTGAAAGACTTAGTATTTTCTTCATTATGTTTCTTTTGTACTTTATCAGACAAGTTAGCTGTATTAGTATGTATCCCTTTATCAGAACTTGTTCTACTACATTGATTAACATGTCTATTTTTTTCAATGCTACATTGTTTTTTAGAGACATTCATCATTCTCTTTCTCACTGCTGTGGGCACAATTTGACAAGCTGTTTCCTGCTGGCGCCATGGTTCCTTGGTGCCATGGTGGATTATATCCCTTGGAATTTTAATAGAAAATCAATTTTTCCCTAATTTGCTTTTGCCATGTATTTTGTCACAGCAAAGAGACAATCTTGAAATTGGTAGTAATATTCAACTGCCTTTATTCTTTTCTAATGTTGAGTTGGTTATTTAATATCTTTTGTCTTTCAATATAAATTTCAGAACCAATTTTTTTAAAATAAGATGTTTAGGTTTTTTTTGAGGGAGGTTTGTATTGAATTTATGGATCAAGTTGTAAACCAGTACATTGAAACTCATAGGTCTTTGTATTCTTGATTTCAGAAGTTATTTTAAGTTGTTTGATCATTTTACTTATTTCATCAGCATTCTACTTTCCTAATAGACATTTTATATAAATGTTACTCTATTGCTACCTAGTTAATATTAAAAGATATGCTAATATAAATTATGATATGTTTTAAGTTTCAATTTGTCATTGTTCATTGCTGATAATATAAGGGAGTTGAATTTTGTTTATTAATCTTATATCATGCAATCTAGCTTTTCTAGGAACTGTTTATTGGCAATTCTTTGAAATTTTCTACTGAGACTCTCATATGTAAAAAAAAGGCAGTTTTATTTCTTGGTTTTAACAGGATATATCAGTTATTTGCTTTTCTTCAGTAATTCGACTTGGAAGACTTTCCAGTGTGATGCAAAAAGGAGTGGCAAAAGAGACACATTTGCCTTGTTTCTGAGTTTAGATGAAATGCTTCCTGTTTCAAACCATTAAATATAATGTCATTAGTAATTTCTTAAGGAACAGATTGTTTTTGTGTTGTTAAGGAAGTCTCCTTCTGTACTGATTTATCTTGACTTTTAACTTGATTGGATTGAAAGATGTCCAGGAGATAAAACACATTTCTTGGCGTATGATCCTTGGAGATTTTCAGAGAGAAGTAATTAAGGAAAGTAAAACTCACCTTGAATATGAGCAGCTCCAGCATAGACATAGGCTCATATGGAATAAATTAAAAGAAGAAAGCTATTAGCACAAACACATATTCTATTTCCTGACTCAAGTACATTTTGCGGCTTTATTCTACTGTAATATCATGCTTTATTACAGACCAAAATATATGACCATAGACAATTATCAACTGATATTTCTGAAAATGTGAGCTTTAAGTTTATTCTTTCAGGTATTTGTCACAGTGATGGAAACAAAAAAAAAAGGCTAGCATAGAAAGTATGTACCAGAGATGTGAGATTGTTGTTATGATGACATGACTGTGGTTAGGATGGTTTTAGAACATGTTTGATGGAAGAATTTGGGAGAAGTTTGAAATGAGGTTTAAGAGAGCCCTAGAATTCTCTGACTAAAGCTGAATGGGTGATTTGGCCAGAACCTTAGCTCAGAATACTCACAGGGCTGTAGACAGCAAAAACTAGTCATGACATTTCAGATGGAAATGAGATTCTATTGATAATTGGACTAGAGGTTATTCATCCTTCATGTATGGCAAATAACTTTTCCCCATGTTGCCTATGCTCTAAGACTTTTAGAGAGATTTATAGTGAGAACCTAAAGCAAAAATTTATATATATATATATATATATATATATATATATATATATATATATATATATATATATAAAATTGAAATCTTGCAGTTTTCCCAAAAGCCGGGGCAAGACAGGTGTAGCTTTCATAAAGTTGGGACCAAGAGAAATATAGCTGCTGAAGAGACTATGCTTAATAAATATAAGTCACCAGGTGATAATGGTACATGACTTTAATTCCAGCACTCCAAAGGCAGAGGTAGTTGGATCTTCAAAGCCACACAAAGAAATCCTGTCTCCAAAAACCAATAAATAAAAAATAAATAAAGGAAGGAAGTGACAAAGGAATGAAAGAAGGAAGGAAGAAAGAAAGAAAAGGAAAACAAGTCAACTAGGAGTCAGAGGGGGTGGCTCAGTGGTGATTTTTCTGAAATCACATATCCATATGTAAAAGGGAAGAAATAAGAGAATTGCTTACACTTTCCAGCTTCCAGCCTCAGTAGAAAAACACCCTCAATTCAGGAAGAAACCTCTGCTTAAGAAGAAAAATGTAAACTTCTAGAGGAGAACACTGAACACCTTCTGGCTACCATATATATAAGAACACTCAAACACACAGAGACAGACCTCCCATACATAAACAAACAAACAAATCTAAAAACAAGCCATCTGCAACAATAGATAAGAAGCTTTAAGTGTATCTTAGGCATTTCCCTAGGCTCACTTATCACAGGGTAAATAGTATAAAGAGTTAACTAATTTTAAAGACTGCTTTGAGAAGAGACTGCCAGCTATTTTTCTTATTGGAGGATGGAGAGATGAATTGTGAGTTAAAAGTGCTTGGTGCTCTTGAAAACAGTTTATTATACAGAAAGTCTGGTATTGAGAACATTAGATATCTAATCACAGTTTTTTTTTTTTAATAACAGATGAAGTTTATTTTCTGAGTTGCTACTATATTTGTTTTTTTTCAATTTTTCTTTATTCTTCTCAAATATAATATCCTCTTTAATTGTTTGGGGTTTCATACAATACACCCCTTCCACACTCCCACCCTTGTGCCTTCCCTACAAAAGAAAAAACTATACCAAAGCTAATTTTTGTTGCCCACATACTCATTAGAGCATGCTCAAACACACAGTGGCCAACCCCTTAATGATAACTGAGTCCTTCCTACTTCCCCACCAGAAACCATCAACTGTGATGAGCTACACTTCAGCATATTTTTTATTACATAATTTAAAAAATTGATTCTTAAGCAATTTCATATCAATCATCCCCATGTCACTAATATCCCCACTACTCTGAATCTGACTTCACTTGTAGGATTCCCTCCTCAAGGGAAACTTAAACAGAAATGATAAAAATAAAAATATTAATAAACAAAACAAACAAAAACAAAATGATCCCCCCCCAAAAAAAAGTAAGAAAAAGAATACTTTGCTTCTCTAGCTTCCCCACTTTTCCATAGTGTCTTCATTTGTCTTCGTGATGTTGGAAGCTGTGGTGTATCATGCAATATACTCTTTTGGCTAAATGACTTTCCTTGCAAACGTTTATTATGTAGTGTGTTGTTGGTCATGTTCAAGACCTCTGGCTTCTGATACACCATCAATTCTGGATCCTCACAGCAGGATATTTTGCTGTTGACTTAATTCATAGAGATCCTGTGGGCTCCGCAAGGTCAATCCTTTCACAAACTCCAGCAGGTTAGATGGGGGCAGATGTTTGGGAGTGCCGGCTCAAAGCACTGGATGTGGGTGAGGGTGGTAGCTAAGCTGGTTAGTTTGGACTGCTGGAACCATCCCCCTCAGGTGAGGGCCGGAGCCAGTCCTCCTATGCCCATGTTCAGGGGTGAGACCATTTTTTACAAGTGTGTGGGGCCAGCTCTCCTATGATTGATAGGACTATTACTTGTGGTAGGAGGGTCAGGGTCACTATTGGGGGGAGGGGTGCTCTAGCTTTTCCCAGGCCAGTGAAGGACAGGACCACTTCAGCATGACTGATATACTTAAACATATGGTGCACATGGTCCTGTGATAACATGGGCAATGGACATCAGCACAGATCCTGGTTGCATCTGGACCATGGACCCAGTCATGGCCATCAACAATATCTTTGGCTTGGTTGTCACCATGACTCCAGGTGGCTGTGCAGGCTTCTCATATTGGGATGGGCCCAGCAGTTGAGTGGTCCTAGGATTCCAACATGACTCTAGGTGGTGACCCAGACCCCAGCCAGTCATATAGACTTTGATAGTAACAAGAGCCATAGGCATCAACATGGACTTGGCTGCAGTAGGGACACAGACCAAGCCAGGACCTTAGATGTAGCTTAGGTCTTGACATCACTATGGACTTGGATGGTAGGGCCACCCCACTTTGTAAAATCCTGGAAGCAGCTTGACCCTCGTGTGCCAACATGGTCTCAGGGTCAGCTTGGACCCCAGGCTATGCACAGCCTTCAGTGGCAATAGGAATCACAGACATTGACATAGACACTGACAATTATAGGACCATAGACCAAGACATGGCTCTCAGCAACAGCTTAGGCCCAGATCACACCAGGGCCCTGGGTGACAGTATAGGCCACCTAGATCAACATATCCCTCTAACTGCATGTTCCTTGGATCCCAACATGGCTACAAGTGGAAGTCCAGAACTTAGGCTTCCTTGTGACTTTTGGTGGCAGCACAGACCAGGAATATTAACACAGAACTTGCCTGTGGTAGGTCTGCAGACCCAGGAGGCATGGTCCCATGATCCAAGGTGGCAGCACAAGGCACTCAGCTTGGTATGGTCCTGGTGGCAGCATGACCCTTGAACACTAAATGTCTCTAGAGTACTTCAGTATCGTCAAAAAAATGGGCTCTTCAATAACTTTCTGCCTTTTTAGTTTTTTAAAGGGGCTGTTGTAGAAGCCTTGAATATCTCTCATGCTCAATTATGAGCCTATAGTCTTGATACTCCTACAGAAGAAGCTTTCTTGCTCGCAACAGATAGCAACTACATGGACTGTGGGTTTCCACATTGTTTCTAGTGGCAGAATGGACCGCAGATATTAACATAGATCCCCAATGGCAGAACAGATCACAGACACAAATGTGGTCTCTGATAGCAGTATAGATCATAGGCATCCACATGACTTCTGGTGGCAACACAGACCAGTGGACTACAAGTATCAACATGGCCTGCAGTGGCAGCATGAACTACAGATACCAGCACAGGCCCCAGCTGTAGCACAGACCACTAGCACAAATATAGCCACTGGGGGCAGCATGGACCATAAAGATCTTTTGAGGAGGTTTAATCCAGAAAATGAACTATTCTTCCTATTGAATATCTTGCTGCTCAGATCCAGGGTGATTGTGTGGCTGGGCAAGGCAGCCTGTGTGAGCTCCAGGCCGCTGCATACCACACTGCCAGCCCTACATGTGGGATGGAATGATAGAACATTTACAGAAAAAGAAAAAATTTCAGGATAAAATATAAAGCAAAAAAGAGGCTATCCAGGAAAATATGCAAACAAAAGAATATGGTAACTATTGGTACCCGTATACTTGATAGGGTAACATCTCATTACTTAACCTTTACAAATTTTTTTTATTAGTTAAAGTCCCAGTTTAATTATAATTTAAAGCTGGTTTTAGAGTTGGATTGTGGCTCTCTCCTTCTCTAAACTCAAGCATACTTGTTAAAGGAAAAAAAAAATCTCTGTATCATATCAGAAGAGCCACCTGATATGGGGCAGAAGAATAACAAAAAATAAGGGACTATTCTATTGTTACTAATCCTATGCTCAATAAATTGTTATATGTTTAGTTTCCTGTACATTGTGTTGGTTTTTAGTCTCTTATCAGTTTTCTGCAGTGATCCAGGACAAGGCCTAATTGTGAACTTGAAATATCCAAAAGGAAGATGGGGCCCTACAACGATGGTTTAACCTGAACTCTGACAAAGCCACTAGGCTGACAAACACCAATCAAAAATCAGATTTGGACTACAAACTGCTCACGACAATTTTTTAGCAGCTCGATAAGACGAACCAGCTTCACAGACTACTATGGCCAGGACTTGAGACAAGCTGTGTGCTTTCCTGTTATGCAGAAACTGGACAACAAATGACACAGCTACTTGATGTTTAACAAAACTTTTCTTTTCAGGATCCCCAAAAGATGCCATCACCCCCAGTCAGCAGGAAGTAAACTTAAGAACACAGTGCCCACACTCCCAAGTGGTGGGGTGGGTTGGTTTTGGTTCCCAAGTGGTGGGGTGGCTTGGCGTTGGTTGTTCAATTGGTTATGGATGATTGTTATTATTTAGGTTAATTGGTTAAAAATTGTTCGTGGTCATGATTAGAAAAAAGTTAAACAAGAATGATTAGATTCAAGATTTGTGTTTAAAAAATATAAAGAAAAGGGGGATACAGATATATAGGCTATAAGGATAGATTATAGAATCTTCTTTTAAAAGGATTTACTAGCTTAAATATTTTATATTGCATTGGTTTTCTGTATACAAATTATGCATTTTGAGATTAATTGTGTCATTGTACAAATATTTCTATGCTTGTTTCAGGTAGTATACTTAATCAGTTTATCTAACATTGTAATCCAAATTGCTAGTCCATGAAAGTTTTTATTTCCAATTAATTAGAATATAAAGCAATGCAAGTCAGTAGTTAGACATTACATTCAGACATAGTCATGTTAGATATGTTTTCAAGGTCAAAAAATATATTTTAGATGAACAGGCCTTCTTCAAAAACTCAGAGATCCATAGAATATGGCATTTAAGATATTTTTAGAACTTAAAGACTTTTCTGGACAGTGAGACAAGTCTGCTCCTGGCAGCCCCAATATACTTCAAGAGAAAGAAGGGCATTGAAGAAACTCCATATGGAGTCTACTTTCCTTGTGGCAATGGTTAGTCATTGGACAAGAACCTGTCCCTGTATTGACTGCTTGACAGTGTGCTATTTGAACTGGACATGCAGGTTCCCTCAGAAAGTGACTTTTGAACTTTGACAGAACAAGTTGAGATGGTCCTTCAGGTTCCTGTTCTTCAGAGAAAACTGTCAGAGATGGCCTGTGGATGGTATGAGGCGGTAGCAGCAACTGGCATGCTGGGCCTGGATCTTCCTGGAGTTGGGTTGCTTGGGAATGCAGTCCAAAGTGGTGGTAAACTCCATCTAAAGCTAAATACCAGCACGAGACCAATAACCAACAAGTACAGCAAGGGAAAGTTGAAAAGAACTTTGAAGAGAGTCTTCAATCTTCAGGACACAAGGAGGCTTCATTGAGATGAAAAGAGACTCTGAGCCTGTAGGCTGAAGATGGATGCCCCAACTTTATAAGGGAACTTTGGGTGACTGTCCAGGCAGATAGGTATCATCTCTGTCATTTCTACTTTTTGGAAGTTGCTTGCACTTTCTAGTTATTTGGGTAAATATTATTTCCTTCTGGGGTCTCTGAGGTAGTTGAAGATGAGATAGTTATAGTTACAGTTTTCTAATGACAGTTTTAGAAAAGAAACTTTGAAGTTAAAGTTTATAAGTTTAAGAAACATCAAAATAATAGCTTTTAGTTAGAAAGGAAATGAATTAGGTATAATCCTTTGGACTCATAAAAATAGGATAATTAATGAAATATTTTCTTGGAATTGTCAATTGTTAATGGACTGGACATTACTCATTTATTATTTGTATATAATATATATATATAATTATTGTACCTATTGTGTATTGTTTTTCTTATGTTAGGTATCACCTTTTTTAAAAAAAATTTGACACAAAAGGGGATATGTGGGGACTTAATAAAGTTTCAGAAGTTTTGGAGATATCAGAGGGAATCTACCCACAGTCTATGTGGGGGGTTAGTAAAAGCTCCAGAAGTCCCAGAGCTCTAACCACAGTCAGTCTAGGAAAATCAGAGTGGTGATTCAAACCTTTAATCCAGCACAGGGAGTATCCTGGGAGTGATGACCTACACCCTTAATCCTAACTGAGTCAAGGTCACTTCAGATTATAGAAGGAATTCCAGGCTCCCAAGCAGGTGTGGTGGGGCCACGTCTTAATTTATTAAAGGGTACTTAAGACAGGATTGAAACACAGAGGGAAGAATTTCCAAGGGAAGAGACACTGAGGAAGCTGGACTGGATGACAGCTGGGTAAGATTTGACTGTGTTGTTTATTCCCTCTAGTATCTCCAACTTCTTCAGAGATCTATCCCTGAGTCTCATTCCTTTGTGCGACACCTACACAGCAAGGATATGCTACTTTGTCCACTGCAACAGTGCTCCCTTAGTTCTGCCTCTCTCCTCAGCACTCACACCCTTCCATTCCAGCATTCTTTTTAACTCCCATTGGACATTCATTTATTTTATTCATTTTTTTCAGTGATTCTATCTGTTCAGTTGTAGAGACAGTCACAAGACTTTGCAGTCATCATTCAAGGGGGCTTATCCTACTGCTTGAATTTGTAGAAAATGTTGCTATCATTCATATAGTGTTAACATTGTAGGCATTTAAGAAGGCAAAAGTTGGGAAGTCCTGAAAGCTTTAGGTAAAATGTAGGTAACATTTCAAAATAAAGGAGGGGATGTTTATCCAGGCTATGTTAGAGTCAGGATCTCTGCAGTTAGTCATGAGAAGATAATGATATGAATGCAGTAGATACTCAAAAGTTAGAGATGGAAGAAAGGTGGGGTAATGGTGCAAATGGGGTTTCTTGGTATCAGGCAGCCAGAGGCCCAGACCCACAGACTTGCCGCGCCAGACCCCTTAGCACCCCGCCATTGCTGCTCAGGCCCCAGAAAATGACTAAGATGCTTGTATTAACTTTATGCTGTTAGGCCTATGGCTCAGGCACATTGCTAGCTAGCTCTTACATCTTAAATCAACCCATTTCTATTAATCTGTCTGCCACATGGACCTGCCTGTGTTCCTTACATGTTGCTCCTTTGGGCTTCTGGCTCGGTCTTCCTGACTCTGCCCTACTTCTCCTACCTATGCTCTGATTTCTCCTCCTACTTCTTCTATGGTGCCTGTCATGGCCCAAAACAGCTCCTTTATTTAAAGATTGATATTCACAGCATACAGAAAGGCATTCCCATATCACTTCCCCCTTTCTGTCTAATCAAAAAGGAAGGTTTCAATTTTAACATAGCAAAATTACATATAACAAAACAGCTATCAAGCAAGAATTACAGTTATAACATATAGTCTATTTGTATTTAGCAAACGTAAAGAAAATACTCTTATCTATCTTATCTTTATGAATCTAAAGTTTCATCTCTAATATACCTTACAAATGACTAAGAAAAACTATCCCTATAACTATCTAATCTTCAACTACATCAAAGACCACAGAAGTATATATTTACTTAAGTAAACCAGAAGTGCAAGCAACTTCTAAAATCTAGAAAGGACAGAGATGACACCTATCTGCTGGGACAGTCACCCAAAGTTCCTTTATAAAGTTGGGGCATCCATCTTTAGTCTACAGGCCCAGAGTCTCTTTTCATTTCAGTGAAGCAGGAAATCTCCTCTGCCCATTCTGGCACAGTTCATCAGTTGCTTCTCCTCGAATCCTGAAGAATGTCTGACAGTTTTCTCTGTAAAGCAGGAACCTAAATGACCATTTCGGCTTGTTCTGCCAAAGTTCAGAGGTCATCTTCCTATGGAACCTGCATGTCCAGTTTAAATAGCATACTGTCAAGCAGTCAATATAAGAACAGGTTCTTCTCCAGTGGCCGACCACTGCCACAAAGAGTGTAGACTCCATATGGAGTTTTTTTGATGCCCATTTTTCTCTTGAAGAAGACTGGTGCTGCTAGGAGCAAATCTGTCTCACTGTCCAGAAAAGTCTAAGTTCTTAAAATATTTTAAATGCCATATTCTGTAGGTCTTAGAAGTGTTTGAAGATTACCTATCTAATTGAATTATATCTTTGGACACCTAAAAATCTAACTAACATGCATTTCTTAATTATGCATTACAATTTTAAATCAGTTACAAAACACCATATCTTAAACAAGAGTAGAAAAATACATAAAGCATAAGAACATTGACCTTAAATTTGTATCAATAAACCAAAGTCTATACCAATGAAAAACAATTTGAGATTAACAGCTGATTTCCTGATAAGTAAATTCAATAATCTAATTTTTTATAAAATCATTTATATACCATATCCCCCTTTTCTTCTTATAAAGAGATTGACTATGACCATTAACCATTTATAATGAAAACAAACATTTATAAACAGTATTTTGGGAATTTGGGCATAGTTTTCCATTACTACTTCCTGCTGACTATGGGGCATTGAAAATCTCATGAGTTAGACAGGATCATACTCTGCAGCCCTGAAGCTGATGTGGCCATCTCTTCGTATCAGAGATTTTTTCAGGGGGTCTTGGTTGATGAAACCATAAGAGCCTGGAAGCAATCCACAGGTTCTCATCTTCTGTGGAAACAAAAGCAGAACTCTTCTAAAGCAATAAATCCTCAGACACAAATTTCAAAGTCAATATACCTTTACAATATATATTCTTGTTTAACTTAGTAGCCTTTGCATTTGCATTTCATTGTCTTTCTGCAGTTAGCTCATTAACAGTTAAAAAATTAAAAGAAAACACAATAACAACCAAAATCCAGATTTTATATCTATTTTCCATCTTTATGTGGCTTATTATATTTTTATTACTCTATTTTTCTCTTTAAAGGCTTTCTCTATCCTCTTTCTTTTCTCTCTGAAACCTATGTACCTTTTACACACATTGTAACCTGTTTACAGATTTTTCTTTTCATCTGAATATGTTGTATTGTGAATCGTTAATCATCTTCCAACCACAAGGGCTTTTAAAATACAGTCTCTTAAAGAGCTGCATAGTTTTTGCCTAGGAAGCTGAATCAGTAAGTTCTCTTAAAGGGACCGTGTCCCTGTTCGTGGCATACACAAGCAAATGCTGCTACTAAGAAACCGTCTTTGTTTCCTTTTTGTTCAAAATAAACAGAAATCTAAAATCAATCACATGCCACTGAGTCTTCTGTGAGATTTCAGGAACCCACCTGATTGCAGCTTACATTGCCTGCTGCCAGTCCGCTGGCGCCATTTTGAATGTGACCCGGACTCCAAGCTTTCTTTGTGCAATGACCTGAGTTGTATACACAATTTGGAAGCTGCTTTTGCTCAGTTTCTGCTAAAACCCTTTTTAAACTTTCTCAGGTATTAAGTGGATATTCGATATGGTATATAAATGATTTTTTTTTAAATTTAGATTATTGAATTTACTTAGATCAAGAAATCAGCTGTTAATCTCAAAATGTTTTACATTGGTATGGATTTTGGCTCATTTATATAAATTTAAGGTCAATTCTCTTATGCTATATATATTTTTCTACTCTTGTTTAAGATGAGTTTATATAACTGATTTAAAATTGTAATGTATAATTAAGACATGTATGTTATTTAGATTTTTAGGTATACAAAGATATAATTCAATTAGATAGGTAATCTTCAAACACTTCTAAGACCTACAGAATATGTCATTTAAAATGTTTTAAGAGCTTAGACTTTTCTGGACAGTGAGATAGGTCTGCTCCTGGCAGCACTAATTTACTTCAAGAGAAAAATGGGCATCGAAGAAACTCCGTATGGAAGTCTATTTGTGGCAATGGTCAGCCACTGGACAAGAACCTGTTCTTATATTGACTGCTTGACAGTATGCTGTTTAAACTGGACATCCAGGTTCCATAGTAAGATGACCTCTGAACTTTGGCATAACAAGCCGAAATGGTCATTTAGGTTCCTGCTTTACAGAGAAAACTGTCAGACATTCTTCAGGATTCGAGGAGAAGCAACTGATGAACTGTGCCAGAATGGGCAGAGGAGATTTCCTGCTTCACTGAAATGAAAAGAGACTCTGGGCCTGTAGGCTGAAGATGGATGCCCCAACAGGTGTTGTCTCTGTCTTTTCTAGATTATAGAAGTTGCTTGCACTTCTGGTTTACTTGGGTAAATATATACTTCTTTGGTCTTTGATGTAGTTGAAGATTAGAGAGTTATACGTATAGTTTTTCTTAGTCATTTGAAAGGTATATTCAATATGAAACTTTAGATTCATCAAGCTAAGTGAGAGGATAAGCTTATTTTCTTTAATTTTGCTAAATACAAATAGACTAGATGTTATAACTGTAATTCTTGCTTGATGGCTATTTTGTTATATGTAATTTTGCCATGTTAAAATTGAAACCTTCCTTTTTGATTAGACAGAAAGGGGGAAGTGATGTGGGAATGCCTTTCTGTGTCTTTAAATAAAGGAGCTGTTTTGGGCCATGACAGGCACCATAGAAGAAGTAGGAAGAGAAATCAGAGCATAGGTAGGAGAATCAGGGGGAGTCAGGCAGATTGAGCAAGTCACCGAAGGATCAACATGTAAGGAACACAGGTGAGCCACGGGCCACGTGGCAGACAGATTAATAGAAATGGGTTGATTTAAGATGTAATTGCTAGCTAGCAAGGTGCCTGAGCCATAGGCCAAACAGCATAAAGTTAATATAAGTGTCTGAGTCATTTCTGGTGGCCTGAGTGGCAGTGACGAGTGGTTATGTGTCTGGCTTGCAGGTCTGTGGCCTCTGGCCGCCTGGGATCAAGAAACCCCATTTGCAACAGGGTAACTTCTGAGGAATGCTCTGGGCAGTAAACTGAGTTTTTTCAAGAGGGAGACATATGAATTGCTGATTGCAAAACCATAGGGATAGGACTTCCCATGTCCTTTGACATTCATATCATATACTCAGTCATTTGTACATGCAGCTACAGGATTTGATACTTTCTCATCTTGATTTCTTCCATTGGTCATATATACCTTTTCATTTTTCTATTTCATAATAGAGATGGTTTACTCTGTGCCATTTTATTTGCAAATAGGAGCTCAGACTTCAGAATTATAGATATACATACATACTCCAGGCTGGTAGAAGGATAGCTTAGCAGATAGGAGCACTGATGCTCTTGTAGATGACCTGGATTCAGTTCCTAATACTACATGGTGATGCATAAAGTTTCTGTAACTCCTATTTCAGGTGATTTGATGCTGTCTTCTGATCTCTGTTTGCACCAGGCAGGTACATGATGTGTTTACATATCTGTATGCAAATCATTTATCAAAGTAAAATAAAAACATGTGCATCTTTAAAAATATATATGATAAACTGTAACTCAGCATTTATTAAGTACCCTTGAAGTACAAATTATCTTGTAATTTAATCCTATGTAATTTAAAAGGATAAATGCTACTTAAGACGTTATCAGGCATAATGATGGAGCCAAAGAGCTGTGAGATGAGGTAATCATAGATCTTTAAATGCTCATAGTTGTATTGCTTTCTTTATATTGTATGGCAATATTTAGTATAGTTAGTTTCAAGCTCACTTAAACACCTGTGATTAATTCTTGGTGATATGCATTATCTTCTTGAAAGGCTTGATAACTAAGTGGACCAAAATTGAAATAACTATTTCACTTCGTAGACACATTTTAGTGTGTCAGTCAGTGTATTACCTCAAACTCAGAAATCTGCCTACCTCTGCCTTGTGTGTCCTCAGCAGACGAGAAAAGTAGTGCCTGGAAAAAAAACCCATATAGAATAAGATCTTGTATTTTTTCAGTGACACAAACCCACTCTTAAAAAAAAAAAGAAACCAAATTTCTATTTTATGTATATGGCTGTTTTGCCTGGTATGCCCATACTAAGTGAATACTATGTGGTAAGAAGTACCCCTGCTCATTGTGAGTCTTCAGTTTACAATGGTGAGAATTATATATTCAAAATATTTACATAGATGTCTTCCATCACAATATTGTTGAGTTAATGATATCCATTTGGCTTTTCTATTAGAACAGATATGCTATCTAAGTATTTGAGTGACATATCCAGTGTTCTGGTCATAAGAAAGATTATTATGTTTTTTGTTTGTTTGTTTGTTTGTTGTTTTCTATATAGCTAGCTACCCTAAAACTCACTATGTAAACCAGGATTGCCTCAAGCTCAGAAATCTGCTTGTCTCTGCCTCCCAGATGCTAGGACTCAAACTGTGCACCACTATGTTCAACTGAAAAATCAGAATTTAAATTTAATTAATTTATTTTATATCTCAACCACAGTCTCCTTTCCTTCCTTGTTCCCTGCTCCTTCCCTTCCCCCTAATCCATTTTTCTATTTCTGTTCAGAAAGGGGCAGACCCCCCCCCCCCCAGGAGTATCAGAAAGCATGGCGTATCAAGTTGTCATAAGACTAAGCATCTCCCCTTGTATTTAGACTGAGCAAGGCAATTCGGTATGAGGAATAGTTTTCCAAGAGCCATCTAAAGCATTAGGGACAACCATTGCTTCCATTGTTATGATTCCCACAAATAGACCAACCTACACAATTGTCACATATTCACAGAGGGCCTTGGTCAGACCCATGCAGGCTGCCTGGTGTGTTGACTCAGACTCTGTGAGTTCCTATGACCCAGTACAGTTGTTTCTATGGGTTTTCTTGTGATGTTCTTGAACCTTCTGTTTCCTACAATCCTTCCTCTCTCTCCTGCAAGATTTTCCAAGCTCAGCCTAATGTTTGGCTGTGGGTCTCTGTATGATGACAATTGGGATAGTCACCAATCTGGTTACCAGGAATGACCAGTTCAAGCTATGTATCTAATATTGCTAGGAGGCTTAGCTGGGGTCATTCTTACAGATTCATGGGAGTTTCCCTTGTATCAGGTTTCTTCTTTACTCCAAAAATCCCCCTTTCCATTATCTCAGTATTCTCCCCTTCCACCCATTCCTCAAACTGATCCCTCAAAGTCCTCCCATAAGTTCTTTATTATTTTCCCTTACCAGGGAGATTCATGTGTATCCCTTTGTGCCCTCATTGTTACCTAGCCTCTCTTGGTGTATGGATTGTAGCATGATTATCCTTTATTTTATAGTTAATATTCATTTAAGAATTTGTACATACTATGTTTTTCTTTTTGAGTCCGTATTACCTCACTCAGAATGATTTTTTTTTCTAGTTTTATCAATTTGCTTTCAAATTTCATGATGTCCTTGTTTTTTAAAATTTGGGTAAAACACCATTGTTTAAACATACCATATTTTCTTTCTCCATTCTTCACGTGAGGGGCATTTAGGATATTTTCATGTTCTAGTTGTTACAAATAAGGCTGCTATGAACATAGTTGAGCAAGTATCCTTGTGGTATTATTGAACATCCTTTGGGAGAGGTGTTGCTGCATCTTGAGATAAATTGATTTCCAATTTTTTGACAAACCACCATATTGATTTCCAAAATGGCTCTACAAGTTTGGACTCTCACCAGCAATGGAGAATGTTCCCCTTCTTTCACATCTTCTTCAGCATAAACTGTTATTTATATTTTTGATCTTAGCCATCTGACAGGTGTAAAATGGAATCTCGAGTTGTTTTGAATTGGATTTCCCAGATAACTAAGGATGATGTACATTTCTTTAAGTGTTTCTCAGCCATTTGAGATTCTTCTTTTGAGAATTTTCTGGTATGTCTGTATCCCATTTTTTAAATGAATTATTTCTTTTTTATTTAATGTCTAGTTTCTTGATTTCTTTATTTTGGGAATCAGCCCTCAGTCATATGTGGGGTTGATGAAGATCTTTCCCTATTCTGTAGGCTGCCATTTTGACTTATTGACTGTCCTTTGCCTTTACAGAAGCTTCTCAGTTCTTTGAAGTCCCATTTATTAATTGTTGATCATAGTGTCTGTGCTACTGATGTTTTATTTAGAAGTAATCTCCTGTGCCAATGCATTCATGGATAATCCCCCACTTTCTCTTCTATCAGGTTCAGTCTAACTGTAATTATGTTGAGGTCTTTGACATATTTGGACTTTAGTCTTGAGCAGGATGATTGATAGGGATCTATTTTTATTCTTCTACCATCTGGTCTCCAGTAAATCTCAAGTCTTCTTGGGTCTTTAGATCTGTTCTGGTCTCTAGTAAAGCATGAGTCTTCCCCTGGGGTACTTAGGACTAGCCTGGCCTCTGAAACTGCTGGGGCTGTTCTTTCTGCTGGTGTGGACTGTATGTGGACCTAGGGAGTTTGCTTGAGTTCTGAGGAAAATCTACTTGTTGACTGGTGAGGCAGTTGTGGCTGGTGTGGCCTGCAACTTAGTGGTGGAAGTCTGCTGGATTGAGCAGCGGCAGGGCCAGAGACAAACTGGGATGTCATTGGCCTGGGGGAGGGTCATAGAGGACAGAATCCAAGGAGGGATATATTGCCACTGGTAGGCCTGTCACTTACCAATTCTGGCTTGTGTGGCCTGGGTCTGTTGGTGGAAGTTTTCTGGGGTTTGGAGGGAAGGTCCTTCCATGAAGCTGTGAACTAGCTGGGATGGTGTGGACTTTGGGAAGGGAGAAAGATAATTTTAATAGTGTTTTCCCCAACTTTGGATCACTCAAGGTATATATTTTTTGTTTTATTTTACTTCAGTTTTTGTTCTCTTAAACCTCTTTCCCACCTTTTGACCTTTGTTTGGATAATGCAATCAATTAGTGTCATAACACAGACTCATTTTCCACACAGAAAACTTCTCATGTTTACATTTAGCCATATCTTTTTCATGAAAACTGAGGGACATCACATGACCATAAACTAAAATCACCCAGAACAGAATTTCTTCCCCTGCCTTCTACCCCACTTGTATGTGTTTTCCCTTCTCTTCTATGCTTATTTTTAAATTATTGCATTATTATACAAAGTATTGGATTATGGTACAGCAATTTGAACTATGTTTATTTTAAGATTCTTCTTTTTTTCTCATCTTCCTAATCCCATTTCTGTAACCTTCCCCAGTCTCTCTTTATTTTTCATGCACATGTATCCTTCTTTTCTTATATTATTAAATGGGAAGATTGTATCCAGACTTCTGGTAAGAAACAACTTGAGCATAAGCAGGAATGTAACCACAGAATGGTTACCTTCCTTTTGAAAAAAGATACTCCTTTGTTTTACATCATCATCATTATGTGTATGGTACTCACACAAGGTCAGAAGACAACTTTGTGGGATCGATTATCTTCTTCTGGCTTTACATGGGTTCTGAACATGGAACTCAAATCCTCAGGCTTGGAAGACAAACACCTTTATCTAATAGGCTATCCTACTGGCTTCTCGAAGTTATGTTCCTGTTCCTAAATTAAGGAGCTAGCAGCAATCTGCAGCACCTTCCCCCAAGGAAATATCTGCTTTTTACTGCCTTTTACTGCCTTTTGGACAGTTATCTTCCATTCTTCTTTAGTTTTGCAAATGAGGATTCCAAGCAAAGGAAGCTTTCATTATTCCCCACCTCCCTTTTTTAAATTGTAATGAATTGGAAGGGAGCAGATTAGCTATAAATCACACTGTCCTCATTCCAAACATATATTAAATGCAGTTATCAGGTTTAAAATCATTTTCTCACCTGATATTCAGCATTTTTGCTGACTATAATAACCTTATGACTTAGTAAATAATTCTTCAAGAGTTCACACTGCACTGAAGATTTATTTTGTCCCATTGTCTACCTGTAATTAATGAAGACTACTTGTGGAAGTTTGAATGTGGTAGATAGGTCCCCATAATCTCATAGGGAGTGACACTATTAGGAGTTGTGGTTTTGTTGGAGTGGGTATGACGTTAATAGAGGAAGTGTCTCATGTTGTGTGTGTGGGGGGAGGGCAGGAGCTTTAAGATTTCCTCTGTTCAGGATACCACCCAGTGTCTTAGTCAACTTTTTGTTGCTTGCAAGATATAGGACTGAGGTACTTTTCTAGTACTACATCTGCCTGCATAATGCCATGCTCCCTACCATGATGATAATGGACTGATCCACTGAAATAATCAAGCTACCCTAATTAAATGTTTTCCTTTTGAGTGTTACTGGGTATGGTGGCACAGGCTTTTAATCCCAGCACTCCAGCGCCAGAGGCAGGAGGATCTCTCTGAGTTCCAGGTCAGCCTGGTCTACAAAGCAAGTTTAGGGATAGCCAGAGCTGTTAGAGAAACCTTGTTTCAAAATAGCACATGTGTCATGGTGTCTTTTCACAACAATAAAAATCCTAACTAAGACACATTACTACAGCCTCTTAAACTTTCATTGAGGTTTTATGCCAATAGAAAACTCACAAGGATTCTGTGGATTTTCATTTTCACTGCCCATTTCTTTCCTATCTGGACAATAGCTTCAGGCTGTTTTATGAATTGTTTTTACTGTTACTTTCAGTTATTAATAGAAGGCCTGCACAGGAAAAATACTGTATAGTTAAATCTTACCTGTTCCTCTGGTTTATGTAAAGAATATCTTTCTTGTGCTATAGTTATTTAACTTTAACTGATTTTGCTATGTTTATCCTGTTAAATTATTGCAAGGATATGTAGTTTTCTTGTTTTTTTTTTTTTAATTTATCACATTGTGGTTGAGACATACTTGTTTAAAGAAGTGCATGAATTACTTCCTAAAATCTTTAATTAAATCAGGAGTCTGTATAATATTGGCCATGAAGTCTTGATTTTGAGTATTCCCTTTTTGCGTATGGTCTGTTACAATGAACTTTTTAAGGGTACAACATTATTCATATTTCAAAAACTATTTAATATATTGCAATATAGAATAATATTGTAACTATTCACTTTTAGCTTTTTTGTCATAGATCATCCATAAATTATCTATCTGTTGATTAACTGTTTTTAATGAAATGGAGCTCTAATTTGTTTTCTTGTGCTTTTCCCTGCCAGGCAGAGCTCAGACAAAGTATTCAGGGAGCGCTGATGGCCTTGTTTTATAGTCTGAGTTTTTCAAAGTATAGTGGGATAGATCTTTCTGATTATAAACATAACGGGATGTTTTTAGATCCATAACTTTGATTTGCTCAGAGAATATTTGACAAGAAAAAATAGCATTAATTCCAGGGTATATTATGAGATCTTTAGAATATTCTTCCATGGACCCAAGACTAGTTGTAGTAGGAGGCTTCTGGCCCGGACTTTCCAGGCCTAACCTCAAAGGTCTAGGCCCACAGACCCGCATTCCCGCAGTCCCACAGAGACATACAGATGCTTCCAATAGTTTTAGGCTGATCAGCCTCAGGCCCAGGCATATCACATGCTAGCTCTCTACCCTTATTCTAACCCATGTCTCTTGTTCAGCCATGGGGCTCGGTACCTTTTCTTAAAGCATCATAGTTGTCCTCGGCTTCTTCCTGGCCTCTCTCTGGAATTCCCTCTGGTGTTCTGATCTGGCATTCTGTTCTCAGAGTTTTTAGTCTGGTAGCCCCGCCTACACTTCCTGCCTAGCTTTGGCCAATCAGCTCTTTTTATTAAACCAGTGGGTGGGACAATTATTTACCATGAAACAACACAAAACCCCTACATATCCCCTTTTCTCTTTAAAACAAAAGGAACTCCAATTCTAAAATTTTTTTCCCCCCTTATCTATAACAGCTTATAAGCAACACTGTAAATAAACACAAACATCCATAATCCATGCTTTGGGAATGTGGGCATCGTTCTCTAGGCTACTTCCTGCTGAATGGGGACGCCGACAATCTCATGGAAATCCAAATTAAAATGTAGGATTATGGACAAGTCTTTAGCGGAGTAGTCTCTAAGGCTGGGTCATCTCAGCCAGTCTCCTTGAAATTGTTCTGGATACAAAGCTCTGGAACTTCAACAGAGGTGCTCTGAAATGCTGAATCATTTGGTCCATCCATTTCCATTGGAGATTTTTCAGGGGGTCTTCCTCTATCAAACTTTATGTTCTTTATCCAGGAAGAAATCCACAGTCTTTCATTTTCTGTGAAAATAAAAGGAAAACCTCTTCTCCAAAGTAGCGTATCTTTGCATTTCAATTTTAAAGTAAACTCATTTACAAAATATATAGGTTGAATTACTCCAACAACATTTATAATCAACTGTCTTTTAGCAGCTTTTACTAAGTCATTTTCAGTCAAGAAGCTTAAAGATAAGACAGTAATATACAGTATCCAGACATTCTTTGTATTTTCCATCTTTACTTGGCTTGCTTTTATTTATTTATTTATTTATTTATTTATTTATTTATTTATTTATTTATTTATTTATTTATTTATTTATTTATTTATTCTATTTCTTTAAGGGCTTTCTCTACCTCTTTTTTCTTTCTTTACACCTATGTATATATATTTTCAAAACACTCTTTACCACTTAGACTTTTTTTTTTAAACTGTCTTTTCTGTATATTTATTTCTTAACTTTTTCTGTGTCTGACCACACCTTTGCTTCTCTAGGGTGATTGACTCCACCCAGATTCTTCTATTTCTTTCTGTTTCTGAACACACCTTTAATCTGCCAGGATTAAAGGCTGGTTTGATAGGTGGATGGCTCTACCCAGCTCCTAGTCTAATTTCATAGAATTTATCTTTTTAACCCAGGTACTCTGGGGAATTTTAGGGTCCATATAATGACCAAGTCAAACTGCCATCTGCTGTTCATTAACTCCATTTAAGTATTAGGCAGCAGGGCCTTTTAAAAGACTCACAAGTATTTTGCCTTTAAGGCTGAATCAGGAACCTTCTCTTAAAAAAGCCAAGCTTCAGTTTGCCTCAGGCAAAGGGAGCTGATCCATGAAAACATTGACCCTAGAAAGCCATTTTTGATTCTGTTTCTTTTTTCTCCTTATGAAGTAAACTTTAAGTAAATCATTTATAACCTTTTCCTTATATTGAGGGTCCTGTGAGACTTCAGGAACCAGCCATTTTATGCCTTAAACTGCACTCTAAAAGCCCGCCATTGTAGCTTAAGCCCATGTGCCTCACCAGGGCGTCTCTGTACCACAGCTCATGTGGGGGACACAATTCAGAGGCTGCTTCGGACTCTAGACCATTTTTAAGGTTTCTATGACTTTATATGGGCATATTTGCCACACGTTGGGCTGCCATTTGTAGTAGGAGGCTTCTGGCCCGGACTTTCCAGGCCTAACCTCAAAGGTCTAGGCCCACAGACCCGCATTCCCGCAGTCCCACAGAGACATACAGATGCTTCCAATAGTTTTAGGCTGATCAGCCTCAGGCCCAGGCATATCACATGCTAGCTCTCTACCCTTATTCTAACCCATGTCTCTTGTTCAGCCATGGGGCTCGGTACCTTTTCTTAAAGCATCATAGTTGTCCTCGGCTTCTTCCTGGCCTCTCTCTGGAATTCCCTCTGGTGTTCTGATCTGGCATTCTGTTCTCAGAGTTTTTAGTCTGGTAGCCCCGCCTACACTTCCTGCCTAGCTTTGGCCAATCAGCTCTTTTTATTAAACCAGTGGGTGGGGCAATTATTTACCATGAGACAACACAATACCCCTACAACTAGTGACTCAAGAACTCTGCTAAAGTAAGACCTTTACACACTGTGCACAATACATAATACCACAAAGAAGCTAAGAGATTTCAGGGTTTGAGTTTTAAGGATTTAACCCCTTGAGCTAGGTAATTACATGACACTCTGTGGGATGTGCTAGAGAATATTCTGTTAACTATCATAACTCTCTCTACTATCACTTCTTTTAATCAGTTTAGAGCTTAGTTGAAACTTAGTATTTCCTTGTAACATGTGCTTAACATATTTGAATTAATATCATTCTAACACTCTGGTTCACACAGAAGCAATAAATTCAGTATAATGTAGAATAACAACAACTTTGCATAACTTCATTCAGGCCATGGAGGCCATGCTTTGTTATTGTCTGTTCTGTGTCTTAAGGTAATTTTTTTTATGGAGAAAGTGATATAAGAAGACTGATGACCAGTTGTTATGGAGCATTGTATGTCTCCTTCCTATGATATGGAAAACTCCCTTAAAGCCATTCCTTGAATATTTCCTAGTTTCTGTTGACTTTTTGCTTTGGGAAAGTAAACCATTCTGCTTTTGTTTTTGCTGTCTCTATAAGTAATAAATTGTCTCTTTGACATCTAAATAAGTGGTGTACGTTTATGAAGGTAACATGAAAGGTACAGTAGTAATACACATGGACCTGTTAGCCACTATGCTACCATATTAATCATGTTTGTGTGACATAGGAAAACATTCACTGGCCAAACAACTCAACTGAGCTGGCATGTATGCTTTGGGATATTCCTTGAGTTTTGTGCCTCTCTCTGGGCAGAATGGGACCCTCAGTTTGACAGGTAGACAGAGTTAAGAGTTTTCTATTGGAATTAATCTGAATTGCTTTTCTTCCATTGTAACATCAAGATATATAACAAGATCTCCCACATTAGAATTTTTTTTAAGTTGGAAGAAACATGCCAATTCTGAAGTAACTCCCTCAACATTTATCTGAATATTGGTAGAAAAGGAATAGTACTGACAGTTTTGGGGCCTAATATTTTTTAAATATGTTCTTGCTTCCTGTTCAGCTATCTTGTGGCATAATCAGTCTGTTGTGTTTTGAGTCTCTAAGAAACCAAAGTTTTACTATATAAGCATCTGCACATATTCTTACTCTGGTGTTATCTATATAAATAACAGGATTCATAAAAATACTTTCTGAATTTTACATTTAAAAAATGTTTTCTTAATACTTGTCTGTGGTGGTTTGAATAAAAACCTCTCTCATAGGTTCATATGTCTGAATATTTGGTCCCAAGTTGATAGAATTGTTTGGTAAGTATTAGGAGGTGTCGCCCTATTGGAGGAGGGAAGTGTGTTAATAGGGGTGGGATTTAATGTTTCCAAACCCCCCAACCATTCCAGGTATGCTCTCTTCCTGATTGTGGATCAGGATGTGAGTTGTTAGCTGCTCCAGTGGATACCTGCCTGCCCACTGCCATATTCTCCTCCATAATGGTAATGGACTCCTATCCCTCTGCAACTGATAACTCCAAAGCTCCAAATAAGCCTTTTCATTTATAAGTTGCCTATGGTATTTTTTTTATCACAGCAACCAAAAACCTAATGCACTGTCAATATTGCATCATGTCCTTTTAAAACAGTCATTTGAGATTTTAAATTATTTTAAGCACTATTTGCACTTTATAGATTCTGGTGTAGTTTCATTACTTTAGTTCCAAATTTTCATCTCATTCCTACTTTCCAATAGAAAATGTTTTCTTGGTTCTCTTTGAGAGAGAGAGAGAGAGAGAGAGAGAGAGAGAGAGAGAGAGAGAGAGAGAGAGAGAGAGAGAGAGAGAGAGAAACATAGAGAGACACAGAGAGACAGAGACTCAGAGACAGAGATACACATAGACAGAGACAAAGAGACAGACAGTTAGCTCTTACCTAGTTTTTGATGTGTAACCATCTGTTCTATCTATATAAACATGGTTAAGTGTTTAGTCAGACGTACCTGTAGTTAGAGATTAAGGTTTTAACCTTTACTTTTTTGAATTATCATGATTCCTTGAATTTTCTCTGTTTTTTTAAGGCCAGGCTGCTGAGTTTTTCTTTTGTGTTTACTTCTGAGATATATATATATATCATATATAGGCTGTAAGAATTGCCATGCTAAAAGACTCACCATTTCCCTTCTACCAAGTGAGTGAGTGCACATCCTACACCCATGTTAACTTACTTCTCTGCACATACTGACAGATTCACTATGGCAACTCTAGCCTTACTTTACAATTATTTTGTTTTGCATATTCTCCAGAAACTTGATTTAGGATTCAACTAGAAATGTTGGTACACAAAATATTGCAGAGTTTTCCTGACTCTTCTTCCTTCTAGTCTAACACTTCAGTATTTTCCAATGTGACTTTCTTTCTGATTCTTTGGATCAGAAAAATGAGAAGTTTATCCCATGTACTCTATATGTTCTCCCTAGATGCTTTCACCATATACACTATGTGTAGCCCTGGACAAAAGCCAATGTCAAAATTCTGAGTTTCTTTCTCAGATTCTGTATGCCTCTGTTCTATACCTTAAATTCATTTATCTTCCTACTATATTTGTATTGCTAGGCCTTACAATTTTTTCCTGTTTGTATTAGGATTTCTATAGGTATGGACATGCTATATAGATCCAGAAATGGAAAGATTTGAGGCCCATTTTCCCCTTAGAATGGAAAAACAAAGTAAATCAAAAGAAGGACATCCACCTTTGCTTTACTAAATCATCTTTTCATAAGTACCTTTAGTTACTATTCTTACAGTGTTCAAGCCTTTTATTTTCTTACAAAAATGAGTAAGACAATTTTTAGAGGCAACAATAACCCTTTGGAGGCTATGAGCACCCTCTGTAATCCCACCTGAATTTTAGAGTACATTCCACACACTCTGAAGATTTTTTTAAAAATTAAAAGTAAACTATTTATAGCTCTTTTGAACCAAATGCTTGTTTTTTTTTAGAAATTCTATCTAATACAGGGTCTACTGACTAATTGGATATTCAACTTACCATAATAAATTACTCATTGTTAGCAAATTAATTAGGGTGAACATTAAATAAAACATTTTTAAGTTTTCTTGTAGTGATGTATCTAAAATACATGTTAAAACCATGTTAAGTAAACATTAGACTATTATGATATGCTTTGTTATATAGTGCTATCTATGTAAATGAACTGTTTGGGGGAAATTCCTGTTATGATGTTTTTGTACTTATGCCTAACTCATTTATTGGAGGACTGTAGGGAATAGTAAACTAGGTAATTAAATAAACTTCATTTTGTGCTGTACTTTTTGGCTCATAGACAAAAGGCAAAGTAAATGAAACTATTTATAGGAATACCTTAAAGATGCATATAAAAATTAGGAAGTAAGAAAATTGTCACAGGCTTGAAAGTATAGAACAGCAAAGAAGGAAAAGTTTTTATTTATGATTTGGAGGTTAACATGTTCATTGAAATTTATTAAATTCCCATGTGACTTTGGACTCACTACCTATCTCATTAATACACATGTAAGAGATAATGAATTCTTGATACTGTTTTGGTAAATTAAAGTCCTTACTGTAAGTACTCTTTAGTACTGAATGAGAATGAAATCACAGTCACCTTGTTGACCTCTCACTAAAATTAAACATTTGGCATTGGCTTCTTAGGGTGATTGTTTTAAAGGGGATCCAAGTATGGAACTCTTTTCTGCTTATTCACTCGAATATTCAGCCTCCTAAACTAGAAAATACTTTCACTTCTTTGTCCTAGGCCTGCACTTAGGGATATGTAGACTGTGGAATCCTGAAAATATTTGAGTATTTCTAAACTTTTTAATAATCATCTTGCTGTTGGCTCTTGTGATCTATAGCTACATATCAACTTATAAGCAGCTTTTTTCCCCCTCAGTTATTGTGAGTTAAAACCAAGTATTCTAAGCTATTCTTGGGCTTTAATTATATCAATGAACACTGAAAATATGGAAAAAACTTAAGACAAGAATAAAAGGCAAGTAAGGCTAAAGAAGTTTTTAATTGATATTTATTATGCGTGTTTCCAGTTGTTTTCTCTTCATATGATTAAAAAAGATTTCTTTGTAATTTAGTGGAGTGTTGTTGATTCTTCTGAGGATCCAGTTATATTTCTGTTGATTTTCTATAAAGGCCACATTAATTACTATCCTTTGCCTTATTCTCACATCTCTATTTTAGATGAATGCCTCAATTAAATGAGAAGTGAGGACCTATGCTTTCAAGTAAGGACCTGTGCTTTCAAGAGACTTGACTTCTATACTGGTATTTTTGTTAGACAGAGAGAAAGTCTGTTTTAGAAAAATAGTATACCATGTTAGAACCCCATTATATGATGATGTTTAGCAAATGCTTGGTCAAAGAGAATTTTTGCTTCAAATTAGTAGAAACATTGGGCTTGTAGGAGGAACATTTCCTGAGACTAACTTTTCTTGGTAGTTTCAGCTAGACGTTTCAGAGGCAGTTTCCAAGAAAATGAATAGATCGTAGGTAACTTGGTAAAGTTCTTGGATCCAAATAGTCTCTAAATGCTTTGAACTTTGACACTGTGAGTTACACAGTAATCTGATTTGCTCTCCTGAGATCTTTGCCCGAGACCATTATTGCAATGAGTTTTTTTTTTTTTTTAGTGATCAGAAATGACATCATGATGCTTTTCTCTTTATTCTGGAAGTAAGGTAATTACTACATGGGAATGAACAAAATACATTTTAGTCAGAAGACTTGGAAGATCAGACCAGGTTAGATGCAATAGCATATCTGATATATACTTAAATAGTCACTGAGTTGTGACTAGTTGGTTTGGTGAAGTAGCCTTAGCTATTTGCATTAGCATAAACACAACATGGGACAAGTTTTATATTCATTTTGGTAATTATTGAGCACTGGCATAATAGTTGGCTGTGGTAAATTCTTTTTAAATTTTCTTGTAAAGATAAAAAATTATCTTTCATTGCAGTGCTCTAGGCTTTCATTTTATATCATGGGAATAGAGGTGGGAGTATTGGGCAGAAGGCAGAATAATGTGTTCTTTCCCTTTTGCTTCTGGCATGCAAGTCTTTATTTTCATAATTCTTTCCCAGATGTAGCCAACCTTGTCATTCTTTTTACAGTGTGTCCTTTTGTAGAATTTAAGATGTCTGTTGTATCTTTAAGGTACATCTGTCTTTCTTGTGAAAGTAGAGAGCTTAATTATTATTTATCTGTCCAGCACCTTTTTTGAAAAGAGGAAGTACAATCAATAGAGCCTTAGGTAGGTTTGTAACTATTTCATAGAATAAGTTTGGAAATGTATAATATAGAATGGATGTCTTCAATGGTATATACTTTTCTATTTTTCCAGTTTGTCAATCATAGCATAAGGCTCTCTCATTACTGTAATTTTTAAAATGACTCTATTTCATGAAAGAAGAAATAAGGTCAATATAAAGAAGGTATGCCAGAATAATAGTCTTACAAAGAAAACTTTTTTACATCACTTTTGGTTAAAATTGGGTTACAAGGAAATATGAAAAATTTTCCTGCCCTTATACTAGAGGAAGACAAGAATACCTAAAGAAACATGTTCAGTGATTACTCTCCACTCTTAAAATGCCATGACACATGTACAGTTAATTATATTACACATATATTATATTTTAAAAGTGGACAAACCATGTTAAATTTCAAGCATAATGTCTCTCTCTTTGGTATTCCTTCAAATTCTTTGCACTTATTTGTTGCAATGAGGTTTTTTGACACCTGAATTCCACCACACTTATTGTTTGTTTTTATTATATAGAGTTATACAAAGTCATTTTCAGATAAGTACATAATATATATTGAACATAACTTCATACTTTCTTACCATCCTTTTCACCCCTTACCTCTGAACCATTTCCCCTTTTCCACAGTCTCATTTCTATGCTCATGTCATTAGGATACATATGATTTATGTATCTGATCCATAAGAGGAAATAATGTTTTTCTGTTTGAGACTGACTCAGTTGACTTAATATGATTATCTCTAGTTGTATGAATTTTTCTTTAAACAATATAACTTCTTTCTTCTTTATGGCTAAAAAATTTCATTGTGTGTATAAACTACAGTTTTAAGTCTATTCATTTGTTGTTGGGCACCTAAGTTAGTTCCATGATTTAGCTGTTTTGAATAGTGCTACAATATACATTGATGTTCAAGTGTCTCCATGAATCTTAAATTAGGATTCGTTTGAGTAAATCTGAAAAATTAATCAAGTGAGTCATATTATAAGTCTATTTTTAGTTTTTTGAGCAACGTTTCATACATATTTTTATAGCAGCTATACCAGTTTACTTTCCTTCCACCAGTATATAAGGGTTCACTTTTATTCTCACCAACTTTTATTATTATATTTTCTTGATGACTTCCATCCCAACAGAGGCAAGGTAGCATCTCAGTGTGGTTTTTATTACAGACAGCTGATTTTGACAAACATGGAAAAAACATATATTGGAAAAAAAGATGACTTCTTTAATAAATGGTGCTGGCAAACAGATTATCCACATGTAGAGTAATGGAAGTAGATTCATGTTTTACGTTCTGTATGAAAACCAATTCCAAATGGCTCGAAGACCTGAAGGTAAGATGAGAATTCTTAAATTGATAGAGGAAAAATATTTCAGTATATTAGCTTAGACAAGCATTTCTGAATAGAACTCTAGTTACTTGTAAAATAGTGCCAATGATTGACACAAATGTGACTTAAGAAAAATTTCAAAACTTTTTCATAGCAAAGAAATCAGTTAATCTAGTGAAAGGACAGTGGGAAAATATTACTAGCTACATATTTGATATAGGATTAATGTATAGACTATATTAAAAACTCAGAAAACTAACCAAGAAATTCAGTGACCTAATCAATAAATATGTTATTGGAATGAGAAGAGAGTTCTCAAAAGATGAAGCATGAGTGGCCATCAGACATACAAAAAAGTATTCTATAACAGTATCTAAATGTATTTATTCTAAAAGTGTTATCTGGCACATGACTTCAAATTAAAGTTACGTTGACCATTTCCAAGATGAAAGAATATCATAAGAAATAGAAAAATCAGTAGTACAAGGTAATATGATTCCAAGAACTTGGCCTCAATGATACAGAAATTTTATAAGTATGTAAGTGATTGACTCCATAAGAGTCACAGCAGTATGGAAAACATTCATTTCTTTAGAGGTTAAATGTATAAATATTAAAATATTAGGTGATTCCTAGAATTGTAAATGCCCTGGTTTTTGTGTTGTTTTGGTGTTGTGAAGTTTAGTCTTGTCTTGAACAGGGAGTTTTTGAACAGTGAGTTTTTGAACATATGTAACAACTAAAGATTATCTTAAATTGGTTCTGTTGTCTCTACTTCCTGAAGCAGAGCTGTCTTAACAGGTATCTTCATGTGTTTGGTTCATGGTAAGGATTAAACTCAGATCTTTGTGTGTGCTAGGCAAGTGCGTTACCAGATGAGTTACTATAACTTTCTAACCCAAACCTTTCCCTGTTTACAAAATGGGGTGCTATTGTTTGTATTGACTTTGTTTAATAGATGCATCCAAGAGAATCTCTGGTTAGCAATTACTTATTTTTCATCTGTTTGGAATGAGGCTTTGGCCAGCTGGGAGCCTTAGAATCATTTGTTTATTTTTGTTTGTTAGTTTTGTTGGTTGGGTTTTTTCTTAATTCTACCCCTTTTTTTCCTATTGTCTACTTAAAGGGCTCCTTCCTGTAGTTTCTGAGTTTACATGTATTCTTTACACATTATCTAGACAGTTGTCAAATTTATGTCTTGTTGTTCTTTCTTCATATACAAAATATTTGTTTACATATGAATTCCTGTGTCCTTACTACATCAACAGGAAAATGCCATGTTGATATTGGTATGTTAGAATAATCTTTTCCATCAGAGACTGTGTGGCTCCCTCTACAGGCTTTTGCCACAAAAAGAGCCTTTAGGAACATTTCTCTATTTTTTACTATTGGAAAATTGTGTTCAGTTTGGTAAAAGAGCATTTTTTTTCCCTCTTGAGGAACACACTAAGGAAGAAAACATTGAACAAGACCCAATATGTTACGTTATTTCAGTCCACATTTGGTTTGTTCAGGGTGGTAATGGACTTAGAACATGTTATATATCATTTAAAAGAAGGCTTTTGGGGCTGTGAAACTAAAATCTATTAACTCTGTGACCAAAGATTTCAATTCTCCATAGAATGAATCCCTCAGTATATTATAAAACTTAGGGATCAAAGCTTGTACCCCAAGCCAGGTTTGGCCACCTGTTCTCAATGAAATCAGCCAACTTAATAGTGGAAAGCAAAAAAGATTTATTTAATGTGGCAACATTGGGAAGAGGGGACAAAGAGACCCAGCAAACTGGTTCTGAAGTAAGGATCCTGAAATAAGGTTGAAGTTTAACTAGGACCAAGTACACTCACGTCTAATCAGTACCCACCAGAGTGTGGTTCTACTCACAATTGACTGATCATAGTTTAGGCTTCAATTTCATGTGTAAAGTAGTCTGATAAGTTGTTAGAACTGTCTGAAATCACTTTTCTGGAGAAAAGTTACCACTGTTGTACTTTTTCCTTCTACCAGCGTAAGATTTCATTTCTTTGGGGCTCATTATTTCAATAGTCTGAATAGTCAATTGGAAGACACAAAATATCATCCTTTCTTTCAGACCAAGAGTACTTTGTTTTTTTCTGGGGAGACGTAAAAAGTAGGTGATGTAGGAAGATAAACAGTTTTCATAAATTTATTTGTTTTAAATATAGTTTCATACATTCATACAATAAATTTAGCTACTTTCATTCTTCCATTTCTTTCCCTCTTTCTACTCTTTGTTTCTGGAATCCTTCTTAAGGAATTTCCCTTCTACTTAACATGCCGTCTTTTTGTGTCTGCCTCACTGAATTTAGTAGGAGCCACTTAGTCTATGTGATAGGAGGTAATTGAGTAAAGGGCAAATTATCTGAGCCTACACCACCAAATAATAGAAAAGCCATAATATGTAAAAGATGTAAGTGGGTAGTTGATATCTGTAGAAGATTTAAGTTTCTGAGAAGAAAATATCCTTGAATGCTTTTAAAATTTTTAACAGAGTATGCATACAGATGGGAAAAAACATGTTTCATGCAAAATGGGGCATGCAAGATTGTTTTATTTAGCCTATATGTTCATGTTCAATGAGTGATCAAGAAACTGTAAACTAAAGAGTGCTATTTTTTTAACTTGAGTCAAAGTTGAAAAACAAATTCCTGTGTTAAGTTGGTACTGTTTTAAGAAAGAATTTTGTTATTATGTTTTTGAGACATGAGAGCTTTATAGCCCTCACTGGCTTGGTACTCACTATGTAGCCTATATTTATCTCAAACTTGTAGAAGTCTTCCTGTTTCATGTGCCGAGTGCTAGAGTGCTAAGATGGTAGGTATGTTCAACTGTGCCCAACAAAAAGCTTCTTTTTCTTTTAAATATGAAAGATCAAGGTAATCCAAAGTAGAAAGACCAGTATAGTAAAAATTCTGCACTTGTCATTTTATTTTAAATATTTTTTAAGTCTTATCTTCCCTAATTTGATTTACTTCTTTTTTCTCTTGCTATTCACTTTACTGTCAATTTGAAGCAACCATTTTGTAATGTAACACTCTGGTTAAACTGGTGGTAAAATGAAATTTATAGCCTCATTCTGTATGCCTAATAATGATTCACCCCAAATTTAATATTAGAAAATAATAAGAGATGTGTATAAAAATGTAGATAAGTGTGCTTTTCTCGTCTTTATAATGAAGTGAAACCATCCTAAATGAACAAACGTTTAGGACTGCTTAAATAAATAGTTATATGTAAGAAGTTATAAAGCACTTAATAAAATATATCCATTTTACAGGTTGAAGGCCTTAAAGGCTGTAAATCAGTTTGGCAAACAGAACATTTTTCAGATATACTACAGCAGTATCTATACTTATTCTAGTGCTAACAAATATGGCTTTGTATTAGTGATAAGTATAAAGTAAAAATAAAAAACTGGGAAATCAAAGTATGGTATATGAGTGATTTAAAACAATTAGATTATTTAATTTACTTTAATCCAAAAATCAGCTGTTAATCTCAAAATATTTTACATTGGTATAGATTTTGGTTTATTAATACAAATTTAAGTTCAATTTTGTTATGCTGAATGTATTTTTCTACTCTTGTTTAATATATGATGTTTATGTAACTCACTTAAAATTGTAATGTATAATTAAAGATGCAGATTAATAGTCAACTATGATAACCAAACTTATAGTCATGATAATTAGATTTTTAGATATACAAAGATATATTTCAATTAGATAAATAATCTCCAAACAATTCTAAGTCCTACAAAGTATGGCATTTAAAATATTTTTAAGACTTAGACTTTTCTAGACAATGAGACAGATCTGCTCCTGGCATCACCAATCTATTTCAAGAGAAAAATGGGCACCGAAAAAACTCCATGTAGAGTTTATTTTCTTTGTGGCAATTGTTAGCCACTGGAAAAAAACCTGTTCTTGCATTGACTGCATGACAATATGCTGTTTAAATTATACATACAGGTTCCATAAAAAAGTGACCTCTAAACTTTGGCAAAATAAGCTGAGATAGTCCTTCAGGTTCCTCCTTTGGAAAAAAAACTGTCAGACATTTTTCTAGACTCAAAAAAATTTTAAAAAGCAACTGATAAACTATACTAAAATGGGCAATGCAGTCCTTCAAATTTCTTGCTTCACTAAAAAATATACCAAAGACTCTGGGCCTATAGGCTGAGGGCTGAAGATAAATGCCACAACTTTATATATGTGTGTGTGTGTGTGTGTGTGTGTGTGTGTGTGTGTGTGTGTGTGTGTGTGTGTGTGTGTGTGTGTGTATAAAACTTTGGGTAACTGTCCATGCAGATAGGTATCATCTCTGTCAGTTTTGGAAGTTGCTTACATTTTCTGTTTACTTAGGTAATATTATACCCTTCTGTGGCTTTGATTTTTATAAAGATTAGATAGTTATAAGTATAGTTTTTTCTTAGTTACTTTAAAAAGTATATTAGATATAAAATTTTAGATTCACAAAGATAAGATAGATGATAAAATGTTTTCTTTAATTTTGTTAAATGTAAATAGACTAAATATTATAACTATAATTCTTGCCTTATAGCTGTTTTCTTACATATAATTTTGCTATATTAAAATTAAAACTTTCCTTTTTGATTAGACAAAAACAGAGAGGTGATGTGAAAATGTCTTTCTGTATGCTGTAAATATCAATCTTTAAGTAAAAGAGCTGTGTTGACCCTTGGTGAACACTGTAGCCAAAGACAGGAACACATAAGTATGAGAAAGAGGACAGAATCACACACAGATTGAGCCAGATGCCCAAAGAATAAACATATAAGAAACACAGGTGAGCCATGGGCCACATGGCAAGACAAGTTAATAAAAATGAATTAAGATAAAAGAACTAAGAATGTGCCTAAGCCATAGGCCAAACAACATAAAGTTAACATAAGCATCTAAGTCATTTTGGGGGGCCTAAACAGCAATAAGCAGCTAAGTGATCTGAGACTACAAGTCTGTGGGTCTAGACCGCTGGCCAGACGGGGCCAAAAACCTAAATATAACAATATACATGTATGAAAATGTCTTAAGGAAACCAATTTTATATGAAAATAGAGGAAAGTTAAATAAAAAAGCAAAACAATAAAAAGAAGAAAACAAGTAATATGATATAGTGTCCACATTTCACTGTTTATTGTTGATAATAAAACCAATAGTTTGTCAAGGGAATAAAAAAGATTACTGGAATTTATAGTTAAAGAAAAGTGGTAAAGCAGACAACTAGTTTATTTAGATTGCTGAGGAGAGTTAACATTTGAGCTTTCAGTTCTTTAGCATTTTCTGTGCTAGCTGGTTGTTAAAAGATGTCATGCCCTCATCTTTTAAGTTGTTTGCCATCTGAGGAAAATACTGTGCACAGTTAGAAAGCTTGCTAGTAAGAATGAGTATATTTGAATTGAGTCTTATCAAAATTCAGAGGACAGAGATAATGTTCTGCTGGCTAATCAACATGTTTGTCTAAGAAGGAAGGCAATGTACTACTCTTAATTATGACTTTCACAATCAATTAGTTTTAAAAGAGGACTAACATTTAAATAAAGGCACATAGTATGAGCAGAGTCTTTGAAGTAGAAAATTATTTAGCATTTGTAGAGGGCTGGGTTGATTCAATTATAATATTCTCATAATAGTCGTGGAAGAGCATCTCTGAGCTCCAACTAAGTCTTGGATTAAGAACTGTGGTTCAGTTTTGCAAAAATGGCCTTTTAAATATCAGCATTTATTGTAGACTAGAATCTATTTTTCAGGTTAAAAAAAAGCTTAACATTTTTTTGATAGCTTAATGTTATGGTAAGGATAGAAGTTTATTGTGAGTCTGACCTGGGACAGAGTAGTAGTTCTAGTCATAAAATCATAAAAGTCATTTTATGATCAAGCCAAAATTTGGTTTTCTTATTTGTGAGAGGGTAATATTATTAATTGTTCTGTATTCCCTGAACTCTGTCCCTGTCAGGACAGGATATATTCTAAAGAAAGACAGTTGTGCCTCCTTTAATTCACCACCTATTTTTACTTGCAAAATTGATATGTAAATCAGGAATTAAGAAGTTTAAATCTTGAAACTAGTCTCTAAAGAAAAGACAAACTTGACCAATTCCTATGTGCCAAAATAATAGACTTGTGGACAAAGATCTCCTACAAAGACTGAGTGAGTAGAACCCCCTTTTACCCCATAATATCATATCTTTTGAAATGGGGGGCATTCTCAAAACCCCATTTTTCTTTAACTTGAGAACCAGGTTAAATTTGAAGATATCACATTAAGCATGGCAGCTCTTGCCTATAATAATCCAGCACGTGGGAAATAGAAACAAGAGGATCATATGTTTGAAGTTAGCCTAGGCTTCATGACAGGGCCATGTTTCAAACCAACTAGATGGTGATGTTTGTACCAGCCCTTTTGAAATTAACTAAAAGGCAAGAGGTTATGAAAATCATTCTTAATACCCAGCTATCACCTAGCACTCAGTTCTAAACTTGGTCCCTATATGCATTCTGTTTACCATATTTGCTTGAGACATACACATATTCTACCTCAACTTTGAGGTGTTAAAACAAAGTGGGGAATTGTAATGGCCCAGCAGAAATGATGATCATCAGGGACACTTGAATCTCTTTATCTATCAGATTATTTAAACAATGAATCTCAAAGGAATGGCAATTTCCCCAGAAATCTCATGCTGGCAGAGGGCAAAGACTGAATTCCAAGTGAAAACTTGTCTCTCTGGAGAGATTTCAGTTTTAAGGATTAGGCTAAAGCCCATTCAATGAAATGTTGAGCAGGACCACACCTGGACTGGGACTGCTTAGATTTGTGTGTTGTTGAAATTTAATCTTCTTTAGAACACCTAAGTTTGATTTGGTGGTGGTGGAAGTGGGTGTTCGCAGGATTTCTAGTTCCCTTTTCCTAATATGGCCACATTCAATAATTGTCCTGTTTCTGCTTTCTGCTAAAAAATGCAGCCCTTGCATCATGTGTGAATTTATATGTTATAAAATAGTCGTAGGCACAGTTGTGAGGAAATTAGACCTCATCTTTGGCCAAATTGTAATTCAATCCATTTTTCTTTACCAATATTTGTTGCCTAATTCCTTTGAAATATAGATAAAGTGAGCCAAGTAAATTTTTGAGCTCAAGTGCCTAGAAAAAATATTATCCACTTCCTGAGAGCTGGGGTTATAAGCATGTTCCACCCTATTGGGCACATTGACTTTATAAGGCTTTTGTTGTTTGTTCTTGAGACAGAGTCTCACTATGTAGTTCAGGCAGGCCTTGCACTCAGAAATCTGTATACCTCTGCTTCTGGAGTGCTGCGATTAAAGGCATGTACCATCATGACTAGCTTTACAGGGATCTTAATACATAGATGAAGTAAAACAATATAGTGATCTTAATGTAGAGCTGAGACAGCAAAAAAAGAAATTCTCAAATCAAATCTAATTTCAACTTCTTCCGTACTTCAATTCCAATGAAAAGAAATATGTGTATCTAAGAAAAATAAGGGATTAAAAGAAATACTTTCATTCACCTGAAAGAGGAATATCAAAGTGATAAAAATCCAGTAAAAAACACACAAATAAACAAACAAAGTACATTATTTCCATATGGAACTCCAACACAGATGTAGAGGTTTCTTTTTATCTTTAGATTTATGATAAGAGATATCCTGATTTGGGTTGATTGTTGGCTTCTAGGGCAGTACGGATTTGGGGAATCAACTTGGCTAGATTTCTACAATCTGCTGCAATTGAATAATATAATTGTTAGGGATGTAAGGCTTCCCTCAAATGAACCTTAAACTTTGCCCTTAATTTAGATTGGAATGGAATTCTAAAGTTTTTTGGCCCCTGTGCTCCCTTGTCAGCCTTTCTTTCAGTACTGCTTGCTTCCTTTTTTGGAGGAAGGCCAGCAGAATGAGTCACATCTTTCAGATTTTGTTTATAAATTGGCCATCAGATATTTGTCTGGATCAGGTAGGTCCAAAGTATTGCTTGCCTTTTTGCTGATCACTCTATTGGCTACCTTTCTGTTATATGTATAGGCAGTTTTAGGAAGCCATTTTGTGGACTAATTTATAAATATATAAATGGGGTGAATATTCTGTGCTATATTGCTTTTGACCCACTTAAAAATAAAAGGTATAAGAAATTTATTATGAACTTTGCTTATGTGAATATTTTATTGCTTTTCATTTGAGGATAGCAGAGTAAGTTTTTTCCTTTAGTCTCAAATCATAAGTGATGAAGATTATGGGAAATGCATTTATTTTTATGTTAGTGATACCATGCTCATGTAACTATGTTTCTTGGTATTATCTACTACTAGATTTTTAAATCAATGTTACAGAAACTTTCAGCCAGCTTCGTATACAATCTTGAGTCTTTTACATTTTATATTCATTTTTCTCAAATGCTTTATATTTATAAACTTCATATTATTTTCTTATATTATCTAATTTCAGCTACATCATCTTTAAGTCTTCAGGAAACCAGGTGGACAAAGTGCATTTAATACTGTAATGCTAAATTTAATGTGTTGAATTAGTATACACTGTTTCTTTTTTATTGGTGATAGTCTATGATACCAAATTAGGTGAGATCAAAAATATATAATTGGGCCTGAAGTAGAATAGTTTGAGAGTTATAGCAACAACTACTCATGTGCATACACTAACTCCTGCAGTGAACACTTGAAGTGTATGAAATTTCCTCTTGAGTCTTTCTTTTCAAGCTTCACCAAGTCTTAGTACATTTAAACAGGAAACTTTCCAATGAAAGAGGAAACAATCTCCTACAGATATTTCACAACTGACTAAGAAACAGAACACAGCAACTTGGGAGAAGTTGCCTCATTCAGTGTCAAATGAACTTGCATTTAACTATTTATGGCCTAACTCTCCCACTGTCAAACTATATTCATTAGGCATTAGTCCTTAAATTGGTTCAGTTAATTTACTTACTCATAAAGAGCTAGAAGTCATATGTTTAATTTTCTCAGAAATATATATGTGCTTGTTTCAAGGGATACAATAACTGGATCTACAGATTTTCACATCTAGTGGTCTTATTTATTTGTCCCAAGGAAGTAATCAGAAATGAGAGTTAAAATTACTATTTTAAAATACTGATACATTACTACTGCTGCTGTTGCTGCTGCTGCTGCTGCTACAGTATCTCACTGAAGTTTCAATTAGGTTTCATTCCTGACTTGCCTAGAATTATATAGACCAGGCTGGACTGGACCTCAAAGAGGTCTGCCTGTCTCTGCTTCATAAGTGCTAGGATTTAAAGCATGTACCACTATGCCTGGTCTGTTACATTATGCTTATTTGTTTGTTTGTTATTGTGGAGGAAGATTTTTTTAAATGTTTTATTATCATTTTATGTATATGTATGTTTTGCTTGCCTGCATCTATGTCTTTGTACCACATGTGTATCTGGTGTCCAAGGAGGCTAGAGGAGTGTGTTAGATACCCTGGAACTATAGTTACAGACAGTTGTAAGCCATTTTGTGGGTACTGGAAATTGAATCCAGAACTTCTGTAAGAGACACCAGTGCTGTTAACTGCTGAGCCAGCTCTCCAGAATCCTGCTACATTATTGTTAACAGCAAACAATAGATCAGTTCTTAAAGATCAGCAGTTTTAAATGATTAGATTTAACAAGCTTTACTTTCAAATAGCAAAACATTTAGGATGTAGTTAAACTATTGTACATGAATATACTGTAGCCATTAGCAACTGTTAAAATTTAATTTTATAGGAAAATTCTTTGAGTGAATAGTTCTAAAAAGTAGATGACAAAACAGAATATCATATAAGCTCAGCTTGTTAAAATACATTAGTATATTTCAAATATAAACATGAATCTGTAACATTAAATAAGACAAATGTGACTCCTGACAATGTTAAAAATAAGACCTTTTTATAACTCCCTTTAGGGATTGGTGATTTTTAGTTATTTATGTGTATGATTAAGTTTATTTTCTAGTTGGTAGAATTTTTTTGACCTTCCATTCATAATTCTTCTACTTTTTGTGTTTTGAAGCTTAATAACTTTCTATTTCAATTAGATTGAAAAGAGTTTAAAAACATCATCTTTTATATTTTTTTCATCTTTGTGGTTAGTGTCACAATAATATACTTTTCAAGGAATCTATCATGAATTTCTTTGGTCTGCATTTGCAGGACAAGTTAATAGTTTGCAAAAAGAAATAGTTCTGAGTTTTTAAATTTTGGGTTTATAAACAAAATACTCTTGTGCTTTTATGGGTTGTAATTCTTACTCTTAGTGGGGTATTATTAGTTTGTAGAAAGTAAATATTTGATAAGAAAAACTTTTTGACTATTAAATATAAATATTTTTGAGGTGCTAGAGCATTGTGCACATTAGACACTCTACAGGGAGCTATAGTTCCAGCTCTTGAATAAATTTTCCTGTGTGAGATGGATTTCTATGCCAGCAGAAACACTTATTTATTACTAAATAATTTTCTAAGCATTCCATCCTTTAAAATAATCATTCTCTGAAGGTATATTGATCTTTTAAAAATTTTATGTGTATGTGTGAGTAACTGCACATGTATACCTATGCATGTGCATCATGTACATGCCTAGTCATCACAGAAACCAGATAAGCACCAGAAATTATTGTAATTAATAATTTACACTGATAATGAAAGGTTTAGTATTTATTAAAGAGTTTATAGGGGAACACTTACTGATACAACAGATTAAACAGCCATATGGTTCCTGGAAAGCTGGACTGGTCCACAAGGCTGTAGCTGGTCACCTTCCTACAAGAGCATGAGAGAGAAACAGGAAGAAGGGTCAGGACATAGGTGCTTCCAATCTTAAACTGGCCCTTTAGCTATGTCCCAAATACTGGGGCTTCAAGGCCTAAAAGCCACATTTAGGTCAAGGTGATAGTGCCCGCTCTCCACTACATCTAGATACCATGGAATTTGAATTACAAGTGGTTATGAACCATCTGAATATGGGTACTGGGAACCTAAACCAGGTTCTCTGCAAGAGCACCAAATGCTCTTAACTGCTGAGCTATCTTGGCAGCTACATAATTAATCTTGGGAATTGAGGTTACTGTTCTAATTGCATATGTCAGGCAATTGAATTTTGGTTTTCTCAATAGCTTTAATGTAATATCCTTAAGTGTTATTACAATGGCATGATTTTTTTAGATAGTGATATGATAGCAATATATGGCTTAGAAAGGACTCTTTTAAGGCCTCTGAGACATAGCAAATTTGTTTCATATTCTATTTACAGTGATAATTCAGTGTTTGTTTTGGTGACATACATTCACAGTATGATTATGCCAGAATTTTAATTGTGACAGTCTATTTCTTCTGGTCTAATTGCTTTTCTTGAGACCTTGTTATATCTGATCTAATTTACTTAAAAGTACAGTATCCGAATCTCTTTTAAGACCTTTGTTAAAACATACTAGAGTGTTTTTTTTTTTTCTTCTTTTGCCTTCTGGGCTAAAACTCTGTGCTGTAATGTGCCTATGATTTTGCAACAAAAACACACTTTTTATTCTTCTACATTTTCAGTCACATGTGGTATCCATTAGGCATTGATCTTGTCCAGTAACATTAACTTTATTTTGCTTATTGTTCTGCTATTGGAAGAGTCTTATTAAAATTTAATAAGTAAGCTAGAATAAGCAGCAAATGACACAATACGTTCTGGTAACTCATAAAAGAAGAAAAATAATAAAAAGTAAAGTAAAGCCTAATGTTGGCTTGTGAGGTTAAAGAAAGCTTAATATATCCTTGTTGACTAATTCAATAGTATTTGTGAAGGATGGAATTTTGTTCCTCGGGATATGTATATTATTTTTAGGTATACATTTCTATTTATGAAGAATTTAGTGTTTTATTCTAAGAGCACTGAACTGCCCTGAATTACACACCACTATAAAACAGAGCTAAAGACCATGTATAACCTCTTTATTTTATTCAGAATGTCTTTCTCGACTTTGATTAAGGTTAACATGTTTCTTGGCCTATTTCCTGTTTGTGGTTTACTTCTTATCTACAAAAAAGATGAAGATCTTAACTCACATGCTTGCTTTTCTAATATTCCTTACTTGTCTTGTTCTTGCTTTTCTTGTTTTCATTCTCAGTGTGAATTTGGAAGTGATAATAATTATCTTCTCACTAGATGTTCTTTTTATTTTTCAATTTTTGTGTATACATGGTATTCGTGTTTGAACACATGTACATATGGAGGTAAGAGGATAACTTTGTGAAGTCAATTCTCTTCTTCTCCCTTTACATGGGTTCTCAGGATTGGCCAGGCTTGGGTGTTAAGCATATCTACCCACTGCACCATCTCACAAGCCCTCTTTTTCTTAATAACTCTTCTACTACCCAAGCCTTTGTTTTCATACTGCCATATAAAATATTTATAAAATTATGACCCTTTGCTTATTTTAAAGGATATACCCTAGCCAGGATTCATTTCTTATTTATGTACCTCCAGAATTTTCGAGTTTGAGATATGGTGACTAAGAGTCAAAGGGTAACCCTTGTTATGTAGAAAGTTTGAGGATAGCCTACCTTAATGAGACCCTGTCTAAAAAAAAAAAAAATGAAACAAGGAAGGCCAGTGAAATGTTGGTCAATAAAGTTACTTGTCATGCAGGACTTGTGATGGTGGTGGTGGTGTCTGTGTGTGTGTGTGTGTGTGTGTGTGTGTGTGTGTGTGTGTGTGTGTGTGTGTGTGTGTATGTGTGTGACCAGTCTTTGCTCATTGGAATCTACATAAGGTAGAAGTATAGTGCTATCTCTGCATTGTTGTTCTCTGACCTCTAAACATGTACCATGGCACAGATGGCTACAAATACATATCACTGGCCATGTGCATATTTATGCACATACAAATAATAAATAATGTTAAAGCACAAACAAAAGTATAATTTAAATGCATGTGTCTTGAAACAAGTACTACACAAAAGATCTTCAAAAGACAAGTTAACACACAGAAGTATGTTCAAATTTCTCCCTCATTAAGAAAAAAAATACATGATACTACTTTCTTCTTTCAAAGTACTGGAAAAAAAAAGGCTTGAAAAATGTAGAACAACTGGAAGCCTGCCATACAACATTGAAAAGATTAAGCCTACATAGGAAAATGGTTTAACTCAAATGAATAAAACTGAATGTAGGCATGTCTATGAGTCACTAATTATATTTATAGACATAAAGTCAAAAGAAATAGGCATATATATTTTCAGTATGAGGTATTTATAAGAATATATACAGTGCCATTTATAGAAAAACTCCGAAATAACTCAGTGTTCATCAATAGTAGAAAGTATAACATGCACTTAACATAGAATCAGTAGTAAAGATGAATGCACTCCAGATCCATACAACATGAATGAATCTCACTAGCATGGTAATGACCCGAAGAACCTTAATCTAAAGGAGTGCACACTGTGATGCCACTTATGAAATGTTCAGAAATTAAGTATTATATTGGTACATACCTGTAATCCCAGCACTCAGATCAAGAAAAGGCAATGTTGAGGCAAGAAGATTCTGAGTTTGGGGCCAGTCTGAGACACATAGTGAGTTCAGGGCAAGATTGGATTGTATGATAAAACGCTGTTTTAACTATCCCCTCTAAAATTATATAGAACTAATCTACAGTCTAAAAATGAGCCCAATGAGCCTAGTCACTACCTTTGTAGAAATGTAAGGACTAGATATATGTAGGGCTTCTCAGGGGTCTATAAAATTTTGCTCATAGTCTTAATTTGCATTGTCTGATTACATGGTGTGTTTATTTTGTGAGAATTCAGTAAAGTGAATGTTCATGTTTTGTGTTACCAGTCATCTGGCTTTGATACTTATGCTCTACCCAGGTAAAATTTTGAGTAGATGAGGAACCAAGAATAGTGGGAGGAAATTTGACTGCAGTTTGTTGTATTATATGAGAAAATAATGAATAAAAAGAAAGGACCTGTTGAATGGTATTGGCATGTTTCTTTTGCTTTTTTCTTTTAAATATATTAGATTTATTTATTTTATTTTATGTATCTGAATGTTTTCCCCACATTTACTGATGCCCAGGCAAGCCAAGAAGAGGGCCTCAGATTACCTGGAATTGGAGTTACAGATGGTAGCAAGCTACCATATAGGTGCTGGGAAAGGAACCTGGGTCCTCTGAGTATCCCACACCATTGGCTCCTCAAAGAAAACATTAAAAATAGTACTGCAAATAGAGTTAATGTTGTGGTTTGAAAGTAAATGGACCCCATAAGCCCATAGGAAGTAGCACTATTAGGAGATGTGGCTTTGTTAGAGTAGGTCCTTTTTGGAGGCAGTGTGTCACTTTGGGGTAGACTTTGAGATTTCTCTTGCTCAAGTGTCATTGTGACGCTCAAACTTCTTCCTGTTGCCTGCAAATAAAGATATATAACACTCAGTTACTTCTCCAACACCATGTCTATCTGCATGCCACCTTTTTGCATCATGTTGATAATGGACTAAATCTCTGAAAATGTAAGCCACCCAAATTAAATATTTTTTCTTTATAAGAGTTATCACGGTCATGTTGTCTTTTCACAGCAATAGAAATCCTAAAACAGCAAAAAACTCAACATAGAACTAATATTTCTAATAATATAAAAATAGTTAATAGTATTTAATAATGCTTAACAGTGCTTAACTCCTGCACTAGGGCCAAAGAGTTGGATCTCTTTCACCTCTATGATATGTATGCTATATTTAAAAGTATTACATAAAAGAATAATATGAGCTGTATTATCTATATCATAGTAAACAGTGAATTTAATTTTTGCAGCTTCAATTATCAAGCATGTTTTTCTGAGATTCAGCAGTTCAAGACGAGTATAACACTGCAGTTTTAGAATAGCAAATTCTTTTCAAATGCCTTTTAAAAGTTTGGCTAGCATTATAGTTATTTGAACGCTTGAAATAACATAGTTTCCAACATAGTCAAGTCACATATCTATAGAGGGAAGCCTCAGTAAAAGCTCTTTGTGTTAACCAAAGCTAAAGCACACATTTACACATAGAGAGGTAACATTTTATGTCCAATATTACAGCAGATTACACAAAGATTAAACTCATCATGATTATAAAATAGCTTAAATTTAAAATGCAGTTCACACATCATAGTTATGCCACATAGTACACTATAGAGTCATGGCAGTTTTCCTTAGCTGTCTTTATCTGTGACTCATTACCACTGCCTAACAAAAATAAGAGAGTATCAGATTATATATTACCAGCCTGTTTACATATAATAAGATCCAGATTGAAAATTCATATGCATTTTCTTTTGAATATATATTACTTTCAAATGTATAAAATTATGAAGTTGAAAACTAGTGAATTGATCCATTGTGTGTGTAGAATCATGTGTATAAAGTGTTTTTCAGGTGTTTATATGTATATAATAAATGAAATGATATCACTATTACTCTTTTGAAGGTTTTGTTTTTCACTTAATACCATGTGGAAATACTTTGTGTGTGTGTGTGTGTGTGTGTGTGTGTGTGAGAGAGAGAGAGAGAGAGAGAGAGAGAGAGAGAGAGAGAGAGAGAGAGAGAGAGAGAGAGAGAGAGATTGGATCAGGGACTGGTCTAATTCAGCCTTTCTGTATCCAGTTTTTTTTTGAGGTATAATTTTTATGTAAATTAGTATCATGTTTATATTTGACGATAAAATTGGAAACATTTTTTGTGTATATATGCATATATATGCCTATAAAATTGCCAAATCAAAACAGTGAGTAAGTTATACTCACTTCCATGTCTTAAAGGAGCTTTCTTCTGTTTCTTTGTAATCTCTCCTTTCATTGTTTGTTTTTTGAGACATAAATTCTTAATGTAACCCAATATCGGACTTGAAATGGTTTTGATTTTTCAGCTTTATTGTATTATGTTTCTGGCCCGGAATTTCCAGTCTAGCCTTTTGGCTTGAACTTTCTGGCCTAGCCTCATGGTCAGGACTTTCTGGCCTATAGTCCCATAGTCCCAATGAAACACACAGGCACTTATATTAATTGTACACTGATTGACCTAGAGCCCAGGCGTGTAACTTGCTATCTCTTGCTCCTAGACTAACCCACAACTCTTATCTTGTTTAACCATGAGGCTTGTTACCTTTTTTCATGGCAGCATTTCAACTTCTTTCCTCTGCATCTGCTGGCATCACACCCTGTTGTCTCTGTGGCTTCTCTGTGGCATTTCTGCTCTGTTCTTCCTGTTCCTAGAGTTTTCTTAGTCTGGTAGCTTGCCCATACTTTCTGTCTGCCTTCGGCCAATCAGAATTTTTATTAAACCAGTGGGTGGGAAAATTATATACAATATAACAATGTAATTCTATTACACAACTTCATTAATATTGAGATTAAAGGGCATGTACCACTTTACCTGATATCATTATTATCTGAGAAAATTTCTTTTCTCTCTCTCTCTATCTCTCTCTCTCTCTTTCTCTGTATATCCGTGTGTGTGTGATTTTGTATATATATCATATATTTAAATATTTAGAGAAGACCAATACTTACATTTGCTGATAGATAGCTCAATCTAAGTTTTGGTTGCACCTATAAATTTCCTCTAAATTTTGACAGTTGTATGTTGTCATTGATATCATTGAGCCGTGTTATATTTTCTTTTTTCTTGTTCTTTCTGTTTTGAAGATAGGTTTCTCTTATTTTCTAATGTGTCACATACATTACATTAATAGAGATTCTCCCCTCTCTACTCCTCCCCAGTTCTCCTTCACTATCTCTACTCTACCCCAGATCCATTCCTCTCCAATTTTTCTTAAAAAAAAAATCAGGCCTTCCATAGATATCAACTAAACACAGCACATTTTCCCCCTTATTTGGCTACTTAAAGCCATGTTGTAATTTGAACTCTGTCATTTTACATGCTATTATGATCTTGAGAAAATCATTGAACTGTTATATGCCCAATTCCTTATCTATAAAATAATAGTACTATGTTTAAGTTATAAGATTATACAAATAAGCTTTATGTAATGATCTGGTAACAGTATGCTATCTTATCACCTGCTGCTATTATTTTCATTGGTTGTTATGCTTAAGTCCTTTTTAAAATTTCTCCTGATAATACCAAAACTACAGTTTGCATAACTTTCATTTAAATAGACTATATAGTACCTACCAGAAAAGACCTCTTTTGATTTTTACTTCAGTACTATCCCACTGCTTGCCTATTGCTGAAAAGGAAGAGAGTATTAGGGAAATAGGCCTTAGGGTAATTTCACATGCTTGCAGATATCAGAAATACAATCCTTTACAAAATTCAATGCCTTATAAACCAAGATGTCATGGATTGCATATGTACATCAAATTCTCTTTAACAAATTATCTGACTGTGTAATTTATAAACGTTTGGGATGTATTGCTTACACTCATTGTGGTTGGGAAGTCAAAGGTGAAGACACCGGTAGTTTCAGTGTCTCTGAAGTCTCATTCTCATAAGATGACACCTTTTTCTATTTTCATATGATGAATGGGTCTGGTGACACCTTCATGTCTCTTTTATAAATTTCCCAATCCTGCTCATGTGGATAGAGCTCCAGGAATGAAACAGTATATGATTTAGTGGAACTACCAATATTCAGACCATATCATAGCTCAAGTTAAACAGTAGTACATATGAATGAGTAGTGTGGATGCACATATTACAGATTATATATTACAAGATGACAACAAAATATTCAGCACCAGAAGCTACAACTAAAACTATTTATATATACTTTGATTCCATTTATGTAAAGAACATAATGATTTACAATTCATGTAAAATATAAAGGAACCAGGATTATTGTTATGAGTACCTGAAAGTATATTCCTCATACCGCATCTAAGAAGTACCCTTACTACTTTTTAAATCAGTGCTGCCATTACTTCCAGAGTATCCAGGGAGTCCCCTGTTGCCTTTTTTGGGGGGATGCTGATGTTCCAATGTGCTATTAATACAATGAAATTGAGGAAAAGTTAATTTAATTGTACAGTAGAAAAATATTTTAATTTAAACCTGTAATATTTCAGATATAGATAAAATATATTTATAGAATTTTTGAGGCATTTGAAATTGTGGAATTGATGGAAGAGGACAAAGCTGAGTATAAACTTTTATATTTTGTTGGGATATAAATGCTAATTGAGGTATTACTGTAGCTAAAATAACTTTCTGTTAGGAAAAGTATTTGTCATCATTTAGTGATTTATAGGCATCTAGATTGAGTATGCAAATATTTCTTCTTACTCATTGAGAGGTTTTAACATGATTTATTTAGAAAATTTATTTATACTATTACCTTTAATATGTTTTGTTTACTTGAAACTTAGGACCCATTGTAATATAAAATTAATTATCTCTCACTTTAAAGCTTTTGGAGAATTTTGTCATGATGGTTCTGTGTTACATGGTGGTTTCTTTCAGTCCCGGGCAGCCAGAGGCCCAGACCCACAGACCTGCAGCCCCAGACCCCTTAGCTGCCCGCTGCTGCTCAGGCCCAGAAATGACTCAGACGCTTACATTAAGTTCATGCTGTTTGGCCTATGGCTCAGGCACATTGCTAGCTAGCTCTTACATCTTTAATCAACTCATTTCTATTAATCTTTCCTGCCACATGGCCCATGGCTTACCTGTGTTCCTTACATGTTGCTCCTTTAGGCTTTTGGCTCAGTCTGTCTCTCTTTACATGTTGCTCCTTTGGGCTTCTGGCTGCTTCTGTCTCTGACTCTGCCCCTGCTCCTCCTACCTATTCTGATTCCTCCTACTACTTTTTTTTTTTTTTTGGCCTGTCATGGGCCAAAACAGCTTCTTTATTTAAAGATTGATATTCACAGCATACAAAAAGGTATTTCCACATCAGTTCTGGATGCTTATGTTTCAAATTTTGCTTACACTTAGTAATTTTATATGTCTTTTGACTATTTATAAATTTTCTGAATAAACCAAACGTTTGCAAATAATAGCCTATTGCCTATTTCTGTATAACTAGGAACCAAGAATAATTTCAAATGATTGAAAAATATTTAAATATGTGTGACACATGACAATTATGCAAAATTCAAATTTTAATGTTTTAGCATAAAATGCAAACTTCTTTGCATTTTTATTTATCTGTGTGCATGTTGGGGAGTGGGAGGAGGGTACATGCTGCACCACATAGTAGAGATCAGGTGACAACTTGTAGAATGAATTCTCTTCTTTAATCATGTGTGTCCTGGTGATTGAACTTGTGTTGTCAGGCTTGGGGACAAGTTCCATAACCCATTGAACCCTCTTACCAGCCTATTTAAAGTGTAGCCATATACAGATTCATTCCTCTGTCTGCTTTAGTGCCATAACAGAAGTAGTCATTACAAAGATCTTTGAGATATAAATATTTACTCTTGTATGTGTTGCAAAAAAAGTGTACTGACCAGTGGTATATAGTATATACCAACTGCTGTGTCATAGGGAAACTAGTAAGAAACAAGTACCAGAACATTAGAAGTGGGTCTGGCATGATGTGCACTTTTGTAATTCCAACATTTGGAAGCAAGAAGATCATGATTTTTAGATCATCCTTGGCTTTATAGTATGGCCCTGTTTCAAGCAAACAAACATACAAATAGCAACAATAAAAGCAGAAATGCTTGTTTTGCACAGTTACAATTTTAATAACCTTATTCTTCTGTCCACAATTGTTTTCTCTTTAATATATACCACAGTGCCTCATTATTTAAAGTATTGTATATTTTATTTATTTAAGCAAATTGGCACAGAAATAATTTTGTTTATCCCCTCTAGGGTGTGGCTTTTATAAGATCAGAGAGTTTTGTCTGTATTGTGTACTGCTGCACCCCCAGAGACCTGTTTTAACAGGCACATTATATATGATTTCCTTTTGGCTTTTGAGACAGGATCTCATGTTTTCCAGGCTAGCCTTGAATTTGCTATGTTCAAGGATGACCCTGGACATCTGATGCTTCTGCCTACAAACCCTACTGCTGAAACTATAAGTAATCAGCAACATGCCAACTTTTACATGGTGTTGGGAATTCAACCCAGGGCTTTGTCATGCTAGGCAAGCACTCTACCAGGTAAACTATAGCTCTAGCCTTAAAGTAAATAGCTTATTAATGGTTAAATATTTCACTGAAAGAATACCAGATTTGGTGTCAGAAACCCTATGTCAAGATCTTGAAACGCACTCTAAATCTTTTTCTATATGTTGGTAATACTGGTGTTGTGTTATTTAACTTTCCTTCTTTGTGATGAAATACCTAAGAAAATCAGCAAGTGGGAATAATTTATTTCGGTTTCAGAAATTTCAGTCTATTGGTCACTTGGCTCTCTTGTTTCTATCACAACAGAAGGGTGTGATGGAAATAATGCTACACTATTATGGCTGCCAGGAAGCAGGAAAAAAAAGGAACAGGGACATGATATGTTTATTTGGGACATACCTCCAAGGACCTATTTCACACCATTTTGTTGCAGGTTCTAAAGGTTTTGCACCATTTAGTAGTGCTATTAGCTGGTGACCACACTTTTAACACATGGCCTTTGTGATTTGTTTTCAGATCCAGACCATAATAAGTGTCTCTGTGAAGACTAACAAATTACAATATTTGCATTTCAATATAAATGTGTTAAAATATTAAACAAACCCTGAAATGTTCTTACCTATTAGCTATGTGGACATGAGCAATTTAATTACTTCAAATTTATCAACAGATATTATTGTTTTTGTGCCATAGGATTGTTTTGAGCTCTGATAAGATGATCCAAGAGAAATTGTCTTGTCACAATAAACATACTTGTAATAAATACTCATTGAACCTTTTATTATTTAAAGTATGTTGGCCAAAAATTGGAAATGAATATTTTGGAGGCTTAATAGAATAAACCTTTCTAGGTACATGCCATATCACTAGTAGGGGACGAGTATCTCTTGGAGTTCCAGGCTAATCAAGGATACACTGTATGACCTTGTCTCAAGGCAAAGCAAGACAAGACAGGTCAGACTGAGAGACATGATACATGATCAATTGGACTTGGCTTCTTTCTCTTCTGCTCTAGAGACAGGACTCTAGTTTACAGTGCCCCTCTTTTATGAAGGTAAATCTTTAGTTTTTTGGTTAGTCCCAACAATCTGACTTTTGCTATCCTTTTCCCTTTTGTTTGCACATTTTGTCTGATGACTTATTTTGAGCAACATATTATTCTATAAGATCATGTTGACTCTCCTGATACAGTTAATTCCTTGATTAATGTACAGTGAGTAGCTAAAATGGTCAATTTTGAGCTTAATCTTCATTTAGTTTTTTGTAGAATATTTCCTGTTGCTACCTTGGCAGATGTGACTTTGGCTTGAAGGCCTTGCAGGGGGAGCATTTAAACTCCTTCTTGGCCCTTCCATGCTGACCTTTCTCTTGGTCATCATGGGGGTGGAAATACCATCTGGGTGGCTGGAGAACTATATGGAACTGGATTATAGTAATATTTAAACCCTTAGTTTCCCCACCCCACTTGCGAGAGCCTTTGGCAAAAGTAGCCCTGTCATTATTTTAAAGGTCATGCTTTCCTGTAGTCATTACTTTATGCTTATTTATATCAAAACTATATGTGGTAACAATGTGTTCTATATGTTACACAGTTTTAAAAATTATAAAAAAAATTCAGAAGTTGAAAAGTAAGTAGAAATTACAGCATAGTTATATATACATAACTATTTTAGTTATATACGTATAACTAAAATAAGAGAAAATATGATATAAGCTATATAAATTACAATTACTTTGCCAAATTGAGGGCTTCTTAACTCAGTAGGATGTAAATGAACCTAATAATTTGACTTATATATTGTTATGAACTATGCTATATTTATATAAATGTAAATTAATTATTTAATTGGTATTCAAACTGCTGAGTGTTATAAAAAATTATGTTTGGTATTTGCTGAATTAAAATAGTAATACTTCATATTGAAATAAGGTTGGTCTGGATATATATAATAGTTTACTTAAGTACTATCTGGTACTTAGCATTTCTGTCAAGTTGTCATTTTTAACTTCAACTAATTTTACTAAAACCAAGGAAATAATACAATTTAAAGACTAGACTAAAGTAAATAAATGCTGATGTAACATAATTGAAAGGCTATTAACTAAGTACAAGTAGATAAATTTTGCAAATGATTTTAACATTGGGCACAGAAAGATGCCTCAGCAGCTAAGAGCACTTGTTGTTCTTACAGAGGACCCTGGTTCTGCCTCAAGTACCCACATGATGACTTACAACCATCTGCAATGCCAGCTATAGGGGATACATTGTCCTCTTCTGGTCTCCTTGGGCAACAGACATGCATGTGGTGCACATACATACAGATCAATCATCCATACACATAAAAAATTCAAAAATTACTAAACAAAAATTTTAATAACTTAAGATTAATTAAAATGGCATATAGATTTACTAGAGTTTTTCAGGCACTAATCTAAATTAAGAAAAACTAATGCAAAAATTGTGTCCTGAACATATTTGATAGGAGAGCATATCCTAAATTTGTTTGTGTAGGCCATTGGATCTTTTAGTGGGAATAATCTTTTGCCCTGAACAGACTCTATTAGTCTGATAGGTACTATAAAGTATGCATACCTGTATGTAATATGACATAAACGTCATACTATAAGTTCAAAGAAGTACATCTTGATTAGATCATGAGGGAAGGTATCACTACTTATACTGAGGAAGGTGTCACTCCTTATATTGAGGAATGAGTGAATTTTTTGTAGAGTAGACAATACAGACACAATTATCTGAGGCATAGACTTACAACTGTTCAAAGCATGTTTAAGGGGCAAATAGAGGTTGTTTTAACACAGTTACAGTATAGAGAGATAGAGTCTCACATGTATCTCTGGCTATGTAGATTGCACTGGCTTCAAACTCAGAACTACCTGCCTCTGCCTCCTAAGTGCTAAGACTAAAGGTATGCATTACCACTAGTGGCAGGATCTTGCAATGGTTTTCAACCTTCCTAATGCTGTGATCCTTTACTACTGTTCTTATTGCTACGTTGTAACTGTAATTCTGCTACTATTGTGAATTTTATTGTAAATAAGTTTGGAACTAGAGGTCTTTAAAAGGGGTCAAAACCCATAGGTTTACAACCATAGTTTACATACACACCTCAGATGAAAGGAAACTAGAGAATCAAGGATCAGATTTAAAGAAACACATTAAACCTTGGCAGCAGAAGCAATAACAAGAGACAACCTGAAATAGAGAGCTTGGCTTGGGGTGGTGTTCATAGCAGGCTAGAAACCTTATGTCTTTAAGGAGATCATTTTGTTTATAATAAGATTCTGATCTTTAGAAATTTGCCTCTAACTGTCTAGGTGAGGTAGATATTGACTAGTGTAGGTATTGACTTTAGTTTCCTTGATTTCTTCTCCAGGACAAAGGCAACCCCAGATGACATCACTTACCCTTATCATTTTGACTTTTGGAGAGGCAGCTGTTCTTTTAAAATCCTAGCCCATGTTTCATAGTCCTTTCCTTTGTGGTTAACAATAGAAATAGGGTTGATTCTTTTTAAAGAACTTGATTAAATATTAAAGAAGAACAAGCAAGATATTAAAAAAGAATTGAAATCTAGAAGTCTTGGCAGATTTCTTTAACATCTTTTGTATCACTGTCTCCAATCAAACTATCATCACTCTTTAATTATCCTTTTCCCATATTTGCCAATGATATCTATCCTATTAAAATTCAAATTGAGCCATACCACCACCACTCCACTTAACCCTTCCTATTTATCATTTGTATATGGATGAATTACCCTTTGGTCTATTGGCATTTTCCTAATATCTTACCAGAATAATTTCACTTGAAAGGCCAGGAGGTGACCAGGACTTCAAATTCCTAGTTTCTGATGGTAGTAGATACAAAGACAAATCCCAGTGAGTGAGACTAGAGTAGTTCTGTTCCCTAATTTAGCTTTAGGAGTTAACCTAATTATTAAACAGTATTTTTCATAAAAATTAAGCTAATCTTTTTATTGGCACATATTAACCTCTCCCCTCAGTATTTTCCTCCTGGTCCACCTCCCATTACCTCCTCTAAAAGGTAAGTCTTCCCATGGGGAGTCAGCAAAGCCTAGTACATTCAGTTGAGGCAGGACCAAAACCTTCCCTCCCTCATCAAGGCTTTGTAAGGTGTCCCTCCTTAGGTTATGGGCTCCCCAAAAGCCCTATCATGCACACGGATAGATTCTGTTCCTACTGCCTGTGTCAGTTTAAACAGACCAATCTTACAACTACCTCTTATATGCTGAGTCTGGTCCCATGCAGGCTCCACTGCTATTGGTCTAAAGTTTCTGAGCTCCCACTATCTTGGTTCAGCTATGTCCATAGTTTTGCCCATTATGATATTGATCCTTTTTGCTCAAATAATCCCTCTTTCCTCCCTTCCACTGCACTTCCAGAGCACAGCATGGTATTTGTTTGTGTATCTCTTCATCTGCTTCCATCAGTTACTGGATGAAGGCTCTATGATGACAAGCAGTTAGGATATTCACCAATCTAATTACAGATGAAGGCCAGCTCTGGCACCCTCTCCACTATTGCTAGTAGTCTAAGCTGGGATCATCCTTGTGGATTCCTGAGAACTTCCCTAGCACCAGGTTTCTCCCTAACTCCTTGATGTCTTCTTCTATCAAAATATCTTAGATTGCTCTCCCGCTCTGTCCCTGTTCCAGCTTGACCACCCCATTCCCTTATGTTCTCATCCCCTATCCTCTCTACTGCATCCTCAACCTCACTTTATTCAGGAGATCTTATCTATTTTCCCTTCCAGGATGATCCATGCACCCTTCTTAGGGTGCTCCTTGTTAGCTAACTTCTCTGGAACTGTAGATTATAATCTGCTTATCCTTGGCTTTACATGTAATATCAATTTATGAGTGAGTACATACCATGTTTGTGTTTCTTGGTCTGGGTTATATCACTTAGCATGATTCTTTCTAGTTCCACACATTTGCCTGAAAATTTCATTTTTTACTGCTGAGCAATACTCCATTGTGTATATGTATCACATTTTCTTTATCCATCTATGTTGAGGGGCATCTACATTGTTTCCAGGTTCTGGCTATTATGAATAATGCTGCAATGAACGTAGTTGAGCAAGTGTCCTGTGATACACTTCAATATAATTGATCATCCTTAGGGTATGTGCCCAAGAGTGTCCAAATTCATTCCCAATTTTCTGAGTTGTCATACTGATTTCCAAAGTGGCTGTACAAGTTTGCACTCTCACCAGCAATGAAGGGGCGTTCACCTTGCTCCAGATCCTCTCCAACATAATCTGTCATCTGTGTTTTTGATCTTAGCCATTCTGATAGGTGTAAGATGGTATCTCAGAGTCGTTTTGATTTACATTTCCCTGTTGACTAAGGATGTTGAATAATTCTTTAAATGTCTTTTGAACATTTGAGATTCTTCTGTTAAGAACTCTTTGTGTAGATCTGTAGCTCATTTTTAATTGGATTTTTTAGTATTATGATGTCTACTTTTCTGATATTTTCTTTAACTTTTTTCTTCAATGAATTTTAGTTCTTATTATGCAAGTCTTTTACTTATTTGGTTAGAGTTACCCCAAGGTATTTTATATTATTTGTGGCTATGGTAAAGAATGATTTTTCTCTGATTTCTTTCTCAACTCACTTATCATTTACATAGAGGTGAGCTACTGATTTTTTTTTTTTTAGTTAATCTTGTATCCTACTACATTACTGAAGGTGTTTATCAGCTGCAGGGTTTCCTGTAGAATTTTTGTGGTCACTATCAAGTCATCCGCATATAGCAATAGTTTGACTTATTTCTTTCTAATTTGTATTGTTTTGATTTCATTTTCTTGTCTTATTGCTCCAGCTAGAACTTCAAGAACTGTATTGAATAGAGATGGGAAGAGTGGGCTGTTCCTTATTTTAGTTGACTTTGAGTTTATCTCTGTTTAATTTGATGTTGTCTGTTGGCTTGCTTTAAATTGCTTTTATTAAATATAGGTATGTTCCTTGTATTCCTGAGCTGCCAAGACCTACCTATGTCATAAAGGATTTTGTTGAAGACTTTTTTCAGCATCCAATGAGATGATCATGTGTTTCTTTTTCTTTCAGCTAGTTTATAAGGTGGATTACATTAACAGATTATTGTAAATTGAGACATGTATCTCTGGGATGAAGCCCACTTAATCATGGTGGGTGATTTTTTTGAAGTGATCTTGGATTCAGTTTGCCAGTATTTTATCGTGTACTTGCATTAAGATCATGAGAAAAATTGGTTTGTAATTCTCTTTCTAAATTATTGCATCTTTGTGTGGTTTAGATATCAGGTTAAGTATAGCCTTACAAAAAGAGTTGTCAATATCCCTTCCGTTTCTATTGAAAAGTATAGGTATTAACTCTTCTTGAAATCCTGGTAGAATTCTATGCTGAAACCATCTAGTCTTGGATGTTTTTTGAGTGGGAGACTTTTAATGACTGCTATTTCCATAGGGGTTATAGGTATATTTTAATTGTTTTCTGGTCTTGATTTAATTTTGCTATGTGATACTTATTCAGAAAAGTTGTACATTTCTTTTAGATTTTTCAATTTACTGGACTATAGGATTTTGAATTTTACTACATGTCTTATTACTTGTTTTAAAAAAATTAGATAGTTTTATCTATGCATGAGTTTATGTGTTCTGTATACCTGTGGTAGTCAGAAGAGGGAGTCTGAACTCCTGAAACTAGAGGTCAGGATAGTTGTGAACCACCTTGTGTTTTCTGAGTATGGAAAGCAGGTCCTCTGTAAGAGCCACAAGTGCTCTTAACCATTGAGCTATCTCTCTTGCCCACCATTATAATTTTTAAGAATATCAAAAGTTTGGTGACAAGGAAACTTGTATAGGTTTATGTCATAATTTTATATATTTATTTTAACACAGAGCCTTTGCTTTTGAATCACATACTTTTAGCACCCTACTAGGTACAGAGAGTATGCTTTGTGAAAAATTTGAAATAAAAAAGTGGTTTGTCTGATGCCATACAAGTAGTTATCATGTTTCAGTCTAGTATTTATTCTTGATTTCCAATGCTGAGATTCAAATGAGTTTCTTAATGGAGTGATAGATCATATCTTTTTACTATACATGAGTGTGCGCATGCACGCATGCACACACACACACTCACTCTTGCATTCAGCTGCTACACATTAAGAGCTTGACAAATGACTGGTAAATAGTAACTTTCATACTTGTAAGAAATTGAAAGAGTAAGTATATATATATTGGCTTTTGTATATTTTGTATTTAGCCTTTTTCCATTTGTGTATTTCCTTTTTTTTTCTTTTTCTCTCTTACACTTTTTTTTTTTGGTCAGGAATCCATGTTTCTTGATTCATGATATTAATTGGAATTAATTGTGGGATGCTTTGCCTCAAGGATAATTTGACTAGGGGCACTGCTGTTTGACACCATTCAGAAAAATGTTACATGGTAAAGGGTATTGTATTTGTCACAGAATTCTAATAAAGGAGAGGCAGAAAGAGGCAAGCTAATAACATACCAGCTTGGTTATTAACTTTGAGCTTTTAGCAGTTTTGTTTTTCATCTTTGGTTATGTGACCAATTTGATAAGTTTTATTTGGCAAGGGCAAAAGCTAATACCAAATAAGGAAGGTCATATTTAAATTACTATAGACAGTCCATTCTTTTTCAAAATAGTGTTTTTGTCCTCCAAGTTTAGGTATCTGTGATTGAGAAAATAGTTTTGTCAGAGAGAAAGATTAGAATGCATTGAAATGAATGCTCACACTGACTACATCAGCTGTAGTGGAGCTTATCTGATGTAGTAACTCAGCCTTTGCGAATCTGACTGTGTATGTGCTTTGTTTTGTACAGAGAATCATCACCCAGGACTTACCAGAAGCCAGAAGAAAAAAAATGGGGAGGGGTAAGTTTCTCTTCCTTTTTGATTTAAGTTCTCTTAATAGTAATCTAATGAAATATGTTGGTAGGAACTTTAGTTGTGCTTTCTCTTGGTAATGGAAAATTTGATCTGATCCAGTTCTATGCAGAAAAAGACCAAAATAATTTGTGTTACTCACTGGCTATATTCATATCTTCTGATCTCTGCTGTTGTTGGTGGTGTTGGTCTGTGTGTGCATGTGAGCACAGTATACACATACATCTCACAATATAGGGGGAGATAGTTCAAATTTTATATTATATAAATCTTCCCAAATTTTAACATTTTTATAACTCTTGCTATGTCATATGCCTTGATGTTTTGTTAATAGTAATGTAAATGAGCTGGCTCAGTAATTAAGAGCTTTTAATTTACTTCCCTCTTTTCTGAAGACCTGGTTTTGGGTCCTGGTTCCAACACCAGGCAACTCACAACTGTTTGTAGCTCCAATTTGAGGTATTCCAACACACTATGTCCTCTGTAGGCATATGTGTGTGCATGTTGAACACTCAAATTCATTCAGGCTCTCACATACACACACATAAATAAAAATTAATTACTAAATAGTTTTAAATTTTTAAAGAAAATAATAACATAAATTAAAAGCTCTTTTTATGCAGCCAGTGTTTTTTAGTTTCTTTTACAGTGAAAAAGTTGACACTAAGAACCATTAGATGAAGTTATTATGGACAGTGGACAGTAGAGAAATTTAGGATCATTTCATTACTAATATATACCATCCATAACAATGACTTTATAAATAATTCTATTCCATATAAATCATATAAACAGCATGCTAAGCAGTGTAGTGGTGGCACATACTTTTAATCCCAGCACTTGGGAGGCAGAGGTAGGCAGGCAGATCTCTGAGACTGAGGCCAGCCTGATCTAGAAAGTGAGTTCCAGGACAGCCATTGAAACCCTGTCTCTTACATGACCCCATAACAATGTGCTATAAAGAGTATTAAAGAAAGATGATATATGGAGTACTGTGCTAATCCAGAGTTTAAAGGCCTGAATTCAAGTTTCATAGCCACTACTTAAGTTAAATATCAAAGTTTCCCTAAATGGAATTTTTTCATCTCTAATTAATTGGTCCTGTACTTCCAGCTTCAGGCAGATGTGTTTAACATACTGTTTATAATATATGTGAGTATATAGAAGTGTAAAGTCCAATGACATAGAACAGTGGTATCAGCTTATTTATTTATTTATTTATTCATTCACTTATTTATTTATTTATTTATTTATTTATTTATTTATTTATGATTTTACTAAATAGGTGTTTCTTTATTGGTATTTTTAATGGTCAAAATGAAGTTATTTGATCAGATGCTTTTGAAAGCAACACAGTTTTGAGTGGGGGGTATACAATTTACTGAGAGTTCTGCCTTACAGAACACATAGTAATTCAATGCCTGGGCAATTAATAGAACAGGACATAGTAATGCAGTCTGCAAAGATAGGTATATTTCCAAGTTGGAAACTGAAAAAAATGAGCTTCACATAATGTTGCTTTTATAAACACAGGGAGCTTGTCATAGCTGTATTTTGACTGCTGGTGGTGACTACATCAAAAGCATTCTTGTAAATGTCAAAGAGACACCATCCTTTATTCTTTAAGCTTTGCTTAGGTTTGCTTGATTATATTAGTTAATTGCTGATGCTTTTAGTGGGAAAAAAGAAAATGTTGCTATGTGTGCTTATGGGGGTTTTGGTGCTGTATAATGAAATTTTTACTGTATTTGGTAAACATTCTCACAAGCATAGCTCAATATGTCATACAACAGGACACAATTGCAAAGACAGCACCAAACTTGTGTGAGAAATTTAAACTGAAGTTATTTTTTTATTATTCTTCAATAAGAACAAATCAATATTTTCCAAATATGTGAAAATTTTATTAATGGTTTATGGAAGATTATAAAGTTTAGATCTTTAAAAGGAGAAGCAGGGACTATGTAGTTCAGTTGCTAGAGTGCTTACCTAGCATGTACAAAGCCCTGGATTTTTTCCATAGCATTTGATGAGCAGTTGGAACATGTTGGTACTTTTAGCATTTGGGAAATGAAATCTATGAGACCAAGTGTTCAGGATTAACCTTGAATATACAGCAAATCTGAAGCCATCCTGTAATTCATGAGACTGCTTCACAATAAAATGAGAGAGGGCAGGTAAAGGAAAAGACATGTATATTTAATTTCTTATTTGAGATTAATCAGTGTATACAGTGTTTACTGTGTGTAGTCTTCAAATTACTTTTACTCTTTATGAAGAGTTTAATCAGGAGTTACTGTTTATGACTCAAGTACAAGTACTTTGTAACTCACAGATGTTTCCTCTGACATTTATCTTATTTATCTTGTGTTATAGGAAAGCTTTATTATACAAAAGAATAATCATTTCCATTTATATATAAACTGAAACTGTCTTAGAAAATATCATCTATAATGAATAGTCTAAAAAATAGTCAAAATGCAAAACTAGTTCTTATGCCAGAAGTTATTTCTTCTGATAAACTCTGAATATCCTATTATTAGTAATGTTCATGTATTGATTACACTATAAGAGTCCTCTGTTATTGAGAATGTATGAGGTAATTATTATTTTTATAGATCTATAGTGATGTTCTAATATCATGGGGGAATAGACAGTCAAAGTGAAATATCTCAGTGTCCACTAACAATTTTGTTGACAGCAAAATTACACAAGTGTTTCAGATAACAAAGTGACATAAATTTAAAAATACTGTAATTAACAATGACCCATGCCTGCATTTATTCAAATTCCAGCAGCACAGTTTGTCAAAGATCATAGATGTCTAGACATTTTACTTTACAAGCTTTGTTCTGAACATTCCACAAGGGAAGGCTCGTAGGAGAAATGACTCAGTCAGCGCTATTTACCTATTCTATGTGAAACTTATCTTTTTGACTAAAGACTTTATATCTTTGTGTCTTTTTTTTAAAACAAAGAGTATAATGTGTCCTATAACCAAGAATTTTATGACATAAAATGATAGAATTCTGGTTCACAAAGGCCCAATGTATGCTTGTATAAAAACTTCTGGTGGAAAATTAACATTTTCATAAAGAAGAGAATGGGAAAACTTTTCCTTTTTAGATGATACTTAAAGTTTTATTTTACCGTTCTTTCCCTAAATAATAAGTACATTTCTAGAAAAATAATCTTTAGAAAACACAGTACTCTTAATATTTTATCCATAAAACAAACTGAATTTTACTGTAATTTTTATTATAATCCTCATTCTGACTTTTAAAAATATATCTATTCATATGATTTTTTTTCTGTGCCAGAATTCATTACATCTATAAGTGCTTTTTTTTGCAGTAATTTGTTGTATCTATTTGTTACTCTTAGATCATTCCCCTGTCTTTAGAACAGAGGTGCTCTCATAGGGCAACACAATAGAAACAACCCTACCGGCTCAGGTGTAGGTGAGCCAGCCCCTAAATTGTGAACAAGGGAGAGCTGTTTCCATTACCCATATGTCTTGTGGCAGCATTGGTGGGGAGCAGTCCCCTCACAATCAGTTCCTGGGAGGTGGGAGAGCTGACCCTGTGGTCATAAGAGTGGGATAACTATCACTGACTTCCTGCACCTCATCAGGGCAGCACAATAGAGTCAAATCCATTCGTAAAGGTGTGGGTGAGCCAGCCCCAAAGTAGTGAAGAAGGAAGAGCTGTACCCAATACTCATATATTTATAGTGGCATAGGTTAAAGAGAGTTGTCCCACCACCCCATCCTTCAAAACTTGTGGCAGGTAGTAGAGATGGACCTATGGCCATAAGAACAATAAAGCTGTCCCTGAACCCCACCAGCTATAACACTCCTGAGAGTAGGCCCTACACCTTGCCTGGGCAACATTATGGGGCCAACACTGTTGACACGGGCATGAATGAATGAGCTAGCCTAGAAGTTCTAAGCTGGGAGAGTTGTCTGATCTCACCACTTATGGCTCTACACACTGTTCCTGCCAGTCGAAAGCCTAAATCTGCTACCCCCAGAAGGCCCAGCTCCCCCTCCTGATGAATCCCCAGTGGCCAATACTGATTCAGTGAGCGCCCCAGAGCTCCAGCCAGCCATCACCTTGGGAACCTTCCTCATAATCCCTATCTTCCTACTCATACAGACTCTTCTCCTGTTCTCAGCTGGACCAGGAGCTCTCCTCAGCCATGGATCTCTGCTTCCACCTCCATTTCCCCAATGGATTTGGTTCTGTGATGACACCTAGGGTCATTTGCATATAGGGGAAGTCCATTTTAGGCATCCCATCCACCATTGTTTGGAGACTAGGCCAGGGACATCCTGCAAATTCCTGGACATTTCCCTAGCACTTAGTCTCTTTCCAACCACACACACATTGGCTTCTTCTATCCAGATATCCATCTTTGACTATGTCCCTCTTTGCTCCTCTCAGTCAACTATCTCTTTCTTTCAAGATTTGTTCCTAACTCTTCTTTATTGCAACCCGTATGACCTCTATGACCCCAGTTTGCTAAGGTGATCTTCTCTATTTTATCTTCTTTGGGGAATCTCTGGGTGTCTCTCTTAAATTCCTTCTAATCTCAAGATGTTCAGGGGTTGTGGTTTGAAGCTTGGGTATTCTTTGCTTTTTGTCTAAAATCCACTTATGAGTGAGTACACCCCATGCCTATCTTTCTGGGCTTGTGTTACCTCACTCAGGAGGATATTCTCCAAATCCATCAATTTGCCTGAAAATTTTAGGATGTCTTTTTTTTTTTTTTTTTTTTTTTTTTTTTTTTACTACTGAGTAGTACTCAATTGTTCAATTGTGAAAATGAGGGACATCTAGGTTGTTTCCAGTTTCTTTATATTACAAATAATGCTGTTATTAACATAGTTGAGCTAATGCCTTTGGGGTACAAATGTGCATCCTTTGGGTATATGTCCAACAGTGGTATTGCTGGATCCTTAGGGAGATTAATTCTCAGTTTTCTGAGGAACTGCCATACAGTATTCCAGAGTGGCTGTACAAGTTTACATTCCCACCAACAATGGAGGAGTGTTTCCCTTGCTCCATATCCTCTCCAGCATAGGGTGTCATCTGTGTTTTTGAACTTAGCCATTCTGGCAGGTGTAAGGTGATATCTCAAAGTTGTTTTGATTTGCATTTCTCTGATGGCTAAAGATGCTGAGCAATTTTTAAAAGCCTTTTAGCCATTTTAAATTCTTATATTGAGAATTTCCTTTTTAGCTCTGAACCCCATTTTTTAATTGGGTTATTTAGGATTTGGGGCTCTAGCTTCTTGAGTTCTCTATATATTTTTGAGATCAATCCTCTGTTTGATCTAGGGTTGGTGAAGATCTTTTCGCATTCTGTAGGTTGTTGTTTTGTCTTTTTGACTGTTATTTGCCTTACAGAAGCTTCTCAGTTTCAGGAGGTCCCACTTATTGACTGCTGTTCTTAGTGTCTGTGCTATTGCTGTTATATTTAGGAAGTGGCCACCTGTGCTAATGCATTGGAGGTAATTTCCCACTTTCTTTTCTATCAAGTTCAGTGTAGCTAGGATTATATTGAGGTCTTTGATACACTTAGATTTGAGTTTTGTGCAGGGTGATAGGTTTGGATCTATTTGCATTCTTCTAAATACTACCATCCAATTATACCAACACCATTTGTTGAAGATACTGTCTTTTTTACATTGACTATTTTTGACCTCTTTGTCAAAAATCAGGTGTTCATAGGTGTGTGGGTTAATGTTGGGGTCATCAATTTGATTCCATGGATCTGCAAGTCTTTTTGTGCCAGTACCAGGCTGTTTTTATTACAATGGCTCTATAGTATAGCTTGAACTCAAGGATAGTGTTTCCTTGTGAAGTTCTCTTGTTGGACAGGATTTTTTTTTTTTTTTGCAATTCTGGGTTTCCTGTCATTCTATATGAAGTTGGGTATTGTTCTTTCAAAGTCTGTAAAAAATTGTGTTGGGATTTTGATAGGAATTGATTGAATCTGTAGATCGCTTTTGTTAAAATTGCCAGTTTTACCATGTTGATCCTACCTATCCAGGAGCATGAGAGATCTTTCCATTTTCTGATATCTTCCTCAATTTCTTTTTTCAGTAACTTAAAGTTTTTGTCAAACAGGTCTGCTACTTCTTTGGTTAGACTTACGCCAAGGTATTTAATGGTATTTGCAGCTACTATAAAGGGTGATGTTTCCCTTATTTCATTTTAAGGCCTTTTATCCTTAATGTATAGGAGGGCTATTGATTTTTAAATTAATTTACACCATGATACCTTCCTGAAGACGTTTATCAGCTGTAGGATTTCTCTGGTACAATTTTTGGGGTCACTTATGTATATCATCTGCAAATAGAGATAGTTTGACTTCTTCCTTTTAATTTGTATCCCCTTAATCTCCTTCTTTATTGCTTTAGATAAAACTTTCAGAACTATATTGAATAGATAAGGAGAAGAAGGACAGCCTTGTCTAGTTCCTGACTTTAGTGGGATTTATTTGAGTGTTTCTCCATTTAGTTTGATGTTGACTGTTGGTTTGCTGTATATAGCATTTATTGTACTTAGTTATTTTCCCTATATCCCTGATCTCTCCAGGTATTTTATCATGAAGCAGTGTTGGATTTTGTTAAAGGCTTTTCCAGCATCTAAGGAGATAATCATGTGGGTTTTTTTCTTTCACTTTGTTTATATGATGAATGACATTCACAGTTTTTGTATGGTAAACCATCCTTGCATCTCTGGGATGAAGCCTATTTGATCATGGTGCATGATTTTTTTTTTTTGATATTTTGTTAGATTTGGTGTGTCAGATTTTTATTAAGTACTTGTTACATCAATATTCATGAGGGAGATTGGTTTGTAATTTTCTTTCCTTGTTGCATCTTTGAGTGGCTTGGGAATCAGGGTGATTGAGGTCTCATAAAAAGAATTCAGCAGTGTTCCCTCAGTTTTTACTTTATGGAACTGTTTCAGGAGTATTGGCATTAATTCTTCCTTGAATGTCTGGTACAATTCTGCACTGAAACTCTCAGGTCCCAGGCTTCTTATACTTGGGAGTCTTCTAATAACAGCTTCAATTTCCTTTGGGGCTATAGGTCTGTTCAGATCTTTAATCCAATCTTGAATTAATTTTGGTAACTGGTACCTGTCCAGAAAGCTGTCCATTTCTTAGTGGAGTATAGATTTTCAAAGTATGACCTGATAATTCTCTGGATTTCTTGGGTGTCTGTTGTCATGTCCTCCTTTTCATTTCTAATTCTGTTAATTTGGATACTCTCTCTCTGTTTCTTCTTAGTTTGGATTAGGGTTTACCTATCTTGTTGACTTTTTCAAAGAAACAACTTTTTGATTCATTGATTCTTTGTATTGTTTTCTTTGTTTCTATTGTATTGATTTCAGCCCTGAGTTTATTTCCTGCTGTTTACTCCTTCTAGGTGAGCTTACTTCTAAATGTTCTAAAGCCCTCAGCTCTGTTGATTTCTCTGGGTTTTTCATATAGTCATCTAGTGCTATGAGTTTTCCTCTTAGCACTGCTTTCATTTTGTCCCATAAGCTTGGGTATGTTGTGGACTAATTTTCATTAAATTCTAAGAAGTCTTTGTTTTCTTTCTTAACTTCTTCCTTGACCCAGAGGTGGTTCAACGGAAAGATGTTCAGTTTCCATGAGTTTGTAGGCTTTCTGTGATTTTTGTTGTTGAAATCTAGTATTAGACCATGGTGATCTATTATGATACAGGGAGTTATTCCCATTACTTTGTATTTATTGATATTTACTTCATGACCAAATATGTGATCAATTTTAGAGAAAGTTCCATGTGGTGCTGAGAAATATGTATGTTCCTTTAGGGAGGTGGAAGGTTCTATATATGTCTATTAAGACCATTTGGGTCATATTATCTGTTAGATCCCTTATTTCTCTGTTGAGTTTCTGTCTAGCTGACCTATCCAAAGGTGAAAGTATGGTATTGAAGTCTCCCACTATTAGTGTGTAGGGTTTGATGTGAGGTTTAAGCTTTAATAGTGTTTCTTTTACAAATGCAGGTGCCCTTGTGTTTGGGACATAAATATTCATGTTTAAGACTTCATCTTGGTGGATTTTTCCTGAGATAAATAACTAATGTCTATCCTGGTCTCTTTTGATTGATTTTAGTTTGAAGTCTATTTTGTTAGTTATTATCCTAGCTTGTTTCTTAGGACCCTTTGATTTGAAAGCCTTTCCCCAACCCTTTACTCTGAGCCTGTGTCTGTCTTTGATGTTGAGGTGTGTTTCTTCTATGTAGCAGAAGGCTGGCTTCTGTTTTTATATCCATCATGTTCGAGTGTGTCTGCTTATAGCTGAAGTGAGCCCATTGATATTATGGGATATTTATGACCACTGATTGTTATTTTCTGTTATTTTGGTGGTAGCTTGTCTATATTTCCCTTATTTGGGTTTTTCTTTTGTGGTATTATCAATTGTTTATGGTTTCAGTGGTGTATCTGGTTTCTTCAGGCTTGTGTTTTCCCTCTAGAGCTTTCTGTAGGGCTGGATTTGTGGATAGGTATTACTTAAATCTGGTTTTGTCATGAAATATCTTGTTTACTCCACTTATAGTGATTGAAAGTTTTGCTGGGTATAGTAGTCTGGGTTGGAAGCCATGCTCTTTTACTGTCTGTATAACATCTGACCAGGACCTTCTTACTTTCATTGTTTCCATTGAGTAGTCTGTTGTTATTCTGATGGGTCTGCCTTTATAGGTAATTTGGTCTTTTTCATTTGTAGCTCTTAGTGTTTTTTTCTTTGTGCTTTAGGTTTAGAGGCTTGATTATTATGTGGTGAGCAGACTAAGTTTCTGTCCTGTTAATAAATAAAATAAAGACATACATTAAAGCAAGAATTATACAGCACAACAGTATGAGGAAAGATAGCTTACAATAATACATCTCAATTCTCTTCAGTTTGGAATGTCAACTTTGGCATAAAGTTTCATATTTTCAAACAAGGAATGAGGTCTCAAATTTACAAGTTATAAAGGGATAGTCTCATAACATATGGCCTAATTTTATTTGAAAGCTGGTTTGTATAGTTAAAGTAATGACATTTATTAAATGTCAATAAATTGTTTTATTTTCTTGCCTCTATTAGATAGTAGAGTATCTTTATTGTGGTTGCATTTGTATTACTCCCATTTAGAAGTTATCACTAGTTTATTGTAAGCACTTATCTTCCTAATTTTATAACAGTAATACCAATCTGCTTGGGGCTACAGCTAGACCATTATTCCTGGCAAGTGTTTTCTACTAGGAAAAATGGGCCATGTAATGGACATACTATCCTTTAAAACTGACCAAAGAGAGCTTTCATCATTAATGTAGTCTCTTTTGCCCTTTTGTGTAGATTTGAAAATATAGACTATAGCACTTTGTTCATATTCTACACACACACTCCCTTTGGACCATTTTCTTTCAAACCAACACAGTGACTCCTGGAGATTAACCAGAGCATCTGTATGATTGTGGTTGTAGAGCTTTAGGTAGGGCTGGAACTTTATGTCTGTAGCTTGGTGGACTCAGCAATAGGTATACAACTAAAGACAGTGCTTTTCCTTTTCTAGAACATACTTATAAACAAATAGTTCACAGAGACAAAGTGAAGAGCCCCAAAATTCTCCCTCTCTTTTTCTTCAGATTCTTTATAATCTTGTTCTTTTGAGAGCCTGGGTCAGGTACCTATAGTTGTTATGAATTACTGATTTCAATGGTCTGTCAAATCTAGAGAATGGTATTTCATAGCCTACATCAGGTATTCTGGCTCTTAACATATTTCCTAATTCCCGCTTGCACAGTATTTTCTTGGCCTTCAAAGAGGATTGTTGTTTAAGACTGGGTCCACCGCCATTGCTTATTCTGTGTACCTTGGGCAGCCACAGGGCTCTGCATTCTTCACCTTTAATTGTCAGCAGAGTCTGTTCTGAGTAAGGTTAGGAGACGTTTTATCTGTGGGTATAAGCATAGCTATTTACCTACATATGTGTTTTTAATGGTTTCTTAATCTCAAAATAGTTGACATTTTTAAATTGAGTCAAAAGTGTTATAACCTAAGTATGGCCATTTTAAAGTATGTAGGTCAGCCAAAAATTTCTAAACTACTTTCATCAGTCACAGAGAAGATCCTATACCCAGTAATCTGTAACTTTGTTTCCTCTACCTTTAAGACCCTGGAAATTTCTATTCTGATTTCTATCTCTACAGATCCAACTACTCTAGATACTTCATATAAATGGAATTGTGATATATTACTTGAGTTCCCTAATGATGTATACTGAGAAACAACAGTTCTCAGCCTGTGGATCACATCCTTTAGGGATGAAAATTTTTTTCACAGGGGTCACATATCAAATATCCTCCATATCAGACTCCAATTCATAACAGTAACAAAATTACAGTTATGAAGTAACAGTGAACATAAGCATGAACCGTACTAAATAGTCACAGCATGAGAAAGGTTGAAAAGCACTTCTCTGGAGTATTGTTCTATAGTTTCATTTGATATCTGTGTACTTGTCTTTGGTGCAGTGTTTTTAAGGTCCTTGACACATTTGGTAATCCATCTGTTTGGTATTTTATTCTTGAGTTTAGGAAAATTATTTTTTTTCTTTTGGAATTTTTGATTCAAGGTCTGAGTATGTAGCCAGGGCTAACCTTGAACTTGCGGTCTTCCTGTTTTGCTTTGTTTAATGGCTTTTTACAACATGTTATTTGTAAATTCTTTACTCAGCCTGTGGCTTGTGTTTCATCCTCATGATATGTTTATGTTTCTTATGAGTCAAATAAAGAGCATCAGATGGTTCTAGAGACAAAAGCAAGTTATAACCCTATAATCAAATGCCTGTATTTTTGGTTTAGTCACTTAGCCTGCACATTCCATTCCTGAGATGGATTGGTGGTTTCTATTACATTCAGTGAAGCATTAATTTTTCTAAAGGTGCCACTGAGGGAAGGAAGAAATGAAAAGGTTTCAGACAGAATAACTCTATTTTATATATTTTTTTTTCTTTTTCTATTCCTATAGCTTTGAATTGAAGAGAATTCTTTGGCTTGTTAAATTTAAGACACTTCTACTTCGTGAAATGAATCTCAAAAAATGCTTTTCACATTTTAGGTCCTAGTATTCATGAACACTTATTTGTACATACTGATATTGTTTCAGTGGGTAAAGAAAAAAAAAGTATCCATAATTCTGGTGATCATTTTGGCTTTAATGGTTTTTAAGTTGTTGTTTTAAGCAAATATTTGTAGTATCCATTTTAAACTCTTATAAGATATAGGCCTTCCCACTATCTACTAATCAGGTCACATCTAAGGTCTTAGACCATATTTTGCTACATGAAGACTTCTAACAGTAAGAAGGAACACATCTCCACTAGAGAGGTAGCTTAGCAGTCAAGAGTACTGACACATCTTCCTAAAGACCTGGGTTAGATTGGCAGCACATATGTGATAAGAAATATACAGAAATTTTAGCTACAGGGGATCTGACATCTCTTCTGGCATCTTTGGGCACTAGGCATACAAATTGTGAACAGACATACACACAGGCAAGAATACCTGTACATATAAGATAAAAATTAATCTTTTGGCATATCCTTGTTGTACTCTGTAAATCCCTTGAAATCTCAGTTTTTACCCTTTTGAAAAATATCACAGTCTCATAGATGAGAATTTCTCTTGAGATATATGATGGAATTTTACCAATTGTATTCCTCTAAACCCTCTAGGTAGTCAAAAGTGAACAGCAATACTCAAGTCAGCTGTTAATAAACTTAATACTTACCAGAATTCTTAAGAATACTGTGTTCAAGCTAGTCTTCTATGCTATCATTTCTAGAGAAAATGGACATTTAAGAGCTAATTACACCACTGAAGCCATCTCTGAATTCCATATTCTAAAACAAACAGACAAACAAAAACTAGATCACGTTTCTTACTGAAACTTCACTTTCCTGATTTGTTTTAGGCTCTATTTATAGGCTAGAAAGAAATGTAACTGAATGTTTTTGTGATAGCTAGAAAGTTGGACATTTGGATTAGATGTATTAGATGTCTTACTAGGATAATTATCCTCTCTTAGAGTTTAACTGCAGTTGTCAAGTAGAATATATATATTATATATATTATAGTGTCTATGCTGATGGATAGTAAAGCAATTACTTCAGTATAAATGTATGGGTTCAGTACTATTTCTCAAATTTAATGAGTTATATATGGATTTCTTTTGCCCTCTTTAGTAAAGTTCTTCCATTTGGGACTGAAAATAATCAGTATAGACAAGACCTATAAATCTCAAAAGAAATTTTATTGTGGTAATGTGTATAAGCACTAAAACTACTTATATACCTTGCTTATATAGTTGAAACATTAGTTACAAGAGAAATAGCCATTATAGAGTAGTTTTGTTTTGATGACTTGACTCCATTGTCTGTTCCATTATGCCAAGTTAGACCATTGCATTTTAACCTTTGATTTCTTTAGGAAAGCCATTGTCTCTAATGTAGAAATATCATGAACTAACATACTGTATCTTTAAATAAATTCATATAATTTCTATAAATTGGACATAATTGTTAATGGTACTCCCATCTTCTCTTTCATGAAGAAATTTTTTGTTAAAGGTTACACATTTTAAAACTCCTTCAAAGGAAAGTCAGCAGCTATTTACTTTCCATTGTGTGAGACTTTATTACACAATTTTTGTTTCTTATTTCATTTTTCTTTATGCTCCATGAAACCATTAGACTAGAGACATCTGAATATACAACCTAAAATTTAGTCTTATGAAAACCTTATTGAGTAATTAATGTAACTGCTAATGAATCATGTTATTTTTCTTTTAAAGAATATTGACTTTATCGATATCCATTACTTCTTTTGTCTTCTCTGTTATACAGATTAATTCCTGGCATATTCTTCAGACTTATTCCAGAGAAATTGCTTGTTATGTGGTATTTTATTGTATGCCATCTGCATTATAATGATAATTTTGGAAGTCTTGGGTAGTTGTTATATCCATCATGTCCTTAAGAACCAGCTTTGGGACATTAAAGTTTTTATAGTAATTATTTTTTTTCCTTATATTTTTAGACTTCCTGGGCTCATAAGCTACATTCTACAATTTTGTTAGTTTTTAAATCCCTAAAATTGTGAATAAATTTATGACAAACTGATTTGTTATAATAAGAGCTTTTGAATTATAATTACACCATTCATGTAAATACTAATCTATAGTTTTCATAAATAAGTAGTTTTAAAATAATATTGAAAATATTTTCTTACATTCCTAAGTTATGACCTAAGAAGCATCTTTTATTTGAATAATTAAATTATTTTAGTAAGTGCTATGTTACTTGAAGATGTTAAACTTTGTTTTCCTAAAGATATCTATTTCCAACAGTCTGATAAGAAGATCCCATTTAATACTTAAGTTGGCATAAAAAATTAAGCTTGAAGGCATTGTATGGCATTGTGATACAATGAGATAATAATATCACTCTGTCTCATGAGGAAGAAAGTGTGAGATTATGAGTGTGACACTTTATAAGGTTTTTTTTTTTCTGAGGCAGAGTTTCTCTTTATAGCCCTGGTTTCCTGGAACTATACTAGCCTCTGTCTCAGAAACCCACCTGCCTCTGCCCCCCAAGGGCTGGCATTAAAGGCATGCAATACCATATCATGCTACCAACACCACTCTTGGCTTCTTTAACAATTCAAAAAAAATCTAAGTACAGAATTAAATAGGGATGATCTTTGTTGATTTTTCTTCTATGTACATATGATTATTAGTTTGGGGGATGGTTAAGTCTTTGCTGAAAAATAGTATGTACGTGTCCCAAAAATATAGATATGAAGTAGTATTCCGATTTCTCAGATTTCCAGTGGTAGGTCTTTCTACTGTCACAACTTTAAGAAATCCTATCCATCCCTTTCCAGAATTTTAAGAAACAAATTCTGATAAATTAAGTAACAAACAATAGAGCCATAGCAGGAACAGAAATGCATAAGTCTTACCTATAAACACAAAGCCTTTTACCATAGCACTGTTCTCATTCTTCACTTTCATTTGACTCAAAGAAAGATTAATGAGAATAGAGTTTTTTAGATTTGAACAGTGCACTACTAAAGTCAGCTTTCATGCAATCAGGAAACTTGAATCAGCAGATACTTTTGCATGTTGTCTAGTCTTGCATGAGAAATTCACAACAAAATAAGACATCAGAGATTTATTCCAGAAAACTATCATCTTTTTTATTAGTTTGTAGGCTCTGTATAGATTTTGTTTCTGATGTAATAACATTCATACAACATTATCTGAAAACAAATTTTTCATTTGAATGACTATCATATATTGATGATAGAACATGTGGGCTGAAATTGAGGCTCAGGAGTATAGAACTTTCCTAGCATGTAGAATAACAAATTCAAGTCCTTTTAGTACAACAAAAATTAATATAGATCAATTGAAAATTTTAAGACACATTTAAGTTAGGTCTATAGATCAGAGGCAGTTCACTGGCTTAGCATGCACAGACTCGAACTTAAGTTTTTTGTGCATACAATTCTAAATTAAATTGTATGAATGCATTTTCTTTATGAACGTTATCCATGGTTCTTTATTAATGACTAATATTCACCATGATAAAAATAGTGATGGCTACTGCTTTGAGACATGTCAATGTGAGGGAAGTTAGGTGCTTCTCTATGTAACACTTGAAGGGCTTTCTTTTTATCTTTTTGCCTACATTCAGATTAATTGGCTTTCCATTCTTGTTCCTGTCAGCATATTGAATTAGTTCAGTTGACTTTTTCTTGCTACACATTTCAGTGTTAATGTTCAATGTGTCTTTGAAGTCTCATGATCTGTATTGAGGATAGAATAAAAGGACTCTTGCTTTGTCTAAAGGAATAGGATTTTACAGTGTGTTAAACTTAAAATGTATTATAGCACATTTGCATATGATCTCTTATTTAACTTCTTGAGACTGAATTTATTTGACTACTTTTGAATTTATGAAATATTACTATTATGACCAAAATCAGTATATAAAATATTTAAATACAGATTATCCACCTAAATTCAATAAAACATAATTAATTCAGTATTATTTTTCTTGTAACTATGCATGATTCTTAGCGTATATACATGTTGCATATTTGTTTTTCCTTTCATAATACCTACTGTAGTATGAGGTTTCTGGCCCACACTTTCAAGCCCGCAAGATTAAGACCCACAGACCCACAGAGACACACAGATGCTTACATTAATTTTAGGATGATCGGCCTAAGGCCCGGGCGTATAACTTGCTAACTCTTTACCCTTAATCTAACCCATAACTCCTATTCTGCTCAGCCATTCTGCTCTGTTCTTCCTGTTCCTAGAGTCTTCTTAGTCTGGTAGCCCCACCCACACTTCCTGTCTGCCTTTGGCCAATCAGTGCTTTTTATTAAACTCATAGGCAGGGACAATTATTTACAATGGAACAATCTAATCCTCCTACACACCTACTTTGTGTAGCCTGTTGTTAGCATTTCAACGATGAGTCTATTAACAAACAGCTAACAAAAATAAAATTAAAAATAAGAATATAAATTATGACAAAGGATATTTCTTCAGGACTTTGTTACAAACACATGGAATTTATAAAACTAGTCCTCAATTACATTCAGAATAATTTCTGAAACTTTTGATTTTGATTATATTATCCCACATATTTATAACTCATCACAGCATATGTAGTAAGCATACAGCAATGGATAATTGAAAAGAATTAAGACAGACTTAGGGTAAACCAGCCCTATCTGTGTTTATTCCATATTTATACTGTAAATTCTATTATCATTTGAGTAAAAACATTTCACTTACATGGAATAACTTCCATAATTTATAATAGTTACTACCTACTGTCCGTCAGTTTTTCTAAGCCAGGAACTTAGCAAAACTTTACCTATGTATACTATCACATTAATAATTCTGAGATTAATACTCTTATTACAAATTTACTGAAAAACTAATGCTTAGGTCTTTGCTTTTTTCACAGATCTGTTTGCTGAGACATTGTCTTATTTTCTACCTTATTAACCACTTATCAACTTTGAAATATTAGGGCATATTTGTTACTGAAACAACTACAAGCGTCTCATAATGAAAACATAAATTTGCTTTTATCTCGATTTTCAATATTCCTTTAGGAAACCTATGAAGTCTAGAATTATACATTAAGTCTGTAGGGGAAGACCTTCTCCTTTTCAAGTTTATTTGTAGAAAGTTGCCTTTCATGCTAATCTGGATTTTCTTGGTGGTGGTGGTACTAATAAGATTCTTACAGCAAAATAGATCATTTGATACAGATGCTGAGGCACATGCCTGTAATTATGACACTTGGGAGTTTGAGGCAGGAAGATCCCAAGTTTGAGCCTAGCCTGAGCTATATATAACAAGACTGTTTTTCTTTTAAATAAAAGAAAATAGCAAAAAAGTAATAGCTTGTAAACCAATCTTTCTCATCCTCTGGATAGTTCCAATGACACTGAATCAATACAGTTCCTGATGCATAAGTTTTCTAACTGGGCTGGTAGTAACTTACAACAGTGCTTCAGAGAAGTAAAGGAAATACCCACAGTCACCTCTTACCTCTACAACTCTTTAAAAAGGGACAAGATCCTGTTTCCACCTGATTTCATCACTTTCTTTCCACCCAGCTATATCTCTTCCTATCTCCAGTCTATCTGTACAGGAGAAAGAACTCTGTCAGTTAAAAAGAAAACAGTAACCCCCCCCCCAATAACCCATAACACAAAACGTCCAGTAAATCTGGGAAACCATGAAAAAAAAGACCTGAGAGTACTTGGAATTAAAGAAGAAGAATACCACCTCAAAGGCACAGAAAATACAGTCAACAAAATCATAGAAGAAAACTTTCCCAACTTATAGAAAGAAATGCCTATAAAAATACAAGAAGTTTACAAAACACCAAATTAAATAGAGCTCCCCACATAATAATAAAGCCACTAAACCTACTGAACAATAAAAACAAAAAAACCCCACTAAGCTGCAAAGGAAAAAGGCCAAATTACCTATAAAGGCAGGCCAATCAGAATAACACCAGACTATTCAATGGAAACAATGAAAGAAAGATGATCCTGGTCAGATATTATATAGACACTAAACGAACATGACTGCCAACCCAAACTACTATACCCAGCAAAACTGTCAATAACCATAGATAGAGTAAACAAGATATTTCATGGAAAACCAGATCTAAACAATACCTATCCACAAATGTAGCCCTATAGAAAGCACTAAAGTGAAAACTCCAATATAAGGCAACCAGATATACACATTAAACCACAAACAATTGATAATGCCTCAGACAAAAAACACAAAGAAGAGAAATACATATAAGCTACCACCAAAAATTACAGGAAATAACAATCATTGGCCATTAATAACCCTTAATATCAATGGGCTCATTTCAGCTATAAAAAGACACACTATAACATGATGAATATAAAACCAGAACCTACCTTCTGCTGCATACAAGAAACACACCCCAACTTCAAAGACATACACAAGCTGAGAGTAAAGAATTGGGAAAAGACATTCTAATCAAATGGTCCTAAGAAAAAAGCTGGTGTAGCCATCATAATATCTAACAAAATAGACTTCAAACTAAAATCAATCAAAAGAGACCAGGACAGACATTACTTAGTTATCTCAGGAAAAATCTACCAAGACGAAGTCTTAATCATGAATATTTATGGCCCCAACACATGGGCCCCTACATATGTAAAAGAAATAACTAAAGCTTAAACCTCACATCAAACCCCATACACTGAAAGTCTGAAACTTCAATACTCTTTCACCTTTGGATAGGTCAACCAGACAGAAACTCAACAGAGAAATAAGGGATCTAACAGATATTATGATCCAAATGGATTTATTAGATATATACAGAACTTTCTGCTCAAACACAAAGGAATATACATATTTCTCAGAAACTCATGGCACTTTCTCTAAAATTAACCATATACTCAGTCATAAAGCAAATATTAATAAATAAAAAAAATAGATCTCCACTAGGCCCTTCCAGGGTAGGTGGCTTTCAACTGGCATGAGCAATGTGTGGATCTATGAGGAGTGGGATGAGACTGTGTTCCTGTTCACGGGCTGGTACCTTGGAGGCCATTCTCTATAGAAGAACACCCAACCCATCACTGACTTTGGGATGAGTGAATTGGATATGCCTGGAGTGGATGTGCTGTGCTGGACTGGCCCACCTTGGGACTTCTTGCCCTTTGGGGGGAGGGGATGGGTGAATGCAGAGGGGCAAGGCTGATGGATTGTGGGGGAAAGAGGGAGCAGGCAGATACATTTATGAAGATGGCATTTTTAAGGCAAATATAATTGAAAAAAAGGAATGACTTCTTTTATCATATCAGACCAACATGGTCTAAAGCAAGAGTTCAACAACAAGAAAAATCACAGAAAGCCTACAAATACCTGGAAATTGAACATCCCTCAGTTGAAACACCTCTGGGTCAAGGAAGAAGTTAAGAAAGAAATCAAAGACTTCTTAGAATTTAAAGAAAATGAAGCCACAAGATACTCAAACTGATGGTAAACAAAGCAGTTTTAAGAGGAAAACTCACAGGACTAGATGCCTATATGCAAAACCTAGAGAAATCTCACACAAGAGACCTAACTGCATAGCTGAAGGCTTTAGAACATTTAGAAGCAAACTCACCTAGAAGGAATACACTGCAGGAAATAATTAAACTTAGTGCTGAAATCAATACAATAGAAACAAAGAAAACAATACAAAGAATCAATGAATCAAAGAGTTGTTTCTTTGAGAAAGTCAACAAGATAGGTAAACCCTAATCCAAACTAAGAAGAAACAGAGAGAGAGTATCCAAATTAACAGAATTAGAAATGAAAAGGAGGACATGACAACAGACACCCAAGAAATCCAGAGAATTATCAGGTCATACTTTGAAAATCTATACTCCACTAAGAAATGGACAGCTTTCTGGACAGGTACCAGTTACCAAAATTAATTCAAGATTGGATTAAAGATCTGAACAGACCTATAGCCCCAAAGGAAATTGAAGCTGTTATTAGAAGACTCCCAAGTATAAGAAGCCTGGGACCTGAGAGTTTCAGTGCAGAATTGTACCAGACATTCAAGGAAGAATTAATGCCAATACTCCTGAAACAGTTCCATAAAGTAAAAACTGAGGGAACACTGCTGAACTCTTTTTATGAGACCTCAATCACCCTGATTCCCAAGCCACTCAAAGATGCAACAAGGAAAGAAAATTACAAACCAATCTCCCTCATGAATATTGATGCAAAAATAATAAAATTCTGAGAAACTGAATCCAACAATATATCAAAAAAATCATCCACCATGATCAAGTAGGCTTCATCTCAGAGACACATGGATGGATCAATATATAAAACCTGTGAATGTCATTCATCATATAAACAAAGTGAAAGAAGAACCCACATGATTATCTCCTTAGATGCTGAAAAGCCTTTGACAAAATTCAACACTTCTTCATTATGAAAGTCCTGGAGAGATTAGAGAAAATACCTAAATATAATAAAGGTGCTATATATTAAGCCAAAAGCCAACATCAAATTAGACGAAGAAACACACCAACAAATCCCACTAAAATCAAGAACATGACAAGGCTGTCCTCTTTCTCCTTATTCATTCAATATAGTTCTTAAAGTTTTAGCTCAATCAATCAGAGAACAAAAGAAGATTAAGGGGATACAAATTGGAAAGTAAGAAGCCAAACTATCTCTATTATCATATGATATGGTCATATATATTAGTGGCCCCAAAAATTCTACCAGGGAACTCGTACAGCTGATATACTTTCAGCAGTGTAGTAGGGTACAAGATTAGCTTAAAAAATCAATAGCCCTCCTATGTATTAAGGATAGAAGGGCTGAAAAAGAAATAAGGGAAACATCACTCTTTATAATAGCTGCAAATATCATTAAATATCTTGGCATAAGTAAAACCAAAGAAGTAGCAGTCCTATTTGACAAAAACTTTTAGTTACTGAAAAAGGAAATTAAAGAGAATATCAGAAAATGGATAGATTCCCCCATGCTCCTTGATAGGTAGAGTCAACATAGTAAAACTGGCAATTTTACCAAAGCAGTCTACAGATTAAATGCAATCCCCATCAAAATCCCAATATACATTTTTGCAGACCTTGAAAGAACAATACTCAACTTCATATGGAATAACAGGAAACTGAGGATTGCAAAAACAATCCTACTCAATAAAAGAATTCAGGAGGAATCACCATCTTTGGCTTCAAGTTGTACTTAGAGTTTCAGTAATAAAAAGTCTGGTACCTGCATAAAACTGAATTGCAGAATAATAGAATTGGATTGAAGACTCCAGCATTGACACACACACTTATAAATACCTAATTTTTTACAAGCCAAAAATATTCAATGGAAAAAGACAATATCTTCAACAAATGATGTTGGCATAACTGGATGGTATTATGTAGAAAAATGCAAATAGATCCAAACCTATCACCCTGCACAAAATTCAAATTCAGGTGGATCAAAGACCACAATGTAAACCCAGCTACAATGAGCTTGATAGATAAGAATGTAGGAAATACCCTCCAACACTGGAAAAGGTGACCAGTTCCTAAATATAATCCCAATAGCACAGACACTCAGAACAACAATCAGTAAATGGGACCTCCTGAAACTGAGAAGCTTCTGTAAGGCAAAGAACACAGTCAAAAAGAAAAAATGATAGCCTACAGAATGGGAAAAGGTCTTCACCAACCTTATATTTGACAGAGGACTGATCTAAAAATATATAGAGATCTGAAGAAACTAGTTACCCAAATCCTAAATAACCCAATTAAAAATGGGGTTCAGAGCTAAAAAGGGAATTCTCAACAGAAGAATTACAAATGGCTAAAAGGCACTTAAAAAAGTGTTCAACATCTTTAGCCATCAGAGAAATGCTAATGAAAACAACTTTGAGATACCACCTTACACCTGCCAGAATGGCTAACATCAAAAACACAGATGACAGCCTACACTGGAGAGGATGTGGAGCAAGGGAAACACTCCTCCATTGTTGGTGGGTATGTAAACTTGTACAGCCACTCTGGAATACTGTATGGTAGTTCCTCAGAAAACTGAGAATTAGTCTCCCTAAAGATCCAGCAATACCACTATTGGACATATACCCAAAGGATGCACATTTGTACCCCAAAGGCATTAGCTCAACTATGTTAATAACAGCATTATTTGTAAGCAAGAAACTGGAAACAACCTAGATGTCCCTTAACTGAAGAATGGATTAACAAACTGTAGTACATTTTCACAATTGAGTACTACTACTCAGCAGAAAAAAAAAGACATCCTAAAATTTTCAGGCAAATGGATGGATTTGGAGAATATTTTCCTGAGTGAGGTAATACAAGCCCAGAAAGATAGGCATGGTGTGTACTCTCTCATAAGTGGATTTTAAACAAAAAGCAAAGAATACCCAAGCTGCAAACTCCAACCTCTGAACATCTTGGAGTTAGAAGGAATTTAAGAGAGACATACAGAGATTCCCCAGGAAGAGAAAATAGAGAGCAGCAAATTGGAATCATAAGGAGTTGGAACCAAGAAGAGGTGGGAACAAATAATGAGAGGAGATGGTTGAGTGAGAGGAGCAACAGTGAGGAAAAAAAATAGAGATGGAAATCTCGATAGAGGAAGTCAAAGTGGGATTGGAAAGAAACCAGATGCTAGGGAAACCTCCAAGGATGTCCCTGGCTAGATCTCCAACCAATAGTGGAGAGAGTGCCTAAACAGGGCTTTGCTTATAATTAATGAATAACCACCCTAAGTGTCATCACAGAACCTATATCCAACAAAGAATAGAGGTGAGGGCAGAGATCCATGATTGAGCACTGGGATGAGCTGCTTGTCCAGGTGACTGCAGGATCAAGGGTATAGGATTGTGAAGAAAATTCCCACAGTGTTGGCTAGCTGGAGCTTTGGGGTTCCCACTGAATCAAGAACAACCACTTCGGAGCCATCAGGAAAAGGTGCTTGGCCTTTCAAGGTAGGCGACTTTCGATTGTCATGGGCAATATGTGGAGCCTTTAGGGGTGGGATCAGACTGTGTTCCTGTGTGTGGGCTGGTACCTTGGAACCCATTCCCTGCATAGGAACACCTAACCCAGTCTCAACTTTGGAATGAAGAAATTGGACTTTCCTTGGGTGGATATGCCGTACTGGGCAGACCGTTCTTTGGACTTCTTTCCCTTTTGGGGGTGGGAATGGAGGGATGGGGAATGAGGGAGGCTGGATCCTGACTGGGTGAGAAGGGTGGGGGAGCAGGTTGATACACTGATAAAAAGACATTTTTTAATAACGTAAAATAAAATAAAATGAACCTACCAAAAAAAGTTAACTACCAAAAAGGGAAGCCATTTTTGGGTAATATTTTAAAATATTACCTCAATATTTAATTTAAACTGAGCAATAAAATCATGGAAGTTGTGCAGTATTAAATAATTTCTCAACATCTTTAGCCATTAGAAGTATGCAAATCAAAATGAAACTGAGTTACCATCTTACACATGTCAGAATGGCTAAGATCAAAAACACAGATGACAGCCTATGCTGGAGGTGATCTGAGAAAGGAACATTCCTCTGTTGCTGGTGGGAATGTAAACTTGTACAGCTACTTTGGAAATTAAAATGTGAGTTCCTCAGGAAAGTGAGAATCAATCTACCCAATGATCCAGCAGTACCACTACTGAGCATATACCCAAATGTTCCACATTCTTACCCCAAAGGCAGCATTAGCTCAACTATGTTTATAATAGACAGAATTTGGAAATAACTTAGATGCCCCTCAACTTAAGAATGGATTTAAAAATGGATGGAACTGGAGAGTATTATCCTGAGTGATTTAACACAGACTCAGAAAGATAGATGTAGTATTACCTACAAGTGGATTTTAGACATAAAGCAAAGGTAAACCAGGCTACAATCCACAACCATTGAGAGACAGTTAGGTAACAGGAGGAACTTAAGAGAGACATCTATGGATCCCCCTGGGAAGGGAAATAGGGAAGATCTCCTAAGTAAATTGAGATCATGTGGGGGAAGTGCATTAACATTTTAAAAAACAGAGATTCAATTATTTGTCACATTCTTGAATTTGGAATCATTCTGCTTCCTGCAGAAATCAATCCTTATTTTAAAAAAATGACATACATACTGAATTTGTCTATCGGTGGCTGGGTTACCTAGCTAAGGATTTTTTTCTAGTTCCATCTATTTGCCTGTGAATTACAAGATGTCATTTTTTTTCACTGCTGAGTATTACTCCATTGCATAAATGTACCACATTTCTTTTCATCCATTCTTGAGTTGAGGGGCATATAGGTTGATTCCAGGTTCTGACTATTACTAATAATGCTGCTATGAACATAGTTGAGCAAATACCATTGGAGTATGAATGTGTATTCTCTGGGTATATGCCTAAGAGTGATATTTCTGGATTATAAGATAGACTGATTCCAAGTTTTCTGATAAACTGCCTTTCTGATTTTTAAAGAGGCTAGCTGTGCAAGTTTATACTTGAACCAGCAATGGAGCAGTGTTTCTCTTAATCTGCATCCTCTTCAGCATAGGTTGTCAGCAATGTTTATGATCTTAACATTCTAATAGTTATAAGATGGTATCTCAGAGTTGTTTTGATTTGCATTCCTCTAATGGCTAAGGATGTTGAGCAATTCCTTAACTGTCTTTCTGACATTTGATATTTTCTTTTGAGAATTCTCTATTTACCTCTATGTCCCAATTTTTTAATTTTATTATTTGGTATTTTGATATCTATTTTTTTTTGAGATTCTCTGGATTTCTTCTCTGTCTCCTGTTATGTCCCCATTTTCATTTCTGATTTTGTTAATTTGAATGTTCTTTTCATGCCTTTTGGTTAGTATGGATAAGGGTTTGTCTATCCTGATGATTTTTTCCAAAGACCAATGTTTTTCATCAATTCTCTATATTGTTCTCTTGTTTTCAATTTTATTGATTTTGGCCCTGAGTTTGATTATTTCCTGCCTCCTATTTCTTCTGGATGAGTTTAATTCTTTTTGTTCTAGAGTTTTCTGATGTGTTGCTACATCACTTGTGTGAGATTTCTCCATATTCTTTTTGTAGGTAGTTAGTGTTATGAACTTTCCAGTAAGTACTCCTTTCATTGTGTACCATAGGTTTAGGTATGTTCTTCAGAAAAGGGCAGGCTTCCCATGGATATCAACCAGCTATGGTATATCAAGTTCAGTGAGACCAGGCACATCCTCTTCTTTTAAGGCTGGAATAGAAAACTCAGTATGAGGAGCATGGTCCTAACACTCAGAAACAGAGTCAGAGACAGGCCCTGCTCTCACTGTTAGAAGTACCATAAGAAGACCAAGCTAGACAACTGTAACATATATGCAAAGGGCCTAAGTCAGTCCCATGTGATCTCCCTGGTTGTCCATCCAGTTTCTGTGAGCCCCTATAAGCCCAAATTAATTGATTCTGTACATTTTCTTATGTTGTCCTTGATCCCTTTTTCTCCCCATAATCCTTCCTCCCCCTCTTTCACAGTGTTTACTAAGGTCCACTTAATGCTTGGTTGTGGATCTTTGATGACAATTGGGCAAGACACCAAACTATGAGTTATAGCAGCATCTCCTTAGGAATCATTTCATAAACTTTTTTGACAGTTGCATTTGGTTTTATCCTAGGACTCTGGGCTATCTTTCCTAGAGATCTTGTCCATTCAGAAATTATCAGGGGTGAGCTCACTCTAGTGATATGTCACTTAAGCTGGACCAGTCATTAGCTGGCCATTCCCACAATTTCTTTGCCACCTTTACCATAGAACATCTTATAGCTAGGACAACTTGTAGGTCAAATGATTTGTGTCTGGGTTGGTGTTCCAAATCTAGCACTGAAAATAAAAATTGCCTGGTTATAGGAGATGGACAGTACAAGTTCTGCGTCCCCCATTGCTAGGAGTCTTAGCTAGAGTCACCCTTGTAGCAGCGGGTTTCTTGGTCCCCAGCTGCCAGAGGCCAAGACCCACAGACCTGCCACTCCAGACCCCTTAGCAGCCCGCTGCCACCACTCAGGCCCCCAGAAATGACTCAGACACCTATATTAACTTTATGTTGTTTGGCCTATAGCTCAGGCACATTGCTAGTTATCTTTTACATCTTAAAACAACCCATTTCTATTAATCTGTCTGCCACATGGCCCGTGGCTCACCTGTGTTCCTTACATGTTGATCCTTGGGCAGCTTGCTCGATCTGCCTGACTCTGCTCTGCTTCTCCTACCTATGCTCTGATTTCTCCTCCTACTTCTTCTATGGTGCCTGTCATGGCCCAAAACAGCTCCTTTATTTAAAGATTGATATTCACAGCATACAGAAAGGCATTCCCCCATCACTTCCCACTTTCTGTCTAATCAAAAAGGAAAATTTCAATTTTAACATAGCGAAATTACATATAACAAAATAGTTATCAAGCAAGAATAGCAGTTATACTATCTAATCTATTTATATTTAGCAAAATTAAAGAAAATACTCTCATCATCTACCTTATCTTTATGAATCTAAAGTTTCATATCCAATATACTTTTCAAATGACTAAGAAAAACTGTACCTATAACTATCTAATCTTTAACTACATCAAAGACCACAGAAGTATATATTTACCCAAGTAAACCAGAAGTGCAAGCGACTTCTAAAATCTAGAAAGGACAGAGATGACACCTATCTGCCTGGGCAGTCATCCAAAGTTCCTCTATAAAGTTGGGGCATCCATCTTCAGCCTACAGGCCCAGAGTCTCTTTTCATTTTAGTGAAGCAGGAAGTCTGCTCTGTCATTCATCAGTTGTTTCTCCTTGAGTCCTGAAGAATGTCTGACAGTTTTTTTTTTGTTTGTTTTTGTTTTTTTTTTTTTTTTTTTTTTGGCGAAGCAGGAACCTGAATGACGATCTTGGCTTGTTCTACCAAAGTTCAGAGGTCATCTTCCTATGGAAACTATATGTCCAGTTTAAACAGCATGCTGTCAAGGAGTCAATATAAGGACAGGTTCTTGTCCAGTGGCTAACCATTGCCACAAAGAGAGTAGACTCCATATGGAGTTTCTTTGATGCCCATTTTTCTCTTGAAGAAGATTGGTGCCGCCAGGAGCAAATCTGTCTCACTGTCTAGAAAAGTCTAAGTTCTTAAAACATTTTAAATGTCATATTCTGTAGGTCTTAGAAGTGTTTGAAGATTACCTATCTAAATGAATAATATCTTTGTATACCTAAAAATTTAACTAACATGCATTTCTTAGTTATACATTATAATTTTAAATCAGTTACATAAACATACCTTAAACAAGAATAGAAAAATGCATACAGCATAACAAAAGTGACCTTAAATTTGTATCAATAAACCAAAATCCATATGAATGTAAAGCATTTTGAGATTAACAGTTGATTTCCTGATCTAAGCTAAATTGAATAATCTAACCTTTTAAAAAATTATTCATATCCCATATCCCCCTTTTCTTCTTATCAGTAAACCAAAATCCATACCAATGTAAAACATTTTGAGATTAACAGCTGATTTCCTGATCTAAGTAAATTCAATAATCTAACCTTTTAAAAAATCATTCATATATCATATCTCTTTTTTCTTCTTAGAGAGGGATTGACTATGACCATTAACCATTTATAATAAAAACAAACATTTATAAGCCATATTTTGGGAATTTTGGCATAGTTTTCCATTACTACTTCCTGCTGAATAAAAGGGGCATTGAAAATCTCACAAGTTCTTGAGACTGGATCATAATCTTCAGCCCTGAAGCTGATACAGCCATCTCTTCTCATCAGAGGTTTTTTTTTAGGGGGTCTTGGTTGATGAAACCATATTTACCTGGGAGCAATCCATAGGTTCTCATCTTCTGTGGAAACAAAAGCAGAACTCTTCCACAGCAATAAATCCTTAGACACAAATTTCAAAATCAAAATACCTTTAAAATATATATTCTTATTTAACTTAGTAGTCTTTGCATTTGCAATCCATTGCCTTTCTGCAGTTAGCTCATTAACAGTCAAAAAAATGAAAAGAAAACACAATAATAACCAAAATCCAGATTTTGTGTCTATTTTCCATCTTTACATGGCTTATTATATTTTTATTACTCTATTTCTCTTTTTAAAGACTTTTTCTATTGTCTTTCTTTTCTCTCTGAAGCCTATGTACCTTTTACACACATTGTAACCTGTTTACAGGTTTTTCTTTTCATCTGAATCTGTTTTATTTTGAATCCTTAATCATCTTCTAACCATAAGAGCTTTTAAAATACACTCTCTTAAAGAGCTGCATAATTTTTGCAGAGGAAGGTGAATCAGTAAGTTCTCTTAAAGTGACTGCATCTGTTTGTGGCCAGCAAACAGAGCAGACCCTGGAAAATTCTGCTACTAATTATCTGTCTTTGTTTCGTTTTTGTTCAAAATAAACAGAAATCTAAAATCAATCACATGCTACTGAGTCTTCTGTGAGATTTCAGGAGCCCGCCTGATTGTAGCTTCCACTTCCTGCCACCAGTCCACCAGCGCCATTTTGAATGTGACCTGGAAGCCATGCTTTCTTTGTACAATGACCCGCTTTATATACACAATTTGGAAGCTGTCTTGGCTCAGTTTCTGTGATCTAGAACACTTTCTAATCTTTCTCAGGCTTTAAGTGGATAATCGATCCACATTGGATGCCATCTGTATCAGTGGGGTTCTTTGGTCCCGGGAAGCCAGAGGCCCAGACCCTGCTGTGCCAGACCCCTTAGTCACCAGCAGCTGCTGTTCGGACCCCCAGAAATGACTCAGACACTTATATTAACTTTATGTTGTTTGGCCTATGGCTCAGGCACATTGTTAGTTATCTCTTACATCTTAAATCAACCCATTTCTATTAATCTGTCTGCCACATGGCCCATGGCTCATCTGTGTTCCTTACATGTTGATCCTTGGGCAGCTTGCTTGATCTGCCTGACTCTGCTCTGCTTCTCCTACCTATGCTCTGATTTCTCCTCCTACTTCTTCTATGGTGCCTGTCATGGCCCAAAACAGCTCCTTTATTTAAAGATTGATATTCACAGCATACAGAAAGGCATTCCCATAATACACCCCCATAGATATCTGTCACGATGTTTTTTCCTTGCTCATCCCAGAGATGACGACCCCTGATATCAGTTATCTCTACCAGTCCTCTCTTCTTCCACTCCTCAACCCTCCCCTGACATGATCTTCACACTGGATTCCTCCTGTTCCCATCTCCAACCCTTCTCCTACCTACCAGTGATGTCTATTATATTTCTTCTTTACAGTGAGATTCATGCATCTCCCCTTGAACCCTCCATGTTACTTACTTTCTCTGAGTCTGTGTAGTATATCATAGTTATTCTCTACTTTATGGGTGATATCTACTTATGAGTCCATATTCTATCTTTAAATATCTGTGTTACCTCACTAAGGATGATCTTTCCTAGTTCTATCCATTGGCCAGCAAATTTCATGATGTCATTGTTTACATAAATATACCCCACTTTCTTAATCCATTTATCAGGGAAGAGATACCTAAATTGTTTCCAGTTTATAGCTGAACATACTTAGGCAAATGTCTATGGTGATATACTGTATATTTAATAAAATCAGCCTGGAATATCAGAGAATAGAATCACCACTCTCTGACCTTCATGGCTTGACTGTGGTTGATTGAAAATGTGGTATGATGCAACATCCTTTTAGTATATGTTCAGGAATGTTATAGCTGGGTCTTGACATATATCAATTCATAGTTTACTGAGAAACTGCCATATTGATGCCAAAATGGCTGTAGAAAATTGCACACCCATCATCAATGAAAGCATGTTCTTCCTCTACATCCTCTCCAGCAGGATCTGATATTTGTATTTTTGATCCTAGTTATTCTTACACTTGTATGATTAAATCTCTGAACCATTTTGATTGATATTTTCCTGATAGCTAAGGATGTTGAAAATTTTTTTAAAGTTTTTCTCAGCCATTTGAAATTCTTCTGTTTAGATCTGTGTTTACATTTTTAATTGAATTATCTGGTTTGTTAACGTCTATTTTCTTGAGTTCTTTATATATTTTGAAGATTGGCCCTCTGTCAGATGTGGTATTGGTAAAGATCTTTTTCCATTATATATGTTGCCATTTTGTCTTTTGACAGTGTCCTTTACCTTATAGAACCTTTTCAGTTTCATGAGGTCCCATTTATTAGCCATTGATTTTTGTGTCTATGCTGTTGGTGTTCTGGTCATAAAGTTATTTGCTGTGACAATACCTTCAAGTATATCTCCTATCCTTTCAGTGTATATGGTTTTATTTTTAGGACTTTTATCCACTTGAACTTCAATTCTGTTCAGGGTGATAAATATATATTTGCATTCTTCTACATCTAGACAGCCAGTTATTCCAGCACCCTTTGTATAAGAGGTTTTCTTTTTCCATTGTATGAGTCTAGCTTCTTTGCCAAAAATAAAGTGTCTATAAGTATAAGAATTTATATTTCATTTGTCAGTTCTATTTCATTGATCAACCTTTTTGTCTTCATGCTAATACCATGCAGTTTTTATTATGATAGCTCTTTAGTACAACTTGAAATTGAGGGTAGTGATACCTCCAAATGTTCTTTTATTGTACAAGATTGCTTTAGCTATTCTGGGCATTTTGTTTTTCCATATTGAGTATTGTTCTTTCAAGGTTTGTAAAAAGTTTTGTTGGAATTGTAATGAGGCTTGCATTAAATCTGCAGATTGCTTTCTGTAAGATGGTCTTTTTAGTATGTTAATCCTATTGATCCATGAGCATGTGAGACCTTTCCATCTGATATTTTCTCCAATGTCTTTCTTCAAAGACTTGAATTTCTTGTCATACAGTTCTTTCACTTGCTTGGTTAAAGTTACAACCACGGTATTTTTTATTATTTGTGGCTATTGTGAAAGGTATTGTTTCCCTGATTTCTTTCTCTGCACCTTTATTGTTTGTATATAGAAGGGGCATTGATTTCGTTCAGTTAATTTTGTATCCATCTGCTCTGATGAAGGTGTTCACCAGCTTTAATGTTCCTTGGTATAATTCTGAGGGCACTTATATACACTATCATATTATTTTCAAAAAACAATACTTTGACTTCTTCCTTTATAATTTCTATCTCCTTGATCTTCTTTAGTTGTTGTCTTATTGCTCTAGCTAAAACCTCAAGTGCTATATTGAATAGATATGGAGAGAATGGAAAACCTGTCTTGTCTCTAATTTTGGTGGAATCACTGGGTATCTGTCCATTTAATTTGATGTTTGCTATAGTCTTGCTGTAAATAGCCTTTATTATATTATGGTATATACCTTATATCTTTGATCTCTCCAAGACTTTTATTATGATGGAGTGTTAGATTTTGTCAAAGGATATTTCAACATCTAATGAGATGATCTTTTTTTTTCCTTTCAGCTTATTTGTATGGTGGATGACATTGACAGATTTTTGAATGTTGCATTTCTGGGATGAAGCCTTCTTTATCGTGGTGGATGATCTTTTTAAAATATTCTTAGTTTTGTTTGCCAGTCTTTTATTGAGTATTTTTGGATTAATGTTTGTGATGAAAATTGGTTTATAATTCTGTTTCTTTATTGAGTATTTGTGGGGTTTGGGTATCAAGGTGACTGTGGCTTTACAAAAATAATTTGGCAATGATTCTTCTGTTTCTATTTTATGGAATAACTTCATGAGTATTGATATTGCCTATTGACACTTCTTAGAAAGTCTGTTAAGACTCTGCACTAAAACCATCTGGCTCTGTGCTTTTTTTGTATGAGACTTTTAATTATTGCTTCTTATTCTTAGGCATTTTAGGTCTATTTTTATCTGATCCTGATTTAATGTTGGTAAGTGGTATCTATAAAAAACTTGGCACATTTCTTTTATATATTCCAGTTTTGTGGTCTAAATGTCTTTGAAATATGACCTTATGATTCTTTGGATTTACTCTGTGTCTGTTGTTAGTTCCCCTTTTCATTTTTAATGTCATTAATTTGGTATTCTCTCTCTGCTGTTTCATTAGTTTGAATAAGTTATAGTATATATTGTTGACTTTCTCTATTTGTATTGTTCTCTTTGTTTCTACTGTATTCATTTCAACTCTCAGTTTGATTATTCTCTGCAGTTACTCCTCTTGAGTATGCTTGTTTTTTTGTTTTTGTTTTTTTTTGTTGTTGTTGTTCTGGGTCTCTAGGTTACTAAAATGAAATCTCTTCAAATTCTTTATGAAGGAACTTAGTGCTGTGTACTTTCCTCTTAACATGGCTTTTATTGTCTTTCATACTTTGGGTATGTTGTATATTCATTTTCATTTAATTCTAGAAAGTTTATAATTTCTTTATTTCTTTCTTTACCCAGTGGTAATTAAGTATAGAATTGTTCAGCTTCCATGAATTTGTAGGCTTTTGTTTTCTGTTTTCATAGAAATCCAGCTTTAAAACATGGTGATCCGATAAGATGTGGGAATTAGATCTTTCTAGGACTTGAATGTGTTATTGGAATTATAGTTAAATTTTGTTAAATTTAACTTTATCAAGATATATTTTGTTTTCTGCATCTATGATGATTAAATGTTTTGGTGGATATAGTAGTCTGGCCTGTTGTCAGTGTTCTCTTAGAGTCTGTAAGACATCAGTTCACACCCTTCTGGCTTTTAGAATTTCTATTGAGAAGCTGAGAGTAATTCTAACAGATCTGCCTTTATATGTTACTTGTTCTTTTTCCCTTGTAGCTTCTAATATTCTTTTTTATTCTATATGTTTAGTTTTTTGATTATTATGTGGTACAGAACTTCCTTTTCTGGTCCAATCTATTTGGTGTTATGTAAACTTTTTGTACCTTCATAGGCATGTCCTTGTTTTTGTTAGAAAAATTTTCCTCTATGATTGTTTTAAAATATGTTTTCTTGGTTTTGAGCTTGGTTGTTTTCTCCTCCTCCTTTTCCTTTTATTCCTAGGTTTGGTCTTATTATAGTGTCTCAAAATTTCTTGTATGGTATGTGTTAGATTCTTTTTAGATTTAACATTTTCTTTGACAGGTGAATCTATTTCTACCATTTTTTTTAACACCTGCAGTTCTCTCTTTCATCTCTAATATTCTTTTGCTAATACTTGCATCTGTAGTTCCTGTTCATTTACCCAGATTTTTTCATTTCTTCTATTGCGCTTTCTTTATTGCTTCTCTTTTCATTATCAGTTCTTGAATAGTTTCTTTCACCATTTTGTTTTTTCTTGGCTTTCTTGGTGTTCTCTAAGGGATTTATTTATTCCCTCCAATTTTTTGTTTGTCTATTGCTTGATTTTATTTAAAGGAGTTTTTCATTTCCTGTTTAAGGACTTCTATCACCTTCATAACATTGTTTGAGGTCATTTTCCTGTGTTATATCTGCATTGGAATATTCATGTCTTGCTTATCTATGATAGCTGGGCTCTGGTAGTGCCATATTGCACAAGTCTGTTGTTGATTGTATTCTTAAACTTGCATTTAGGCATTTTGGTTTGAAATGATTTGATCTATGTCCTAATTTCTGAGTTTGTGTTTGTTGGGTGGATGTGTCGGTCCTTGATTTCCATTTTCTTTTTGATCATCTATTCTTTGTCACCTAGATTTCTGGTGAGCATCGTGATTTCTGATCTAATAGATAGTCTCTGTCGAAGTTGGGAGCTGACCTTCTGAAGGTTAGTTGGCCTCTTCAGCAGGGGGTCTGTGTTCTTCTGACTGATGTGGCCTACACATATTCTTTTAACTAGTCTGGTCTCCACATGAGCAGCAGGAGTCCCTTGATGGTAGGGCCTGCCCTTGTATCTTGCAGTGAGGTTGGAGGTGTAGGTAGTAGAATGTGTCTTTAAAAACAAAATCTAAGGAGTGGAGTAGTTCATCTGAAACTCAGCTCACTCACCTGTATTCCAGCACCTGAGCAATGAAAGTATTCCATGTTCAGGGGCAGAGCCCAGGAGTTGAGTGAGTGATCTTGATCCATTTTTAAAATGAAGATTGACCACAGAGTCTTACATGTACTGAGCATTAGCACTGTGTTATACCCTTAGCTTCTAGGTTTGAATTTTAAATTCCTAATGTAAGTTCATCCAGTCAGGAAAAGTCCCAAGATAAGCTTTTCAGCCTGGATACTGTCCATTGTTTGGCCTACACAGGTTCAAGACAGAGTACCAACATTGAAAGAGGAAAGTGTGGACATCCCTAACCAGAAGATATCTGTATTTTACATTGCTTGCAAAAGAAACATTAGTTTTCTCTAATTGAGTTTAACTGGATATATTAACCACATTTACTAGTAGACAATATGTCCAGCAATAGATAAGATGGTTAACACAAATAAATTCAAAGGTAATATGTAGAATTTTTGTCTCATTACTATGTCTGGGTATTTATTGTCTTACTGGACTTTTCCTTGTATATTATTGTTTTCATGTTTTTTTTTTTTCTTGTGGGATGTGTTTTTTTGTTTTTTAACTTTTTTTGTTGTTCACCGATTTGTTTTTAAAGAGAAAGAATACATGAAATTAGGTGTTGAAGGATGATGTAGGAGGCATTGAGGGAGGGGATATCATATGATATGAGGGGGAAAAAAAAACTATTTTCAGTATGAAAAGCACTCCAAAAAAAGAGATGTGACTTCATCCAGTAAGTCATAGTTGCCACATTCTACTCTCTTAAAGACAGTTTCAATTCTTTATTACATGTATGTGTGCATGTGTGTGTGTGTGTGTGTGTGTGTGTGTGTGTGTGTGTGCATGTGCGTGTGTGTTATGGGTGAGCATATGATCCATGGAGTGTAGATGTGAAGGTTCTCAAGTTCCACAGTAGAGCCCAAGGATCAGGATCATTTTGATAGGCTTGCTGGCAAGCACCTCTCTCATAAGTTTCCTACTTCTCTTTTCATTATGTGGAGTCCATTAGATTTTCAAACCACTTTAAAAAATACTGTTGAATGTTCTGTTCTCATCTCTTGTTCACTGATACACAGCAGATAAAACTTATCTATAATACTATTTTTTAATATTGATCAAATTTTTTACTTCATGTAATGTCTTCTTTTGATTAAGTAGGTTTGATAAGGAAATAAAGTTTATTTGCCAACCTCTAGAGTTCTTAGTATTATTATGTTACCTTGCTTCTTGGTAGAAGAAATGCATAAGAGATATTTATGTGGAACACTTCTGGTAAATTGATTAGTCTAGGATTAAAAGTTTGTATCCTGATATATTACCTTTCAGTTAGCTTGCTTTCTACTTTTAGGAGTTAGCTATCTTCCTTAACACTAATTTTCCATTTAGCTGGGATATGAGAAAATAGTTTTCTCTTCATGGTATTTTGCATTTTCCTGTTGAAAGTTGAAAATCTCTTACTCTTGATTATTTATTTGATTTATGCGCAGGAAAACTGATCTAAAATTTGGTGATATTTTAAAATGAATTAACATATGTATTGTATTTAGGAGTAAAGATGCTGAAAGTTCTGATCAAATTCTGATTTTTACTGAGTACTTCATTCAGGACACTTGTTTATGATAGAAGATGGGTCCAGAAAATCATATCCAATTACACGACAAACAGATGAGGAAGCAAAAAATGTTTGTTTTGGGAAAACGAAGTCTTAGTAAAAGTTAGTTGCTGTCTTGTATCAATTGTGGGAGACCTCTGTGTTATTTGAGAATATATGGATATGGCTAGAGAGTAAGTGTTGCAATTTAGTGAAATATTTCTTGAAAAAGAATATCATAGTCAAACCAACACCAGACACGCTTATTTTCAAGAGAATTATGACGTATAATTAAATCAATTTTTAAAAATCTTAAAAGTCACACAGTAAAATATGTCAAAAATCTGCTAATCCAAATTTGTAATAAACATTTAAAGCTCATTTTCTGGGGAAATGATGTTAGGATGGCAATTCTCAAACTGTGGTAGGAGGAGGATTGCCTGGAAATTCATTACAAATATAACTTTTAAAAAATGTGTTGTGACCAAGAGGAAATCAGGGGAAAGGAGAGGGGAGAGTAGGTAAATTTGTTTAACTTGAAGTGGTGTGATTTTAAAATTCCCGTGTTTGCTTTGAGGAAATCAATTATCTTGAAAAAAGTGACCAATTTTTTCAATATGACTATACCCATTGAAGATTATTTTGCACCTATGTTCAGTTTTAGAAAGCTTTTAAGTCTGCTATGTAACTATACTTTTAAGATTGCATTTTATGTAATTCAAATATAGATCATGTTTTGTCAATTAAAATTTGGCATCTGAATTGAAATGAATCATGTATGTAAAATATAAACCAGATCAGGAAGACCTAGGTGCAAAAGGAAGAAAATAAAATTCAATAATAATAATAAAATATATTGTGTAAGTGTGTGTGTGTGTGTGTGTGTGTGTGTGTGTGTCTATGTCTATGTCTGTGTCTGTGTGTGCAAAGTTGTCCATAAAGACCAGAAGAGGTTATTAGAGGCTGGAGTTAGAAATAGTTGTGGGTCATTACATTGGTGCTGCAGACTTAAGTTGAGTCTTCGGCAAGAGCATCAAGTGCTCTTGACCCCTAAACCATCTTTCCAACCCTGTAGGATGCTTTTTCCCATGTTAGAAGTCTGAAGAAAGTTTCTAACATTTTTACATTACCGAACTTTGATGGCATGGTATTTATAGACCAGGCAAATAAGACACTTTCAGAAAAACATAAAGTAAAACTTAAACATTCTTATATATAAAAGTAAATGCATGCCCCAAAGGGTAAACATGGCTATAGCCTAATCTATGTTGGTTTTTCACATTCATTCATTCATTGCAGTACTGGGGATTGAATCCAGCTATAGTCACACTAGGCAAGTGTACTACCATTGAACTGTATTCCCAGCCAACTGTTGTCTTTCAAGATCTGCCCTAACTTTGTACCCCAGGCTGATTTTGCATTTGCTGTGACATATTTATTCCACTGTTTCACATGTGCACTTTGAATGTTTCTAAGATACACCTTTATAATTCATGGAAAAATAATTTTCTTTTTTTTAAGGATAATGAAATGGGATTGAATTCTTTGAAGTATAGCTACATTATATTTAGAATGAAATTATTACTGATTTTGGGCTAAGTTGTAAATAAATTTATCTTTCATAGTTCATAAATTTCAGAAAGTTCTTTGGAATACATTCTGGTTCTTTTACCATCTTGAAAGTTCTATAATGAGACTTTTAGCATATTAAGTCTTTAAGTAATGGTTCTTTCTCTAGGTTTATATTATTAGGTCAGTGAGATTTGATTTATTTTTAGGTAAGCAAAGACTGGCTTTTGGTTAGGTTGCAGAATTCCTTGGCATATCCACTTACAGTAATGAATATAAGTAGTGCTATTATTAGTATTTTTAAACATCCATGGTTTTCAGGAATATGCTAAAGTCTGAATATAACATGGTTAATTATGTTACTGTTTTTTCCCAGGGCCATGTTGACTAAAAGCACATATTTCCTTTATGAGGATGCTATCGAATACTTTAGTTTGAAGTTGAACATTATTCCACTCCTGGTTTAATGAAAGAGGTTTAGAATGTTGTTTGTGTTTTCTGAGGAACATCTGTCAGTTTTCTTTTTTGTATATCAACTTCCCACTTGAGTTTCTTATTGCTTTTTAATGCTTATTATTGTATCACTTTTTAGTTTTCCTCACAGGAGAAAAAGCCAACTCAGTATTAAAACGCTACCCAAGAGCCAATGGGCTTTTTGAAGAAATAAGACAGGGCAACATTGAACGTGAATGCAAAGAAGAAGTCTGTACGTATGAAGAAGCCAGAGAGGCTTTTGAAGATCACGAAAAAACTGTAAGTATACTGGCAACTTAAAAGATGTCCACAGAATTGTTTACCTTTTAATGTATTTTTGAACTCTACATTCCCAAAGTAAATGTACTGCCTTCAAGTAAAAGTTAATTTACTGAATAAATCTTCAAATAACATCTAATAAATAGTGTTCTATATAGGAGAAAACTAAATTCACTTCCCTGCACTGGTTTATCTTGTGGTCCACATTTCCACTGTGCTTTGCTTAGACAGTATTTATTATAGTAGCAAGACATCCAGTTCACACAAGGCTTTGGTGCAGAAAGTAAATGCTGTCTTTTATACCTTTCTGTGCCTAGTGAAAGAGAGGGAATATAGAAAGGTAAGGGATACTACTAATGTTTTGATATTTTATTTCTCTTGGCTGGGGGTATAGCTCAGTAGTAGGATGCTTCCTTGCATGCTTGAGATTACTGATTTCAACTATCATACCAGAGAAAATTTGTTTTAGTTCTCTATAACTTTGGACTTTTTCCCCACATTTTATAGACTACATTACTTCACTTTACTCTAACTGCAGGCTATTTAGAGAGCAGGTTTGAGAAATCAAGGATGTAAATTGTATAGGTCTTCTCTACAGTTGAGAACTATATTACCAGAGGTAGCTATTATGTAAAGATCCATGCCTGTGCACCAAGAAAATAATTCTCTATGCTAAATAAATGGCATAAGATGTACTATAGAGGCATCAAATATGCTGTAGGAACAGTGAGTACATACATGTTTCAAAGGGCAGTTTGATCATTTGTTTGGTAAAGAAGACTAGAGATGAGAGAAAAAGGGGCCTCAAGGAAATTGCTAGATTCTAATACCCAAAGCAAAAACAGTATGTTAATAAGTTAACAAACTATGATTTTTATCACCTTTACTGATTTTTACTTAAAGTTGTTGTCATAGACAGAATGAATTATGAGATTTTTTTTTTCTTTTCATAGCTGCCCAATTATCCAAACACGATTCAACAAACACCCCTATTCATCATGGTCATTTTAGTTATACTTAGCTATATATTCCCTTTAGTTATATTTACTAATCCTGGTTTTCATATGTACTTCATCTATTTTTGGACTTTCTGTTCTGTTTACCTTTCTCCTTTCAGAAGATATGTTGTGTGTTCTAATATGAATTAGAATATTTCTACCTTGATATGGTATTTACAGTAGTTTTAAACTCTTCTTACCTACCCAAGATACAATGGGCTACTTTTTCATGAAAATTTTAGTATCAAATTGTCTAGCATAAGGATAATATTTTACGAGTATTTTCATTGGGAATTTTTTTTTCTATTTGCACTTCTCCCAAATAATCTGCTCTTGCCATGGTAAATATTAACTTTACCCATGTATTTGTTGCCTCTTTACAACAATACCTTTTGTTATGGTTTAAATAGTAAGTGGTATAGTTAAATAGTAAGTTTAAATAGGCCTTTGTGTTGAAAATTTAGTTTCCACCAACTGGAAACTTTGGAAGATAGGGCCTCAGTTGGAAAAATAGGCTACTAGTGGTATATCTTTGAAGGATAGCTTCTTTCTGACCCCTTCTGTCTCTTTCTGATGCCTGAACACTGTAAGATGAACACCCTATATCACATGTTCCTGTTATCATGATATTCTGCCTTGCCTCAGACCCAAAGCAATGTACACAACCAGCCATGCACTGGTACCTCCTAAACCATAAATAAAATTTAATCTCTTTCCTTCAAACTGTGCCTTTCAATTATTTTCCACAGCAACAGAATACATAATTAGTTCCTCACCACTACCATCCCAGGTATATTTTTATTGTTTACACACAGTTAAAGTTTTTACATTTATTTATTTATTTATTAGGTTTTTGATAATTTTTTGCAATGTAGTCATATTCCCTACCTTCCCAACCTTTTCTAAGATCCACCTTCCTTTCCCTGCCTACTCAACTTTGTTTCCTCTTTATTTTGTAGGAAGTGGAAGGGGCACAATAGGTCAGAGGATAATTGAAGAAGTCAGTACTCTTTTTCCATAATGTGAGTCCTAGGGCTCAAATTCAGGTCATCAAGGTTAGTGGCAAATACTTTTACCCACTTAGCCATCTTTGATATCTATATAATTTTTAAAATAGAGGCTAAAATGATATTTTATTTATTTACTTTTTTACTCTGCATGGTATTTCATAGCTGTAAAAGCAATACCTAGAATGTGAGGAAGAGGGTGAATTATACCTAGACTATCTAGTGAGATCTAGGCTAATCTGCTCCATAGTAGTAAGAGACAGTTTCAAAAAGAAAGTAAAGCAATATATTTATCTTCTCTTCAATGCTTTCATATCTCCCTCAGTAAAAGGCAAAGAACTCAAGAGTCACCTTTATAGTACAAATATATTCTTCCTTCACTATCGCATCTCCTATGACTCTACCACTCATTGATTTGTGTGTCTTCCTGCTTTCTTACCGAACATGTCCTGTCTTGGGGACATTGAGACATGTTCTTTTCTCTTCCCAATGTGTATATTTGATCTTGATGAATGTCTTCAGATCATTGTGCAGCTTCACTTTCTCAATAAAGAATATTCTATCTTCTGTCATTGCCCCCCCCAGCTTTTATCACTTCCTGATCCTAGTTTGTTGTATTTTATTAGTTGTCTACTTTCTTTGAAGACTGTTTTCCTGTGACAGCATTATTTCTCATTTGGTTCCTAGCTACAAAGTTCTGGCACATAATAGAGTCTATATAAATACTTGATAGAAGAAATAAGTAGTAGATTGTGATACTACAAAATACATTTATAACAGGAAGAAGTGATTTACATTTTGTTCATGAGTTAGATGAGAGATGTAGAAATTAAACATGATTTTTTAAACTATAATATTTTGTTGCTTTTTCTATGGTTTCAAAGTCTGACATCAAAATTTACTTGTATGGCTCAAACTATAGCCTTTATATAGGTCAAAGTGCTACTGTCTTTTTTTACCTGCTTCAATGCAATTATTTCAGAATTATGTTTGTTGCATGATAAGGAGATTCTTGAGAGAAAAAAAATGATTAGCTTTTGAATTTTTTTCTCCTATATATTTTAACTACTTATATACAAAAATTTCTTCCTTAAAACATATTTTGTGACATTTATCCTAAAATGTAAACTATGTGAATTTAGTAGAGAGTATTCAGTGGAATAGTTGTTTGTAACACTTTACCTAATTTAGCACACAAGTCTAATTATATATTGGAGAAAAGGCATGCATAGTCCTCACTTTCAGCATGTAGGTGGGTCAGATTTATTCAGATGTTACCTGCTAAGTAACTATTATCTAACAGACATAGAATATATTAAATTTGTATCATGATTGAAGACTGGAAGAAGGAACTGACCTACACATGAAAGTTAGTACAAACTTTTAATACATCTTATTTGAGGAAGAGGGCCATTGTGGGGTCTAACCCAGAGACTTTCACATGCTAGGCAAGTAGTTTATCACTGACATAAAGTCTAGCCTGAAATTCACAGAACTATGTTTGTTTGTGGTACTAAGGATTAAATATGGTGGTTTCAGGCTAGGCAAGTGCTCCACTGAACCATAGCCAAGAAGAAGCCAGTTCATTCACCAGAAATAAACTCTGGTCTTACTGCAAGAAGCTACAAAAACTGTCCACACTTTTTAACTGTCATATACACTCAGAAGGCTTAGTTCCTTTCCATGAAGGGTACTCAGCAGTTATTTCAAAGTCAGTGAGCTCCAAATAGCTCTGGTCAGCCATCTCAGTGGGTCTCCTCCTCATGATCCTGATCCCTTTTCTCATATACTCTTTCTTCTCTATCTTCAGCTGGACTAGTAACTCAACACAGTGTTTAGTTTTGGATCTCTGCTTCTGCCTCCATTAGTTGCTGGATGAAGGTTATATAATGATAATAATTAGAGTAGTCATTCATTTGATTATAAGGGAAGTCTTGTTTAGACACCCTCTTCACTATTGCTTGGAGACATAGCCAGGGACTCTTTGAGGGTTCTTTGGTGTTTCCCTAGCACCAGATTTCTCTCTAATACCACAGTTACTCCCTTTATCAAGATATCTATTTCTTTGTTCTCCCTCTCTGTTGCTCCATCCACCCATCTCATTCTCTCATTATCTTTTTTCCCCTTCCCTCATTCTCTCATGATCTCTTCCTACCTCCCCTGGCTCGATTCCCTATATTAGCCCAATTTACTCAGGAGATCTTCCCAATTTTCCCTTCCCAAAGGGATCTATGAATGTCTCTTTTATGTTCCTCCTGTTACCCAGCTGCTCATGAGTTCTGGATTATAGCCTGGTTATCCTTTGCTTTATGTGTAAAATTCACTTATGAGTGAGAACATACCATGTCTATCTTTCTGGGCCTGTGTTACCTCACTCAGGATGATTCTCTCCAGACCTATCCAATTGCCTGAAAATTACAGTATGTCTTTTTTAAACTACTGAGTAGTATGCCATTGTGTAAATATACCACAATTTTTTAAACCATTCTTCAGTTGAGAGGCTTCTGGGTTGTTTTCATGTTCTGTCTACTACAAGTAATGCTGCTATAAACATAGTTGAACTGTTTTCCTTGTGGTAAAAATGTTCATCTTTTGTGTATCTGCCCAATAGTGGTATTGCTGGATCATCGGGTAGATTGGTAAATTCCCCAATAAGTGTTAATTAAGTGTAAATTCCAAGGAACTGTTAATTAAGTCACTGATCTGGCTGCTTTAACTAATGTTAGAAAGTTGGAGAAAATTGGAAACCAGTCTGAGGATTCATGGAGACAACATACTTCTCTTTTGGCCTGAGGAATCTTAGTGGTGAAGTTTCTCTATGACTTGTTTCTCTGCTTCTCTGATCTTTTAGCTTTACCCCAATATCTGGCTCTGAGTTTTCACTAGAAGACCAATTAGGATTAATACAACACACTAGTATTAACTCTCAGTGTATCTGTCTGGTTTTAATTGTTTTATAATCTTTGTGTGTGTAGAGAAAAATTTACATTTTATCTGTCTCATAGTCATGTATATAAAAATTATTTCTTACTACAAAGAAGATTTTTTGGGAGAACTAGTAGATAAGTACTTTTAATATTCTTTGATTAACTTTTAATATCCTTTAACTAACTGTCTTCTGGCATACTTTACTTTCTACTTAACCAGGTGAAATCAGTGTGTAAATTTTAAGATAAACGATGTGAAAAAATAATCAAAACATAAGGCAAAAATGACGGAATTCAAAGTTACAATAGTAGCTCAAGGTTATTTTTACCCAGCTAACTTAGTAATTGGCTTAAATATTAGATAAACCTTGGACATGTTTATATTCTCAGTAGCTTATACATTTTATGGTTATGCTTTATCAGTTTTTTTTAATAAGGTAATATCAAAGTGGGGACAGTTTCACTTCTACATCATTAAGACAATAAATATACAGTTTTATTTAAAACTGTTTTAATAAATTTATTTTTAACAGTTTTATGTATACATAAAATAATTCTGATTACTATCACCCTCACTCTCTTATTTCCCTCCCATTCCTTTTACCTATCCCCTCCCTGCAAGTCCTTTTCCCACATTCTTGTCAATTTTTCAAATTATTATATAAAGTGCTATATATATATATATATATATATATCATTATGATATCTTTTAAACAAAGTGTATTTTATTGACTTCTCCCTACATCCTCTGCTACTTTACTACCTTTTGCTCCCTTGTAGCTTCATGTCAGTCTCTTTTTCTGTGCATCCTTTTGCTCTCCTCATTGCCTATTTTTACTCTCTCTTGATCTTCTGTTTATTTCCTCTTTGGTTTGGGGGATTTTTGTTTGTTTGGTTTTCATTTATTTGTTTTTTTGCTTTATCCACAGACTGATTTATATGTATACACGTATGCTTTATAGGGTTAGCATCCACATATATTGTATAGTATGCATGATTTTTTGTTTTCTTTCATTCTTTCTGAGTTTGCCTCATCATGCTTAATATTTTACTTTGTAAGCCCATCCATTTTCCTGCATATTTCATGATTTCTTATAAAGCTGAATATATGTACCACATTTTTATTATATATTTTTATCTATTGATAGGCACTTAGTTGGTTCAATGATTTTTGGTTTTATCAATCCTTATTTTATGTGTATGGATATTTTGTCTGCACACATCTCTGTGTACTATATGCATATAGTGCCTGAGGAAGCAAGAAGAGGGTTGTAGAGTACTTTGAAACTGGAGTTAAAGATGTTTGTAAAGTGCTGTAATGTTGGGTGCTGGAAATTTTACCTGGGTCCTATAAAAGAGTAGTCAGTTCCCTTAACTGCTGAGTCATCCTTCTAGCCATATTAATCAAATTGCCACTCTTTGTCTTACTTGCTCTTTCTTTAGCTGTTTGTTTTGAAAACTTCTGTCTTAGGCTTTTCAATGCTGTGACTGAATACTGAGCAATACAATTTCAAGGAGAAATAATTTGTTTGGGCATGCATTTTTAGTTCATATTCAGATGACTTCACATTTCTGGGATTAAGATAAGACAGAATGTCACAGTACATGGGTATGGCAAACATATGATTACATTATGGCTGCTTGAAAGGCAGAAAGAGAAGGAGCTGGTAGCAATCTAAATCTTTCAAAGTTACACTTCTAGTAATGTATTTCCCACAACCAGGCCTGACCACCTATCTACCTTTTACCACTTCCAAATAATGTCATATTTTGAAGTAAACAAAGAATTAGAGCAGAACCTTCAAGATCCAACCACTTCTTAGAACCTGTCAACTGAGCCTCCAATACATGAGCCTGAGGATGAGGATAAGATTTACTTACTATTTTATTTACACACACACACTCTCTCTACCCCTCCCTCCATATGCAAATATTATTGCATTGTTCTCTTGTACATATGAGGAAAGACAGTCATCTATTTGTATTTTAAAAACTGTCAGTCTACTGTGGATCCTTGTCTCTCTGTTTTAGAGGAGCAGTTTGCTGTTGTAATTGTTTATCCACAGATTGCTGGGTGAAAGTTTTATTTTACCTACTTGCCTTCAGTAACCATAGACAAAATTTTTAAAGTCCCTGCCTCCATTTTCCTCCTATGTAAGACAGGATAACAAAAGTATTAATCCATTTTTGTTATGGGGACTGTATATGTAAACCACCTAGTTCACAACACACTGCATTTTCTGTATTATCCATCACCTTGGAAGTTAATGTCATTTTACACTCAATTCTAGGTTTCCTTCTTATACTTGGGCTTTATCAAATGTTGTATACATCCATTATTTTGTCACTAGAGGTCTTTCATATTAAAAACTAACAAGATCACTGCACATTTAAATGGGAAAGTCCATAGCTGTTGCTTTGCTTATCAGGAAGATAGATTGATGACTTTGCTCTTCTTGAGTTGAAGAAGAGCAAAAAGTTACAATGCTAAACTTCTTGGTCTCCTGAGGTAATTGAGCAAAAGGGATATTGGAGCTACTAATGCTATCATAAATAAAAATCATTCAATATGAGGTTTAGCATAGAGGATTTTAAGCTATTCTGTATGTATGAGTCATCTCAAGACTTAGAAATATCATTTCCTAGATCCCTATCAGACTGAATATCTTAGCTTCTCAGAGACAACTTGGTTGGCAGGCATTTAAAGCCAGTGTTTGCATGACTCAGAGTGATCTGTGGACTATTTAGCATCACAGCTTGTTTACAATGCAAACTCTAAAGCCCTATCTTCCTGTATTAGAATCTACAACTTAAGCAAATCACTTTTGTGAAACACTCTTTAATACCCTAATTGTCAAACATGATACAAGTTAGGATGCTTAGGATACAGCTTAGGGTGCTAAAAAAAAAAAGTACTCAAATGCTTTATGCATTTAGGACTTCATGCACACACTGAACCGAACACTGAAAATGTACTATAATTCAACAACAATTTAATTAGCAAATTTCTTAGAAAAGTAGAAAAAAATCTGCTTTCCATTTATGTTCCATAAATACATATATAAGCCCTAACATGTTCATTTTTAATCATTCAGTTATAAACAGTTCAGCAACTTGTTTGTTTTATCATGAACATGAGATGGGAAAATATTGCCTAGAACCAAATCCAGCCCATCTGCTCTTATAAATAAAATTTCATCATAAGAGATGTATAGCTATTTGTATGCCACTGTATTCCTACAGCAAAGATAAAGTCAGTAGATCGACAGCTGTCTTGTTCTATAAAATCTAAAGCATTAAGTATATTAATGGGAAATGTTTGCTGATACTGGCTTTAAGTTTTATTCTTTATGTATAGTGTATGGATGTTTGGCCTGCATGTATATCTACTCATCATGTGTATGCCAGTGCCTTCAGAGGCTAGAAGAGGATGCCAGATCCTCTAGAACTGCGATTATAGACAGTTATTAACTGTCCTTTGGTTGCTTAAGGTGTAATCTGAGTCCTCTGTAAGAGCAGCAAGTGCTCTTAACTGCTAAGCCATCTTCTTAACCCCTTGCTGATATTATTTTATATTAAGTTGTATCAGTATCTACATTACCTGGTGCTGCCAAATAATCTTTAGTGTTCAGTTGTTTTATCACTCTGATGTGCTCAGATATATCTGTTAAATGATTTCTATAGCCTAGGTATTATCTGGCAGAAAGTAAAACAATGTACTATATACATTTAGCCTAAGATGATACTGCTGATTCCCATGTCTCCAGCCATTAGAAGCATGGTAGACAATTGGCTACTTAGATGTATGACTTACTTTTCCATGGAAATGACTAAAATGTCAGATAAAATAAAGGAGGGAAATTTATTTTGGCTTGTGGTTTCAGATGTCAGTTTGTCATGGCAAGAAATATCTGATTTAAAAACAGAAAAGCTTCTCAGTGTGAGCTTTACAGTAGAGGCTTTTCATATCACAACATACCAGGTAAAAGTTTCAAAGAGCCATTCCTAATGAATCCCAATTAGTGCTCACTTCCTGAAACATTCTATAATCTTTCAAACATACCATCAACTGTTATAATAGTTACTTTCTTATCACTGCAACCTAACAAGCTTGGCATAGTGGCACACAAATTTAATCTCAGCACTCAGGAGTGAGAAGCAATTAGATCTCTGAGTTTGAAGCCAGCCTTAACTACAGAGTAAGTTATGAGGCAGCCAGTACAAGATACTGAGACCATCTCAAAGCAAATAAATAAACAAACAAATAAACAAACAAACAAACAAACAATAAATAAATAAATACATAAATAAATAAATAGCTAGCAGCAACAACATAAATTACCTGACAAAAAACAAAAGCTAAGAATGGTTTGTTTCACAGTTTGATGATAGAGAAAGCATGGTGGTGGTGGAAGTAGAGATGAATGTTTAAAGTGATTCTATGTTTTTCTCTTTTTATCTAATCCTGGACTCCAGCCCATGAAAAGATAACATCCACATTCAGGGTGGTTCTTTTCACCCCAGAGAAATCTCTGTAGAAGAGGCCTTGCAGATATACACAAAGGTTGTATCTCCTAGGTGAGATTATAAATCTAGTCAAACTGATAATTCAAACTGACTCCCATGGGACCTAGAGAGTTGGCTTAGTGGTTAACAGCTTATGTTTCTCTTGCAGACAACCTGTGTTTGGTTTCCAGAACACATTTGGTGATTCACAACATTTATAATCCATAAATCTAATGCTGTCTTTGATCTTTGTGAGCAAAAGCATGCATGTGGTATATATACATGCATGCAGGAAAAGTACTCATACACATAATATTAAACTTTTGAGCTTATTACTACAACTCTACTCATTGTTAACTTGGTTGCTAAACACATCCTTTAAAGCATAACATTCCATCGCAACTCTCAAAGGCTTATGGTTATCTTGAAGTACAAAATCTCAGTTTCAGAAATTTGAATAGCCTTATCAGTTTAAAGACTGTTCAAATGTCCCACTTAGTATTTTAAAGATAGTTCAAGGTGATTTGTGAATCTGGGAAAATATATTCCTAGGTGGCTATCTTAGAGCAGAGAACTTAATTAACATTGTTTCTTACTCTCTGTCCAAGTCAGTGTGAATTTTTAAGATGATTCTGTGTATACCTGTCTGGCTTAGAACTCAGAATGTAAACTAGGTTGGCCTTGTACTTAGAGAGATCCACCTTGCCTCTACCTCCAAGTGCTGGGATCAAAGACATGTACTAATACACCTGGCTGTATTTGCATTTTATAAACTGTTCTTTCTTATGGGTGGAATCTTCCCTTAAGGATACCTTTTCAATTGTTGTAGTGCTGAGCAGTGGCATTTCTCTTCAGCTGCTTTCTGTATACCGTATATCTGAAATTTGGTTCTAAGTTCATATAACTTGCTTATAGTCTGATTTGTTCATTTCTTCACCAAATTGCATATTTTTCTGCTTTCTCTCTCTCTCATTGGAAATCTGAATGAGAGAATTGAACAAAATCTATGTCATAAGTTGAATGTTAGATTCTTTTGAAATTTCTTCCACTGAATAACTTAGTTATTTACTTTTATATTCCACCTCACACAAATTTTCAAGACACTGGTCAAAAACTACCTGACTCCGTCAGAGTACATAAATGTAGCCAGAATCCAACTCCCCGGTGGTTTCCTTGATCCCCTCTGGAACCGATGTGCTGGGCATCTTCTGTCCTTACTTATCATTATTTTCTTTGGGTATATGATGTTATAGACTTCAGAATCATGGCCCACTAATCTCTGCTTATAGCATGGTAAGGTATATCTATGTAGCCCACAACTGTAAACTCTTCCACATTCTTTTATTTTAATTTATTTTTTTTATTTAGAATTTTTTTTACCGTATCCACCACTGCCCACCTTCTTGTCCTTTTCCAAGTCCTCTCCCAGGCTCTGCCACTCCATCATCCCATCCATTCCCCAGGGAAGGCAAGAACTCTCAAGGTGAGTCAATTCAGTCTGGCATATCTAGTTGAGGTATGACCCAGTTTATTCCCATAGTATCAAGGCTGAGTTAGGTGTTCCTATGTAGAGAATGGGCTCCAAGAAGCCAGTTCATGCACCAGGAATAAACACTGGTCCTACTACAAGAGGCTCCACAAACTTCCCATGCCTTTTGACTGTCACCTACATTCAGAGGATTTAGGTCCTTTCACTGAAGGCACTTTAGCTGATATTTCAGAGTCTGTGAACTCCCAATAGCCCAGGTCAGTCATCTCTGTGGGCCTCCTCCCCATGATTCTGATCCCTTTGCTCATAGAATCTCTCTTCTCTCTATTCAGTTTGACCAAGAGCTCTACCTGGCACTTAACTATGTTTCTCTGTTTCTGCCTATATCAGTTACTATATGAGGGTTCTATAATAGCAATTAGGGTGGTCATTCATATGACTGTAGGGAAAGGCCAGTTAAGGAACCCTCTCCACTATTGTTTAGACTCCTAGTCAGTATCAGTTTGTGGGTTCTTGGGTATTTTCCTAGCAGGTTTGTCTCTAATGCCATAATGACTACCCTTATCAAGATATCCATTTCTTTGTTCTCCCTCTCTGTGGCTCCATCCACTCACCCATACCATTCCTTCATGTTCTCTTTCCACCTCTTCTTACTTCTCCCCCATAAGATCCCAATTTACTTGGGAGATCTTCTCTATTTCTTCTTCCCAGAGGGGTCCATAGATGTCTCTTTTAATTTTCTCCTGTTACCAAGCTGCTTTGGTATTGTGGATTGTAGCCTGGTTATTGTTTGTTTTACACTTACTTTTTTTTTAAATGCTGAGCAGTATTCCATATTGTAAATGTACAATATTTTTATCCATTCTTCAGTTGAGGGGCATTTAGGTTGTTTCCAGGTTCTGACTATTATTAATAATGCTGTTATGAACATAGTTGAGTGGATTTACTTGGGGTAAGAATATGTATCCTGTGGGTATATGCCCAAAAGTGATATCACTGGATTATTGGGTAGATTGATTCCTAGTTTTGTGAGGAACTACCATACTGATTTCTGAAGTGGCTGTACAAGTTTACATTCCCACAAGCAATGGAGGGAGGATGTTTGCCTTGCTCCACATCCCCTCCAGCATAGGCTGTCTGTATTTTTGTTCTTAGACATTCTGACAGGTATAAGACGGTATCTCAAAGTTTGGATTTGCATTTCTCTGATGGTTAAGAAGGTTGAACAATTTGAAATTCTTCTGTTGATCACTCTTCTGTCAGATAAAAAGTTGGTGAAGATATTTTCCCATTCTGTAGGTTGTAGTTTTGTCGTATTGATTAGACCCTTTGCCTCACAGAAGCTTCTCAGTTTCAGGAGGTCACATTTATTAATTGTTGTTTTTGATGTCTGTGCTTATGGTGTTATATTTAGAAAGTGGTTTCCTATGCTATTGTGTTCAAGGGGATTTCCTACTTTCTTTTCTATAAAGTTCAGTGTACATGGGCTTATGGTCAGGTCTTTGATTCACTTGGCCTTGAGTTTTGTGCAAGGTGATAGATATAGATCTATGTGCATTCTTCTACATAATACCATCCAGTTATGCCACCATTTGTTGAAGATTCTATCTTAGTTTACCTTGCATGTATGAGGACTCTGAAAGCCAGCACTAGCACCAAACCTCAGACTTATATACACGTTTCATGAATTTCATGTTTCACTTATGAATTGTGTTAAACAAGTGAAGTAAGAGTCATTTAATGTATGTAGATCTACTGGACATCTGGGTGGGGGAAGCATACTCTCAAGTAGTTCTGGCTCTCCTGGACCTCACTATGTAGATCAGGCTGCCCTTAAACTTACAGAAATCTTCCTCTGTCTCCAGAGTGCTAGGACTAAGGATCTACATTACCACAGACCACAGACATCTGCAAGGTCTTTGGTGATAACAAGCAAGGGCATAAACAGAGACCCCAGCCACAGTAAGACCGCAGATGCAGACATGGCCCTTGGCAACAGCATGGATCTGGATATCACCATAGCCTCAGATGGCAGTGCAAGTCACTCACATCAATATGGCCACCAGTGGCAGCACCACTTACTGGTTTTTTTGGGTTTTTTTGTTTTTTTTAAATTAAGTTCATTTATTTTATTTTATGTGTATGAATGTTTTTCCTATATGCATGTGTGTGATCCATGCATTCTGTATGCCTGATGCCCTCAGAGTTCAGAATACAGTGTTAGATACCTTGGAAGTGACTAGAGTTAGTTTTAATGTAACATATGGATACCAGAAATCAAACCCAAGGCCTCTGTAATATCAACAAATGCTCCTAACCATTGAACTTGAACTATCTTTCCAGTCTTCCTTTTGCTTTTTTAAGTGAAATTAGTTGTAAGCTTTTATATAATATTAGCAAATAATACAATTTTTTTGAAAAGTGCATCCAAGTTCATCTTAAAATCATAAATGGTTGGAAATAACCTTGCACCTTAGACAAGGTACCATTTTGAATTGTTATTATGTCCACAAGTACTTTAAAAGCTGTATTTGGTATAATATTGTAAACCATCCAGTTTTAGAGACCAGAATCTTTCTTTAGATGATTTGATATTTTATGTGACTGTTATAAGCTCATGGTATATCTGTGTTTAAAATTCCAGATATGCATAGTATATTGCACACACCAGAACAAAAAATTTACAAATTGGATATGAAATATCTCTCAGAAGGCTCATAGGTTGGACACTTGATCCTTGGCTAGTAGAGCCAATTATAATGACATGATTAGGAGACAGTAAGATAGTTTAGTGGATAAAGGCACTTGCTGTCAAGCTCATGACCTGAATTCAATCTTCAGGACTCATGATAAAAAGAGAGGACTGGCTTTTAAAAGTTGTCCTCTGACATTATATGTGTGAAATGGCATGGATACACACACCAGATATATTTTTTTAAGAAGTGATTGGGTCATCAGGGTTCTGACCTAATCATTGGAATGATCCATTGACGAATTTATATTATTAGATGATGGTGGAACTTTTATGAGGTAGAAATTCATAGAAGAAAGTAGGTGTCTTGGGTGGGCATATTCTTGGGAGCTATAATTTGTGCTAGGTAGATTCTTCAGTTCATATTTGCTTTTCATTGCCATAACAAGAAACTCTGTATCACCATGCCTGTCATTATGATGTCCTGCCTCACTACATGTCTAGAAACAGTGGAATCAATGACAATGAACTGACAGCTCTGAAACCAAAAGTTAAAAAAAAAAAACCCTTTCCTTCTTTTAAATTCTTTTTCTTTGAATTTCTCCTCAATAACAACACAAAAGTGACTAAAACAAAAGAGGAAGATAATAAATGTGAGAGTCAATGACATTAAAAGGTAGACCCTGTATCAAGCAATAGAGTGAAGCAAAGGCTTAAGTAGACATAAAAATCAATTATTATCATAACTATTGAAAATGTATATACCAGAATCTCAATTATATGTGCTATCTCATTTAATGTTTAGACAACTTGTATTGTCCCAATTTACAGTTGTCTCTTCTAATATACCCCAACACATTAAATTCTTCAAATACTAGATAATTTTTCATTTGGAACTTAAAGTCTAGGTAACAGAATTTCTAGACTTCCCTCATGTCTTTTGTGGGAATATTTACTTTTTGCACATTTCACATCAGTGTATAAAACATTGCATTTGGTAAAAGGGGTAAGGAAGAATGACTTTTGGATCTCCCATACAGAACCATTCAGAAGCAAGCTGTTTGTTTGCTGACTGTTTGGATACCAAAAGCCTACAATTGCCTTATGCAGCACATATTATCAAACATGATGGAAATTGTAAAATGAAAATCTCAGATTTGGATATGGAGAATAACAGTTGATAATGATATGTGTATATATGTTTACATTTTATATGCATATTTAGATTGCAAGTACTCTAAATTATCACTTTCCCTGGATTATATTTATAAAGGTAAATAAATGATTTGTTATCTGAAAAAGTTCAGTTCTTAGTTGTCCTTTATTTTTTATATGCGTGTACATGTTGTTTATGTACAGGTATGATAGAGATTGAATTCAGGTCTCATGCTTGCACAACAAGCATTTTATCTACTGAGCCACCTATGTACCCCTTTAATTTTTACTCTAAAACAGTACAGCTCTACTCTGATTCTCTTCTAATTTCATAGCTCTTTCATATTTTCAAAATGCCACATTTAAAATATAAATAAGTGCAAGTATTAAAGAGCTTTGAGTTATGGTAGGCAGCACCCAGAATAAATATGATAATCTATACGTAGCTAATCCCTGACCAATGACAGTTTCACGTACCATTTTTCAACTGACCAATGATGGTTTCACTTAACATTTTACAACTTTACACTGGTGTGGGAGTGATATGCATTCAGTAGACACTGTGTTCCAGTTTTTTTTTTCTTTTTTCTTTTTATTTTGAGCTTTTCCTTGTCAGTAAGTCACTCTTTGCAGATGGTGGTCAGCAGCAAGCATCTTCAACTCTTCATTACTTCTGTCAGCCATGCAACCATAAGAGACTTGAAACGTCAGTATACTTACCTATATGATATTATACTTAGTAGTTAAGTTTACTAAATGCAGCAAACTAATGATGTTTGTAATTGATAATCAGTTCCTTTGGGAGTAAATCCATTCTAATGAGGTATTTTTTATTTGCTCATATGAAGAATCAGGCTACGTCACTTGGATCAACACCTCTGATTCTGGGTTTTTGTCAATATCACAGCACAGATATTAGTTCATACTTAATAGGTTTTTACCATACTGACTTTTTTCTTTCTATTTTGTTTTGTTTTTTTCAGAAAGAGTTTTGGAGCACCTACACAAAAGCACAACAAGGAGAGACCAATAGAGGAAGTGACTGGTTTCAATTTTATCTTACTTTTCCATTAATCTTTGGCCTCTTCATTGTTCTCCTTGTAATCTTCTTAATCTGGAGATGCTTTCTACGAAACAAAACTCGGAGACAGACAGTAACTGAAAGCCACATTTCTTTCCCTCAACATCTTAACATTATTACTTCACCTCCTCTGACAGATGAAGTCTTTGATAACAGTGGATTGTCTCCAGGCTTTTTGGAATATGTTGTTGGGCGCTCTGATTCTATCTCAACTCGCCTTTCCAACTGTGATCCCCCACCGACATATGAGGAAGCCACTGGCCAGGTGAACTTAAGAAGAAGTGAAACAGAAGCTCATTTAGACCCACCACCAGAATACGAGGACATAGTCAATTCCAGCTCAGCTAGTGCCATTGCTATGGTGCCTGTGGTCACCACCATCAAATGAAGCTGCAAGCCTCTTTTTACTCTAATCATTTCTAAAATACTAATAGAAGAACTTTCTAGCACTTTACCATTACATAAATGTGCATTGACTTATTTTATTAGACTCTTACAGCATACCACTTTATATTTATTGGTTGAATTATCTTTAGTTTTGTATCTTATTATAAAAGTATTATCATGTTCATTTTTACAAGAGGAAACAAGAAGGAAAGATGTGCCCATGAATGTCTTTATGTGCTGTGATAATACACACATCTGTACAAATATGTATATGTATGTATGTATTATGTATACATATATATGCATATAGCCACATGTGCTTCATCCAGTATGTGTATATCTCTTATAAAATTAACTAACTCCCACCACACCACCCATAAAGACATCATTATGTGCAGGAGGGCACCAACACAATGTGCAGGGGGGCACCAACAGTTTATGTGATAGTCAGCATAGTCAGCAACACGTAAAGTTTTCTAACAATTATAGACATTGATTAACCTCCAATTTCTTTCCTGAAAGGGAAAAATACATGTATCCATTTTCAATTTTAGATACATCTCACAGAGAGACTGACAGATTGTAGTGTATAGCAAGAAAATCATTGATCATTAGTAGTATTTAGCTCATTTTGTACTAGGCTTTTTCTTCTTGGCTGAGTACCACATACTGTCCCATTACAATTTGCTAGTGTCTTTGATCATTTCATGCCACTCATATTAATATCTTGTTTGCAAGAATTTCTAAGTAATGGAATAATATATGTATTGATGACAGGGACTAGATACTGTCTACCCCTTTGCTCATTGTGTGATGAGTAATTTTTTTCTTTTACATTTTTATTTTCTCATTGCTACCATAGACACTTCATGACTCAAGAGTTTAGTTAAAAACATTTTAAAAATTATTTTCTTAATGTTTTATACAGGATGAAATCTTATTCTCAAAATTATTAGTACACAATTTTCCATTCAATTATAAGCTGTGATTTTTTTGTGTGTTTATGCTCTGTTGATGGAATATGATTACACAGTGCCTGCTATAGTAGATACACACTAAATTTAGTTTAATCCCACATAGATCTCATAATTGTTGCTATTTTATTTTATTTTATATTCTACAAATTTTAGCTATAGTAGATTTATTTCTTTTCCTTGTAGTAGAGAGAGCATGTTGTGAATGAACTGCCAAAATAAACTATTTCAGAAGAATAAAAACAATGAAATGAGATGTTGCACGTACAAGTAATTTGTGCAATGTGAAGAGCTATTCAAGTATAAGACTAATATTCTTATTGTGCTTCAGGGTGACATTTCTCTCTGTTTCTCTAGAACTGATTAGATCTTTCACATAAAAGAAATAGAGCAGTCTGCTCCATAAACAGCTACTATTTTCCCAATCTGAATATGTGAGATATTCCTTACCTTCTGACATAATCTGGACTGTACAAACACTGTGCCAATGAAAGTACATTTGCCAGTGCAGCATAGGATGAAGAACTGCTGGAAATTACACTAAATATGTGAATTAGTTAATAGGTCTGATAGATGAAAAAAATTATATCTTGCTAATAGTCTGAGCCCAATAATATTGCTTTGAATTTTTTCTGACTATATGATCTTTACTTCCTAATTAAATTTGAAGTTAGAGATCATTTTGATACAGTGTGAAAGAGAAGATATGGATTGTTTATAACCAAAAATCGAGGCTATTTGTGAGAATGTGTGTGTGTATGAGAGACAGAGGGGGAGAGAGAGAGAGAGACTAATATTAGGCTTTAAATGAGACCAATAATTTTCATTGTGGTCCACAGATCCTGTACTGACAGCCTTCCATGGGATCTGTGAAATCAAAACATTTTCAACCTATCTGAAGACATTATTTATCTCTTTATTCTAATTCTCTTAAAATAGAGTTGAACAATAGAAAACAATACAGTCTTCCAATACATCTTTTTTAAAAAGGAAATATATCTATTTTCATAAAAATATATTTATTCTTATTGGCATATTTCTTAACTTTTAGGTGAGCTAGTATTTTATTTTTAAGTTCATTTCTAACATGATAAATATTGATAGATACAAATCTCAAAAAACAAAAGTTCTTTGGAATATAGATTTCCCTGAGCATATAAAGGAGACCCAGAAACAAAAATTTTAAGAGCTACAGGATTAGACAACAACAAAAAACAAATAAATAAAAATCAGGGCATCCTGTCACTAAATTAGGTTCTTGTTCTCATAATGTGATTTTATATTTTGAGGTGTAAATATTGGATTTAACACTTCCTGGACTGAGTGGTGATTCTTAGAACAAAAGCCAAATATTTAAATTGATCTATTGATCAATTTAATGACCGCTATTTAGATTTTTGGTCATGGAAAAGACTACTTCATAGTAAATAATAGCTGGACTAACCATAAATTTCATGGCAGCTTTTCCATGATAATGAAAGAATAATCAAAATGCTTTCTTCATGAAATTTTATTTTATGTCTTTTGGTTGTATTTGAAGACAGTTTAGGTTTCATACTTTTAAAATGCCCTTTGCTAGCCTTTCTGGTTTTATAAACTGGTTTTATTAACATTTATTACAATTAAGGGGCTTATCTGGAATAATACATATTTTTATTTTTTTGCCTTTCTTACTTGATTGATACTGTATTTGCCTTTGATCTTTTTTAATGAAGATTTATTTTTGATGAATATATTTAATACCTTTATAAGCAGTAAATAAATGGAATTAAATGGCTTATATTTAAATAAAAGGATCTGTTCATGGTTTCTGAAGCAGAACGGTTTTCAAACCTCAACCTGCAGTGATTGTGTCTGGAATCCTTGAACTGGCAATTTATGCTTCCCTGCTCTCTATGTCACAGTAAATTCTGTATGCTTTGAGTAAATAAAATGGTTGTTTCTTTTCTTGTTGATGGGTAAAAATGGAGATGTTGTATTTGTTGATTGCTAATGATAACTTCTTCAAGACTGATGATCTGATCCCGTAACTACAGAGGTAGTGTAAATGGCCTGTATTTGATTGGAATACTTCATATTTTCAAATGCTTGGTTTACATTAAATTATGGTATTTAACTTTTTATGCTTGTACTAGCAACAATTTTCTTATGTTTCTGTATTTTTAGTATGCTAACAATATTTTTAAACTCATGATATTATTCTTTCTATCAAATATTAATCATGTAATTAAGTGGATCTCCCTAAATACACATACACACACACACACACACACACACACACACACACACACACACACACACACACACACGCATGCACACACACACACAGTCGCTAGCTTATTTATTAGTCACTTAAGTACACCTAAGATCCCCTCTTAGATTTTGATCTGCAATTTGTCTTCATAATTGATATTTTGTGAATTTGGTTTCTGACAGTCCTTGGTACTGAACCTTTCTTCTTTTGCTTTTTAGCTCCAACAATTTCAAAGCAGTGGTCTTTTTTTTCAGCCTTAGAACTGTTTTTTGCCTACTACTTTACTCGTCTATCCTGACATCATCCACAAAATTTCCTCTCTCTCTCTCTTTCTCTCTCTCTCATACACACACACACACACAATTTCACAATTTTAACTTTTTTTGTTTTGTAAGTAATATACATACCAACATTTCATTTAAAAATATACTTTGATGTGCCCATATGAGTGCTCTAGCTTTTTGTGCATCATAGTTATTATAAAGCTTTAACACCAATGATATTAACACAGTTCAGCACATTCTTTACCAAGGAGAAATACAGGTATACTACTTTTGTGAACTCCAACATTTTTCTAAATAAATTTTGTTTCCTTTTTACTCCAGAGCTGATGATGAAACCCAAAGTCTCTGAGCTAAATCTCCAACCTCTAAAGTTAGGTTCTTACAAGGGAATTTTTTTTAACAATAACATTATTCTAATGTCATCTTAAAATTATGTTTTCTCTGAATCATTTTACATCCGTAATGCTGCTTTCAGGCAAGAGTTGAGGTTAATCAACTTAATTTCTCCAAATCCATGAAATGTTTAAAAGCAAGGACCTCATTGTTTTTTATTATGTCAATTCATCAAACTTTCCAGTTTTCTGGCTGATGTTCTTAGTGTATATATTTTACTATAATTACTATGGTTGTTTGAGCACTTGTATTTGTGCTGGGGATAGAATTCTGAACCTTATGCATGTTCTACTACTAAGTTAGACATAACCAACAAGCTTCCACAAATGTAAAGACAAAAAGTAAACAGGTATTATGGAGAATGTGCTAAATTGCAGAGCTATGAACTATGAAAACTAAAAACATAAACCAGCTTGAGCAGCAGGACCTGCTTCCCTTGGTCCTAGTCTGGTTGGACATGCAAAACCACATCAAAGATCCAGGAATTGAGCTAGGGAAACTGTCTCAGCATTGCCCCAGAGTGACTGAATTATATAGAGATAAATAATGTTTTTCTTACATATCACTCTGAGTTGTGCCTTATTAGCCACTATGATACCTAATCTTGGCTATCAACAACATCTGAAATTAACTAAAACTAAAGAAACTGGGCACACTTGTGAAGATTTTTTTTTCTTGATAGATCATTTGAGGTTAGAAGACCCACTCTAATCCTGGGCCACGTACACCTTGTGGTACCAGGCTGCATAAAAGGACATAGAAGAAGGAAGTTTTTTGAGTGTTTACTGTCTCTCTGGAAACTTCATCTTTCCTATGGCCGAGGCATTACATTTCTGGTATTAGAAGATTTTTCAGGATTCTAACAAGAGACTGAAGACTAGCTATGACATCTAGCCTCAAGGACTGAAAGACTACTGTATTCACTGTATTCTTGGCCTTTCTGTCAGGAGACAGCCATTGTTGGACTAGCCAGACCACAGCCCATAAAGCACTCTAGTACATCCCCTATATATATATATATATAAAATTATATTAACACTGCTCCTCTAGAGAAATCTAGCTAACCTAAAACATACAGGTTGACCTGGAACTTATTTGTAGTTGAAGATGACCTTGAAATCCTGTCACTACCTCTCACATTCTGAGACTTACATGCATGTATAGCTATACCCATTTTTTCCCACCACTGTTATACTGATTGTATAAATTGAAACAAATGATGGGATATATCTGTTGTATGAGTACTTAAAATAGAAGATTTCCATTCAGAAACCCTAATAACTCTGTAAAAGTTTTATTTACATAATACTAACTTGAGTGTTTTGCAGATTTAGATTGCATATGAAAAAATATGTATGCATAACAGAGAACAATGTAACAGTCAGGCCATAGCAGTTAAACTTTTGAAACATTTCTGGTTGGGTTAAGCACAGCTCATACTACACAGTGATTTAAAAACCCAACAACAGTTTATTTCAGTAAATGTAGGTAATGAAGTTAAGTCATTTAAATGCAGAAGGCATAGTATGAGTGATAAGAATGCAAGGTTAGAAACTATAGTCACTGATGGAGAATTCCTGTAGTAGTAGGGATTCTTGGTCTCAGGCGGCCAGAGGGCCAGACCAGGTTGCGCCAGACCCCTTATCAGCCCACCGCTGCTGCTCAGACCCTCAGAAATGATTCAGATACTTATATTAAATTCATGTTGTTTGGCCTGTGGCTCAGGCACATTGCTAGCTAGCTCTTATATCTTAAATCAACCCATTTCTATTAACCTGTCTGCCACGTGGCCCGTGGCTCACCTGTGTTCCTTACATGTTGCTCCTTGGGCTTCAGCTTGGTCTGCCTCTGACTCTGCCCCACTCCTCCTACCTATGCTCTGATTTCTCCTCCTACTTTTTTTTATGGTGTCTGTCATGGGCCAAAACAGCTCCTTTATTTAAAGATTGATATTCACAGCATACAGAAAGGCATTCCCACATCACTTCCCCCTTTCTGTCTAATCAAAAAGGAAGGTTTAAATTTTAACATAGAAAAATTACATATAACAAAATAGCTATCAAGCAAGAATTACAGTTACAATATCTAGTCTATTTGTATTTAGCAAAATTAAAGAAAATACTCTATCATTTATCTTATCTTTATGAATTTAAAGTTTCATATTCAATATACCTTTCAAATAACTAAGAAAAACTATACCTATAACTATCTAATCTTCAACTACATCAAAGACCACAGAAGGATATATTTACCCAAGTAAACTGGAAGTGGAAGCAACATCCAAAATCTAGAAAAGTTCTTTTATAAAGTTGGGGCATTCATCTTCAGCCTATAGGCCCAGAGTCTCTTTTCATTTCAGTGAAGCAGGAAATCTGCTCTGCCATTCACCAGTCACTTCTCCTCGAGTCCTGAAGAATGTCTGACTGTTTTCTCTGCAAAGCAGGAACCTGAAGGACCATCTTGGCTTGTTCTATCAAAGTTCAGAGGTCACCTTCCTATGGAACCTGCATGTCTAGTTTAGACAGCATACTGTCAAGCAGTCAATGCAAAAACAGGTTCTTGTCCAGTGGCTAACCATTGCCACAAAGAAAGTAGACTCTATATGGAGTTTCTTCAATGCCCATATTTCTCTTGAAGTATATTGGTGCTGCCAGGAGCAGACTTGTCTCACTGTCCAGAAGAGTCTAAGTTCTTAAAACATTTTAAATGCCATATTCTGTAGGTCTTAGAAGTATTTGAAGATTACCTACTTAATCGAAATATTTCTTTGTATACCTAAAAATCCTAACTAACCTAACTATAAGTTTGATTATCAAAGGTGATTATTAACCTTCATTTTTTAATTATACTTTATAATTTTAAATCAGTTACATAAACATCATACATTAAACAAGAATAGAAAAATACATGCAGCATAACAAAATTGACCTTAAATTTGTATCAGTAAACCAAAATCCATACCAATGTAAAACATTTTGAGACTAACAGCTGATTTCCTGATCTAAGTAAATTCAATAATCTAAACTTTTAAAAAATCATTCATATATAATATCCCCTTTTTCTTCTTAGAAAGAGATTGAATATGACTATTAACCATTTATAATGAAAACAAATATTTAGAAACAATATTTTGGGAATTTGGGCGTAGTTTTTCATTACTACTTCCTGCTGATTAAGGGACATTGAAAATCTCACGGGTTGTTGCGACTGGATCATAATCTACAGTCTTGAAGCTGATACGGCCATCTCTTCCCATCAGAGATTTTCTTCAGGGGGTCTTGGTTGATGAAACCATATTTGTCTGGAAGCAATCCACAGGTACTCATCTTCTGTGGAAACAAAAGCAGAACGCTTCCAAAGCAATAAATCCTTAGACACAAATTTCAAAATAAAAATACCTTTAAAATATATATTCTTGTTTAACTTAGTAGCCTTTGTATTTGCAATCCATTGTCTTTCTGCAGTTAGCTCATTAACAGTTAAAAAATTAAAAGAAAATACAATAACAACCAAAATCCAGATTTTGTGTCTATTTTCCATCTTTACATGGCGTATTATATTTTCATTACTCTATTTCTCTTTTTAAAAACTTTTTTAACCTTTTTTTCTTTTCTCTCAGAAGCCTATGTACCTTTTACACACATTGTAACCTGTTTACAGGGGTTTTTTATCTTAATCTTTTTTATTTTGAATCCTTAATTATCTTTCGACCAGAAGAGCTTTTAAAATACAATCCCTTAAAGAGCTATATAGTTTTTGTAGACAAAGCTGAATCAGTAAGTTCTCTTAATGGAACCGTGTCTGTTTGTGGCCATCAAACAGAGCAAACCCAAGAAATTGCCATTACTAAGAAACCATTTTTGTTTCCTTTTTGTTCAAAATAAACAGAAATCTAAAATCAATCACATGCTACTGAGTCTTCTGTGACTTGCAGCTTACACTGCCTGCTGCCAGTCCACTGGCGCCATTTTGAATGTGACCTGGAAGCCACCCTTTCTTTGTAAAATGACCCACTTTGTATGCACAATTTGGAAGCTGCCTTGGATCAGTTTCTGTGATCTAGAACCCTTTCTAATATTTCTCCGGCTTTAAGTGGATACTCAACCCACATTGGGAAGCCATCTGTAGTAGTGTGGTTTCTTTGTCCCGGGCAGCCAGAGATGGCTCACCTGTGTTCCTTACATGTTTCTCCTTTGGGCTTCAGCTCCGTTTGTCTGACTCTGCCCCACTCCTCCTACCTATGCTCTGATTTCTCCTCCTACTTTTTTTATGGTGTCTGTCATGGGCCAAAACAGCTCCTTTATTTAAAGATTGATATGCACAGCATACAGAAAGGCATTTCCACATCAAATTCCAATGCTAAGGTTGTATATTTTCTTCATAATTTTTAAATACTTAGAATATACTTATAACAAGTACAATTTGAATGTTATAACAAGTTTGGTTTTGCTTTAAGAAAAGTTGAATAATAGTAATAAAAAGGTCTGAATGATCATTTTTTCTACTCTCTTATTAAAATCCTGTCTTATCCCAGAAGATTCTAAGTATGGTCTAAATGGCCTCTGTCCAAAGTTGTTTGATTATTATTGTTCATGTCTCTTCAAAGTATATATGTTGGGACCCTATTGGCCAAAGTGATCTTAAATAGAGTATTTCGGATGTGATTGAATTCATTCCTTTTATACATCAGTGTAAATGCATGTACGAGAAGAAAACCATCAGGATAGATATTAAAGTTCCAGGGAATGTTTTACAATAAATAGCTAAGAGTACAAGATAGTTAACCTATAATTATTTTAAAATAATGTGCAGGGACTTGCTTCTAGAAAAGAACCTGAGTTTTATTCCCAGAATCCACATCAGGCAGCTCAACTGCCTAGAACTCTAGCTCCAGAACATCTAACAACATTTCTAGCCTCCATGGACACCTGAATTAATGTTCCCATACCACCCACATCTACATGTTGCACAAATAAAGGAAACTCAGGGCCAGTTTCTGGGAAAAGCAGAAATATTAAAGAGAATAAACACCACAGTCAGATCTCACCAAGCTGTCTTCCAGATCCCTCAGACTCATTCCTCCTGGCTTCTTCTGCCTGCCCTGTCTTTCTATATCTGTCTTAAGTACTTTTTTGCTCAGTTAAGGCATGGCATCACAACTGCCTGCCTGGGAGCCAAGAACTCCTTCTGTAAACTAAGATGACCATGATCTCAGATTGGAGTAAGGGTGTAGGTCACCACTCCTGAATACTCCATGTGCTTAGATTAAAGGTATAAGTTACCACTGTCAGATCCTCCTAGACTGACTGTGGATAGATCACTCTGATATCTCCTAAAATAGAAAACTGATAAAAGACCAAAACCCAACACAATGTACAAGAAGCTAAATATATAAGTATTTATTCAGCATAGGATTAGTAACAATAGAATAGTCCCTTATTTTTTGTTATTCATCTGTCCCATATAAGGTGGCTCTTCTGATATGATACAGAGATTTTGTATTTTCCTCTAACAAGTATGTTTGAGTTTATAGAAGGAGGGAGCCTCACTCCAACCCTAAAGCTAGCTTTAAATTAATTAAGCTGGGACTAAAACTTACAAAACTTTGTAGAGATAAAGCAATGAGATTTTACCCTATGAAGTATACTGATACCAATAGTTTCAATATTCTTTTGCTTATAAATTTTTGTGGATAGCCTCCAGTTTTTGTTTTAGATGTCTAGATGTCCAAGGTCTTTTTACTTCTTGAAGATGAGTATTCCCAGTTTTCTGTAAAGACAAAACAGAAACCTGCCTCAACACTTTGTTTTTTCTTACAATTTTAGAATTGTAATTTAAGAATTGTAATTAAAGAATTGTAATATGGGTGGATGAGCTATCAATTGTTAGTTTGATGAAGTTTCTCTAGTTTAAATCAAGTCTTTATTAATTTTGATGGTATCCATAATTTTTTTCATCTGTGGAAACAAAAGCAAAACCCCTTCCCAAACTTAGTACATATTCTGGCTTTCATTCAGAGGTTAGTACATCTTTAAAGTTAAACAGGCTGATTTAGTTCATCTGTTTTTCTATATTCCAGTGCCTTTTAGCAGCTGTTGTTCCTTTCTCATTAGCACTGAGAAAATTCAAAGTTAATAATGCATTATGTAGTCTATCTCTGGGGGTCTTTGTTATTGATTTTTGTTTATTTAACATATCCTTTAGAGTTCGATTTGATCTCTCTATGACTGCTTCCCCTGTAGGATTGTATGGTATTCCTGTAATATGATTTATATTATAATAAGCAAATTTTTTTCATTTTACTAGAGACATATTCTGGAGCATTGTCAGTATTAATTTGTAAAGGTATTCACATGATAGCCATGACGTTTAGCAAATGTGTGATTACAGAATCAGCCTTTTCTGAACTCAAAGCAGTTGTACATTAAAATCTTCACAGTGTATCTATTGTATGATGGATATATCTTAATTTTCCAAATTCTGTAAAATCAAATACATCCATCTGCCACATTTAATTTCTATGTATACCTTTAAGATTACTTCCTGCTGGCAATGGAGTTTGGTTATAGAATGAACAGGTGGGACATCTTTTTACAATTTCTGTGGCTTGTTGCTGAGTGATAGAGAAATCTTTTGCTAATCCTAGCAAATGTGTGATTACAGAATCAGCCTTTTCTGAACTCAAAGCAGTTGGCCATTAAAATCCTGATGGACATACAATAATTTCCCAAATTCTGTAAAATGAAATACATCCATTTGCCAGATTTCATTTCTATGTATACCTTTAGAATTGCTTCCTTCTGGCAATGGAGTTTGATTATAGGAAGAACAGGTGGGAAACCTTTTTACAATTTCTTTGGCTTGTTGCCAAGTGATAGATAAATATTGTTTTTATTTCTTTGCTATTGACATGATGCTTTTAATGAAATTCTGAGACCTCTAGTACATTTCCTATTAATAATTTATCAATTTCAACATTATCTTGTGCTAAAGAACCTGGCAGACCTGTATGGGATCAAATGTGTGTTTTATAGAAGGGATGATTTCTAGTCCTGATTATTTCTTGTAACTGAATAAATAATGAAATTAATTCTGACTCATCATCAATAAAATCAGCCGTTTCAATGTGTAGAACAACACTTTCTGCATACTGAGAGTCAGTGACTATGTTAAGAGGTTTGGTAAAGACCATTAATGCCATCACTATAGCATATAATTTTGACTTTTGAACAGAATTATAAGGGCTTTGAGACACTTTACCAATTTTTTTTCTGATTTGTAACCTGCCTTTCCTGATTTGTTCGCATCAGTATAAAATGTAGGGGCTCCAGAAATTGGTTTATCTCATACAACACAGAGGAAGAATCCAATTAGTTTTCTTTAGAAACTCAAATATTTTGCTTTGAGTATATTTGTTGTTAATAGCTCCCAAAAAATTACTGCAGACTCTTTGCAAGGGTTCACTTTCTACCCATAATTCGTCAATTTCTTCATTAGTTAAAGGTACAGCAATTTCTGCTGGGTCCATTCCTATCAGTTGATGAAGTATTAATTTTACTTTAAAAATAAGTTCAGAAATCTTTTCCACATATGCCTTTAATTTCTTAATGGTTTATGTGGAAGAAATATTGATTCAAATATAACATTATCCTTTTGCATTAAAATTACTATAGGAGAATGCTTAGAGGGCAAGATAACTAGAATGCAATTAAGGTCTGATCCATATGTGCATCGTATAATTTCTTTTCCACCAAAGCCAATTCTTTCTCAGCTTCAGGTGACAATTCTCTCAGAATATTTAAGTCCTTGTCATCATTTAAGGTTTTGAACAAATTATTCAGTTCGTCAACTTTAATTCCAATAGTGGGCCATAAATTGGCAATGTCTCCTAGTAGTCTTTGAAAATCATTGTCTTATATCTATCTCTCCTGATTTGTACATTTTGGAGACTAGTTTTTTGTTGGCCTATTTTATAGCCTAAATAATTAATGGAATCTCCTCTTTGTATTTTTTTCTGGGGAAATCTGTTATCCCCAAGTGGGCAAATTTCTTTTAACTTCTTCAAAATTTTTTTCTAAGGTATCAATATTTGAATTGGCCAAAAAGATGTCCTCCATGTAATGATAAATTATAGATTGTGGAAATTTGTTCAGTTTTTGTTCTACTGGCTTTTGTACAAAGTACTGGCACAGAGTGGGACTATTAAGCATTCCTTAAGGTATCTCTTCACAGCCTGAGAACTATTATAAGTGGGCACTGTAAAGGAGATTTTTTTCTTTGTCTTGTTCTTGTAAAGGTACTGTAAAGAAACAGTCTTTGAAATCAATAACAATAATAGGCCATTCTTTAGGTAACAAAGAAGGCAAAGGAATCCAAGATTGTAGAGAGCCCATTGGCTGGATCACCTTGTTTATCACCCTTAGGTCTCTTACCATTCTCCACTTTCCAGATTTCTTTTTAATAACAAATGCAGGAGAATTTCAAGCGCTGGTTGATTCTTCTATATGCTGAGCATTTAACTTCTCCTGTACTAGCTGCTCTAAGGCCTGCAATTTTTCTTTTGTTAGGGGCCTTAGATGAACCCATATAGGCTTCTCTGTTAGCCATTTTATAGGTAGTGCTGTGGGTGTTTTTGAAAGATAAGCAGCTGTTTTGCCTTTTTTTGTATAACCTGCAGTAAATCTCTTCCCCATAAATTTGTAGCTATATCAGCCATATATGGCTTTAATATTCCTCTCTGTCCTTCTGGTCCTATACATTCAAGCCATCTTGCACTCTGTTTTACCTGGGATATTGACCCAATACCCAAAAACTGAACATTTACCTCCTGAAGGGGCCAAGTTGGATGGCATGACTCTGGTGAAATTATTGATACATCTGCCCCTGTGTCCAATTAGCCTTCAATAAGAACATCATTTATTTTCACTTTTAATTTTGGCCTTTGTTCATTGATAGATGCTTGCCAAAGTATTCACTTTATAATTTTTCCTGAATTTTTTTCTTTTTCTATAGATTTTCTATCATTCAATGTAGTATGTCTTTTTAAAATAGGTTTTTTTAAAAAAAATTGTTCTGGGAAGGTGTTTCCTTCACAACGGCCAGGTAAGATTGGATTAGATTTGATATGGGGCTTTTGAAAGCCCCCTTGTGGCATTTCCTAAGGGCAGAAAGTTACCTTGTCTGTCACTTGTTGATCTGCAGTCATTAGTCCAGTGTCTTCCTTTTCCATACCTTCTACATATTTCAGAAGGGAAAGATGTTCTCTTGGGATTATTCCTACCAAAGAATTGTTTCTGGGAAGGCCTTTTTTATAATCTATTTTTATGTGACCTTCCTTTCCACAATTGTAACATTTGACATTTTGATTTTTTTCCTTATACCTCTTGAAATAAGCTCTCCTATGCAGTTATCATCACTGACATAAGACTCCATATTAATTATCTCATGAATCTAGTCCTCCAAAGGTGCTGACCTTGCTTTTAAAGGTCTAAGTAGTTTTCTACATTGTGCATTGGCATTCTCACAAGTCAGTGATTCAATGATTATTTGCATGGCTTCTGAGTCCAGTACCATTCTGTTTACTGCTGCAGGTAATCTGTGCAAAAAGTCTGTAAAAATTTCTTTGGGACTTTGAATTACTTTAGTGAGTGTTTCACTTTTCTTGCCTATTTCTTCAATCTGGTCCCAGGCATTTAAAGCTGCCATGCAACATAAATCCAGAGTATATTCATTGTATAAAGACTGTCTTTCAATATCAGCATAATCTCTCTCACTAAGAAGTTGGTCTTGGGAGACTTATATGCCTCTGGCCCTGCTTCTTTGTTCTACTGTTTTAGCCTCCACCCTCCACCATTATTTCCATTGTATAAGTGGCACTGCCTCTTAAACAGCTGTAACCACAAATAACCAATCTTTAGGGGGGACCTTGTTACAGCATGACCAAGAGTTCAATATTTGTTTTACAAATGGTGAATGAATCCCATATTTTACAATTGCTTCCTTTATGGTCCATAATTCTAACATTTGTACTGGAGCCCAGCTAGATTCTATATCATCTTTATCATTCTTCATTTTTTAAAAGGTTACTGGGTATATTAATGTTGTCTGTTTTTGTCTAATTTTAAGGTGAAATAAAAAGATTAAAGAAGTTAGAAGGGAGAAAAGGACCTAAAGAAAGCATTTGAATGTCAGAGTCAGAGACTTACAGGGAGAGTGGAATAGGAAACATTTCCTTTGAAATTGGAAATATGTTGTGGGTCTGATAAACCAATCAAATTCTACACACTTTCTTAATTTAATCTCCATTTTAGCATCCATTTATACACACAAAGATTATTCACAAGCTTAGTGGCTCAAAATGATATATATGTAGTCCCTCACTGTATTGTGTGCCACCTTGATTAATTATGTTTTACTAGGAAGTTCTCACATGGTCATGCTAGGGTAGGAGTGAGCGAGCAAGAAAAACCAAGGCAGAGTCTTAGGTCTCAGTCTTAGAAAGGAAAAAAAAAACTTTATTCCAAGTGCGTGGGACCCACTGTGATTGAAGCTTTTATAGGGCAGGAAGTAGGGGGTCAGGAATGTGGTTACCTGCACCTGTGTAGGTAACCATGGTAACCACATAATCTGGCAGACAAAGCTTTTCCAGAACAAACAGATACTTAGTTAAATCTTATCACATTGGACAGAAACTCTGTCAACATCTTGGGGATTTTACAATGCTCTGTCGATATTTATCATGTGGTGGGGGCTGTTGTGCACAATCTGGAAATCCCCCTTCACAGTCAATGTCAAAAGCTTGCTAGTGTTATTTGAAAGATTAGTATTGGGAGGAGCATGTAACATGATGCACTCAGAAAACTAGAAATTAATTTTGAGCTGCTGACAGAGAATAGAAATGGATCTGTTAACAATAGGGGCATCTTTAAAGAATCTATGTGTCTTGAGATCACAACTTGCTAACTGGATATTGATAGAAGACTTCTCAAATTGAGAGTTCCAAGAGTATTAAATAAAATTCAAAGTTAATTATGATGTAGTCTGGGATCTTGAGTTCTAAAATGCCATTTTCACCACTTCCAGTTGTGACAGGGCAAGACAGTGCAGAAGTCACTCCAACTTGCATTTTTGCTGAGGCCATTCCATGTTTAACTAGAATTTGATCTCCTTGATGGATAATCCCATGTAAAATTACCCAACTGTATTCTATGAATCAAAGATCTGGATGGCCTTACCTAATTTAGTTCCTTTTAAAATTCCCTATTTGTGTGTAACAACCACACCTAATATCTCATCTTAGTTTCTGGGAAACTGCTTGCTTCTAAGAACACCCACCAGTGAGATGGCAGGATGTTTTGTTGTTGTTGTTGCTCTTTTGCTTTCCAAACCCTGAACACTCTGGGCCTCATTTTGGTACTGGACTGCACCTGAGTGTAGTATCAGCTGGCTGAAATACTTTCAATTGAACATACACTGTGCCTCAATGGTCATCTCTTGTTGACTTCTCCTAACACTATTCACTACACTGGTGTCAACTCCATATTCAACAGTGGGGTGGATGCAAATTCAGAAGAATAGGAACACCAGTAGGTAAGGATCACTGGGAGATGTCTTGGAATCAAACAACAACTAAATTTAGTTCATGTTCTGGGCTTAGATTCAGGATCAAAATCTAAGTAATCTGTCTAGAACTTGCCTATTTCCATTTTATTTTGAGGAACCTGGACTAATGTCTCTTCTGATTCCTTTTGTTCCTATGCCAAGAATCATCTTCAGGCCCTTTTGATTTCTGCCCATTTAACAATACTTTCTAAATGCTAATTTCTAAATGTGATACATTTTATAGAAACAATTAACAAATGAAACTTAATATATTTATTATAGAACACTGAATGTCATCCATCTTACTAAGAGGAAATTTATGCCAGTAAAGATGGAAGATAAATGAAAATATCATTTTGTGTGTATCAATAGAATTCAATAAATTTCCAGAATTTTTTAGTGAATGTCAAATTTAAGTTGGTTTGAACTTCATAAAATTTAATTTCAAAAATATTTTTCATCAAAATAAGCAGAAAATTATATAATGCAAAGAATTTTATGCAACATAGAACATATCAAAAATCAACAATCTCGCATCATGAACATACTTAGAGAAATATTTATAGAACTTAATAATGAATTTATTTTGTGAAAGTTAGAGGATACTTGAACTTTAATGGGCTGCTCTTTATTGTCAGATTTTTACCTTTTCATGAGGTTTGATTACATGTATTGTTCAAATCATGAGAACATCTTTAACCAAGGAGACATCATTCTATGTATGATTCCTGAAGTTTTATATGCAGAGAACTATGGGTGTTTGTTCCTCCTATAGATAGCTATAATCATCACTGAGATATTTTTTCTTTATTGTTCCACAGTCCCTTAACTGAAACAATGAACAATTTCACTATTGCTTCCCAGAATGATTATTTTATGTCATACAAATACCATTGCTTTCACATTCTTGATTTCCACTGCCCTCTCCCCTCACTTCTCCCGAATGAGCACATAAGAGCTCCCTCCACAGAAATGCTTTTCATCTAGGGATCTCAGTGACTCTTATTGTATGCATAAGGAAAGTTAGTGATGCTTACATAAAACGATGGTAGAAAAACATGAAAATTGTCTCTTTAGAATTATGCCTTATAAATTATTTGTATTTTTTCTGTGAAATCTTGCAAGTTTAAGTATGTTACAGTTAATTTGTAATTCACAAAAGTATTGACTGTGCTACTGGAGCTCTCAGGCTTTTTAATTTAAATCAAATAAATTTTAGTCTGATTCAGTACATGAATGAGAGTTTTTCAGGCCTAAGCATAATGAATTGATATTTCATTTTTAAAAATGTTTTTGATTGATTTTGATTGTTTTTGATTTGATTGAGTTTCACATCATGCATTTTGATCCCATCTTCTCCCCTTTTGTTTATATCCACCCTCCACTCTTGCAACCTCTCCCAAAACAAAACAAAATAAAAAAATCAAAACAACCACTCCACAAAGAATTTGTCTTCCTTGGCCTGTTGGGCAAAGAACTGCCCTTTCCTTGACTGTCCAATCCAGATAAGAAAGACTAAAGATAGATTCTGCTAAAATCTGCCAAGTCAGGATAAGATGGTTTCTGAAAATACTCTGCTTCTGAAGAGATCTGTCAGACATCTTCGGCTTATAGCCAAAAATGTGGGTATTCCAAATTTGCAGAAAATCTGTGGGTGACATTCCAGGCAGCTGATTGTCACTGTCCTCTCATACTAAATTTCAAAAGTTATTTGCTCACACTTTCAGCTTATTCGGGTAACATTTTTCTGTTCAGGTCTTTCATAGGGTTGAAGACTAGATAGTTAAAGGTACTACCATCTCATATCTTAGCTAAGAGCATTCAGGTAGTAGATTCATATTATTCAAAATAAACAGCTTTAAAGCAATCTCTGTATATTGCCACTTTTCAATATTTTGGACATTTAAGATATACTTTTTTTGTTAGTTGTATTTTGACCTTGCTTGTGTTATTTTCCTTTTCTATCTCCTGAACATTACCTTATAATTGTTTCTATTGTATATATACATATATATATATATACACACACACACACACAATATATATATATATATATATATATATATATATATATATATATATATATATATATATGTTTAAAAGTTCTTCTTTAGATAAAAGGGGAAGATGTAGTGAGGATCAGGCGGTATGCACCTTGACATAAAGGACCCATGTACAGGGAGTGGCTAAGTCAGTTTAAAATGCAGAGCATGCTCTGTTTCTAACCTGTTTGTTTCCCACATTCTTAGGAAGAGGACACCCTTGCCACGTGGAACAGTTCAAAGTTTCAAGAATTGTCTTAATGTTCAATCTTATATCAGTGAGAGTTTCATATAAACAACTAAATGAATATTAATTCTTGATATAATCAGTTACCAGCAAATAATTCATACAATAATTTTGCCTCTCCTTATCCCTCTCACTGATGAGTCTATAATAGACTTCTCCTTAAAATTCTCTTTCTATAGAGTCTTTAGTCATCTATAGTGTCTTTAGACTTCTATAGAGTCTTTTAGACTCTATTAGACTCTTTTAGAGTCATAGCACAAGACTTTGAAAGCCATCAGGTCTAGGCCGTTCTGATAGTTAAAATATATCTGTGATTCTAACTAACTAACTTCATAATACTCAGACACCCCAATGTTCTCATATCAGAATCACCAAATTTATCTCACAGCTAAACTTATATATCTTTTAACCTGTATTTAAGGGGTTTTTTAATGAATTATTGGGTGGCCACAGGCATGGGTTCAGGGTAAGAAAATGGATTCCTCTCATCTGGTTTGGCCAAGCTATAAATGATTCCATTTTATTTTACTGAGTTTTTTTCTAATTTTATAAAAATAGCTGGTATTGTATATCTTTAATCCTTGCACTTGGGGGACAGGGGCAGAAAGATCTTGAGATCAAGGCCAGCATGATCTTTTACAAGGTGAGTTCCAGGACATCCAGGACTATTATGCAGAAAAATTATGCCTCAAAAAATGCAAAAATAAAAATAAGATGACCTCAGTCTCCACTGGACAGGACAGCACTGTAGTAGCTCTGTTTTGAAATAATTTATTCCACTCAGTATTTGTTCTCACTTTTATTTATCAGGTCTACATTTAGTTTTGGTCATTTCCATTTTGTTTTTATTTTCCTTGGGTATAAGTAAAAATTAAAAATAAAAACTTGAAAACCACTAATGAGGGTCACATTAGTGACTATTTCATTTATTATTAAAGCTTTCCTTTTAAATTGGCATCTAGAAAAGGTTCTGTTACATTCAAAGAGCCCACATCAGCAGAAAAAGAAAGTGCTATTTGGGTGTATCTGTCATGGGAGAAAGGAAATGAGGAGAATATACTGATGGTTGGAGAGGGTCTTGAATGAAACAGGAGAACACAGGAAAAAAAGAAAGTCATCTCACTGACTTAATTGTCTTAACAACTGAGAATCAAATTAATGATATTTGCTTAAGTCCTTTCTCCCTTCCCAACTTTAAGCCTATATATAGTTTTCTTGAATCTCAAAAAGAAAACCCCTTTACAGTAAGTGTGAGAGGAGTGGACAGGCCTTTGAGTTTTCTAGAGGCTTTCTCTCTTGATTCAGGTGAGCTTTAACTTTGGAGTCAGGGTAGAGTATCCATACCATCACATAAAACGTCTACTAAGTGAGTCACTCTAGGTTCTTCTTGCATTATAAATTTAAAGTGTGAAATTCACTGATCACAAAGTGACAGTTTTAGAAATTATATTACAGTTCTTTAAGTAGGTATTTATGAGAGAGAAAGAAGATAGAGACCTTGTACATTAAGAGCAGTTTCCATAAAAATGTAAAAATATTAATTTTGTAGAATTGACAAATTATTTAAATGACTATGACTTATATATTAGAGTGAATGATTGAGCAGTGAATCTGAAAAGCAACATTTAGAAAGTGAAATGCCAAATCATTGTCTCTCTACAGATTTTGAAGTCTTTGAAGGAAATTAACATAAATAAAGCCATTTTTGAAAGTTCTACTTAAATCACATATTTCATATTGTTAATCAACAGTTTGGAGAAATAGAACAATATGTATTTTATAAATTAAACTAAAATGATAATATTTCTATAATCTGTATGTTAGTATAATCTGTGTTCAATGAAAATTTGGTGTCACTGTTTCTCTTAAATATGAAAAAATTTTGTCCTAAGATTAGGCTATCCAATAAAGTTTAAATATTGCAAAGTGTTACCAGATAATGTTCTAGGATATACGATAATAATTAATCTAAATATTGTACTCTTTATTATCACAAAGAAGCACCTAGATTTTGTTCTAAAATTAACTGAAAATTGAATAACTCTTCATCATAGGATTTTTGTAATTTTTGTAAACTCAGTCCAGAAAAACAAATGGAAAACCTCTTCTCCAACCAAACTACAACTAAAAAAATGTTATAACCTGAAGCAACAGAGCTGTAGTTTCCCAACATTATTGCCCCATTCCAAAGCTTTGACCTAGAAGATAACTTTGATTGATCAAGATCGCTCTTATTTGTATTTCTATTTCAATGTAAACTTTATACACAATAACTCATAATAACCTCCTAAACCTGTATGTCAGTTAATCTAGACTGCCCTCCTTTACATGACATGAATCAGATGTTAGAAAACTACAGATAAAATATCACATCCTAAACAGAGAATTATTTTTCCATAATGAAGACCACCATGGCCCACTAAAATTAGTATTGAAGTTATTGTCTAGCTTGCCACTATCCTGAAACACACTCAAAAACTTTTGTTTTCTATTTTATTTAACAGGTCAAATCAATCACTGCCAAGCCATTATGGATATTAGGATAAATAAGACTCTTGGCCTTATAACACTGCTATATAATGATATGAATAATCAATCTAAAATATATTTTCCCATTATATTTTGAAAAAAATTATAATTGTACAAAGTAATGTAAATATCATTGTCAACCTAAATATGTTTTAATTATTTATTAAATAGATATCATTTTTAGTGTATAAAATGTACATAGAGTAGTATAGTAAATTCCTATGTTTATATTTTCCATTATGAGTAACTATTATCTCAATATAAAATAATTATTTTCATATTATCATTTGGTTTGAAGAAACAAGACATTTTGTTATTTTAGAATATTTCAAAAGACATTGTTTAAATATTTCTTTAAGTTATATAAATGGAAAGACACTGCAGTAACCTTAAAAATTATTTTGTTGTCAAGTGTATGCTTTGTTTCATATGAGTGATTATGCCTAAAAGACATTTTGAATAAAGTGGTAATTAACACAAAATAGAGCTTTAAAGTGAAAGGGGCTTTGTCTTCCAACTGAATCAATAAATCTTTAGTGTTACATGTCAGGATTCAAGGAGATCTCAATTTGTTTTCTCAAGTCAATTTTATGCTATTGTTTTAGTTATAATAAAACAACTTTCAATTCTCACTTGTAAATAATAAATCAACTTGTAAAAATGCTTTAGTTATACATATGTCCCAAGTAGACTAATTCCATAAATTTTATGTTTCTGGTAAAATTATACAAGACTTCTAAAATACTTTTAGCATTGATGGATTTTTTTAATGTTGTGATCTAAAGAACTAAGTTTTTTCTTTTAAATGATGATTTTGCATTTATAAACAATGACATAAAATAAATTAATAATTATTGCTATATATTTGGCAATTACCTTCTGTAGAAATTGTATGTGTTAGCATTTCCAGCATCTCTAGCTGCTTCCAGAGTCTTATACCCATGCATTCCTTGTCAAGATTCAGATATTGTACTAGTCAGCCAGGATCCTTCCTATGGAGGTGCATTCATTGCCAGTACTCAAGAAAATACCTATACAGCCCAGAGTTATGTAGTCTGTGTTACATGAAATCTAAGAGTAGGCACTAAATCCCCTTATTAAATTTGTTAAATGCAAGTCCCTCACCCCCTTTTGTTCTCTCTCCATAAGCTCCATGAGGTTGCTCTGTGCCTGATGCCTACTTTCTCTCTTCCCCTCTCCCCCAATGAAGCTTTCTACATGAGTACTGTTTGAATGACATCTTTGTCTCTCATTTACTATTACTGCCTCATGTAATTTATGTGTTTGTTTTGTTTTTGATTTTGTTTTGGTTCCCTGACTGGCTCTCCTGGCTGTCTGAGACAGGCCAGGACCCTGAAACCTGGACCACCCATGACAGCCCTACTTTCCCACCTAATGAATCTCTGGTACTCCCCATTTAACATCAGTGATTCATCCAACATCAACACTTCTCCACTTCTGGCCATTTCCAATGAGTGAGTCCTTATTCATAAAGTACAATATTTTCCTTCTTTTCTTGAAGTCCTGGTACCAGGTGCTTGTGTCTTATTTGGGCTTCTCATCTCAGTCCTCACAGTCTTTCTGGCCCTGCTCTGTGACTGGTATATTACATGGCAGCTTGTGATTTCTCCTCTATCAGATTTCTCAGTCCTTTGGATCCCTGCTCCGTGTCTGACAAGTCACTCAACATCCTGTGCCCTAACCATTCCCACTGAAATAAGCATTCCAGCAAAGCTGTGTGCTTAATATCCTAATTAAAGGCTTCTGAACTCATCCACCTTTAAAGTCAGACTTGTACCCGTACCCAGTATCTTTGAAACTTCTGCTGGAAATCCAAAATATCCAAGTCCCTTACCCAGATTTCTTGGGCTGTTCACTTGTCACTCTCCCTTTATCTGTCCTTTCTGCTCTCCTCTCCCACATGCCTGGGAGACCCATAGTTTAGGCTCTAGCTTACTGGATTCCTACTTTATTACTTTCTCCCTCCCTGTTTTTGTTCTTACTGGCATCTCATGTTTTGCTCAAAATGCCTTGTTTTTCTGATCTGTCTCTGCTCCCTCCCTCCTGTGGCCAGTAGAAGTGAGAGACAAGGAATTGGCTGCTCCACTTCCAGTCTTCAAAACTAGCTGCTACTCTGTTTCCCAGTATTTTCCATGCTCCAGGCTGGGGCTTCTGTCTGGACCACTCTGTTTCCTAGTCTCCTCTATAGCATTGTCTCCTAGCTCTGGTGCATGAGTGTGAAAGTTTCCAGGGAAAGTTTTGTTTTCTGTCTGTTAAAAAGTTTCTTTGTGTGTGCAGATGGAAATGTGTGAAGTATAGGGCCACATGATTATTTTTTCTGACTTATTTCATGTGCTTAAGATTTTGTGTTCCATTTGTCTTGAGAAACAAGAAGCAAACAAACAAATATGTGACTGTGTGAGCAGGCACCATCTTGAATAAGGTCAAAGACAGAGACGTTAGATAACTTCATACCTGTCTTTGATGAGGATGACCATGTGGGCAGGAACCATCTTGAATAAGGTAAAAAAACAGAAGAGTCATGTGACTTCATTGGAAACTTTTGTCTTTTTAAAATGTGTATGCTTATTTTGTTGGGAAGTTATCTGTGTTTTTTGATGTGTTCATTTTGTTGCAAGCATAGAAATGAAACAGAAATGGTTTAGATATTATTGCTATCTCTGCTGCTATCAACAGCTGGCCACCACCTACTGCTGCTGTGACTGCATTTATGGTTAGGACTCTCTGAGTTCTCATCACTGGATTTTGGTTAATAGGAGTTCATTTGTCTTTTTATGCAGATAATATTAAATTGTTTTACAGTATTCTTCTTATTGAAAAGGTATCTCTAGAGTTCTATTGTGCCTCTCCCTTCACTAGACCCAGGCATGCTTATTTAAAATTTTCCCCTATATCACTCCGTCAGTCTGTGCCCTGAAACAGGGACAGAGAAAAGAAAGCAAAGCAAAACAGCCAAAAAATATTAAATGTGGTCTATATAAATATTCTTTACCTTTGGATTTATAAATTTATATTAGGTAAGGTTACAATCTGTTAAAATTTTAATTGGTTAAAATTAATAATTCCAAAAATTGATAATTGAATGCATTGGGGTAAATTTAAAGAAACAATATGGTATAATTCCATTTTGGATTGCCACCATTTTTAGTCAGCCACATGACTGGCTGACATTTTGCTAGAGTTAGAGAAGGTGGACATCATGGTCTGCTACATGTCTGGCACTCATCTTTGTTAAGTTTATAAAAGATGGATGTCTATTATTTCACCACCATCTTTGTTAAAGACAGAATGGATCTGGAATGAGCCTACTAAAGGGGCAACATCAGATCTCCAAAATGTTTTAGATTGGAGTAGGTTGTATAATAATTCATGTCAAGTCCAGGAAAAAAGTTTATGATAGATTTTTTAAATGCTTGTGTTATAAGTTATTAAAGCTACATTTCAATGCTTCTATACATAAGAATGCACCTTGCTATGACAAACTTTGTAACTTAAGAGTCACTGGTGATGATTTTAAAGGCATGAAGACATCATTGGGAATGTTGATGCTTGCAAATGTATGTCAAGGCTAGAGTTCCTAAGAGAGTCCAGTTTTGCAATGGTGGACCTTAACAGTTTTTGAAATGCCAGATGATAGTCACCAGAAGCATCAGCTACGGTGAAAAGGAGCAGGGTGAGATCTAGAAGGCAAGCTATATATATACATATATATATATATATATATATATATATATATATATATATATATATATATATATATATGCTGCTAAGGATGGGGCAAAGAAGTATTCCAAGCCCTTGAAAGAATAAGGAACCAAACAGATTGTGAATGAATCCCAGATCTTGAACTTTAGATTATTTGTATTATTGGAGCTTAGTTTTGCCTTATACAGATTGTGATTATAACATAGTTTCTTCTTCTTGAAGTATAAGAGGATACTTTATTTTTTTGATGAGAGAAAACATTGAGAGATTTTAAGCCTTTTAAGAACAGTCTATAAAATATTTAAATTTATAAGGCTATGGAACATTTTATGTTTATAAAATGTTTTATAATGTTAATATTTGCACTTAAAAGGCTAAATAAATTAGGGTTTTTTATATTTAGCCATATGCACCAAATACTAACCAGACACTTGATTCTTATGCCTATAATTCTACCTCTTTCATAAAAGAATTCCAATATATTACTCTGCTGTTTGGTCCTAACATTGCTTCAGGAGTGGGGGAGAGAAGGTGCAGAGTCAATGACACAGACCCCAGGAGTCAGTTGAAGAGGACTAACTCATTTATTCAACAATAGGGAGAGCCTCATATACCATCCTCTCAGCACCAAGGCTGTATCACAATCTGGTAATATTGCATGGCCATCCTTCATTGGCTGGGTGCAATCATGAGATATGATAGCATCTGTTGCTGAGCAAATTCTGAACGATCAGGAACTCTGGGTGGTGCTTGTTGCTAGGCAGGCAGATTCTGAGCAATCAAGAATGTTGGACAGCAGCTATTGCTGACATTCAGGCAGAATCCAGGTTTGCTCATAATGAAAAACATTGGTAACTGGTGTCAGGCAATTTCCTTGTCCCCATGAGCCTTTCCTACAACATTGCACAATCTTATAGTCTCAACTTTCATGATATATACATTATACTGAGAAACAACCTACTTCCTGAGGAGTGCAGGCAAGTTTTGGAGCAAGCTAGAACACTTGCAGATGAAACTCTTCAAACTAATGCAGGGGCACTCTATCTAGACACCAGTTCACAATCTGTTTCCTGAGAGGCCTTTATTAGGCTGCCCTTAAACCAGTAAACTATGAGAAACATCAATAAATTGTTCAGGACAGACAGAAAAATCTGTCTCAGTTTGTAGAGTGCCTCACAAAGAGCTTCTTACAGTATACTAATTTTAGACCTTGAAAACACAGAGAGTATACAACTCCTGATGACACATTTCTTTTCCCAGACCTTTCCTAAAATTAGGGCCAAGATTTAGCATCTGGAGGGAGGGACCATGGCCTTACAGGCAGAAGTCTTAATGTTGGCTTTTAAGGTGTACCATGGGAGAGATGAGAACATCCATAAACAAAAATTATTAAATACAGGCTAAGGCTATCTGACCAGCCTCAGTGACTGCCTGGGCTCCCTTAATCTCTAGGGCTTGAGGACCACCATGTCCTTGTTTCAAATGTAGTCAGGAGGGTAACTGGGCCAGGACTTGCCCTAACATCTGTGGGCCATTTAGGCCACGTCTAAAGTGTCATCAAGAGGGACATTAGTCAATTGTTGTCCCTATGCAACTTGTAGCATGGGAACATAAAATGCATATTACCCTCTAGCCAAAATTTTAGGTCTAATGACAGATGACTGAGGTTACCTGGAATCCCTTGACTTGACCACTGTAATCTCTGACAGGGAGTTTGGGTAGTCATCATGGTATCAGGGTGATCCATCTCCTTCCTCTTGAAATTCATAGCCACTTACTCTGTCCTTAGGAAGGTTTTGGGACCAAACTCTCCTTTTTGTCTTCCTATTGTCAGGAAGGAGTCAGCCTTACCTACCTCATCAGACCCACCACTCAATTGCATTTTTCATGGGATATCTCTCTCACACACTCATTATTAGTTGTGCCAACTTTTCATGTATACCTAATGGGAAGCATGTTTTAGCCAAAGTGGGAGCTTCTATTTCTTTTGATCCCCCTTTATCTGACCCCAGATTTGCCAGAAGATCTCCTCTTAGACACCTATCTTACTGGTTCCAATATGTCATTTCCTCTGCCAGTCTTTCGGGTGGACTGTCAAATCTGGGATGCTCAAAACCCTTCTGTTGCTAGACACCATTTCACCATAGTCATTCAATTACAGGACCCTACCCAGTACATTTCCAAAGCTTAGTACCCACCTTAACTCCAGAGCCTTAGGAGACTTAAACCTATCATCTCTGAACTAACACCCGATATGTTTTCCTTTCTGACTCCAACATTCTTTCATTTCTACTAATCAAACCCTGCTTCATTAATTTCCTTTATATGTATCCCCAAAAATATATTCAAAATATCTAATTAATTAATCAGCTGTTGTTACAGGATTACCATTAGCCACAGAGCCAGAGGTGAAAAGATTATCAAATGTGCCTGGATGGTAAGAAACAGCAACACCTCTGAGATGTCCATACCCCCATACTCAAAAGGGAAATTAACAAAACATATTTTAATATAAAAATTTATTATTGACTGCCCACATCAATCAACTATCTGTGTTTTCTAAGTGTTGATACCATGATGATGGGATAGAAAATTTACTTTAAGGTTTCTATATGTGAAGTTAGGAAAGCTGTCTCTCTTCTGCTCATTTACTTATCCTTTTAAGATCTGATGGTATTTGAAGACCAGGGAACTAATAGATTTGCTAGTAAACCTCTCTCCTCCAACACACATTATAGAGTATGGAAGCCTTCTATCCCTTTGCTATGACATCATGATATACATCTGTTTCAATGTTTTACAGGTGTCTGCTGATTTCTGCACAAGTCTACTCCTCCTGCCAGACTCATGCCAAGCTCAAACCCTCAGGACCCCTCCAGATATGCCAGCTCCTGTACCAACTTCAAGAATGCTAACTAGGCAAATAATGGCAGGTTAACTCCACCCATAAGTCTACTTATAAAGCCTTCATTATCTCCTAACTTGTTAATACTTTTACAGAGTAGGCAAGAGTAGGCAGAGGCATTTCCAACCTTCAGAAAAACCACAGACGCGATGGCTTAGGTACTTCTAAAGAACACATCATCCCTTAATTAGATGTGCCATCTCCCCAAACTCCTGGGACCTCACCAGTGGTAATACTTGCCCAGGCTCAAGTTGGCACTTGGACCCTAGTTTTCTAAGATTATTCCAAGGAAGGGCCTATCTGTTCTTTTGTCTTGCTTAATTACTCTTGCCTCTTATATAATCAGGACATATCTCTGTTCCATTCTTTCTGGAAGTTATCACTTTTATCATGGCCACCCATGATCTTAGGCCAACAATAACAATCTCTTGATTTTTTTTCTTCTACAAAGCTATTTTCTCAGCTCCGTCAGGGAATAGATGCCTGAAGTCTCTAGGATGGCAGTTATCTAATGCTTCTTCACTCATACCTCCCACTATACATGATCTTGACTCTAAACTTCCCCCAAACATGAAAGATGCCCCATGTAAGCAGGAATCAGTTTCAAGAACCCAGCACCCTAACTCTTCAGTCTTTTATAATAAACAAAACAAGGAATGTTAGCATTTCCAGCATCTCTAGTATGTCCTATCACCACACACACATTATCAGTACTCAGGAACTGTACTAGTCAGCCCAAGATCCTATGACTATGAAAATATTGCCAGTACTCAAACAAATACTTAGACATCCCAGAGTTATGTGGCCTGTGCACATGCAATTTATGTAAGGTGTGGCGGGATTAAGGTGTCAGCTGATAAGGTCCAAAGATGCTTATCCAGGAGCCCAGGACCCAGGAGGGGGTGTGGCCAACCTGGAGGGGGTGTGGCCAACCCCATTGATAAGTGGCTGCTGGGACATGAGGACACTCTCTTCCTGGTTCCTGGATGCCTGCTGTTGGAGAGACAGGATCGGAATCCATCGTCCTTACATCGCACGTCCATCGCTCGTCCATAACTTGGAAACGCCAGTCCTTGTTCAGGTTCCACTATAAGCTGTTACTAATATCGTGAGTGTTGATTTATATTCAAATAAATATTAATTTTGGACTGGTGCCTTGTAAGTAAAACTCTGCCTACAACCTCTGGTTTTGTGTGACATTGTAGCATCTATTATATTTGCTACAGGCCTATGATATCTGACAGATCTTCTCACAAGCAGGGCAATTTTGGAGGGACTGTCTTTTCCTGTACAGGCAGATTTCAAACTCCAGATCCACCTGCCTTCTTCAGCAAATCCTACCAGCCAGAATCAGAAAATATTGCCTGATTGGGGTCTATAAATTGCTCCAGAAAAGGTACAGAGGGGAGATTCTATTAATTATTTAGGATATAATATAGGTTTACAAACCATTAGGCCGCAAAAGGTAAAATTAAATAGAGATAAATTGAAGACTCTTAATGACTTTCAAAAGTTACTGGGAGATATTGCTCATATATGGCCCATGATTGGTATAAAAAACTGTGAGCTAGTTAATCTGTTCAAGACTTTGGACAGTGACAAAGATTTAAATAGTTCAAGAGAATTATCTGATGAGGCTGAGAAAGAATTAGAGTTGGTGGAAAAGAAACTTCAAGAAGCACATGTGGATAGTGTGGATCCAGACCTGGATTGCGTACTGGTTATTTTACCCTCTAGACAATCTCCAACAGGAATCTTAATGCAAAGAGAAAGCATTATATTAGAATGGATATTCCTGCCACATAGGCCAAGCAAGAAGATGAAGACATATATCGAAAAAATTTCTGATCTGATTTTTAAAGGTAAATTAAAACTTCGCTAATTGACTGGAAAGGACCCTGCAGAAATTGTTGTGCCTTTGACAAATGAAGAAATTGAAAGATTATGGGCAGAAAGTGAACCTTGGCAAAAGGCTTGTAGTGACTTTTTAGGAGAGATTAATAATAAATATCCTTGAAACAAGAGAATTCAATTCATAAAGGAAACTAATTGGATCTTTTCCTCATGTGGTACAGGATAAACCCATTTCTGGAGCCCCCCTTTTATACTGATGAAAACAATTTAGAAAAAGCTGGCTACAAGTCTGAAGACTTAATTAAGGTGGCTCAGAGCCCTTATAACTCTGTCCAGAAGTTGGAACTATGTGCAATTATTTTGGTGTTGTTGGATTTCACAGAGCCTCTCAATATGATTACTGACTCTCAATATGCAGAAAGAGTTGTTTTACATATTGTAACTGCTGACTTTATTCCTGATGATACAGACCTGACCTTACTGTTCATACAACTACAAGATATCATCAGAAATAGGTTACATCCTATGTACATAAAACATATCAGAGCACACACGGGTCTCCCAGGCCCTCTAGTGCAGGGAAATGATGAAACTGATTGGTTGCTGATAGGAAATGTGCTAGAGACTACAGAATTTCATGAGAAACATCATGTTAACAGCAAAGGATTAAAGAAGAGTTTTTCCATCACTTGGAATGAAGCAAACGAAATAGTAAGGAATTGCAACACTTGCTCTTTCTATAACCAACCGTCTTTACCTGCTGGAAAAAATCCTAAAGGTACACAGAGAAATGAGATCTGGCAAATGGATGTGTTTCACTTCCCATAATTTGGAAAGATGAAATATGTGCATCATACTATCGATACTTACTCTGAAATGCAATGGGCGACTGCTCTGAGTTCTGAAAATGTTGATGCTGTACTAACTTGCCTTTTGGAAGCCATGGCCATAATGGGAATTCCCACTCAGATTAAGACTGACAATGCTCCAGCTTACGTTTCCCAAAAAATGAAGCTAATTTTTGAATACTATAATATAAAGCATATTACGGGGATACCACACAATCCCACAGGACAGGCAGTTGTGGAGAGATCTCACTGAACGTTGAAAGAGATGCTTTATAAACAGAAGAAAGAAATGAGAAAACCCAAAGGGAGGTTGCACAGTGCCTTATTGACTTTAAATTTTCTTAATGCTGATGAAAAGGGAACATCAGCTGCTGAGAGACATTGGGTGATAGAGAAATCCTCTGAGTTAAATCAACCCATCTATTTCAAAGATGTATTGACTTCTGAGTGGAAGCCGGGATATGTGCTTCAATGGGGTAGGGGTTTTGCTTTTGTTTCAACAGGGAAAGAAAAGATATGGGTACCAACAAAACTAATAAAAGTCCACTTTGAAAAGGAGTCCCTTCCTGAGGAGGAGAAGTAATCGCTCACCCCTGATATGACAAATGGATACATGGTAAGGAAAACACATTTAACAAACCTGGGACAGGGTCTCAATTTTGTCTTTACAGGAAAACGTATACAACTATTTTTAAGACATTGACTAATTACTCACCTGCGATAAAAGACAGACTGATGATTAAGGAATGTACATGACGAACTATGAGACCAACTGATACACATATGCACTACTGGGTAATCTCTCAATATTTACTGCTTTGCATCTTGCATCTACACCTCAAAAAAAAGTGGTCCTGATTTGACTATTAATAGGGCTGGATTTGGATTGGGAGCAAGTGGCTTTCTCCCTCTCTAAACCCAAGCATATTGGTTAAGAAAATGTGACGTATTCTGTCTCATATCAGAAAAGCCACCTGGTATGAGACAGAAGACAGAATGTGTAGGGACCAATATTATTGTGACTTCATCTTAAACCTTGTTTCTCTCTGTATCTGTACCTTTTAAACATCCTGTCTGCATACAATCTCCTGAAGTCATAGAAGATATGAATATCTTCTTTGAGTGTCAACAATGCTTAAGTTTTCCGTTGTAAATAACATTTCCTCCTATCAGCTATCTACAAAGAATCTGGAACCAAGATGGGGCCCCCACTGCAACAACTCCTACTAGTGAAACAAGAATAAAAGGGAGAGTATAAGAAAAGTAAGCGATAGGTAGACAGACAGACAGAGGCAAAAATAGAAAAATCAAGAATCTGGTGCACACCAATCAATGATTGTTTTCAGAAAATAGACTATTCAAAAATGGCTGCAAGATAGCTCTCTATGATTATCCTTCAGATCACACTTCTAATTAGAATTCCAGATGGAGTTAACCACTATTCTGAGAATGGTTATACATGTATATAGTCAGTCCATTAAGATCTAACCATTGTTTTAGCTTTTACAGGATCCCAAAGAGATGCCATCTCCCTTAAGTCAGCAGGAAGCAACCTTATGAATGACTACGCTCCCTTTCCCAATAAGTTTTGTGTTCTGAGGGTTGTGAGTAATTCTTCTTCTGTTATAATAGTTTTAAGTGAAAATTGGGTGGAGGAATATGGGTACCAACTATAATATAGCAGAACTATAATATAGCATCAAAGATCTCTTTTCAAGAAGGGAAGGGGGATAGATATGATAGATAAAGGTAGATTGTTCTACCTACCTATACACCATTCTAGCTGAATGTATGGGCTAAGTTAAAGACAATTTGCATTGGCATAGGTATTTGTATATTGATACAAAGGTGAAATCCTCCTGCCTACTCAGGATAATTGCAGAGATAGCCAGGGGAACTGTTTTTTTTTTTTTTTTTTTTTTTTGTGAAAAATCGCAGGTTCATTATCATGCCTGAATCATCAATAAACTACAAAGAGAATGTAATTCCCCTGTATAAACCTCAGAGAAATTAAGACTTTTCTGAGGGACTCTGTTCCCAGTAATCTCACTCAGAATTGTGACTGATAAGGTAAAATTAAAAGTTTCCATAAAGGTGGACATAGTAAAAGCCTGGAGTATTTGAAGTATCTGCACTTCTTTGGAGCTGCACAAGAGTTCACAGAATCCACAGGCTCTTTCTTGTCCAGTGGTTGGGTATCTCAAGAGGTCTTACCATGAGTAACTTCATTTGGAAAAACTCTCATGCAGTGATGATAGAGGTTACAGCATAGCTTCCACCAGTATACTAAATTCCAAAGGTGTTCAAGTTCTAGCATGTAAGATAAAGAGAGAGAAAAGCCTGATAAACTTTAGTATCTATAGTCTACCTTGTTTAAAAGTTCCCTGCAGAGGCTTTCCAAGATAAAAATGTTCTCCCTAGACACTGTCATGAATTAAATTGTAAGATGTTAAAAAGTTAAATTCATACCAGACTGATGTTGGTATCATGTCTCAGAAATCATATGTTTGATCACAGTAGTTAATTTTACCACATAGGTAATTAATGCATATGAAATATATTGGTGCAAAAAGAACTTTAGTTTTAGACTATCAATTTTTTAACTTTCTTGTTTGAAAGTCTGATATACATTAAATGGTTTTTGATAAAAACCCATATTCCATTTCTTTCCTTCCAATTTCTTACCTATCTCTTTTACACTATTTTGTGTGTTCCCTTTAAAAAAAAACCTATTGAGTTCACTTAGTAGGATCATCTACTAGAGCATATATGGTTCTATTTTTTAACAGTACTATTTGGCTCCTGACAAGGACCATAGGAGAAGTAGGTGGGGAATCAGAATAGGCAGGAAAGAAAGGGCAGAGTCAGGAACAGACTGAGCCAGCCACCCAAGAAGAAGCATGTAAGGAACGCAAGTGAGCCACAGGCCACATGGTAGGACAGATTAATGAAAATGGGTTGAGTTAAAATGAAAGAGAAAGATTTCAATGTGCCTGAGCCATAGGCCAAACAGCATGAACTTAATATAATCGTCTGAGTCATTTTAAAGGCCTAATCAGTGGTGGGATGCTAAGAGGTCAGAGGCTGCAGTTCTATGGGTCTGGACCTCTGGCTGTCTGGGACCAAGAAACCTTATTGTAACAAAAAACAGATTCTCCCCATCTCCCAGAAATCATTAGTTTCCAATAATGCCTCAGATTGCTGAACTATATTTTTTTCCAAACAAGTGGCCACAGATAGGCTTAGCTTCTTTTATTTATACAGTTTCAATGGTTTGCATAAACAACTTTTTTACCTATGAAACACTGTTTATTAGTTATTAAACACTGTTTATGTTCATTATAAATCCTTATTTATTGAAAAAGTATTTTTTCATGTATCCTCCTGCTCCCCCTTCTTTCCCTCCTTCCAATCTCTCCCAGTCAGACTTCAGCCTCCCCCTTCCCCATACCCTAAACCCCTTCCCCCCAAAAGGTAAGAAGTCCCAAGGTGGGTCAACTCAGCATGGCACATTCATTTCAGGTGAATCCAATTTCTGCATACCAATTTTAAGACTTCATTTGGCACTCCTCTGCAGAGAATGGGCTCCAAGGTGCCAACCCATACATAGGAACACAATCTGATCCCACCCCTCAAGGCACACATACTGCCCATGCCAATCAACAGTTGCCTACTCTCAGAGGGACTACCTCCTTTTTCCCAATGGTTTCTCAGTGTGGACTAAAAATTTTTAAAAATACTAAGGTCAAACATATCTTTATCAATAAAAAAGGATCCATTAAAATCAACACTTTTTGTCAATGCAAAATAAAGTCACTTATTTCTATGAGACAAAAACCCATGTTTTAAACAGTTAAAAAAATGACATTTTTAAATTTGTAGGTAAATCAGTGGAACAAAAAAACCCCCATCATTCTGAGTGAAGTAACCCAGAACAAGAAAGATGAACATGGTATGTGCTCACTCATAAGTGGATATTAGACATAAAGCAAAGGTTAAAAAGACACAACCCCAGAGAAGATAGGTAACAAGGAGAACCTTAGGAGAAATATTCATGGATCCACCTGGGAAAGGGAAATAGATAAGATCTGAGTAAACTAGGAGAATGTGAGGTTAAGAGGAGGTGGGAATAAAATATGAGGGAACAGGATGGTAGAGTTGGGGACAGTGAAGGAGAAAAACAAAATAGATATTTTGACAGAGGAAAATATTTTGGGCTTAGGGAGAAACCTGGTGTTAGGGAACCTCCTGGGAATCCACAAGGATGACCTCAGCTAAGGCTCTAAGCCCTAGTTGAGAGGATGCCTGAACTGACCTTCCCCTATAATCAAATTGATGATCATCCTAACTGTTTTCATAGAGCGTTCATCCAAAAACTGATGGAAGTGGATGCAGAGATTCACAGCTAAGCACTGGGCCAAGTTCCTAATCCAACTGAAGAGAGGCAGGAAGGATTGTATGAGCCAAGGGGTCAAGGACATAATGAAGAAACTCACAGAGAACCCTAGCTTCTGGGAACTCATTGACTCTGGACTGACAGCTGGAGAACCTGCATGGCACCAAACTAGGCCATCTGAATGTGGATGACAGTTATGTGGCTTGAGCAGTTGGTGGAGCCTCTGACAGTGGAACCAGGATTTATCCATAGTGTATGAACTGGCTTTTGGGCCTCATTCCCTATAAAGAGTACCTTGCTCAGCCTTGATATAGTGGGAAAGGTGTAGTCCTGTTAAAACCTAATATCCCAGGCTTTGTTGATTCCTCATGGTAGGTCTTATCCTCTTTGAAGGGTGGAAGGTAGAGTGGGCTGGGGGAAAGATGTTGGTGAGTGAGAGGAGGGGAGGAAAGGAGAAATTTGGTTGGTAGTTAAAATAAACTCTTAAATAAAAAAATCATGCTATGGAATTTTATAAATTTTTGGACAATATTTTTTCTATTCTGCTGTTTAAAAGCTGTTTTATTTGAAAAGAGTTGTGTACATACTTGAATAAGTGATAGGCACTTAGAAATCATTTAAAATAATGAAGAAAGTTAAACACGATTGAGAAATTAATTCAAGTTTAAAAAATACTTCTGTTTATGTATGGCCATGTTATGGGTACATGAGTGCTAAACTGAGACTATGGATGTCAGAGGGAAATTTGTGTGAGTATGTTCTTTTCTTCCATGCTGTAGGTCCTGAAATTAGAACTCAAGTCAACAGACTCGGTTTCAACTACATTTACCCACTGAGTCATCTCATCTAACCAAAATATGTGCTACCTACCTCTACTCACACAAATAATTGTTATTGAGACCTCAGTAAATACCTCTGAAGGGTATTTGCACTTTTCTACATACCACCATCCAGTTACACAAGGACCATTTGTTGAAGATGCTATCTTTTTTCTGTTGTATATTTTTGGCCTATGTCAAAAGTGGGATGTTTATAGGTGTGCAGTATAATGTTAGGGTCTTTGACTCTATTCTATTGATTCACAAATCAATTTTTATGCCAGTATTAAGCTGTTTTTATTTCTGTAGCTCAATGATATAGCTTGAAGTCAGGGATAGTGATACCTCCTGAAGTTCTATTATTGAACAGGATGTTTTTGGCAAACCTGGATTTTTTTTTCTATATGACATTGGCTATTCTTTCAAGGTCTGTAAAGTATTATGTTTGGATTTTGTTGAGCATTGCATTGAATCTATAGATTGCTTTTTTGATAAGATTACCATTTTACAATGTTGATTCTACCTATCCAAGAACATGGAAGATCTTCTCATTTGCTGATATCTTCTTTAATTTTTTTTCAGTGACTTAAAATTCTTGTCATACAGGTTTTTTACTTCTTTGATTATAGATATCCCCAAGTTATTTGATGTTATTTGTAGTTTTTTAAAAGGCTAGTGTTTCTTTGATTTCTTTTCAGCCCTTTTACAATTCATGTATAGAAAGTCTATTGATTTTTACAGTTAATCTTGTATCCTGTCACATTACTGAAACTGTTTATCAGATGTAGAAATTATCTGGTAGAATATTTGGGGTCACTTATGTGTACTATTATGTCATCTGCAAATAGAGAATGTTTGACTTTTTTCTTTCTCATCTGTATCACTTTCATCTCCTTTTTTGCTTTCTTATTTCTCTTACTAGAACTTGGAGTACTATATTGAATATTTGTGGGAAGAGTGAACAACCTTGTCTTATACCCAATTTTAGTGGGATTGCTTTGAGTTTCTCTTCATTTAGTTTGATGTTGGAGGTCATCTTGTTGTATATTGCCTTTATTATATTTAAGGATCCTTGTATCCCTGATCTTTCTAAGGCCTTTATCATGAAAGAGTGTTAGTTAACTTAATTAAAAGGCTTTTTAAGCATCTATGGAAATGATCATGTGGTTCTTTTCTTTCAGGTTGTTTATATGGTGAATGACATTAACAGATTTGTATGTTGAACTCCATGCATCTCTGTGATGAAGCCTACTTACTGATCATGGTGATGGTGGATGATGTTTTTTGATATATTCCTGTATTCAGTTTTATAGTATTTTAAAATATTTTTACATCAATATTTGTGAGGGAAATTGACCTCTAATTCTCTTTCTTAGTTGTATCTTTGTGTGGTTTGCTTATTCATGGTGACTCTAGCATCATAAAAAAGTATCTGGCAGTGTCCCTTCTGTTTGTATTGTATACAACAATTTGAGGTATATTGGTATTAGCTCTTTTTAATCCTCATAGGATTCTGCACTGAAACCATCTGTCCCTGGGGTACTTTTTGGTTGAAAGACTTTTAATAACTGCTTCTATTTACTTAGAGGTAATAGGCCTAATTGATGTCATTTATCTGGTCTTGTGGTACCTATCCAAAAAGTTACCCATTTCTATTAGGCTTTTCAACTTTGTGTAGTACAAGCTTTTTAAGTATTACCTAATGATTCTCTGGATTTTTTCTGTATGTAGTAAGAAGTTTCTGGCCCAACCTAGACCAGAGTTCCAGACCAGTATTCCCAAATAATCATATAAATCTTATATTAATTATAAACTGTTATACCTGTGAATCAGGCTTATTGCTTGCTAATTCTTATACCAATCCACAATTCTGTTTATATTTTGCCATGTGACTTGGTGCCATTTTGCTCAGTTCAGCATTCTCATCCCTATTCCTCTGCATCTGGCTGGCATTTATTTCTGCTCTTCTGCTTCTCAGAGTTCTCTTAGTTTGGTTGCCTCACTTTTACTTTCTTTCTGGCTACTTGACCAATAAGCATTTTATTAAACAAATAGGAGTGACAAATACTTACAATGTATAGTAACATAGTCCCATGGCATTCCTCCTTCTTTTAAAACAAGAACCACAAATCTAATTTCCTTTGTATAGCTTTATTTTTCATCATAATCTATAACAACATTTAAACAACATGGTAAACAAAACCAACCATAATTCATTTTGGGGGGGCTAATGTGATCATAGTTTATAGTTCTCTAGACTACTTCCTGCTGAATGGGGGCACTGGTAATCTTATGGTGATCTTCAAAGAAAAATCAACATTATGCTCAAGTTCTAATTGTAGTATTCTGTGATGCTGGATCATCTCAGTCAATATATTAAAAAGCTGTTCTAGATGCAGAGCTCAGAGGAAAATACAACAGAGGTGCACTAAAATGTTAAAACATCTGGGTTGTCCATTCTAATCTGAGGGCTTTTAGGTGAGTTTTCTTCAATCAAATCTTATTTTACTAAATCTGGAATAAATCCACAGACTCTCATTTTCTGTGGAATTAAAAATAAAGCATCATATCTTTTACTCCAATTTTAAAGTCAAGGCATTTACATAGTATATGTTGGATTAATCCAGCAATATTCATAATCCAATGACTTTCAGCAGCTCTTGCTACTTTTATGCAGTCAAAAAACCTCAAAAACAACACAATAACATACAATATCCAGACATTCTGTGTATATTCCATCTTTTATTGCTTATTAATTTTTAATCTATTTCTTTTTTATTAAAAAAAGCTTTATATTTTTCTTTTCTTTTCCAACCCATGGTAGTCTGATAGAATAAAAGGGGTTATTCATATTTTTTGTGTCTACTCATGTTTGTATATTTTTAAGCACACCATAAACTGTTAGGGTTTGTTTTCTAATCTGTCTTTACTGTTTATTTCTTTTTCTCAACACACCATTAATCTATTAAGGCATGGCTAGTATTAAAGTTTCTGCTATGGCAGTTTGGCAGAGGTACTGGCAAGAACCATGTTTACTACCTCAACTCCGGGAAATTTTAGGGTCCACACTGCCATCAAGTAGAGCACCACCCTCTGTTGCTTATAAATGTCATGTGAGTATTTAACAGAAAGGCCTGTTAAAAGAGGTTTGAGATTTTTGCAGCTTAAATTGAGTCAGGAAACCTCTCTTAAAGAAGCTGTGCCTCTGCTAAAAATGATCAAACATAGTCCTCCCTAGAAAATACTGATATCAAGAAGCCATCTTTGACTCTGCTCTCTTTTTGTCTATACGAACAGAAACATTAAATCTGTCATATGCAGCTTGTACTTGTATCAAAGCTCTTGTGAAATGTTGTAAACCAACCTTGTTGCAGCTTAAGCTGCATGCTGCAAACCTGCTATCTTGTAACTGAAGCCCAAATGTTACTCTGAAACACGTCCACTTGAAAGACAAAACTAGGTAGGTTATTTTTGTGTTCTAGATCCCTTTACACTATTTTTCAGGCTTTATATGGGTGTTTTTGTGCCACATTGGAACTCCATTTGTAGTAAGAAGTTTCTGGCTCAGCCTAGCCTTGAGGTCTGGTGTAGACGGAGTTTTACTTTCAAGGCGCCAGTCCAAAATTAATATTTATTATAATATAAATTAACACTCATGATATTAGTAACAGCTTATAGTGGCACCTGAACAAGGACTGGTGTATCCAAGCGATGGACGAGTGATGGACGCACGATGGAAGGACGATGGATTCCGATTCTGTCTCTCCAGCAGCCAGCAGCCAGGAACCAGGAAGAGAGCTCCTCGTGTCCCAGCAGCCACTTATCAATGGGGTTGGTCACACCCCCTCCAGGTTGACCACACCCCCTCGAGGGTCCCACTTCCGACCTTATCGGCTGACATCTTAATCCCGCCACATCTCCCCCTTTTGTCTAACTAAGAAGGTTCTAAACTAAGACTATGTACAATAGAAATTATTATGAGTTAGTAACCGTACCTATTCTTCAACCCCTTCCAGACCTGAGAAGGAAGATATATCACTTGAAAGTCAGAAGTATATGGAAGTAGTGGCTTCCAAAATTTGGGAGAGGACAGCAACACAGCTACCTGGACAATCACCTATGATTTTGTGCGCCGTTGGAGCATCTATCATATTGGCTACAGGCCTATGGTATCTGACAGATCTTCTCACAAGCAGGGCAATTTTGGAGGGACTGTCCTATCCTGTCCAGGCAGGTTTCCTCAGTCTCCATCCATAAACTTGTTCATCCAGCTTGGACACCATTTGTGTACTGTCAGCAATCAAGGTAAGGACAGTTCCTTACACAACCGGCCATTCTCTGCCAAAAGTACAAACTCCAATGGAGTATCCTCGATGCTCATACCATCTCGGGAAAGGAGCAGTGACACCAGGAGTTGTCGTGCCTCTTATGGCTGAATTTCAAATGTTAAATGTCATATTCTCTGGGTCTATGAAATGGTTGAAGATTTCTGTCTATCTATGATATTCTAACCTGTATCTGAGATGACTGGGATATGGTACCTTAAGTAATGTTGACAGTAGTTTTTATCGTCTTAAGGAATAAACCCTGTACTAAAAATTAGAATACTTATATAAGGGGTGTACAATCCCTGAACAATGATTTTAGTACGACTATCAAACATTAGCCAGGGGTATATTACTATGTAAAGTGGCCACAGCATTTTAGACATGTATATACATATATATCATCTAAACAGAGGTATACAAATCATCTTGTGCATATATCATAACTAGTACAATCATATATTATATCTAGTATAGTTAAATGAAGGCAGTAATTGCATAGTGTACATGACAATGATGTGCAAATATTTTAAACAGAGATAGAAGCATATATAAAATATAGCAACTACAGATTCAATTTTACATAATAGTTACAGATTCAGATTTATATAGAAATACAAGTTGCTTTGGTTATATAAAGCAATTTCAGATTGAACTTTGTACAAATGTACAAATTATCACAATTAAACATATAACATGTTAGGAAACAAAGACGGTTGCTCTGTTTGCTGGCCAGGAACAGAGACAGTCCTTTTAAGAGAACTTACTGATTCAGCGGTATCTACAAAAACTATGTGGCAAGAGAGTGAGAGTATTTTAAAAAGCTCTTCTAGTTAAAAGATGATTAAGGATTCACAATAAAACAGATTCAGATGAAAAGAAAAACCTGTAAATGTGTTACAATAGGTTTCAGAGAGAATAGAAAGAGGATAAAGTCTTTAAAAAGAGAAATAGAGTAATAAAAATATAAAAAGCCACGTAAAGATGGAAAACAGACACAAAATCTGGATTTTGGCTGTTATTTTGTTTTCTTTTAATTTTTTAACTGTTAATGAGCTAACTACAGAAAGACAATGGATTGCAATGCAAAGGCTACTAAGCTAAACAAGAATATATGTTTTAAAGATATTTTGATTTTGAAATTTGTGACTAAGGATTTATTGCTTTGGAAGAGTTCTGCTTTTGTTTCCACAGAAGATGAGAACCTGTGGATTGCTTCCAGGCAAATATGGTTTCATCAACCAAGACCCCCTGAAAAAACCTGATGGGAAGAGATGGCCATATCAGCTTCAGAGCTGCAGACTGATCCAGCCTCAACAACTGTGAGGTCTTCAATGCCCCTTAATCAGCAGGAAGTAGTAATGGAAAACAATGCCCAAATTCCCCAAATATTGTTTCTAGATGTTTGTTTTCATTGTAAATGGTTGATGGCCATGGTTGCTCTCTTTCTAAGAAGAAAAGGGGATATGGTGTATAAATGATTTAAAAAATTGATTATTAAAATTACTTAGATCAGAAAATCAGCTGTTAATCTTGAAATGTATGGTATGGATTTTGGTTTATTGATACAAATTTAAGGTCAATTTTGTTATGCTATATATATTTTTCTATTCTAGTTTAAGGTATGTTCATATAACTGATTTAAAATTGTAAAATAATTAAGAAATGAAGGTTAATAGTCACCTTTGATAATCAAACTTATAGTTAGGTTAGTTAGGATTTTTAGGTATACAAAAATATATTTCAATTAGATAGGTAATCTTCAAATACTTCTAAGACTTACAAAATATGGCATTTAAAGTGTTTTAAGAGCTTAGACTTTTCTGGACAGTGAGATAAGTCTGCTCTTGGCAGCACCAATCTTCTTCAAGAGAAAAATGGGCATCGAAGAAACTCCATATGGAGTCTACTCTCTTTGTGGCAATGGTTAGCCACTGGACAAGAACATGTTCTTATATTGACTGCTTGACAGTATGCTGTTTAAACTGGACATGCAGGTTCCATAGGAAGATGACCTCTGAACTTTGGCAGAACAAGCCGAAATGGTCATTCAGGTTCCTGCTTTATAGAGAAAACTGTCAGACATTCTTCAGGACTCGAGGAGAAGCAACTGATGAACTGTGCCAGAATGGGCAGAGCAGATTTCTTGCTTCACTGAAATGAAAAGAGACTCTGGGCCTGTAGGCTGAAGATGGATGCCCCAACTTTATAAGGGAACTTTGGGTGACTGTCCTGCAGATAGGTGTCATCTCTGTCCTTTCTATACTTTAGAAGTTGCTTGCACTCCTAGTTTACTTGGGTAAATATATCCTTCTGTGGTCTTCGATGTAGTTGAAGATTAGATAGTTATAGGTTTAGTTTTTCTTAGTCATTTGAAAGGTATATTTCATATGAAACTTTAGATTCATAAAGATAAGATAGATGATTGAGTATTTTCTTTAATTTTGCTAAATACAAATAGACTAGATATTATAACTGTAATTCTTGCTTGATGACTATTTTGTTATATGTAATTTTTCTATGTTAAAATTGAAATTTTCCTTTTTGATTAGACAGAAAGGGGGAAGTGATGTGGGAATGCCTTTCTATATGCTGTGAATCTCAATCTTTAAATAAATGAGCTGTTTTGGGCCATGACAGACACCATGGAAGAAGTAGGAGGAGGAATCAGAATAGGTAGGAAAGGAAGGACAGAGTCAGAGGCAGATCGAGCTGAAGCCCAGAGGAGCAACATGTAGGAGCACAGGTAAGCCATGGGCAACGTGGCAGACAGATTAATAAAAATGTGTTGATTTAAGATATAAGAGCTAGCTAGCAATGTGCCTGAGTCATAGGCCAAACAGCATGAACTTAATATAAGTGTCTGAGTCATTTCTGGGGGCCTGAGTGAGCAGCTGGGCAGCTAAGTGGTTTGGCACAGCCAGTCTGTGGATCCAGGTCCTTGGCCTCCTGAGATCAAGAAACCCCACTACTACTGTCTGGACCAGCCGATTTTTCTCCAGTGGGCTCTCTTTGCTGGCAATAAGCAGGGGTACAGCTAAACCTAAATAGAAATATGGGTTAACTTAAAGTATAAGAGTTAGACAGTAACAAGCCTTTGTCAAACAACTCATAATTAATATAAGCCTTTGTGTAATTATTTTGGACTGTAGATCTAAACCTTGGGGCAAGCCTTGGCCAGAAACTTTGATCATACTGTGTGTCTGTTGTTATAGCCTCCTTTTCATTGCTGATTTTGTTAATTTGAATATTCTCTCTTTGCCTTTGGATAGTTTGGATAAGGCTTTATCCATTTTGGGTTTTCTCAAAGAACCAACTTTCATTGCTTCTTTATATATTTTTTTTGTTGTTGTTTCAATCTTACTGATTTTGGCCCTGAGTTTGATTATTTCCTGCCTTCTACTCCTTCTTGGTGAATTTAATTATTTTTGTTCTATAGATTTCAGGTGTTCTTTTAAGTCACTTGAGTGAGATTTCTCCAAATTGTTTCTGTAGGCAATCAGTGCTATGAACTTTCCCCTAGCGCTGCTTTCATTGTGTCCCATATATTTAGGTATATTGTGGGTTCATTTCCATCGAATTTTAACAAGTATTTAATTTCTTTATTTTTTTGACCCAAAGGTCATTCAGCTGAAAGTTGTTTAGTTTCTATGAGTTTGTAGGCTTTCTTTAGTCTCTGTTGACAAAGAAATATCTCCTCTCAGCAGCTGAAGGAAGCTTCTCTAAAACTGACCACATATTTGGACATAAATCAAACATGAGTAGATACCAATGGCCCCTTGTATTCTATCAGACTACCATTGCCTAATGTTAAATTTTTACAGCATTCATTCAGTTTGATGTGTTAATTTGTTTCTGAAGTATTTTATAAATTTTTTGCATAAATATCATGATGTAAATTGGTCTCTATTTTTCTTTGAATAGTTTATGTGTGGCAATACTTTGAGGAATATTGATATTAACTTTTCTGAATATAGGTAGAATTATGCACTAAAACTGCCATGCCATGGGATTTTGTGTGTGTGTGGGAGAAGAAGCTGAGAGACATTTAATGAATGTTTCTATTTTTATAAAGTTTATAGGTCTATTTTAATTATTTATCTGATCTTGATTTAATTTTGGTAAGTGGTATCTATTAAGAAAGTTGTCCATTTCCTATAGATTTTCTAATTTTGTGGATTACATGTCTCTGAAGTATGGCCTAATATGTCTCTGGATTTCCTCAGATTCTATTGTTATTCCCCTTTCACATTCCTAATTTTGTTAACTTGTATATTCTTTTTGTGTCTTTATTTAGTTTGAATAAAGGTTAGTCTATCTTGTTGATCTTCTCAAAGAATCAACTCTGCTTTATTGATTCTTTATATTGTTTCCTATGTTTTTATTTTGCTGATTTCAGCCCTCAGTTTAATTATTTACTGTTATTTTCCTCCATTTGGGTGTGGTTTTTTGTTTTATTTTGTTATAAAGTTTTCAGATTTATTGCTAAATCCCTAGAATGAGATCTCTGAAAAGTCTTTATGAAGTGTTATGATATCCTAAAATATGTAGACAAATGGATGGATTTGGAGGATATCTTCCTGTGTGAGGTATCATAAGCCCAGAAAGATAGACATAGAATATACTCACTCATAAGTCAATTTTAGACAAAATGCAGAGTACAAACCTCAACCACTGAGTAGCTTGGGATCAGAATGAACTTAAGAGAGACATCCAGGGATTCCCCTGGGAAGAGAAAATAAAGATTTCCTGACTAAACTGGGATCATAACAGATAGTGACTAAGGAGAGGTGGGAACAAATAGTGAAAGGAGATGGCTGAGTGAGAGAATCAACAAAGAGGAAGAGAAAAAAACAACAGTTGGAAAGACGGCACGTGGTAGGGAAACTTTCAAGAACTCACAAGATATCCTTGGCTAGGTCTCCAACCAGTAGTGGAAGGGGTGCCTAAACAGGACTTCCCCTATAATCAAATAAATGACCACCCTAAGTGTCATTATAGAACCTATATCAACAATGAATAGAAGCAGAAGCAGAGATCCATAACTAAGCAGCAGGTCAATCTCCTGGTCCAGTTAAAGAGAAAGAGAGGAAAGTCTACATGAACAAAGGAATAGGGATTATGAGGAGGAGTCCCACAGAGATGGCTGGCTGGAGCTCTGGGGATCTCATTGAACCAAAAATAGCCACTGTGGAACCATCGGGAAATGAAACTAAACCCTCCAAAGGTATATGGCTGTCAATTGGCATAAGCAGTATGTAGAACCTCATGGAGTAGAATCAGACTATGTTCCTGTTCATGATCTGGCGTCTTGGAGCCCATTTCCTACAACAGAAGACCTAACCCAGACTTAATACTGGGATGCGGGTTTCAGACTTAACTCAAATGGATATGCCAGAACGAACTGACACACCTTGGGATTCCTTACCCTCCTTTGGAAATGGATTTAGAAATGGGAGTGGGGAGATGCTGAGGGAAAACTGGGAGGATAGAAGGGAGGGAAAACAGTTGTATACATGGGAAAAACTTTATAAATAAATAAAAATGAAAAAGAAGAAAAGCAAAATCTTGGATTCACCCATGACAAACTGAGAAGGTGAAAAGCCCAAAACTCGGTGTTTTTATTATTGAGATAATTTAGAAAGTTGCAGAGCCCCTGGGGTCTCTAGAATATACTATTGTTTTAGATTCTTTTTATCTTACTTTGGTTCTTGAGAAGCACTGGATGAAGACTGTTTAAATCTATGAAACACCACTTGTATAAATATAAAATGACTAGGAAAATGTTCCAGAAAGTACTTAGTTCTACTCTTGTTCAGAATAAGAGACAAAAATCAAAATTAGATTAAGCAACAACTGTAGGTAAAGATAAATTTTAAAAAATGATGAAATACTTAATTTCTGCTCTCTTTAGGTTTTTATTCAGATGAATTCATAGCGCAGGGCACCAAAAATTCTTTTTCAATGAAGAAGTCTGATTAGAAGTGATTCTTCATGTACTACTTTGAGAATTTTTTTAAAACGTAACTTCCAAATATTTCAAGTATGATTCTTTGCAGAAGCATACACACTTGTGCATAAATAAAAGGATCTACAAGGATTTAAATGGCATAATATTGTATTTCTGTTTGCAAATAAAAATATCATCCTATGATTTTTTTTTAAAAAGACTGGATACATGCTATCTGTCTTTTGGGTTTTTTTTTTTTTTGCATCTTTTAGAGAGAGGATTACTGCCATCTGAGACATTTTAACTTTTTAAAAATTGTCTTAAGGTTTAATATTGTTCCAGTGAATGTTTTATATAAACCCTTAACAAATACTAATCTTTTATAAAATGTATTATTAGTAAATAATTTTTATAATATCTGGTATCACCCCCCCAAAAAAAAAACCCCCTGGTATCCCTGGTATGCACCAATCAATGACTACTTTAAAAATACAGACTATTGGCAGTTACAAAATAGCTTTTTGATGTGTGAATGTCTTTCTGTATGCTGTGAATATCAATCTTTAAATAAAGGACTGTTTTGGCCAATGACAGGCACCATAGAAAAAGTAGGTGGGGAAATAAGAGCATAGGTAGGAGAAGGGCGAAGTTGAGAGAGATCGAGCCAGGCACCCAAAAAAGAAACATGTAAGAAACACAGGTGAGCCATGGCCCACATGGCAGGACAGATTAATGAAAATGGGTTGAGTTAAGATGAAAGAACTAGCTAGCAATGTGCCTAAGCCATAGGCCAAACAGCAGGAAATTAACATAAGCATCTGAGTCCTTTTGGTGAAGAAAAGCAGTGACTGGTGGCTAGGTGCTCTAGGGAGGCAGTTCTTGGGTCTGGACCTCTTGCAGCCAGGCCAGAAACCTTACTGCAGCAGATGGCATCCCAACTTGGGCTGAGTACCCATGAAGCCTGAGAAAGCTTAAAAAGGGTGCTAGAGTAGAAACAGAGCCAGTAGCAGATTTCAAATTGTGTATCTGAAGCAGGTCATTGTACAGAGAAAGCGTGCTAGATGGACCACAAAACAAAATGGTGCTGGCAGACTGGTGGCAGGGAGTATAAGCTGTAGCAAGGCTGTTTCCTGATATCTCACAGAAGACTTGGTTGCATGTGATTGATTTAAGATTTCTGTTTATATTGAACAAAAGGGAAACAGAGTCAACGATGGTTTCTTAGTAGCAGCATTTCTTGGGTCTGCTCTTTTCCTAGCAGTGAACAGAGATACAGCCCCTTTAAGAGAACTTCCTGACTCAGCTTTTTCTGCAAAAATTATGTGGCTCTTTAAGAGAGTGTGAGTATTTTAAAAGCTCTTCTGGTTGGAAGATAATTAAGGATTCACAATAAAACTGATTCACATGAGGAAAAAAAACCTGTAAATGAGTTACAATGTGTGTAGAATGTACATAGGCTTCAGAGAGAAAAGAAATAGGGTAGAAGTCTCTAAAAAAGAGAGAGTATAAAAATATGATAAGCCACAGAAATATGGAAATAAACATAGAATCTAGATTATGGTTATTATTGTGCTTTCTTTTAATTTTTTAACTATTCGTGAGCTAACTGCAAAATGGATTGCAAAGGCTGCCAAGTTAAACAAGAATATCTATTTTAAAGGTAGTTTGATTTCGAAATTTGTGTCTAAGGATTTATTGCTTTGGAAGTGTAGTATGAGGTTTCTGACCCAAATTCAATACCTTTTCTCAGAGCAGCATAGTTGTCCTCAGCTTCTTATGGCTTCTCTTTGACATTCTGTTAAGTCTGGTAGCCCCACCTACACTTCCTGTCTGCCTTTGGCCAATCAGTGCTTTTTATTAAACCAGTGGGTGGGACAATTATTTACAATGGAATAATATAATCCCCTACATATCCCCTTTTCTCTTTTTAAAACAAAAAGGACTCCAAATCTAATATTCATTCCCCCCTTATCTATAACAACTTATAAACAACACTATAAGTAAATATGAACATCCATAATCCATGTTTTGTGAATGTGAGTGTTGTTCTCTAGGCTACTTCCCACTGAATGGGGACACTGGCAATCTCATGGGAATCCAAAGAAAAACATAGGATTATGCACAAGTCTTTAATGGAGTAGTCTGTAAGGCTGGGCCATCTCAGCCAGTCTCCTTGAAATTGTTCTGGATACAGAGACCTGGAAACTTCAACAGAGGTGCTCTGAAATACTGAATCATCTGGTCCATCCATTTCCAATGGAGATTTTTCAGGGGGTCTTCCTCTATCAGACTTTATGTTCTTTATCCAGGAATAAATCCACAGCCTCTCCTTTTCTGTGGAAGTAAAAAGAAAACCTCTTCTCCAAAATAGCAAATCTTTGGATTTCAGTTTTAAAGTCAACTCATTTGCAAAACATATAGGTCTAACAGCATTTATAATCAACTGTCTTTTAGCAGATTTTACTAAGTCATTTTCAGTCAGGAAGCTTAAAGATAAGACAATAACATACAGTATCCCGACATTCTTTTTATTTTCCATCTTTACGTGGCTTATTTTTTACTTATTTTACTCTATTTCTTTTTTTAAGGGTTTTCTCTACCTTTTTTCTTTCCATAAGCCTGTGTGTGTGTGTGTGTGTGTGTGTGTGTGTGTGTGCGTATTCAACACACTCTAAACCACTTAGACTCATTTTTAAAAAATTTGTCTTTACTATATATTTATTTCTTAACTTTTTCTGTCTTTGACCACACCTTTGCTTGGCTAGGGTGATTGACTCCATCCAGATTCTATTTCTTTCTGTTTCTGAACAAATATTTAATCTGCCAGTGACTAAGGATTAAAGGATGGTAGGATGGATGATGGCTCCACCCAACTCCTAGTCTAATTTCATAGAATTTATCTTTTTAACCCAGGTACTCTGGGGAATTTTAGAGTCCATATAATCACCAAGAAAAGCTTTGAAATCTGCTACTCATTAACTCTATTTAAGTATTTGGCAGCAGAGCCTCTTAAAAGACTCACAAGTGTTCTGCCTCTAAGGCTGAATCAGGAAGCCTTAAAGCCAAGCCTCTTTTTGCCTCTGGTAAACAGAGCTGATCCAAGAAAACAGCGCTGCTAGAAAGCCATCTTTGATTCTGTTCCCATTTTGTCCTTATGAACAGAAACCTTAAATACATCATTTACAACTTTTGGCTTATATTGAGGGTCCTGTGAGACTTGAGGAACAAGCCATTTCACCTACATGCCTTACCAGGCTTACGTGAGAGACACAACTCGGAATCTGCTTTGGGCTCTAGACCATTTTTTAAAGTTTTCTATGACTTTATGTGGGTATATTTTACCCATGTTGTGCTGCCATTTGTAGTAGGAGATTTATGTCCCTGACTTTCGGGCCTAGCCTTAAGGTTTAGGCCTGCAGACACATAGATGCTTACAATAGTTTTAGGCTGCTCAGCCTAAGGCCCAGGCATATAACCTACTAACTCTTTACCCTTCATCTAACCCATGACTCTTATCCTATTCAGCCATGAGGCTCAGTATTTTTTCTCAGAGCAGCATAGTTTTCCTCAGCTTCTTCTGGCTTCTCTCCCCCATTCTGTTCCTAGTCTGGTAGCCCAACCCACACTTCCTGTCTGCCTTGGCCAATCAGTGCTTTTTATTAAATCAGTGGGTGGGACAATTATTTATAATGGAACAACATAATTCCCTACATGGAAGTGTTCTGCTTTTGTTTCCACAGAAGATGAGAAACTGTGGATTGCTTCCAGGCAAATATGGTTTCATCAACCAAGACCACCTGAAAATTCTCTGATAGGAAGAGGTGGTCACATCAGTTTCAGGGCTGCAGACTAAGAAGATCCAGTCTCAAGAATCTGTGGGATTGCCAGCACTCCTTAACCAGCAGAAAATACTAATGGAAAACTATAACCAAATTCCTAAAATATTGTCTATAAAGATTTGTTTTCACTATAAATAGTTAATGGTCATAGTTTATCTCTTTCTAAGAAGAAAAAGGGGATATGATATATGAATGATTTTTAAAAATTAGATTATTGAATTTACTTTATTCCAAAAATTAGCTGTTAGCCTCAAAATATTTTATATTGGTATGGATTTTGGTTTATTGATACAAATTTAAGGTCAATTCTCTTACGCTATATGTATTTTTCTACTATTGTTTAAGTATGATGTTTATGTAACTGATTTAAAATTGTAATGTATAATTAAGAAATACGGATTAATAGTCATCTATGGTAATCAAATTTATAGTTATGTTAGTTAAGATTTTTTAGGTATACAAAGATATATTTCAATTAAATAGGTAATCTTAAAACATTTCTAAGACCTACAGAATATGGCATTTAAAATATTTTAAGAACTTGGACTTTTCTGGACAGTGAGACAGATCTGCTAATGGCAGCACCAATCAATTTCAAGAAAAAAAAATGGGCGTCAAAGAAACTCCATATGGAGATTACTTTCTTTGTGGCATCGATTAGCCACTGGACAAGAACCTGTTCTTGTATTGACTGCTTGACAGTATTGTGTTTAAACTGGACATGCAGGTTTCATAGGAAAGTGACCTCTGAACTTTGGCAGAACAAGCTGAGATGGTTATTCAGGTTCCTGCTTTACAGAGAAAACTATCAGACATTTTTCAGGACTCAAGGGGAAGCTAATGATGAACTGTGCCAGAATGGACAGAGCAGATTTCCTGCTTCACTGAAATGAAAAGAGACTCTGGGCCTGTAGGCTGAAGATGGATGCCCCAACTTTATAAGGGAACTTTGGGTGACTGTCAAGAAGGCAGGTGTCATCTCTGTCATTTCTAGATTTTGGAAGTTGCTTGTACTTCATGTTTACTTGGGTAAATATATCCTTCTGTGGTCTTTGATGTAGTTGAAGATTAGATAATTATAGGTATAGTTTTTCTTAGTTATTTGAAAGGTGTATTGGATATGAAACTTTAGATTATCAAGGATAAGGTAGATGATAGTGTATTTTCTTTAATTTTGTTAAATACAAATAGATTAGATATTATAACTATAATTCTTACTTAATAGATATTTTGTTATATGTAATTTTGCTGTTTCAAAATTGAATTTTTTTTGATTAGACAGAAAGGGGGAGGTGATGTGTGAATGTCTTTCTGTATGCTGTGAATCTCAATCTTTAAATAAAGGAGCTGTGTGGTGGGATTCAGGTGTCAGCTGATTAGGTCAGAAGATACTGATACAGGATCCCAGACTCCTGAAGGTGGTGTGGCCCGCCTCATTAAAGCAGGGCTTCTGGGATCTAGAGAGATCTGTTTTGTTCTTTCTTGGAGATCAGATCAGTATCCATCTCCTGGATCATCCTATCACCACAGAATCATCATAAGGTTTAACTTGTAATTATGAGTGTTAAATTACTTTTGAATAAATATTTATCCTGTATTTAATATATAACAGGTGAGATTTGTTGAGACAGAGCTGTTTTGATCCATGAAAGTCACCATAGAAAAGGTAGGCAGAGGAATCATAATAGGTAGGAAAGTAAGGGCAATGTCAGAGACAGATCGAGCCAGCAGCCCACAAAAGAAACATGTAAGGAGCACAGGTGAGCCATAGGCCACGTGGCAGACAGATTAATTAAAATGGGTTGAGGTGAGATGGAAGAGCTAGCTAGCAATGTCCCTGAACCATAGACCAAACAGCATGAACTTAATATGTGTCTGAATCATTTGGGGCCTAAGCAGCAGCAGGCAACTAAGGGATCTGGGGCAGTAGATCTGTAGGTCTGGACCTCTGGCTTGACTGGGCCAGGAAACCTTATTGTAACAGCTTTCTATAATTATTTATCATTTCAGATCTCTAACAAAAATTCCAGATGGCCTTATCCAATACCCTGAGACTGGTTATAGTTATGTATAGTCAGTCTGTTAGGACCTAACCACTGTCTTAGATTCACAATATATCACAAAGATATTGTCACCCACAAGACAACAAAAGGCAACCCTATAAAAACCTATGTACTTATTCAGATACGTTTTCTCCTCTAAGGGTTATAGATAATTATCATTTTTAGAGAGTAGTCATAAGTTATATTTGGGTTAAAGGTAAAACAATAATATAAATTCAAAAATTCCTTTTAAAGAAAAGGAAGAGGATATAAGACATATAGAGGTAAATCATTGTATTTACCTTTAAACAATTATCTGACAAATATGAGCCACACACAATTTGCACTAATATAGATTCTTATATATTGATACACATATGAATTATTTTATATGTCTACTTAAAATATAATTTGTATATTAATATAAATTCAAATCTAGAATTATTTTATGTCTAAGATAATTTATATATTAATACAAAATTAATGTAAAATATTTTATATAATGCTATTTATGATACTATTATCATTTACACTATATATTTACCTTTGTTTATTGTTTATATGATTGTTGTACTTAAAGTAATTATTCAAAATTACACCTCCTTATAGATCTAGTCTATAGATCTTCAGTCTTTAAGATAATAAGAGTTATAGGTCACATTTACTTATGTTTGCCATGTACTAGTTATGTTGTTTAGGTTTCTCAGATATATAATGAAATATGTCAAATAAACAAGTGTCTTCAACTACTTCATAAGTCTAAAACCATAACATTTAATGTTTTGTTATTTAAAATTTGGCAATGAGAGACATAACACCTGGCAGCATTATTCCTTTTCTAAGATGGTGTTAGACATCAAAGACACCCCACAAAGAGCTTGTCCTTCTTGGCAGATAATTGCTTATTGGAAAAAAACTGTCCTTGCCTTGACTGCTGACAATAAATACCCTATCCAATCCAGATGAACAAAACAAAAGATAAGGACTACTAAAACTTGCCAAAACAAGATAAGACAGTTTCTCAAAATACCCTCCTTCTAAAGAAATCCCCCCAAATCCTCCAACTTTATAAAGAAGCTGTAAATGACTTTCCATGCATCTAGCTGTTGGTTTCTTCTCCTAAATTTTAAAAGTTACTTGCTCATGTTTTCAGCACATTTAGGTAATACATTTTCCTTCTCAAGTTTTTAATGGGATTAAAGGCTAGACAACTAAAGTCATTACTATCTCATATCTTAGGTAAGAACATTTAGATATTAAGTTCATATTATTTAAAATAAACAGCTTTAAAATAATCTCTACATATTGAGTGTTTCATATCCCTTAATAAATAGTAATCCAGTTGGCAGTAAATAATTACCACAATAGAAGCTTCTGCCTGGTCCCTGAGGTTTAGGATTCTGACCTGGTCTCTGATCAATTGGAAGTCTCCCATAGGTATGGGACAGAATATGATGATGAGAATAGAAAAGAGAGTTATGACAACTGGAGACCTTGCAGCCCACTGACTACAGCAAAGAGGTGAGTGCCACCTTAATCTTCATGCCAAGCTGAGACCATGGGTCTCCAAAGCCTAGCCCAGGGACACAGCCCCTGGTACCTCACATAAATCCAGCTCTACCCTAAACAAGACAACTGGGAGAGCTCCCTCCCAACCATAACCCCCAGAAAAACACAGCTAGAGGGACAATCCATGTCCAAACCCCACCCCAACCACAAATTGTATCACCACACACTGACAACTGGAGACCCTTCAGCCCCCTGATCCATAGCCAACTAAGATAGACCACCACAAAAACTGGAGATCCACAGCCCCTTGGCCCACAACTGACAAAGAGCCAACCAAGAGCTGACTAAGAGTGAACCAACAAAGAAATGGGCAGACACAAGAGCAAGAATACATATAACAATATAAAGAACAAGACACCACTAGAAGAAGTGGGTTGTTCTACAACATCAAGACATAATCATGGCAATGAAGAGGAAAAAGAAGGAAGCAACCTTAAAAACAACTTTATGGAGATAATAGAAACCTTAAAGGAGGATATAAAAATTCCCTTAAATAAATAGAAGAAAATACAAACAAGAAATTGACAGATGGATGTAGTGGGATTCAGGTGTCAGCTGATGGAGTCCTAAGACGCTTATCCAGGGTCCCGAGCTCCTGGAGGGGATGTGGCCAACATGGAGGGGGTGTGGCCAACCCCATTGAGAGGGGGCTTCTGGGACACGAGGCCCCTTTTCCTGGTTCCTGGCTGTTGGAGAGATAGGATCGGAATCCATTGTCCTCCATCGCTCGTCCACCATTCCAAACTCCAGTCCCTGTTCAGGTGCTACTATAAACTGTTACCTGTACAGTGAGTATTGGTTTATATTTTAATAAATATCTATCCTGCACTTGTGCCTTCTAAGTAAACTTTGCCTACAGATGAACAAATCCCAGAAAGAAAATTTTGAAAGCCATGAAAAATAAAAAAAAAAATAGGTGAAAGAAGCATTTGAGGAATTAAAAATTAAAATAATGACAGCACAAACTGAGGCAATTCTAGAAAAATAAAACCTGAAGAAATGAACCAGAAATACAGATGCAGGCATAACCAACAGAATGAAAGAGATGGAAAAGACAATATCCAGCCTGGATGACTCAATAATGGAAATAAGTTGGTCAAAGAAAACACTAAAACCAAAAAAGTCCTAACACAAAATGTCAAGGGAATTTTAGACAACATTAAAAGATCAAACCTGAGAATAATTGGTTTGAAGAAGGAGAAGAGTACCAGCTCAAAGGCACAGAAAATTAAATATATTCAACAAAATCATAGAAGAAAACCCTCCCAACCTAAAGAAGGAAATCCCTATGAAGACACATGTAGCATGTAGTCTCTGGTCTGTTTGGTCTGTGGTTCAGACCCACAGACTCACAGTACCATAGAGACACACAGATGCTTGTATTGATTTTATGCACATTGACCTAAGGTTCAGACATGTTGCTAGCTAGCCCTTTTATATTATTTAAATCTACTTCCACTAATCTGTTTATCCACGTGACTTGGTACCTTTTCTCAGAGCAACATTTCAACTTTTTTCTACTGGCTCTGCTGGCATCTCATCATGGTATCTCCAGAGTGTTTCTCTGGCTTCTCTGCTCTTCCTGTTCCCAGAGTTCTCCAAGTTTGGTAGCTCTGCCCAGACTTCCTGTCTGCCTTCAGCCAACCAGAAATTTTATTAAACTATTAGGTGGGACAATTATTTACAATGTAAGAGTATAATGCCACTACAGATACAAGAATCATGAAGAATACCAAATAGAGTAGACCCCCAATAGTCTGCTTACCAATAAATCTACAGAGCAAAGAAAAACACTAAGAGGTGCAAAGGAAAAAGGCCAAATTATCTATGAAGACAGACCATCAGAATAACACTCAACTATTTAATGAAAACAAGAAGGTTCTAGTCAGATGTTACACAGACACTAAAAGAGCATGGGTACCAACCCAGACTACTAAACCCAGCAAAACTACTAATCACCATAGATAGAGTAAACAATATTTTACAATAAAATCAGATTTAAGCAATACCTATCTACAAATCCAGCCCTATAGAAAGCATTAAATGGAAAACTCCAACCTAAGGAAACCAGATACACCCATGAAAACAGAAGCATTTGATAATCCCACAAAATGAAAACCCAAAGAAGAGAAATACAAACTACCACAAAATAATAGGAAATAACAATCATTGGTCATTAATATCCCTTAGTATCACTGAACTCAATTCACCTATAAAATGATACACCCTAACTCGATGGTTAAAAAAACCAAGAAGCCATCCTTCTGCTACATATAAGAAACACACCTCAACTTCAAAGATAGACTCAGACTCAGAGTAAAAGGGTTGGGAAAAGACTTTCCAATCAAATGGTCCTACAAAACAAGTTGGTGTAGCCATCCTAATAGCTAACAAAATGGACTTCAAATTAAAAGCAATCAAAGGAGACCAGGATTACATTACTTATTCATCTCAGGAAAAACTCACCAAAATGAAGTCTCAATCCTGAGAATTTATGCACCCAACACAAGAGCACCTATATATTTAAAAGATAACAACACTATTAAAATCTTAAACATCACATCAAATGCCACACACTAATAGTAGGAGACTTTAATACTTCACTTTCACTCTTGGAAAGGTCAACCAGTCAAAAACTCAAGAGAGAAATAAGAGATCTTACAGATATAATGACCAAATGGACTTAATAGATATAGAACCTTCCACCCAAACACAAAGGAATACACATATTTCTCAGCACCCCATGTAACTTTCTCTAAAATTGACCACATAAAGCAAATATCAACAGACACAAAAATATGAATATCCCCTTGTATCATATCAGACCACCATGGTGTAAAGTCAGACTTGAACAAGAAAAATCACAGAATGCCTACACATTCATTGAAACTGAACATCTTTCAATTGAACCACCTCTGAGTAAAGGAAAATGTTAAGAAAGAATTCCTAGAACTTAATGAAAATGAATCTACAACATACCTGACTTATAGGACACAATGAAAGCAGTGTTAAGAGAAAAACTCATAGTACATGATGCCTATATGAAAAACCTAGAGAAATCTTACATAAGAAACTTAGTAGCACAGCTGAAGGCTTTAGAACAATTAGAAGCAAACTCAACTAGAAGGAATAAATGGCAGTAAATTATCAAACTTACAGCTGAAATCAATGCTATTGAAAGGAAGAGAACAATGCAAAGATTCAAGGAATCGAAGAGTTGGTTCTTTGAGAAAGTAAAAAAGATAGATAAACACTTGTTCAAAGTAACTAAAAGGCAGAGAGAGCATCCAAATTAACAGAATCAGAAATGAAAAGGGGGACATAACAACAGACTACAAGAAATCCAGAGAAATAACAGGTCAGACTTTGAAAATATATACTCCACTAAAAAGGAAAACATAACAGAAATCAAAAGTTTTATGGACAGTTTCCATTTACCAAAATTAAATCAAGACCAGATAAATGACCTAAACAGACATATATCTCCCAAGTAAATTGAAGCTGTTATTAAGTCTCTCAAGAAAAAAAAAGCCCAGGGCCAGATGGTTTCAGTGCAGAATTCTACCATACATTAGAAGAAGAACTACCACCAATACTCCTGAAACCATTCCATACAATAGAAACTGAGAGAATATTGCTGAACTCTTTTATGAGACCATAATCACCCTGATACTCAAGCCATTCAAATATGCAACAAAGAAAGAGAATGACAGACCAATTTCCCTCATGAACATTGATGCAAAAATACTCAATAAAATTCTGACAAACCAAATCTAACAACTTATCAAAAAAAATCATCCACCATGATCAAGTAGGCTTCGTCCCAGAGATGCAGGGAAGATTCAACATATGAAAAACTGTGAATGTCATCTATCATACAAACAAACTGAAAAAACCCACATGATCATTTCCTTAGATGCTGAACACTAACTTTCCTTCATGATAAAAGTCATGGAGAGATCAGGAACACCTGGAAAATACCTAAATATAACAAAGATGATATACAGCAAGCTGTTAGACAACATCAAACTAAATTCAGAGAAACTCAAAGCAATCACACTAAAATTAGGAACAAGACAGGACTGTCCTCTCTTTCCTTATCTATTCAATAGAGTTCTGAAAGCTTTATCTAAAGTAATAAGAGAACAAAAGATTAAGGTGATGAAAATTGAAAAGGAATAAGTCAAACTATCTTTATCTGCAGATGATATGGTCATATACATAAGTCACCCCCAAAATTCTACCAGGGAACTCCCACAGCTGATAAATACCTTCAGCAATGCATCAGGATACAAGATCAACTAAAAAAAATCAATAGCTCTCCTATACACTATGGATAAAAGGATTGAAAAAGAAATAAGGGAAACATCATCCTTTGTAATAGCTGCAAATAGCATTAAATATCTTGGTGTAATTCTAACCAAAGAAGTAGGAGACCTGTTTGACAAAAACTATGAATCACTGAAGAAAGAAATAGAAGAGGATATCAGAAAATAGAAAGATCCTGGATAGGTAGGATCAACATAGTAAAAATGGCATTTTTACCAAAAGCAATCTACAGATTCAATGCAATCCCATTAAAAATCCCAACACAATTTTTTTGCAGACCTAAAGAATAATACTCAACTTCATATGGAATAACAGGAAACCCAGGATTGCCAAAAGAATCCTGCTCAATAAAAGAACTTCAGGAGGCATCACCATCCCTGACTTCAAGCTATGCTATAGAGCTACAGTAATGAAAAAAGCCTGATACTGCCAAAAAACCCAGACATATTGATCAATGGAATCAAATTGAAGACCTTGACATTAACACCCATACATATGAACACATGATTTTTAACAAAAAGGCCAAAAATATTCAATGGAAAAAAGATAGTATCTTCAATAAATGGTGTTGGCACAACTTAATGGTAGTATTTAAAAGAATACAAATAAATACATACCTACCAGCCTGCACAAAACACAAATCCAAGTGTCTCAAAAACTTTAACATAAACCAAGCTACACTGAATTTGAAAGAAAAGAAAGTGGGAAATACCCTCTAATGCACTGGCATACTTGGTCACTTCCTAAATATAACACCAGTAGCAAAGACATTAAGAACAAAAATCAATAATGGGACCTCCTGAAACTGAAAAGCTTCTGTAAGGCAAAGGTCACAGTCAATAAGAGAAAATGACAGCCTACAGAATGGAAAAAGATCTTCACCAACCCTACAGCTGACAGAAGGCTGATCTCTAAAATACATAGAGAACTGAAGAAACTAGAGGCCCCAAATCTAAACAACACAATTAAAAAATGGTGTTCAGAACTAAAGAGAGAATTATTCTCAACAGGAGAATTACAAATGACAAAAGGCACTTAAAAATTGGTTAACATCTTTAGCCATCAGAGAAATGCAAATCAAAACAACTTTGAGATACCACCTTACACCTGTCGGAATGGCTAAGTTCAAAAACACAGATGACACCCTATGCTACAGAGGATGCAGAGCAAGAGGAATACTTGTCTGTTGTTGGTGGAAGTGTAAACTTGTACAGCCACTCTGGAATGCAGTATGGCAGTTCCTCAAAAAACTGGGAATCAATCTCCCCAAGGATCCAGCAATACCACTATTGGGCACATACCCACAGGATGGATATTCATACCCCAAAAGCATTACCTCAACTATGTTCATAACAGCACTATTCTTAATAGCAAGAACCTGAAAAAAGCCTAGATGTCCCTCAACTAAAGACATCTACACAATGGAGTACTGCTCAGCATTTTAAAAAATGCCATCCTAAAATTACAGGCAAATAGAAGGATTTGGAGAATATCTTCCTGAGTGAGGTATCACAACCCCATAAAAGTAGGCATGAGATGTACTCCCTCATAAGTTGATTTTAGACAAAAGTAAAGAATACCCAAGCTACAAAACACAATCCATGAACAGCTTGGGATCAGAAGGAACTTAAGAGGATATCCAGTGATTCCCCTAGAAAGAGGAAATTGAGAAGACATCCTTAGCTAAATGGGATTATACTGAGTAGCAACCAAGAAGGTTTGGGAACAAATCATGAGAAAAGGAGAAGATTGAGTGAAAGGAGCAATAAAGAGGGAGAAAAAAGAGGCAGATATCTTAAAAGAGCAAGGCAATGTGGGGCTGGAAAGAGGCCAGTACTAGGACACCTCCAAGAACTCACAGGATGTCCTGGCTAGGTCTCCAAACAATAGTGGAGGGGGTGCCTAAACAGGGCTTCCCTAATTGTCATCACAGAACCTACATCCAATATTGAATGGAAATGAATGGAGGTGGAGGCAGAGGTCCATGTGTCAGCACTGGGCAGAGCACCAGATACAGCTGAGAGCAAGAGAGGAGAGTCTGTATGAGCAAGGAGATAAAAGTCCCACAGTGATGGCTGACTGGAGCTTTGGGAGTTCACTGAGGAAAAGTCCTACAGTGATGGCTGACTGGAGCTTTGGAAGCTCACTGAGGAAAAGTCCTACAGTGTGGCTGACTGGAGCTTTGGAAGCTCACTGTATCAAGAACAGCCACTGGGGAACTTTCAGGAAAAGGAGCTAGGCCCTGTAAGGGTAGGCGACTGTCGATTGGCATGGACAGTGTGTGGAGCCTCAAGGGCTGGGACCAGACTGTGTTCCTGTGCATGGTCTGGCATCTTGGAGCCCATTCACTGCAGAGGAGTGCCTACCCAGTCTTGATAATGGGGTTTTTGAAATAGGATCTGCCTGGAGTCGATGTGTCATGCTGAGCTGTCCCACCCTGGGATTTTTTGCCCTTTTGGAGGAAGATATCAGGAATGAGATGGGGGAAGGTATTGGGAGGAGGGAAGGGAAGGCAAGCATGGGCATATACGAAAAAGAGACCTTTTTTAAAAATTAACTTATTTATTTTTAAAAAGAAATTAAGAGAAGAGAGTTGGGGTTTTGTTGGTAAGAGCTGGCCAGGTTGGGGCAATCTTATCTGGGGTTCAGCATTCTGGCCTGACTTTTCTTTGTATAGGATGATTTTGCCAAGGTTTTGGGCCAGGATATTATGACAATGATAAGAGAAGGATGAGGAAGACAGGGAAGAGGATGAATTGAGGAATGACTTAACTGTTTTTCAAGGAGGTTGCCTGGCCTCTGATAGGGTACAAACATATTGTCAGAGGTCTGGGCTGGAATAGAGTGATGAGAGGATAAGCAAGTGCAAGCAGGGTGGATGGCAATCTTTCCTGGTGTTCAAGATGCTGGCCTAGCCTCTAATTGAGTTGAAGGGTTCTGCCAGTTTTTTTGTACCAGAATAAGGTGACAAAGAGAGGAGGGGCTTTGGAGGTTCTAATTTTCTCCTTTTTAACAAATAAATTTTAAATTGTAAAAATCATTCTTAATGTATTGGCCAGCAGACACGATACTGCATACGCATAGAAATAAGAAGATAATTATCTGGAGTAAGGTCTCTCCTGTCTTTATATGTTCTCCAGGTTTGAACTCAGTTCATCTGGCTGGCAAAGCAAATGCTTTTACTTGCTGTGATACCTTATCAACTTAGTCAAGATTTGAATGTTTTCTGTGCCTTGTATTTAAGAGTTAAATTGGGTCTTTTGTATTTGCCAATGCAAGCTGTGGGCTTGACAGTTTTAAGTTCATTAATTGATTTCCTGAGTATCCTTCTCAGGTTAATCAGTCATAGAGATTAAGAAAACTCCACAACACCAAGAAACTAACATATTCTGCTTTTGGTGCAAGTTAGAGCTTTGGTACTTCTTCCTGCCTAACAACTCTCTCTTTCAGGTTGCCACATGTTTTTATTTGTGCATCACAGTGTGTGTTACACAGGGGGCTCTTTTTTGAGTAATACTTGTCTAATTATTTGTGTAACCAGATAGTAAATTATAAGAGAATAGGACTCATGTTTGTTTCTGTGATCAAATGTGATTAACTACATTCAGAGTGGTATGGCCAGAAACAAAGAAAGAATATCTGTAGCATACTTAATGCAGTCCTCAACAATTACTTTGTTATCAGAACTGACAAAAATTGTTATTAGGACTTGAAGGTATTTTGTCTAAAAAAAGTGAGGATAAAAATTCAAAATGAGGATTATCTTAAGATAACCATATTAGTATCTTGGCACATGTGCTGTAATTTCTAACAGCTCATTTTAGAATATGTTTTTAATTCTTACTTTTTTCCATTGTATCTTCTCCTCCTATGTGTGATACAAAGACATAAATGAACAAATTCAATTTTGTTAAATATACCAACAAAAATGAAAACATTTATAACTTAAAAAGGACAGTATAGCCCAGCAGTGTTGGTGTATGCCTTTAATCCAAGTACTCTGGGTGAAGAGAAGGAAGATCTCCGTGATTTTGAGGCCAGACTATTTTACAAAGTTCCAAACCTGTCAAGTTGACACAAAGAAGAAAAGGGGGATTATTTCCTTTTACTGCTGGGTCTGAGAGGATCACATTAACCACCAGTAGATGCCAGTGTAGTACAGGACTTAAAGTAATTGAAGTGGTCAAATAAATGGCAAGGCAGATACTGAGTATGAATATATTTATTTCTCAGTAGTCTGTAGTAAAGTTAAACAAGCCCAAATTTGATGCTTTTAATATATATCAAATACTGATGTCATAGCTACTTTCAGTGATATAGTTTTGTAAGCTTATATTTTATGATTCTTTTTCTTGTAATTACAGTATATTTCAATAAGAAGGCAGAAGGCAAGAAAAACAAACCAAATTTCATCTGTTTGGACAGCTATAACAAGATGAAAACAAATGAAAAATGTATAAAAAATAAAATAATACTTTCATTACACTTTTAGGAGCTATGAGGGACCAAGTTGTATTAAAGGCATGAATAGAGTGTGTTTTTAGAAAGTCAGAAAACCACACCTATAGTTGCCTAGGAAATAGACATAGTAAGAATGGAGGAGATGTGTAGATTTGATTCTTTGTCCAAGAATCCTTTTATTAAAGTTTTATATTTTGCTATAGGGCCAAAGTTCACAGGAAAAAGCTATTTCTTGTGAGTAAAATAGTTGCTATGTGTAAAGAGCCAACCCTGCCTTTCAAGTCTTTTTCTATTACCTGCTTTTCCTGAAATAATCTAGACAATGTTATTCTGTTTGTAGCCAGGAACCCAGAGCTTCAACCACTCTTCCTGTCCCTCAATCACTGGCCCTATCCAACAATACTGTTATGTAATAATTTCTTCTGGGTTTAAAACATTTTTCCAGCAGCAAAGCTTCTTAAATAGGAAGGTAAACATATAAAAATAGTTTCAGGAAGTCACTAAAACTGACCAGATTGAGTACTCCCTCTTCCACTAGTGAAAAACAAAACAAAACAAAAAACCTATAAAGGTGTTTAGAGTACTTCTCAACAAATCAAACTGCAAAGAAGACTTTGGCACCAGATCAACTGCCTAAAACATATAAACAAGCCTAGCTGCCTGGGAGACATTTAGACCCACAGAGTCATTAGAAAAAAAAAAACTTTCCACTGAAGGACACTTCCTTCAGGTTCTGAGATTTCTGAGCTGTTACCTATGTTCAGGTGGGCCTTGGTGATACAGCTGTCTTTGAGTCATTTCTGCTCCTATAAAACCACTCACTCATAGTCCTATAAGTAACACCAATAAAATTCATTGGTTCATTCAAGTTGGACTTTAATAGTATCTTCAATTTGGTCTATTATGGCTTTCCTCTGTTGAGTAAGTAGAAGTATATGTTGTAGTTGTCCATGAAATTTTTCATAGCACAATAAACACACATATTTCAAAATCTCCATAAGAAATCTGTTCAAAGAATACTGAATTAATGACTGCATCTCAAAGAAAACCCCACTGAATTATTTTTTCTCACTCAATTTGGATAGCTGAACATACATGCACTTGAAACTGAAGAGAGTGTGTCATCACTGCTCATGCTATAATGACTTTATATCATCCCGATATAATCATGTTGTGGCATGACTCTAAGGACTCTTCTGTTATTTATTGACTTGCTCCCTAACACAATGTGATTTTAGTTATATGAACCACGTTAGAGCTAGACAAGCAAAAGTATCCCATTTACCAAGTAGGAAGTAGAGTCTTTGATTTCTTACCTTAAGTCTTTTATTATACTCCTATTTTTTCAAGCATTATAATGACTGATTAATTGACATGTGAAGGGGCACCAATTTAAAAGTCTTCAGACATTCCAGGTTTATGAACTATTGAACATACCAACCTCTCAAAAGGTAGCTAACTGAATGTAGATCTTAAACTTAATATTGCCTGTTCCAGAGTGCCCTCTCACTATTCAAAAGACTGCCTGCCCCAAGATAAGGGGAGCTGCAAGGAAGAAACAGTTATAAATATGTTTTGGTAGCAAATACCTCAAAACCAGCACAACTGAAGTTGGGAATGAAGATCAGTTGAAAGAAGTATTTCTTAACATATAAGAAACCTTAAGTTTAATCACCAGCTCCTGAGAAAAATAGGTGTGGTTATGTGTAACTGTAATCCTAACACCAAGAAATTGTAGGCATCCTTGACTACATAACAAGTTCATCACTTCCCTGCACTACATGACAAGCAATCAAGGACAGAGATTTTTTGCAAAAATGTATGTGTACCTGTTGCCAAGATTACAAATGGTTTCTTTCCTGTGGTAAGTTGTGTGCGTGTGTATGTGTGTGTGTGTCTTTTGCTTAGATATGGATTTCTCTACAAAGCATCTATGTAAACTGAGAGACTAGGAAAAGAGGAGTCTAAAGGTAACAAAAATCAGTAAACTAGTTATATAAATTCATACCCTTGGAAAATATTTTATGGAGACTAAGCCAAGTGTTCGCTTTTTTCAGGAAATATAAGAATATTTATCATGAAATAACCTATAATTGCATATACCACACTACATATTTCCTTGTCATGTTCAAGTGGTTTTTGATGTCTGATTCTCTATTTAATGTCTTGTCTCCACAAAGAAAATTTAAATATTTGTAAATATAGCACATAAACTTTTATTTGAGTATCTTTTATGTATTTTGATTATGTCCTTTGTGAAACAGAAGAAATCTGTGATCTTATTCATATTTTACATTGCCATTTTAATGAGATTCAGTAGCATGGCAAATGTCACACAGAGAAACAAATCAAGTACTCCTTGCCAGACTTTGCTGGCTCATACTTGTAATCTCAGCACTCAGGAGGGAAAGGCAAATGGAGCTTATGAGTCTGAAGCCAGCCTGATCTGCAGAGCAAGTTCTAGGATAGGTAGGGATAGACAAAAATCCTGTCTCAAAAAAAAAGAAAAATTGCTTTTAGTTGTGCTGTCAGTTTCTTTAGATCTATCAAATTTATTTCTATTAGCATGGAATAAGTATTCATCTTTTGCCCCATCTTGCCAAAATACTTCTATATACATGTTTACCTGTAACATTCAAAACAGCCAACAGCTAGAACCAATCTAACTTGTCCATGAACAAATGATTGGATAATAAAAATGTAATACATATTCAAAGTGGCATTTTCTATACTTGTGAAGAAACACAACTATATTTTCAGGAAAACTGGTTCAACTACAAATTATTATGTCAAATACAGTTTCATAAAGGCAAATACTAATTTCTCTCATATACAGAACCTAAATTAAATGTATATGTATATGTGTATACATACACTGCTAGGAAGATTTCTCACTGGATAAAGCCACTTTATTTCAAGTCTTATAATCTCTTTGAATGTCTGTACTCCAGCAAGCTCTCTTCTGACCCCTACTTACGTACATATAAAATAAAAAATGAAAGTGTTAAGACTACATATACATGCAGACATAAAATATGTGTCTTCAGGTAATAAAACTAGAAAAAGGATCATAAAAGGGAAAGAATAAGAGATTTTAATGGAGGTATGAAATAAAGAGGGTATTAGATTACACGCAAAATGGTAGCAGAAAGGGAGACTTCCTTGGAGGAAAAAGGTAACCAGCTAAATAAATGTAGAAGGTGGGAGAGTAAAATTAGGGAAGGGAGTAAATAATAAAATATAATGATATGTAGATGTAAAGATACCATGATCAAACTCAATATTTTGTATGATGGCCTAAACAAATAAAAAAGGGTTTAACAAAAACAAATAGTTGTTTACTGACGATGATTGCTTTTGCAATAGGAGTTCCATACATTCATATGAGAACATTTATTGATAGATAATATTTGATTTGATAAAAGAAATAGTGATAGTTAACCAGACACTAGCACATTTCACTACTGCTTATAGATACCTGAGGGCCCTTCATGCAATATCATACAAGCATGATTCATGCTATTGGTTCTACACAATATAGTCTCTTCCAAAACACTGTTACAAGAAATTGTGTAATCACAGTAGTCTATTAAGATCTGGATTTGTTTTTCTAAAAACTGGAAAATCCTTTTTTTAAATGACTGTTTAAATATTCCCTGGATAGATTCGTTTTAGCAGTTGATATATTTGTAAATTATTATTTCATATCAAAATCTCACACTTGGTCATTTATTTGGTTTATTCCTTTCGTATTTGTCTCCTTATATTACAAGATTAGTAAAAAATGAATCATATCTGATGTATTCATCATATAGTGGGTATACTTGTTATTTTTCTTGTGGTCACTCTGACAAGAACCTACTTAAGGAAAGAATTGTTTATTCCTATTTAGAGTTTAAAGTGATAGTTTATTATGACAGGAGTGACATATTGGGAAGAACATAATGCAGTTGGTCACTTTGCATTTTCAGTCAGGAAATAGAGAGATATGAGTGTTGGTATTCAGCCTATTTTCTCCCTTTTGGTCTGTTTGAGACCCCAGTCTATAATAGCATGGAGTCACTCATATTCAGAGTGGCTTTTCTTTTCTTTTGTGTGAATATCATCATTCACACATCCAGAGATATGTTAAATGGCAATTCTAAATCTAATAAAGTTAACAATAAAGACTAACCATCAGAATGAGTATGGAATAACTCTAGAGTGGAAACACTTGATTCATAGACATCAGCTTCATAGCTAGTAGTCATGCACATGTGGCTGTGCATTATGGGGAAAGTCTATTTCCAGTGACAGCCACAAATGAATAGCTGTCATTCTAGCCTTCTGTCATCTACTACTTTTGACTATATAAATTCCCAAAGAGTATACTTTTCAAAAATAAGAAACAACACTATGTAGTGAACAAAATGGTTTGAGAAGTACATTAACCCTTTTAAAATGACAGAAGCAGGGGTGTCATGAATAGTTCTCTGATGGATTTGGATTTCTGTGCCTTCAATTTTACCATTATGAAATTTATTTTTTTTCATAGATTAAATATTACTTATTCAAGATTTAACAGACAGTGAGTACATCTAGGTACTATTTATTAATCATTGCCTCATAATTATAAATTAATAATCACACTAGAAGAGATACATGAACAAAGAACTGAATGTGATACAAAATGAGAATCACTTTTTGGCTTCTACTAGGTCAGGAATATTTGTGAACTATGAAGACTAGCTTGAGTTTTAATAAGAAATGACACATTCTGGGGTATTGTAAAAAATGCCTCCAAGAAAGAATAACTGTACTTTATGCTAAAATATGCTAGCATCAAACACTGGTGAATAATGTCATGGTATCTATACCAGTGTGATAGTCATTAGTAATCCAGGCAACTATGAGGTTTTAAAATAAAAGATTTTAAAGTATTTTATCAAGAGCACAAATGATAATTGTTATTTTTAATGAACAAGAAGGGTACCTGAAAAACACAAGCTTCGATGCTCTTTCTCTGGGTATTACAATTATTCATGGCAACTCACATCCACCAACCTTCTTTTTACTCTTATTGCCATAAAGTAGCCTTTTGTTGCCTAGCGTTCAGCTATTATTCAGAAGGTGATTGAAATTAGCATTAGGAAACATAGCTTTCTCTTCACTATAAATATATGAGCAACATTAGAGGAGGCTATTAAAATGAGAGGAAAGCATTGCACTGGATTCATTTATATCATAACTAAATTGGTATAAAAGTCTATTATGTATAATTGTGTGTGAGAGAGAGTTAATTCATTAGTCTACTTTAGATTATTTTTTAATTCTGAAAAAATACTGTACTAGGATTAGGGTTTTTTCTCTGATTTTACCATTTTTAAAATTTGTCTGCTATATTTTGGGATTTATGTGATTACTGTTAGTAATATTATTGTTTTGTTTTTTATTTTAAAGTTGTTTTTCCATGTATACTCCTGCTCACCCACCATTCCCCCTAGTCTCTTCTAGTCCTTATTTACCCTCCCCCATACCATCCCCCATCCATTCCCCAAGGTAGGCAAGGAATCCTAAGGTGGGGCAGTTCAGTCTGGTGTATCCATTTGATGTAGGTCTGATTCCCTCAGTTCAATATTAGTGCTGAGTCAGGTGTTCTTCTCTAGGGAATGGGCTCCAAGATGCCAGATCATGCACAGAAACATAATCTGATCCTACTCCAAGAGGCTCCACATACTGCCTATGCTGTTTGACAGTCATCTATCTTTGGAGGGTTAAGCTCCTTTTCCTGAAGATTCCTCAGTGGCTGTTTCTGATTCAGTGAGCTCCCAATAGTTCCAGCCCGCAGTTTCTGTGGGTCTCTTCCTCATGGACCTGATCCCTTTGATCATATATACACTTTTCTCTTTCTCTCTTCAGCTGGATCGGGAGCTCGACCTGGTGTTTTGCTATGAATCTCTGCTTCCCCCTCTTTGCATTGCTTGATAAAGGTTCTGTAATGACATTTATGGTGGTCATTCATTTGATTATAGGTGAAATCCTCTTTAGGAACCCCATCTACTATTGGTTGCAGTCCTAGCCAGGGATACCCTGTGAGTTCTTGGAGGTTTCCTTTGCACCCAGCATTATTTCCAACCCCACAGTAGTTTCTTCTATCAAGATATTCATCTCTTTTTTCTTCTTTTTTGTTGCTCCTCTCACTTAACCCTATCTTTCTCCCATGATTTGATCCAAACACTCATTGGTTAGAGCTAAAAAGTGAATTCTGATCAGAAGAATTACAAATGGCTGAAAGACACTTAAAGAATTACTCAGCATCTATAGCTATCAGAGAAATGAAAGTCAAAACAACTTTGAGATACCATCTTATACCTGTCAGAATGGCTAAGATCAAAAACACAGATGACAGCCTATGCTGGAGAGGATGTGGAGCAAGGGGAACACTCCTCCATTGTTGATGGGAGTGTAATCTTGTATAGGACTTTGGAAAGTAGTATGGCAGTTCTTCAGAAAACTGGAAATCCATTTCCCAAAAGATTCCACAATACCATTATTGGACATATGCCCAAAGGATGCAAATTCTTACCCTAAGGACATTAGCTGAACTACGTTCATAGCAGCATTATTCATAATAGCCACAACCTGGAAACAACCTAGATGCCCCTCAACTGAAAAATAGATTAACAAATTGTGGTGCATATACATAATGGAGTTCTACTCAGCAGTAAAAATAATTATATCTTAAAAATTGCAGGCAAATGGATGTACTTGAATAATGTCATCCTGTGTGAGGTAACACAGGCCCAGAAAAATTGACATGGTATATATGCACACAAAAGTCAATTTCATACATAATGTAAAGGATAACCAGGCTACAAACTACAACCCCTGAATAGCTTGGAATCAGAAGGAACTTAAGAGAGATATCCAGGGATCCTCCTGGGAAGAGAAAATGGAAAAGATCTCCTGAGTCAATTGGGATTATAATGGGTAGTAGCCAAGGAGAGGTATTAAAAAGTTATTATTTTATTGTCTTGAAAGTATAAATTCTTTTCTGTAGTGATAAATAGCATATATATCTGATAAAATAATAAAATTTCAAGATGAAGCCCATAAAGAGGTTAAATAGAAATACGTCTATTGCTATCCTAAATAGCCTTTTTTTTCTAAAAAGATGTATTTTATGTACATGTTTGTCTAAGTCTATGAATGTACACCACATGTGAGCAAGTGCCTTGTGAGGCCATGATCGTATGTTGGGTCTTCTCTAACTGAAGTTACAGGTAAGTGTGAGTTTTCTGGTGTGGGTGATAAGAACTCAACCTAGTCTTAACACAAAATCATTAAGTTCTCTTAACCTTTGGGCTATCTTTCCACACTTCTACACTGCCTTTTAAGTTTACACATGCCTGTCTTTCATCTGTAAAAGACAGTAATTTTGAAGGTCATGAAATTTAGTTATGGTAATTGGATTATTATGGTAGGTATGTCATTTTTACTTTGTTAGGGTTTTGTTTAGTTTTACTTTTTCACAGCTCTTTTTACTGGTGTTTTTATGAAGCATGATATGTAAATGTCAGATTATAAGCTAAAAGATTTTTATTTTATACCATATTATATCATTTGATACATATCATGTTATATTGTGGGGATTCAAAAAAAGTTTCAGAAGTTTTGGAGATATCAGAGGGAATCTACCCATAGTCTATGTGGGGAGTTAATAGAATCTCCAGAATTTCCAGAGCTCTAACCACAGTCAATCTAGGAGAATCAGAGAGTGGTGATTCAAACCTTTAATCCCAGCTCAGGGAGTATTCTGGGAGTGGTGACCTATGCCCTTAATCCTAACTGAGTCAAGGTCACTTTAGATTATAGAAGGAATTCCAGGCTCCCAAGCAGGTAGTGGTGGGGCCAGCCTTAATTTACAAAAGGGTACTTAAGACAGGATAGAAACACAGAGAGGGAAGCCAAGCCAAAGGAAGTGAGGCTGAGGAAGCTGGAAGACAGCTGGGTAAGAACTGACTGTGGTGTTTATTCCTTCTAGTATCTCCAACTTCTTCAGAGATATATCCCTGAGTCTCATTAATTCATGTAACAATTGGCATCCAACTTTGGGACATAAATTTATCTCCTCCCTACCCAAAAAACTGCATTTGCTGGCCAAGAACAACATGTGGCTGGAGGAGTAATTACTAGCACCTAGGCTTTTTGTTCCAGGTTAGCCTCCAGCCTCAGGCAGACCTGCCACACTTGATTCTGTTTCACTCTCATCTGGGTAAATCTTTCAGACAGTGGCCTCTTTCTCCTGGTGGGTTGTTTCTTCTTCCTTTTTGGACCCCTCCTTTGGTTGCTATCACACTAGGTAGCTGCCCCACTTCACAATCATCAACGGACAATAACCAGTAAATAAATCATTTTTTTTTAAAAAGAGGGAATTTGTTTAAAGCAATGGAGGGTGATTGGTCATACTGTAACCTCTTGTTAGACAATTTGATAGTAAAACCAGTGAAGGAAAACACAGATAAGGTAGATGGAAATATCATAATGTATGCTATTTACTATGAATAATTATTGTTTGGTATCACAGAAAAAGTTGACTAATGTAAATCCAAAGAAAGACAAAGGTCTTTAAAAAACCTGTTGAGAGAGAACACAAATATGCTCAAATTCAAACACAGGAATATGAAGAACCAATTTCAGCAAGGTCATCTAAAATTAGACAAAAACAGGCAACATTAATATGTCCAGTAACCTTTAAAAAATGAAGGATGATAAAGATGAAAGAGAAGCCAGCTGGGCTCCAGTAAAAATATTAGAATTTCGGAGAGTAAAGGAAGCAATTGTATCATATGGGATGCATTCACCATTTGTTAAACAAATGCTGAACTTCTGACCATGCTGTAACTGGGTCACCCCTAAAGATTGGTTAGATACAGTTACAGCCAGGGACACTCATGCAATGGAAATTATGGTGGAGGGAGGAGGCTAAAACAATAGAACAAAAAACAGGGCCAGAGGCATAGAAGTCTCCCAAGACTTCTTGGGGATGAAGATTATGCTGATATTGACAGGCAGTCATTATACAGTGACCATCTTCTGGATTGATGTCACATGGCAGCTTTAAATGCCTGGGACCGGATTGAAGAAATAGGGAAAAAATGTGAAACATTTACAAAAGTAGTTCAAAGCCCAAAAGAAACTTTTACAGATTTTTTGGCACAGATTAATCATAGCAGTAAACAGAATGGTGCTGGACTCAGAAGCCAGGCGAATAATCATTGAATCACTGGCTTTTGAGAATGCCAATGCACAATGTAAAAAAAAATACTTAGACCTTTAAAAGCAAGGTCAGCACCTTTAGAGGATTGGATTCGTGAGACAATTGATATGGAGTCTTATGAGAGTGATGATAACTGGGTAGGAGAGCTTATTTCAAGAGGTATAAGAAAAAATCAAAATGTCAAATGTTATAATTGTGGAAGGGAAGGTCACATAAAAAGAGATTGTAAACAAGGCATTCCCAGAAACAATGCTTTTGGTAAGAAATAATCCCAAGAGAACACCCCTCCCTTCTGGAAAATACAGAAAGTATGGAAAAGGAAGACATTGGACTAATGAATGCAGATCAACAAGAGGCAGACAAGGGAACTTTCTCCACTTGGGAAATGCTCCAAGGGAGCTTTCAAAACCCCCAGGTCAGGTAACTTTCTGCCCTTGGGAAACACCCCAAGGGGGCTTTTAAAAGCCCCTATATCAAGTCCAATCCAGTCTTACACTGCCATTGTGGAGGAAATACCTGCCCAGAACAATTAAAAGGTTAAAACCTATTTTAAAAAGACATGCTATGTGGAATGATGGAAAATTTACAAAAAAAGAAAAACATTCAGGAAAAAATATAAAGCAAATATTTTGGCAAACTTCTATCAATGAACAAAGGCCAAAATTAAAAGTACAAATAAATGATGTTATTTTTGAAGGCTTACTGGACATGGGTGCAGATGTATCCATAATTTCACCAGAGTCATGACATCCAACTTGGGCCCGTTAGGAGGTAAATGTTCAGTTTTTGGGTATTGGGTGGATATCCCAGGTAAAACAGAATACAAGATGGCTTGAATGTATAGGAACAGAAGGACAGAGAGGAATATTAAAGCCATATGTGGCTGATATTGCTATAAATTTATGGGGAAGAGATTTCTGCAACAGTGGAACACACAGATTAAAATTCCTCCAAATACAGAAATAAGCCATGAACTAGCACATGGTTCCAGAAGAAATATCAGAAGGTATTATTAGAAATAGTCACAGACCATTCAGGTTATAGAGAAACAAGGCAAACAACTACTGATCTTTCAAAAACCCACAGCACTACCTATAAAATGGCTAACAGAGAAGCCTATATGGGTTCATCAATGGCCTCTAACAATAAAAAAAAAATTGCAGGCCTTAGAGCAGCTGTTACAGGAACAGTTAGATGCTCAGCCTATAGAAGAATCAACCAGCCCTTGGAATTCTCCTGTATTTGTTATTAAGAAGAAATCTGGAAAGTGGAGAATGGTAACAGACCTAAGGGTGATAAACAAGGTGATCCAGTCAATGGGCTCTCTACAATCTGGGATTCCTTTGCCTTCTCTGTTACCTAAAGAATGGTCTATTATAGTTATTGATTTAAAAGACTTTTTTTACAATACCTTTACAAGAGCAAGACAAAGAAAAATTCCCCTTTACAGTGCCCACTTATAATAATTCTCAGCCTTTAAAGAGATTCCAGTAGAGGGTCCTCCCTCAAGGAATGCTGAACAGCCCTACTCTGTGCCAGTATTTTGTACAAAAGTCAATAGAACAAATATGCAAGAAATTCTCACAATCTATAATTTATCATTACATGGATGACATCTTGTTGGCCGATTCATATTGATACGTTGGAAAAACTTTTTGAAGAAGTGAAAAGAATTTTGCCTACTTGGGGATTACAGATTGCCCCAGAAAAAATACAAAGAGAGGATTCCATTAATTATTTAGGATATAAAATAGGCCAACAAAAAATTAGACCCCAAAAGGTACATATCAGGAGAGATAGATTAGACACTTAATGATTTTCAAAGACAACTAGGAGACATTGACAACTTACAACCCACTTTTGGAATTAAAAATGATCAACTAGATAATCTGTTCAAAACCTTAAATGGTGACAAGGACTTAAATAGTCTGAGAGAGTTGTCACCTGAAGCTGAAAAAGAACTGTCTTTGGTGGAAAAGAAATTACAAGAGGTACATGTGGATCGTGTGCATTCGATTGCATTCCAGTTATCTTGCCCTCTAAGCATTATCCTACAGGAATTTTAATGCAAAGGGAAAATGTTATATTGGAATGGATATTTCTTCCACATAAACCAAGCAATAAGTTAAAGACATATGTAGGAAAGATTTCTGAACTTATTTTTAAAGGAAAATTAATACTTCATCAATTGACAGAAATGGACCCAGCAGAAATTGTTGTACCTTTAACTAATGAAGAAATTGACCAATTATGGGTAGAAAATGAACTTTGGCAGAGAGCCTGTAGTAATTTTTTGGGAGATATTAACAACAAATATCCTCAAAGCAAAAGAATTGAATTTCTAAAGAAAACTAATTGGATTCTCCCTCATATTGTACGAGATAAACCAATTTCCAGAGCTCCTACATTTTATATGGAGGCAAACAAATCAGGAAAGTCTGGTTACAAATCAGAACATATAAGTAAAGTGGCTCAAAGCCCTTATAATTCTGTTCAAAAGTCAGAATTATATGCCATCATGATGGTGTTAATGGACTTCACAGAACCACTTAACATCACTGACTCTCAGTATGCAGAAAGAGTTGTTCTACACATTTAAACAGCTGATTTTATTAATGATGAATCAGATTAACTTCATTATTTATTCAGTTACAAGGAATAATCAGGACTATAAATCATCCCTTCTATATAACACACATTTGATCCCATATGGGTCTGCCAGGTCCTTTAGCACAAGGTAATGATAAAATTCATAAATTATTAATAGAAAATGTACTAGAGGCCTCAAAATTTCATAAAAAGCATCATGTTAATTGCAAAGGATTAAAAAAAGATTTCTCTATCACTTGGCAATAAGCCAAAGAAATTGTAAAAAGTGTCCCACCTGTTCTTTCTATAACCAAACTCCATTGCAAGCAGGAAGTAATCCTAAAGGAATACATAGAAATGAAATCTAGCAGATGGATGTATTTAATTTTACAGAATTTGGAAAATTAGTATGTGTCCATCATACAATAGATACATTTTCAGGATTTCAATGGGCAACTGCTTTGAGTTCAGAAAAGGCTGATTCTGTAATCACATATTTGCTAGAAGTTATGGCCATCATGGGAATACCTGCACAAATAAAGACTGACAATGCTCCAGCATATGTCTCTAGGAAAATGAAATAGTTTTTTGCTTATTATAATATAAAGCTATTACAGGAATACCACACAATCCTACAGGGCAAGCAGTCATAGAGAGATGAAATTGAACTCTAAAGGATATGTTAAATAAACAGAAAGGAATAACAAAGACCGCAAGAGATAGACTACATAGTGCTTTATTAACTTTGAATTTTCTCAATGCTAATGAGTAAGGAACAACAGCTGCTGGAAGGCATTGGGCCATAGAAAAAACAGGTGAACTAAATCAGCCTGTTTAACTTCAAAGCTGTACTAACCTCTGAATGGAAGCTAGGGTATGTCCTATGTTTGGCAAGGGGTTTTGCTTTTATTTCCACAGGTGAAGAAAAGTTATGGATACCATCAAAATTAATAAAGACTCAAACTGAACCAGAGAAACTTCATGAAACTAAGAATTAATAGGTCATCCAACCATATTACAATTCTTTCAGTTGTAAGAATAAACAAAGGTTTCTGTTTTTGTCTTTACAGGAAATTGGAAATACCCATCTTCAAGAAGTTAAAAGGCCTTGGAAATCTAGACATCTAAAGCAAAAGGGAGGCTATCCAGGAAAATTTGCAAACAAAAGAATATGGTAACTATTGGTACCCGTATACTTGATAGGGTAAAATCTCATTACTTAACCTTTACAAATTGTTTTTTATTAGTTAAAGTCCCAGTTTAATTATAATTTAAAGCTGGTTGGATTGTGGCTATATCCTTCTCTAAACTCAAGCATACTTGTTAAAAAAAATCTCTGTATCATATCAGAAGAGCCACCTGATATGGGACAGAAGAATGACAAAAAATAAGGGACTATTCTACTGTTACTAATCCTATGCTCAATAAATTGTTATATGTTTAGTTTCCTGTACATTGTGTTGGTTTTTAGTCTCTTATCAGTTTTCTGCAGTGATCTAGGACAAGGCCTAATTGTGAACTTGAAATATCCAAAAGGAAGATGGGGCCCCACAACAGTGGTTTAACCTGAACTCTGACAAAGCCACTAGGCTGACAAACACCAATCAAAAATCAGATTTGGACTAAAAACTGCTCATGACAATTTTTTAGCAGCTCGATGAGATAAACCAGCTTCACAGACTACTGTGGCCAAGATTTGAGACAAGCTGTGTGCTTTCCTGTTATGCAGAAACTGGACAACAAATGACACAGCTAGTTGACATTTAACAAAAATTTTCTTTTCAGGATCCCCAAAAGATTCCATCACCCCCAGTCAGCAGGAAGTAAACTTAAGAACACAGTGCCAACACTCCCAAGTGGTGGGGTGGGTTGGTTTTGGTTCCCAAGTTGTGGGGTGGGTTGGTTTTGGTTCCCAAGTGGTGGGGTGGCTTGGTGTTGGTTGTTCAATTGGTTATGGATGATTGTCATTGTTTAGGTTAACTGGTTAAAAATTGTTCGTGGTCATGATTAGAAAAAAGTTAAACAAGAATGATGAGATTCAAGATTTGTGTTTAAAAAATATAAAGAAAAGGGGGGATACAGATATATATGATATAAGAATAGATTATAGAATCTTCTTTTGAAATGATTTACTAGCTTTAAATATTGTATATTGCATTGGTTTTCTGTATACAAATTATGCATTTTGAGATTAATTGTGTCATTGTACAAATATTTCTATGCTTGTTTCAGGTAGTATACTTAATCAGTTTATCTAACATTGTAATCCAATTTGCTAGTCCATGAAAGTTTTTATTTCCAATTAATTAGAATTTTCAGCAATGCAAGTCAGTAGTTAGACATTACATTCAGACATAGTCATGTTAGATATGTTTTCAAGGCCAAAGAAATATATTTTAGATGAACAGGTCTTCTTCAAAAACTTCAGAGATCCATAGAATATGGCATCTAAGATATTTTTAGAACTTAAAGACTTTTCTGGACAGTGAGACAGGTCTGTTCCTGGCAGCCCCAATATACTTCAAGAGAAAGAAGGGCATTGAAGAAACTCCATATGGAGTCTACTTTCCTTGTGGCAATGGTTAGTCATTGGACAAGAACCTGTCCCTGTATTGACTGCTTGACAGTGTGCTATTTGAACTGGACATGCAGGTTCCCTCAGAAAGTGACTTTTGAACTTTGACAGAACAAGTTGAGATGGTCCTTCAGGTTCCTGTTTTTCAGAGAAAACTGTCAGAGATGGCCCATGGATGGTATGAGGCAGTAGAGGCCCCTGGCATGCTGAGCCTGGATCTTCCTGGAGTTGGGTTGCTTGGGAATGCAGGCCAAAGTGGTGGTAAACTCCATCTAAAGCTAAATACCGGCATGAGACCAGTAACCAACAAGTACTGCAAGGGAAAGTTGAAAAGAACTTTGAAGAGAGTCTTCAATCTTCAGGGCACAAGGAGAAATGACTGAACTACACCAAAATGGACAGAGCAGATTTTCTGCTTCATTGAGATGAAAAGAGACTCTGGGCCAGTAGGCTGAAGATGGATGCCCCAACTTTATAAAGGAACTTTGGGTGATTGTCCAGGCAGATAGGTATCATCTCTGTGATTTCTACTTTTTGGAAGTTGCTTGCACTTTCTAGTTATTTGGGTAAATATTATTTCCTCCTTGGGTCTCTGAGGTAGTTGAAGATGAGATAGTTATAGTTACAGTTTTCTAATGACAGTTTTAGAAAAGAAACTTTGAAGTTAAAGTTTATAAGTTTAAGAGACATCAAAATAATAGCTTTTAGTTAGAAAGGAAATGAATTAGGTATAATCCTTTGGACTCATTAAAATAGGATAATTAATGAAATATTTTCTTGGAATTGTCAATTGTTAATGGACTGGACATTACTCATTTATTGTTTGTATATATTGTATATAATTATTGTACCTATTGTATATTTTTTTCCTTATGTTAGCTACAACCTTCTTTTTTTAATTTGACAAAAAAGGGGATATGAGGGGAATTCAATATGAGTTTCAGAAGTTTTGGAAATATCAGAGGGTATCTACCCACAGTCCATGTGTGGGAGTTAATAGAAGCTCTAGAAGTTTCAGGGCTCTAACCACAGTCAGTCTAGGAGAATCAGAGAGAGGTGATTCAAAACTTTAATCCAAGCACAGGGAGTATCCTGAGAGTGGTGACCTATGCCCTTATTCCCAACTGAGTCGAGGTCACTTTAGATTATAGAAGGAATTTCAGGCTCCCAAGCAGGCAGTGTTGGAGCCATTCCTTAATTTACAAAAGGGTAATTAAGACAGGATGGAAACACAGAGAGGGAAGCCAAGCCAAAGGAAGTGAGGCTGAGGAAGCTGGAAAACAGCTGGGTAAGATTTGACTGTGTTGTTTATGCCCTCTAGTATCTCCAGCTTCTTCAGAGATCTATCACTGAGTCTCATTTATCGTGCAACATTATATTTAATGAAGAACCTTAACACATTCTTTAGGGAATTAGACCCATGTTTGATAAATACTTTTGATGTTGTTCTGTATTGTACTTTGAAAAACTCAATAGTTGGTGTGAAGACATTGTTTTAGTTCATGAAAATATTATACTATTCAGTGTATCATGGATTGTTGTAATTTAATTTTAAAAAAGTTATTTGTACCCATTTATCAACCTTAAACCCTTAACATTTAATGATAAAGATAATTATTTAAGTTTCCTGTGGCCCATCCTTCATTGACTGTCAGGGTAGATATAAGAGGAATTCTATGGTAACTGCGAAATATGGAAGATTGTTAAAGAGCTACTGCTTGACAGAAAAGGGAAGCTATATTTTATGTAAGAGAAATATAAATGGAATAAAACATATACAAAGGCATAGTATGTAAGAACCAAAGTACAAAAAGAATTGGTAACTCAGATGCTTCATAAATTCTACAAATTAGGCTTTTATAATGGGTCAAACATACAATAGACATCTTGCATACAATTTGCCCATAAAATCAAAATGTATGTAGATATGGTTCATGTCAAACAATCATTGTTAAATATTCTGGAAGAAGATGTGCTATAAAAGGTCATTGGGGGATTAGAAGAGGGGAAAATATGATCAAAATATTTTGTGTAGAAAAATATTTTTCAAATAACAATGTATGTAATGCAACAAAGGAAACTATCATAATTTCTCCTCAATTAGAAAAAGGGCTTTAGGAGAAGATACAGCACTAGCAGGCATAGAATCTCAATGTGCATAAAGTGATAAAATGAAAGTACAAATTGTATTTGTAAATTTGAGGGAAAGACTGGAAAATCTCAGTGAACATTTTTCTTTAAAACACACTATCTCTTAATTCTTTCATCAAGTATGTTCACACTTCTGATTTATTAATATGCATACTCTATTTATAACATTGATGCACTTTTAGAAAAACAAAACCAAAATTGGCTAAAAATTTAAATGCAACTGTTAAACCAAACTTAAACCATAATATCACTAGTGGATTTAAAAAGAAGACAGAATGTAGCTATTTGAAATTCAAATTACAACTAAATTATTAGATATGATATCAAAAGTACATGTAGTATTTTTCCCCTTTGAGGTGTGCCTCTTAGCTCCCAAATAAATATACAGTAATTTGCTCTTATTTAAGAATGCTGGACTTTAGCTTGTTTTTTTCTAGCCTAATTTTCTAATTTAAATTAACCAGACTCTCCTTCTCTATGTCTTGCCTCTGGGCCTTTTACCTTTCTTTATTCTATATGTCTTTCTTTCTAACTTTCTTTATTCTATATGTCCTTTTCCCTTCATACTCCATGGCAGGTTGTGTGGCTAGCTTCCTGCTGTCCTCTACTCCTCCTTTCCTTTTTCTATCAAGCACAGATTTTTTTCCTCCTATTTATTTTTTCTGCCTGGAAGCCCTGCCTATTTTTCCTCTCCTATCTAGATTTCAGCCATTTAGCTCTTTTTAAACCAATTAGATATTTCAGACAGCCAAAGTAACACAGCTTTAAAGAGTTAAACAAATGCAACATAAAAGAATGCAACATATATTTGCACCATTACCTATTCCACAGCATAAACTAATATAAAACATCTTTTGTCTTTTTGTTATTTTTTTAATTCAAAAACCATCTTTTGTATCCATGTATCCCCTGCTCCCCCTCCCTTCCTTCCTCCCAATCCCTCCCAGTGAGCCTTCAGCCTCCCCACCCCCATTCCCTCCCCCCAAAGGGCAATAAGTCCTAAGGTGGGTCAGCTCAGCATGGCACATCCACTCCAGGGAAGTCCAATTTCCCCATCCCAAAGTCAATGCTGGGCTGGGTGTTCCTCTTCAGGGAATGGGCTCCAAGGTGCCAGCCCATGCACAGGGACACAGTCTGATCCCACCTCTTGAGGCTCCACATACTGTCCATGCTAATCAACAGTTGCCTACGCTTGGAGGGCCTAGCTCCTTTTTCCAATGGTTCCTCACTGACTGTTGTTGAATCAGTGAGCTTCCCAGAGCTCCAGCCAGCCATCACTGTAGGAATTTTCCTCATAATTCCCATCCCTTTGCTCATACAGACTCTCCTCCCCCATCTTCATCTGGAGGCACTCAACCCAGTACTCAGCCATGGATCTCTGCCTCCACCTCTATTCATTGTTGGATGTAGGTTCTATGATGACACTTAGGATGGTGCATTTGATTATAGGGGAAGTTCTGTTTAGGCACTCCCTCCACTATTGGTTGGAGACCTAGCCAGGGACATCCTGTGAATTCTTGGAGGTTTCCTTAGCACTGGGTCTCTTTCCAACCCCACATTATCTTCCTTTATCACATATTCATCTCTTTCTATCTCCCTCTTTGCTTCTCTCAGTCAATAATCTCCTTCTTTCAAGATTTGATCCCAACTCTTCTTGGTTGCATCCCATTATCTTAAACTAATATTCCACAACAAGTGCAAGATAAAGGTAAAAAGAAAAAACAAATGAGTATATTCAGCATAACACAAAAGAAGCACAGGAACAAAGGCACCAAAGTTGATTGTAATAGATATCTGCAGATCCTGTGTGAGATAGAGGTTTATTCTTGAAAATATTACATATTACATGTTATCAACATGCATGTGCAAATATAATAAATTCAAATATGTATTTCCTTAAAATGTGCTTTACCTATAATAGATAAATTGATCTTATAAGCATTAAAGTGTACTTGGCATTAAAATCATTGAGGAAAACACTATCTAGGAAGAATAGACTGTGATGTGCAAGAAAGGAAAATGGCTGTGAATAATTTTAGCTATAAAATTCAATATTCGTTGATAAAATAATGTCTAATTATTTCATTAATAATTTTTGGGGGTCTGGCATATGTTGCTTTTTATTATGTTAAGGTATATTCCTTCTATACTTAAGAAGTTGAATTTTTATATTTTTATTTTTTATTACATATATATTCATTAAAAATTTTATCATCAATGTATCCCTCTGATCCCACTTCCCTCCCCCTCCCAATCCCTCCCAGCCAGCCCTCAGCCTCACCACTCCCCATCCAGCAATCTTCTCCCCCGAAAGGGCAAGAAGTCCCAAGGTGAGCCAGCCCAGGGAGGCACATCCACTCCAGGCATATCTGTTTCACTCATCCCAAAGTCAATGCTGGACTGAGTGTTCCTCAATAGGGAATTGTCTGCAAGGTGCCAGCCCATGAACAGGAACACAGTCTGATAGCACCCTTGTGACTCCACACACTCATGACAGTTGCAAGCCACTCCCAGATGGTTCCCCAGTGGTTCCTCCTCCTGATGGTTCCCCAGTGGCTGTTCTTGATTCAGTGAGCTCCCCATAGCTCTAACCAGCCACCACCATGGGAACCTTCCTCATAATCCCTAGCCTCATGCTCATACAGACTCTCCTCGCCTGCTCTCAGCTGAACCAGGATCTCTGCCTGGTGCTCAGCCATGGATCTCTGCCTCCACCTCCATTCCCTGTTGGATGTTGATTTTGTGATGACACCTAGGGTGTTTACTCATTTGATTATAGGGGGAGTTCCATTTAGGCACTGCCTCCACCATTGTCTTGTCCAGGGACATCCTGTGAGTTCTTGGAGGTTTCTCTAGCACCCAGTCTCTTTCTAACCCCACAATGGCTTCCTCTATCAAGTTATCGATTTCCCTCCATCTCCCTCTTTGCTCCTTTCACCCAACCATCTCCTAAATTTACAGGGAGGCATGCATATTTCCTTTCAATCAGTCCAATTACTGTATTTTGAGATTAATCCATGTAGCAAATCATAACACTGCATCATTAAGATTAATACTGTTTTTAATTAATAGTTTTGGGTAGTTTTACAAATGACTGATATAATAGTGTCAATGAAAAATGTGAGAAACATACATTCTAATGTTTACCTCACACTGTATAAAATATCAAAAATATTGGTGAAGCCAAAGCATGACTTTACTGAAAAATGTTTATGAATGTTAGGTGCTACAATTGTGGTTATGGTGCCAAAGGGTGGCTATCCAATGCATTTCAAATGCAAAATAAGGATGTAACACAATCAAGTAGATGGCAATAGGAAAATCTTTTATTCAAGTGTCTTCCCTCTCTCTTTCTCATCATCTTCATCATCCTGTTTCTGCATTATAAATTCTTGATTTTTTAATATTCTTGGTATAGGAGTATTTTATGCAAACTAAGGATGTAACACAATCAAGTAGATGGCAATAGGAAAATCTTTTATTCAAATGTCTTCCCTCTCTCTTTCTCATCATCTTCATCATCCTGTTTCTGCATTATAAATTCTTGATTTTTTAATATTCTTGGTATAGGAGTATTAACAGAGTTGTAATCCCATCCTTTCCTCAAAAAAAACTTTTCAAGTATGCCTGGCATATCATATCCCTTATGTATAATAAAATCTTTAAAAGCAATTGTTCCATAGAGATTTTCAAGGATATCTGGTTTGCAAAAGCTTTTACCTTGAATTTCAAGCAAGTTCTTGGGGTCAGTTGTAGGATCTTTACTGTGTAATTTTTTTAACTGCTTGGGTTTCTGATATGATGGACCATATTTAAGCTTCTCCTTGGTTGACTCACATGGGTCATGTGGTTTTTGGAGTTTCATCTCAAATATTGATGCCTCTTTGGATAATTTGATCTCCTTTTCTTTGCTTAACCCTCTGAGGTACTTGGGCTTGGAAGGAATATGACAGATTTTCTTGTGTGAGTTCTCATAAGTTGTTTGGTAAGCATGGTCCATATCAAATTGTTGCCATGCATCCAAGTTTTCAAATGCATCATTCCATTTACACATAACATCACCCCCACTTTGTATGTATTTATAATTAAGAGAGCCAAGCAAATTCTGATCTGTGGATGTGTTCCTATGAAGAAAAATTCTTTGGCATGATCTGAAATTCTTAGAATTTTTCAGATTGAATATTCTGTGAAGGTGGTTTCCATTCTTGCTGTTCTTTCTTACTTCCCTTTGATTTTCTAAGTGAGGCCACTTATTCAGATTCCAGTCATGTTTTAACATTGGCCGCAAATTTATGTGGTAGTCCTCAGCATCATCTTCCATCTTAGACAAATGATTAAGACCCATTCTTCTGATGTTTTGCTGATCCATAGACATTGAACAAATCATTCCCAAATCCTTGGGCACCTTTCTGTGGCTCTTATTTGTGGCAGAACTGGGTGCTTCATGAGAAATTCTGGGGAAAAATGTCCCCCAAATGTTACGATGTGACAGCATCTCTTCACATGGTTCATAGTTTCTAGGAAAGTGTTCCAGCTTTTCATGAGAAAACAGCTGGCGATGACCCTCCATGACAGGAGGAAATGTTAGTTGCTCTTTCTTGTGCTTCAAGACATGCTTGCACCTGGATATCTGACCAGGCTGGTTCTCTGGCAGCCTCTGGTCCCCCATGGTATCTCTGGCTCTGAGGCTACTGCTCCAGAATTGTTTTCCTCAGGATTCTTGGTTGCTAGGAAACTTTAGATTCTACACTAATAAGCAATATGGAGTGCCTAGGCCCTAGTTTCTCCAGTTTTATTCTCCATAATGTGAACATAATATCCACTACTGATGACATGACTTTTAAACCCATATCACTTGTGAAAATTTCTTCTTCCTCTCATCATTTGTCCTTTTATTAATCTCTTACAAAGAGCGAAGTATTTGACTTTGATGAAGTTACCTTTAGCTAGTTTGTTCTTTAATAAAGTATTATTTTAAAATGATATTAAAGATTTTTTTCCTTGAAAAGATTTTGCGTTTTAGTTTTATGTAGTCTTAATTTCTAGGTTATGAAATGTATTGATTTTGGATCATGAACATAAAAATTAATGTTTCTTACATCTTTACCTTTGGATGAATAATATTGGAAAAGCCTTTGTAGCAAAGGGTAAGCTGTTAGTCACTAAATTTCCTTTCTTAACTTTGCCAAGCCAGTTTTCTCTGTGTTCTTTCTGATATGATATTTTTAGTCTGTCTAGCAAGCAATTCTGCTGTGTTGCTTCCTATATATTTACAGCCTTGAAATGGGACTACTAATTTGTCCTACTGTAGATAGTCTTTCCAAAGTTTTGTTGCTGTTGTTTCTGCTGGAACATTTGAATTTCTGTGAGTCATTTCACGTTGCTTACTTAATGTCTTCAAAGGATCACATTTTAACTTGATGAGGGTTCTCTGGGTTAGACTGATAAGGATAATTGACATGTTTTGGATCTTCTAACCTATGGAACAGATGCATATCCATTAGTATATATGTTTTTCTACTTTTTAAATATTATTTTGTCATTTTTAGAATATGTCTATAATTTTTTTCTCTAACATTTCCTTAAATATACCACATTGATGCTACAATGAGTTGTATTGAAAATGTGTTTGAATAGAAGGGAAAGGTATTCCACAGAAGTTTATGTTTTATAATGATGCATTTTTCCTTGTGTAGGGGAAGAACATGATATCATTCAACTCTAAGCTCTAACATAAGCTCAACATCATAATTCTAAGAAAACTGGAACACTTTGTATAGTTTAAACTGGCCCCAACCAATGCAACCTCCTGCTTCAGCCTACTGAATAGTGGATAATATTCACAACATGTTGGTTGCATATATTTTTAACTGTAATAAATTATGTATTAATTGATAGTAGTGGTTTCACTGCTTTTTGACTAATAGTTTGGGAAGTTAGTCAGATGGTACTTTCCTTTTTTTAAATCAATGCTGTACATTTCTCTGGTTGGCCATGCATGATGTAGATATAATATCTCTCATTTGTACATGGTGTTTTTTTATAGATCAAATTACTTACCTGATTATTTTTTAATGCCAGCATAGAAATCTGTGGCTATTTTTATTTCTTGAACTTTTTTGTATTACTTTGTTTTTCAAGGCAGGGTTTCTTTGTGTAACTGTTCTGACTGTGCTGGAATTTACTTTGTATACCATGCTGACCTTCAAGGATCTATCTACCTCTGCTTTCCAAATGCCTATATTAAAGGTATGTACCACTATCACTCAGATTGAACATTTTTCAGAAAGACAGTAAATTGAGACATTTGTGTGGTTATATATATATATATATATATATATATATATATATGTATATATATTCTGTTTTAATAAGGATTATTTTCTGATACTTTATTACTGTAGAATAATCCTCTTCTATACTGTAAAGATTTATCACTCCACTTGGTTTAATAAAATGCTTATTGGCTAGTATTCTGGAAGGAAGTATAGGCAGAGTGACCAAACTGAGAAATCTGGGAAGGAGAAGGGCAGAGTCAGGAGGCACCAGCCAGATAAACAGAGGAAGCAAGATGAGAAGGCTGAATTGAGAAAAGGTACCAAGCCATGTGGCTAAGTATAGATAAGAATTATGGGTTAATGTAACTCTAAGTGCTGATACTGGCTGAGTATTTGTATTTTATATAAGCCTCTGTGTGATAATTTGGGAAGTAGCATTTGAGAGTTTCTGGAGGGACAGAAACTTCTGTTTATATAAGTAATTCCAACACACAGCCTAAATTTCCACATAAAACCTAACAAAGCTTTAAAATAATTAGAGACACAAGGATGAAGTCAAGTCCAAATTCTTGGTAACCACTTTTTCTATGATAGGCTCTGTTGGCTGACCCTGAGCAGAGGCACAACTCCTTTAAGAGATTACTTCCTGATTCAGCACTAGCAGCAAAAATTGTGTGGCTCTTTTAAGAGACCGTGCTACCAAACATTTAAATGAGGTTTATGAGCAGTGGGTAGCACATTACTCAGTGTCAACATGGACCCAAAACTTCCCAGAGTTTGAGCCATAAATATGGTTTCCAAAGCTGGTGGTAAATGTACCTCTGTCATAAGATAAGACTCTTGAGGAACTATAAAAGGAATCCTAGCCACAACATGTAGCAGTTTAAATACTCATGTGGTCACACAAAGATAAAAATATGCAGTAAAGACAGACTCAAGCAAACAAGCAAAAAACTCTGAACACTTTACAATGTGTTTTAAAACGTCTTAGGAAAGCAAAAAGAAAGTACAGTCATAAAAATAAAACATAGTTTTAAAATAAACTACATATTCTTCTCAAAATAGATTATAGATATTTATTATCATCTTAGGGGGTTGTTTAGAAGTTTCTATGGATAATGGTCAGTAATGGAGCCAAAAAGGAGATTAGATCCAGGCATCTTGTTCTGAAAAGAAAAAAAGGGGGTATAGAAAAGATAGGATAAATGGATAGATTATTACAACAAACAAATGTTAGTCTTACAGATTTGACATATGTATGGGCTTTAGTTTATTGTTAGAAACTTAAAGTTAATTTTGTTATTTGCATATTTCTGCTCTTGTTTAAGATACTATGTTTCTGCAGCTCATTTAAAATGTATAATAAAGAAACACATATTAATAGTCATCTATGATAGTCAAACTTATAGTCATGTCAGTTAGGTTTTCTAGGTGTACAGAAATATATTTCAATGGATAGGTGATCTTCAAATACTTCAAATACCTATAGATTATGGTATCTAAAATATTTTAATAACTTAAATTTTATAACAGTGAAACATCTCAGCTCCTGGCAGCACCAAATTACCTCAAAGAAAATGATCGGCATTGACAAAACTCTCATGGTGCTTAATTTATAGTAAAAGCTAGCCATGTGGTCAAAGAAACTGCCCTTGACTCAATTGCTGACAACTGCTGTCCAAATTCGATCAACAGGATGCAAGGAAGGTGACTGATGAAATTTGCCAAGACAACGTAGGAGGGTCCTTCAGAATTTCCTACTTCACAGAAAAGTCTGTCAGACATGCTAAATCTATAGGCCTGAGTTGGATGCCCCAATGTTTCTAGAGAACTTTGAGTGACTGTACAGGATGTTTGAAGTCTCTGTCACTAGGTAATACTTTACTCTTCTGGGGTCTTTAATGTATTTGATATTTTTCACTCGTGTTTCTGTTTTGTCTTGTCCCCTCAAAAGGAGCTTACTATGATAAATTGATTGATTCAGGTTTTGCCAGGTTTTCTGGATTCTGCTACTGTGTGACACTCTCTTTACACCATTGTTTATTTGTCTTTAAAAAAAAATTCTCTCAAATATTACATCCCAACCCTAGTTTCCCCTCCCTCTTTTCTTCCCAGTCTCCCCACTCTCCCTTCTCTCCCTTAGACCCAACCTCCTTCTGTCTTTCCTCAGAAAAGAGCAGGCCTTCCAGGGATATTAACTAAACATGGCATAATATGCTACTATAAGACTAAATATATGCTGTCATATCAAGGCTTCTTGATGTAACCCAGTAGAAGAAAATGGGTCCCATAAGTAGCTAAAGAGTAATCTATCACTCCTGATCCTTCTGTTAGGAATTCCACAAGAATACCAAGCTACTCAGCCATAACATATATGCAAAGAATCTAGGTCAGACTCATTTAGACCTCCTGATCTCTTTGAGGTTTCATGAGTTCTGGCCAATTGAATCTGTGGGCTCTGTTCTTATAGCTCTGGCCCCTCTGCTTCCTCTACAAGACTCATTGACCTCCACATAGTGTTTGGCTGTGGAATTTTGCATTTGTTCCTATCAATTGTTCAATTACTGTATAGAGTCTCTCCAGTATCTTTAAAGAAGATCTGCTAGGCTCTGGTCCCAGAATACTCTGCAGGCAGGGCAAATTGTAGGTCAAAGGTTTAGTAACTGGATTAGTGTAGCAATCTCTCCAATTGAGACTTTGTCTGGTTACAGATGTCCAGTTCAGGCTCTATGTTCTCCATTACTAGGAATCTTTGCAAAGGTTATTCAATCAAAGACACGACCAGATACACTGAACCTGATAGAAAAGAAAGTAGGGAATAGCATTGAACACATTGGCACAAGAGACAGCTTTCTGAACAGAACACCAATTGTGTGGGCAATAAGATTGACAATAAATGTGACATCAAACCAAAAAGCTTCTGAAAGTCTAAAGACACCATTAATAAGACAAAAAGGCAGCCTACAGAATGGGAAAAGATTTTCACCAATCTCACATCTGACAGAAGGCTAATTTCTAACATACATAAAGAACTCAAGAAACTGGACATCAATACACTAATCCAATTAAAATGGGGTACAGATATAAACAGAGAATTCTGTTTCATGAATTCTAATTGATCTTAATAAAAATCTAGATAAAAAATCCCATGTATTAGGGATTAATTAAAAGATCAGAGAGACAGATACTGGAGAAACTTTTTACCACATCTCACTCATCAGGCCAAAAGGGGTTGATTGTCTCTATAAATCCTCTGTCTGACTTCCTCTGAATCCTCAGCTGAAAGGGAACAGAAGCAAACAGGGGAGCAAGGCCAAACTCCTTCCTCCTCCCACTTTATATTTCTTTCTCTGCCAAGCTGCACCACTTCCTGTCTTAACTTTCTTAGTGCTAGGAATAAAGGCATGTATGCTTCCCAAGTACTGAGAACACAGGAATGGGATCCCAAGTGCTGAAACTGAAGATGTGTCCCATCACTACCCGGATTTGCTTCTCTTTTTGACTGAATTAATCTTGTGTAGGCCAGACTAGTCTTGAACTCACAGAAATCCAGATGGGTCTATACCTAAGATATGTGCTAAAATTACATATGTATGCCACCACTGCCTGATCTCTGTGGCTAGCTCTGTGGCTGGCTCTGTTCTCTGATCTTCGGGTAATATTTATTAGATTACAAAAATCATGTCACCCCAATTCTTAATAGAGGAATCCAAAATAGCTGAGAAACACTTAAAGAAATGTTCATTATCCTTAACCATCTGGGAAATGCAAATCAACATGACTCAGGATTTCATTTTACACCTGTTGAAATGACTAGAATCAGTGACACAAGTGACAGCTCATGTTGGTGTGGATATGGATGAAGGGTAATATTCCATTTCTATTGTGAGTACAAACATACAGCCACACTGAAAATAAATATAGCAGTTTTTCAGAGAATTGGGAATCTTGATCTTCCTTGAGACCCAGCTACACCAGTCCTTTTCATTTGTCCTTTGGTCTGCAACAAACAATTCCTTTGCTCTCCGAATGGGAAAATTCCAATCATACAAATCTGCTCCTGAACAGACACGCAGACAGACAGACAGACAGACAGACAGACAGACAGACACACACACACACACACACACACACAAGAAAACAACATCAATAACTAAAATAAAATCAAGAATATTACTAGCTCTCACACAGTGAACATGTGGCAGGTCTTAGGTGAGATAATCTTATCTTCACTGCCATAGCTGCCAGGTTGGCCATATTTCCTTGAGTCAACACATGTCAGAATCTGCTCTTAGCTGTGGGGGCTTTTTGTCTTGTTGTTGATTTTCACATACTCTGATATTTTCTACTAGAAATCACATTGTTTTTATCCTTCAGTTTATATTTAAGGAAGGCCATTGTGCAGAAAAAATATCAGGCATTCCTTTTTGAATGCCCATGGATCAAAGAAATACCAATTTAAGAACATAGTCTAAGAGAACTTTTGCTGGCAATCATATGTAGACAAAAGAAAATATATTGGAACATTTTTTTAGATATTCATCTCCCTATTCAGAGCATCCTCTAAAGATGGATGTGGGTACCTGTATCTTCTCTCTCATTAATGCTCATGAAAGAAGTGGAACCTTTACAGATTATTTGCTCCATCAATGTGAGATATGACTCTTTAATTCTCCATTAACTTAATGAATTCCTAGTATTATAAGATCTAACATTAAAGTAAAACTCTGAAGTAAATGTTCTTTTTTAAACTTTTTTGTTCAAATTTATTAGTAAGCATGATAAACATTTATAGGGAACAACTTACCATATGTACACATAATCTAGAGAACATGGAATTCCCTTTGCCTTCATCCTGTTTGTGTTAGAACAACTGGAAAGAGAAGGCAATAAAACAAAGTGGGCATGTTCAGGGTGTGATGAGATGGTTAAAAAAATCAGACAGCAAGGAAGAAAAGATAGAAAAAAATAGACTTGCAGATACTGGGCAGAAGGAGCATGCATTAAGACTTGACAGAGTTCTCATGTACAAACCCCCCACCCCAGAAAGTTGTTGTTCCTTTGCTTTGAGCTGTTACTGGCATCCGGATAACTGTGGTGCTGGGGTAAATGGTTCTCTTTATTACTGTATAAATTCTACTTGGTATTATTAATTGAAAACCCAGAGCCAGACATTGGGGAAAAGTTTAAATATCAGAGAGACAGAGAAACAAGCCAAGCCACTTCTCACCTAACCAACTCCTCAGGAAGAAAAAGCTAGCTCCTGTCTTCAGGAAATTTCAGACTACCTGAGTCCTAAGATGAAAGGGAATGCAGGTGAAACTCAAGTCATCCTCCTCTTTCTCTGCCCAGCTATTCATGTTCCTGGCTCAACCTTCCTAATGCTAGGATTAAAGATGTTTATCACCACTGGCTGACTCTGCCTGGCCTTGAACTCACAGAGATCCAGAGGATCTCTTCTCCCAGAGAGAGTTCTGGAACTAAAGGCATGTGTCATCACTTCCTGATGTTCACTACCTGACTCTGTGGTTGACATTATGCTCTGATATTTCAGGATGTTTATATTAAATAACCATATATCACCATATTGTCTATTTCTGACCAACTGACTGCAGGGCTAGTTTAGGCTACCACTGGGTCTAACCATAGCCCTACAATAAATAGTCTCACCATTTTCTTCCCCACCTCTCTATCATCCTAAAGTTCTCCAGATTCCTGTGTTCCCTGCAAAGCCAGCAGAGAACTCTGCACACACAAAGGGTAGCCTGGAGTGGAAAAAGCATATGGAGGCATATGTCATCTACCTCACAGGACAGCTAAGGGCACATTTTACCAAGTGCCTCAACTTAGCTATTCACAGATCCATGGCCCAAAAGATAGGTATGGTTAAGGAAGCTATCAAGCAGAAGACTTGTCTTCCCTATGGACCTTTCCCATGTTTATAAGGTGGAGAATCTGCCCTCTCCTATAATTCCTCACCAGGGAAGACTGATTCCTTGGGGTCTGGATTGCCCTGTCTCTTCACTTAGTAGTGGCAGCCCAAACCTCTGACATATTCTTCAAGGAAGAAATCTTTCAGCAGTAAAGGATCAAAGAACTGCACCTATCAGAGTCCAGGTTCCTACTTTCTCTTATCCCAGTAGATTGGTGGGCTGTCTGCTGTTCCCACAATGATAGCTCTGTGGTTGAAGAGTCCACTCCTTGGTATACTGAATAGTTCAAGACCCCATTTCCAAGACTTCTTTCCAATTTTTAGCCAAGTATATCACTATGAGTATTTTTAAATCCTGGAGGAACTCCCAAGTATTGTAAAAGGCATGGCAGCATGTGTCTAAGGGATTACAGAGTTTATTCTCTGGTATAAACAATAATTGAATGTCTGGTTGATGACAGAAGAACAAGTTTCAGAGAAAGCAAAAGTAACAGCTTTATCCCTCTAGAATAAGAGAAGCCCAAGACTGGAAATCTATTAAATGGACACTGACTTGGATGTTTTCAAGGACTCCCAAATCCTGTCTTTCCCTTATTGGTCCTGTCTAAATACCAGCCCTGTGTCTTTTAGCCATTTCTTTTGTAAGAGTCTTTGAGGAACATCTCTGAGAGACTCTCTTAGCTTTCCCTGCCTATCTATGATCTCCTAACCCTCATTTATTCAGGCCAAATCCCAACTCCAGAGTGAGTTTCTCAGTGACCTCAAACAGCTCATGACAACTTACCTATATTACTATACCCCCCAAAAATTTGCTTTTCTATAAAACTGAATTTTGTGGTTTACATTTGACATGAAACTCATTGAGTCCAGTGACAACTGGTTGGACCTAAATCATTTGTCTCATTTTAATCTGCATAGAATCCACCGAATTTGTCATATCTGCTGGATGTGATGGAGACTGACAAGAAACAGAAATCATTTTCATTTAACTTCTGTGAGTGACAGAATATTTGACTTTAAAGTGTCACCCTCTATTATCTTTAAGATTTATAAGGAAATGTCTGTATGTACTTATATGTGTATATGCATGCACGTATGTATTATGTATGTACATATGCATGTAAATCAGCATTGACGATTGAGAAAGATGAAGTATGAGGTATATGCCTTTACAATGCTTAGTTTGATATCTTCTCTAGATGGACACAGGTTGACCAATTTCTTGAAAGCCTATATCCATAGCCAGTTTATGTGTGCCTGCAGGGTAGAGAAACTTTAAAATGTCAAAAGCATTTCCTTTCTATAAAGAGAGCATTTAACAGGATAATGTAATAATTCAAGAATAAAGGGAGATTTTGAAAACTTCCATGGAAGTGAGATATAGACCATCATGCTAATTAGGTCAATTTAGAGAAAAAGAGGGACTGCCTCAGATGGGTGCTAGCCACCCAAGGATCAGTCTGGTTTCTCAAGACCTGAGCTGGTGGAAGACATCCACATGGTGGCACAGAGTAGGTGGGTTTCATTATGATGAACAATTATATGATGGAGAAATGAGAAAGGGGAGTGAAATAGTTCACCTGCTATGGAGATAGGTGGACTAGAAGAAGCACAAGCAATGAGGAATGGGCTAAGGTGGGAAGCCTTTTCACTACCTGGAGTCATGGTGATGTCCAGGCCGAGGCTGCTTTCATGGGCCCTCTCTAGGTCCATGGTCCTATAGTTTTCAGGGTCTGAGTTGATATGCATAGTTCCTGTTGCAACCAAGGGCTGTGTGGTTCCCTAAAGTCTTATGGGCCACAGGGGACCTTCTTGATGTCCAGTGAACATTCTGTATCTAGGGCCATACAATTCTAAGTGACACATACTGCTATACAGTGCCAAAGAGACATCCAGGCCAGGGATGAAGTTGGAGAGCATGGCCTTACTGCAGTCAGGGTCTACATTGATGACCAGGGTCAGGTCATTCACCTGAGTCTATGCTGGTGGACAAGGGACATGATTCAGCTGGAATCATAAAAGTCTATCAAATGCTATGGTGACATTCAGGCCAGAGTTGCAGCTGAGAGATATGTTTGAGTCCATGGTACCATTGCAACCAGGTTCTGTGATGCCACTAAAGATTATATGAAAGAGTGGAATTGGGCCACAACCTGTGGCCTTGTTCTAGGGTCTGAATGCCATGCTATTACTAGAACCATCCTTATTTTAGTGGTCTGTGCTTCCACTCTGAGCTAAGATGCTGTCTTGGACTAAGTTGTTGCCAAGGGCCATGTATGGGTCCATAGCCCTGCTGAAGCTGGGGTCAATTGATGTCTGTAGCCTGTGTTGTCTCAGGGGTTTATGAGAAAGACCCTGATTTTCAATGCCCCTGAGATAGCTGGCTCTGAACCTTGCTGAATGCTATTGCAAGAGAGCTGGTTCAACACTCTCCCAAGCCCTTCCCCACAATTGGGAGAGATGGCCCCACTCCTCACCACTATCAGGGCTAATGGGACCTGGCTCCACCCCTCACCTGAGAGGGGTGGTCTCAAAAGCCTGGACTGAGCAACTAAACTACCACCCAGGCCAACAGCCAGACCTGGGGTTTAGTCACCCTAACATCTCCTAAGACCTGGAGATCATGAAGGTACTGTTTCTGTGGAAAAATAACTATAGGTCCTCCATGACTTGGAGCAGCCAAGGGGTGGGAGAGGATTTAGTAATGATGGTGTACCAGACGCCAGAAGCCTTGAATCGACCAATGAATCATTTTAATGATCATTTTCTGTCACGCCCATCCTCGCCCGCAAGGAAAGACACAAAACCAGGACCTTCTTTCAGCAGTTTATTCAGGAACCTTGAACATAGCTTCTTCTTATTCCTTCAGGGTTCCTGCTCCCTGCTAAATACCTTCTGGACTGCCAATCACGGGGTGCCACGTGGGCCATGCCAATAGGTCCGGGTACGCGGGAGCAAACCAAGAGCTTAGCCTTATCCAAATAAGGAGTTGTTTATCTCAGAGAGTGCTCACCATAGGGAAGGTGAAAGGTGGAAGCCAGTGCCATCTTTAAGGTGTGGCCACGCAGCTCTCTACAGTTCCCCTCTTTTTTTTTTATAAAGGAATTCGCAGGTGAGTGCAGAGGTCTACTCTCTGTTGTGCAAGGAACATTATCCCAAGACTCCTTTTGGGGCGTCCCCCTAGGGATTATGGGACTCGTTCAACACCCTTTTTTCACAGAGGTGGGACATTAGGGTGAGAAACCCACATGCAAGCAGACATGCTCTCCTTGAGCCCTCCAAAACATAGTTGAGGTGCTCAACTGCAGTGCACTAGCCTAGCAACCTGCAAAAAACTTAATCTTTTAAGGCAGCTGGCCAAACATAGGGGGACTGTCCAGTCTCTACTGCTACAAAGGCTTGGGCAATCATGGCTGCATCCCGGTGCTGTCTGGTCCTAATGCGGCAAAGGCACTACAGGCAGACCCCGGAGAGCAGCACCATCAGGCCAGCCATAGTTCCTAGTCCCACCCACTCCTTCAGATGATCCATGGCAACAGCGAACCAGGTAGCCAATCCCTCAGCTAGTCCGGCATCCATCTGGGTCAAGTTGACACTCACAATGGCCACCCGGAGATCTTGCATCAGTCTATCAAATTGTCCTGTCCAATTACCTAAAAAATAACTTGACAATTGTTTAGATAAATTTGCAGCACAGATACTTATCAGGACGAGTGCCAGAATTCTCACAGGGCCTGTCATCTTTCCCTTCCTCTGGTTGGACCTTCCTGGTCAGCCATTCTGGAACCCACACTGGATCTCGCTGATCCTGAGGAAAAACACAGACAGACCCTCGTGCCCAGTCAGCATGGGATTGGGCCCTCGCCAGAGGCCCATCAGTATGTCCTTCCACTTAACTAGGCCTCTACATGTGCCATGGTGGTCTTGATGTCGGTCTGCAGCAGAGCGCCCAGAGGCATCCAAATTTAAAAAAAAAAAAATAATGGTAAAGAGAGCCAGAGAAAGTCTCTCCTTAAATTAATGGTAAAGAGAGCCAGAGAAAGTCTCTCCTTTGGGGTGTGGCCGTGGCCTATTCCCCTTTTTGTTTTTGTAAACATTCTTTTAATGTGTGGTGGGCTCACTCAATGATGCCCTGTCCTTGGGGGTTGTATGGCAGGCCATGAAAAAGTTGCACCCCTATCTGGCGGCAAAAGGAGGAAAATTGCTGGCCTGCATAAGCAGGCCCATTATCATTTTTAAGTTGTAGCAGTTTGCCCCAAGCTGCCCAGGCCTCTAGGCAGTGGGCAATAACATTGTGGGACTTTTCTCCAGTCATGGCTGTAGCATGCATGACTCCTGAACAAGTGTCGACTGACACATGCACATATTTAAGATTGCCAAACTCTGAAATGTGGGTAACATCCATTTGCCATACCTTTAAGGGAAGTAAGCCTTGAGGATTTACCCCAATGCTCGGGGGGTGGGGGGTGGACAACACATTGTGGACAATTAAGAACAATCTGCCTAACATCCACACGGGAGAGAGAAAATTTTTGCTGCAATGCTTTGGAATTCACATGGAAAGAGTCATGAAATTCTCTGGCCCAATCTAGTGAAGAGCCTAGAAATTCCCAGTCCTTTTGGGTATAAACATCTACCTTGGCATTGCCTTCACTCAGGGGCCCAGGCAATCCTGTATGAGCTCTAATATGTTGAGGGAAAAAACATGAGGTCCTAGCTTGAATCAAGGACTGCAGTTGTTGAAACAACGCACAGACAGGGCTAGACCGCTTAATGGGGCCAGCAGCTTCTAACACCTTAAGAGCATTTACAACATAGGCAGAATCTGAAATTATATTAAAGGGAAATGGGCAACTCTTAAAAACCTCTACAACTATCTGGAGTTCCACCATCTGTGCTGCCCCAGGGGAAAACTGATATTGAACAGGTATCTGTGTCTCAATCATGTAAACTCCGCATCTGGTTTTGGATCCATCTGTGAACACATTGACAGCTCCTGGGATAGGCTGAGAGGCTGTCACTTTAGGAAAAACCACTGGATGCTCTTTAAAAAAGGTCATAAGTGGATGTTGGGGGTAATGATTATCAATCTCTTCATCAAAACTACATCTAAGCATTGCCCAATCATCAATGGTAGCACATAATGTGGAAACCTGAGCAGCAGTGTAAGGTATAATTATAGAGGTAGGAGTGATCCTAAAAAAACTGGACGGTTTGCTGTATTCCATACAAAGCTAAGGCGGCCACAGCAGCAGGATAATACTCAATAGATTTAGCTGGTGAAACCTTTGGATGTATCCACAACACCAACCCCTCCTTCCACAACAATCCTGTAGGCTGGCAAAGGGTCGGGAGCATGCACTAGATAACTCTCTATATCTTGTATGCTATACAGGAAGGCATCTTGCAGCCACTTCTCCACCAAATTTAGGGCTGCTCTTGCTTGTGCATCTAGCTGTCTGGGGGAATCTAGGGCTGAATCACCCTGTAAAACATCATAAAGGGGTTTTAATTCATAATTAGCCAATTTTAAAAATCCTCGAACCCAATTAATATCGCCCAATAACTTTTGAAAATCATTTAAAGTACATAGCTTATCTTTCCTCAATTCTAGTTTTTGTGGGCTCACCTTATCAGGAGTAATCCTAGCTCCCAAATACTCTACAACTCTATCCAATTGGACTTTCTCAGGGGCGATAGTAAGCCCCCTTTTTCTGAGTGCTGCCACCAAGGCAAGATAGGCAGACTCTACATCTTTTTGGATGCATTTAACTTTAGGATATTGCTGCCTAACTGGTTCTAAAGCATGCCCCACAAAAAGCTGACACATGGTGGGACTGTTAGCCATGCCTTGCAGCAGAACCACCCATTCATATCTCTGGTCGGGCTCTTCATGATTGCAAGAGGGTACTGTAAAGGCGAACCTCTCTGTATCTTGACTACATAGGGGAATAGAGAAAAAAACAATCTTTAATATCAATAACAATTATATGCCACAAGGCATGAAGGGTGGATAAAAGAGGCAGGCCACGCTGTACTGGGCCCATGAACTGCATCTGTGCATTTATGGCTCACAAATCATGAAGCAATCACGATTTTCCAGACTTCTTCTTTTATTATTAGTCAGCTGGACTACCGCAGCGGCTAAGCTGGCGTTAGTCAGAGGACCTCCCAGCTCTCTGCATACCTTTATCTAAGCCTCTAGCCCCTTGCTCTTGTATGGAGTGATAGCGGCTCGACACTCCTTGGTGCACTGTTCATACACTAGCTGTTTTATTAGGGGCATGGCGACATCTGGATCTCCAAAAATCCTGCCTGCAGCCTCTACCATTCTGGCAACAAAATCAGAGAAAGGCTCCGTAGGGCCTTGTAAAATCTTAGTGAGGTTGCCACTCATCTCTCCCTTATTAGGTAGAGCTTTCCATGCTTTTATGCCAGTCTTGTTGATTTGCTCATAAACTTGTACTGGACAGCCAGTATGCTGGTTAGCAAAACGCCCTTGGCCGAGCAGCATATCTCTGTTCCAAGCATTCTGACCTGCAGCATGATTAGCCACGGCTTCTTCATTAGCAAATTCGATTAAGAATGCTTTCCAATCTAGGTATTGGCCAGCGCTTAGGCAAGCTTGGGCAAGCCTGCCCCAATCGGCAGGGGTCATACAGTGTCTATTCAAAGCTTCTACCTGGGCTATAGTAAAGGAAGCTGTAATGCCATAAGTTCTAACTGATTCGGCCAGGGACTTGATGACTTTAAAGTCCAGGGGATCGTGATACCGATTCCCCTGTGCATCCTGGAACACAGGAAAAGCTACAGGGAGCTCCGCTCTCACTGTTCTCCACACTTCTGGGTTGAATTAACGTTCCCTTCTACCACCCAACTACGAAGGTGGAGCGGAAGGAGCTGTTCTACACTTGGCGGGGCAACATGGAGCCTCCTCAGCCAGTATCTCCTCCTCCTTTTGTCTTTTCTTTTTCTTGATTTTCAACTGTTTAACAGCTTCAGCGAGAACTGACTCATCTTCCTCCGAGTCTGAAGATTCGGAGGCTTCTAGATCAACAAGATCAGGGTACAGGCCCTTGTCTCTTTTATCCCTTCTGTATCCTGCTTCACTGGCTGCCTTTTCTGATCTCTCCTCTTGTAACTGTTCTAGGGCTGCCTGTCCACTCGCCACCGCCTCACTAAAGCGTTGGTCCTCGAGGCAGCTTCGGATCAGTCTCCAAATGGGTCTCACTCCGGCTTTGAGTGCTCCTTGCTCATAAGCAAAATCAAGGTCTCTCCCTAATTTCTCCCATGAGGGGACTGTAAGGCTCCTGGTTACAGCGAACCATGGGGCAACAATATCACACTCCTCCAGGAACCTTTCTAGGGTTTTCTTTTCTAATTTTAAACGTTTTGAATAAAGTAGCTCCTGTAGAGCCAAAAAAAATTGGGTGTGAAGGAGAAGCGCCCATAGCAAAATCCTTTTCTCTTTCACTTTTGAAGTCGCTCGTCAGCGAGTCATTCCACTCTCTCTTTATCTACCGAGAAGAACAAATTGGTCGCCCCCCCCCCGCTTTTGTCGCGGATCCCCAACTTACCTGAGGACTCTCCAGTGCATCCCCTGACCACTGAAAGTTCTGACCCTTTGTTGACAGTACGGCAAAAACACATTCTCCCCGTACAGACCACCATTTGTCACGCCCATCCTTGCCCGCAAGGAAAGGAGACGCAACACCAGGACCTTCTTTCAGCAGTTTATTCAGGAACTTTGAACATAGCTTCTTCTTCTTCCTTTTGGGTTCCCACTCCCTGCTAAATACCTTCTGGACTGCCAATCATGGGGTGCCACGTGGGTCATGCCAATAGGTCCGGGTACGCGGGAGCAAACCAAGAACTTAGCCTTAGCCAAATAAGGAGTTGTTTATCTCAGAGAGTGCTCACCATAGGGAAGGTGGAAGGTGGAAGCCAGTGCCATCTTTAAGGTGTGGCCACGCAGCTCTCTACAATTTTCAAGTAATGTTTTTTGGATAAAAAGGGGTACTGTGTGACACAACTCACTTTCCAGTACCTCCCTGACAAATGAAGAGGTACTGGAGAGGTGGGAAAGATCAAGATTTTTTTGTTGTTGTTCTTTTGAGTTTTTTGTTTGTTTGTTTTGCTTGCTTATTTTGTTTTGATTTATTTTGTTTTGATTTGGTTTTAATTCTATTTGCAAGGAAGTTGCAGGGGGAGGGCAGGATATGTAGGGACTGAAATAAAAGGTGGGTGGAATTGGGGTGTATAATTTAAAATTCTCATATTAAATAAAGAAATCATGTTATTTTAAGTAATAGAGTTCTATACAATTTATCCATCAACCAAGAGCAAGTTAATGCCTCAGAATGTTTATTGGTGTCAATGCTAAGGGACATATTATTTGTAAAGACAAAAACCACAATTACACTAATGTTAGATGAGGACCATAGTAACCCTATACATTTGTTTAGGCAGAACATAATAGTTATTTCAAATAAATGACAATTACTTTTGATTTAAATCTATTTCTTTTATTTTAGTTTATATTTGGTTTGCATAAACATTTATTATTTTTGTTAATACATCTGGACTATTATCAAGGTCATAGGAATTCTAAGTGAGTTACGAAGGTGAGTTTGGCTGTTAATAATGTGTAGCATGTTGAGAAGTGCCTAGGCAGACACAAAATGTAATCAGGACAAGACAATGCTACCTTTGTCACTTCAGGTTTCAGTTATTATATGGGTGTAACCTCCAATATACTTTAAATGTTTAATTTGACCCCTTTTCTCAGATTTATAATCTGTAAGTCCATAGTATAGTTTTCAGTCTATATAGGAGGCAAACATGATAGTATTTAGAGAGAATTTCTTGCTTTAAGAAAAGTTATAAATAATGCTTCTGAGATTACAAAAGGTAAGGGATTACGATAATTTATTTTTATATAGTGTTGGATTAAGTACCTGTATCCTGAAGAATAAGAAACTCAGACAAAACAAAAGTAATATTATCATTTAACTCAGTTTGTTTATGTTACTATAAGTAAAACATTGATGTTTAAAAAAGAGTATCCAGGCTTGGTAGTGCATAAGCAAAGACAGATTGTAGTTATGGTGCAAAGAAATCCCAAGAAGGAAGAGAATATAATCTATTTCAGTTAGAGTGAACAGGTTTGAAGATGCAAGCAGCAAGAGCAGGAATTAGTATTTATCTTCTCAAGTCTCCTACCCTAGAAGGGTACACTAAGGATACCTCATTCCTAAGGTCCCTGGCTTAATTGGTAAGGCTGTTAGCAAGGGCCAACAGGGAGACCTGTGGAAGACAGGCTGCTCTGTTCTCTCAGATATTCTGTAAAAACTGCATAAATTCCTTCCATAAAGGCTGGAATGACATAAGCATAACCTCAGTGGAGCTGCCCCAGAACACCAGGGAGAGCTGACCTTGATGATGAGAGTTATTCCAAAGCACTGAGGTTTGGTAAATTAGACAGTGCCAGTTTGAAGCTGCCAGGAATGTCTGAATGCTTAAGATTCCAGCTCTCAATCCAGAGCAACCTCTCGCTGTTGGCTTCCCTCTTCTGGCATCCAGGGTTCTTTTTCTCTTTTCAGTGAATTTACATTTTAATTATATAAAGTAGTCAATTTTTCAAAGATAAATTTCTATTGTCTTTTACTCATTTAGAATCCTCAGACTATCCAATACATCAGAACTGTCTTTTTGCAATAAGCAGAATCTACTGAGTCCTTAGGGGAAAAATGCAAATTTCAACTGAGGGTTCAGTACCAAATAATAATATTAGTTTTACAGACCAGAAGGTTGGTCCTGGAGCAAAGATGAAATAAGCTTCAGAGGTAAAAACAATTTAACAAACCATTTTATCAAGCTCAACAGGTGTCTAATTTTCTACAAAAAGTTCTAATGCTGTAGGAAAAGGAGTCTGTGCAGCAAACAGTTACTTGGCAGGCCTCAATGTTCCCTCCATGTGTCAGTGCTCAAGAGAGGTGAACAAGTCCATCCATCCATCCATCCATCCATTCATTCATTCATTCATTCATTCATTCATTCATATATACATTCACATGTTAAAACATTCCTTCCTGTTTTTGCCCAACTTTTTGAAGATCCTTCACTGGTTGTCTTACTTTATGAAGTTCCTTCAGGAGGCTATCTGTAGGGGTCCCTGAAGACACCAAGGCCAGCAGAACATCAGTCCAAAAAAAGTAAAAAGAAAGTCTGATTTAACATGACTCAGTAGCCAGTGTTGGTTCAAATTTCAAGAGTCTGACCATGCATTGTTTATTTCAGGTATATTTAAACATATCACATTTTGGAAAAATATTACCTGGTAACAATTAACTCAATGCTGTGTGTGCAACAAAGTTTAAGACATAGTTATATTGGAACTGTTATAAAGTACAAGTGGCATCTTCCATATAGATAGGTTTTACAGATTAGCTGGGAAAGCCTGCTCAAGGTAAACAGTGTTCCTGATAAAGGTCTTGGGGAGGATAGTGTTACAGATTGACTCCAATAAACATAAGTGTCTGGGAGACCCGGTGTGTCCCAGCAATATTGATAGCACAAAGGTCGCCAGGCTATTAACCATATCTGTTTCAAGGATTCTGTCCAGAAAACAGGCTGAAAATTTCTCACTTTGAAGAGACAAGCCTGTGTGTTTAGCATTCCTGATTTCCTAATGCTTATCTATGAGCACAAGGTCATACATGCTTCCAAAAGAGGTAAGTTTTTTCTTCTGTGCAGTATGACAGACTTGGTGAACAAAATCCACGCCCAAGGCCTTATCTTGTCCTGTGGCCTTTATGGTGAAGTAGTCCTTTCTAGTGAGTCCAGCCAGAACTCAGGTATCTGGAGGGTTGGAGCACCATTCCAAAGAAGTACCTGAGAAATTTCAAGATGGTGCACTTTCATGCTTATCTTGGTGATCATCTAAGCTTCCCAGAAAAGCTGCTATTTCAGTGGTCCAGTGGGTTGGCATTGTTGAAATTTATCTGAGGCCTCTACATGTTTCAAAAAGCAGACAGATCTTCAAGAAACCAAGCATGCATTTGAAGAGTTTGAGAGCACATCTTTTTCTTACTATACGTTTTTTCATACAATACATTCTGGCCATGCTTGCTACTGTCCAGATACTCCATATCCATTCAACTCTATGACTTCTGTCTCTTTCTTAAAAAATTAAATGAAAGTCCCAGGCAAATAAAAAATGGAATTTAAAAGAAAAAAGAAAAAGCAAAAGAAACACATACATTCATAGCTCCAAACCCATAAAAACATACAATCAGAAACAATAATATAATGCACAAGTCAAGAGAAGCATTATGACACAAGATAAATTTTAAAAAATACCTTTGGGTTCATTTCTTTGTTTGCCATCTACGACTGGACAGGAGGCTTACTTACATTTAAGTGTGGATTTTACACTGAGTGAAACTTCATTGTTGGAAACTAATTTTCCCTTTGTAAGTGGTTATTGATTACAGATAGTTTCTTTGTTAAGGGTAAGAATTTGTGTTCAGTTCTCGTCGCAGGCCTTATGCATGCTGCCACAGTCTCTATGAGTTTATATGTGTATAAGTTCTGTTATTTCAGAAAGACACTATTTTATTGGTGTCATCAATATTCTTGGTCTCTTAAATATTTTTCCTTCTTCTCTACTCTTTTGTATATCTATCTGATTCAAGAGGAGAGATTTGATAAAGACTGGAGAAATTATCTTTAGTATGCTGGGAGGCCCAGCTAGCAGACCCAGTGGCTGGAGAGAGACTGAGCACTAATCTACAGTTAAAGCATTTATAGACCATATAGCATCATTTGAGAGTTTGTATATATGGAATTTCATATAGCCAACCATAAAGTGAACTCAGAGAAGGAAAATATTTTTTAAAAGAACTGAAAAAATAGAAGATTAGTATACTATTTCCTTATATAAATTTCTGTTTATTGGAAAATCATTTCTTTGTTTCCATTATATTAAGATGGGGTAAAAGGAAAACACTTCCTCCATACTAAAATGAGAAACCAAGATTCACTCTTAGTTTTTGTTATTGGCAGTTTGGGTCTTTGTATTTTAGCCTTCATGACTAAGGACCACAGAGGAAGAACACTTACAGAAGCAAAAACAATGAGATTGAAGTAGTAATTTTGCACCTCTGTTTCTCAGGGTAAAGAGTGGGGGAGGGGAAAAGATGGAAAGATGGTGTTAGTTGAGGCAGCTGTAAGCTGCAATGTGGGTTCTCGGAACAGAACCTGGGTCTTCTACAAAAACAGCAAGTGATATTAACTGCTGAACCATCTCTACAACCCCAGACTTAAAATATGTTATTCTTATTTTTGAAATTCCTACATGCTGTAGAAGAAAGAAAATATTCCAGACCATTTTTCCATAGATATGGCCATACTTAGGGTTTATATGTGTGAAATTTCATGTAGTCAACTAGAAAGTGAACTGAGGGGAGGAAAATATTTGAAAAGAAACTGAAGTAGAGTCCCATTATAATATTTCCTTATAGAATTTTTTTATCAGAAAATAGTTTTTATCCATTACTATTAAAACAAGGTAAAAGAAATCACCACTTCCAACTGACAGGATAACCCCAGACTCACTCTGTACCTGAAAAGAGAAGACTTATTTTAAAATAAACATGGAACAGACACTGAGTCAGCAGCCCTTTAGAGAGTAATTGTTAAGAATGAAGTCATAATTTTCTTGGAATTCTAATACAGGAGTCTTACAATAAATATCAGCTGTCCTGGACATGGGGATAGGACTATCATATAAATGTTATATATGATACAAATACCATATATGTCATATATGTGCTTTCTCTGGTAAGCTTATTTATACTCCTGACTGTAGTTAGAAATTTATGCCAACCTGGCCCGAGATCCAGACCTGTAATCTCACAGCTGCTTAGTTCAAAATAATCACACAAAGGTTTATATTAATTACTAGCTACTTGGCCTATGGCTCAGGCTTATTACTTGCTAATGTTTATTTTGTCTTAAACTAACCCATGATTCTTTTCTTATTTAGCCTTATGTCTTGATACCTTTTCTCAGAGAAGTATATCCTTGTTTTCCTTCCTCTTTATCTGCTGGTATCTCTGCTCTGCTCTTCTGCTTCCCAGAATTCTCCTAGTTTGCTAACCCCACCTATACTTTCTATCTGCCTCCTGGTCAATTGGTATTTTATTAAAGCAATAGTAGTGGCAAATATTTGTAATATACAAGAGCATAATCCCACAACATAACACTTTAGTGCTGTCTGTATGACCATGTGTCCCATAAGTACTTTTTAGACTCTGGCTATCCACCTTGACTCCTAGTGCAAGGAGAACTGTGTGATTTAATAAAAGCTCTGAAAGTTTTGGAAATACAAGAGGAATCTAACCACAGTCAGTCTAGGAGTATCAGAGAGTGGTGATTCACACCTTTAATCTCAGCACAGAGGGTATCCCAGGAGTGGTGACCTATGCACTTAATCCAAACTGAGTTTGAGGTCATTTTAGTTTACAGAAGGAGTTCCAGGCTCACAGGCAGGCAGTGGTGAAATCACACCTTAACTTACCAAGAGAATATTAAGGCAGTCATAGAAAGACAGAATTGAGAGTAAGCCAAGAGAAGCCAGTCTGAGGAAGCTGGAAGAGAGCTGGGTAAGATCTGACTGTGGTGTTTTCTTTCTCTAATATCTCTGAATTTCTCAGAGATTTATCCCTGAGTCTCATTATTCATGCAACAAAGAACTTGTTTCTTTTGATTTGATAAAACCTTATAGCCAAGTGGAGAGTCTCAGTTTCTTTCTCCTTGTCACTGTCTGGTTTTTGTCATTTCTTTATTTGTCCAAATTTGCACACAAAATAATGTGTTTTATTATTACATTATTATATAACACTTTTATATTGGTTTTCTTCATGCCCTCTGCATTGCATTTATATTTGTTCTCCTTTCCCTCTTACAGTCCCAATTCTGTTCTTTTATCTCATACATCCTATTACCTTCTTTCCCCTTTCCTTAACCTTGACCTATATCCATCACTGAAACACATATAAAAGTTAAAATTTGAGATTTACATATGGGAGAAAATATGACACTTAAATTTCCGATTCTAATGTATTTTCTTATTATAATAATTTCTAGTTATATTCATTTCCTATAAATAACTATAATTTTTATTTTCCTCATATCTAAATACAATTCTAGTGTTTGGGAATGTGTGTATTTATGTGTGTGTGTAACATATTTTCATTATGCATTTTTTAAATGATGGCCATATAGATTGATTCCATTTCCTGACTATTGTGAATATTATAACGATAACTATAAATGTGGAAGTATTACTGAGATAGAAATTTAGAATACCTAGAAATGGCTAAATAAGAACATTAGAATTAGAATATTTATTAAACTGAATGTCTTCAGGTAAACTTACAATTTATTTTCTTCTGTATTTAAATTAAAGAGAGAGGACTAAATGTTAACATGTAAGGCAAAGAATTTTTATTTCAATTTTTAACACTTCTCATTTTATTTAGTTATTTCCTAAGGGATCCTTGTGTTTATACTGACTAATACCATACACATAAATCAGAATCTTAGACACCACATCATAACATCCAATACTTTATCCTCCATAATCACATAAATTATAATAAAAAGAAAATTTGATATTTTCTAAGATCTCTTGGATTTCCTTTCCCCAGGACCTTCTATACATCTATGACCATTAACCACTTATAATGAAAACAATATTTATGAACATTATTTTGGGAATTTGGGCATAGTTTTCTATTACTACTTCCTGCAGATTAAGGGGAGCTGGAAATCTTTTGAGGATCCCGAGGCTGGACCATCTTAGTCTGTAGCCTTGAAGCTGATGTGACCATCTTTTTCCATTAGAGAATTTTCAAGTGGTCTTGGTTGATGAAACAATATTTGCCTGGAAGCAATTCACAGGTTCTCATCTTCTGTGGAGACCAAAGCATAAACTTTCTTCTAAAGCAACATATCCTAAGACATAAATTTCAAAGTCAAGATACTTTTAAAATATATATTCATGTTTAACTTGGCAGTCTTTGCAATCAATCGTCTTTCTGCAGTTAGCTCATTAACAGTTAAAAAATAAGAAAACACAATAATAACCATAATCCAGACACTGTGTCTATTTTTCCTTTTTACTTGTTTTTTTTTTAAATTTTGTACTTTCTCTTCTTTAGTGGAATTTCTATACCCTTTCTCTACCAGCTTATGTATTCCTTTTGACACACGTTGTAACCCATTTAGAGTTTTTTTAATCTGAATCTGTTTTATTGCTCATAATCATTTTCCATCCAGAAGAGCTTTTAAAATTCTAGACAATACAGCTCTGCTTTGAATGCTGACTCTGCCCCACTCAGCTCTTCAACATGATGGAAGCACTGGAATTATGCTTATTTTCCTAATTCTTAGAATACTAGTAAAGACTGTGGAACTTTTTAAAGCTTTCTCAGACTTCATGTGGGTGTTCGGCCCATGTTAGGATGCCATCTGTAGAACAAAGCTGATAACCAAAATGTTGGTGGTTCATGCCCACCCAGGGATGCCATCAGTAACATGGAGGTTTCTGGCCCATCTAGCCCCACGGTTCAGACCTGTCTGCAACTGCTTTTCCCCCAAAATGACTCAGACATTTATATTAATTTCATGCTGTTTGGCTTATGGCTTAGGCATATTGCTATCTAGCTCCTACATTTTAATTTCACCCATTTCCATTAATCTGTCCTGCCACATGGTCTGGGGCTTACCTATTTCATTACATGTTGCTTCCCCTGCTGCTGGATCCTGTCTCTCGTTTACTCCACCCTCCTCCTACTTATGTTACAATTTCTGACTATTGCTATGGTGCCTGTTGTGAACCAAAACAGTCTTTTATTTACAGCATATAGAAAGACATTCTCACATCATGATCTTTAAACATTTACTCCTATTTCTGATTCTGGATATTTTTTTTCATCACATCAGGCTTTTATTTTATTAACTTACCTTTAAATTAGATAGTTAGAACCAACCTTAAAATATCATAATCTCTTTATGCTGTATATATTCCTTCTTGAATGTATAAGAACTCATACTGAACAATAAGTTTTGGTTTGCAAAAGAGGATTTATTTTGCACCTGTCTAAACTTCCTTTGTCAGCAAGCTGAATGAAAACAAATACAATTGCTATAGTTCTAGATCCTTATTATTAAGACCAATTAGAATTCAAACTACAGAAATATGACTTTGATCTGGATCTTAAGGCTGGAAGACACGGGATCTTGACAGCAGATCTTAAGGCAGGAATTCACAACCTTAATCTGGGCCACACCTTCTGCTGGAAGCTTATATGAGGACATAGACAAAGGAAGAGATCTGTCTTTGCCTGCTTGTCCTCAATTTACTAGCACATTCATTCTTCCCCTGGAATTGAACCATACTTCTTTAAGGTTCCAGCAGATGCAGAGTACCAGCTGAGACATTCAGCCTTGTGGGACTGAGAAACTACTAGATTCTTGGTCTTTCTATTTACAGTTATCTATTTTTGATCAGGACTGAAGCCTGTGAGTCATTAAAATCAATCCCATATATGGTATATATACCCATAAGTTCTATGACTCTAAAGAACTTTGATACAGATGGGGACTGCCATTTTTGGTGGCCAGTTAGTGGTGGTTTAAAAACTCAAATTGAAATTTATCTTCAGGATAAATTTGGGCAATATGCTGTGAATGCACTAGCTGAGAGCTGAGCAGAAACCATGGCTGAGCTGATAAACCAGAACAAGTAACATTGATTATGATTTCTGTGTAGAGCAATGCCTTCCATAGCTTAGGCTTGTCTGATGCTAAGTAATTAAGAACTGCATTGTCCACAAAAAATGAGAGTCCCAGACCCTTGACTCACAGCCAACAAAGAGGAGAGTGGCACCCCTGACTCCCAGGCCAAGCAGAGACCAGAAGTCTCTGAAGCATGGCCCTGGGGATGCAGCCCCTGGAAACTCAACCACACCCAGCTCCACCATAAATCAAAGCCAGCAGGGAGACTCCAGAAATCCCAGCCCCCAACAAAACTCAGCTGGAGGGGCATCCCACTGCCAAAAGCTACCCCAAACCCAAACTGCATCATCACAAGGTGATTCCATCAAATTGCACAACAACTGGAGAGTATCAGCCCCTTGGCCCACATCCGAGGAAGAGCAGAATAAGAACTGACATAGAGTGAAATGATCAAGAATTAGTCAGAAACCAATATAAGAATACATATAAGAACATAAACAACAACAAGGCACAATAAGAAGAAACTGTTCATTTTATAGTATCAAGACTTAGCATGGCAGGAGGAAACAGAAGGAAATATCCTTGAAAACAACTTTATGAAAAAACTAGAAGCCTTAAAAAAGATATAAAACTTATTCTTAAATAAATAGAAGAAAATAAAACAAAGAAAAATTGGAAGATATTAACAAATCATTGAAAGAAAATCAAGAAAAAGAAAACAGGCAAAGGAAACATTCCAGGAATTAAGAATTGAAATAGAAGCAATAAAGAAGGCACAAACCAAAGCAATGCTGGGAATAGAAAACCTGAAGAAAAGATGTGGAACAACAGACGCAAGCATAACCAATAGAATGCAAGAGATGGAGGAGACAATCTCTGGAATGGAAGATTAATAGTGGAAATAGATATGTAATTCAAAGAAAATACCAAAACCAAAAATGCCATGAGACAAAATGTCAAGGAAATTTGGGAATCCATAAAAAGACCAACCCAAGAATAATCAGAATTGAAGAGAGAGAAGGATACCAGCTCAAAGACACAGAAGATATATTCAACAAAATCATAATAGAAAACTTTCCTAACCTAAAGAAGTAAATGCTTATAAAGATACAAGAAGCTCACAGAAAAAGAAATAGACTAGAGACCCCCAAAGAAAGTCAGCTCCCCACATACTAATCAAGCTACTAAACCTACAGAACAAAGAAAAAATTCTAAGAGCTGCAAAGGAAAAAGACCAAATTAACTATAAAGGCAGATTCATCAGAATAACACCAGATTACTCAATGGAAATAATGAAAGCAATAAGATCTTGGTCAGATGTTATATAGGCACAAGAAGAGCATGGCTGCCAACTGAGACTACTATACCCAGCAAAAGTATAAATAAATTATTTATACTTTTGTATAATGGAGTAAACAAGATATTTCATGACAAAACCAGATTTAGACAATACCTATCCACAAATCCAGCAACCTAAGGAAACTGGATACACAATTGAAATCACAAACAATTGGTAATACCATAGAAGAGAAATTGAAAGAAATGAAATACACACAAGCTAACACCAAAAATAACAGGAAATAACAATCATTTGTAATTAATATCCCTTAATATCAATGTACTCATTCCACCTATAAAAAGACACACCCTAACAAAAAGGATACAAAAACAGAATCCATCCTGCTGCTGCAAAAAAGTTGACACACCTCAACTTCAAAGACAGACACAGGCTTAAAGTAAAGGGTTGGAGAAAGACTGTCAAATCAAATGGTCCTAAGAAACAAGCTGGGATAATACTTAACAAAACGGACTTCAAACTAAAATAAATCAAAAGAGACCAGGATGGACATTACTTTTTCATCACAGGAAAAAATCCACCAAGATAAGTTCACAATTGTGATCATTTATTCTGCCAACACAAAAGCAACTACATATGTATGAGAAACACTACTAAAAGCTTAATCTTCACATCAAACTCCAGACATTAACAGTGGGATACTTCAATATCCCACTTTCACCCTTGGATAGGTAAACAACACAGAAACTCAACAGAGAAATAAGAGATCTAACAGATATTATGACCCAAATGGACTTAATAGATATATACAAAACCTTCCACACAAGCACAAGGAATATACATATTTCTCTAAAATTGGAACTTTTTCTAAAATTGTCCACATACTCATTCATAAAGCAATTATCAATGGATGTAAAAAATGGAAATAACCTTTTGTATGATATCAGACAAAAATATTATAAAGTTAGAGTTCAACAACAACAAAAATCACAGAAATCCTTCAAACATAAACAAACTGAACACTGCTCAATTGAACCACCGCTGGGTCAAGGAAGAAGTTAATAAAGAACTCAAAGATCCCTAGAATTCAATGAAAATGAATCCACAACATACCCAAACTTATGGAGCATGATGAAAGCAGTGATACGATGAAAACTCATAGCACTGAATGTCTATATGAAAAACCTATAGAAATCTCACACAAGAGACCTAACGGCACAGCTGAAGGCTTTAGAACAATTAGAAGCAAACTCACTTAGAAGGAGTAGACAGCATGAAATAATCAAATGAAGGACTGAAATCAATATAAGAGAAACAAAGAGAACAATACAAAGAATCAATGAATCAAAGAGTTGGTTCTTTGAGAAAGTCAACAAGATAGATGAACACTTATTCAAACTAACTAAAAGGCAGAGAGAAGGAGAGTATTCAAATCAACAAACTCAGAAACAAAACAAAGGGGGACATAAGAACAGACACCCAAAAAATCAAGAGAATTATCAGGTCATACTATAAAAATCTATACTTCACTAAAACGGAAAACCTAAAAGAAATGGACAGTTTATGGACAGATACCACTTACCAAAATTAAATCAAGACCAGATAAATGACCTAAACAGACCTATAATTCCCAAATAAATTTAAACTGTTATTAAGTCTCCCAAATAAAAAAAGAAGCCCAGGGCCAGATGGTTTAAGTGCAGATTGATGTGGGAATGCCTTTCAATATGCCGTGAATATAAATCTTTAAATAAAGGAGCTGTTTTGGGCCATGACAGGCACCATAGAAGAAGTAGGAGGAAAAATCAGAGCATAGGTAGGAGAAGCAGGGCTGAGTCAAGGAGATCAAGCAAGCCACCCAAGGAGCAACATATAAGGAACACAGGTGAGCCACGGGGCATGTGGCAGACAGATTAATAGAAATGGGATGATTTAAGATGTAAGAGCTAGCTAGCAATGTGCCTGAGCCATAGGCCAAACAACATTAAGTTAATAAAAGCATCTGAGTCATTTCTGGGGGACTGAGCGACAGCAGCAGGTGGCTGAAGGGTCTGGTGTGGCAGGGTCTGGGCCCCTGGCTGCCTGGGACCAAGAAACCCCACTGTAATAGATGGTGTCCAATGTAGATCGAATATCTACTTAATGCCTGAAAAAGTTTAAAAAGGGTTTTAACAGAAACTGAACAAAAGCAGCTTCCAAATTGTGTATACAAAGCAGGTCATTGTACAAGAAAGGCTGGTATCTGGGTCACATTCAAAATGGCACCTGGGGACTGGTGGCAGGCAGTGTAAGCTACAATTTGGCGGGTTCCTAAAATCTAACAGAAGACATGTGATTGATTTTAGATTTCTGTTTATTTTGAACAAAAAAGAAAAAAACACAGATAATTAGTAGCAGAATTTTACAGGGTCTGCTCTGTTTGCTGTCCACAAACAGACGTGGTCCCTTTAAGAAAACTTAGTGATACAGCTTCCTCTGCAAAAACTATGCAGCTTTTTAAGAGAGTGTATTTTAAAAGCTCTTATGGTTGGAAGATAATTAAGGATTCACAATAAAACAGATTCAGATGAAAAGAAACACCTGTAAACAGGTTACAATGTGTGTAAAAGATACATAGTCTTCAGAGAGAAAAGAGAGAAGGTAGAGATAGTCTTTAAAAAGAGAAATAGAGTAATAAAAATACAATAAGCCATGTAAAGATGGAAAATAGACACAAAATCTGGATTTTGGTTGTTATTGTGTTTTCTTTTAATTTTTAAACTGTTAATGAGCTAACTGCAGAAAGACAATAGATTACAAATGCAAATAGATTACTACTAAGTTAAACAAGAATATATATTTTAAAGGTATCTTGATGTTGAAATTTGTGTCTAAGGATTTATTGATTTAGAAGTGTTCTGCTTTTGTTTCCACAGAAGATGAGAACCTGTGGATTGCTTCCAGGCAAATATAGTGTCATCAACTAAGACCCCCTGAAAAAAACTCTGATGGAGAGATGTCCGTACCAGCTTCAGGGGTACAGACTGATCCAGTCTCAACAACCGTGAGATTTTCAACGCCCCTTAATCAGCAGGAAGTAGTAATGGCTATTCCCCAAATATTGTTTCTAAATGTTTGTTCTCATTATAAATGGTTAATGGTCATAGTTAATCTCTTTCTAAGAAGAAAAAGGATATATGGTATATGAATGATTTTGTAAGAATTAGATTATTGAATTTACTTAGATGAAGAAATCAGCTGCTAATCTCAAAATGTTTTACATTGGTATGGATTTTGGTATATTGATACAAATTTAAGGTCAATTCTCTTATGCTGTATGTATTTTTCTACTCTTGTTTAAGATATGATGTTTATATAACTGATTTAAAACTGTAATGTATAATTAAGAAATGCATGTTAGATTTTTAGTTATACAAAGATATAATTCAATTAAATAGGTAATCTTCAATTGCCTACAGTATATGGCATTGAAAATGTTTGAAGAACTTAAACTTTTCTGGACAGTAAGACAGGTCTGCTCCTGGCAGCACTAATTTACTTCAAGAGAAACATGGGCATCAAAGAAACTCCATATAGAATCTATTTGTGACAATGGCTAGCCATTGGACAAGAACCTGTTCTTGAAATGACTGTTTGACAGTATGCTGTTTAAACTAGACATGCATGTTCCATAGGAAGATGACCTTTGAACTTTGGCAGAACAAGCTGAGATGGTCATTTAGTTCCTGCTTTACAGAGAAAACTGTCAGACATTCTTCAGGACTCGAGGAGAAGCAACTGATGAACTGTGCCAGAATGGGCAGAGCATATTTCCTGTTTCATTGAAATAAAAAGAGACTCTGGGCCTGTAGCCTGAAAATGGATGCCCCAACTTTATGAAAGAACTTTGGGTGACTGTCCAGGCAGATAGATGTGTGTCATCTCTGTCCTTTCTAGATTTGAGAAGTCGCTTGTAATTCTGGTTTACTTGAGTAAATGTACCCTTCTGTGGTCTTTGATGTAGTTAAATATTAGACAGTTATTGGTACAGTTTTTCTTAGTCTTTTGAAAGGTATATTTCATATGAAACTTTAGATTCATAAAGATAAGATAGATGATAAGAATATTGTCTTTAATTTTACTAAATACAAATAGACTAGATATTATAACTGTAATTCTTGCTTGATGGCTATTTTGTTATATGTATTTTGCTATGTTAAAACTGAAACCTTCCTTTTTGATTAGACAGAAAGGGGGAAGTGATGTGGGAATGCCTTTCTATATGCTGTGAATCTCAATCTTTAAATAAAGGAGCTGTTTTGGGCCATGACAGGCACCATAGAAGAAGTAGGAGGAGAAATCAGAGCATAGGTAGGAGAAGCAGGGCAGAGTCAGGCAGATTGAACAAGCCACCCAAGGAGCAACATGTAAGGAACACAGATGAGCCACGGGCATTGTGGCAGACAGATTAATAGAAATGGGTTGATTTAAGATTTGAGATCTAGCTAGCAATATGCCTGAGCCATATGTCAAACAACATAAAGTTAATATAATTGTCTGAGTCATTTCTGGGGGCAGGAGACAGCAGCAGGCTGCTAAGGGGTCTGGTGCAGCAGGTCCGTGGGTCTGGGCCTCTGGCCCCTCAGTACCAAAGAAACCACCACTATTACACAGAATTCTACCATACACTTAAAGAAGAACTAATACCAATACTCCTGAGACCATTCCATACAATATAAACTGAGGGAACATTGCTGAATTCTCTTATGAGGCCAAAATCACCCTAACATCCTAGCCATTCAAATATGCAACAAAGAAATAGAATTACAGACCAGTCTCCCTCATGATCATTAATTGAAAAATACTCAGTAAAATTTTGGCAAACAAAATTCAGCAAAATATCAAAAAATATTATCCACCATGATCAAGTAGGCACATAGAGGAACACCTAACCCAGCCTTAATATATGGATGAGGGACTCAGACGTCTCAAATGGTTACACAAGGTTGAACTGACCCAACTTGGGGCTCCTTGGCCTCCTTAGGGAAAGGATTGGGGTGGGGTTTGGGGAGACTGAGGGGAGAACTGGGAGGAATTGGGAGGAGGGAAGGGTGTGTGATCAGGGGCTACACATGGGAAAGAAAATTTAAAATAAAAATAAGAATTGCATTGTAAACATAGAAAAACAAAATTTTCTTTAGAGGATAGTTATATTCCACGACCTGGAGGTCACCATATCAAATATTTTCATATAGAGTGTGATCTTATCGAGGTAGTTGTGATAGCTAAATTAGTTCTTAAGGAACAGTGACATCTCCACACAGTGGTTTCACTTCTGTTAATGGCTCATAAGTCAACAACATCAAACATGCTTGAAGTATTTCAGGGCCACATCTGTGTAATTGCAATAGCTAGGTCCAGTGCTGAAATAATCCTGATAGTCCTGCTTATGGCACAGCATCCATAACACAGTAGGAAAAACACCAAGTCCCAATAAAACAGCAAAAGTATGTGGGTTTGAGTATTAGCAGAGGATACCAGTTTGAGTATTAGTAGAGGATAACACTTGCTGAGAGGTGGATGGTATGTGGCAATGGATAGGAGATTATTGGCTACAATATTTTCTTAGCTACAGTTAGGTGTGAAGTAAGTTTAAGCCTGAACAAAAATGTTCAATGATACATGGTGTGAAGATCCATTAAAAGACAGAAGTCATGTTGTCGGTGTTGGTCAGAGTATTGATTTCTATAATAACTTGAGTGATTCTGAACTATATGATAATTTAATTAAAAGTAAATAGCATTAACTTTTCAGCAAATTGAATTTTTGAGTAGATTATTAGACTACTATAAAAATATTATTAATGAAATAACATTTAAAATACAATGCTTTTGATAGTGTCATTATGTGTATTTAATACACTAATTCTTTGTGTGAATGTCAACTGCTTTCCTCTGTGACTTCAATTTGTATTTTAAACTTAGAAGGAAGAAGTCAGAGGCCAAGGGAGAATGTAACTTAGTTTCAAAAGAAACTTAGGCAAATGTGTACCATATAATGTTTATAAATTTTGTCCAGGAAAGTAAGTTCAAGGTTTTTAATCACCTGGCTATATCTCTGTCAAAAAAATAAAAAGAAAACTTGAGGTACATTGCTAAACAAAGTATTATTAAGAACATGGGTAGAGGCACAAATACATCACATATCATCTTTATATTTTCATTGTCACACAGCTTTTGCTACATGGCTCCTGAAACCACCTGTGTCACACAGGATATCACATTCTGACTGGGACCCTTTCTTGCAGGGCTTACCTGGCAAAACCTTACAGCTTGCTTCTCATTGTTGGAGGAGCCTTTTGGTAGAAGAACAATGAAAGTTGACTATGTTTTGGCAAGTGGTAAGACTTTAAGTGGTATCTAAATGTTAGAGATGAGAAGGGTTGAAGTGATAAACTAAGAAGTGGGGAGCCAAGAAGAAGCAAAGAAAGATAATTGAGAAGGAGGAACCAAGGCATGAATGAGAGAATGTCATGCACAGAACATGGAACAGTAAGGACAAAGGCAGATGTGGAGTTCACAGTTGAAAGACAACACAAAAGACAAATGGACCAGAGGACAGAGTTTACTGGAATTGTCAGTATAAGAGATTAGTATCCCTCATGTAACAGGCAACACTGAATGTGTATTTATCCTTAAAGGGTGAGATGCATGCTCCAGGTTACCTTTCAGTTCCTATTAAGTCAAAGTAAACTTGGAAAGCAGACTAGCTCTCCTCCTCTCAGAACTTACAAAGGAAGACAAATAACAGAGAAACCAATCACAAAAAATCAACAAAATATCCTTCTTGGTGGAGCATTCTATCACTTAGTTGGGCAGCCAGTCACCCAAGCTAAAACTGAAACCACATGTCTCATGAGAGGTCAAATCAGGAAGCCAGTGAATGCTAGTTGAGATAAGTAACAAGAGTTGTCATTAAAATAAAGCTTTATGATACTAAATTTATCTAAGGAAAGCAAAGAGCCAAATGTTAAAAAGAAATAACATTTTGATGATGTTCAGAGAAACTCCTTTATAAACCATCCAAAGGATTTATTATAACATTGGCTTTTATTTTTATACGGTCCTTTAAAAATATATGATGTAGGTCAGTCAGAGCTAATAGGTAGCTTTTCTATGGAAATCAGCACTCCTGGCCAGCTCCCTGAACATTCTAATTCATGACACTGAAATTATGTCATCACCAGGCACCAGCTCTCATTTCTGGTTCTGCATCAGAGCCTCCTGAGATCTACCTGATGTACTTTTCTGAGTTTCTACCCCTCTTCCAAGGAACTCCAGGACAGGATCCTTCACCTTCTCACCCTCCCTGCCCCTCTAAGCAGGTGCAGGAGCTCTTGAGACTGTTAGGGTGTTCAAATGCCCACCATGGCTTAAGTGTCTTCACAAATGAGACAGAACTATGAGAGGGATCGCATGGATGCTGTCAACGCCAATATCCAGCTGCACCTCCATTCTTCCTATGTGTACTTATATATGGCCCTCTACTTTGACAATGATGATGTGGCCCCAGGGAAATTCAAGTTTTTCTTCTTTCAAGGCACACAACTGCAAGGCCAATGCAGAGATGTACATGTTCCTGCAGAATAAGTGTGGTAGCCATGTATTCCTTTGCAACATCTCAAAATGAGGCCATGACTTGGATGTTGCCCTTCAGGATTTAACAGAGCCTGTTGAACTTACATAAGCTGGCCAAGGGGAAAGGTGATTCTGATCTCATTGACTTTGTGGAGCAACACTGTCTGAATGATCCAATCTAAGTTGGGAGGCTAACTGACCAACCTGTACCAGATGTTGGCCCCAGAGCACCACCAGGCTGAGTATTTCTTCAACAAGTTCAGCCTGTCCTAAAGCCACAAGTGGACTGAATTAGTATGTCCCCACTTCATGGATTTTACTCTGGTCATTTGACATGATGTTCATATTGTTTTTGAAGGAAATTAACCTGTTTTCTGTTTGTGTCCCCAATAATTTTGTTTGAAAGCAAAACTAAAGTGTATTGATGTGGGAATGTCTTCCTGTATGTTATGAATTTCAGTCTTTAAATAAAGGACTGTTTTGGCCATGGCAGGCACCATAGAAAAAGTCCGTGGGGAAATCAGAGCATAGGTAGGTGAAGGCGAAGTTGAGAGAGATCGAGCCAGGTGCCCAAAGAAGAAACATGTAAGGAACACAGGTAAGCCATGGCCCACATGGCAGGACAGATTAATGAAAATGGGTTAAGTTTAAAGAGCAAGCTAGCAATGTGCCTAAACCATAGGCCAAACAGCATGAACTTCATATAAGTGTCTGAGTCATTTTAGGAGGCCTAAGCAGTGGCAGGTAGATAGGGGCTCTGGAACAGCAGATCTGTGGGTCTGGACTTCTGGCTGGGCAGTGCAAGGAAACCTTATTGTAACAGTGTATTGGTTCTTACTTGCAAAACTCACTTTCAAAATGAAGATATATCCACTTTCAGGTGTACAATGGGTGTAGAGAGCCTGTGTGGCTGCACCTTAAAGATGGTGCTGGCTTCCGCCTTCCACCTTCCTGACAGTGAGAGCTCTCTGAGATAAACAACTCCTTATTTGGCTAAGGCTAAGCTCATGGCTTGCTTCCAGGTGTGGCTTGCTTCCATGCACCTGGATCTATTGGCATGGCCCACGTGGCGCCCCGTGACTAGCAGTCCAGAGGGAATTTAGCTGGGAGTGGGTTTTCCCAGTAGGAGAGGCAGAAGAGGCAGAAGAAGTTTCAAGGTCCTGACTAAACCACTGAAAAAAGAAGAGCCTGGTGTCGCGTTGTCCTTGCTTGCGCGCAACAAATGGTGGCCCGTAAGGGGAGAACGCGATAAGTGGTGGCCTGTATGGGGAGAACGCTGCCATACGGTCAACAAAGACCCAGAACTTTCAGTGGTCAGGGGGTGCACCAGAGAGTCCTCAGGCAAGTTGAGGACCCATGACAAAAGCGGGGAAGAGTCCTCAGGTGGGTTGAGGATCCGCGACAAAAGCGGGATAAGATTCGCTGACAAGTGAGTTCAAAAGTGAAAGAGAAAAGGATTTTGCTATGGGTGTCTTAGTAGCAGCATTTTCTTTGGCGTGCTCTGTTTGCTGGCCAGGAACAGAGATGTGGTCCCTTTAAGAGAACTTATTGATTCAGCCTAATTTGCAAAAACCATGCTTCTTTTTAGAGAGTGTATTTTGAAAGCTCTTATGGTTAGAAGATGATTAAGGATTCACAATAAAACAGATTCAGATGAAAAGAAAAACCTGTAAATGGGTTACAATGCATGTAAAAGGTACATAGACTTCAGAGAGAAAAGAAAGAGGTTAGAAAAAGTCTTTAAAGAGAGAAATAGAATAATAAAAATATAATAAGCCATGTAAAGATGGAAAATAGACACAAAATCTGGATTTTGGTTGTTATTGTGTTTTCTAATTTTTTAACTGTTAATGAGCTAACTGTAGAAAGACAATGGATTGCAAATGCAAAGGCTACTAAGTTAAACAAGAATATATATTTTAAAGGTATTTTGATTTCAAAATTTGTGTCTAAGGATTTATTGCTTTGGAAGAGTTCTGCTTTTGTTTCCACAGAAGATGAGAACCTGTGGATTGCTTCCAGGCAAATATGGTTCCATCAGCCGAGACCCCCTGAAAAAAAAACCCTCTGACTGGAAGAGATGGCCAGATCAGCTTCATGGCTACAGATTATGATCCAGTCTCAACAATATGTGAGATTTTCAATGCCCCTTAATCAGCAGGAAGTAGTAATGGATAACTATGCCTAAATTCCCCAAAGTAGAGACTTTCTCTGGCTCTCTTTACCGTAGCTGAAGGATTGGCTACCTGGTCTGCTGTTGCCATGGATCATCTGAAGGAGTGGGTGGGACTAGGAGCTATAGCTGGCCTGATGGCGCTGGTCTCTGGGGTTTGCCTGCGGTGCCTTTGCCGCATTAGGACCAGACAGCCACGGGATGCAGCCATGATTGCCCAAGCCTTTGTAGCCATAGAGACTGGACAGTACCCCTATGTTTGGCTTGCTGCCTTAAAAGATTAAGGTTTTTTGCAGGTTGTGAGGCTAGTGCACTGCAGTTGAGCACCTCAGCTATGTTTTGGAGGGCTCAAGGAGAGCATGTCTGCTTGCATGTGGGTTTCTCACCCTAATGTCCCACCTCTGTGAAAAAAGGGTGTCGAATGAGTCCCATAATCCCTAGGGGGACGCCCCAAAAGGAGTCTTGGGATAATGTTCCTTGCACAACAGAGAGTAGACCTCTGCGCTCAACTGCTAATTCCTTTATAAAAACAAAAAGGGGGAACTGTAGAGAGCCGCATGGCTGCACCTTAAAGATTGTGCTGGCTTCCGCCTTCCACCTTCCTGAAGGTGAGAGCTCTCTGAGATAAACAATTCCTTATTTGGCTAAGGTTAAGCTCGTGGCTTGCTTCCAGGTGTGGCTTGCTTCCATGTACCTGGATCTATTGGCATGGCCCACATGGCACCCTGTGACTAGCAGTCCAGAGGGTATTTAGCTGGGAGTGGAGTTTCCCTAGTAGGAAAGGCAGAAGAGGCAGAAGAGGCAGAAGAAGTTTCAAGGTCCTGAATAAACCACTGAAAGAAGAGCCTGGTGTCACGTTGTACTTGCTATCGAGGTTGTGCATGACAAATGGGTATAATGAAAGAAGAATTACCTGTGTATCTTCCCTTTGCAGCTTAAATTTCTAACGGTTGTAGAGTAATAACAACTCCCATGGCTCTTTAAAACCATGTTACCTTTGTCTTATCATTGATGGAAGCATATATTTCTTGCTATCTTAGGTGTTATAATGTTGTTTGGCAGCTCTGCTTTCTTTGTATAATAAAATAAGTAGAACTAGTAAATAATATAGCAAAATAAGAGAATAGGAGAAAGTCAAATCATGCAGACATTAAAATAAAGGACACTCAAGTTTTGTCATAGGATGCCTGCCTTGCTTTTGAGTCTGTCAGTTCTATGAAAAGCACACATGTGCATGCACACATGTGTACACACACACACACACACACACACACACACTAAGCTAAAGAAATGATATTTCAAATTTACTTGAATTATATTTTAATAAAATATGTAAAATCTAAATTTTATGCTTCTTTATTTTAGATAACAGGAAGGGGGTTATAGTATAGGACATGACACAGAACTTATTTTAACATGTCAATCTGTTTTATAAAGAAAGAAACCCCAGCCAAAGTCTGAAGATCTGGAAGCCTCTCTGATGTAATTAAGGATTCAAAGGCACAAGCATCTTACAATGTGTTTTCTGGGCCCAGGGCGGCCAATGGCCCAGACTCACAGACCCTGCAGCCCCAGACCTCTTAGCTGTCAGCCACTGTTCAGACCCCAGAAATGACTCAGACACTTATATTCACTTCATGCTGTTTGGCCTATTGCTTAGGCACATTTCTAGCTAGCTCGAATAAAGTTATAATATATAGTCTACTTGTATTTAGCAAACTTATAGAAAATACTCTTATAAACCTTATCTTTATGAATCTAGATTTTCATATATACCTTAAAATAAACAAGAAAAACTATACTCATGACTATCTAATCTTTAACTATATCAAAGACCACTCAAGGAAACTGAAAGTACAAGCAACTTCCAAAGTCTAGAAATGACAGAGATGACACCTATCTGCCTGGACAGTCACCCAAACTTCTTTCATAAAGTTGAGGCATCCATCTTCAGCCTACAGGCCCATAATCTCTTTTTATTTCAGTGAAGCAGGAAATCTTCTCTGCCCATTCTGGTATAGATCATCAGTCACTTCTCTTCAAGTCCTGAGGAATGTCTGACAGTTTTCTCTGTAAAGCAGGAACATGAATGACCATCTCGGCTTGTTCTGCCAAAGTTCAGAGGTCACCTTCTTATGTAACCTGCATGTCTAGTTTTAACAGCATACTGTCAAGCAGTCAATATAAGAACAGGTTCGTGTCCAGTGGCTAACCGATGCCACAAAGAAGCTAATCTCTATATAGAGTTTCTTTGATGCCCATTTTTCTCTTGGAGTAAATTAGTTTTGCCAGGAGCAGATCTGTCTCACTGTCCAGAAAAGTTCTTAAAACATTTAAATGCCATATTCTGTAGGTCTTAGAAGTATTTGACTAATTGAATTGTATCTCTGTATACCTCAAAATCTAACTAACATGTATTTCTTAATTATACATTACAAATTTAAATCAGTTATATAGACATCAGTTTATCAGTAAACAAGAGTAGAAAAATACATTCAGCATAACAAAATTGACCTTAAATTTGTATCAATAAACCAAAGTCTAATACCAATGTAAAACATTTTGAGATTAACAAATGATTTCTTGATCTAAGTAAATTACAATGTGTTTTCTCAGCCTCAGGTGGCCAGAGGCCCAGACTCACAGACCCTGCAGCCCCAGACCTCTTAGCTGCCCACCACTGTTCAGGCCCCAGAAATGACTCAGATGCTTATATTAACTTCATGCTGTTTGGCCTATGGCTTAGGCGTATTGCTAGCTAGTTCTTACATCTTAAATCAATCCATTTCTATTAATCCTTCTTGTCATGTGGCCTGTGGCTTACCTGTGTTCCTTACATGTTGCTCCTTTGGGCTTCAGGCCTGGCTTGTCTAACTCTGCCCTGCTCCACCTACCTATTCTGATTCTTCCTCCTACTTTTTCAATGGTGCCTGTCATGGGCCAAAACAGTTCCTTTATTTAAAGATTGCTATTCACAGCATACAGAAAGACATTCCCACATCAAGCATCTGTAGTTATGAACTCACAAACAAGGCAGAAGCAACAAAATGTACTACCTCATATAGTATCCAGTAAGTATGCATGCCTGATATCTACATCTCTATGTTTTTGTTTCAGAGTCTGGGCCAAATTTATACTGTGGCTCATATTCAAGGCAATGATTTCTTACCCTATTACTTACCCTGTTTCTAAAATTCTTTCTCAAAAGGAGACATGAACAATATATACCCTTCTCCTAAGGCTCCAACAACAAACCAAACTCACTTTAGGTAACTAATGAGTTTATAGGGCCTATACCAGAGCATAGATGAGTGACTTATAGGGCTGAGGTTACTTCTACTGTTAGCTGAGCCTGAAAGTTTTACACAGAAGGATGATAGCTTCCCCATAGTCACATATAGTGAACAAATATACATACATACATACATACATACATACATAATACATACATAGTACATACATACACACATACATACATACATACTATCTCCAACCCCAGTCACCTGAAGAGTTTGATAGTTAATGAAGAAATGTTAGGTAGTTGGAGAGGAGGATGTAAAGTATCAATAAGCTCAGAAAAGATAATATTTTCTAAGGGGTGTTTCGGTAATAGCCTCAAGTCATAAGGAATTGAGTTAAGGTATATTGGGTAATAGCTCCTATCCATAAACAATTGCTTAGTCATAGCCTGACCATTCACTAAAAGAAACAACTTTGCCTGGGTATAAAAAATCCCAACCCATTCTACTTCTAGTTAAACCACACACAAAAAAATAGTGGTAACTATATAGATACCTATGAATATACACATGCTTTATAGGCCCTCTCAAATATTCTCAAACCTCATCCCACAGAAAGGTTAAAGCCCTCACTGTTCTATTAACACAGTCTCAGATTGAGATTGTATGCTTCTCTGCCTTGTATTTTTTAATCAAGTGCACAGCTGAATCCCTCAATATGGCAGTTGTTTGTCTTAGAAAGAGTCATCCCAGATGTTCTCTACTCTTTCCTCCAGTTCTTATATTCTACTCATCACCACACTCATTTGCTGTTGTACCTATTGTACCAGTACAAATCTTGCTTAACTTATTGATAATAAAGAAGGGATATCTTGCTAATCAAGACTGTTTGTGTTGACATACCTTGGCCAGTGAGGCTTAGTCTATGAGGATCCCAACAAATTGCTGAAGACCTGCATGAGAGAGGACTGGGAATTGCGAAGGGAAGAGGAGCAGTGGTAGATATGGAATAAACATTTTAAGTACAATAAAATAAAAATCCATGTCTGTAGTATCAGGTTTCTGGCCCTGACTTTCGGGCCTAGCCTCAAGGTTTAGGCTCACACACCCACACACCCACAGAGACACACAGATGCTTACAATAGTTTTAGGCTGATCAGCCTAAGGACCAGGCATATAACTTGCTAACTCTTTACCCTTAATCTAACCCATGATTCTTATCATGTTCAGCCATGCGGCTTGGTACCTTTTCTCAGAGCAGCATAGTTGTCTTCTGTTTCTTCTGGCTTCTCTCTCATTTTCTGCTCTGTTCTGCTTGTTCCTAGAGTCTTCTTAGTCTGGTAGCCCTGTCCACACTTCCTGTCTGCCTTTGGCCAATCAGCACTTTTTATTAAACCAGTGGGTGGGACAATTATTTACAATGGAATAACATAATCCCCCTACACAGGTCCACATATGGATTCATACAATACTGTTTTGAAAGATGCAACTTCTAAGTTATACTTGTAATCTAGTACACATTGTTGTAAATTTCATTTAGATATCACTGCAGCAGTAGCACACTGGGATGAGCCAATATGCCATGAGCAATATTTTAATGTAATGTATATGCATTTTCCTAAGATGCTACGGTGTATTACTTTATTTATGGATGAGTATACTATGTTATTCTATGTCATTTTTGTTTAGTGTCCTCAAAGCAGTGCTACAGTAATAGTCTCTTGAATTATGCTTTTCTTGAAATCAATCCCCATCTGCATTACAGTAACTCTCTATTGTAGCATTCATTGATATAACATTTCTTGCTGTTTTAAAATTGCTAACATTTTCACTGTGTTTTTACCAATCCATTTTAACTTAGGAACATATGTCATCCTATACTGAAGGAAGAAAATTCAGAGTTGTGCATAACCTCATTTATTTCTTCTAATGGCAGTTTAGGTATTGCTACTGTACTAATACATTCATATAGACAAATATACATTTAAGCTATATTTTAATATCATATATGTGTGTTTCCAATGTATATACTGCTTCAGTTATAGATATGTATGTTGTGCTTTAATCTGCCATTATTTTTCAAGAAATAAGTTTACCGCTGTGCTGCAATAATAATCTCACTTTATGTTCATTCTAATAAGTCAATATTAACTCGTTATAATATTTTACTATTTTAACACTGATTACTGTAACAATCTGCTTCCTATTATACAAGTACTATAATTTTTACTCTGCTCTTAACAATCCAATTCCACTTAGGAATGTATACCCCACTGTACTGAAGCAAGTGACTTTAGAGTTCATTGAATAATTTCTTATGTTTTCATGCATTAGATATTAGATATAGTTGCAGTAGTGTAGTAGGTGTATTAGTCACGTGTGCATATGTTCTGCAAGATTGCTACTGTGTACAGCTTCTGTTAGAGATGTATAAGCTGTGCTCTCCTCTCCTATTCTTGTTCAGGCAGGGCTATGGTTTAGTGCTATGATAAGAATCTCGGGTTCTCTGTCTTTTTTTAAACCAATCATCACTTGTGTTAAAGTGCTTCATCTTAAAACTAACCCAAATTCTAATCTTCTAAACTTACATTAACCCTTATTGTAACCTTAACTTTAACCCAAAGCTAGCCTTAACAGTATCGCCATCCCTCTAATTTTAACACTGACCCTCTAGCCTTACCATTCTAACCCAACCCCTAACCAAAAACCCTAATCATAACAACATGAAAGATATTTGTATCAGAAGAGAAACACATACATTCATAAGTGGGTTTGTTAAGTACATAGTTGGAATTTAAAATGGCAAAACATTTTTATATAAGTGCAACTCCCAGAGAAGTACTGTAAAGAAAATAGAGATTGATTATAAAAAAAGAAGAGCACAAGAGTTTATTATTGTAGGACTACAGAATAAAAATAGGGTTAGGGTTACGGTTAGGGTTAGAATCAAGAACAAGAAAGGAGTAGGAGAACACAGCATAAGAATCTGTAACATGAATTAAACACCAGTGTTATTTATAGTCAACACATGCAAAAGTGACTAAAATGTAAGACCATGACTTATATAGACAGAAGATTTTTTCCTAGCCAGAAACTCTCAAATATCCACCAACTGATTCTTAAATAATTGACTCAGAGGCTGAATATTATATTAGTCCTTCAGCCAGTAGCTCAAGCATATTACTATTTAGCTCTTACACTTAAATTAACTCATACTTATCTTTGCTTAGTCATGTGGCTTGGTACCTTTTCTCAGTGTAGCATTCTCACCATGATTCCTCTACATCTAATTGGCATTATCAGCTCTGTTCTTCCTCTTCTCAGAATTCTCCTAGCCCATTTGTTCCACCTAAACATCTTTTCTGGCTACCAGCCAGGTGTGGGGATATAATAAAACATTCAAAGATATTAGAGAGAGTAAACACAACAGTCAGATCTTATCCAGCTGTCTTCCAGCTTCCTCAGCATGGTTTCCTCCTGGTTTCTTCTGCCCTTCTGTCTTTCTACATCTGCCTTAAATACTCTCTTCACTCAATTAAGGCATGGCCCCACCACAGCCTGCCTGGGAGCCTGGAACTCCTTCTGTAAACTAAGATGACCTCAAACTCAGATTGGATTAAGGCTCTAGGTCACCACTCCTAGGATACTCCCTGTGCTGAGATTAAAGGTGCGAATCACAACTCTCTGATTCTCCTAAGCTGACTGTAGGTAGATCCCTCTGAAATCTCTGAATGTTTTATCATATCCCCACAGTCAGGAAAAGCAGTATAAGTGACAAATCTTTACAGTATACATGATTTGCAATCCATAGTTTATCTACTTAGGTGAAAATTATACTCCATTTAGAACAGTTTAAATGTTTTGTTTCAAGCATTTCAAAGAGTGTTTGCACTGAAACACTACTGCTTACATTCCTAAATAAAGCTAGTTTGTTAAGAACAGACTGAACTTCATTCTAATTCTGCAGCAGCAAAAAATTCCTTATACTAAAGCACTTCACAGAGGTGTGCTGTAAGAAAAGTGTTGATTGATTACAAGAAAGCAGTGCATGAGTATATTATAGTTGCACTGCAATAGGGCAGTAAGATTAAAATCATGGTGAGAGTTAAGATTAAGAAAGAAAAATGCAAAGCATTAGAATCTGTAACATTAGCAGCATATTGTCTCATTTATAAAGCATATGGACAAATAACTGAAACACAAAGACCACGGCAGCATAGTCACAACACCAAGTATCTTTCTACTAATACTGAAAAGTATATCCCACTTTGATTGGTAACATCCTTTTCACATACAAATCAGAACTTGCTTGAATCAAAACAGTATCACATACTTTTCTAAGTAAAGCTAGTATGTTGAGCACAGAGAGAAATTTGAACAAGTTTTGCAAAAACAAAAACATTGATAGACCAATATATCTCCCAAAGATGTACTAAAAGTAGGGTTAAAATAAGAATCTTGGAAAGCAAGGAATAGGAGATCATGGAATACAAATCTGTAAATTGAAAAACAGAGTATGGTCATTTGAAAACATAAATGAATAAAACACTGGTCAATGTTTTGTTCATAAAATCCATTTTACCTATACTACTGTGAAAAATATAACTCATATACAATGAAATAGATGGCTTTACTCATAGAACTCTGAATCTGGTTGTTTCAGAACAGCAGCATATGAATTCCACACTAATGACAGTTTGTTAAGAACACAATTAAGAAGAATGTACTTTAAAACACCAAGAATTTTGGCATATGAAAGGTATATCTTAATGGTAATTCCTTAAAAAGTAATGGAATAGAAGTGGCTATTTATTTACAAGAAAACAAAGAATATAGGAATAGTTTACAACTGCACAAGAATACTAAATCAGTACATGTAGTTATATTTTAATAGAGCATAAATTTATCATTGGGGTATTATGTAAGACATATTTGGAAATACCAGTGCACTTCTGCAGTGAAATCCAAAATCATTTTAAAATACTTTGAGTAGATTTTTCAAATAAACTGAAGCTACTTGCATCAAGAGAGGATCAGCATGTATGTTCATAAATAAATCAGGTTTTTAGATAGCAGAATAAAAATAGAAGTAATGTTTTCACCAGTGAAAACATTGTTATACCAATGTACACAATAGGGAATACAGGGAGGTGGTGAGTGATTACAAGCAAGCAGAGCACATGACCTTATTCTCAGAGCACATGGACATTTATTAATGGTAGGTTTGGGTTAGATTTAAGGTAACTGTTAGTATTAGGATCAAGAACACAAATAGAAGAGTAGAGCATCAAAACCTGTAACTTGAACAGAACATAGTGTTATCTTTAGAAATTATATTCTCATGAGTCTAAAAGGCAGGCTAAAGGAATATTTACAAAATCCATTGCACTTCTATATCAGTGGAAACTTTATCCCATTTATGACCGTTTGGATGTCTTTTCATGAAGGACTCTGAGGTTGCTTGCAAAAGAATAGTATCTCATACATTCCCAGGTAAATTGTCTGATAGAACAGAATGAAAGCCATACTAGTGTTGCAATGGTGAAAACTTCATTATTCAAAAGCAACTCACAGAGATGCACTATAAGGGAAGTGGTAATCAATTACATGAAATCAGAGTATATGAGTATATTTGCAGGGAGCCACGGAAGTACAAAATAGAAACTATTTGGTTCCAAAAGAGTCAACGGCTTTTGTTGGAGGAGAAACCAAAATACTCAAGGAGTTTTGGTGTTAATTGTTCTTGCAGGTGCTAAACAGATTTCTATAGAGGATTTCTGATGTGGGAATGTCTTTCTGTATGCTGTGAATCTCAATCTTTAAATAAAGGAGCTGTTTTGGGTCATGACAGGCACCATAGAAGAAGTAGGAGGAGGAATCAGAATAGGTAGGAGAGGAAGGGTGGAGTCAGAGACAGATCGAGAAAGCCACCCAAGGAGCAACATGTAAGAAACACAGGTGAACCATGTGCCACATGGAAGACAGATTAATAGAAATGGGCTGATTTAAGATGTAAGGGTTAACTATCAATGTGCCTGAGCCATAGGCCAAATAGCATCAAGTTAATATAAGTGTCTGAGTCATTTCTGGGGGTCTGAACAGGCGGCTGGATGGCTTAGAGGTCTTGCATGGCAGGGTCTGGGTCTCTGGCCAACAGGGTCCCAGAAACCCCACTACTACAGATGGCACTCCAATGTGGGTCAAATATCCACTTAAAGCCTGAGAAAGATTAGAAAGGGTTCTAGATCACAGAAGCTGAGCCAAAGGAGCTTCCGAATTGTGCATCTAAAGCTGGTCATTGTACACAGAAAGTGTGGTGTATGGCACCGGCAGACTGGCTGCAGGCAGTGTATGCTGCAATCAGGCAGGTTCCTGAAGTCTTACAGAAGACTCAGTAGCATGTGATTGATTTAAAGTTTCTATTTATTTGAACAAAAAGGAAACAAAAACAGTTTCTTAGTAGCAGCATTTTCTTTAGTCTGCTCTGTTCACTGGCCACGAATAGAGATGCGGTCCCTTTAAAAGAACGATGCAGCTCTTTAAGAGAGTGTATTTTAAAAGCTCTTATGGTTGGAAGATGATTAAGGATTCAGTGAAACAGATTCAGATGAAAAGAAAAACCTGTAAGCAGGTTACAATGTGTGTAAAAGGTACATAGTCTTCAGAGAGAAAAGAGAGAAGGTAATAGTCTAGAGAGAAAAGAGAGAAGATAAAGTCCTTAAAAAGAGAAATAGAGTAATAAAAATATAATAAGCCACATAAAGATGGAAAATAGACACAAAATCTGGATTTGGGTTGTTATTGTGTTTTCTTTTAATTTTTTAACTGTTAATGAGCTAACTGCAGAAAGACAATGGATTGCAAATGCAAAGGCTACTAAGTTAAACAAGAATATATATTTTAAAGGTATTTTGATTTTGAAATTTGTGTCTAAGGATTTATTGCTTTGGAAGAGTTCTGCTTTTATTTCCACAGAAGATGAGAACCTGTGGATTGCTTCCAGGCAAATATGATTTCATCAACCAAGACCCCCTGAAAAAATCTCTGATGGGAAGAGATAGTGGTATCAGCTTCATGACTACAGATTCTGATCCAATCTCAACAATCCATGAGATTTCCAATGCCCCTTAATCAGCAGGAAGCAGTAATAGAAAACTACGCCCAAATTCCCCAAATATTGTTTCTAGATGTTTCTTTTCATTATAAATGGTTAAATGGTCATAGTCAATCTCCTTCTAAGAAGAAAAAGGGGATATGGTATATGGATGATTTTTTAAAAGATTAGATTATTGAATTTACTTAGATCAGGAAATCAGCTGTTAATCTTGAAATGTTTTACATTGGTATGGATTTTGGTTAATTGATACAAATTTAAGGTCAATTTTGTTATGCTGTATGTATTTTTCTATTCTAGTTTAAGGTATGATGTTCATGTAACTGATCTAAAATTGTAGTGTATAATTAAGAAATGAAGGTTAATAGTCACCTTTGATAATCAAACTTATAGTTAGGTTAGTTAGGATTTTTAGGTATACAAAAATATATTTCAATTAGGTAGGTAATCTTCAAATACTTCTAAGACCTACAGAATATGGCATTTAAAATGTTTCAAGAACTTAAAGACTTTTCTGGACAGTGAGACAGGTCTTCTCCTGGCAGCACCAATATTCTTCAAGAGAAAAATGGGCATCGAAGAAACTCTATATGGAGTCTACTCTCTTTGTGGCAATGGTTAGCCACTGGACAAGAACCTGTTCTTATATTGACTGCTTGACAGTATGCTGTTTAAACTGGACATGCAGGTTCCATAGGAAGATGACCTCTGAACTTTGGCAGAACAAGCCGAAATGGTCATTCAGGTTCCTGCTTTATAGAGAAAACTGTCAGACATTCTTCAGGACTCGAGGAGAAGCAACTGATGAACTGTGCCAGAATGGGCAGAGCAGATTTCTTGCTTCACTGAAATGAAAAGAGACTATGGGCCTGTAGGCTGAAGATGGATGCCCTAACTTTATAAAGGAACTTTGGGTGACTGTCCAGGCAGATAGGTGTCATCTCTGTCCTTTCTAGATTTAAGAAGTCACTTGCACTTCTGGTTTACTTTGGGTAAATATATCCTTTTGTGGTCTTTGATGTAGTTGAAGATTAGATAGTTATAGGTACGGTTTTTCTTAGTCATTTGAAAGGTATATTGGATATGAAACTTTAGATTCATAAAGATAAGGTAGATGATAGAGTATTTTCTTTAATTTTGCTAAATACAAATATTGTAATTGTAATTCTTGCTTGATAGCCATTTTGTTATATGTAATTTTGCTATGTTAAAATTGAAACCTTCCTTTTTGATTAGATAGAAAGGGAGAAGTGATGTGGGAATGTCTTTCTGTATGCTGTGAATCTCACTCTTTAAATAAAGGAGCTGTTTTGGGCCATGACAGGCACCATAGAAGAAGTAGGATGAGGAATCAGAATAGGTAGAAAGGAAGGGTGGAGTCAGGGACAGATCGAGCAAGCCGCCCAAGGAGCAACATGTAAGAAATATAGGTGAGCCACAAGCCACCTGGCAGGCAGATTAATAGAAATGGGTTGATTTAAGATATAAGAGCTAGCTAGCAATGTGAGCCACAGGCCAAACAGCATCAAGTCAATATAAGTGTCTGAGTCATTTCTGGGGGTCTGCGGAGGAGGCTGGGTGGCTTAGAGGTCTGGCACAGCAGGGTCTGGCTCTCTGGCCACCCAGGACCCAGAAACCCCACTACTACAATAGGCCAAACACCATGAAATTAATATAAGTGTATGAGTCACTTTTGGGAGCCTGAGCAGTGGTGGGTGACTAAGGGATTCTGGGAGAGCAGGTCTGTGGGTCTGGACTTCTGGCTGCCTGGGTCTAAGAAAACTTATTGTAACAGATTTCTGTGTGTGAAGGCAGCTTCCTTTATTTATTATTTCCTTGGAATTTAAATCTCAGAAATCTTTAGTAGTGTGATCTTATATTTCTTGGGAACAACCTCCCCCATGCCCAGAGCAGACATTCTGTCTTCTTTCCCTGTGGCTACCCTTGCTAGTATACATAGTAACTCATTTGAAACTTTTCTCAGGTATCCAAGCATTAGTACACGATCAGCCACCAAAATTCAAAGAGAGACTAGACTTCATTACTGCATATTGATTGGTTGTGGTATGAAGAAGGATCAAGTCCTACCACGATAGAGAGAAGGAGCACCAGAGAGAAGCCAGAAGAAGCAGAGGACAACTATGCTGCTCTAAGCAAAGGTACCAAGCCGCATAGCTGAACAAGAGGCATGGGTTAGATGAAGTGTAGAGAGCTAGCAAGTGATATGCCTGGGCCTGAGGCTGATCAGCCAAAAACCAATTAAAGTGTCTGTGTGTCTCTGTAGGACTGCAGGACTGCGGGACTGCGGGACTGCGGGACTGCGGGACTGCGGGTCTGTGGGCCTAGACCTTGAGGTTAGGCCGGAAAGTCCGGGCCAGAAACGTCATACTACAGTGGTAGTCTGTAGTGGTCTCCATCTATTGCCAAGAGAACTTTCCTTTCTGAAGTGTAAATACAGTACTTATCCATTTATTTAAGGAAAATATTAAATTGCTGTTAGTGATTATTCTGGTTTAATAAATCTGTGCTTGTAGATTCTCTTTCAAGATTCATCACTTCATTAGCCCTGAGTAACATCAGCTGGCTTTGAATAGTCATAATCTCCATTTCTCATTCTTCTAGTTTTAACTATTACTAAAGACATTTTAACCCTCATGATACAAATTGAGCCTTAAGTTAATTCTTGGAGATAAGAACTATCTCATGCTGGCTTGCTGATCCATCCTCTAAGAACACCATAACAAAACAGGAAGGTGTTTTAAGGGGGTCTGGCCACACTCCCTTGTGACTCCTGGTACTCCAGAGACTCACCTCCAAGCTTTTTCAGCTAACACCTGAATCCCATTGCATCTCCCCCTTTTGTTAAAATAAGAAAGTTTTCAACTAAGACTATATAAAATAAGAGTCATTATTAGGTAATGTCTGGGGGAGGAAAAGGCAAAACATAAGAAAAGTCAAACTATAACTAAAAACCAACAAATATAAAGTACATCCTACATGTGTAGAGTATTGTTAAGTGGTGAGGTACAGAAATTACTTAAAAGTTGTTTATTTTGAATAATAAAAATCAAACACCTTAATGTTGTTTGCTGAGAGAGATGATAGTAACCTTAACTATCTAGTCTTTGACCCTATCAGACCTGAGAAGAAAAATATATTACCTGAAGGTTAGAGGCATAAGAGAGTAGCTTCCAAAATTTAGGAGAGGATAGTGACAGTCACCTATCTGGAAAATCACCTATGGTTTTTCTGCACTGTTGGAGCTTTCACTAATTTGGCTATAGGTCTATGATATTTGACAGATCTTTTCAGAAGCAGGGAATGTTTTTGGAGAAACCATCTTATCCTGTCCAGGCAGGTTTTGGTAGTCTCTATCCTTCATCTTGCTTGTAAAGATTAGACAGCATGCGTACTGACAGCAATTGAGGTAAGGGCAGTTGTTTGCCCAACATGCCACTGTCCACCAAGGAAAACAAACTCCTATTGGAGTGTCCTTGATGTTCAACACCATCTCAGAAAAGGAACAGTGATGCCAGGAGTCATGTCTCTCATGTCTGAATTCTGCATAACAAAACATTAAAAATACCATATTCTCCAGGTCTATGAAGTGGTTGAAGACTTCTGTCTATCTGATATATTCTAGCATGTATCTGGGAAACCTAAATAATGTGAATATTACACGGCAAACCTAAATAATGTTGACCTGCAGTTCTTATCATCCTAAAGACTGAAGCTTTACATTGTAAGATTAGGCAATCTGTAAATGGATGCACAGTCTTGGAATGAAGACTTCAAGTATGACTATCATATAAACATTAGCCAGAAGTACATGTACCATGCAAAACGATAACAGTATCCTAAATATATACCATGTACAAAATAAGTAAAAAGAGGTATACAAAACATCTTATGTGTATGTTATGACTAGTATAATAATATATTATGACAGTATAACTAAAGATAGAAATTGAATAATGTAAAAGACAATAATATACTTAATACATATCAATTTGTAAAATATCTTAAACAGAGGTAGAAGCATGTGCAAAATATGGGAATTACAGATACAATTTTGTATCAATATACAAATTATCTCAGTCAAACATATAAAGTGATTTCACATTTGTATTAATATACAAACATCTATACCAATTCAAATTATCTTTATTAGCCTTGGCTAATAACTGTTTAAAGATAGATACAACAATCTACCTATGTCTATCCCATATATTCCTCTTTCTCTTCTTTAGAAGGGATCCTTGAGTCTATATTATTGTTCTATGCTCTACCCAATTTTAACCTATAACTATCCTATCAGAATGATAACTATCTATAACACTCAGAGGATAGAATTTATGGGAAGAGGGGCATAGTTTTTCATAAAGTTGCTTCCTGCTGACGTGTGGGTGGCAACATATCTGTGGGATCCTGTAAAAACTACGACAATGGTTAGGTCCTAATGGACTGAATATAAACATCTCTAACCATTCTCATAGTACTGGCTACGTCTATCTGAGACTCTTGTTAAAGATGTGACATGAAAGATAATCATGGAGAGCTATCTTTAAACCATCCTGAATAGTCTTTATTTCAAATGCAATCATTGAGTGGTGTGTACCATGTTCTTTCTTTCTCTATCTCTGTCTCTCTTTTTCTATATCTCTTGCTCTCTTTCTTCTCTTTTATACCAGATAGAATCATTGTGGTGGGAGCCCCATCTTTATTCCAGATGCTTTGGAGATTGCAGATGGAAAAAATAGTTGTTTACAGTGGAAAACTTAAACATTATTGATATCAAATGAAGATATTAAATTCTTTATATCTCAAGGAGAAAATTGTATACAGAGAAGATTTTAAGCTTAGGAAGAAAATACACAGAAAAATAGAATTAAAGATGAAATTACAATAATATTGGTCCCTCTATAATGTCTTCTGCCCCACACCAGGTAGCTTTTCTGATATGAGACAGAATATCTCACGTTTTCTTTCCCAATGTGCTTGGGAATAGAGAGGGAGAAAGCTACTTACTCCAACTCCAAAGCCAGCTTTATTTATAATCAAACCAAATCCACATTTTTAAAAGATATATATATATATATACATATGTATACATATATACATATACATATGTATACATACACACATACATACATACATACATACATACATACATACATATATATATATATATATATATATATATATATATATATATATATATATATATATATATATATATATAAAGCAGTGAGAATTGAGAAATTACCCAGTAGTGCATATTGGTTCCAGATGTCCTTATATTCCTTTGTTTGTAATCCTTTCATAAGTGATCTCCCTTAAGCTTTAGGTGTCTAAGTGTTTAGCATCCATTTAATGTCTTAAAGATGGTTATATCCATTCTTTTTTAAAGAAAAAAATGAGACCCTGCCCCCATCCTTGTTAAATAAATTTTCCTTATCATGTATCCAATTGTCATACTGGTGGATGAGCCATTATTTCTCCTCCTCAGGAGGGGTCTCCTTTTTGAATTGGATCTTTATTAATTTTGTTGGTACCCGTATATTTTCTTCTCCTGTGGAAACAAAAGCAAAACCTCTATCCCACTGAACCACATATCCAGGCTTCCATTCTGACATCATCACATCCTTGAAGTAGATTTATCTCAGTAGTACATTTATCTCAGAAGTTTTCTCTATTACCCAATGTCTTTCTGCTGCTGTTGTTTCTTTATTAACAGCATTAAGAAAATTCAAGGTCAGTAAAGCATTTTTCAGTCTCTCCCTGGGTTTTTTCATTTCTCCTTTATGTTTATGACGCATCCCTTTCGAGGTGTGGTAAAATCTTTCAACAACTGCTTGTCCTACAGGATTGTGCAGTATCCTTCTAGTGTACTTTATATTATAATATCTGAAAATCTGCTTCATTTTTTTCAGAAACATATGCTAGAGCATTGTCAGTCTTAATTTGAACAGGAATTCCCTTTATGCCCAGTACTTCCAAAAGGTGAGTAAGTACAGCATCAGCTTTTATGGAACTCAGGGAAGTCACCTATTGAATTCCTAAATAAGTGTCAATGGTATAATGTACATATTTCATCTTTCCAAATTCTGGAAGGTGAAACACATTCATCTGCCAGATCTCATTTCTCTGCATACTTTTAAATTTGCTCCCAGTGGGTAAAAATGGTTAGTTATAGAAGGAGAAAGTAGTACAATTCCATAGAATTTCCTTAGCCTGATGCTAAGTAATGGGAAAGCTCTTTTTTTGTCCTTTGATATTAACATGATGTCTCTTATGAAATTCTGAGACTTCCAGTATGTTTCCTATTGATAACCATTCAATTTCATCATTTGCTTGTGCCAGAGGACCAGAGAGACACGTGTGAGATATGATATGTGTTACATATATAGGATGAATTCTATTTCTAGTGATATCCTGTAGTTGTATAAACAATGAGGTTAATTCTGTATTATCAGGAATGAAATAAGCATTTGCAATATGTAAAACAGCTCCTGCATACTGAGAATCAGTTACTATTTAAAGAGGTTCAGTAAAGTCCATTAATACCATAATAATTATGTGTAATTCTGACTTCTGAAGAGAGTTATAAGGCTTTTGAGCCACCTTAACTACATTTCCTGATTTGTAACCAGCTTGTTCAGATTTGTTTGCATCAGTATAAAATGTAGGAGCTCCAGAAACAAGTTTATCCCATACCACATGAGGGAAGTTTCAGTTAGTTTCCTTTATAAATTGAATCCTTTTGCTGCAGGGATATTTCTCAATAATTTCTCCCCAAAAATATTACAGGCTATTTGCCAAGGTTCACTGTCTGCCCATAATTGATTAATTTCTTCATTAGTCAAAGGTACAACAATTTTTCCTTTGTCCTTTTGAGTCAACTGACAAAGTCTAAATGAAATTTTCCTTTAAAAATAAAATCATAAATGTTTTCAATATATGTTTTCAACTTTTTACTTGGCCTATGTCGAAGAAATATCAATTCTAATATAATATTAGAATTTTCTCTTTGCATTATAATTCCTGTAAGAGAATGTTTAAAGGGTAAAAATAACCAGTATATAACTGAAGTCTGGATCCATGTGATTCATATGTGCATCTTGTAATTTCTTTTCCACCAAAGCTAATTCTCTTTCATCTTCATCAGAAAATTCTCTGGCGCTATTTAAGACATTATCACCATCTAAGGTTTTGAATAAATTAACTAGTTAATCATTTTTTAAACCAATAACGGGTCTTAAATGAGCAATATCTCCTAGGAGTTTTTGGAAATTGTTAAGAGTCCTCAATCTATTTCTTCTATGTTGCACGTTTTGTGGTTAAAATTTCTGTAAACCAATTTTATATCCTAATGATTGATAGAATCTTCTCTTTGAATTTTTCTGGAGCAATTTGTAGTGCACAATCAGGCAATATTTGCTTTGTTTCTTTAAACATTCTAATATATCCACAATTGTGTTTGCCAAGATATTGTCCATATAATGGTAAATGATAAATTGTGGGCACTGTTTGAGAATCACTTCTAGTGGCTGTTGTACAAAATATTGCCATAAGGTGGGACTATTCCTTGTGGAAAGACTCTCCATTGGCACCTTTTTACCAGACATGAATTATTAAATATGGACACTGTGAAGGTGAATTTTTATTTGTCCTGTTCTTGTAGAGATATGGTTAAAAAAGAGAAACAGTTCTTCAAATAAATAACTATAATTGGCCATCCCTTAGGCAACAGAGAAGACATAGGAATACCAGACTGTAAAAGCCCATGGGTTGAATCACCTTATTAATTGCTCTTAGATCTGTCTCAGTTCTCCACTTTCCAGATTTCTTTTTGACAACAAATATAATAAAATTCCATGGACTGGTTGATTCCTCTATATGTTGAGCTTGTAACTGACCCAGTACCAACTGTTTTAGGGACTGCAGCTTCTGCTTTACCAAAGTCCATTGATGAACCCAAGTAGGCCTTTTCTGTCAACAATTTAAAAGATAGTGCAATGAGTATCTTTATAGTTCCAGCAACTAGTGAGCTATGCTCTTGCACAACCTGAATGTCTGGTGACTGTTCTTCATAGCACCTTAAAATATTATTTTCAGACATAATTGAGTCTCTGTTTGATATCTGAGCCTAGGGAGATTTTAATCTGGGTATTCCATTGTTGTAGAGGATCACAACCCCATAGATTCACTTCTATGTCAGACTTATATGACTTCAATCTTCCTTTCTGACCTTCTGGTCCTATACATTCAAGCCATCTTACACTGTTTCACCTGAAATACTTTTACAATACCCAGAAATTGAACATCCACCTCCTTTAGAGGCCATTTTGGATGCCATGATTGTGGGTTTATGATCAAAATGTCAGTGCCTGTGTTGACTAAGTCTTGGATATAAATGTTATCTACCCATATTTTCAATTTCAGTCTTTCTTCATTTATGGACGTCTGCCAGAATATTCTTTTTTGTGGTTTTTCTTGGAACTGTCAACTTTTCTCCTTAAAATTTTTCTATTATCCACTGCTATATTGATCCTCTATTTTAGGCATTAGATTTCCTCCTCATCCTGAGGAGGCTGTACCTCCACTGGGACTAGATATAACTGAACCTTCCTTGGCTTTGAAATCTGATTTCTGGGGTTTTCCTGGAGGAAGTCCTGAGAGGCATTTCCCAATGGTAAAGGATTTCCTTGTTTGTCTTTTGTGGATCTACATTCATTGATACATTATTGGCATTTTTCACATCTCTGCATAACCCAGAATGTAATGGCCTTCTGTTTGAACCATTTCCAAGATGGACATCATTTTCAAAAGTACCTTGCATATAATTCTTCTTTATATGGCCTGGTTCACCGCAATTAAAACAAGTGATGCCTGATTCCTCACTCTTACGTTGGAAGTGGCCTGGCCTACACAATCCTCTTCATCACAATGGAAAGATTCAGCATCAATTGCATACTTAATCTATTCCTCTATGTGGTCAGATCTGATCTTTAGTGTCAGCAGCATTCTCTTACACTCCAGATTAGCATGGTCAAAGGCAAAAAGAAAGTATTAATTGCTTCCTAACTTCTGGATCCAATACTGCTCTATATACAGCTTTAGTAAGCCTCTTCAGAAAGTCAGTATAAGGGTCTTTTAAGCCTTGTCTGACCTTGATATATGATTTGATTTTCTGTCCTGGATTAAAATCTTTCCCCAAATGTTCAAAGCTACAGTACAGCACAGCAGCAATGTATGTTCATTGTAAGTAGTATGAACCTTCATATCAACAAGCAAGCTTTCATCAAGGATTTGGTCTTGAGAAATGCAATTTTTTTCCATAATTTTTCTCTGAAACTTATGGCCCCAGCCTCTTCGCTAAGCCAATTTCTCCACTGTAAATGTTGGTTATAGTCCAATATAGCAGCTGTTAACTGCATCCAATAATTAGGAGTTATTCTACTTTTTGTTGAACATGAAATTAGAATTGGTTTTATATAAGTGCAGTGGATTCCATGGAGTAATATGGCTTCCTTAATATCCTTTATATCTCTATGGATTGGCTCATAATTATAGTCCATTAATTCTGGGGACTCCCAATATGTATTCTTTGTCTGGAACTGGAACTGGAAACAATACTAGTGGAGAAGGGGGGGATCCCTTTCATGTTGACCACTTTAGGCATAGCCTCTTCATTACCGTAATATCTCATAGGGCATTGTCCTGAATTGTTCTGGGTAGATAGAGTCTTAATATTCATCTCCAATATTGCAATAAGGTCCTCCAATTCCTGAAACTTGGAAATCATTGTCCCCCCACCCAGGGTCTTAGTTTCTTGAATAGTCAGTCTTTCTAATGACCTCATAGAATCAGCACTTTTTCTATTCTCATCATCAATATAATTAATAAGTTTCTTATTCTCATCATTAACATAAAGTCTGAAATTCTTTTGCACAATCTTATATTCATGTCTGAGGGGGAGGTTCTATCTGAAAGTTTGTCATAACCAATTTTCAGATAATTAACTTTGCCTGCCAATTTATCAGTTATAACTTTTATATTACACATTTTAGACATCAATTGGTAATTCTTAGACTTTAAATTATCCACTAAATGCTCATTCCTAGATTTCAAATCTTTTATCATTCTAATTATCATCTCTTATTTAGAATGGGCATCAGGCCATTTTTTTGAAATATAAAATATAAAATCAAGCCAAAAAATAGCAGAACTGAGGTATTGAAGCACTAAAAAATATACTCATGCAAGAAATTCTCAATTATAATGGAGAAAAATATGTCCTGAAGTCTTAAGAAGTGGAATTGTCAGTCATTGTGGGAAAGAAGGAAAAAAGTCTAAGTAACCAATTATCTCAATCAAGATGTAATGGTGAAGTTTGGCCAGCAGGTGTCAGAGTTGCATCAATGTCTTGCTCTCCTGAGCACAGCCCATAAGCAGCCAGGCAAGTTCCCACAGTATGGCCATCATTGTACCCAGCAGGCAAACCTGATCGAATAACTGATACAAAAGGCAATTTTTCACAAAATCTGAATGATATGAGAGAATCCATGTGAAAAGATCAGTGATATCTGCCATTTAACAATGATCACCAGTCCCAGCACATGTGTGGCTCCAGGTAAGCAGAGTAGGCAGTGAAGTGTGCTAACTGCTGTGGGAGATTATGTTGTTACATTGTAAATAATTGTCTCACCCACTGGTTTAATAAAAAGTGCATATTGACCAAATGCAGGCAGGAAGTGTGGGTGGGGCTACCAGATTATGAAAACTCTGAGAACAGGAAGCACAGAGCAGAAGGCCAGAGAGAAGCTGGAAGAAGCAGAGGACAACTATGCTGCCCTAAGAGAAAGTACCCATCCACATGGCTGAAAAAGATATGAGACATGGGTTAGTTTAAGGGTAAAGAGCTAGCAAGTTGTATGCCTGGGCTGTAAACATCTGTGTGTCTCTGTGTGTCTGGGGGTCTGTGGATCTAAACCTTGAGGCAAGGCCTGAAAGTCCAGGCAAGAAACCTCCTACTACAAAATGCTATGGCCTTGAAGTCATAAATGGAAATAGCAAAATCACAGTAGCTGCCAGGGTGGTGTCCAGCAGTCTGCCTAGCAATCCACTAAAGGACCAAAAGCCATATGGCCAAAAGAGGGTATCCTTTTAATTGGCCTGCCACTTTTTAATTGAAACTGAAATTGTAGGCTTTCTGGTCCATGGCCGGTGGCCCAGCTAGCACAGAAAATAAAATCATGTTGTAGAGCAAGAGACTCTTGATCTCAGGGTCATGGGTTTGAGCTTCACATTGGATGCCAGGTATGGTAGAAAATTCACTAGCAATATATCATATAAAGGATTATTTATTGATGGGTATATGAACACTTATAATGTAAATTGAACCTTCAGACAATTCTTGGAGATCAGAACTGTCCCAAAAAGTGCTGCTGATTCACTCTCTGTAAACACAGGAACAAAAACAGGAAGGATTTCAGTGTCCTGGTGGCATCTTAACGGGGTCTGGCCATGCCTCATTCAGGCTCCTGGTACTCCAGAGACACGCCTCCAAGCTTTGCCAGCTAACACATGAATCCCACATATACATATATGCATTTAATAACAAAGAAAAATGGCAATAAATATAAAAGAGAGCAGAGAATAGCACATGAGATGGTTTGAAGTGTACAAAGGGAAAAAGGTAAATTATACAATTGAATTATAGTAATAAAGCAAAAACTAACTAAATGTGATTTATTATTTAGTGGCCAGATAATATCATACAATAAAACATAGGAAAAAATAAGATAGGGCTCTGAGGATAAAATGTGTTCTCATAAATGAATCTCTTCTACACATAATTTAACATAATGTTATCCTATGGACTTTTAATTTAGTACATTTACTACCATTGTTTCAATCTTTCAAACTCAGAATAAAGTATACACTTAAGGTATCTTACTATTAACATTAATATAAAGTAAAAACACATAATGAGATATGACAAAAATAAAGAAATATATTTTGATCATTAAAAGTGACTAAATGTACAGAGATATTTTGGAAGATTTTCTTGATTTGAACACTGAAAAAATGTGTAGAAACATTAAGGTGGTTTTCTCATCACACAGAGAAATCAACGAATTAATTACTTGACTTAACGTTACAGGATGAATTGGGGGAAAAGACATATTAAAGTTAGCATGTGCATTTACTTTTGCTCCAAGAGAACTTGTACACTCTATTTATTTAGTAGAGAAAATTGAAAAAGAGGGACAAGGGAGATAGAAATCCAGATATTCAGATTAGAATTAAACCTTAATAACTAGGTTATTGCTTAGCATTTATAAGCATAAAGAATCAGCTGGTATTTGAGGGCTCTCAGATGATTTCTTTTATTTCAACAGGAATTTACAGAAGAATATATATTTTGTACTCTGGTCATGGTTGATTGTCTTGGTGTTGTTTAAGTATTAACTTGTTTTAATGGAATTTATACATCTGTATAAACATGCCATTTCACAAACTGTGGGCATTAATTTAAGAAAATAAAAAAATATAATGTTCTCATGCAAATGGGAAAGATTACATTGTCTGAGATTTTCAATATAATAACATTTTGTTAGTTTTTCATGACAAAATTTTAGTCTTAATTTTTTATGTAAAACCATGAACATGATAAGAAACAATTTAAAAAAAAACTTTAAAGTAACTTTCTACAAGAGAATCAAATAACTCAAGAGGAACCATATACATTTGTATTTAAGAAGTAATGCTTGAAGTACTAGAGAGCTTACCATATAAAATTGTGGGAAAATGGACATTAGGTGGACAAATTATTTGTGATATAAAACAACAAAGCCCTATATTATCTCAAAGAAAATAAAAAGATGGACACAGAAGCAGATATGAAAAGCTCAGAGTTTCAGCTGAGAGAGAGACACACAAACACAGTCAAATTATACCAAAACTTAACTATTGTATCTTCCAGAGATAGATAGGATCATTAATTAGAAAGTAATATATTTGGAAAAGAACTCTTGTTACAATGTAGTAGTTTCTCGGTTCCAGGCAACCAGAGGCCCAGACACACAGACACTGCATCCCCAGACTCTTAGCCACCCGCTGCTGTTCAGGCCCCCAGAAATGACTCAGATGATTATATTAACTTCATGCTGTTTAGTCTATGGCTTAGGCACATTGCTAGCTAGCTCTTACATCTTAATTCAACCCATTTCTATTAATCTGTCTGCCATGTGGCCCGTGGCTTTCCTGTGTTCCTTACATGTTGCTCCTTTGGACTTCAGGCCTGGCTTGTCTGACTCTACCCTGCTCTACCTACCTATTCTGATTCCTCTTCCTACATATTCTGTAGGTCTTAGAAGTATTTGAAGATTACCTATCTAATTGAAATATATCTTTGTATACCTAAAATCTAACTAACATGTATTTTTTAATTATGCATTATAATTTTAAATCAGTTACATAAACATCATATGTTAAACAAGAGTAGAAAAATACATATAGCATAAGAGAATTGACCTTAAATTTGTATCAATAAACCAAAATCCATACCAGCGTAAAACATTTTGAGATTAACAGCTGATTTTTTGATCTAAGTGAATTCAACAACCTAATTTTTAAAAAATCATTCAAGTACCTTATCCCCTTTTTCTTCTTAGAAAGAGATTAACTATGACCATTAACCATTTATAATAAAAACAAACATTTATAAGCAATATTTTGGGAATTTGGGTGTAGTTTTCTATTACTACTTCCTGCTGATTAAGGGGCATTGAAAATCTCATGAATTATTGAGACTGGATCATAATCTGTAGCCCTGAAGCTGATATGGCCATCTCTTCCCATCAGAGGTCTTTTTTTTTTTCAGGGGGTCTTGGTTGATGAAACCATATCTCATCTTCTGTGGAAACAAAAGCAGAACTCTTCCAAAGCAATAAATCCTTAGACACAAATTTCAAAATCAAAATACCTTTAAAATATATATTCTTGTTTAACTTAGTAACCTTTGCATTTGCAATCCATTGTCTTTCTGCACTTAGCTCATTAACAGTTAAAAATTAAAAGAAACACAATAACAACCCAAATGTAGATTTTGTGTCTATTTTCCATCTTTACATGGCTTATCATATTTTTATTACTCTATTTCTTGTTTTAAAAACTTTATCTTCTCTCTTTTCTCTCTGAAGACTATGTACCTTTTTTTCTATTCTCTCTGAAGACTATATACCTATTACACACATTGTAACCTGTTTACAGGTGTTTTTTAAAATCTGAATCTGTCTTATTTTGAATTCTTAATCATCTTCTAACTAGAAGAGCTTTATAAAATACTCTCACTCTCTTGCCACATAGTTTTTGTAGATTTAGCTGAATCAGTAGGTTATCTTAAAGGGACCATTTCTCTGTTCCTGGCCAGCAAACAGAGCACACCCAAGAAAGTGCTGCTACTAAGAAAACTGTCTTTGTTTCCTTTTTGTTCAAAATAAACAGAAATCTAAAATCAATCACATGTTACTGAGTCTTCTGTAAGATTTCAGGAACCAGCCTGATTGTAACTTATACCGCCTGCCACCAGTCTGCTGGTGCCATTTTGAATGTGGCCCAGACACCACGCTTTCTTTGTACAATGACCCATTTTGCACATACAATTTGGAAGCCGTCTTTGCTCAGTTTCTGCTAAAACCTTTTTTAAACTTTCTCAGGCATTAAGTGGATATTCAATCCACGTTGGATGCCATCTGTTGCAAAGGGGTTTCTTGGTCGCAAGTGGCCAGAGGCCCAGACCCACAGACCTGCCGTGCCAGACACTTTAGCAGCCCACCACGGCTGCTCAGGCCCCCAGAAATGACTCATATGCTTATATTAACTTTATTTTGTTTGGCCTATGGTTCAAGCACGTTGCTAGCTAGCTCTCACATCTTAAATCAACCCATTTCTATTAATCTGTGTTCCTTACATGTTGCTCCTTTGGGCTTCTGGGTCCTTCTGTCTCTGACTCTGCCCTGCTCCTCCTACCTATTCTGATTCCTCCTCCTACTTTTTCTATGGTGGCTGTCATGGGCCAAAACAGCTCCTTTATTTAATGATTGCTATTCACAGCATACAGAAAGACATTCTCACATCAAACTCTGAAGCCATTTTATAAAATAATGTTATTAGTAAATAACCATGCAATTTAATATCATTCTGCAAATATATTCCTTCAGAATACAAAGAATTATGTAAACATTTGTCTAAGAAAGGGATTGTGTTGAATTCCTCTGATATATTTTGAATATATAGATTTCATATTTGATTTATGATATCATATCATGTAGTGTTTTATACTATGCTATCCATAGCTTTCTTCCTTCTTAAAATATTTTGTGTGTTCATTTTATTATCTTTTTAATATGAAAATGTAATTTTTATCCATATATCTACCTGAACCCCTTCATCTCCCTCCCCTGATTCCTCTGAGTCAGCCTCAGGCCTACCCCCTCCTCATCACCTCCAAAAGGGAAAGAAGTCACAAAGTGGATCAGCTCAGCATGGCACATCCACTCCAGGAAAGTCTGATTTCTCCATCCCAAAGTCAAGGCTGGGCTTGGTGTTCCTCTGCAGGGAATGGGCTTCAATGTGTCAGCCCACATATAGAAATAGTCTGATCCCACCCTTTGAGGCTCAAAACACTGCCCATGCCTATACTTGGATTACCCAGCTCTTTTTCCTGATGATTTCCCAGTTCTTCATTCAGTGAGATCCCCAGAGTTCGAGCCAGCCACCCCTAAGGAAATTTTCCTCATAATCCCTATCCCCTTACTTATACAGACTCTCCTCCCCTGCTCTCAGCTGGACTAGGTGCTTGGCCAAGTACTCAGCCATGGATCTCTGTCTCCACCTCTATTCATTGTTGAATTAAAGTTCTGTGATAACACTAGTGGTAGTTATTCTTTTATTTACAGGGGAGTTCCTATTTAGGCCCCCCTTCTACTATTGATTGAGATCTAGCCAGGAACTTCCTGTGAGTTCTTGGAGGTTTCTCTAGAACTCGGTCTTTTTCCAAACTCACATTGACTTCCTCTATCAAGATATCCATCTATTTTTTCTCCCCATTTGTTGCTTCTCTTACTCAACCATCTCCTTATCTTATGATTTATTCCTAACTGTTCTTGGTTACAGATTGTTATGGCCCAAACTTGTTATGGTGATCTTTTCTATTTTATCAGGGGAATCTCTGGATTCCTTCTGAACCTGTGCTGTTCAGTGGTTGTATTTTCCAGCTTGTATATTCTTTGTTTTTTGTCTAAAATCCACTTATGAATGAGTATATTACATGACTCTCTTTATGAGCTTGTAATACTTTGCTCAGGAAGAAATTCTCCAAATCCCTCATTTGCCTGCAAGTTTTAGGATGTCATATTTTTTTTATTGCTGAGTAGTACTCCTTTGTGTAGATGTACCACAATTTGTTAATCCATTCTTCAGTTGAGGGGCATGTAGGTTGTTTCCAGGTTCTTGTTATTACAAGCTAATGTCTTTGGGGTGAAAATGTAAATCCTTTGGGCATATGCCCAAATAGTGATATTGCTGGATACTTTGTGAGAATGATTCCCAGTTTTCTGAGGAACCGCCATAGTTTATTCCAGAGTGGCTGGACAAGTTTACATTCCCACCAACAATGGAGGAGTGTTCCCCTTGCTCTGTATCCTCTCCAGCATAGCCTTTCATCTGTGATTTGAATATATCGATTCTAACAGGTATAAGGTGATATCTCAAAGTTGTTTTGATTTGCATTTCTCTGATAGCTAAGGTTGTTTTGCAATTTTTAAGAGCAAATTTTAATTCTATTGAGAATTCCCTTTTAAAATATGAACCCCATTTTTAAATTAGGTTATTTAGGTATGGAAGCTATAGTTTCTTGAGTTCTCTATATATTTTAGAGATCAGTCTGCTGTCAGGTGAAGATCTTCTCCCAGTCTGTCGGCACTTGCTTTATCATATTGACTGTGTCCTTGGCCTTCTGAAGCGTCTCGGTTTCTGGAAATTACACTAATTTATTGTTGTTCTTAATGTGTAGGCTACTACAGTTCTATTTATGAAGTGGTCACCTGTGACAGTACATTGGAGGGTATTTCTCATTTCTTTTCCATCAAGTTCAGTGTAGCAGGTTTATGTTGAGGTCTCTGATCCACTTAGATTTGAGGTTTTTTCTGAGTGACAAGTTTGTATCTATTTGCATTCTTCTACATGCTACCATTGTGTTCTGCCAAAACCATTTGTTGAAGATACTATCTTTTTCCCCATTGTTATATTTTTGGCTTCTTTGTCAAAAATTAGTTGTTCAAAAGTGTGTTGATTAAGATCAGAGTCTTCAATTCAAATCCCTTGATGCACAAGTCTATCTTTATGCCAGTATCAAGCTGTTTTTATTACTGTAGCTCTATATTATAGCTTGAAGTAAGGTATGGTAATGCCTCCAGATGTTCTTTTATTGAACAGGATTGTTTTGGCAATTGTGGGTTTCCTGTTATTCTATATGAAATTGAGTAGTATTCTTTCAAGTTATGCTAAAAAAAATTGTGTTGGGATTTTGATGGAAATTGCTTTGAATCTGTAGCTTGTTTTTGGTAAAATTGCCATTTTTACTATGTTAATTCTACCTATCCAGGAGCATGGGAGATCTTTCCATTTTCTGATATATTTTGAAATTTCTTTTCAATAACTTAAAGTTTTTATCAAACAGGACTGCTACTTCTTTGGTTAGGGTTATGCAAAGATATGTAATGATATTTGCAGATATTATGAAGTGTGATGTTTCCCTTATTTCTTTTTTAGTCTTTTTATCCTAAGTGTATAGGAAGGCTATTGATTTTTTTTTAGTTAATCTTGTACCCTGCTACATTGCTGAAGTTTTTATTTATCAGTTGTAGGCGTTTCCTGGTAGAATTTTGGGAGTCAGTTATGTATACAAACATATGACCTGAAAATAGACATACTTTGACTTCTTTCTTTCCAATCTGTATTGCTTTAATTTCCTTTTCTTTTCCTATTGCTTTAGCTAAAACTTCAAGAACAATATTAAATAGATAAGGGTAAAGAGTACAACCTTGTCTTTTTGCTGATTTTAGGGGAATTCCTTTGAGTATTTCTCCATTTAATTTGATGGATGTGGGCTTGCTGTATATTGCCTTTATTATATTTAGGTATTTTCCCTGTATTCCTGAACTTTACAGGACTTTTTATCATGAAGGAGTGTTGTGGTCAAAGGCTTTTTCAGCATCTAAGGAGATGATCATATTTTTTTTTCTTCTTTCAATCTGTTTATATGACGGATGACATTGACAGTTTTTCATATGTTGAACCATCCCTGTATCTGTGAGATGAAGCCTACTTGTTCATTGAGGTTGATTTTTTTGATATGGTGTATGATTCATTTTGCCAGAATTTTATTGATTATTTTGCAGCAATGTTCATGAGGGATTTCGGTCTTTAATTTTCTATCTTTATTGCATATTGGAGTAGCTTGGGTATTAGGGTGATTGTGGCCTCATAAAAAGAATTTGGCAATTTTCTTTCAGTTTCTACTGTACGGAACAGTTTCAGGAGTATTTGCTTTAGTTTTTATTTGAAAGTCTGGTAGCTCTGCACTGAAACCACCTGGTCCTCCTGGCCATTTTTTTTTTTTTTTTTTTTTTTTTTTGCTTTGGGAGCCTTTAAGAACATCTTCAATTTCCCTTAGGGTTATAGTTCTTTTTAAATAATTTATCTGATCTTGATTGAATTTTGGTAACTGGTACCTGTCCAGAAAGCTGTCAATTTCTTTTAGGTTTTCCAGTTTAGTGGTATATAGATTTTCAAAACATGACCTGATGATAATTCTCTGGATTTCCTGGATGTCTGTTGTTATATCCCTCTTTTCATTTCTGATTTTGTGAATTTGAAGTCTCTCTCTCTCTCTCTCTCTCTCTCTCTCTCTCTCTCTCTCTCTCTCTCTCTCTGCCTCTTGGTTTGTTTGGATAAGGGTTTATCTATTTTGTTGACTTCTCAAAGAATCAATTCTTTGATTCTTTGTACTCTCATTGTTTCTATTGTATTGATTTCCACCTTAAGTTTGATTATTTCTTGTCATCTACTCCTTCTAGATGAGTTTTCTTCTAATTTTTCTAAAGCCTTCAGCTGTGCTGTTAGGTCTCTTGTGTAAAATTTCTGTAGTTTTTCTATATAGGCATCTAGTGCTATGAGTTTTCATCTTAACACTGATTTTCTTTGTGTCCAAATTTGATAGGTTGTGGATTAATTTTCTTTAAATTCTAGGAAGTCTTTGACTTCTTTTTTAACTTCTTCCTTGACCCAGAGGTGGTTCAATTGAGAGAAGTTCATTTTCCATGAATTTATAGGATTTCTGAGTTTTTTGCTTTTTTTGAACTCTAACTTTAGACCATGGTAGTCTGATATGACACAAGGAGTTTTCCCATTCTTTAGTATCTATTGATATTTCTTTATGACTGAGTATGTGGTCAGTTTTAAAGAATGTTACATGGAGTGCTGAGAAATACTTATATTCCTTTGTGTTTGGGTGAAAGGCTCTGTCTATATATATTAAGTCCATTTAGGTCATAACATCTATTAGATCCCTAATTTTCCTGTGGAGTTTCTGTCTGGTTGACATAGCCAATAGTGAAAGTGGGGTATAGAAGACTCCCACTATTAGTGTGTGGGGTTTGATGTGAGGTTTATGCTTTAGCAAAGTAATGTCCTTGTGTTGGGGGCATAAATATTAAGGATTGAGACTACACCTTGGTAGATTTTTCCTGCAATTAATAAATAATGTTCATCCTGGTCTCTTTTGACTAATTTTAGTTTGAAGTCTATTTTGTTAGATATTATTATGGTAGAAGGATGGCTTCTGTTTTTGTATCTACTGTGTTAGCATGTGTCTTTTTATAAATGTCTTGAGTCTACTGATATTAAGGGATATTAACTATAAATGACTGTCATTTCCTGATATTATTGTAGTAACTTGTGCATATTTCCTTTCTTTGGGTTTTTCTTCTGTGGGGCTACCAATTGTTTGTGATTTAAAGGGAGTATCTAGTTTCTTTAGATTGGAGTTTTTCCTCTAGTGGTACTTTTAGGGCCGGATTTGTGGATAGGTATTGTTTAAATCTGGTTTTGTTTTTAAATATCTTGTTCACTCCATCTATGGTGATTGCTTATTTTGTTGGGTAAAGTAGTCTGGGTTAGCAGCCATGCTGTTTTAGTGTCTGTATAACATCTGGCCTTCTTTATATTTTTTCTTTGTTTTATAAGTTTAGTGACTTGATTATTTTGTGGGGAACACACTTTTTTGGGGGGGAATCTAGTTTATTTGATGTTTTGTAAGTTTTTGTATCTTTATAGGTGTTTCCTTTTTTAGGTTGGGAAATTTTTTTCTATGATTTTGTTGCATGTATTTTATGTGACTTTGAACTGGTATTCTTTTCCTTCTTCAGTTCTGATTATTCTCAGTTTTGGTCTTTTCATGGTGTCCCAAATTTTCTGGATGTTTTGTGTTATGAATTTTTTGGTTTTAGTGTTTCCTTTGACTGGTATATCTATTTCCACTATTGAATATTCTACTCCAGAGGTTCTCTCTTCCATCTCTTGTATTCTGTTGATTATGCTTGCAACTGTAGTTTCAGTTTGTTTCTTCAGATTTTCTGTTTCCAGCTTTGCCTCCGTTTGTGCTTTCTTTATCACTTCTATTTCAATTTTTAATTCCTGGAATGTTTCTTTCACCTGTTTGTTTTCTTTTTTTTTGGTTTTCTTTATATTCTTTCATGTATTTGTTTATCTTTTCCAAATTTTGTTTGTATTTTCTTCTATTTCTTTAAGGCAGCTTTTATATCTTCTTTTAAAGCTTCAATTATCTCCATTAGGTTGTTTTTAAGGTAGTTTCTTTCTCTTTCCTCTTCATTGTTATGCTCAGACCTTGATTTTGTAGATCTACCAGATTCTTCTGGTGGTGTTTTATTGTTCTTTGTACTGTTATACATATTCTTACATTGACATCTGCTCATTGCTTCCTTGGTTCACTCTTTGTCAGCTCTTGGTCAGTTCTTATTCTGTTGTGGGCTCAGGGTCTGAGTGTCTCCAGTAATTGCAGGGGCTGTTCTTAGTTGTATTTTAGTTTGCTGTAGGCCAAAGAGCTGTGTGTCTCCATTTGTCACAGGGCACAGGAGTGGTTCTTAGTTTTTCTTTACTCTTAGTTTTGTCTTTGCTCTTAGTTGCCTCTTAGGCAGCTGTGAACCAGGAGGCTTCAGGGTTTCCAGTTGTCAATGTGTGACATAGCAGATTGTGTTTTGGATGGAGTTTGGCTTGTGGGATGTCCCCTTAGCTGTGTTTTGCTGGTAATTGGGCTGGGGAGTTCTTTCTCAGCTTTCCCAGGGCAGATCTGGGTATTGTCCTTAGGCTGGAGTTCAGAGGTTACAGTCTCTAATTGGCCTGAGTGTCCCAGTAGCACTCACCTCTTAGATGTAGACTGTGAAGAAGCTCTTCATTGTTTTTAAAGATGATAATATGGCAAGAATTAATGCATTATGCCATATTCACCATAGAATCACAATTATCTCAATTTTACATTTACTTTCAAAAAGAACATTTCTCCTTACTGAGAAATCAAGATTTCAGATGCTGTGCTCTTCTTTGTATCCATTTCCTATGATGTATCTTGTCTGAAACATTAAAGAAATCAACTCATTATCTAAATATTTCTGTGCTAAGAAAATTTTTATAAGTTATACAAATATTAATAATTCAAAGTTTTGAGACCCCAAGAAACAATATTCTGTTATTAAAGAAGTTTATAGCATTTAAGTATGTTTAATAGAAATAAAAGATAACCTTGTCTGCTCCAGGTAAATAAATTATTGAAAAAATAAAGAGGCTAATCAATATGGATAAAAAGACATCAATAAAGATAGCTCAAAATATATTTAATGTCACAGACATGTTATTAGTCATGAAAATGTGAATAAATTCAAATTGCAATACTTCTAGGAGGATCAAGAGTGAACCATTTGCTTATTGGTATGTCCCTCATGCGTGTTGCAACCCATTAATAAGTGTTTCTACAAAATTAATTTCTTTCAAATTGATTATTAAGGAAAACACAAGCAATTAAACAGATGTTGGTTGAATTATAGGGTATGTAATATCAGTGCTTACCTTTGGCAGACAAACAATTTCCCCAAAATGCATGCCAAAACAAAAGAGTATCTGTCCTAAAATGTTAATACTTTTAATCTGCTATTATAAAAAGTTTCCAAATATTCTTTTTAAAAAAATACTAAGTTGGTAAGTATAGACCAGTAATAAAATCCCACAATATCACAGACTATAATGTACATAAAAGCAATTGAAATGGAAACATTAATTTAGATACTTCCCATCCACTGGGCATATGTATTCACACATTAAAGTTATAGCTAGGTATGGGGAAAAAGTGGAATGCATGACATATTGAAATAAAATGTGAGAAAATAAAAAATAACAAAGTAACAAAGCCATTGCAGTGTTAATTTCTTTTTTCAAAACTTTTTTTATGTATAAAATAGTCTTTTTAATGTATCCCTCTGCTCCCCCTCTTCCCACTTCCCAATCCCTCCCAGTCAGCCTTCAGGGTCTCCTCTCCCCATTCCCCAATTCCCTCCCCCAAAAGGGCAAGAAGTCCTAAGGTGGGTCAGCTCAGCATGGTACATCTACTCCAGGTAAATTTTATTTCCTCATCTCAAAATAAAGGCTAGCTTATGTGTTCCTCTATAGGGAATGGTTTCCAAGGTGCTAGCCCACTATGCAGGAGCACAGTCTGATTGCACCCATTGAGGCTACATATATTGCCCATGCCAATTGACAGTTACCTATCCTTGGGGAGCCTAGCTCCTTTTCCCAATAGTTCCCCAGTGGCTCTTCTTGGTTCAGTGAGCTCCCGAGAGCTCCAGATAGCCATCATTGTGGAACTTCTCATATTCCATATACCCTTGCTCATACAAACTCTTTTCCCCTGCTCTCAGTTGGACCAGGAGCCTGAGCCCAGTGCCCAGCCATGGATCTCTGTCTCCACCTCTATTTTTTGTTGGATGTAGGTTCTGTGATGACACTTATGGTGTTTATCCATTTGATTATAGGGGAAGTCCTGTTTATGCACCCCTCAACTATTGGTTGGAGACGTAGCCAGGGACATCCTGTGAGTTTTGAGTTACTTTTGAGTATCCTTGAGGAGCTCTATATGTGGTGTGGCCAGGCCCTTTGAAGACATGTTATACCATGCTGCTTTCCATTCCTGTTTGTTTTTTCTGTTTTCAGAGTGAAGATTGCTGCTGCTGCAACATATGGCATTTAAATCCTTTAGCAATTTCCCTAAGGCTCAATCTTGTATCAGTGATTATTTTATATAGAATCTTTAAGCAATGTTATCATCATATTGTTATATTATTAAATATTAATCTTTTATATAATCCAATTGCCAGTGAATAATTTTTACAATACTTAATGTCCCTGGGTGGGTTTTCCAGACCTCAGGCCTAGGCCAGTCCAGAAACTCATACTGCAAAGCCTGTGCCTGTGGTTTCAGTTCCAGGCTCCTCCCCACACCAGAGACCAAGAGCCACTCATGTGGTCTTGAGTAGCTTTGATATTAGAGCTTATTGATTATAAGATAATTAAAATTTAATCTTCAGCTACATTTAAAAAGAGATACTTTCTGTTCTTCAGAGCAGGCTTAGCACAAATTTTCATCCTGCATTTCCCACCACAGTGTGCCCTGTTTCCAGTGGCTTTTCTTTGGCTAAGCTGCAAATTATGCTGTCAACAAAGGCAGCTGATATCAGCCTGTTGTTCAATGTGTATTTGTAGTAAGTTATTCTGATTCAGTGAAAAATTGCCTTTTGTAAGGTTATCTTTATAAAGGATTAAACCTAAAACCCTGAGTCAGCACACCCTGACTAATTAGAGTGACACCTTTGACATCTACTGACCAAAATATTGCCATTACATCCAACATCCAGCCTAAAGTAAATAATTTTTCATATATAATATATGATTTAATAATAATTTCAACAATGGCAGACAATATATATTCACAAAATTTTAATGTTTTACTGCTATAATCGAAGACTTTTGACATAATATTTTTGACAGCTTCATCCTCACAGTCCTATTACCTCTTGGTTTGATTCTACATTTTATATCTCAAAAAATAATCTCATACCTATATTAAATATGAGACATTAATTGACCTAAAAAAACTTAAAGTCTAAATACAAAAAATGCTATCTAAATTATATAATATAAAATCTGCCAATGATAAATTGTTATTCAAAGATAAGTTTCTAAAAATTAGTTGCAACAAACTTTCAAATAAATCTTCCCCCTTATACAAAAATATTAAGTCCTTACAAAAAATGTATAGGTTTATAAAATTCTATGATAATGATATAATTTTAAAACTTATTAATGTCATAAAGTCATTTAAAAATTAACTATTCAAGAGATTAACACCTTAAAATATCAAGTTTCTAAATTTCAGCAATAAAAAGATCATGTTGCTATAATTAAAAAAGATATAAAACATAATCAGCCCAAAAGAGTTCCAGACAACCATCGCTAATATCTTAAAGAGATAGAGATGATTTGTCTAAGTTATAATCATAAAAAATGTTTATCCCTCCTATAATCTATCCACTTACTGTTCCAAAAACATACACATAATAAACTTCTAAGATTTATAAAATATAATTAAAAACCTATACATATGAGAGATATAAAAGACATTAAAAAGCTGTTTTGCTCAACAAAATCCATTACACATATATAAAACAAATATGAAATTAGTAGTCAACAAAATATCAAATAATGTCTAATTAAATACAGCTACCAACAGCTATATTATATTATAATCAACATTTACAACAAAATTTGGCTTTAAAAAACTAGGACCATAAAACAAACAAAATGATTAAAAGTTTTAACATCTCTCAAGACCAAATTCTTAATAAAAGTTCATTTACTGATGTAAAGATTCAAACTATTTATTCCAAACATACATTGATGCTATGCAATTCTGCTGTTTTAAAGGCTTAAAACAGTTTCTAGACTTAAGAGAAAAAGTTGAACCATATGCTAAAGTCAGACAAGGCTTGAAAAAACTTATACTAACTTTCTACAAGGATTAACCAATACAATACATAGACAAAATCAGATCCAAAAGTTAAAACAACTAATTCTTTCTTTAGCTTTTAATCGTGCTAATTTAAAATATTAAAAAATGCTTATGCCACTAAAGATCAATCAACATCCACAAAAATATAAATTTAATATACAATAAATACTGTTTCAATTGAAATAAAAAATAAATAAACCAAGCCATTTTCAATGTTAAGGTAAAAATTCAAGCTGTCAAATGCTTTAATTGTAATAAGCCAGGCCATATACAAATTATATAAAAAGCATTCCTGAAACTAATGTTCCTCTTAAAAATGACTCAAACAAAAGTTCCCTATCTTTTAAATTATACCAAACAATCTGACAAAGGCCAACATTGGGCCAATAAATACAGACGTACAAAAACAAACAAACAAAACAGCCCTCTACCATTAAAAAGTGCCTCTTGAGGTCTTCCACAAAAGGCCCCCAAAGTAAAAGTCTCAAAAATCAATGATAGTTCAGTCATATTCAGTTGCAATAAAAAACATCTGCCTCAAGACAATTAAATATCCTAGTGCCTAACATCAAATCAATACAATGTTAAATAATAAAAAAATCATTATTTTTTTAATTTTTATTTTTGTTGACAAAATTTCAAACCTAAAATTATTTTATATGTCTAAGGTAATTTATATATTGATACAAAATTGAATCTCAAGTTGCCATATTTTTTACATGCTTCTACTTTTGTTTAACATATTTTTCACATTAATGCATGTTAAATATATTGTCATTTGCACTGTACAATTTATATCTCTTTAATTATACTATTAATACATATACATATATATTCTCTCTCTGTTTAAAATATTTTATGTAACTCAATTTAGATATTTTGTATAATGATATATATATAGGATATTGTTGTCATTGTGCACTATATATTTACTTTTGTTTAATATTTACATGATTGTCATATATAAAAGTCATTATTCAAAAGCTATGCACCCATTTATAAATTGTTTATTTTTATAATGTATATTTCAAGCTTTAAAGTGATAAAATTTGCAGATCACAGTTATTTAGGCTTGCCATGTACTAGTCATGTTGCTTATGTTTCTCAGATATAGTAAAATATGTCAGATAAGAGACTTCAAACACTTCATAGATGAAAAACATTTAAAAATTTGTTATTCACAAGTCAGCCATGAGAGATACAATAACTCTTTTCAGCACCATTCTTTACCTGAGATGGTATTAGGCATCAGGAACATTTCACAAGAAGTTTGCCTTCCTTGGCAGATAATAGATTATTGGGCAAAGAACTGCCATTGCCTTGACTGTTGTTAGTCAGCACACTGAACAATACACATGAACAATACAAAAGATCAAACTGCTAAAACCTGCCAAGACAGGATAAGATGGTTTCTCACAATACCACACTTCTATAGAAATCTTTCAGATACCCTAGGCCTATAGCAAAAAAAAAATAAAAAAATAAAAAAATAAAGTAAATGCTCTAACTTTAAAGAAGAGCTGTGAGCTGTGGGTGACTGTCCATGCAGTTATCACTGTCCTCTTCTTAATTTTAAATGTTCTTATATTTTCATTCTCAGCTATTTAATGAGGATAAGACTAAATAAGTTAATACCATTTCATATCTTAGCTAATAGCATTTAAATATTAGATTCATATTATTCAAGATAAACACTTTTAAAATAATCTCTAAATATTGCTACTTACTAATATTCTAGACATTTAAGACATACTTTGTTGTTTGTTATTTGTAGTTTAACCTTGTTTATGTTATTTGCATTTTTCTCTCCTAGATATTACAGTTGTTTCTTTTGTGCATAGTCTTATACTTAGGTTTAAAACTTTCCTAGTTAGACAAAAGAGGTAGATGTTACAGGTTCAGGTGCTATTGAGCAAGACCTACAGGTGTGGCTTTAAGATCATGAGGACCCCCCTGTATAAGGCGTGGCCAGCCCCATTGAAGACTTGTTGCACAATGCCTGCTCTTCTTGTTTGCTCCGCACATTCTCAGATGGAGGATTGCTACCAACACCACTTTGTGGGACATTTCAATCCTTCAGAAATTGCCCTAAGGTTCAGTCTTATATTAGAGACTATTTCATATCGACTCCTTAATACACGTTAATACTTTTATTTAATCAGTTGCCAGTGAATAAATCCTACAATAATGTATGACATTTCAAATATCTAAGAATTTATCTGTTACTGAATGGTACCTATTTTTTTATTTCTTCTATTTTCACACATTTGAATTAACTTCTGGTTCTCTTCAATAATATAAATATTATGTGCAGATTAGATTTTTTAAATAATAGAGACAAATTCAACAATTGGTAATATTACCAAATACTGCAAGTCATATGTTAGTTTGATTGAATATAATAAGGTCAGTATATCTGCATTAAATTTGATTATCTTTAGAAAGAACTCAGGACTGATCTAGAAATGCTGTTAATATTTCCTTGTAAAACATGACTGAACATGTATGGTCCACAAACTATTATAATTTTTTAAAATCTACTTTTAACCATTGGTGAATGAGCTCCAACAATTCCCAGATTTGTGAAATCATTTTCTGTGAAAATGTTATAATCTTCTAAGTTAGATTGTTTTACTAAAAGGGATGTTTTTGCATTTATTCTCTAATCATCCAAAAATTATATGCTAACATGTGTCTTGTCATCCCAAGCAGCTAATTAATCAATTCCACCGGTAGAGATTCATTTAAAAAGTATAGGCATTTCAGTTTTGTGCAGGGAGATGAATATGGATTATTTGCATATAATATATATTTGATTATCTAGTTATGCCAGCACCATTTGATGAAGATTATATCTTTTTTCCATTGTGTATTTTTGGCCTTTGTTAAAAATCAGGTGAATTAATGTCAGGGTCTTCAATTTGATTTCATTGATTCAAAAGTCTATATCTATGCTAGTAGCAAGCTGTTTTTATTATTGTAGCTCTATAGTTGAGCTTGAAGTCAGGGATCTGGTACCTCCTAAAGTTCTATTATTGAAAAGGATTCTTTTGGCAATCGTGAGATTTTTCTTATTCCAAATGAAATTGAGTAAGGTCTGTGAAGAATTGTGTTGGGATTTTTGATAAAGATTGCATTGAATCTGTAGATTGCCTTTACTAATGTTGCCATTTTTACTTTGTTGGTCCTACCTATCCAAGAGTGTAAGAGATCTTTCCATTTTCTGATATCATTTCCAATTACTTCTTCAATGACTCAAAGTTCTTGTCATACAGGTTTGTTACTTCTTTGGTTAGACTTACCACAAGAATTTTAATGCTATTTGCAGTTACTGTAAAGGGTGATGATTTCCTAATTTATTTCCAGCCCTTTTATTATTTTTGGGTTATAAATAAATTAAACTCAGTTACAATGAACCTGATAGAAAAAAGTGAGAAATACCATTGAACACATTGGTACATAAGACTACTTTCTCAGTATAACACGAGTAGCACAGACATTGAGTGCAATAATCAATAAATGGTATCTTCTGAAACTGAGGAGTGTTTGTAAGCAAAGTAAATGATCAATATGACAAATTCACAGCCTAAAAATGAAAAAAGATCTTGACCAACCCTACAGTAAACAGAAGACTAATCTCTAAAACATATATAGAACTCAAGAAACTAGAAGACAGTGATCCAAAGATAACAATTGGAAAACAGGGTTCAGAGCTAAATACGGAATTCTGAACAGACACCCAAATTTCTGAAAGACACTTAAAAAACTGGTCACCATCCTTAGCTATCAGTGAAATACAAATTAAACAACTCAGAGATACCATCTTACACCTGTCAAAATGGCTAACATCACAGATGACAATCTATGTTGTAAGAGATGTGAAGCAAGAAGAACACTCTTCCATTGGTAGTAGGAATGTAAACTTGTACAACCACCTTGGAGATCAATATGGCAGGTCCTCAAAGCACAGGGAATCAATCTACACAATGATCCAACAATACCACTATTGGCACATATCCAAGGGATGCATATTCTTACTTTAAGGGCATTAGGTCAATTTTGTTCATACCAGCATTATTTGTAATAGTCAGAAACTAAAATCAACCTATATAATCCTCAACTAATGAATGAATTAACAAATTGTGCTACATTTACACAATAGAGTACTACTCTGCAGTAAAAAAAAAATGATATCCTGAAATTTGGGTGGGGGACAGAGGCCTGATCCTCCAAGATTTCTAGCTTACTGGAGGGAACCTTCTGCAGCTTGGCAAAGGAAGCTTCCTTTCCACATAGTGGATGTCTTTGGAGTGGAGGGTCTAGGCTGTATTAATACCTCTGAACATCAACCTCTATGCAATCAGGAATGTTCCTCAGAAGACTCAGAGACAGAATACACGCTCCTCTCCTTGCAGTGCTTCACCTTGCACCCTTGATCTGTCAGGGACAGATACACATATCTCTGGGTTTTATTTGGCTCCCATGGGAGTCTCACTCTTAAAGGGCTCATCTTGCCCTAAATCAGCCAGATGGAGCCTGTGATACTGGACCTTTATGGGCTCAGAGGCCAAGGAGTCTACCTGTAGGTGAATAAATCTAGTGAGCCTATTAAAGGTCCATGAGCCAAAAGCTTTCAATAGCAAAAATCCTATAAAGGGCCTAAAAGGGGAGGAATGATAGCACAGCCAGCCAGCAAGACCTACATGAGTGGAGGAGGTGAAACTTGGAACCTGTCTGGATATAGGTTTGTATCTGCCTCTGACTTAAGAGCACGATGAGAAGCAATGCTCCTTGCAGCATTGATCCTGCCTACTTCCTAATCATCTCCTATGCCTGTAACTAATTGATTGGAGCTCTGATCTCATTCACTGAAATAATCTCTCTAGACAGGTATTGCATATAATCCCCCAAACAAATTTACCTGCTCTTACAAAGGAAATCTGCAAGTCAAGCTGTAAGATACCTTATCTCATACTGTCTGTGTCTCTAAAGCATTGGCTATACTTCCTAATAACAAATCTAAGGTGGCTAAAGTGTCTATAGAATGACCAAAGGCAATTCCCACTGCCACCCTCCCCACAGAGGCAGTCACAATGGCAGTAACAGCAGCTGCAGTGATCTCTTTTAGGAAGAGCCAGGATGAGCTGATGAAACCACCAACACAGAGTGTCTCATTTTTCCAGCAGCCAGTCAGGAGACAGGATTCTCTAGAACAATTCAAACTGCTAGACACATTAGTAGCATTTGTCACCATAAAGAATAAAAGGAAAGGATAGAGAGTTTTCAAACTCTGTTCTTGAATTCCTAGAAGTAGTCCCATTAAAATAGATTGCCTGCATGATATCTTTGTCAGGGGCTATGTCTCCCAACACCATAAAGCTGATAGAGGATTTGTAATACATTCAGCCCTTAATGGACAGTGAACTGTCTAGGTGGTAGACGGAGCATCAAGGTCAGCAACAACTAGCTGAAGGGATGTGGCCAGTGTGATTCTGAGATTTTTTTTTTATTTATTGGCACAAGTACAAATTTTAAGCTTACAACAGAAGTGTTGAGGAATTCTGTCCAAAGTCAGTGATTAAGACATTGCTTATTGTAATACACCCTCTATGGGCAAGGGAATTATTTGGGAACTGGCTCTTATCCAGCACCTTCTCAAAGCAAAGGCTTTCGGTAAGATTCTAAGTGTCAATAATGTAGCTTTATCCTGATTCATGGATGCCTATGGGATGCCCATCTTCCAGTCAGTAGTTATGAAGTAGGGTCATACTGGACTATCAAGATCCACCAGGATCAACATTGGAGGATTTCTTACATGTCCAATGGACTTATTGCACCAGAGTTGCTCCCAACAAGGTCACTCACAGCACGCACCAACTCTTCTGGAAACCAGACTGGAGATTCTGCTTTCTGAGGGAAAGCATAAACACTACCCTACTCCCAGACCAGCACATACCTTCATTTTACTTGAGGGTATGTGGAAAAATTTGGTTGCCATTGGTACTCAGTGGACGATCTCCCCCGAACATCCATAATTAAAAAATTTTAAAAGTAGAGAATAAATGATTACTGATCCTTTGAGTTTGTACTCTCCCTTCTTTCTTTTATGAAGATATGCCATTCAATAATAGCTTGAGAATTTGTAGGTTATCAACAGTAACATGAACAAATTATGATTTCCCCCGAAAGAAAATATGAGTAACATCCATTTAATTCTGTAATGAGATACAAGAAGAAATTTCACACAAGATAAGAAACTAGCAATGACAACAGCTTGATAATTTAAAGGAAGATCTTTAAATTTTAAAGTTTCAACATTAAGGTGAATTTTTGAGTTAATAAGAACATCTAAAAACTACTGTAAAGCCATAAATACTGCAGCCAATTCAGCAACTTGTGAAGACTGAATGTTAATTTTTGTCAGTACACAGAATGGTTAAAAATAATTATAACAGCTTACAACCGGGATGATGGTTGTCTATTAACTTGTTCAAAGCAGAGAAGAGAGTGTTTGCAAAAAGGGAAAAGTATGCAGACTATGGCTAGAAGAAAGAAGAAGAGAAAGAAAGTTTGGAGCTCAAGGTCCTTCCAAAAACCAATCAACAATTGTTCAAGAAGGAGCATCCCAAATATCCGACTTCCCCCAACTATTCTCTGCCTGTTCCCTGTGCAGGGCTGTGCATTGTGGCATTGTGCTCAGTGGTCTCAGCACAATTCTCTTGAAATTTTCCTCTCCATAATAGGTAGTCTCCCCCTGAAAGGCAAGCCCTGCCAACTGCATCCAATCACTAGGTGTAAGATTAAAGTCTTCCATCAGAACAATGGTTAAAGGGGGGGGGCATGAATTCCATAGGACATTACTATTTCTTTAAGTTGCTTCATGTCCTTGAAAGCTAGAGGATTGAGCTGTCACACCCTATTGCCCTGAGTGTCTGGAATCATAATTACTGGGAAGGCTTGTTAAGAGTCATGCTTCATTAAATCCTCTACCTGAATACTGAGTTTCTTAAATTCTTCCCCTAACTTAAGTGAAGCCTAAGTGGGCAGAGCCAAGGCAGCTGCAAACCCTTGAAACTCTCAGGAAATGCAAGTCCCTTCCAAAAACCGCAGTCATTCAAAAGAGCCCTAGACTCCTGTTCCTGAATTTCATTGAGAACCTTCTCAGCTTCTGCTAATTGCTCCTTCACTTTTATACTGGTACTAAGCAAGGCATCTTTCACAAGTCACCAAAGTGAAAATATAGCAACGGGGAAGTCATCTGACCCTGAGGCAAAATGCCTCTTGCAGATCAAGTTTTACATGTTCCCAATCTTGAATGATAAATGTGCCAGCTCTTAGGTTCCTTAGTTCTCAGCATTGTGGAGAGAGAGAGCTAGAAGGAAGGATCTGCCACATTGGAGCAAGGGACAATACACTCCTGGGAGAAATGACCAGGTTGCTTGCAATTAAAGCACGGTTTGGGCTGGGTGGGTGCCGATACCTGCACTGTGAAGGGCAGCCTCTATGGCCAGACACAGTGCATGGGAGGAAACAATGCCAGAACAAATCTTAATGTAGTCAGAGAGGGTGCCTCCTTTATGAGGGCGGATGACCTCCTGACTAGCGGAATTAGAATTTTCAAAAGCCAGATGTTTAACATAAGGACTTTCACTTTCACCACCACCAAAAAGTCAGTGGATTCATTCAGCCAGCTGACAAAGTCGCTAAACAGCTCCTCCCTCCGGACCTTTCCTAATCTGCCTAATCTTAGCCAGGAAGGTGGTAGCGGGCCCTTTAAGGGGCAGACGCTTTCACGCTCTCAAACTGTTTGTTGGATCTGGGACAGAAGGGTTCCTGCATCATTGCCCTGGAAGCGGGTCGGGAACCCTCTTTGAGGACCTCCTCTCCCTCAATTATTGTGTTTTTTTTTTCTTTTTTAATCAGGGAAACGATTGTAAACCTTCGAAATATCATCAATAAAGTTCCAGTAAGAAAACACTAAAACCAGAACTTTGTCGGCGGCCAAACGTACAATAATAATCATTAAGAGAGTCTCCTACTCTTCCCCAATGTTTTTCGTCAACGGTTCCTTCCTGGGGGAACTGGACAAAAGTTCCCGATATACTCTAAGAAATTTTTCAAATCTTTCTTTTTAACCCTAGTTTCTCGTGTCTTGAGGGATTCCTTGAGTTCTATGAATAAACAAATCCTGTTTACTTAATTCTTGTCCCATAGTATCTTCTTACCTTTTTTCGTCATCACATCTTCAATTCCCGAAATCTGACTCGTTACCGGGTTCTCCAGGGCGATTCAGTGCTGGACCTTTGAGTCTCTGCACAGAGGTCCATGTCCCTCAAGTAGCACTACCCCCTTGGTGTTGTAATGATGTTCCTCAGGCCTCCAGGGTTCTTCAAGCTGCATGTTCTGGCACCAATTGCCCCAGCCAGCAAGGTCTACAAAAGAAAGCATGAACCCTGGAGGAGAGGAATGAACGACATGGAAAAACGGACAGCAAGACAAATTTCTGATCAAACCAAAGGAGTTTATTTTCTCAGGCAGGGTTTATATAAGCAAGTGAGGCAGGAAGCTGGCTGAGTGGGGGAGAGATGGGGAAGAGGGGTTGCTAAGCAACCCTATCTGTAGTTTGTACTGTCTCAGGAAGGTTATCATGCAACCCTGACCATAACTTCTTGCAGGTGCTCTTATCTGACATGAAGCTAGGGCTGCATTCCTAAGGAGCAGATATTCTTAATTGGCAGGAATATTGCACTTAGTCATTTCTGGAAGGCTAGGGTATGTCATGTAGGCTCTGTAAATTTAGCTTATAAACTGGATGAAAGGTAAAAATGACTTTTATTGCAGCCAGCACAGGCTTTGGCTCTCAGCATATTGAAAAGTCTTTTCTAAACTCTTTAAGATAGTGTCTATCTTTAAGTTGAGGTGTATTTTTTTATGCAACAAAAGAATAAATTGTGTTTTCATATCCATTTTGTTAAGCTGCATATTTTAATGGCTAAATTGAGTCCTATGATATTAAGGGATAATAATGACCAGGAATTGTTAATTTCTGTTATTTTGGAGGTTTTCCTCTGTGAAAAATCTATTGCTTGTGGTTTTTTGGTTGTATCTAACTTGGATAGGTTGAAGGTTTTCTTCTAATGTTTTCTGGTAGGGCTGAATTTGAAGATAGGAATTGTTTAAATCTGGTTTTGTCGTGGAATATCTTTATTTATTTTTTAAACATGCCCAGCACTGTTTTCTCCCTTCCCCTCTTTGCCATCCACAACTTACTCCATATTATCTCCCATCCATTCCTCAGAGAGGGTAAGGACTCCAAGGGGGAATCAGTGGAGCCAGGCATATTCAGTTGCCATAGGATCAGGCCCCTCCCCATATTGTTGAGGCTGAGTGAGGTGTTCCTCTGTAGAAAAATGTGCTTTAAGACGCCAGTTCATGAATTAGGAATAAATTTGGTTCCCACTGCCCGAAGCCCCACAAACTTCCCATGCCATGTGGGTTTCTTTATCATATCTTGACCCCTTTGCTCATATAATCTCTCTTCCCTCTCTTTGTATGGACTGGAAGTTTGACCCAGTGCTTAGCTGTGGATCTCTGCATCTGCTTCCAACAATTGCTGGATGAATATTCTATGACAATTAGAGTGGTCATCAATTTGTTTATAGTGATAGGCCAATTTAGGCACGCCTTCAACCATTGCTTGGAGTCTTAGCCAGAGTTATCTTTGTGAGCTCTTCCGTATTTCCTTGGTACCATGTTTCTCTTTAACGCAATGATGGCTCCCTCTGACAAGATACATTGTTTACTTCATCTATGGTGATTGAGAGTCTTTCTGGGTATAGTAGTCTGGATGGCATTCATGGTCTCTTAGTGTTTATGTAACATTTGTTCATTTAGCTTCATTTGGGAAGTCAGGTGTTATTCTGATGAGTCTGTCATTATAAGTTACCTGGACTTTTTCCTTTATAGTTCTTAATATTCTTTCTTTATTCTGTATGTTTAGTAGCTGGTTATGTGGTGAGGAGACTTTTTGAGGGTGTCTAGTCAACTTGGTGTTCTTTTATCTTCTTTAATTTTTATAGGCCTTTCATTAGCTTAAGAAAGTTTTTGTCTATAATTTTGTTAAGTATATTTTCTGTGCTTCTCCTTATTTTCTTATTATTCCTAGGTTTGGTCTTTTCATAATGTCCCAGATTTCCTGAACATTTTAAGCTATCACTTTTTCACTTTTAGTGTTTCTTCTAAGTGATAATTCCTCTTTCCTATTTTTCATGCCAGAGATTTTTCCCTTCCATCTCTTGTATTCTGTTGGATTATGCTTACGACTGAAGTTCCTGTTTATTTACTGAGATTTTCTATTTTCAGCATTCCCCAGATTTTTGTCTTCTTTATTGTCTATATTTTAATTTTTAAGGTTTGAACTGTTTTCTTTACTTAGCTGATTAATATTTCCTGGTTTCCTTTAAGGTATTTATTGGTTTCTTATAAGTTTTGTCTTTTCCTTTATTCCTTTAAGGGAGTTTTTTATTTCCTCTTTAAATACTTTATCATCCCTATAAATTTATTTTCTTCTACTTTGAAATATTCAGGTCTTGCTGAACCACTAGATTCTGGTGGTGCCAGTTGTTCTTTATGTTGTTGAATGTATTTTTTGCACTGGTTTTAAGCCATCTCTTTGTCAAATCAGTGTAGGTTTTGTCTGTGTCCCAAGAAGCTGATTTTGGTCCATTTGTTCTGTCTCTGACTATGTCTCAGAGAGCCTTTCTTTTTTCAATCCAAATGTTTCTCAAAGATATCAAGTAAAAAAGTTGCATTTTCTTCAGAACTATATGGGCATTTTACTGCTTGTACTTGAGCAACCACATCAATTTTTACAGATGCCCCTCAGAGACAACACTGTTCCTCTTGTATCTAACATCTTCCATAATCTCAGACTCCTAATACATAAGATGAACATTCCATTCCACACCTTAATTACTAATTTAGTCCCATAAAGACTCATCTGATTTGTTTGATTTCTTTCTTTCTTTTGCAACAGGTTTTCACTGTGTAACAGCTCAAGCTGTTATGAAAAGGATGGTCTCAAACTCAGAGGAATGTATCTGTCTGCCTCTGCCTCTGACTCCCAAGTGCTGGGATTAAAAACATGCATCACTATTGCCTAGATACAAATTACATCTTTGATAATGATACTACAGAAGACACAAGGCTCTGCCCAAGTGAGCAAATATAAATTTATTCATTATGGTAAGTACATCACATTTTACCTGAGATACCTCTGTGAAATATTATTTTAAGTTCTCTTACATTTGTTTATGCTGTGTAATATTTGTATAATTATGCAAAGATGTGTTGCATTCTTTTATGTAGTATTTGTTTAACTTTGTGAGTTGTGTTATTTTCTTTATAAAACACCTTGTTAATCTAATGAAGAGGTGAGCAGCCAAGAACTATGCAAAAGAAAACATAGGTGATACTGAAAGTTAGGGAAAATAAATAGGAGAAAAAGAGAGAAAGAGTCAAAGAGCAAAAAAAAAGGAATGAGTCAGACATGGAATAATAAGAAATTGAATAAGGAAATAGTATGGAAAGAAAAATATTCAAAAACAGAGAACATTATAAACCAAGAGGAAAAGATAGACAAGATAGTTAGTTAAGAAAAACTAGCTAGAAACAAGCCAAACTAAGGCTAGGCATTCATAAGTAATGATAAACTGTATGTTGTAAATTGAGATTTGTGTGATGTGTGTACAAAGAGAAAGAACAAAAAAAATAAAATTAAAAACAACCAACAACACAATACTTTCCTTTGAATCCTTTAAATTTGAAATAATACTCCATTTATTTAGAGAAGCCCAAAGCACGATGGACCTTATGGATTCAATATTCTACAGTTATAAATTATCTAGAATGTCTGTTATTAGCTCTTCCTATATTTCTCTTTTACATATGAATTCCCATTAGCAAAACATCTGAGCTTTCAAAGAGGACTTAATTCCAAAAGATCTTAAACAAATGTAGTGAGACAAACAAACTCTGTGAGACAAGAGATGCCAGGCCCAACTACTAAAGAAAATTCACACCACAGGAACAAAATAGCAAAAAGAAATAATAATCCTCAACACCACTCAATAAACAGAGAATAGCTTCTACTTAGATATGTTGAATTGCATAAGGAGCCAATGAATTAAACAAGTCTTCATACTTTAGAGATGTCTTGGCTTCAGAATTTCCATTCTGGACAATGTGTTCATTGGAGTGTAAAACTGTGATATGGATTCATTTAAAGTTAATTTATTTCTTTATTTATCAAGATCGAATTTTACCCGGGGTGACCTTCTAAAAATCTTGGCTACTGACATGGAAAAAAGTATCCAAAAAAGACTACTGGACAAATTTTGTGTATGCCCATCTCTCTACTATGGAAACAGCTCTGAGACTGGATGAGACATGATAAACACTGTTGGCTACAGAGTCTTTCTAGCTTATTACTGCATGTTATTCATTCATATGGCATGAGAAGTTTGGTTAGACATTCCAAACTCAATAGATGCCCTTTATCTGCTCAAACATAGAGTAACAAATTATTTTTCCAGACATGCACACTGCAATTTCATATTCACATTAACACAACACAAACACACACATATTACTTTTAGAAATTTACATATTTTCAAATCAACAGAATAAGACACCAATGAAGACAAGTAGCCCAGGTGATCCAGCCTCTCAGAAGGTCTCTGATGCAATTTCCTAAAAATTCTGCATCCAAAACAATTTCAAGTTGATTATATAAGGTAGTCCTGCATCATAGACTGCTTCAACCAGAATTTCAGATAAGCCTTGTACTTCTCCATTACACTGAGACTGGACAATAATTATAGTTATTAGCTTTCTTACAACTTAGTCTTTATCTCAATGTTTTTCAGGGTCTCCTAAGGGTGCTTCCACCCCTATACAACAGAGATAAGCATAGGGAACACAATGTCTACATTTTCAAGAGGTGGGGTGAGTGATTTCTGGTCATCCAGTGGGCTTTATTGCTATTTAGAAGGAGATAATTATAAGTTGTTACTGGTCACTAAACTAAACTAAGAAGGTTAGATTCAAGGAACAATTTCTGAAAAGATTAGGAAGCATGTAGAAGTAATAAAATAATGGTAGATTATTGAATCTACTTTTAAACTAAAAAGCAACTATTAATCTCAATATTTTACATTGACCTGAATTTCTGTAAAATGATACAAATTTAAGAATACTTTTGTTATAGTGCATATATGTTTCTGTTCTTGTTTAAGATATTGTACAATGTAATGTAAATTTGTAGTTCTTGAAAGTTATTATTATCAACTATTTAAGATAATTAAGAAATACATGTTAATTGTCATCTAACAATCAATTGTATGATCATATTAGGTGTGATTTCAAGGGAAAACAGAGATATATTTTAGGAAGATAGCTGGTCATCAAACACTAGTGGCTTACAGTTTCAGGTGTTCAGTCCATTAGCATCATGGCAAGTATGGTAGCATGCATTCAAATGTGGTTCTGAAAAAGTGTCTGAGAATCCTAAATATTGCAGGAAACTGGAAGCCAATTTAATCACTGTGTAGTGTCCTGAGCAAAGAAAAATCTCAAAGCCTACCCCACAATGACATACTTCTTCTCACAAGTCCAAACCTCCTAAAAGTGCCGCTCTATATGAGATTATGGGGTGCAATTACTTTTAAACTACCCCATTCCAATTCCTGGCACCAATAATCTTGTAACAATATTATACTATGAAGTGCATTTAGTCAAAATTCAAAAGTCTTCATAATCTATCACAATTTCAACAATGTTTAAAAGTCCAAAATAAAAATTTTCTTTGGAGATTCATGCATTCTCTTAACTGTGATTATCTTTAAATAAAAAAGCAAAAAAAAATCATGTACTTATACAATATAATGACACAGAAAATACAATACCATTTCAAAATGGAGGGAAGGGAGTATAGTGAAGAAATATAAAATAAAAAATAAGCTGATAAAACTTCAAACTTAGTATTTCCATGTGTAATGTCAAGACAACCTTGAGACCTCCAAAATATTTCACCTTTGATTACTGTAACATATAGTTATGTTTACCTTTAGAGGTCAGGGATAGGGTTAAGTTTAAGACTACAACTTCCTTCAGTTAGCTATATTATATAATATATATAAATATATATAAATGCTTCAGCAACCATTCAAAAAACTTTTAGGCTTTTACAAAATGTCCTGTCTTCCATGTTGAACCTAGACACTACACTCAGAAATCCTATTTCAATAAACCTGTAACATATAGGTCCAACATTTATGTTATTTGTACATTTTTCTAGATGCCCATAGTCTGTTTTTTGATACATAATTATTATTTGATTTTTAATTCCTCTGGTTATTTTCTCATCCTGTCACTATGGTTTCTTATGTGCTATTTGTACCTTGATAGGCACATCCTTCAACAGAGTGAGAAAATTATACATGATAATTATATTAAAATAATATTTCTTGTGCCTTTGACTTGGGCTAACTGATGTACATCTATATGTAATATTCATACAATTAATATTTTCATAGTATTATCATTTTTTTATTTATTCTATTTTTTTGAGATTCAGTGAATCCAGTAAATAAAATAAAGCAGGGGATAGTAACAAAAGAATTCTCAATGAATCATTTCACAAAAATTAATAAATCCATATCCAGAAGGATTCACAAAATTATACCAGGTATTCAAAGACCTACATCTTAAATTATTAAAAAATAGAAATGGAAAGAATACCCCCACACTCATTCTTTAAATCTGGTATGGCTCTAATAGTACAACCTTTAAAGATAGATAGATGGATAGCTAGATAGCTGTCTATCTAGCGCTAGCTAGCTAGACAGACAGACAGACAGACAGACAGACAGATAGATAGATAGATAGATAGATAGATAGGAGAATGAATGACAGACCAATATAGGAGAAGATAAAGATAGATCAAATTCTCAATACAACACATGCAAACAAGATATAGAATACTGTTTGAGCCAAAATAAAGGATGGTTCAACATGTTCAAGTGAATATGTGTAATGAAACACATAGACTTCAAGAGAAAAAAAATGCACAATCATCTTAATATAAAATTAAACAGACTTTGACATACTCCAACATGTCTTTATGATAAACATCCAAAAGATAGCAGGACTGGAACAAACACATATCAACATAATTAAAACTATGTAGCATAAAACCACAATCAATGTCATTCTGAATGGAAAAGAAAATATGAATCACACCTCCTGAAGCCAGAAAGGAGACTGCACTCCACTATTCCACTTCTTAGCAATATTCGCTTGAATTACTTTGTGAAGAAATAAGTAAAGAGAAGGAAATCAGATTCAAGTATAGACATAAGAATTTAAACTTACCTTATTTGCAATGACATGTTATTACACATTTTATATCTCAAAAAGTTTACAGAAGAAACAAAAAACATATTAAGTCACATGCAAGCATATAGAATATAGTTTATAAGTTGTCAATAGTTGCCCTATACACTAACAAAAAGTCTAGAAAGAAAATAGACAAACATCCGATCTCATATGGGTCTGCCAGGCCGTCTAGCAAAAGGTAGTGATGGAATTGATAAATTATTAATAGGAAATGGGTTAGATGACACAGAGTTTCATAAAAACATCATGTTAGTTCAAAGGTTTAAAGAAAGATTTTTCTTTTTCACATGACAACAAACCAAGAAATTGTAAAAAGATGTCCCACTTGTTACTCCTATAACCAAACTCCATTACCAGCAGAAAGTAATCTTAAAGGTATACATAGAAATAAAATTTGGCAGATGGATGTTTTTATTTTTTTTACAGAATTTGTAAAATTAGGATTTGTGCATTACAGAAGAGATATGTTCAGAATTTCATTGGACAACTGCTTTGAGTTCAAAAAAGGCTTATTATGTAATCACCCGTTTGATAGAATCATGACCATCACACCTGTACAATAGGCTGACAATCAATGTTATTTAAAAATTTTTGCTTATTATAATATAAAACATATTACAGGTATACTATATAATCCTACAGGTTAAGTAATCAAAGATAGATGAAATTTAACGCTAAAGGATATGCTAAATAAATAGAAATAAGTAACAAATTCTCCCAGGAATAGACTACTTACTTCTTTATTAATTTTGAATTTTCTCAACGCTAATGAGGAAGCAGCAGCTGTTGAAAGTCATTGGATTATAGAAAAAAAAAATGACTGAACAAAATCAGCCTGTCTGGTTTAGGATGTACTGACATCTTCAAAACTCAAAAGACCTTGGACATCTAGACATCTAAAGAAGAAAGGAAGGCTATCCAAAAATATTACAAGCAAAGAAATATCAGAAGTATTTGTATCAATCTACTCTTTAGGGAAAATCTCACTGCCTAACTTCTATATTTTTTATTTGTAAAAATAAAGTTGAAGTACTAATTCAATCATAAATTAAAAATGGCTTTGGAGTTGTGTAACTCTCTCCTTCTCTAAACCAAAGCATGCTTCTTAAAGAAAAATGCAAAATCTCTGTATCATATCAGAAGAGCCACCTGATAGAGAACAGAAGAACAACTAAATATAGTGGATTATTTTGTTACTAATTCTATGCTATATAAATGTTAATACCAATATTATATACATATATATATATACATTAAACTTTTTGTCAAGATATTGATGTTCTTATAGGCTTTATCTAGCTTCCTGTATATTTTGTTGGGTTTTATTCTTTTGTAAGTTTTTTGCAGTGAACCAAGACAATTCCTAATTGACACATTCTTTGAAGTCCAAAAGAAAGATGGAGCTCCACAATGATAATTTCACATGGACTATGACAAAGCCACTAGGCTGACAAACAACATCCAAAGATCAGATTCGGACTACAAACTGCTCTGGACAATTTCAAGGCAGCTTGCTAAGACAAACTATCTTCACAGACTATTCTAGCCAGGACTTCAGACAAGTCCTGCACTTTCCTGTTATACAGATACTGGACAACAAATGATACAACCAATTGTTTCAGTATTTGACAATTAACAAAATAATTTGTAAGGATCCCTAAACATGCTGTCACCCCCAGACATCAGAAAGTACATTTAAAAACATGACAGCCACCCACATTCCCAAGAGTTGCAGTGGGTAGTTTTTGGTTTTTTAATGGGTTACGAATGACAAAGAACAGCTAACCCTTGCCAGGACAAGGTAGGAAGCCATTTAACTATATCCTGCTTCACAGAGAAGTTTCTCAGATACACCAAACCTGTAGGCCAAAGACAGATGCTTGAATGATACAGAAGAACCTTTGTTGACGCTCCAGGAAGCCAGCTGTTTCATTTTTAACATTTCTTTAGAAGTTACTGGCTTGCATGTCCTGTTTCCTTAGTTCATATCATTCCTTTTGGGTATCTGAGCAAGTTGAAAATGAGATAGTTATAATTATAGTTTTCTTGTAACAGTTTTGGAAAAGAAACTCACTTAGAGGTTAATGTGTATAAATTTTAGAAATGTCAAAAGATAGTTTTCAGTTAGTAATACAAATAGATAGAAAGTGAGTAAACTACGATCTTTTGGATACATCAAAATAAGATAAGTAATAGAATATTTTCTTTAAATGTGTCAATTAATAATGGACTGGACATTACTCATAATTATTCCTTGTATATATTAGATACAGTTATTGTACCTATTGTATATAGTTTTTCTTACATTAGTTATAAACTTCTTTTTTTATTTTGGACACAAAAGGAAATATGTGGGGATATATTTTATATTTAATGATATCAGCCTGGAATATCAGAGAATAAAACCACCCACAGTCAAGCTCTGAGGGTCAGAGAGTGGTGATTCATAGTGACCCATTCCTTTAAACATATCACTCAGGAGCTAGAGATCTTTCTGTATTTCTATGAGGTCAGTGCCTAACAACCAAAGAGTAGTAGTATCTTATGCCTTTAATCCTAACTCTGGAATCAAGATTCAGAGTTGAACCCATTTATAATAGGTAAACAGATTGTACATGAAATATATATATATATATATATATATATATATGCACTATATACATATCATGTATACATAAATATACACACATGCATATCTTAAGGGCATATAAACTCAGGAGATAGGCTGTTACTTTTTAAAAATAAGTATTTAACATTTAAAATTTTATTATAGTAAATTTTAAATATACAAAGATAACAGAATAATCTATAGCCCTATACTTGCTATTCTACTCTTGTCCACATATAACATTCTTATATACTGTCATTCCTGTTGGGATTCATCATTGTTCTCATACATTTCTATACAGACTCTTCTCATACAACCTCCTGTTCATTTTGAAGAAAATAATAGACATTAGGGAATTTCATTTCTGACTAATTCTATTTGTGCGTCTCTAAATGACAACAAATTTCTTAAACATCTCTATAAAATCTTACAAACCTGACAGAAATTCCTTAATATCAATTAATATCCAACCTGTGCCTTAGTTTTTTTCATCTGTCTCCATGTAAGTTTTTAATCTTGATTCATTTGAATCAACTTACAAAAAGCTTCTTCTAGACCTTTTTTTTCCACATGTGGCTTGCTTCTTCTACTGTACAGGTTTTGTCTACCTCCTTTTCTGTTTGCAACGTGTTTATTAAAAAACAACAACATTTATCTTATAGAGTTTCCTGAATTTTGAATTTTTCTAAGCTGCCTTTTTGTGATATATTTTAACATGGACTTTCATTGAAAAGTGGTAATTAGGTCTAGAGGTTTTGGAATGTTGGGTTCAGCATAGCATTTATTTTTAGTAATTTTTTTATTTAAAAAGTTTTTTCTCACATCCTTAACTGCTCCCTTCCCTCCCCTCCTATTGTGTGGTTCAATTTGAGGAGTGTTGGTATTCTTTTAAAAATATTCTGGTAGAATTCTGCATTGAAACCATCTGGACTTGGGCATTTTTCACTTGGGAGACGTTTAATAACTGTTTCTATTTCCTTACAGGTTATAGATCTATTTAGGTCATTTATCTGGTCTTGATTTAACATTGGTAATTGGTACCTGTCTAGAATGCTGTACATTTCATTTAAGTTTTCCAATTTTGTGGAGTACAGATTTTTGAATTATGAACTAATGATTCTCTAGATTTCTTCAGCGTGTGTTGTTATGTCCCCATTTTCATTTCTGATTTTGTTAATTTGAATAATCTCTGTCTTTTAGTTAGCTTGGATAAGGATTTGTCTACTTGTTTACTTTATCAAAGAACCAACATTTTTTAATTGATTCTTTGAATTGTTCTCTTTGTTTCAATTTTATTTATTTCAGTACAAATTTTGATTATTTTCTGCTGTCTATTTCTTCTGGGTGAGTTTGTTTCTATTTGCTATAGAGCCTTCAATTGTGCTGTTAAGTCTCTTGTGTGAAAATTCCCCAATATTTTTGGTAAGCACCTATGGCCTACTCTTAGTGCTGCTTTAATTGCACTCCAAAAGTTCAGGTATTTTGTGGATATATTTTTAATAAATTCTAAGAAATATTTAATTTCTTTCTTTACTGCTTTCTTGACCCAGAGGTGGTTCAATAGAGAAATGTTCAGTTTCCATGAATTTGTTGGATTTCTGTAGTTTGTTTTGTTGTCCATGGTGATCTGGTAGGATACAAGGGCTTATTTTTGTTTTTTGTATCTATTCATATTTGTTTTATGACAAAGTATGTGGCAAGTTTTAGAGAAAGTTTCATGGGGTTTTGAGAATAAGGTATTTTCTTCTGTTTGGGTGAAATGTTCTGTATATATATCTATTAAGTCCATTTGAAACAATATTTGTTAGCTCCATTATTTCTCTGTTCAATTTCTGCCTGAAAGTCCTATTCCTTGATGATAGGGTATTTAAGTCTCCCACTCTCAGTGTGTGGGGTTTTATGTAAGGTTTAAGCTTTAGTAATTTTTTTTACATATGTGGGTGCCTGATGTGGGAATGCATTTCTGTATGCTGTGAATCTCAATCTTTAAATAAAGGAGCTGCTTTGGGACATGACAGGCACCATAGAAGAAGTAGGAGGAGGAATCAGAATAGGTAGGAAAGGAAGGGGCGGAGTCAGAGGCAGATCGAGCTGAAGCCCAAAGGAGCAACATGTAGGAGCACAGGTGAGCCACAGTCCATGTGGCAGACAGATTAATGGAAATGGGTTGTTTTAAGATATAAGAGATAGCTAGCAATGTGCCTGAGCCATAGGCCAAACAGCATAAAGTTAATATAAGCATCTGAGACGTTTCTGGGGGTCTGAGTGGTGGGCAGCTGGGCGGCTAAGTGGTCTCAGACTACAGGTCTGTGGGTCTCGGACCTCTGGCCACCTGGGACCCAGAAACCCCCACTACTACAGGTGCCCTTTTGTTGGGAGCATAAATGTTCAGAGTTGAGATTTCTTCTTGATGGATTTTTTTCTGAGATGAATAAGTAATATCATTTCTGATCTCTTTTTATTTAGTTTAGTTTGAAGTCTATTTTGTTAGATATTGGATAGCTACACTAGCTGGTTACCTAAACCTGCTTGATTGGAAAGCCTTTCCCCAACCCTTTACTCTGAAGTAGTGTATATTTTTGAAGTTTAAGTGAGTTTCTTGTATGCAACAGAAGAATGCATTCTGTTTTGGTATCCATTATATTACTCTGTGTCTTTTTATAGGTGAATTTAGGTCATTGATATTAAGGGATATTAATGACCAGAGATTGCTAATTCTAGTTATTTTTGGTGGCAGTATGCATGTCTTTCCTTTCTTTTTGGTTTGCTTCTCTGGGATTATCCATTGCTTGTGGCTTTGTGAGTGTTTCAAGCTTCATTATGCTGGAGTTTTTCTTCTAGTACTTTCTGTAGGACTGGATTTGTGGATAAGCATTGTTTAAATATGATTTTTATCATGGAATATCTTGTTTACTCTATCTACAGTGATTAAGAGTTTTCCTGGCATCCAAAGTCTCTTAGTGTCCTCATAACATCTGGTTATAGGTCCTTCTTGCTTTCATAGTTTCCATTGGTATTTGAAGTATTATTCTGATGGGTCTGTCTTTATAGGTTACTTGGTCTTTTTTCCTTTGCAACTCTTAAATTCTTTTCTTTATTCTGTATGTTTAAAGTTTTGATTTTTATGTGAAGAACAGACATTTTGAGAAGTCTAGTCTATTTGGTGTTCTGTAAGCTTTATATATCTTTGTAGGCATTTCCATTTATAGATTAGAAAAATTTTCTTTGATTTTGTTGAATATATTTTCTGTGCCTCTGAGCTGGTAGTCTTCTTCTTCTATTCCTATTCTTAGGCATGTTGTTTTCCCGGTTCCTCACATTTCCTGGATGACTTTTTTGATTTTAGTGCATTTTTTTGACTGAGGTATCCATTTCCACTATCAAATATTCCATATCAGAGATTCTTCCATCTTTTGTATTTCATTGGTTATGCTTGCATCTGCAGCTCCGCTTTGTTTCCTCAGATTTTCTATTTGCATCATTCCCTTGGTCTTATCTATTGTTTGTATTTTAGTTTTAAGTCTTTAACTGTTTCCATCACCTGTTTCTTTGCTTTTTCTTTGTTCTTTAGTCTTTAAGAAATTTATTGTTTTCTTTCATTTTTTTGGTAGTCTTTTCCTCTATTTCCTTAAAAATGTTTTTTATTTCTTGTTTATTTTCTTCTTTAAAGGTTTCTATCATCTTTATAAAGATATTTTCAGATAGTTTTTCCTCTGCTTCTTTGTTGGAATATTCATTACCTGCTATTGTAGAACTACTATGTTCTAGTAGGTCCACATTGCTCTTTAGGTTGTTAAATAAATTTTTGCACTGGCAACTACCCATCTCTTCTGCTCATTGGAGAAATTGTTGTCTGTGTTTCAGTTAGCTGTTTTTTGATCTATCCAGTTCTTTTTGTGCAGTTGGAGCTCTTGGAGAACTCAGAGGCAGGAGAATCTGTGTCTCAGAGAGAAATTAAGATCTGCAACTATAGTTCTTGTGAAGGTACTTTGCATAGTCTGTGACTCAGGAAGCCACTCTTGTAATAGAGCTCTCTCAAAGCTGTGTTTTTTGTCTTCTGTTGCCCAGACTTGGGAGCTGTCCCAGCTGGCCTGGAAGGCAGGCTGGGAGGAGGGTGACTGTTGAAGCTCTCCAGAAGCTGTGTCTCAGGAAGGAGCTGAGGTAGTAGGGATGGGTGATTTTGGAAATTGGTTTGAGGATTATGGGGCTGAAGGTCCTATGGGGGTGATGTGGGATGTACATAGGCTTGAAGGCAAGGGCCCAGCTTGGTTGCCTGCAGTTGAATCTGAAATGGGTTAGAAGGGCACATTTTATGCCTTGTTGTCAAGACCTGAGAACTGTCTAGCTGCTCTGTCTGATCAGCAAGGATTCTGGTAACTAACCTCTTTTACTGGGGATATTCAGATGCTGTGTCTCAGCAAGAAGCTGAGGTTGTGGATGTAGGTGATTTGGGAGAATGTTTCAAGACTTGTGGGGTAGAAGATCCAATAAGGGATGTAGATACTTATTTGTAGGCAGGGATCTTGCTTACTTGCCTGCAGCTGGAGCTGAGATGGGTTAGGGTAAACACATTGTATACCCTGTTGCCCAGACCTCCATTGTTATTTTAATAGCATATTTTCAGGATTCAATAAGAAACTTTAATGTATAATTTTAACTCAGTATCTCCCCACTGCTGCCTCCTACATTATCTTCCCATTGGAAAAAATGTTTGTAATTAGTCTTCTGTGAATATGGAATACATAGACAAGCCAAGAGAGAAGTAGATATAGAAAACCATTTGAATAATGTTTGAGATAGTACATCAATAACAGAAATAAATGTAAAATAACAGAGTAGCATTCTTCTTTGTTCATATAAAGTTATATTTCTTTGTAATGTGCTACCTGTGGTTTTCTTCTTCTAGCCAAAATTTACTCTAAGTTCAGCCATAAAATTTAGATGAGGCTCTGATGAAACAATTTATCTTTAGATGAAAATATCAGGTGTTCTACCCATGAACACAGTGGACATCTGTCACACAAGAGCAGGCCACAGAAGACAGAATCAACTGATGCATAGTCAAATGGCTGTCAAAAAGACTTTACCCAGAAAGTATGGACACAGTTATAGGGATCCACAGTCAAACCTTTGGCAGAGATTGGAGAATACTGTAGAAGAGGATGAAAGATTTTAGGACCCAGTAATCTTAAGGGCACCACTTAAAAACACACAGAAAAATCAGATCTAGACTCTAGGGGCAAAAAAGAGGCTGAACTGAAAACCAGGGAGACTGCATGGTACCTATCTAGGTCCCATGCATATATGTTATAGTTGTATAACTTGGTCTTTGTGTGGAACTCCTAGCAGTGTGATCAGGGAATGTATCTAGCTCTATTTTGAAGACCCATTCCTCCTAAAGGCTTACGCCATCCAAACCTACTGAAGGAGGAGTGCCTGGTCTCAATGCAGTTGGACAGATCATGACTTGCTGATATCTAGGGAATGCTATTTTGTTTGTATCTGAAGAGAAAAAAAATGGAAGAGTAGTGGGCAATGCTAGGGCATAGAATGGGGTTGGTGGAGGGAATGGAAAGAAGGGAAGGAACAGAAGATTGGATTGGGTTGTAAAAATAAGAAAAAGAGAATCTCAGGTTTCAGTATTCTAAGTATTTTCACTAACTAAAATTGTGATTCAGTTATTGTGGTTAGTCAAATCCTGGAAGCTAGTTAAAAATAACCCCTAAAGGTTCCTTGCTGTTAAAATTAGTTTAAATGTAATACAAATATGAGGGAAATTGATAGAAATGAGACCACATTGGATTTTATTTTTTCAAATAAACAGATATAGTGATATAATACAATTTTTATTTTAAGAACTGTTATTATTTTGTGAACTACTATCAAAATTTTGTGATATATTGAGTCAAGAAAAAAATGAATGAAGAAGTACATTCATGTTCCCCCAAACAATTTCCAGAAAATATTTTTTTCTTTCACGTATTTTGTGTTTATTTATTTTTACAATGCTGCCACTATCCCCCCTTCTTCTTGCATTTCGGCTTATGTATATACTTTTACTCCAACAAGGACACAGGGAACACACATGTCACTCAGTATTTCTGTCACTCAGAAGAGTAAGATGGATGAAAGAAATAATGAAATAAATATGATTTATATAACTTCAATCTAAATAAAGGAGACAATTTTCCTTGGACTGTGGAAGAAGCCAAAGTCAAAGGCATTACTTGAGTTTAGACATTCTGAGGGAATTTGTCACTCAAATAAAATGAAACTATATTCACTTCTTTAACTTGTCATGTTTTATTCAGCTTGTTATTGTTTAAAATTTATTTATGGAAAACTGAATCCCTATCTCTTTCATAGTTTGACAGTGCTCAAAATGTAGATGCAAATTTGTAAGTAGTAAAGTACTCTGTTTTAATTAAAGTGTAAAGAAATATGTTGTCTTTGGATATTCTATGAAAAATAATTATTCTAAGTAGGAGCTCCAAAATCTTACTTTTTAAAACAAGAGATGTTTTGTTGTTCTTGTTGTAGGCTTTTATTCCATTTATTATAAATTACTAATCAATAAGAATTTTTTCTACAGTAGTATTATACAAATATGTCATAGACCTGAATATTTAAGAAAAAATCTGGAGAATCTCTAAGAATTTGAAGAGTAGAAAGCAGAAATTTTGAGGGTAAGATGCCAATGATTTAATACCTTAAAACTACTAAACATGAGTATCAAACCACAAAATACATCTGAATAGTTGTTGAGAACAAATAGTGAATCTTCCTTTTAGTTTGAAAAGGTTAACAATCATAATTCCATCAGTTATTAATCCAGTAGTAAATTGGCATTTAATTTTTTTTATTATTCACTGGTAGGTAACAACCAACCTTTCAAAGTCCTTCAAAGTCAAAATACAGAAAAATATGCTTCAAGATCAAATATTGGAATCAGTCACCCATCCAGTAATTCTAGAATTTTGGAGACACACAAATATCAAGGGTATCACAAATCTTAAGATATTTTCTAAGAGCAGAATGAAGTGTTTCATGAATTTTATGTAAGTGACATATCAGTTCCTGAGTCTGTAAGCATAGAATGTCTCAATGATTCATACTTTATTAAAGAGTCTACAATTAGTTTCTTGTTAAAATAGATGATTTGTCATATATATACCCACATACATACATACGTACATACATACATATACTACATACATACGTATATATGTACCCAGGAACAAAAGAGAGATTGAGAAAGAGAAAATATTTTTATTCTGTTTGCTCCTATCTCACACTTCTCAGAATTTGATGACAAGATCATAAAAGACTCTGTAAATTGAGAGGTGCCTTTAGAGATACACTTTCTTTTATTTTGTTTTAAATTCTTGCCTGATTCTGTAAATTTATTCTATTAATGTGACTACTGATAGCTTTGTAAAACAGTGAGACTCTAATGGCCTCATCAATAGATAAAATAGTCAAGACAATAGCTCTCCCTGTAATAAATTCTGTCAATTGCTCATATGTCAGAATAAAAGAGAAAATCACATACACTGAGCTCCTCATCCAGAGCTCTCACCATACATACAAAAGATAGGAGAGGCTCAATGCAGTCAAGATATGAATTATGTAAAAAGTTTACAAGTATGACCTCAGAAAAAAATATAAAGTTAAGGAAACAATAAACAAAATGCAAAGGAAGCTCAGAGAAGGGCAGTGAATCTTTGCCAACTCCAGAACTAACAAGATTAATGTCCAGAAGATATAAAGAACTCAATAAATACTGCATTAAAATGGTTCTTGTATCTAAGAGATTTAAATGAGATAGAAAGAAAAGAGAGAAAATGCTCAAAAAAATCTCATAAAAATGTCTGCCTGCACTAGTCATTTGGGAAATGCAAAAATCAAACATTGCTTATATTTATTCTTTATCCAGTCAGAAAGAGAAAGTTCAAAAATGCAACAAACAAAAAAGTGGTAAGGGTAAGGAAAAAAAGGCAATACTCATTTACTTTTGATGGATTTACTAATTATAAAAGTCTGCAAGCCTGTGTAGAAAACTCTCAAGAAGCTGATTGTAAATCAACCATAGAAAAAACAATACATGTGCCTTGTCAGTTGTTCAAGGGACATTACTTTCTTTTCCAAGGATATTTTGTATGTGAAATTTACTGCTGCAACATTCACAATAGCTACAATATGTAAACTACCTTAATACTCTTTAATTGTGGAATGAGTGGATAATGAAAGTGTATTCCATATGTACTAAGTAACACAATTCAGATTTGAAGAAAAATGGAATCTTGAACTTTTCAAGTAAATAAAAATAATCAAAAGAGATCATATTGAGTGAGATAACCTAGAAAAAGACATCCCAAAACATTGTATTTTCTTTCTCATCTGAAATATTGAGTTAACAAAGACATCAGGAAAGCATATTCAGGGTGGATCTGAGCTTAGGATAAAAAAAATTAATACAGGACAAAGTTTCTATAAAGATGAAATCTGAATCACAGGGCCAAGTTTGCAAGAGGAGATGAAGGAAGAAATTTGATACAATAGGGGAACAGAGTCACAGAGTGTGAAATAAGAACAAAATGTGATGGATTCTTAAGTTTTTAGATTCATTTCTAAATTTTATCATGTATTAATATTATATATTCACCTAAAATTGTACTCAATACATATGAATATAGGTATATACACATACATTTACAAAGAATTTTGTATCTTAAAAGAATCTAAGACTCTTGGGCTGATAAACTCCCCACATGAATGATATACTAACAAATAAGTAATATCAAGAATTAGAAATCTTATTTTGAAGGATTTGTCATGTTTACAATGTTACTGCTGAAACAATATAAATTCTTTATTCTGAGATAGCATCTATCTCAGATGTTGTGGTTGGGCATCTATAGCGAAAGTTTTTGCACATTTAAGACCCTGGAGTCCGATAATTCTAACTGGATCTACTGTATTAAGTTTTATTTCATTTTACTTTACTCCTCTTGTTCCAGTATATACTATTTAGGATTCAAGGGAAGAAAAAGAACACTCCTACTCAGATGAAACACCTATGAAGAGTGAAAAAAGCATAGTAAGACACAAAAGTTTCAAGAAGTAACACTCATGTTGGTGGCAACCAATAGTTGTTCATTCATACTCAAAAACCACTCAAAAGAAGGGAAATCATTCCTGGTAATATAAGCATTGTCAAGTAATCAGGGTTAGTGAAGTCATGGATTTTAGAAAAGCATGTATTACTACAACTTTCCTAGACCAGCAAAGTCTCTTCCTCTACTCGATACTATAACTTTATAACCAGTGATAAAAGTGGGTATAAAACACTCTTGGAAAACAAATTTATACCATTTATAGTAAATGGAATCCATGACAGAAATCCACAACTGGACATAAGGTAGAGAACAATATAGTGAGGGCCAGGTCTCAATAGATTAATCTCCATCTCAGCTACTTCATCTGTGGATCAGGAACATCTCTGAATGGAGAGTAGAAAGATAATAAAGCCAAAATAACAAATTCTGCTGTGGATTTTCTCTGCTAAAAAATGGTAGAATTAACAAGATGGGGAAAATGTCAATATCAATGACAATATTAACATGGAAGAGGGAGATTATGTAGAGTCCCAGCATGGACAATGACCATAAAAAATATAATGTGTGCAAGAATCATTATAAAGGAGAAATATCTTTACCAAGGGAGGGATGGCCCTGTGACTGGTTGATCAATGAAGAATAAGTCCTGAAACAATATATCCTCAAGAACAAAATGGCACTCTATAGGTTGTGTTTGTGTACATCCATATATGTGTGTATCTACAATAATCAAAATAAAAAGCTATAAAGTTGAGTGAGTGGGTTATAGAAAATGTGTTTAAGAAAGAGTAAGTATATGCCTTTTACAAAGAAAAGAAAAAGAGAATATACTACTTGACTATGATTCATTTGAAAGTTCTCAATATTAACTGTTATTTTTTGTTGAGGATTATTTAATGATATATTTTATTACATGTCTTAAAGATTGTTTAAGGTATTATCATACATTTATCATTTCAATTGAGTATCTTACAACCTTTTTTCCTCAAAGCTGTGACTCGTGATACTAATGTCTGCCAAATTTATTATATGAAAAGAAAAATACAGAGACAAAAAGAAACTGAAGAAATTAATAAGAACTTTGTTTTCACTGTGGAATGTATGAATCTAAATACAAAAATGTAAAATAAAGGACAAATAGCTTCCTGTATATAAACTTGTACTTGCCGTGAAAGACATCACCTGTGGTCTTCATCATCTAACCAAACCTTAGTATAAGGTCTGTCATCAGAGTGAGAGAAGCATAGAAGAATTAGTCAAAGATCTCACATATAAATATCCTTGGTGATTTTATTCTGTGACCATTGAGTTCATAGTTATTTCTCTTGGTGGAATCCTGAATACAACATCAAAATAAGCCCCTATGGTTTCTTATTCATAAGATTAATATAAAAAACCTCAAAGGGAATGTGAAAGAAATGAAATCAACATTTTAGATGGTTCAAAATAAACACAATATAACAGTAATAAATTTAAATTTATGATGTGTTTTTTCTTAAGTTTTAAGATATAACATGATAACATTTTTTCTTTACCTTTCAAACTTCTGAACCCATATTCTCTTTCTTTCATTATACATGATTATTTTTAAAATTAATTGATGTCACATTCAAAATTGTAAAAATTTGATGAAAGGGAATTGGAGTTAATATTTTTTTAGTCTTCCAAAATGTTTTTTTGTAAAACCATATCCATAAGTAAGTCTGTGCATATGCTTGTACTTAAGCAAAGACACAGACAATTTCCTGGCACAATAATGCCCTAGGAAAGATCAAGATTAACTGTCCTGATTTGACCTTAACATGAACAGATGAGGCAAATTGCCTAGGACTGAACAAGAAGCCAAGGCTATAGGGAACTGTTGATATTAGAGACTCTGAGGTGATTTGTCACTCAACTGACAAAGTGTATTGATTTTCCTAATGATCATGGTTGAATTGCTTTTGATGATGTTTAAGCCATGGTGTGTATTGAACAAAAAGCACATTTCTTTTATAATATATCAGGTCCAGAATATAGTAATGAATTTGGAAACAGTAAAACAATACAGTTTCATTTAAAATGTCAAGGAGCATATTGCTGGTAGATATTCTTTGCAGAAGATTTTTGATAAACATTTGCATAAAAAGTCACTGCTTAGAACATACTTATTGTTCAGGAATAAATGAATATATATAATCAGAAACAGAAAAGGAATCATTTCCACAGTGTATAGAACTACATCCAGGAAAAGGTGAGATCCCTATATTTAAGGACAAAACTTGGAAAAGATATAAGAGAACTAATCCTGTGAAGCTCAAAATATTGGATGCAGAATATAGGAAAATGTTTTACAAATAACATCATTGAATTTCTGCATTGCCCTTTGAAGCAGAGAGAGAAAATAGCAGTGGGAATTCAGTTTACTCTATCAAAAATTTGAATATTTGAACTTTTGTGACACATTGAAGAAATGGTTGATAGAAAATTTTATATATTGAGAATATATTTAAATACATTATTTATAATGACACATATATCCACAATGTATAAAAAATCCATAATATCATTAATAAAAAGAGAGTTATAAATAAGTAATGATTTGAATTGAGAACTAGAGCAAATAATGAAATGGAACATTTATAGAATAAGTCACTTTATTATTTCTAAAAGTGTAAAATAAAACTCAAATTTAAAACTTTAACAAACATATTGAAGTGTATCTGTACACATTGCTGAGTATTAGCAAATGGAGGATGCAGTAAGTAATACAGGTATCTGTCTCTTTTAATATTAATACTCAGCATCAAGCCAAAAAATATAGCAGTTCTTCCAAAACAGCAGTCAGTGAATTATCCACTTGCATTTTAAAGGTCATCAAGAGAAGAATATCATCAGTCTGAAATTGGATTATGAAGTGGATTCTCCTCATGTTACTGACTGGTAACAGAAAACAAAAACACATAAAGAAAGAATAAGAAACTGTGTCTGTTTCACTGTTATATGTCTAGAATTCAGAGAATACACACATTATACCACTGTCCCTAAACGTAAGATTTGAACTTGGGACACAGTGGATATATTTCATGGAAGATAGAGTATATTTGGCTCATAATCCTAGGTCTGTGAAACTGAATGCAAAAAAAGTCTCAATATATCAATTTTTTTCAGAACTCCACAACAATCTCTCTTATTTTTAAAAAAATGAATTTGGTCATGGGTATCTCAAGTAACACTTTCTTTTTAATTATTTATTGACTGTTTCCCAAAGTATACAATATATTTTGATATTTCTTAATCTGATGCCATCCTAATCTTGTCAAATCCCCCCAACTCAATGAGTACCTTACACAGTATCATTTATTTATTTTTGTCTAAAGGCCTATTAGGTTAGTCAGGGCTATATGCATGGCCTTAGCACTGGACCTAAGACTTTGTCTCTAATGTCTTCACAGGTAGAAAGAATAGGGCTTGGCAGTGTTCTCTCCACTTACAACCTATCGGTGCTTCTGAGTTCTGATTAAGTATACAATCCCATGATCCAAGTTCTCTTCCAGATCTCTAAAAGACAAGAAATGGCTAGTTTATGCCTAGGATAAGAAAATATGGTAGATAAAAGTGAATATGCAAAAAACAGACAAGTTTAAAACACAAAGTATCAAAACTGAGACAGTAAAGTCAAAATGGGTTCAGGATCTGAAACAGTCATGGAAAAAGTAAATATGCACACATGCAAATACACACAGCACACACTCAAACATATACAAAGACTGGGAGAGAAACACACACACACACACACACACACAGAATCAGAGACAGAGAAATAGAGAGGGAGAGAAGGAGAGACTGAATAAGGAGCCCAGAGAAATCTTTTGTTTTCATTGCAATATTGTTTAGCAGTTCTGGAAAACATTGTGGAGATTGCCTAGTTTTCTGAAAGCAAACATATACCCTGTGGTTCAGAAATACATCTCCTTGGATACTTTCTCACAGATATTTTTTCCACCTTTTTTTCTTTGTTACCCTAGTCACAACAGCCAAGAAATTAAAACCAGCTAAATGTTCTACAGTTGTTTACTGATAATAAAATAATGGTATATAAACACTATCCAATAATATTACATGATAAATAAGAATTAAATCATTACATTGGCAGATAAATGTCAGGCACAAAAAGGGATCCTATACAGTGAGAAAACTCAGATCTTAAAGACACATGTGGTATTTTAGGTTCCTTTTGTTAATTACTAGCTCCAAAACTACAGATAGAAATTTAAGACACCCTTGAGACCTTGGAACTCATATGCATGTAACAACATTTAGTGAAAAAAAAAGTCCACAAAATTAAATTGATAGATGAAAGGGGTAAAAATTTAATTGGTTAAAGGAGAAAAGTGAAGTGGGATATGATGTAATTATGTTATAATCTAAAAAAAATAAAAGAAATGCCAATAATAAGAGTATATAATTTAAAAAAGTGTGGGGATTTAATGAAAGCTTTATAAGGTTCAGAGATATCAGAGGAATCTACCCACAGTCTATACAGAGATTTAATAAAAACTACAAAAGTTTTAGAGATCTAACCACAGTCAGTGTAAAAAAATCAAAAATAATAATTCACACCTTTAATACCAACACAAAAATATATCCTGAAAATAATAACAATAACTTATGCCCTTAATCCCAACTGAGGTCATTTTAGATTACAGAAGGAATTCCAAGCTCCCAAGCAGGCAGTGGTGGGGCCACACCTTAATTAAAGGAAGTGTAGATAAAACTAATGAACTAAAAAAACTCTAAAAACAAACAAAACAAAACAAAATGCCAGAGAGAAGCCAGAAAAACCAAAAGACAACTATACTACTATTAAAAAAAGATACCTAGCCACACGGCTAAGCAAGATAAAAGTCATAAATTAGATTAAGGGTGAAGAGTTAGCAAGTTATATGCCTGGGCCTTATGCCAATCAGCCTAAAACTATTATAAATATCTATGTGTCTCTGAGGTTCTGTGTGTCTGTGGGCCTAAACCTTGAGGCTAGGCCCGAAAGTCCAGCCAGAAACCTCATACTACAAGAAAGTTTCATGAAAGGTAGACAAATATTTATAATAGTATAGTTAGAAACCATGGATTGACAACCAAAAATATCAATGTGATAACAGTAGGTTATTCCATGTGTTGATGAATAAAGCCACAGTGTATTTTTTAAAAAAGTACTGCAGAGACTAGATATTCTTCTTGGTTGTTCCTAGAAATGGATGACAAGGTTTTCTGGCTAATCACAGCACAAACTTTTTTTGTTGTTGTTTTAATGGGTACAGAAGTCAACTGAGCAGGGAGGGTCCTTTGTTAGGAAATTTAGAGCATTATTGTCAGCTTAAATGTAGAGTCCCTTTGCACAACTGTACAGTTTTTCTGAACATCATTATTTTTATAGAAAGTTTAACTTGATTTGGTTTCTTTCAATTGATGGCACTTATGTGTATTACCAGTGTAAATCTAGCAGCATTTTTACTATTATTTATTAGACTTTGTATTGTTATCTTTGTTTCAATTTCATAGATTTCAGTGCTATGTTTATTTTCTGCCTCCTACTCCTTTCAGTGAGTTTGCTTTTAATTGTTCTAAATCTTTCAGACCACCATGTGTTAAAGTTAGAGTTCAACAACACATCTAGTGCTATGAATTTTCCTCTAAGCACTGCTTTAATTGTACTTCATAAATTGGGTGTGTTGTATATTCATTTTCGTTGAGTTCTATGAAGTTTTTTTTTATTTTATTCTTTACTTCTTCCTTGATCCAGAGGTGGTTCAATTGAGACATGTTCAGTTTCCATGAATTTGTAAGGTTTCTGTGGTTTGTGTTGTTGAACTCTAACTTTAACACATGGTGGTCTGATAGGAAAAAAGAACTTCTTTCCATTTTTTATCTGTTCATAATTGCTTCATGACTGAGTATGTGGTAAATTTTAGAGATAATTTCATGGGGTACTGAGAAAAAATGTATATTACTTTGTGATGGGGTGGTAAGTTCTGTATACATCTATTAAGTCTATGTCATGTCATGACTCACATGTCATAACATCTGTTATATCCCTTATTTCTGTTGATTTTCAGTCTTGTAGACCTCTCCATTTGTAAGAATGGAGTATTGAAGTCTCCCACTATTAATGTTTGGGGTTTGATAAGAGATTTAAACTTTAATAATGTTTCTTTTACATATGTGTGTCACATGAGAATGAGACTCAGGGATAGATCTCTGAAGAAGTTGGAGATACTAGAGGGAATAAACACCACAGTCAAATCTTACCCAGCTGTCTTATAGCTTCCTCAGCCTAGATTCCCTTGGAATGGCTTTCTGTGTTTGAATCCCGACTTAAGTATTCTTTCAGTAATTAAGGGTGGTCCCACCACACCTGCTTGGGAGCCTGGAATTCCTTCTATAATCTGAAGTGACCTTGACTCAGTTAGGATTAAGGGTGTAGGTCACCACTCCCAGGATACTCCCTGTGCTGGGATTAAAGGTTTGACTCACCACTCTGATTTTCCTAGAGTGACTATGGCTAGATCTCTGGGACTTCTGGAGCTTTTACTAACCACCCATATAGACTGTGGGTAGATTCCCTCTGATATCTCCAAAACTTCTGAAACTTTATTAAATCCCTACATATCCAATTTTGTGTCAAATGAAAAAAGAGAAGGTGATAGATAACATAAGAAAAACAATATACAATATGTACAATAATTATATATAATATATAGAAACAATAAATGAGTAATGTCCAGCCCATTAACACTTGACAAGTCCAAGAAAATATTTCATTAATTTTCCTATTATTTTGATGTCTCTTAAACTTATAAACATTAACTTCAAAGTTTCTTTTCTAAAAATGTCATTAGAAAACTGTAACTATAACTATCTCATCTTCAACTACCTCAGAGAACCAAGAAGGAAATAATATTTACCCAAATAACTAGGAAGTGCAAGCAACTTCCAAAAACTAGAAATGACAGAGATGACACCTATCTGCCTGGACAGTCACCCAAAGTTCCCTTATAAAGTTGGGGCATCCATCTTCAGCCTACAGGCCCAGAGTCTCTTTTCACCTCAATGAAGAGAAAAATCTGCTCTGTCCACTTTGGTGTAGTTCAGTCATTTCTCCTTGTGTCCTGAAGACTGAAGACTCTCTTCAAAGTTCTTTTCAACTTTCCCTTGCAGTACTTGTTGGTTATTGGTCTTGTGCCAGTATTTAGCTTTAGATGAAGTTTACCACTACTTTAGACTGCATTCCCAAGCAACCCAACTACAGGAAGATCCAGGCCCAGCATGCCAGGGGCCACTACTGCCTCACACCATCCACGGGCCATCTCTGACAGTTTTCTCTGAAAACCAGGAACCTGAAGGACCATCTCAACTTGTTCTGTCAAAGTTCAAAAGTCACTTTCTGAGGGAATCTGCATGTCCAGTTCAAATAGCACACTGTCAAGCAGTCAATACAGGGACAGGTTCTTGTCCAATGACTAACCGTTGCCACAAGGAAAGAAGACTCCATATGGAGTTTCTTCAATGCCCTTCTTTCTCTTGAAGTATATTGGGGCTGCCAGGAGCAGACCTGTCTCACTGTCCAGAAAAGTCTTAAGGTTCTAAAAATATTTTAAATGCCATATTCTATGGATCTCTGAAATGTTTGAAGAAGACCTGTTTATCTAAAATACATTTGTTTGACCTTGAGAACATATCTAACATGACTATATCTGAATGTAATGTCTAACTACTCACTTGAATTGCTTTATATTCTAATTAATAGGAAATAAAAACTTTCATGGACTAGGAATTTGGATTACAATGTTAGATAAACTGATTAAGTATACTACCTGAAACAAAAATAGAAATATTTGTACAATGACATGTTTAATCTCAAGATACACAATTTGTATACAGAAAACCAATGCAATGTAAAATATTTAAAGCTAGCAAATCCTTTTAAAAGAAGATTCCATAATCTATCCTTATATCCTATATCTGTATCCCCCTTTTCTTTATATTTTTTTAAACACAAATCATGAATCTAATCATTCTTGTTTAACTTTTTTCTAACCATAACCATGAAAAAATTTTTAACCAATTAACCTAAACAATGACAATCATCCATAACCAATTGAATAACCAACACCAAACCACCCCACCACTTGGGAACCAAAACCAACCCACCCCACCACTTGGGAGTGTGGACACAGTGTTCTTAAGTTTACTTCCTGCTGACTGGGGGTGATGACATCTTTTGGGGATCCTGAAAAGAAAAGTTTTGTTAAATTTCAACTAGCTGTGTCATTTGTTGTCCAGTTTCTGCATAACAGGAAAGCACACAGCTTGTCTCAAATCTTGGCCACAGTAGTCTGTGAAGCTGGTTTATCTCATCGAGCTGCTAAAAAATTGTCATGAGCAGTTTTTAGTCCAAATCTGATTTTTGATTGGTGTTTGTCAGCCTAGTGGCTTTGTCAGAGTTCAGGTTAAACCATTGTTGTGGGGCCCCATCTTCCTTTTGGATATTTCAAGTTCACAATTAGGTCTTGTCCTAGATCACTGCAGAAAACTGATAAGAGACTAAAAACCAACACAATGTACAGGAAACTAAACATAAAACAATTTATTGGAAATAGGATTAGTAACAATCGAATAGTCCCTTATTTTTTGTTATTCTTCTGTCCCACATCAGGTGGCTCTTCTGATATGATACAGAGATTGTGTTTTTAACAAGTATGCTTGAGTTTAGAGGAGAGAGCCAAAATCCAACTCTAAAACCACCTTTAAATTATAATTAAACTGGGACTTTAACTAATAAAAAAATTTTGTAAAGTTTAAGTAATGAGATTTTACCCTCAAATATATGGGTACCAATAGTTACCATATTCTTTTGTTTGCAAATTTTCCTGGATAGACTCTTTTTTGCTTTAGATTTCTGGATGTCCAAGGCCTTTTAACATCTTGAAGATGGGTATTTCCAGTTTCCTGTAAAGACAAGAACAGAAACCTGCCCCAGCCCTTTGTTTTTTCTTACAACTTAAAGAATTGTAATATGGGTTGATGAGCTATCAATTCTTAGTTTCATGATGTGTTCGTCATGTGTGGTTCGTCTTTATTAATTTTGATGGTATCCATACCTTTTCCTTACCTGTGGAAATAAATGCAAAACCCCTTACCCAATGGAGCACATACCCTGGCTTCCATTCAGAGGTTAGTACATCTTTGAAGTAAATAGGCTGATTTAGTTCAGCCGTTTTTTCTATGGTCCAATGCCTTTCAGCAGCTGTTGTTCCTTTGTCATTAGCATTGAGAAAATTCAAAGTTAACAAAGCACTACATACTCTGTCTCTGGGGGTCTTTGTTATTCCTTTCTGTTTATTTAACATGTCCTTTAAAGTTCAATTTGATCTCTCTATGACTGCTTGCCCTGTAGGATTGTGTGATATTCCTGTAATATGCTTTATATTATAATAAGCAAAAGATTGTTTCATTTTAGTAGAGACATATGCCGGAGCATTGTCAGTCTTTATTTGTGCAGGTATTCCCATGATGGCCATAGCTTCTAGCAAATATGTGATTACAGAATCAGCCTTTTCTGAACTCAAAGCAGTTGCCAATTGAAATCCTGAGAATGTATCTATTGTATGACAGACATATCTTTATTTTCCAAATTATGAATAATGAAATACTTCCATCTTCTAGATTTCATTTCTATGTATACCTTTAGGATTAGTTTCTGCTGGCAATGGAGTTTGATTATAGAAAGAACAGGTGGGACACCTTCTTACAATTTCTTTGGCTTGTTCCCAAGTGATAGAGAAATCTTTTTTTAGTCCTTTGTAATTAACATGATGCTTTTTGTGAAAATTCTGAGGCCTCTAGTATATTTCCTATTAATAATTCATCATCATCATTACCTTGTGCTAAAGGACCTGGCAGACCTGTATGGGATCGAATATGTGTTATATATAAGTGATGATTTCTATTCATGATTATTCCTTGTAACTGAATAAATAATAAAGTTAATTCTGATTCATCATTAACAAAATCAGCTGTTTCAATGTGTACAACAACTCTTTCTACATACTGAGAGTCAGTGACTATGTTAAGTGGTTCTGTAAAGTCCATTAACACCATCACGATGGCATATAATTCTGACTTTTGAACAGAATTATAAGGGCTTTGAGTCAGTTTACTTAGATGTTCGGATTTGTAACCAGCCTTTTCTGATTTGTTTGCATCAGTATAAAATGTAGGAGCTCTGGAAATTGGTTTATCTCATACAATATGAGGGAGAATCCAATTAGTTTTCTTTATAAATTCAATTCTTTTGCTTTTAGGATAGCTGTTGTTAATATCTCCAAAAAATTACTGCAGGCTCTTTGGCAAGGTTCACTTTCTGCCCATAATTTGTCAATTCCTTCATTAGTTAATGGTACAACAATTTCTGCTGGGTCCATTCCTGTCAACTGATGAAGTCTTAATTTTCCTTTAAAAATAAGTTCAGAAATCTTTTCCACATATGTCTTTAACTTTTTGCTTGGTTTAAGTGGAAGAAATATCCATTCCATTATAACATTTTCACTTTACATTAAAATTCCTGTAGGAGAATGCTTAGAGGGCAAGATAACTAGAATACAATTGAGGTCTGGATCCACACGATCCACATATGCCTCTTGTAATTTTTTTTCCCACCAAAGCCAGTTCTTTTTCAGCTTCAGGTGACAACCCTCTCGGACTATTTAAGTCCTTGTCACCATTTAACGTTTTGAACATATTATCTAGTTCATCATTTTTAAGTCCAATAGTCAGTCGTAAGTTGGCAATGTCTCCTAGTAGTCTTTGGAAATCATTAAGTGTCTTTAATCTGTCTCTCCTGATCTGTACCTCTTGGGGTCTAATTTTTTGTTGACCTATTTTATATCCTAAATAACTAATGGAATACCCTCTTTGTATTTTTTCTGGGGCAATCTGTAATCCCCAAGAAGACAAAATTCTTTTCACTTCTTCAAAAAGTTTTTCCTATGTATCAATATTTGAAATGGCCAACAAGATGTCATCCATATAATGATAAATTATAGATTGTGGGAATTTCTTGCTTATTTGTTATATTGACTTTTTGAACAAAATACTGGCAAAGAGTAGGACTATTAAGCATCCTTGAGGGAGGACCCTCCACTGGAATCTTTACAGGCTGAGATTTATTTATAAGTGGGCAATGTAAAGGCGAATTTTTCTTTGTCTTTTTTCTTGTAAAGGTTTTGTAAAAAAAAAAAAAGTCTTTTAAATCAATAACCACAATAGGCCATACTTTATGTAATAGAGAGGGCAAAGGAATTCCAGATTGTAGAGAGCCCATTGGCTGGATCACCTTGTTAATGCCCTTAGGTCTGTTACCATTCTCCACTTTCCAGATTTCTTCTTATTAACAAATACAGGAGAATTCCAAGGGCTGGTTGATTCTTCTAGATGCTGACCATTTAACTGTTCTTGGACCAGCTGCTCTAAGGCCTGAAATTTCTCTTTTGTTAGAGGCCATTGATGAACCCATATAGGCTTCTCTGTTAGCCATTTTAGAGGTAGTGCTGTGGGTGTTTTTGAAAGATCAGCAGCTGTTTTGCCTTGTTTCTCTATAACCTGAATGGTCTGTGACTGTTTCTCATAATATCTTTTGATATTTCTTCTGGAACCATGTTTCTGTATTTGGAGGACTATTAATCTGCGTGTTCCACTGTTGCAGTAAATCTCTTCTCCATAAATTTATAGCAATATCAGCCACATATGGCTTTAATAACCCTCTCTGTCCTTCTGTTCCTGTACATTCAAGCCATCTTGCACTCTGTTTTACCTGGGATATTGACCCAATACCCAAAAACTGAACATTTACCTCCTGAAGGGGCCAACTTGGATGCCATGACTCAGGTTAAATTATGGATACATCCGCGCCCATGTCCAATAAGCCTTCAATAATGACATAATTTATCTGTACTTTTAATTTTGGCCTTTGTTCATTGATAGAAGTTTGCCAAAATATTTGCTTTATATTTTTTCCTGAATTTTTTTCTTTTTCTCTACATTTTCTATTATTCCAGTTAGTGTGTCTTTTTAAAATAGGTTTTAACCTTTTAAATTGTTCTGGGAAGGTCTTTCCTCCACAATGGCAGGGTAAGACTGGATTGGACTTGATATGGGGGTTTCAGAAAGCCCCCTTAGGGTGTTTCCCAAGGGTAGAAAGTTACCTGACCTAGGGGTTTTTGAAAGCCCCCTAGGAGCATTTCTCAAGGGCAGAAAGTTCCCTTGTCTGTCTCTTGTTGACCTGCATTCATTAGTCCAATGTCTTCCTTTTTCACACCTTCTGCATATTCCAGAAGGGAGGGGTGTTCTCTTTGGATTATTCCTACCAAAATCATTGTTTCTGGGAATGCCTTGTTTACAATCTCTTTTAATGTGACCTTCCCTTCCACAATTATAACATTTGACATTTTAATTTTTCTTATACCTCTTGTAATAAGCCCTCCTACCCAGTTATCATCACTGTCATAAGACTCAATATTAATTATCTCATGAATCCAATCCTCAAAAGGTGCTGACCTTGCTTTTAAAGGTCTAAGTATTTTTTTATAATGTGCATTGGCATTCTCAAAAGCCAGTGATTCAATGATTATTCGCCTGGCTTCTGAGTCCAGCACCATTCTGTTTACTGCTGTGATTAATCTGTGCCAAAAAATCTGTAAAAGTTTCTTTAGGACTTTGAATTATTTTTGTAAATGTTTCACTTTTTTTTCCTATTTCTTCAATATGGTCCCAAGCATTTAAAGCTGCCATGCGACATAAATCCAGAAGATGATCACTGTATAATGACTGCCTTTCAATATCAGCATCATCTCCTTCCCCAAGGAGTTGGTCTTGAGAGACTTCTATGCCTCTGGCCCTGTTTCTTTTTTCTATTGTTTTAGCCTCCTCCCTCCACCATGACTTGAATTGCATGAGTGTCCCTGCCTCAAGAATGGCTGTAACCATATCCAACCAATCTTTAGGGGTGACCCAGTTACAGCATGACCAGGAGTTCAGCATTTGCTTAACAAATGGTGAATGCATCCTATATGATATAATTGCTTCCTTTACTCTCCGTAATTCTAATATTTTTACTGGAGCCCAGCTAGCTTCTCTTTCATCGTTTTCATCCTTCATTTTTTTTAAGGTTACTGGGTATAATAATGTTGTCTGTTTTTGTCTAATTTTAGATGATCTTGCTGAATTTGGTTCTTCATATTCCTCTGTTTGAATTTGAGCATCTTTGTGTTCTCTCTCAACTGGCTTTTTAAAGACCTTTTTCTTTGTATTTACATTAGTCAACTTTTTCTGTGATATCAAACAATAAATATTCATAGTAAATAGTATGATAAACATTTTGATATTTCCATCTATCTTATCTATGTTTTCCTTTACTGGTTTTAATATAAAATCATTTAACGAGAGGTTACAGTATGACCAATCACCCTCCATTGCATTAAACAAATTCCCTCTTTTTTAAAAAAAAATGACTTACTTATTGTTATTGTCCGTTGATGAATTTGAAGTGGGGCAGCTACCTAGTGTGATAGCAACCCAAGGAGGGGTCCAAAAAGGAAAAAGAAACAACCCACCAGGAGAAAGAGGCCACTGTCTGTAAGACTTACCCAGATGAGAGTGAAACAGAAACACATGTGGCCGGTTTGCCTAAGACTGGAGGGTGACCTGGAATGCAAAGCCTAGCCGCTAATAATTACTCCTCTGGCCAAGCTTTGTTCTGGCCAGCAAGTGCGGTTTTTTTGGGTAGGGAGGAGAGAAATTCGTGCCCCAAAATTGGATGCCAATTGTCACAGGAAAGAATGAGACTCAGGGATAGATCTCTGAAGAAGTTGGCGATACTAGAGGGAATAAACACCACAGTCAAATCTTACCCATCTGTCTTATAGCTTCCTCAGCCTCACTTCCTTTGGCTTGGCTTCCCTCTCTGTGTTTCTATCCTTTCTTAAGTACCCTTTTGTAAATTAAGGCTGGCCCCACCACTGCCTGCTTGGGAGCCTGGAATTCCTTCTATAATCTGAAGTGACCTTGAATCAGTTAGGATTAAGTGTGTAGGTCACCACTCCCAGGATACTCCCTGTGCTGGGATTAAAGGTTTGAATCACCACTCTGATTTTCCTAGACTGACTGTGGTTAGAGCTTTGGGACTTCTGGAGCTTTTACTAACCACCCACATAGACTGTGGGTAGATTCCCTCTGATATCTCCAAAACTTCTGAAATTTTATTAAATCCCTACATATGTGTGTGCCCTTGTTTTGGGGGCATAAGTAGTCAGGATTGAGGCTCCATCTTGATGGATTTTTTCTGAGGTGAATGAGTAATGTCCATCTGATCTCCTTTGATTGATTTTAGTTTGAAGTCTATTTTGTTAGATATCAGGATGGCTACAAAAGCTTGTTTCTTATGTCCATTTTATTGGAAATTCTTTCCCCATCCTTTTACTCTGAGCTAATGTCTGTCTTTGAAGTTGAGGTGTATTTCTCATATGCAGCAGAGTATGGATTTTGACTTTGTATTCATTGTTTATCCATTGGTTTTTTTTTGTAGGTGAATTGAGTTCATTGATATTAAGAAATATTAATGACCAGTGACTGTTTGTTCTTGTTATTTTTAGTTGTAGTGTGTGTTTCCATTTTTTTGGGTATTTCTTCTGTGAGATTATCTATTACTTTGGTTTTTATGGATGTATCTGGCTTCCTTAGGTTGGAGTTTTTCCTATAGTGCTTTCTGTAAGACTGTACTGTGGATAGGTATTGTTTAAGTCTGGCTTTGTTGTTAAATATCTTGTTTACTCTATCTATGGTGAATGGATAATTCTGCTGGGTATAATAGTATAAGGTGGCAACTGTGGTCTCTTAGTGTCTGGATAACATCTCACCAGGACCTTATGGCACTTTTTTTTGTTTCCATTGAGTAGTCTGCTCTTATTCCAATGGGTCTGCCTTTATAAATTACTTAACCATTTGTCTTTGCATGTCTTAGTATTCTTTGTTTATTCTGTACATTTGGTGTATTGATTATGATGTAAAAAGCAAACGTTTTAGGTCAGGGCTGGTATATTTGATGTTCTATAAATTTTTGTATCTTTATTGGCATTTTAATTTAGATTTGAAAAGTTTTCTTTTATGATTTTGTTGAATATATTTTGTGCACCTTTGAGCTGGTATTCTTCTCTTTCCTCCATTCCTATCATTCTTAAATTTTGTCTTTTCATGATGTCTTATATTTCCTGGATGCTTTGTGTTATGACCTTTTTGGTTTAAGGTCCTTTCCTTCTGCTTCTTCTCTATTGCCATGATCAGGTCTTCTTATATAACCACTAGATTCTGGTGGTACCATATTGTTTTTTATGTTGTTATAAATTCTTGCACTGGTTTCTGCTCATTACTTCCTCTGATCAGTGCAGGAATTGTCTGTATCTCGGGGAGCTGATTTTGGTGCAAATTGTTCTGGCAGTTATAGAATGAGGTTTCTGACCTTGAGTAGACACACAATTTTGACGTGCCCATTGCTGCTTATCTGGACCAGCAATCCCAAAGTCCCATAAAAATACACAGATGCTTATATTAATTTCATGTTATTTGGCCTATGACTTAGGCATCTTGCTAGCTAGCCCTTTCATCTTAATTCAAGTCATTTCCACTAGTCTGTCCTGACACACGGTCCATGGCTCACCTGCGTTACCTAACATTTTGACTCTTGGGCAGCTGGATCACGCCTCTTCTGACTTCTCCCTTCTTCCCCTATCTATGCTTCTATTTCTTTGCCTACTTCTAAGATGCCCAACATAAGCTAAAATAGTCCTTTATTCACAGCATAAAGACATCCCACATTAGGCTGTGTCTGTGTCCTAGGAAGCCTCCCTTGGTCTAAATTGAGCTTTTGGTCCACTTGGATGTAGCATATTCTGTGTCACACTGAGCTGTTTCTGGTGTAATAAGAGCTGGCTGATTCTGTGTCTCAGAGATCCAGTCTCGGTCAAATATAAGCTGTTGATCCAGAAGGAGCTCTTGATCGATGAGTGCTATCAAATTGTAGGTTTATAGTTACCCTTGATCGATTAGATGCTGAGGAACTGTGGGTCTCAGGTTCAACAGGTGATAGGAAACTGTGGGGCTAGATAGCTACTGAGGTCACCAGGTTATGGGATAGATTGGAGGTTTTCAAGGGATTTGTAGATGGGGTTTCCAGCAAACTAGATTTTATTGGCAAGTTCTGGCCTTCTGGGTGTTCTGCTGCTGGCCTGGATTTAGGGGAGAGATGATCCTTGTTTAATCTTATAAAACAATGTTAAGATTTTTTTAATTCCTCTGTCTGAGTATGGATATCTCTGTGATCTCTCTTAACACGCTTTTCTAAGACTTTCTTCTTGATATTAACATTAACTGACTTTTAAAATGATAAAAAAGAAATAATCAAACAAATAATATTCATAATAAACATGATGATAATCCAAATTACTTATCTTCTTTTGTAATTGTTTCAGTTTCAAATTCTATAGAAAAAAAAAGACCAACCACCTTCTATTATGTTACTTTATCCCAATTTTACTGCAAGGAAAAGTTTTTCCTCTCTGCCTTAAACAAATTCCCCCTTTCAAGAAAATCTGATTTACTCACCAAATTTGTTGTCAATGACAGTTCAGATGACTGTGAACTGGGGCATATACCCCATGTAGTAGCAGCCCAATGTGGTTGCCCAAAAAGAGAAAAAAAATCACAACCCACTAGAAGAGCAAGGATACTGGCCAAAAAACTATATTTGAGGGATTCTTGAGTATTGTCAACTATTGGTTACCACCAACACCTGAGTGTCACTTCTTGAACATTCTTGTGTCTTACTAGGGATCTAATTTTCATTCCTTATAGGTGTTTCATCTGCACAGGATAGTTTATTTTCTTCCCTTGGCATCCTAAATAGTATTTACTGGAAAAAGGAGAGTGAAGTGAAAGGAAAGAAAATTTAAAACCATAGATTCAATTAGAATTATCTGAGTTTAGTGTCCTAACTGTACAGTAATTTTAACCATAGGGGCCCAATGACAGACAACATCTGAGACACAAGCTAGCTCAGAATAGAGAATTTATATTTTTTTCAGTAGTAACATTGTCAACCTGACAAATCCTTCCAAATATGGCTTCTAATTCTTGATATTACCTGTTTGTTAGTCTATCATTAATGTGAGTTCATTAGTTGAAGAGAATTAGCTTCTTTTAAGATATTAACTTCTATGCAAATATATATGCATATATTCATATGCATTGAGTATAATTTTAGATAAATATGTAATATAATTATAAAATAAAAATAAAAAATATATTTGATTTTAAGCTCTTGAAGATCTATCAAATGTCTTTGTTCTTATTTTACACCATACATAATTTGCTTTTCTATTATGTATGCATGCATGTGTATTTCAAACATTCAACAAAATATTTATTTAATCAATACATGTTCTTGGGAATATATATGACAAATCATGAATTTTAATAAATAAGAAAACAAATGTAAAGACTTATATAAATTATGAATTATTGAGACATTCTGTGCTTACAGATTTATGAAATGTGTTATGACTAACATAGATTCCATAAAATCCCTCCACTCTACACTAAGAAAATATCATAAATTTATGATACTCCTGATATTTCTGTGTTTCCAAAATTCTAGAATCAATTTAAATATTTTATCTTGCAACATTGTTTTCTTTGTCTCTGAAGGTCTTTGAAAGGCTGATCTTATCTACCAGTGAGTAATTTGCCAATTTACCATTGGATTAATAACTGATGGATTGATTTCTATAGTTGTTGATATTTCCAACTAAAAGGAAGACTCTTTACTTGTTCTCAACAACTATGTAGATGTATTTCTTGGTTTGATACTCAAGCTTAGTACTGTCATTAAAGGGAAGTTTTAGTGTATGAACTCATTAGTATCTTTCTTAGAAAAATTTCTGCTCTCCACTTTCCAAATTCTTAAAGCTTCTCCAGATTTCTTCTTAAATATTCAGTTCTATGACAAATCTGTACACAACACTACTCTACTGTAGAATAAAATATTTCTCATATATTTTCAACTTACCATAAATGACATAAAAGTCAGGAACAACAAAACTACTCTTGTTGTAAAGAGTAAGATATTGGAGCTCATGGTTAGGAAAATTCTTCTTGACAGAATATCAGCTGACAACATCCTACTTTACACTTTCATTAAAGCAGAGTAATTTTAACTACAAATTTACAGCTAGAGTTTGAGCACTGATAAATTTTGAAAGACATAGGGATTCTGTATTCATATATCAGTTTTAAACAACAAGATGAATCAAAAATGACAAGTCAAGAAATTATATATACCTTCCTTTCATTTGAGTGACAAATTTCCTAATGGTGCAACCTCAAGTAGTGCCTTTTTATTACTTCCTTCTTATTATTGTTCTGAATGACAGGAATACACCATGAACAGTTCCTGTGTCCTTGCAGAAGCCAAAACATAAACACAAGAGGAAGGAGAGGAAAAAATGTTTGGATTGTAAAACATAAATAAGCACAAAGATATATAAAAGAAAAACAAGGTTTTTTTGAAGATAGTTTTTGAAACACAGACATACTCCTTCCTTTTTTGTTATTCTCTTAATTCTATGTATCAAAACATTTTGATAGTAGTTCACAAGATAGTGACAATGCTTAAATTAAAATAAAGGTATATTATATCACTATATCTGTTTATTTAAAAAACAAAATCCAATGGGGTTCCATTTTTTCAAATTCCCTCTTATTTTATTACATTTTAAACCAATCTTAACAGAAAGGAATTTTAAGTGATATTTTTTATTTTGCAGGATTCAACTAACAATAACTGAATTACAAGTACAGTGAGAGAAAATACTCAGAATATTGAAACCTCAGATTTTCTTATTTTCTTATTTCCCCTATTCCCACCCTCTCCCCATCATCATTTTGTGTCCCAGCACCATCCTATACCCCTCCATTTTTTTCTCTTCAGATACAAACAAACCAGCATGCCATGGATAGCATGCCAAGATATGTCCAACTGCACGGAAAACAGACACCCCCTCCTTCAGCAAGATTGGATGAGGAAAACCTGCAGGAAGGCTGAGTCTTCAAAATTTGCAACAGATTTGGAGACATGCCCTGATTCACACAGCTAGGAGTTCCACACAAAGACCAAGTTACACAGCTGTAACATATGGGTACCATGTAGTCTCCCTGATTTTCACTTTAGCAACTTTTAGCCACTAGAGAATAGGCCTGATTTTTCTGTGTTTTCATGTGGTGTCTTTAATATTACTGCATCCTACAATCTTTTCTTCTCCTCTTCTGCAGGATTCTCTAAACTCTGCGTAATATTTGGCTGTGAGTCTCTGTAACTGTGTCTGTAATCCCTGGGTGAAGCCTCTCTGAACAGTGGTTTTGCTATACACCAATTGGTTCTGACTGGTGTAGCTTACTCCTATGTGGCAGGAATTTACTAGATTTGAGGGCAAGGATCAGTACCTAGATTAGAGAAGATGTGGGATAGCACAAGAGCTATATTACCATCTAAGGATACATTATGCCCTCAGGGCCTCCTTTCAATCTGATGGCTGACCTTACCCTAAACTTTAACTAGAAGAAAACTTAAGGAAGCACATTCCAAGGATATATAACTATGTACACACAGAGATCATGCTACTTTTTTATTTTGCATATTTTGACATTAGATTTGTACATTCTCATACTTTTTCATTATTTTCCATATCTCCATCTGTTTTTGCTTTTCTATGTATTCCTTTTTCATAGAAAACTACTTACAGACAACTCTTTCTAAGTGGCAGAATATGTAAGAGGAGTTGGTATGGAGATACTGAACTAAAATTATGCATTGAAAGTGTCTTATTGTATCCTGATAATATACTATCAAAATAATAAAGAATAAAGTCAATAAACAAAATAATATAATACATAAAGAGAATAAAAATGAATCATTGAAAGTCAATTTTTCCTGAAGAGAGAATGAAGTATGTCTAGTGCTGTGATACATTAGAAAAAGTATTACAATTCAAATGTTAATTTTTGAGTAATGTTCTTACTATGTCAGATACTACTTTAATGCACTTCTGTGAGGAATATAAATATATATATGTTTCCATATATATATATATATATATATATAAAATTTTCTCTGTTATTAAGACTATATTTGTTCCTGTTCCTTCCCCACACACTTTCAAGATATATTTCTTCTGAGTCCTCTCATATACCCCCCAACTCAAGTTTATGGCCTCTATTCTTTTGTTCATGATTGCCTCATACAACACATCTTTTTGTCTGTGTTTAGATATATGTGTGAATATATACATACAAAATGAGTTCAATTTTGTTCATGATGTGTACATGATTTCAAGGTAGATCTTTTGAATTCATCAACAAATAATAGGTCATCCCTGGGAGAAACTTACTCTCCTTTTCATAGCCTTTAGTTTATATCTACCGGTGGGAAGCTGCAAACTTTTCTCTTTTACATGTTAACATATCCATTGATGTTGTCAATGTTCTTGTGTTTTTTATTTTGTGGCTCTTTCTAGGAGACATAGTTTCACAACCATTATCCTTACTTTGTAGCTCTTAGAAATGTTTGATACCTCTTTTGCTGTGTTCCTTGAGCAGTTAGTGCAGGAGCTGTGCTCAGGTTGTATTTAGTTGTATTCATTTGTGCAAGGCAAGAACTGCCAAATATCCTCAATGATGCATTGTGTATTTTTTAATTGCTGGTAACTAAATATTATCAACTGAATTTATATGTCCTGATTTCAGACAGGTAATTTTCATTGTTATAAATGGTAATGTAAATACTTCTATTAAAGTCTTAAATAGCATGGAATTTGACAGTATTCTCAGATTCAATGGCATACCTAAATTGTTTCAATATAAATGTTTTTATTTTAATTCTGTCAGCAAAAAAATAAGTGAAATATAAATTTAACAAGAATGAGTGTTACACAAGCAAAATGAATGAATGAATGTTTTCTCCTAGAATTTATAAAGATGTGTACAGGAGAGGTAAACTTTATTAACAATTAGATATTAAGGATTATGAGACATAGTGGTGAAGTAACAAACAAATAATATATATGGTTTTATTCAAGAAATAAATGTCCAGAGAATGTTTTTGTAAAATAGAAGAGAAAAAAATGAAAGTAAGGGTAATTAAAAAAATAAACGTCTTAAAATTTGAACTGATCCTGTAAGTTTAACATTATGGATGTAGAAGAGAAGAAAATGTTTTACAAATAACATCATTGAATTTCTGCAATGTACTATGAAGCAAGGAAGAGGGGAGAAAGAAAAAGTTTTACTCTATCAAAATTTATATATTTGCTACATTAGAATACATTGAGAAAATAATTGATAGATTAAATATTGAGAAGTTATTTAAATACATTATTTATAACAGCACATGTATTCTGAATATATAATAAAATCTCTAATATTGATAAAATAGGAAACAGTGATAAATGAGTAATGATTTGAACCAAGGACTATAGAAAATGATGGAATGGAGCATTCATGGAATAGGTCATTTTATTCCTTCTGAAGATATAAAACAAAGCTCAAATTTAAAACCATAACAAATATATTACAATGTACCTGTGCAAAAAATATGTATGGGAAAAATGTTGGATGCAATAATTCATTCAGGCACATGTCTCTTTTAATATTAATCCTGAGCATCAAGCCAAGAAATATAACAGCTGAGTTCTTGCAAAACAGCAGTCAGTGAATCCTACACTTGGTTTGAAAACATCAACAATGAGAAGAATATCATCAGTCGTCTTAAATTGAATTATAAAGTGAATTTCCATACATTCTTACTGATGGGTAACTGAAAACAAAAGCACATTAAGAAAGAATGAGAAAGAGCTTCCCTTACAATGTTATGTTTATATGTCTAGTTTTTGGAGGAGACACACATTCCAGGAGTGTCCCTTGACAGAAGACTGGGTATTGTGACACAGTAATGGGATTTCATGGAAGAAAGAGTATTTGTCTCAAGATCCCAGGGCTGGGAACCTGACTGTGGACAATGTTTCAGTATTTGAAATTTCATTAGGTACTGTACAACTATTTCTTTATGATTTTTCAAAGAGAAAGTTAGTCACGAATATTTCAAGTAACATGCTCTTTAAAACATTTTTTGGCAGTTTCCCACATACATAAAATATTTAGATAATTCTCTCTGATTCCACCTCAAAGTCGAGTCTGCTAAACCCATCAAGTCCCTTTCACAGTATTATTCATTTATTTTTCCTTTGTTCCTCTGACTTTATTCAGGGCTGTGATGCAGATTTTGCTCTGAAACTAATGTTTGGGCTCTAATGCTGTCACAAGTAGAAAGAATATGGCTGTGCAATATTCTTCCTAACCTCAGCCTATCAATGGTTCCTAGTTCTATAATGAAGTATACAATTCACAATTCCACAAGCCAATTCCTCTTGCAGATCCTCCAGCAGACAGGAAATGGTTCATGTCCAGTAAAAACAAATATGCTATATGTGAATGTATATACAGAAAACCAAAAAAACTTTTAAACAAAAAGTATCAGAAAAAGACAGTGAGTCAAAATAGTGCAGAAACCTTAAAGAGTCATGACAAAATATAACACACACACACACACACACACACACACACACACACAAATGCACACACTCAAACATACAGAGAGAGAAAGAGACATACACAGATGGAAGGAAGAAAGAGAGTGGAGAAAGAAATTGAATAAAAGTTCAGAGAAATATTTTTGCTGTGATTACAAATTGTTTAGTAGCTGTGGAAAAAAATTGTAGTGATTACTCAATTTTCTGTAAGTAAATATGTACCCTGTGATTTAGTTGTACATCTTCTTAAAATATGCCTATGCGACCTGATACTCTATTTCACAGATACTTTCCAAACATTATTCATTGGCAATCTATTCACAAAAGCCAGGAAATAGAAACAAACTAAATGCTCTAAATGGTAAGTAAAAATGAAATCATGACATTGGCAGAAAAATGGCATGTGGGGATATTTTATAATATAATAAAAACATTTCAGAGATATCAGAGGAATCCACCCACAGTCAGTCTAGGAAGATCAGACAGTGATAACTCACACCTTTAATCCCAGCACAGGGAATATCTTGAAAGTGGTGACCTATGCTCTTAATCGAATCTGAGTTCGAGGTCTTCTTAGGTTACAGAAGGAGTTACAGGCTGCCAGGCAGGAAGTAGTGGGGCCACACCTTAACTGAATGAAGAGAGTATTTAAGGCAGGCATAGAAAGACAGAGGGCCAGAAGAAGCCAAGAGAAGTCAGGCTGAGGAAGCTGGAAGGCAGCTGCATAAAATCTGACTGTGCTGTTTACTCTCTGTAATATCGCTGACTTTCTCAGAGATATTAGAGTTTTCTTTTTTTATCCATGCAACACCTGGCATACAACTTTGGGGCACAAATTCCAGCCCTCCCTACCCAAAAACCTGCACTTTCCAGCCAGAACAACACATGGCCAGAGGAGTAATTACTGGTGGGTTTCTCTTCTGAGTTAGCCTCCAGTCTTAGGAAGACCGGCCACATGTATTACCATTTCACTCTCATCTGGGTAAGTCTTTCAGACAGTGGCCTCTTTACCCTGGTGGGTTGTTTATTTTTTCTTTTTGGACCCCTCCTTGTGTTGCTATCACACTACATAGCTACCCCACTTCACAATCAATTGAATCATCAACAGACAACAATTGGTGAGTAAATCAATTTTTTTAAAAAGGAGATAATTTGTTTAAAGCAATGGAGGGTGCTTGGTCATACTGTGATCTTTCAATAGATGATTTGGTATTAAAATCAGTGAATGATGGTGAGTGAAAACATAAATAAGGTAGATGGAACTATAAAAATGTTTATCATACTGTTTACTATGAATATTTTTTGTTAGATTTCTAAGTTATCAATTAAAAAGTAGATTAATATAAATCCAAAGAAAAAGATCTTTAAAAGCCTGCTGAGGGAGAACACAAAGATGTTCAAATTCAAACAGAGGAATATGAAAAACCAATTTCAGCAAGGTCATCTAAAATTAGACAAAAACAGGCAGCATTAATATACCTAGTAACCTTTAAAAAATGAAAAGTGATAAAGATGATACAGAAGCTAGCTGGGCTCCAGTACAAATGTTAGAGTAAAAAAGCAATTGTAGCATATGGGACACATTCACCATTTGTAAAACAAATGTTGAATTACTGGTCATTATGTAACTGGGTCACCCCTAAAGATTGGTTAGATATGGTTACAGCTGTGCTAGAGGCAGGGCCTCTACTACAATGAAAATCATGGTGGAGGGAGGAGGCTAGAACAAAGAAGCAGGGCCAGAGAGACATAGAAATCTCCCAAGACCAACTAATTGGGAAGGGAGATTATGCTGATATTAAAAGGCAGTCTTTATCCAATGAACAAACTCTGGATTTATGTTGCATGGCAGCTTTAATGCCTGGGACCAGATTGAAGAAATAGGAAAGAAAACTGAATCATTCACAAAAGAAATTCAAAGCCCTAAAGAAACTTTTACAGACTTTTTTGCACACATTAATAGCAGCATTAAACAGAATGGTACCAGACTTAGAAATCAGGCAAATAATAATTGAATCACTGGCTTTTGAGAACGTCAATGCACAATGTAGAAAAATACTTAGACCTTTAAAAGCAAGGTCAGCACCTTTGGCAGATTGGATTCATGAGACAATTAATGCAGAGTCTTATGGCAGTGATGATAACTGGGTAGGAGAGCTTATTTCTAGAAGAATAAGAAAAAGTCAAAATATTAAATGTTACAATTGTGGAAGGCAAGGTCACATAAAAAAAGATGGTAAACAAGGCATTCCCAGAAATGGTGCTTTGGTTAGGAATAATACCCCTCCCTTCTGGAATATGCAGAAGGTGCGGAAAAGGAAGACATTGGACTAATGACTGCAGACCAACAAGGGACAAACAAAGTAAATTTCTGCCCTTGGTAAATGCCCCAAGGGGGCTTTCAAAAGCCCCCATATTGAATCCAATCCAGTCTTACCCTGCCATTGTGGAGGAAACACCTTCCTAGAACAACTAAAAAAATTAAAACCTATTTTAAAAAGACATACTACACGGAATTATAGAAAACCTACAGAAAAAGAAAAAAATTATAAAGTGAATATTTTGGCAATAATTTATCAATGAATGAAGGCTAAAATAAAAAGAACAAATAAATGATATTATTATTGAAGGCTTATTTCACATAGGCACAGGTGTATCAATAATTTTACCAGAGTCATGGCATCCAAGTTGGCCCCTTCAGGAAGTGAAGTGAATGTTCAATTTTAGGGGTATTGGGTTGATATCCCAGGTAAAACAGAGTGCAAGATGGCTTGACTGTATAGGACCAGAAGGACAGAGAGGAATATTGAAGCCATATGTGGCTGACACTGCTAAAAATTTATGGGGAAGAGGTTTACTACAACAGGGGAACAAACAGATTAATATTCCTCCAAACACAGAAATAAGCCGTAAACTAGTACATGGTTTCAGAAAAAACATTGAAAGGTATTATGAGAAACAGTCACAGACCATTCAGGTTATGCAGAAACAAGAAAAAATAGATGTTGATTTTTCAAAAACACCTATAGCACTGCCTTTAAAATGGCTAACAGAGAAGCCTATATGGGTTCATCAATGGACTCCAACAAAAGAGAAATTGCAGGCCTTAGAATAGCTGGTACAGGAGCAGTTAAATGCTCAGCATATAGAAGAATCAGCCGGCACTTGGAATTCTCCTATATTAGTCATTATAAAAAATCTGGAAAATGGAGAATGGCAACAGACCCAAAGGCGATAAACTAGGTTATCCAGCCAATGGGTTCTCTACAGTCTGGGATTCCTTTGCCTTCTCTGTTACCTAAAGAATGGCCTATTATAGTTGTTGATTTAAAAGACTTTTTTTACAACACTTTTCCAAGAACAAGACAAAGAAAAATTTGCCTTTATTGTGCCCACTTTTAATAATTCTCAACCTGTAAAGAGATACCAGTGGAGGGTCCTCCCTCAAGGAATGCTGAGTAGCTATACTCTGTGCCAGTATTTTGTACAAAAGCCAACATAGCACATACACAACAATTTCTCACAATCTACAAATTATCATTACATGAGCAACATCTTGTTGTCAAATTCAAATATCAATACCTTAGAAAATTTTTTGAAGAAATGAGATGAATTCTGCTTGGGGATTACAGATTGCCCCAGAAAAAATACAAAGAGGGGATTCCATTAATTATTTAGGCTATAAAATAGGCAAACAAAAATTAGACCCCAAAAGGTACAAATCAGAAGAGATAGATTAAAGACACATAATGATTTTCAAAGACTACTAGGAGATATTACCAACTTACTACCCACTATTGGAATCAAAAAGGATGAGCTAGATAATTTGTTCAAAACCTTAAATGGGGCAAGGACTTAAATAGTCCAAGAAAATTGTCAACTGAAGCTGAGAAAGAATTGGCTTTGGTGGAAAAGAAATTACAGGAGGCACATGTGGATCATGTAGATCCAGACTTTAATTGCATTCTAGTTATCTTGCCCTATAAGCATTCTCATATAGGAATTTTAATGCAAAGGGAAAATGTTATATTGGAATGGATATTTCTTTCACATAAACCAAGTAAAAAATTAAAGACATATGTGGAAAAGATTTCTGAACTTATTTTTAGAGGAAAATTAAGACTTCATCAATAGATAGGAATGGATCCAGCAGAAATTGTTGTACCTTTAACTAATGAAGGAATTGACCAATTATGGGTATAAAGTGAACCCAGGCAAAGAGCCTGCAGTAGTTTTAAGGGAGAAATTAACAACAAATATCCTCAAAGCAAAAGAATTGAGTTTCTAAAGAAAACTCATTGGATTCTTCTTCATATTGTATGAGATAAACCAATTTCTGGAGCCTCTGCATTTTATACTGAAGCAAACAAATCAGGAAAGGCAGGTTACACATCAGAACATATAAGTAAAGTGGCTCAAAGCCCTTATAATTCTGTTCAAAAGTCAGAATTATATGTTATCATGATGGTGTTAATGGACTTTACCAAACTTCCTATCATAGTCACTGACTCTCAGTATGCAGAAAGAGTTGTTCTACACATTAAAATGGCTGATTTTATTAATGATGGATCAGAATTCACTTCATTATTTATTCAGTTACAAGAAATAATCAGGATTAGAAATCATGCCTTCTATATAACACACATTCGATCCCATAAGGGTTTTTCATGTTCTTTAGCACGAAATGAAATCTGGCAGCTGGATGTATTTTATTTTACAGAATTGGAGAAATTAAGATATGTCCATCATATAATAGATATGTTTTCAGGATTTCCATGGGCAACTGCTTTGAGTTTAGAAAAGGCTGATTCTGTAATCACACATTAGCTAGAAGTTATGGCTATCATGGGAATACCTGTACAAATCAAGACTGACCATGCTCCGACATATGTCTCTAGTAAAATGAGACAATTTTTTCCTTATTATAATATAAGGCATATTACAGGAATACCACACCATCCTACAGGGCAAGCAGTCATAGATCAAATCAAACTCTAAAGGATATGCTAAATAAACAGAAAGGAATAACAAAGATCCCCATAGATAGACTACATAATGCTTTATTAACTTTGAATTTTCTCAATGCTAATGAGAAAGGAACAACAGCTGCTGAAAATATTGGACTATAGAAAAAAACAGCTGAACTAAATCAGCCTGTTTACTTCAAAGATATACTAACTTCTGAATGAAAACCAAGGTATGTGCTACATTGGGGGAAGGGGTTTTTCTTTTGTTTCCACGGGTGAAGAAAAGTTATGAATACCATTAAAATTAATAAAGACTTTATTTGAACCAGAGAAACTTCATGAAAATAAGAATTGATGGCTCATCCACCCATATCATAATTCTTTAAGTTGTAAGAAAAAACAAAGTGTTGGGGAAGGTTTTTGTTTTAGTTTTTACAGAAAACTGGAAATACCTACCTTCAAGAAGGGAAATACCTTGGACATCTAGACATCTAAAGCAAAAGGGAGGCTATCCAGGAAAATTTACAAACAGAAGAATATGGTAAGTATTGGTACCAGTATAATCCATAGAGTAAAATCTCATTGCTTAACCTCTACAAATTTTTTGTAAGTTGAAGTCCCAGTTTAATTATAATTTAAACCTGGCTTTAGAGTTGGAGTGTGTGTCTCTCCTTCTCTAATATCAAGCATACTCATTAAAGGAAAATACAAAATCTCTGTATCATATCAGAAGAGCCACCTGATATGGGACAGAACAATAACCAAAAATAAGGGACTATTATATTATTACTAATCCTATGCTGAATAAATAGTTATATATTTAGTTTTCTGTACATTGTATTGGGTTTTAGTGTCAGTTTTCTGCAGTGACCCAAACCACTGCCTAATTGTGAACGTGAAGTATCTAAAAGGAAGATGGGGTCCCACAATAATGATTGCACATGAACTCTGACAAAGCCACTAGGCTGACAAACACCAACCAATGATCAGATTAGGACTACAAACTGCTCAGGACAATTTCAAGGCAGCTCACTGAGATAAACCAGCTTCACAGACTACTATAGCCAGGACTTGAGAAAAGCCATGCAGTTTCCTGTTTTGCAAAAACTGGACAACAAATGACACAGCTACTTATTTCAGGACTTGACATTTAACAAAACTTTTCTTTTCAGGATCCCCAAAAGATGCTGTTGCCCCAGACAGCAGGAAGTAAATTTAAGAACACTGTGCCCACACTCACAAGAGGTGGGGTTGGTTAGTTTTGGTTGTTCAATGGGTTGTGGATGATTGTCATTGTTTATGTTAATTTGTTAAAATTGTCAATGATTATGGTTAGAAAAAAAGTTAAACAAGATTGATTAGATTCAAGATTTGTGTTAAAATAATAGAAAGAAAAAGGAGATACAAATATCTAGGATATAAGGATAGATTATTGAATCCTAAAAGGATTTACTAGCTTTAAATATTTTACATTGGATTGGATTTTTGTATACAAATTGTATATATTGAGATTTATTGTGTTACTGTACAAATATACCTATGCTTGCTCAAGGTATTATACTTATTCAGCTCATCTAACAGTGTAATACAAGTTGCTAGTCCTTGGAAGTTTTTATTATCAATTAATTAGTATATAAAGAAATGCAAGTTAGTAGTTAGACATTACATTTAAACATTGTTATGTTAGCTATGTTTTCAAGATCCAACAAATATATTTTATATGAACAGGTCTTCCTCAAACACTTCAGAGATCCATAGAGTATGCCATTTAAACTATTTTAAGAACTTAAACTTTTCTGGATAGTGAGACAGGTCTGTTCCTGGCAGCACCAATCTACTTCAAGAGAAAAGTGGCAATGAAGAAATTCCATATGGAGTCTACTTTCTTTGTGGCAATGGTTAGCTACTGGACAAGAACCTGTCCTTGACTGCTTGTATTACTGTTTGAACTGGACATGCAGTTCCATAGGAAAGTGACCTCTAAACTTTGACAGAACAAGCTGAAATGGTCCTTCAGGTTCCTGCTTTCCAGAGAAAACTGTAAGATATTCTTCAGGACACAAGGAGAAGTGACTGATGAAGTATAAAAGCAGATTTCTTGCTTCACCTAAATGAAGAGACTCTGGGCCTGTAGGCTGAAGATGGATGCCCCAACTTTATAAAGGAACTTTGGATGACTGTCTAGGCAGATAGATGTCATCTCTGTCATTTCTAGATTTTGGAAGTTGTTTGCACTTCCTGTTTACTTGGGTAAATATTACTTTCTTTTTGGGTCTATGGGGTAGCTGAAGATGAGATAGTTATAGTTTTACAGTGACACTTTTAGAAAAGAAACTTTGAAGTTAAAGTGTATAAGTTTAAGAGACATCAAAAATACAGATTTTAGTTAGTAGTACAAGTTAGAAGGAAAATGAATTAGGTATAATCCTTTGAACTCATCAAAATAGGATAAATAATTAAATAGTTTCTTTGAATTGTCAATTGTTAATGGACTGGATGTTACTTATTTATTGTTTGTATATATTGTATATAATTATTGTGCCTATTGTATATGGTTTTTCTTATGTTAGCTATAACTTTCTCTTTTTAAAGAATTTTGACACAAAAGGGGATATGTGGGGATATTTTGTAATATAATAAAAACATTTCAGAGGTATCAGAGGGATCTACCTACAGTTTAGGAAGTTCAGATAGTGGTAACTCACACCTTTAGTCCCAGCACAGGGATTATCCTGGGAGTGGTGACCTATGTCATTTTAGGTTACAAAAGGAGTTCCAGGCTTCCAGGCAGGCAGTGGTAGGGCCATGCCTTAACTGAGTGAAGAGAGTATTTAAGGCAGGCATAGAAAGACAGAGGGCCAGAAGAAGCCAGGAGAAGTCAGGCTGAGGAAGCTGGAAGACAGCTGCATAAGATCTGACTGTGGTGTTTACTCTCTCTAGTATCTCCAACATTCCCAGAGATCTGGCCATGAGTTTCCTTTATTCATGCAACGATAGTAGTCACTTAAAAAGATCCTACACAGTGAGGTAACTCAGCTCTAAAAGACAAATGTGGCATGTTGTCTTTTCTGTAATTCTTAGCAACCAATCCTCAGATAGAAGTTTAAGAATAACTAGATACCTAGGAACTCATAGGCATGTAATAACATTTAGTAAAAAGGGTCCACAAAATTAAAATAGATGAAGGAAAGAAAGATAGATAATTGGATATAATTTAAAGAAAGTGTAATGAAGGGTAGACTAATGCATTATAATGAGTTAGTTCGAAACCCTGGGTTGTCAAACAAAACTACCAAAGTACTAAATATTGGTCACTATAAGTCTTATATATCCAAGCCCCAGATGATAAACAAGTATTGTAGGGACCTGATAGTCTTCTTGGTGTTCCTCAGAGACACTGCTATAAATGAGTAATGATTTGCAAAAAGGACTATAGAACATATTGAAATGGAACATTCATGGAACAAGTCACTCTATTCCTTCTGAATATATAAAATAAAATTCAAATTTGAAAGCATAACAAATACATCAAAATATATAAGAGCACAGTGGTGTAGTAGTCACAAAATGGTGGATGGAATAAGACATACCGTTGCCTGTCTCTTTTAATATTGATCCTGAGCATCAAACCAAGAAATACAGGAGCTGAGTTCTTCCAAAACCACAGTGAGTGAATTATCCATGTGTTTTGAAAAGGCCATGAAAGAGAAGAATGTCATCAGTCTGAAATGGAATTATAAAGTGGATTCTCTACTCATGCTTACTGACTGATAACAGAAAAGTGTAAATGAAGCCAGTAGAAGTCACTGTCTGATCCACTGTTATATATGTCTAGAATTTTGAGAATGCACACATCCCAGGAGTGTCCCTAAACATAAGACTGGGTCTTGGGACAGGGTGGAGGGATTTCATGGAAGACAGAGTATATTTGGCTCATGATGCCAGGTCTGTGAAACTGAATGCCAATAATGTCTCAAAATTTCAAATTTCATTTAGTACTCGACAACTATCTCTTTCTCATTATTTAAAGCGAAAGGTAGTTGCTGGTATTTCAAGTAACATGCTGTTTAAAAGTGTTTGTTGACAGTTTCACAAATATACCAGATATTCTGATAATTTTTAATCTGAGGATATATCCATCTTGTCAAATTTCCCCAGTCCAACCAGTCCCTTTCACAGTATCATTTATTAATTTTTACTTGTGTCCCTCTGACTTTAATCAGGGCTATATGTGTGGCCTTATCACTGGACCTAAGACGTAGACTCTAATGTCTGCACAAGTAGAAAGAATATGGCTGGCCAATGTTCTTCCTTCCCTCCACATATCAATGTTCCCTAGTTCTGAAACAAGTGTACAATCCCATGATACAACCCCTCTTTCAGAATCTCTAGAAGACAGGAAAATTCTAGTTTATGTCCAGGACAAACAAATATGTTAGATGTAAATGAATACACAAAAAAATCAGAGAAGTTTAAAGTACGAGGTATCAGAAAAGAAACAGTAAATTCAAAGGGGGCTCTAAACCTGAAATAGCCATGGGGAAAGAAACCCCCCAACCCCCACATGCATTACAAACACACACACACACACACACACACACACACACACACACACACACACACACACACACATTAATGCACACACACTCTAACACAGACAGAGACTGGGAGAGAACCCCCACACACACACAGAGTGTGTGGCATATAGACAGAAATAGGGAGGGAGACAGAGATACAGATAGAAGAGAGTACAAGAGACAAATTGGACAAGGAGCCCAGAGAAATCTTTTCTTTTGTAATATTGTTTATCAATTTTGGAAAACACTGCGGAAATTAATTTTCTTAAAGTAAATATATACCCCGTGAATCTGTTATATATCTACTTGTATCAATACCCATATAGGAAATCCTCTTTAAGTTTTAATATCTTATCTTCTAAGGGTGTGATTCCTCTGGCTCCTCTTGCCTGGGTCACAGTATTAAATTTATTTATCTGCACTATATTATGATTAGATTTGGAGTGTATTTTAAAATGCTTGCCATGTTGCCAAGTTGATTAAATGAATCATATATGACATATGTACATGGAGTGGGACCTTTGCTACCAATATAGTTCTGAAGGAAAAAATCATTATGTAAAATTTTCACAGGGGTGGTTCTTTTATCTGAAAACAATGCTCAATTATTCATCCTAACATAGCCTGGCATTAAGGCTAAACTAATTAATTTAGGGATATGAGATCATACACCATTCATCAGAGCCAAAGAGGAAATTTGATAGATGTAGGTTGTGGTGCAGAATCATTGGTTGATTGCATAAACTCCCTCTGACTCGCTGTATAAGAGATTCGTCAGTTCTGTTCCTTCACAAGCACTAACCTACTTTGGGCTTCTGCAGAAGAGCAAAGATAGGCACCACCATGGTAAAGTTTCTGCTGCTGGCTTTGGCATTTGGTCTGGCTCATCCTCATTCTAAGGTGCATTCACATTGGTCTGTGTATTTGTATGAGGTTCCTCAATAGGATATGTCTGTCGATATGATGCATCACTCAGTTAGCATCCATGCAAGTCCATATTCATGAAATAAGCTTTCTGCCTTTTAGTCAGGTACACTTTTACAACCATAATTCTCTATGATGAAACAAATGAAATAAGGAAATAGTAAGTTGAATTTGCAGAGCATATGTGGTTAAAACATAAGCAGTTCTGTAAAGTATCTGGTCCAAAATGCTCCACTAATTGTGTCATCATACTACTCTGTGATATTCTACATCTCTAGAAACATAATCTTGAACTTATACACAAAATATTAATTATTGATATTTTAGTAAGTTTACATATTTCCAGGGACTGGGACCAGAGATGAGAATACTAACTCACATTCCAATTTCTTGCTTTCTTGTTTTTTTTTCCTTCCTTTCCTGGCTTTTGTTGTTTTTTCAGATTGCAGGAAAATGAAATACCTTTGCCATTGCTGCTAACAATGTGGAGAAGATAGAGGAAGAGAAAGAACTGAGAATCTATGTTTGGGAACTTTCTTGGAATAAGGAATGTACTAAAATGAATGTCACATTTTATGTCAAGTAAGCAAATTTTCAATTGTGTAATCTAAGCAGAAAATTTACGATTCTTGTCATTATGTTGTTAAATTTAGAGGGGAATTTTCTGTTTCTAGTTATGAAATCAAATACCACCTCATGATTATATTACTCCATGGTGGTCTAACTCTGGCCACACACAGTGTTTAGATACTGTCTCCTAATCCATGAGTGTTTCCTTAGAATTCTTTGTTGTTTGAGGACTGTGGTTAAATTTTATGCTCTAATATTACACACTGGAAACTCTTTGTTACACATTTAGGTAAGTCAAAAGGTATATATGAGCATTTAGGTCAAAGGTGAACATGTTATATTATTTGATCAATGATGTCATGAAAATGTCTTTCAGAAATAAGTTACATAAATCTAATTTGCCAGTCCCTTTATTGGATGTTCTATGGTCAAATATTTCTCTTTGACATTTGGATGATTATGTTCAAAGAATGACTGCACAGTACCCAAAAGGTCAAAAACTGCTTAGAACCATTGGCATCTTATTGAAATAGTTTTATGTTTTGGGGTACAAATAAAAGTACTTCAAACACATGAAAATAAATATTATCACTGGACTAGAACGTACAACTTAGCAAGTGGAAATCCTACTTATTTAATATGGAAGTTTGGATGAGAAAGCCTTTGGATTTCATAGCACTTGGCAAAATTGGTATAAATAACTAAAGACATATATGTGAATATAGACAGGATGATATTTTCTAAACAAGCACTAGGAAATTAGAGAAACTATAGATACTATGTTCTTAGCTTTCTACCCTATACATAGATACTATTATTCCCATAAATTCATTATAAAACTTGAAAATAATTCATATAAATACAAAAGTTATAATAATAAACCATGGTACTGTTTAATTTTTAGTGCAAATAACCAATGATCAAAGACAATAATCACTGGGTATAGGCAAGAAGATGGCATCTGCAAAACCCAGTATAAATACAGGATCTGGAAGCTTCCTCTATGAACAAAAACAATGTGGTTGTATATATTTATGCTGATGCTTGAGTCACTCATAAATACACGGATCTAAAAGAATTTTGGCTACTTGAAAAATTGCCAGATTTTTAAATTACTGAGATCTATTACAAAGTCACAGTACTTTTTAGGTTACCTGAAATTAACCCAGAAAAGAACACAATTACCAAAAGATGTGGATATTTCTAACAAAGTATCTCCAAATAGTTTTTCTTCATGAATATTTTTCTCAATAATATTCAGTGTTTTTCTTTCATACAATTTCTAAGTTTGTTATTTAACAAGGCTGTGACTCAGCAATAGGCTTTAAGGGCCTTAAATGTATGAAAATGTCATATCTCGGGCTTTCAAATACTTGTATTACAGACATTAAATGTCATCTTCAATTCATGAAAAATTTAAATTAAAATGTTATTTTAAAGTTTTCATTCCTCTTATTTTGTAGAGACCATTAAATTTATATTAATGAATGAAAATTTTCAAATTTGAAATGCTGTTAGGGGAAAAATCTGTTTAAGAACTTAAGAAAAAATATTTTGGTTTTGTAAAAATGCTAAAGTAATAGCAACACTCTTCAACTGAATTATTCAAAGTTTGTCTTTTACTTTGATCTTACTTGAACAGAGGACACATTCTTCTGCAAGCTTAATGATTTCCTAACTTATCATGAATATTTAAAAGCATTCCCCTAGTAGAAAATGATCAGATTTTCAAGTCCCTTTATTTTTCTTTGAACCACTTTTATCACGTAATAAGTGTCAGTAAGTGGAAGTGCCAATACCCCTCTCTTTTTCACACACATACACATACACCATACACACACATGCACACATACACACAGAGAGGGGGGTTATTATAACTTTTGTATTTATATGAAAGATTGTCAAGTTTTATAATAAACTTATGGGAGTAATAATACAGAAACACATAGACACACTGTCCAAGACACAATATGAATGTCTGATAAACTCAGTGTTTATCCTTTAATTTTTCATAAACAATCATATAAGAACATGATTTTTATGTGTATTACTACTAATTAGTCTGGTGTACTTTTTTGCACATGTATGCATTTGCCTGCCAAGTGTTACAATTCCATATCAAATTTTACACTTTTATGAAATATGACAAGTAGGTTTTAGGATCTGGTTGAAAGGGGAAGGAATATAAAAAAGAGTGGTCCCACAACTCTTGACATAAGGAATTTATATTAAAAAGGGAAAGTATCTGTAATTATGAATTAATATCAGGTTTTAAGAGCTGTAATGATTGGTCACTGTATTATGATGAGATATGCAAAATTAATGTCTAGATGAATAGCTTTCCACATGTGTTATATGATAGTGAATAAGAGACAATTACTAGAGTCAGGTTTAGAGTTATGTTTAGCAAGCAGGTGACATCAAACAAAAGAAAAATGAGTAACACTGAACTTCGAAATATTTTCATTTTTACAGTTGAAGGCATGAATACATTTAAACATGTGTTTGTAACACCAAAGAACATAGTCTTTACCAGTGGATAGATCCAGCCTGGAAAAAAAATTGATTTTTGTTGTTGATAAGAATGGTAGTTGATTTTCTGAAAAAGTAGCAAAAAGTATGGCTCTGAAAATAAAGCTTATATTTGATTCCCTTCATCCTAAATACAGTATCCACTGGGATTGAAATCTGGGGTCTCTTGACCACCATATTTACATCTAAAACTTTTGCTTTCATTTCACATACTTTGTTTAAGAAGTTTTGATTTTGAGGCAGAGAATTGTGAAATGTGCCTATGATACCAAGACACATGGAGCTGAGGCAGGATGATCCTGAGTTTCAAATGCCAGATTCAGCTACATATTTGAAATCATATTTGAAATAAGCTAATTTTAAATACTGCTTTTCAGGTAAGAACAATAATTTTGAAACAAAAAACCTTCATTCTGAGAATGTGAAGATGTGTGCCACTACTTAAGAGTCCATTCTGCTGTTGCAGAGAACTTGATATCAATTCCCAAAACTTACATGGGTTCCCTCACTGCCACCTGCATCCAACTCCAGAGGATAAGAAATGTCTAGGAACATAATTTGTGTATCATACGCACACCTAAAAGAATAAAAATAAGTCTTTCATTTGAAAATTTTACCTTCTGATTCAGAAAATTCCTAGAAGTTTAAACTAAACCTTAGGAGGCTGATTCAACAATCAATTTATAGCTTGTTACCCATAGTTGTATTTTGCAATTTGCTTTTTTAGGGGTTATACTGGTTTAGTTAGATGATGTCTAACAAAACAAAAGCCTATTGCTCACTTTTCAAAAATTATTCAGAAAACAAAACAAAACAAAACAAAAAACTCACCTGCGAGGGAGCTTTTTGTAACAGGCCTACAGAGCTTTGTAAGCAACTAGAAATAGGTTTATCTCTGCATTTGGGACTTTTTATTTTCACATCTTTTTCTGCAAAGCATTTCTAATACCAGGCTGGAAAGCTGAAGGCTGAGTGGTGTGGTAGGGCTGCATCTTTTTATTTTCATAGCTTTTATACTCTATATCCCAAAAGCTCCTTTACACAAGACTATCCTTTGTTGTCTATTATCCACCATCAACAGGGCATCTGAAATTTATCCTACATAAATTAAGGAAGCAATAAGCAGAAAAGGAGAGCAGAGCCTTCCATAAAGGCAGCAAAGGCAAGTCTCCAAGAGAGTAACTCTTAAGTTACTCTCTGGTTTCTCCCTGGGGCTCCGTATTCAGCTCATCTTAACCTTCCTGTCTCCCTACCTCCTGGCATGATCTAGGGTCTCTGGGTTCTAAGGCATTTCGGGACTGACTTTGGAATGGCAGATCAACTCTGTATTTTCTCATGTTTCTTGTACTGTGTCCAGCATCTGTCAATGGCTTAGCCTATATAAATCTCTCTGTTCTTAAGTACTGAGAAAAATTTAGTCAGATTTAATGTAGGGGGGCCCTGACAAGTATTTTTCAATTATGTTACACATATACAATATTCTATGAATATACAAGAAGTTTGGCCATGGCCACATATGCACAACCTCTCCTAGACACATAAATAAAATATGTATCAAGTTAATGATGATGACTTAAGAAAACAGGGTTCATTCTCTAAAAATTTTTACCATCATTTGTAACTTATTAAAAATATTTCCCAAGGCTTTCTAGTATATATTTGGAGTTTTAAAGTGAATTCATGTGGTCTTGGTAAAGGCAGAGTATGATACAGCACACCATCCTTCGAACAACTCTGATTTATGATATTTCCAGGTTTTAGCCATGGGAAGCATGAAAATATCCTAAGCATAGCTTATAACACAGGAAATGGAGTTTGATCGGTCAAGTGTTTGCCCAGAATGCAAGATGTTCTAGAATCATTCCTCACCACTGCCTTAGCTGGACTTGTTGCCTTGAGGCTTTTATCCCATAACTCAGAGTAGGAGCTAAAAGGATTTGAAAAACATTCTTATGTGTAAACTTAGTTTTAAGTTAGCATGGAATGTCTGACACCCTGTACTAATATATGCATATATATATATATATATATATATATATATATATATGTGTGTGTGTGTGTGTGTGTGTATATATAAGCAAGTATATTAAAGTTAGTAATATTAAAGTTAAGCATAATAATCAAAACACCATTATTTATTTGTTTATTTTGGATTTTATTAAGAGATGGTTTCACATGATTTGGGCTGGTTTATATCACCTGATCAACTATTCATTCCTCCACTACCTCAGTGCTACCATCACAAGCCTCTGTCACATTGCCTGTTTGTTATTATATGAGAGCTTCACCTACTCATATTCCTCTCTATTCTTGAAAACCATGATTACATGATTTAAAGACTACCAAGTGAGGTTTCAAAAGAGAAACCTGAAATGGGATTTGCAGTCTTCAGTATGATGACATTATTGTATTTTCAAAGTTGAAATTTTCAAGGGAAATTTGAGGTCAGAATGGGGTGCATCTCTGTGGTACTGTATATTCATCAGTTTCTCTAAGGACAACTGAAATAGTTCACAAAGTGAACCTTGAGCTTTCTGTCTTTAAGTACATACTCTAGATTCTACAAATTCACCCATCTGGTTTCTCATATAATGTTACATTTGAGCTTCAGTATATAAAATTTAATGCAGCCTTAATGATTAAAACTTCATTTAATACAATACATAGATTACTAAGACTTTATCATGTATTACAAATGGATTAATTTCCCTATGCAATACAGACACTTTTACCAGTGCCACTATTCTCCTTGAAGAAGAAAAAAAAGTCAAGACTTTTTCAATACTTTTTCAAACTAATGCTTATTACTAGCATGTTGCAGAAATTTGTCTGTTGTTCTCAACTGATTCCTTACCCAACTGCCTTTTACCTCATTTTCTGTCATGAAATCATCACAAAATTGGTATTAAATTATTTACTAATATGTTTATTTTTTCAAAAAATTTTAAGACTAAAGTTTTCAAATGAAAAACAAAATCTTACTATATTGAAAATCCTCAGACAATGTAATCTTTCCAATTTGCATGAGAACATCATATTTTTTATTTTTCTTAAATTAATACCAATAACTAGGGGAATGGCATATTATATAAATATATAAATTCCATTAAAACTAGATAATATTTAAACAGCACAAAGAGCAGTCAGTCACACATGACCAGAATGAAAAATAAATGTTTTTCTTTAAATTAATGTTGAAATAAAATATATCATCTTAGAGCCCTCAAATATCAAGTCCTTTTTTTGTACCAGATTCTCATATATAAATGCTAACCAATTACCTAGTCATTCAAGTTTAACTCAAATATGAATAGCTGAATTGTTATCTGCCTTGTCCCACTTTTTTCAATCTTCTATTGTAAATAAATACAGTATGCCAATTTTCTTTGCCCTTGGAGCAAAAGTATATGTGCATGATGACTCCAATATGTCATTTCCCCCACTTAATTCTGGAACATTAAGTCAATTAATTTATTCATTGATTTCTCTGTGTGATAAGAAAACCATAATACTCCTACATGTTTTTTCAGTGCTCAAATCAAAGAAACCTTCCATGTCTCTGTATATTTGCTTACTTTTAATGATCAAAATACATTGCTTTATTTATGTCATATCCCATTATATATGTTTTTACTTTAAAACAATGTTAATAGTAAGATACCTTAAATACATACTTTCTTCTGCTTTTTGAGGATTAAAACAACAGTAGTAAATGTACTAAATGAGAAATCCATAGGATGAAATAAAATATAATAGTAATATAAAAGATGCGTTTCTAAGGATACATTTTATCTTTTAGAGCCCTATTTCATTTTTCCTAAGTTTTATTGTATGATGTTATCAGGCAGCTACTGAATAAATCATATCTAGTTTGATATTCTATAATTCAATTGTATCATTTATCTTTTCCCTTTCTACCCTGCAAACCATCCCACGTACCCTTCCCTGTTCTCTTTCAAACTCACAGCCTTTTTCCTTGTCATTACATGCATATATGCATATGCATGTATATTAAATATAACCTTTTAGTCTGCAAAGGTTCCTTGTATATATGCTTTCCCCTCTGGCCATTTTCTATGAAATAACCAATTGGTTTAAAATTTCTTTATTCAGGCTTAAAAGTAGAACAGTAGAAAAGGGAGGTAATGCCTACTTCTGGAAATCCAGGTAACTATTCAGGACTAATGACTAGTGATGAATTTTGGAAGAAAATCTGTAACTACCACTTTACTAAAGCAGAATAATCACTAACAACAATCTAATTATTTTCTTAAATGGGGAGATAAGTACTGTATTCACCCTTAAGCAAGAAAATTTCTCTTGGCAACAGATGGAGACCACTACAGACAGCCACAACCAAACAATGTGCAGTTATGAAGTCCAAACCTCTCTCTGACTTTTGGTGGCTGATCATTTACTAATGCTTTGGCAAAAGGTAAATTCTGTATTGTAAAAATCCCTTTCTTTGCAGGTGGAAATAAAGCTATTCTCTATACTTTTCTGATTATTTTTCTGTTAAACTTTTTATATTTTATTCAGCATATATCTCTGTGCCCTACTTTATTAATGTGCCTTTATGTATATTTTTATTAATAGAAAAAGTTGGGGAAAGCATTCAGAAGGAATAATTGGGAAGATAGGAATAACCATATCTTCCTTTTCAAACTTTATATATATATTTAATATAAGTATATATATACTTAACATATACAACATAGTTACATTACACAATATTTCATAAATATAACTTTATATTATTTTGAACAATTTTAAATCAAGGATATTCAATTTGTGATATATATTATCTCATGCTGTGACATTAATTTTCATCTATAATTTCTTTGCCTCATTATTCTTTTTTCTCTACTATTAAATTGGATTCTTTCCTCATACACTATATTCTGATTATACTTTTTTCTTTTTCTACTCCTGTAATGTCCTCCATACCTCCAATCTCATCCAGATCCATTCCTTTTCTGTATTTAAATGTAAAAGGACAGACTTCAAGGAGATAAAAAGCAAACATAGCAAACCTAACCAGTTGAATTTTGACACAGCAACAGAAGAGGAGACAAATAATCCCAAAATCAGGTATGAGAATCAGAATTGTTTTCAATCAAGAGTCCCTTAAAAGTACTAAACTGAAATATATAATATATATGCAGAGTATCTGGTACAGATCTCTGCAGACCCAGTGCTTGCTGCTTTAGTCTCAGTGATCTCATATGCATCTTGTTAATTCAGAGAACAGTATTCTGCTATTCTCCTATGTTAACTCAGTCTCTTACATTACTTTATTTTATAGTATTAACTTTGTAAACCTTAAGCCAATGATAACCCAGAAGTTAATAATGCTAAAATTCATGAAGATATTTTCTATCCCACATGACAACACCTGCTATATATTCCCAGGTCACACATTTCTATATGATCCATCTACCATTATTTGACCAATTGCCTCTTACTTATAACTTTCTTTCTCTTTTATCTATATACAACCGACTAAAAGCAATGACTAGAAACTAAATATATTGTGCCTTGTAATTTTATAAAACAAAAAGTTAAATGCATGTATGCTGAACTTACCCTCATTATCAGATAGTGGCAAGTCCCAGAAGTGTTTTTCTTATTGATTTGGTGGCCAAGAAATGCAGAGATATCTACAGTCATGGTAGAATGGTTTATGTATACACCCTAAATAGGTAGAGCAACCTAGCAATAGCAATCATGCATTGCTTCATTAAATGGTATGTAAGAAGGCATCAAGGATTAGATGGCTTCTATCAAGCTTCAAAGCTGACTCTGATACAATAAAGTCAGTCATGTTTTGCCATAATGTAACTGAGCGCATTCCAATTCCATTCCCAGGGGATTCATCCTGTCTTGTGAATACATCTGAAAGTACCATATTTATCATATTTTTGTGCTCTACTCCACCACATTTTTAATGGAGTGTCCTATTACACTCTGATTTTAATACTTTATCTTTTTCTAATCCCATGCTTCTCTTAGATAAATACTACTATTTGATTGTTAGGCCTTGAACTCACAGAAATACAGAAAGATCTCTGTCTCTTGAGTGATGGGATTAAAGGCATGATTCAGTACTCTCTACTCCTCATGTATAGACTGTGGGTGATTTTATTCTCTAATATTCCAGGCTGAATTTATTAAATATAAAATGTACCACAACAAATAAACCATTTTCTCATTCCTCCAAATGGATAACTACATTTTTGAGCTACATGCTTAGATTTTTCATACCAAGAGTTCTAGTATTGGTACTGCAGTCCTGCATTGTTACTTCTCTTACTGCTGTGATGAAATACATTACAAAAGAAATACATACATCAAATATATCAGTGATCAAAAGATAGAGCAAAGGTTGTCTTTTAATAAAGTAAAAATTAGTAACTTTTCTGTGAGTGAAAAACAGAGATAGGCAGAGGAACATCACTTAATGTTTCACATAATTTAGGAGTAGCCAACAGTAGCCCTCTTTTAGATTAGACAATGATTATATTTGAAAAGGGAAGAACAAACTTTTCTAAAGAAAATAGACCTATAGAATTAACAATACAAAAAGTTAGTCTTTAATACATGAATTATCTTCCAAAAATTATCAGAAAAAATATTCAAAAGCTTTGAAACTGTTCTGAGGCAACTAAATGTAAAAAAAAATATAATTAAAAGAAGAAGCAGTCAAAGTTATCAAATCAAAGATAGAGTTGTAAAATTATCCAAATCAAAATGATACTGGAAATGAAAAGTTCAATAAGCTAAATAAAACCCTCATTTACAATATTGATGCCTTATCAATAGAATTGATCATGACACACATAGAATGAGCAATTAAAACAATGTAGAGTAATTTCATCACTTAATGAAGGACAATGAAAATAGAAAAGAGAAGAAACTGGTATTAACCCCTAAAATCCTATCTATCATATTAGGTGTAGAACAGAAAAACAAAACAAAACATGAAGAATATTTTCAATATAACATGGGAGAAAATTATTCAAAATAAAATAAAGAGTTACCCATGCATGTTCAAAACACTAACATAACTCAAAATTGACCATGACATAAATAAACTCCTTATAAGAGTGAAATATTATATTTTAAATATTAAATCACAGATTAAAAATGATATTGAAATCTACAGGAGGGAAAGGACAATTGAACTAAAAAGATAAGGCCATCCAAATGTCATCTTATCATATGAAAGAAAGTTATAAATACAAAAATGCCTGGAAATAAAAATACTCTAATTTTTAAAAGACAAAATTTTCCACACAAAATGTTACACTGTACTAAAATAAATATTAAAATTGAAGAAATGAAGTATTTTCATGATTAAAGTAGACTAAAGAAATATATTACCACTATGGCAGCTCTATGGTGGATTTTGCTCAAAAAATGTCAATCAAATCTAATATATCAAATAGAGGACAGGCATCCAAAAAAATATTTCAAAAATCACAAAAAGTAAAGCAAAGACCTGACAGAGATGCATACTCATTGTTTAATAATAATTCTTCACAATAATGTTCTTAATTCCCTAGTAAATGGATATTCACTGGAAAGCTAGAATAGAGAATAATATTGTGAATTTAGCTTTCTCCAAGGAATTCATCTTCCAATCATAGAAAGATACTTCCCTATGGGAAAACAAATAAAAATGGTAAAAATTATTTTAAGAAAATAAAATAAAAACAAGTAGGTATATTTATTACAATATCTCAAAACCCAGAGTTTAAACCAAAACTGTTTGAAGAAATAAAAGGGTCACTCTATGCTTATTAAAGTAATAATTAATGCTAAAAGTATGTTGTTATTGTATGCATATATTCACTACAACATGTGCAGTACATTTTATTTTAAAAACTATTCGATATAAAAACATAAATACCAGTGAAGACATAGATAAATACCAATATGGTGACAATGTCTGTGTTTTAATGTCCAATTTTTAAAAATTAAATTTATTCACTTATTTTATAAAAGGAGAGAGAGACGGAGAGAGAGAGTGAGAGAGAGAGAGAGAGAACCTTGTATCTCAGAAGAGATACTGGACATTGACATACAACTGAACTTTTAAGATTATGGTTAGCTTCATTTTGAGATGAATATGTGTTTCATTATTGAAATCCATGGTATGGGGTACATTATTGTGATTGAAGGCTTTTCAAGGCTTGTTATAAGAGAAAGAAAATGAAAACTTAAAATAAAAAATTCTTATTGTTGATATGTAATAAAGAATGTCCTTGAAAATGGAACCTTATTATTTTTCTATTTTCCAGATGAAATTAAATATGGAGAAAAAATTTACACAATATATGACAACATATCCCATAGATAGGAGTCATAGTCTAAGTAAAATTGAGAAATAGATTAGTCAGCAGAACCATTAAATTTTCTGCTATTTTCCCCTGATATTATAAGATCTTAAGAGCCTAAGAAATGTGTTTTCCATTGCCATGCCATTTCTACCTCAACATGATGAACTGTATTGTAGTTGTATTTTTTTGCTATGATAAAGATCATGAAAAATTCAACTTATAAAGGAAAATATTTAATTTGTTTATTGTTTTAGCATTTGAGGTGATGGTGGCAGGAAAAAAAGGAACACATTGCTGATATCTTGATCCACAGCAATGAAGTGGAGAGACCTAACAGAGAATGGCATTACATTTTGAACTAATGAAAGATTTTTTAAAAGTGATTTTGAAACTTCAAAGTCCATTGCCAGTGACAAACTTCCTCTAATAAAGCCACCCCTCCTCCAACAAGGACACATCTTCTAATCCTTCCAAAACAATTTCACCAACTGGAAAATAATTATTCAAATATATGAGCATATGGTCTCCATTCTCATTCAAACCATCACAAGTATATCCCATCAATATGTTATCCCAAATAAACTCTTCATTCCTATGCTGCTTCAGTACCATAGTAATCATACAATATAGAAAAAAGCATGCAAATATAACTTCAGAAGGAGTCAGGGAATATGCAAGAACCATAAAGAGAAATTTTACTATGTTGGTAGATGTCCTTTGTCTTTTTTAAAAGTTCAGAACAAAATAGTTTGTGGAAAATCTGAACTGACTATATAAAGTAAGTTTGAATGCTCAGCAATAAACCAATGGTTGCCTATCATAAAAATTTACATCTTTTAAATATTTTCTTTTGAGGCCTGATGTATGGTATATCACATTATGTTTCTAAAATAATAAGCTTAATCATAAGATTAGATTAGGTGGGGATGAATATCTTGTCACCTGTGCCAGCATTAAATGAATGGCCACATAATAGTGGTCTATCACAATGATTTTTATCTCCACATCTAAAATGATAAATGATGTATTTAAGTATATGAGAGCAAGACTGTTCTAATTCAAACTCTCACAGATGTATTTCATCAATCTATGGTCTCCAAAGTAATCTTTATCCCTATTCTGTGTCAGTCATACAATACATCACAGTAATGATACAAAAAATTAGAAGCTCACAAGAAAGGACCTCAAATAACAATGTCAATTATGACATTTTGCAACAGTTAAAATAGTTTTTAGTAATCCAGATATATTTGGTGTATCAGAGTGACTATTTTACTTAGCTTAGTAAATATGTATGTGATTTTTGAATGAAATTCTTTTCACAAGATCTTTGTTGTTTCTTGAAACAATTTAATCATGCAAAAAAGTAAGAACAGCTTAACAGATCACATATATCATAAGAAGGGAAAGGAAAGGAATGCCAGAAATTTGGTGTGTGGTATCTCAACTTCACAGGGGAGGGGACAATTGATCTTGAAAGAAATGGTGATTTATATGTGATTCTGATTTCATGGTCAAGAAGATATAATTCAAAATTCCCATCCTGTTGACTTTTGTGCAAATATGAAAAGCAAAAATTAAAACATGGTTATAAATAAAAGATTTAATCACTGAGTGTTTGTGAATACAAAATTAAAATGAAAAATACAGGGTTTAGAGTAGCAGTGTACACAAATGGTTCCCTTCCTAGAAATCACCAAGACCTTGTACATGGACTCCATAAGAGCACTGTCTACAGTAAATAATGTAACCCCACATGAAAATTTAGAATGAGAGGTTTCAAACAATATTTTAAGAAGATCAACATGCTGGTACAATATCTGTGACAGATAATATTTCCAAATCATGAGAAAGGTACAATTCTTCAAATGGTATGTATTTTCTTGATGTAATATTACACAATATAGAAAGTATTAGTAATTCTGAATAAGACAAAATTTCTTCATATTGTTTTATAATAAAAATGATCTATCCTTCATTTTTAACACTGTAATATTTTCAGATTTAAAAGACCAATAACATTCTCTCTTGATTTTGCATACTTTTGAGTTCTTTTTTCTTTGTCACATATTGACTTCTAATTTTATATGTAATAAACACAAAATTATTCTAACACCAAGATTATTAAGCATGGCTGTAGTTTCTACTTTCCTTTGGACAAGTATCTGTAAAATATGTGTGAGTGGGTTCAGAAGTGATAGAAATGTTATAGAAGTATAAGAACAACTCCCCAAATATTATTTCTGGAAATAACAACTGAAAGATAACATATGATTAAATGTCTGAATTGGGAATCTTACTCAGCAGATAGATAGGAAGATAGGTAGTTAAATAGATAAATGAAAAATAAATATATAAATGATAATTTTATTATATATAATTATGAATATGCATCCATATACAGATTTTTATATATGCATATATTTTAATAAATATCACCAAAATGAACTGTAGTTAACTGTTAACAGACAATCTCAAATATTTTCTGATAGAATGTGTTGTACAGCAGCAAATTACTCAAGGTTATTACATTGCTCAGTATTCAAAGCTCCGCCCTTTCTTAAATTGTATGAATGACAATGTCAGTTACATTAACAGTAGAATTCTTCAAAACTTAAATTTCTTCCTTAGTGTTCCATCATGATATGCAATATAAAAATACAAACTTCTACAAATTCATCTACCTGGGTAGGTGAATAAAACCAATAATAATTATCCCCAAGTTCAAAGGACACCCTTGATGCAATCTAAATAGTGACATCAGATCCAATTTCAGTGTTATATGATACATCAAAAAATTGCTTCTCTAGAGAATGCACTTATTTCTATCTTCTCCACTTTCAAAAACAGAACAACAGAGAGTCAGGAATGCCTGTCAATGAAACTTTCACATTTCTCCAGAATCTTATGTCTTAATTAATATTACACACTTGATAAAATGCCATTCAAAATGATCTAAAATTTGGGAAAAAAATATTTGCTTCATTTTTTTTGCTGGTGAAGTAACAAGAATATAAACTCTTCTAATAAGCTCCCCCATTGTTCCTAGTCTTTAATGACCATGCAATTCAACTTATAATATAATGTAATAGCTGGTCCTTTCAAATTTTGTATTGTCATTTAGTGAAGAGGAATTTGAAAATTCCATAATGCTGCATGAGTTGGTTTATGAAATCTGACTTTATCGTCTTTGCAGTGTGATACTTTTGCTACTGTTTTAAAGAATCCACTATCATTCTGATAAAAAACATCAATTTTGTTTCCAGGTTGGCTGTATGTGCATTCTTATTGATAAAGATTATATTCTCTTGTTGTATCCATAGGTTTAAATGTATCATCATCTTCAACTATAAAATTCAACTGGAAATATTTTAAAACTCAGCGTCACTCATTTGATGCCATCTGATTGCTAAATATTAATATAGACCATGACTCTAGCATTCATTCCTGATTTACTATCACATGACACGTGTGCAAAGCTATTTCTGTATTCATTCATTTTGTATATTCCATAGTAATACTAGGACCCATCATTCTGGCTCTTAAAATCTAATAGTGAATCCTAATTAAAATAACTTTCTTTTTCTCTGAATTCCTTCTGTCAAGACTTATGGAACCACTCTCTTGGGTATTTTCCCCTTTCAAACAAATCCCAAAGTCTACTTGTCAGTGAAATGAAAATTTTGTGTCATATCATTATACTACCTGGTGGCCAAATACATAGAAGTACAAAAATTATACTGTAACAATACAACTAAAATAATTAATACCATGAAAGGGACTTGTTGGGTGGGGAGGGAAAGTTGACAAGATTGAGATGGCATCAAAGAGGATTGTGGGGATATGTTTCAAATTTAATTTAAAAAAAACAGTCTGTGATAGCAAAGGGATTTACCCACAGTTAGTCTAGGAGGACCATAGAGTGGTAACTCACACTTTAATCCCAGCACAGGGAATAACCAGGAGTGGTGACCTACACCCTTAATCCCAGCAAATCTGAATTAGTGGTAAATTTAGTTTACAGAAGGAGTTCCAGGCTCCCAGGCAGGCAGTGGTGGTGCCACACCTTTAATCTTAACCTGGATGTAAAACAACTGGGTAAAGAGGGTATCTAAGTCAGGCACAGAAATAAAGAGCAGGAAGTAGAAGCAAGGCTAAGGAAGCTGGAATATAACTGAGTGATTTTTGACTGTGGTATTTCCTTTCTTTTATGTCTCAGCCTTTCCCTGAGATCTGGCTCTGCCTTTCCTTTATTAATGAAACAAAGGATTATCAGAATACTTTATGTATGTAGTCAATGCCAAAAACCATTTGAAATAACATGTTACTTGAGAGATCCATGACCAACTAGTTTTTGAAAAATGAGAAAGAGTCATGGAGTATAAAATAAAATTTGAAATACTGAGACATTGCATATTCACTTTGACAGACCTGGGACTCTGAGCCACATAAACTCTTTCTTCCACAAAATGACCCAGTCTTCTATTTTGGAAACTCATGGAATGTGTGTGTTCACCAAATTCTTAAAATATAAAAATAACAGTGGAAGTGACACAGTTTCTTAATCTCTTCTTCATGTGTTTGTTTTATGTTAACTGTCAATAAGAATAAATGAAGAATCATTACAACAGAATACACGTGCTGTAATAATTAACATTTATATATATGTATAAACATTCAACTATTTCTCCAGTGTGCCTCAAGTTCTCAGTATCTAAAATTTTGATAATGCTTCTCTCTCTCTCTCTCTCTCTCTCTCTCTCTCTCTCTCTCTCTCTCTCTCTCTCTCTCTCTCTCTCTCATACGGTAAGCAATGCAGAAATTCAGTGATGATTTTCCTAAAACAATTTTCTGTATCCCACATCCAAGATTTTCAAGCTCCATGAAAACAGTTCTCCTAAAACTTTTCCGGGTTTGACCATAAATATAGAAATATCAGGTATTCTTGGAAATATTTTTATGTACTATGGGAAATGACTCAGAAGTTTCCGATTAAATATATTAATTTTTTACACAAATGTTTATCAAAATCATTCCACAAAAATATACACCAGCAATATGCTCCTTAACATTTTTAATAAAAATATTGCTAATATTCCCAAATAGATAACAGAATTTCGACCGAGCTACAATAAAATAGATACATGCTTAGTGTTCAGTATGCACTGTGGTTTAAACATCACCAAAATGATTTTATTATGATGGTTAAAAAAAAGCATGTTCTTTCATTTTCAGGTGAAAATCATAACAAATGTATTTCATCTCAGACTACCCAACCTCAAGCATTATTATCAAACTTTGGATTCTTCTATGCCAAATTCAATTATTATTTATTCAGGATGATTTCAAATCAAAGATTTATTTTATTATATTCTTCTTTATCATATTTTTTCTTTCTATATGGAAGGAACTTCTCCTGGACATTCCCATTCTCCTTGTTGGAATAAAAGTATATACATTCTCTATTTATACTCTATTGTTGTTTCATAGTTCATAATATCTACATGTTAATAAAATATACTTCCTTCCCACCACTTTTTGAATCTGAGATTAAAACCCTCCAATGTCCATATACTCTGGATTTAATATGATCAGTTTTTGTAAAGAATCTTCAGCTTTTCTTCTTAAATACATAGATCCATAGTTCACCTGGACATAGCTCTAGTGTACTGGGGAATATTTTTCATTGAAGATTATTCCCCTCAAAATAATATAACTCTTGTTTACCAAAAAAAATATTCTAGATAACAATTTAAAGCTCTATTCTTTGCATTTCCACCACACAGTATATATTTAAAATTCCAAATTAATATCTATATCTTGGACCCCATGTATTATAAAAGAGATTTGAATTCTTTTTTAAAAAATACTAAAGATTAAAGAGTAAATGTGAGTTGAACCAACCATGAGAATCTGAAAATTAAATATTCTTTATATTTAGTTGAGTAACAAATCACCTCAGAATCTCTGACTTCAGCAGTTCCTTGTGGCTAGGTAATTCACCTCAGCTGTTCAGATTGAGGTCAAAGTAGTGTAGTTTTTAAATTTTCCCTTCTTTCTTCATTATCCTTATGGGATTAATGTACCAGGAAATTGCCTGTGCCTTGTCTTGAGTATAAGCATATTCACAAACTTACTTAAAGATTGGGTTTTCTGAAATGCCTTATAGAACACTAAGTAAATTCATTCATTCCAATTCCCTTGTTGGAACCTATACTCACAAAACAGTCATATGGCTTCATCAAATTTTTGCTATTAATTTTAATAGTGAACTATTAATTTTTTAAAAAGTACTGAATAGTGACAGAGAAAGAAGAGGAATATGGTATAGTTCAGAAGGAGGAAAGGTTAAAAATAATAATGTGATTATAATATAATACCATGAAATTGAAGAAATAATACGATTTGACAATTTTTAAATAATATCTGTTATGAATATAATTTTAAGTTTATCTTGAATAGTCTGAAATCTCTTTCATTTCACAAATAATCTCTCTGATTTTTATTTTATATTAATCTTATGAGTGATGTGTTAAGGGATTATATTGATCTTTTATTCATGATTTAACCACTTTATAATCAGATAAAGAGAATGATCACAGAGTAATAAGGACCAAATATGAGAACCTTATAGAATAAAATGCACTCTAAGAGCCATCACTCTTTGATCAAAGAATTTTACTAAGGTTTGTGAAGAAGGAGGAAACTCCAGGCAATACTTTGACAAGAAAAATTATACATATGATAATAATTGTCTTTATTTTGCAAGTTTGGCTCTTAGATTCATATATCCAAGACTGTACACCATATTTTCCTCCTTAGTTTCTTTTGTTTATTCTTGTCTTTGTGGTAATTTTCACAATATAAATTTGTTAGACACTTGCTTCATGACCAATATATATGAGTAAAATAGCTGTTGGGAGTTACTCAGCTAGAATTATGAATGTATAGATATGGGAATATCTTAAATAATCTTAAAATTTGTAATGAAATATAAATGTAAATGATTCACAACAAAAAGAAAAATAGCATATTTAATATGGAAAAGATCAAATGAATCACACTCAATTAATATAACAATTCTCATCTTTTTTGCATCAAGCCCCACCAGCCTGCCTTACCATAAATGTCTTTCATTCACCAAATCATTCAAATTTATAGTCTTTACATTCATTATTATTGTTACACACAAAACACATACAAAACACACACAAACATATATATATATATATACATACACATACACACACACACACACACACACACACACACACACACACACACACATATATATATATATATATATATATATATTTGGAAAAACATGCAAACATGGAGGGAGACTCAATGAATTTGTAATGTGAAACCATTTAGTTTGTAGGGTTCATTCAACAGCAAGTAAATTGAAAACAGAAATTAAATATAAACCCAATGTGAAATTCACTCCTTCAGTGTTCTTGCACATGACTCTCCAGTAATCACATTTCCAATAGATTTTATTACTACAAATATAATTGGTTTCACTGGAGTATCTGATTTAAATGTCTTAGTAAATATTTATGTGTTTTTTGAATGAGATTTTTTCACATCTTTGTTGCTTTTTGAAACACTTTATTTAATCATTTAAAAAAGTTTGAACAGCACATAGATCATAAGAAGGGAAAGGAAAGGGAAGTAGGAATTTGAAATGTGATATCCTGATTTCACAGGAGAGGGAAGAATTCACTTAGATAGATATAGTGATTGATATGTGATACTAATTCTATATTCAAGAGGATAACATGAGTAATGCTCATACTGTTGACATCTGTGCAAACATGAAAGGAATAAAATTAAGCATATTTTAGACAGAAAAGAATCCATCATTGAGTGTACATGAATGCAAAATTAAAATTAACAATACATAGTATAAGGAAGGCATCATGCAAAAACAGTTTCCTTTGTGCATATTCAATATTTTATGCTTTGGATTCTATAGGAGCACAGTATACAGTAAACAATGACATTCTGTGGCACTATGTGAAAATTTACATTGAGACGTTTCAAAGAATATAGTGAGAAGATCAGCATGCTTGTACCATATCTCTGGAAAATAATATTTAAAATTCATAATTCAGATAATATTTTTCAAATGATGAAACACTTTTTCTTGTTATAATATTCCTCAATATAAAAATATTAGAAATTAAGAAAAAGATAAAAGTTTATCATATTATGTCATAAATAAAATTATAATATTTATCATTTTTGTCACTGTAAGAGTTTTAGCTTTAAATGACAAGTGTCTTAATTTTTCCTACTTCTACGTACATTTTTCTTTGTCACATATTTATTTTTAATTTTGGAGTTAATAAACAAAGTTCAAGATGAGCATATATTCTGATCTACTCACCTACAGAAGATATTTACTTAGGACATGTATCTGGAAAAGAACATGAGTGGGGTAAGGAGTGATAGAAATATTACCATAAGAATAGAAGAAGTAGTCCTCAAAGATTATTGTCATAAATAAAAACTGAAAGGTAGCATATAACTAGATATTATCTGACTCAGGAATCTTTTAAGTAGATAGATGAATAGATAGATAGATAGATAGATAGATAGATAGATAGATAGATAGATAGATAGATAGATAGATAGATATTTATACATACATATGTTTATGAATATGAATACATATACATAATTATATATATGTATAAATATATTTATAAAAACTATTATAGAACAATGATTGAGGTTAACTGTAACCAGAACATGTTTTCTGACGGAATGCCCTGTTCCTAGAAAATGCCTCAAGTTTTTCATGTTGTTCAGAAGTCAAAGGCTCACCCTTTCCTACATTTTGGAATCACAGTATCAGAGACATGTTAAGTAGATTTCTGCAAAATTAAATTTTTCTTACTGTCTAGAAAGATATGCAATGGAAAAATCCAAACTTATTCAAAACCATCTACCCTGGTTGGGCCAAAAAAAATCGATAATAATCGTTCACATGTTCCGTGGACACATTTAAGGTAGTCTAAATGGTGATATGATATCACATCTCAGTGTTTTATGATGCATCAAAAATAATAATAACATATGTCTCTATAAAATTTACACATCTCATTCCTACCAAAAACATAAGAGTAGAGAGTAATAAATTTCTGTCAGTGGATCTTTCACATTTCTCTGGAAGCTATATCCTAGAGTATATTGTAAACTACACACTTGATCAAATCACATTTGAAATGGTCTGAATGTGAGGAAAATAATGTTTGTTCCATTTTTTCTAGTAAGAACTCAGGAATATAAACTCTTCTAATAACTTCCCCCATTGACTCTAGTCTTCAATGACCATGGTACTCAAATAATAATATGGTATAAACTTTAGTCCGTACAACAATTGTATTGTAACTTAATGGACATGAGTTTGAAAACCTTATGACACTGTGTTTGAAGTGGGCATTAAAACTGACTTTATCCTCATTTGCAGAGAGACAGTTTTTCTGTTATTTCAGAGATTCCACTACCATTCTTACCAACAACAAAAATCAGTTTTGTTTCCAGGCAGATCTATCCACATTCTTACTGGTAAAGACTAGGTTCGTTGGTGTTACACACACAGGTTCAAATGTATTATCGCAGTCAACTGTAAAAATGGAAATATTTCAAAACCCATTGTCACTCTTTTTTTTTCTGTGTTTGACATCACCTGTTTGCTAAACATATATATATATATATATGCTAAATCAAGCAATAATTACTTATTCACAATCATATATGATATGTGTGCAAAGCTATTCCACTACTCATTCATTTGCATATCTCATCATAATAAGTGACCAATCATTCCAGCTTTTCAAACCTTGTAGTGAATCCTAAATACAGATATTTTCCTTTTGCTCTGAATTCCTTTTGTCAGGACTTGTGGGACCACTCTGTTGGGTATTCCTTCCCTTTTCAACCAGATCCTAAAGCCCACTTTTATATTTAATGAAAGTGTAAAATTTGATGTTATACCATTTTTACACTTGGTGTACAAATGTAAAAATGTACAAAAGAGATTATACTAATTAGTAATATACATAAAAGTTACCATCTTGTAAGGTTGTTGATAGAAAAGATGGAAACATGAACATTTTGAGTTTATCTGACATTTATATTGTGTGTCAGTTTGTGTGTGTGTAGCTGTGTGTGTATTAATTTTAATTGCTTATACTTATTAAGTGAAAATAGTGGTTCAAAGTAAAAAAAGATCTGAGAATCTAATCGTTTTCAGTTACTATAGGACTTTTTTTTTAACATCCATTTAAAGTTAAGAAAGTAATACCTTTGCGAGAAGAAAGTATTTTCTGTTCCCTTAAGAACAAAGAGAAATCAGTGTCTATAATTCAGTTAAATTGTGTTGCTATTACTTTTGCAATTCTTATAAAATTGAAATACACAGTTTGAACTTATTAAACAGATTTTCCTCATAATATGTTTAAAAATTAAAAAATTGTTACTCTTTAATAGATATCATCTCACCAAAATATAAAAAGTGACCTTTAATACTGCATTGTTCATTTAAATTTTCCATGAATCAAATATCATAGCTAATGTCTGTAATAAGAATACTTAAGAGACTGAGGCATGAAGTTTGCAGAGATGTCTGAGGACATACTGGCCTATTAGTCAATGGCAGGCCTGTTCAATAACAACCTGAGAAACTGAATGAAATAAATTGAATATTAAGTTGAAATAAATAAATTTCTATGGAGAAAATATATTTGGAGATAGTTTGTTAATATTACCCACATATTATGGTAATTGTGTTTTCAGTGTAAACTTCGTATGATGTACAATGCACTCTGACTTTAAAGCACATATCAGTGTGTTGGAAAGATTGGTAATTTTCCAAATTGACAAAATTATTCGAGGTCCATGCACCTATGAGTGAATAAAGGATCAGCAGGAATATACACACCCACATTGTATTTATTCATAGAGGATTCTCCCAGATCCTATCCTTATACTGGGTTTTGAAGAAGCCATCTTCATGCCTATACCCAGTGACTCTGGTCTTTGAGCATTGGTCTTTTGCTCTAAAAATCAAACATAACAATCATGGTTTAATCCTTATAACCTGTTATAATATGAAAGATCTTCAACTGTGACTCCATTATTACTGACTGAACAGTGTACAGAACAGGGTAGTTCACCTTTCCTAATACTTTGTTAAAAATTCCATCATGTTTGTAGTCACACTTCCATTATTTGTGCCATTTTGCCAAATTCTTTGAAGGTTCTAATCATTTATTAATCCAAACATTAATATTCACTGAGTACGATTTCAAAATGCTAAGTATTTTGCTCTAGTCCAGTGGTAATATGTATACAGGTTCATATAAATGTGTTTTAATTGTCTCTATTTGTAACCCAAAACTAAAAAATTATGGCTATAAGATAGAAAGGTAGAATGTTTTTGTTTTCATAATGGTATGCAGTCTTTCATTAAGCATAGTAATAATGTCACAGAAAGAATCTCTGAACCTGGAGCTTTAGTAAAAGGGATTAGCAAATTAGATTTATCTGACCCCTTTGTTGAAGACGTCTTAATGACACACTTGATTTAATAAAATAACATGATCAGTTTTGATCTAAACGCATACACGTGCATTTTGACTTCCCTGAAATGAGAAATGTATAGTTTTCTGTTTCTAATATAAGAGCATAGGATTCAACCACAGGCCTCCAACCACAATGATTATTGAGGAAACACTCATGGATTTGAGGACAGAGTCTAACCTCTGTGTTGTAGCCAGAGCTAAACTAACATGGAACAATATAATCACATACTAAGATGAGGTGTTTGATTTCATGACTGGAAACTAAAATTTTCCCTGAAAATTTAAAAATATAATGGCTGAGAAAATTAAAGAGTCTGGTCAGTTTGCATGGCTGACATTTTGCTTACTTGACATAGAATGTGACATCCATTTCAGTACAATCCTCATTACAACAAATTTCACGAACATAGTCTCAGTTCTTTTCCTTCCTCTATCTTCTCCACATTGTCAGCAGCAATGGCAATGGTCTCCCATTTCCCTGCAATCTGAAAAAACAACGAAGGTCAAGAAAGGAAGAAAAGACATGAAATGGGATTGTGAGTTAGTACTCTCATCTCTGGTCCCAGTCTTTGGAACTATGGAAAATTTCTAAAATATCAATCATTAATATTTTGTGTATTAGCTCAACATTATGTGTCTAAGGATGTAGAATAATACAGATTAGCATAATGACTCATAATGTAGCATTCTGGACCTGAAACTTTGCAGAGCTGTTCATGCTTTGGACTCTTATGCTCTGCAAAGTCAGCCCACACTTTCTTATTTCATTTGTTTCATCCTACAGAATTATGATTGGAAAAGTGTACCTGACTGAAAGTCAGAAAGCTTCTTTCAAGAATATGGACTTGCATGTACTAATTGAATGATGTATCACACTCACAGACATATCCTATTGAGGAACCTAACACATGTATACAGGCCACATGAATGTACCTTAGAATGAGGATGAGCATGAGCCAGACCAAATGCCAAGGCCAGCAGCAGAAACTTTACCATGGTGGTGCCTGCCTTTGCTCTTTTGCAGAAGCTCAAAGTAGGTTAGTGCTTGTGAAGGAACAGAACTGACAAATCTCTTATACAGTGAGTTAGAGGGAGTTTCATGGAATCATCCAATGATTCTGCACCACAACCTAGATCTGTCACACTTCCTCTTTGGCCCAGCAGAATGGTGTATGATCTCTTAATCCAAAAACAATAAGATTAGCATTAAGGTCAGGTTATATTGGGATGAACAGTTGAGTGTTCCTTTCAGAATGAAAAGATCAACCCTGTGAAAAACTTTATATAATGTTTTTTGCCTCCAGAACTATACTAGTGGGTAAAGGTGACAATGCACATGCATGCATAATATAACAGATAAGATTCATAAAATCAACAAGGGATGCATTTTAAAATAGATTCTGAATTTAAGCATAATACTGAGTAATTTCTTGATTTTAAAAATGTGGTCCAGACAGTATGAGCCATATGAACCACAAATTTAGAAGTTTGCATATTAAACTTAAGGAGGGTTTCCTATAAAAATATTGGTGTATATTTTACACTTTCTAGTCTTTCCATAAATTGACTAATTTATTCTTCCATTCCAATGAATTCAGTTTCCATGGTACAGAGGTATAAGAAATTTCACTGAAGATAAACTTGTAAAAAGTAAGAAAAATGCTGCTAGATTACACTGGTAATACAAACACATATCATTAATTAAAAGAAACCAAATCAGGTGAAACCATCTATAAAATATTGATTTTGAGAAAAACTGTAAAATTGTGCAGAGGAACACTACATTCAAGCCAAAAATTATGCTCTACATTTTCTAAAGCAAGTTCCCTCCCTGCCTAGTTGACTTCTATACATTTCAAAACCAAGTTCTGTGTTGTGATTATTCATAGGATCATGTCATCCATTTTAGGAACAACCAAAGAATATCAGGTCTCTGCAGTACTTGTTTCTCCTCTGGGGTTTCCCACACATGGAATAAACTAGAGTTACCACTTTGGTGTTTTTGATTGACAGTGTATGGTTTCTGTCTATACCATAATGTGTAGGGGTATTTCACCGACCCTCGGGACTAGTAATTTTGTGGGTCTTGAGGGGGTTCCACCTGAAATATCATTTGGGGGGGGTGAGAGAGAGACGAAGACCAAGCAAGCAAAGAATTACAGAGTCAGTCTGGATTTTGTCAATGTCTCCGTTTATTGAGCTGCAAGCTGTAACATATATACACTTCAAGGGAAAGGGAGTGAGGAGGGGGATTGTGGATGGCAAATAGCAGCTGTGGGGGAAGGGTAAATGGCATGTCCGTGGGCTCAGCACCACCCCACCCACTCTGGAAAAGCGGGAAAGCAAAGGAATATTCTGTGGTTTTATTAAGGGCTATTCTGGCAATTAGTTACTAAGAGCTATTCTAGCAATCAGTTACTAAGAGCTATTCTAGCAATCAGAGAAAACACCTTATCATCAGAAAATTTATGGTCTTGTGTTTCACAAGGCTTATGAAAAGGACCAAGTCCTCAGTCTCCAACAGGGTATTGTGTTGTTTCATGGTAAATAATTGTCCCACCTCCTGGTTTAATAAAAAGCACTGATGGGCCAAAGGCAGGCAGGAAGTGTGGGCGGGGCTACCAGACTAAAAAACTCTGAGAACAGGAAGCACAGAGCAGAGCACCAGGGAGAAGCCAGAAGAAGCAGAGGACAACTATGCTGCTCTAAAGAAAGGTACCAAGCCACATGGCTGAACAGGAAGAATCATGGGTTAGTTGAAGGGTACAGAGTTAGCAAGTTATATGCCTGAGGCTGATCAGCCAAAAACTATTGAAAGCATCTGTGTGTTTCTGTGGGACTGTGGGATTGCGGGACTGCTGGTCTGCAGGTCTGAGGGTCTGTAGGTCTGCGGGTCTGCAGGTCTGCAGGTCTGTGGGTCTAAACCTTGAGGCAAGGCCCAAAAGTCAAGGCCAAAAACCTCTTGCTACAATTATGAATCATTAGTGCCCCCTTCATGATAATTTTTTTAAGTTATATACTACACTTATCAGTATTTCTTTGATTTTTCTGTGATTATACCCAATTGCATATTTCCCCATTGTTCTTTCCTCCCTTTTACAAATCCAATCTGCACCCCATTCTATCAATTTCACTTTGTGGACTCATTTTTCACTAAATGTGGTTACATGCATGTAAATTCTAAGGACTTGAATTAAGCTTAAACTTCTATCTTATTTTTGGAGCTAGGAATAACAAAGGGGTGCTAGCATGCCATATTTGTCTTTTAGATTTTGGTTTCTTCACAGTGTAGATTTTTTTTTTGCCTGTGATATATCTGCTAATATCACTGTTTCATTTTATGATGTAATATTATTACATAGTATATATGTACCACTATTTCATTATCAATAGACAACGGTAAAACATTTAGTTTGTTTTCATTTCCTGACTGTTGTCATTAGAGTGGCAAGGAAAAACATTGAGAGAGTATCTATGAAATAGAATTTCTGATCTGTATGCATAATCCAAGGAGATTTATAAATGAATGCCAGAGTATATATTTACTTTTAGAAAACTAAATAATCTCCACAATGTTTTCTAGAATTGCTAAACAATGTTGCAATAATAAAAAAGAATTCCGAGGGCTTCTTGTATAATCTTTTTTTGACCATTTATTCTCTCTCTCTCTCTGTATATATATATATATATATATATATATATATATATATATATATATATATACATATATATATATATACATATATACACATATGTGTGGGTGTATATATGTGTGTTTCTGTGTGAGTGTGTATTTATGTATGTTTGTACATATGTATGTATTATGTATGTGTGTGTGTTTTTCTCTTCCAGTCTGGATGTATGTTTGAGTGTGTGTGTGGTATGTGTGTGTGTGTGTGTGTGTGTGTGTGTGTGTGTGTGTGTGTGTGTGCATATAAGTGTGCATGTGTATGTGTTTCTTTGACCCATGACTCATTCAGATCCTGGGCCCATTTTTACTTTCTTCTCTCTTTTCTGATACTCTGTGTTTTAAACTTGTTTTCTCTGCATTATTTCATATGTAGAATATTTGCTTATTCTAGATATAAACTAGTGTTTTACTGTCTGCTGAAGGTTTCTGGACGAGGACGTGGCTCATGGGATTGCAAAAATCATTTCAGAATTGTCGCTTGAGGTTAGGAATAACATTGGCCAGCTCTCTTCTTTCTACTTGTTTGGGCATAACAACTCAAGTATTAGGTACAGTGCAAAGGCAAGGCAAATAGCCCTGATTAAACTCATAGGCTTACAATAAAAATAAATAAATGGTACAATGAAAGTTACTTGTTGAGTTGGGAAGACTTGATAAGATTGAGATGGCATCAAAAGAAGGATTATTCAGATGCTTTATACATTTGTAAAAGTGTCAACAAACAGTTTTAAAGAGTATGTTACTTGAGTTAGCCATGACCAATTTTTCTTTGATAAATCTAGAAAAAGATAGTTGTAGAGTACAGAATGAAATTTGAAATATGAGAAATTCTTTGCATTCCATTTCACAGACCTGGGATCACAAGCAAAATACGCTGTCTTGTCCATGAAATCTATGCACCATGTCTCAAGATCTCATCTTCTCTATGGGGACACTGCTGGAACTTGTATCCTCTGAATTTGAGATATATAACTGTGGAAAAAACAAACACTTCTTCTTATTCTTTCTTCTTGTGTTTTGTTTTCCATGATGCATCACTAAGGATGTGTGGATAATATCCTTTATAATCCATTTTTAGTCTAATGATATTCTTCTTTGATGACCTTTCCAAACAAGAGGATAATTCGCTGACTGTTGTTTTGCAAGAACTCAGTCACTGTATTACTTGGCTTGATGCTAGGGTTCAATATTAAAAGAGAAAGGCACCTGTACGACTTACTTCATCTAATATTTGCCAGAACTAGGTGCATAGATACACTGAAATACATTTGTTATGGTTTCAAAGTTCAGTTTTATTTAATACTTTTAGAGGGAATAAATTGACTTCCATGAATGCTCCATATCATTATTTACTCTGTTTCTCTATTCAAACCATTACTCATTTATACCTCTGTTTTTATTAATGATATTACAGATTTTGTTATACATTTTGAATGCATGTATTGTTATAAAGCATTTAAACATCTTCTCAATATAAGAATTTTTATCAGATATTTGTTTGGTGTTTTACAAACTTTAATTATTCATGTTTTGATAGATTAAACATCCTTTTCTCTGCTCTTCTCTCTCTCTGTGTCTCTCTATGTTTCATAGAGCGATGGAGAAACTCAATGATGTTATTTGTAAAACATTTTCTTCTATATCCAAGATTTTGCAATTAACTAGCCACATTATCTGGTTGCATAGGTTTCTGTATTTTGTCTTGGATAGTCTTTGAAAGGCTGATATCTACCAACCAGTGAGTAGTAAGGAGAAAGTCAAATTCCAATTTACTATTGGATTTATAACTGATGGATATATTTTCATGGCTGTTGAACTCAAGTAAAATGGTCATTCTATATTTTTTATCAACAACTGTGCATATTTATTTCTTGGCTTGATATTCATGTTTATTACTGTCATTAAAAATCAGCTTTAATGTATTGACACATTAATATCTTTCCTATAAAAATTTCTTCTCTCCAGTGCTCAAATTTTTAAAGCCTCTCCAGATTTCATATTAAATATTCAAGTCTATGACATAAATCAACACAACACTACTCTACTGTAGAAAAAACAATTCCAATTGACTTTAAATTTACCATAAGTGGAATAAAATTCTACAATAACAAGAACAACAAAACATCTCTTGCTGTGAAGAATAAGATTTCGGGGCTTTGAGAGATGGTTCAATAGTTCAGAGCACTGACTGCTTTCCCAGAGGACCTGAGTTCGATTCCCAGCACCCAAATTGCATCTTACAACTGTCTTTAATTCTGAGATCTAAAACACTCCCACATACATACATACATACATACATACATACATACATACATACATACATAGGCAAAACACCAGTGCTCTGAAAGTAAAAACAAATTTAAAAAATATTTTAAAAAAGAGTAAGATTATGGAGCTCCTCATTAGCACAATTCTTTTTTATAGACTATCCAATGACAACATACTTCTATACACATCCATTGAAGCAGAATACTTTTACTACTTACAAATTTACATCTACTTTTTGAGTACTGTTAAATTATGAAAGAGATATGGATTCTTTTTTCCCTAAATGAGTTTTTAAACAATAAAAAGATGAATCAATCATGATGAGTCAAGTAAGTGTATATTCTTTCAGTTCATTTGAGTGAAAACTTTCCTTAGAAGGTCCAAAGTCATTGGTTGAGATTGAAGTTATTTCATAAGAGATTTATTTTATTATTTGTTTCATCTTTCTTACTCTTCTGAATGATAGGAAAGCTCCATGTACATTCCCTGTGTTCTTGTTGGAGTAACAGTAACTAAGCCCAACAGGAGGGATGGGAGACAATGGTTGGGTTTTAAAAATAAACACAAAATATATAAAAAGAAAAAATAATTTCTGAAATGCTTTTGGAACAAAGAAATAGTCTTACACTCATTGATTGTCTCTTGTTTCTATGTATCACAAATTATTGATAATGGTTCACTCAATAGTAACAGCTCTTATAATAAAAGCTGTATTATATCAGTGTCTGTTTATTTAAAAAATATTATGTGGTTCCATTTCTTTCAAGTTCCCTCATAATTTGTTATATTTTTAACTAATCTTAACAGAAGAAAATATAAGGGATAATTATTTACTAGTTTGCAGGATTTGACAATTAATAACAACTGAATCACAGGTTCAGTGAGTAAAAATTCTCAGAATATTAAAACCTGAGATCTTCTTTTTATTATTTTTATATCCTGATCTAATCTTCTGCTCCTTCCTAACATCAGCTGCTGAGAGACATTTAGTAATGGAGAAATCTTCTAAGATAAACCAACCCATCTACTTCAAGGATGTGTTGACATCATAATGGAAGCCAGGATATGTGCTTTGATGGGGTAGGGGTTTTGCTTTTGTTTCAACAGGGAAAGAAAAGATATGGGTATCGACAAAATTAATAAAGGTCCACTTTGAAAAGGAGTCCCTTCTTGAGGAGAAGTAATTGCTCATCCCTGATATGACAAATGGATACATGGTAAGGAAACCACATTTAGCAAGCCTGGGGCAGGGTCTCAATTTTGATTTACAGGAAAATGGATACAACTGTCTTTAAGACATTGACTGTACATTGAATGATTAATCACCTGCAATGGAAGAGAGTTCAATGATGAAGGAATGTAAACAACAGACTATGAGACCAACTGATACAAATATGCACTACTGGGTCATCTCAATTCTCACTGCTGTGCATCTTGCATCTACACCTCCTTTAAAAAATGTGGTCCTGATTTGACTATTAATAGGGCTGGATTTGGAGTGGGAGCTAGTGGCTTTCTCCTTCTCTAAACCTAAGCATATTGGTAAAGAAAACGTGAGAGATTCTGTCTCATATCAGAAAAGCCACCTGGTGTGGGACAAAAGACAGTTGGAATGTTTAGGGACCAATATTATTGTGACTACATCTTGAACCTTGTTTCTCTCTATATCTGTACCTTCCAAACATCCTGTCTGCATACAATCTTCTCCTGAAGTCATAAAGGATATAAATATCTTCTTTGGGTATCAACAATGCTTAAGTTTTCCATTGTAAATAACATTTCCTCCTATCGGCTATCTACAAAGAATCTGGAACTGAGATGGGACCCACACTGCAATGACTCCTACTGGTGAAACAGGAATAAAAAGGAGAGTATGAGAGAGAGAGAGAAAGAGACAGACAGGCAGACAGACAAACAGAGGCAGAAATAGAGAAATCAAGAACCTGGTGTACACCAGTCAATGATTGCTTTTAGAAAATAGATTATTCAAAAATGGATAGCTCTCTATGATTATCCTTTGGGTCACATTTCTAATAAGTATTCCAGATGGATTTACCCAGTACTCTGAGAATGGTTATGAATGTGCATGGTCAATCCATTAGGATGTAACCATTGTTTTAGCTTTTACAGGATCCCAGAGAGATGCTATCACCCTTAATTCAGCAGGAAGCAACCTTATGAAAGACTACACCCCCTTTCCCAATACGTTTTGTGCTCTGAAGGTTGTGGGTAATTATTATTCTGATAGAATAGTTATAAGTTAAAATTGGGTTGAGGACAGAGCAATAATATAGCCTCAAGGATCCATTTTAAAGAAGAGACAGGGGAATAGATAAAGATAGGTTGTTCTACCTACCTATAAACAATTTTTAGCAGAATATATGGGCTAAGCTAAAGACAATTTGCACTGGCATAGATATTTGTATATTGATACAGATGTGAAATCATTTTATATGTTTGATTGAGACAATGTGTACATTGGTACAAAGTTAAATCTGAAATTGCTTTATATAACCAAAGCAACTTGTACATCGAGATATAACTGAATCTGTAACTGTTATGTAAAATTGAATCTGTAACTGTTATATTTTATATATGCTTCTACCTATGTTTAAAATATTTGCACATTATTGTCATGTCCACTATACAATTATTACCTCCATTTAACTATACTAGACATAATGTATAATTGCCCTAGTTATAATATATGCACAAGATGTTTTATGTAATTCTGTTTGGATGATATATATATATATATATATATATATATATATATATACATGTCTAAAATACTGTTGTCAATTTACATGGTATATATACCTCTGGCTAATGTTTGATAGTCATAATAAAAGTTATTGTTCAGAGATTATACACCCCTTCATAGGGAATCTAATTTTATAGTACAGGTTTTAGTCCTTAGGATGATAAAAACTGCAGTCAACATTACTTAAGTTGCCATGTCACAGTCTTCTCAGATACAGGCTAGAATATCATAGATAGATGGGAGTCTTCAACCATGTCATAGGCCCACAGAATATGGCATTTAACATTTATTATTATTTGGAATTTAGCCGTGAGAGGTGCGATGACTCCTGGTGTCACTACTCCTTTCCCAAGATGGTGTTCGGCATCAAGGACACTCCTTTGGAGTTTGTCCTTTTGACAGAGAATGGCGGGTTGGGTAAAGAACTGCCCTTAACTTGATTGCTGACAGTACACACAGGATGTCCCAGCTGGATGAACGAGATGCTGGATGGAGACTGACGAAACCTGCCTGGACAAGATAAGACAGCCCCTCCAAAATTGCCCTGCTTGTGAAAAGATCTGTCAGATACCATAGGCCTGTAGCCAATATTATGGATGCTCCAAAGGTGCACAAAACCATAAGTGATTGTCCAGGTAGCTGTTTTGCAGTCCTCGCCCATATTTTGGAAGCTACTATTTGCATGTGCTTCTGACTTTCAGGTCATACATTTTCCTTCTCAGGTCTTGAAGGGGTTGAAGAATAGGTATTTAAGGTTACTACCCTATTATCCCTTAGCGAGGAACATTCAGATGTTGGATTTTCACTTTCCCAGATCAACATTTTTTGAAGTATTTTATACACCCTACCTCTACCAATATTCTAGAAATATGTGATGTACTTTATATGTGTTAGGTTTTGGTGGTAGTTTGTGCCTTATCCTCTCCCAAATACTACCTCATAATAATTCCTATTGTATATAGTCTTAGTTTAGAACCTTCTTAGTTAGACAAAAGAAGGAGATGTGGTGGGATTCAGGTGTCAGCTGATAAGGTCTGAAGACGCCTATCCAAAGGTCCTATGGGGATTCAATAAAAGTTTCAGAAGTTTTTGGGGATATCAGAGGGAATCTACCCACAGTCTATGTGGGGAGTTAATAAAAGCTCCAGAAGTTCCAGAGATCTAACCACAGTCAGTCTAGGAGAATCAGAGAGAGGTGATTCAAACCTTTAACCCCAAAACAGGGAGTATCCTTGGAATGGTGACCTACACCCTTAATCCCAACTGAGTGGAGGTCACATTAGATTATAGAAGGAATTCCAGGCTCCCAAGCAGGCAGTGGTGGGGCCATGCCTTAATTTACAAAAGGGTACTTAAGACAGGATAGAAACACAGGGGAAAAAAAGCCAAGCCAAGGGAAGCGAGGCTGAGGAAGCTGGAAGACAGCTTTGTAAGATCTGACTGTGGTGTTTATTCCCTCTAATATGTCCAACTTCTTCAGAGATCTATCCCTGAGTCTCATTTATTCATGCAACAGGGTCCTGGGCTCCAGAAGGGGGAGTGGAGAACCCTATTGATAAGGGGCTGCTGCGATCTTGGAAAGCCCTGTTTCCCGGTTCCAGACTACTGCAGAAAAGGATTAGGCATCCATCGTCCACCGCATGGATAATCCACTATATCAGGCATCTAAATAATCTATTACCTGTATCGTGAGTGTTGGCTTATATTTTAATAAATATTAATTTTGGATTGGTGTATTTTAAGAGAATTTCTACCATCAGATTCTGGCCTCAAGCCCCACCTACCTCCCCTATATTAAGTGTCTTTTATTCACCAAACCACTCAACTTTAGACTCTTTAACATTGATTATTACCGATACTCACAACACACTCTCTCTGTCTCTCTCTCTCATACACACACACACACACACACACACACACACACACATTTGGAAAATATGCAGACATGGAGGTAGACTCAATGAGTTTGTTATATGAAACCATTTAGAGTGTAGAGTTCATTCAACAACAAATAAATTAAAAACAGAAATTAAACATAAAAACCCAATGTGAAATTCAGCCCTGCAGTGTTCTCGCCCATGATATTCTAGGAATTATGATATTCCCAACAGATTTTAATATTACAGTTATAATTGGTTTCACCAGAATGTCTGATTTAATTAGCTTAGTAAATATTTATATTCTTTTTGAATGAGATTCTTTACAAAACATCTTTATTGCTTCTTAAAACACTTTATTTAATCATTTAAAAGTGTAAGAACAGTACATAGATCATAGGAAGAGAAAGGAAAGGAAAGTAGAGAATTTGAAATGTGATATCCTGACTTCACAGGAGAGGGAAGAATTCACTAGAGAAATATGGTGATTGATATGTGATACCGATTCCATGTTCAAGACAATAAAATGAGTAATGCTCATTTTCCTGTTGACATCTATGCAAATAAGAAATGAAAAAAATAAAGTATGCTTTAGATAGAAAAGATGTCATCACTGAATGTAAATGAATACAAAATTAAAATTAACAATACATGGTATAAAGAAGGCACTATACACAAACAGTTTCCTTTGGAGAAATCATCAATATTTTATGCTTTGGATTCTGTAGGAGCACAGGATACAGGAAATAAAGTCATTCTGTGTCACTATGTGAAAATTTAGATTGAGATGTTTCAAAGAACATAGTGAGAAGTTCAGCATGCTTATATAGTATCTGTGACAAATAATATTGCAAATTAGTAATTAAAGTAATATTTTTCAAATGATAAAACACTTTTTCTTGATCTAACATTCCTTAATACAAAAATACTAGCAATTCCTAATAAGATAAAGGTTATTCATATTATCCAATAAATAAAAATATTCTATTTGTCATTTTTGTCTCTGTAAGAGTTATAGCTTTAAATGACAGAGGATATTATGTCTTCATTTTTGCCTGCTTTTGAGCACATTTTTCTTTGTTACATATTTATTTTCAGTTTTGGAGGTAAATAAGCACAAATCCATGCAAACTTCAAACTGAGCATGGCTTCTGTTTCTACTCACCTACAGAAGGTCTTTACTTAGAATATGTATCTGGAAAAGAACATGAGTCGGGTAAGGAGTGATAGAAATATTACCACAAGAATATAAGTAGTTCTCATCAAAGATTATTGTTATAAATAATAACAGAAAGTTAGTATATGAATAGATATTATCTGATTTAGGAATATTTTAAGCGGAAGAATGGATAGATAGATAGATAGATAGATAGATAGATAGATAGATAGATAGATAGATAGATTGTGAATATACACACATAAATATATTTATATATGTTTATTTATGAAAATTAACACAAACCAATCATTGAGGTTACCTGTAGCCAGAACATTTTGAATGTTTTCTGCTGGAATTCCCTGTTCCTTAGCAAATGCCTCAAGTTTTTCATGCTGTTCAGAAGTCAAAGGCTCATCCTTTCCTACATTTTAGAATGACAATATCAAAGACATGTTCAGTATAATTGTGCATAATTAAATTTTTCCTTAATGTCTAACTAGATATGCAATGGAAAATCCCAACTGATCCAAATTAATCTACCCTGGTTGGGCCAATAAAATCAATAATAATCTTTCACAAGTTTCATGGATACATTTAACATAGTCTACATGGTGTTATAATATCACATTCCAGTGTTGCATGATACATAAAAAAATATAAAAATAAGACACATCCTTAGAGAATTCCCTCAACCCATTCCTATCAAAAAGAGTATACAGCCATAAATTTCTATCAATGGATCTTTCACATTTCTTGAAAAGCTGTATCCTAGTGTCTATTTTTAGTATAGAACATACTTGATCAAATCACATTGAAATGGTCTGAATTTTGGAAAAATGCTATTTGTTCCATACTTTCTAGTAAGAATTCATGAATAGAAACTCTTCTAATAATATCCCCCATTGACCCTAGTCTTCAATGACCATGGTACTCAAATAATAATATGGTATAAGTTTGGTCCATACAAAAATAGGATTGCAATTTTATATACATGAGTTTGAATATCGTATGACACTGTATTTGGAGTGGGCATTAAATTTGACTTAATCCTCACTTGCAGAGGGACAGTTTTAATATTACGTCAGAAATTCCACTACCATACTTACCAACAACAAAAATCAGGTTTTTTTCCAGGCCATATCTATCCACATTCTTACTGGTAAAGACAAGGTTTGTTGGTGGTACACGCACAGGTTCAAATGTATTATTGCCTTCAACTGTAAAAATGGAAATATTTCAAAACCCATGTCACTCACTTTTCTACTGTTTGATGTCACCTGTTTGATAAACATAAATATATATGATGAATCAAGCTATCATTTCTTATTCACTATTATATACCATATGTGTGCAAAGCTATTTCTCTACTCATTCATTTTGCATATCTCTTCATAATACAGTGACCAATCTTTCCAGCGTTTCAAACCTGATAGTGAACCCGAAATACAGATACTTTCCCTGTGTTCTGAATTCCTTTTGTCAGGACTTGTGGGACCACTCTGTTGGGTATTCCTTCCCTTTTGAACCAGATCCTAAAGCCCACTTTTATATTTAATGAAAGTGTAAAATTTGATGTTATCCCATTTTTACACTTGGTGGACACATGTGCAAAAATGGGCGATACTAGTTAGTAATATATATAAAAGGTATCATCTTGTAAGATTATAGGTGGAAAAGTTGTAAAGTTGAACATTTTGAGTTTTTCAAATATTGATATTGTGTGTCAGTCTGTGTGTGTGAGTATTAATTTTAATTACCGATATTTATTACATGATAAGAGAGGGTCAAATTAAAATAAGAAGATTTGAGAATATAATCATTGACAGTTACTATAGGACTTATTTTTTGTGTCCATGTAAATTTAGGAAAGCAATACCTTTGCAAGAAGAAAATGTTTTCTGTTTCCTAAAGATCAAAGAGAAGTCAAAGTGTATATAAATCAGTTGAACTGTGTTGCTATTACTTTTGTAATTCTTATAAAATTAAAGTACACAGTTTGAACTTCTTAAATAGATTTTCCTCATAATATGTTTAAAAATTAAAAAATTGTCATCCTGTAATAGAAATCTCATCATCTCACCAAAATGTAAAACATAAGCCCTAATACAGCAGTGTTCATTTAAATTTTCCATGAATCAAATATCATAGCTAATGTCTGTAATATGAATACTTAACAGACTGAGGCATGAAGTTTATGCAGCGATGTCTGAGGACATACTGGCCTATTAGTCAATGGCAGGCCTGTTCAATAGCAACCTGAGACACTGAATGAAATGAATATTAAGCAGAAAAATATTTCTATGGAGAAAATCTATTTGGAGACAGTTTGTTAATACTATCCACATATTGTGGTAATTGTGTTTTCTGTGTAAACTTTCTATAACATACAATGTACTCTGAATTTAAAGCATATCTCAGTGTGTTGGGAAGATTGGTAATTTTCCAAATTGACAAAATTGTTTGAGGTCCATGCACCTAGGAGCGAACAAAGGATCAGCAGGAATATATACACCCACATGGCTTTTGTTCATAGAAGATTCTCCCAGATCCTATACTTACACTGGGTTTTGTAGGAGCCATCTTCTTGCCTATACACAGTGACGCTTGTCTTTGAGCATTGGTCATTCACTCTAAAAATCAAACATAACAATCATGGTTTAATCCTTATAACTTGTTTTAATATGGAAGATCTTCAACTGTTATAATGAAATCAATGGAGTAATAATGACTATGTATACAGAATAGGGTACCTCACTTTTCTTAACACTTGTTTAAAAAAACCATCATGTTTGTAGTCACACTTCATTTATTTGCACCAATTTGAAAGTGCTTAGAAGGTTCTAATCGTTTCCCCATCCAAACTTTAATATTCACTGAGTATGATTTCAATATGCTATATATTGTGTTCTAATCCAGTGATAATATGTATACAGGTTCACATAAATGTGTTTTAGGCATCTCTGTTTTTAACCCAAAACTTAAAATTATGGCTGTAAGATTGAAATGGTAGAGTTTTTTTGTTTTTATAATGGTATGCAGTCTTTCATTAAACATAGTAATACAAATGTGAAAGATCTTCAACTCTTATAATGAACTCAATGGAGTAATAATGACTCCATTATTACTGACTGAACAGTGTACAGAACAGGGTAGTTCACTTTTCCTAATACTTTGTTAAAAATTCCATCATGTTTGTAGTCACACTTCCTTTATTTGTGCCATTTTGCCAAATTCTTTGAAGGTTCTAATCATTTATTAATCCAAACATTAATATTCACTGAGTACGATTTCAAAATGCTAAGTATTTTGCTCTAGTCCAGTGGGAATATGTATACAGGTTCACATAAATGTGTTTTAATTGTCTCTATTTATAACCCAAAACTAAAAAATTATGGCTATAAGATAGAAAGGTAGAATGTTTTTGTTTTCATAATGGTATGCAGTCTTTCATTAAGCATAGTAATAATGTCACAGAAAGAATCTCTGAACCTGGAGCTTTAGTAAAAGGGATTAGCAAATTAGATTTATCTGACCCCTTTGTTGAAGACGTCTTAATGACACACTTGATTTAATAAAATAACATGATCAGTTTTGATCTAAACGCATACACGTGCATTTTGACTTCCCTGAAATGAGAAATGTATAGTTTTCTGTTTCTAATATAAGAGCATAGGATTCAACCACAGGCCTCCAACCACAATGATTATTGAGGAAACACTCATGGATTTGAGGACAGAGTCTAACCTCTGTGTTGTAGCCAGAGCTAAACTAACATGGAACAATATAATCACATACTAAGATGAGGTGTTTGATTTCATGACTGGAAACTAAAATTTTCCCTGAAAATTTAAAAATATAATGGCTGAGAAAATTAAAGAGTCTGGTCAGTTTGCATGGCTGACATTTTGCTTACTTGACATAGAATGTGACATCCATTTCAGTACAATCCTCATTACAACAAATTTCACGAACATAGTCTCAGTTCTTTTCCTTCCTCTATCTTCTCCACATTGTCAGCAGCAATGGCAATGGTCTCCCATTTCCCTGCAATCTGAAAAAACAACGAAGGTCAAGAAAGGAAGAAAAGACATGAAATGGGATTGTGAGTTAGTACTCTCATCTCTGGTCCCAGTCTTTGGAACTATGGAAAATTTCTAAAATATCAATCATTAATATTTTGTGTATTAGCTCAACATTATGTGTCTAAGGATGTAGAATAATACAGATTAGCATAATGACTCATAATGTAGCATTCTGGACCTGAAACTTTGCAGAGCTGTTCATGCTTTGGACTCTTATGCTCTGCAAAGTCAGCCCACACTTTCTTATTTCATTTGTTTCATCCTACAGAATTATGATTGGAAAAGTGTACCTGACTGAAAGTCAGAAAGCTTCTTTCAAGAATATGGACTTGCATGTACTAATTGAATGATGTATCACACTCACAGACATATCCTATTGAGGAACCTAACACATGTATACAGGCCACATGAATGTACCTTAGAATGAGGATGAGCATGAGCCAGACCAAATGCCAAGGCCAGCAGCAGAAACTTTACCATGGTGGTGCCTGCCTTTGCTCTTTTGCAGAAGCTCAAAGTAGGTTAGTGCTTGTGAAGGAACAGAACTGACAAATCTCTTATACAGTGAGTTAGAGGGAGTTTCATGGAATCATCCAATGATTCTGCACCACAACCTAGATCTGTCACACTTCCTCTTTGGCCCAGCAGAATGGTGTATGATCTCTTAATCCAAAAACAATAAGATTAGCATTAAGGTCAGGTTATATTGGGATGAACAGTTGAGTGTTCCTTTCAGAATGAAAAGATCAACCCTGTGAAAAACTTTATATAATGTTTTTTGCCTCCAGAACTATACTAGTGGGTAAAGGTGACAATGCACATGCATGCATAATATAACAGATAAGATTCATAAAATCAACAAGGGATGCATTTTAAAATAGATTCTGAATTTAAGCATAATACTGAGTAATTTCTTGATTTTAAAAATGTGGTCCAGACAGTATGAGCCATATGAACCACAAATTTAGAAGTTTGCATATTAAACTTAAGGAGGGTTTCCTATAAAAATATTGGTGTATATTTTACACTTTCTAGTCTTTCCATAAATTGACTAATTTATTCTTCCATTCCAATGAATTCAGTTTCCATGGTACAGAGGTATAAGAAATTTCACTGAAGATAAACTTGTAAAAAGTAAGAAAAATGCTGCTAGATTACACTGGTAATACAAACACATATCATTAATTAAAAGAAACCAAATCAGGTGAAACCATCTATAAAATATTGATTTTGAGAAAAACTGTAAAATTGTGCAGAGGAACACTACATTCAAGCCAAAAATTATGCTCTACATTTTCTAAAGCAAGTTCCCTCCCTGCCTAGTTGACTTCTATACATTTCAAAACCAAGTTCTGTGTTGTGATTATTCATAGGATCATGTCATCCATTTTAGGAACAACCAAAGAATATCAGGTCTCTGCAGTACTTGTTTCTCCTCTGGGGTTTCCCACACATGGAATAAACTAGAGTTACCACTTTGGTGTTTTTGATTGACAGTGTATGGTTTCTGTCTATACCATAATGTGTAGGGGTATTTCACCGACCCTCGGGACTAGTAATTTTGTGGGTCTTGAGGGGGTTCCACCTGAAATATCATTTGGGGGGGGTGAGAGAGAGACGAAGACCAAGCAAGCAAAGAATTACAGAGTCAGTCTGGATTTTGTCAATGTCTCCGTTTATTGAGCTGCAAGCTGTAACATATATACACTTCAAGGGAAAGGGAGTGAGGAGGGGGATTGTGGATGGCAAATAGCAGCTGTGGGGGAAGGGTAAATGGCATGTCCGTGGGCTCAGCACCACCCCACCCACTCTGGAAAAGCGGGAAAGCAAAGGAATATTCTGTGGTTTTATTAAGGGCTATTCTGGCAATTAGTTACTAAGAGCTATTCTAGCAATCAGTTACTAAGAGCTATTCTAGCAATCAGAGAAAACACCTTATCATCAGAAAATTTATGGTCTTGTGTTTCACAAGGCTTATGAAAAGGACCAAGTCCTCAGTCTCCAACAGGGTATTGTGTTGTTTCATGGTAAATAATTGTCCCACCTCCTGGTTTAATAAAAAGCACTGATGGGCCAAAGGCAGGCAGGAAGTGTGGGCGGGGCTACCAGACTAAAAAACTCTGAGAACAGGAAGCACAGAGCAGAGCACCAGGGAGAAGCCAGAAGAAGCAGAGGACAACTATGCTGCTCTAAAGAAAGGTACCAAGCCACATGGCTGAACAGGAAGAATCATGGGTTAGTTGAAGGGTACAGAGTTAGCAAGTTATATGCCTGAGGCTGATCAGCCAAAAACTATTGAAAGCATCTGTGTGTTTCTGTGGGACTGTGGGATTGCGGGACTGCTGGTCTGCAGGTCTGAGGGTCTGTAGGTCTGCGGGTCTGCAGGTCTGCAGGTCTGTGGGTCTAAACCTTGAGGCAAGGCCCAAAAGTCAAGGCCAAAAACCTCTTGCTACAATTATGAATCATTAGTGCCCCCTTCATGATAATTTTTTTAAGTTATATACTACACTTATCAGTATTTCTTTGATTTTTCTGTGATTATACCCAATTGCATATTTCCCCATTGTTCTTTCCTCCCTTTTACAAATCCAATCTGCACCCCATTCTATCAATTTCACTTTGTGGACTCATTTTTCACTAAATGTGGTTACATGCATGTAAATTCTAAGGACTTGAATTAAGCTTAAACTTCTATCTTATTTTTGGAGCTAGGAATAACAAAGGGGTGCTAGCATGCCATATTTGTCTTTTAGATTTTGGTTTCTTCACAGTGTAGATTTTTTTTTTGCCTGTGATATATCTGCTAATATCACTGTTTCATTTTATGATGTAATATTATTACATAGTATATATGTACCACTATTTCATTATCAATAGACAACGGTAAAACATTTAGTTTGTTTTCATTTCCTGACTGTTGTCATTAGAGTGGCAAGGAAAAACATTGAGAGAGTATCTATGAAATAGAATTTCTGATCTGTATGCATAATCCAAGGAGATTTATAAATGAATGCCAGAGTATATATTTACTTTTAGAAAACTAAATAATCTCCACAATGTTTTCTAGAATTGCTAAACAATGTTGCAATAATAAAAAAGAATTCCGAGGGCTTCTTGTATAATCTTTTTTTGACCATTTATTCTCTCTCTCTCTCTGTATATATATATATATATATATATATATATATATATATATACATATATATATATATACATATATACACATATGTGTGGGTGTATATATGTGTGTTTCTGTGTGAGTGTGTATTTATGTATGTTTGTACATATGTATGTATTATGTATGTGTGTGTGTTTTTCTCTTCCAGTCTGGATGTATGTTTGAGTGTGTGTGTGGTATGTGTGTGTGTGTGTGTGTGTGTGTGTGTGTGTGTGTGTGTGTGTGTGCATATAAGTGTGCATGTGTATGTGTTTCTTTGACCCATGACTCATTCAGATCCTGGGCCCATTTTTACTTTCTTCTCTCTTTTCTGATACTCTGTGTTTTAAACTTGTTTTCTCTGCATTATTTCATATGTAGAATATTTGCTTATTCTAGATATAAACTAGTGTTTTACTGTCTGCTGAAGGTTTCTGGACGAGGACGTGGCTCATGGGATTGCAAAAATCATTTCAGAATTGTCGCTTGAGGTTAGGAATAACATTGGCCAGCTCTCTTCTTTCTACTTGTTTGGGCATAACAACTCAAGTATTAGGTACAGTGCAAAGGCAAGGCAAATAGCCCTGATTAAACTCATAGGCTTACAATAAAAATAAATAAATGGTACAATGAAAGTTACTTGTTGAGTTGGGAAGACTTGATAAGATTGAGATGGCATCAAAAGAAGGATTATTCAGATGCTTTATACATTTGTAAAAGTGTCAACAAACAGTTTTAAAGAGTATGTTACTTGAGTTAGCCATGACCAATTTTTCTTTGATAAATCTAGAAAAAGATAGTTGTAGAGTACAGAATGAAATTTGAAATATGAGAAATTCTTTGCATTCCATTTCACAGACCTGGGATCACAAGCAAAATACGCTGTCTTGTCCATGAAATCTATGCACCATGTCTCAAGATCTCATCTTCTCTATGGGGACACTGCTGGAACTTGTATCCTCTGAATTTGAGATATATAACTGTGGAAAAAACAAACACTTCTTCTTATTCTTTCTTCTTGTGTTTTGTTTTCCATGATGCATCACTAAGGATGTGTGGATAATATCCTTTATAATCCATTTTTAGTCTAATGATATTCTTCTTTGATGACCTTTCCAAACAAGAGGATAATTCGCTGACTGTTGTTTTGCAAGAACTCAGTCACTGTATTACTTGGCTTGATGCTAGGGTTCAATATTAAAAGAGAAAGGCACCTGTACGACTTACTTCATCTAATATTTGCCAGAACTAGGTGCATAGATACACTGAAATACATTTGTTATGGTTTCAAAGTTCAGTTTTATTTAATACTTTTAGAGGGAATAAATTGACTTCCATGAATGCTCCATATCATTATTTACTCTGTTTCTCTATTCAAACCATTACTCATTTATACCTCTGTTTTTATTAATGATATTACAGATTTTGTTATACATTTTGAATGCATGTATTGTTATAAAGCATTTAAACATCTTCTCAATATAAGAATTTTTATCAGATATTTGTTTGGTGTTTTACAAACTTTAATTATTCATGTTTTGATAGATTAAACATCCTTTTCTCTGCTCTTCTCTCTCTCTGTGTCTCTCTATGTTTCATAGAGCGATGGAGAAACTCAATGATGTTATTTGTAAAACATTTTCTTCTATATCCAAGATTTTGCAATTAACTAGCCACATTATCTGGTTGCATAGGTTTCTGTATTTTGTCTTGGATAGTCTTTGAAAGGCTGATATCTACCAACCAGTGAGTAGTAAGGAGAAAGTCAAATTCCAATTTACTATTGGATTTATAACTGATGGATATATTTTCATGGCTGTTGAACTCAAGTAAAATGGTCATTCTATATTTTTTATCAACAACTGTGCATATTTATTTCTTGGCTTGATATTCATGTTTATTACTGTCATTAAAAATCAGCTTTAATGTATTGACACATTAATATCTTTCCTATAAAAATTTCTTCTCTCCAGTGCTCAAATTTTTAAAGCCTCTCCAGATTTCATATTAAATATTCAAGTCTATGACATAAATCAACACAACACTACTCTACTGTAGAAAAAACAATTCCAATTGACTTTAAATTTACCATAAGTGGAATAAAATTCTACAATAACAAGAACAACAAAACATCTCTTGCTGTGAAGAATAAGATTTCGGGGCTTTGAGAGATGGTTCAATAGTTCAGAGCACTGACTGCTTTCCCAGAGGACCTGAGTTCGATTCCCAGCACCCAAATTGCATCTTACAACTGTCTTTAATTCTGAGATCTAAAACACTCCCACATACATACATACATACATACATACATACATACATACATACATACATAGGCAAAACACCAGTGCTCTGAAAGTAAAAACAAATTTAAAAAATATTTTAAAAAAGAGTAAGATTATGGAGCTCCTCATTAGCACAATTCTTTTTTATAGACTATCCAATGACAACATACTTCTATACACATCCATTGAAGCAGAATACTTTTACTACTTACAAATTTACATCTACTTTTTGAGTACTGTTAAATTATGAAAGAGATATGGATTCTTTTTTCCCTAAATGAGTTTTTAAACAATAAAAAGATGAATCAATCATGATGAGTCAAGTAAGTGTATATTCTTTCAGTTCATTTGAGTGAAAACTTTCCTTAGAAGGTCCAAAGTCATTGGTTGAGATTGAAGTTATTTCATAAGAGATTTATTTTATTATTTGTTTCATCTTTCTTACTCTTCTGAATGATAGGAAAGCTCCATGTACATTCCCTGTGTTCTTGTTGGAGTAACAGTAACTAAGCCCAACAGGAGGGATGGGAGACAATGGTTGGGTTTTAAAAATAAACACAAAATATATAAAAAGAAAAAATAATTTCTGAAATGCTTTTGGAACAAAGAAATAGTCTTACACTCATTGATTGTCTCTTGTTTCTATGTATCACAAATTATTGATAATGGTTCACTCAATAGTAACAGCTCTTATAATAAAAGCTGTATTATATCAGTGTCTGTTTATTTAAAAAATATTATGTGGTTCCATTTCTTTCAAGTTCCCTCATAATTTGTTATATTTTTAACTAATCTTAACAGAAGAAAATATAAGGGATAATTATTTACTAGTTTGCAGGATTTGACAATTAATAACAACTGAATCACAGGTTCAGTGAGTAAAAATTCTCAGAATATTAAAACCTGAGATCTTCTTTTTATTATTTTTATATCCTGATCTAATCTTCTGCTCCTTCCTAACATCAGCTGCTGAGAGACATTTAGTAATGGAGAAATCTTCTAAGATAAACCAACCCATCTACTTCAAGGATGTGTTGACATCATAATGGAAGCCAGGATATGTGCTTTGATGGGGTAGGGGTTTTGCTTTTGTTTCAACAGGGAAAGAAAAGATATGGGTATCGACAAAATTAATAAAGGTCCACTTTGAAAAGGAGTCCCTTCTTGAGGAGAAGTAATTGCTCATCCCTGATATGACAAATGGATACATGGTAAGGAAACCACATTTAGCAAGCCTGGGGCAGGGTCTCAATTTTGATTTACAGGAAAATGGATACAACTGTCTTTAAGACATTGACTGTACATTGAATGATTAATCACCTGCAATGGAAGAGAGTTCAATGATGAAGGAATGTAAACAACAGACTATGAGACCAACTGATACAAATATGCACTACTGGGTCATCTCAATTCTCACTGCTGTGCATCTTGCATCTACACCTCCTTTAAAAAATGTGGTCCTGATTTGACTATTAATAGGGCTGGATTTGGAGTGGGAGCTAGTGGCTTTCTCCTTCTCTAAACCTAAGCATATTGGTAAAGAAAACGTGAGAGATTCTGTCTCATATCAGAAAAGCCACCTGGTGTGGGACAAAAGACAGTTGGAATGTTTAGGGACCAATATTATTGTGACTACATCTTGAACCTTGTTTCTCTCTATATCTGTACCTTCCAAACATCCTGTCTGCATACAATCTTCTCCTGAAGTCATAAAGGATATAAATATCTTCTTTGGGTATCAACAATGCTTAAGTTTTCCATTGTAAATAACATTTCCTCCTATCGGCTATCTACAAAGAATCTGGAACTGAGATGGGACCCACACTGCAATGACTCCTACTGGTGAAACAGGAATAAAAAGGAGAGTATGAGAGAGAGAGAGAAAGAGACAGACAGGCAGACAGACAAACAGAGGCAGAAATAGAGAAATCAAGAACCTGGTGTACACCAGTCAATGATTGCTTTTAGAAAATAGATTATTCAAAAATGGATAGCTCTCTATGATTATCCTTTGGGTCACATTTCTAATAAGTATTCCAGATGGATTTACCCAGTACTCTGAGAATGGTTATGAATGTGCATGGTCAATCCATTAGGATGTAACCATTGTTTTAGCTTTTACAGGATCCCAGAGAGATGCTATCACCCTTAATTCAGCAGGAAGCAACCTTATGAAAGACTACACCCCCTTTCCCAATACGTTTTGTGCTCTGAAGGTTGTGGGTAATTATTATTCTGATAGAATAGTTATAAGTTAAAATTGGGTTGAGGACAGAGCAATAATATAGCCTCAAGGATCCATTTTAAAGAAGAGACAGGGGAATAGATAAAGATAGGTTGTTCTACCTACCTATAAACAATTTTTAGCAGAATATATGGGCTAAGCTAAAGACAATTTGCACTGGCATAGATATTTGTATATTGATACAGATGTGAAATCATTTTATATGTTTGATTGAGACAATGTGTACATTGGTACAAAGTTAAATCTGAAATTGCTTTATATAACCAAAGCAACTTGTACATCGAGATATAACTGAATCTGTAACTGTTATGTAAAATTGAATCTGTAACTGTTATATTTTATATATGCTTCTACCTATGTTTAAAATATTTGCACATTATTGTCATGTCCACTATACAATTATTACCTCCATTTAACTATACTAGACATAATGTATAATTGCCCTAGTTATAATATATGCACAAGATGTTTTATGTAATTCTGTTTGGATGATATATATATATATATATATATATATATATATATATATACATGTCTAAAATACTGTTGTCAATTTACATGGTATATATACCTCTGGCTAATGTTTGATAGTCATAATAAAAGTTATTGTTCAGAGATTATACACCCCTTCATAGGGAATCTAATTTTATAGTACAGGTTTTAGTCCTTAGGATGATAAAAACTGCAGTCAACATTACTTAAGTTGCCATGTCACAGTCTTCTCAGATACAGGCTAGAATATCATAGATAGATGGGAGTCTTCAACCATGTCATAGGCCCACAGAATATGGCATTTAACATTTATTATTATTTGGAATTTAGCCGTGAGAGGTGCGATGACTCCTGGTGTCACTACTCCTTTCCCAAGATGGTGTTCGGCATCAAGGACACTCCTTTGGAGTTTGTCCTTTTGACAGAGAATGGCGGGTTGGGTAAAGAACTGCCCTTAACTTGATTGCTGACAGTACACACAGGATGTCCCAGCTGGATGAACGAGATGCTGGATGGAGACTGACGAAACCTGCCTGGACAAGATAAGACAGCCCCTCCAAAATTGCCCTGCTTGTGAAAAGATCTGTCAGATACCATAGGCCTGTAGCCAATATTATGGATGCTCCAAAGGTGCACAAAACCATAAGTGATTGTCCAGGTAGCTGTTTTGCAGTCCTCGCCCATATTTTGGAAGCTACTATTTGCATGTGCTTCTGACTTTCAGGTCATACATTTTCCTTCTCAGGTCTTGAAGGGGTTGAAGAATAGGTATTTAAGGTTACTACCCTATTATCCCTTAGCGAGGAACATTCAGATGTTGGATTTTCACTTTCCCAGATCAACATTTTTTGAAGTATTTTATACACCCTACCTCTACCAATATTCTAGAAATATGTGATGTACTTTATATGTGTTAGGTTTTGGTGGTAGTTTGTGCCTTATCCTCTCCCAAATACTACCTCATAATAATTCCTATTGTATATAGTCTTAGTTTAGAACCTTCTTAGTTAGACAAAAGAAGGAGATGTGGTGGGATTCAGGTGTCAGCTGATAAGGTCTGAAGACGCCTATCCAAAGGTCCTATGGGGATTCAATAAAAGTTTCAGAAGTTTTTGGGGATATCAGAGGGAATCTACCCACAGTCTATGTGGGGAGTTAATAAAAGCTCCAGAAGTTCCAGAGATCTAACCACAGTCAGTCTAGGAGAATCAGAGAGAGGTGATTCAAACCTTTAACCCCAAAACAGGGAGTATCCTTGGAATGGTGACCTACACCCTTAATCCCAACTGAGTGGAGGTCACATTAGATTATAGAAGGAATTCCAGGCTCCCAAGCAGGCAGTGGTGGGGCCATGCCTTAATTTACAAAAGGGTACTTAAGACAGGATAGAAACACAGGGGAAAAAAAGCCAAGCCAAGGGAAGCGAGGCTGAGGAAGCTGGAAGACAGCTTTGTAAGATCTGACTGTGGTGTTTATTCCCTCTAATATGTCCAACTTCTTCAGAGATCTATCCCTGAGTCTCATTTATTCATGCAACAGGGTCCTGGGCTCCAGAAGGGGGAGTGGAGAACCCTATTGATAAGGGGCTGCTGCGATCTTGGAAAGCCCTGTTTCCCGGTTCCAGACTACTGCAGAAAAGGATTAGGCATCCATCGTCCACCGCATGGATAATCCACTATATCAGGCATCTAAATAATCTATTACCTGTATCGTGAGTGTTGGCTTATATTTTAATAAATATTAATTTTGGATTGGTGTATTTTAAGAGAATTTCTACCATCAGATTCTGGCCTCAAGCCCCACCTACCTCCCCTATATTAAGTGTCTTTTATTCACCAAACCACTCAACTTTAGACTCTTTAACATTGATTATTACCGATACTCACAACACACTCTCTCTGTCTCTCTCTCTCATACACACACACACACACACACACACACACACACACACATTTGGAAAATATGCAGACATGGAGGTAGACTCAATGAGTTTGTTATATGAAACCATTTAGAGTGTAGAGTTCATTCAACAACAAATAAATTAAAAACAGAAATTAAACATAAAAACCCAATGTGAAATTCAGCCCTGCAGTGTTCTCGCCCATGATATTCTAGGAATTATGATATTCCCAACAGATTTTAATATTACAGTTATAATTGGTTTCACCAGAATGTCTGATTTAATTAGCTTAGTAAATATTTATATTCTTTTTGAATGAGATTCTTTACAAAACATCTTTATTGCTTCTTAAAACACTTTATTTAATCATTTAAAAGTGTAAGAACAGTACATAGATCATAGGAAGAGAAAGGAAAGGAAAGTAGAGAATTTGAAATGTGATATCCTGACTTCACAGGAGAGGGAAGAATTCACTAGAGAAATATGGTGATTGATATGTGATACCGATTCCATGTTCAAGACAATAAAATGAGTAATGCTCATTTTCCTGTTGACATCTATGCAAATAAGAAATGAAAAAAATAAAGTATGCTTTAGATAGAAAAGATGTCATCACTGAATGTAAATGAATACAAAATTAAAATTAACAATACATGGTATAAAGAAGGCACTATACACAAACAGTTTCCTTTGGAGAAATCATCAATATTTTATGCTTTGGATTCTGTAGGAGCACAGGATACAGGAAATAAAGTCATTCTGTGTCACTATGTGAAAATTTAGATTGAGATGTTTCAAAGAACATAGTGAGAAGTTCAGCATGCTTATATAGTATCTGTGACAAATAATATTGCAAATTAGTAATTAAAGTAATATTTTTCAAATGATAAAACACTTTTTCTTGATCTAACATTCCTTAATACAAAAATACTAGCAATTCCTAATAAGATAAAGGTTATTCATATTATCCAATAAATAAAAATATTCTATTTGTCATTTTTGTCTCTGTAAGAGTTATAGCTTTAAATGACAGAGGATATTATGTCTTCATTTTTGCCTGCTTTTGAGCACATTTTTCTTTGTTACATATTTATTTTCAGTTTTGGAGGTAAATAAGCACAAATCCATGCAAACTTCAAACTGAGCATGGCTTCTGTTTCTACTCACCTACAGAAGGTCTTTACTTAGAATATGTATCTGGAAAAGAACATGAGTCGGGTAAGGAGTGATAGAAATATTACCACAAGAATATAAGTAGTTCTCATCAAAGATTATTGTTATAAATAATAACAGAAAGTTAGTATATGAATAGATATTATCTGATTTAGGAATATTTTAAGCGGAAGAATGGATAGATAGATAGATAGATAGATAGATAGATAGATAGATAGATAGATAGATTGTGAATATACACACATAAATATATTTATATATGTTTATTTATGAAAATTAACACAAACCAATCATTGAGGTTACCTGTAGCCAGAACATTTTGAATGTTTTCTGCTGGAATTCCCTGTTCCTTAGCAAATGCCTCAAGTTTTTCATGCTGTTCAGAAGTCAAAGGCTCATCCTTTCCTACATTTTAGAATGACAATATCAAAGACATGTTCAGTATAATTGTGCATAATTAAATTTTTCCTTAATGTCTAACTAGATATGCAATGGAAAATCCCAACTGATCCAAATTAATCTACCCTGGTTGGGCCAATAAAATCAATAATAATCTTTCACAAGTTTCATGGATACATTTAACATAGTCTACATGGTGTTATAATATCACATTCCAGTGTTGCATGATACATAAAAAAATATAAAAATAAGACACATCCTTAGAGAATTCCCTCAACCCATTCCTATCAAAAAGAGTATACAGCCATAAATTTCTATCAATGGATCTTTCACATTTCTTGAAAAGCTGTATCCTAGTGTCTATTTTTAGTATAGAACATACTTGATCAAATCACATTGAAATGGTCTGAATTTTGGAAAAATGCTATTTGTTCCATACTTTCTAGTAAGAATTCATGAATAGAAACTCTTCTAATAATATCCCCCATTGACCCTAGTCTTCAATGACCATGGTACTCAAATAATAATATGGTATAAGTTTGGTCCATACAAAAATAGGATTGCAATTTTATATACATGAGTTTGAATATCGTATGACACTGTATTTGGAGTGGGCATTAAATTTGACTTAATCCTCACTTGCAGAGGGACAGTTTTAATATTATGTCAGAAATTCCACTACCATACTTACCAACAACAAAAATCAGGTTTTTTTCCAGGCCATATCTATCCACATTCTTACTGGTAAAGACAAGGTTTGTTGGTGGTACACGCACAGGTTCAAATGTATTATTGCCTTCAACTGTAAAAATGGAAATATTTCAAAACCCATGTCACTCACTTTTCTACTGTTTGATGTCACCTGTTTGATAAACATAAATATATATGATGAATCAAGCTATCATTTCTTATTCACTATTATATACCATATGTGTGCAAAGCTATTTCTCTACTCATTCATTTTGCATATCTCTTCATAATACAGTGACCAATCTTTCCAGCGTTTCAAACCTGATAGTGAACCCGAAATACAGATACTTTCCCTGTGTTCTGAATTCCTTTTGTCAGGACTTGTGGGACCACTCTGTTGGGTATTCCTTCCCTTTTGAACCAGATCCTAAAGCCCACTTTTATATTTAATGAAAGTGTAAAATTTGATGTTATCCCATTTTTACACTTGGTGGACACATGTGCAAAAATGGGCGATACTAGTTAGTAATATATATAAAAGGTATCATCTTGTAAGATTATAGGTGGAAAAGTTGTAAAGTTGAACATTTTGAGTTTTTCAAATATTGATATTGTGTGTCAGTCTGTGTGTGTGAGTATTAATTTTAATTACCGATATTTATTACATGATAAGAGAGGGTCAAATTAAAATAAGAAGATTTGAGAATATAATCATTGACAGTTACTATAGGACTTATTTTTTGTGTCCATGTAAATTTAGGAAAGCAATACCTTTGCAAGAAGAAAATGTTTTCTGTTTCCTAAAGATCAAAGAGAAGTCAAAGTGTATATAAATCAGTTGAACTGTGTTGCTATTACTTTTGTAATTCTTATAAAATTAAAGTACACAGTTTGAACTTCTTAAATAGATTTTCCTCATAATATGTTTAAAAATTAAAAAATTGTCATCCTGTAATAGAAATCTCATCATCTCACCAAAATGTAAAACATAAGCCCTAATACAGTAGTGTTCATTTAAATTTTCCATGAATCAAATATCATAGCTAATGTCTGTAATATGAATACTTAACAGACTGAGGCATGAAGTTTATGCAGCGATGTCTGAGGACATACTGGCCTATTAGTCAATGGCAGGCCTGTTCAATAGCAACCTGAGACACTGAATGAAATGAATATTAAGCAGAAAAATATTTCTATGGAGAAAATCTATTTGGAGACAGTTTGTTAATACTATCCACATATTGTGGTAATTGTGTTTTCTGTGTAAACTTTCTATAACATACAATGTACTCTGAATTTAAAGCATATCTCAGTGTGTTGGGAAGATTGGTAATTTTCCAAATTGACAAAATTGTTTGAGGTCCATGCACCTAGGAGCGAACAAAGGATCAGCAGGAATATATACACCCACATGGCTTTTGTTCATAGAAGATTCTCCCAGATCCTATACTTACACTGGGTTTTGTAGGAGCCATCTTCTTGCCTATACACAGTGACGCTTGTCTTTGAGCATTGGTCATTCACTCTAAAAATCAAACATAACAATCATGGTTTAATCCTTATAACTTGTTTTAATATGGAAGATCTTCAACTGTTATAATGAAATCAATGGAGTAATAATGACTATGTATACAGAATAGGGTACCTCACTTTTCTTAACACTTGTTTAAAAAAACCATCATGTTTGTAGTCACACTTCATTTATTTGCACCAATTTGAAAGTGCTTAGAAGGTTCTAATCGTTTCCCCATCCAAACTTTAATATTCACTGAGTATGATTTCAATATGCTATATATTGTGTTCTAATCCAGTGATAATATGTATACAGGTTCACATAAATGTGTTTTAGGCATCTCTGTTTTTAACCCAAAACTTAAAATTATGGCTGTAAGATTGAAATGGTAGAGTTTTTTTGTTTTTATAATGGTATGCAGTCTTTCATTAAACATAGTAATACAAATGTGAAAGATCTTCAACTCTTATAATGAACTCAATGGAGTAATAATGACTCCATTATTACTGACTGAACAGTGTACAGAACAGGGTAGTTCACTTTTCCTAATACTTTGTTAAAAATTCCATCATGTTTGTAGTCACACTTCCTTTATTTGTGCCATTTTGCCAAATTCTTTGAAGGTTCTAATCATTTATTAATCCAAACATTAATATTCACTGAGTACGATTTCAAAATGCTAAGTATTTTGCTCTAGTCCAGTGGGAATATGTATACAGGTTCACATAAATGTGTTTTAATTGTCTCTATTTATAACCCAAAACTAAAAAATTATGGCTATAAGATAGAAAGGTAGAATGTTTTTGTTTTCATAATGGTATGCAGTCTTTCATTAAGCATAGTAATAATGTCACAGAAAGAATCTCTGAACCTGGAGCTTTAGTAAAAGGGATTAGCAAATTAGATTTATCTGACCCCTTTGTTGAAGACGTCTTAATGACACACTTGATTTAATAAAATAACATGATCAGTTTTGATCTAAACGCATACACGTGCATTTTGACTTCCCTGAAATGAGAAATGTATAGTTTTCTGTTTCTAATATAAGAGCATAGGATTCAACCACAGGCCTCCAACCACAATGATTATTGAGGAAACACTCATGGATTTGAGGACAGAGTCTAACCTCTGTGTTGTAGCCAGAGCTAAACTAACATGGAACAATATAATCACATACTAAGATGAGGTGTTTGATTTCATGACTGGAAACTAAAATTTTCCCTGAAAATTTAAAAATATAATGGCTGAGAAAATTAAAGAGTCTGGTCAGTTTGCATGGCTGACATTTTGCTTACTTGACATAGAATGTGACATCCATTTCAGTACAATCCTCATTACAACAAATTTCACGAACATAGTCTCAGTTCTTTTCCTTCCTCTATCTTCTCCACATTGTCAGCAGCAATGGCAATGGTCTCCCATTTCCCTGCAATCTGAAAAAACAACGAAGGTCAAGAAAGGAAGAAAAGACATGAAATGGGATTGTGAGTTAGTACTCTCATCTCTGGTCCCAGTCTTTGGAACTATGGAAAATTTCTAAAATATCAATCATTAATATTTTGTGTATTAGCTCAACATTATGTGTCTAAGGATGTAGAATAATACAGATTAGCATAATGACTCATAATGTAGCATTCTGGACCTGAAACTTTGCAGAGCTGTTCATGCTTTGGACTCTTATGCTCTGCAAAGTCAGCCCACACTTTCTTATTTCATTTGTTTCATCCTACAGAATTATGATTGGAAAAGTGTACCTGACTGAAAGTCAGAAAGCTTCTTTCAAGAATATGGACTTGCATGTACTAATTGAATGATGTATCACACTCACAGACATATCCTATTGAGGAACCTAACACATGTATACAGGCCACATGAATGTACCTTAGAATGAGGATGAGCATGAGCCAGACCAAATGCCAAGGCCAGCAGCAGAAACTTTACCATGGTGGTGCCTGCCTTTGCTCTTTTGCAGAAGCTCAAAGTAGGTTAGTGCTTGTGAAGGAACAGAACTGACAAATCTCTTATACAGTGAGTTAGAGGGAGTTTCATGGAATCATCCAATGATTCTGCACCACAACCTAGATCTGTCACACTTCCTCTTTGGCCCAGCAGAATGGTGTATGATCTCTTAATCCAAAAACAATAAGATTAGCATTAAGGTCAGGTTATATTGGGATGAACAGTTGAGTGTTCCTTTCAGAATGAAAAGATCAACCCTGTGAAAAACTTTATATAATGTTTTTTGCCTCCAGAACTATACTAGTGGGTAAAGGTGACAATGCACATGCATGCATAATATAACAGATAAGATTCATAAAATCAACAAGGGATGCATTTTAAAATAGATTCTGAATTTAAGCATAATACTGAGTAATTTCTTGATTTTAAAAATGTGGTCCAGACAGTATGAGCCATATGAACCACAAATTTAGAAGTTTGCATATTAAACTTAAGGAGGGTTTCCTATAAAAATATTGGTGTATATTTTACACTTTCTAGTCTTTCCATAAATTGACTAATTTATTCTTCCATTCCAATGAATTCAGTTTCCATGGTACAGAGGTATAAGAAATTTCACTGAAGATAAACTTGTAAAAAGTAAGAAAAATGCTGCTAGATTACACTGGTAATACAAACACATATCATTAATTAAAAGAAACCAAATCAAGTGAAACCATCTATAAAATATTGATTTTGAGAAAAACTGTAAAATTGTGCAGAGGAACACTACATTCAAGCCGAAAATTATGCTCTACATTTTCTAAAGCAAGTTCCCTCCCTGCCTAGTTGGCTTCTATACATTTCAAAACCAAGTTCTGTGTTGTGATTATTCATAGGATCATATCATCCATTTTAGGAACAACCAAAGATTATCAGGTCTCTGCAGTACTTGTTTCTCCTCTGGAGCTTCCCACACATGGAATAAACTAGAGTTACCACTTTGGTGTTTTTGATTGACAGCCTATGGTTTCTCTCTATACCAATATGTGTAGGGGTATTGTGTTGTTTCATGGTAAATAATTGTCCCACCTCCTGGTTTAATAAAAAGCACTGATGTGCCAAAGGCAGGCAGGAAGTGTGGGCGGGGCTACCAGACTAAAAAACTCTGAGAACAGGAAGCACAGAGCAGAGCGCCAGAGAGAAGCCAGAAGAAGCAGAGGACAACTATGCTGCTCTAAAGAAAGGTACCAAGCCACATGGCTGAACAGGAAGAATCATGGGTTAGTTGAAGGGTACAGAGTTAGCAAGTTATATGCCTGAGGCTGATCAGCCAAAAACTATTGAAAGCATCTGTGTGTTTCTGTGGGACTGTGGGACTGTGGGACTGCTGGTCTGCAGTTCTGAGGGTCTGTAGGTCTGCGGGTCTGCAGGTCTGCAGGTCTGTGGGCCTAAACCTTGAGGCAAGGCCCAAAAGTCAAGGCCAAAAACCTCTTACTACAATTATGAATCATTAGTGACCCCTTCATGATAAATTTTTTAAGTTATATACTACACTTATCAGTATTTCTTTGATTTTTCTGTGATTATACCCAATTACATATTTCACCATTGTTCTTTCCTCCCTTTTACAAATCCAATCTGCACCCTATTCTATCAATTTCACTTTGTGGACTCATTTTTCACTAAATGTGGTTACATGCATGCAAATTCTAAGGACTTGAATTAAGCTTAAACTTCTATCTTATTTTTGGAGCTAGGAATAACAGAGGGGTGCTAGCATGCCATATTTGTCTTATAGATTTTGGTTTCTTTACAGTGTAGAAATTTTTTTTTTGCCTGTGATATATCTGCTAACGTCACTGTTTCATTTTATGATGTAATATTATTACATAGTATATATGTACCACTATTTCATTATCAATAGACAACGGTAAAACATTTAGTTTGTTTTCATTTCCTGACTGTTGTCATTAGAGTGGCAAGGAAAAACATTGAGAGAGTATCTATGAAATAGAATTTCTGATCTGTATGCATAATCCAAGGAGATTTATAAATGAATGCCAGAGTATATATTTACTTTTAGAAAACTAAATAATCTCCACAATGCTTTCTAGAATTGCTAAACAATGTTGCAATAATAAAAAAGAATTCCGAGGGCTTCCTGTATAATCTTTTTTTGACCATTTATTCTCTCTCTCTCTCTCTCTCTCTCTCTCTCTCTCTCTCTCTCTCTCTCTCTCTCTATATATATATATATATATATATATATGTATATATATATATATACATACATACATATATATACATACATATGTGTGGGTGTATATATGTGTGTTTCTGTGTGAGTGTGTATTTATGTATGTTTGTACATATGTATGTATTATGTATGTGTGTGTGTTTTTCTCTTCCAGTCTTGGTGTATGTTTGAGTGTGTGTGTGTGTGTGTGTGTGTGTGTGTGTGTGTGTGTGTGTGCATATAAGTGTGCATGTGTATGTGTTTCTTTGACCCATGGCTCATTCAGATCCTAGGCCCATTTTTACTTTCTTCTCTCTTTTCTGATACTCTGTCTTTTAAATATCTTTTCTCTGTATTATTTCATATGTAGAATATTTGCTTATTCTAGATATAAACTAGTGTTTTACTGTCTGCTGAAGGTTTATGGAAGAGGACTTGGCTCATGGGATTGCACAAATCATTTCAGAATTGTAGCTTGAGGTTAGAAATAACATTGGCCAGCCTTCTTCTTTCTACTTGTTTGGACATAACAACTCAAGTATTAGGTACAGTGCAAAGGCAAGGCAAATAGCCCTGATTAAACTCATAGGCTTACAATAAAAATAAATAAATGGTACAATGAAAGTTACTTGTTGAGTTGGGAAGACTTGATAAGATGAGATGGCATCAAAAGAAGTATTATCCAGATGCTTTATACATTTGTAAAAGTGTCAACAAACAATTTTAAAGAGCATGTTACTTGAGTTAGCCATGACCAACTTTTTCTTTGATAAATCTAGAAAAAGATAGTTGTAGAGTACAGAATGAAATTTGAAATATGAGAAATTCTTTGCATTCCACTTCACAGACCTGCGATCACAAGCAAAATACGCTGTCTCGTCCATGAAATCTATGCACCATGTCTCAAGATCTCATCTTCTCTTTGAGGACATGCTGGAACTTGTATCCTCTGAATTTGAGATATATAACTGTGGAAAAAACAAACACTTCTTCTTATTCTTTCTTCTTGTGTTTTGTTTTCCGTGACACATGACTAAGAATGTGTGGATAATATCCTTTATAATCCATTTTTAGTATAATTATATTGTTCTCTGATGACCTTTCCAAACAAGAGGATAATTCTCTGACTGTTGTTTTGCAAGAACTCAGTTGTTGTATTACTTGGCTTGATGCTTGGGTTCAATATTAAAAGAAAAAGGCACCTGTACGACTTACTTCATCTAATATTTGCTAGAACTAGGTGCACAGATACACTGAAATACATTTGTTATGGTTTCAAAGTTCAGTTTTATTTAATACTTTTAGAGGGAATAAATTGACTTCCATGAATGCTCCATTTCATTATTTACTGTTTATTCAAACCATTACTCATTTATACCTCTGTTTTTATTAATGATATTAAAGAGTTTGTTATACATTTTGAATGCATGTGTTGTTATAAAGTATTTAAACATCTCAATATAAAATTTTTTATCAACTATTTTTGGTGTTTTACATAACTTTAAATATTTTTGTTTTCATAGATTAAACATCTTTTTTTCTGCTCTTCTCTCTCTCTCTCTCTCTCTCTCTCTCATAGAGCAATGGAGAAATTCAATGATGTTATTTGTAAAACATTTTCTTCTATTCTATATCCAAGATTTTAAGCTTCACAGGATGTTTTCTACCATATCTTTTCCAATTTTTCCCCCTTAAATATCGGGATCTTCCCTTTTCATGGATGTAGTTCTGTGTACTGTGGAACTTACTGACGGGTTTTTCATTGCATGTGATTATTTATTCTTGAGCAAGAAGTATTTTCTATAGTTTAACTTTTTTCTCCAATGCTTATCAAAAATTATCTGAGAAGAATATTCACCTGCAACATGCTCTTTGACATTTTAAATAATTCTGTATTGTTTTTACTATTTCCACATTCATATCCATATTCAGAACCAGATACATTATAAAACAGATTTTCTTTCTGTTCCATACACACCATGATTAAACAATATCAAAAGAATTCAACCATGATCATTCAGAAAATCAATATTATTTCCAGTTGAGTGAAAGACAAATCACCTCATAATGTTTAACCTCAACAGTTCCTTGTAGCTTTGGCTTCATGTTCAATCCTAGGCAATTTGCCTCATCTGTTCAGGTTGAGGTCAGTTCAGAACAGTTAATCTTAATCTTTTCTATGGCATTAATATTCCAGGATTTGTCTGTGTCTTTGCTTAAGGATAAGCATATGCAGAAACCTACCAATGGATTTGGTATTCTGAAAACCATTTGGGACACGAAAAAAATTTATTTATTCTGATTCCTTGTGAAAATTTGTATCCACAAAATACTCATATTTTTTCATCAAATTTTCAAATTTTTAATGTGGTAATTTATTTCAAAAGAATCATGAATAATACAAGAGAAAGTAGAACTTTATGGGGTGGTTCAGAAAACGGAAAGGTAAGGAACAAATGATGTGATCATATTATAATGGCTAAAAATTAAGAAGTAAAACACTTCACAAATTAAATTAATAACTATAATAATAATATAATAACTATAATAATAAATATTCTCTATCTGTATATTTTGAACCATCTAAAATATTTTTTCATTTTTTCACATACCCTGTGCCTTTTTAGATTACTCTAATGAATGATAATCCTAGAGATTATTTTGATGTTGTATTTAGGATTCCACCAATAATAGTAACTATGAATTCAATGGTCACAGAGAAAATCATCCAAGATATTTACACACAAGATCTGTAGCTAAGAACATTTTATATTCTCTGAGCCTTCTCACTCTGAAGATAGACCTTATATTATGGTTTGGCTAGATTAAAAGATTCCAGGTGATACTTTTCATGGCAAGTATAAGATTATATACAGGAAGCTATTTGTCCTTTATTTTCCATGATTTGTTTTTAAGCTCATGCTGCCCACAATGAAAACAATGTAGTTCTCATTACTTTCTTCTGTTTCTTCTCTTTGTATTTTTCTTTTCACATAATACATTTGGAAGGCACTAGCATCATGGGGCATAGCTTTGAGGAAAGAGGAATTTGGGAATATAATCAGTAGAAATTGCAAATGTGTGAGAACTCCGTAAACAATTTTCAAGATGTAATTTGATATGAAATTAAATAATCCTCAACAAAGAATAATAAGTTAATATTGAGAAGATTCAAATAAATCATAGTCAAGGATCATAAAATCCTCTTCTTTATAAAAGAATACCCTTTGTGCTTTCTTAAACATATTTTATATAACCCACTGACTCAACCTTATAGCCTTTTACTTTGATCATTATTGATAAACTCATAATACACACACTCCTGTTGAGTACCATTTTGTTTATAAGGATATATGGTCTCAGGGCTTATTATTCTGCATGGACAACTAATAAAAGTACCATTCTTCCATGGGTAAGGTCAGGTCTACTTCTTCATGACCCTCTCACACATTAGATTTCTTTGTGGTCATTGTCCATTACTGGAACTCTACATAAACTGTCTTTCTTCCATGTTAACATTGTCATTTATATGGCCATTTTCTCCATCTTGTCCATCATGTTAATTTTCCAATTTTTAGCATTGACATTTTACAGCAGAATTTTTGTTATACTGCCTTTTTATCTTTTTAGTCTCTTTTCAAAGATGTTGCTTGATCCATAGATGTAGCATCTGTGATGTAGATTAATTAGTTAGGACATGGCCCCCATCAAATAATTGTTTTCTGCCTTATGTCCAGCTGTGCAGTTTGGTCATAGTTTCCATTTGATATAAATATGAGGTTTTTTTCAAGAGGTTTTTTCTTTTCCTACAATTACCACTGGTTATAAAGATATGATTTAGAGTATAGGAAGAAATTGTGCAGCTCTAGCAAAGTTGTAGTAGTAGATACTTTTCTAAAATCCATGACTTCACATACTCTGATTACTTGAAGATGCTTACATTCCAAAAAATGATTTCCCTGAGTAGATCTTGAGTCCTATCCAATAACTATTGTTTGCCACCAACTTGAGTATTACTTGAACATTTTGTATCTTACCATGCTTCTAATTTTCATTCTTCATAGGTGTTTCATTTGGATAGGAGTGTTTATTTCTTTCCCCTGGCATCATAAATCATATTTATCAAAACAAGAAGAGTTAAGTGAAAGGAAAGAAAATTAATACATAAATCCAGTTAAAATTATCTGAGTTCAGTCTCCAAAATGTACAATAACTTTAGCCATATGGACCCTAATAAAACATCTGAGATACAAGCTAGCTCAGTGTAGAGAATTTATATTGTTTCAGCAGTAACATTATCAACCTCATAAATCCTTCAAATATGGTTTCTCATTCTTGATGTTACCTATTTGTTAGTCTATCATTCATGCGAGGAGTTTATCAACTCGAGACTTAGTTTCCTTTAAGATACAAATTTCTATGCAAATGTATATGTTTAAACCTATATTCATATTCATTGAGTACAATTTTAGATAAATATGTAATAAAATGTAATAAAAATGCATAATAAAATTTTAAAATTAATCTAAATATGATACCTTGATGATTCATCAGATTCATCAAATGCCTTGGTTCTCATTCTACACCCCACACCTCTGTTCCCCTACTGTACTAAATTACCTCCTTCAACTGACTTAATTAGGCCTGTAATTCTGCTTTCACCTTTATAGAAATTTTGTACTGCATTTACTTCTCTATCCTAAGCCCAGGTTCACCCCACATATGGTCTCTTATACTTTCCTCATGTCTTTATTTACTCAATACTGTAAACACAGATCTGTAGGTATGGACCTAGGTATTGCAGATGACAAAGAAAATGTAATGTTTGAGGTGTCTTTTCCTTGGTTAACTCACTTAGTATGATCTTTCATGCTTAATTTCATTTACCTGAAAAGTTCAAGATTCCATTTTTATTCAAAGCTAATTGTGTTTTTAGTACACATGGAATATGGTTTTGTTATCCATTCATTCCTCTCTTTTGAGTATTAAGGTAGTTTACATGTTATAGCTACTGTGAATAGAACAGCAGTAAATATCATCTAGAAAGTATTCCTTAAAAAGGAAATCAAATCCCTTGGACATGGGACAAGGAGTGGTTTTGTTGTTTTGTAAGTCGATTTACTATTAGTTTACTGAACATTTTACACACTGGTTTGCAGATTTGCATAATTACCAAACCTTCAAGAGTGAATGAGTGTTGTCTTTTTACACTTACCAATTTAGTTTGTTGCTTTTTTGAACTTTCCCTTTCTGACTAAGAAAAAATATAAACAGGGTCTTAATTTTTGGATTTTTCAAGGCACTAGTCACATGATCTTGCTGCATAGGTTTCTGTATTTTGTCTTGATGGTCTCTGATATCTATCAACCAATGAGTAGTAAGTAGAAAGTCAAATGCCAATTTACTATTACATTCGTAACTGATGGATATATTTTCATAGATTTTAAACTTTTCAAAGTAAAAGACTCCACATTTGTTCTCACCAACTATGCATATGTATTTTGTGGCTTGATACACATGCTTATTACTGTCATTAAAAATCAGCTTTAATGTTTGACATATTAAATGCTTTCCTAGAAAAATTTCTTCTCTCCACTGTTCAAATTCTTAAAGCCTTTCCAGGTTTGTTATTAAATATTCAAGTCTAATACACACCTCAACACAACACCACTCTACTGTAGAAAAAAATATTACTTATTGATTTGAAATTTACCATAAGTGGAATAAAATTCTATAATAACAAGAACAACAAAACATCTCTTGTTGTGAAGAATAAGATTTGGGGGCCTGGAGAGATGCTTCAGCAGTTAAGAGCACTGGCTGCTTTCCCAGAGGACCTGAGTTCAATTCCCAGCACCCACATTGCAGCTCAAAACTGTCTTTAATTCTGAGATCTAACACACTCTCACATACATACGTACAAACATACATACCTACATACATACATACATACATATGCAAAACATCAATGCTCAGAAATTTAAAACAAATTTAAAAATTTTTTTAAAAAAAGAGTAAAAAATTTGGAGCTCATCGTTAGCACAATTCTTTTTTTATAGAATATCCAATGACAGCATACTACTTCTCTCATCCATTAAAGCAGAGCACTTTTACCACTTACAAATTTACATATACTTTTTGAGCACTGTTAAATTATGAAAGAGATATGGATTCTGATTTCTCTAAATGAATTTTTAAACAATAAAAAGATGAATCAATAATGACAAGTCAAGTAAGTATATTTTTTCACTTCATTTGAGTGAAAATTTTCCTCAGAGGGTCCAAAGTCATTGGTTCAGACTGAAATCATTTCATTTTATGATTTATTTTATTAGTTGTTTCATCTTTCTTACTCTTCTGAATGGCAGGAAAACTCCGTGTACATTCCTTGTTTTCTTGTTGGAGTTAAAGCGTATACATTAACTAAGCACAACAGGAGGGATGGGAGACAATGGATAGGTTGTAAAAATAAACACAAAATATATATAAAGAAAAATATTTTCTGAAATGCTTTTGGAACAAAAATAGTAGTCTTAAAGTCATTGATTTTCTCTTTTTTCTATGTATCACAAAGTATTGATAGTAGTTCACTCAATATCAACAGCTCTTAAAATAAAAGCTGTATCTGTTAGTGTCTGTTTATTTAAAAAATAAACTCTTATGTGGTTTCTTTCAATTTCCATCATAATGTGTTATATTTTAAACTAATCTTGACAGAAAAAAACATAAGGGATGATTATTTACTAGATTGCAGGGTTTGACTATTAATAACAAATCACAAGTTCAATGAGTAAAAATTCTTGGACTATTGAAACCTGAGATTTTCTTTTTCTTATTTTTGCAACCTTATCTAATCTTCTGCTCCTTCCTAACTTCCCATACCCCCACCAACTCCAATTCATTCCCTAGCCTCATCCATTTCTCCTCCTCAATTTTCTATTCAGATAAAAGAAAACCTCAGCATTCCCTGGATATGAGCAATCCACAATATGTCAAACTGCATTGAGACCAGATACTCCTACTTCAGCAAGGTTGGATGAGGCAATCCTGATGGAGGATCAGGTCCCCATAATAGGCAACAGAGTTAGAGACATGCCCTGAACTCAATTTTAGGAGTTCTACTTAAATACCAAGTTAGACAAATTTAACATATATGCAGAGGGCCCAAGTCAGTTCTATGCAGTCTCCCTGGTTTTCAGTTCAGCCTCTTTTAACTCCTAGAGCTTAGGTATCATTTTTCTGTAGATTTTCATGTGCTGTCCTTGACACTAGTGTGTCCTACAATCTTTATGCCTCCTTTTCTGAACGATTCTCCAAACTCTGCCTAACATGTGGCTGGGTCTCTGTGTCCATAATTTTTGGGTGAAGCCTCTCTGAATAGTAGTTTTGCTCTACACCAATTGGTTCTGGCTGGTGTGGTCTCCTTCTATGTGGCAGAAATTTACTGGATTTGGAGGCAAGGACCAGTGCCATGTACACCTGGATGTTCTGGGATATCAGGGTAATCTAGATTCCCATCTAAGGATACATTTTGGCCTCAGAGCCTCCTTTCAATATGATGGCTTACCTTACACACTATACTTTGCCTAAAAAAAAGAAAAAAAACTTCAGGTAGCACACTCCAAGGAAATATCATTTTAAATAAACATAGAGACTATGCTACCATTCTTATTTTGCATATTTTGCTGTGAGATTTGTACTTTCTCATACTTCTTTCAACATTCTTTTCCACATTCACTTTGGTTTTTGCTTTTTTACATATTCCCTTTTTACATAAAATTACTGGCAAACACTATTTCCAAGTGGAAGAAAATTTTAAGAAGAGGTGGAAAGGAGATGCTAAATTAAAAATTATGTGTGGAAGTGTCTTATTAAATACTGATGATACCAATATAATAATAAATAAATTCAACAGAGAAAAATAACATAAGGTATAAAGAGAATAATAATGATGAATCATTGAAAAATATTTTCTGAAGATAAAATGAAGTATATCTAGTGTATGTTATATTAGTAAAGGTATTTTTGTTATTTTTTTACTGAAAAATGTCATTTTATCACTGTATTCCCCTGCTACCCCTCCCTTCCCTCCTCCCAAACCCTTCCAGTTATCCTTCAGACTCTCCTCTTCCCATCATCACATCCCCTTCCCCAAAAGGGCAAGAGGTCCAAAGATGGGTCAGTTCAGTGAGACATATCCACTCCAGGGAAGTGCGATTTACTCATCCCAAAGTCAGTGTTCTGCTAGGTGTTCCTCTGTAAGGAATGGGCTCCAGGGTGACAGCTCAAGAACAGAAACACAGTTTGATATCACCACTGGTGGCTCCACATATCGTTCATGCCAGCCAAAAGTTGCCTACACATGGAGGGTATAGCTCCTTTTACAATGATTCCACAGTGGCTATTCTTGTTTCATTGAACTTCCAAGAGCTCCAGACAGCCATCACTATGGGAATTTTCCTCATAATTCCTATCCCCTTGCTCATACCTATGCTACTCTCAGTTGGACCAGGAGCTCTGGACAGTGCTCAGTCACGGATCTCTGCCTCTACCTCTATTCTTTGTTGTATGTATGTACGGTGAAGACATAAAAGGTAACTACTCATTTAATTATAGGTGAAAACATATTTCAATTCAATTGTTAGTTATTAAATTGTATCCTTAATATATTACTATGTCAGGTATTACTTGAATGTACTTTTAAGAATTAATAACACTCTCCGACACACGTACAAACACACACACACACACACACACACACACACACATATATACACATATATATATATGTTCATTGTTTTTAAGACTATATCTATTTCTTCCCCACTCACCTGCCCATCCTCAGTCTCCAACACTCACCTCCATGAAATTCCCTCTTATCATCTCATATACCCTACAATCTCAATTTTATAGCCTCTATTCTTTTTTTCTTAATTGCCACACATCTTTTTGTCTGTGCTTACATATATGTGTGAATATATACATACAAAATGAGTTCATTTTTGTTCATGATGTGTACATGATTTCAAGGTAGATCTTTTGAGTTCAACAACTAATAATGGGAGAAACTTTTCCTCCTTTTCATAGCCTTTATTTACCTTTAGTTGATATCTAGCAGTGGGAAGCTACAGACTTTTCTCTTTTACATGTTAACATGTCCATTGATATTGTCAATGTTCTAGTGTTTATTATATGGCTTGTTCTAGGAGATACAGTTTCACAGCCATTATCCTTATTTTGTAGCTCTTAGAAATGTCTGGTACCTCTCTTTTTCTGTGTTCCTTGAGCATTTAGTGCAGGAGCTCTGCTCAAGTAATACTCAATGATGCATTGTATATCTTTTAATTTCTGGTAACCAAATGCTATCCACTGAATTAATATGTCCTGATTTCAGATATGCAATTTTGACTGTTATTAATGGTAATTTGTTAATCAAAACTTCTAGGGGAGGCTTAAATAGCTTGGGAATTTGACAGTATTCTCAGGTTCAATGACATACATGAATTGTTTTGATAAGAATGATTTTATTTTAATTCTGTCAACAAAAGACAAGTGAAATATAAATTTGACAAGAATGAGCACTAGACAAGCAAAGTGAATAAATGGATGTTGTCTTTTAGGATTTAAAAAGATGAAGGCAGGATACATAAACTTGATTAACATTTAGATACTAAGGATTATGAGACATAGCAGTGAATTAGCAAAAAGAGAATGTATATGGTTTCATATACATTCTAGCAATGAATATACAATCTAGCAATGAATGTTTTCATCAAACTGTAGAGGAAAAATGAGCGAAAGAGAAAATAATAAAATAAATCTCTTCCAATTTGGCATAACACTGAACTGATGATTTAAAAAATGAGTTTGATGATAAAAGAACCCTTAGTGAAATGGATTCAGGTTGGGTACTCAACTGACAAAGAATATTGACATGAACACATGAAGATAGAATGTGAAAGACCTCACTTACACTGTTATGTTTATGTATCTATTATTTGGAGGAGACACACATGCCAGAAGTGTCCCGAAACTGACAATTGAGTATTGGGACACAGTAAAGGAATTCCGTGGAAGAAAGAATATGTTTGTCTCCAGATACCAGGGCTGTGAACTTGAATGTGGAGAATATCTCAGTATTTGAAATTTCATTCAGTACTTTAAAACAATCTCTTTCTCATTTTTCAAAGAGAAACTTAGTCATGGAACTCATGTATGCCATCAAGTCTGAGAATAGTGTCAATTGCCCATGCTACTTAAACCTACCAAAAAGATTGCTGATTAACAACTTACCATTTATAACTGAAAATTTAACATGTGCTTTAACACTGTTGGCAGTTTACCACATATAAAAATATTTAGATAATTCTGCTGATGCCATCTCAAAGTCAAGTCACCTAAACTCAACAAGTTGCTTTCACAGTATTATTTATTTATTTATTTGCTTCTCTGAGTTTTATCAGGGCTTTATATGCATTATTAGCTCTGTAACTAATGCTTGGGAGCTAATGGCATCACAAGTATAAAGTATAGAGATGGGCAATATTCTTCCTAAACTAAACCTATCAATGATTCCTAGTTCTACAATGATATGTACTATTGTACAAGCCAATTCCTCTTTCAGATCCTACAGCAGACAGGAAATTGTTGGTTTATGTCCAGGATAAGCAAATGGATCTGGAGGTATATTCCTAAAAACCGCACAACTTAATGCAAAACAAAAAGTATGAGTAAAGATACGGTAGAATCAAATTGGCCAGAGACCTAAAAAGTTATCAGAAAAGATAACAAAACACAGCCACACACACACATACCATTTGCATCTTATACTCAGAATTCTAAGTTTTAGGGTACAAATAAAAACACTTAAAGCACATGAATATAAACTTGTGAATATATCACTGGACTAGAACACTTGAATTAGTACGTAAAAATTGTACTCAATGAATAGGGAAGATTTGATAAGGAATGCTTCAGGTATCATAACACTTGGCAAAATTTGCATAAATAAGAAAGTCATGTTTGTGATTAAAATCAGGATAGTATTTTTAGGTAAACACTAGGAAATCAGAAGTACCTTTAAATACCCTGGACTTAGCTCTGTACACTGTTCATAGACATTATTACTCCCTTAAGATCATTAAATCATTGAAGATCTTTCATATAAATACAAAAGTATAATAAATAAAACATGGTTATTGTTTGATTTTTAGTGCAAATACCCAATGTTACAAGACCGCAAGTCAAAGGGTATAGAAAAAAAGATGGCACCTATAACCCCAATGTATGTACAGGATCTGTAAGCTTCCTGTATAAACAAAACCAATGGGGGTGTGTACATTCATGGTGATGCTTCAGACACTCATAACTATATTTACCTAGAACAGTTTTGGCTGCCTAGAAAGTTTCCAAAACTTTCAACTAACAGAAATATGATAAAGTCAGAGAACACTTTAGGTTATCTGAAATTAACACAGAGAAGAACACAATTACCAAAAGATGTGGATAGTTCTAGCAAAGTGTCTCCAAAACAAAGGTTTTAGGGGTCTTAAACATCTTTGAAAACTTCATGCCTCAGGCTGTAAAGTACTTATATGACAGACATTATATGCCATCTTAGATTCATTAAAAATGTAAGTTATCAGTGCTATTTTAAAATAATATCCCTCTTATTTTGGAGGGATAGTGACATTTAGTTTAATGATTATAATTTTCAAATTTGAAGTGCTTTTAGGTGAAAAAAATCTGTTTAAAAACTATGAAACAACTATTTCAGTATTGTAAGAATTGCTAAATTGATAGCAACACTATTCAACTGAATTATTCACACTTTAACTTTTAATCTTAAGTAAACAGAGACCAGGTTCTTCTGCAAGTCTAATGCTTTTCTACCAGTACATGAACATTTAAAAGCATTCTTCTAGTAGAAATTGACCAGATCCTCAAATCCTTTTATTTTCCATTGAACCATTTTTATCATTTAATGTGTCAATATGTGGAAATAGTAACCCCTCTCTCTTTTTCACACACACACACATAAACACTTACCACACACACACACACACACACACACACACACACACACACACACACACTCCACACAGAAAGAAAGGAATTCATACATGTACAGAAACACATGTACACAGACTGACAAACAATATGAAATGTTTATCCATTCATTTTTTCATAAACAATCTTCTAAAAACATAACTTTTATGTGTATTGCTACTAATTTGTCTGATCTATTTTTGCACATATATACATTTACCCACCAAGCGTTACAATGGCATATCCAATAGTACACTTTCATGAAATATGACAAGTAGATTTTAGGATCTGGTTGAAAGGGAAAGTATTCATGAAATGAGTGGTCTCATAACTCTTGACATCAGGAATTCAGAGAAAAGGGGTTTCGATACTTAGAAATTACTTCCAAGTTTGAAGAACTGAAATGAATGGGTACAGTTTACGGTGGCATATACAAAATTAATGACTAAAGGAATAGCTTTGCAAACATGTGTTCCATGATAGTAAGTAAGAGAAGATTGCTATAATCAGTTTTAGGTTTATTTTTAGCAAACAGGTGACATCAAACAATAGAAAAATGAATGACACTAAATTTTGAAATATTTCCATTTTTTACAGTTGAAGGTGACAATACATTTAAATCTGTGAGTATAACATCAAAGAACATAGTCTTTAACAGTAAGAATGTGGGTAGATCTGCCTGGAAACAAAATTGATTTCTGTTGTTGGTAAGGATGGTAGTGGGTTCTCTGAAACAGTAGCAAAAGTATGACTCTAAAAATGAGTCTTATATTAGATTCTCCCCACCCCAAATACAGTATCATGGGTTTTCAAGCTCATGTCCACTAAATGACAACCCTATTGCAGTGTGGACCATCTCTTAAATACTGTACATTGAGTAGCATGGTCATTGAAAACTAGGAGCAATGGGATAGGTTAGTAGAAGAGTTTGCATTCCTGTTAATAATGGAGAAAATATTATTTTCCCCAAATTTAGACCATTTTGAGTCTCAGTTGGTCAAGCGTATACTAAATTTAAATATAAACTCTAAGAGTATAGATGCCAGGAAACTGTGAAGTATCAATTGACAGGCATTCATGACTCTCTACTTTTATAATTTTTGTAGTGGACAGTATTGAAATGAGTGAATTTTCGAGAATTTTTTAAAAATTTTTGATGCATCATGCAATGCTAGAAAATGATGTCATACCACCATTTAGACTACATTAAATGTATCTATGGAACTTGGAGAAGAATTTTACTGATTTTATTGACTCACCTAGCTGGATGAATTTGAACAAGTTGGATCTCCCATTGCATATCATAATAGGATAGTAATAGTAAAAAAGTAATGCAAATTGTGCAGAATTCTATTGAACATTTCTCTGATATTGTCATTCTACAATGTTAGAAAGGGTCAGCCTTTGACTTCTGAAGAATGTGAAAAACTCTAGAAATTTGAACTGGAACAGCACATTCCACCAGAAAACATTCAAGATGTTCTGACTATAAGTAACCTCAATTAATTTTTATGATAGCATTAATACATGAATATGTATAATGATACATATTCATAATTGCATACAAGTTTATATACATACTGAGTCATTGTATGTATATATCTTATCAGAAGATCCCTGATTCAGGTAATATCTATTCATATGCTATCTTTCAGTTGTTATTCACATGAATAATAATTGGGGAACTGATTTTATATCCTTATGATAAAATTTATGTCACTCAATACCTGTCACTTGGTACCTCACTCATATTTGTTTACAAATACTTGTCCTTAGTAAATAAACGTACATGCGTAGGTTAGCAGAAAGAGAATCAATGCCTAACCATCTTGATATTTGCATAGACTTTTCCTGATTACATAAAAAATTAAAATTAAAATGTGAAAAGAAAAGAAATGAACTTAAAAATAGAAAAAAATCAAAGCACAGTATTATTGGTCTTTTAAAGCTGAAAACCTTACAGTGACAGAATGACAGAATACTTATAATTTTGAAACAATAGAAAGGACTTTTATCTTGTTCTATATTGCTAATATTTTATATTAAGGAATATTAAATTAAGAAATACTGTCTCAATATTTGAAAAATTTATTATGAATTTGGAATAATATTTGTCTCAGATAAGTTTTCAATATATTCTTTAAAACCTATAAATGTAAATGTGGTTATGTAGGACCACAGAATGTCATTATTTCTTGTGCACAGGGCTCCTCTGGAATCCAAGGGAAAAGGAATTTTGATTTCTACGTAGGGAGCCATTTTTGCATAATGCCTTCATTATACTCTGTAATGGTATATTTAATTGTGTATTCATGCAGTCTCTAGGATGAAATTATTCCTGTAAGTTTAACCATGTTTTAATTTTTGCTGTCATCTTTGCACATATGAGAACAGGATGGGAATTATGCATCATATCCTCTTGACCATGGAGTCAGTATCACATATAAATCAGCAATGTTTTTCTAGGTGAATTGTCCCTTCTTTTTGATGTCAGAATACCATATACAAGTTCCTGACTTTCCTTTCCTTTCTCTACTTATTAAATATGAGCTGTTCTTGCTTTTTGGCATTACTAAATAAAATATTTCAATAAGCAATAAAGGCCTTGTGAAAAAAATATCATTCAAATGCACTTAAATATTCACTGAGCTATTTAAAATAATCAGTCTGCTGCAGACCATGATATCTGTATTACTAAGAAATTTTCAACTATTAAAAATGTCACTCTTACTGCAGAGATATAGGAAAGAACACTGCAGAGGTGAATTTGTGTTGTGCTTCATATTTATGTTCTGCTATAATTGTCATTTGAAGCTGAATGGTTCTAATATAGTAAATGATTTCACATAACAAACTTTTTGTTTCTGCCTCCATGTTCCATATTATTTAAAAGAGAAGATAATATCTATTTTAAAAGTTCAATTTGAGGAGATTATCTTTTTTAAATGTCTTCAGTAAGCCAATGAGTCAGTATATGCTTAAACAGCATACACAGGACTTAATGACTTTTGAAGAATAGAGTAAATTAATAAGAATGATAATCCATAAATACAAAGCCCTACCTATATTCATGAATACATTACAATTTTTTGTTTGTATTACAATGATTCCTTAGAATTCTATCAAGGGAAAGGCAGATGCAGTATTTTTGAGGGCTTGGAACAAGGTGAAGGAAAGATAGTGTTGCTACATGCAGTATCTTGAAATCTAAAGATGGAATAGATTGAAAGTACATTTAATATTTATAAGCAACAGATGAAGATAGGAAACAATGGCACAGATTTTCTTGAAAAATAAAGTATTATTTAATATCTCTCAGTGTACCTTGTGAAATAGTGTTACATTGTGAAAATTAATTGACTAATTTCTTTAAAATTTGTGTAAATTCAATGTATATTTAGACCATTTTACCTCATACCCCAACTAATTAGTATTCCTAATTACTAATTACTACTATTCCTATGCCCCTAAACTCTTTTTCAAATTTATAAACTATTCATGAATATATAATTATTGGAATGTATTGTGATTGTGTACATGTGTATATGTGTGTGTGTATGTGTGTGTGCTGAGAGGAGACTGACACCAAAATTTATATCTCAGCTGTGTATATTTGGTGTCTCTAATATGTAGTTATTTTTAGTCCTGGCCCCTTGGTCTTCAATTATTTTTAAGTGGTGATAAAATAAATATGACTACCATAGTGCAATCAGCCTCATAGATTGTGGAAAATACCTTACAACTGTGTTTTTAAGTACCATGTGATCCTATAGTTTGGAAAAATACCACACTGCTTTGTATTTAAATGCAGCCAATTCCATATTTTTGTAAAATACTGTAATTCTGTTTGTTTAAGATTCACACGATCCTATAGATTGTGAAAAACACCATATTGCTGTGTATTTAAGTACAATAAGTTCCTATAGATTGTGTAAAATACCCTGAAGACACTTTCATCTCAGAACTTGTAATTATTATTATTATTATTATTATTATTATTACTACTACTACTATTAGTGTAATCTTATGTATGCATTTACTCATGTCTCAAGACCCCCAGAGATGACCAAAGAACCAAATAATGACGCGAGCTGAGAAGTTTATTTTTACCATTATTATTTTTATTTTCAGTGACAGGTTCTATTTACTCATGTCTCAAGACCCCCAGAAATGACTAAAGAACCAAATAACGATGCAAGCCAGCCAGTTTATTAGTATTATTATTATTTTCCCAGAGATGACCAAAGAGCCAAGTATCAATATAAGTCGACAAGTTATTATTATTATTATTATTATTATTATTATTATTATTAATTTCCCATAGACGACCAAGGAACCTAATTATGATCCAAGCTGACAAGTTAATTATTATTATCATTATTATCTATTAATATTATTTATTGTTATTAAAATGTTTTAAAAATTAAAAAGCAAGTTTGAAGCTGTAGGCCTTGATATTTACAGGCTGAGTTAAAAGACAGCATCAGGGTGGCAGAAACAGCATCCGTGGTGATGGAAAGAGATTCGGTGGCAGCAGAAAAAGCATCAGTGGCTGCGAACACAGCCTCCTCAACGACAGAAACAGCGTCTGCCTGGCATAAATAGCTTCCGTGGTGGCAGAAACTGTCTGCCTTGGCGGTGTCTGTGGCAGCTGAAGTAGCGTCCCTCGGGGCAGAAACAGCTTCTGTGGCAGTGGAAACAGTCCCACGCCACCAAGGCTTCTGGGAAAGCAAGTCCCGACGCAGCCATTGTCATGGAGACCAAGGGGAACTACTTGACAAGCGGAGGGTCACCATCACTATCTGACACTGTGTTTTTATTATCCTACCAAATAGATTGTGTAAAATACCATAGTGCTGTGTACTTAAGCGCAGTGCGATCCTATAGGTAGTGTAAAATAACATATTGCTGTGTATGTAAGTGCAGTGCGATCCAATAGCATGTGTTCAGTCCCGTAGTGTATTTAACTGTGTATTTAAGTGCGATGCGATCCTATAAATTGTGTAAAATGCTGGAATGATGTGTATTTAAGCGCAATGAGATCCTATGGATTCTGCAAAATACTGGGAGGAAACTTTAATCTCAGAACTTGTAACTATTATCATTATTATAATTATTATGTTAATCTCATGTATGTATTTATTCGTGTCTCAAGACCCCAGAAGACGACAAAAAAAACAAATAATGATGCAAGCCAACAAGTTTATTATTATTATCATTATTATTATTGTTATTATTTTCAGAGACTGGTTCTATGTACTCATGTCACAAGACCCACAGACACGACTAAAGAATCAATTAACGATACAACCCGACAAGTTCATTATTTTTATTATTATTATTTTCCCAGAGACAAGTATCAATGCAAGTCGACAAGTTTATTATTATTAATTATTATCATTATTATTGTATTATTAGTGTCTTCCCAGAGATGACCAAAGAACCTAATTATGATGGAAGCTGACAAGTATTGTATTACTATTATCATCATTATAATTATTATTTTCAGTAACAGGTTCAAACCATTTCCTATGGAAACCCTATTTTTACACAGCAAAAGTAGAAATGGAATCCTTAGCTCAAGGATAAAATGTTTTAAAAATAAAAAAAGCAAGTGAGGAGCTACAGGCCTTGATATTTATAGACTGTGTTAAAGGACAGCATCCGGGCAGCGAAAACAGTATCCGCGACAACGGAAACAGCATCCATGCATCGGAAACAGCATCCAAGGTGGTGAAAATAGCGTTCCTGGCAGCAGACAAAGTGTCTGAGGCTCGGAAACAGCGCCCCGCCACCAAGACTTCTGGGAAAGCAAGTCCCAAAAGCGCCCCAGTCCTAGAGACCTAGCCATACCTCTTGACAAATCTGAGGGTCACAATCACTATCTGGCTCTGAGTTGTTATTATCCTACGAAATACATTGTGGAAAATACTGTTGTGCGGTATATTTAGCACAATCTGATCCTATAGATTGTGAACAATACAGTAGAGCTGTGTATTTTAGCCCAATGCTATCCTACAGACTGTGTAAAATACCGTAGTACTGTGTATTTAAGTGCAATAATATCCTATAGATTGTGAAAAATACCATACTGCTGTATATTTAAGCACAATCCGATCCTATAAATTGTGTAAAATACTGTAGAGCTGTGTATTTAAGCACAATACGATCTTACATATTCTGTAAAATACCGTAGTGCTGTGTATTTTAGTGCAATAAATCATCAAAAATTATGTTAAATACCATAGCACTGTGTATTTAAGTGCAATGTGATCCTATAGATTGCAGAAAATTCTATAGTGCTGTGTATTGTATGACAAACCTATAGATTGCGTAAAATAATGTAGTGCTGTGTATTTAGCGCATTGTGATCCTTTAGATTGTGCAAAATACCGTAGTGCTGTATATAGAAGTGGATTGCGATCCTATAGATTGTGTATAATACTGTAGTGCTGTGTATTTAAGCGCAATAGATCCTATAGATTGTAAAAACTACCATAGTGCTGTTTAAGTGCAATGCTATCCTTACGACTGTGTATAATACCCCAGTGCTGTGTATTAAGTGCAGTATGACTCTAAAGATTGTGTAAACTACTATAGTGCTATGGATTTCAGAGCAATTAACCTCATAGATTGTGGAAAATATCTTACAGCTGTGTTTTTAAAACACCATGTGATCCTATAGTTTGGAAAAATACCATAGTGCTGTGTATTCAAACACAATCAATCCCATATTTTTGTAAAATACCATAATGCCATGTGGTTAAGAGCCACACAATCCTATAGATTTCAGAAAACACCATAGTGCTGTGTATTTAAGTGCAATAAGTTCCTATAGATTGTGTAAAAGACCGGGAAGGGAAGAAACTTTAATCTCAGAACTTGTCATTATTATCATTATTATAATTATTATGGTAATCTCATGTCCAGCTGGATTAAAGAAGTGGATTGCAATCCTATAGATTGTGTACAATACTGTAGTGCTGTGTGTTTAGGCGCAATGCAATCCTATAGATTGTAAAAAAAATACCATACTGCTGTTTAAGTGCAATGTGATCCTAACAATTGTGTATAATACCCTAGTGCTGTGTATTAAGTGCAGTGCAATTCTAAAGACTGTGTAAATCACCATAGTGTTGAGTATTTAAGTGCAAAGTGGTTCTATAGATTGTGTAAAATACAGTAGTCCTGTGTATTTTGTGACCTTCAGTTCTATATATTGAGTAAAATACCATAGTGCTGTGTAGTAGGCATTGATTCAACTGTGAGTGTGGGGAAGGTCCCTACTGTGGTAGGTTCAGGGGAGGTCCTAGGCAGGGGTATTGTCTTGGTAGATTTGGGCTGGGGATCCCGTATCTGTGGCCTGCCCTGATCAACTAGTACTTTGTTAGGCCCCACCGGCTCCCCTTTCTTAGAGCCAACCTGAAGTCAAAGCATGAATGTGAGGCCAGCATCATATCCTCCTTTATAGTCTCAACCTCCACTGTCTGCCCTTCAACCAATCTTGATTGGCTTTTCCCTTAGTAGTGAAAGTGATATTTAGGAGGTTACAAGTAAAAATTGTGCAGGGCCAATTACCCATCCACCTCCCCTGACGGCAAATTGAGTTGGTGGTGTCAACTTGATGGGAAGCTCTTACTACACTTATTAGATCCCAAGAAGAGGTGGGTTTCCAGTAGGTATTTCCTGTAGTCTCACATCCCCAAGCTTGGCAGTAAAAGGATTCCACTCCCCCACACCTATGAGCTGTTGCCCTATTTCTGCCATTGCGAGGGCACACATAGAAGAGTAGCTGCTGCAAGATCTGCCTCTTCCAGGGCCACTGTGTGAGGGCTTCCACTCTCAGAGTCCCTTGGGGCTAGAAGGGGGTGGATGGACAGGGTCAGTGGTGGGGATATCCCAAGAATCTAATCCTGCCACCAGCTGGCACAGGTTGGGGTGAAGGTTAGGCTACCATGACCACTGGGGGAGATGGAGGAAGATATCTCGCATACCGTGTCCCCAGTCCCGGATATCACCTGCCATGTCTGCTCAATCGGTTGGTGGGGGTTGTTTTTCAGAGGGGCGGAGGGGCACACAGAGTTTGAGAGGATTATCACTCCTTTCCAAAGTCCATAGGTCATCAGGAGCAGGAGCAGGCTTGAGATGAGAAGCATGGATCCAGGCGGCAATGCCATCTCCCTTGACTGCCGCTGGCATTGTCAGGAGGATCTGATAAGGCCCTTTCCAGTAAGGTTCAAAGGTCTGGTGTTGGTGTCTCTAGACGTAAATGAAATCTCCCACTTGATAGCAGTGTGGAGTTCCGTCTCCTTCGGGTTGGTATAGGTCAGACATTGCCTCCACAGGCTATGCTGCACTTTTTCCAATGCCTGTAATCTAACAGACATGGGGGGTATTTGGTACATTTAGATCAGAGCTAGCTAAGTCCCGTATAGGAGGAGGAGTTCCAAACAGAATTTCAAAGGGAGTAAGACCAGTTTGAGCAGAGGGAGTATTTTGGGCTTGAAAGAGGGCATAGGGCAGGAACATTACCCAATCTCTATGGCCAGTCTCCGTGGTTAGTTTTGTTAAGGTCTCTTTAATGGTTCTATTCATTCTCTCTACCTGTCCTGAGCTTTGGGGTTGGTAAGCACAATGTAATTTCCAATCAATCCCCAATATCTTAGCAATCCCTTGACTTACCCTAGCCACGAATGCCGATCCATTGTCAGACCCTATTATCTTTGGAAGTCCAAATCGGGGAAAATTTTCACCATGATCTTCACCACAATCGCAGCAGTTTCGTGTTTGGTGGGGAAGGCTTCTACCCATCATGAAAAGGTTGTCTATAAAAACTAAGAGGTATTTTAGTCCAAATTTGGCTGGTTTTACGTCAGTGAAGTCAACTTCCCAAAACTGTCCAGGCTGTTACCCCGAAGCCAGATACCACTAGTTCACCTGGAAGGGTAGGTATAGGGGATTGTGTTGTTTCATGGTAAATAATTGTCCCACCCACTGGTTTAATAAAAAGCGCTGATTGGTCAAAGGCAGGCAGGACATGTGGGCGGGGCTAACAGACTAAGAAAAATCTTGAGAACAGGAAGCACAGAGCAGAATGCCAGAGAGAAGCCGGAAGAAGCAGAGGACAGCTATGCTGCTCTAATGAAAGGTACTGGGCTGCATGGCTGGACAGGATAAAAGTAATGGGTTAGATGAATGGTAGAGAGCTAGCAAGTTATATGCCTGGGCCATAGGCTGATCAGCCTAAAACTATTGAAAGCATGTGTGTCTCTGAACGTCTGGGGGTTTGCGGGCCTAAAACTTGAGGTTAGGCTGGAAGTCAGGAACAGAAACCTCGTACTACAAATGGCTACCCAACATGGGTTATATACATGATATATACCCACATAAAGACATAGAAAGCTTAAAAAATGGTCTACAGCCCAAAGCAGCCTCTGAATTGTTTCTCCCACATGAGCTGTGGTACAGAGATGCCCTGGAGAGTCACATGGGCTTGAGCCACAATAGCCGGCTTTTGGAGTGCAGCTTAAGGTGTAAAATGGCTGGTTCCTGAAGACTCAAAGGACCCTCAATATAAGCAAAAAGTTGTAAATGATGTATATAAGGTTTCTGTTCATAATGACAAAAAGAGAATAGAGTCAAAGATGGCTTCTTAGTGGTGATATTTTCTTGGATCAGCTCTTTTTGCCTGAGGCAAGCAGAGGCTTGGCTTTTTTAAGAGAAACTTCCTGATTCAGCCTTAGAAGCAAAACATTTGTGAGTTTTTTAAGAGGCCCTGCTGCCTAATACTTAAATGGAGTTAATGAGCAGCAGATGGCAAAGATTTACTATATAGGACCCTAAAATTATCAGAGTACCTGGGCTAAAAAGATAAATTCTATGAAATTAGACTAGGATCAGGGTGGAGCCATCCACCCATCCTACCAATCTTGAATCCTGGCAGATTAAAGGTGTATTCAGAAACAGAAAGAAATAGAAGAATCTGGGTGGAGTCAATTGCCCTAGGCAATCAAAGGTGTGGTCAGAGACAGAAAAAGTTAAGAAATAAATATACAATAAAGACAGATTTTTAAAAAGTCTAAGTGATTTGGAGTGTGTTGTGTATATACACACACACACACACACACACACACAGAGAGAGAGAGAGAGAGAGAGAGAGAGAGAGAGAGAGAGAGAGAGAGAGAGAGAGAGAGAGACTTAGAGAGAAAAAAGGAAAAAAGGCAGAGAAAGCCTTTGAAAAAGAAATAGAGTAAAATAAATAAATAAGCCAAGTAAATATGAAAAATACAAAGAATGTCTGGATACTGTATGTTATTGTCTTATCTTTAAGCTTCTTGACTGAAAATGACTTACTAAAAATTGCTAAAAGACAGTTGATTATAAATGCTGTTGGATTAAATCAACCTATATATTTTGTAAATGAGTTTGCTTTAAAATTGAAATCCAAAGATATGCTACTTTGAAGAAGAGGTTTTCCTTTTATTTTCAAAGAAAATGAGAGGCTGTGGATTTATTCCTCGATAAAGAACATAAAGTTTGATAGAGGGAAGCCCCCTGAAAAATCTCCATTGGAAATGGATGGACCAGATGATTCAGCATTTCAGAACACCTATGTAAGTTTTCCGAGCTCTGTATCTAGAACAATTTCAAGGAGACTGGCTGAGATGACCCAGCCTTACAGAGTACTCCACTAAAGACTTGTACATAATCCTACATTTTTCTTTGGATTCCCATGAGATTGTCGGCATCCCCATTCAGCAGGAAGTAGCCTAGAGAAAGATGCCCACATTCCCAAAACATGGATTATGGATGTTTGTGTTTATTTACAGAGTTGTTTATAAGTTGTTATAGATAAGGGGGGAAAAGAATATTAGATTTGGAGTTCTTTTTGTTTTAAAAAGCGAAAAAGGGATATGTAGGGGATTGTGTTGTTTCATGGTAAATAATTGTCCTACCCACTGTTTTAATAAAAAGCGCTGACTGGCCAAAGGCAGGCAGGAAGCGTGGACAGGGCTACCAGACTAAGAAAACTCTTGAGAACAGGAAGCACAGAGCAGAATGCCAGAGAGAATGCCAGAGAGAAGCCGGAAGAAGCAAAGGACAGCTATGCTGCTCTAACAAAAGGTACTGAGCCGCATGGCTGAACAGGATAAAAGTAATGGGTTAGATGAAGGGTAAAGAGCTAGCAAGTTATATGCCTGGGCCTTAGGCCGATCAGCCTAAAACTATTGAAAGCATGTGTGTCTCTGAACGTCTGGGGGTCTGTGGGGCTAAAACTTGAGGCTAGGCCCGAAAGTCAGGAACAGAAACCTCGTACTACAGGTAGGCATTTACCAACTGGCAAGCTTCACACATGCTGACTATAGCTTTCACCAGGTTTTTTTTCTCCTGACTAGTTAAGTTCCGGTTGTTTTTTAGCAGCTGCATCAGTTTGTCAGTTCCCAAGTGAGTGAGTCAATGCACTATCTGGATGTAAGCTTGCACCTCTTCAGGTGGGGGCAAGGGAGATGGTGCTGGCTCAATTTCTGCTGTCAAGATGTTAGCTGTGGGCCCCATTGGTACTGCCCGAATTCCTCATCTGCCCTTCAGTTGCCCCTGACCACTGAGTCTTGTCCCTTTTGCTGTCCAGGGAAATGTACTATTGCTAATTCACAGGAGAGAAAAACTGCATCTAGAAGAGCCAGAGTCTGTTCCTTAAGTTTTATTTCTTTACCAACAGAGGTCATCAGACCTCTTTCTTTGTAGATTGCTCCATGCACATGGGCAGTCCCGAAGGCATATCCACTGTCTGTGTAAACAGTAACCCGCTTTCCCTTGGCCAGTTCTAGAGTTTTTGTTAGGGCCACCAGTTCAGCCTTTTGTGCAGAGGTCCCTTCAGGGAGCCTCCATGACCAGATGACTCTTTCTTTGTCTACCATCGCAGCTCCTGCCCTGAGATTCCCTCATATAGGAAGCTGATCCCATCCGTATACCAAATCAAATCTGAGTGAGGCAAGGGGGTGTCTTTCAAGTCTTTCCAGATTCCGACATCCTCTGCCAGGATCTCCTGACACCGATGTAAGACTGATCCCCCTTCCTCCCTGCGTAGTAAAGTGGCTGGGTACAGGACGGCTGGGGAGCCGAAGGTAAATTCTGTCTTTGTCCAGAAGGAGACTTTGGTAGTGGGTAATGAGAGCATTAGTCAGCCATTGGTCTGGTGGCTGTCTAATGATGCTTTTTAAGGCATGAGGAGCAATTACAGTCAATTTCTGGCCCAGCGTCAGTTGTCCACATCCTTTACTAGGGAGGCTACAGCTGCAATGGCTTGTAAGCATCCTGGCAAACCCCGAGCAACTGCGTCCAGCTGCTTGGAGAGGTATGCTACTGGTCTTTTCCAGGGACCCAGAGACTGGGTCAAAACTCCTCAGGCCACTCCCTCCCTCTCGTGGACGTAGAGTGTGAATGGTTTTTCTACGTTCGGAAGTGCCAGAGCCAGTGCAGAGAGTAATGCCCTTTTGATTTGGTCAAAACTCTCTTGTTGCTCTTTCCCCTATAAATTCAGTCCCATCTTTTAACAGGAGTACAGGGGGGCAGCTAAGGCAGCAAAGCTAGGTATCCATAGGCTGCAAAATCCTGCTGTCCCTAAAAATTCTCTAATGCTCTTTCTGTTCTTCAGGGGAGGAATCCGGGTTCTTCCTAGCCTCTTCCTAGCCTCTGTCAGCAATCACTTACCATCTTGAAGAGTATAGCCTAGGAATGTTACTTCAGGCCAGTATATCTGGGCCTTTTTGGAAGAGGCCCGGTATCCTAGTTTTGCCAGTTCAGCTAGTAGCTTTTCAGTCCCCATTTGGTACTGTTCCATGGAGGTGGCTGCAAGCAACAGGTCATCAACATATTGTAATAGAGTAACCTCGGGCATAGATGCCTGGAAGCTCCCCAAGTCCTGATGCAAGACCTCATCAAAGATGGTAGGAGAGTTCTTAAGCCCCTGAGGCAGCTGGGTCCAGGTGAGCTGCCCCAAAAACCCGCTCTCAGAGTCAGTCCACTCCAAGGCAAACAGCTCCTGGCTAGATTCATGGAGGCACAGGCAGAAGAAGGCATCTTTCAAGTCTAGTACTGTATACCATTTTCTGTCAAGATTAAGGGTGCTGAGGAGATTGTAGGGGTTCAGGACTGTAGGATGGATGTCTACTACCTGACTGTTAACTTCTCTTAGATCTTGGACTAGCCTATAATCTCCCATCCCAGGTTTCTTGACAGGCAGCAGAGGGGTGTTCCATTTTGATTGGCAAGGTCTCAGAATCCCCTGTTCTAACAGTCTCTGAATATGGGGTTTGATCCCCTCTCTGGCTTCTTTGCTCATATAATATTGCCAAACCCATATGGGAGTGGCTTAGGGCTTCAGGCACACTACCACAGGGGGCCTTTGTACTGCCAGCCCTGGTCTGGCTGTTTCTGCCCATGCTTCAGGAAAGGCTTGGAGTCAATCATCTTTTAGTCCTTCAGGGCCCAGGGGAGGCTCATAAATTTTGTACTCATCTTCATCTGCCAGGGTTAACATGGTTACAGCAGGTTGGATGACCAAAGAGTTGGTAAACTCTACTTCCGGGCCTTGGGGGCTGAAGGTAATTCTGGCCCCAAGTTTGGTAAACAGGTCTCTTCCTAGAAATGGGGCTGGGCATTCAGGGAAGGAATGTTATACTTTACCCTTCCCAAGGTCCATTTTTCTCTTGGTGGTCCAGGCTCTGTGACGACATCCATTTGCTCCCTGGACCAGTGATCTTTCATTTGAGAGGGGGCCCAAGGGTTTCTACAAGGCTGAATAAACTGCCCCCATGTCTACCGCAAAATTAATCGGGGTCCCCTCCACATCAAAAGTTACCCTGAGTTCAGGGAGGGGGTCCGAACTCCGACATCTCTAGTCCCCTAGGGCCAGGAGACTGGGTTTCTTTTTCTTCTTAGGGCAGTCTTTGATCCATGCCCTTCTTCTTTGCAGTAGGTGCACTAATTGGCCCCCAGTTTCTGGCGTGGGCCTGGGTACCTGCCTCTCCCTGGCTTTCCCTGTCCACTTACTACGGTAGCCAAGATTTTTGTTAATTCTTTATTCCTCTGTCTATCCCTCTGCCTTTCCTTTTCATCCTGTTCTTTTTTTCTGCCTTTCTTTCTCCTCACGCTTTCTCTCTAATCTCTGTTCCTTTTCTTCTGCCATTTCTCTCTTATAAAACACTTTCTCTGCCTCCTTAACTAGATCTCTCAGGGCCATGTTTTGTAACCCACCCATCCTCTGGCGCTTTCTATGAATATCAATAGCTAACTGTCCTATAAAGGCCATGGCCAGAACCCCGCGTTGTTCCTCTGATTCAGGATCAAAAGGAGTATATCTCCTATAGGCTTCCATTAATCTTTCTAAGAGCACAGAGGGGAACTCTTCTGGCCTTTGAACTGCCTCCCTTACCTTGGCCAGATTGGTTGGGCGCCTTGCTGCTGCCCGGGGACCTCCCATCAGAGTCTAGTGATAGAGTAAAAGGTGCTGCCTACCATCTGGGGTGTTCAGATCCCACTGAGGCTGCCTTAAGGGAAAAGCATCCTCAATCAAATTAGGCAGTTGAGTAGGGTGGCCATCAAGGCCAGGAACCAATATCCTGGCTTCCAGCAGGATCTGATACCTCTCTTCAGAGATGAAAAGAGTTCCAAGGAGCTGCTGGCAGTCATCCCCAGAGGCTGATGAGAAAACATGAGAGATTCTAAGAGTCCAGTGAGCTTCACTGGATCCTTAAAGAAGGGAGGGTTATTATTCTTCCAGTTATAAAGGTCTGAACTGGAGAAAGGCCAATACTGAAGAGTGGGCATTTCTCCCTCTTGCCCATTACTTATGGCTGGCCGAAGGGCCTCAGGGGCAGTGTAACTGCTACTTCTTCAGGGGGCTGAGCCCTCCACTGGCCTGCCAAGACTACATCTCTCAGGAGGGGCCTGAGATTCCCCGGCTGGACCACCTGGAGGATACGGGGGAGGAAGATTAGAATCAAACAGAGTGAGGTCAGACTGAGATTCAGGCAAGATGGGGGGAGGCAGAGGGGGATACAGGGTTGGAACAGAAGTGGAAGCTGGGGGTTCTGATGGATTAAGAGGCAGTGTCAGATAGGGAACATGTTGGGGGGAGCTGAAGACAGGTTGAGAGAAGGTTTAGGAGGAGGGAGAAACGGCTGGACCCAACTGGGAGGCCCCTCTGCCAAGTCTTCCCAAACCTAAATGTAAAGCTGCTGATCAGGATGGCCACGTGGTCCTGGGCTGAAAGCAATGACCTTAACTTCCTGGATGGTGTCCTTATGGAAGGTCCCTGTAGCTGGCCATCCAATGCCGAGGGTCGGCCACTCAGAAGTGCAGAAAGTCTGCCATTTAACTTTTTTTTAACAATGAGAGATAAGTTATTAGCCTGGTCTGAGACTTCAGACCAGTGGGAGAGGGTAAGTGAGAGTGGGGTTGAGGATTTCTGACCCATTTTAACAAGGTAACAGAGTCCAATGAAATGGACAGACAGAGACACAGACAAATGAAGCCGGCAATAGGCAAACAAAGAGTAAATATATATTGGTCCGGGCCTACAGGAACTGGCACTGATATATTACAGAGTCTGTCCAAGACAGCAGATGGGCTTCCAAGCTTTTTTGGTTGCCCTGATCACTCCGAGATGTCTCTCAGGGGTCTCCCCGACACGTCTGTCAGCCGCAGCCAGGGAGGGTGTCATGCATGTTCCCAGCAGCCACTGCCAGCTTTACTCACCAACAGAACAGAGTGGTCCACGGGGGTCTTTGAGAAGTTTCCCAGCCAATGCACCAAGATGTTACCAGCTGGATTAAAGAAGAAGACCCCAGACCCAGATTTCTGGCAAGATAAAAAGAAAAAGTTTAATTGATACATTCATGAGCAGGCTCAAGGCACTGTAGAAGCCAAGAGCCCTGAATGCTTTCAGGGTGGAATTCTCATACCGCACTCTGGGTAGGGGAGGGGGCGTACATCTGGGCTTGTGAGATAAGGGGGTTGCAAAGGAATGTTTGCAGTTATCTCGGGTGGTCCTGCCCAAGCAATTTTGTGTAGAGATGAGATGTAAGTTCAGAAGGTCGAGCCAACCAGGTGCATCCCAAGAAGGAGACAGGAAGCGTGTCCCGTGGGCAGCTAGTTAAGCAACCATAAACCCTGTGAACAAAGCTTTTATCCGAGAGTTCCGAGAGCCTGAGTCTTGAGAAAACAGCCATCTGATCAATTATCAGTCACACAGAGAGTCCAAGAGCCTGAGTCTTGAGCAAACAGCTATCTGATCAATTGCCCATCACACTGGGAGTTTCATATGTCCGTCACACAGGGACCGAAACTCCGTCAGCCTCAGCTAGTTTCAGGGACCTCAGGAAAGGAGCAAAAAGGGGGATTTGGACAATTCAGGTGGGAAAGAGTCAAATCAAATTTTTCTATTATTTCAATGTATGTATGTATTCATGTCCCAAGACCCCAGGAGATGACAAAGAAGCAAATAACGATGCAAGCCAACAAGTTTATTATTATTATTATCATTATTATTATTGTTATTATTTTCAGGGACCGATTCTATTTACTCATGTCTCAAAACCCCCAGACACGACTAAAGAACCAAATAACAATGTAAGCTGACAAGTTTACTAGTATTATTATTATTTTCCCAGAGATGACCAAAGGGCCAAGTATCAATGTAAGTCACAAGTTGTTTATTATTATTATTGTTATTATTATTGTTATTGTTATTAATATTATTTCCCATAGATGACCAAAGAACCTAATTATGATCCAAGATGACTAGTTTACTATTATTATAATTATTATTATATATTATTATTTTTTGTTATTAAAATATTTTAATTATAAAAAGCAAGTAGTGAGCTGCAGGCCTTGATAATTACAGGCTGAGTTGAAAAAAACAGCATCAGGGTGGCAGAAACAGTGTCCATGCTGATGGAAACAGATTTCTCAGAGTCCTTAAAAGTGTCAGTGGCAGCAAACACAGCCTCCACAATGACTCAGAGTCCACAGTGGCGGAAACACCATCCGTGGGGGCAAAATCAGCTTCTGCGGCAGTGGAAACAGCCCCACACCACCAACGCTGAGGGTCACCCTTAATATCTGGTGCAGTGGCGGAAACATGGACCTAGGCGAGGAACACTGCATCTGCGATGGTCGAAACAAAGTCCAAGCAGCGGAAACAGCGTCCGTAGAGGCATAAATAGCTTCCTCCGTAGCAGAAACTGTCCGTAGTGGTGGAAATAGTGCCCCACCACCAAGACTTATGGGAAAGGGAGTCCCAGGGACGCAGCCATCGTCATGGAGGCCAAGAGGGACTTCACAAAGCTGAGGGTCACCATCACTATTGGGTAATGCATTTTTATTATCCTACCAAATAGATTGTGTAAAATATTGTACTGCCTTGTAATTATGCACAGTGCGATCCTATAGACAGTGATAAATAACGTAGTGCTGTGTATATAAGTGTAATACGACCTGATAGAATGTGTTTAGTCCCATAGTGCTGTGTATTTAAGTGCAAGAGAGATCCTATACATTGTGTAAAATACCATAGTACTGTGTTTTTTATGACAGCCAATACTATTGATTGAGTAAAATACCATTGTGCTGTGTATTTAAGCAATATGTGATCTGATAGATCCTTTAAAAAACCATAGTGTTGTGTATTTAAGCGCAATGCGATCCTATAGATTTTGTAAAATATCGTAATGCTGTGTATTTAAGCGCAAATGTGATTGGATAGATAGTGTAAAAAATCATAGTGTTGTGTATTGAAGTGCAATTCGATTCCGTGCTGTGAATTTAAGCGCAATACGATCCGATAGATAGTGTTAAAAAAAAAAAACCCATAGTGCTGTGTATTTACGTGCATTCAATCCCATAAATTGTGTAATACCATAGTGTTTTGTAGTTAAGCGTCACTTGATCCTATAGATTGTGAAAAATACCATAGTGGTGTGTGTTTAAAATCCATGCAATCCTATGGACTGTGAAAAATACCATAGTGCTGTGAATTTAAGTACAATTTGATCCTATAAATTGTATAAAATACCGTGATGCTGTGTATTTTTGCGCAATCAATCCCATAGATTGTGTAAAATACCATAATGCTGTGTATTTAAGCGCAATCAATCCCGTAGATTGTGTAAAATACTGTAGTGCTGTGTATTTAAGCGCCATGCGATCCTAAAGATTGTGAAACATACTGTACTGCTGTGTATTTAAGCTCAATGTGCGCCTATAAACTGTGAAAAATACCATAGTGCTGTCTATTTACCCTAATGCAATCCTAGAGATAGTGTAAAATATCGTAATGCTGTGTATTTAAGTGCAGTACACTCCTATAGATTTCTGAAAATACCATAGTGCTTTGTATTTAAGCCAAATGCGACACGATAAATTGTGTAAATTACTATAGCGCTGTGTATTTAAGTGCAATCAATCCAATAGATGGTGTAAAATACCACAGTGCTGTGTATTTAAGTGCAATTAGAGCCTATAGATTGTGAAAATTACCGTAGTGCTGTGTTTTTTGTGACAACCAATCCTATAGATTGAGTAAAATACTGTAGTGCTGTGTATTTCATGCATTGAGATCCTATAGATTGTGTAAAATACCATAGTGCTGTGTATTTATGTGATATGTGATCAGATAGATTGTGTAAAAAACCACAGTGTTGTGTATTTAAGTGCAATGCAATTGTATTGTTGCTTTTTCCACCACCGCCAAATCTGTTTCTATCTCCACAGATGCTGTTTCTGCCACCCTGAGGCTTTTTTTTTAAACTCAGCCTATAAATATCAAGGCCTGCAGCTCCTCACTAGCTTTTTTATTTTTAAAACATTTTAATAATGATAAATAATAATAATAGATATTAGTAATGATAATAATGATAAACTTGTTGACTTGCATCGTAGTTAGGTTTTTGATAATCTCTGGGAAAATAATAGTAATATAATAATAAACTTGTTGATTTGCTTTGATACTTGGCTCTTTGGTCATCTCTGGGAAAATAATAATAACAACAACAACAATAATAATAATAATAAACTTGTCAGCTTGCATCATAATTTGGTTCTTTAGTCGTCGCTGGGGTCCTTGAGACATGAGTAAATGCATCCATGAGATTACAATAATAGTAATAATAATAATAATTACAAGTTCTGAGATTTAAGTGTCTTCTGAGTATTTTACACAATCTATAGGAATGTATTGCACTTACATACACAGCACTATGGTATTTCACACAATCTATAGGACTGATTGTGCTTAAATACACAGCACTACCATAATTTACACAATCTATAGGATCGCATTGCGCCTCAATACACAGCATTACGTTTCTTTACACAATCTATAGGATTGCGCTGCACTTAAATACAGAGGACTACGTTTTTTTTTTTTTTTTCATAATCTATCGGGTCACTTTGGACTTAAATACACAGACCTATGGTATGTTACACAATCTATATGTTCGCATTCTGATTAAAAACACAGCATGTCGTTATTTTACACAATGTATAGGATTTCATTGCGCTTAAATACACAGCAGTAGGTATTTTACACAATCTATAGGATTGTCATAAAATACAGAGTACTATGATATTTTACACAATCTATAGGATCACATTGTGCTTAATTACACAGCACTTCGCTATTTTACACAATGTATAGGATTTCACTGCGCTTAAATACTCTACTATGGTATTTTACACAAACTATCAGATTACCTTGCAATTAAATACACAGCACTATGGTATTTTACTCAATATAAAGAATTGATTGTCACAAAAATACAAAGCACTGCGGTATTTTACACAATCTATAGACTCTCACTGCGCTTAATTACACAGCACTGCAGTATTTTACACAATTTTTAGGATCGCATTGCGCTTAAATACACAGCACTACAGTATTTTACACAATCTATGGGATCGCATTGAAGTTAAACACACACAACTATGGTATTTTACACAATCTATAGGATTGCATTTCATTTAAATACACAGCACTATGGCATTTTACTCAATATATAGGATTGGTTTTCATAAAATACACAGCAGTATGGTATTTTTCACAAGCTATAGTATCGCCTGGCGCTTAAATACCTAGTACTACCATATTTTACACAATCTATGGGATTTATTGAGCTTAAATACCCAGCACTACGGTATTTTACACAATATCTAGTATCGTATTGCGCATAAATCGACAACAGTACGGTATTTTATACAATCTATAGGTTAGCATTCAGTTTAAATACACAGCACTACAGCATTTTACACAATCTAAAGGATCTCTTTGCACTTAACTATACAGTACTATGGTATTTTAACTATCTGTCAGATTGATTGTGCTTAAATACGCAGCCCTATAGTATTATACACAGTATATAGGATCTCATTGTGCTTAAATACACAACACCACGGTATTTTACAGAATCGAATTGCATTTAACTACCCAGCACTACGGTATTTTACAGAATCTATTTTGTAGGATAATAACAACTGAAAGCCAGATAGTGATTGTGACCCTCAGATTTGTCAAGTATTCCCGCTAGGTCTTCATGAGGACTGCAGCGTTTTCGGGACTCGCTCTCCCAGAAGCCTTAGCGACGGGGCGCTATTTCCGCCACCTTGGACGCTGTGTCTGCTGCCGCGGATGTTTTTTCCGATGACACGAATGCTGTTATTGCTGCTGTGGACACTGTATTGAACGCCCAGTCACTGTTTCCGTCGCCATGGTTCTTATTAACACCAATGCGGCACTGTGTTCTCTGTTGCGGACGCTGTTTTCCTGCCGCGGTTGCTGTGTCCGCCGCTGCAGACGCTGTTTCTGTCTAAGGGAACGCTGTTATCACTGCCTTGGACGCTGTGTCTTGCTGTTTCCCCCACCGTGGACGCTATTTCTGCCACCGTGGACGTTAATTCCGCTGCATCGGACAGTGTTTCTGCCCCCGTGGATGCTGTTTCCTCCGAGGCGGGCACTTTTTCCGTAGACACGAACTCTGTTATTGCTGCCTGCCGTGGGTGCTGTGTATTCTGCCACGGATGCTGTCTCCCACGGACACCCCGCCCCGGCAGCCAGCCATGTACTCTATTTCCGCCAACGGGGACATTGTTTCTGCGCCCTGATGCTTTTTTTTTTTTTTTTTTTTTTTTTAACTCAGCCTGTAAATATCAAGGCTGCAGCTCCCCACTTGCTTTTTTTATTTTTAAAACATTTAATAATAATAAATAACAATAATATATAATAACAATGTTAATAACAATAATAAACTTGTCAGCTTGGATCATAATGAGGGTCTTTGGTCATCTATCAGAAAATAATAATAATGCTAATAAACTTGTTGGCGTGCATCGTTATTTGGTTCTTTGGTCGTGTCTAGGGGTCTTCAGACACAAGTAAATAGAACTGGTCACTGAAAATAAAATAAAAATGATAATAATAAACTTGTTGGCTTGCATCATTATTTGGTTCTTTGGTCATGTCTGTAGTTCTTGAGACATGAGTAAATGCATACATGAGATTACAATAATAATAATTACAAATTCTGAGATTAAAGTGTCTTCCGGGTATTTTACACAATCTATAGGAATGTATTGCACTTAAATACACAGCACTACGGTATTTTTCACAATCTATAGGATCGCATGGATCTTAAACACAGCATTATGGTAATTTACAAAAATATGGTATTGGTTGTGTTTAAATACACAGCACTATGGTATTTTTCCAAACTACACAATCACATGGCACGCAAAACCACAGCTGTAAGTTATTGTCCACAATCTATGAGATTGATTGCACTGAAACACACAGCACTATGGTTTTTTACACACTATCGAATCATATCATGCTTAAATACACAGCACTATGGTATTTTACTCACTATATAGGATTGATTGTCATACAATACCCAGCACTACAGAATTTTCCACAATCTATAGGATCGCATTGCACTTAAATATACAGCACTACAATATTTTAAACAATTTATAAGATGGATGGTGCTTAAATACACAGCACTACGGTTGCTTTCTTTGTCCCTGGTAGATCTACATTCATTGGTCCAATGCCATCCCTTGCCACACCTTCTGCATAATCCAGAAGGCAATGGCCTTCAGTTTAAATTAAATTTAGATCGGGTTGACTGGGGGGGAGGGGCGTGCTTGTGCTTTAAACTCGGGCTATTCGGGCTAGATGGGCAGAGCGTCAAACAGGCAGGCAGTGGCAGGCCAAGCAGACAGTGAACCAGGCCTGCATGTTGCTCTAACAGGCTGGTAGGCTGAGCGGGTGGGAAACTGCCTGTGGGCTGAAAACCTCGCCTGCGTGCTGTGCTGCATGGCAGGCTGAGCAGGAGCCACAAGGCAAGTGAGAGGGAGCTTTAAACCCAGGCACTGGAGTGCAGGCTCCCAAAGCTGAACAGTCTGTATGTCCCCTGCCCTCTTACAGTGTTCAAAACACAAAGGGAACCCATATGCCCGAGGGCACAGGCCCAAGGACATTGGGCGCCAGATGTAGATGGAGTTTTATTTACAAGGTACCAGTCCAATATTAATATTTATTAAAATATAAATCAACACTCGCGATACAGGTAACAGCTTATAGTGGCGCCTGAACAGGGACTGTAGTATCCAAGCGATGGAAGCCAGGAACCAGGAACAATAGACCTCTGAGAGTCCCAGCAGCCCCTTATCAATGGGGTTGGCCACACCCCCTCCAGGAGCCTGGGACCCTGGATAAGTGTCTTCAGACCTTATCAGCTGACACCTGAATCCCACCACAAATGACGCTTAAATACACAGCAGTACAGTATTTTACACAATCTATCAGATTGATTGCGTTTAAATACACAACCTTATAGTATTTTACACGATATATAGGGTCATATTGTGCTAAAATACACAGAATTACAGGATTTTACACAATCTATAGAATCTTACTGCGCTTGATTATACAGCACTACGATATTTTGCAAAATCTATAGGATGGCATTGCACTTAAATGCACGGCAGTATGGTATTTTTCACAAGCTATAGGATCGCCTGGTGCTTAAATACACAGCACTACGGTATTTTACTCAAATATATAGGATTGGTTGTCATAAAATACACAACACTACGGCATTTTCCAATATCTATGAGATTGATTAAACTCAAACAGCACAACAACATTTCACCCAATCTATAAGATCGCATTGTGCTTAAATACACAGCACTACCTTTTTTACACCATCTATAGGATCTACTTGCACTTATGTACACAGCTCTACGGTATTTTGCACAATCTATAGGATCGCACTGTGCTTCAATACACAGCACTAGGTTTTTTACACTCTATCAGATCGTGTATATGTATCACTTAAATACACAGAATTACCGTAATTTACACAATCTATAGGATCACAGTGTGCTTCAATACACAGCACTACCGTATTTTACACCATCTATAGGATCCTTTGCACGTAAATACACAGTACTACTATATTTTACACAATCTATACAGTCCTACTTCATTTAATTACACAGCCGCTATGGACGCTGTTTCTGCCGCCGTGGACGCTGTCCCCTCGGTCCCTGTTTCCGCCGCTGCGGTTGCTGTTTCCGCGGCGGCCGAGGACACTGTTTCTGTCGACGCGAAAGCTTGTATCGCTGCCCTGGATGCTGTGTCCTTCGCCGAGGATGCTATTTCCGCCGCCTCGAATGCTTTTTCCTTCTACGCGAACTCTGAACTCTGTTATCACTGCCACGGATGCTGTTTGCCACCACTGACTCTTTTTCCACTGCCGCCTAATCTGTTTCCATCACCAAGGACTCTGTTTCTGCCACCACGGACGCTGTTTCCACCGCCCTGGTGCTGTTTTTAGCTTGTAAATATCAAGGCCTGTAACTCCCCACTTGCTTTTTTATTTTTAAAACATTTTTAACCCTGAGCTAAGCATTCCATTTCTACTTTTGCTGTGTATTTAAGTGCAATGAGATCTTATAGATTGTATAAAATACCATAGTGTTGTTTATTTAAGTGCAATGTGATCCTATAGATTGTGGAAAATTCTGTAGTGCTGTGTATTTTATGAGAACCAATCCTACATATTGAGTAGAATACCATACTGCTGTGTATTTAAGCACAGTGAGATACTATAGATTGTGTAAAATACTGTAGTGCTGTGTGTTTAACTGCAATGCAATCCTATAGATTGTGTAAATTACTGCAGTGCTGTGTACTTAAGCACAATGAGATCCTGTAGATTGTGAAAAATACCGTAGTGCTGTGTATTTCAGCCCAATCAATCCCATAGATTGTGTAAAATTTCATAGTGCTGTGTATTTAAGTGCAATAAATCTTATCAGTTCAGTAAAATACCGTAGTGTTGTGTATTTAATCACACTGCAATCCCATAGATTGTATAAAATACCCTATTGCTGTGTTTTAAGTGCTGTGCGATCCTATAGATTGTGTAAAATACAATAGTGCTGTATATTTAAGTGCAATCAATCCCATAGATTGTATAAAATATCGTAGTGCTGTGTATTTAAGTGCCATGTGATCCTATTGATTGTGAAAAATACCATAGTGCTGTGTATTTAAGTGCCATGGTATCCTATAGATTGTGTAAAATATTGTAGTGCTGTTTATTTAAACGCAACCAATCCCATTTTTGTGTAAAATACCATAATGCTGTGTTTTTAAGATCCACACGATCCTACAGATTGTGAAAAATATCATAGTGCTGTGTATTTAACCGAAATATGTTCCTATAGATTGTGTAAAATATCGAGAAGACACTTAATCTCAGAACTTGCAATTATTATTATTATTGCAATCTCATGTATGTATTTACTCATGTCTCAAGACCCCCAAAGATGACCAAAGAACCAAATAATGATGCAAGCCGACAAGTTTATTATTGTTATCTTTATTATCTTTATTATTTTTATTATTATTATTATTATTATTATTATTATTATTATTATTATTATTATTATTTTCAGGGACTGGTTCTATTTACTCATATCTCAAGACCCCGAGACATAACCAAAGAACCAAATAACAATGCAAGCCAACAAGTTAATTATTGTTGTTGTTGTTATTATTATTATTATTTCTATTATTATTATTATTTTCCAAGAGATGACCAAAGGACCTAATTATGATCCAAGCTGACAAGTTTTGTATTGTTATCATTATATTATAATTATTATTATTATTATTATTATTATTATTATTATTATTATTATTCTCAGGAACAGGTTCAAACCATTTCCTATGGAAACCCTATGATTTACACAGCAAAAGAAGAAATAGGATCCTTAGCTCAGGGATAAAACTGTTTAAAAAATAAAAAAGCAATTGCGGAGCTGCAAGCTTTGATATTTACAGGCTGATTTAAAAAAACAGCATCAGGGCAGCAGAAACAGCATCCATGGTGACGGAAACAGCTTGTGGAGGGAACAGTGTCCTTGGCCAGGGAAATAGCACCACCCCACTGACAAGGCTGCAGGGAAATTGAGTCCCAAAACACGACAGTCCTCATGGAGACCTAGCGGGACTACTTGACAAATCTGAGTGTCACAATCACTATCTGGCTCTGAGTTGTTATTATCCAACGAAATAAATTCTGTAAAATACCATAGTGCTGGGTAGTAAAGTGCAATGTGATACTATAGATTGTGTAAAATACCATTGTGCTGTGTGTTTTAGGACAATCAATCCTATATATTGAGTAAAATACCATAGTGCTCTGTATTTAAGCGCAATGCGATCCTGAAGATTGTGTAAAATATATTAGTCCTGTGTATTTCATGACAATCAATTCTATATATTGAGTAAAATACCGTAGTACTGTTTATTTAGTGCATTTTGATCCTATAGATTGTGCAAAATACTGTAGTCCCATGTTTTAAGCAAAGTTCAATCCTATAGATTGTGTAACACTACAGTGCAATGTAATTAAGTGCAATCAATCCCATATATTGTGTAAAATACCGTAGTGCTGTGTATTTAAGTGCAATGTGAGTCGATAGATAGTGAAAAATGTTGGAGACTGAGGATTTGTTCCTTTTCATAAGCCTTGTGAAACCCAAGGCCATAAGTTCCTGATGATAAGGTGTTTTCTCTGATTACTAGAATAGCTCTTAGTAACTGATTGCTAGAATAGCTCTTAGTAACTGATTGCTAGAATAGCTCTTAGTAACTAATTGCCAGAATAGCCCTTAATAAAACCACAGAATATTCCTTTGTCTGCTTTCCCGCCTTTCCAGAGTGGGTGGGATGGTGCTGAGCCCGCGGACATGCCATTTACCCTTCCCCCACAGCTGCTATTTGCCATCCACTATCCCGCTCCTCACTCCCCTTCCCTGAAGAGTATATATGTTACAGCTTACAGCTCAATAAACAAAGACCTTGACAAAATCCAGACTGACTCTGTCCTTCTTTGCTTGGTCTTCATCTCTCTCTCACCCCCCCCATTGATATTTCAGGTGGAACCCCCTCGAGACCCACAAAATTATGAGTCCCGTGGGTTGGGGCAAGTGGCGCCTCAATGCGGGGCTCGAGGTACGGCCAACCACTGGATGACGGATAAGGAAGGGGACCCCGAGAAGCTTTGGTATGGACGCCTGACTGCATCGCTCGTGCTATTGGGAGAGTCCGGAGGAGGTAAGTCATCCAAGACATCACGGGGAAGAGTTTATCAAAAGAAGTAATGTTTATAAAAGAGATGAAGTCAAATCTCAGGGAGAAGGGGATAAGAGTTAAGAAAAAAGACTTAGTGAAATTTTTTTTGTTTTATTGAAGAGAAATGTCCCTGGCTCTTTTTAACGAGCTTACCGGTCAGGTGACCTTGGGGCCATTCTCATGGAATTTTCCACCTCCCTATCCTAGTGATGGCTGCAGAGAGGCTTCTAGGGCCAGAAAAAAAAAACTTAAAGTGTCTTTCTTAAGCACCTTGCCTTTGATTTCCTCCTTTGCTGCCAGTTTGAAAGGAACAACCTCTTTTGGTTCCTCTGATGCTTATTGGGTTCAATCCATTATTACTTTTATAGATTATGATGAACCTTTAAAATTTATAGTTTGTAAAACAACCTTTTTACCTACTGCAGTTTTTTGGCAAACTGTTCCACTTATGTGGACACATTTGCATTCCACACCAAAACAAGTTATAGGTACATTCTATAAAGCTGTGTCAGACCTCATTATAATGGGTAGAAAATTAGGAAAACAATATTTTGGTAAGGAACCTGATATTATTATTCAGCCTTATACTCAAGAACAGATTAATTGGCTTATGCAAGCCACTGAATTCTGGCCCATAGCTGTTGCTTCTTATACAAGTATTATAGATAACCATTATCCACCAGATAAACTTCTTGACTTTGCAAACAAGCATGATTTTGTATTTCCAAAGATAACATCCTTTTCTCCTATAGAGAATGCCTTAGTAGTCTTTACAGACGGATCATCAACAGGAATGGCTGCTTATGTCTATAATGATGCCACTGTTTGCTTTCAGACTTCTTCCTCCTCCGCTCAGTTAACTGAGTTGCAAGCAGTTATTGCAGTTTTTTCTGTTTTCCCATGCCGACCTCTGAATCTTTATACAGATAGCGCCTATATAACTTATTCTGTGCCTCTTTTGAAAGCAGCAGTATCAATAAAGAGTGCCACTGAGGCTGGAAAATTATTTACACAGCTACAGCACCTTATTTGCCAATGTAGCTGTCCATTTTTCTTAGGACACCTTAGAGCTCACTCTGGCCTTCCTGGACCTCTGACCAAAGGAAATGAATTGGCTGACTTGGCTACTCATCCTAACTTTCCTGACACATATACGGTCTTGACTGTAAATACTGATAATGTTCTTGCGGCTCAAAATAGCCACAAATTACATCACTTAAATGCTAGAACTTTACATCTACTACATAAGATTACCGTAGAACAAGCCAGACAAATTATAAAAGACTGTCGTTCATGTCCTATTCACTTGCCAGTTCCTCACCTTGGTGTAAACCCAAGAGGATTAATTCCCAATGCTTTGTGGCAGATGGATGTAACTCATATTCCTGAATTTGGCAACCTAAAGTATGTTCATGTTATTATAGATACTTGCAGTGGTTTTATATATGCTTTGTTGCAAACTGGGAAAGCAACTAAACATGTTATAAGTCATCTGTTAACAGCAATGTCAGTATTAGGCTGTCCACAACAAATAAAAACAGGCAATGGCCCTGGTTACACTAGTTCAGGCTTTGCCCAATTTTGCACATGTCTTAACATCTAACATGTTACTGGAATTCCCTATAATCCTCAAGGACAAGGCATTGTTGAAATAGCTCATTTGTCTCTTAAACTTACTATTAACAAAATTAAAAAGGGGGAATGGTATCCCACTAAGGGGCCACCCAAAAATATCTTACATCATGCCTTGTTCATTCTCAATTTTTTAAATTTGGATGCTAAAGGACAATCTGCAGCTACTTGTTTTTGGCACACTGAGACAAAAAAATCATTTTGCAACGGTCCTTTGGAAAGATCCCATGGACAACACTTGGCATGGACCAGACCCAGTTCTCATTAGGGGGAGGGGGTCAGTTTGTATTTATTCTAAAAAAATGAAATCTGCCAGGTGGCTTCCTGAAAGATTAGTTAAGCAGATAAACCAAGAACATGAAATTGTAAATAATCAATCAAAACAAGCCAGGGTTGAAGGCCCTGAGGAAGATTCTTCCTTTTTGTTTTGCAGAAAATGAAAATGATCCTCATAGCACTGAGAGTGGCGTTGTCAATGATTCCAGTGATAACTTGTGGCCTGGAACAACCTAACCCACAAAAGGTTTTGTTAATTCTTTATGGCCCACCCAGTGAATGCCAAGGAGGAAACATTTGAATCACTCCTACAATTGGCACCTTTACTCAGAGCACTGATTGTGGTGATAAGACTGCTTACCTTACCTTTTATACAAGCATGAGAGGAGGCAGTAAACAACAGTGGCAATGCCTTAAAAAACCTCAGATTATTCCAGCTGTGAGCAATAAACCAGGACCCTGTCCTAAGTAATGTACATCATTTAAGGATCAGATGCATTCCACTTGTTATAATGTTGTGCAAGAGTGCACAGGGACAGATAACCAGATATATTTCACAGCTATTCTTCAAAGAAATTATGCTGGGTCCAGGGGAGGAGAGTGGAGTAATCAAGTCCAATTAACAGACAAAAGTCAAAATTATGCCCAAGCTTCATGCTCAGGCACCGTGGGACAGCCTGTTTGCTGGAGCAAAAGGTCCCCAGCTCATGTTTCGGATGGAGGAGGTCCCACAGATATGATTAGAGAAGCTCATGTTAAAAATGTTATAGAAACCTATATAAAACAGCTGGAACCAAAAATAGACTACCACACATTATTTTTGCCCAAGTCTGTTGGGAGCCGCTGGCCCCAGCCCCTGAAGATGGCGCTGATATCCGGTGCTGGCCAACCCGCCTGAGTCAGTAATCAAGGCAAGGGCACATGCCTTTGGTAATTTTCCGAGACTGGTCTCTCTGCCTCTCCCGTGGCGTCATGTGGGGTGATGAGCTGTAGCCTATAGAGAGGTGACACGTCCAAGGCGGAGGTCTTTGGTCTATATAAGGATTGGGCTTTTCCTACCTCGCTCTCTCCATTTTCTGTATGCTGATGCTCTCCCTCAAGATGCATTAAAGCTTTGCTGCTGAAGGAACCTACGTGTGTCTTGCCTTTTCTTGTGGGCGAGAAGTTGGTGCGGGACAACTGGTGCCGAAACCCGGGAACTGAACACCATTAGCACCATCGGAGACCCCAAGGAGACGAGGTGGATTCAGAACTGCAGGTAGGTTGCTCGGAGAGGTATGTCTGAACTAGACTTTGGTTTGGGACTTTCGCCACCCTGGAAAGGATTTTTTGAGGCCTTGATGCTTGTCTTGGCAGTGCTGTCGATTTTCTTCGTGGTTGCCTTTTGCTTCCACCAGTCCATGGGATCCTCCCAGTCAATTGTAACAGCACTAGACTCCCTGCTTAAGCAGCGTGATATTAAGATGGCACAGCATACCCTAAAGAACTTTGTAGAAGATAAAGCCTGTAAAGATCTGATAGCTGAAGGGCGAGACGTGATGGAAGAAGTTCAGGACAGCATGTTAGAAACTGAGCGCAATGTGAGGTTAGCCGCGCGCTATAAAGTAAGAATACTCAATAAGGAAAAAGGACCCCCCGGTAAAGTAAAGAATAAGGGGGAGTTGAGGAACCAGAAACTAGAGCCTGGTCCCCCCACCTTGTACCCTGTACGGGAACTTGAAAATTTACAAGACTGGTTGAAGGTATGCTGAGAGCTTGGTGGTCCCCTGACAAATGCCGGTCTGGCTGCAGCCATTTTGCAGTCCCAGACGCGCCCTCTAGCGGGCCCTGCCAAGAGAGTTTGCTTTAAATGTGGCAAGCCCGGCCATTTGAAAAAAGAATGCCGTGCCCCTGAGAGGCCTACCCCCTCTTTATGTTCTCGATGTGGTAAAGGATACCATAGGACAGATCAATGCCGATCGGTCCGAGATATTAAGGCGAGAATTCTACCACCATTAGAAACTACAGAGCCAAAAAACAGGATGATGGGTCCCATGTCCCAGGGCCCGCAAAAGTATGGGGCAAAGTTTGTCAGGGAAAGCAAGAATGTGAGCCCTCCAGGGGAGCCTGACTGGACCTGCGTGCCTCCTCCCACTTCCTATTGACACCACAAATGGGAGTGCAGCCTATACCTGTCCGCCTGCCTGAGGCAATCCCCGAAGCATGTGTCAGGTTGCTGTTGGGGCGAGGCTCCCTCACTAAGCAGGGACTTGTAGTTCACCCTGGTTTAGTAGATCAACATACTGATGATACTGATGGCTCAAGAAATAGAAGGGGTGCTTATGTTATAAATTCACAGACATTTTTTAAAGATTTTGGTCAAAGATCACCCCAGATTGTTGAATGTCTAATTGTGTTAGAAGTTTTACAAAGGTTTGATTGTCCGCTTAATATTCTGTCTGATTCCCATTATGTGGTAAATGCCCTTCAATTACTTGAAACAGCCGGTGTTATTAATCCTTCCAGTATAGTGTCTGCCCTGTTTTGCACCATACAAGATTGTTTGCTGCAACGCCGTGAGCCTTTTTATATTACCCATATACGGGCACATTTGGGACTCCCGGGCCCTATGAGCAGGAGAAATGATTTGGCTGACCAAACCACACACCTGGTTGCAGCTGCCCTTGCTGACCCATTGCAAGCTGCAAAAGATTTTCATACAAAATTTCATGTTACAGCAGAGACTTTATGCAAGTGTTTTTCACTTACTAGACAACAAGCTCACGAAATTGTGACACAATGTCAAAACTGCTGTCAATTCCTCCCTGCCAAAACTGTTGGCGTTAACCCAAGAGGCATTTCACCATTACAAATATGGCAGATGGATATGACACATGTTCCATCCTTTGGAAAGCTTCAATTTATACATGTTTCTATTGATACATGTTCAGGTATTATTCATGCCACACCACTTACAGGAGAAAAGACCATACATGTTATTCAACATTGCTTAGAGGCATGGAGCGCCTGGGGTAAACCAGCTTACCTCAAGACTGATAATGGGCCAGCTTACATCTCCCAAAAATTTGCCCAATTTTATGCACAAATGCAAGTAACACATCTTACCGGGTTACCATACAACCCTCAAGGACAAGGCATTATTGAATGTGCACATTGAACCTTAAAATCCTATTTGTTAAAACAAAAAGGAGGAATGGGGTTGCCCCCAACACCTAGAGTGTCCATTTCCCTGGCATTGCTTACCATAAATTTTTTAAATATTGATGATAATTATAAAAATGCTGCTGAGTGGCATTGCTCGGAACCACAACAGCCAAAAGAGCTAGTAAAATGGAAAGATATTTTGGAGAATAAATAGAAAGGCCCGGATCCTATTTTAATAAGATCCAGGGGAGCTATTTGTGTTTTTCCACAGGATGAAGGAAATCCGGTTTGGGTCCCAGAGCACCTCATCAGGAAGATATTGCAAGAGCAAGAGCCCTCGCCTTCTCCAGTTGATGTGTTGGGTGATACCAACATATCACACCCGGGGAGAACAGCGGTGGGGGATAATGTCCACCTTCCCTCTGCCAATGCCGGTAATGTATAATGCGCAAGTTTTCCCTCAATTTTTTACCACTGATAAGGATTTAGGCCTAGCATTTTTGCCAAAAGATGAACAATTTGAAGGCTTTAAAGAAAATAGAAGTTTGGGGTTAAAGGGAAGTTTATGTTTTAGTTGAAAATAGTTCATGTGTATTACTAAAAAATTTCTCGGCAGCCTGGCAAAAAGAAGCAGAGTTTGATAAAACCAAAATTGTGGCCAATGCCACCGTCCTTTATGGATGGTGGCCAAATGTGTTGGGGCAAAAAGGAAAAGTGCCCCCTCAGCAACCAAAATTGGCCCCCTTTTGCTCAGGCAGGCCGGATAAAGATTCAATTTTACCATGGACCGGTTGCCAATCCAGGAGTATAGGTTGGGCCGTGCCCAAAGTATTTTCATTTTCTCCCAATTTGGCCACTGATTTTAGAAAGTTTGATGAAAAGGAAGTTAATGATAATCCGTTTGATCAGTGGTTGCTTTGTGGGGTAAATGGAAGTTGCACAGATTTGACACCCATGGCCATGATAGGTGGAGGACAAGTTGAGCTGGGACAATTGGAATATGATTGGAGCAAGAGACTAGAAGACCATGTGAGCTCAGGTCTAAGAGAGGGTTCTGGCTCCTGGCAGAGTAAAGATGTTGCCTATAAGGCATTTAAACAACAAAGTTTTAGTCCGGCCCCAGTATGTGTATGGCCACCATTTATTTAGATTGTTAGCAATGCTTCAGGAATTATAGATGAATTGAGATGCAAATTTGATAATTGCTTTTATGCCTTATGCTGGGATGCTCAGCTTTATTTCTTTGCAGTAGTGGCCCGCATGCCACGATTTGTGTCCATACCAGTAGAGACCCCCAGTAGCTTGCAGCTATTTAGACAAAAAGGAGATTTTGGAATCTCTGCTGTTATTGTAGGGATTGTTGCCGCAGCTGCCGTGGGGGCCTCAGTGACTGCTTCAGCTCTTGCACTTTCAGGGACAATGCAGACTGCGCAGGTGGTTAATGATTTGTCTGCCTCAGTATCCATGGCATTAGATAAACAGGCATCTGCCAATACCTAAATTCAAGGAGGCCTTATGCTGGTTAATCAGCGTATTGATTTAGTACAAGAACAATTAGATATTTTATGGCAAATGGCATAGTTGGGGAGTGAGCAAAAACTTGCTGGCTTATGCATAACCTCTATTCAATATGAAAATTTTACAAAGGCAGCTAATTTTTCGAGAAGCCTTTCTCAATTTTTGTTACAGAATTGGTCGTCTGAATTTGAGCAGACCCTTCGTGACCTGCGGGTGGCGATCGTCCAGGTCAATTCCACTCGGCTAGACCTGTCGCAGACCGAAGGGTTTTCTACGTGGATTTCCTCAGGCTTCTCCTACTTCAAGGAATGGGTGGTGGTGGATATGTTTGGCCTAGCCTTTTGCAGAGGACTGGTCATTCTTCTCTGGATGGTTTGCAGGCTCAGAATCCAAAGTCAGAGAGACAAAGCAGTTTTGGCTCAAGCCTTAATGGCTCTAGACTCAGGAGCCTCGGTAGATGTGTGGCTAACTATGCTAAAGCAATAGGGATATTTTGGCTCGAACACCTCCTGCACGCCTAGGACAGTCCTGTCCATTGCACTGGGTGGAGTGTTCGGCCCCTTTCCTGAGGGGGGTGTTGAGCCAAGGGCATCTCACAGGACATGGTTATGTCCTGGGAGGTATGTTGTCCTGCATAAGGGTGCCTGCCACAACTCCCTTCCCAGCAAAAGGCAGAGGACAGGCTGGGAGCATCTCAATCCATTGAGGGATTAGAGATGACGCCCACGCAAGTCCACAATGTTTTCTGGGGGATAACCACTGCCTCTACCCTCTTACAGGATTCCCTCATTGCTTAGAAAAGAAAAAAGGGGGAGATGTTGGGAGCCGCTGGCCCCAGCCCCTCAAGATGGTGCCGATATCCGGTGCTGGCCAACCCGCCTGAGTCAGTAATCAAGGCAAGGGCGCATGCCTTTGGTAATTTTCTGAGACTGGTCTCTCCGCCTCTCCTGTGGCGTCATGTGGGGTGATGAGCTGCAGCCTATAGAGAGGTGACACGTCCAAGGCAGAGGTCTTTGGTCTATATAAGGATTTGGCTTTTCCTACCTCGCTCTCTCCATTTTCTGTAAGCTGATGCTCTCCCTCAAGATGCATTAAAGCTTGCTGCAGAAGGATCCTACGTGTGTCTTGCCTTTTCTTGTGGGCAAGAAGTTGGCGTGGGACACAAGTCCAGAGGAATAGACATGAATGCTCAGACTTGGGATATTTTTCAAGCCACTCTTAGGACCCTTAATACATCCAACCCTAACCTAGCTGATAACTGTTGGATATGTATGACTATGGGAACACCCATGCCACTTGCTATTCCCAGCAACAACTCCACTACTAGTAAGAACTGCAGTTTTAGCACTTCCTTTAGAGTCCAACCAATTAGATTCAATTCCTCTTTTGCTTTCAGGGACATTATCAGAATAATAGTCATGACATAGATTTAGGATTTATTATTTTTACTTCTTGCCATATGTTGCATAATTATAGTGGCTTTTCAAGGTGCCCCAGTAGTTGTGAACTCTGCACAGGGATGCCGGACCACCCTGGGTCCCTGTGGACTGGCAAAGACTGAGTTCTATGTATGCCTAAAAGATGGAAGAGACCCTGGAACAGCTTATAGATGTGGGGGATATGAAGAATATTTTTGTGCTGTCTGGGGATGTGAAACCACTGGAGATTCGTACTGGAGACCCAGCTCCTCTTGGGACCTTATTACGGTCACACACTCTCCTACTCCTAAGTCCAACAGGTGGTATGTTTATGGTGCTTGCCACGCGCATAATATTCCAGAACCCCTAAAATGGGGACTGTCCTTGCCCTTAAAGATTTCTTTTACTACTAGAGGAAAACAGTTTTCTGATTGGACTACTGGGAGGACCTGAGGCCTAAGGTGATATATGGAAAGGAGAGATAGGGGAGTTATTTTTAAGATCAAACTCAAAATAGAAAATACTCTCTCTCTCCCCATAGGGCCTAACCTGGTCCACCCTAATCTAAAGGGTTCGAACACTCCCATCCAACCTACCACTATACCTAGCTTGCCCTCGACCTCTAGTACCCAAGAGATGGCCTTTGCAAGCTCCTCATGTTGTCAGGGGAAGGGACTGTTGACCGCCTATATGGCCTGTTTGAAGGGACATTCTTGGCCCTCAATGCCACCTACCCAAATAAGACTCAGGACTGTTGGCTCTGCCTTATCTCTAATCCACCCTACTATGAAGGGCTAGCCCTAGATATAAGATATGTTAATTCCACAACCCCTAGTACGAAGTGTTCAACTTCCTTACACTGGTTGACACTCTGAGGTCACAGGGAAAGGGCTTTGCTTAGGTTCACCACAGGGCCCCTATTCCCTGCTTTGCAATACCACCATCAAACCCACAGGAAATAGCTATCTAGAGGCCCCAAATGGGACCATTTGGTCTTGCAATACTGGCCTGACGCCATGCATTTCCACCAATATTTTTAATGTTTCCCATGAATTCTGTGTCCTCATACAACTTTGGCCAAGGATTATATACCATGAGGGAAACACTCTGATTGATTTGTATGAGCAGAGGCACAGATTTATTAGAGAACCCATGTCCCTAACCTTGGCCATACTGCTAGGGGTTGGGGGTTTAGCCACCGGTATTGGTACCGGGACCCTGGCTTGCTCAAAGCAAATCATCTGACCCATCTACATATGGCAATGACCTCTGATCTAGAGGATCTAGAGAGCTCTGTTAGTGCCCTTGAGAAATCCTTAACCTCTCTTTCAGAAGTAGTTTTACAGAATCGCAGAGGATTGGATTTGCTGTTTCTAAAAGAAGGGGGCTTATGTGCTGCCCTAAAAGAAGAATGCTGCTTTTATGCTGACAATACAGGGGTCGTCCGAGAATCTATGGAAAAATTAAGAAAACAACTTGCCCAGAGAAAAAAAGACTTTGAAAGCCAGCAGAGTTGGCTTGATAACCTGCTTTTGAGAACCTCTTGGCTCTCCACCCTAATTCCCACACTTGCAGGACCCCTGATTATGTTTCTGTTACTTCTTACCTTTGGCCCTTGGGCTCTTCAGTGCCTCACCCATTTCATAAAAGGCCAGGTTGATTCGGCTTTTTAAAAAAATTCACTTTCTTTTCATTATCACGAATAGATTCATTAGAAAGCAATCAGGAGACATCTGTCTCAGGCTGGTTTCAGCAAACAGAGCCTACCGAAAGGCTTCATTTCAATGCAATCTAACACCGAGATGATTCCGATGGCTAGAGGGTACCCAACGACCGGAATAGTATGGAGCCTGCTCTGGATGCACAACATACAGAGGTCAAGACTAGCTCAACAAGGCATGTTGCCAGAGAACAGGATGCACTCCATATAGCCTAAGACAGGGGCCCTCTCCATCCTATCTCTCTTTAAAGAGAAAGGGAGGAATTGTTGGAGACTGAGGACTTGGTCCTTTTCATAAGCCTTGTGAAACCCAAGGCCATAAGATTCCTGATGATAAGGTGTTTTCTCTGATTGCTAGAATAGCTCTTAGTAACTGATTGCTAGAATAGCTCTTAGTAACTGATTGCTAGAATAGCCCTTAATAAAACCACAGAATATTCCTTTGTCTGCTTTCCCGCCTTTCCAGAGTGGGTGGGACGGTGCTGAGCCCACGGACATGCCATTTACCCTTCCCCCCACAGCTGCTATTTGCCATCCACTATCCCCATCCTCACTCCCCTTCCCTGAAGAGTATATATGTTACAGCTTACAGCTCAATAAACGGAGTCCTTGACAAAATCCAGACTGACTCTGTCATTCTTTGCTTGGTCTTCGTCTCTCTCTCACCCGCCCCCCATTGATATTTCAGGTGGAACCCCCTCGAGACCCACAAAATTACGAGTCCCTTGGGTCAGGGCAGAAAAATACCATAGTGCTGTGTTTTTAAGCACAGTGCAAACCTATAGATTGTGTTAAATACCGTAATGTAGTGTGTATTTAAGTGTAATGTGATCCTATAGATTGTGTAAAATATAGTAGTCCTATGTATTTCATGACTATCAATTCTATATATTGAGGAAAATACCATAGTTCTGTTTATTTAGCTCATTCTGATTCTATAGATTGTGTAAAATACCGTATTGCTGTGTATTGAATCACATTGCGATCCTATAGATTGGGAAAAATACTGTACTGCTATGTATTTAAGTGCTATGCGATCCTATAGATTGTGTAAAATACCATAGTTCTCTGTATTTAAGTACAATCAATCACATAAATTGTGTAAAATATCGTAGTGTGGGTATTTAAGTTCATTGTGAACCTTTAGATTGTGTAAAATACTGTAGTCCTGTGTTTAGTGCACCCCTCCAGTCCAGGAAGGCACTCCCATCACTAAAGGGACAAATTTCCATTGAACCTTTTTGAAGGACAAAAACATTGACAGATGGGTTTCAGAAAACACATGAAGTCCCTTATTTTTAGCCGTGATTTTAATTTTAGTAACAACTGGATTAATGAGTACTAGTTTAATGATGGTTTCATAACAGAAGATCAGGAAATAGGCAGTTGGAAAAGGAATCAATTAAGAATAATAGACAAATTCCTTCAGATAGCTAGTAGTTAGAACATAGTTTGAACAAGTTTTAGTTTTCTTCCTCAAGGACGGTAGTGGTTCCACTGAAAGTTTCTTTGTTACATAAGAAAAGAATCCACTGGCAATACATGATAAAGTCTTAGTAGTCTACATAAATCATAAAACAATATTTTAATCACCAAGGCTGTCATTAAATTTTCTGTTATTGAAGCTTAGATGTAAGATGATATGAGAAACCAGATGGATGAATTTGTGAAATAATGAGTATGTGCTTAAAGACACAAAGCTCAAGGTTCACTAAGTGAAATGTTTCAATTGTCCATAGACAAACTGATGAATTTACAGTAATACAGAAATGCACCCCATTCTGGGTTCAAATACATCTTGTAAATTACAACTTTGAAAATATATTCATGTCATTATATGGAAGACTGAAAATCCCATTTCACTTGTTTTAGTTTGAGAGCTCTCTTGTTATTATTTAAATCATGCAATCCTGGTTTTCAAGTATAAAGAAGAATATGAATAGGTCAGACTCTCATATGATAACATACAGGCTAAATGACAGAGCTCTGTGATGTTAGCACTTAGGTAGTGGAGGAATGAATAGTGATCAGGGGTTAGATCAGCCTGAATCATGTGAAACAATCTCTCACTAAAATCCAAAATTAAATAAATAATAATATTTTAATTATTATGTTTAACTTTATAATATATAATATATAGTTATATATAGTTGTATATTACTATTTATAGAACTTTATATATAACTATGTAACATATACATGAAGTAGGCTCTCAGACATTCCAGGCAAACATAGAACTAAGTTTATACATGAGCATGTCCTTTAAATACTTATTCCTCCTATTCTGAGTGATGGGATACTTCAGCCATCAAGTCCAGTGAAGGCAGTGCTGAGGATTGAACTCAGGACATCTTGCATTCGAGGCAAGCGCTTAACTAATAGCTTCATTTTCTGTGTTGTAAGCTATGCTTAGGAGCTTGTCATGCTTCACACAATTGTAATTCCCCAATAAAATTTCATAATACAACCCAAAATTTTCATAAATTTGAGTTACCATAAGGATGGTGATCTGTGTTCTCCTCTGACTTTTACCAAGACCATGCATTGGATTCACTTTGAAACTATAAATACACACTAAAAAGCATTTAATTGTTTTTACTAAATCGCAAATTAAAGTGAGAATTTTTATAGAAAATTCCCTGCATCCTTAGGTCATCATTCTTAATTTGATACACATCATTTTTAATGTGTGTATGGGAGAGTGTCTACATGTATGGCCATTGTTAAACTCTTTATATTCAGAGAATAACACCTAGGTATAATATAGTTCACAAATTCTTGTCTCATGTCCCCTACTCTTATCACAATTGAGATTACATCTGACTCAATTTTTCTAAATACTCAAGAAGAGAGACAAAAAAGTGGAAAGCTATGAACAAGAAAAGATGGAGCCCAACCATAACTTTCAGCCTTCTGCTTTGCAAACTGGACTTACCAGCATTTGCTGAAGAAGATGGGAGGGTAAATATTCCCAAACAAGGAGGAAAACTGGGTCTTGATTAGTTAAAAAATGCTGTAGGGCTGGACAAAGGGCTCTCTCCTAGGTAAGTTTCTGAATTTCAGAAAAATCTTTGAAAAGTAAGCAGTAGGCATTTCCTAATTAGACAGTGTACAGGTTAATTTTTAATTCTCCAATTAATACCTCCATTTTGGCACTGTTGTGTTATAAAAGAGACAGAAATTCCTTTAAAAATATACTGAAGCTTAAAGAGAACATAGTTGAGTCAACCATGAGAGTGTAAATAGTAAATATTCTTTATTTTCATTCAAGTGACAAATCACCTCAGAGTCACCAAACCCAAAGTTCCCTATGGCTTTAGCTTCATGATCAACCCTTGACAATTTCCTTCATCTGTTCAGGTTGAGGTCAAACTGGAACAGTTTTAAATATTAACTTCTTCCTTTAACTGAATCTTGCTTATACCTTTAATGTGCTAGGAAATTGCCAATGTCTTCTCTTGAGTATGAGCATGTGCAAAAACTTATTTATGGATTTGATTTTCTAAAAAGGTTTGTGGAGCACTGAACTGAACAAATTCATTCATTTGAATACTCTTGTTGGAATCTATAATCACAAAACAGTCATATTTTATCAAATTTTCACAAGTTTGAATGTAACTACTATTATTAAACAACTCCTAAATAATAACAGAGAGGAGGGGAATATGAGGGGGTGATGGAATGTATCTGAAGAAAGTAAAGGGAAAATTATGGGATTTTAACATAATAAAATATATCAAAAAATAGGTTTTCACAATTTTAATGTATTTGTGATAAGTATAATCTTGTATTTATTTAATTTGAACCATCTGAAATCCATTTTTTATATCTCTTTCACATTCCCTTGAATTTTACTCTATATTAATCTTATGAGTGACAATCCATAGGGGTTTATTTTGTTCTTGTATTCAGGATTTAACCAAGAATAGAAACTATGAGTTACATATTCACAGAGCAAAAGCACCCAGACTGAGACCATCATCTAAGAACATGCTGTGTTAGAAGAGCCTTCACATCCACCCTGGGTAAACCTTGTACTATGGCTTGTCTAAAAGAAGGAAAGTCCAGGAGAAACCTTTCATGGCAAGTACTACTTTATATTTATTTTAAATACATTGTTTCAGGTTCATATAGTCAACACTGTAAACAATGCACTTCTCCTTCCTTCTTCTACTTCTTCTTATCACTGTATTTTCTTTTCACAATATAATTTTAGCAGGCACTAGTTACATGAGTCGTACATTTCTAGAAAGGAGGCTGTTGGGAGTTACTAAATAGAAATTACGGAAGTATAAAAATACTTTAAATGATCTATAAGACATGCCATGAAATATAAAGGTAAATGATTCTCAGTAAAGAAAAATAGCATAGATAATATTGATAAAATTTAAATAAATCACAGTCATGTAACATAGGATATTTTTTTCTTCAAGATCCACAAAACTACCTTCCTTAAAAACATCTTTTATAGGCTCATTCACTCAATTCTAGAGCCTATTACTTTGGTTATGATTGACAGACACACACACACACACACACACACACACAAACAGACACACACAAACACACACACACAAACACGGGCACGCTTGGATGTACACACATACAACCTGTAGAGTCCCATTTAAATCTTGAATATATATATGGGTTTAGAACTTACTAGTCTCCATTGACCAACCAATTAGAGTGCCGCCCTTCCCTTACGGTAGTCAGTTTTCCTTTTTCATTATTGTCACACTCACTAGATTTTTGTGGCCATTGTCCATGGCTGGGACTCTACATAAACTTACTCTTCCTTGTAAACATTGTCAATGATATTAACATTTCCCCATCTTGTTCATTCTACAATTTCTAGCAGGGAAAGTTCACAGAAGAATTCTTATTATTCTGGCTATTAGTATCTTTCCACTCTCTCTTCAGAGATGTGGTCCCATATCCACTTTCTCTTCAGAGATGGTCCCATATTCACAGATGCAGTATCTGATAAGAAGGTTTATACATTGGTCCCTGGTGTCCACAATCTGTTGGTCTCTACCATATGTTCAGCTTTGTGGGCTTCATTTGCTATAAAGAGATGATATTTTTTCAAGAAGGAATTTTTACCTACAATTATCTCTGGCTATAAATATTCGATTAAGAGTATAGGAAGGATTTGTGCTGATCTAGCCAAGTTATAACAATATATACTTTTCTAAAATTTGTAACCCCACTAACTCTGGGCACCTGGCAATGCTTCTAATACCAGGAATGATTTCCCTTGTTTGAGTTGTTCTCAATTCCAATCAAAAAAATTTTTATTGCCACCAACCCATGAGTGTCACTTTCTGAAACTTTTTGTGTCTAACCATGGCTCTAATGACATTCTTCATAGGTATTTAATCTGGGTAGGATTGAATGTTTCCTTCCCTTGATATTCTAAATAGTATATTCTAGAACAAAGGGACTAAAGTAACAAAGAAAAATTAATACCATACATTGAGTTAGAAATATATGAGGTCTGTGTCCTAACTGTGGAGTAACTTTAACCCTAGAGGCCCACCAACAACATCTGAGATTATGCGTAGAGGGGAAAATTCAAAGCAGAAACATAGAGAATATTTTCAATACAATCATGGAATGAAAATAATAAGCCCTAAGGAAAGATACACCTATGCATGTTCATATGGCCTATATAGCTCCACATAGACCAGGACAGAAAATAAGCTCCATATAAAATAAGTAGCTACAATAGTTTAAATATTAAACCACAGAATGAAGTAATGGTACTGTTCGAAAAGCAGGCAACCAGATCCTGTAATTACACTGGGTTTGGTAGGTGCCATTTTCTTGTTTATACCTAGAGACTGTGGTTTTGAGCATTGGTTAGTTGCACTAAAAAATAAAAAAGGAGAAAGATGGTATTCTATTTAACCTTTTAATTCTTATTGAACTTAAGGGAGCAATAGTGTATGTGAAGAGTGTACATAGCTGGGACTATAGTATGTGTGAATAGCTTAGTTTTTTTAATATTTTAGGAAATCTCTCCATCTCACTCTCTTTCTTTCTCTCTGTGTGTCTCTGTGTGTGTGTGAGTGTGTGTGTTTGTCAGTGTGCTTATTTGTGAGTGTTGTTTGGGTACGTGTCTCAATATCTGTATGTTTCTGAGGGTACATGAGTTTGTGTCTGTTTCTATGTGATAGTGTATCTGAGAGTGTGTTTTCTATGATAGTATTGAGATCCCAAGAGCCTCTTGACTAGACTGTCTCTTATTTATACTATGTGTTTAAAACTTCTCAGGTTTCCTATATACTCATGAACAGCTAGCTTGTTTGCTTATACTGTACATAAACTAGCCATTTCCTGTTTGTTGGAGGATCTATAAGAGAACATGTCTCGTGGGATTATACCCTTTATGTGAAAGAGAGACTATTGATAGGTTGAGGGTAGAAAAAATATTCTGCCCTATTCTGTCTACTTGTGAGACCTTAAGTACCCCAACGTTAGTTCCAAATCTAAGAATAGGCATATAGCTCAGGTTAAACTCCTAGGGCCACCAATCTCCAGAAAAATACAGCTCTAGGGACATGCAATAGTCCAATCCAGTTGCAAGCCTGAACAAAAAGAATGTAAGAGATGGAAGAGATAATATCTGGAGAGAAAGATTCAATAATGGTAATAGAAATGTCAGTTAAAGAACACTAACACCAAAAACCTCCTAACATAAAATGCCCAAGAAATTTCAGATACCATGAAAAGATCAAAACTGAGAGCAATTGAAATCAAAGAAAGAAAAGAATACCAGCTCCAAGGCACAGAAAATATATTTAACAAAATCATAGAAGAAATCACTGTAGGGGAATAAACAATATTTTTCAAGACAAAACCAGATTTAAATAACATCTATGCAAAAGTCAGCTATAAAAAAAGCACTAGCGGGAAAACTCCAACCTAAGGAAACCACATATACCATTGAAGCCATAGATAATCAAAAATCCCATAGAGGAAAACCCGAAAAAAGGAAAATGCACAAAAGCTACCACCAAAAACAACAGGAAAAAACAATCATTAGTGGATAATTGTCCTGAATATCAATGGACTAAATTCACCTTTAAAAAGACACACCCTAACAAGATGGACACAAAACCAGAAGCCATCCTTCTGTTGCATAGAAGAAACACACCGCAGTATCAAAGACAGACACAGGGTCGCAGTGAAGGGTTGGGAAACGCTTTTCCAATCAAAGGGTCCTAAGAATCAAGCTTTTGTAGCCATGCTAATAGCCAACAAAATAAACATCAAACTAAAATCAATCCAAAGAGACCAGGACAGACCTGACTTATTTATCTCAGGAAGAATCCACCAAGATCAAGTCAAAAACCGGAATATATATGCCCCAAACACAAGGGCACCTACATATATAAAATATATACTACTAAAGATTAAAGCTCTCATCAAACCTGACACACTAACAGTGGGAGACTTCAGTACCCTACTTTACCCGTGGATAGGTCAAGAAAACAGAAACTCAACAGGGAAATAAGGGATCTAAAGGTTATTATGACCATAGTGATCTTAATAGATATATAGAGAACCTTCCACCCAAACACAAAGGAATATGCATATTTCTAAGGACCCCATGGAACTTTCTCTAAAACTGACCACATACACAGTCATAAGGCAAATACTGATAGATACAAAAATATGGAAATAACTCTGTAGGAGTATTATGTTTTTACATTGTCCCACCCAAAGGTTTAATAAAAAGCACTGATTGGCCAAAGGCAGGTAGGAAGTGTGGGCAGAGCTACTAGACTAAGAAAACTCTAGAGAACAGGATGCATAGAGCAGAATGCCAGAGAGAAGCCAGCGGAACCCAAGGATAACCATGCTGCTCTAAAGAAAGATACCAAGCCCCATGTATAAACAGGAAGAATCTGGGTTAGATGAAGGGTAGAGAGCTAGCAAACTATATGCCTGAGCCTGAGGCCGATCAGCCAAAAACCGACTGAAATTGTCTGTGTGTCTTTGTGGATCTGCGGGTCTGTGGGTCTGTGGGTCCACAGAACTAGACCTTGAGTTTAGGCCTGAAAGTCAAGGCCAGAAACCTTGTACTGCATAACTCCTTCTATAATATCAGACTAGCATGGTCTAAAGCTAGAGTTCAACAACAACAACAACAACAACAAAAACACAGAAAGGCTACATATGGAAACTGAACTTTTGAACCACCTGTGGGTCAAGAAAGAAATTAAGAAATCAAAGACATCCAAGAATATAATGAAAATGAAACCACAACATACCCAGATATATAGACCACAATGAAAGCAGTGTAAAGAAGAAAACTCACAGCACTAGATGCCTATATGAAAAACCTAAAGAAATGTCACACAAGAGACCTAATAGCACAGCTGCAGGCTTTAGAACAATTAGAATCAAGCTTGCCTAGAAGTGCCCAAAAGGCAGGAAATAATCAAACTTAGAGCTGAAATCAATACAATAGAAACAAAGAGAACAAGACAAAAAAGCAATGAATTAAAGAGTTGGTTCTTTGAGAAAGTCAACAAAAGAGATAAACACTTATCCAGACTAACCAAGAACCAGAGAGAGGATATTCAAATGAACAGAATCAGAAATGAAAAGGGAGGAATAACAACAGACACCCTGGAAATGAAGAGAATTACCAGGTCATACTTTGAAAATCTATACTCCACTAAAATGGAAAACCTTAAAGAAATGGACAGCGATCTGGACAGGTAAAACTTACCAACCTTAAATACAGTTAAGATTAATAACTTAAACAGACCTATAAGCCCACAGGAAATTCAAGCTGTTGTTAAAAGACTCCCAAGTAAACAAAGCCCAGGACCAGATGGATTCAATGCAAAATTCTACCAGACATTCAAAGAGCAACTAATACCAATACTGCTCAAACTGGTTCACACAATAGAAATTGAAGTAACATTGCCAAACTTTTGTTTATGAGGCCAAATCACCCTGATTCCCAAGGAAACCAAAGACGCAATGAAGAAAGAGAATTATAAAACCATGTCCCTCGTGAAAATTGACGCAACTACTCAATAAAATTCTATCAAGCCAAATCCAAAAACATATCAAAAAATTATCCATGATGATCAAGAAGGCTTCATCCCAGAAATGCAGTAATAGTTCAAAATATGAAAAAATGTGAATACCATCGAACATATACAAAAATTGAAAAAAAAAACCCCACATGATCATCTGCGTAAATGCTGAAAAATCCTTTCATAAAATTCTACAAACCTTCATGATAAAAGTACTGGAGAGATCAGGAATACATGGAAAAGACAAATTTAATAAAGGTGATATACAGCAAACTAACAGCCATTTTAAAAATAAACAGAGAAATACTCAAAGCAACCATCCCTCTAAAATCAGGAAGAAAACAAGCCTGGCCTCTATCCCTTTATCTATTCAATCTAGTTCTTGTAGTTTAAGATAAAGCAATAAGAGAACAAAAGGCTATTAAGGGGGATATAAATTGGAAAGGAAGAAGTTAAATGTTCTCTATATTCAGATGATATGATCACATGCATAAGTGACCACCAAAATTCTACAGGGAACACCAACAGCTGATAAACACCTTCTGCAAGGTCACAAGGTACAAGATTAATAAAAAAAATAGCTCTTCTATATACTGGGGATAAAAGGGTTGAAAAAGAAAAATAGGGAAACATAACCCTTTATAGTAGCTGCAAATAGCATTAGATATCTTAGTGTAAATCTAACCAAAGAAAGAGCAGACCTGTTGGACAAATCTTTAAGTCGCTGAAGAAGGAAATTGAATAGGATATCAGAAAATAGAAAGATCTCCCTTGATCCAGGAAAGGTAGGTTCAACAGAGTAAAAGTGGCAATTTTACCAAAAGAAATCTACAGATTCCATGCATCCCCATGAAAATCCCAACACAATTTTTGCAGACCGTGAAAGAACAATACTCAACTTCATATGGAATAACAGAAAAACCAGGATTGCCAAAAACAATCCTGCTCAATAAAAGAATGTCAGGAGGAATCACAATCCCTGACTTTAAATTATACTATAGAGCTAGAGTATTAAAAACAACCCAGTACTGGCACAAAAACAGACATGTAGATCAATGGAATCAAATCAAAGACCCTGACATTAACCCACACACCTAGGAACACCTGATTTTGGACAAAGAGGCCAAAAATATGCATTGTGAAAAAGATAGTATCTCAACAAATGGCGTTGGCATAACTGGATAATAATATGTAGAAGAATGAAAATAGACAAACCTATGAGCCTGCACAAAACATAAAGTCAAGCGGATCAAAGAACAACATAAATCCAGCTACACTACACTGGACTTGATAGAAAAGAAAGTGGAAAATACCCTCCAACACATTAGCACGGGTGACCATTTCCTAAATATGATACCAGTAGCACAGACACTGAGAACAGAAATCGATAAGTGGGTCCTTCTGAAACTGAGAAGCAACCATAAGGCAAAGGACACAGTCAATAAGACAAAACGACAGCCTAAAGAACTGGAAAAGATCCTCATCCACCCTATATCTGAAAGAGGACTGGATTGTAAAATGTATAGAGAACTGAAGTAACTAGATCCCCAAACTTAAATAACCCAATTAAAAATGGGATTCAGAGTTAACAGGGGATTCTCAACAGAAGAATTACAAATGACTGAACAGGGGCTTAAAGAATTGATCAACATCTTTAGCCATCAGAGAAAAGCAAATCAAAATAAGTATGAAATAGCAACTTACACCTGTCAGAAAGGCTGAGATCAAAAACACAGGTGACAATCTACACTGGAGAGGATGCAGTGGAAGGGGAACACTCTTCCATTGTTGGTGGGAGTGTAAACTTGTACAGCCACTCTGGAGGTTTCTCAGAAAACTGGGAATCATTCTCCCCAATGATCCACCAACACCACTATTGGGCATATACCCAAAGGATGCACATTCGTACCCCAAATGCATTATCTCAACTATGATTCATAGCATCATTATTTGTGTTATCATGAACCTGAAACAACCTAGATGCCATCTCTCTATCTCTTTCTCTATCTCTCTTCTTCATAGAGCAATCAATGAAGAAATTCAGTGATGATTTTTTTCTAAAACATTTTCTGTATCCTACATCCAACATTACCAAGCTTAATGTGGTCAGTTCTCTTAAAACTTTTGAGCTTTGCCTCTTAACTATAGCAATCTCACATTTTTCTGGATGTAGTTCTGTGTACTATGGAAAACAACTCAGAAGATTCTGATTACATACGTTCATTTTCCTGAGCAATAAATAGGTTGTAAGGAGTAAATTTATCATTAAAATGTGCATGAAAAAACCTTCTGCAAAGAATGTCCATAAGCAATATGCACCTTGGCTTTTTAATGAAATAGTTTTTTTTAATATTCCCAAATATAACAACATTTGGACCCTGCTACATGATAATAGATTTGTCCTTTATGTTCAGTACACACAATCTATTTCATCTCAGAGTACCCAACCTCAAGCATTACCTTTGGCTTAGGATTCCTCTATCATCAAATTCAGTTATCAACATTCATTCAGGGTGATTTCAGTTCTAAGGAGATCTACTTTATTATTTTCTTCTTTATCATCTTTTATCCTATGTATGGAAGGAACAAGCCTTGCACATTCCCACACTCCGTGTAGGTGTAAAAGCAAATGTATCCTCTATTTGCTACTGTATTGTTATGTCTCATTGTCCCTAACATCTAAATGTTAATAAAGTGAGATGGAAACACTCCAGTGTCCTCATATTTAGACTTTGATATGATCATTTCTTCCAAAGATTCTTCCATTTTCCTTCTTAAATACATATATCTATACTTCACCTGGACACAGCTCCAGTGCGTTGGAGAAATGTTTTGATTGCAGATATTCAGTCCCCTCAAGAAATGTGTTTGTGTTTTAAAATAATTTTCCTTGTTTATCAAAAATCCTTCTAGATATCCATTGACAATACTCTACATTTTTCATTATGTAATGTATTTTAAAATTTCCAAATAAATGTCTCTATATTGGCCCCATTGTGTTATAAAAGAGACATGAATTCATTAAAAAGTTGAATAAACCATGAGAGTTTGAAAAGTAAATATCATTTTCAGTTGAGTGACAAATCCCCTCAAAGTTTCCAACCTGAACAGTTCCTTGTGGCTTTAGCTTTTTGTTCAATCGTAGGAAATTTGACTTATCTATTCAAGTTGAGGTCAAATCGGGGCAGTTTTGAGTCTTCCCTACTTCCTTCATCTTAATCTTCCTTGTGGCATTAATGTGCCAGGAAATTGCCTGTGTCTTTTATTTGAGTATAGGCATGTGCAGAAACTTAGTTATGGATCTGGTTTTTCAAAAAGCATTAAGAAACTCTAAACAAATTAGTTCATTTGAATTTCACTATTGGAATCAATACTCACAAAACAATCATAATATTTCAACCAGTTTCTTAAATTTTGAAGTTGATGACTATTAACTGTTAAAGAATCATGAAAAATGACAGCGAGAGGAGAGGAAAATGGTTTGGTTGAAAGATAAGGAACAAATGATGTGACTATAATATAATGCTTTAAACTTAAAGAAATAATATTTCACCATTTAAATGAATGGTTTCATAAGTATAATGCTTTGTTTATTTTGAGCAGTCTGCAATCTATTTTTTCATTACTTTCACATTCTCTTGATTTTTATTGCATATTAATCTAATTTGCAAAGTGTCTTAGGGGATTATTTTGATCTTGTATGTAGGATTAACGAAGAGTAGGAACTGTGAATTCAATGGTCACAGAGTAAAAGCACCAAGAATCAGATCCTTATCTAAGGATAGCCTGTATTCTAAGCGCCTTGACTCCTCCTAGAAGGAGAAAACTCCAGGAAATACATTGACAAGAAATGTATACACAGGAAGCTACTTGTCCTTTATTTTGGATTGTTTGCCTTAGGGTCAACTGTCCAACACTGCAAACCATTTTCCTCTCCTTACTTTCTTTTATGTTTTCTTGTCTCTGTTTCAAAAATAAATTTGTCAGACACTAGCTTCCTGAGCCATAGTCGTGAGGAAAGGTGCTGTTGGGAGTTACTCAGCTGTAAATATGAACGCACAGTAATGAGAATATCTTAAACACTTTAAGATATGTAAGGACATAAAGATAAATAATTCTCAACAAAAAGATAAATAGCACAGCCAATATGAAAATGATCAAGTGAAACACAGTCAAGTAACATTCTTCATCTCATCTTCTCTTTCCTCAAGTTCCACCAACCTACCATAACTTAAACAACTTTTATGCATTCACCCACTCAAATTTGTAGCACTTTGCTTTGATTTATTGAAACACACAACTGTGTGTGTGTGTGTGTGTGTGTGTGTGTGTGTGTGTGTGTGTGTGTGTGTGTTAATGTACATGGGAACATGGAGGCAGGCTCATAGAGTTTACTAGTTGAAAACATTTAGAGCCTGAACTCCATTCACCAGAAAATATCAATTTATAATAGAAATTAACTGAAAACCAAATGTGAAATTTACTTCTTCAGTATCCGTGCAAATAACTATCCAAGAATTATGACATCTTCAATAGTTACAATAGCTTTCAGTAATCCAGATATTATGTGTTGCACCAGAGTGACTGTTATAATCACCTTAGTAAATATTTATGTGCCTTTTGAACAAAATTCTTTTTACAGTGGTCCTTGTTGCATTTGAAACACTTTATTTAATCATTTACGTAAGTAAGAACACTCAGAGATCATAAGTTGGGGAAGGAAAGGCAAGACAGGAATTTGGTATGTGGTGTCCCGACTTCACAGGAGAGGAGAAAATACATTTAGAAAGAAATGGTAATTAATTATTTGTGATACTGATTCCACGGTCAAGAGGATACGATGCTTAATTCTTATCCTGTTGACATCTGTGAAAACATGAAAGCAAAAATTAAGACATGGTTAGACAGGAAAGAATTCAGCTTTGAATGTCCATGAATACAAAGTTAAAATGAACAATACAGTGTATAAAGAAAGCATCATACACAATCAGTTCCCTTCCTAAAAATCACCAGCATTTTAAGCTTTGGATGCCATAAGAGCACTGCAGCACCATGTGAAAATTTAGATTGAAAACTTTCAGAGAATATATGGAAATGTTCAACATGCCTGCACCATATCTGTGACAAATAATATTTCAAATTTGTAAGTAAGGTAAGGTTTTTAAAATGATGAGACACATTCTCTTGATATAATTTTCCTCAACATAAAAATATTGGTAACTCAGGATAAGATAAAAGTTCTTTATATTGTTTCATAAACAAAAGTATTCTACTTTTTATTTTGCTCACTGTAAGATTTTCAGTTTTAAATGACCAATCATATTCTGTCTTGATTTTGCCTACTTATGAGATCAATTTATAGTTTGTCACATATTTACATCTAAATGTTTATACAGTAAGCAAAAACCCATGCAAATAACAAGAGGAGCATGACTTCTGTTTATACTCACCCACAGAAGGTCTTTACATAGGACATGTATCTGTAAAAGAACATGGATGGGGTAAGGACTGATAGAAATATTACCACAAGAATATAAGAAGGTCATTGTTATAAATAACAACTGAAAGGTAGCATATAAATAGGTATTATCTGAATCAAAGTTCTTTTGTGTAGATAGAAGGATGGGTAGATAGATTCAGTATGTATATGCACCTGCATATATTAGTATGCATCCATATACATAACTATATGTTTATTCATAAATTCTTTCATTAAAATACATTAAGGTTACCTGTAGCCAGAACATCTTGGATGTTTTCTGCTGGAATGCCCTGTTCCTCTGAAAATGCCTCAAGTTTCTCATGTTGTTCAGAAGTCAAAGGCTCACCCTTTCCTACATTTTAGAGTGACAATGTCAGAGACATATTCAATAGAATTATGCACAATTTACATTGATTCCTTATTGCCCCACCAAGATATGCAATGGAAAATCCAAACTTCTCCAAATTCATCTACAATGGGAAGGTGGATAAAATCATTAATAATCTTTGCCAAGTACCAAGAAAGCATTTAGCGTAGCGTAAGTGGTGGTATGACATAACATTTCAGGGTTACATGATGCATCAAAAATAAAAATAACGTAAGCCTCTAGAGAATCCACTCATCTCAATCCTATCAAAAATATACCATAAATTGCTCTCAATGGATGCTTCACATTTCTCTGGAATCTATACTCAAGAGTTTATGTGTTAACCTAATACACACTTGATCAAATGACACTCAAAATGGTCTGAACTTTGAGATAAGAACATTTGCCCTATTCTTTCCTGTGAGGAAACATGAATATAAACCCTTCTTCTGATAACCTCCCACATTGTCCCTAGTCTTCAATGACCATGGTACTCAAATTACAATATGATGTAAGAGTTGGTCCACATAATTGTTTGTCATTTAGTTGTCATGAGTTTGAAAAACCCGTCATAGTGTATTTGGACAGGGGAGGGGGGTGGAGGGTGTGAATCTGACTGAATCCTCATTTGGAGAGTGATAGTTTTAAAACTATTGTAAAGAATCCACTACCATTCTTACCAACAACAAAAATCAGCTTTGTTTCCATGCCGGATCTATCCACATTCTTACTGAGAAAGACTATGTGCTCTGCTGTCACACGCACAGGTTGAAAATTGTTATCGCCTTCAACTGTAAAAATAGAATTATTTCAAAACTCATTGTTACTCATTTTTCTACTGTGTTTGATGTCACCCATTCGTTCAACATAACTACAGATCTTGAATCAAACAAGAATTTCTTATTTACTATCAATTAACACACATGTACAAAGCTATTGGTCTACTCATAGATTTCACATATCTGATCATAATGCATTGAGCAAACATTCCAGCTTTTCAAAACTGCAAGTAAATCCTAAGTCCAGACATTTCCCCTTGATTGGAAAGTGTATATATTTGAGAAAAAAAAAACTGTACTAGTTAGTACTATGCATAAAAGTCTTGTACCATTGATGATGGAAAAGATGGAAAGATGAACATTTGAGTTTAAAGACATTCATATTCTGTGTTAATCTCTCTCTCTCTCTTTGTGTGTGTGTGTGTGTGTGTGTGTGTGTGTGTGTGGTCTCTCTCTCTCTCTCTCTCTCTCTCTCTCTCTCTCTCTCTCTCTCTCTCTCTGTGTGTGTGTGTGTGTGTGTTTCAATTACTGACACTAACTGTTAAATGTGGTTCAAAATATTAAAAGGTTTTCAGGATCTGGTCATTTTCTACTACAGGATGTTAATATCCATGTTAAGAAAGCTTTAGCCTTGGCAGAAAGACTGTGTTTTCTGTCCATTTCAGATCAAACCAGATGTCAATGTTTGTATAATTCAGTTGAATAACGATGCTATCATGTTTGAGATTCTTACAGAATTGAAGTAGTCAGCCTGAAATTCTTAAACAGATTTTTCTCATATATTAGATTTAAAAATCAAAATTATCATCCAGTAATATAAACTTATGTTGTCTCTAAAGCATGAATGAAGGAACCATTAAATCAGCACTGTTTCAAAATTTTCCATGAAGTAAAGGTTGAAGATAATGCCTGTAATATTTGTCCTTGAGGGCCACAGGCATGAAGTTTGCTGGGATGTTTGAGAACACTCAGAACTTTCACTTATTGGAAGGCCTGCTCAATAACAAACTGGGACACTGGATGAGAAAAACATTAAATAAAAGTGAATATTTAAAAAAATATTGGATATATTTTCACCAGAAAATTAATTTGGAGACAGTTTGTGAGAATTATCTATGTCTATTTGAAATTTTGTTTTTCTCTGTGTAAACTTCAGATAAGCTACAATGTACACTGACTTGATAGCTTATCTTTGTTTGTTGGAAATGTTGGTACCTTTCCAAGTAGACAAAATTGTTCTAGTTCTATGTACATATCAGTGACTCAAGTATCCGCATGAATGTACACACCCACCCACAATACTTTTGTTCATAGAGGAAGTTCCCAGAGCCTATACTTACACTGGGTTTTATAGGTGCCATCTTCTTGCATATATCCAGTGACTGTGGTCTTTGAGCACTGGCCATTTTCTCTAAAGATTAAACAGAGAAACCATGGATTATTCTTAATAACTTCTGCATTTATATGAAAGATCTTCATCTGTTACAATAAGCTCAAGGGAGAAATAGTGGTGAAATACAATGTACAGATTGAGTATCAAAGTTTCTATGTACAACTCATTTTTCCGAACGCTTGTTTAGAAAATATCATGCTGCTTTTAATCACACAATTGTGACAAGTGCTGCAACAGCTCTAATTGTTTCCTTATCCAAACTTCAATATCCACTGAAGATGAATCCAATATGCTAAGAGTCTTGTTCTAGTCTACTCATAATATGTTCACAGGTTTATATGCATGTGGCTTAAGTGTTTCTACTTGGAACCTAACACGTACAATTATTTCTATGGCATAGAAATGGTTCTAAGGATTCTATTTCTTTTAGGGCTATTCAGTCTTTAATTGAACACAGTCCTCCAGATGTCAGAGAGAAAAATCTTTGAAACTAGAGCTTCACAGAAAGGGACTGGCTTCTTAGACTTACCTGACCCTTTTGCGGAAGACTTTTTGAGGGCATTATTGATGGAATAATATAAAATGTTCAGCTTTGATCTAAATACTCACACATTCCTATTGACTTATCCAAAATGAGAAACTTAGTGTTTCCTGTTTCTACTATTAGAGCATAGAACTCAACCACAGGCCTCCAAACACAATGATGTCTCAGGAAACACTCACCGATTTGGAGACAGAGTCTAACCTCTCTGTGTGGTAGCCAGAGCTGTACTACCATGAAATAATATAATCACATTGCTAAAGATGAGGAGTTTGATGTCATGACTAGACACAGAAAATTCCCCTGTAAATTTAACAACATAACAGCTGAGAAGAGTAAATATTCTGCTCTGTTCCCATGGCTGGCAATTCACTTACTTGACATAAAATGTGACATCCATTTCAGTACAATGTTCATTACAAGAAAGGTCACGAACATAGAGTCTCAGTTCCCTCCCTTCCTCTATCTTCCCCACATTGTCAGCAGCGATGGCAATGGTCTTCCATTTTCCTGAAATCTGAGAAGACAACAAAGGTCAACAAAGGAAACAAAACAGGAAATTGGAATGTGAGATATTATTCTCATCTGTGGTCCCAGTCCTTGGAAATATGTAAACTTACCAAGAACATCAATCGATAGTATATTGTATATTAGTTCAAGATCATGTTTCTAGAGATGTAGACTGAGACAGGGTAGTATAATGACTCAATTAACCTATTATCTGGACCTGAGACTTGGCAGTCCTGCTCATGCTTTGGCCTCTTGGGCTCTGCAAAGTCAACCCACTCTTTCCTTATTTCATTTGTTTCATCATAGAGAATTCTGATTGGAAAAGTGAACTTGACTGAAAGACAGAAAGCTTCATTCATAAGATAGACTTGCATGGATACTAACTGAATGATGCATCACATCCTCAGACATATGCTACTAAGGAACCTCAGACATATACACAGACCACATGAATTTACCTGAGGATGATGATGAGCCTTGGCCAGACCAAATGCCAAAGCCAGCAGCAGAAACTTTACCATGGTGGTGCCTGCCTTTGTTCTTCTGCAGAAGCTCTACGTAGGTTAGTGCTTGTGAAGGAACAGAACGGACAAATCTCTTATACAGTGAGTTAGAGGGAGTTTCATGGAATCAACCAATGATTCTGCACCACAGCTTACTTCAGTCTTATTTCCTCTTTGGCTCTGCTGAATGGTGTATGATCTCATATCCATAAACTAATGAGATTAGCCTTAAGGTCAGGTTATGTTGGGAAGATTAATTGAGCATTATTTTCAGAAAAAAATGACCAGTCTGTGAAAAATCTTTACATAGTTATTTTGCCCCCTGAACTACTCTGGTTCTCATTGAATGCGTATATGTCATATACAATTCATTTAACCAACATGGCATGCATTTTCAAATACATTCCAAATCTAAGCATAATACAGTGTAGTTCAATAAATGTAATATTGTGACCTGGGCAGTAGGTGCCAGAGGAACCCCACTCCTTGAAGTCAAGATGGTAAAAATTGAAGAGGATTTCCTAGATGGATATTGATACAAGAAGATTTGTAATAGAATCACAGGGTATATATTTGCTGTCAGAAAACAAGTCTCCACAAGATTTTCTAAAATTGTCAATCACTATTGTCATCAAAAGAAAAGATTTCTCTGGGCTCCTTGTTCAATCTGTCTCTTGCACTCCGTATTTTCTCTCTTTCTCTGTCTATGTGTGTATGTGGGTTTCTCTCTCCCAGTCTCTGTGTGTTAGTGTGTATGTGTGTGTGTGTGTGTGTGTGTGTGTGTGTGTGTGTGTGTGTGTGTGTATGTGTGTGTGTGTGGGGTGGTATATGTGTGCATGTGGGGGTGGGTTTTTTTTTCTTCCCCCATGACTATTTCAAGTCAAGGGCCCACTTTGAATTTACGGCTTCTTTTTGGATACCTTTGATTTTTTTTGTGCATTTGTTTATATCCACCATATTTGTTTGTCCCGCACATAAACTGGGCTTTTCCTGTCTTCTAGAGATTCTGAAAGAGGGGTTGAATCTTGGGACTGTACACTTGTTTCAGAACTATGGAGCATTGATAAGTGGAGGGAAGGAAGAACATTGGCCAGCCATATTCTCTCTTCTGGTGCAGACATTAGAGTCTACGTCTTAGGTCCAGCGATAAGGCCACACATATAGCCTCGATTAAAGTCAGAGGGACACAAGTAAAAATTAATAAATGATACTGTGAAAGGGACTGGTTGGACTGGGGAAATTTGACAAGGTGGATATGGCATCAGATGTAAACTTATCAGAATATTTGGCATAATTGAGAAACTGTCAACATACCCTTTGAAAGAGCATGTTACTTGAAATACCCACGACCACCACCTTTCTCTTTGAAAACTGAGAAAAAGATATTGGTAGAGTACTAAATGAAATTTGAAATTTTGAGAGATTCTTGGCATTCAGCTTCACAGACCTGGCATCATGAGACAAATATACTCTGTCTTCCATGAAACCCCTCCACCCTGTCCCAAGACCCAATCTTCTGTTAGGGACACCCCTAGGATGTGCACATTCTCAAATTTCTCAACATATAACAGTGGATCAGACAGTGACTTCTACTGGCTTCATTTACACTTTTCTGTTATCAGTCAGTAAGCATGAGTAGAGAATCCACTTTATAATTCCATTTCAGACTGATGACATTCTTCTCTTTCATGGCCTTTTCAAAACACGTGGATAATTCACTCACTGTGGTTTTGGAAGAACTCAGCTCCTGTATTTCTTGGTTTGATGCTCAGGATCAATATTAAAAGAGACAGGCAACGGTATGTCTTATTCCATCCACCATTTTGTGACTACTACACCACTGTGCTCTTATATATTTTGATGTATTTGTTATGCTTTCAAATTTGAATTTTATTTTATATATTCAGAAGGAATAGAGTGACTTGTTCCATGAATGTTCCATTTCAATATGTTGATTTGCCTTGGAGCAAATCATTACTCATTTCTAGCAGTTTGTTTTTACTAATGATAGTACAAATTTTGTCATACATAACACATTCTCATTATATGTGCCAATACAAAATAATGCATTTAAACAACTTCTTAATGTATGAACTGTCTACTATGTCTTTGGTGTATACCAATTCAAATATTTAAGTTTTGATGCAATAAACCACTCTCCCTTCTCTACTTCTTTTCTCTCTCACACAAATATATATATACTTCATGGGGAAATGCATACGTTATATCTAAAATGTTTTCTTGTATTCCTTTTTCATGATTTTAAGCCTAATGGAATCTGTTGCCTAAATCATTCCCGAATTTCCTTCTCAAATATGGGAAGTTTTTGGTAAGTAGTTCTGTGTGTTCTGGAAATGACTCTGGGGATTCTCATTACATGTACTCATTTTTCCTGAACAATAAGTATGATCTAAGGAATAACGTTTTTACTCAATTGTTTATTGAAAATCCTCTGCATAAAATATCCACCAGCACTGTGGTCCTGACATTTAAAATAAAGCAGTATTTATTTCTTTTCTCAAATCCATTACCATTTTCAGAATGTAATGCGATATAAAAGAAATATGTGCTCTGCTCAACACACAGAATGGCTTAAAGGTCATCCAAACATTTCAACCTCCATCATTCAGAAATCAATACAGTTAATTGTCAGTTGAGGGACAAATCATGTCAGAGTAACCATCTTCACTCACTGCCTTTGACTAAGGATTCTTCTATCATCAAATTTAATTTTCATCGTCCATCTGGGGAGATGTCAAATTGGCAGTGAATTCTTTTTATTGTATTCACTGTCTTTTGTCATTCCTCCACTGTATGACAGTATTATGCCCCAGACATTCATTGTTGGGGTAAAAGCATGTGTGCATTCTATATTTTCTACCCACCGCTATATCTGATATTCATTAATATCTAAATGTTAGTAAAGTATACCTCTCCTCTCCACATATTTGTAAATTCTCGAGTAAAACATTCATTCATTGATGCTTTTTCTAAGTGAATTTCTGTCCAATGTTCAAGTTCTTGGACTTTAACATTATTGGTTCTTCTAAAGTTTCTTCAGCTACCCTTCTTAATTACATAGATCCATAGTTCAACTGGATATAGCTCTAGTTTATTGGGCAAATGAACAAAGAAATTTTTGATCGCAGATATATGCTCCTACCCAAGAATGAGTTTATGATTAATAATATTTTTACTATTGTGCTAAACAAAACCCTTCTAGATATCCATCTGCCACTCTCTCCTTTGCATTTTCCATTATACAGGTTATTTTTATAAATTTTCCAATTACTACCTCCATTTTGGCCCCACTGTGTTATAAAAGAGACAGAAATTCTTTTAAAAACATACCGAAGCTTAAAGAGTGCATAGTTGAGTCAACCATGAGAGTGTGAATAGTAAATATTCATTACGTTCATTTGAGTGCCAAATCACCTTAGAGTCACCAAACTCAAAAGTTCCCTGTGGCTTTGGCTTCATGATCAATCCTTGGCAATTTCCTTCATCTGTTCAGGTTGAGGTCAAACCAGGACAGTTTTAAATATTTCCTTCTTCCTTTATCTCAATCTTCCTTATGCCTTTAATGCGCCAGGAAATTGGCAGTGTCTTCTCTTGAGTGTGAGTATATATACAAACTTACTTATGGATTTGGTTTTCTAAAAAGTTTTATTGAACACTGAACAAATTCATTCATTTGAATACTCTTGTTGGAATCTATAATCACAAAATGGTCATATTTTATCAAATTTTCACAAGTTTGAAGGTGACTACTATTATTAAACAACTCCTAAATAATAACAGAGAGAGGAGGGGCATATGAAGGGATGATGGAATGTCTATGAAGAAAGTAAAGGAAAAAATATGGGATTTTAACATAATAAAATATATCATAATAAATAATAGGTTTTCACAATTTTAATGTATTTGTTATAAATATAATCTTGTGTTTATTTAATTTGAACCATCTGAAATCCATTTTTTATATCTCTTTCACATTCCCTTGAATTTCACTCTATATTAATCTTATGAGTGACAATCCATAGGGGTTTATTTTGTTCTTGTATTCAGGATTTAACCAAGAATAGAAACTATGAGTTACATATTCACAGAGCAAAAGCACCCAGACTGAGAACATCATCTAAGAACATGCTGTATTAGAGGAGCCTTCACATCCCCCCTGGGTAAACCTTGTACTATGGCTTGTCTAAAAGAAGGAAAGTCCAGGAGAAGCCTGTCATGGCAAGTACTACTTTATATTTACTTTAAATATATTGTTTCAGGTTCATACATCCAACACTGTAAACAATGCACTTCTCCTTACTTTTTCTATTTATTCTTATCACTGTATTTTCTTTTCACAGTATAATTTTAGCAGACACTAGTTACATGAGCCTTAAATTTCTAGAAAGGAGGCTGTTGGGAGTTACTAAATAGAAATTACGAAAGTATAAGAATACTTTAAATGATCTCTAAGACGTGTTATGAAATATAAAGGTAAATTATTCTCAGTAAAGAAAAATAGCATAGTTAATATTGAGAAAATTTAAATAAATCACAGTCGCGTAACATAGGATATTTTTTTCTTCAAGATCCACAAACCTACCTTCCTTAAAAAAATCTTTTATGGGCTCATTTACTCAATTGTAGAGCCTATTGCTTTAGTTATTATTGATAGACACACACACACAAACAAACAAACACACACACACACACACACACACACACACACACACACACACACATGAGTGCGTGCACCCGTGCAAGTGCGGCATGGATGTACACACATACAACCTGTAGAGTCCCATTTGAATCTTGAACATATATGGGTTTAGAATTTCCTAGTCTCCATTGACCAACCAATCAGAGTGTTGCTCTTCCCTCAGGGTGGTCAATTTTCCTTTTTCATTATTGTCACACTCACTAGTATTTTGTGGCCATTGTCCATGGCTGGGACGCTATATAAACTTACTCTTCCTTGTAAACATTGTCAATGATATTAACATTTCCCCATCTTGTTCATTCTACAATTTCTAGCAGGGAAAGTTCACAGAAGAATTCTTATTATTCTGGCCATTAGTATCTTTCCACTCTCTCTTCAGAGATGTGGTCCCATATCCACTCTCTCTTCAGAGATGGTCCCATATCCACAGATGCAGTATCTGATAAGAATGTTTATACATTGGTCCCTGGTGTCCACAATCTGTTGGTCTCTACCATATGTTCAGCTGTGTGGGCTTCATTTGCTATAAAGAGATGATATTTTTTCAAGAAGGAATTTTTACCTACAATTATCTCTGGCTATAAAGATTCGATTAAGAGTATAGGAAGGAATTGTGCTGATCTAACCAAGTCATAACAATATATACTTTTCTAAAATTTGTAACCCCACTAACCCTGGACACTTGGCAATGCATACAATACCAGGAATGATTTCCCTTGTTTGAGTTGTTCTTAAGTCCAATCAAAAAAAATATTAGTTGCCACCAACCCATGAGTGTCACTTTCTGAAACCTGTGTCTAACCATGGCTCTAATGACATTCTTCATAGGTGTTTAATCTGGGTAGGGTTGAATGTTTCCTTCCCTTGACATTCTAAACAGTATATTCTAGAACAAAGGGACTAAAGTAACAAAGAAAAATTAATACCATACATTGAGTTAGAAATATATGAATGAGGTCTGTGTCCTAACTGTGGAGTAACTTTAACCATAGGGGCCCACCAACAACATCTGAGATTATGCGTAGAGGGGAAAATTCAAAGCAGAAACATAGGGAATATTTTCAATACAATCATGAATGAAAATAATAAGCCCTATGGAAAGATACACCTATGCATGTTCATATGGCCTATATAGCTCCACATAGACCAGGACAGAAAATAAGCTCCATATAAAATAAGTAGCTACAATAGTTTAAATATTAAACCCCAGAAGAAGTAATGGTACTGTTCATAGAGCAGGCAACCATATCCTGTAATTACACTGGGTTTGGTAGGTGCCATTTTCTTGTTTATACCTAGAGACTGTGGTTTGAGCATTGGTTGGTTGCACTAAAAAAATTTTTAAAAAGGGGAAACATGGTATTCTAATTAACCTTTTAATTCTTATTGAACTTAAGGGAGTAATAGTGTCTGTGAAGAGTGTACTTTTCTGTGACTATAGTATCTATGGGTAGCTCAGTCTTTTAATACTTTTTAAGAAAATCTTTCTTTCTCTCTCTCTCTCTCTCTTTCTGTGTGTGTGTGTGTGTGTGTGTGTGTGTGTGTGTGTGTGTGTGTGTTTGTGTGTGTCTATGTCGGTGTGTTTTTTTGTGTGTGCATTGTTTGTGTATGTTTCTCAATATCTGTATGTTTCTGAGGGTACATGAGCTTGTGTCTGTTTCTATGTGACAGTGTATTTGAGAGTGTGTTTTCTATGATGGTATTGAGATCTCAAGGGCATCTTGACTAGACTGTCTCTTATTTATACTATGTGTTTAAAACTTCTCAGGTTTCCTATATACTCATGAACAGCTAGCTTGTTTGCTTATACTGTACATAAACTAGCCATTTCCTGTTTGTTGGAGGATCTATAAGAGAACATGTCTCGTGGGATTATACCCTTTATGTGAAAGAGAGACTATTGATAGGTTGAGGGTAGAAAAAATATTCTGCCCTATTCTGTCTACTTGTGAGACCTTAAGTACCCCAACGTTAGTTCCAAATCTAAGAATAGGCATATAGCTCAGGTTAAACTCCTAGGGCCACCAATCTCCAGAAAAATACAGCTCTAGGGACATCCAATAGGCCAAACCAGTTGCAAGCAGAACAAAAAGAATGGAAGAGATGGAAGAGATAATATCTGGAGTGAAAGATCCAATAATGGTAATAGATACGTCAGTTAAAGAACACTAACACCAAAAACCTCCTAACATACAATGCTCAAGAAATTTCAGATACCATGAAAAGATCAAAACTGAGAGCAATTGAAATCAAAGAAAGAAAAGAATACCAGCTCCAAGGCACAGAAAATATATTTAACAAAATCATGGAAGAAATCACTGTAGGGGAATAAACAATATTTTTCAAGACAAAACCAGATTTAAATAACATCTATCCAAAATCCAGCTATACAAAAAGCACTAGAGGGAAAAATCCAACCTAAGGAAACCAGATATACCATTGAAGCCACATATAATCAAAAATCCCACAGAGGAAAACCCCAAAGAAGGGAAATGCAGAAAAGCTACCACAAAACAACAGGAAATAACAATCATTAGTCATTAACTTCCCTGAATATCAAGGGACTCATTTCACCTTTTCAAAGACCCACCCTAACAAGATGGACACAAAACCAGAACCCATCCTTCTGTTGCATAGAAGAAACACACTGCAGTATCAAAGACAGACACAGGGTCGCAGTGAAGGGTTGGGAAAAGCCTTTCCAATCAAAGGGTCCTAAGAAACAAGCTTGTGTAGCCATGCTAATAGCCAACAAAATAAACATCAAACTAAAATCAATCCAAAGAAACCAGGACAGACCTGACTTATTTATCTCAGGAAGAATCCACCAAGATCAAGTCAAAAACCGGAATATATATGCCCCAAACACAAGGGCACCTACATATATAAAATATATACTACTAAAGATTAAAGCTCTCATCAAACCTGACACACTAACAGTAGGAGACTTCAGTACCCCACTTTACCCATGGATAGGTCAAGAAAACAGAAACTCAACAGGGAAATAAGGGATCTAAAGGTTATTATGACCATAGTGATCTTAATAGATATATAGAGAACCTTCCACCCAAACACAAAGGAATATGCATATTTCTAAGGACCCCATGGAACTTTCTCTAAAACTGGCCACATACACAGTCATAAGGCAAATACTGATAGATACAAAAATATGGAAATAACTCCTTGTATCATATCAGACTAGCATGGTCTAAAGCTAGATTTCAACAACAACAACAACAACAACAAAAACACAGAAAGGCTACATATGGAAACTGAACTTTTGAACCACCTGTGGGTCAACGAAGAAATTAAGAAATCAAAGACATCCAAGAATATAATGAAAATGAAACCACAACATACCCAGATATATAGACCACAATGAAAGCAGTGTAAAGAAGAAAACTCACAGCACTAGATGCCTATATGAAAAACCTAAAGAAATGTCACACAAGAGACCTAATAGCACAGCTGCAGGCTTTAGAACAATTAGAATCAAGCTTGCCTAGAAGTGCCCAAAAGGCAGGAAATAATCAAACTTAGAGCTGAAATCAATACAATAGAAACAAAGAGAACAAGACAAAAAAGCAATGAATTAAAGAGTTGGTTCTTTGAGAAAGTCAACAAAAGAGATAAACACTTATCCAGACTAACCAAGAACCAGAGAGAGGATATTCAAATGAACAGAATCAGAAATGAAAAGGGAGGAATAACAACAGACACCCTGGAAATGGAGAGAATTACCAGGTCATACTTTGAAAATCTATACTCCACTAAAATGGAAAACCTTAAAGAAATGGACAGCGATCTGGACAGGTAAAACTTACCAACCTTAAATACAGTTAAGATTAATAACTTAAACAGACCTATAAGCCCACAGGAAATTCAAGCTGTTGTTAAAAGACTCCCAAGTAAACAAAGCCCAGGACCAGATGGATTCAATGCAAAATTCTACCAGACATTCAAAGAGCAACTAATACCAATACTGCTCAAACTGGTTCACACAATAGAAATTGAAGTAACATTGCCAAACTTTTGTTTATGAGGCCAAATCACCCTGATTCCCAAGGAAACCAAAGACGCAATGAAGAAAGAGAATTATAAAACCATGTCCCTCGTGAAAATTGACACAACTACTCAATAAAATTCTATCAAGCCAAATCCAAAAACATATCAAAAAATTATCCATGATGATCAAGAAGGCTTCATCCCAGAAATGCAGTAATAGTTCAAAATATGAAAAAATGTGAATACCATCGAACATATACAAAAATTGAAAAAAAAAAAACCCACATGATCATCTGCGTAAATGCTGAAAAATCCTTTCATAAAATTCTACAAACCTTCATGATAAAAGTACTGGAGAGATCAGGAATACATGGAAAAGACAAATTTAATAAAGGTGATATACAGCAAACTAACAGCCATTTTAAAAATAAACAGAGAAATACTCAAAGCAACCATCCCTCTAAAATCAGGAAGAAAACAAGCCTGGCCTCTATCCCTTTATCTATTCAATCTAGTTCTTGTAGTTTAAGATAAAGCAATAAGAGAACAAAAGGCTATTAAGGGGGATATAAATTGGAAAGGAAGAAGTTAAATGTTCTCTATATTCAGATGATATGATCACATGCATAAGTGACCACCAAAATTCTACAGGGAACACCTACAGCTGATAAACACCTTCTGCAAGGTCACAAGGTACAAGATTAATAAAAAAAAATAGCTCTTCTATATACTGGGGATAAAAGGGTTGAAAAAGAAAAATAGGGAAACATAACCCTTTATAGTAGCTGCAAATAGCATTAGATATCTTAGTGTAAATCTAACCAAAGAAAGAGCAGACCTGTTGGACAAATCTTTAAGTCGCTGAAGAAGGAAATTGAATAGGATATCAGAAAATAGAAAGATCTCCCTTGATCCAGGAAAGGTAGGTTCAACAGAGTAAAAGTGGCAATTTTACCAAAAGAAATCTACAGATTCCATGCATCCCCATGAAAATCCCAACACAATTTTTGCAGACCGTGAAAGAACAATACTCAACTTCATATGGAATAACAGAAAAACCAGGATTGCCAAAAACAATCCTGCTCAATAAAAGAATGTCAGGAGGAATCACAATCCCTGACTTTAAATTATACTATAGAGCTAGAGTATTAAAAACAACCCAGTACTGGCACAAAAACAGACATGTAGATCAATGGAATCAAATCAAAGACCCTGACATTAACCCACACACCTAGGAACACCTGATTTTGGACAAAGAGGCCAAAAATATGCATTGTGAAAAAGATAGTATCTCAACAAATGGCGTTGGCATAACTGGATAATAATATGTAGAAGAATGAAAATAGACAAACCTATGAGCCTGCACAAAACATAAAGTCAAGCGGATCAAAGAACAACATAAATCCAGCTACACTACACTGGACTTGATAGAAAAGAAAGTGGAAAATACCCTCCAACACATTAGCACGGGTGACCATTTCCTAAATATGATACCAGTAGCACAGACACTGAGAACAGAAATCGATAAGTGGGTCCTTCTGAAACTGAGAAGCAACCATAAGACAAAGGACACAGTCAATAAGACAAAACGACAGCCTAAAGAACTGGAAAAGATCCTCATCCACCCTATATCTGAAAGAGGACTGGATTGTAAAATGTATAGAGAACTGAAGTAACTAGATCCCCAAACTTAAATAACCCAATTAAAAATGGGATTCAGAGTTAACAGGGGATTCTCAACAGAAGAATTACAAATGACTGAACAGGGGCTTAAAGAATTGATCAACATCTTTAGCCATCAGAGAAAAGCAAATCAAAATAAGTATGAAATAGCAACTTACACCTGTCAGAAAGGCTGAGATCAAAAACACAGGTGACAATCTACACTGGAGAGGATGCAGTGGAAGGGGAACACTCTTCCATTGTTGGTGGGAGTGTAAACTTGTACAGCCACTCTGGAGGTTTCTCAGAAAACTGGGAATCATTCTCCCCAATGATCCACCAACACCACTATTGGGCATATACCCAAAGGATGCACATTCGTACCCCAAATGCATTATCTCAACTATGATTCATAGCATCATTATTTGTGTTATCATGAACCTGAAACAACCTAGATGCCATCTCTCTATCTCTTTCTCTATCTCTCTTCTTCATAGAGCAATCAATGAAGAAATTCAGTGATGATTTTTTTCTAAAACATTTTCTGTATCCTACATCCAACATTACCAAGCTTAATGTGGTCAGTTCTCCTAAAACTTTTGAGCTTTGCCTCTTAACTATAGCAATCTCACATTTTTCTGGATGTAGTTCTGTGTACTATGGAAAACAACTCAGAAGATTCTGATTACATACGTTCATTTTCCTGAGCAATAAATAGGTTGTAAGGAGTAAATTTATCATTAAAATGTGCATGAAAAAACCTTCTGCAAAGAATGTCCATAAGCAATATGCACCTTGGCTTTTTAATGAAATAGTTTTTTTTTTAATATTCCCAAATATAACGACATTTGGACCCTGCTACATGATAATAGATTTGTCCTTTATGTTCAGTACACACAATCTATTTCATCTCAGAGTACCCAACCTCAAGCATTACCTTTGGCTTAGGATTCCTCTATCATCAAATTCAGTTATCAACATTCATTCAGGGTGATTTCAGTTCTAAGGAGATCTACTTTATTATTTTCTTCTTTATCATCTTTTATCCTATGTATGGAAGGAACAAGCCTTGCACATTCCCACACTCCGTGTAGGTGTAAAAGCAAATGTATCCTCTATTTGCTACTGTATTGTTATGTCTCATTGTCCCTAACATCTAAATGTTAATAAAGTGAGATGGAAACACTCCAGTGTCCTCATATTTAGACTTTGATATGATCATTTCTTCCAAAGATTCTTCCATTTTCCTTCTTAAATACATATATCTATACTTCACCTGGACACAGCTCCAGTGCGTTGGAGAAATGTTTTGATTGCAGATATTCAGTCCCCTCAAGAAATGTGTTTGTGTTTTAAAATAATTTTCCTTGTTTATCAAAAATCCTTCTAGATATCCATTGACAATACTCTACATTTTTCATTATGTAATGTATTTTAAAATTTCCAAATAAATGTCTCTATATTGGCCCCATTGTGTTATAAAAGAGACATGAATTCATTAAAAAGTTGAATAAACCATGAGAGTTTGAAAAGTAAATATCATTTTCAGTTGAGTGACAAATCCCCTCAAAGTTTCCAACCTGAACAGTTCCTTGTGGCTTTAGCTTTTTGTTCAATCGTAGGAAATTTGACTTATCTATTCAAGTTGAGGTCAAATCGGGGCAGTTTTGAGTCTTCCCTACTTCCTTCATCTTAATCTTCCTTGTGGCATTAATGTGCCAGGAAATTGCCTGTGTCTTTTATTTGAGTATAGGCATGTGCAGAAACTTAGTTATGGATCTGGTTTTTCAAAAAGCATTAAGAAACTCTAAACAAATTAGTTCATTTGAATTTCACTATTGGAATCAATACTCACAAAACAATCATAATATTTCAACCAGTTTCTTAAATTTTGAAGTTGATGACTATTAACTGTTAAAGAATCATGAAAAATGACAGCGAGAGGAGAGGAAAATGGTTTGGTTGAAAGATAAGGAACAAATGATGTGACTATAATATAATGCTTTAAACTTAAAGAAATAATATTTCACCATTTAAATGAATGGTTTCATAAGTATAATGCTTTGTTTATTTTGAGCAGTCTGCAATCTATTTTTTCATTACTTTCACATTCTCTTGATTTTTATTGCATATTAATCTAATTTGCAAAGTGTCTTAGGGGATTATTTTGATCTTGTATGTAGGATTAACGAAGAGTAGGAACTGTGAATTCAATGGTCACAGAGTAAAAGCACCAAGAATCAGATCCTTATCTAAGGATAGCCTGTATTCTAAGCGCCTTGACTCCTCCTAGAAGGAGAAAACTCCAGGAAATACATTGACAAGAAATGTATACACAGGAAGCTACTTGTCCTTTATTTTGGATTGTTTGCCTTAGGGTCAACTGTCCAACACTGCAAACCATTTTCCTCTCCTTACTTTCTTTTATGTTTTCTTGTCTCTGTTTCAAAAATAAATTTGTCAGACACTAGCTTCCTGAGCCATAGTCGTGAGGAAAGGTGCTGTTGGGAGTTACTCAGCTGTAAATATGAACGCACAGTAATGAGAATATCTTAAACACTTTAAGATATGTAAGGACATAAAGATAAATAATTCTCAACAAAAAGATAAATAGCACAGCCAATATGAAAATGATCAAGTGAAACACAGTCAAGTAACATTCTTCATCTCATCTTCTCTTTCCTCAAGTTCCACCAACCTACCATAACTTAAACAACTTTTATGCATTCACCCACTCAAATTTGTAGCACTTTGCTTTGATTTATTGAAACACACAACTGTGTGTGTGTGTGTGTGTGTGTGTGTGTGTGTGTGTGTGTGTTAATGTACATGGGAACATGGAGGCAGGCTCATAGAGTTTACTAGTTGAAAACATTTAGAGCCTGAACTCCATTCACCAGAAAATATCAATTTATAATAGAAATTAACTGAAAACCAAATGTGAAATTTACTTCTTCAGTATCCGTGCAAATAACTATCCAAGAATTATGACATCTTCAATAGTTACAATAGCTTTCAGTAATCCAGATATTATGTGTTGCACCAGAGTGACTGTTATAATCACCTTAGTAAATATTTATGTGCCTTTTGAACAAAATTCTTTTTACAGTGGTCCTTGTTGCATTTGAAACACTTTATTTAATCATTTACGTAAGTAAGAACACTCAGAGATCATAAGTTGGGGAAGGAAAGGCAAGACAGGAATTTGGTATGTGGTGTCCCGACTTCACAGGAGAGGAGAAAATACATTTAGAAAGAAATGGTAATTAATTATTTGTGATACTGATTCCACGGTCAAGAGGATACGATGCTTAATTCTTATCCTGTTGACATCTGTGAAAACATGAAAGCAAAAATTAAGACATGGTTAGACAGGAAAGAATTCAGCTTTGAATGTCCATGAATACAAAGTTAAAATGAACAATACAGTGTATAAAGAAAGCATCATACACAATCAGTTCCCTTCCTAAAAATCACCAGCATTTTAAGCTTTGGATGCCATAAGAGCACTGCAGCACCATGTGAAAATTTAGATTGAAAACTTTCAGAGAATATATGGAAATGTTCAACATGCCTGCACCATATCTGTGACAAATAATATTTCAAATTTGTAAGTAAGGTAAGGTTTTTAAAATGATGAGACACATTCTCTTGATATAATTTTCCTCAACATAAAAATATTGGTAACTCAGGATAAGATAAAAGTTCTTTATATTGTTTCATAAACAAAAGTATTCTACTTTTTATTTTGCTCACTGTAAGATTTTCAGTTTTAAATGACCAATCATATTCTGTCTTGATTTTGCCTACTTATGAGATCAATTTATAGTTTGTCACATATTTACATCTAAATGTTTATACAGTAAGCAAAAACCCATGCAAATAACAAGAGGAGCATGACTTCTGTTTATACTCACCCACAGAAGGTCTTTACATAGGACATGTATCTGTAAAAGAACATGGATGGGGTAAGGACTGATAGAAATATTACCACAAGAATATAAGAAGGTCATTGTTATAAATAACAACTGAAAGGTAGCATATAAATAGGTATTATCTGAATCAAAGTTCTTTTGTGTAGATAGAAGGATGGGTAGATAGATTCAGTATGTATATGCACCTGCATATATTAGTATGCATCCATATACATAACTATATGTTTATTCATAAATTCTTTCATTAAAATACATTAAGGTTACCTGTAGCCAGAACATCTTGGATGTTTTCTGCTGGAATGCCCTGTTCCTCTGAAAATGCCTCAAGTTTCTCATGTTGTTCAGAAGTCAAAGGCTCACCCTTTCCTACATTTTAGAGTGACAATGTCAGAGACATATTCAATAGAATTATGCACAATTTACATTGATTCCTTATTGCCCCACCAAGATATGCAATGGAAAATCCAAACTTCTCCAAATTCATCTACAATGGGAAGGTGGATAAAATCATTAATAATCTTTGCCAAGTACCAAGAAAGCATTTAGCGTAGCGTAAGTGGTGGTATGACATAACATTTCAGGGTTACATGATGCATCAAAAATAAAAATAACGTAAGCCTCTAGAGAATCCACTCATCTCAATCCTATCAAAAATATACCATAAATTGCTCTCAATGGATGCTTCACATTTCTCTGGAATCTATACTCAAGAGTTTATGTGTTAACCTAATACACACTTGATCAAATGACACTCAAAATGGTCTGAACTTTGAGATAAGAACATTTGCCCTATTCTTTCCTGTGAGGAAACATGAATATAAACCCTTCTTCTGATAACCTCCCACATTGTCCCTAGTCTTCAATGACCATGGTACTCAAATTACAATATGATGTAAGAGTTGGTCCACATAATTGTTTGTCATTTAGTTGTCATGAGTTTGAAAAACCCGTCATAGTGTATTTGGACAGGGGAGGGGGGTGGAGGGTGTGAATCTGACTGAATCCTCATTTGGAGAGTGATAGTTTTAAAACTATTGTAAAGAATCCACTACCATTCTTACCAACAACAAAAATCAGCTTTGTTTCCATGCCGGATCTATCCACATTCTTACTGAGAAAGACTATGTGCTCTGCTGTCACACGCACAGGTTGAAAATTGTTATCGCCTTCAACTGTAAAAATAGAATTATTTCAAAACTCATTGTTACTCATTTTTCTACTGTGTTTGATGTCACCCATTCGTTCAACATAACTACAGATCTTGAATCAAACAAGAATTTCTTATTTACTATCAATTAACACACATGTACAAAGCTATTGGTCTACTCATAGATTTCACATATCTGATCATAATGCATTGAGCAAACATTCCAGCTTTTCAAAACTGCAAGTAAATCCTAAGTCCAGACATTTCCCCTTGATTGGAAAGTGTATATATTTGAGAAAAAAAAAACTGTACTAGTTAGTACTATGCATAAAAGTCTTGTACCATTGATGATGGAAAAGATGGAAAGATGAACATTTGAGTTTAAAGACATTCATATTCTGTGTTAATCTCTCTCTCTCTCTTTGTGTGTGTGTGTGTGTGTGTGTGTGTGTGTGTGTGGTCTCTCTCTCTCTCTCTCTCTCTCTCTCTCTCTCTCTCTCTCTCTCTCTCTCTGTGTGTGTGTGTGTGTGTGTTTCAATTACTGACACTAACTGTTAAATGTGGTTCAAAATATTAAAAGGTTTTCAGGATCTGGTCATTTTCTACTACAGGATGTTAATATCCATGTTAAGAAAGCTTTAGCCTTGGCAGAAAGACTGTGTTTTCTGTCCATTTCAGATCAAACCAGATGTCAATGTTTGTATAATTCAGTTGAATAACGATGCTATCATGTTTGAGATTCTTACAGAATTGAAGTAGTCAGCCTGAAATTCTTAAACAGATTTTTCTCATATATTAGATTTAAAAATCAAAATTATCATCCAGTAATATAAACTTATGTTGTCTCTAAAGCATGAATGAAGGAACCATTAAATCAGCACTGTTTCAAAATTCTCCATGAAGTAAAGGTTGAAGATAATGCCTGTAATATTTGTCCTTGAGGGCCACAGGCATGAAGTTTGCTGGGATGTTTGAGAACACTCAGAACTTTCACTTATTGGAAGGCCTGCTCAATAACAAACTGGGACACTGGATGAGAAAAACATTAAATAAAAGTGAATATTTAAAAAAAATATTGGATATATTTTCACCAGAAAATTAATTTGGAGACAGTTTGTGAGAATTATCTATGTCTATTTGAAATTTTGTTTTTCTCTGTGTAAACTTCAGATAAGCTACAATGTACACTGACTTGATAGCTTATCTTTGTTTGTTGGAAATGTTGGTACCTTTCCAAGTAGACAAAATTGTTCTAGCTCTATGTACATATCAGTGACTCAAGTATCCGCATGAATGTACACACCCACCCACAATACTTTTGTTCATAGAGGAAGTTCCCAGAGCCTATACTTACACTGGGTTTTATAGGTGCCATCTTCTTGCATATATCCAGTGACTGTGGTCTTTGAGCACTGGCCATTTTCTCTAAAGATTAAACAGAGAAACCATGGATTATTCTTAATAACTTCTGCATTTATATGAAAGATCTTCATCTGTTACAATGAGCTCAAGGGAGAAATAGTGGTGAAATACAATGTACAGATTGAGTATCAAAGTTTCTATGTACAACTCATTTTTCCGAACGCTTGTTTAGAAAATATCATGCTGCTTTTAATCACACAATTGTGACAAGTGCTGCAACAGCTCTAATTGTTTCCTTATCCAAACTTCAATATCCACTGAAGATGAATCCAATATGCTAAGAGTCTTGTTCTAGTCTACTCATAATATGTTCACAGGTTTATATGCATGTGGCTTAAGTGTTTCTACTTGGAACCTAACACGTACAATTATTTCTATGGCATAGAAATGGTTCTAAGGATTCTATTTCTTTTAGGGCTATTCAGTCTTTAATTGAACACAGTCCTCCAGATGTCAGAGAGAAAAATCTTTGAAACTAGAGCTTCACAGAAAGGGACTGGCTTCTTAGACTTACCTGACCCTTTTGCGGAAGACTTTTTGAGGGCATTATTGATGGAATAATATAAAATGTTCAGCTTTGATCTAAATACTCACACATTCCTATTGACTTATCCAAAATGAGAAACTTAGTGTTTCCTGTTTCTACTATTAGAGCATAGAACTCAACCACAGGCCTCCAAACACAATGATGTCTCAGGAAACACTCACCGATTTGGAGACAGAGTCTAACCTCTCTGTGTGGTAGCCAGAGCTGTACTACCATGAAATAATATAATCACATTGCTAAAGATGAGGAGTTTGATGTCATGACTAGACACAGAAAATTCCCCTGTAAATTTAACAACATAACAGCTGAGAAGAGTAAATATTCTGCTCTGTTCCCATGGCTGGCAATTCACTTACTTGACATAAAATGTGACATCCATTTCAGTACAATGTTCATTACAAGAAAGGTCACGAACATAGAGTCTCAGTTCCCTCCCTTCCTCTATCTTCCCCACATTGTCAGCAGCGATGGCAATGGTCTTCCATTTTCCTGAAATCTGAGAAGACAACAAAGGTCAACAAAGGAAACAAAACAGGAAATTGGAATGTGAGATATTATTCTCATCTGTGGTCCCAGTCCTTGGAAATATGTAAACTTACCAAGAACATCAATCGATAGTATATTGTATATTAGTTCAAGATCATGTTTCTAGAGATGTAGACTGAGACAGGGTAGTATAATGACTCAATTAACCTATTATCTGGACCTGAGACTTGGCAGTCCTGCTCATGCTTTGGCCTCTTGGGCTCTGCAAAGTCAACCCACTCTTTCCTTATTTCATTTGTTTCATCATAGAGAATTCTGATTGGAAAAGTGAACTTGACTGAAAGACAGAAAGCTTCATTCATAAGATAGACTTGCATGGATACTAACTGAATGATGCATCACATCCTCAGACATATGCTACTAAGGAACCTCAGACATATACACAGACCACATGAATTTACCTGAGGATGATGATGAGCCTTGGCCAGACCAAATGCCAAAGCCAGCAGCAGAAACTTTACCATGGTGGTGCCTGCCTTTGTTCTTCTGCAGAAGCTCTACGTAGGTTAGTGCTTGTGAAGGAACAGAACGGACAAATCTCTTATACAGTGAGTTAGAGGGAGTTTCATGGAATCAACCAATGATTCTGCACCACAGCTTACTTCAGTCTTATTTCCTCTTTGGCTCTGCTGAATGGTGTATGATCTCATATCCATAAACTAATGAGATTAGCCTTAAGGTCAGGTTATGTTGGGAAGATTAATTGAGCATTATTTTCAGAAAAAAATGACCAGTCTGTGAAAAATCTTTACATAGTTATTTTGCCCCCTGAACTACGCTGGTTCTCATTGAATGCGTATATGTCATATACAATTCATTTAACCAACATGGCATGCATTTTCAAATACATTCCAAATCTAAGCATAATACAGTGTAGTTCAATAAATGTAATATTGTGACCTGGGCAGTAGGTGCCAGAGGAACCCCACTCCTTGAAGTCAAGATGGTAAAAATTGAAGAGGATTTCCTAGATGGATATTGATACAAGAAGATTTGTAATAGAATCACAGGGTATATATTTGCTGTCAGAAAACAAGTCTCCACAAGATTTTCTAAAATTGTCAATCACTATTGTCATCAAAAGAAAAGATTTCTCTGGGCTCCTTGTTCAATCTGTCTCTTGCACTCCGTATTTTCTCTCTTTCTCTGTCTATGTGTGTATGTGGGTTTCTCTCTCCCAGTCTCTGTGTGTTAGTGTGTATGTGTGTGTGTGTGTGTGTGTGTGTGTGTGTGTGTGTGTATGTGTGTGTGTGTGGGGTGGTATATGTGTGCATGTGGGGGTGGGTTTTTTTTTCTTCCCCCATGACTATTTCAAGTCAAGGGCCCACTTTGAATTTACGGCTTCTTTTTGGATACCTTTGATTTTTTTGTGCATTTGTTTATATCCACCATATTTGTTTGTCCCGCACATAAACTGGGCTTTTCCTGTCTTCTAGAGATTCTGAAAGAGGGGTTGAATCTTGGGACTGTACACTTGTTTCAGAACTATGGAGCATTGATAAGTGGAGGGAAGGAAGAACATTGGCCAGCCATATTCTCTCTTCTGGTGCAGACATTAGAGTCTACGTCTTAGGTCCAGCGATAAGGCCACACATATAGCCTCGATTAAAGTCAGAGGGACACAAGTAAAAATTAATAAATGATACTGTGAAAGGGACTGGTTGGACTGGGGAAATTTGACAAGGTGGATATGGCATCAGATGTAAACTTATCAGAATATTTGGCATAATTGAGAAACTGTCAACATACCCTTTGAAAGAGCATGTTACTTGAAATACCCACGACCACCACCTTTCTCTTTGAAAACTGAGAAAAAGATATTGGTAGAGTACTAAATGAAATTTGAAATTTTGAGAGATTCTTGGCATTCAGCTTCACAGACCTGGCATCATGAGACAAATATACTCTGTCTTCCATGAAACCCCTCCACCCTGTCCCAAGACCCAATCTTCTGTTAGGGACACCCCTAGGATGTGCACATTCTCAAATTTCTCAACATATAACAGTGGATCAGACAGTGACTTCTACTGGCTTCATTTACACTTTTCTGTTATCAGTCAGTAAGCATGAGTAGAGAATCCACTTTATAATTCCATTTCAGACTGATGACATTCTTCTCTTTCATGGCCTTTTCAAAACACGTGGATAATTCACTCACTGTGGTTTTGGAAGAACTCAGCTCCTGTATTTCTTGGTTTGATGCTCAGGATCAATATTAAAAGAGACAGGCAACGGTATGTCTTATTCCATCCACCATTTTGTGACTACTACACCACTGTGCTCTTATATATTTTGATGTATTTGTTATGCTTTCAAATTTGAATTTTATTTTATATATTCAGAAGGAATAGAGTGACTTGTTCCATGAATGTTCCATTTCAATATGTTGATTTGCCTTGGAGCAAATCATTACTCATTTCTAGCAGTTTGTTTTTACTAATGATAGTACAAATTTTGTCATACATAACACATTCTCATTATATGTGCCAATACAAAATAATGCATTTAAACAACTTCTTAATGTATGAACTGTCTACTATGTCTTTGGTGTATACCAATTCAAATATTTAAGTTTTGATGCAATAAACCACTCTCCCTTCTCTACTTCTTTTCTCTCTCACACAAATATATATATACTTCATGGGGAAATGCATACGTTATATCTAAAATGTTTTCTTGTATTCCTTTTTCATGATTTTAAGCCTAATGGAATCTGTTGCCTAAATCATTCCCGAATTTCCTTCTCAAATATGGGAAGTTTTTGGTAAGTAGTTCTGTGTGTTCTGGAAATGACTCTGGGGATTCTCATTACATGTACTCATTTTTCCTGAACAATAAGTATGATCTAAGGAATAACGTTTTTACTCAATTGTTTATTGAAAATCCTCTGCATAAAATATCCACCAGCACTGTGGTCCTGACATTTAAAATAAAGCAGTATTTATTTCTTTTCTCAAATCCATTACCATTTTCAGAATGTAATGCGATATAAAAGAAATATGTGCTCTGCTCAACACACAGAATGGCTTAAAGGTCATCCAAACATTTCAACCTCCATCATTCAGAAATCAATACAGTTAATTGTCAGTTGAGGGACAAATCATGTCAGAGTAACCATCTTCACTCACTGCCTTTGACTAAGGATTCTTCTATCATCAAATTTAATTTTCATCGTCCATCTGGGGAGATGTCAAATTGGCAGTGAATTCTTTTTATTGTATTCACTGTCTTTTGTCATTCCTCCACTGTATGACAGTATTATGCCCCAGACATTCATTGTTGGGGTAAAAGCATGTGTGCATTCTATATTTTCTACCCACCGCTATATCTGATATTCATTAATATCTAAATGTTAGTAAAGTATACCTCTCCTCTCCACATATTTGTAAATTCTCGAGTAAAACATTCATTCATTGATGCTTTTTCTAAGTGAATTTCTGTCCAATGTTCAAGTTCTTGGACTTTAACATTATTGGTTCTTCTAAAGTTTCTTCAGCTACCCTTCTTAATTACATAGATCCATAGTTCAACTGGATATAGCTCTAGTTTATTGGGCAAATGAACAAAGAAATTTTTGATCGCAGATATATGCTCCTACCCAAGAATGAGTTTATGATTAATAATATTTTTACTATTGTGCTAAACAAAACCCTTCTAGATATCCATCTGCCACTCTCTCCTTTGCATTTTCCATTATACAGGTTATTTTTATAAATTTTCCAATTACTACCTCCATTTTGGCCCCACTGTGTTATAAAAGAGACAGAAATTCTTTTAAAAACATACCGAAGCTTAAAGAGTGCATAGTTGAGTCAACCATGAGAGTGTGAATAGTAAATATTCATTACGTTCATTTGAGTGCCAAATCACCTTAGAGTCACCAAACTCAAAAGTTCCCTGTGGCTTTGGCTTCATGATCAATCCTTGGCAATTTCCTTCATCTGTTCAGGTTGAGGTCAAACCAGGACAGTTTTAAATATTTCCTTCTTCCTTTATCTCAATCTTCCTTATGCCTTTAATGCGCCAGGAAATTGGCAGTGTCTTCTCTTGAGTGTGAGTATATATACAAACTTACTTATGGATTTGGTTTTCTAAAAAGTTTTATTGAACACTGAACAAATTCATTCATTTGAATACTCTTGTTGGAATCTATAATCACAAAATGGTCATATTTTATCAAATTTTCACAAGTTTGAAGGTGACTACTATTATTAAACAACTCCTAAATAATAACAGAGAGAGGAGGGGCATATGAAGGGATGATGGAATGTCTATGAAGAAAGTAAAGGAAAAAATATGGGATTTTAACATAATAAAATATATCATAATAAATAATAGGTTTTCACAATTTTAATGTATTTGTTATAAATATAATCTTGTGTTTATTTAATTTGAACCATCTGAAATCCATTTTTTATATCTCTTTCACATTCCCTTGAATTTCACTCTATATTAATCTTATGAGTGACAATCCATAGGGGTTTATTTTGTTCTTGTATTCAGGATTTAACCAAGAATAGAAACTATGAGTTACATATTCACAGAGCAAAAGCACCCAGACTGAGAACATCATCTAAGAACATGCTGTATTAGAGGAGCCTTCACATCCCCCCTGGGTAAACCTTGTACTATGGCTTGTCTAAAAGAAGGAAAGTCCAGGAGAAGCCTGTCATGGCAAGTACTACTTTATATTTACTTTAAATATATTGTTTCAGGTTCATACATCCAACACTGTAAACAATGCACTTCTCCTTACTTTTTCTATTTATTCTTATCACTGTATTTTCTTTTCACAGTATAATTTTAGCAGACACTAGTTACATGAGCCTTAAATTTCTAGAAAGGAGGCTGTTGGGAGTTACTAAATAGAAATTACGAAAGTATAAGAATACTTTAAATGATCTCTAAGACGTGTTATGAAATATAAAGGTAAATTATTCTCAGTAAAGAAAAATAGCATAGTTAATATTGAGAAAATTTAAATAAATCACAGTCGCGTAACATAGGATATTTTTTTCTTCAAGATCCACAAACCTACCTTCCTTAAAAAAATCTTTTATGGGCTCATTTACTCAATTGTAGAGCCTATTGCTTTAGTTATTATTGATAGACACACACACACAAACAAACAAACACACACACACACACACACACACACACACATGAGTGCGTGCACCCGTGCAAGTGCGGCATGGATGTACACACATACAACCTGTAGAGTCCCATTTGAATCTTGAACATATATGGGTTTAGAATTTCCTAGTCTCCATTGACCAACCAATCAGAGTGTTGCTCTTCCCTCAGGGTGGTCAATTTTCCTTTTTCATTATTGTCACACTCACTAGTATTTTGTGGCCATTGTCCATGGCTGGGACGCTATATAAACTTACTCTTCCTTGTAAACATTGTCAATGATATTAACATTTCCCCATCTTGTTCATTCTACAATTTCTAGCAGGGAAAGTTCACAGAAGAATTCTTATTATTCTGGCCATTAGTATCTTTCCACTCTCTCTTCAGAGATGTGGTCCCATATCCACTCTCTCTTCAGAGATGGTCCCATATCCACAGATGCAGTATCTGATAAGAATGTTTATACATTGGTCCCTGGTGTCCACAATCTGTTGGTCTCTACCATATGTTCAGCTGTGTGGGCTTCATTTGCTATAAAGAGATGATATTTTTTCAAGAAGGAATTTTTACCTACAATTATCTCTGGCTATAAAGATTCGATTAAGAGTATAGGAAGGAATTGTGCTGATCTAACCAAGTCATAACAATATATACTTTTCTAAAATTTGTAACCCCACTAACCCTGGACACTTGGCAATGCATACAATACCAGGAATGATTTCCCTTGTTTGAGTTGTTCTTAAGTCCAATCAAAAAAATATTAGTTGCCACCAACCCATGAGTGTCACTTTCTGAAACCTGTGTCTAACCATGGCTCTAATGACATTCTTCATAGGTGTTTAATCTGGGTAGGGTTGAATGTTTCCTTCCCTTGACATTCTAAACAGTATATTCTAGAACAAAGGGACTAAAGTAACAAAGAAAAATTAATACCATACATTGAGTTAGAAATATATGAATGAGGTCTGTGTCCTAACTGTGGAGTAACTTTAACCATAGGGGCCCACCAACAACATCTGAGATTATGCGTAGAGGGGAAAATTCAAAGCAGAAACATAGGGAATATTTTCAATACAATCATGAATGAAAATAATAAGCCCTATGGAAAGATACACCTATGCATGTTCATATGGCCTATATAGCTCCACATAGACCAGGACAGAAAATAAGCTCCATATAAAATAAGTAGCTACAATAGTTTAAATATTAAACCCCAGAAGAAGTAATGGTACTGTTCATAGAGCAGGCAACCATATCCTGTAATTACACTGGGTTTGGTAGGTGCCATTTTCTTGTTTATACCTAGAGACTGTGGTTTGAGCATTGGTTGGTTGCACTAAAAAAATTTTTAAAAAGGGGAAACATGGTATTCTAATTAACCTTTTAATTCTTATTGAACTTAAGGGAGTAATAGTGTCTGTGAAGAGTGTACTTTTCTGTGACTATAGTATCTATGGGTAGCTCAGTCTTTTAATACTTTTTAAGAAAATCTTTCTTTCTCTCTCTCTCTCTCTCTTTCTGTGTGTGTGTGTGTGTGTGTGTGTGTGTGTGTGTGTTTGTGTGTGTCTATGTCGGTGTGTTTTTTTGTGTGTGCATTGTTTGTGTATGTTTCTCAATATCTGTATGTTTCTGAGGGTACATGAGCTTGTGTCTGTTTCTATGTGACAGTGTATTTGAGAGTGTGTTTTCTATGATGGTATTGAGATCTCAAGGGCATCTTGACTAGACTGTCTCTTATTTATACTATGTGTTTAAAACTTCTCAGGTTTCCTATATACTCATGAACAGCTAGCTTGTTTGCTTATACTGTACATAAACTAGCCATTTCCTGTTTGTTGGAGGATCTATAAGAGAACATGTCTCGTGGGATTATACCCTTTATGTGAAAGAGAGACTATTGATAGGTTGAGGGTAGAAAAAATATTCTGCCCTATTCTGTCTACTTGTGAGACCTTAAGTACCCCAACGTTAGTTCCAAATCTAAGAATAGGCATATAGCTCAGGTTAAACTCCTAGGGCCACCAATCTCCAGAAAAATACAGCTCTAGGGACATCCAATAGGCCAAACCAGTTGCAAGCAGAACAAAAAGAATGGAAGAGATGGAAGAGATAATATCTGGAGTGAAAGATCCAATAATGGTAATAGATACGTCAGTTAAAGAACACTAACACCAAAAACCTCCTAACATACAATGCTCAAGAAATTTCAGATACCATGAAAAGATCAAAACTGAGAGCAATTGAAATCAAAGAAAGAAAAGAATACCAGCTCCAAGGCACAGAAAATATATTTAACAAAATCATGGAAGAAATCACTGTAGGGGAATAAACAATATTTTTCAAGACAAAACCAGATTTAAATAACATCTATCCAAAATCCAGCTATACAAAAAGCACTAGAGGGAAAAATCCAACCTAAGGAAACCAGATATACCATTGAAGCCACATATAATCAAAAATCCCACAGAGGAAAACCCCAAAGAAGGGAAATGCAGAAAAGCTACCACAAAACAACAGGAAATAACAATCATTAGTCATTAACTTCCCTGAATATCAAGGGACTCATTTCACCTTTTCAAAGACCCACCCTAACAAGATGGACACAAAACCAGAACCCATCCTTCTGTTGCATAGAAGAAACACACTGCAGTATCAAAGACAGACACAGGGTCGCAGTGAAGGGTTGGGAAAAGCCTTTCCAATCAAAGGGTCCTAAGAAACAAGCTTGTGTAGCCATGCTAATAGCCAACAAAATAAACATCAAACTAAAATCAATCCAAAGAAACCAGGACAGACCTGACTTATTTATCTCAGGAAGAATCCACCAAGATCAAGTCAAAAACCGGAATATATATGCCCCAAACACAAGGGCACCTACATATATAAAATATATACTACTAAAGATTAAAGCTCTCATCAAACCTGACACACTAACAGTAGGAGACTTCAGTACCCCACTTTACCCATGGATAGGTCAAGAAAACAGAAACTCAACAGGGAAATAAGGGATCTAAAGGTTATTATGACCATAGTGATCTTAATAGATATATAGAGAACCTTCCACCCAAACACAAAGGAATATGCATATTTCTAAGGACCCCATGGAACTTTCTCTAAAACTGGCCACATACACAGTCATAAGGCAAATACTGATAGATACAAAAATATGGAAATAACTCCTTGTATCATATCAGACTAGCATGGTCTAAAGCTAGATTTCAACAACAACAACAACAACAACAAAAACACAGAAAGGCTACATATGGAAACTGAACTTTTGAACCACCTGTGGGTCAACGAAGAAATTAAGAAATCAAAGACATCCAAGAATATAATGAAAATGAAACCACAACATACCCAGATATATAGACCACAATGAAAGCAGTGTAAAGAAGAAAACTCACAGCACTAGATGCCTATATGAAAAACCTAAAGAAATGTCACACAAGAGACCTAATAGCACAGCTGCAGGCTTTAGAACAATTAGAATCAAGCTTGCCTAGAAGTGCCCAAAAGGCAGGAAATAATCAAACTTAGAGCTGAAATCAATACAATAGAAACAAAGAGAACAAGACAAAAAAGCAATGAATTAAAGAGTTGGTTCTTTGAGAAAGTCAACAAAAGAGATAAACACTTATCCAGACTAACCAAGAACCAGAGAGAGGATATTCAAATGAACAGAATCAGAAATGAAAAGGGAGGAATAACAACAGACACCCTGGAAATGGAGAGAATTACCAGGTCATACTTTGAAAATCTATACTCCACTAAAATGGAAAACCTTAAAGAAATGGACAGCGATCTGGACAGGTAAAACTTACCAACCTTAAATACAGTTAAGATTAATAACTTAAACAGACCTATAAGCCCACAGGAAATTCAAGCTGTTGTTAAAAGACTCCCAAGTAAACAAAGCCCAGGACCAGATGGATTCAATGCAAAATTCTACCAGACATTCAAAGAGCAACTAATACCAATACTGCTCAAACTGGTTCACACAATAGAAATTGAAGTAACATTGCCAAACTTTTGTTTATGAGGCCAAATCACCCTGATTCCCAAGGAAACCAAAGACGCAATGAAGAAAGAGAATTATAAAACCATGTCCCTCGTGAAAATTGACGCAACTACTCAATAAAATTCTATCAAGCCAAATCCAAAAACATATCAAAAAATTATCCATGATGATCAAGAAGGCTTCATCCCAGAAATGCAGTAATAGTTCAAAATATGAAAAAATGTGAATACCATCGAACATATACAAAAATTGAAAAAAAAAAACCCACATGATCATCTGCGTAAATGCTGAAAAATCCTTTCATAAAATTCTACAAACCTTCATGATAAAAGTACTGGAGAGATCAGGAATACATGGAAAAGACAAATTTAATAAAGGTGATATACAGCAAACTAACAGCCATTTTAAAAATAAACAGAGAAATACTCAAAGCAACCATCCCTCTAAAATCAGGAAGAAAACAAGCCTGGCCTCTATCCCTTTATCTATTCAATCTAGTTCTTGTAGTTTAAGATAAAGCAATAAGAGAACAAAAGGCTATTAAGGGGGATATAAATTGGAAAGGAAGAAGTTAAATGTTCTCTATATTCAGATGATATGATCACATGCATAAGTGACCACCAAAATTCTACAGAGAACACCTACAGCTGATAAACACCTTCTGCAAGGTCACAAGGTACAAGATTAATAAAAAAAAATAGCTCTTCTATATACTGGGGATAAAAGGGTTGAAAAAGAAAAATAGGGAAACATAACCCTTTATAGTAGCTGCAAATAGCATTAGATATCTTAGTGTAAATCTAACCAAAGAAAGAGCAGACCTGTTGGACAAATCTTTAAGTCGCTGAAGAAGGAAATTGAATAGGATATCAGAAAATAGAAAGATCTCCCTTGATCCAGGAAAGGTAGGTTCAACAGAGTAAAAGTGGCAATTTTACCAAAAGAAATCTACAGATTCCATGCATCCCCATGAAAATCCCAACACAATTTTTGCAGACCGTGAAAGAACAATACTCAACTTCATATGGAATAACAGAAAAACCAGGATTGCCAAAAACAATCCTGCTCAATAAAAGAATGTCAGGAGGAATCACAATCCCTGACTTTAAATTATACTATAGAGCTAGAGTATTAAAAACAACCCAGTACTGGCACAAAAACAGACATGTAGATCAATGGAATCAAATCAAAGACCCTGACATTAACCCACACACCTAGGAACACCTGATTTTGGACAAAGAGGCCAAAAATATGCATTGTGAAAAAGATAGTATCTCAACAAATGGCGTTGGCATAACTGGATAATAATATGTAGAAGAATGAAAATAGACAAACCTATGAGCCTGCACAAAACATAAAGTCAAGCGGATCAAAGAACAACATAAATCCAGCTACACTACACTGGACTTGATAGAAAAGAAAGTGGAAAATACCCTCCAACACATTAGCACGGGTGACCATTTCCTAAATATGATACCAGTAGCACAGACACTGAGAACAGAAATCGATAAGTGGGTCCTTCTGAAACTGAGAAGCAACCATAAGGCAAAGGACACAGTCAATAAGACAAAACGACAGCCTAAAGAACTGGAAAAGATCCTCATCCACCCTATATCTGAAAGAGGACTGGATTGTAAAATGTATAGAGAACTGAAGTAACTAGATCCCCAAACTTAAATAACCCAATTAAAAATGGGATTCAGAGTTAACAGGGGATTCTCAACAGAAGAATTACAAATGACTGAACAGGGGCTTAAAGAATTGATCAACATCTTTAGCCATCAGAGAAAAGCAAATCAAAATAAGTATGAAATAGCAACTTACACCTGTCAGAAAGGCTGAGATCAAAAACACAGGTGACAATCTACACTGGAGAGGATGCAGTGGAAGGGGAACACTCTTCCATTGTTGGTGGGAGTGTAAACTTGTACAGCCACTCTGGAGGTTTCTCAGAAAACTGGGAATCATTCTCCCCAATGATCCACCAACACCACTATTGGGCATATACCCAAAGGATGCACATTCATACCCCAAATGCATTATCTCAACTATGATTCATAGCATCATTATTTGTGTTATCATGAACCTGAAACAACCTAGATGCCATCTCTCTATCTCTTTCTCTATCTCTCTTCTTCATAGAGCAATCAATGAAGAAATTCAGTGATGATTTTTTTCTAAAACATTTTCTGTATCCTACATCCAACATTACCAAGCTTAATGTGGTCAGTTCTCCTAAAACTTTTGAGCTTTGCCTCTTAACTATAGCAATCTCACATTTTTCTGGATGTAGTTCTGTGTACTATGGAAAACAACTCAGAAGATTCTGATTACATACGTTCATTTTCCTGAGCAATAAATAGGTTGTAAGGAGTAAATTTATCATTAAAATGTGCATGAAAAAACCTTCTGCAAAGAATGTCCATAAGCAATATGCACCTTGGCTTTTTAATGAAATAGTTTTTTTTTTAATATTCCCAAATATAACGACATTTGGACCCTGCTACATGATAATAGATTTGTCCTTTATGTTCAGTACACACAATCTATTTCATCTCAGAGTACCCAACCTCAAGCATTACCTTTGGCTTAGGATTCCTCTATCATCAAATTCAGTTATCAACATTCATTCAGGGTGATTTCAGTTCTAAGGAGATCTACTTTATTATTTTCTTCTTTATCATCTTTTATCCTATGTATGGAAGGAACAAGCCTTGCACATTCCCACACTCCGTGTAGGTGTAAAAGCAAATGTATCCTCTATTTGCTACTGTATTGTTATGTCTCATTGTCCCTAACATCTAAATGTTAATAAAGTGAGATGGAAACACTCCAGTGTCCTCATATTTAGACTTTGATATGATCATTTCTTCCAAAGATTCTTCCATTTTCCTTCTTAAATACATATATCTATACTTCACCTGGACACAGCTCCAGTGCGTTGGAGAAATGTTTTGATTGCAGATATTCAGTCCCCTCAAGAAATGTGTTTGTGTTTTAAAATAATTTTCCTTGTTTATCAAAAATCCTTCTAGATATCCATTGACAATACTCTACATTTTTCATTATGTAATGTATTTTAAAATTTCCAAATAAATGTCTCTATATTGGCCCCATTGTGTTATAAAAGAGACATGAATTCATTAAAAAGTTGAATAAACCATGAGAGTTTGAAAAGTAAATATCATTTTCAGTTGAGTGACAAATCCCCTCAAAGTTTCCAACCTGAACAGTTCCTTGTGGCTTTAGCTTTTTGTTCAATCGTAGGAAATTTGACTTATCTATTCAAGTTGAGGTCAAATCGGGGCAGTTTTGAGTCTTCCCTACTTCCTTCATCTTAATCTTCCTTGTGGCATTAATGTGCCAGGAAATTGCCTGTGTCTTTTATTTGAGTATAGGCATGTGCAGAAACTTAGTTATGGATCTGGTTTTTCAAAAAGCATTAAGAAACTCTAAACAAATTAGTTCATTTGAATTTCACTATTGGAATCAATACTCACAAAACAATCATAATATTTCAACCAGTTTCTTAAATTTTGAAGTTGATGACTATTAACTGTTAAAGAATCATGAAAAATGACAGCGAGAGGAGAGGAAAATGGTTTGGTTGAAAGATAAGGAACAAATGATGTGACTATAATATAATGCTTTAAACTTAAAGAAATAATATTTCACCATTTAAATGAATGGTTTCATAAGTATAATGCTTTGTTTATTTTGAGCAGTCTGCAATCTATTTTTTCATTACTTTCACATTCTCTTGATTTTTATTGCATATTAATCTAATTTGCAAAGTGTCTTAGGGGATTATTTTGATCTTGTATGTAGGATTAACGAAGAGTAGGAACTGTGAATTCAATGGTCACAGAGTAAAAGCACCAAGAATCAGATCCTTATCTAAGGATAGCCTGTATTCTAAGCGCCTTGACTCCTCCTAGAAGGAGAAAACTCCAGGAAATACATTGACAAGAAATGTATACACAGGAAGCTACTTGTCCTTTATTTTGGATTGTTTGCCTTAGGGTCAACTGTCCAACACTGCAAACCATTTTCCTCTCCTTACTTTCTTTTATGTTTTCTTGTCTCTGTTTCAAAAATAAATTTGTCAGACACTAGCTTCCTGAGCCATAGTCGTGAGGAAAGGTGCTGTTGGGAGTTACTCAGCTGTAAATATGAACGCACAGTAATGAGAATATCTTAAACACTTTAAGATATGTAAGGACATAAAGATAAATAATTCTCAACAAAAAGATAAATAGCACAGCCAATATGAAAATGATCAAGTGAAACACAGTCAAGTAACATTCTTCATCTCATCTTCTCTTTCCTCAAGTTCCACCAACCTACCATAACTTAAACAACTTTTATGCATTCACCCACTCAAATTTGTAGCACTTTGCTTTGATTTATTGAAACACACAACTGTGTGTGTGTGTGTGTGTGTGTGTGTGTGTGTGTGTGTGTGTGTGTTAATGTACATGGGAACATGGAGGCAGGCTCATAGAGTTTACTAGTTGAAAACATTTAGAGCCTGAACTCCATTCACCAGAAAATATCAATTTATAATAGAAATTAACTGAAAACCAAATGTGAAATTTACTTCTTCAGTATCCGTGCAAATAACTATCCAAGAATTATGACATCTTCAATAGTTACAATAGCTTTCAGTAATCCAGATATTATGTGTTGCACCAGAGTGACTGTTATAATCACCTTAGTAAATATTTATGTGCCTTTTGAACAAAATTCTTTTTACAGTGGTCCTTGTTGCATTTGAAACACTTTATTTAATCATTTACGTAAGTAAGAACACTCAGAGATCATAAGTTGGGGAAGGAAAGGCAAGACAGGAATTTGGTATGTGGTGTCCCGACTTCACAGGAGAGGAGAAAATACATTTAGAAAGAAATGGTAATTAATTATTTGTGATACTGATTCCACGGTCAAGAGGATACGATGCTTAATTCTTATCCTGTTGACATCTGTGAAAACATGAAAGCAAAAATTAAGACATGGTTAGACAGGAAAGAATTCAGCTTTGAATGTCCATGAATACAAAGTTAAAATGAACAATACAGTATATAAAGAAAGCATCATACACAATCAGTTCCCTTCCTAAAAATCACCAGCATTTTAAGCTTTGGATGCCATAAGAGCACTGCAGCACCATGTGAAAATTTAGATTGAAAACTTTCAGAGAATATATGGAAATGTTCAACATGCCTGCACCATATCTGTGACAAATAATATTTCAAATTTGTAAGTAAGGTAAGGTTTTTAAAATGATGAGACACATTCTCTTGATATAATTTTCCTCAACATAAAAATATTGGTAACTCAGGATAAGATAAAAGTTCTTTATATTGTTTCATAAACAAAAGTATTCTACTTTTTATTTTGCTCACTGTAAGATTTTCAGTTTTAAATGACCAATCATATTCTGTCTTGATTTTGCCTACTTATGAGATCAATTTATAGTTTGTCACATATTTACATCTAAATGTTTATACAGTAAGCAAAAACCCATGCAAATAACAAGAGGAGCATGACTTCTGTTTATACTCACCCACAGAAGGTCTTTACATAGGACATGTATCTGTAAAAGAACATGGATGGGGTAAGGACTGATAGAAATATTACCACAAGAATATAAGAAGGTCATTGTTATAAATAACAACTGAAAGGTAGCATATAAATAGGTATTATCTGAATCAAAGTTCTTTTGTGTAGATAGAAGGATGGGTAGATAGATTCAGTATGTATATGCACCTGCATATATTAGTATGCATCCATATACATAACTATATGTTTATTCATAAATTCTTTCATTAAAATACATTAAGGTTACCTGTAGCCAGAACATCTTGGATGTTTTCTGCTGGAATGCCCTGTTCCTCTGAAAATGCCTCAAGTTTCTCATGTTGTTCAGAAGTCAAAGGCTCACCCTTTCCTACATTTTAGAGTGACAATGTCAGAGACATATTCAATAGAATTATGCACAATTTACATTGATTCCTTATTGCCCCACCAAGATATGCAATGGAAAATCCAAACTTCTCCAAATTCATCTACAATGGGAAGGTGGATAAAATCATTAATAATCTTTGCCAAGTACCAAGAAAGCATTTAGCGTAGCGTAAGTGGTGGTATGACATAACATTTCAGGGTTACATGATGCATCAAAAATAAAAATAACGTAAGCCTCTAGAGAATCCACTCATCTCAATCCTATCAAAAATATACCATAAATTGCTCTCAATGGATGCTTCACATTTCTCTGGAATCTATACTCAAGAGTTTATGTGTTAACCTAATACACACTTGATCAAATGACACTCAAAATGGTCTGAACTTTGAGATAAGAACATTTGCCCTATTCTTTCCTGTGAGGAAACATGAATATAAACCCTTCTTCTGATAACCTCCCACATTGTCCCTAGTCTTCAATGACCATGGTACTCAAATTACAATATGATGTAAGAGTTGGTCCACATAATTGTTTGTCATTTAGTTGTCATGAGTTTGAAAAACCCGTCATAGTGTATTTGGACAGGGGAGGGGGGTGGAGGGTGTGAATCTGACTGAATCCTCATTTGGAGAGTGATAGTTTTAAAACTATTGTAAAGAATCCACTACCATTCTTACCAACAACAAAAATCAGCTTTGTTTCCATGCCGGATCTATCCACATTCTTACTGAGAAAGACTATGTGCTCTGCTGTCACACGCACAGGTTGAAAATTGTTATCGCCTTCAACTGTAAAAATAGAATTATTTCAAAACTCATTGTTACTCATTTTTCTACTGTGTTTGATGTCACCCATTCGTTCAACATAACTACAGATCTTGAATCAAACAAGAATTTCTTATTTACTATCAATTAACACACATGTACAAAGCTATTGGTCTACTCATAGATTTCACATATCTGATCATAATGCATTGAGCAAACATTCCAGCTTTTCAAAACTGCAAGTAAATCCTAAGTCCAGACATTTCCCCTTGATTGGAAAGTGTATATATTTGAGAAAAAAAAACTGTACTAGTTAGTACTATGCATAAAAGTCTTGTACCATTGATGATGGAAAAGATGGAAAGATGAACATTTGAGTTTAAAGACATTCATATTCTGTGTTAATCTCTCTCTCTCTCTTTGTGTGTGTGTGTGTGTGTGTGTGTGTGTGTGTGTGTGTGTGTGTTTCAATTACTGACACTAACTGTTAAATGTGGTTCAAAATATTAAAAGGTTTTCAGGATCTGGTCATTTTCTACTACAGGATGTTAATATCCATGTTAAGAAAGCTTTAGCCTTGGCAGAAAGACTGTGTTTTCTGTCCATTTCAGATCAAACCAGATGTCAATGTTTGTATAATTCAGTTGAATAACGATGCTATCATGTTTGAGATTCTTACAGAATTGAAGTAGTCAGCCTGAAATTCTTAAACAGATTTTTCTCATATATTAGATTTAAAAATCAAAATTATCATCCAGTAATATAAACTTATGTTGTCTCTAAAGCATGAATGAAGGAACCATTAAATCAGCACTGTTTCAAAATTTTCCATGAAGTAAAGGTTGAAGATAATGCCTGTAATATTTGTCCTTGAGGGCCACAGGCATGAAGTTTGCTGGGATGTTTGAGAACACTCAGAACTTTCACTTATTGGAAGGCCTGCTCAATAACAAACTGGGACACTGGATGAGAAAAACATTAAATAAAAGTGAATATTTAAAAAAATATTGGATATATTTTCACCAGAAAATTAATTTGGAGACAGTTTGTGAGAATTATCTATGTCTATTTGAAATTTTGTTTTTCTCTGTGTAAACTTCAGATAAGCTACAATGTACACTGACTTGATAGCTTATCTTTGTTTGTTGGAAATGTTGGTACCTTTCCAAGTAGACAAAATTGTTCTAGCTCTATGTACATATCAGTGACTCAAGTATCCGCATGAATGTACACACCCACCCACAATACTTTTGTTCATAGAGGAAGTTCCCAGAGCCTATACTTACACTGGGTTTTATAGGTGCCATCTTCTTGCATATATCCAGTGACTGTGGTCTTTGAGCACTGGCCATTTTCTCTAAAGATTAAACAGAGAAACCATGGATTATTCTTAATAACTTCTGCATTTATATGAAAGATCTTCATCTGTTACAATGAGCTCAAGGGAGAAATAGTGGTGAAATACAATGTACAGATTGAGTATCAAAGTTTCTATGTACAACTCATTTTTCCGAACGCTTGTTTAGAAAATATCATGCTGCTTTTAATCACACAATTGTGACAAGTGCTGCAACAGCTCTAATTGTTTCCTTATCCAAACTTCAATATCCACTGAAGATGAATCCAATATGCTAAGAGTCTTGTTCTAGTCTACTCATAATATGTTCACAGGTTTATATGCATGTGGCTTAAGTGTTTCTACTTGGAACCTAACACGTACAATTATTTCTATGGCATAGAAATGGTTCTAAGGATTCTATTTCTTTTAGGGCTATTCAGTCTTTAATTGAACACAGTCCTCCAGATGTCAGAGAGAAAAATCTTTGAAACTAGAGCTTCACAGAAAGGGACTGGCTTCTTAGACTTACCTGACCCTTTTGCGGAAGACTTTTTGAGGGCATTATTGATGGAATAATATAAAATGTTCAGCTTTGATCTAAATACTCACACATTCCTATTGACTTATCCAAAATGAGAAACTTAGTGTTTCCTGTTTCTACTATTAGAGCATAGAACTCAACCACAGGCCTCCAAACACAATGATGTCTCAGGAAACACTCACCGATTTGGAGACAGAGTCTAACCTCTCTGTGTGGTAGCCAGAGCTGTACTACCATGAAATAATATAATCACATTGCTAAAGATGAGGAGTTTGATGTCATGACTAGACACAGAAAATTCCCCTGTAAATTTAACAACATAACAGCTGAGAAGAGTAAATATTCTGCTCTGTTCCCATGGCTGGCAATTCACTTACTTGACATAAAATGTGACATCCATTTCAGTACAATGTTCATTACAAGAAAGGTCACGAACATAGAGTCTCAGTTCCCTCCCTTCCTCTATCTTCCCCACATTGTCAGCAGCGATGGCAATGGTCTTCCATTTTCCTGAAATCTGAGAAGACAACAAAGGTCAACAAAGGAAACAAAACAGGAAATTGGAATGTGAGATATTATTCTCATCTGTGGTCCCAGTCCTTGGAAATATGTAAACTTACCAAGAACATCAATCGATAGTATATTGTATATTAGTTCAAGATCATGTTTCTAGAGATGTAGACTGAGACAGGGTAGTATAATGACTCAATTAACCTATTATCTGGACCTGAGACTTGGCAGTCCTGCTCATGCTTTGGCCTCTTGGGCTCTGCAAAGTCAACCCACTCTTTCCTTATTTCATTTGTTTCATCATAGAGAATTCTGATTGGAAAAGTGAACTTGACTGAAAGACAGAAAGCTTCATTCATAAGATAGACTTGCATGGATACTAACTGAATGATGCATCACATCCTCAGACATATGCTACTAAGGAACCTCAGACATATACACAGACCACATGAATTTACCTGAGGATGATGATGAGCCTTGGCCAGACCAAATGCCAAAGCCAGCAGCAGAAACTTTACCATGGTGGTGCCTGCCTTTGTTCTTCTGCAGAAGCTCTACGTAGGTTAGTGCTTGTGAAGGAACAGAACGGACAAATCTCTTATACAGTGAGTTAGAGGGAGTTTCATGGAATCAACCAATGATTCTGCACCACAGCTTACTTCAGTCTTATTTCCTCTTTGGCTCTGCTGAATGGTGTATGATCTCATATCCATAAACTAATGAGATTAGCCTTAAGGTCAGGTTATGTTGGGAAGATTAATTGAGCATTATTTTCAGAAAAAAATGACCAGTCTGTGAAAAATCTTTACATAGTTATTTTGCCCCCTGAACTACGCTGGTTCTCATTGAATGCGTATATGTCATATACAATTCATTTAACCAACATGGCATGCATTTTCAAATACATTCCAAATCTAAGCATAATACAGTGTAGTTCAATAAATGTAATATTGTGACCTGGGCAGTAGGTGCCAGAGGAACCCCACTCCTTGAAGTCAAGATGGTAAAAATTGAAGAGGATTTCCTAGATGGATATTGATACAAGAAGATTTGTAATAGAATCACAGGGTATATATTTGCTGTCAGAAAACAAGTCTCCACAAGATTTTCTAAAATTGTCAATCACTATTGTCATCAAAAGAAAAGATTTCTCTGGGCTCCTTGTTCAATCTGTCTCTTGCACTCCGTATTTTCTCTCTTTCTCTGTCTATGTGTGTATGTGGGTTTCTCTCTCCCAGTCTCTGTGTGTTAGTGTGTATGTGTGTGTGTGTGTGTGTGTGTGTGTGTGTGTGTGTGTGTGTGTGTATGTGTGTGTGTGTGGGGTGGTATATGTGTGCATGTGGGTGTGGGTTTTTTTTTCTTCCCCCATGACTATTTCAAGTCAAGGGCCCACTTTGAATTTACGGCTTCTTTTTGGATACCTTTGATTTTTTTGTGCATTTGTTTATATCCACCATATTTGTTTGTCCCGCACATAAACGCACATAAACTGGGCTTTTCCTGTCTTCTAGAGATTCTGAAAGAGGGGTTGAATCTTGGGACTGTACACTTGTTTCAGAACTATGGAGCATTGATAAGTGGAGGGAAGGAAGAACATTGGCCAGCCATATTCTCTCTTCTGGTGCAGACATTAGAGTCTACGTCTTAGGTCCAGCGATAAGGCCACACATATAGCCTCGATTAAAGTCAGAGGGACACAAGTAAAAATTAATAAATGATACTGTGAAAGGGACTGGTTGGACTGGGGAAATTTGACAAGGTGGATATGGCATCAGATGTAAACTTATCAGAATATTTGGCATAATTGAGAAACTGTCAACATACCCTTTGAAAGAGCATGTTACTTGAAATACCCACGACCACCACCTTTCTCTTTGAAAACTGAGAAAAAGATATTGGTAGAGTACTAAATGAAATTTGAAATTTTGAGAGATTCTTGGCATTCAGCTTCACAGACCTGGCATCATGAGACAAATATACTCTGTCTTCCATGAAACCCCTCCACCCTGTCCCAAGACCCAATCTTCTGTTAGGGACACCCCTAGGATGTGCACATTCTCAAATTTCTCAACATATAACAGTGGATCAGACAGTGACTTCTACTGGCTTCATTTACACTTTTCTGTTATCAGTCAGTAAGCATGAGTAGAGAATCCACTTTATAATTCCATTTCAGACTGATGACATTCTTCTCTTTCATGGCCTTTTCAAAACACGTGGATAATTCACTCACTGTGGTTTTGGAAGAACTCAGCTCCTGTATTTCTTGGTTTGATGCTCAGGATCAATATTAAAAGAGACAGGCAACGGTATGTCTTATTCCATCCACCATTTTGTGACTACTACACCACTGTGCTCTTATATATTTTGATGTATTTGTTATGCTTTCAAATTTGAATTTTATTTTATATATTCAGAAGGAATAGAGTGACTTGTTCCATGAATGTTCCATTTCAATATGTTGATTTGCCTTGGAGCAAATCATTACTCATTTCTAGCAGTTTGTTTTTACTAATGATAGTACAAATTTTGTCATACATAACACATTCTCATTATATGTGCCAATACAAAATAATGCATTTAAACAACTTCTTAATGTATGAACTGTCTACTATGTCTTTGGTGTATACCAATTCAAATATTTAAGTTTTGATGCAATAAACCACTCTCCCTTCTCTACTTCTTTTCTCTCTCACACAAATATATATATACTTCATGGGGAAATGCATACGTTATATCTAAAATGTTTTCTTGTATTCCTTTTTCATGATTTTAAGCCTAATGGAATCTGTTGCCTAAATCATTCCCGAATTTCCTTCTCAAATATGGGAAGTTTTTGGTAAGTAGTTCTGTGTGTTCTGGAAATGACTCTGGGGATTCTCATTACATGTACTCATTTTTCCTGAACAATAAGTATGATCTAAGGAATAACGTTTTTACTCAATTGTTTATTGAAAATCCTCTGCATAAAATATCCACCAGCACTGTGGTCCTGACATTTAAAATAAAGCAGTATTTATTTCTTTTCTCAAATCCATTACCATTTTCAGAATGTAATGTGATATAAAAGAAATATGTGCTCTGCTCAACACACAGAATGGCTTAAAGGTCATCCAAACATTTCAACCTCCATCATTCAGAAATCAATACAGTTAATTGTCAGTTGAGGGACAAATCATGTCAGAGTAACCATCTTCACTCACTGCCTTTGACTAAGGATTCTTCTATCATCAAATTTAATTTTCATCGTCCATCTGGGGAGATGTCAAATTGGCAGTGAATTCTTTTTATTGTATTCACTGTCTTTTGTCATTCCTCCACTGTATGACAGTATTATGCCCCAGACATTCATTGTTGGGGTAAAAGCATGTGTGCATTCTATATTTTCTACCCACTGCTATATCTGATATTCATTAATATCTAAATGTTAGTAAAGTATACCTCTCCTCTCCACATATTTGTAAATTCTCGAGTAAAACATTCATTCATTGATGCTTTTTCTAAGTGAATTTCTGTCCAATGTTCAAGTTCTTGGACTTCAACATTATTGGTTCTTCTAAAGTTTCTTCAGCTACCCTTCTTAATTACATAGATCCATAGTTCAACTGGATATAGCTCTAGTTTATTGGGCAAATGAACAAAGAAATTTTTGATCGCAGATATATGCTCCTACCCAAGAATGAGTTTATGATTAATAATATTTTTACTATTGTGCTAAACAAAACCCTTCTAGATATCCATCTGCCACTCTCTCCTTTGCATTTTCCATTATACAGGTTATTTTTATAAATTTTCCAATTACTACCTCCATTTTGGCCCCACTGTGTTATAAAAGAGACAGAAATTCTTTTAAAAACATACCGAAGCTTAAAGAGTGCATAGTTGAGTCAACCATGAGAGTGTGAATAGTAAATATTCATTACGTTCATTTGAGTGCCAAATCACCTTAGAGTCACCAAACTCAAAAGTTCCCTGTGGCTTTGGCTTCATGATCAATCCTTGGCAATTTCCTTCATCTGTTCAGGTTGAGGTCAAACCAGGACAGTTTTAAATATTTCCTTCTTCCTTTATCTCAATCTTCCTTATGCCTTTAATGCGCCAGGAAATTGGCAGTGTCTTCTCTTGAGTGTGAGTATATATACAAACTTACTTATGGATTTGGTTTTCTAAAAAGTTTTATTGAACACTGAACAAATTCATTCATTTGAATACTCTTGTTGGAATCTATAATCACAAAATGGTCATATTTTATCAAATTTTCACAAGTTTGAAGGTGACTACTATTATTAAACAACTCCTAAATAATAACAGAGAGAGGAGGGGCATATGAAGGGATGATGGAATGTCTATGAAGAAAGTAAAGGAAAAAATATGGGATTTTAACATAATAAAATATATCATAATAAATAATAGGTTTTCACAATTTTAATGTATTTGTTATAAATATAATCTTGTGTTTATTTAATTTGAACCATCTGAAATCCATTTTTTATATCTCTTTCACATTCCCTTGAATTTCACTCTATATTAATCTTATGAGTGACAATCCATAGGGGTTTATTTTGTTCTTGTATTCAGGATTTAACCAAGAATAGAAACTATGAGTTACATATTCACAGAGCAAAAGCACCCAGACTGAGAACATCATCTAAGAACATGCTGTATTAGAGGAGCCTTCACATCCCCCCTGGGTAAACCTTGTACTATGGCTTGTCTAAAAGAAGGAAAGTCCAGGAGAAGCCTGTCATGGCAAGTACTACTTTATATTTACTTTAAATATATTGTTTCAGGTTCATACATCCAACACTGTAAACAATGCACTTCTCCTTACTTTTTCTATTTATTCTTATCACTGTATTTTCTTTTCACAGTATAATTTTAGCAGACACTAGTTACATGAGCCTTAAATTTCTAGAAAGGAGGCTGTTGGGAGTTACTAAATAGAAATTACAAAAGTATAAGAATACTTTAAATGATCTCTAAGACGTGTTATGAAATATAAAGGTAAATTATTCTCAGTAAAGAAAAATAGCATAGTTAATATTGAGAAAATTTAAATAAATCACAGTCGCGTAACATAGGATATTTTTTTCTTCAAGATCCACAAACCTACCTTCCTTAAAAAAATCTTTTATGGGCTCATTTACTCAATTGTAGAGCCTATTGCTTTAGTTATTATTGATAGACACACACACACAAACAAACAAACACACACACACACACACACACACACACACACACACACACACACACACATGAGTGCGTGCACCCGTGCAAGTGCGGCATGGATGTACACACATACAACCTGTAGAGTCCCATTTGAATCTTGAACATATATGGGTTTAGAATTTCCTAGTCTCCATTGACCAACCAATCAGAGTGTTGCTCTTCCCTCAGGGTGGTCAATTTTCCTTTTTCATTATTGTCACACTCACTAGTATTTTGTGGCCATTGTCCATGGCTGGGACGCTATATAAACTTACTCTTCCTTGTAAACATTGTCAATGATATTAACAATTCCCCATCTTGTTCATTCTACAATTTCTAGCAGGGAAAGTTCACAGAAGAATTCTTATTATTCTGGCTATTAGTATCTTTCCACTCTCTCTTCAGAGATGTGGTCCCATATCCACTCTCTCTTCAGAGATGGTCCCATATCCACAGATGCAGTATCTGATAAGAATGTTTATACATTGGTCCCTGGTGTCCACAATCTGTTGGTCTCTACCATATGTTCAGCTGTGTGGGCTTCATTTGCTATAAAGAGATGATATTTTTTCAAGAAGGAATTTTTACCTACAATTATCTCTGGCTATAAAGATTCGATTAAGAGTATAGGAAGGAATTGTGCTGATCTAACCAAGTCATAACAATATATACTTTTCTAAAATTTGTAACCCCACTAACCCTGGACACTTGGCAATGCATACAATACCAGGAATGATTTTCCTTGTTTGAGTTGTTCTTAAGTCCAATCAAAAAAATATTAGTTGCCACCAACCCATGAGTGTCACTTTCTGAAACCTGTGTCTAACCATGGCTCTAATGACATTCTTCATAGGTGTTTAATCTGGGTAGGGTTGAATGTTTCCTTCCCTTGACATTCTAAACAGTATATTCTAGAACAAAGGGACTAAAGTAACAAAGAAAAATTAATACCATACATTGAGTTAGAAATATATGAATGAGGTCTGTGTCCTAACTGTGGAGTAACTTTAACCATAGGGGCCCACCAACAACATCTGAGATTATGCGTAGAGGGGAAAATTCAAAGCAGAAACATAGGGAATATTTTCAATACAATCATGAATGAAAATAATAAGCCCTATGGAAAGATACACCTATGCATGTTCATATGGCCTATATAGCTCCACATAGACCAGGACAGAAAATAAGCTCCATATAAAATAAGTAGCTACAATAGTTTAAATATTAAACCCCAGAAGAAGTAATGGTACTGTTCATAGAGCAGGCAACCATATCCTGTAATTACACTGGGTTTGGTAGGTGCCATTTTCTTGTTTATACCTAGAGACTGTGGTTTGAGCATTGGTTGGTTGCACTAAAAAAATTTTTAAAAAGGGGAAACATGGTATTCTAATTAACCTTTTAATTCTTATTGAACTTAAGGGAGTAATAGTGTCTGTGAAGAGTGTACTTTTCTGTGACTATAGTATCTATGGGTAGCTCAGTCTTTTAATACTTTTTAAGAAAATCTTTCTTTCTCTCTCTCTCTCTCTCTTTCTGTGTGTGTGTGTGTGTGTGTGTGTGTGTGTGTGTGTGTGTGTGTTTGTGTGTGTCTATGTCGGTGTGTTTTTTTGTGTGTGCATTGTTTGTGTATGTTTCTCAATATCTGTATGTTTCTGAGGGTACATGAGCTTGTGTCTGTTTCTATGTGACAGTGTATTTGAGAGTGTGTTTTCTATGATGGTATTGAGATCTCAAGGGCATCTTGACTAGACTGTCTCTTATTTATACTATGTGTTTAAAACTTCTCAGGTTTCCTATATACTCAAGAACAGCTAGCTTGTTTGCTTATACTGTACATAAACTAGCCATTTCCTGTTTGTTGGAGGATCTATAAGAGAACATGTCTCGTGGGATTATACCCTTTATGTGAAAGAGAGGCTATTGATAGGTTGAGGGTAGAAAAAATATTCTGCCCTATTCTGTCTACTTGTGAGACCTTAAGTACCCCAACGTTAGTTCCAAATCTAAGAATAGGCATATAGCTCAGGTTAAACTCCTAGGGCCACCAATCTCCAGAAAAATACAGCTCTAGGGACATCCAATAGGCCAAACCAGTTGCAAGCAGAACAAAAAGAATGGAAGAGATGGAAGAGATAATATCTGGAGTGAAAGATCCAATAATGGTAATAGATACGTCAGTTAAAGAACACTAACACCAAAAACCTCCTAACATACAATGCTCAAGAAATTTCAGATACCATGAAAAGATCAAAACTGAGAGCAATTGAAATCAAAGAAAGAAAAGAATACCAGCTCCAAGGCACAGAAAATATATTTAACAAAATCATGGAAGAAATCACTGTAGGGGAATAAACAATATTTTTCAAGACAAAACCAGATTTAAATAACATCTATCCAAAATCCAGCTATACAAAAAGCACTAGAGGGAAAAATCCAACCTAAGGAAACCAGATATACCATTGAAGCCACATATAATCAAAAATCCCACAGAGGAAAACCCCAAAGAAGGGAAATGCAGAAAAGCTACCACAAAACAACAGGAAATAACAATCATTAGTCATTAACTTCCCTGAATATCAAGGGACTCATTTCACCTTTTCAAAGACCCACCCTAACAAGATGGACACAAAACCAGAACCCATCCTTCTGTTGCATAGAAGAAACACACTGCAGTATCAAAGACAGACACAGGGTCGCAGTGAAGGGTTGGGAAAAGCCTTTCCAATCAAAGGGTCCTAAGAAACAAGCTTGTGTAGCCATGCTAATAGCCAACAAAATAAACATCAAACTAAAATCAATCCAAAGAAACCAGGACAGACCTGACTTATTTATCTCAGGAAGAATCCACCAAGATCAAGTCAAAAACCGGAATATATATGCCCCAAACACAAGGGCACCTACATATATAAAATATATACTACTAAAGCTTAAAGCTCTCATCAAACATGACACACTAACAGTGGGAGACTTCAGTTGTTTAAATGCATTATTTTGTATTGGCACATATAATGAGAATGTGTTATGTATGACAAAATTTGTACTATCATTAGTAAAAACAAACTGCTAGAAATGAGTAATGATTTGCTCCAAGGCAAATCAACATATTGAAATGGAACATTCATGGAACAAGTCACTCTATTCCTTCTGAATATATAAAATAAAATTCAAATTTGAAAGCATAACAAATACATCAAAATATATAAGAGCACAGTGGTGTAGTAGTCACAAAATGGTGGATGGAATAAGACATACCGTTGCCTGTCTCTTTTAATATTGATCCTGAGCATCAAACCAAGAAATACAGGAGCTGAGTTCTTCCAAAACCACAGTGAGTGAATTATCCACGTGTTTTGAAAAGGCCATGAAAGAGAAGAATGTCATCAGTCTGAAATGGAATTATAAAGTGGATTCTCTACTCATGCTTACTGACTGATAACAGAAAAGTGTAAATGAAGCCAGTAGAAGTCACTGTCTGATCCACTGTTATATGTTGAGAAATTTGAGAATGTGCACATCCTAGGGGTGTCCCTAACAGAAGATTGGGTCTTGGGACAGGGTGGAGGGGTTTCATGGAAGACAGAGTATATTTGTCTCATGATGCCAGGTCTGTGAAGCTGAATGCCAAGAATCTCTCAAAATTTCAAATTTCATTTAGTACTCTACCAATATCTTTTTCTCAGTTTTCAAAGAGAAAGGTGGTGGTCGTGGGTATTTCAAGTAACATGCTCTTTCAAAGGGTATGTTGACAGTTTCTCAATTATGCCAAATATTCTGATAAGTTTACATCTGATGCCATATCCACCTTGTCAAATTTCCCCAGTCCAACCAGTCCCTTTCACAGTATCATTTATTAATTTTTACTTGTGTCCCTCTGACTTTAATCGAGGCTATATGTGTGGCCTTATCGCTGGACCTAAGACGTAGACTCTAATGTCTGCACCAGAAGAGAGAATATGGCTGGCCAATGTTCTTCCTTCCCTCCACTTATCAATGCTCCATAGTTCTGAAACAAGTGTACAGTCCCAAGATTCAACCCCTCTTTCAGAATCTCTAGAAGACAGGAAAAGCCCAGTTTATGTGCGTTTATGTGCGGGACAAACAAATATGGTGGATATAAACAAATGCACAAAAAAATCAAAGGTATCCAAAAAGAAGCCGTAAATTCAAAGTGGGCCCTTGACTTGAAATAGTCATGGGGGAAGAAAAAAAAACCCACACCCACATGCACACATATACCACCCCACACACACACACATACACACACACACACACACACACACACACACACACACACACACACACATACACACTAACACACAGAGACTGGGAGAGAGAAACCCACATACACACATAGACAGAGAAAGAGAGAAAATACGGAGTGCAAGAGACAGATTGAACAAGGAGCCCAGAGAAATCTTTTCTTTTGATGACAATAGTGATTGACAATTTTAGAAAATCTTGTGGAGACTTGTTTTCTGACAGCAAATATATACCCTGTGATTCTATTACAAATCTTCTTGTATCAATATCCATCTAGGAAATCCTCTTCAATTTTTACCATCTTGACTTCAAGGAGTGGGGTTCCTCTGGCACCTACTGCCCAGGTCACAATATTACATTTATTGAACTACACTGTATTATGCTTAGATTTGGAATGTATTTGAAAATGCATGCCATGTTGGTTAAATGAATTGTATATGACATATACGCATTCAATGAGAACCAGCGTAGTTCAGGGGGCAAAATAACTATGTAAAGATTTTTCACAGACTGGTCATTTTTTTCTGAAAATAATGCTCAATTAATCTTCCCAACATAACCTGACCTTAAGGCTAATCTCATTAGTTTATGGATATGAGATCATACACCATTCAGCAGAGCCAAAGAGGAAATAAGACTGAAGTAAGCTGTGGTGCAGAATCATTGGTTGATTCCATGAAACTCCCTCTAACTCACTGTATAAGAGATTTGTCCGTTCTGTTCCTTCACAAGCACTAACCTACGTAGAGCTTCTGCAGAAGAACAAAGGCAGGCACCACCATGGTAAAGTTTCTGCTGCTGGCTTTGGCATTTGGTCTGGCCAAGGCTCATCATCATCCTCAGGTAAATTCATGTGGTCTGTGTATATGTCTGAGGTTCCTTAGTAGCATATGTCTGAGGATGTGATGCATCATTCAGTTAGTATCCATGCAAGTCTATCTTATGAATGAAGCTTTCTGTCTTTCAGTCAAGTTCACTTTTCCAATCAGAATTCTCTATGATGAAACAAATGAAATAAGGAAAGAGTGGGTTGACTTTGCAGAGCCCAAGAGGCCAAAGCATGAGCAGGACTGCCAAGTCTCAGGTCCAGATAATAGGTTAATTGAGTCATTATACTACCCTGTCTCAGTCTACATCTCTAGAAACATGATCTTGAACTAATATACAATATACTATCGATTGATGTTCTTGGTAAGTTTACATATTTCCAAGGACTGGGACCACAGATGAGAATAATATCTCACATTCCAATTTCCTGTTTTGTTTCCTTTGTTGACCTTTGTTGTCTTCTCAGATTTCAGGAAAATGGAAGACCATTGCCATCGCTGCTGACAATGTGGGGAAGATAGAGGAAGGGAGGGAACTGAGACTCTATGTTCGTGACCTTTCTTGTAATGAACATTGTACTGAAATGGATGTCACATTTTATGTCAAGTAAGTGAATTGCCAGCCATGGGAACAGAGCAGAATATTTACTCTTCTCAGCTGTTATGTTGTTAAATTTACAGGGGAATTTTCTGTGTCTAGTCATGACATCAAACTCCTCATCTTTAGCAATGTGATTATATTATTTCATGGTAGTACAGCTCTGGCTACCACACAGAGAGGTTAGACTCTGTCTCCAAATCGGTGAGTGTTTCCTGAGACATCATTGTGTTTGGAGGCCTGTGGTTGAGTTCTATGCTCTAATAGTAGAAACAGGAAACACTAAGTTTCTCATTTTGGATAAGTCAATAGGAATGTGTGAGTATTTAGATCAAAGCTGAACATTTTATATTATTCCATCAATAATGCCCTCAAAAAGTCTTCCGCAAAAGGGTCAGGTAAGTCTAAGAAGCCAGTCCCTTTCTGTGAAGCTCTAGTTTCAAAGATTTTTCTCTCTGACATCTGGAGGACTGTGTTCAATTAAAGACTGAATAGCCCTAAAAGAAATAGAATCCTTAGAACCATTTCTATGCCATAGAAATAATTGTACGTGTTAGGTTCCAAGTAGAAACACTTAAGCCACATGCATATAAACCTGTGAACATATTATGAGTAGACTAGAACAAGACTCTTAGCATATTGGATTCATCTTCAGTGGATATTGAAGTTTGGATAAGGAAACAATTAGAGCTGTTGCAGCACTTGTCACAATTGTGTGATTAAAAGCAGCATGATATTTTCTAAACAAGCGTTCGGAAAAATGAGTTGTACATAGAAACTTTGATACTCAATCTGTACATTGTATTTCACCACTATTTCTCCCTTGAGCTCATTGTAACAGATGAAGATCTTTCATATAAATGCAGAAGTTATTAAGAATAATCCATGGTTTCTCTGTTTAATCTTTAGAGAAAATGGCCAGTGCTCAAAGACCACAGTCACTGGATATATGCAAGAAGATGGCACCTATAAAACCCAGTGTAAGTATAGGCTCTGGGAACTTCCTCTATGAACAAAAGTATTGTGGGTGGGTGTGTACATTCATGCGGATACTTGAGTCACTGATATGTACATAGAGCTAGAACAATTTTGTCTACTTGGAAAGGTACCAACATTTCCAACAAACAAAGATAAGCTATCAAGTCAGTGTACATTGTAGCTTATCTGAAGTTTACACAGAGAAAAACAAAATTTCAAATAGACATAGATAATTCTCACAAACTGTCTCCAAATTAATTTTCTGGTGAAAATATATCCAATATTTTTTTAAATATTCACTTTTATTTAATGTTTTTCTCATCCAGTGTCCCAGTTTGTTATTGAGCAGGCCTTCCAATAAGTGAAAGTTCTGAGTGTTATCAAACATCCCAGCAAACTTCATGCCTGTGGCCCTCAAGGACAAATATTACAGGCATTATCTTCAACCTTTACTTCATGGAAAATTTTGAAACAGTGCTGATTTAATGGTTCCTTCATTCATGCTTTAGAGACAACATAAGTTTATATTACTGGATGATAATTTTGATTTTTAAATCTAATATATGAGAAAAATCTGTTTAAGAATTTCAGGCTGACTACTTCAATTCTGTAAGAATCTCAAACATGATAGCATCGTTATTCAACTGAATTATACAAACATTGACATCTGGTTTGATCTGAAATGGACAGAAAACACAGTCTTTCTGCCAAGGCTAAAGCTTTCTTAACATGGATATTAACATCCTGTAGTAGAAAATGACCAGATCCTGAAAACCTTTTAATATTTTGAACCACATTTAACAGTTAGTGTCAGTAATTGAAACACACACACACACACACACACACACACACACACACACACACAAAGAGAGAGAGAGAGATTAACACAGAATATGAATGTCTTTAAACTCAAATGTTCATCTTTCCATCTTTTCCATCATCAATGGTACAAGACTTTTATGCATAGTACTAACTAGTACAGTTTTTTTTTCTCAAATATATACACTTTCCAATCAAGGGGAAATGTCTGGACTTAGGATTTACTTGCAGTTTTGAAAAGCTGGAATGTTTGCTCAATGCATTATGATCAGATATGTGAAATCTATGAGTAGACCAATAGCTTTGTACATGTGTGTTAATTGATAGTAAATAAGAAATTCTTGTTTGATTCAAGATCTGTAGTTATGTTGAACGAATGGGTGACATCAAACACAGTAGAAAAATGAGTAACAATGAGTTTTGAAATAATTCTATTTTTACAGTTGAAGGCGATAACAATTTTCAACCTGTGCGTGTGACAGCAGAGCACATAGTCTTTCTCAGTAAGAATGTGGATAGATCCGGCATGGAAACAAAGCTGATTTTTGTTGTTGGTAAGAATGGTAGTGGATTCTTTACAATAGTTTTAAAACTATCACTCTCCAAATGAGGATTCAGTCAGATTCACACCCTCCACCCCCCTCCCCTGTCCAAATACACTATGACGGGTTTTTCAAACTCATGACAACTAAATGACAAACAATTATGTGGACCAACTCTTACATCATATTGTAATTTGAGTACCATGGTCATTGAAGACTAGGGACAATGTGGGAGGTTATCAGAAGAAGGGTTTATATTCATGTTTCCTCACAGGAAAGAATAGGGCAAATGTTCTTATCTCAAAGTTCAGACCATTTTGAGTGTCATTTGATCAAGTGTGTATTAGGTTAACACATAAACTCTTGAGTATAGATTCCAGAGAAATGTGAAGCATCCATTGAGAGCAATTTATGGTATATTTTTGATAGGATTGAGATGAGTGGATTCTCTAGAGGCTTACGTTATTTTTATTTTTGATGCATCATGTAACCCTGAAATGTTATGTCATACCACCACTTACGCTACGCTAAATGCTTTCTTGGTACTTGGCAAAGATTATTAATGATTTTATCCACCTTCCCATTGTAGATGAATTTGGAGAAGTTTGGATTTTCCATTGCATATCTTGGTGGGGCAATAAGGAATCAATGTAAATTGTGCATAATTCTATTGAATATGTCTCTGACATTGTCACTCTAAAATGTAGGAAAGGGTGAGCCTTTGACTTCTGAACAACATGAGAAACTTGAGGCATTTTCAGAGGAACAGGGCATTCCAGCAGAAAACATCCAAGATGTTCTGGCTACAGGTAACCTTAATGTATTTTAATGAAAGAATTTATGAATAAACATATAGTTATGTATATGGATGCATACTAATATATGCAGGTGCATATACATACTGAATCTATCTACCCATCCTTCTATCTACACAAAAGAACTTTGATTCAGATAATACCTATTTATATGCTACCTTTCAGTTGTTATTTATAACAATGACCTTCTTATATTCTTGTGGTAATATTTCTATCAGTCCTTACCCCATCCATGTTCTTTTACAGATACATGTCCTATGTAAAGACCTTCTGTGGGTGAGTATAAACAGAAGTCATGCTCCTCTTGTTATTTGCATGGGTTTTTGCTTACTGTATAAACATTTAGATGTAAATATGTGACAAACTATAAATTGATCTCATAAGTAGGCAAAATCAAGACAGAATATGATTGGTCATTTAAAACTGAAAATCTTACAGTGAGCAAAATAAAAAGTAGAATACTTTTGTTTATGAAACAATATAAAGAACTTTTATCTTATCCTGAGTTACCAATATTTTTATGTTGAGGAAAATTATATCAAGAGAATGTGTCTCATCATTTTAAAAACCTTACCTTACTTACAAATTTGAAATATTATTTGTCACAGATATGGTGCAGGCATGTTGAACATTTCCATATATTCTCTGAAAGTTTTCAATCTAAATTTTCACATGGTGCTGCAGTGCTCTTATGGCATCCAAAGCTTAAAATGCTGGTGATTTTTAGGAAGGGAACTGATTGTGTATGATGCTTTCTTTATACACTGTATTGTTCATTTTAACTTTGTATTCATGGACATTCAAAGCTGAATTCTTTCCTGTCTAACCATGTCTTAATTTTTGCTTTCATGTTTTCACAGATGTCAACAGGATAAGAATTAAGCATCGTATCCTCTTGACCGTGGAATCAGTATCACAAATAATTAATTACCATTTCTTTCTAAATGTATTTTCTCCTCTCCTGTGAAGTCGGGACACCACATACCAAATTCCTGTCTTGCCTTTCCTTCCCCAACTTATGATCTCTGAGTGTTCTTACTTACGTAAATGATTAAATAAAGTGTTTCAAATGCAACAAGGACCACTGTAAAAAGAATTTTGTTCAAAAGGCACATAAATATTTACTAAGGTGATTATAACAGTCACTCTGGTGCAACACATAATATCTGGATTACTGAAAGCTATTGTAACTATTGAAGATGTCATAATTCTTGGATAGTTATTTGCACGGATACTGAAGAAGTAAATTTCACATTTGGTTTTCAGTTAATTTCTATTATAAATTGATATTTTCTGGTGAATGGAGTTCAGGCTCTAAATGTTTTCAACTAGTAAACTCTATGAGCCTGCCTCCATGTTCCCATGTACATTAACACACACACACACACACACACACACACACACACACACACACACACACACAGTTGTGTGTTTCAATAAATCAAAGCAAAGTGCTACAAATTTGAGTGGGTGAATGCATAAAAGTTGTTTAAGTTATGGTAGGTTGGTGGAACTTGAGGAAAGAGAAGATGAGATGAAGAATGTTACTTGACTGTGTTTCACTTGATCATTTTCATATTGGCTGTGCTATTTATCTTTTTGTTGAGAATTATTTATCTTTATGTCCTTACATATCTTAAAGTGTTTAAGATATTCTCATTACTGTGCGTTCATATTTACAGCTGAGTAACTCCCAACAGCACCTTTCCTCACGACTATGGCTCAGGAAGCTAGTGTCTGACAAATTTATTTTTGAAACAGAGACAAGAAAACATAAAAGAAAGTAAGGAGAGGAAAATGGTTTGCAGTGTTGGACAGTTGACCCTAAGGCAAACAATCCAAAATAAAGGACAAGTAGCTTCCTGTGTATACATTTCTTGTCAATGTATTTCCTGGAGTTTTCTCCTTCTAGGAGGAGTCAAGGCGCTTAGAATACAGGCTATCCTTAGATAAGGATCTGATTCTTGGTGCTTTTACTCTGTGACCATTGAATTCACAGTTCCTACTCTTCGTTAATCCTACATACAAGATCAAAATAATCCCCTAAGACACTTTGCAAATTAGATTAATATGCAATAAAAATCAAGAGAATGTGAAAGTAATGAAAAAATAGATTGCAGACTGCTCAAAATAAACAAAGCATTATACTTATGAAACCATTCATTTAAATGGTGAAATATTATTTCTTTAAGTTTAAAGCATTATATTATAGTCACATCATTTGTTCCTTATCTTTCAACCAAACCATTTTCCTCTCCTCTCGCTGTCATTTTTCATGATTCTTTAACAGTTAATAGTCATCAACTTCAAAATTTAAGAAACTGGTTGAAATATTATGATTGTTTTGTGAGTATTGATTCCAATAGTGAAATTCAAATGAACTAATTTGTTTAGAGTTTCTTAATGCTTTTTGAAAAACCAGATCCATAACTAAGTTTCTGCACATGCCTATACTCAAATAAAAGACACAGGCAATTTCCTGGCACATTAATGCCACAAGGAAGATTAAGATGAAGGAAGTAGGGAAGACTCAAAACTGCCCCGATTTGACCTCAACTTGAATAGATAAGTCAAATTTCCTACGATTGAACAAAAAGCTAAAGCCACAAGGAACTGTTCAGGTTGGAAACTTTGAGGGGATTTGTCACTCAACTGAAAATGATATTTACTTTTCAAACTCTCATGGTTTATTCAACTTTTTAATGAATTCATGTCTCTTTTATAACACAATGGGGCCAATATAGAGACATTTATTTGGAAATTTTAAAATACATTACATAATGAAAAATGTAGAGTATTGTCAATGGATATCTAGAAGGATTTTTGATAAACAAGGAAAATTATTTTAAAACACAAACACATTTCTTGAGGGGACTGAATATCTGCAATCAAAACATTTCTCCAACGCACTGGAGCTGTGTCCAGGTGAAGTATAGATATATGTATTTAAGAAGGAAAATGGAAGAATCTTTGGAAGAAATGATCATATCAAAGTCTAAATATGAGGACACTGGAGTGTTTCCATCTCACTTTATTAACATTTAGATGTTAGGGACAATGAGACATAACAATACAGTAGCAAATAGAGGATACATTTGCTTTTACACCTACACGGAGTGTGGGAATGTGCAAGGCTTGTTCCTTCCATACATAGGATAAAAGATGATAAAGAAGAAAATAATAAAGTAGATCTCCTTAGAACTGAAATCACCCTGAATGAATGTTGATAACTGAATTTGATGATAGAGGAATCCTAAGCCAAAGGTAATGCTTGAGGTTGGGTACTCTGAGATGAAATAGATTGTGTGTACTGAACATAAAGGACAAATCTATTATCATGTAGCAGGGTCCAAATGTCGTTATATTTGGGAATATTAAAAAAAAAACTATTTCATTAAAAAGCCAAGGTGCATATTGCTTATGGACATTCTTTGCAGAAGGTTTTTTCATGCACATTTTAATGATAAATTTACTCCTTACAACCTATTTATTGCTCAGGAAAATGAACGTATGTAATCAGAATCTTCTGAGTTGTTTTCCATAGTACACAGAACTACATCCAGAAAAATGTGAGATTGCTATAGTTAAGAGGCAAAGCTCAAAAGTTTTAGGAGAACTGACCACATTAAGCTTGGTAATGTTGGATGTAGGATACAGAAAATGTTTTAGAAAAAAATCATCACTGAATTTCTTCATTGATTGCTCTATGAAGAAGAGAGATAGAGAAAGAGATAGAGAGATGGCATCTAGGTTGTTTCAGGTTCATGATAACACAAATAATGATGCTATGAATCATAGTTGAGATAATGCATTTGGGGTATGAATGTGCATCCTTTGGGTATATGCCCAATAGTGGTGTTGGTGGATCATTGGGGAGAATGATTCCCAGTTTTCTGAGAAACCTCCAGAGTGGCTGTACAAGTTTACACTCCCACCAACAATGGAAGAGTGTTCCCCTTCCACTGCATCCTCTCCAGTGTAGATTGTCACCTGTGTTTTTGATCTCAGCCTTTCTGACAGGTGTAAGTTGCTATTTCATACTTATTTTGATTTGCTTTTCTCTGATGGCTAAAGATGTTGATCAATTCTTTAAGCCCCTGTTCAGTCATTTGTAATTCTTCTGTTGAGAATCCCCTGTTAACTCTGAATCCCATTTTTAATTGGGTTATTTAAGTTTGGGGATCTAGTTACTTCAGTTCTCTATACATTTTACAATCCAGTCCTCTTTCAGATATAGGGTGGATGAGGATCTTTTCCAGTTCTTTAGGCTGTCGTTTTGTCTTATTGACTGTGTCCTTTGTCTTATGGTTGCTTCTCAGTTTCAGAAGGACCCACTTATCGATTTCTGTTCTCAGTGTCTGTGCTACTGGTATCATATTTAGGAAATGGTCACCCGTGCTAATGTGTTGGAGGGTATTTTCCACTTTCTTTTCTATCAAGTCCAGTGTAGTGTAGCTGGATTTATGTTGTTCTTTGATCCGCTTGACTTTATGTTTTGTGCAGGCTCATAGGTTTGTCTATTTTCATTCTTCTACATATTATTATCCAGTTATGCCAACGCCATTTGTTGAGATACTATCTTTTTCACAATGCATATTTTTGGCCTCTTTGTCCAAAATCAGGTGTTCCTAGGTGTGTGGGTTAATGTCAGGGTCTTTGATTTGATTCCATTGATCTACATGTCTGTTTTTGTGCCAGTACTGGGTTGTTTTTAATACTCTAGCTCTATAGTATAATTTAAAGTCAGGGATTGTGATTCCTCCTGACATTCTTTTATTGAGCAGGATTGTTTTTGGCAATCCTGGTTTTTCTGTTATTCCATATGAAGTTGAGTATTGTTCTTTCACGGTCTGCAAAAATTGTGTTGGGATTTTCATGGGGATGCATGGAATCTGTAGATTTCTTTTGGTAAAATTGCCACTTTTACTCTGTTGAACCTACCTTTCCTGGATCAAGGGAGATCTTTCTATTTTCTGATATCCTATTCAATTTCCTTCTTCAGCGACTTAAAGATTTGTCCAACAGGTCTGCTCTTTCTTTGGTTAGATTTACACTAAGATATCTAATGCTATTTGCAGCTACTATAAAGGGTTATGTTTCCCTATTTTTCTTTTTCAACCCTTTTATCCCCAGTATATAGAAGAGCTATTTTTTTTTATTAATCTTGTACCTTGTGACCTTGCAGAAGGTGTTTATCAGCTGTAGGTGTTCTCTGTAGAATTTTGGTGGTCACTTATGCATGTGATCATATCATCTGAATATAGAGAACATTTAACTTCTTCCTTTCCAATTTATATCCCCCTTAATAGCCTTTTGTTCTCTTATTGCTTTATCTTAAACTACAAGAACTAGATTGAATAGATAAAGGGATAGAGGCCAGGCTTGTTTTCTTCCTGATTTTAGAGGGATGGTTGCTTTGAGTATTTCTCTGTTTATTTTTAAAATGGCTGTTAGTTTGCTGTATATCACCTTTATTAAATTTGTCTTTTCCATGTATTCCTGATCTCTCCAGTACTTTTATCATGAAGGTTTGTAGAATTTTATGAAAGGATTTTTCAGCATTTACGCAGATGATCATGTGGGTTTTTTTTTTTCAATTTTTGTATATGTTCGATGGTATTCACATTTTTTCATATTTTGAACTATTACTGCATTTCTGGGATGAAGCCTTCTTGATCATCATGGATAATTTTTTGATATGTTTTTGGATTTGGCTTGATAGAATTTTATTGAGTAGTTGCGTCAATTTTCACGAGGGACATGGTTTTATAATTCTCTTTCTTCATTGCGTCTTTGGTTTCCTTGGGAATCAGGGTGATTTGGCCTCATAAACAAAAGTTTGGCAATGTTACTTCAATTTCTATTGTGTGAACCAGTTTGAGCAGTATTGGTATTAGTTGCTCTTTGAATGTCTGGTAGAATTTTGCATTGAATCCATCTGGTCCTGGGCTTTGTTTACTTGGGAGTCTTTTAACAACAGCTTGAATTTCCTGTGGGCTTATAGGTCTGTTTAAGTTATTAATCTTAACTGTATTTAAGGTTGGTAAGTTTTACCTGTCCAGATCGCTGTCCATTTCTTTAAGGTTTTCCATTTTAGTGGAGTATAGATTTTCAAAGTATGACCTGGTAATTCTCTCCATTTCCAGGGTGTCTGTTGTTATTCCTCCCTTTTCATTTCTGATTCTGTTCATTTGAATATCCTCTCTCTGGTTCTTGGTTAGTCTGGATAAGTGTTTATCTCTTTTGTTGACTTTCTCAAAGAACCAACTCTTTAATTCATTGCTTTTTTGTCTTGTTCTCTTTGTTTCTATTGTATTGATTTCAGCTCTAAGTTTGATTATTTCCTGCCTTTTGGGCACTTCTAGGCAAGCTTGATTCTAATTGTTCTAAAGCCTGCAGCTGTGCTATTAGGTCTCTTGTGTGACATTTCTTTAGGTTTTTCATATAGGCATCTAGTGCTGTGAGTTTTCTTCTTTACACTGCTTTCATTGTGGTCTATATATCTGGGTATGTTGTGGTTTCATTTTCATTATATTCTTGGATGTCTTTGATTTCTTAATTTCTTCGTTGACCCACAGGTGGTTCAAAAGTTCAGTTTCCATATGTAGCCTTTCTGTGTTTTTGTTGTTGTTGTTGTTGTTGTTGAAATCTAGCTTTAGACCATGCTAGTCTGATATGATACAAGGAGTTATTTCCATATTTTTGTATCTATCAGTATTTGCCTTATGACTGTGTATGTGGCCAGTTTTAGAGAAAGTTCCATGGGGTCCTTAGAAATATGCATATTCCTTTGTGTTTGGGTGGAAGGTTCTCTATATATCTATTAAGATCACTATGGTCATAATAACCTTTAGATCCCTTATTTCCCTGTTGAGTTTCTGTTTTCTTGACCTATCCATGGGTAAAGTGGGGTACTGAAGTCTCCTACTGTTAGTGTGTCAGGTTTGATGAGAGCTTTAATCTTTAGTAGTATATATTTTATATATGTAGGTGCCCTTGTGTTTGGGGCATATATATTCCGGTTTTTGACTTGATCTTGGTGGATTCTTCCTGAGATAAATAAGTCAGGTCTGTCCTGGTTTCTTTGGATTGATTTTAGTTTGATGTTTATTTTGTTGGCTATTAGCATGGCTACACAAGCTTGTTTCTTAGGACCCTTTGATTGGAAAGGCTTTTCCCAACCCTTCACTGCGACCCTGTGTCTGTCTTTGATACTGCAGTGTGTTTCTTCTATGCAACAGAAGGATGGGTTCTGGTTTTGTGTCCATCTTGTTAGGGTGGGTCTTTGAAAAGGTGAAATGAGTCCCTTGATATTCAGGGAAGTTAATGACTAATGATTGTTATTTCCTGTTGTTTTGTGGTAGCTTTTCTGCATTTCCCTTCTTTGGGGTTTTCCTCTGTGGGATTTTTGATTATATGTGGCTTCAATGGTATATCTGGTTTCCTTAGGTTGGATTTTTCCCTCTAGTGCTTTTTGTATAGCTGGATTTTGGATAGATGTTATTTAAATCTGGTTTTGTCTTGAAAAATATTGTTTATTCCCCTACAGTGATTTCTTCCATGATTTTGTTAAATATATTTTCTGTGCCTTGGAGCTGGTATTCTTTTCTTTCTTTGATTTCAATTGCTCTCAGTTTTGATCTTTTCATGGTATCTGAAATTTCTTGAGCATTGTATGTTAGGAGGTTTTTGGTGTTAGTGTTCTTTAACTGACGTATCTATTACCATTATTGGATCTTTCACTCCAGATATTATCTCTTCCATCTCTTCCATTCTTTTTGTTCTGCTTGCAACTGGTTTGGCCTATTGGATGTCCCTAGAGCTGTATTTTTCTGGAGATTGGTGGCCCTAGGAGTTTAACCTGAGCTATATGCCTATTCTTAGATTTGGAACTAACGTTGGGGTACTTAAGGTCTCACAAGTAGACAGAATAGGGCAGAATATTTTTTCTACCCTCAACCTATCAATAGTCTCTCTTTCACATAAAGGGTATAATCCCACGAGACATGTTCTCTTATAGATCCTCCAACAAACAGGAAATGGCTAGTTTATGTACAGTATAAGCAAACAAGCTAGCTGTTCATGAGTATATAGGAAACCTGAGAAGTTTTAAACACATAGTATAAATAAGAGACAGTCTAGTCAAGATGCCCTTGAGATCTCAATACCATCATAGAAAACACACTCTCAAATACACTGTCACATAGAAACAGACACAAGCTCATGTACCCTCAGAAACATACAGATATTGAGAAACATACACAAACAATGCACACACAAAAAAACACACCGACATAGACACACACAAACACACACACACACACACACACACACACACACACACACACACAGAAAGAGAGAGAGAGAGAGAGAAAGAAAGATTTTCTTAAAAAGTATTAAAAGACTGAGCTACCCATAGATACTATAGTCACAGAAAAGTACACTCTTCACAGACACTATTACTCCCTTAAGTTCAATAAGAATTAAAAGGTTAATTAGAATACCATGTTTCCCCTTTTTAAAAATTTTTTTAGTGCAACCAACCAATGCTCAAACCACAGTCTCTAGGTATAAACAAGAAAATGGCACCTACCAAACTCAGTGTAATTACAGGATATGGTTGCCTGCTCTATGAACAGTACCATTACTTCTTCTGGGGTTTAATATTTAAACTATTGTAGCTACTTATTTTATATGGAGCTTATTTTCTGTCCTGGTCTATGTGGAGCTATATAGGCCATATGAACATGCATAGGTGTATCTTTCCATAGGGCTTATTATTTTCATTCATGATTGTATTGAAAATATTCCCTATGTTTCTGCTTTGAATTTTCCCCTCTACGCATAATCTCAGATGTTGTTGGTGGGCCCCTATGGTTAAAGTTACTCCACAGTTAGGACACAGACCTCATTCATATATTTCTAACTCAATGTATGGTATTAATTTTTCTTTGTTACTTTAGTCCCTTTGTTCTAGAATATACTGTTTAGAATGTCAAGGGAAGGAAACATTCAACCCTACCCAGATTAAACACCTATGAAGAATGTCATTAGAGCCATGGTTAGACACAGGTTTCAGAAAGTGACACTCATGGGTTGGTGGCAACTAATATTTTTTTGATTGGACTTAAGAACAACTCAAACAAGGGAAATCATTCCTGGTATTGTATGCATTGCCAAGTGTCCAGGGTTAGTGGGGTTACAAATTTTAGAAAAGTATATATTGTTATGACTTGGTTAGATCAGCACAATTCCTTCCTATACTCTTAATCGAATCTTTATAGCCAGAGATAATTGTAGGTAAAAATTCCTTCTTGAAAAAATATCATCTCTTTATAGCAAATGAAGCCCACACAGCTGAACATATGGTAGAGACCAACAGATTGTGGACACCAGGGACCAATGTATAAACATTCTTATCAGATACTGCATCTGTGGATATGGGACCATCTCTGAAGAGAGAGTGGATATGGGACCACATCTCTGAAGAGAGAGTGGAAAGATACTAATGGCCAGAATAATAAGAATTCTTCTGTGAACTTTCCCTGCTAGAAATTGTAGAATGAACAAGATGGGGAAATGTTAATATCATTGACAATGTTTACAAGGAAGAGTAAGTTTATATAGCGTCCCAGCCATGGACAATGGCCACAAAATACTAGTGAGTGTGACAATAATGAAAAAGGAAAATTGACCACCCTGAGGGAAGAGCAACACTCTGATTGGTTGGTCAATGGAGACTAGGAAATTCTAAACCCATATATGTTCAAGATTCAAATGGGACTCTACAGGTTGTATGTGTGTACATCCATGCCGCACTTGCACGGGTGCACGCACTCATGTGTGTGTGTGTGTGTGTGTGTGTGTGTGTGTGTGTGTGTGTGTGTGTTGTTTGTTTGTGTGTGTGTGTCTATCAATAATAACTAAAGCAATAGGCTCTACAATTGAGTAAATGAGCCCATAAAAGATTTTTTTAAGGAAGGTAGGTTTGTGGATCTTGAAGAAAAAAATATCCTATGTTACGCGACTGTGATTTATTTAAATTTTCTCAATATTAACTATGCTATTTTTCTTTACTGAGAATAATTTACCTTTATATTTCATAACACGTCTTAGAGATCATTTAAAGTATTCTTATACTTTCGTAATTTCTATTTAGTAACTCCCAACAGCCTCCTTTCTAGAAATTTAAGGCTCATGTAACTAGTGTCTGCTAAAATTATACTGTGAAAAGAAAATACAGTGATAAGAATAAATAGAAAAAGTAAGGAGAAGTGCATTGTTTACAGTGTTGGATGTATGAACCTGAAACAATATATTTAAAGTAAATATAAAGTAGTACTTGCCATGACAGGCTTCTCCTGGACTTTCCTTCTTTTAGACAAGCCATAGTACAAGGTTTACCCAGGGGGGATGTGAAGGCTCCTCTAATACAGCATGTTCTTAGATGATGTTCTCAGTCTGGGTGCTTTTGCTCTGTGAATATGTAACTCATAGTTTCTATTCTTGGTTAAATCCTGAATACAAGAACAAAATAAACCCCTATGGATTGTCACTCATAAGATTAATATAGAGTGAAATTCAAGGGAATGTGAAAGAGATATAAAAAATGGATTTCAGATGGTTCAAATTAAATAAACACAAGATTATATTTATAACAAATACATTAAAATTGTGAAAACCTATTATTTATTATGATATATTTTATTATGTTAAAATCCCATATTTTTTCCTTTACTTTCTTCATAGACATTCCATCATCCCTTCATATGCCCCTCCTCTCTCTGTTATTATTTAGGAGTTGTTTAATAATAGTAGTCACCTTCAAACTTGTGAAAATTTGATAAAATATGACCATTTTGTGATTATAGATTCCAACAAGAGTATTCAAATGAATGAATTTGTTCAGTGTTCAATAAAACTTTTTAGAAAACCAAATCCATAAGTAAGTTTGTATATATACTCACACTCAAGAGAAGACACTGCCAATTTCCTGGCGCATTAAAGGCATAAGGAAGATTGAGATAAAGGAAGAAGGAAATATTTAAAACTGTCCTGGTTTGACCTCAACCTGAACAGATGAAGGAAATTGCCAAGGATTGATCATGAAGCCAAAGCCACAGGGAACTTTTGAGTTTGGTGACTCTAAGGTGATTTGGCACTCAAATGAACGTAATGAATATTTACTATTCACACTCTCATGGTTGACTCAACTATGCACTCTTTAAGCTTCGGTATGTTTTTAAAAGAATTTCTGTCTCTTTTATAACACAGTGGGGCCAAAATGGAGGTAGTAATTGGAAAATTTATAAAAATAACCTGTATAATGGAAAATGCAAAGGAGAGAGTGGCAGATGGATATCTAGAAGGGTTTTGTTTAGCACAATAGTAAAAATATTATTAATCATAAACTCATTCTTGGGTAGGAGCATATATCTGCGATCAAAAATTTCTTTGTTCATTTGCCCAATAAACTAGAGCTATATCCAGTTGAACTATGGATCTATGTAATTAAGAAGGGTAGCTGAAGAAACTTTAGAAGAACCAATAATGTTAAAGTCCAAGAACTTGAACATTGGACAGAAATTCACTTAGAAAAAGCATCAATGAATGAATGTTTTACTCGAGAATTTACAAATATGTGGAGAGGAGAGGTATACTTTACTAACATTTAGATATTAATGAATATCAGATATAGCGGTGGGTAGAAAATATAGAATGCACACATGCTTTTACCCCAACAATGAATGTCTGGGGCATAATACTGTCATACAGTGGAGGAATGACAAAAGACAGTGAATACAATAAAAAGAATTCACTGCCAATTTGACATCTCCCCAGATGGACGATGAAAATTAAATTTGATGATAGAAGAATCCTTAGTCAAAGGCAGTGAGTGAAGATGGTTACTCTGACATGATTTGTCCCTCAACTGACAATTAACTGTATTGATTTCTGAATGATGGAGGTTGAAATGTTTGGATGACCTTTAAGCCATTCTGTGTGTTGAGCAGAGCACATATTTCTTTTATATCGCATTACATTCTGAAAATGGTAATGGATTTGAGAAAAGAAATAAATACTGCTTTATTTTAAATGTCAGGACCACAGTGCTGGTGGATATTTTATGCAGAGGATTTTCAATAAACAATTGAGTAAAAACGTTATTCCTTAGATCATACTTATTGTTCAGGAAAAATGAGTACATGTAATGAGAATCCCCAGAGTCATTTCCAGAACACACAGAACTACTTACCAAAAACTTCCCATATTTGAGAAGGAAATTCGGGAATGATTTAGGCAACAGATTCCATTAGGCTTAAAATCATGAAAAAGGAATACAAGAAAACATTTTAGATATAACGTATGCATTTCCCCATGAAGTATATATATATTTGTGTGAGAGAGAAAAGAAGTAGAGAAGGGAGAGTGGTTTATTGCATCAAAACTTAAATATTTGAATTGGTATACACCAAAGACATAGTAGACAGTTCATACATTAAGAAGTTGTTTAAATGCATTATTTTGTATTGGCACATATAATGAGAATGTGTTATGTATGACAAAATTTGTACTATCATTAGTAAAAACAAACTGCTAGAAATGAGTAATGATTTGCTCCAAGGCAAATCAACATATTGAAATGGAACATTCATGGAACAAGTCACTCTATTCCTTCTGAATATATAAAATAAAATTCAAATTTGAAAGCATAACAAATACATCAAAATATATAAGAGCACAGTGGTGTAGTAGTCACAAAATGGTGGATGGAATAAGACATACCGTTGCCTGTCTCTTTTAATATTGATCCTGAGCATCAAACCAAGAAATACAGGAGCTGAGTTCTTCCAAAACCACAGTGAGTGAATTATCCACGTGTTTTGAAAAGGCCATGAAAGAGAAGAATGTCATCAGTCTGAAATGGAATTATAAAGTGGATTCTCTACTCATGCTTACTGACTGATAACAGAAAAGTGTAAATGAAGCCAGTAGAAGTCACTGTCTGATCCACTGTTATATGTTGAGAAATTTGAGAATGTGCACATCCTAGGGGTGTCCCTAACAGAAGATTGGGTCTTGGGACAGGGTGGAGGGGTTTCATGGAAGACAGAGTATATTTGTCTCATGATGCCAGGTCTGTGAAGCTGAATGCCAAGAATCTCTCAAAATTTCAAATTTCATTTAGTACTCTACCAATATCTTTTTCTCAGTTTTCAAATAGAAAGGTGGTGGTCGTGGGTATTTCAAGTAACATGCTCTTTCAAAGGGTATGTTGACAGTTTCTCAATTATGCCAAATATTCTGATAAGTTTACATCTGATGCCATATCCACCTTGTCAAATTTCCCCAGTCCAACCAGTCCCTTTCACAGTATCATTTATTAATTTTTACTTGTGTCCCTCTGACTTTAATCGAGGCTATATGTGTGGCCTTATCGCTGGACCTAAGACGTAGACTCTAATGTCTGCACCAGAAGAGAGAATATGGCTGGCCAATGTTCTTCCTTCCCTCCACTTATCAATGCTCCATAGTTCTGAAACAAGTGTACAGTCCCAAGATTCAACCCCTCTTTCAGAATCTCTAGAAGACAGGAAAAGCCCAGTTTATGTGCGTTTATGTGCGGGACAAACAAATATGGTGGATATAAACAAATGCACAAAAAAATCAAAGGTATCCAAAAAGAAGCCGTAAATTCAAAGTGGGCCCTTGACTTGAAATAGTCATGGGGGAAGAAAAAAAAACCCACCCCCACATGCACACATATACCACCCCACACACACACACATACACACACACACACACACACACACACACACACACACACACATACACACTAACACACAGAGACTGGGAGAGAGAAACCCACATACACACATAGACAGAGAAAGAGAGAAAATACGGAGTGCAAGAGACAGATTGAACAAGGAGCCCAGAGAAATCTTTTCTTTTGATGACAATAGTGATTGACAATTTTAGAAAATCTTGTGGAGACTTGTTTTCTGACAGCAAATATATACCCTGTGATTCTATTACAAATCTTCTTGTATCAATATCCATCTAGGAAATCCTCTTCAATTTTTACCATCTTGACTTCAAGGAGTGGGGTTCCTCTGGCACCTACTGCCCAGGTCACAATATTACATTTATTGAACTACACTGTATTATGCTTAGATTTGGAATGTATTTGAAAATGCATGCCATGTTGGTTAAATGAATTGTATATGACATATACGCATTCAATGAGAACCAGCGTAGTTCAGGGGGCAAAATAACTATGTAAAGATTTTTCACAGACTGGTCATTTTTTTCTGAAAATAATGCTCAATTAATCTTCCCAACATAACCTGACCTTAAGGCTAATCTCATTAGTTTATGGATATGAGATCATACACCATTCAGCAGAGCCAAAGAGGAAATAAGACTGAAGTAAGCTGTGGTGCAGAATCATTGGTTGATTCCATGAAACTCCCTCTAACTCACTGTATAAGAGATTTGTCCGTTCTGTTCCTTCACAAGCACTAACCTACGTAGAGCTTCTGCAGAAGAACAAAGGCAGGCACCACCATGGTAAAGTTTCTGCTGCTGGCTTTGGCATTTGGTCTGGCCAAGGCTCATCATCATCCTCAGGTAAATTCATGTGGTCTGTGTATATGTCTGAGGTTCCTTAGTAGCATATGTCTGAGGATGTGATGCATCATTCAGTTAGTATCCATGCAAGTCTATCTTATGAATGAAGCTTTCTGTCTTTCAGTCAAGTTCACTTTTCCAATCAGAATTCTCTATGATGAAACAAATGAAATAAGGAAAGAGTGGGTTGACTTTGCAGAGCCCAAGAGGCCAAAGCATGAGCAGGACTGCCAAGTCTCAGGTCCAGATAATAGGTTAATTGAGTCATTATACTACCCTGTCTCAGTCTACATCTCTAGAAACATGATCTTGAACTAATATACAATATACTATCGATTGATGTTCTTGGTAAGTTTACATATTTCCAAGGACTGGGACCACAGATGAGAATAATATCTCACATTCCAATTTCCTGTTTTGTTTCCTTTGTTGACCTTTGTTGTCTTCTCAGATTTCAGGAAAATGGAAGACCATTGCCATCGCTGCTGACAATGTGGGGAAGATAGAGGAAGGGAGGGAACTGAGACTCTATGTTCGTGACCTTTCTTGTAATGAACATTGTACTGAAATGGATGTCACATTTTATGTCAAGTAAGTGAATTGCCAGCCATGGGAACAGAGCAGAATATTTACTCTTCTCAGCTGTTATGTTGTTAAATTTACAGGGGAATTTTCTGTGTCTAGTCATGACATCAAACTCCTCATCTTTAGCAATGTGATTATATTATTTCATGGTAGTACAGCTCTGGCTACCACACAGAGAGGTTAGACTCTGTCTCCAAATCGGTGAGTGTTTCCTGAGACATCATTGTGTTTGGAGGCCTGTGGTTGAGTTCTATGCTCTAATAGTAGAAACAGGAAACACTAAGTTTCTCATTTTGGATAAGTCAATAGGAATGTGTGAGTATTTAGATCAAAGCTGAACATTTTATATTATTCCATCAATAATGCCCTCAAAAAGTCTTCCGCAAAAGGGTCAGGTAAGTCTAAGAAGCCAGTCCCTTTCTGTGAAGCTCTAGTTTCAAAGATTTTTCTCTCTGACATCTGGAGGACTGTGTTCAATTAAAGACTGAATAGCCCTAAAAGAAATAGAATCCTTAGAACCATTTCTATGCCATAGAAATAATTGTACGTGTTAGGTTCCAAGTAGAAACACTTAAGCCACATGCATATAAACCTGTGAACATATTATGAGTAGACTAGAACAAGACTCTTAGCATATTGGATTCATCTTCAGTGGATATTGAAGTTTGGATAAGGAAACAATTAGAGCTGTTGCAGCACTTGTCACAATTGTGTGATTAAAAGCAGCATGATATTTTCTAAACAAGCGTTCGGAAAAATGAGTTGTACATAGAAACTTTGATACTCAATCTGTACATTGTATTTCACCACTATTTCTCCCTTGAGCTCATTGTAACAGATGAAGATCTTTCATATAAATGCAGAAGTTATTAAGAATAATCCATGGTTTCTCTGTTTAATCTTTAGAGAAAATGGCCAGTGCTCAAAGACCACAGTCACTGGATATATGCAAGAAGATGGCACCTATAAAACCCAGTGTAAGTATAGGCTCTGGGAACTTCCTCTATGAACAAAAGTATTGTGGGTGGGTGTGTACATTCATGCGGATACTTGAGTCACTGATATGTACATAGAGCTAGAACAATTTTGTCTACTTGGAAAGGTACCAACATTTCCAACAAACAAAGATAAGCTATCAAGTCAGTGTACATTGTAGCTTATCTGAAGTTTACACAGAGAAAAACAAAATTTCAAATAGACATAGATAATTCTCACAAACTGTCTCCAAATTAATTTTCTGGTGAAAATATATCCAATATTTTTTTAAATATTCACTTTTATTTAATGTTTTTCTCATCCAGTGTCCCAGTTTGTTATTGAGCAGGCCTTCCAATAAGTGAAAGTTCTGAGTGTTCTCAAACATCCCAGCAAACTTCATGCCTGTGGCCCTCAAGGACAAATATTACAGGCATTATCTTCAACCTTTACTTCATGGAAAATTTTGAAACAGTGCTGATTTAATGGTTCCTTCATTCATGCTTTAGAGACAACATAAGTTTATATTACTGGATGATAATTTTGATTTTTAAATCTAATATATGAGAAAAATCTGTTTAAGAATTTCAGGCTGACTACTTCAATTCTGTAAGAATCTCAAACATGATAGCATCGTTATTCAACTGAATTATACAAACATTGACATCTGGTTTGATCTGAAATGGACAGAAAACACAGTCTTTCTGCCAAGGCTAAAGCTTTCTTAACATGGATATTAACATCCTGTAGTAGAAAATGACCAGATCCTGAAAACCTTTTAATATTTTGAACCACATTTAACAGTTAGTGTCAGTAATTGAAACACACACACACACACACACACACAGAGAGAGAGAGAGAGAGAGAGAGAGAGAGAGAGAGAGAGAGAGAGAGAGAGAGAGAGAGAGAGACCACACACACACACACACACACACACACACACACACACACACAAAGAGAGAGAGAGAGATTAACACAGAATATGAATGTCTTTAAACTCAAATGTTCATCTTTCCATCTTTTCCATCATCAATGGTACAAGACTTTTATGCATAGTACTAACTAGTACAGTTTTTTTTCTCAAATATATACTCTTTCCAATCAAGGGGAAATGTCTGGACTTAGGATTTACTTGCAGTTTTGAAAAGCTGGAATGTTTGCTCAATGCATTATGATCAGATATGTGAAATCTATGAGTAGACCAATAGCTTTGTACATGTGTGTTAATTGATAGTAAATAAGAAATTCTTGTTTGATTCAAGATCTGTAGTTATGTTGAACGAATGGGTGACATCAAACACAGTAGAAAAATGAGTAACAATGAGTTTTGAAATAATTCTATTTTTACAGTTGAAGGCGATAACAATTTTCAACCTGTGCGTGTGACAGCAGAGCACATAGTCTTTCTCAGTAAGAATGTGGATAGATCCGGCATGGAAACAAAGCTGATTTTTGTTGTTGGTAAGAATGGTAGTGGATTCTTTACAATAGTTTTAAAACTATCACTCTCCAAATGAGGATTCAGTCAGATTCACACCCTCCACCCCCCTCCCCTGTCCAAATACACTATGACGGGTTTTTCAAACTCATGACAACTAAATGACAAACAATTATGTGGACCAACTCTTACATCATATTGTAATTTGAGTACCATGGTCATTGAAGACTAGGGACAATGTGGGAGGTTATCAGAAGAAGGGTTTATATTCATGTTTCCTCACAGGAAAGAATAGGGCAAATGTTCTTATCTCAAAGTTCAGACCATTTTGAGTGTCATTTGATCAAGTGTGTATTAGGTTAACACATAAACTCTTGAGTATAGATTCCAGAGAAATGTGAAGCATCCATTGAGAGCAATTTATGGTATATTTTTGATAGGATTGAGATGAGTGGATTCTCTAGAGGCTTACGTTATTTTTATTTTTGATGCATCATGTAACCCTGAAATGTTATGTCATACCACCACTTACGCTACGCTAAATGCTTTCTTGGTACTTGGCAAAGATTATTAATGATTTTATCCACCTTCCCATTGTAGATGAATTTGGAGAAGTTTGGATTTTCCATTGCATATCTTGGTGGGGCAATAAGGAATCAATGTAAATTGTGCATAATTCTATTGAATATGTCTCTGACATTGTCACTCTAAAATGTAGGAAAGGGTGAGCCTTTGACTTCTGAACAACATGAGAAACTTGAGGCATTTTCAGAGGAACAGGGCATTCCAGCAGAAAACATCCAAGATGTTCTGGCTACAGGTAACCTTAATGTATTTTAATGAAAGAATTTATGAATAAATATATAGTTATGTATATGGATGCATACTAATATATGCAGGTGCATATAATACTGAATCTATCTACCCATCCTTCTATCTACACAAAAGAACTTTGATTCAGATAATACCTATTTATATGCTACCTTTCAGTTGTTATTTATAACAATGACCTTCTTATATTCTTGTGGTAATATTTCTATCAGTCCTTACCCCATCCATGTTCTTTTACAGATACATGTCCTATGTAAAGACCTTCTGTGGGTGAGTATAAACAGAAGTCATGCTCCTCTTGTTATTTGCATGGGTTTTTGCTTACTGTATAAACATTTAGATGTAAATATGTGACAAACTATAAATTGATCTCATAAGTAGGCAAAATCAAGACAGAATATGATTGGTCATTTAAAACTGAAAATCTTACAGTGAGCAAAATAAAAAGTAGAATACTTTTGTTTATGAAACAATATAAAGAACTTTTATCTTATCCTGAGTTACCAATATTTTTATGTTGAGGAAAATTATATCAAGAGAATGTGTCTCATCATTTTAAAAACCTTACCTTACTTACAAATTTGAAATATTATTTGTCACAGATATGGTGCAGGCATGTTGAACATTTCCATATATTCTCTGAAAGTTTTCAATCTAAATTTTCACATGGTGCTGCAGTGCTCTTATGGCATCCAAAGCTTAAAATGCTGGTGATTTTTAGGAAGGGAACTGATTGTGTATGATGCTTTCTTTATACACTGTATTGTTCATTTTAACTTTGTATTCATGGACATTCAAAGCTGAATTCTTTCCTGTCTAACCATGTCTTAATTTTTGCTTTCATGTTTTCACAGATGTCAACAGGATAAGAATTAAGCATCGTATCCTCTTGACCGTGGAATCAGTATCACAAATAATTAATTACCATTTCTTTCTAAATGTATTTTCTCCTCTCCTGTGAAGTCGGGACACCACATACCAAATTCCTGTCTTGCCTTTCCTTCCCCAACTTATGATCTCTGAGTGTTCTTACTTACGTAAATGATTAAATAAAGTGTTTCAAATGCAACAAGGACCACTGTAAAAAGAATTTTGTTCAAAAGGCACATAAATATTTACTAAGGTGATTATAACAGTCACTCTGGTGCAACACATAATATCTGGATTACTGAAAGCTATTGTAACTATTGAAGATGTCATAATTCTTGGATAGTTATTTGCACGGATACTGAAGAAGTAAATTTCACATTTGGTTTTCAGTTAATTTCTATTATAAATTGATATTTTCTGGTGAATGGAGTTCAGGCTCTAAATGTTTTCAACTAGTAAACTCTATGAGCCTGCCTCCATGTTCCCATGTACATTAACACACACACACACACACACACACACACACACACACACACACACACACACAGTTGTGTGTTTCAATAAATCAAAGCAAAGTGCTACAAATTTGAATGGGTGAATGCATAAAAGTTGTTTAAGTTATGGTAGGTTGGTGGAACTTGAGGAAAGAGAAGATGAGATGAAGAATGTTACTTGACTGTGTTTCACTTGATCATTTTCATATTGGCTGTGCTATTTATCTTTTTGTTGAGAATTATTTATCTTTATGTCCTTACATATCTTAAAGTGTTTAAGATATTCTCATTACTGTGCGTTCATATTTACAGCTGAGTAACTCCCAACAGCACCTTTCCTCACGACTATGGCTCAGGAAGCTAGTGTCTGACAAATTTATTTTTGAAACAGAGACAAGAAAACATAAAAGAAAGTAAGGAGAGGAAAATGGTTTGCAGTGTTGGACAGTTGACCCTAAGGCAAACAATCCAAAATAAAGGACAAGTAGCTTCCTGTGTATACATTTCTTGTCAATGTATTTCCTGGAGTTTTCTCCTTCTAGGAGGAGTCAAGGCGCTTAGAATACAGGCTATCCTTAGATAAGGATCTGATTCTTGGTGCTTTTACTCTGTGACCATTGAATTCACAGTTCCTACTCTTCGTTAATCCTACATACAAGATCAAAATAATCCCCTAAGACACTTTGCAAATTAGATTAATATGCAATAAAAATCAAGAGAATGTGAAAGTAATGAAAAAATAGATTGCAGACTGCTCAAAATAAACAAAGCATTATACTTATGAAACCATTCATTTAAATGGTGAAATATTATTTCTTTAAGTTTAAAGCATTATATTATAGTCACATCATTTGTTCCTTATCTTTCAACCAAACCATTTTCCTCTCCTCTCGCTGTCATTTTTCATGATTCTTTAACAGTTAATAGTCATCAACTTCAAAATTTAAGAAACTGGTTGAAATATTATGATTGTTTTGTGAGTATTGATTCCAATAGTGAAATTCAAATGAACTAATTTGTTTAGAGTTTCTTAATGCTTTTTGAAAAACCAGATCCATAACTAAGTTTCTGCACATGCTTATACTCAAATAAAAGACACAGGCAATTTCCTGGCACATTAATGCCACAAGGAAGATTAAGATGAAGGAAGTAGGGAAGACTCAAAACTGCCCCGATTTGACCTCAACTTGAATAGATAAGTCAAATTTCCTACGATTGAACAAAAAGCTAAAGCCACAAGGAACTGTTCAGGTTGGAAACTTTGAGGGGATTTGTCACTCAACTGAAAATGATATTTACTTTTCAAACTCTCATGGTTTATTCAACTTTTTAATGAATTCATGTCTCTTTTATAACACAATGGGGCCAATATAGAGACATTTATTTGGAAATTTTAAAATACATTACATAATGAAAAATGTAGAGTATTGTCAATGGATATCTAGAAGGATTTTTGATAAACAAGGAAAATTATTTTAAAACACAAACACATTTCTTGAGGGGACTGAATATCTGCAATCAAAACATTTCTCCAACGCACTGGAGCTGTGTCCAGGTGAAGTATAGATATATGTATTTAAGAAGGAAAATGGAAGAATCTTTGGAAGAAATGATCATATCAAAGTCTAAATATGAGGACACTGGAGTGTTTCCATCTCACTTTATTAACATTTAGATGTTAGGGACAATGAGACATAACAATACAGTAGCAAATAGAGGATACATTTGCTTTTACACCTACACGGAGTGTGGGAATGTGCAAGGCTTGTTCCTTCCATACATAGGATAAAAGATGATAAAGAAGAAAATAATAAAGTAGATCTCCTTAGAACTGAAATCACCCTGAATGAATGTTGATAACTGAATTTGATGATAGAGGAATCCTAAGCCAAAGGTAATGCTTGAGGTTGGGTACTCTGAGATGAAATAGATTGTGTGTACTGAACATAAAGGACAAATCTATTATCATGTAGCAGGGTCCAAATGTCGTTATATTTGGGAATATTAAAAAAAACTATTTCATTAAAAAGCCAAGGTGCATATTGCTTATGGACATTCTTTGCAGAAGGTTTTTTCATGCACATTTTAATGATAAATTTACTCCTTACAACCTATTTATTGCTCAGGAAAATGAACGTATGTAATCAGAATCTTCTGAGTTGTTTTCCATAGTACACAGAACTACATCCAGAAAAATGTGAGATTGCTATAGTTAAGAGGCAAAGCTCAAAAGTTTTAGGAGAACTGACCACATTAAGCTTGGTAATGTTGGATGTAGGATACAGAAAATGTTTTAGAAAAAAATCATCACTAAATTTCTTCATTGATTGCTCTATGAAGAAGAGAGATAGAGAAAGAGATAGAGAGATGGCATCTAGGTTGTTTCAGGTTCATGATAACACAAATAATGATGCTATGAATCATAGTTGAGATAATGCATTTGGGGTATGAATGTGCATCCTTTGGGTATATGCCCAATAGTGGTGTTGGTGGATCATTGGGGAGAATGATTCCCAGTTTTCTGAGAAACCTCCAGAGTGGCTGTACAAGTTTACACTCCCACCAACAATGGAAGAGTGTTCCCCTTCCACTGCATCCTCTCCGGTGTAGATTGTCACCTGTGTTTTTGATCTCAGCCTTTCTGACAGGTGTAAGTTGCTATTTCATACTTATTTTGATTTGCTTTTCTCTGATGGCTAAAGATGTTGATCAATTCTTTAAGCCCCTGTTCAGTCATTTGTAATTCTTCTGTTGAGAATCCCCTGTTAACTCTGAATCCCATTTTTAATTGGGTTATTTAAGTTTGGGGATCTAGTTACTTCAGTTCTCTATACATTTTACAATCCAGTCCTCTTTCAGATATAGGGTGGATGAGGATCTTTTCCAGTTCTTTAGGCTGTCGTTTTGTCTTATTGACTGTGTCCTTTGCCTTATGGTTGCTTCTCAGTTTCAGAAGGACCCACTTATCGATTTCTGTTCTCAGTGTCTGTGCTACTGGTATCATATTTAGGAAATGGTCACCCGTGCTAATGTGTTGGAGGGTATTTTCCACTTTCTTTTCTATCAAGTCCAGTGTAGTGTAGCTGGATTTATGTTGTTCTTTGATCCGCTTGACTTTATGTTTTGTGCAGGCTCATAGGTTTGTCTATTTTCATTCTTCTACATATTATTATCCAGTTATGCCAACGCCATTTGTTGAGATACTATCTTTTTCACAATGCATATTTTTGGCCTCTTTGTCCAAAATCAGGTGTTCCTAGGTGTGTGGGTTAATGTCAGGGTCTTTGATTTGATTCCATTGATCTACATGTCTGTTTTTGTGCCAGTACTGGGTTGTTTTTAATACTCTAGCTCTATAGTATAATTTAAAGTCAGGGATTGTGATTCCTCCTGACATTCTTTTATTGAGCAGGATTGTTTTTGGCAATCCTGGTTTTTCTGTTATTCCATATGAAGTTGAGTATTGTTCTTTCACGGTCTGCAAAAATTGTGTTGGGATTTTCATGGGGATGCATGGAATCTGTAGATTTCTTTTGGTAAAATTGCCACTTTTACTCTGTTGAACCTACCTTTCCTGGATCAAGGGAGATCTTTCTATTTTCTGATATCCTATTCAATTTCCTTCTTCAGCAACTTAAAGATTTGTCCAACAGGTCTGCTCTTTCTTTGGTTAGATTTACACTAAGATATCTAATGCTATTTGCAGCTACTATAAAGGGTTATGTTTCCCTATTTTTCTTTTTCAACCCTTTTATCCTTACCATATAGGACTATTGGATTTTTTAAATTAATCTTGTACGTTTCTACCCTGTAGAAGGTATTTATCAACTGTAGGTGTTTTCTGTAGAATTTTGGGTGTCACTTATGCATACGATCATATCATCTGCAAATAGAGAAAGTTTAACTTCTTCCTTTACAGTTTTTCTCCTCTTAACATTCTTTTTTTCTCTTATTGCTTTATCTTAAACTACAAGAACTAGATTGAATAGATAAAGAGATAGAGGCCAGGCTTTTCTTCTTTCTGATTCTAGAGGGAACTTTGGGTGTTTCTCCATTTAGTTTGATAATGGCTGTTGGTTTGCTGTATATCACCTTTATTAAATTTAGATATTTGCCACGTATTCCTGATCTCTCCAGTACTTTTATCATGAAGGAGTGTTTAATTTTATTAAGGGATTTTTCAGTATCTAAGGAAATTATCATGTGGCTTTGTTTTTTCTACTTGTTTATGTGATGGATGGCATTCATAGTTTTTTGTATGTTGAACCATCCCTGCATCTCTGGGGTGAAGCCTTCTTGACAATGGTGTGTAGTAGTTGGTTCGCGGGTCCCATGCCCCAGAGGTCCCGGCCCCACAGACCTGCCGCCGGAACTGCTTATCCGCCCGCCGCTGTCCGGGTCCCCAGAAACGACTCAGACGCTTCTATTTACTTTATGCTGTTTGGCCTATGGCTCAGGCACATTGCTAGCTAGCTATTACATCTTAAATCAACCCATCTCTATTAATCTGTGGCCCACGTGGGCCCGGCCCGTAGCTCACCCGTGTTCTTTACATGTTGTTCTTTCCGCGGCTCGCTCGATCTGCCTGACTCCACCCTGCTTCTCCCACCTAAGCTCTGACTCTCCTCCCACCTATTCTACGGTACCTGCCATGGCCCAAACCAGCTCCTTTATTTAAAGATATAGCACACACAAATGCATGTAGGCGGAGTTTACCCACAAGGACACCAATACCAGATAGATATTTATTAGAATATAAACCAACACTCACGGTACAGGCAACAGATTACAATAGCACCTGAACAGGGACCGGAGTCTGCAGACGGACGGACGATGGGAGCCTCCCTCCAGCAGCCAGGAACCAGGAAGAGAGCCTCTCAGCGTCCCGGCAGCCCCTTATCAATGGGGTTGACCACACCCCCTCCAGGAGCCCAGGACCCTGGATAAGCTTCCCTGGACCCCACCAGCTGACACCCGAATCCCACAACGTCTCCCCCCTTTTTCTAACTAAGAAGGTTCTAAACTAAGACTATGTACAGTAGGAATTATTATGAGGTAGTATCTAGGAGAGGTCAAAGTACGACGACTCCTGGTGTCACTGCTCCCTTCTCGAGATGATGTTGAGCATCAAAGATACTCCTTTGGAGTTGGTCCTTTTGGCAAAAAATGGCCGGCTGAGTAAGGAACTGTCCTTACCTTGATTGCTGACAGTACACACATGATGTCAAGCTGGATGAACAAGTTGATAGATGGAGACTGATGAAACCTGCCTAGACAGGATAAGACAGTCCCTTCAAAATTGTTCTGCTTGTGAAAAGATCTGTCAGATGCCATAGGCCTATAGCCAATCCGATAGATGCTCTAACGGTACACAAATCCAGAGGTGATTGTCCAGGTAGCTGTGTTGCTGTCCTCTCCCAAATTTTGGAAGTAGCTACTTCCATATACTTCTGTCTTTCAGACAAATTCACCTTCCTTCTCAGGTCTTAAAGAGGTTGAAGAATAGATGTTTAAGGTTTTCACCCTAGTATCCCTTAGATAAGAACACTCAGGTGTTAGATTCTCACTTTCCCAGATTAACCCTTTAAAATAATCTATACACCCTACTATCTACCGATATTCTAGAACTATTAGATGTACCTTATATAAGTTAGGCTTTGATTAACAATTATACTTTGACCTCTCCTAGATACTACCTCATAATAATTCCTACTGTACATAGTCTTAGTTTAGAACCTTCTTAGTTAGAAAAAGGGGGGAGACGTTGTGGGATTCGGGTGTCAGCTGGTGGAGTCCAGGGAAGCTTATCCAGGGTCCTGGGCTCCTGGAGGGGGTGTGGCCAACCCCATTGATAAGGGGCTGCCAGGACGCTGAGAGGCTCTCTTCCTGGTTCCTGGCTGCTGGAGGGAGGCTCCCATCGTCCGTCCGTCTGCAGACTCCGGTCCCTGTTCAGGTGCTATTATAATCTGTTGCCTGTACCGTGAGTGTTAGTTTATATTCTAATAAATATCTATCTGATATTAGTGTCCTTGTGGGTAAACTCCACCTACAATGGTGGATGATTTTTTTTGATATATTGTTGGATTTGGCTTCATAGAATTTTATTGAGTTTTTTTGTATCCATGTTCACAAGGGACATAGTTTTGTAATTCTCTTTCTTCATTGTGTCTTTGATTGGCTTGGGAATCAGGGTGATTGTGGCCTCATAAACAAGAGTTTGGCAATGTTACTTCAATTTCTATTTTGTGAACCAGTTTGAGCAGTATTGGTATTAGTTGCTTTTGAATGTCTGGGAGAATTTTGCATTGAATCCATCTGGTCCTGGGCTTTGTTTACTTGGGTGACTTTGAATAACTGCTTGAATTTCCTTTGGGCTTATAGGTCTGTTTAAGTCTTTAATCGTAACTTTATTTAATGTTGTTCACAGAGATAAAGCACCCAGAATGAGATCATCATCTAAGAACATGTTTATTATAAGAGCCTTCCCACCTTGTTAATTTGAATATCCTCTCTCTGTTTCTTGGCTAGTTTGGATAAGTGTTTATCTCTCTACTATCCCAAAAGAACTCTTTAACCCTATGGATTCCTATATATTATTCTTATTTTAAATCCCTCAGATATTGACATGATATTTCCTTAGTTGTCTAGACATCACTTACCATGGACTTAGAACAACTGCATAGAAAGTATTGAAAAAATGACTGAATAAATATTTTAAAAATGATGTCAGATCTACATAGTACTAAATATGATTACAATGGATGAAAGAGTAAAGTCAAATACTACACAAGAATAATGTTGTACCGAAGATAGAACTATAAAATTATTAAAAAACAGACTTCATATTCAGGCTGAAGAATGACTTACTAAAATTCTTACAGGAAGGAACTTTCCCCAAGAGTTGCATCTGGACATTTATAGTAAGAAGTTTCTGCCCTGTCTGGGCCTGCGTGTCCAAAGAAATCTTCCCACTCACAGTCACACAGCTGCTTATAAAATAGTTACACAAAGGCTTATAGTAATTATAAACTTTTTGGCCTTAGGCTCAGGATTTTTTTTAGCTAGCTCTTGAATCTAAACTCACTGCTTTGTATGGTTTTATATTTTGCCATGTGACTCATGGTTTACCTATACTTTGATATCTTGTTTTCTAGGTAGCAACTTGGAGTGTCTATATGTAAATGTACACTTCTTATGCTTTATCTATACTTAGAACTCCCACCTTCCATGCAGCTGCTCTGCCATAAGTCAAGACAGTGTTTTTATTATCCAAGTGTAATTTGCAGAGTACAGAAGAACATATTGTAAACAAAGTATGTATTGTCTTCATCAATACATTCCTGTCATCTAGTTGTAGGGACAATCAAAAGGCGTAGGAGGACTGTCATATTTGTTCAACCTCTAAACTTTCTCTCTCCAACACAGATGAAATTATCTACCCTTGACACTCTTTACACTATGATATTTTCTGTAATAGCCTATGATATCTAGTTAGATGGTTATCAGATGTATGGGTTGTCATTAAAGATACATTCTTCAAATTTGATTCCTTTTTCATTATCAGTATTTTTATGTTTTTGAGATTTATAGAGGAATTATATCATCTCCACTTCTTTTTCATCCTTCTAAATCCTCTTGTATTTGCACTTGTTCTTGCTTTTATTTCAATTTATGTATTTTCAATAATAGTCATTAAATGCATGCTTGTACATATTAGTAAATATTTATTCCTAAATACAACCTTCTCAATCATTGTAATGTTACTTATATGTATGTTTTCAGGGATGACCTTTTGTTATTGAATAACCACTTTTTCTCCCCAGAGAAGACTGTTTCTCCTGCTCTCAGCACTCCATGGTTCTCAGTTCTCTATGTAGGTTTGGGCTTTCCCCCCTATATGTTAGCATGTTTATAATTGATGTCCATGGTAATCTCATATTATTGCTTATGTGCAGCAGTTACAGGTTAAATGTACTTCTTGTGACTGGGATCCAAAATGCTGTATTTTGATTAGCTGTTTATCCCCATTATGGTCTTCCGTTGTGACAAACAGAAATTTCACTGCTGATGGGAGGAGAATAAAGACTTAGAGCAAGGGTCCTCAGATGACAAAGAATATTTGATATTTGATTTCTATGTCAAGGTTTCCTTACTCTTTATAATATTTTCTTGTTCTATCTATTTTATCTATAAAATTCATGGTTTCCTTTTTTAAAAAAATAAACTGAATAGTATTCCATAGAGTATATTACCACAATTTCTTATCTTTTCACAGTTAAGTGATTTTCATTTTCTAGATATTGTGAACAGCACAGCAGCAAATATGGATGGCCAAGTTTCTGTGGAGTCAGATGTCGAGTTCTTATGGCATATACCTCAAAGTAGTCTAGATAAGCTATATGGTGGACTTAGTTTTGTGCTTTTGAAAATACTTCACACTGATTTTTATAGTACCTGCATCTGATTTCATCCCCAACAAACACTGAAAGAGGATCCTATTATCCTCCAAGTATTATATTAATTGTTGTCAGTTCTTCTGTTGATGATGCCATACTGGTTGTACAAGGTGAAATCTCAGTTATTCACATTTGCATTTACCTAATTGCTAGGGCCAAGGAATATTTTCAGATATTTATGAAGCAATTCTTTTGAATTTTTGTTCAGGTCCCATGCTCAAACTTGCAAAAAGGTTATTTGTGTTTCTCTTTTACTATTTTTTTTTACAATCTTCATGTGTTCTGGTTATTAAATTCTGTTTCAGATGTATTGTTGGCAAAGATTCCCTCCCATTGTTTGTGTTTCTTCTTGTTGTTGTTCATGCTTTCTTTAGATATACCACTTGTATAAATATTTTTATTTCCTTTTCTGAAGTTCAACTTGTAAATTTTTTTAACCTTAATCTACAGTTTACATGTTTCCTGACCTGGGTCTATACTAAATTTTGCTAACATTTTTGGAGCTATGGATGAGGAAAAAAGTCATGTGATTTTATCCTTCTAGTCTCGCTATGAATGATTTGAATTGAAAGATACTTTTTACATAGTTAGGGACTTTGGCTTCACTATTGTACCCATTGGTGAGGGCACTAAAGTTCAAATATAATTCAAAAACTATTTATAGTTACACTGATATATTATATGAATCACTTTGCAAAAGTTTAAAACACCAGCAACCGACAATGTGGATTTGAAAAGAGACGTGTTGGTTGGAGAAGCTTGAGTGAGCTTGGCAGAAAAAAAATCTAAAAAATGTGGTATAAAAGTAATCAGAATAAGAATACTGTGCATGTGTGTGTGCGTGTGCATGTGTGGAACGAAGAACAACTTTATTTAATCACTCACTCGATGTTATTTGGGAAAAAATTGACAAACAACCTGCTTTAACAAATAGAAAATAAATGTAGAGTTCTATATAGAATATGAAACATTGAGACTTTTTATACTTTCAGATTCATGGAACTGGAAAATAACTCCTTGAAATACCTCTATGCTGTCCTAGGAATATATACTAAAGTTTGTAAAACTCTTGATATTTGTGTGCTCCTAACAATCCAAAATTCTTAGTGGAAGGATTATTGTTTTCAGTATTTGAACATGTTGTATAGTTTTTGGCATTTTGTCTCTGAAGGTCTTTGAAAGGCTGATTTCCATCCACCAGTGAGTAATAATGAGGAACTCAAATGCCATGATGCCATTGGACTAAAATCTGATGGATGAAAAAAATGATGAATGTACTTTATAATTTTTGACTTTCCAAAGTAAAATGAAGACTCATTCACTACTCATTCTTAAAACCTGTGTTGATATATTCTTTGGCTTGATACTCATGTTTAGCACTATCATAAGAAGGCAGATTTAATGTATTAACTCATAGATGTTTTGCCTAAAAATAGCTTCTCTTTCCACTGGTCAAATTCTTAATGATAAGGTTGATGATTTCCATAAAATGTCCCCAGATTTCTTTTTTAACATTATTCTATGACATGTTTGTAGATAATTCTATCCTACTCTGGAAAATAGTTTTTTATAGATCTTCAATTTACTAGAAAAGAAAATATAGCCTACAATAACACCAAAACAGCTAATGTTGTAAAGAGTAAGTTTTTTTTTAGTTCATACTTAGGAAAATCATTCATGATAAGAATGGCCTCCGACAACATACTTCTTTAGATTTTCATTAAAGCAGAGTACACTTACTATTCATCCTAATTGTCATCATAAACCTTCATTGAGCAACTGATGGAAACAAATGCACAGATCCACATCTAAGCACTGACTCAAACTCCCAGTCTAGTTGATGAGAAGAAGACATTATATGTGCAAAGGGGTCAAGATCAGGATGGGAAAACCCACAGAGACAGCTAAGCTGAAATATTGAGAGATAACTGACCCTGGACTGACACCTGGGGAAGCTGTATGGGACCAAACTGGGTCCTCTAAATAAAGATGACAGTTGTGTGTTTTGGGAGACTTATGAGACCTCTAGCAGTAGGACCATAACTTATCCCTAATGCATAAAACTGAATATTTTGAGCCCATTCCCTAGAGAAAGATAACATTCTCAGACTTGATATATGGGGGAGGAGCTTGGTCTTGCTTCAACTTAATATGCTAGACTTTGGGGAATTCCCAGGGAAATCTTTATCCTCTCTGAGGAGTGGCTAGAGGAGTGGCATTGGGGAAGCTGGGATGTGAGTGGGAGGAGGAAAGAGAGGGGTAACTATGGTTGTTACAGGAAAACAATTTTTAATAGAAAGAGACATAAGTGGAAAGCAGAAAAATAAAAATAAATCAGGTCTCTATTATTCTTGATTAAGAAATTACCAATTAGAAAAATCTTTGAAATTATATTGGTTGATGAAAAGAACATTAGAAGTTGGATATGTTTATGGTACCAAGCATAATTTATCTTCTATGGCTCAGGAGGAAACCACAACTAATGACCTTGAATTTACCTCTAAGATTGTGCATACTTTCCCTATGTTGCCACTCACTATGTGAATAGTGTGCTCTAGAACTTCCTTACCATTTGAATACATAGAAGCTTAGATAACAACATTTGATAGTAAAAGATGTAGAAATAATAATGATTTCATCTCTAAAATGAGATCACTTAAAAGTAAAGGAAGACCAATAGGCCAACACTAAACTTGACTATATATTAGAAACACTAAATGGCCACATTTGAGCTATGAATTTCTGCATCACTCTTTACTCTCTAGACAAACACACACACACAACACAATATCACACATACATTCAGGTAAAAATTCAGGACCAGTTTGAAAATTGGAAGAGCTTACAGGAACAGGAATAAGAATAATTAGTTGTAGAATGATGCCAAAAAATGATTTAAATATACATTGAAAATAAAAACTACTCAAAAAATAGTCGGTTATTTTTATAAGGTAACATTGTTTTACAAGACACACAGAGAAAGGTTAAATGACAGGGTTTTTAAAATAAAATTTAAGTTATTATTTCTTATTTATACCTGTTGGTTATAAATACTGAATGTACATTCCATATCTTATATCTTGATGTGGCAATACTGTCTAATATATCTTCTTTGTACTTGTTACAAGCCTTCAAAAATAACTGCATCTGATTGTTCTATTTTTGATGGCTAACTATATTTTAAGGAACCACTGTAATACAAACAGAAAATTTTAATATATACATTTATATTTTTAGTGCTTTGTATCTATCTATAGAATAGAATTCTTATGAATTTACTCCATTATTCAAAAGTGAATGACTCTTATGTATACTATTCATGCATATCATATCCTGATTCATTTGCTTACTGAAGTCATTTATAAAAAGTTAATCTCAGATGGACTTTTGAAAACAGATTTTATCCTCTCTGTGAAATAATGTAGAATGTAGAGCCAGACCCAAAGAGTGAAACAATTAAGTGTGTTAGATCCATTCAACAGCAAATAACAATTTTTAGCAGAAAGTAAATATAAATCACAACATGAAATTCATTTCTGCAGTGTTCTTGCCCATGACTATTCAGTAATTATTAATTTCATTAGCTAAAGTAGTTTTTTGTAATCCAGATACCATTCATCACACAGAGTGTCTACTTTATTTGGATTAGTAAATATTTATGTGCTTTTTGAATGAGATTGTTTCCACAAGGTCGTTGCTTCATAAAATACTTCATAGATCATAAGAATGGAAAGGAAAGGCAAGTGAGGAATTTGGTGTCTGTCGTACGTGTTTTTGTGTGTATGTCTGTCTGTCTGTGTGTTTATGTGTGTGTGTGTGTGTGTGTGTGTGTGTGTGTGTGTGTGTGTGTGTGGTCTTTTCACTTACTGGCACTAATTAAAAGATAGATTGATTGACAAGAAAACAAAAAAGATTTTAGGGTTTGGTCATTTTTACTACAGGACTGAATTAAATCTACATGTTAAGTTATAAAAGCATTAGACTTTCCAGAAGAATGTTCCCTCCTCTCACTTAGGATAAAAACAGAGGTTAACATGTGTATAATTCAGTTGAATAATGTTGCAATTCCTTTAGCAATTCCTACAAAATTGAAGTAGTCAGCACAAACAAAATTGTTAAAAAGATTATCCCTTAACTATGTTTAAAATTGAAGTTTATTATCCAATAATCTAAATGTTATAATATCCAAGTAATATGAGAAAAATACTTTGAAACATAATATTAATTAATGTTAATATACATTTTTCATGAATCAAGAATGACAGATAATGTCAGTAATATAAGTACTTAAGAGACTGAGGCATGAAGTTTGCAAAGATGGTTAAGGCTACTAAGACCTATTTGTTAGTGGCAGACCTGCCCAATAACAAACTGAGATACTTTATGAAAGAAAAAATACTGAACATTAACTAGAAATAAATAATTTTTTAAGCAGAGAAACTACTTGAAGACACTTTGTTAGAATTATTCATATCTTTTGATAATTGTGTCTTCCATTTTAAACTTCAGATGACCTATGTTGTGTACTTTGTACCATATCTCAATTTCTTGGAAGGGGTGGTGACTTTCTAAATTGTTCTAGAGCCATTTACTTATGAGTAATTTAAATATCACTGAATGTATACATCCACATTGCTTTTGTTCATACAGGAAGAAACCAGATCCTGTAATGTACTGGGTTTTGTAGGTGTCATTTTCTTGTCTATACATGGTAACTGTGGTTTTTCAGCAGTGGTTATTTGCACTAAAAATTAAACAGATAAACCATGGTTTATTCTTCATATCCTTTTAATTTTTATTGAACATAAGGGAGTTATAGTGTCTATGAATAGTGTACAGAGCTAGGACCAAAGTATCTATCAGTACCTCACCTTTTCTACTGTTTGTTTAGAAAATCTCTTTCTCCCTTCCTCCTTCCCTCTCCCCCATCTCCCTCCTTCCCTTCCCCCCATCTCTGTTTAGGCTTGTGTCTCAATATCTGTATGTTTGTGAGTGTACATTTGTTTGGGTGTGTTTGTACGTGATAGCGTATTTGAATGTGTGTTTTCTATTAAGATGATTTTATTGAGATTGCAAGGTCATTTTGACTAAACTGTATTTTTTTATACTATGAGTTTAAAACTTTTCAGGTTTTCTAGATAATGATGCACAACTAGCATGTCTGCTTATACTGGGCATAAACTAGTAATTTCCTGTCTGCTGGAGGATCTATAAGAGAATATGTCTCATTATATACTTCATTTCAGAAATAGAGACTGTTGATAAGTTGAGGGTATAAAGAGCATTGTTCTGCCCTATTCTTTTTACTTGTGAGACCATAAGTGCCTAAGTGTTAGTTCCAGATCTAAGACTAGTCGTATAGGTCTGACTAACTCATAGGGCCACTAGTCCACAGCAACACAGTTCTAGGAAATCCCATGGGCCAAACCATGCCCAAACTGCAATCTGAATCATCACCCACTAACAACTGAATACCCAGAAGCCTCCATCTTGGTCCACAGCTGACTAAGAGGTGAGTGGCACTCTGACCCTCAGGTCAAGCAGAGTCCATGATCTCTGAACCCCAGCCTTGAACACTGCCTCTGGCACCTCAAATACACCCACCATGTCCTAAACCAAAGAAAGCCAGGAAAGCCCGCTCAAGCCAAATTCCCAGCAATAATCTCACACCTAATAAAACAGTTGAAAGCTTTAGAACAATTTGAAGCAAACTCACTTAGAAGGAGTAGACAGAAGAAAATAATAAAAATTAAGGCTAAAATCAATACAATATAAACAAAGAGAACAATACAAAGAATCAATAAATCAAACTATTGGTTCTTTGAGAAAATCCACAAAATAGATAAGCCATTATCCAATCTGACCAAGAAGCAGAGAGAGGATATCTAAATTAAAATAATCAGAAATGTAAAGGGGGTCATGACATCAGATGGATTCAAATGGATTCAGTGCAGAATTCTATCAGACATTCAAAGAACACTAATAACAATACTGTTAAAAATGTTCCAGACAATAGAAACTGAAGAAGCATTGCAAAAATCCTTTTAGGAGGCCACAATCACCCTGATTCCCAAGCCACTCAAAGATGCAACAAAGAAAGAGAATTGCAGACCAATCTCCCTTGTGAACATAGATGCAAAAATGCTCAAAAAAAGTTCTGGAAAACCAAATCCAACAATATATCAAAAAAATCATCCACCATGATCAAGTAGGCTTCATCCCAGAGATGAAGGGATGGTTCAATATACAAAAAACTGTGAATGTCATCCATCATAAAAACCACATGATCATCTCTCTAGATGCTGTAAAAGCATTTGGCAAAATCAAACACTCCTTCATGATAAAAGTCCTGTAGAGATAAGGAATACAGGGAAAATACCTAAATATAATAAAGGCAATATATAGCAAGTCAACAGCTATCACCAAACTAAATGGAGAAACACTCAAAGCAATCCCACTAAAATCAGGAAGAAGACAAGCTTGGATTCTCTCTCCTTATCTATTTGATATAGTTCTTGAAGTTTTAGATAAAGCAATAATATAACAAAAGGATATTAAGGGGATAAAAACTGGAAAGGAAGAAGTCAACCTATCTCTTTTGCAGATGACATGATTGTATACATAAATGACCCCCAAAATTCTACCAGGGAACTCCTACAGCTGATAAACACCTTCTGCAAGGTTGCAGGGTACAAGTTTAATTAAAAAATACAATAACCCTCATATATGCTAAAGATAAAAGAGATTAAAAAATGTGAAAAATCACCCTTTATAATAGCTTCAAATAGCATTAAATATCTTGGCAGTACTCTAACCAAAGAAATAGTAAACCTGATTGACAATAGCTTTAAGTCACTGAAGAAATTAAAGAGGATTTCAGAAAATGGAAAGATCTCCCATGCTCCTGGAAAGGTAAGGTCAGCACAGTAAAATGGCAATTTTACCAAAAGCAATCTACAGATTCCATGCAAACCCCATCAAAATCTCAACTAATTCTTAAAGAACTTGAAAGAACAATACTCATCTTCATAGGGAATAACAGAAAACCCAGGATTGCCAAAATAATTCTGCTCAATAAAGGAACTTCAGGAGGAATTACCATTCCTGATTCCAAGCTATACTATAGAGGTACAGTAATAAAAAGAAAAACCTGGTACTGGTACAAAAACAGACTTGTGGGTCAATAAAATCATATAACCCCCACACCAAGGAACACCTGATTTTTAACAAAGAGGTCAAAAATATTCAATGGAAAAAAGTTCCTATATTCAACAAATTGTGTTAGCATAATTGGTTGGTAATATGAAGAAGAATGCAAATAGATTCAATCTTATCACTCTGAACAAAACTCAAATCCAAGTGGATCAAAGACCTCAACATAAATCCAGCTACACTGACCATGATAGAAAAGAAAGTGGGAAATAACCTCCAAAGCATTGGCACAGGAGATCAGTTTCTAAATATAACACCAGTAGCACAGACACTAAGAATAACAATAAGTGGGACCTCCTGAAACTGAGAAGCTTTTGTAAGGCAAAGGACATATTAAATGAAACAAAGCAACTGCCTAGAGAATGAGAAAAGATCTTCACCAACCCTACATCTGAAGGGGGTCTGATCTCTAAAATGTATAGAGAACTCAAAAAACTAGAAGCCAAAAACCAAAATAAGCTAAAAAATGGATTTAAGAGATAAAAAGGAAATTCTCAACAGAACTACAAATGGCTGAAAGACACTTGAGGAATTGCTCAGTATCATTAGCCATCAGAGAAATGCAAATCAAAAGAGCTTGGAAGTACCACCTTACACCTCTCAGAATGGATAAGATCAAAATCACAGATGAGAGTCTACTTTGGAGAGGATGCAGAACAAGGGGAACAATCCTCCATTGTTGGTGGGATTGTAAATGTGTACAACCACTCTGGAGGTTCCTCAGAAAACTGGGAATCAATCTCCTTAAGAATGCCAATATCATTCTTGGACATATACAGGCATATATACAAAGGATGCACATTCATACCCCCAAAGGAATTAGCTCAACTATGTTCATAGCAGCATCATTCATAATAGCAAGAAACTGGAAACAACCTAGATGACCCTCAATAGAATAATGGATTAACAAACTGTGCTACATATATACAAATGGAGCAATACTCAGGAATAAAAAAATGACATCCTAAAGTTTTCAGCCAAATGTATGGATTCGTAGAATATCTTCCTGAGTGACAGACATATCACAAGCCCAAAAGGATAGGCATGGGATGTACTCACTCACAAGTGGATTCTAGACAAAAAGCATAGAACACTCAAGCTGCAAACCACAATCCATGAACAGCTTGGGATCAGAAGGAACTTAAGAGACACATCCAGAGATTCCTCTAAGAAAAGAAAATAGAGAAGATCACCTTAGCAAATTGACATCATACATATTGCAACCAAGAAGACTTGGGAACAAATCTTGAAAGGAGAATGAAAGGAACAAAGACAGAAATAGAAAGAAATGGATATCTCCTTAGAGGAAGCCAATATGTGGTTGGAAAGAGACTGGGTGCTAGGGAAATCTACAAGAACTCATAGGATGTCTCTGGCCAAGTCTTCAAACAATGGTGGAGGAGTTGCCTAAACAGGACTTCCCCTACAGTCAAATGAATAACTAGCTAAGTTTCATTACAGAACCTACATCCAACAATGAATAGAGGTAGAGGCAGAGATCCATGACTGAGCACTGGGCAGAGCTCCCCGTCTAGCTGAGAGCAGAAGAGAGTCTGTATGACCAAGGGAATAGGGATTATGAGGAAAATTACCACAGTGATGGTTGACTGGAGATCTGGGGAGCTCACTGAATCAAGAACAGCCACTGGGGAACCATGAGAAAAGGAGCTAGGTCCTCCAAGGGTAGGCAACTGTCGATTGGCATGAGCAGTAAGTGGAGCCTCGAGGGGTGAGATCAGACTGTGTTCCTGTGCATGGGCTGGCACCTTGGAGCCCATTCCCTGCAGAGGAACACCTAACCCAGTCTTGACTTTGGGATGAGATAATCGGACTTGCCTGGAGTGGATGTGCCACAGTGAGTTGACCCACCTTGGGACTTCTTGCCCTTTTGGGGGAGAGAATTGATGGATGTGGAGGGGCAAGGCTGAAGGCTGACTGGGAAGGACTGAGAAGAAGGAAGGGTGGTAAAGCAAGGGGATACATAGTTAAAAATGACATTTTTAATAATTAAAATAATAATAAAAATTTCTCATTCCAAAAACATAAAATAATAACATGTACACATGCTTTAAAAAAATTAGAGCCACAAATATAACTAAAATAATTAATACCATGAAAGGGACCTATTGGGTGGGGAAGGAAGGTGGACAAGACTGAGATGGCATCAAAAAGAATATTATCAGATTATTTTATATATGTGGGAAATTACCAACAATAGTTTTTTAAACAGCATGCTACTTGAGAGATCCATGAAAAAGAAATAGTCAAGTACAAAATGAAATTTTAAAATACTAAGACATTCTCTGCATTCATATTCATAGACCAGGGAAACTGAGCCACATAAACTCTTTCTTCTATGAAATCCTTGCAACCTGTTCCATGACTCTGTCTATTTTTGGAGACTCATGGAATATGTGTGTATTCCAAATTCTCAAAATATAAATATAACTATGGAAGACACACTATCTCAATATTTTTTCATGTGCTTTTGTTTTATAACAGTGAGTAAGAATAAATGGAGAATTCACTTTATAATCCTATTATGGACTGGTGCCATGCATCTCTGTTTGATAAATTCAAGTGTATGACTCACAAACTTCTGTTTTGCAAGAAGTCAACAGTTGAATTTCTTGATACTTGATGCTCAGGATCATTATGGGGAAAAAATGGAACCTGCATTACTTATGGGTCTCCACCATTTTGCCAGTAGTTAGCACAGATACATTGTTGTACATTTCTTATGATTTCCTGTGCAAGATTTGTTTTGCATTTTCAGAAGGAATAAAGGGACTTGTTAATGATAGTTCTAGTCTCTTATTTTCTATTTTCCTGTGTTCAGTTCATTACTTATTTGTAATACCTGTGAACTATTTATTATGATATTAGAAATGATGTTATACAACAGAATACAATGTTGAAAAAACTTATGTCTATATAAACATTCTATTAGCTATTTCTTCAGTGTATATCAAGTTCTCAAATATCTAAACTTTGATAAAGTTTGCCTCTGTCCCTCAGCCTAACTCTCTCTCTCTCTCTCTCTCTCTCTCTCTCTCTCTCTCTCTCTCTCTCTCTCTCTCTCTCTCTCTCCTTCATAAGGCAATCAATGCAGAAATTCACTGACGATTTTTCTAAAACATTTTCTGTATCCTAATCCAACATTTCCAAGCTTAATGTGGTCAGTTCACCTAAAACTTTTCCAGCTTTGCCTCTTAACTATCGCAATCTCATATTTTTCTGGATGTAGTTCTATATTCTATGGAAAATTGTAGTAGTGGAGTTTCTTGGTCCCGAGCAGCCAGAGGCCCAGACCCTGTTGCCCCAGACCTCTTAGACACCAGCCGCTGCTGCTCAGGCCCCCCAAAATGACTCAGGCGCTTACATTAACTTCATGCTGTTTGGCCTATGGCTCAGGCACATTGCTAGCTAGCTCTTACCTCTTGAATCAACCCATTTCTATTAATCTGTCTGCCACGTGGCCGTGGCTCACCTGTGTTCCTTACATGTTGCTCTTTGGGTGGCTTTTTTGATCTGCCTGACTCCACCCTGCTTCTCCTACCTATGCTCTGATTTCTCCTCCTACTTCTTCTATGGTGCCTGTCATGTCCCAAACAGCACCTTTATTTAAAGATTGATATTCACAGCATACAGAAAGGCATTCCCACATCAGAAAATGACTCAGAAGATTCTGATTACATATGTTCATTTCCTGAGCAATAAATGTTATAAAGAGTAACTTTATCATTAAAATATTTATCAAAATCCTTCTGCAAGAATATCTGTCAGCAATATGCATCTTGTCATTTTTAATGAGACAGTTTTTTAATATCACCAAATATAGCAACATTTGGACACTGCTACATGATAATAGAGTTGTCCTTTATGTTCATTACACATAATCTATTTCATCTCAGAGTCCTGACCTCAAGCATTGCCTTTAGCGTAAGATTCCTCTATCATAAAATTCAATTATCAACATTCATTCAGGGGGATTTCAGTTTGAAGGAGATCTATTTTATTATTTTCTTCTTTATCATCTTTTATCTTCTGTATGGAAGGAACAAGCCTTGCACATTCCCATACTCCATGTTGGAGTAAAAGCATATGCATTTTCTATTTGCTACTATATTATGTCTCATTGTCTCTAACATCTAAATGTTAATAAAGTTTGCCTCTCCTCTCCACCTCTTTGTAAATGTGAGATGAAAACACTCCAGTGTACTCATACTTAGACTTTAACATGATCATTTCTTCTAAAGATTCTTTTGTTGTCCTTCTTATATACATATATCCATACTTCACCTGGACACAGCTCTAGTGTATTGTATTGGAGAAATTTTTTTAATGAAGATATTCAGTCCCCTCAAAAAGTGTGCTTGTGTTTTAAAATACTTTTTCTTTTGTTTATCAAAAATCCTTCTAGATATCCATTGACAGCACTCTACATTTTTCATTATATAATATACTTTCAAATTTCTCAATAAATATCTATATACTGGCCCCATTGTGTTATAAAAGAGACATGAATTCTTTTTTTAAAAAAAAAAAAAGTGCTGAAGGTTGATTCATTAAAAAGTTGAATAAACCATGACAGCTTGAAAAGTAAATATTCATTATTTTTGGTTGAATGACAAATCACCTTACAGTCCCCAAACTCAACAGTTCCCTGTGGTTTTGGCTTCATGTTCAACAGTAGGCAATTTGATTCATCTGTTCAAGTTGAAGTCAAATCAAGGCAGTTTTTAAATCTTTCCTACTTCCCTCAACTTAATCTTCCTTATGGTATTAATATGCAAGGAAACTGCCATTGTCTTTTTTTTAATATAAGCATGTGCAGAAGAGTAGTTATGGATCTTGTTTTCTAAAAAGCATTATGAAGCATTAAACAAATCCATTAATTCCAATATCCTTATTGGAATCAATACAAAACAATCATAATATTTCATCCAGTTTCTTAAATTTTGAAGGTGATAACTATTAACTGTTAAAGAATCATGAAAATTGGCATAGAGAGGAGAGGAAAATGCGATGGTAGAGGAAAAGGAAACGATGTGATTATGATATAATATCTTAAAGTTGAAGAAATAATATTTCACAATTTAAATGAATGGTTATTATAAATATAATGCTTTGTTTATTTTGAGCAGTCTGCAATCTATTTTTTTCATTATTTTCACATTCTCTTGATTTTTATTGCATATTAATCTAATTTGTAAAGCACCTTAGGGGATTATTTTGACCTTGTATTTAGGATTTAACCAAGAGTAGGAACTGTAAATTCAAAGGTCACACAGTAAAAGTACCAAGAATCAGATCCTTATCTAAGGATAGCCTGTATTCTAAGAGCCTTCACTTCTCCTAGAAGGAGGAAACTCCAGGAAATATATTGACAAGAAATGTATACACAGGAAGATACTTGTCCTTTATTTTGGATCATTTCTCTTAGGGTCACTTGTTCAACACTGTAAACCATTTTCCTCTCCTTACTTTCTTTTATGTTTTCTTGTCTCTGTTTTCTTTTCAAAAAATAAATTTGTCAGACACTAGCTTCACAAGTCATAGACGTGAGGAAAGCCGCTGTTGGTAGTTACTCAGCTGGAAATATGAATGCACAGTGATGGGAATATCTTAAACACTCTTAAAGATATGAAATGAAATATAAAAAATAAATGATTCTCATCAAAAAGAAAAATAGCATAGTAAATATGAAAAAGATCAAGTGAAGCACAGTCAAGTAACATAAATGCTCTCATCTTTTCTTTCCTCTAGCCCCAAACACCCATCCTCCCTTAAACAACTTTTATGCACCCACCTACTCAACTTTATAGCCTTTATCTGTGATTGTTATTGACACATACAATTGTATGTGTGTATGTCTGTGTGTGTGTGTGTGTGTGTGTGAGTGTTAGTGTATATGCAACATGGAGGTAGACACAATAAGTTTAATATGTGAAAATGTTAAGAGCATTAGGTCCATTCAACAGAAAATAACAATTCATAATAGAAAGTAACTATACAACACAGTGTGAAATTTACTTTGGCAGCATCCATGCCCATTACTACCCATGAATTATGAAATTTCTAATAATTAATATTGCTTTTAGTAATACATATATTATGTATTGTACCAGAGTAACTATTGTAATTAGCTTAGTAAATATGTGCTTTTTTAATGAGAGTCTTTTTACAAGGTCTTTGTTGGTTTTTAAAACACTTTATTTAATCATTTAAACAAGAACAGCTCAGAGATCATAAGATGGGGAAATAAAGGCAAGTCAGGAATTTGGTGTATGGTATCCTGACTTCACAGGAGAAAAGAAAATTCATTTAGGATGAAATGAGAAATGGTAATTAATTTGCACTACTGATTCAATGGTCAAGAGAATGGGATGCTTAATTCTTATCCTGTTTGATGTGGGAATGTCTTTCTGTATGCTGTGTATATCAATCTTTAAAGAAAGCAGCTGTTTTGGCCATGACAGGCACTATAGAAGAAGTAGGTGGGAAATCAGAATAGTTAGAAAAAGGAAGGGCAGAGTCAGAGACAGATCAAGTCAGCCGCCCAAGAGAAAAATGTAAGGAACAAAGTTTGTGGGCCTAGAACTCTGGCTGCCCAGGGTAAAGAAACCTTATTATAACTCCTGTTGACATCTGTGCAAACATGAAAGCAAAAATTAAAACATGGCTAGACAGGAAAGAATTCAACATTGAGTTACATGAATACAAATTTAAAATGAACAATACAGGGTTATAGAGAAAGCATTATACACAAACAGTTCCCTTCCTAGAAATCACCAATATTTTATGCTTTGGATACCATAGGAGCACTGTCTAGAGGAAATAGTGACATTCTATAGCACCATGTGAAAATTTAGATTGAAAGTTTTCAAAGAATATATGGAAAAATTCAGCATGCTTGTAATATATCTGTGACAAATAATATTTCAAACTCATGAGTAAAATAAGATTTTTTCACATGATGAGACATATTTTCTTGATGTAATATTCTTCAACATAAAAATATTGACAATTCAGGATAAAAGTTCTTCATATTGTTTCATAAATAAAGATATTCTTTTGTCACTTTTCTCACTGTAAGATTTTCAGTTTTAAAGGACCAATCATATTCTGTCTTAATTTTGCCGACTTCTGAGTTCATTTTATAGTTGGTCATATATTTATTTTTAATTATTTTATAAAGTAAGCAAAAATCCATGCAAATATCAAAAGGAACATAACTTCTGTTTATACTCATCCACAGAAGATCTTTACATAGGACATGTATCTGTAAAAGAACATGAATGGGGTAAGGATTGATAGATATATTACCACAAGGATATAAGAAGGTCACTGTTATAAATAACAACTGAAAGGTAGCATATAAATAGGTATTATCTTAATCAGAGTTTTTTTTGTGTAGATAGAAGGATGGATAGATAGATTCAGTATGTATATGTACATGCATATATTCATATGCATCCACATACATAATTATATATTTATTTATAAATTCTTTCATTAAAATACATTAAGGTTACCCCATTCTTTTCAGTGAGGAAACATGAATGTAAACCCTTTTAATAACCTCCCAAAATTGTCCCTAGTCTTCAATGACCATGCTACTCAAATTACAATATGATGTAAGAGTTGGTCCATACAATTTTATTGTCATTTAGCAGACATGAGTTTGAAAATCCCATGTTATTGTATTTGGGATGGGTGTGTGAATCTGACTGAATCCTCATTTGCAGAGAATTTACTATTTTTACTATAGTTTTACTATTTTAAAGAATCGAGAAATATTCTTAAGAACAACATAAAACAATTTTGTTACCCAACCGTATCTATCCACATTCTTACTGTGAAAGACTATGTTCTCTGATGTGACATGTGATGTGGGAATGCCTCTGTGTATGCTGTGAATATCTATCTTTTTAAAAAAGGAGCTGTGCTGGACCATGACAGGCATCATAGAAAAAGTAGGCGTGGAAATCACACATAGGTAGGAGAGGAAAGGCGGAATCTAACAGACTAAGCCAGCCATCCAAGAAGAAGCATGTAAGGAACACAGGTGAGCCTTGGGCCATGTGGCAGACAAATTAATGGAAATGTGTTGAATTAAGATGTAAGAGAAAGCTAGCAATGTGCCTGAGCCATAGACCAAAGAGCATGAACTTAACATAAGTGTCTGAATCATTTCTGAAGGCCTGAGCATCAGCGGGCAGCTAAGGGGTCTAGGGCTGGCTGCAGGTCTGTGGGTCTGGGCCTCAGGCCACCCAGGGCCAAAAAACCTCACTGTAACAGACATGCACAGGTTCAAATCTATTATCTCCTTCAACTGTAAAATGGAATTACTTCAAAACCCATTATTACTCATTTTTCTTCTGTTTTTAATGTCAATTGATCACTAAACATAAATATAGACACTGAATCAAGCAATCATTTCTTATATACTATCATATAACACATATATGCAAAGCTATTATTCTAGTTATTCATTTCACATATCTAATAATAATGTAATGAGCAATCATTCCAACTTTTCAAACCTGATAGTAAATCCTAAGTACAGAAACTTTCCCTTTGCTCTGAATTATTTGTGCCAAAATCTGTAGAAAAAAATCTGTTGGTTATTCCCTTACACCAAGACTGCAAATCCCACTTACCATATTTCATGAAAGTATAAAATTTTATGGCATATAATTGTAACACTTTGTGGGCAAATGTACATGTGTGAAAAAATAAACTGTACTAATTAGTAACATGCAAAAAAGTTATCACCTTGTAATATTGTTGATGGAAAAGATATAAAGATGAACATTTTCAGTTGATAAGATATTCATATTGTATTCATTTTGTGTGTATGCCTCTGTGTGTGTGTGTACTCATGTGTGTGTCTGTGTATGTGTATTTGTGTGTTTCAATTACTGAAACATTAAGTGATAAAAGTGGTTCAATAAAATTTTTAAAATATTTGAAGGATCTGGTCATTTTCTACTAAAAGATTACTTTTTAATATCCATTTTAATTTAGGAAAGCTTTAACCTTGCAAGAAAAATGTGTTTTCTGTTCACTTAAGATCAAACCAGACATCAAAGTGTCTATAATTCCGTTGAATAGTGGTGCTATTAATTTTTAGATTTTTACAAAATTGAAGTGGTCAGTCTGTATTTTTAAACAGATTTTTTTCATATCTTTATTTAAAAATTGAAAATTATCATCCAGCAGTATATATCTTATGTTCTCTCTAAAACTTGTAAGAAGGAACCATTAAATTAGCACTGTTTTTAAATTTTCCATTAAGCAAAGATGACAGATAATATCTGTAATATGAGTACTTGGGAGCCTGAGGCATGAAGATTGTAGGAATGTTTGAGGACATTCAGACTATTAGTTATTGGCAGACCTGTGCAATAACAAACTCAGTCATCCAAAGGAAAAAAATTAAAATTGAATGAATGCAAAAGAACATTGAATAAATTTTCACAAAGAAAATCCATTTGGAGACAGTTTGCTAGAATTATCTACATCTGTTTGTAATTGTGTTCTTCTCTGTGTAAACTTCAGATAACCTACCACGTATGCTTTCTTGATAGCTTATCTTTGTTTGTTGGAAAAATTGACAACTTTCCAAGTAGACAAAATTGTTCTAGGTCCATGTACCTGTCATTGACTTAAGTATCTGCATGAATGTACACACACACCCACAATACTTTTGCTCATAGTAGAAGCTCCCAGATCTTGTACTTACACTGGGTTTTATAAGTGCCATCTACTTGCCTACATCCAGTGACTGTGGTCTTTGAGCACTGGCCATTTACTCTAAAGAAACCATGTATTATTCTTAATAACTTCTGCATTTATATGAAAGATATTCATCTGTTACAATGAACTTAAGGGAGAAATAATGGCGAATTACAATGTAAGGATGGAGTATCAAAGTTTCTATGTACAACTCATTTTTCCTAATGCTTGTTTAGAAAATATCATGTTGCTTTTAATCACACATATGACTTTCTTTATTTGTTCCAATTTTGACAAGTTCTGTGACAGCTCTGATTGTTTCCTTATCCAAACTTCAATATCCACTGAGAATGATTCCAATATGCTAAGTGTCTTGTTCTAGTCCACTAATAATATGTTCACAGGTTTATATGCATGTGGCTTAAGTGTTTCTACTTGGAACCTAACACTTACAATTATTTCTATGGCATAAAAATGGATCTGAGGATTCTATTTTTTTAGGGCTATGCATTCTTTCATTGAACACAGTCCTCCAGATGTCAGAGAGAAAATCTTTGAAACTAGAGCTTCACAGAAAGGGACTGGCTTCTTAGACTTACCTGACCCTTTTGCGGAAGACTTTTTGAGGGCATTATTGATGGAATAATATAACATGTTCAGCTTTGATCTAAATACTCACACATTCCTATTGACTTATCCAAAGTGAGAAACTTAGTGCTTCCTGTTTCTACTATTAGAGCATAGAACTCAACCACAGGCCTCCAAACACAATGATTTCTTAGGAAACATTCACCGATGTGGAGACAGAGTCTAACCTCTCTGTGTGATAGCCAGAGCTGTACTACCATGAAATAATATAATCACATTGCTAAAGATGAGGAGTTTGATGTCATGACTAGACACAGAAAATTCCCCTGTAAATTTAACAACATAACAGCTGAGAAGTGTAAATATTCTGCTCTGTTCTCATGGTTGGCAATTCGCTTACTTGACATAAAATGTGACATCCATTTCAGTACAGTGTTCATTACAAGAAAGGTCACGAACATAAAGTCTCAGTTTCCCCCTTTCTCTATCTTCCTCACATTGTCAGCAGCAATGGCAATGGTGTCCCATTTTCCCGAAATCTGAGAAGACAACAAAGGTCAACAAAGGAAACAAAACAGGAAATTGGAATGTGAGATATTATTCTCATCTGTGGTCCCAGTCCTTGGAAATATGTAAACTTACCAAGAACATCAATCGATAATATATTGTATATTAGTTCAAGATCATGTTTCTAGAGATGTAGACTGAGACAGGGTGGTATAATGACTCAATTAACCTATTATCTGGACCTGAGACTTGGCAGTCCTGCTCATGCTTTGGCCTCTTGGGCTCTGCAAAGTCAACCCACTCTTTCCTTATTTCATTTGTTTCATCATAGAGAATTCTGATTGGAAAAGTGAACTTGACTGAAAGACAGAAAGCTTCATTCATAAGATAGACTTGCATGGATACTAACTGAATGATGCATCACATCCTCAGACATATGCTACTAAGGAACCTCAGACATATACACAGACCACATGAATTTACCTGAGGATGATGATGAGCCTTGGCTAGACCAAATGCCAAAGCCAGCAGCAGAAACTTTACCATGGTGGTGCCTGCCTTTGTTCTTCTGCAGAAGCTCTAAGTAGGTTAGTGCTTGTGAAGGAACAGAACTGACATATCTCTTATACAGCGAATTAGAGGGAGTTTCATAGAATCAATCAATGGTTATGCACTACAACATACTTCAGTCTTATTTCCTCTTTGGCTCTGCTGAGTGATATTTGATCTTGTATCCGTAAACAAAAGAGAGTATCCTTAAAGTCAGGTTATGTTAGGATGATTAATTTAGCATTACTTTCAGAAATAAAGAACCACCCCTCTGAAAAGCTTTACATAATGTAAATATACTGGTGCATAAAGGTCCAATGCATGTGCATCATATATGATTCATTTAACCAACATGGCAAGCATTTTAAAATACATTCCAAATCTAAGCATAATACAGTGTAGTTAAACAAATTTAATACTGTGACCTGAGCAGTAGGTGCCAGAGGAACCACACTCTTAGAAGATATGATGTTAAGCTTATGGGGGATTTTCTATATGGATATTGATATATTTTCTGCTACTTTAAATTCTTTTCATATACTGACTAATTTAATCTTTCAGTACATTTTATTCAACAACCTTGATACACAGCTGTGAGAGATAACATCAATGTTTAACTGTATAAATAATAGGAAAATGCTGCTGGATGTACACTTGTAATAAGTGCAAGTATTATTAAAAGAAACCAAGTCAAGTGAAACTATTTTAAAATAATGATGTTCAGAAAAACTGTACAATTGTGCAAATGAATTCAACATTCAAACTGGAAATAGTGCTCTACATTTCTAAAAGCAAAGATGCTCCCTGCCCAGTTGACTTTTTTACACATCAAAATCAAGAACTGTGTTGTGATCATCCATTTTCTCTTCTGGTTCTTCCCTCTCTAAAACATGAAATAACCTATAGCCAGCACTTTTGTCGTTTTGTTTCAAAACCCATGGTTTTTAACTAAACCATTACAAAGCATTAGTCTGCCCTTCATGACACTTTCTTAAATCATATTCTAATATAGTCTTCATTTTTTATTTTTAATTATAACTTACCCACATCATTTCCCTCTTCCCTTTCTTCCCTCTAACCCTCAATTATGCATTCCTTTCATCTATTTCAATTTTGTGTACTTTTTTAAAACTAAATGTTGTTGTGTGTATATGAGTTTCAAGGTCTCAAGTGAGTCCTAAACTTTTATCTAAAGATTTGGAACTTGGAGTAACAAAAAGGACTTTTATGCCACATTTATCTTTTGTATCTGGTTACCTCATTCAGTGGGATCTTTTAGAGTACATACAAATGTCGTGATTTCTTTTTTATGTGCCAAGGAATATTATTACATATTTTATATTACAACTATTACATTACCAGTTGACAGCTGTAGAACATTTAGATTTTTTCCATTTCATAGCTTCTGTGAATACAGTAGCAATGAACATGGATGAGAAAGAATCTTTGAAATATAGTATCAGGTCATGTAGTCATATTCCAAGGAGCTATGCATAATACAACACAGGTTTCCAGAGTTTCTATGTTTCTATAAAATTTTGTGATGACAACAAAACAAAATATGTGTCTGGGCTCCTGGCTTAATCAATCTCTCTCTCTCTCTCTCTCTCTCTCTCTCTCTCTCTCTCTCTCTCTCTCTCTCTCTCTTTCTCTCTCTCTCTCTCTCTCTCTGTGTGTGTGTGTGTGTGTGTGTGTGTGTGTGTGTGTTTATGTGTGTGCATGAGTGTCTGTGTATTTGTATGTAATTGTGTATTTGTGTGAATTTTCTATTCAGATGACTCTGAGTTCCTAGGCCCATTTGACTGGACTGTATCTTTTCTTATACTTTGTATTTTAAACTTATCATGTTTCTAGATAATCATTCACTGCTAGAATTTTTGCTTAGACTGGACATAAAATTGCCATTCCCTGTCTGCTGAAGGTTCTGGAAGAGGACATGGCTTATGAGATTACACACTTCATTTCAGAACTAGGGACCATTGATAGCTTGAGCTTAGGAAGTATAATGGCCAGCCCTCTCCTTTCTACTTGTGAGGCCATTATGGCCCAAGCATTAGTTCCAAATCTAAGGCTACACATATAGCATTGATTAAACTTATAGGGCCACAGACTCAGTAAATGAATGAATAAGTAAAAAAATAAATGATACTGTAAATATGACTTGTTGGGTGGGGATGGGGGGCTTAACAAGGTTAAGGTTGCATCAAAGAGGATTGTCGGAATATTTCATGTATGTGGGAAATTGTCAGCCAACAAATTTGTACAGAGCAGGTTACATGACCTTTTTGAAAAATGAAAAAGAAATAGTCATGGAATATGGAGTAAAATTTGAACTACTGAGACATTCTGTGCCTTGATATTCACAGACCTGGGACTCTAAGCTACATTAACTCTTTGTTCCATGAAATCCCTGTACCTTGTCCCAAGATACATTTATCTGCTTTTTGGTACTCAGGCAGAGTGTGTATTCTCCAAATTCTCAAAATATAAAAATAATAGTGAAACAGAGACTCTTTCCCATTCTTTCTTTGTGTACTTTTGTTTTCAGTTACCAGTCAGTAAAAATGAGTGGAGAAATAAGGTGATTATATCCTGCAGCAAAATGTAAAATGTAATAACTATAGAGTGTCTCCAAATTAGCATACATAGTACTATATTCTACTTTATGTACAAATCATTATGCATTTTAATTTTAGAAAATCCAATTATCATATCTGAAATTCAAATGTAAGACATACAAAATAGCTAAAATGAGCTGGAAGTAATGGCTATTTTATGAGCACTTGTAGCTCATAAAAGATCAACAAAAGATCCAGGTACAATCCCCTACACCCTTATGGCAGGTCACAACTGTCTACAATTTTAGTCCTCAAATTATGATACCTCTTCTGTCCTCCACAGGCCTAAGGAATGCATATGGTTTATAAACATAAATGCAGACAAAATACCCATACACATTAAATAAGCAGATAAATAAAATTACAGTGATTTTAAAATAGAAAAACATTGTGAAATATGTTACTATGAAATGTTTAAAATAACTATGATTATTGCTTCATTGACTTGTTATTGTACTAAGGATAAAAACTGAAGGCCTTGAGAATGCTAGGCAAGTGCTTTTTCCCACTGAATCCCACCTCTAGCCTCTCTTCTTTTATACTTCACACTTTTGGTTAACTTAATTGAAATAGTATTATTTTGGTAGAAAGCTGGCCCAGTTCCTGATTAATTTCCTTAACTCGTAAGTTCTGATAGTGTTTTAACCAGGGTTAACCCTTAGTTTAATTTGAATTGTTTTTCTTTTGGTCTTATTGTCAATCTTTAATTAATTTGTAAGTTATGTGACTTTATTTTATTGGGATAAGTTTGGCAATATACTTATAGTACTAGTTCACTCCCATGTTCAATATCACGATGAGCAGAGTTTCCAGGTAACATGCAATCTGTCAGGGATGAAACAGCTGTCAGAGGCAGAAATGAGAGGCCAGAACACATGGTCATCACAGTAGGTTAATGTTGCTAAGCATGGTAGTTAGTTCAAGACAAATGGAATAGATGATTACTTAGAAATGTGTACAATAGCACAGGTAACTATACTCCCTCTTTGTATAATAATGATGGAATGAGACATTCAGTAGCAAATATGCAAAGAAAGAATGTGTATATAAGATCCAACTCTATTACCACAAAGCAGGGAATTATTGGGAATCTGGAGCTGAATGAAAACTATTTGGCAATGAACTAAAACTGAGTTTTAAAAATCAAAAAGAATGAGTAGTGAATCCATTTATAATACAATTACAGAATGGAGATATTCTTCTCGGTTGACCTTTTCAAACCAAGTAACTTCTGTTTTGCAAAAACTCAGCTCCTATATTTCTTGGATTGATGCTTAGGATCAATATTTTGAAAAGACAGGCACCTTCATGACTTATCTGTCTCTGTGATTTTGCCAATACTCAGCAGCTTTTGGGTACGGATACATTGTAATACATTTGTTATGTTTCAAGTGGGAATTTTATTTTTTTATTTTCATAAGTAATAAAGTGACTTGTCACATGATTGCAGCATTCCATTGTTTTTCATTGTCCTCTATTCAATTTATTACTCATTTATAATAGCTGTGGATTCTTTTACTAAAGATATTAGAAAGTTTGTTACATATTCTTAATACATGTGTTTTTATACATAATGTATCTAAATATCTTCTCAATATATGAATTTTCTATAAAATATTTCCTCAGTTTATCACAAATCAAAGTCCCAAATATCTAATTTTTGATAAAATTAACCTCTGTCCCACTGCTTTCGTTCTCTCTCTATATATATATGCTATATATCTGTTTCATGAGCCAATGCAGAAATTCAGTGATAATTCTTTTCTAAAACATTTTTTCTCTAACATTCAAGATTTTAAACAATCATGATTTTAAATCACATGATCATTTATCCTAGATCTTTTACAACTTTGCCTCTTAAATATAAGAATATAATGTTTGTCTGGATGTATTTCTATATATACTATGGGAAATTACTTAGAAGATTCTGATTTCATATATTCATTTTCCTGAAGAATAAATATGCTGTAAAGAGTAACTTTTTAATTAAAACATGTATCAAAACCCTTCTTAAAAGAATACCATCAGCAATATGCTCCTTGACATTTTTAATAAAATAGTTTTTTAATATTTCAAAATATAACAATATTTGGACCCTTCTACATTTTAATTTTGTATTCAGTACACACTGTGGTTTAACATCACAAAATGATTTCACCATGATAATTAAGAAAATGAATACTCTTTAATTTCCAGGTGAATATCATAACAAATATATTTCATCTCAGTGTATCCAACATTGAGCATTACCTTTAGCTTAGGATTCCTCTATCATCAAATTCAATTATCAACATTCATTCAGGGTGATGTCAAATCAAAGGAGATTTAAGTTATTATTTTCTCTTTCTATCTTTTCCTTTTCTGAAGGGGAGGAACGCGCTCTAGACATTACCACTGTCCTTGCTGAAGTAAAAGCATATACATTCTCTATTTACTACTTCACTGCTATGCTCCATAATCCCTAATATCTAAATGTTAGTAAAGTTTACCTATATACCTCTTTGTAATTCTAGTGGGAAAAAATCCATTCATTCATTGATACTTTCTTCAGGTGAATTTCTTTCCAGTTTCCACTTTTTTAGACTTTAACATGATCACTTCTTCTAAAGATTCTTCAGCTTACCTTCTTAAGTACATAGATCCATAGTTCACCTGGACATAGCCTGGAATCTGAAAGTTTTGATTGCAGATATACATCCTCTCCAAAAATGAGTTTATGATTAATAATATTTTTCTGTTATGCTAAACAATATTCTTCTAGATAACCATTAAAAACACTCTCCTTTACATTTTACACTATACAGCATATTTTTAAGTTTCCAAATTAATATCTATATTTTGGCCTCATTGTGTTACATGAGAGACACAAGTTATTTTTAAAAACATACTAGCGGTTAAAGAGTACAAAGTTGAATCAATCATGAGAGCCTGAAAAGTAAATATTCATATTTTTAGTTGAGTGACAAATCACCTCAGAATCCCCAACCTCAACAGTTGGCTTCATGTTCAATCCTTGGCAATTTGCCTTATCTGTTCAGGTTGAGATCAAATCAGGACAGTTTTTAAATATCCTTCTTCCTTCATCTTAATCTTCTCTCTGGCATTAGTGTGTTAGGAAATTGCCTGCTTCTTTGCTTGAGTATAAGCATATGCACAAACTTAGTTCTGGATTTAGTTTTCTGAAAAGTTTTATGGAACACTAAATGAATGAATTCATTCCAATTTTCTTGTTTCATTCTTTACTCACAAAAGAGTCATATTAGTTCTTCATCAAATTTCCAGAATATGACAACTATAATTTTTTAAAGTCCTGAATAATGACAGAGAAAGGAGAGGAATAAATGGTTCAGAAAGAGAAAATGTAAGGAACAAATGATGTGATTATGATATAATACTATAAAATTTAAGAAATAAAATATTTTACAATTTTAAATTAAATATTTGTTATAAATATAATCCTCTATTTATTTTGAGCAACCTGAAATCCATTCTTTTTTCAATTCTTCCACATTCATTTATTTTTTATTCTAAAATAATCTTATGAGTGATGAGCCTTGGGGACTTATGTGATCTTGTATTTAGGATTCCTCAAAAAGTAGCAATTATTAATTCAGTGGTCACAAAGTAAAAACACCCAGAATATTTACACCTGAGATCCTTCTCTAAAGACATGTTGCATTCTTGGAGCCTTCTCTCACTCTGATGGCAGACCTTATTCTAATGTCTGGCTAGAAGGAATAAAAGCCAGGCAATAGATTTCATGGCAAGTACAACTTAATACAAGTAAAACCTACACATATTTGTCTACACTGGGCCTGTTCTAAATATTGCTTGCTTGACAGAGGATATGAATGAGAAACTCTGGTCTCTTGATAGATTTTTTGAAGTAGGGAAAGCCCAGGCATTTTGCCTTTTTCTTTCTGGAGATCCATTAGTATCCAAAAACTAGCATCACATACACACAGTCACTCACTCACCTGATTAAACTCATAAGACCATAAATAAAACTAAAATAAGTGATACTGTGAAAGGAAATTCTTGAATGGGAAGTTTTCCCAAGCTTTGGATAAAGAGGTGAGCATCTTGGATAAAAATAATGTGTGTGTGAGAGATACAGAGACAGAGACAGAGACAGAGAGACAGAGGGAGAAAAACTGTCATTGTCAAGTAATGTTTTCTAAAACCAAAAGCACATTACTTGAAATATTGATGACAAACTACTATTTTGACAAATGAAAAAAAATGTGAAGAATAAAATGAAATATGAAATAATGTGAGATTTTATGCATTCAGGATCACAGACATGGACCCCTAAATCACATACAGTCTTCCCTCTGCATAATTATTGCCAGCCTTTTCCAAGTTCTAATCTTCTGTTTTGTGACACTATAGAATGTGTGTTTTCCCCCAAATTCTGCAACTCTATGATCAGAGTAAAAGGAACATTAGTTTCAATTCTTTCTTCATATAGTTTTTTTTACATCAGTTAGTAAGAATGAGGGAAGAATTTATTATAATAAAATTGCAGATTGATAGTATATTTTTTACTTTGTTGACCTTTTCTTTTAATTGAAAATAAATCACTTTACACAACACATCCCAACCACAATTTCCTTTCCCACTACTCATTCTAACCTCCCCTTACTCTTCTTTCTCCCACATTAACTCTCCCTCCATTCCCTTCAGAAAAGAGAAGGCTTCCAAGAAATACCTACCAAGCATGGCAAAACAAGATTCAATAAGACAGGGCTGAAGCCCGTAATATTGAGGCTTGACAAAGCAACCCAATAGAAAAAAAAAGAGGTCCAAGAGCAAGAAAATGTGCCAGAGATACACTGTCTCTCAGTTTTAGTAATCACACAAGAACACCAAGTTAACAGTCATAACATACAAGCAGAGGACATAATGTAAACACATGCAGACCCCGTGCTTGCCGATTTAGTCTCTCTAAGCCCTGTTTAATTGATTCAAAGGGTTATGTTCTCCTGGTTGCCTCCATCACCTCTGACTCCTACAATCTTTCTTCTGCATTTTCCACCTGGATTTTTGAGAGTAGCAATCTTATGAAGACTTCCAATTCAGATACTACTCATATGTCTGGATGTTGGTCTCTGCACCCACTCCCATATTCTGGAAGAGGAAAACTCTGATGATGACTGTACAAGTCACAACAAGAACATATGAGTATGGCAGCATATCATTATTAGTTATTTTATTAAGTTTTTTGGCCAGTTGTATTTGATTCTACCCTAGGTCTCTAAACTATCCAATCTCCAATTCCTCATCATCCAGATAGTATTTGTAGAGCATCAGTTCCAGTTCATGGTATTAATCCAGTTATTGTTCGGCCACTTTGACAAGTTCTACATCACTTATTGTCCCAGTATATCTTTTAAGGACAGATTGTAGGTCGTGGGTTTTGTGGCTAGGTAAGTGTTTGTGTTTTTCTTTCTATAGCCTATAGAGTATGTTCTTGTCTCAAAGAGGATAGAAATTATGTTTGAAGGATTTGTGGCACCATCTTTATGTCACTACATTCAGTGAGCTGTGTGAATACTGTCCTCAACAGTGAAGTCTGTAATGTTAGTCCTAGCATCATCCTGACTTGTTTACAGATCTCCATGGGATCTTCTTGTCCAACAACACAACCAAATACAACCCATTTCCACAGTAGAAGCATTCTCTGGCTAGAAAAAAGGCTGAGTCCTGACTTTACAGCTTCTATTAGTAAGAGTCTTTATTTAGGGTCACCCTCATAGATTCAAGGAAGTTTCCACTATATTAGGTTTCCACACACAGCCCAATTTTCTACCAACTCTCCCCACACTCACTCCCTCCATACCTTTCATCTGATCTCTCCTATTCCCCACCTGTTCTTAGTCCTGTGGTGATATATTTTATATTTAACAAAATCAGCCTAGAATATCAGAGAACAGATCCACCCACAGTCAAGCCAGGAGGGTCAGAGAGTTGTAACTCATGCCTTTAATCCAAGTACAGGAATTACAGTTGGTAACTCAGGCTTTTAATCCCAGCACAGGAATGACCTACATTTTAATCTTATAACTCTAAATAAAGATATCTTTCTGTGTTTCTGTGAGTTCAAGGCCTAACAACCTGAACTACAGTAGTAGTTCATGCCTTTAATCATAACTCAGAATTACAATTCAGAGTAGAGCCTGGAAGTGAAATAACTGGTAAAAGGAGATATTTAAGGCAAGCATAGGAAGATGAGATGTGTTTAGTAGAAGCAACAAATCAGGCTGAAGACTCTTGAAAATAGCTTTTACCCTGAGAAGGTGGCTGAGTGAGAATTGTGTGGTCTGTTTCCTCTCTCTGATATTTCATCTTCTCTCCAACATCTGGCTCTGAGTTTTCATTAAATGCCAACTAGATGTCATATTTCATAGTCCACTTGAAATTTCTATTTCCCTTTCTCATGGAAACCCTTGACTCATCCCTAGAGTCCTCTCTTGCTCTGTGGATTGTAGCTTGATTATTATTTACTTAACACCTACTATCCACTTATAAGTAAGTACGTACCATGTTTGTCATTCTGGGTCTAAATTACCTCACTTGGGATAATTTTTTTCTAGTTACATCCATTTGCCTGCAAGTCTCATGATGTCATATTTTTAAGAGTTGTGTTGTCCCTGACTCCATTGTGTAAATATATCACAGTTTCTTTATGCATTATTCTGGTGAATGACACCTAAGTTGTTTCCACCTTCTAGGTATTATGAATAAAGCTGCTATGAATATTTGACACAGTCCAGTCACCAGACATCATTACATTTGAAGACATTTACAAAGATTGTTTTCAAATAAAATCATACTGTGACATAGTGAGATGGCACTCTCTACCATTCAAATGTTGTGGAGAACACAAATGAAAATCAAATAGACTTTAAAATTGAGATATATCTCAGTGATATTGCTTTCACTTAGCACTCAAAACCAGACTATTTTTACTCAAACACACACATGAAAATACTATCTATAAGACACTTGAATGAACAAATATCAAGATTTCATATAGACTTTGTGGCTCATAATTATTCATGGAGCAGAATTATAGCCTTGTCAAATATATAAAAGAGATGTATCACAATGGCTCCATTTGAAGGTTTCCCCAGCAAATGAGGGTGGAGGGAGAACTGGTCCAGCCAATCATTTCTTGGGGCTGAGCAGGATGGTGAGGGTTGACATCCAAGACCTCCCCTAGCCAGCCACCAGGGAGAATCACACTGAGCCAGGAGTCTTGTCAAAGCAGCATCTTGCTGTACTGTATTGTATCAGGCAAAGGGGTTATATAGACTTAGGGAAGGGGGAGGCAAGGAGTCTTAGTTGAGGGAAGATGGATGAGAGTTTAGTGCCAATGAGATTGTGTTATGACAGTAGTAATTAGGCAGAGGTGTTCTTTAGGTGGGCTATGCTGAGTCACTCATGCTGCTGCGAAAGGCGTAGCCAGAGATAGGTCGCCAAACTTGAGCCAGCCTCTGGAAGTTATACCAGGCCCCAGGATCATTTTTTAAAGGCCTAGAGAGAGAGACTCAAACTGTTAGTCATTCTTTCATAACCATCTATGAAAATATGCTCAATATCCACTGCCTATCTGAGTAGTAGCTAGGTCCAGAAAAGGTGGTATATTTATATTTTAAATGTCTACATAGTTCCAATATCCATGGTTGCAAAGCTATCAGGAATAAGCTCTGTACAGTTGCACTGTACAAAGATCCTTTTGATGCTTTCAGATTCTGGATCTTTACTAACAACCTTTCTGGATTTATAGATACATGTCTCCAATTTCCCACAAACTTGACATTCTGCCCTTATCTCTATATAAATATTTATGAAGTATACTTTCTCTTTTTTATTGTTGTTTGCATCATTTTTTTCAGATGGGCATTTCTCTGTGTAACAGCTCTGGATGTCCTGAAACTCATTCTATAGACCAAGATGGCCTCAAACTCACAGAGATCTTCCTATCTCGGCCTTCCTGGTGCTAGGATTAAAGCATGTGCCACCACTGCTCAGTGAAATGTATTTTCTTACCAACAAAAGCATCCAAATAAAGTTAAAGCCCCAACTCTTGACCTTTTTTCTTTTTCTTTCAAGATTTTGTGAAAGTAATAAGCTTAAAGGGACCCATAGCTATTCAAGGCAATAGTCTGACAATCTGGCATACTTGAGATTCCATATTTAAAAATAAAAACCTTAATATGCTAAATTAAATATTTACTGGAATTTTCATTGCTCCCTGCCACTGTACACCAGAACTATAGGCTTACAAACCTGATGATATCTTAAGGAATCCTATGTTCTCTCAAATTTTTGTGAGTTGATAAAAATGATCTCTCTTTTTACCTTTCATTTTATACATAAATTATCTTAATTATTTCCTTCTAATCTCAAGAGAAGTATATAAATCGAAAAATTCTCTGTACTTTAACTATATATCACATAAAATTACTCAAGGTTTTTCCTTTTGAATAAATTTATAAATAAAATTTATATCATAATCAAATATTATGCACTTATGTAAGATTATTGTTATCTGGTCTAGATTTTGTTCATTAATACAATATTTAGTCTCTCAGTTTAGCAAAAAACTAAACAATACAGGAAGTAAAGTAGCTATAAAGAAATAGTGTTATGTTATTTTATGTAAAAATGTTTTTATTAATCACAATAAAAACATTGGTAGTATAGACGTTTTTGTTATTGTAATACTTAAAATTTGGAAACAGAAGAATTATGACTTTAAAGCCAAACTTTATTATAGTGAAGAATCAGTCTCAAAAATATACTATTTATGTCTGAGGAAACTATAGTGGAAATGCAAAAGACATAACTTCATATTCCAGCTCTCACAATAAAAGCTGAACTCAATGCTAGTGAGGCAAACACAGGAAGGTCCTGGATTCTTGTTGATCTAATTGGAAAGCTGTGGGTTATTGAGACTCTGCCAGAAAATCAAAGTGGAATGCTACTAAGAGCTTATACTCAAGGATCACATCTACTCTTTCAATACTTGCACATACATATTTACAAACACGTTGGATATATAGGCCCTAGAGTTTTCTAAGAACCTGGGGGCCAGTCTGTCCTCATCCAGTTCAAACTGGTACATTAAAATATGTGCTCGTGACACTTACTTGTAAACCATGAGGACCCCTCAAGTGGGCACTTGCTCAGAAGCCAACCTAGGATCTACCACAGAATCCAGCAAAGCAAAGTACTTTCCCTTGGCTGGGTAAAAACGCTTACCTTATCTTCAATAAATTGAACTTGTTTCTTTCAGCTAGTTTCCTGAGTGTGATCCTTGTATCCATGCCTTCTTGCCCTCTCCCCCAAAGGTCAACCAAAGGGTTCAAAGCATAGACAATACCAACACACATACATGTGCACAAACACTCATGTGTATATAAATACACATGAATACACACATATTTACACAGTAAGGATGATTAGAATAACAAAACCAAAGGACAGCAATGAAAATGAGGATGAATATAAGAACAAGGATGAAAAATAATATCAAAACATGAACATATTAATACTAGAGCTTTGATCAATAAAATGCTCAATGGCTATTGGTCTCTTATTGGTTTAAGTTTGGTAGTTTGGATGAATTGCCAAACTTTTCCATTGTTTTTTGATTTTATAAATTAATGAAATAAAAGGTTTTTAAAATATCTACTATTGCAAATAGGTTTCTTGGTCCCAGGCAGGCAGAGGTCTGTACCCACAGACCAGCGGCCCCAGACCCCTTAGCTGCCCCGCTGCTGCTTAGGCCCCCAAAATGACTCAGATGCTTATATTAACTTCATGCTGTTTGGCCTATGGCTCAGCCACATTGCTAGCTAGCGCTTACATCTTAACTCAACCCATTTTCATTAAACTGTCTGCCACTTGGCCTGTGGCTCACCTGGGTTCCTTACATGTTTCTTCCTTGGCAGCTGGGTTGATCTGTTCTGACTCTGCCCTTCTCATGCCTATGCTCTGATTTCCTCTCCTACTTTTCCTTTCCTACTTTTCCTATGATGCCTGTCATGGGCCAAACAGCTCCTTTATTTAAAGATTAATATTCATTCACGGCATACAGAAAGACATTCCCACATCAATTTACTTATAGTACTCTGTACTTCTTAGGTGTCTGTTAAAATGATTTGCAGTTCATTTATGACTCTGTTAATTTGGTCATCTCTTTCTTCTGATTAACTGGGCTAAGGGCCTTAATTTTCTTTATTTGTAAAGAGTTAGTTGCAATAGGCAGAATTAGAATACCTTAGGGAAGTGTACCTGTAGGGCAATTATGTTGTTCCATTGTAAATAATTGTCCCTGACTATGAGTTTAATAAAAAGTGTTGATTGGCCAAAGGCAGACAGGAAGTGTGGGTGGGAATACCAGAATAGGAAAACTCTAGGAACAGGCAGAACAGAGCAGAATTCCAGAGAGAAGCCAGCAGATGCAGAAGACAACTATGCTGCTCTGAGCAAAGGTACCGAGCCGCATGGCTGAATAGGATAAGAGTCATGGGTTAGATTAAGGGTAAAGAGTTAGCAAGTTATATGCCTGGGCCTTAGGCCTATCAGCCTAAAACTATTGTAAGCATCTGTGTGTTTGTGTGGGTCTATGGGTCTGTGGGTCTAAATCTTGAGGCTAGGCCCAAAAGTCTGGGACAGAAACCTCATACTACAAACACCCTTTATTGGTTGTCCAGTGTAGAGTGGTCAACACTGAAACAATATATACAAACAACAAAACAGATAGAACATGCTGTATATGTGTATATTTACACATACATAGATATTACATATATGTATGTAACAAGAGTAATCAAATGAGAAGGTGGCTATCAACATGAGAATGAGGGAGACTTGAGAAGGGTTTTATGGAGAGGAATGCCTAGAGAGTGGCAAGAGAGTATGGAAAATCATTTACTTCTATTTCACATAAAAATAATGTCAGAGTCCTTCAAAGGCTATTTACAGAATCCATTATTATACACACATACACACACACACACACACACACACACACACACACACACACACAAGTTGTTAGAATCCCTTATTCCTTGCATTGTAACAAAAATAATCTGAAAGTACCAGAAAATATTCATAAATAGTATATGTCTCTATCATCTGAGATTTGGATTATTTAGGTTTTGAAGGGGTGTTGTACTATTTGTTTAATTTCTACAATTCCCAGAAGGTGTTTTATGAAATACCTATTTATCAGCAGCAAATTGACTGTTTTACCATGGAGAACAATTGACATTACATGCTTGCCACCTTCCACCTGTCTTAATTCACCAACCTTTCTCTCTTGGCACCTTCAAAGCAAAATAAAGGTAATACATACACATTAAAAATATGTAAAAAATAATTAAAAGAAATATTTTTTTTAAAAAAGGGCTGGACCAAAACAAAGCATCTTTTACAAATGGTACTTAGAAAACTAGATGTCCATTTACAGAATAATGAAATTATACTCATCTCTAACAGCTTGCACAGAAAGTAATTCCAAAGTGATAAAGATGTAAACATGAAACCTGAAGAACTGAAACTACCAGAAGAAAATATGGGCAGTACTCTTCAGAGTATAGGTAAAAGAAAGGACTTCCTACCTAGGAGTCCATTTACCAAAGAATTAAGGTAAACTGTGGAGAACAAAGCTCTGCCTAACGCTGACCCAAGGTCACATCTCATGATTCACTGACAATTAACAGGATTAGGCCCATAGCAGGTCTTGTTTACATCTTGTTTATGACTTTTGCTGGAAATGGAATGTGTCCTTGACCTCCACCCTATGGCTCTCATAATCTCAACTGCCTTCCCCCTTCTCCAGCTGCAACTTTCTTTTCCTTTCAAGGTTAGCAGCAAGAGTAATAACCAACCCCTTCACCCTATATATACTCAGTTCATTCTCTTAATAAAGGGGGCTTGATGAAATCCTTTTGTCCTGCCCCCATTTTATGCATCTTTCTTCATCCCTTCCCCTCATTCTCACTTCCCTCTTCCAGGGTCTCTGTTGACTTTAACTGCAGGCCGGCTGGGGCAGTAAACAATTGACTTAATTCACAAAACAATAAAGTTTCTTCACAGCGAATGAAACAAACAAGGTGAAGAGAAAGACCATAGAATGCACATCTGACATAGAATTATGCAAAGTGTAGAAAGAATTCAAGAAAAGGTTTTTGATAATTAATGATTTCTGGGAAAGAAATCAGTGTTCTTTAAGCATCCGGCCACTAGAAGTTAGACCGTGAATATGAACAACACAAACTTTGGGGGACAAACAGGAATGGGAGGGTGGACCTAGGAGGAATGTGAAGCAAATGGAATTGGGTGAATTGTATACAATTTCCAGACAATTAATAAAAATATTATGTTGGGAGAAAAAAAGAATCAAAAATCAAAAGGCCCATTTGAAAACTGGGTCTGGCAGGGGCAGTACATGGGCCTAGGGTAGTGGAACCAGAACTTAACCCTAATGCATGAACTGTTTTTGGAGCCCATTCCCTATATACTGATACTGGTGGGAGAACCAAAGTTCTGCCTCAAATTGAAATGCCAGATTGTATTAACTCTCCCTAGGAGCCCTTGCCCTCTGTGAGGAATGGGTGGAAGAGTGGGGGAGGGAGTTGTGGAGTAACTGGGAAGAAGGGAAGGAGGTAGGGGAACAGTGGGTGATATGTTAAAAAATACATGTGAATAAAAAAAAATAAAGATTTTAAAAAAGAAGAAGAAAATACTAAATAATATCTTAAAAGCTGCTTGTTGTCCCTAGCAATTAGCAAAGTGCAAATCAAAACAACTTTGAGATTTCATCTTACTCCAGTCAGAATGGCAAAGTCCAACAGAACAACTGATAAAATATGGTGGAAGTAAACAGAGACAAAGGGTAATAGATTTGTGGGTGGGAACAGATGAGCGACGGGGTGAGGAACTGGAAAAGGGAACTGTGACTGGAATGTAAAATAAATAAACAAATGTATTATTAAAAATATGCTGGACCAAGTCCCTCTCCCCTGTATCAAGGCTGAGCAAGATATTCCTCTGAAGGGAATGGGCTCCAAGAAGCCAGCTCATGCACTAGGGATAAATCCTCGTCCCACTGCCAGAGGCCTCACTAACTGCTCAAGCCACACAACTGTCATCCACATTCAGAGGGCCTGGTTCAGTGCCATGTAGGTTCCCCAGGTGTCAGTCCAGAGTCAGTGAGCTCCCAGTAGCTCAGTAAGCTGTCTCTGTGGGCTTCCTCATCATGATCTTGACCCCTTGCTCATATAATTTTTCCTCCCTCTCTCCAACTGAACTGGGAACTCAGCCCAGTGCTTAGAAGTGGATCTCTGCATTAGTCCCGCATCAACTTGATATACCAGATTTTGTTGACGCCTCGTGGGAGGCCTTACCCTCTGAAGAGTGGATGGGAGGACTGGGTGGGGGAAGGTAGAGGTAAGAGGGAGGAGGGGAGAAAGGGGGGAAATGTGGTTAACATGTAAAATGAAAAAAAAATTAAATAAAAAAATTAAAGATATGCTGGAAGAGGGAAAGAGAAAGGGAATACTCATTCCCTTCGGTTGGGATTACAAACTAGTGTAGCTACTTTGAAAAAAATCACTGTGGAGAATCCTCAAAAATCTAAAATTAAATTTACATGACCCAGCTACACCACTCCTTGGTATATGTCCAAAGGCCTTGATATCCTACTCTACAGACACTTGCTCAGCCATGTTTACTGCCATGCTGTTCACAATATCTAGGAAATGAAAACAATCTAAATGTGCTCCAACCAACATGCAGGTAATGAAAATGTGTTACTTACACTCTATAAAATTCTATTCAGGTATAAAGAAAAACCATATTATTAACTTTTTAAGTAAATGGATAAAATTATAAAAAGACTATACTGAATGAGGTATTCCAGACCAAGAAAGACAAAAACAGTATGTCCTCAGATATCAATATTAAATATAGAGTAACCACAGAAACCCAAAAGGTACAAAAGAATTGTAGGCTGGTGTGTACAGTGCTTGGAAGTACAATAGTAGGTTAAAGAAGAAATCAAGTTATAAATGGAAAAATGGGAAGTTTCCTCAAATTGGGTTAATACCTAAGGAAAAGGATGGATAAACACCAAAGTTTCTTTGGTGAAACCTTAAGGGAGATGTAACATTAATTTTATATTTACTTAAAATTATATAGAATGCATATGAGTCTAGATATATACTTTCTTTCATCTGCTTTTCTATCTTTCTATCATCTCTCTATATCTCCATATATATCATACATGTATGTAAATCTTGTAGGATGTTAAGCCACTAGGAATGACAAGATTCCCCCAAGAATCATAGACTAACAAAACTAGAATACCCAGAATGCAACACTTCCTTTCAAATTGTTAGTCAGATTAAGCCATGTAACTCCAAAAACAAAATATTATTGATGTAGCCCTTTGTTTTCTCTCATGAGATTAGTGAGGATTTTGCTGAAGACATTGCACAGTAAGAACACAGGACTCAAATAATTCTAAATATATTTGACCTTAAAGCCTCTTTCCTATAGTCTAGAATCAATTTTCTAAGAAAATTCTATTCATGCTACCAAAGGATGGAAGTAATTAAGTAGTCTATCCATTGCAATACCTATAATTCATCATAATTACCAGCATGACAATATATACATAAAGAGCAATGAGTAGCACTCACATGCTTGTGGCAATCAATAGCTATCTAATTGTACAAAATGCTCAATAAGAGGTAAAGCCATGATACAGGGAGGCTAGTCAACCAAAAGGGCTATTGATTGATTCTTAGAAAAAAATTGACTACTATCATTTTTCTAGAGCAGCATAATTCCATAATACATTCTAAATCTTATCTTTTAAGCCACAGGTAAGTGTAGCTGTCACTCCTCAGCAATGAACCTCTTTACAGCAAGTGGAGGTCATCCTATTACAGAAACTCACAAATAAATTAAATGCAGAATCAATGGATCATGGGAAATTGAGGCCCAATAGATATATCTATAGCTCAGATTTTACATCTATGACACAGAGAACATTTCAAGAGAGGGAAGAGAAAGATTTTAAAATCCAAAATACCAGAAAATCTGCAGTCATATAGTCTCTCTTAAAAATGGTTGGAACAATGTCAATATCAATGGATATGTTAATGGGGAAGGGGAAATTTTTGAGGGACCCACCCATAGACAATGAGCTGTAGAAATGACTGCTGAGAAAGGGAAACTGAGCCTCTTCCAAGCATGAGCACCTTTATTGGTTATTCCATGCAGAGTGATTAGTCCTATAGGCCAACAGCAGATCATTACCTTTTCATTCCTCTAAATCCAATCCTCCAGTCTCATTCCACTTTTGTAGCCCATGTAGCAGCCTCTCCTCCACAATCTTATCCCTACCTAGTAGAACCCACATATATTTAATGATCAGTCCTGTTGTCATATTTACCCATACAACAGAAACAGACTCTGTAGGCTTTAATTGTATATGTTTGTATATGCATACATATAATAATAATTTTAAAAGCCTATGAATTTGAGAGTAGGGACATGGAGGTGTTCTAACTGGGAGAGAATAGAAAGAAGAAATATGATTTATTTCTATTTTTAATTAAATCTTAAATAGTGCATTAAAATAAGATTTAATACATAAAGAAAGTTCAATATTTGCCATTTTAGTCAGAATATTCTTTCTAATGTAATAGAATACTAGAGGTAAGACATTTACATTCAAGATAATGCATTATTTTACTTTGCTTATTGTTATTCTAATTGATGGTCTCTTCACTGAAGTCAAAGTTAACTCACTATTATTGTTCATTACATGCTTTCAGAATTTTTAAAGATACTTTGATATATAGTTTCAATTTAGTTTCTGCCAAACTATCACAACTCATGAGTGTTTAAGGAAAATGTCTGCCAATAGATATTTTGTGGGAAGTTAAACACAGAAATATATAAACAGGTGTAAGTGATCATGCTGAAAAAAGTAGAAAAATTCAAAACTAACACCCTGAAATATAGAAATTAAGGACAGTAGCTTTACTTCATCATGTGTATAAAGTTATATTTGCCTTGGAAGATATTGGCTGTGATTTTCTGTTCTAGACGAGTCTTAGTGTAAGGACATCCATCAGGAAAAGGCTCTGAAGATATAACATGTTCTAAATATGAATATCTTATGTCAATATGCTAGGTCATTTTGCTCAGTAAACTTGGAATTAGTTTCTTTGTTTGATTGACTTCTGCTAACAAGATCAAAATGACTGTTTAAACTCTTCACTTTTTCATTTTATCAAGACAGGGATTTTCTGTGTAGGAGCTCTGGCTCTCCTGGAACTCACTCTGTAGACCAGACCAGTACTGACCTCAGAGATTCACCTTCCTCTGTCTCCCAAGTGCTGGGATTAAAGATGTGTGCCACTACTGCCTGGCTAGTTTCCTCACTTTTAAGATAAGCATGAAATGAAGTAAATATTAGAAAATATGAATGAAGTAAGAACATATTGAAATTTTATTGTTAAAGTGTAGAGATACATCACAGTCTTTACTTTGAATATTGTGAAAATTTGCTAATAAACTAATATCATTGCTTTATGAATACAAAGGAAAAACAAGAGAATCAATGAATAAATGAGCTCAGCAAGTGTTCCATAAAGTTTTTCAGTTATTAAAAATATTTTTTGCCTAGGGCACACAATAAAATGGTTTGATAACTATGCTATGTTTGGGGGGTTGGTTTGGTTTTGTGTTTTTGTATGTTTGTTTGTTTGGGTTTTTTGTCAGCTTGATACAAGGTCACCTGGGAAGGGAAAATCACAACTAAGAAAATTCCTTTATCATATCAGTTTTTGGTAGGTTTTCTTGATTAGTGATTTTAGGTGGACAGTGCCAGCCCTGGAAATGTGCGCAAAAGTTTAATAAGAAAGTGAAATATCCTAGTTGGTATTATTGTTGACTTGACACAAAGAAGAGTCACCTGGAAAGAGGGAACCTCAGTTGAGAAAATTATTCTATCTGTGCAAAACACTGCAGGAAATTTTCTTAACAATTGATGTGTATTTTTAGTTGTGAGCATAGCCAATAACAGCTGCGCTCTTCCCTCCAGTCCTTGGGTTATAGAGAAACATTATGCTTAGGGAAATTCCCAGGAATCCACAAGGATGACCTCAGCCAAGATTCCAAGCAATAGTTGAGAGGCTGCATGAACTGGTCTTCCTCTGTAATCAAACTGATGACCACCCTAATTTGCTGCATCCACCGTGCCTCCGGTGTAAGCTGCAATGCCTATCAGGTGGCCCTCATGGTGGGATGTTGGAGAGCCAGAGCTTCTTGGAGCGAACGGTTCCCCGGTTCCTTGATACAGCACCTGTGTAATGACCTCGTCACCCCGTTCTCGGCCACAATGCACCTAGTCTATTTTTTCTTAATCTTTTTCTTGTTTGCTTTGCTCCTGCTAATTGTATTATACCAGAGACTAAATGTACCCATTTATAATGCCAGGAATAAAACTAACACAGTCAATGATGAGAAACAGGAGGAAACAACTCCTTCTTTATTTCAGACAATTAAAAAGGTTCCTAAGAAACCAATGACTTAGTGGAAATAGAACAACTGGTAAGAAATTCTCATAAACAACACAGTAACTCAGAGAAACAAGCATTAACAAGAATTCTCTCCAGGGCTCTCCCAGGGGGATATGTACAATATAAGATTAATGGCAAACAGTAGACAGCACCTAGGACAAAAAATTAATGAGACTATTCTTAAGAGCAACTCAATGTAACAGAGTTTATGATGAACATGGCAACAGGTGAATAGTGTACAAAAGACAAAAAAGAAATTATTACTCACTTCCCTTTTTTCTAAAAGATCAAAGTGTATGCAAAAACCCTGGTGTCTGCTTAACTCAAAAATGAACAAACTAGTTGGCCCCCTTTTTTCAAAAGCCTTTTGGGGTCATGCCCTCACTGTTCATTCGGCTATGAGAAGAAAAATGGACATACAAAAAAACTTCTCAAAAAGACACAGCCCATGCCCACGGAAGATTAATAAGTAGTTGTAATCATTCTCTTAAAAATCATTAGCCATGCCTCACCTACCCCTAACCACAAGCCAGCAAATGCTTGTTTACAGCTGCCCACAAGGAGTACTCACAATAGATTCAATGTATGGCACATGTCCCATATTGTTCTGTTCTCATAAATGTCATGGTTAAATGCCTTGCCAAGTTCCCTTTTGCTTTCTGTATATAAGCACCTGAAAAAGTCAGTGAAGTTGCAGCAGCATTAACTCAACCCTCTGAGTGTGTCTGTCTGTCATTTACTCGCCGAATCCCATTCTCCTCTCCTTTGACCCGTGTTCTCCCTCGGTCTAGGTGCCCCAGGAGAGCCAGTCTGCGGCACTAATTGTTATAGAGCCTTTATTGAACAACTGACTGAAGCAGGTTCGCAGATCCATAGCTAAGCACTGAGCACAACCCCCAGTCCAGCTGAAGAGAGGGAGAAAGGATTATATGAGCAAAGAGGTCAAAATTATGATGAGAAAACTCTCACAGATAGCTGACCTGAGTTAATGGGAACTCACTGACTGAACTGACAGCTGAGAAACCTAAGTGGAATTGAACTAAGCCTCCTGAATGTGACAGTTATGTGACTTGGGCAATTTATGGGCCCTCTGGCAGTGGGACTAGGCTTTATCCCTAGTGCATGAACCGTCTTTTGAAGCCCATGTCCTATAAAGGAGAACCTTTCTCAGCCTTGTTACAGAAGGGAAGGTCTTGATCCTGTCTCAATTTCATATTCCAATGATGTGGGAATGTCTTTCTAAATGCTGTGAATGTCAATCTTTAAATAAAGGAGTTGTTTGGCTCATGACAGGCACCATAGAAAAAGTAGGTGGAGAATCAGAATAGGGAGGAGGAGCAGGGCAGAGTCAGACAGATGGAGCCCTAAGCCCAAAGGAGTAACATGTAAGGAACACAGGTGAGCCACGGGCCATGTGGCAGACAGATTAATAGAAATGGGTTCAGTTGAGATGTAAGAGCAAGCTAGGAATGTGCCTGAGCCATAGGCCAAACAGCATGAAGTTAATATAAGCATCTGAGCCATTTCTGGGGGCCTGAGCAGCAGTGGAGGGTGGATAAGGGGTCTGGGCTGCAGGTCTGTGGGCCTGGGCCTCTGGCCGCCAGGATCAAGAAACCACATTGTAACAGATGGTGTCCCTGGGTGGGCTGAGTATCCACTTAAGGCCTGAGAAAGTTTAAAAAGGGTTCTAGTTCACAGAAACTGAGCCAAAGTAGCTTCCAAATTGTGTATCTGAAGCGGGTCATTGTACAGAGAAAGCTCGGCATCCGGCCATATTCGAAATGGTGCTGGTGGACTGACAGCAGGAGTGTAAGTTGCAAACAGGCCAGTTCCTGAAGTCTCACAGAAGACTTTGTAGCATGTGATTGATTTAAGGTTTCTGTTTATTTTGAACAAAAAGGAAACAAAGATGGATACTTAGTAGCAACATTTTCTTGGGTCTTCTCTGTTTGCTGGCCACAAACAGACGTGGTTCCTTTAAGACAGCTTACTGATTCAGCTTTCTCTGCAAAAACAATGAAGCTCTTAAGAGAGTGTGAGTATTTTAAAAGCTCTTATGGTTGGAAGATGATTAAGGATTCACAATAAAACAGATTCAGATGAAAAGAAAAACCTGTAAACAGGTTACAATGTGTGGTAAAGGTACATAGGCTTCAGAGAGAAAAGAAAGAGGATATAAAAGTCTTTTAAAAGAGTAATAGAGTAATAAAAATATAATAAGCCAGTAAAGATGGAAAATAGACACAAAATCTGAATTTTGATTCTTATTGTGTTTTCTTTTCATTTTTCAACTGTTGAGCTAACTGCAGAAAGACAATGGATTGCAAATGCAAAGGCTACTAAGTTAAACAAGAAATATATTTTAAAGGTATTTTGATTTTAAAATTTATTGCTTTGGAAGAGTTCTGCTTTTGTTTCCACAGAAGATAAAAACCTGTGGATTGCTTCCAGGCAAATATGGTTTCATCAACCAAGACCCCCTGAAAAAATTACTGATTGGAAGAGATGGCCATATCAAATATAGGGCTGCAGACTATGATCCAGTCTCAAAAACCCATGAGATTTCCAACTCCCCATAATCAGCAGGAAGTAGTAATGGAAAACTATGCCCAAATTCCCAAAATATTGCTTATAAATGTTTGTTTTCATTACAAATGGTTATTGGTCATAATCTCTTTCTAAGAAGAAAAAGGGGATATGGTATATGAATGATTTTTTAAAAAATTAAATTATTGAATTTACTTAGATCAGGAAATCAGCTGTTAATCTCAAAATGCTTTACATTGGTAGAGATTTTGGTTTGTTAATACAAATTTAAGGTCAATTCTCTTATGCTGTATTTTTCTACTCTTGTTTAAAATATGATGCTTATGTAACTGATTTAAAATTGTAATATATAATTAAGAAATGCATGTTAGTTAGATTTTTAGCTATACAAAAATATATTTCAATTATATAGGTAATCTTCAAAGACCTCTAAGACCTACAGAATATGGCCTTTAAATGTTTTAAGAACTTATACTTTAATGGACAGTGAGACAGGTCTGCTCCTGGCAGCACCAATTTACTTCAAGAGAAAAATGGGCATCGAAGAAACTCCATATGGAGATTAGTTTCTCTGTGGCATTGGTTAGCCACTGGACATGAACCTGTTCTTATATTGACTGCTTGACAGTATGCTGTTGAAACTGGACATGCAGGTTCCATAGGATGGTGACCTCTGAACTTTGGCAGAACAAGCCAAGATGGTCATTCAGGTCCCTGATTTGCAGAGAAATATGTCAGACATTCTTCAGGACTCGAGGAGAAGCAACTGATGAAAGGGAAGAGCATATTTCCTGCTTCACTGAAATGAATAGACTCTGGGCCTGTAGGCTGAAGATGGATACCCCAACATTATAAAGAAACTTTGGGTGACTGTCCAGGCGGATAGATGTCATCTCTATCATTTCTAGATTTTGGAAGTTGCTTGCACTTCTGTTTTACTTGGGTAAATATGTCCTTCTGTTGTCTTTGATGTTGTAGAAAATTAGATAGTTATATGTATAGATTTTCTTAATCATTTGAAAGGTATGTTGGATATGAAACTTTGGATTCATAAGGATAAAGTAGATAATAGAATATTTTCTTTAATTTTGCTAAATGCAAATAGATTAGATATTATAACAGTAATTCTTACTTAATGGCTATTTTGATATGTGTAATTTTGCTATGTTAAAACTGAAACCTTCCTTTGTGATTGGACAGAAAGGTAAGTGATGTCGGAATGTCTTTTTGTATGTATTTAAAGATGTCAATCTTTAAATAAAGGAGCTCTTTTGGCCCATGACAGGCACCATAGAAAAAGTAGGTGGAGAATCAGAATAGGGAGGAGGAACAGGGCAGAATCAGACAGACGGAGCCCTAAGCCCAAAGGAGTAACATGTAAGGAACACAGGTGAGCCACGGGCCACATGGCAGACATATTAATAGAAATGGGTTGAGTTGAGATGTAAGAGCAAGCCAGGAATGTTCCTGAGCCATAGGCCAGACAGCATTGTGGGAGATTATGCTGTTACATTGTAAATAATTGTCCCACCCACTGGTTTAATAAAAAGCGCTAATTGGCCAAAGGCAGGCAGGAAGTGTGGGCAGGGCTACCAGACTAAGAGAACTCTGAGAACAAGAAGCACAGGGCAGAATGCCACAGAGAAGCCAGAATAAGCAGATGCAGAGGACAACTATGCTGCTCTGAGAAAAGGTACTGAGCCCCATGGCTGAACAAGAGTAATGGGTTAGATTGAGGGTACAGAGTTAGCAAGTTGTATGCGTGGGCCTTAGGTTGATCAGCTGAAAACTATTGTAAATATCTGTATGTCTCTGCGGGTCTGCAGGTCAAAACCTTGAGGTTAGGCCCAAAAGTCCAGGACAGAAACCTCCTACTACACAGCATGAAGTTAATATAAGCGTCTGAGTCATTTCTGGGGGGCTGAGCAGCAGAGGCGGGTGACTAAGGGGTCTGGGGCTGCAGGTCTGTGGGTCTGGGCCTCTGGCTGCCCGGGGTCAAGAAACTACATTGTTACATTCCAGACATTGTTTTATCTCCCTAGAAGGCCTTATCCCCTTTGAGGAGTTAGTGGGAGTGAGGGGAAGCTGGAGGTGAGTGGGAGGAGGGGGGGAAGGAGAACTGTAATAGGTAAATTTTAAAAAATTTTAAAATAAAATTTAAAAAACAGTTTAAGAACCCAAATCCACTTCAGGAAAGTTCAATTGCATTTTCTTGATTGATGATTGATATGGAAGAAAAAGCCACTATGGGAAAGCCTCCATTGCACTTTTTGATTAATGTTTAATGTGGAAGGGCCCATCACAATGTGGGAACCCCTGTGGTACATTTTCCTGATTTACGATTGGTGTGAGAAGGTGCAACTCACTTTGATGGTGCCACCACTGGGCAAGTAGTCCTGGGTTCTATAAGAAAGCTGGCTGAGCAAGCCATGAGGAACAGGCCAGTAAGCAGCAGCATCTTTCATGCTCTCTACTTCAGTTCTGGCCTTTATCTTCTGCCTTGACTTTCCTTAATTATGGATTATATTATGTAAGATTGAATAAGTCCTTTCGTACACAAATTACTTTTGGTCATGGTATTTATCACAGCAATAGACAAGAAAACTAGAACACATGTCAGTTAAATGTCCTGATACCTCTGAGCTACTCATGAGTGAAAACAAACGCATTACTTTCTTGAATTAACTGGGTATTCCACATGTCCATATAGATAGGTAGCTGTTTTTCTGGAATAGCTCACAGACCCTTTTACCCTTGAGTTTTATAATTTAACTTCTGAAAAATGCATTCTTCTATTCAGTGTGCATTTTATGAATATTAATAGCACGCTTCAGAACATGTTCTTTCTCTGTGATCTTTAGTTTAAATAATTTTTAACTTTCAAGTTCCAGTACCTGGGTATACACACACATACACACACATACTATCTCTGTATGTCCATTCATCTATGTATTTATTCATTCATCCATAGATTTATGACTCTATGTACATATGCATTCATTCATCTACCTAAGTATCATCTTTATCTAGCATATACATATTTCTTCAAACTTAATATATATTCATCTATCTACCCATCTATGCTTATATTATTTATGAATAAATATACATCTATATTAATGAACCTATATGTATAATCTTCCATCAATCTATCAGTCATCTATTTATGCCTTGTCATGTGTGTATTATGCATGTCTGAATTTATATTTGTATGTACACATATATGTGAATCTTTACCCAAATATTCATGAATGTATATATATATATATATTCACTCATCTACCTCTATATGTTTGTGTATATATGTATCATATATATTTATATATTTATAAATCTATGTATATATCCACCCAACTAACCAGCCATGAATATATTATGTATATATGCATGCATCTATTATATATATATATATATATATATATATATATATATATATATATATATATATATATATACCTAAGTACATATCCTTTCTGCACCTCTTCTACAGGGTGCCTCCAAGCTCTATCTAATCTTTGGCTGTGGGTCACTTCATCTGTTCCCATCAGTTGCCAGAGAAATCCTCTTTGATGACAATTAGGCTAGGTACCAATCTATAAGTACAATGGAATATCATTATATATCATTTAATTGACTTTTTCTTTTATTGTCCAGTCATGTTTATTTCTACCCTATGTCTTTTGGCTATCCAAATTACAAAGTTCCTATTCATCCAGTTAGTGTTGGGCATGAGGTCCCTCTCATGGAGTGGGCCTCAAGTTATACCAGTCATTGATTGGTTTGGCCAGTTCCACAATTTCTGCACCACCACTGCCACAGCACATACTGCAAACAGGATAGGTTGGAGGTTAAAGGTTCTATTTCTGAGATTGTGCTGGAAGCCACAGAAATACAAAATAGGAACGTTGGTGCCACAAGACTGACCCATCAGAGTCAAGGGCTTCTGATGGAGGTAAAGCTAAGCTCAAGCGGTATTGATGTTAATTGTTCTTGCAGGTGCTGACCTCTTCTTACAGAGGATTTATGTGTATGAAGGCAGCCACCTCTATTTGTTTTTTCTTTGGAATTTATGGATATACATATCCCTCTATCCAGGTGAGAAAACAGCACACAGATAGTCTTCCAGACCTTTATTCCTTTTGCCCAGAGCAGACTCAATGTCTGTCTTCCCTATGAGGGTCCTAGTCAAAACAATAGTAACTCATTTGAACCTTCTCTTTGGCATCCAAGGTCAGCCACAGACAAGATAACTCACTAACATGTCACCTCTCCTACTGATAAGAGAGTCAAAATTAACCCAAGAAAGCTTTCTAGGGTCTCCTGGCACCTGGATACCTTAACACAAGATCCTAACTTGAAAGTTTAGGAATGCCTTCACTAAATCTCTCCTAGGGAAAGTGCATTAGCAGGTCAAAGAGCTGCAAGGTCTCTTGCGTTGTTTACTCAGTCACCTGGCAACTTGGGCCCTATTAGCCCTATCAGGGAACAGGCCTTGTTGACATATATAAGACCTGTGCCTTCATTGTTGTATTGCCATGACATTGCCATTGTGTTGTGTTATGAAGTTGCTGTACTAATAAAGAGAAATTGAAAAGGGATTGCTCTAAATTTGATTGCTGACAAGAGATTATAGGATAATTTTCCTCACTGGTGAAAAAGCACATCTCATGAAGCTCTGAGAGAAAATCTATCTGGGGCTGGACCCCAAAAGATTGTGCATTACCACTGGAAGCCATGCCTACTTGCAGAAGATGGCTGGTTCAGGCTCCTTATACTCCATTACTAGCCCTCACCGATTTCAGAAAGTTTCTACTGCACAAGCATTCCAAATTGTGCCCCAAAGCCCTGGCTTAATTCCAATTTTCTCTCCCTTTAATCTCTCCTTAGGCCCCTCCCTCCCCAATATGATCACTCCTGTTTCCATCCCCAGAAAACTCCCACAATCTATTCTGTTTTTCTCAGAAAGTCCCTAGAGCCTTCCTTGTTACTTAGTCTCTCTGGGTCTGTGGATTGCGGCATGATTATCATTTACTTTATAACTAATATCTACATATAAGTGAGTTGATATCATGTTTAGCTTTCTGGGTCTGGGTTGCCTCATGCAGGATGATCTTTTTATAGCTCCACTCATTTACCTGCAAACTTTGTTATTTCATTTAACAATATTCCATTTTGCAAATGTGACAAATTGTCTTTATCCATTAAGGACATCTAGGTTGTTTCCATGTTCTGGATATTATGAATAAAGTTACTATGAACATAGTTTAGCAAGTGTCCTTGCTGTAGAAGTGAGCATCCTTTGGGTATATGCTCAAGAATGGTATATCTGGGTCTTTAAGTAGATTCCAGAATTTCTAAGGAACTGAAATATTGATTTCCATAGTGGCTGTACTCCCACTAACAATGGAGGAGTGATCTTCTTGCTCCACATTATCTCCGGCATGAACTCTCATTTGTGTTATTGATCTTAACCATTCAGACAACTGTAAGATGGAATCTCAAAGTAGTTTTGATTTGCATTTCCCTAATAGCTAATGATAATTGAAAATTTCTTTAAATATTTTTCAGCTATTTCAGATTCCTCTATTGAGACTTTTTTTTCTTTAGATCTACACCCCTTTTTTCTTTTTTCTTCTTTTTCAAGACATGTATTCTTTGTGTAGTCATCAATGTCTGATGTCCTCAAACTTGCACTGTAGACAAGGCTAGTCTCAAACTCACAGAGATCATCTTGACTCTGCCTCCTGGTACTGGAATTAATGTGTGAGCCACCACCACCTGATTTTAAACATCATTTTTAAATTGGATTATTTAGTTTGTTGATATCTAGCTTGTTGAGTTCTTTATATAGTTTGGATATTAGACTTCTATTAGATACGGAATTGATAACACTTTCCTACCATTCTATTGACTGCTATTTTGTCCTATTGACAATGCTCTTTGCCTCACTGAAGAATTTCAGCTTTATAAGGTTCCATTTATTAATTTTCTATCCTAATGTTGAGTAAGCAGTGTTTGGTTTAGGAAGTTGTCTCCTATGTCAATGTATTTAAGGCTATTCCCCCACTTTCTCTTCTATCAGGTTTAGTGTGTCCAACTATATATTTGATCCACTTGGACTTGAATTTTGTTTGGTGTGATAAATATGAATATATCTGCATTCTTTTACATGCAGACATCCAATTATGCCAGCACCATATGTTGACAATGCCTTCTTTTGTCCATGTGTCTTTCTAGCTTCTTTATGGACATCAGTTGTCCAAAGGCATGTTAATTCATGTTTGTGACTTCAGTTAGAATCCATTCATCAACATGTATATTTTAAACTGTTTGTGGCTATTCTGAAGAGTATTGTTTGCCTGATTTCTTTCTTTTTATTTTTCATTTGTAAATAGAAGGGCTATTGATTATTTAAATATTGTATCCATCTGTTTCACTGAAGGTGTTTATCAGTTCTAGGAGTATCTGGTAAAAGTTTTGAAATCACTTATAAATACTAACATATAATCTTCAAATAACAGTAACTTCATTTTTAACCTTTGTCCCTTTGATCTCCATCAGTTGCCATACTTATGTATCTAGAACTTCAGGTACTATATTGAATAGATATGGAGAGAGTGAACAGCCTGCACTTGTTGCTAATTTTAGGAGATTTTCTTTAAGTTTCTCTCCATTTAATTTGATGTTGTCTATAGGCTTGCTGTAAATTGCCATTATTATGTTTAGGTATGCCTCTATTCCTTCCAAGGTTTTTTATCATGAAGGGGTTGTTAGGTTTAATCAAATGCTTCCTCAGCATCTTATCAGAAGATCATACTTTTTTCAGCTTGTCTATATGGCAGATTACATTGATCTTCTAAGAAACATTCTGTTTCTCAGATTGAATATAGGTATCTGACACATAACAATGTACACATTCTTTAAGCTACATACTTAAGTGCTGTGTATTTTCCCCTTGGATAACTACACTGCAGGTAAACTAGGAAGTAAGAAGAAAACGTTCATAAAATAGAAATTCTATCTACTCTCCTCTCTTTGCACACTTTTATCTCTATTTTATATTGACTGTGGGTATATACTATGGAAATTACTTGAATTTGGTGCATATTTAGGAATAAAATTGTAGGATTATACAACCTCAACTGTCAACTTAAGCAAGTAATTAATCATACTTCAAATAAAATATACAAGGAAAAGATATGTTTGCAATGAAATCCAAGATTCCTTTGAATGCCATAGCTATTGTTGTATCTAATCAGTCTTGGTTTTTATAGCTAAAAAATTTGAAAGGGCTGTTTTGATATTTTTCAGAAAAGACACTAGCTTTCAAAGTAGGCTATATTTCTTTCAATCTACTGGGGGATTTCTGACCTTTCCTTTCATTTTTTAAAAATTAGTTGTATCATTACATCTTTTATTTTAAAAAATTATGTATACAATGTGCTTTGTTCCTATTAATCTGTCACTCCTTCCAGATTCTTCATAGCATCCTAATACCAACTTCATATCCCTGGTACATAGACAAAATAATCTAATTGTTGTTCTTCTATTGTTGAGTTCAGAATCCTCCATAAGAGTATATACATCTTAACAAAGACCAGTACTCTAAGAAAAATGTACTCTCTCAACCTCAGTAGCATTTAGCTAATAAAGTTACTGGCAATAATTATGTGAATAATTTAGTAAAATTATTAATAATTTTACTTTAAATTTTATCAAATTTTCTTCTTCATAAGTTACACTGGTTATTTATCATGGTACCATAAAAATATTTCTGATTGAGAAAGCTATCTTAACATTTCAAAGGGGACAATAGGTGCTGTCTCTTAAGGATTATGAGTCAGAACATTTTCACTGCTAAAATCCACCATGTAGGCCAAGTAGTCATGGAAACATTGGAATGTTTGTAGTTACTTATTTCTCTGTACTAAACAATCACTAGCATTTGTCCATCCTAGAAGATAGCTTTGATAGTCTTGAAACTTCTTGATTGCCCACTTAGTCTAAACAGTGGATGGTCTTCAAGAAAAACTTCCACACCATTGGATGGTACTCTATCCTGCTCATTTATATCTAAATTGCACTTGATATACAGTCATCTTTATCTTATCAGCACTATCTCCAAGGCTCTGTGATGGTAAGTCATTCTGAGAGTTCCTTCAAAAAGGAATAAATACCAGCATTGGGTCTGTGATATGTATCATCTTCACTTACTTGTAAACAGTCATACTATTGAATATATGCCAGTAAATGAAATGGTTAAATTATGACTCCTGAATTCAAATGATGGTGTTGCCAACCCTCAGAGTGTCCTTCATTTTACAAATTGAATTCATCTTAGAACTTATAAACGGTATTATTTTTAAACCAAACTTTTTCTTTTACCAAGTTTTTTCACACACTGTATTTGACTGTGTTTTGCCCCTCCGTCAATTTCTCCCAGAGCCTCCACAGACACATGCATATACACATTTTTTAAAAAGAAAAGCAAGTCTTGAGGGGCCTGAGCAGTATGCAGGCATTTGCTGTCTCCTTGCACCCCCTGGTGGCCATCATCCAGCACTGTAGAACCCACTTTCTCTTCCAGCCTGTTCCTAGCGGGAGGGTGTGAGCTCCTAAGGTCTAGCTCTTGGTCCTTGTGGGGCAGTAGGAGTGCTGTGGCTGGGTGATACATGTAACAGAGAAATGCCTGTCTTGATTTTAACATGTACAGTTCAGTGACATAAGGTAATTTAATTATTTATAAACATTTCTGGAATATTTTTGTCTTCCACATCTGAAAATTTATTCTGACCCACTTCCCAGTCCTTGATAACCCTCACTGTAATGTTTGTCTCTATGGATTTTACTCTGTTGGGTGCCTCATATGTGTGAAATGATGTAATATTTGTTCCTTTGTGATTTACTCCATTCACTTAATATTATGTTCTCAAACATTTCACATATTAAATAATGTGTCAAAATTTTCTCCTTCAGGTTTGTATATGCCTTCAACCATCAAGAAGCACACAAGGATGGCATTTTAGCTTACTTTAAATAGTTCCATGAACATTGCTGAGTGAATATGTATTCAAGACGATTCTTGAATACTTTTGGGAATAGGTTCACAAGCTGAAATGATGGATCTTATGGTAATTCTCTGGTTTAACCTGTGAGGGGTGACTAGTTTTCTATACTGCCTTCTTCACTGGCAATGCACAAAGATTTTTAACTATCACTTACCTTCACTTTGTGTTCTGTATCTTTTTAGAAAAAAGTATTGTACATAAATACCACTGTTGACCTCTGCTGCATATAACATATGATTCATGTCTGTGTGAAGAAATAGTAGTAGAGCCAGGGAGCATTGCATTTGGTTGTGAGCTATTAGGAGACTGGATTATCCTTTATATCTCTATAACTTACTGAATGCAAGTGTATTATTTCACTATTTTTCACATGGTTACTATGCTATGATTATTTAAGATTATAGATATGTGCCTATTATTTTACTTTAAAGAGGCTTCAAAGTTGTTTATTGAAATTTTTTATACACTACATTCTGTCTATGGATTTCCCTCCACTTAACTCTTCTCAGATCCTCCCTAATTACCCATCTATCCGAATCCACACCCATTCTCTCTCTCATTGGAATGCAGACATCTTAACATAATCAAATAAAATAAAAAGCAAACAAACTAGAATGGGATGAGCCAAACTACCAGGAGTAGCTAAAGAAGAAGTATAAGAAACATAGATGCAGAAGCACACCGATGTGTGCATAAACATAGAAATCCCATGATACCTCGCTCAGGAGGACATTCTCCAAACCCATCCATTTGTCTGCAATTTTTAGGATGTCATTTTTTTACTGCTGAGTAGTACTCCATTGTGTGGATGTACCACAGTTTGTTAATCCATGCTTCAGTTAGAGGCATCTAGATTGTTTCCAGGTTCCAGCTATTGTGATGCTGCTATGAACATAGTTGAGCTAATGCCTTTAGGGTACAAATGTGCATCCTTTGGGTATACTGCTTGTATAATGCCATTCTGTATTCCAGAGTGGCTATACAAGTTTATACTTCCACCAACAATGAAGGAGAGTTTGAGAATCTGTATGAGCAAGGGGATACAAATTATGAGGAAATTTTCCACAGTGATGCTTAGCTGGAGTTCTGAGGAGCTCACTGAAACAAGAACAGCCACTGGGGAACCAGTGGAGGAGCTAGGCCCTCTAAGGGTAGGCAACTGTCAACTGGCATGGGCAGTATGTGGAGCATTGAGGGGTGGGATCAGACTGTGTTCCTGTTCATGGGCTGGCACCTTGGAGCCCATTCCCTGCAGAGGAACATCTAACCCAGTCTTGACTTTAAGACGAGGAAATCAGACTTGCCTGGAGTGGATGTGCCACACTCAGCTGGCCAACCTTGGGACTTCTTGACCTTTGTGGGGGTGGAGGCAAGGGTAGAGGGGAGGCTGAAGGTTGATTGGGAGGGATTGGGAGGAGGGAAGGCAGGGTAGCAGGGAATACATGGATAAAAAAGACATTTTTATATAAAAATAATAAAATGAACATACAAAAAAGAAAAAAAAAAGAAATCCCATTAAAGCACAACACTGGAACCCAAAAGACCTATAAGGTTAAATACATGGAGGGAGGAAAAATGCCATTCAAAGCATCATGAGACAAGGAAACTTCAAAGGTCTCATTTAGTCTGTTCTGTGATGCCATCTACTTCTGGGCATGCGGCCTGCCCTACAGAGTAGTTTGCATACCCAGTGAGACTCCTTGGAGAAAACAAATTTTTCCTTTGAGATTGAAGATAGCTTCTGAGATAAAGATTGAGGGTTTGTAGACTGAAGGTTTTATTATTTGCTTTAATATGAAAATCCATAGAACTGGACTGAAGAGATGGTTTTGTCTTTCTGGCATTAGTCAGAGTTTGACACATTTTTGAAGCATTTATCTTTTGTTTTCTTGCAGGTGCTTCATTTTCTCCCATAATTCCCCACCAAGTTTAACACTTCTTGGCACTACTAAATAACCAAGTATACATGTTCCAAATGTATAAACTCACCTATAATGTGCAGAGGTAAGGTTTAAAGAAAAACCTACACCATGACCTTCAAATTTGCTCTGAACGACAAATATGCATCCACCCCACAGGTTTCAGAGATAGAAAGTATCAAGTCTTCAGCAATCTGAATCCTGATCCACTCTCCCTCAGAGCTGTTCTATAGACAGGATATTAACCAAGCTGTGTATCAATTAGAAATCCTTATTTTAGTGTAACTTTTCAAGTAGGACATCTCTGTGTGTACTCAGTTAGGAACAGAGTGGGCATGTGAGAGAAAGTTTCCTGGCAAGAGAATGGAGTTTATAGGTTCTCTGAGGCCTTCTTCACATACAGACACTGAGAGAGTCCACATTTCTAATGACTAGGAGACTTGAATTTTCCCTTTCTGCAGCACAAACAAGATGATATTCCTGGGACATAGTTTGTTCTGTTCATTTTCACTTGCTCACAACATTTTGAACTGATAAGAAATCCCTGATAAATGATTCAAAATATCAATTAGAAATACAATTTTGCAGCCAAACACTGGTGGAATATGCCTTTAATCCCAGCCCTTAGGAGGCAGATCTCTTTGATTTGAGTGAGTCCGGTCTACAGAGTGAGTTCAGGTCAACCAATACTACACAGTGAAATGATGTCTTGAAAAAAATGTGTAAGTTTGCCTCACAGAAAATATTTGCTCCTGTAAAATATGTCAATAAACTTTGAATATTTTAATAAAGTGAATCCAGCTATCTAAATATAGAAATTTGGACAAGTGATAAGGACAAAATTATTCACAAAGGGTTACGATGTGTTAAGTTTTATACATAGTATGTGTGAGTGCGTGTGTATGTGTGTGTGAAACAGAGAGAGAACAAAAGAGAGACAGAGAAAGTGAGAGTAGGAGACAGAGAGAGAGAAAGAGAACATGTAGGTATGTTACTGGTCATAGAAATCAGGGTCCAATACAAAGTAAGCTATGATTATACCACTTAACTGAATTCCCAAAATCTGTTTTTAAAATAGATCTTCAAAGTCATGCCCAGTCTTATTTTAATTATTAAAGTATCTATAGCTTTCTTTAATTTGGTACAAATTGTAACAAATACATAAATAAAAATTCCACTGCCTACCAAAACCAACTGGATTGATAGCTGGTCTCCATGGAGTTACTGTTTTGTGTTCATCTTTCAAACTTAAAAACGAAACATATCTCTTTGTATAGATAAGTCACTTATATCTCATTGATACAAGTGAGTTCACTGGCTCCTCTTTGAGAGGATCAGAGTTCAGCTCTCAGCATCAACACAGTGGCTCACAAAAAGCTGCAACTCTAGTCCCAATGTCTGACACTGTCTTCTGTACTCTACAGGCACCAGACACACAAGTGGTGTATAGATGTACATGCAAACAAAACACCCCAAAACATTAAATGATAATCACAAAATGTTTCAATTTATTATAGATACATATGTGTGTGTGTGCGTGTGTGTGTGTCTGTGGGGGGATGTTCATGTGGGTTCCATACCCCGAGAGGTCAGAAGAGAGCACTGTATGTCCTGGAGGTGGTTGTGAACTGCCTAAGGAGAGAGCTGGGAAACAAACTAGTCATGTGCAAGAACAGCAAGTTTTCTTATCCACAGACCAGTCTCCAACCTCTTTATTTTATTCTCATCTTCAGTAGGTACAGGAGTAATATGTATATAGGAATCTTAAATGCAACTTTTGGAAGAAACAAAATGATTATTTAGATCTAACAATGACTCATGCTGTGTCTTCTCTTTTCCCTGCTGTTCCTGGTTAATCCCACGATTCTCTGACATCTGCAGTTCTTCTGAAGTGAAGGAGTGGATCTTCAGGTTGACAAGCCTCCTTTGCAGCTTTATGGTCTGGGGTTTTGGGATAAGCCTAGCTACCAGTAGATACTGGCGCCTGTGGGAATTTGACAGCAATGCTATACACCTGATGTACATTGGACTGTGGGAAGCTTACTATTACCAAGAAGTCAACAAATCAGGTTTGATAACCAGGGTGCCAGTCCACAGTGCTATGGACTCCAACTGGACCATTTCAATGGAAATTGAGTATGCACGGGGCCTGATATTAATGTCTAATTTTATGCAGCCCATAGTCCTTGTTTTCAGCTCAGTGGCCATTATGATTTGCTGGATCAAAGCCCCATACCCTGAGTTCATGATCCTGTGCTACAACACTTCTGTCTTTTTTCTGGTTGTCAATATGATTTGCATAGTGTTGGCTGTGAGCTGGAACTATGTGATCGACATTTATGGCAAAAGCACCTTTGACTTCCCACCAATGTTTCCTGTTGCGAAAGTTGATCTGCTAAGAAAGCAGAAAACCCATGTGTTCCCACTGGGGTTGCTGACAGCTGTGCTTTCAGTCATCAGCATCATTATGTTGGTGAATGAGATACGATTAGTTAAGCCAAAGACCAAAGTTAGGATATCCATTTTCTCAATAGAGTCCTCTTTAGACCTGAGCTGAGGGTTTCTGCATCAGCAATATCTGCCAGGAGACTCCTTTAAGATACTTTCTACATGCACATAATCCTACTCTAGTCATCTACTCATTTAAAATAAAACATTCACTTGATTTCCCCAGGTGTGTCACCTTCTTATTGCCTCCTCTACTCTACAAATGCTCTCCTGTTTTTTAAGGTCTTCAGTTCCTAAAATGTATAGGCCAAGATCATTCATACAGATACTTCTGACACAAAGTCCATATTGCATAGATGCACATGACCAACTCCAGAGCCAAAGGGGTTTTGTAAATAAATTCATACCTACAAACAGGAAAGCAACCATCTCTTCACCTTGGAAGTTGGCACCACTGACTGGCTTGGGATTTGGGGGATAAGGAGTACACACTGTGCATTGGAGCGAAATTAGTAGCATCCATAGGCACTGCCCACTAGGAGGCGCTAGCACCCTTCTGTTTTCCCCATTGTGAAGTTCCCAACCATGTACATGCATTGCCAAATAACCTCTCACAGTGCATCTCTCTATTGAGAACCATTGACCTAGACCCAAACTTTATTTATATGGATAAAGCTATGCTACAGTGCCAAGAGCCTTCTCCTATTAGACAAATAACTCTTTCTTGGGAAACCCCAGTAGGCAGTGTGTATGGATGAGTCCAACTAAACAAAATCTATGAGGAACCCCAATAGGCAAAGTCAATGGAGAGTACCACTAAACAAAATCCAAGGAGTGTCCTCACCATACAAAATTCATGGGAAACTCCATGGAGTGGCTGAATGAAGCAAATCCTGTGAGATGACTGGCTGTGGGTACTGGTTGATTTCTGTCTAACCTCTCAGGTGCCACTGCTATGCTTCCCTAATAATAACAGCTGTGGGGTTCTTTTCACAGCCCTTTGGTAGTGTGTTTTACATTTTGGGGCAAATTTATAGTTGTGTATAGTCAATTCTCTCATGTATAGAAATAACACCAGAATATTCTTCTTTACTGACAAAGGAAAGTTGCCCCGACCCACGGGACTCGTAATTTTGTGGGTCTCGAGGGGGTTCCACCTGAAAGGTCAATGGGGGGGGTGAGAGAGAGACGAAGACCAAGCAAGCAAAGAATGGCACAGTCAGTCTGGATTTGTCAAGGTCTCCGTTTATTGAGCTGCAAGCTGTAACATATATACTCTTCAGGGAAGGGGAATGAGGAGGGGGATAGTGGATGGCAAATAGCAGTTGTGGGGGAAGGGTAAATGGCATGTCCGTGGGCTCAGCACCGCCCCACCCACTCTGGAAAGGCGGGAAAGCAGACAAAGGAATATTCTGTGGTTTTACTGAGGGCTATTCTGGCAATCAGTTACTAAGAGCTATTCTAGCAATCAGAGAAAACACCTTATCATGAGGATACTTATGGCCTTGGGTTTCACAAGGCTTATGAAAAGGACCAAATCCTCAGTCTCCAATAATACCTCCCTTTCTCTTTAAAGAGAGAGAGAATGGAGAGGGCCCCTGTCTTAGGCTATATGGAGTGCATCCTGTTCTCTGGCAACATGCCTTGTTGAGCCGGTCTTGACCTCTGTATGTTGTGCATCCAGAGCAGGCTCCATAATATTCCCGTCGTTGGGTACCCTCTAGCCATCGGAATCATCTCGGTGTTAGAGTGCATTGAAATGAAGCCTTTCGGTAGGCTCTGTTTGCTGAAAATGGCCTGAGACAGATGTCTCTTGATTGCTTTCTAATGAATCTATTCGGTGATAATGGACAGAAAGTGAATTTTTTGAAAAAGCTGAATCAACCTGGCATTTTATGAAATGGGTGAGGCACTGAAGAGTCCAAGGGCCAAAGGTAAGAAGTAACAGAAACATAATCAGCGGTCCTGCAAGTGTGGAAACTAGGGTGGAGGGCCAAGAGGTTTTCGTAAAAAACTCATCAAACCATCTTTGCTGGTCTTCAAAATCTTTTTTTCTCTGGGCAAGTCGTTTTCTTAATTTTTCCATAGATTCTCATATGACCCTAGATTACGTATGAATGTTGGTGTAAAAGCAGCATTCTTCTTTTAGGGCAGCACATAAGCCCCCTTCTTTTAGAAACAGCAAATCCAATCCTCTGCGATTCTGTAAAACTACTTCCGAAAGAGAGGTTAACGATTTCTCAAGGGCACTAAGAGAGCTCTCTAGAGCCTCTAGATCAGAGGTCATGGCCATATGTAGATGGGTCAGATGATTTGCTTTGAGCAAGCCAGCGGTCCTTGTGCCAATACCGGTGGCTAAACCGCCAACCCCTAGCAGTATGGCCAAGGTTAGGGACATGGGTTCTCTAATAAATCTGTGCCTCTGCTCATACAAACCAATCAGGGTGTTTCCCTCATGGTATATAATCCTTGGCCAGAGTTGTAAGAGGACACAGAATTCATGGGAAGCATTAAAAATATTGGTGGAAATGCATGGCGTCAGGCCAGTATTGCAAGCCCAAATGGTGCCATTCGAGGCCTCTAGATATCTATTTCCTGTGGGTTTGATGGTGGTATTGCAAAGCAGGGAATAGGGGCCCTTTGGTGAACCTAAACAAAGCCCTTTCCCTGTGACCTCAGAGAGTGTCAACCGGTGTAAGGAAGTTGAACACTTCGTACTAGGGGTTGTGGAATTAACATATCTTATATCTAGGGCTAGCCCTTCATAATAGGGTGGATTAGAGGTAAGGCAGAGCCAAGAGTCCTGAGTCTTATTTGGGTAGGTGGCATTGAGGGCCAAGAATGTCCCTTCGACCAGGCCGTATAGGCGGTCAACAGTCCCTTTCCCTGACAACAAATGTTGTGAGGAGCTTGCAAAGGCCATCTCTTGGGTACTAGAGGTCAAGGGCAAGCTAGGTATAGTGGTAGGTTGGATGGGAGTGTTCGAACCCTTTAGAATAGGGAGGATGGGGTTAGGCCCTATGGGGAGAGAGAGAGTATTTTCTATTTTGAGTTTGATCTTAAAAATAACTCCCTTATCTCTCTCTTCCATATACCACCTTAAGCCCCAGGTCCTTCCAGTAGTCCAATCAAAAAACTGTTTTCCTCTAGTAGTAAAAGAAATCTTTAAGGGCAAGGACAGTCCCCATTTTAGGGGTTCTGGAATATTATGCGTGTGGCAAGCACCATAAACATACCACCCGTTGGGCTTAGGTGTAGGAGAGCGTGTGACCGTAATAAGGTTCCAAGAGGAGCTGGGTCTCCAATACGCATCTCCAGTGGTCTCACATCCTCAGGCAGCACAAAAATATTCTTCATATCCCCCACATCTATAAGCTGTTTCAGGGTCTCTTCTATCTTTTGGGCATACATAGAACTCAGTCTTTGCCAGTCCACAGGGACCCAGGGTGGTCTGGCATCCCTGTGCAGAGTTCACAACTACTGGGGCACCTTGAACAGCCACTATAATTCTGCAATGTATGGCAAGAAGTAAAAGTAATAAATCCTAAATCTATGTCTTGACTATTATTCTGATAATGTCCCTGAAAGCAAAAGAGGAATTGAATCTAATTTGTTGGACTCTAAAGGGAGTGTTAAAACTGCAGTTCTTACTAGTAGTGGAGTGGTTGCTGGGAATTGCAAGCGGCATGGGTGTTCCCATAATCATACATATCCAAAAGTTATCAGCTAGGTTAGGGTTGGATGTATTGAGGGTCCTAAGAGTGGCTTGTAAAATATCTCAAGTCTGAGTGTTCATGTCTATTCCTCTGGACTTGGGCAAAAATAATGGGTGGTAGTCTATTTTTGATTCTAGCTGTTCTATATAGGTTTCTATAACATTTTTAACATGAGCTTCTCTAATCATATCTGTGGGACCTCCTCCATCCAAAACATGAGCTGGGGACCTTTTGCTCCAGCAAACAGGCTGTCCCACAGTGCCTGAGCATGAAGCTTGGGCATAATTTTGACTTTTGTCTGTTAATTGGACTTGATTACTCCACTCTCCTCCCCTGGACCCAGCATAATTTCTTTGAAGAATAGCTGTGAAATATATCTGGTTATCTGTCCTTGTGCACTCTTGCACAACATTATAACAAGTGGAATGCATCTGATCCTTAAATGATGTACATTCCTTGGGACAGGGTCCTGGCTTATTGCTCACAGCTGGAATAATCTGAGGTTTTTTAAGGCATTGCCACTGTTGTTTACTGCCTCCTCTCATGCTTGTATAAAAGGTAAGGTAAGCAGTCTTATCACCACAATCAGTGCTCTGAGTAAAGGTGCCAATTGTAGGAGTGATTCAAATGTTTCCTCCTTGGCATTCACAGAATGGGCCATAAAGAATTAACAAGAACTTTTGCAGGGTAGGTGGTTCCATGCCACAATTTATCACGGGAATCATTGTCAACGCCAGTCTCAGTGCTATGAGGATCATTTTCATTTTCTGCAAAACAAAAAGAAAGAATCTTTCTCAGGGCCTTCAACCCTGGCTTGTTTTGATTGATTATTTACAATTTCATGTTCTTGGTTTATCTGCTTAACTAATCTTTCAGGAAGCCACCTGGCAGATTTCATTTTTTTAGAATAAATACAAACTGACCCCCTCCCCCTAATGAGAACTGGGTCTGGTCCATGCCAAGTGTTGTCCATGGGATCTTTCCAAAGGACCATTGCAAAATGATTTTTTTTGTCTCAGTGTGCCAAAAACAAGTAGCTGCAGATTGTCCTTTAGCATCCAAATTTAAAAAATTGAGAATGAACAAGGCATGATGTAAGATATTTTTGGGTGGCCCCTTAGTGGGATACCATTCCCCCTTTTTAATTTTGTTAATAGTAAGTTTAAGAGACAAATGAGCTATTTCAACAATGCCTTGTCCTTGAGGATTATAGGGAATTCCAGTAACATGTTAGATGTTAAGACATGTGCAAAATTGGGCAAAACCTGAACTAGTGTAACCAGGGCCATTGCCTGTTTTTATTTGTTGTGGACAGCCTAATACTGACATTGCTGTTAACAGATGACTTATAACATGTTAAGTTGCTTCCCCAGTTTGCAAAGAAATATATATAAAACCACTGCAAGTATCTATAATAACACGAACATACTTTAGGTTGCCAAATTCAGGAATATAAGTTACATCCATCTGCCACAAAGCATTGGGAATTAATCCTCTTGGGTTTACACCAAGGTGAGGAACTGGCAAGTGAATAGGACATGAATGACAGTCTTTTATAATTTGTCTGGCTTGTTCTCTGGTAATCTTATGTAGTAGATGTAAAGTTCTAGCATTTAAGTGATGTAATTTGTGGCTATTTTGAGCCGCAAGAACATTATCAGTATTTACAGTCAAGAACGTAAATGTGTCAGGAAAGTTGGGATGAGTAGCCAAGTCAGCCAATTCATTTCCTTTGATCAGAGGTCCAGGAAGACCATTGTGAGCTCTAAGGTGTCCTAAGAAAAATGGACAGCTACGTTGGCAAATAAGGTGCTGTAGCTGTGTAAATAATTTTCCAGCCTCATAGGCACTCTTTATTGATACTGCTGCTTTCAAAAGAGGCACAGAATAAGTTATATAGGCGCTATCTGTATAAAGATTCAGAGGTCGGCATGGGAAAACAGAAAAAACTGCAATAACTGCTTGCAACTCAGTTAACTGAGCGGAGGAGGAAGAAGTCTGAAAGCAAACAGTGGCATCATTATAGACATAAGCAGCCATTCTGTTGATGAGCCATCTGTAAAGACTACTAAGGCACTCTCTATAGGAGAAAAGGATGTTATCTTTGGAAATACAAAATCATGCTTGTTTGCAAAGTCAAGAAGTTTATCTGGTGGATAATGGTTATCTATAATACTTGTATAAGAAGCAACAGCTATGGGCCAGAATTCAGTGGCTTGTATAAGCCAATTAATCTGTTCTTGAGTATAAGGCTGAATAATAATATCAGGTTCCTTACCAAAATATTGTTTTCCTAATTTTCTACCCATTATAATGAGGTCTGACACAGCTTTATAGAATGTACCTATAACTTGTTTTGGTGTGGAATGCAAATGTGTCCACATAAGTGAAACAGTTTGCCAAAAAACTGCAGTAGGTAAAAAGGTTGTTTTACAAACTATAAATTTTAAAGGTTCATCATAATCTATAAAAGTAATAATGGATTGAACCCAATAAGCATCAGAGGAACCAAGAGAGGTTGTTCCTTTCAAACTGGCAGCAAAGGAGGAAATCAAAGGCAAGGTGCTTAAGAAAGACACTTTAAGTTTTTTTTTTTTTTCTGGCCCTAGAAGCCTCTCTGCAGCCATCACTAGGATAGGGAGGTGGAAAATTCCATGAGAATGGCCCCAAGGTCACCTGACCGGTAAGCTCGTTAAAACGAGCCAGGGCCATTTCTCTTCAATAAAACAAAAAAATTTTCACTAAGTCTTTTTAACTCTTATCCCCCTCTCCCTGAAATCTGCCTTCATCTCTTTTATAAACATTACTTCTTTTGATAAACTCTTCCCCATGACGCTTGGACGACTTACCTCTTCGGGACTCTCCCAGTAGCACGAGTGATGCAGTCGGGCGTCTGTACCAAAGTTTCTCGGGGTCCCCTTCCTTATCCGTCCTTGGGTGGTTAGCCGTACCTCGAGCCCCACATTGAGGTGCCACTTGCCCCAACCCGCGGGACTCGTAATTTTGTGGGTCTCGAGGGGGTTCCACCTGAAATGTCGATGGGGGAGGTGAGAGAGAGATGAAGACCAAGCAAGCAAAGAATGACACAGTAAGTCTGGATTTTGTCAAGGTCTCCGTTTATTGAGCTGCAAGCTGTAACATATATACTCTTCAGGGAAGGGGAATGAGGAGGGGGATAGTGGATGGCAATTAGCAGCTGTGGGGGAAGGGTAAATGTCATGTCCGTGGGCTCAGCACCGCCCCACCCACTCTGGAAAGGCAGGAAAGCAGACAAAGGAATATTCTGTGGTTTTACTGAGGGCTATTCTGGCAATCAGTTACTAAGAGCTATTCTAGCAATCAGAGAAAACACCTTATCATGAGGATACTTATGGCCTTGGGTTTCACAAGGCTTATGAAAAGGACCAAATCCTCAGTCTCCAACAGAAAGTAACAGTATTTTCATTCTCAAAGCCAACTAAATTTAGAATTCAGAATAAATTTAGACAGACTAAGCTGATTCTGTAGAATATATATAAAGACTAATTTGCAGATACTGCTTATTGATAAATTAAGGCCAGGTTGTTTTGAGACATACCCTCGTTATAATAGTTGACTTTCTGAACATACCCTGACCAGTCAAGGTTCAACCTGCCACTGTTACTTTTATGTCCTGATTTTCAGTGTTACTCTCTTGTCTTAGAAAAAAGTTATATTTGATGCCAAGCTTTTATACTAGCCAGTATTTGTGACCTTACTAGCCTGAGACAAACTGTATGACTTCATATGTTATGAGAATGGTTTGGGCTCTTAAAATGTATCCTATTATTGTCCAGAGTTTGGCTAAGGAATGAGAGGGAGCAGTAGCAATGTAGGAGGAAGTGCAAAGGAATGAATGTGTATGAATGACTGTGTGAGAGCAGCAGCAATGGAGGGATGAAGATATTCAGAATGTGAATGTGTGTGTGTGCTCATTGGCAGATAAAGAAGAGGAGGAGGAAGAGGAAGAAGAAGAAACCAGAAATCTAAATAGAGTTTGGGAGATATGTGAGAAAATAAATGTATGAGAGAGTGATTGAGCAAAGAGTTAATAACATAGAACAAGCACTATGTGAAAGAGCTGTGTGAGAATGTGTAAGAACAACGTAAAATGGTATACGTGGACCTCTGGCACAACATTAAAAAGTAAGGATAGTAATTCGCTTTTCTTGTCTTGATTTAAATGGAATTACTTCCAATTCTTCTCCACAAAGGATGTTAGCTATTGGTTTGTCCTATAGAGCCTTTATTGTGTTGAAGCATGTTCCTTCCAGTTCTACTCTCACTAGGAATTTATTTTGTAAGATTTTTGTCAAAGGCTTTTTCTGCTTCTATAGAACCACTCAATTGATTCATATCCTTAATTCCATTATATAATTATTAATTCCACTATAATGTATTTATTATATTATATAATATGTGTTAACATAATTATGATTTATTTATTGTATATCTTAAACCAAACCTGCACCTCTAGAATAAAACTACCTTGCTTGTCACATAATTAATTATTCTTAGTTTTCTAAACTTTTGTCTATTTCACTTTAGTATATGGAAGTATGACTTACCTATATGTAGATCTACCCTGCTGTGAAAAATCACTTAGAAGTTTTTGACTGAAGATCTTTATTTTTCCTTAAAAATAAAGGTTTATTGTAAAGCATGAAGTTTTTTAAGTTACCAAAATCTTTCGACTTAGAATAGGTATCAATAACATCCTCTGTGGTGGGATTAATGTGTCAGCTGATAAGGTCTATAGACACTTATCCAGGGTCCAGGGCTCCTGAAAGGGGTGTGGCCAGCCCTGTTCAAAAGGAGCTGCTGGGATCTTGAGAAACCCGTTTTGTTCCTGCCTTCTTGAGAGATTGGATCAACATCCATCCCTTGGACCATCTGATTGCTCAAGTATCTTCTTAAGCTGTAACCTGTTATTGTGAGTGCTAATTTACATTCAAATAAATATTAATCCACTATTTAATATATCGCATGGAGATTTGTTGCAATATCTGGCGGCCTGTACATGGAGCTGGGCATCTAGCCTGCTGGCATACTGGGTGGGGAGTCCTAAGCACTGCCAGAAAGCAGAGGACAGGCAGAGTGTTCAGACTTGGGAGGCTGCACTCCTGTGTGTGGGCTGGAAGCTCTGCCCTCCTTCTCCTAACTCCTAATTATCAGTTCTGTAGCCTTTCAGCCACATGCAGACACCCAGCAGAGCAGCAGGTGCTCCCAGTGGTGAATGCACTCAGCTTCTGCAGTTCCTGCTGACATGGCAGTTAAGCTTAAGGTTCTGGGCTGCAGCCAACAGTGCATACTCATGGCAGCTGTTCCTGAGATAGGCATGCACTCAGCTTCTGCCACAGCAGACCACACTAGCTGCACGGCAGATTCTGTTATACCACCCTGTTTTAATTTTGTGAGACCGTAGGAAAGGTTCATATTTAGCCTGTGCACCTGCTGGGACCTTTTAAGACCACACAGGGTCTGTGCTGCTGAGAATCCCTGCATCTGCCATATTGCTAGGGAACAGAGCATTGAATGCCACTGTGACACCTGCTGACCAAACATTGTCATTGCAACTGAATTGAGGAAATGGCTGAAAATTATTCATGACTTCAGATCATATTTTTCCATGATGACTGAGAAATTTTTGAATGAATATCTTGAGGGCTTCAATGGCCCAGTCCTATTATTTTTCAGCTTGTTTCTATATCTTATATTTCAAACTGTGAGCATAATGAAAGATGTGAAATCTGAAAATCAATAATGATATCTAGAATATGTGATATGGATATTTCAAACCCTAAAATGGCAGATAAGGTTAATTTTTTGGAAATTCGTTACAACAAGCTTTCAGATAGGCTTCTTCAGATATGGATAAAGCTGTACAAGAAAAATATAGGCTTTATGTAAATGATAAGAACAAATTATTAATTATATTAATGATGTGGACAAAAAATCATTAATTATGTTAATGATGTGGATCGAAAAATTCCTGATTCTATGAGGTCCTTGGAAGGACTGCTTCATCAGGAAAATCAAGCTCCAGAAAAATCAGTAGTATCCAAACTCCAAGAATGGGAGTCAGTAGTATCCAAGCTTCAGGAATGGGAGGACCATATTGCAGTACTGAAAAAGGGTGATAATGCATTTTCTGCTCAGAACAATTCAGGTCAACCCCTGATGAGATATTATGGTAATGAAGACACTCTACGTAAGGTGGTAAACATGACAGGGCTACCCCTTTCCCCACCAGTATTGCTTCTGGTTACTGTTCAGTCAAAAAAAGCATATGAGGAATCTCCGGAATTTGTAGAACATAATCATGAGCTGGTACATATGAAAGATACCGAAGATTTTAAGGAGTCAATATTGCTTCATGGTATAACTCTTCTTATGTAAGTTAGCTGTTAAATTCATGGTCAACAAAACAATAGATCCTGCCTAATTATTGGATGCAGCTCACTGCTACCATATTGGACTATAGCCAAAATTTGCAGTGGAGAAATTGGTTTAGGGAGGAGGCTAGGGTCTTAGAGCAACAAGGAAAAATTAAGGTTTTTTTTCATTTCTCAGGACAAATCCTTGGTGAAGGATTTGCTGATGTGAAGGCTCAGACGACTTATATTGAACATATGGTATTGCTGTGCCATACTGCAGCATTGAATGCTGGGGGAAAAATTTTGGACCCTGATCAGAAAATTGAGTCTTATACCAAGGTCAAATAAGGATTAAAAGAATCCTACACTGACTTTCTGCAGAGGCTTACCAAGGCTGTTCATAGAGCAGTATCAGATCCAAAAGTTAGGAAATAATTAATACTTTCTCTGGCCTTTGATCATGCTAAACTGGAATGTAAAAAAATGCTTATGCCTTTAAAGATCAGATCTGCACCAATATAGGATTGTATTCAGTATGTAATCAATGTTGAATCTCCCAGTTGCAATGAAGAGAATTGAGTAGGCCAAGCCATCACTAAAGTTAGGGTGAGGAACCAAGGCATCACTTCCTTTAACTGTGATAAACCAGGCCGTACAAGACAGGATTGTACACAAGGTACTTCTGGAAATAATATCCATTTTAGGTTTGATTCAAATAGAAGGCCATTACCTTCTGGGTTATGCAGAAGGTGTGGCAAAGGACAACATTGGACCAACGAATGTAGATTTACTAGGGACAAAGAAGGCAACCCTCATGCCTCTCAGGGCTTCTCCCGGGAAGCCCCCCAAAAGTCAGATTTCAAAGCCAAGGAAGGTATGATCATATCTAGTCACAGTGGAAAAAAGACATCCTCAGGATGAGTAGGAAATCCAATGCTTAATCTAGAAGATCATGTGGCATTGGATAGTAGAATACATTTGAGAGAAATAAAAAGTTCCAAGAAAAACCACAAAATGAATATTTTGGCAGACTTCAATAAATAAAGACCAAAATTAAAAGTGTGGGTAAATAATATTTATATCCAGGGCTTAGTTAACACAGGAGCTGATGTTTCAATCATAACCCCCACCCCACCCCAATCATGGCATCCAAGATGGCCTTTACAGGCAGTGGATATCCTATTTCTTGGTATTGGAACAATATCTCAAGTGAAACAGTGTAAAAAGGCTTAAATGCATAGGACCATAAGGTCATAAACGACAGTTGAAGCCATATATGGCTGACATAGTGGTGAATCTGTGGGGTCGTGACCTTCTACTGCAATGGAATACCCAGATTAAAATCCCTCCAGGTTCCAATATCAACTGGAGACTCAATCATATTTCTAAAAGTGATATTTTAAGGTGCTATGAAGAAAATTCACCAGCCGTTCAGGTGATGCAAAAGAACTGCCCAATAGGGGCCGAACCTAAAAGGACACTCACAGCGCTGCCTTTGAAATGGTTGACAGAAAATCCTATTTGAGTTCAGCAATGGCCCTTGACAAAGGAGAAACTTCAGGCTTTGTAACAGTTAGTACAGGAGCAGTTAAAGGCTCAGCATATTGAAGAATCAACCAATCCATGGAATTCTAAGGTATTTTTTGTCAAGAAGAAATCTGGAAAGTGGAAGATGGGGACAGATCTGAGAGCCATTAATAAGTGATTCAACTTATGGGCTCTTTACATTCTGGTATTCCCCTGCCTTCCCTGTTACCTAAGGGATGGCCTATTACACTTATTGATTTGAAGGACTGTTTTATTTTGTTGTTTGTTTGTTTTTGTTTTTTACCATACTTTTACAGGAACAGAGCAAAGAAAAAAATGCTTTCACAGTGCCTAGTCTTAATAATTCATGTCCAGTTAAGAGGTTCCAATGGAGGGTCTATCCCCAAGGAATGTTGAATAGTCCCACCTCATGTCAATATTTCATAAAACAGCCATTAGAAGTGCTGCTCAAGCGCTTCCCACAATCTATCATTTACCATTATATGGATTATATCTCGTTGGCAGGCCAAGACAATATAAGCATTGTTTGAAGAACTGAAGAAAATATTACCTGAATGGAGACTACAAATTGTCCCATAAAAGTATAGAGAGGAAATTCTACCAATTATTTAGGATATAGATTTACAGAAAATTAGGCCACAAAAGATGAAATTGAATAGAGATAAATTGAGGACTCTTAATGATTTTCAAAAATTACTAGGGGATATTGCTCATCTACAGCCCATTATTGGTATAAAAAACTATGAACTAATTAACTTGTTCAAGACTTTAGCTGGTGAAAAGGGCTTAAATAGTCCCAGAGAATTCTCCAATTAAGATGAGAAAGAATTAGAGTCGGTAGAAAGGAAACAACAATAAGCATATGTGAATTGTGTGGATCCAGACCTAGACTTCATACTGGTTATTTTACCCTCTAGACAATCTCCAACAGGAGTCTTAATGAAAAGAGAAAATATTATATTAGAATGGATATTTCTGCCACATAGGCCAAGCAAGAAGCTGAAAACATATCGAAAAAATTTCTGATCTGATTTTTAAAGGTAAATTCAGACTTCGCCAATTGACTAGAAAGGACCCTGCATAAATTGTTGTGCTTTTGACTAATGAAGAAATTGATAGATTATGGGTAGATAGTGAATCTTGGCAAAAGGCTTCTAGTGATTTTTTTCAGAGAAATTAATAATAAATATCCTTGAAATAAAAGAATTCTATTTATAAAGGAAACTAATTGCATCTTTCCTCATGTGGTACAGGATACACCCATTTCTGGTGCTCCTACATTTTATACTGATGCGAACAAATTAGGAAAGGCTGGTTACAAATCGGAAAACTTAATTAAGGTGGCTCAAAGCCCTTATAACTCTGTTCAGAAGTCAGAACTATATGCAATTATTATGGTGTTGTTGGATTTTACAGAGCCTCTCAACTTAATTACTGATTCTCAGTATGCAGAAGGAGTTGTTTTATATATTGAAATTGCTGACTTCATTCCTGATGATACAGATTTAACCTTATTCTTCATACAAATACAGGATGTCATCAGAGATAGAATACATCCCACAGCCTCAGCTCCATGCAAGGAGGTGCTACCAAGCTGGCCTGAGCCTAGGACATGCTCCACAGCTAGAACCCTGGAAGTGGACCCCAACATTGCTCAAAGTTCAGATAAAATTAAAAATTCTTTGAGCAACTCTAATACTGAGACCACTCATGTGATAACTTGACAAAGAATGTGCTTACCTTCTGCTGTGCCCCCTTAGTGAATCTGATTGTAATGTTCATGCTTAAAATTCAGTCCATGAGTTTGATAGAGAAAATGTCCATATGAGAAAGCATTAGGCTTGTGTTGAGAAACCATTATAATTGCAAGAGATCACCATCACTAAAGAGAAACCTCCTGTACAGTGCTGGGACAATTGGCGGGGGGGACATGTCCTGAGAGCAAACTACTGGAGATTCCACCCTTGACAGGTCCAGATGCATTTAGAGGAAGAAAATCTAAACTTAAATGGTTTCCTGATCCTCTGAGCCAACTACCTAGGGAAGAGTTTCCCCAAGTCCAGGACACAGAAGCTAATGCTACCATGGTCCAGAGGAGTGTGGTTCTATCTTGAGTTAGCAGCAGAACTCAGCATCATCTCCATGTGGTACTGGATCTGCAAGCATGGAAGGGAACAAGAGAGGCCTAATCCATGTTTTCAGAGAGCAGCTCAGGCCAAGCAATGTGTGGCAGTGCTGTAACTGCTATCGGAATGTCCTGAGAGGACATGGTGTTTGGCCAAGGGAGAGGAACTAACAAACTGGGGATCATATCCTGATTCACATAGCAAAGGTCATAGGCTGTGGTCAGTGTGAGCTTCATGAGAGTACCAGTGGTCCTCTGTAACAACCCAAGGCACAGAGGTCACTGCTCCCCACATCTCCCTGAATCTAGGGAAGTCAGGCTAGTAAGGGGACCTAAGGCCATCAGATGAATGGTTATTGGCAACAGATCCTCTGACATGGGCTCCTGATATGCCATGCTCAATGCCTGTCTCCTCTTCTGGGATGGGAGATTGCCTAGTGCCAGCTGAAGAGTACTGACATCAGGACTAGAGGTCAAAATTCAGGTAGCATTCATAGCCTCTCATAGTCTATACATTGCTTCCACTCTGTAACCCACCTGAGCAGGTGTGCAGACAGGTATCAGATGCTGGTGTTAATGTCTTTGCATCTATACAAACAATATGTCATGATACAGTATTTGATACAAAAACCTGAATTTTGTTTAATGAAGCATTGTTTTCTGAAAAGTTACAAGTTCTGTGAGGCAAGGAAACCCACTCTTCTGTACCCTATCTGGCCATCTCCAGTCAACATTGCTGCTCAGAACTCCAGGTGGGGGGAATCATAAACAATAGGATGTTCTGTCACTCTCTATACCCACTTAAAAAGTTAATGAGTGGAAGGTTGTAACCCATGTACAAGAGTGTAGGAAGGCTCAACAGTGGAACATTCTTCTTTGATCCAGTGAGCCTTCCTTCCCAGAACTTGTCAGGAGGTTCATCTCAATGCTTATCTTTGTCTGAGTGGAGCAGACCCACCCTGGACATATAATATCACAAACAGTTCTCAGAAACTTTGCCAACATAGGAAATAACCATCCAACCTACTCGAAAACTGACTGCAGTGTGACAGGAAACTCTTAGTGCTTCAAAGCTCACTATCTTGGGGATTTCTTCAAGCATCAATTTTTATTTGCGGAGAATCTCTGAAACTGGTGTGGGACAGGTGTACTATCTACACTTGTTCATTCTATGTGTTGGTCTATTTCCACACAGGAAGTTTGACCCATGCTGCCCTCAGAAAACTCAAAGAGCATCCTGGCTCTCCAGAAAGCATTCCATGAGGCCTGGCCACCAGGCCATTGCACCTGGAAAAAACAAAAGAGCACAGCATTTCACACAGAAGCATATTCTTGGCACATTTGGGACATACCCGCCTGCATGCCTCCCTGACCCCCCTATACTTTGCTATACTTAAGATCAGGCTATATCCGCAACAACCCCCAGCTTACTTATGACTATAACAAAACTCAACCACAAGTCATTCTGCTACTCATGGACACCCAAATGTTCTCCCTATAAGAAAACATGCAAACCTCCTGAGGCATCACCTGGCTGGAAGGCAAAGGCTGGCTCAGCTACTCAGTAGACAGGGGTGCTTGGCATGGCAGATGAAGCTGGCATCACCTCCAGAGAACTGAAAGCAATAACCTCTATCCTATACAATTGTACTTCTTATGTTAGAACACACTGTGAATCAAGGGGACAAAACATAGAGAGGTGTGATCCCCAAAGTCCTAAATCTGTATACCCAAACGATTGTGAGTGATTTGTGGAAATGTGAATAGTACACATAAAGCAATATGTGAAGAGATAGCCAGCAGGGAAATATTCTAACATGAGCAGTTTCATATAGCACGTCACAGGGTACAACTGAAGAAGGCATCACTGATGCTAACCAGGCTCTTGCAGGACAAAATACTCAGTAGATACACCAAGCACAAAACACCAGAACAAAAGAAAAATAAAGAAATAAAAGAGGGAATGAAAAAAGTAGAAATGAAGAAAAAAGAGGAAGGAAGGGTCAGATGGAGGAAGCAAATAAGGAAGGAAGGAAAAAAGAGGGAAGAGGGGTTGGATGGAGGAAGGAAGGAAGGACATATGGATGGAAGGAAGAAAAGGAAGAAAGAAAGGAAGGAAAAAGGAACAAGGGAAGGAAGGAGGGAGAGAGGAAAGAAAGAAAACACAAGGCTGGGCATGGAGCCTCTGTCCTCTGTAACCACAGGCTAAGGCAGGAAGACACTGGGATTAGAAGCAGCTACATCTATACAGTCTTTATGTCATTCCCCAAACAAAAATAAACAAAACAACAACAAAAAACCTCAAATAAGCAGTCCTATACAGTATCTGTTTTTTTCTATTTACATAGAAACCTACAGAACTCTTATGAGGTAATTTCCTCTGAGTTGAAGTATCCCCTCCAGGAAGGAGACAGGTATTTAGGAATTGGGATGTTCTTAAACAATGGTATGTCTAGTAGAGCTGAAACTTTTAAGATTCACACAGGTCCCTCTTCAAGGTTACAGAAGCAGAGATTCTGACCCGGGATTCTGGAGGAGACTTCCTCTTTGGTGAGTTGATGCCTAGATAGGATGCTCTTGTCTCATTGTTTGCAAGAGACCTTCATGGTTCCAGCTTACATGAGGCTTCACCCTTGCTGGGGTGGGTTTTGGTGATGTCCCACTGCCTTTGGTCATGCTTGCTCTGTAGGCAAGTCCTTACTTAGACCCCAGTAAACTCATCTATTTACTAGGATGGGTTAGGGTTAGGGTTAGGACATATAAGGATAAATGTCCTTGGTTCCTTATCTGAGGTGAGTAGGCATTTATTCCTATCACCTCCAGGCAGAATGTCATACTCAACCATGAAGCTAACCATTACTAAACAGAAGCACATCTCTAGTCCTGGAGTATCATAGATCTGGTGGGTGAGACAAGAAAGGTTCTGTCATGACACAAAAACTTTGCCTTGGTTAGCTTAAGTATACACTGGACAGGTAGGTGTCCACTGAAATGGGATGAGCAGTAGGAATACCCTCTCCACCAGAAGACCCCCGACAACACTTCCAAGCTTCAGGAGCTCTCTCCCAACTGGGAGAATTTTGATGTCTTTACTCCACCAGAAAACCTCAGACTACTCCATAAGCTGGTCATCTTCTCTCAATCACAGAGACCTAGACTTCAGTGAACAGTGTCTGTCTTTGTGTCTTAAGCCCCTTTGGACAATGGGCATTATCCGTCTACCACAGGACTCTCTACTGAGCCATACACCCAAGTCTTTGCAAACTTCCTATAAAACCTAGTCATCTTTCTTAACAGTCTATGCCTTGACATCTCTTAGAAAAGTACAATCATTATGCTTCTTAGAAGAAACAGCCTTTATATGTGGAACAGATACTAGGCAGAGGGTTGTAAAGCCAAGAGACTTCTGACCACTGACAGGCCTGCCCTCTATCAGAGGTGTGGGATGTCCACAGATGTCCTATTTTGGGGAATGTTCATTTGTTGATGAGTAGTAAGGATTCCCAAAACACACTTAAGGAAAGATACAGATCTTCAAAGGCTGAGATAGCATACTAAGCCCTAGCCTTTTGTCTCACAAGCTCAGAGGACAAGCTCTGAGGATGACTACCGTGCAAGTCAGGAAATCCTGCAGATAAAGATATGCCACAAATCACAGGTAAAAGAGCAGCACATAGCACACATGCTGTACTGCACTACAGGAATTAGGGTGAAAGCAGTTCACCACCCCTGGGACTCAGCTTCACTCCCAAAGACCTTTCAGATTTCCAGAGCCAAGTGAAATTCCTAGTTGACACTAGGCTAGGCTTTGCCACTGTGGGATTCACACAAATACGATGCCAATGTCTCAAGCTCTCACATACAGGTGTTCCAATTGGTCAGGACATGCAACTTGCACTTTAGGCTTCAGCCACATGCCTGTTTCAGTTATCTTGGGTTTCACTGAGACCTAGCCCTCACATTTGGCTTTCTCAATACCCTTGTCAGAGAGCATTTTATAAGATCTCTGACTCCCCCGTTTATTGGCTATAGATACTTTTCTCACATAATAATTCTGTTTATACTTTATCCCCCTCCCTCCACTCTTCCCCATTAATTTCCATCTCCCCTTCTATTAAAATACACTCCCTTTCTGTCATTTATTGGAAGCAGGCAGGACTCTATGAGACAACCAAGCATGACACAATAAAACATAATACAAAGTAAGAGCCATTACATCAACATTAGACAAGGCAAACAACAGAAGGAAAAGAGTTATAAGAGCAAGCACCAGTTACAGAGACCCACTCATTCAGGGATTTAAAAGTCCTATAAAATTGCTAAACTGAAAGATGTAATATATACACAGAGGACCTGGTGCAGACCCTTGCTGCTTCTGGCTCTGTGAGTTCATAAAAACTTGGCTCAGTTGATTTAGGGGGCCTTGTTTTCTTGCTTTCCTCCTTAATCTCTGGCTCTTACATTCATTCATCCCCATCTTCCCTGGGGTTTCCTGAGCTTTGAGGAGAGGCATTTGATGGAGACATCTCATTTATAGCTGCTTGTTCCATGTTCTCTCTGGGAGTGTAATGTCTGTCAGTGAGTCTCAATAATTCTTCCCATCAGCTGTAGGCAAAAGCTTTTTATTAAAAAAAAATGGGGCGCTTCATGTTCCTAAGGAATGAAGAGAGAATCATAACAGAAGTAGAAGCACATACGATGTGGTCAGAATGGGCTCTTTATCTTAGAAGGTCCTGGGCAGCTGAGCACCATGTTAGGTGAGCATTGTGGTGGACAGGCTGTGGCCAGAGCAAGCCTTACCCAAAGCCTCATATTCTAGCCTGAGGCCAGGCTCTATTAGTGCTAAATGTACCACAACATGGATTCAGGGTAGCATGAAGCCTGCCTTTCAGGCTTCTTTCCTTCCTATCTGCATACCAAGAGAAGACCATATCTACTAGCTCATTGTTCAGAGTCAAAGGTCTAATGTCTAAATGATGTGAGTCTACAGGGTCAAAGGTGACACACACACACACACACACACACACACACACACACACAGAGAGAGAGAGAGAGAGAGAGAGAGAGAGAGAGAGAGAGAGAGAGACAGAGACAGAGACAGAGAGAGAGATATATTCACAATTTGGACCTTGTGTTGCTTTAAATAGAAAGTTTTCCATAGCCCAGCTATTTGAGAACTTAGTTCCCATTTTGTGAAACTTTTGCAGGACTTTGGGGCAGGGTTTTGGAATCATGATGTGGTAGAGAATTGGTGGAGGGCTTTGAGAGTTGTAGTCTTGTGTTATAAGCCATTTCCTCCTCTGGCAAAGGAGACAGGAGTGGCAATGCAAGGAGCTCTCCTACCAACTGGGGTGGAGGGGAGAACAAATCATGGAGGCTTCGGGTTGATGGTTCAACCTCAGACCTGGGGAGCAGTCATCTGCCTGGAAACTGGAGAAAGTAGGCTGCCAGAAGTGAATTTTCAAAACCACACTTGATATACTGGAAGGTATTAAGAACTTGAATCAAAATCAGGCAATATATGATTTTTAAGTGATAATTAGAAACTGCAAAAAGTAAAAAGATGCATTATGTTCACAGAATATTAAGAAACCAAGGCAAACATACTGGTCTTTCAAGATATAAAGTTGCAAAATTCTGTCATCTTATAGACATACAAATGCCACAGTGATAACTAAGAAACAAACTCCGGGCATTTCTACCTTGGTACTCATTGATAAACTGCATTCAGAAATCACCCCCAATTTTAACAGTTTCCTAACTGCCTTGTGTTTCATAAGAGTCACAAATAAGAAATATTCTGGAATATTTTGGGGAAGAATCTATTCTGACTAGAGTGGTTCTGGGTTTCACTGAACAGTCCAGATTCATGAAAATGGTGGCACCCTAACAGAGCAGCACCTAAGGATCTGAGTAGTGGTCAGAATTATCACAATCTTTGTGAGTCTCACCTGCATGGCTGGGAGCTCTGAGGGCAGCAATATCCATGGGCATGGAGGCAATTTTAGGATACACTCCAGAGTCCAGTTGGTGTCTAAAGCCTGGTTCCTCCATCGGGAAGAAAATTTCCTTCAAGGATGACAACACAAGTGGCATCATCCAAGAATCATGGGTAGCCATAGATGAATCAAGCTTGTTGCTGCCAATATACAGAGGGCAGAAGCTGGTGGCGAGGCCTATAGATGGGAAGCTGGAAGAATGGTGACTTGGCCACTCCTGGTACCTCTCATATCCATACAGTGACCTGGGAAACAAATCCAAACAAAATGCTTTGGTGGGTAGAAACCTTGGTGAGGTGAATGGGTGTTAGGCAGAGACTTCAGCCAGTGTTGGCAATATGGGCTGAAGCCATGAAGACATGAAGGACCAAATATCACTACCACTAATTATCCTGTCTGTGCTTCCCTAAAGATGCTAATGGCTGTTCTCTGACCTTCATGGAGTCAGATAACCTAAAATGTGTATTTCATAGAACCATAAAATGAAATTTTACTTACTAGACCCCGATATCAAATGAATAAATGAGGGTTGGTATTAAAGTAACATTAAGTAGAAGTTGATAATAACTTAACCAATATTGCTTAGGGCTAATATGTCTCAAACATGATCAGAGCTTTTGTTAAATATCTCCTCAAGCTCTGCCATAGGTAAGAACTCATGGGAACCTGCCTAGAGTCACATAACTGGGTATTGTACAATCTGGCACTGACTCCATCATGAACCAACAATGGTATATATTCAGAAGGCTCAGGCCTTGCCAGAGTGGAACAGAGTGCATGCATGGTGAGTCCGAGACAGTGAGGTAAATGAAAGCTACTGCTCAGGTCATGAAACAAAAAACCAACAAATACTAAGAAAAAAGAAAACAAAAGCAATCCATATTGTCAGGGTCCAGAATGGAGAGCCCTGGATCTAAGGTTAAAGCCTGAATGCATGACATTACCTATAAGCCAATGTCTGTAGGGTTGTGTTGTCTCAAGAAAAGCTCACAGCTGGGGACTGTGGCCACTGAGAACCTTGAGGGATCTCAGAGAACTGTAGAGTCTCACTTCCTTCACATCTAGTTGAAAAGCAGAACAGAGGGAGGAGTGCACGGATTCTACCTCCTACCCAGCTGAGCGCAGCTCCACAGACTGGAATTAGTTAGTGTTGATTTTCAGTCATCACAATATTCTTATCCCTGGTGTGACTTCAGTGCAAACGAACAGTTCCAAGCTGGTATATTGATTCACTTCCAAAAACTACTCATTGTCACTCCTAACAACCTCACCTCCAGACAAATACAGCCATACCAGATCTTGTAAGAAATCTGACCCCCAAGAAGCCACTGGGATGCTCATCTGACCACTGAGACATAGACACAGACTTTGGATGGTATCCCGAGAGCTGCAGTAGCTCAGGACCATATTCCTTTGCACTGGATATTTCTGATGTTGCCTCCTGGGCTCTTGGGGCTCTTTGCATGTGCAGAAGAGTCTTCTGTTGTCACTGATAATTGGCAAACCAGTTGTACACCTACTCAGAAGTCAAGCTAGTCTCCGAAGCCAGTTTCTCCTAATTCCCCCAAAAGACAACCATAATTGAGGTATAAGAGGGCATATATGTGGCTTGGACAGCACATATCAATGTAGGTTACCATAAGATATCCACAAAGTCCCACGTCCTCAAGCCCCTGAAAAGATGGCGTACAGTGTGAACTTGTGCAATGAAAAACAGGCAGTTTCCTGAGAATGTACTGAAGAATTAAAGTAATACAATCATGGCACACCTCCTGAACCCCTCCATTTGGGTCCAGCTGATATTCTGAGAATCCAAGACATTAAAACAGAAAACAGACATATTCAATATAGCACAAACCCCTGGATTACTGTCCACACAGCCCCCAACCTGGAGACATTTTTTCCACACTGTGCCTTTCAGCTTGAGAACACACAGGAGAGGACTGGAGATCATCTCAAAATTGGCCTAGTTGAGAAGCAGGCATCCTCACATGAAGAAACTAAACCTTGCAGAGGAGAGGTTGGGAAAGGTGGTGACCTAAACAACCCTGGGAGAAGCCTGGGGAGCCCAGTGCCAGTGAACCCAGAAGGAGACACAGACTGCCAAAGTAGTAGAGAGGAAGCCACCTAAAAGATGGGGAACCCTGGTGGAAGGTGGAAGGTAATTCCACAGATGGAAGATATGAAGAAAGTAAAGTTACTCAAGAACATCAGATAATTCACCTGGGGTAGAATGTGGATCTTACTAGCTGGGCCTTTTTGGGATAAACATTGACAGTTTTTACAAAGTCTTATAGATGGCCACAAACCTCTGGGAGGAAGTTCTGACTCTTAAGGCCCTCGGGGCAGATGGTAAGGGGTGGTGGGTTCCTACAAAAAGGAGGGCCATAAGTATTTATAGAACATGTTCCATCTTCTCAGGGCTTCACACCTCACATCTTTAATCCCAACATCCAGAGGCAGAGACAGGCAGATCTCAGAGGTTGAGGCCAGCCAAACTTAGGCAAAGAAGAAAATCATCAAAACCAGAAAGATGGTGAAGATGTAAGTGAACAAGTGGGCCATGTTTCAGCCACAGAGAACAGTAGATATTTGCACTTTAGCCACACAATTCTGGCTTTAGAGTCAGGGACAGAAGAAAGGAATTATGGACTTTGCCTTTGTGCCTAAAGAAAGCTGACAGGGACATGCATGTATCAGGGATGTCTCAGAGAAGCCATTCCATGAAGTTGTGAAGCCTGGATTACCTTGAAGACCCCAAGATATTGGAAATATGTACCAGGGATGTTTCTGAATGCAGGCCCCAAGGGGCTATTTATGAAACTGTGAAGTTGAAGCCTAGATTTCCCTGGAGACCCCAAAATGTTGGAGTCACGATACCAGCTGAGGAAAGCTGCTAACAGGGAATAGAGCCAAACCAAGACAAAGAAATGTGCTGCAGTCAACAAAGCTGAAAGGAATTGAAGATCTAAAGAGTTTTTTTTGACATTAGACATGCAGGTGCAGAATTTAGAGTTTTCCTAGCTGGTTTTCAGTCTTACTTTGGTTCAGTACATCTTCACTGTGTTCTCTTTCCTACATTTTGTAGCACTAATGTATATCCTGTGCCATTATGTTTTAGAAGCATGGGATCTCGTTCTTTTTTTTATTCTGATTTTATAGGAGATTACATTTCAGAGATTGCATGAATACCAGAAGAGGCTTTAAACTTTAGACTTTTAAATAAGTTTAAAAGACTATGGTTTCTTTGGAAGTTGGACTAAATGCCTTTTACAATGTGTTATTGTTACAAGCCTTTGGGGGACCAGGAATGGAATGTGGTAGTTGAAATGTAGTAGGCCTCTGTAAGTACACAGCCAGTGGGACAATTGGGAGGTTTGGACTTGTTGGTGAAAATATGTCACTTCCTGTTGTCTATGGGTCAAGATGGAGAATTCTCAGCTCCATCTCTAGCACCATCACAATGTCTGCCCGCATATCACCATGTCTCATCATGATGATATTGTATTGAATATCTGAAGTGTAAGCCACCCAACTGAATGTTTTACTGAGTTTCTGTGCTCACGGTGTCTCTTCACAGACACATTAACCATATCCTAGACCCCAAATAAAATCAAGCACCTCATCCTAACATGGGATTTTTCCTAGTACCTTTATTAACTGCCATTTTCCTCCATTTATCTGCCTAACAAAATCTCAGACAGGTGGTTTTACTTTTACATGACAGATTTCTCATCCATAAATGATGAATGTGAGACTAATACTGATGACACTCTCATCCTGAAGCCCACAGGGTCTAGCCTGGTGGCAGGACATAGGGATTACATGATGTGAGAAGCAGCTAAGCAAAACTCAGTTGTCCTTGACATTCAGTGTTCCTGCTGACAGGTTCCTTGTCTAGTGATGATTGGAAGTAGAGATAGACAAGATGCCAGCTGCATACTCTCATCACTAAACACTATGTAACAGATGTCAGGTGGCGGTATTACTTGGTGATGGATACAACACTAAAGTCATGTGTTCATTACATCATAATAAATACTGATTTCTGTCCTTGTTCCCTTAGCCTCTTGAGGTTTAGAAGGCATATCCCAAATCTGGAAGACCCATGGAGCCAGCACAGAGGGCAATCAGCAAGTACCTCTTCCTGCAGCGAAACTTCTGCCCTGGGATCAGCTTGTCAACACACAGCCTCCTCATGGTCAGGTGGTAGTGGATGTCATTCCAGAGTTGTAACAGCTCCTGGCTGCCTCCTGGCACCTGACACCCCTGTAAAAAGATTCTGCTGAAACCCAGGCACCCTATACAACTGAACTATGTGAGACATGGCTGTGCACACCAACCAAGCCTAAGGGAAATGCAACCATTGTGATCTGAACATAACTGGTCCAGAAACCACCAATATCATCCAACCATAAAAACCTTTCAGTCCCAGTAGGCCCTGAGGAGGTGCCACCCTGGGTCAACCAGTAACATCATTAGCCTGATAGATCTCTCATGCCAGACATAAATAGATCAGAGGACCATTTCTTAGTATTCAGAGGTCTATCTCCTAATCTTGAACTCTTCAATAGCTCAAAGAATGATCGTGTGGTCCACTCAACTATGTAAGTACAGAAAACCGGGTATGGTAGCTCTGCTATGCTTTGTTCTTTTTATCTGGCTCTGGGCAAGCACTTCCTCCACTGAGGAAGTTTTAAGTCACACTTCAGGATTTCTAATCACCAATTTCACTAATTGCCATTCTGTAGTCACCTCAGCTAAATCATTTACTTCCAGTCTATTCACTACAATCTTTCAGAATGATTTAGTGTTATCGTTTTGACATAGGCTGGCCTAAAATTTGCCATTGTCTTTCCTCAGGCTCCTGAGTGTTTAAATTATAGCTATGCACCTCTATGTTTGCCTGACAATCAGGTGTCCAAATAAAATGAATCATATCTTTTATGTGACAATTTCCTCCCAGATTAAAAAAGTCTATTCTGTGGAGTAGTTCCTTAAGCAGGACTATAAACAAGTACTAAAAATTTAAGGACTCCCTGTAACTTACCAGATTCACTGGGACCCAACCTGCTAGAGTCAGTAGAGCCAAGCTGCAAAGAAGATTCTAAAACAGAGTAGAGCCAAGATGAAAAAAAAACCACTAAGATAAGCTGTAAAAAAAAAGTGTTCTGCAACCAGACCACATTCTTTGAAAATGGATAAAACAGCCATGCTGCCTGGAAAATGGTAAGCCAACAAAGGCAGGTAGAAAGGATACCCTCTAACCAGCTGAGTGGCTGCTGGAGTGTATCTTAGTGATACAGTTGTCTTTGAGTGGTTTCTGCTCCTGTAAGTAAGCCCTCACTCAAATTCATATTCCTGTAAGTAACCCCAATAAAACACTTATTTCACCAAGCTAGATACTAAGTTGTAGCCATACTTTGTTCTTTGATGGATTTTCTCTTTGTTAGAGTAGACAAGTGTGTTTCATCTACCGTAAAAAAACCCAACTTTTGTCAAACAACCTAATTGTAGCCCAAGACATGTAATGCAACTGAGAAATTCCATTAAAAGTGTTCATTCATGTCTTGTGGGTATAGTGTGCATTAGTGCCCCAAAAGAAGCTGCACTGTTCTTGCAATGAGTAGTTGAACATGCAAATAAGGATGAGACATCAGGATTAGGAGTGTCTATGGGAGGAACCCCAGGATGGCATTCTTGCATGTGTAGTATGAGGTGGCATCTCCAATTGAAGACTGGGGTCTACCTCATGAATATGGACATATGTTGAAAACGAGTAAGGCTTAGAGGAGATTTTACTGGTTTGATACTAGTGCACAAGAGTGGAGACTGATACAAAGCAGCAGAGGTTACCTGACCATTGTTGCATACAGCAGAAATACATCAGAAGCTGAGATGGCAGCCAAGCAGGAACCTGTTCATGTAAAGAGACAGTTGTAACAAGAATGATATATGCAGATAGCCTCTTCAGGTACACTTTCTGATTTGGCAAATAAATTATATCAAGGGATGAGAAGGAGATGGTAAAAGCAGGAGAAAATAACCAAGTCATATGTTTAGTAGAAAAGAAGAAGAATCTGTAATCTAGCATGCAGACCAAGGTATTAACCATGGTCTAATGCAAGAAATGAGTGTGATCAGAAAATTTGCAAGAATTGAATACATACAAAGCAAACGCATGCCTCAAAAGAGATTTGCCAGTCCATTCTCTCAAAGGCAAGACACTGAATTTCCTAGTGAAGGAATTGAATACGTACAAAGCAGTTTCGTAAAAAGGGATTCGCGTGTCCATTCAACTCACTTTCAAAAACTGAATAGATTGGAGTTTTCTCTTAGATGGAGAACATATTTTTTCCTTCTTAAGAACTGATTTCAAAGACATACACATAATGCTTCTAGAAAGCTCTTGTACTTACATTCACGTTTCCTTTTATATACGATTTCAGTGGAGATTTCTCTCAAATGCAAGATACGGGATTTGTAAGTAAAGGAATTGAAAACATACAAAGCAAATACTAGCCTCAAAAGAGATTCACCTGTCCATTCAATACAGTTCTAAAAAACGGAATTGAATGGAGTTTTCTTATTGATGCAAGACTCATGAGTTCCTTCTTAAGAACTGATTTCAAAGACATACAAGAGAGCTTCTACAAAGCCCATATACCCACATTCATGTTTTCTTCTATACACAATTTCAGTGGAGATTTCTCTCAAACGCAAGACATTGACTTTCAGAGTGAGGGAATTGAAAACATGCAAAGCAAATGCTTTCCTAAAAAGAGATTCTCCTGTCCATTAAATTCAGTTCGAAAAACTGAATTGAATGGACTTTTCTCTTAGATGCAAGACATATGTTTCCTTCTTAAGCACTGATTTCAAAGATGTACACAGAGTGCTTCTAGAAAGGCCTTGTATTTACATTCACGTTTCCTTTTACATGCAATCTCAATGGAGATCTCTCTCAAAAGCAAGATATGGGATTTGTAAGTAAAGGAAATGAATATATACAAAGAAACACTTGACTAAATCGAGATTCCCCTGTCCATTTAACACAGTTCCAAAAACTGAACAGAATGGAGTTGTCTAATATACGCAGGATGTATGTTTTCCTTCTTAAGAACTGATTTCTAAGTCATACTCAAGGTGTTTCTAGAAAGTCCTTGTACTTACATTCACGTTTCCTTTTATATGCGATCTCAGTAGAGAATTCTCTCAAACACAAGACATGGAATTTTAGAGTAAAGGAATTGAATACATACAAAGCAAATGCTTTCCTAAAAAGAGATTCACCTGTCCATTGAACACAGTTCTAAAAACTGAATTGAATGGAGTTTACTCTTAGATGGAGGACTTACATTTTCCTTCTTAAGAACTGATTTCAAAGACATACACAGAGTGCTTCTAGAAAGCTTTTGTACTTACATTCACGTTTCCTTTTATATGCAATCTCAATGGAGATCACTCTCAAAAGCAAGATACAGGATTTGCAAGTAAAGGAATTGAATACATACAAAGCAAACACTTGCCTAAATCGAGATTTCCCCGTCCATTCAACACAGTTCCAAAAACTGAACTGAATGGAGTTTTCTAATATATGCAGCACATATGTTTCCTTCTTAAGAACTGACTTTAAAGACATACACAAAGTGCTTCTAGAAAGGCCTTGTACTTTCACTCACGTTTCCCTTTATACACAATCTCAGTGAAGATTTCTCACACAATCAAGATACGGATTTTCAAATAAAGGAATTGTATACGTACAAGCAAACGCTTTCCAAAAAAGAGATTCACCAGTCCATTCAAACCAGTTCAAAAACTGAATTGAATCGAGTTTTCTATTAGATGCAAGATGTATGTTTTCCCGTTTCAAGAACTGATTTCAGAGACATACAAAGAGTGGTTCTAGAAATCCCTTGCTTGTACTTACATTCACATTTCCTTTTATACAGGATCTCAATGGAGATTTCTCTCAAAAGCAAGATACGGGATTTGCAAGTAAAGGAATTGAATACATACAAACCAAACGCTTTGTAAAAAGAGATACGCCTGTCCATTCAACCCAGTTCAAAAAACTGAATTAAAGGGAGATTTCACTTAGAGGGAAGATGTACGTTTTTTTCTTAAGAACTGATTCTAACGACATACAAAGACTACTTCGAAAAAGCCCTTGTAGTTACTTTCTGTTTCCTTTTATAAACAATTTCAGTGGAGATTTCTCTCAAACATGAGACACTGAATTTCAGAGTGAAGGAATTGAATACATACAAAGCAAATGATAGCTTAAAAAGAGATTTGCCTGTCCATTCAACACAGTTCTCAAAACTGAATTAAATCAAGTTTTCTACTAGATGCAAGTTGTATGTTTTCCTTATCAAGAACTGATTTCAAAGACATACACAGAGCGCTTCAAAAAAGCCCTTGAATTTACATTCACATGTCCTTTTATGCACGATTTCAGGGGAGATTTCTCTCAAATGCAAGATACGGGATTTGGAAGTAAAGGAACTGAATTCATACAAAGCAAATGCTAGCATCAAAAGAGATTCGCCTGCCCATTCAACAGTTTTAAAAACTGAATTGAATGGACTTTTCACTTAGATGGAGGATGTACGTTTTCCTTCTTAAGAACTGATTTCAAAGACATACACAGAGTGTTTCTAGAAAGGGCTTGTACTTTCATTCACATTTCTTTTAAACGCAATCTCAGTGGAGATTTCTCTCACACTCAAGATATGGATTTTCAAATAAAGTAATGTACACACAAAAGAAATGCTTTCCTAAAAAGAGATTCGCCAGTCCATTTAAACCAGTATAAAAACTGAATTGAACAGAGTTTTCCATTAGATGCAAAATGAATGTTTTCCTTCTCAAGAACTGATTTCAGAGACATAAACAGAGTGGTTCTAGAAAGCCCTTGTACTTACATTCACGTTTCATTTTATACGCAATCTCAATAGAGATTTCTCTCAAAAGCAAGATACGGGATTTGCAAGTAAAGGAATTGAATACATACAATGTAAATGCTTACCTAAAAAGAGATTCGCCTCTCTATATATCAACACAGTTCTAAAAACTGAATTGAATAAAGTTTTCTATTAGATGCAACATGTATGTTTTTCATCTCAAGAACTAATTTCAAAGACATACACAGAGTGCTTCTAGAAAGCCCTTGTACTTACATTCACATTTCCTTTTAAATGCGATCTCAGTAGAGATTTCTCTCAAAGGCAAGACACTGAATTTCCAATGAAGGAATTGAATACATACAAAGCAACAGTTTTGTAAAATGAGATTCTACTGTCCATTCAACACACTTATAAAAATTGAATTGATTGGCCTTTTCTCTTAGATAGAGTATGTACATTTTGCTTCTTAAGAACTTATTTCAAAGACATACACAGTGTGCTTCTAAAAAGCCCTTGTACTTACATTCACATTTCCTTTTATACACGATTTCAGAGGAGATTTCTGTCAAAGTCAAGATATGGGATTTGGAAGTGAAGGAGTTGATTACATATATAGCAAACGCTTGCCTAAGTACAGATTTGCCTATCCATTCAACACAGTTCTAAAAACTGAATTAAATCGAGTTTTCTATTAGATGCAAGATGTATCTTTTCCTTCTCAAGAACTGATTTCAAAGACAATCATAGCATGCTTCTAGAAAGCCCTTGTACTTACATTCACATATCCTTTATGCAAGATTTCAGGGGAGATTTCTCTCAAAGTCAAGATTAGGGATTTGGAAGTAAAGGAATTGAATACATACAATGGAAATGATTGCCTCAAAAGAGATTTGCCAGTCCATTCAATACATTTCTAAAAACTGAATTAAATGGACTTTCTTAGATGCAAGGCGTATGTTTTCCTTCTCAAGAACTGATTTCAAAGTCAAACGCAGAGTGCTTCTAGAAAGCCCAGGTACTTACATTCATGTTTTCTTTTATACACAATTTCAGGGGAGATTTCTCTCAAAGGCAAGATGTGGGATTTGAATGTGAAGGAATTGATTACATACAAAGCAAACATTTGCCTAAAAAGATATTTGCCTGTCCATTCAACACAGTTCTCAAAAATGAATTAAATCGAGATTTCTATTAGATGCAAGTTGTATGTTTTGCTTCTCAAGAAGTGTTTTCAAAGACAAACACAGAGTGCTTCTAGAAAGCCCTAGTACTTACTCTAACATTTCTGTTATGCACGATTTCAGGGTAGATTCCTCTCAAGTGCAAGATACGAAATTTTAAAGTAAAGGAATTGAATACATACAAAGCAAATGCATTCCTAAAAAGAGATTCACCTGTCCATTCAACACAGTTCTCAAAACTGAATGAAATCGAGTTTTCCATTAGATGCAAGATGTATGTTTCCTTCTCAAGAACTGACTTCAAAGACAAAAACAGAGTGCTTCTAGAAAGCTCTGGTACTTACATTCACATTTCTGCTATGCACGATTTCAGGAGAGATTTCTCTCAAGTGCAAGATACGTAATTTTAAAGTAAAGGAATTGAATACATACAAAGCAAATGCATTCCTAAAAAGAGATTCACCTGTCCATTCAACACAGTTATAAAAACTGAATGAAATCGAGTTTTCTATTAGATGCAAGATGTATGTATTCCTTCTCAAGAACTGATTTCTAAGACATACTCGAGGTGCTTCCAGAATATCCTTGTACTTACATTCACATTTCCTTTTATATGCGATCTCAGAGGTAAATTCTTTCAAATGCAAGGCACGGGATTTAAGAGAAGAGGAATTGAGTACTAACAATGCAAATGTTTGCTTAAGAAGAGATTGGCATGTCCATTCAACACAGTTCTAAAAACTGAATTGAATGGAGTTTTCCTTCTTAAGAACTGATTTCAAAGACATACACAGAGTGCTTCTAGAATGGCTTTGTACTTTCATTCACGTTAACTTTTATATGCAATCTCAGTGGAGATTTCTCTCACACTTAAGATACGGATTTTCAAATAAAGTAATGTATACATACAAAGGAAATGCTTTCCTAAAAAGAGATTCGCCAGTCCATTCAAACCAGTTCAAAAACTAAATTGAACCGAGTTTTCTATTAGATACAAGATGTATATTTTCCTTCTAAAGAACTTATTTCAGAGACATACACAGAGTGGTTCTAGAAAGCCCTTGTACTTACATTCACATTTCCTTTTCTATGCAATCTCAGTGGGGATTTCTCTCAAAAGCAAGATACGGGATTTGCAAGGAACGGAATTGAATACGTACAAAACAAATGCTTGCCTAAAAAGAGATTCGCCTCTCCATTCAACACAGTTCTAAAAACTGAATTGAATCAAGTATTCTATTAGATGTAACATATATGATTTTCATCTCAAGAACTAATTTCAAGACATACACTGAGTGCTTCTACAAAGCCCTTGTACTTACATTCACATTTCCTTTTACATGCTATGTCAGTGGAGATTTTTCTCAAAGGAAAGAAATGGGATTTGGAAGTAAAGGAAATGAATACATACAAGGAAAATGCTTCATAAAAACAGATTTACCAGTCCATTCAAATCTGTTCTAAATACTGAATTGAATAGAGTTTTCTATAGACACAATATGTATTTTTCATCCCTAACAACTGATTTGAAAGATATACATAGAGTGCTTCTAAAAAGCCCTTGTACTTACATTCACATTTTCTTTATGCACAATTTCAGGGGAGATTTCTCTCAAAGTCAAGATTAGGGATTTGGAAGTAAAGGAATTGAATACATACAAAGCAAATGATTGCCTCAAAAGAGATTTGCCAGTCCATTCAATACATTTCTAAAATCTGAATTAAATGGACTTTTCTCTTAGATGCAAGATGTATTTTTCCTTCTTAGGAACTGATTTCAAAGACCTAAACAGAGTTCTTCTAAAGAGCCCTTAAACTTACATTCACATTTCCTTTTATACATGATTTCAATGGAGGTTTCTCTCAAAGGCAAGACACTGAATTTCCGAGTGAAGGAATTGAATACATACAAAGCAACAGTTTTGTAAAAAGATATTCTCCTGTCCATTCAACACATTTTTTAAAAACTGAATTGATTGGGGTTTTTTTCTTAGATAGAGGACGTATGTTTTCCTTCTTAAGAACTTATTTCAAAGACATACACAGTGTGCTTCTAAAAAGCCCTTGTACTTACATTCACATTTCCTTTTATACACGATTTCGGGGGAGATTTCTCTCAAAGTCAAAATATGGGATTTGGAAGTGAAGGAGTTGATTACATAAAAAGCAAACACTTGCCTAAATAGAGATTTGCCTGCCCATTCAACACAGTTCTAAAAACTAAACTAAATCGAGTTTTCTATTAGATGCAAGATGTATGTTCCCTTCTCAAGAACTGACTTCAAAGACAAACACAGAGTGCTTCTAGAAAGCTCTGGTACTTACATTCACATTTCTGCTATGCACGATTTCAGGAGAGATTTCTCTCAAGTGCAAGATACGTAATTTTAAAGTAAAGGAATTGAAAACATACAAAGCAAATGCATTCATAAAAAGATATTCACCTATCCATTCAACACAGTTCTCGAAACTGAATTAAATCGAGTTTTCTATTAGATGCAAGATGTATGTTTTTGTTCTCAAGAACTGATTTCAAAGACATACACAGAAAGTGCTTCCAGAAAGCTCTTGTACTTACATTCACATTTCCTTTTATACATGATTTCATTGAAGATTTCTCTCAAAAGCAAGATACGGGATTTGCAAGTAAAGGAATTGAATACATACAAAGCAAACACTTCATAAAAAGAGATTTGTCTGTCCATTCAACCAAATTCTCAAAACTGAATTGAATTTAGTTTCCTCTTATATGGAGGTTGTACATTTTTCTTCTTAAGAACTTATTTCAAAGACATACACAGAGTGCTCCTAAAAAGCTTTTGTATTTAATTTCTGTTTCCATTTATACACAATTTCAGAAGAGATTTCTCTCAAACGCAAGACATAGGATTTGAGTGTAAAAGAATTGAATACATACAAAAAAATGCTTGCCTCAAAAGAGATTCGCCTGTCCATTCAACACAGTTCTAAAAACTGAATTGAATGGGGTTTTGTCTTAGATGGAGGATGTACGTTTTCTTTCTTAAGACCTGATTTCAAACACATACACATAGTGCTTCTACAAAGCTCTTGTACTTACATTCACATTTCCTTTTTTACACGATCTCAGTGGAGATTTCTCTCAAATGCAATACATGGGGTTACAGAGTAAAGGAATTGAATATATACAAAGCAAACACTTCATAAAAAGAGATTCATCTCTCCATTTAACCCCATTTTAAAAACTGGATTGAATCAAGTTTTCTATTAATGTAAGATGTATATTTTTCTTCTCAAGAACTAATTTCAAAAAAAACATACACAGAGTGCCTCTAGAAAGCACATGTAACTACATTCATGTTTTCTTTTATACACATTTTCAGTGGAGATTTCTCTCAAATGCAAGGCACGGGATTTGACAGTAGAGGAATTGAATACTAACAACACAAACACTTGATTAATATGAGATTCGCATGTCCATTCAACACAGTTCTAAAAACTGAATTGAATGCAGTTTTCTCTAAGATGGAGGACGTACTTTTTACTTATTACGAACTGATTTAAAAGACATACACAGAGTGCTTCTAAAAAGTGTATGTACTTACATTAAACTTTCCTTATATACACGATTTCATTAGAGATTTCTCTCAAACGCAAGATATGGATTTTTAAGTAAAGGTATTGTATATATACAAACAAACGCTTTCCTAAAAAAAGATTTGCCTGTCCATTCAACACAATTGTCAATATTTAATTTAATTTAGTTTTCTCTTAGGTGCAAGACATATGTTTTTCTTCTTAAGAACTGATTTCAAAGACATACACAAGGTGCTTCTATAAAGCCCTTGTACTTACATTCATGTTTCCTTTTATATGCAATCTCAGAGGAGATTTCTCTCACACCCAAGGTTCTGGATTTGAGAGTAGAGGAATTCAATATTTACAAAGCAAACGCTTGCTTAAGAAGAGATTCACATGTCCAAACAACAGAGTTCTAAAAACTGAATTGAATGGAGTTTACTCTAAGATGGAGGACGTACATTTTCCTTATTAATAATTGATTTACAAAACATACACAGTGCTTCTAAAAAGCCCTTCTACTTACACTCACATTTCCTTTTATACACAATTTCAGTGGACATATCTATCAAACACAAGATACGGGATTTGAGTGTAAAGGTAATGAATACATGCAAAGCAAATGTTTGATAAAAAGAGATTCGCCTGTCCAATCAACAGAGCTCTAAAAACTGAATTAAATTGAGTTTTCTATTATATGCAAGATGTGTGTTTTCCTTCTCAAGACCTGATTTCAAAGACCAACACAGAGTTCTTCTTGAAAGCCCTTGTACTTACATTCATGTTTCCTTTTATATGCAATCTCAGAGGAGATTTCTCTAAAACACAAGGCTCCAGATTTGAGAGTAGAGGAATTCAATACTTACAAAGCAAATCCTTGCTTAAGAAGAGATTCACAAGTCCAAACAACAGAGTTCTAAAAACTGAATTGAATGGAGTTTACTCTAAGAAGGAGGACGTACGTTTTCCTTATTAATAACTGATTTACAAAACATATACAGAGTGCTTCTAAAAATCCCTTCTACTTACACTCACATTTCCTTTTATACACGATTTCAGTGGACATAACTATCAAACACAAGATACGGGATTGAGTGTAAAGGTAATGAATATATACAAAGCAAATGCTTGATAAAATGAGATTCGCCTGTCCATTCAACAGAGCTCTAAAAACTGAATTAAATCGAGTTTTCTATTATATGCAAGATGTGTGTTTTCCTTCTCAAGACCTGATTTCAAAGACCAACACAGAGTGCTTCTTGAAAGCCCTTGTACTTACATTCAAGTTTCCTTTTATTAGCAATCTCAGTGGAGATTTCTCTCAAATGCAAGGCACGGGATTTGAAAGTAGAGGAATTGAATACTAACAAAGCAAACCCTTGATTAAGAAGAGATTCCCATGTCTATACAACAGAGTTCTAAAAACTGAATTGAATGGAGTTTACTCTAAGAAGGAGGACGTACATTTTCCTTCTTAAGAACTGATTTCAAAGACATACACAGAGTTCTTTTAAAACTCCTTATAGTTAATTTCCTTTTCCTTTTATACACAATTTCAGTGGAGATATCTCTCCAATACAAGACATGGGGTTTGAGTGTAAAAAAATTGAATACATACAAAATGGATGCTTGCCTGAAAAGAGATTAGACTGTCCAATCAACACAGTTCTCAAAACATTTCCATTATGCACAATTTCAGGGTAGATTTCTCTCAAGTGCAAGATACGAAATTTTAAAGAAAAGGAATTGAATACATACAAAGCAAATGCATTCCTAAAAAGAGATTCACCTGTCCATTCAACACAGTTCTCAAAACTGAATTAAATCGAGTTTTCTATTAGACGCAAGATGTATGTTTTCTTTCTCTAGAACTGATTTCAAAGACAAACACACAGTGCTTCTAGAAAGCCCTTGTATTTACATTCACATTTCCTTTGTGCACGATTTCAGGGGACATTTTTCTCAAAGTCAAAATAAGGGATTGGGAAGTAAAGAAATTGAGTACATACAAAGCAAACACTTGCCTAAAAAGAGATTGGCCTGTCCATTCAACACAGTTCTCAAAACTGAATTAAATAGAGTTTTCTATTAGATGCAAGATGTATGTTTCCCTTCTCTAGAACTGATTTCAAAGACAAACACACAGTGCTTCTAGAAAGCCCTTGTACTTACATTCACATTTCCTTTGTGCACGATTTCAGGGGACATTTTTCTCAAAGTCAAAATAAGGGATTGGGAAGCAAAGGAATTGAGTACATACAAAGCAAACACTTGCATAAAAAGAGATTGGCCTGTCCATTCAACACAGTTTTCAAAACTATATTTGAGAGTAAAGAAACTGAATACAAACAAAGCAAATGCTTTCCTAAAAGAACTTCGCATGTACATTCAACCCAGTTCTAAAAACTGAACTGAATGGAGTTTTCTCTTAGAAGGAGTACGTGTGTTTCCCTTCTTAAGAACTGATTATTAAGACATACAAAGTGTGCTTTTTGAAAGCCTTTGCACTTACATTCACGTTTCCTTTAATAGGCAATTTCAGTGGAGATTTCTCTCAAATGCAAGACACTACATTTGAGAGTAAAGAAATTGAATACATAGAAAGTAAATGCTTTCCTAAAAAGAGCTTCGCATATACATTCAACAGACTTCTAAAAACTGAATTGAGTGGAGTTTTCTGTTAGATGGAGGACATATGTTTTCCATCTTAAGAACTGATTTCAAGGAAATATGAACAGTGCTTCTAGAAAGCCCGTGCACTTACATTCATGTTTCCTTTCATAGCTGATTTCAGTGGAGAATTCTCAAAAACGCAAGACCCTACATTTGAGAGTAAAGAAATTGAATACATACAAAGAAAAAGCTTTCGTAAAAAACCCTCACATGTACATTCACCACAGTTCAAAAATCTGAATTGAATGGAGTTTTCCCTTAGAAGGAGGACGTATGTTTTCCTTCTTAAAAACTGATTTCAAAGATATACAAAGTGTGCTTCTTGAAAGCCCTTGTACTTACATTCACGGTTCCTTTCATAGGCGATTTCAGAGGAGATTTCTCTCAAAAGGAAGATCGTACATTAGAGATTAAAGAAACTGAATACATTCAAAGCAAATGCTTTCCTAAAAAAGCATCACATGTACATTCAACACATTTCTAAAATCTAAATTGAATGGAGTTTTCACTTAGAAGGAGGACGTATGTTTCCTTCATAAAACTGAATTCAAAGATATACAAAGTGAGCTTCTTGAAAGCCCACTTACTTACATTCAAATTTCCTTTCATAGGCAATTTCAGTAGATATTTCTCTCAAAAGTAAAAATCTACATTTAAGAGAAAAGAAATTGAATACATACAAAGCAAATGAAATCCTAAAAACACATTCACACATACATTCAACACAGTTCTAAAAACTGAATCAAGTGTAGTTTTCTCTTAGAAGGAGGACATATGTTATCTTTCTTAAAAACTGATTTCAAAGACATACATAGAGTGCTTCTAGAAAGCCCTTGTACTTACCTTGAAGTTTCCTTTCTTAGGCAATTTCAGTGGAGATTTGTCTCAAACGAAAGACCCTACATTTGAGAGTAAAGAAATTGAATACATACAAAGCAAATGCTTTCCTAATTGAGCATCACATGTACATTCAACACAGTTCTAAGAACTGAATTGAATGGAGTTTTCCCTTAGAAGGAGGACGTATGTTTCCCTTCTTAAGAGCTGATTTCAAAGACATACAAAGTGTGCTTCATGAAAGTCCTTGTACTTACATTCACATTTCCTTTCATAGGCGACTTCATTGGACATTTTTCTCACATGCATGATCCCACATTTGAGAGTAAAGAAACTGAATACATACAAAGCAAATGCTTTCCTAAAAAAGCATCATATGTACATTCAACACAGTTCTACAAACTGAATTGAGTGGAGTTTTGTGTTAGATGGAGGACATATATTTTCCTTCTTAAGAACTGATTTCAAAGAAATATGCAGAGTGCTTGTTGAAAGCCCTTGTTCTTACATAGAAGTTTCCTTTCTTTGGCAATTTCAATGGATATTTCTCTCAAATGTAAGACACTACATTTGAGAGTATAGACATTGAATACATACAGAGCAAATGCATTCCTAAATAGAGCTTCGCATATACATTCAACACAGTTCTGAAAACTGAATTGAGTGGAGTTTTCACTTAGATGGAGGACATATGTTTTCCTTCTTAAAAACTGATTTCAAAGAAATATACAGAGTGCTTCTACAAAGACCTTGTACATACACTCACGTTTCCTTTCATAGCTGATTTCAGTGGAGATTTCCTAAAAGAGCAAGACACTACATTTGAGAATAAAGAAATTGAATACATACAAAGCAAATGCTTTCCTAAAATGAGCTTCGCATATACATTCAACAGACTTCAAAAACTGAATTGAATGGAGATTTCTTTTATGTGGAGGACATATGTTTTCCTTCTTAAAAACTGATTTCAGAGTTATACAAAGTGTGCTTCTTGAAAGCCCTCTTACTTATATTCAAATTTCCTTTCATAGGCGATTTCAGTGGATATTTCTCTCAAAAGCAAGAACCTACATTTAAGAGTAGAGAAATTGAATACATACAAAGCAAATGAATTCCTAAAAAGAGCTTCGCATGTACATTCAACACAGTTCTAAAAAGTGAATTGAGTGGAGTTTTCTCTTAGAAGGTGGACTTTTGTTTTCTTCTTAAGAACTGATTTCAAAGACATACAAAGTGTGCTTCCTGAAAGCCCTTATACTTACATTCACATTTCCTTTAATAGGCAATTTCACTGGAAATTTCTCTCAAAAACAATATCCTACATTAGAGAGTAAAGAAACTAAATACATTCAAAACAAATGTTTTTCTAAAAAGAGCTTTGCATATACATTCAACAGACGCTAAAAACTGAATTGAGTGTATTTTTCTCTTAGATGGAGGACGTATGTTATCTTTCTTAAAAACTGATTTCAAAGACATACAAAGAGTGCTTCTAGAAAGCCCTTGTACTTGCATTGAAGTTTCCTTTCTTAGGCAATTTCAGTGGAGATTTGTCTCAAACGAAAGACCCTACATTTGAGAGTAAAGAAATTGAATACATATAAAGCAAATGCTTTCCTAAAAGGAGCTTCGCATATACATTCAACACAGTTCTGAAAACTGAATTGAGTGGAGTTTTCACTTAGATGGAGGATGTATGTTTTCTTTCTTCAAAACTGATTTCAAAGACATACAAAGAGTGCATCTAGAAAGCCCATGTACTTACATTCAAGTTTCATTTCTTAGGCAATTTCAGTGGAGGTTTCTGAGAAAGTGAAGATGCTACATTTGAGAGTAAAGTAATTGAATACATACAAAGGAAATGCTTTCCTAAAAAAGCATCACATGTACATTCAACACAGTTCTAAAACCTGAATGGAGAGGAGTTTTCTCTTAGATGGAGGTCGTATGATTTCTTTCTTAAGAACTGATTTCAAAGACATACAAAGTGTGACTCATTCACATTTCCTTTAATAGGTGATTTCAGTGGAAATTTCTCTCAAAAGCAAGATCCTACATTTGAGAGTAAAGAAACTGAATACATACAAAGCAAATGCTTTTCTAAAAAGAACTTCACATGGACATTCAACACAGTTCAAAAACTGAATTGAATGGAGTTTTCTATTAGATGGAGAATGTATGTTTTCCATCTTAAGAACTGATTACAAAGAAATATGCAGAGTGTTTCTAGAAAGCCCTTGTACTTACATTCAAGTTACCTTTCATAGTCGATTTCAGTGGAGATTTCTGAAAAACTCAACACAATACATTTGAGAGTAAAGAAATTGAATACATACAAAGGAAATGTTTTCCTAAAAAAGCATCACATGTACATTCAACACAGTTGTAAAAACAGAACTGAATGGAGTTTTCTCTTAGAAGGAGGACATATGTTCTCCTTCTTAAGAACTGATTTCAAAGACATACAAAGTGTGCTTCTTGAAAGCCCTTGTACTTACATTCACATTTCCTTCAATAGGCGATTCCAGTGGAAATTTCTCTCAAAAGCATGATCCCACATTAGAGAGTAAAGAAACTGAATACATGCAAAGCAATGCATTCCTAAAAAGAGCTTTGCATATACATTCCACAGACTTCCAAAAACTGAATTGGGTGGAGATTTCTCTTAGATGGAGGACATATATTTTCCTTCTTATGATCTCATTTCCAAGAAATATGCAGAGTGCTTCTATAAAGCCCTTGTACTTACATTCACGATTCCTTTCATTGCCGACTTCAGTGGAGATTTCTCAAAAAAGGAACACTCTACATTTCAGAGTAAAGAAATTGAATATATAAAAAGCAAATGCTTTCCTGAAAAAACATCACATGTACATTCAACAACGTTCTAAAATCTGAATTTAATGGAGTTTTCACTTAGAAGGGGACCTATGTTTTCCTTCTTAAAAACTGATTTCAAAGACATACAAAGAGTGAGTCTAGAAAGCCCTTTTGATTACATTTAAGTTTCCTTTCTTAGGCAATTTCAGTAGAGATCTTTCTCAAACACAAGACCCTACATTTGAGACTAAAGAAATTGAATACCTACAAAGGAAATGCTTTCCTAAAAAAAGCATCACATGTACATTCAAAAAAATTCTAAAACCTGAATGGAGAGAAGTTTTCTCTTAGAAGGAGGACGTATGTTTACTTTCTTAAGAAATGATTTCAAAGACATACACAGTGTGACTCATGAAAGCCATGTACTTACATTCACATTTCCGTTAATAGGTTATTTCAGTGGAAATTTCTCTCAAAAGCAAGACCCTACATTTGAGAGTAATGAAACTGAATACATACAAAGCAAATTCTTTCCTAAAAAGAACTTCGCATGTACATTCAACACAGTTCAGAAACTGAATTGAATGGAGTTTTCTCTTAAATGGAGAATATGTTTTCCATCTTAAGAACTGATTACAAAGAAATACACAGAGTGCTTCTAGAAAGCCCTTGTACTTACATTCACGTTCCCTTTCATAGCCGATTTCAGTGGAGATTTCTGAAAAACTCAAGATGCTACATTTGAGAGTAAAGAAATTGAATACATATAAAGCAAATGCTTCCTAAATTAGCATCAAATGTACATTCAACACAGTTCTAAAAACTGAATTGAACGGAGTTTTCTCTTAGAAGGAGGTTGTATGTTTTCTTTCTTAAGAACTGATTTCAAAGACTTACAAAGTGTGCTTCATGAAAGCCATGTACTTACTGTCACATTTCCTTTATAGGTGATTTCAGTGGAAATTTCTTTCAAAAGCAAGATCCTACATTTGAGAGTAAGGAAACTGAATACATACAAAGAAAATGCTTTCCTAAAAAAGCATCACATGTACATTCATCACAGTTCTAAAAACTGAACTGAATGGAGTTTTCTCTTAGAAGGATTATCTGTGTTTCCCTTCTTAAGAACTGATTTTTAAGACATACAAAGTGTGCTTTTTAAAGCCCTTGTACTTACATTCACGTTTCCTATCATAGGCGATTTCAGTGGAGATTTCTCTCAAATGCAAGACACTACATTTGAGAGTAAAGAAATTGAATACATAGAAAGAAATGCTTTCCTAAAAAGAGATTCGCATATACATTCAACACAGTTATGAAAACTGAATTGAGTGCAGTTTTCTCTTAGATGGAGGACATATGTTTTCCATCTTAAGAACTGATTAAAAAAAATTATGCAGACTGCTTCCAGAATGCCCTTTTACTTACATTCACGTTTCCGTTCATAGCCGATTTCAGTGGGGATTTCTGAAAAACACAAGACCCTACATTTGAGAGTAAAGAAACTGAATACATACAAAGCAAATGCATTCCTATAAAGAGCTTTGCATATACATTCAAAAGACTTCTAAAAACTGAATTGAGTCGAGTTTTCTCTTATAGGAGGACATATGTTTTCCTTCTCGAGAGCTGATTTCAAAGATATACAAAGTATGCTTCTTGAAAGCCCTTGTACTTACATTCACGTTTCCTTTCATATGTGATTTTAGAGGAGATTTTTCTCAAAAGCAAGATCCTACATTAGAGAGTAAAGAAACTGAATACATTCAAAGCAAATGCTTTCCTAAAAAAGCATCACATGTACATTCAACACAGTTCTAAAAACTGAATCGAGTGTAGTTTTCTCTTAGAAGTAGGACTTTTGTTTTCCTTCTTAAGAACTGTTTACAAAGACATACAAAGTGTGCTTCTTGAATTCCCTTTTACTTACATTCATATTTCCTTAACTAGGCTATTTCAGTGGAAATTTTTTTCAAAAACTAGATCCTACATTAGAGAGTAAAGAAACTGAATATATTCAAAGCAAATGCTTTCCTAAAAAGAGCTTTATATACATATTCAACAGACTCTAAAAACTGAATTGAGTGGATTTTTCTCTTAGATGGAGGACGTATGTTATCTTTCTTAAAAACTGATTTCAAAGACATACAAAGAGTGCTTCTAGAAAGCCCTTGTACTTACCTTGAAGTTTCCTTTCTTAGGCAATTTCAGTGGAGATTTGTCTCAAACGAAAGAACCTACATTTGAGAGTAAAGAAATTGAATACATACAAAGCAAATGCTTTCCTAATTGAGCATCACATGTACATTCAACACAGTTCTAAGAACTGAATTGAATGGAGTTTTCCCTTAGAAGGAGGACGTATGATTCCCTTCTTAAAAACTGATTTCAAAGACATACAAAGTGTGCTTGTTGAAAGCCCTTGTACTTACATTCACATTTCCTTCCATAGGCGATTTCAGTGATATTTCTCTCAAAAGAAAGCATCTACATTTAATAGAAAAGAAATTGAATACATAGAAAGGTAATGCTTTCCTAAAAAGAGATTCACGTATACATTCAACAGATGTCTACAAACTGAATTGTGTGGAGTTTTGTCTTAGATGGAGGACATATGTTTTCCTTCTTAAGAACTGATTTCAAAGACCTATTCAGAGTGCTTCTAGAAAACATTTGTACTTACATTCATGTTTCCTTTCATAGGCGATTTCAGTGGAGATTTCTCTCAAAAGCAAGATTCTACATTATAGAGTAAAGAAATTGAATACATATAAAGCAAATGCATTCCTAATAAGAGCTTCGCATATACATTCAACACAGTTCTGATAACTGAATTGAGTGGAGTTTTCACTTAGATGGAGGATGTATGTTTTCTTTCTTCAAAACTGATTTCAAAGACATACAAAGAGTGCATCTAGAAAGCCCATGTACTTACATTCAAGTTTCATTTCTTAGGCAATTTCAGTGGAGGTTTCTGAGAAAGTGAAGATGCTACATTTGAGAGTAAAGTAATTGAATACATACAAAGGAAATGCTTTCCTAAAAAAGCATCACATGTACATTCAACACAGTTCTAAAACCTGAATGGAGAGGAGTTTTCTCTTAGATGGAGGTCGTATGATTTCTTTCTTAAGAACTGATTTCAAAGACATACAAAGTGTGACCAATTCACATTTCCTTTAATAGGTGATTTCAGTGGAAATTTCTCTCAAAAGCAAGATCCTACATTTGAGAGTAAAGAAACTGAATACATACAAAGCAAATGCTTTTCTAAAAAGAACTTCACATGGACATTCAACACAGTTCAAAAACTGAATTGAATGGAGTTTTCTATTAGATGGAGAATGTATGTTTTCCATCTTAAGAACTGATTACAAAGAAATATGCAGAGTGTTTCTAGAAAGCCCTTGTACCTACATTCAAGTTACCTTTCATAGTCGATTTCAGTGGAGATTTCTGAAAAACTCAACACAATACATTTGAGAGTAAAGAAATTGAATACATACAAAGGAAATGTTTTCCTAAAAAAGCATCACATGTACATTCAACACAGTTGTAAAAACAGAACTGAATGGAGTTTTCTCTTAGAAGGAGGACATATGTTCTCCTTCTTAAGAACTGATTTCAAAGACATACAAAGTGTGCTTCTTGAAAGCCCTTGTACTTACATTCACATTTCCTTCAATAGGTGATTCCAGTGGAAATTTCTCTCAAAAGCATGATCCCACATTAGAGAGTAAAGAAACTGAATACATGCAAAGCAATGCATTCCTAAAAAGAGCTTTGCATATACATTCCACAGACTTCCAAAAACTGAATTGGGTGGAGATTTCTCTTAGATAGAGGACATATATTTTCCTTCTTATGATCTCATTTCCAAGAAATATGCAGAGTGCTTCTATAAAGCCCTTGTACTTACATTCATGATTCCTTTCATTGCCGACTTCAGTGGAGATTTCTCAAAAAAGGAACACTCTACATTTCAGAGTAAAGAAATTGAATACATAAAAAGCAAATGCTTTCCTGAAAAAGCATCACATGTACATTCAACAATGTTCTAAAATCTGAATTTAATGGAGTTTTCAATTAGAAGGGGACCTATGTTTTCCTTCTTAAAAACTGATTTCAAAGACATACAAAGAGTGAGTCTAGAAAGCCCTTTTGATTACATTTAAGTTTCCTTTCTTAGGCAATTTCAGTAGAGATCTTTCTCAAACACAAGACCCTACATTTGAGACTAAAGAAATTGAATACCTACAAAGGAAATGCTTTCCTAAAAAAAGCATCACATGTACATTCAAAAAAATTCTAAAACCTGAATGGAGAGAAGTTTTCTCTTAGAAGGAGGACGTATGTTTACTTTCTTAAGAAATGATTTCAAAGACATACACAGTGTGACTCATGAAAGCCATGTACTTACATTCACATTTCCGTTAATAGGTTATTTCAGTGGAAATTTCTCTCAAAAGCAAGACCCTACATTTGAGAGTAATGAAACTGAATACATACAAAGCAAATTCTTTCCTAAAAAGAACTTCGCATGTACATTCAACACAGTTCAGAAACTGAATTGAATGGAGTTTTCTCTTAAATGGAGAATATGTTTTCCATCTTAAGAACTGATTACAAAGAAATACACAGAGTGCTTCTAGAAAGCCCTTGTACTTACATTCACGTTCCCTTTCATAGCCGATTTCAGTGGAGATTTCTGAAAAACTCAAGATGCTACATTTGAGAGTAAAGAAATTGAATACATATAAAGCAAATGCTTCCTAAATTAGCATCAAATGTACATTCAACACAGTTCTAAAAACTGAATTGAACGGAGTTTTCTCTTAGAAGGAGGTTGTATGTTTTCTTTCTTAAGAACTGATTTCAAAGACTTACAAAGTGTGCTTCATGAAAGCCATGTACTTACTGTCACATTTCCTTTATAGGTGATTTCAGTGGAAATTTCTTTCAAAAGCAAGATCCTACATTTGAGAGTAAGGAAACTGAATACATACAAAGAAAATGCTTTCCTAAAAAAGCATCACATGTACATTCATCACAGTTCTAAAAACTGAACTGAATGGAGTTTTCTCTTAGAAGGATTATCTGTGTTTCCCTTCTTAAGAACTGATTTTTAAGACATACAAAGTGTGCTTTTTAAAGCCCTTGTACTTACATTCACGTTTCCTATCATAGGCGATTTCAGTGGAGATTTCTCTCAAATGCAAGACACTACATTTGAGAGTAAAGAAATTGAATACATAGAAAGAAATGCTTTCCTAAAAAGAGATTCGCATATACATTCAACACAGTTATGAAAACTGAATTGAGTGCAGTTTTCTCTTAGATGGAGGACATATGTTTTCCATCTTAAGAACTGATTAAAAAAAATTATGCAGACTGCTTCCAGAATGCCCTTTTACTTACATTCACTTTTCCGTTCATAGCCGATTTCAGTGGGGATTTCTGAAAAACTCAAGACCCTACATTTGAGAGTAAAGAAACTGAATACCTACAAAGCAAATGCATTCCTATAAAGAGCTTTGCATATACATTCAAAAGACTTCTAAAAACTGAATTGAGTCGAGTTTTCTCTTATAGGAGGACATATGTTTTCCTTCTCGAGAGCTGATTTCAAAGATATACAAAGTATGCTTCTTGAAAGCCCTTGTACTTACATTCACATTTCCTTTCATATGTGATTTTAGAGGAGATTTTTCTCAAAAGCAAGATCCTACATTAGAGAGTAAAGAAACTGAATACATTCAAAGCAAATGCTTTCCTAAAAAAGCATCACATGTACATTCAACACAGTTCTAAAAACTGAATCGAGTGTAGTTTTCTCTTAGAAGTAGGACTTTTGTTTTCCTTCTTAAGAACTGTTTACAAAGACATACAAAGTGTGCTTCTTGAATTCCCTTTTACTTACATTCATATTTCCTTAACTAGGCTATTTCAGTGGAAATTTTTTTCAAAAACTAGATCCTACATTAGAGAGTAAAGAAACTGAATATATTCAAAGCAAATGCTTTCCTAAAAAGAGCTTTATATATATATTCAACAGACTCTAAAAACTGAATTGAGTGGATTTTTCTCTTAGATGGAGGACGTATGTTATCTTTCTTAAAAACTGATTTCAAAGACATACAAAGAGTGCTTCTAGAAAGCCCTTGTACTTACCTTGAAGTTTCCTTTCTTAGGCAATTTCAGTGGAGATTTGTCTCAAACGAAAGAACCTACATTTGAGAGTAAAGAAATTGAATACATACAAAGCAAATGCTTTCCTAATTGAGCATCACATGTACATTCAACACAGTTCTAAGAACTGAATTGAATGGAGTTTTCCCTTAGAAGGAGGACGTATGATTCCCTTCTTAAAAACTGATTTCAAAGACATACAAAGTGTGCTTGTTGAAAGCCCTTGTACTTACATTCACATTTCCTTCCATAGGCGATTTCAGTGATATTTCTCTCAAAAGAAAGCATCTACATTTAATAGAAAAGAAATTGAATACATAGAAAGGTAATGCTTTCCTAAAAAGAGATTCACGTATACATTCAACAGATGTCTACAAACTGAATTGTGTGGAGTTTTGTCTTAGATGGAGGACATATGTTTTCCTTCTTAAGAACTGATTTCAAAGACCTATTCAGAGTGCTTCTAGAAAACATTTGTACTTACATTCATGTTTCCTTTCATAGGCGATTTCAGTGGAGATTTCTCTCAAAAGCAAGATTCTACATTATAGAGTAAAGAAATTGAATACATATAAAGCAAATGCATTCCTAATAAGAGCTTCGCATATACATTCAACACAGTTCTGATAACTGAATTGAGTGGAGTTTTCACTTAGAAGGAGGAAGTATGTTTTCGTTCTTAAAAACTGATTTCAAAGAAATATGCAGAGTGCTTCTAGTAAGACCTAGTACTTACACTCATGTTTCCTTTCATAGAGGATTTGAGTGGAGATTTCTCAAAAAAGCAAGACACAACATTTGATAATAAAGAAATTGAATACATACAAAGGAAATGCTTTCCTAAAAAGAGGTTCGCATATACATTCTACAGATTTCTAAAAACTGAATTGAGTGGAATTTTCTCTTAGACGGAGGACGTATATTTTCCTTCTTAAGAACTGATTTCATAGAAATATGCAGAGTGCTTCTAGAAAGCCCTTGTACTTACATTCAAATGTTCTTTCATACTAGAATTCAGTGATGATTTCTCAAAAACGCAAGACACTATATTTAAGAGTAAAGAAATTGAATACATATAAAGCAAATGCTTTCCTAAAAGGAGCTTCGCATATACATTTAACATAGTTCTGAAAACTGAATTGAGTGGCGTTATCACTTAGATGGAGGATGTCTGTTTTCTTTCTTAAAAACTGATTTCAAAGACATACAAAGAGTGCATCTAGAATGCCCATGTACTTACATTCAAGTTTCATTTCTTAGGCAATTTCAGTGGAGGTTTTTGAAAAAGTCAAGATGCTACATTTGAGAGTAAAGAAAGTGAATACATACAAAGCTAATGCTTTCCTAAAAAAGCATCACATGTACATTCAACACAGTTCTAAAATCTCAATGGAGAGGAGTTTTCTCTTAGATGGAGGTTGTCTGTTTTCTTTCTTAAGAACTGATTTCAAAGACATACAAAGTGTGACTCATGAAAGCCATGTACTTACATTCACATTTCCTTTAATAGGTGATTTCAGTGGAAATGTCTCTCAAAAGCAAGATCCTACATTTGAGAGTAAAGAAACTGAATACATACAAAGCAAATGCTTTTCTAAAAAGAACTTCACATGGACATTCAAGACAATTCAAAAACTGAATTGAATGGAGTTTTCTATTAGATGGAGAATGTATGTTTTCCATCTTAAGAACTGATTACAATGAAATATGCAGAGTGCTTCTAGAAAGCCCTTGTACTTACATTCAAGTTACCTTTCATAGTCGATTTCAGTGGAGATTTTTAAAAACTCAACACAATACATTTGAGAGTAAAGAAATTGAATACATACAAAGAAATGTTTTCCTAAAAAAGCATCACATGTACATTCAACACAGTTGTAAAAACAGAACTGAATGGAGTTTTCTCTTAGAAGGAGTACGTGTGTTTCCCTTCTTAAGAACTGATTTCAAAGACATACAAAGTGTGATTTTTGAAAGCCCTTGTACTCACATTCACATTTCCTGTCATAGGCGATTTCAGTGGATATTTCTCTCAAAAGAAAGACACTAAATTTGTGAGTAAAGAAACTGAATACATTCAAAGCAAATGCTTCCCTAAAAAAGCATCACATGTACATTCAACACAGTTCTAAAAACAGAACTGAATGGAGTTTTATCTTAGAAGGAGTACGTGTGTTTCCCTTCTTAAGAACTGATTTTTAAGACATACAAAGTGTGCTTTTTGAAAGCCCTTGTACTTACATTAACGTTTCCTGTCATAGGCGATTTCAGTGGATATTTCTCTCAAAAGAAAGACACTACATTTGAGAGTAAAGAAAATGAATACATACAAAGCAAATGTTTCCTGAAAAAAATTTCCCTAGCACTTTCAACAGAGTTCAAAAAACTGAATTGAGTGAAGTTTTCTCTTAGATGGAGGACATATGTTTTCCTTCTTGAGAACTGATTTCAAAGACATACAAAGTGTGCATCTAGAAAGCCCTTGTACTTACATTGAAGTTTCCTTTCTTAGGCAATTTCAGTGGAGTTTTGTCTCAAATATAAGACCCTGCATTTGAGAGTAAAGAAATTGAATACATACAAACGAAATGCTTTCGTAAAAAAGCATCACATGTAGATTCAACACAGTTCTAAAAACTGAATTGAGCAGAGTGTTCTCTTACAAGGAGGTCATATGTTTTCTTTCTAAACGAATTTCAAAGACATACAAAGTGTGCTTCATGAAAGGCATTTACTTACAGTCACATTTCCTTTAATAGGTGATTTTAGTGGAAATTTCTCTCAAAAACAAGATCCTACATTTGAGAGTAAAGAAAATGAATACATACAAAGCAAATGCTTTCTGAAAAAGAACTTTGCATGTATATTCAGCACAGTTATAAGAACTAAATTGAGTGGAGTTTTCTCTTAGATGGAGAACGTATGTTTTCCTTCTTAAGGACTGATTACAAAGAAATACGCAGAGTGCTTCTAGAAATCCCTTGTGCTTACATTCACGTTCCCTTTCATAGCCGATTTCAGGGGAAATATATGAAAAACTCAAGACGGTACATTTGACAGTAAAGAAATTGAATACATATAAAGCAAATTTTTCCTAAATTACCATCAAATGTACATTCAACACAGTTCTAAAAACTGAATTGAATGGAGTTTTCCCTTAAAAGTAGGACGTCTGTTTCCCTACTTAAGAACTGATTTCAAAGACATACAAAGTGTGCTTCATGAAAGCCATGTACTTACATTCACATTTCCTTTCATAAGCGATTCCCGTGGACATTTTTCTCAAACGCAACATCCTACATTTGAGAGTAAAGAAACTGAATACATAAAAAGCCAATGCTTTCCTAAAAAAGCATCACATGTACATTCAACACACTTCTAAAAACTGAATTGAGTGAAGTTTTCTCTTAGATGGAGGACATATGATTTTCTTCTTGAGAACTGATTTCAAAGACATACAAAGAGTACAACTAGAAAGCCCTTGTACTTACAGTCACATTTCCTTTTATAGGTGATTTCAGTGGTAATTTCTCTCAAAAGCAAGGTCCTACATTTGAGAGTAAAGAAACTGAATACATACAAAGCAAATGCTTTCCTAAAAAGAACTTCGCATGTACATTCAACACAGTTATAAAAACTAAATTGAGTGAAGTTTTCTCTTAGATGGAGGACGTATGTTTTCCATATTAAGAACAGATTATAAAGAAATACGCAGATTGCTTCTATAAAGCCCTTATACTTACATTCACATTCCCTTTCATAGCCGATTTCAGTGAAAAACTTTCCTAAAAAAGTTTTTCACTTAGATGAATACATACAAAGGAAATGCTTTCCTAAAAAGAACTTCGCATATACATTCAACACAGTTATGAAAACTGAATTGAGTGGAGTTTTCTCTTAGATGGAGGACATATGTTTTTCATCTTAAGAACTGATTAAAAAATATTATGCAGAGTGCTTCCAGAATGCCCTTGTACTTACATTCACGTTTCCTTTCATAGCCGATTTCAGTGGAGATTTCTGAAAACCTCAAGACCCTACATTTGAGAGTAAAGAAACTGAATACATGCAAAGCAAATGCATTCCTAAAAAGAGCTTTGCATATACATTCAACAGACTTCTAAAAACTGAATTGCATGGAGTTTTCTCTTAGATGGAGGACGTATGTTTTCCTTCTTATGAACTTATTTCAAAGAAATATGCAGAGTGCTTCTAGAAAGCCCTTGTACTTACATTCATGTTCCCTTTCATAGCCGATTTCAGTGGAGATTTCTGAAAATCTCAAGACGCTGCATTTGAGAATAAAGAAATTGAATACATATAAAACAAATTTTTCCTAAATTAGCATTAAATGTACATTCAACACAGTTCTAAAAACTGAATTGAATGGAGTTTTCCCTTAGAAGGAGGACGTGTGTTTCCCTTCTTAAGAACTGATTTCATAGACATACAAAGTATGCTTCATGAAAGCCATTTACTTACATTCACGTTTCCTTTCATAAGCGATTCAAGTGGATATTTTTTTAAAAACACATGATCCTACATTTCAGAGTAAAGAAACTGAACACATACAAAGCAAATGCTTTCCTAAAAAAGCATCACATGTACATTCAACAAAGTTCTAAAAACTGAATTGAGCAAAGTTTTCTCTTAGATGGAGGACATATGTTTTCCTTTTTGAGAGCTGATTTCAAAGACATACATAGTGTGCTTCTAGTAATCCCTTGTACTTACAGTCATATTTCCTTTAATAGGTTATTTCAGTGGAAATTTCTCTCAAACGCAAGGTCCTACATTTGAGAGTAAACAAACTGAATACATACAAAGCAAATGCATTCCTATAAAGAGCTTTGCATATACATTCAAAAGACTTCTAAAAACCGAATTGAGTCGAGTTTTCTCTTATAGGAGGACGTATGTTTTCCTTCTTATGAACTTATTTCAAAGAAATATGCAGAGTGCTTCTAGAAAGCCCTTGTACTTACATTCACGTTCCCTTTCATAGCCGATTTCAGAGGAGATTTCTGAAAAACTCAAGACGCTACATTTGAGAGTAAAGAAATTGAATACATATAAAGCAAATGCTTCCTAAATTAGCATCTAATGTACATTCAACACAGTTCTAAAAACTGAATTGATTGGAGTTTTCCCTTAGAAGGAGGACCTATGTTTCCCTTCTTACGAACTGATTTCAAAGTCATACAAGTGTGCTTCATGAAAGCCATGTACTTACAGCCACATTTCCTTTAATAGGTGATTTCAGTGGAAATTTCTCTCAAAAGCAAGATCCTACATTTGAGAGTAAAGAAATTGCATAAATGCAAAGCAAATGCTTTCCTAAAAAGAACTTCCCATATACATTAAACACAGTTATAAAAACTGAATTGAGTGGAGTTTTCTCTTAGATGGAGGATGTATGTTTTCCATCTTAAGAACTGATTAAAAAGAAATACACAGAGTGCTTCTAGAAAGCCCTTGTCCTTACACTCATGTTCCCATTTGTAGTATGAGGTTTCTGGCCCGGAATTTCTGGCCTAACCTCAAGGTCTAGGCCCACAGACCCGCAGTCTCACAGTCCCACAGAGACACACAGATAGCTTCATTAGTTTTTGGCTCATCAGCCTCAGGCCCAGGCATATCACTTGCTATCTCTGTACCCTTCACCTAACCCATGTCTCTTGTTCTGTTCAGCCATGTGGCTCGGTACCTTTTCTTAGGGCAGCATAGTTGTCCTCTGCTTCTTCCAGGCCTCTCTCTGGAATTCTCTCTGGTGTTCTGATCTGGCATTCTGTTCTCAGAGTTTTTAATCTGGTAGCCCCGCCTACACTTCCTGCCTGCCTTTGGCCCATCAGCTCTTTTTATTAAACCAGTGGGTGGGACAATTATTTAAAATGAAACAACACAACTCTCACACCTTTTCATACCGATTTCAGTGGAGATTTCAGAAAAACTCAAGACGCTACATTTGAGAATAAAGAAATTGAATACATATAAAAACAAATTTTTCCTAAATTAGCATTAAATGTACATTCAACACAGTTCTAAAAACTGAATTGAATGGAGTTTTCCCTTAGAAGGAGGACGTGTGTTTCCCTTCTTAAGAACTGATTTCATAGACATACAAAGTATGCTTCATGAAAGCCATTTACTTACATTCACGTTTCCTTTCATAAGCGATTCCAGTGGATATTTTTCAAAAACACAAGATCCTACATTTGAGAGTAAAGAAACTGAATACATACAAAGGAAATGCTTTCCTAAAAAAGCATCACATGTACATTCAACACAGTTTTAAAAACTGAATTGAGCAAAGTTTTCTCTTAGATGGAGGACATATGTTTTCCTTCTTGAGAGCTGATTTCAAAGACATACATAGTGTGCTTCTAGAAATCCCTTGTACTTCCAGTCACATTTCCTTTAATAGGTGATTTCAGTGGAAATTTCTCTCAAAAGAAGGTCCTACATTTGAGAGTAAAGAAACGGAATACATACAAAGCAAATGCTTTCCTAAAAAGGACTTCGCATGTACATTCAACACAGTTATAAAAACTAAGTTGAGTGAAGTTTTCTTTTAGATGGAGGACATATGTTTAACATCTTAAGAACTGATTACAAAGAAATACTCAGAGTGCTTCTAGAAAGCCCTTATACTAACATTCACGTTCCCTTTCATAGCCGATTTCAGTGAAAAACTTTCCTAAAAAAAGTTTTTCACTTAGATGAATACATACAAAGCAAATGCTTTCCTAAAAAGAACTTCGCATGTACATTCAACACAGTTATGAAAACTGAATTGTGTGGAGTTTTCTCTTAGACAGAGGACACATGTTTTCCATCTTGAGAACTAATTAAAAAAAATATGCGGAGTGCTTCCAGAATGCCCTTTTACTTACATTCACGTTGCTTTCATAGTCGATTTCAGAGTAGATTTCTGAAAAACTCAAGACCCTACATTTGAGAGGAAAGAAACTGAATACATACAAAGCAAATGCATTCCTAAAAATAGCTTCGAATATACATTCAATGGACTTCTAAAAACTGAATTGAGTGGAGTTTTCTCTTAGAAGGAGGAAGTATGTTTCCCTTCTTACAAACTGATTTCAAAGACTTATAAAGAATGCTTCTATAAAGCCCTTGTACTTACATTCAAGTTTACTTTCATAGGCAATTTCAATGGAGATCTGTCTCAAACACAAGACCCTCATTTGACAGTAAAGAAATTGAATACATACAAAGCAAATGCTTTCCTAAAAAAGGATCACATGTGCATTCAACGCAGTTCTAAAAACTGAATTGAATCGAGTTTTCTCTTAGAAGGAGGACATATGTTTCCCTTCTTAAGAACTTATTTCAAAGATATACAAAGTGTGCTTCTTAAAAGCCCTTGTCCTTATGTTCACATTTCCTTTAGTAGGCGATTTCAGTGGAAATTTCTCTCAATAGCAAGATCCCACATTACAGAGTAAAGAAACTGAATACATACAAAGCAAATAAGGAAATTCTTTCCTAAAAAGAACTTCACATATACATTCAACACAGTTCTAAAAACTGAATAGAGTGGATTTTTCTCTTAGGTTGTGGACATATGTTTTCCTTCTTAAGAAATGATTTCAAAGAAATATACAGAGTGCTTCAAGAAAGCCTTTGTACTTACATTCACATTTCCTTTCATATCTAATTTCACTGGAGATTTTTCAAAAACACAAGACCCTACAATTCAGAATAAAGAAACTGAATACATACAAAGAAAATACTTTCCTAAAAAAGCATCACATGTACATTTAATACAGTTCTAAAAGCTGAATTGAGTGGAGTTTTCTCTTAGAAGGAGGAAGTATGTTTCTCTTCTAAAAAACTGATTTCAAAGACGTACAAAGAATGCGTCTACAAAGCCCTTGTACTTACATTCAAGTTTCCTTTCATAGGCAATTTCAATGGAGATTTGTGTCAAATGCAAGACCCTACATTTGAGAGTAAAGAAACTGAATACATACAAAGCAAATGCTTTCCTAAAAAGAACTTCGCATGTACATTCAACACAGTTCTAAAAACTGATTTGAGTGGAGTTTTCTCTTAGATGGAGGACATATGTTTTCCATCTGAAGACCTGATTACAAAGAAATATGCAGAGTGCTTCTGGAACGTCCTTGTACTTACTTTCATGTTTCCTTTCATAGTTGATTTCAGAGGAGATTTCTGAAAAGCTCTAGACCCTACATTTGAGAGTAAAATAACTCAATACAAAGAAATGCTTTCTTATAAAAGCATCACATGTATATTCAACACAGTTCTAAAATCTAAATTGAATGGAGTTCTCACTTAGAAGGAGGACATATGTATTCCTTCTTATGTACATATTTCAAAGAAATATGCAGAGTGCTTCTAGAAAGCCCTTGTACTTACATTCACGTTTCCTTTCATAGCCAATTTCACTGGAGATTTCTCAATAACGCAAGACCCTACATTTCAGAGTAAAGAAATTGAATACATACAAAGCAAATGCTTTCCAGAAAAAGCATCCCATGTACATTCAACACCGTTCTAAAATCTGAATTGAAAGGAGTTTTCACTTAGAAGGAAGACCTATGTTTTCCATCTTAAAAGCTGATTTTAAAGACATACAAAGAGTGCATCTAGAAAGCCCTTGTACTAACATTGAAGTTTCCTTTCTAAGGAAATTTCAGTGGAGATTTGTCTCATACACAAGACCCTACATTTGAGAGTAAAGTAATTGAATAAATACAAAGCAAATGCATTCCTAAAAAGAGCTTCGCATAAACATTCAACACAGTTCTGGAGACTGAATTGAGTGGAGTTTTCATTTAGAATGAGGATGCATGTTTTCCTTCTTAAAAACTGATTTCAAAGAAATATGCAGAGTGCTTCTAGGAAGACCATGTACTTACACTCACGTTTCCTTTCATAGCGGATTTCAGTGGAGATTTCTCAAAAAAGCAAGACACTATATTTGAGAGTAAAGAAATTGAATACATAGAAAGGAAATGCTTTCTTAAAAAGAACTTTGCATATACATTCAACGGACTTCTAAAAACTGTATTGAGTGGAGTTTTCTCTTAAATGAGGGACATATGTTTTCCTTCTTAAGAACTGATTTCAAAGAAATATGCAGAGTGCTTCTAGGAAGCCCTTGTACTTACATTCACTTTTCATTTCATAGCCGATTTCAGTGGAGATTTCTCAAAAATGCAAGAACCTACATTGAAGAGTAAAGAAATTGAATACATACAAAGCAAATGCTTTCCTAAAAAAGCATAACATGTACATTCAACAATTTCTAAAATCTGAATTGAATGGAGTTTTCACTTAGAAGGAGGACACGTGTTTCCCTTCTTAAAAACTGATTTCAAAGACATACAAAGAGTGCATCTAGAAAGCCCTTGTACTTACATTCAAGTTTCCTTTCTTAGGCATTTTTACTGGAGATTTATCTCAAATGCAAGACCCTACATTTGAGAGTAATGAAGTTGAATACATACAAAGCAAATGCATTCCTAAAAGGAGTTTCTCATATACATTCAACACAGTTCTGAAAACTGAATTTAGTTGAGTTTTCACTTAGATGGAGGACATATGTTTTCCTTCTTAAAAACTAATTTCAAAGAAATACAAAGAGTGCATCTAGAAAGCCCTTGTACTTACATGTAAGTTTCCTTTCTTAGGCAATTTCATTGGAGATTTGTCTCAAACACTAGACCCTCATTTGAGAGTAAAGAAATTGAATACATACAAAGGAAATGCTTTCCTAAAAAAGCAACACATGTAAATTCAACACAGTTCTAAAAATTGAATTGAGTGGAGTTTTCTCTTAGAAGGAGGTCGTATGTTTTCCTTCTTAAGAACTGATTTCAAAGACATACAATGTGTGCTTCTTAAAAACCCTTGTACTCACATTCACATTTCCTTTAATAGGTGATGTCAGTGGAAATTTTCTCAAAATCAAGATCCTACATTTGAGATCAAGGAAACTGAATACATACTAAGAAAATTCTTTCCTAAAAAGAACTTCGCATGTACATTCATCCCTGTTCTAAAAACTGAATTGAAAGGAGTTTTCTCTTAGAAGGAGGACGTATGTTTCCATCTTAAGAACTGATTTCAAAGACCTATGCAGAGAGCTTATAGAAAGCCCTTGTACTTACATTCACATTTCCTGTCAAAAGTGATTTCATTGAAGATTTATCTCAAACGCAAAGCACTACATTAGAGAGTAAAAAAATTGAATACATAGAAAAGTAATGATTTCCTAAAAAGAGCTACTCATATACTTTCAACAGACTTCTAAGAACTAAATTGAGTGGAGTTTTCTCTTAGAAGGAGGACATATGTTTCCCTTCTTAAAAACTGATTTCAAAGAAATACAAAGGGTGCATCTAGAAAGCCCTTGTACTTACACTGAAGTTTCCTTTCTTAGGCATTTTCACTGGAGATTTGTCTCAAATGCAAGACCCTACATTTGAGAGTAAAGAAATTGAATACATACAAAGGAAATGCATTACTAAAAAGAGCTTTGCATATACATTCAACACAGTTCTGAAAACTGAATTGAGTGGAGTTTTCACTTAGATAGAGGACTTATGTTTTCCTTCTTAAAAACTGATTTCAAAGAAATTTGCAGAGTGCATCTAGAAAGTCCTTGTACTTACATTCACGTTTCCTTTCGTAGGTGATTTCAGTGGAGATTTCTCTCAAATGCAAGACAATACATTTGAGCGTAAAGAAATAGAGTAAATACAAAAGAAATGCTTTCATAAAAACAGTTTTGCATATACATTGAACAGACTTCTAATTACTGAATCGAGTGGAGTTTTCTCTAAGATGGAGGACATATGTTTTCCATCTTAAGGACTGACTACAAAGAAATATGCACATTGCTTCTAGAAAGGCCTTGTACTTACATTCACGTTTCCTTTCATAGCCGATTACACTGGAGATTTCTAAAAAACACAATACCCTACATTTCAGAGTAAAGAAATTGAATACATACAAAGCAAATGCTGTCCTAAAAAAGCATCCCAAGTACATTCAACACCATTCTAAAATCTGAATTGAATGGATTTTTCTATTAGAAGGAAGATGTATGTTTTCCTACTTAAAAACTGATTTCAAAGACATACAAAGAGAGTGTCTAGAAAACACTTGTACTTACATTCAAGTGTCCTTTCTTACGCAATTTCAGTGGAGATTTGTCTCAAACACAAGACTCTACTTTTGAGAGTAAAGAATTTTAATACATACAAAGGAAATGCTTTCCTACAAAAGCATCACATGTACATTCAACACAGTTCTAAAAACTGAATTGAATGGAGTTTTCTCTTATTAGGAGGACATATGTTTCTTTCGTAAGAACTGATTTCAAACACATACAAAGTGTGCTTTAAAAGCCCTTGTACTTACATTCAGATTTCTCTAAGTTGGAGGTCTTATGTTTTCTTTCTTAACAACGGATTTCAAGACATATGAAGAGTGCTTCTAGAAATCCCTTGTACTTACATTCACGTTCCTTTTCATAGGTGAATTCAGTGGAGATTTCTCTCAAAAGCAAGACCCTGCATTGGAGAGTAAAGAAACTTAATACATACACAGCTAATGCTTTCTTAAAAAGAGTTTCGAATGTACAGTCAACACAGTTCTAAAAACTGAATTGAGTGGAGATTTCTCTTAGATGGAGGACATATGTTTTTATTCTTAAGAACTGATTTCAAAGACATATGCAGAGAGCTTCTAGAATGCCCTTGTAACTACATTCACATTTCTTTTCATAGGCGAATTCAGTGGAGATTTCTCTCAAAAGCAAGACCCTGCATTTGTGAGTAAAGAAACTGAATACATACAAAGCTAATGCTTTCTTAAAACGAGCTTTGCATGTACAGTCAACAGGGTTCTAAAAAGTGAATTGATTGGAGTTTTCTCTTAGATTGAGGATGTTTGTTTTTCTTCTTAAGAACTGGATTCAAAGACATATGCAGAGTGCTTCTAGAAAGCCCTTGTACTTAAATTCACATTTATTTTCATAGGGGAATTCAGAGGAAATTTCTCTCAAATGCAAGAATCTACATTTGAGAGGAAAGAAACTTAATACTTACAAAGCTAATGCTTACCAAAAAGAGGATAGCAAGTACAGTCAACACAGATCTATAAACTGAATTGAGTGGACTTTTCTCTTAGATTGAGGACATATGTTTTTCTTCTTAAGTACTGATTTCAAAGACATATGCACAGTGCTTCTAAAGAGCCCTTGTACTTACATTCACATCTCCTTTCATAGCAGATTTTAGGGGAGATTTATCTCAACCGCAAGACCCTACATTGGAGAGTAAAGAAACTTAATACATACACAGCTAATGCTTTCTTAAAAAGAGTTTCGAATGTACAGTCAACACAGTTCTAAAAACTGAATTGAGTGGAGATTTCTCTTAGATGGAGGACATATGTTTTTATTCTTAAGAACTGATTTCAAAGACATATGCAGAGTGCTTCTAGAATGCCCTTGTAACTACATTCACGTTTCTTTTCATAGGCGAATTCAGTGGAGATTTATCTCAAAAGCAAGACCTTACATTTGAGAGTAAAGAAATTGAATACATAAAAATTAAATGCATTCCTAAAAAGAGGTTCCCAGTACATTCAACACGGTTCTAAAAACTGAATAGAATGGTGTTTTCTCTTAGACGGAGGACTTATGATTTAATTCTTAAGCACTGATTTCACAGACATACGCACAGTTCTTCTAGAAAGCCCTTGTACTTACATTCACGTTTCCTTTCATAGCCTTTTTCAGTGCAACTTTCTCTCAAATGCAAGACCCTACATTTGAGAGTAAAGAAACTTAATACATACAAAGCTAATGCTTTCCAAAAAAGAGCATCCCAAGTACAGTCAACATAGATTTAAAAACTGAATTGAGTGGAGTTTTATCTTAGATGGAGGACTTATGTTTTAATTCTTAAGAACTGATTTCACAGACATATTTAGAGGGCTTCTAGAAAGCCCTTGTACTTACATTCACTTTTTCTTTCATAGCCGATTTCAATGCCAATTTCTCTCAAATGCAAGACACTTCTTTTAAGAGTAAAGAAGTTGAATACATACAAAGAAAATGCATTCCAAAAAAGAGTTTCCTAGTACCTTCAACAGGGCTCTAAAAATTGAATAGAATGAATTTTCCTGTTATATGGAGAACTTATGTTTTAATTCTTAAGAACAGATTTCAAAGACATATGCAGAGTCCTTCTGGAAAGCCCTTGCACTTAAATTCACGTCTACTTTCATACGTGATTTCAGTGGAGATTTAACACTTCTTAAGAAAGAAAACATACGTCTTTCAACTGAGTGAAAACTGCATTCTATACAGTTTTTAGAACTTTGTTGAAAGGTTAGGCGATTCACTTGTAGGGAAGTGTTGGTTTGCATTCTGTATATTCAATTCCTCAGGAGCAAATCTCGTGTCTTGCGTTTGAGAGAAATTCCAGTGAAATCAAGATTAAAAGCCAAAGTCTATAAAAAGGCTTTGTAGAATCACTCTGTGAATGTCTTTGAAAACACTTCTTAAGAAAGAAAACATACGTCTTTCATCTGAGTGAAAACTACATTCTATTCAGTTTTTAGAACTGAGTTAAAAGGTTAGGCGATTCACTTGTAGGAAAGTGTTTGTTTGCATTCTGTATATTCAATTCTTCAATTGCAAATCTCGTGTCTTGCGTTTGACAGAAATTCCAGTGAAATCACGATTAAAAGCCAAATTCTGTAAAAAGGCTTTGTAGAATCACTCTGTGAATGTCTTTGAAAACACTTCTTAAGAAAGAAAACATACGTCTTTCATCTCAGTGAAAACTGCATTCTATTCAGTTTTTAGAACTTTGTTGAAAGGTTAGGCGATTCACTTGTAGGGAAGTGTTTGTTTGCATTCTGTATATTCAATTCTTCAATTGCAAATCTCGTGTCTTGTGTTTGACAGAAATTCCAGTGAAATCACGATTAAAAGCCAACGTCCATAAAAAGGCTTTGTAGAATCACTCTGTGAATGTCTTTGAAAACACTTCTTAAGAATGAAAACATACGTCTTTCATCTGAGTGAAAACTGCATTCTATTCAGTTTTTAGAACTTTGTTGAAAGGTTAGGAGATTCACTTGTAGGTAAGTGTTTGTTTGCATTCTGTATATTCAATTCCTCAATAGCAAATCTCTTGTCTTGGGTTTGACAGAAATTCCAGTGAAATCACGATTAAAAGCCAAAGTCACAAAAAAGGCTGTGTAGAATCACTCTGTGAATGTCTTTGAAAACACTTCTTAAGAAAGAAAACATACGTCTTTCATCTGAGTGAAAACTGAATTCTATTCAGTTTTTAGAACTTTGTTGAAAGGTTAGGCGATTCACTTGTATGGAAGTGTTTGTTTGCATTCTGTATATTCAATTCTTCAATTGCAAATCGCGTGTCTTGCGTTTGACAGAAATTCCAGGGAAATCACGATTAAAAGCCAAATTCTGTAAAAAGGCTTTGTAGAATCACTCTGTGAATGTCTTTGAAAACACTTCTTAAGAAAGAAAACATACGTCTTTCATCTGAGTGAAAACTGCATTCTATTCAGTTTTTAGAACTTTGTTGAAAGGTTAGGCGATTCACTTGTAGGGAAGTGTTTGTTTGCATTCTGGATATTCAATTCTTCAATAGCAAATCTCTTGTCTCGCGTTTGTCAGAAATATCACTGAAATCACGATGAAAAGCCAAAGTCCTTAAAAAGGCTTGGAAGAATCATTCTGTGAATGTCTTTGAAAACACTTCTTAAGAAAGAAAACATACGTCTTTCATCTGAGTGAAAACTGCATTCTATTCAGTTTTTAGAACTTTATTGAAAGGTTAGGCGATTCATTTGTAGGGAAGTGTTTGTTTGCATTCTGTATATTCAATTCCTCAATAGCAAATCTCGTGTCTTGCATTTGAGAGAAATTCCAGTGAAATCACGATTAAAAGCCAACATCAGTAAAAAGGCTTTGTAGAATCACTCTGTGAATGTCTTTGAAAACACTTCTTAAGAAAGAAAACATATGTCTGTCGTCTGAGTGAAAACTGCATTCTATTCAGTTTTTAGAACTTTGTTGAAAGGTTAGGCGATTCACTTGTAGGGAAGTGTTTGTTTGCATTCTGTATATTCAATACTTCAATAGCAAATCTCGTGTCATGCATTTGACAGAAATTCCAGTGAAATCACGATTAAAAGCCAACGTCCGTAAAAAGGCTTAGTAGAATCACTCTGTGAATGTCTTTGAAAACACTTCTTAAGAAAGAAAACATACGTCTTTCATCTGAGTGAAAACTGCATTCTATTCAGTTTTTAGAACTTTGTTGAAAGGTTAGGAGATTCACTTGTAGGTAAGTGTTTGTTTGCATTCTGTATATTCAATTCCTCAATAGCAAATCTCTTGTCTTGGGTTTGACAGAAATTCCAGTGAAATCACGATTAAAAGCCAAAGTCACAAAAAAGGCTGTGTAGAATCACTCTGTGAATGTCTTTGAAAACACTTCTTAAGAAAGAAAACATACGTCTTTCATCTGAGTGAAAACTGCATTCTATTCAGTTTTTAGAACTTTGTTGAAAGGTTAGGCGATTCACTTGTAGGGAAGTGTTTGTTTGCATTCTGGATATTCAATTCTTCAATAGCAAATCTCTTGTCTCGCGTTTGTCAGAAATATCACTGAAATCACGATGAAAAGCCAAAGTCCTTAAAAAGGCTTGGAAGAATCATTCTGTGAATGTCTTTGAAAACACTTCTTAAGAAAGAAAACATACGTCTTTCATCTGAGTGAAAACTGCATTCTATTCAGTTTTTAGAACTTTATTGAAAGGTTAGGCGATTCATTTGTAGGGAAGTGTATGTTTGCATTCTGTATATTCAATTCCTCAATAGCAAATCTCGTGTCTTGCATTTGAGAGAAATTCCAGTGAAATCACTATTAAAAGCCAACATCAGTAAAAAGGCTTTGTAGAATCACTCTGTGAATGTCTTTGAAAACACTTCTTAAGAAAGAAAACATATGTCTGTCGTCTGAGTGAAAACTGCATTCTATTCAGTTTTTAGAACTTTGTTGAAAGGTTAGGCGATTCACTTGTAGGGAAGTGTTTGTTTGCATTCTGTATATTCAATACTTCAATAGCAAATCTCGTGTCATGCATTTGACAGAAATTCCAGTGAAATCACGATTAAAAGCCAACGTCCGTAAAAAGGCTTAGTAGAATCACTCTGTGAATGTCTTTGAAAACACTTCTTAAGAAAGAAAACATACGTCTTTCATCTGAGTGAAAACTGCATTCTATTCAGTTTTTAGAAATTTATTGAAAGGTTAGGCGATTCATTTGTAGGGAAGTGTATGTTTGCATTCTGTATATTCAATTCCTCAATAGCAAATCTCGTGTCTTGCATTTGAGAGAAATTCCAGTGAAATCACGTTTAAAAGCCAACGTCAGTAAAAAGGCTTTGTAGAATCACACTGTGAATGTCTTTGAAAACACTTCTTAAGAAGGAAAGCATACGTCTTTCATGTGAGTGAAAACTGCATTCTATTCAGTTTTTAGTACTGTGTTGAATGGTTAGGCGATTCACTTGTAGGGAAGCGTTTGTTAGCATTCTGTATACTCAATTCTTTAACAGCAAATCTCGCATCTTGCTTTTGACAGAAATTCCAGTGAAATCACGTTAAAAAGCCAACGCAAGTAAAAAGGCTTTGTAGAATCACTCTGTGATTGTCTTTGAAAACACTTCTTAAGAAGGAAAGCATACGTCTTTCATCTGAGTGAAAACTGCATTCTATTCAGTTTTTAGTACTGTGTTGAATGGTTAGGCGATTCACTTGTAGGGAAGCATTTGTTCGCATTCTGTATACTCAATTCTTTAACAGCAAATCTCGTGTCTTGCGTTTGACAGAAGTTCCAGTGAAATCACCTTTAAAAGCCAACGTCAGTAAAAAGGCTTTGTAGAATCACTCTGTGAATGTCTTTGAAAACACTTCTTAAGAAGGAAAGCGTACGTCTTTCATCTGAGTGAAAACTGCATTCTATTCAGTTTTTAGTACTGTGTTGAATGGTTAGGCGATTCACTTGTAGGGAAGCGTTTGTTGGCATTCTGTATACTCAATTCTTTAACAGCAAATCTCGCGTCTTGCGTTTGACAGAAATTCCAGTGAAATCACGTTTAAAAGCCAAAGTCAGTAAAAAGCCTTTGTAGAATCACTCTGTGAATGTCTTTGAAAACACTTCTTAAGAAGGAAAGCATACGTCTTTCATCTGGGTGAAAACTGCATTCTATTCAGTTTTTAGTACTGTGTTGAATGGTTAGGCGATTCACTTGTAGGGAAGCGTTTGTTTGCATTCTGTATACACAATTCTTTAACATCAAATCGCGCATCTTGCATTTGACAGAAATTCCAGTGAAATCACGTTTAAAAGCCAACATCAGTAAAAAGGCTTTGTAGAATCACTCTGTGAATGTCTTTGAAAACACTTCTTAAGAAGGAAAGCATACGTCTTTCATGTGAGTGAAAACTGCATTCTATTCAGTTTTTAGTACTGTGTTGAATGGTTAGGCGATTCACTTGTAGGGAAGCGTTTGTTCGCATTCTGTATACTCAATTCTTTAACAGCAAATCTCGTGTCTTGCATTTGACAGAAATTCCAGTGAAATCACGTTTAAAAGCCAACGTCAGTAAAAAGGCTTTGTAGAATCACTCTGTGAATGTCTTTGAAAACACTTCTTAAGAAGGAAAGCATACGTCTTTCATGTGAGTGAAAACTGCATTCTATTCAGTTTTTAGTACTGTGTTGAATGGTTAGGCGATTCATTTGTAGGGAAGCTTTTGTTCGCATTCTGTATACTCAATTCTTTAACAGCAAATCTCGAGTCTTGCGTTTGACATAAATTCCAGTGAAATCATGTTTAAAAGCCAACGCCAGTAAAAAGGCTTTGTAGAATCACTCTGTGAATGTCTTTGAAAACACTTCTTAAGAAGGAAAGCATACGTCTTTCATCTGAGTGAAAACTGCATTCTATTCAGTTTTTAGTACTGTGTTGAATGGTTAGGCGATTCAATTGTAGGGATGCGTTTGTTCGCATTCTGTATACTCAATTCTTTAACAGCAAATCTCGCGTCTTGCATTTGACAGAAATTCCAGTGAAATAACGTTTAAAAGCCAACGCCAGTAAAAAGGCTTTGTAGAATCACTCTGTGAATGTCTTTGAAAACACTTCTTAAGAAGGAAAGCATATGTCTTTCATCAGAGTGAAAACTGCATTCTATTCAGTTTTTAGTACTGTGTTGAATGGTTAGGGGATTCACTTGTAGGGAAGCGTTTGTTTGCATTCTGTATACTCAATTCTTTAACATCAAATCGCGCATCTTGCATTTGACAGAAATTCCAGTGAAATCACGTTTAAAAGCCAACGTCAGTAAAAAGGCTTTGTAGAATCACTCTGTGAATGTCTTTGAAAACACTTCTTAAGAAGGAAAGCATACGTCTTTCATGTGAGTGAAAACTGCATTCTATTCAGTTTTTAGTACTGTGTTGAATGGTTAGGCGATTCACTTGTAGGGAAGCTTTTGTTCGCATTCTGTATACTCAATTCTTTAACAGCAAATCTCGAGTCTTGCTTTTGACAGAAATTCCAGTGTAATCACGTTTAAAAGCCAACGTCAGTAAAAAGCCTTTGTAGAATCACTCTATGAATGTCTTTGAAAACACTTCTTAAGAAGGAAAGCATACGTCTTTCATCTGAGTGTAAACTGCATTCTATTCAGATTTTAGTACTGTGTTGTATGGTAGGCGATTCACTTGTAGGGAAGCGTTTGTTCGCATTCTTTATACTCAAGTCTTTAACAGCAAATCTCGCGTCTTGCGTTTGACAGAAATTCCAGTGAAATCATGTTTAAAAGCCAACGCCAGTAAAAAGGCTTTGTAGAATCACTTTGTGAATGTCTTTGAAAACACTTCTTAAGAAGGAAAGCATAAGTCTTTCATCTGAGTGAAAACTGCATTCTATTCAGTTTTTAGTACTGTGTTGAATGGTTAGGCAATTCAATTGTAGGGATGCGTTTGTTCGCATTCTGTATACTCAATTCTTTAACAGCAAATCTCGCGTCTTGCATTTGACAGAAATTCCAGTGAAATAACGTTTAAAAGCCAACGCCAGTAAAAAGGCTTTGTAGAATCACTCTGTGAATGTCTTTGAAAACACTTCTTAAGAAGGAAAGCATATGTCTTTCATCAGAGTGAAAACTGCATTCTATTCAGTTTTTAGTACTGTGTTGAATGGTTAGGGGATTCACTTGTAGGGAAGCGTTTGTTTGCATTCTGTATACTCAATTCTTTAACATCAAATCGCGCATCTTGCATTTGACAGAAATTCCAGTGAAATCACGTTTAAAAGCCAACGTCAGTAAAAAGGCTTTGTAGAATCACTCTGTGAATGTCTTTGAAAACACTTCTTAAGAAGGAAAGCATACGTCTTTCATGTGAGTGAAAACTGCATTCTATTCAGTTTTTAGTACTGTGTTGAATGGTTAGGCGATTCACTTGTAGGGAAGCTTTTGTTCGCATTCTGTATACTCAATTCTTTAACAGCAAATCTCGAGTCTTGCTTTTGACAGAAATTCCAGTGTAATCACGTTTAAAAGCCAACGTCAGTAAAAAGCCTTTGTAGAATCACTCTATGAATGTCTTTGAAAACACTTCTTAAGAAGGAAAGCATACGTCTTTCATCTGAGTGTAAACTGCATTCTATTCAGATTTTAGTACTGTGTTGTATGGTAGGCGATTCACTTGTAGGGAAGCGTTTGTTCGCATTCTTTATACTCAAGTCTTTAACAGCAAATCTCGCGTCTTGCGTTTGACAGAAATTCCAGTGAAATCATGTTTAAAAGCCAACGCCAGTAAAAAGGCTTTGTAGAATCACTTTGTGAATGTCTTTGAAAACACTTCTTAAGAAGGAAAGCATAAGTCTTTCATCTGAGTGAAAACTGCATTCTATTCAGTTTTTAGTACTGTGTTGAATGGTTAGGCAATTCAATTGTAGGGATGCGTTTGTTCGCATTCTGTATACTCAATTCTTTAACAGCAAATCTCGCGTCTTGCATTTGACAGAAATTCCAGTGAAATAATGTTTAAAAGCCAACGCCAGTAAAAAGGCTTTGTAGAATCACTCTGTGAATGTCTTTGAAAACACTTCTTAAGAAGGAAAGCATAGGTCTTTCATCTGAGTGAAAACTGCATTCTATTCAGTTTTTAGTACTGTGTTGAATGGTTAGGCGATTCACTTGTAGGGAAGCATTTGTTTGCATTCTGTATACTCAATTCTTTAACATCAAATCGCGCATCTTGCATTTGACAGAAATTCCAGTGAAATCACGTTTAAAAGCCAACGTCAGTAAAAAGGCTTTGTAGAATCACTCTGTGAATGTCTTTGAAAACGCTTCTTAAGAAGGAAAGCATACGTCTTTCATGTGAGTGAAAACTGCATTCTATTCAGTTTTTAGTACTGTGTTGAATGGTTAGGCAATTCAATTGTAGGGATGCGTTTGTTTGCATTCTGTATACTCAATTCTTTAACAGCAAATCTCGCGTCTTGCATTTGACAGAAATTCCAGTGAAATAACGTTTAAAAGCCAACGCCAGTAAAAAGGCTTTGTAGAATCACTCTGTGAATGTCTTTGAAAACACTTCTTAAGAAGGAAAGCATATGTCTTTCATCTGAGTGAAAACTGCATTCTATTCAGTTTTTAGTACTGTGTTGAATGGTTAGGGGATTCACTTGTAGGGAAGCGTTTGTTTGCATTCTGTATACTCAATTCTTTAACATCAAATCGCGCATCTTGCATTTGACAGAAATTCCAGTGAAATCACGTTTAAAAGCCAACGTCAGTAAAAAGGCTTTGTAGAATCACTCTGTGAATGTCTTTGAAAACACTTCTTAAGAAGGAAAGCATACGTCTTTCATGTGAGTGAAAACTGCATTCTATTCAGTTTTTAGTACTGTGTTGAATGGTTAGGCGATTCACTTGTAGGGAAGCTTTTGTTCGCATTCTGTATACTCAATTCTTTAACAGCAAATCTCGAGTCTTGAGTTTGACAAAAATTCCAGTGAAATCACGTTTAAAAGCCAACGTCAGTAAAAAGGCTTTGTAGAATCACTCTGTGAATGTCTTTGAAAACACTTCTTAAGAAGGAAAGCATACGTCTTTCATGTGAGTGAAAACTGCATTCTATTCAGTTTTTAGTACTGTGTTGAATGGTTAGGCGATTCACTTGTAGGGAAGCTTTTGTTCGCATTCTGTATACTCAATTCTTTAACAGCAAATCTCGAGTCTTGCCTTTGACAGAAATTCCAGTGAAATCACGTTTAAAAGCCAACGTCAGTAAAAAGCCTTTGTAGAATCACTCTGTGAATGTCTTTGTAAACACTTCTTAAGAAGGAAAGCATACGTCTTTCATCTGAGTGTAAACTACATTCTATTCAGATTTTAGTACTGTGTTGTATGGTAGGCGATTCACTTGTAGGGAAGCGTTTGTTCGCATTCTTTATACTCAAGTCTTTAACAGCAAATCTCGCGTCTTGCGTTTGACAGAAATTCCAGTGAAATCATGTTTAAAAGCCAATGCCAGTAAAAAGGCTTTGTAGAATCACTCTGTGAATGTCTTTGAAAACACTTCTTAAGAAGGAAAGCATACGTCTTTCATCTGAGTGAAAACTGCATTCTATTCAGTTTTTAGTACTGTGTTGAATGGTTAGGCAATTCAATTGTAGGGATGCGTTTGTTCGCAATCTGTATACTCAATTCTTTAACAGCAAATCTCGCGTCTTGCATTTGACAGAAATTCCAGTGAAATAAAGTTTAAAAGCCAACGCCAGTAAAAAGGCTTTGTAGAATCACTCTGTGAATGTCTTTGAAAACACTTCTTAAGAAGGAAAGCATATGTCTTTCATCTGAGTGAAAACTGCATTCTATTCAGTTTTTAGTACTGTGTTGAATGGTTAGGGGATTCACTTGTAGGGAAGCGTTTGTTTGCATTCTGTATACTCAATTCTTTAACATCAAATCGCGCATCTTGCATTTGACAGAAATTCCAGTGAAATCACGTTTAAAAGCCAACGTCAGTAAAAAGGCTTTGTAGAATCAGTCTGTGAATGTCTTTGAAAACACTTCTTAAGAAGGAAAGCATACGTCTTTCATGTGAGTGAAAACTGCATTCTATTCAGTTTTTAGTACTGTGTTGAATGGTTAGGCGATTCACTTGTAGGGAAGCTTTTGTTCGCATTCTGTATACTCAATTCTTTAACAGCAAATCTCGAGTCTTGAGTTTGACAGAAATTCCAGTGAAATCACGTTTAAAAGCCAACGTCAGTAAAAAGCCTTTGTAGAATCACTCTGTGAATGTCTTTGAAAACACTTCTTAAGAAGGAAAGCATACGTCTTTCATCTGAGTGTAAACTGCATTCTATTCAGATTTTAGTACTGTGTTGTATGGTAGGCGATTCACTTGTAGGGAAGCGTTTGTTCGCATTCTTTATACTCAAGTCTTTAACAGCAAATCTCGCGTCTTGCGTTTGACAGAAATTCCAGTGAAATCATGTTTAAAAGCCAACGCCAGTAAAAAGGCTTTGTAGAATCACTCTGTGAATGTCTTTGAAAACACTTCTTAAGAAGGAAAGCATAAGTCTTTCATCTGAGTGAAAACTGCATTCTATTCAGTTTTTAGTACTGTGTTGAATGGTTAGGCAATTCAATTGTAGGGATGTGTTTGTTCGCATTCTATATACTCAATTCTTTAACAGCAAATCTCGCGTCTTGCATTTGACAGAAATTCCAGTGAAATAACGTTTAAAAGCCAACGCCAGTAAAAAGGCTTTGTAGAATCACTCTGTGAATGTCTTTGAAAACACTTCTTAAGAAGGAAAGCATAGGTCTTTCATCTGAGTGAAAACTGCATTCTATTCAGTTTTTAGTACTGTGTTGAATGGTTAGGCGATTCACTTGTAGGGAAGCGTTTGTTTGCATTCTGTATACTCAATTCTTTAACATCAAATCGCGCATCTTGCATTTGACAGAAATTCCAGTGAAATCACGTTTAAAAGCCAACGTCAGTAAAAAGGCTTTGTAGAATCACTCTGTGAATGTCTTTGAAAACACTTCTTAAGAAGGAAAGCATACGTCTTTCATGTGAGTGAAAACTGCATTCTATTCAGTTTTTAGTACTGTGTTGAATGGTTAGGCGATTCACTTGTAGGGAAGCTTTTGTTCGCATTCTGTATACTCAATTCTTTAACAGCAAATCTCGAGTCTTGCGTTTGACAGAAATTCCAGTGAAATCACGTTTAAAAGCCAACGTCAGTAAAAAGCCTTTGTAGAATCACTCTGTGAATGTCTTTGAAAACACTTCTTAAGACGCAAAGCATAAGTCTTTCATCTGAGTGAAAACTGCATTCTATTCAGTTTTTAGTACTGTGTTGAATGGTTAGGCGATTCACTTGTAGGGAAGCTTTTGTTCGCATTCTGTATACTCAATTCTTTAACAGCAAATCTCGCGTCTTGCGTTTGACAGAAATTCCAGTGAAATCATGTTTAAAAGCCAACGCCAGTAAAAAGGCTTTGTAGAATCACTCTGTGAATGTCTTTGAAAACACTTCTTAAGAAGGAAAGCATACGTCTCTCATCTGAGTGAAAACTGCATTCTATTCAGTTTTTAGTACTGTGTTGAATGGTTAGGCGATTCACTTGTAGGGAAGCTTTTGTTTGCATTCTGTATACTCAATTCTTTAATATCAAATCGCGCATCTTGCATTTGACAGAAATTCCAGTGAAATAACGTTTAAAAGCCAACGCCAGTAAAAAGGCTTTGTAGAATCACTCTGTGAATGTCTTTGAAAACACTTCTTAAGAAGGAAAGCATACGTCTTTCATCTGAGTGAAAACTGCATTCTATTCAGTTTTTAGTACTGTGTTGAATGGTTAGGCGATTCACTTGTAGGGAAGCGTTTGTTTGCATTCTGTATACTCAATTCTTTAACATCAAATCGCGCATTTGCATTTGACAGAAATTCCAGTGAAATCACGTTTAAAAGCCAAAGTCAGTAAAAAGGCTTTGTAGAATCACTCTGTGAATGTCTTTGAAAACACTTCTTAAGAAGGAAAGCATAAGTCATTCATGTGAGTGAAAACTGCATTCTATTCAATTTTTAGTACTGTGTTGAATGGTTAGGCGATTCACTTGTAGGGAAGCGTTTGTTAGCATTCTGTATACTCAATTCTTTAACAGCAAATCTCGAGTCTTGCGTTTGACAGAAATTCCAGTGAAATCATGTTTAAAAGCCAACGCCAGTAAAAAGGATTTGTAGAATCACTCTGTGAATGTCTTTGAAAACACTTCTTAAGAAGGAAAGCATACGTCTTTCATCTGGGTGAAAACTGCATTCTATTCAGTTTTTAGTACTGTGTTGAATGGTTAGGCGATTCAATTGTAGGGAAGCGTTTGTTTGCATTCTGTATACTCAATTCTTTAACATCAAATCGCGCATCTTGCATTTGACAGAAATTCCAGTGAAATCACGTTTAAAAGCCAACATCAGTAAAAAGGCTTTGTAGAATCACTCTGTGAATGTCTTTGAAAACACTTCTTAAGAAGGAAAGCATACGTCTTTCATGTGAGTGAAAACTGCATTCTATTCAGTTTTTAGTACTGTGTTGAATGGTTAGGCGATTCACTTGTAGGGAAGCGTTTGTTCGCATTCTGTATACTCAATTCTTTAACAGCAAATCTCGTGTCTTGCATTTGACAGAAATTCCAGTGAAATCACGTTTAAAAGCCAATGTCAGTAAAAAGGCTTTGTAGAATCACTCTGTGAATGTCTTTGAAAACACTTCTTAAGAAGGAAAGCATACGTCTTTCATGTGAGTGAAAACTGCATTCTATTCAGTTTTTAGTACTGTGTTGAATGGTTAGGCGATTCATTTGTAGGGAAGCTTTTGTTCGCATTCTGTATACTCAATTCTTTAACAGCAAATCTCGAGTCTTGCGTTTGACAGAAATTCCAGTGAAATCATGTTTATAAGCCAACGCCAGTAAAAAGGCTTTGTAGAATCACTCTGTGAATGTCTTTGAGAACACTTCTTAAGAAGGAAAGCATACGTCTTTCATCTGAGTGAAAACTGCATTCTATTCAGTTTTTAGTACTGTGTTGAATGGTTAGGCGATTCAATTGTAGGGATGCGTTTGTTCGCATTCTGTATACTCAATTCTTTAACAGCAAATCTCGCGTCTTGCATTTGACAGAAATTCCAGTGAAATAACGTTTAAAAGCCAACGCCAGTAAAAAGGCTTTGTAGAATCACTCTGTGAATGTCTTTGAAAACACTTCTTAAGAAGGAAAGCATATGTCTTTCATCTGAGTGAAAACTGCATTCTATTCAGTTTTTAGTACTGTGTTGAATGGTTAGGGGATTCACTTGTAGGGAAGCGTTTGTTTGCATTCTGTATACTCAATTCTTTAACATCAAATCGCGCATCTTGCGTTTGACAGAAATTCCAGTGAAATCACGTTTAAAAGCCAACGTCAGTAAAAAGCCTTTGTAGAATCACTCTATGAATGTCTTTGAAAACACTTCTTAAGAAGGAAAGCATACGTCTTTCATCTGAGTGTAAACTGCATTCTATTCAGATTTTAGTACTGTGTTGTATGGTAGGCGATTCACTTGTAGGGAAGCGTTTGTTCGCATTCTTTATACTCAAGTCTTTAACAGCAAATCTCGCGTCTTGCGTTTGACAGAAATTCCAGTGAAATCATGTTTAAAAGCCAACGCCAGTAAAAAGGCTTTGTAGAATCACTCTGTGAATGTCTTTGAAAACACTTCTTAAGAAGGAAAGCATAAGTCTTTCATCTGAGTGAAAACTGCATTCTATTCAGTTTTTAGTACTGTGTTGAATGGTTAGGCAATTCAATTGTAGGGATGCGTTTGTTCGCATTCTGTATACTCAATTCTTTAACAGCAAATCTCGCGTCTTGCATTTGACAGAAATTCCAGTGAAATAATGTTTAAAAGCCAACGCCAGTAAAAAGGCTTTGTAGAATCACTCTGTGAATGTCTTTGAAAACACTTCTTAAGAAGGAAAGCATAGGTCTTTCATCTGAGTGAAAACTGCATTCTATTCAGTTTTTAGTACTGTGTTGAATGGTTAGGCGATTCACTTGTAGGGAAGCGTTTGTTTGCATTCTGTATACTCAATTCTTTAACATCAAATCGCGCATCTTGCATTTGACAGAAATTCCAGTGAAATCACGTTTAAAAGCCAACGTCAGTAAAAAGGCTTTGTAGAATCACTCTGTGAATGTCTTTGAAAACACTTCTTAAGAAGGAAAGCATACGTCTTTCATGTGAGTGAAAACTGCATTCTATTCAGTTTTTAGTACTGTGTTGAATGGTTAGGCGATTCACTTGTAGGGAAGCTTTTGTTCGCATTCTGTATACTCAATTCTTTAACAGCAAATCTCGAGTCTTGCGTTTGACAGAAATTCCAGTGAAATCACGTTTAAAAGCCAACGTCAGTAAAAAGCCTTTGTAGAATCACTCTGTGAATGTCTTTGAAAACACTTCTTAAGACGCAAAGCATAAGTCTTTCATCTGAGTGAAAACTGCATTCTATTCAGTTTTTAGTACTGTGTTGAATGGTTAGGCGATTCACTTGTAGGGAAGCTTTTGTTCGCATTCTGTATACTCAATTCTTTAACAGCAAATCTCGCGTCTTGCGTTTGACAGAAATTCCAGTGAAATCATGTTTAAAAGCCAACGCCAGTAAAAAGGCTTTGTAGAATCACTCTGTGAATGTCTTTGAAAACACTTCTTAAGAAGGAAAGCATACGTCTCTCATCTGAGTGAAAACTGCATTCTATTCAGTTTTTAGTACTGTGTTGAATGGTTAGGCGATTCACTTGTAGGGAAGCTTTTGTTTGCATTCTGTATACTCAATTCTTTAATATCAAATCGCGCATCTTGCATTTGACAGAAATTCCAGTGAAATAACGTTTAAAAGCCAACGCCAGTAAAAAGGCTTTGTAGAATCACTCTGTGAATGTCTTTGAAAACACTTCTTAAGAAGGAAAGCATACGTCTTTCATCTGAGTGAAAACTGCATTCTATTCAGTTTTTAGTACTGTGTTGAATGGTTAGGCGATTCACTTGTAGGGAAGCGTTTGTTTGCATTCTGTATACTCAATTCTTTAACATCAAATCGCGCATTTGCATTTGACAGAAATTCCAGTGAAATCACGTTTAAAAGCCAACGTCAGTAAAAAGGCTTTGTAGAATCACTCTGTGAATGTCTTTGAAAACACTTCTTAAGAAGGAAAGCATAAGTCATTCATGTGAGTGAAAACTGCATTCTATTCAGTATTTAGTACTGTGTTGAATGGTTAGGCGATTCACTTGTAGGGAAGCGTTTGTTAGCATTCTGTATACTCAATTCTTTAACAGCAAATCTCGAGTCTTGCGTTTGACAGAAATTCCAGTGAAATCATGTTTAAAAGCCAACGCCAGTAAAAAGGATTTGTAGAATCACTCTGTGAATGTCTTTGAAAACACTTCTTAAGAAGGAAAGCATACGTCTTTCATCTGGGTGAAAACTGCATTCTATTCAGTTTTTAGTACTGTGTTGAATGGTTAGGCGATTCAATTGTAGGGAAGCGTTTGTTTGCATTCTGTATACTCAATTCTTTAACATCAAATCGCGCATCTTGCATTTGACAGAAATTCCAGTGAAATCACGTTTAAAAGCCAACATCAGTAAAAAGGCTTTGTAGAATCACTCTGTGAATGTCTTTGAAAACACTTCTTAAGAAGGAAAGCATACGTCTTTCATGTGAGTGAAAACTGCATTCTATTCAGTTTTTAGTACTGTGTTGAATGGTTAGGCGATTCACTTGTAGGGAAGCGTTTGTTCGCATTCTGTATACTCAATTCTTTAACAGCAAATCTCGTGTCTTGCATTTGACAGAAATTCCAGTGAAATCACGTTTAAAAGCCAACGTCAGTAAAAAGGCTTTGTAGAATCACTCTGTGAATGTCTTTGAAAACACTTCTTAAGAAGGAAAGCATACGTCTTTCATGTGAGTGAAAACTGCATTCTATTCAGTTTTTAGTACTGTGTTGAATGGTTAGGCGATTCATTTGTAGGGAAGCTTTTTTTCGCATTCTGTATACTCAATTCTTTAACAGCAAATCTTGAGTCTTGCGTTTGACAGAAATTCCAGTGAAATCACGTTTAAAAGCCAAAGTCAGTAAAAAGCCTTTGTAGAATCACTCTGTGAATGTCTTTGAAAACACTTCTTAAGAAGGAAAGCATACGTCTTTCATCTGGGTGAAAACTGCATTCTATTCAGTTTTTAGTACTGTGTTGAATGGTTAGGCGATTCAATTGTAGGGAAGCGTTTGTTTGCATTCTGTATACTCAATTCTTTAACATCAAATCGCGCATCTTGCATTTGACAGAAATTCCAGTGAAATCACGTTTAAAAGCCAACATCAGTAAAAAGGCTTTGTAGAATCACTCTGTGAATGTCTTTGAAAACACTTCTTAAGAAGGAAAGCATACGTCTTTCATGTGAGTGAAAACTGCATTCTATTCAGTTTTTAGTACTGTGTTGAATGGTTAGGCGATTCACTTGTAGGGAAGCGTTTGTTCGCATTCTGTATACTCAATTCTTTAACAGCAAATCTCGTGTCTTGCATTTGACAGAAATTCCAGTGAAATCACGTTTAAAAGCCAACTTCAGTAAAAAGGCTTTGTAGAATCACTCTGTGAATGTCTTTGAAAACACTTCTTAAGAAGGAAAGCATACGTCTTTCATGTGAGTGAAAACTGCATTCTATTCAGTTTTTAGTACTGTGTTGAATGGTTAGGCGATTCATTTGTAGGGAAGCTTTTGTTCGCATTCTGTATACTCAATTCTTTAACAGCAAATCTCAAGTCTTGCGTTTGACAGAAATTCCAGTGAAATCATGTTTATAAGCCAACGCCAGTAAAAAGGCTTTGTAGAATCACTCTGTGAATGTCTTTGAGAACACTTCTTAAGAAGGAAAGCATACGTCTTTCATCTGAGTGAAAACTGCATTCTATTCAGTTTTTAGTACTGTGTTGAATGGTTAGGCGATTCAATTGTAGGGATGCGTTTGTTCGCATTCTGTATACTCAATTCTTTAACAGCAAATCTCGCGTCTTGCATTTGACAGAAATTCCAGTGAAATAACGTTTAAAAGCCAACGCCAGTAAAAAGGCTTTGTAGAATCACTCTGTGAATGTCTTTGAAAACACTTCTTAAGACGCAAAGCATAAGTCTTTCATCTGAGTGAAAACTGCATTCTATTCAGTTTTTAGTACTGTGTTGAATGGTTAGGCGATTCACTTGTAGGGAAGCTTTTGTTCGCATTCTGTATACTCAATTCTTTAACAGCAAATCTCGCGTCTTGCGTTTGACAGAAATTCCAGTGAAATCATGTTTAAAAGCCAACGCCAGTAAAAAGGCTTTGTAGAATCACTCTGTGAATGTCTTTGAAAACACTTCTTAAGAAGGAAAGCATACGTCTCTCATCTGAGTGAAAACTGCATTCTATTCAGTTTTTAGTACTGTGTTGAATGGTTAGGCGATTCACTTGTAGGGAAGCTTTTGTTTGCATTCTGTATACTCAATTCTTTAATATCAAATCGCGCATCTTGCATTTGACAGAAATTCCAGTGAAATAACGTTTAAAAGCCAACGCCAGTAAAAAGGCTTTGTAGAATCACTCTGTGAATGTCTTTGAAAACACTTCTTAAGAAGGAAAGCATACGTCTTTCATCTGAGTGAAAACTGCATTCTATTCAGTTTTTAGTACTGTGTTGAATGGTTAGGCGATTCACTTGTAGGGAAGCGTTTGTTTGCATTCTGTATACTCAATTCTTTAACATCAAATCGCGCATTTGCATTTGACAGAAATTCCAGTGAAATCACGTTTAAAAGCCAAAGTCAGTAAAAAGGCTTTGTAGAATCACTCTGTGAATGTCTTTGAAAACACTTCTTAAGAAGGAAAGCATAAGTCATTCATGTGAGTGAAAACTGCATTCTATTCAGTTTTTAGTACTGTGTTGAATGGTTAGGCGATTCACTTGTAGGGAAGCGTTTGTTCGCATTCTGTATACTCAATTCTTTAACAGCAAATCTCGTGTCTTGCATTTGACAGAAATTCCAGTGAAATCACGTTTAAAAGCCAATGTCAGTAAAAAGGCTTTGTAGAATCACTCTGTGAAAGTCTTTGAAAACACTTCTTAAGAAGGAAAGCATACGTCTTTCATCTGAGTGAAAACTGCATTCTATTCAGTTTTTAGTACTGTGTTGAATGGTTAGGCGATTCAATTGTAGGGATGCGTTTGTTCGCATTCTGTATACTCAATTCTTTAACAGCAAATCTCGCGTCTTGCATTTGACAGAAATTCCAGTGAAATAACGTTTAAAAGCCAACGCCAGTAAAAAGGCTTTGTAGAATCACTCTGTGAATGTCTTTGAAAACACTTCTTAAGAAGGAAAGCATATGTCTTTCATCTGAGTGAAAACTGCATTCTATTCAGTTTTTAGTACTGTGTTGAATGGTTAGGGGATTCACTTGTAGGGAAGCGTTTGTTTGCATTCTGTATACTCAATTCTTTAACATCAAATCGCGCATCTTGCATTTGACAGAAATTCCAGTGAAATCACGTTTAAAAGCCAACGTCAGTAAAAAGGCTTTGTAGAATCAGTCTGTGAATGTCTTTGAAAACACTTCTTAAGAAGGAAAGCATACGTCTTTCATGTGAGTGAAAACTGCATTCTATTCAGTTTTTAGTACTGTGTTGAATGGTTAGGCGATTCACTTGTAGGGAAGCTTTTGTTCGCGTTCTGTATACTCAATTCTTTAACAGCAAATCTCGAGTCTTGCGTTTGACAGAAATTCCAGTGAAATCACGTTTAAAAGCCAACGTCAGTAAAAAGCCTTTGTAGAATCACTCTATGAATGTCTTTGAAAACACTTCTTAAGAAGGAAAGCATACGTCTTTCATCTGAGTGTAAACTGCATTCTATTCAGATTTTAGTACTGTGTTGTATGGTAGGCGATTCACTTGTAGGGAAGCGTTTGTTCGCATTCTTTATACTCAAGTCTTTAACAGCAAATCTCGCGTCTTGCGTTTGACAGAAATTCCAGTGAAATCATGTTTAAAAGCCAACGCCAGTAAAAAGGCTTTGTAGAATCACTCTGTGAATGTCTTTGAAAACACTTCTTAAGAAGGAAAGCATAAGTCTTTCATCTGAGTGAAAACTGCATTCTATTCAGTTTTTAGTACTGTGTTGAATGGTTAGGCAATTCAATTGTAGGGATGCGTTTGTTCGCATTCTGTATACTCAATTCTTTAACAGCAAATCTCGCGTCTTGCATTTGACAGAAATTCCAGTGAAATAATGTTTAAAAGCCAACGCCAGTAAAAAGGCTTTGTAGAATCACTCTGTGAATGTCTTTGAAAACACTTCTTAAGAAGGAAAGCATAGGTCTTTCATCTGAGTGAAAACTGCATTCTATTCAGTTTTTAGTACTGTGTTGAATGGTTAGGCGATTCACTTGTAGGGAAGCGTTTGTTTGCATTCTGTATACTCAATTCTTTAACATCAAATCGCGCATCTTGCATTTGACAGAAATTCCAGTGAAATCACGTTTAAAAGCCAACGTCAGTAAAAAGGCTTTGTAGAATCACTCTGTGAATGTCTTTGAAAACACTTCTTAAGAAGGAAAGCATAAGTCATTCATGTGAGTGAAAACTGCATTCTATTCAGTATTTAGTACTGTGTTGAATGGTTAGGCGATTCACTTGTAGGGAAGCGTTTGTTAGCATTCTGTATACTCAATTCTTTAACAGCAAATCTCGAGTCTTGCGTTTGACAGAAATTCCAGTGAAATCATGTTTAAAAGCCAACGCCAGTAAAAAGGATTTGTAGAATCACTCTGTGAATGTCTTTGAAAACACTTCTTAAGAAGGAAAGCATACGTCTTTCATCTGGGTGAAAACTGCATTCTATTCAGTTTTTAGTACTGTGTTGAATGGTTAGGCGATTCAATTGTAGGGAAGCGTTTGTTTGCATTCTGTATACTCAATTCTTTAACATCAAATCGCGCATCTTGCATTTGACAGAAATTCCAGTGAAATCACGTTTAAAAGCCAACATCAGTAAAAAGGCTTTGTAGAATCACTCTGTGAATGTCTTTGAAAACACTTCTTAAGAAGGAAAGCATACGTCTTTCATGTGAGTGAAAACTGCATTCTATTCAGTTTTTAGTACTGTGTTGAATGGTTAGGCGATTCACTTGTAGGGAAGCGTTTGTTCGCATTCTGTATACTCAATTCTTTAACAGCAAATCTCGTGTCTTGCATTTGACAGAAATTCCAGTGAAATCACGTTTAAAAGCCAACGTCAGTAAAAAGGCTTTGTAGAATCACTCTGTGAATGTCTTTGAAAACACTTCTTAAGAAGGAAAGCATACGTCTTTCATGTGAGTGAAAACTGCATTCTATTCAGTTTTTAGTACTGTGTTGAATGGTTAGGCGATTCATTTGTAGGGAAGCTTTTTTTCGCATTCTGTATACTCAATTCTTTAACAGCAAATCTTGAGTCTTGCGTTTGACAGAAATTCCAGTGAAATCACGTTTAAAAGCCAAAGTCAGTAAAAAGCCTTTGTAGAATCACTCTGTGAATGTCTTTGAAAACACTTCTTAAGAAGGAAAGCATACGTCTTTCATCTGGGTGAAAACTGCATTCTATTCAGTTTTTAGTACTGTGTTGAATGGTTAGGCGATTCAATTGTAGGGAAGCGTTTGTTTGCATTCTGTATACTCAATTCTTTAACATCAAATCGCGCATCTTGCATTTGACAGAAATTCCAGTGAAATCACGTTTAAAAGCCAACATCAGTAAAAAGGCTTTGTAGAATCACTCTGTGAATGTCTTTGAAAACACTTCTTAAGAAGGAAAGCATACGTCTTTCATGTGAGTGAAAACTGCATTCTATTCAGTTTTTAGTACTGTGTTGAATGGTTAGGCGATTCACTTGTAGGGAAGCGTTTGTTCGCATTCTGTATACTCAATTCTTTAACAGCAAATCTCGTGTCTTGCATTTGACAGAAATTCCAGTGAAATCACGTTTAAAAGCCAACTTCAGTAAAAAGGCTTTGTAGAATCACTCTGTGAATGTCTTTGAAAACACTTCTTAAGAAGGAAAGCATACGTCTTTCATGTGAGTGAAAACTGCATTCTATTCAGTTTTTAGTACTGTGTTGAATGGTTAGGCGATTCATTTGTAGGGAAGCTTTTGTTCGCATTCTGTATACTCAATTCTTTAACAGCAAATCTCAAGTCTTGCGTTTGACAGAAATTCCAGTGAAATCATGTTTATAAGCCAACGCCAGTAAAAAGGCTTTGTAGAATCACTCTGTGAATGTCTTTGAGAACACTTCTTAAGAAGGAAAGCATACGTCTTTCATGTGAGTGAAAACTGCATTCTATTCAGTTTTTAGTACTGTGTTGAATGGTTAGGCGATTCAATTGTAGGGATGCGTTTGTTCGCATTCTGTATACTCAATTCTTTAACAGCAAATCTCGCGTCTTGCATTTGACAGAAATTCCAGTGAAATAACGTTTAAAAGCCAACGCCAGTAAAAAGGCTTTGTAGAATCACTCTGTGAATGTCTTTGAAAACACTTCTTAAGAAGGAAAGCATATGTCTTTCATCTGAGTGAAAACTGCATTCTATTCAGTTTTTAGTACTGTGTTGAATGGTTAGGGGATTCACTTGTAGGGAAGCGTTTGTTTGCATTCTGTATACTCAATTCTTTAACATCAAATCGCGCATCTTGCATTTGACAGAAATTCCAGTGAAATCACGTTTAAAAGCCAACGTCAGTAAAAAGGCTTTGTAGAATCAGTCTGTGAATGTCTTTGAAAACACTTCTTAAGAAGGAAAGCATAAGTCTTTCATCTGAGTGAAAACTGCATTCTATTCAGTTTTTAGTACTGTGTTGAATGGTTAGGCAATTCAATTGTAGGGATGCGTTTGTTCGCATTCTGTATACTCAATTCTTTAACAGCAAATCTCGCGTCTTGCATTTGACAGAAATTCCAGTGAAATAACGTTTAAAAGCCAACGCCAGTAAAAAGGCTTTGTAGAATCACTCTGTGAATGTCTTTGAAAACACTTCTTAAGAAGGAAAGCATACGTCTTTCATCTGAGTGTAAACTGCATTCTATTCAGATTTTAGTACTGTGTTGTATGGTAGGCGATTCACTTGTAGGGAAGCTTTTGTTCGCATTCTGTATACTCAATTCTTTAACAGCAAATCTCGAGTCTTGCTTTTGACAGAAATTCCAGTGAAATCACGTTTAAAAGCCAACGTCAGTAAAAAGCCTTTGTAGAATCACTCTATGAAAGTCTTTGAAAACACTTCTTAAGAAGGAAAGCATACGTCTTTCATCTGAGTGTAAACTGCATTCTATTCAGATTTTAGTACTGTGTTGTATGGTAGGCGATTCACTTGTAGGGAAGCGTTTGTTCGCATTCTTTATACTCAAGTCTTTAACAGCAAATCTCGCGTCTTGCGTTTGACAGAAATTCCAGTGAAATCATGTTTAAAAGCCAACGCCAGTAAAAAGGCTTTGTAGAATCACTCTCTGAATGTCTTTGAAAACACTTCTTAAGAAGGAAAGCATAAGTCTTTCATCTGAGTGAAAACTGCATTCTATTCAGTTTTTAGTACTGTGTTGAATGGTTAGGCGATTCACTTGTAGGGAAGCGTTTGTTTGCATTCTGTATACTCAATTCTTTAACATCAAATCGCGCATCTTGCATTTGACAGAAATTCCAGTGAAATCACGTTTAAAAGCCAACGTCAGTAAAAAGGCTTTGTAGAATCACTCTGTGAATGTCTTTGAAAACACTTCTTAAGAAGGAAAGCATACGTCATTCATGTGAGTGAAAACTGCATTCTATTCAGTTTTTAGTACTGTGTTGAATGGTTAGGCGATTCACTTGTAGGGAAGCTTTTGTTCGCATTCTGTATACTCAATTCTTTAACAGCAAATCTCGAGTCTTGCGTTTGACAGAAATTCCAGTGAAATCACGTTTAAAAGCCAACGTCAGTAAAAAGCCTTTGTAGAATCACTCTGTGAATGTCTTTGAAAACACTTCTTAAGACGCAAAGCATAAGTCTTTCATCTGAGTGAAAACTGCATTCTATTCAGTTTTTAGTACTGTGTTGAATGGTTAGGCGATTCACTTGTAGGGAAGCTTTTGTTCGCATTCTGTATACTCAATTCTTTAACAGCAAATCTCGCGTCTTGCGTTTGACAGAAATTCCAGTGAAATCATGTTTAAAAGCCAACGCCAGTAAAAAGGCTTTGTAGAATCACTCTGTGAATGTCTTTGAAAACACTTCTTAAGAAGGAAAGCATACGTCTTTCATCTGAGTGAAAACTGCATTCTATTCAGTTTTTAGTACTGTGTTGAATGGTTAGGCGATTCAATTGTAGGGATGCGTTTGTTCGCATTCTGTATACTCAATTCTTTAACAGCAAATCTCGCGTCTTGCATTTGACAGAAATTCCAGTGAAATAACGTTTAAAAGCCAACGCCAGTAAAAAGGCTTTGTAGAATCACTCTGTGAATGTCTTTGAAAACACTTCTTAAGAAGGAAAGCATACTTCTTAAATCTGAGTGAAATCTGCATTCTATTCAGTTTTTAGTACTGTGTTGAATGGTTAGGCGATTCACTTGTAGGGAAGCGTTTGTTTGCATTCTGTATACTCAATTCTTTAATATCAAATCGCGCATCTTGCATTTGACAGAAATTCCAGTGAAATCACGTTTAAAAGCCAACTTCAGTAAAAAGGCTTTGTAGAATCACTCTGTGAATGTCTTTGAAAACACTTCTTAAGAAGGAAAGCATATGTCTTTCATCTGAGTGAAAACTGCATTCTATTCAGTTTTTAGTACTGTGTTGAATGGTTAGGCGATTCACTTGTAGGGAAGCTTTTGTTCGCATTCTGTATACTCAATTCTTTAACAGCAAATCTCAAGTCTTGCGTTTGACAGAAATTCCAGTGAAATCATGTTTAAAAGCCAACGCCAGTAAAAAGGCTTTGTAGATTCACTCTGTGAATGTCTTTGAAAACACTTCTTAAGAAGGAAAGCATACGTCTCTCATCTGAGTGAAAACTGCATTCTATTCAGTTTTTAGTACTGTGTTGAATGGTTAGGCGATTCACTTGTAGGGAAGCTTTTGTTTGCATTCTGTATACTCAATTCTTTAATATCAAATCGCGCATCTTGCATTTGACAGAAATTCCAGTGAAATAACGTTTAAAAGCCAACGCCAGTAAAAAGGCTTTGTAGAATCACTCTGTGAATGTCTTTGAAAACACTTCTTAAGAAGGAAAGCATACGTCTTTCATCTGAGTGAAAACTGCATTCTATTCAGTTTTTAGTACTGTGTTGAATGGTTAGGCGATTCACTTGTAGGGAAGCGTTTGTTTGCATTCTGTATACTCAATTCTTTAACATCAAATCGCGCATTTGCATTTGACAGAAATTCCAGTGAAATCACGTTTAAAAGCCAACGTCAGTAAAAAGGCTTTGTAGAATCACTCTGTGAATGTCTTTGAAAACACTTCTTAAGAAGGAAAGCATAAGTCATTCATGTGAGTGAAAACTGCATTCTATTCAGTATTTAGTACTGTGTTGAATGGTTAGGCGATTCACTTGTAGGGAAGCGTTTGTTAGCATTCTGTATACTCAATTCTTTAACAGCAAATCTCGAGTCTTGCGTTTGACAGAAATTCCAGTGAAATCATGTTTAAAAGCCAACGCCAGTAAAAAGGATTTGTAGAATCACTCTGTGAATGTCTTTGAAAACACTTCTTAAGAAGGAAAGCATACGTCTTTCATCTGGGTGAAAACTGCATTCTATTCAGTTTTTAGTACTGTGTTGAATGGTTAGGCGATTCAATTGTAGGGAAGCGTTTGTTTGCATTCTGTATACTCAATTCTTTAACATCAAATCGCGCATCTTGCATTTGACAGAAATTCCAGTGAAATCACGTTTAAAAGCCAACATCAGTAAAAAGGCTTTGTAGAATCACTCTGTGAATGTCTTTGAAAACACTTCTTAAGAAGGAAAGCATACGTCTTTCATGTGAGTGAAAACTGCATTCTATTCAGTTTTTAGTACTGTGTTGAATGGTTAGGCGATTCACTTGTAGGGAAGCGTTTGTTCGCATTCTGTATACTCAATTCTTTAACAGCAAATCTCGTGTCTTGCATTTGACAGAAATTCCAGTGAAATCACGTTTAAAAGCCAATGTCAGTAAAAAGGCTTTGTAGAATCACTCTGTGAATGTCTTTGAAAACACTTCTTAAGAAGGAAAGCATACGTCTTTCATGTGAGTGAAAACTGCATTCTATTCAGTTTTTAGTACTGTGTTGAATGGTTAGGCGATTCATTTGTAGGGAAGCTTTTTTTCGCATTCTGTATACTCAATTCTTTAACAGCAAATCTCGAGTCTTGCGTTTGACAGAAATTCCAGTGAAATCACGTTTAAAAGCCAAAGTCAGTAAAAAGCCTTTGTAGAATCACTCTGTGAATGTCTTTGAAAACACTTCTTAAGAAGGAAAGCATACGTCTTTCATCTGGGTGAAAACTGCATTCTATTCAGTTTTTAGTACTGTGTTGAATGGTTAGGCGATTCAATTGTAGGGAAGCGTTTGTTTGCATTCTGTATACTCAATTCTTTAACATCAAATCGCGCATCTTGCATTTGACAGAAATTCCAGTGAAATCACGTTTAAAAGCCAACATCAGTAAAAAGGCTTTGTAGAATCACTCTGTGAATGTCTTTGAAAACACTTCTTAAGAAGGAAAGCATACGTCTTTCATGTGAGTGAAAACTGCATTCTATTCAGTTTTTAGTACTGTGTTGAATGGTTAGGCGATTCACTTGTAGGGAAGCGTTTGTTCGCATTCTGTATACTCAATTCTTTAACAGCAAATCTCGTGTCTTGCATTTGACAGAAATTCCAGTGAAATCACGTTTAAAAGCCAACTTCAGTAAAAAGGCTTTGTAGAATCACTCTGTGAATGTCTTTGAAAACACTTCTTAAGAAGGAAAGCATACGTCTTTCATGTGAGTGAAAACTGCATTCTATTCAGTTTTTAGTACTGTGTTGAATGGTTAGGCGATTCATTTGTAGGGAAGCTTTTGTTCGCATTCTGTATACTCAATTCTTTAACAGCAAATCTCAAGTCTTGCGTTTGACAGAAATTCCAGTGAAATCATGTTTATAAGCCAACGCCAGTAAAAAGGCTTTGTAGAATCACTCTGTGAATGTCTTTGAGAACACTTCTTAAGAAGGAAAGCATACGTCTTTCATCTGAGTGAAAACTGCATTCTATTCAGTTTTTAGTACTGTGTTGAATGGTTAGGCGATTCAATTGTAGGGATGTGTTTGTTCGCATTCTGTATACTCAATTCTTTAACAGCAAATCTCGCGTCTTGCATTTGACAGAAATTCCAGTGAAATAACGTTTAAAAGCCAACGCCAGTAAAAAGGCTTTGTAGAATCACTCTGTGAATGTCTTTGAAAACACTTCTTAAGAAGGAAAGCATATGTCTTTCATCTGAGTGAAAACTGCATTCTATTCAGTTTTTAGTACTGTGTTGAATGGTTAGGGGATTCACTTGTAGGGAAGCGTTTGTTTGCATTCTGTATACTCAATTCTTTAACATCAAATCGCGCATCTTGCATTTGACAGAAATTCCAGTGAAATCACGTTTAAAAGCCAACGTCAGTAAAAAGGCTTTGTAGAATCAGTCTGTGAATGTCTTTGAAAACACTTCTTAAGAAGGAAAGCATAAGTCTTTCATCTGAGTGAAAACTGCATTCTATTCAGTTTTTAGTACTGTGTTGAATGGTTAGGCAATTCAATTGTAGGGATGCGTTTGTTCGCATTCTGTATACTCAATTCTTTAACAGCAAATCTCGCGTCTTGCATTTGACAGAAATTCCAGTGAAATAACGTTTAAAAGCCAACGCCAGTAAAAAGGCTTTGTAGAATCACTCTGTGAATGTCTTTGAAAACACTTCTTAAGAAGGAAAGCATACGTCTTTCATCTGAGTGTAAACTGCATTCTATTCAGATTTTAGTACTGTGTTGTATGGTAGGCGATTCACTTGTAGGGAAGCTTTTGTTCGCATTCTGTATACTCAATTCTTTAACAGCAAATCTCGAGTCTTGCTTTTGACAGAAATTCCAGTGAAATCACGTTTAAAAGCCAACGTCAGTAAAAAGCCTTTGTAGAATCACTCTATGAAAGTCTTTGAAAACACTTCTTAAGAAGGAAAGCATACGTCTTTCATCTGAGTGTAAACTGCATTCTATTCAGATTTTAGTACTGTGTTGTATGGTAGGCGATTCACTTGTAGGGAAGCGTTTGTTCGCATTCTTTATACTCAAGTCTTTAACAGCAAATCTCGCGTCTTGCGTTTGACAGAAATTCCAGTGAAATCATGTTTAAAAGCCAACGCCAGTAAAAAGGCTTTGTAGAATCACTCTGTGAATGTCTTTGAAAACACTTCTTAAGAAGGAAAGCATAAGTCTTTCATCTGAGTGAAAACTGCATTCTATTCAGTTTTTAGTACTGTGTTGAATGGTTAGGCGATTCACTTGTAGGGAAGCGTTTGTTTGCATTCTGTATACTCAATTCTTTAACATCAAATCGCGCATCTTGCATTTGACAGAAATTCCAGTGAAATCACGTTTAAAAGCCAACGTCAGTAAAAAGGCTTTGTAGAATCACTCTGTGAATGTCTTTGAAAACACTTCTTAAGAAGGAAAGCATACGTCATTCATGTGAGTGAAAACTGCATTCTATTCAGTTTTTAGTACTGTGTTGAATGGTTAGGCGATTCACTTGTAGGGAAGCTTTTGTTCGCATTCTGTATACTCAATTCTTTAACAGCAAATCTCGAGTCTTGCGTTTGACAGAAATTCCAGTGAAATCACGTTTAAAAGCCAACGTCAGTAAAAAGCCTTTGTAGAATCACTCTGTGAATGTCTTTGAAAACACTTCTTAAGACGCAAAGCATAAGTCTTTCATCTGAGTGAAAACTGCATTCTATTCAGTTTTTAGTACTGTGTTGAATGGTTAGGCGATTCACTTGTAGGGAAGCTTTTGTTCGCATTCTGTATACTCAATTCTTTAACAGCAAATCTCGCGTCTTGCGTTTGACAGAAATTCCAGTGAAATCATGTTTAAAAGCCAACGCCAGTAAAAAGGCTTTGTAGAATCACTCTGTGAATGTCTTTGAAAACACTTCTTAAGAAGGAAAGCATACGTCTTTCATCTGAGTGAAAACTGCATTCTATTCAGTTTTTAGTACTGTGTTGAATGGTTAGGCGATTCAATTGTAGGGATGCGTTTGTTCGCATTCTGTATACTCAATTCTTTAACAGCAAATCTCGCGTCTTGCATTTGACAGAAATTCCAGTGAAATAACGTTTAAAAGCCAACGCCAGTAAAAAGGCTTTGTAGAATCACTCTGTGAATGTCTTTGAAAACACTTCTTAAGAAGGAAAGCATACTTCTTAAATCTGAGTGAAATCTGCATTCTATTCAGTTTTTAGTACTGTGTTGAATGGTTAGGCGATTCACTTGTAGGGAAGCGTTTGTTTGCATTCTGTATACTCAATTCTTTAATATCAAATCGCGCATCTTGCATTTGACAGAAATTCCAGTGAAATCACGTTTAAAAGCCAACTTCAGTAAAAAGGCTTTGTAGAATCACTCTGTGAATGTCTTTGAAAACACTTCTTAAGAAGGAAAGCATATGTCTTTCATCTGAGTGAAAACTGCATTCTATTCAGTTTTTAGTACTGTGTTGAATGGTTAGGCGATTCACTTGTAGGGAAGCATTTGTTTGCATTCTGTATACTCAATTCTTTAACATCAAATCGCGCATCTTGCATTTGACAGAAATTCCAGTGAAATCACGTTTAAAAGCCAACGTCAGTAAAAAGGCTTTGTAGAATCACTCTGTGAATGTCTTTGAAAACACTTCTTAAGAAGGAAAGCATACGTCTTTCATGTGAGTGAAAACTGCATTCTATTCAGTTTTTAGTACTGTGTTGAATGGTTAGGCGATTCACTTGTAGGGAAGCTTTTGTTCGCATTCTGTATACTCAATTCTTTAACAGCAAATCTCGAGTCTTGCGTTTGACAGAAATTCCAGTGAAATCACGTTTAAAAGCCAACGTCAGTAAAAAGCCTTTGTAGAATCACTCTGTGAATGTCTTTGAAAACACTTCTTAAGAAGGAAAGCATAAGTCTTTCATCTGAGTGAAAACTTCATTCTATTCAGTTTTTAGTACTGTGTTGAATGGTTAGGCGATTCACTTGTAGGGAAGCTTTTGTTCGCATTCTGTATACTCAATTCTTTAACAGCAAATCTCGCGTCTTGCGTTTGACAGAAATTCCAGTGAAATCATGTTTAAAAGCCAACGCCAGTAAAAAGGCTTTGTAGAATCACTCTGTGAATGTCTTTGAAAACACTTCTTAAGAAGGAAAGCATACGTCTTTCATCTGAGTGAAAACTGCATTCTATTCAGTTTTTAGTACTGTGTTGAATGGTTAGGCGATTCAATTGTAGGGATGCGTTTGTTCGCATTCTGTATACTCAATTCTTTAACAGCAAATCTCGCGTCTTGCATTTGACAGAAATTCCAGTGAAATAAAGTTTAAAAGCCAACGCCAGTAAAAAGGCTTTGTAGAATCACTCTGTGAATGTCTTTGAAAACACTTCTTAAGAAGGAAAGCATATGTCTTTCATCTGAGTGAAAACTGCATTCTATTCAGTTTTTAGTACTGTGTTGAATGGTTAGGGGATTCACTTGTAGGGAAGCGTTTGTTTGCATTCTGTATACTCAATTCTTTAACATCAAATCGCGCATCTTGCATTTGACAGAAATTCCAGTGAAATCACGTTTAAAAGCCAACGTCAGTAAAAAGGCTTTGTAGAATCAGTCTGTCAATGTCTTTGAAAACACTTCTTAAGAAGGAAAGCATACGTCTTTCATGTGAGTGAAAACTGCATTCTATTCAGTTTTTAGTACTGTGTTGAATGGTTAGGCGATTCACTTGTAGGGAAGCTTTTGTTCGCATTCTGTATACTCAATTCTTTAACAGCAAATCTCGAGTCTTGCGTTTGACAGAAATTCCAGTGAAATCACGTTTAAAAGCCAACGTCAGTAAAAAGCCTTTGTAGAATCACTCTATGAATGTCTTTGAAAACACTTCTTAAGAAGGAAAGCATACGTCTTTCATCTGAGTGTAAATTGCATTCTATTCAGATTTTAGTACTGTGTTGTATGGTAGGCGATTCACTTGTAGGGAAGCGTTTGTTCGCATTCTTTATACTCAAGTCTTTAACAGCAAATCTCGCGTCTTGCGTTTGACAGAAATTCCAGTGAAATCATGTTTAAAAGCCAACGCCAGTAAAAAGGCTTTGTAGAATCACTCTGTGAATGTCTTTGAAAACACTTCTTAAGAAGGAAAGCATAAGTCTTTCATCTGAGTGAAAACTGCATTCTATACAGTTTTTAGTACTGTGTTGAATGGTTAGGCGATTCAAATGTAGGGATGCGTTTGTTCGCATTCTGTATACTCAATTCTTTAACAGCAAATCTCGCGTCTTGCATTTGACAGAAATTCCAGTGAAATAACGTTTAAAAGCCAACGCCAGTAAAAAGGCTTTGTAGAATCACTCTGTGAATGTCTTTGAAAACACTTCTTAAGAAGGAAAGCATAGGTCTTTCATCTGAGTGAAAACTGCATTCTATTCAGTTTTTAGTACTGTGTTGAATGGTTAGGCGATTCACTTGTAGGGAAGCGTTTGTTTGCATTCTGTATACTCAATTCTTTAACATCAAATCGCGCATCTTGCATTTGACAGAAATTCCAGTGAAATCACGTTTAAAAGCCAACGTCAGTAAAAAGGCTTTGTAGAATCACTCTGTGAAAGTCTTTGAAAACACTTCTTAAGAAGGAAAGCATACGTCTTTCATGTGAGTGAAAACTGCATTCTATTCAGTTTTTAGTACTGTGTTGAATGGTTAGGCAATTCAATTGTAGGGATGCGTTTGTTCGCATTCTGTATACTCAATTCTTTAACAGCAAATCTCGCGTCTTGCATTTGACAGAAATTCCAGTGAAATAACGTTTAAAAGCCAACGCCAGTAAAAAGGCTTTGTAGAATCACTCTGTGAATGTCTTTGAAAACACTTCTTAAGAAGGAAAGCATACGTCTTTCATCTGAGTGAAAACTGCATTCTATTCAGTTTTTAGTACTGTGTTGAATGGTTAGGCGATTCAATTGTAGGGATGCGTTTGTTCGCATTCTGTATACTCAATTCTTTAACAGCAAATCTCGCGTCTTGCATTTGACAGAAATTCCAGTGAAATAACGTTTAAAAGCCAACGCCAGTAAAAAGGCTTTGTAGAATCACTCTGTGAATGTCTTTGACAACACTTCTTAAGAAGGAAAGCATACGTCTTTCATCTGAGTGAAAACTGCATTCTATTCAGTTTTTAGTACTGTGTTGAATGGTTAGGCGATTCACTTGTAGGGAAGCGTTTGTTTGCATTCTGTATACTCAATTCTTTAATATCAAATCGCGCATCTTGCATTTGACAGAAATTCCAGTGAAATCACGTTTAAAAGCCAACTTCAGTAAAAAGGCTTTGTAGAATCACTCTGTGAATGTCTTTGAAAACACTTCTTAAGAAGGAAAGCATATGTCTTTCATCTGAGTGAAAACTGCATTCTATTCAGTTTTTAGTACTGTGTTGAATGGTTAGGCGATTCACTTGTAGGGAAGCGTTTGTTTGCATTCTGTATACTCAATTCTTTAACATCAAATCGCGCATCTTGCATTTGACAGAAATTCCAGTGAAATCACGTTTAAAAGCCAACGTCAGTAAAAAGGCTTTGTAGAATCACTCTGTGAATGTCTTTGAAAACACTTCTTAAGAAGGAAAGCATACGTCTTTCATGTGAGTGAAAACTGCATTCTATTCAGTTTTTAGTACTGTGTTGAATGGTTAGGCGATTCACTTGTAGGGAAGCTTTTGTTCGCATTCTGTATACTCAATTCTTTAACAGCAAATCTTGAGTCTTGCGTTTGACAGAAATTCCAGTGAAATCACGTTTAAAAGCCAACGTCAGTAAAAAGCCTTTGTAGAATCACTCTGTGAATGTCTTTGAAAACACTTCTTAAGAAGGAAAGCATAAGTCTTTCATCTGAGTGAAAACTTCATTCTATTCAGTTTTTAGTACTGTGTTGAATGGTTAGGCGATTCACTTGTAGGGAAGCTTTTGTTCGCATTCTGTATACTCAATTCTTTAACAGCAAATCTCGCGTCTTGCGTTTGACAGAAATTCAAGTGAAATCATGTTTAAAAGCCAACCCCAGTAAAAAGGCATTGTAGAATCACTCTGTGAATGTCTTTGAAAACACTTCTTAAGAAGGAAAGCATACGTCTTTCATCTGAGTGAAAACTGCATTCTATTCAGTTTTTAGTACTGTGTTGAATGGTTAGGCGATTCAATTGTAGGGATGCGTTTGTTCGCATTCTGTATACTCAATTCTTTAACAGCAAATCTCGCGTCTTGCATTTGACAGAAATTCCAGTGAAATAACGTTTAAAAGCCAACGCCAGTAAAAAGGCTTTGTAGAATCACTCTGTGAATGTCTTTGAAAACACTTCTTAAGAAGGAAAGCATACGTCTTTCATCTGAGTGAAAACTGCATTCTATTCAGTTTTTAGTACTGTGTTGAATGGTTAGGCGATTCACTTGTAGGGAAGCATTTGTTTGCATTCTTTATACTCAATTCTTTAACATCAAATCGCGCATCTTGCATTTGACAGAAATTCCAGTGAAATCACGTTTAAAAGCCAACGTCAGTAAAAAGGCTTTGTAGAATCACTCTGTGAATGTCTTTGAAAACACTTCTTAAGAAGGAAAGCATACGTCATTCATGTGAGTGAAAACTGCATTCTATTCAGTTTTTAGTACTGTGTTGAATGGTTAGGCGATTCACTTGTAGGGAAGCTTTTGTTCGCATTCTGTATACTCAATTCTTTAACAGCAAATCTCGAGTCTTGCGTTTGACAGAAATTCCAGTGAAATCACGTTTAAAAGCCAACGTCAGTAAAAAGCCTTTGTAGAATCACTCTGTGAATGTCTTTGAAAACACTTCTTAAGAAGGAAAGCATAAGTCTTTCATCTGAGTGAAAACTTCATTCTATTCAGTTTTTAGTACTGTGTTGAATGGTTAGGCGATTCACTTGTAGGGAAGCTTTTGTTCGCATTCTGTATACTCAATTCTTTAACAGCAAATCTCGCGTCTTGCGTTTGACAGAAATTCAAGTGAAATCATGTTTAAAAGCCAACGCCAGTAAAAAGGCATTGTAGAATCACTCTGTGAATGTCTTTGAAAACACTTCTTAAGAAGGAAAGCATACGTCTTTCATGTGAGTGAAAACTGCATTCTATTCAGTTTTTAGTACTGTGTTGAATGGTTAGGCGATTCAATTGTAGGGATGCGTTTGTTCGCATTCTGTATACTCAATTCTTTAACAGCAAATCTCGCGTCTTGCATTTGACAGAAATTCCAGTGAAATAACGTTTAAAAGCCAACGCCAGTAAAAAGGCTTTGTAGAATCACTCTGTGAATGTCTTTGAAAACACTTAAGAAGGAAAGCATACGTCTTTCATCTGAGTGAAAACTGCATTCTATTCAGTTTTTAGTACTGTGTTGAATGGTTAGGGGATTCACTTGTAGGGAAGCGTTTGTTTGCATTCTGTATACTCAATTCTTTAACATCAAATCGCGCATCTTGCATTTGACAGAAATTCCAGTGAAATCACGATTAAAAGCCAACGTCAGTAAAAAGGCTTTGTAGAATCACTCTGTGAATGTCTTTGAAAACACTTCTTAAGAAGGAAAGCATACGTCTTTCATGTGAGTGAAAACTGCATTCTATTCAGTTTTTAGTACTGTGTTGAATGGTTAGGCGATTCACTTGTAGGGAAGCTTTTGTTCGCATTCTGTATACTCAATTCTATAACAGCAAATCTCGAGTCTTGCGTTTGACAGAAATTCCAGTGAAATCACGTTTAAAAGACAACGTCAGTAAAAAGCCTTTGTAGAATCACTCTGTGAATGTCTTTGAAAACACTTCTTAAGACGCAAAGCATAAGTCTTTCATCTGAGTGAAAACTGCATTCTATTCAGTTTTTAGTACTGTGTTGAATGGTTAGGCGATTCACTTGTAGGGAAGCTTTTGTTCGCATTCTGTATACTCAATTCTTTAACAGCAAATCTCACGTCTTGCGTTTGAGAGAAATTCCAGTGAAATCATGTTTAAAAGCCTACGCCAGTAAAAAGGCTTTGTAGAATCACTCTGTGAATGTCTTTGAAAACACTTCTTAAGAAGGAAAGCATAAGTCTTTCATCTGAGTGAAAACTGCATTCTATTCAGTTTTTAGTACTGTGTTGAATGGTTAGGCGATTCAATTTTAGGGATGCGTTTGTTCGCATTCTGTATACTCAATTCTTTAACAGCAAATCTCGCGTCTTGCATTTGACAGAAATTCCAGTGAAATCACGTTTAAAAGCCAATGCCAGTAAAAAGGCTTTGTAGAATCACTCTGTGAATGTCTTTGAAAACACTTCTTAAGAAGGAAAGCATACGTCTTTCATCTGAGTGAAAACTGCATTCTATTCAGTTTTTAGTACTGTGTTGAATGGTTAGGCGATTCACTTGTAGGGAAGCATTTGTTCGCATTCTGTATACTCAATTCTTTAACAGCAAATCTCGTGTCTTGCGTTTGACAGAAATTCCAGTGAAATCACGTTTAAAAGCCAACGTCAGTAAAAAGCCTTTGTAGAATCACTCTGTGAATGTCTTTGAAAACACTTCTTAAGAAGGAAAGCATACGTCTTTCATCTGAGTGAAAACTGCATTCTATTCAGATTTTAGTACTGTGTTGTATGGTAGGCGATTCACTTGTAGGGAAGCGTTTGTTCGCATTCTTTAAACTCAAGTCTTTAACAGCAAATCTCGCGTCTTGCGTTTGATAGAAATTCCAGTGAAATCAAGTTTCAAAGGCAATGTCAGTAAAAAGCCTTTGTAGAATCACTCTGTGAATGTCTTTGAAAACACTTCTTAAGAAGGAAAGCATATGTCTTTCATCTGAGTGAAAACTGCATTCTATTCAATTTTTAGTACTGTGTTGAATGGTTAGGCGATTCACTTGTAGGGAAGCTTTGGTTGCATTCTGCATACTTAATTCTTTAACAGCAAATCTCGATTCTTGCGTTTGACCGAAATTCCAGTGAAATCACGTTTAAAAGCCAATGTCAGTAAAAAGCCTTTGTAGAATCACTCTGTGAATGTCTTTGAAAACACTTCTTAAGAAGGAAAGCATACGTCTTTCATCTGAGTGAAAACTGCATTCTATTCAGTTTTTAGTACTGTGTTGAATGGTTAGGCGATTCACTTGTAGGGAAGCGTTTGTTTGCATTCTGTATACTCAATTCTTTAACATCAAATCGCGCATCTTGCATTTGACAGAAATTCCAGTGTAATCACGTTTAAAAGCCAACGTCAGTAAAAAGGCGTTGTAGAATCACTCTGTGAATGTCTTTGAAAACACTTCTTAAGAAGGAAAGCATACGTCTTTCATGTGAGTGAAAACTGCATTCTATTCAGTTTTTAGTACTGTGTTGAATGGTTAGGCGATTCACTTGTAGGGAAGCTTTTGTTCGCATTCTGTATACTCAATTCTTTAACAGCAAATCTCGATTCTTGCGTTTGACAGAAATTCCAGTGAAATCACGTTTAAAAGCCAACGTCAGTAAAAAGCCTTTGTAGAATCACTCTGTGAATGTCTTTGAAAACACTTCTTAAGAAGGAAAGCATACGTCTTTCATCTGAGTGAAAACTGCATTCTATTCAGATTTTAGTACTGTGTTGTATGGTAGGCGATTCACTTGTAGGGAAGCGTTTGTTCGCATTCTTTAAACTCAAGTCTTTAACAGCAAATCTCGCGTCTTGCGTTTGAAAGAAATTCCAGTGAAATCAAGTTTCAAAGGCAATGTCAGTAAAAAGCCTTTGTAGAATCACTCTGTGAATGTCTTTGAAAACACTTCTTAAGAAGGAAAGCCTATGTCTTTCATCTGAGTGAAAACTGCATTCTATTCAGTTTTTAGTACTGTGTTGAATGGTTAGGCGATTCACTTGTAGGGAAGCTTTGGTTGCATTCTGCATACTTAATTCTTTAACAGCAAATCTCGCGTCTTGCGTTTGACCGAAATTCCAGTGAAATCACGTTTAAAAGCCAATGTCAGTAAAAAGCCTTTGTAGAATCACTCTGTGAATGTCTTTGAAAACACTTCTTAAGAAGGAAAGCACACGTCTTTCATCTGAGTGAAAACTGCATTCTATTCAGTTTTTAGTACTGTGTTGAATGGTTAGTCGATTCAGTTGTAGGGATGCGTTTGTTCGCATTCTGTATACTCAATTCTTTAACAGCAAATCTCGTGTCTTGCATTTGACAGAAATTCCAGTGAAATCACGTTTAAAAGCCAATGCCAGTAAAAAGGCTTTGTAGAATCACTCTGTGAATGTCTTTGAAAACACTTCTTAAGAAGGAAAGCATACGTCTTTCATCTGAGTGAAAACTGCATTCTATTCAGTTTTTAGTACTGTGTTGAATGGTTAGGCGATTCACTTGTAGGGAAGCGTTTGTTTGCATTCTGTATACTCAATTCTTTAACATCAAATCGCGCATCTTGCATTTGACAGAAATTCCAGTGTAATCACGTTTAAAAGCCAACGTCAGTAAAAAGGCTTTGTAGAATCACTCTGTGAATGTCTTTGAAAACACTTCTTAAGAAGGAAAGCATACGTCTTTCATCTGATTGAAAACTGCATTCTATTCAGTTTTTAGTACTGTGTTGAATGGTTAGGCGATTCAATTGTAGTGATGCGTTTGTTCGCATTCTGTATACTCAATTCTTTAACAGCAAATCTCGCGTCTTGCATTTGACAGAAATTCCAGTGAAATAACGTTTAAAAGCCAAAGCCAGTAAAAAGGCTTTGTAGAATCACTCTGTGAATGTCTTTGAAAACACTTCTTAAGAAGGAAAGCATACGTCTTTCATCTGAGTGAAAACTGCATTCTATTCAGTTTTTAGTACTGTGTTGAATGGTTAGGCGATTCACTTGTAGGGAAGCGTTTGTTTGCATTCTGTATACTCAATTCTTTAACATCAAATTGCGCATCTTGCATTTGACAGAAATTCCAGTGAAATCACGTTTAAAAGCCAACGTCAGTAAAAAGGCGTTGTAGAATCACTCTGTGAATGTCTTTGAAAACACTTCTTAAGAAGGAAAGCATACGTCTTTCATGTGAGTGAAAACTGCATTCTATTCAGTTTTTAGTACTGTGTTGAATGGTTAGGCGATTCACTTGTAGGGAAGCTTTTGTTCGCATTCTGTATACTCAATTCTTTAACAGCAAATCTCGAGTCTTGCGTTTGACAGAAATTCCAGTGAAATCACGTTTAAAAGCCAACGTCAGTAAAAAGCCTTTGTAGAATCACTCTGTGAATGTCTTTGAAAACACTTCTTAAGAAGGAAAGCATACGTCTTTCATCTGAGTGAAAACTGCATTCTATTCAGATTTTAGTACTGTGTTGTATGGTAGGCGATTCACTTGTAGGGAAGCGTTTGTTCGCATTCTTTAAACTCAAGTCTTTAACAGCAAATCTCGCGTCTTGCGTTTGAAAGAAATTCCAGTGAAATCAAGTTTCAAAGGCAATGTCAGTAAAAAGCCTTTGTAGAATCACTCTGTGAATGTCTTTGAAAACACTTCTTAAGAAGGAAAGCATATGTCTTTCATCTGAGTGAAAACTGCATTCTATTCAGTTTTTAGTACTGTGTTGAATGGTTAGGCGATTCACTTGTAGGGAAGCTTTGGTTGCATTCTGCATACTTAATTCTTTAACAGCAAATCTCGCGTCTTGCGTTTGACCGAAATTCCAGTGAAATCACGTTTAAAAGCCAATGTCAGTAAAAAGCCTTTGTAGAATCACTCTGTGAATGTCTTTGAAAACACTTCTTAAGAAGGAAAGCATACGTCTTTCATCTGAGTGAAAACTGCATTCTATTCAGTTTTTAGTACTGTGTTGAATGGTTAGTCGATTCAGTTGTAGGGATGCGTTTGTTCGCATTCTGTATACTCAATTCTTTAACAGCAAATCTCGTGTCTTGCATTTGACAGAAATTCCAGTGAAATCACGTTTAAAAGCCAATGCCAGTAAAAAGGCTTTGTAGAATCACTCTGTGAATGTCTTTGAAAACACTTCTTAAGAAGGAAAGCATACGTCTTTCATCAGAGTGAAAACTGCATTCTATTCAGTTTTTAGTACTGTGTTGAATGGTTAGGCGATTCACTTGTAGGGAAGCGTTTGTTTGCATTCTGTATACTCAATTCTTTAACATCAAATCGCGCATCTTGCATTTGACAGAAATTCCAGTGTAATCACGTTTAAAAGCCAACGTCAGTAAAAAGGCTTTGTAGAATCACTCTGTGAATGTCTTTGAAAACACTTCTTAAGAAGGAAAGCATACGTCTTTCATCTGATTGAAAACTGCATTCTATTCAGTTTTTAGTACTGTGTTGAATGGTTAGGCGATTCAATTGTAGTGATGCGTTTGTTCGCATTCTGTATACTCAATTCTTTAACAGCAAATCTCGCGTCTTGCATTTGACAGAAATTCCAGTGAAATAACGTTTAAAAGCCAAAGCCAGTAAAAAGGCTTTGTAGAATCACTCTGTGAATGTCTTTGAAAACACTTCTTAAGAAGGAAAGCATACGTCTTTCATCTGAGTGAAAACTGCATTCTATTCAGTTTTTAGTACTGTGTTGAATGGTTAGGCGATTCACTTGTAGGGAAGCGTTTGTTTGCATTCTGTATACTCAATTCTTTAACATCAAATCGCGCATCTTGCATTTGACAGAAATTCCAGTGAAATCACGTTTAAAAGCCAACGTCAGTAAAAAGGCGTTGTAGAATCACTCTGTGAATGTCTTTGAAAACACTTCTTAAGAAGGAAAGCATACGTCTTTCATGTGAGTGAAAACTGCATTCTATTCAGTTTTTAGTACTGTGTTGAATGGTTAGGCGATTCACTTGTAGGGAAGCTTTTGTTCGCATTCTGTATACTCAATTCTTTAACAGCAAATCTCGAGTCTTGCGTTTGACAGAAATTCCAGTGAAATCACGTTTAAAAGCCAACGTCAGTAAAAAGCCTTTGTAGAATCACTCTGTGAATGTCTTTGAAAACACTTCTTAAGAAGGAAAGCATACGTCTTTCATCTGAGTGAAAACTGCATTCTATTCAGATTTTAGTACTGTGTTGTATGGTAGGCGATTCACTTGTAGGGAAGCGTTTGTTCGCATTCTTTAAACTCAAGTCTTTAACAGCAAATCTCGCGTCTTGCATTTGACAGAAATTCCAGTGAAATCAAGTTTCAAAGGCAATGTCAGTAAAAAGCCTTTGTAGAATCACTCTGTGAATGTCTTTGAAAACACTTCTTAAGAAGGAAAGCATACGTCTTTCATCTGAGTGAAAACTGCATTCTATTCAGTTTTTAGTACTGTGTTGTATGGTAGGCGATTCACTTGTAGGGAAGCGTTTGTTCGCATTCTGTATACTCAAGTCTTTAACAGCAAATCTCGCGTCTTGAGTTTGACAGAAATTCCAGTGAAATCACGTTTAAAAGCCAACGTCAGTAAAAAGCCTTTGTAGAATCACTCTGTGAATGTCTTTGAGAACACTTCTTAAGAAGGAAAGCATACGTCTTTCATCTGAGTGAAAACTGCATTCTATTCAGTTTTTAGTACTGTGTTGAATGGTTAGGCGATTCACTTGTAGGGAAGCATTTGTTTGCATTCTGTATATTCAAGTCTTTAACAGCAAATCTCGCGTCTTGCTTCGACAGAAATTCCAGTGAAATCAAGTTTAAAAGCCAACTTCAGTAAAAAGCCTTTGTAGAGTCACTCTGTGAATGTCTTTGAAAACACTTCTTAAGAAGGAAAGCATACGTCTTTCATCTGAGTGAAAACTGCATTCTATTCAGTTTTTAGTACTGTGTTGTATGGTAGGCGATTCACTTGTAGGGAAGCGTTTGTTCGCATTCTGTATACTCAAGTCTTTAACAGCAAATCTCGCGTCTTGAGTTTGACAGAAATTCCAGTGAAATCACGTTTAAAAGCCAACGTCAGTAAAAAGCCTTTGTAGAATCACTCTGTGAATGTCTTTGAGAACACTTCTTAAGAAGGAAAGCATACGTCTTTCATGTGAGTGAAAACTGCATTCTATTCAGTTTTTAGTACTGTGTTGAATGGTTAGGCGATTCACTTGTAGGGAAGCATTTGTTTGCATTCTGTATATTCAAGTCTTTAACAGCAAATCTCGCGTCTTGCTTTGACAGAAATTCCAGTGAAATCACGTTTAAAAGCCAGCGTCAGTAAAAAGGCTTTGTAGAATCACTCTGTGAATGTCTTTGAAAACACTTCTTAAGAAGGAAAGCATACGTCTTTCATCTGAGTGAAAACTGCATTCTATTCAGTTTTTAGTACTGTGTTGAATGGTTAGGCGATTCACTTGTAGGGAAGCATTCGTTAGCATTCTGTATACTCAATTCTTTAACAGCAAATCTCGTGTCTTGAGTTTGACAGAAATTCCAGTGAAATCACGTTTAAAAGACAACGTCAGTAAAAAGCCTTTGAAGAATCACTCTGTGAATGTCTTTGAGAACACTTCTTAAGAAGGAAAGCATACGTCTTTCATCTGAGTGAAAACTGCATTCTATTCAGTTTTTAGTACTGTGTTGAATGGTTAGGCGATTCACTTGTAGGGAAGCATTCGTTAGCATTCTGTATACTCAATTCTTTAACAGCAAATCTCGTGTCTTGTGTTTGAGAGAAATTCCAGTGAAATCACGTTTAAAAGCCAACGTGAGTAAAAAGGCTTTGAAGAATCACACTGTGAATGTCTTTGAAAACACTTCTTAAGACGGAAAGCATAAGTCTTTCATCTGAGTGAAAACTGCATTCTATTCAGCTTTTAGTACTGTGTTGAATGGTTAGGAGATTCACTTGTAGGGAAGCGTTTGTTCGCATTCTGTATACTCAATTCTTTAACAACAAATCTCGTGTCTTGCTTTTGACAGAAATTCCAGTGAAATCACGTTTAAAAGCCAACGCCAGTAAAAAAGCTTTGTAGAATCACTCTGTGAATGTCTTTGAAAACACTTCTTAAGAAGGAAAGCATACGTCTTTCATCTGAGTGAAAACTGAATTCTATTCAGTTTTTAGTACTGTGTTGAATGGTTAGGCGATTCACTTGTAGGGAAGCATTTGTTCGCATTCTGTATACTCAATTCTTTAACAGCAAATCTCGTGTCTTGCGTTTGACAGAAATTCCAGTGAAATCACGTTTAAAAGCCAACGTCAGTAAAAAGGCTTTGTAGAATCACTCTGTGAATGTCTTTGAAAACACTTCTTAAGACGGAAAGCATACGTCTTTCATCTGAGTGAAAACTGCATTCTATTCAGTTTTTAGTATTGTGTTGAATGGTTAGGCGATTCACTTGTAGGGACGCGTTTGTTTGCATTCTGTATACTCAATTCTTTAACATCAAATCGCGCATCTTGCATTTGACAGAAATTTCAGTGAAATCACGTTTAAAAGCCAACGTCAGTAAAAAGCCTTTGTAGAATCACTCTGTGAATGTCTTTGAAAACACTTCTTAAGAAGGAAAGCATACGTCTTTCATCTGAGTGAAAACTGCATTCTATTCAGTTTTTAGTACTGTGTTGTATGGTAGGCGATTCACTTGTAGGGAAGCGTTTGTTCGCATTCTGTATACTCAAGTCTTTAACAGCAAATCTCGCGTCTTGAGTTTGACAGAAATTCCAGTGAAATCACGTTTAAAAGCCAACCTCAGTAAAAAGCCTTTGTAGAATCACTCTGTGAATGTCTTTGAGAACACTTCTTAAGAAGGAAAGCATACGTCTTTCATCTGAGTGAAAACTGCATTCTATTCAGTTTTTAGTACTGTGTTGAATGGTTAGGCGATTCAATTGTAGGGAAGCATTTGTTTGCATTCTGTATATTCAAGTCTTTAACAGCAAATCTCGCGTCTTGCTTTGACAGAAATTCCAGTGAAATCACATTTAAAAGCCAGCGTCAGTAAAAAGGCTTTGTAGAATCACTCTGTGAATGTCTTTGAAAACACTTCTTAAGAAGGAAAGCATACGTCTTTCATGTGAGTGAAAACTGCATTCTATTCAGTTTTTAGTACTGTGTTGAATGGATAGGTGATTCACTTGTAGGAAAGCGTTTGTTCGCATTCTGTATACTCAATTCTTTAACAGCGAATCTCGAGTCTTGCCTTTGACAGAAATTCCAGTGAAATGACGTTTAAAAGCCAACGTCAGTAAAAAGCCTTTGTAGAATCACTCTGTGAATGTCTTTGAAAACACTTCTTAAGAAGGAAAGCATACGTCTTTCATCTGAGTGAAAACTGCATTCTATTCAGTTTTTAGTACTGTGTTGTATGGTAGGCGATTCACTTGTAGGGAAGCGTTTGTTCGCATTCTGTATACTCAAGTCTTTAACAGCAAATCTCGTGTCTTGAGTTTGACAGAAATTCCAGTGAAATCACGTTTAAAAGCCAAAGTCAGTAAAAAGCCTTTGAAGAATCACTCTGTGAATGTCTTTGAAAACACTTCTTAAGAAGGAAAGCATACGTCTTTCATGTGAGTGAAAACTGCATTCTATTCAGTTTTTAGTACTGTGTTGAATGGTTAGGCGATTCACTTGTAGGGAAGCGTTTGTTCGCATTCTGTATACTCAATTCTTTAACAGCGAATCTCGAGTCTTGCCTTTGACAGAAATTCCAGTGAAATGATGTTTAAAAGCCAACGTCAGTAAAAAGCCTTTGTAGAATCATTCTGTGAATGTCTTTGAAAACACTTCTTAAGAAGGAAAGCATACGTCTTTCATCTGAGTGAAAACTGCATTCTATTCAGTTTTTAGTACTGTGTTGTATGGTAGGCGATTCACTTGTAGGGAAGCGTTTGTTCACATTCTGTATACTCAAGTCTTTAACAGCAAATCTCGCGTCTTGCATTTGACAGAAATTCCAGTGAAATCACGTTTAAAAGCCAACGCCAGTAAAAAGGCTTTGTAGAATCACTCTGTGAATGTCTTTGAAAACACTTCTTAAGAAGGAAAGCATACGTCTTTCATCTGAGTGAAAACTTCATTCTATTCAGTTTTTCGTACTGTGTTGTATGGTAGGCGATTCACTTGTAGGGAAGCGTTTGTTCGCATTCTGTATACTCAAGTCTTTAACATCAAATCTTGCGTCTTGAGTTTGAGAGAAATTCCAGTGAAATCACGTTTAAAAGCCAACGTCAGTAAAAAGCCTTTGTAGAATCACTCTGTGAATGTCTTTGAGAACACTTCTTAAGAAGGAAAGCATATGTCTTTCATCTGAGTGAAAACTGCATTCTATTCAATTTTTAGTACTGTGTTGAATGGTTAGGCGATTCACTTGTAGGGAAGCATTTGTTCGCATTCTGTATACTCAATTCTTTAACAGCAAATCTTGCGTCTTGTGTTTGAGAGAAATTCCAGTGAAATCACGTTTAAAAGCCAACGTCAGTAAAAAGGCTTTGTAGAATCACACTGTGAATGTCTTTGAAAACACTTCTTAAGACGGAAAGCATACGTCTTTCATCTGAATGAAAACTGCATTCTATTCAGTTTTTAGTACTGTGTTGAATGGTTAGGCGATTCACTTGTTGGGAAGCATTTGTTCGCATTCTGTATACTCAATTCTTTAACAGCAAATCTCGTGTCTTGCATTTGACAGAAATTCCAGTGAAATCACGTTTAAAAGCCAACGTCAATAAAAAGGCTTTGTAGAATCACTCTGTGAATGTCTTTGAAAACACTTCTTAAGACGGAAAGCATACGTCTTTCATCTGAGTGAAAACTGCATTCTATTCAGTTTTTAGGACTGTGTTGAATGGTTAGGCGATTCACTTGTAGGGAAGCGTTTGTTCGCATTCTGTATACTCAATTCTTTAACAGCAAATCTCGAGTCTTGCGTTTGACAGAAATTCAAGTGAAATCACGTTTAAAAGCCAACTTCAGTAAAAAGGCTTTGTAGAATCACTCTGTGAATATCTTTGAAAACACTTCTTAAGAAGGAAAGCATACGTCTTTCATGTGAGTGAAAACTGCATTCTATTCAGTTTTTAGTACTGTGTTGAATGGTTAGGCGATTCACTTGTAGGGAAGCATTTGTTCGCATTCTGTATACTCAATTCTTTAACAGCAAATCTCGTGTCTTGCGTTTGACAGAAATTCCAGTGAAATCACGTTTAAAAGCCAACGTCAGTAAAAAGGCTTTGTAGAATCACTCTGTGAATGTCTTTGAAAACACTTCTTAAGACGGAAAGCATACGTCTTTCATCTGAGTGAAAACTGCATTCTATTCAGTTTTTAGTATTGTGTTGAATGGTTAGGCGATTCACTTGTAGGGACGCGTTTGTTTGCAATCTGTATACTCAATTCTTTAACATCAAATCGCGCATCTTGCATTTGACAGAAATTCCAGTGAAATCACGTTTAAAAGCCAACTTCAGTAAAAAGCCTTTGTAGAATCACTCTGTGAATGTCTTTGAAAACACTTCTTAAGAAGGAAAGCATACGTCTTTCATCTGAGTGAAAACTGCATTCTATTCAGTTTTTAGTACTGTGTTGAATGGTTAGGCGATTCACTTGTAGGGAAGCATTTGTTTGCATTCTGTATATTCAAGTCTTTAACAGCAAATCTCGCGTCTTGCTTTGACAGAAATTCCAGTGAAATCACGTTTAAAAGCCAACTTCAGTAAAAAGCCTTTGTAGAGTCACTCTGTGAATGTCTTTGAAAACACTTCTTAAGAAGGAAAGCATACGTCTTTCATCTGAGTGAAAACTGCATTCTATTCAGTTTTTAGTACTGTGTTGTATGGTAGGCGATTCACTTGTAGGGAAGCGTTAGTTCGCATTCTGTATACTCAAGTCTTTAACAGCAAATCTCGCGTCTTGAGTTTGACAGAAATTCCAGTGAAATCACGTTTAAAAGCCAACGTCAGTAAAAAGCCTTTGTAGAATCACTCTGTGAATTTCTTTGAGAACACTTCTTAAGAAGGAAAGCATACGTCTTTCATCAGAGTGAAAACTGCATTCTATTCAGTTTTTAGTACTGTGTTGAATGGTTAGGCGATTCACTTGTAGGGAAGCATTTGTTTGCATTCTGTATATTCAAGTCTTTAACAGCAAATCTCGCGTCTTGCTTTGACAGAAATTCCAGTGAAATCACGTTTAAAAGCCAGCGTCAGTAAAAAGGCTGTGTAGAATCACTCTGTGAATGTCTTTGAAAACACTTCTTAAGAAGGAAAGCATACGTCTTTCATCTGAGTGAAAACTGCATTCTATTCAGTTTTTAGTACTGTGTTGAATGGTTAGGCGATTCACTTGTAGGGAAGCATTCGTTAGCATTCTGTATACTCAATTCTTTAACAGCAAATCTCGTGTCTTGAGTTTGACAGAAATTCCAGTGAAATCACGTTTAAAAGACAACGTCAGTAAAAAGCCTTTGAAGAATCACTCTGTGAATGTCTTTGAGAACACTTCTTAAGAAGGAAAGCATACGTCTTTCATCTGAGTGAAAACTGCATTCTATTCAGTTTTTAGTACTGTGTTGAATGGTTAGGCGATTCACTTGTAGGGAAGCATTCGTTAGCATTCTGTATACTCAATTCTTTAACAGCAAATCTCGTGTCTTGTGTTTGAGAGAAATTCCAGTGAAATCACGTTTAAAAGCCAACGTCAGTAAAAAGGCTTTGAAGAATCACACTGTGAATGTCTTTGAAAACACTTCTTAAGACGGAAAGCATAAGTCTTTCATCTGAGTGAAAACTGCATTCTATTCAGCTTTTAGTACTGTGTTGAATGGTTAGGAGATTCACTTGTAGGGAAGCGTTTGTTCGCATTCTGTATACTCAATTCTTTAACAACAAATCTCGTGTCTTGCTTTTGACAGAAATTCCAGTGAAATCACGTTTAAAAGCCAACGCCAGTAAAAAAGCTTTGTAGAATCACTCTGTGAATGTCTTTGAAAACACTTCTTAAGAAGGAAAGCATACGTCTTTCATCTGAGTGAAAACTGAATTCTATTCAGTTTTTAGTACTGTGTTGAATGGTTAGGCGATTCACTTGTAGGGAAGCATTTGTTCGCATTCTGTATACTCAATTCTTTAACAGCAAATCTCGTGTCTGGAGTTTGACAGAAATTCCAGTGAAATCACGTTTAAAAGCCAACGTCAGTAAAAAGGCTTTGTAGAATCACTCTGTGAATGTCTTTGAAAACACTTCTTAAGACGGAAAGCATACCTCTTTCATCTGAGTGAAAACTGCATTCTATTCAGTTTTTAGTATTGTGTTGAATGGTTAGGCGATTCACTTGTAGGGACGCGTTTGTTTGCATTCTGTATACTCAATTCTTTAACATCAAATCGCGCATCTTGCATTTGACAGAAATTTCAGTGAAATCACGTTTAAAAGCCAACGTCAGTAAAAAGCCTTTGTAGAATCACTCTGTGAATGTCTTTGAAAACACTTCTTAAGAAGGAAAGCATACGTCTTTCATCTGAGTGAAAACTGCATTCTATTCAGTTTTTAGTACTGTGTTGTATGGTAGGCGATTCACTTGTAGGGAAGCGTTTGTTCGCATTCTGTATACTCAAGTCTTTAACAGCAAATCTCGCGTCTTGAGTTTGACAGAAATTCCAGTGAAATCACGTTTAAAAGCCAACCTCAGTAAAAAGCCTTTGTAGAATCACTCTGTGAATGTCTTTGAGAACACTTCTTAAGAAGGAAAGCATACGTCTTTCATCTGAGTGAAAACTGCATTCTATTCAGTTTTTAGTACTGTGTTGAATGGTTAGGCGATTCACTTGTAGGGAAGCATTTGTTTGCATTCTGTATATTCAAGTCTTTAACAGCAAATCTCGCGTCTTGCTTTGACAGAAATTCCAGTGAAATCACATTTAAAAGCCAGCGTCAGTAAAAAGGCTTTGTAGAATCACTCTGTGAATGTCTTTGAAAACACTTCTTAAGAAGGAAAGCATACGTCTTTCATGTGAGTGAAAACTGCATTCTATTCAGTTTTTAGTACTGTGTTGAATGGATAGGTGATTCACTTGTAGGGAAGCGTTTGTTCGCATTCTGTATACTCAATTCTTTAACAGCGAATCTCGAGTCTTGCCTTTGACAGAAATTCCAGTGAAATGACGTTTAAAAGCCAACGTCAGTAAAAAGCCTTTGTAGAATCACTCTGTGAATGTCTTTGAAAACACTTCTTAAGAAGGAAAGCATACGTCTTTCATCTGAGTGAAAACTGCATTCTATTCAGTTTTTAGTACTGTGTTGTATGGTAGGCCATTCACTTGTAGGGAAGCGTTTGTTCGCATTCTGTATACTCAAGTCTTTAACAGCAAATCTCGTGTCTTGAGTTTGACAGAAATTCCAGTGAAATCACGTTTAAAAGCCAAAGTCAGTAAAAAGGCTTTGTAGAATCACTCTGTGAATGTCTTTGAAAACACTTCTTAAGACGGAAAGCATACGTCTTTCATCTGAGAGAAAACTGCATTCTATTCATTTTTTAGTACTGTGTTGAATGGTTAGGCGATTCACTTGTAGGGAAGCGTTTGTTCGCATTCTGTATACTCAATTCTTTAACAGCAAATCTCACGTCTTGCGTGTGAGAGAAATTCCAGTGAAATCATGTTTAAAAGCCAACGCCAGTAAAAAGGCTTTGTAGAATCACACTGTGAATGTCTTTGAAAACACTTCTTAAGAAGGAAAGCGTAGGTCTTTCATCTGAGTGAAAACTGCATTCTATTCATTTTTTAGTACTGTGTTGAATGGTTAGGCGATTCACTTGTAGGGAAGCGTTTGTTTGTGATCTGTATACTCAATTCTTTAACAACACATCTCGTGTCTTGCTTTTGAGAAATTCCAGTGAAATCACTTTTAAAAGCCAACGCCAGTAAAAAGGCTTTGTAGAATCACTCTGTGAATGTGTTTGAAAACACTTCTTAAGAAGGAAAGCATACGTCTTTCATGTGAGTGAAAACTGCATTCTATTCAGTTTTTAGTACTGTGTTGAATGGTTAGGCGATTCACTTGTAGGGAAGCGTTTGTTCGCATTCTGTATACTCAATTCTTTAACAGCGAATCTCGAGTCTTGCCTTTGACAGAAATTCCAGTGAAATGATGTTTAAAAGCCAACGTCCGTAAAAAGCCTTTGTAGAATCACTCAGTGAATGTCTTTGAAAACACTTCTTAAGAAGGAAAGCATACGTCTTTCATCTGGGTGAAAACTGCATTCTATTCAGTTTTTAGTACTGTGTTGAATGGTTAGGCGATTCACTTGTAGGGAAGCATTTGTTTGCATTCTGTATACTCAATTCTTTAACATCAAATCGCGCATCTTGCATTTGACAGAAATTCCAGTGAAATCACGTTTAAAAGCCAACGTCAGTAAAAAAGGATTTGTAGAATCACTCTCTGAATGTCTTTGAAAACACTTCTTAATAAGGAAAGCATACGTCTTTCATGTGAGTGAAAACTGCATTCTATTCAGTTTTTAGTACTGTGTTGAATGGTTAGGCGATTCACTTGTAGGGAAGCGTTTGTTCGCATTCTGTATACTCAATTCTTTAACAGCGAATCTCGAGTCTTGCGTTTGACAGAAATTCCAGTGAAATCACGTTTAAAAGCCAATGTCAGTAAAAAGGCTTTGTAGAATCACTCTGTGAATGTCTTTGAAAACACTTCTTAAGTCGGAAAGCATACGTCTTTCATCTGAGAGAAAACTGCATTCTATTCATTTTTTAGTACTGTGTTGAATGGTTAGGCGATTCACTTGTAGGGAAGCGTTTGTTCGCATTCTGTATACTCAATTCTTTAACAGCAAATCTCACGTCTTGCATGTGAGAGAAATTCCAGTGAAATCATGTTTAAAAGCCAACGCCAGTAAAAAGGCATTGTAGAATCACACTGTGAATGTCTTTGAAAACACTTCTTAAGAAGGAAAGCGTAGGTCTTTCATCTGAGTGAAAACTGCATTCTATTCAGTTTTTAGTACTGTGTTGAATGGTTAGGCGATTCACTTGTAGGGAAGCGTTTGTTTGCGATCTGTATACTCAATTCTTTAACAGCAAATCTCGCGTCTTGCGTTTGACAGAAATTCAAGTGAAATCACGTTTAAAAGCCAACGTCAGTAAAAAGCCTTTGTAGAATCACTCTGTGAATGTCTTTGAAAACACTTCTTAAGAAGGAAAGCATACGTCTTTCATGTGAGTGAAAACTGCATTCTATTCAGTTTTTAGTACTGTGTTGTATGGTAGGCGATTCACTTGTAGGGAAGCGTTTGTTCGCATTCTGTATACTCAATTCTTTAACAGCGAATCTCGAGTCTTGCCTTTGACAGAAATTCCAGTGAAATGACGTTTAAAAGCCAACGTCAGTAAAAAGCCTTTGTAGAATCACTCTGTGAATGTCTTTGAAAACACTTCTTAAGAAGGAAAGCATACGTCTTTCATCTGAGTGAAAACTGCATTCTATTCAGTTTTTAGTACTGTGTTGTATGGTAGGCGATTCACTTGTAGGGAAGCGTTTGTTCGCATTCTGTATACTCAAGTCTTTAACAGCAAATCTCGTGTCTTGAGTTTGACAGAAATTCCAGTGAAATCACGTTTAAAAGCCAAAGTCAGTAAAAAGCCTTTGAAGAATCACTCTGTGAATGTCTTTGAAAACACTTCTTAAGAAGGAAAGCATACGTCTTTCATGTGAGTGAAAACTGCATTCTATTCAGTTTTTAGTACTGTGTTGAATGGTTAGGCGATTCACTTGTAGGGAAGCGTTTGTTCGCATTCTGTATACTCAATTCTTTAACAGCGAATCTCGAGTCTTGCCTTTGACAGAAATTCCAGTGAAATGATGTTTAAAAGCCAACGTCAGTAAAAAGCCTTTGTAGAATCACTCTGTGAATGTCTTTGAAAACACTTCTTAAGAAGGAAAGCATACGTCTTTCATCTGAGTGAAAACTGCATTCTATTCAGTTTTTAGTACTGTGTTGTATGGTAGGCGATTCACTTGTAGGGAAGCGTTTGTTCGCATTCTGTATACTCAAGTCTTTAACAGCAAATCTCGCGTCTTGCATTTGACAGAAATTCCAGTGAAATCACGTTTAAAAGCCAACGCCAGTAAAAAGGCTTTGTAGAATCACTCTGTGAATGTCTTTGAAAACACTTCTTAAGAAGGAAAGCATACGTCTTTCATCTGGGTGAAAACTGCATTCTATTCAGTTTTTAGTACTGTGTTGAATGGTTAGGCGATTCACTTGTAGGGAAGCATTTGTTTGCATTCTGTATACTCAATTCTTTAACATCAAATCGCGCATCTTGCATTTGACAGAAATTCCAGTGAAATCACGTTTAAAAGCCAACGTCAGTAAAAAAGGATTTGTAGAATCACTCTGTGAATGTCTTTGAAAACACTTCTTAAGAAGGAAAGCATACGTCTTTCATGTGAGTGAAAACTGCATTCTATTCAGTTTTTAGTACTGTGTTGAATGGTTAGGCGATTCACTTGTAGGGAAGCATTTATTCGCATTCTGTATACTCAAATCTTTAACAGCGAATCTCGAGTCTTGCGTTTGACAGAAATTCCAGTGAAATCACGTTTAAAAGCCAACGTCAGTAAAAAGGCTTTGTAGAATCACTCTGTGAATGTCTTTGAAAACACTTCTTAAGACGGAAAGCATACGTCTTTCATCTGAGAGAAAACTGCATTCTATTCATTTTTTAGTACTGTGTTGAATGGTTAGGCGATTCACTTGTAGGGAAGCGTTAGTTCGCATTCTGTATACTCAATTCTTTAACAGCAAATCTCACGTCTTGCGTGTGAGAGAAATTCCAGTGAAATCATGTTTAAAAGCCAACGCCAGTAAAAAGGCTTTGTAGAATCACACTGTGAATGTCTTTGAAAACACTTCTTAAGAAGGAAAGCGTAGGTCTTTCATCTGAGTGAAAACTGCATTCTATTCATTTTTTAGTACTGTGTTGAATGGTTAGGCGATTCACTTGTAGGGAAGCGTTTGTTTGTGATCTGTATACTCAATTCTTTAACAGCGAATCTCACGTCTTGCGTTTGACAGAAATTCCAGTGAAATCACGTTTAAAAGCCAACGTCAGTAAAAAGCCTTTGTAGAATCACTCTGTGAATGTCTTTGAAAACACTTCTTAAGAAGGAAATCATACGTCTTTCATCTGAGTGAAAACTGCATTCTATTCAGTTTTTAGTACTGTGTTGTATGGTAGGCGATTCACTTGTAGGGAAGCGTTTGTTCGCATTCTGTATACTCAAGTCTTTAACAGCAAATCTCACGTCTTGAGTTTGACAGAAATTCCAGTGAAATCACGTTTAAAAGCCAATGTCTGTAAAAAGCCTTTGTAGAATCACTCTGTGAATGTCTTTGAGAACACTTCTTAAGAAGGAAAGCATACGTCTTTCATCTGAGTGAAAACTGCATTCTATTCAGTTTGTAGTACTGTGTTGAATGGTTAGGCGATTCACTTGTAGGGAAGCATTTGTTCGCATTCTGTAGACTCAAGTCTTTAACAGCAAATCTCGCGTCTTGCGTTTGACAGAAATTCCAGTGAAATCACGTTTAAAAGCCAGCATCAGTAAAAAGGCTTTGTAGAATCACTCTGTGAATGTCTTTGAAAACACTTCTTAAGAAGGAAAGCATACGTCTTTCATGTGAGTGAAAACTGCATTCAATTCAGTTTTTAGTACTGTGTTGAATGGTTAGGCGATTCACTTGTAGGGAAGTGTTTGTTCGCATTCTGTATACTCAATTCTTTAACAGCGAATCTCGAGTCTTGCGTTTGACAGAAATTCCAGTGAAATGACGTTTAAAAGCCAACGTCAGTAAAAAGCCTTTGTAGAATCACTCTGTGAATGTCTTTGAAAACACTTCTTAAGAAGGAAAGCATACGTCTTTCATCTGAGTGAAAACTGCATTCTATTCAGTTTTTAGTACTGTGTTGTATGGTAGGCGATTCACTTGTAGGGAAGCGTTTGTTCGCATTATGTAAACTCAAGTCTTTAACAGCAAATCTCGTGTCTGGAGTTTGACAGAAATTCCAGTGAAATCACGTTTAAAAGCCAACGTCAGTAAAAAGCCTTTGAAGAATCACTCTGTGAATGTCTTTGAGAACACTTCTTAAGAAGGAAAGCATACGTCTTTCATCTGAGTGAAAACTGCATTCTATTCAGTTTTTAGTACTGTGTTGAATGGTTAGGCGATTCACTTGTAGGGAAGCATTTCTTAGCATTCTGTATACTCAATTCTTTAACAGCAAATCTCGTGTCTTGTGTTTGAGAGAAATTCCAGTGAAATCACGTTTAAAAGCCAACGTCAGTAAAAAGGCTTTGTAGAATCACACTGTGAATGTCTTTGAAAACACTTCTTAAGACGGAAAGCATAAGTCTTTCATCTGAGTGAAAACTGCATTCTATTCAGCTTTTAGTACTGTGTTGAATGGTTAGGAGATTCACTTGTAGGGAAGCGTTTGTTCGCATTCTGTATACTCAATTCTTTAACAACACATCTCGTGTCTTGCTTTTGAGAAATTCCAGTGAAATCACTTTTAAAAGCCAACGCCAGTAAAAAGGCTTTGTAGAATCACTCTGTGAATGTCTTTGAAAACACTTCTTAAGAAGGAAAGCATACGTCTTTCATGTGAGTGAAAACTGCATTCTATTCAGTTTTTAGTACTGTGTTGAATGGTTAGGCGATTCACTTGTAGGGAAGCGTTTGTTCGCATTCTGTATACTCAATTCTTTAACAGCGAATCTCGAGTCTTGCCTTTGACAGAAATTCCAGTGAAATGATGTTTAAAAGCCAACGTCCGTAAAAAGCCTTTGTAGAATCACTCAGTGAATGTCTTTGAAAACACTTCTTAAGAAGGAAAGCATACGTCTTTCATCTGGGTGAAAACTGCATTCTATTCAGTTTTTAGTACTGTGTTGAATGGTTAGGCGATTCACTTGTAGGGAAGCATTTGTTTGCATTCTGTATACTCAATTCTTTAACATCAAATCGCGCATCTTGCATTTGACAGAAATTCCAGTGAAATCACGTTTAAAAGCCAACGTCAGTAAAAAAGGATTTGTAGAATCACTCTCTGAATGTCTTTGAAAACACTTCTTAATAAGGAAAGCATACGTCTTTCATGTGAGTGAAAACTGCATTCTATTCAGTTTTTAGTACTGTGTTGAATGGTTAGGCGATTCACTTGTAGGGAAGCGTTTGTTCGCATTCTGTATACTCAATTCTTTAACAGCGAATCTCGAGTCTTGCGTTTGACAGAAATTCCAGTGAAATCACGTTTAAAAGCCAATGTCAGTAAAAAGGCTTTGTAGAATCACTCTGTGAATGTCTTTGAAAACACTTCTTAAGTCAGAAAGCATACGTCTTTCATCTGAGAGAAAACTGCATTCTATTCATTTTTTAGTACTGTGTTGAATGGTTAGGCGATTCACTTGTAGGGAAGCGTTTGTTCGCATTCTGTATACTCAATTCTTTAAAAGCAAATCTCACGTCTTGCATGTGAGAGAAATTCCAGTGAAATCATGTTTAAAAGCCAACGCCAGTAAAAAGGCATTGTAGAATCACACTGTGAATGTCTTTGAAAACACTTCTTAAGAAGGAAAGCGTAGGTCTTTCATCTGAGTGAAAACTGCATTCTATTCAGTTTTTAGTACTGTGTTGAATGGTTAGGCGATTCACTTGTAGGGAAGCGTTTGTTTGCGATCTGTATACTCAATTCTTTAACAGCAAATCTCGCGTCTTGCGTTTGACAGAAATTCAAGTGAAATCACGTTTAAAAGCCAACGTCAGTAAAAAGCCTTTGTAGAATCACTCTGTGAATGTCTTTGAAAACACTTCTTAAGAAGGAAAGCATACGTCTTTCATCTGAGTGAAAACTGCATTCTATTCAGTTTTTAGTACTGTGTTGTATGGTAGGCGATTCACTTGTAGGGAAGCGTTTGTTCGCATTCTGTATACTCAAGTCTTTAACAGCAAATTTCACGTCTTGAGTTTGACAGAAATTCCAGTGAAATCACGTTTAAAAGCCAATGTCTGTAAAAAGCCTTTGTAGAATCACTCTGTGAATGTCTTTGAGAACACTTCTTAAGAAGGAAAGCATACGTCTTTCATCTGAGTGAAAACTGCATTCTATTCAGTTTGTAGTAAGGTGTTGAATGGTTAGGCGATTCACTTGTAGGGAAGCATTTGTTCGCATTCTGTATACTCAAGTCTTTAACAGCAAATCTCGTGTCTTGAGTTTGACAGAAATTCCAGTGAAATCACGTTTAAAAGCCAACGTCAGTAAAAAGCCTTTGAAGAATCACTCTGTGAATGTCTTTGAAAACACTTCTTAAGAAGGAAAGCATACGTCTTTCATGTGAGTGAAAACTGCATTCTATTCAGTTTTTAGTACTGTGTTGAATGGTTAGGCGATTCACTTGTAGGGAAGCGTTTGTTCGCATTCTGTATACTCAATTCTTTAACAGCGAATCTCGAGTCTTGCCTTTGACAGAAATTCCAGTGAAATGATGTTTAAAAGCCAACGTCAGTAAAAAGCCTTTGTAGAATCACTCAGTGAATGTCTTTGAAAACACTTCTTAAGAAGGAAAGCATACGTCTTTCATCTGAGTGAAAACTGCATTCTATTCAGTTTTTAGTACTGTGTTGTATGGTAGGCGATTCACTTGTAGGGAAGCGTTTGTTCGCATTCTGTATACTCAAGTCTGTAACAGCAAATCTCGCGTCTTGCATTTGACAGAAATTCCAGTGAAATCACGTTTAAAAGCCAACGCCAGTAAAAAGGCTTTGTAGATTCACTCTGTGAATGTCTTTGAAAACACTTCTTAAGAAGGAAAGCATACGTCTTTCATCTGGGTGAAAACTGCATTCTATTCAGTTTTTAGTACTGTGTTGAATGGTTAGGCGATTCACTTGTAGGGAAGCATTTGTTTGCATTCTGTATACTCTATTCTTTAACATCAAATCGCGCATCTTGCATTTGACAGAAATTCCAGTGAAATCACGTTTAAAAGCCAACGTCAGTAAAAAGGATTTGTAGAATCACTCTGTGAATGTCTTTGAAAACACTTCTTAAGAAGGAAAGCATATGTCTTTCATGTGAGTGAAAACTGCATTCTATTCAGTTTTTAGTACTGTGTTGAATGGTTAGGCGATTCACTTGTAGGGAAGCGTTTGTTCGCATTCTGTATACTCAATTCTTTAACAGCAAATCTCGAGTCTTGCGTTTGACAGAAATTCCAGTGAAATCACGTTTAAAAGCCAACGTCAGTAAAAAGGCTTTGTAGAATCACTCTGTGAATGTCTTTGAAAACACTTCTTAAGACGGAAAGCATACGTCTTTCATCTGAGAGAAAACTGCATTCTATTCATTTTTTAGTACTGTGTTGAATGGTTAGGCGATTCACTTGTAGGGAAGCGTTTGTTCGCATTCTGTATACTCAATTCTTTAACAGCAAATCACACGTCTTGCATTTGAGAGAAATTCCAGTGAAATCATGTTTAAAAGCCAACGCCAGTAAAAAGGCTTTGTAGAATCACACTGTGAATGTCTTTGAAAACACTTCTTAAGAAGGAAAGCATAGGTCTTTCATCTGAGTGAAAACTGCATTCTATTCAGTATTTAATACTGTGTTGAATGGTAGGCGATTCACTTGTAGGGAAGCGTTTGTTCGCATTCTGTATACTCAAGTCTTTAACAGCAAATCTCACGTCTTGCGTTTGAGAGAAATTCCAGTGAAATCATGTTTAAAAGCCAACGCCAGTAAAAAGGCTTTGTAGAATCACACTGTGAATGTCTTTGAAAACACTTCTTAAGAAGGAAAGCGTAGGTCTTTCATCTGAGTGAAAACTGCATTCTATTCAGTTTTTAGTACTGTGTTGAATGGTTAGGCGATTCACTTGTAGGGAAGCTTTTGTTTGCGATCTGTATACTCAATTCTTTAACAGCAAATCTCGCTTCTTGTGTTTGACAGAAATTCCAGTGAAATCACGTTTAAAAGCCAATGTCAGTAAAAAGCCTTTGTAGAATCACTCTGTGAATGTCTTTGAAAACACTTCTTAAGAAGGAAAGCGTAGGTCTTTCATCTGAGTGAAAACTGCATTCTATTCAGTTTTTAGTACTGTGTTGAATGGTTAGGCGATTCACTTGTAGGGAAGCGTTTGTTTGCGATCTCTATACTCAATTCTTTAACAGCAAATCTCGCGTCTTGCGTTTGACAGAAATTCCAGTGAAATCACGTTTAAAAGCCAACGTCAGTAAAAAGCCTTTGTAGAATCACTCTGTGAATGTCTTTGAAAACACTTCTTAAGAAGGAAAGCATACGTCTTTCATCTGAGTGAAAACTGCATTCTATTCAGTTTTTAGTACTGTGTTGTATGGTAGGCGATTCACTTGTAGGGAAGCGTTAGTTCGCATTCTGTATACTCAAGTCTTTAACAGCAAATCTCACGTCTTGAGTTTGACAGAAATTCCAGTGAAATCACGTTTAAAAGCCAATGTCTGTAAAAAGCCTTTGTAGAATCACTCTGTGAATGTCTTTGAGAACACTTCTTAAGAAGGAAAGCATACGTCTTTCATCTGAGTGAAAACTGCATTCTATTCAGTTTGTAGTACTGTGTTGAATGGTTAGGCGATTCACTTGTAGGGAAGCGTTTGTTCGCATTCTGTATACTCAATTCTTTAACAGCGAATCTCGAGTCTTGCCTTTGACAGAAATTCCAGTGAAATGACGTTTAAAAGCCAACGTCAGTAAAAAGCCTTTGTAGAATCACTCTGTGAATGTCTTTGAAAACACTTCTTAAGAAGGAAAGCATACGTCTTTCATCTGAGTGAAAACTGCATTCTATTCAGTTTTTAGTACTGTGTTGTATGGTAGGCGATTCACTTGTAGGGATGCGTTTGTTCGCATTCTGTAAACTCAAGTCTTTAACAGCAAATCTCGTGTCTGGAGTTTGACAGAAATTCCAGTGAAATCACGTTTAAAAGCCAACGTCAGTAAAAAGCCTTTGAAGAATCACTCTGTGAATGTCTTTGAGAACACTTCTTAAGAAGGAAAGCATACGTCTTTCATCTGAGTGAAAACTGCATTCTATTCAGTTTTTAGTACTGTGTTGAATGGTTAGGCGATTCACTTGTAGGGAAGCATTTGTTAGCATTCTGTATACTCAATTCTTTAACAGCAAATCTCGTGTCTTGTGTTTGAGAGAAATTCCAGTGAAATCACGTTTAAAAGCCAACGTCAGTAAAAAGGCTTTGTAGAATCACACTGTGAATGTCTTTGAAAACACTTCTTAAGACGGAAAGCATAAGTCTTTCATCTGAGTGAAAACTGCATTCTATTCAGCTTTTAGTACTGTGTTGAATGGTTAGGAGATTCACTTGTAGGGAAGCGTTTGTTCGCATTCTGTATACTCAATTCTTTAACAACACATCTCGCGTCTTGCTTTTGAGAAATTCCAGTGAAATCACGTTTAAAAGCCAACGTCAGTAAAAAGGCTTTGTAGAATCACTCTGTGAATGTCTTTGAAAACACTTCTTAAGAAGGAAAGCATACGTCTTTCATCTGAGTGAAAACTGAATTCTATTCAGTTTTTAGTACTGTGTTGAATGGTTAGGCGATTCACTTGTAGGGAAGCATTTGTTCGCATTCTGTATACTCAATTCTTTAACAGCAATTCTCGTGTCTTGCGTTTGACAGAAATTCCAGTGAAATCACGTTTAAAAGCCAAGGTCAGTAAAAAGCCTTTGTAGAATCACTCTGTGAATGTCTTTGAAAACACTTCTTAAGAAGGAAAGCATACGTCTTTCATCTGAGTGAAAACTGCATTCTATTCAGTTTTTAGTACTGTGTTGTATGGTAGGCGATTCACTTGTAGGGAAGCGTTTGTTTGCATTCTGTAAACTCAAGTCTTTAACAGCAAATCTCGTGTCTGGAGTTTGACAGAAATTCCAGTGAAATCATGTTTAAAAGCCAACGTCAGTAAAAAGCCTTTGTAGAATCACTCTGTGAATGTCTTTGAGAACACTTCTTAAGAAGGAAAGCATACGTCTTTCATCTGAGTGAAAACTGCATTCTATTCAGTTTTTAGTACTGTGTTGAATAGTTAGGCGATTCACTTGTAGGGAAGCATTTGTTAGCATTCTGTATACTCAATTCTTTAACAGCAAATCTCGTGTCTTGTGTTTGAGAGAAATTCCAGTGAAATCACGTTTAAAAGCCAACGTCAGTAAAAAGCCTTTGTAGAATCACACTGTGAATGTCTTTGAAAACACTTCTTAAGACGGAAAGCATAAGTCTTTCATCTGAGTGAAAACTGTATTCTATTCAGCTTTTAGTACTGTGTTGAATGGTTAGGAGATTCACTTGTAGGGAAGCGTTTGTTCGCATTCTGTATACTCAATTCTTTCACAACAAATCTCGCGTCTTGCTTTTGAGAAATTCCAGTGAAATCACGTTTAAAAGCCAACGCCAGTAAAAAGGCTTTGTAGAATCACTAAGTGAATGTCTTTGAAAACACTTCTTAAGAAGGAAAGCATACGTCTTTCATCTGAGTGAAAACTGAATTCTATTCAGTTTTTAGTACTGTGTTGAATGGTTAGGCGATTCACTTGTAGGGAAGCGTTTGTTCTCATTCTGTATACTCAATTCTTTAACAGCGAATCTCGAGTCTTGTGTTTGACAGAAATTCCAGTGAAATCACGTTTAAAAGCCAACGTCAGTAAAAAGCCTTTGTAGAATCACTCTGTGAATGTCTTTGAAAACACTTCTTAAGACGGAAAGCATACGTCTTTCATCTGAGAGAAAACTGCATTCTATTCATTTTTTAGTACTGTGTTGAATGGTTAGGCGATTCACTTGTAGGGAAGCGTTTGTTAGCATTCTGTATACTCAATTCTTTAACAGCAAATCTCGTGTCTTGTGTTTGAGAGAAATTCCAGTGAAATCACGTTTAAAAGCCAATGTCTGTAAAAAGGCTTTGTAGAATCACACTGTGAATGTCTTTGAAAACACTTCTTAAGACGGAAAGCATAAGTCTTTCATCTGAGTGAAAACTGCATTATATTCAGCTTTTAGTACTGTGTTGAATGGTTAGGAGATTCACTTGTAGGGAAGCGTTTGTTCGCATTCTGTATACTCAATTCTTTAACAACACATCTCGCGTCTTGCTTTTGAGAAATTCCAGTGAAATCACGTTTAAAAGCCAACGTCAGTAAAAAGGCTTTGTAGAATCACTCTGTGAATGTCTTTGAAAACACTTCTTAAGAAGGAAAGCATACGTCTTTCATCTGAGTGAAAACTGAATTCTATTCAGTTTTTAGTACTGTGTTGAATGGTTAGGCGATTCACTTGTAGGGAAGCATTTGTTCGCATTCTGTATACTCAATTCTTTAACAGCAAATCTCGTGTCTTGCGTTTGACAGAAATTCCAGTGAAATCACGTTTAAAAGCCAAGGTCAGTAAAAAGCCTTTGTAGAATCACTCTGTGAATGTCTTTGAAAACACTTCTTAAGAAGGAAAGCATACGTCTTTCATCTGAGTGAAAACTGCATTCTATTCAGTTTTTAGTACTGTGTTGTATGGTAGGCGATTCACTTGTAGGGAAGCGTTTGTTTGCATTCTGTAAACTCAAGTCTTTAACAGCAAATCTCGTGTCTGGAGTTTGACAGAAATTCCAGTGAAATCATGTTTAAAAGCCAACGTCAGTAAAAAGCCTTTGTAGAATCACTCTGTGAATGTCTTTGAGAACACTTCTTAAGAAGGAAAGCATACGTCTTTCATCTGAGTGAAAACTGCATTCTATTCAGTTTTTAGTACTGTGTTGAATGGTTAGGCGATTCACTTGTAGGGAAGCATTTGTTAGCATTCTGTATACTCAATTCTTTAACAGCAAATCTCGTGTCTTGTGTTTGAGAGAAATTCCAGTGAAATCACGTTTAAAAGCCAACGTCAGTAAAAAGCCTTTGTAGAATCACACTGTGAATGTCTTTGAAAACACTTCTTAAGACGGAAAGCATAAGTCTTTCATCTGAGTGAAAACTGTATTCTATTCAGCTTTTAGTACTGTGTTGAATGGTTAGGAGATTCACTTGTAGGGAAGCGTTTGTTCGCATTCTGTATACTCAATTCTTTCACAACAAATCTCGCGTCTTGCTTTTGAGAAATTCCAGTGAAATCACGTTTAAAAGCCAACGCCAGTAAAAAGGCTTTGTAGAATCACTAAGTGAATGTCTTTGAAAACACTTCTTAAGAAGGAAAGCATACGTCTTTCATCTGAGTGAAAACTGAATTCTATTCAGTTTTTAGTACTGTGTTGAATGGTTAGGCGATTCACTTGTAGGGAAGCGTTTGTTCTCATTCTGTATACTCAATTCTTTAACAGCGAATCTCGAGTCTTGTGTTTGACAGAAATTCCAGTGAAATCACGTTTAAAAGCCAACGTCAGTAAAAAGCCTTTGTAGAATCACTCTGTGAATGTCTTTGAGAACACTTCTTAAGAAGGAAAGCGTAGGTCTTTCATCTGAGTGAAAACTGCATTCTATTCAGTTTTTAGTACTGTGTTGAATGGTTAGGCGATTCACTTGTAGGGAAGCGTTTGTTTGCGATCTGTATACTCAATTCTTTAACAGCAAATCTCGCGTCTTGCGTTTGACAGAAATTCCAGTGAAATCACGTTTAAAAGCCAACGTCAGTAAAAAGCCTTTGTAGAATCACTCTGTGAATGTCTTTGAAAACACTTCTTAAGAAGGAAAGCATACGTCTTTCATCTGAGTGAAAACTGCATTCTATTCAGTTTTTAGTACTGTGTTGTATGGTAGGCGATTCACTTGTAGGGAAGCGTTTGTTCGCATTCTGTATACTCAAGTCTTTAACAGCAAATCTCACGTCTTGAGTTTGACAGAAATTCCAGTGAAATCACGTTTAAAAGCCAATGTCTGTAAAAAGCCTTTGTAGAATCACTCTGTGAATGTCTTTGAGAACACTTCTTAAGAAGGAAAGCATACGTCTTTCATCTGAGTGAAAACTGCATTCTATTCAGTTTGTAGTACTGTGTTGAATGGTTAGGCGATTCACTTGTAGGGAAGCATTTGTTCGCATTCTGTATACTCAAGTCTTTAACAGCAAATCTCGCGTCTTGTGTTTGACAGAAATTCCAGTGAAATCACGTTTAAAAGCCAACGTCAGTAAAAAGGCTTTGTAGAATCACACTGTGAATGTCTTTGAAAACACTTCTTAAGACGGAAAGCATAAGTCTTTCATCTGAGTGAAAACTGCATTCTATTCAGCTTTTAGTACTGTGTTGAATGGTTAGGAGATTCACTTGTAGGGAAGCGTTTGTTCGCATTCTGTATACTCAATTCTTTAACAACACATCTCGCGTCTTGCTTTTGAGAAATTCCAGTGAAATCACGTTTAAAAGCCAACGTCAGTAAAAAGGCTTTGTAGAATCACTCTGTGAATGTCTTTGAAAACACTTCTTAAGAAGGAAAGCATACGTCTTTCATCTGAGTGAAAACTGAATTCTATTCAGTTTTTAGTACTGTGTTGAATGGTTAGGCGATTCACTTGTAGGGAAGCATTTGTTCGCATTCTGTATACTCAATTCTTTAACAGCAAATCTCGTGTCTTTCGTTTGACAGAAATTCCAGTGAAATCACGTTTAAAAGCCAAGGTCAGTAAAAAGCCTTTGTAGAATCACTCTGTGAATGTCTTTGAAAACACTTCTTAAGAAGGAAAGCATACGTCTTTCATCTGAGTGAAAACTGCATTCTATTCAGTTTTTAGTACTGTGTTGTATGGTAGGCGATTCACTTGTAGGGAAGCGTTTGTTTGCATTCTGTAAACTCAAGTCTTTAACAGCAAATCTCGTGTCTGGAGTTTGACAGAAATTCCAGTGAAATCATGTTTAAAAGCCAACGTCAGTAAAAAGCCTTTGTAGAATCACTCTGTGAATGTCTTTGAGAACACTTCTTAAGAAGGAAAGCATACGTCTTTCATCTGAGTGAAAACTGCATTCTATTCAGTTTTTAGTACTGTGTTGAATGGTTAGGCGATTCACTTGTAGGGAAGCATTTGTTAGCATTCTGTATACTCAATTCTTTAACAGCAAATCTCGTGTCTTGTGTTTGAGAGAAATTCCAGTGAAATCACGTTTAAAAGCCAACGTCAGTAAAAAGCCTTTGTAGAATCACACTGTGAATGTCTTTGAAAACACTTCTTAAGAAGGAAAGCATATGTCTTTCATCTGAGTGAAAACTGAATTCTATTCAGTTTTTAGTACTGTGTTGAATGGTTAGGAGATTCACTTGTAGGGAAGCGTTTGTTCGCATTCTGTATACTCAATTCTTTAACAACACATCTCGCGTCTTGCTTTTGAGAAATTCCAGTGAAATCACGTTTAAAAGCCAACGTCAGTAAAAAGGCTTTGTAGAATCACTCTGTGAATGTCTTTGAAAACACTTCTTAAGAAGGAAAGCATACGTCTTTCATCTGAGTGAAAACTGAATTCTATTCAGTTTTTAGTACTGTGTTGAATGGTTAGGCGATTCACTTGTAGGGAAGCATTTGTTCGCATTCTGTATACTCAATTCTTTAACAGCAAATCTCGTGTCTTGCGTTTGACAGAAATTCCAGTGAAATCACGTTTAAAAGCCAAGGTCAGTAAAAAGCCTTTGTAGAATCACTCTGTGAATGTCTTTGAAAACACTTCTTAAGAAGGAAAGCATACGTCTTTCATCTGAGTGAAAACTGCATTCTATTCAGTTTTTAGTACTGTGTTGTATGGTAGGCGATTCACTTGTAGGGAAGCGTTTGTTTGCATTCTGTAAACTCAAGTCTTTAACAGCAAATCTCGTGTCTGGAGTTTGACAGAAATTCCAGTGAAATCATGTTTAAAAGCCAACGTCAGTAAAAAGCCTTTGTAGAATCACTCTGTGAATGTCTTTGAGAACACTTCTTAAGAAGGAAAGCATACGTCTTTCATCTGAGTGAAAACTGCATTCTATTCAGTTTTTAGTACTGTGTTGAATGGTTAGGCGATTCACTTGTAGGGAAGCATTTGTTAGCATTCTGTATACTCAATTCTTTAACAGCAAATCTCGTGTCTTGTGTTTGAGAGAAATTCCAGTGAAATCACGTTTAAAAGCCAACGTCAGTAAAAAGCCTTTGTAGAATCACACTGTGAATGTCTTTGAAAACACTTCTTAAGACGGAAAGCATAAGTCTTTCATCTGAGTGAAAACTGTATTCTATTCAGCTTTTAGTACTGTGTTGAATGGTTAGGAGATTCACTTGTAGGGAAGCGTTTGTTCGCATTCTGTATACTCAATTCTTTCACAACAAATCTCGCGTCTTGCTTTTGAGAAATTCCAGTGAAATCACGTTTAAAAGCCAACGCCAGTAAAAAGGCTTTGTAGAATCACTAAGTGAATGTCTTTGAAAACACTTCTTAAGAAGGAAAGCATACGTCTTTCATCTGAGTGAAAACTGAATTCTATTCAGTTTTTAGTACTGTGTTGAATGGTTAGGCGATTCACTTGTAGGGAAGCATTTGTTCGCATTCTGTATACTCAATTCTTTAACAGCAAATCTCGTGTCTTGCGTTTGACAGAAATTCCAGTGAAATCACGTTTAAAAGCCAAGGTCAGTAAAAAGCCTTTGTAGAATCACTCTGTGAATGTCTTTGAAAACACTTCTTAAGAAGGAAAGCATACGTCTTTCATCTGAGTGAAAACTGCATTCTATTCAGTTTTTAGTACTGTGTTGTATGGTAGGCGATTCACTTGTAGGGAAGCGTTTGTTTGCATTCTGTAAACTCAAGTCTTTAACAGCAAATCTCGTGTCTGGAGTTTGACAGAAATTCCAGTGAAATCATGTTTAAAAGCCAACGTCAGTAAAAAGCCTTTGTAGAATCACTCTGTGAATGTCTTTGAGAACACTTCTTAAGAAGGAAAGCATACGTCTTTCATCTGAGTGAAAACTGCATTCTATTCAGTTTTTAGTACTGTGTTGAATGGTTAGGCGATTCACTTGTAGGGAAGCATTTGTTAGCATTCTGTATACTCAATTCTTTAACAGCAAATCTCGTGTCTTGTGTTTGAGAGAAATTCCAGTGAAATCACGTTTAAAAGCCAACGTCAGTAAAAAGCCTTTGTAGAATCACACTGTGAATGTCTTTGAAAACACTTCTTAAGACGGAAAGCATAAGTCTTTCATCTGAGTGAAAACTGTATTCTATTCAGCTTTTAGTACTGTGTTGAATGGTTAGGAGATTCACTTGTAGGGAAGCGTTTGTTCGCATTCTGTATACTCAATTCTTTCACAACAAATCTCGCGTCTTGCTTTTGAGAAATTCCAGTGAAATCACGTTTAAAAGCCAACGCCAGTAAAAAGGCTTTGTAGAATCACTAAGTGAATGTCTTTGAAAACACTTCTTAAGAAGGAAAGCATACGTCTTTCATCTGAGTGAAAACTGAATTCTATTCAGTTTTTAGTACTGTGTTGAATGGTTAGGCGATTCACTTGTAGGGAAGCGTTTGTTCTCATTCTGTATACTCAATTCTTTAACAGCGAATCTCGAGTCTTGTGTTTGACAGAAATTCCAGTGAAATCACGTTTAAAAGCCAACGTCAGTAAAAAGCCTTTGTAGAATCACTCTGTGAATGTCTTTGAAAACACTTCTTAAGAAGGAAAGCATACGTCTTTCATCTGAGTGAAAACTGCATTCTATTCAGTTTTTAGTACTGTGTTGTATGGTAGGCGATTCACTTGTAGGGAAGCGTTTGTTCGCATTCTGTATACTCAAGTCTTTAACAGCAAATCTCACGTCTTGAGTTTGACAGAAATTCCAGTGAAATCACGTTTAAAAGCCAATGTCTGTAAAAAGCCTTTGTAGAATCACTCTGTGAATGTCTTTGAGAACACTTCTTAAGAAGGAAAGCGTAGGTCTTTCATCTGAGTGAAAACTGCATTCTATTCAGTTTTTAGTACTGTGTTGAATGGTTAGGCGATTCACTTGTAGGGAAGCGTTTGTTTGCGATCTGTATACTCAATTCTTTAACAGCAAATCTCGCGTCTTGCGTTTGACAGAAATTCCAGTGAAATCACGTTTAAAAGCCAACGTCAGTAAAAAGCCTTTGTAGAATCACTCTGTGAATGTCTTTGAAAACACTTCTTAAGAAGGAAAGCATACGTCTTTCATCTGAGTGAAAACTGCATTCTATTCAGTTTTTAGTACTGTGTTGTATGGTAGGCGATTCACTTGTAGGGAAGCGTTTGTTCGCATTCTGTATACTCAAGTCTTTAACAGCAAATCTCACGTCTTGAGTTTGACAGAAATTCCAGTGAAATCACGTTTAAAAGCCAATGTCTGTAAAAAGCCTTTGTAGAATCACTCTGTGAATGTCTTTGAGAACACTTCTTAAGAAGGAAAGCATACGTCTTTCATCTGAGTGAAAACTGCATTCTATTCAGTTTGTAGTACTGTGTTGAATGGTTAGGCGATTCACTTGTAGGGAAGCATTTGTTCGCATTCTGTATACTCAAGTCTTTAACAGCAAATCTCGCGTCTTGTGTTTGACAGAAATTCCATTGAAATCACGTTTAAAAGCCAGCGTCAGTAAAAAGGCTTTGTAGAATCACTCTGTGAATGTCTTTGAAAACACTTCTTAAGAAGGAAAGCATACGTCTTTCATGTGAGTGAAAACTGCATTCTATTCAGTTTTTAGTACTGTGTTGAATGGTTAGGCGATTCACTTGTAGGGAAGCGTTTGTTCGCATTCTGTATACTCAATTCTTTAACAGCGAATCTCGAGTCTTGCCTTTGACAGAAATTCCAGTGAAATGACGTTTAAAAGCCAACGTCAGTAAAAAGCCTTTGTAGAATCACTCTGTGAATGTCTTTGAAAACACTTCTTAAGAAGGAAAGCATACGTCTTTCATCTGAGTGAAAACTGCATTCTATTCAGTTTTTAGTACTGTGTTGTATGGTAGGCGATTCACTTGTAGGGAAGCGTTTGTTCGCATTCTGTAAACTCAAGTCTTTAACAGCAAATCTCGTGTCTGGAGTTTGACAGAAATTCCAGTGAAATCACGTTTAAAAGCCAACGTCAGTAAAAAGCCTTTGAAGAATCACTCTGTGAATGTCTTTGAGAACACTTCTTAAGAAGGAAAGCATACATATTTCATCTGAGTGAAAACTGCATTCTATTCAGTTTTTAGTACTGTGTTGAATGGTTAGGCGATTCACTTGTAGGGAAGCATTTGTTAGCATTCTGTATACTCAATTCTTTAACAGCAAATCTCGTGTCTTGTGTTTGAGAGAAATTCCAGTGAAATCACGTTTAAAAGCCAATGTCAGTAAAAAGGCTTTGTAGAATCACACTGTGAATGTCTTTGAAAACACTTCTTAAGACGGAAAGCATAAGTCTTTCATCTGAGTGAAAACTGCATTCTATTCAGCTTTTAGTACTGTGTTGAATGGTTAGGAGATGCACTTGTAGGGAAGCGTTTGTTCGCATTCTGTATACTCAATTCTTAAACAACACATCTCGCGTCTTGCTTTTGAGAAATTCCAGTGAAATCACGTTTAAAAGCCAACGCCAGTAAAAAGGCTTTGTAGAATCACTCTGTGAATGTCTTTGAAAACACTTCTTAAGAAAGAAAGCATACGTCTTTCATCTGAGTGAAAACTGAATTCTATTCAGTTTTTAGTACTGTGTTGAATGGTTAGGCGATTCACTTGTAGGGAAGCATTTGTTCGCATTCTGTATACTCAATTCTTTAACAGCAAATCTCGTGTCTTGCGTTTGACAGAAATTCCAGTGAAATCACGTTTAAAAGCCAATGTCTGTAAAAAGCCTTTGTAGAATCACTCTGTGAATGTCTTTGAGAACACTTCTTAAGAAGGAAAGCGTAGATCTTTCATCTGAGTGAAAACTGCATTCTATTCAGTTTTTAGTACTGTGTTGAATGGTTAGGCGATTCACTTGTAGGGAAGCGTTTGTTTGCGATCTGTATACTCAATTCTTTAACAGCAAATCTCGCGTCTTGCGTTTGACAGCAATTCCAGTGAAATCACGTTTAAAAGCCAACGTCAGTAAAAAGCCTTTGTAGAATCACTCTGTGAATGTCTTTGAAAACACTTCTTAAGAAGGAAAGCATACGTCTTTCATCTGAGTGAAAACTGCATTCTATTCAGTTTTTAGTCCTGTGTTGTATGGTAGGCGATTCACTTGTAGGGAAGCGTTTGTTCGCATTCTGTATACTCAAGTCTTTAACAGCAAATCTCACGTCTTGAGTTTGACAGAAATTCCAGTGAAATCACGTTTAAAAGCCAATGTCTGTAAAAAGCCTTTGTAGAATCACTCTGTGAATGTCTTTGAGAACACTTCTTAAGAAGGAAAGCATACGTCTTTCATCTGAGTGAAAACTGCATTCTATTCAGTTTGTAGTACTGTGTTGAATGGTTAGGCGATTCACTTGTAGGGAAGCATTTGTTCGCATTCTGTATACTCAAGTCTTTAACAGCAAATCTCGCGTCTTGTGTTTGACAGAAATTCCATTGAAATCACGTTTAAAAGCCAGCGTCAGTAAAAAGGCTTTGTAGAATCACTCTGTGAATGTCTTTGAAAACACTTCTTAAGAAGGAAAGCATACGTCTTTCATGTGAGTGAAAACTGCATTCTATTCAGTTTTTAGTACTGTGTTGAATGGTTAGGCGATTCACTTGTAGGGAAGCGTTTGTTCGCATTCTGTATACTCAATTCTTTAACAGCGAATCTCGAGTCTTGCCTTTGACAGAAATTCCAGTGAAATGACGTTTAAAAGCCAACGTCAGTAAAAAGCCTTTGTAGAATCACTCTGTGAATGTCTTTGAAAACACTTCTTAAGAAGGAAAGCATACGTCTTTCATCTGAGTGAAAACTGCATTCTATTCAGTTTTTAGTACTGTGTTGTATGGTAGGCGATTCACTTGTAGGGAAGCGTTTGTTCGCATTCTGTAAACTCAAGTCTTTAACAGCAAATCTCGTGTCTGGAGTTTGACAGAAATTCCAGTGAAATCACGTTTAAAAGCCAACGTCAGTAAAAAGCCTTTGAAGAATCACTCTGTGAATGTCTTTGAGAACACTTCTTAAGAAGGAAAGCATACATATTTCATCTGAGTGAAAACTGCATTCTATTCAGTTTTTAGTACTGTGTTGAATGGTTAGGCGATTCACTTGTAGGGAAGCATTTGTTAGCATTCTGTATACTCAATTCTTTAACAGCAAATCTCGTGTCTTGTGTTTGAGAGAAATTCCAGTGAAATCACGTTTAAAAGCCAACGCCAGTAAAAAGGCTTTGTAGAATCACTCTGTGAATGTCTTTGAAAACACTTCTTAAGAAAGAAAGCATACGTCTTTCATCTGAGTGAAAACTGAATTCTATTCAGTTTTTAGTACTTTGTTGAATGGTTAGGCGATTCACTTGTAGGGAAGCATTTGTTCGCATTCTGTATACTCAATTCTTTAACAGCAAATCTCGTGTCTTGCGTTTGACAGAAATTCCAGTGAAATCACGTTTAAAAGCCAATGTCTGTAAAAAGCCTTTGTAGAATCACTCTGTGAATGTCTTTGAGAACACTTCTTAAGAAGGAAAGCGTAGATCTTTCATCTGAGTGAAAACTGCATTCTATTCAGTTTTTAGTACTGTGTTGAATGGTTAGGCGATTCACTTGTAGGGAAGCGTTTGTTTGCGATCTGTATACTCAATTCTTTAACAGCAAATCTCGCGTCTTGCGTTTGACAGAAATTCCAGTGAAATCACGTTTAAAAGCCAACGTCAGTAAAAAGCCTTTGTAGAATCACTCTGTGAATGTCTTTGAAAACACTTCTTAAGAAGGAAAGCATACGTCTTTCATCTGAGTGAAAACTGCATTCTATTCAGTTTTTAGTACTGTGTTGTATGGTAGGCGATTCACTTGTAGGGAAGCGTTTGTTCGCATTCTGTATACTCAAGTCTTTAACAGCAAATCTCACGTCTTGAGTTTGACAGAAATTCCAGTGAAATCACGTTTAAAAGCCAATGTCTGTAAAAAGCCTTTGTAGAATCACTCTGTGAATGTCTTTGAGAACACTTCTTAAGAAGGAAAGCATACGTCTTTCATCTGAGTGAAAACTGCATTCTATTCAGTTTTTAGTACTGTGTTGTATGGTAGGCGATTCACTTGTAGGGAAGCGTTTGTTTGCACTCTGTAAACTCAAGTCTTTAACAGCAAATCTCGTGTCTGGAGTTTGACAGAAATTCCAGTGAAATCATGTTTAAAAGCCAACGTCAGTAAAAAGCCTTTGTAGAATCACTCTGTGAATGTCTTTGAGAACACTTCTTAAGAAGGAAAGCATACGTCTTTCATCTGCGTGAAAACTGCATTCTATTCAGTTTTTAGTACTGTGTTGAATGGTTAGGCGATTCACTTGTAGGGAAGCATTTGTTAGCATTCTGTATACTCAATTCTTTAACAGCAAATCTCGTGTCTTGTGTTTGAGAGAAATTCCAGTGAAATCACGTTTAAAAGCCAACGTCAGTAAAAAGCCTTTGTAGAATCACACTGTGAATGTCTTTGAAAACACTTCTTAAGACGGAAAGCATAAGTCTTTCATCTGAGTGAAAACTGTATTCTATTCAGCTTTTAGTACTGTGTTGAATGGTTAGGAGATTCACTTGTAGGGAAGCGTTTGTTCGCATTCTGTATACTCAATTCTTTCACAACAAATCTCGCGTCTTGCTTTTGAGAAATTCCAGTGAAATCACGTTTAAAAGCCAACGCCAGTAAAAAGGCTTTGTAGAATCACTAAGTGAATGTCTTTGAAAACACTTCTTAAGAAGGAAAGCATACGTCTTTCATCTGAGTGAAAACTGAATTCTATTCAGTTTTTAGTACTGTGTTGAATGGTTAGGCGATTCACTTGTAGGGAAGCGTTTGTTTGCGAACTGTATACTCAATTCTTTAACAGCAAATCTCGCGTCTTGCGTTTGACAGAAATTCCAGTGAAATCACGTTTAAAAGCCAATGTCTGTAAAAAGCCTTTGTAGAATCACTCTGTGAATGTCTTTGAGAACACTTCTTAAGAAGGAAAGCGTAGGTCTTTCATCTGAGTGAAAACTGCATTCTATTCAGTTTTTAGTACTGTGTTGAATGGTTAGGCGATTCACTTGTAGGGAAGCGTTTGTTTGCGAACTGTATACTCAATTCTTTAACAGCAAATCTCGCGTCTTGCGTTTGACAGAAATTCCAGTGAAATCACGTTTAAAAGCCAACGTCAGTAAAAAGCCTTTGTAGAATCACTCTGTGAATGTCTTTGAAAACACTTCTTAAGAAGGAAAGCATACGTCTTTCATCTGAGTGAAAACTGCATTCTATTCAGTTTTTAGTACTGTGTTGTATGGTAGGCGATTCACTTGTAGGGAAGCGTTTGTTCGCATTCTGTAAACTCAAGTCTTTAACAGCAAATCTCGTGTCTGGAGTTTGACAGAAATTCCAGTGAAATCACGTTTAAAAGCCAACGTCAGTAAAAAGCCTTTGTAGAATCACACTGTGAATGTCTTTGAAAACACTTCTTAAGACGGAAAGCATAAGTCTTTCATCTGAGTGAAAACTGTATTCTATTCAGCTTTTAGTACTGTGTTGAATGGTTAGGAGATTCACTTGTAGGGAAGCGTTTGTTCGCATTCTGTATACTCAATTCTTTCACAACAAATCTCGCGTCTTGCTTTTGAGAAATTCCAGTGAAATCACGTTTAAAAGCCAACGCCAGTAAAAAGGCTTTGTAGAATCACTAAGTGAATGTCTTTGAAAACACTTCTTAAGAAGGAAAGCATACGTCTTTCATCTGAGTGAAAACTGAATTCTATTCAGTTTTTAGTACTGTGTTGAATGGTTAGGCGATTCACTTGTAGGGAAGCGTTTGTTTGCGAACTGTATACTCAATTCTTTAACAGCAAATCTCGCGTCTTGCGTTTGACAGAAATTCCAGTGAAATCACGTTTAAAAGCCAATGTCTGTAAAAAGCCTTTGTAGAATCACTCTGTGAATGTCTTTGAGAACACTTCTTAAGAAGGAAAGCGTAGGTCTTTCATCTGAGTGAAAACTGCATTCTATTCAGTTTTTAGTACTGTGTTGAATGGTTAGGCGATTCACTTGTAGGGAAGCGTTTGTTTGCGAACTGTATACTCAATTCTTTAACAGCAAATCTCGCGTCTTGCGTTAGACAGAAATTCCAGTGAAATCACGTTTAAAAGCCAACGTCAGTAAAAAGCCTTTGTAGAATCACTCTGTGAATGTCTTTGAAAACACTTCTTAAGAAGGAAAGCATACGTCTTTCATCTGAGTGAAAACTGCATTCTATTCAGTTTTTAGTACTGTGTTGTATGGTAGGCGATTCACTTGTAGGGAAGCGTTTGTTCGCATTCTGTATACTCAAGTCTTTAACAGCAAATCTCACGTCTTGAGTTTGACAGAAATTCCAGTGAAATCACGTTTAAAAGCCAATGTCTGTAAAAAGCCTTTGTAGAATCACTCTGTGAATGTCTTTGAGAACACTTCTTAAGAAGGAAAGCATACGTCTTTCATCTGAGTGAAAACTGCATTCTATTCAGTTTGTAGTACTGTGTTGAATGGTTAGGCGATTCACTTGTAGGGAAGCATTTGTTCGCATTCTGTATACTCAAGTCTTTAACAGCAAATCTCGCGTCTTGTGTTTGACAGAAATTCCATTGAAATCACGTTTAAAAGCCAGCGTCAGTAAAAAGGCTTTGTAGAATCACTCTGTGAATGTCTTTGAAAACACTTCTTAAGAAGGAAAGCATACGTCTTTCATGTGAGTGAAAACTGCATTCTATTCAGTTTTTAGTACTGTGTTGAATGGTTAGGCGATTCACTTGTAGGGAAGCGTTTGTTCGCATTCTGTATACTCAATTCTTTAACAGCGAATCTCGAGTCTTGCCTTTGACAGAAATTCCAGTGAAATGACGTTTAAAAGCCAACGTCAGTAAAAAGCCTTTGTAGAATCACTCTGTGAATGTCTTTGAAAACACTTCTTAAGAAGGAAAGCATACGTCTTTCATCTGAGTGAAAACTGCATTCTATTCAGTTTTTAGTACTGTGTTGTATGGTAGGCGATTCACTTGTAGGGAAGCGTTTGTTCGCATTCTGTAAACTCAAGTCTTTAACAGCAAATCTCGTGTCTGGAGTTTGACAGAAATTCCAGTGAAATCACGTTTAAAAGCCAACGTCAGTAAAAAGCCTTTGAAGAATCACTCTGTGAATGTCTTTTTGAACACTTCTTAAGAAGGAAAGCATACATATTTCATCTGAGTGAAAACTGCATTCTATTCAGTTTTTAGTACTGTGTTGAATGGTTAGGCGATTCACTTGTAGGGAAGCATTTGTTAGCATTCTGTATACTCAATTCTTTAACAGCAAATCTCGTGTCTTGTGTTTGAGAGAAATTCCAGTGAAATCACGTTTAAAAGCCAATGTCAGTAAAAAGGCTTTGTAGAATTTTTGTGAATGTCTTTGAAAACACTTCTTAAGACGGAAAGCATAAGTCTTTCATCTGAGTGAAAACTGCATTCTATTCAGCTTTTAGTACTGTGTTGAATGGTTAGGAGATGCACTTGTAGGGAAGCGTTTGTTCGCATTCTGTATACTCAATTCTTAAACAACACATCTCGCGTCTTGCTTTTGAGAAATTCCAGTGAAATCACGTTTAAAAGCCAACGCCAGTAAAAAGGCTTTGTAGAATCACTCTGTGAATGTCTTTGAAAACACTTCTTAAGAAGGAAAGCATACGTCTTTCATCTGAGTGAAAACTGAATTCTATTCAGTTTTTAGTACTGTGTTGAATGGTTAGGCGATTCACTTGTAGGGAAGCATTTGTTCGCATTCTGTATACTCAATTCTTTAACAGCAAATCTCGTGTCTCACGTTTGACAAAAATTCCAGTGAAATCACGTTTAAAAGCCAATGTCTGTAAAAAGCCTTTGTAGAATCACTCTGTGAATGTCTTTGAGAACACTTCTTAAGAAGGAAAGCGTAGGTCTTTCATCTGAGTGAAAACTGCATTCTATTCAGTTTTTAGTACTGTGTTGAATGGTTAGGCGATTCACTTGTAGGGAAGCGTTTGTTTGCGATCTGTATACTCAATTCTTTAACAGCAAATCTCGCGTCTTGCGTTTGACAGAAATTCCAGTGAAATCACGTTTAAAAGCCAACGTCAGTAAAAAGCCTTTGTAGAATCACTCTGTGAATGTCTTTGAAAACACTTCTTAAGAAGGAAAGCATACGTCTTTCATCTGAGTGAAAACTGCATTCTATTCAGTTTTTAGTACTGTGTTGTATGGTAGGCGATTCACTTGTAGGGAAGCGTTTGTTCGCATTCTGTATACTCAAGTCTTTAACAGCAAATCTCACGTCTTGAGTTTGACAGAAATTCCAGTTAAATCACGTTTAAAAGCCAATGTCTGTAAAAAGCCTTTGTAGAATCACTCTGTGAATGTCTTTGAGAACACTTCTTAAGAAGGAAAGCATACGTCTTTCATCTGAGTGAAAACTGCATTCTATTCAGTTTGTAGTACTGTGTTGAATGGTTAGGCGATTCACTTGTAGGGAAGCATTTGTTCGCATTCTGTATACTCAAGTCTTTAACAGCAAATCTCGCGTCTTGTGTTTGACAGAAATTCCATTGAAATCACGTTTAAAAGCCAGCGTCAGTAAAAAGGCTTTGTAGAATCACTCTGTGAATGTCTTTGAAAACACTTCTTAAGAAGGAAAGCATACGTCTTTCATGTGAGTGAAAACTGCATTCTATTCAGTTTTTAGTACTGTGTTGAATGGTTAGGCGATTCACTTGTAGGGAAGCGTTTGTTCGCATTCTGTATACTCAATTCTTTAACAGCGAATCTCGAGTCTTGCCTTTGACAGAAATTCCAGTGAAATGACGTTTAAAAGCCAACGTCAGTAAAAAGCCTTTGTAGAATCACTCTGTGAATGTCTTTGAAAACACTTCTTAAGAAGGAAAGCATACGTCTTTCATCTGAGTGAAAACTGCATTCTATTCAGTTTTTAGTACTGTGTTGTATGGTAGGCGATTCACTTGTAGGGAAGCGTTTGTTCGCATTCTGTAAACTCAAGTCTTTAACAGCAAATCTCGTGTCTGGAGTTTGACAGAAATTCCAGTGAAATCACGTTTAAATGCCAACGTCAGTAAAAAGCCTTTGAAGAATCACTCTGTGAATGTCTTTGAGAACACTTCTTAAGAAGGAAAGCATACATATTTCATCTGAGTGAAAACTGCATTCTATTCAGTTTTTAGTACTGTGTTGAATGGTTAGGCGATTCACTTGTAGGGAAGCATTTGTTAGCATTCTGTATACTCAATTCTTTAACAGCAAATCTCGTGTCTTGTGTTTGAGAGAAATTCCAGTGAAATCACGTTTAAAAGCCAATGTCAGTAAAAAGGCTTTGTAGAATCACACTGTGAATGTCTTTGAAAACACTTCTTAAGACGGAAAGCATAAGTCTTTCATCTGAGTGAAAACTGCATTCTATTCAGCTTTTAGTACTGTGTTGAATGGTTAGGAGATGCACTTGTAGGGAAGCGTTTGTTCGCATTCTGTATACTCAATTTTTAAACAACACATCTCGCGTCTTGCTTTTGAGAAATTCCAGTGAAATCACGTTTAAAAGCCAACGCCAGTAAAAAGGCTTTGTAGAATCACTCTGTGAATGTCTTTGAAAACACTTCTTAAGAAGGAAAGCATACGTCTTTCATCTGAGTGAAAACTGAATTCTATTCAGTTTTTAGTACTGTGTTGAATGGTTAGGCGATTCACTTGTAGGGAAGCATTTGTTCGCATTCTGTATACTCAATTCTTTAACAGCAAATCTCGTGTCTTGCGTTTGACAGAAATTCCAGTGAAATCACGTTTAAAAGCCAACGTCAGTAAAAAGCCTTTGTAGAATCACTCTGTGAATGTCTTTGAAAACACTTCTTAAGAAGGAAAGCATACGTCTTTCATCTGAGTGAAAACTGCATTCTATTCAGTTTTTAGTACTGTGTTGTATGGTAGGCGATTCACTTGTAGGGAAGCGTTTGTTAGCATTCTGTAAACTCAAGTCTTTAACAGCAAATCTCGTGTCTGGAGTTTGACAGAAATTCCAGTGAAATCACGTTTAAAAGCCAACGTCAGTAAAAAGCCTTTGTAGAATCACACTGTGAATGTCTTTGAAAACACTTCTTAAGACGGAAAGCATAAGTCTTTCATCTGAGTGAAAACTGTATTCTATTCAGCTTTTAGTACTGTGTTGAATGGTTAGGAGATTCACTTGTAGGGAAACGTTTGTTCGCATTCTGTATACTCAATTCTTTAACAACAAATCTCGCGTCTTGCTTTTGAGAAATTCCAGTGAAATCACGTTTAAAAGCCAACGCCAGTAAAAAGGCTTTGTAGAATCACTCTGTGAATGTCTTTGAAAACACTTCTTAAGAAGGAAAGCATACGTCTTTCATCTGAGTGAAAACTGAATTCTATTCAGTTTTTAGTACTGTGTTGAATGGTTAGGCGATTCACTTGTAGGGAAGCATTTGTTCGCATTCTGTATACTCAATTCTTTAACAGCAAATCTCGCGTCTTGCGTTTGAGAGAAATTCCAGTGAAGTCATGTTTAAAAGCCAACGCCAGTAAAAAGGCTTTGTAGAATCACTCTGTGAATGTCTTTGAAAACACTACTTAAGAAGGAAAGCATACGTCTTTCATCTGAGTGAAAGCTGCATTCTATTCAGTTTTTAGTACTGTGTTAAATGGTTAGGCGATTCACTTGTAGGGAAGCGTTTGTTTGCGTTCTGTATACTCAATTCTTTAACAGCAAATCTCGCGTCTTCCGTTTGACAGAAATTCCAGTGAAATCACGTTTAAAAGCCAACGTCAGTAAAAAGGCTTTGTAGAATCACTCTGTGAATGTCTTTGAAAACACTTCTTAAGAAGGAAAGCATACGTCTTTCATGTGAGTGAAAACTGCATTCTATTCAGTTTTTAGTACTGTGTTGAATGGTTAGGCGATTCACTTGTAGGGAAGCGTTTGTTCGCATTCTGTATACTCAATTCTTTAACAGCGAATCTCGAGTCTTGCGTTTGACAGAAATTCCAGTGAAATCACGTTTAAAAGCCAACGTCAGTAAAAAGCCTTTGTAGAATCCCTCTGTGAATGTCTTTGAAAACACTTCTTAAGAAGGAAAGCATACGTCTTTCATCTGAGTGAAAACTGCATTCTATTCAGTTTTTAGTACTGTGTTGTATGGTAGGCGATTCACTTGTAGGGAAGCGTTTGTTCGCATTCTGTAAACTCAAGTCTTTAACAGCAAATCTCGTGTCTGGAGTTTGACAGAAATTCCAGTGAAATCACGTTTAAAAGCCAACGTCAGTAAAAAGCCTTTGTAGAATCACTCTGTGAATGTCTTTGAGAACACTTCTTAAGAAGGAAAGCATACGTCTTTCATCTGAGTGAAAACTGCATTCTATTCAGTTTTTAGTACTGTGTTGAATGGTTAGGCGATTCACTTGTAGGGAAGCATTTGTTCGCATTCTGTATACTCAAGTCTTTAACAGCAAATCTCGCGTCTTGCGTTTGACAGAAATTCCAGTGAAATCACGTTTAAAAGCCAGCGTCAGTAAAAAGGCTTTGTAGAATCACTCTGTGAATGTCTTTGAAAACACTTCTTAAGAAGGAAAGCATACGTCTTTCATGTGAGTGAAAACTGCATTCTATTCAGTTTTTAGTACTGTGTTAAATGGTTAGGCGATTCACTTGTAGGGAAGCGTTTGTTTGCGTTCTGTATACTCAATTCTTTAACAGCAAATCTCGAGTCTTCCGTTTGACAGAAATTCCAGTGAAATCACGTTTAAAAGCCAACGTCAGTAAAAAGGCTTTGTAGAATCACTCTGTGAATGTCTTTGAAAACACTTCTTAAGAAGGAAAGCATACGTCTTTCATGTGAGTGAAAACTGCATTCTATTCAGTTTTTAGTACTGTGTTGAATGGTTAGGCGATTCACTTGTAGGGAAGCGTTTGTTCGCATTCTGTATACTCAATTCTTTAACAGCGAATCTCGAGTCTTGCGTTTGACAGAAATTCCAGTGAAATCACGTTTAAAAGCCAACATCAGTAAAAAGCCTTTGTAGAATCACTCTGTGAATGTCTTTGAAAACACTTCTTAAGAAGGAAAGCATACGTCTTTCATCTGAGTGAAAACTGCATTCTATTCAGTTTTTAGTACTGTGTTGTATGGTAGGCGATTCACTTGTAGGGAAGCGTTTGTTCGCATTCTGTAAACTCAAGTCTTTAACAGCAAATCTCGTGTCTGGAGTTTGACAGAAATTCCAGTGAAATCACGTTTAAAAGCCAACGTCAGTAAAAAGCCTTTGTAGAATCACTCTGTGAATGTCTTTGAGAACATTTCTTAAGAAGGAAAGCATACGTCTTTCATCTGAGTGAAAACTGCATTCTATTCAGTTTTTAGTACTGTGTTGAATGGTTAGGCGATTCACTTGTAGGGAAGCATTTGTTCGCATTCTGTATACTCAAGTCTTTAACAGCAAATCTCGCGTCTTGCGTTTGACAGAAATTCCAGTGAAATCACGTTTAAAAGCCAACGTCAGTAAAAAGGCTTTGTAGAATCACTCTGTGAATGTCTTTGAAAACACTTCTTAAGAAGGAAAGCATACGTCTTTCATGTGAGTGAAAACTGCATTCTATTCAGTTTTTAGTACTGTGTTGAATGGTTAGGCGATTCACTTGTAGGGAAGCGTTTGTTCGCATTCTGTATACTCAATTCTTTAACAGCGAATCTCGAGTCTTGCGTTTGACAGAAATTCCAGTGAAATCACGTTTAAAAGCCAACGTCAGTAAAAAGCCTTTGTAGAATCACTCTGTGAATGTCTTTGAAAACACTTCTTAAGAAGGAAAGCATACGTCTTTCATCTGAGTGAAAACTGCATTCTATTCAGTTTTTAGTACTGTGTTGTATGGTAGGCGATTCACTTGTAGGGAAGCGTTTGTTCGCATTCTGTAAACTCAAGTCTTTAACAGCAAATCTCGTGTCTGGAGTTTGACAGAAATTCCAGTGAAATCACGTTTAAAAGCCAACGTCAGTAAAAAGCCTTTGTAGAATCACTCTGTGAATGTCTTTGAGAACACTTCTTAAGAAGGAAAGCATACGTCTTTCATCTGAGTGAAAACTGCATTCTATTCAGTTTTTAGTACTGTGTTGAATGGTTAGGCGATTCACTTGTAGGGAAGCATTTGTTCGCATTCTGTATACTCAAGTCTTTAACAGCAAATCTCGCGTCTTGCGTTTGACAGAAATTCCAGTGAAATCACGTTTAAAAGCCAGCGTCAGTAAAAAGGCTTTGTAGAATCACTCTGTGAATGTCTTTGAAAACACTTCTTAAGAAGGAAAGCATACGTCTTTCATGTGAGTGAAAACTGCATTCTATTCAGTTTTTAGTACTGTGTTGAATGGTTAGGCGATTCACTTGTAGGGAAGCGTTTGTTCGCATTCTGTATACTCAATTCTTTAACAGCGAATCTCGAGTCTTGCCTTTGAGAGAAATTCCAGTGAAATGACGTTTAAAAGCCAACGTCAGTAAAAAGCCTTTGTAGAATCACTCTGTGAATGTCTTTGAAAACACTTCTTAAGAAGGAAAGCATACGTCTTTCATCTGAGTGAAAACTGCATTCTATTCAGTTTTTAGTACTGTGTTGTATGGTAGGCGATTCACTTGTAGGGAAGCGTTTGTTTGCATTCTGTAAAGTCAAGTCTTTAACAGCAAATCTCGTGTCTGGAGTTTGACAGAAATTCCAGTGAAATCACGTTTAAAAGCCAACGTCAGTAAAAAGCCTTTGAAGAATCACTCTGTGAATGTCTTTGAGAACACTTCTTAAGAAGGAAAGCATACGTCTTTCATCTGAGTGAAAACTGCATTCTATTCAGTTTTTAGTACTGTGTTGAATGGTTAGGCGATTCACTTGTAGGGAAGCATTTGTTAGCATTCTGTATACTCAATTCTTTAACAGCAAATCTCGTGTCTTGTGTTTGAGAGAAATTCCAGTGAAATCACGTTTAAAAGCCAACGTCAGTAAAAAGGCTTTGTAGAATCACACTGTGAATGTCTTTGAAAACACTTCTTAAGACGGAAAGCATAAGTCTTTCATCTGAGTGAAAACTGCATTCTATTCAGCTTTTAGTACTGTGTTGAATGGTTAGGAGATTCACTTGTAGGGAAGCGTTTGTTCGCATTCTGTATACTCAATTCTTTAACAACACATCTCGCGTCTTGCTTTTGAGAAATTCCAGTGAAATCACGTTTAAAAGACAACGCCAGTAAAAAGGCTTTGTAGAATCACTCTGTGAATGTCTTTGAAAACACTTCTTAAGAAGGAAAGCATACGTCTTTCATCTGAGTGAAAACTGAATTCTATTCAGTTTTTAGTACTGTGTTGAATGGTTAGGCGATTCACTTGTAGGGAAGCATTTGTTCGCATTCTGTATACTCAATTCTTTAACAGCAAATCTCGTGTCTTGCGTTTGACAGAAATTCCAGTGAAATCACGTTTAAAAGCCAACGTCAGTAAAAAGCCTTTGTAGAATCACTCTGTGAATGTCTTTGAAAACACTTCTTAGAAGGAAAGCATACGTCTTTCATCTGAGTGAAAACTGCATTCTATTCAGTTTTTAGTACTGTGTTGTATGGTAGGCGATTCACTTGTAGGGAAGCGTTTGTTCGCATTCTGTAAACTCAAGTCTTTAACAGCAAATCTCGTGTCTGGAGTTTGACAGAAATTCCAGTGAAATCACGTTTAAAAGCCAACGTCAGTAAAAAGCCTTTGTAGAATCACTCTGTGAATGTCTTTGAGAACACTTCTTAAGAAGGAAAGCATACGTCTTTCATCTGAGTGAAAACTGCATTCGATTCAGTTTTTAGTACTGTGTTGAATGGTTAGGCGATTCACTTGTAGGGAAGCATTTGTTAGCATTCTGTATACTCAATTCTTTAACAGCAAATCTCGTGTCTTGTGTTTGAGAGAAATTCCAGTGAAATCACGTTTAAAAGCCAACGTCAGTAAAAAGGCTTTGTAGAATCACACTGTGAATGTCTTTGAAAACACTTCTTAAGACGGAAAGCATAAGTCTTTCATCTGAGTGAAAACTGCATTCTATTCAGCTTTTAGTACTGTGTTGAATGGTTAGGAGATTCACTTGTAGGGAAGCGTTTGTTCGCATTCTGTATACTCAATTCTTTAACAACACATCTCGCGTCTTGCTTTTGAGAAATTCCAGTGAAATCACGTTTAAAAGACAACGCCAGTAAAAAGGCTTTGTAGAATCACTCTGTGAATGTCTTTGAAAACACTTCTTAAGAAGGAAAGCATACGTCTTTCATCTGAGTGAAAACTGAATTCTATTCAGTTTTTAGTACTGTGTTGAATGGTTAGGCGATTCACTTGTAGGGAAGCATTTGTTCGCATTCTGTATACTCAATTCTTTAACAGCAAATCTCGTGTCTTGCGTTTGACAGAAATTCCAGTGAAATCACGTTTAAAAGCCAACGTCAGTAAAAAGCCTTTGTAGAATCACTCTGTGAATGTCTTTGAAAACACTTCTTAGAAGGAAAGCATACGTCTTTCATCTGAGTGAAAACTGCATTCTATTCAGTTTTTAGTACTGTGTTGTATGGTAGGCGATTCACTTGTAGGGAAGCGTTTGTTCGCATTCTGTAAACTCAAGTCTTTAACAGCAAATCTCGTGTCTGGAGTTTGACAGAAATTCCAGTGAAATCACGTTTAAAAGCCAACGTCAGTAAAAAGCCTTTGTAGAATCACTCTGTGAATGTCTTTGAGAACACTTCTTAAGAAGGAAAGCATACGTCTTTCATCTGAGTGAAAACTGCATTCGATTCAGTTTTTAGTACTGTGTTGAATGGTTAGGCGATTCACTTGTAGGGAAGCGTTTGTTCGCATTCTGTATACTCAATTCTTTAACAACACATCTCGCGTCTTGCTTTTGAGAAATTCCAGTGAAATCACGTTTAAAAGACAATGCCAGTAAAAAGGCTTTGTAGAATCACTCTGTGAATGTCTTTGAAAACACTTCCTAAGAAGGAAAGCATACGTCTTTCATCTGAGTGAAAACTGAATTCTATTCAGTTTTTAGTACTGTGTTGAATGGTTAGGCGATTCACTTGTAGGGAAGCATTTGTTCGCATTCTGTATACTCAATTCTTTAACAGCAAATCTCGTGTCTTGCGTTTGACAGAAATTCCAGTGAAATCACGTTTAAAAGCCAACGTCAGTAAAAAGCCTTTGTAGAATCACTCTGTGAATGTCTTTGAAAACACTTCTTAAGAAGGAAAGCATACGTCTTTCATCTGAGTGAAAACTGCATTCTATTCAGTTTTTAGTACTGTGTTGTATGGTAGGCGATTCACTTGTAGGGAAGCGTTTGTTCGCATTCTGTAAACTCAAGTCTTTAACAGCAAATCTCGTGTCTGGAGTTTGACAGAAATTCCAGTGAAATCACGTTTAAAAGCCAACGTCAGTAAAAAGCCTTTGTAGAATCACTCTGTGAATGTCTTTGAGAACACTTCTTAAGAAGGAAAGCATACGTCTTTCATCTGAGTGAAAACTGCATTCGATTCAGTTTTTAGTACTGTGTTGAATGGTTAGGCGATTCACTTGTAGGGAAGCATTTGTTAGCATTCTGTATACTCAATTCTTTAACAGCAAATCTCGTGTCTTGTGTTTGAGAGAAATTCCAGTGAAATCACGTTTAAAAGCCAACGTCAGTAAAAAGGCTTTGTAGAATCACACTGTGAATGTCTTTGAAAACACTTCTTAAGACGGAAAGCATAAGTCTTTCATCTGAGTGAAAACTGTATTCTATTCAGCTTTTAGTACTGTGTTGAATGGTTAGGAGATTCACTTGTAGGGAAGCGTTTGTTCGCATTCTGTATACTCAATTCTTTAACAACAAATCTCGCGTCTTGCTTTTGAGAAATTCCAGTGAAATCACGTTTAAAAGCCAACGCCAGTAAAAAGGCTTTGTAGAATCACTCTGTGAATGTCTTTGAAAACACTACTTAAGAAGGAAAGCATACGTCTTTCATCTGAGTGAAAGCTGCATTCTATTCAGTTTTTAGTACTGTGTTGAATGGTTAGGCGATTCACTTGTAGGGAAGCGTTTGTTTGCGTTCTGTATACTCAATTCTTTAACAGCAAATCTCGCGTCTTGCGTTTGACAGAAATTCCAGTGAAATCACGTTTAAAAGCCAACGTCAGTAAAAAGGCTTTGTAGAATCACTCTGTGAATGTCTTTGAAAACACTTCTTAAGAAGGAAAGCATACGTCTTTCATGTGAGTGAAAACTGCATTCTATTCAGTTTTTAGTACTGTGTTGAATGGTTAGGCGATTCACTTGTAGGGAAGCGTTTGTTCGCATTCTGTATACTCAATTCTTTAACAGCGAATCTCGAGTCTTGCGTTTGACAGAAATTCCAGTGAAATCACGTTTAAAAGCCAACGTCAGTAAAAAGCCTTTGTAGAATCACTCTGTGAATGTCTTTGAAAACACTTCTTAAGAAGGAAAGCATACGTCTTTCATCTGAGTGAAAACTGCATTCTATTCAGTTTTTAGTACTGTGTTGTATGGTAGGCGATTCACTTGTAGGGAAGCGTTTGTTCACATTCTGTAAACTCAAGTCTTTAACAGCAAATCTCGTGTCTGGAGTTTGACAGAAATTCCAGTGAAATCACGTTTAAAAGCCAACGTCAGTAAAAAGCCATTGTAGAATCACTCTGTGAATGTCTTTGAGAACACTTCTTAAGAAGGAAAGCATACGTCTTTCATCTGAGTGAAAACTGCATTCTATTCAGTTTTTAGTACTGTGTTGAATGGTTAGGAGATTCACTTGTAGGGAAGCATTTGTTCGCATTCTGTATACTCAAGTCTTTAACAGCAAATCTCGCGTCTTGCGTTTGACAGAAATTCCAGTGAAATCACGTTTAAAAGCCAGCGTCAGTAAAAAGGCTTTGTAGAATCACTCTGTGAATGTCTTTGAAAACACTTCTTAAGAAGGAAAGCATACGTCTTTCATGTGAGTGAAAACTGCATTCTATTCAGTTTTTAGTACTGTGTTGAATGGTTAGGCGATTCACTTGTCGGGAAGCGTTTGTTCGCATTCTGTATACTCAATTCTTTAACAGCGAATCTCGAGTCTTGCCTTTGAGAGAAATTCCAGTGAAATGACGTTTAAAAGCCAACGTCAGTAAAAAGCCTTTGTAGAATCACTCTGTGAATGTCTTTGAGAACACTTCTTAAGAAGGAAAGCATACGTCTTTCATCTGAGTGAAAACTGCATTCTATTCAGTTTTTAGTACTGTGTTGAATGGTTAGGCGATTCACTTGTAGGGAAGCATTAGTTCGCATTCTGTATACTCAAGTCTTTAACAGCAAATCTCGCATCTTGCGTTTGACAGAAATTCCAGTGAAATCACGTTTAAAAGCCAGCGTCAGTAAAAAGGCTTTGTAGAATCACTCTGTGAATGTCTTTGAAAACACTTCTTAAGAAGGAAAGCATACGTCTTTCATGTGAGTGAAAACTGCATTCTATTCAGTTTTTAGTACTGTGTTAAATGGTTAGGCGATTCACTTGTAGGGAAGCGTTTGTTTGCGTTCTGTATACTCAATTCTTTAACAGCAAATCTCGAGTCTTCCGTTTGACAGAAATTCCAGTGAAATCACGTTTAAAAGCCAACGTCAGTAAAAAGGCTTTGTAGAATCACTCTGTGAATGTCTTTGAAAACACTTCTTAAGAAGGAAAGCATACGTCTTTCATGTGAGTGAAAACTGCATTCTATTCAGTTTTTAGTACTGTGTTGAATGGTTAGGCGATTCACTTGTAGGGAAGCGTTTGTTCGCATTCTGTATACTCAATTCTTTAACAGCGAATCTCGAGTCTTGCGTTTGACAGAAATTCCAGTGAAATCACGTTTAAAAGCCAACATCAGTAAAAAGCCTTTGTAGAATCACTCTGTGAATGTCTTTGAAAACACTTCTTAAGAAGGAAAGCATACGTCTTTCATCTGAGTGAAAACTGCATTCTATTCAGTTTTTAGTACTGTGTTGTATGGTAGGCGATTCACTTGTAGGGAAGCGTTTGTTCGCATTCTGTAAACTCAAGTCTTTAACAGCAAATCTCGTGTCTGGAGTTTGACAGAAATTCCAGTGAAATCACGTTTAAAAGCCAACGTCAGTAAAAAGCCTTTGTAGAATCACTCTGTGAATGTCTTTGAGAACATTTCTTAAGAAGGAAAGCATACGTCTTTCATCTGAGTGAAAACTGCATTCTATTCAGTTTTTAGTACTGTGTTGAATGGTTAGGCGATTCACTTGTAGGGAAGCATTTGTTCGCATTCTGTATACTCAAGTCTTTAACAGCAAATCTCGCGTCTTGCGTTTGACAGAAATTCCAGTGAAATCACGTTTAAAAGCCAACGTCAGTAAAAAGGCTTTGTAGAATCACTCTGTGAATGTCTTTGAAAACACTTCTTAAGAAGGAAAGCATACGTCTTTCATGTGAGTGAAAACTGCATTCTATTCAGTTTTTAGTACTGTGTTGAATGGTTAGGCGATTCACTTGTAGGGAAGCCTTTGTTCGCATTCTGTATACTCAATTCTTTAACAGCGAATCTCGAGTCTTGCGTTTGACAGAAATTCCAGTGAAATCACGTTTAAAAGCCAACGTCAGTAAAAAGCCTTTGTAGAATCACTCTGTGAATGTCTTTGAAAACACTTCTTAAGAAGGAAAGCATACGTCTTTCATCTGAGTGAAAACTGCATTCTATTCAGTTTTTAGTACTGTGTTGTATGGTAGGCGATTCACTTGTAGGGAAGCGTTTGTTCGCATTCTGTAAACTCAAGTCTTTAACAGCAAATCTCGTGTCTGGAGTTTGACAGAAATTCCAGTGAAATCACGTTTAAAAGCCAACGTCAGTAAAAAGCCTTTGTAGAATCACTCTGTGAATGTCTTTGAGAACACTTCTTAAGAAGGAAAGCATACGTCTTTCATCTGAGTGAAAACTGCATTCTATTCAGTTTTTAGTACTGTGTTGAATGGTTAGGCGATTCACTTGTAGGGAAGCATTTGTTCGCATTCTGTATACTCAAGTCTTTAACAGCAAATCTCGCGTCTTGCGTTTGACAGAAATTCCAGTGAAATCACGTTTAAAAGCCAGCGTCAGTAAAAAGGCTTTGTAGAATCACTCTGTGAATGTCTTTGAAAACACTTCTTAAGAAGGAAAGCATACGTCTTTCATGTGAGTGAAAACTGCATTCTATTCAGTTTTTAGTACTGTGTTGAATGGTTAGGCGATTCACTTGTAGGGAAGCGTTTGTTCGCATTCTGTATACTCAATTCTTTAACAGCGAATCTCGAGTCTTGCCTTTGAGAGAAATTCCAGTGAAATGACGTTTAAAAGCCAACGTCAGTAAAAAGCCTTTGTAGAATCACTCTGTGAATGTCTTTGAAAACACTTCTTAAGAAGGAAAGCATACGTCTTTCATCTGAGTGAAAACTGCATTCTATTCAGTTTTTAGTACTGTGTTGTATGGTAGGCGATTCACTTGTAGGGAAGCGTTTGTTTGCATTCTGTAAACTCAAGTCTTTAACAGCAAATCTCGTGTCTGGAGTTTGACAGAAATTCCAGTGAAATCACGTTTAAAAGCCAACGTCAGTAAAAAGCCTTTGAAGAATCACTCTGTGAATGTCTTTGAGAACACTTCTTAAGAAGGAAAGCATACGTCTTTCATCTGAGTGAAAACTGCATTCTATTCAGTTTTTAGTACTGTGTTGAATGGTTAGGCGATTCACTTGTAGGGAAGCATTTGTTAGCATTCTGTATACTCAATTCTTTAACAGCAAATCTCGTGTCTTGTGTTTGAGAGAAATTCCAGTGAAATCACGTTTAAAAGCCAACGTCAGTAAAAAGGCTTTGTAGAATCACACTGTGAATGTCTTTGAAAACACTTCTTAAGACGGAAAGCATAAGTCTTTCATCTGAGTGAAAACTGCATTCTATTCAGCTTTTAGTACTGTGTTGAATGGTTAGGAGATTCACTTGTAGGGAAGCGTTTGTTCGCATTCTGTATACTCAATTCTTTAACAACACATCTCGCGTCTTGCTTTTGAGAAATTCCAGTGAAATCACGTTTAAAAGACAACGCCAGTAAAAAGGCTTTGTAGAATCACTCTGTGAATGTCTTTGAAAACACTTCTTAAGAAGGAAAGCATACGTCTTTCATCTGAGTGAAAACTGAATTCTATTCAGTTTTTAGTACTGTGTTGAATGGTTAGGCGATTCACTTGTAGGGAAGCATTTGTTCGCATTCTGTATACTCAATTCTTTAACAGCAAATCTCGTGTCTTGCGTTTGACAGAAATTCCAGTGAAATCACGTTTAAAAGCCAACGTCAGTAAAAAGCCTTTGTAGAATCACTCTGTGAATGTCTTTGAAAACACTTCTTAGAAGGAAAGCATACGTCTTTCATCTGAGTGAAAACTGCATTCTATTCAGTTTTTAGTACTGTGTTGTATGGTAGGCGATTCACTTGTAGGGAAGCGTTTGTTCGCATTCTGTAAACTCAAGTCTTTAACAGCAAATCTCGTGTCTGGAGTTTGACAGAAATTCCAGTGAAATCACGTTTAAAAGCCAACGTCAGTAAAAAGCCTTTGTAGAATCACTCTGTGAATGTCTTTGAGAACACTTCTTAAGAAGGAAAGCATACGTCTTTCATCTGAGTGAAAACTGCATTCGATTCAGTTTTTAGTACTGTGTTGAATGGTTAGGCGATTCACTTGTAGGGAAGCATTTGTTAGCATTCTGTATACTCAATTCTTTAACAGCAAATCTCGTGTCTTGTGTTTGAGAGAAATTCCAGTGAAATCAGGTTTAAAAGCCAACGTCAGTAAAAAGGCTTTGTAGAATCACACTGTGAATGTCTTTGAAAACACTTCTTAAGACGGAAAGCATAAGTCTTTCATCTGAGTGAAAACTGCATTCTATTCAGCTTTTAGTACTGTGTTGAATGGTTAGGAGATTCACTTGTAGGGAAGCGTTTGTTCGCATTCTGTATACTCAATTCTTTAACAACACATCTCGCGTCTTGCTTTTGAGAAATTCCAGTGAAATCACGTTTAAAAGACAACGCCAGTAAAAAGGCTTTGTAGAATCACTCTGTGAATGTCTTTGAAAACACTTCTTAAGAAGGAAAGCATACGTCTTTCATCTGAGTGAAAACTGAATTCTATTCAGTTTTTAGTACTGTGTTGAATGGTTAGGCGATTCACTTGTAGGGAAGCATTTGTTCGCATTCTGTATACTCAATTCTTTAACAGCAAATCTCGTGTCTTGCGTTTGACAGAAATTCCAGTGAAATCACGTTTAAAAGCCAACGTCAGTAAAAAGCCTTTGTAGAATCACTCTGTGAATGTCTTTGAAAACACTTCTTAGAAGGAAAGCATACGTCTTTCATCTGAGTGAAAACTGCATTCTATTCAGTTTTTAGTACTGTGTTGTATGGTAGGCGATTCACTTGTAGGGAAGCGTTTGTTCGCATTCTGTAAACTCAAGTCTTTAACAGCAAATCTCGTGTCTGGAGTTTGACAGAAATTCCAGTGAAATCACGTTTAAAAGCCAACGTCAGTAAAAAGCCTTTGTAGAATCACTCTGTGAATGTCTTTGAGAACACTTCTTAAGAAGGAAAGCATACGTCTTTCATCTGAGTGAAAACTGCATTCGATTCAGTTTTTAGTACTGTGTTGAATGGTTAGGCGATTCACTTGTAGGGAAGCGTTTGTTCGCATTCTGTATACTCAATTCTTTAACAACACATCTCGCGTCTTGCTTTTGAGAAATTCCAGTGAAATCACGTTTAAAAGACAATGCCAGTAAAAAGGCTTTGTAGAATCACTCTGTGAATGTCTTTGAAAACACTTCCTAAGAAGGAAAGCATACGTCTTTCATCTGAGTGAAAACTGAATTCTATTCAGTTTTTAGTACTGTGTTGAATGGTTAGGCGATTCACTTGTAGGGAAGCATTTGTTCGCATTCTGTATACTCAATTCTTTAACAGCAAATCTCGTGTCTTGCGTTTGACAGAAATTCCAGTGAAATCACGTTTAAAAGCCAACGTCAGTAAAAAGCCTTTGTAGAATCACTCTGTGAATGTCTTTGAAAACACTTCTTAAGAAGGAAAGCATACGTCTTTCATCTGAGTGAAAACTGCATTCTATTCAGTTTTTAGTACTGTGTTGTATGGTAGGCGATTCACTTGTAGGGAAGCGTTTGTTCGCATTCTGTAAACTCAAGTCTTTAACAGCAAATCTCGTGTCTGGAGTTTGACAGAAATTCCAGTGAAATCACGTTTAAAAGCCAACGTCAGTAAAAAGCCTTTGTAGAATCACTCTGTGAATGTCTTTGAGAACACTTCTTAAGAAGGAAAGCATACGTCTTTCATCTGAGTGAAAACTGCATTCGATTCAGTTTTTAGTACTGTGTTGAATGGTTAGGCGATTCACTTGTAGGGAAGCATTTGTTAGCATTCTGTATACTCAATTCTTTAACAGCAAATCTCGTGTCTTGTGTTTGAGAGAAATTCCAGTGAAATCACGTTTAAAAGCCAACGTCAGTAAAAAGGCTTTGTAGAATCACACTGTGAATGTCTTTGAAAACACTTCTTAAGACGGAAAGCATAAGTCTTTCATCTGAGTGAAAACTGTATTCTATTCAGCTTTTAGTACTGTGTTGAATGGTTAGGAGATTCACTTGTAGGGAAGCGTTTGTTCGCATTCTGTATACTCAATTCTTTAACAACAAATCTCGCGTCTTGCTTTTGAGAAATTCCAGTGAAATCACGTTTAAAAGCCAACGCCAGTAAAAAGGCTTTGTAGAATCACTCTGTGAATGTCTTTGAAAACACTACTTAAGAAGGAAAGCATACGTCTTTCATCTGAGTGAAAGCTGCATTCTATTCAGTTTTTAGTACTGTGTTGAATGGTTAGGCGATTCACTTGTAGGGAAGCGTTTGTTTGCGTTCTGTATACTCAATTCTTTAACAGCAAATCTCGCGTCTTGCGTTTGACAGAAATTCCAGTGAAATCACGTTTAAAAGCCAACGTCAGTAAAAAGGCTTTGTAGAATCACTCTGTGAATGTCTTTGAAAACACTTCTTAAGAAGGAAAGCATACGTCTTTCATGTGAGTGAAAACTGCATTCTATTCAGTTTTTAGTACTGTGTTGAATGGTTAGGCGATTCACTTGTAGGGAAGCGTTTGTTCGCATTCTGTATACTCAATTCTTTAACAGCGAATCTCGAGTCTTGCGTTTGACAGAAATTCCAGTGAAATCACGTTTAAAAGCCAACGTCAGTAAAAAGCCTTTGTAGAATCACTCTGTGAATGTCTTTGAAAACACTTCTTAAGAAGGAAAGCATACGTCTTTCATCTGAGTGAAAACTGCATTCTATTCAGTTTTTAGTACTGTGTTGTATGGTAGGCGATTCACTTGTAGGGAAGCGTTTGTTCGCATTCTGTAAACTCAAGTCTTTAACAGCAAATCTCGTGTCTGGAGTTTGACAGAAATTCCAGTGAAATCACGTTTAAAAGCCAACGTCAGTAAAAAGCCTTTGTAGAATCACTCTGTGAATGTCTTTGAGAACACTTCTTAAGAAGGAAAGCATACGTCTTTCATCTGAGTGAAAACTGCATTCTATTCAGTTTTTAGTACTGTGTTGAATGGTTAGGAGATTCACTTGTAGGGAAGCATTTGTTCGCATTCTGTATACTCAAGTCTTTAACAGCAAATCTCGCGTCTTGCGTTTGACAGAAATTCCAGTGAAATCACGTTTAAAAGCCAGCGTCAGTAAAAAGGCTTTGTAGAATCACTCTGTGAATGTCTTTGAAAACACTTCTTAAGAAGGAAAGCATACGTCTTTCATGTGAGTGAAAACTGCATTCTATTCAGTTTTTAGTACTGTGTTGAATGGTTAGGAGATTCACTTGTAGGGAAGCGTTTGTTCGCATTCTGTATACTCAATTCTTTAACAACACATCTCGCGTCTTGCTTTTGAGAAATTCCAGTGAAATCACGTTTAAAAGACAACGCCAGTAAAAAGGCTTTGTAGAATCACTCTGTGAATGTCTTTGAAAACACTTCTTAAGAAGGAAAGCATACGTCTTTCATCTGAGTGAAAACTGAATTCTATTCAGTTTTTAGTACTGTGTTGAATGGTTATGCGATTCACTTGTAGGGAAGCATTTGTTCGCATTCTGTATACTCAATTCTTTAACAGCAAATCTCGTGTCTTGCGTTTGACAGAAATTCCAGTGAAATCACGTTTAAAAGCCAACGTCAGTAAAAAGCCTTTGTAGAATCACTCTGTGAATGTCTTTGAAAACACTTCTTAGAAGGAAAGCATACGTCTTTCATCTGAGTGAAAACTGCATTCTATTCAGTTTTTAGTACTGTGTTGTATGGTAGGCGATTCACTTGTAGGGAAGCGTTTGTTCGCATTCTGTAAACTCAAGTCTTTAACAGCAAATCTCGTGTCTGGAGTTTGACAGAAATTCCAGTGAAATCACGTTTAAAAGCCAACGTCAGTAAAAAGCCTGTGTAGAATCACTCTGTGAATGTCTTTGAGAACACTTCTTAAGAAGGAAAGCATACGTCTTTCATCTGAGTGAAAACTGCATTCGATTCAGTTTTTAGTACTGTGTTGAATGGTTAGGCGATTCACTTGTAGGGAAGCATTTGTTAGCATTCTGTATACTCAATTCTTTAACAGCAAATCTCGTGTCCTGTGTTTGAGAGAAATTCCAGTGAAATCACGTTTAAAAGCCAACGTCAGTAAAAAGGCTTTGTAGAATCACACTGTGAATGTCTTTGAAAACACTTCTTAAGACGGAAAGCATAAGTCTTTCATCTGAGTGAAAACTGCATTCTATTCAGCTTTTAGTACTGTGTTGAATGGTTAGGAGATTCACTTGTAGGGAAGCGTTTGTTCGCATTCTGTATACTCAATTCTTTAACAACACATCTCGCGTCTTGCTTTTGAGAAATTCCAGTGAAATCACGTTTAAAAGACAATGCCAGTAAAAAGGCTTTGTAGAATCACTCTGTGAATGTCTTTGAAAACACTTCCTAAGAAGGAAAGCATACGTCTTTCATCTGAGTGAAAACTGAATTCTATTCAGTTTTTAGTACTGTGTTGAATGGTTAGGCGATTCACTTGTAGGGAAGCATTTGTTCGCATTCTGTATACTCAATTCTTTAACAGCAAATCTCGTGTCTTGCGTTTGACAGAAATTCCAGTGAAATCACGTTTAAAAGCCAACGTCAGTAAAAAGCCTTTGTAGAATCACTCTGTGAATGTCTTTGAAAACACTTCTTAAGAAGGAAAGCATACGTCTTTCATCTGAGTGAAAACTGCATTCTATTCAGTTTTTAGTACTGTGTTGTATGGTAGGAGATTCACTTGTAGGGAAGCGTTTGTTCGCATTCTGTAAACTCAAGTCTTTAACAGCAAATCTCGTGTCTGGAGTTTGACAGAAATTCCAGTGAAATCACGTTTAAAAGCCAACGTCAGTAAAAAGCCTTTGTAGAATCACTCTGTGAATGTCTTTGAGAACACTTCTTAAGAAGGAAAGCATACGTCTTTCATCTGAGTGAAAACTGCATTCGATTCAGTTTTTAGTACTGTGTTGAATGGTTAGGCGATTCACTTGTAGGGAAGCATTTGTTAGCATTCTGTATACTCAATTCTTTAACAGCAAATCTCGTGTCTTGTGTTTGAGAGAAATTCCAGTGAAATCACGTTTAAAAGCCAACGTCAGTAAAAAGGCTTTGTAGAATCACACTGTGAATGTCTTTGAAAACACTTCTTAAGACGGAAAGCATAAGTCTTTCATCTGAGTGAAAACTGTATTCTATTCAGCTTTTAGTACTGTGTTGAATGGTTAGGAGATTCACTTGTAGGGAAGCGTTTGTTCGCATTCTGTATACTCAATTCTTTAACAACAAATCTCGCGTCTTGCTTTTGAGAAATTCCAGTGAAATCACGTTTAAAAGCCAACGCCAGTAAAAAGGCTTTGTAGAATCACTCTGTGAATGTCTTTGAAAACACTTCTTAAGACGGAAAGCATACGTCTTTCATCTGAGTGAAAACTGCATTCTATTCAGTTTTTAGTATTGTGTTGAATGGTTAGGCGATTCACTTGTAGGGAAGCGTTTGTTCGCATTCTGTATACTCAATTCTTTAACAGCAAATCTCGCGTCTTGCGTTTGAGAGAAATTCCAGTGAAGTCATGTTTAAAAGCCAACGCCAGTAAAAAGGCTTTGTAGAATCACTCTGTGAATGTCTTTGAAAACACTACTTAAGAAGGAAAGCATACGTCTTTCATCTGAGTGAAAGCTGCATTCTATTCAATTTTTAGTACTGTGTTGAATGGTTAGGCGATTCACTTGTAGGGAAGCGTTTGTTTGCGTTCTGTATACTCAATTCTTTAACAGCAAATCTCGCGTCTTGCGTTTGACAGAAATTAAAGTGAAATCACGTTTAAAAGCCAACGTCAGTAAAAAGGCTTTGTAGAATCACTCTGTGAATGTCTTTGAAAACACTTCTTAAGAAGGAAAGCATACGTCTTTCATGTGAGTGAAAACTGCATTCTATTCAGTTTTTAGTACTGTGTTGAATGGTTAGGCGATTCACTTGTAGGGAAGCGTTTGTTCGCATTCTGTATACTCAATTCTTTAACAGCGAATCTCGAGTCTTGCGTTTGACAGAAATTCCAGTGAAATCACGTTTAAAAGCCAACGTCAGTAAAAAGCCTTTGTAGAATCACTCTGTGAATGTCTTTGAAAACACTTCTTAAGAAGGAAAGCATACGTCTTTCATCTGAGTGAAAACTGCATTCTATTCAGTTTTTAGTACTGTGTTGTATGGTAGGCGATTCACTTGTAGGGAAGCGTTTGTTCGCATTCTGTATACTCAAGTCTTTAACAGCAAATCTCACGTCTTGAGTTTGACAGAAATTCCAGTGAAATCACGTTTAAAAGCCAATGTCTGTAAAAAGCCTTTGTAGAATCACTCTGTGAATGTCTTTGAGAACACTTCTTAAGAAGGAAAGCATACGTCTTTCATCTGAGTGAAAACTGCATTCTATTCAGTTTGTAGTACTGTGTTGAATGGTTAGGCGATTCACTTGTAGGGAAGCATTTGTTCGCATTCTGTATACTCAAGTCTTTAACAGCAAATCTCGCGTCTTGCGTTTGACAGAAATTCCAGTGAAATCACGTTTAAAAGCCAGGGTCAGTAAAAAGGCTGTGTAGAATCACTCTGTGAATGTCTTTGAAAACACTTCTTAAGAAGGAAAGCATACGTCTTTCATGTGAGTGAAAACTGCATTCTATTCAGTTTTTAGTACTGTGTTGAATGGTTAGGCGATTCACTTGTAGGGAAGCGTTTGTTCGCATTCTGTATACTCAATTCTTTAACAGCGAATCTCGAGTCTTGCCTTTGAGAGAAATTCCAGTGAAATGACGTTTAAAAGCCAACGTCAGTAAAAAGCCTTTGTAGAATCACTCTGTGAATGTCTTTGAAAACACTTCTTAAGAAGGAAAGCATACGTCTTTCATCTGAGTGAAAACTGCATTCTATTCAGTTTTTAGTACTGTGTTGTATGGTAGGCGATTCACTTGTAGGGAAGCGTTTGTTCGCATTCTGTAAACTCAAGTCTTTAACAGCAAATCTCGTGTCTGGAGTTTGACAGAAATTCCAGTGAAATCACGTTTAAAAGCCAACGTCAGTAAAAAGCCTTTGAAGAATCACTCTGTGAATGTCTTTGAGAACACTTCTTAAGAAGGAAAGCATACGTCTTTCATCTGAGTGAAAACTGCATTCTATTCAGTTTTTAGTACTGTGTTGAATGGTTAGGCGATTCACTTGTAGGGAAGCATTTGTTAGCATTCTGTATACTCAATTCTTTAACAGCAAATCTCGTGTCTTGTGTTTGAGAGAAATTCCAGTGAAATCACGTTTAAAAGCCAACGTCAGTAAAAAGCCTTTGTAGAATCACTCTGTGAATGTCTTTGAGAACACTTCTTAAGAAGGAAAGCATACGTCTTTCATCTGAGTGAAAACTGCATTCGATTCAGTTTTTAGTACTGTGTTGAATGGTTAGGCGATTCACTTGTAGGGAAGCATTTGTTAGCATTCTGTATACTCAATTCTTTAACAGCAAATCTCGTGTCTTGTGTTTGAGAGAAATTCCAGTGAAATCACGTTTAAAAGCCAACGTCAGTAAAAAGGCTTTGTAGAATCACACTGTGAATGTCTTTGAAAACACTTCTTAAGACGGAAAGCATAAGTCTTTCATCTGAGTGAAAACTGTATTCTATTCAGCTTTTAGTACTGTGTTGAATGGTTAGGAGATTCACTTGTAGGGAAGCGTTTGTTCGCATTCTGTATACTCAATTCTTTAACAACAAATCTCGCGTCTTGCTTTTGAGAAATTCCAGTGAAATCACGTTTAAAAGCCAACGCCAGTAAAAAGGCTTTGTAGAATCACTCTGTGAATGTCTTTGAAAACACTTCTTAAGACGGAAAGCATACGTCTTTCATCTGAGTGAAAACTGCATTCTATTCAGTTTTTAGTATTGTGTTGAATGGTTAGGCGATTCACTTGTAGGGAAGCGTTTGTTCGCATTCTGTATACTCAATTCTTTAACAGCAAATCTCGCGTCTTGCCTTTGAGAGAAATTCCAGTGAAGTCATGTTTAAAAGCCAACGCCAGTAAAAAGGCTTTGTAGAATCACTCTGTGAATGTCTTTGAAAACACTACTTAAGAAGGAAAGCATACGTCTTTCATCTGAGTGAAAGCTGCATTCTATTCAATTTTTAGTACTGTGTTGAATGGTTAGGCGATTCACTTGTAGGGAAGCGTTTGTTTGCGTTCTGTATACTCAATTCTTTAACAGCAAATCTCGCGTCTTGCGTTTGACAGAAATTCCAGTGAAATCACGTTTAAAAGCCAACGTCAGTAAAAAGGCTTTGTAGAATCACTCTGTGAATGTCTTTGAAAACACTTCTTAAGAAGGAAAGCATACGTCTTTCATGTGAGTGAAAACTGCATTCTATTCAGTTTTTAGGACTGTGTTGAATGGTTAGGCGATTCACTTGTAGGGAAGCGTTTGTTCGCATTCTGTATACTCAATTCTTTAACAGCGAATCTCGAGTCTTGCGTTTGACAGAAATTCCAGTGAAATCACGTTTAAAAGCCAATGTCTGTAAAAAGCCTTTGTAGAATCACTCTGTGAATGTCTTTGAGAACACTTCTTAAGAAGGAAAGCATACGTCTTTCATCTGAGTGAAAACTGCATTCTATTCAGTTTTTAGTACTGTGTTGTATGGTAGGCGATTCACTTGTAGGGAAGCGTTTGTTCGCATTCTGTATACTCAAGTCTTTAACAGCAAATCTCACGTCTTGAGTTTGACAGAAATTCCAGTGAAATCACGTTTAAAAGCCAATGTCTGTAAAAAGCCTTTGTAGAATCACTCTGTGAATGTCTTTGAGAACACTTCTTAAGAAGGAAAGCATACGTTTTTCATCTGAGTGAAAACTGCATTCTATTCAGTTTGTAGTACTGTGTTGAATGGTTAGGCGATTCACTTGTAGGGAAGCATTTGTTCGCATTCTGTAGACTCAAGTCTTTAACAGCAAATCTCGCGTCTTGCGTTTGACAGAAATTCCAGTGAAATCACGTTTAAAAGCCAACGTCAGTAAAAAGCCTTTGTAGAATCACTCTGTGAATGTCTTTGAAAACACTTCTTAAGAAGGAAAGCATACGTCTTTCATCTGAGTGAAAACTGCATTCTATTCAGTTTTTAGTACTGTGTTGTATGGTAGGAGATTCACTTGTAGGGAAGCGTTTGTTCGCATTCTGTAAACTCAAGTCTTTAACAGCAAATCTCGTGTCTGGAGTTTGACAGAAATTCCAGTGAAATCACGTTTAAAAGCCAACGTCAGTAAAAAGCCTTTGTAGAATCACTCTGTGAATGTCTTTGAGAACACTTCTTAAGAAGGAAAGCATACGTCTTTCATCTGAGTGAAAACTGCATTCGATTCAGTTTTTAGTACTGTGTTGAATGGTTAGGCGATTCACTTGTAGGGAAGCATTTGTTAGCATTCTGTATACTCAATTCTTTAACAGCAAATCTCGTGTCTTGTGTTTGAGAGAAATTCCAGTGAAATCACGTTTAAAAGCCAACGTCAGTAAAAAGGCTTTGTAGAATCACACTGTGAATGTCTTTGAAAACACTTCTTAAGACGGAAAGCATAAGTCTTTCATCTGAGTGAAAACTGTATTCTATTCAGCTTTTAGTACTGTGTAGAATGGTTAGGAGATTCACTTGTAGGGAAGCGTTTGTTCGCATTCTGTATACTCAATTCTTTAACAACAAATCTCGCGTCTTGCTTTTGAGAAATTCCAGTGAAATCACGTTTAAAAGCCAACGCCAGTAAAAAGGCTTTGTAGAATCACTCTGTGAATGTCTTTGAAAACACTTCTTAAGACGGAAAGCATACGTCTTTCATCTGAGTGAAAACTGCATTCTATTCAGTTTTTAGTATTGTGTTGAATGGTTAGGCGATTCACTTGTAGGGAAGCGTTTGTTCGCATTCTGTATACTCAATTCTTTAACAGCAAATCTCGCGTCTTGCGTTTGAGAGAAATTCCAGTGAAGTCATGTTTAAAAGCCAACGCCAGTAAAAAGGCTTTGTAGAATCACTCTGTGAATGTCTTTGAAAACACTACTTAAGAAGGAAAGCATACGTCTTTCATCTGAGTGAAAGCTGCATTCTATTCAATTTTTAGTACTGTGTTGAATGGTTAGGCGATTCACTTGTAGGGAAGCGTTTGTTTGCGTTCTGTATACTCAATTCTTTAACAGCAAATCTCGCGTCTTGCGTTTGACAGAAATTCCAGTGAAATCACGTTTAAAAGCCAACGTCAGTAAAAAGGCTTTGTAGAATCACTCTGTGAATGTCTTTGAAAACACTTCTTAAGAAGGAAAGCATACGTCTTTCATGTGAGTGAAAACTGCATTCTATTCAGTTTTTAGTACTGTGTTGAATGGTTAGGCGATTCACTTGTAGGGAAGCGTTTGTTCGCATTCTGTATACTCAATTCTTTAACAGCGAATCTCGAGTCTTGCGTTTGACAGAAATTCCAGTGAAATCACGTTTAAAAGCCAACGTCAGTAAAAAGCCTTTGTAGAATCACTCTGTGAATGTCTTTGAAAACACTTCTTAAGAAGGAAAGCATACGTCTTTCATCTGAGTGAAAACTGCATTCTATTCAGTTTTTAGTACTGTGTTGTATGGTAGGCGATTCACTTGTAGGGAAGCGTTTGTTCGCATTCTGTATACTCAAGTCTTTAACAGCAAATCTCACGTCTTGAGTTTGACAGAAATTCCAGTGAAATCACGTTTAAAAGCCAATGTCTGTAAAAAGCCTTTGTAGAATCACTCTGTGAATGTCTTTGAGAACACTTCTTAAGAAGGAAAGCATACGTCTTTCATCTGAGTGAAAACTGCATTCTATTCAGTTTGTAGTACTGTGTTGAATGGTTAGGCGATTCACTTGTAGGGAAGCATTTGTTCGCATTCTGTATACTCAAGTCTTTAACAACAAATCTCGAGTCTTGCGTTTGACAGAAATTCCAGTGAAATCACGTTTAAAAGCCAGGGTCAGTAAAAAGGCTGTGTAGAATCACTCTGTGAATGTCTTTGAAAACACTTCTTAAGAAGGAAAGCATACGTCTTTCATGTGAGTGAAAACTGCATTCTATTCAGTTTTTAGTACTGTGTTGAATGGTTAGGCGATTCACTTGTAGGGAAGCGTTTGTTCGCATTCTGTATACTCAATTCTTTAACAGCGAATCTCGAGTCTTGCCTTTGAGAGAAATTCCAGTGAAATGACGTTTAAAAGCCAACGTCAGTAAAAAGCCTTTGTAGAATCACTCTGTGAATGTCTTTGAAAACACTTCTTAAGAAGGAAAGCATACGTCTTTCATCTGAGTGAAAACTGCATTCTATTCAGTTTTTAGTACTGTGTTGTATGGTAGGCGATTCACTTGTAGGGAAGCGTTTGTTCGCATTCTGTAAACTCAAGTCTTTAACAGCAAATCTCGTGTCTGGAGTTTGACAGAAATTCCAGTGAAATCACGTTTAAAAGCCAATGTCAGTAAAAAGCCTTTGAAGAATCACTCTGTGAATGTCTTTGAGAACACTTCTTAAGAAGGAAAGCATACGTCTTTCATCTGAGTGAAAACTGCATTCTATTCAGTTTTTAGTACTGTGTTGAATGGTTAGGCGATTCACTTGTAGGGAAGCATTTGTTAGCATTCTGTATACTCAATTCTTTAACAGCAAATCTCGTGTCTTGTGTTTGAGAGAAATTCCAGTGAAATCACGTTTAAAAGCCAACGTCAGTAAAAAGCCTTTGTAGAATCACTCTGTGAATGTCTTTGAGAACACTTCTTAAGAAGGAAAGCATACGTCTTTCATCTGAGTGAAAACTGCATTCGATTCAGTTTTTAGTACTGTGTTGAATGGTTAGGCGATTCACTTGTAGGGAAGCATTTGTTAGCATTCTGTATACTCAATTCTTTAACAGCAAATCTCGTGTCTTGTGTTTGAGAGAAATTCCAGTGAAATCACGTTTAAAAGCCAACGTCAGTAAAAAGGCTTTGTAGAATCACACTGTGAATGTCTTTGAAAACACTTCTTAAGACGGAAAGCATAAGTCTTTCATCTGAGTGAAAACTGTATTCTATTCAGCTTTTAGTACTGTGTTGAATGGTTAGGAGATTCACTTGTAGGGAAGCGTTTGTTCGCATTCTGTATACTCAATTCTTTAACAACAAATCTCGCGTCTTGCTTTTGAGAAATTCCAGTGAAATCACGTTTAAAAGCCAACGCCAGTAAAAAGGCTTTGTAGAATCACTCTGTGAATGTCTTTGAAAACACTTCTTAAGACGGAAAGCATACGTCTTTCATCTGAGTGAAAACTGCATTCTATTCAGTTTTTAGTATTGTGTTGAATGGTTAGGCGATTCACTTGTAGGGAAGCGTTTGTTCGCATTCTGTATACTCAATTCTTTAACAGCAAATCTCGCGTCTTGCGTTTGAGAGAAATTCCAGTGAAGTCATGTTTAAAAGCCAACGCCAGTAAAAAGGCTTTGTAGAATCACTCTGTGAATGTCTTTGAAAACACTACTTAAGAAGGAAAGCATACGTCTTTCATCTGAGTGAAAGCTGCATTCTATTCAATTTTTAGTACTGTGTTGAATGGTTAGGCGATTCACTTGTAGGGAAGCGTTTGTTTGCGTTCTGTATACTCAATTCTTTAACAGCAAATCTCGCGTCTTGCGTTTGACAGAAATTCCAGTGAAATCACGTTTAAAAGCCAACGTCAGTAAAAAGGCTTTGTAGAATCACTCTGTGAATGTCTTTGAAAACACTTCTTAAGAAGGAAAGCATACGTCTTTCATGTGAGTGAAAACTGCATTCTATTCAGTTTTTAGTACTGTGTTGAATGGTTAGGCGATTCACTTGTAGGGAAGCGTTTGTTCGCATTCTGTATACTCAATTCTTTAACAGCGAATCTCGAGTCTTGCGTTTGACAGAAATTCCAGTGAAATCACGTTTAAAAGCCAATGTCTGTAAAAAGCCTTTGTAGAATCATTCTGTGAATGTCTTTGAGAACACTTCTTAAGAAGGAAAGCATACGTCTTTCATCTGAGTGAAAACTGCATTCTATTCAGTTTTTAGTACTGTGTTGTATGGTAGGCGATTCACTTGTAGGGAAGCGTTTGTTCGCATTCTGTATACTCAAGTCTTTAACAGCAAATCTCACGTCTTGAGTTTGACAGAAATTCCAGTGAAATCACGTTTAAAAGCCAATGTCTGTAAAAAGCCTTTGTAGAATCACTCTGTGAATGTCTTTGAGAACACTTCTTAAGAAGGAAAGCATACGTTTTTCATCTGAGTGAAAACTGCATTCTATTCAGTTTGTAGTACTGTGTTGAATGGTTAGGCGATTCACTTGTAGGGAAGCATTTGTTCGCATTCGGTAGACTCAAGTCTTTAACAGCAAATCTCACGTCTTGCGTTTGACAGAAATTCCAGTGAAATCACGTTTAAAAGCCAGGGTCAGTAAAAAGGCTGTGTAGAATCACTCTGTGAATGTCTTTGAAAACACTTCTTAAGAAGGAAAGCATACGTCTTTCATGTGAGTGAAAACTGCATTCTATTCAGTTTTTAGTACTGTGTTGAATGGTTAGGCGATTCACTTGTAGGGAAGCGTTTGTTCGCATTCTGTATACTCAATTCTTTAACAGCGAATCTCGAGTCTTGCCTTTGAGAGAAATTCCAGTGAAATGACGTTTAAAAGCCAACGTCAGTAAAAAGCCTTTGTAGAATCACTCTGTGAATGTCTTTGAAAACACTTCTTAAGAAGGAAAGCATACGTCTTTCATCTGAGTGAAAACTGCATTCTATTCAGTTTTTAGTACTGTGTTGTATGGTAGGCGATTCACTTGTAGGGAAGCGTTTGTTCGCATTCTGTAAACTCAAGTCTTTAACAGCAAATCTCGTGTCTGGAGTTTGACAGAAATTCCAGTGAAATCACGTTTAAAAGCCAACGTCAGTAAAAAGCCTTTGAAGAATCACTCTGTGAATGTCTTTGAGAACACTTCTTAAGAAGGAAAGCATAAGTCTTTCATCTGAGTGAAAACTGCATTCTATTCAGTTTTTAGTACTGTGTTGAATGGTTAGGCGATTCACTTGTAGGGAAGCATTTGTTAGCATTCTGTATACTCAATTCTTTAACAGCAAATCTCGTGTCTTGTGTTTGAGAGAAATTCCAGTGAAATCACGTTTAAAAGCCAACGTCAGTAAAAAGGCTTTGTAGAATCACACTGTGAATGTCTTTGAAAACACTTCTTAAGACGGAAAGCATAAGTCTTTCATCTGAGTGAAAACTGCATTCTATTCAGCTTTTAGTACTGTGTTGAATGGTTAGGAGATTCACTTGTAGGGAAGCGTTTGTTCGCATTCTGTATACTCAATTCTTTAACAACACATCTCGCGTCTTGCTTTTGAGAAATTCCAGTGAAATCACGTTTAAAAGACAACGCCAGTAAAAAGGCTTTGTAGAATCACTCTGTGAATGTCTTTGAAAACACTTCTTAAGAAGGAAAGCATACGTCTTTCATCTGAGTGAAAACTGAATTCTATTCAGTTTTTAGTACTGTGTTGAATGGTTAGGCGATTCACTTGTAGGGAAGCATTTGTTCGCATTCTGTATACTCAATTCTTTAACAGCAAATCTCGTGTCTTGCGTTTGACAGAAATTCCAGTGAAATCACGTTTAAAAGCCAACGTCAGTAAAAAGCCTTTGTAGAATCACTCTGTGAATGTCTTTGAAAACACTTCTTAAGAAGGAAAGCATACGTCTTTCATCTGAGTGAAAACTGCATTCTATTCAGTTTTTAGTACTGTGTTGTATGGTAGGCGATTCATTTGTAGGGAAGCGTTTGTTCGCATTCTGTAAACTCAAGTCTTTAACAGCAAATCTCGCGTCTTGCGTTTGACAGAAATTCCAGTGAAATCACGTTTAAAAGCCAGCGTCAGTAAAAAGGCTTTGTAGAATCACTCTGTGAATGTCTTTGAAAACACTTCTTAAGAAGGAAAGCATACGTCTTTCATGTGAGTGAAAACTGCATTCTATTCAGTTTTTAGTACTGTGTTGAATGGTTAGGCGATTCACTTGTAGGGAAGCGTTTGTTCGCATTCTGTATACTCAATTCTTTAACAGCGAATCTCGAGTCTTGCCTTTGAGAGAAATTCCAGTGAAATGACGTTTAAAAGCCAACGTCAGTAAAAAGCCTTTGTAGAATCACTCTGTGAATGTCTTTGAGAACACTTCTTAAGAAGGAAAGCATACGTCTTTCATCTGAGTGAAAACTGCATTCTATTCAGTTTTTAGTACTGTGTTGAATGGTTAGGCGATTCACTTGTAGGGAAGCGTTTGTTCGCATTCTGTATACTCAATTCTTTAACAGCGAATCTCGAGTCTTGCCTTTGAGAGAAATTCCAGTGAAATGACGTTTAAAAGCCAACGTCAGTAAAAAGCCTTTGTAGAATCACTCTGTGAATGTCTTTGAAAACACTTCTTAAGAAGGAAAGCATACGTCTTTCATCTGAGTGAAAACTGCATTCTATTCAGTTTTTAGTACTGTGTTGTATGGTAGGCGATTCACTTGTAGGGAAGCGTTTGTTCGCATTCTGTAAACTCAAGTCTTTAACAGCAAATCTCGTGTCTGGAGTTTGACAGAAATTCCAGTGAAATCACGTTTAAAAGCCAATGTCAGTAAAAAGCCTTTGAAGAATCACTCTGTGAATGTCTTTGAGAACACTTCTTAAGAAGGAAAGCATACGTCTTTCATCTGAGTGAAAACTGCATTCTATTCAGTTTTTAGTACTGTGTTGAATGGTTAGGCGATTCACTTGTAGGGAAGCATTTGTTAGCATTCTGTATACTCAATTCTTTAACAGCAAATCTCGTGTCTTGTGTTTGAGAGAAATTCCAGTGAAATCACGTTTAAAAGCCAACGTCAGTAAAAAGCCTTTGTAGAATCACTCTGTGAATGTCTTTGAGAACACTTCTTAAGAAGGAAAGCATACGTCTTTCATCTGAGTGAAAACTGCATTCGATTCAGTTTTTAGTACTGTGTTGAATGGTTAGGCGATTCACTTGTAGGGAAGCATTTGTTAGCATTCTGTATACTCAATTCTTTAACAGCAAATCTCGTGTCTTGTGTTTGAGAGAAATTCCAGTGAAATCACGTTTAAAAGCCAACGTCAGTAAAAAGGCTTTGTAGAATCACACTGTGAATGTCTTTGAAAACACTTCTTAAGACGGAAAGCATAAGTCTTTCATCTGAGTGAAAACTGTATTCTATTCAGCTTTTAGTACTGTGTTGAATGGTTAGGAGATTCACTTGTAGGGAAGCGTTTGTTCGCATTCTGTATACTCAATTCTTTAACAACAAATCTCGCGTCTTGCTTTTGAGAAATTCCAGTGAAATCACGTTTAAAAGCCAACGCCAGTAAAAAGGCTTTGTAGAATCACTCTGTGAATGTCTTTGAAAACACTTCTTAAGACGGAAAGCATACGTCTTTCATCTGAGTGAAAACTGCATTCTATTCAGTTTTTAGTATTGTGTTGAATGGTTAGGCGATTCACTTGTAGGGAAGCGTTTGTTCGCATTCTGTATACTCAATTCTTTAACAGCAAATCTCGCGTCTTGCGTTTGAGAGAAATTCCAGTGAAGTCATGTTTAAAAGCCAACGCCAGTAAAAAGGCTTTGTAGAATCACTCTGTGAATGTCTTTGAAAACACTACTTAAGAAGGAAAGCATACGTCTTTCATCTGAGTGAAAGCTGCATTCTATTCAATTTTTAGTACTGTGTTGAATGGTTAGGCGATTCACTTGTAGGGAAGCGTTTGTTTGCGTTCTGTATACTCAATTCTTTAACAGCAAATCTCGCGTCTTGCGTTTGACAGAAATTCCAGTGAAATCACGTTTAAAAGCCAACGTCAGTAAAAAGGCTTTGTAGAATCACTCTGTGAATGTCTTTGAAAACACTTCTTAAGAAGGAAAGCATACGTCTTTCATGTGAGTGAAAACTGCATTCTATTCAGTTTTTAGTACTGTGTTGAATGGTTAGGCGATTCACTTGTAGGGAAGCGTTTGTTCGCATTCTGTATACTCAATTCTTTAACAGCGAATCTCGAGTCTTGCGTTTGACAGAAATTCCAGTGAAATCACGTTTAAAAGCCAATGTCTGTAAAAAGCCTTTGTAGAATCATTCTGTGAATGTCTTTGAGAACACTTCTTAAGAAGGAAAGCATACGTCTTTCATCTGAGTGAAAACTGCATTCTATTCAGTTTTTAGTACTGTGTTGTATGGTAGGCGATTCACTTGTAGGGAAGCGTTTGTTCGCATTCTGTATACTCAAGTCTTTAACAGCAAATCTCACGTCTTGAGTTTGACAGAAATTCCAGTGAAATCACGTTTAAAAGCCAATGTCTGTAAAAAGCCTTTGTAGAATCACTCTGTGAATGTCTTTGAGAACACTTCTTAAGAAGGAAAGCATACGTTTTTCATCTGAGTGAAAACTGCATTCTATTCAGTTTGTAGTACTGTGTTGAATGGTTAGGCGATTCACTTGTAGGGAAGCATTTGTTCGCATTCGGTAGACTCAAGTCTTTAACAGCAAATCTCACGTCTTGCGTTTGACAGAAATTCCAGTGAAATCACGTTTAAAAGCCAGGGTCAGTAAAAAGGCTGTGTAGAATCACTCTGTGAATGTCTTTGAAAACACTTCTTAAGAAGGAAAGCATACGTCTTTCATGTGAGTGAAAACTGCATTCTATTCAGTTTTTAGTACTGTGTTGAATGGTTAGGCGATTCACTTGTAGGGAAGCGTTTGTTCGCATTCTGTATACTCAATTCTTTAACAGCGAATCTCGAGTCTTGCCTTTGAGAGAAATTCCAGTGAAATGACGTTTAAAAGCCAACGTCAGTAAAAAGCCTTTGTAGAATCACTCTGTGAATGTCTTTGAAAACACTTCTTAAGAAGGAAAGCATACGTCTTTCATCTGAGTGAAAACTGCATTCTATTCAGTTTTTAGTACTGTGTTGTATGGTAGGCGATTCACTTGTAGGGAAGCGTTTGTTCGCATTCTGTAAACTCAAGTCTTTAACAGCAAATCTCGTGTCTGGAGTTTGACAGAAATTCCAGTGAAATCACGTTTAAAAGCCAACGTCAGTAAAAAGCCTTTGAAGAATCACTCTGTGAATGTCTTTGAGAACACTTCTTAAGAAGGAAAGCATAAGTCTTTCATCTGAGTGAAAACTGCATTCTATTCAGTTTTTAGTACTGTGTTGAATGGTTAGGCGATTCACTTGTAGGGAAGCATTTGTTAGCATTCTGTATACTCAATTCTTTAACAGCAAATCTCGTGTCTTGTGTTTGAGAGAAATTCCAGTGAAATCACGTTTAAAAGCCAACGTCAGTAAAAAGGCTTTGTAGAATCACACTGTGAATGTCTTTGAAAACACTTCTTAAGACGGAAAGCATAAGTCTTTCATCTGAGTGAAAACTGCATTCTATTCAGCTTTTAGTACTGTGTTGAATGGTTAGGAGATTCACTTGTAGGGAAGCGTTTGTTCGCATTCTGTATACTCAATTCTTTAACAACACATCTCGCGTCTTGCTTTTGAGAAATTCCAGTGAAATCACGTTTAAAAGACAACGCCAGTAAAAAGGCTTTGTAGAATCACTCTGTGAATGTCTTTGAAAACACTTCTTAAGAAGGAAAGCATACGTCTTTCATCTGAGTGAAAACTGAATTCTATTCAGTTTTTAGTACTGTGTTGAATGGTTAGGCGATTCACTTGTAGGGAAGCATTTGTTCGCATTCTGTATACTCAATTCTTTAACAGCAAATCTCGTGTCTTGCGTTTGACAGAAATTCCAGTGAAATCACGTTTAAAAGCCAACGTCAGTAAAAAGCCTTTGTAGAATCACTCTGTGAATGTCTTTGAAAACACTTCTTAAGAAGGAAAGCATACGTCTTTCATCTGAGTGAAAACTGCATTCTATTCAGTTTTTAGTACTGTGTTGTATGGTAGGCGATTCATTTGTAGGGAAGCGTTTGTTCGCATTCTGTAAACTCAAGTCTTTAACAGCAAATCTCGCGTCTTGCGTTTGACAGAAATTCCAGTGAAATCACGTTTAAAAGCCAGCGTCAGTAAAAAGGCTTTGTAGAATCACTCTGTGAATGTCTTTGAAAACACTTCTTAAGAAGGAAAGCATACGTCTTTCATGTGAGTGAAAACTGCATTCTATTCAGTTTTTAGTACTGTGTTGAATGGTTAGGCGATTCACTTGTAGGGAAGCGTTTGTTCGCATTCTGTATACTCAATTCTTTAACAGCGAATCTCGAGTCTTGCCTTTGAGAGAAATTCCAGTGAAATGACGTTTAAAAGCCAACGTCAGTAAAAAGCCTTTGTAGAATCACTCTGTGAATGTCTTTGAAAACACTTCTTAAGAAGGAAAGCATACGTCTTTCATGTGAGTGAAAACTGCATTCTATTAAGTTTTTAGTACTGTGTTGAATGGTTAGGCGATTCACTTGTAGGGAAGCGTTTGTTCGCATTCTGTATACTCAATTCTTTAACAGCGAATCTCGAGTCTTGCCTTTGAGAGAAATTCCAGTGAAATGACGTTTAAAAGCCAACGTCAGTAAAAAGCCTTTGTAGAATCACTCTGTGAATGTCTTTGAGAACACTTCTTAAGAAGGAAAGCATACGTCTTTCATCTGAGTGAAAACTGCATTCTATTCAGTTTTTAGTACTGTGTTGAATGGTTAGGCGATTCACTTGTAGGGAAGCGTTTGTTCGCATTCTGTAAACTCAAGTCTTTAACAGCAAATCTCGTGTCTGGAGTTTGACAGAAATTCCAGTGAAATCACGTTTAAAAGCCAACGTCAGTAAAAAGCCTTTGAAGAATCACTCTGTGAATGTCTTTGAGAACACTTCTTAAGAAGGAAAGCATACGTCTTTCATCTGAGTGAAAACTGCATTCTATTCAGTTTTTAGTACTGTGTTGAATGGTTAGGCGATTCACTTGTAGGGAAGCATTTGTTAGCATTCTGTATACTCAATTCTTTAACAGCAAATCTCGTGTCTTGTGTTTGAGAGAAATTCCAGTGAAATCACGTTTAAAAGCCAACGTCAGTAAAAAGCCTTTGTAGAATCACTCTGTGAATGTCTTTGAGAACACTTCTTAAGAAGGAAAGCATACGTCTTTCATCTGAGTGAAAACTGCATTCGATTCAGTTTTTAGTACTGTGTTGAATGGTTAGGCGATTCACTTGTAGGGAAGCATTTGTTAGCATTCTGTATACTCAATTCTTTAACAGCAAATCTCGTGTCTTGTGTTTGAGAGAAATTCCAGTGAAATCACGTTTAAAAGCCAACGTCAGTAAAAAGGCTTTGTAGAATCACACTGTGAATGTCTTTGAAAACACTTCTTAAGACGGAAAGCATAAGTCTTTCATCTGAGTGAAAACTGTATTCTATTCAGCTTTTAGTACTGTGTTGAATGGTTAGGAGATTCACTTGTAGGGAAGCGTTTGTTCGCATTCTGTATACTCAATTCTTTAACAACAAATCTCGCGTCTTGCTTTTGAGAAATTCCAGTGAAATCACGTTTAAAAGCCAACGCCAGTAAAAAGGCTTTGTAGAATCACTATGTGAATGTCTTTGAAAACACTTCTTAAGACGGAAAGCATACGTCTTTCATCTGAGTGAAAACTGCATTCTATTCAGTTTTTAGTATTGTGTTGAATGGTTAGGCGATTCACTTGTAGGGAAGCGTTTGTTCGCATTCTGTATACTCAATTCTTTAACAGCAAATCTCGCGTCTTGCGTTTGAGAGAAATTCCAGTGAAGTCATGTTTAAAAGCCAACGCCAGTAAAAAGGCTTTGTAGAATCACTCTGTGAATGTCTTTGAAAACACTACTTAAGAAGGAAAGCATACGTCTTTCATCTGAGTGAAAGCTGCATTCTATTCAATTTTTAGTACTGTGTTGAATGGTTAGGCGATTCACTTGTAGGGAAGCGTTTGTTTGCGTTCTGTATACTCAATTCTTTAACAGCAAATCTCGCGTCTTGCGTTTGACAGAAATTCCAGTGAAATCACGTTTAAAAGCCAACGTCAGTAAAAAGGCTTTGTAGAATCACTCTGTGAATGTCTTTGAAAACACTTCTTAAGAAGGAAAGCATACGTCTTTCATGTGAGTGAAAACTGCATTCTATTCAGTTTTTAGTACTGTGTTGAATGGTTAGGCGATTCACTTGTAGGGAAGCGTTTGTTCGCATTCTGTATACTCAATTCTTTAACAGCGAATCTCGAGTCTTGCGTTTGACAGAAATTCCAGTGAAATCACGTTTAAAAGCCAATGTCTGTAAAAAGCCTTTGTAGAATCATTCTGTGAATGTCTTTGAGAACACTTCTTAAGAAGGAAAGCATACGTCTTTCATCTGAGTGAAAACTGCATTCTATTCAGTTTTTAGTACTGTGTTGTATGGTAGGCGATTCACTTGTAGGGAAGCGTTTGTTCGCATTCTGTATAATCAAGTCTTTAACAGCAAATCTCACGTCTTGAGTTTGACAGAAATTCCAGTGAAATCACGTTTAAAAGCCAATGTCTGTAAAAAGCCTTTGTAGAATCACTCTGTGAATGTCTTTTAGAACACTTCTTAAGAAGGAAAGCATACGTTTTTCATCTGAGTGAAAACTGCATTCTATTCAGTTTGTAGTACTGTGTTGAATGGTTAGGCGATTCACTTGTAGGGAAGCATTTGTTCGCATTCGGTAGACTCAAGTCTTTAACAGCAAATCTCGCGTCTTGCGTTTGACAGAAATTCCAGTGAAATCACGTTTAAAAGCCAGGGTCAGTAAAAAGGCTGTGTAGAATCACTCTGTGAATGTCTTTGAAAACACTTCTTAAGAAGGAAAGCATACGTCTTTCATGTGAGTGAAAACTGCATTCTATTCAGTTTTTAGTACTGTGTTGAATGGTTAGGCGATTCACTTGTAGGGAAGCGTTTGTTCGCATTCTGTATACTCAATTCTTTAACAGCGAATCTCGAGTCTTGCCTTTGAGAGAAATTCCAGTGAAATGACGTTTAAAAGCCAACGTCAGTAAAAAGCCTTTGTAGAATCACTCTGTGAATGTCTTTGAAAACACTTCTTAAGAAGGAAAGCATACGTCTTTCATCTGAGTGAAAACTGCATTCTATTCAGTTTTTAGTACTGTGTTGTATGGTAGGCGATTCACTTGTAGGGAAGCGTTTGTTCGCATTCTGTAAACTCAAGTCTTTAACAGCAAATCTCGTGTCTGGAGTTTGACAGAAATTCCAGTGAAATCACGTTTAAAAGCCAACGTCAGTAAAAAGCCTTTGAAGAATCACTCTGTGAATGTCTTTGAGAACACTTCTTAAGAAGGAAAGCATAAGTCTTTCATCTGAGTGAAAACTGCATTCTATTCAGTTTTTAGTACTGTGTTGAATGGTTAGGCGATTCACTTGTAGGGAAGCATTTGTTAGCATTCTGTATACTCAATTCTTTAACAGCAAATCTCGTGTCTTGTGTTTGAGAGAAATTCCAGTGAAATCACGTTTAAAAGCCAACGTCAGTAAAAAGGCTTTGTAGAATCACACTGTGAATGTCTTTGAAAACACTTCTTAAGACGGAAAGCATAAGTCTTTCATCTGAGTGAAAACTGCATTCTATTCAGCTTTTAGTACTGTGTTGAATGGTTAGGAGATTCACTTGTAGGGAAGCATTTGTTCGCATTCTGTATACTCAATTCTTTAACAGCAAATCTCGTGTCTTGCGTTTGACAGAAATTCCAGTGAAATCACGTTTAAAAGCCAACGTCAGTAAAAAGCCTTTGTAGAATCACTCTGTGAATGTCTTTGAAAACACTTCTTAAGAAGGAAAGCATACGTCTTTCATCTGAGTGAAAACTGCATTCTATTCAGTTTTTAGTACTGTGTTGTATGGTAGGCGATTCACTTGTAGGGAAGCGTTTGTTCGCATTCTGTAAACTCAAGTCTTTAACAGCAAATCTCGTGTCTGGAGTTTGACAGAAATTCCAGTGAAATCACGTTTAAAAGCCAACGTCAGTAAAAAGCCTTTGTAGAATCACTCTGTGAATGTCTTTGAGAACACTTCTTAAGAAGGAAAGCATACGTCTTTCATCTGAGTGAAAACTGCATTCTATTCAGTTTTTAGTACTGTGTTGAATGGTTAGGCGATTCACTTGTAGGGAAGCATTTGTTCGCATTCTGTATACTCAAGTCTTTAACAGCAAATCTCGCGTCTTGCGTTTGACAGAAATTCCAGTGAAATCACGTTTAAAAGCCAGCGTCAGTAAAAAGGCTTTGTAGAATCACTCTGTGAATGTCTTTGAAAACACTTCTTAAGAAGGAAAGCATACGTCTTTCATGTGAGTGAAAACTGCATTCTATTCAGTTTTTAGTACTGTGTTGAATGGTTAGGCGATTCACTTGTAGGGAAGCGTTTGTTCGCATTCTGTATACTCAATTCTTTAACAGCGAATCTCGAGTCTTGCCTTTGAGAGAAATTCCAGTGAAATGACGTTTAAAAGCCAACGTCAGTAAAAAGCCTTTGTAGAATCACTCTGTGAATGTCTTTGAAAACACTTCTTAAGAAGGAAAGCATACGTCTTTCATCTGAGTGAAAACTGCATTCTATTCAGTTTTTAGTACTGTGTTGTATGGTAGGCGATTCACTTGTAGGGAAGCGTTTGTTCGCATTCTGTAAACTCAAGTCTTTAACAGCAAATCTCGTGTCTGGAGTTTGACAGAAATTCCAGTGAAATGACGTTTAAAAGCCAAAGTCAGTAAAAAGCCTTTGAAGAATCACTCTGTGAATGTCTTTGAGAACACTTCTTAAGAAGGAAAGCATACGTCTTTCATCTGAGTGAAAACTGCATTCTATTCAGTTTTTAGTACTGTGTTGAATGGTTAGGCGATTCACTTGTAGGGAAGCATTTGTTAGCATTCTGTATACTCAATTCTTTAACAGCAAATCTCGTGTCTTGTGTTTGAGAGAAATTCCAGTGAAATCACGTTTAAAAGCCAACGTCAGTAAAAAGCCTTTGTAGAATCACTCTGTGAATGTCTTTGAGAACACTTCTTAAGAAGGAAAGCATACGTCTTTCATCTGAGTGAAAACTGCATTCGATTCAGTTTTTAGTACTGTGTTGAATGGTTAGGCGATTCACTTGTAGGGAAGCATTTGTTAGCATTCTGTATACTCAATTCTTTAACAGCAAATCTCGTGTCTTGTGTTTGAGAGAAATTCCAGTGAAATCACGTTTAAAAGCCAACGTCAGTAAAAAGGCTTTGTAGAATCACACTGTGAATGTCTTTGAAAACACTTCTTAAGACGGAAAGCATAAGTCTTTCATCTGAGTGAAAACTGTATTCTATTCAGCTTTTAGTACTGTGTTGAATGGTTAGGAGATTCACTTGTAGGGAAGCGTTTGTTCGCATTCTGTATACTCAATTCTTTAACAACAAATCTCGCGTCTTGCTTTTGAGAAATTCCAGTGAAATCACGTTTAAAAGCCAACGCCAGTAAAAAGGCTTTGTAGAATCACTATGTGAATGTCTTTGAAAACACTTCTTAAGACGGAAAGCATACGTCTTTCATCTGAGTGAAAACTGCATTCTATTCAGTTTTTAGTATTGTGTTGAATGGTTAGGCGATTCACTTGTAGGGAAGCGTTTGTTCGCATTCTGTATACTCAATTCTTTAACAGCAAATCTCGCGTCTTGCGTTTGAGAGAAATTCCAGTGAAGTCATGTTTAAAAGCCAACGCCAGTAAAAAGGCTTTGTAGAATCACTCTGTGAATGTCTTTGAAAACACTACTTAAGAAGGAAAGCATACGTCTTTCATCTGAGTGAAAGCTGCATTCTATTCAATTTTTAGTACTGTGTTGAATGGTTAGGCGATTCACTTGTAGGGAAGCGTTTGTTTGCGTTCTGTATACTCAATTCTTTAACAGCAAATCTCGCGTCTTGCGTTTGACAGAAATTCCAGTGAAATCACGTTTAAAAGCCAACGTCAGTAAAAAGGCTTTGTAGAATCACTCTGTGAATGTCTTTGAAAACACTTCTTAAGAAGGAAAGCATACGTCTTTCATGTGAGTGAAAACTGCATTCTATTCAGTTTTTAGTACTGTGTTGAATGGTTAGGCGATTCACTTGTAGGGAAGCGTTTGTTCGCATTCTGTATACTCAATTCTTTAACAGCGAATCTCGAGTCTTGCGTTTGACAGAAATTCCAGTGAAATCACGTTTAAAAGCCAATGTCTGTAAAAAGCCTTTGTAGAATCATTCTGTGAATGTCTTTGAGAACACTTCTTAAGAAGGAAAGCATACGTCTTTCATCTGAGTGAAAACTGCATTCTATTCAGTTTTTAGTACTGTGTTGTATGGTAGGCGATTCACTTGTAGGGAAGCGTTTGTTCGCATTCTGTATAATCAAGTCTTTAACAGCAAATCTCACGTCTTGAGTTTGACAGAAATTCCAGTGAAATCACGTTTAAAAGCCAATGTCTGTAAAAAGCCTTTGTAGAATCACTCTGTGAATGTCTTTTAGAACACTTCTTAAGAAGGAAAGCATACGTTTTTCATCTGAGTGAAAACTGCATTCTATTCAGTTTGTAGTACTGTGTTGAATGGTTAGGCGATTCACTTGTAGGGAAGCATTTGTTCGCATTCGGTAGACTCAAGTCTTTAACAGCAAATCTCGCGTCTTGCGTTTGACAGAAATTCCAGTGAAATCACGTTTAAAAGCCAGGGTCAGTAAAAAGGCTGTGTAGAATCACTCTGTGAATGTCTTTGAAAACACTTCTTAAGAAGGAAAGCATACGTCTTTCATGTGAGTGAAAACTGCATTCTATTCAGTTTTTAGTACTGTGTTGAATGGTTAGGCGATTCACTTGTAGGGAAGCGTTTGTTCGCATTCTGTATACTCAATTCTTTAACAGCGAATCTCGAGTCTTGCCTTTGAGAGAAATTCCAGTGAAATGACGTTTAAAAGCCAACGTCAGTAAAAAGCCTTTGTAGAATCACTCTGTGAATGTCTTTGAAAACACTTCTTAAGAAGGAAAGCATACGTCTTTCATCTGAGTGAAAACTGCATTCTATTCAGTTTTTAGTACTGTGTTGTATGGTAGGCGATTCACTTGTAGGGAAGCGTTTGTTTGCATTCTGTAAACTCAAGTCTTTAACAGCAAATCTCGTGTCTGGAGTTTGACAGAAATTCCAGTGAAATCACGTTTAAAAGCCAACGTCAGTAAAAAGCTTTTGAAGAATCACTCTGTGAATGTCTTTGAGAACACTTCTTAAGAAGGAAAGCATAAGTCTTTCATCTGAGTGAAAACTGCATTCTATTCAGTTTTTAGTACTGTGTTGAATGGTTAGGCGATTCACTTGTAGGGAAGCATTTGTTAGCATTCTGTATACTCAATTCTTTAACAGCAAATCTCGTGTCTTGTGTTTGAGAGAAATTCCAGTGAAATCACGTTTAAAAGCCAACGTCAGTAAAAAGGCTTTGTAGAATCACACTGTGAATGTCTTTGAAAACACTTCTTAAGACGGAAAGCATAAGTCTTTCATCTGAGTGAAAACTGCATTCTATTCAGCTTTTAGTACTGTGTTGAATGGTTAGGAGATTCACTTGTAGGGAAGCGTTTGTACGCATTCTGTATACTCAATTCTTTAACAACACATCTCGCGTCTTGCTTTTGAGAAATTCCAGTGAAATCACGTTTAAAAGACAACGCCAGTAAAAAGGCTTTGTAGAATCACTCTGTGAATGTCTTTGAAAACACTTCTTAAGAAGGAAAGCATACGTCTTTCATCTGAGTGAAAACTGAATTCTATTCAGTTTTTAGTACTGTGTTGAATGGTTAGGCGATTCACTTGTAGGGAAGCATTTGTTCGCATTCTGTATACTCAATTCTTTAACAGCAAATCTCGTGTCTTGCGTTTGACAGAAATTCCAGTGAAATCACGTTTAAAAGCCAACGTCAGTAAAAAGCCTTTGTAGAATCACTCTGTGAATGTCTTTGAAAACACTTCTTAAGAAGGAAAGCATACGTCTTTCATCTGAGTGAAAACTGCATTCTATTCAGTTTTTAGTACTGTGTTGTATGGTAGGCGATTCACTTGTAGGGAAGCGTTTGTTCGCATTCTGTAAACTCAAGTCTTTAACAGCAAATCTCGTGTCTGGAGTTTGACAGAAATTCCAGTGAAATCACGTTTAAAAGCCAACGTCAGTAAAAAGCCTTTGTAGAATCACTCTGTGAATGTCTTTGAGAACACTTCTTAAGAAGGAAAGCATACGTCTTTCATCTGAGTGAAAACTGCATTCTATTCAGTTTTTAGTACTGTGTTGAATGGTTAGGCGATTCACTTGTAGGGAAGCATTTGTTCGCATTCTGTATACTCAAGTCTTTAACAGCAAATCTCGCGTCTTGCGTTTGACAGAAATTCCAGTGAAATCACGTTTAAAAGCCAGCGTCAGTAAAAAGGCTTTGTAGAATCACTCTGTGAATGTCTTTGAAAACACTTCTTAAGAAGGAAAGCATACGTCTTTCATGTGAGTGAAAACTGCATTCTATTCAGTTTTTAGTACTGTGTTGAATGGTTAGGCGATTCACTTGTAGGGAAGCGTTTGTTCGCATTCTGTATACTCAATTCTTTAACAGCGAATCTCGAGTCTTGCCTTTGAGAGAAATTCCAGTGAAATGACGTTTAAAAGCCAACGTCAGTAAAAAGCCTTTGTAGAATCACTCTGTGAATGTCTTTGAAAACACTTCTTAAGAAGGAAAGCATACGTCTTTCATCTGAGTGAAAACTGCATTCTATTCAGTTTTTAGTACTGTGTTGTATGGTAGGCGATTCACTTGTAGGGAAGCGTTTGTTCGCATTCTGTAAACTCAAGTCTTTAACAGCAAATCTCGTGTCTGGAGTTTGACAGAAATTCCAGTGAAATGACGTTTAAAAGCCAAAGTCAGTAAAAAGCCTTTGAAGAATCACTCTGTGAATGTCTTTGAGAACACTTCTTAAGAAGGAAAGCATACGTCTTTCATCTGAGTGAAAACTGCATTCTATTCAGTTTTTAGTACTGTGTTGAATGGTTAGGCGATTCACTTGTAGGGAAGCATTTGTTAGCATTCTGTATACTCAATTCTTTAACAGCAAATCTCGTGTCTTGTGTTTGAGAGAAATTCCAGTGAAACCACGTTTAAAAGCCAACGTCAGTAAAAAGGCTTTGTAGAATCACACTGTGAATGTCTTTGAAAACACTTCTTAAGACGGAAAGCATAAGTCTTTCATCTGAGTGAAAACTGCATTCTATTCAGCTTTTAGTACTGTGTTGAATGGTTAGGAGATTCACTTGTAGGGAAGCGTTTGTTCGCATTCTGTATACTCAATTCTTTAACAACACATCTCGCGTCTTGCTTTTGAGAAATTCCAGTGAAATCACGTTTAAAAGACAACGCCAGTAAAAAGGCTTTGTAGAATCACTCTGTGAATGTCTTTGAAAACACTTCTTAAGAAGGAAAGCATACGTCTTTCATCTGAGTGAAAACTGAATTCTATTCAGTTTTTAGTACTGTGTTGAATGGTTAGGCGATTCACTTGTAGGGAAGCATTTGTTCGCATTCTGTATACTCAATTCTTTAACAGCAAATCTCGTGTCTTGCGTTTGACAGAAATTCCAGTGAAATCACGTTTAAAAGCCAACGTCAGTAAAAAGCCTTTGTAGAATCACTCTGTGAATGTCTTTGAAAACACTTCTTAAGAAGGAAAGCATACGTCTTTCATCTGAGTGAAAACTGAATTCTATTCAGTTTTTAGTACTGTGTTGTATGGTAGGCGATTCACTTGTAGGGAAGCGTTTGTTCGCATTCTGTAAACTCAAGTCTTTACCAGCAAATCTCGTGTCTGGAGTTTGACAGAAATTCCAGTGAAATCACGTTTAAAAGCCAACGTCAGTAAAAAGCCTTTGTAGAATCACTCTGTGAATGTCTTTGAGAACACTTCTTAAGAAGGAAAGCATACGTCTTTCATCTGAGTGAAAACTGCATTCGATTCAGTTTTTAGTACTGTGTTGAATGGTTAGGCGATTCACTTGTAGGGAAACATTTGTTAGCATTCTGTATACTCAATTCTTTAACAGCAAATCTCGTGTCTTGTGTTTGAGAGAAATTCCAGTGAAATCACGTTTAAAAGCCAACGTCAGTAAAAAGGCTTTGTAGAATCACACTGTGAATGTCTTTGAAAACACTTCTTAAGACAGAAAGCATAAGTCTTTCATCTGAGTGAAAACTGTATTCTATTCAGCTTTTAGTACTGTGTTGAATGGTTAGGAGATTCACTTGTAGGGAAGCATTTGTTCGCATTCTGTATACTCAAGTCTTTAACAGCAAATCTCGCGTCTTGAGTTTGACAGAAATTCCAGTGAAATCACGTTTAAAAGCCAACGTCAGTAAAAAGCCTTTGTAGAATCACTCTGTGAATGTCTTTGAGAACACTTCTTAAGAAGGAAAGCATACGTCTTTCATCTGAGTGAAAACTGCATTCTATTCAGTTTTTAGTACTGTGTTGAATGGTTAGGCGATTCACTTGTAGGGAAGCATTTGTTTGCATTCTGTATATTCAAGTCTTTAACAGCAAATCTCGAGTCTTGCTTTGACAGAAATTCCAGTGAAATCACGTTTAAAAGCCAGCGTCAGTAAAAAGCCTTTGAAGAATCACTCTGTGAATGTCTTTTTAAAAACACTTCTTAAGAAGGAAAGCATACGTCTTTCATGTGAGTGAAAACTGCATTCTATTCAGTTTTTAGTACTGTGTTGAATGGTTAGGCGATTCACTTGTAGGGAAGCGTTTGTTCGCATTCTGTATACTCAATTCTTTAACAGCGAATCTCGAGTCTTGCCTTTGACAGAAATTCCAGTGAAATGATGTTTAAAAGCCAACGTCAGTAAAAAGCCTTTGTAGAATCACTCTGTGAATGTCTTTGAAAACACTTCTTAAGAAGGAAAGCATACGTCTTTCATCTGAGTGAAAACTGCATTCTATTCAGTTTTTAGTACTGTGTTGTATGGTAGGCGATTCACTTGTAGGGAAGCGTTTGTTCGCATTCTGTATACTCAAGTCTTTAACAGCAAATCTCGCATCTTCCATTTGACAGAAATTCCAGTGAAATCACGTTTAAAAGCCAACGCCAGTAAAAAGGCTTTGTAGAATCACTCTGTGAATGTCTTTGAAAACACTTCTTAAGAAGGAAAGCATACGTCTTTCATCTGGGTGAAAACTGCATTCTATTCAGTTTTTAGTACTGCGTTGAATGGTTAGGCGATTCACTTGTAGGGAAGCATTTGTTTGCATTCTGTATACTCAATTCTTTAACATCAAATCGCGCATCTTGCATTTGACAGAAATTCCAGTGAAATCACGTTTAAAAGCCAACATCAGTAAAAAGGATTTGTAGAATCACTCTGTGAATGTCTTTGAAAACACTTCTTAAGAAGGAAAGCATACGTCTTTCATGTGAGTGAAAACTGCATTCTATTCAGTTTTTAGTACTGTGTTGAATGGTTAGGCGATTCACTTGTAGGGAAGCGTTTGTTCGCATTCTGTATACTCAATTCTTTAACAGCGAATCTCGAGTCTTGCGTTTGACAGAAATTCCAGTGAAATAACGTTTAAAAGCCAACGTCAGTAAAAAGGCTTTGTAGAATCACTCTGTGAATGTCTTTGAAAACACTTCTTAAGACGGAAAGCATACGTCTTTCATCTGAGAGAAAACTGCATTCTATTCATTTTTTAGTACTGTGTTGAATGGTTAGGCGATTCACTTGTAGGGAAGCGTTTGTTCGCATTCTGTATACTCAATTCTTTAACAGCAAATCTCGTGTCTGGAGTTTGACAGAAATTCCAGTGAAATCACATTTAAAAGCCAACGTCAGTAAAAAGCCTTTGTAGAATCACTCTGTGAATGTCTTTGAGAACACTTCTTAAGAAGGAAAGCATACGTCTTTCATCTGAGTGAAAACTGCATTCTATTCAGTTTTTAGTACTGTGTTGAATGGTTAGGCGATTCACTTGTAGGGAAGCATTTGTTAGCATTCTGTATACTCAATTCTTTAACAGCAAATCTCGTGTCTTGTGTTTGAGAGAAATTCCAGTGAAATCACGTTTAAAAGCCAACGCCAGTAAAAAGGCTTTGTAGAATCACTCTGTGAATGTCTTTGAAAACACTTCTTAAGAAGGAAAGCATACGACTTTCATCTGAGTGAAAACTGAATTCTATTCAGTTTTTAGTACTGTGTTGAATGGTTAGGCGATTCACTTGTAGGGAAGCATTTGTTCGCATTCTGTATACTCAATTCTTTAACAGCAAATCTCGTGTCTTGCGTTTGACAGAAATTCCAGTGAAATCACGTTTAAAAGCCAACGTCAGTAAAAAGGCTTTGTAGAAGCACTCTGTGAATGTCTTTGAAAACACTTCTTAAGACGGAAAGCATACGTCTTTCATCTGAGTGAAAACTGCATTCTATTCAGTTTTTAGTATTGTGTTGAATGGTTAGGCGATTCACTTGTAGGGAAGCGTTTGTTCGCATTCTGTATACTCAATTCTTTAACAGCAAATCTCGCGTCTTGCGTTTGAGAGAAATTCCAGTGAAGTCATGTTTAAAAGCCAACGCCAGTAAAAAGGCTTTGTAGAATCACTCTGTGAATGTCTTTGAAAACACTTCTTAAGAAGGAAAGCATACGTCTTTCATCTGAGTGAAAGCTGCATTCTATTCAGTTTTTTGTACTGTGTTGAATGGTTAGGCGATTCACTTGTAGGGAAGCGTTTGTTTGCGTTCTGTATACTCAATTCTTTAACAGCAAATCTCGCGTCTTGCGTTTGACAGAAATTCCAGTGAAATCACGTTTAAAAGCCAACGTCAGTAAAAAGGCTTTGTAGAATCACTCTGTGAATGTCTTTGAAAACACTTCTTAAGAAGGAAAGCATACGTCTTTCATGTGAGTGAAAACTGCATTCTATTCAGTTTTTAGTACTGTGTTGAATGGTTAGGCGATTCACTTGTAGGGAAGCGTTTGTTCGCATTCTGTATACTCAATTCTTAAACACCGAATCTCGAGTCTTGCGTTTGACAGAAATTCCAGTGAAATCACGTTTAAAAGCCAACGTCAGTAAAAAGCCTTTGTAGAATCACTCTGTGAATGTCTTTGAAAACACTTCTTAAGAAGGAAAGCATACGTCTTTCATCTGAGTGAAAACTGCATTCTATTCAGTTTTTAGTACTGTGTTGTATGGTAGGCGATTCACTTGTAGGGAAGCGTTTGTTCGCATTCTGTATACTCAAGTCTTTAACAGCAAATCTCACGTCTTGAGTTTGACAGAAATTCCAGTGAAATCACGTTTAAAAGCCAATGTCTGTAAAAAGCCTTTGTAGAATCACTCTGTGAATGTCTTTGAGAACACTTCTTAAGAAGGAAAGCATACGTCTTTCATCTGAGTGAAAACTGCATTCTATTCAGTTTGTAGTACTGTGTTGAATGGTTAGGCGATTCACTTGTAGGGAAGCATTTGTTCGCATTCTGTATACTCAAGTCTTTAACAGCAATTCTCGCGTCTTGCGTTTGACAGAAATTCCAGTGAAATCAGGTTTAAAAGCCAGCGTCAGTAAAAAGGCTTTGTAGAATCACTCTGTGAATGTCTTTGAAAACACTTCTTAAGAAGGAAAGCATACGTCTTTCATGTGAGTGAAAACTGCATTCTATTCAGTTTTTAGTACTGTGTTGAATGGTTAGGCGATTCACTTGTAGGGAAGCGTTTGTTCGCATTCTGTATACTCAATTCTTAAACAGCGAATCTCGAGTCTTGCGTTTGACAGAAATTCCAGTGAAATCACGTTTAAAAGCCAACGTCAGTAAAAGCCTTTGTAGAATCACTCTGTGAATGTCTTTGAAAACACTTCTTAAGAAGGAAAGCATACGTCTTTCATCTGAGTGAAAACTGCATTCTATTCAGTTTTTAGTACTGTGTTGTATGGTAGGCGATTCACTTGTAGGGAAGCGTTTGTTCGCATTCTGTATACTCAAGTCTTTAACAGCAAATCTCACGTCTTGAGTTTGACAGAAATTCCAGTGAAATCACGTTTAAAAGCCAATGTCTGTAAAAAGCCTTTGTAGAATCACTCTGTGAATGTCTTTGAGAACACTTCTTAAGAAGGAAAGCATACGTCTTTCATCTGAGTGAAAACTGCATTCTATTCAGTTTGTAGTACTGTGTTGAATGGTTAGGCGATTCACTTGTAGGGAAGCGTTTGTTCGCATTCTGTATACTCAATTCTTTAACAGCAAATCTCGCGTCTTGCGTTTGAGAGAAATTCCAGTGAAGTCATGTTTAAAAGCCAACGTCAGTAAAAAGCCTTTGTAGAATCACTCTGTGAATGTCTTTGAAAACACTTCTTAAGAAGGAAAGCATACGTCTTTCATCTGAGTGAAAGCTGCATTCTATTCAGTTTTTTGTACTGTGTTGAATGGTTAGGCGATTCACTTGTAGGGAAGCGTTTGTTTGCGTTCTGTATACTCAATTCTTTAACAGCAAATCTCGCGTCTTGCGTTTGACAGAAATTCCAGTGAAATCACGTTTAAAAGCCAACGTCAGTAAAAAGGCTTTGTAGAATCACACTGTGAATGTCTTTGAAAACACTTCTTAAGACGGAAAGCATAAGTCTTTCATCTGAGTGAAAACTGTATTCTATTCAGCTTTTTGTACTGTGTTGAATGGTTAGGCGATTCACTTGTAGGGAAGCGTTTGTTTGCGTTCTGTATACTCAATTCTTTAACAGCAAATCTCGCGTCTTGCGTTTGACAGAAATTCCAGTGAAATCACGTTTAAAAGCCAACGTCAGTAAAAAGGCTTTGTAGAATCACTCTGTGAATGTCTTTGAAAACACTTCTTAAGAAGGAAAGCATACGTCTTTCATGTGAGTGAAAACTGCATTCTATTCAGTTTTTAGTACTGTGTTGAATGGTTAGGCGATTCACTTGTAGGGAAGCGTTTGTTCGCATTCTGTATACTCAATTCTTTAACAGCGAATCTCGAGTCTTGCGTTTGACAGAAATTCCAGTGAAATCACGTTTAAAAGCCAATGTCTGTAAAAAGCCTTTGTAGAATCACTCTGTGAATGTCTTTGAGAACACTTCTTAAGAAGGAAAGCATACGTCTTTCATCTGAGTGAAAACTGCATTCTATTCAGTTTTTAGTACTGTGTTGTATGGTAGGCGATTCACTTGTAGGGAAGCGTTTGTTCGCATTCTGTATACTCAAGTCTTTAACAGCAAATCTCACGTCTTGAGTTTGACAGAAATTCCAGTGAAATCACGTTTAAAAGCCATTGTCTGTAAAAAGCCTTTGTAGAATCACTCTGTGAATGTCTTTGAGAACACTTCTTAAGAAGGAAAGCATACGTTTTTCATCTGAGTGAAAACTGCATTCTATTCAGTTTGTAGTACTGTGTTGAATGGTTAGGCGATTCACTTGTAGGGAAGCATTTGTTCGCATTCTGTAGACTCAAGTCTTTAACAGCAAATCTCGCGTCTTGCGTTTGACAGAAATTCCAGTGAAATCACGTTTAAAAGCCAGGGTCAGTAAAAAGGCTGTGTAGAATCACTCTGTGAATGTCTTTGAAAACACTTCTTAAGAAGGAAAGCATACGTCTTTCATGTGAGTGAAAACTGCATTCTATTCAGTTTTTAGTACTGTGTTGAATGGTTAGGCGATTCACTTGTAGGGAAGCGTTTGTTCGCATTCTGTATACTCAATTTTTAAACACCGAATCTCGAGTCTTGCGTTTGACAGAAATTCCAGTGAAATCACGTTTAAAAGCCAACGTCAGTAAAAAGCCTTTGTAGAATCACTCTGTGAATGTCTTTGAAAACACTTCTTAAGAAGGAAAGCATACGTCTTTCATCTGAGTGAAAACTGCATTCTATTCAGTTTTTAGTACTGTGTTGTATGGTAGGCGATTCACTTGTAGGGAAGCGTTTGTTCGCATTCTGTATACTCAAGTCTTTAACAGCAAATCTCACGTCTTGAGTTTGACAGAAATTCCAGTGAAATCACGTTTAAAAGCCAATGTCTGTAAAAAGCCTTTGTAGAATCACTCTGTGAATGTCTTTGAGAACACTTCTTAAGAAGGAAAGCATACGTCTTTCATCTGAGTGAAAACTGCATTCTATTCAGTTCGTAGTACTGTGTTGAATGGTTAGGCGATTCACTTGTAGGGAAGCATTTGTTCGCATTCTGTATACTCAAGTCTTTAACAGCAATTCTCGCGTCTTGCGTTTGACAGAAATTCCAGTGAAATCAGGTTTAAAAGCCAGCGTCAGTAAAAAGGCTTTGTAGAATCACTCTGTGAATGTCTTTGAAAACACTTCTTAAGAAGGAAAGCATACGTCTTTCATGTGAGTGAAAACTGCATTCTATTCAGTTTTTAGTACTGTGTTGAATGGTTAGGCGATTCACTTGTAGGGAAGCGTTTGTTCGCATTCTGTATACTCAATTCTTAAACAGCGAATCTCGAGTCTTGCGTTTGACAGAAATTCCAGTGAAATCACGTTTAAAAGCCAACGTCAGTAAAAAGCCTTTGTAGAATCACTCTGTGAATGTCTTTGAAAACACTTCTTAAGAAGGAAAGCATACGTCTTTCATCTGAGTGAAAACTGCATTCTATTCAGTTTTTAGTACTGTGTTGTATGGTAGGCGATTCACTTGTAGGGAAGCGTTTGTTCGCATTCTGTATACTCAAGTCTTTAACAGCAAATCCCACGTCTTGAGTTTGACAGAAATTCCAGTGAAATCACGTTTAAAAGCCAATGTCTGTAAAAAGCCTTTGTAGAATCACTCTGTGAATGTCTTTGAGAACACTTCTTAAGAAGGAAAGCATACGTCTTTCATCTGAGTGAAAACTGCATTCTATTCAGTTTGTAGTACTGTGTTGAATGGTTAGGCGATTCACTTGTAGGGAAGCGTTTGTTCGCATTCTGTATACTCAATTCTTTAACAGCAAATCTCGCGTCTTGCGTTTGAGAGAAATTCCAGTGAAGTCATGTTTAAAAGCCAACGCCAGTAAAAAGGCTTTGTAGAATCACTCTGTGAATGTCTTTGAAAACACTTCTTAAGAAGGAAAGCATACGTCTTTCATCTGAGTGAAAGCTGCATTCTATTCAGTTTTTTGTACTGTGTTGAATGGTTAGGCGATTCACTTGTAGGGAAGCGTTTGTTTGCGTTCTGTATACTCAATTCTTTAACAGCAAATCTCGCGTCTTGCGTTTGACAGAAATTCCAGTGAAATCACGTTTAAAAGCCAACGTCAGTAAAAAGGCTTTGTAGAATCACACTGTGAATGTCTTTGAAAACACTTCTTAAGACGGAAAGCATAAGTCTTTCATCTGAGTGAAAACTGTATTCTATTCAGCTTTTAGTACTGTGTTGAATGGTTAGGAGATTCACTTGTAGGGAAGCGTTTGTTCGCATTCTGTATACTCAATTCTTTAACAACAAATCTCGCGTCTTGCTTTTGAGAAATTCCAGTGAAATCACGTTTAAAAGCCAACGCCAGTAAAAAGGCTTTGTAGAATCACTCTGTGAATGTCTTTGAAAACACTTCTTAAGACGGAAAGCATACGTCTTTCATCTGAGTGAAAACTGCATTCTATTCAGTTTTTAGTATTGTGTTGAATGGTTAGGCGATTCACTTGTAGGGAAGCATTTGTTCGCATTCTGTATACTCAATTCTTTAACAGCAAATCTCGCGTCTTGCGTTTGAGAGAAATTCCAGTGAAGTCATGTTTAAAAGCCAACGCCAGTAAAAAGGCTTTGTAGAATCACTCTGTGAATGTCTTTGAAAACACTACTTAAGAAGGAAAGCATACGTCTTTCATCTGAGTGAAAGCTGCATTCTATTCAATTTTTAGTACTGTGTTGAATGGTTAGGCGATTCACTTGTAGGGAAGCGTTTGTTTGCGTTCTGTATACTCAATTCTTTAACAGCAAATCTCGAGTCTTGCGTTTGACAGAAATTCCAGTGAAATCACGTTTAAAAGCCAACGTCAGTAAAAAGGCTTTGTAGAATCACTCTGTGAATGTCTTTGAAAACACTTCTTAAGAAGGAAAGCATACGTCTTTCATGTGAGTGAAAACTGCATTCTATTCAGTTTTTAGTACTGTGTTGAATGGTTAGGCGATTCACTTGTAGGGAAGCGTTTGTTCGTATTCTGTATACTCAATTCTTTAACAGCGAATCTCGAGTCTTGCGTTTGACAGAAATTCCAGTGAAATCACGTTTAAAAGCCAATGTCTGTAAAAAGCCTTTGTAGAATCACTCTGTGAATGTCTTTGAGAACACTTCTTAAGAAGGAAAGCATACGTCTTTCATCTGAGTGAAAACTGCATTCTATTCAGTTTTTAGTACTGTGTTGTATGGTAGGCGATTCACTTGTAGGGAAGCGTTTGTTCGCATTCTGTATACTCAAGTCTTTAACAGCAAATCTCACGTCTTGAGTTTGACAGAAATTCCAGTGAAATCACGTTTAAAAGCCAATGTCTGTAAAAAGCCTTTGTAGAATCACTCTGTGAATGTCTTTGAGAACACTTCTTAAGAAGGAAAGCATACGTTTTTCATCTGAGTGAAAACTGCATTCTATTCAGTTTGTAGTACTGTGTTGAATGGTTAGGCGATTCACTTGTAGGGAAGCATTTGTTCGCATTCTGTAGACTCAAGTCTTTAACAGCAAATCTCGCGTCTTGCGTTTGACAGAAATTCCAGTGAAATCACGTTTAAAAGCCAGGGTCAGTAAAAAGGCTGTGTAGAATCACTCTGTGAATGTCTTTGAAAACACTTCTTAAGAAGGAAAGCATACGTCTTTCATGTGAGTGAAAACTGCATTCTATTCAGTTTTTAGTACTGTGTTGAATGGTTAGGCGATTCACTTGTAGGGAAGCGTTTGTTCGCATTCTGTATACTCAATTCTTTAACAGCGAATCTCGAGTCTTGCCTTTGAGAGAAATTCCAGTGAAATGACTTTTAAAAGCCAACGTCAGTAAAAAGCCTTTGTAGAATCACTCTGTGAATGTCTTTGAAAACACTTCTTAAGAAGGAAAGCATACGTCTTTCATCTGAGTGAAAACTGCATTCTATTCAGTTTTTAGTACTGTGTTGTATGGTAGGCGATTCACTTGTAGGGAAGCGTTTGTTCGCATTCTGTAAACTCAAGTCTTTAACAGCAAATCTCGTGTCTGGAGTTTGACAGAAATTCCAGTGAAATCACGTTTAAAAGCCAACGTCAGTAAAAAGCCTTTGAAGAATCACTCTGTGAATGTCTTTGAGAACACTTCTTAAGAAGGAAAGCATAAGTCTTTCATCTGAGTGAAAACTGCATTCTATTCAGTTTTTAGTACTGTGTTGAATGGTTAGGCGATTCACTTGTAGGGAAGCATTTGTTAGCATTCTGTATACTCAATTCTTTAACAGCAAATCTCGTGTCTTGTGTTTGAGAGAAATTCCAGTGAAATCACGTTTAAAAGCCAACGTCAGTAAAAAGGCTTTGTAGAATCACACTGTGAATGTCTTTGAAAACACTTCTTAAGACGGAAAGCATAAGTCTTTCATCTGAGTGAAAACTGCATTCTATTCAGCTTTTAGTACTGTGTTGAATGGTTAGGAGATTCACTTGTAGGGAAGCGTTTGTTCGCATTCTGTATACTCAATTCTTTAACAACACATCTCGAGTCTTGCTTTTGAGAAATTCCAGTGAAATCACGTTTAAAAGACAACGCCAGTAAAAAGGCTTTGTAGAATCACTCTGTGAATGTCTTTGAAAACACTTCTTAAGAAGGAAAGCATACGTCTTTCATCTGAGTGAAAACTGAATTCTATTCAGTTTTTAGTACTGTGTTGAATGGTTAGGCGATTCACTTGTAGGGAAGCATTTGTTCGCATTCTGTATACTCAATTCTTTAACAGCAAATCTCGTGTCTTGCGTTTGACAGAAATTCCAGTGAAATCACGTTTAAAAGCCAACGTCAGTAAAAAGCCTTTGTAGAATCACTCTGTGAATGTCTTTGAAAACACTTCTTAAGAAGGAAAGCATACGTCTTTCATCTGAGTGAAAACTGCATTCTATTCAGTTTTTAGTACTGTGTTGAATGGTTAGGCGATTCACTTGTAGGGAAGCATTTGTTCGCATTCTGTATACTCAAGTCTTTAACAGCAAATCTCGCGTCTTGCGTTTGACAGAAATTCCAGTGAAATCACGTTTAAAAGCCAGCGTCAGTAAAAAGGCTTTGTAGAATCACTCTGTGAATGTCTTTGAGAACACTTCTTAAGAAGGAAAGCATACGTCTTTCATCTGAGTGAAAACTGCATTCTATTCAGTTTTTAGTACTGTGTTGTATGGTAGGCGATTCACTTGTAGGGAAGCGTTTGTTCGCATTCTGTATACTCAAGTCTTTAACAGCAAATCTCACGTCTTGAGTTTGACAGAAATTCCAGTGAAATCACGTTTAAAAGCCAATGTCTGTAAAAAGCCTTTGTAGAATCACTCTGTGAATGTCTTTGAGAACACTTCTTAAGAAGGAAAGCATACGTTTTTCATCTGAGTGAAAACTGCATTCTATTCAGTTTGTAGTACTGTGTTGAATGGTTAGGCGATTCACTTGTAGGGAAGCATTTGTTCGCATTCTGTAGACTCAAGTCTTTAACAGCAAATCTCGCGTCTTGCGTTTGACAGAAATTCCAGTGAAATCACGTTTAAAAGCCAGCGTCAGTAAAAAGGCTTTGTAGAATCACTCTGTGAATGTCTTTGAAAACACTTCTTAAGAAGGAAAGCATACGTCTTTCATTTGAGTGAAAACTGCATTCTATTCAGTTTTTAGTACTGTGTTGAATGGTTAGGCGATTCACTTGTAGGGAAGCGTTTGTTCGCATTCTGTATACTCAATTCTTTAACAGCGAATCTCGAGTCTTGCCTTTGAGAGAAATTCCAGTGAAATGACGTTTAAAAGCCAACGTCAGTAAAAAGCCTTTGTAGAATCACTCTGTGAATGTCTTTGAAAACACTTCTTAAGAAGGAAAGCATACGTCTTTCATCTGAGTGAAAACTGCATTCTATTCAGTTTTTAGTACTGTGTTGTATGGTAGGCGATTCACTTGTAGGGAAGCGTTTGTTCGCATTCTGTAAACTCAAGTCTTTAACAGCAAATCTCGTGTCTGGAGTTTGACAGAAATTCCAGTGAAATGACGTTTAAAAGCCAACGTCAGTAAAAAGCCTTTGAAGAATCACTCTGTGAATGTCTTTGAGAACACTTCTTAAGAAGGAAAGCATACGTCTTTCATCTGAGTGAAAACTGCATTCTATTCAGTTTTTAGTACTGTGTTGAATGGTTAGGCGATTCACTTGTAGGGAAGCATTTGTTAGCATTCTGTATACTCAATTCTTTAACAGCAAATCTCGTGTCTTGTGTTTGAGAGAAATTCCAGTGAAACCACGTTTAAAAGCCAACGTCAGTAAAAAGGCTTTGTAGAATCACACTGTGAATGTCTTTGAAAACACTTCTTAAGACGGAAAGCATAAGTCTTTCATCTGAGTGAAAACTGCATTCTATTCAGCTTTTAGTACTGTGTTGAATGGTTAGGAGATTCACTTGTAGGGAAGCGTTTGTTCGCATTCTGTATACTCAATTCTTTAACAACACATCTCGCGTCTTGCTTTTGAGAAATTCCAGTGAAATCACGTTTAAAAGACAACGCCAGTAAAAAGGCTTTGTAGAATCACTCTGTGAATGTCTTTGAAAACACTTCTTAAGAAGGAAAGCATACGTCTTTCATCTGAGTGAAAACTGAATTCTATTCAGTTTTTAGTACTGTGTTGAATGGTTAGGCGATTCACTTGTAGGGAAGCATTTGTTCGCATTCTGTATACTCAATTCTTTAACAGCAAATCTCGTGTCTTGCGTTTGACAGAAATTCCAGTGAAATCACGTTTAAAAGCCAACGTCTGTAAAAAGCCTTTGTAGAATCACTCTGTGAATGTCTTTGAAAACACTTCTTAAGAAGGAAAGCATACGTCTTTCATCTGAGTGAAAACTGAATTCTATTCAGTTTTTAGTACTGTGTTGTATGGTAGGCGATTCACTTGTAGGGATGCGTTTGTTCGCATTCTGTAAACTCAAGTCTTTAACAGCAAATCTCGTGTCTGGAGTTTGACAGAAATTCCAGTGAAATCACGTTTAAAAGCCAACGTCAGTAAAAAGCCTTTGTAGAATCACTCTGTGAATGTCTTTGAGAACACTTCTTAAGAAGGAAAGCATACGTCTTTCATCTGAGTGAAAACTGCATTCGATTCAGTTTTTAGTACTGTGTTGAATGGTTAGGCGATTCACTTGTAGGGAAGCATTTGTTAGCATTCTGTATACTCAATTCTTTAACAGCAAATCTCGTGTCTTGTGTTTGAGAGAAATTCCAGTGAAATCACGTTTAAAAGCCAACGTCAGTAAAAAGGCTTTGTAGAATCACACTGTGAATGTCTTTGAAAACACTTCTTAAGACAGAAAGCATAAGTCTTTCATCTGAGTGAAAACTGTATTCTATTCAGCTTTTAGTACTGTGTTGAATGGTTAGGAGATTCACTTGTAGGGAAGCATTTGTTCGCATTCTGTATACTCAAGTCTTTAACAGCAAATCTCGCGTCTTGAGTTTGACAGAAATTCCAGTGAAATCACGTTTAAAAGCCAGCGTCAGTAAAAAGCCTTTGAAGAATCACTCTGTGAATGTCTTTGAAAACACTTCTTAAGAAGGAAAGCATACGTCTTTCATGTGAGTGAAAACTGCATTCTATTCAGTTTTTAGTACTGTGTTGAATGGTTAGGCGATTCACTTGTAGGGAAGCGTTTGTTCGCATTCTGTATACTCAATTCTTTAACAGCGAATCTCGAGTCTTGCCTTTGACAGAAATTCCAGTGAAATGATGTTTAAAAGCCAACGTCAGTAAAAAGCCTTTGTAGAATCACTCTGTGAATGTCTTTGAAAACACTTCTTAAGAAGGAAAGCATACGTCTTTCATCTGAGTGAAAACTGCATTCTATTCAGTTTTTAGTACTGTGTTGTATGGTAGGCGATTCACTTGTAGGGAAGCGTTTGTTCGCATTCTGTATACTCAAGTCTTTAACAGCAAATCTCGCATCTTCCATTTGACAGAAATTCCAGTGAAATCACTTTTAAAAGCCAACGCCAGTAAAAAGGCTTTGTAGAATCACTCTGTGAATGTCTTTGAAAACACTTCTTAAGAAGGAAAGCATACGTCTTTCATCTGGGTGAAAACTGCATTCTATTCAGTTTTTAGTACTGCATTGAATGGTTAGGCGATTCACTTGTAGGGAAGCATTTGTTTGCATTCTGTATACTCAATTCTTTAACATCAAATCGCGCATCTTGCATTTGACAGAAATACCAGTGAAATCACGTTTAAAAGCCAACGTCAGTAAAAAGGATTTGTAGAATCACTCTGTGAATGTCTTTGAAAACACTTCTTAAGAAGGAAAGCATACGTCTTTCATGTGAGTGAAAACTGCATTCTATTCAGTTTTTAGTACTGTGTTGAATGGTTAGGCGATTCACATGTAGGGAAGCGTTTGTTCGCATTCTGTATACTCAATTCTTTAACAGCGAATCTCGAGTCTTGCGTTTGACAGAAATTCCAGTGAAATAACGTTTGAAAGCCAACGTCAGTAAAAAGGCTTTGTAGAATCACTCTGTGAATGTCTTTGAAAACACTTCTTAAGACGGAAAGCATACGTCTTTCATCTGAGAGAAAACTGCATTCTATTCATTTTTTAGTACTGTGTTGAATGGTTATTCGATTCACTTGTAGGGAAGCGTTTGTTCGCATTCTGTATACTCAATTCTTTAACAGCAAATCTCGTGTCTGGAGTTTGACAGAAATTCCAGTGAAATCACATTTAAAAGCCAACGTCAGTAAAAAGCCTTTGTAGAATCACTCTGTGAATGTCTTTGAGAACACTTCTTAAGAAGGAAAGCATACGTCTTTCATCTGAGTGAAAACTGCATTCTATTCAGTTTTTAGTACTGTGTTGAATGGTTAGGCGATTCACTTGTAGGGAAGCATTTGTTAGCATTCTGTATACTCAATTCTTTAACAGCAAATCTCGTGTCTTGTGTTTGAGAGAAATTCCAGTGAAATCACGTTTAAAAGCCAACGTCAGTAAAAAGGCTTTGTAGAATCACACTGTGAATGTCTATGAAAACACTTCTTAAGACGGAAAGCATAAGTCTTTCATCTGAGTGAAAACTGTATTCTATTCAGCTTTTAGTACTGTGTTGAATGGTTAGGAGATTCACTTGTAGGGAAGCGTTTGTTAGCATTCTGTATACTCAATTCTTTAACAACAAATCTCGCGTCTTGCTTTTGAGAAATTCCAGTGAAATCACGTTTAAAAGCCAACGCCAGTAAAAAGGCTTTGTAGAATCACTCTGTGAATGTCTTTGAAAACACTTCTTAAGAAGGAAAGCATACGTCTTTCATCTGAGTGAAAACTGAATTCTATTCAGTTTTTAGTACTGTGTTGAATGGTTAGGCGATTCACTTGTAGGGAAGCATTTGTTCGCATTCTGTATACTCAATTCTTTAACAGCAAATCTCGTGTCTTGCGTTTGACAGAAATTCCAGTGAAATCACGTTTAAAAGCCAACGTCAGTAAAAAGGCTTTGTAGAAGCACTCTGTGAATGTCTTTGAAAACACTTCTTAAGACGGAAAGCATACGTCTTTCATCTGAGTGAAAACTGCATTCTATTCAGTTTTTAGTATTGTGTTGAATGGTTAGGCGATTCACTTGTAGGGAAGCGTTTGTTCGCATTCTGTATACTCAATTCTTTAACAGCAAATCTCGCGTCTTGCGTTTGAGAGAAATTCCAGTGAAATGACGTTTAAAAGCCAACGTCAGTAAAAAGCCTTTGTAGAATCACTCTGTGAATGTCTTTGAAAACACTTCTTAAGAAGGAAAGCATACGTCTTTCATCTGAGTGAAAACTGCATTCTATTCAGTTTTTAGTACTGTGTTGTATGGTAGGCGATTCACTTGTAGGGAAGCGTTTGTTCGCATTCTGTAAACTCAAGTCTTTAACAGCAAATCTCGTGTCTGGAGTTTGACAGAAATTCCAGTGAAATGACGTTTAAAAGCCAACGTCAGTAAAAAGCCTTTGAAGAATCACTCTGTGAATGTCTTTGAGAACACTTCTTAAGAAGGAAAGCATACGTCTTTCATCTGAGTGAAAACTGCATTCTATTCAGTTTTTAGTACTGTGTTGAATGGTTAGGCGATTCACTTGTAGGGAAGCATTTGTTAGCATTCTGTATACTCAATTCTTTAACAGCAAATCTCGTGTCTTGTGTTTGAGAGAAATTCCAGTGAAACCACGTTTAAAAGCCAACGTCAGTAAAAAGGCTTTGTAGAATCACACTGTGAATGTCTTTGAAAACACTTCTTAAGACAGAAAGCATAAGTCTTTCATCTGAGTGAAAACTGTATTCTATTCAGCTTTTAGTACTGTGTTGAATGGTTAGGAGATTCACTTGTAGGGAAGCATTTGTTCGCATTCTGTATACTCAAGTCTTTAACAGCAAATCTCGCGTCTTGAGTTTGACAGAAATTCCAGTGAAATCACGTTTAAAAGCCAACGTCAGTAAAAAGCCTTTGTAGAATCACTCTGTGAATGTCTTTGAGAACACTTCTTAAGAAGGAAAGCATACGTCTTTCATCTGAGTGAAAACTGCATTCTATTCAGTTTTTAGTACTGTGTTGAATGGTTAGGCGATTCACTTGTAGGGAAGCATTTGTTTGCATTCTGTATATTCAAGTCTTTAACAGCAAATCTCGAGTCTTGCTTTGACAGAAATTCCAGTGAAATCACGTTTAAAAGCCAGCGTCAGTAAAAAGCCTTTGAAGAATCACTCTGTGAATGTCTTTGAAAACACTTCTTAAGAAGGAAAGCATACGTCTTTCATGTGAGTGAAAACTGCATTCTATTCAGTTTTTAGTACTGTGTTGAATGGTTAGGCGATTCACTTGTAGGGAAGCGTTTGTTCGCATTCTGTATACTCAATTCTTTAACAGCGAATCTCGAGTCTTGCCTTTGACAGAAATTCCAGTGAAATGATGTTTAAAAGCCAACGTCAGTAAAAAGCCTTTGTAGAATCACTCTGTGAATGTCTTTGAAAACACTTCTTAAGAAGGAAAGCATACGTCTTTCATCTGAGTGAAAACTGCATTCTATTCAGTTTTTAGTACTGTGTTGTATGGTAGGCGATTCACTTGTAGGGAAGCGTTTGTTCGCATTCTGTATACTCAAGTCTTTAACAGCAAATCTCGCATCTTCCATTTTACAGAAATTCCAGTGAAATCACTTTTAAAAGCCAACGCCAGTAAAAAGGCTTTGTAGAATCACTCTGTGAATGTCTTTGAAAACACTTCTTAAGAAGGAAAGCATACGTCTTTCATCTGGGTGAAAACTGCATTCTATTCAGTTTTTAGTACTGCATTGAATGGTTAGGCGATTCACTTGTAGGGAAGCATTTGTTTGCATTCTGTATACTCAATTCTTTAACATCAAATCGCGCATCTTGCATTTGACAGAAATACCAGTGAAATCACGTTTAAAAGCCAACGTCAGTAAAAAGGATTTGTAGAATCACTCTGTGAATGTCTTTGAAAACACTTCTTAAGAAGGAAAGCATACGTCTTTCATGTGAGTGAAAACTGCATTCTATTCAGTTTTTAGTACTGTGTTGAATGGTTAGGCGATTCACATGTAGGGAAGCGTTTGTTCGCATTCTGTATACTCAATTCTTTAACAGCGAATCTCGAGTCTTGCGTTTGACAGAAATTCCAGTGAAATAACGTTTGAAAGCCAACGTCAGTAAAAAGGCTTTGTAGAATCACTCTGTGAATGTCTTTGAAAACACTTCTTAAGACGGAAAGCATACGTCTTTCATCTGAGAGAAAACTGCATTCTATTCATTTTTTAGTACTGTGTTGAATGGTTATTCGATTCACTTGTAGGGAAGCGTTTGTTCGCATTCTGTATACTCAATTCTTTAACAGCAAATCTCGTGTCTGGAGTTTGACAGAAATTCCAGTGAAATCACATTTAAAAGCCAACGTCAGTAAAAAGCCTTTGTAGAATCACTCTGTGAATGTCTTTGAGAACACTTCTTAAGAAGGAAAGCATACGTCTTTCATCTGAGTGAAAACTGCATTCTATTCAGTTTTTAGTACTGTGTTGAATGGTTAGGCGATTCACTTGTAGGGAAGCATTTGTTAGCATTCTGTATACTCAATTCTTTAACAGCAAATCTCGTGTCTTGTGTTTGAGAGAAATTCCAGTGAAATCACGTTTAAAAGCCAACGTCAGTAAAAAGGCTTTGTAGAATCACACTGTGAATGTCTATGAAAACACTTCTTAAGACGGAAAGCATAAGTCTTTCATCTGAGTGAAAACTGTATTCTATTCAGCTTTTAGTACTGTGTTGAATGGTTAGGAGATTCACTTGTAGGGAAGCGTTTGTTAGCATTCTGTATACTCAATTCTTTAACAACAAATCTCGCGTCTTGCTTTTGAGAAATTCCAGTGAAATCACGTTTAAAAGCCAACGCCAGTAAAAAGGCTTTGTAGAATCACTCTGTGAATGTCTTTGAAAACACTTCTTAAGAAGGAAAGCATACGTCTTTCATCTGAGTGAAAACTGAATTCTATTCAGTTTTTAGTACTGTGTTGAATGGTTAGGCGATTCACTTGTAGGGAAGCATTTGTTCGCATTCTGTATACTCAATTCTTTAACAGCAAATCTCGTGTCTTGCGTTTGACAGAAATTCCAGTGAAATCACGTTTAAAAGCCAACGTCAGTAAAAAGGCTTTGTAGAAGCACTCTGTGAATGTCTTTGAAAACACTTCTTAAGACGGAAAGCATACGTCTTTCATCTGAGTGAAAACTGCATTCTATTCAGTTTTTAGTATTGTGTTGAATGGTTAGGCGATTCACTTGTAGGGAAGCGTTTGTTCGCATTCTGTATACTCAATTCTTTAACAGCAAATCTCGCGTCTTGCGTTTGAGAGAAATTCCAGTGAAGTCATGTTTAAAAGCCAACGCCAGTAAAAAGGCTTTGTAGAATCACTCTGTGAATGTCTTTGAAAACACTTCTTAAGAAGGAAAGCATACGTCTTTCATCTGAGTGAAAGCTGCATTCTATTCAGTTTTTTGTACTGTGTTGAATGGTTAGGCGATTCACTTGTAGGGAAGCGTTTGTTTGTGTTCTGTATACTCAATTCTTTAACAGCAAATCTCGCGTCTTGCGTTTGACAGAAATTCCAGTGAAATCACGTTTAAAAGCCAACGTCAGTAAAAAGGCTTTGTAGAATCACTCTGTGAATGTCTTTGAAAACACTTCTTAAGAAGGAAAGCATACGTCTTTCATGTGAGTGAAAACTGCATTCTATTCAGTTTTTAGTACTGTGTTGAATGGTTAGGCGATTCACTTGTAGGGAAGCGTTTGTTCGCATTCTGTATACTCAATTCTTAAACACCGAATCTCGAGTCTTGCGTTTGACAGAAATTCCAGTGAAATCACGTTTAAAAGCCAACGTCAGTAAAAAGCCTTTGTAGAATCACTCTGTGAATGTCTTTGAAAACACTTCTTAAGAAGGAAAGCATACGTCTTTCATCTGAGTGAAAACTGCATTCTATTCAGTTTTTAGTACTGTGTTGTATGGTAGGCGATTCACTTGTAGGGAAGCGTTTGTTCGCATTCTGTATACTCAAGTCTTTAACAGCAAATCTCACGTCTTGAGTTTGACAGAAATTCCAGTGAAATCACGTTTAAAAGCCAATGTCTGTAAAAAGCCTTTGTAGAATCACTCTGTGAATGTCTTTGAGAACACTTCTTAAGAAGGAAAGCATACGTCTTTCATCTGAGTGAAAACTGCATTCTATTCAGTTTGTAGTACTGTGTTGAATGGTTAGGCGATTCACTTGTAGGGAAGCATTTGTTCGCATTCTGTATACTCAAGTCTTTAACAGCAATTCTCGCGTCTTGCGTTTGACAGAAATTCCAGTGAAATCAGGTTTAAAAGCCAGCGTCAGTAAAAAGGCTTTGTAGAATCACTCTGTGAATGTCTTTGAAAACACTTCTTAAGAAGGAAAGCATACGTCTTTCATGTGAGTGAAAACTGCATTCTATTCAGTTTTTAGTACTGTGTTGAATGGTTAGGCGATTCACTTGTAGGGAAGCGTTTGTTCGCATTCTGTATACTCAATTCTTAAACAGCGAATCTCGAGTCTTGCGTTTGACAGAAATTCCAGTGAAATCACGTTTAAAAGCCAACGTCAGTAAAAAGCCTTTGTAGAATCACTCTGTGAATGTCTTTGAAAACACTTCTTAAGAAGGAAAGCATACGTCTTTCATCTGAGTGAAAACTGCATTCTATTCAGTTTTTAGTACTGTGTTGTATGGTAGGCGATTCACTTGTAGGGAAACGTTTGTTCGCATTCTGTATACTCAAGTCTTTAACAGCAAATCTCAAGTCTTGAGTTTGACAGAAATTCCAGTGAAATCACGTTTAAAAGCCAATGTCTGTAAAAAGCCTTTGTAGAATCACTCTGTGAATGTCTTTGAGAACACTTCTTAAGAAGGAAAGCATACGTCTTTCATCTGAGTGAAAACTGCATTCTATTCAGTTTGTAGTACTGTGTTGAATGGTTAGGCGATTCACTTGTAGGGAAGCGTTTGTTCGCATTCTGTATACTCAATTCTTTAACAGCAAATCTCGCGTCTTGCGTTTGAGAGAAATTCCAGTGAAGTCATGTTTAAAAGCCAACGCCAGTAAAAAGGCTTTGTAGAATCACTCTGTGAATGTCTTTGAAAACACTTCTTAAGAAGGAAAGCATACGTCTTTCATCTGAGTGAAAGCTGCATTCTATTCAGTTTTTTGTACTGTGTTGAATGGTTAGGCGATTCACTTGTAGGGAAGCGTTTGTTTGCGTTCTGTATACTCAATTCTTTAACAGCAAATCTCGCGTCTTGCGTTTGACAGAAATTCCAGTGAAATCACGTTTAAAAGCCAACGTCAGTAAAAAGGCTTTGTAGAATCACTCTGTGAATGTCTTTGAAAACACTTCTTAAGAAGGAAAGCATACGTCTTTCATGTGAGTGAAAACTGCATTCTATTCAGTTTTTAGTACTGTGTTGAATGGTTAGGCGATTCACTTGTAGGGAAGCGTTTGTTCGCATTCTGTATACTCAATTCTTAAACAGCGAATCTCGAGTCTTGCGTTTGACAGAAATTCCAGTGAAATCACATTTAAAAGCCAACGTCAGTAAAAAGCCTTTGTAGAATCACTCTGTGAATGTCTTTGAAAACACTTCTTAAGAAGGAAAGCATACGTCTTTCATCTGAGTGAAAACTGCATTCTATTCAGTTTTTAGTACTGTGTTGTATGGTAGGCGATTCACTTGTAGGGAAGCGTTTGTTCGCATTCTGTATACTCAAGTCTTTAACAGCAAATCTCACGTCTTGAGTTTGACAGAAATTCCAGTGAAATCACGTTTAAAAGCCAATGTCTGTAAAAAGCCTTTGTAGAATCACTCTGTGAATGTCTTTGAGAACACTTCTTAAGAAGGAAAGCATACGTCTTTCATCTGAGTGAAAACTGCATTCTATTCAGTTTGTAGTACTGTGTTGAATGGTTAGGCGATTCACTTGTAGGGAAGCGTTTGTTTGCGTTCTGTATACTCAATTCTTTAACAGCAAATCTCGCGTCTTGCGTTTGACAGAAATTCCAGTGAAATCACGTTTAAAAGCCAACGTCAGTAAAAAGGCTTTGTAGAATCACTCTGTGAATGTCTTTGAAAACACTTCTTAAGAAGGAAAGCATACGTCTTTCATGTGAGTGAAAACTGCATTCTATTCAGTTTTTAGTACTGTGTTGAATGGTTAGGCGATTCACTTGTAGGGAAGCGTTTGTTCGCATTCTGTATACTCAATTCTTAAACAGCGAATCTCGAGTCTTGCGTTTGACAGAAATTCCAGTGAAATCACATTTAAAAGCCAACGTCAGTAAAAAGCCTTTGTAGAATCACTCTGTGAATGTCTTTGAAAACACTTCTTAAGAAGGAAAGCATACGTCTTTCATCTGAGTGAAAACTGCATTCTATTCAGTTTTTAGTACTGTGTTGTATGGTAGGCGATTCACTTGTAGGGAAGCGTTTGTTCGCATTCTGTATACTCAAGTCTTTAACAGCAAATCTCACGTCTTGAGTTTGACAGAAATTCCAGTGAAATCACGTTTAAAAGCCAATGTCTGTAAAAAGCCTTTGTAGAATCACTCTGTGAATGTCTTTGAGAACACTTCTTAAGAAGGAAAGCATACGTCTTTCATCTGAGTGAAAACTGCATTCTATTCAGTTTGTAGTACTGTGTTGAATGGTTAGGCGATTCACTTGTAGGGAAGCGTTTGTTTGAGTTCTGTATACTCAATTCTTTAACAGCAATTCTCGCGTCTTGCGTTTGACAGAAATTCCAGTGAAATCACGTTTAAAAGCCAACGTCAGTAAAAAGGCTTTGTAGAATCACTCTGTGAATGTCTTTGAAAACACTTCTTAAGAAGGAAAGCATACGTCTTTCATGTGAGTGAAAACTGCATTCTATTCAGTTTTTAGTACTGTGTTGAATGGTTAGGCGATTCACTTGTAGGGAAGCGTTTGTTCGCATTCTGTATACTCAATTCTTAAACAGCGAATCTCGAGTCTTGCGTTTGACAGAAATTCCAGTGAAATCACGTTTAAAAGCCAACGTCAGTAAAAAGCCTTTGTGGAATCACTCTGTGAATGTCTTTGAAAACACTTCTTAAGAAGGAAAGCATACGTCTTTCATCTGAGTGAAAACTGCATTCTATTCAGTTTTTAGTACTGTGTTGTATGGTAGGCGATTCACTTGTAGGGAAGCGTTTGTTCGCATTCTGTATACTCAAGTCTTTAACAGCAAATCTCACGTCTTGAGTTTGACAGAAATTCCAGTGAAATCACGTTTAAAAGCCAATGTCTGTAAAAAGCCTTTGTAGAATCACTCTGTGAATGTCTTTGAGAACACTTCTTAAGAAGGAAAGCATACGTCTTTCATCTGAGTGAAAACTGCATTCTATTCAGTTTGTAGTACTGTGTTGAATGGTTAGGCGATTCACTTGTAGGGAAGCATTTGTTCGCATTCTGTATACTCAAGTCTTTAACAGCAATTCTCGCGTCTTGCGTTTGACAGAAATTCCAGTGAAATCAGGTTTAAAAGCCAGCGTCAGTAAAAAGGCTTTGTAGAATCACTCTGTGAATGTCTTTGAAAACACTTCTTAAGAAGGAAAGCATACGTCTTTCATGTGAGTGAAAACTGCATTCTATTCAGTTTTTAGTACTGTGTTGAATGGTTAGGCGATTCACTTGTAGGGAAGCGTTTGTTCGCATTCTGTATACTCAATTCTTAAACAGCGAATCTCGAGTCTTGCGTTTGACAGAAATTCCAGTGAAATCACGTTTAAAAGCCAACGTCAGTAAAAAGCCTTTGTAGAATCACTCTGTGAATGTCTTTGAAAACACTTCTTAAGATGGAAAGCATACGTCTTTCATCTGAGTGAAAACTGCATTCTATTCAGTTTTTAGTACTGTGTTGTATGGTAGGCGATTCACTTGTAGGGAAGCGTTTGTTCGCATTCTGTATACTCAATTCTTTAACAGCAAATCTCGCGTCTTGCGTTTGAGAGAAATTCCAGTGAAGTCATGTTTAAAAGCCAACGCCAGTAAAAAGGCTTTGTAGAATCACTCTGTGAATGTCTTTGAAAACACTTCTTAAGAAGGAAAGCATACGTCTTTCATGTGAGTGAAAGCTGCATTCTATTCAGTTTTTTGTACTGTGTTGAATGGTTAGGCGATTCACTTGTAGGGAAGCGTTTGTTTGCATTCTGTATACTCAATTCTTTAACAGCAAATCTCGCGTCTTGCGTTTGACAGAAATTCCAGTGAAATCACGTTTAAAAGCCAACGTCAGTAAAAAGGCTTTGTAGAATCACTCTGTGAATGTCTTTGAAAACACTTCTTAAGAAGGAAAGCATACGTCTTTCATGTGAGTGAAAACTGCATTCTATTCAGTTTTTAGTACTGTGTTGAATGGTTAGGCGATTCACTTGTAGGGAAGCGTTTGTTCGCATTCTGTATACTCAATTCTTAAACAGCGAATCTCGAGTCTTGCATTTGACAGAAATTCCAGTGAAATCACGTTTAAAAGCCAACGTCAGTAAAAAGGCTTTGTAGAATCACTCTGTGAATGTCTTTGAAAACACTTCTTAAGAAGGAAAGCATACGTCTTTCATCTGAGTGAAAACTGCATTCTATTCAGTTTTTAGTACTGTGTTGTATGGTAGGCGATTCACTTGTAGGGAAGCGTTTGTTCGCATTCTGTATACTCAAGTCTTTAACAGCAAATCTCACGTCTTGAGTTTGACAGAAATTCCAGTGAAATCACGTTTAAAAGCCAATGTCTGTAAAAAGCCTTTGTAGAATCACTCTGTGAATGTCTTTGAGAACACTTCTTAAGAAGGAAAGCATACGTCTTTCATCTGAGTGAAAACTGCATTCTATTCAGTTTGTAGTACTGTGTTGAATGGTTAGGCGATTCACTTGTAGGGAAGCATTTGTTCGCATTCTGTATACTCAAGTCTTTAACAGCAATTCTCGCGTCTTGCGTTTGACAGAAATTCCAGTGAAATCACGTTTAAAAGCCAGCGTCAGTAAAAAGGCTTTGTAGAATCACTCTGTGAATGTCTTTGAAAACACTTCTTAAGAAGGAAAGCATACGTCTTTCATGTGAGTGAAAACTGCATTCTATTCAGTTTTTAGTACTGTGTTGAATGGTTAGGCGATTCACTTGTAGGGAAGCGTTTGTTCGCATTCTGTATACTCAATTCTTAAACAGCGAATCTCGAGTCTTGCGTTTGACAGAAATTCCAGTGAAATCACGTTTAAAAGCCAACGTCAGTAAAAAGCCTTTGTAGAATCACTCTGTGAATGTCTTTGAAAACACTTCTTAAGAAGGAAAGCATACGTCTTTCATCTGAGTGAAAACTGCATTCTATTCAGTTTTTAGTACTGTGTTGTATGGTAGACGATTCACTTGTAGGGAAGCGTTTGTTCGCATTCTGTATACTCAAGTCTTTAACAGCAAATCTCACGTCTTGAGTTTGACAGAAATTCCAGTGAAATCACGTTTAAAAGCCAATGTCTGTAAAAAGCCTTTGTAGAATCACTCTGTGAATGTCTTTGAGAACACTTCTTAAGAAGGAAAGCATACGTCTTTCATCTGAGTGAAAACTGCATTCTATTCAGTTTGTAGTACTGTGTTGAATGGTTAGGCGATTCACTTGTAGGGAAGCATTTGTTCGCATTCTGTATACTCAAGTCTTTAACAGCAATTCTCGCGTCTTGCGTTTGACAGAAATTCCAGTGAAATCACGTTTAAAAGCCAGCTTCAGTAAAAAGGCTTTGTAGAATCACTCTGTGAATGTCTTTGAAAACACTTCTTAAGAAGGAAAGCATACGTCTTTCATGTGAGTGAAAACTGCATTCTATTCAGTTTTTAGTACTGTGTTGAATGGTTAGGCGATTCACTTGTAGGGAACCGTTTGTTCGCATTCTGTATACTCAATTCTTTAACAGCGAATCTCGAGTCTTGCCTTTGACAGAAATTCCAGTGAAATGACGTTTAAAAGCCAACGTCAGTAAAAAGCCTTTGTAGAATCACTCTGTGAATGTCTTTGAAAACACTTCTTAAGAAGGAAAGCATACGTCTTTCATCTGAGTGAAAACTGCATTCTATTCAGTTTTTAGTACTGTGTTGTATGGTAGGCGATTCACTTGTAGGGAAGCGTTTGTTCGCATTCTGTAAACTCAAGTCTTTAACAGCAAATCTCGTGTCTGGAGTTTGACAGAAATTCCAGTGAAATCACGTTTAAAAGCCAACGTCAGTAAAAAGCCTTTGTAGAATCACTCTGTGAATGTCTTTGAAAACACTTCTTAAGAAGGAAAGCATACGTCTTTCATCTGAGTGAAAACTGCATTCTATTCAGTTTTTAGTACTGTGTTGTATGGTAGGCGATTCACTTGTAGGGAAGCGTTTGTTCGCATTCTGTATACTCAAGTCTTTAACAGCAAATCTCACGTCTTGAGTTTGACAGAAATTCCAGTGAAATCACGTTTAAAAGCCAATGTCTGTAAAAAGCCTTTGTAGAATCACTCTGTGAATGTCTTTGAGAACACTTCTTAAGAAGGAAAGCATACGTCTTTCATCTGAGTGAAAACTGCATTCTATTCAGTTTGTAGTACTGTGTTGAATGGTTAGGCGATTCACTTGTAGGGAAGCGTTTGTTTGCGTTCTGTATACTCAATTCTTTAACAGCAATTCTCGCGTCTTGCGTTTGACAGAAATTCCAGTGAAATCACGTTTAAAAGCCAACGTCAGTAAAAAGGCTTTGTAGAATCACTCTGTGAATGTCTTTGAAAACACTTCTTAAGAAGGAAAGCATACGTCTTTCATGTGAGTGAAAACTGCATTCTATTCAGTTTTTAGTACTGTGTTGAATGGTTAGGCGATTCACTTGTAGGGAAGCGTTTGTTCGCATTCTGTATACTCAATTCTTAAACAGCGAATCTCGAGTCTTGCGTTTGACAGAAATTCCATTGAAATCACGTTTAAAAGCCAACGTCAGTAAAAAGCCTTTGTGGAATCACTCTGTGAATGTCTTTGAAAACACTTCTTAAGAAGGAAAGCATACGTCTTTCATCTGAGTGAAAACTGCATTCTATTCAGTTTTTAGTACTGTGTTGTATGGTAGGCGATTCACTTGTAGGGAAGCGTTTGTTCGCATTCTGTATACTCAAGTCTTTAACAGCAAATCTCACGTCTTGAGTTTGACAGAAATTCCAGTGAAATCACGTTTAAAAGCCAATGTCTGTAAAAAGCCTTTGTAGAATCACTCTGTGAATGTCTTTGAGAACACTTCTTAAGAAGGAAAGCATACGTCTTTCATCTGAGTGAAAACTGCATTCTATTCAGTTTGTAGTACTGTGTTGAATGGTTAGGCGATTCACTTGTAGGGAAGCATTTGTTCGCATTCTGTATACTCAAGTCTTTAACAGCAATTCTCGCGTCTTGCGTTTGACAGAAATTCCAGTGAAAACACGTTTAAAAGCCAGCGTCAGTAAAAAGGCTTTGTAGAATCACTCTGTGAATGTCTTTGAAAACACTTCTTAAGAAGGAAAGCATACGTCTTTCATGTGAGTGAAAACTGCATTCTATTCAGTTTTTAGTACTGTGTTGAATGGTTAGGCGATTCACTTGTAGGGAAGCGTTTGTTCGCATTCTGTATACTCAATTCTTAAACAGCGAATCTCGAGTCTTGCGTTTGACAGAAATTCCAGTGAAATCACGTTTAAAAGCCATTGTCAGTAAAAAGCCTTTGTAGAATCACTCTGTGAATGTCTATGAAAACACTTCTTAAGATGGAAAGCATACGTCTTTCATCTGAGTGAAAACTGCATTCTATTCAGTTTTTAGTACTGTGTTGTATGGTAGGCGATTCACTTGTAGGGAAGCGTTTGTTCGCATTCTGTATACTCAAGTCTTTAACAGCAAATCTCACGTCTTGAGTTTGACAGAAATTCCAGTGAAATCACGTTTAAAAGGCAATGTCTGTAAAAAGCCTTTGTAGAATCACTCTGTGAATGTCTTTGAGAACACTTCTTAAGAAGGAAAGCATACGTCTTTCATCTGAGTGAAAACTGCATTCTATTCAGTTTGTAGTACTGTGTTGAATGGTTAGGCGATTCACTTGTAGGGAAGCGTTTGTTCGCATTCTGTATACTCAATTCTTTAACAGCAAATCTCGCGTCTTGCGTTTGAGAGAAATTCCAGTGAAGTCATGTTTAAAAGCCAACGCCAGTAAAAAGGCTTTGTAGAATCACTCTGTGAATGTCTTTGAAAACACTTCTTAAGAAGGAAAGCATACGTCTTTCATCTGAGTGAAAGCTGCATTCTATTCAGTTTTTTGTACTGTGTTGAATGGTTAGGCGATTCACTTGTAGGGAAGCGTTTGTTTGCATTCTGTATACTCAATTCTTTAACAGCAAATCTCGCGTCTTGCGTTTGACAGAAATTCCAGTGAAATCACGTTTAAAAGCCAACGTCAGTAAAAAGGCTTTGTAGAATCACTCTGTGAATGTCTTTGAAAACACTTCTTAAGAAGGAAAGCATACGTCTTTCATGTGAGTGAAAACTGCATTCTATTCAGTTTTTAGTACTGTGTTGAATGGTTAGGCGATTCACTTGTAGGGAAGCGTTTGTTCGCATTCTGTATACTCAATTCTTAAACAGCGAATCTCGAGTCTTGCGTTTGACAGAAATTCCAGTGAAATCACGTTTAAAAGCCAACGTCAGTAAAAAGCCTTTGTAGAATCACTCTGTGAATGTCTTTGAAAACACTTCTTAAGAAGGAAAGCATACGTCTTTCATCTGAGTGAAAACTGCATTCTATTCAGTTTTTAGTACTGTGTTGTATGGTAGGCGATTCACTTGTAGGGAAGCGTTTGTTCGCATTCTGTATACTCAAGTCTTTAACAGCAAATCTCACGTCTTGAGTTTGACAGAAATTCCAGTGAAATCACGTTTAAAAGGCAATGTCTGTAAAAAGCCTTTGTAGAATCACTCTGTGAATGTCTTTGAGAACACTTCTTAAGAAGGAAAGCATACGTCTTTCATCTGAGTGAAAACTGCATTCTATTCAGTTTGTAGTACTGTGTTGAATGGTTAGGCGATTCACTTGTAGGGAAGCATTTGTTCGCATTCTGTATACTCAAGTCTTTAACAGCAATTCTCGCGTCTTGCGTTTGACAGAAATTCCAGTGAAATCACGTTTAAAAGCCAGCGTCAGTAAAAAGGATTTGTAGAATCACTCTGTGAATGTCTTTGAAAACACTTCTTAAGAAGGAAAGCATAGGTCTTTCATCTGAGTGAAAACTGCATTCTATTCAGTTTTTAGTACTGTGTTGAATGGTTAGGCGATTCACTTGTAGGGAAGCGTTTGTTTGCGTTCTGTATACTCAATTCTTTAACAGCAATTCTCGCGTCTTGCGTTTGACAGAAATTCCAGTGAAATCACGTTTAAAAGCCAACGTCAGTAAAAAGGCTTTGTAGAATCACTCTGTGAATGTCTTTGAAAACACTTCTTAAGAAGGAAAGCATACGTCTTTCATGTGAGTGAAAACTGCATTCTATTCAGTTTTTAGTACTGTGTTGAATGGTTAGGCGATTCACTTGTAGGGAAGCGTTTGTTCGCATTCTGTATACTCAATTCTTAAACAGCGAATCTCGAGTCTTGCGTTTGACAGAAATTCCAGTGAAATCACGTTTAAAAGCCAACGTCAGTAAAAAGCCTTTGTGGAATCACTCTGTGAATGTCTTTGAAAACACTTCTTAAGAAGGAAAGCATACGTCTTTCATCTGAGTGAAAACTGCATTCTATTCAGTTTTTAGTACTGTGTTGTATGGTAGGCGATTCACTTGTAGGGAAGCGTTTGTTCGCATTCTGTATACTCAAGTCTTTAACAGCAAATCTCACGTCTTGAGTTTGACAGAAATTCCAGTGAAATCACGTTTAAAAGCCAATGTCTGTAAAAAGCCTTTGTAGAATCACTCTGTGAATGTCTTTGAGAACACTTCTTAAGAAGGAAAGCATACGTCTTTCATCTGAGTGAAAACTGCATTCTATTCAGTTTGTAGTACTGTGTTGAATGGTTAGGCGATTCACTTGTAGGGAAGCGTTTGTTCGCATTCTGTATACTCAATTCTTAAACAGCGAATCTCGAGTCTTGCGTTTGACAGAAATTCCATTGAAATCACGTTTAAAAGCCAACGTCAGTAAAAAGCCTTTGTGGAATCACTCTGTGAATGTCTTTGAAAACACTTCTTAAGAAGGAAAGCATACGTCTTTCATCTGAGTGAAAACTGCATTCTATTCAGTTTTTAGTACTGTGTTGTATGGTAGGCGATTCACTTGTAGGGAAGCGTTTGTTCGCATTCTGTATACTCAAGTCTTTAACAGCAAATCTCACGTCTTGAGTTTGACAGAAATTCCAGTGAAATCACGTTTAAAAGCCAATGTCTGTAAAAAGCCTTTGTAGAATCACTCTGTGAATGTCTTTGAGAACACTTCTTAAGAAGGAAAGCATACGTCTTTCATCTGAGTGAAAACTGCATTCTATTCAGTTTGTAGTACTGTGTTGAATGGTTAGGCGATTCACTTGTAGGGAAGCATTTGTTCGCATTCTGTATACTCAAGTCTTTAACAGCAATTCTCGCGTCTTGCGTTTGACAGAAATTCCAGTGAAATCACGTTTAAAAGCCAACGTCAGTAAAAAGGCTTTGTAGAATCACTCTGTGAATGTCTTTGAAAACACTTCTTAAGAAGGAAAGCATACGTCTTTCATGTGAGTGAAAACTGCATTCTATTCAGTTTTTAGTACTGTGTTGAATGGTTAGGCGATTCACTTGTAGGGAAGCGTTTGTTCGCATTCTGTATACTCAATTCTTAAACAGCGAATCTCGAGTCTTGCGTTTGACAGAAATTCCATTGAAATCACGTTTAAAAGCCAACGTCAGTAAAAAGCCTTTGTGGAATCACTCTGTGAATGTCTTTGAAAACACTTCTTAAGAAGGAAAGCATACGTCTTTCATCTGAGTGAAAACTGCATTCTATTCAGTTTTTAGTACTGTGTTGTATGGTAGGCGATTCACTTGTAGGGAAGCGTTTGTTCGCATTCTGTATACTCAAGTCTTTAACAGCAAATCTCACGTCTTGAGTTTGACAGAAATTCCAGTGAAATCACGTTTAAAAGCCAATGTCTGTAAAAAGCCTTTGTAGAATCACTCTGTGAATGTCTTTGAGAACACTTCTTAAGAAGGAAAGCATACGTCTTTCATCTGAGTGAAAACTGCATTCTATTCAGTTTGTAGTACTGTGTTGAATGGTTAGGCGATTCACTTGTAGGGAAGCATTTGTTCGCATTCTGTATACTCAAGTCTTTAACAGCAATTCTCGCGTCTTGCGTTTGACAGAAATTCCAGTGAAATCACGTTTAAAAGCCAGCGTCAGTAAAAAGGCTTTGTAGAATCACTCTGTGAATGTCTTTGAAAACACTTCTTAAGAAGGAAAGCATACGTCTTTCATGTGAGTGAAAACTGCATTCTATTCAGTTTTTAGTACTGTGTTGAATGGTTAGGCGATTCACTTGTAGGGAAGCGTTTGTTCGCATTCTGTATACTCAATTCTTAAACAGCGAATCTCGAGTCTTGCGTTTGACAGAAATTCCAGTGAAATCACGTTTAAAAGCCATTGTCAGTAAAAAGCCTTTGTAGAATCACTCTGTGAATGTCTATGAAAACACTTCTTAAGATGGAAAGCATACGTCTTTCATCTGAGTGAAAACTGCATTCTATTCAGTTTTTAGTACTGTGTTGTATGGTAGGCGATTCACTTGTAGGGAAGCGTTTGTTCGCATTCTGTATACTCAAGTCTTTAACAGCAAATCTCACGTCTTGAGTTTGACAGAAATTCCAGTGAAATCACGTTTAAAAGGCAATGTCTGTAAAAAGCCTTTGTAGAATCACTCTGTGAATGTCTTTGAGAACACTTCTTAAGAAGGAAAGCATACGTCTTTCATCTGAGTGAAAACTGCATTCTATTCAGTTTGTAGTACTGTGTTGAATGGTTAGGCGATTCACTTGTAGGGAAGCGTTTGTTCGCATTCTGTATACTCAATTCTTTAACAGCAAATCTCGCGTCTTGCGTTTGAGAGAAATTCCAGTGAAGTCATGTTTAAAAGCCAACGCCAGTAAAAAGGCTTTGTAGAATCACTCTGTGAATGTCTTTGAAAACACTTCTTAAGAAGGAAAGCATACGTCTTTCATCTGAGTGAAAGCTGCATTCTATTCAGTTTTTTGTACTGTGTTGAATGGTTAGGCGATTCACTTGTAGGGAAGCGTTTGTTTGCATTCTGTATACTCAATTCTTTAACAGCAAATCTCGCGTCTTGCGTTTGACAGAAATTCCAGTGAAATCACGTTTAAAAGCCAACGTCAGTAAAAAGGCTTTGTAGAATCACTCTGTGAATGTCTTTGAAAACACTTCTTAAGAAGGAAAGCATACGTCTTTCATGTGAGTGAAAACTGCATTCTATTCAGTTTTTAGTACTGTGTTGAATGGTTAGGCGATTCACTTGTAGGGAAGCGTTTGTTCGCATTCTGTATACTCAATTCTTAAACAGCGAATCTCGAGTCTTGCGTTTGACAGAAATTCCAGTGAAATCACGTTTAAAAGCCAACGTCAGTAAAAAGCCTTTGTAGAATCACTCTGTGAATGTCTTTGAAAACACTTCTTAAGAAGGAAAGCATACGTCTTTCATCTGAGTGAAAACTGCATTCTATTCAGTTTTTAGTACTGTGTTGTATGGTAGGCGATTCACTTGTAGGGAAGCGTTTGTTCGCATTCTGTATACTCAAGTCTTTAACAGCAAATCTCACGTCTTGAGTTTGACAGAAATTCCAGTGAAATCACGTTTAAAAGCCAATGTCTGTAAAAAGCCTTTGTAGAATCACTCTGTGAATGTCTTTGAGAACACTTCTTAAGAAGGAAAGCATACGTCTTTCATCTGAGTGAAAACTGCATTCTATTCAGTTTGTAGTACTGTGTTGAATGGTTAGGCGATTCACTTGTAGGGAAGCATTTGTTCGCATTCTGTATACTCAAGTCTTTAACAGCAATTCTCGCGTCTTGCGTTTGACAGAAATTCCAGTGAAATCACGTTTAAAAGCCAGCGTCAGTAAAAAGGATTTGTAGAATCACTCTGTGAATGTCTTTGAAAACACTTCTTAAGAAGGAAAGCATAGGTCTTTCATCTGAGTGAAAACTGCATTCTATTCAGTTTTTAGTACTGTGTTGAATGGTTAGGCGATTCACTTGTAGGGAAGCGTTTGTTTGCGTTCTGTATACTCAATTCTTTAACAGCAATTCTCGCGTCTTGCGTTTGACAGAAATTCCAGTGAAATCACGTTTAAAAGCCAACGTCAGTAAAAAGGCTTTGTAGAATCACTCTGTGAATGTCTTTGAAAACACTTCTTAAGAAGGAAAGCATACGTCTTTCATGTGAGTGAAAACTGCATTCTATTCAGTTTTTAGTACTGTGTTGAATGGTTAGGCGATTCACTTGTAGGGAAGCGTTTGTTCGCATTCTGTATACTCAATTCTTAAACAGCGAATCTCGAGTCTTGCGTTTGACAGAAATTCCAGTGAAATCACGTTTAAAAGCCAACGTCAGTAAAAAGCCTTTGTGGAATCACTCTGTGAATGTCTTTGAAAACACTTCTTAAGAAGGAAAGCATACGTCTTTCATCTGAGTGAAAACTGCATTCTATTCAGTTTTTAGTACTGTGTTGTATGGTAGGCGATTCACTTGTAGGGAAGCGTTTGTTCGCATTCTGTATACTCAAGTCTTTAACAGCAAATCTCACGTCTTGAGTTTGACAGAAATTCCAGTGAAATCACGTTTAAAAGCCAATGTCTGTAAAAAGCCTTTGTAGAATCACTCTGTGAATGTCTTTGAGAACACTTCTTAAGAAGGAAAGCATACGTCTTTCATCTGAGTGAAAACTGCATTCTATTCAGTTTGTAGTACTGTGTTGAATGGTTAGGCGATTCACTTGTAGGGAAGCGTTTGTTCGCATTCTGTATACTCAATTCTTAAACAGCGAATCTCGAGTCTTGCGTTTGACAGAAATTCCATTGAAATCACGTTTAAAAGCCAACGTCAGTAAAAAGCCTTTGTGGAATCACTCTGTGAATGTCTTTGAAAACACTTCTTAAGAAGGAAAGCATACGTCTTTCATCTGAGTGAAAACTGCATTCTATTCAGTTTTTAGTACTGTGTTGTATGGTAGGCGATTCACTTGTAGGGAAGCGTTTGTTCGCATTCTGTATACTCAAGTCTTTAACAGCAAATCTCACGTCTTGAGTTTGACAGAAATTCCAGTGAAATCACGTTTAAAAGCCAATGTCTGTAAAAAGCCTTTGTAGAATCACTCTGTGAATGTCTTTGAGAACACTTCTTAAGAAGGAAAGCATACGTCTTTCATCTGAGTGAAAACTGCATTCTATTCAGTTTGTAGTACTGTGTTGAATGGTTAGGCGATTCACTTGTAGGGAAGCATTTGTTCGCATTCTGTATACTCAAGTCTTTAACAGCAATTCTCGCGTCTTGCGTTTGACAGAAATTCCAGTGAAATCACGTTTAAAAGCCAGCGTCAGTAAAAAGGCTTTGTAGAATCACTCTGTGAATGTCTTTGAAAACACTTCTTAAGAAGGAAAGCATACGTCTTTCATCTGAGTGAAAACTGCATTCTATTCAGTTTTTAGTACTGTGTTGTATGGTAGGCGATTCACTTGTAGGGAAGCGTTTGTTCGCATTCTGTATACTCAAGTCTTTAACAGCAAATCTCACGTCTTGAGTTTGACAGAAATTCCAGTGAAATCACGTTTAAAAGCCAATGTCTGTAAAAAGCCTTTGTAGAATCACTCTGTGAATGTCTTTGAGAACACTTCTTAAGAAGGAAAGCATACGTCTTTCATCTGAGTGAAAACTGCATTCTATTCAGTTTGTAGTACTGTGTTGAATGGTTAGGCGATTCACTTGTAGGGAAGCATTTGTTCGCATTCTGTATACTCAAGTCTTTAACAGCAATTCTCGCGTCTTGCGTTTGACAGAAATTCCAGTGAAATCACGTTTAAAAGCCAGCGTCAGTAAAAAGGATTTGTAGAATCACTCTGTGAATGTCTTTGAAAACACTTCTTAAGAAGGAAAGCATAGGTCTTTCATCTGAGTGAAAACTGCATTCTATTCAGTTTTTAGTACTGTGTTGAATGGTTAGGCGATTCACTTGTAGGGAAGCGTTTGTTTGCGTTCTGTATACTCAATTCTTTAACAGCAATTCTCGCGTCTTGCGTTTGACAGAAATTCCAGTGAAATCACGTTTAAAAGCCAACGTCAGTAAAAAGGCTTTGTAGAATCACTCTGTGAATGTCTTTGAAAACACTTCTTAAGAAGGAAAGCATACGTCTTTCATGTGAGTGAAAACTGCATTCTATTCAGTTTTTAGTACTGTGTTGAATGGTTAGGCGATTCACTTGTAGGGAAGCGTTTGTTCGCATTCTGTATACTCAATTCTTAAACAGCGAATCTCGAGTCTTGCGTTTGACAGAAATTCCAGTGAAATCACGTTTAAAAGCCAACGTCAGTAAAAAGCCTTTGTGGAATCACTCTGTGAATGTCTTTGAAAACACTTCTTAAGAAGGAAAGCATACGTCTTTCATCTGAGTGAAAACTGCATTCTATTCAGTTTTTAGTACTGTGTTGTATGGTAGGCGATTCACTTGTAGGGAAGCGTTTGTTCGCATTCTGTATACTCAAGTCTTTAACAGCAAATCTCACGTCTTGAGTTTGACAGAAATTCCAGTGAAATCACGTTTAAAAGCCAATGTCTGTAAAAAGCCTTTGTAGAATCACTCTGTGAATGTCTTTGAGAACACTTCTTAAGAAGGAAAGCATACGTCTTTCATCTGAGTGAAAACTGCATTCTATTCAGTTTGTAGTACTGTGTTGAATGGTTAGGCGATTCACTTGTAGGGAAGCGTTTGTTCGCATTCTGTATACTCAATTCTTAAACAGCGAATCTCGAGTCTTGCGTTTGACAGAAATTCCATTGAAATCACGTTTAAAAGCCAACGTCAGTAAAAAGCCTTTGTGGAATCACTCTGTGAATGTCTTTGAAAACACTTCTTAAGAAGGAAAGCATACGTCTTTCATCTGAGTGAAAACTGCATTCTATTCAGTTTTTAGTACTGTGTTGTATGGTAGGCGATTCACTTGTAGGGAAGCGTTTGTTCGCATTCTGTATACTCAAGTCTTTAACAGCAAATCTCAAGTCTTGAGTTTGACAGAAATTCCAGTGAAATCACGTTTAAAAGCCAATGTCTGTAAAAAGCCTTTGTAGAATCACTCTGTGAATGTCTTTGAGAACACTTCTTAAGAAGGAAAGCATACGTCTTTCATCTGAGTGAAAACTGCATTCTATTCAGTTTGTAGTACTGTGTTGAATGGTTAGGCGATTCACTTGTAGGGAAGCATTTGTTCGCATTCTGTATACTCAAGTCTTTAACAGCAATTCTCGCGTCTTGCGTTTGACAGAAATTCCAGTGAAATCACGTTTAAAAGCCAGCGTCAGTAAAAAGGCTTTGTAGAATCACTCTGTGAATGTCTTTGAAAACACTTCTTAAGAAGGAAAGCATACGTCTTTCATGTGAGTGAAAACTGCATTCTATTCAGTTTTTAGTACTGTGTTGAATGGTTAGGCGATTCACTTGTAGGGAAGCGTTTGTTCGCATTCTGTATACTCAATTCTTAAACAGCAATTCTCGCGTCTTGCGTTTGACAGAAATTCCAGTGAAATCACGTTTAAAAGCCAGCGTCAGTAAAAAGGATTTGTAGAATCACTCTGTGAATGTCTTTGAAAACACTTCTTAAGAAGGAAAGCATAGGTCTTTCATCTGAGTGAAAACTGCATTCTATTCAGTTTTTAGTACTGTGTTGAATGGTTAGGCGATTCACTTGTAGGGAAGCGTTTGTTTGCGTTCTGTATACTCAATTCTTTAACAGCAATTCTCGCGTCTTGCGTTTGACAGAAATTCCAGTGAAATCACGTTTAAAAGCCAACGTCAGTAAAAAGGCTTTGTAGAATCACTCTGTGAATGTCTTTGAAAACACTTCTTAAGAAGGAAAGCATACGTCTTTCATGTGAGTGAAAACTGCATTCTATTCAGTTTTTAGTACTGTGTTGAATGGTTAGGCGATTCACTTGTAGGGAAGCGTTTGTTCGCATTCTGTATACTCAATTCTTAAACAGCGAATCTCGAGTCTTGCGTTTGACAGAAATTCCAGTGAAATCACGTTTAAAAGCCAACGTCAGTAAAAAGCCTTTGTGGAATCACTCTGTGAATGTCTTTGAAAACACTTCTTAAGAAGGAAAGCATACGTCTTTCATCTGAGTGAAAACTGCATTCTATTCAGTTTTTAGTACTGTGTTGTATGGTAGGCGATTCACTTGTAGGGAAGCGTTTGTTCGCATTCTGTATACTCAAGTCTTTAACAGCAAATCTCACGTCTTGAGTTTGACAGAAATTCCAGTGAAATCACGTTTAAAAGCCAATGTCTGTAAAAAGCCTTTGTAGAATCACTCTGTGAATGTCTTTGAGAACACTTCTTAAGAAGGAAAGCATACGTCTTTCATCTGAGTGAAAACTGCATTCTATTCAGTTTGTAGTACTGTGTTGAATGGTTAGGCGATTCACTTGTAGGGAAGCGTTTGTTCGCATTCTGTATACTCAATTCTTTAACAGCAAATCTCGCGTCTTGCGTTTGAGAGAAATTCCAGTGAAGTCATGTTTAAAAGCCAACGCCAGTAAAAAGGCTTTGTAGAATCACTCTGTGAATGTCTTTGAAAACACTTCTTAAGAAGGAAAGCATACGTCTTTCATCTGAGTGAAAGCTGCATTCTATTCAGTTTTTTGTACTGTGTTGAATGGTTAGGCGATTCACTTGTAGGGAAGCGTTTGTTTGCATTCTGTATACTCAATTCTTTAACAGCAAATCTCGCGTCTTGCGTTTGACAGAAATTCCAGTGAAATCACGTTTAAAAGCCAACGTCAGTAAAAAGGCTTTGTAGAATCACTCTGTGAATGTCTTTGAAAACACTTCTTAAGAAGGAAAGCATACGTCTTTCATGTGAGTGAAAACTGCATTCTATTCAGTTTTTAGTACTGTGTTGAATGGTTAGGCGATTCACTTGTAGGGAAGCGTTTGTTCGCATTCTGTATACTCAATTCTTAAACAGCGATTCTCGAGTCTTGCGTTTGACAGAAATTCCAGTGAAATCACGTTTAAAAGCCAACGTCAGTAAAAAGCCTTTGTAGAATCACTCTGTGAATGTCTTTGAAAACACTTCTTAAGAAGGAAAGCATACGTCTTTCATCTGAGTGAAAACTGCATTCTATTCAGTTTTTAGTACTGTGTTGTATGGTAGGCGATTCACTTGTAGGGAAGCGTTTGTTCGCATTCTGTATACTCAAGTCTTTAACAGCAAATCTCACGTCTTGAGTTTGACAGAAATTCCAGTGAAATCACGTTTAAAAGCCAATGTCTGTAAAAAGCCTTTGTAGAATCACTCTGTGAATGTCTTTGAGAACACTTCTTAAGAAGGAAAGCATACGTCTTTCATCTGAGTGAAAACTGCATTCTATTCAGTTTGTAGTACTGTGTTGAATGGTTAGGCGATTCACTTGTAGGGAAGCATTTGTTCGCATTCTGTATACTCAAGTCTTTAACAGCAATTCTCGCGTCTTGCGTTTGACAGAAATTCCAGTGAAATCACGTTTAAAAGCCAGCGTCAGTAAAAAGGATTTGTAGAATCACTCTGTGAATGTCTTTGAAAACACTTCTTAAGAAGGAAAGCATACGTCTTTCATGTGAGTGAAAACTGCATTCTATTCAGTTTTTAGTACTGTGTTGAATGGTTAGGCGATTCACTTGTAGGGAAGCGTTTGTTCGCATTCTGTATACTCAATTCTTAAACAGCGAATCTCGAGTCTTGCGTTTGACAGAAATTCCAGTGAAATCACGTTTAAAAGCCAACGTCAGTAAAAAGCCTTTGTAGAATCACTCTGTGAATGTCTTTGAAAACACTTCTTAAGAAGGAAAGCATACGTCTTTCATCTGAGTGAAAACTGCATTCTATTCAGTTTTTAGTACTGTGTTGTATGGTAGACGATTCACTTGTAGGGAAGCGTTTGTTCGCATTCTGTATACTCAAGTCTTTAACAGCAAATCTCACGTCTTGAGTTTGACAGAAATTCCAGTGAAATCACGTTTAAAAGCCAATGTCTGTAAAAAGCCTTTGTAGAATCACTCTGTGAATGTCTTTGAGAACACTTCTTAAGAAGGAAAGCATACGTCTTTCATCTGAGTGAAAACTGCATTCTATTCAGTTTGTAGTACTGTGTTGAATGGTTAGGCGATTCACTTGTAGGGAAGCATTTGTTCGCATTCTGTATACTCAAGTCTTTAACAGCAATTCTCGCGTCTTGCGTTTGACAGAAATTCCAGTGAAATCACGTTTAAAAGCCAGCTTCAGTAAAAAGGCTTTGTAGAATCACTCTGTGAATGTCTTTGAAAACACTTCTTAAGAAGGAAAGCATACGTCTTTCATGTGAGTGAAAACTGCATTCTATTCAGTTTTTAGTACTGTGTTGAATGGTTAGGCGATTCACTTGTAGGGAAGCGTTTGTTCGCATTCTGTATACTCAATTCTTTAACAGCGAATCTCGAGTCTTGCCTTTGACAGAAATTCCAGTGAAATGACGTTTAAAAGCCAACGTCAGTAAAAAGCCTTTGTAGAATCACTCTGTGAATGTCTTTGAAAACACTTCTTAAGAAGGAAAGCATACGTCTTTCATCTGAGTGAAAACTGCATTCTATTCAGTTTTTAGTACTGTGTTGTATGGTAGGCGATTCACTTGTAGGGAAGCGTTTGTTCGCATTCTGTAAACTCAAGTCTTTAACAGCAAATCTCGTGTCTGGAGTTTGACAGAAATTCCAGTGAAATCATGTTTAAAAGCCAACGTCAGTAAAAAGCCTTTGAAGAATCACTCTGTGAATGTCTTTGAGAACACTTCTTAAGAAGGAAATCATACGTCTTTCATCTGAGTGAAAACTGCATTCTATTCAGTTTTTAGTACTGTGTTGAATGGTTAGGCGATTCACTTGTAGGGAAGCATTTGTTAGCATTCTGTATACTCAATTCTTTAACAGCAAATCTCGTGTCTTGCGTTTGACAGAAATTCCAGTGAAATCACGTTTAAAAGCCAACGTCAGTAAAAAGCCTTTGTAGAATCACTCTGTGAATGTCTTTGAAAACACTTCTTAAGAAGGAAAGCATACGTCTTTCATCTGAGTGAAAACTGCATTCTCTTCAGTTTTTAGTACTGTGTTGTATGGTAGGCGATTCACTTGTAAGGAAGCGTTTGTTCGCATTCTGTATACTCAAGTCTTTAACAGCAAATCTCACGTCTTGAGTTTGACAGAAATTCCAGTGAAATCACGTTTAAAAGCCAATGTCTGTAAAAAGCCTTTGTAGAATCACTCTGTGAATGTCTTTGAGAACACTTCTTAGAAGGAAAGCATACGTCTTTCATCTGAGTGAAAACTGCATTCTATTCAGTTTGTAGTACTGTGTTGAATGGTTAGGTGATTCACTTGTAGGGAAGCATTTGTTCGCATTCTGTATACTCAAGTCTTTAACAGCAATTCTCGCGTCTTGCGTTTGACAGAAATTCCAGTGAAATCACGTTTAAAAGCCAGCGTCAGTAAAAAGCCTTTGTAGAATCACTCTGTGAATGTCTTTGAAAACACTTCTTAAGAAGGAAAGCATACGTCTTTCATGTGAGTGAAAACTGCATTCTATTCAGTTTTTAGTACTATGTTGAATGGTTAGGCGATTCACTTGTAGGGAAGCGTTTGTTCGCATTCTGTATACTCAATTCTTTAACAGTGAATCTCGAGTCTTGCCTTTGACAGAAATTCCAGTGAAATGACGTTTAAAAGTCAACGTCAGTAAAAAGCCTTTGTAGAATCACTCTGTGAATGTCTTTGAAAACACTTCTTAAGAAGGAAAGCATACGTCTTTCATCTGAGTGAAAACTGCATTCTATTCAGTTTTTAGTACTGTGTTGTATGGTAGGCGATTCACTTGTAGGGAAGCGTTTGTTCGCATTCTGTAAACTCAAGTCTTTAACAGCAAATCTCGTGTCTGGAGTTTGACAGAAATTCCAGTGAAATCACGTTTAAAAGCCAACGTCAGTAAAAAGCCTTTGAAGAATCACTCTGTGAATGTCTTTGAGAACACTTCTTAAGAAGGAAATCATACGTCTTTCATCTGAGTGAAAACTGCATTCTATTCAGTTTTTAGTACTGTGTTGAATGGTTAGGCGATTCACTTGTAGGGAAGCATTTGTTAGCATTCTGTATACTCAATTCTTTAACAGCAAATCTCGTGTCTTGTGTTTGAGAGAAATTCCAGTGAAATCACGTTTAAAAGCCAACGTCAGTAAAAAGGCTTTGTAGAATCACACTGTGAATGTCTTTGAAAACACTTCTTAAGACGGAAAGCATAAGTCTTTCATCTGAGTGAAAACTGCATTCTATTCAGCTTTTAGTACTGTGTTGAATGGTTAGGAGATTCACTTGTAGGGAAGCGTTTGTTCGCATTCTGTATACTCAATTCTTTAACAACACATCTCGCGTCTTGCTTTTGAGAAATTCCAGTGAAATCACGTTTAAAAGCCAACGCCAGTAAAAAGGCTTTGTAGAATCACTCTGTGAATGTCTTTGAAAACACTTCTTAAGAAGGAAAGCATACGTCTTTCGTCTGAGTGAAAACTGAATTCTATTCAGTTTTTAGTACTGTGTTGAATGGTTAGGCGATTCACTTGTAGGGAAGCATTTGTTCGCATCTGTATAATCAATTCTTTAACAGCAAATCTCGTGTCTTGCATTTGACAGAAATTCCAGTGAAATCACGTTTAAAAGCCAACGTCAGTAAAAAGCCTTTGTAGAATCACTCTGTGAATGTCTTTGAAAACACTTCTTAAGAAGGAAAGCATAAGTCATTCATCTGAGTGAAAACTGCATTCTATTCAGTTTTTAGTACTGTGTTGTATGGTAGGCGATTCACTTGTAGGGAAGCGTTTGTTCGCATTCTGTATACTCAAGTCTTTAACAGCAAATCTCACATCTTGAGTTTGACAGAAATTCCAGTGAAATCACGTTTAAAAGCCAATGTCTGTAAAAAGCCTTTGTAGAATCACTCTGTGAATGTCTTTGAGAACACTTCTTAAGAAGGAAATCATACGTCTTTCATCTGAGTGAAAACTGCATTCTATTCAGTTTTTAGTACTGTGTTGAATGGTTAGGCGATTCACTTGTAGGGAAGCATTTGTTCGCATTCTGTATACTCAATTCTTTAACAGCAAATCTCGTGTCTTGCGTTTGACAGAAATTCCAGTGAAATCACGTTTAAAAGCCAACGTCAGTAAAAAGGCTTTGTAGAATCACTCTGTGAATGTCTTTGAAAACACTTCTTAAGACGGAAAGCATACGTCTTTCATCTGAGTGAAAACTGCATTCTATTCAGTTTTTAGTATTGTGTTGAATGGTTAGGCGATTCACTTGTAGGGAAGCGTTTGTTCGCATTCTGTATACTCAATTCTTTAACAGCAAATCTCGCATCTTGCGTTTGAGAGAAATTCCAGTGAAGTCATGTTTAAAAGCCAAAGGCAGTAAAAAGGCTTTGTAGAATCACTCTGTGAATGTCTTTGAAAACACTTCTTAAGAAGGAAAGCATACGTCTTTCATCTGAGTGAAAGCTGCATTCTATTCAGTTTTTAGTACTGTGTTGAATGGTTAGGCGATTCACTTGTAGGGAAGCGTTTGTTTGCGTTCTGTATACTCAATTCTTTAACAGCAAATCTCGCGTCTTGCGTTTGACAGAAATTCCAGTGAAATCACGTTTAAATCCAACGTCAGTAAAAAGGCTTTGTAGAATCACTCTGTGAATGTCTTTGAAAACACTTCTTAAGAAGGAAAGCATACATCTTTCATGTGAGTGAAAACTGCATTCTATTCAGTTTTTAGTACTGTGTTGAATGGTTAGGCGATTCACTTGTAGGGAAGCGTTTGTTCGCATTCTGTATACTCAATTCTTTAACAGCGAATCTCGAGTCTTGCGTTTGACAGAAATTCCAGTGAAATCACGTTTAAAAGCCAACGTCAGTAAAAAGCCTTTGTAGAATCACTCTGTGAATGTCTTTGAAAACACTTCTTAAGACGGAAAGCATACGTCTTTCATCTGAGAGAAAACTGCATTCTATTCATTTTTTAGTACTGTGTTGAATGGTTAGGCGATTCACTTGTAGGGAAGCGTTTGTTCGCATTCTGTATACTCAATTCTTTAACAGCAAATCTCACGTCTTGCGTTTGAGAGAAATTCCAGTGAAATCATGTTTAAAAGCCAACGCCAGTAAAAAGGCTTTGTATAATCACACTGTGAATGTCTTTGAAAACACTTCTTAAGAAGGAAAGCGTAGGTCTTTCATCTGAGTGAAAACTGCATTCTATTCAGTTTTTAGTACTGTGTTGAATGGTTAGGCGATTCACTTGTAGGGAAGCGTTTGTTTGCCTTCTGTATACTCAATTCTTTAACAGCAAATCTCGCGTCTTGCGTTTGACAGAAATTCCAGTGAAATCACGTTTAAAAGCCAACGCCAGTAAAAAGCCTTTGTAGAATCACTCTGTGAATGTCTTTGAGAACACTTCTTAAGACGGAAAGCATAAGTCTTTCATCTGAGTGAAAACTGCATTCTATTCAGCTTTTAGTACTGTGTTGAATGGTTAGGAGATTCACTTGTAGGGAAGCGTTTCTTCGCATTCTGTATACTCAATTCTTTAACAACACATCTCGCGTCTTGCTTTTGAGAAATTCCAGTGAAATCACGTTTAAAAGCCAACGCCAGTAAAAAGGCTTTGTAGAATCACTCTGTGAATGTCTTTGAAAACACTTCTTAAGAAGGAAAGCATACGTCTTTCATCTGAGTGAAAACTGAATTCTATTCAGTTTTTAGTACTGTGTTGAATGGTTAGGCGATTCACTTGTAGGGAAGCATTTGTTCGCATTCTGTATACTCAATTCTTTAACAGCAAATCTCGTGTCTTGCGTTTGACAGAAATTCCAGTGAAATCACGTTTAAAGCCAACGTCAGTAAAAAGCCTTTGTAGAATCACTCTGTGAATGTCTTTGAAAACACTTCTTAAGACGGAAAGCATAAGTCTTTCATCTGAGTGAAAACTGTATTCTATTCAGCTTTTAGTACTGTGTTGAATGGTTAGGAGATTCACTTGTAGGGAAGCGTTTGTTTGCGTTCTGTATACTCAATTCTTTAACAGCAAATCTCGCGTCTTGCGTTTGACAGAAATTCCAGTGAAATCACGTTTAAAAGCCAACTTCAGTAAAAAGGCTTCATAGAATCACTCTGTGAATGTCTTTGAAAACACTTCTTAAGAAGGAAAGCATACGTCTTTCATGTGAGTGAAAACTGCATTCTATTCAGTTTTTAGTACTGTGTTGAATGGTTAGGCGATTCACTTGTAGGGAAGCGTTTGTTCGCATTCTGTATACTCAATTCTTTAACAGCGAATCTCGAGTCTTGCGTTTGACAGAAATTCCAGTGAAATCACGTTTAAAAGCCAACGTCAGTAAATGCCTTTGTAGAATCACTCTGTGAATGTCTTTGAAAACACTTCTTAAGAAGGAAAGCATACGTCTTTCATCTGAGTGAAAACTGAATTCTATTCAGTTTTTAGTACTGTGTTGAATGATTAGGCGATTCACTTGTAGGGAAGCATTTGTTTGCATTCTGTATACTCAATTCTTTAACAGCAAATCTCGTGTCTTGCGTTTGACAGAAATTCCAGTGAAATCACGTTTAAAAGCCAACATCAGTAAAAAGGCTTTGTAGAATCACTCTGTGAATGTCTTTGAAAACACTTCTTAAGACGGAAAGCATACGTCTTTCATCTGAGTGAAAACTGCATTCTATTCAGTTTTTAGTATTGTGTTGAATGGTTAGGCGATTCACTTGTAGGGAAGCATTTGTTCGCATTCTGTATACTCAATTCTTTAACAGCAAATCTCGCGTCTCTCGTTTGAGAGAAATTCCAGTGAAGTCATGTTTAAAAGCCAACGCCAGTAAAAAGGCTTTGTAGAATCACTCTGTGAATGTCTTTGAAAACACTTCTTAAGAAGGAAAGCATACGTCTTTCATCTGAGTGAAAGCTGCATTCTATTCAGTTTTTAGTACTGTGTTGAATGGTTAGGCGATTCACTTGTAGGGAAGCGTTTGTTTGCGTTCTGTATACTCAATTCTTTAACAGCAAATCTCGTGTCTTGCATTTGACAGAAATTCCAGTGAAATCACTTTTAAAAGCCAACGTCAGTAAAAAGGCTTTGTAGAATCACTCTGTGAATGTCTTTGAAAACACTTCTTAAGAAGGAAAGCATACGTCTTTCATGTGAGTGAAAACTGCATTCTATTCAGTTTTTAGTGCTGTGTTGAATGGTTAGGTGATTCACTTGTAGGGAAGCGTTTGTTCGCATTCTGTATACTCAATTCTTTAACAGCGAATCTCGAGTCTTGCGTTTGACAGAAATTCCAGTGAAATCACGTTTAAAAGCCAACGTCAGTAAAAAGCCTTTGTAGAATCACTCTGTGAATGTCTTTGAAAACACTTCTTAAGACGGAAAGCATACGTCTTTCATCTGAGAGAAAACTGCATTCTATTCATTTTTTAGTACTGTGTTGAATGGTTAGGCGATTCACTTGTAGGGAAGCGTTTGTTCGCATTCTGTATACTCAATTCTTTAACAGCGAATCTCGAGTCTTGCCTTTGACAGAAATTCCAGTGAAATGACCTTTAAAAGCCAACGTCAGTAAAAAGCCTTTGTAGAATCACTCTGTGAATATCTTTGAAAACACTTCTTAAGAAGGAAAGCATACGTCTTTCATCTGAGTGAAAACTGCTTTCTATTCAGTTTTTAGTACTCTGTTGTATGGTAGGCGATTCACTTGTAGGGAAGCGTTTGTTCGCATTCTGTATACTCAAGTCTTTAACAGCAAATCTCACGTCTTGAGTTTGACAGAAATTCCAGTGAAATCACGTTTAAAAGCCAACGTCAGTAAAAAGCCTTTGTAGAATCACTCTGTGAATGTCTTTGAGAACACTTCTTAAGAAGGAAAGCATACGTCTTTCATGTGAGCGAAAACTGAATTCTATTCAGTTTTTAGTACTGTGTTGAATGATTAGGCGATTCACTTGTAGGGAAGCATTTGTTTGCATTCTGTATACTCAATTCTTTAACAGCATATCTCGTGTCTTGCGTATGACAGAAATTCCAGTGAAATCACGTTTAAAAGCCAACGTCAGTAAAAAGGCTTTGTAGAATCACTCTGTGAATGTCTTTGAAAACACTTCTTAAGACGGAAAGCATACGTCTTTCATCTGAGAGAAAACTGCATTCTATTCATTTTTTAGTACTGTGTTGAATGGTTAGGCGATTCACTTGTAGGGAAGCGTTTGTTCGCATTCTGTATACTCAATTCTTTAACAGCGAATCTCGAGTCTTGCCTTTGACAGAAATTCCAGTGAAATGACGTTTAAAAGCCAACGTCAGTAAAAAGCCTTTGTAGAATCACTCTGTGAATATCTTTGAAAACACTTCTTAAGAAGGAAAGCATACGTCTTTCATCTGAGTGAAAACTGCTTTCTATTCAGTTTTTAGTACTCTGTTGTATGGTAGGCGATTCACTTGTAGGGAAGCGTTTGTTCGCATTCTGTATACTCAAGTCTTTAACAGCAAATCTCACGTCTTGAGTTTGACAGAAATTCCAGTGAAATCACGTTTAAAAGCCAACGTCAGTAAAAAGCCTTTGTAGAATCACTCTGTGAATGTCTTTGAGAACACTTCTTAAGAAGGAAAGCATACGTCTTTCATCTGAGTGAAAACTGCATTCTATTCAGTTTGTAGTACTGTGTTGAATGATTAGGCGATTCACTTGTAGGGAAGCATTTGTTTGCATTCTGTATACTCAATTCTTTAACAGCAAATCTCGTGTCTTGCGTTTGACAGAAATTCCAGTGAAATCACGTTTAAAAGCCAACGTCAGTAAAAAGGCTTTGTAGAATCACTCTGTGAATGTCTTTGAAAACACTTCTTAAGACGGAAAGCATACGTCTTTCATCTGAGAGAAAACTGCATTCTATTCATTTTTTAGTACTGTGTTGAATGGTTAGGCGATTCACTTGTAGGGAAGCGTTTGTTCGCATTCTGTATACTCAATTCTTTAACAGCGAATCTCGAGTCTTGCCTTTGACAGAAATTCCAGTGAAATGACGTTTAAAAGCCAACGTCAGTAAAAAGCCTTTGTAGAATCACTCTGTGAATATCTTTGAAAACACTTCTTAAGAAGGAAAGCATACGTCTTTCATCTGAGTGAAAACTGCTTTCTATTCAGTTTTTGTACTCTGTTGTATGGTTGGCGATTCACTTGTAGGGAAGCGTTTGTTCGCATTCTGTATACTCAAGTCTTTAACAGCAAATCTCACGTCTTGAGTTTGACAGAAATTCCAGTGAAATCAGGTTTAAAAGCCAACGTCAGTAAAAAGCCTTTGTAGAATCACTCTGTGAATGTCTTTGAGAACACTTCTTAAGAAGGAAAGCATACGTCTTTCATGTGAGTGAAAACTGCATTCTATTCAGTTTTTAGTACTGTGTTGAATGGTTAGGCGATTCACTTGTAGGGAAGCGTTTGTTCGCATTCTGTATACTCAATTCTTTAACAGCGAATCTCGAGTCTTGCCTTTGACAGAAATTCCAGTGAAATGACGTTTAAAAGCCAACGTCAGTAAAAAGCCTTTGTAGAATCACTCTGTGAATGTCTTTGAAAACACTTCTTAAGAAGGAAAGCATATGTCTTTCATCTGAGTGAAAACTGCATTCTATTCAGTTTTTAGTACTGTGTTGTATGGTAGGCGATTCACTTGTAGGGAAGCGTTTGTTCGCATTCTGTAAACTCAAGTCTTTAACAGCAAATCTCGTGTCTGGAGTTTGACAGAAATTCCAGTGAAATCACGTTTAAAAGCCAACGTCAGTAAAAAGGCTTTGAAGAATCACTCTGTGAATGTCTTTGAGAACACTTCTTAAGAAGGAAAGAATACGTCTTTCATCTGAGTGAAAACTGCCTTCTATTCAGTTTTTAGTACTGTGTTGAATGGTTAGGCGATTCACTTGTAGGGAAGCATTTGTTAGCATTCTGTATACTCAATTCTTTAACAGCAAATCTCGTGTCTTGTGTTTGAGAGAAATTCCAGTGAAATCACGTTTAAAAGCCAACGTCAGTAAAAAGGCTTTGTAGAATCACACTGTGAATGTCTTTGAAAACACTTCTTAAGACGGAAATCATAAGTCTTTCATCTGAGTGAAAACTGTATTCTATTCAGCTTTTAGTACTGTGTTGAATGGTTAGGAGATTCACTTGTAGGGAAGAGTTTGTTCGCATTCTGTATACTCAATTCTTTAACAACAAATCTCGCGTCTTGCTTTTGAGAAATTCCAGTAAAATGACGTTTAAAAGCCAACGCCAGTAAAAAGGCTTTGTAGAATCACTCTGTGAATGTCTTTGAAAACACTTCTTAAGAAGGAAAGCATACGTCTTTCATCTGAGTGAAAACTGAATTCTATTCAGTTTTTAGTACTGTGTTGAATGATTTGGCGATTCACTTGTAGGGAAGCATTTGTTTGCATTCTGTATACTCAATTCTTTAACAGCAAATCTCGTGTCTTGCGTTTGACAGAAATTCCAGTGAAATCACGTTTAAAAGCCAACGTCAGTAAAAAGGCTTTGTAGAATCACTCTGTGAATGTCTTTGAAAACACTTCTTAAGACGGAAAGCATACGTCTTTCATCTGAGTGAAAACTGCATTCTATTCAGTTTTTAGTATTGTGTTGAATGGTTAGGCGATTCACTTGTAGGGAAGCGTTTGTTCGCATTCTGTATACTCAATTCTTTAACAGCAAATCTCGCGTCTTGCATTTGAGAGAAATTCCAGTGAAGTCATGTTTAAAAGCCAACGCCAGTAAAAAGGCTTTGTAGAATCACTCTGTGAATGTCTTTGAAAACACTTCTTAAGAAGGAAAGCATACGTCTTTCATCTGAGTGAAAGCTGCATTCTATTCAGTTTTTAGTACTGTGTTGAATGGTTAGGCGATTCACTTGTAGGGAAGCGTTTGTTTGCGTTCTGTATACTCAATTCTTTAACAGCAAATCTCGTGTCTTGCATTTGACAGAAATTCCAGTGAAATCACGTTTAAAAGCCAATGTCAGTAAAAAGGCTTTGTAGAATCACTCTGTGAATGTCTTTGAAAACACTTCTTAAGAAGGAAAGCATACGTCTTTCATGTGAGTGAAAACTGCATTCTATTCAGTTTTTAGTACTGTGTTGAATGGTTAGGTGATTCACTTGTAGGGAAGCGTTTGTTCGCATTCTGTATACTCAATTCTTTAACAGCGAATCTCGAGTCTTGCGTTTGACAGAAATTCCAGTGAAATCACGTTTAAAAGCCAACGTCAGTAAAAAGCCTTTGTAGAATCACTCTGTGAATGTCTTTGAAAACACTTCTTAAGACGGAAAGCATACGTCTTTCATCTGAGAGAAAACTGCATTCTATTCATTTTTTAGTACTGTGTTGAATGGTTAGGCGATTCACTTGTAGGGAAGCGTTTGTTCGCATTCTGTATACTCAATTCTTTAACAGCGAATCTCGAGTCTTGCCTTTGACAGAAATTCCAGTGAAATGACCTTTAAAAGCCAACGTCAGTAAAAAGCCTTTGTAGAATCACTCTGTGAATATCTTTGAAAACACTTCTTAAGAAGGAAAGCATACGTCTTTCATCTGAGTGAAAACTGCTTTCTATTCAGATTTTAGTACTCTGTTGTATGGTAGGCGATTCACTTGTAGGGAAGCGTTTGTTCGCATTCTGTATACTCAAGTCTTTAACAGCAAATCTCACGTCTTGAGTTTGACAGAAATTCCAGTGAAATCACGTTTAAAAGCCAACGTCAGTAAAAAGCCTTTGTAGAATCACTCTGTGAATGTCTTTGAGAACACTTCTTAAGAAGGAAAGCATACGTCTTTCATGTGAGCGAAAACTGAATTCTATTCAGTTTTTAGTACTGTGTTGAATGATTAGGCGATTCACTTGTAGGGAAGCATTTGTTTGCATTCTGTATACTCAATTCTTTAACAGCATATCTCGTGTCTTGCGTTTGACAGAAATTCCAGTGAAATCACGTTTAAAAGCCAACGTCAGTAAAAAGGCTTTGTAGAATCACTCTGTGAATGTCTTTGAAAACACTTCTTAAGACGGAAAGCATACGTCTTTCATCTGAGAGAAAACTGCATTCTATTCATTTTTTAGTACTGTGTTGAATGGTTAGGCGATTCACTTGTAGGGAAGCGTTTGTTCGCATTCTGTATACTCAATTCTTTAACAGCGAATCTCGAGTCTTGCCTTTGACAGAAATTCCAGTGAAATGACGTTTAAAAGCCAACGTCAGTAAAAAGCCTTTGTAGAATCACTCTGTGAATATCTTTGAAAACACTTCTTAAGAAGGAAAGCATACGTCTTTCATCTGAGTGAAAACTGCTTTCTATTCAGTTTTTAGTACTCTGTTGTATGGTAGGCGATTCACTTGTAGGGAAGCGTTTGTTCGCATTCTGTATACTCAAGTCTTTAACAGCAAATCTCACGTCTTGAGTTTGACAGAAATTCCAGTGAAATCACGTTTAAAAGCCAACGTCAGTAAAAAGCCTTTGTAGAATCACTCTGTGAATGTCTTTGAGAACACTTCTTAAGAAGGAAAGCATACGTCTTTCATGTGAGTGAAAACTGAATTCTATTCAGTTTTTAGTACTGTGTTGAATGATTAGGCGATTCACTTGTAGGGAAGCATTTGTTTGCATTCTGTATACTCAATTCTTTAACAGCAAATCTCGTGTCTTGCGTTTGACAGAAATTCCAGTGAAATCACGTTTAAAAGCCAACGTCAGTAAAAAGGCTTTGTAGAATCACTCTGTGAATGTCTTTGAAAACACTTCTTAAGACGGAAAGCATACGTCTTTCATCTGAGAGAAAACTGCATTCTATTCATTTTTTAGTACTGTGTTGAATGGTTAGGCGATTCACTTGTAGGGAAGCGTTTGTTCGCATTCTGTATACTCAATTCTTTAACAGCGAATCTCGAGTCTTGCCTTTGACAGAAATTCCAGTGAAATGACGTTTAAAAGCCAACGTCAGTAAAAAGCCTTTGTAGAATCACTCTGTGATTATCTTTGAAAACACTTCTTAAGAAGGAAAGCATACGTCTTTCATCTGAGTGAAAACTGCTTTCTATTCAGTTTTTACTACTCTGTTGTATGGTAGGCGATTCACTTGTAGGGAAGCGTTTGTTCGCATTCTGTATACTCAAGTCTTTAACAGCAAATCTCACGTCTTGAGTTTGACAGAAATTCCAGTGAAATCAGGTTTAAAAGCCAACGTCAGTAAAAAGCCTTTGTAGAATCACTCTGTGAATGTCTTTGAGAACACTTCTTAAGAAGGAAAGCATACGTCTTTCATGTGAGTGAAAACTGCATTCTATTCAGTTTTTAGTACTGTGTTGAATGGTTAGGCGATTCACTTGTAGGGAAGCGTTTGTTCGCATTCTGTATACTCAATTCTTTAACAGCGAATCTCGAGTCTTGCCTTTGACAGAAATTCCAGTGAAATGACGTTTAAAAGCCAACGTCAGTAAAAAGCCTTTGTAGAATCACTCTGTGAATGTCTTTGAAAACACTTCTTAAGAAGGAAAGCATATGTCTTTCATCTGAGTGAAAACTGCATTCTATTCAGTTTTTAGTACTGTGTTGTATGGTAGGCGATTCACTTGTAGGGAAGCGTTTGTTCGCATTCTGTAAACTCAAGTCTTTAACAGCAAATCTCGTGTCTGGAGTTTGACAGAAATTCCAGTGAAATCACGTTTAAAAGCCAACGTCAGTAAAAAGGCTTTGAAGAATCACTCTGTGAATGTCTTTGAGAACACTTCTTAAGAAGGAAAGAATACGTCTTTCATCTGAGTGAAAACTGCCTTCTATTCAGTTTTTAGTACTGTGTTGAATGGTTAGGCGATTCACTTGTAGGGAAGCATTTGTTAGCATTCTGTATACTCAATTCTTTAACAGCAAATCTCGTGTCTTGTGTTTGAGAGAAATTCCAGTGAAATCACGTTTAAAAGCCAACGTCAGTAAAAAGGCTTTGTATAATCACACTGTGAATGTCTTTGAAAACACTTCTTAAGACGGAAAGCATAAGTCATTCATCTGAGTGAAAACTGCATTCTATTCAGCTTTTAGTACTGTGTTGAATGGTTAGGAGATTCATTTGTAGGGAAGCGTTTGTTCGCATTCTGTATACTCAATTCTTTAACAACAAATCTCGCGTCTTGCTTTTGAGAAATTCCAGTGAAATGACGTTTAAAAGCCAACGCCAGTAAAAAGGCTTTGTAGAATCACTCTGTGAATGTCTTTGAAAACACTTCTTAAGAAGGAAAGCATACGTCTTTCATCTGAGTGAAAACTGAATTCTATTCAGTTTTTAGTACTGTGTTGAATGGTTAGGCGATTCACTTGTAGGGAAGCATTTGTTCGCATTCTGTATACTCAATTCTTTAACAGCAAATCTCGTGTCTTGCGATTGACAGAAATTCCAGTGAAATCACGTTTAAAAGCCAACGTCAGTAAAAAGGCTTTGTAGAATCACTCTGTGAATGTCTTTGAAAACACTTCTTAAGACGGAAAGCATACGTCTTTCATCTGAGTGAAAACTGCATTCTATTCAGTTTTTAGTATTGTGTTGAATGGTTAGGCGATTCACTTGTAGGGAAGCGTTTGTTCACATTCTGTATACTCAATTCTTTAACAGCAAATCTCGCGTCTTGCGTTTGAGAGAAATTCCAGTGAAGTCATGTTTAAAAGCCAACGCCAGTAAAAAGGCTTTGTAGAATCACTCTGTGAATGTCTTTGAAAACACTTCTTAAGAAGGAAAGCATACGTCTTTCATCTGAGTGAAAACTGCATTCTATTCAGTTTTTAGTACTGTGTTGAATGGTTAGGCGATTCACTTGTAGGGAAGCGTTTGTTTGCGTTCTGTATACTCAATTCTTTAACAGCAAATCTCGCGTCTTGCCTTTGACAGAAATTCCAGTGAAATCACGTTTAAAAGCCAACGTCAGTAAAAAGGCTTTGTAGAATCGCTCTGTGAATATCTTCGAAAACACTTCTTAAGAAGGAAAGCATACGTCTTTCATCTGAGTGAAAACTGCTTTCTATTCAGTTTTTAGTACTCTGTTGTATGGTAGGCGATTCACTTGTAGGGAAGCATTTGTTCGCATTCTGTATACTCAAGTCTTTAACAGCAAATCTCACGTCTTGAGTTTGACAGAAATTCCAGTGAAATCACGTTTAAAAGCCAACGTCAGTAAAAAGCCTTTGTAGAATCACTCTGTGAATGTCTTTGAGAACACTTCTTAAGAAGGAAAGCATACGTCATTCATGTGAGTGAAAACTGAATTCTATTCAGTTTTTAGTACTGTGTTGAATGATTAGGCGATTCACCTGTAGGGAAGCATTTGTTTGCATTCTGTATACTCAATTCTTTAACAGCAAATCTCGTGTCTTGCGTTTGACAGAAATTCCAGTGAAATCACGTTTAAAAGCCAACGTCAGTAAAAAGGCTTTGTAGAATCACTCTGTGAATGTCTTTGAAAACACTTCTTAAGATGGAAAGCATACGTCTTTCATCTGAGAGAAAACTGCATTCTATTCATTTTTTAGTACTCTGTTGAATGGTTAGGCGATTCACTTGTAGGGAAGCGTTTGTTCGCATTCTGTATACTCAATTCTTTAACAGCGAATCTCGAGTCTTGCCTTTGACAGAAATTCCAGTGAAATGACGTTTAAAAGCCAACGTCAGTAAAAAGCCTTTGTAGAATCACTCTGTGAATATCTTTGAAAACACTTCTTAAGAAGGAAAGCATACGTCTTTCATCTGAGTGAAAACTGCTTTCTATTCAGTTTTTAGTACTCTGTTGTATGGTAGGCGATTCACTTGTAGGGAAGCGTTTGTTCGCATTCTGTATACTCAAGTCTTTAACAGCAAATCTCACGTCTTGAGTTTGACAGAAATTCCAGTGAAATCACGTTTAAAAGCCAACGTCAGTAAAAAGCCTTTGTAGAATCACTCTGTGAATGTCTTTGAGAACACTTCTTAAGAAGGAAAGCATACGTCTTTCATGTGAGTGAAAAAACTGAATTCTATTCAGTTTTTAGTACTGTGTTGAATGATTAGGCGATTCACTTGTAGGGAAGCATTTGTTTGCATTCTGTATACTCAATTCTTTAACAGCAAATCTCGTGTCTTGCGATTGACAGAAATTCCAGTGAAATCACGTTTAAAAGCCAATGTCAGTAAAAAGGCTTTGTAGAATCACTCTGTGAATGTCTTTGAAAACACTTCTTAAGAAGGAAAGCATACGTCTTTCATGTGAGTGAAAACTGCATTCTATTCAGTTTTTAGTACTGTGTTGAATGGTTAGGTGATTCACTTGTAGGGAAGCGTTTGTTCGCATTCTGTATACTCAATTCTTTAACAGCGAATCTCGAGTCTTGCGTTTGACAGAAATTCCAGTGAAATCACGTTTAAAAGCCAACGTCAGTAAAAAGCCTTTGTAGAATCACTCTGTGAATGTCTTTGAAAACACTTCTTAAGACGGAAAGCATAGGTCTTTCATCTGAGAGAAAACTGCATTCTATTCATTTTTTAGTACTGTGTTGAATGGTTAGGCGATTCACTTGTAGGGAAGCGTTTGTTCGCATTCTGTATACTCAATTCTTTAACAGCGAATCTCGAGTCTTGCCTTTGACAGAAATTCCAGTGAAATGACCTTTAAAAGCCAACGTCAGTAAAAAGCCTTTGTAGAATCACTCTGTGAATATCTTTGAAAACACTTCTTAAGAAGGAAAGCATACGTCTTTCATCTGAGTGAAAACTGCTTTCTATTCAGTTTTTAGTACTCTGTTGTATGGTAGGCGATTCACTTGTAGGGAAGCGTTTGTTCGCATTCTGTATACTCAAGTCTTTAACAGCAAATCTCACGTCTTGAGTTTGACAGAAATTCCAGTGAAATCACGTTTAAAAGCCAACGTCAGTAAAAAGCCTTTGTAGAATCACTCTGTGAATGTCTTTGAGAACACTTCTTAAGAAGGAAAGCATACGTCTTTCATGTGAGCGAAAACTGAATTCTATTCAGTTTTTAGTACTGTGTTGAATGATTAGGCGATTCACTTGTAGGGAAGCATTTGTTTGCATTCTGTATACTCAATTCTTTAACAGCATATCTCGTGTCTTGCGTTTGACAGAAATTCCAGTGAAATCACGTTTAAAAGCCAACGTCAGTAAAAAGGCTTTGTAGAATCACTCTGTGAATGTCTTTGAAAACACTTCTTAAGACGGAAAGCATACGTCTTTCATCTGAGAGAAAACTGCATTCTATTCATTTTTTAGTACTGTGTTGAATGGTTAGGCGATTCACTTGTAGGGAAGCGTTTGTTCGCATTCTGTATACTCAATTCTTTAACAGCGAATCTCGAGTCTTGCCTTTGACAGAAATTCCAGTGAAATGACGTTTAAAAGCCAACGTCAGTAAAAAGCCTTTGTAGAATCACTCTGTGAATATCTTTGAAAACACTTCTTAAGAAGGAAAGCATACGTCTTTCATCTGAGTGAAAACTGCTTTCTATTCAGTTTTTAGTACTCTGTTGTATGGTAGGCGATTCACTTGTAGGGAAGCGTTTGTTCGCATTCTGTATACTCAAGTCTTTAACAGCAAATCTCACGTCTTGAGTTTGACAGAAATTCCAGTGAAATCACGTTTAAAAGCCAACGTCAGTAAAAAGCCTTTGTAGAATCACTCTGTGAATGTCTTTGAGAACACTTCTTAAGAAGGAAAGCATACGTCTTTCATGTGAGTGAAAACTGAATTCTATTCAGTTTTTAGTACTGTGTTGAATGATTAGGCGATTCACTTGTAGGGAAGCATTTGTTTGCATTCTGTATACTCAATTCTTTAACAGCAAATCTCGTGTCTTGCGTTTGACAGAAATTCCAGTGAAATCACGTTTAAAAGCCAACGTCAGTAAAAAGGCTTTGTAGAATCACTCTGTGAATGTCTTTGAAAACACTTCTTAAGGCGGAAAGCATACGTCTTTCATCTGAGAGAAAACTGCATTCTATTCATTTTTTAGTACTGTGTTGAATGGTTAGGCGATTCACTTGTAGGGAAGCGTTTGTTCGCATTCTGTATACTCAATTCTTTAACAGCGAATCTCGAGTCTTGCCTTTGACAGAAATTCCAGTGAAATGACGTTTAAAAGCCAACGTCAGTAAAAAGCCTTTGTAGAATCACTCTGTGAATATCTTTGAAAACACTTCTTAAGAAGGAAAGCATACGTCTTTCATCTGAGTGAAAACTGCTTTCTATTCAGTTTTTAGTACTCTGTTGTATGGTAGGCGATTCACTTGTAGGGAAGCGTTTGTTCGCATTCTGTATACTCAAGTCTTTAACAGCAAATCTCACGTCTTGAGTTTGACAGAAATTCCAGTGAAATCAGGTTTAAAAGCCAACGTCAGTAAAAAGCCTTTGTAGAATCACTCTGTGAATGTCTTTGAGAACACTTCTTAAGAAGGAAAGCATACGTCTTTCATGTGAGTGAAAACTGCATTCTATTCAGTTTTTAGTACTGTGTTGAATGGTTAGGCGATTCACTTGTAGGGAAGCGTTTGTTCGCATTCTGTATACTCAATTCTTTAACAGCGAATCTCGAGTCTTGCCTTTGACAGAAATTCCAGTGAAATGACGTTTAAAAGCCAACGTCAGTAAAAAGCCTTTGTAGAATCACTCTGTGAATGTCTTTGAAAACACTTCTTAAGAAGGAAAGCATATGTCTTTCATCTGAGTGAAAACTGCATTCTATTCAGTTTTTAGTACTGTGTTGTATGGTAGGAGATTCACTTGTAGGGAAGCGTTTGTTCGCATTCTGTAAACTCAAGTCTTTAACAGCAAATCTCGTGTCTGGAGTTTGACAGAAATTCCAGTGAAATGACGTTTAAAAGCCAACGTCAGTAAAAAGGCTTTGAAGAATCACTCTGTGAATGTCTTTGAGAACACTTCTTAAGAAGGAAAGAATACGTCTTTCATCTGAGTGAAAACTGCCTTCTATTCAGTTTTTAGTACTGTGTTGAATGGTTAGGCGATTCACTTGTAGGGAAGCATTTGTTAGCATTCTGTATACTCAATTCTTTAACAGCAAATCTCGTGTCTTGTGTTTGAGAGAAATTCCAGTGAAATCACGTTTAAAAGCCAACGTCAGTAAAAAGGCTTTGTATAATCACACTGTGAATGTCTTTGAAAACACTTCTTAAGACGGAAAGCATAAGTCATTCATCTGAGTGAAAACTGCATTCTATTCAGCTTTTAGTACTGTGTTGAATGGTTAGGAGATTCATTTGTAGGGAAGCGTTTGTTCGCATTCTGTATACTCAATTCTTTAACAACAAATCTCGCGTCTTGCTTTTGAGAAATTCCAGTGAAATGACGTTTAAAAGCCAACGCCAGTAAAAAGGCTTTGTAGAATCACTCTGTGAATGTCTTTGAAAACACTTCTTAAGAAGGAAAGCATACGTCTTTCATCTGAGTGAAAACTGAATTCTATTCAGTTTTTAGTACTGTGTTGAATGGTTAGGCGATTCACTTGTAGGGAAGCATTCGTTCGCATTCTGTATACTCAATTCTTTAACAGCAAATCTCGTGTCTTGCGATTGACAGAAATTCCAGTGAAATCACGTTTAAAAGCCAACGTCAGTAAAAAGGCTTTGTAGAATCACTCTGTGAATGTCTTTGAAAACACTTCTTAAGACGGAAAGCATACGTCTTTCATCTGAGTGAAAACTGCATTCTATTCAGTTTTTAGTATTGTGTTGAATGGTTAGGCGATTCACTGGTAGGGAAGCGTTTGTTCACATTCTGTATACTCAATTCTTTAACAGCAAATCTCGCGTCTTGCGTTTGAGAGAAATTCCAGTGAAGTCATGTTTAAAAGCCAACGCCAGTAAAAAGGCTTTGTAGAATCACTCTGTGAATGTCTTTGAAAACACTTCTTAAGAAGGAAAGCATACGTCTTTCATCTGAGTGAAAACTGCATTCTATTCAGTTTTTAGTACTGTGTTGAATGGTTAGGCGATTCACTTGTAGGGAAGCGTTTGTTTGCGTTCTGTATACTCAATTCTTTAACAGCAAATCTCGCGTCTTGCCTTTGACAGAAATTCCAGTGAAATCACGTTTAAAAGCCAACGTCAGTAAAAAGGCTTTGTAGAATCACTCTGTGAATATCTTTGAAAACACTTCTTAAGAAGGAAAGCATACGTCTTTCATCTGAGTGAAAACTGCTTTCTATTCAGTTTTTAGTACTCTGTTGTATGGTAGGCGATTCACTTGTAGGGAAGCGTTTGTTCGCATTCTGTATACTCAAGTCTTTAACAGCAAATCTCACGTCTTGAGTTTGACAGAAATTCCAGTGAAATCACGTTTAAAAGCCAACATCAGTAAAAAGCCTTTGTAGAATCACTCTGTGAATGTCTTTGAGAACACTTCTTAAGAAGGAAAGCATACGTCTTTCATGTGAGTGAAAACTGAATTCTATTCAGTTTTTAGTACTGTGTTGAATGATTAGGCGATTCACTTGTAGGGAAGCATTTGTTTGCATTCTGTATACTCAATTCTTTAACAGCAAATCTCGTGTCTTGCGATTGACAGAAATTCCAGTGAAATCACGTTTAAAAGCCAACGTCAGTAAAAAGGCTTTGTAGAATCACTCTGTGAATGTCTTTGAAAACACTTCTTAAGACGGAAAGCATACGTCTTTCATCTGAGAGAAAACTGCATTCTATTCATTTTTTAGTACTGTGTTGAATGGTTAGGCGATTCACTTGTAGGGAAGCGTTTGTTAGCATTCTGTATACTCAATTCTTTAACAGCGAATCTCGAGTCTTGCCTTTGACAGAAATTCCAGTGAAATGACGTTTCAAAGCCAACGTCAGTAAAAAGCCTTTGTAGAATCACTCTGTGAATATCTTTGAAAACACTTCTTAAGAAGGAAAGCATACGTCTTTCATCTGAGTGAAAACTGCTTTCTATTCAGTTTTTAGTACTCTGTTGTATGGTAGGCGATTCACTTGTAGGGAAGCGTTTGTTCGCATTCTGTATACTCAAGTCTTTAACAGCAAATCTCACGTCTTGAGTTTGACAGAAATTCCAGTGAAATCACGTTTAAAAGCCAACGTCAGTAAAAAGCCTTTGTAGAATCACTCTGTGAATGTCTTTGAGAACACTTCTTAAGAAGGAAAGCATACGTCTTTCATGTGAGTGAAAACTGCATTCTATTCAGTTTTTAGTACTGTGTTGAATGGTTAGGCGATTCACTTGTAGGGAAGCGTTTGTTCGCATTCTGTATACTCAATTCTTTAACAGCGAATCTCGAGTCTTGCCTTTGACAGAAATTCCAGTGAAATGACGTTTAAAAGCCAACGTCAGTAAAAAGCCTTTGTAGAATCACTCTGTGAATGTCTTTGAAAACACTTCTTAAGAAGGAAAGCATATGTCTTTCATCTGAGTGAAAACTGCATTCTATTCAGTTTTTAGTACTGTGTTGTATGGTAGGCGATTCACTTGTAGGGAAGCGTTTGTTCGCATTCTGTAAACTCAAGTCTTTAACAGCAAATCTCGTGTCTGGAGTTTGACAGAAATTCCAGTGAAATCACGTTTAAAAGCCAACGTCAGTAAAAAGGCTTTGAAGAATCACTCTGTGAATGTCTTTGAGAACACTTCTTAAGAAGGAAAGAATACGTCTTTCATCTGAGTGAAAACTGCCTTCTATTCAGTTTTTAGTACTGTGTTGAATGGTTAGGCGATTCACTTGTAGGGAAGCATTTGTTAGCATTCTGTATACTCAATTCTTTAACAGCAAATCTCGTGTCTTGTGTTTGAGAGAAATTCCAGTGAAATCACGTTTAAAAGCCAACGTCAGTAAAAAGGCTTTGTAGAATCACACTGTGAATGTCTTTGAAAACACTTCTTAAGACGGAAAGCATAAGTCATTCATCTGAGTGAAAACTGCATTCTATTCAGCTTTTAGTACTGTGTTGAATGGTTAGGAGATTCATTTGTAGGGAAGCTTTTGTTCGCATTCTGTATACTCAATTCTTTAACAGCAAATCTCGCGTCTTGCGTTTGAGAGAAACTCCAGTGAAGTCATGTTTAAAAGCCAACGCCAGTAAAAAGGCTTTGTAGAATCACTCTGTGAATGTCTTTGAAAACACTTCTTAAGAAGGAAAGCATACGTCTTTCATCTGAGTGAAAACTGCATTCTATTCAGTTTTTAGTACTGTGTTTAATGGTTAGGCGATTCACTTGTAGGGAAGCCTTTGTTTGCGTTCTGTATACTCAATTCTTTAACAGCAAATCTCGCGTCTTGCCTTTGACAGAAATTCCAGTGAAATCACGTTTAAAAGCCAACGTCAGTAAAAAGGCTTTGTAGAATCACTCTGTGAATGTCTTTGAAAACACTTCTTAAGAAGGAAAGCATACGTCTTTCATGTGAGTGAAAACTGCATTCTATTCAGTTTTTAGTACTGTGTTGAGTGGTTAGGTGATTCACTTGTAGGGATGCGTTTGTTCGCATTCTGTATACTCAATTCTTTAACAGCAAATCTCGCATCTTGCATTTGACAGAAATTCCAGTGAAATCACGTTTAAAAGCCAACGCCAGTAAAAAGCCTTTGTAGAATCACTCTGTGAATGTCTTTGAGAACACTTCTTAAGAAGGAAAGCATACGTCTTTCATCTGAGAGAAAACTGCATTCTATTCATTTTTTAGTACTGTGTTGAATGGTTAGGCAATTCACTTGTAGGGAAGCGTTTGTTCGCATTCTGTATACTCAAGTCTTTAACAGCAAATCTCCTGTCTTGAGTTTGACAGAAATTCCAGTGAAATCACGTTTAAAAGCCAACGTCAGTAAAAAGCCTTTGTAGAATCACTCTGTGAATGTCTTTGAAAACACTACTTAAGAAGGAAAGCATACGTCTTTCATCTGAGTGAAAACTGCTTTCTATTCAGTTTTTAGTACTCTGTTGTATGGTAGGCGATTCACTTGTAGGGAAGCATTTGTTCGCATTCTGTATACTCAAGTCTTTAACAGCAAATCTCACGTCTTGAGTTTGACAGAAATTCCAGTGAAATCACGTTTAAAAGCCAACTTCAGTAAAAAGCCTTTGTAGAATCACTCTGTGAATGTCTTTGAGAACACTTCTTAAGAAGGAAAGCATACGTCTTTCATGTGAGTGAAAACTGAATTCTATTCAGTTTTTAGTACTGTGTTGAATGATTAGGCGATTCACTTGTAGGGAAGCATTTGTTTGCATTCTGTATACTCAATTCTTTAACAGCAAATCTCGTGTCTTGCATTTGACAGAAATTCCAGTGAAATCACGTTTAAAAGCCAACGTCAGTAAAAAGGCTTTGTAGAATCACTCTGTGAATGTCTTTGAAAACACTTCTTAAGACGGAAAGCATACGTCTTTCATCTGAGAGAAAACTGCATTCTATTCATTTTTTAGTACTGTGTTGAATGGTTAGGCGATTCACTTGTAGGGAAGCGTTTGTTCGCATTCTGTATACTCAATTCTTTAACAGCGAATCTCGAGTCTTGCCTTTGACAGAAATTCCAGTGAAATGACGTTTAAAAGCCAACGTCAGTAAAAAGCCTTTGTAGAATCACTCTGTGAATATCTTTGAAAACACTTCTTAAGAAGGAAAGCATACGTCTTTCATCTGAGTGAAAACTGCTTTCTATTCAGTTTTTAGTACTCTGTTGTATGGTAGGCGATTCACTTGTAGGGAAGCGTTTGTTCGCATTCTGTATACTCAAGTCTTTAACAGCAAATCTCATGTCTTGAGTTTGACAGAAATTCCAGTGAAATCACGTTTAAAAGCCAACGTCAGTAAAAAGCCTTTGTAGAATCACTCTGTGAATGTCTTTTAGAACACTTCTTAAGAAGGAAAGCATACGTCTTTCATGTGAGTGAAAACTGAATTCTATTCAGTTTTTAGTACTGTGTTGAATGATTAGGCGATTCACTTGTAGGGAAGCATTTGTTTGCATTCTGTATACTCAATTCTTTAACAGCAAATCTCGTGTCTTGCGATTGACAGAAATTCCAGTGAAATCACGTTTAAAAGCCAACGTCAGTAAAAAGGCTTTGTAGAATCACTCTGTGAATGTCTTTGAAAACACTTCTTAAGACGGAAAGCATACGTCTTTCATCTGAGAGAAAACTGCATTCTATTCATTTTTTAGTACTGTGTTGAATGGTTAGGCGATTCACTTGTAGGGAAGCGTTTGTTCGCATTCTGTATACTCAATTCTTTAACAGCGAATCTCGAGTCTTGCCTTTGACAGAAATTCCAGTGAAATGACCTTTAAAAGCCAACGTCAGTAAAAAGCCTTTGTAGAATCACTCTGTGAATATCTTTGAAAACACTTCTTAAGAAGGAAAGCATACGTCTTTCATCTGAGTGAAAACTGCTTTCTATTCAGTTTTTAGTACTCTGTTGTATGGTAGGCGATTCACTTGTAGGGAAGCGTTTGTTCGCATTCTGTATACTCAAGTCTTTAACAGCAAATCTCACGTCTTGAGTTTGACAGAAATTCCAGTGAAATCACGTTTAAAAGCCAACGTCAGTAAAAAGCCTTTGTAGAATCACTCTGTGAATGTATTTGAGAACACTTCTTAAGAAGGAAAGCATACGTCTTTCATGTGAGTGAAAACTGCATTCTATTCAGTTTTTAGTACTGTGTTGAGTGGTTAGGCGATTCACTTGTAGGGAAGCGTTTGTTTGCATTCTGTATACTCAATTCTTTAACAGCAAATCTCGCATCTTGCATTTGACAGAAATTCCAGTGAAATCACGTTTAAAAGCCAACGCCAGTAAAAAGCCTTTGTAGAATCACTCTGTGAATGTCTTTGAAAACACTTCTTAAGAAGGAAAGCATACGTCTTTCATCTGAGAGAAAACTGCATTCTATTCATTTTTTAGTACTGTGTTGAATGGTTAGGCAATTCACTTGTAGGGAAGCGTTTGTTCGCATTCTGTATACTCAAGTCTTTAACAGCAAATCTCCTGTCTTGAGTTTGACAGAAATTCCAGTGAAATCACGTTTAAAAGCCAACGTCAGTAAAAAGCCTTTGTAGAATCACTCTGTGAATGTCTTTGAAAACACTTCTTAAGAAGGAAAGCATACGTCTTTCATCTGAGTGAAAACTGCATTCTATTCAGTTTTTAGTACTGTGTTGTATGGTAGGCGATTCACTTGTAGGGAAGCGTTTGTTCGCATTCTGTATACTCAAGTCTTTAACAGCAAATCTCCTGTCTTGAGTTTGACAGAAATTCCAGTGAAATCACGTTTAAAAGCCAACGTCAGTAAAAAGCCTTTGAAGAATCACTCTGTGAATGTCTTTGAGAACACTTCTTAAGAAGGAAAGCATACGTCTTTCATCTGAGTGAAAACTGCATTCTATTCAGTTTTTAGTACTGTGTTGTATGGTAGGCGATTCACTTGTAGGGAAGCGTTTCTTCGCATTCTGTATACTCAAGTCTTTAACAGCAAATCTCACGTCTTGAGTTTGACAGAAATTCCAGTGAAATCACGTTTAAAAGCCAACGCCAGTAAAAAGCCTTTGTAGAATCACTCTGTGAATGTCTTTGAAAACACTTCTTAAGAAGGAAAGCATACGTCTTTCATGTGAGTGAAAACTGCATTCTATTCAGTTTTTAGTACTGTGTTGAGTGGTTAGGCGATTCACTTGTAGGGATGCATTTGTTCGCATTCTGTATACTCAATTCTTTAACAGCAAATCTCGCATCTTGCATTTGACAGAAATTCCAGTGAAATCACGTTTAAAAGCCAACGCCAGTAAAAAGGCTTTGTAGAATCACTCTGTGAATGTCTTTGAAAACACTTCTTAAGAAGGAAAGCATACGTCTTTCATCTGAGAGAAAACTGCATTCTATTCATTTTTTAGTACTGTGTTGAATGGTTAGGCGATTCACTTGTAGGGAAGCGTTTGTTCGCATTCTGTATACTCAAGTCTTTAACAGCAAATCTCGCATCTTGCTTTTGACAGAAATTCCAGTGAAATCACGTTTAAAAGCCAACGTCAGTAAAAAGGCTTTGTAGAATCACTCTGTGAATGTCTTTGAAAACACTTCTTAAGAAGGAAAGCATACGTCTTTCATGTGAGTGAAAACTGCATTCTATTCAGTTTTTAGTACTGTGTTGAATGGTTAGGCGATTCACTTGTAGGGAAGCGTTTGTTCGCATTCTGTATACTCAATTCTTTAACAGCGAATCTCGAGTCTTGCCTTTGACAGAAATTCCAGTGAAATGACGTTTAAAAGCCAACGTCAGTAAAAAGCCTTTGTAGAATCACTCTGTGAATGTCTTTGAAAACACTTCTTAAGACGGAAAGCATAAGTCTTTCATCTGAGTGAAAACTGAATTCTATTCAGCTTTTAGTACTGTCTTGAATGGTTAGGAGATTCACTTGTAGGGAAGCGTTTGTTCGCATTCTGTATACTCAATTCTTTAACAACAAATCTCGCGTCTTGCTTTTGAGAAATTCCAGTGAAATCACGTTTAAATGCCAACGTCAGTAAAAAGGCTTTGTAGAATCACTCTGTGAATGTCTTTGAAAACACTTCTTAAGAAGGAAAGCATACGTCTTTCATGTGAGTGAAAACTGCATTCTATTCAGTTTTTAGTACTGTGTTGAATGGTTAGGCGATTCACTTTTAGGGAAGCGTTTGTTTGCATTCTGTATACTCAATTCTTTAACAGCGAATCTTGAGTCTTGCGTTTGACAGAAATTCCAGTGAAATCACGTTTAAAAGCCAACATCAGTAAAAAGCCTTTGTAGAATCACTCTGTGAATGTCTTTGAAAACACTTCTTAAGACGGAAAGCATACGTCTTTCATCTGAGAGAAAACTGCATTCTATTCATTTTTTAGTACTGTGTTGAATGGTTAGGCGATTCACTTGTAGGGAAGCGTTTGTTCGCATTCTGTATACTCAATTCTTTAACAGCAAATCTCACGTCTTGCGTTTGAGAGAAATTCCAGTGAAATCATGTTTAAAAGCCAACGCCAGTAAAAAGGCTTTGTAGAATCACACTGTGAATGTCTTTGAAAACACTTCTTAAGAAGGAAAGCGTAGGTCTTTCATCTGAGTGAAAACTGCATTCTATTCAGTTTTTAGTACTGTGTTGAATGGTTAGGCGATTCACTTGTAGGGAAGCGTTTGTTCGCATTCTGTAAACTCAAGTCTTTAACAGCAAATCTCGTGTCTGGAGTTTGACAGAAATTCCAGTGAAATCACGTTTAAAAGCCAACGTCAGTAAAAAGGCTTTGAAGAATCACTCTGTGAATGTCTTTGAGAACACTTCTTAAGAAGGAAAGCATACGTCTTTCATCTGAGTGAAAACTGCCTTCTATTCAGTTTTTAGTACTGTGTTGAATGGTTAGGCGATTCACTTGTAGGGAAGCATTTGTTAGCATTCTGTATACTCAATTCTTTAACAGCAAATCTCGTGTCTTGTGTTTGAGAGAAATTCCAGTGAAATCACGTTTAAAAGCCAACGTCAGTAAAAAGGCTTTGTAGAATCACACTGTGAATGTCTTTGAAAACACTTCTTAAGACGGAAAGCATAAGTCATTCATCTGAGTGAAAACTGCATTCTATTCAGCTTTTAGTACTGTGTTGAATGGTTAGGAGATTCACTTGTAGGGAAGCGTTTGTTCGCATTCTGTATACTCAATTCTTTAACAACAAATCTCGCGTGTTGCTTTTGAGAAATTCCAGTGAAATCACGTTTAAAAGCCAACGCCAGTAAAAAGGCTTTGTAGAATCACTCTGTGAATGTCTTTGAAAACACTTCTTAAGAAGGAAAGCATACGTCTTTCATCTGAGTGAAAACTGAATTCTATTCAGTTTTTAGTACTGTGTTGAATGGTTAGGCGATTCACTTGTAGGGAAGCATTTGTTCGCATTCTGTATACTCAAATCTTTAACAGCAAATCTCGTGTCTTGCAATTGAAAGAAATTCCAGTGAAATCACGTTTAAAAGCCAACGCCAGTAAAAAGGCTTTGTAGAATCACACTGTGAATGTCTTTGAAAACACTTCTTAAGAAGGAAAGCGTAGGTCTTTCATCTGAGTGAAAACTGCATTCTATTCAGTTTTTAGTACTGTGTTGAATGGTTAGGCGATTCACTTGTAGGGAAGCGTTTGTTTGCGTTCTGTATACTCAATTCTTTAACAGCAAATCTCGCGTCTTGCGTTTGACAGAAATTCCAGTGAAATGACGTTTAAAAGCCAACGTCAGTAAAAAGCCTTTGTAGAATCACTCTGTGAATATCTTTGAAAACACTTCTTAAGAAGGAAAGCATACGTCTTTCATCTGAGTGAAAACTGCTTTCTATTCAGTTTTTAGTACTCTGTTGTATGGTAGGCGATTCACTTGTAGGGAAGCGTTTGTTCGCATTCTGTATACTCAAGTCTTTAACAGCAAATCTCACGTCTTGAGTTTGACAGAAATTCCAGTGAAATCACGTTTAAAAGCCAACGTCAGTAAAAAGCCTTTGTAGAATCACTCTGTGAATGTCTTTGAGAACACTTCTTAAGAAGGAAAGCATACGTCTTTCATGTGAGTGAAAACTGCATTCTATTCAGTTTTTAGTACTGTGTTGAATGGTTAGGCGATTCACTTGTAGGGAAGCGTTTGTTCGCATTCTGTATACTCAATTCTTTAACAGCGAATCTCGAGTCTTGCCTTTGACAGAAATTCCAGTGAAATGACGTTTAAAAGCCAACGTCAGTAAAAAGCCTTTGTAGAATCACTCTGTGAATGTCTTTGAAAACACTTCTTAAGAAGGAAAGCATATGTCTTTCATCTGAGTGAAAACTGCATTCTATTCAGTTTTTAGTACTGTGTTGTATGGTAGGCGATTCACTTGTAGGGAAGCGTTTGTTCGCATTCTGTAAACTCAAGTCTTTAACAGCAAATCTCGTGTCTGGAGTTTGACAGAAATTCCAGTGAAATCACGTTTAAAAGCCAACGTCAGTAAAAAGGCTTTGAAGAATCACTCTGTGAATGTCTTTGAGAACACTTCTTAAGAAGGAAAGCATACGTCTTTCATCTTAGTGAAAACTGCCTTCTATTCAGTTTTTAGTACTGTGTTGAATGGTTAGGCGATTCACTTGTAGGGAAGCATTTGTTAGCATTCTGTATACTCAATTCTTTAACAGCAAATCTCGTGTCTTGTGTTTGAGAGAAATTCCAGTGAAATCACGTTTAAAAGCCAACGTCAGTAAAAAGGCTTTGTAGAATCACACTGTGAATGTCTTTGAAAACACTTCTTAAGACGGAAAGCATAAGTCATTCATCTGAGTGAAAACTGCATTCTATTCAGTTTTTAGTACTGTGTTGAATGGTTAGGCGATTCACTTGTAGGGAAGCGTTTGTTCGCATTCTGTATACTCAATTCTTTAACAACAAATCTCGCGTCTTGCTTTTGAGAAATTCCAGTGAAATCACGTTTAAAAGCCAACGCCAGTAAAAAGGCTTTGTAGAATCACTCTGTGAATGTCTTTGAAAACACTTCTTAAGAAGGAAAGCATACGTCTTTCATCTGAGTGAAAACTGAATTCTATTCAGTTTTTAGTACTGTGTTGAATGGTTAGGCGATTCACTTGTAGGGAAGCATTTGTTCGCATTCTGTATACTCAATTCTTTAACAGCAAATCTCGCATCTTGCTTTTGACAGAAATTCCAGTGAAATCACGTTTAAAAGCCAACGTCAGTAAAAAGGCTTTGTAGAATCACTCTGTGAATGTCTTTGAAAACACTTCTTAAGAAGGAAAGCATACGTCTTTCATGTGAGTGAAAACTGCATTCTATTCAGTTTTTAGTACTGTGTTGAATGGTTAGGCGATTCACTTGTAGGGAAGCGTTTGTTCGCATTCTGTATACTCAATTCTTTAACAGCGAATCTCGAGTCTTGCCTTTGACAGAAATTCCAGTGAAATGACGTTTAAAAGCCAACGTCAGTAAAAAGCCTTTGTAGAATCACTCTGTGAATGTCTTTGAAAACACTTCTTAAGACGGAAAGCATAAGTCTTTCATCTGAGTGAAAACTGAATTCTATTCAGCTTTTAGTACTGTCTTGAATGGTTAGGAGATTCACTTGTAGGGAAGCGTTTGTTCGCATTCTGTATACTCAATTCTTTAACAACAAATCTCGCGTCTTGCTTTTGAGAAATTCCAGTGAAATCACGTTTAAATGCCAACGTCAGTAAAAAGGCTTTGAAGAATCACTCTGTGAATGTCTTTGAGAACACTTCTTAAGAAGGAAAGCATACGTCTTTCATCTGAGTGAAAACTGCCTTCTATTCAGTTTTTAGTACTGTGTTGAATGGTTAGGCGATTCACTTGTAGGGAAGCATTTGTTAGCATTCTGTATACTCAATTCTTTAACAGCAAATCTCGTGTCTTGTGTTTGAGAGAAATTCCAGTGAAATCACGTTTAAAAGCCAACGTCAGTAAAAAGGCTTTGTAGAATCACACTGTGAATGTCTTTGAAAACACTTCTTAAGACGGAAAGCATAAGTCATTCATCTGAGTGAAAACTGCATTCTATTCAGCTTTTAGTACTGTGTTGAATGGTTAGGAGATTCACTTGTAGGGAAGCGTTTGTTCGCATTCTGTATACTCAATTCTTTAACAACAAATCTCGCGTGTTGCTTTTGAGAAATTCCAGTGAAATCACGTTTAAAAGCCAACGCCAGTAAAAAGGCTTTGTAGAATCACTCTGTGAATGTCTTTGAAAACACTTCTTAAGAAGGAAAGCATACGTCTTTCATCTGAGTGAAAACTGAATTCTATTCAGTTTTTAGTACTGTGTTGAATGGTTAGGCGATTCACTTGTAGGGAAGCATTTGTTCGCATTCTGTATACTCAAATCTTTAACAGCAAATCTCGTGTCTTGCGATTGAAAGAAATTCCAGTGAAATCACGTTTAAAAGCCAACGCCAGTAAAAAGGCTTTGTAGAATCACACTGTGAATGTCTTTGAAAACACTTCTTAAGAAGGAAAGCGTAGGTCTTTCATCTGAGTGAAAACTGCATTCTATTCAGTTTTTAGTACTGTGTTGAATGGTTAGGCGATTCACTTGTAGGGAAGCGTTTGTTTGCGTTCTGTATACTCAATTCTTTAACAGCAAATCTCGCGTCTTGCGTTTGACAGAAATTCCAGTGAAATGACGTTTAAAAGCCAACGTCAGTAAAAAGCCTTTGTAGAATCACTCTGTGAATATCTTTGAAAACACTTCTTAAGAAGGAAAGCATACGTCTTTCATCTGAGTGAAAACTGCTTTCTATTCAGTTTTTAGTACTCTGTTGTATGGTAGGCGATTCACTTGTAGGGAAGCGTTTGTTCGCATTCTGTATACTCAAGTCTTTAACAGCAAATCTCACGTCTTGAGTTTGACAGAAATTCAAGTGAAATCACGTTTAAAAGCCAACGTCAGTAAAAAGCCTTTGTAGAATCACTCTGTGAATGTCTTTGAGAACACTTCTTAAGAAGGAAAGCATACGTCTTTCATGTGAGTGAAAACTGCATTCTATTCAGTTTTTAGTACTGTGTTGAATGGTTAGGCGATTCACTTGTAGGGAAGCGTTTGTTCGCATTCTGTATACTCAATTCTTTAACAGCGAATCTCGAGTCTTGCCTTTGACAGAAATTCCAGTGAAATGACGTTTAAAAGCCAACGTCAGTAAAAAGCCTTTGTAGAATCACTCTGTGAATGTCTTTGAAAACACTTCTTAAGAAGGAAAGCATATGTCTTTCATCTGAGTGAAAACTGCATTCTATTCAGTTTTTAGTACTGTGTTGTATGGTAGGCGATTCACTTGTAGGGAAGCGTTTGTTCGCATTCTGTAAACTCAAGTCTTTAACAGCAAATCTCGTGTCTGGAGTTTGACAGAAATTCCAGTGAAATCACGTTTAAAAGCCAACGTCAGTAAAAAGGCTTTGAAGAATCACTCTGTGAATGTCTTTGAGAACACTTCTTAAGAAGGAAAGCATACGTCTTTCATCTTAGTGAAAACTGCCTTCTATTCAGTTTTTAGTACTGTGTTGAATGGTTAGGCGATTCACTTGTAGGGAAGCATTTGTTAGCATTCTGTATACTCAATTCTTTAACAGCAAATCTCGTGTCTTGTGTTTGAGAGAAATTCCAGTGAAATCACGTTTAAAAGCCAACGTCAGTAAAAAGGCTTTGTAGAATCACACTGTGAATGTCTTTGAAAACACTTCTTAAGACGGAAAGCATAAGTCATTCATCTGAGTGAAAACTGCATTCTATTCAGCTTTTAGTACTGTGTTGAATGGTTAGGAGATTCACTTGTAGGGAAGCGTTTGTTCGCATTCTGTATACTCAATTCTTTAACAACAAATCTCGCGTCTTGCTTTTGAGAAATTCCAGTGAAATCACGTTTAAAAGCCAACGCCAGTAAAAAGGCTTTGTAGAATCACTCTGTGAATGTCTTTGAAAACACTTCTTAAGAAGGAAAGCATACGTCTTTCATCTGAGTGAAAACTGAATTCTATTCAGTTTTTAGTACTGTGTTGAATGGTTAGGCGATTCACTTGTAGGGAAGCATTTGTTCGCATTCTGTATACTCAATTCTTTAACAGCAAATCTCGTGTCTTGCGATTGACAGAAATTCCAGTGAAATCACGTTTAAAAGCCAACGTCAGTAAAAAGGCTTTGTAGAATCACTCTGTGAATGTCTTTGAAAACACTTCTTAAGACGGAAAGCATACGTCTTTCATCTGAGTGAAAACTGCATTCTATTCAGTTTTTAGTATTGTGTTGAATGGTTAGGCGATTCACTTGTAGGGAAGCATTTGTTCGCATTCTGTATACTCAATTCTTTAACAGCAAATCTCGCGTCTTGCATTTGACAGAAATTCCAGTGAAGTCATGTTTAAAAGCCTACGCCAGTAAAAAGGCTTTGTAGAATCACTCTGTGAATGTCTTTGAAAACACTTCTTAAGAAGGAAAGCATACGTCTTTCATCTGAGTGAAAACTGCATTCTATTTAGTTTTTAGTACTGTGTTGAATGGTTAGGCGATTCACTAGTAGGGAAGCGTTTGTTTGCGTTCTGTATACTCAATTCTTTAACAGCAAATCTCGCGTCTTGCGTTTGACAGAAATTCCAGTGAAATCACGTTTAAAAGCCAACGTCAGTAAAAAGGCTTTGTAGAATCACTCTGTGAATGTCTTTGAAAACACTTCTTAAGAAGGAAAGCATACGTCTTTCATGTGAGTGAAAACTGCATTCTATTCAGTTTTTAGTACTGTGTTGAGTGGTTAGGCGATTCACTTGTAGGGATGCGTTTGTTCGCATTCTGTATACTCAATTCTTTAACAGCAAATCTCGCATCTTGCATTTGACAGAAATTCCAGTGAAATCACGTTTAAAAGCCAACGCCAGTAAAAAGGCTTTGTAGAATCACTCTGTGAATGTCTTTGAAAACACTTCTTAAGAAGGAAAGCATACGTCTTTCATGTGAGTGAAAACTGCATTCTATTCAGTTTTTAGTACTGTGTTGAATGGTAGGCGATTCACTTGTAGGGAAGCGTTTGTTCGCATTCTGTATACTCAAGTCTTTAACAGCAAATCTCGTGTCTTGAGTTTGACAGAAATTCCAGTGAAATCACGTTTAAAAGCCAACGTCAGTAAAAAGCCTTTGAAGAATCACTCTGTGAATGTCTTTGAGAACACTTCTTAAGAAGGAAAGCATACGTCTTTCATCTGAGTGAAAACTGCATTCTATTCAGTTTTTAGTACTGTGTTGTATGGTAGGCGATTCACTTGTAGGGAAGCGTTTGTTCGCATTCTGTATACTCAAGTCTTTAACAGCAAATCTCGTGTCTTGAGTTTGACAGAAATTCCAGTGAAATCACGTTTAAAAGCCAACGTCAGTAAAAAGCCTTTGAAGAATCACTCTGTGAATGTCTTTGAGAACACTTCTTAAGAAGGAAAGCATACGTCTTTCATCTGAGTGAAAACTGCATTCTATTCAGTTTTTAGTACTATGTTGAGTGGTTAGGCGATTCACTTGTAGGGAAGCATTTGTTCGCATTCTGTATACTCAAGTCTTTAACAGCGAATCTCGAGTCTTGCCTTTGACAGAAATTCCAGTGAAATCACGTTTAAAAGCCAACGTCAGTAAAAAGGCTTTGTAGAATCACTCTGTGAATGTCTTTGAAAACACTTCTTAAGACGGAAAGCATACGTCTTTCATCTGAGTGAAAACTGCATTCTATTCAGTTTTTAGTATTGTGTTGAATGGTTAGGCGATTCACTTGTAGGGAAGCATTTGTTCGCATTCTGTATACTCAATTCTTTAACAGCAAATCTCGCGTCTTGCATTTGACAGAAATTCCAGTGAAGTCATGTTTAAAAGCCAACGCCAGTAAAAAGGCTTTGTAGAATCACTCTGTGAATGTCTTTGAAAACACTTCTTAAGAAGGAAAGCATACGTCTTTCATCTGAGTGAAAACTGCATTCTATTCAGTTTTTAGTACTGTGTTGAATGGTTAGGCGATTCACTTGTAGGGAAGCGTTTGTTCGCATTCTGTATACTCAATTCTTTAACAGCAAATCTCACGTCTTGCGTTTGAGAGAAATTCCAGTGAAACCATGTTTAAAAGCCAACGCCAGTAAAAAGGCCTTGTAGAATCACAATGTGAATGTCTTTGAAAACACTTCTTAAGAAGGAAAGCGTAGGTCTTTCATCTGAGTGAAAACTGCATTCTATTCAGTTTTTAGTACTGTGTTGAATGGTTAGGCGATTCACTTGTAGGGAAGCGTTTGTTTGCGTTCTGTATACTCAATTCTTTAACAGCAAATCTCGCGTCTTGCGTTTGACAGAAATTCCAGTGAAATCACGTTTAAAAGCCAACGTCAGTAAAAAGCCTTTGTAGAATCACTCTGTGAATGTCTTTGAAAAAACTTCTTAAGAAGGAAAGCATACGTCTTTCATCTGAGTGAAAAGTGCATTCTATTCAGTTTTTAGTACTGTGTTGTATGGTAGGCGATTCACTTGTAGGGAAGCGTTTGTTCGCATTCTGTATACTCAAGTCTTTAACAGCAAATCTCATGTCTTGAGTTTGACAGAAATTCCAGTGAAATCACGTTTAAAAGCCAACGCCAGTAAAAAGCCTTTGTAGAATCACTCTGTGAATGTCTTTGAGAACACTTCTTAAGAAGGAAAGCATACGTCTTTCATCTGAGTGAAAACTGCATTCTATTCAGTTTTTAGTACTGTGTTGAATGGTTAGGCGATTCACTTGTAGGGAAGCATTTGTTCGCATTCTGTATACTCAAGTCTTTAACAGCAAATCTCGCGTCTTGCGTTTGACAGAAATTCCAGTGAAATGACGTTTAAAAGCCAACGTCAGTAAAAAGCCTTTGTAGAATCACTCTGTGAATATCTTTGAAAACACTTCTTAAGAAGGAAAGCATACGTCTTTCATCTGAGTGAAAACTGCTTTCTATTCAGTTTTCAGTACTCTGTTGTATGGTAGGCGATTCACTTGTAGGGAAGCCTTTGTTCGCATTCTGTATACTCAAGTCTTTAACAGCAAATCTCACGTCTTGAGTTTGACAGAAATTCCAGTGAAATCACGTTTAAAAGCCAACGTCAGTAAAAAGCCTTTGTAGAATCACTCTGTGAATGTCTTTGAGAACACTTCTTAAGAAGGAAAGCATACGTCTTTCATGTGAGTGAAAACTGCATTCTATTCAGTTTTTAGTACTGTGTTGAATGGTTAGGCGATTCACTTGTAGGGAAGCGTTTGTTCGCATTCTGTATACTCAATTCTTTAACAGCGAATCTCGAGTCTTGCCTTTGACAGAAATTCCAGTGAAATGACGTTTAAAAGCCAACGTCAGTAAAAAGCCTTTGTAGAATCACTCTGTGAATGTCTTTGAAAACACTTCTTAAGAAGGAAAGCATATGTCTTTCATCTGAGTGAAAACTGCATTCTATTCAGTTTTTAGTACTGTGTTGTATGGTAGGCGATTCACTTGTAGGGAAGCGTTTGTTCGCATTCTGTAAACTCAAGTCTTTATCAGCAAATCTCGTGTCTGGAGTTTGACAGAAATTCCAGTGAAATCACGTTTAAAAGCCAACGTCAGTAAAAAGGCTTTGTAGCATCACACTGTGAATGTCTTTGAAAACACTTCTTAAGACGGAAAGCATAAGTCATTCATCTGAGTGAAAACTGCATTCTATTCAGCTTTTAGTACTGTGTTGAATGGTTAGGAGATTCACTTGTAGGGAAGCGTTTGTTCGCATTCTGTATACTCAATTCTTTAACAACAAATCTCGCGTCTTGCTTTTGAGAAATTCCAGTGAAATCACGTTTAAAAGCCAACGCCAGTAAAAAGGCTTTGTAGAATCACTCTGTGAATGTCTTTGAAAACACTTCTTAAGAAGGAAAGCATACGTCTTTCATCTGAGTGAAAACTGAATTCTATTCAGTTTTTAGTACTGTGTTGAATGGTTAGGTGATTCACTTGTAGGGAAGCATTTGTTCGCATTCTGTATACTCAATTCTTTAACAGCAAATCTCGTGTCTTGCGTTTGACAGAAATTCCAGTGAAATCACGTTTAAAAGCCAACGTCAGTAAAAAGGCTTTGTAGAATCACTCTGTGAATGTCTTTGAAAACACTTCTTAAGAAGGAAAGCATACGTCTTTCATCTGAGTGAAAACTGCATTCTATTCAGTTTTTAGTATTGTGTTGAATGGTTAGGCGATTCACTTGTAGGGAAGCATTTGTTCGCATTCTGTATACTCAATTCTTTAACAGCAAATCTCGCGTCTTGCATTTGACAGAAATTCCAGTGAAGTCATGTTTAAAAGCCAACGCCAGTAAAAAGGCTTTGTAGAATCACTCTGTGAATGTCTTTGAAAACACTTCTTAAGAAGGAAAGCATACGTCTTTCATCTGAGTGAAAACTGCATTCTATTTAGTTTTTAGTACTGTGTTGAATGGTTAGGCGATTCACTTGTAGGGAAGCGTTTGTTTGCGTTCTGTATACTCAATTCTTTAACAGCAAATCTCGCGTCTTGCGTTTGACAGAAATTCCAGTGAAATCACGTTTAAAAGCCAACGTCAGTAAAAAGGCTTTGTAGAATCACTCTGTGAATGTCTTTGAAAACACTTCTTAAGAAGGAAAGCATACGTCTTTCATGTGAGTGAAAACTGCATTCTATTCAGTTTTTAGTACTGTGTTGAGTGGTTAGGCGATTCACTTGTAGGGATGCGTTTGTTCGCATTCTGTATACTCAATTCTTTAACAGCAAATCTCGCATCTTGCATTTGACAGAAATTCCAGTGAAATCACGTTTAAAAGCCAACGCCAGTAAAAAGGCTTTGTAGAATCACTCTGTGAATGTCTTTGAAAACACTTCTTAAGAAGGAAAGCATACGTCTTTCATCTGAGAGAAAACTGCATTCTATTCATTTTTTAGTACTGTGTTGAATGGTTAGGCGATTCACTTGTAGGGAAGCGTTTGTTCGCATTCTGTATACTCAGTCTTTAACAGCAAATCTCGTGTCTTGCTTTTGACAGAAATTCCAGTGAAATCACATTTAAAAGCCAGCATCAGTAAAAAGGCTTTGTAGAATCACTCTGTGAATGTCTTTGAAAACACTTCTTAAGAAGGAAAGCATACGTCTTTCATGTGAGTGAAAACTGCATTCTATTCAGTTTTTAGTACTGTGTTGAATGGTTAGGCGATTCACTTGTAGGGAAGCGTTTGTTCGCATTCTGTATACTCAATTCTTTAACAGCGAATCTCGAGTCTTGCCTTTTACAGAAATTCCAGTGAAATGACGTTTAAAAGCCAACGTCAGTAAAAAGCCTTTGTAGAATCACTCTGTGAATGTCTTTGAAAACACTTCTTAAGAAGGAAAGCATACGTCTTTCATCTGAGTGAAAACTGCATTCTATTCAGTTTTTAGTACTGTGTTGTATGGTAGGCGATTCACTTGTAGGGAAGCGTTTGTTCGCATTCTGTATACTCAAGTCTTTAACAGCAAATCTCGTGTCTTGCGTTTGACAGAAATTCCAGTGAAATCACGTTTAAAAGCCAACGTCAGTAAAAAGCCTTTGAAGAATCACTCTGTGAATGTCTTTGAGAACACTTCTTAAGAAGGAAAGCATACGTCTTTCATCTGAGTGAAAACTGCATTCTATTCAGTTTTTAGTACTGTGTTGTATGGTAGGCGATTCACTTGTAGGGAAGCGTTTCTTCGCATTCTGTATACTCAAGTCTTTAACAGCAAATCTCACGTCTTGAGTTTGACAGAAATTCCAGTGAAATCACGTTTAAAAGCCAACGCCAGTAAAAAGCCTTTGTAGAATCACTCTGTGAATGTCTTTGAAAACACTTCTTAAGAAGGAAAGCATACGTCTTTCATCTGAGAGAAAACTGCATTCTATTCATTTTTTAGTACTGTGTTGAATGGTTAGGCGATTCACTTGTAGGGAAGCGTTTGTTCGCATTCTGTATACTCAAGTCTTTAACAGCAAATCTCGCGTTTTGCTTTTGACAGAAATTCCAGTGAAATCACGTTTAAAAGCCAGCGTCAGTAAAAAGGCTTTGTAGAATCACTCTGTGAATGTCTTTGAAAACACTTCTTAAGAAGGAAAGCATACGTCTTTCATGTGAGTGAAAACTGCATTCTATTCAGTTTTTAGTACTGTGTTGAATGGTTAGGCGATTCACTTGTAGGGAAGCGTTTGTTCGCATTCTGTATACTCAATTCTTTAACAGCGAATCTCGAGTCTTGCCTTTGACAGAAATTCCAGTGAAATGACGTTTAAAAGCCAACGTCAGTAAAAAGCCTTTGTAGAATCACTCTGTGAATGTCTTTGAAAACACTTCTTAAGAAGGAAAGCATAAGTCTTTCATCTGAGTGAAAACTGCATTCTATTCAGTTTTTAGTACTGTGTTGAATGGTTAGGCGATTCACTTGTAGGGAAGCATTTGTTCGCATTCTGTATACTCAAGTCTTTAACAGCAAATCTCGCGTCTTGCGTTTGACAGAAATTCCAGTGAAATCACGTTTAAAAGCCAGCGTCAGTAAAAAGGCTTTGTAGAATCACTCTGTGAATGTCTTTGAAAACACTTCTTAAGAAGGAAAGCATACGTCTTTCATGTGAGTGAAAACTGCATTCTATTCAGTTTTTAGTACTGTGTTGAATGGTTAGGCGATTCACTTGTAGGGAAGCGTTTGTTCGCATTCTGTATACTCAATTCTTTAACAGCGAATCTCGAGTCTTGCCTTTGACAGAAATTCCAGTGAAATCACGTTTAAAAGCCAACGTCAGTAAAAAGGCTTTGTAGAATCACTCTGTGAATGTCTTTGAAAACACTTCTTAAGACGGAAAGCATACGTCTTTCATCTGAGTGAAAACTGCATTCTATTCAGTTTTTAGTATTGTGTTGAATGGTTAGGCGATTCACTTGTAGGGAAGCATTTGTTCGCATTCTGTATACTCAATTCTTTAACAGCAAATCTCGCGTCTTGCATTTGACAGAAATTCCAGTGAAGTCATGTTTAAAAGCCAACGCCAGTAAAAAGGCTTTGTAGAATCACTCTGTGAATGTCTTTGAAAACACTTCTTAAGAAGGAAAGCATACGTCTTTCATCTGAGTGAAAACTGCATTCTATTCAGTTTTTAGTACTGTGTTGAATGGTTAGGCGATTCACTTGTAGGGAAGCGTTTGTTCGCATTCTGTATACTCAATTCTTTAACAGCAAATCTCACGTCTTGCGTTTGAGAGAAATTCCAGTGAAACCATGTTTAAAAGCCAACGCCAGTAAAAAGGCTTTGTAGAATCACAATGTGAATGTCTTTGAAAACACTTCTTAAGAAGGAAAGCGTAGGTCTTTCATCTGAGTGAAAACTGCATTCTATTCAGTTTTTAGTACTGTGTTGAATGGTTAGGCGATTCACTTGTAGGGAAGCGTTTGTTTGCGTTCTGTATACTCAAGTCTTTAACAGCAAATCTCGCGTCTTGCGTTTGACAGAAATTCCAGTGAAATGACGTTTAAAAGCCAACGTCAGTAAAAAGCCTTTGTAGAATCACTCTGTGAATATCTTTGAAAACACTTCTTAAGAAGGAAAGCATACGTCTTTCATCTGAGTGAAAACTGCTTTCTATTCAGTTTTTAGTACTCTGTTGTATGGTAGGCGATTCACTTGTAGGGAAGCCTTTGTTCGCATTCTGTATACTCAAGTCTTTAACAGCAAATCTCACGTCTTGAGTTTGACAGAAATTCCAGTGAAATCACGTTTAAAAGCCAACGTCAGTAAAAAGCCTTTGTAGAATCACTCTGTGAATGTCTTTGAGAACACTTCTTAAGAAGGAAAGCATACGTCTTTCATGTGAGTGAAAACTGCATTCTATTCAGTTTTTAGTACTGTGTTGAATGGTTAGGCGATTCACTTGTAGGGAAGCGTTTGTTCGCATTCTGTATACTCAATTCTTTAACAGCGAATCTCGAGTCTTGCCTTTGACAGAAATTCCAGTGAAATGACGTTTAAAAGCCAACGTCAGTAAAAAGCCTTTGTAGAATCACTCTGTGAATGTCTTTGAAAACACTTCTTAAGAAGGAAAGCATATGTCTTTCATCTGAGTGAAAACTGCATTCTATTCAGTTTTTAGTACTGTGTTGTATGGTAGGCGATTCACTTGTAGGGAAGCGTTTGTTCGCATTCTGTAAACTCAAGTCTTTAACAGCAAATCTCGTGTCTGGAGTTTGACAGAAATTCCAGTGAAATCACGTTTAAAATCCAACGTCAATAAAAAGGCTTTGAAGAATCACTCTGTGAATGTCTTTGAGAACACTTCTTAAGAAGGAAAGCATACGTCTTTCATCTTAGTGAAAACTGCCTTCTATTCAGTTTTTAGTACTGTGTTGAATGGTTAGGCGATTCACTTGTAGGGAAGCATTTGTTAGCATTCTGTATACTCAATTCTTTAACAGCAAATCTCGTGTCTTGTGTTTGAGAGAAATTCCAGTGAAATCACGTTTAAAAGCCAACTTCAGTAAAAAGGCTTTGTAGCATCACACTGTGAATGTCTTTGAAAACACTTCTTAAGACGGAAAGCATAAGTCATTCATCTGAGTGAAAACTGCATTCTATTCAGCTTTTAGTACTGTGTTGAATGGTTAGGAGATTCACTTGTAGGGAAGCGTTTGTTCGCATTCTGTATACTCAATTCTTTAACAACAAATCTCGCGTCTTGCTTTTGAGAAATTCCAGTGAAATCACGTTTAAAAGCCAGCGCCAGTAAAAAGGCTTTGTAGAATCACTCTGTGAATGTCTTTGAAAACACTTCTTAAGAAGGAAAGCATACGTCTTTCATCTGAGTGAAAACTGAATTCTATTCAGTTTTTAGTACTGTGTTGAATGGTTAGGCGATTCACTTGTAGGGAAGCATTTGTTCGCATTCTGTATACTCAATTCTTTAACAGCAAATCTCGCGTCTTGCGTTTGACAGAAATTCCAGTGAAATCACGTTTAAAAGCCAACGTCAGTAAAAAGGCTTTGTAGAATCACTCTGTGAATGTCTTTGAAAACACTTCTTAAGAAGGAAAGCATACGTCTTTCATGTGAGTGAAAACTGCATTCTATTCAGTTTTTAGTACTGTGTTGAGTGGTTAGGCGATTCACTTGTAGGGATGCGTTTGTTCGCATTCTGTATACTCAATTCTTTAACAGCAAATCTCGCATCTTGCATTTGACAGAAATTCCAGTGAAATCATGTTTAAAAGCCAACGCCAGTAAAAAGGCTTTGTAGAATCACTCTGTGAATGTCTTTGAAAACACTTCTTAAGAAGGAAAGCATACGTCTTTCATCTGAGAGAAAACTGCATTCTATTCATTTTTTAGTACTGTGTTGAATGGTTAGGCGATTCACTTGTAGGGAAGCGTTTGTTCGCATTCTGTATACTCAAGTCTTTAACAGCAAATCTCGTGTCTTGCTTTTGACAGAAATTCCAGTGAAATCACATTTAAAAGCCAGCATCAGTAAAAAGGCTTTGTAGAATCACTCTGTGAATGTCTTTGAAAACACTTCTTAAGAAGGAAAGCATACGTCTTTCATGTGAGTGAAAACTGCATTCTATTCAGTTTTTAGTACTGTGTTGAATGGTTAGGCGATTCACTTGTAGGGAAGCGTTTGTTCGCATTCTGTATACTCAATTCTTTAACAGCGAATCTCGAGTCTTGCCTTTGACAGAAATTCCAGTGAAATGACGTTTAAAAGCCAACGTCAGTAAAAAGCCTTTGTAGAATCACTCTGTGAATGTCTTTGAAAACACTTCTTAAGAAGGAAAGCATACGTCTTTCATCTGAGTGAAAACTGCATTCTATTCAGTTTTTAGTACTGTGTTGTATGGTAGGCGATTCACTTGTAGGGAAGCGTTTGTTCGCATTCTGTATACTCAAGTCTTTAACAGCAAATCTCGTGTCTTGAGTTTGACAGAAATTCCAGTGAAATCACGTTTAAAAGCCAACGTCAGTAAAAAGCCTTTGAAGAATCACTCTGTGAATGTCTTTGAGAACACTTCTTAAGAAGGAAAGCATACGTCTTTCATCTGAGTGAAAACTGCATTCTATTCAGTTTTTAGTACTGTGTTGTATGGTAGGCGATTCACTTGTAGGGAAGCGTTTCTTCGCATTCTGTATACTCAAGTCTTTAACAGCAAATCTCACGTCTTGAGTTTGACAGAAATTCCAGTGAAATCACGTTTAAAAGCCAACGCCAGTAAAAAGGCTTTGTAGAATCACTCTGTGAATGTCTTTGAAAACACTTCTTAAGAAGGAAAGCATACGTCTTTCATGTGAGTGAAAACTGCATTCTATTCAGTTTTTAGTACTGTGTTGAATGGTTAGGCGATTCACTTGTAGGGAAGCGTTTGTTCGCATTCTGTATACTCAATTCTTTAACAGCAAATCTCACGTCTTGCGTTTGAGAGAAATTCCAGTGAAAGGATGTTTAAAAGCCAACGCCAGTAAAAAGGCTTTGTAGAATCACACTGTGAATGTCTTTGAAAACACTTCTTAAGAAGGAAAGCGTAGGTCTTTCATCTGAGTGAAAACTGCATTCTATTCAGTTTTTAGTACTGTGTTGAATGGTTAGGCGATTCACTTGTAGGGAAGCGTTTGTTTGCGTTCTGTATACTCAATTCTTTAACAGCAAATCTCGCGTCTTGCGTTTGACAGAAATTCCAGTGAAATCACGTTTAAAAGCCAACGTCAGTAAAAAGCCTTTGTAGAATCACTCTGTGAATGTCTTTGAAAAAACTTCTTAAGAAGGAAAGCATACGTCTTTCATCTGAGTGAAAACTGCATTCTATTCAGTTTTTAGTACTGTGTTGTATGGTAGGCGATTCACTTGTAGGGAAGCGTTTGTTCGCATTCTGTATACTCAAGTCTTTAACAGCAAATCTCATGTCTTGAGTTTGACAGAAATTCCAGTGAAATCACGTTTAAAAGCCAACGCCAGTAAAAAGCCTTTGTAGAATCACTCTGTGAATGTCTTTGAGAACACTTCTTAAGAAGGAAAGCATACGTCTTTCATCTGAGTGAAAACTGCATTCTATTCAGTTTTTAGTACTGTGTTGAATGGTTAGGCGATTCACTTGTAGGGAAGCATTTGTTCGCATTCTGTATACTCAAGTCTTTAACAGCAAATCTCGCGTCTTGCGTTTGACAGAAATTCCAGTGAAATGACGTTTAAAAGCCAACGTCAGTAAAAAGCCTTTGTAGAATCACTCTGTGAATATCTTTGAAAACACTTCTTAAGAAGGAAAGCATACGTCTTTCATCTGAGTGAAAACTGCTTTCTATTCAGTTTTTAGTACTCTGTTGTATGGTAGGCGATTCACTTGTAGGGAAGCCTTTGTTCGCATTCTGTATACTCAAGTCTTTAACAGCAAATCTCACGTCTTGAGTTTGACAGAAATTCCAGTGAAATCACGTTTAAAAGCCAACGTCAGTAAAAAGCCTTTGTAGAATCACTCTGTGAATGTCTTTGAAAACACTTCTTAAGAAGGAAAGCATATGTCTTTCATCTGAGTGAAAACTGCATTCTATTCAGTTTTTAGTACTGTGTTGTATGGTAGGCGATTCACTTGTAGGGAAGCGTTTGTTCGCATTCTGTAAACTCAAGTCTTTAACAGCAAGTCTCGTGTCTGGAGTTTGACAGAAATTCCAGTGAAATCACGTTTAAAATCCAACGTCAGTAAAAAGGCTTTGAAGAATCACTCTGTGAATGTCTTTGAGAACACTTCTTAAGAAGGAAAGCATACGTCTTTCATCTTAGTGAAAACTGCCTTCTATTCAGTTTTTAGTACTGTGTTGAATGGTTAGGCGATTCACTTGTATGGAAGCATTTGTTAGCATTCTGTATACTCAATTCTTTAACAGCAAATCTCGTGTCTTGTGTTTGAGAGAAATTCCAGTGAAATCACGTTTAAAAGCCAACGTCAGTAAAAAGGCTTTGTAGAATCACACTGTGAATGTCTTTGAAAACACTTCTTAAGACGGAAAGCATAAGTCATTCATCTGAGTGAAAACTGCATTCTATTCAGCTTTTAGTACTGTGTTGAATGGTTAGGAGATTCACTTGTAGGGAAGCGTTTGTTCGCATTCTGTATACTCAATTCTTTAACAACAAATCTCGCGTCTTGGTTTTGAGAAATTCCAGTGAAATCACGTTTAAAAGCCAACGCCAGTAAAAAGGCTTTGTAGAATCACTCTGTGAATGTCTTTGAAAACACTTCTTAAGAAGGAAAGCATACGTCTTTCATCTGAGTGAAAACTGAATTCTATTCAGTTTTTAGTACTGTGTTGAATGGTTAGGCGATTCACTTGTAGGGAAGCATTTGTTCGCATTCTGTATACTCAATTCTTTAACAGCAAATCTCGTGTCTTGCGTTTGACAGAAATTCCAGTGAAATCACGTTTAAAAGCCAACGTCAGTAAAAAGGCTTTGTAGAATCACTCTGTGAATGTCTTTGAAAACACTTCTTAAGACGGAAAGCATACGTCTTTCATCTGAGTGAAAACTGCATTCTATTCAGTTTTTAGTATTGTGTTGAATGGTTAGGCGATTCACTTGTAGGGAAGCATTTGTTCGCATTCTGTATACTCAATTCTTTAACAGCAAATCTCGCGTCTTGCATTTGACAGAAATTCCAGTGAAGTCATGTTTAAAAGCCAACGCCAGTAAAAAGGCTTTGTAGAATCACTCTGTGAATGTCTTTGAAAACACTTCTTAAGAAGGAAAGCATACGTCTTTCATCTGAGTGAAAACTGCATTCTATTTAGTTTTTAGTACTGTGTTGAATGGTTAGGCGATTCACTTGTAGGGAAGCGTTTGTTTGCGTTCTGTATACTCAATTCTTTAACAGCAAATCTCGCGTCTTGCGTTTGACAGAAATTCCAGTGAAATCACGTTTAAAAGCCAACGTCAGTAAAAAGGCTTTGTAGAATCACTCTGTGAATGTCTTTGAAAACACTTCTTAAGAAGGAAAGCATACGTCTTTCATCTGAGTGAAAACTGCATTCTATTCAGTTTTTAGTACTGTGTTGTATGGTAGGCGATTCACTTGTAGGGAAGCGTTTGTTCGCATTCTGTATACTCAAGTCTTTAACAGCAAATCTCGTGTCTTGAGTTTGACAGAAATTCCAGTGAAATCACGTTTAAAAGCCAACGTCAGTAAAAAGCCTTTGAAGAATCACTCTGTGAATGTCTTTGAGAACACTTCTTAAGAAGGAAAGCATACGTCTTTCATCTGAGTGAAAACTGCATTCTATTCAGTTTTTAGTACTGTGTTGTATGGTAGGCGATTCACTTGTAGGGAAGCGTTTCTTCGCATTCTGTATACTCAAGTCTTTAACAGCAAATCTCACGTCTTGAGTTTGACAGAAATTCCAGTGAAATCACGTTTAAAAGCCAACGCCAGTAAAAAGGCTTTGTAGAATCACTCTGTGAATGTCTTTGAAAACACTTCTTAAGAAGGAAAGCATACGTCTTTCATCTGAGTGAAAACTGCATTCTATTCAGTTTTTAGTACTGTGTTGAATGGTTAGGCGATTCACTTGTCGGGAAGCGTTTGTTCGCATTCTGTATACTCAATTCTTTAACAGCAAATCTCACGTCTTGCGTTTGAGAGAAATTCCAGTGAAAGGATGTTTAAAAGCCAACGCCAGTAAAAAGGCTTTGTAGAATCACACTGTGAATGTCTTTGAAAACACTTCTTAAGAAGGAAAGCGTAGGTCTTTCATCTGAGTGAAAACTGCATTCTATTCAGTTTTTAGTACTGTGTTGAATGGTTAGGCGATTCACTTGTAGGGAAGCGTTTGTTTGCGTTCTGTATACTCAATTCTTTAACAGCAAATCTCGCGTCTTGCGTTTGACAGAAATTCCAGTGAAATCACGTTTAAAAGCCAACGTCAGTAAAAAGCCTTTGTAGAATCACTCTGTGAATGTCTTTGAAAAAACTTCTTAAGAAGGAAAGCATACGTCTTTCATCTGAGTGAAAACTGCATTCTATTCAGTTTTTAGTACTGTGTTGTATGGTAGGCGATTCACTTGTAGGGAAGCGTTTGTTCGCATTCTGTATACTCAAGTCTTTAACAGCAAATCTCATGTCTTGAGTTTGACAGAAATTCCAGTGAAATCACGTTTAAAAGCCAACGCCAGTAAAAAGCCTTTGTAGAATCACTCTGTGAATGTCTTTGAGAACACTTCTTAAGAAGGAAAGCATACGTCTTTCATCTGAGTGAAAACTGCATTCTATTCAGTTTTTAGTACTGTGTTGAATGGTTAGGCGATTCACTTGTAGGGAAGCATTTGTTCGCATTCTGTATACTCAAGTCTTTAACAGCAAATCTCGCGTCTTGCATTTGACAGAAATTCCAGTGAAATGACGTTTAAAAGCCAACGTCAGTAAAAAGCCTTTGTAGAATCACTCTGTGAATATCTTTGAAAACACTTCTTAAGAAGGAAAGCATACGTCTTTCATCTGAGTGAAAACTGCTTTCTATTCAGTTTTTAGTACTCTGTTGTATGGTAGGCGATTCACTTGTAGGGAAGCCTTTGTTCGCATTCTGTATACTCAAGTCTTTAACAGCAAATCTCACGTCTTGAGTTTGACAGAAATTCCAGTGAAATCACGTTTAAAAGCCAACGTCAGTAAAAAGCCTTTGTAGAATCACTCTGTGAATGTCTTTGAGAACACTTCTTAAGAAGGAAAGCATACGTCTTTCATGTGAGTGAAAACTGCATTCTATTCAGTTTTTAGTACTGTGTTGAATGGTTAGGCGATTCACTTGTAGGGAAGCGTTTGTTCGCATTCTGTATACTCAATTCTTTAACAGCGAATCTCGAGTCTTGCCTTTGACAGAAATTCCAGTGAAATGACGTTTAAAAGCCAACGTCAGTAAAAAGCCTTTGTAGAATCACTCTGTGAATGTCTTTGAAAACACTTCTTAAGAAGGAAAGCATATGTCTTTCATCTGAGTGAAAACTGCATTCTATTCAGTTTTTAGTACTGTGTTGTATGGTAGGCGATTCACTTGTAGGGAAGCGTTTGTTCGCATTCTGTAAACTCAAGTCTTTAACAGCAAGTCTCGTGTCTGGAGTTTGACAGAAATTCCAGTGAAATCACGTTTAAAATCCAACGTCAGTAAAAAGGCTTTGAAGAATCACTCTGTGAATGTCTTTGAGAACACTTCTTAAGAAGGAAAGCATACGTCTTTCATCTTAGTGAAAACTGCCTTCTATTCAGTTTTTAGTACTGTGTTGAATGGTTAGGCGATTCACTTGTATGGAAGCATTTGTTAGCATTCTGTATACTCAATTCTTTAACAGCAAATCTCGTGTCTTGTGTTTGAGAGAAATTCCAGTGAAATCACGTTTAAAAGCCAACGTCAGTAAAAAGGCTTTGTAGAATCACACTGTGAATGTCTTTGAAAACACTTCTTAAGACGGAAAGCATAAGTCATTCATCTGAGTGAAAACTGCATTCTATTCAGCTTTTAGTACTGTGTTGAATGGTTAGGAGATTCACTTGTAGGGAAGCGTTTGTTCGCATTCTGTATACTCAATTCTTTAACAACAAATCTCGCGTCTTGGTTTTGAGAAATTCCAGTGAAATCACGTTTAAAAGCCAACGCCAGTAAAAAGGCTTTGTAGAATCACTCTGTGAATGTCTTTGAAAACACTTCTTAAGAAGGAAAGCATACGTCTTTCATCTGAGTGAAAACTGAATTCTATTCAGTTTTTAGTACTGTGTTGAATGGTTAGGCGATTCACTTGTAGGGAAGCATTTGTTCGCATTCTGTATACTCAATTCTTTAACAGCAAATCTCGTGTCTTGCGTTTGACAGAAATTCCAGTGAAATCACGTTTAAAAGCCAACGTCAGTAAAAAGGCTTTGTAGAATCACTCTGTGAATGTCTTTGAAAACACTTCTTAAGACGGAAAGCATACGTCTTTCATCTGAGTGAAAACTGCATTCTATTCAGTTTTTAGTATTGTGTTGAATGGTTAGGCGATTCACTTGTAGGGAAGCATTTGTTCGCATTCTGTATACTCAATTCTTTAACAGCAAATCTCGCGTCTTGCATTTGACAGAAATTCCAGTGAAGTCATGTTTAAAAGCCAACGCCAGTAAAAAGGCTTTGTAGAATCACTCTGTGAATGTCTTTGAAAACACTTCTTAAGAAGGAAAGCATACGTCTTTCATCTGAGTGAAAACTGCATTCTATTTAGTTTTTAGTACTGTGTTGAATGGTTAGGCGATTCACTTGTAGGGAAGCGTTTGTTTGCGTTCTGTATACTCAATTCTTTAACAGCAAATCTCGCGTCTTGCGTTTGACAGAAATTCCAGTGAAATCACGTTTAAAAGCCAACGTCAGTAAAAAGGCTTTGTAGAATCACTCTGTGAATGTCTTTGAAAACACTTCTTAAGAAGGAAAGCATACGTCTTTCATGTGAGTGAAAACTGCATTCTATTCAGTTTTTAGTACTGTGTTGATTGGTTAGGCGATTCACTTGTAGGGATGCGTTTGTTCGCATTCTGTATACTCAATTCTTTAACAGCAAATCTCGCATCTTGCATTTGACAGAAATTCCAGTGAAATCACGTTTAAAAGCCAACGCCAGTAAAAAGGCTTTGTAGAATCACTCTGTGAATGTCTTTGAAAACACTTCTTAAGAAGGAAAGCATACGTCTTTCATCTGAGAGAAAACTGCATTCTATTCATTTTTTAGTACTGTGTTGAATGGTTAGGCGATTCACTTGTAGGGAAGCGTTTGTTCGCATTATGTATAATCAAGTCTTTAACAGCAAATCTCGTGTCTTGCTTTTGACAGAAATTCCAGTGAAATCACGTTTAAAAGCCAGCGTCAGTAAAAAGGCTTTGTAGAATCACTCTGTGAATGTCTTTGAAAACACTTCTTAAGAAGGAAAGCATACGTCTTTCATGTGAGTGAAAACTGCATTCTATTCAGTTTTTAGTACTGTGTTGAATGGTTAGGCGATTCACTTGTAGGGAAGCGTTTGTTCGCATTCTGTATACTCAATTCTTTAACAGCGAATCTCGAGTCTTGCCTTTGACAGAAATTCCAGTGAAATGACGTTTAAAAGCCAACGTCAGTAAAAAGCCTTTGGAGAATCACTCTGTGAATGTCTTTGAAAACACTTCTTAAGAAGGAAAGCATACGTCTTTCATCTGAGTGAAAACTGCATTCTATTCAGTTTTTAGTACTGTGTTGTATGGTAGGCGATTCACTTGTAGGGAAGCGTTTGTTCGCATTCTGTAAACTCAAGTCTTTAACAGCAAGTCTCGTGTCTGGAGTTTGACAGAAATTCCAGTGAAATCACGTTTAAAATCCAACGTCAGTAAAAAGGCTTTGAAGAATCACTCTGTGAATGTCTTTGAGAACACTTCTTAAGAAGGAAAGCATACGTCTTTCATCTTAGTGAAAACTGCCTTCTATTCAGTTTTTAGTACTGTGTTGAATGGTTAGGCGATTCACTTGTATGGAAGCATTTGTTAGCATTCTGTATACTCAATTCTTTAACAGCAAATCTCGTGTCTTGTGTTTGAGAGAAATTCCAGTGAAATCACGTTTAAAAGCCAACGCCAGTAAAAAGGCTTTGTAGAATCACTCTGTGAATGTCTTTGAAAACACTTCTTAAGAAGGAAAGCATACGTCTTTCATCTGAGTGAAAACTGAATTCTATTCAGTTTTTAGTACTGTGTTGAATGGTTAGGCGATTCACTTGTAGGGAAGCATTTGTTCGCATTCTGTATACTCAATTCTTTAACAGCAAATCTCGTGTCTTGCGTTTGACAGAAATTCCAGTGAAATCACGTTTAAAAGCCAACGTCAGTAAAAAGGCTTTGTAGAATCACTCTGTGAATGTCTTTGAAAACACTTCTTAAGACGGAAAGCATACGTCTTTCATCTGAGTGAAAACTGCATTCTATTCAGTTTTTAGTATTGTGTTGAATGGTTAGGCGATTCACTTGTAGGGAAGCATTTGTTCGCATTCTGTATACTCAATTCTTTAACAGCAAATCTCGCGTCTTGCATTTGACAGAAATTCCAGTGAAGTCATGTTTAAAAGCCAACGCCAGTAAAAAGGCTTTGTAGAATCACTCTGTGAATGTCTTTGAAAACACTTCTTAAGAAGGAAAGCATACGTCTTTCATCTGAGTGAAAACTGCATTCTATTTAGTTTTTAGTACTGTGTTGAATGGTTAGGCGATTCACTTGTAGGGAAGCGTTTGTTTGCGTTCTGTATACTCAATTCTTTAACAGCAAATCTCGCGTCTTGCGTTTGACAGAAATTCCAGTGAAATCACGTTTAAAAGCCAACGTCAGTAAAAAGGCTTTGTAGAATCACTCTGTGAATGTCTTTGAAAACACTTCTTAAGAAGGAAAGCATACGTCTTTCATGTGAGTGAAAACTGCATTCTATTCAGTTTTTAGTACTGTGTTGATTGGTTAGGCGATTCACTTGTAGGGATGCGTTTGTTCGCATTCTGTATACTCAATTCTTTAACAGCAAATCTCGCATCTTGCATTTGACAGAAATTCCAGTGAAATCACGTTTAAAAGCCAACGCCAGTAAAAAGGCTTTGTAGAATCACTCTGTGAATGTCTTTGAAAACACTTCTTAAGAAGGAAAGCATACGTCTTTCATCTGAGAGAAAACTGCATTCTATTCATTTTTTAGTACTGTGTTGAATGGTTAGGCGATTCACATGTAGGGAAGCGTTTGTTCGCATTCTGTATAATCAAGTCTTTAACAGCAAATCTCGTGTCTTGCTTTTGACAGAAATTCCAGTGAAATCACGTTTAAAAGCCAGCGTCAGTAAAAAGGCTTTGTAGAATCACTCTGTGAATGTCTTTGAAAACACTTCTTAAGAAGGAAAGCATACGTCTTTCATGTGAGTGAAAACTGCATTCTATTCAGTTTTTAGTACTGTGTTGAATGGTTAGGCGATTCACTTGTAGGGAAGCGTTTGTTCGCATTCTGTATACTCAATTCTTTAACAGCGAATCTCGAGTCTTGCCTTTGACAGAAATTCCAGTGAAATGACGTTTAAAAGCCAACGTCAGTAAAAAGCCTTTGGAGAATCACTCTGTGAATGTCTTTGAAAACACTTCTTAAGAAGGAAAGCATACGTCTTTCATCTGAGTGAAAACTGCATTCTATTCAGTTTTTAGTACTGTGTTGTATGGTAGGCGATTCACTTGTAGGGAAGCGTTTGTTCGCATTCTGTATACTCAAGTCTTTAACAGCAAATCTCGTGTCTTGAGTTTGACAGAAATTCCAGTGAAATCACGTTTAAAAGCCAACGTCAGTAAAAAGCCTTTGAAGAATCACTCTGTGAATGTCTTTGAGAACACTTCTTAAGAAGGAAAGCATACGTCTTTCATCTGAGTGAAAACTGCATTCTATTCAGTTTTTAGTACTGTGTTGTATGGTAGGCGATTCACTTGTAGGGAAGCGTTTCTTCGCATTCTGTATACTCAAGTCTTTAACAGCAAATCTCACGTCTTGAGTTTGACAGAAATTCCAGTGAAATCACGTTTAAAAGCCAACGCCAGTAAAAAGGCTTTGTAGAATCACTCTGTGAATGTCTTTGAAAACACTTCTTAAGAAGGAAAGCATACGTCTTTCATCTGAGAGAAAACTGCATTCTATTCATTTTTTAGTACTGTGTTGAATGGTTAGGCGATTCACTTGTAGGGAAGCGTTTGTTCGCATTCTGTATACTCAAGTCTTTAACAGCAAATCTCGCGTCTTGCTTTTGACAGAAATTCCAGTGAAATCACGTTTAAAAGCCAGCGTCAGTAAAAAGGCTTTGTAGAATCACTCTGTGAATGTCTTTGAAAACACTTCTTAAGAAGGAAAGCATACGTCTTTCATGTGAGTGAAAACTGCATTCTATTCAGTTTTTAGTACTGTGTTGAATGGTTAGGCGATTCACTTGTAGGGAAGCGTTTGTTCGCATTCTGTATACTCAATTCTTTAACAGCGAATCTCGAGTCTTGCCTTTGACAGAAATTCCAGTGAAATGACGTTTAAAAGCCAACGTCAGTAAAAAGCCTTTGTAGAATCACTCTGTGAATGTCTTTGAAAACACTTCTTAAGAAGGAAAGCATACGTCTTTCATCTGAGTGAAAACTGCATTCTATTCAGTTTTTAGTACTGTGTTGTATGGTAGGCGATTCACTTGTAGGGAAGCGTTTGTTCGCATTCTGTATACTCAAGTCTTTAACAGCAAATCTCGTGTCTTGAGTTTGACAGAAATTCCAGTGAAATCACGTTTAAAAGCCAACGTCAGTAAAAAGCCTTTGAAGAATCACTCTGTGAATGTCTTTGAGAACACTTCTTAAGAAGGAAAGCATACGTCTTTCATCTGAGTGAAAACTGCATTCTATTCAGTTTTTAGTACTATGTTGAGTGGTTAGGCGATTCACTTGTAGGGAAGCATTTGTTCGCATTCTGTATACTCAAGTCTTTAACAGCAAATCTCGCGTCTTGCGTTTGACAGAAATTCCAGTGAAATCACGTTTAAAAGCCAGCGTCAGTAAAAAGGCTTTGTAGAATCACTCTGTGAATGTCTTTGAAAACACTTCTTAAGAAGGAAAGCATACGTCTTTCATGTGAGTGAAAACTGCATTCTATTCAGTTTTTAGTACTGTGTTGAATGGTTAGGCGATTCACTTGTAGGGAAGCGTTTGTTTGCATTCTGTATACTCAATTCTTTAACAGCGAATCTCGAGTCTTGCCTTTGACAGAAATTCCAGTGAAATGACGTTTAAAAGCCAACGTCAGTAAAAAGCCTTTGTAGAATCACTCTGTGAATGTCTTTGAAAACACTTCTTAAGAAGGAAAGCATATGTCTTTCATCTGAGTGAAAACTGCATTCTATTCAGTTTTTAGTACTGTGTTGTATGGTAGGCGATTCACTTGTAGGGAAGCGTTTGTTCGCATTCTGTATACTCAAGTCTTTAACAGCAAATCTCACGTCTTGAGTTTGACAGAAATTCCAGTGAAATCACGTTTAAAAGCCAACGTCAGTAAAAAGCCTTTGTAGAATCACTCTGTGAATGTCTTTGAGAACACTTCTTAAGAAGGAAAGCATACGTCTTTCATCTGAGTGAAAACTGCATTCTATTCAGTTTTTAGTACTGTGTTGAATGGTTAGGCGATTCACTTGTAGGGAAGCATTTGTTCGCATTCTGTATACTCAAGTCTTTAACAGCAAATCTCGCGTCTTGCGTTTGACAGAAATTCCAGTGAAATCACGTTTAAAAGCCAGCGTCAGTAAAAAGGCTTTGTAGAATCACTCTGTGAATGTCTTTGAAAACACTTCTTAAGAAGGAAAGCATACGTCTTTCATGTGAGTGAAAACTGCATTCTATTCAGTTTTTAGTACTGTGTTGAATGGTTAGGCGATTCACTTGTAGGGAAGCGTTTGTTCGCATTCTGTATACTCAATTCTTTAACAGCGAATCTCGAGTCTTGCCTTTGACAGAAATTCCAGTGAAATGACGTTTAAAAGCCAATGCCAGTAAAAAGGCTTTGTAGAATCACTCTGTGAATGTCTTTGAAAACACTTCTTAAGAAGGAAAGCATACGTCTTTCATCTGAGTGAAAACTGAATTCTATTCAGTTTTTAGTACTGTGTTGAATGGTTAGGCGATTCACTTGTAGGGAAGCATTTGTTCGCATTCTGTATACTCAATTCTTTAACAGCAAATCTCGTGTCTTGCGATTGACAGAAATTCCAGTGAAATCACGTTTAAAAGCCAACGTCAGTAAAAAGGCTTTGTAGAATCACTCTGTGAATGTCTTTGAAAACACTTCTTAAGACGGAAAGCATACGTCTTTCATCTGAGTGAAAACTGCATTCTATTCAGTTTTTAGTACTGTGTTGAGTGGTTAGGCGATTCACTTGTAGGGATGCGTTTGTTCGCATTCTGTATACTCAATTCTTTAACAGCAAATCTCGCATCTTGCATTTCACAGAAATTCCAGTGAAATCACGTTTAAAAGCCAACGCCAGTAAAAAGGCTTTGTAGAATCACTCTGTGAATGTCTTTGAAAACACTTCTTAAGAAGGAAAGCATACGTCTTTCATCTGAGAGAAAACTGCATTCTATTCATTTTTTAGTACTGTGTTGAATGGTTAGGCGATTCACTTGTAGGGAAGCGTTTGTTCGCATTCTGTATACTCAATTCTTTAACAGCAAATCTCGCGTCTTGCTTTTGACAGAAATTCCAGTGAAATCACGTTTAAAAGCCAACGCCAGTATAAAGGCTTTGTAGAATCACTCTGTGAATGTCTTTGAAAACACTTCTTAAGAAGGAAAGCATACGTCTTTCATGTGAGTGAAAACTGCATTCTATTCAGTTTTTAGTACTGTGTTGAGTGGTTAGGCGATTCACTTGTAGGGATGCGTTTGTTCGCATTCTGTATACTCAATTCTTTAACAGCAAATCTCGCATCTTGCATTTGACAGAAATTCCAGTGAAATCACGTTTAAAGGCCAACGCCAGTAAAAAGGCTTTGTAGAATCACTCTGTGAATGTCTTTGAAAACACTTCTTAAGAAGGAAAGCATACGTCTTTCATCTGAGAGAAAACTGCATTCTATTCATTTTTTAGTACTGTGTTGAATGGTTAGGCGACTCACTTGTAGGGAAGCGTTTGTTCGCATTCTGTATACTCAAGTCTTTAACAGCAAATCTCGCGTCTTGCTTTTGACAGAAATTCCAGTGAAATCACGTTTAAAAGCCAGCGTCAGTAAAAAGGCTTTGTAGAATCACTCTGTGAATGTCTTTGAAAACACTTCTTAAGAAGGAAAGCATACGTCTTTCATGTGAGTGAAAACTGCATTCTATTCAGTTTTTAGTACTGTGTTGAATGGTTAGGCGATTCACTTGTAGGGAAGCGTTTGTTCGCATTCTGTATACTCAATTCTTTAACAGCGAATCTCGAGTCTTGCCTTTGACAGAAATTCCAGTGAAATGACGTTTAAAAGCCAACGTCAGTAAAAAGCCTTTGTAGAATCACTCTGTGAATGTCTTTGAAAACACTTCTTAAGAAGGAAAGCATACGTCTTTCATCTGAGTGAAAACTGTATTCTATTCAGTTTTTAGTACTGTGTTGTATGGTAGGCAATTCACTTGTAGGGAAGCGTTTGTTCGCATTCTGTATACTCAAGTCTTTAACAGCAAATCTCGTGTCTTGAGTTTGACAGAAATTCCAGTGAAATCACGTTTAAAAGCCAACGTCAGTAAAAAGCCTTTGTAGAATCACTCTGTGAATGTCTTTGAGAACACTTCTTAAGAAGGAAAGCATACGTCTTTCATCTGAGTGAAAACTGCATTCTATTCAGTTTTTAGTACTGTGTTGAATGGTTAGGCGATTCACTTGTAGGGAAGCATTTGTTCGCATTCTGTTTACTCAAGTCTTTAACAGCAAATCTCGCGTCTTGCTTTTGACAGAAATTCCAGTGAAATCACGTTTAAAAGCCAGCGTCAGTAAAAAGGCTTTGTAGAAACACTCTGTGAATGTCTTTGAAAACACTTCTTAAGAAGGAAAGCATACGTCTTTCATGTGAGTGAAAACTGCATTCTATTCAGTTTTTAGTACTGTGTTGAATGGTTAGGCGATTCACTTGTAGGGAAGCGTTTGTTCGCATTCTGTATACTCAATTCTTTAACAGCGAATCTCGAGTCTTGCCTTTGACAGAAATTCCAGTGAAATGACGTTTAAAAGCCAACGTCAGTAAAAAGCCTTTGTAGAATCACTCTGTGAATGTCTTTGAAAACACTTCTTAAGAAGGAAAGCATACGTCTTTCATCTGAGTGAAAACTGCTTTCTATTCAGTTTTTAGTACTGTGTTGTATGGTAGGCGATTCACTTGTAGGGAAGCGTTTGTTCGCATTCTGTATACTCAAGTCTTTAACAGCAAATCTCACGTCTTGCGTTTGACAGAAATTCCAGTGAAATCACGTTTAAAAGCCAACGTCAGTAAAAAGGCTTTGTAGAATCACTCTGTGAATGTCTTTGAAAACACTTCTTAAGAAGGAAAGCATACGTCTTTCATGTGAGTGAAAACTGCATTCTATTCAGTTTTTAGTACTGTGTTGAGTGGTTAGGCGATTCACTTGTAGGGATGCGTTTGTTCGCATTCTGTATACTCAATTCTTTAACAGCAAATCTCGCATCTTGCATTTGACAGAAATTCCAGTGAAATCACGTTTAAAAGCCAACGCCAGTAAAAAGGCTTTGTAGAATCACTCTGTGAATGTCTTTGAAAACACTTCTTAAGAAGGAAAGCATACGTCTTTCATCTGAGAGAAAACTGCATTCTATTCATTTTTTAGTACTGTGTTGAATGGTTAGGCGATTCACTTGTAGGGAAGCGTTTGTTCGCATTCTGTATACTCAATTCTTTAACAGCAAATCTCGCATCTTGCATTTGACAGAAATTCCAGTGAAATCACGTTTAAAAGCCAACGCCAGTAAAAAGGCTTTGTAGAATCACTCTGTGAATGTCTTTGAAAACACTTCTTAAGAAGGAAAGCATACGTCTTTCATCTGAGAGAAAACTGCATTCTATTCATTTTTTAGTACTGTGTTGAATGGTTAGGCGATTCACTTGTAGGGAAGCGTTTGTTCGCATTCTGTATACTCAAGTCTTTAACAGCAAATCTCGCATCTTGCTTTTGACAGAAATTCCAGTGAAATCACGTTTAAAAGCCAGCGTCAGTAAAAAGGCTTTGTAGAATCACTCTGTGAATGTCTTTGAAAACACTTCTTAAGAAGGAAAGCATACGTCTTTCATGTGAGTGAAAACTGCATTCTATTCAGTTTTTAGTACTGTGTTGAATGGTTAGGCGATTCACTTGTAGGGAAGCGTTTGTTCGCATTCTGTATACTCAATTCTTTAACAGCGAATCTCGAGTCTTGCCTTTGACAGAAATTCCAGTGAAATGACGTTTAAAAGCCAACGTCAGTAAAAAGCCTTTGTAGAATCACTCTGTGAATGTCTTTGAGAACACTTCTTAAGAAGGAAAGCATACGTCTTTCATCTGAGTGAAAATTGCATTCTATTCAGTTTTTAGTACTGTGTTGAATGGTTAGGCAATTCACTTGTAGGGATGCATTTGTTCGCATTCTGTATACTCAATTCTTTAACAGCAAATCTCGCATCTTGCATTTGACAGAAATTCCAGTGAAATCACGTTTAAAAGCCAACGCCAGTAAAAAGGCTTTGTAGAATCACTCTGTGAATGTCTTTGAAAACACTTCTTAAGACGGAAAGCATACGTCTTTCATCTGAGAGAAAACTGCATTCTATTCATTTTTTAGTACTGTGTTGAATGGTTAGGCGATTCACTTGTAGGGAAGCATTTGTTCGCATTCTGTATACTCAAGTCTTTAACAGCAAATCTCGCGTCTTGCTTTTGACAGAAATTCCAGTGAAATCACGTTTAAAAGCCAACGTCAGTAAAAAGGCTTTGTAGAATCACTCTGTGAATGTCTTTGAAAACACTTCTTAAGAAGGAAAGCATACGTCTTTCATGTGAGTGAAAACTGCATTCTATTCAGTTTTTAGTACTGTGTTGAGTGGTTAGGCGATTCACTTGTAGGGATGCGTTTGTTCGCATTCTGTATACTCAATTCTTTAACAGCAAATCTCGCATCTTGCATTTGACAGAAATTCCAGTGAAATCACGTTTAAAAGCCAACGCCAGTAAAAAGGCTTTGTAGAATCACTCTGTGAATGTCTTTGAAAACACTTCTTAAGAAGGAAAGCATACGTCTTTCATCTGAGAGAAAACTGCATTCTATTCAGTTTTTAGTACTGTGTTGAATGGTTAGGCGATTCACTTGTAGGGAAGCGTTTGTTCGCATTCTGTATACTCAAGTCTTTAACAGCAAATCTCGCGTCTTGCTTTTGACAGAAATTCCAGTGAAATCACGTTTAAAAGCCAGCGTCATTAAAAAGGCTTTGTAGAATCACTCTGTGAATGTCTTTGAAAACACTTCTTAAGAAGGAAAGCATACGTCTTTCATGTGAGTGAAAACTGCATTCTATTCAGTTTTTAGTACTGTGTTGAATGGTTAGGCGATTCACTTGTAGGGAAGCGTTTGTTCGCATTCTGTATACTCAATTCTTTAACAGCGAATCTCGAGTCTTGCCTTTGACAGAAATTCCAGTGAAATGACGTTTAAAAGCCAACGTCAGTAAAAAGCCTTTGTAGAATCACTCTGTGAATGTCTTTGAAAACACTTCTTAAGAAGGAAAGCATACGTCTTTCATCTGAGTGAAAACTGCATTCTATTCAGTTTTTAGTACTGTGTTGTATGGTAGGCAATTCACTTGTAGGGAAGCGTTTGTTCGCATTCTGTATACTCAAGTCTTTAACAGCAAATCTCGTGTCTTGAGTTTGACAGAAATTCCAGTGAAATCACGTTTAAAAGCCAACGTCAGTAAAAAGGCTTTGTAGAATCACTCTGTGAATGTCTTTGAAAACACTTCTTAAGAAGGAAAGCATACGTCTTTCATGTGAGTGAAAACTGCATTCTATTCAGTTTTTAGTACTGTGTTGAGTGGTTAGGCGATTCACTTGTAGGGATGCGTTTGTTCGCATTCTGTATACTCAATTCTTTAACAGCAAATCTCGCATCTTGCATTTGACAGAAATTCCAGTGAAATCACGTTTAAAAGCCAACGCCAGTAAAAAGGCTTTGTAGAATCACTCTGTGAATGTCTTTGAAAACACTTCTTAAGAAGGAAAGCATACGTCTTTCATCTGAGAGAAAACTGCATTCTATTCATTTTTTAGTACTGTGTTGAATGGTTAGGCGATTCACTTGTAGGGAAGCGTTTGTTCGCATTCTGTATACTCAAGTCTTTAACAGCAAATCTCGCGTCTTGCTTTTGACAGAAATTCCAGTGAAATCACGTTTAAAAGCCAGCGTCAGTAAAAAGGCTTTGTAGAATCACTCTGTGAATGTCTTTGAAAACACTTCTTAAGAAGGAAAGCATACGTCTTTCATGTGAGTGAAAACTGCATTCTATTCAGTTTTTAGTACTGTGTTGAATGGTTAGGCGATTCACTTGTAGGGAAGCGTTTGTTCGCATTCTGTATACTCAATTCTTTAACAGCGAATCTCGAGTCTTGCCTTTGACAGAAATTCCAGTGAAATGACGTTTAAAAGCCAACGTCAGTAAAAAGCCTTTGTAGAATCACTCTGTGAATGTCTTTGAAAACACTTCTTAAGAAGGAAAGCATACGTCTTTCATCTGAGTGAAAACTGTATTCTATTCAGTTTTTAGTACTGTGTTGTATGGTAGGCAATTCACTTGTAGGGAAGCGTTTGTTCGCATTCTGTATACTCAAGTCTTTAACAGGAAATCTCGTGTCTTGAGTTTGACAGAAATTCCAGTGAAATCACGTTTAAAAGCCAACATCAGTAAAAAGCCTTTGTAGAATCACTCTGTGAATGTCTTTGAGAACACTTCTTAAGAAGGAAAGCATACGTCTTTCATCTGAGTGAAAACTGCATTCTATTCAGTTTTTAGTACTGTGTTGAATGGTTAGGCGATTCACTTGTAGGGAAGCATTTGTTCGCATTCTGTATACTCAAGTCTTTAACAGCAAATCTCGCGTCTTGCTTTTGACAGAAATTCCAGTGAAATCACGTTTAAAAGCCAGCGTCAGTAAAAAGGCTTTGTAGAAACACTCTGTGAATGTCTTTGAAAACACTTCTTAAGAAGGAAAGCATACGTCTTTCATGTGAGTGAAAACTGCATTCTATTCAGTTTTTAGTACTGTGTTGAATGGTTAGGCGATTCACTTGTAGGGAAGCGTTTGTTCGCATTCTGTATACTCAATTCTTCAACAGCGAATCTCGAGTCTTGCCTTTGACAGAAATTCCAGTGAAATGACGTTTAAAAGCCAACGTCAGTAAAAAGCCTTTGTAGAATCACTCTGTGAATGTCTTTGAAAACACTTCTTAAGAAGGAAAGCATACGTCTTTCATCTGAGTGAAAACTGCTTTCTATTCAGTTTTTAGTACTGTGTTGTATGGTAGGCGATTCACATGTAGGGAAGCGTTTGTTCGCATTCTGTATACTCAAGTCTTTAACAGCAAATCTCACGTCTTGCGTTTGACAGAAATTCCAGTGAAATCACGTTTAAAAGCCAACGTCAGTAAAAAGGCTTTGTAGAATCACTCTGTGAATGTCTTTGAAAACACTTCTTAAGAAGGAAAGCATACGTCTTTCATGTGAGTGAAAACTGCATTCTATTCAGTTTTTAGTACTGTGTTGAGTGGTTAGGCGATTCACTTGTAGGGATGCGTTTGTTCGCATTCTGTATACTCAATTCTTTAACAGCAAATCTCGCATCTTGCATTTGACAGAAATTCCAGTGAAATCACGTTTAAAAGCCAACGCCAGTAAAAAGGCTTTGTAGAATCACTCTGTGAATGTCTTTGAAAACACTTCTTAAGAAGGAAAGCATACGTCTTTCATCTGAGAGAAAACTGCATTCTATTCATTTTTTAGTACTGTGTTGAATGGTTAGGCGATTCACTTGTAGGGAAGCGTTTGTTCGCATTCTGTATACTCAATTCTTTAACAGCAAATCTCGCATCTTGCATTTGACAGAAATTCCAGTGAAATCACGTTTAAAAGCCAACGCCAGTAAAAAGGCTTTGTAGAATCACTCTGTGAATGTCTTTGAAAACACTTCTTAAGAAGGAAAGCATACGTCTTTCATCTGAGAGAAAACTGCATTCTATTCATTTTTTAGTACTGTGTTGAATGGTTAGGCGATTCACTTGTAGGGAAGCGTTTGTTCGCATTCTGTATACTCAAGTCTTTAACAGCAAATCTCGCATCTTGCTTTTGACAGAAATTCCAGTGAAATCACGTTTAAAAGCCAGCGTCAGTAAAAAGGCTTTGTAGAATCACTCTGTGAATGTCTTTGAAAACACTTCTTAAGAAGGAAAGCATACGTCTTTCATGTGAGTGAAAACTGCATTCTATTCAGTTTTTAGTACTGTGTTGAATGGTTAGGCGATTCACTTGTAGGGAAGCGTTTGTTCGCATTCTGTATACTCAATTCTTTAACAGCGAATCTCGAGTCTTGCCTTTGACAGAAATTCCAGTGAAATGACGTTTAAAAGCCAACGTCAGTAAAAAGCCTTTGTAGAATCACTCTGTGAATGTCTTTGAGAACACTTCTTAAGAAGGAAAGCATACGTCTTTCATCTGAGTGAAAATTGCATTCTATTCAGTTTTTAGTACTGTGTTGAATGGTTAGGCGATTCACTTGTAGGGATGCATTTGTTCGCATTCTGTATACTCAATTCTTTAACAGCAAATCTCGCATCTTGCATTTGATAGAAATTCCAGTGAAATCACGTTTAAAAGCCAACGCCAGTAAAAAGGCTTTGTAGAATCACTCTGTGAATGTCTTTGAAAACACTTCTTAAGACGGAAAGCATACGTCTTTCATCTGAGAGAAAACTGCATTCTATTCATTTTTTAGTACTGTGTTGAATGGTTAGGCGATTCACTTGTAGGGAAGCATTTGTTCGCATTCTGTATACTCAAGTCTTTAACAGCAAATCTCGCGTCTTGCTTTTGACAGAAATTCCAGTGAAATCACGTTTAAAAGCCAACGTCAGTAAAAAGGCTTTGTAGAATCACTCTGTGAATGTCTTTGAAAACACTTCTTAAGAAGAAAGCATACGTCTTTCATGTGAGTGAAAACTGCATTCTATTCAGTTTTTAGTACTGTGTTGAGTGGTTAGGCGATTCACTTGTAGGGATGCGTTTGTTCGCATTCTGTATACTCAATTCTTTAACAGCAAATCTCGCATCTTGCATTTGACAGAAATTCCAGTGAAATCACGTTTAAAAGCCAACGCCAGTAAAAAGGCTTTGTAGAATCACTCTGTGAATGTCTTTGAAAACACTTCTTAAGAAGGAAAGCATACGTCTTTCATCTGAGAGAAAACTGCATTCTATTCAGTTTTTAGTACTGTGTTGAATGGTTAGGCGATTCACTTGTAGGGAAGCGTTTGTTCGCAATCTGTATACTCAAGTCTTTAACAGCAAATCTCGCGTCTTGCTTTTGACAGAAATTCCAGTGAAATCACGTTTAAAAGCCAGCGTCAGTAAAAAGGCTTTGTAGAATCACTCTGTGAATGTCTTTGAAAACACTTCTTAAGAAGGAAAGCATACGTCTTTCATGTGAGTGAAAACTGCATTCTATTCAGTTTTTAGTACTGTGTTGAATGGTTAGGCGATTCACTTGTAGGGAAGCGTTTGTTCGCATTCTGTATACTCAATTCTTTAACAGCGAATCTCGAGTCTTGCCTTTGACAGAAATTCCAGTGAAATGACGTTTAAAAGCCAACGTCAGTAAAAAGCCTTTGTAGAATCACTCTGTGAATGTCTTTGAAAACACTTCTTAAGAAGGAAAGCATACGTCTTTCATCTGAGTGAAAACTGCATTCTATTCAGTTTTTAGTACTGTGTTGTATGGTAGGCAATTCACTTGTAGGGAAGCGTTTGTTCGCATTCTGTATACTCAAGTCTTTAACAGCAAATCTCGTGTCTTGAGTTTGACAGAAATTCCAGTGAAATCACGTTTAAAAGCCAACGTCAGTAAAAAGCCTTTGTAGAATCACTCTGTGAATGTCTTTGAGAACACTTCTTAAGAAGGAAAGCATACGTCTTTCATCTGAGTGAAAACTGCATTCTATTCAGTTTTTAGTACTGTGTTGAATGGTTAGGCGATTCACTTGTAGGGAAGCATTTGTTTGCATTCTGTATACTCAAGTCTTTAACAGCAAATCTCGCGTCTTGCTTTTGACAGAAATTCCAGTGAAATCACGTTTAAAAGCCAGCGTCAGTAAAAAGGCTTTGTAGAAACACTCTGTGAATGTCTTTGAAAACACTTCTTAAGAAGGAAAGCATACGTCTTTCATGTGAGTGAAAACTGCATTCTATTCAGTTTTTAGTACTGTGTTGAATGGTTAGGCGATTGACTTGTAGGGAAGCTTTTGTTCGCATTCTGTATACTCAATTCTTTAACAGCGAATCTCGAGTCTTGCCTTTGACAGAAATTCCAGTGAAATGACGTTTAAAAGCCAACGTCAGTAAAAAGCCTTTGTAGAATCACTCTGTGAATGTCTTTGAAAACACTTCTTAAGAAGGAAAGCATACGTCTTTCATCTGAGTGAAAACTGCTTTCTATTCAGTTTTTAGTACTGTGTTGTATGGTAGGCGATTCACTTGTAGGGAAGCGTTTGTTCGCATTCTGTATACTCAAGTCTTTAACAGCAAATCTCACGTCTTGAGTTTGACAGAAATTCCAGTGAAATCACGTTTAAAAGCCAACGTCAGTAAAAAGCCTTTGTAGAATCACTCTGTGAATGTCTTTGAGAACACTTCTTAAGAAGGAAAGCATACGTCTTTCATCTGAGTGAAAATTGCATTCTATTCAGTTTTTAGTACTGTGTTGAATGGTTAGGCGATTCACTTGTAGGGATGCATTTGTTCGCATTCTGTATACTCAATTCTTTAACAGCAAATCTCGCATCTTGCATTTGACAGAAATTCCAGTGAAATCACGTTTAAAAGCCAACGCCAGTAAAAAGGCTTTGTAGAATCACTCTGTGAATGTCTTTGAAAACACTTCTTAAGACGGAAAGCATACGTCTTTCATCTGAGAGAAAACTGCATTCTATTCATTTTTTAGTACTGTGTTGAATGGTTAGGCGATTCACTTGTAGGGAAGCATTTGTTCGCATTCTGTATACTCAAGTCTTTAACAGCAAATCTCGTGTCTTGCTTTTGACAGAAATTCCAGTGAAATCACGTTTAAAAGCCAACGTCAGTAAAAAGGCTTTGTAGAATCACTCTGTGAATGTCTTTGAAAACACTTCTTAAGAAGGAAAGCATACGTCTTTCATGTGAGTGAAAACTGCATTCTATTCAGTTTTTAGTACTGTGTTGAGTGGTTAGGCGATTCACTTGTAGGGATGCGTTTGTTTGCATTCTGTATACTCAATTCTTTAACAGCAAATCTCGCATCTTGCATTTGACAGAAATTCCAGTGAAATCACGTTTAAAAGCCAACGCCAGTAAAAAGGCTTTGTAGAATCACTCTGTGAATGTCTTTGAAAACACTTCTTAAGAAGGAAAGCATACGTCTTTCATCTGAGAGAAAACTGCATTCTATTCAGTTTTTAGTACTGTGTTGAATGGTTAGGCGATTTACTTGTAGGGAAGCGTTTGTACGCATTCTGTATACTCAAGTCTTTAACAGCAAATCTCGCGTCTTGCTTTTGACAGAAATTCCAGTGAAATCACGTTTAAAAGCCAGCGTCAGTAAAAAGGCTTTGTAGAATCACTCTGTGAATGTCTTTGAAAACACTTCTTAAGAAGGAAAGCATACGTCTTTCATGTGAGTGAAAACTGCATTCTATTCAGTTTTTAGTACTGTGTTGAATGGTTAGGCGATTCACTTGTAGGGAAGTGTTTGTTCGCATTCTGTATACTCAATTCTTTAACAGCGAATCTCGAGTCTTGCCTTTGACAGAAATTCCAGTGAAATGACGTTTAAAAGCCAACGTCAGTAAAAAGCCTTTGTAGAATCACTCTGTGAATGTCTTTGAAAACACTTCTTAAGAAGGAAAGCATACGTCTTTCATCTGAGTGAAAACTGCATTCTATTCAGTTTTTAGTACTGTGTTGTATGGTAGGCAATTCACTTGTAGGGAAGCTTTTGTTCGCATTCTGTATACGCAAGTCTTTAACAGCAAATCTCGTGTCTTGAGTTTGACAGAAATTCCAGTGAAATCACATTTAAAAGCCAACGTCAGTAAAAAGCCTTTGTAGAATCACTCTGTGAATGTCTTTGAAAACACTTCTTAAGAAGGAAAGCATACGTCTTTCATCTGAGTGAAAACTGCTTTCTATTCAGTTTTTAGTACTGTGTTGTATGGTAGGCGATTCACTTGTAGGGAAGCGTTTGTTCGCATTCTGTATACTCAAGTCTTTAACAGCAAATCTCACGTCTTGAGTTTGACAGAAATTCCAGTGAAATCACGTTTAAAAGCCAACGTCAGTAAAAAGCCTTTGTAGAATCACTCTGTGAATGTCTTTGAGAACACTTCTTAAGAAGGAAAGCATACGTCTTTCATCTGAGTGAAAATTGCATTCTATTCAGTTTTTAGTACTGTGTTGAATGGTTAGGCGATTCACTTGTAGGGATGCATTTGTTCGCATTCTGTATACTCAATTCTTTAACAGCAAATCTCGCATCTTGCATTTGACAGAAATTCCAGTGAAATCACGTTTAAAAGCCAACGCCAGTAAAAAGGCTTTGTAGAATCACTCTGTGAATGTCTTTGAAAACACTTCTTAAGACGGAAAGCATACGTCTTTCATCTGAGAGAAAACTGCATTCTATTCATTTTTTAGTACTGTGTTGAATGGTTAGGCGATTCACTTGTAGGGAAGCATTTGTTCGCATTCTGTATACTCAAGTCTTTAACAGCAAATCTCGTGTCTTGCTTTTGACAGAAATTCCAGTGAAATCACGTTTAAAAGCCAACGTCAGTAAAAAGGCTTTGTAGAATCACTCTGTGAATGTCTTTGAAAACACTTCTTAAGAAGGAAAGCATACGTCTTTCATGTGAGTGAAAACTGCATTCTATTCAGTTTTTAGTACTGTGTTGAGTGGTTAGGCGATTCACTTGTAGGGATGCGTTTGTTCGCATTCTGTATACTCAATTCTTTAACAGCAAATCTCGCATCTTGCATTTGACAGAAATTCCAGTGAAATCACGTTTAAAAGCCAACGCCAGTAAAAAGGCTTTGTAGAATCACTCTGTGAATGTCTTTGAAAACACTTCTTAAGAAGGAAAGCATACGTCTTTCATCTGAGAGAAAACTGCATTCTATTCAGTTTTTAGTACTGTGTTGAATGGTTAGGCGATTTACTTGTAGGGAAGCGTTTGTACGCATTCTGTATACTCAAGTCTTTAACAGCAAATCTCGCGTCTTGCTTTTGACAGAAATTCCAGTGAAATCACGTTTAAAAGCCAGCGTCAGTAAAAAGGCTTTGTAGAATCACTCTGTGAATGTCTTTGAAAACACTTCTTAAGAAGGAAAGCATACGTCTTTCATGTGAGTGAAAACTGCATTCTATTCAGTTTTTAGTACTGTGTTGAATGGTTAGGCGATTCACTTGTAGGGAAGTGTTTGTTCGCATTCTGTATACTCAATTCTTTAACAGCGAATCTCGAGTCTTGCCTTTGACAGAAATTCCAGTGAAATGACGTTTAAAAGCCAACGTCAGTAAAAAGCCTTTGTAGAATCACTCTGTGAATGTCTTTGAAAACACTTCTTAAGAAGGAAAGCATACGTCTTTCATCTGAGTGAAAACTGCATTCTATTCAGTTTTTAGTACTGTGTTGTATGGTAGGCAATTCACTTGTAGGGAAGCTTTTGTTCGCATTCTGTATACTCAAGTCTTTAACAGCAAATCTCGTGTCTTGAGTTTGACAGAAATTCCAGTGAAATCACATTTAAAAGCCAACGTCAGTAAAAAGCCTTTGAAGAATCACTCTGTGAATGTCTTTGAGAACACTTCTTAAGAAGGAAAGCATACGTCTTTCATGTGAGTGAAAACTGCATTCTATTCAGTTTTTAGTACTGTGTTGTATGGTAGGCGATTCACTTGTAGGGAAGCGTTTGTTCGCATTCTGTATACTCAAGTCTTTAACAGCAAATCTCACGTCTTGAGTTTGACAGAAATTCCAGTGAAATCACGTTTAAAAGCCAACGTCAGTAAAAAGCCTTTGTAGAATCACTCTGTGAATGTCTTTGAGAACACTTCTTAAGAAGGAAAGCATACGTCTTTCATGTGAGTGAAAACTGCATTCTATTCAGTTTTTAGTACTGTGTTGAGTGGTTAGGCGATTCACTTGTAGGGATGCGTTTGTTCGCATTCTGTATACTCAATTCTTTAACAGCAAATCTCGCATCTTGCATTTGACAGAAATTCCAGTGAAATCACGTTTAAAAGCCAACGCCAGTAAAAAGGCTTTGTAGAATCACTCTGTGAATGTCTTTGAAAACACTTCTTAAGAAGGAAAGCATAGGTCTTTCATCTGAGAGAAAACTGCATTCTATTCATTTTTTAGTACTGTGTTGAATAGTTAGGCGATTCACTTATAGGGAAGCGTTTGTTCGCATTCTGTATACTCAAGTCTTTAACAGCAAATCTCGCGTCTTGCTTTTGACAGAAATTCCAGTGAAATCACGTTTAAAAGCCAAAGTCAGTAAAAAGGCTTTGTAGAATCACTCTGTGAATGTCTTTGAAAACACTTCTTAAGAAGGAAAGCATACGTCTTTCATGTGAGTGAAAACTGCATTCTATTCAGTTTTTAGTACTGTGTTGAGTGGTTAGGCGATTCACTTGTAGGGATGCGTTTGTTCGCATTCTGTATACTCAATTCTTTAACAGCAAATCTCGCATCTTGCATTTGACAGAAATTCCAGTGAAATCACGTTTAAAAGCCAACGCCAGTAAAATGGCTTTGTAGAATCACTCTGTGAATGTCTTTGAAAACACTTCTTAAGAAGGAAAGCATACGTCTTTCATCTGAGAGAAAACTGCATTCTATTCATTTTTTAGTACTGTGTTGAATGGTTAGGCGATTCACTTGTAGGGAAGCGTTTGTTCGCATTCTGTATACTCAAGTCTTTAACAGCAAATCTCGCGTCTTGCTTTTGACAGAAATTCCAGTGAAATCACGTTTAAAAGCCAGCGTCAGTAAAAAGGCTTTGTAGAATCACTCTGTGAATGTCTTTGAAAACACTTCTTAAGAAGGAAAGCATACGTCTTTCATGTGAGTGAAAACTGCATTCTATTCAGTTTTTAGTACTGTGTTGAATGGTTAGGCGATTCACTTGTAGGGAAGCGTTTGTTCGCATTCTGTATACTCAATTCTTTAACAGCGAATCTCGAGTCTTGCCTTTGACAGAAATTCCAGTGAAATGACGTTTAAAAGCCAACGTCAGTAAAAAGCCTTTGTAGAATCACTCTGTGAATGTCTTTGAAAACACTTCTTAAGAAGGAAAGCATACGTCTTTCATCTGAGTGAAAACTGCATTCTATTCAGTTTTTAGTACTGTGTTGTATGGTAGGCAATTCACTTGTAGGGAAGCGTTTGTTCGCATTCTGTATACTCAAGTCTTTAACAGCAAATCTCGTGTCTTGAGTTTGACAGAAATTCCAGTGAAATCACATTTAAAAGCCAACGTCAGTAAAAAGCCTTTGAAGAATCACTCTGTGAATGTCTTTGAGAACACTTCTTAAGAAGGAAAGCATACGTCTTTCATCTGAGTGAAAACTGCATTCTATTCAGTTTTTAGTACTGTGTTGTATGGTAGGCGATTCACTTGTAGGGAAGCGTTTGTTCGCATTCTGTATACTCAAGTCTTTAACAGCAAATCTCACGTCTTGAGTTTGACAGAAATTCCAGTGAAATCACGTTTAAAAGCCAACGCCAGTAAAAAGCCTTTGTAGAATCACTCTGTGAATGTCTTTGAGAACACTTCTTAAGAAGGAAAGCATACATCTTTCATCTGAGTGAAAACTGCATTCTATTCAGTTTTTAGTACTGTGTTGAATGGTTAGGCGATTCACTTGTAGGGAAGCATTTGTTCGCATTCTGTATACTCAAGTCTTTAACAGCAAATCTCGTGTCTTGCGTTTGACAGAAATTCCAGTGAAATCACGTTTAAAAGCCAGCGTCAGTAAAAAGGCTTTGTAGAATCACTCTGTGAATGTCTTTGAAAACACTTCTTAAGAAGGAAAGCATACGTCTTTCATGTGAGTGAAAACTGCATTCTATTCAGTTTTTAGTACTGTGTTGAATGGTTAGGCGATTCACTTGTAGGGAAGCGTTTGTTCGCATTCTGTATACTCAATTCTTTAACAGCGAATCTCGAGTCTTGCCTTTGACAGAAATTCCAGTGAAATGACGTTTAAAAGCCAACGTCAGTAAAAAGCCTTTGTAGAATCACTCTGTGAATGTCTTTGAAAACACTTCTTAAGAAGGAAAGCATACGTCTTTCATCTGAGTGAAAACTGCATTCTATTCAGTTTTTAGTACTGTGTTGTATGGTAGGCAATTCACTTGTAGGGAAGCGTTTGTTCGCATTCTGTATACTCAAGTCTTTAACAGCAAATCTCACGTCTTGAGTTTGACAGAAATTCCAGTGAAATCACGTTTAAAAGCCAACGCCAGTAAAAAGCCTTTGTAGAATCACTCTGTGAATGTCTTTGAGAACACTTCTTAAGAAGGAAAGCATACATCTTTCATCTGAGTGAAAACTGCATTCTATTCAGTTTTTAGTACTGTGTTGAATGGTTAGGCGATTCACTTGTAGGGAAGCATTTGTTCGCATTCTGTATACTCAAGTCTTTAACAGCAAATCTCGTGTCTTGCGTTTGACAGAAATTCCAGTGAAATCACGTTTAAAAGCCAGCGTCAGTAAAAAGGCTTTGTACAATCACTCTGTGAATGTCTTTGAAAACACTTCTTAAGAAGGAAAGCATACGTCTTTCATGTGAGTGAAAACTGCATTCTATTCAGTTTTTAGTACTGTGTTGAATGGTTAGGCGATTCACTTGTAGGGAAGCGTTTGTTCGCATTCTGTATACTCAATTCTTTAACAGCGAATCTCGAGTCTTGCCTTTGACAGAAATTCCAGTGAAATGACGTTTAAAAGCCAACGTCAGTAAAAAGCCTTTGTAGAATCACTCTGTGAATGTCTTTGAAAACACTTCTTAAGAAGGAAAGCATACGTCTTTCATCTGAGTGAAAACTGCATTCTATTCAGTTTTTAGTACTGTGTTGTATGGTAGGCAATTCACTTGTAGGGAAGCGTTTGTCCGCATTCTGTATACTCAAGTCTTTAACAGCAAATCTCGTGTCTTGAGTTTGACAGAAATTCCAGTGAAATCACATTTAAAAGCCAACGTCAGTAAAAAGCCTTTGAAGAATCACTCTGTGAATGTCTTTGAGAACACTTCTTAAGAAGGAAAGCATACGTCTTTCATCTGAGTGAAAACTGCATTCTATTCAGTTTTTAGTACTGTGTTGTATGGTAGGCGATTCACTTGTAGGGAAGCGTTTGTTCGCATTCTGTATACTCAAGTCTTTAACAGCAAATCTCATGTCTTGAGTTTGACAGAAATTCCAGTGAAATCAAGTTTAAAAGCCAACGCCAGTAAAAAGCCTTTGTAGAATCACTCTGTGAATGTCTTTGAGAACACTTCTTAAGAAGGAAAGCATACGTCTTTCATCTGAGTGAAAACTGCATTCTATTCAGTTTTTAGTACTGTGTTGAATGGTTAGGCGATTCACTTGTAGGGAAGCATTTGTTCGCATTCTGTATACTCAAGTCTTTAACAGCAAATCTCGTGTCTTGCTTTTGACAGAAATTCCAGTGAAATCACGTTTAAAAGCCAGCGTCAGTAAAAAGGCTTTGTAGAATCACTCTGTGAATGTCTTTGAAAACACTTCTTAAGAAGGAAAGCATACGTCTTTCATGTGAGTGAAAACTGCATTCTATTCAGTTTTTAGTACTGTGTTGAATGGTTAGGCGATTCACTTGTAGGGAAGCGTTTGTTGGCATTCTGTATACTCAATTCTTTAACAGCGAATCTCGAGTCTTGCCTTTGACAGAAATTCCAGTGAAATGACGTTTAAAAGCCAATGTCAGTAAAAAGCCTTTGTAGAATCACTCTGTGAATGTCTTTGAAAACACTTCTTAAAAAGGAAAGCATACGTCTTTCATCTGAGTGTAAACTGCTTTCTATTCAGTTTTTAGTACTGTGTTGTATGGTAGGCGATTCACTTGTAGGGAAGCGTTTGTTCGCATTCTGTATACTCAAGTCTTTAACAGCAAATCTCACGTCTTGAGTTTGACAGAAATTCCAGTGAAATCACGTTTAAAAGCCAACGTCAGTAAAAAGCCTTTGTAGAATCACTCTGTGAATGTCTTTGAGAACACTTCTTAAGAAGGAAAGCATACGTCTTTCATCTGAGTGAAAACTGCATTCTATTCAGTTTTTAGTACAGTGTTGAAAGGTTAGGCGATTCACTTGTAGGGAAGCATTTGTTCGCATTCTGTATGCTCAAGTCTTTAACAGCAAATCTCGCGTCTTGCGTTTGACAGAAATTCCAGTGAAATCACGTTTAAAAGCCAGCGTCAGTAAAAAGGCTTTGTAGAATCACTCTGTGAATGTCTTTGAAAACACTTCTTAAGAAGGAAAGCATACGTCTTTCATGTGAGTGAAAACTGCATTCTATTCAGTTTTTAGTACTGTGTTGAATGGTTAGGCGATTCACTTGTAGGGAAGCGTTTGTTCGCATTCTGTATACTCAATTCTTTAACAGCGAATCTCGAGTCTTGCCTTTGACAGAAATTCCAGTGAAATCACGTTTAAAAGCCAACGTCAGTAAAAAGCCTTTGAAGAATCACTCTGTGAATGTCTTTGAGAACACTTCTTAAGAAGGAAAGCATACGTCTTTCATCTGAGTGAAAACTGCATTCTATTCAGTTTTTAGTACTGTGTTGTATGGTAGGCGATTCACTTGTAGGGAAGCGTTTGTTCGCATTCTGTATAATCAAGTCTTTAACAGCAAATCTCACGTCTTGAGTTTGACAGAAATTCCAGTGAAATCACGTTTAAAAGCCAACGCCAGTAAAAAGCCTTTGTAGAATCACTCTGTGAATGTCTTTGAGAACACTTTTTAAGAAGGAAAGCATACGTCTTTCATGTGAGTGAAAACTGCATTCTATTCAGTTTTTAGTACTGTGTTGAATGGTTAGGCGATTCACTTGTAGGGAAGCGTTTGTTCGCATTCTGTATACTCAATTCTTTAACAGCGAATCTCGAGTCTTGCCTTTGACAGAAATTCCAGTGAAATGACGTTTAAAAGCCAACGTCAGTAAAAAGCCTTTGTAGAATCACTCTGTGAATGTCTTTGAAAACACTTCTTAAGAAGGAAAGCATACGTCTTTCATCTGAGTGAAAACTGCTTTCTATTCAGTTTTTAGTACTGTGTTGTATGGTAGGCGATTCACTTGTAGGGAAGCGTTTGTTCGCATTCTGTATACTCAAGTCTTTAACAGCAAATCTCACGTCTTGAGTTTGACAGAAATTCCAGTGAAATCACGTTTAAAAGCCAACGTCAGTAAAAAGCCTTTGTAGAATCACTCTGTGAATGTCTTTGAGAACACTTCTTAAGAAGGAAAGCATACGTCTTTCATCTGAGTGAAAATTGCATTCTATTCAGTTTTTAGTACTGTGTTGAATGGTTAGGCGATTCACTTGTAGGGATGCATTTGTTCGCATTCTGTATACTCAATTCTTTAACAGCAAATCTCGCATCTTGCATTTGACAGAAATTCCAGTGAAATCACGTTTAAAAGCCAACGCCAGTAAAAAGGCTTTGTAGAATCACTCTGTGAATGTCTTTGAAAACACTTCTTAAGAAGGAAAGCATACGTCTTTCATCTGAGAGAAAACTGCATTCTATTCATTTTTTAGTACTGTGTTGAATGGTTAGGCGATTCACTTGTAGGGAAGCATTTGTTCGCATTCTGTATACTCAAGTCTTTAACAGCAAATCTCGCGTCTTGCTTTTGACAGAAATTCCAGTGAAATCACGTTTAAAAGCCAACGTCAGTAAAAAGCCTTTGTAGAATCACTCTGTGAATGTCTTTGAAAACACTTCTTAAGAAGGAAAGCATACATCTTTCATGTGAGTGAAAACTGCATTCTATTCAGTTTTTAGTACTGTGTTGAGTGGTTAGGCGATTCACTTGTAGGGATGCGTTTGTTCGCATTCTGTATACTCAAGTCTTTAACAGCAAATCTCGCATCTTGCATTTGACAGAAATTCCAGTGAAATCACGTTTAAAAGCCAACGCCAGTAAAAAGGCTTTGTAGAATCACTCTGTGAATGTCTTTGAAAACACTTCTTAAGAAGGAAAGCATACGTCTTTCATCTGAGAGAAAACTGCATTCTATTCATTTTTTAGTACTGTGTTGAATGGTTAGGCGATTCACTTGTAGGGAAGCGTTTGTTCGCATTCTGTATACTCAAGTCTTTAACAGCAAATCTCGCGTCTTGCTTTTGACAGATATTCCAGTGAAATCACGTTTAAAAGCCAGTGTCAGTAAAAAGGCTTTGTAGAATCACTCTGTGAATGTCTTTGAAAACACTTCTTAAGAAGGAAAGCATACGTCTTTCATGTGAGTGAAAACTGCATTCTATTCAGTTTTTAGTACTGTGTTGAATGGTTAGGCGATTCACTTGTAGGGAAGCGTTTGTTGGCATTCTGTATACTCAATTCTTTAACAGCGAATCTCGAGTCTTGCCTTTGACAGAAATTCCAGTGAAATGACGTTTAAAAGCCAACGTCAGTAAAAAGCCTTTGTAGAATCACTCTGTGAATGTCTTTGAAAACACTTCTTAAGAAGGAAAGCATACGTCTTTCATCTGAGTGTAAACTGCTTTCTATTCAGTTTTTAGTACTGTGTTGTATGGTAGGCGATTCACTTGTAGGGAAGCGTTTGTTCGCATTCTGTATACTCAAGTCTTTAACAGCAAATCTCACGTCTTGAGTTTGACAGAAATTCCAGTGAAATCACGTTTAAAAGCCAACGTCAGTAAAAAGCCTTTGTAGAATCACACTGTGAATGTCTTTGAGAACACTTCTTAAGAAGGAAAGCATACGTCTTTCATCTGAGTGAAAACTGCATTCTATTCAGTTTTTAGTACTGTGTTGAATGGTTAGGCGATTCACTTGTAGGGAAGCGTTTGTTGGCATTCTGTATACTCAATTCTTTAACAGCGAATCTCGAGTCTTGCCTTTGACAGAAATTCCAGTGAAATGACGTTTAAAAGCCAACGTCAGTAAAAAGCCTTTGTAGAATCACTCTGTGAATGTCTTTGAAAACACTTCTTAAGAAGGAAAGCATACGTCTTTCATCTGAGTGTAAACTGCTTTCTATTCAGTTTTTAGTACTGTGTTGTATGGTAGGCGATTCACTTGTAGGGAAGCGTTTGTTCGCATTCTGTATACTCAAGTCTTTAACAGCAAATCTCACGTCTTGAGTTTGACAGAAATTCCAGTGAAATCACGTTTAAAAGCCAACGCCAGTAAAAAGCCTTTGTAGAATCACTCTGTGAATGTCTTTGAGAACACTTTTTAAGAAGGAAAGCATACGTCTTTCATGTGAGTGAAAACTGCATTCTATTCAGTTTTTAGTACTGTGTTGAATGGTTAGGCGATTCACTTGTAGGGAAGCGTTTGTTCGCATTCTGTATACTCAATTCTTTAACAGCGAATCTCGAGTCTTGCCTTAGACAGAAATTCCAGTGAAATGACGTTTAAAAGCCAACGTCAGTAAAAAGCCTTTGTAGAATCACTCTGTGAATGTCTTTGAAAACACTTCTTAAGAAGGAAAGCATACGTCTTTCATCTGAGTGAAAACTGCTTTCTATTCAGTTTTTAGTACTGTGTTGTATGGTAGGCGATTCACTTGTAGGGAAGCGTTTGTTCGCATTCTGTATACTCAAGTCTTTAACAGCAAATCTCACGTCTTGAGTTTGACAGAAATTCCAGTGAAATCACGTTTAAAAGCCAACGTCAGTAAAAAGCCTTTGTAGAATCACTCTGTGAATGTCTTTGAGAACACTTCTTAAGAAGGAAAGCATACGTCTTTCATCTGAGTGAAAATTGCATTCTATTCAGTTTTTAGTACTGTGTTGAATGGTTAGGCGATTCACTTGTAGGGATGCATTTGTTCGCATTCTGTATACTCAATTCTTTAACAGCAAATCTCGCATCTTGCAGTTGACAGAAATTCCAGTGAAATCACGTTTAAAAGCCAACGCCAGTAAAAAGGCTTTGTAGAATCACTCTGTGAATGTCTTTGAAAACACTTCTTAAGAAGGAAAGCATACGTCTTTCATCTGAGAGAAAACTGCATTCTATTCATTTTTTAGTACTGTGTTGAATGGTTAGGCGATTCACTTGTAGGGAAGCATTTGTTCGCATTCTGTATACTCAAGTCTTTAACAGCAAATCTCGCGTCTTGCTTTTGACAGAAATTCCAGTGAAATCACGTTTAAAAGCCAACGTCAGTAAAAAGGCTTTGTAGAATCACTCTGTGAATGTCTTTGAAAACACTTCTTAAGAAGGAAAGCATACGTCTTTCATGTGAGTGAAAACTGCATTCTATTCAGTTTTTAGTACTGTGTTGAGTGGTTAGACCATTCACTTGTAGGGATGCGTTTGTTCGCATTCTGTATACTCAATTCTTTAACAGCAAATCTCGCATCTTGCATTTGACAGAAATTCCAGTGAAATCACGTTTAAAAGCCAACGCCAGTAAAAAGGCTTTGTAGAATCACTCTGTGAATGTCTTTGAGAACACTTCTTAACGAGGAAAGCATACGTCTTTCAGCTGAGTGAAAACTGCATTCTATTCAGTTTTTAGTACTGTGTTGTATGGTAGGCGATTCACTTGTAGGGAAGCGTTTGTTCGCATTCTGTATACTCAAGTCTTTAACAGCAAATCTCACGTCTTGAGTTTGACAGAAATTCCAGTGAAATCACGTTTAAAAGCCAACGCCAGTAAAAAGCCTTTGTAGAATCACTCTGTGAATGTCTTTGAGAACACTTCTTAAGAAGGAAAGCATACGTCTTTCATCTGAGTGAAAACTGCATTCTATTCAGTTTTTAGTACTGTGTTGTATGGTAGGCGATTCACTTGTAGGGAAGCGTTTGTTCGCATTCTGTATACTCAAGTCTTTAACAGCAAATCTCACGTCTTGAGTTTGACAGAAATTCCAGTGAAATCACGTTTAAAAGCCAACGCCAGTAAAAAGCCTTTGTAGAATCACTCTGTGAATGTCTTTGAGAACACTTCTTAAGAAGGAAAGCATACGTCTTTCATCTGAGTGAAAACTGCATTCTATTCAGTTTTTAGTACTGTGTTGAATGGTTAGGCGATTCACTTGTAGGGAAGCATTTGTTCGCATTCTGTATACTCAAGTCTTTAACAGCAAATCTCGTGTCTTGCTTTGGCAGAAATTCCAGTGAAATCACGTTTAAAAGCCAGCGTCAGTAAAAAGGCTTTGTAGAATCACTCTGTGAATGTCTTTGAAAACACTTCTTAAGAAGGAAAGCATACGTCTTTCATGTGATTGAAAACTGCATTCTATTCAGTTTTTAGTACTGTGTTGAATGGTTAGGCGATTCATTTGTAGGGAAGCGTTTGTTTGCATTCTGTATACTCAATTCTTTAACAGCGAATCTCGAGTCTTGCCTTTGACAGAAATTCCAGTGAAATGACGTTTAAAAGCCAACGTCAGTAAAAAGCCTTTGTAGAATCACTCTGTGAATGTCTTTGAAAACACTTCTTAAGAAGGAAAGCATACGTCTTTCATCTGAGTGAAAACTGCTTTCTATTCAGTTTTTAGTACTGTGTTGTATGGTAGGCGATTCACTTGTAGGGAAGCGTTTGTTCGCATTCTGTATACTCAAGTCTTTAACAGCAAATCTCACGTCTTGAGTTTGACAGAAATTCCAGTGAAATCACGTTTAAAAGCCAACGTCAGTAAAAAGCCTTTGTAGAATCACTCTGTGAATGTCTTTGAGAACACTTCTTAAGAAGGAAAGCATACGTCTTTCATCTGAGTGAAAACTGCATTCTATTCAGTTTTTAGTACTGTGTTGTATGGTAGGCGATTCACTTGTAGGGAAGCGTTTGTTCGCATTCTGTAAACTCAAGTCTTTAACAGCAAATCTCGTGTCTGGAGTTTGACAGAAATTCCAGTGAAATCACGTTTAAAAGCCAACGTCAGTAAAAAGCCTTTGAAGAATCACTCTGTGAATGTCTTTGAGAACACTTCTTAAGAAGGAAAGCATACGTCTTTCATCTGAGTGAAAACTGCATTCTATTCAGTTTTTAGTACTGTGTTGTATGGTAGGCGATTCACTTGTAGGGAAGCGTTTGTTCGCATTCTGTATACTCAAGTCTTTAACAGCAAATCTCACGTCTTGAGTTTGACAGAAATTCCAGTGAAATCACGTTTAAAAGCCAACGTCAGTAAAAAGCCTTTGTAGAATCACTCTGTGAATGTCTTTGAGAACACTTCTTAAGAAGGAAAGCATACGTCTTTCATCTGAGTGAAAATTGCATTCTATTCAGTTTTTAGTACTGTGTTGAATGGTTAGGCGATTCACTTGTAGGGATGCATTTGTTTGCATTCTGTATACTCAATTCTTTAACAGCAAATCTCGCATCTTGCATTTGACAGAAATTCCAGTGAAATCACATTTAAAAGCCAACGCCAGTAAAAAGGCTTTGTAGAATCACTCTGTGAATGTCTTTGAAAACACTTCTTAAGAAGGAAAGCATACGTCTTTCATCTGAGAGAAAACTGCATTCTATTCATTTTTTAGTACTGTGTTGAATGGTTAGGCGATTCACTTGTAGGGAAGCGTTTGTTCGCATTCTGTATACTCAAGTCTTTAACAGCAAATCTCGCGTCTTGCTTTTGACAGAAATTCCAGTGAAATCACGTTTAAAAGCCAACGTCAGTAAAAAGGCTTTGTAGAATCACTCTGTGAATGTCTTTGAAAACACTTCTTAAGAAGGAAAGCATACGTCTTTCATGTGAGTGAAAACTGCATTCTATTCAGTTTTTAGTACTGTGTTGAGTGGTTAGGCGATTCACTTGTAGGGATGCGTTTGTTCGCATTCTGTATACTCAATTCTTTAACAGCAAATCTCGCATCTTGCATTTGACAGAAATTCCAGTGAAATCACGTTTAAAAGCCAACGCCAGTAAAAAGGCTTTGTAGAATCACTCTGTGAATGTCTTTGAAAACACTTCTTAAGAAGGAAAGCATACGTCTTTCATCTGAGAGAAAACTGCATTCTATTCATTTTTTAGTACTGTGTTGAATGGTTAGGCGATTTACTTGTAGGGAAGCGTTTGTTCGCATTCTGTATACTCAAGTCTTTAACAGCAAATCTCGCGTCTTGCTTTTGACAGAAATTCCAGTGAAATCACGTTTAAAAGCCAGCGTCAGTAAAAAGGCTTTGTAGAATCACTCTGTGAATGTCTTTGAAAACACTTCTTAAGAAGGAAAGCATACGTCTTTCATGTGAGTGAAAACTGCATTCTATTCAGTTTTTAGTACTGTGTTGAATGGTTAGGCGATTCACTTGTAGGGAAGCGTTTGTTCGCATTCTGTATACTCAATTCTTTAACAGCGAAACTCGAGTCTTGCCTTTGACAGAAATTCCAGTGAAATGACGTTTAAAAGCCAACGTCAGTAAAAAGCCTTTGTAGAATCACTCTGTGAATGTCTTTGAAAACACTTCTTAAGAAGGAAAGCATACGTCTTTCATCTGAGTGAAAACTGCATTCTATTCAGTTTTTAGTACTGTGTTGTATGGTAGGCAATTCACTTGTAGGGAAGCGTTTGTTCGCATTCTGTATACTCAAGTCTTTAACAGCAAATCTCATGTCTTGAGTTTGACAGAAATTCCAGTGAAATCACATTTAAAAGCCAACGTCAGTAAAAAGCCTTTGAAGAATCACTCTGTGAATGTCTTTGAGAACACTTCTTAAGAAGGAAAGCATACGTCTTTCATCTGAGTGAAAACTGCATTCTATTCAGTTTTTAGTACTGTGTTGTATGGTAGGCGATTCACTTGTAGGGAAGCGTTTGTTCGCATTCTGTATACTCAAGTCTTTAACAGCAAATCTCACGTCTTGAGTTTGACAGAAATTCCAGTGAAATCACGTTTAAAAGCCAACGCCAGTAAAAAGCCTTTGTAGAATCACTCTGTGAATGTCTTTGAGAACACTTCTTAAGAAGGAAAGCATACGTCTTTCATCTGAGTGAAAACTGCATTCTATTCAGTTTTTAGTACTGTGTTGTATGGTAGGCGATTCACTTGTAGGGAAGCGTTTGTTCGCATTCTGTATACTCAAGTCTTTAACAGCAAATCTCACGTCTTGAGTTTGACAGAAATTCCAGTGAAATCACGTTTAAAAGCCAACGCCAGTAAAAAGCCTTTGTAGAATCACTCTGTGAATGTCTTTGAGAACACTTCTTAAGAAGGAAAGCTTACGTCTTTCATCTGAGTGAAAACTGCATTCTATTCAGTTTTTAGTACTGTGTTGAATGGTTAGGCGATTCACTTGTAGGGAAGCATTTGTTCGCATTCTGTATACTCAAGTCTTTAACAGCAAATCTCTTGTCTTGCGTTTGACAGAAATTCCAGTGAAATCACGTTTAAAAGCCAGCGTCAGTAAAAAGGCTTTGTAGAATCACTCTGTGAATGTCTTTGAAAACACTTCTTAAGAAGGAAAGCATACGTCTTTCATGTGATTGAAAACTGCATTCTATTCAGTTTTTAGTACTGTGTTGAATGGTTAGGCGATTCACTTGTAGGGAAGCGTTTGTTTGCATTCTGTATACTCAATTCTTTAACAGCGAATCTCGAGTCTTGCCTTTGACAGAAATTCCAGTGAAATGACGTTTAAAAGCCAACGTCAGTAAAAAGCCTTTGTAGAATCACTCTGTGAATGTCTTTGAAAACACTTCTTAAGAAGGAAAGCATACGTCTTTCATCTGAGTGAAAACTGCTTTCTATTCAGTTTTTAGTACTGTGTTGTATGGTAGGCGATTCACTTGTAGGGAAGCGTTTGTTCGCATTCTGTATACTCAAGTCTTTAACAGCAAATCTCACGTCTTGAGTTTGACAGAAATTCCAGTGAAATCACGTTTAAAAGCCAACGTCAGTAAAAAGCCTTTGTAGAATCACTCTGTGAATGTCTTTGAGAACACTTCTTAAGAAGGAAAGCATACGTCTTTCATCTGAGTGAAAACTGCATTCTATTCAGTTTTTAGTACTGTGTTGAATGGTTAGGCGATTCACTTGTAGGGAAGCATTTGTTCACATTCTGTATACTCAAGTCTTTAACAGCAAATCTCGCGTCTTGCGTTTGACAGAAATTCCAGTGAAATCACGTTTAAAAGCCAGCGTCAGTAAAAAGGCTTTGTAGAATCACTCTGTGAATGTCTTTGAAAACACTTCTTAAGAAGGAAAGCATACGTCTTTCATGTGAGTGAAAACTGCATTCTATTCAGTTTTTAGTACTGTGTTGAATGGTTAGGCGATTCACTTGTAGGGAAGCGTTTGTTCGCATTCTGTATACTCAAGTCTTTAACAGCAAATCTCACGTCTTGAGTTTGACAGAAATTCCAGTGAAATCACGTTTAAAAGCCAACGTCAGTAAAAAGCCTTTGTAGAATCACTCTGTGAATGTCTTTGAGAACACTTCTTAAGAAGGAAAGCATACGTCTTTCATCTGAGTGAAAACTGCATTCTATTCAGTTTTTAGTACTGTGTTGAATGGTTAGGCGATTCACTTGTAGGGATGCATTTGTTTGCATTCTGTATACTCAATTCTTTAACAGCAAATCTCGCATCTTGCATTTGACAGAAATTCCAGTGAAATCACATTTAAAAGCCAACGCCAGTAAAAAGGCTTTGTAGAATCACTCTGTGAATGTCTTTGAAAACACTTCTTAAGAAGGAAAGCATACGTCTTTCATCTGAGAGAAAACTGCATTCTATTCATTTTTTAGTACTGTGTTGAATGGTTAGGCGATTCACTTGTAGGGAAGCGTTTGTTCGCATTCTGTATACTCAAGTCTTTAACAGCAAATCTCGCGTCTTGCTTTTGACAGAAATTCCAGTGAAATCACGTTTAAAAGCCAACGTCAGTAAAAAGGCTTTGTAGAATCACTCTGTGAATGTCTTTGAAAACACTTCTTAAGAAGGAAAGCATACGTCTTTCATGTGAGTGAAAACTGCATTCTATTCAGTTTTTAGTACTGTGTTGAGTGGTTAGGCGATTCACTTGTAGGGATGCGTTTGTTCGCATTCTGTATACTCAATTCTTTAACAGCAAATCTCGCATCTTGCATTTGACAGAAATTCCAGTGAAATCACGTTTAAAAGCCAACGCCAGTAAAAAGGCTTTGTAGAATCACTCTGTGAATGTCTTTGAAAACACTTCTTAAGAAGGAAAGCATACGTCTTTCATCTGAGAGAAAACTGCATTCTATTCATTTTTTAGTACTGTGTTGAATGGTTAGGCGATTCACTTGTAGGGAAGCGTTTGTTCGCATTCTGTATACTCAAGTCTTTAACAGCAAATCTCGCGTCTTGCTTTTGACAGAAATTCCAGTGAAATCACGTTTAAAAGCCAGCGTCAGTAAAAAGGCTTTGTAGAATCACTCTGTGAATGTCTTTGAAAACACTTCTTAAGAAGGAAAGCATACGTCTTTCATGTGAGTGAAAACTGCATTCTATTCAGTTTTTAGTACTGTGTTGAATGGTTAGGCGATTCACTTGTAGGGAAGCGTTTGTTCGCATTCTGTATACTCAATTCTTTAACAGCGAAACTCGAGTCTTGCCTTTGACAGAAATTCCAGTGAAATGACGTTTAAAAGCCAACGTCAGTAAAAAGCCTTTGTAGAATCACTCTGTGAATGTCTTTGAAAACACTTCTTAAGAAGGAAAGCATACGTCTTTCATCTGAGTGAAAACTGCATTCTATTCAGTTTTTAGTACTGTGTTGTATGGTAGGCAATTCACTTGTAGGGAAGCGTTTGTTCGCATTCTGTATACTCAAGTCTTTAACAGCAAATCTCATGTCTTGAGTTTGACAGAAATTCCAGTGAAATCACATTTAAAAGCCAACGTCAGTAAAAAGCCTTTGAAGAATCACTCTGTGAATGTCTTTGAGAACACTTCTTAAGAAGGAAAGCATACGTCTTTCATCTGAGTGAAAACTGCATTCTATTCAGTTTTTAGTACTGTGTTGTATGGTAGGCGATTCACTTGTAGGGAAGCGTTTGTTCGCATTCTGTATACTCAAGTCTTTAACAGCAAATCTCACGTCTTGAGTTTGACAGAAATTCCAGTGAAATCACGTTTAAAAGCCAACGCCAGTAAAAAGCCTTTGTAGAATCACTCTGTGAATGTCTTTGAGAACACTTCTTAAGAAGGAAAGCATACGTCTTTCATCTGAGTGAAAACTGCATTCTATTCAGTTTTTAGTACTGTGTTGTATGGTAGGCGATTCACTTGTAGGGAAGCGTTTGTTCGCATTCTGTATACTCAAGTCTTTAACAGCAAATCTCACGTCTTGAGTTTGACAGAAATTCCAGTGAAATCACGTTTAAAAGCCAACGCCAGTAAAAAGCCTTTGTAGAATCACTCTGTGAATGTCTTTGAGAACACTTCTTAAGAAGGAAAGCTTACGTCTTTCATCTGAGTGAAAACTGCATTCTATTCAGTTTTTAGTACTGTGTTGAATGGTTAGGCGATTCACTTGTAGGGAAGCATTTGTTCGCATTCTGTATACTCAAGTCTTTAACAGCAAATCTCTTGTCTTGCGTTTGACAGAAATTCCAGTGAAATCACGTTTAAAAGCCAGCGTCAGTAAAAAGGCTTTGTAGAATCACTCTGTGAATGTCTTTGAAAACACTTCTTAAGAAGGAAAGCATACGTCTTTCATGTGATTGAAAACTGCATTCTATTCAGTTTTTAGTACTGTGTTGAATGGTTAGGCGATTCACTTGTAGGGAAGCGTTTGTTTGCATTCTGTATACTCAATTCTTTAACAGCGAATCTCGAGTCTTGCCTTTGACAGAAATTCCAGTGAAATGACGTTTAAAAGCCAACGTCAGTAAAAAGCCTTTGTAGAATCACTCTGTGAATGTCTTTGAAAACACTTCTTAAGAAGGAAAGCATACGTCTTTCATCTGAGTGAAAACTGCTTTCTATTCAGTTTTTAGTACTGTGTTGTATGGTAGGCGATTCACTTGTAGGGAAGCGTTTGTTCGCATTCTGTATACTCAAGTCTTTAACAGCAAATCTCACGTCTTGAGTTTGACAGAAATTCCAGTGAAATCACGTTTAAAAGCCAACGTCAGTAAAAAGCCTTTGTAGAATCACTCTGTGAATGTCTTTGAGAACACTTCTTAAGAAGGAAAGCATACGTCTTTCATCTGAGTGAAAACTGCATTCTATTCAGTTTTTAGTACTGTGTTGAATGGTTAGGCGATTCACTTGTAGGGAAGCATTTGTTCACATTCTGTATACTCAAGTCTTTAACAGCAAATCTCGCGTCTTGCGTTTGACAGAAATTCCAGTGAAATCACGTTTAAAAGCCAGCGTCAGTAAAAAGGCTTTGTAGAATCACTCTGTGAATGTCTTTGAAAACACTTCTTAAGAAGGAAAGCATACGTCTTTCATGTGAGTGAAAACTGCATTCTATTCAGTTTTTAGTACTGTGTTGAATGGTTAGGCGATTCACTTGTAGGGAAGCGTTTGTTCGCATTCTGTATACTCAAGTCTTTAACAGCAAATCTCACGTCTTGAGTTTGACAGAAATTCCAGTGAAATCACGTTTAAAAGCCAACGTCAGTAAAAAGCCTTTGTAGAATCACTCTGTGAATGTCTTTGAGAACACTTCTTAAGAAGGAAAGCATACGTCTTTCATCTGAGTGAAAACTGCATTCTATTCAGTTTTTAGTACTGTGTTGAATGGTTAGGCGATTCACTTGTAGGGAAGCATTTGTTCGCATTCTGTATACTCAAGTCTTTAACAGCAAATCTCGCGTCTTGCGTTTGACAGAAATTCCAGTGAAATCACGTTTAAAAGCCAGCGTCAGTAAAAAGGCTTTGTAGAATCACTCTGTGAATGTCTTTGAAAACACTTCTTAAGAAGGAAAGCATACGTCTTTCATCTGAGTGAAAACTGCATTCTATTCAGTTTTTAGTACTGTGTTGTATGGTAGGCGATTCACTTGTAGGGAAGCGTTTGTTCGCATTCTGTAAACTCAAGTCTTTAACAGCAAATCTCGTGTCTGGAGTTTGACAGAAATTCCAGTGAAATCACGTTTAAAAGCCAACGTCAGTAAAAAGCCTTTGAAGAATCACTCTGTGAATGTCTTTGAGAACACTTCTTAAGAAGGAAAGCATACGTCTTTCATCTGAGTGAAAACTGCATTCTATTCAGTTTTTAGTACTGTGTTGTATGGTAGGCGATTCACTTGTAGGGAAGCGTTTGTTCGCATTCTGTATACTCAAGTCTTTAACAGCAAATCTCACGTCTTGAGTTTGACAGAAATTCCAGTGAAATCACGTTTAAAAGCCAACGTCAGTAAAAAGCCTTTGTAGAATCACTCTGTGAATGTCTTTGAGAACACTTCTTAAGAAGGAAAGCATACGTCTTTCATCTGAGTGAAAATTGCATTCTATTCAGTTTTTAGTACTGTGTTGAATGGTTAGGCGATTCACTTGTAGGGATGCATTTGTTTGCATTCTGTATACTCAATTCTTTAACAGCAAATCTCGCATCTTGCATTTGACAGAAATTCCAGTGAAATCACGTTTAAAAGCCAACGCCAGTAAAAAGGCTTTGTAGAATCACTCTGTGAATGTCTTTGAAAACACTTCTTAAGAAGGAAAGCATACGTCTTTCATCTGAGAGAAAACTGCATTCTATTCATTTTTTAGTACTGTGTTGAATGGTTAGGCGATTCACTTGTAGGGAAGCGTTTGTTCGCATTCTGTATACTCAAGTCTTTAACAGCAAATCTCGCGTCTTGCTTTTGACAGAAATTCCAGTGAAATCACGTTTAAAAGCCAACGTCAGTAAAAAGGCTTTGTAGAATCACTCTGTGAATGTCTTTGAAAACACTTCTTAAGAAGGAAAGCATACGTCTTTCATGTGAGTGAAAACTGCATTCTATTCAGTTTTTAGTACTGTGTTGAGTGGTTAGGCGATTCACTTGTAGGGATGCGTTTGTTCGCATTCTGTATACTCAATTCTTTAACAGCAAATCTCGCATCTTGCATTTGACAGAAATTCCAGTGAAATCACGTTTAAAAGCCAACGCCAGTAAAAAGGCTTTGTAGAATCACTCTGTGAATGTCTTTGAAAACACTTCTTAAGAAGGAAAGCATACGTCTTTCATCTGAGAGAAAACTGCATTCTATTCATTTTTTAGTACTGTGTTGAATGGTTAGGCGATTCACTTGTAGGGAAGCGTTTGTTCGCATTCTGTATACTCAAGTCTTTAACAGCAAATCTCGCGTCTTGCTTTTGACAGAAATTCCAGTGAAATCACGTTTAAAAGCCAGCGTCAGTAAAAAGGCTTTGTAGAATCACTCTGTGAATGTCTTTGAAAACACTTCTTAAGAAGGAAAGCATACGTCTTTCATCTGAGTGAAAATTGCATTCTATTCAGTTTTTAGTACTGTGTTGAATGGTTAGGCGATTCACTTGTAGGGATGCATTTGTTTGCATTCTGTATACTCAAGTCTTTAACAGCAAATCTCGCATCTTGCATTTGACAGAAATTCCAGTGAAATCACGTTTAAAAGCCAACGCCAGTAAAAAGGCTTTGTAGAATCACTCTGTGAATGTCTTTGAAAACACTTCTTAAGAAGGAAAGCATACGTCTTTCATCTGAGAGAAAACTGCATTCTATTCATTTTTTAGTACTGTGTTGAATGGTTAGGCGATTCACTTGTAGGGAAGCGTTTGTTCGCATTCTGTATACTCAAGTCTTTAACAGCAAATCTCGCGTCTTGCTTTTGACAGAAATTCCAGTGAAATCACGTTTAAAAGCCAACGTCAGTAAAAAGGCTTTGTAGAATCACTCTGTGAATGTCTTTGAAAACACTTCTTAAGAAGGAAAGCATACGTCTTTCATGTGAGTGAAAACTGCATTCTATTCAGTTTTTAGTACTGTGTTGAGTGGTTAGGCGATTCACTTGTAGGGATGCGTTTGTTCGCATTCTGTATACTCAATTCTTTAACAGCAAATCTCGCATCTTGCATTTGACAGAAATTCCAGTGAAATCACGTTTAAAAGCCAACGCCAGTAAAAAGGCTTTGTAGAATCACTCTGTGAATGTCTTTGAAAACACTTCTTAAGAAGGAAAGCATACGTCTTTCATCTGAGAGAAAACTGCATTCTATTCATTTTTTAGTACTGTGTTGAATGGTTAGGCGATTCACTTGTAGGGAAGCGTTTGTTCGCATTCTGTATACTCAAGTCTTTAACAGCAAATCTCGCGTCTTGCTTTTGACAGAAATTCCAGTGAAATCACGTTTAAAAGCCAGCGTCAGTAAAAAGGCTTTGTAGAATCACTCTGTGAATGTCTTTGAAAACACTTCTTAAGAAGGAAAGCATACGTCTTTCATGTGAGTGAAAACTGCATTCTATTCAGTTTTTAGTACTGTGTTGAATGGTTAGGCGATTCACTTGTAGGGAAGCGTTTGTTCGCATTCTGTATACTCAATTCTTTAACAGCGAATCTCGAGTCTTGCCTTTGACAGAAATTCCAGTGAAATGACGTTTAAAAGCCAACGTCAGTAAAAAGCCTTTGAAGAATCACTCTGTGAATGTCTTTGAGAACACTTCTTAAGAAGGAAAGCATACGTCTTTCATCTGAGTGAAAACTGCATTCTATTCAGTTTTTAATACTGTGTTGTATGGTAGGCGATTCACTTGTAGGGAAGCGTTTGTTCGCATTCTGTATACTCAAGTCTTTAACAGCAAATCTCACGTCTTGAGTTTGACAGAAATTCCAGTGAAATCACGTTTAAAAGCCAACGCCAGTAAAAAGCCTTTGTAGAATCACTCTGTGAATGTCTTTGAGAACACTTCTTAAGAAGGAAAGCATACGTCTTTCATCTGAGTGAAAACTGCATTCTATTCAGTTTTTAGTACTGTGTTGAATGGTTAGGCGATTCACTTGTAGGGAAGCATTTGTTCGCATTCTGTATACTCAAGTCTTTAACAGCAAATCTCGTGTCTTGCGTTTGACAGAAATTCCAGTGAAATCACGTTTAAAAGCCAGCGTCAGTAAAAAGGCTTTGTAGAATCACTCTGTGAATGTCTTTGAGAACACTTCTTAAGAAGGAAAGCATACGTCTTTCATCTGAGTGAAAACTGCATTCTATTCAGTTTTTAGTACTGTGTTGAATGGTTAGGCGATTCACTTGTAGGGAAGCATTTGTTCGCATTCTGTATACTCAATTCTTTAACAGCGAATCTAGAGTCTTGCCTTTGACAGAAATTCCAGTGAAATCACGTTTAAAAGCCAACGTCAGTAAAAAGCCTTTGAAGAATCACTCTGTGAATGTCTTTGAGAACACTTCTTAAGAAGGAAAGCATACGTCTTTCATCTGAGTGAAAACTGCATTCTATTCAGTTTTTAGTACTGTGTTGTATGGTAGGCGATTCACTTGTAGGGAAGCGTTTGTTCGCATTCTGTATACTCAAGTCTTTAACAGCAAATCTCACATCTTGCGTTTGACAGAAATTCCAGTGAAATCACGTTTAAAAGCCAGCGTCAGTAAAAAGGCTTTGTAGAATCACTCTGTGAATGTCTTTGAAAACACTTCTTAAGAAGGAAAGCATACGTCTTTCATGTGAGTGAAAACTGCATTCTATTCAGTTTTTAGTACTGTGTTGAATGGTTAGGCGATTCACTTGTAGGGAAGCGTTTGTTCGCATTCTGTATACTCAATTCTTTAACAGCGAATCTCGAGTCTTGCCTTTGACAGAAATTCCAGTGAAATGACGTTTAAAAGCCAACGTCAGTAAAAAGCCTTTGTAGAATCACTCTGTGAATGTCTTTGAAAACACTTCTTAAGAAGGAAAGCATACGTCTTTCATCTGAGTGAAAACTGCTTTCTATTCAGTTTTTAGTACTGTGTTGTATGGTAGGCGATTCACTTGTAGGGAAGCGTTTGTTCGCATTCTGTATACTCAAGTCTTTAACAGCAAATCTCACGTCTTGAGTTTGACAGAAATTCCAGTGAAATCACGTTTAAAAGCCAACGTCAGTAAAAAGCCTTTGTAGAATCACTCTGTGAATGTCTTTGAGAACACTTCTTAAGAAGGAAAGCATACGTCTTTCATCTGAGTGAAAATTGCATTCTATTCAGTTTTTAGTACTGTGTTGAATGGTTAGGCGATTCACTTGTAGGGATGCATTTGTTCGCATTCTGTATACTCAATTCTTTAACAGCAAATCTCGCATCTTGCATTTGACAGAAATTCCAGTGAAATCACGTTTAAAAGCCAACGCCAGTAAAAAGGCTTTGTAGAATCACTCTGTGAATGTCTTTGAAAACACTTCTTAAGAAGGAAAGCATACGTCTTTCATCTGAGAGAAAACTGCATTCTATTCATTTTTTAGTACTGTGTTGAATGGTTAGGCGATTCACTTGTAGGGAAGCATTTGTTCGCATTCTGTATACTCAAGTCTTTAACAGCAAATCTCGCGTCTTGCATTTGACAGAAATTCCAGTGAAATCACGTTTAAAAGCCAACGTCAGTAAAAAGGCTTTGTAGAATCACTCTGTGAATGTCTTTGAAAACACTTCTTAAGAAGGAAAGCATACGTCTTTCATGTGAGTGAAAACTGCATTCTATTCAGTTTTTAGTACTGTGTTGAGTGGTTAGGCGATTCACTTGTAGGGATGCGTTTGTTCGCATTCTGTATACTCAATTCTTTAACAGCAAATCTCGCATCTTGCATTTGACAGAAATTCCAGTGAAATCACGTTTAAAAGCCAACGCCCATAAAAAGGCTTTGTAGAATCACTCTGTGAATGTCTTTGAAAACACTTCTTAAGAACGAAAGCATACGTCTTTCATCTGAGAGAAAACTGCATTCTATTCATTTTTTAGTACTGTGTTGAATGGTTAGGCGATTCACTTGTAGGGAAGCGTTTGTTCGCATTCTGTATACTCAAGTCTTTAACAGCAAATCTCGCGTCTTGCTTTTGACAGAAATTCCAGTGAAATCACGTTTAAAAGCCAGCGTCAGTAAAAAGGCTTTGTAGAATCACTCTGTGAATGTCTTTGAAAACACTTCTTAAGAAGGAAAGCATACGTCTTTCATGTGAGTGAAAACTGCATTCTATTCAGTTTTTAGTACTGTGTTGAATGGTTAGGCGATTCACTTGTAGGGAAGCGTTTGTTCGCATTCTGTATACTCAATTCTTTAACAGCGAATCTCGAGTCTTGCCTTTGACAGAAATTCCAGTGAAATGACGTTTAAAAGCCAACGTCAGTAAAAAGCCTTTGTAGAATCACTCTGTGAATGTCTTTGAAAACACTTCTTAAGAAGGAAAGCATACGTCTTTCATCTGAGTGAAAACTGCATTCTATTCAGTTTTTAATACTGTGTTGTATGGTAGGCGATTCACTTGTAGGGAAGCGTTTGTTCGCATTCTGTATACTCAAGTCTTTAACAGCAAATCTCACGTCTTGCGTTTGACAGAAATTCCAGTGAAATCACGTTTAAAAGCCAACGCCAGTAAAAAGCCTTTGAAGAATCACTCTGTGAATGTCTTTGAGAACACTTCTTAAGAAGGAAAGCATACGTCTTTCATCTGAGTGAAAACTGCATTCTATTCAGTTTTTAGTACTGTGTTGAATGGTTAGGCGATTCACTTGTAGGGAAGCATTTGTTCGCATTCTGTATACTCAAGTCTTTAACAGCAAATCTCGTGTCTTGCGTTTGACAGAAATTCCAGTGAAATCACGTTTAAAAGCCAGCGTCAGTAAAAAGGCTTTGTAGAATCACTCTGTGAATGTCTTTGAGAACACTTCTTAAGAAGGAAAGCATACGTCTTTCATGTGAGTGAAAACTGCATTCTATTCAGTTTTTAGTACTGTGTTGAATGGTTAGGCGATTCACTTGTAGGGAAGCATTTGTTCGCATTCTGTATACTCAATTCTTTAACAGCGAATCTAGAGTCTTGCCTTTGACAGAAATTCCAGTGAAATCACGTTTAAAAGCCAACGTCAGTAAAAAGCCTTTGAAGAATCACTCTGTGAATGTCTTTGAGAACACTTCTTAAGAAGGAAAGCATACGTCTTTCATCTGAGTGAAAACTGCATTCTATTCAGTTTTTAGTACTGTGTTGTATGGTAGGCGATTCACTTGTAGGGAAGCGTTTGTTCGCATTCTGTATACTCAAGTCTTTAACAGCAAATCTCACATCTTGCGTTTGACAGAAATTCCAGTGAAATCACGTTTAAAAGCCAGCGTCAGTAAAAAGGCTTTGTAGAATCACTCTGTGAATGTCTTTGAAAACACTTCTTAAGAAGGAAAGCATACGTCTTTCATGTGAGTGAAAACTGCATTCTATTCAGTTTTTAGTACTGTGTTGAATGGTTAGGCGATTCACTTGTAGGGAAGCGTTTGTTCGCATTCTGTATACTCAATTCTTTAACAGCGAATCTCGAGTCTTGCCTTTGACAGAAATTCCAGTGAAATGACGTTTAAAAGCCAACGTCAGTAAAAAGCCTTTGTAGAATCACTCTGTGAATGTCTTTGAAAACACTTCTTAAGAAGGAAAGCATAAGTCTTTCATGTGAGTGAAAACTGCATTCTATTCAGTTTTTAGTACTGTGTTGTATGGTAGGCGATTCACTTGTAGGGAAGCGTTTGTTCGCATTCTGTATACTCAAGTCTTTAACAGCAAATCTCACGTCTTGAGTTTGACAGAAATTCCAGTGAAATCACGTTTAAAAGCCAACGTCAGTAAAAAGCCTTTGTAGAATCACTCTGTGAATGTCTTTGAGAACACTTCTTAAGAAGGAAAGCATACGTCTTTCATCTGAGTGAAAATTGCATTCTATTCAGTTTTTAGTACTGTGTTGAATGGTTAGGCGATTCACTTGTAGGGATGCATTTGTTCGCATTCTGTATACTCAATTCTTTAACAGCAAATCTCGCATCTTGCATTTGACAGAAATTCCAGTGAAATCACGTTTAAAAGCCAACGCCAGTAAAAAGGCTTTGTAGAATCACTCTGTGAATGTCTTTGAAAACACTTCTTAAGAAGGAAAGCATACGTCTTTCATCTGAGAGAAAACTGCATTCTATTCATTTTTTAGTACTGTGTTGAATGGTTAGGCGATTCACTTGTAGGGAAGCATTTGTTCGCATTCTGTATACTCAAGTCTTTAACAGCAAATCTCGCGTCTTGCTTTTGACAGAAATTCCAGTGAAATCAGGTTTAAAAGCCAACGTCAGTAAAAAGGCTTTGTAGAATCACTCTGTGAATGTCTTTGAAAACACTTCTTAAGAAGGAAAGCATACGTCTTTCATGTGAGTGAAAACTGCATTCTATTCAGTTTTTAGTACTGTGTTGAGTGGTTAGGCGATTCACTTGTAGGGATGCGTTTGTTCGCATTCTGTATACTCAATTCTTTAACAGCAAATCTCGCATCTTGCATTTGACAGAAATTCCAGTGAAATCACGTTTAGAAGCCAACGCCAGTAAAAAGGCTTTGTAGAATCACTCTGTGAATGTCTTTGAAAACACTTCTTAAGAAGGAAAGCATACGTCTTTCATCTGAGAGAAAACTGCATTCTATTCATTTTTTAGTACTGTGTTGAATGGTTAGGCGATTCACTTGTAGGGAAGCGTTTGTTCGCATTCTGTATACTCAAGTCTTTAACAGCAAATCTCACGTCTTGAGTTTGACAGAAATTCCAGTGAAATCACGTTTAAAAGCCAACGCCAGTAAAAAGCCTTTGTAGAATCACTCTGTGAATGTCTTTGAGAACACTTCTTAAGAAGGAAAGCATACGTCTTTCATCTGAGTGAAAACTGCATTCTATTCAGTTTTTAGTACTGTGTTGAATGGTTAGGCGATTCACTTGTAGGGAAGCATTTGTTCGCATTCTGTATACTCAAGTCTTTAACAGCAAATCTCGTGTCTTGCGTTTGACAGAAATTCCAGTGAAATCACTTTTAAAAGCCAGCGTCAGTAAAAAGGCTTTGTAGAATCACTCTGTGAATGTCTTTGAAAACACTTGTTAAGAAGGAAAGCATACGTCTTTCATGTGAGTGAAAACTGCATTCTATTCAGTTTTTAGTACTGTGTTGAATGGTTAGGCGATTCACTTGTAGGGAAGCGTTTGTTCGCATTCTGTATACTCAATTCTTTAACAGCGAATCTCGAGTCTTGCCTTTGACAGAAATTCCAGTGAAATGACGTTTAAAAGCCAACGTCAGTAAAAAGCCTTTGTAGAATCACTCTGTGAATGTCTTTGAAAACACTTCTTAAGAAGGAAAGCATACGTCTTTCATCTGAGTGAAAACTGCTTTCTATTCAGTTTTTAGTACTGTGTTGTATGGTAGGCGATTCACTTGTAGGGAAGCGTTTGTTCGCATTCTGTATACTCAAGTCTTTAACAGCAAATCTCACGTCTTGAGTTTGACAGAAATTCCAGTGAAATCACGTTTAAAAGCCAACGTCAGTAAAAAGCCTTTGTAGAATCACTCTGTGAATGTCTTTGAGAACACTTCTTAAGAAGGAAAGCATACGTCTTTCATCTGAGTGAAAACTGCATTCTATTCAGTTTTTAGTACTGTGTTGAATGGTTAGGCGATTCACTTGTAGGGAAGCATTTGTTCGCATTCTGTATACTCAAGTCTTTAACAGCAAATCTCGCGTCTTGCGTTTGACAGAAATTCCAGTGAAATCACGTTTAAAAGCCAGCGTCAGTAAAAAGGCTTTGTAGAATCACTCTGTGAATGTCTTTGAAAACACTTCTTAAGAAGGAAAGCATACGTCTTTCATGTGAGTGAAAACTGCATTCTATTCAGTTTTTAGTACTGTGTTGAATGGTTAGGCGATTCACTTGTAGGGAAGCGTTTGTTCGCATTCTGTATACTCAAGTCTTTAACAGCAAATCTCGTGTCTTGAGTTTGACAGAAATTCCAGTGAAATCACATTTAAAAGCCAACGTCAGTAAAAAGCCTTTGAAGAATCACTCTGTGAATGTCTTTGAGAACACTTCTTAAGAAGGAAAGCATACGTCTTTCATCTGAGTGAAAACTGCATTCTATTCAGTTTTTAGTACTGTGTTGTATGGTAGGCGATTCACTTGTAGGGAAGCGTTTGTTCGCATTCTGTATACTCAAGTCTTTAACAGCAAATCTCACGTCTTGAGTTTGACAGAAATTCCAGTGAAATCACGTTTAAAAGCCAACGCCAGTAAAAAGCCTTTGTAGAATCACTCTGTGAATGTCTTTGAGAACACTTCTTAAGAAGGAAAGCATACGTCTTTCATCTGAGTGAAAACTGCATTCTATTCAGTTTTTAGTACTGTGTTGTATGGTAGGCGATTCACTTGTAGGGAAGCGTTTGTTCGCATTCTGTATACTCAAGTCTTTAACAGCAAATCTCACGTCTTGAGTTTGACAGAAATTCCAGTGAAATCACGTTTAAAAGCCAACGCCAGTAAAAAGCCTTTGTAGAATCACTCTGTGAATGTCTTTGAGAACACTTCTTAAGAAGGAAAGCATACGTCTTTCATCTGAGTGAAAACTGCATTCTATTCAGTTTTTAGTACTGTGTTGAATGGTTAGGCGATTCACTTGTAGGGAAGCATTTGTTCGCATTCTGTATACTCAAGTCTTTAACAGCAAATCTCGTGTCTTGCGTTTGACAGAAATTCCAGTGAAATCACTTTTAAAAGCCAGCGTCAGTAAAAAGGCTTTGTAGAATCACTCTGTGAATGTCTTTGAAAACACTTGTTAAGAAGGAAAGCATACGTCTTTCATGTGAGTGAAAACTGCATTCTATTCAGTTTTTAGTACTGTGTTGAATGGTTAGGCGATTCACTTGTAGGGAAGCGTTTGTTCGCATTCTGTATACTCAATTCTTTAACAGCGAATCTCGAGTCTTGCCTTTGACAGAAATTCCAGTGAAATGACGTTTAAAAGCCAACGTCAGTAAAAAGCCTTTGTAGAATCACTCTGTGAATGTCTTTGAAAACACTTCTTAAGAAGGAAAGCATACGTCTTTCATCTGAGTGAAAACTGCTTTCTATTCAGTTTTTAGTACTGTGTTGTATGGTAGGCGATTCACTTGTAGGGAAGCGTTTGTTCGCATTCTGTATACTCAAGTCTTTAACAGCAAATCTCACGTCTTGAGTTTGACAGAAATTCCAGTGAAATCACGTTTAAAAGCCAACGTCAGTAAAAAGCCTTTGTAGAATCACTCTGTGAATGTCTTTGAGAACACTTCTTAAGAAGGAAAGCATACGTCTTTCATCTGAGTGAAAACTGCATTCTATTCAGTTTTTAGTACTGTGTTGAATGGTTAGGCGATTCACTTGTAGGGAAGCATTTGTTCGCATTCTGTATACTCAAGTCTTTAACAGCAAATCTCGCGTCTTGCGTTTGACAGAAATTCCAGTGAAATCACGTTTAAAAGCCAGCGTCAGTAAAAAGGCTTTGTAGAATCACTCTGTGAATGTCTTTGAAAACACTTCTTAAGAAGGAAAGCATACGTCTTTCATGTGAGTGAAAACTGCATTCTATTCAGTTTTTAGTACTGTGTTGAATGGTTAGGCGATTCACTTGTAGGGAAGCGTTTGTTCGCATTCTGTATACTCAAGTCTTTAACAGCAAATCTCGTGTCTTGAGTTTGACAGAAATTCCAGTGAAATCACATTTAAAAGCCAACGTCAGTAAAAAGCCTTTGAAGAATCACTCTGTGAATGTCTTTGAGAACACTTCTTAAGAAGGAAAGCATACGTCTTTCATCTGAGTGAAAACTGCATTCTATTCAGTTTTTAGTACTGTGTTGTATGGTAGGCGATTCACTTGTAGGGAAGCGTTTGTTCGCATTCTGTATACTCAAGTCTTTAACAGCAAATCTCACGTCTTGAGTTTGACAGAAATTCCAGTGAAATCACGTTTAAAAGCCAACGCCAGTAAAAAGCCTTTGTAGAATCACTCTGTGAATGTCTTTGAGAACACTTCTTAAGAAGGAAAGCATACGTCTTTCATCTGAGTGAAAACTGCATTCTATTCAGTTTTTAGTACTGTGTTGTATGGTAGGCGATTCACTTGTAGGGAAGCGTTTGTTCGCATTCTGTATACTCAAGTCTTTAACAGCAAATCTCACGTCTTGAGTTTGACAGAAATTCCAGTGAAATCACGTTTAAAAGCCAACGCCAGTAAAAAGCCTTTGTAGAATCACTCTGTGAATGTCTTTGAGAACACTTCTTAAGAAGGAAAGCATACGTCTTTCATCTGAGTGAAAACTGCATTCTATTCAGTTTTTAGTACTGTGTTGAATGGTTAGGCGATTCACTTGTAGGGAAGCATTTGTTCGCATTCTGTATACTCAAGTCTTTAACAGCAAATCTCGTGTCTTGCATTTGACAGAAATTCCAGTGAAATCACTTTTAAAAGCCAGCGTCAGTAAAAAGGCTTTGTAGAATCACTCTGTGAATGTCTTTGAAAACACTTGTTAAGAAGGAAAGCATACGTCTTTCATGTGAGTGAAAACTGCATTCTATTCAGTTTTTAGTACTGTGTTGAATGGTTAGGCGATTCACTTGTAGGGAAGCGTTTGTTCGCATTCTGTATACTCAATTCTTTAACAGCGAATCTCGAGTCTTGCCTTTGACAGAAATTCCAGTGAAATGACGTTTAAAAGCCAACGTCAGTAAAAAGCCTTTGTAGAATCACTCTGTGAATGTCTTTGAAAACACTTCTTAAGAAGGAAAGCATACGTCTTTCATCTGAGTGAAAACTGCTTTCTATTCAGTTTTTAGTACTGTGTTGTATGGTAGGCGATTCACTTGTAGGGAAGCGTTTGTTCGCATTCTGTATACTCAAGTCTTTAACAGCAAATCTCACGTCTTGAGTTTGACAGAAATTCCAGTGAAATCACGTTTAAAAGCCAGCGTCAGTAAAAAGGCTTTGTAGAATCACTCTGTGAATGTCTTTGAAAACACTTCTTAAGAAGGAAAGCATACGTCTTTCATGTGAGTGAAAACTGCATTCTATTCAGTTTTTAGTACTGTGTTGAATGGTTAGGCGATTCACTTGTAGGGAAGCGTTTGTTCGCATTCTGTATACTCAATTCTTTAACAGCGAATCTCGAGTCTTGCCTTTGACAGAAATTCCAGTGAAATCACGTTTAAAAGCCAACGTCAGTAAAAAGCCTTTGTAGAATCACTCTGTGAATGTCTTTGAAAACACTTCTTAAGAAGGAAAGCATACGTCTTTCATCTGAGTGAAAACTGCATTCTATTCAGTTTTTAGTACTGTGTTGTATGGTAGGCAATTCACTTGTAGGGAAGCGTTTGTTCGCATTCTGTATACTCAAGTCTTTAACAGCAAATCTCGTGTCTTGAGTTTGACAGAAATTCCAGTGAAATCACATTTAAAAGCCAACGTCAGTAAAAAGCCTTTGAAGAATCACTCTGTGAATGTCTTTGAGAACACTTCTTAAGAAGGAAAGCATACGTCTTTCATCTGAGTGAAAACTGCATTCTATTCAGTTTTTAGTACTGTGTTGTATGGTAGGCGATTCACTTGTAGGGAAGCGTTTGTTCGCATTCTGTATACTCAAGTCTTTAACAGCAAATCTCACGTCTTGAGTTTGACAGAAATTCCAGTGAAATCACGTTTAAAAGCCAACGCCAGTAAAAAGCCTTTGTAGAATCACTCTGTGAATGTCTTTGAGAACACTTCTTAAGAAGGAAAGCATACGTCTTTCATCTGAGTGAAAACTGCATTCTATTCAGTTTTTAGTACTGTGTTGTATGGTAGGCGATTCACTTGTAGGGCAGCGTTTGTTCGCATTCTGTATACTCAAGTCTTTAACAGCAAATCTCACGTCTTGAGTTTGACAGAAATTCCAGTGAAATCACGTTTAAAAGCCAACGCCAGTAAAAAGCCTTTGTAGAATCACTCTGTGAATGTCTTTGAGAACACTTCTTAAGAAGGAAAGCATACGTCTTTCATCTGAGTGAAAACTGCATTCTATTCAGTTTTTAGTACTGTGTTGAATGGTTAGGCGATTCACTTGTAGGGAAGCATTTGTTCGCATTCTGTATACTCAAGTCTTTAACAGCAAATCTCGTGTCTTGCGTTTGACAGAAATTCCAGTGAAATCACGTTTAAAAGCCAACGCCAGTAAAAAGCCTTTGTAGAATCACTCTGTGAATGTCTTTGAGAACACTTCTTAAGAAGGAAAGCATACGTCTTTCATCTGAGTGAAAACTGCATTCTATTCAGTTTTTAGTACTGTGTTGAATGGTTAGGCGATTCACTTGTAGGGAAGCATTTGTTCGCATTCTGTATACTCAAGTCTTTAACAGCAAATCTCGTGTCTTGCGTTTGACAGAAATTCCAGTGAAATCACGTTTAAAAGCCAGCGTCAGTAAAAAGGCTTTGTAGAATCACTCTGTGAATGTCTTTGAAAACACTTCTTAAGAAGGAAAGCATACGTCTTTCATGTGAGTGAAAACTGCATTCTATTCAGTTTTTAGTACTGTGTTGAATGGTTAGGCGATTCACTTGTAGGGAAGCGTTTGTTCGCATTCTGTATACTCAATTCTTTAACAGCGAATCTCGAGTCTTGCCTTTGACAGAAATTCCAGTGAAATGACGTTTAAAAGCCAACGTCAGTAAAAAGCCTTTGTAGAATCACTCTGTGAATGTCTTTGAAAACACTTCTTAAGAAGGAAAGCATACGTCTTTCATCTGAGTGAAAACTGCTTTCTATTCAGTTTTTAGTACTGTGTTGTATGGTAGGCGATTCACTTGTAGGGAAGCGTTTGTTCGCATTCTGTATACTCAAGTCTTTAACAGCAAATCTCACGTCTTGAGTTTGACAGAAATTCCAGTGAAATCACGTTTAAAAGCCAACGTCAGTAAAAAGCCTTTGTAGAATCACTCTGTGAATGTCTTTGAGAACACTTCTTAAGAAGGAAAGCATACGTCTTTCATCTGAGTGAAAACTGCATTCTATTCAGTTTTTAGTACTGTGTTGAATGGTTAGGCGATTCACTTGTAGGGAAGCATTTGTTCGCATTCTGTATACTCAAGTCTTTAACAGCAAATCTCGCGTCTTGCGTTTGACAGAAATTCCAGTGAAATCACGTTTAAAAGCCAGCGTCAGTAAAAAGGCTTTGTAGAATCACTCTGTGAATGTCTTTGAAAACACTTCTTAAGAAGGAAAGCATACGTCTTTCATGTGAGTGAAAACTGCATTCTATTCAGTTTTTAGTACTGTGTTGAATGGTTAGGCGATTCACTTGTAGGGAAGCGTTTGTTCGCATTCTGTATACTCAATTCTTTAACAGCGAATCTCGAGTCTTGCCTTTGACAGAAATTCCAGTGAAATCACGTTTAAAAGCCAACGTCAGTAAAAAGCCTTTGTAGAATCACTCTGTGAATGTCTTTGAAAACACTTCTTAAGAAGGAAAGCATACGTCTTTCATCTGAGTGAAAACTGCATTCTATTCAGTTTTTAGTACTGTGTTGTATGGTAGGCAATTCACTTGTAGGGAAGCGTTTGTTCGCATTCTGTATACTCAAGTCTTTAACAGCAAATCTCGTGTCTTGAGTTTGACAGAAATTCCAGTGAAATCACATTTAAAAGCCAACGTCAGTAAAAAGCCTTTGAAGAATCACTCTGTGAATGTCTTTGAGAACACTTCTTAAGAAGGAAAGCATACGTCTTTCATCTGAGTGAAAACTGCATTCTATTCAGTTTTTAGTACTGTGTTGTATGGTAGGCGATTCACTTGTAGGGAAGCGTTTGTTCGCATTCTGTATACTCAAGTCTTTAACAGCAAATCTCACGTCTTGAGTTTGACAGAAATTCCAGTGAAATCACGTTTAAAAGCCAACGCCAGTAAAAAGCCTTTGTAGAATCACTCTGTGAATGTCTTTGAGAACACTTCTTAAGAAGGAAAGCATACGTCTTTCATCTGAGTGAAAACTGCATTCTATTCAGTTTTTAGTACTGTGTTGTATGGTAGGCGATTCACTTGTAGGGAAGCGTTTGTTCGCATTCTGTATACTCAAGTCTTTAACAGCAAATCTCACGTCTTGAGTTTGACAGAAATTCCAGTGAAATCACGTTTAAAAGCCAACGCCAGTAAAAAGCCTTTGTAGAATCACTCTGTGAATGTCTTTGAGAACCCTTCTTAAGAAGGAAAGCATACGTCTTTCATCTGAGTGAAAACTGCATTCTATTCAGTTTTTAGTACTGTGTTGAATGGTTAGGCGATTCACTTGTAGGGAAGCATTTGTTCGCATTCTGTATACTCAAGTCTTTAACAGCAAATCTCGTGTCTTGCGTTTGACAGAAATTCCAGTGAAATCACATTTAAAAGCCAGCGTCAGTAAAAAGGCTTTGTAGAATCACTCTGTGAATGTCTTTGAAAACACTTCTTAAGAAGGAAAGCATACGTCTTTCATGTGAGTGAAAACTGCATTCTATTCAGTTTTTAGTACTGTGTTGAATGGTTAGGCGATTCACTTGTAGGGAAGCGTTTGTTTGCATTCTGTATACTCAATTCTTTAACAGCGAATCTCGAGTCTTGCCTTTGACAGAAATTCCAGTGAAATGACGTTTAAAAGCCAACGTCAGTAAAAAGCCTTTGTAGAATCACTCTGTGAATGTCTTTGAAAACACTTCTTAAGAAGGAAAGCATACGTCTTTCATCTGAGTGAAAACTGCTTTCTATTCAGTTTTTAGTACTGTGTTGTATGGTAGGCGATTCACTTGTAGGGAAGCGTTTGTTCGCATTCTGTATACTCAAGTCTTTAACAGCAAATCTCACGTCTTGAGTTTGACAGAAATTCCAGTGAAATCACGTTTAAAAGCCAACGTCAGTAAAAAGCCTTTGTAGAATCACTCTGTGAATGTCTTTGAGAACACTTCTTAAGAAGGAAAGCATACGTCTTTCATCTGAGTGAAAACTGCATTCTATTCAGTTTTTAGTACTGTGTTGAATGGTTAGGCGATTCACTTGTAGGGAAGCATTTGTTCGCATTCTGTATACTCAAGTCTTTAACAGCAAATCTCGCGTCTTGCGTTTGACAGAAATTCCAGTGAAATCACGTTTAAAAGCCAGCGTCAGTAAAAAGGCTTTGTAGAATCACTCTGTGAATGTCTTTGAAAACACTTCTTAAGAAGGAAAGCATACGTCTTTCATGTGAGTGAAAACTGCATTCTATTCAGTTTTTAGTACTGTGTTGAATGGTTAGGCGATTCACTTGTAGGGAAGCGTTTGTTCGCATTCTGTATACTCAATTCTTTAACAGCGAATCTCGAGTCTTGCCTTTGACACAAATTCCAGTGAAATCACGATTAAAAGCCAACGTCAGTAAAAAGCCTTTGTAGAATCACTCTGTGAATGTCTTTGAAAACACTTCTTAAGAAGGAAAGCATACGTCTTTCATCTGAGTGAAAACTGCTTTCTATTCAGTTTTTAGTACTGTGTTGTATGGTAGGCGATTCACTTGTAGGGAAGCGTTTGTTCGCATTCTGTATACTCAAGTCTTTAACAGCAAATCTCACGTCTTGAGTTTGACAGAAATTCCAGTGAAATCACGTTTAAAAGCCAACGTCAGTAAAAAGCCTTTGTAGAATCACTCTGTGAATGTCTTTGAGAACACTTCTTAAGAAGGAAAGCATACGTCTTTCATCTGAGTGAAAACTGCATTCTATTCAGTTTTTAGTACTGTGTTGAATGGTTAGGCGATTCACTTGTAGAGAAGCATTTGTTCGCATTCTGTATACTCAAGTCTTTAACAGCAAATCTCGCGTCTTGGGTTTGACAGAAATTCCAGTGAAATCACGTTTAAAAGCCAGCGTCAGTAAAAAGGCTTTGTAGAATCACTCTGTGAATGTCTTTGAAAACACTTCTTAAGAAGGAAAGCATACGTCTTTCATGTGAGTGAAAACTGCATTCTATTCAGTTTTTAGTACTGTGTTGAATGGTTAGGCGATTCACTTGTAGGGAAGCGTTTGTTCGCATTCTGTATACTCAATTCTTTAACAGCGAATCTCGAGTCTTGCCTTTGACAGAAATTCCAGTGAAATGACGTTTAAAAGCCAACGTCAGTAAAAAGCCTTTGTAGAATCACTCTGTGAATGTCTTTGAAAACACTTCTTAAGAAGGAAAGCATACGTCTTTCATCTGAGTGAAAACTGCATTCTATTCAGTTTTTAGTACTGTGTTGTATGGTAGGCGATTCACTTGTAGGGAAGCGTTTGTTCGCATTCTGTAAACTCAAGTCTTTAACAGCAAATCTCGTGTCTGGAGTTTGACAGAAATTCCAGTGAAATCACGTTTAAAAGCCAACGTCAGTAAAAAGCCTTTGAAGAATCACTCTGTGAATGTCTTTGAGAACACTTCTTAAGAAGGAAAGCATACGTCTTTCATCTGAGTGAAAACTGCATTCTATTCAGTTTTTAGTACTGTGTTGAATGGTTAGGCGATTCACTTGTAGGGAAGCATTTGTTAGCATTCTGTATACTCAATTCTTTAACAGCAAATCTCGTGTCTTGTGTTTGAGAGAAATTCCAGTGAAATCACGTTTAAAAGCCAACGTCAGTAAAAAGGCTTTGTAGAATCACACTGTGAATGTCTTTGAAAACACTTCTTAAGACGGAAAGCATAAGTCTTTCATCTGAGTGAAAACTGCATTCTATTCAGCTTTTAGTACTGTGTTGAATGGTTAGGAGATTCACTTGTAGGGAAGCGTTTGTTCGCATTCTGTATACTCAATTCTTTAACAACAAATCTCGCGTCTTGCTTTTGAGAAATTCCAGTGAAATCACGTTTAAAAGCCAACGCCAGTAAAAAGGCTTTGTAGAATCACTCTGTGAATGTCTTTGAAAACACTTCTTAAGAAGGAAAGCATACGTCTTTCATGTGAGTGAAAACTGCATTCTATTCAGTTTATAGTACTGTGTTGAATGGTTAGGCGATTCACTTGTAGGGAAGCGTTTGTTCGCATTCTGTATACTCAATTCTTTAACAGCGAATCTCGAGTCTTGCGTTTGACAGAAATTCCAGTGAAATCACGTTTAAAAGCCAACGTCAGTAAAAAGGCTTTGTAGAATCACTCTGTGAATGTCTTTGAAAACACTTCTTAAGACGGAAAGCATACGTCTTTCATCTGAGAGAAAACTGCATTCTATTCATTTTTTAGTACTGTGTTGAATGGTTAGGCGATTCACTTGTAGGGAAGCGTTTGTTCGCATTCTGTATACTCAATTCTTTAACAGCAAATCTCACGTCTTGCGTTTGAGAGAAATTCCAGTGAAATCATGTTTAAAAGCCAACGCCAGTAAAAAGGCTTTGTAGAATCACACTGTGAATGTCTTTGAAAACACTTCTTAAGAAGGAAAGCGTAGGTCTTTCATCTGAGTGAAAACTGCATTCTATTCAGTTTTTAGTACTGTGTTGAATGGTTAGGCGATTCACTTGTAGGGAAGCGTTTGTTTGCCTTCTGTATACTCAATTCTTTAACAGCAAATCTCGCGTCTTGCGTTTGACAGAAATTCCAGTGAAATCATGTTTAAAAGCCAACGTCAGTAAAAAGCCTTTGTAGAATCACTCTGTGAATGTCTTTGAAAACACTTCTTAAGAAGGAAAGGATACGTCTTTCATCTGAGTGAAAACTGCATTCTATTCAGTTTTTAGTACTGTGTTGTATGGTAGGCGATTCACTTGTAGGGAAGCGTTTGTTCGCATTCTGTATACTCAAGTCTTTAACAGCAAATCTCGCGTCTTGAGTTTGACAGAAATTCCAGTGAAATCACGTTTAAAAGCCAACGTCAGTAAAAAGCCTTTGTAGAATCACTCTGTGAATGTCTTTGAGAACACTTCTTAAGAAGGAAAGCATACGTCTTTCATCTGAGTGAAAACTGCATTCTATTCAGTTTTTAGTACTGTGTTGAATGGTTAGGCGATTCACTTGTAGGGAAGCATTTGTTCGCATTCTGTATACTCAAGTCTTTAACAGCAAATCTCGCGTCTTGTGTTTGACAGAAATTCCAGTGAAATCACGTTTAAAAGCCAGCGTCAGTAAAAAGGCTTTGTAGAATCACTCTGTGAATGTCTTTGAAAACACTTCTTAAGAAGTAAAGCATACGTCTTTCATGTGAGTGAAAACTGCATTCTATTCAGTTTTTAGTACTGTGTTGAGTGGTTAGGCGATTCACTTGTAGGGATGCGTTTGTTCGCATTCTGTATACTCAATTCTTTAACAGCAAATCTCGCATCTTGCATTTGACAGAAATTCCAGTGAAATCACGTTTAAAAGCCAACGCCAGTAAAAAGGCTTTGTAGAATCACTCTGTGAATGTCTTTGAAAACACTTCTTAAGAAGGAAAGCATAAGTCTTTCATGTGAGTGAAAACTGCATTCTATTCAGTTTTTAGTACTGTGTTGAATGGTTAGGCGATTCACTTGTAGGGAAGCGTTTGTTCGCATTCTGTATACTCAATTCTTTAAGAGCGAATCTCGAGTGTTGCCTTTGACAGAAATTCCAGTGAAATGACGTTTAAAAGCCAACGTCAGTAAAAAGGCTTCATAGAATCACTCTGTGAATGTCTTTGAAAACACTTCTTAAGAAGGAAAGCATACGTCTTTCATCTGAGTGAAAACTGCATTCTATTCAGTTTTTAGTACTGTGTTGTATGGTAGGCGATTCACTTGTAGGGAAGCGTTTGTTCGCATTCTGTATACTCAATTCTTTAACAGCGAATCTCGAGTCTTGCCTTCGACAGAAATTCCAGTGAAATCACATTTAAAAGCCAACGTCAGTAAAAAGCCTTTGAAGAATCACTCTGTGAATGTCTTTGAGAACACTTCTTAAGAAGGAAAGCATACGTCTTTCATCTGAGTGAAAACTGCATTCTATTCAGTTTTTAGTACTGTGTTGAATGGTTAGGCGATTCACTTGTAGGGAAGCATTTGTTAGCATTCTGTATACTCAATTTTTTAACAGCAAATCTCGTGTCTTGTGTTTGAGAGAAATTCCAGTGAAATCACGTTTAAAAGCCAACGTCAGTAAAAAGGCTTTGTAGAATCACACTGTGAATGTCTTTGAAAACACTTCTTAAGACGGAAAGCATAAGTCTTTCATCTGAGTGAAAACTGCATTCTATTCAGCTTTTAGTACTGTGTTGAATGGTTAGGAGATTCACTTGTAGGGAAGCGTTTGTTCGCATTCTGTATACTCAATTCTTTAACAACAAATCTCGCGTCTTGCTTTTGAGAAATTCCAGTGAAATCACGTTTAAAAGCCAACGCCAGTAAAAAGGCTTTGTAGAATCACTCTGAGAATGTCTTTGAAAACACTTCTTAAGAAGGAAAGCATACGTCTTTCATCTGAGTGAAAACTGAATTCTATTCAGTTTTTAGTACTGTGTTGAATGGTTAGGCTATTCACTTGTAGGGAAGCATTTGTTCGCATTCTGTATACTCAATTCTTTAACAGCAAATCTCGTGTCTTGCGTTTGACAGAAATTCCAGTGAAATCACGTTTAAAAGCCAACGTCAGTAAAAACGCTTTGTAGAATCACTCTGTGAATGTCTTTGAAAACACTTCTTAAGACGGAAAGCATACGTCTTTCATCTGAGTGAAAACTGCATTCTATTCAGTTTTTAGTATTATGTTGAATGGTTAGGCGATTCACTTGTAGGGAAGCATTTGTTCGCATTCTGTATACTCAATTCTTTAACAGAAAATCTCGTGTCTTGTGTTTGAGAGAAATTCCAGTGAAGTCATGTTTAAAAGCCAACGCCAGTAAAAAGGCTTTGTAGAATCACTCTGTGAATGTCTTTGAAAACACTTCTTAAGAAGGAAAGCATACGTCTTTCATCTGAGTGAAAACTGCATTCTATTCAGTTTTTAGTACTGTGTTGAATGGTTAGGCGATTCACTTGTAGGGAAGCGTATGTTTGCGTTCTGTATACTCAATTCTTTAACAGCAAATCTCGTGTCTTGAGTTTGACAGAAATTCCAGTGAAATCACGTTTAAAAGCCAACGCCCATAAAAAGGCTTTGTAGAATCACTCTGTGAATGTCTTTGAAAACACTTCTTAAGAAGGAAAGCATACGTCTTTCATCTGAGAGAAAACTGCATTCTATTCAGTTTTTAGTACTGTGTTGAATGGTTAGGCGATTCACTTGTAGGGATGCGTTGGTTCGCATTCTGTATAATCAATTCTTTAACAGCAAATCTCGCGTCTTGCATTTGACAGAAATTCCAGTGAAATCACGTTTAAAAGCCAACGCCAGTAAAATGGCTTTGTAGAATCACTCTGTGAATGTCTTTGAAAACACTTCTTACGAAGGAAAGCATACGTCTTTCATCTGGGTGAAAACTGCATTCTATTCAGTTTTTAGTACTGTGTTGAATGGTTAGGCGATTCACTTGTAGGGAAGCGTTTGTTCGCATTCTGTATACTCAATTCTTTAACAGCGAATCTCGAGTCTTGCCTTTGACAGAAATTCCAGTGAAATGACGTTTAAAAGCCAACGTCAGTAAAAAGCCTTTGTAGAATCACTCTGTGAATGTCTTTGAAAACACTTCTTAAGAAGGAAAGCATACGTCTTTCATCTGAGTGAAAACTGCATTCTATTCAGTTTTTAGTACTGTGTTGTATGGTAGGCGATTCACTTGTAGGCAAGCGTTTGTTCGCATTCTGTATACTCAAGTCTTTAACAGCAAATCTCGCGTCTTGAGTTTGACAGAAATTCCAGTGAAATCACGTTTAAAAGCCAACGTCAGTAAAAAGCCTTTGTAGAATCACTCTGTGAATGTCTTTGAGAACACTTCTTAAGAAGGAAAGCATACGTCTTTCATCTGAGTGAAAACTGCATTCTATTCAGTTTTTAGTACTGTGTTGAATGGTTAGGCGATTCACTTGTAGGGAAGCATTGTTTGCATTCTGTATACTCAAGTCTTTAACAGCAAATCTCGCGTCTTGTGTTTGACAGAAATTCCAGTGAAATCACGTTTAAAAGCCAGCGTCAGTAAAAAGGCTTTGTAGAATCACTCTGTGAATGTCTTTGAAAACACTTCTTAAGAAGGAAAGCATACGTCTTTCATGTGAGTGAAAACTGCATTCTATTCAGTTTTTAGTACTGTGTTGAATGGTTAGGCGATTCACTTGTAGGGAAGCGTTTGTTCGCATTCTGTATACTCAATTCTTTAACAGCGAATCTCGAGTCTTGCCTTTGACAGAAATTCCAGTGAAATGACGTTTAAAAGTCAACGTCAGTAAAAAGCCTTTGTAGAATCACTCTGTGAATGTCTTTGAAAACACTTCTTAAGAAGGAAAGCATACGTCTTTCATCTGAGTGAAAACTGCATTCTATTCAGTTTTTAGTACTGTGTTGTATGGTAGGCGATTCACTTGTAGGGAAGCGTTTGTTCGCATTCTGTATACTCAAGTCTTTAACAGCAAATCTCGTGTCTTGAGTTTGACAGAAATTCCAGTGAAATCACGTTTAAAAGCCAACGTCAGTAAAAAGCCTTTGAAGAATCACTCTGTGAATGTCTTTGAGAACACTTCTTAAGAAGGAAAGCATACGTCTTTCATCTGAGTGAAAACTGCATTCTATTCAGTTTTTAGTACTGTGTTGAATGGTTAGGCGATTCACTTGTAGGGAAGCATTTGTTAGCATTCTGTATACTCAATTCTTTAACAGCAAATCTTGTGTCTTGTGTTTGAGAGAAATTCCAGTGAAATCACGTTTAAAAGCCAACGTCAGTAAAAAGGCTTTGTAGAATCACACTGTGAATGTCTTTGAAAACACTTCTTAAGACGGAAAGCATAAGTCTTTCATCTGAGTGAAAACTGCATTCTATTCAGCTTTTAGTACTGTGTTGAATGGTTAGGCGATTCACTTGTAGGGATGCGTTGGTTCGCATTCTGTATAATCAATTCTTTAACAGCAAATCTCGCGTCTTGCATTTGACAGAAATTCCAGTGAAATCACGTTTAAAAGCCAACGCCAGTAAAATGGCTTTGTAGAATCACTCTGTGAATGTCTTTGAAAACACTTCTTACGAAGGAAAGCATACGTCTTTCATCTGGGTGAAAACTGCATTCTATTCAGTTTTTAGTACTGTGTTGAATGGTTAGGCGATTCACTTGTAGGGAAGCGTTTGTTCGCATTCTGTATACTCAATTCTTTAACAGCGAATCTCGAGTCTTGCCTTTGACAGAAATTCCAGTGAAATGACGTTTAAAAGCCAACGTCAGTAAAAAGGCTTTGTAGAATCACTCTGTGAATGTCTTTGAAAACACTTCTTAAGAAGGAAAGCATACGTCTTTCATCTGAGTGAAAACTGCATTCTATTCAGTTTTTAGTACTGTGTTGTATGGTAGGCGATTCACTTGTAGGCAAGCGTTTGTTCGCATTCTGTATACTCAAGTCTTTAACAGCAAATCTCGCGTCTTGAGTTTGACAGAAATTCCAGTGAAATCACGTTTAAAAGCCAACGTCAGTAAAAAGCCTTTGTAGAATCACTCTGTGAATGTCTTTGAGAACACTTCTTAAGAAGGAAAGCATACGTCTTTCATCTGAGTGAAAACTGCATTCTATTCAGTTTTTAGTACTGTGTTGAATGGTTAGGCGATTCACTTGTAGGGAAGCATTGTTTGCATTCTGTATACTCAAGTCTTTAACAGCAAATCTCGCGTCTTGTGTTTGACAGAAATTCCAGTGAAATCACGTTTAAAAGCCAGCGTCAGTAAAAAGGCTTTGTAGAATCACTCTGTGAATGTCTTTGAAAACACTTCTTAAGAAGGAAAGCATACGTCTTTCATGTGAGTGAAAACTGCATTCTATTCAGTTTTTAGTACTGTGTTGAATGGTTAGGCGATTCACTTGTAGGGAAGCGTTTGTTCGCATTCTGTATACTCAATTCTTTAACAGCGAATCTCGAGTCTTGCCTTTGACAGAAATTCCAGTGAAATGACGTTTAAAAGTCAACGTCAGTAAAAAGCCTTTGTAGAATCACTCTGTGAATGTCTTTGAAAACACTTCTTAAGAAGGAAAGCATACGTCTTTCATCTGAGTGAAAACTGCATTCTATTCAGTTTTTAGTACTGTGTTGTATGGTAGGCGATTCACTTGTAGGGAAGCGTTTGTTCGCATTCTGTATACTCAAGTCTTTAACAGCAAATCTCGTGTCTTGAGTTTGACAGAAATTCCAGTGAAATCACGTTTAAAAGCCAACGTCAGTAAAAAGCCTTTGAAGAATCACTCTGTGAATGTCTTTGAGAACACTTCTTAAGAAGGAAAGCATACGTCTTTCATCTGAGTGAAAACTGCATTCTATTCAGTTTTTAGTACTGTGTTGAATGGTTAGGCGATTCACTTGTAGGGAAGCATTTGTTAGCATTCTGTATACTCAATTCTTTAACAGCAAATCTTGTGTCTTGTGTTTGAGAGAAATTCCAGTGAAATCACGTTTAAAAGCCAACGTCAGTAAAAAGGCTTTGTAGAATCACACTGTGAATGTCTTTGAAAACACTTCTTAAGACGGAAAGCATAAGTCTTTCATCTGAGTGAAAACTGCATTCTATTCAGCTTTTAGTACTGTGTTGAATGGTTAGGAGATTCACTTGTAGGGAAGCGTTTGTTCGCATTCTGTATACTCAATTCTTTAACAACAATTCTCGCGTCTTGCTTTTGAGAAATTCCAGTGAAATCACGTTTAAAAGCCAACGTCAGTAAAAAGCCTTTGAAGAATCACTCTGTGAATGTCTTTGAGAACACTTCTTAAGAAGGAAAGCATACGTCTTTCATCTGAGTGAAAACTGCATTCTATTCAGTTTTTAGTACTGTGTTGAATGGTTAGGCGATTCACTTGTAGGGAAGCATTTGTTAGCATTCTGTATACTCAATTCTTTAACAGCAAATCTTGTGTCTTGTGTTTGAGAGAAATTCCAGTGAAATCACGTTTAAAAGCCAACGTCAGTAAAAAGGCTTTGTAGAATCACACTGTGAATGTCTTTGAAAACACTTCTTAAGACGGAAAGCATAAGTCTTTCATCTGAGTGAAAACTGCATTCTATTCAGCTTTTAGTACTGTGTTGAATGGTTAGGAGATTCACTTGTAGGGAAGCGTTTGTTCGCATTCTGTATACTCAATTCTTTAACAACAATTCTCGCGTCTTGCTTTTGAGAAATTCCAGTGAAATCACGTTTAAAAGCCAACGCCAGTAAAAAGGCTTTGTAGAATCACTCTGTGAATGTCTTTGAAAACACTTCTTAAGAAGGAAAGCATACGTCTTTCATCTGAGTGAAAACTGCATTCTATTCAGTTTTTAGTACTGTGTTGTATGGTAGGCGATTCACTTGTAGGGAAGCGTTTGTTCGCATTCTGTATACTCAAGTCTTTAACAGCAAATCTCGCGTCTTGAGTTTGACAGAAATTCCAGTGAAATCACGTTTAAAAGCCAACGTCAGTAAAAAGCCTTTGTAGAATCACTCTGTGAATGTCTTTGAGAACACTTCTTAAGAAGGAAAGCATACGTCTTTCATCTGAGTGAAAACTGCATTCTATTCAGTTTTTAGTACTGTGTTGAATGGTTAGGCGATTCACTTGTAGGGAAGCATTGTTTGCATTCTGTATACTCAAGTCTTTAACAGCAAATCTCGCGTCTTGTGTTTGACAGAAATTCCAGTGAAATCACGTTTAAAAGCCAGCGTCAGTAAAAAGGCTTTGTAGAATCACTCTGTGAATGTCTTTGAAAACACTTCTTAAGAAGGAAAGCATACGTCTTTCATGTGAGTGAAAACTGCATTCTATTCAGTTTTTAGTACTGTGTTGAATGGTTAGGCGATTCACTTGTAGGGAAGCGTTTGTTCGCATTCTGTATACTCAATTCTTTAACAGCGAATCTCGAGTCTTGCCTTTGACAGAAATTCCAGTGAAATGACGTTTAAAAGTCAACGTCAGTAAAAAGCCTTTGTAGAATCACTCTGTGAATGTCTTTGAAAACACTTCTTAAGAAGGAAAGCATACGTCTTTCATCTGAGTGAAAACTGCATTCTATTCAGTTTTTAGTACTGTGTTGTATGGTAGGCGATTCACTTGTAGGGAAGCGTTTGTTCGCATTCTGTATACTCAAGTCTTTAACAGCAAATCTCGTGTCTTGAGTTTGACAGAAATTCCAGTGAAATCACGTTTAAAAGCCAACGTCAGTAAAAAGCCTTTGAAGAATCACTCTGTGAATGTCTTTGAGAACACTTCTTAAGAAGGAAAGCATACGTCTTTCATCTGAGTGAAAACTGCATTCTATTCAGTTTTTAGTACTGTGTTGAATGGTTAGGCGATTCACTTGTAGGGAAGCATTTGTTAGCATTCTGTATACTCAATTCTTTAACAGCAAATCTTGTGTCTTGTGTTTGAGAGAAATTCCAGTGAAATCACGTTTAAAAGCCAACGTCAGTAAAAAGGCTTTGTAGAATCACACTGTGAATGTCTTTGAAAACACTTCTTAAGACGGAAAGCATAAGTCTTTCATCTGAGTGAAAACTGCATTCTATTCAGCTTTTAGTACTGTGTTGAATGGTTAGGAGATTCACTTGTAGGGAAGCGTTTGTTCGCATTCTGTATACTCAATTCTTTAACAACAATTCTCGCGTCTTGCTTTTGAGAAATTCCAGTGAAATCACGTTTAAAAGCCAACGTCAGTAAAAAGCCTTTGAAGAATCACTCTGTGAATGTCTTTGAGAACACTTCTTAAGAAGGAAAGCATACGTCTTTCATCTGAGTGAAAACTGCATTCTATTCAGTTTTTAGTACTGTGTTGAATGGTTAGGCGATTCACTTGTAGGGAAGCATTTGTTAGCATTCTGTATACTCAATTCTTTAACAGCAAATCTTGTGTCTTGTGTTTGAGAGAAATTCCAGTGAAATCACGTTTAAAAGCCAACGTCAGTAAAAAGGCTTTGTAGAATCACACTGTGAATGTCTTTGAAAACACTTCTTAAGACGGAAAGCATAAGTCTTTCATCTGAGTGAAAACTGCATTCTATTCAGCTTTTAGTACTGTGTTGAATGGTTAGGAGATTCACTTGTAGGGAAGCGTTTGTTCGCATTCTGTATACTCAATTCTTTAACAACAATTCTCGCGTCTTGCTTTTGAGAAATTCCAGTGAAATCACGTTTAAAAGCCAACGCCAGTAAAAAGGCTTTGTAGAATCACTCTGTGAATGTCTTTGAAAACACTTCTTAAGAAGGAAAGCATACGTCTTTCATCTGAGTGAAAACTGCATTCTATTCAGTTTTTAGTACTGTGTTGTATGGTAGGCGATTCACTTGTAGGGAAGCGTTTGTTCGCATTCTGTATACTCAATTCTTTAACAGCGAATCTCGAGTCTTGCCTTCGACAGAAATTCCAGTGAAATGACGTTTAAAAGCCAACGTCAGCAAAAAGCCTTTGTAGAATCACTCTGTGAATGTCTTTGAAAACACTTCTTAAGAAGGAAAGCATACGTCTTTCATCTGAGTGAAAACTGCATTCTATTCAGTTTTTAGTACTGTGTTGTATGGTAGGCGATTCACTTGTAGGGAAGCGTTTGTTCGCATTCTGTATACTCAAGTCTTTAACAGCAAATCTCGCGTATTGAGTTTGACAGAAATTCCAGTGAAATCACGTTTAAAAGCCAACGTCAGTAAAAAGCCTTTGTAGAATCACTCTGTGAATGTCTTTGAGAACACTTCTTAAGAAGGAAAGCATACGTCTTTCATCTGAGTGAAAACTGCATTCTATTCAGTTTTTAGTACTGTGTTGTATGGTAGGCGATTCACTTGTAGGGAAGCGTTTGTTCGCAATCTGTATACTCAAGTCTTTAACAGCAAATCTCGCGTATTGAGTTTGACAGAAATTCCAGTGAAATCACGTTTAAAAGCCAACGTCAGTAAAAAGCCTTTGTAGAATCACTCTGTGAATGTCTTTGAAAACACTTCTTAAGAAGGAAAGCATACGTCTTTCATCTGAGTGAAAACTGCATTCTATTCAGTTTTTAGTACTGTGTTGAATGGTTAGGCGATTCACTTGTAGGGAAGCGTTTGTTCGCATTCTGTATACTCAATTCTTTAACAGCGAATCTCGAGTCTTGCCTTTGACAGAAATTCCAGTGAAATGACGTTTAAAAGCCAACGTCAGTAAAAAGCCTTTGTAGAATCACTCTGTGAATGTCTTTGAAAACACTTCTTAAGAAGGAAAGCATACGTCTTTCATCTGAGTGAAAACTGCATTCTATTCAGTTTTTAGTACTGTGTTGTATGGTAGGCGATTCACTTGTAGGGAAGCGTTTGTTCGCATTCTGTATACTCAAGTCTTTAACAGCAAATCTCGTGTCTTGAGTTTGACAGAAATTCCAGTGAAATCACGTTTAAAAGCCAATGTCAGTAAAAAGCCTTTGAAGAATCACTCTGTGAATGTCTTTGAGAACACTTCTTAAGAAGGAAAGCATACGTCTTTCATCTGAGTGAAAACTGCATTCTATTCAGTTTTTAGTACTGTGTTGAATGGTTAGGCGATTCACTTGTAGGGAAGCATTTGTTAGCATTGTGTATACTCAATTCATTAACAGCAAATCTCGTGTCTTGTGTTTGAGAGAAATTCCAGTGAAATCACGTTTAAAAGCCAATGTCAGTAAAAAGGCTTTGTAGAATCACACTGTGAATGTCTTTGAAAACACTTCTTAAGACGGAAAGCATAAGTCTTTCATCTGAGTGAAAACTGCATTCTATTCAGCTTTTAGTACTGTGTTGAATGGTTAGGAGATTCACTTGTAGGGAAGCGTTTGTTCGCATTCTGTATACTCAATTCTTTAACAACAAATCTCGCGTCTTGCTTTTGAGAAATTCCAGTGAAATCACGTTTAAAAGCCAACGCCAGTAAAAAGGCTTTGTAGAATCACTCTGTGAATGTCTTTGAAAACACTTCTTAAGAAGGAAAGCATACGTCTTTCATCTGAGTGAAAACTGCATTCTATTCAGTTTTTAGTACTGTGTTGTATGGTAGGCGATTCACTTGTAGGGAAGCGTTTGTTCGCATTCTGTATACTCAATTCTTTAACAGCGAATCTCGAGTCTTGCCTTCGACAGAAATTCCAGTGAAATGACGTTTAAAAGCCAACGTCAGTAAAAAGCCTTTGTAGAATCACTCTGTGAATGTCTTTGAAAACACTTCTTAAGAAGGAAAGCATACGTCTTTCATCTGAGTGAAAACTGCATTCTATTCAGTTTTTAGTACTGTGTTGTATGGTAGGCGATTCACTTGTAGGGAAGCGTTTGTTCGCAATCTGTATACTCAAGTCTTTAACAGCAAATCTCGCGTATTGAGTTTGACAGAAATTCCAGTGAAATCACGTTTAAAAGCCAACGTCAGTAAAAAGCCTTTGTAGAATCACTCTGTGAATGTCTTTGAGAACACTTCTTAAGAAGGAAAGCATACGTCTTTCATCTGAGTGAAAACTGCATTCTATTCAGTTTTTAGTACTGTGTTGAATGGTTAGGCGATTCACTTGTAGGGAAGCATTTGTTAGCATTCTGTATACTCAATTCATTAACAGCAAATCTCGTGTCTTGTGTTTGAGAGAAATTCCAGTGAAATCACGTTTAAAAGCCAATGTCAGTAAAAAGGCTTTGTAGAATCACACTGTGAATGTCTTTGAAAACACTTCTTAAGACGGAAAGCATAAGTCTTTCATCTGAGTGAAAACTGCATTCTATTCAGCTTTTAGTACTGTGTTGAATGGTTAGGAGATTCACTTGTAGGGAAGCGTTTGTTCGCATTCTGTATACTCAATTCTTTAACAACAAATCTCGCGTCTTGCTTTTGAGAAATTCCAGTGAAATCACGTTTAAAAGCCAACGCCAGTAAAAAGGCTTTGTAGAATCACTCTGTGAATGTCTTTGAAAACACTTCTTAAGAAGGAAAGCATACGTCTTTCATCTGAGTGAAAACTGCTTTCTATTCAGTTTTTAGTACTGTGTTGTATGGTAGGCGATTCACTTGTAGGGAAGCGTTTGTTCGCATTCTGTATACTCAATTCTTTAACAGCGAATCTCGAGTCTTGCCTTCGACAGAAATTCCAGTGAAATGACGTTTAAAAGCAAACGTCAGTAAAAAGCCTTTGTAAAATCACTCTGTGAATGTCTTTGAAAACACTTCTTAAGAAGGAAAGCATACGTCTTTCATCTGAGTGAAAACTGCATTCTATTCAGTTTTTAGTACTGTGTTGTATGGTAGGCGATTCACCTGTAGGGAAGCGTTTGTTCGCATTCTGTATACTCAAGTCTTTAACAGCAAATCTCGCGTATTGAGTTTGACAGAAATTCCAGTGAAATCACGTTTAAAAGCCAACGTCAGTAAAAAGCCTTTGTAGAATCACTCTGTGAATGTCTTTGAGAACACTTCTTAAGAAGGAAAGCATACGTCTTTCATCTGAGTGAAAACTGCATTCTATTCAGTTTTTAGTACTGTGTTGAATGGTTAGGCGATTCACTTGTAGGGAAGCATTTGTTAGCATTCTGTATACTCAATTCATTAACAGCAAATCTCGTGTCTTGTGTTTGAGAGAAATTCCAGTGAAATCACGTTTAAAAGCCAACGTCAGTAAAAAGGCTTTGTAGAATCACACTGTGAATGTCTTTGAAAACACTTCTTAAGACGGAAAGCATAAGTCTTTCATCTGAGTGAAAACTGCATTCTATTCAGCTTTTAGTACTGTGTTGAATGGTTAGGAGATTCACTTGTAGGGAAGCGTTTGTTCGCATTCTGTATACTCAATTCTTTAACAACAAATCTCGCGTCTTGCTTTTGAGAAATTCCAGTGAAATCACGTTTAAAAGCCAACGCCAGTAAAAAGGCTTTGTAGAATCACTCTGTGAATGTCTTTGAAAACACTTCTTAAGAAGGAAAGCATACGTCTTTCATCTGAGTGAAAACTGCATTCTATTCAGTTTTTAGTATTGTGTTGAATGGTTAGGCGATTCACTTGTAGGGAAGCATTTGTTCGCATTCTGTATACTTAATTCTTTAACAGCAAATCTCGCGTCTTGCGTTTGACAGAAATTCCAGTGAAATCACGTTTAAACGCCAACGTCAGTAAAAAGGCTTTGTAGAATCACTCTGTGAATGTCTTTGAAAACACTTCTTAAGAAGGAAAGCATACGTCTTTCATGTGAGTGAAAACTGCATTCTATTCAGTTTTTAGTACTGTGTTGAATGGTTAGGCGATTCACTTGTAGGGATGCGTTTGTTCGCATTCTGTATACTCAATACTTTAACAGCAAATCTCGCGTCTTGCATTTGACAGAAATTCCAGTGAAATCACGTTTAAAAGCCAACGTGAGTAAAAAGGCTTTGTAGAATCACTCTGTGAATGTCTTTGAAAACACTTCTTAAGAAGGAAAGCATACGTCTTTCATCTGAGTGAAAACTGCATTCTATTCAGTTTTTAGTACTGTGTTGAATGGTTAGGCGATTCACTTGTAGGGAAGCGTTTGTTCGCATTCTGTATACTCAATTCTTTAACAGCAAATCTCGTGTCTTGCGTTTGACAGAAATTCCAGTGAAATCACGTTTAAAAGCCAACGTCAGTAAAAAGCCTTTGTAGAATCACTCTGTGAATGTCTTTGAAAACACTTCTTAAGAAGGAAAGCATACGTCTTTCATCTGAATGAAAACTGCATTCTATTCAGATTTTAGTACTGTGTTGTATGGTAGGCGATTCACTTGTAGGGAAGCGTTTGTTCTCATTCTTTATACTCAAGTCTTTAACAGCAAATCTCGCGTCTTGCGTTTGACAGAAATTCCAGTGAAATCACCTTTAAAAGCCAACGTCAGTAAAAAGGCTTTGTAGAATCACTCTGTGAATGTCTTTGAAAACACTTCTTAAGACGGAAAGCATAAGTCTTTCATCTGAGTGAAAACTGCATTCTATTCAGTTTTTAGTACTGTGTTGAATGGTTAGGCAATTCACTTGTAGGGAAGCGTTTGTTCGCATTCTGTATACTCAATTCTTTAACAGCAAATCTCGAGTCTTGCATTTGACAGAAATTCCAGGTAAATCATGTTTAAAAGCCAACGCCAGTAAAAAGTCTTTGTAGAATCACTCTGTGAATGTCTTTGAAAACACTTCTTAAGAAGGAAAGCATACGTCTTTCATCTGAGTGAAAACTGCATTCTATTCAGTTTTTAGTACTGTGTTGAATGGTTAGGCGATTCACTTGTAGGGAAGCGTTTGTTCGCATTCTGTATACTCAATTCTTTAACAGCAAATCTCGTGTCTTGCGTTTGACAGAAACGCCAGTGAAATCACGTTTAAAAGCCAATGCCAGGAAAAAAGGCTTTGTAGAATCACTCTGTGAATGTCTTTGAAAACACTTCTTAAGACTGAAAGCATACGTCTTTCATGTGAGTGAAAACTGCATTCTATTCAGTTTTTAGTACTGTGTTGAATGGTTAGGCGATTCACTTGTAGGGAAGCGTTTGTTTGCATTCTGTATACTCAATTCTTTAACATCAAATCGCGCATCTTGCATTTGACAGAAATTCCAGTGAAATCACGTTTAAAAGCCAACGTCAGTAAAAAGGCTTTGTAGAATCACTCTGTTAATTTCTTTGAAAACACTTCTTAAGAAGGAAAGCATACGTCTTTCATCTGAGTGAAAACTGCATTCTATTCAGTTTTTAGTACTGTGTTGAATGGTTAGGCGATTCACTTGTAGGGAAGCGTTTGTTCGCATTCTGTATACTCAATTCTTTAACAGCAAATCTCGTGTCTTGCGTTTGACAGAAATTCCAGTGAAATCACGTTTAAAAGCCAACGTCAGTAAAAAGCCTTTGTAGAATTACTCTGTGAATGTCTTTGAGAACACTTCTTAAGAAGGAAAGCATACTGTTTGCATTCTGTATACTCAATTCTTTAACATCAAATCGCGCATCTTGCATTTGACAGAAATTCCAGTGAAATCACGTTTAAAAGCCAACGTCAGTAAAAAGGCTTTGTAGAATCACTCTGTGAATGTCTTTGAAAACACTTCTTAAGAAGGAAAGCATACGTCTTTCATCTGAGTGAAAACTGCATTCTATTCAGTCTTTAGTACTGTGTTGAATGGTTAGGCGATTCACTTGTAGGGAAGCGTTTGTTCGCATTCTGTATACTCAATTCTTTAACAGCAAATCTCGCGTCTTGCGTTTGACACAAATTCCAGTGAAATCACGATTAAAAGCCAACGTCAGTAAAAAGCCTTTGTAGAATCACTCTGTGAATGTCTTTGAATACACTTCTTAAGAAGGAAAGCATACGTCTTTCATCTGAGTGAAAACTGCATTCTATTCAGATTTTAGTACTGTGTTGTATGGTAGGCGATTCACTTGTAGGGAAGCGTTTGTTTGCGTTCTGTATACTCAATTCTTTAACAGCAAATCTCGCGTCTTGCGTTTCACAGAAAATCCAGTGAAATCACGTTTAAAAGCCAACGTCAGTAAAAAGGCTTTGTAGAATCACTCTGTGAATGTCTTTGAAAACACTTCTTAAGAAGGAAAGCATACGTCTTTCATCTGAGTGAAAACTGCATTCTATTCAGTCTTTAGTACTGTGTTGAATGGTTAGGCGATTCACTTGTAGGGATGCGTTTGTTCGCATTCTGTATACTCAATTCTTTAACAGCAAATCTCGCGTCTTGCATTTGACAGAAATTCCAGTGAAATCACGTTTAAAAGCCAATGCCAGTAAAAAGGCTTTGTAGAATCACTCTGTGAATGTCTTTGAAAACAGTTCTTAAGAAGGAAAGCATACGTCTTTCATCTGGGTGAAAACTGCTTTCTATTCAGTTTTTAGTACTGTGTTGAATGGTTAGGCCATTCACTTGTAGGGAAGCGTTTGTTTGCATTCTGTATACTCAATTCTTTAACATCAAATCGCGCATCTTGCATTTGACAGAAATTCCAGTGAAATCACGTTTAAAAGCCAACGTCAGTAAAAAGGCTCTGTAGAATCACTCTGTGAATGTCTTTGAAAACACTTCTTAAGAAGGAAAGCATACGTCTTTCATGTGAGTGAAAACTGCATTCTATTCAGTTTTTAGTACTGTGTTGAATGGTTAGGCGATTCACTTGTAGTGAAGCCTTTGTTCGCATTCTGTATACTCAATTCTTTAACAGCAAATCTCGTGTCTTGCGTTTGACAGAAATTCCAGTGAAATCACGTTTAAAAGCCAAAGTCAGTAAAAAGCCTTTGTAGAATCACTCTGTGAATGTCTTTGAAAACACTTCTTAAGAAGGAAAGCATACGTCTTTCATCTGAATGAAAACTGCATTCTATTCAGATTTTAGTACTGTGTTGTATGGTAGGCGATTCACTTGTAGGGAAGCGTTTGTTCCCATTCTGTATACTCAATTCTTTAACAGCAAATCTCGCGTCTTGCATTTGACAGAAATTCCAGGTAAATCATGTTTAAAAGCCAACGCCAGTAAAAAGTCTTTGTAGAATCACTCTGTGAATGTCTTTGAAAACACTTCTTAAGAAGGAAAGCATATGTCTTTCATCTGAGTGAAAACTGCATTCTATTCAGTTTTTAGTACTGTGTTGAATGGTTAGGCGATTCACTTGTAGGGAAGCGTTTGTTCGCATTCTGTATACTCAATTCTTTAACAGCAAATCTCGTGTCTTGCGTTTGACAGAAACGCCAGTGAAATCACGTTTAAAAGCCAATGCCAGTAAAAAGGCTTTGTAGAATCACTCTGTGAATGTCTTTGAAAACACTTCTTAAGATGGAAAGCATACGTCTTTCATGTGAGTGAAAACTGCATTCTATTCAGTTTTTAGTACTGTGTTGAATGGTTAGGCGATTCACTTGTAGTGAAGCCTTTGTTCGCATTCTGTATACTCAATTCTTTAACAGCAAATCTCGTGTCTTGCGTTTGACAGAAATTCCAGTGAAATCACGTTTAAAATCCAACGTCAGTAAAAAGCCTTTGTAGAATCACTCTGTGAATGTCTTTGAAAACACTTCTTAAGAAGGAAAGCATACGTCTTTCATCTGAATGAAAACTGCATTCTATTCAGATTTTAGTACTGTGTTGTATGGTAGGCGATTCACTTGTAGGGAAGCGTTTGTTCTCATTCTTTATACTCAAGTCTTTAACAGCAAATCTCGCGTCTTGCGTTTGACAGAAATTCCAGTGAAATAACCTTTAAAAGCCAACGTCAGTAAAAAGGCTTTGTAGAATCACTCTGTGAATGTCTTTGAAAACACTTCTTAAGACGGAAAGCATAAGTCTTTCATCTGAGTGAAAACTGCATTCTATTCAGTTTTTAGTACTGTGTTGAATGGTTAGGCGATTCACTTGTAGGGAACCGTTTGTTCGCATTCTGTATACTCAATTCTTTAACAGCAAATCTCGCGTCTTGCATTTGACAGAAATTCCGGGTAAATCATGTTTAAAAGCCAACGCCAGTAAAAAGTCTTTGTAGAATCACTCTGTGAATGTCTTTGAAAACACTTCTTAAGAAGGAAAGCATATGTCTTTCATCTGAGTGAAAACTGCATTCTATTCAGTTTTTAGTACTGTGTTGAATGGTTAGGCGATTCACTTGTAGGGAAGCGTTTGTTCGCATTCTGTATACTCAATTCTTTAACAGCAAATCTCGTGTCTTGCATTTGACAGAAACGCCAGTGAAATCACGTTTAAAAGCCAATGCCAGTAAAAAGGCTTTGTAGAATCACTCTGTGAATGTCTTTGAAAACACTTCTTAAGACGGAAAGCATACGTCTTTCATGTGAGTGAAAACTGCATTCTATTCAGTTTTTAGTACTGTGTTGAATGGTTAGGCGATTCACTTGTAGGGAAGCATTTGTTTGCATTCTGTATACTCAATTCTTTAACATCAAATCGCGCATCTTGCATTTGACAGAAATTCCAGTGAAATCACGTTTAAAAGCCAACGTCAGTAAAAAGGCTTTGTAGAATCACTCTGTTAATTTCTTTGAAAACACTTCTTAAGAAGGAAAGCATACGTCTTTCATCTGAGTGAAAACTGCATTCTATTCAGTTTTTAGTACTGTGTTGAATGGTTAGGCGATTCACTTGTAGGGAAGCGTTTGTTCGCATTCTGTATACTCAATTCTTTAACAGCAAATCTCGTGTCTTGCGTTTGACAGAAATTCCAGTGAAATCACGTTTAAAAGCCAACGTCAGTAAAAAGGCTTTGTAGAATCACTCTGTGAATGTCTTTGGAAACACTTCTTAAGAAGGAAAGCATACGTCTTTCATGTGATTGAAAACTGCATTCTATTCAGTTTTTAGTACTGTGTTGAATGGTTAGGCGATTCACTTGTAGGGAAGCGTTTGTTCGCATTCTGTATACTCAATTCTTTAACAGCGAATCTCGCGTCTTGCGTTTCACAGAAATTCCAGTGAAATCACGTTTAAAAGCCAAAGTTAGTAAAAAGCCTTTGTAGAATCACTCTGTGAATGTCTTTGAAAACACTTCTTAAGAAGGAAAGCATATGTCTTTCATCTGAGTGAAAACTGCATTCTATTCAGATTTTAGTACTGTGTTGTATGGTAGGTGATTCACTTGTAGGGAAGCGTTTGTTCGCATTCTGTATACTCAATTCTTTAACAGCAAATCTCACGTCTTGCGTTTGAGAGAAATTCCAGTGAAATCATGTTTAAAAGCCAACGCCAGTAAAAAGGCTTTGTAGAATCACTCTGTGAATGTCTTTGAAAACACTTCTTAAGAAGGAAAGCATACGTCTTTCATCTGAGTGAAAACTGCATTCTATTCAGTCTTTAGTACTGTGTTGAATGGTTAGGCGATTCACTTGTAGGGATGTGTTTGTTAGCATTCTGTATACTCAATTCTTTAACAGCAAATCTCGCGTCTTGCATTTGACAGAAATTCCAGTGAAATCACGTTTAAAAGCCAATGCCAGTAAAAAGGCTTTGTAGAATCACTCTGTGAATGTCTTTGAAAACAGTTCTTAAGAAGGAAAGCATACGTCTTTCATCTGGGTGAAAACTGCTTTCTATTCAGTTTTTAGTACTGTGTTGAATGGTTAGGCGATTCACTTGTAGGGAAGCGTTTGTTTGCATTCTGTATACTCAATTCTTTAACATCAAATCGCGCATCTTGCATTTGACAGAAATTCCAGTGAAATCACGTTTAAAAGCCAACGTCAGTAAAAAGGCTTTATAGAATCACTCTGTGAATGTCTTTGAAAACACTTCTTAAGAAGGAAAGCATACGTCTTTCATGTGAGTGAAAACTGCATTCTATTCAGTTTTTAGTACTGTGTTGAATGGTTAGGCGTTTCACTTGTAGGGAAGCGTTTGTTCGCATTCTGTATACTCAATTCTTTAACAGCAAATCTCGTGTCTTGCGTTTGACAGAAATTCCAGTGAAATCACGTTTAAAAGCCAACGTCAGTAAAAAGGCTTTGTAGAATCACTCTGTGAATGTCTTTGAAAACACTTCTTAAGACGGAAAGCATAAGTCTTTCATCTGAGTGAAAACTGCATTCTATTCAGTTTTTAGTACTGTGTTGAATGGTTAGGCGATTCACTTGTAGGGAACCGTTTGTTCGCATTCTGTATACTCAATTCTTTAACAGCAAATCTCGCGTCTTGCATTTGACAGAAATTCCGGGTAAATCATGTTTAAAAGCCAACGCCAGTAAAAAGTCTTTGTAGAATCACTCTGTGAATGTCTTTGAAAACACTTCTTAAGAAGGAAAGCATATGTCTTTCATCTGAGTGAAAACTGCATTCTATTCAGTTTTTAGTACTGTGTTGAATGGTTAGGCGATTCACTTGTAGGGAAGCGTTTGTTCGCATTCTGTATACTCAATTCTTTAACAGCAAATCTCGTGTCTTGCATTTGACAGAAACGCCAGTGAAATCACGTTTAAAAGCCAATGCCAGTAAAAAGGCTTTGTAGAATCACTCTGTGAATGTCTTTGAAAACACTTCTTAAGACGGAAAGCATACGTCTTTCATGTGAGTGAAAACTGCATTCTATTCAGTTTTTAGTACTGTGTTGAATGGTTAGGCGATTCACTTGTAGGGAAGCGTTTGTTTGCATTCTGTATACTCAATTCTTTAACATCAAATCGCGCATCTTGCATTTGACAGAAATTCCAGTGAAATCACGTTTAAAAGCCAATGTCAGTAAAAAGGCTTTGTAGAATCACTCTGTTAATTTCTTTGAAAACACTTCTTAAGAAGGAAAGCATACGTCTTTCATCTGAGTGAAAACTCCATTCTATTCAGTTTTTAGTACTGTGTTGAATGGTTAGGCGATTCACTTGTAGGGAAGCGTTTGTTCGCATTCTGTATACTCAATTCTTTAACAGCAAATCTCGTGTCTTGCGTTTGACAGAAATTCCAGTGAAATCACGTTTAAAAGCCAACGTCAGTAAAAAGGCTTTGTAGAATCACTCTGTGAATGTCTTTGGAAACACTTCTTAAGAAGGAAAGCATACGTCTTTCATGTGATTGAAAACTGCATTCTATTCAGTTTTTAGTACTGTGTTGAATGGTTAGGCGATTCACTTGTAGGGAAGCGTTTGTTCGCATTCTGTATACTCAATTCTTTAACATCAAATCGCGCATCTTGCATTTGACAGAAATTCCAGTGAAATCACGTTTAAAAGCCAACGTCAGTAAAAAGGCTCTGTAGAATCACTCTGTGAATGTCTTTGAAAACACTTCTTAAGAAGAAAAGCATACGTCTTTCATGTGAGTGAAAACTGCATTCTATTCAGTTTTTAGTACTGTGTTGAATGGTTAGGCGATTCACTTGTAGTGAAGCCTTTGTTCGCATTCTGTATACTCAATTCTTTAACAGCAAATCTCGTGTCTTGCATTTGACAGAAATTCCAGTGAAATCACGTTTAAAAGCCAAAGTCAGTAAAAAGCCTTTGTAGAATCACTCTGTGAATGTCTTTGAAAACACTTCTTAAGAAGGAAAGCATACGTCTTTCATCTGAATGAAAACTGCATTCTATTCAGATTTTAGTACTGTGTTGTATGGTAGGCGATTCACTTGTAGGGAAGCGTTTGTTCCCATTCTGTATACTCAATTCTTTAACAGCAAATCTCGCGTCTTGCATTTGACAGAAATTCCAGGTAAATCATGTTTAAAAGCCAACGCCAGTAAAAAGTCTTTGTAGAATCACTCTGTGAATGTCTTTGAAAACACTTCTTAAGAAGGAAAGCATATGTCTTTCATCTGAGTGAAAACTGCATTCTATTCAGTTTTTAGTACTGTGTTGAATGGTTAGGCGATTCACTTGTAGGGAAGCGTTTGTTCGCATTCTGTATACTCAATTCTTTAACAGCAAATCTCGTTTCTTGCGTTTGACAGAAACGCCAGTGAAATCACGTTTAAAAGCCAATGCCAGTAAAAAGGCTTTGTAGAATCACTCTGTGAATGTCTTTGAAAACACTTCTTAAGATGGAAAGCATACGTCTTTCATGTGAGTGAAAACTGCATTCTATTCAGTTTTTAGTACTGTGTTGAATGGTTAGGCGATTCACTTGTAGTGAAGCCTTTGTTCGCATTCTGTATACTCAATTCTTTAACAGCAAATCTCGTGTCTTGCGTTTGACAGAAATTCCAGTGAAATCACGTTTAAAATCCAACGTCAGTAAAAAGCCTTTGTAGAATCACTCTGTGAATGTCTTTGAAAACACTTCTTAAGAAGGAAAGCATACGTCTTTCATCTGAATGAAAACTGCATTCTATTCAGATTTTAGTACTGTGTTGTATGGTAGGCGATTCACTTGTAGGGAAGCCTTTGTTCTCATTCTTTATACTCAAGTCTTTAACAGCAAATCTCGCGTCTTGCGTTTGACAGAAATTCCAGTGAAATAACCTTTAAAAGGCAACGTCAGTAAAAAGGCTTTGTAGAATCACTCTGTGAATGTCTTTGAAAACACTTCTTAAGACGGAAAGCATAAGTCTTTCATCTGAGTGAAAACTGCATTCTATTCAGTTTTTAGTACTGTGTTGAATGGTTAGGCGATTCACTTGTAGGGAACCGTTTGTTCGCATTCTGTATACTCAATTCTTTAACAGCAAATCTCGCGTCTTGCATTTGACAGAAATTCCGGGTAAATCATGTTTAAAAGCCAACGCCAGTAAAAAGTCTTTGTAGAATCACTCTGTGAATGTCTTTGAAAACACTTCTTAAGAAGGAAAGCATATGTCTTTCATCTGAGTGAAAACTGCATTCTATTCAGTTTTTAGTACTGTGTTGAATGGTTAGGCGATTCACTTGTAGGGAAGCGTTTGTTCGCATTCTGTATACTCAATTCTTTAACAGCAAATCTCGTGTCTTGCATTTGACAGAAACGCCAGTGAAATCACGTTTAAAAGCCAATGCCAGTAAAAAGGCTTTGTAGAATCACTCTGTGAATGTCTTTGAAAACACTTCTTAAGACGGAAAGCATACGTCTTTCATGTGAGTGAAAACTGCATTCTATTCAGTTTTTAGTACTGTGTTGAATGGTTAGGCGATTCACTTGTAGGGAAGCGTTTGTTTGCATTCTGTATACTCAATTCTTTAACATCAAATCGCGCATCTTGCATTTGACAGAAATTCCAGTGAAATCACGTTTAAAAGCCAACGTCAGTAAAAAGGCTTTGTAGAATCACTCTGTTAATTTCTTTGAAAACACTTCTTAAGAAGGAAAGCATACGTCTTTCATCTGAGTGAAAACTGCATTCTATTCAGTTTTTAGTACTGTGTTGAATGGTTAGGCGATTCACTTGTAGGGAAGCGTTTGTTCGCATTCTGTATACTCAATTCTTTAACAGCAAATCTCGTGTCTTGCGTTTGACAGACATTCCAGTGAAATCACGTTTAAAAGCCAACATCAGTAAAAAGGCTTTGTAGAATCACTCTGTGAATGTCTTTGGAAACACTTCTTAAGAAGGAAAGCATACGTCTTTCATGTGATTGAAAACTGCATTCTATTCAGTTTTTAGTACTGTGTTGAATGGTTAGGCGATTCACTTGTAGGGAAGCGTTTGTTCGCATTCTGTATACTCAATTCTTTAACAGCGAATCTCGCGTCTTGCGTTTCACAGAAATTCCAGTGAAATCACGTTTAAAAGCCAAAGTCAGTAAAAAGCCTTTGTAGAATCACTCTGTGAATGTCTTTGAAAACACTTCTTAAGAAGGAAAGCATATGTCTTTCATCTGAGTGAAAACTGCATTCTATTCAGATTTTAGTACTGTGTTGTATGGTAGGCGATTCACTTGTAGGGAAGCGTTTGTTCGCATTCTGTATACTCAATTCTTTAACAGCAAATCTCACGTCTTGCGTTTGAGAGAAATTCCAGTGAAATCATGTTTAAAAGCCAACGCCAGTAAAAAGGCTTTGTAGAATCACTCTGTGAATGTCTTTGAAAACACTTCTTAAGAAGGAAAGCATACGTCTTTCATCTGAGTGAAAACTGCATTCTATTCAGTCTTTAGTACTGTGTTGAATGGTTAGGCGATTCACTTGTAGGGATGTGTTTGTTAGCATTCTGTATACTCAATTCTTTAACAGCAAATCTCGCGTCTTGCATTTGACAGAAATTCCAGTGAAATCACGTTTAAAAGCCAATGCCAGTAAAAAGGCTTTGTAGAATCACTCTGTGAATGTCTTTGAAAACAGTTCTTAAGAAGGAAAGCATACGTCTTTCATCTGGGTGAAAACTGCTTTCTATTCAGTTTTTAGTACTGTGTTGAATGGTTAGGCGATTCACTTGTAGGGAAGCGTTTGTTTGCATTCTGTATACTCAATTCTTTAACATCAAATCGCGCATCTTGCATTTGACAGAAATTCCAGTGAAATCACGTTTAAAAGCCAACGTCAGTAAAAAGGCTTTATAGAATCACTCTGTGAATGTCTTTGAAAACACTTCTTAAGAAGGAAAGCATACGTCTTTCATGTGAGTGAAAACTGCATTCTATTCAGTTTTTAGTACTGTGTTGAATGGTTAGGCGATTCACTTGTAGGGAAGCGTTTGTTCGCATTCTGTATACTCAATTCTTTAACAGCAAATCTCGTGTCTTGCGTTTGACAGAAATTCCAGTGAAATCACGTTTAAAAGCCAACGTCAGTAAAAAGGCTTTGTAGAATCACTCTGTGAATGTCTTTGAAAACACTTCTTAAGACGGAAAGCATAAGTCTTTCATATGAGTGAAAACTGCATTCTATTCAGTTTTTAGTACTGTGTTGAATGGTTAGGCGATTCACTTGTAGGGAACCGTTTGTTCGCATTCTGTATACTCAATTCTTTAACAGCAAATCTCGCGTCTTGCATTTGACAGAAATTCCGGGTAAATCATGTTTAAAAGCCAACGCCAGTAAAAAGTCTTTGTAGAATCACTCTGTGAATGTCTTTGAAAACACTTCTTAAGAAGGAAAGCATATGTCTTTCATCTGAGTGAAAACTGCATTCTATTCAGTTTTTAGTACTGTGTTGAATGGTTAGGCGATTCACTTGTAGGGAAGCGTTTGTTCGCATTCTGTATACTCAATTCTTTAACAGCAAATCTCGTGTCTTGCATTTGACAGAAACGCCAGTGAAATCACGTTTAAAAGCCAATGCCAGTAAAAAGGCTTTGTAGAATCACTCTGTGAATGTCTTTGAAAACACTTCTTAAGACGGAAAGCATACGTCTTTCATGTGAGTGAAAACTGCATTCTATTCAGTTTTTAGTACTGTGTTGAATGGTTAGGCGATTCACTTGTAGGGAAGCGTTTGTTTGCATTCTGTATACTCAATTCTTTAACATCAAATCGCGCATCTTGCATTTGACAGAAATTCCAGTGAAATCACGTTTAAAAGCCAACGTCAGTAAAAAGGCTTTGTAGAATCACTCTGTTAATTTCTTTGAAAACACTTCTTAAGAAGGAAAGCATACGTCTTTCATCTGAGTGAAAACTGCATTCTATTCAGTTTTTAGTACTGTGTTGAATGGTTAGGCGATTCACTTGTAGGGAAGCGTTTGTTCGCATTCTGTATACTCAATTCTTTAACAGCAAATCTCGTGTCTTGCGTTTGACAGAAATTCCAGTGAAATCACGTTTAAAAGCCAACGTCAGTAAAAAGGCTTTGTAGAATCACTCTGTGAATGTCTTTGGAAACACTTCTTAAGAAGGAAAGCATACGTCTTTCATGTGATTGAAAACTGCATTCTATTCAGTTTTTAGTACTGTGTTGAATGGTTAGGCGATTCACTTGTAGGGAAGCGTTTGTTCGCATTCTGTATACTCAATTCTTTAACAGCGAATCTCGCGTCTTGCGTTTCACAGAAATTCCAGTGAAATCACGTTTAAAAGCCAAAGTCAGTAAAAAGCCTTTGTAGAATCACTCTGTGAATGTCTTTGAAAACACTTCTTAAGAAGGAAAGCATACGTCTTTCATCTGAGTGAAAACTGCATTCTATTCAGATTTTAGTACTGTGTTGTATGGTAGGCGATTCACTTGTAGGGAAGCGTTTGTTCGCATTCTGTATACTCAATTCTTTAACAGCAAATCTCACGTCTTGCATTTGAGAGAAATTCCAGTGAAATCATGTTTAAAAGCCAACGCCAGTAAAAAGGCTTTGTAGAATCACTCTGTGAATGTCTTTGAAAACACTTCTTAAGAAGGAAAGCATACGTCTTTCATCTGAGTGAAAACTGCATTCTATTCAGTCTTTAGTACTGTGTTGAATGGTTAGGCGATTCACTTGTAGGGATGCGTTTGTTAGCATTCTGTATACTCAATTCTTTAACAGCAAATCTCGCGTCTTGCATTTGACAGAAATTCCAGTGAAATCACGTTTAAAAGCCAATGCCAGTAAAAAGGCTTTGTAGAATCACTCTGTGAATGTCTTTGAAAACAGTTCTTAAGAAGGAAAGCATACGTCTTTCATCTGGGTGAAAACTGCATTCTATTCAGTTTTTAGTACTGTGTTGAATGGTTAGGCGATTCACTTGTAGGGAAGCGTTTGTTTGCATTCTGTATACTCAATTCTTTAACATCAAATCGCGCATCTTGCATTTGACAGAAATTCCAGTGAAATCACGTTTAAAAGCCAACGTCAGTAAAAAGGCTTTATAGAATCACTCTGTGAATGTCTTTGAAAACACTTCTTAAGAAGGAAAGCATACGTCTTTCATGTGAGTGAAAACTGCATTCTATTCAGTTTTTAGTACTGTGTTGAATGGTTAGGCGATTCACTTGTAGGGAAGCGTTTGTTCGCATTCTGTATACTCAATTCTTTAACAGCAAATCTCGTGTCTTGCGTTTGACAGAAATTCCAGTGAAATCACGTTTAAAAGCCAAAGTCAGTAAAAAGCCTTTGTAGAATCACTCTGTGAATGTCTTTGAAAACACTTCTTAAGAAGGAAAGCATACGTCTTTCATCTGAATGAAAACTGCATTCTATTCAGATTTTAGTACTGTGTTGTATGGTAGGCGATTCACTTGTAGGGAAGCGTTTGTTCCCATTCTGTATACTCAATTCTTTAACAGCAAATCTCGCGTCTTGCATTTGACAGAAATTCCAGGTAAATCATGTTTAAAAGCCAACTCCAGTAAAAAGTCTTTGTAGAATCACTCTGTGAATGTCTTTGAAAACACTTCTTAAGAAGGAAAGCATATGTCTTTCATCTGAGTGAAAACTGCATTCTATTCAGTTTTTAGTACTGTGTTGAATGGTTAGGCGATTCACTTGTAGGGAAGCGTTTGTTCGCATTCTGTATACTCAATTCTTTAACAGCAAATCTCGTGTCTTGCGTTTGACAGAAACGCCAGTGAAATCACGTTTAAAAGCCAATGCCAGTAAAAAGGCTTTGTAGAATCACTCTGTGAATGTCTTTGAAAACACTTCTTAAGACGGAAAGCATACGTCTTTCATGTGAGTGAAAACTGCATTCTATTCAGTTTTTAGTACTGTGTTGAATGGTTAGGCGATTCACTTGTAGGGAAGCGTTTGTTCGCATTCTGTATACTCAATTCTTTAACAGCAAATCTCGTGTCTTGCGTTTGACAGAAATTCCAGTGAAATCACGTTTAAAAGCCAACGTCAGTAAAAAGCCTTTGTAGAATTACTCTGTGAATGTCTTTGAGAACACTTCTTAAGAAGGAAAGCATACTGTTTGCATTCTGTATACTCAATTCTTTAACATCAAATCGCGCATCTTGCATTTGACAGAAATTCCAGTGAAATCACGTTTAAAAGCCAACGTCAGTAAAAAGGCTTTGTAGAATCACTCTGTTAATTTCTTTGAAAACACTTCTTAAGAAGGAAAGCATACGTCTTTCATCTGAGTGAAAACTGCATTCTATTCAGTTTTTAGTACTGTGTTGAATGGTTAGGCGATTCACTTGTAGGGAAGCGTTTGTTCGCATTCTGTATACTCAATTCTTTAACAGCAAATCTCGTGTCTTGCGTTTGACAGAAATTCCAGTGAAATCACGTTTAAAAGCCAACGTCAGTGAAAAGCCTTTGTAGAATTACTCTGTGAATGTCTTTGAGAACACTTCTTAAGAAGGAAAGCATACTGTTTGCATTCTGTATACTCAATTCTTTAACATCAAATCGCGCATCTTGCATTTGACAGAAATTCCAGTGAAATCACGTTTAAAAGCCAACGTCAGTAAAAAGGCTTTGTAGAATCACTCTGTGAATGTCTTTGAAAACACTTCTTAAGAAGGAAAGCATACTGTTTGCATTCTGTATACTCAATTCTTTAACAGCAAATCTCGTGTCTTGCGTTTGACAGAAACGCCAGTGAAATCACGTTTAAAAACCAATGCCAGTAAAAAGGCTTTGTAGAATCACTCTGTGAATGTCTTTGAAAACACTTCTTAAGACGGAAAGCATACGTCTTTCATGTGAGTGAAAACTGCATTCTATTCAGTTTTTAGTACTGTGTTGAATGGTTAGGCGATTCACTTTTAGGGAAGCGTTTGTTTGCATTCTGTATACTCAATTCTTTAACATCAAATCGCGCATCTTGCATTTGACAGAAATTCCAGTGAAATCACGTTTAAAAGCCAACGTCAGTAAAAAGGCTTTGTAGAATCACTCTGTTAATTTCTTTAAAAACACTTCTTAAGAAGGAAAGCATACATCTTTCATCTGAGTGAAAACTGCATTCTATTCAGTTTTTAGTACTGTGTTGAATGGTTAGGCGATTCACTTGTAGGGAAGCGTTTGTTCGCATTCTGTATACTCAATTCTTTAACAGCAAATCTCGTGTCTTGCGTTTGACAGAAATTCCAGTGAAATCACGTTTAAAAGCCAACATCAGTAAAAAGCCTTTGTAGAATTACTCTGTGAATGTCTTTGAGAACACTTCTTAAGAAGGAAAGCATACTGTTTGCATTCTGTATACTCAATTCTTTAACATCAAATCGCGCATCTTGCATTTGACAGAAATTCCAGTGAAATCACGTTTAAAAGCCAACGTCAGTAAAAAGGCTTTGTAGAATCACTCTGTGAATGTCTTTGAAAACACTTCTTAAGAAGGAAAGCATACGTCTTTCATGTGAGTGAAAACTGCATTCTATTCAGTTTTTAGTACTGTGTTGAATGGTTAGGCGATTCACTTGTAGGGAAGCGTTTGTTCGCATTCTGTATACTCAATTCTTTAACAGCAAATCTCGTGTCTTGTGTTTGACAGAAATTCCAGTGAAATCACCTTTAAAAGCCAACGTCAGTATAAAGGCTTTGTAGAATCACTCTGTGAATTTCTTTGAAAATACTTCTTAAGAAGGAAAGCATACGTCTTTCATGTGAGTGAAAACTGCATTCTATTCAGTTTTTAGTACTGTGTTGAATGGTTAGGCGATTCACTTGTAGGGAAGCGTTTGTTCGCATTCTGTATACTCAATTCTTTAACAGCAAATCTCGTGTCTTGCGTTTGACAGAAATTCCAGTGAAATCACGTTTAAAAGCCAAAGTCAGTAAAAAGCCTTTGTAGAATCACTCTGTGAATGTCTTTGAAAACACTTCTTAAGAAGGAAAGCATACGTCTTTCATCTGAATGAAAACTGCATTCTATTCAGATTTTAGTACTGTGTTGTATGGTAGGCGATTCACTTGTAGGGAAGCGTTTGTTCCCATTCTGTATACTCAATTCTTTAACAGCAAATCTCGCGTCTTGCATTTGACAGAAATTCCAGGTAAATCATGTTTAAAAGCCAACTCCAGTAAAAAGTCTTTGTAGAATCACTCTGTGAATGTCTTTGAAAACACTTCTTAAGAAGGAAAGCATATGTCTTTCATCTGAGTGAAAACTGCATTCTATTCAGTTTTTAGTACTGTGTTGAATGGTTAGGCGATTCACTTGTAGGGAAGCGTTTGTTCGCATTCTGTATACTCAATTCTTTAACAGCAAATCTCGTGTCTTGCGTTTGACAGAAACGCCAGTGAAATCACGTTTAAAAGCCAATGCCAGTAAAAAGGCTTTGTAGAATCACTCTGTGAATGTCTTTGAAAACACTTCTTAAGACGGAAAGCATACGTCTTTCATGTGAGTGAAAACTGCATTCTATTCAGTTTTTAGTACTGTGTTGAATGGTTAGGCGATTCACTTGTAGGGAAGCGTTTGTTCGCATTCTGTATACTCAATTCTTTAACAGCAAATCTCGTGTCTTGCGTTTGACAGAAATTCCAGTGAAATCACGTTTAAAAGCCAACGTCAGTAAAAAGCCTTTGTAGAATTACTCTGTGAATGTCTTTGAGAACACTTCTTAAGAAGGAAAGCATACTGTTTGCATTCTGTATACTCAATTCTTTAACATCAAATCGCGCATCTTGCATTTGACAGAAATTCCAGTGAAATCACGTTTAAAAGCCAACGTCAGTAAAAAGGCTTTGTAGAATCACTCTGTTAATTTCTTTGAAAACACTTCTTAAGAAGGAAAGCATACGTCTTTCATCTGAGTGAAAACTGCATTCTATTCAGTTTTTAGTACTGTGTTGAATGGTTAGGCGATTCACTTGTAGGGAAGCGTTTGTTCGCATTCTGTATACTCAATTCTTTAACAGCAAATATCGTGTCTTGCGTTTGACAGAAATTCCAGTGAAATCACGTTTAAAAGCCAACGTCAGTGAAAAGCCTTTGTAGAATTACTCTGTGAATGTCTTTGAGAACACTTCTTAAGAAGGAAAGCATACTGTTTGCATTCTGTATACTCAATTCTTTAACATCAAATCGCGCATCTTGCATTTGACAGAAATTCCAGTGAAATCACGTTTAAAAGCCAACGTCAGTAAAAAGGCTTTGTAGAATCACTCTGTGAATGTCTTTGAAAACACTTCTTAAGAAGGAAAGCATACTGTTTGCATTCTGTATACTCAATTCTTTAACAGCAAATCTCGTGTCTTGCGTTTGACAGAAACGCCAGTGAAATCACGTTTAAAAACCAATGCCAGTAAAAAGGCTTTGTAGAATCACTCTGTGAATGTCTTTGAAAACACTTCTTAAGACGGAAAGCATACGTCTTTCATGTGAGTGAAAACTGCATTCTATTCAGTTTTTAGTACTGTGTTGAATGGTTAGGCGATTCACTTTTAGGGAAGCGTTTGTTTGCATTCTGTATACTCAATTCTTTAACATCAAATCGCGCATCTTGCATTTGACAGAAATTCCAGTGAAATCACGTTTAAAAGCCAACGTCAGTAAAAAGGCTTTGTAGAATCACTCTGTTAATTTCTTTAAAAACACTTCTTAAGAAGGAAAGCATACATCTTTCATCTGAGTGAAAACTGCATTCTATTCAGTTTTTAGTACTGTGTTGAATGGTTAGGCGATTCACTTGTAGGGAAGCGTTTGTTCGCATTCTGTATACTCAATTCTTTAACAGCAAATCTCGTGTCTTGCGTTTGACAGAAATTCCAGTGAAATCACGTTTAAAAGCCAACGTCAGTAAAAAGCCTTTGTAGAATTACTCTGTGAATGTCTTTGAGAACACTTCTTAAGAAGGAAAGCATACTGTTTGCATTCTGTATACTCAATTCTTTAACATCAAATCGCGCATCTTGCATTTGACAGAAATTCCAGTGAAATCACGTTTAAAAGCCAACGTCAGTAAAAAGGCTTTGTAGAATCACTCTGTGAATGTCTTTGAAAACACTTCTTAAGAAGGAAAGCATACGTCTTTCATGTGAGTGAAAACTGCATTCTATTCAGTTTTTAGTACTGTGTTGAATGGTTAGGCGATTCACTTGTAGGGAAGCGTTTGTTCGCATTCTGTATACTCAATTCTTTAACAGCAAATCTCGCGTCTTGTGTTTGACAGAAATTCCAGTGAAATCACCTTTAAAAGCCAACGTCAGTATAAAGGCTTTGTAGAATCACTCTGTGAATTTCTTTGAAAATACTTCTTAAGAAGGAAAGCATACGTCTTTCATCTGAGTGAAAACTGCATTCTATTCAGTTTTTAGTACTGTGTTGAATGGTTAGGCGATTCACTTGTAGGGAAGCGTTTGTTCGCATTCTGTATACTCAATTCTTTAACAGCAAATCTCACGTCTTCCGTTTGAGAGAAATTCCAGTGAAATCATGTTTAAAAGCCAACGCCAGTAAAAAGGCTTTGTAGAATCACACTGTGAATGTCTTTGAAAACACTTCTTAAGAAGGAAAGCGTACGTCTTTCATCTGAGTGAAAACTGCATTCTATTCAGTTTTTAGTACTGTGTTGAATGGTTAGGCCATTCACTTGTAGGGAAGCGTTTGTTTGCGTTCTGTATACTCAATTCTTTAACAGCAAATCTCGTGTCTTGCGTTTGACAGAAATTCCAGTGAAATCACGTTTAAAAGCCAACATCAGTAAAAAGGCTTTGTAGAATCACTCTGTGAATGTCTTTGAAAACACTTCTTAAGAAGGAAAGCATACGTCTTTCATCTGAGTGAAAACTGCATTCTATTCAGTCTTTAGTACTGTGTTGAATGGTTAGGCGATTCACTTGTAGGGATGCGTTTGTTCGCATTCTGTATACTCAATTCTTTAACAGCAAATCTCGTGTCTTGCATTTGACAGAAATTCCAGTGAAATCACGTTTAAAAGCCAATGCCAGTAAAAAGGCTTTGTAGAATCACTCTGTGAATGTCTTTGAAAACAGTTCTTAAGAAGGAAAGCATACGTCTTTCATCTGGGTGAAAACTGCTTTCTATTCAGTTTTTAGTACTGTGTTGAATGGTTAGGAGATTCACTTGTAGGGAAGCGTTTGTTTGCATTCTGTATACTCAATTCTTTAACATCAAATCGCGCATCTTGCATTTGACAGAAATTCCAGTGAAATCACGTTTAAAAGCCAACGTCAGTAAAAAGGCTTTATAGAATCACTCTGTGAATGTCTTTGAAAACACTTCTTAAGAAGGAAAGCATACGTCTTTCATGTGAGTGAAAACTGCATTCTATTCAGTTTTTAGTACTGTGTTGAATGGTTAGGCGATTCACTTGTAGGGAAGCGTTTGTTCGCATTCTGTATACTCAATTCTTTAACAGCAAATCTCGTGTCTTGCGTTTGACAGAAATTCCAGTGAAATCACGTTTAAAAGCCAAAGTCAGTAAAAAGCCTTTGTAGAATCACTCTGTGAATGTCTTTGAAAACACTTCTTAAGAAGGAAAGCATACGTCTTTCATCTGAATGAAAACTGCATTCTATTCAGATTTTAGTACTGTGTTGTATGGTAGGCGATTCACTTGTAGGGAAGCGTTTGTTCCCATTCTGTATACTCAATTCTTTAACAGCAAATCTCGCGTCTTGCATTTGACAGAAATTCCAGGTAAATCATGTTTAAAAGCCAACGCCAGTAAAAAGTCTTTGTAGAATCACTCTGTGAATGTCTTTGAAAACACTTCTTAAGAAGGAAAGCATATGTCTTTCATCTGAGTGAAAACTGCATTCTATTCAGTTTTTAGTACTGTGTTGAATGGTTAGGCGATTCACTTGTAGGGAAGCGTTTGTTCGCATTCTGTATACTCAATTCTTTAACAGCAAATCTCGTGTCTTGCGTTTGACAGAAACGCCAGTGAAATCACGTTTAAAAGCCAATGCCAGTAAAAAGGCTTTGTAGAATCACTCTGTGAATGTCTTTGAAAACACTTCTTAAGACGGAAAGCATACGTCTTTCATGTGAGTGAAAACTGCATTCTATTCAGTTTTTAGTACTGTGTTGAATGGTTAGGCGATTCACTTGTAGGGAAGCGTTTGTTCGCATTCTGTATACTCAATTCTTTAACAGCAAATCTCGTGTCTTGCGTTTGACAGAAATTCCAGTGAAATCACGTTTAAAAGCCAACGTCAGTAAAAAGCCTTTGTAGAATTACTCTGTGAATGTCTTTGAGAACACTTCTTAAGAAGGAAAGCATACTGTTTGCATTCTGTATACTCAATTCTTTAACATCAAATCGCGCATCTTGCATTTGACAGAAATTCCAGTGAAATCACGTTTAAAAGCCAACGTCAGTAAAAAGGCTTTGTAGAATCACTCTGTTAATTTCTTTGAAAACACTTCTTAAGAAGGAAAGCATACGTCTTTCATCTGAGTGAAAACTGCATTCTATTCAGTTTTTAGTACTGTGTTGAATGGTTAGGCGATTCACTTGTAGGGAAGCGTTTGTTCGCATTCTGTATACTCAATTCTTTAACAGCAAATCTCGTGTCTTGCATTTGACAGAAATTCCAGTGAAATCACGTTTAAAAGCCAACGTCAGTGAAAAGCCTTTGTAGAATTACTCTGTGAATGTCTTTGAGAACACTTCTTAAGAAGGAAAGCATACTGTTTGCATTCTGTATACTCAATTCTTTAACATCAAATCGCGCATCTTGCATTTGACAGAAATTCCAGTGAAATCACGTTTAAAAGCCAACGTCAGTAAAAAGGCTTTGTAGAATCACTCTGTGAATGTCTTTGAAAACACTTCTTAAGAAGGAAAGCATACTGTTTGCATTCTGTATACTCAATTCTTTAACAGCAAATCTCGTGTCTTGCGTTTGACAGAAACGCCAGTGAAATCACGTTTAAAAACCAATGCCAGTAAAAAGGCTTTGTAGAATCACTCTGTGAATGTCTTTGAAAACACTTCTTAAGACGGAAAGCATACGTCTTTCATGTGAGTGAAAACTGCATTCTATTCAGTTTTTAGTACTGTGTTGAATGGTTAGGCGATTCACTTTTAGGGAAGCGTTTGTTTGCATTCTGTATACTCAATTCTTTAACATCAAATCGCGCATCTTGCATTTGACAGAAATTCCAGTGAAATCACGTTTAAAAGCCAACGTCAGTAAAAAGGCTTTGTAGAATCACTCTGTTAATTTCATTAAAAACACTTCTTAAGAAGGAAAGCATACGTCTTTCATCTGAGTGAAAACTGCATTCTATTCAGTTTTTAGTACTGTGTTGAATGGTTAGGCGATTCACTTGTAGGGAAGCGTTTGTTCGCATTCTGTATACTCAATTCTTTAACAGCAAATCTCGTGTCTTGCGTTTGACAGAAATTCCAGTGAAATCACGTTTAAAAGCCAACGTCAGTAAAAAGCCTTTGTAGAATTACTCTGTGAATGTCTTTGAGAACACTTCTTAAGAAGGAAAGCATACTGTTTGCATTCTGTATACTCAATTCTTTAACATCAAATCGCGCATCTTGCATTTGACAGAAATTCCAGTGAAATCACGTTTAAAAGCCAACGTCAGTAAAAAGGCTTTGTAGAATCACTCTGTGAATGTCTTTGAAAACACTTCTTAAGAAGGAAAGCATATGTCTTTCATGTGAGTGAAAACTGCATTCTATTCAGTTTTTAGTACTGTGTTGAATGGTTAGGCGATTCACTTGTAGGGAAGCGTTTGTTCGCATTCTGTATACTCAATTCTTTAACAGCAAATCTCGCGTCTTGTGTTTGACAGAAATTCCAGTGAAATCACCTTTAAAAGCCAACGTCAGTATAAAGGCTTTGTAGAATCACTCTGTGAATTTCTTTGAAAACACTTCTTAAGAAGGAAAGCATACGTCTTTCATCTGAGTGAAAACTGCATTCTATTCAGTTTTTAGTACTGTGTTGAATGGTTAGGCGATTCACTTGTAGGGAAGCGTTTGTTTGCGTTCTGTATACTCAATTCTTTAACAGCAAATCTCGTGTCTTGCGTTTGACAGAAATTCCAGTGAAATCACGTTTAAAAGCCAACGTCAGTAAAAAGGCTTTGTAGAATCACTCTGTGAATGTCTTTGAAAACACTTCTTAAGAAGGAAAGCATACGTCTTTCATCTGAGTGAAAACTGCATTCTATTCAGTCTTTAGTACTGTGTTGAATGGTTAGGCGATTCACTTGTAGGGATGCGTTTGTTCGCATTCTGTATACTCAATTCTTTAACAGCAAATCTCGTGTCTTGCATTTGACAGAAATTCCAGTGAAATCACGTTTAAAAGCCAATGCCAGTAAAAAGGCCTTGTAGAATCACTCTGTGAATGTCTTTGAAAACAGTTCTTAAGAAGGAAAGCATACGTCTTTCATCTGGGTGAAAACTGCTTTCTATTCAGTTTTTAGTACTGTGTTGAATGGTTAGGCGATTCACTTGTAGGGAAGCGTTTGTTTGCATTCTGTATACTCAATTCTTTAACATCAAATCGCGCATCTTGCATTTGACAGAAATTCCAGTGAAATCACGTTTAAAAGCCAACGTCAGTAAAAAGGCTTTGTAGAATCACTCTGTGAATGTCTTTGAAAACACTTCTTAAGAAGGAAAGCATACGTCTTTCATGTGAGTGAAAACTGCATTCTATTCAGTTTTTAGTACTGTGTTGAATGGTTAGGCGATTCACTTGTAGGGAAGCGTTTGTTCGCGTTCTGTATACTCAATTCTTTAACAGCAAATCTCGTGTCTTGCGTTTGACAGAAATTCCAGTGAAATCACGTTTAAAAGCCAACGTCAGTAAAAAGCCATTGTAGAATCACTCTGTGAATGTCTTTGAAAACACTTCTTAAGAAGGAAAGCATACGTCTTTCATCTGAATGAAAACTGCATTCTATTCAGATTTTAGTACTGTGTTGTATGGTAGGCGATTCACTTGTAGGGAAGCATTTGTTCGCATTCTTTATACTCAAGTCTTTAACAGCAAATCTCGCGTCTTGCGTTTGACAGAAATTCCAGTGAAATCACCTTTAAAAGCCAACGTCAGTAAAAAGGCTTTGTAGAATCACTCTGTGAATGTCTTTGAAAACACTTAAGACGGAAAGCATACGTCTTTCATCTGAGTGAAAACTGCATTCTATTCAGTTTTTAGTACTGTGTTGAATGGTTAGGCGATTCACTTGTAGGGAAGCGTTTGTTCGCATTCTGTATACTCAATTCTTTAACAGCAAATCTCGCGTCTTGCATTTGACAGAAATTCCAGGTAAATCATGTTTAAAAGCCAACGTCAGTAAAAAGTCTTTGTAGAATCACTCTGTGAATGTCTTTGAAAACACTTCTTAAGAAGGAAAGCATATGTCTTTCATCTGAGTGAAAACTGCATTCTATTCAGTTTTTAGTACTGTGTTGAATGGTTAGGCGATTCACTTGTAGGGAAGCGTTTGTTCGCATTCTGTATACTCAATTCTTTAACAGCAAATCTCGTGTCTTGCGTTTGACAGAAACGCCAGTGAAATCACATTTAAAAGCCAATGCCAGTAAAAAGGCTTTGTAGAATCACTCTGTGAATGTCTTTGAAAACACTTCTTAAGACGGAAAGCATAAGTCTTTCATGTGAGTGAAAACTGCATTCTATTCAGTTTTTAGTACTGTGTTGAATGGTTATTCGATTCACTTGTAGGGAAGCGTTTGTTTGCATTCTGTATACTCAATTCTTTAACATCAAATCGCGCATCTTGCATTTGACAGAAATTCCAGTGAAATCACGTTTAAAAGCCAACGTCAGTAAAAAGGCTTTGTAGAATCACTCTGTTAATTTCTTTGAAAACACTTCTTAAGAAGGAAAGCATACGTCTTTCATCTGAGTTAAAACTGCATTCTATTCAGTTTTTAGTACTGTGTTGAATGGTTAGGCGATTCACTTGTAGGGAAGCGTTTGTTCGCATTCTGTATACTCAATTCTTTAACAGCAAATCTCGCGTCTTGCGTTTGACACAAATTCCAGTGAAATCACGATTAAAAGCCAACGTCAGTAAAAAGCCTTTGTAGAATTATTCTGTGAATGTCTTTGAGAACACTTCTTAAGAAGGAAAGCATACTGTTTGCATTCTGTATACTCAATTCTTTAACATCAAATCGCGCATCTTGCATTTGACAGAAATTCCAGTGAAATCACCTTTAAAAGCCAACGTCAGTAAAAAGGCTTTGTAGAATCACTCTGTGAATGTCTTTGAAAACACTTCTTAAGACGGAAAGCATACGTCTTTCATCTGAGTGAAAACTGCATTCTATTCAGTTTTTAGTACTGTGTTGAATGGTTAGGCGATTCACTTGTAGGGAAGCGTTTGTTCGCATTCTGTATACTCAATTCTTTAACAGCAAATCTCGCGTCTTGCATTTGACAGAAATTCCAGGTAAATCATGTTTAAAAGCCAACGTCAGTAAAAAGTCTTTGTAGAATCACTCTGTGAATGTCTTTGAAAACACTTCTTAAGAAGGAAAGCATATGTCTTTCATCTGAGTGAAAACTGCATTCTATTCAGTTTTTAGTACTGTGTTGAATGGTTAGGCGATTCACTTGTAGGGAAGCATTTGTTCGCATTCTGTATACTCAATTCTTTAACAGCAAATCTCGTGTCTTGCGTTTGACAGAAACGCCAGTGAAATCACATTTAAAAGCCAATGCCAGTAAAAAGGCTTTGTAGAATCACTCTGTGAATGTCTTTGAAAACACTTCTTAAGAAGGAAAGCATACGTCTTTCATCTGAGTGAAAACTGCATTCTATTCAGTTTTTAGTACTGTGTTGAATGGTTAGGCGATTCACTTGTAGGGAAGCGTTTGTTTGCATTCTGTATACTCAATTCTTTAACATCAAATCGCGCATCTTGCATTTGACAGAAATTCCAGTGAAATCACGTTTAAAAGCCAACGTCAGTAAAAAGGCTTTGTAGAATCACTCTGTTAATTTCTTTGAAAACACTTCTTAAGAAGGAAAGCATACGTCTTTCATCTGAGTGAAAACTGCATTCTATTCAGTTTTTAGTACTGTGTTGAATGGTTAGGCGATTCACTTGTAGGGAAGCGTTTGTTCGCATTCTGTATACTCAATTCTTTAACAGCAAATCTCGCGTCTTGCGTTTGACACAAATTCCAGTGAAATCACGATTAAAAGCCAACGTCAGTAAAAAGCCTTTGTAGAATTACTCTGTGAATGTCTTTGAGAACACTTCTTAAGAAGGAAAGCATACTGTTTGCATTCTGTATACTCAATTCTTTAACATCAAATCGCGCATCTTGCATTTGACAGAAATTCCAGTGAAATCACGTTTAAAAGCCAACGTCAGTAAAAAGGCTTTGTAGAATCACTCTGTGAATGTCTTTGAAAACACTTCTTAAGAAGGAAAGCATACGTCTTTCATGTGAGTGAAAACTGCATTCTATTCAGTTTTTAGTACTGTGTTGAATGGTTAGGCGATTCACTTGTAGGGAAGCCTTTGTTCGCATTCTGTATACTCAATTCTTTAACAGCAAATCTCGCATCTTGCGTTTTACACAAATTCCAGTGAAATCACGATTAAAAGCCAATGCCAGTAAAAAGGCTTTGTAGAATTACTCTGTGAATGTCTTTGAGAACACTTCTTAAGAAGGAAAGCATACTGTTTGCATTCTGTATACTCAATTCTTTAACAGCAAATCTCGTGTCTTGCGTTTGACAGAAACGCTAGTGAAATCACATTTAAAAGCCAATGCCAGTAAAAAGGCTTTGTAGAATCACTCTGTGAATGTCTTTGAAAACACTTCTTAAGACAGAAAGCATAAGTCTTTCATGTGAGTGAAAACTGCATTCTATTCAGTTTTTAGTACTGTGTTGAATGGTTAGGCGATTCACTTGTAGGGATGCTTTTGTTCGCATTCTGTATACTCAATTCTTTAACAGCAAATCTCGAGTCTTGCATTTGACAGAAATTCCAGTGAAATCACGTTTAAAAGCCAATGCCAGTAAAAAGGCTTTGTAGAATCACTCTGTGAATGTCTTTGAAAACAGTTCTTAAGAAGGAAAGCATACGTCTTTCATCTGGGTGAAAACTGCTGTCTATTCAGTTTTTAGTACTGTGTTGAATGGTTAGGCGATTCACTTGTAGGGAAGCGTTTGTTTGCATTCTGTATACTCAATTCTTTAACATCAAATCGCGCATCTTGCATTTGACAGAAATTCCAGTGAAATCACGTTTAAAAGCCAACGTCAGTAAAAAGGCTTTGTAGAATCACTCTGTGAATGTCTTTGAAAACACTTCTTAAGACGGAAAGCATAAGTCTTTCATGTGAGTGAAAACTGCATTCTATTCAGTTTTTAGTACTGTGTTGAATGGTTAGGCGATTCACTTGTAGGGAAGCGTTTGTTTGCATTCTGTATACTCAATTCTTTAACATCAAATCGCGCATCTTGCATTTGACAGAAATTCCAGTGAAATCACCTTTAAAAGCCAACGTCAGTAAAAAGGCTTTGTAGAATCACTCTGTTAATTTCTTTGAAAACACTTCTTAAGAAGGAAAGCATACGTCTTTCATCTGAGTTAAAACTGCATTCTATTCAGTTTTTAGTACTGTGTTGAATGGTTAGGCGATTCACTTGTAGGGAAGCGTTTGTTCGCATTCTGTATACTCAATTCTTTAACAGCAATCTCGCGTCTTGCGTTTGACACAAATTCCAGTGAAATCACGATTAAAAGCCAACGTCAGTAAAAAGCCTTTGTAGAATTACTCTGTGAATGTCTTTGAGAACACTTCTTAAGAAGGAAAGCATACTGTTTGCATTCTGTATACTCAATTCTTTAACATCAAATCGCGCATCTTGCATTTGACAGAAATTCCAGTGAAATCACGTTTAAAAGCCAACGTCAGTAAAAAGGCTTTGTAGAATCACTCTGTGAATGTCTTTGAAAACACTTCTTAAGAAGGAAAGCATACGTCTTTCATCTGAGTGAAAACTGCATTCTATTCAGTTTTTAGTACTGTGTTGAATGGTTAGGCGATTCACTTGTAGGGAAGCGTTTGTTCGCATTCTGTATACTCAATTGTTTAACAGCAAATCTCGCATCTTGCGTTTGACACAAATTCCAGTGAAATCACGATTAAAAGCCAACGTCAGTAAAAAGCTTTGGAGAATCACTCTGTGAATGTCTTTGAATACACTTCTTAAGAAGGAAAGCATACGTCTTTCATCTGAGTGAAAACTGCATTCTATTCAGATTTTAGTACTGTGTTTTATGGTAGGCGATTCACTTGTAGGGAAGCGTTTGTTCGCATTCTTTATACTCAAGTCTTTAACAGCCAATCTCGCGTCTTGTGTTTGACAGAAATTCCAGTGAAATCACCTTTAAAAGCCAACGTCAGTAAAAAGGCTTTGTAGAATCACTCTGTGAATTTCTTTGAAAACACTTCTTAAGAAGGAAAGCATACGTCTTTCATCTGAGTGAAAACTGCATTCTATTCAGTTTTTAGTACTGTGTTGAATGGTTAGGCGATTCACTTGTAGGGAAGCGTTTGTTCGCATTCTGTATACTCAATTCTTTAACAGCAAATCTCATGTCTTGCGTTTGAGAGAAATTCCAGTGAAATCATGTTTAAAAGCCAACGGCAGTAAAAAGGCTTTGTAGAATCACACTGTGAATGTCTTTGAAAACACTTCTTAAGAAGGAAAGCATACGTCTTTCATCTGAGTGAAAACTGCATTCTATTCAGTCTTTAGTACTGTGTTGAATGGTTAGGCGATTCACTTGTAGGGATGCGTTTGTTCGCATTCTGTATACTCAATTCTTTAACAGCAAATCTCGCGTCTTGCATTTGACAGAAATTCCAGTGAAATCACGTTTAAAAGCCAATGCCAGTAAAAAGGCTTTGTAGAATCACTCTGTGAATGTCTTTGAAAACACTTCTTAAGAAGGAAAGCATACGTCTTTCATCTGAATGAAAACTGCATTCTATTCAGATTTTAGTACTGTGTTGTATGGTAGGCGATTCACTTGTAGGGAAGCGTTTGTTCGCATTCTTTATACTCAAGTCTTTAACAGCAAATCTCGTGTCTTGCGTTTGACAGAAATTCCAGTGAAATCACCTTTAAAAGCCAACGTCAGTAAAAAGGCTTTGTAGAATCACTCTGTGAATGTCTTTGAAAACACTTCTTAAGACGGAAAGCATACGTCTTTCATCTGAGTGAAAACTGCATTCTATTCAATTTTTAGTACTGTGTTGAATGGTTAGGCGATTCACTTGTAGGGAAGCGTTTGTTCGCATTCTGTATACTCAATTCTTTAACAGCAAATCTCGCGTCTTGCATTTGACAGAAATTCCAGGTAAATCATGTTTAAAAGCCAACGTCAGTAAAAAGTCTTTGTAGAATCACTCTGTGAATGTCTTTGAAAACACTTCTTAAGAAGGAAAGCATATGTCTTTCATCTGAGTGAAAACTGCATTCTATTCAGTTTTTAGTACTGTGTTGAATGGTTAGGCGATTCACTTGTAGGGAAGCGTTTGTTCGCATTCTGTATACTCAATTCTTTAACAGCAAATCTCGTGTCTTGCGTTTGACTGAAACGCCAGTGAAATCACATTTAAAAGCCAATGCCAGTAAAAAGGCTTTGTAGAATCACTCTGTGAATGTCTTTGAAAACACTTCTTAAGACGGAAAGCATAAGTCTTTCATGTGAGTGAAAACTGCATTCTATTCAGTTTTTAGTACTGTGTTGAATGGTTAGGCGATTCACTTGTAGGGAAGCGTTTGTTTGCATTCTGTATACTCAATTCTTTAACATCAAATCGCACATCTTGCATTTGACAGAAATTCCAGTGAAATCACGTTTAAAAGCCAACGTCAGTAAAAAGGCTTTGTAGAATCACTCTGTTAATTTCTTTGAAAACACTTCTTAAGAAGGAAAGCATACGTCTTTCATCTGAGTGAAAACTGCATTCTATTCAGTTTTTAGTACTGTGTTGAATGGTTAGGCGATTCACTTGTAGGGAAGCGTTTGTTCGCATTCTGTATACTCAATTCTTTAACAGCAAATCTCGCGTCTTGCGTTTGACACAAATTCCAGTGAAATCACGATTAAAAGCCAACGTCAGTAAAAAGCCTTTGTAGAATTACTCTGTGAATGTCTTTGAGAACACTTCTTAAGAAGGAAAGCATACTGTTTGCATTCTGTATACTCAATTCTTTAACATCAAATCGCGCATCTTGCATTTGACAGAAATTCCAGTGAAATCACGTTTAAAAGCCAACGTCAGTAAAAAGGCTTTGTAGAATCACTCTGTGAATGTCTTTGAAAACACTTCTTAAGAAGGAAAGCATACGTCTTTCATGTGAGTGAAAACTGCATTCTATTCAGTTTTTAGTACTGTGTTGAATGGTTAGGCGATTCACTTGTAGGGAAGCGTTTGTTTGCATTCTGTATACTCAATTCTTTAACAGCAAATCTCGCATCTTGCGTTTGACACAAATTCCAGTGAAATCACGATTAAAAGCCAACGTCAGTAAAAAGCCTTTGTAGAATCACTCTGTGAATGTCTTTGAATACACTTCTTAAGAAGGAAAGCATACGTCTTTCATCTGAGTGAAAACTGCATTCTATTCAGATTTTAGTACTGTGTTTTATGGTAGGCGATTCACTTGTAGGGAAGCGTTTGTTCGCATTCTTTATACTCAAGTCTTTAACAGCCAATCTCGCGTCTTGTGTTTGACAGAAATTCCAGTGTAATCACCTTTAAAAGCCAACGTCAGTAAAAAGGCTTTGTAGAATCACTCTGTGAATTTCTTTGAAAACACTTCTTAAGAAGGAAAGCATACGTCTTTCATCTGAGTGAAAACTGCATTCTATTCAGTTTTTAGTACTGTGTTGAATGGTTAGGCGATTCACTTGTAGGGAAGCGTTTGTTCGCATTCTGTATACTCAATTCTTTAACAGCGAATCTCGAGTCTTGCCTTTGACAGAAATTCCAGTGAAATGACGTTTAAAAGCCAACGTCAGTAAAAAGCCTTTGTAGAATCACTCTGTGAATGTCTTTGAAAACACTTCTTAAGAAGGAAAGCATACGTCTTTCATCTGAGTGAAAACTGCATTCTATTCAGTTTTTAGTACTGTGTTGAATGGTTAGACGATTCACTTGTAGGGAAGCGTTTGTTTGCATTCTGTATACTCAATTCTTTAACAGCAAATCTCGTGTCTTGCATTTGACAGAAATTCCAGTGAAATCACGTTTAAAAGCCAACGTCAGTAAAAAGACTTTGTAGAATCACTCTGTGAATTTCTTTGAAAACACTTCTTAAGAAGGAAAGCATATGTCTTTCATCTGAGTGAAAACTGCATTCTATTCAGTTTTTAGTACTGTGTTGAATGGTTAGGCGATTCACTTGTAGGGAAGCGTTTGTTCGCATTCTGTATACTCAATTCTTTAACAGCAAATCTCGTGTCTTGCGTTTGACAGAAACGCCAGTGAAATCACATTTAAAAGCCAATGCCAGTAAAAAGGCTTTGTAGAATCACTCTGTGAATGTCTTTGAAAAGACTTCTTAAGACGGAAAGCATAAGTCTTTCATGTGAGTGAAAACTGCATTCTATTCAGTTTTTAGTACTGTGTTGAATGGTTAGGCGATTCACTTGTAGGGAAGCGTTTGTTTGCATTCTGTATACTCAATTCTTTAACATCAAATCGCGCATCTTGCATTTGACAGAAATTCCAGTGAAATCACGTTTAAAAGCCAACGTCAGTAAAAAGGCTTTGTAGAATCACTTTGTTAATTTCTTTGAAAACACTTCTTAAGAAGGAAAGCATACGTCTTTCATCTGAGTGAAAACTGCATTCTATTCAGTTTTTAGTACTGTGTTGAATGGTTAGGCGATTCACTTGTAGGGAAGCGTTTGTTCGCATTCTGTATACTCAATTCTTTAACAGCAAATCTCGCGTCTTGCGTTTGACACAAATTCCAGTGAAATCACGATTAAAAGCCAACGTCAGTAAAAAGCCTTTGTAGAATTACTCTGTGAATGTCTTTGAGAACACTTCTTAAGAAGGAAAGCATACTGTTTGCATTCTGTATACTCAATTCTTTAACATCAAATCGTGCATCTTGCATTTGACAGAAATTCCAGTGAAATCACGTTTAAAAGCCAACGTCAGTAAAAAGGCTTTGTAGAATCACTCTGTGAATGTCTTTGAAAACACTTCTTAAGAAGGAAAGCATATGTCTTTCATCTGAGTGAAAACTGCATTCTATTCAGTTTTTAGTACTGTGTTGAATGGTTAGGCGATTCACTTGTAGGGAAGCGTTTGTTCGCATTCTGTATACTCAATTCTTTAACAGCAAATCTCGTGTCTTGCGTTTGACAGAAACGCCAGTGAAATCACATTTAAAAGCCAATGCCAGTAAAAAGGCTTTGTAGAATCACTCTGTGAATGTCTTTGAAAACACTTCTTAAGACGGAAAGCATAAGTCTTTCATGTGAGTGAAAACTGCATTCTATTCAGTTTTTAGTACTGTGTTGAATGGTTAGGCGATTCACTTGTAGGGAAGCGTTTGTTTGCATTCTGTATACTCAATTCTTTAACATCAAATCGCACATCTTGCATTTGACAGAAATTCCAGTGAAATCACGTTTAAAAGCCAACGTCAGTAAAAAGGCTTTGTAGAATCACTCTGTTAATTTCTTTGAAAACACTTCTTAAGAAGGAAAGCATACGTCTTTCATCTGAGTGAAAACTGCATTCTATTCAGTTTTTAGTACTGTGTTGAATGGTTAGGCGATTCACTTGTAGGGAAGCGTTTGTTCGCATTCTGTATACTCAATTCTTTAACAGCAAATCTCGCGTCTTGCGTTTGACACAAATTCCAGTGAAATCACGATTAAAAGCCAACGTCAGTAAAAAGCCTTTGTAGAATTACTCTGTGAATGTCTTTGAGAACACTTCTTAAGAAGGAAAGCATACTGTTTGCATTCTGTATACTCAATTCTTTAACATCAAATCGCGCATCTTGCATTTGACAGAAATTCCAGTGAAATCACGTTTAAAAGCCAACGTCAGTAAAAAGGCTTTGTAGAATCACTCTGTGAATGTCTTTGAAAACACTTCTTAAGAAGGAAAGCATACGTCTTTCATGTGAGTGAAAACTGCATTCTATTCAGTTTTTAGTACTGTGTTGAATGGTTAGGAGATTCACTTGTAGGGAAGCGTTTGTTTGCATTCTGTATACTCAATTCTTTAACAGCAAATCTCGCATCTTGCGTTTGACACAAATTCCAGTGAAATCACGATTAAAAGCCAACGTCAGTAAAAAGCCTTTGTAGAATCACTCTGTGAATGTCTTTGAATACACTTCTTAAGAAGGAAAGCATACGTCTTTCATCTGAGTGAAAACTGCATTCTATTCAGATTTTAGTACTGTGTTTTATGGTAGGCGATTCACTTGTAGGGAAGCGTTTGTTCGCATTCTTTATACTCAAGTCTTTAACAGCCAATCTCGCGTCTTGTGTTTGACAGAAATTCCAGTGAAATCACCTTTAAAAGCCAACGTCAGTAAAAAGGCTTTGTAGAATCACTCTGTGAATTTCTTTGAAAACACTTCTTAAGAAGGAAAGCATACGTCTTTCATCTGAGTGAAAACTGCATTCTATTCAGTTTTTAGTACTGTGTTGAATGGTTAGGCGATTCACTTGTAGGGAAGCGTTTGTTCGCATTCTGTATACTCAATTCTTTAACAGCGAATCTCGAGTCTTGCCTTTGACAGAAATTCCAGTGAAATGACGTTTAAAAGCCAACGTCAGTAAAAAGCCTTTGTAGAATCACTCTGTGAATGTCTTTGAAAACACTTCTTAAGAAGGAAAGCATACGTCTTTCATCTGAGTGAAAACTGCATTCTATTCAGTTTTTAGTACTGTGTTGAATGGTTAGACGATTCACTTGTAGGGAAGCGTTTGTTTGCATTCTGTATACTCAATTCTTTAACAGCAAATCTCGTGTCTTGCATTTGACAGAAATTCCAGTGAAATCACGTTTAAAAGCCAACGTCAGTAAAAAGACTTTGTAGAATCACTCTGTGAATGTCTTTGAAAACACTTCTTAAGAAGGAAAGCATATGTCTTTCATCTGAGTGAAAACTGCATTCTATTCAGTTTTTAGTACTGTGTTGAATGGTTAGGCGATTCACTTGTAGGGAAGCGTTTGTTCGCATTCTGTATACTCAATTCTTTAACAGCAAATCTCGTGTCTTGCGTTTGACAGAAACGCCAGTGAAATCACATTTAAAAGCCAATGCCAGTAAAAAGGCTTTGTAGAATCACTCTGTGAATGTCTTTGAAAAGACTTCTTAAGACGGAAAGCATAAGTCTTTCATGTGAGTGAAAACTGCATTCTATTCAGTTTTTAGTACTGTGTTGAATGGTTAGGCGATTCACTTGTAGGGAAGCGTTTGTTTGCATTCTGTATACTCAATTCTTTAACATCAAATCGCGCATCTTGCATTTGACAGAAATTCCAGTGAAATCACGTTTAAAAGCCAACGTCAGTAAAAAGGCTTTGTAGAATCACTTTGTTAATTTCTTTGAAAACACTTCTTAAGAAGGAAAGCATACGTCTTTCATCTGAGTGAAAACTGCATTCTATTCAGTTTTTAGTACTGTGTTGAATGGTTAGGCGATTCACTTGTAGGGAAGCGTTTGTTCGCATTCTGTATACTCAATTCTTTAACAGCAAATCTCGCGTCTTGCGTTTGACACAAATTCCAGTGAAATCACGATTAAAAGCCAACGTCAGTAAAAAGCCTTTGTAGAATTACTCTGTGAATGTCTTTGAGAACACTTCTTAAGAAGGAAAGCATACTGTTTGCATTCTGTATACTCAATTCTTTAACATCAAATCGCGCATCTTGCATTTGACAGAAATTCCAGTGAAATCACGTTTAAAAGCCAACGTCAGTAAAAAGGCTTTGTAGAATCACTCTGTGAATGTCTTTGAAAACACTTCTTAAGAAGGAAAGCATACGTCTTTCATGTGAGTGAAAACTGCATTCTATTCAGTTTTTAGTACTGTGTTGAATGGTTAGGCGATTCACTTGTAGGGAAGCGTTTGTTCGCATTCTGTATACTCAATTCTTTAACAGCAAATCTCGCATCTTGCATTTGACACAAATTCCAGTGCAATCACGATTAAAAGCCAACGTCAGTAAAAAGCCTTTGTAGAATCACTCTGTGAATGTCTTTGAATACACTTCTTAAGAAGGAAAGCATACGTCTTTCATCTGAGTGAAAACTGCATTCTATTCAGATTTTAGTACTGTGTTTTATGGTAGGCGATTCACTTGTAGGGAAGCGTTTGTTCGCATTCTTTATACTCAAGTCTTTAACAGCCAATCTCGCGTCTTGTGTTTGACAGAAATTCCAGTGAAATCACCTTTAAAAGCCAACGTCAGTAAAAAGGCTTTGTAGAATCACTCTGTGAATTTCTTTGAAAACACTTCTTAAGAAGGAAAGCATACGTCTTTCATCTGAGTGAAAACTGCATTCTATTCAGTTTTTAGTACTGTGTTGAATGGTTAGGCGATTCACTTGTAGGGAAGCGTTTGTTCGCATTCTGTATACTCAATTCTTTAACAGCAAATCTCATGTCTTGCGTTTGAGAGAAATTCCAGTGAAATCATGTTTAAAAGCCAACGGCAGTAAAAAGGCTTTGTAGAATCACACTGTGAATGTCTTTGAAAACACTTCTTAAGAAGGAAAGCGTACGTCTTTCATCTGAGTGAAAACTGCATTCTATTCAGTTTTTAGTACTGTGTTGAATGGTTAGGCGATTCACTTGTAGGGAAGCGTTTGTTCGCATTCTGTATACTCAATTCTTTAACAGCAAATCTCGTGTCTTGCGTTTGACAGAAACGCCAGTGAAATCACATTTAAAAGCCAATGCCAGTAAAAAGGCTTTGTAGAATCACTCTGTGAATGTCTTTGAAAAGACTTCTTAAGATGGAAAGCATAAGTCTTTCATGTGAGTGAAAACTGCATTCTATTCAGTTTTTAGTACTGTGTTGAATGGTTAGGCGATTCACTTGTAGGGAAGCGTTTGTTCGCATTCTGTATACTCAATTCTTTAACAGCAAATCTCGCATCTTGCGTTTGACACAAATTCCAGTGCAATCACAATTAAAAGCCAACGTCAGTAAAAAGCCTTTGTAGAATCACTCTGTGAATGTCTTTGAATACACTTCTTAAGAAGGAAAGCATACGTCTTTCATCTGAGTGAAAACTGCATTCTATTCAGATTTTAGTACTGTGTTTTATGGTAGGCGATTCACTTGTAGGGAAGCGTTTGTTCGCATTCTTTATACTCAAGTCTTTAACAGCCAATCTCGCGTCTTGTGTTTGACAGAAATTCCAGTGAAATCACCTTTAAAAGCCAACGTCAGTAAAAAGGCTTTGTAGAATCACTCTGTGAATTTCTTGAAAACACTTCTTAAGAAGGAAAGCATACGTCTTTCATCTGAGTGAAAACTGCATTCTATTCAGTTTTTAGTACTGTGTTGAATGGTTAGGCGATTCACTTGTAGGGAAGCGTTTGTTCGCATTCTGTATACTCAATTCTTTAACAGCAAATCTCATGTCTTGCGTTTGAGAGAAATTCCAGTGAAATCATGTTTAAAAGCCAACGGCAGTAAAAAGGCTTTGTAGAATCACACTGTGAATGTCTTTGAAAACACTTCTTAAGAAGGAAAGCGTACGTCTTTCATCTGAGTGAAAACTGCATTCTATTCAGTTTTTAGTACTGTGTTGAATGGTTAGGCGATTCACTTGTAGGGAAGCGTTTGTTCGCATTCTGTATACTCAATTCTTTAACAGCAAATCTCGTGTCTTGCGTTTGACAGAAACGCCAGTGAAATCACATTTAAAAGCCAATGCCAGTAAAAAGGCTTTGTAGAATCACTCTGTGAATGTCTTTGAAAAGACTTCTTAAGACGGAAAGCATAAGTCTTTCATGTGAGTGAAAACTGCATTCTATTCAGTTTTTAGTACTGTGTTGAATGGTTAGGCGATTCACTTGTAGGGAAGCGTTTGTTTGCATTCTGTATACTCAATTCTTTAACATCAAATCGCGCATCTTGCATTTGACAGAAATTCCAGTGAAATCACGTTTAAAAGCCAACGTCAGTAAAAAGGCTTTGTAGAATCACTTTGTTAATTTCTTTGAAAACACTTCTTAAGAAGGAAAGCATACGTCTTTCATCTGAGTGAAAACTGCATTCTATTCAGTTTTTAGTACTGTGTTGAATGGTTAGGCGATTCACTTGTAGGGAAGCGTTTGTTCGCATTCTGTATACTCAATTCTTTAACAGCAAATCTCGCGTCTTGCGTTTGACACAAATTCCAGTGAAATCACGATTAAAAGCCAACGTCAGTAAAAAGCCTTTGTAGAATTACTCTGTGAATGTCTTTGAGAACACTTCTTAAGAAGGAAAGCATACTGTTTGCATTCTGTATACTCAATTCTTTAACATCAAATCGCGCATCTTGCATTTGACAGAAATTCCAGTGAAATCACGTTTAAAAGCCAACGTCAGTAAAAAGGCTTTGTAGAATCACTCTGTGAATGTCTTTGAAAACACTTCTTAAGAAGGAAAGCATACGTCTTTCATGTGAGTGAAAACTGCATTCTATTCAGTTTTTAGTACTGTGTTGAATGGTTAGGCGATTCACTTGTAGGGAAGCGTTTGTTCGCATTCTGTATACTCAATTCTTTAACAGCAAATCTCGCATCTTGCGTTTGACACAAATTCCAGTGCAATCACGATTAAAAGCCAACGTCAGTAAAAAGCCTTTGTAGAATCACTCTGTGAATGTCTTTGAATACACTTCTTAAGAAGGAAAGCATACGTCTTTCATCTGAGTGAAAACTGCATTCTATTCAGATTTTAGTACTGTGTTTTATGGTAGGCGATTCACTTGTAGGGAAGCGTTTGTTCGCATTCTTTATACTCAAGTCTTTAACAGCCAATCTCGCGTCTTGTGTTTGACAGAAATTCCAGTGAAATCACCTTTAAAAGCCAACGTCAGTAAAAAGGCTTTGTAGAATCACTCTGTGAATTTCTTTGAAAACACTTCTTAAGAAGGAAAGCATACGTCTTTCATCTGAGTGAAAACTGCATTCTATTCAGTTTTTAGTACTGTGTTGAATGGTTAGGCGATTCACTTGTAGGGAAGCGTTTGTTCGCATTCTGTATACTCAATTCTTTAACAGCAAATCTCATGTCTTGCGTTTGAGAGAAATTCCAGTGAAATCATGTTTAAAAGCCAACGGCAGTAAAAAGGCTTTGTAGAATCACACTGTGAATGTCTTTGAAAACACTTCTTAAGAAGGAAAGCGTACGTCTTTCATCTGAGTGAAAACTGCATTCTATTCAGTTTTTAGTACTGTGTTGAATGGTTAGGCGATTCACTTGTAGGGAAGCGTTTGTTTGAGTTCTGTATACTCAATTCTTTAACAGCAAATCTCGCGTCTTGCGTTTGACAGAAATTCCAGTGAAATCACGTTTAAAAGCCAACGTCAGTAAAAAGGCTTTGTAGAATCACTCTGTGAATGTCTTTGAAAACACTTCTTAAGAAGGAAAGCATACGTCTTTCATCTGAGTGAAAACTGCATTCTATTCAGTTTTTAGTACTGTGTTGAATGGTTAGGCGATTCACTTGTAGGGATGCGTTTGTTCGCATTCTGTATACTCAATTCTTTAACAGCAAATCTCGCGTCTTGCATTTGACAGAAATTCCAGTGAAATCACGTTTAAAAGCCAATGCCAGTAAAAAGGCTTTGTAGAATCACTCTGTGAATGTCTTTGAAACAGTTCTTAAGAAGGAAAGCATACGTCTTTCATCTGGGTGAAAACTGCTTTCTATTCAGTTTTTAGTACTGTGTTGAATGGTTAGGCGATTCACTTGTAGGGAAGCGTTTGTTTGCATTCTGTATACTCAATTCTTTAACATCAAATCGCGCATCTTGCATTTGACAGAAATTCCAGTTAAATCACGTTTAAAAGCCAACGTCAGTAAAAAGGCTTTGTAGAATCCTCTGTTAATTTCTTTGAAAACACTTCTTAAGAAGGAAAGCATACGTCTTTCATGTGAGTGAAAACTGCATTCTATTCAGTTTTTAGTACTGTGTTGAATGGTTAGACGATTCACTTGTAGGGAAGCGTTTGTTCGCATTCTTTATACTCAAGTCTTTAACAGCCAATCTCGCGTCTTGTGTTTGACAGAAATTCCAGTGAAATCACCTTTAAAAGCCAACGTCAGTAAAAAGGCTTTGTAGAATCACTCTGTGAATTTCTTTGAAAACACTTCTTAAGAAGGAAAGCATACGTCTTTCATCTGAGTGAAAACTGCATTCTATTCAGTTTTTAGTACTGTGTTGAATGGTTAGGCGATTCACTTGTAGGGAAGCGTTTGTTCGCATTCTGTATACTCAATTCTTTAACAGCAAATCTCATGTCTTGCGTTTGAGAGAAATTCCAGTGAAATCATGTTTAAAAGCCAACGGCAGTAAAAAGGCTTTGTAGAATCACACTGTGAATGTCTTTGAAAACACTTCTTAAGAAGGAAAGCGTACGTCTTTCATCTGAGTGAAAACTGCATTCTATTCAGTTTTTAGTACTGTGTTGAATGGTTAGGCGATTCACTTGTAGGGAAGCGTTTGTTCGCATTCTGTATACTCAATTCTTTAACAGCAAATCTCGTGTCTTGCGTTTGACAGAAACGCCAGTGAAATCACATTTAAAAGCCAATGCCAGTAAAAAGGCTTTGTAGAATCACTCTGTGAATGTCTTTGAAAAGACTTCTTAAGATGGAAAGCATAAGTCTTTCATGTGAGTGAAAACTGCATTCTATTCAGTTTTTAGTACTGTGTTGAATGGTTAGGCGATTCACTTGTAGGGAAGCGTTTGTTCGCATTCTGTATACTCAATTCTTTAACAGCAAATCTCGCATCTTGCGTTTGACACAAATTCCAGTGCAATCACAATTAAAAGCCAACGTCAGTAAAAAGCCTTTGTAGAATCACTCTGTGAATGTCTTTGAATACACTTCTTAAGAAGGAAAGCATACGTCTTTCATCTGAGTGAAAACTGCATTCTATTCAGATTTTAGTACTGTGTTTTATGGTAGGCGATTCACTTGTAGGGAAGCGTTTGTTCGCATTCTTTATACTCAAGTCTTTAACAGCCAATCTCGCGTCTTGTGTTTGACAGAAATTCCAGTGAAATCACCTTTAAAAGCCAACGTCAGTAAAAAGGCTTTGTAGAATCACTCTGTGAATTTCTTGAAAACACTTCTTAAGAAGGAAAGCATACGTCTTTCATCTGAGTGAAAACTGCATTCTATTCAGTTTTTAGTACTGTGTTGAATGGTTAGGCGATTCACTTGTAGGGAAGCGTTTGTTCGCATTCTGTATACTCAATTCTTTAACAGCAAATCTCATGTCTTGCGTTTGAGAGAAATTCCAGTGAAATCATGTTTAAAAGCCAACGGCAGTAAAAAGGCTTTGTAGAATCACACTGTGAATGTCTTTGAAAACACTTCTTAAGAAGGAAAGCGTACGTCTTTCATCTGAGTGAAAACTGCATTCTATTCAGTTTTTAGTACTGTGTTGAATGGTTAGGCGATTCACTTGTAGGGAAGCGTTTGTTCGCATTCTGTATACTCAATTCTTTAACAGCAAATCTCGTGTCTTGCGTTTGACAGAAACGCCAGTGAAATCACATTTAAAAGCCAATGCCAGTAAAAAGGCTTTGTAGAATCACTCTGTGAATGTCTTTGAAAAGACTTCTTAAGACGGAAAGCATAAGTCTTTCATGTGAGTGAAAACTGCATTCTATTCAGTTTTTAGTACTGTGTTGAATGGTTAGGCGATTCACTTGTAGGGAAGCGTTTGTTTGCATTCTGTATACTCAATTCTTTAACATCAAATCGCGCATCTTGCATTTGACAGAAATTCCAGTGAAATCACGTTTAAAAGCCAACGTCAGTAAAAAGGCTTTGTAGAATCACTTTGTTAATTTCTTTGAAAACACTTCTTAAGAAGGAAAGCATACGTCTTTCATCTGAGTGAAAACTGCATTCTATTCAGTTTTTAGTACTGTGTTGAATGGTTAGGCGATTCACTTGTAGGGAAGCGTTTGTTCGCATTCTGTATACTCAATTCTTTAACAGCAAATCTCGCGTCTTGCGTTTGACACAAATTCCAGTGAAATCACGATTAAAAGCCAACGTCAGTAAAAAGCCTTTGTAGAATTACTCTGTGAATGTCTTTGAGAACACTTCTTAAGAAGGAAAGCATACTGTTTGCATTCTGTATACTCAATTCTTTAACATCAAATCGCGCATCTTGCATTTGACAGAAATTCCAGTGAAATCACGTTTAAAAGCCAACGTCAGTAAAAAGGCTTTGTAGAATCACTCTGTGAATGTCTTTGAAAACACTTCTTAAGAAGGAAAGCATACGTCTTTCATGTGAGTGAAAACTGCATTCTATTCAGTTTTTAGTACTGTGTTGAATGGTTAGGCGATTCACTTGTAGGGAAGCGTTTGTTCGCATTCTGTATACTCAATTCTTTAACAGCAAATCTCGCATCTTGCGTTTGACACAAATTCCAGTGCAATCACGATTAAAAGCCAACGTCAGTAAAAAGCCTTTGTAGAATCACTCTGTGAATGTCTTTGAATACACTTCTTAAGAAGGAAAGCATACGTCTTTCATCTGAGTGAAAACTGCATTCTATTCAGATTTTAGTACTGTGTTTTATGGTAGGCGATTCACTTGTAGGGAAGCGTTTGTTCGCATTCTTTATACTCAAGTCTTTAACAGCCAATCTCGCGTCTTGTGTTTGACAGAAATTCCAGTGAAATCACCTTTAAAAGCCAACGTCAGTAAAAAGGCTTTGTAGAATCACTCTGTGAATTTCTTTGAAAACACTTCTTAAGAAGGAAAGCATACGTCTTTCATCTGAGTGAAAACTGCATTCTATTCAGTTTTTAGTACTGTGTTGAATGGTTAGGCGATTCACTTGTAGGGAAGCGTTTGTTCGCATTCTGTATACTCAATTCTTTAACAGCAAATCTCATGTCTTGCGTTTGAGAGAAATTCCAGTGAAATCATGTTTAAAAGCCAACGGCAGTAAAAAGGCTTTGTAGAATCACACTGTGAATGTCTTTGAAAACACTTCTTAAGAAGGAAAGCGTACGTCTTTCATCTGAGTGAAAACTGCATTCTATTCAGTTTTTAGTACTGTGTTGAATGGTTAGGCGATTCACTTGTAGGGAAGCGTTTGTTTGAGTTCTGTATACTCAATTCTTTAACAGCAAATCTCGCGTCTTGCGTTTGACAGAAATTCCAGTGAAATCACGTTTAAAAGCCAACGTCAGTAAAAAGGCTTTGTAGAATCACTCTGTGAATGTCTTTGAAAACACTTCTTAAGAAGGAAAGCATACGTCTTTCATCTGAGTGAAAACTGCATTCTATTCAGTTTTTAGTACTGTGTTGAATGGTTAGGCGATTCACTTGTAGGGATGCGTTTGTTCGCATTCTGTATACTCAATTCTTTAACAGCAAATCTCGCGTCTTGCATTTGACAGAAATTCCAGTGAAATCACGTTTAAAAGCCAATGCCAGTAAAAAGGCTTTGTAGAATCACTCTGTGAATGTCTTTGAAACAGTTCTTAAGAAGGAAAGCATACGTCTTTCATCTGGGTGAAAACTGCTTTCTATTCAGTTTTTAGTACTGTGTTGAATGGTTAGGCGATTCACTTGTAGGGAAGCGTTTGTTTGCATTCTGTATACTCAATTCTTTAACATCAAATCGCGCATCTTGCATTTGACAGAAATTCCAGTTAAATCACGTTTAAAAGCCAACGTCAGTAAAAAGGCTTTGTAGAATCCTCTGTTAATTTCTTTGAAAACACTTCTTAAGAAGGAAAGCATACGTCTTTCATGTGAGTGAAAACTGCATTCTATTCAGTTTTTAGTACTGTGTTGAATGGTTAGACGATTCACTTGTAGGGAAGCGTTTGTTTGCATTCTGTATACTCAATTCTTTAACAGCAAATCTCGTGTCTTGCGTTTGACAGAAATTCCAGTGAAATCACCTTTAAAAGCCAACGTCAGTAAAAAGGCTTTGTAGAATCACTCTGTGAATGTCTTTGAAAACACTTCTTAAGACGGAAAGCATACGTCTTTCATCTGAGTGAAAACTGCATTCTATTCAGTTTTTAGTACTGTGTTGAATGGTTAGGCGATTCACTTGTAGGGAAGCGTTTGTTCGCATTCTGTATACTCAATTCTTTAACAGCAAATCTCGCATCTTGAGTTTGACACAAATTCCAGTGAAATCACGATTAAAAGCCAACGTCAGTAAAAGCCTTTGTAGAATCACTCTGTGAATGTCTTTGAATACACTTCTTAAGAAGGAAAGCATACGTCTTTCATCTGAGTGAAAACTGCATTCTATTCAGATTTTAGTACTGTGTTTTATGGTAGGCGATTCACTTGTAGGGAAGCGTTTGTTCGCATTCTTTATACTCAAGTCTTTAACAGCCAATCTCGCGTCTTGTGTTTGACAGAAATTCCAGTGAAATCACCTTTAAAAGCCAACATCAGTAAAAAGGCTTTGTAGAATCACTCTGTGAATTTCTTTGAAAACACTTCTTAAGAAGGAAAGCATACGTCTTTCATCTGAGTGAAAACTGCATTCTATTCAGTTTTTAGTACTGTGTTGAATGGTTAGGCGATTCACTTGTAGGGAAGCGTTTGTTCGCATTCTGTATACTCAATTCTTTAACAGCAAATCTCATGTCTTGCGTTTGAGAGAAATTCCAGTGAAATCATGTTTAAAAGCCAACGTCAGTAAAAAGGCTTTGTAGAATCACTCTGTGAATGTCTGTGAAAACACTTCTTAAGAAGGAAAGCATACGTCTTTCATCTGAGTGAAAACTGCATTCTATTCAGTCTTTAGTACTGTGTTGAATGGTTAGGCGATTCACTTGTAGGGATGCGTTTGTTCGCATTCTGTATACTCAATTCTTTAACAGCAAATCTCGCGTCTTGCATTTGACAGAAATTCCAGTGAAATCACGTTTAAAAGCCAAAGTCAGTAAAAAGGCTTTGTAGAATCACTCTGTGAATGTCTTTGAAAACACTTCTTAAGAAGGAAAGCATACGTCTTTCATCTGAGTGAAAACTGCATTCTATTCAGATTTTAGTACTGTGTTGTATGGTAGGCGATTCACTTGTAGGGAAGCGTTTGTTCGCATTCTTTATACTCAAGTCTATAAGAAGCAAATCTCGCGTCTTGCCTTTGACAGAATTTCCAATGAAATCACGTTTAAAAGCCAATGTCAGTAAAAAGGCTTTGTAGAATCACTCTGTGAATTTCTTCGAAAACACTTCTTAAGAAGGAAAGCATACGTCTTTCATCTGAGTGAAAACTGCATTCTATTCAGTTTTTAGTACTGTGTTGAATGGTTAGGCGATTCACTTGTAGGGAAGCGTTTGTTTGCATTCTGTATACTCAATTCTTTAACATCAAATCGCGCATCTTGCATTTGACAGAAATTCCAGTGAAATCACGTTTAAAAGCCAACGTCAGTAAAAAGCCTTTGTAGAATCACTCTGTGAATGTCTTTGAAAACACTTCTTAAGAAGGAAAGCATACGTCTTTCATCTGAGTGAAAACTGCATTCTATTCAGATTTTAGTACTGTGTTGTATGGTAGGCGATTCACTTGTAGGGAAGCGTTTGTTTGCATTCTGTATACTCAATTCTTTAACAGCAAATCTCGCGTTTTGCGTTTGACAGAAATTCCAGTGAAATCACGTTTAAAAGCCAAAGTCAGTAAAAAGCCTTTGTAGAATCACTCTGTGAATGTCTTTGAAAACACTTCTTAAGAAGGAAAGCATACGTCTTTCATCTGAGTGAAAACTGCATTCTATTCAGATTTTAGTACTGTGTTGTATGGTAGGCGATTCACTTGTAGGGAAGCGTTTGTTCGCATTCTTTATACTCAAGTCTATAAGAAGCAAATCTCGCGTCTTGCGTTTGACTGAATTTCCAGTGAAATCACGTTTAAAAGCCAACGTCAGTAAAAAGGCTTTGTAGAATCACTCTGTGAATTTCTTCGAAAACACTTCTTAAGAAGGAAAGCATACGTCTTTCATCTGAGTGAAAACTGCATTCTATTCAGATTTTAGTACTGTGTTGAATGGTTAGGCGATTCACTTGTAGGGAAGCGTTTGTTCGCATTCTGTATACTCAATTCTTTAACAGCAAATCTCGCTTCTTGCGTTTGACAGAACTTCCAGTGAAATCACCTTTAAAAGCCAACGTCAGTAAAAAGCCTTTGTAGAATCACTCTGTGAATGTCTTTGAATACATTTCTTAAGAAGGAAAGCATACGTCTTTCATCTGAGTGAAAACTGCATTCTATTCAGATTTTAGTACTGTGTTGTATGGTAGGCGATTCACTTGTAGGGAAGCGTTTGTTCGCATTCTTTATACTCAAGTCTTTAACAGCAAATCTCGCGTCTTGCGTTTGACAGAAATTCCAGTGAAATCACCTTTAAAAGCCAACTTCAGTAAAAAGGCTTTGTAGAATCACTCTGTGAATTTCTTTGAAAACACTTCTTAAGAAGGAAAGCATACGTCTTTCATCTGAGTGAAAACTGCATTCTATTCAGTTTTTAGTACTGTGTTGAATGGTTAGGCGATTCACTTGTAGGGAAGCGTTTGTTTGCATTCTGTATACTCAATTCTTTAACATCAAATCGCGCATCTTGCATTTGACAGAAATTCCAGTGAAATCACGTTTAAAAGCCAACGTCAGTAAAAAGCCTTTGTAGAATCACTCTGTGAATGTCTTTGAAAACACTTCTTAAGAAGGAAAGCATACGTCTTTCATCTGAGTGAAAACTGCATTCTATTCAGATTTTAGTACTTTGTTGAATGGTTAGGCGATTCACTTGTAGGGAAGTGTTTGTTCGCATTCTGTATACTCAATTCTTTAACAACAAATCTCGCGTCTTGCGTTTGACAGAAATTCCAGTGAAATCACGTTTAAAAGCCAAAGTCAGTAAAAAGCCTTTGTAGAATCACTCTGTGAATGTCTTTGAAAACACTTCTTAAGAAGGAAAGCATACGTCTTTCATCTGAGTGAAAACTGCATTCTATTCAGATTTTAGTACTGTGTTGTATGGTAGGCGATTCACTTGTAGGGAAGCGTTTGTTCGCATTCTTTATACTCAAGTATTTAACAGCAAATCTCGCGTCTTGCATTTGACAGAACTTCCAGTGAAATCACGTTTAAAAGCCAACGTCAGTAAAAAGGCTTTGTAGAATCACTCTGTGAATTTCTTCGAAAACACTTCTTAAGAAGGAAAGCATACGTCTTTCATCTGAGTGAAAACTGCATTCTATTCAGTTTTTAGTACTGTGTTGAATGGTTAGGCGATTCACTTGTAGGGAAGCGTTTGTTGGCATTCTGTATACTCAATTCTTTAACATCAAATCGCACATCTTGCATTTGACAGAAATTCCAGTGAAATCACGTTTAAAAGCCAACGTCAGTAAAAAGGCTTTGTAGAATCACTCTGTGAATGTCTTTGAAAACACTTCTTAAGAAGGAAAGCATACGTCTTTCATCTGAGTGAAAACTGCATTCTATTCAGATTTTAGTACTGTGTTGTATGGTAGGCGATTCACTTGTAGGGAAGCGTTTGTTCGCATTCTTTATACTCAAGTCTATAAGAAGCAAATCTCGCGTCTTGCGTTTGACAGAATTTCCAGTGAAATCACGTTTAAAAGCCAACGTCAGTAAAAAGGCTTTGTAGAATCACTCTGTGAATTTCTTCGAAAACACTTCTTAAGAAGGAAAGCATACGTCTTTCATCTGAGTGAAAACTGCATTCTATTCAGTTTTTAGTACTGTGTTTTATGGTTAGGCGATTCACTTGTAGGGAAGCGTTTGTTTGCATTCTGTATACTCAATTCTTTAACATCAAATCGCGCATCTTGCATTTGACAGAAATTCCAGTGAAATCACGTTTAAAAGCCAACGTCAGTAAAACGCCTTTGTAGAATCACTCTGTGAATGTCTTTGAAAACACTTCTTAAGAAGGAAAGCATACGTCTTTCATCTGAGTGAAAACTGCATTCTATTCAGATTTTAGTACTGTGTTGTATGTTAGGCAATTCACTTGTAGGGAAGCGTTTGTTCGCATTCTTTATACTCAAGTCTTTAACAGCAAATCTCGCGTCTTGCGTTTGACATAACTTCCAGTGAAATCACGTTTAGAAGCCAACGTCAGTAAAAAGGCTTTGTAGAATCACTCTGTGAATTTCTTCGAAAACACTTCTTAAGAAGGAAAGCATACGTCTTTCATCTGAGTGAAAACTGCATTCTATTCAGTTTTTAGTACTGTGTTGAATGGTTAGGCGATTCACTTGTAGGGAAGCGTTTGTTTGCATTCTGTATACTCAATTCTTTAACATCAAATCGCGCATCTTGCATTTGACAGAAATTCCAGTGAAATCACGTTTAAAAGCCAACGTCAGTAAAAAGGCTTTGTAGAATCACTCTGTGAATGTCTTTGAAAACACTTCTTAAGAAGGAAAGCATACGTCTTTCATCTGAGTGAAAACTGCATTCTATTCAGTTTTTAGTACTGTGTTGAATGGTTAGGCGATTCACTTGTAGGGAAGCGTTTGTTCGCATTCTGTATACTCAATTCTTTAACAGCAAATCTCGCGTCTTGCATTTGACAGAAATTCCAGTGAAATCACGTTTAAAAGCCAAAGTCAGTAAAAAGCCTTTGTAGAATCTCTCTGTGAATGTCTTTGAAAACACTTCTTAAGAAGGAAAGCATACGTCTTTCATCTGAGTGAAAACTGCATTCAATTCAGTTTTTAGTACTGTGTTGAATGGTTAGGCGATTCACTTGTAGGGAAGCGTTTGTTTGCATTCTGTATACTCAATTCTTTAACATCAAATCGCGCATCTTGCATTTGACAGAAATTCCAGTGAAATCACGTTTAAAAGCCAACGTCAGTAAAAAGGCTTTGTAGAATCACTCTGTGAATGTCTTGGAAAACACTTCTTAAGAAGGAAAGCATACGTCTTTCATCTGAGTGAAAACTGCATTCTATTCAGTTTTTAGTACTGTGTTGAATGGTTAGGCGATTCACTTGTAGGGAAGCGTTTGTTCGCATTCTGTATACTCAATTCTTTAAAAGCAAATCTCGCGTCTTGCGTTTGACAGAAATTCCAGTGAAATCACGTTTAAAAGCCAAAGTCAGTAAAAAGCCTTTGTAGAATCACTCTGTGAATGTCTTTGAAAACACTTCTTAAGAAGGAAAGCATACGTCTTTCATCTGAGTGAAAACTGCATTCTATTCAGATTTTAGTACTGTGTTGTATGGTAGGCGATTCACTTGTAGGGAAGCGTTTGTTCGCATTCTTTATACTCAAGTCTATAAGAAGCAAATCTCGCGTCTTGCCTTTGACAGAATTTCCAGTGAAATCACGTTTAAAAGCCAACGTCAGTAAAAAGGCTTTGTAGAATCACTCTGAATTTCTTCGAAAACACTTCTTAAGAAGGAAAGCATACGTCTTTCATCTGAGTGAAAACTGCATTCTATTCAGTTTTTAGTACTGTGTTGAATGGTTAGGCGATTCACTTGTAGGGAAGCGTTTGTTTGCATTCTGTATACTCAATTCTTTAACATCAAATCGCGCATCTTGCATTTGACAGAAATTCCAGTGAAATCACGTTTAAAAGCCAACGTCAGTAAAAAGCCTTTGTAGAATCACTCTGTGAATGTCTTTGAAAACACTTCTTAAGAAGGAAAGCATACGTCTTTCATCTGAGTGAAAACTGCATTCTATTCAGATTTTAGTACTGTTTTGAATGGTTAGGCGATTCACTTGTAGGGAAGTGTTTGTTCGCATTCTGTATACTCAATTCTTTAACAACAAATCTCGCGTCTTGCCTTTGACAGAAATTCCAGTGAAATCACGTTTAAAAGCCAAAGTCAGTAAAAAGCCTTTGTAGAATCACTCTGTGAATGTCTTTGAAAACACTTCTTAAGAAGGAAAGCATACGTCTTTCATCTGAGTGAAAACTGCATTCTATTCAGATTTTAGTACTGTGTTGTATGGTAGGCGATTCACTTGTAGGGAAGCGTTTGTTCGCATTCTTTATACTCAAGTATTTAACAGCAAATCTCGCGTCTTGCATTTGACAGAACTTCCAGTGAAATCACGTTTAAAAGCCAACATCAGTAAAAAGGCTTTGTAGAATCACTCTGTGAATTTCTTCGAAAACACTTCTTAAGAAGGAAAGCATACGTCTTTCATCTGAGTGAAAACTGCATTCTATTCAGTTTTTAGTACTGTGTTGAATGGTTAGGCGATTCACTTGTAGGGAAGCGTTTGTTGGCATTCTGTATACTCAATTCTTTAACATCAAATCGCGTATCTTGCATTTGACAGAAATTCCAGTGAAATCACGTTTAAAAGCCAACGTCAGTAAAAAGGCTTTGTAGAATCACTCTGTGAATGTCTTTGAAAACACTTCTTAAGAAGGAAAGCATACGTCTTTCATCTGAGTGAAAACTGCATTCTATTCAGATTTTAGTACTGTGTTGTATGGTAGGCGATTCACTTGTAGGGAAGCGTTTGTTCGCATTCTTTATACTCAAGTCTTTAACAGCAAATCTCGCGTCTTGCGTTTGACAGAAATTCCAGTGAAATCACCTTTAAAAGCCAACTTCAGTAAAAAGGCTTTGTAGAATCGCTCTGTGAATTTCTTTGAAAACACTTCTTAAGAAGGAAAGCATACGTCTTTCATCTGAGTGAAAACTGCATTCTATTCAGTTTTTAGTACTGTGTTGAATGGTTAGGCGATTCACTTGTAGGGAAGCGTTTGTTTGCATTCTGTATACTCAATTCTTTAACAGCAAATCTCGCGTTTTGCGTTTGACAGAAATTCCAGTGAAATCACGTTTAAAAGCCAAAGTCAGTAAAAAGCCTTTGTAGAATCACTCTGTGAATGTCTTTGAAAACACTTCTTAAGAAGGAAAGCATACGTCTTTCATCTGAGTGAAAACTGCATTCTATTCAGATATTAGTACTGTGTTGTATGGTAGGCGATTCACTTGTAGGGAAGCGTTTGTTCGCATTCTTTATACTCAAGTCTATAAGAAGCAAATCTCGCGTCTTGCGTTTGACTGAATTTCCAGTGAAATCACGTTTAAAAGCCAACGTCAGTAAAAAGGCTTTGTAGAATCACTCTGTGAATTTCTTCGAAAACACTTCTTAAGAAGGAAAGCATACGTCTTTCATCTGAGTGAAAACTGCATTCTATTCAGATTTTAGTACTGTGTTGAATGGTTAGGCGATTCACTTGTAGGGAAGCGTTTGTTCGCATTCTGTATACTCAATTCTTTAACAGCAAATCTCGCTTCTTGCGTTTGACAGAACTTCCAGTGAAATCACCTTTAAAAGCCAACGTCAGTAAAAAGCCTTTGTAGAATCACTCTGTGAATGTCTTTGAATACATTTCTTAAGAAGGAAAGCATACGTCTTTCATCTGAGTGAAAACTGCATTCTATTCAGATTTTAGTACTGTGTTGTATGGTAGGCGATTCACTTGTAGGGAAGCGTTTGTTCGCATTCTTTATACTCAAGTCTTTAACAGCAAATCTCGCGTCTTGCGTTTGACAGAAATTCCAGTGAAATCACCTTTAAAAGCCAACTTCAGTAAAAAGGCTTTGTAGAATCACTCTGTGAATTTCTTTGAAAACACTTCTTAAGAAGGAAAGCATACGTCTTTCATCTGAGTGAAAACTGCATTCTATTCAGTTTTTAGTACTGTGTTGAATGGTTAGGCGATTCACTTGTAGGGAAGCGTTTGTTTGCATTCTGTATACTCAATTCTTTAACATCAAATCGCGCATCTTGCATTTGACAGAAATTCCAGTGAAATCACGTTTAAAAGCCAACGTCAGTAAAAAGCCTTTGTAGAATCACTCTGTGAATGTCTTTGAAAACACTTCTTAAGAAGGAAAGCATACGTCTTTCATCTGAGTGAAAACTGCATTCTATTCAGATTTTAGTACTTTGTTGAATGGTTAGGCGATTCACTTGTAGGGAAGTGTTTGTTCGCATTCTGTATACTCAATTCTTTAACAACAAATCTCGCGTCTTGCTTTTGACAGAAATTCCAGTGAAATCACGTTTAAAAGCCAAAGTCAGTAAAAAGCCTTTGTAGAATCACTCTGTGAATGTCTTTGAAAACACTTCTTAAGAAGGAAAGCATACGTCTTTCATCTGAGTGAAAACTGCATTCTATTCAGATTTTAGTACTGTGTTGTATGGTAGGCGATTCACTTGTAGGGAAGCGTTTGTTCGCATTCTTTATACTCAAGTATTTAACAGCAAATCTCGCGTCTTGCATTTGACAGAACTTCCAGTGAAATCACGTTTAAAAGCCAACGTCAGTAAAAAGGCTTTGTAGAATCACTCTGTGAATTTCTTCGAAAACACTTCTTAAGAAGGAAAGCATACGTCTTTCATCTGAGTGAAAACTGCATTCTATTCAGTTTTTAGTACTGTGTTGAATGGTTAGGCGATTCACTTGTAGGGAAGCGTTTGTTGGCATTCTGTATACTCAATTTTTTAACATCAAATCGCACATCTTGCATTTGACAGAAATTCCAGTGAAATCACGTTTAAAAGCCAACGTCAGTAAAAAGGCTTTGTAGAATCACTCTGTGAATGTCTTTGAAAACACTTCTTAAGAAGGAAAGCATACGTCTTTCATCTGAGTGAAAACTGCATTCTATTCAGATTTTAGTACTGTGTTGTATGGTAGGCGATTCACTTGTAGGGAAGCGTTTGTTCGCATTCTTTATACTAAAGTCTATAAGAAGCAAATCTCGCGTCTTGCGTTTGACAGAATTTCCAGTGAAATCACGTTTAAAAGCCAACGTCAGTAAAAAGGCTTTGTAGAATCACTCTGTGAATTTCTTCGAAAACACTTCTTAAGAAGGAAAGCATACGTCTTTCATCTGAGTGAAAACTGCATTCTATTCAGTTTTTAGTACTGTGTTTTATGGTTAGGCGATTCACTTGTAGGGAAGCGTTTGTTTGCATTCTGTATACTCAATTCTTTAACATCAAATCGCGCATCTTGCATTTGACAGAAATTCCAGTGAAATCACGTTTAAAAGCCAACGTCAGTAAAACGCCTTTGTAGAATCACTCTGTGAATGTCTTTGAAAACACTTCTTAAGAAGGAAAGCATACGTCTTTCATCTGAGTGAAAACTGCATTCTATTCAGATTTTAGTACTGTGTTGTATGTTAGGCGATTCACTTGTAGGGAAGCGTTTGTTCGCATTCTTTATACTCAAGTCTTTAACAGCAAATCTCGCGTCTTGCGTTTGACATAACTTCCAGTGAAATCACGTTTAGAAGCCAACGTCAGTAAAAAGGCTTTGTAGAATCACTCTGTGAATTTCTTCGAAAACACTTCTTAAGAAGGAAAGCATACGTCTTTCATCTGAGTGAAAACTGCATTCTATTCAGTTTTTAGTACTGTGTTGAGTGGTTAGGCGATTCACTTGTAGGGAAGCGTTTGTTTGCATTCTGTATACTCAATTCTTTAACATCAAATCGCGCATCTTGCATTTGACAGAAATTCCAGTGAAATCACGTTTAAAAGCCAACGTCAGTAAAAAGGCTTTGTAGAATCACTCTGTGAATGTCTTTGAAAACACTTCTTAAGAAGGAAAGCATACGTCTTTCATCTGAGTGAAAACTGCATTCTATTCAGTTTTTAGTACTGTGTTGAATGGTTAGGCGATTCACTTGTAGGGAAGCGTTTGTTCGCATTCTGTATACTCAATTCTTTAACAGCAAATCTCGCGTCTTGCATTTGACAGAAATTCCAGTGAAATCACGTTTAAAAGCCAAAGTCAGTAAAAAGCCTTTGTAGAATCTCTCTGTGAATGTCTTTGAAAACACTTCTTAAGAAGGAAAGCATACGTCTTTCATCTGAGTGAAAACTGCATTCAATTCAGTTTTTAGTACTGTGTTGAATGGTTAGGCGATTCACTTGTAGGGAAGCGTTTGTTTGCATTCTGTATACTCAATTCTTTAACATCAAATCGCGCATCTTGCATTTGACAGAAATTCCAGTGAAATCACGTTTAAAAGCCAACGTCAGTAAAAAGGCTTTGTAGAATCACTCTGTGAATGTCTTGGAAAACACTTCTTAAGAAGGAAAGCATACGTCTTTCATCTGAGTGAAAACTGCATTCTATTCAGTTTTTAGTACTGTGTTGAATGGTTAGGCGATTCACTTGTAGGGAAGCGTTTGTTCGCATTCTGTATACTCAATTCTTTAAAAGCAAATCTCGCGTCTTGCGTTTGACAGAAATTCCAGTGAAATCACGTTTAAAAGCCAAAGTCAGTAAAAAGCCTTTGTAGAATCACTCTGTGAATGTCTTTGAAAACACTTCTTAAGAAGGAAAGCATACGTCTTTCATCTGAGTGAAAACTGCATTCTATTCAGATTTTAGTACTGTGTTGTATGGTAGGCGATTCACTTGTAGGGAAGCGTTTGTTCGCATTCTTTATACTCAAGTCTTTAACAGCAAATCTCACGTCTTGCGTTTGACAGAACTTCCAGTGAAATCACGTTTAAAAGCCAACGTCAGTAAAAAGGCTTTGTAGAATCACTCTGTGAATTTCTTCGAAAAAACTTCTTAAGAAGGAAAGCATACGTCTTTCATCTGAGTGAAAACTGCATTCTATTCAGTTTTTAGTACTGTGTTGAATGGTTAGGCGATTCACTTGTAGCGAAGCGTTTGTTTGCATTCTGTATACTCAATTCTTTAACATCAAATCGCGCATCTTGCATTTGACAGAAATTCCACTGAAATCACGTTTAAAAGCCAAAGTCAGTAAAACGCCTTTGTAGAATCACTCTGTGAATGTCTTTGAAAACACTTCTTAAGAAGGAAAGCATACGTCTTTCATCTGAGTGAAAACTGCATTCTATTCAGATTTTAGTACTGTGTTGAATGGTTAGGCGATTCACTTGTAGGGAAGTGTTTGTTCGCATTCTGTATACTCAATTCTTTAACAGCAAATCTCGCGTCTTGCGTTTGACAGAAATTCCAGTGAAATCACGTTTAAAAGCCAAAGTCAGTAAAAAGCCTTTGTGGAATCACTCTGTGAATGTCTTTGAAAACACTTCTTAAGAAGGAAAGCATACGTCTTTCATCTGAGTGAAAACTGCATTCTATTCAGTTTTTAGTACTGTGTTGAATGGTTAGGCGATTCACTTGTAGGGAAGCATTTGTTTGCATTCTGTATACTCAATTCTTTAACATCAAATCGCGCATCTTGCATTTGACAGAAATTCCAGTGAAATCACGTTTAAAAGCCAACGTCAGTAAAAAGCCTTTGTAGAATCACTCTGTGAATGTCTTTGAAAACACTTCTTAAGAAGGAAAGCATACGTCTTTCATCTGAGTGAAAACTGCATTCTATTCAGATTTTAGTACTGTGTTGTATGTTAGGCGATTCACTTGTAGGGAAGCGTTTGTTCGCATTCTTTATACTCAAGTCTTTAACAGCAAATCTCGCGTCTTGCCTTTGACAGAACTTCCAGTGAAATCATGTTTAAAAGCCAACGTCAGTAAAAAGGCTTTGTAGAATCACTCTGTGAATTTCTTCGAAAACACTTCTTAAGAAGGAAAGCATACATCTTTCATCTGAGTGAAAACTGCATTCTATTCAGTTTTTAGTACTGTGTTGAATGGTTAGGCGATTCACTTGTAGGGAAGCGTTTGTTTGCATTCTGTATACTCAATTCTTTAACATCAAATCGCGCATCTTGCATTTGACAGAAATTCCAGTGAAATCACGTTTAAAAGCCAACGTCAGTAAAAAGGCTTTGTAGAATCACTCTGTGAATGTCTTTGAAAACACTTCTTAAGAAGGAAAGCATACGTCTTTCATCTGAGTGAAAACTGCATTCTATTCAGTTTTTAGTACTGTGTTGAATGGTTAGGCGATTCACTTGTAGGGAAGCGTTTGTTCGCATTCTGTATACTCAATTCTTTAACAGCAAATCTCGCGTCTTGCATTTGACAGAAATTCCAGTGAAATCACGTTTAAAAGCCAAAGTCAGTAAAAAGCCTTTGTAGAATCTCTCTGTGAATGTCTTTGAAAACACTTCTTAAGAAGGAAAGCATACGTCTTTCATCTGAGTGAAAACTGCATTCAATTCAGTTTTTAGTACTGTGTTGAATGGTTAGGCGATTCACTTGTAGGGAAGCGTTTGTTTGCATTCTGTATACTCAATTCTTTAACATCAAATCGCGCATCTTGCATTTGACAGAAATTCCAGTGAAATCACGTTTAAAAGCCAACGTCAGTAAAAAGGCTTTGTAGAATCACTCTGTGAATGTCTTGGAAAACACTTCTTAAGAAGGAAAGCATACGTCTTTCATCTGAGTGAAAACTGCATTCTATTCAGTTTTTAGTACTGTGTTGAATGGTTAGGCGATTCACTTGTAGGGAAGCGTTTGTTCGCATTCTGTATACTCAATTCTTTAAAAGCAAATCTCGCGTCTTGCGTTTGACAGAAATTCCAGTGAAATCACGTTTAAAAGCCAAAGTCAGTAAAAAGCCTTTGTAGAATCACTCTGTGAATGTCTTTGAAAACACTTCTTAAGAAGGAAAGCATACGTCTTTCATCTGAGTGAAAACTGCATTCTATTCAGATTTTAGTACTGTGTTGTATGGTAGGCGATTCACTTGTAGGGAAGCGTTTGTTCGCATTCTTTATACTCAAGTCTATAAGAAGCAAATCTCGCGTCTTGCCTTTGACAGAATTTCCAGTGAAATCACGTTTAAAAGCCAACGTCAGTAAAAAGGCTTTGTAGAATCACTCTGAATTTCTTCGAAAACACTTCTTAAGAAGGAAAGCATACGTCTTTCATCTGAGTGAAAACTGCATTCTATTCAGTTTTTAGTACTGTGTTGAATGGTTAGGCGATTCACTTGTAGGGAAGCGTTTGTTTGCATTCTGTATACTCAATTCTTTAACATCAAATCGCGCATCTTGCATTTGACAGAAATTCCAGTGAAATCACGTTTAAAAGCCAACGTCAGTAAAAAGCCTTTGTAGAATCACTCTGTGAATGTCTTTGAAAACACTTCTTAAGAAGGAAAGCATACGTCTTTCATCTGAGTGAAAACTGCATTCTATTCAGATTTTAGTACTGTTTTGAATGGTTAGGCGATTCACTTGTAGGGAAGTGTTTGTTCGCATTCTGTATACTCAATTCTTTAACAACAAATCTCGCGTCTTGCCTTTGACAGAAATTCCAGTGAAATCACGTTTAAAAGCCAAAGTCAGTAAAAAGCCTTTGTAGAATCACTCTGTGAATGTCTTTGAAAACACTTCTTAAGAAGGAAAGCATACGTCTTTCATCTGAGTGAAAACTGCATTCTATTCAGATTTTAGTACTGTGTTGTATGGTAGGCGATTCACTTGTAGGGAAGCGTTTGTTCGCATTCTTTATACTCAAGTATTTAACAGCAAATCTCGCGTCTTGCATTTGACAGAACTTCCAGTGAAATCACGTTTAAAAGCCAACATCAGTAAAAAGGCTTTGTAGAATCACTCTGTGAATTTCTTCGAAAACACTTCTTAAGAAGGAAAGCATACGTCTTTCATCTGAGTGAAAACTGCATTCTATTCAGTTTTTAGTACTGTGTTGAATGGTTAGGCGATTCACTTGTAGGGAAGCGTTTGTTGGCATTCTGTATACTCAATTCTTTAACATCAAATCGCGTATCTTGCATTTGACAGAAATTCCAGTGAAATCACGTTTAAAAGCCAACGTCAGTAAAAAGGCTTTGTAGAATCACTCTGTGAATGTCTTTGAAAACACTTCTTAAGAAGGAAAGCATACGTCTTTCATCTGAGTGAAAACTGCATTCTATTCAGATTTTAGTACTGTGTTGTATGGTAGGCGATTCACTTGTAGGGAAGCGTTTGTTCGCATTCTTTATACTCAAGTCTTTAACAGCAAATCTCGCGTCTTGCGTTTGACAGAAATTCCAGTGAAATCACCTTTAAAAGCCAACTTCAGTAAAAAGGCTTTGTAGAATCGCTCTGTGAATTTCTTTGAAAACACTTCTTAAGAAGGAAAGCATACGTCTTTCATCTGAGTGAAAACTGCATTCTATTCAGTTTTTAGTACTGTGTTGAATGGTTAGGCGATTCACTTGTAGGGAAGCGTTTGTTTGCATTCTGTATACTCAATTCTTTAACAGCAAATCTCGCGTTTTGCGTTTGACAGAAATTCCAGTGAAATCACGTTTAAAAGCCAAAGTCAGTAAAAAGCCTTTGTAGAATCACTCTGTGAATGTCTTTGAAAACACTTCTTAAGAAGGAAAGCATACGTCTTTCATCTGAGTGAAAACTGCATTCTATTCAGATATTAGTACTGTGTTGTATGGTAGGCGATTCACTTGTAGGGAAGCGTTTGTTCGCATTCTTTATACTCAAGTCTATAAGAAGCAAATCTCGCGTCTTGCGTTTGACTGAATTTCCAGTGAAATCACGTTTAAAAGCCAACGTCAGTAAAAAGGCTTTGTAGAATCACTCTGTGAATTTCTTCGAAAACACTTCTTAAGAAGGAAAGCATACGTCTTTCATCTGAGTGAAAACTGCATTCTATTCAGATTTTAGTACTGTGTTGAATGGTTAGGCGATTCACTTGTAGGGAAGCGTTTGTTCGCATTCTGTATACTCAATTCTTTAACAGCAAATCTCGCTTCTTGCGTTTGACAGAACTTCCAGTGAAATCACCTTTAAAAGCCAACGTCAGTAAAAAGCCTTTGTAGAATCACTCTGTGAATGTCTTTGAATACATTTCTTAAGAAGGAAAGCATACGTCTTTCATCTGAGTGAAAACTGCATTCTATTCAGATTTTAGTACTGTGTTGTATGGTAGGCGATTCACTTGTAGGGAAGCGTTTGTTCGCATTCTTTATACTCAAGTCTTTAACAGCAAATCTCGCGTCTTGCGTTTGACAGAAATTCCAGTGAAATCACCTTTAAAAGCCAACTTCAGTAAAAAGGCTTTGTAGAATCACTCTGTGAATTTCTTTGAAAACACTTCTTAAGAAGGAAAGCATACGTCTTTCATCTGAGTGAAAACTGCATTCTATTCAGTTTTTAGTACTGTGTTGAATGGTTAGGCGATTCACTTGTAGGGAAGCGTTTGTTTGCATTCTGTATACTCAATTCTTTAACATCAAATCGCGCATCTTGCATTTGACAGAAATTCCAGTGAAATCACGTTTAAAAGCCAACGTCAGTAAAAAGCCTTTGTAGAATCACTCTGTGAATGTCTTTGAAAACACTTCTTAAGAAGGAAAGCATACGTCTTTCATCTGAGTGAAAACTGCATTCTATTCAGATTTTAGTACTGTGTTGTATGGTAGGCGATTCACTTGTAGGGAAGCGTTTGTTCGCATTCTTTATACTCAAGTATTTAACAGCAAATCTCGCGTCTTGCATTTGACAGAACTTCCAGTGAAATCACGTTTAAAAGCCAACGTCAGTAAAAAGGCTTTGTAGAATCACTCTGTGAATTTCTTCGAAAACACTTCTTAAGAAGGAAAGCATACGTCTTTCATCTGAGTGAAAACTGCATTCTATTCAGTTTTTAGTACTGTGTTGAATGGTTAGGCGATTCACTTGTAGGGAAGCGTTTGTTGGCATTCTGTATACTCAATTTTTTAACATCAAATCGCACATCTTGCATTTGACAGAAATTCCAGTGAAATCACGTTTAAAAGCCAAAGTCAGTAAAAAGGCTTTGTAGAATCACTCTGTGAATGTCTTTGAAAACACTTCTTAAGAAGGAAAGCATACGTCTTTCATCTGAGTGAAAACTGCATTCTATTCAGATTTTAGTACTGTGTTGTATGGTAGGCGATTCACTTGTAGGGAAGCGTTTGTTCGCATTCTTTATACTCAAGTCTATAAGAAGCAAATCTCGCGTCTTGCGTTTGACAGAATTTCCAGTGAAATCACGTTTAAAAGCCAACGTCAGTAAAAAGGCTTTGTAGAATCACTCTGTGAATTTCTTCGAAAACACTTCTTAAGAAGGAAAGCATACGTCTTTCATCTGAGTGAAAACTGCATTCTATTCAGTTTTTAGTACTGTGTTTTATGGTTAGGCGATTCACTTGTAGGGAAGCGTTTGTTTGCATTCTGTATACTCAATTCTTTAACATCAAATCGCGCATCTTGCATTTGACAGAAATTCCAGTGAAATCACGTTTAAAAGCCAACGTCAGTAAAACGCCTTTGTAGAATCACTCTGTGAATGTCTTTGAAAACACTTCTTAAGAAGGAAAGCATACGTCTTTCATCTGAGTGAAAACTGCATTCTATTCAGATTTTAGTACTGTGTTGTATGTTAGGCGATTCACTTGTAGGGAAGCATTTGTTCGCATTCTTTATACTCAAGTCTTTAACAGCAAATCTCGCGTCTTGCGTTTGACATAACTTCCAGTGAAATCACGTTTAGAAGCCAACGTCAGTAAAAAGGCTTTGTAGAATCACTCTGTGAATTTCTTCGAAAACACTTCTTAAGAAGGAAAGCATACGTCTTTCATCTGAGTGAAAACTGCATTCTATTCAGTTTTTAGTACTGTGTTGAGTGGTTAGGCGATTCACTTGTAGGGAAGCGTTTGTTTGCATTCTGTATACTCAATTCTTTAACATCAAATCGCGCATCTTGCATTTGACAGAAATTCCACTGAAATCACGTTTAAAAGCCAAAGTCAGTAAAACGCCTTTGTAGAATCACTCTGTGAATGTCTTTGAAAACACTTCTTAAGAAGGAAAGCATACGTCTTTCATCTGAGTGAAAACTGCATTCTATTCAGATTTTAGTACTGTGTTGAATGGTTAGGCGATTCACTTGTAGGGAAGTGTTTGTTCGCATTCTGTATACTCAATTCTTTAACAGCAAATCTCGCGTCTTGCGTTTGACAGAAATTCCAGTGAAATCACGTTTAAAAGCCAAAGTCAGTAAAAAGCCTTTGTGGAATCACTCTGTGAATGTCTTTGAAAACACTTCTTAAGAAGGAAAGCATACGTCTTTCATCTGAGTGAAAACTGCATTCTATTCAGTTTTTAGTACTGTGTTGAATGGTTAGGCGATTCACTTGTAGGGAAGCATTTGTTTGCATTCTGTATACTCAATTCTTTAACATCAAATCGCGCATCTTGCATTTGACAGAAATTCCAGTGAAATCACGTTTAAAAGCCAACGTCAGTAAAAAGCCTTTGTAGAATCACTCTGTGAATGTCTTTGAAAACACTTCTTAAGAAGGAAAGCATACGTCTTTCATCTGAGTGAAAACTGCATTCTATTCAGATTTTAGTACTGTGTTGTATGTTAGGCGATTCACTTGTAGGGAAGCGTTTGTTCGCATTCTTTATACTCAAGTCTTTAACAGCAAATCTCGCGTCTTGCCTTTGACAGAACTTCCAGTGAAATCACGTTTAAAAGCCAACGTCAGTAAAAAGGCTTTGTAGAATCACTCTGTGAATTTCTTCGAAAACACTTCTTAAGAAGGAAAGCATACGTCTTTCATCTGAGTGAAAACTGCATTCTATTCAGTTTTTAGTACTGTGTTGAATGGTTAGGCGATTCACTTGTAGGGAAGCGTTTGTTTGCATTCTGTATACTCAATTCTTTAACATCAAATCGCAAATCTTGCATTTGACAGAAATTCCAGTGAAATCACGTTTAAAAGCCAACGTCAGTAAAAAGCCTTTGTAGAATCACTCTGTGAATGTCTTTGAAAACACTTCTTAAGAAGGAAAGCATACGTCTTTCATCTGAGTGAAAACTGCATTCTATTCAGATTTTAGTACTGTGTTGAATGGTTAGGCGATTCACTTGTAGGGAAGCGTTTGTTCGCATTCTGTATACTCAATTCTTTAACAGCAAATCTCGCTTCTTGCGTTTGACAGAACTTCCAGTGAAATCACCTTTAAAAGCCAACGTCAGTAAAAAGCCTTTGTAGAATCACTCTGTGAATGTCTTTGAATACATTTCTTAAGAAGGAAAGCATACGTCTTTCATCTGAGTGAAAACTGCATTCTATTCAGATTTTAGTACTGTGTTGTATGTTAGGCGATTCACTTGTAGGGAAGCGTTTGTTCGCATTCTTTATACTCAAGTCTTTAACAGCAAATCTCGCGTCTTGCGTTTGACAGAAATTCCAGTGAAATCACCTTTAAAAGCCAACTTCAGTAAAAAGGCTTTGTAGAATCACTCTGTGAATTTCTTTGAAAACACTTCTTAAGAAGGAAAGCATACGTCTTTCATCTGAGTGAAAACTGCATTCTATTCAGTTTTTAGTATTGTGTTGAATGGTTAGGCGATTCACTTGTAGGGAAGCGTTTGTTTGCATTCTGTATACTCAATTCTTTAACATCAAATCGCGCATCTTGCATTTGACAGAAATTCCAGTGAAATCACGTTTAAAAGCCAACGTCAGTAAAAAGCCTTTGTAGAATCACTCTGTGAATGTCTTTGAAAACACTTCTTAAGAAGGAAAGCATACGTCTTTCATCTGAGTGAAAACTGCATTCTATTCAGATTTTAGTACTGTGTTGAATGGTTAGGCGATTCACTTGTAGGCAAGTGTTTGTTCGCATTCTGTATACTCAATTCTTTAACAACAAATCTCGCGTCTTGCGTTTGACAGAAATTCCAGTGAAATCACGTTTAAAAGCCAAAGTCAGTAAAAAGCCTTTGTAGAATCACTCTGTGAATGTCTTTGAAAACACTTCTTAAGAAGGAAAGCATACGTCTTTCATCTGAGTGAAAACTGCATTCTATTCAGTTTTTAGTACTGTGTTGAATGGTTAGGCGATTCACTTGTAGGGAAGCGTTTGTTTGCATTCTGTATACTCAATTCTTTAACATCAAATCGCAAATCTTGCATTTGACAGAAATTCCAGTGAAATCACGTTTAAAAGCCAACGTCAGTAAAAAGCCTTTGTAGAATCACTCTGTGAATGTCTTTGAAAACACTTCTTAAGAAGGAAAGCATACGTCTTTCATCTGAGTGAAAACTGCATTCTATTCAGATTTTAGTACTGTGTTGAATGGTTAGGCGATTCACTTGTAGGGAAGCGTTTGTTCGCATTCTGTATACTCAATTCTTTAACAGCAAATCTCGCTTCTTGCGTTTGACAGAACTTCCAGTGAAATCACCTTTAAAAGCCAACGTCAGTAAAAAGCCTTTGTAGAATCACTCTGTGAATGTCTTTGAATACATTTCTTAAGAAGGAAAGCATACGTCTTTCATCTGAGTGAAAACTGCATTCTATTCAGATTTTAGTACTGTGTTGTATGTTAGGCGATTCACTTGTAGGGAAGCGTTTGTTCGCATTCTTTATACTCAAGTCTTTAACAGCAAATCTCGCGTCTTGCCTTTGACAGAACTTCCAGTGAAATCACGTTTAAAAGCCAATGTCAGTAAAAAGGCTTTGTAGAATCACTCTGTGAATTTCTTCGAAAACACTTCTTAAGAAGGAAAGCATACGTCTTTCATCTGAGTGAAAACTGCATTCTATTCAGTTTTTAGTACTGTGTTGAATGGTTAGGCGATTCACTTGTAGGGAAGCGTTTGTTTGCATTCTGTATACTCAATTCTTTAACATCAAATAGCAAATCTTGCATTTGACAGAAATTCCAGTGAAATCACGTTTAAAAGCCAACGTCAGTAAAAAGCCTTTGTAGAATCACTCTGTGAATGTCTTTGAAAACACTTCTTAAGAAGGAAAGCATACGTCTTTCATCTGAGTGAAAACTGCATTCTATTCAGATTTTAGTACTGTGTTGAATGGTTAGGCGATTCACTTGTAGGGAAGCGTTTGTTCGCATTCTGTATACTCAATTCTTTAACAGCAAATCTCGCTTCTTGCGTTTGACAGAACTTCCAGTGAAATCACCTTTAAAAGCCAACGTCAGTAAAAAGCCTTTGTAGAATCACTCTTTGAATGTCTTTGAATACATTTCTTAAGAAGGAAAGCATACGTCTTTCATCTGAGTGAAAACTGCATTCTATTCAGATTTTAGTACTGTGTTGTATGTTAGGCGATTCACTTGTAGGGAAGCGTTTGTTCGCATTCTTTATACTCAAGTCTTTAACAGCAAATCTCGCGTCTTGCCTTTGACAGAACTTCCAGTGAAATCACGTTTAAAAGCCAACGTCAGTAAAAAGGCTTTGTAGAATCACTCTGTGAATTTCTTCGAAAACACTTCTTAAGAAGGAAAGCATACGTCTTTCATCTGAGTGAAAACTGCATTCTATTCAGTTTTTAGTACTGTGTTGAATGGTTAGGCGATTCACTTGTAGGGAAGCGTTTGTTTGCATTCTGTATACTCAATTCTTTAACATCAAATAGCAAATCTTGCATTTGACAGAAATTCCAGTGAAATCACGTTTAAAAGCCAACGTCAGTAAAAAGCCTTTGTAGAATCACTCTGTGAATGTCTTTGAAAACACTTCTTAAGAAGGAAAGCATACGTCTTTCATCTGAGTGAAAACTGCATTCTATTCAGATTTTAGTACTGTGTTGAATGGTTAGGCGATTCACTTGTAGGGAAGCGTTTGTTCGCATTCTGTATACTCAATTCTTTAACAGCAAATCTCGCTTCTTGCGTTTGACAGAACTTCCAGTGAAATCACCTTTAAAAGCCAACGTCAGTAAAAAGCCTTTGTAGAATCACTCTGTGAATGTCTTTGAATACATTTCTTAAGAAGGAAAGCATACGTCTTTCATCTGAGTGAAAACTGCATTCTATTCAGATTTTAGTACTGTGTTGTATGTTAGGCGATTCACTTGTAGGGAAGCGTTTGTTCGCATTCTTTATACTCAAGTCTTTAACAGCAAATCTCGCGTCTTGCGTTTGACAGAAATTCCAGTGAAATCACCTTTAAAAGCTAACTTCAGTAAAAAGGCTTTGTAGAATCACTCTGTGAATTTCTTTGAAAACACTTCTTAAGAAGGAAAGCATACGTCTTTCATCTGAGTGAAAACTGCATTCTATTCAGTTTTTAGTATTGTGTTGAATGGTTAGGCGATTCACTTGTAGGGAAGCGTTTGTTTGCATTCTGTATACTCAATTCTTTAACATCAAATCGCGCATCTTGCATTTGACAGAAATTCCAGTGAAATCACGTTTAAAAGCCAACGTCAGTAAAAAGCCTTTGTAGAATCACTCTGTGAATGTCTTTGAAAACACTTCTTAAGAAGGAAAGCATACGTCTTTCATCTGAGTGAAAACTGCATTCTATTCAGATTTTAGTACTGTGTTGAATGGTTAGGCGATTCACTTGTAGGCAAGTGTTTGTTCGCATTCTGTATACTCAATTCTTTAACAACAAATCTCGCCTCTTGCGTTTGACAGAAATTCCAGTGAAATCACGTTTAAAAGCCAAAGTCAGTAAAAAGCCTTTGTAGAATCACTCTGTGAATGTCTTTGAAAACACTTCTTAAGAAGGAAAGCATACGTCTTTCATCTGAGTGAAAACTGCATTCTATTCAGTTTTTAGTACTGTGTTGAATGGTTAGGCGATTCACTTGTAGGGAAGCGTTTGTTTGCATTCTGTATACTCAATTCTTTAACATCATATCGCAAATCTTGCATTTGACAGAAATTCCAGTGAAATCACGTTTAAAAGCCAACGTCAGTAAAAAGCCTTTGTAGAATCACTCTGTGAATGTCTTTGAAAACACTTCTTAAGAAGGAAAGCATACGTCTTTCATCTGAGTGAAAACTGCATTCTATTCAGATTTTAGTACTGTGTTGAATGGTTAGGCGATTCACTTGTAGGGAAGCGTTTGTTCGCATTCTGTATACTCAATTCTTTAACAGCAAATCTCGCTTCTTGCGTTTGACAGAACTTCCAGTGAAATCACCTTTAAAAGCCAACGTCAGTAAAAAGCCTTTGTAGAATCACTCTGTGAATGTCTTTGAATACATTTCTTAAGAAGGAAAGCATACGTCTTTCATCTGAGTGAAAACTGCATTCTATTCAGATTTTAGTACTGTGTTGTATGTTAGGCGATTCACTTGTAGGGAAGCGTTTGTTCGCATTCTTTATACTCAAGTCTTTAACAGCAAATCTCGCGTCTTGCGTTTGACAGAAATTCCAGTGAAATCACGTTTAAAAGCCAAAGTCAGTAAAAAGCCTTTGTAGAATCACTCTGTGAATGTCTTTGAAAACACTTCTTAAGAAGGAAAGCATACGTCTTTCATCTGAGTGAAAACTGCATTCTATTCAGTTTTTAGTACTGTGTTGAATGGTTAGGCGATTCACTTGTAGGGAAGCGTTTGTTTGCATTCTGTATACTCAATTCTTTAACATCAAATCGCAAATCTTGCATTTGACAGAAATTCCAGTGAAATCACGTTTAAAAGCCAACGTCAGTAAAAAGCCTTTGTAGAATCACTCTGTGAATGTCTTTGAAAACACTTCTTAAGAAGGAAAGCATACGTCTTTCATCTGAGTGAAAACTGCATTCTATTCAGATTTTAGTACTGTGTTGAATGGTTAGGCGATTCACTTGTAGGGAAGCGTTTGTTCGCATTCTGTATACTCAATTCTTTAACAGCAAATCTCGCTTCTTGCGTTTGACAGAACTTCCAGTGAAATCACCTTTAAAAGCCAACGTCAGTAAAAAGCCTTTGTAGAATCACTCTGTGAATGTCTTTGAATACATTTCTTAAGAAGGAAAGCATACGTCTTTCATCTGAGTGAAAACTGCATTCTATTCAGATTTTAGTACTGTGTTGTATGTTAGGCGATTCACTTGTAGGGAAGCGTTTGTTCGCATTCTGTATACTCAAGTCTTTAACAGCAAATCGCGCATCTTGCATTTGACAGAAATTCCAGTGAAATCACCTTTAAAAGCCAACTTCAGTAAAAAGGCTTTGTAGAATCACTCTGTGAATTTCTTTGAAAACACTTCTTAAGAAGGAAAGCATACGTCTTTCATCTGAGTGAAAACTGCATTCTATTCAGTTTTTAGTATTGTGTTGAATGGTTAGGCGATTCACTTGTAGGGAAGCGTTTGTTTGCATTCTGTATACTCAATTCTTTAACATCAAATCGCGCATCTTGCATTTGACAGAAATTCCAGTGAAAACACGTTTAAAAGCCAACGTCAGTAAAAAGCCTTTGTAGAATCACTCTGTGAATGTCTTTGAAAACACTTCTTAAGAAGGAAAGCATACGTCTTTCATCTGAGTGAAAACTGCATTCTATTCAGATTTTAGTACTGTGTTGAATGGTTAGGCGATTCACTTGTAGGGAAGTGTTTGTTCGCATTCTGTATACTCAATTCTTTAACAACAAATTTCGCGTCTTGCGTTTGACAGAAATTCAAGTGAAATCACGTTTAAAAGCCAAAGTCAGTAAAAAGCCTTTGTAGAATCACTCTGTGAATGTCTTTGAAAACACTTCTTAAGAAGGAAAGCATACGTCTTTCATCTGAGTGAAAACTGCATTCTATTCAGATTTTAGTACTGTGTTGTATGGTAGGCGATTCACTTGTAGGGAAGCGTTTGTTCGCATTCTTTATACTCAAGTCTTTAACAGCAAATCTCGCGTCTTGCATTTGACAGAACTTCCAGTGAAATCACGTTTAAAAGCCAACGTCAGTAAAAAGGCTTTGTAGAATCACTCTGTGAATTTCTTCGAAAACACTTCTTAAGAAGGAAAGCATACGTCTTTCATCTGAGTGAAAACTGCATTCTATTCAGTTTTTAGTACTGTGTTTTATTGTTAGGCGATTCACTTGTAGGGAAGCGTTTGTTTGCATTCTGTATACTCAATTCTTTAACATCAAATCGCGCATTTTGCATTTGACAGAAATTCCAGTGAAATCACGTTTAAAAGCCAACGTCAGTAAAAAGGCTTTGTAGAATCACTCTGTGAATGTCTTTGAAAACACTTCTTAAGAAGGAAAGCATACGTCTTTCATCTGAGTGAAAACTGCATTCTATTCAGATTTTAGTACTGTGTTGTATGGTAGGCGATTCACTTGTAGGGAAGCGTTTGTTCGCATTCTTTATACTCAAGTCTTTAACAGCAAATCTCGCGTCTTGCGTTTGACAGAAATTCCAGTGAAATCACCTTTAAAAGCCAACTTCAGTAAAAAGGCTTTGTAGAATCGCTCTGTGAATTTCTTTGAAAACACTTCTTAAGAAGGAAAGCATACGTCTTTCATCTGAGTGAAAACTGCATTCTATTCAGTTTTTAGTACTGTGTTGAATGGTTAGGCGATTCACTTGTAGGGAAGCGTTTGTTTGCATTCTGTATACTCAATTCTTTAACATCAAATCGCGCATCTTGCATTTGACAGAAATTCCAGTGAAATCACGTTTAAAAGCCAACGTCAGTAAAAAGGCTTTGTAGAATCACTCTGTGAATGTCTTTGAAAACACTTCTTAAGAAGGAAAGCATACGTCTTTCATCTGAGTGAAAACTGCATTCTATTCAGTTTTTAGTACTGTGTTGAATAGTTAGGCGATTCACTTGTAGGGAAGCATTTGTTCGCATTCTGTATACTCAATTCTTTAACAGCAAATCTCGCATTTTGCGTTTGACAGAAATTCCAGTGAAATCACGTTTAAAAGCCAAAGTCAGTAAAAAGCCTTTGTAGAATCACTCTGTGAATGTCTTTGAATACATTTCTTAAGAAGGAAAGCATACGTCTTTCATCTGAGTGAAAACTGCATTCTATTCAGATTTTAGTACTGTGTTGTATGTTAGGCGATTCACTTGTAGGGAAGCGTTTGTTCGCATTCTTTATACTCAAGTCTTTAACAGCAAATCTCGCGTCTTGCGTTTGACAGAAATTCCAGTGAAATCACCTTTAAAGCCAACTTCAGCAAAAAGGCTTTGTAGAATCACTCTGTGAATTTCTTTGAAAACACTTCTTAAGAAGGAAAGCATACGTCTTTCATCTGAGTGAAAACTGCATTCTATTCAGTTTTTAGTATTGTGTTGAATGGTTAGGCGATTCACTTGTAGGGAAGCGTTTGTTTGCATTCTGTATACTCAATTCTTTAACATCAAATCGCGCATCTTGCATTTGACAGAAATTCCAGTGAAATCACGTTTAAAAGCCAACGTCAGTAAAAAGCCTTTGTAGAATCACTCTGTGAATGTCTTTGAAAACACTTCTTAAGAAGGAAAGCATACGTCTTTCATCTGAGTGAAAACTGCATTCTATTCAGATTTTAGTACTGTGTTGAATGGTTAGGCGATTCACTTGTAGGGAAGTGTTTGTTCGCATTCTGTATACTCAATTCTTTAACAACAAATCTCCCGTCTTGCGTTTGACAGAAATTCCAGTGAAATCACGTTTAAAAGCCAAAGTCAGTAAAAAGCCTTTGTAGAATCACTCTGTGAATGTCTTTGAAAACACTTCTTAAGAAGGAAAGCATACGTCTTTCATCTGAGTGAAAACTGCATTCTATTCAGATTTTAGTACTGTGTTGTATGGTAGGCGATTCACTTGTAGGGAAGCGTTTGTTCGCATTCTTTATACTCAAGTCTTTAACAGCAAATCTCGCGTCTTGCATTTGACAGAACTTCCAGTGAAATCACGTTTAAAAGCCAACGTCAGTAAAAAGGCTTTGTAGAATCACTCTGTGAATTTCTTCGAAAACACTTCTTAAGAAGGAAAGCATACGTCTTTCATCTGAGTGAAAACTGCATTCTATTCAGTTTTTAGTACTGTGTTTTATGGTTAGGCGATTCACTTGTAGGGAAGCGTTTGTTTGCATTCTGTATACTCAATTCTTTAACATCAAATCGCGCATTTTGCATTTGACAGAAATTCCAGTGAAATCACGTTTAAAAGCCAATGTCAGTAAAAAGGCTTTGTAGAATCACTCTGTGAATGTCTTTGAAAACACTTCTTGAGAAGGAAAGCATACGTCTTTCATCTGAGTGAAAACTGCATTCTATTCAGATTTTAGTACTGTGTTGTATGGTAGGCGATTCACTTGTAGGGAAGCGTTTGTTCGCATTCTTTATACTCAAGTCTTTAACAGCAAATCTCGCGTCTTGCGTTTGACAGAAATTCCAGTGAAATCACCTTTAAAAGCCAACTTCAGTAAAAAGGCTTTGTAGAATCGCTCTGTGAATTTCTTTGAAAACACTTCTTAAGAAGGAAAGCATACGTCTTTCATCTGAGTGAAAACTGCATTCTATTCAGTTTTTAGTACTGTGCTGAATGGTTAGGCGATTCACTTGTAGGGAAGCGTTTGTTTGCATTCTGTATACTCAATTCTTTAACATCAAATCGCGCATCTTGCATTTGACAGAAATTCCAGTGAAATCACGTTTAAAAGCCAATGTCAGTAAAAAGGCTTTGTAGAATCACTCTGTGAATGTCTTTGAAAACACTTCTTAAGAAGGTAAGCATACGTCTTTCATCTGAGTGAAAACTGCATTCTATTCAGTTTTTAGTACTGTGTTTAATGGTTAGGCGATTCACTTGTAGGGAAGCGTTTGTTCGCATTCTGTATACTCAATTCTTTAACAGCAAATCTCGCGTCTTGCGTTTGACAGAAATTCCAGTGAAATCACGTTTAAAAGCCAAAGTCAGTAAAAAGCCTTTGTAGAATCACTCTGTGAATGTCTTTGAAAACACTTCTTAGGAAGGAAAGCATACGTCTTTCATCTGAGTGAAAACTGCATTCTATTCAGATTTTAGTACTGTGTTGTATGGTAGGCGATTCACTTGTAGGGAAGCATTTGTCCGCATTCTTTATACTGAAGTCTTTAACAGCAAATCTCGCGTCTTGCGTTTGACAGAAATTCCAGTGAAATCACCTTTAAAAGCCAACTTCAGTAAAAAGGCTTTGTAGAATCACTCTGTGAATTTCTTTGAAAACACTTCTTAAGAAGGAAAGCATTCGTCTTTCATCTGAGTGAAAACTGCATTCTATTCAGTTTTTAGTACTGTGCTGAATGGTTAGGCGATTCACTTGTAGGGAAGCGTTTGTTTGCATTCTGTATACTCAATTCTTTAACATCAAATCGCGCATCTTGCATTTGACAGAAATTCCAGTGAAATCACGTTTAAAAGCCAACGTCAGTAAAAAGGCTTTGTAGAATCACTCTGTGAATGTCTTTGAAAACACTTCTTAAGAAGGAAAGCATACGTCTTTCATCTGAGTGAAAACTGCATTCTATTCAGTTTTTAGTACTGTGTTTAATGGTTAGGCGATTCACTTGTAGGGAAGCGTTTGTTCGCATTCTGTATACTCAATTCTTTAACAGCAAATCTCGCGTCTTGCGTTTGACAGAAATTCCAGTGAAATCACGTTTAAAAGCCAAAGTCAGTAAAAAGCCTTTGTAGAATCACTCTGTGAATGTCTTTGAAAACACTTCTTAAGAAGGAAAGCATACGTCTTTCATCTGAGTGAAAACTGCATTCTATTCAGATTTTAGTACTGTGTTGTATGGTAGGCGATTCACTTGTAGGGAAGCGTTTGTTCGCATTCTTTATACTCAAGTCTTTAACAATAAATCTCGCGTCTTGCATTTGACAGAAATTCATGTGAAATCACGTTTAAAAGCCAACGTCAGTAAAAAGCCTTTGTAGAATCACTCTGTGAATGTCTTTGAAAACACTTCTTAAGAAGGAAAGCATACGTCTTTCATCTGAGTGAAAACTGCATTCTATTCAGATTTTAGTACTGTGTTGTATGTTAGGCGATTCACTTGTAGGGAAGCGTTTGTTCGCATTCTTTATACTCAAGTCTTTAACAGCAAATCTCGCGTCTTGCCTTTGACAGAACTTCCAGTGAAATCACGTTTAAAAGCCAATGTCAGTAAAAAGGCTTTGTAGAATCACTCTGTGAATTTCTTTTAAAACACTTCTTAAGAAGGAAAGCATACGTCTTTCATCTGAGTGAAAACTGCATTCTATTCAGTTTTTAGTACTGTGTTGAATGGTTAGGCGATTCCCTTGTAGGGAAGCGTTTGTTTGCATTCTGTATACTCAATTCTTTAACATCAAATCGCAAATCTTGCATTTGACAGAAATTCCAGTGAAATCACGTTTAAAAGCCAACGTCAGTAAAAAGCCTTTGTAGAATCTCTCTGTGAATGTCTTTGAAAACACTTCTTAAGAAGGAAAGCATACGTCTTTCAGCTGAGTGAAAACTGCATTCTATTCAGATTTTAGTATTGTGTTGAATGGTTAGGCGATTCACTTGTAGGGAAGCGTTTGTTCGCATTCTGTATACTCAATTCTTTAACAGCAAATCTCGCTTCTTGCGTTTGACAGAACTTCCAGTGAAATCACCTTTAAAAGCCAACGTCAGTAAAAAGCCTTTGTAGAATCACTCTGTGAATGTCTTTGAATACATTTCTTAAGAAGGAAAGCATACGTCTTTCATCTGAGTGAAAACTGCATTCTATTCAGATTTTAGTACTGTGTTGTATGGTAGGCGATTCACTTGTAGGGAAGCATTTGTTCGCATTCTTTATACTCAAGTCTTTAACAGCAAATCTCGCGTCTTGCGTTTGACAGAAATTCCAGTGAAATCACCTTTAAAAGCCAACTTCAGTAAAAAGGCTTTGTAGAATCACTCTGTGAATTTCTTTGAAAACACTTCTTAAGAAGGAAAGCATACGTCTTTCATCTGAGTGAAAACTGCATTCTATTCAGTTTTTAGTACTGTGTTGAATGGTTAGGCGATTCACTTGTAGGGAAGCGTTTGTTTGCATTCTGTATACTCAATTCTTTAACATCAAATCGCGCATCTTGCATTTGACAGAAATTCCAGTGAAATCACGTTTAAAAGCCAACGTCAGTAAAAAGGCTTTGTAGAATCACTCTGTGAATGTCTTTGAAAACACTTCTTAAGAAGGAAAGCATACGTCTTTCATCTGAGTGAAAACTGCATTCTATTCAGTTTTTAGTACTGTGTTTAATGGTTAGGCGATTCACTTGTAGGGAAGCGTTTGTTCGCATTCTGTATACTCAATTCTTTAACAGCAAATCTCGCGTCTTGCGTTTGACAGAAATTCCAGTGAAATCACGTTTAAAAGCCAAAGTCAGTAAAAAGCCTTTGTAGAATCACTCTGTGAATGTCTTTGAAAACACTTCTTAAGAAGGAAAGCATACGTCTTTCATCTGAGTGAAAACTGCATTCTATTCAGATTTTAGTACTGTGTTGTATGGTAGGCGATTCACTTGTAGGGAAGCGTTTGTTCGCATTCTTTATACTCAAGTCTTTAACAATAAATCTCGCGTCTTGCATTTGACAGAAATTCATGTGAAATCACGTTTAAAAGCCAACGTCAGTAAAAAGCCTTTGTAGAATCACTCTGTGAATGTCTTTGAAAACACTTCTTAAGAAGGAAAGCATACGTCTTTCATCTGAGTGAAAACTGCATTCTATTCAGATTTTAGTACTGTGTTGTATGTTAGGCGATTCACTTGTAGGGAAGCGTTTGTTCGCATTCTTTATACTCAAGTCTTTAACAGCAAATCTCGCGTCTTGCCTTTGACAGAACTTCCAGTGAAATCACGTTTAAAAGCCAATGTCAGTAAAAAGGCTTTGTAGAATCACTCTGTGAATTTCTTTGAAAACACTTCTTAAGAAGGAAAGCATACGTCTTTCATCTGAGTGAAAACTGCATTCTATTCAGTTTTTAGTACTGTGTTGAATGGTTAGGCGATTCACTTGTAGGGAAGCGTTTGTTTGCATTCTGTATACTCAATTCTTTAACATCAAATCGCGCATCTTGCATTTGACAGAAATTCCAGTGAAATCACGTTTAAAAGCCAACGTCAGTAAAAAGGCTTTGTAGAATCACTCTGTGAATGTCTTTGAAAACACTTCTTAAGAAGGAAAGCATACGTCTTTCATCTGAGTGAAAACTGAATTCTATTCAGTTTTTAGTACTGTGTTTAATGGTTAGGCGATTCACTTGTAGGGAAGCGTTTGTTCGCATTCTGTATACTCAATTCTTTAACAGCAAATCTCGCGTCTTGCGTTTGACAGAAATTCCAGTGAAATCACGTTTAAAAGCCAAAGTCAGTAAAAAGCCTTTGTAGAATCACTCTGTGAATGTCTTTGAAAACACTTCTTAAGAAGGAAAGCATACGTCTTTCATCTGAGTGAAAACTGCATTCTATTCAGATTTTAGTACTGTGTTGTATGGTAGGCGATTCACTTGTAGGGAAGCGTTTGTTCGCATTCTTTATACTCAAGTCTTTAACAATAAATCTCGCGTCTTGCATTTGACAGAAATTCCAGTGAAATCACGTTTAAAAGCCAACGTCAGTAAAAAGCCTTTGTAGAATCACTCTGTGAATGTCTTTGAAAACACTTCTTAAGAAGGAAAGCATACGTATTTCATCTGAGTGAAAACTGCATTCTATTCAGATTTTAGTACTGTGTTGTATGTTAGGCGATTCACTTGTAGGGAAGCGTTTGTTCGCATTCTTTATACTCAAGTCTTTAACAGCAAATCTCGCGTCTTGCCTTTGACAGAACTTCCAGTGAAATCATGTTTAAAAGCCAATGTCAGTAAAAAGGCTTTGTAGAATCACTCTGTGAATTTCTTTGAAAACACTTCTTAAGAAGGAAAGCATACGTCTTTCATCTGAGTGAAAACTGCATTCTATTCAGTTTTTAGTACTGTGTTTAATGGTTAGGCGATTCCCTTGTAGGGAAGCGTTTGTTTGCATTCTGTATACTCAATTCTTTAACATCAAATCGCAAATCTTGCATTTGACAGAAATTCCAGTGAAATCACGTTTAAAAGCCAACGTCAGTAAAAAGCCTTTGTAGAATCTCTCTGTGAATGTCTTTGAAAACACTTCTTAAGAAGGAAAGCATACGTCTTTCAGCTGAGTGAAAACTGCATTCTATTCAGATTTTAGTACTGTGTTGTATGGTAGGCGATTCACTTGTAGGGAAGCATTTGTTCGCATTCTTTATACTCAAGTCTTTAACAGCAAATCTCGCGTCTTGCGTTTGACAGAACTTCCAGTGAAATCACCTTTAAAAGCCAACGTCAGTAAAAAGCCTTTGTAGAATCACTCTGTGAATGTCTTTGAATACATTTCTTAAGAAGGAAAGCATACGTCTTTCATCTGAGTGAAAACTGCATTCTATTCAGATTTTAGTACTGTGTTGTATGGTAGGCGATTCACTTGTAGGGAAGCATTTGTTCGCATTCTTTATACTCAAGTCTTTAACAGCAAATCTCGCGTCTTGCGTTTGACAGAAATTCCAGTGAAATCACCTTTAAAAGCCAACTTCAGTAAAAAGGCTTTGTAGAATCACTCTGTGAATTTCTTTGAAAACACTTCTTAAGAAGGAAAGCATATGTCTTTCATCTGAGTGAAAACTGCATTCTATTCAGTTTTTAGTACTGTGTTGAATGGTTAGGCGATTCACTTGTAGGGAAGCGTTTGTTTGCATTCTGTATACTCAATTCTTTAACATCAAATCGCGCATCTTGCATTTGACAGAAATTCCAGTGAAATCATGTTTAAAAGCCAACGTCAGTAAAAAGGCTTTGTAGAATCACTCTGTGAATGTCTTTGAAAACACTTCTTAAGAAGGAAAGCATACGTCTTTCATCTGAGTGAAAACTGCATTCTATTCAGTTTTTAGTACTGTGTTGAATGGTTAGGCGATTCACTTGTAGGGAAGCGTTTGTTCGCATTCTGTATACTCAATTCTTTAACAGCAAATCTCGTGTCTTGCGTTTGACAGAAATTCCAGTGAAATCACGTTTAAAAGCCAAAGTCAGTAAAAGGCCTTTGTAGAATCACTCTGTGAATGTCTTTGAAAACACTTCTTAAGAAGGAAAGCATAAGTCTTTCATCTGAGTGAAAACTGCATTCTATTCAGATTTTAGTACTGTGTTGTATGGTAGGCGATTCACTTGTAGGGAAGCGTTTGTTCGCATTCTTTATACTCAAGTCTTTAACAATAAATCTCGCGTCTTGCGTTTGACAGAACTTCCAGTGAAATCACGTTTAAAAGCCAATGTCAGTAAAAAGGCTTTGTAGAATCACTCTGTGAATTTCTTCGAAAACACTTCTTAAGAAGGAAAGCATATGTCTTTCATCTGAGTGAAAACTGCATTCTATTCAGTTTTTAGTACTGTGTTGAATGGTTAGGCGATTCACTTGTAGGGAAGCGTTTGTTTGCATTCTGTATACTCAATTCTTTAACATCAAATCGCGCATCTTGCATTTGACAGAAATTCCAGTGAAATCACGTTTAAAAGCCAACGTCAGTAAAAAGCCTTTGTAGAATCACTCTGTGAATGTCTTTGAAAACACTTCTTAAGAAGGAAAGCATACGTCTTTCATCTGAGTGAAAACTGCATTCTATTCAGATTTTAGTACTGTGTTGAATGTTTAGGCGATTCACTTGTAGGGAAGCGTTTGTTCGCATTCTGTATACTCAATTCTTTAACAGCAAATCTCGCGTCTTGCGTTTGACAGAAATTCCAGTGAAATCACGTTTAAAAGCCAAAGTCAGTAAAAAGCCTTTGTAGAATCACTCTGTGAATGTCTTTGAAAACACTTCTTAAGAAGGAAAGCATACGTCTTTCATCTGAGTGAAAACTGCATTCTATTCAGATTTTAGTACTGTGTTGTATGGTAGGCGATTCACTTGTAGGGAAGCGTTTGTTCGCATTCTTTATACTCAAGTCTTTAACAATAAATCTCGCGTCTTGCATTTGACAGAAATTCCAGTGAAATCACGTTTAAAAGCCAACGTCAGTAAAAAGCCTTTGTAGAATCACTCTGTGAATGTCTTTGAAAACACTTCTTAAGAAGGAAAGCATACGTATTTCATCTGAGTGAAAACTGCATTCTATTCAGATTTTAGTACTGTGTTGTATGTTAGGCGATTCACTTGTAGGGAAGCGTTTGTTCGCATTCTTTATACTCAAGTCTTTAACAGCAAATCTCGCGTCTTGCCTTTGACAGAACTTCCAGTGAAATCATGTTTAAAAGCCAATGTCAGTAAAAAGGCTTTGTAGAATCACTCTGTGAATTTCTTTGAAAACACTTCTTAAGAAGGAAAGCATACGTCTTTCATCTGAGTGAAAACTGCATTCTATTCAGTTTTTAGTACTGTGTTTAATGGTTAGGCGATTCCCTTGTAGGGAAGCGTTTGTTTGCATTCTGTATACTCAATTCTTTAACATCAAATCGCAAATCTTGCATTTGACAGAAATTCCAGTGAAATCACGTTTAAAAGCCAACGTCAGTAAAAAGCCTTTGTAGAATCTCTCTGTGAATGTCTTTGAAAACACTTCTTAAGAAGGAAAGCATACGTCTTTCAGCTGAGTGAAAACTGCATTCTATTCAGATTTTAGTACTGTGTTGTATGGTAGGCGATTCACTTGTAGGGAAGCATTTGTTCGCATTCTTTATACTCAAGTCTTTAACAGCAAATCTCGCGTCTTGCGTTTGACAGAACTTCCAGTGAAATCACCTTTAAAAGCCAACGTCAGTAAAAAGCCTTTGTAGAATCACTCTGTGAATGTCTTTGAATACATTTCTTAAGAAGGAAAGCATACGTCTTTCATCTGAGTGAAAACTGCATTCTATTCAGATTTTAGTACTGTGTTGTATGGTAGGCGATTCACTTGTAGGGAAGCATTTGTTCGCATTCTTTATACTCAAGTCTTTAACAATAAATCTCGCGTCTTGCGTTTGACAGAACTTCCAGTGAAATCACGTTTAAAAGCCAATGTCAGTAAAAAGGCTTTGTAGAATCACTCTGTGAATTTCTTCGAAAACACTTCTTAAGAAGGAAAGCATATGTCTTTCATCTGAGTGAAAACTGCATTCTATTCAGTTTTTAGTACTGTGTTGAATGGTTAGGCGATTCACTTGTAGGGAAGCGTTTGTTTGCATTCTGTATACTCAATTCTTTAACATCAAATCGCGCATCTTGCATTTGACAGAAATTCCAGTGAAATCACGTTTAAAAGCCAACGTCAGTAAAAAGCCTTTGTAGAATCACTCTGTGAATGTCTTTGAAAACACTTCTTAAGAAGGAAAGCATACGTCTTTCATCTGAGTGAAAACTGCATTCTATTCAGATTTTAGTACTGTGTTGAATGTTTAGGCGATTCACTTGTAGGGAAGCGTTTGTTCGCATTCTGTATACTCAATTCTTTAACAGCAAATCTCGCGTCTTGCGTTTGACAGAAATTCCAGTGAAATCACGTTTAAAAGCCAAAGTCAGTAAAAAGCCTTTGTAGAATCACTCTGTGAATGTCTTTGAAAACACTTCTTAAGAAGGAAAGCATACGTCTTTCATCTGAGTGAAAACTGCATTCTATTCAGATTTTAGTACTGTGTTGTATGGTAGGCGATTCACTTGTAGGGAAGCGTTTGTTCGCATTCTTTATACTCAAGTCTTTAACAATAAATCTCGCGTCTTGCATTTGACAGAAATTCCAGTGAAATCACGTTTAAAAGCCAACGTCAGTAAAAAGCCTTTGTAGAATCACTCTGTGAATGTCTTTGAAAACACTTCTTAAGAAGGAAAGCATACGTATTTCATCTGAGTGAAAACTGCATTCTATTCAGATTTTAGTACTGTGTTGTATGTTAGGCGATTCACTTGTAGGGAAGCGTTTGTTCGCATTCTTTATACTCAAGTCTTTAACAGCAAATCTCGCGTCTTGCCTTTGACAGAACTTCCAGTGAAATCATGTTTAAAAGCCAATGTCAGTAAAAAGGCTTTGTAGAATCACTCTGTGAATTTCTTTGAAAACACTTCTTAAGAAGGAAAGCATACGTCTTTCATCTGAGTGAAAACTGCATTCTATTCAGTTTTTAGTACTGTGTTTAATGGTTAGGCGATTCCCTTGTAGGGAAGCGTTTGTTTGCATTCTGTATACTCAATTCTTTAACATCAAATCGCAAATCTTGCATTTGACAGAAATTCCAGTGAAATCACGTTTAAAAGCCAACGTCAGTAAAAAGCCTTTGTAGAATCTCTCTGTGAATGTCTTTGAAAACACTTCTTAAGAAGGAAAGCATACGTCTTTCAGCTGAGTGAAAACTGCATTCTATTCAGATTTTAGTACTGTGTTGTATGGTAGGCGATTCACTTGTAGGGAAGCATTTGTTCGCATTCTTTATACTCAAGTCTTTAACAGCAAATCTCGCGTCTTGCGTTTGACAGAACTTCCAGTGAAATCACCTTTAAAAGCCAACGTCAGTAAAAAGCCTTTGTAGAATCACTCTGTGAATGTCTTTGAATACATTTCTTAAGAAGGAAAGCATACGTCTTTCATCTGAGTGAAAACTGCATTCTATTCAGATTTTAGTACTGTGTTGTATGGTAGGCGATTCACTTGTAGGGAAGCATTTGTTCGCATTCTTTATACTCAAGTCTTTAACAGCAAATCTCGCGTCTTGCGTTTGACAGAAATTCCAGTGAAATCACCTTTAAAAGCCAACTTCAGTAAAAAGGCTTTGTAGAATCACTCTGTGAATTTCTTTGAAAACACTTCTTAAGAAGGAAAGCATATGTCTTTCATCTGAGTGAAAACTGCATTCTATTCAGTTTTTAGTACTGTGTTGAATGGTTAGGCGATTCACTTGTAGGGAAGCGTTTGTTTGCATTCTGTATACTCAATTCTTTAACATCAAATCGCGCATCTTGCATTTGACAGAAATTCCAGTGAAATCATGTTTAAAAGCCAACGTCAGTAAAAAGGCTTTGTAGAATCACTCTGTGAATGTCTTTGAAAACACTTCTTAAGAAGGAAAGCATACGTCTTTCATCTGAGTGAAAACTGCATTCTATTCAGTTTTTAGTACTGTGTTGAATGGTTAGGCGATTCACTTGTAGGGAAGCGTTTGTTCGCATTCTGTATACTCAATTCTTTAACAGCAAATCTCGTGTCTTGCGTTTGACAGAAATTCCAGTGAAATCACGTTTAAAAGCCAAAGTCAGTAAAAGGCCTTTGTAGAATCACTCTGTGAATGTCTTTGAAAACACTTCTTAAGAAGGAAAGCATAAGTCTTTCATCTGAGTGAAAACTGCATTCTATTCAGATTTTAGTACTGTGTTGTATGGTAGGCGATTCACTTGTAGGGAAGCGTTTGTTCGCATTCTTTATACTCAAGTCTTTAACAATAAATCTCGCGTCTTGCGTTTGACAGAACTTCCAGTGAAATCACGTTTAAAAGCCAATGTCAGTAAAAAGGCTTTGTAGAATCACTCTGTGAATTTCTTCGAAAACACTTCTTAAGAAGGAAAGCATATGTCTTTCATCTGAGTGAAAACTGCATTCTATTCAGTTTTTAGTACTGTGTTGAATGGTTAGGCGATTCACTTGTAGGGAAGCGTTTGTTTGCATTCTGTATACTCAATTCTTTAACATCAAATCGCGCATCTTGCATTTGACAGAAATTCCAGTGAAATCACGTTTAAAAGCCAACGTCAGTAAAAAGCCTTTGTAGAATCACTCTGTGAATGTCTTTGAAAACACTTCTTAAGAAGGAAAGCATACGTCTTTCATCTGAGTGAAAACTGCATTCTATTCAGATTTTAGTACTGTGTTGAATGTTTAGGCGATTCACTTGTAGGGAAGCGTTTGTTCGCATTCTGTATACTCAATTCTTTAACAGCAAATCTCGCGTCTTGCGTTTGACAGAAATTCCAGTGAAATCACGTTTAAAAGCCAAAGTCAGTAAAAAGCCTTTGTAGAATCACTCTGTGAATGTCTTTGAAAACACTTCTTAAGAAGGAAAGCATACGTCTTTCATCTGAGTGAAAACTGCATTCTATTCAGATTTTAGTACTGTGTTGTATGGTAGGCGATTCACTTGTAGGGAAGCGTTTGTTCGCATTCTTTATACTCAAGTCTTTAACAATAAATCTCGCGTCTTGCATTTGACAGAAATTCCAGTGAAATCACGTTTAAAAGCCAACGTCAGTAAAAAGCCTTTGTAGAATCACTCTGTGAATGTCTTTGAAAACACTTCTTAAGAAGGAAAGCATACGTATTTCATCTGAGTGAAAACTGCATTCTATTCAGATTTTAGTACTGTGTTGTATGTTAGGCGATTCACTTGTAGGGAAGCGTTTGTTCGCATTCTTTATACTCAAGTCTTTAACAGCAAATCTCGCGTCTTGCCTTTGACAGAACTTCCAGTGAAATCATGTTTAAAAGCCAATGTCAGTAAAAAGGCTTTGTAGAATCACTCTGTGAATTTCTTTGAAAACACTTCTTAAGAAGGAAAGCATACGTCTTTCATCTGAGTGAAAACTGCATTCTATTCAGTTTTTAGTACTGTGTTTAATGGTTAGGCGATTCCCTTGTAGGGAAGCGTTTGTTTGCATTCTGTATACTCAATTCTTTAACATCAAATCGCAAATCTTGCATTTGACAGAAATTCCAGTGAAATCACGTTTAAAAGCCAACGTCAGTAAAAAGCCTTTGTAGAATCTCTCTGTGAATGTCTTTGAAAACACTTCTTAAGAAGGAAAGCATACGTCTTTCAGCTGAGTGAAAACTGCATTCTATTCAGATTTTAGTACTGTGTTGTATGGTAGGCGATTCACTTGTAGGGAAGCATTTGTTCGCATTCTTTATACTCAAGTCTTTAACAGCAAATCTCGCGTCTTGCGTTTGACAGAACTTCCAGTGAAATCACCTTTAAAAGCCAACGTCAGTAAAAAGCCTTTGTAGAATCACTCTGTGAATGTCTTTGAATACATTTCTTAAGAAGGAAAGCATACGTCTTTCATCTGAGTGAAAACTGCATTCTATTCAGATTTTAGTACTGTGTTGTATGGTAGGCGATTCACTTGTAGGGAAGCATTTGTTCGCATTCTTTATACTCAAGTCTTTAACAGCAAATCTCGCGTCTTGCGTTTGACAGAAATTCCAGTGAAATCACCTTTAAAAGCCAACTTCAGTAAAAAGGCTTTGTAGAATCACTCTGTGAATTTCTTTGAAAACACTTCTTAAGAAGGAAAGCATATGTCTTTCATCTGAGTGAAAACTGCATTCTATTCAGTTTTTAGTACTGTGTTGAATGGTTAGGCGATTCACTTGTAGGGAAGCGTTTGTTTGCATTCTGTATACTCAATTCTTTAACATCAAATCGCGCATCTTGCATTTGACAGAAATTCCAGTGAAATCATGTTTAAAAGCCAACGTCAGTAAAAAGGCTTTGTAGAATCACTCTGTGAATGTCTTTGAAAACACTTCTTAAGAAGGAAAGCATACGTCTTTCATCTGAGTGAAAACTGCATTCTATTCAGTTTTTAGTACTGTGTTGAATGGTTAGGCGATTCACTTGTAGGGAAGCGTTTGTTCGCATTCTGTATACTCAATTCTTTAACAGCAAATCTCGTGTCTTGCGTTTGACAGAAATTCCAGTGAAATCACGTTTAAAAGCCAAAGTCAGTAAAAGGCCTTTGTAGAATCACTCTGTGAATGTCTTTGAAAACACTTCTTAAGAAGGAAAGCATAAGTCTTTCATCTGAGTGAAAACTGCATTCTATTCAGATTTTAGTACTGTGTTGTATGGTAGGCGATTCACTTGTAGGGAAGCGTTTGTTCGCATTCTTTATACTCAAGTCTTTAACAATAAATCTCGCGTCTTGCGTTTGACAGAACTTCCAGTGAAATCACGTTTAAAAGCCAATGTCAGTAAAAAGGCTTTGTAGAATCACTCTGTGAATTTCTTCGAAAACACTTCTTAAGAAGGAAAGCATATGTCTTTCATCTGAGTGAAAACTGCATTCTATTCAGTTTTTAGTACTGTGTTGAATGGTTAGGCGATTCACTTGTAGGGAAGCGTTTGTTTGCATTCTGTATACTCAATTCTTTAACATCAAATCGCGCATCTTGCATTTGACAGAAATTCCAGTGAAATCACGTTTAAAAGCCAACGTCAGTAAAAAGCCTTTGTAGAATCACTCTGTGAATGTCTTTGAAAACACTTCTTAAGAAGGAAAGCATACGTCTTTCATCTGAGTGAAAACTGCATTCTATTCAGATTTTAGTACTGTGTTGAATGTTTAGGTGATTCACTTGTAGGGAAGTGTTTGTTCGCATTCTGTATACTCAATTCTTTAACAGCAAATCTCGCGTCTTGCGTTTGACAGAAATTCCAGTGAAATCACGTTTAAAAGCCAAAGTCAGTAAAAAGCCTTTGTAGAATCACTCTGGGAATGTCTTTGAAAACACTTCTTAAGAAGGAAAGCATACGTCTTTCATCTGAGTGAAAACTGCATTCTATTCAGATTTTAGTACTGTGTTGTATGGTAGGCGATTCACTTGTAGGGAAGCATTTGTTCGCATTCTTTATACTCAAGTCTTTAACAGCAAATCTCGCGTCTTGCGTTTGACAGAACTTCCAGTGAAATCACGTTTAAAAGCCAACGTCAGTAAAAAGGCTTTGTAGAATCACTCTGTGAATTTCTTCGAAAACACTTCTTAAGAAGGAAAGCATACGTCTTTCATCTGAGTGAAAACTGCATTCTATTCAGTTTTTAGTACTGTGTTGAATGGTTAGGCGATTCACTTGTAGGGAAGCGTTTGTTTGCATTTGTATACTCAATTCTTTAACATCAAATCGCGCATCTTGCATTTGACAGAAATTCCAGTGAAATCACGTTTAAAAGCCAACGTCAGTAAAAAGGCTTTGTAGAATCACTCTGTGAATGTCTTTGAAAACACTTCTTAAGAAGGAAAGCATACGTCTTTCATCTGAGTGAAAACTGCATTCTATTCAGATTTTAGTACTGTGTTGAATGGTTAGGCGATTCACTTGTAGGGAAGTGTTTGTTCGCATTCTGTATACTCAATTCTTTAACAGCACATCTCGCGTCTTGCGTTTGACAGAAATTCCAGTGAAATCACGTTTAAAAGCCAAAGTCAGTAAAAAGCCTTTGTAGAATCACTCTGTGAATGTCTTTGAAAACACTTCTTAAGAAGGAAAGCATACGTCTTTCATCTGAGTGAAAACTGCATTCTATTCAGATTTTAGTACTGTGTTGTATGGTAGGCGATTCACTTGTAGGGAAGCGTTTGTTCGCATTCTTTATACTCAAGTCTATAACAGCAAATCTCGCGTCTTGCGTTTGACAGAAATTCCAGTGAAATCACGTTTAAAAGCCAAAGTCAGTAAAAAGCCTTTGTAGAATCACTCTGTGAATGTCTTTGAAAACACTTCTTAAGAAGGAAAGCATACGTCTTTCATCTGAGTGAAAACTGCATTCTATTCAGATTTTAGTACTGTGTTGTATGGTAGGCGATTCACTTGTAGGGAAGCGTTTGTTCGCATTCTTTATAATCAAGTCTTTAACAGCAAATCTCGCGTCTTGCGTTTGACAGAACTTCCAGTGAAATCACGTTTAAAAGCCAACGTCAGTAAAAAGGCTTTGTAGAATCACTCTGTGAATTTCTTCGAAAACACTTCTTAAGAAGGAAAGCATACGTCTTTCATCTGAGTGAAAACTGCATTCTATTCAGTTTTTAGTACTGTGTTGAATGGTTAGGCGATTCACTTGTAGGGAAGCGTTTGTTTGCATTTGTATACTCAATTCTTTAACATCAAATCGCGCATCTTGCATTTGACAGAAATTCCAGTGAAATCACGTTTAAAAGCCAACGTCAGTAAAAAGGCTTTGTAGAATCACTCTGTGAATGTCTTTGAAAACACTTCTTAAGAAGGAAAGCATACGTCTTTCATCTGAGTGAAAACTGCATTCTATTCAGTTTTTAGTACTGTGTTGAATGGTTAGGCGATTCACTTGTAGGGAAGCGTTTGTTCGCATTCTGTATACTCAATTCTTTAACAGCAAATCTCGCATCTTGCATTTGACAGAAATTCCAGTGAAATCACGTTTAAAAGCCAACGTCAGTAAAAAGGCTTTGTAGAATCACTCTGTGAATGTCTTTGAAAACACTTCTTAAGAAGGAAAGCATACGTCTTTCATCTGAGTGAAAACTGCATTCTATTCAGTTTTTAGTACTGTGTTGAATGGTTAGGCGATTCACTTGTAGGGAAGCGTTTGTTCGCATTCTGTATACTCAATTCTTTAAAAGCAAATCTCGCGTCTTGCGTTTGACAGAAATTCCAGTGAAATCACGTTTAAAAGCCAAAGTCAGTAAAAAGCCTTTGTAGAATCACTCTGTGAATGTCTTTGAAAACACTTCTTAAGAAGGAAAGCATACGTCTTTCATCTGAGTGAAAACTGCATTCTATTCAGATTTTAGTACTGTGTTGTATGGTAGGCGATTCACTTGTAGGGAAGCGTTTGTTCGCATTCTTTATACTCAAGTCTTTAACAATAAATCTCGCGTCTTGCATTTGACAGAAATTCCAGTGAAATCACGTTTAAAAGCCAACGTCAGTAAAAAGCCTTTGTAGAATCACTCTGTGAATGTCTTTGAAAACACTTCTTAAGAAGGAAAGCATACGTATTTCATCTGAGTGAAAACTGCATTCTATTCAGATTTTAGTACTGTGTTGTATGTTAGGCGATTCACTTGTAGGGAAGCGTTTGTTCGCATTCTTTATACTCAAGTCTTTAACAGCAAATCTCGCGTCTTGCCTTTGACAGAACTTCCAGTGAAATCATGTTTAAAAGCCAATGTCAGTAAAAAGGCTTTGTAGAATCACTCTGTGAATTTCTTTGAAAACACTTCTTAAGAAGGAAAGCATACGTCTTTCATCTGAGTGAAAACTGCATTCTATTCAGTTTTTAGTACTGTGTTTAATGGTTAGGCGATTCCCTTGTAGGGAAGCGTTTGTTTGCATTCTGTATACTCAATTCTTTAACATCAAATCGCAAATCTTGCATTTGACAGAAATTCCAGTGAAATCACGTTTAAAAGCCAACGTCAGTAAAAAGCCTTTGTAGAATCTCTCTGTGAATGTCTTTGAAAACACTTCTTAAGAAGGAAAGCATACGTCTTTCAGCTGAGTGAAAACTGCATTCTATTCAGATTTTAGTATTGTGTTGAATGGTTAGGCGATTCACTTGTAGGGAAGCGTTTGTTCGCATTCTGTATACTCAATTCTTTAACAGCAAATCTCGCTTCTTGCGTTTGACAGAACTTCCAGTGAAATCACCTTTAAAAGCCAACGTCAGTAAAAAGCCTTTGTAGAATCACTCTGTGAATGTCTTTGAATACATTTCTTAAGAAGGAAAGCATACGTCTTTCATCTGAGTGAAAACTGCATTCTATTCAGATTTTAGTACTGTGTTGTATGGTAGGCGATTCACTTGTAGGGAAGCATTTGTTCGCATTCTTTATACTCAAGTCTTTAACAGCAAATCTCGCGTCTTGCGTTTGACAGAAATTCCAGTGAAATCACCTTTAAAAGCCAACTTCAGTAAAAAGGCTTTGTAGAATCACTCTGTGAATTTCTTTGAAAACACTTCTTAAGAAGGAAAGCATACGTCTTTCATCTGAGTGAAAACTGCATTCTATTCAGTTTTTAGTACTGTGTTGAATGGTTAGGCGATTCAATTGTAGGGAAGCGTTTGTTTGCATTCTGTATACTCAATTCTTTAACATCAAATCGCGCATCTTGCATTTGACAGAAATTCCAGTGAAATCATGTTTAAAAGCCAACGTCAGTAAAAAGGCTTTGTAGAATCACTCTGTGAATGTCTTTGAAAACACTTCTTAAGAAGGAAAGCATACGTCTTTCATCTGAGTGAAAACTGCATTCTATTCAGTTTTTAGTACTGTGTTGAATGGTTAGGCGATTCACTTGTAGGGAAGCGTTTGTTCGCATTCTGTATACTCAATTCTTTAACAGCAAATCTCGCATCTTGCGTTTGACAGAAATTCCAGTGAAATCACGTTTAAAAGCCAAAGTCAGTAAAAAGCCTTTGTAGAATCACTCTGTGAATGTCTTTGAAAACACTTCTTAGGAAGGAAAGCATACGTCTTTCATCTGAGTGAAAACTGCATTCTATTCAGATTTTAGTACTGTGTTGTATGGTAGGCGATTCACTTGTAGGGAAGCGTTTGTTCGCATTCTTTATACTCAAGTCTTTAACAGCAAATCTCGCGTCTTGCGTTTGACAGAAATTCCAGTGAAATCACCTTTAAAAGCCAACTTCAGTAAAAAGGCTTTGTAGAATCACTCTGTGAATTTCTTTGAAAACACTTCTTAAGAAGGAAAGCATACGTCTTTCATCTGAGTGAAAACTGCATTCTATTCAGTTTTTAGTACTGTGTTGAATGGTTAGGCGATTCACTTGTAGGGAAGCATTTGTTTGCATTCTGTATACTCAATTCTTTAACATCAAATCGCGCATCTTGCATTTGACAGAAATTCCAGTGAAATCACGTTTAAAAGCCAACGTCAGTAAAAAGGCTTTGTAGAATCACTCTGTGAATGTCTTTGAAAACACTTCTTAAGAAGGAAAGCATACGTCTTTCATCTGAGTGAAAACTGCATTCTATTCAGTTTTTAGTACTGTGTTTAATGGTTAGGCGATTCACTTGTAGGGAAGCGTTTGTTCGCATTCTGTATACTCAATTCTTTAACAGCAAATCTCGCGTCTTGCGTTTGACAGAAATTCCAGTGAAATCACGTTTAAAAGCCAAAGTCAGTAAAAAGCCTTTGTAGAATCACTCTGTGAATGTCTTTGAAAACACTTCTTAAGAAGGAAAGCATAAGTCTTTCATCTGAGTGAAAACTGCATAATATTCAGATTTTAGTACTGTGTTGTATGGTAGGCGATTCACTTGTAGGGAAGCGTTTGTTCGCATTCTTTATACTCAAGTCTTTAACAATAAATCTCGCGTCTTGCGTTTGACAGAACTTCCAGTGAAATCACGTTTAAAAGCCAATGTCAGTAAAAAGGCTTTGTAGAATCACTCTGTGAATTTCTTCGAAAACACTTCTTAAGAAGGAAAGCATATGTCTTTCATCTGAGTGAAAACTGCATTCTATTCAGTTTTTAGTACTGTGTTGAATGGTTAGGCGATTCACTTGTAGGGAAGCGTTTGTTTGCATTCTGTATACTCAATTCTTTAACATCAAATCGCGCATCTTGCATTTGACAGAAATTCCAGTGAAATCACGTTTAAAAGCCAACGTCAGTAAAAAGCCTTTGTAGAATCACTCTGTGAATGTCTTTGAAAACACTTCTTAAGAAGGAAAGCATACGTCTTTCATCTGAGTGAAAACTGCATTCTATTCAGATTTTAGTACTGTGTTGAATGTTTAGGTGATTCACTTGTAGGGAAGTGTTTGTTCGCATTCTGTATACTCAATTCTTTAACAGCAAATCTCGCGTCTTGCGTTTGACAGAAATTCCAGTGAAATCACGTTTAAAAGCCAAAGTCAGTAAAAAGCCTTTGTAGAATCACTCTGGGAATGTCTTTGAAAACACTTCTTAAGAAGGAAAGCATACGTCTTTCATCTGAGTGAAAACTGCATGCTATTCAGATTTTAGTACTGTGTTGTATGGTAGGCGATTCACTTGTAGGGAAGCGTTTGTTCGCATTCTTTATACTCAAGTCTTTAACAGCAAATCTCGCGTCTTGCGTTTGACAGAACTTCCAGTGAAATCACGTTTAAAAGCCAACGTCAGTAAAAAGGCTTTGTAGAATCACTCTGTGAATTTCTTCGAAAACACTTCTTAAGAAGGAAAGCATACGTCTTTCATCTGAGTGAAAACTGCATTCTATTCAGTTTTTAGTACTGTGTTGAATGGTTAGGCGATTCACTTGTAGGGAAGCGTTTGTTTGCATTTGTATACTCAATTCTTTAACATCAAATCGCGCATCTTGCATTTGACAGAAATTCCAGTGAAATCACGTTTAAAAGCCAACGTCAGTAAAAAGGCTTTGTAGAATCACTCTGTGAATGTCTTTGAAAACACTTCTTAAGAAGGAAAGCATACGTCTTTCATCTGAGTGAAAACTGCATTCTATTCAGATTTTAGTACTGTGTTGAATGGTTAGGCGATTCACTTGTAGGGAAGTGTTTGTTCGCATTCTGTATACTCAATTCTTTAACAGCACATCTCGCGTCTTGCGTTTGACAGAAATTCCAGTGAAATCACGTTTAAAAGCCAAAGTCAGTAAAAAGCCTTTGTAGAATCACTCTGTGAATGTCTTTGAAAACACTTCTTAAGAAGGAAAGCATACGTCTTTCATCTGAGTGAAAACTGCATTCTATTCAGATTTTAGTACTGTGTTGTATGGTAGGCGATTCACTTGTAGGGAAGCGTTTGTTCGCATTCTTTATACTCAAGTCTATAACAGCAAATCTCGCGTCTTGCGTTTGACAGAAATTCCAGTGAAATCACGTTTAAAAGCCAAAGTCAGTAAAAAGCCTTTGTAGAATCACTCTGTGAATGTCTTTGAAAACACTTCTTAAGAAGGAAAGCATACGTCTTTCATCTGAGTGAAAACTGCATTCTATTCAGATTTTAGTACTGTGTTGTATGGTAGGCGATTCACTTGTAGGGAAGCGTTTGTTCGCATTCTTTATAATCAAGTCTTTAACAGCAAATCTCGCGTCTTGCGTTTGACAGAACTTCCAGTGAAATCACGTTTAAAAGCCAACGTCAGTAAAAAGGCTTTGTAGAATCACTCTGTGAATTTCTTCGAAAACACTTCTTAAGAAGGAAAGCATACGTCTTTCATCTGAGTGAAAACTGCATTCTATTCAGTTTTTAGTACTGTGTTGAATGGTTAGGCGATTCACTTGTAGGGAAGCGTTTGTTTGCATTTGTATACTCAATTCTTTAACATCAAATCGCGCATCTTGCATTTGACAGAAATTCCAGTGAAATCACGTTTAAAAGCCAACGTCAGTAAAAAGCCTTTGTAGAATCACTCTGTGAATGTCTTTGAAAACACTTCTTAAGAAGGAAAGCATACGTCTTTCATCTGAGTGAAAACTGCATTCTATTCAGTTTTTAGTACTGTGTTGAATGGTTAGGCGATTCACTTGTAGGGAAGCGTTTGTTCGCATTCTGTATACTCAATTCTTTAACAGCAAATCTCGCATCTTGCATTTGACAGAAATTCCAGTGAAATCACGTTTAAAAGCCAACGTCAGTAAAAAGGCTTTGTAGAATCACTCTGTGAATGTCTTTGAAAACACTTCTTAAGAAGGAAAGCATACGTCTTTCATCTGAGTGAAAACTGCATTCTATTCAGTTTTTAGTACTGTGTTGAATGGTTAGGCGATTCACTTGTAGGGAAGCGTTTGTTCGCATTCTGTATACTCAATTCTTTAAAAGCAAATCTCGCGTCTTGCGTTTGACAGAAATTCCAGTGAAATCACGTTTAAAAGCCAAAGTCAGTAAAAAGCCTTTGTAGAATCACTCTGTGAATGTCTTTGAAAACACTTCTTAAGAAGGAAAGCATACGTCTTTCATCTGAGTGAAAACTGCATTCTATTCAGATTTTAGTACTGTGTTGTATGGTAGGCGATTCACTTGTAGGGAAGCGTTTGTTCGCATTCTTTATAATCAAGTCTTTAACAGCAAATCTCGCGTCTTGCGTTTGACAGAACTTCCAGTGAAATCACGTTTAAAAGCCAACGTCAGTAAAAAGGCTTTGTAGAATCACTCTGTGAATTTCTTCGAAAAAACTTCTTAAGAAGGAAAGCATACATCTTTCATCTGAGTGAAAACTGCATTCTATTCAGTTTTTAGTACTGTGTTGAATGGTTAGGCGATTCACTTGTAGGGAAGCGTTTGTTTGCATTCTGTATACTCAATTCTTTAACATCAAATCGCGCATCTTGCATTTGACAGAAATTCCAGTGAAATCACGTTTAAAAGCCAACGTCAGTAAAAAGGCTTTGTAGAATCACTCTGTGAATGTCTTTGAAAACACTTCTTAAGAAGGAAAGCATACGTCTTTCATCTGAGTGAAAACTGCATTCTATTCAGATTTTAGTACTGTGTTGAATGGTTAGGCGATTCACTTGTAGGGAAGTGTTTGTTCGCATTCTGTATACTCAATTCTTTAACAGCAAATCTCGCGTCTTGCGTTTGACAGAAATTCCAGTGAAATCACGTTTAAAAGCCAAAGTCAGTAAAAAGCCTTTGTGGAATCACTCTGTGAATGTCTTTGAAAACACTTCTTAAGAAGGAAAGCATACGTCTTTCATCTGAGTGAAACCTGCATTCTATTCAGTTTTTAGTACTGTGTTGAATGGTTAGGCGATTCACTTGTAGGGAAGCATTTGTTTGCATTCTGTATACTCAATTCTTTAACATCAAATCGCGCATCTTGCATTTGACAGAAATTCCAGTGAAATCACGTTTAAAAGCCAACGTCAGTAAAAAGCCTTTGTAGAATCACTCTGTGAATGTCTTTGAATACACTTCTTAAGAAGGAAAGCATACGTCTTTCATCTGAGTGAAAACTGCATTCTATTCAGATTTTAGTACTGTGTTGTATGGTAGGCGATTCACTTGTAGGGAAGCGTTTGTTCGCATTCTTTATACTCAAGTCTTTAACAGCAAATCTCGCGTCTTGCGTTTGACAGAAATTCCAGTGAAATCACCTTTAAAAGCCAACGTCAGTAAAAAGGCTTTGTAGAATCACTCTGTGAATGTCTTTGAAAACACTTCTTAAGACGGAAAGCATACGTCTTTCATCTGAGTGAAAACTGCATTCTATTCAGTTTTTAGTACTGTGTTGAATGGTTAGGCGATTCACTTGTAGCGAAGCGTTTGTTTGCATTCTGTATACTCAATTCTTTAACATCAAATCGCGCATCTTGCATTTGACAGAAATTCCAGTGAAATCACGTTTAAAAGCCAACGTCAGTAAAAAGGCTTTGTAGAATCACTCTGTGAATGTCTTTGAAAACACTTCTTAAGAAGGAAAGCATACGTCTTTCATCTGAGTGAAAACTGCATTCTATTCAGTTTTTAGTACTGTGTTGAATGGTTAGGCGATTCACTTGTAGGGAAGCGTTTGTTCGCATTCTGTATACTCAATTCTTTAACATCAAATCGCGCATCTTGCATTTGACAGAAATTCCAGTGAAATCACGTTTAAAAGCCAATGCCAGTAAAAGGCTTTGTAGAATCACTCTGTTAATTTCTTTGAAAACACTTCTTAAGAAGGAAAGCATACGTCTTTCATCTGAGTGAAAACTGCATTCTATACAGTTTTTAGGACTGTGTTGTATGATAGGCGATTCACTTGTAGGGAAGCGTTTGTTCGCATTCTTTATACTCAAGTCTTTAACAGCAAATCTCGCGTCTTGCGTTTGACAGAACTTCCAGTGAAATCACGTTTAAAAGCCAACATCAGTAAAAAGGCTTTGTAGAATCACTCTGTGAATTTCTTCGAAAACACTTCTTAAGAAGGAAAGCATACGTCTTTCATCTGAGTGAAAACTGCATTCTATTCAGTTTTTAGTACTGTGTTGAATGGTTAGGCGATTCACTTGTAGGGAAGCGTTTGTTTGCATTCTGTATACTCAATTCTTTAACATCAAATCGCGCATCTTGCATTTGACAGAAATTCCAGTGAAATCACGTTTAAAAGCCAACGTCAGTAAAAAGGCTTTGTAGAATCACCCTGTGCATGTCTTTGAAAACACTTTTTAAGAAGGAAAGCATACGTCTTTCATCTGAGTGAAAACTGCATTCTATTCAGATTTTAGTACTGTGTTGAATGGTTAGGCGATTCACTTGTAGGGAAGTGTTTGTTCGCATTCTGTATACTCAATTCTTTAACAGCAAATCTCGCGTCTTGCGTTTGACAGAAATTCCAGTGAAATCACGTTTAAAAGCCAAAGTCAGTAAAAAGCCTTTGTGGAATCACTCTGTGAATGTCTTTGAAAACACTTCTTAAGAAGGAAAGCATACGTCTTTCATCTGAGTGAAAACTGCATTCTATTCAGTTTTTAAGTACTGTGTTGAATGGTTAGGCGATTCACTTGTAGGGAAGCATTTGTTTGCATTCTGTATACTCAATTCTTTAACATCAAATCGCGCATCTTGCATTTGACAGAAATTCCAGTGAAATCACGTTTAAAAGCCAACGTCAGTAAAAAGCCTTTGTAGAATCACTCTGTGAATGTCTTTGAAAACACTTCTTAAGAAGGAAAGCATACGTCTTTCATCTGAGTGAAAACTGCATTCTATTCAGATTTAAGTACTGTGTTGTATGTTAGGCGATTCACTTGTAGGGAAGCGTTTGTTCGCATTCTTTATACTCAAGTCTTTAACAGCAAATCTCGCGTCTTGCGTTTGAGAGAACTTCCAGTGAAATCACGTTTAAAAGCCAACGTCAGTAAAAAGGCTTTGTAGAATCACTCTGTGAATTTCTTTGAAAACACTTCTTAAGAAGGAAAGCATACGTCTTTCATCTGAGTGAAAACTGCATTCTATTCAGTTTTTAGTACTGTGTTGAATGGTTAGGCGATTCACTTGTAGGGAAGCGTTTGTTTGCATTCTGTATACTCAATTCTTTAACATCAAATCGCGCATCTTGCATTTGACAGAAATTCCAGTGAAATCACGTTTAAAAGCCAACATCAGTAAAAAGGCTTTGTAGAATCACTCTGTGAATGTCTTTGAAAACACTTCTTAAGAAGGAAAGCAAACGTCTTTCATCTGAGTGAAAACTGCATTCTATTCAGATTTTAGTACTGTGTTGAATGTTTAGGTGATTCACTTGTAGGGAAGTGTTTGTTCGCATTCTGTATACTCAATTCTTTAACAACAAATCTCGCGTCTTGCGTTTGACAGAAATTCCAGTGAAATCACGTTTAAAAGCCAAAGTCAGTAAAAAGCCTTTGTAGAATCACTCTGGGAATGTCTTTGAAAACACTTCTTAAGAAGGAAAGCATACGTCTTTCATCTGAGTGAAAACTGCATTCTATTCAGATTTAAGTACTGTGTTGTATGTTAGGCGATTCACTTGTAGGGAAGCGTTTGTTCGCATTCTTTATACTCAAGTCTTTAACAGCAAATCTCGCGTCTTGCGTTTGAGAGAACTTCCAGTGAAATCACGTTTAAAAGCCAACGTCAGTAAAAAGGCTTTGTAGAATCACTCTGTGAATTTCTTTGAAAACACTTCTTAAGAAGGAAAGCATACGTCTTTCATCTGAGTGAAAACTGCATTCTATTCAGTTTTTAGTACTGTGTTGAATGGTTAGGCGATTCACTTGTAGGGAAGCGTTTGTTTGCATTCTGTATACTCAATTCTTTAACATCAAATCGCGCATCTTGCATTTGACAGAAATTCCAGTGAAATCACGTTTAAAAGCCAACATCAGTAAAAAGGCTTTGTAGAATCACTCTGTGAATGTCTTTGAAAACACTTCTTAAGAAGGAAAGCAAACGTCTTTCATCTGAGTGAAAACTGCATTCTATTCAGATTTTAGTACTGTGTTGAATGTTTAGGTGATTCACTTGTAGGGAAGTGTTTGTTCGCATTCTGTATACTCAATTCTTTAACAACAAATCTCGCGTCTTGCGTTTGACAGAAATTCCAGTGAAATCACGTTTAAAAGCCAAAGTCAGTAAAAAGCCTTTGTAGAATCACTCTGGGAATGTCTTTGAAAACACTTCTTAAGAAGGAAAGCATACGTCTTTCATCTGAGTGAAAACTGCATTCTATTCAGATTTTAGTACTGTGTTGTATGGTAGGCGATTCACTTGTAGGGAAGCGTTTGTTCGCATTCTTTATACTCAAGTCTTTAACAGCAAATCTCGCGTCTTGCATTTGACAGAACTTCCAGTGAAATCACGTTTAAAAGCCAACGTCAGTAAAAAGGCTTTGTAGAATCACTCTGTGAATTTCTTCGAAAACACTTCTTAAGAAGGAAAGCATACGTCTTTCATCTGAGTGAAAACTGCATTCTATTCAGTTTTTAGTACTGTGTTGAATGGTTAGGCGATTCACTTGTAGGGGAGCATTTGTTTGCATTCTGTATACTCAATTCTTTAACATCAAATCGTGCATCTTGCATTTGACAGAAATTCCAGTGAAATCACGTTTAAAAGCCAACGTCAGTAAAAAGGCTTTGTAGAATCACTCTGTGAATGTCTTTGAAAACACTTCTTAAGAAGGAAAGCATATGTCTTTCATCTGAGTGAAAACTGCATTCTATTCAGTTTTTAGTACTGTGTTGAATGGTTAGGCGATTCACTTGTAGGGAAGCGTTTGTTCGCATTCTGTATACTCAATTCTTTAACAGCAAATCTCGCATCTTGCATTTGACAGAAATTCCAGTGAAATCACGTTTAAAAGCCAACGTCAGTAAAAAGGCTTTGTAGAATCACTCTGTGAATGTCTTTGAAAACACTTCTTAAGAAGGAAAGCATACGTCTTTCATCTGAGTGAAAACTGCATTCTATTCAGTTTTTAGTACTGTGTTTAATGGTTAGGCGATTCACTTGTAGGGAAGCGTTTGTTCGCATTCTGTATACTCAATTCTTTAAAAGCAAATCTCGCGTCTTGCGTTTGACAGAAATTCCAGTGAAATCACGTTTAAAAGCCAAAGTCAGTAAAAAGCCTTTGTAGAATCACTCTGTGAATGTCTTTGAAAACACTTCTTAAGAAGGAAAGCATACGTCTTTCATCTGAGTGAAAACTGCATTCTATTCAGATTTTAGTACTGTGTTGTATGGTAGGCGATTCACTTGTAGGGAAGCGTTTGTTCGCATTCTTTATAATCAAGTCTTTAACAGCAAATCTCGCGTCTTGCGTTTGACAGAACTTCCAGTGAAATCACGTTTAAAAGCCAACGTCAGTAAAAAGGCTTTGTAGAATCACTCTGTGAATTTCTTCGAAAAAACTTCTTAAGAAGGAAAGCATACGTCTTTCATCTGAGTGAAAACTGCATTCTATTCAGTTTTTAGTACTGTGTTGAATGGTTAGGCGATTCACTTGTAGTGAAGCGTTTGTTTGCATTCTGTATACTCAATTCTTTAACATCAAATCGCGCATCTTGCATTTGACAGAAATTCCAGTGAAATCACGTTTAAAAGCCAAAGTCAGTAAAAAGCCTTTGTAGAATCACTCTGTGAATGTCTTTGAAAACACTTCTTAAGAAGGAAAGCATATGTCTTTCATCTGAGTGAAAACTGCATTCTATTCAGATTTTAGTACTGTGTTGAATGGTTAGGCGATTCACTTGTAGGGAAGTGTTTGTTCGCATTCTGTATACTCAATTCTTTAACAGCAAATCTCGCGTCTTGCGTTTGACAGAAATTCCAGTGAAATCACGTTTAAAAGCCAAAGTCAGTAAAAAGCCTTTGTGGAATCACTCTGTGAATGTCTTTGAAAACACTTCTTAAGAAGGAAAGCATACGTCTTTCATCTGAGTGAAAACTGCATTCTATTCAGTTTTTAGTACTGTGTTGAATGGTTAGGCGATTCACTTGTAGGGAAGCATTTGTTTGCATTCTGTATAATCAATTCTTTAACATCAAATCGCGCATCTTGCATTTGACAGAAATTCCAGTGAAATCACGTTTAAAAGCCAACGTCAGTAAAAAGCCTTTGTAGAATCACTCTGTGAATGTCTTTGAATACACTTCTTAAGAAGGAAAGCATACGTCTTTCATCTGAGTGAAAACTGCATTCTATTCAGATTTTAGTACTGTGTTGTATGGTAGGCGATTCACTTGTAGGGAAGCGTTTGTTTGCATTCTTTATACTCAAGTCTTTAACAGCAAATCTCGCGTCTTGCGTTTGACAGAAATTCCAGTGAAATCACCTTTAAAAGCCAACGTCAGTAAAAAGGCTTTGTAGAATCACTCTGTGAATGTCTTTGAAAACACTTCTTAAGACGGAAAGCATACGTCTTTCATCTGAGTGAAAACTGCATTCTATTCAGTTTTTAGTACTGTGTTGAATGGTTAGGCGATTCACTTGTAGGGAAGCGTTTGTTTGCATTCTGTATACTCAATTCTTTAACATCAAATCGCGCATCTTGCATTTGACAGAAATTCCAGTGAAATCACGTTTAAAAGCCAACGTCAGTAAAAAGGCTTTGTAGAATCACTCTGTGAATGTCTTTGAAAACACTTCTTAAGAAGGAAAGCATACGTCTTTCATCTGAGTGAAAACTGCATTCTATTCAGTTTTTAGTACTGTGTTGAATGGTTAGGCGATTCACTTGTAGGGAAGCGTTTGTTTGCATTCTGTATACTCAATTCTTTAACATCAAATCGCGCATCTTGCATTTGACAGAAATTCCAGTGAAATCACGTTTAAAAGCCAACATCAGTAAAAAGGCTTTGTAGAATCACTCTGTGAATGTCTTTGAAAACACTTCTTAAGAAGGAAAGCAAACGTCTTTCATCTGAGTGAAAACTGCATTCTATTCAGATTTTAGTACTGTGTTGAATGTTTAGGTGATTCACTTGTAGGGAAGTGTTTGTTCGCATTCTGTATACTCAATTCTTTAACAACAAATCTCGCGTCTTGCGTTTGACAGAAATTCCAGTGAAATCACGTTTAAAAGCCAAAGTCAGTAAAAAGCCTTTGTAGAATCACTCTGGGAATGTCTTTGAAAACACTTCTTAAGAAGGAAAGCATACGTCTTTCATCTGAGTGAAAACTGCATTCTATTCAGATTTAAGTACTGTGTTGTATGTTAGGCGATTCACTTGTAGGGAAGCGTTTGTTCGCATTCTTTATACTCAAGTCTTTAACAGCAAATCTCGCGTCTTGCGTTTGAGAGAACTTCCAGTGAAATCACGTTTAAAAGCCAACGTCAGTAAAAAGGCTTTGTAGAATCACTCTGTGAATTTCTTTGAAAACACTTCTTAAGAAGGAAAGCATACGTCTTTCATCTGAGTGAAAACTGCATTCTATTCAGTTTTTAGTACTGTGTTGAATGGTTAGGCGATTCACTTGTAGGGAAGCGTTTGTTTGCATTCTGTATACTCAATTCTTTAACATCAAATCGCGCATCTTGCATTTGACAGAAATTCCAGTGAAATCACGTTTAAAAGCCAACATCAGTAAAAAGGCTTTGTAGAATCACTCTGTGAATGTCTTTGAAAACACTTCTTAAGAAGGAAAGCAAACGTCTTTCATCTGAGTGAAAACTGCATTCTATTCAGATTTTAGTACTGTGTTGAATGTTTAGGTGATTCACTTGTAGGGAAGTGTTTGTTCGCATTCTGTATACTCAATTCTTTAACAACAAATCTCGCGTCTTGCGTTTGACAGAAATTCCAGTGAAATCACGTTTAAAAGCCAAAGTCAGTAAAAAGCCTTTGTAGAATCACTCTGGGAATGTCTTTGAAAACACTTCTTAAGAAGGAAAGCATACGTCTTTCATCTGAGTGAAAACTGCATTCTATTCAGATTTTAGTACTGTGTTGTATGGTAGGCGATTCACTTGTAGGGAAGCGTTTGTTCGCATTCTTTATACTCAAGTCTTTAACAGCAAATCTCGCGTCTTGCATTTGACAGAACTTCCAGTGAAATCACGTTTAAAAGCCAACGTCAGTAAAAAGGCTTTGTAGAATCACTCTGTGAATTTCTTCGAAAACACTTCTTAAGAAGGAAAGCATACGTCTTTCATCTGAGTGAAAACTGCATTCTATTCAGTTTTTAGTACTGTGTTGAATGGTTAGGCGATTCACTTGTAGGGGAGCATTTGTTTGCATTCTGTATACTCAATTCTTTAACATCAAATCGCGCATCTTGCATTTGACAGAAATTCCAGTGAAATCACGTTTAAAAGCCAACGTCAGTAAAAAGGCTTTGTAGAATCACTCTGTGAATGTCTTTGAAAACACTTCTTAAGAAGGAAAGCATATGTCTTTCATCTGAGTGAAAACTGCATTCTATTCAGTTTTTAGTACTGTGTTGAATGGTTAGGCGATTCACTTGTAGGGAAGCGTTTGTTCGCATTCTGTATACTCAATTCTTTAACAGCAAATCTCGCATCTTGCATTTGACAGAAATTCCAGTGAAATCACGTTTAAAAGCCAACGTCAGTAAAAAGGCTTTGTAGAATCACTCTGTGAATGTCTTTGAAAACACTTCTTAAGAAGGAAAGCATACGTCTTTCATCTGAGTGAAAACTGCATTCTATTCAGTTTTTAGTACTGTGTTTAATGGTTAGGCGATTCACTTGTAGGGAAGCGTTTGTTCGCATTCTGTATACTCAATTCTTTAAAAGCAAATCTCGCGTCTTGCGTTTGACAGAAATTCCAGTGAAATCACGTTTAAAAGCCAAAGTCAGTAAAAAGCCTTTGTAGAATCACTCTGTGAATGTCTTTGAAAACACTTCTTAAGAAGGAAAGCATACGTCTTTCATCTGAGTGAAAACTGCATTCTATTCAGATTTTAGTACTGTGTTGTATGGTAGGCGATTCACTTGTAGGGAAGCGTTTGTTCGCATTCTTTATAATCAAGTCTTTAACAGCAAATCTCGCGTCTTGCGTTTGACAGAACTTCCAGTGAAATCACGTTTAAAAGCCAACGTCAGTAAAAAGGCTTTGTAGAATCACTCTGTGAATTTCTTCGAAAAAACTTCTTAAGAAGGAAAGCATACGTCTTTCATCTGAGTGAAAACTGCATTCTATTCAGTTTTTAGTACTGTGTTGAATGGTTAGGCGATTCACTTGTAGCGAAGCGTTTGTTTGCATTCTGTATACTCAATTCTTTAACATCAAATCGCGCATCTTGCATTTGACAGAAATTCCAGTGAAATCACATTTAAAAGCCAAAGTCAGTAAAAAGCCTTTGTAGAATCACTCTGTGAATGTCTTTGAAAACACTTCTTAAGAAGGAAAGCATATGTCTTTCATCTGAGTGAAAACTGCATTCTATTCAGATTTTAGTACTGTGTTGAATGGTTAGGCGATTCACTTGTAGGGAAGTGTTTGTTCGCATTCTGTATACTCAATTCTTTAACAGCAAATCTCGCGTCTTGCGTTTGACAGAAATTCCAGTGAAATCACGTTTAAAAGCCAAAGTCAGTAAAAAGCCTTTGTGGAATCACTCTGTGAATGTCTTTGAAAACACTTCTTAAGAAGGAAAGCATACGTCTTTCATCTGAGTGAAAACTGCATTCTATTCAGTTTTTAGTACTGTGTTGAATGGTTAGGCGATTCACTTGTAGGGAAGCATTTGTTTGCATTCTGTATAATCAATTCTTTAACATCAAATCGCGCATCTTGCATTTGACAGAAATTCCAGTGAAATCACGTTTAAAAGCCAACGTCAGTAAAAAGCCTTTGTAGAATCACTCTGTGAATGTCTTTGAATACACTTCTTAAGAAGGAAAGCATACGTCTTTCATCTGAGTGAAAACTGCATTCTATTCAGATTTTAGTACTGTGTTGTATGGTAGGCGATTCACTTGTAGGGAAGCGTTTGTTTGCATTCTTTATACTCAAGTCTTTAACAGCAAATCTCGCGTCTTGCGTTTGACAGAAATTCCAGTGAAATCACCTTTAAAAGCCAACGTCAGTAAAAAGGCTTTGTAGAATCACTCTGTGAATGTCTTTGAAAACACTTCTTAAGACGGAAAGCATACGTCTTTCATCTGAGTGAAAACTGCATTCTATTCAGTTTTTAGTACTGTGTTGAATGGTTAGGCGATTCACTTGTAGGGAAGCGTTTGTTTGCATTCTGTATACTCAATTCTTTAACATCAAATCGCGCATCTTGCATTTGACAGAAATTCCAGTGAAATCACGTTTAAAAGCCAACGTCAGTAAAAAGGCTTTGTAGAATCACTCTGTGAATGTCTTTGAAAACACTTCTTAAGAAGGAAAGCATACGTCTTTCATCTGAGTGAAAACTGCATTCTATTCAGTTTTTAGTACTGTGTTTACTGGTTAGGCGATTCACTTGTAGGGAAGCGTTTGTTCGCATTCTGTATACTCAATTCTTTAACAGCAAATCGCGCATCTTGCATTTGACAGAAATTCCAGTGAAATCACGTTTAAAAGCCAACGTCAGTAAAAAGGCTTTGTAGAATCACACTGTGAATGTCTTTGAAAACACTTCTTAAGAAGGAAAGCATACGTCTTTCATCTGAGTGAAAACTGCATTCTATTCAGATTTTAGTACTGTGTTGAATGGTTAGGTGATTCACTTGTAGGGAAGTGTTTGTTCGCATTCTGTATACTCAATTCTTTAACATCAAATCGTGCATCTTGCATTTGACAGAAATTCCAGTGAAATCATGTTTAAAAGCCAAGGTCAGTAAAAAGCCTTTGTAGAATCACTCTGTGAATTTCTTCGAAAAAACTTCTTAAGAAGGAAAGCATACGTCTTTCATCTGAGTGAAAACTGCATTCTATTCAGTTTTTAGTACTGTGTTGAATGGTTAGGCGATTCACTTGTAGCGAAGCGTTTGTTTGCATTCTGTATACTCAATTCTTTAACATCAAATCGCGCATCTTGCATTTGACAGAAATTCCAGTGAAATCACGTTTAAAAGCCAAAGTCAGTAAAAAGCCTTTGTAGAATCACTCTGTGAATGTCTTTGAAAACACTTCTTAAGAAGGAAAGCATACGTCTTTCATCTGAGTGAAAACTGCATTCTATTCAGATTTTAGTACTGTGTTGAATGGTTAGGCGATTCACTTGTAGGGAAGTGTTTGTTCGCATTCTGTATACTCAATTCTTTAACAGCAAATCTCGCGTCTTGCGTTTGACAGAAATTCCAGTGAAATCACGTTTAAAAGCCAAAGTCAGTAAAAAGCCTTTGTGGAATCACTCTGTGAATGTCTTTGAAAACACTTCTTAAGAAGGAAAGCATATGTCTTTCATCTGAGTGAAAACTGCATTCTATTCAGTTTTTAGTACTGTGTTGAATGGTTAGGCGATTCACTTGTAGGGAAGCGTTTGTTTGCATTCTGTATACTCAATTCTTTAACATCAAATCGCGCATCTTGCATTTGACAGAAATTCCAGTGAAATCACGTTTAAAAGCCAACGTCAGTAAAAAGGCTTTGTAGAATCACTCTGTGAATGTCTTTGAAAACACTTCTTAAGAAGGAAAGCATACGTCTTTCATCTGAGTGAAAACTGCATTCTATTCAGATTTTAGTACTGTGTAGAATGGTTAGGCGATTCACTTGTAGGGAAGTGTTTGTTCGCATTCTGTATACTCAATTCTTTAACAGCAAATCTCGTGTCTTGCGTTTGACAGAAATTCCAGTCAAATCACGTTTAAAAGCCAAAGTCAGTAAAAAGCCTTTGTGGAATCACTCTGTGAATGTCTTTGAAAACACTTCTTAAGAAGGAAAGCATACGTCTTTCATCTGAGTGAAAACTGCATTCTATTCAGTTTTTAGTACTGTGTTTAATGGTTAGGCGATTCACTTGTAGGGAAGCGTTTGTTCGCATTCTGTATACTCAATTCTTTAAAAGCAAATCTCGCGTCTTGCGTTTGACAGAAATTCCAGTGAAATCACGTTTAAAAGCCAAAGTCAGTAAAAAGCCTTTGTAGAATCACTCTGTGAATGTCTTTGAAAACACTTCTTAAGAAGGAAAGCATACGTCTTTCATCTGAGTGAAAACTGCATTCTATTCAGATTTTAGTACTGTGTTGTATGGTAGGCAATTCACTTGTAGGGAAGCGTTTGTTCGCATTCTTTATAATCAAGTCTTTAACAGCAAATCTCGCGTCTTGCGTTTGACAGAACTTCCAGTGAAATCACGTTTAAAAGCCAACGTCAGTAAAAAGGCTTTGTAGAATCACTCTGTGAATTTCTTCGAAAAAACTTCTTAAGAAGGAAAGCATACGTCTTTCATCTGAGTGAAAACTGCATTCTATTCAGTTTTTAGTACTGTGTTGAATGGTTAGGCGATTCACTTGTAGCGAAGCGTTTGTTTGCATTCTGTATACTCAATTCTTTAACATCAAATCGCGCATCTTGCATTTGACAGAAATTCCAGTGAAATCACGTTTAAAAGCCAAAGTCAGTAAAAAGCCTTTGTAGAATCACTCTGTGAATGTCTTTGAAAACACTTCTTAAGAAGGAAAGCATATGTCTTTCATCTGAGTGAAAACTGCATTCTATTCAGATTTTAGTACTGTGTTGAATGGTTAGGCGATTCACTTGTAGGGAAGTGTTTGTTCGCATTCTGTATACTCAATTCTTTAACAGCAAATCTCGCGTCTTGCGTTTGACAGAAATTCCAGTGAAATCACGTTTAAAAGCCAAAGTCAGTAAAAAGCCTTTGTGGAATCACTCTGTGAATGTCTTTGAAAACACTTCTTAAGAAGGAAAGCATACGTCTTTCATCTGAGTGAAAACTGCATTCTATTCAGTTTTTAGTACTGTGTTGAATGGTTAGGCGATTCACTTGTAGGGAAGCATTTGTTTGCATTCTGTATAATCAATTCTTTAACATCAAATCGCGCATCTTGCATTTGACAGAAATTCCAGTGAAATCACGTTTAAAAGCCAACGTCAGTAAAAAGCCTTTGTAGAATCACTCTGTGAATGTCTTTGAATACACTTCTTAAGAAGGAAAGCATACGTCTTTCATCTGAGTGAAAACTGCATTCTATTCAGATTTTAGTACTGTGTTGTATGGTAGGCGATTCACTTGTAGGGAAGCGTTTGTTTGCATTCTTTATACTCAAGTCTTTAACAGCAAATCTCGCGTCTTGCGTTTGACAGAAATTCCAGTGAAATCACCTTTAAAAGCCAACGTCAGTAAAAAGGCTTTGTAGAATCACTCTGTGAATGTCTTTGAAAACACTTCTTAAGACGGAAAGCATACGTCTTTCATCTGAGTGAAAACTGCATTCTATTCAGTTTTTAGTACTGTGTTGAATGGTTAGGCGATTCACTTGTAGGGAAGCATTTGTTTGCATTCTGTATACTCAATTCTTTAACATCAAATCGCGCATCTTGCATTTGACAGAAATTCCAGTGAAATCACGTTTAAAAGCCAACGTCAGTAAAAAGGCTTTGTAGAATCACTCTGTGAATGTCTTTGAAAACACTTCTTAAGAAGGAAAGCATACGTCTTTCATCTGAGTGAAAACTGCATTCTATTCAGTTTTTAGTACTGTGTTTACTGGTTAGGCGATTCACTTGTAGGGAAGCGTTTGTTCGCATTCTGTATACTCAATTCTTTAACAGCAAATCGCGCATCTTGCATTTGACAGAAATTCCAGTGAAATCACGTTTAAAAGCCAACGTCAGTAAAAAGGCTTTGTAGAATCACTCTGTGAATGTCTTTGAAAACACTTCTTAAGAAGGAAAGCATACGTCTTTCATCTGAGTGAAAACTGCATTCTATTCAGATTTTAGTACTGTGTTGAATGGTTAGGTGATTCACTTGTAGGGAAGTGTTTGTTCGCATTCTGTATACTCAATTCTTTAACATCAAATCGTGCATCTTGCATTTGACAGAAATTCCAGTGAAATCACGTTTAAAAGCCAAGGTCAGTAAAAAGCCTTTGTAGAATCACTCTGTGAATTTCTTCGAAAAAACTTCTTAAGAAGGAAAGCATACGTCTTTCATCTGAGTGAAAACTGCATTCTATTCAGTTTTTAGTACTGTGTTGAATGGTTAGGCGATTCACTTGTAGCGAAGCGTTTGTTTGCATTCTGTATACTCAATTCTTTAACATCAAATCGCGCATCTTGCATTTGACAGAAATTCCAGTGAAATCACGTTTAAAAGCCAAAGTCAGTAAAAAGCCTTTGTAGAATCACTCTGTGAATGTCTTTGAAAACACTTCTTAAGAAGGAAAGCATACGTCTTTCATCTGAGTGAAAACTGCATTCTATTCAGATTTTAGTACTGTGTTGAATGGTTAGGCGATTCACTTGTAGGGAAGTGTTTGTTCGCATTCTGTATACTCAATTCTTTAACAGCAAATCTCGCGTCTTGCGTTTGACAGAAATTCCAGTGAAATCACGTTTAAAAGCCAAAGTCAGTAAAAAGCCTTTGTGGAATCACTCTGTGAATGTCTTTGAAAACACTTCTTAAGAAGGAAAGCATACGTCTTTCATCTGAGTGAAAACTGCATTCTATTCAGTTTTTAGTACTGTGTTGAATGGTTAGGCGATTCACTTGTAGGGAAGCATTTGTTTGCATTCTGTATACTCAATTCTTTAACATCAAATCGCGCATCTTGCATTTGACAGAAATTCCAGTGAAATCACGTTTAAAAGCCAACGTCAGTAAAAAGCCTTTGTAGAATCACTCTGTGAATGTCTTTGAATACACTTCTTAAGAAGGAAAGCATACGTCTTTCATCTGAGTGAAAACTGCATTCTATTCAGATTTTAGTACTGTGTTGTATGGTAGGCGATTCACTTGTAGGGAAGCGTTTGTTCGCATTCTTTATACTCAAGTCTTTAACAGCAAATCTCGTGTCTTGCGTTTGACAGAAATTCCAGTGAAATCACGTTTAAAAGCCAACGTCAGTAAAAAGGCTTTGTAGAATCACTCTGTGAATGTCTTTGAAAACACTTCTTAAGACGGAAAGCATACGTCTTTCATCTGAGTGAAAACTGCATTCTATTCAGTTTTTAGTACTGTGTTGAATGGTTAGGCGATTCACTTGTAGGGAAGCGTTTGTTTGCATTCTGTATACTCAATTCTTTAACATCAAATCGCGCATCTTGCATTTGACAGAAATTCCAGTGAAATCACGTTTAAAAGCCAACGTCAGTAAAAAGGCTTTGTAGAATCACTCTGTGAATGTCTTTGAAAACACTTCTTAAGAAGGAAAGCATATGTCTATCATCTGAGTGAAAACTGCATTCTATTCAGTTTTTAGTACTGTGTTGAATGGTTAGGCGATTCACTTGTAGGGAAGCGTTTGTTTGCATTCTGTATACTCAAGTCTTTAACAGCAAATCGCGCATCTTGCATTTGACAGAAATTCCAGTGAAATCACGTTTAAAAGCCAACGTCAGTAAAAAGCCTTTGTAGAATCACTCTGTGAATGTCTTTGAAAACACTTCTTAAGAAGGAAAGCATACGTCTTTCATCTGAGTGAAAACTGCATTCTATTCAGATTTTAGTACTGTGTTGAATGGTTAGGTGATTCACTTGTAGGGAAGTGTTTGTTCGCATTCTGTATACTCAATTCTTTAACATCAAATCGTGCATCTTGCATTTGACAGAAATTCCAGTGAAATCACGTTTAAAAGCCAACGTCAGTAAAAAGCCTTTGTAGAATCACTCTGTGAATGTCTTTGAAAACACTTCTTAAGAAGGAAAGCATAGGTCTTTCATCTGAGTGAAAACTGCATTCTATTCAGTTTTTAGTACTGTGTTGAATGGTTAGGCGATTCACTTGTAGGGAAGCGTTTGTTTGCATTCTGTATACTCAATTCTTTAACATCAAATCGCGCATCTTGCATTTGACAGAAATTCCAGTGAAATCACGTTTAAAAGCCAATGTCAGTAAAAGGCTTTGTAGAATCACTCTGTTAATTTCTTTGAAAACACTTCTTAAGAAGGAAAGCATACGTCTTTCATCTGAGTGAAAACTGCATTCTATTCAGTTTTTAGGACTGTGTTGAATGGTTAGGCGATTCACTTGTAGGGAAGCGTTTGTTCGCATTCTTTATACTCAAGTCTTTAACAGCAAATCTCGCGTCTTGCGTTTGACAGAACTTCCAGTGAAATCACGTTTAAAAGCCAACGTCAGTAAAAAGGCTTTGTAGAATCACTCTGTGAATTTCTTCGAAAACACTTCTTAAGAAGGAAAGCATACGTCTTTCATCTGAGTGAAAACTGCATTCTATTCAGTTTTTAGTACTGTGTTGAATGGTTAGGCGATTCACTTGTAGGGAAGCGTTTGTTTGCATTCTGTATACTCAATTCTTTAACATCAAATCGCGCATCTTGCATTTGACAGAAATTCCACTGAAATCACGTTTAAAAGCCAACGTCAGTAAAAAGGCTTTGTGGAATCACTCTGTGCATGTCTTTGAAAACACTTCTTAAGAAGGAAAGCATACGTCTTTCATCTGAGTGAAAACTGCATTCTATTCAGTTTTTAGTACTGTGTTGAATGGTTAGGTGATTCATTGTAGGGAAGCGTTTGTTCGCATTCTGTATACTCAATTCTTTAACAGCACATCTCGCGTCTTGCGTTTGACAGAAATTCCAGTGAAATCACGTTTAAAAGCCAACGTCAGTAAAAAGCCTTTGTAGAATCACTCTGTGAAAGTCTTTGAAAACACTTCTTAAGAAGGAAAGCATACGTCTTTCATCTGAGTGAAAACTGCATTCTATTCAGTTTTTAGTACTGTGTTGAATGGTTAGGCGATTCACTTGTAGGGAAGCGTTTGTTTGCATTCTGTATACTCAATTCTTTAACATCAAATCGCGCATCTTGCATTTGACAGAAATTCCAGTGAAATCACGTTTAAAAGCCAATGCCAGTAAAAGGCTTTGTAGAATCACTCTGTTAATTTCTTTGAAAACACTTCTTAAGAAGGAAAGCATACGTCTTTCATCTGAGTGAAAACTGCATTCTATTCAGTTTTTAGGACTGTGTTGAATGGTTAGGCGATTCACTTGTAGGGAAGCGTTTGTTCGCATTCTTTATACTCAAGTCTTTAACAGCAAATCTCGCGTCTTGCGTTTGACAGAACTTTCAGTGAAATCACGTTTAAAAGCCAACGTCAGTAAAAAGGCTTTGTAGAATCACTCTGTGAATTTCTTCGAAAACACTTCTTAAGAAGGAAAGCATACGTCTTTCATCTGAGTGAAAACTGCATTCTATTCAGTTTTTAGTACTGTGTTGAATGGTTAGGGATTCACTTGTAGGGAAGCGTTTGTTTGCATTCTGTATACTCAATTCTTTAACATCAAATCGTGCATCTTGCATTTGACAGAAATTCCAGTGAAATCACGTTTAAAAGCCAACGTCAGTAAAAAGGCTTTGTAGAATCACTCTGTGCATGTCTTTGAAAACACTTCTTAAGAAGGAAAGCATACGTCTTTCATCTGAGTGAAAACTGCATTCTATTCAGTTTTTAGTACTGTGTTGAATGGTTAGGCGATTCACTTGTAGGGAAGCGTTTGTTCGCATTCTGTATACTCAATTCTTTAACAGCACATCTCACGTCTTGCGTTTGACAGAAATTCCAGTGAAATCACGTTTAAAAGCCAAAGTCAGTAAAAAGCCTTTGTAGAATCACTCTGTGAATGTCTTTGAAAACACTTCTTAAGAAGGAAAGCATACGTCTTTCATCTGAGTGAAAACTGCATTCTATTCAGATTTTAGTACTGTGTTGTATGGTAGGCGATTCACTTGTAGGGAAGCGTTTGTTCGCATTCTTTATACTCAAGTCTATAACAGCAAATCTCGCGTCTTGCGTTTGACAGAACTTCCAGTGAAATCACGTTTAAAAGCCAATGTCAGTAAAAAGGCTTTGTAGAATCACTCTGTGAATTTCTTCGAAAACACTTCTTAAGAAGGAAAGCATACGTCTTTCATCTGAGTGAAAACTGCATTCTATTCAGTTTTTAGTACTGTGTTGAATGGTTAGGCGATTCACTTGTAGGGAAGCGTTTGTTTGCATTCTGTATACTCAATTCTTTAACATCAAATCGCGCATCTTGCATTTGACAGAAATTCCAGTGAAATCACGTTTAAAAGCCAACGTCAGTAAAAAGCCTTTGTAGAATCACTCTTTGAATGTCTTTGAAAACACTTCTTAAGAAGGAAAGCATACGTCTTTCATCTGAGTGAAAACTGCATTCTATTCAGATTTTAGTACTGTGTTGAATGGTTAGGCGATTCACTTGTAGGGAAGTGTTTGTTCGCATTCTGTATACTCAATTCTTTAACAACAAATCTCGAGTCTTGCGTTTGACAGAAATTCCAGTGAAATCACGTTTAAAAGCCAAAGTCAGTAAAAAGCCTTTGTAGAATCACTCTGTGAATGTCTTTGAAAACACTTCTTAAGAAGGAAAGCATACGTCTTTCATCTGAGTGAAAACTGCATTCTATTCAGTTTTTAGTACTTTGTTGAATGGTTAGGCGATTCACTTGTAGGGAAGCGTTTGTTTGCATTCTGTATACTCAATTCTTTAACATCAAATCGCGCATCTTGCATTTGACAGAAATTCCAGTGAAATCACGTTTAAAAGCCAACGTCAGTAAAAAGGCTTTGTAGAATCACTCTGTGAATGTCTTTGAAAACACTTCTTAAGAAGGAAAGCATACGTCTTTCATCTGAGTGAAAACTGCATTCTATTCAGATTTTAGTACTGTGTTGAATGGTTAGGCGATTCACTTGTAGGGAAGTGTTTGTTCGCATTCTGTATACTCAATTCTTTAACAGCAAATCTCGCGTCTTGCGTTTGACAGAAATTCCAGTGAAATCACGTTTAAAAGCCAAAGTCAGTAAAAAGCCTTTGTGGAATCACACTGTGAATGTCTTTGAAAACACTTCTTAAGAAGGAAAGCATACGTCTTTCATCTGAGTGAAAACTGCATTCTATTCAGTTTTTAGGACTGTGTTGAATGGTTAGGCGATTCACTTGTAGGGAAGCATTTGTTTGCATTCTGTATACTCAATTCTTTAACATCAAATCGCGCATCTTGCATTTGACAGAAATTCCAGTGAAATCACGTTTGAAAGCCAAAGTCAGTAAAAAGCCTTTGTAGAATCACTCTGTGAATGTCTTTGAAAACACTTCTTAAGAAGGAAAGCATACGTCTTTCATCTGAGTGAAAACTGCATTCTATTCAGTTTTTAGTACTGTGTTGAATGGTTAGGCGATTCACTTGTAGGGAAGCGTTTGTTTGCATTCTGTATACTCAATTCTTTAACATCAAATCGCGCATCTTGCATTTGACAGAAATTCCAGTGAAATCACGTTTAAAAGCCAACGTCAGTAAAAAGGCTTTGTAGAATCACTCTGTGAATGTCTTTGAAAACACTTCTTAAGAAGGAAAGCATACGTCTTTCATCTGAGTGAAAACTGCATTCTATTCAGATTTTAGTACTGTGTTGAATGGTTAGGCGATTCACTTGTAGGGAAGTGTTTGTTCGCATTCTGTATACTCAATTCTTTAACAGCAAATCTCGCGTCTTGCGTTTGACAGAAATTCCAGTGAAATCACGTTTAAAAGCCAAAGTCAGTAAAAAGCCTTTGTGGAATCACTCTGTGAATGTCTTTGAAAACACTTCTTAAGAAGGAAAGCATACGTCTTTCATCTGAGTGAAAACTGCATTCTATTCAGTTTTTAGTACTGTGTTGAATGGTTAGGCGATTCACTTGTAGGGAAGCATTTGTTTGCATTCTGTATACTCAATTCTTTAACATCAAATCGCGCATCTTGCATTTGACAGAAATTCCAGTGAAATCACGTTTAAAAGCCAACGTCAGTAAAAAGGCTTTGTAGAATCACTCTGTGAATGTCTTTGAATACACTTCTTAAGAAGGAAAGCATACGTCTTTCATCTGAGTGAAAACTGCATTCTATTCAGATTTTAGTACTGTGTTGTATGGTAGGCGATTCACTTGTAGGGAAGCGTTTGTTCGCATTCTTTATACTCAAGTCTTTAACAGCAAATCTCGCGTCTTGCGTTTGACAGAAATTCCAGTGAAATCACCTTTAAAAGCCAACGTCAGTAAAAAGGCTTTGTAGAATCACTCTGTGAATGTCTTTGAAAACACTTCTTAAGACGGAAAGCATACGTCTTTCATCTGAGTGAAAACTGCATTCTATTCAGTTTTTAGTACTGTGTTGAATGGTTAGGCGATTCACTTGTAGGGAAGCGTTTGTTTGCATTCTGTATACTCAATTCTTTAACATCAAATCGCGCATCTTGCATTTGACAGAAATTCCAGTGAAATCACGTTTAAAAGCCAACGTCAGTAAAAAGGCTTTGTAGAATCACTCTGTGAATGACTTTGAAAACACTTCTTAAGAAGGAAAGCATACGTCTTTCATCTGAGTGAAAACTGCATTCTATTCAGTTTTTAGTACTGTGTTGAATGGTTAGGCGATTCACTTGTAGGGAAGCGTTTGTTTGCATTCTGTATACTCAAGTCTTTAACAGCAAATCGCGCATCTTGCATTTGACAGAAATTCCAGTGAAATCACGTTTAAAAGCCAACGTCAGTAAAAAAGGCTTTGTAGAATCACTCTGTGAATGTCTTTGAAAACACTTCTTAAGAAGGAAAGCATACGTCTTTCATCTGAGTGAAAACTGCATTCTATTCAGATTTTAGTACTGTGTTGAATGGTTAGGTGATTCACTTGTAGGGAAGTGTTTGTTCGCATTCTGTATACTCAATTCTTTAACATCAAATCGTGCATCTTGCATTTGACAGAAATTCCAGTGAAATCACCTTTAAAAGCCAACGTCAGTAAAAAGCCTTTGTAGAATCACTCTGTGAATATCTTTGAAAACACTTCTTAAGAAGGAAAGCATACGTCTTTCATCTGAGTGAAAACTGCATTCTATTCAGTTTTTAGTACTGTGTTGAATGGTTAGGCGATTCACTTGTAGGGAAGCGTTTGTTTGCATTCTGTATACTCAATTCTTTAACATCAAATCGCGCATCTTGCATTTGACAGAAATTCCAGTGAAATCACGTTTAAAAGCCAATGCCAGTAAAAGGCTTTGTAGAATCACTCTGTTAATTTCTTTGAAAACACTTCTTAAGAAGGAAAGCATACGTCTTTCATCTGAGTGAAAACTGCATTCTATTCAGATTTTAGTACTGTGTTGAATGGTTAGGCGATTCACTTGTAGGGAAGTGTTTGTTCGCATTCTGTATACTCAATTCTTTAACAGCAAATCTCGCGTCTTGCGTTTGACAGAAATTCCAGTGAAATCACGTTTAAAAGCCAAAGTCAGTAAAAAGCCTTTGTGGAATCACTCTGTGAATGTCTTTGAAAACACTTCTTAAGAAGGAAAGCATACGTCTTTCATCTGAGTGAAAACTGCATTCTATTCAGTTTTTAGTACTGTGTTGAATGGTTAGGCGATTCACTTGTAGGGAAGCATTTGTTTGCATTCTGTATACTCAATTCTTTAACATCAAATCGCGCATCTTGCATTTGACAGAAATTCCAGTGAAATCACGTTTAAAAGCCAACGTCAGTAAAAAGGCTTTGTAGAATCACTCTGTGAATGTCTTTGAATACACTTCTTAAGAAGGAAAGCATACGTCTTTCATCTGAGTGAAAACTGCATTCTATTCAGATTTTAGTACTGTGTTGTATGGTAGGCGATTCACTTGTAGGGAAGCGTTTGTTCGCATTCTTTATACTCAAGTCTTTAACAGCAAATCTCGCGTCTTGCGTTTGACAGAAATTCCAGTGAAATCACCTTTAAAAGCCAACGTCAGTAAAAAGGCTTTGTAGAATCACTCTGTGAATGTCTTTGAAAACACTTCTTAAGACGGAAAGCATACGTCTTTCATCTGAGTGAAAACTGCATTCTATTCAGTTTTTAGTACTGTGTTGAATGGTTAGGCGATTCACTTGTAGGGAAGCGTTTGTTTGCATTCTGTATACTCAATTCTTTAACATCAAATCGCGCATCTTGCATTTGACAGAAATTCCAGTGAAATCACGTTTAAAAGCCAACGTCAGTAAAAAGGCTTTGTAGAATCACTCTGTGAATGACTTTGAAAACACTTCTTAAGAAGGAAAGCATACGTCTTTCATCTGAGTGAAAACTGCATTCTATTCAGTTTTTAGTACTGTGTTGAATGGTTAGGCGATTCACTTGTAGGGAAGCGTTTGTTCGCATTCTGTATACTCAAGTCTTTAACAGCAAATCGCGCATCTTGCATTTGACAGAAATTCCAGTGAAATCACGTTTAAAAGCCAACGTCAGTAAAAAAGGCTTTGTAGAATCACTCTGTGAATGTCTTTGAAAACACTTCTTAAGAAGGAAAGCATACGTCTTTCATCTGAGTGAAAACTGCATTCTATTCAGATTTTAGTACTGTGTTGAATGGTTAGGTGATTCACTTGTAGGGAAGTGTTTGTTCGCATTCTGTATACTCAATTCTTTAACATCAAATCGTGCATCTTGCATTTGACAGAAATTCCAGTGAAATCACCTTTAAAAGCCAACGTCAGTAAAAAGCCTTTGTAGAATCACTCTGTGAATATCTTTGAAAACACTTCTTAAGAAGGAAAGCATACGTCTTTCATCTGAGTGAAAACTGCATTCTATTCAGTTTTTAGTACTGTGTTGAATGGTTAGGCGATTCACTTGTAGGGAAGCGTTTGTTTGCATTCTGTATACTCAATTCTTTAACATCAAATCGCGCATCTTGCATTTGACAGAAATTCCAGTGAAATCACGTTTAAAAGCCAATGCCAGTAAAAGGCTTTGTAGAATCACTCTGTTAATTTCTTTGAAAACACTTCTTAAGAAGGAAAGCATACGTCTTTCATCTGAGTGAAAACTGCATTCTATTCAGTTTTTAGGACTGTGTTGAATGGTTAGGCGATTCACTTGTAGGGAAGCGTTTGTTCGCATTCTTTATACTCAAGTCTTTAACAGCAAATCTCGCCTCTTGCGTTTGACAGAACTTCCAGTGAAATCACGTTTAAAAGCCAACGTCAGTAAAAAGGCTTTGTAGAATCACTCTGTGAATTTCTTCGAAAACACTTCTTAAGAAGGAAAGCATACGTCTTTCATCTGAGTGAAAACTGCATTCTATTCAGTTTTTAGTACTGTGTTGAATGGTTAGGCGATTCACTTGTAGGGAAGCGTTTGTTTGCATTCTGTATACTCAATTCTTTAACATCAAATCGCGCATCTTGCATTTGACAGAAATTCCAGTGAAATCACGTTTAAAAGCCAACGTCAGTAAAAAGGCTTTGTAGAATCACTCTGTGCATGTCTTTGAAAACACTTCTTAAGAAGGAAAGCATACGTCTTTCATCTGAGTGAAAACTGCATTCTATTCAGTTTTTAGTACTGTGTTGAATGGTTAGGCGATTCATTGTAGGGAAGCGTTTGTTCGCATTCTGTATACTCAATTCTTTAACAGCACATCTCGCGTCTTGCGTTTGACAGAAATTCCAGTGAAATCACGTTTAAAAGCCAAAGTCAGTAAAAAGCCTTTGTAGAATCACTCTGTGAATGTCTTTGAAAACACTTCTTAAGAAGGAAAGCATACGTCTTTCATCTGAGTGAAAACTGCATTCTATTCAGATTTTAGTACTGTGTTGAATGGTTAGGTGATTCACTTGTAGGGAAGTGTTTGTTCGCATTCTGTATACTCAATTCTTTAACATCAAATCGTGCATCTTGCATTTGACAGAAATTCCAGTGAAATCACGTTTAAAAGCCAACGTCAGTAAAAAGCCTTTGTAGAATCACTCTGTGAATGTCTTTGAAAACACTTCTTAAGAAGGAAAGCATACGTCTTTCATCTGAGTGAAAACTGCATTCTATTCAGTTTTTAGTACTGTGTTGAATGGTTAGGCGATTCACTTGTAGGGAAGAGTTTGTTTGCATTCTGTATACTCAATTCTTTAACATCAAATCGCGCATCTTGCATTTGACAGAAATTCCAGTGAAATCACGTTTAAAAGCCAATGCCAGTAAAAGGCTTTGTAGAATCACTCTGTTAATTTCTTTGAAAACACTTCTTAAGAAGGAAAGCATACGTCTTTCATCTGAGTGAAAACTGCATTTTATTCAGTTTTTAGGACTGTGTTGAATGGTTAGGCGATTCACTTGTAGGGAAGCGTTTGTTCGCATTCTTTATACTCAAGTCTTTAACAGCAAATCTCGCCTCTTGCGTTTGACAGAACTTCCAGTGAAATCACGTTTAAAAGCCAACGTCAGTAAAAAGGCTTTGTAGAATCACTCTGTGAATTTCTTCGAAAACACTTCTTAAGAAGGAAAGCATACGTCTTTCATCTGAGTGAAAACTGCATTCTATTCAGTTTTTAGTACTGTGTTGAATGGTTAGGCGATTCACTTGTAGGGAAGCGTTTGTTTGCATTCTGTATACTCAATTCTTTAACATCAAATCGCGCATCTTGCATTTGACAGAAATTCCAGTGAAATCACGTTTAAAAGCCAACGTCAGTAAAAAGGCTTTGTAGAATCACTCTGTGCATGTCTTTGAAAACACTTCTTAAGAAGGAAAGCATACGTCTTTCATCTGAGTGAAAACTGCATTCTATTCAGTTTTTAGTACTGTGTTGAATGGTTAGGCGATTCATTGTAGGGAAGCGTTTGTTCGCATTCTGTATACTCAATTCTTTAACAGCACATCTCGCGTCTTGCGTTTGACAGAAATTCCAGTGAAATCACGTTTAAAAGCCAAAGTCAGTAAAAAGCCTTTGTAGAATCACTCTGTGAATGTCTTTGAAAACACTTCTTAAGAAGGAAAGCATACGTCTTTCATCTGAGTGAAAACTGCATTCTATTCAGATTTTAGTACTGTGTTGAATGGTTAGGTGATTCACTTGTAGGGAAGTGTTTGTTCGCATTCTGTATACTCAATTCTTTAACATCAAATCGTGCATCTTGCATTTGACAGAAATTCCAGTGAAATCACGTTTAAAAGCCAACGTCAGTAAAAAGCCTTTGTAGAATCACTCTGTGAATGTCTTTGAAAACACTTCTTAAGAAGGAAAGCATACGTCTTTCATCTGAGTGAAAACTGCATTCTATTCAGTTTTTAGTACTGTGTTGAATGGTTAGGCGATTCACTTGTAGGGAAGAGTTTGTTTGCATTCTGTATACTCAATTCTTTAACATCAAATCGCGCATCTTGCATTTGACAGAAATTCCAGTGAAATCACGTTTAAAAGCCAATGCCAGTAAAAGGCTTTGTAGAATCACTCTGTTAATTTCTTTGAAAACACTTCTTAAGAAGGAAAGCATACGTCTTTCATCTGAGTGAAAACTGCATTCTATTCAGTTTTTAGGACTGTGTTGAATGGTTAGGCGATTCACTTGTAGGGAAGCGTTTGTTCGCATTCTTTATACTCAAGTCTTTAACAGCAAATCTCGCGTCTTGCGTTTGACAGAACTTCCAGTGAAATCACGTTTAAAAGCCAACGTCAGTAAAAAGGCTTTGTAGAATCACTCTGTGAATTTCTTCGAAAACACTTCTTAAGAAGGAAAGCATACGTCTTTCATCTGAGTGAAAACTGCATTCTATTCAGTTTTTAGTACTGTGTTGAATGGTTAGGCGATTCACTTGTAGGGAAGCGTTTGTTTGCATTCTGTATACTCAATTCTTTAACATCAAATCGCGCATCTTGCATTTGACAGAAATTCCAGTGAAATCACGTTTAAAAGCCAACGTCAGTAAAAAGGCTTTGTAGAATCACTCTGTGCATGTCTTTGAAAACACTTCTTAAGAAGGAAAGCATACGTCTTTCATCTGAGTGAAAACTGCATTCTATTCAGTTTTTAGTACTGTGTTGAATGGTTAGGCGATTCACTTGTTGGGAAGCGTTTGTTCGCATTCTGTATAATCAATTCTTTAACAGCACATCTCGCGTCTTGCGTTTGACAGAAATTCCAGTGAAATCACGTTTAAAAGCCAAAGTCAGTAAAAAGCCTTTGTAGAATCACTCTGTGAATGTCTTTGAAAACACTTCTTAAGAAGGAAAGCATACGTCTTTCATCTGAGTGAAAACTGCATTCTATTCAGATTTTAGTACTGTGTTGTATGGTAGGCGATTCACTTGTAGGGAAGCGTTTGTTCGCATTCTTTATACTCAAGTCTATAACAGCAAATCTCGCGTCTTGCGTTTGACAGAACTTCCAGTGAAATCACGTTTAAAAGCCAACATCAGTAAAAAGGCTTTGTAGAATCACTCTGTGAATTTCTTCGAAAACACTTCTTAAGAAGGAAAGCATACGTCTTTCATCTGAGTGAAAACTGCATTCTATTCAGTTTTTAGTACTGTGTTGAATGGTTAGGCGATTCACTTGTAGGGAAGCGTTTGTTTGCATTCTGTATACTCAATTCTTTAACATCAAATCGCGCATCTTGCATTTGACAGAAATTCCAGTGAAATCACGTTTAAAAGCCAACGTCAGTAAAAAGCCTTTGTAGAATCACTCTTTGAATGTCTTTGAAAACACTTCTTAAGAAGGAAAGCATACGTCTTTCATCTGAGTGAAAACTGCATTCTATTCAGATTTTAGTACTGTGTTGAATGGTTAGGCGATTCACTTGTAGGGAAGTGTTTGTTCGCATTCTGTATACTCAATTCTTTAACAACAAATCTCGAGTCTTGCGTTTGACAGAAATTCCAGTGAAATCACGTTTAAAAGCCAAAGTCAGTAAAAAGCCTTTGTAGAATCACTCTGTGAATGTCTTTGAAAACACTTCTTAAGAAGGAAAGCATACGTCTTTCATCTGAGTGAAAACTGCATTCTATTCAGTTTTTAGTACTGTGTTGAATGGTTAGGCGATTCACTTGTAGGGAAGCGTTTGTTTGCATTCTGTATACTCAATTCTTTAACATCAAATCGCGCATCTTGCATTTGACAGAAATTCCAGTGAAATCACGTTTAAAAGCCAACGTCAGTAAAAAGGCTTTGTAGAATCACTCTGTGAATGTCTTTGAAAACACTTCTTAAGAAGGAAAGCATACGTCTTTCATCTGAGTGAAAACTGCATTCTATTCAGATTTTAGTACTGTGTTGAATGGTTAGGCGATTCACTTGTAGGGAAGTGTTTGTTCGCATTCTGTATACTCAATTCTTTAACAGCAAATCTCGCGTCTTGCGTTTGACAGAAATTCCAGTGAAATCACGTTTAAAAGCCAAAGTCAGTAAAAAGCCTTTGTGGAATCACACTGTGAATGTCTTTGAAAACACTTCTTAAGAAGGAAAGCATACGTCTTTCATCTGAGTGAAAACTGCATTCTATTCAGTTTTTAGTACTGTGTTGAATGGTTAGGCGATTCACTTGTAGGGAAGCATTTGTTTGCATTCTGTATACTCAATTCTTTAACATCAAATCGCGCATCTTGCATTTGACAGAAATTCCAGTGAAATCACGTTTAAAAGCCAAAGTCAGTAAAAAGCCTTTGTAGAATCACTCTGTGAATGTCTTTGAAAACACTTCTTAAGAAGGAAAGCATACGTCTTTCATCTGAGTGAAAACTGCATTCTATTCAGTTTTTAGTACTGTGTTGAATGGTTAGGCGATTCACTTGTAGGGAAGCGTTTGTTTGCATTCTGTATACTCAATTCTTTAACATCAAATCGCGCATCTTGCATTTGACAGAAATTCCAGTGAAATCACGTTTAAAAGCCAACGTCAGTAAAAAGGCTTTGTAGAATCACTCTGTGAATGTCTTTGAAAACACTTCTTAAGAAGGAAAGCATACGTCTTTCATCTGAGTGAAAACTGCATTCTATTCAGATTTTAGTACTGTGTTGAATGGTTAGGCGATTCACTTGTAGGGAAGTGTTTGTTCGCATTCTGTATACTCAATTCTTTAACAGCAAATCTCGCGTCTTGCGTTTGACAGAAATTCCAGTGAAATCACGTTTAAAAGCCAAAGTCAGTAAAAAGCCTTTGTAGAATCACTCTGTGAATGTCTTTGAAAACACTTCTTAAGAAGGAAAGCATACGTCTTTCATCTGAGTGAAAACTGCATTCTAGTCAGTTTTTAGTACTGTGTTGAATGGTTAGGCGATTCACTTGTAGGGAAGCATTTGTTTGCATTCTGTATACTCAATTCTTTAACATCAAATCGCGCATCTTGCATTTGACAGAAATTCCAGTGAAATCACGTTTAAAAGCCAACGTCAGTAAAAAGGCTTTGTAGAATCACTCTGTGAATGTCTTTGAATACACTTCTTAAGAAGGAAAGCATACGTCTTTCATCTGAGTGAAAACTGCATTCTATTCAGATTTTAGTACTGTGTTGTATGGTAGGCGATTCACTTGTAGGGAAGCGTTTGTTCGCATTCTTTATACTCAAGTCTTTAACAGCAAATCTCGCGTCTTGCGTTTGACAGAAATTCCAGTGAAATCACCTTTAAAAGCCAACGTCAGTAAAAAGGCTTTGTAGAATCACTCTGTGAATGTCTTTGAAAACACTTCTTAAGACGGAAAGCATACGTCTTTCATTCTGAGTGAAAACTGCATTCTATTCAGTTTTTAGTACTGTGTTGAATGGTAGGCGATTCACTTGTAGGGAAGCGTTTGTTTGCATTCTGTATACTCAATTCTTTAACATCAAATCGCGCATCTTGCATTTGACAGAAATTCCAGTGAAATCACGTTTAAAAGCCAACGTCAGTAAAAAGGCTTTGTAGAATCACTCTGTGAATGACTTTGAAAACACTTCTTAAGAAGGAAAGCATACGTCTTTCATCTGAGTGAAAACTGCATTCTATTCAGTTTTTAGTACTGTGTTGAATGGTTAGGCGATTCACTTGTAGGGAAGCGTTTGTTCGCATTCTGTATACTCAAGTCTTTAACATCAAATCGCGCATCTTGCATTTGACAGAAATTCCAGTGAAATCACGTTTAAAAGCCAATGCCAGTAAAAGGCTTTGTAGAATCACTCTGTTAATTTCTTTGAAAACACTTCTTAAGAAGGAAAGCATACGTCTTTCATCTGAGTGAAAACTGCATTCTATTCAGTTTTTAGGACTGTGTTGAATGGTTAGGCGATTCACTTGTAGGGAAGCGTTTGTTCGCATTCTTTATACTCAAGTCTTTAACAGCAAATCTCGTGTCTTGCGTTTGACAGAACTTCCAGTGAAATCACGTTTAAAAGCCAACGTCAGTAAAAAGGCTTTGTAGAATCACTCTGTGAATTTCTTCGAAAACACTTCTTAAGAAGGAAAGCATACGTCTTTCATCTGAGTGAAAACTGCATTCTATTCAGTTTTTAGTACTGTGTTGAATGGTTAGGCGATTCACTTGTAGGGAAGCGTTTGTTTGCATTCTGTATACTCAATTCTTTAACATCAAATCGCGCATCTTGCATTTGACAGAAATTCCAGTGAAATCACGTTTAAAAGCCAACGTCAGTAAAAAGGCTTTGTAGAATCACTCTGTGCATGTCTTTGAAAACACTTCTTAAGAAGGAAAGCATACGTCTTTCATCTGAGTGAAAACTGCATTCTATTCAGTTTTTAGTACTGTGTTGAATGGTTAGGCGATTCACTTGTAGGGAAGCGTTTGTTTGCATTCTGTATAATCAATTCTTTAACAGCACATCTCGCGTCTTGCGTTTGACAGAAATTCCAGTGAAATAACGTTTAAAAGCCAAAGTCAGTAAAAAGCCTTTGTAGAATCACTCTGTGAATGTCTTTGAAAACACTTCTTAAGAAAGAAAGCATACGTCTTTCATCTGAGTGAAAACTGCATTCTATTCAGATTTTAGTACTGTGTTGTATGGTAGGCGATTCACTTGTAGGGAAGCGTTTGTTCGCATTCTTTATACTCAAGTCTATAACAGCAAATCTCGCGTCTTGCGTTTGACAGAACTTCCAGTGAAATCACGTTTAAAAGCCAACGTCAGTAAAAAGGCTTTGTAGAATCACTCTGTGAATTTCTTCGAAAACACTTCTTAAGAAGGAAAGCATACGTCTTTCATCTGAGTGAAAACTGCATTCTATTCAGTTTTTAGTACTGTGTTGAATGGTTAGGCGATTCACTTGTAGGGAAGCGTTTGTTTGCATTCTGTATACTCAATTCTTTAACATCAAATCGCGCATCTTGCATTTGACAGAAATTCCAGTGAAATCACGTTTAAAAGCCAACGTCAGTAAAAAGCCTTTGTAGAATCACTCTTTGAATGTCTTTGAAAACACTTCTTAAGAAGGAAAGCATACGTCTTTCATCTGAGTGAAAACTGCATTCTATTCAGATTTTAGTACTGTGTTGAATGGTTAGGCGATTCACTTGTAGGAAAGTGTTTGTTCGCATTCTGTATACTCAATTCTTTAACAACAAATCTCGAGTCTTGCGTTTGACAGAAATTCCAGTGAAATCACGTTTAAAAGCCAAAGTCAGTAAAAAGCCTTTGTAGAATCACTCTGTGAATGTCTTTGAAAACACTTCTTAAGAAGGAAAGCATACGTCTTTCATCTGAGTGAAAACTGCATTCTATTCAGTTTTTAGTACTGTGTTGAATGGTTAGGCGATTCAATTGTAGGGAAGCGTTTGTTTGCATTCTGTATACTCAATTCTTTAACATCAAATCGCGCATCTTGCATTTGACAGAAATTCCAGTGAAATCACGTTTAAAAGCCAACGTCAGTAAAAAGGCTTTGTAGAATCACTCTGTGAATGTCTTTGAAAACACTTCTTAAGAAGGAAGCATACGTCTTTCATCTGAGTGAAAACTGCATTCTATTCAGATTTTAGTACTGTGTTGAATGGTTAGGCGATTCACTTGTAGGGAAGTGTTTGTTCGCATTCTGTATACTCAATTCTTTAACAGCAAATCTCGCGTCTTGCGTTTGACAGAAATTCCAGTGAAATCACGTTTAAAAGCCAAAGTCAGTAAAAAGCCTTTGTGGAATCACACTGTGAATGTCTTTGAAAACACTTCTTAAGAAGGAAAGCATACGTCTTTCATCTGAGTGAAAACTGCATTCTATTCAGTTTTTAGTACTGTGTTGAATGGTTAGGCGATTCACTTGTAGGGAAGCATTTGTTTGCATTCTGTATACTCAATTCTTTAACATCAAATCGCGCATCTTGCATTTGACAGAAATTCCAGTGAAATCACGTTTTAAAAGCCAAAGTCAGTAAAAAGCCTTTGTAGAATCACTCTGTGAATGTCTTTGAAAACACTTCTTAAGAAGGAAAGCATACGTCTTTCATCTGAGTGAAAACTGCATTCTATTCAGTTTTTAGTACTGTGTTGAATGGTTAGGCGATTCACTTGTAGGGAAGCGTTTGTTTGCATTCTGTATACTCAATTCTTTAACATCAAATCGCGCATCTTGCATTTGACAGAAATTCCAGTGAAATCACGTTTAAAAGCCAACGTCAGTAAAAAGGCTTTGTAGAATCACTCTGTGAATGTCTTTGAAAACACTTCTTAAGAAGGAAAGCATACGTCTTTCATCTGAGTGAAAACTGCATTCTATTCAGATTTTAGTACTGTGTTGAATGGTTAGGCGATTCACTTGTAGGGAAGTGTTTGTTCGCATTCTGTATACTCAATTCTTTGACAGCAAATCTCGCGTCTTGCGTTTGACAGAAATTCAGTGAAATCACGTTTAAAAGCCAAAGTCAGTAAAAAGCCTTTGTGGAATCACTCTGTGAATGTCTTTGAAAAACACTTCTTAAGAAGGAAAGCATACGTCTTTCATCTGAGTGAAAAACTGCATTCTATTCAGTTTTTAGTACTGTGTTGAATGGTTAGGCGATTCACTTGTAGGGAAGCATTTGTTTGCATTCTGTATACTCAATTCTTTAACATCAAATCGCGCATCTTGCATTTGACAGAAATTCCAGTGAAATCACGTTTAAAAGCCAACGTCAGTAAAAAGGCTTTGTAGAATCACTCTGTGAATGTCTTTGAATACACTTCTTAAGAAGGAAAGCATACGTCTTTCATCTGAGTGAAAACTGCATTCTGTTCAGATTTTAGTACTGTGTTGTATGGTAGGCGATTCACTTGTAGGGAAGCGTTTGTTCGCATTCTTTATACTCAAGTCTTTAACAGCAAATCTCGCGTCTTGCGTTTGACAGAAATTCCAGTGAAATCACCTTTAAAAGCCAACGTCAGTAAAAAGGCTTTGTAGAATCACTCTGTGAATGTCTTTGAAAACACTTCTTAAGACGGAAAGCATACGTCTTTCATCTGAGTGAAAACTGCATTCTATTCAGTTTTTAGTACTGTGTTGAATGGTTAGGCGATTCACTTGTAGGGAAGCGTTTGTTTGCATTCTGTATACTCAATTCTTTAACATCAAATCGCGCATCTTGCATTTGACAGAAATTCCAGTGAAATCACGTTTAAAAGCCAACGTCAGTAAAAAGGCTTTGTAGAATCACTCTGTGAATGACTTTGAAAACACTTCTTAAGAAGGAAAGCATACGTCTTTCATCTGAGTGAAAACTGCATTCTATTCAGTTTTTAGTACTGTGTTGAATGGTTAGGCGATTCACTTGTAGGGAAGCGTTTGTTCGCATTCTGTATACTCAAGTCTTTAACAGCAAATCGCGCATCTTGCATTTGACAGAAATTCCAGTGAAATCACGTTTAAAAGCCAACGTCAGTAAAAAGGCTTTGTAGAATCACTCTGTGAATGTCTTTGAAAACACTTCTTAAGAAGGAAAGCATACGTCTTTCATCTGAGTGAAAACTGCATTCTATTCAGATTTTAGTACTGTGTTGAATGGTTAGGTGATTCACTTGTAGGGAAGTGTTTGTTCGCATTCTGTATACTCAATTCTTTAACATCAAATCGTGCATCTTGCATTTGACAGAAATTCCAGTGAAATCACCTTTAAAAGCCAACGTCAGTAAAAAGCCTTTGTAGAATCACTCTGTGAATGTCTTTGAAAACACTTCTTAAGAAGAAAAGCATACGTCTTTCATCTGAGTGAAAACTGCATTCTATTCAGTTTTTAGTACTGTGTTGAATGGTTAGGCGATTCACTTGTAGGGAAGCGTTTGTTTGCATTCTGTATACTCAATTCTTTAACATCAAATCGCGCATCTTGCATTTGACAGAAATTCCAGTGAAATCACGTTTAAAAGCCAATGCCAGTAAAAGGCTTTGTAGAATCACTCTGTTAATTTCTTTGAAAACACTTCTTAAGAAGGAAAGCATACGTCTTTCATCTGAGTGAAAACTGCATTCTATTCAGTTTTTAGGACTGTGTTGAATGGTTAGGCGATTCACTTGTAGGGAAGCGTTTGTTCGCATTCTTTATACTCAAGTCTTTAACAGCAAATCTCGCGTCTTGCCTTTGACAGAACTTCCAGTGAAATCACGTTTAAAAGCCAACGTCAGTAAAAAGGCTTTGTAGAATCACTCTGTGAATTTCTTCGAAAACACTTCTTAAGAAGGAAAGCATACGTCTTTCATTGAGTGAAAACTGCATTCTATTCAGTTTTTAGTACTGTGTTGAATGGTTAGGCGATTCACTTGTAGGGAAGCGTTTGTTTGCATTCTGTATACTCAATTCTTTAACATCAAATCGCGCATCTTGCATTTGACAGAAATTCCAGTGAAATCACGTTTAAAAGCCAACGTCAGTAAAAAGGCTTTGTAGAATCACTCTGTGCATGTCTTTGAAAACACTTCTTAAGAAGGAAAGCATACGTCTTTCATCTGAGTGAAAACTGCATTCTATTCAGTTTTTAGTACTGTGTTGAATGGTTAGGCGATTCACTTGTAGGGAAGCGTTTGTTCGCATTCTGTATACTCAATTCTTTAACAGCACATCTCGCGTCTTGTGTTTGACAGAAATTCCAGTGAAATCACGTTTAAAAGCCAAAGTCAGTAAAAAGCCTTTGTAGAATCACTCTGTGAATGTCTTTGAAAACACTTCTTAAGAAGGAAAGCATACGTCTTTCATCTGAGTGAAAACTGCATTCTATTCAGATTTTAGTACTGTGTTGTATGGTAGGCGATTCACTTGTAGGGAAGCGTTTGTTCGCATTCTTTATACTCAAGTCTATAACAGCAAATCTCGCGTCTTGCGTTTGACAGAACTTCCAGTGAAATCACGTTTAAAAGCCAAAGTCAGTAAAAAGGCTTTGTAGAATCACTCTGTGAATTTCTTCGAAAACACTTCTTAAGAAGGAAAGCATACGTCTTTCATCTGAGTGAAAACTGCATTCTATTCAGTTTTTAGTACTGTGTTGAATGGTTAGGCGATTCACTTGTAGGGAAGCGTTTGTTTGCATTCTGTATACTCAATTCTTTAACATCAAATCGCGCATCTTGCATTTGACAGAAATTCCAGTGAAATCACGTTTAAAAGCCAACGTCAGTAAAAAGCCTTTGTAGAATCACTCTTTGAATGTCTTTGAAAACACTTCTTAAGAAGGAAAGCATACGTCTTTCATCTGAGTGAAAACTGCATTCTATTCAGATTTTAGTACTGTGTTGAATGGTTAGGCGATTCACTTGTAGGGAAGTGTTTGTTCGCATTCTGTATACTCAATTCTTTAACAACAAATCTCGAGTCTTGCGTTTGACAGAAATTCCAGTGAAATCACGTTTAAAAGCCAAAGTCAGTAAAAAGCCTTTGTAGAATCACTCTGTGAATGTCTTTGAAAACACTTCTTAAGAAGGAAAGCATACGTCTTTCATCTGAGTGAAAACTGCATTCTATTCAGTTTTTAGTACTGTGTTGAATGGTTAGGCGATTCACTTGTAGGGAAGCGTTTGTTTGCATTCTGTATACTCAATTCTTTAACATCAAATCGCGCATCTTGCATTTGACAGAAATTCCAGTGAAATCACGTTTAAAAGCCAATGTCAGTAAAAAGGCTTTGTAGAATCACTATGTGAATGTCTTTGAAAACACTTCTTAAGAAGGAAAGCATACGTCTTTCATCTGAGTGAAAACTGCATTCTATTCAGATTTTAGTACTGTGTTGAATGGTTAGGCGATTCACTTGTAGGGAAGTGTTTGTTCGCATTCTGTATACTCAATTCTTTAACAGCAAATCTCGCGTCTTGCGTTTGACAGAAATTCCAGTGAAATCACGTTTAAAAGCCAAAGTCAGTAAAAAGCCTTTGTGGAATCACTCTGTGAATGTCTTTGAAAACACTTCTTAAGAAGGAAAGCATACGTCTTTCATCTGAGTGAAAACTGCATTCTATTCAGTTTTTAGTACTGTGTTGAATGGTTAGGCGATTCACTTGTAGGGAAGCATTTGTTTGCATTCTGTATACTCAATTCTTTAACATCAAATCGCGCATCTTGCATTTGACAGAAATTCCAGTGAAATCACGTTTAAAAGCCAACGTCAGTAAAAAGCCTTTGTAGAATCACTCTGTGAATGTCTTTGAATACACTTCTTAAGAAGGAAAGCATACGTCTTTCATCTGAGTGAAAACTGCATTCTATTCAGATTTTAGTACTGTGTTGTATGGTAGGCGATTCACTTGTAGGGAAGCGTTTGTTCGCATTCTTTATACTCAAGTCTTTAACAGCAAATCTCGCGTCTTGCGTTTGACAGAAATTCCAGTGAAATCACCTTTAAAAGCCAACGTCAGTAAAAAGGCTTTGTAGAATCACTCTGTGAATGTCTTTGAAAACACTTCTTAAGACGGAAAGCATACGTCTTTCATCTGAGTGAAAACTGCATTCTATTCAGTTTTTAGTACTGTGTTGAATGGTTAGGCGATTCACTTGTAGGGAAGCGTTTGTTTGCATTCTGTATACTCAATTCTTTAACATCAAATCGCGCATCTTGCATTTGACAGAAATTCCAGTGAAATCACGTTTAAAAGCCAACGTCAGTAAAAAGGCTTTGTAGAATCACTCTGTGAATGTCTTTGAAAACACTTCTTAAGAAGGAAAGCATACGTCTTTCATCTGAGTGAAAACTGCATTCTATTCAGTTTTTAGTACTGTGTTGAATGGTTAGGCGATTCACTTGTAGGGAAGCGTTTGTTCGCATTCTGTATACTCAAGTCTTTAACAGCAAATCGCGCATCTTGCATTTCACAGAAATTCCAGTGAAATCACGTTTAAAAGCCAACGTCAGTAAAAAGGCTTTGTAGAATCACTCTGTGAATGTCTTTGAAAACACTTCTTAAGAAGGAAAGCATACGTCTTTCATCTGAGTGAAAACTGCATTCTATTCAGATTTTAGTACTGTGTTGAATGGTTAGGTGATTCACTTGTAGGGAAGTGTTTGTTCGCATTCTGTATACTCAATTCTTTAACATCAAATCGTGCATCTTGCATTTGACAGAAATTCCAGTGAAATCACGTTTAAAAGCCAACGTCAGTAAAAAGCCTTTGTAGAATCACTCTGTGAATGTCTTTGAAAACAATTCTTAAGAAGGAAAGCATACGTCTTTCATCTGAGTGAAAACTGCATTCTATTCAGTTTTTAGTACTGTGTTGAATGGTTAGGCGATTCACTTGTAGGGAAGCGTTTGTTTGCATTCTGTATACTCAATTCTTTAACATCAAATCGCACATCTTGCATTTGACAGAAATTCCAGTGAAATCACGTTTAAAAGCCAATGCCAGTAAAAGGCTTTGTAGAATCACTCTGTTAATTTCTTTGAAAACACTTCTTAAGAAGGAAAGCATACGTCTTTCATCTGAGTGAAAACTGCATTCTATTCAGTTTTTAGGACTGTGTTGAATGGTTAGGCGATTCACTTGTAGGGAAGCGTTTGTTCGCATTCTTTATACTCAAGTCTTTAACAGCAAATCTCGCGTCTTGCGTTTGACAGAACTTCCAGTGAAATCACGTTTAAAAGCCAACGTCAGTAAAAAGGCTTTGTAGAATCACTCTGTGAATTTCTTCGAAAACACTTCTTAAGAAGGAAAGCATACGTCTTTCATCTGAGTGAAAACTGCATTCTATTCAGTTTTTAGTACTGTGTTGAATGGTTAGGCGATTCACTTGTAGGGAAGCGTTTGTTTGCATTCTGTATACTCAATTCTTTAACATCAAATCGCGCATCTTGCATTTGACAGAAATTCCAGTGAAATCACGTTTAAAAGCCAACGTCAGTAAAAAGCCTTTGTAGAATCACTCTTTGAATGTCTTTGAAAACACTTCTTAAGAAGGAAAGCATACGTCTTTCATCTGAGTGAAAACTGCATTCTATTCAGATTTTAGTACTGTGTTGAATGGTTAGGCGATTCACTTGTAGGGAAGTGTTTGTTCGCATTCTGTATACTCAATTCTTTAACAACAAATCTCGAGTCTTGCGTTTGACAGAAATTCCAGTGAAATCACGTTTAAAAGCCAAAGTCAGTAAAAAGCCTTTGTAGAATCACTCTGTGAATGTCTTTGAAAACACTTCTTAAGAAGGAAAGCATACGTCTTTCATCTGAGTGAAAACTGCATTCTATTCAGTTTTTAGTACTGTGTTGAATGGTTAGGCGATTCACTTGTAGGGAAGCGTTTGTTTGCATTCTGTATACTCAATTCTTTAACATCAAATCGCGCATCTTGCATTTGACAGAAATTCCAGTGAAATCACGTTTAAAAGCCAATGTCAGTAAAAAGGCTTTGTAGAATCACTATGTGAATGTCTTTGAAAACACTTCTTAAGAAGGAAAGCATACGTCTTTCATCTGAGTGAAAACTGCATTCTATTCAGATTTTAGTACTGTGTTGAATGGTTAGGCGATTCACTTGTAGGGAAGTGTTTGTTCGCATTCTGTATACTCAATTCTTTAACAGCAAATCTCGCGTCTTGCGTTTGACAGAAATTCCAGTGAAATCACGTTTAAAAGCCAAAGTCAGTAAAAAGCCTTTGTAGAATCACTCTTTGAATGTCTTTGAAAACACTTCTTAAGAAGGAAAGCATACGTCTTTCATCTGAGTGAAAACTGCATTCTATTCAGATTTTAGTACTGTGTTGAATGGTTAGGCGATTCACTTGTAGGGAAGTGTTTGTTCGCATTCTGTATACTCAATTCTTTAACAACAAATCTCGAGTCTTGCCTTTGACAGAAATTCCAGTGAAATCACGTTTAAAAGCCAAAGTCAGTAAAAAGCCTTTGTGGAATCACTCTGTGAATGTCTTTGAAAACACTTCTTAAGAAGGAAAGCATACGTCTTTCATCTGAGTGAAAACTGCATTCTATTCAGTTTTTAGTACTGTGTTGAATGGTTAGGCGATTCACTTGTAGGGAAGCATTTGTTTGCATTCTGTATACTCAATTCTTTAACATCAAATCGCGCATCTTGCATTTGACAGAAATTCCAGTGAAATCACGTTTAAAAGCCAACGTCAGTAAAAAGCCTTTGTAGAATCACTCTGTGAATGTCTTTGAATACACTTCTTAAGAAGGAAAGCATACGTCTTTCATCTGAGTGAAAACTGCATTCTATTCAGATTTTAGTACTGTGTTGTATGGTAGGCGATTCACTTGTAGGGAAGCGTTTGTTCGCATTCTTTATACTCAAGTCTTTAACAGCAAATCTCGCGTCTTGCGTTTGACAGAAATTCCAGTGAAATCACCTTTAAAAGCCAACGTCAGTAAAAAGGCTTTGTAGAATCACTCTGTGAATGTCTTTGAAAACACTTCTTAAGACGGAAAGCATACGTCTTTCATCTGAGTGAAAACTGCATTCTATTCAGTTTTTAGTACTGTGTTGAATGGTTAGGCGATTCACTTGTAGGGAAGCGTTTGTTTGCATTCTGTATACTCAATTCTTTAACATCAAATCGCGCATCTTGCATTTGACAGAAATTCCAGTGAAATCACGTTTAAAAGCCAACGTCAGTAAAAAGGCTTTGTAGAATCACTCTGTGAATGTCTTTGAAAACACTTCTTAAGAAGGAAAGCATACGTCTTTCATCTGAGTGAAAACTGCATTCTATTCAGATTTTAGTACTGTGTTGAATGGTTAGGTGATTCACTTGTAGGGAAGTGTTTGTTCGCATTCTGTATACTCAATTCTTTAACATCAAATCGTGCATCTTGCATTTGACAGAAATTCCAGTGAAATCACGTTTAAAAGCCAACGTCAGTAAAAAGCCTTTGTAGAATCACTCTGTGAATGTCTTTGAAAACACTTCTTAAGAAGGAAAGCATACGTCTTTCATCTGAGTGAAAACTGCATTCTATTCAGTTTTTAGTACTGTGTTGAATGGTTAGGCGATTCACTTGTAGGGAAGCGTTTGTTTGCATTCTGTATACTCAATTCTTTAACATCAAATCGCACATCTTGCATTTGACAGAAATTCCAGTGAAATCACGTTTAAAAGCCAATGCCAGTAAAAGGCTTTGTAGAATCACTCTGTTAATTTCTTTGAAAACACTTCTTAAGAAGGAAAGCATACGTCTTTCATCTGAGTGAAAACTGCATTCTATTCAGTTTTTAGGACTGTGTTGAATGGTTAGGCGATTCACTTGTAGGGAAGCGTTTGTTCGCATTCTTTATACTCAAGTCTTTAACAGCAAATCTCGCGTCTTGCGTTTGACAGAACTTCCAGTGAAATCACGTTTAAAAGCCAACGTCAGTAAAAAGGCTTTGTAGAATCACTCTGTGAATTTCTTCGAAAACACTTCTTAAGAAGGAAAGCATACGTCTTTCATCTGAGTGAAAACTGCATTCTATTCAGTTTTTAGTACTGTGTTGAATGGTTAGGCGATTCACTTGTAGGGAAGCGTTTGTTTGCATTCTGTATACTCAATTCTTTAACATCAAATCGCGCATCTTGCATTTGACAGAAATTCCAGTGAAATCACGTTTAAAAGCCAACGTCAGTAAAAAGGCTTTGTAGAATCACTCTGTGAATGTCTTTGAAAACACTTCTTAAGAAGGAAAGCATACGTCTTTCATCTGAGTGAAAACTGCATTCTATTCAGTTTTTAGTACTGTGTTGAATGGTTAGGCGATTCACTTGTAGGGAAGTGTTTGTTCGCATTCTGTATACTCAATTCTTTAACAGCAAATCTCGCGTCTTGCGTTTGACAGAAATTCCAGTGAAATCACCTTTAAAAGCCAACGTCAGTAAAAAGGCTTTGTAGAATCACTCTGTGAATTTCTTCGAAAACACTTCTTAAGAAGGAAAGCATACGTCTTTCATCTGAGTGAAAACTGCATTCTATTCAGTTTTTAGTACTGTGTTGAATGGTTAGGCGATTCACTTGTAGGGAAACATTTGTTTGCATTCTGTATACTCAATTCTTTAACATCAAATCGTGCATCTTGCATTTGACAGAAATTCCAGTGAAATCACGTTTAAAAGCCAACGTCAGTAAAAAGCCTTTGTAGAATCACTCTGTGAATGTCTTTGAAAACACTTCTTAAGAAGGAAAGCATACGTCTTTCATCTGAGTGAAAACTGCATTCTATTCAGTTTTTAGTACTGTGTTGAATGGTTAGGCGATTCACTTGTAGGGAAGCGTTTGTTTGCATTCTGTATACTCAATTCTTTAACATCAAATCGCGCATCTTGCATTTGACAGAAATTCCAGTGAAATCACGTTTAAAAGCCAACGTCAGTAAAAAGCCTTTGTAGAATCACTCTTTGAATGTCTTTGAAAACACTTCTTAAGAAGGAAAGCATACGTCTTTCATCTGAGTGAAAACTGCATTCTATTCAGATTTTAGTACTGTGTTGAATGGTTAGGCGATTCACTTGTAGGGAAGTGTTTGTTCGCATTCTGTATACTCAATTCTTTAACAACAAATCTCGCGTCTTGCGTTTGACAGAAATTCCAGTGAAATCACGTTTAAAAGCCAAAGTCAGTAAAAAGCCTTTGTAGAATCACTCTGTGAATGTCTTTGAAAACACTTCTTAAGAAGGAAAGCATACGTCTTTCATCTGAGTGAAAACTGCATTCTATTCAGTTTTTAGTACTGTGTTGAATGGTTAGGCGATTCACTTGTAGGGAAGCATTTGGTTGCATTCTGTATACTCAATTCTTTAACATCAAATCGCGCATCTTGCATTTGACAGAAATTCCAGTGAAATCACGTTTAAAAGCCAACGTCAGTAAAAAGGCTTTGTAGAATCACTCTGTGAATGTCTTTGAAAACACTTCTTAAGAAGGAAAGCATACGTCTTTCATCTGAGTGAAAACTGCATTCTATTCAGTTTTTAGTACTGTGTTGAATGGTTAGGCGATTCACTTGTAGGGAAGCGTTTGTTCGCATTCTGTATACTCAATTCTTTAACAGCAAATCTCGCGTCTTGCATTTGACAGAAATTCCAGTGAAATCACGTTTAAAAGCCAATGCCAGTAAAAGGCTTTGTAGAATCACTCTGTTAATTTCTTTGAAAACACTTCTTAAGAAGGAAAGCATACGTCTTTCATCTGAGTGAAAACTGCATTCTATTCAGTTTTTAGTACTGTGTTGAATGGTTAGGCGATTCACTTGTAGGGAAGCGTTTGTTTGCATTCTGTATACTCAATTCTTTAACATCAAATCGCGCGTCTTGCATTTGACAGAAATTCCAGTGAAATCACGTTTAAAAGCCAACGTCAGTAAAAAGGCTTTGTAGAATCACTCTGTGCATGTCTTTGAAAACACTTCTTAAGAAGGAAAGCATACGTCTTTCATCTGAGTGAAAACTGCATTCTATTCAGTTTTTAGTACTGTGTTGAATGGTTAGGCGATTCACTTGTAGGGAAGCGTTTGTTCGCATTCTGCATACTCAATTCTTTAACAGCAAATCTCGCGTCTTGCGTTTGACAGAAATTCCAGTGAAATCACGTTTAAAAGCCAAAGTCAGTAAAAAGCCTTTGTAGAATCACTCTGTGAATGACTTTGAATACACTTCTTAAGAAGGAAAGCATACGTCTTTCATCTGAGTGAAAACTGAATTCTATTCAGTTTTTAGTACTGTGTTGTATGGTAGGCGATTCACTTGTAGGGAAGCGTTTGTTCGCATTCTTTATACTCAAGTCTTTAACAGCAAATCTCGCGTCTTGCGTTTGACAGAAATTCCAGTGAAATCACCTTTAAAAGCCAACTTCAGTAAAAAGGCTTTGTAGAATCGCTCTGTGAATTTCTTTGAAAACACTTCTTAAGAAGGAAAGCATACGTCTTTCATCTGAGTGAAAACTGCATTCTATTCAGTTTTTAGTACTGTGTTGAATGGTTAGGCGATTCACTTGTAGGGAAGCGTTTGTTTGCATTCTGTATACTCAATTCTTTAACATCAAATCGCAAATCTTGCATTTGACAGAAATTCCAGTGAAATCACGTTTAAAAGCCAACGTCAGTAAAAAGCCTTTGTAGAATCACTCTGTGAATGTCTTTGAAAACACTTCTTAAGAAGGAAAGCATACGTCTTTCATCTGAGTGAAAACTGCATTCTATTCAGATTTTAGTACTGTGTTGAATGGTTAGGCGATTCACTTGTAGGGAAGCGTTTGTTCGCATTCTGTATACTCAATTCTTTAACAGCCAATCTCGCTTCTTGCGTTTGACAGAACTTCCAGTGAAATCACGTTTAAAAGCCAACGTCAGTAAAAAGGCTTTGTAGAATCACTCTGTGAATGTCTTTGAAAACACTTCTTAAGAAGGAAAGCATACGTCTTTCATCTGAGTGAAAACTGCATTCTATTCAGTTTTTAGTACTGTGTTGAATGGTTAGGCGATTCACTTGTAGGGAAGTGTTTGTTCGCATTCTGTATACTCAATTCTTTAACAGCAAATCTCGCGTCTTGCGTTTGACAGAAATTCCAGTGAAATCACCTTTAAAAGCCAATGTCAGTAAAAAGGCTTTGTAGAATCACTCTGTGAATTTCTTCGAAAACACTTCTTAAGAAGGAAAGCATACGTCTTTCATCTGAGTGAAAACTGCATTCTATTCAGTTTTTAGTACTGTGTTGAATGGTTAGGCGATTCACTTGTAGGGAAGCATTTGTTTGCATTCTGTATACTCAATTCTTTAACATCAAATCGTGCATCTTGCATTTGACAGAATTTCCAGTGAAATCACGTTTAAAAGCCAACGTCAGTAAAAAGCCTTTGTAGAATCACTCTGTGAATGTCTTTGAAAACACTTCTTAAGAAGGAAAGCATATGTCTTTCATCTGAGTGAAAACTGCATTCTATTCAGTTTTTAGTACTGTGTTGAATGGTTAGGCGATTCACTTGTAGGGAAGCGTTTGTTTGCATTCTGTATACTCAATTCTTTAACATCAAATCGCGCATCTTGCATTTGACAGAAATTCCAGTGAAATCACGTTTAAAAGCCAATGCCAGTAAAAGGCTTTGTAGAATCACTCTGTTAATTTCTTTGAAAACACTTCTTAAGAAGGAAAGCATACGTCTTTCATCTGAGTGAAAACTGCATTCTATTCAGTTTTTAGTACTGTGTTGAATGGTTAGGCGATTCACTTGTAGGGAAGCGTTTGTTCGCATTCTTTATACTCAAGTCTTTAACAGCAAATCTCGCGTCTTGCGTTTGACAGAACTTCCAGTGAAATCACGTTTAAAAGCCAACGTCAGTAAAAAGGCTTTGTAGAATCACTCTGTGAATTTCTTCGAAAACACTTCTTAAGAAGGAAAGCATACGTCTTTCATCTGAGTGAAAACTGCATTCTATTCAGTTTTTAGTACTGTGTTGAATGGTTAGGCGATTCACTTGTAGGGAAGCGTTTGTTTGCATTCTGTATACTCAATTCTTTAACATCAAATCGCGCATCTTGCATTTGACAGAAATTCCAGTGAAATCACGTTTAAAAGCCAACATCAGTAAAAAGGCTTTGTAGAATCACTCTGTGCATGTCTTTGAAAACACTTCTTAAGAAGGAAAGCATACGTCTTTCATCTGAGTGAAAACTGCATTCTATTCAGTTTTTAGTACTGTGTTGAATGGTTAGGCGATTCACTTGTAGGGAAGCGTTTGTTCGCATTCTGAATACTCAGTTCTTTAACAGCAAATCTCGCGTCTTGCTTTTGACAGAAATTCCAGTGATATCACGTTTAAAAGCCAAAGTCAGTAAAAAGCCTTTGTAGAATCACTCTGTGAATGTCTTTGAAAACACTTCTTAAGAAGGAAAGCATACGTCTTTCATCTGAGTGAAAACTGCATTCTATTCAGATTTTAGTACTGTGTTGTATGGTAGGCGATTCACTTGTAGGGAAGCGTTTGTTCGCATTCTTTATGCTCAAGTCTATAACAGCAAATCTCGCGTCTTGCGTTTGACAGAACTTCCAGTGAAATCACGTTTAAAAGCGAACGTCAGTAAAAAGGCTTTGTAGAATCACTCTGTGAATTTCTTCGAAAACACTTCTTAAGAAGGAAAGCATACGTCTTTCATCTGAGTGAAAACTGCATTCTATTCAGTTTTTAGTACTGTGTTGAATGGTTAGGCGATTCACTTGTAGGGAAGCGTTTGTTTGCATTCAATATACTCAATTCTTTAACATCAAATCGCGCATCTTGCATTTGACAGAAATTCCAGTGAAATCACGTTTAAAAGCCAACGTCAGTAAAAAGCCTTTGTAGAATCACTCTTTGAATGTCTTTAAAAACACTTCTTAAGAAGGAAAGCATACGTCTTTCATCTGAGTGAAAACTGCATTCTATTCAGATTTTAGTACTGTGTTGAATGGTTAGGCGATTCACTTGTAGGGAAGTGTTTGTTCGCATTCTGTATACTCAATTCTTTAACAACAAATCTCGCGTCTTGCGTTTGACAGAAATTCCAGTGAAATCACGTTTAAAAGCCAAAGTCAGTAAAAAGCCTTTGTAGAATCACTCTGTGAATGTCTTTGAAAACACTTCTTAAGAAGGAAAGCATACGTCTTTCATCTGAGTGAAAACTGCATTCTATTCAGTTTTTAGTACTGTGTTGAATGGTTAGGCGATTCACTTGTAGGGAAGCGTTTGGTTGCATTCTGTATACTCAATTCTTTAACATCAAATCGCGCATCTTGCATTTGACAGAAATTCCAGTGAAATCACGTTTAAAAGCCAACGTCAGTAAAAAGGCTTTGTAGAATCACTCTGTGAATGTCTTTGAAAACACTTCTTAAGAAGGAAAGCATACGTCTTTCATCTGAGTGAAAACTGCATTCTATTCAGTTTTTAGTACTGTGTTGAATGGTTAGGCGATTCACTTGTAGGGAAGCGTTTGTTCGCATTCTGTATACTCAATTCTTTAACAGCAAATCTCGCGTCTTGCGTTTGACAGAAATTCCAGTGAAATCACGTTTAAAAGCCAATGCCAGTAAAAGGCTTTGTAGAATCACTCTGTTAATTTCTTTGAAAACACTTCTTAAGAAGGAAAGCATACGTCTTTCATCTGAGTGAAAACTGCATTCTATTCAGTTTTTAGTACTGTGTTGAATGGTTAGGCGATTCACTTGTAGGGAAGCGTTTGTTCGCATTCTTTATACTCAAGTCTTTAACAGCAAATCTCGCGTCTTGCGTTTGACAGAACTTCCAGTGAAATCACGTTTAAAAGCCAACGTCAGTAAAAAGGCTTTGTAGAATCACTCTGTGAATTTCTTCGAAAACACTTCTTAAGAAGGAAAGCATACGTCTTTCATCTGAGTGAAAACTGCATTCTATTCAGTTTTTAGTACTGTGTTGAATGGTTAGGCGATTCACTTGTAGGGAAGCGTTTGTTTGCATTCTGTATACTCAATTCTTTAACATCAAATCGCGCATCTTGCATTTGACAGAAATTCCAGTGAAATCACGTTTAAAAGCCAACGTCAGTAAAAAGGCTTTGTAGAATCACTCTGTGAATGTCTTTGAAAACACTTCTTAAGAAGGAAAGCATACGTCTTTCATCTGAGTGAAAACTGCATTCTATTCAGTTTTTAGTACTGTGTTGAATAGTTAGGCGATTCACTTGTAGGGAAGCGTTTGTTCGCATTCTGTATACTCAATTCTTTAACAGCAAATCTCGTGTCTTGCGTTTGACAGAAATTCCAGTGAAATCACGTTTAAAAGCCAAAGTCAGTAAAAAGCCTTTGTAGAATCACTCTGTGAATGTCTTTGAAAACACTTCTTAAGAAGGAAAGCATACGTCTTTCATCTGAGTGAAAACTGCATTCTATTCAGATTTTAGTACTGTGTTGTATGGTAGACGATTCACTTGTAGGGAAGCGTTTGTTTGCATTCTGTATACTCAATTCTTTAATATCAAATCGCGCATCTTGCATTTGACAGAAATTCCAGTGAAATCACGTTTAAAAGCCAACGTCAGTAAAAAGCCTTTGTAGAATCACTCTGTGAATGTCTTTGAAAACACTTCTTAAGAAGGAAAGCATATGTCTTTCATCTGAGTGAAAACTGCATTCTATTCAGATTTTAGTACTGTGTTGAATGGTTAGGCGATTCACTTGTAGGGAAGCATTTGTTCGCATTCTGTATACTCAATTCTTTAACAACAAATCTCGTGTCTTGCGTTTGACAGAAATTCCAGTGAAATCACGTTTAAAAGCCAAAGTCAGTAAAAAGCCTTTGTAGAATTACTCTGTGAATGTCTTTGAAAACACTTCTGAAGAAGGAAAGCATACGTCTTTCATCTGAGTGAAAACTGCATTCTATTCAGATTTTAGTACTGTGTTGTATGGTAGGCGATTCACTTGTAGGGACGCGTTTGTTCGCATTCTTTATACTCAAGTCTTTAACAGCAAATCTCGCGTCTTGCTTTTGACAGAACTTCCAGTGAAATCACGTTTAAAAGCCAACGTCAGTAAAAAGGCTTTGTAGAATCACTCTGTGAATTTCTTCGAAAACACTTCTTAAGAAGGAAAGCATACGTCTTTCATCTGAGTGAAAACTGCATTCTATTCAGTTTTTAGTACTGTGTTGAATGGTTAGGCGATTCACTTGTAGGGAAGCGTTTGTTCGCATTCTTTATACTCAAGTCTTTAACAGCAAATCTCACGTCTTGCGTTTGACAGAACTTCCAGTGAAATCACGTTTAAAAGCCAACGTCAGTAAAAAGGCTTTGTAGAATCACTCTGTGCATGTCTTTGAAAACACTTCTTAAGAAGGAAAGCATACGTCTTTCATCTGAGTGAAAACTGCATTCTATTCAGATTTTAGTACTGTGTTGAATGGTTAGGCGATTCACTTGTAGGGAAGCATTTGTTCGCATTCTGTATACTCAATTCTTTAACAGCAAATCTCGCGTCTTGCGTTTGACAGAAATTCCAGTGAAATCACGTTTAAAAGCCAACGTCAGTAAAAAGGCTTTGTAGAATCACTCTGTGCATGTCTTTGAAAACACTTCTTAAGAAGGAAAGCATACGTCTTTCATCTGAGTGAAAACTGCATTCTATTCAGATTTTAGTACTGTGTTGAATGGTTAGGCGATTCACTTGTAGGGAAGCATTTGTTCGCATTCTGTATACTCAATTCTTTAACAGCAAATCTCGCGTCTTGCGTTTGACAGAAATTCCAGTGAAATCACGTTTAAAAGCCAAAGTCAGTAAAAAGCCTTTGTAGAATCACTCTGTGAATGTCTTTGAATACACTTCTTAAGAAGGAAAGCATACGTCTTTCATCTGAGTGAAAACTGCATTCTATTCAGATTTTAGTACTGTGTTGTATGGTAGGCGATTCACTTGTAGGGAAGCATTTGTTCGCATTCTTTATACTCAAGTCTTTAACAGCAAATCTCGCGTCTTGCGTTTGACAGAAATTCCAGTGAAATCACCTTTAAAAGCCAACTTCAGTAAAAAGGCTTTGTAGAATCGCTCTGTGAATTTCTTTGAAAACACTTCTTAAGAAGGAAAGCATACGTCTTTCATCTGAGTGAAAACTGCATTCTATTCAGTTTTTAGTACTGTGTTGAATGGTTAGGCGATTCACTTGTAGGGAAGCGTTTGTTTGCATTCTGTATACTCAATTCTTTAACATCAAATCGCGCATCTTGCATTTGACAGAAATTCCAGTGAAATCACGTTTAAAAGCCAACGTCAGTAAAAAGCCTTTGTAGAATCACTCTGTGAATGTCTTTGAAAACACTTCTTAAGAAGGAAAGCATACGTCTTTCATCTGAGTGAAAACTGCATTCTATTCAGATTTCAGTACTGTGTTGTATGGTAGGCGATTCACTTGTAGGGAAGCGTTTGTTTGCATTCTGTATACTCAATTCTTTAACATCAAATCGCGCATCTTGCATTTGACAGAAATTCCAGTGAAATCACGTTTAAAAGCCAACGTCAGTAAAAAGCCTTGGTAGAATCACTCTGTGAATGTCTTTGAAAACACTTCTTAAGAAGGAAAGCATACATCTTTCATCTGAGTGAAAACTGCATTCTATTCAGATTTTAGTACTGTGTTGAATGGTTAGGCGATTCACTTGTAGGGAAGCATTTGTTCGCATTCTGTATACTCAATTCTTTAACAACAAATCTCGCGTCTTGCGTTTGACAGAACTTCCAGTGAAATCACGTTTAAAAGCCAAAGTCAGTAAAAAGCCTTTGTAGAATCACTCTGTGAATTTCTTCGAAAACACTTCTTAAGAAGGAAAGCATACGTCTTTCATCTGAGTGAAAACTGCATTCTATTCAGTTTTTAGTACTGTGTTGAATGGTTAGGCGATTCACTTGTAGGGAAGCGTTTGTTCGCATTCTTTATACTCAAGTCTTTAACAGCAAATCTCGCGTCTTGCGTTTGACAGAAATTCCAGTGAAATCACCTTTAAAAGCCAACTTCAGTAAAAAGGCTTTGTAGAATCACTCTGTGAATGTCTTTGAAAACACATCTTAAGACGGAAAGCATACGTCTTTCATCTGAGTGAAAACTGCATTCTATTCAGTTTTTAGTACTGTGTTGAATGGTTAGGCGATTCACTTGTAGGGAAGCGTTTGTTTGCATTCTGTATACTCAATTCTTTAACATCAAATCCCGCGTCTTGCATTTGACAGAAATTCCAGTGAAATCACGTTTAAAAGCCAATGTCAGTAAAAAGGCTTTGTAGAATCACTCTGTGCATGTCTTTGAAAACACTTCTTAAGAAGGAAAGCATACGTCTTTCATCTGAGTGAAAACTGCATTCTATTCAGATTTTAGTACTGTGTTGAATGGTTAGGCGATTCACTTGTAGGGAAGCATTTGTTCGCATTCTGTATACTCAATTCTTTAACAGCAAATCTCGCGTCTTGCGTTTGACAGAAATTCCAGTGAAATCACGTTTAAAAGCCAACGTCAGTAAAAAGGCTTTGTAGAATCACTCTGTGAATTTCTTCGAAAACACTTCTTAAGAAGGAAAGCATACGTCTTTCATCTGAGTGAAAACTGCATTCTATTCAGTTTTTAGTACTGTGTTGAATGGTTAGGCGATTCACTTGTAGGGAAGCGTTTGTTTGCATTCTGTATACTCAATTCTTTAACATCAAATCCCGCGTCTTGCATTTGACAGAAATTCCAGTGAAATCACGTTTAAAAGCCAACGTCAGTAAAAAGGCTTTGTAGAATCACTCTGTGCATGTCTTTGAAAACACTTCTTAAGAAGGAAAGCATACGTCTTTCATCTGAGTGAAAACTGCATTCTATTCAGATTTTAGTACTGTGTTGAATGGTTAGGCAATTCACTTGTAGGGAAGCATTTGTTCGCATTCTGTATACTCAATTCTTTAACAGCAAATCTCGCGTCTTGCGTTTGACAGAAATTCCAGTGAAATCACGTTTAAAAGCCAAAGTCAGTAAAAAGCCTTTGTAGAATCACTCTGTGAATGTCTTTGAATACACTTCTTAAGAAGGAAAGCATACGTCTTTCATCTGAGTGAAAACTGCATTCTATTCAGATTTTAGTACTGTGTTGTATGGTAGGCGATTCACTTGTAGGGAAGCGTTTGTTTGCATTCTTTATACTCAAGTCTTTAACAGCAAATCTCGCGTCTTGCGTTTGACAGAAATTCCAGTGAAATCACCTTTAAAAGCCAACTTCAGTAAAAAGGCTTTGTAGAATCGCTCTGTGAATTTCTTTGAAAACACTTCTTAAGAAGGAAAGCATACGTCTTTCATCTGAGTGAAAACTGCATTCTATTCAGTTTTTAGTACTGTGTTGAATGGTTAGGCGATTCACTTGTAGGGAAGCGTTTGTTTGCATTCTGTATACTCAATTCTTTAACATCAAATCGCGCATCTTGCATTTGACAGAAATTCCAGTGAAATCACGTTTAAAAGCCAACGTCAGTAAAAAGGCTTTGTAGAATCACTCTGTGAATGTCTTTGAAAACACTTCTTAAGAAGGAAAGCATACGTCTTTCATCTGAGTGAAAACTGCATTCTATTCAGTTTTTAGTACTGTGTTGAATAGTTAGGCAATTCACTTGTAGGGAAGCGTTTGTTCGCATTCTGTATACTCAATTCTTTAACAGCAAATCTCGCGTCTTGCGTTTGACAGAAATTCCAGTGAAATCACGTTTAAAAGCCAAAGTCAGTAAAAAGCCTTTGTAGAATCACTCTGTGAATGTCTTTGAATACACTTCTTAAGAAGGAAAGCATACGTCTTTCATCTGAGTGAAAACTGCATTCTATTCAGATTTTAGTACTGTGTTGTATGGTAGGCGATTCACTTGTAGGGAAGCGTTTGTTCGCATTCTTTATACTCAAGTCTTTAACAGCAAATCCCGCGTCTTGCGTTTGACAGAAATTCCAGTGAAATCACGTTTAAAAGCCAAGGTCAGTAAAAAGCCTTTGTAGAATCACTCTGTGAATGTCTTTGAAAACACTTCTTAAGAAGGAAAGCATACGTCTTTCATCTGAGTGAAAACTGCATTCTATTCAGATTTCAGTACTGTGTTGTATGGTAGGCGATTCACTTGTAGGGAAGCGTTTGTTTGCATTCTGTATACTCAATTCTTTAACATCAAATCGCGCATCTTGCATTTGACAGAAATTCCAGTGAAATCACGTTTAAAAGCAAACGTCAGTAAAAAGCCTTTGTAGAATCACTCTGTGAATGTCTTTGAAAACACTTCTTAAGAAGGAAAGCATACGTCTTTCATCTGAGTGAAAACTGCATTCTATTCAGATTTTAGTACTGTGTTGAATGGTTAGGCGATTCACTTGTAGGGAAGCATTTGTTCGCATTCTGTATACTCAATTCTTTAACAACAAATCTCGCGTCTTGCGTTTGACAGAACTTCCAGTGAAATCACGTTTAAAAGCCAAAGTCAGTAAAAAGCCTTTGTAGAATCACTCTGTGAATTTCTTCGAAAACACTTCTTAAGAAGGAAAGCATACGTCTTTCATCTGAGTGAAAACTGCATTCTATTCAGTTTTTAGTACTGTGTTGAATGGTTAGGCGATTCACATGTAGGGAAGCGTTTGTTCGCATTCTTTATACTCAAGTCTTTAACAGCAAATCTCGCGTCTTGCGTTTGACAGAAATTCCAGTGAAATCACCTTTAAAAGCCAACTTCAGTAAAAAGGCTTTGTAGAATCACTCTGTGAATGTCTTTGAAAACACTTCTTAAGACGGAAAGCATACGTCTTTCATCTGAGTGAAAACTGCATTCTATTCAGTTTTTAGTACTGTGTTGAATGGTTAGGCGATTCACTTGTAGGGAAGCGTTTGTTTGCATTCTGTATACTCAATTCTTTAACATCAAATCCCGCGTCTTGCATTTGACAGAAATTCCAGTGAAATCACGTTTAAAAGCCAATGTCAGTAAAAAGGCTTTGTAGAATCACTCTGTGCATGTCTTTGAAAACACTTCTTAAGAAGGAAAGCATACGTCTTTCATCTGAGTGAAAACTGCATTCTATTCAGATTTTAGTACTGTGTTGAATGGTTAGGCGATTCACTTGTAGGGAAGCATTTGTTCGCATTCTGTATACTCAATTCTTTAACAGCAAATCTCGCATCTTGCGTTTGACAGAAATTCCAGTGAAATCACGTTTAAAAGCCAACGTCAGTAAAAAGGCTTTGTAGAATCACTCTGTGAATTTCTTCGAAAACACTTCTTAAGAAGGAAAGCATACGTCTTTCATCTGAGTGAAAACTGCATTCTATTCAGTTTTTAGTACTGTGTTGAATGGTTAGGCGATTCACTTGTAGGGAAGCGTTTGTTTGCATTCTGTATACTCAATTCTTTAACATCAAATCCCGCGTCTTGCATTTGACAGAAATTCCAGTGAAATCACGTTTAAAAGCCAACGTCAGTAAAAAGGCTTTGTAGAATCACTCTGTGCATGTCTTTGAAAACACTTCTTAAGAAGGAAAGCATAGGTCTTTCATCTGAGTGAAAACTGCATTCTATTCAGATTTTAGTACTGTGTTGAATGGTTAGGCGATTCACTTGTAGGGAAGCATTTGTTCGCATTCTGTATACTCAATTCTTTAACAGCAAATCTCGAGTCTTGCGTTTGACAGAAATTCCAGTGAAATCACGTTTAAAAGCCAAAGTCAGTAAAAAGCCTTTGTAGAATCACTCTGTGAATGTCTTTGAATACACTTATTAAGAAGGAAAGCATACGTCTTTCATCTGAGTGAAAACTGCATTCTATTCAGATTTTAGTACTGTGTTGTATGGTAGGCGATTCACTTGTAGGGAAGCGTTTGTTTGCATTCTTTATACTCAAGTCTTTAACAGCAAATCTCGAGTCTTGCGTTTGACAGAAATTCCAGGGAAATCACCTTTAAAAGCCAACTTCAGTAAAAAGGCTTTGTAGAATCGCTCTGTGAATTTCTTTGAAAACACTTCTTAAGAAGGAAAGCATACGTCTTTCATCTGAGTGAAAACTGCATTCTATTCAGTTTTTAGTACTGTGTTGAATGGTTAGGCGATTCACTTGTAGGGAAGCATTTGTTTGCATTCTGTATACTCAATTCTTTAACATCAAATCGCGCATCTTGCATTTGACAGAAATTCCAGTGAAATCACGTTTAAAAGCAAACGTCAGTAAAAAGCCTTTGTAGAATCACTCTGTGAATGTCTTTGAAAACACTTCTTAAGAAGGAAAGCATACGTCTTTCATCTGAGTGAAAACTGCATTCTATTCAGTTTTTAGTACTGTGTTGAATAGTTAGGCGATTCACTTGTAGGGAAGCGTTTGTTCGCATTCTGCATACTCAATTCTTTAACAGCAAATCTCGCGTCTTGCGTTTGACAGAAATTCCAGTGAAATCACGTTTAAAAGCCAAAGTCAGTAAAAAGCCTTTGTAGAATCACTCTGTGAATGTCTTTGAAAACACTTCTTAAGAAGGAAAGCATACGTCTTTCATCTGAGTGAAAACTGCATTCTATTCAGATTTTAGTACTGTGTTGTATGGTAGGCGATTCACTTGTAGGGAAGCGTTTGTTTGCATTCTGTATACTCAATTCTTTAACATCAAATCGCGCATCTTGCATTTGACAGAAATTCCAGTGAAATCACGTTTAAAAGCCAACGTCAGTAAAAAGCCTTTGTAGAATCACTCTGTGAATGTCTTTGAAAACACTTCTTAAGAAGGAAAGCATACGTCTTTCATCTGAGTGAAAACTGCATTCTATTCAGATTTTAGTACTGTGTTGAATGGTTAGGCGATTCACTTGTAGGGAAGCATTTGTTCGCATTCTGTATACTCAATTCTTTAACAACAAATCTCGCGTCTTGCGTTTGACAGAAATTCCAGTGAAATCACGTTTAAAAGCCAAAGTCAGTAAAAAGCCTTTGTAGAATCACTCTGTGAATGTCTTTGAAAACACTTCTTAAGAAGGAAAGCATACGTCTTTCATCTGAGTGAAAACTGCATTCTATTCAGATTTTAGTACTGTGTTGTATGGTAGGCGATTCACTTGTAGGGAAGCGTTTGTTTGCATTCTGTATACTCAATTCTTTAACATCAAATCGCGCATCTTGCATTTGACAGAAATTCCAGTGAAATCACGTTTAAAAGGCAAGGTCAGTAAAAAGCCTTTGTAGAATCACTCTGTGAATGTCTTTGAAAACACTTCTTAAGAAGGAAAGCATACATCTTTCATCTGAGTGAAAACTGCATTCTATTCAGATTTTAGTACTGTGTTGAATGGTTAGGCGATTCACTTGTAGGGAAGCATTTGTTCGCATTCTGTATACTCAATTCTTTAACAACAAATCTCGCGTCTTGCATTTGACAGAAATTCCAGTGAAATCACGTTTAAAAGCCAAAGTCAGTAAAAAGCCTTTGTAGAATCACTCTGTGAATGTCTTTGAAAACACTTCTTAAGAAGGAAAGCATATGTCTTTCATCTGAGTGAAAACTGCATTCTATTCAGATTTTAGTACTGTGTTATATGGTAGGCGATTCACTTGTAGGGACGCGTTTGTTCGCATTCTTTATACTCAAGTCTTTAACAGCAAATCTCGCGTCTTGCGTTTGACAGAACTTCCAGTGAAATCACGTTTAAAAGCCAACGTCAGTAAAAAGGCTTTGTAGAATCACTCTGTGAATTTCTTCGAAAACACTTCTTAAGAAGGAAAGCATACGTCTTTCATCTGAGTGAAAACTGCATTCTATTCAGTTTTTAGTACTGTGTTGAATGGTTAGGCGATTCACTTGTAGGGAAGCGTTTGTTCGCATTCTTTATACTCAAGTCTTTAACAGCAAATCTCGCGTCTTGCGTTTGACAGAACTTCCAGTGAAATCACGTTTAAAAGCCAACGTCAGTAAAAAGGCTTTGTAGAATCACTCTGTGAATTTCTTCGAAAACACTTCTTAAGAAGGAAAGCATACATCTTTCATCTGAGTGAAAACTGCATTCTATTCACTTTTTAGTACTGTGTTGAATGGTTAGGCGATTCACTTGTAGGGAAGCGTTTGTTTGCATTCTGTATACACAATTCTTTAACAGCAAATCTCATGTCTTGCATTTGACAGAAATTCCAGTGAAATCACGTAAAAGCCAACGTCAGTAAAAAGGCTTCGTAGAATCACTCTGTGAATGTCTTTGAAAACACTTCTTAAGAAGGAAAGCATACGTCTTTCATCTGAGTGAAAACTGCATTCTATTCAGATTTTAGTACTGTGTTGAATGGTTAGGCGATTCACTTGTAGGGAAGCATTTGTTCGCATTCTGTATACTCAATTCTTTAACAGCAAATCTCGCGTCTTGCGTTTGACAGAAATTCCAGTGAAATCACGTTTAAAAGCCAAAGTCAGTAAAAAGGCTTTGTAGAATCGCTCTGTGAATTTCTTTGAAAAATCTTCTTAAGAAGGAAAGCATACGTCTTTCATCTGAGTGAAAACTGCATTCTATTCAGTTTTTAGTACTGTGTTGAATGGTTAGGCGATTCACTTGTAGGGAAGCGTTTGTTTGCATTCTGTATACTCAATTCTTTAACATCAAATCGCGCATCTTGCATTTGACAGAAATTCCAGTGAAATCACGTTTAAAAGCCAACGTCAGTAAAAAGCCTTTGTAGAATCACTCTGTGAATGTCTTTGAAAACACTTCTTAAGAAGGAAAGCATACGTCTTTCATCTGAGTGAAAACTGCATTCTATTCAGATTTTAGTACTGTGTTGTATGGTAGGCGATTCACTTGTAGGGAAGCGTATGTTTGCATTCTGTATACTCAATTCTTTAACATCAAATCGCGCATCTTGCATTTGACAGAAATTCCAGTGAAATCACGTTTAAAAGCCAACGTCAGTAAAAAGCCTTTGTAGAATCACTCTGTGAATGTCTTTGAAAACACTTCTTAAGAAGGAAAGCATAAGTCTTTCATCTGAGTGAAAACTGCATTCTATTCAGATTTTAGTACTGTGTTGAATGGTTAGGCGATTCACTTGTAGGGAAGCATTTGTTCGCATTCTGTATACTCAATTCTTTAACAACAAATCTCGCGTCTTGCGTTTGACAGAACTTCCAGTGAAATCACGTTTAAAAGCCAACGTCAGTAAAAAGGCTTTGTAGAATCACTCTGTGAATTTCTTCGAAAACACTTCTTAAGAAGGAAAGCATACGTCTTTCATCTGAGTGAAAACTGCATTCTATTCAGTTTTTAGTACTGTGTTGAATGGTTAGGCGATTCACTTGTAGGCAAGCGTTTGTTCGCATTCTTTATACTCAAGTCTTTAACAGCAAATCTCGCGTCTTGCGTTTGACAGAAATTCCAGTGAAATCACCTTTAAAAGCCAACGTCAGTAAAAAGGCTTTGTAGAATCACTCTGTGAATGTCTTTGAAAACACTTCTTAAGACGGAAAGCATACGTCTTTCATCTGAGTGAAAACTGCATTCTATTCAGTTTTTAGTACTGTGTTGAATGGTTAGGCGATTCACTTGTAGGGAAGCGTTTGTTTGCATTCTGTATACTCAATTCTTTAACATCAAATCCCGCGTCTTGCATTTGACAGAAATTCCAGTGAAATCACGTTTAAAAGCCAATGTCAGTAAAAAGGCTTTGTAGAATCACTCTGTGCATGTCTTTGAAAACACTTCTTAAGAAGGAAAGCATACGTCTTTCATCTGAGTGAAAACTGCATTCTATTCAGATTTTAGTACTGTGTTGAATGGTTAGGCGATTCACTTGTAGGGAAGCATTTGTTCGCATTCTGTATACTCAATTCTTTAACAGCAAATCTCGCGTCTTGCGTTTGACAGAAATTCCAGTGAAATCACGTTTAAAAGCCAACGTCAGTAAAAAGGCTTTGTAGAATCACTCTGTGAATGTCTTTGAAAACACTTCTTAAGAAGGAAAGCATACGTCTTTCATCTGAGTGAAAACTGCATTCTATTCAGTTTTTAGTACTGTGTTGAATGGTTAGGCGATTCACTTGTAGGGAAGCGTTTGTTTGCATTCTGTATACTCAATTCTTTAACATCAAATCCCGCGTCTTGCATTTGACAGAAATTCCAGTGAAATCACGTTTAAAAGCCAACGTCAGTAAAAAGGCTTTGTAGAATCACTCTGTGCATGTCTTTGAAAACACTTCTTAAGAAGGAAAGCATACGTCTTTCATCTGAGTGAAAACTGCATTCTATTCAGATTTTAGTACTGTGTTGAATGGTTAGGCGATTCACTTGTAGGGAAGCATTTGTTCGCATTCTGTATACTCAATTCTTTAACAGCAAATCTCGCGTCTTGCGTTTGACAGAAATTCCAGTGAAATCACGTTTAAAAGCCAAAGTCAGTAAAAAGCCTTTGTAGAATCACTCTGTGAATGTCTTTGAATACACTTCTTAAGAAGGAAAGCATACGTCTTTCATCTGAGTGAAAACTGCATTCTATTCAGATTTTAGTACTGTGTTGTATGGTAGGCGATTCACTTGTAGGGAAGCGTTTGTTCGCATTCTTTATACTCAAGTCTTTAACAGCAAATCTCGCGTCTTGCGTTTGACAGAAATTCCAGTGAAATCACCTTTAAAAGCCAACTTCAGTAAAAAGGCTTTGTAGAATCGCTCTGTGAATTTCTTTGAAAACACTTCTTAAGAAGGAAAGCATACGTCTTTCATCTGAGTGAAAACTGCATTCTATTCAGTTTTTAGTACTGTGTTGAATGGTTAGGCGATTCACTTGTAGGGAAGCGTTTGTTTGCATTCTGTATACTCAATTCTTTAACATCAAATCGCGCATCTTGCATTTGACAGAAATTCCAGTGAAATCACGTTTAAAAGCAAACGTCAGTAAAAAGGCTTTGTAGAATCACTCTGTGAATGTCTTTGAAAACACTTCTTAAGAAGGAAAGCATACGTCTTTCATCTGAGTGAAAACTGCATTCTATTCAGTTTTTAGTACTGTGTTGAATAGTTAGGCGATTCACTTGTAGGGAAGCGTTTGTTCGCATTCTGTATACTCAATTCTTTAACAGCAAATCTCGCGTCTTGCGTTTGACAGAAATTCCAGTGAAATCACGTTTAAAAGCCAAAGTCAGTAAAAAGCCTTTGTAGAATCACTCTGTGAATGTCTTTGAAAACACTTCTTAAGAAGGAAAGCATACGTCTTTCATCTGAGTGAAAACTGCATTCTATTCAGATTTTAGTACTGTGTTGTATGGTAGGCGATTCACTTGTAGGGAAGCGTATGTTTGCATTCTGTATACTCAATTCTTTAACATCAAATCGCGCATCTTGCATTTGACAGAAATTCCAGTGAAATCACGTTTAAAAGCCAACGTCAGTAAAAAGCCTTTGTAGAATCACTCTGTGAATGTCTTTGAAAACACTTCTTAAGAAGGAAAGCATAAGTCTTTCATCTGAGTGAAAACTGCATTCTATTCAGATTTTAGTACTGTGTTGAATGGTTAGGCGATTCACTTGTAGGGAAGCATTTGTTCGCATTCTGTATACTCAATTCTTTAACAACAAATCTCGCGTCTTGCGTTTGACAGAACTTCCAGTGAAATCACGTTTAAAAGCCAACGTCAGTAAAAAGGCTTTGTAGAATCACTCTGTGAATTTCTTCGAAAACACTTCTTAAGAAGGAAAGCATACGTCTTTCATCTGAGTGAAAACTGCATTCTATTCAGTTTTTAGTACTGTGTTGAATGGTTAGGCGATTCACTTGTAGGCAAGCGTTTGTTCGCATTCTTTATACTCAAGTCTTTAACAGCAAATCTCGCGTCTTGCGTTTGACAGAAATTCCAGTGAAATCACCTTTAAAAGCCAACGTCAGTAAAAAGGCTTTGTAGAATCACTCTGTGAATGTCTTTGAAAACACTTCTTAAGACGGAAAGCATACGTCTTTCATCTGAGTGAAAACTGCATTCTATTCAGTTTTTAGTACTGTGTTGAATGGTTAGGCGATTCACTTGTAGGGAAGCGTTTGTTTGCATTCTGTATACTCAATTCTTTAACATCAAATCCCGCGTCTTGCATTTGACAGAAATTCCAGTGAAATCACGTTTAAAAGCCAATGTCAGTAAAAAGGCTTTGTAGAATCACTCTGTGCATGTCTTTGAAAACACTTCTTAAGAAGGAAAGCATACGTCTTTCATCTGAGTGAAAACTGCATTCTATTCAGATTTTAGTACTGTGTTGAATGGTTAGGCGATTCACTTGTAGGGAAGCATTTGTTCGCATTCTGTATACTCAATTCTTTAACAGCAAATCTCGCGTCTTGCGTTTGACAGAAATTCCAGTGAAATCACGTTTAAAAGCCAACGTCAGTAAAAAGGCTTTGTAGAATCACTCTGTGAATGTCTTTGAAAACACTTCTTAAGAAGGAAAGCATACGTCTTTCATCTGAGTGAAAACTGCATTCTATTCAGTTTTTAGTACTGTGTTGAATGGTTAGGCGATTCACTTGTAGGGAAGCGTTTGTTTGCATTCTGTATACTCAATTCTTTAACATCAAATCCCGCGTCTTGCATTTGACAGAAATTCCAGTGAAATCACGTTTAAAAGCCAACGTCAGTAAAAAGGCTTTGTAGAATCACTCTGTGCATGTCTTTGAAAACACTTCTTAAGAAGGAAAGCATACGTCTTTCATCTGAGTGAAAACTGCATTCTATTCAGATTTTAGTACTGTGTTGAATGGTTAGGCGATTCACTTGTAGGGAAGCATTTGTTCGCATTCTGTATACTCAATTCTTTAACAGCAAATCTCGCGTCTTGCGTTTGACAGAAATTCCAGTGAAATCACGTTTAAAAGCCAAAGTCAGTAAAAAGCCTTTGTAGAATCACTCTGTGAATGTCTTTGAATACACTTCTTAAGAAGGAAAGCATACGTCTTTCATCTGAGTGAAAACTGCATTCTATTCAGATTTTAGTACTGTGTTGTATGGTAGGCGATTCACTTGTAGGGAAGCGTTTGTTCGCATTCTTTATACTCAAGTCTTTAACAGCAAATCTCGCGTCTTGCGTTTGACAGAAATTCCAGTGAAATCACCTTTAAAAGCCAACTTCAGTAAAAAGGCTTTGTAGAATCGCTCTGTGAATTTCTTTGAAAACACTTCTTAAGAAGGAAAGCATACGTCTTTCATCTGAGTGAAAACTGCATTCTATTCAGTTTTTAGTACTGTGTTGAATGGTTAGGCGATTCACTTGTAGGGAAGCGTTTGTTTGCATTCTGTATACTCAATTCTTTAACATCAAATCGCGCATCTTGCATTTGACAGAAATTCCAGTGAAATCACGTTTAAAAGCAAACGTCAGTAAAAAGGCTTTGTAGAATCACTCTGTGAATGTCTTTGAAAACACTTCTTAAGAAGGAAAGCATACGTCTTTCATCTGAGTGAAAACTGCATTCTATTCAGTTTTTAGTACTGTGTTGAATAGTTAGGCGATTCACTTGTAGGGAAGCGTTTGTTCGCATTCTGTATACTCAATTCTTTAACAGCAAATCTCGCGTCTTGCGTTTGACAGAAATTCCAGTGAAATCACGTTTAAAAGCCAAAGTCAGTAAAAAGCCTTTGTAGAATCACTCTGTGAATGTCTTTGAAAACACTTCTTAAGAAGGAAAGCATACGTCTTTCATCTGAGTGAAAACTGCATTCTATTCAGTTTTTAGTACTGTGTTGAATGGTTAGGCGATTCACTTGTAGGGAAGCGTTTGTTTGCATTCTGTATACTCAATTCTTTAACATCAAATCCCGCGTCTTGCATTTGACAGAAATTCCAGTGAAATCACGTTTAAAAGCCAATGTCAGTAAAAAGGCTTTGTAGAATCACTCTGTGCATGTCTTTGAAAACACTTCTTAAGAAGGAAAGCATACGTCTTTCATCTGAGTGAAAACTGCATTCTATTCAGATTTTAGTACTGTGTTGAATGGTTAGGCGATTCACTTGTAGGGAAGCATTTGTTCGCATTCTGTATACTCAATTCTTTAACAGCAAATCTCGCGTCTTGCGTTTGACAGAAATTCCAGTGAAATCACGTTTAAAAGCCAACGTCAGTAAAAAGGCTTTGTAGAATCACTCTGTGAATGTCTTTGAAAACACTTCTTAAGAAGGAAAGCATACGTCTTTCATCTGAGTGAAAACTGCATTCTATTCAGTTTTTAGTACTGTGTTGAATGGTTAGGCGATTCACTTGTAGGGAAGCGTTTGTTTGCATTCTGTATACTCAATTCTTTAACATCAAATCCCGCGTCTTGCATTTGACAGAAATTCCAGTGAAATCACGTTTAAAAGCCAACGTCAGTAAAAAGGCTTTGTAGAATCACTCTGTGCATGTCTTTGAAAACACTTCTTAAGAAGGAAAGCATACGTCTTTCATCTGAGTGAAAACTGCATTCTATTCAGATTTTAGTACTGTGTTGAATGGTTAGGCGATTCACTTGTAGGGAAGCATTTGTTCGCATTCTGTATACTCAATTCTTTAACAGCAAATCTCGCGTCTTGCGTTTGACAGAAATTCCAGTGAAATCACGTTTAAAAGCCAAAGTCAGTAAAAAGCCTTTGTAGAATCACTCTGTGAATGTCTTTGAATACACTTCTTAAGAAGGAAAGCATACGTCTTTCATCTGAGTGAAAACTGCATTCTATTCAGATTTTAGTACTGTGTTGTATGGTAGGCGATTCACTTGTAGGGAAGCGTTTGTTCGCATTCTTTATACTCAAGTCTTTAACAGCAAATCTCGCGTCTTGCGTTTGACAGAAATTCCAGTGAAATCACCTTTAAAAGCCAACTTCAGTAAAAAGGCTTTGTAGAATCGCTCTGTGAATTTCTTTGAAAACACTTCTTAAGAAGGAAAGCATACGTCTTTCATCTGAGTGAAAACTGCATTCTATTCAGTTTTTAGTACTGTGTTGAATGGTTAGGCGATTCACTTGTAGGGAAGCGTTTGTTTGCATTCTGTATACTCAATTCTTTAACATCAAATCGCGCATCTTGCATTTGACAGAAATTCCAGTGAAATCACGTTTAAAAGCAAACGTCAGTAAAAAGGCTTTGTAGAATCACTCTGTGAATGTCTTTGAAAACACTTCTTAAGAAGGAAAGCATACGTCTTTCATCTGAGTGAAAACTGCATTCTATTCAGTTTTTAGTACTGTGTTGAATAGTTAGGCGATTCACTTGTAGGGAAGCGTTTGTTCGCATTCTGTATACTCAATTCTTTAACAGCAAATCTCGCGTCTTGCGTTTGACAGAAATTCCAGTGAAATCACGTTTAAAAGCCAAAGTCAGTAAAAAGCCTTTGTAGAATCACTCTGTGAATGTCTTTGAAAACACTTCTTAAGAAGGAAAGCATACGTCTTTCATCTGAGTGAAAACTGCATTCTATTCAGATTTTAGTACTGTGTTGTATGGTAGGCGATTCACTTGTAGGGAAGCGTATGTTTGCATTCTGTATACTCAATTCTTTAACATCAAATCGCGCATCTTGCATTTGACAGAAATTCCAGTGAAATCACGTTTAAAAGCCAACGTCAGTAAAAAGCCTTTGTAGAATCACTCTGTGAATGTCTTTGAAAACACTTCTTAAGAAGGAAAGCATAAGTCTTTCATCTGAGTGAAAACTGCATTCTATTCAGATTTTAGTACTGTGTTGAATGGTTAGGCGATTCACTTGTAGGGAAGCATTTGTTCGCATTCTGTATACTCAATTCTTTAACAACAAATCTCGCGTCTTGCGTTTGACAGAACTTCCAGTGAAATCACGTTTAAAAGCCAACGTCAGTAAAAAGGCTTTGTAGAATCACTCTGTGAATTTCTTCGAAAACACTTCTTAAGAAGGAAAGCATACGTCTTTCATCTGAGTGAAAACTGCATTCTATTCAGTTTTTAGTACTGTGTTGAATGGTTAGGCGATTCACTTGTAGGCAAGCGTTTGTTCGCATTCTTTATACTCAAGTCTTTAACAGCAAATCTCGCGTCTTGCGTTTGACAGAAATTCCAGTGAAATCACCTTTAAAAGCCAACGTCAGTAAAAAGGCTTTGTAGAATCACTCTGTGAATGTCTTTGAAAACACTTCTTAAGACGGAAAGCATACGTCTTTCATCTGAGTGAAAACTGCATTCTATTCAGTTTTTAGTACTGTGTTGAATGGTTAGGCGATTCACTTGTAGGGAAGCGTTTGTTTGCATTCTGTATACTCAATTCTTTAACATCAAATCCCGCGTCTTGCATTTGACAGAAATTCCAGTGAAATCACGTTTAAAAGCCAATGTCAGTAAAAAGGCTTTGTAGAATCACTCTGTGCATGTCTTTGAAAACACTTCTTAAGAAGGAAAGCATACGTCTTTCATCTGAGTGAAAACTGCATTCTATTCAGATTTTAGTACTGTGTTGAATGGTTAGGCGATTCACTTGTAGGGAAGCATTTGTTCGCATTCTGTATACTCAATTCTTTAACAGCAAATCTCGCGTCTTGCGTTTGACAGAAATTCCAGTGAAATCACGTTTAAAAGCCAACGTCAGTAAAAAGGCTTTGTAGAATCACTCTGTGAATGTCTTTGAAAACACTTCTTAAGAAGGAAAGCATACGTCTTTCATCTGAGTGAAAACTGCATTCTATTCAGTTTTTAGTACTGTGTTGAATGGTTAGGCGATTCACTTGTAGGGATGCGTTTGTTTGCATTCTGTATACTCAATTCTTTAACATCAAATCCCGCGTCTTGCATTTGACAGAAATTCCAGTGAAATCACGTTTAAAAGCCAACGTCAGTAAAAAGGCTTTGTAGAATCACTCTGTGCATGTCTTTGAAAACACTTCTTAAGAAGGAAAGCATACGTCTTTCATCTGAGTGAAAACTGCATTCTATTCAGATTTTAGTACTGTGTTGAATGGTTAGGCGATTCACTTGTAGGGAAGCATTTGTTCGCATTCTGTATACTCAATTCTTTAACAGCAAATCTCGCGTCTTGCGTTTGACAGAAATTCCAGTGAAATCACGTTTAAAAGCCAAAGTCAGTAAAAAGCCTTTGTAGAATCACTCTGTGAATGTCTTTGAATACACTTCTTAAGAAGGAAAGCATACGTCTTTCATCTGAGTGAAAACTGCATTCTATTCAGATTTTAGTACTGTGTTGTATGGTAGGCGATTCACTTGTAGGGAAGCGTTTGTTCGCATTCTTTATACTCAAGTCTTTAACAGCAAATCTCGCGTCTTGCGTTTGACAGAAATTCCAGTGAAATCACCTTTAAAAGCCAACTTCAGTAAAAAGGCTTTGTAGAATCGCTCTGTGAATTTCTTTGAAAACACTTCTTAAGAAGGAAAGCATACGTCTTTCATCTGAGTGAAAACTGCATTCTATTCAGTTTTTAGTACTGTGTTGAATGGTTAGGCGATTCACTTGTAGGGAAGCGTTTGTTTGCATTCTGTATACTCAATTCTTTAACATCAAATCGCGCATCTTGCATTTGACAGAAATTCCAGTGAAATCACGTTTAAAAGCAAACGTCAGTAAAAAGGCTTTGTAGAATCACTCTGTGAATGTCTTTGAAAACACTTCTTAAGAAGGAAAGCATACGTCTTTCATCTGAGTGAAAACTGCATTCTATTCAGTTTTTAGTACTGTGTTGAATAGTTAGGCGATTCACTTGTAGGGAAGCGTTTGTTCGCATTCTGTATACTCAATTCTTTAACAGCAAATCTCGCGTCTTGCGTTTGACAGAAATTCCAGTGAAATCACGTTTAAAAGCCAAAGTCAGTAAAAAGCCTTTGTAGAATCACTCTGTGAATGTCTTTGAAAACACTTCTTAAGAAGGAAAGCATACGTCTTTCATCTGAGTGAAAACTGCATTCTATTCAGTTTTTAGTACTGTGTTGAATGGTTAGGCGATTCACTTGTAGGGAAGCGTTTGTTTGCATTCTGTATACTCAATTCTTTAACATCAAATCCCGCGTCTTGCATTTGACAGAAATTCCAGTGAAATCATGTTTAAAAGCCAATGTCAGTAAAAAGGCTTTGTAGAATCACTCTGTGCATGTCTTTGAAAACACTTCTTAAGAAGGAAAGCATACGTCTTTCATCTGAGTGAAAACTGCATTCTATTCAGATTTTAGTACTGTGTTGAATGGTTAGGCGATTCACTTGTAGGGAAGCATTTGTTCGCATTCTGTATACTCAATTCTTTAACAGCAAATCTCGCGTCTTGCGTTTGACAGAAATTCCAGTGAAATCACGTTTAAAAGCCAACGTCAGTAAAAAGGCTTTGTAGAATCACTCTGTGAATGTCTTTGAAAACACTTCTTAAGAAGGAAAGCATACGTCTTTCATCTGAGTGAAAACTGCATTCTATTCAGTTTTTAGTACTGTGTTGAATGGTTAGGCGATTCACTTGTAGGGAAGCGTTTGTTTGCATTCTGTATACTCAATTCTTTAACATCAAATCCCGCGTCTTGCATTTGACAGAAATTCCAGTGAAATCACGTTTAAAAGCCAACGTCAGTAAAAAGGCTTTGTAGAATCACTCTGTGCATGTCTTTGAAAACACTTCTTAAGAAGGAAAGCATACGTCTTTCATCTGAGTGAAAACTGCATTCTATTCAGATTTTAGTACTGTGTTGAATGGTTAGGCGATTCACTTGTAGGGAAGCATTTGTTCGCATTCTGTATACTCAATTCTTTAACAGCAAATCTCGCGTCTTGCGTTTGACAGAAATTCCAGTGAAATCACGTTTAAAAGCCAAAGTCAGTAAAAAGCCTTTGTAGAATCACTCTGTGAATGTCTTTGAATACACTTCTTAAGAAGGAAAGCATACGTCTTTCATCTGAGTGAAAACTGCATTCTATTCAGATTTTAGTACTGTGTTGTATGGTAGGCGATTCACTTGTAGGGAAGCGTTTGTTCGCATTCTTTATACTCAAGTCTTTAACAGCAAATCTCGCGTCTTGCGTTTGACAGAAATTCCAGTGAAATCACCTTTAAAAGCCAACTTCAGTAAAAAGGCTTTGTAGAATCGCTCTGTGAATTTCTTTGAAAACACTTCTTAAGAAGGAAAGCATACGTCTTTCATCTGAGTGAAAACTGCATTCTATTCAGTTTTTAGTACTGTGTTGAATGGTTAGGCGATTCACTTGTAGGGAAGCGTTTGTTTTCATTCTGTATACTCAATTCTTTAACATCAAATCGCGCATCTTGCATTTGACAGAAATTCCAGTGAAATCACGTTTAAAAGCAAACGTCAGTAAAAAGGCTTTGTAGAATCACTCTGTGAATGTCTTTGAAAACACTTCTTAAGAAGGAAAGCATACGTCTTTCATCTGAGTGAAAACTGCATTCTATTCAGTTTTTAGTACTGTGTTGAATAGTTAGGCGATTCACTTGTAGGGAAGCGTTTGTTCGCATTCTGTATACTCAATTCTTTAACAGCAAATCTCGCGTCTTGCGTTTGACAGAAATTCCAGTGAAATCACGTTTAAAAGCCAAAGTCAGTAAAAAGCCTTTGTAGAATCACTCTGTGAATGTCTTTGAAAACACTTCTTAAGAAGGAAAGCATACGTCTTTCATCTGAGTGAAAACTGCATTCTATTCAGATTTTAGTACTGTGTTGTATGGTAGGCGATTCACTTGTAGGGAAGCGTATGTTTGCATTCTGTATACTCAATTCTTTAACATCAAATCGCGCATCTTGCATTTGACAGAAATTCCAGTGAAATCACGTTTAAAAGCCAACGTCAGTAAAAAGCCTTTGTAGAATCACTCTGTGAATGTCTTTGAAAACACTTCTTAAGAAGGAAAGCATAAGTCTTTCATCTGAGTGAAAACTGCATTCTATTCAGATTTTAGTACTGTGTTGAATGGTTAGGCGATTCACTTGTAGGGAAGCATTTGTTCGCATTCTGTATACTCAATTCTTTAACAACAAATCTCGCGTCTTGCGTTTGACAGAACTTCCAGTGAAATCACGTTTAAAAGCCAACGTCAGTAAAAAGGCTTTGTAGAATCACTCTGTGAATTTCTTCGAAAACACTTCTTAAGAAGGAAAGCATACGTCTTTCATCTGAGTGAAAACTGCATTCTATTCAGTTTTTAGTACTGTGTTGAATGGTTAGGCGATTCACTTGTAGGCAAGCGTTTGTTCGCATTCTTTATACTCAAGTCTTTAACAGCAAATCTCGCGTCTTGCGTTTGACAGAAATTCCAGTGAAATCACCTTTAAAAGCCAACGTCAGTAAAAAGGCTTTGTAGAATCACTCTGTGAATGTCTTTGAAAACACTTCTTAAGACGGAAAGCATACGTCTTTCATCTGAGTGAAAACTGCATTCTATTCAGTTTTTAGTACTGTGTTGAATGGTTAGGCGATTCACTTGTAGGGAAGCGTTTGTTTGCATTCTGTATACTCAATTCTTTAACATCAAATCCCGCGTCTTGCATTTGACAGAAATTCCAGTGAAATCACGTTTAAAAGCCAATGTCAGTAAAAAGGCTTTGTAGAATCACTCTGTGCATGTCTTTGAAAACACTTCTTAAGAAGGAAAGCATACGTCTTTCATCTGAGTGAAAACTGCATTCTATTCAGATTTTAGTACTGTGTTGAATGGTTAGGCGATTCACTTGTAGGGAAGCATTTGTTCGCATTCTGTATACTCAATTCTTTAACAGCAAATCTCGCGTCTTGCGTTTGACAGAAATTCCAGTGAAATCACGTTTAAAAGCCAACGTCAGTAAAAAGGCTTTGTAGAATCACTCTGTGAATGTCTTTGAAAACACTTCTTAAGAAGGAAAGCATACGTCTTTCATCTGAGTGAAAACTGCATTCTATTCAGTTTTTAGTACTGTGTTGAATGGTTAGGCGATTCACTTGTAGGGAAGCGTTTGTTTGCATTCTGTATACTCAATTCTTTAACATCAAATCCCGCGTCTTGCATTTGACAGAAATTCCAGTGAAATCACGTTTAAAAGCCAACGTCAGTAAAAAGGCTTTGTAGAATCACTCTGTGCATGTCTTTGAAAACACTTCTTAAGAAGGAAAGCATACGTCTTTCATCTGAGTGAAAACTGCATTCTATTCAGATTTTAGTACTGTGTTGAATGGTTAGGCGATTCACTTGTAGGGAAGCATTTGTTCGCATTCTGTATACTCAATTCTTTAACAGCAAATCTCGCGTCTTGCGTTTGACAGAAATTCCAGTGAAATCACGTTTAAAAGCCAAAGTCAGTAAAAAGCCTTTGTAGAATCACTCTGTGAATGTCTTTGAATACACTTCTTAAGAAGGAAAGCATACGTCTTTCATCTGAGTGAAAACTGCATTCTATTCAGATTTTAGTACTGTGTTGTATGGTAGGCGATTCACTTGTAGGGAAGCGTTTGTTCGCATTCTTTATACTCAAGTCTTTAACAGCAAATCTCGCGTCTTGCGTTTGACAGAAATTCCAGTGAAATCACCTTTAAAAGCCAACTTCAGTAAAAAGGCTTTGTAGAATCGCTCTGTGAATTTCTTTGAAAACACTTCTTAAGAAGGAAAGCATACGTCTTTCATCTGAGTGAAAACTGCATTCTATTCAGTTTTTAGTACTGTGTTGAATGGTTAGGCGATTCACTTGTAGGGAAGCGTTTGTTTGCATTCTGTATACTCAATTCTTTAACATCAAATCGCGCATCTTGCATTTGACAGAAATTCCAGTGAAATCACGTTTAAAAGCAAACGTCAGTAAAAAGGCTTTGTAGAATCACTCTGTGAATGTCTTTGAAAACACTTCTTAAGAAGGAAAGCATACGTCTTTCATCTGAGTGAAAACTGCATTCTATTCAGTTTTTAGTACTGTGTTGAATAGTTAGGCGATTCACTTGTAGGGAAGCGTTTGTTCGCATTCTGTATACTCAATTCTTTAACAGCAAATCTCGCGTCTTGCGTTTGACAGAAATTCCAGTGAAATCACGTTTAAAAGCCAAAGTCAGTAAAAAGCCTTTGTAGAATCACTCTGTGAATGTCTTTGAAAACACTTCTTAAGAAGGAAAGCATACGTCTTTCACCTGAGTGAAAACTGCATTCTATTCAGTTTTTAGTACTGTGTTGAATGGTTAGGCGATTCACTTGTAGGGAAGCGTTTGTTTGCATTCTGTATACTCAATTCTTTAACATCAAATCGCGCATCTTGCATTTGACAGAAATTCCAGTGAAATCACGTTTAAAAGCAAACGTCAGTAAAAAGGCTTTGTAGAATCACTCTGTGAATGTCTTTGAAAACACTTCTTAAGAAGGAAAGCATACGTCTTTCATCTGAGTGAAAACTGCATTCTATTCAGTTTTTAGTACTGTGTTGAATAGTTAGGCGATTCACTTGTAGGGAAGCCTTTGTTCGCATTCTGTATACTCAATTCTTTAACAGCAAATCTCGCGTCTTGCGTTTGACAGAAATTCCAGTGAAATCACGTTTAAAAGCCAAAGTCAGTAAAAAGCCTTTGTAGAATCACTCTGTGAATGTCTTTGAAAACACTTCTTAAGAAGGAAAGCATACGTCTTTCATCTGAGTGAAAACTGCATTCTATTCAGATTTTAGTACTGTGTTGAATGGTTAGGCGATTCACTTGTAGGGAAGCATTTGTTCGCATTCTGTATACTCAATTCTTTAACAGCAAATCTCGCGTCTTGCGTTTGACAGAAATTCCAGTGAAATCACGTTTAAAAGCCAAAGTCAGTAAAAAGGCTTTGTAGAATCGCTCTGTGAATTTCTTTGAAAAAACTTCTTAAGAAGGAAAGCATACGTCTTTCATCTGAGTGAAAACTGCATTCTATTCAGTTTTTAGTACTGTGTTGAATGGTTAGGCGATTCACTTGTAGGGAAGCGTTTGTTTGCATTCTGTATACTCAATTCTTTAACATCAAATCGCGCATCTTGCATTTGACAGAAATTCCAGTGAAATCACGTTTAAAAGCCAACGTCAGTAAAAAGCCTTTGTAGAATCACTCTGTGAATGTCTTTGAAAACACTTCTTAAGAAGGAAAGCATACGTCTTTCATCTGAGTGAAAACTGCATTCTATTCAGATTTTAGTACTGTGTTGTATGGTAGGCGATTCACTTGTAGGGAAGCGTATGTTTGCATTCTGTATACTCAATTCTTTAACATCAAATCGCGCATCTTGCATTTGACAGAAATTCCAGTGAAATCACGTTTAAAAGCCAACGTCAGTAAAAAGCCTTTGTAGAATCACTCTGTGAATGTCTTTGAAAACACTTCTTAAGAAGGAAAGCATAAGTCTTTCATCTGAGTGAAAACTGCATTCTATTCAGATTTTAGTACTGTGTTGAATGGTTAGGCGATTCACTTGTAGGGAAGCATTTGTTCGCATTCTGTATACTCAATTCTTTAACAACAAATCTCGCGTCTTGCGTTTGACAGAACTTCCAGTGAAATCACGTTTAAAAGCCAACGTCAGTAAAAAGGCTTTGTAGAATCACTCTGTGAATTTCTTCGAAAACACTTCTTAAGAAGGAAAGCATACGTCTTTCATCTGAGTGAAAACTGCATTCTATTCAGTTTTTAGTACTGTGTTGAATGGTTAGGCGATTCACTTGTAGGCAAGCGTTTGTTCGCATTCTTTATACTCAAGTCTTTAACAGCAAATCTCGCGTCTTGCGTTTGACAGAAATTCCAGTGAAATCACCTTTAAAAGCCAACGTCAGTAAAAAGGCTTTGTAGAATCACTCTGTGAATGTCTTTGAAAACACTTCTTAAGACGGAAAGCATACGTCTTTCATCTGAGTGAAAACTGCATTCTATTCAGTTTTTAGTACTGTGTTGAATGGTTAGGCGATTCACTTGTAGGGAAGCGTTTGTTTGCATTCTGTATACTCAATTCTTTAACATCAAATCCCGCGTCTTGCATTTGACAGAAATTCCAGTGAAATCACGTTTAAAAGCCAATGTCAGTAAAAAGGCTTTGTAGAATCACTCTGTGCATGTCTTTGAAAACACTTCTTAAGAAGGAAAGCATAGGTCTTTCATCTGAGTGAAAACTGCATTCTATTCAGATTTTAGTACTGTGTTGAATGGTTAGGCGATTCACTTGTAGGGAAGCATTTGTTCGCATTCTGTATACTCAATTCTTTAACAGCAAATCTCGCGTCTTGCGTTTGACAGAAATTCCAGTGAAATCACGTTTAAAAGCCAACGTCAGTAAAAAGGCTTTGTAGAATCACTCTGTGAATGTCTTTGAAAACACTTCTTAAGAAGGAAAGCATACGTCTTTCATCTGAGTGAAAACTGCATTCTATTCAGTTTTTAGTACTGTGTTGAATGGTTAGGCGATTCACTTGTAGGGAAGCGTTTGTTTGCATTCTGTATACTCAATTCTTTAACATCAAATCCCGCGTCTTGCATTTGACAGAAATTCCAGTGAAATCACGTTTAAAAGCCAACGTCAGTAAAAAGGCTTTGTAGAATCACTCTGTGCATGTCTTTGAAAACACTTCTTAAGAAGGAAAGCATACGTCTTTCATCTGAGTGAAAACTGCATTCTATTCAGATTTTAGTACTGTGTTGAATGGTTAGGCGATTCACTTGTAGGGAAGCATTTGTTCGCATTCTGTATACTCAATTCTTTAACAGCAAATCTCGCGTCTTGCGTTTGACAGAAATTCCAGTGAAATCACGTTTAAAAGCCAAAGTCAGTAAAAAGCCTTTGTAGAATCACTCTGTGAATGTCTTTGAATACACTTCTTAAGAAGGAAAGCATACGTCTTTCATCTGAGTGAAAACTGCATTCTATTCAGATTTTAGTACTGTGTTGTATGGTAGGCGATTCACTTGTAGGGAAGCGTTTGTTCGCATTCTTTATACTCAAGTCTTTAACAGCAAATCTCGCGTCTTGCGTTTGACAGAAATTCCAGTGAAATCACCTTTAAAAGCCAACTTCAGTAAAAAGGCTTTGTAGAATCGCTCTGTGAATTTCTTTGAAAACACTTCTTAAGAAGGAAAGCATACGTCTTTCATCTGAGTGAAAACTGCATTCTATTCAGTTTTTAGTACTGTGTTGAATGGTTAGGCGATTCACTTGTAGGGAAGCGTTTGTTTGCATTCTGTATACTCAATTCTTTAACATCAAATCGCGCATCTTGCATTTGACAGAAATTCCAGTGAAATCACGTTTAAAAGCAAACGTCAGTAAAAAGGCTTTGTAGAATCACTCTGTGAATGTCTTTGAAAACACTTCTTAAGAAGGAAAGCATACGTCTTTCATCTGAGTGAAAACTGCATTCTATTCAGTTTTTAGTACTGTGTTGAATAGTTAGGCGATTCACTTGTAGGGAAGCGTTTGTTCGCATTCTGTATACTCAATTCTTTAACAGCAAATCTCGCGTCTTGCGTTTGACAGAAATTCCAGTGAAATCACGTTTAAAAGCCAAAGTCAGTAAAAAGCCTTTGTAGAATCACTCTGTGAATGTCTTTGAAAACACTTCTTAAGAAGGAAAGCATACGTCTTTCATCTGAGTGAAAACTGCATTCTATTCAGTTTTTAGTACTGTGTTGAATGGTTAGGCGATTCACTTGTAGGGAAGCGTTTGTTTGCATTCTGTATACTCAATTCTTTAACATCAAATCGCGCATCTTGCATTTGACAGAAATTCCAGTGAAATCACGTTTAAAAGCAAACGTCAGTAAAAAGGCTTTGTAGAATCACTCTGTGAATGTCTTTGAAAACACTTCTTAAGAAGGAAAGCATACGTCTTTCATCTGAGTGAAAACTGCATTCTATTCAGTTTTTAGTACTGTGTTGAATAGTTAGGCGATTCACTTGTAGGGAAGCCTTTGTTCGCATTCTGTATACTCAATTCTTTAACAGCAAATCTCGCGTCTTGCGTTTGACAGAAATTCCAGTGAAATCACGTTTAAAAGCCAAAGTCAGTAAAAAGCCTTTGTAGAATCACTCTGTGAATGTCTTTGAAAACACTTCTTAAGAAGGAAAGCATACGTCTTTCATCTGAGTGAAAACTGCATTCTATTCAGATTTTAGTACTGTGTTGTATGGTAGGCGATTCACTTGTAGGGAAGCGTTTGTTTGCATTCTGTATACTCAATTCTTTAACATCAAATCCCGCGTCTTGCATTTGACAGAAATTCCAGTGAAATCACGTTTAAAAGCCAATGTCAGTAAAAAGGCTTTGTAGAATCACTCTGTGCATGTCTTTGAAAACACTTCTTAAGAAGGAAAGCATACGTCTTTCATCTGAGTGAAAACTGCATTCTATTCAGATTTTAGTACTGTGTTGAATGGTTAGGCGATTCACTTGTAGGGAAGCATTTGTTCGCATTCTGTATACTCAATTCTTTAACAGCAAATCTCGCGTCTTGCGTTTGACAGAAATTCCAGTGAAATCACGTTTAAAAGCCAACGTCAGTAAAAAGGCTTTGTAGAATCACTCTGTGAATGTCTTTGAAAACACTTCTTAAGAAGGAAAGCATACATCTTTCATCTGAGTGAAAACTGCATTCTATTCAGTTTTTAGTACTGTGTTGAATGGTTAGGCGATTCACTTGTAGGGAAGCGTTTGTTTGCATTCTGTATACTCAATTCTTTAACATCAAATCCCGCGTCTTGCATTTGACAGAAATTCCAGTGAAATCACGTTTAAAAGCCAACGTCAGTAAAAAGGCTTTGTAGAATCACTCTGTGCATGTCTTTGAAAACACTTCTTAAGAAGGAAAGCATACGTCTTTCATCTGAGTGAAAACTGCATTCTATTCAGATTTTAGTACTGTGTTGAATGGTTAGGCGATTCACTTGTAGGGAAGCATTTGTTCGCATTCTGTATACTCAATTCTTTAACAGCAAATCTCGCGTCTTGCGTTTGACAGAAATTCCAGTGAAATCACGTTTAAAAGCCAAAGTCAGTAAAAAGCCTTTGTAGAATCACTCTGTGAATGTCTTTGAATACACTTCTTAAGAAGGAAAGCATACGTCTTTCATCTGAGTGAAAACTGCATTCTATTCAGATTTTAGTACTGTGTTGTATGGTAGGCGATTCACTTGTAGGGAAGCGTTTGTTCGCATTCTTTATACTCAAGTCTTTAACAGCAAATCTCGCGTCTTGCGTTTGACAGAAATTCCAGTGAAATCACCTTTAAAAGCCAACTTCAGTAAAAAGGCTTTGTAGAATCGCTCTGTGAATTTCTTTGAAAACACTTCTTAAGAAGGAAAGCATACGTCTTTCATCTGAGTGAAAACTGCATTCTATTCAGTTTTTAGTACTGTGTTGAATGGTTAGGCGATTCACTTGTAGGGAAGCGTTTGTTTGCATTCTGTATACTCAATTCTTTAACATCAAATCGCGCATCTTGCATTTGACAGAAATTCCAGTGAAATCACGTTTAAAAGGCAACGTCAGTAAAAAGCCTTTGTAGAATCACTCTGTGAATGTCTTTGAAAACACTTCTTAAGAAGGAAAGCATACGTCTTTCATCTGAGTGAAAACTGCATTCTATTCAGATTTTAGTACTGTGTTGAATGGTTAGGCGATTCACTTGTAGGGAAGCATTTGTTCGCATTCTGTATACTCAATTCTTTAACAACAAATCTCGCGTCTTGCGTTTGACAGAAATTCCAGTGAAATCACCTTTAAAAGCCAACTTCAGTAAAAAGGCTTTGTAGAATCGCTCTGTGAATTTCTTTGAAAACACTTCTTAAGAAGGAAAGCATACGTCTTTCATCTGAGTGAAAACTGCATTCTATTCAGTTTTTAGTACTGTGTTGAATGGTTAGGCGATTCACTTGTAGGGAAGCGTTTGTTTGCATTCTGTATACTCAATTCTTTAACATCAAATCGCGCATCTTGCATTTGACAGAAATTCCAGTGAAATCACGTTTAAAAGCAAACGTCAGTAAAAAGGCTTTGTAGAATCACTCTGTGAATGTCTTTGAAAACACTTCTTAAGAAGGAAAGCATACGTCTTTCATCTGAGTGAAAACTGCATTCTATTCAGTTTTTTAGTACTGTGTTGAATAGTTAGGCGATTCACTTGTAGGGAAGCGTTTGTTCGCATTCTGTATACTCAATTCTTTAACAGCAAATCTCGCGTCTTGCGTTTGACAGAAATTCCAGTGAAATCACGTTTAAAAGCCAAAGTCAGTAAAAAGCCTTTGTAGAATCACTCTGTGAATGTCTTTGAAAACACTTCTTAAGAAGGAAAGCATACGTCTTTCATCTGAGTGAAAACTGCATTCTATTCAGTTTTTAGTACTGTGTTGAATGGTTAGGCGATTCACTTGTAGGGAAGCGTTTGTTTGCATTCTGTATACTCAATTCTTTAACATCAAATCGCGCATCTTGCATTTGACAGAAATTCCAGTGAAATCACGTTTAAAAGCAAACGTCAGTAAAAAGGCTTTGTAGAATCACTCTGTGAATGTCTTTGAAAACACTTCTTAAGAAGGAAAGCATACGTCTTTCATCTGAGTGAAAACTGCATTCTATTCAGTTTTTAGTACTGTGTTGAATAGTTAGGCGATTCACTTGTAGGGAAGCCTTTGTTCGCATTCTGTATACTCAATTCTTTAACAGCAAATCTCGCGTCTTGCGTTTGACAGAAATTCCAGTGAAATCACGTTTAAAAGCCAAAGTCAGTAAAAAGCCTTTGTAGAATCACTCTGTGAATGTCTTTGAAAACACTTCTTAAGAAGGAAAGCATACGTCTTTCATCTGAGTGAAAACTGCATTCTATTCAGATTTTAGTACTGTGTTGTATGGTAGGCGATTCACTTGTAGGGAAGCGTTTGTTTGCATTCTGTATACTCAATTCTTTAACATCAAATCCCGCGTCTTGCATTTGACAGAAATTCCAGTGAAATCACGTTTAAAAGCCAATGTCAGTAAAAAGGCTTTGTAGAATCACTCTGTGCATGTCTTTGAAAACACTTCTTAAGAAGGAAAGCATACGTCTTTCATCTGAGTGAAAACTGCATTCTATTCAGATTTTAGTACTGTGTTGAATGGTTAGGCGATTCACTTGTAGGGAAGCATTTGTTCGCATTCTGTATACTCAATTCTTTAACAGCAAATCTCGCGTCTTGCGTTTGACAGAAATTCCAGTGAAATCACGTTTAAAAGCCAACGTCAGTAAAAAGGCTTTGTAGAATCACTCTGTGAATGTCTTTGAAAACACTTCTTAAGAAGGAAAGCATACATCTTTCATCTGAGTGAAAACTGCATTCTATTCAGTTTTTAGTACTGTGTTGAATGGTTAGGCGATTCACTTGTAGGGAAGCGTTTGTTTGCATTCTGTATACTCAATTCTTTAACATCAAATCCCGAGTCTTGCATTTGACAGAAATTCCAGTGAAATCACGTTTAAAAGCCAACGTCAGTAAAAAGGCTTTGTAGAATCACTCTGTGCATGTCTTTGAAAACACTTCTTAAGAAGGAAAGCATACGTCTTTCATCTGAGTGAAAACTGCATTCTATTCAGATTTTAGTACTGTGTTGAATGGTTAGGCGATTCACTTGTAGGGAAGCATTTGTTCGCATTCTGTATACTCAATTCTTTAACAGCAAATCTCGCGTCTTGCGTTTGACAGAAATTCCAGTGAAATCACGTTTAAAAGCCAAAGTCAGTAAAAAGCCTTTGTAGAATCACTCTGTGAATGTCTTTGAATACACTTCTTAAGAAGGAAAGCATACGTCTTTCATCTGAGTGAAAACTGCATTCTATTCAGATTTTAGTACTGTGTTGTATGGTAGGCGATTCACTTGTAGGGAAGCGTTTGTTCGCATTCTTTATACTCAAGTCTTTAACAGCAAATCTCGCGTCTTGCGTTTGACAGAAATTCCAGTGAAATCACCTTTAAAAGCCAACTTCAGTAAAAAGGCTTTGTAGAATCGCTCTGTGAATTTCTTTGAAAACACTTCTTAAGAAGGAAAGCATACGTCTTTCATCTGAGTGAAAACTGCATTCTATTCAGTTTTTAGTACTGTGTTGAATGGTTAGGCGATTCACTTGTAGGGAAGCGTTTGTTTGCATTCTGTATACTCAATTCTTTAACATCAAATCGCGCATCTTGCATTTGACAGAAATTCCAGTGAAATCACGTTTAAAAGGCAACGTCAGTAAAAAGCCTTTGTAGAATCACTCTGTGAATGTCTTTGAAAACACTTCTTAAGAAGGAAAGCATACGTCTTTCATCTGAGTGAAAACTGCATTCTATTCAGATTTTAGTACTGTGTTGAATGGTTAGGCGATTCACTTGTAGGGAAGCATTTGTTCGCATTCTGTATACTCAATTCTTTAACAACAAATCTCGCGTCTTGCGTTTGACAGAAATTCCAGTGAAATCACGTTTAAAAGCCAAAGTCAGTAAAAAGCCTTTGTAGAATCACTCTGTGAATGTCTTTGAAAACACTTCTTAAGAAGGAAAGCATATGTCTTTCATCTGAGTGAAAACTGCATTCTATTCAGATTTTAGTACTGTGTTGTATGGTAGGCGATTCACTTGTAGGGACGCGTTTGTTCGCATTCTTTATACTCAAGTCTTTAACAGCAAATCTCGCGTCTTGCATTTGACAGAACTTCCAGTGAAATCACGTTTAAAAGCCAACGTCAGTAAAAAGGCTTTGTAGAATCACTCTGTGAATTTCTTCGAAAACACTTCTTAAGAAGGAAAGCATACGTCTTTCATCTGAGTGAAAACTGCATTCTATTCAGTTTTTAGTACTGTGTTGAATGGTTAGGCGATTCACTTGTAGGGAAGCGTTTGTTCGCATTCTTTATACTCAAGTCTTTAACAGCAAATCTCGCGTCTTGCGTTTGACAGAACTTCCAGTGAAATCACGTTTAAAAGCCAACGTCAGTAAAAAGGCTTTGTAGAATCACTCTGTGAATTTCTTCGAATACACTTCTTAAGAAGGAAAGCATACGTCTTTCATCTGAGTGAAAACTGCATTCTATTCAGTTTTTAGTACTGTGTTGAATGGTTAGGCGATTCACTTGTAGGGAAGCATTTGTTCGCATTCTGTATACTCAATTCTTTAACAGCAAATCTCGCGTGTTTTGTTTGACAGAAATTCCAGTGAAATCACGTTTAAAAGCCAAAGTCAGTAAAAAGCCTTTGTAGAATCACTCTGTGAATGTCTTTGAATACACTTCTTAAGAAGGAAAGCATACGTATTTCATCTGAGTGAAAACTGCATTCTATTCAGATTTTAGTACTGTGTTGTATGGTAGGCGATTCACTTGTAGGGAAGCGTTTGTTCGCATTCTTTATACTCAAGTCTTTAACAGCAAATCTCGCGTCTTGCCTTTGACAGAAATTCCAGTGAAATCACCTTTAAAAGCCAACTTCAGTAAAAAGGCTTTGTAGAATCGCTCTGTGAATTTCTTTGAAAACACTTCTTAAGAAGGAAAGCATACGTCTTTCATCTGAGTGAAAACTGCATTCTATTCAGTTTTTAGTACTGTGTTGAATGGTTAGGCGATTCACTTGTAGGGAAGCGTTTGGTTGCATTCTGTATACTCAATTCTTTAACATCAAATCGCGCATCTTGCATTTGACAGAAATTCCAGTGAAATCACGTTTAAAAGCCAATGCCAGGAAAAGGCTTTGTAGAATCACTCTGTTAATTTCTTTGAAAACACTTCTTAAGAAGGAAAGCATACGTCTTTCATCTGAGTGAAAACTGCATTCTATTCAGATTTTAGTACTGTGTTGTATGGTAGGCGATTCACTTGTAGGGAAGCGTTTGTTCGCATTCTTTATACTCAAGTCTTTAACAGCAAATCTCGCATCTTGCGTTTGACAGAAATTCCAGTGAAATCACCTTTAAAAGCCAACTTCAGTAAAAAGGCTTTGTAGAATCGCTCTGTGAATTTCTTTGAAAACACTTCTTAAGAAGGAAAGCATACGTCTTTCATCTGAGTGAAAACTGCATTCTATTCAGTTTTTAGTACTGTGTTGAATGGTTAGGCGATTCACTTGTAGGGAAGCGGTTGTTTGCATTCTCTATACTCAATTCTTTAACATCAAATCGCGCATCTTGCATTTGACAGAAATTCCAGTGAAATCACGTTTAAAAGCCAACGTCAGTAAAAAGCCTTTGTAGAATCACTCTGTGAATGTCTTTGAAAACACTTCTTAAGAAGGAAAGCATACGTCTTTCATCTGAGTGAAAACTGCATTCTATTCAGTTTTTAGTACTGTGTTGAATGGTTAGGCGATTCACTTGTAGGGAAGCGTTTGTTCGCATTCTGTATACTCAATTCTTTAACAGCAAATCTCGCGTCTTGCATTTGACAGAAATTCCAGTGAAATCACGTTTAAAAGCCAAAGTCAGTAAAAAGCCTTTCTAGAATCTCTCTGTGAATGTCTTTGAAAACACTTCTTAAGAAGGAAAGCATACGTCTTTCATCTGAGTGAAAACTGCATTCTACTCAGTTTTTAGTACTGTGTTGAATGGTTAGGCGATTCACTTGTAGGGAAGCGTTTGTTCGCATTCTGTATACTCAATTCTTTAAAAGCAAATCTCGCATCTTGCGTTTGACAGAAATTCCAGTGAAATCACGTTTAAAAGCCAAAGTCAGTAAAAAGCCTTTGTAGAATCACTCTGTGAATGTCTTTGAAAACACTTCTTAAGAAGGAAAGCATACGTCTTTCATCTGAGTGAAAACTGCATTCTATTCAGTTTTTAGTACTGTGTTGAATGGTTAGGCGATTCACTTGTAGCGAAGCGTTTGTTTGCATTCTGTATACTCAATTCTTTAACATCAAATCGCGCATCTTGCATTTGACAGAAATTCCAGTGAAATCACGTTTAAAAGCCAACGTCAGTAAAAAGCCTTTGTAGAATCACTCTGTGAATGTCTTTGAAAACACTTCTTAAGAAGGAAAGCATACGTCTTTCATCTGAGTGAAAACTGCATTCTATTCAGATTTTAGTACTGTGTTGTATGGTAGGCGATTCACTTGTAGGGACACGTTTGTTCGCATTCTTTATACTCAAGTCTTTAACAGCAAATCTCGCGTCTTGCGTTTGACAGAACTTCCAGTGAAATCACGTTTAAAAGCCAACGTCAGTAAAAAGGCTTTGTAGAATCACTCTGTGAATTTCTTCGAAAACACTTCTTAAGAAGGAAAGCATACGTCTTTCATCTGAGTGAAAACTGCATTCTATTCAGTTTTTAGTACTGTGTTGAATGGTTAGGCGATTCACTTGTAGGGAAGCGTTTGTTTGCATTCTGTATACTCAATTCTTTAACATCAAATCGCGCATCTTGCATTTGACAGAAATTCCAGTGAAATCACGTTTAAAAGCCAACGTCAGTAAAAAGGCTTTGTAGAATCACTCTGTGAATGTCTTTGAAAACACTTCTTAAGAAGGAAAGCATACCTCTTTCATCTGAGTGAAAACTGCATTCTATTCAGTTTTTAGTACTGTGTTGAATGGTTAGGCGATTCACTTGTAGGGAAGCGTTTGTTCGCATTCTGTATACTCAATTCTTTAACAGCAAATCTCGTGTCTTGCATTTGACAGAAATTCCAGTGAAATCACGTTTAAAAGCCAACGTCAGTAAAAAGGCTTTGTAGAATCAATCTGTGAATGTCTTTGAAAACACTTCTTAAGAATGAAAGCATACCTGTTTCATCTGAGTGAAAACTGCATTCTATTCAGTTTTTAGTACTGTGTTGAATGGTTAGGCGATTCACTTGTAGGGAAGCGTTTGTTTGCATTCTGTATACTCAATTCTTTAACAACAAATCTCGCGTCTTGCGTTTGACAGAAATTCCAGTGAAATCACGTTTAAAAGCCAAAGTCAGTAAAAAGCCTTTGTAGAATCACTCTGTGAATGTCTTTGAAAACACTTCTTAAGAAGGAAAGCATACGTCTTTCATCTGAGTGAAAACTGCATTCTATTCAGTTTTTAGTACTGTGTTGAATGGTTAGGCGATTCACTTGTAGGGAAGCGTTTGTTCGCATTCTTTATACTCAAGTCTTTAACAGCAAATCTCGCATCTTGCGTTTGACAGAAATTCCAGTGAAATCACCTTTAAAAGCCAACTTCAGTAAAAAGGCTTTGTAGAATCGCTCTGTGAATTTCTTTGAAAACACTTCTTAAGAAGGAAAGCATACGTCTTTCATCTGAGTGAAAACTGCATTCTATTCAGTTTTTAGTACTGTGTTGAATGGTTAGGCGATTCACTTGTAGGGAAGCGGTTGTTTGCATTCTCTATACTCAATTCTTTAACATCAAATCGCGCATCTTGCATTTGACAGAAATTCCAGTGAAATCACGTTTAAAAGCCAACGTCAGTAAAAAGCCTTTGTAGAATCACTCTGTGAATGTCTTTGAAAACACTTCTTAAGAAGGAAAGCATACGTCTTTCATCTGAGTGAAAACTGCATTCTATTCAGTTTTTAGTACTGTGTTGAATGGTTAGGCGATTCACTTGTAGGGAAGCGTTTGTTCGCATTCTGTATACTCAATTCTTTAACAGCAAATCTCGCGTCTTGCATTTGACAGAAATTCCAGTGAAATCACGTTTAAAAGCCAAAGTCAGTAAAAAGCCTTTCTAGAATCTCTCTGTGAATGTCTTTGAAAACACTTCTTAAGAAGGAAAGCATACGTCTTTCATCTGAGTGAAAACTGCATTCTACTCAGTTTTTAGTACTGTGTTGAATGGTTAGGCGATTCACTTGTAGGGAAGCGTTTGTTCGCATTCTGTATACTCAATTCTTTAAAAGCAAATCTCGCATCTTGCGTTTGACAGAAATTCCAGTGAAATCACGTTTAAAAGCCAAAGTCAGTAAAAAGCCTTTGTAGAATCACTCTGTGAATGTCTTTGAAAACACTTCTTAAGAAGGAAAGCATACGTCTTTCATCTGAGTGAAAACTGCATTCTATTCAGTTTTTAGTACTGTGTTGAATGGTTAGGCGATTCACTTGTAGCGAAGCGTTTGTTTGCATTCTGTATACTCAATTCTTTAACATCAAATCGCGCATCTTGCATTTGACAGAAATTCCAGTGAAATCACGTTTAAAAGCCAACGTCAGTAAAAAGCCTTTGTAGAATCACTCTGTGAATGTCTTTGAAAACACTTCTTAAGAAGGAAAGCATACGTCTTTCATCTGAGTGAAAACTGCATTCTATTCAGATTTTAGTACTGTGTTGTATGGTAGGCGATTCACTTGTAGGGACGCGTTTGTTCGCATTCTTTATACTCAAGTCTTTAACAGCAAATCTCGCGTCTTGCGTTTGACAGAACTTCCAGTGAAATCACGTTTAAAAGCCAACGTCAGTAAAAAGGCTTTGTAGAATCACTCTGTGAATTTCTTCGAAAACACTTCTTAAGAAGGAAAGCATACGTCTTTCATCTGAGTGAAAACTGCATTCTATTCAGTTTTTAGTACTGTGTTGAATGGTTAGGCGATTCACTTGTAGGGAAGCGTTTGTTTGCATTCTGTATACTCAATTCTTTAACATCAAATCGCGCGTCTTGCATTTGACAGAAATTCCAGTGAAATCACGTTTAAAAGCCAACGTCAGTAAAAAGGCTTTGTAGAATCACTCTGTGAATGTCTTTGAAAACACTTCTTAAGAAGGAAAGCATACCTCTTTCATCTGAGTGAAAACTGCATTCTATTCAGTTTTTAGTACTGTGTTGAATGGTTAGGCGATTCACTTGTAGGGAAGCGTTTGTTCGCATTCTGTATACTCAATTCTTTAACAGCAAATCTCGTGTCTTGCATTTGACAGAAATTCCAGTGAAATCACGTTTAAAAGCCAACGTCAGTAAAAAGGCTTTGTAGAATCAATCTGTGAATGTCTTTGAAAACACTTCTTAAGAATGAAAGCATACCTGTTTCATCTGAGTGAAAACTGCATTCTATTCAGTTTTTAGTACTGTGTTGAATGGTTAGGCGATTCACTTGTAGGGAAGCGTTTGTTTGCATTCTGTATACTCAATTCTTTAACAACAAATCTCGCCTCTTGCGTTTGACAGAAATTCCAGTGAAATCACGTTTAAAAGCCAAAGTCAGTAAAAAGCCTTTGTAGAATCACTCTGTGAATGTCTTTGAAAACACTTCTTAAGAAGGAAAGCATACGTCTTTCATCTGAGTGAAAACTGCATTCTATTCAGTTTTTAGTACTGTGTTGAATGGTTAGGCGATTCACTTGTAGGGAAGCGTTTGTTCGCATTCTTTATACTCAAGTCTTTAACAGCAAATCTCGCATCTTGCGTTTGACAGAAATTCCAGTGAAATCACCTTTAAAAGCCAACTTCAGTAAAAAGGCTTTGTAGAATCGCTCTGTGAATTTCTTTGAAAACACTTCTTAAGAAGGAAAGCATACGTCTTTCATCTGAGTGAAAACTGCATTCTATTCAGTTTTTAGTACTGTGTTGAATGGTTAGGCGATTCACTTGTAGGGAAGCGTTTGTTTGCATTCTGTATACTCAATTCTTTAACATCAAATCGCGCATCTTGCATTTGACAGAAATTCCAGTGAAATCACGTTTAAAAGCCAACGTCAGTAAAAAGGCTTTGTAGAATCACTATGTGAATGTCTTTGAAAACACTTCTTAAGAAGGAAAGCATACGTCTTTCATCTGAGTGAAAACTGCATTCTATTCAGTTTTTAGTACTGTGTTGAATGGTTAGGCGATTCACTTGTAGGGAAGCGTTTGTTCGCATTCTTTATACTCAAGTCTTTAACAGCAAATCTCGCGTCTTGCGTTTGACAGAACTTCCAGTGAAATCACGTTTAAAAGCCAACGTCAGTAAAAAGGCATTGTAGAATCACTCTGTGAATTTCTTCGAATACACTTCTTAAGAAGGAAAGCATACGTCTTTCATCTGAGTGAAAACTGCATTCTATTCACTTTTTAGTACTGTGTTGAATGGTTAGGCGATTCACTTGTAGGGAAGCGTTTGTTCGCATTCTGTATACACAATTCTTTAACAGCAAATCTCATGTCTTGCATTTGACAGAAATTCCAGTGAAATCACGTTTAAAAGCCAACGTCAGTAAAAAGGCTTCGTAGAATCACTCTGTGAATGTCTTTGAAAACACTTCTTAAGAAGGAAAGCATACGTCTTTCATCTGAGTGAAAACTGCATTCTATTCAGATTTTAGTACTGTGTTGAATGGTTAGGCGATTCACTTGTAGGGAAGCATTTGTTCGCATTCTGTATACTCAATTCTTTAACAGCAAATCTCGCGTGTTTTGTTTGACAGAAATTCCAGTGAAATCACGTTTAAAAGCCAAAGTCAGTAAAAAGCCTTTGTAGAATCACTCTGTGAATGTCTTTGAATACACTTCTTAAGAAGGAAAGCATACGTATTTCATCTGAGTGAAAACTGCATTCTATTCAGATTTTAGTACTGTGTTGTATGGTAGGCGATTCACTTGTAGGGAAGCGTTTGTTCGCATTCTTTATACTCAAGTCTTTAACAGCAAATCTCGCGTCTTGCCTTTGACAGAAATTCCAGTGAAATCACCTTTAAAAGCCAACTTCAGTAAAAAGGCTTTGTAGAATCGCTCTGTGAATTTCTTTGAAAACACTTCTTAAGAAGGAAAGCATACGTCTTTCATCTGAGTGAAAACTGCATTCTATTCAGTTTTTAGTACTGTGTTGAATGGTTAGGCGATTCACTTGTAGGGAAGCGTTTGGTTGCATTCTGTATACTCAATTCTTTAACATCAAATCGCGCATCTTGCATTTGACAGAAATTCCAGTGAAATCACGTTTAAAAGCCAATGCCAGGAAAAGGCTTTGTAGAATCACTCTGTTAATTTCTTTGAAAACACTTCTTAAGAAGGAAAGCATACGTCTTTCATCTGAGTGAAAACTGCATTCTATTCAGATTTTAGTACTGTGTTGTATGGTAGGCGATTCACTTGTAGGGAAGCGTTTGTTCGCATTCTTTATACTCAAGTCTTTAACAGCAAATCTCGCATCTTGCGTTTGACAGAAATTCCAGTGAAATCACCTTTAAAAGCCAACTTCAGTAAAAAGGCTTTGTAGAATCGCTCTGTGAATTTCTTTGAAAACACTTCTTAAGAAGGAAAGCATACGTCTTTCATCTGAGTGAAAACTGCATTCTATTCAGTTTTTAGTACTGTGTTGAATGGTTAGGCGATTCACTTGTAGGGAAGCGGTTGTTTGCATTCTCTATACTCAATTCTTTAACATCAAATCGCGCATCTTGCATTTGACAAAAATTCCAGTGAAATCACGTTTAAAAGCCAAAGTCAGTAAAAAGCCTTTCTAGAATCTCTCTGTGAATGTCTTTGAAAACACTTCTTAAGAAGGAAAGCATACGTCTTTCATCTGAGTGAAAACTGCATTCTACTCAGTTTTTAGTACTGTGTTGAATGGTTAGGCGATTCACTTGTAGGGAAGCGTTTGTTCGCATTCTGTATACTCAATTCTTTAAAAGCAAATCTCGCATCTTGCGTTTGACAGAAATTCCAGTGAAATCACGTTTAAAAGCCAAAGTCAGTAAAAAGCCTTTGTAGAATCACTCTGTGAATGTCTTTGAAAACACTTCTTAAGAAGGAAAGCATACGTCTTTCATCTGAGTGAAAACTGCATTCTATTCAGTTTTTAGTACTGTGTTGAATGGTTAGGCGATTCACTTGTAGCGAAGCGTTTGTTTGCATCCTGTATACTCAATTCTTTAACATCAAATCGCGCATCTTGCATTTGACAGAAATTCCAGTGAAATCACGTTTAAAAGCCAACGTCAGTAAAAAGCCTTTGTAGAATCACTCTGTGAATGTCTTTGAAAACACTTCTTAAGAAGGAAAGCATACGTCTTTCATCTGAGTGAAAACTGCATTCTATTCAGATTTTAGTACTGTGTTGTATGGTAGGCGATTCACTTGTAGGGACGCGTTTGTTCGCATTCTTTATACTCAAGTCTTTAACAGCAAATCTCGCGTCTTGCGTTTGACAGAACTTCCAGTGAAATCACGTTTAAAAGCCAACGTCAGTAAAAAGGCTTTGTAGAATCACTCTGTGAATTTCTTCGAAAACACTTCTTAAGAAGGAAAGCATACGTCTTTCATCTGAGTGAAAACTGCATTCTATTCAGTTTTTAGTACTGTGTTGAATGGTTAGGCGATTCACTTGTAGGGAAGCGTTTGTTTGCATTCTGTATACTCAATTCTTTAACATCAAATCGCGCATCTTGCATTTGACAGAAATTCCAGTGAAATCACGTTTAAAAGCCAACGTCAGTAAAAAGGCTTTGTAGAATCACTCTGTGAATGTCTTTGAAAACACTTCTTAAGAAGGAAAGCATACCTCTTTCATCTGAGTGAAAACTGCATTCTATTCAGTTTTTAGTACTGTGTTGAATGGTTAGGCGATTCACTTGTAGGGAAGCGTTTGTTCGCATTCTGTATACTCAATTCTTTAACAGCAAATCTCGTGTCTTGCATTTGACAGAAATTCCAGTGAAATCACGTTTAAAAGCCAACGTCAGTAAAAAGGCTTTGTAGAATCAATCTGTGAATGTCTTTGAAAACACTTCTTAAGAATGAAAGCATACCTGTTTCATCTGAGTGAAAACTGCATTCTATTCAGTTTTTAGTACTGTGTTGAATGGTTAGGCGATTCACTTGTAGGGAAGCGTTTGTTTGCATTCTGTATACTCAATTCTTTAACAACAAATCTCGCGTCTTGCGTTTGACAGAAATTCCAGTGAAATCACGTTTAAAAGCCAAAGTCAGTAAAAAGCCTTTGTAGAATCACTCTGTGAATGTCTTTGAAAACACTTCTTAAGAAGGAAAGCATACGTCTTTCATCTGAGTGAAAACTGCATTCTATTCAGTTTTTAGTACTGTGTTGAATGGTTAGGCGATTCACTTGTAGGGAAGCGTTTGTTCGCATTCTTTATACTCAAGTCTTTAACAGCAAATCTCGCATCTTGCGTTTGACAGAAATTCCAGTGAAATCACCTTTAAAAGCCAACTTCAGTAAAAAGGCTTTGTAGAATCGCTCTGTGAATTTCTTTGAAAACACTTCTTAAGAAGGAAAGCATACGTCTTTCATCTGAGTGAAAACTGCATTCTATTCAGTTTTTAGTACTGTGTTGAATGGTTAGGCGATTCACTTGTAGGGAAGCGGTTGTTTGCATTCTGTATACTCAATTCTTTAACATCAAATCGCGCATCTTGCATTTGACAGAAATTCCAGTGAAATCACCTTTAAAAGCCAACTTCAGTAAAAAGGCTTTGTAGAATCACTCTGTGAATGTCTTTGAAAACACTTCTTAAGAAGGAAAGCATACGTCTTTCATCTGAGTGAAAACTGCATTCTATTCAGTTTTTAGTACTGTGTTGAATGGTTAGGCGATTCACTTGTAGGGAAGCGTTTGTTCGCATTCTGTATACTCAATTCTTTAACAGCAAATCTCGCGTCTTGCATTTGACAGAAATTCCATTGAAATCACGTTTCAAAGCCAAAGTCAGTAAAAAGCCTTTGTAGAATCTCTCTGTGAATGTCTTTGAAAACACTTCTTAAGAAGGAAAGCATACGTCTTTCATCTGAGTGAAAACTGCATTCTATTCAGTTTTTAGTACTGTGTTGAATGGTTAGGATATTCACTTGTAGGGAAGCGTTTGTTTGCATTCTGTATACTCAATTCTTTAACATCAAATCGCGCATCTTGCATTTGACAGAAATTCCAGTGAAATCACGTTTAAAAGCCAACGTCAGTAAAAAGGCTTTGTAGAATCACTCTGTGAATGTCTTTGAAAACACTTCTTAAGAAGGAAAGCATACCTCTTTCATCTGAGTGAAAACTGCATTCTATTCAGTTTTTAGTACTGTGTTGAATGGTTAGGCGATTCACTTGTAGGGAAGCGTTTGTTCGCATTCTGTATACTCAATTCTTTAACAGCAAATCTCGTGTCTTGCATTTGACAGAAATTCCAGTGAAATCACGTTTAAAAGCCAACGTCAGTAAAAAGGCTTTGTAGAATCAATCTGTGAATGTCTTTGAAAACACTTCTTAAGAATGAAAGCATACCTGTTTCATCTGAGTGAAAACTGCATTCTATTCAGTTTTTAGTACTGTGTTGAATGGTTAGGCGATTCACTTGTAGGGAAGCGTTTGTTTGCATTCTGTATACTCAATTCTTTAACAACAAATCTCGCGTCTTGCGTTTGACAGAAATTCCAGTGAAATCACGTTTAAAAGCCAAAGTCAGTAAAAAGCCTTTGTAGAATCACTCTGTGAATGTCTTTGAAAACACTTCTTAAGAAGGAAAGCATACGTCTTTCATCTGAGTGAAAACTGCATTCTATTCAGTTTTTAGTACTGTGTTGAATGGTTAGGCGATTCACTTGTAGGGAAGCGTTTGTTCGCATTCTTTATACTCAAGTCTTTAACAGCAAATCTCGCATCTTGCGTTTGACAGAAATTCCAGTGAAATCACCTTTAAAAGCCAACTTCAGTAAAAAGGCTTTGTAGAATCGCTCTGTGAATTTCTTTGAAAACACTTCTTAAGAAGGAAAGCATACGTCTTTCATCTGAGTGAAAACTGCATTCTATTCAGTTTTTAGTACTGTGTTGAATGGTTAGGCGATTCACTTGTAGGGAAGCGGTTGTTTGCATTCTGTATACTCAATTCTTTAACATCAAATCGCGCATCTTGCATTTGACAGAAATTCCAGTGAAATCACCTTTAAAAGCCAACTTCAGTAAAAAGGCTTTGTAGAATCACTCTGTGAATGTCTTTGAAAACACTTCTTAAGAAGGAAAGCATACGTCTTTCATCTGAGTGAAAACTGCATTCTATTCAGTTTTTAGTACTGTGTTGAATGGTTAGGCGATTCACTTGTAGGGAAGCGTTTGTTCGCATTCTGTATACTCAATTCTTTAACAGCAAATCTCGCGTCTTGCATTTGACAGAAATTCCATTGAAATCACGTTTCAAAGCCAAAGTCAGTAAAAAGCCTTTGTAGAATCTCTCTGTGAATGTCTTTGAAAACACTTCTTAAGAAGGAAAGCATACGTCTTTCATCTGAGTGAAAACTGCATTCTATTCAGTTTTTAGTACTGTGTTGAATGGTTAGGATATTCACTTGTAGGGAAGCGTTTGTTCGCATTCTGTATACTCAATTCTTTAAAAGCAAATCTCGCATCTTGCGTTTGACAGAAATTCCAGTGAAATCACGTTTAAAAGCCAAAGTCAGTAAAAAGCCTTTGTAGAATCACTCTGTGAATGTCTTTGAAAACACTTCTTAAGAAGGAAAGCATACGTCTTTCATCTGAGTGAAAACTGCATTCTATTCAGATTTTAGTACTGTGTTGTATGGTAGGCGATTCACTTGTAGGGAAGCGTTTGTTCGCATTCTTTATACTTAAGTCTTTAACAGCAAATCTCGCGTCTTGCATTTGACAGAACTTCAGGTGAAATCACGTTTAAAAGCCAAAGTCAGTAAAAAGGCTTTGTAGAATCACTCTGTGAATTTCTTCGAAAAAACTTCTTAAGAAGGAAAGCATACGTCTTTCATCTGAGTGAAAACTGCATTCTATTCAGTTTTTAGTACTGTGTTGAATGGTTAGGCGATTCACTTGTAGCGAAGCGTTTGTTTGCATTCTGTATACTCAATTCTTTAACATCAAATCGCGCATCTTGCATTTGACAGAAATTCCAGTGAAATCACGTTTAAAAGCCAACGTCAGTAAAAAGCCTTTGTAGAATCACTCTGTGAATGTCTTTGAAAACACTTCTTAAGAAGGAAAGCATACGTCTTTCATCTGAGTGAAAACTGCATTCTATTCAGATTTTAGTACTGTGTTGTATGGTAGGCGATTCACTTGTAGGGACGCGTTTGTTCGCATTCTTTATACTCAAGTCTTTAACAGCAAATCTCGCGTCTTGCGTTTGACAGAACTTCCAGTGAAATCACGTTTAAAAGCCAACGTCAGTAAAAAGGCTTTGTAGAATCACTCTGTGAATTTCTTCGAAAACACTTCTTAAGAAGGAAAGCATACGTCTTTCATCTGAGTGAAAACTGCATTCTATTCAGTTTTTAGTACTGTGTTGAATGGTTAGGCGATTCACTTGTAGGGAAGCGTTTGTTTGCATTCTGTATACTCAATTCTTTAACATCAAATCGCGCATCTTGCATTTGACAGAAATTCCAGTGAAATCACGTTTAAAAGCCAACGTCAGTAAAAAGGCTTTGTAGAATCACTCTGTGAATGTCTTTGAAAACACTTCTTAAGAAGGAAAGCATACCTCTTTCATCTGAGTGAAAACTGCATTCTATTCAGTTTTTAGTACTGTGTTGAATGGTTAGGCGATTCACTTGTAGGGAAGCGTTTGTTCGCATTCTGTATACTCAATTCTTTAACAGCAAATCTCGCGTCTTGCATTTGACAGAAATTCCAGTGAAATCACGTTTAAAAGCCAACGTCAGTAAAAAGGCTTTGTAGAATCAATCTGTGAATGTCTTTGAAAACACTTCTTAAGAATGAAAGCATACCTGTTTCATCTGAGTGAAAACTGCATTCTATTCAGTTTTTAGTACTGTGTTGAATGGTTAGGCGATTCACTTGTAGGGAAGCGTTTGTTTGCATTCTGTATACTCAATTCTTTAACAACAAATCTCGCCTCTTGCGTTTGACAGAAATTCCAGTGAAATCACGTTTAAAAGCCAAAGTCAGTAAAAAGCCTTTGTAGAATCACTCTGTGAATGTCTTTGAAAACACTTCTTAAGAAGGAAAGCATACGTCTTTCATCTGAGTGAAAACTGCATTCTATTCAGTTTTTAGTACTGTGTTGAATGGTTAGGCGATTCACTTGTAGGGAAGCGTTTGGTTGCATTCTGTATACTCAATTCTTTAACATCAAATCGCGCATCTTGCATTTGACAGAAATTCCAGTGAAATCACGTTTAAAAGCCAATGCCAGTAAAAGGCTTTGTAGAATCACTCTGTTAATTTCTTTGAAAACACTTCTTAAGAAGGAAAGCATACGTCTTTCATCTGAGTGAAAACTGCATTCTATTCAGATTTTAGTACTGTGTTGTATGGTAGGCGATTCACTTGTAGGGAAGCGTTTGTTTGCATTCTTTATACTCAAGTCTTTAACAGCAAATCTCGCATCTTGCGTTTGACAGAAATACCAGTGAAATCACCTTTAAAAGCCAACTTCAGTAAAAAGGCTTTGTAGAATCGCTCTGTGAATTTCTTTGAAAACACTTCTTAAGAAGGAAAGCATACGTCTTTCATCTGAGTGAAAACTGCATTCTATTCAGTTTTTAGTACTGTGTTGAATGGTTAGGCGATTCACTTGTAGGGAAGCGGTTGTTTGCATTCTGTATACTCAATTCTTTAACATCAAATCGCGCATCTTGCATTTGACAGAAATTCCAGTGAAATCACGTTTAAAAGCCAACGTCAGTAAAAAGCCTTTGTAGAATCACTCTGTGAATGTCTTTGAAAACACTTCTTAAGAAGGAAAGCATACGTCTTTCATCTGAGTGAAAACTGCATTCTATTCAGTTTTTAGTACTGTGTTGAATGGTTAGGCGATTCACTTGTAGGGAAGCGTTTGTTCGCATTCTGTATACTCAATTCTTTAACAGCAAATCTCGCGTCTTGCATTTGACAGAAATTCCAGTGAAATCACGTTTAAAAGCCAAAGTCAGTAAAAAGCCTTTGTAGAATCTCTCTGTGAATGTCTTTGAAAACACTTCTTAAGAAGGAAAGCATACGTCTTTCATCTGAGTGAAAACTGCATTCTATTCAGTTTTTAGTACTGTGTTGAATGGTTAGGCGATTCACTTGTAGGGAAGCGTTTGTTCGCATTCTGTATACTCAATTCTTTAAAATCAAATCTCGCATCTTGCGTTTGACAGAAATTCCAGTGAAATCACGTTGAAAAGCCAAAGTCAGTAAAAAGCCTTTGTAGAATCACTCTGTGAATGTCTTTGAAAACACTTCTTAAGAAGGAAAGCATACGTCTTTCATCTGAGTGAAAACTGCATTCTATTCAGATTTTAGTACTGTGTTGTATGGTAGGCGATTCACTTGTAGGGAAGCGTTTGTTCGCATTCTTTATACTTAAGTCTTTAACAGCAAATCTCGCGTCTTGCATTTGACAGAACTTCAGGTGAAATCACGTTTAAAAGCCAAAGTCAGTAAAAAGGCTTTGTAGAATCACTCTGTGAATTTCTTCGAAAAAACTTCTTAAGAAGGAAAGCATACGTCTTTCATCTGAGTGAAAACTGCATTCTATTCAGTTTTTAGTACTGTGTTGAATGGTCAGGCGATTCACTTGTAGGGAAGTGTTTGTTCGCATTCTGTATACTCAATTCTTTAACAGCAAATCTCGCGTCTTGCTTTTGACAGAAATTCCAGTGAAATCACGTTTAAAAGCCAAAGACAGTAAAAAGCCTTTGTGGAATCACTCTGTGAATGTCTTTGAAAACACTTCTTAAGAAGGAAAGCATACGTCTTTCATCTGAGTGAAAACTGCATTTTATTCAGATTTTAGTACTGTGTTGAATGGTTAGGCGATTCACTTGTAGGGAAGCGTTTGTTCGCATTCTGTATACTCAATTCTTTAACAGCAAATCTCGCTTCTTGCATTTGACAGAACTTCCAGTGAAATCACCTATAAAAGCCAACGTCAGTAAAAAGGCTTTGTAGAATCACTCTGTGAATTTCTTTGAAAACACTTCTTAAGAAGGAAAGCATACCTGTTTCATCTGAGTGAAAACTGCATTCTATTCAGTTTTTAGTACTGTGTTGAATGGTTAGGCGATTCACTTGTAGGGAAGCGTTTGTTCGCATTCTGTATACTCAATTCTTTAACAGCAAATCTCGCGTCTTGCATTTGACAGAAATTCCAGTGAAATCACGTTTAAAAGCCAAAGTCAGTAAAAAGCCTTTGTAGAATCTCTCTGTGAATGTCTTTGAAAACACTTCTTAAGAAGGAAAGCATACGTCTTTCATCTGAGTGAAAACTGCATTCTATTCAGTTTTTAGTACTGTGTTGAATGGTTAGGCGATTCACTTGTAGGGAAGCGTTTGTTCGCATTCTGTATACTCAATTCTTTAAAATCAAATCTCGCATCTTGCGTTTGACAGAAATTCCAGTGAAATCACGTTTAAAAGCCAAAGTCAGTAAAAAGCCTTTGTAGAATCACTCTGTGAATGTCTTTGAAAACACTTCTTAAGAAGGAAAGCATACGTCTTTCATCTGAGTGAAAACTGCATTCTATTCAGATTTTAGTACTGTGTTGTATGGTAGGCGATTCACTTGTAGGGAAGCGTTTGTTCGCATTCTTTATACTTAAGTCTTTAACAGCAAATCTCGCGTCTTGCATTTGACAGAACTTCAGGTGAAATCACGTTTAAAAGCCAAAGTCAGTAAAAAGGCTTTGTAGAATCACTCTGTGAATTTCTTCGAAAAAACTTCTTAAGAAGGAAAGCATACGTCTTTCATCTGAGTGAAAACTGCATTCTATTCAGTTTTTAGTACTGTGTTGAATGGTCAGGCGATTCACTTGTAGGGAAGTGTTTGTTCGCATTCTGTATACTCAATTCTTTAACAGCAAATCTCGCGTCTTGCTTTTGACAGAAATTCCAGTGAAATCACGTTTAAAAGCCAAAGTCAGTAAAAAGCCTTTGTGGAATCACTCTGTGAATGTCTTTGAAAACACTTCTTAAGAAGGAAAGCATACGTCTTTCATCTGAGTGAAAACTGCATTTTATTCAGATTTTAGTACTGTGTTGAATGGTTAGGCGATTCACTTGTAGGGAAGCGTTTGTTAGCATTCTGTATACTCAATTCTTTAACAGCAAATCTCGCTTCTTGCATTTGACAGAACTTCCAGTGAAATCACCTATAAAAGCCAACGTCAGTAAAAAGGCTTTGTAGAATCACTCTGTGAATTTCTTTGAAAACACTTCTTAAGAAGGAAAGCATACGTCTTTCATCTGAGTGAAAACTGCATTCTATTCAGTTTTTAGTACTGTGTTGAATGGTTAGGCGATTCACTTGTAGGGAAGCGTTTGTTTGCATTCTGTATACTCAATTCTATAACATCAAATCGCGCATCTTGCATTTGACAGAAATTCCAGTGAAATCACGTTTAAAAGCCAACGTCAGTAAAAAGCCTTTGTAGAATCACTCTGTGCATGTCTTTGAAAACACTTCTTAAGAAGGAAAGCATACGTCTTTCATCTGAGTGAAAACTGCATTCTATTCAGTTTTTAGTACTGTGTTGAATGGTTAGGCGATTCACTTGTAGGGAAGCGTTTGTTCGCATTCTGTATACTCAATTCTTTAACAGCAAATCTCGCGTCTTGCGTTTGACAGAAATTCCAGTGAAATCACGTTTAAAAGCCAAAGTCAGTAAAAAGCCTTTGTAGAATCACTCTGTGAATGTCTTTGAAAACACTTCTTAAGAAGGAAAGCATACGTCTTTCATCTGAGTGAAAACTGCATTCTATTCAGATTTTAGTACTGTGTTGTATGGTAGGTGATTCACTTGTAGGGAAGCGTTTGTTCGCATTCTTTATACTCAAGTCTATAACAGCAAATCTCGCGTCTTGCGTTTGACAGAACTTCCAGTGAAATCACGTTTAAAAGCCAACGTCAGTAAAAAGGCTTTGTAGAATCACTCTGTGAATTTCTTCGAAAACACTTCTTAAGAAGGAAAGCATACGTCTTTCATCTGAGTGAAAACTGCATTCTATTCAGTTTTTAGTACTGTGTTGAATGGTTAGGCGATTCACTTGTAGGGAAGCGTTTGTTTGCATTCTGTATACTCAATTCTTTAACAACAAATCTCGCGTCTTGCGTTTGACAGAAATTCCAGTGAAATCACGTTTAAAAGCCAAAGTCAGTAAAAAGCCTTTGTAGAATCACTCTGTGAATGTCTTTGAAACACTTCTTAAGAAGGAAAGCATACGTCTTTCATCTGAGTGAAAACTGCATTCTATTCAGTTTTTAGTACTGTGTTGAATGGTTAGGCGATTCACTTGTAGGGAAGCGTTTGGTTGCATTCTGTATACTCAATTCTTTAACATCAAATCGCGCATCTTGCATTTGACAGATATTCCAGTGAAATCACGTTTAAAAGCCAACGTCAGTAAAAAGCCTTTGTAGAATCACTCTGTGAATGTCTTTGAAAACACTTCTTAAGAAGGAAAGCATACGTCTTTCATCTGAGTGAAAACTGCATTCTATTCAGTTTTTAGTACTGTGTTGAATGGTTAGGCGATTCACTTGTAGGGAAGCGTTTGTTCGCATTCTGTATACTCAATTCTATAACAGCAAATCTCGCGTCTTGCATTTGACAGAAATTCCAGTGAAATCACGTTTAAAAGCCAAAGTCAGTAAAAAGCCTTTGTAGAATCTCTCTGTGAATGTCTTTGAAAACACTTCTTAAGAAGGAAAGCATACGTCTTTCATCTGAGTGAAAACTGCATTCTATTCAGTTTTTAGTACTGTGTTGAATGGTTAGGCGATTCACTTGTAGGGAAGCGTTTGTTTGCATTCTGTATACTCAATTCTTTAACATCATATCGCGCATCTTGCATTTGACAGAAATTCCAGTGAAATCACGTTTAAAAGCCAACGTCAGTAAAAAGGCTTTGTAGAATCACTCTGTGAATGTCTTTGAAAACACTTCTTAAGAAGGAAAGCATACGTCTTTCATCTGAGTGAAAACTGCATTCTATTCAGTTTTTAGTACTGTGTTGAATGGTAGGCGATTCACTTGTAGGGAAGCGTTTGTTCGCATTCTTTATACTCAAGTCTATAACAGCAAATCTCGCGTCTTGCGTTTGACAGAACTTCCAGTGAAATCACGTTTAAAAGCCAACGTCAGTAAAAAGGCTTTGTAGAATCCCTCTGTGAATTTCTTCGAAAACACTTCTTAAGAAGGAAAGCATACGTCTTTCATCTGAGTGAAAACTGCATTCTATTCAGTTTTTAGTACTGTGTTGAATGGTTAGGCGATTCACTTGTAGGGAAGCGTTTGTTTGCATTCTGTATACTCAATTCTTTAACAACAAATCTCGCGTCTTGCGTTTGACAGAAATTCCAGTGAAATCACGTTTAAAAGCCAAAGTCAGTAAAAAGCCTTTGTAGAATCACTCTGTGAATGTCTTTGAAACACTTCTTAAGAAGGAAAGCATACGTCTTTCATCTGAGTGAAAACTGCATTCTATTCAGTTTTTAGTACTGTGTTGAATGGTTAGGCGATTCACTTGTAGGGAAGCGTTTGGTTGCATTCTGTATACTCAATTCTTTAACATCAAATCGCGCATCTTGCATTTGACAGATATTCCAGTGAAATCACGTTTAAAAGCCAACGTCAGTAAAAAGCCTTTGTAGAATCACTCTGTGAATGTCTTTGAAAACACTTCTTAAGAAGGAAAGCATACGTCTTTCATCTGAGTGAAAACTGCATTCTATTCAGTTTTTAGTACTGTGTTGAATGGTTAGGCGATTCACTTGTAGGGAAGCGTTTGTTCGCATTCTGTATACTCAATTCTATAACAGCAAATCTCGCGTCTTGCATTTGACAGAAATTCCAGTGAATTCACGTTTAAAAGCCAAAGTCAGTAAAAAGCCTTTGTAGAATCTCTCTGTGAATGTCTTTGAAAACACTTCTTAAGAAGGAAAGCATACGTCTTTCATCTGAGTGAAAACTGCATTCTATTCAGTTTTTAGTACTGTGTTGAATGGTTAGGCGATTCACTTGTAGGGAAGCGTTTGTTTGCATTCTGTATACTCAATTCTTTAACATCAAATCGCGCATCTTGCATTTGACAGAAATTCCAGTGAAATCACGTTTAAAAGCCAACGTCAGAAAAAAGGCTTTGTAGAATCACTCTGTGAATGTCTTTGAAAACACTTCTTAAGAAGGAAAGCATACGTCTTTCATCTGAGTGAAAACTGCATTCTATTCAGTTTTTAGTACTGTGTTGAATGGTTAGGCGATTCACTTGTAGGGAAGCGTTTGTTTGCATTCTGTATACTCAATTCTTTAACATCAAATCGCGCATCTTGCATTTGACAGAAATTCCAGTGAAATCACGTTTAAAAGCCAACGTCAGTAAAAAGCCTTTGTAGAATCACTCTGTGAATGTCTTTGAAAACACTTCTTAAGAAGGAAAGCATACGTCTTTCATCTGAGTGAAAACTGCATTCTATTCAGATTTTAGTACTGTGTTGTATGGTAGGCGATTCACTTGTAGGGAAGCGTTTGTTCGCATTCTTTATACTCAAGTCTTTAACAGCAAATCTCGCGTCTTGCATTTGACAGAACTTCCAGTGAAATCACGTTTAAAAGCCACCGTCAGTAAAAAGGCTTTGTAGAATCACTCTGTGAATTTCTTCGAAAACACTTCTTAAGAAGGAAAGCATACGTCTTTCATCTGAGTGAAAACTGCATTCTATTCATTTTTTAGTACTGTGTTGAATGGTTAGGCGATTCACTTGTAGGGAAGCGTTTGTTTGCATTCTGTATACTCAATTCTTTAACATCAAATCGCAAATCTTGCATTTGACAGAAATTCCAGTGAAATCACGTTTAAAAGCCAACATCAGTAAAAAGCCTTTGTAGAATCACTCTGTGAATGTCTTTGAAAACACTTCTTAAGAAGGAAAGCATACGTCTTTCATCTGAGTGAAAACTGCATTCTATTCAGATTTTAGTACTGTGTTGTATGGTAGGCGATTCACTTGTAGGGAAGCGTTTGTTCGCATTCTTTATACTCAAGTCTTTAACAGCAAATCTCGCATCTTGCGTTTGAGAGAACTTCCAGTGAAATCACGTTTAAAAGCCAACGTCAGTAAAAAGGCTTTGTAGAATCACTCTGTGAATTTCTTCGAAAACACTTCTTAAGAAGGAAAGCATACGTCTTTCATCTGAGTGAAAACTGCATTCTATTCAGTTTTTAGTACTGTGTTGAATGGTTAGGCGATTCACTTGTAGGGAAGCGTTTGTTTGCATTCTGTATACTCAATTCTTTAACATCAAATCGCAAATCTTGCATTTGACAGAAATTCCAGTGAAATCACGTTTAAAAGCCAACGTCAGTAAAAAGCCTTTGTAGAATCACTCTGTGAATGTCTTTGAAAACACTTCTTAAGAAGGAAAGCATACGTCTTTCATCTGATGAAAACTGCATTCTATTCAGATTTTAGTACTGTGTTGAATGGTTAGGCGATTCACTTGTAGGGAAGCGTTTGTTCGCATTCTGTATACTCAATTCTTTAACAGCAAATCTCGCGTCTTGCGTTTGACAGAAATTCCAGTGAAATCACCTTTAAAAGCCAACGTCAGTAAAAAGGCTTTGTAGAATCACTCTGTGAATTTCTTTGAAAACACTTCTTAAGAAGGAAAGCATACGTCTTTCATCTGAGTGAAAACTGCATTCTATTCAGTTTTTAGTACTGTGTTGAATGGTTAGGCGATTCACTTGTAGGGAAGCGTTTGTTTGCATTCTGTATACTCAATTCTTTAACATCAAATCGCGCATCTTGCATTTGACAGAAATTCCAGTGAAATCACGTTTAAAAGCCAACGTCAGTAAAAAGCCTTTGTAGAATCACTCTGTGAATGTCTTTGAAAACACTTCTTAAGAAGGAAAGCATACGTCTTTCATCTGAGTGAAAACTGCATTCTATTCAGATTTTAGTACTGTGTTGTATGGTAGGCGATTCACTTGTAGGGAAGCGTTTGTTCGCATTCTTTATACTCAAGTCTTTAACAGCAAATCTCGCGTCTTGCATTTGACAGAACTTCCAGTGAAATCACGTTTAAAAGCCACCGTCAGTAAAAAGGCTTTGTAGAATCACTCTGTGAATTTCTTCGAAAACACTTCTTAAGAAGGAAAGCATACGTCTTTCATCTGAGTGAAAACTGCATTCTATTCAGTTTTTAGTACTGTGTTGAATGGTTAGGCGATTCACTTGTAGGGAAGCGTTTGTTTGCATTCTGTATACTCAATTCTTTAACATCAAATCGCAAATCTTGCATTTGACAGAAATTCCAGTGAAATCACGTTTAAAAGCCAACGTCAGTAAAAAGCCTTTGTAGAATCACTCTGTGAATGTCTTTGAAAACACTTCTTAAGAAGGAAAGCATACGTCTTTCATCTGAGTGAAAACTGCATTCTATTCAGATTTTAGTACTGTGTTGAATGGTTAGGCGATTCACTTGTAGGGAAGTGTATGTTCGCATTCTGTATACTCAATTCTTTAACAGCAAATCTCGCGTCTTGCGTTTGACAGAAATTCCAGTGAAATCACGTTTAAAAGCCAAAGTCAGTAAAAAGCCTTTGTGGAATCACTCTGTGAATGTCTTTGAAAACACTTCTTAAGAAGGAAAGCATACGTCTTTCATCTGAGTGAAAACTGCATTCTATTCAGTTTTTAGTACTGTGTTGAATGGTTAGGCGATTCACTTGTAGGGAAGCATTTGTTTGCATTCTGTATACTCAATTCTTTAACATCAAATCGCGCATCTTGCATTTGACAGAAATTCCAGTGAAATCACGTTTAAAAGCCAACGTCAGTAAAAAGCCTTTGTAGAATCACTCTGTGAATGTCTTTGAAAACACTTCTTAAGAAGGAAAGCATACGTCTTTCATCTGAGTGAAACTGCATTCTATTCAGATTTTAGTACTGTGTTGTATGGTAGGCGATTCACTTGTAGGGAAGCGTTTGTTCGCATTCTTTATACTCAAGTCTTTAACAGCAAATCTCGCATCTTGCGTTTGACAGAACTTCCAGTGAAATCACGTTTAAAAGCCAACGTCAGTAAAAAGGCTTTGTAGAATCACTCTGTGAATTTCTTCGAAAACACTTCTTAAGAAGGAAAGCATACGTCTTTCATCTGAGTGAAAACTGCATTCTATTCATTTTTTAGTACTGTGTTGAATGGTTAGGCGATTCACTTGTAGGGAAGCGTTTGTTTGCATTCTGTATACTCAATTCTTTAACATCAAATCGCAAATCTTGCATTTGACAGAAATTCCAGTGAAATCACGTTTAAAAGCCAACGTCAGTAAAAAGCCTTTGTAGAATCACTCTGTGAATGTCTTTGAAAACACTTCTTAAGAAGGAAAGCATACGTCTTTCATCTGAGTGAAAACTGCATTCTATTCAGTTTTTAGTACTGTGTTGAATGGTTAGGCGATTCACTTGTAGGGAAGCGTTTGTTTGCATTCTGTATACTCAATTCTTTAACATCAAATCGCGCATCTTGCATTTGACAGAAATTCCAGTGAAATCACGTTTAAAAGCCAACGTCAGTAAAAAGCCTTTGTAGAATCACTCTGTGAATGTCTTTGAAAACACTTCTTAAGAAGGAAAGCATACGTCTTTCATCTGAGTGAAAACTGCATTCTATTCAGATTTTAGTACTGTGTTGTATGGTAGGCGATTCACTTGTAGGGAAGCGTTTGTTCGCATTCTTTATACTCAAGTCTTTAACAGCAAATCTCGCGTCTTGCATTTGACAGAACTTCCAGTGAAATCACGTTTAAAAGCCACCGTCAGTAAAAAGGCTTTGTAGAATCACTCTGTGAATTTCTTCGAAAACACTTCTTAAGAAGGAAAGCATACGTCTTTCATCTGAGTGAAAACTGCATTCTATTCAGTTTTTAGTACTGTGTTGAATGGTTAGGCGATTCACTTGTAGGGAAGCGTTTGTTTGCATTCTGTATACTCAATTCTTTAACATCAAATCGCAAATCTTGCATTTGACAGAAATTCCAGTGAAATCACGTTTAAAAGCCAACGTCAGTAAAAAGCCTTTGTAGAATCACTCTGTGAATGTCTTTGAAAACACTTCTTAAGAAGGAAAGCATACGTCTTTCATCTGAGTGAAAACTGCATTCTATTCAGATTTTAGTACTGTGTTGAATGGTTAGGCGATTCACTTGTAGGGAAGTGTATGTTCGCATTCTGTATACTCAATTCTTTAACAGCAAATCTCGCGTCTTGCGTTTGACAGAAATTCCAGTGAAATCACGTTTAAAAGCCAAAGTCAGTAAAAAGCCTTTGTGGAATCACTCTGTGAATGTCTTTGAAAACACTTCTTAAGAAGGAAAGCATACGTCTTTCATCTGAGTGAAAACTGCATTCTATTCAGTTTTTAGTACTGTGTTGAATGGTTAGGCGATTCACTTGTAGGGAAGCATTTGTTTGCATTCTGTATACTCAATTCTTTAACATCAAATCGCGCATCTTGCATTTGACAGAAATTCCAGTGAAATCACGTTTAAAAGCCAACGTCAGTAAAAAGCCTTTGTAGAATCACTCTGTGAATGTCTTTGAAAACACTTCTTAAGAAGGAAAGCATACGTCTTTCATCTGAGTGAAACTGCATTCTATTCAGATTTTAGTACTGTGTTGTATGGTAGGCGATTCACTTGTAGGGAAGCGTTTGTTCGCATTCTTTATACTCAAGTCTTTAACAGCAAATCTCGCATCTTGCGTTTGACAGAACTTCCAGTGAAATCACGTTTAAAAGCCAACGTCAGTAAAAAGGCTTTGTAGAATCACTCTGTGAATTTCTTCGAAAACACTTCTTAAGAAGGAAAGCATACGTCTTTCATCTGAGTGAAAACTGCATTCTATTCATTTTTTAGTACTGTGTTGAATGGTTAGGCGATTCACTTGTAGGGAAGCGTTTGTTTGCATTCTGTATACTCAATTCTTTAACATCAAATCGCAAATCTTGCATTTGACAGAAATTCCAGTGAAATCACGTTTAAAAGCCAACGTCAGTAAAAGCCTTTGTAGAATCACTCTGTGAATGTCTTTGAAAACACTTCTTAAGAAGGAAAGCATACGTCTTTCATCTGAGTGAAAACTGCATTCTATTCAGATTTTAGTACTGTGTTGAATGGTTAGGCGATTCACTTGTAGGGAAGCGTTTGTTCGCATTCTGTATACTCAATTCTTTAACAGCAAATCTCGCGTCTTGCGTTTGACAGAAATTCCAGTGAAATCACGTTTAAAAGCCAAAGTCAGTAAAAAGCCTTTGTGGAATCACTCTGTGAATGTCTTTGAAAACACTTCTTAAGAAGGAAAGCATACGTCTTTCATCTGAGTGAAAACTGCATTCTATTCAGTTTTTAGTACTGTGTTGAATGGTTAGGCAATTCACTTGTAGGGAAGCATTTGTTTGCATTCTGTATACTCAGTTCTTTAACATCAAATCGCGCATCTTGCATTTGACAGAAATTCCAGTGAAATCACGTTTAAAAGCCAACGTCAGTAAAAAGCCTTTGTAGAATCACTCTGTGAATGTCTTTGAAAACACTTCTTAAGAAGGAAAGCATACGTCTTTCATCTGAGTGAAAACTGCATTCTATTCAGATTTTAGTACTGTGTTGTATGGTAGGCGATTCACTTGTAGGGAAGCGTTTGTTCGCATTCTTTATACTCAAGTCTTTAACAGCAAATCTCGCGTCTTGCGTTTGACAGAAATTCCAGTGAAATCACGTTTAAAAGCCAAAGTCAGTAAAAAGCCTTTGTGGAATCACTCTGTGAATGTCTTTGAAAACACTTCTTAAGAAGGAAAGCATACGTCTTTCATCTGAGTGAAAACTGCATTCTATTCAGTTTTTAGTACTGTGTTGAATGGTTAGGCGATTCACTTGTAGGGAAGCATTTGTTTGCATTCTGTATACTCAATTCTTTAACATCAAATCGCGCATCTTGCATTTGACAGAAATTCCAGTGAAATCACGTTTAAAAGCCAACGTCAGTAAAAAGCCTTTGTAGAATCACTCTGTGAATGTCTTTGAAAACACTTCTTAAGAAGGAAAGCATACGTCTTTCATCTGAGTGAAACTGCATTCTATTCAGATTTTAGTACTGTGTTGTATGGTAGGCGATTCACTTGTAGGGAAGCGTTTGTTCGCATTCTTTATACTCAAGTCTTTAACAGCAAATCTCGCATCTTGCGTTTGACAGAACTTCCAGTGAAATCACGTTTAAAAGCCAACGTCAGTAAAAAGGCTTTGTAGAATCACTCTGTGAATTTCTTCGAAAACACTTCTTAAGAAGGAAAGCATACGTCTTTCATCTGAGTGAAAACTGCATTCTATTCATTTTTTAGTACTGTGTTGAATGGTTAGGCGATTCACTTGTAGGGAAGCGTTTGTTTGCATTCTGTATACTCAATTCTTTAACATCAAATCGCAAATCTTGCATTTGACAGAAATTCCAGTGAAATCACGTTTAAAAGCCAACGTCAGTAAAAAGCCTTTGTAGAATCACTCTGTGAATGTCTTTGAAAACACTTCTTAAGAAGGAAAGCATACGTCTTTCATCTGAGTGAAAACTGCATTCTATTCAGATTTTAGTACTGTGTTGTATGGTAGGCGATTCACTTGTAGGGAAGCGTTTGTTCGCATTCTTTATACTCAAGTCTTTAACAGCAAATCTCGCGTCTTGCGTTTGACAGAAATTCCAGTGAAATCACCTTTAAAAGCCAACTTCAGTAAAAAGGCTTTGTAGAATCACTCTGTGAATTTCTTCGAAAACACTTCTTAAGAAGGAAAGCATACGTCTTTCATCTGAGTGAAAACTGCATTCTATTCAGTTTTTAGTACTGTGTTGAATGGTTAGGCGATTCACTTGTAGGGAAGCGTTTGTTTGCATTCTGTATACTCAATTCTTTAACATCAAATCGCAAATCTTGCATTTGAGAGAAATTCCAGTGAAATCACGTTTAAAAGCCAACATCAGTAAAAAGCCTTTGTAGAATCACTCTGTGAATGTCTTTGAAAACACTTCTTAAGAAGGAAAGCATACGTCTTTCATCTGATGAAAACTGCATTCTATTCAGATTTTAGTACTGTGTTGAATGGTTAGGCGATTCACTTGTAGGGAAGCGTTTGTTCGCATTCTGTATACTCAATTCTTTAACAGCAAATCTCGCCTCTTGATTTTGACAGAAATTCCAGTGAAATCACCTTTAAAAGCCAACGTCAGTAAAAAGGCTTTGTAGAATCACTCTGTGAATTTCTTTGAAAACACTTCTTAAGAAGGAAAGCATACGTCTTTCATCTGAGTGAAAACTGCATTCTATTCAGTTTTTAGTACTGTGTTGAATGGTTAGGCGATTCACTTGTAGGGAAGCGTTTGTTTGCATTCTGTATACTCAATTCTTTAACATCAAATCGCGCATCTTGCATTTGACAGAAATTCCAGTGAAATCACGTTTAAAAGCCAACGTCAGTAAAAAGCCTTTGTAGAATCACTATGTGAATGTCTTTAAAAACACTTCTTAAGAAGGAAAGCATACGTCTTTCATCTGAGTGAAAACTGCATTCTATTCAGTTTTTTGTACTGTGTTGAATGGTTAGGCGATTCACTTTTAGGGAAGTGTTTGTTCGCATTCTGTATACTCAATTCTTTAACAGCACATCTTGCGTCTTGCGTTTGACAGAAATTCCAGTGAAATCACGTTTAAAAGCCAAAGTCAGTAAAAAGCCTTTGTAGAATCACTCTGTGAATGTCTTTGAAAACACTTCTTAAGAAGGAAAGCATACGTCTTTCATCTGAGTGAAAACTGCATTCTATTCAGATTTTAGTACTGTGTTGTATGGTAGGCGATTCACTTGTAGGGAAGCGTTTGTTCGCATTCTTTATACTCAAGTCCTTAACAGCAAATCTCGCGTCTTGCGTTTGACAGAACTTCCAGTGAAATCACGTTTAAAAGCTAACGTCAGTAAAAAGGCTTTGTAGAATCACTCTGTGAATTTCTTCGAAAACACTTCTTAAGAAGGAAAGCATACGTCTTTCATCTGAGTGAAAACTGCATTCTATTCAGATTTTAGTACTGTGTTGAATGGTTAGGCGATTCACTTGTAGGGAAGCATTTGTTTGCATTCTGTATACTCAATTCTTTAACATCAAATCGCGCATCTTGCATTTGACAGAAATTCCAGTGAAATCACGTTTAAAAGCCAACGTCAGTAAAAAGCCTTTGTAGAATCACTCTGTGAATGTCTTTGAAAACACTTCTTAAGAAGGAAAGCATACGTCTTTCATCTGAGTGAAAACTGCATTCTATTCAGATTTTAGTACTGTGTTGTATGGTAGGCAATTCACTTGTAGGGAAGCGTTTGTTCGCATTCTTTATACTCAAGTCTTTAACAGCAAATCTCGCGTCTTGCGTTTGACAGAAATTCCAGTGAAATCACGTTTAAAAGCCAAAGTCAGTAAAAAGCCTTTGTGGAATCACTCTGTGAATGTCTTTGAAAACACTTCTTAAGAAGGAAAGCATACGTCTTTCATCTGAGTGAAAACTGCATTCTATTCAGTTTTTAGTACTGTGTTGAATGGTTAGGCGATTCACTTGTAGGGAAGCATTTGTTTGCATTCTGTATACTCAATTCTTTAACATCAAATCGCGCATCTTGCATTTGACAGAAATTCCAGTGAAATCACGTTTAAAAGCCAACGTCAGTAAAAAGCCTTTGTAGAATCACTCTGTGAATGTCTTTGAAAACACTTCTTAAGAAGGAAAGCATACGTCTTTCATCTGAGTGAAACTGCATTCTATTCAGATTTTAGTACTGTGTTGTATGGTAGGCGATTCACTTGTAGGGAAGCGTTTGTTCGCATTCTTTATACTCAAGTCTTTAACAGCAAATCTCGCATCTTGCGTTTGACAGAACTTCCAGTGAAATCACGTTTAAAAGCCAACGTCAGTAAAAAGGCTTTGTAGAATCACTCTGTGAATTTCTTCGAAAACACTTCTTAAGAAGGAAAGCATACGTCTTTCATCTGAGTGAAAACTGCATTCTATTCATTTTTTAGTACTGTGTTGAATGGTTAGGCGATTCACTTGTAGGGAAGCGTTTGTTTGCATTCTGTATACTCAATTCTTTAACATCAAATCGCAAATCTTGCATTTGACAGAAATTCCAGTGAAATCACGTTTAAAAGCCAACGTCAGTAAAAAGCCTTTGTAGAATCACTCTGTGAATGTCTTTGAAAACACTTCTTAAGAAGGAAAGCATACGTCTTTCATCTGAGTGAAAACTGCATTCTATTCAGATTTTAGTACTGTGTTGTATGGTAGGCGATTCACTTGTAGGGAAGCGTTTGTTCGCATTCTTTATACTCAAGTCTTTAACAGCAAATCTCGCGTCTTGCGTTTGACAGAAATTCCAGTGAAATCACCTTTAAAAGCCAACTTCAGTAAAAAGGCTTTGTAGAATCACTCTGTGAATTTCTTCGAAAACACTTCTTAAGAAGGAAAGCATACGTCTTTCATCTGAGTGAAAACTGCATTCTATTCAGTTTTTAGTACTGTGTTGAATGGTTAGGCGATTCACTTGTAGGGAAGCGTTTGTTTGCATTCTGTATACTCAATTCTTTAACATCAAATCGCAAATCTTGCATTTGAGAGAAATTCCAGTGAAATCACGTTTAAAAGCCAACATCAGTAAAAAGCCTTTGTAGAATCACTCTGTGAATGTCTTTGAAAACACTTCTTAAGAAGGAAAGCATACGTCTTTCATCTGATGAAAACTGCATTCTATTCAGATTTTAGTACTGTGTTGAATGGTTAGGCGATTCACTTGTAGGGAAGCGTTTGTTCGCATTCTGTATACTCAATTCTTTAACAGCAAATCTCGCCTCTTGATTTTGACAGAAATTCCAGTGAAATCACCTTTAAAAGCCAACGTCAGTAAAAAGGCTTTGTAGAATCACTCTGTGAATTTCTTTGAAAACACTTCTTAAGAAGGAAAGCATACGTCTTTCATCTGAGTGAAAACTGCATTCTATTCAGTTTTTAGTACTGTGTTGAATGGTTAGGCGATTCACTTGTAGGGAAGCGTTTGTTTGCATTCTGTATACTCAATTCTTTAACATCAAATCGCGCATCTTGCATTTGACAGAAATTCCAGTGAAATCACGTTTAAAAGCCAACGTCAGTAAAAAGCCTTTGTAGAATCACTATGTGAATGTCTTTAAAAACACTTCTTAAGAAGGAAAGCATACGTCTTTCATCTGAGTGAAAACTGCATTCTATTCAGTTTTTTGTACTGTGTTGAATGGTTAGGCGATTCACTTTTAGGGAAGTGTTTGTTCGCATTCTGTATACTCAATTCTTTAACAGCACATCTTGCGTCTTGCGTTTGACAGAAATTCCAGTGAAATCACGTTTAAAAGCCAAAGTCAGTAAAAAGCCTTTGTAGAATCACTCTGTGAATGTCTTTGAAAACACTTCTTAAGAAGGAAAGCATACGTCTTTCATCTGAGTGAAAACTGCATTCTATTCAGATTTTAGTACTGTGTTGTATGGTAGGCGATTCACTTGTAGGGAAGCGTTTGTTCGCATTCTTTATACTCAAGTCCTTAACAGCAAATCTCGCGTCTTGCGTTTGACAGAACTTCCAGTGAAATCACGTTTAAAAGCTAACGTCAGTAAAAAGGCTTTGTAGAATCACTCTGTGAATTTCTTCGAAAACACTTCTTAAGAAGGAAAGCATACGTCTTTCATCTGAGTGAAAACTGCATTCTATTCAGATTTTAGTACTGTGTTGAATGGTTAGGCGATTCACTTGTAGGGAAGCATTTGTTTGCATTCTGTATACTCAATTCTTTAACATCAAATCGCGCATCTTGCATTTGACAGAAATTCCAGTGAAATCACGTTTAAAAGCCAACGTCAGTAAAAAGCCTTTGTAGAATCACTCTGTGAATGTCTTTGAAAACACTTCTTAAGAAGGAAAGCATACGTCTTTCATCTGAGTGAAAACTGCATTCTATTCAGATTTTAGTACTGTGTTGAATGGTTAGGCGATTCACTTGTAGGGAAGCGTTTGTTTGCATTCTGTATACTCAATTCTTTAACAGCAAATCTCGCGTCTTGCATTTGACAGAAATTCCAGTGAAATCACGTTTAAAAGCCAAAGTCAGTAAAAAGCCTTTGTGGAATCACTCTGTGAATGTCTTTGAAAACACTTCTTAAGAAGGAAAGCATACGTCTTTCATCTGAGTGAAAACTGCATTCTATTCAGTTTTTAGTACTGTGTTGAATGGTTAGGCGATTCACTTGTAGGGAAGCGTTTGTTCGCATTCTGTATACTCAATTCTTTAACATCAAATCGCGCATCTTGCATTTGACAGAAATTCCAGTGAAATCACGTTTAAAAGCCAAAGTCAGTAAAAAGCCTTTGTAGAATCACTCTGTGAATGTCTTTGAAAACACTTCTTAAGAAGGAAAGCATACGTCTTTCATCTGAGTGAAAACTGCATTCTATTCAGATTTTAGTACTGTGTTGTATGGTAGGCGATTCACTTGTAGGGAAGCGTTTGTTCGCATTCTTTATACTCAAGTCTTTAACAGCAAATCTCGCGTCTTGCATTTGACAGAACTTCCAGTGAAATCACATTTAAAAGCCAACGTCAGTAAAAAGGCTTTGTAGAATCACTCTGTGAATTTCTTCGAAAACACTTCTTAAGAAGGAAAGCATATGTCTTTCATCTGAGTGAAAACTGCATTCTATTCAGTTTTTAGTACTGTGTTGAATGGTTAGGCGATTCACTTGTAGGGAAGCGTTTGTTTGCATTCTGTATACTCAATTCTTTAACATCAAATCGCAAATCTTGCATTTGAGAGAAATTCCAGTGAAATCACGTTTAAAAGCCAACATCAGTAAAAAGCCTTTGTAAAATCACTCTGTGAATGACTTTGAAAACACTTCTTAAGAAGGAAAGCATACGTCTTTCATCTGAGTGAAAACTGCATTCTATTCAGATTTTAGTACTGTGTTGAATGGTTAGGCGATTCACTTGTAGGGAAGCGTTTGTTCGCATTCTGTATACTCAATTCTTTAACAGCAAATCTCGCGTCTTGCATTTGACAGAAATTCCAGTGAAATCACCTTTAAAAGCCAACGTCAGTAAAAAGGCTTTGTAGAATCACTCTGTGAATTTCTTTGAAAACACTTCTTAAGAAGGAAAGCATACGTCTTTCATCTGAGTGAAAACTGCATTCTATTCAGTTTTTAGTACTGTGTTGAATGGTTAGGCGATTCACTTGTAGGGAAGCGTTTGTTTGCATTCTGTATACTCAATTCTTTAACATCAAATCGCGCATCTTGCATTTGACAGAAATTCCAGTGAAATCACGTTTAAAAGCCAACGTCAGTAAAAAGGCTTTGTAGAATCACTCTGTGAATGTCTTTGAAAACACTTCTTAAGAAGGAAAGCATACGTCTTTCATCTGAGTGAAAACTGCATTCTATTCAGTTTTTAGTACTGTGTTGAATGGTTAGGCGATTCACTTTTAGGGAAGTGTTTGTTCGCATTCTGTATACTCAATTCTTTAACAGCAAATCTTGCGTCTTGCGTTTGACAGAAATTCCAGTGAAATCACGTTTAAAAGCCAAAGTCAGTAAAAAGCCTTTGTAGAATCACTCTGTGAATGTCTTTGAAAACACTTCTTAAGAAGGTAAGCATACGTCTTTCATCTGAGTGAAAACTGCATTCTATTCAGATTTTAGTACTGTGTTGTATGGTAGGCAATTCACTTGTAGGGAAGCGTTTGTTCGCATTCTTTATACTCAAGTCTTTAACAGCAAATCTCGCGTCTTGCGTTTGACAGAACTTCCAGTGAAATCACGTTTAAAAGCCAACGTCAGTAAAAAGGCTTTGTAGAATCACTCTGTGAATTTCTTCGAAAACACTTCTTAAGAAGGAAAGCATACGTCTTTCATCTGAGTGAAAACTGCATTCTATTCAGATTTTAGTACTGTGTTGAATGGTTAGGCGATTCACTTGTAGGGAAGCATTTGTTTGCATTCTGTATACTCAATTCTTTAACATCAAATCGCGCATCTTGCATTTGACAGAAATTCCAGTGAAATCACGTTTAAAAGCCAACGTCAGTAAAAAGCCTTTGTAGAATCACTCTGTGAATGTCTTTGAAAACACTTCTTAAGAAGGAAAGCAAAAGTCTTTCATCTGAGTGAAAACTGCATTCTATTCAGATTTTAGTACTGTGTTGAATGGTTAGGCGATTCACTTGTAGGGAAGCGTTTGTTCGCATTCTGTATACTCAATTCTTTAACAGCAAATCTCGCGTCTTGCGTTTGACAGAAATTCCAGTGAAATCACGTTTAAAAGCCAAAGTCAGTAAAAAGCCTTTGTAGAATCACTCTGTGAATGTCTTTGAAAACACTTCTTAAGAAGGAAAGCATACGTCTTTCATCTGGGTGAAAACTGCATTCTATTCAGTTTTTAGTACTGTGTTGAATGGTTAGGCGATTCACTTGTAGGGAAGCGTTTGTTTGCATTCTGTATACTCAATTCTTTAACATCAAATCGCGCATTTGCATTTGACAGAAATTCCAGTGAAATCACATTTAAAAGCCAACATCAGTAAAAAGGCTTTGTAGAATCACTCTGTGAATGTCTTTGAAAACACTTCTTAAGAAGGAAAGCATACGTCTTTCATCTGAGTGAAAACTGCATTCTATTCAGATTTTAGTACTGTGTTGAATGGTTAGGCGATTCACTTGTAGGGAAGCGTTTGTTCGCATTCTGTATACTCAATTCTTTAACAGCAAATCTCGCGTCTTGCATTTGACAGAAATTCCAGTGAAATCACGTTTAAAAGCCAAAGTCAGTAAAAAGTCTTTGTAGAATCACTCTGTGAATGTCTTTGAATACACTTCTTAAGAAGGAAAGCATACGTCTTTCATCTGAGTGAAAACTGCATTCTATTCAGATTTTAGTACTGTGTTGTATGGTAGGCAATTCACTTGTAGGGAAGCGTTTGTTCGCATTCTTTATACCCAAGTCTTTAACAGCAAATCTCGTGTCTTGCGTTTGACAGAAATTCCAGTGAAATCACGTTTAAAAGCCAACTTCAGTAAAAAGGCTTTGTAGAATCACTCTGTGAATGTCTTTGAAAACACTTCTTAAGAAGGAAAGCATACGTCTTTCATCTGAGTGAAAACTGCATTCTATTCAGATCTTAGTACTGTGTTGAATGGTTAGGCGATTCACTTGTAGGGAAGCATTTGTTTGCATTCTGTATACTCAATTCTTTAACATCAAATCGCGCATCTTGCATTTGACAGAAATACCAGTGAAATCACGTTTAAAAGGCAACGTCAGTAAAAAGCCTTTGTAGAATCACTCTGTGAATGTCTCTGAAAACACTTCTTAAGAAAGAAAGCATACGTCTTTCATCTGAGTGAAAACTGCATTCTATTCAGATTTTAGTACTGTGTTGAATGGTTAGGCGATTCACTTGTAGGGAAGCGTTTGTTCGCATTCTGTATACTCAATTCTTTAACAGCAAATCTCGCGTCTTGCGTTTGACAGAAATTCCAGTGAAATCACGTTTAAAAGCCAAAGTCAGTAAAAAGCCTTTGTAGAATCACTCTGTGAATGTCTTTGAAAACACTTCTTAAGAAGGAAAGCATACGTCTTTCATCTGGGTGAAAACTGCATTCTATTCAGTTTTTAGTACTGTGTTGAATGGTTAGGCGATTCACTTGTAGGGAAGCGTTTGTTTGCATTCTGTATACTCAATTCTTTAACATCAAATCGCGCATCTTGCATTTGACAGAAATTCCAGTGAAATCACGTTTAAAAGCCAACATCAGTAAAAAGGCTTTGTAGAATCACTCTGTGAATGTCTTTGAAAACACTTCTTAAGAAGGAAAGCATACGTCTTTCATCTGAGTGAAAACTGCATTCTATTCAGATTTTAGTACTGTGTTGAATGGTTAGGAGATTCACTTGTAGGGAAGCGTTTGTTCGCATTCTGTATACTCAATTCTTTAACAGCAAATCTCGCGTCTTGCATTTGACAGAAATTCCAGTGAAATCACGTTTAAAAGCCAAAGTCAGTAAAAAGTCTTTGTAGAATCACTCTGTGAATGTCTTTGAAAACACTTCTTAAGAAGGAAAGCATACGTCTTTCATCTGATGAAAACTGCATTCTATTCAGATTTTAGTACTGTGTTGAATGGTTAGGCGATTCACTTGTAGGGAAGCGTTTGTTCGCATTCTGTATACTCAATTCTTTAACAGCAAATCTCGCCTCTTGCGTTTGACAGAAATTCCAGTGAAATCACCTTTAAAAGCCAACGTCAGTAAAAAGGCTTTGTAGAATCACTCTGTGAATTTCTTTGAAAACACTTCTTAAGAAGGAAAGCATACGTCTTTCATCTGAGTGAAAACTGCATTCTATTCAGTTTTTAGTACTGTGTTGAATGGTTAGGCGATTCACTTGTAGGGAAGCGTTTGTTTGCATTCTGTATACTCAATTCTTTAACATCAAATCGCGCATCTTGCATTTGACAGAAATTCCAGTGAAATCACGTTTAAAAGCCAACGTCAGTAAAAAGCCTTTGTAGAATCACTATGTGAATGTCTTTAAAAACACTTCTTAAGAAGGAAAGCATACGTCTTTCATCTGAGTGAAAACTGCATTCTATTCAGTTTTTTGTACTGTGTTGAATGGTTAGGCGATTCACTTTTAGGGAAGTGTTTGTTCGCATTCTGTATACTCAATTCTTTAACAGCACATCTTGCGTCTTGCGTTTGACAGAAATTCCAGTGAAATCACGTTTAAAAGCCAAAGTCAGTAAAAAGCCTTTGTAGAATCACTCTGTGAATGTCTTTGAAAACACTTCTTAAGAAGGAAAGCATACGTCTTTCATCTGAGTGAAAACTGCATTCTATTCAGATTTTAGTACTGTGTTGTATGGTAGGCAATTCACTTGTATGGAAGCGTTTGTTCGCATTCTTTATACTCAAGTCTTTAACAGCAAATCTCGCGTCTTGCGTTTGACAGAACTTCCAGTGAAATCACGTTTAAAAGCCAACGTCAGTAAAAAGGCTTTGTAGAATCACTCTGTGAATTTCTTCGAAAACACTTCTTAAGAAGGAAAGCATACGTCTTTCATCTGAGTGAAAACTGCATTCTATTCAGATTTTAGTACTGTGTTGAATGGTTAGGCGATTCACTTGTATGGAAGCATTTGTTTGCATTCTGTATACTCAATTCTTTAACATCAAATCGCGCATCTTGCATTTGACAGAAATTCCAGTGAAATCACGTTTAAAAGCCAACGTCAGTAAAAAGCCTTTGTAGAATCACTCTGTGAATGTCTTTGAAAACACTTCTTAAGAAGGAAAGCATACGTCTTTCATCTGAGTGAAAACTGCATTCTATTCAGATTTTAGTACTGTGTTGAATGGTTAGGCGATTCACTTGTAGGGAAGCGTTTGTTCGCATTCTGTATACTCAATTCTTTAACAGCAAATCTCGCGTCTTGCGTTTGACAGAACTTCCAGTGAAATCACGTTTAAAAGCCAACGTCAGAAAAAAGGCTTTGTAGAATCACTCTGTGAATTTCTTCGAAAACACTTCTTAAGAAGGAAAGCATACGTCTTTCATCTGAGTGAAAACTGCATTCTATTCAGATCTTAGTACTGTGTTGAATGGTTAGGCGATTCACTTGTAGGGAAGCATTTGTTTGCATTCTGTATACTCAATTCTTTAACATCAAATCGCGCATCTTGCATTTGACAGAAATACCAGTGAAATCACGTTTAAAAGCCAACGTCAGTAAAAAGCCTTTGTAGAATCACTCTGTGAATGTCTCTGAAAACACTTCTTAAGAAGGAAAGCATACGTCTTTCATCTGAGTGAAAACTGCATTCTATTCAGATTTTAGTACTGTGTTGAATGGTTAGGCGATTCACTTGTAGGGAAGCGTTTGTTCGCATTCTGTATACTCAATTCTTTAACAGCAAATCTCGCGTCTTGCGTTTGACAGAAATTCCAGTGAAATCACGTTTAAAAGCCAAAGTCAGTAAAAAGCCTTTGTAGAATCACTCTGTGAATGTCTTTGAAAACACTTCTTAAGAAGGAAAGCATACGTCTTTCATCTGGGTGAAAACTGCATTCTATTCAGTTTTTAGTACTGTGTTGAATGGTTAGGCGATTCACTTGTAGGGAAGCGTTTGTTTGCATTCTGTATACTCAATTCTTTAACATCAAATCGCGCATCTTGCATTTGACAGAAATTCAAGTGAAATCACGTTTAAAAGCCAACATCAGTAAAAAGGCTTTGTAGAATCACTCTGTGAATGTCTTTGAAAACACTTCTTAAGAAGGAAAGCATACGTCTTTCATCTGAGTGAAAACTGCATTCTATTCAGATTTTAGTACTGTGTTGAATGGTTAGGCGATTCACTTGTAGGGAAGCGTTTGTTCGCATTCTGTATACTCAATTCTTTAACAGCAAATCTCGCGTCTTGCATTTGACAGAAATTCCAGTGAAATCACGTTTAAAAGCCAAAGTCAGTAAAAAGTCTTTGTAGAATCACTCTGTGAATGTCTTTGAATACACTTCTTAAGAAGGAAAGCATACGTCTTTCATCTGAGTGAAAACTGCATTCTATTCAGATTTTAGTACTGTGTTGTATGGTAGGCAATTCACTTGTAGGGAAGCGTTTGTTCGCATTCTGTATACTCAAGTCTTTAACAGCAAATCTCGCCTCTTGCGTTTGACAGAAATTCCAGTGAAATCACGTTTAAAAGCCAACGTCAGTAAAAAGGCTTTGTAGAATCACTCTGTGAATTTCTTCGAAAACACTTCTTAAGAAGGAAAGCATACGTCTTTCATCTGAGTGAAAACTGCATTCTATTCAGTTTTTAGTACTGTGTTGAATGGTTAGGCGATTCACTTGTAGGGAAGCGTTTGTTTGCATTCTGTATACTCAATTCTTTAACATCAAATCGCAAATCTTGCATTTGAGAGAAATTCCAGTGAAATCACGTTTAAAAGCCAACGTCAGTAAAAAGCCTTTGTAGAATCACTCTGTGAATGTCTTTGAAAACACTTCTTAAGAAGGAAAGCATACGTCTTTCATCTGAGTGAAAACTGCATTCTATTCAGATTTTAGTACTGTGTTGAATGGTTAGGCGATTCACTTGTAGGGAAGCGTTTGTTCGCATTCTGTATACTCAATTCTTTAACAGCAAATCTCGCGTCTTGCATTTGACAGAAATTCCAGTGAAATCACCTTTAAAAGCCAACGTCAGTAAAAAGGCTTTGTAGAATCATTCTGTGAATTTCTTTGAAAACACTTCTTAAGAAGGAAAGCATACGTCTTTCATCTGAGTGAAAACTGCATTCTATTCAGTTTTTAGTACTGTGTTGAATGGTTAGGCGATTCACTTGTAGGGAAGCGTTTGTTTGCATTCTGTATACTCAATTCTTTAACATCAAATCGCGCATCTTGCATTTGACAGAAATTCCAGTGAAATCACGTTTAAAAGCCAACGTCAGTAAAAAGGCTTTGTAGAATCACTCTGTGAATGTCTTTGAAAACACTTCTTAAGAAGGAAAGCATACGTCTTTCATCTGAGTGAAAACTGCATTCTATTCAGTTTTTAGTACTGTGTTGAATGGTTAGGCGATTCACTTTTAGGGAAGTGTTTGTTCGCATTCTGTATACTCAATTCTTTAACAGCAAATCTTGCGTCTTGCGTTTGACAGAAATTCCAGTGAAATCACGTTTAAAAGCCAAAGTCAGTAAAAAGCCTTTGTAGAATCACTCTGTGAATGTCTTTGAAAACACTTCTTAAGAAGGAAAGCATACGTCTTTCATCTGAGTGAAAACTGCATTCTATTCAGATTTTAGTACTGTGTTGAATGGTTAGGCGATTCACTTGTAGGGAAGCATTTGTTTGCATTCTGTATACTCAATTCTTTAACATCAAATCGCGCATCTTGCATTTGACAGAAATTCCAGTGAAATCACGTTTAAAAGCCAACGTCAGTAAAAAGCCTTTGTAGAATCACTCTGTGAATGTCTTTGAAAACACTTCTTAAGAAGGAAAGCATACGTCTTTCATCTGAGTGAAAACTGCATTCTATTCAGATTTTAGTACTGTGTTGAATGGTTAGGCGATTCACTTGTAGGGAAGCGTTTGTTCGCATTCTGTATACTCAATTCTTTAACAGCAAATCTCGCGTCTTGCGTTTGACAGAAATTCCAGTGAAATCACGTTTAAAAGCCAACATCAGTAAAAAGCCTTTGTAGAATCACTCTGTGAATGTCTTTGAAAACACTTCTTAAGAAGGAAAGCATACGTCTTTCATCTGGGTGAAAACTGCATTCTATTCAGTTTTAAGTACTGTGTTGAATGGTTAGGCGATTCACTTGTAGGGAAGCGTTTGTTTGCATTCTGTATACTCAATTCTTTAACATCAAATCGCGCATCTTGCATTTGACAGAAATTCCAGTGAAATCACGTTTAAAAGCCAACATCAGTAAAAAGGCTTTGTAGAATCACTCTGTGAATGTCTTTGAAAACACTTCTTAAGAAGGAAAGCATACGTCTTTCATCTGAGTGAAAACTGCATTCTATTCAGATTTTAGTACTGTGTTGAATGGTTAGGCGATTCACTTGTAGGGAAGCGTTTGTTCGCATTCTGTATACTCAATTGTTTAACAGCAAATCTCGCGTCTTGCATTTGACAGAAATTCCAGTGAAATCACGTTTAAAAGCCAAAGTCAGTAAAAAGTCTTTGTAGAATCACTCTGTGAATGTCTTTGAATACACTTCTTAAGAAGGAAAGCATACGTCTTTCATCTGAGTGAAAACTGCATTCTATTCAGATTTTAGTACTGTGTTGTATGGTAGGCAATTCACTTGTAGGGAAGCGTTTGTTCGCATTCTTTATACCCAAGTCTTTAACAGCAAATCTCGCGTCTTGCGTTTGACAGAAATTCCAGTGAAATCACGTTTAAAAGCCAACGTCAGTAAAAAGGCTTTGTAGAATCACTCTGTGAATGTCTTTGAAAACACTTCTTAAGAAGGAAAGCATACGTCTTTCATCTGAGTGAAAACTGCATTCTATTCAGTTTTTAGTACTGTGTTGAATGGTTAGGCGATTCACTTTTAGGGAAGTGTTTGTTCGCATTCTGTATACTCAATTCTTTAACAGCAAATCTTGCGTCTTGCGTTTGACAGAAATTCCAGTGAAATCACGTTTAAAAGCCAAAGTCAGTAAAAAGGCTTTGTAGAATCACTCTGTGAATGTCTTTGAAAACACTTCTTAAGAAGGAAAGCATACGTCTTTCATCTGAGTGAAAACTGCATTCTATTCAGATTTTAGTACTGTGTTGTATGGTAGGCAATTCACTTGTAGGGAAGCGTTTGTTCGCATTCTGTATACTCAAGTCTTTAACAGCAAATCTCGCGTCTTGCGTTTGACAGAACTTCCAGTGAAATCACGTTTAAAAGCCAATGTCAGTAAAAAGGCTTTGTAGAATCACTCTGTGAATTTCTTCGAAAACACTTCTTAAGAAGGAAAGCATACGTCTTTCATCTGAGTGAAAACTGCATTCTATTCAGTTTTTAGTACTGTGTTGAATGGTTAGGCGATTCACTTGTAGGGAAGCGTTTGTTTGCATTCTGTATACTCAATTCTTTAACATCAAATCGCGCATCTTGCATTTGACAGAAATTCCAGTGAAATCACGTTTAAAAGCCAACATCAGTAAAAAGGCTTTGTAGAATCACTCTGTGAATGTCTTTGAAAACACTTCTTAAGAAGGAAAGCATACGTCTTTCATCTGAGTGAAAACTGCATTCTATTCAGATTTTAGTACTGTGTTGAATGGTTAGGAGATTCACTTGTAGGGAAGCGTTTGTTCGCATTCTGTATACTCAATTCTTTAACAGCAAATCTCGCGTCTTGCATTTGACAGAAATTCCAGTGAAATCACGTTTAAAAGCCAAAGTCAGTAAAAAGTCTTTGTAGAATCACTCTGTGAATGTCTTTGAAAACACTTCTTAAGAAGGAAAGCATACGTCTTTCATCTGATGAAAACTGCATTCTATTCAGATTTTAGTACTGTGTTGAATGGTTAGGCGATTCACTTGTAGGGAAGCGTTTGTTCGCATTCTGTATACTCAATTCTTTAACAGCAAATCTCGCCTCTTGCGTTTGACAGAAATTCCAGTGAAATCACCTTTAAAAGCCAACGTCAGTAAAAAGGCTTTGTAGAATCACTCTGTGAATTTCTTTGAAAACACTTCTTAAGAAGGAAAGCATACGTCTTTCATCTGAGTGAAAACTGCATTCTATTCAGTTTTTAGTACTGTGTTGAATGGTTAGGCGATTCACTTGTAGGGAAGCGTTTGTTTGCATTCTGTATACTCAATTCTTTAACATCAAATCGCGCATCTTGCATTTGACAGAAATTCCAGTGAAATCACGTTTAAAAGCCAACGTCAGTAAAAAGCCTTTGTAGAATCACTATGTGAATGTCTTTAAAAACACTTCTTAAGAAGGAAAGCATACGTCTTTCATCTGAGTGAAAACTGCATTCTATTCAGTTTTTTGTACTGTGTTGAATGGTTAGGCGATTCACTTTTAGGGAAGTGTTTGTTCGCATTCTGTATACTCAATTCTTTAACAGCACATCTTGCGTCTTGCGTTTGACAGAAATTCCAGTGAAATCACGTTTAAAAGCCAAAGTCAGTAAAAAGCCTTTGTAGAATCACTCTGTGAATGTCTTTGAAAACACTTCTTAAGAAGGAAAGCATACGTCTTTCATCTGAGTGAAAACTGCATTCTATTCAGATTTTAGTACTGTGTTGTATGGTAGGCAATTCACTTGTATGGAAGCGTTTGTTCGCATTCTTTATACTCAAGTCTTTAACAGCAAATCTCGCGTCTTGCGTTTGACAGAACTTCCAGTGAAATCACGTTTAAAAGCCAACGTCAGTAAAAAGGCTTTGTAGAATCACTCTGTGAATTTCTTCGAAAACACTTCTTAAGAAGGAAAGCATACGTCTTTCATCTGAGTGAAAACTGCATTCTATTCAGATTTTAGTACTGTGTTGAATGGTTAGGCGATTCACTTGTATGGAAGCATTTGTTTGCATTCTGTATACTCAATTCTTTAACATCAAATCGCGCATCTTGCATTTGACAGAAATTCCAGTGAAATCACGTTTAAAAGCCAACGTCAGTAAAAAGCCTTTGTAGAATCACTCTGTGAATGTCTTTGAAAACACTTCTTAAGAAGGAAAGCATACGTCTTTCATCTGAGTGAAAACTGCATTCTATTCAGATTTTAGTACTGTGTTGAATGGTTAGGCGATTCACTTGTAGGGAAGCGTTTGTTCGCATTCTGTATACTCAATTCTTTAACAGCAAATCTCGCGTCTTGCGTTTGACAGAACTTCCAGTGAAATCACGTTTAAAAGCCAACGTCAGAAAAAAGGCTTTGTAGAATCACTCTGTGAATTTCTTCGAAAACACTTCTTAAGAAGGAAAGCATACGTCTTTCATCTGAGTGAAAACTGCATTCTATTCAGATCTTAGTACTGTGTTGAATGGTTAGGCGATTCACTTGTAGGGAAGCATTTGTTTGCATTCTGTATACTCAATTCTTTAACATCAAATCGCGCATCTTGCATTTGACAGAAATACCAGTGAAATCACGTTTAAAAGCCAACGTCAGTAAAAAGCCTTTGTAGAATCACTCTGTGAATGTCTCTGAAAACACTTCTTAAGAAGGAAAGCATACGTCTTTCATCTGAGTGAAAACTGCATTCTATTCAGATTTTAGTACTGTGTTGAATGGTTAGGCGATTCACTTGTAGGGAAGCGTTTGTTCGCATTCTGTATACTCAATTCTTTAACAGCAAATCTCGCGTCTTGCGTTTGACAGAAATTCCAGTGAAATCACGTTTAAAAGCCAAAGTCAGTAAAAAGCCTTTGTAGAATCACTCTGTGAATGTCTTTGAAAACACTTCTTAAGAAGGAAAGCATACGTCTTTCATCTGGGTGAAAACTGCATTCTATTCAGTTTTTAGTACTGTGTTGAATGGTTAGGCGATTCACTTGTAGGGAAGCGTTTGTTTGCATTCTGTATACTCAATTCTTTAACATCAAATCGCGCATCTTGCATTTGACAGAAATTCAAGTGAAATCACGTTTAAAAGCCAACATCAGTAAAAAGGCTTTGTAGAATCACTCTGTGAATGTCTTTGAAAACACTTCTTAAGAAGGAAAGCATACGTCTTTCATCTGAGTGAAAACTGCATTCTATTCAGATTTTAGTACTGTGTTGAATGGTTAGGCGATTCACTTGTAGGGAAGCGTTTGTTCGCATTCTGTATACTCAATTCTTTAACAGCAAATCTCGCGTCTTGCATTTGACAGAAATTCCAGTGAAATCACGTTTAAAAGCCAAAGTCAGTAAAAAGTCTTTGTAGAATCACTCTGTGAATGTCTTTGAATACACTTCTTAAGAAGGAAAGCATACGTCTTTCATCTGAGTGAAAACTGCATTCTATTCAGATTTTAGTACTGTGTTGTATGGTAGGCAATTCACTTGTAGGGAAGCGTTTGTTCGCATTCTGTATACTCAAGTCTTTAACAGCAAATCTCGCCTCTTGCGTTTGACAGAAATTCCAGTGAAATCACGTTTAAAAGCCAACGTCAGTAAAAAGGCTTTGTAGAATCACTCTGTGAATTTCTTCGAAAACACTTCTTAAGAAGGAAAGCATACGTCTTTCATCTGAGTGAAAACTGCATTCTATTCAGTTTTTAGTACTGTGTTGAATGGTTAGGCGATTCACTTGTAGGGAAGCGTTTGTTTGCATTCTGTATACTCAATTCTTTAACATCAAATCGCAAATCTTGCATTTGAGAGAAATTCCAGTGAAATCACGTTTAAAAGCCAACGTCAGTAAAAAGCCTTTGTAGAATCACTCTGTGAATGTCTTTGAAAACACTTCTTAAGAAGGAAAGCATACGTCTTTCATCTGAGTGAAAACTGCATTCTATTCAGATTTTAGTACTGTGTTGAATGGTTAGGCGATTCACTTGTAGGGAAGCGTTTGTTCGCATTCTGTATACTCAATTCTTTAACAGCAAATCTCGCGTCTTGCATTTGACAGAAATTCCAGTGAAATCACCTTTAAAAGCCAACGTCAGTAAAAAGGCTTTGTAGAATCATTCTGTGAATTTCTTTGAAAACACTTCTTAAGAAGGAAAGCATACGTCTTTCATCTGAGTGAAAACTGCATTCTATTCAGTTTTTAGTACTGTGTTGAATGGTTAGGCGATTCACTTGTAGGGAAGCGTTTGTTTGCATTCTGTATACTCAATTCTTTAACATCAAATCGCGCATCTTGCATTTGACAGAAATTCCAGTGAAATCACGTTTAAAAGCCAACGTCAGTAAAAAGGCTTTGTAGAATCACTCTGTGAATGTCTTTGAAAACACTTCTTAAGAAGGAAAGCATACGTCTTTCATCTGAGTGAAAACTGCATTCTATTCAGTTTTTAGTACTGTGTTGAATGGTTAGGCGATTCACTTTTAGGGAAGTGTTTGTTCGCATTCTGTATACTCAATTCTTTAACAGCAAATCTTGCGTCTTGCGTTTGACAGAAATTCCAGTGAAATCACGTTTAAAAGCCAAAGTCAGTAAAAAGCCTTTGTAGAATCACTCTGTGAATGTCTTTGAAAACACTTCTTAAGAAGGAAAGCATACGTCTTTCATCTGAGTGAAAACTGCATTCTATTCAGATTTTAGTACTGTGTTGAATGGTTAGGCGATTCACTTGTAGGGAAGCATTTGTTTGCATTCTGTATACTCAATTCTTTAACATCAAATCGCGCATCTTGCATTTGACAGAAATTCCAGTGAAATCACGTTTAAAAGCCAACGTCAGTAAAAAGCCTTTGTAGAATCACTCTGTGAATGTCTTTGAAAACACTTCTTAAGAAGGAAAGCATACGTCTTTCATCTGAGTGAAAACTGCATTCTATTCAGATTTTAGTACTGTGTTGAATGGTTAGGCGATTCACTTGTAGGGAAGCGTTTGTTCGCATTCTGTATACTCAATTCTTTAACAGCAAATCTCGCGTCTTGCGTTTGACAGAAATTCCAGTGAAATCACGTTTAAAAGCCAACATCAGTAAAAAGCCTTTGTAGAATCACTCTGTGAATGTCTTTGAAAACACTTCTTAAGAAGGAAAGCATACGTCTTTCATCTGGGTGAAAACTGCATTCTATTCAGTTTTAAGTACTGTGTTGAATGGTTAGGCGATTCACTTGTAGGGAAGCGTTTGTTTGCATTCTGTATACTCAATTCTTTAACATCAAATCGCGCATCTTGCATTTGACAGAAATTCCAGTGAAATCACGTTTAAAAGCCAACATCAGTAAAAAGGCTTTGTAGAATCACTCTGTGAATGTCTTTGAAAACACTTCTTAAGAAGGAAAGCATACGTCTTTCATCTGAGTGAAAACTGCATTCTATTCAGATTTTAGTACTGTGTTGAATGGTTAGGCGATTCACTTGTAGGGAAGCGTTTGTTCGCATTCTGTATACTCAATTGTTTAACAGCAAATCTCGCGTCTTGCATTTGACAGAAATTCCAGTGAAATCACGTTTAAAAGCCAAAGTCAGTAAAAAGTCTTTGTAGAATCACTCTGTGAATGTCTTTGAATACACTTCTTAAGAAGGAAAGCATACGTCTTTCATCTGAGTGAAAACTGCATTCTATTCAGATTTTAGTACTGTGTTGTATGGTAGGCAATTCACTTGTAGGGAAGCGTTTGTTCGCATTCTTTATACCCAAGTCTTTAACAGCAAATCTCGCGTCTTGCGTTTGACAGAAATTCCAGTGAAATCACGTTTAAAAGCCAACGTCAGTAAAAAGGCTTTGTAGAATCACTCTGTGAATGTCTTTGAAAACACTTCTTAAGAAGGAAAGCATACGTCTTTCATCTGAGTGAAAACTGCATTCTATTCAGTTTTTAGTACTGTGTTGAATGGTTAGGCGATTCACTTTTAGGGAAGTGTTTGTTCGCATTCTGTATACTCAATTCTTTAACAGCAAATCTTGCGTCTTGCGTTTGACAGAAATTCCAGTGAAATCACGTTTAAAAGCCAAAGTCAGTAAAAAGGCTTTGTAGAATCACTCTGTGAATGTCTTTGAAAACACTTCTTAAGAAGGAAAGCATACGTCTTTCATCTGAGTGAAAACTGCATTCTATTCAGATTTTAGTACTGTGTTGTATGGTAGGCAATTCACTTGTAGGGAAGCGTTTGTTCGCATTCTGTATACTCAAGTCTTTAACAGCAAATCTCGCGTCTTGCGTTTGACAGAACTTCCAGTGAAATCACGTTTAAAAGCCAATGTCAGTAAAAAGGCTTTGTAGAATCACTCTGTGAATTTCTTCGAAAACACTTCTTAAGAAGGAAAGCATACGTCTTTCATCTGAGTGAAAACTGCATTCTATTCAGATTTTAGTACTGTGTTGAATGGTTAGGCGATTCACTTGTAGGGAAGCATTTGTTTGCATTCTGTATACTCAATTCTTTAACATCAAATCGCGCATCTTGCATTTGACAGAAATTCCAGTGAAATCACGTTTAAAAGCCAACGTCAGTAAAAAGCCTTTGTAGAATCACTCTGTGAATGTCTTTGAAAACACTTCTTAAGAAGGAAAGCATACGTCTTTCATCTGAGTGAAAACTGCATTCTATTCAGATTTTAGTACTGTGTTGAATGGTTAGGCGATTCACTTGTAGGGAAGCGTTTGTTCGCATTCTGTATACTCAATTCTTTAACAGCAAATCTCGCGTCTTGCGTTTGACAGAACTTCCAGTGAAATCACCTTTAAAAGCCAACGTCAGAAAAAAGGCTTTGTAGAATCACTCTGTGAATTTCTTCGAAAACACTTCTTAAGAAGGAAAGCATACGTCTTTCATCTGAGTGAAAACTGCATTCTATTCAGATCTTAGTACTGTGTTGAATGGTTAGGCGATTCACTTGTAGGGAAGCATTTGTTTGCATTCTGTATACTCAATTCTTTAACATCAAATCGCGCATCTTGCATTTGAGAGAAATACCAGTGAAATCACGTTTAAAAGCCAACGTCAGTAAAAAGCCTTTGTAGAATCACTCTGTGAATGTCTCTGAAAACACTTCTTAAGAAGGAAAGCATACGTCTTTCATCTGAGTGAAAACTGCATTCTATTCAGATTTTAGTACTCTGTTGAATGGTTAGGCGATTCACTTGTAGGGAAGCGTTTGTTCGCATTCTGTATACTCAATTCTTTAACAGCAAATCTCGCGTCTTGCGTTTGACAGAAATTCCAGTGAAATCACGTTTAAAAGCCAAAGTCAGTAAAAAGCCTTTGTAGAATCACTCTGTGAATGTCTTTGAAAACACTTCTTAAGAAGGAAAGCATACGTCTTTCATCTGGGTGAAAACTGCATTCTATTCAGTTTTTAGTACTGTGTTGAATGGTTAGGCGATTCACTTGTAGGGAAGCGTTTGTTTGCATTCTGTATACTCAATTCTTTAACATCAAATCGCGCATCTTGCATTTGACAGAAATTCAAGTGAAATCACGTTTAAAAGCCAACATCAGTAAAAAGGCTTTCTAGAATCACTCTGTGAATGTCTTTGAAAACACTTCTTAAGAAGGAAAGCATACGTCTTTCATCTGAGTGAAAACTGCATTCTATTCAGATTTTAGTACTGTGTTGAATGGTTAGGCGATTCACTTGTAGGGAAGCGTTTGTTCGCATTCTGTATACTCAATTGTTTAACAGCAAATCTCGCGTCTTGCATTTGACAGAAATTCCAGTGAAATCACGTTTAAAAGCCAAAGTCAGTAAAAAGTCTTTGTAGAATCACTCTGTGAATGTCTTTGAATACACTTCTTAAGAAGGAAAGCATACGTCTTTCATCTGAGTGAAAACTGCATTCTATTCAGATTTTAGTACTGTGTTGTATGGTAGGCAATTCACTTGTAGGGAAGCGTTTGTTTGCATTCTTTATACCCAAGTCTTTAACAGCAAATCTCGCGTCTTGCGTTTGACAGAAATTCCAGTGAAATCACGTTTAAAAGCCAACGTCAGTAAAAAGGCTTTGTAGAATCACTCTGTGAATGTCTTTGAAAACACTTCTTAAGAAGGAAAGCATACGTCTTTCATCTGAGTGAAAACTGCATTCTATTCAGTTTTTAGTACTGTGTTGAATGGTTAGGCGATTCACTTTTAGGGAAGTGTTTGTTCGCATTCTGTATACTCAATTCTTTAACAGCAAATCTTGCGTCTTGCGTTTGACAGAAATTCCAGTGAAATCACGTTTAAAAGCCAAAGTCAGTAAAAAGCCTTTGTAGAATCACTCTGTGAATGTCTTTGAAAACACTTCTTAAGAAGGAAAGCATACGTCTTTCATCTGAGTGAAAACTGCATTCTATTCAGATTTTAGTACTGTGTTGTATGGTAGGCAATTCACTTGTAGGGAAGCGTTTGTTCGCATTCTGTATACTCAAGTCTTTAACAGCAAATCTCGCGTCTTGCGTTTGACAGAACTTCCAGTGAAATCACGTTTAAAAGCCAACGTCAGTAAAAAGGCTTTGTAGAATCACTCTGTGAATTTCTTCGAAAACACTTCTTAAGAAGGAAAGCATACGTCTTTCATCTGAGTGAAAACTGCATTCTATTCAGATCTTAGTACTGTGTTGAATGGTTAGGCGATTCACTTGTAGGGAAGCATTTGTTTGCATTCTGTATACTCAATTCTTTAACATCAAATCGCGCATCTTGCATTTGACAGAAATACCAGTGAAATCACGTTTAAAAGCCAACGTCAGTAAAAGCCTTTGTAGAATCACTCTGTGAATGTCTCTGAAAACACTTCTTAAGAAGGAAAGCATACGTCTTTCATCTGAGTGAAAACTGCATTCTATTCAGATTTTAGTACTGTGTTGAATGGTTAGGCGATTCACTTGTAGGGAAGCGTTTGTTCGCATTTTGTATACTCAATTCTTTAACAGCAAATCTCGCGTCTTGCGTTTGACAGAAATTCCAGTGAAATCACGTTTAAAAGCCAAAGTCAGTAAAAAGCCTTTGTAGAATCACTCTGTGAATGTCTTTGAAAACACTTCTTAAGAAGGAAAGCATACGTCTTTCATCTGGGTGAAAACTGCATTCTATTCAGTTTTTAGTACTGTGTTGAATGGTTAGGCGATTCACTTGTAGGGAAGCGTTTGTTTGCATTCTGTATACTCAATTCTTTAACATCAAATCGCGCATCTTGCATTTGACAGAAATTCCAGTGAAATCACGTTTAAAAGCCAACATCAGTAAAAAGGCTTTGTAGAATCACTCTGTGAATGTCTTTGAAAACACTTCTTAAGAAGGAAAGCATACGTCTTTCATCTGAGTGAAAACTGCATTCTATTCAGATTTTAGTACTGTGTTGTATGGTAGGCAATTCACTTGTAGGGAAGCGTTTGTTCGCATTCTGTATACTCAAGTCTCTAACAGCAAATCTCGCGTCTTGCGTTTGACAGAAATTCCAGTGAAATCACGTTTAAAAGCCAACGTCAGTAAAAAGGCTTTGTAGAATCACTCTGTGAATTTCTTCGAAAACACTTCTTAAGAAGGAAAGCATACGTCTTTCATCTGAGTGAAAACTGCATTCTATTCAGTTTTTAGTACTGTGTTGAATGGTTAGGCGATTCACTTGTAGGGAAGCGTTTGTTTGCATTCTGTATACTCAATTCTTTAACATCAAATCGCAAATCTTGCATTTGACAGAAATTCCAGTGAAATCACGTTTAAAAGCCAACGTCAGTAAAAAGGCTTTGTAGAATCACTCTGTGAATTTCTTCGAAAACACTTCTTAAGAAGGAAAGCATACGTCTTTCATCTGAGTGAAAACTGCATTCTATTCAGATTTTAGTACTGTGTTGAATGGTTAGGCGATTCACTTGTAGGGAAGCATTTGTTTGCATTCTGTATACTCAATTCTTTAACATCAAATCGCGCATCTTGCATTTGACAGAAATTCCAGTGAAATCACGTTTAAAAGCCAACGTCAGTAAAAAGCCTTTGTAGAATCACTCTGTGAATGTCTTTGAAAACACTTCTTAAGAAGGAAAGCATACGTCTTTCATCTGAGTGAAAACTGCATTCTATTCAGATTTTAGTACTGTGTTGAATGGTTAGGCGATTCACTTGTAGGGAAGCGTTTGTTCGCATTCTGTATACTCAATTCTTTAACAGCAAATCTCGCGTCTTGCCTTTGACAGAAATTCCAGTGAAATCACGTTTAAAAGCCAAAGTCAGTAAAAAGCCTTTGTAGAATCACTCTGTGAATGTCTTTGAAAACACTTCTTAAGAAGGAAAGCATACGTCTTTCATCTGGGTGAAAACTGCATTCTATTCAGTTTTTAGTACTGTGTTGAATGGTTAGGCGATTCACTTGTAGGGAAGCGTTTGTTTGCATTCTGTATACTCAATTCTTTAACATCAAATCGCGCATCTTGCATTTGACAGAAATTCCAGTGAAATCACGTTTAAAAGCCAACATCAGTAAAAAGGCTTTGTAGAATCACTCTGTGAATGTCTTTGAAAACACTTCTTAAGAAGGAAAGCATACGTCTTTCATCTGAGTGAAAACTGCATTCTATTCAGATTTTAGTACTGTGTTGAATGGTTAGGCGATTCACTTGAAGGGAAGCGTTTGTTCGCATTCTGTATACTCAATTCTTTAATAGCAAATCTCGCGTCTTGCATTTGACAGAAATTCCAGTGAAATCACGTTTAAAAGCCAAAGTCAGTAAAAAGTCTTTGTAGAATCACTCTGTGAATGTCTTTGAATACACTTATTAAGAAGGAAAGCATACGTCTTTCATCTGAGTGAAAACTGCATTCTATTCAGATTTTAGTACTGTGTTGTATGGTAGGCAATTCACTTGTAGGGAAGCGTTTGTTCGCATTCTTTATACCCAAGTCTTTAACAGCAAATATCGCGTCTTGCGTTTGACAGAAATTCCAGTGAAATCACGTTTAAAAGCCAACGTCAGTAAAAAGGCTTTGTAGAATCACTCTGTGAATTTCTTCGAAAACACTTCTTAAGAAGGAAAGCATACGTCTTTCATCTGAGTGAAAACTGCATTCTATTCAGTTTTTAGTACTGTGTTGAATGGTTAGGCTATTCACTTGTAGGGAAGCGTTTGTTTGCATTCTGTATACTCAATTCTTTAACATCAAATCGCAAATCTTGCATTTGACAGAAATTCCAGTGAAATCACGTTTAAAAGCCAACGTCAGTAAAAAGCCTTTGTAGAATCACTCTGTGAATGTCTTTGAAAACACTTCTTAAGAAGGAAAGCATACGTCTTTCATCTGAGTGAAAACTGCATTCTATTCAGATTTTAGTACTGTGTTGAATGGTTAGGCGATTCACTTGTAGGGAAGCGTTTGTTCGCATTCTGTATACTCAATTCTTTAACAGCAAATCTCGCGTCTTGCGTTTGACAGAAATTCCAGTGAAATCACGTTTAAAAGCCAAAGTCAGTAAAAAGCCTTTGTAGAATCACTCTGTGAATGTCTTTGAATACACTTCTTAAGAAGGAAAGCATACGTCTTTCATCTGAGTGAAAACTGCATTCTATTCAGATTTTAGTACTGTGTTGTATGGTAGGCGATTCACTTGTAGGGAAGCTTTTGTTCGCATTCTTTATACTCAAGTCTTCAACAGCAAATCTCGCGTCTTGCGTTTGACAGAAATTCCAGTGAAATCACGTTTAAAAGCCAACGTCAGTAAAAAGGCTTTGTAGAATCACTCTGTGAATTTCTTCGAAAACACTTCTTAAGAAGGAAAGCATACGTCTTTCATCTGAGTGAAAACTGCATTCTATTCAGTTTTTAGTACTGTGTTGAATGGTTAGGCGATTCACTTGTAGGGAAGCATTTGTTTGCATTCTGTATACTCAATTCTTTAACATCAAATCGCACATCTTGCATTTGACAGAAATTCCAGTGAAATCACGTTTAAAAGCCAACGTCAGTAAAAAGCCTTTGTAGAATCACTCTGTGAATGTCTTTGAAAACACTTCTTAAGAAGGAAAGCATACATCTTTCATCTGAGTGAAAACTGCATTCTATTCAGATTTTAGTACTGTGTTGTATGGTAGGCGATTCACTTGTAGGGAAGCGTTTGTTCGCATTCTTTATACTCAAGTCTTTAACAGCAAATCTCGTGTCTTGCGTTTGACAGAACTTCCAGTGAAATCACGTTTAAAAGCCAACGTCAGTAAAAAGGCTTTGTAGAATCACTCTGTGAATTTCTTCGAAAACACTTCTTAAGAAGGAAAGCATACGTCTTTCATCTGAGTGAAAACTGCATTCTATTCAGTTTTTAGTACTGTGTTGTATGGTAGGCGATTCACTTGTAGGGAAGCGTTTGTTCGCATTCTTTATACTCAAGTCTTTAACAGCAAATCTCGCATCTTGCGTTTGACAGAACTTCCAGTGAAATCACGTTTAAAAGCCAACGTCAGTAAAAAGGCTTTGTAGAATCACTCTGTGAATGTCTTTGAAAACACTTCTTAAGAAGGAAAGCATACGTCTTTCATCTGAGTGAAAACTGCATTCTATTCAGTTTTTAGTACTGTGTTGAATGGTTAGGCGATTCACTTGTAGGGAAGCGTTTGTTTGCATTCTGTATACTCAATTCTTTAACATCAAATCGCGCATCTTGCATTTGACAGAAATTCCAGTGAAATCACGTTTAAAAGCCAACATCAGTAAAAAGGCTTTGTAGAATCACTCTGTGAATGTCTTTGAAAACACTTCTTAAGAAGGAAAGCGTACGTCTTTCATCTGAGTGAAAACTGCATTCTATTCAGTTTTTAGTACTGTGTTGAATGGTTAGGCGATTCACTTGTAGGGAAGCGTTTGTTCGCATTCTGCATACTCAATTCTTTAACAGCAAATCTCGCGTCTTGCGTTTGACAGAAATTCCAGTGAAATCACGTTTAAAAGCCAAAGTCAGTAAAAAGCCTTTGTAGAATCACTCTGTGAATGTCTTTGAAAACACTTCTTAAGAAGGAAAGCATACGTCTTTCATCTGGGTGAAAACTGCATTCTATTCAGTTTTTAGTACTGTGTTGAATGGTTAGGCGATTCACTTGTAGGGAAGCGTTTGTTTGCATTCTGTATACTCAATTCTTTAACATCAAATCGCGCATCTTGCATTTGACAGAAATTCCAGTGAAATCACGTTTAAAAGCCAACATCAGTAAAAAGGCTTTGTAGAATCACTCTGTGAATGTCTTTGAAAACACTTCTTAAGAAGGAAAGCATACGTCTTTCATGTGAGTGAAAACTGCATTCTATTCAGTTTTTAGTACTGTGTTGAATGGTTAGGCGATTCACTTGTAGGGAAGCGTTTGTTCGCATTCTGTATACTCAATTCTTTAACAGCAAATCTCGTGTCTTGCGTTTGACAGAAATTCCAGTGAAATCACGTTTAAAAGCCAACGTCAGTAAAAAGGCTTTGTAGAATCACTCTGTGAATGTCTTTGAAAACACTTCTTAAGAAGGAAAGCAAACGTCTTTCATCTGAGTGAAAACTGCATTCTATTCAGATTTTAGTACTGTGTTGTATGGTAGGCGATTCACTTGTAGGGAAGCGTTTGTTCGCATTCTTTATACTCAATTCTTTAACAGCAAATCTCACCTCTTGTGTTTGACAGAAATTCCAGTGAAATCACGTTTAAAAGCCAACGTGAGTAAAAAGGCTTTGTAGAATCACTCTGTGAATTTCTTTGAAAACACTTCTTAAGAAGGAAAGCATACGTCTTTCATGTGAGTGAAAACTGCATTCTATTCAGTTTTTAGTACTGTGTTGAATGGTTAGGCGATTCACTTGTAGGGAAGCGTTTGTTCGCATTCTGTATACTCAATTCTTTAACAGCAAATCTCGTGTCTTGCGTTTGACAGAAATTCCAGTGAAATCATGTTTAAAAGCCAACGTCAGTAAAAAGCCTTTGTAGAATTACTCTGTGAATGTCTTTGAGAACACTTCTTAAGAAGGAAAGCATACGTCTTTCATCTGAGTGAAAACTGCATTCTATTCAGTTTTTAGTACTGTGTTGAATGGTTAGGCGATTCACTTGTAGGGAAGCGTTTGTTTGCATTCTGTATACTCAATTCTTTAACATCAAATTGCGCATCTTCCATTTGACAGAAATTCCAGTGAAATCACCTTTAACAGCCATTGTCAGTAAAAAGGCTTTGTAGAATCACTCTGTGAATTTCTTTGAAAACACTTCTTAAGAAGGAAAGCATACGTCTTTCATCTGAGTGAAAACTGCATTCTATTCAGTTTTTAGTACTGTGTTGAATGGTTAGGCGATTCACTTGTAGGGAAGCGTTTGTTTGCATTCTGTATACTCAATTCTTTAACCTCAAATCGCGCATCTTGCATTTGACAGAAATTCCAGTGAAATCACGTTTAAAAGCCAACGTCAGTAAAAAGGCTTTGTAGAATCACTCTGTTAATGTCTTTGAAAACACTTCTTAAGAAGGAAAGCATACGTCTTTCATCTGAGTGAAAACTGCATTCTATTCAGTTTTTAGTACTGTGTTGAATGGTTAGGCGATTCACTTGTAGGGAAGCGTTTGTTCGCATTCTGTATACTCAATTCTTTAACAGCAAATCTCGCGTCTTGCGTTTGACAGAAATTCCAGTGAAATCACGTTTAAAAGCCAAAGTCAGTAAAAAGCCTTTGTAGAATCACTCTGTGAATGTCTTTGAAAACACTTCTTAAGAAGGAAAGCATACGTCTTTCATCTGAGTGAAAACTGCATTCTATTCAGATTTTAGTACTGTGTTGTATGGTAGGCGATTCACTTGTAGGGAAGCGTTTGTTAGCATTCTTTATACTCAAGTCTTTAACAGCAAATCTCGTGTCTTGCGTTTGACAGAAATTCCAGTGAAATCACGTTTAAAAGCCAACGTCAGTAAAAAGGCTTTGTAGAATCACTCTGTGAATTTCTTCGAAAACACTTCTTAAGAAGGAAAGCGTACGTCTTTCATCTGAGTGAAAACTGCATTCTATTCAGTTTTTAGTACTGTGTTGAATGGTTAGGCGATTCACTTGTAGGGAAGCGTTTGTTTGCATTCTGTATACTCAATTCTTTAACATCAAATCGCGCATCTTGCATTTGACAGAAATTCCAGTGAAATCACGTTTAAAAGCCAACGTCAGTAAAAAGCCTTTGTAGAATCACTCTGTGAATGTCTTTGAAAACACTTCTTAAGAAGGAAAGCATACGTCTTTCATCTGAGTGAAAACTGCATTCTATTCAGATTTTAGTACTGTGTTGAATGGTTAGGCGATTCACTTGTAGGGAAGCGTTTGTTCGCATTCTGTATACTCAATTCTTTAACAGCAAATCTCGTGTCTTGCTTTTGACAGAAATTCCAGTGAAATCACGTTTAAAAGCCAAAGTCAGTAAAAAGCCTTTGTAGAATCACTCTGTGAATGTCTTTGAATACACTTCTTAAGAAGGAAGGCATACGTCTTTCATCTGAGTGAAAACTGCATTCTATTCAGATTTTAGTACTGTGTTGTATGGTAGGCGATTCACTTGTAGGGAAGCGTTTGTTCGCATTCTTTATACTCAAGTCTTTAACAGCAAATCTCGCTTCTTGCGTTTGACAGAACTTCCAGTGAAATCACTTTTAAAAGCCAACATCAGTAAAAAGGCTTTGTAGAATCACTCTGTGAATTTCTTTGAAAACACTTCTTAAGAAGGAAAGCATACGTCTTTCATCTGAGTGAAAACTGCATTCTATTCAGTTTTTAGTACTGTGTTGAATGGTTAGGCGATTTACTTGTAGGGAAGCGTTTGTTTGCATTCTGTATACTCAATTCTTTAACATCAAATCGCGCATCTTGCATTTGACAGAAATTCCAGTGAAATCACGTTTAAAAGCCAACGTCAGTAAAAAGGCTTTGTAGAATCACTCTGTGAATGTCTTTGAAAACACTTCTTAAGAAGGAAAGTGTACGTCTTTCATCTGAGTGAAAACTGCATTCTATTCAGTTTTTAGTACTGTGTTGAATGGTTAGGCGATTCACTTGTAGGGAAGCGTTTGTTCGCATTCTGTATACTCAATTCTTTAACAGCAAATCTGGCGTCTTGAGTTTGACAGAAATTCCAGTGAAATCACGTTTAAAAGCCAAAGTCAGTAAAAAGCCTTTGTAGAATCACTCTGTGAATGTCTTTGAAAACACTTCTTAAGAAGGAAAGCATACGTCTTTCATCTGGGTGAAAACTGCATTCTATTCAGTTTTTAGTACTGTGTTGAATGGTTAGGCGATTCACTTGTAGGGAAGCGTTTGATTGCATTCTGTATACTCAATTCTTAAACATCAAATCGCGCATCTTGCATTTGACAGAAATTCCAGTGAAATCACGTTTAAAAGCCAAAGTCAGAAAAAAGCCTTTGTAGAATCACTCTGTGAATGTCTTTGAAAACACTTCTTAAGAAGGAAAGCATATGTCTTTCATCTGAGTGAAAACTACATTCTATTCAGTTTTTAGAGCTGTGTTGATTGGTTAGGCGATTCACTTGTAGGGAAGCGGTTGTTTGCATTCTGTATACTCAATTCTTTAACAGCAATTCTCGTGTCTTGCATTTGACAGAAATTCCAGTGAAATCACGTTTAAAAGCCAACGTCAGTAATAAGGCTTCATAGAATCACTCTGTGAATTTCTTTGAAAACACTTCTTAAGAAGGAAATCATACGTCTTTCATCTGAGTGAAAACTGCATTCTATTCAGTTTTTAGAACTGTGTTGAATGGTTAGGCGATTCACTTGTAGTTAAGCATTTGTTTGCATTCTGTATACTCAACTCTTTAACAGCAAATCTTGTGTCTTGCGTTTGACAGAAATTCCAGTGAAATCACGTTTAAAAGCCAAAGTCAGTAAAAAGGCTTCGTAGAATCACTCTGTGAATGTCTTTGAAAGCACTTCTTAAGAAGGAAAGCATACGTCTTTCATCTGAGTGAAAACTGCATTCTATACGGTTTTTAGAACTGTGTTGAATGGTTAGGCGAATCACTTGTAGGGAATTGTTTGGTTGCATTCTGTATACTCAATTCTTTAATGGCAAATCTCGTGTTTTGCATTTGACAGAAATTCCAGTGAAATCACGTTTAAAAGCCAACGTCAGTAAAAAGGCTTCGTAGAATCACTCTGTGAATGTCTTTGAAAACACTTCTTAAGAAGGAAAACATATGTCTTTCATCTGAGTGAAAACTGCATTCTATTCAGTTTTTAGAGCTGTGTTGAATAGTTAGGCGATTCACTTGTAGGGAAGCGTTTGTTTGCATTCTATATACTCAATTCTTTAACAGCAAATCTCGTGTCTTGCTTTCCACAGAAATTCCAGTGAAATCACGTTTAAAAGCCAACGTCAGTAAAAAGGCTTCGTAGAATCACTCTGTGAATGTCTTTGAAAACACTTCTTAAGAAGGAAAGCATAAGTCTTTCGTCTGAGTGAAAACTGCATTCTATTCAGTTTTTAGAGCTGTGTTGAATGGTTAGGCGATTCACTTGTAGGGAAGCGTTTGTTTGCATTCTGTATACTCAATACTTTAACAGCAAATCTCGTGTCTTGAGTTTGACAGAAATTCCAGTGAAATCACGTTTAAAAGCCAACGTCATTAAAAAGGCTTCGTAGAATCACTCTGTGAATGTCTTTGAAAACACTTCTTAAGAAGGAAAGCATAAGTCTTTCATCTGAGTGAAAACTGCATTCTATTCAGTTTTTAGAGCTGTGTTGAATGGTTAGGCGATTCACTTGTAGGGAAGCGTTTGTTTGCATTCAATATACTCAATTCTTTAACAGCAAAACTCGTGTCTTGCTTTCCACAGAAATTCCAGTGAAATCACGTTTAAAAGCCAACGTCAGTAAAAAGGCTTCGTAGAATCACTCTGTGAATGTCTTTGAAAACACTTCTTAAGAAGGAAGGCATACGTCTTTCATCTGAGTGAAAACTGCATTCTATTCAGTTTTTAGAGCTGTGTTGAATGGTTAGGCGATTCACTTGTAGGGAAGCGTTTGTTTGCATTCTGTATACTCAATTCTTTAACAGCAAATCTCGTGTCTTGCGTTTGACAGAAATTACAGTGAAATCACTTTTAAAAGCCAAAGTCAGTAAAAAGGCTTCGTAGAATCACTCTGTGAATGTCTTTGAAAGCACTTCTTAAGAAGGAAAGCATACGTCTTTCATCTGAGTGAAAACTGCATTCTATTCAGTTTTTAGAGCTGTGTTGAATGGTTAGGCGATTCACTTGTAGGGAAGCGTTTGTTTGCATTCTGTATACTCAATTCTTTAACAGCAATTCTCGTGTCTTGCATTTGACAGAAATTCCAGTGAAATCACGTTTAAAAGCCAACGTCAGTAAAAAGGCTTCGTAGAATCACTCGGTGAATGTCTTTGAAAACACTTCTTAAGAAGGAAAGCATACGTCTTTCATCTGAGTGAAAACTGCATTCTATTCAGTTTTTAGAACTGTGTTGAATGGTTAGGGGATTCACTTGTAGTTAAGCATTTGTTTGCATTCTGTATACTCAATTCTTTAACAGCAAATCTCGTGTCTTGCGTTTGACGAAATTCCACTGAAATCACGTTTAAAAGCCAAAGTCAGTAAAAAGGCTTCGTAGAATCACTCTGTGAATGTCTTTGAAAGCACTTCTCAAGAAGGAAAGCATACGTCTTTCATCTGAGTGAAAACTGCATTCTATTCAGTTTTTAGAGCTGTGTTGAATGGTTAGGCGATTCACTTGTAGGGAAGCGTTTGTTTGCATTCTGTATACTCAATACTTTAACAGCAAATCTCGTGTCTTGAGTTTGACAGAAATTCCAGTGAAATCACGTTTAAAAGCCAACGTCATTAAAAAGGCTTCGTAGAATCACTCTGTGAATGTCTTTGAAAACACTTCTTAAGAAGGAAAGCATAAGTCTTTCATCTGAGTGAAAACTGCATTCTATTCAGTTTTTAGAGCTGTGTTGAATGGTTAGGTGATTCACTTGTAGGGAAGCGTTTGTTTGCATTCAATATACTCAATTCTTTAACAGCAAAACTCGTGTCTTGCTTTCCACAGAAATTCCAGTGAAATCACGTTTAAAAGCCAACGTCAGTAAAAAGGCTTCGTAGAATCACTCTGTGAATGTCTTTGAAAACACTTCTTAAGAAGGAAGGCATACGTCTTTCATCTGAGTGAAAACTGCATTCTATTCAGTTTTTAGAGCTGTGTTGAATGGTTAGGCGATTCACTTGTAGGGAAGCGTTTGTTTGCATTCTGTATACTCAATTCTTTAACAGCAAATCTCGTGTCTTGCGTTTGACAGAAATTACAGTGAAATCACTTTTAAAAGCCAAAGTCAGTAAAAAGGCTTCGTAGAATCACTCTGTGAATGTCTTTGAAAGCACTTCTTAAGAAGGAAAGCATACGTCTTTCATCTGAGTGAAAACTGCATTCTATTCAGTTTTTAGAGCTGTGTTGAATGGTTAGGCGATTCACTTGTAGGGAAGCGTTTGTTTGCATTCTGTATACTCAATTCTTTAACAGCAATTCTCGTGTCTTGCATTTGACAGAAATTCCAGTGAAATCACGTTTAAAAGCCAACGTCAGTAAAAAGGCTTCGTAGAATCACTCGGTGAATGTCTTTGAAAACACTTCTTAAGAAGGAAAGCATACGTCTTTCATCTGAGTGAAAACTGCATTCTATTCAGTTTTTAGAACTGTGTTGAATGGTTAGGGGATTCACTTGTAGTTAAGCATTTGTTTGCATTCTGTATACTCAATTCTTTAACAGCAAATCTCGTGTCTTGCGTTTGACGAAATTCCACTGAAATCACGTTTAAAAGCCAAAGTCAGTAAAAAGGCTTCGTAGAATCACTCTGTGAATGTCTTTGAAAGCACTTCTCAAGAAGGAAAGCATACGTCTTTCATCTGAGTGAAAACTGCATTCTATTCAGTTTTTAGAGCTGTGTTGAATGGTTAGGCGATTCACTTGTAGGGAAGCGTTTGTTTGCATTCTGTATACTCAATTCTTTAACAGCAAATCTCGTGTCTTGCATTTGACAGAAATTCCAGTGAAATCACGTTTAAAAGCCAATGTCAGTAAAAAGGCTTTGTAGAATAACTCTGTGAATGTCTTTGAAAACACTTCTTAAGAAGGAAAGCATACGTCTTTCATCTGAGTGAAAACTGCATTCTATTCAGTTTTTAGAGCTGTGTTGAATGGTTAGGCGATTCACTTGTAGGGAAGCGTTTGTTTGCATTCTGTATACTCAATTCTTTAACAGCAAATCTCGTGTCTTGCTTTCCACAGAAATTCCAGTGAAATCACGTTTAAAAGCCAATGTCAGTAAAAAGGCTTCGTAGAATCACAATGTGAATGTCTTTGAAAACACTTCTTAAGAAGGAAAGCATACGTCTTTCATCTGAGTGAAAACTGCATTCTATTCAGTTTTTAGAGCTGTGTTGAATGGTTAGGCGATTCACTTGTAGGGAAGCGTTTGTTTGCATTCTGTATACTCAATTCTTTAACAGCAATTCTCGTGTCTTGCATTTGACAGAAATTCCAGTGAAATCACGTTTAAAAGCCAACGTCAGTAAAAAGGCTTCGTAGAATCACTCTGTGAATGTCTTTGAAAACACTTCTTAAGAAGGAAAGCATACGTCTTTCATCTGAGTGAAAACTGCATTCTATTCAGTTTTTAGAGCTGTGTTGAATGGTTAGGCGATTCACTTGTAGGGAAGCGTTTGTTTGCATTCTGTATACTCAATTCTTTAACAGCAATTCTCGTGTCTTGCATTTGACAGAAATTCCAGTGAAATCACGTTTAAAAGCCAACGTCAGTAAAAAGGCTTCGTAGAATCACTCTGTGAATGTCTTTGAAAACACTTCTTAAGAAGGAAAGCATACGTCTTTCATCTGAGTGAAAACTGCATTCTATTCAGTTTTTAGAACTGTGTTGAATGGTTAGGGGATTCACTTGTAGTTAAGCATTTGTTTGCATTCTGTATACTCAATTCTTTAACAGCAAATCTCGTGTCTTGCGTTTGACAGAAATTCCAGTGAAATCACTTTTAAAAGCCAAAGTCAGTAAAAAGGCTTCGTAGAATCACTCTGTGAATGTCTTTGAAAGCACTTCTTAAGAAGGAAAGCATACGTCTTTCATCTGAGTGAAAACTGCATTCTATTCAGTTTTTAGAGCTGTGTTGAATGGTTAGGCGATTCACTTGTAGGGAAGCGTTTGTTTGCATTCTGTATACTCAATTCTTTAACAGCAATTCTCGTGTCTTGCATTTGACAGAAATTCCAGTGAAATCACGTTTAAAAGCCAACATCAGTAAAAAGGCTTCGTAGAATCACTCGGTGAATGTCTTTGAAAACACTTCTTAAGAAGGAAAGCATACGTCTTTCATCTGAGTGAAAACTGCATTCTATTCAGTTTTTAGAACTGTGTTGAATGGTTAGGGGATTCACTTGTAGTTAAGCATTTGTTTGCATTCTGTATACTCAATTCTTTAACAGGAAATCTCGTGTCTTGCGTTTGACGAAATTCCAGTGAAATCACGTTTAAAAGCCAAAGTCAGTAAAAAGGCTTCGTAGAATCACTCTGTGAATGTCTTTGAAAACACTTCTTAAGAAGGAAAGCATACGTCTTTCATCTGAGTGAAAACTGCATTCTATTCGGTTTTTAGAACTGTGTTGAATGGTTAGGCGATTCACTTGTAGGGAAGCCTTTGGTTGCATTCTGTATTATCAATTCTTTAACTGCAAATCTCGTGTATTGCGTTTGACAGAAATTCCAGTGAAATCACGTTTAAAAGCCAATGTCAGTAAAAAGGCTTTGTAGAATAACTCTGTGAATGTCTTTGAAAACACTTCTTAAGAAGGAAAGCATACGTCTTTCATCTGAGTGAAAACTGCATTCTATTCAGTTTTTAGAGCTGTGTTGAATGGTTAGGCGATTCACTTGTAGGGAAGCGTTTGTTTGCATTCTGTATACTCAATTCTTTAACAGCAATTCTCGTGTCTTGCATTTGACAGAAATTCCAGTGAAATCACGTTTAAAAGCCAACGTCAGTAAAAAGGCTTCGTAGAATCACTCGGTGAATGTCTTTGAAAACACTTCTTAAGAAGGAAAGCATACGTCTTTCATCTGAGTGAAAACTGCATTCTATTCAGTTTTTAAAACTGTGTTGAATGGTTAGGGGATTCACTTGTAGTTAAGCATTTGTTTGCATTCTGTATACTCAATTCTTTAACAGCAAATCTCGTGTCTTGCGTTTGACGAAATTCCAGTGAAATCACGTTTAAAAGCCAAAGTCAGTAAAAAGGCTTCGTAGAATCACTCTGTGAATGTCTTTGAAAGCACTTCTCAAGAAGGAAAGCATACGTCTTTCATCTGAGTGAAAACTGCATTCTATTCAGTTTTTAGAGCTGTGTTGAATGGTTAGGCGATTCACTTGTAGGGAAGCGTTTGTTTGCATTCTGTATACTCAATTCATTAACAGCAAATCTCGTGTCTTGCATTTGACAGAAATTCCAGTGAAATCACGTTTAAAAGCCAACGTCAGTAAAAAAGCTTCGTAGAATCACTATGTGAATGTCTTAGAAACACTTCTTAAGAAGGAAAGCATACGTCTTTCATCTGAGTGAAAACTGCATTCTATTCGGTTTTTAGAACTGTGTTGAATGGTTAGGCGATTCACTTGTAGGGAAGAATTTGGTTGCATTCTGTATAATCAATTCTTTAACTGCAAATCTCGTGTATTGCGTTTGACAGAAATTCCAGTGAAATCACGTTTAAAAGCCAATGTCAGTAAAAAGGCTTTGTAGAATCACTCTGTGAATGTCTTTGAAAACACTTCTTAAGAAGGAAAGCATACGTCTTTCATCTGAGTGAAAACTGCATTCTATTCAGTTTTTAGAGCTGTGTTGAATGGTTAGGCGATTCACTTGTAGGGAAGCGTTTGTTTGCATTCTGTATACTCAATTCTTTAACAGCAAATCTCGTGTCTTGCTTTCCACAGAAATTCCAGTGAAATCACGTTTAAAAGCCAATGTCAGTAAAAAGGCTTTGTAGAATCACTCTGTGAATGTCTTTGAAAACACTTCTTAAGAAGGAAAGCATACGTCTTTCATCTGAGTGAAAACTGCATTCTATTCAGATTTTAGAGCTGTGTTGAATGGTTAGGCGATTCACTTGTAGGGAAGCGTTTGGTTGCATTCTGTATACTCAATTCTTTAACAGCAAATCTCATGTCTTGCGTTTGACAGAAATTCTAGTGAAATCACGTTTAAAAGCCAACGTCAGTAAAAAGGCTTCGTAGAATCACTCTGTGAATGTCTTTGAAAACACTTCTTAAGAAGGAAAGCATATGTCTTTCATCTGAGTGAAAACTGCATTCTATTCAGTTTTTAGGGCTGTGTTGAATGCTTAGGCGATTCACTTGTAGGGAAGCGTTTGTTTGCATTCTGTATACTCAATTCTTTAACAGCAAATCTCGTGTCTTGCTTTCCACAGAAATTCCAGTGAAATCACGTTTAAAAGCCAATGTCAGTAAAAAGGCTTCGTAGAATCACTCTGTGAATGTCTTTGAAAACACTTCTTAAGAAGGAAAGCATACGTCTTTCATCTGAGTGAAAACTGCATTCTATTCAGTTTTTAGAGCTGTGTTGAATGGTTAGGCGATTCACTTGTAGGGAAGCGTTTGTTTGCATTCTGTATACTCAATTCTTTAACAGCAATTCTCGTGTCTTGCATTTGACAGAAATTCCAGTGAAATCACGTTTAAAAGCCAACGTCAGTAAAAAGGCTTCGTAGAATCACTCTGTGAATGTCTTTGAAAACACTTCTTAAGAAGGAAAGCATACGTCTTTCATCTGAGTGAAAACTGCATTCTATTCAGTTTTTAGAACTGTGTTGAATGGTTAGGGGATTCACTTGTAGTTAAGCATTTGTTTGCATTCTGTATACTCAATTCTTTAACAGCAAATCTCGTGTCTTGCGTTTGACAGAAATTCCAGTGAAATCACTTTTAAAAGCCAAAGTCAGTAAAAAGGCTTCGTAGAATCACTCTGTGAATGTCTTTGAAAGCACTTCTTAAGAAGGAAAGCATACGTCTTTCATCTGAGTGAAAACTGCATTCTATTCAGTTTTTAGAGCTGTGTTGAATGGTTAGGCGATTCACTTGTAGGGAAGCGTTTGTTTGCATTCTGTATACTCAATTCTTTAACAGCAATTCTCGTGTCTTGCATTTGACAGAAATTCCAGTGAAATCACGTTTAAAAGCCAACGTCAGTAAAAAGGCTTCGTAGAATCACTCTGTGAATGTCTTTGAAAGCACTTCTCAAGAAGGAAAGCATACGTCTTTCATCTGAGTGAAAACTGCATTCTATTCAGTTTTTAGAGCTGTGTTGAATGGTTAGGCGATTCACTTGTAGGGAAGCGTTTGTTTGCATTCTGTATACTCAATTCTTTAACAGCAAATCTCGTGTCTTGCGTTTGACGAAATTCCAGTGAAATCACGTTTAAAAGCCAAAGTCAGTAAAAAGGCTTCGTAGAATCACTCTGTGAATGTCTTTGAAAGCACTTCTCAAGAAGGAAAGCATACGTCTTTCATCTGAATGAAAACTGCATTCTATTCAGTTTTTAGAGCTGTGTTGAATGGTTAGGCGATTCACTTGTAGGGAAGCTTTTGTTTGCATTCTGTATACTCAATTCTTTAACAGCAAATCTCGTGTCTTGCATTTGACAGAAATTCCAGTGAAATCACGTTTAAAAGCCAACATCAGTAAAAAAGCTTCGTAGAATCACTATGTGAATGTCTTAGAAACACTTCTTAAGAAGGAAAGCATACGTCTTTCATCTGAGTGAAAACTGCATTCTATTCAGTTTTTAGAACTGTGTTGAATGGTTAGGCGATTCACTTGTAGTTAAGCATTTGTTTGCATTCTGTATACTCAATTCTTTAACAGCAAATCTCGTGTCTTGCGTTTGACAGAAATTCCAGTGAAATCACGTTTAAAAGCCAACATCAGTAAAAAGGCTTCGTAGAATCACTCTGTGAATGTCTTTGAAAACACTTCTTAAGAAGGAAAGCATACGTCTTTCATCTGAGTGAAAACTGCATTCTATTCGGTTTTTAGAACTGTGTTGAATGGTTAGGCGATTCACTTGTAGGGAAGCCTTTGGTTGCATTCTGTATAATCAATTCTTTAACTGCAAATCTCGTGTATTGCGTTTGACAGAAATTCCAGTGAAATCACGTTTAAAAGCCAATGTCAGTAAAAAGGCTTTGTAGAATAACTCTGTGAATGTCTTTGAAAACACTTCTTAAGAAGGAAAGCATACGTCTTTCATCTGAGTGAAAACTGCATTCTATTCAGTTTTTAGAGCTGTGTTGAATGGTTAGGCGATTCACTTGTAGGGAAGCGTTTGTTTGCATTCTGTATACTCAATTCTTTAACAGCAAATCTCATGTCTTGCTTTCCACAGAAATTCCAGTGAAATCACGTTTAAAAGCCAATGTCAGTAAAAAGGCTTCGTAGAATCACTCTGTGAATGTCTTTGAAAACACTTCTTAAGAAGGAAAGCATACGTCTTTCATCTGAGTGAAAACTGCATTCTATTCAGATTTTAGAGCTGTGTTGAATGGTTAGGCGATTCACTTGTAGGGAAGCGTTTGGTTGCATTCTGTATACTCAATTCTTTAACAGCAAATCTCATGTCTTGCGTTTGACAGAAATTCTAGTGAAATCACGTTTAAAAGCCAACGTCAGTAAAAAGGCTTCGTAGAATCACTCTGTGAATGTCTTTGAAAACACTTCTTAAGAAGGAAAGCATATGTCTTTCATCTGAGTGAAAACTGCATTCTATTCAGTTTTTAGGGCGGTGTTGAATGCTTAGGCGATTCACTTGTAGGGAAGCGTTTGTTTGCATTCTGTATACTCAATTCTTTAACAGCAAATCTCGTGTCTTGCATTTGACAGAAATTCCAGTGAAATCACGTTTAAAAGCCAATGTCAGTAAAAAGGCTTTGTAGAATAACTCTGTGAATGTCTTTGAAAACACTTCTTAAGAAGGAAAGCATACGTCTTTCATCTGAGTGAAAACTGCATTCTATTCAGATTTTAGAGCTGTGTTGAATGGTTAGGCGATTCACTTGTAGGGAAGCGTTTGTTTGCATTCTGTATACTCAATTCTTTAACAGCAAATCTCGTGTCTTGCTTTCCACAGAAATTCCAGTGAAATCACGTTTAAAAGCCAATGTCAGTAAAAAGGCTTCGTAGAATCACTCTGTGAATGTCTTTGAAAACACTTCTTAAGAAGGAAAGCATACGTCTTTCATCTGAGTGAAAACTGCATTCTATTCAGTTTTTAGAGCTGTGTTGAATGGTTAGGCGATTCACTTGTAGGGAAGCGTTTGTTTGCATTCTGTATACTCAATTCTTTAACAGCAATTCTCGTGTCTTGCATTTGACAGAAATTCCAGTGAAATCACGTTTAAAAGCCAACGTCAGTAAAAAGGCTTCGTAGAATCACTCTGTGAATGTCTTTGAAAACACTTCTTAAGAAGGAAAGCATACGTCTTTCATCTGAGTGAAAACTGCATTCTATTCAGTTTTTAGAACTGTGTTGAATGGTTAGGGGATTCACTTGTAGTTAAGCATTTGTTTGCATTCTGTATACTCAATTCTTTAACAGCAAATCTCGTGTCTTGCGTTTGACAGAAATTCCAGTGAAATCACTTTTAAAAGCCAAAGTCAGTAAAAAGGCTTCGTAGAATCACTCTGTGAATGTCTTTGAAAGCACTTCTTAAGAAGGAAAGCATACGTCTTTCATCTGAGTGAAAACTGCATTCTATTCAGTTTTTAGAGCTGTGTTGAATGGTTAGGCGATTCACTTGTAGGGAAGCGTTTGTTTGCATTCTGTATACTCAATTCTTTAACAGCAATTCTCGTGTCTTGCATTTGACAGAAATTCCAGTGAAATCACGTTTAAAAGCCAACGTCAGTAAAAAGGCTTCGTAGAATCACTCGGTGAATGTCTTTGAAAACACTTCTTAAGAAGGAAAGCATACGTCTTTCATATGAGTGAAAACTGCATTCTATTCAGTTTTTAGAACTGTGTTGAATGGTTAGGGGATTCACTTGTAGTTAAGCATTTGTTTGCATTCTGTATACTCAATTCTTTAACAGCAAATCTCGTGTCTTGCGTTTGACGAAATTCCAGTGAATTCACGTTTAAAAGCCAAAGTCAGTAAAAAGGCTTCGTAGAATCACTCTGTGAATGTCTTTGAAAGCACTTCTCAAGAAGGAAAGCATACGTCTTTCATCTGAGTGAAAACTGCATTCTATTCAGTTTTTAGAGCTGTGTTGAATGGTTAGGCGATTCACTTGCAGGGAAGCCTTTGTTTGCATTCTGTATACTCAATTCTTTAACAGCAAATCTCGTGTCTTGCATTTGACAGAAATTCCAATGAAATCACGTTTAAAAGCCAACATCAGTAAAAAAGCTTCGTAGAATCACTATGTGAATGTCTTAGAAACACTTCTTAAGAAGGAAAGCATACGTCTTTCATCTGAGTGAAAACTGCATTCTATTCAGTTTTTAGAACTGTGTTGAATGGTTAGGCGATTCACTTGTAGTTAAGCATTTGTTTGCATTCTGTATACTCAATTCTTTAACAGCAAATCTCGTGTCTTGCGTTTGACAGAAATTCCAGTGAAATCACGTTTAAAAGCCAAAGTCAGTAAAAAGGCTTCGTAGAATCACTCTGTGAATGTCTTTGAAAGCACTTCTCAAGAAGGAAAGCATACGTCTTTCATCTGAGTGAAAACTGCATTCTATTCAGTTTTTAGAACTGTGTTGAATGGTTAGGCGATTCACTTGTAGTTAAGCATTTGTTTGCATTCTGTATACTCAATTCTTTAACAGCAAATCTCGTGTCTTGCGTTTGACAGAAATTCCAGTGAAATCACGTTTAAAAGCCAACATCAGTAAAAAGGCTTCGTAGAATCACTCTGTGAATGTCTTTGAAAACACTTCTTAAGAAGGAAAGCATACGTCTTTCATCTGAGTGAAAACTGCATTCTATTCAGTTTTTAGAGCTGTGTTGAATGGTTAGGCGATTCACTTGTAGGGAAGCGTTTGTTTGCATTCTGTATACTCAATTCTTTAACAGCAAATCTCGTGTCTTGCTTTCCACAGAAATTCCAGTGAAATCACGTTTAAAAGCCAATGTCAGTAAAAAGGCTTCGTAGAATCACTCTGTGAATGTCTTTGAAAACACTTCTTAAGAAGGAAAGCATACGTCTTTCATCTGAGTGAAAACTGCATTCTATTCAGATTTTAGAGCTGTGTTGAATGGTTAGGCGATTCACTTGTAGGGAAGCGTTTGGTTGCATTCTGTATACTCAATTCTTTAACAGCAAATCTCATGTCTTGCGTTTGACAGAAATTCTAGTGAAATCACGTTTAAAAGCCAACGTCAGTAAAAAGGCTTCGTAGAATCACTCTGTGAATGTCTTTGAAAACACTTCTTAAGAAGGAAAGCATATGTCTTTCATCTGAGTGAAAACTGCATTCTATACAGTTTTTAGGGCTGTGTTGAATGCTTAGGCGATTCACTTGTAGGGAAGCGTTTGTTTGCATTCTGTATACTCAATTCTTTAACAGCAAATCTCGTGTCTTGCATTTGACAGAAATTCCAGTGAAATCACGTTTAAAAGCCAACGTCAGTAAAAAGGCTTCGTAGAATCACTCAGTGAATGTCTTTGAAAATACTTCTTAAGAAGGAAAGCATACCTGTTTCATCTGAGTGAAAACTGCATTCTCTTCAGTTTTTAGAGCATTGTTGAATGGTTAGGCGATTCACTTGTAGGGAAGCGTTTGTTTGCATTCTGTATACTCAATTCTTTAACAGCAAATCTCATGTCTTGCGTTTGACAGAAATTCTAGTGAAATCACGTTTAAAAGCCAATGTCAGTAAAAAGGCTTCATAGAATCACTCTGTGAATGTCTTTGAAAACACTTCTTAAGAAGGAAATCATACGTCTTTCATCTGAGTGAAAACTGCATTCTATTCAGTTTTTAGAACTGTGTTGAATGGTTAGGCGACTCACTTGTAGTTAAGCATTTGTTTGCATTCTGTATACTCAATTCTTTAACAGCAAATCTCGTGTCTTGCGTTTGACAGAAATTCCAGTGAAATCACGTTTAAAAGCCAAAGTCAGTAAAAAGGCTTCGTAGAATCACTCTGTGAATGTCTTTGAAAGCACTTCTTAAGAAGGAAAGCATACGTCTTTCATCTGAGTGAAAACTGCATTCTACACGGTTTTTAGAACTGTGTTGAATGGTTAGGCGATTCACTTGTAGGGAAGCGTTTGGTTACATTCTGTATACTCAAATCTTTAACTGCAAATCTCGTGTCTTGCGTTTGACAGAAATTCCAGTGAAATCACGTTTAAAAGCCAAAGTCAGTAAAAAGGCTTTGTAGAATCACTCTGTGAATGTCTTTGAAAACACTTCTTAAGAAGGAAAGCATATGTCTTTCATCTGAGTGAAAACTGCATTCTATTCAGTTTTTAGAGCTGTGTTGAATGGTTAGGCGATTCACTTGTAGGGAAGCGTTCGTTTGCATTCTGTATACTCAATTCTTTAACAGCAAATCTCGTGTCTTGCATTTGACAGAAATTCCAGTGAAATCACGTTTAAAAGCCAACGTCAGTAAATAGGCTTCGTAGAATCACTCTGTGAATGTCTTTGAAAACACTTCTTAAGAAGGAAAGCATACGTCTTTCATCTGAGTGAAAACTGCATTCTATTCAGTTTTTAGAACTGTGTTGAATGGTTAGGGGATTCACTTGTAGTTAAGCATTTGTTTGCATTCTGTATACTCAATTCTTTAACAGCAAATCTCGTGTCTTGCGTTTGACAGAAATTCCAGTGAAATCACTTTTAAAAGCCAAAGTCAGTAAAAAGGCTTCGTAGAATCACTCTGTGAATGTCTTTGAAAGCACTTCTTAAGAAGGAAAGCATACGTCTTTCATCTGAGTGAAAACAGCATTCTATTCAGTTTTTCGAGCTGTGTTGAATGCTTAGGCGATTCACTTGTAGGGAAGCGTTTGTTTGCATTCTGTATACTCAATTCTTTAACAGCAATTCTCGTGTCTTGCATTTGACAGAAATTCAAGTGAAATCACGTTTAAAAGCCAACATGAGTAAAAAGGGTTCGTAGAATCACTCTCTGAATGTCTTTGAAAACACTTCTTAAGAAGGAAAGCATACGTCTTTCATCTGAGTGAAAACTGCATTCTATTCAGATTTTAGAGCTGTGTTGAATGGTTAGGCCATTCACTTGTAGGGAAGCGTTTGGTTGCATTCTGTATACTCAATTCTTTAACAGCAATTCTCGTGTCTTGCATTTGACAGAAATTCCAGTGAAATCACGTTTAAAAGCCAACGTCAGTAAAAAGGCTTCGTAGAATCACTCTGTGAATGTCTTTGAAAACACTTCTTAAGAAGGAAAGCATACGTCTTTCATCTGAGTGAAAACTGCATTCTATTCAGTTTTTAGAGCTGTGTTGAATGCTTAGGCGATTCACTTGTAGGGAAGCGTTTGTTTGCATTCTGTATACTCAATTCTTTAACAGCAAATCTCGTGTCTTGCATTTGACAGAAATTCCAGTGAAATCACGTTTAAAAGCCAACGTCAGTAAAAAGGCTTCGTAGAATCACTCAGTGAATGTCTTTGAAAATACTTCTTAAGAAGGAAAGCATACCTGTTTCATCTGAGTGAAAACTGCATTCTCTTCAGTTTTTAGAGCATTGTTGAATGGTTAGGCGATTCACTTGTAGGGAAGCGTTTGTTTGCATTCTGTATACTCAATTCTTTAACAGCAAATCTCATGTCTTGCGTTTGACAGAAATTCTAGTGAAATCACGTTTAAAAGCCAATGTCAGTAAAAAGGCTTCATAGAATCACTCTGTGAATGTCTTTGAAAACACTTCTTAAGAAGGAAATCATACGTCTTTCATCTGAGTGAAAACTGCATTCTATTCAGTTTTTAGAACTGTGTTGAATGGTTAGGCGACTCACTTGTAGTTAAGCATTTGTTTGCATTCTGTATACTCAATTCTTTAACAGGAAATCTCGTGTCTTGCGTTTGACAGAAATTCCAGTGAAATCACGTTTAAAAGCCAAAGTCAGTAAAAAGGCTTCGTAGAATCACTCTGTGAATGTCTTTGAAAACACTTCTTAAGAAGGAAAGCATACGTCTTTCATCTGAGTGAAAACTGCATTCTATACGGTTTTTAGAACTGTGTTGAATGGTTAGGCGATTCACTTGTAGGGAAGCGTTTGGTTACATTCTGTATACTCAAATCTTTAACTGCAAATCTCGTGTCTTGCGTTTGACAGAAATTCCAGTGAAATCACGTTTAAAAGCCAAAGTCAGTAAAAAGGCTTTGTAGAATCACTATGTGAATGTCTTTGAAAACACTTCTTAAGAAGGAAAGCATATGTCTTTCATCTGAGTGAAAACTGCATTCTATTTAGTTTTTAGAGCTGTGTTGAATGGTTAGGCGATTCACTTGTAGGGAAGCGTTCGTTTGCATTCTGTATACTCAATTCTTTAACAGCAAATCTCGTGTCTTGCATTTGACAGAAATTCCAGTGAAATCACGTTTAAAAGCCAACGTCAGTAAATAGGCTTCGTAGAATCACTCTGTGAATGTCTTTGAAAACACTTCTTAAGAAGGAAAGCATACGTCTTTCATCTGAGTGAAAACTGCATTCTATTCAGTTTTTAGAACTGTGTTGAATGGTTAGGGGATTCACTTGTAGTTAAGCATTTGTTTGCATTCTGTATACTCAATTCTTTAACAGCAAATCTCGTGTCTTGCGTTTGACAGAAATTCCAGTGAAATCACTTTTAAAAGCCAAAGTCAGTAAAAAGGCTTCGTAGAATCACTCTGTGAATGTCTTTGAAAGCACTTCTTAAGAAGGAAAGCATACGTCTTTCATCTGAGTGAAAACTGCATTCTATTCAGTTTTTCGAGCTGTGTTGAATGCTTAGGCGATTCACTTGTAGGGAAGCGTTTGTTTGCATTCTGTATACTCAATTCTTTAACAGCAATTCTCGTGTCTTGCATTTGACAGAAATTCCAGTGAAATCACGTTTAAAAGCCAACGTCAGTAAAAAGGCTTCGTAGAATCACTCGGTGAATGTCTTTGAAAACACTTCTTAAGAAGGAAAGCATACGTCTTTCATCTGAGTGAAAACTGCATTCTATTCAGATTTTAGAGCTGTGTTGAATGGTTAGGCGATTCACTTGTAGGGAAGCGTTTGGTTGCATTCTGTATACTCAATTCTTTAACAGCAATTCTCGTGTCTTGCATTTGACAGAAATTCCAGTGAAATCACGTTTAAAAGCCAACGTCAGTAAAAAGGCTTCGTAGAATCACTCTGTGAATGTCTTTGAAAACACTTCTTAAGAAGGAAAGCATACGTCTTTCATCTGAGTGAAAACTGCATTCTATTCAGTTTTTAGAACTGTGTTGAATGGTTAGGGGATTCACTTGTAGTTAAGCATTTGTTTGCATTCTGTATACTCAATTCTTTAACAGCAAATCTCCTGTCTTGCGTTTGACGAAATTCCAGTGAAATCACGTTTAAAAGCCAAAGTCAGTAAAAAGGCTTCGTAGAATCACTCTGTGAATGTCTTTGAAAGCACTTCTCAAGAAGGAAAGCATAAGTCTTTCATCTGAGTGAAAACTGCATTCTATTCAGTTTTTAGAGATGTGTTGAATGGTTAGGCGATTCACTTGTAGGGAAGCGTTTGTTTGCATTCTGTATACTCAATTCTTTAACAGCAAATCTCGTGTCTTGCATTTGACAGAAATTCCAGTGAAATCACGTTTAAAAGCCAACATCAGTAAAAAAGCTTCGTAGAATCACTATGTGAATGTCTTAGAAACACTTCTTAAGAAGGAAAGCATACGTCTTTCATCTGAGTGAAAACTGCATTCTATTCAGTTTTTAGAACTGTGTTGAATGGTTAGGCGATTCACTTGTAGTTAAGCATTTGTTTGCATTCTGTATACTCAATTCTTTAACAGCAAATCTCGTGTCTTGAGTTTGACAGAAATTCCAGTGAAATCACGTTTAAAAGCCAACATCAGTAAAAAGGCTTCGTAGAATCACTCTGTGAATGTCTTTGAAAACACTTCTTAAGAAGGAAAGCATATGTCTTTCATCTGAGTGAAAACTGCATTCTATTCGGTTTTTAGAACTGTGTTGAATGGTTAGGCGATTCACTTGTAGGGAAGCCTTTGGTTGCATTCTGTATACTCAATTCTTTAACTGCAAATCTCGTGTATTGCGTTTGACAGAAATTCCAGTGAAATCACGTTTAAAAGTCAACGTCAGTAAAAAGGCTTTGTAGAATAACTCTGTGAATGTCTTTGAAAACACTTCTTAAGAAGGAAAGCATACGTCTTTGATCTGAGTGAAAACTGCATTCTATTCAGTTTTTAGAGCTGTGTTGAATGGTTAGGTGATTCACTTGTAGGGAAGCGTTTGTTTGCATTCTGTATACTCAATTCTTTAACAGCAAATCTCGTGTCTTGCTTTCCACAGAAATTCCAGTGAAATCACGTTTATAAGCCAATGTCAGTAAAAAGGCTTCGTAGAATCACTCTGTGAATGTCTTTGAAAACACTTCTTAAGAAGGAAAGCATACGTCTTTCATCTGAGTGAAAACTGCATTCTATTCAGTTTTTAGAGCTGTGTTGAATGGTTTGGCGATTCACTTGTAGGGAAGCGTTTGTTTGCATTCTGTATACTCAATTCTTTAACAGCAATTCTCGTGTCTTGCATTTGACAGAAATTCCAGTGAAATCACGTTTAAAAGCCAACGTCAGTAAAAAGGCTTCGTAGAATCACTCGGTGAATGTCTTTGAAAACACTTCTTAAGAAGGAAAGCATTCGTCTTTCATCTGAGTGAAAACTGCATTCTATTCAGTTTTTAGAACTGTGTTGAATGGTTAGGGGATTCACTTGTAGTTAAGCATTTGTTTGCATTCTGTATACTCAATTCTTTAACAGCAAATCTCGTGTCATGCGTTTGACGAAATTCCAGTGAAATCACGTTTAAAAGCCAAAGTCAGTAAAAAGGCTTCGTAGAATCACTCTGTGAATGTCTTTGAAATCACTTCTCAAGAAGGAAAGCCTACGTCTTTCATCTGAGTGAAAACTGCATTCTATTCAGTTTTTAGAACTGTGTTGAATGGTTAGGCGATTCACTTGTAGTTAAGCATTTGTTTGCATTCTGTATACTCAATTCTTTAACAGCAAATCTCGTGTCTTGCGTTTGACAGAAATTCCAGTGAAATCACGTTTAAAAGCCAACATCAGTAAAAAGGCTTCGTAGAATCACTCTGTGAATGTCTTTGAAAACACTTCTTAAGAAGGAAAGCATACGTCTTTCATCTGAGTGAAAACTGCATTCTATTCAGTTTTTAGAGCTGTGTTGAATGGTTAGGCGATTCACTTGTAGGGAAGCGTTTGTTTGCATTCTGTATACTCAATTCTTTAACAGCAAATCTCGTGTCTTGCTTTCCACAGAAATTCCAGTGAAATCACGTTTAAAAGCCAATGTCAGTAAAAAGGCTTCGTAGAATCACTCTGTGAATGTCTTTGAAAACACTTCTTAAGAAGGAAAGCATACGTCTTTCATCTGAGTGAAAACTGCATTCTATTCAGATTTTAGAGCTGTGTTGAATGGTTAGGCGATTCACTTGTAGGGAAGCGTTTGGTTGCATTCTGTATACTCAATTCTTTAACAGCAAATCTCATGTCTTGCATTTGACAGAAATTCTAGTGAAATCACGTTTAAAAGCCAACGTCAGTAAAAAGGCTTCGTAGAATCACTCTGTGAATGTCTTTGAAAACACTTCTTAAGAAGGAAAGCATATGTCTTTCATCTGAGTGAAAACTGCATTCTATACAGTTTTTAGGGCTGTGTTGAATGCTTAGGCGATTCACTTGTAGGGAAGCGTTTGTTTGCATTCTGTATACTCAATTCTTTAACAGCAAATCTCGTGTCTTGCATTTGACAGAAATTCCAGTGAAATCACGTTTAAAAGCCAACGTCAGTAAAAAGGCTTCGTAGAATCACTCAGTGAATGTCTTTGAAAATACTTCTTAAGAAGGAAAGCATACCTGTTTCATCTGAGTGAAAACTGCATTCTCTTCAGTTTTTAGAGCATTGTTGAATGGTTAGGCGATTCACTTGTAGGGAAGCGTTTGTTTGCATTCTGTATACTCAATTCTTTAACAGCAAATCTCATGTCTTGCGTTTGACAGAAATTCTAGTGAAATCACGTTTAAAAGCCAATGTCAGTAAAAAGGCTTCATAGAATCACTCTGTGAATGTCTTTGAAAACACTTCTTAAGAAGGAAATCATACGTCTTTCATCTGAGTGAAAACTGCATTCTATTCATTTTTTAGAACTGTGTTGAATGGTTAGGCGACTCACTTGTAGTTAAGCATTTGTTTGCATTCTGTATACTCAATTCTTTAACAGCAAATCTCGTGTCTTGCGTTTGACAGAAATTCCAGTGAAATCACGTTTAAAAGCCAAAGTCAGTAAAAAGGCTTCGTAGAATCACTCTGTGAATGTCTTTGAAAGCACTTCTTAAGAAGGAAAGCATACGTCTTTCATCTGAGTGAAAACTGCATTCTACACGGTTTTTAGAACTGTGTTGAATGGTTAGGCGATTCACTTGTAGGGAAGCGTTTGGTTACATTCTGTATACTCAAATCTTTAACTGCAAATCTCGTGTCTTGCGTTTGACAGAAATTCCAGTGAAATCACGTTTAAAAGCCAAAGTCAGTAAAAAGGCTTTGTAGAATCACTCTGTGAATGTCTTTGAAAACACTTCTTAAGAAGGAAAGCATATGTCTTTCATCTGAGTGAAAACTGCATTCTATTCAGTTTTTAGAGCTGTGTTGAATGGTTAGGCGATTCACTTGTAGGGAAGCGTTCGTTTGCATTCTGTATACTCAATTCTTTAACAGCAAATCTCGTGTCTTGCATTTGACAGAAATTCCAGTGAAATCACGTTTAAAAGCCAACGTCAGTAAATAGGCTTCGTAGAATCACTCTGTGAATGTCTTTGAAAACACTTCTTAAGAAGGAAAGCATACGTCTTTCATCTGAGTGAAAACTGCATTCTATTCAGTTTTTAGAACTGTGTTGAATGGTTAGGGGATTCACTTGTAGTTAAGCATTTGTTTGCATTCTGTATACTCAATTCTTTAACAGCAAATCTCGTGTCTTGCGTTTGACAGAAATTCCAGTGAAATCACTTTTAAAAGCCAAAGTCAGTAAAAAGGCTTCGTAGAATCACTCTGTGAATGTCTTTGAAAGCACTTCTTAAGAAGGAAAGCATACGTCTTTCATCTGAGTGAAAACAGCATTCTATTCAGTTTTTCGAGCTGTGTTGAATGCTTAGGCGATTCACTTGTAGGGAAGCGTTTGTTTGCATTCTGTATACTCAATTCTTTAACAGCAATTCTCGTGTCTTGCATTTGACAGAAATTCCAGTGAAATCACGTTTAAAAGCCAACATGAGTAAAAAGGGTTCGTAGAATCACTCTCTGAATGTCTTTGAAAACACTTCTTAAGAAGGAAAGCATACGTCTTTCATCTGAGTGAAAACTGCATTCTATTCAGATTTTAGAGCTGTGTTGAATGGTTAGGCCATTCACTTGTAGGGAAGCGTTTGGTTGCATTCTGTATACTCAATTCTTTAACAGCAATTCTCGTGTCTTGCATTTGACAGAAATTCCAGTGAAATCACGTTTAAAAGCCAACGTCAGTAAAAAGGCTTCGTAGAATCACTCTGTGAATGTCTTTGAAAACACTTCTTAAGAAGGAAAGCATACGTCTTTCATCTGAGTGAAAACTGCATTCTATTCAGTTTTTAGAGCTGTGTTGAATGCTTAGGCGATTCACTTGTAGGGAAGCGTTTGTTTGCATTCTGTATACTCAATTCTTTAACAGCAAATCTCGTGTCTTGCATTTGACAGAAATTCCAGTGAAATCACGTTTAAAAGCCAACGTCAGTAAAAAGGCTTCGTAGAATCACTCAGTGAATGTCTTTGAAAATACTTCTTAAGAAGGAAAGCATACCTGTTTCATCTGAGTGAAAACTGCATTCTCTTCAGTTTTTAGAGCATTGTTGAATGGTTAGGCGATTCACTTGTAGGGAAGCGTTTGTTTGCATTCTGTATACTCAATTCTTTAACAGCAAATCTCATGTCTTGCGTTTGACAGAAATTCTAGTGAAATCACGTTTAAAAGCCAATGTCAGTAAAAAGGCTTCATAGAATCACTCTGTGAATGTCTTTGAAAACACTTCTTAAGAAGGAAATCATACGTCTTTCATCTGAGTGAAAACTGCATTCTATTCAGTTTTTAGAACTGTGTTGAATGGTTAGGCGACTCACTTGTAGTTAAGCATTTGTTTGCATTCTGTATACTCAATTCTTTAACAGGAAATCTCGTGTCTTGCGTTTGACAGAAATTCCAGTGAAATCACGTTTAAAAGCCAAACTCAGTAAAAAGGCTTCGTAGAATCACTCTGTGAATGTCTTTGAAAGCACTTCTTAAGAAGGAAAGCATACGTCTTTCATCTTAGTGAAAACTGCATTCTATACGGTTTTTAGAACTGTGTTGAATGGTTAGGCGATTCACTTGTAGGGAAGCGTTTGGTTACATTCTGTATACTCAAATCTTTAACTGCAAATCTCGTGTCTTGCGTTTGACAGAAATTCCAGTGAAATCACGTTTAAAAGCCAAAGTCAGTAAAAAGGCTTTGTAGAATCACTCTGTGAATGTCTTTGAAAACACTTCTTAAGAAGGAAAGCATATGTCTTTCATCTGAGTGAAAACTGCATTCTATTCAGTTTTTAGAGCTGTGTTGAATGGTTAGGCGATTCACTTGTAGGGAAGCGTTCGTTTGCATTCTGTATACTCAATTCTTTAACAGCAAATCTCGTGTCTTGCATTTGACAGAAATTCCAGTGAAATCACGTTTAAAAGCCAACGTCAGTAAATAGGCTTCGTAGAATCACTCTGTGAATGTCTTTGAAAACACTTCTTAAGAAGGAAAGCATACGTCTTTCATCTGAGTGAAAACTGCATTCTATTCAGTTTTTAGAACTGTGTTGAATGGTTAGGGGATTCACTTGTAGTTAAGCATTTGTTTGCATTCTGTATACTCAATTCTTTAACAGCAAATCTCGTGTCTTGCGTTTGACAGAAATTCCAGTGAAATCACTTTTAAAAGCCAAAGTCAGTAAAAAGGCTTCGTAGAATCACTCTGTGAATGTCTTTGAAAGCACTTCTTAAGAAGGAAAGCATACGTCTTTCATCTGAGTGAAAACTGCATTCTATTCAGTTTTTCGAGCTGTGTTGAATGCTTAGGCGATTCACTTGTAGGGAAGCGTTTGTTTGCATTCTGTATACTCAATTCTTTAACAGCAATTCTCGTGTCTTGCATTTGACAGAAATTCCAGTGAAATCACGTTTAAAAGCCAACGTCAGTAAAAAGGCTTCGTAGAATCACTCGGTGAATGTCTTTGAAAACACTTCTTAAGAAGGAAAGCATACGTCTTTCATCTGAGTGAAAACTGCATTCTATTCAGATTTTAGAGCTGTGTTGAATGGTTAGGCGATTCACTTGTAGGGAAGCGTTTGGTTGCATTCTGTATACTCAATTCTTTAACAGCAATTCTCGTGTCTTGCATTTGACAGAAATTCCAGTGAAATCACGTTTAAAAGCCAACGTCAGTAAAAAGGCTTCGTAGAATCACTCTGTGAATGTCTTTGAAAACACTTCTTAAGAAGGAAAGCATACGTCTTTCATCTGAGTGAAAACTGCATTCTATTCAGTTTTTAGAACTGTGTTGAATGGTTAGGGGATTCACTTGTAGTTAAGCATTTGTTTGCATTCTGTATACTCAATTCTTTAACAGCAAATCTCCTGTCTTGCGTTTGACGAAATTCCAGTGAAATCACGTTTAAAAGCCAAAGTCAGTAAAAAGGCTTCGTAGAATCACTCTGTGAATGTCTTTGAAAGCACTTCTCAAGAAGGAAAGCATACGTCTTTCATCTGAGTGAAAACTGCATTCTATTCAGTTTTTAGAGATGTGTTGAATGGTTAGGCGATTCACTTGTAGGGAAGCGTTTGTTTGCATTCTGTATACTCAATTCTTTAACAGCAAATCTCGTGTCTTGCATTTGACAGAAATTCCAGTGAAATCACGTTTAAAAGCCAACATCAGTAAAAAAGCTTCGTAGAATCACTATGTGAATGTCTTAGAAACACTTCTTAAGAAGGAAAGCATACGTCTTTCATCTGAGTGAAAACTGCATTCTATTCAGTTTTTAGAACTGTGTTGAATGGTTAGGCGATTCACTTGTAGTTAAGCATTTGTTTGCATTCTGTATACTCAATTCTTTAACAGCAAATCTCGTGTCTTGAGTTTGACAGAAATTCCAGTGAAATCACGTTTAAAAGCCAACATCAGTAAAAAGGCTTCGTAGAATCACTCTGTGAATGTCTTTGAAAACACTTCTTAAGAAGGAAAGCATATGTCTTTCATCTGAGTGAAAACTGCATTCTATTCGGTTTTTAGAACTGTGTTGAATGGTTAGGCGATTCACTTGTAGGGAAGCCTTTGGTTGCATTCTGTATACTCAATTCTTTAACTGCAAATCTCGTGTATTGCGTTTGACAGAAATTCCAGTGAAATCACGTTTAAAAGTCAACGTCAGTAAAAAGGCTTTGTAGAATAACTCTGTGAATGTCTTTGAAAACACTTCTTAAGAAGGAAAGCATACGTCTTTGATCTGAGTGAAAACTGCATTCTATTCAGTTTTTAGAGCTGTGTTGAATGGTTAGGCGATTCACTTGTAGGGAAGCGTTTGTTTGCATTCTGTATACTCAATTCTTTAACAGCAAATCTCGTGTCTTGCTTTCCACAGAAATTCCAGTGAAATCACGTTTAAAAGCCAATGTCAGTAAAAAGGCTTCGTAGAATCACTCTGTGAATGTCTTTGAAAACACTTCTTAAGAAGGAAAGCATACGTCTTTCATCTGAGTGAAAACTGCATTCTATTCAGATTTTAGAGCTGTGTTGAATGGTTAGCCGATTCACTTGTAGGGAAGCGTTTGGTTGCATTCTGTATACTCAATTCTTTAACAGCAAATCTCATGTCTTGTGTTTGACAGAAATTCTAGTGAAATCACGTTTAAAAGCCAACGTCAGTAAAAAGGCTTCGTAGAATCACTCTGTGAATGTCTTTGAAAACACTTCTTAAGAAGGAAAGCATATGTCTTTCATCTGAGTGAAAACTGCATTCTATTCAGTTTTTAGGGCTGTGTTGAATGCTTAGGCGATTCACTTGTAGGGAAGCGTTTGTTTGCATTCTGTATACTCAATTCTTTAACAGCAAATCTCGTGTCTTGCATTTGACAGAAATTCCAGTGAAATCACGTTTAAAAGCCAACGTCAGTAAAAAGGCTTCGTAGAATCACACAGTGAATGTCTTTGAAAACACTTCTTAAGAAGGAAAGCATACCTGTTTCATCTGAGTGAAAACTGCATTCTCTTCAGTTTTTAGAACATTGTTGAATGGTTAGGCGATTCACTTGTAGGGAAGCGTTTGTTTGCATTCTGTATACTCAATTCTTTAACAGCAAATCTCATGTCTTGCGTTTGACAGAAATTCTAGTGAAATCACGTTTAAAAGCCAATGTTAGTAAAAAGGCTTCATAGAATCACTCTGTGAATGTCTTTGAAAACACTTCTTAAGAAGGAAATCATACGTCTTTCATCTGAGTGAAAACTGCATTCTATTCAGTTTTTAGAACTGTGTTGAATGGTTAGGCGACTCACTTGTAGGGAAGCGTTTGTTTGCATTCTGTATACTCAATTCTTTAACAGCAAATCTCGTGTCTTGCGTTTGACAGAAATTCCAGTGAAATCACGTTTAAAAGCCAAAGTCAGTAAAAAGGCTTCGTAGAATCACTCTGTGAATGTCTTTGAAAGCACTTCTTAAGAAGGAAAGCATACATCTTTCATCTGAGTGAAAACTGCATTCTATACGGTTTTTAGAACTGTGTTGAATGGTTAGGCGATTCACTTGTAGGGAAGCGTTTGGTTGCATTCTGTATACTCAATTCTTTAACTGCAAATCTCGTGTCTTGCGTTTGACAGAAATTCCAGTGAAATCACGTTTAAAAGCCAAAGTCAGTAAAAAGGCTTTGTAGAATCACTCTGTGAATGTCTTTGAAAACACTTCTTAAGAAGGAAAGCATACGTCTTTCATCTGAGTGAAAACTGCATTCTATTCAGTTTTTAGAGCTGTGTTGAATGGTTAGGCGATTCACTTGTAGGGAAGCGTTCGTTTGCATTCTGTATACTCAATTCTTTAACAGCAAATCTCGTGTCTTGCATTTGACAGAAATTCCAGTGAAATCACGTTTAAAAGCCAACGTCAGTAAATAGGCTTCGTAGAATCACTCTGTGAATGTCTTTGAAAACACTTCTTAAGAAGGAAAGCATACGTCTTTCATCTGAGTGAAAACTGCATTCTATTCAGTTTTTAGAACTGTGTTGAATGGTTAGGGGATTCACTTGTAATTAAGCATTTGTTTGCATTCTGTATACTCAATTCTTTAACAGCAAATCTCGTGTCTTGCGTTTGACAGAAATTCCAGTGAAATCACTTTTAAAAGCCAAAGTCAGTAAAAAGGCTTCGTAGAATCACTCTGTGAATGTCTTTGAAAGCACTTCTTAAGAAGGAAAGCATACGTCTTTCATCTGAGTGAAAACTGCATTCTATTCAGTTTTTCGAGCTGTGTTGAATGCTTAGGCGATTCACTTGTAGGGAAGCGTTTGTTTGCATTCTGTATACTCAATTCTTTAACAGCAATTCTCGTGTCTTGCATTTGACAGAAATTCCAGTGAAATCACGTTTAAAAGCCAAAGTCAGTAAAAAGGCTGCGTAGAATCACTCTGTGAATGTCTTTGAAAGCACTTCTCAAGAAGGAAAGCATACGTCTTTCATCTGAGTGAAAACTGCATTCTATTCAGTTTTTAGAGATGTGTTGAATGGTTAGGCGATTCACTTGTAGGGAAGCGTTTGTTTGCATTCTGTATACTCAATTCTTTAACAGCAAATCTCGTGTCTTGCATTTGACAGAAATTCCAGTGAAATCACGTTTAAAAGCCAACATCAGTAAAAAAGCTTCGTAGAATCACTATGTGAATGTCTTAGAAACACTTCTTAAGAAGGAAAGCATACGTCTTTCATCTGAGTGAAAACTGCATTCTATTCAGTTTTTAGAACTGTGTTGAATGGTTAGGCGATTCACTTGTAGTTAAGCATTTGTTTGCATTTGTATACTCAATTCTTTAACAGCAAATCTCGTGTCTTGCGTTTGACAGAAATTCCAGTGAAATCACGTTTAAAAGCCAACATCAGTAAAAAGGCTTCGTAGAATCACTCTGTGAATGTCTTTGAAAACACTTCTTAAGAAGGAAAGCATACGTCTTTCATCTGAGTGAAAACTGCATTCTATTCGGTTTTTAGAACTGTGTTGAATGGTTAGGCGATTCACTTGTAGGGAAGCCTTTGGTTGCATTCTGTATACTCAATTCTTTAACTGCAAATCTCGTGTATTGCGTTTGACAGAAATTCCAGTGAAATCACGTTTAAAAGTCAACGTCAGTAAAAAGGCTTTGTAGAATAACTCTGTGAATGTCTTTGAAAACACTTCTTAAGAAGGAAAGCATACGTCTTTCATCTGAGTGAAAACTGCATTCTATTCAGTTTTTAGAGCTGTGTTGAATGGTTAGGCGATTCACTTGTAGGGAAGCGTTTGTTTGCATTCTGTATACTCAATTCTTTAACAGCAAATCTCGTGTCTTGCTTTCCACAGAAATTCCAGTGAAATCACGTTTAAAAGCCAATGTCAGTAAAAAGGCTTCGTAGAATCACTCTGTGAATGTCTTTGAAAACACTTCTTAAGAAGGAAAGCATACGTCTTTCATCTGAGTGAAAACTGCATTCTATTCAGATTTTAGAGCTGTGTTGAATGGTTAGGCGATTCACTTGTAGGGAAGCGTTTGGTTGCATTCTGTATACTCAATTCTTTAACAGCAAATCTCATGTCTTGCGTTTGACAGAAATTCTAGTGAAATCATGTTTAAAAGCCAACGTCAGTAAAAAGGCTTCGTAGAATCACTCTGTGAATGTCTTTGAAAACACTTCTTAAGAAGGAAAGCATATGTCTTTCATCTGAGTGAAAACTGCATTCTATTCAGTTTTTAGGGCTGTGTTGAATGCTTAGGCGATTCACTTGTAGGGAAGCGTTTGTTTGCATTCTGTATACTCAATTCTTTAACAGCAAATCTCGTGTCTTGCATTTGACAGAAATTCCAGTGAAATCACGTTTAAAAGCCAACGTCAGTAAAAAGGCTTCGTAGAATCACACAGTGAATGTCTTTGAAAACACTTCTTAAGAAGGAAAGCATACCTGTTTCATCTGAGTGAAAACTGCATTCTCTTCAGTTTTTAGAGCATTGTTGAATGGTTAGGCGATTCACTTGTAGGGAAGCGTTTGTTTGCATTCTGTATACTCAATTCTTTAACAGCAAATCTCATGTCTTGCATTTGAGAGAAATTCTAGTGAAATCACGTTTAAAAGCCAATGTCAGTAAAAAGGCTTCATAGAATCACTCTGTGAATGTCTTTGAAAACACTTCTTAAGAAGGAAATCATACGTCTTTCATCTGAGTGAAAACTGCATTCTATTCAGTTTTTAGAACTGTGTTGAATGGTTAGGCGACTCACTTGTAGGGAAGCGTTTGTTTGCATTCTGTATACTCAATTCTTTAACAGCAAATCTCGTGTCTTGCGTTTGACAGAAATTCCAGTGAAATCACGTTTAAAAGCCAAAGTCAGTAAAAAGGCTTCATAGAATCACTCTGTGAATGTCTTTGAAAGCACTTCTTAAGAAGGAAAGCATACGTCTTTCATCTGAGTGAAAACTGCATTCTATACGGTTTTTAGAACTGTGTTGAATGGTTAGGCGATTCACTTGTAGGGAAGCGTTTGTTTGCATTCTGTATACTCAATTCTTTAACAGCAATTCTCGTGTCTTGCATTTGACAGAAATTCCAGTGAAATCACGTTTAAAAGCCAACGTCAGTAAAAAGGCTTCGTAGAATCACTCGGTGAATGTCTTTGAAAACACTTCTTAAGAAGGAAAGCATACGTCTTTCATCTGAGTGAAAACTGCATTCTATTCAGTTTTTAGAACTGTGTTGAATGGTTAGGGGATTCACTTGTAGTTAAGCATTTGTTTGATTCTGTATACTCAATTCTTTAACAGCAAATCTCCTGTCTTGCGTTTCACGAAATTCCAGTGAAATCACGTTTAAAAGCCAAAGTCAGTAAAAAGGCTTCGTAGAATCACTCTATGAATGTCTTTGAAAGCACTTCTCAAGAAGGAAAGCATACGTCTTTCATCTGAGTGAAAACTGCATTCTATTCAGTTTTTAGAGATGTGTTGAATGGTTAGGCGATTCACTTGTAGGGAAGCGTTTGTTTGCATTCTGTATACTCAATTCTTTAACAGCAAATCTCGTGTCTTGCATTTGACAGAAATTCCAGTGAAATCACGTTTAAAAGCCAACGTCAGTAAAAAGGCTTCGTAGAATCACTCTGTGAATGTCTTTGAAAACACTTCTTAAGAAGGAAAGCATATGTCTTTCATCTGAGTGAAAACTGCATTCTATTCAGTTTTTAGGGCTGTGTTGAATGCTTAGGCGATTCACTTGTAGGGAAGCGTTTGTTTGCATTCTGTATACTCAATTCTTTAACAGCAAATCTCGTGTCTTGCATTTGACAGAAATTCCAGTGAAATCACGTTTAAAAGCCAACGTCAGTAAAAAGGCTTCGTAGAATCACTCAGTGAATGTCTTTGAAAACACTTCTTAAGAAGGAAAGCATACCTGTTTCATCTGAGTGAAAACTGCATTCTCTTCAGTTTTTAGAGCATTGTTGAATGGTTAGGCGATTCACTTGTAGGGAAGCGTTTGTTTGCATTCTGTATACTCAATTCTTTAACAGCAAATCTCATGTCTTGCGTTTGACAGAAATTCTAGTGAAATCACGTTTAAAAGCCAATGTCAGTAAAAAGGCTTCATAGAATCACTCTGTGAATGTCTTTGAAAACACTTCTTAAGAAGGAAATCATACGTCTTTCATCTGAGTGAAAACTGCATTCTATTCAGTTTTTAGAACTGTGTTGAATGGTTAGGCGACTCACTTGTAGGGAAGCGTTTGTTTGCATTCTGTATACTCAATTCTTTAACAGCAAATCTCATGTCTTGCGTTTGACAGAAATTCCAGTGAAATCACGTTTAAAAGCCAAAGTCAGTAAAAAGGCTTCGTAGAATCACTCTGTGAATGTCTTTGAAAGCACTTCTTAAGAAGGAAAGCATACGTCTTTCATCTGAGTGAAAACTGCATTCTATACGGTTTTTAGAACTGTGTTGAATGGTTAGGCGATTCACTTGTAGGGAAGCGTTTGGTTGCATTCTGTATACTCAATTCTTTAACTGCAAATCTCGTGTCTTGCATTTGACAGAAATTCCAGTGAAATCACGTTTAAAAGCCAAAGTCAGTAAAAAGGCTTTGTAGAATCACTCTGTGAATGTCTTTGAAAACACTTCTTAAGAAGGAAAGCATACGTCTTTCATCTGAGTGAAAACTGCATTCTATTCAGTTTTTAGAGCTGTGTTGAATGGTTAGGCGATTCACTTGTAGGGAAGCGTTTGTTTGCATTCTGTATACTCAATTCTTTAACAGCAAATCTCGTGTCTTGCATTTGACAGAAATTCCAGTGAAATCACGTTTAAAAGCCAACGTCAGTAAAAAGGCTTCGTAGAATCACTCTGTGAATGTCTTTGAAAACACTTCTTAAGAAGGAAAGCATACGTCTTTCATCTGAGTGAAAACTGCATTCTATTCAGTTTTTAGAGCTGTGTTGAATGGTTAGGCGATTCACTTGTAGGGAAGCGTTTGTTTGCATTCTGTATACTCAATTCTTTAACAGCAAATCTCATGTCTTGCGTTTGACAGAAATTCTAGTGAAATCACGTTTAAAAGCCAACATCAGTAAAAAGGCTTCGTAGAATCACTCTGTGAATGTCTTTGAAAACACTTCTTAAGAAGGAAAGCATATGTCTTTCATCTGAGTGAAAACTGCATTCTATTCAGTTTTTAGGGCTGTGTTGAATGCTTAGGCGATTCACTTGTAGGGAAGCGTTTGTTTGCATTCTGTATACTCAATTCTTTAACAGCAAATCTCGTGTCTTGCATTTGACAGAAATTCCAGTGAAATCACGTTTAAAAGCCAACGTCAGTAAAAAGGCTTCGTAGAATCACTCAGTGAATGTCTTTGAAAACACTTCTTAAGAAGGAAAGCATACCTGTTTCATCTGAGTGAAAACTGCATTCTCTTCAGTTTTTAGAGCATTGTTGAATGGTTAGGCGATTCACTTGTAGGGAAGCGTTTGTTTGCATTCTGTATACTCAATTCTTTAACAGCAAATCTCATGTCTTGCGTTTGACAGAAATTCTAGTGAAATCACGTTTAAAAGCCAATGTCAGTAAAAAGGCTTCATAGAATCACTCTGTGAATGTCTTTGAAAACACTTCTTAAGAAGGAAATCATACGTCTTTCATCTGAGTGAAAACTGCATTCTATTCAGTTTTTAGAACTGTGTTGAATGGTTAGGGGACTCACTTGTAGTTAAGCATTTGTTTGCATTCTGTATACTCAATTCTTTAACAGCAAATCTCGTGTCTTGCGTTTGACAGAAATTCCAGTGAAATCACGTTTAAAAGCCAAAGTCAGTAAAAAGGCTTCGTAGAATCACTCTGTGAATGTCTTTGAAAGCACTTCTTAAGAAGGAAAGCATACGTCTTTCATCTGAGTGAAAACTGCATTCTATACGGTTTTTAGAACTGTGTTGAATGGTTAGGCGATTCACTTGTAGGGAAGCGTTTGGTTGCATTCTGTATACTCAATTCTTTAACTGCAAATCTCGTGTCTTGCGTTTGACAGAAATTCCAGTGAAATCACGTTTAAAAGACAAAGTCAGTAAAAAGGCTTTGTAGAATCACTCTGTGAATGTCTTTGAAAACACTTCTTAAGAAGGAAAGCATACGTCTTTCATCTGAGTGAAAACTGCATTCTATTCAGTTTTTAGAGCTGTGTTGAATGGTTAGGCGATTCACTTGTAGGAAAGCGTTTGTTTGCATTCTGTATACTCAATTCTTTAACAGCAAATCTCGTGTCTTGCATTTGACAGAAATTCCAGTGAAATCACGTTTAAAAGCCAACGTCAGTAAAAAGGCTTCGTAGAATCACTCTGTGAATGTCTTTGAAAACACTTCTTAAGAAGGAAAGCATAAGTCTTTCATCTGAGTGAAAACTGCATTCTATTCAGTTTTTAGAGCTGTGTTGAATGGTTAGGCGATTCACCTGTAGGGAAGCGTTTGTTTGCATTCTGTATACTCAATTCTTTAACAGCAATTCTCGTGTCTTGCATTTGACAGAAATTCCAGTGAAATCACGTTTAAAAGCCAACGTCAGTAAAAAGGCTTCGTAGAATCACTCTGTGAATGTCTTTGAAAACACTTCTTAAGAAGGAAAGCATACGTCTTTCATCTGAGTGAAAACTGCATTCTATTCAGTTTTTAGAACTGTGTTGAATGGTTAGGGGATTCACTTGTAGTTAAGCATTTGTTTGCGTTCTGTATACTCAATTCTTTAACAGCAAATCTCGTGTCTTGCGTTTGACAGAAATTCCAGTGAAATCACTTTTAAAAGCCAAAGTCAGTAAAAAGGCTTCGTAGAATCACTCTGTGAATGTCTTTGAAAGCACTTCTTAAGAAGGAAAGCATACGTCTTTCATCTGAGTGAAAACTGCATTCTATTCAGTTTTTAGAGCTGTGTTGAATGGTTAGGCGATTCACTTGTAGGGAAGCGTTTGGTTGCATTCTGTATACTCAATTCTTTAACAGCAATTCTCGTGTCTTGCATTTGACAGAAATTCCAGTGAAATCACTTTTAAAAGCCAACGTCAGTAAAAAGGCTTCGTAGAATCACTCGGTGAATGTCTTAAAACACTTCTTAAGAAGGAAAGCATACGTCTTTCATCTGAGTGAAAACTGCATTCTATTCAGTTTTTAGAACTGTGTTGAATGGTTAGGGGATTCACTTGTAGTTAAGCATTTGTTTGCAATCTGTATACTCAATTCTTTAACAGCAAATCTCGTGTCTTGCGTTTGACGAAATTCCAGTGAAATCACGTTTAAAAGCCAAAGTCAGTAAAAAGGCTTCGTAGAATCACTCTGTGAATGTCTTTGAAAGCACTTCTCAAGAAGGAAAGCATACGTCTTTCATCTGAGTGAAAACTGCATTCTATTCAGTTTTTAGAGCTGTGTTGAATGGTTAGGCGATTCACTTGTAGGGAAGCGTTTGTTTGCATTCTGTATACTCAATTCTTTAACAGCAAATCTCGTGTCTTGCATTTGACAGAAATTCCAGTGAAATCACGTTTAAAAGCCAACGTCAGTAAAAAGGCTTCGTAGAATCACTCAGTGAATGTCTTTGAAAACACTTCTTAAGAAGGAAAGCATACCTGTTTCATCTGAGTGAAAACTGCATTCTCTTCAGTTTTTAGAGCATTGTTGAATGGTTAGGCGATTCACTTGTAGGGAAGCGTTTGTTTGCATTCTGTATACTCAATTCTTTAACAGCAAATCTCATGTCTTGCGTTTGACAGAAATTCTAGTGAAATCACGTTTAAAAGCCAATGTCAGTAAAAAGGCTTCATAGAATCACTCTGTGAATGTCTTTGAAAACACTTCTTAAGAAGGAAATCATACGTCTTTCATCTGAGTGAAAACTGCATTCTATTCAGTTTTTAGAACTGTGTTGAATGGTTAGGGGACTCACTTGTAGTTAAGCATTTGTTTGCATTCTGTATACTCAATTCTTTAACAGCAAATCTCGTGTCTTGCGTTTGACAGAAATTCCAGTGAAATCACGTTTAAAAGCCAAAGTCAGTAAAAAGGCTTCGTAGAATCACTCTGTGAATGTCTTTGAAAGCACTTCTTAAGAAGGAAAGCATACGTCTTTCATCTGAGTGAAAACTGCATTCTATACGGATTTTAGAACTGTGTTGAATGGTTAGGCGATTCACTTGTAGGGAAGCGTTTGGTTGCATTCTGTATACTCAATTCTTTAACTGCAAATCTCGTGTCTTGCGTTTGACAGAAATTCCAGTGAAATCACTTTTAAAAGCCAAAGTCAGTAAAAAGGCTTCGTAGAATCACTCGGTGAATGTCTTTGAAAACACTTCTTAAGAAGGAAAGCATATGTCTTTCATCTGAGTGAAAACTGCATTCTATTCAGTTTTTAGAACTGTGTTGAATGGTTAGGGGATTCACTTGTAGTTAAGCATTTGTTTGCATTCTGTATACTCAATTCTTTAACAGCAAATCTCGTGTCTTGCGTTTGACGAAATTCCAGTGAAATCACGTTTAAAAGCCAAAGTCAGTAAAAAGGCTTCGTAGAATCACTCTGTGAATGTCTTTGAAAGCACTTCTCAAGAAGGAAAGCATACGTCTTTCATCTGAGTGAAAACTGCATTCTATTCAGTTTTTAGAGCTGTGTTGAATGGTTAGGCGATTCACTTGTAGGGAAGCTTTTGTTTGCATTCTGTATACTCAATTCTTTAACAGCAAATCTCGTGTCTTGCATTTGACAGAAATTCCAGTGAAATCACGTTTAAAAGCCAACATCAGTAAAAAGGCTTTGTAGAATCACTCTGTGAATGTCTTTGAAAACACTTCTTAAGAAGGAAAGCATACGTCTTTCATCTGAGTGAAAACTGCATTCTATTCAGTTTTTAGAGCTGTGTTGAATGGTTAGGCGATTCACTTGTAGGGAAGCGTTTGTTTGCATTCTGTATACTCAATTCTTTAACAGCAAATCTCGTGTCTTGCATTTGACAGAAATTCCAGTGAAATCACGTTTAAAAGCCAACGTCAGTAAAAAGGCTTCGTAGAATCACTCTGTGAATGTCTTTGAAAACACTTCTTAAGAAGGAAAGCATACGTCTTTCATCTGAGTGAAAACTGCATTCTATTCAGTTTTTAGAGCTGTGTTGAATGGTTAGGCGATTCACTTGTAGGGAAGCGTTTGTTTGCATTCTGTATACTCAATTCTTTAACAGCAATTCTCGTGTCTTGCATTTGACAGAAATTCCAGTGAAATCACGTTTAAAAGCCAACATCAGTAAAAAGGCTTTGCAGAATCACACTGTGAATGTCTTTGAAAACACTTCTTAAGAAGGAAAGCATACGTCTTTCATCTGAGTGAAAACTGCATTCTATTCAGTTTTTAGAACTGTGTTGAATGGTTAGGGGATTCACTTGTAGTTAAGCATTTGTTTGCATTCTGTATACTCAATTCTTTAACAGCAATCTCGTGTCTTGGGTTTGACGAAATTCCAGTGAAATCACGTTTAAAAGCCAAAGTCAGTAAAAAGGCTTCGTAGAATCACTCTGTGAATGTCTTTGAAAGCACTTCTCAAGAAGGAAAGCATACGTCTTTCATCTGAGTGAAAACTGCATTCTATTCAGTTTTTAGAGCTGTGTTGAATGGTTAGGCGATTCACTTGTAGGGAAGCGTTTGTTTGCATTCTGTATACTCAATTCTTTAACAGCAAATCTCGTGTCTTGCTTTCCACAGAAATTCCAGTGAAATCACGTTTAAAAGCCAATGTCAGTAAAAAGGCTTCGTAGAATCACTCTGTGAATGTCTTTGAAAACACTTCTTAAGAAGGAAAGCATACGTCTTTCATCTGAGTGAAAACTGCATTCTATTCAGATTTTAGAGCTTTGTTGAATGGTTAGGCAATTCACTTGTAGGGAAGCGTTTGGTTGCATTCTGTATACTCAATTCTTTAACAGCAAATCTCATGTCTTGCGTTTGACAGAAATTCTAGTGAAATCACGTTTAAAAGCCAACGTCAGTAAAAAGGCTTCGTAGAATCACTCTGTGAATGTCTTTGAAAACACTTCTTAAGAAGGAAAGCATATGTCTTTCATCTGAGTGAAAACTGCATTCTATTCAGTTTTTAGGGCTGTGTTGAATGCTTAGGCGATTCACTTGTAGGGAAGCGTTTGTTTGCATTCTGTATACTCAATTCTTTAACAGCAAATCTCGTGTCTTGCATTTGACAGAAATTCCAGTGAAATCACGTTTAAAAGCCAACGTCAGTAAAAAGGCTTCGTAGAATCACTCAGTGAATGTCTTTGAAAACACTTCTTAAGAAGGAAAGCATACCTGTTTCATCTGAGTGAAAACTGCATTCTCTTCAGTTTTTAGAGCATTGTTGAATGGTTAGGCGATTCACTTGTAGGGAAGCGTTTGTTTGCATTCTGTATACTCAATTCTTTAACAGCAAATCTCATGTCTTGCGTTTGACAGAAATTCTAGTGAAATCACGTTTAAAAGCCAATGTCAGTAAAAAGGCTTCATAGAATCACTCTGTGAATGTCTTTGAAAACACTTCTTAAGAAGGAAATCATACGTCTTTCATCTGAGTGAAAACTGCATTCTATTCAGTTTTTAGAACTGTGTTGAATGGTTAGGGGACTCACTTGTAGTTAAGCATTTGTTTGCATTCTGTATACTCAATTCTTTAACTGCAAATCTCGTGTCTTGCGTTTGACAGAAATTCCAGTGAAATCACGTTTAAAAGCCAAAGTCAGTAAAAAGGCTTTGTAGAATCACTCTGTGAATGTCTTTGAAAACACTTCTTAAGAAGGAAAGCATACGTCTTTCATCTGAGTGAAAACTGCATTCTATTCAGTTTTTAGAGCTGTGTTGAATGGTTAGGCGATTCACTTGTAGGAAAGCGTTTGTTTGCATTCTGTATACTCAATTCTTTAACAGCAAATCTCGTGTCTTGCATTTGACAGAAATTCCAGTGAAATCACGTTTAAAAGCCAACGTCAGTAAAAAGGCTTCGTAGAATCACTCTGTGAATGTCTTTGAAAACACTTCTTAAGAAGGAAAGCATAAGTCTTTCATCTGAGTGAAAACTGCATTCTATTCAGTTTTTAGAGCTGTGTTGAATGGTTAGGCGATTCACTTGTAGGGAAGCGTTTGTTTGCATTCTGTATACTCAATTCTTTAACAGCAATTCTCGTGTCTTGCATTTGACAGAAATTCCAGTGAAATCACGTTTAAAAGCCAACGTCAGTAAAAAGGCTTCGTAGAATCACTCAGTGAATGTCTTTGAAAACACTTCTTAAGAAGGAAAGCATACGTCTTTCATCTGAGTGAAAACTGCATTCTATTCAGTTTTTAGAACTGTGTTGAATGGTTAGGGGATTCACTTGTAGTTAAGCATTTGTTTGCGTTCTGTATACTCAATTCTTTAACAGCAAATCTCGTGTCTTGCGTTTGACAGAAATTCCAGTGAAATCACTTTTAAAAGCCAAAGTCAGTAAAAAGGCTTCGTAGAATCACTCTGTGAATGTCTTTGAAAGCACTTCTTAAGAAGGAAAGCATACGTCTTTCATCTGAGTGAAAACTGCATTCTATTCAGTTTTTAGAGCTGTGTTGAATGGTTAGGCGATTCACTTGTAGGGAAGCGTTTGGTTGCATTCTGTATACTCAATTCTTTAACAGCAATTCTCGTGTCTTGCATTTGACAGAAATTCCAGTGAAATCACTTTTAAAAGCCAACGTCAGTAAAAAGGCTTCGTAGAATCACTCGGTGAATGTCTTAAAACACTTCTTAAGAAGGAAAGCATACGTCTTTCATCTGAGTGAAAACTGCATTCTATTCAGTTTTTAGAACTGTGTTGAATGGTTAGGGGATTCACTTGTAGTTAAGCATTTGTTTGCATTCTGTATACTCAATTCTTTAACAGCAAATCTCGTGTCTTGCGTTTGACGAAATTCCAGTGAAATCACGTTTAAAAGCCAAAGTCAGTAAAAAGGCTTCGTAGAATCACTCTGTGAATGTCTTTGAAAGCACTTCTCAAGAAGGAAAGCATACGTCTTTCATCTGAGTGAAAACTGCATTCTATTCAGTTTTTAGAGCTGTGTTGAATGGTTAGGCGATTCACTTGTAGGGAAGCGTTTGTTTGCATTCTGTATACTCAATTCTTTAACAGCAAATCTCGTGTCTTGCATTTGACAGAAATTCCAGTGAAATCACGTTTAAAAGCCAACGTCAGTAAAAAGGCTTCGTAGAATCACTCAGTGAATGTCTTTGAAAACACTTCTTAAGAAGGAAAGCATACCTGTTTCATCTGAGTGAAAACTGCATTCTCTTCAGTTTTTAGAGCATTGTTGAATGGTTAGGCGATTCACTTGTAGGGAAGCGTTTGTTTGCATTCTGTATACTCAATTCTTTAACAGCAAATCTCATGTCTTGCGTTTGACAGAAATTCTAGTGAAATCACGTTTAAAAGCCAATGTCAGTAAAAAGGCTTCATAGAATCACTCTGTGAATGTCTTTGAAAACACTTCTTAAGAAGGAAAGCATACGTCTTTCATCTGAGTGAAAACTGCATTCTATTCAGTTTTTAGAACTGTGTTGAATGGTTAGGGGATTCACTTGTAGTTAAGCATTTGTTTGCATTCTGTATACTCAATTCTTTAACAGCAAATCTCGTGTCTTGCGTTTGACGAAATTCCAGTGAAATCACGTTTAAAAGCCAAAGTCAGTAAAAAGGCTTCGTAGAATCACTCTGTGAATGTCTTTGAAAGCACTTCTCAAGAAGGAAAGCATACGTCTTTCATCTGAGTGAAAACTGCATTCTATTCAGTTTTTAGAGCTGTGTTGAATGGTTAGGCGATTCACTTGTAGGGAAGCTTTTGTTTGCATTCTGTATACTCAATTCTTTAACAGCAAATCTCGTGTCTTGCATTTGACAGAAATTCCAGTGAAATCACGTTTAAAAGCCAACATCAGTAAAAAAGCTTCGTAGAATCACTATGTGAATGTCTTAGAAACACTTCTTAAGAAGGAAAGCATACGTCTTTCATCTGAGTGAAAACTGCATTCTATTCAGTTTTTAGAACTGTGTTGAATGGTTAGGCGATTCACTTGTAGTTAAGCATTTGTTTGCATTCTGTATACTCAATTCTTTAACAGCAAATCTCGTGTCTTGCATTTGACAGAAATTCCAGTGAAATCACGTTTAAAAGCCAACATCAGTAAAAAGGCTTCGTAGAATCACTCTGTGAATGTCTTTGAAAACACTTCTTAAGAAGGAAAGCATACGTCTTTCATCTGAGTGAAAACTGCATTCTATTCGGTTTTTAGAACTGTGTTGAATGGTTAGGCCATTCACTTGTAGGGAAGCCTTTGGTTGCATTCTGTATACTCAATTCATTAACTGCAAATCTCGTGTATTGCGTTTGACAGAAATTCCAGTGAAATCACGTTTAAAAGCCAACGTCAGTAAAAAGGCTTCGTAGAATAACTCTGTGAATGTCTTTGAAAACACTTCTTAAGAAGGAAAGCATACGTCTTTCATCTGAGTGAAAACTGCATTCTATTCAGTTTTTAGAGCTGTGTTGAATGGTTAGGCGATTCACTTGTAGGGAAGCGTTTGTTTGCATTCTGTATACTCAATTCTTTAACAGCAAATCTCGTGTCTTGCTTTCCACAGAAATTCCAGTGAAATCACGTTTAAAAGCCAATGTCAGTAAAAAGGCTTCGTAGAATCACTCTGTGAATGTCTTTGAAAACACTTCTTAAGAAGGAAAGCATACGTCTTTCATCTGAGTGAAAACTGCATTCTATTCAGATTTTAGAGCTGTGTTGAATGGTTAGGCGATTCACTTGTAGGGAAGCATTTGGTTGCATTCTGTATACTCAATTCTTTAACAGCAAATCTCATGTCTTGCGTTTGACAGAAATTCTAGTGAAATCACGTTTAAAAGCCAACGTCAGTAAAAAGGCTTCGTAGAATCACTCTGTGAATGTCTTTGAAAACACTTCTTAAGAAGGAAAGCATATGTCTTTCATCTGAGTGAAAACTGCATTCTATTCAGTTTTTAGGGCTGTGTTGAATGCTTAGGCGATTCACTTGTAGGGAAGCGTTTGTTTGCATTCTGTATACTCAATTCTTTAACAGCAAATCTCGTGTCTTGCATTTGACAGAAATTCCAGTGAAATCACGTTTTAAAGCCAACGTCAGTAAAAAGGCTTCATAGAATCACTCAGTGAATGTCTTTGAAAACACTTCTTAAGAAGGAAAGCATACCTGTTTCATCTGAGTGAAAACTGCATTCTATTCAGTTTTTAGAGCTGTGTTGAATGGTTAGGCGATTCACTTGTAGGGAAGCGTTTGTTTGCATTCTGTATACTCAATTCTTTAACAGCGAATCTCGTGTCTTGCATTTGACAGAAATTCCAGTGGAATCACGTTTAAAAGCCCAGGTCAGTAAAAAGGCTTCGTAGAATCACTCTGTGAATGTCTTTGAAAACACTTCTTAAGAAGGAAAGCATACGTCTTTCATCTGAGTGAAAACTGCATTCTATTCAGTTTTTAGAATTGTGCTGAATGGTTAGGCGATTCACTTGTAGTTAAGCATTTGTTTGCATTCTGTATACTCAATTCTTTAACAGCAAATCTCGTGTCTTGCGTTTGACAGAAATTCCAGTGAAATCACGTTTAAAAGCCAACGTCAGTAAAAAGGCTTCGTAGAATCACTCTGTGAATGTCTTTGAAAACACTTCTTAAGAAGGAAAGCATACGTCTTTCATCTGAGTGAAAACTGCATTCTATTCGATTTTTAGAACTGTGTTGAATGGTTAGGCGATTCACTTGTAGGGAAGCGTTTGTTTGCATTCTGTATACTCAATTCTTTAACAGCAAATCTCGTGTCTTGCATTTGACAGAAATTCCAGTGAAATCACGTTTAAAAGCCAACATCAGTAAAAAGGCTTCGTAGAATCACTCTGTGAATGTCTTTGAAAACACTTCTTAAGAAGGAAAGCATACGTCTTTCATCTGAGTGAAAACTGCATTCTATTCAGTTTTTAGAGCTGTGTTGAATGGTTAGGCGATTCACTTGTAGGGAAGCATTTGTTTGCATTCTGTATACTCAATTCTTTAACAGCAATTCTCGTGTCTTGCATTTGACAGAAATTCCAGTGAAATCACGTTTAAAAGCCAAGGTCAGTAAAAAGGCTTCGTAGAATCACTCTGTGAATGTCTTTGAAAACACTTCTTAAGAAGGAAAGCATACGTCTTTCATCTGAGTGAAAACTGCATTCTATTCAGTTTTTAGAGCTGTGTTGAATGGTTAGGCGATTCACTTGTAGGGAAGTGTTTGTTTGCATTCTGTATACTCAATTCTTTAACAGCAAATCTCGTGTCTTGCATTTGACAGAAATTCCAGTGAAATCACGTTTAAAAGCCAACGTCAGTAAAAAGGCTTCGTAGAATCACTCAGTGAATGTCTTTGAAAACACTTCTTAAGAAGGAAAGCATACCTGTTTCATCTGAGTGAAAACTGCATTCTATTCAGTTTTTAGAGCTGTGTTGAATGGTTAGGCGATTCACTTGTAGGGAAGCGTTTGTTTGCATTCTGTATACTCAATTCTTTAACAGCAAATCTCGTGTCTTGCATTTGACAGAAATTCCAGTGAAATCACGTTTAAAAGCCAACATCAGTAAAAAAGCTTCGTAGAATCACTATGTGAATGTCTTTGAAAACACTTCTTAAGAAGGAAAGCATACGTCTTTCATCTGAGTGAAAACTGCATTCTATTCCGTTTTTAGAATTGTGCTGAATGGTTAGGCAATTCACTTGTAGTTAAGCATTTGTTTGCATTCTGTATACTCAATTCTTTAACAGCAAATCTCGTGTCTTGCGGTTGACAGAAATTCCAGTGAAATCACGTTTAAAAGCCAACGTCAGTAAAAAGGCTTCGTAGAATCACTCTGTGAATGTCTTTGAAAACACTTCTTAAGAAGGAAAGCATACGTCTTTCATCTGAGTGAAAACTGCATTCTATTCGGTTTTTAGAACTGTGTTGAATGGTTAGGCGATTCACTTGTAGGGAAGCGTTTGTTTGCATTCTGTATACTCAATTCTTTAACAGCAAATCTCGTGTCTTGCATTTGACAGAAATTCCAGTGAAATCACGTTTAAAAGCCAACGTCAGTAAAAAGGCTTCGTAGAATCACTCAGTGAATGTCTTTGAAAACACTTCTTAAGAAGGAAAGCATACCTGTTTCATCTGAGTGAAAACTGCATTCTCTTCAGTTTTTAGAGCATTGTTGAATGGTTAGGCGATTCACTTGTAGGGAAGCGTTTGTTTGCATTCTGTATACTCAATTCTTTAACAGCAAATCTCATGTCTTGCGTTTGACAGAAATTCTAGTGAAATCACGTTTAAAAGCCAATGTCAGTAAAAAGGCTTCATAGAATCACTCTGTGAATGTCTTTGAAAACACTTCTTAAGAAGGAAATCATACGTCTTTCATCTGAGTGAAAACTGCATTCTATTCAGTTTTTAGAACTGTGTTGAATGGTTAGGGGACTCACTTGTAGTTAAGCATTTGTTTGCATTCTGTATACTCAATTCTTTAACAGCAAATCTCGTGTCTTGCGTTTGACAGAAATTCCAGTGAAATCACTTTTAAAAGCCAAAGTCAGTAAAAAGGCTTCGTAGAATCACTCGGTGAATGTCTTTGAAAACACTTCTTAAGAAGGAAAGCATACGTCTTTCATCTGAGTGAAAACTGCATTCTATTCAGTTTTTAGAGCTGTGTTGAATGGTTAGGCGATTCACTTGTAGGGAAGCGTTTGTTTGCATTCTGTATACTCAATTCTTTAACAGCAATTCTCGTGTCTTGCATTTGACAGAAATTCCAGTGAAATCACGTTTAAAAGCCAACGTCAGTAAAAAGGCTTTGCAGAATCACTCTGTGAATGTCTTTGAAAACAGTTCTTAAGAAGGAAAGCATACGTCTTTCATCTGAGTGAAAACTGCATTCTATTCAGTTTTTAGAACTGTGTTGAATGGTTAGGGGATTCACTTGTAGTTAAGCATTTGTTTGCATTCTGTATACTCAATTCTTTAACAGCAAATCTCGTGTCTTGGGTTTGACGAAATTCCAGTGAAATCACGTTTAAAAGCCAAAGTCAGTAAAAAGGCTTTGTAGAATCACTCTGTGAATGTCTTTGAAAGCACTTCTTAAGAAGGAAAGCATACGTCTTTCATCTGAGTGAAAACTGCATTCTATTCAGTTTTTAGAGCTGTGTTGAATGGTTAGGCGATTCACTTGTAGGGAAGCGTTTGTTTGCATTCTGTATACTCAATTCTTTAACAGCAAATCTCGTGTCTTGCTTTCCACAGAAATTCCAGTGAAATCACGTTTAAAAGCCAATGTCAGTAAAAAGGCTTCGTAGAATCACTCTGTGAATGTCTTTGAAAACACTTCTTAAGAAGGAAAGCATACGTCTTTCATCTGAGTGAAAACTGCATTCTATTCAGATTTTAGAGCTGTGTTGAATGGTTAGGCAATTCACTTGTAGGGAAGCGTTTGGTTGCATTCTGTATACTCAATTCTTTAACAGCAAATCTCATGTCTTGCGTTTGACAGAAATTCTAGTGAAATCACGTTTAAAAGCCAATGTCAGTAAAAAGGCTTCGTAGAATCACTCTGTGAATGTCTTTGAAAACACTTCTTAAGAAGGAAAGCATATGTCTTTCATCTGAGTGAAAACTGCATTCTATTCAGTTTTTAGGGCTGTGTTGAATGCTTAGGCGATTCACTTGTAGGGAAGCGTTTGTTTGCATTCTGTATACTCAATTCTTTAACAGCAAATCTCGTGTCTTGCATTTGACAGAAATTCCAGTGAAATCACGTTTAAAAGCCAACTTCAGTAAAAAGGCTTCGTAGAATCACTCAGTGAATGTCTTTGAAAACACTTCTTAAGAAGGAAAGCATACCTGTTTCATCTGAGTGAAAACTGCATTCTCTTCAGTTTTTAGAGCATTGTTGAATGGTTAGGCGATTCACTTGTAGGGAAGCGTTTGTTTGCATTCTGTATACTCAATTCTTTAACAGCAAATCTCATGTCTTGCGTTTGACAGAAATTCTAGTGAAATCACGTTTAAAAGCCAATGTCAGTAAAAAGGCTTCATAGAATCACTCTGTGAATGTCTTTGAAAACACTTCTTAAGAAGGAAATCATACGTCTTTCATCTGAGTGAAAACTGCATTCTATTCAGTTTTTAGAACTGTGTTGAATGGTTAGGGGACTCACTTGTAGTTAAGCATTTGGTTGCATTCTGTATACTCAATTCTTTAACAGCAATTCTCGTGTCTTGCATTTGACAGAAATTCCAGTGAAATCACTTTTAAAAGCCAACGTCAGTAAAAAGGCTTCGTAGAATCACTCGGTGAATGTCTTAAAACACTTCTTAAGAAGGAAAGCATACGTCTTTCATCTGAGTGAAAACTGCATTCTATTCAGTTTTTAGAACTGTGTTGAATGGTTAGGGGATTCACTTGTAGTTAAGCATTTGTTTGCATTCTGTATACTCAATTCTTTAACAGCAAATCTCGTGTCTTGCGTTTGACGAAATTCCAGTGAAATCACGTTTAAAAGCCAAAGTCAGTAAAAAGGCTTCGTAGAATCACTCTGTGAATGTCTTTGAAAGCACTTCTCAAGAAGGAAAGCATACGTCTTTCATCTGAGTGAAAACTGCATTCTATTCAGTTTTTAGAGCTGTGTTGAATGGTTAGGCGATTCACTTGTAGGGAAGCGTTTGTTTGCATTCTGTATACTCAATTCTTTAACAGCAAATCTCGTGTCTTGCATTTGACAGAAATTCCAGTGAAATCACGTTTAAAAGCCAACGTCAGTAAAAAGGCTTCGTAGAATCACTCAGTGAATGTCTTTGAAAACACTTCTTAAGAAGGAAAGCATACCTGTTTCATCTGAGTGAAAACTGCATTCTCTTCAGTTTTTAGAGCATTGTTGAATGGTTAGGCGATTCACTTGTAGGGAAGCGTTTGTTTGCATTCTGTATACTCAATTCTTTAACAGCAAATCTCATGTCTTGCGTTTGACAGAAATTCTAGTGAAATCACGTTTAAAAGCCAATGTCAGTAAAAAGGCTTCATAGAATCACTCTGTGAATGTCTTTGAAAACACTTCTTAAGAAGGAAAGCATACGTCTTTCATCTGAGTGAAAACTGCATTCTATTCAGTTTTTAGAACTGTGTTGAATGGTTAGGGGATTCACTTGTAGTTAAGCATTTGTTTGCATTCTGTATACTCAATTCTTTAACAGCAAATCTCGTGTCTTGCGTTTGACGAAATTCCAGTGAAATCACGTTTAAAAGCCAAAGTCAGTAAAAAGGCTTCGTAGAATCACTCTGTGAATGTCTTTGAAAGCACTTCTCAAGAAGGAAAGCATACGTCTTTCATCTGAGTGAAAACTGCATTCTATTCAGTTTTTAGAGCTGTGTTGAATGGTTAGGCGATTCACTTGTAGGGAAGCTTTTGTTTGCATTCTGTATACTCAATTCTTTAACAGCAAATCTCGTGTCTTGCATTTGACAGAAATTCCAGTGAAATCACGTTTAAAAGCCAACATCAGTAAAAAAGCTTCGTAGAATCACTATGTGAATGTCTTAGAAACACTTCTTAAGAAGGAAAGCATACGTCTTTCATCTGAGTGAAAACTGCATTCTATTCAGTTTTTAGAACTGTGTTGAATGGTTAGGCGATTCACTTGTAGTTAAGCATTTGTTTGCATTCTGTATACTCAATTCTTTAACAGCAAATCTCGTGTCTTGCATTTGACAGAAATTCCAGTGAAATCACGTTTAAAAGCCAACATCAGTAAAAAGGCTTCGTAGAATCACTCTGTGAATGTCTTTGAAAACACTTCTTAAGAAGGAAAGCATACGTCTTTCATCTGAGTGAAAACTGCATTCTATTCGGTTTTTAGAACTGTGTTGAATGGTTAGGCCATTCACTTGTAGGGAAGCCTTTGGTTGCATTCTGTATACTCAATTCATTAACTGCAAATCTCGTGTATTGCGTTTGACAGAAATTCCAGTGAAATCACGTTTAAAAGCCAACGTCAGTAAAAAGGCTTCGTAGAATAACTCTGTGAATGTCTTTGAAAACACTTCTTAAGAAGGAAAGCATACGTCTTTCATCTGAGTGAAAACTGCATTCTATTCAGTTTTTAGAGCTGTGTTGAATGGTTAGGCGATTCACTTGTAGGGAAGCGTTTGTTTGCATTCTGTATACTCAATTCTTTAACAGCAAATCTCGTGTCTTGCTTTCCACAGAAATTCCAGTGAAATCACGTTTAAAAGCCAATGTCAGTAAAAAGGCTTCGTAGAATCACTCTGTGAATGTCTTTGAAAACACTTCTTAAGAAGGAAAGCATACGTCTTTCATCTGAGTGAAAACTGCATTCTATTCAGATTTTAGAGCTGTGTTGAATGGTTAGGCGATTCACTTGTAGGGAAGCATTTGGTTGCATTCTGTATACTCAATTCTTTAACAGCAAATCTCATGTCTTGCGTTTGACAGAAATTCTAGTGAAATCACGTTTAAAAGCCAACGTCAGTAAAAAGGCTTCGTAGAATCACTCTGTGAATGTCTTTGAAAACACTTCTTAAGAAGGAAAGCATATGTCTTTCATCTGAGTGAAAACTGCATTCTATTCAGTTTTTAGGGCTGTGTTGAATGCATAGGCGATTCACTTGTAGGGAAGCGTTTGTTTGCATTCTGTATACTCAATTCTTTAACAGCAAATCTCGTGTCTTGCATTTGACAGAAATTCCAGTGAAATCACGTTTTAAAGCCAACGTCAGTAAAAAGGCTTCATAGAATCACTCAGTGAATGTCTTTGAAAACACTTCTTAAGAAGGAAAGCATACCTGTTTCATCTGAGTGAAAACTGCATTCTATTCAGTTTTTAGAGCTGTGTTGAATGGTTAGGCGATTCACTTGTAGGGAAGCGTTTGTTTGCATTCTGTATACTCAATTCTTTAACAGCGAATCTCGTGTCTTGCATTTGACAGAAATTCCAGTGGAATCACGTTTAAAAGCCCAGGTCAGTAAAAAGGCTTCGTAGAATCACTCTGTGAATGTCTTTGAAAACACTTCTTAAGAAGGAAAGCATACGTCTTTCATCTGAGTGAAAACTGCATTCTATTCAGTTTTTAGAATTGTGCTGAATGGTTAGGCGATTCACTTGTAGTTAAGCATTTGTTTGCATTCTGTATACTCAATTCTTTAACAGCAAATCTCGTGTCTTGCGTTTGACAGAAATTCCAGTGAAATCACGTTTAAAAGCCAACGTCAGTAAAAAGGCTTCGTAGAATCACTCTGTGAATGTCTTTGAAAACACTTCTTAAGAAGGAAAGCATACGTCTTTCATCTGAGTGAAAACTGCATTCTATTCGATTTTTAGAACTGTGTTGAATGGTTAGGCGATTCACTTGTAGGGAAGCGTTTGTTTGCATTCTGTATACTCAATTCTTTAACAGCAAATCTCGTGTCTTGCATTTGACAGAAATTCCAGTGAAATCACGTTTAAAAGCCAACATCAGTAAAAAGGCTTCGTAGAATCACTCTGTGAATGTCTTTGAAAACACTTCTTAAGAAGGAAAGCATACGTCTTTCATCTGAGTGAAAACTGCATTCTATTCAGTTTTTAGAGCTGTGTTGAATGGTTAGGCGATTCACTTGTAGGGAAGCATTTGTTTGCATTCTGTATACTCAATTCTTTAACAGCAATTCTCGTGTCTTGCATTTGACAGAAATTCCAGTGAAATCACGTTTAAAAGCCAAGGTCAGTAAAAAGGCTTCGTAGAATCACTCTGTGAATGTCTTTGAAAACACTTCTTAAGAAGGAAAGCATACGTCTTTCATCTGAGTGAAAACTGCATTCTATTCAGTTTTTAGAGCTGTGTTGAATGGTTAGGCGATTCACTTGTAGGGAAGTGTTTGTTTGCATTCTGTATACTCAATTCTTTAACAGCAAATCTCGTGTCTTGCATTTGACAGAAATTCCAGTGAAATCACGTTTAAAAGCCAACGTCAGTAAAAAGGCTTCGTAGAATCACTCAGTGAATGTCTTTGAAAACACTTCTTAAGAAGGAAAGCATACCTGTTTCATCTGAGTGAAAACTGCATTCTATTCAGTTTTTAGAGCTGTGTTGAATGGTTAGGCGATTCACTTGTAGGGAAGCGTTTGTTTGCATTCTGTATACTCAATTCTTTAACAGCAAATCTCGTGTCTTGCATTTGACAGAAATTCCAGTGAAATCACGTTTAAAAGCCAACATCAGTAAAAAAGCTTCGTAGAATCACTATGTGAATGTCTTTGAAAACACTTCTTAAGAAGGAAAGCATACGTCTTTCATCTGAGTGAAAACTGCATTCTATTCCGTTTTTAGAATTGTGCTGAATGGTTAGGCAATTCACTTGTAGTTAAGCATTTGTTTGCATTCTGTATACTCAATTCTTTAACAGCAAATCTCGTGTCTTGCGGTTGACAGAAATTCCAGTGAAATCACGTTTAAAAGCCAACGTCAGTAAAAAGGCTTCGTAGAATCACTCTGTGAATGTCTTTGAAAACACTTCTTAAGAAGGAAAGCATACGTCTTTCATCTGAGTGAAAACTGCATTCTATTCGGTTTTTAGAACTGTGTTGAATGGTTAGGCGATTCACTTGTAGGGAAGCGTTTGTTTGCATTCTGTATACTCAATTCTTTAACAGCAAATCTCGTGTCTTGCATTTGACAGAAATTCCAGTGAAATCACGTTTAAAAGCCAACGTCAGTAAAAAGGCTTCGTAGAATCACTCAGTGAATGTCTTTGAAAACACTTCTTAAGAAGGAAAGCATACCTGTTTCATCTGAGTGAAAACTGCATTCTCTTCAGTTTTTAGAGCATTGTTGAATGGTTAGGCGATTCACTTGTAGGGAAGCGTTTGTTTGCATTCTGTATACTCAATTCTTTAACAGCAAATCTCATGTCTTGCGTTTGACAGAAATTCTAGTGAAATCACGTTTAAAAGCCAATGTCAGTAAAAAGGCTTCATAGAATCACTCTGTGAATGTCTTTGAAAACACTTCTTAAGAAGGAAATCATACGTCTTTCATCTGAGTGAAAACTGCATTCTATTCAGTTTTTAGAACTGTGTTGAATGGTTAGGGGACTCACTTGTAGTTAAGCATTTGTTTGCATTCTGTATACTCAATTCTTTAACAGCAAATCTCGTGTCTTGCGTTTGACAGAAATTCCAGTGAAATCACTTTTAAAAGCCAAAGTCAGTAAAAAGGCTTCGTAGAATCACTCGGTGAATGTCTTTGAAAACACTTCTTAAGAAGGAAAGCATACGTATTTCATCTGAGTGAAAACTGCATTCTATTCAGTTTTTAGAACTGTGTTGAATGGTTAGGGGATTCACTTGTAGTTAAGCATTTGTTTGCATTCTGTATACTCAATTCTTTAACAGCAAATCTCGTGTCTTGCATTTGACAGAAATTCCAGTGAAATCACGTTTAAAAGCCAACGTCAGTAAAAAGGCTTCGTAGAATCACTCAGTGAATGTCTTTGAAAACACTTCTTAAGAAGGAAAGCATACCTGTTTCATCTGAGTGAAAACTGCATTCTCTTCAGTTTTTAGAGCATTGTTGAATGGTTAGGCGATTCACTTGTAGGGAAGCGTTTGTTTGCATTCTGTATACTCAATTCTTTAACAGCAAATCTCATGTCTTGCGTTTGACAGAAATTCTAGTGAAATCACGTTTAAAAGCCAATGTCAGTAAAAAGGCTTCATAGAATCACTCTGTGAATGTCTTTGAAAACACTTCTTAAGAAGGAAATCATACGTCTTTCATCTGAGTGAAAACTGCATTCTATTCAGTTTTTAGAACTGTGTTGAATGGTTAGGGGACTCACTTGTAGTTAAGCATTTGTTTGCATTCTGTATACTCAATTCTTTAACAGCAAATCTCGTGTCTTGCGTTTGACAGAAATTCCAGTGAAATCACTTTTAAAAGCCAAAGTCAGTAAAAAGGCTTCGTAGAATCACTCGGTGAATGTCTTTGAAAACACTTCTTAAGAAGGAAAGCATACGTCTTTCATCTGAGTGAAAACTGCATTCTATTCAGTTTTTAGAACTGTGTTGAATGGTTAGGGGATTCACTTGTAGTTAAGCATTTGTTTGCATTCTGTATACTCAATTCTTTAACAGCAAATCTCGTGTCTTGCGTTTGACGAAATTCCAGTGAAATCACGTTTAAAGCCAAAGTCAGTAAAAAGGCTTCGTAGAATCACTCTGTGAATGTCTTTGAAAGCACTTCTCAAGAAGGAAAGCATACGTCTTTCATCTGAGTGAAAACTGCATTCTATTCAGTTTTTAGAGCTGTGTTGAATGGTTAGGCGATTCACTTGTAGGGAAGCGTTTGTTTGCATTCTGTATACTCAATTCTTTAACAGCAAATCTCGTGTCTTGCATTTGACAGAAATTCCAGTGAAATCACGTTTAAAAGCCAACGTCAGTAAAAAGGCTTCGTAGAATCACTCTGTGAATGTCTTTGAAAACACTTCTTAAGAAGGAAAGCATACGTCTTTCATCTGAGTGAAAACTGCATTCTATTCAGTTTTTAGAGCTGTGTTGAATGGTTAGGCGATTCACTTGTAGGGAAGCGTTTGTTTGCATTCTGTATACTCAATTCTTTAACAGCAATTCTCGTGTCTTGCATTTGACAGAAATTCCAGTGAAATCACGTTTAAAAGCCAACGTCAGTAAAAAGGCTTTGCAGAATCACTCTGTGAATGTCTTTGAAAACAGTTCTTAAGAAGGAAAGCATACGTCTTTCATCTGAGTGAAAACTGCATTCTATTCAGTTTTTAGAACTGTGTTGAATGGTTAGGGGATTCACTTGTAGTTAAGCATTTGTTTGCATTCTGTATACTCAATTCTTTAACAGCAAATCTCGTGTCTTGGGTTTGACGAAATTCCAGTGAAATCACGTTTAAAAGCCAAAGTCAGTAAAAAGGCTTTGTAGAATCACTCTGTGAATGTCTTTGAAAGCACTTCTTAAGAAGGAAAGCATACGTCTTTCATCTGAGTGAAAACTGCATTCTATTCAGTTTTTAGAGCTGTGTTGAATGGTTAGGCGATTCACTTGTAGGGAAGCGTTTGTTTGCATTCTGTATACTCAATTCTTTAACAGCAAATCTCGTGTCTTGCTTTCCACAGAAATTCCAGTGAAATCACGTTTAAAAGCCAATGTCAGTAAAAAGGCTTCGTAGAATCACTCTGTGAATGTCTTTGAAAACACTTCTTAAGAAGGAAAGCATACGTCTTTCATCTGAGTGAAAACTGCATTCTATTCAGATTTTAGAGCTGTGTTGAATGGTTAGGCAATTCACTTGTAGGGAAGCGTTTGGTTGCATTCTGTATACTCAATTCTTTAACAGCAAATCTCATGTCTTGCGTTTGACAGAAATTCTAGTGAAATCACGTTTAAAAGCCAATGTCAGTAAAAAGGCTTCGTAGAATCACTCTGTGAATGTCTTTGAAAACACTTCTTAAGAAGGAAAGCATATGTCTTTCATCTGAGTGAAAACTGCATTCTATTCAGTTTTTAGGGCTGTGTTGAATGCTTAGGCGATTCACTTGTAGGGAAGCGTTTGTTTGCATTCTGTATACTCAATTCTTTAACAGCAAATCTCGTGTCTTGCATTTGACAGAAATTCCAGTGAAATCACGTTTAAAAGCCAACTTCAGTAAAAAGGCTTCGTAGAATCACTCAGTGAATGTCTTTGAAAACACTTCTTAAGAAGGAAAGCATACCTGTTTCATCTGAGTGAAAACTGCATTCTCTTCAGTTTTTAGAGCATTGTTGAATGGTTAGGCGATTCACTTGTAGGGAAGCGTTTGTTTGCATTCTGTATACTCAATTCTTTAACAGCAAATCTCATGTCTTGCGTTTGACAGAAATTCTAGTGAAATCACGTTTAAAAGCCAATGTCAGTAAAAAGGCTTCATAGAATCACTCTGTGAATGTCTTTGAAAACACTTCTTAAGAAGGAAATCATACGTCTTTCATCTGAGTGAAAACTGCATTCTATTCAGTTTTTAGAACTGTGTTGAATGGTTAGGGGACTCACTTGTAGTTAAGCATTTGTTTGCATTCTGTATACTCAATTCTTTAACAGCAAATCTCGTGTCTTGCGTTTGACAGAAATTCCAGTGAAATCACGTTTAAAAGCCAAAGTCAGTAAAAAGGCTTTTTAGAATCACTCTGTGAATGTCTTTGAAAGCACTTCTTAAGAAGGAAAGCATACGTCTTTCATCTGAGTGAAAACTGCATTCTATACGGTTTTTAGAACTGTGTTGAATGGTTAGGCGATTCACTTGTAGGGAAGCGTTTGGTTGCATTCTGTATACTCAATTCTTTAACTGCAAATCTCGTGTCTTGCGTTTGACAGAAATTCCAGTGAAATCACGTTTAAAAGCCAAAGTCAGTAAAAAGGCTTTGTAGAATCACTCTGTGAATGTCTTTGAAAACACTTCTTAAGAAGGAAAGCATACGTCTTTCATCTGAGTGAAAACTGCATTCTATTCAGTTTTTAGAGCTGTGTTGAATGGTTAGGCGATTCACTTGTAGGAAAGCGTTTGTTTGCATTCTGTATACTCAATTCTTTAACAGCAAATCTCGTGTCTTGCATTTGACAGAAATTCCAGTGAAATCACGTTTAAAAGCCAACGTCAGTAAAAAGGCTTCGTAGAATCACTCTGTGAATGTCTTTGAAAACACTTCTTAAGAAGGAAAGCATAAGTCTTTCATCTGAGTGAAAACTGCATTCTATTCAGTTTTTAGAGCTGTGTTGAATGGTTAGGCGATTCACTTGTAGGGAAGCGTTTGTTTGCATTCTGTATACTCAATTCTTTAACAGCAATTCTCGTGTCTTGCATTTGACAGAAATGCCAGTGAAATCACGTTTAAAAGCCAACGTCAGTAAAAAGGCTTCGTAGAATCACTCTGTGAATGTCTTTGAAAGCACTTCTTAAGAAGGAAAGCATACGTCTTTCATCTGAGTGAAAACTGCATTCTATTCAGTTTTTAGAACTGTGTTGAATGGTTAGGGGATTCACTTGTAGTTAAGCATTTGTTTGCGTTCTGTATACTCAATTCTTTAACAGCAAATCTCGTGTCTTGCGTTTGACAGAAATTCCAGTGAAATCACTTTTAAAAGCCAAAGTCAGTAAAAAGGCTTCGTAGAATCACTCTGTGAATGTCTTTGAAAGCACTTCTTAAGAAGGAAAGCATACGTCTTTCATCTGAGTGAAAACTGCATTCTATTCAGTTTTTAGAGCTGTGTTGAATGGTTAGGCGATTCACTTGTAGGGAAGCGTTTGGTTGCATTCTGTATACTCAATTCTTTAACAGCAATTCTCGTGTCTTGCATTTGACAGAAATTCCAGTGAAATCACTTTTAAAAGTCAACGTCAGTAAAAAGGCTTCGTAGAATCACTCGGTGAATGTCTTAAAACACTTCTTAAGAAGGAAAGCATACGTCTTTCATCTGAGTGAAAACTGCATTCTATTCAGTTTTTAGAACTGTGTTGAATGGTTAGGGGATTCACTTGTAGTTAAGCATTTGTTTGCATTCTGTATACTCAATTCTTTAACAGCAAATCTCGTGTCTTGCGTTTGACGAAATTCCAGTGAAATCACGTTTAAAAGCCAAAGTCAGTAAAAAGGCTTCGTAGAATCACTCTGTGAATGTCTTTGAAAGCACTTCTCAAGAAGGAAAGCATACGTCTTTCATCTGAGTGAAAACTGCATTCTATTCAGTTTTTAGAGCTGTGTTGAATGGTTAGGCGATTCACTTGTAGGGAAGCTTTTGTTTGCATTCTGTATACTCAATTCTTTAACAGCAAATCTCGTGTCTTGCATTTGACAGAAATTCCAGTGAAATCACGTTTAAAAGCCAACATCAGTAAAAAAGCTTCGTAGAATCACTATGTGAATGTCTTAGAAACACTTCTTAAGAAGGAAAGCATACGTCTTTCATCTGAGTGAAAACTGCATTCTATTCAGTTTTTAGAACTGTGTTGAATGGTTAGGTGATTCACTTGTAGTTAAGCATTTGTTTGCATTCTGTATACTCAATTCTTTAACAGCAAATCTCGTGTCTTGCATTTGACAGAAATTCCAGTGAAATCACGTTTAAAAGCCAACATCAGTAAAAAGGCTTCGTAGAATCACTCTGTGAATGTCTTTGAAAACACTTCTTAAGAAGGAAAGCATACGTCTTTCATCTGAGTGAAAACTGCATTCTATTCGGTTTTTAGAACTGTGTTGAATGGTTAGGCCATTCACTTGTAGGGAAGCCTTTGGTTGCATTCTGTATACTCAATTCTTTAACTGCAAATCTCCTGTATTGCGTTTGACAGAAATTCCAGTGAAATCACGTTTAAAAGCCAACGTCAGTAAAAAGGCTTCGTAGAATAACTCTGTGAATGTCTTTGAAAACACTTCTTAAGAAGGAAAGCATACGTCTTTCATCTGAGTGAAAACTGCATTCTATTCAGTTTTTAGAGCTGTGTTGAATGGTTAGGCGATTCACTTGTAGGGAAGCGTTTGTTTGCATTCTGTATACTCAATTCTTTAACAGCAAATCTCGTGTCTTGCTTTCCACAGAAATTCCAGTGAAATCACGTTTAAAAGCCAATGTCAGTAAAAAGGCTTCGTAGAATCACTCTGTGAATGTCTTTGAAAACACTTCTTAAGAAGGAAAGCATACGTCTTTCATCTGAGTGAAAACTGCATTCTATTCAGATTTTAGAGCTGTGTTGAATGGTTAGGCGATTCACTTGTAGGGAAGCATTTGGTTGCATTCTGTATACTCAATTCTTTAACAGCAAATCTCATGTCTTGCGTTTGACAGAAATTCTAGTGAAATCACGTTTAAAAGCCAACGTCAGTAAAAAGGCTTCGTAGAATCACTCTGTGAATGTCTTTGAAAACACTTCTTAAGAAGGAAAGCATATGTCTTTCATCTGAGTGAAAACTGCATTCTATTCAGTTTTTAGGGCTGTGTTGAATGCTTAGGCGATTCACTTGTAGGGAAGCGTTTGTTTGCATTCTGTATACTCAATTCTTTAACAGCAAATCTCGTGTCTTGCATTTGACAGAAATTCCAGTGAAATCACGTTTTAAAGCCAACGTCAGTAAAAAGGCTTCATAGAATCACTCAGTGAATGTCTTTGAAAACACTTCTTAAGAAGGAAAGCATACCTGTTTCATCTGAGTGAAAACTGCATTCTATTCAGTTTTTAGAGCTGTGTTGAATGGTTAGGCGATTCACTTGTAGGGAAGCGTTTGTTTGCATTCTCTATACTCAATTCTTTAACAGCGAATCTCGTGTCTTGCATTTGACAGAAATTCCAGTGGAATCACGTTTAAAAGCCCAGGTCAGTAAAAAGGCTTCGTAGAATCACTCTGTGAATGTCTTTGAAAACACTTCTTAAGAAGGAAAGCATACGTCTTTCATCTGAGTGAAAACTGCATTCTATTCATTTTTTAGAATTGTGCTGAATGGTTAGGCGATTCACTTGTAGTTAAGCATTTGTTTGCATTCTGTATACTCAATTCTTTAACAGCAAATCTCGTGTCTTGCGTTTGACAGAAATTCCAGTGAAATCACGTTTAAAAGCCAACGTCAGTAAAAAGGCTTCGTAGAATCACTCTGTGAATGTCTTTGAAAACACTTCTTAAGAAGGAAAGCATACGTCTTTCATCTGAGTGAAAACTGCATTCTATTCGATTTTTAGAACTGTGTTGAATGGTTAGGCGATTCACTTGTAGGGAAGCGTTTGTTTGCATTCTGTATACTCAATTCTTTAACAGCAAATCTCGTGTCTTGCATTTGACAGAAATTCCAGTGAAATCACGTTTAAAAGCCAACGTCAGTAAAAAGGCTTCGTAGAATCACTCTGTGAATGTCTTTGAAAACACTTCTTAAGAAGGAAAGCATACGTCTTTCATCTGAGTGAAAACTGCATTCTATTCAGTTTTTAGAGCTGTGTTGAATGGTTAGGCGATTCACTTGTAGGGAAGCATTTGTTTGCATTCTGTATACTCAATTCTTTAACAGCAATTCTCGTGTCTTGCATTTGACAGAAATTCCAGTGAAATCACGTTTAAAAGCCAAGGTCAGTAAAAAGGCTTCGTAGAATCACTCTGTGAATGTCTTTGAAAACACTTCTTAAGAAGGAAAGCATACGTCTTTCATCTGAGTGAAAACTGCATTCTATTCAGTTTTTAGAGCTGTGTTGAATGGTTAGGCGATTCACTTGTAGGGAAGTGTTTGTTTGCATTCTGTATACTCAATTCTTTAACAGCAAATCTCGTGTCTTGCATTTGACAGAAATTCCAGTGAAATCACGTTTAAAAGCCAACGTCAGTAAAAAGGCTTCGTAGAATCACTCAGTGAATGTCTTTGAAAACACTTCTTAAGAAGGAAAGCATACCTGTTTCATCTGAGTGAAAACTGCATTCTATTCAGTTTTTAGAGCTGTGTTGAATGGTTAGGCGATTCACTTGTAGGGAAGCGTTTGTTTGCATTCTGTATAATCAATTCTTTAACAGCAAATCTCGTGTCTTGCATTTGACAGAAATTCCAGTGAAATCACGTTTAAAAGCCAACATCAGTAAAAAAGCTTCGTAGAATCACTATGTGAATGTCTTTGAAAACACTTCTTAAGAAGGAAAGCATACGTCTTTCATCTGAGTGAAAACTGCATTCTATTCAGTTTTTAGAATTGTGCTGAATGGTTAGGCAATTCACTTGTAGTTAAGCATTTGTTTGCATTCTGTATACTCAATTCTTTAACAGCAAATCTCGTGTCTTGCGGTTGACAGAAATTCCAGTGAAATCACGTTTAAAAGCCAACTTCAGTAAAAAGGCTTCGTAGAATCACTCTGTGAATGTCTTTGAAAACACTTCTTAAGAAGGAAAGCATACGTCTTTCATCTGAGTGAAAACTGCATTCTATTCAGTTTTTAGAGCTGTGTTGAATGGTTAGGCGATTCACTTGTAGGGAAGCGTTTGTTTGCATTCTGTATACTCAATTCTTTAACAGCGAATCTCGTGTCTTGCATTTGACAGAAATTCCAGTGGAATCTCGTTTAAAAGCCCAGGTCAGTAAAAAGGCTTCGTAGAATCACTCTGTGAATGTCTTTGAAAACACTTCTTAAGAAGGAAAGCATACGTCTTTCATCTGAGTGAAAACTGCATTCTATTCAGTTTTTAGAGCTGTGTTGAATGGTTAGGCGATTCACTTGTAGGGAAGCGTTTGTTTGCATTCTGTATACTCAATTCTTTAACAGCAAATCTCGTGTCTTGCATTTGACAGAAATTCCAGTGAAATCACGTTTAAAAGCCAACGTCAGTAAAAAGGCTTCGTAGAATCACTCAGTGAATGTCTTTGAAAACACTTCTTAAGAAGGAAAGCATACCTGTTTCATCTGAGTGAAAACTGCATTCTATTCAGTTTTTAGAGCTGTGTTGAATGGTTAGGCGATTCACTTGTAGGGAAGCGTTTGTTTGCATTCTGTATACTCAATTCTTTAACAGCAAATCTCTTGTCTTGCTTTCCACAGAAATTCCAGTGAAATCACGTTTAAAAGCCAATGTCAGTAAAAAGGCTTCGTAGAATCACTCTGTGAATGTCTTTGAAAACACTTCTTAAGAAGGAAAGCATACGTCTTTCATCTGAGTGAAAACTGCATTCTATTCAGTTTTTAGAACTGTGTTGAATGGTTAGGGGATTCACTTGTAGTTAAGCATTTGTTTGCATTCTGTATACTCAATTCTTTAACAGCAAATCTCGTGTCTTGCATTTGACAGTAATTCCAGTGGAATCACGTTTAAAAGCCCAGGTCAGTAAAAAGGCTTCGTAGAATCACTCTGTGAATGTCTTTGAAAACACTTCTTAAGAAGGAAAGCATACGTCTTTCATCTGAGTGAAAACTGCATTCTATTCAGTTTTTAGAACTGTGTTGAATGGTTAGGGGATTCACTTGTAGTTAAGCATTTGTTTGCATTCTGTATACTCAATTCTTTAACAGCAAATCTCGTGTCTTTCGTTTGACAGAAATTCCAGTGAAATCACATTTAAAAGCCAAAGTCAGTAAAACGGCTTCGTAGAATCACTCTGTGAATGTCTTTGAAAGCACTTCTTAAGAAGGAAAGCATAAGTCTTTCATCTGAGTGAAAACTGCATTCTATTCAGTTTTTAGAGCTGTGTTGAATGGTTAGGCGATACACTTCTAGGGAAGCGTTTGTTTGCATTCTGTATACTCAATTCTTTAACAGCAAATCTCGTGTCTTGCATTTGACAGAAATTCCAGTGAAATCACGTTTAAAAGCCAACGTCAGTAAAAAGGCTTCGTAGAATCACTCTGTGAATGTCTTTGAAAACACTTCTTAAGAAGGAAAGCATACGTCTTTCATCTGAGTGAAAACTGCATTCTATTCAGTTTTTAGAGCTGTGTTGAATGGTTAGGCGATTCACTTGTAGGGAAGCGTTTGTTTGCATTCTGTATACTCAATTCTTTAACAGCAAATCTCGTGTCTTGCATTTGACAGAAATTCCAGTGAAATCACGTTTAAAAGCCAACGTCAGTAAAAAGGCTTCGTAGAATCACTCTGTGAATGTCTTTGAAAACACTTCTTAAGAAGGAAAGCATACGTCTTTCATCTGAGTGAAAACTGCATTCTCTTCAGTTTTTAGAGCATTGTTGAATGGTTAGGTGATTCACTTGTAGGGTAGCGTTTGTTTGCATTCTGTATACTCAATTCTTTAACAGCAAATCTCATGTCTTGCGTTTGACAGAAATTCTAGTGAAATCACGTTTAAAAGCCAACGTCAGTAAAAAGGCTTCGTAGAATCACTCTGTGAATGTCTTTGAAAACACTTCTTAAGAAGGAAAGCATACGTCTTTCATCTGAGTGAAAACTGCATTCTATTCAGTTTTTAGAGCTGTGTTGAATGGTTAGGCGATTCACTTGTAGGGAAGTGTTTGTTTGCATTCTGTATACTCAATTCTTTAACAGCAAATCTCGTGTCTTGCATTTGACAGAAATTCCAGTGAAATCACGTTTAAAAGCCAACGTCAGTAAAAAGGCTTCGTAGAATCACTCAGTGAATGTCTTTGAAAACACTTCTTAAGAAGAAAAGCATACCTGTTTCATCTGAGTGAAAACTGCATTCTATTCAGATTTTAGAGCTGTGTTGAATGGTTAGGCTATTCACTTGTAGGGAAGCGTTTGGTTGCATTCTGTATACTCAATTCTTTAACAGCAAATCTCGTGTCTTGCTTTCCACAGAAATTCCAGTGAAATCACGTTTAAAAGCCAATGTCAGTAAAAAGGCTCCGTAGAATCACTCAGTGAATGTCTTTGAAAACACTTCTTAAGAAGGAAAGCATACCTGTTTCATCTGAGTAAAAACTGCATTCTATTCAGTTTTTAGAGCTGTGTTGAATGGTTAGGCGATTCACTTGTAGGGAAGCGTTTGTTTGCATTCTGTATACTCAATTCTTTAACAGCGAATCTCGTGTCTTGCATTTGACAGAAATTCCAGTGGAATCTCGTTTAAAAGCCCAGGTCAGTAAAAAGGCTTCGTAGAATCACTCTGTGAATGTCTTTGAAAACACTTCTTAAGAAGGAAAGCATACGTCTTTCATCTGAGTGAAAACTGCATTCTATTCAGTTTTTAGAATTGTGCTGAATGGTTAGGCGATTCACTTGTAGTTAAGCATTTGTTTGCATTCTATATACTCAATTCTTTAACAGCAAATCTCGTGTCTTGCGTTTGACAGAAATTCCAGTGAAATCACGTTTAAAAGCCCAGGTCAGTAAAAAGGCTTCGTAGAATCACTCTGTGAATGTCTTTGAAAACACTTCTTAAGAAGGAAAGCATACATCTTTCATCTGAGTGAAAACTGCATTCTCTTCAGTTTTTAGAGCCTTGTTGAATGATTAGGTGATTCACTTTTAGGGAAGCGTTTGTTTGCATTCTGTATACTCAATTCTTTAACAGCAAATCTCGTGTCTTACATTTGAAAGAAATTCCAGTGAAATCACGTTTAAAAGCCAACGTCAGTAAAAAGGCTTCGTAGAATCACTCTGTGAATGTCTTTGAAAACACTTCTTAAGAAGGAAAGCATACGTCTTTCATCTGAGTGAAAACTGCATTCTATTCAGTTTTTAGAACTGTGTTGAATGGTTAGGGGATTCACTTGTAGTTAAGCATTTGTTTGCATTCTGTATACTCAATTCTTTAACAGCAAATCTCGTGTCTTGCGTTTGACAGAAATTCCAGTGAAATCACGTTTAAAAGCCAAAGTCAGTAAAACGGCTTCGTAGAATAACTCTGTGAATGTCTTTGAAAGCACTTCTTAAGAAGGAAAGCATAAGTCTTTCATCTGAGTGAAAACTGCATTCTATTCAGTTTTTAGAGCTGTGTTGAATGGTTAGGCGATACACTTGTAGGGAAGCGTTTGTTTGCATTCTGTATACTCAATTCTTTAACAGCAAATCTCGTGTCTTGCATTTGACAGAAATTCCAGTGAAATCACGTTTAAAAGCCAACGTCAGTAAAAAGGCTTCGTAGAATCACTCTGTGAATGTCTTTGAAAACACTTCTTAAGAAGGAAAGCAAACGTCTTTCATCTGAGTGAAAACTGCATTCTATTCAGTTTTTAGAGCTGTGTTGAATGGTTAGGCGATTCACTTGTAGGGAAGCGTTTGTTTGCATTCTGTATACTCAATTCTTTAACAGCAAATCTCGTGTCTTGCATTTGACAGAAATTCCAGTGAAATCACGATTAAAAGCCAAGGTCAGTAAAAAGGCTTCTTAGAATCACTCTGTGAATGTCTTTGAAAACACTTCTTAAGAAGGAAAGCATACGTCTTTCATCTGAGTGAAAACTGCATTCCATTCAGTTTTTAGAGCTGTGTTGAATGGTTAGGCGATTCACTTGTAGGGAAGCGTTTGTTTGCATTCTGTATACTCAATTCTTTAACAGCAATTCTCGTGTCTTGCATTTGACAGAAATTCCAGTGAAATCACGTTTAAAAGCCAACATCAGTAAAAAGGCTTCGTAGAATCACTCTGTGAATGTCTTTGAAAACACTTCTTAAGAAGGAAAGCATACGTCTTTCATCTGAGTGAAAACTGCATTCTATTCAGTTTTTAGAGCTGTGTTGAATGGTTAGGCGATTCACTTGTAGGGAAGTGGTTGTTTGCATTCTGTATACTCAATTCTTTAACAGCAAATCTCGTGTCTTGCATTTGACAGAAATTCCAGTGAAATCACGTTTAAAAGCCAACGTCAGTAAAAAGGCTTCGTAGAATCACTCTGTGAATGTCTTTGAAAACACTTCTTAAGAAGGAAAGCATACGTCTTTCATCTGAGTGAAAACTGCATTCTATTCAGTTTTTAGAGCTGTGTTGAATGGTTAGGCGATTCACTTGTAGGGAAGCGTTTGTTTGCATTCTGTATACTCAATTCTTTAACAGCAATTCTCGTGTCTTGCATTTGACAGAAATTCCAGTGAAATCACGTTTAAAAGCCAACGTCAGTAAAAAGGCTTCGTAGAATCACTCTGTGAATGTCTTTGAAAACACTTCTTAAGAAGGAAAGCATACGTCTTTCATCTGAGTGAAAACTGCATTCTCTTCAGTTTTTAGAGCATTGTTGAATGGTTAGGTGATTCACTTGTAGGGTAGCGTTTGTTTGCATTCTGTATACTCAATTCTTTAACAGCAAATCTCATGTCTTGCGTTTGACAGAAATTCTAGTGAAATCACGTTTAAAAGCCAACGTCAGTAAAAAGGCTTCGTAGAATCACTCTGTGAATGTCTTTGAAAACACTTCTTAAGAAGGAAAGCATACGTCTTTCATCTGAGTGAAAACTGCATTCTATTCAGTTTTTAGAGCTGTGTTGAATGGTTAGGCGATTCACTTGTAGGGAAGTGTTTGTTTGCATTCTGTATACTCAATTCTTTAACAGCAAATCTCGTGTCTTGCATTTGACAGAAATTCCAGTGAAATCACGTTTAAAAGCCAACGTCAGTAAAAAGGCTTCGTAGAATCACTCAGTGAATGTCTTTGAAAACACTTCTTAAGAAGAAAAGCATACCTGTTTCATCTGAGTGAAAACTGCATTCTATTCAGATTTTAGAGCTGTGTTGAATGGTTAGGCTATTCACTTGTAGGGAAGCGTTTGGTTGCATTCTGTATACTCAATTCTTTAACAGCAAATCTCGTGTCTTGCTTTCCACAGAAATTCCAGTGAAATCACGTTTAAAAGCCAATGTCAGTAAAAAGGCTCCGTAGAATCACTCAGTGAATGTCTTTGAAAACACTTCTTAAGAAGGAAAGCATACCTGTTTCATCTGAGTAAAAACTGCATTCTATTCAGTTTTTAGAGCTGTGTTGAATGGTTAGGCGATTCACTTGTAGGGAAGCGTTTGTTTGCATTCTGTATACTCAATTCTTTAACAGCGAATCTCGTGTCTTGCATTTGACAGAAATTCCAGTGGAATCTCGTTTAAAAGCCCAGGTCAGTAAAAAGGCTTCGTAGAATCACTCTGTGAATGTCTTTGAAAACACTTCTTAAGAAGGAAAGCATACGTCTTTCATCTGAGTGAAAACTGCATTCTATTCAGTTTTTAGAATTGTGCTGAATGGTTAGGCGATTCACTTGTAGTTAAGCATTTGTTTGCATTCTATATACTCAATTCTTTAACAGCAAATCTCGTGTCTTGCGTTTGACAGAAATTCCAGTGAAATCACGTTTAAAAGCCCAGGTCAGTAAAAAGGCTTCGTAGAATCACTCTGTGAATGTCTTTGAAAACACTTCTTAAGAAGGAAAGCATACATCTTTCATCTGAGTGAAAACTGCATTCTCTTCAGTTTTTAGAGCCTTGTTGAATGATTAGGTGATTCACTTTTAGGGAAGCGTTTGTTTGCATTCTGTATACTCAATTCTTTAACAGCAAATCTCGTGTCTTACATTTGAAAGAAATTCCAGTGAAATCACGTTTAAAAGCCAACGTCAGTAAAAAGGCTTCGTAGAATCACTCTGTGAATGTCTTTGAAAACACTTCTTAAGAAGGAAAGCATACGTCTTTCATCTGAGTGAAAACTGCATTCTATTCAGTTTTTAGAACTGTGTTGAATGGTTAGGGGATTCACTTGTAGTTAAGCATTTGTTTGCATTCTGTATACTCAATTCTTTAACAGCAAATCTCGTGTCTTGCGTTTGACAGAAATTCCAGTGAAATCACGTTTAAAAGCCAAAGTCAGTAAAACGGCTTCGTAGAATAACTCTGTGAATGTCTTTGAAAGCACTTCTTAAGAAGGAAAGCATAAGTCTTTCATCTGAGTGAAAACTGCATTCTATTCAGTTTTTAGAGCTGTGTTGAATGGTTAGGCGATACACTTGTAGGGAAGCGTTTGTTTGCATTCTGTATACTCAATTCTTTAACAGCAAATCTCGTGTCTTGCATTTGACAGAAATTCCAGTGAAATCACGTTTAAAAGCCAACGTCAGTAAAAAGGCTTCGTAGAATCACTCTGTGAATGTCTTTGAAAACACTTCTTAAGAAGGAAAGCAAACGTCTTTCATCTGAGTGAAAACTGCATTCTATTCAGTTTTTAGAGCTGTGTTGAATGGTTAGGCGATTCACTTGTAGGGAAGCGTTTGTTTGCATTCTGTATACTCAATTCTTTAACAGCAAATCTCGTGTCTTGCATTTGACAGAAATTCCAGTGAAATCACGATTAAAAGCCAAGGTCAGTAAAAAGGCTTCTTAGAATCACTCTGTGAATGTCTTTGAAAACACTTCTTAAGAAGGAAAGCATACGTCTTTCATCTGAGTGAAAACTGCATTCCATTCAGTTTTTAGAGCTGTGTTGAATGGTTAGGCGATTCACTTGTAGGGAAGCGTTTGTTTGCATTCTGTATACTCAATTCTTTAACAGCAATTCTCGTGTCTTGCATTTGACAGAAATTCCAGTGAAATCACGTTTAAAAGCCAACATCAGTAAAAAGGCTTCGTAGAATCACTCTGTGAATGTCTTTGAAAACACTTCTTAAGAAGGAAAGCATACGTCTTTCATCTGAGTGAAAACTGCATTCTATTCAGTTTTTAGAGCTGTGTTGAATGGTTAGGCGATTCACTTGTAGGGAAGTGGTTGTTTGCATTCTGTATACTCAATTCTTTAACAGCAAATCTCGTGTCTTGCATTTGACAGAAATTCCAGTGAAATCACGATTAAAAGCCAAGGTCAGTAAAAAGGCTTCGTAGAATCACTCTGTGAATGTCTTTGAAAACACTTCTTAAGAAGGAAAGCATACGTCTTTCATCTGAGTGAAAACTGCATTCCATTCAGTTTTTAGAGCTGTGTTGAATGGTTAGGCGATTCACTTGTAGGGAAGCGTTTGTTTGCATTCTGTATACTCAATTCTTAAACAGCAATTCTCGTGTCTTGCATTTGACAGAAATTCCAGTGAAATCACGTTTAAAAGCCAACGTCAGTAAAAAGGCTTCGTAGAATCACTCTGTGAATGTCTTTGAAAACACTTCTTAAGAAGGAAAGCATACGTCTTTCATCTGAGTGAAAACTGCATTCTATTCAGTTTTTAGAGCTGTGTTGAATGGTTAGGCGATTCACTTGTAGGGAAGTGTTTGTTTGCATTCTGTATACTCAATTCTTTAACAGCAAATCTCGTGTCTTGCATTTGACAGAAATTCCAGTGAAATCACGTTTAAAAGCCAACGTCAGTAAAAAGGCTTCGTAGAATCACTCAGTGAATGTCTTTGAAAACACTTCTTAAGAAGGAAAGCATACCTGTTTCATCTGAGTGAAAACTGCATTCTATTCAGTTTTTAGAGCTGTGTTGAATGGTTGGGCGATTCACTTGTAGGGAAGCGTTTGTTTGCATTCTGTATACTCAATTCTTTAACAGCGAATCTCGTGTCTTGCATTTGACAGAACTTCCAGTGGAATCTCGTTTAAAAGCCCAGGTCAGTAAAAAGGCTTCGTAGAATCACTCTGTGAATGTCTTTGAAAACACTTCTTAAGAAGGAAAGCATACGTCTTTCATCTGAGTGAAAACTGCATTCTATTCAGTTTTTAGAATTGTGCTGAATGGTTAGGCGATTCACTTGTAGTTAAGCATTTGTTTGCATTCTATATACTCAATTCTTTAACAGCAAATCTCGTGTCTTGCGTTTGACAGAAATTCCAGTGAAATCACGTTTAAAAGCCAACGTCAGTAAAAAGGCTTCGTAGAATCACTCTGTGAATGTCTTTGAAAACACTTCTTAAGAAGGAAAGCATACGTCTTTCATCTGAGTGAAAACTGCATTCTATTCGGTTTTTAGAACTGTGTTGAATGGTTAGGCGATTCACTTGTAGGGAAGCGTTTGTTTGCATTCTGTATACTCAATTCTTTAACAGCAAATCTCGTGTCTTGCATTTGACAGAAATTCCAGTGAAATCACGTTTAAAAGCCAACATCAGTAAAAAGGCTGCGTAGAATCACTCTGTGAATGTCTTTGAAAACACTTCTTAAGAAGGAAAGCATACGTCTTTCATCTGAGTGAAAACTGCATTCTATTCAGTTTTTAGAGCTGTGTTGAATGGTTAGGCGATTCACTTGTAGGGAAGCGTTTGTTTGCATTCTGTATACTCAATTCTTTAACAGCGAATCTCGTGTCTTGCATTTGACAGTAATTCCAGTGGAATCACGTTTAAAAGCCCAGGTCAGTAAAAAGGCTTCGTAGAATCACTCTGTGAATGTCTTTGAAAACACTTCTTAAGAAGGAAAGCATACGTCTTTCATCTGAGTGAAAACTGCATTCTATTCAGTTTTTAGAACTGTGTTGAATGGTTAGGGGATTCACTTGTAGTTAAGCATTTGTTTGCATTCTGTATACTCAATTCTTTAACAGCAAATCTCGTGTCTTGCGTTTGACAGAAATTCCAGTGAAATCACATTTAAAAGCCAAAGTCAGTAAAACGGCTTCGTAGAATCACTCTGTGAATGTCTTTGAAAGCACTTCTTAAGAAGGAAAGCATAAGTCTTTCATCTGAGTGAAAACTGCATTCTATTCAGTTTTTAGAGCTGTGTTGAATGGTTAGGCGATACACTTCTAGGGAAGCGTTTGTTTGCATTCTGTATACTCAATTCTTTAACAGCAAATCTCGTGTCTTGCATTTGACAGAAATTCCAGTGAAATCACGTTTAAAAGCCAACGTCAGTAAAAAGGCTTCGTAGAATCACTCTGTGAATGTCTTTGAAAACACTTCTTAAGAAGGAAAGCATACGTCTTTCATCTGAGTGAAAACTGCATTCTATTCAGTTTTTAGAGCTGTGTTGAATGGTTAGGCGATTCACTTGTAGGGAAGCGTTTGTTTGCATTCTGTATACTCAATTCTTTAACAGCAATTCTCGTGTCTTGCATTTGACAGAAATTCCAGTGAAATCACGTTTAAAAGCCAACGTCAGTAAAAAGGCTTCGTAGAATCACTCTGTGAATGTCTTTGAAAACACTTCTTAAGAAGGAAAGCATACGTCTTTCATCTGAGTGAAAACTGCATTCTCTTCAGTTTTTAGAGCATTGTTGAATGGTTAGGTGATTCACTTGTAGGGTAGCGTTTGTTTGCATTCTGTATACTCAATTCTTTAACAGCAAATCTCATGTCTTGCGTTTGACAGAAATTCTAGTGAAATCACGTTTAAAAGCCAACGTCAGTAAAAAGGCTTCGTAGAATCACTCTGTGAATGTCTTTGAAAACACTTCTTAAGAAGGAAAGCATACGTCTTTCATCTGAGTGAAAACTGCATTCTATTCAGTTTTTAGAGCTGTGTTGAATGGTTAGGCGATTCACTTGTAGGGAAGTGTTTGTTTGCATTCTGTATACTCAATTCTTTAACAGCAAATCTCGTGTCTTGCATTTGACAGAAATTCCAGTGAAATCACGTTTAAAAGCCAACGTCAGTAAAAAGGCTTCGTAGAATCACTCAGTGAATGTCTTTGAAAACACTTCTTAAGAAGGAAAGCATACCTGTTTCATCTGAGTGAAAACTGCATTCTATTCAGATTTTAGAGCTGTGTTGAATGGTTAGGCTATTCACTTGTAGGGAAGCGTTTGGTTGCATTCTGTATACTCAATTCTTTAACAGCAAATCTCGTGTCTTGCTTTCCACAGAAATTCCAGTGAAATCACGTTTGAAAGCCAACATCAGTAAAAAGGCTTCGTAGAATCACTCTGTGAATGTCTTTGAAAACACTTCTTAAGAAGGAAAGCATACGTCTTTCATCTGAGTGAAAACTGCATTCTCTTCAGTTTTTAGAGCATTGTTGAATGGTTAGGCGATTCACTTGTAGGGTAGCTTTTGTTTGCATTCTGTATACTCAATTTTTAACAGCAAATCTCATGTCTTGCGTTTGACAGAAATTCTAGTGAAATCACGTTTAAAAGCCAACGTCTGTAAAAAGGCTTCGTAGAATCACTCTGTGAATGTCTTTGAAAACACTTCTTAAGAAGGAAAGCATATGTCTTTCATCTGAGTGAAAACTGCATTCTATTCAGTTTTTAGAGCTGTGTTGAATGCTTAGGCGATTCACTTGTAGGGAAGCGTTTGTTTGCATTCTGTATACTCAATTCTTTAACAGCAAATCTCGTGTCTTGCATTTGACAGAAATTCCAGTGAAATCACGTTTAAAAGCCAACATCAGTAAAAAGGCTTCGTAGAATCACTCTGTGAATGTCTTTGAAAACACTTCTTAAGAAGGAAAGCATACGTCTTTCATCTGAGTGAAAACTGCATTCTATTCAGTTTTTAGAGCTGTGTTGAATGGTTAGGCGATTCACTTGTAGGGAAGCGTTTGTTTGCATTCTGTATACTCAATTCTTTAACAGCAAATCTCGTGTCTTGCATTTGACAGAAATTCCAGTGAAATCACGATTAAAAGCCAAGGTCAGTAAAAAGGCTTCGTAGAATCACTCTGTGAATGTCTTTGAAAACACTTCTTAAGAAGGAAAGCATACGTCTTTCATCTGAGTGAAAACTGCATTCCATTCAGTTTTTAGAGCTGTGTTGAATGGTTAGGCGATTCACTTGTAGGGAAGCGTTTGTTTGCATTCTGTATACTCAATTCTTTAACAGCAATTCTCGTGTCTTGCATTTGACAGAAATTCCAGTGAAATCACGTTTAAAAGCCAACATCAGTAAAAAGGCTTCGTAGAATCACTCTGTGAATGTCTTTGAAAACACTTCTTAAGAAGGAAAGCATACGTCTTTCATCTGAGTGAAAACTGCATTCTATTCAGTTTTTAGAGCTGTGTTGAATGGTTAGGCGATTCACTTGTAGGGAAGTGGTTGTTTGCATTCTGTATACTCAATTCTTTAACAGCAAATCTCGTGTCTTGCATTTGACAGAAATTCCAGTGAAATCACGATTAAAAGCCAAGGTCAGTAAAAAGGCTTCGTAGAATCACTCTGTGAATGTCTTTGAAAACACTTCTTAAGAAGGAAAGCATACGTCTTTCATCTGAGTGAAAACTGCATTCCATTCTGTTTTTAGAGCTGTGTTGAATGGTTAGGCGATTCACTTGTAGGGAAGCGTTTGTTTGCATTCTGTATACTCAATTCTTAAACAGCAATTCTCGTGTCTTGCATTTGACAGAAATTCCAGTGAAATCACGTTTAAAAGCCAACGTCAGTAAAAAGGCTTCGTAGAATCACTCTGTGAATGTCTTTGAAAACACTTCTTAAGAAGGAAAGCATACGTCTTTCATCTGAGTGAAAACTGCATTCTATTCAGTTTTTAGAGCTGTGTTGAATGGTTAGGCGATTCACTTGTAGGGAAGTGTTTGTTTGCATTCTGTATACTCAATTCTTTAACAGCAAATCTCGTGTCTTGCATTTGACAGAAATTCCAGTGAAATCACGTTTAAAAGCCAACGTCAGTAAAAAGGCTTCGTAGAATCACTCAGTGAATGTCTTTGAAAACACTTCTTAAGAAGGAAAGCATACCTGTTTCATCTGAGTGAAAACTGCATTCTATTCAGTTTTTAGAGCTGTGTTGAATGGTTGGGCGATTCACTTGTAGGGAAGCGTTTGTTTGCATTCTGTATACTCAATTCTTTAACAGCGAATCTCGTGTCTTGCATTTGACAGAAATTCCAGTGGAATCTCGTTTACAAGCCCAGGTCAGTAAAAAGGCTTCGTAGAATCACTCTGTGAATGTCTTTGAAAACACTTCTTAAGAAGGAAAGCATACGTCTTTCATCTGAGTGAAAACTGCATTCTATTCAGTTTTTAGAATTGTGCTGAATGGTTAGGCGATTCACTTGTAGTTAAGCATTTGTTTGCATTCTATATACTCAATTCTTTAACAGCAAATCTCGTGTCTTGCGTTTGACAGAAATTCCAGTGAAATCACGTTTAAAAGCCAACGTCAGTAAAAAGGCTTCGTAGAATCACTCTGTGAATGTCTTTGAAAACACTTCTTAAGAAGGAAAGCATACGTCTTTCATCTGAGTGAAAACTGCATTCTATTCGGTTTTTAGAACTGTGTTGAATGGTTAGGCGATTCACTTGTAGGGAAGCGTTTGTTTGCATTCTGTATACTCAATTCTTTAACAGCAAATCTCGTGTCTTGCATTTGACAGAAATTCCAGTGAAATCACGTTTAAAAGCCAACATCAGTAAAAAGGCTTCGTAGAATCACTCTGTGAATGTCTTTGAAAACACTTCTTAAGAAGGAAAGCATACGTCTTTCATCTGAGTGAAAACTGCATTCTATTCAGTTTTTAGAGCTGTGTTGAATGGTTAGGCGATTCACTTGTAGGGAAGCGTTTGTTTGCATTCTGTATACTCAATTCTTTAACAGCAAATCTCGTGTCTTGCATTTGACAGAAATTCCAGTGAAATCACGTTTAAAAGCCAACGTCAGTAAAAAGGCTTCGTAGAATCACTCAGTGAATGTCTTTGAAAACACTTCTTAAGAAGGAAAGCATACCTGTTTCATCTGAGTGAAAACTGCATTCTATTCAGTTTTTAGAGCTGTGTTGAATGGTTAGGCGATTCACTTGTAGGGAAGCGTTTGTTTGCATTCTGTATACTCAATTCTTTAACAGCGAATCTCGTGTCTTGCATTTGACAGTAATTCCAGTGGAATCACGTTTAAAAGCCCAGGTCAGTAAAAAGGCTTCGTAGAATCACTCTGTGAATGTCTTTGAAAACACTTCTTAAGAAGGAAAGCATACGTCTTTCATCTGAGTGAAAACTGCATTCTATTCAGTTTTTAGAACTGTGTTGAATGGTTAGGGGATTCACTTGTAGTTAAGCATTTGTTTGCATTCTGTATACTCAATTCTTTAACAGCAAATCTCGTGTCTTGCGTTTGACAGAAATTCCAGTGAAATCACATTTAAAAGCCAAAGTCAGTAAAACGGCTTCGTAGAATCACTCTGTGAATGTCTTTGAAAGCACTTCTTAAGAAGGAAAGCATAAGTCTTTCATCTGAGTGAAAACTGCATTCTATTCAGTTTTTAGAGCTGTGTTGAATGGTTAGGCGATACACTTCTAGGGAAGCGTTTGTTTGCATTCTGTATACTCAATTCTTTAACAGCAAATCTCGTGTCTTGCATTTGACAGAAATTCCAGTGAAATCACGTTTAAAAGCCAACGTCAGTAAAAAGGCTTCGTAGAATCACTCTGTGAATGTCTTTGAAAACACTTCTTAAGAAGGAAAGCATACGTCTTTCATCTGAGTGAAAACTGCATTCTATTCAGTTTTTAGAGCTGTGTTGAATGGTTAGGCGATTCACTTGTAGGGAAGCGTTTGTTTGCATTCTGTATACTCAATTCTTTAACAGCAATTCTCGTGTCTTGCATTTGACAGAAATTCCAGTGAAATCACGTTTAAAAGCCAACGTCAGTAAAAAGGCTTCGTAGAATCACTCTGTGAATGTCTTTGAAAACACTTCTTAAGAAGGAAAGCATACGTCTTTCATCTGAGTGAAAACTGCATTCTCTTCAGTTTTTAGAGCATTGTTGAATGGTTAGGTGATTCACTTGTAGGGTAGCGTTTGTTTGCATTCTGTATACTCAATTCTTTAACAGCAAATCTCATGTCTTGCGTTTGACAGAAATTCTAGTGAAATCACGTTTAAAAGCCAACGTCAGTAAAAAGGCTTCGTAGAATCACTCTGTGAATGTCTTTGAAAACACTTCTTAAGAAGGAAAGCATACGTCTTTCATCTGAGTGAAAACTGCATTCTATTCAGTTTTTAGAGCTGTGTTGAATGGTTAGGCGATTCACTTGTAGGGACGTGTTTGTTTGCATTCTGTATACTCAATTCTTTAACAGCAAATCTCGTGTCTTGCATTTGACAGAAATTCCAGTGAAATCACGTTTAAAAGCCAACGTCAGTAAAAAGGCTTCGTAGAATCACTCAGTGAATGTCTTTGAAAACACTTCTTAAGAAGGAAAGCATACCTGTTTCATCTGAGTGAAAACTGCATTCTATTCAGATTTTAGAGCTGTGTTGAATGGTTAGGCTATTCACTTGTAGGGAAGCGTTTGGTTGCATTCTGTATACTCAATTCTTTAACAGCAAATCTCGTGTCTTGCTTTCCACAGAAATTCCAGTGAAATCACGTTTGAAAGCCAACATCAGTAAAAAGGCTTCGTAGAATCACTCTGTGAATGTCTTTGAAAACACTTCTTAAGAAGGAAAGCATACGTCTTTCATCTGAGTGAAAACTGCATTCTCTTCAGTTTTTAGAGCATTGTTGAATGGTTAGGCGATTCACTTGTAGGGTAGCTTTTGTTTGCATTCTGTATACTCAATTTTTAACAGCAAATCTCATGTCTTGCGTTTGACAGAAATTCTAGTGAAATCACGTTTAAAAGCCAACGTCTGTAAAAAGGCTTCGTAGAATCACTCTGTGAATGTCTTTGAAAACACTTCTTAAGAAGGAAAGCATATGTCTTTCATCTGAGTGAAAACTGCATTCTATTCAGTTTTTAGAGCTGTGTTGAATGCTTAGGCGATTCACTTGTAGGGAAGCGTTTGTTTGCATTCTGTATACTCAATTCTTTAACAGCAAATCTCGTGTCTTGCATTTGACAGAAATTCCAGTGAAATCACGTTTAAAAGCCAACATCAGTAAAAAGGCTTCGTAGAATCACTCTGTGAATGTCTTTGAAAACACTTCTTAAGAAGGAAAGCATACGTCTTTCATCTGAGTGAAAACTGCATTCTATTCAGTTTTTAGAGCTGTGTTGAATGGTTAGGCGATTCACTTGTAGGGAAGCGTTTGTTTGCATTCTGTATACTCAATTCTTTAACAGCAAATCTCGTGTCTTGCATTTGACAGAAATTCCAGTGAAATCACGTTTAAAAGCCAACGTCAGTAAAAAGGCTTCGTAGAATCACTCAGTGAATGTCTTTGAAAACACTTCTTAAGAAGGAAAGCATACCTGTTTCATCTGAGTGAAAACTGCATTCTATTCAGTTTTTAGAGCTGTGTTGAATGGTTAGGCGATTCACTTGTAGGGAAGCGTTTGTTTGCATTCTGTATACTCAATTCTTTAACAGCAAATCTCGTGTCTTCCTTTCCACAGAAATTCCAGTGAAATCACGTTTAAAAGCCAATGTCAGTAAAAAGGCTCCGTAGAATCACTCTGTGAATGTCTTTGAAAACACTTCTTAAGAAGGAAAGCATACGTCTTTCATCTGAGTGAAAACTGCATTCTATTCAGATTTTAGAGCTGTGTTGAATGGTTAGGCTATTCACTTGTAGGGAAGCGTTTGGTTGCATTCTGTATACTCAATTCTTTAACAGCAAATCTCGTGTCTTGCTTTCCACAGAAATTCCAGTGAAATCACGTTTGAAAGCCAACATCAGTAAAAAGGCTTCGTAGAATCACTCTGTGAATGTCTTTGAAAACACTTCTTAAGAAGGAAAGCATATGTCTTTCATCTGAGTGAAAACTGCATTCTATTCAGTTTTTAGAGCTGTTTTGAATGGTTAGGCGATTCACTTGTAGGGAAGCGTTTGTTTGCATTCTGTATACTCAATTCTTTAACAGCAAATCTCGTGTCTTGCGTTTGACAGAAATTCCAGTGAAATCACGTTTAAAAGCCAAAGTCAGTAAAACGGCTTCGTAGAATCACTCTGTGAATGTCTTTGAAAGCACTTCTTAAGAAGGAAACATACGTCTTTCATATGAGTGAAAACTGCATTCTATTCAGTTTTTAGAGCTGTTTTGAATGGTTAGGCGATTCACTTGTAGGGAAGCGTTTGTTTGCATTCTGTATACTCAATTCTTTAACAGCAAATCTCGTGTCTTGCTTTCCACAGAAATTCCAGTGAAATCACGTTTAAAAGCCAATGTCAGTAAAAAGGCTTTGTAGAATCACTCTGTGAATGTCTTTGAAAACACTTCTGAAGAAGGAAAGCATACGTCTTTCATCTGAGTGAAAACTGCATTCTATTCAGATTTTAGAGCTGTGTTGAATGGTTAGGCTATTCACTTGTAGGGAAGCGTTTGGTTGCATTCTGTATACTCAATTCTTTAACAGTAAATCTCGTGTCTTGCTTTCCACAGAAATTCCAGTGAAATCACGTTTGAAAGCCAACATCAGTAAAAAGGCTTCGTAGAATCACTCTGTGAATGTCTTTGAAAACACTTCTTAAGAAGGAAAGCATACGTCTTTCATCTGAGTGAAAACTGCATTCTCTTCAGTTTTTAGAGCATTGTTGAATGGTTAGGCGATTCACTTGTAGGGTAGAGTTTGTTTGCATTCTGTATACTCAATTCTTTAACAGCAAATCTCGTGTCTTGCTTTCCACAGAAATTCCAGTGAAATCACGTTTAAAAGCCAATGTCAGTAAAAAGGCTTCGTAGAATCACTCTGTGAATGTCTTTGAAACACTTCTTAAGGAGGAAAGCATACGTCTTTCATCTGAGTGAAAACTGCATTCTATTCAGTTTTTAGAGCTGTGTTGAATGCTTAGGCGATTCACTTGTAGGGAAGCGTTTGTTTGCATTCTGTATACTCAATTCTTTAACAGCAAATCTCGTGTCTTACATTTGACAGAAATTCCAGTGAAATCACGTTTAAAAGCCAACGTCAGTAAAAAGGCTTCGTAGAATCACTCTGTGAATGTCTTTGAAAACCCTTCTTAAGAAGGAAAGCATATGTCTTTCATCTGAGTGAAAACTGCATTCTCTTCAGTTTTTAGAGCATTGTTGAATGGTTAGGCGATTCACTTGTAGGGTAGCGTTTGTTTGCATTCTGTATACTCAATTCTTTAACAGCAAATCTCATGTCTTGCGTTTGACAGAAATTCTAGTGAAATCACGTTTAAAAGCCAACGTCAGTAAAAAGGCTTCGTAGAATCACTCTGTGAATGTCTTTGAAAACACTTCTTAAGAAGGAAAGCATATGTCTTTCATCTGAGTGAAAACTGCATTCTATTCAGTTTTTCGAGCTGTGTTGAATGCTTAGGCGATTCACTTGTAGGGAAGCGTTTGTTTGCATTCTGTATACTCAATTCTTTAACAGCAAATCTCGTGTCTTGCATTTGACAGAAATTCCAGTGAAATCACGTTTAAAAGCCAACGTCAGTAAAAAGGCTTCATAGAATCACTCTGTGAATGTCTTTGAAAACACTTCTTAAGAAGGAAAGCATACGTCTTTCATCTGAGTGAAAACTGCATTCTATTCAGTTTTTAGAGCTGTTTTGAATGGTTAGGCGATTCACTTGTAGGGAAGCGTTTGTTTGCATTCTGTATACTCAATTCTTTAACAGCAAATCTCGTGTCTTGCGTTTGACAGAAATTCCAGTGAAATCACGTTTAAAAGCCAAAGTCAGTAAAACGGCTTCGTAGAATCACTCTGTGAATGTCTTTGAAAGCACTTCTTAAGAAGGAAACATACGTCTTTCATCTGAGTGAAAACTGCATTCTATTCAGTTTTTAGAGCTGTTTTGAATGGTTAGGCGATTCACTTGTAGGGAAGCGTTTGTTTGCATTCTGTATACTCAATTCTTTAACAGCAAATCTCGTGTCTTGCTTTCCACAGAAATTCCAGTGAAATCACGTTTAAAAGCCAATGTCAGTAAAAAGGCTTCGTAGAATCACTCTGTGAATGTCTTTGAAAACACTTCTTAAGAAGGAAAGCATACGTCTTTCATCTGAGTGAAAACTGCATTCTATTCAGATTTTAGAGCTGTGTTGAATGGTTAGGCTATTCACTTGTAGGGAAGCGTTTGGTTGCATTCTGTATACTCAATTCTTTAACAGCAAATCTCGTGTCTTGCTTTCCACAGAAATTCCAGTGAAATCACGTTTGAAAGCCAACATCAGTAAAAAGGCTTCGTAGAATCACTCTGTGAATGTCTTTGAAAACACTTCTTAAGAAGGAAAGCATACGTCTTTCATCTGAGTGAAAACTGCATTCTATTCAGTTTTTAGAGCTGTGTTGAATGGTTAGGTGATTCACTTGTAGGGAAGCGTTTGTTTGCATTCTGTATACTCAATTCTTTAACAGCAAATCTCGTGTCTTGCGTTTGACAGAAATTCCAGTGAAATCACGTTTAAAAGCCAAAGTCAGTAAAACGGCTTCGTAGAATCACTCTGTGAATGTCTTTGAAAGCACTTCTTAAGAAGGAATCATACGTCTTTCATCTGAGTGAAAACTGCATTCTATTCAGTTTTTAGAGCTGTTTTGAATGGTTAGGCGATTCACTTGTAGGGAAGCGTTTGTTTGCATTCTGTATACTCAATTCTTTAACAGCAAATCTCGTGTCTTGCTTTCCACAGAAATTCCAGTGAAATCACGTTTAAAAGCCAATGTCAGTAAAAAGGCTTCGTAGAATCACTCTGTGAATGTCTTTGAAAACACTTCTTAAGAAGGAAAGCATACGTCTTTCATCTGAGTGAAAACTGCATTCTATTCAGTTTTTAGAGCTGTGTTGAATGGTTAGGCGATTCACTTGTAGGGAAGCGTTTGTTTGCATTCTGTATACTCAATTCTTTAACAGCAAATCTCGTGTCTTGCATTTGACAGAAATTCCAGTGAAATCACGTTTAAAAGCCAACGTCAGTAAAAAGGCTTCGTAGAATCACTCAGTGAATGTCTTTGAAAACACTTCTTAAGAAGGAAAGCATACCTGTTTCATCTGAGTGAAAACTGCATTCTATTCAGTTTTTAGAGCTGTGTTGAATGGTTAGGCGATTCACTTGTAGGGAAGCGTTTGTTTGCATTCTGTATACTCAATTCTTTAACAGCGAATCTCGTGTCTTGCATTTGACAGTAATTCCAGTGGAATCACGTTTAAAAGCCCAGGTCAGTAAAAAGGCTTCGTAGAATCACTCTGTGAATGTCTTTGAAAACACTTCTTAAGAAGGAAAGCATACGTCTTTCATCTGAGTGAAAACTGCATTCTATTCAGTTTTTAGAACTGTGTTGAATGGTTAGGGGATTCACTTGTAGTTAAGCATTTGTTTGCATTCTGTATACTCAATTCTTTAACAGCAAATCTCGTGTCTTGCGTTTGACAGAAATTCCAGTGAAATCACATTTAAAAGCCAAAGTCAGTAAAACGGCTTCGTAGAATCACTCTGTGAATGTCTTTGAAAGCACTTCTTAAGAAGGAAAGCATAAGTCTTTCATCTGAGTGAAAACTGCATTCTATTCAGTTTTTAGAGCTGTGTTGAATGGTTAGGCGATACACTTCTAGGGAAGCGTTTGTTTGCATTCTGTATACTCAATTCTTTAACAGCAAATCTCGTGTCTTGCATTTGACAGAAATTCCAGTGAAATCACGTTTAAAAGCCAACGTCAGTAAAAAGGCTTCGTAGAATCACTCTGTGAATGTCTTTGAAAACACTTCTTAAGAAGGAAAGCATACGTCTTTCATCTGAGTGAAAACTGCATTCTATTCAGTTTTTAGAGCTGTGTTGAATGGTTAGGCGATTCACTTGTAGGGAAGCGTTTGTTTGCATTCTGTATACTCAATTCTTTAACAGCAATTCTCGTGTCTTGCATTTGACAGAAATTCCAGTGAAATCACGTTTAAAAGCCAACGTCAGTAAAAAGGCTTCGTAGAATCACTCTGTGAATGTCTTTGAAAACACTTCTTAAGAAGGAAAGCATACGTCTTTCATCTGAGTGAAAACTGCATTCTCTTCAGTTTTTAGAGCATTGTTGAATGGTTAGGTGATTCACTTGTAGGGTAGCGTTTGTTTGCATTCTGTATACTCAATTCTTTAACAGCAAATCTCATGTCTTGCGTTTGACAGAAATTCTAGTGAAATCACGTTTAAAAGCCAACGTCAGTAAAAAGGCTTCGTAGAATCACTCTGTGAATGTCTTTGAAAACACTTCTTAAGAAGGAAAGCATACGTCTTTCATCTGAGTGAAAACTGCATTCTATTCAGTTTTTAGAGCTGTGTTGAATGGTTAGGCGATTCACTTGTAGGGAAGTGTTTGTTTGCATTCTGTATACTCAATTCTTTAACAGCAAATCTCGTGTCTTGCATTTGACAGAAATTCCAGTGAAATCACGTTTAAAAGCCAACGTCAGTAAAAAGGCTTCGTAGAATCACTCAGTGAATGTCTTTGAAAACACTTCTTAAGAAGGAAAGCATACCTGTTTCATCTGAGTGAAAACTGCATTCTATTCAGATTTTAGAGCTGTGTTGAATGGTTAGGCTATTCACTTGTAGGGAAGCGTTTGGTTGCATTCTGTATACTCAATTCTTTAACAGCAAATCTCGTGTCTTGCTTTCCACAGAAATTCCAGTGAAATCACGTTTGAAAGCCAACATCAGTAAAAAGGCTTCGTAGAATCACTCTGTGAATGTCTTTGAAAACACTTCTTAAGAAGGAAAGCATACGTCTTTCATCTGAGTGAAAACTGCATTCTCTTCAGTTTTTAGAGCATTGTTGAATGGTTAGGCGATTCACTTGTAGGGTAGCTTTTGTTTGCATTCTGTATACTCAATTTTTAACAGCAAATCTCATGTCTTGCGTTTGACAGAAATTCTAGTGAAATCACGTTTAAAAGCCAACGTCTGTAAAAAGGCTTCGTAGAATCACTCTGTGAATGTCTTTGAAAACACTTCTTAAGAAGGAAAGCATATGTCTTTCATCTGAGTGAAAACTGCATTCTATTCAGTTTTTAGAGCTGTGTTGAATGCTTAGGCGATTCACTTGTAGGGAAGCGTTTGTTTGCATTCTGTATACTCAATTCTTTAACAGCAAATCTCGTGTCTTGCATTTGACAGAAATTCCAGTGAAATCACGTTTAAAAGCCAACGTCAGTAGAAAGGCTTCGTAGAATCACTCTGTGAATGTCTTTGAAAACACTTCTTAAGAAGGAAAGCATACGTCTTTCATCTGAGTGAAAACTGCATTCTATTCAGATTTTAGAGCTGTGTTGAATGGTTAGGCTATTCACTTGTAGGGAAGCGTTTGGTTGCATTCTGTATACTCAATTCTTTAACAGTAAATCTCGTGTCTTGCTTTCCACAGAAATTCCAGTGAAATCACGTTTGAAAGCCAACATCAGTAAAAAGGCTTCGTAGAATCACTCTGTGAATGTCTTTGAAAACAGTTCTTAAGAAGGAAAGCATACGTCTTTCATCTGAGTGAAAACTGCATTCTCTTCAGTTTTTAGAGCATTGTTGAATGGTTAGGCGATTCACTTGTAGGGTAGAGTTTGTTTGCATTCTGTATACTCAATTCTTTAACAGCAAATCTCGTGTCTTGCTTTCCACAGAAATTCCAGTGAAATCACGTTTAAAAGCCAATGTCAGTAAAAAGGCTTCGTAGAATCACTCTGTGAATGTCTTTGAAACACTTCTTAAGGAGGAAAGCATACGTCTTTCATCTGAGTGAAAACTGCATTCTATTCAGATTTTAGAGCTGTGTTGAATGGTTAGGCTATTCACTTGTAGGGAAGCATTTGGTTGCATTCTGTATACTCAATTCTTTAACAGCAAATCTCGTGTCTTGCTTTCCACAGAAATTCCAGTGAAATCACATTTGAAAGCCAACATCAGTAAAAAGGCTTCGTAGAATCACTCTGTGAATGTCTTTGAAAACACTTCTTAAGAAGGAAAGCATACGTCTTTCATCTGAGTGAAAACTGCATTCTCTTCAGTTTTTAGAGCATTGTTGAATGGTTAGGCGATTCACTTGTAGGGTAGCTTTTGTTTGCATTCTGTATACTCAATTCTTTAACAGCAAATCTCATGTCTTGCGTTTGACAGAAATTCTAGTGAAATCACGTTTAAAAGCCAACGTCTGTAAAAAGGCTTCGTAGAATCACTCTGTGAATGTCTTTGAAAACACTTCTTAAGAAGGAAAGCATATGTCTTTCATCTGAGTGAAAACTGCATTCTATTCAGTTTTTAGAGCTGTGTTGAATGCTTAGGCGATTCACTTGTAGGGAAGCGTTTGTTTGCATTCTGTATACTCAATTCTTTAACAGCAAATCTCGTGTCTTACATTTGACAGAAATTCCAGTGAAATCACGTTTAAAAGCCAACGTCAGTAAAAAGGCTTCGTAGAATCACTCTGTGAATGTCTTTGAAAACCCTTCTTAAGAAGGAAAGCATATGTCTTTCATCTGAGTGAAAACTGCATTCTCTTCAGTTTTTAGAGCATTGTTGAATGGTTAGGCGATTCACTTGTAGGGTAGCGTTTGTTTGCATTCTGTATACTCAATTCTTTAACAGCAAATCTCATGTCTTGCGTTTGACAGAAATTCTAGTGAAATCACGTTTAAAAGCCAACGTCAGTAAAAAGGCTTCGTAGAATCACTCTGTGAATGTCTTTGAAAACACTTTTTAAGAAGGAAAGCATATGTCTTTCATCTGAGTGAAAACTGCATTCTATTCAGTTTTTCGAGCTGTGTTGAATGCTTAGGCGATTCACTTGTAGGGAAGCGTTTGTTTGCATTCTGTATACTCAATTCTTTAACAGCAAATCTCGTGTCTTGCGTTTGACAGAAATTCCAGTGAAATCACGTTTAAAAGCCAAAGTCAGTAAAACGGCTTCGTAGAATCACTCTGTGAATGTCTTTGAAAGCACTTCTTAAGAAGGAAACATACGTCTTTCATCTGAGTGAAAACTGCATTCTCTTCAGTTTTTAGAGCATTGTTGAATGGTTAGGCGATTCACTTGTAGGGTAGAGTTTGTTTGCATTCTGTATACTCAATTCTTTAACAGCAAATCTCGTGTCTTGCTTTCCACAGAAATTCCAGTGAAATCACGTTTAAAAGCCAATGTCAGTAAAAAGGCTTCGTAGAATCACTCTGTGAATGTCTTTGAAACACTTCTTAAGGAGGAAAGCATACGTCTTTCATCTGAGTGAAAACTGCATTCTATTCAGATTTTAGAGCTGTGTTGAATGGTTAGGCTATTCACTTGTAGGGAAGCATTTGGTTGCATTCTGTATACTCAATTCTTTAACAGCAAATCTCGTGTCTTGCTTTCCACAGAAATTCCAGTGAAATCACGTTTGAAAGCCAACATCAGTAAAAAGGCTTCGTAGAATCACTCTGTGAATGTCTTTGAAAACACTTCTTAAGAAGGAAAGCATACGTCTTTCATCTGAGTGAAAACTGCATTCTCTTCAGTTTTTAGAGCATTGTTGAATGGTTAGGCGATTCACTTGTAGGGTAGCTTTTGTTTGCATTCTGTATACTCAATTCTTTAACAGTAAATCTCATGTCTTGCGTTTGACAGAAATTCTAGTGAAATCACGTTTAAAAGCCAACGTCTGTAAAAAGGCTTCGTAGAATCACTCTGTGAATGTCTTTGAAAACACTTCTTAAGAAGGAAAGCATATGTCTTTCATCTGAGTGAAAACTGCATTCTATTCAGTTTTTAGAGCTGTGTTGAATGCTTAGGCGATTCACTTGTAGGGAAGCGTTTGTTTGCATTCTGTATACTCAATTCTTTAACAGCAAATCTCGTGTCTTACATTTGACAGAAATTCCAGTGAAATCACGTTTAAAAGCCAACGTCAGTAAAAAGGCTTCGTAGAATCACTCTGTGAATGTCTTTGAAAACCCTTCTTAAGAAGGAAAGCATATGTCTTTCATCTGAGTGAAAACTGCATTCTCTTCAGTTTTTAGAGCATTGTTGAATGGTTAGGCGATTCACTTGTAGGGTAGCGTTTGTTTGCATTCTGTATACTCAATTCTTTAACAGCAAATCTCATGTCTTGCGTTTGACAGAAATTCTAGTGAAATCACGTTTAAAAGCCAACGTCAGTAAAAAGGCTTCGTAGAATCACTCTGTGAATGTCTTTGAAAACACTTTTTAAGAAGGAAAGCATATGTCTTTCATCTGAGTGAAAACTGCATTCTATTCAGTTTTTCGAGCTGTGTTGAATGCTTAGGCGATTCACTTGTAGGGAAGCGTTTGTTTGCATTCTGTATACTCAATTCTTTAACAGCAAATCTCGTGTCTTGCGTTTGACAGAAATTCCAGTGAAATCACGTTTAAAAGCCAAAGTCAGTAAAACGGCTTCGTAGAATCACTCTGTGAATGTCTTTGAAAGCACTTCTTAAGAAGGAAACATACGTCTTTCATCTGAGTGAAAACTGCATTCTCTTCAGTTTTTAGAGCATTGTTGAATGGTTAGGCGATTCACTTGTAGGGTAGAGTTTGTTTGCATTCTGTATACTCAATTCTTTAACAGCAAATCTCGTGTCTTGCTTTCCACAGAAATTCCAGTGAAATCACGTTTAAAAGCCAATGTCAGTAAAAAGGCTTCGTAGAATCACTCTGTGAATGTCTTTGAAACACTTCTTAAGGAGGAAAGCATACGTCTTTCATCTGAGTGAAAACTGCATTCTATTCAGATTTTAGAGCTGTGTTGAATGGTTAGGCTATTCACTTGTAGGGAAGCATTTGGTTGCATTCTGTATACTCAATTCTTTAACAGCAAATCTCGTGTCTTGCTTTCCACAGAAATTCCAGTGAAATCACGTTTGAAAGCCAACATCAGTAAAAAGGCTTCGTAGAATCACTCTGTGAATGTCTTTGAAAACACTTCTTAAGAAGGAAAGCATACGTCTTTCATCTGAGTGAAAACTGCATTCTCTTCAGTTTTTAGAGCATTGTTGAATGGTTAGGCGATTCACTTGTAGGGTAGCTTTTGTTTGCATTCTGTATACTCAATTCTTTAACAGTAAATCTCATGTCTTGCGTTTGACAGAAATTCTAGTGAAATCACGTTTAAAAGCCAACGTCTGTAAAAAGGCTTCGTAGAATCACTCTGTGAATGTCTTTGAAAACACTTCTTAAGAAGGAAAGCATATGTCTTTCATCTGAGTGAAAACTGCATTCTATTCAGTTTTTAGAGCTGTGTTGAATGCTTAGGCGATTCACTTGTAGGGAAGCGTTTGTTTGCATTCTGTATACTCAATTCTTTAACAGCAAATCTCGTGTCTTACATTTGACAGAAATTCCAGTGAAATCACGTTTAAAAGCCAACGTCAGTAAAAAGGCTTCGTAGAATCACTCTGTGAATGTCTTTGAAAACCCTTCTTAAGAAGGAAAGCATATGTCTTTCATCTGAGTGAAAACTGCATTCTCTTCAGTTTTTAGAGCATTGTTGAATGGTTAGGCGATTCACTTGTAGGGTAGCGTTTGTTTGCATTCTGTATACTCAATTCTTTAACAGCAAATCTCATGTCTTGCGTTTGACAGAAATTCTAGTGAAATCACGTTTAAAAGCCAACGTCAGTAAAAAGGCTTCGTAGAATCACTCTGTGAATGTCTTTGAAAACACTTTTTAAGAAGGAAAGCATATGTCTTTCATCTGAGTGAAAACTGCATTCTATTCAGTTTTTCGAGCTGTGTTGAATGCTTAGGCGATTCACTTGTAGGGAAGCGTTTGTTTGCATTCTGTATACTCAATTCTTTAACAGCAAATCTCGTGTCTTGCATTTGACAGAAATTCCAGTGAAATCACGTTTAAAAGCCAACGTCAGTAAAAAGGCTTCATAGAATCACTCTGTGAATGTCTTTGAAAACACTTCTTAAGAAGGAAAGCATACGTCTTTCATCTGAGTGAAAACTGCATTCTATTCAGTTTTTAGAGCTGTTTTGAATGGTTAGGCGATTCACTTGTAGGGAAGCGTTTGTTTGCATTCTGTATACTCAATTCTTTAACAGCAAATCTCGTGTCTTGCGTTTGACAGAAATTCCAGTGAAATCACGTTTAAAAGCCAAAGTCAGTAAAACGGCTTCGTAGAATCACTCTGTGAATGTCTTTGAAAGCACTTCTTAAGAAGGAAACATACGTCTTTCATCTGAGTGAAAACTGCATTCTATTCAGTTTTTAGAGCTGTTTTGAATGGTTAGGCGATTCACTTGTAGGGAAGCGTTTGTTTGCATTCTGTATACTCAATTCTTTAACAGCAAATCTCGTGTCTTGCTTTCCACAGAAATTCCAGTGAAATCACGTTTAAAAGCCAATGTCAGTAAAAAGGCTTCGTAGAATCACTCTGTGAATGTCTTTGAAAACACTTCTTAAGAAGGAAAGCATACGTCTTTCATCTGAGTGAAAACTGCATTCTATTCAGATTTTAGAGCTGTGTTGAATGGTTAGGCTATTCACTTGTAGGGAAGCGTTTGGTTGCATTCTGTATACTCAATTCTTTAACAGCAAATCTCGTGTCTTGCTTTCCACAGAAATTCCAGTGAAATCACGTTTGAAAGCCAACATCAGTAAAAAGGCTTCGTAGAATCACTCTGTGAATGTCTTTGAAAACACTTCTTAAGAAGGAAAGCATACGTCTTTCATCTGAGTGAAAACTGCATTCTATTCAGTTTTTAGAGCTGTGTTGAATGGTTAGGTGATTCACTTGTAGGGAAGCGTTTGTTTGCATTCTGTATACTCAATTCTTTAACAGCAAATCTCGTGTCTTGCGTTTGACAGAAATTCCAGTGAAATCACATTTAAAAGCCAAAGTCAGTAAAACGGCTTCGTAGAATCACTCTGTGAATGTCTTTGAAAGCACTTCTTAAGAAGGAAACATAAGTCTTTCATCTGAGTGAAAACTGCATTCTATTCAGTTTTTAGAGCTGTTTTGAATGGTTAGGCGATTCACTTGTAGGGAAGCGTTTGTTTGCATTCTGTATACTCAATTCTTTAACAGCAAATCTCGTGTCTTGCTTTCCACAGAAATTCCAGTGAAATCACGTTTAAAAGCCAATGTCAGTAAAAAGGCTTCGTAGAATCACTCTGTGAATGTCTTTGAAAACACTTCTTAAGAAGGAAAGCATACGTCTTTCATCTGAGTGAAAACTGCATTCTCTTCAGTTTTTAGAGCATTGTTGAATGGTTAGGCGATTCACTTGTAGGGTAGCGTTTGTTTGCATTCTGTATACTCAATTCTTTAACAGCAAATCTCATGTCTTGCGTTTGACAGAAATTCTAGTGAAATCACGTTTAAAAGCCAACGTCAGTAAAAAGGCTTCGTAGAATCACTCAGTGAATGTCTTTGAAAACACTTCTTAAGAAGGAAAGCATACCTGTTTCATCTGAGTGAAAACTGCATTCTATTCAGTTTTTAGAGCTGTGTTGAATGGTTAGGCGATTCACTTGTAGGGAAGCGTTGGTTTGCCTTCTGTATACTCAATTCTTTAACAGCGAATCTCGTGTCTTGCATTTGACAGAAATTCCAGTGGAATCACGTTTAAAAGCCCAGGTCAGTAAAAAGGCTTTGTAGAATCACTCTGTGAATGTCTTTGAAAGCACTTCTTAAGAAGGAAAGCATACGTCTTTCATCTGAGTGAAAACTGCATTCTATTCAGTTTTTAGAATTGTGCTGAATGGTTAGGCGATTCACTTGTAGTTAAGCATTTGTTTGCATTCTATATACTCAATTCTTTAACAGCAAATCTCGTGTCTTGCGTTTGACAGAAATTCCAGTGAAATCACGTTTAAAAGCCAACGTCAGTAAAAAGGCTTCGTAGAATCACTCTGTGAATGTCTTTGAAAACACTTCTTAAGAAGGAAAGCATACGTCTTTCATCTGAGTGAAAACTGCATTCTATTCAGTTTTTAGAGCTGTGTTGAATGGTTAGGCGATTCACTTGTAGGGAAGCGTTTGTTTGCATTCTGTATACTCAATTCTTTAACAGCAATTCTCGTGTCTTACATTTGACAGAAATTCCAGTGAAATCACGTTTAAAAGCCAACGTCAGTAAAAAGGCTTCGTAGAATCACTCTGTGAATGTCTTTGAAAACACTTCTTAAGAAAGAAAGCATATGTCTTTCATCTGAGTGAAAACTGCATTCTATTCAGTTTTTAGAGCTGTGTTGAATGGTTAGGCGATTCACTTGTAGGGAAGCGTTTGTTTGCATTCTGTATACTCAATTCTTTAACAGCAATTCTCGTGTCTTGCATTTGACAGAAATTCCAGTGAAATCACGTTTAAAAGCCAACGTCAGTAAAAAGGCTTCGTAGAATCACTCTGTGAATGTCTTTGAAAACACTTCTTAAGAAGGAAAGCATACGTCTTTCATCTGAGTGAAAACTGCATTCTCTTCAGTTTTTAGAGCTGTGTTGAATGGTTAGGCGATTCACTTGTAGGGTAGTGTTTGTTTGCATTCTGTATACTCAATTCTTTAACAGCAAATCTCATGTCTTGCGTTTGACAGAAATTCTAGTGAAATCACGTTTAAAAGCCAACGTCAGTAAAAAGGCTTCGTAGAATCACTCAGTGAATGTCTTTGAAAACACTTCTTAAGAAGGAAAGCATACCTGTTTCATCTGAGTGAAAACTGCATTCTATTCAGTTTTTAGAGCTGTGTTGAATGGTTAGGCGATTCACTTGTAGGGAAGCGTTGGTTTGCCTTCTGTATACTCAATTCTTTAACAGCGAATCTCGTGTCTTGCATTTGACAGAAATTCCAGTGGAATCACGTTTAAAAGCCCAGGTCAGTAAAAAGGCTTTGTAGAATCACTCTGTGAATGTCTTTGAAAGCACTTCTTAAGAAGGAAAGCATACGTCTTTCATCTGAGTGAAAACTGCATTCTATTCAGTTTTTAGAATTGTGCTGAATGGTTAGGCGATTCACTTGTAGTTAAGCATTTGTTTGCATTCTATATACTCAATTCTTTAACAGCAAATCTCGTGTCTTGCGTTTGACAGAAATTCCAGTGAAATCACGTTTAAAAGCCAACGTCAGTAAAAAGGCTTCGTAGAATCACTCTGTGAATGTCTTTGAAAACACTTCTTAAGAAGGAAAGCATACGTCTTTCATCTGAGTGAAAACTGCATTCTATTCAGTTTTTAGAGCATTGTTGAATGGTTAGGCGATTCACTTGTAGGGAAGCGTTTGTTTGCATTCTGTATACTCAATTCTTTAACAGCAATTCTCGTGTCTTACATTTGACAGAAATTCCAGTGAAATCACGTTTAAAAGCCAACGTCAGTAAAAAGGCTTCGTAGAATCACTCTGTGAATGTCTTTGAAAACACTTCTTAAGAAGGAAAGCATACGTCTTTCATCTGAGTGAAAACTGCATTCTATTCAGTTTTTAGAACTGTGTTGAATGGTTAGGGGATTCAATTGTAGTTAAGCATTTGTTTGCATTCTGTATACTCAATTCTTTAACAGCAAATCTCGTGTCTTGCTTTCCACAGAAATTCCAGTGAAATCACGTTTAAAAGCCAATGTCAGTAAAAAGGCTTCGTAGAATCACTCTGTGAATGTCTTTGAAACACTTCTTAAGGAGGAAAGCATACGTCTTTCATCTGAGTGAAAACTGCATTCTATTCAGATTTTAGAGCTGTGTTGAATGGTTAGGCTATTCACTTGTAGGGAAGCATTTGGTTGCATTCTGTATACTCAATTCTTTAACAGCAAATCTCGTGTCTTGCTTTCCACAGAAATTCCAGTGAAATCACGTTTGAAAGCCAACATCAGTAAAAAGGCTTCGTAGAATCACTCTGTGAATGTCTTTGAAAACACTTCTTAAGAAGGAAAGCATACGTCTTTCATCTGAGTGAAAACTGCATTCTCTTCAGTTTTTAGAGCATTGTTGAATGGTTAGGCGATTCACTTGTAGGGTAGCTTTTGTTTGCATTCTGTATACTCAGTTCTTTAACAGCAAATCTCATGTCTTGCATTTGACAGAAATTCTAGTGAAATCACGTTTAAAAGCCAACGTCTGTAAAAAGGCTTCGTAGAATCACTCTGTGAATGTCTTTGAAAACACTTCTTAAGAAGGAAAGCATATGTCTTTCATCTGAGTGAAAACTGCATTCTATTCAGTTTTTCGAGCTGTGTTGAATGCTTAGGCGATTCACTTGTAGGGAAGCGTTTGTTTGCATTCTGTATACTCAATTCTTTAACAGCAAATCTCGTGTCTTGCGTTTGACAGAAATTCCAGTGAAATCACGTTTAAAAGCCAAAGTCAGTAAAACGGCTTCGTAGAATCACTCTGTGAATGTCTTTGAAAGCACTTCTTAAGAAGGAAACATAAGTCTTTCATCTGAGTGAAAACTGCATTCTATTCAGTTTTTAGAGCTGTTTTGAATGGTTAGGCGATTCACTTGTAGGGAAGCGTTTGTTTGCATTCTGTATACTCAATTCTTTAACAGCAAATCTCGTGTCTTGCTTTCCACAGAAATTCCAGTGAAATCACGTTTAAAAGCCAATGTCAGTAAAAAGGCTTCGTAGAATCACTCTGTGAATGTCTTTGAAAACACTTCTTAAGAAGGAAAGCATACGTCTTTCATCTGAGTGAAAACTGCATTCTCTTCAGTTTTTAGAGCATTGTTGAATGGTTAGGCGATTCACTTGTAGGGTAGCGTTTGTTTGCATTCTGTATACTCAATTCTTTAATAGCAAATCTCATGTCTTGCATTTGACAGAAATTCTAGTGAAATCACGTTTAAAAGCCAACGTCAGTAAAAAGGCTTCGTAGAATCACTCTGTGAATGTCTTTGAAAACACTTCTTAAGAAAGAAAGCATATGTCTTTCATCTGAGTGAAAACTGCATTCTATTCAGTTTTTAGAGCTGTGTTGAATGGTTAGGCGATTCACTTGTAGGGAAGCGTTTGTTTGCATTCTGTATACTCAATTCTTTAACAGCAATTCTCGTGTCTTACATTTGACAGAAATTCCAGTGAAATCACGTTTAAAAGCCAACGTCAGTAAAAAGGCTTCGTAGAATCACTCTGTGAATGTCTTTGAAAACACTTCTTAAGAAGGAAAGCATACGTCTTTCATCTGAGTGAAAACTGCATTCTATTCAGTTTTTAGAACTGTGTTGAATGGTTAGGGGATTCAATTGTAGTTAAGCATTTGTTTGCATTCTGTATACTCAATTCTTTAACAGCAAATCTCGTGTCTTGCTTTCCACAGAAATTCCAGTGAAATCACGTTTAAAAGCCAATGTCAGTAAAAAGGCTTCGTAGAATCACTCTGTGAATGTCTTTGAAACACTTCTTAAGGAGGAAAGCATACGTCTTTCATCTGAGTGAAAACTGCATTCTATTCAGATTTTAGAGCTGTGTTGAATGGTTAGGCTATTCACTTGTAGGGAAGCATTTGGTTGCATTCTGTATACTCAATTCTTTAACAGCAAATCTCGTGTCTTGCTTTCCACAGAAATTCCAGTGAAATCACGTTTGAAAGCCAACATCAGTAAAAAGGCTTCGTAGAATCACTCTGTGAATGTCTTTGAAAACACTTCTTAAGAAGGAAAGCATACGTCTTTCATCTGAGTGAAAACTGCATTCTCTTCAGTTTTTAGAGCATTGTTGAATGGTTAGGCGATTCACTTGTAGGGTAGCTTTTGTTTGCATTCTGTATACTCAGTTCTTTAACAGCAAATCTCATGTCTTGCATTTGACAGAAATTCTAGTGAAATCACGTTTAAAAGCCAACGTCTGTAAAAAGGCTTCGTAGAATCACTCTGTGAATGTCTTTGAAAACACTTCTTAAGAAGGAAAGCATATGTCTTTCATCTGAGTGAAAACTGCATTCTATTCAGTTTTTAGAGCTGTGTTGAATGCTTAGGCGATTCACTTGTAGGGAAGCGTTTGTTTGCATTCTGTATACTCAATTCTTTAACAGCAAATCTCGTGTCTTGCGTTTGACAGAAATTCCAGTGAAATCACGTTTAAAAGCCAAAGTCAGTAAAACGGCTTCGTAGAATCACTCTGTGAATGTCTTTGAAAGCACTTCTTAAGAAGGAAACATAAGTCTTTCATCTGAGTGAAAACTGCATTCTATTCAGTTTTTAGAGCTGTTTTGAATGGTTAGGCGATTCACTTGTAGGGAAGCGTTTGTTTGCATTCTGTATACTCAATTCTTTAACAGCAAATCTCGTGTCTTGCTTTCCACAGAAATTCCAGTGAAATCACGTTTAAAAGCCAATGTCAGTAAAAAGGCTTCGTAGAATCACTCTGTGAATGTCTTTGAAAACACTTCTTAAGAAGGAAAGCATACGTCTTTCATCTGAGTGAAAACTGCATTCTCTTCAGTTTTTAGAGCATTGTTGAATGGTTAGGCGATTCACTTGTAGGGTAGCGTTTGTTTGCATTCTGTATACTCAATTCTTTAATAGCAAATCTCATGTCTTGCATTTGACAGAAATTCTAGTGAAATCACGTTTAAAAGCCAACGTCAGTAAAAAGGCTTCGTAGAATCACTCTGTGAATGTCTTTGAAAACACTTCTTAAGAAAGAAAGCATATGTCTTTCATCTGAGTGAAAACTGCATTCTATTCAGTTTTTAGAGCTGTGTTGAATGGTTAGGCGATTCACTTGTAGGGAAGCGTTTGTTTGCATTCTGTATACTCAATTCTTTAACAGCAATTCTCGTATCTTGAATTTGACAGAAATTCCAGTGAAATCACGTTTAAAAGCCAACGTCAGTAAAAAGGCTTTGTAGAATCACTCTGTGAATGTCTTTGAAAACACTTCTTAAGAAGGAAAGCATATGTCTTTCATCTGAGTGAAAACTGCATTCTCTTCAGTTTTTAGAGCATTGTTGAATGGTTAGGCGATTCACTTGTAGGGAAGCGTTTGTTTGCATTCTGTATACTCAATTCTTTAACAGCGAATCTCGTGTCTTGCATTTGACAGAAATTCCAGTGGAATCACGTTTAAAAGCCCAGGTCAGTAAAAAGGCTTCGTAGAATCACTCTGTGAATGTCTTTGAAAACACTTCTTAAGAAGGAAAGCATATGTCTTTCATCTGAGTGAAAACTGCATTCTATTCAGTTTTTAGAATTGTGCTGAATGGTTAGGCGATTCACTTGTAGTTAAGAATTTGTTTGCATTCTATATACTCAATTCTTTAACAGCAAATCTCGTGTCTTGCGTTTGACAGAAATTCCAGTGAAATCACGTTTAAAAGCCAACGTCAGTAAAAAGGCTTCGTAGAATCACTCTGTGAATGTCTTTGAAAACACTTCTTAAGAAGGAAAGCATACGTCTTTCATCTGAGTGAAAACTGCATTCTATTCAGTTTTTAGAGCTGTGTTGAATGGTTAGGCGATTCACTTGTAGGGAAGCGTTTGTTTGCATTCTGTATACTCAATTCTTTAACAGCAATTCTCGTGTCTTACATTTGACAGAAATTCCAGTGAAATCACGTTTAAAAGCCAACGTCAGTAAAAAGGCTTCGTAGAATCACTCTGTGAATGTCTTTGAAAACACTTCTTAAGAAGGAAAGCATACGTCTTTCATCTGAGTGAAAACTGCATTCTATTCAGTTTTTAGAACTGTGTTGAATGGTTAGGGGATTCAATTGTAGTTAAGCATTTGTTTGCATTCTGTATACTCAATTCTTTAACAGCAAATCTCGTGTCTTGCTTTCCACAGAAATTCCAGTGAAATCACGTTTAAAAGCCAATGTCAGTAAAAAGGCTTCGTAGAATCACTCTGTGAATGTCTTTGAAATACTTCTTAAGGAGGAAAGCATACGTCTTTCATCTGAGTGAAAACTGCATTCTATTCAGATTTTAGAGCTGTGTTGAATGGTTAGGCTATTCACTTGTAGGGAAGCATTTGGTTGCATTCTGTATACTCAATTCTTTAACAGCAAATCTCGTGTCTTGCTTTCCACAGAAATTCCAGTGAAATCACGTTTGAAAGCCAACATCAGTAAAAAGGCTTCGTAGAATCACTCTGTGAATGTCTTTGAAAACACTTCTTAAGAAGGAAAGCATACGTCTTTCATCTGAGTGAAAACTGCATTCTCTTCAGTTTTTAGAGCATTGTTGAATGGTTAGGCGATTCACTTGTAGGGTAGCTTTTGTTTGCATTCTGTATACTCAGTTCTTTAACAGCAAATCTCATGTCTTGCATTTGACAGAAATTCTAGTGAAATCACGTTTAAAAGCCAACGTCTGTAAAAAGGCTTCGTAGAATCACTCTGTGAATGTCTTTGAAAACACTTCTTAAGAAGGAAAGCATATGTCTTTCATCTGAGTGAAAACTGCATTCTATTCAGTTTTTAGAGCTGTGTTGAATGCTTAGGCGATTCACTTGTAGGGAAGCGTTTGTTTGCATTCTGTATACTCAATTCTTTAACAGCAAATCTCGTGTCTTGCGTTTGACAGAAATTCCAGTGAAATCACGTTTAAAAGCCAAAGTCAGTAAAACGGCTTCGTAGAATCACTCTGTGAATGTCTTTGAAAGCACTTCTTAAGAGGGAAACATAAGTCTTTCATCTGAGTGAAAACTGCATTCTATTCAGTTTTTAGAGCTGTTTTGAATGGTTAGGCGATTCACTTGTAGGGAAGCGTTTGTTTGCATTCTGTATACTCAATTCTTTAACAGCAAATCTCGTGTCTTGCTTTCCACAGAAATTCCAGTGAAATCACGTTTAAAAGCCAATGTCAGTAAAAAGGCTTCGTAGAATCACTCTGTGAATGTCTTTGAAAACACTTCTTAAGAAGGAAAGCATACGTCTTTCATCTGAGTGAAAACTGCATTCTCTTCAGTTTTTAGAGCATTGTTGAATGGTTAGGCGATTCACTTGTAGGGTAGCGTTTGTTTGCATTCTGTATACTCAATTCTTTAATAGCAAATCTCATGTCTTGCATTTGACAGAAATTCTAGTGAAATCACGTTTAAAAGCCAACGTCAGTAAAAAGGCTTCGTAGAATCACTCTGTGAATGTCTTTGAAAACACTTCTTAAGAAAGAAAGCATATGTCTTTCATCTGAGTGAAAACTGCATTCTATTCAGTTTTTAGAGCTGTGTTGAATGGTTAGGCGATTCACTTGTAGGGAAGCGTTTGTTTGCATTCTGTATACTCAATTCTTTAACAGCAATTCTCGTATCTTGAATTTGACAGAAATTCCAGTGAAATCACGTTTAAAAGCCAACGTCAGTATAAAGGCTTCGTAGAATCACTCTGTGAATGTCTTTGAAAACACTTCTTAAGAAGGAAAGCATATGTCTTTCATCTGAGTGAAAACTGCATTCTCTTCAGTTTTTAGAGCATTGTTGAATGGTTAGGCGATTCACTTGTAGGGAAGCGTTTGTTTGCATTCTGTATACTCAATTCTTTAACAGCGAATCTCGTGTCTTGCATTTGACAGAAATTCCAGTGGAATCACGTTTAAAAGCCCAGGTCAGTAAAAAGGCTTCGTAGAATCACTCTGTGAATGTCTTTGAAAACACTTCTTAAGAAGGAAAGCATATGTCTTTCATCTGAGTGAAAACTGCATTCTATTCAGTTTTTAGAATTGTGCTGAATGGTTAGGCGATTCACTTGTAGTTAAGAATTTGTTTGCATTCTATATACTCAATTCTTTAACAGCAAATCTCGTGTCTTGCGTTTGACAGAAATTCCAGTGAAATCACGTTTAAAAGCCAACGTCAGTAAAAAGGCTTCGTAGAATCACTCTGTGAATGTCTTTGAAAACACTTCTTAAGAAGGAAAGCATACGTCTTTCATCTGAGTGAAAACTGCATTCTATTCAGTTTTTAGAGCTGTGTTGAATGGTTAGGCGATTCACTTGTAGGGAAGCGTTTGTTTGCATTCTGTATACTCAATTCTTTAACAGCAATTCTCGTGTCTTACATTTGACAGAAATTCCAGTGAAATCACGTTTAAAAGCCAACGTCAGTAAAAAGGCTTCGTAGAATCACTCTGTGAATGTCTTTGAAAACACTTCTTAAGAAGGAAAGCATACGTCTTTCATCTGAGTGAAAACTGCATTCTATTCAGTTTTTAGAACTGTGTTGAATGGTTAGGGGATTCAATTGTAGTTAAGCATTTGTTTGCATTCTGTATACTCAATTCTTTAACAGCAAATCTCGTGTCTTGCTTTCCACAGAAATTCCAGTGAAATCACGTTTAAAAGCCAATGTCAGTAAAAAGGCTTCGTAGAATCACTCTGTGAATGTCTTTGAAATACTTCTTAAGGAGGAAAGCATACGTCTTTCATCTGAGTGAAAACTGCATTCTATTCAGATTTTAGAGCTGTGTTGAATGGTTAGGCTATTCACTTGTAGGGAAGCATTTGGTTGCATTCTGTATACTCAATTCTTTAACAGCAAATCTCGTGTCTTGCTTTCCACAGAAATTCCAGTGAAATCACGTTTGAAAGCCAACATCAGTAAAAAGGCTTCGTAGAATTACTCTGTGAATGTCTTTGAAAACACTTCTTAAGAAGGAAAGCATACGTCTTTCATCTGAGTGAAAACTGCATTCTCTTCAGTTTTTAGAGCATTGTTGAATGGTTAGGCGATTCACTTGTAGGGTAGCTTTTGTTTGCATTCTGTATACTCAATTCTTTAACAGCAAATCTCATGTCTTGCGTTTGACAGAAATTCTAGTGAAATCACGTTTAAAAGCCAACGTCAGTAAAAAGGCTTCGTAGAATCACTCTGTGAATGTCTTTGAAAACACTTCTTAAGAAGGAAAGCATATGTCTTTCATCTGAGTGAAAACTGCATTCTATTCAGTTTTTCGAGCTGTGTTGAATGCTTAGGCGATTCACTTGTAGGGAAGCGTTTGTTTGCATTCTGTATACTCAATTCTTTAACAGCAAATCTCGTGTCTTGCATTTGACAGAAATTCCAGTGAAATCACGTTTAAAAGCCAAAGTCAGTAAAAAGGCTTCATAGAATCACTCTGTGAATGTCTTTGAAAACACTTCTTAAGAAGGAAAGCATACGTCTTTCATCTGAGTGAAAACTGCATTCTATTCAGTTTTTAGAGCTGTTTTGAATGGTTAGGCGATTCACTTGTAGGGAAGCGTTTGTTTGCATTCTGTATACTCAATTCTTTAACAGCAAATCTCGTGTCTTGCGTTTGACAGAAATTCCAGTGAAATCACGTTTAAAAGCCAAAGTCAGTAAAACGGCTTCGTAGAATCACTCTGTGAATGTCTTTGAAAGCACTTCTTAAGAAGGAAACATACGTCTTTCATCTGAGTGAAAACTGCATTCTATTCAGTTTTTAGAGCTGTTTTGAATGGTTAGGCGATTCACTTGTAGGGAAGCGTTTGTTTGCATTCTGTATACTCAATTCCTTAACAACAAATTTCGTGTCTTGCTTTCCACAGAAATTCCAGTGAAATCACGTTTAAAAGCCAATGTCAGTAAAAAGGCTTCGTAGAATCACTCTGTGAATGTCTTTGAAAACACTTCTTAAGAAGGAAAGCATATGTCTTTCATCTGAGTGAAAACTGCATTCTATTCAGATTTTAGAGCTGTGTTGAATGGTTAGGCTATTCACTTGTAGGGAAGCGTTTGGTTGCATTCTGTATACTCAATTCTTTAACAGCAAATCTCGTGTCTTGCTTTCCACAGAAATTCCAGTGAAATCACGTTTGAAAGCCAACATCAGTAAAAAGGCTTCGTAGAATCACTCTGTGAATGTCTTTGAAAACACTTCTTAAGAAGGAAAGCATACGTCTTTCATCTGAGTGAAAACTGCATTCTCTTCAGTTTTTAGAGCATTGTTGAATGGTTAGGCGATTCACTTGTAGGGTAGCGTTTGTTTGCATTCTGTATACTCAATTCTTTAACAGCAAATCTCATGTCTTGCATTTGACAGAAATTCTAGTGAAATTACGTTTAAAAGCCAACGTCAGTAAAAAGGCTTCGTAGAATCACTCTGTGAATGTCTTTGAAAACACTTCTTAAGAAGGAAAGCATACGTCTTTCATCTGAGTGAAAACTGCATTCTATTCAGTTTTTAGAGCTGTGTTGAATGGTTAGGCGATTCACTTGTAGGGAAGTGTTTGTTTGCATTCTGTATACTCAATTCTTTAACAGCAAATCTCGTGTCTTGCATTTGACAGAAATTCCAGTGAAATCACGTTTAAAAGCCAACTTCAGTAAAAAGGCTTCGTAGAATCACTCAGTGAATGTCTTTGAAAACACTTCTTAAGAAGGAAAGCATACCTGTTTCATCTGAGTGAAAACTGCATTCTATTCAGTTTTTAGAGCTGTGTTGAATGGTTAGGCGATTCACTTGTAGGGAAGCGTTTGTTTGCATTCTGTATACTCAATTCTTTAACAGCAATTCTCGTATCTTGAATTTGACAGAAATTCCAGTGAAATCACGTTTAAAAGCCAACGTCAGTAAAAAGGCTTCGTAGAATCACTCTGTGAATGTCTTTGAAAACACTTCTTAAGAAGGAAAGCATATGTCTTTCATCTGAGTGAAAACTGCATTCTCTTCAGTTTTTAGAGCATTGTTGAATGGTTAGGCGATTCACTTGTAGGGAAGCGTTTGTTTGCATTCTGTATACTCAATTCTTTAACAGCGAATCTCGTGTCTTGCATTTGACAGAAATTCCAGTGGAATCACGTTTAAAAGCCCAGGTCAGTAAAAAGGCTTCGTAGAATCACTCTGTGAATGTCTTTGAAAACACTTCTTAAGAAGGAAAGCATATGTCTTTCATCTGAGTGAAAACTGCATTCTATTCAGTTTTTAGAATTGTGCTGAATGGTTAGGCGATTCACTTGTAGTTAAGAATTTGTTTGCATTCTATATACTCAATTCTTTAACAGCAAATCTCGTGTCTTGCGTTTGACAGAAATTCCAGTGAAATCACGTTTAAAAGCCAACGTCAGTAAAAAGGCTTCGTAGAATCACTCTGTGAATGTCTTTGAAAACACTTCTTAAGAAGGAAAGCATACGTCTTTCATCTGAGTGAAAACTGCATTCTATTCAGTTTTTAGAGCTGTGTTGAATGGTTAGGCGATTCACTTGTAGGGAAGCGTTTGTTTGCATTCTGTATACTCAATTCTTTAACAGCAATTCTCGTGTCTTACATTTGACAGAAATTCCAGTGAAATCACGTTTAAAAGCCAACGTCAGTAAAAAGGCTTCGTAGAATCACTCTGTGAATGTCTTTGAAAACACTTCTTAAGAAGGAAAGCATACGTCTTTCATCTGAGTGAAAACTGCATTCTATTCAGTTTTTAGAACTGTGTTGAATGGTTAGGGGATTCAATTGTAGTTAAGCATTTGTTTGCATTCTGTATACTCAATTCTTTAACAGCAAATCTCGTGTCTTGCTTTCCACAGAAATTCCAGTGAAATCACGTTTAAAAGCCAATGTCAGTAAAAAGGCTTCGTAGAATCACTCTGTGAATGTCTTTGAAATACTTCTTAAGGAGGAAAGCATACGTCTTTCATCTGAGTGAAAACTGCATTCTATTCAGATTTTAGAGCTGTGTTGAATGGTTAGGCTATTCACTTGTAGGGAAGCATTTGGTTGCATTCTGTATACTCAATTCTTTAACAGCAAATCTCGTGTCTTGCTTTCCACAGAAATTCCAGTGAAATCACGTTTGAAAGCCAACATCAGTAAAAAGGCTTCGTAGAATTACTCTGTGAATGTCTTTGAAAACACTTCTTAAGAAGGAAAGCATACGTCTTTCATCTGAGTGAAAACTGCATTCTCTTCAGTTTTTAGAGCATTGTTGAATGGTTAGGCGATTCACTTGTAGGGTAGCTTTTGTTTGCATTCTGTATACTCAATTCTTTAACAGCAAATCTCATGTCTTGCGTTTGACAGAAATTCTAGTGAAATCACGTTTAAAAGCCAACGTCAGTAAAAAGGCTTCGTAGAATCACTCTGTGAATGTCTTTGAAAACACTTCTTAAGAAGGAAAGCATATGTCTTTCATCTGAGTGAAAACTGCATTCTATTCAGTTTTTCGAGCTGTGTTGAATGCTTAGGCGATTCACTTGTAGGGAAGCGTTTGTTTGCATTCTGTATACTCAATTCTTTAACAGCAAATCTCGTGTCTTTCATTTGACAGAAATTCCAGTGAAATCACGTTTAAAAGCCAAAGTCAGTAAAAAGGCTTCATAGAATCACTCTGTGAATGTCTTTGAAAACACTTCTTAAGAAGGAAAGCATACGTCTTTCATCTGAGTGAAAACTGCATTCTATTCAGTTTTTAGAGCTGTTTTGAATGGTTAGGCGATTCACTTGTAGGGAAGCGTTTGTTTGCATTCTGTATACTCAATTCTTTAACAGCAAATCTCGTGTCTTGCGTTTGACAGAAATTCCAGTGAAATCACGTTTAAAAGCCAAAGTCAGTAAAACGGCTTCGTAGAATCACTCTGTGAATGTCTTTGAAAGCACTTCTTAAGAAGGAAACATACGTCTTTCATCTGAGTGAAAACTGCATTCTATTCAGTTTTTAGAGCTGTTTTGAATGGTTAGGCGATTCACTTGTAGGGAAGCGTTTGTTTGCATTCTGTATACTCAATTCTTTAACAGCAAATCTCGTGTCTTGCTTTCCACAGAAATTCCAGTGAAATCACGTTTAAAAGCCAATGTCAGTAAAAAGGCTTCGTAGAATCACTCTGTGAATGTCTTTGAAAACACTTCTTAAGAAGGAAAGCATATGTCTTTCATCTGAGTGAAAACTGCATTCTATTCAGATTTTAGAGCTGTGTTGAATGGTTAGGCTATTCACTTGTAGGGAAGCGTTTGGTTGCATTCTGTATACTCAATTCTTTAACAGCAAATCTCGTGTCTTGCTTTCCACAGAAATTCCAGTGAAATCACGTTTGAAAGCCAACATCAGTAAAAAGGCTTCGTAGAATCACTCTGTGAATGTCTTTGAAAACACTTCTTAAGAAGGAAAGCATACGTCTTTCATCTGAGTGAAAACTGCATTCTCTTCAGTTTTTAGAGCATTGTTGAATGGTTAGGCGATTCACTTGTAGGGTAGCGTTTGTTTGCATTCTGTATACTCAATTCTTTAACAGCAATTCTCGTGTCTTGCATTTGACAGAAATTCCAGTGAAATCACGTTTAAAAGCCAAAGTCAGTAAAAAGGCTTCGTAGAATCACTCTGTGAATGTCTTTGAAAACACTTCTTAAGAAGGAAAGCATACGTCTTTCATCTGAGTGAAAACTGCATTCTATTCAGTTTTTAGAGCTGTGTTGAATGGTTAGGCGATTCACTTGTAGGGTAGCGTTTGTTTGCATTCTGTATACTCAATTCTTTAACAGCAAATCTCATGTCTTGCATTTGACAGAAATTCTAGTGAAATTACGTTTAAAAGCCAACGTCAGTAAAAAGGCTTCGTAGAATCACTCTGTGAATGTCTTTGAAAACACTTCTTAAGAAGGAAAGCATACGTCTTTCATCTGAGTGAAAACTGCATTCTATTCAGTTTTTAGAGCTGTGTTGAATGGTTAGGCGATTCACTTGTAGGGAAGTGTTTGTTTGCATTCTGTATACTCAATTCTTTAACAGCAAATCTCGTGTCTTGCATTTGACAGAAATTCCAGTGAAATCACGTTTAAAAGCCAACTTCAGTAAAAAGGCTTCGTAGAATCACTCAGTGAATGTCTTTGAAAACACTTCTTAAGAAGGAAAGCATACCTGTTTCATCTGAGTGAAAACTGCATTCTATTCAGTTTTTAGAGCTGTGTTGAATGGTTAGGCGATTCACTTGTAGGGAAGCGTTTGTTTGCATTCTGTATACTCAATTCTTTAACAGCGAATCTCGTGTCTTGCATTTGACAGAAATTCCAGTGGAATCACGTTTAAAAGCCCAGGTCAGTAAAAAGGCTTCGTAGAATCACTCTGTGAATGTCTTTGAAAACACTTCTTAAGAAGGAAAGCATACGTCTTTCATCTGAGTGAAAACTGCATTCTATTCAGTTTTTAGAGCTGTGTTGAATGGTTAGGCGATTCACTTGTAGGGAAGCGTTTGTTTGCATTCTGTATACTCAATTCTTTAACAGCAATTCTCGTGTCTTACATTTGACAGAAATTCCAGTGAAATCACGTTTAAAAGCCAACGTCAGTAAAAAGGCTTCGTAGAATCACTCTGTGAATGTCTTTGAAATCACTTCTTAAGAAGGAAAGCATACGTCTTTCATCTGAGTGAAAACTGCATTCTATTCAGTTTTTAGAGCTGTGTTGAATGGTTAGGGGATTCAATTGTAGTTAAGCATTTGTTTGCATTCTGTATACTCAATTCTTTAACAGCAAATCTCGTGTCTTGCGTTTGACAGAAATTCCAGTGAAATCACGTTTAAAAGCCAAAGTCAGTAAAACGGCTTCGTAGAATCACTCTGTGAATGTCTTTGAAAGCACTTCTTAAGAAGGAAAGCATAAGTCTTTCATCTGAGTGAAAACTGCATTCTATTCAGTTTTTAGAGCTGTGTTGAATGGTTAGGCGATTCACTTGTAGGGAAGCGTTTGTTTGCATTCTGTATACTCAATTCTTTAACAGCAAATCTCGTGTCTTGCATTTGACAGAAATTCCAGTGAAATCACGTTTAAAAGCCAACGTCAGTAAAAAGGCTTCGTAAAATCACTCTGTGAATGTCTTTGAAAACACTTCTTAAGAAGGAAAGCATACGTCTTTCATCTGAGTGAAAACTGCATTCTATTCAGTTTTTAGAGCTGTGTTGAATGGTTAGGCGATTCACTTGTAGGGAAGCGTTTGTTTGCATTCTGTATACTCAATTCTTTAACAGCAATTCTCGTGTCTTGCATTTGACAGAAATTCCAGTGAAATCACGTTTAAAAGCCAACGTCAGTAAAAAGGCTTCGTAGAATCACTCTGTGAATGTCTTTGAAAACACTTCTTAAGAAGGAAAGCATACGTCTTTCATCTGAGTGAAAACTGCATTCTCTTCAGTTTTTAGAGCATTGTTGAATGGTTAGGCGATTCACTTGTAGGGTAGCGTTTGTTTGCATTCTGTATACTCAATTCTTTAACAGCAAATCTCATGTCTTGCGTTTGACAGAAATTCTAGTGAAATCACGTTTAAAAGCCAACATCAGTAAAAAGGCTTCGTAGAATCACTCTGTGAATGTCTTTGAAAACACTTCTTAAGAAGGAAAGCATACGTCTTTCATCTGAGTGAAAACTGCATTCTATTCAGTTTTTAGAGCTGTGTTGAATGGTTAGGCGATTCACTTGTAGGGAAGCGTTTGTTTGCATTCTGTATACTCAATTCTTTAACAGCAAATCTCGTGTCTTGCATTTGACAGAAATTCCAGTGAAATCACGTTTAAAAGCCAACTTCAGTAAAAAGGCTTCGTAGAATCACTCAGTGAATGTCTTTGAAAACACTTCTTAAGAAGGAAAGCATACCTGTTTCATCTGAGTGAAAACTGCATTCTATTCAGTTTTTAGAGCTGTGTTGAATGGTTAGGCGATTCACTTGTAGGGAAGCGTTTGTTTGCATTCTGTATACTCAATTCTTTAACAGCGAATCTCGTGTCTTGCATTTGACAGAAATTCCAGTGGAATCACGTTTAAAAGCCCAGGTCAGTAAAAAGGCTTCGTAGAATCACTCTGTGAATGTCTTTGAAAACACTTCTTAAGAAGGAAAACATACGTCTTTCATCTGAGTGAAAACTGCATTCTATTCAGTTTTTAGAATTGTGCTGAATGGTTAGGCGATTCACTTGTAGTTAAGCATTTGTTTGCATTCTATATACTCAATTCTTTAACAGCAAATCTCGTGTCTTGCGTTTGACAGAAATTCCAGTGAAATCACGTTTAAAAGCCAACGTCAGTAAAAAGGCTTCGTAGAATCACTCTGTGAATGTCTTTGAAAACACTTCTTAAGAAGGAAAGTATACGTCTTTCATCTGAGTGAAAACTGCATTCTATTCAGTTTTTAGAGCTGTGTTGAATGGTTAGGCGATTCACTTGTAGGGAAGCGTTTGTTTGCATTCTGTATACTCAATTCTTTAACAGCAATTCTCGTGTCTTACATTTGACAGAAATTCCAGTGAAATCACGTTTAAAAGCCAACGTCAGTAAAAAGGCTTCGTAGAATCACTCTGTGAATGTCTTTGAAAACACTTCTTAAGAAGGAAAGCATACGTCTTTCATCTGAGTGAAAACTGCATTCTATTCAGTTTTTAGAACTGTGTTGAATGGTTAGGGGATTCAATTGTAGTTAAGCATTTGTTTGCATTCTGTATACTCAATTCTTTAACAGCAAATCTCGTGTCTTGCGTTTGACAGAAATTCCAGTGAAATCACGTTTAAAAGCCAAAGTCAGTAAAAAGGCTTCGTAGAATCACTCTGTGAATGTCTTTGAAAGCACTTCTTAAGAAGGAAAGCATAAGTCTTTCATCTGAGTGAAAACTGCATTCTATTCAGTTTTTAGAGCTGTGTTGAATGGTTAGGCGATTCACTTGTAGGGAAGCGTTTGTTTGCATTCTGTATACTCAATTCTTTAACAGCAAATCTCGTGTCTTGCATTTGACAGAAATTCCAGTGAAATCACGTTTAAAAGCCAAGGTCAGTAAAAAGGCTTCGTAGAATCACTCTGTGAATGTCTTTGAAAACACTTCTTAAGAAGGAAAGCATACGTCTTTCATCTGAGTGAAAACTGCATTCTATTCAGTTTTTAGAGCTGTGTTGAATGGTTAGGTGATTCACTTGTAGGGAAGCGTTTGTTTGCATTCTGTATACTCAATTCTTTAACAGCAATTCTCGTGTCTTGCATTTGACAGAAATTCCAGTAAAATCACGTTTAAAAGCCAACGTCAGTAAAAAGGCTTTGTAGAATCACTCTGTGAATGTCTTTGAAAACACTTCTTAAGAAGGAAAGCATACGTCTTTCATCTGAGTGAAAACTGCATTCTATTCGGTTTTTAGAACTGTGTTGAATGGTTAGGCGATTCACTTGTAGGGAAGCGTTTGTTTGCATTCTGTATACTCAATTCTTTAACAGCAAATCTCGTGTCTTGCATTTGACAGAAATTCCAGTGAAATCACGTTTAAAAGCCAACATCAGTAAAAAGGCTTCGTAGAATCACTCTGTGAATGTCTTTGAAAACACTTCTTAAGAAGGAAAGCATACGTCTTTCATCTGAGTGAAAACTGCATTCTATTCAGTTTTTAGAGCTGTGTTGAATGGTTAGGCGATTCACTTGTAGGGAAGCGTTTGTTTGCATTCTGTATACTCAATTCTTTAACAGCAATTCTCGTGTCTTGCATTTGACAGAAATTCCAGTGAAATCACGTTTAAAAGCCAACGTCAGTAAAAAGGCTTCGTAGAATCACTCTGTGAATGTCTTTGAAAACACTTCTTAAGAAGGAAAGCATACGTCTTTCATCTGAGTGAAAACTGCATTCTCTTCAGTTTTTAGAGCATTGTTGAATGGTTAGGCGATTCACTTGTAGGGTAGCGTTTGTTTGCATTCTGTATACTCAATTCTTTAACAGCAAATCTCATGTCTTGCGTTTGACAGAAATTCTAGTGAAATCACGTTTAAAAGCCAACGTCAGTAAAAAGGCTTCGTAGAATCACTCTGTGAATGTCTTTGAAAACACTTCTTAAGAAGGAAAGCATACGTCTTTCATCTGAGTGAAAACTGCATTCTATTCAGTTTTTAGAGCTGTGTTGAATGGTTAGGCGATTCACTTGTAGGGAAGTGTTTGTTTGCATTCTGTATACTCAATTCTTTAACAGCAAATCTCGTGTCTTGCATTTGACAGAAATTCCAGTGAAATCACGTTTAAAAGCCAACTTCAGTAAAAAGGCTTCGTAGAATCACGCAGTGAATGTTTTTGAAAACACTTCTTAAGAAGGAAAGCATACCTGTTTCATCTGAGTGAAAACTGCATTCTATTCAGTTTTTAGAGCTGTGTTGAATGGTTAGGCGATTCACTTGTAGGGAAGCGTTTGTTTGCATTCTGTATACTCAATTCTTTAACAGCAAATCTCGTGTCTTGCGTTTGACAGAAATTCCAGTGAAATCACGTTTAAAAGCCAAAGTCAGTAAAACGGCTTCGTAGAATCACTCTGTGAATGTCTTTGAAAGCACTTCTTAAGAAGGAAACATACGTCTTTCATCTGAGTGAAAACTGCATTCTATTCAGTTTTTAGAGCTGTTTTGAATGGTTAGGCGATTCACTTGTAGGGAAGCGTTTGTTTGCATTCTGTATACTCAATTCTTTAACAGCAAATCTCGTGTCTTGCTTTCCACAGAAATTCCAGTGAAATCACGTTTAAAAGCCAATGTCAGTAAAAAGGCTTCGTAGAATCACTCTGTGAATGTCTTGGAAAACACTTCTTAAGAAGGAAAGCATATGTCTTTCATCTGAGTGAAAACTGCATTCTATTCAGATTTTAGAGCTGTGTTGAATGGTTAGGCTATTCACTTGTAGGGAAGCGTTTGGTTGCATTCTGTATACTCAATTCTTTAACAGCAAATCTCGTGTCTTGCTTTCCACAGAAATTCCAGTGAAATCACGTTTGAAAGCCAACATCAGTAAAAAGGCTTCGTAGAATCACTCTGTGAATGTCTTTGAAAACACTTCTTAAGAAGGAAAGCATACGTCTTTCATCTGAGTGAAAACTGCATTCTCTTCAGTTTTTAGAGCATTGTTGAATGGTTAGGCGATTCACTTGTAGGGTAGCGTTTGTTTGCATTCTGTATACTCAATTCTTTAACAGCAATTCCCGTGTCTTGCATTTGACAGAAATTCCTGTGAAATCACGTTTAAAAGCCAAAGTCAGTAAAAAGGCTTCGTAGAATCACTCTGTGAATGTCTTTGAAAACACTTCTTAAGAAGGAAAGCATACGTCTTTCATCTGAGTGAAAACTGCATTCTATTCAGTTTTTAGAGCTGTGTTGAATGGTTAGGCGATTCACTTGTAGGGTAGCGTTTGTTTGCATTCTGTATACTCAATTCTTTAACAGCAAATCTCATGTCTTGCGTTTGACAGAAATTCTAGTGAAATCACGTTTAAAAGCCAACGTCAGTAAAAAGGCTTCGTAGAATCACTCTGTGAATGTCTTTGAAAACACTTCTTAAGAAGGAAAGCATACGTCTTTCATCTGAGTGAAAACTGCATTCTATTCAGTTTTTAGAGCTGTGTTGAATGGTTAGGCGATTCACTTGTAGGGAAGTGTTTGTTTGCATTCTGTATACTCAATTCTTTAACAGCAAATCTCGTGTCTTGCATTTGACAGAAATTCCAGTGAAATCACGTTTAAAAGCCAACTTCAGTAAAAAGGCTTCGTAGAATCACTCAGTGAATGTCTTTGAAAACACTTCTTAAGAAGGAAAGCATACCTGTTTCATCTGAGTGAAAACTGCATTCTATTCAGTTTTTAGAGCTGTGTTGAATGGTTAGGCGATTCACTTGTAGGGAAGCGTTTGTTTGCATTCTGTATACTCAATTCTTTAACAGCGAATCTCGTGTCTTGCATATGACAGAAATTCCAGTGGAATCACGTTTAAAAGCCCAGGTCAGTAAAAAGGCTTCGTAGAATCACTCTGTGAATGTCTTTGAAAACACTTCTTAAGAAGGAAAGCATACGTCTTTCATCTGAGTGAAAACTGCATTCTATTCAGTTTTTAGAATTGTGCTGAATGGTTAGGCGATTCACTTGTAGTTAAGCATTTGTTTGCATTCTATATACTCAATTCTTTAACAGCAAATCTCGTGTCTTGCGTTTGACAGAAATTCCAGTGAAATCACGTTTAAAAGCCAACGTCAGTAAAAAGGCTTCGTAGAATCACTCTGTGAATGTCTTTGAAAACACTTCTTAAGAAGGAAAGCATACGTCTTTCATCTGAGTGAAAACTGCATTCTATTCAGTTTTTAGAGCTGTGTTGAATGGTTAGGCGATTCACTTGTAGGGAAGCGTTTGTTTGCATTCTGTATACTCAATTCTTTAACAGCAATTCTCGTGTCTTACATTTGACAGAAATTCCAGTGAAATCACGTTTAAAAGCCAACGTCAGTAAAAAGGCTTCGTAGAATCACTCTGTGAATGTCTTTGAAAACACTTCTTAAGAAGGAAAGCATACGTCTTTCATCTGAGTGAAAACTGCATTCTATTCAGTTTTTAGAACTGTGTTGAATGGTTAGGGGATTCAATTGTAGTTAAGCATTTGTTTGCATTCTGTATACTCAATTCTTTAACAGCAAATCTCGTGTCTTGCGTTTGACAGAAATTCCAGTGAAATCACGTTTAAAAGCCAAAGTCAGTAAAACGGCTTCGTAGAATCACTCTGTGAATGTCTTTGAAAGCACTTCTTAAGAAGGAAAGCATAAGTCTTTCATCTGAGTGAAAACTGCATTCTATTCAGTTTTTAGAGCTGTGTTGAATGGTTAGGCGATTCACTTGTAGGGAAGCGTTTGTTTGCATTCTGTATACTCAATTCTTTAACAGCAAATCTCGTGTCTTGCATTTGACAGAAATTCCAGTGAAATCACGTTTAAAAGCCAACGTCAGTAAAAAGGCTTCGTAAAATCACTCTGTGAATGTCTTTGAAAACACTTCTTAAGAAGGAAAGCATACGTCTTTCATCTGAGTGAAAACTGCATTCTATTCATTTTTTAGAGCTGTGTTGAATGGTTAGGCGATTCACTTGTAGGGAAGCGTTTGTTTGCATTCTGTATACTCAATTCTTTAACAGCAATTCTCGTGTCTTGCATTTGACAGAAATTCCAGTGAAATCACGTTTAAAAGCCAACGTCAGTAAAAAGGCTTCGTAGAATCACTCTGTGAATGTCTTTGAAAACACTTCTTAAGAAGGAAAGCATACGTCTTTCATCTGAGTGAAAACTGCATTCTCTTCAGTTTTTAGAGCATTGTTGAATGGTTAGGCGATTCACTTGTAGGGTAGCGTTTGTTTGCATTCTGTATACTCAATTCTTTAACAGCAAATCTCATGTCTTGCGTTTGACAGAAATTCTAGTGAAATCACGTTTAAAAGCCAACGTCAGTAAAAAGGCTTCGTAGAATCACTCTGTGAATGTCTTTGAAAACACTTCTTAAGAAGGAAAGCATACGTCTTTCATCTGAGTGAAAACTGCATTCTATTCAGTTTTTAGAACTGTGTTGAATGGTTAGGGGATTCAATTGTAGTTAAGCATTTGTTTACATTCTGTATACTCAATTCTTTAACAGCAAATCTCGTGTCTTGCGTTTGACAGAAATTCCAGTGAAATCACGTTTAAAAGCCAAAGTCAGTAAAAAGGCTTCGTAGAATCACTCTGTGAATGTCTTTGAAAGCACTTCTTAAGAAGGAAAGCATAAGTCTTTCATCTGAGTGAAAACTGCATTCTATTCAGTTTTTAGAGCTGTGTTGAATGGTTAGGCGATTCACTTGTAGGGAAGCGTTTGTTTGCATTCTGTATACTCAATTCTTTAACAGCAAATCTCGTGTCTTGCATTTGACAGAAATTCCAGTGAAATCACGTTTAAAAGCCAACGTCAGTAAAAAGGCTTCATAGAATCACTCTGTGAATGTCTTTGAAAACACTTATTAAGAAGGAAAGCATACGTCTTTCATCTGAGTGAAAACTGCATTCTATTCAGTTTTTAGAGCTGTGTTGAATGGTTAGGTGATTCACTTGTAGGGAAGCGTTTGTTTGCATTCTGTATACTCAATTCTTTAACAGCAATTCTCGTGTCTTGCATTTGACAGAAATTCCAGTAAAATCACGTTTAAAAGCCAACGTCAGTAAAAAGGCTTTGTAGAATCACTCTGTGAATGTCTTTGAAAACACTTCTTAAGAAGGAAAGCATACGTCTTTCATATGAGTGAAAACTGCATTCTATTCGGTTTTTAGAACTGTGTTGAATGGTTAGGCGATTCACTTGTAGGGAAGCCTTTGTTTGCATTCTGTATACTCAATTCTTTAACAGCAAATCTCGTGTCTTGCATTTGACAGAAATTCCAGTGAAATCACGTTTAAAAGCCAACATCAGTAAAAAGGCTTCGTAGAATCACTCTGTGAATGTCTTTGAAAACACTTCTTAAGAAGGAAAGCATACGTCTTTCATCTGAGTGAAAACTGCATTCTATTCAGTTTTTAGAGCTGTGTTGAATGGTTAGGCGATTCACTTGTAGGGAAGCGTTTGTTTGCATTCTGTATACTCAATTCTTTAACAGCAATTCTCGTGTCTTGCATTTGACAGAAATTCCAGTGAAATCACGTTTAAAAGCCAACGTCAGTAAAAAGGCTTCGTAGAATCACTCTGTGAATGTCTTTGAAAACACTTCTTAAGAAGGAAAGCATACGTCTTTCATCTGAGTGAAAACTGCATTCTCTTCAGTTTTTAGAGCATTGTTGAATGGTTAGGCGATTCACTTGTAGGGTAGCATTTGTTTGCATTCTGTATACTCAATTCTTTAACAGCAAATCTCATGTCTTGCGTTTGACAGAAATTCTAGTGAAATCACGTTTAAAAGCCAACGTCAGTAAAAAGGCTTCGTAGAATCACTCTGTGAATGTCTTTGAAAACACTTCTTAAGAAGGAAAGCATACGTCTTTCATCTGAGTGAAAACTGCATTCTATTCAGTTTTTAGAGCTGTGTTGAATGGTTAGGCGATTCACTTGTAGTTAAGCATTTGTTTGCATTCTGTATACTCAATTCTTTAACAGCAAATCCCGTGTCTTGCGTTTGACAGAAATTCCAGTGAAATCACGTTTAAAAGCCAAAGTCAGTAAAACGGCTTCGTAGAATCACTCTGTGAATGTCTTTGAAAGCACTTCTTAAGAAGGAAAGCATAAGTCTTTCATCTGAGTGAAAACTGCATTCTATTCAGTTTTTAGAGCTGTGTTGAATGGTTAGGCGATTCACTTGTAGGGAAGCGTTTGTTTGCATTCTGTATACTCAATTCTTTAACAGCAAATCTCGTGTCTTGCATTTGACAGAAATTCCAGTGAAATCACGTTTAAAAGCCAACGTCAGTAAAAAGGCTTCGTAGAATCACTCTGTGAATGTCTTTGAAAACACTTCTTAAGAAGGAAAGCATACGTCTTTCATCTGAGTGAAAACTGCATTTTATTCAGTTTTTAGAGCTGTGTTGAATGGTTAGGCGATTCACTTGTAGGGAAGCGTTTGTTTGCATTCTGTATACTCAATTCTTTAACAGCAATTCTCGTGTCTTGCATTTGACAGAAATTCCAGTGAAATCACGTTTAAAAGCCAACGTCAGTAAAAAGGCTTCGTAGAATCACTCTGTGAATGTCTTTGAAAACACTTCTTAAGAAGGAAAGCATACGTCTTTCATCTGAGTGAAAACTGCATTCTATTCAGTTTTTAGAGCTGTGTTGAATGGTTAGGCGATTCACTTGTAGGGTAGCGTTTGTTTGCATTCTGTATACTCAATTCTTTAACAGCAAATCTCGTGTCTTGCATTTGACAGAAATTCCAGTGAAATCACGTTTAAAAGCCAACGTCAGTAAAAAGGCTTCGTAGAATCACTCTGTGAATGTCTTTGAAAACACTTCTTAAGAAGGAAAGCATATGTATTTCATCTGAGTGAAAACTGCATTCTATTCAGTTTTTAGAGCTGTGTTGAATGGTTAGGCGATTCACTTGTAGGGAAGCGTTTGTTTGCATTCTGTATACTCAATTCTTTAACAGCAATTCTCGTGTCTTGCATTTGACAGAAACTCCAGTGAAATCACGTTTAAAAGCCAACGTCAGTAAAAAGGCTTCGTAGAATCACTCTGTGAATGTCTTTGAAAACACTTCTTAAGAAGGAAAGCATACGTCTTTCATCTGAGTGAAAACTGCATTCTCTTCAGTTTTTAGAGCATTGTTGAATGGTTAGGCGATTCACTTGTAGGGTAGCGTTTGTTTGCATTCTGTATACTCAATTCTTTAACAGCAAATCTCATGTTTTGCGTTTGACAGAAATTCTAGTGAAATCACGTTTAAAAGCCAACGTCAGTAAAAAGGCTTCGTAGAATCACTCTGTGAATGTCTTTGAAAACACTTCTTAAGAAGGAAAGCATACGTCTTTCATCTGAGTGAAAACTGCATTCTATTCAGTTTTTAGAGCTGTGTTGACTGGTTAGGCGATTCACTTGTAGTTAAGCATTTGTTTGCATTCTGTATACTCAATTCTTTAACAGCAAATCCCGTGTCTTGCGTTTGACAGAAATTCCAGTGAAATCACGTTTAAAAGCCAAAGTCGGTAAAACGGCTTCGTAGAATCACTCTGTGAATGTCTTTGAAAACACTTCTTAAGAAGGAAAGCATACGTCTTTCATCTGAGTGAAAACTGCATTTTATTCAGTTTTTAGAGCTGTGTTGAATGGTTAGGCGATTCACTTGTAGGGAAGCGTTTGTTTGCATTCTGTATACTCAATTCTTTAACAGCAATTCTCGTGTCTTGCATTTGACAGAAATTCCAGTGAAATCACGTTTAAAAGCCAACGTCAGTAAAAAGGCTTCGTAGAATCACTCTGTGAATGTCTTTGAAAACACTTCTTAAGAAGGAAAGCATACGTCTTTCATCTGAGTGAAAACTGCATTCTATTCAGTTTTTAGAGCTGTGTTGAATGGTTAGGCGATTCACTTGTAGGGTAGCGTTTGTTTGCATTCTGTATACTCAATTCTTTAACAGCAAATCTCGTGTCTTGCATTTGACAGAAATTCCAGTGAAATCACGTTTAAAAGCCAACGTCAGTAAAAAGGCTTCGTAGAATCACTCTGTGAATGTCTTTGAAAACACTTCTTAAGAAGGAAAGCATATGTATTTCATCTGAGTGAAAACTGCATTCTATTCAGTTTTTAGAGCTGTGTTGAATGGTTAGGCGATTCACTTGTAGGGAAGCGTTTGTTTGCATTCTGTATACTCAATTCTTTAACAGCAATTCTCGTGTCTTGCATTTGACAGAAACTCCAGTGAAATCACGTTTAAAAGCCAACGTCAGTAAAAAGGCTTCGTAGAATCACTCTGTGAATGTCTTTGAAAACACTTCTTAAGAAGGAAAGCATACGTCTTTCATCTGAGTGAAAACTGCATTCTCTTCAGTTTTTAGAGCATTGTTGAATGGTTAGGCGATTCACTTGTAGGGTAGCGTTTGTTTGCATTCTGTATACTCAATTCTTTAACAGCAAATCTCATGTTTTGCGTTTGACAGAAATTCTAGTGAAATCACGTTTAAAAGCCAACGTCAGTAAAAAGGCTTCGTAGAATCACTCTGTGAATGTCTTTGAAAACACTTCTTAAGAAGGAAAGCATACGTCTTTCATCTGAGTGAAAACTGCATTCTATTCAGTTTTTAGAGCTGTGTTGACTGGTTAGGCGATTCACTTGTAGTTAAGCATTTGTTTGCATTCTGTATACTCAATTCTTTAACAGCAAATCCCGTGTCTTGCGTTTGACAGAAATTCCAGTGAAATCACGTTTAAAAGCCAAAGTCGGTAAAACGGCTTCGTAGAATCACTCTGTGAATGTCTTTGAAAGCACTTCTTAAGAAGGAAAGCATAAGTCTTTCATCTGAGTGAAAACTGCATTCTATTCAGTTTTTAGAGCTGTGTTGAATGGTTAGGCGATTCACTTGTAGGGAAGCGTTTGTTTGCATTCTGTATACTCAATTCTTTAACAGCAAATCTCGTGTCTTGCATTTGACAGAAATTCCAGTGAAATCACGTTTAAAAGCCAACGTCAGTAAAAAGGCTTCGTAGAATCACTCTGTGAATGTCTTTGAAAACACTTCTTAAGAAGGAAAGCATACGTCTTTCATCTGAGTGAAAACTGCATTTTATTCAGTTTTTAGAGCTGTGTTGAATGGTTAGGCGATTCACTTGTAGGGAAGCGTTTGTTTGCATTCTGTATACTCAATTCTTTAACAGCAATTCTCGTGTCTTGCATTTGACAGAAATTCCAGTGAAATCACGTTTAAAAGCCAACGTCAGTAAAAAGGCTTCGTAGAATCACTCTGTGAATGTCTTTGAAAACACTTCTTAAGAAGGAAAGCATACGTCTTTCATCTGAGTGAAAACTGCATTCTATTCAGTTTTTAGAGCTGTGTTGAATGGTTAGGCGATTCACTTGTAGGGTAGCGTTTGTTTGCATTCTGTATACTCAATTCTTTAACAGCAAATCTCGTGTCTTGCATTTGACAGAAATTCCAGTGAAATCACGTTTAAAAGCCAACGTCAGTAAAAAGGCTTCGTAGAATCACTCTGTGAATGTCTTTGAAAACACTTCTTAAGAAGGAAAGCATACGTATTTCATCTGAGTGAAAACTGCATTCTATTCAGTTTTTAGAGCTGTGTTGAATGGTTAGGCGATTCACTTGTAGGGAAGCGTTTGTTTGCATTCTGTATACTCAATTCTTTAACAGGAAATCTCGTGTCTTGCTTTCCACAGAAATTCCAGTGAAATCACGTTTAAAAGCCAATGTCAGTAAAAAGGCTTCGTAGAATCACTCTGTGAATGTCTTTGAAAACACTTCTTAAGAAGGAAAGCATACGTCTTTCATCTGAGTGAAAACTGCATTCTATTCAGTTTTTAGAGCTGTGTTGACTGGTTAGGCGATTCACTTGTAGGGAAGCGTTTGTTTGCATTCTGTATACTCAATTCTTTAACAGCAATTCTCGTGTCTTACATTTGACAGAAATTCCAGTGAAATCACGTTTAAAAGCCAACGTCAGTAAAAAGGCTTCGTCGAATCACTCTGTGAATGTCTTTGAAAACACTTCTTAAGAAGGAAAGCATACATCTTTCATCTGAGTGAAAACTGCATTCTATTCAGTTTTTAGAACTGTGTTGAATGGTTAGGGGATTCACTTGTAGTTAAGCATTTGTTTGCATTCTGTATACTCAATTCTTTAACAGAAAATCTCGTGTCTTGCGTTTGACAGAAATTCCAGTGAAATCACGTTTAAAAGCCAAAGTCAGTAAAACGGCTTCGTAGAATCACTCTGTGAATGTCTTTGAAAGCACTTCTTAAGAAGGAAAGCATAAGTCTTTCATCTGAGTGAAAACTGCATTTTATTCAGTTTTTAGAGCTGTTTTGAATGGTTAGGCGATTCACTTGTAGGGAAGCGTTTGTTTGCATTCTGTATACGCAATTCTTTAACAGCAAATCTCGTGTCTTGCTTTCCACAGAAATTCCAGTGAAATCACGTTTAAAAGCCAATGTCAGTAAAAAGGCTTCGTAGAATCACTCTGTGAATGTCTTTGAAAACACTTCTTAAGAAGGAAAGCATACGTCTTTCATCTGAGTTAAAACTGCATTCTATTCAGATTTTAGAGCTGTGTTGAATGGTTAGGCGATTCACTTGTAGGGAAGCGTTTGTTTGCATTCTGTATACTCAATTCTTTAACAGCAAATCTCGTGTCTTGCTTTCCACAGAAATTCCAGTGAAATCACGTTTAAAAGCCAACATCAGTAAAAAGGCTTCATAGAATCACTCTGTGAATGTCTTTGAAAACACTTCTTAAGAAGGAAAGCATACGTCTTTCATCTGAGTGAAAACTGCATTCTCTTCAGTTTTTAGAGCATTGTTGAATGGTTAGGCGATTCACTTGTAGGGTAGCGTTTGTTTGCATTCTGTATACTCAATTCTTTAACAGCAAATCTCGTGTCTTGCTTTCCACAGAAATTCCAGTGAAATCACGTTTAAAAGCCAATGTCAGTAAAAAGGCTTCGTAGAATCACTCTGTGAATGTCTTTGAAAACACTTCTTAAGAAGGAAAGCATACGTCTTTCATCTGAGTGAAAACTGCATTCTCTTCAGTTTTTAGAGCATTGTTGAATGGTTAGGCGATTCACTTGTAGGGTAGCGTTTGTTTGCATTCTGTATACTCAATTCTTTAACAGCAAATCTCGTGTCTTGCTTTCCACAGAAATTCCAGTGAAATCACGTTTAAAAGCCAATGTCAGTAAAAAGGCTTCGTAGAATCACTCTGTGAATGTCTTTGAAAACACTTCTTAAGAAGGAAAGCATACGTCTTTCATCTGAGTGAAAACTGCATTCTATTCAGATTTTAGAGCTGTGTTGAATGGTTAGGCTCTTCACTTGTAGGGAAGCGTTTGGTTGCATTCTGTATACTCAATTCTTTAACAGCAAATCTCGTGTCTTGCTTTCCACAGAAATTCCAGTGAAATCACGTTTGAAAGACAACATCAGTAAAAAGGCTTCGTAGAATCACTCTGTGAATGTCTTTGAAAACACTTCTTAAGAAGGAAAGCATACGTCTTTCATCTGAGTGAAAACTGCATTCTCTTCAGTTTTTAGAGCATTGTTGAATGGTTAGGCGATTCACTTGTAGGGTAGCGTTTGTTTGCATTCTGTATACTCAATTCTTTAACAGCAAATCTCATGTCTTGCGTTTGACAGAAATTCTAGTGAAATCACGTTTAAAAGCCAACGTCAGTAAAAAGGCTTCGTAGAATCACTCTGTGAATGTCTTTGAAAACACTTCTTAAGAAGGAAAGCATACGTCTTTCATCTGAGTGAAAACTGCATTCTATTCAGTTTTTAGAACTGTGTTGAATGGTTAGGGGACTCACCTGTAGTTAAGCATTTGTTTGCATTCTGTATACTCAATTCTTTAACAGCAAATCCCGTGTCTTGCGTTTGACAGAAATTCCAGTGAAATCACGTTTAAAAGCCAAAGTCAGTATAACGGCTTCGTAGAATCACTCTGTGAATGTCTTTGAAAGCACTTCTTAAGAAGGAAAGCATAAGTCTTTCATCTGAGTGAAAACTGCATTCTATTCAGTTTTTAGAGCTGTGTTGAATGGTTAGGCGATTCACTTGTAGGGAAGCGTTTGTTTGCAATCTGTATACTCAATTCTTTAACAGCAAATCTCGTGTCTTGCATTTGACAGAAATTCCAGTGAAATCACGTTTAAAAGCCAACGTCAGTAAAAAGGCTTCGTAGAATCACTCTGTGAATGTCTTTGAAAACACTTCTTAAGAAGGAAAGCATACATCTTTCATCTGAGTGAAAACTGCATTCTATTCAGTTTTTAGAGCTGTGTTGAATGGTTAGGCGATTCACTTGTAGGGAAGCGTTTGTTTGCATTCTGTATACTCAATTCTTTAACAGCAATTCTCGTGTCTTGCATTTGACAGAAATTCCAGTGAAATCACGTTTAAAAGCCAACGTCAGTAAAAAGGCTTCGTAGAATCACTCTGTGAATGTCTTTGAAAACACTTCTTAAGAAGGAAAGCATACGTCTTTCATCTGAGTGAAAACTGCATTCTATTCAGTTTTTAGAGCTGTGTTGAATGGTTAGGCGATTCACTTGTAGGGTAGCGTTTGTTTGCATTCTGTATACTCAATTCTTTAACAGCAAATCTCGTGTCTTGCATTTGACAGAAATTCCAGTGGAATCACGTTTAAAAGCCCAGGTCAGTAAAAAGGCTTCGTAGAATCACTCTGTGAATGTCTTTGAAAACACTTCTTAAGAAGGAAAGCATACGTCTTTCATCTGAGTGAAAACTGCATTCTATTCAGTTTTTAGAGCTGTTTTGAATGGTTAGGCGATTCACTTGTAGGGAAGCGTTTGTTTGCATTCTGTATACTCAATTCTTTAACAGGAAATCTCGTGTCTTGCTTTCCACAGAAATTCCAGTGAAATCACGTTTAAAAGCCAATGTCAGTAAAAAGGCTTCGTAGAATCACTCTGTGAATGTCTTTGAAAACACTTCTTAAGAAGGAAAGCATACGTCTTTCATCTGAGTGAAAACTGCATTCTATTCAGTTTTTAGAGCTGTGTTGACTGGTTAGGCGATTCACTTGTAGGGAAGCGTTTGTTTGCATTCTGTATACTCAATTCTTTAACAGCAATTCTCGTGTCTTACATTTGACAGAAATTCCAGTGAAATCACGTTTAAAAGCCAACGTCAGTAAAAAGGCTTCGTCGAATCACTCTGTGAATGTCTTTGAAAACACTTCTTAAGAAGGAAAGCATACATCTTTCATCTGAGTGAAAACTGCATTCTATTCAGTTTTTAGAACTGTGTTGAATGGTTAGGGGATTCACTTGTAGTTAAGCATTTGTTTGCATTCTGTATACTCAATTCTTTAACAGAAAATCTCGTGTCTTGCGTTTGACAGAAATTCCAGTGAAATCACGTTTAAAAGCCAAAGTCAGTAAAACGGCTTCGTAGAATCACTCTGTGAATGTCTTTGAAAGCACTTCTTAAGAAGGAAAGCATAAGTCTTTCATCTGAGTGAAAACTGCATTTTATTCAGTTTTTAGAGCTGTTTTGAATGGTTAGGGGATTCACTTGTAGGGAAGCGTTTGTTTGCATTCTGTATACGCAATTCTTTAACAGCAAATCTCGTGTCTTGCTTTCCACAGAAATTCCAGTGAAATCACGTTTAAAAGCCAATGTCAGTAAAAAGGCTTCGTAGAATCACTCTGTGAATGTCTTTGAAAACACTTCTTAAGAAGGAAAGCATACGTCTTTCATCTGAGTTAAAACTGCATTCTATTCAGATTTTAGAGCTGTGTTGAATGGTTAGGCGATTCACTTGTAGGGAAGCGTTTGTTTGCATTCTGTATACTCAATTCTTTAACAGCAAATCTCGTGTCTTGCTTTCCACAGAAATTCCAGTGAAATCACGTTTAAAAGCCAACATCAGTAAAAAGGCTTCATAGAATCACTCTGTGAATGTCTTTGAAAACACTTCTTAAGAAGGAAAGCATACGTCTTTCATCTGAGTGAAAACTGCATTCTCTTCAGTTTTTAGAGCATTGTTGAATGGTTAGGCGATTCACTTGTAGGGTAGCGTTTGTTTGCATTCTGTATACTCAATTCTTTAACAGCAAATCTCGTGTCTTGCTTTCCACAGAAATTCCAGTGAAATCACGTTTAAAAGCCAATGTCAGTAAAAAGGCTTCGTAGAATCACTCTGTGAATGTCTTTGAAAACACTTCTTAAGAAGGAAAGCATACGTCTTTCATCTGAGTGAAAACTGCATTCTCTTCAGTTTTTAGAGCATTGTTGAATGGTTAGGCGATTCACTTGTAGGGTAGCGTTTGTTTGCATTCTGTATACTCAATTCTTTAACAGCAAATCTCGTGTCTTGCTTTCCACAGAAATTCCAGTGAAATCACGTTTAAAAGCCAATGTCAGTAAAAAGGCTTCGTAGAATCACTCTGTGAATGTCTTTGAAAACACTTCTTAAGAAGGAAAGCATACGTCTTTCATCTGAGTGAAAACTGCATTCTATTCAGATTTTAGAGCTGTGTTGAATGGTTAGGCTCTTCACTTGTAGGGAAGCGTTTGGTTGCATTCTGTATACTCAATTCTTTAACAGCAAATCTCGTGTCTTGCTTTCCACAGAAATTCCAGTGAAATCACGTTTGAAAGACAACATCAGTAAAAAGGCTTCATAGAATCACTCTGTGAATGTCTTTGAAAACACTTCTTAAGAAGGAAAGCATACGTCTTTCATCTGAGTGAAAACTGCATTCTCTTCAGTTTTTAGAGCATTGTTGAATGGTTAGGCGATTCACTTGTAGGGTAGCGTTTGTTTGCATTCTGTATACTCAATTCTTTAACAGCAAATCTCATGTCTTGCGTTTGACAGAAATTCTAGTGAAATCACGTTTAAAAGCCAACGTCAGTAAAAAGGCTTCGTAGAATCACTCTGTGAATGTCTTTGAAAACACTTCTTAAGAAGGAAAGCATACGTCTTTCATCTGAGTGAAAACTGCATTCTATTCAGTTTTTAGAACTGTGTTGAATGGTTAGGGGACTCACCTGTAGTTAAGCATTTGTTTGCATTCTGTATACTCAATTCTTTAACAGCAAATCCCGTGTCTTGCGTTTGACAGAAATTCCAGTGAAATCACGTTTAAAAGCCAAAGTCAGTAAAACGGCTTCGTAGAATCACTCTGTGAATGTCTTTGAAAGCACTTCTTAAGAAGGAAAGCATAAGTCTTTCATCTGAGTGAAAACTGCATTCTATTCAGTTTTTAGAGCTGTGTTGAATGGTTAGGCGATTCACTTGTAGGGAAGCGTTTGTTTGCAATCTGTATACTCAATTCTTTAACAGCAAATCTCGTGTCTTGCATTTGACAGAAATTCCAGTGAAATCACGTTTAAAAGCCAACGTCAGTAAAAAGGCTTCGTAGAATCACTCTGTGAATGTCTTTGAAAACACTTCTTAAGAAGGAAAGCATACATCTTTCATCTGAGTGAAAACTGCATTCTATTCAGTTTTTAGAGCTGTGTTGAATGGTTAGGCGATTCACTTGTAGGGAAGCGTTTGTTTGCATTCTGTATACTCAATTCTTTAACAGCAATTCTCGTGTCTTGCATTTGACAGAAATTCCAGTGAAATCACGTTTAAAAGCCAACGTCAGTAAAAAGGCTTCGTAGAATCACTCTGTGAATGTCTTTGAAAACACTTCTTAAGAAGGAAAGCATACGTCTTTCATCTGAGTGAAAACTGCATTCTATTCAGTTTTTAGAGCTGTGTTGAATGGTTAGGCGATTCACTTGTAGGGTAGCGTTTGTTTGCATTCTGTATACTCAATTCTTTAACAGCAAATCTCGTGTCTTGCATTTGACAGAAATTCCAGTGAAATCACGTTTAAAAGCCAACGTCAGTAAAAAGGCTTCGTAGAATCACTCTGTGAATGTCTTTGAAAACACTTCTTAAGAAGGAAAGCATACGTATTTCATCTGAGTGAAAACTGCATTCTATTCAGTTTTTAGAGCTGTGTTGAATGGTTAGGCGATTCACTTGTAGGGAAGCGTTTGTTTGCATTCTGTATACTCAATTCTTTAACAGCAATTCTCGTGTCTTGCATTTGACAGAAACTCCAGTGAAATCACGTTTAAAAGCCAACGTCAGTAAAAAGGCTTCGTAGAATCACTCTGTGAATGTCTTTGAAAACACTTCTTAAGAAGGAAAGCATACGTCTTTCATCTGAGTGAAAACTGCATTCTCTTCAGTTTTTAGAGCATTGTTGAATGGTTAGGCGATTCACTTGTAGGGTAGCGTTTGTTTGCATTCTGTATACTCAATTCTTTAACAGCAAATCTCATGTCTTGCGTTTGACAGAAATTCTAGTGAAATCACGTTTAAAAGCCAACGTCAGTAAAAAGGCTTCGTAGAATCACTCTGTGAATGTCTTTGAAAACACTTCTTAAGAAGGAAAGCATACGTCTTTCATCTGAGTGAAAACTGCATTCTATTCAGTTTTTAGAGCTGTTTTGAATGGTTAGGCGATTCACTTGTAGGGAAGCGTTTGTTTGCATTCTGTATACTCAATTCTTTAACAGGAAATCTCGTGTCTTGCTTTCCACAGAAATTCCAGTGAAATCACGTTTAAAAGCCAATGTCAGTAAAAAGGCTTCGTAGAATCACTCTGTGAATGTCTTTGAAAACACTTCTTAAGAAGGAAAGCATACGTCTTTCATCTGAGTGAAAACTGCATTCTATTCAGTTTTTAGAGCTGTGTTGACTGGTTAGGCGATTCACTTGTAGGGAAGCGTTTCTTTGCATTCTGTATACTCAATTCTTTAACAGCAATTCTCGTGTCTTACATTTGACAGAAATTCCAGTGAAATCACGTTTAAAAGCCAACGTCAGTAAAAAGGCTTCGTAGAATCACTCTGTGAATGTCTTTGAAAACACTTCTTAAGAAGGAAAGCATACATCTTTCATCTGAGTGAAAACTGCATTCTCTTCAGTTTTTAGAGCATTGTTGAATGGTTAGGCGATTCACTTGTAGGGTAGCGTTTGTTTGCATTCTGTATACTCAATTCTTTAACAGCAAATCTCATGTCTTGCGTTTGACAGAAATTCCAGTGAAATCACGTTTAAAAGCCAACGTCAGTAAAAAGGCTTCGTAGAATCACTCTGTGAATGTCTTTGAAAACACTTCTTAAGAAGGAAAGCATACATCTTTCATCTGAGTGAAAACTGCATTCTATTCAGTTTTTAGAGCTGTGTTGAATGGTTAGGCGATTCACTTGTAGGGAAGCGTTTGTTTGCATTCTGTATACTCAATTCTTTAACAGCAATTCTCGTGTCTTGCATTTGACAGAAATTCCAGTGAAATCACGTTTAAAAGCCAACGTCAGTAAAAAGGCTTCGTAGAATCACTCTGTGAATGTCTTTGAAAACACTTCTTAAGAAGGAAAGCATACGTCTTTCATCTGAGTGAAAACTGCATTCTATTCAGTTTTTAGAGCTGTGTTGAATGGTTAGGCGATTCACTTGTAGGGTAGCGTTTGTTTGCATTCTGTATACTCAATTCTTTAACAGCAAATCTCGTGTCTTGCATTTGACAGAAATTCCAGTGAAATCACGTTTAAAAGCCAACGTCAGTAAAAAGGCTTCGTAGAATCACTCTGTGAATGTCTTTGAAAACACTTCTTAAGAAGGAAAGCATACGTATTTCATCTGAGTGAAAACTGCATTCTATTCAGTTTTTAGAGCTGTGTTGAATGGTTAGGCGATTCACTTGTAGGGAAGCGTTTGTTTGCATTCTGTATACTCAATTCTTTAACAGCAATTCTCGTGTCTTGCATTTGACAGAAACTCCAGTGAAATCACGTTTAAAAGCCAACGTCAGTAAAAAGGCTTCGTAGAATCACTCTGTGAATGTCTTTGAAAACACTTCTTAAGAAGGAAAGCATACGTCTTTCATCTGAGTGAAAACTGCATTCTCTTCAGTTTTTAGAGCATTGTTGAATGGTTAGGCGATTCACTTGTAGGGTAGCGTTTGTTTGCATTCTGTATACTCAATTCTTTAACAGCAAATCTCATGTCTTGCGTTTGACAGAAATTCTAGTGAAATCACGTTTAAAAGCCAACGTCAGTAAAAAGGCTTCGTAGAATCACTCTGTGAATGTCTTTGAAAACACTTCTTAAGAAGGAAAGCATACGTCTTTCATCTGAGTGAAAACTGCATTCTATTCAGTTTTTAGAGCTGTTTTGAATGGTTAGGCGATTCACTTGTAGGGAAGCGTTTGTTTGCATTCTGTATACTCAATTCTTTAACAGGAAATCTCGTGTCTTGCTTTCCACAGAAATTCCAGTGAAATCACGTTTAAAAGCCAATGTCAGTAAAAAGGCTTCGTAGAATCACTCTGTGAATGTCTTTGAAAACACTTCTTAAGAAGGAAAGCATACGTCTTTCATCTGAGTGAAAACTGCATTCTATTCAGTTTTTAGAGCTGTGTTGACTGGTTAGGCGATTCACTTGTAGGGAAGCGTTTCTTTGCATTCTGTATACTCAATTCTTTAACAGCAATTCTCGTGTCTTACATTTGACAGAAATTCCAGTGAAATCACGTTTAAAAGCCAACGTCAGTAAAAAGGCTTCGTAGAATCACTCTGTGAATGTCTTTGAAAACACTTCTTAAGAAGGAAAGCATACATCTTTCATCTGAGTGAAAACTGCATTCTCTTCAGTTTTTAGAGCATTGTTGAATGGTTAGGCGATTCACTTGTAGGGTAGCGTTTGTTTGCATTCTGTATACTCAATTCTTTAACAGCAAATCTCATGTCTTGCGTTTGACAGAAATTCTAGTGAAATCACGTTTAAAAGCCAACGTCAGTAAAAAGGCTTCGTAGAATCACTCTGTGAATGTCTTTGAAAACACTTCTTAAGAAGGAAAGCATATGTCTTTCATCTGAGTGAAAACTGCATTCTATTCAGTTTTTAGAGCTGTGTTGAATGCTTAGGCGATTCACTTGTAGGGAAGCGTTTGTTTGCATTCTGTATACTCAATTCTTTAACAGCAAATCTCGTGTCTTGCATTTGACAGAAATTCCAGTGAAATCACGTTTAAAAGCCAACGTCAGTAAAAAGGCTTCGTAGAATCACTCTGTGAATGTCTTTGAAAACACTTCTTAAGAAGGAAAGCATACGTCTTTCATCTGAGTGAAAACTGCATTCTATTCAGTTTTTAGAGCTGTTTTGAATGGTTAGGCGATTCACTTGTAGGGAAGCGTTTGTTTGCATTCTGTATACTCAATTCTTTAACAGCAAATCTCGTGTCTTGCTTTCCACAGAAATTCCAGTGAAATCACGTTTAAAAGCCAATGTCAGTAAAAAGGCTTCGTAGAATCACTTTGTGAATGTCTTTGAAAACACTTCTTAAGAAGGAAAGCATACGTCTTTCATCTGAGTGAAAACTGCATTCTATTCAGATTTTAGAGCTGTGTTGAATGGTTAGGCTATTCACTTGTAGGGAAGCGTGTGGTTGCATTCTGTATACTCAATTCTTTAACAGCAAATCTCGTGTCTTGCTTTCCACAGAAATTCCAGTGAAATCACGTTTGAAAGCCAACATCAGTAAAAAGGCTTCGTAGAATCACTCTGTGAATGTCTTTGAAAACACTTCTTAAGAAGGAAAGCATACGTCTTTCATCTGAGTGAAAACTGCATTCTCTTCAGTTTTTAGAGCATTGTTGAATGGTTAGGCGATTCACTTGTAGGGTAGCATTTGTTTGCATTCTGTATACTCAATTCTTTAACAGCAAATCTCATGTCTTGCGTTTGACAGAAATTCTACTGAAATCACGTTTAAAAGCCAACGTCAGTAAAAAGGCTTCGTAGAATCACTCTGTGAATGTCTTTGAAAACACTTCTTAAGAAGGAAAGCATATGTCTTTCATCTGAGTGAAAACTGCATTCTATTCAGTTTTTAGAGCTGTGTTGAATGCTTAGGCGATTCACTTGTAGGGAAGCGTTTGTTTGCATTCTGTATACTCAATTCTTTAACAGCAAATCTCGTGTCTTGCATTTGACAGAAATTCCAGTGAAATCACGTTTAAAAGCCAACGTCAGTGAAAAGGCTTCGTAGAATCACTCTGTGAATGTCTTTGAAAACACTTCTTAAGAAGGAAAGCATACGTCTTTCATCTGAGTGAAAACTGCATTCTATTCAGTTTTTAGAGCTGTTTTGAATGGTTAGGCGATTCACTTGTAGGGAAGCGTTTGTTTGCATTCTGTATACTCAATTCTTTAACAGCAAATCTCGTGTCTTGCTTTCCACAGCAATTCCAGTGAAATCACGTTTAAAAGCCAATGTCAGTAAAAAGGCTTCGTAGAATCACTCTGTGAATGTCTTTGAAAACATTTCTTAAGAAGGAAAGCATACGTCTTTCATCTGAGTGAAAACTGCATTCTATTCAGATTTTAGAGCTGTGTTGAATGGTTAGGCTATTCACTTGTAGGGAAGCGTGTGGTTGCATTCTGTATACTCAATTCTTTAACAGCAAATCTCGTGTCTTGCTTTCCACAGAAATTCCAGTGAAATCACGTTTGAAAGCCAGCATCAGTAAAAAGGCTTCGTAGAATCACTCTGTGAATGTCTTTGAAAACACTTCTTAAGAAGGAAAGCATACGTCTTTCATCAGAGTGAAAACTGCATTCTATTTAGTTTTTAGAACTGTGTTGAATGGTTAGGGGATTCACTTGTAGTTAAGCATTTGTTTGCATTCTGTATACTCAATTCTTTAACAGAAAATCTCGTGTCTTGCGTTTGACAGAAATTCCAGTGAAATCACGTTTAAAAGCCAAAGTCAGTAAAACGGCTTCGTAGAATCACTCTGTGAATGTCTTTGAAAGCACTTCTTAAGAAGGAAAGCATAAGTCTTTCATCTGAGTGAAAACTGCCTTTTATTCAGTTTTTAGAGCTGTTTTGAATGGTTAGGCGATTCACTTGTAGGGAAGCGTTTGTTTGCATTCTGTATACGCAATTCTTTAACAGCAAATCTCGTGTCTTGCTTTCCACAGAAATTCCAGTGAAATCACGTTTAAAAGCCAATGTCAGTAAAAAGGCTTCGTAGAATCACTCTGTGAATGTCTTTGAAAACACTTCTTAAGAAGGAAAGCATACGTCTTTCATCTGAGTTAAAACTGCATTCTATTCAGATTTTAGAGCTGTGTTGAATGCTTAGGCGATTCACTTGTAGGGAAGCGTTTGTTTGCATTCTGTATACTCAATTCTTTAACAGCAAATCTCGTGTCTTGCTTTCCACAGAAATTCCAGTGAAATCACGTTTAAAAGCCAACATCAGTAAAAAGGCTTCGTAGAATCACTCTGTGAATGTCTTTGAAAACACTTCTTAAGAAGGAAAGCATACGTCTTTCATCTGAGTGAAAACTGCATTCTCTTCAGTTTTTAGAGCATTGTTGAATGGTTAGGCGATTCACTTGTAGGGTAGCGTTTGTTTGCATTCTGTATACTCAATTCTTTAACAGCAAATCTCATGTCTTGCGTTTGACAGAAATTCTAGTGAAATCACGTTTAAAAGCCAACGTCAGTAAAAAGGCTTCGTAGAATCACTCTGTGAATGTCTTTGAAAACACTTCTTAAGAAGGAAAGCATATGTCTTTCATCTGAGTGAAAACTGCATTCTATTCAGTTTTTAGAGCTGTGTTGAATGCTTAGGCGATTCACTTGTAGGGAAGCGTTTGTTTGCATTCTGTATACTCAATTCTTTAACAGCAAATCTCATGTCTTGCATTTGACAGAAATTCCAGTGAAATCACGTTTAAAAGCCAACGTCAGTAAAAAGGCTTCGTAGAATCACTCTGTGAATGTCTTTGAAAACACTTCTTAAGAAGGAAAGCATACGTCTTTCATCTGAGTGAAAACTGCATTCTATTCAGTTTTTAGAGCTGTTTTGAATGGTTAGGCGATTCACTTGTAGGGAAGCGTTTGTTTGCATTCTGTATATTCAATTCTTTAACAGCAAATCTCATGTCTTGCGTTTGACAGAAATTCTAGTGAAATCACATTTAAAAGCCAACGTCAGTAAAAAGGCTTCGTAGAATCACTCTGTGAATGTCTTTGAAAACACTTCTTAAGAAGGAAAGCATATGTCTTTCATCTGAGTGAAAACTGCATTCTATTCAGTTTTTAGAGCTGTGTTGAATGCTTAGGCGATTCACTTGTAGGGAAGCGTTTGTTTGCATTCTGTATACTCAATTCTTTAACAGCAAATCTCGTGTCTTGCATTTGACAGAAATTCCAGTGAAATCACGTTTAAAAGCCAACGTCAGTAAAAAGGCTTCGTAGAATCACTCTGTGAATGTCTTTGAAAACACTTCTTAAGAAGGAAAGCATACGTCTTTCATCTGAGTGAAAACTGCATTCTATTCAGTTTTTAGAGCTGTTTTGAATGGTTAGGCGATTCACTTGTAGGGAAGCGTTTGTTTGCATTCTGTATACTCAATTCTTTAACAGCAAATCTCGTGTCTTGCTTTCCACAGAAATTCCAGTGAAATCACGTTTAAAAGCCAATGTCAGTAAAAAGGCTTCGTAGAATCACTCTGTGAATGTCTTTGAAAACACTTCTTAAGAAGGAAAGCATACGTCTTTCATCTGAGTGAAAACTGCATTCTATTCAGATTTTAGAGCTGTGTTGAATGGTTAGGCTATTCACTTGTAGGGAAGCGTGTGGTTGCATTCTGTATACTCAATTCTTTAACAGCAAATCTCGTGTCTTGCTTTCCACAGAAATTCCAGTGAAATCACGTTTGAAAGCCAACATCAGTAAAAAGGCTTCGTAGAATCACTCTGTGAATGTCTTTGAAAACACTTCTTAAGAAGGAAAGCATACGTCTTTCATCTGAGTGAAAACTGCATTCTCTTCAGTTTTTAGAGCATTGTTGAATGGTTAGGCGATTCACTTGTAGGGTAGCATTTGTTTGCATTCTGTATACTCAATTCTTTAACAGCAAATCTCATGTCTTGCGTTTGACAGAAATTCTACTGAAATCACGTTTAAAAGCCAACGTCAGTAAAAAGGCTTCGTAGAATCACTCTGTGAATGTCTTTGAAAACACTTCTTAAGAAGGAAAGCATATGTCTTTCATCTGAGTGAAAACTGCATTCTATTCAGTTTTTAGAGCTGTGTTGAATGCTTAGGCGATTCACTTGTAGGGAAGCGTTTGTTTGCATTCTGTATACTCAATTCTTTAACAGCAAATCTCGTGTCTTGCATTTGACAGAAATTCCAGTGAAATCACGTTTAAAAGCCAACGTCAGTAAAAAGGCTTCGTAGAATCACTCTGTGAATGTCTTTGAAAACACTTCTTAAGAAGGAAAGCATACGTCTTTCATCTGAGTGAAAACTGCATTCTATTCAGTTTTTAGAGCTGTTTTGAATGGTTAGGCGATTCACTTGTAGGGAAGCGTTTGTTTGCATTCTGTATACTCAATTCTTTAACAGCAAATCTCGTGTCTTGCTTTCCACAGAAATTCCAGTGAAATCACGTTTAAAAGCCAATGTCAGTAAAAAGGCTTCGTAGAATCACTCTGTGAATGTCTTTGAAAACACTTCTTAAGAAGGAAAGCATACGTCTTTCATCTGAGTGAAAACTGCATTCTATTCAGATTTTAGAGCTGTGTTGAATGGTTAGGCTATTCACTTGTAGGGAAGCGTGTGGTTGCATTCTGTATACTCAATTCTTTAACAGCAAATCTCGTGTCTTGCTTTCCACAGAAATTCCAGTGAAATCACGTTTGAAAGCCAACATCAGTAAAAAGGCTTCGTAGAATCACTCTGTGAATGTCTTTGAAAACACTTCTTAAGAAGGAAAGCATACGTCTTTCATCTGAGTGAAAAATGCATTCTCTTCAGTTTTTAGAGCATTGTTGAATGGTTAGGCGATTCACTTGTAGGGTAGCGTTTGTTTGCATTCTGTATACTCAATTCTTTAACAGCAAATCTCATGTCTTGCGTTTGACAGAAATTCTAGTGAAATCACGTTTAAAAGCCAACGTCAGTAAAAAGGCTTCGTAGAATCACTCTGTGAATGTCTTTGAAAACACTTCTTAAGAAGGAAAGCATATGTCTTTCATCTGAGTGAAAACTGCATTCTATTCAGTTTTTAGAGCTGTGTTGAATGCTTAGGCGATTCACTTGTAGGGAAGCGTTTGTTTGCATTCTGTATACTCAATTCTTTAACAGCAAATCTCGTGTCTTGCATTTGACAGAAATTCCAGTGAAATCACGTTTAAAAGCCAACGTCAGTAAAAAGGCTTCGAAGAATCACTCAGTGAATGTCTTTGAAAACACTTCTTAAGAAGGAAAGCATACCTGTTTCATCTGAGTGAAAACTGCATTCTATTCAGTTTTTAGAGCTGTGTTGAATGGTTAGGCGATTCACTTGTAGGGAAGCGTTTGTTTGCATTCTGTATACTCAATTCTTTAACAGCAAATCTCGTGTCTTGCTTTCCACAGAAATTCCAGTGAAAACACGTTTAAAAGCCAATGTCAGTAAAAAGGCTTCGTAGAATCACTCTGTGAATGTCTTTGAAAACACTTCTTAAGAAGGAAAGCATACGTCTTTCATCTGAGTGAAAACTGCATTCTATTCAGATTTTAGAGCTGTGTTGAATGGTTAGGCTCTTCACTTGTAGGGAAGCGTTTGGTTGCATTCTGTATACTCAATTCTTTAACAGCAAATCTCGTGTCTTGCTTTCCACAGAAATTCCAGTGAAATCACGTTTGAAAGCCAACATCAGTAAAAAGGCTTCGTAGAATCACTCTGTGAATGTCTTTGAAAACACTTCTTAAGAAGGAAAGCATACGTCTTTCATCTGAGTGAAAACTGCATTCTATTCAGTTTTTAGAGCTCTTTTGAATGGTTAGGCGATTCACTTGTAGGGAAGCGTGTGGTTGCATTCTGTATACTCAATTCTTTAACAGCAAATCTCGTGTCTTGCTTTCCACAGAAATTCCAGTGAAATCACGTTTAAAAGCCAATGTCAGTAAAAAGGCTTCGTAGAATCACTCTGTGAATGTCTTTGAAAACACTTCTTAAGAAGGAAAGCATACGTCTTTCATCTGAGTGAAAACTGCATTCTATTCAGATTTTAGAGCTGTGTTGAATGGTTAGGCTATTCACTTGTAGGGAAGCGTTTGTTTGCATTCTGTATACTCAATTCTTTAACAGCAAATCTCGTGTCTTTCTTTCCACAGAAATTCCAGTGAAATCACGTTTGAAAGCCAACATCAGTAAAAAGGCTTCGTAGAATCACTCTGTGAATGTCTTTGAAAACAATTCTTAAGAAGGAAAGCATACGTCTTTCATCTGAGTGAAAACTGCATTCTCTTCAGTTTTTAGAGCATTGTTGAATGGTTAGGCGATTCACTTGTAGGGTAGCGTTTGTTAGCATTCTGTATACTCAATTCTTTAACAGCAAATCTCATGTCTTGCGTTTGACAGAAATTCTAGTGAAATCACGTTTAAAAGCCAACGTCAGTAAAAAGGCTTCGAAGAATCACTCAGTGAATGTCTTTGAAAACACTTCTTAAGAAGGAAAGCATACCTGTTTCATCTGAGTGAAAACTGCATTCTATTCAGTTTTTAGAGCTGTGTTGAATGGTTAGGCGATTCACTTGTAGGGAAGCGTTTGTTTGCATTCTGTATACTCAATTCTTTAACAGCAAATCTCGTGTCTTGCTTTCCACAGAAATTCCAGTGAAAACACGTTTAAAAGCCAATGTCAGTAAAAAGGCTTCGTAGAATCACTCTGTGAATGTCTTTGAAAACACTTCTTAAGAAGGAAAGCATACGTCTTTCATCTGAGTGAAAACTGCATTCTATTCAGATTTTAGAGCTGTGTTGAATGGTTAGGCTCTTCACTTGTAGGGAAGCGTTTGGTTGCATTCTGTATACTCAATTCTTTAACAGCAAATCTCGTGTCTTGCTTTCCACAGAAATTCCAGTGAAATCACGTTTTAAAGCCAACATCAGTAAAAAGGCTTCGTAGAATCACTCTGTGAATGTCTTTGAAAACACTTCTTAAGAAGGAAAGCATACGTCTTTCATCTGAGTGAAAACTGCATTCTCTTCAGTTTTTAGAGCATTGTTGAATGGTTAGGCGATTCACTTGTAGTTAAGCATTTGTTTGCATTCTGTATACTCAATTCTTTAACAGCAAATCTCGTGTCTTGCGTTTGACAGAAATTCCAGTGAAATCACGTTTAAAGGCCAACGTCAGTAAAAAGGCTTCGTAGAATCACTCTGTGAATGTCTTTGAAAACACTTCTTAAGAAGGAAAGCATACGTCTTTCATCTGAGTGAAAACTGCATTCTATTCGGTTTTTAGAACTGTGTTGAATGGTTAGGCGATTCACTTGTAGGGAAGCGTTTGGTTGCATTCTGTATACTCAATTCTTTAACTGCAAATCTCGTGTCTTGCGTTTGACAGAAATTCCAGTGAAATCACGTTTAAAAGCCAACGTCAGTAAAAAGGCTTCGTAGAATCACTCTGTGAATGTCTTTGAAAACACTTCTTAAGAAGGAAAGCATACGTCTTTCATCTGACTGAAAACTGCATTCTATTCAGTTTTTAGAGCTGTGTTGAATGGTTAGGCGATTCACTTGTAGGGAAGCGTTTGTTTGCATTCTGTATACTCAATTCTTTAACAGCAAATCTCGTGTCTTGCTTTCCACAGAAATTCCAGTGAAATCACGTTTAAAAGCCAATGTCAGTAAAAAGGCTTCGTAGAATCACTCTGTGAATGTCTTTGCAAACACTTCTTAAGAAGGAAAGCATACGTCTTTCATCTGAGTGAAAACTGCATTCTATTCAGATTTTAGAGCTGTGTTGAATGGTTAGGCGATTCACTTGTAGGGAAGCGTTTGGTTGCATTCTGTATACTCAATTCTTTAACAGCAAATCTCGTGTCTTGCTGTCCACAGAAATTCCAGTGAAATCACGTTTAAAAGCCAATGTCAGTAAAAAGGCTTCGTAGAATCACTCTGTGAATGTCTTTGAAAACACTTCTTAAGAAGGAAAGCATACGTCTTTCATCTGAGTGAAAACTGCATTCTCTTCAGTTTTTAGAGCATTGTTGAATGGTTAGGCGATTCACTTGTAGGGTAGCGTTTGTTTGCATTCTGTATACTCAATTCTTTAACAGCAAATCTCATGTCTTGCGTTTGACAGAAATTCTAGTGAAATCACGTTTAAAAGCCAACGTCAGTAAAAAGGCTTCGTAGAATCACTCTGTGAATGTCTTTGAAAACACTTCTTAAGAAGGAAAGCATATGTCTTTCATCTGAGTGAAAACTGCATTCTATTCAGTTTTTAGAGCTGTGTTGAATGCTTAGGCGATTCACTTGTAGGGAAGCGTTTGTTTGCATTCTGTATACTCAATTCTTTAACAGCAAATCTCGTGTCTTGCATTTGACAGAAATTCCAGTGAAATCACGTTTAAAAGCCAACGTCAGTAAAAAGGCTTCGTAGAATCACTCTGTGAATGTCTTTGAAAACACTTCTTAAGAAGGAAAGCATACGTCTTTCATCTGAGTGAAAACTGCATTCTATTCAGTTTTTAGAGCTGTTTTGAATGGTTAGGCGATTCACTTGTAGGGAAGCGTTTGTTTGCATTCTGTATACTCAATTCTTTAACAGCAAATCTCGTGTCTTGCTTTCCACAGAAATTCCAGTGAAATCACGTTTAAAAGCCAATGTCAGTAAAAAGGCTTCGTAGAATCACTCTGTGAATGTCTTTGAAAACACTTCTTAAGAAGGAAAGCATACGTCTTTCATCTGAGTGAAAACTGCATTCTATTCAGATTTTAGAGCTGTGTTGAATGGTTAGGCTATTCACTTGTAGGGAAGCGTGTGGTTGCATTCTGTATACTCAATTCTTTAACAGCAAATCTCGTGTCTTGCTTTCCACAGAAATTCCAGTGAAATCACGTTTGAAAGCCAACATCAGTAAAAAGGCTTCGTAGAATCACTCTGTGAATGTCTTTGAAAACACTTCTTAAGAAGGAAAGCATACGTCTTTCATCTGAGTGAAAACTGCATTCTCTTCAGTTTTTAGAGCATTGTTGAATGGTTAGGCGATTCACTTGTAGGGTAGCATTTGTTTGCATTCTGTATACTCAATTCTTTAACAGCAAATCTCATGTCTTGCGTTTGACAGAAATTCTACTGAAATCACGTTTAAAAGCCAACGTCAGTAAAAAGGCTTCGTAGAATCACTCTGTGAATGTCTTTGAAAACACTTCTTAAGAAGGAAAGCATATGTCTTTCATCTGAGTGAAAACTGCATTCTATTCAGTTTTTAGAGCTGTGTTGAATGCTTAGGCGATTCACTTGTAGGGAAGCGTTTGTTTGCATTCTGTATACTCAATTCTTTAACAGCAAATCTCGTGTCTTGCATTTGACAGAAATTCCAGTGAAATCACGTTTAAAAGCCAACGTCAGTAAAAAGGCTTCGTAGAATCACTCTGTGAATGTCTTTGAAAACACTTCTTAAGAAGGAAAGCATACGTCTTTCATCTGAGTGAAAACTGCATTCTATTCAGTTTTTAGAGCTGTTTTGAATGGTTAGGCGATTCACTTGTAGGGAAGCGTTTGTTTGCATTCTGTATACTCAATTCTTTAACAGCAAATCTCGTGTCTTGCTTTCCACAGAAATTCCAGTGAAATCACGTTTAAAAGCCAATGTCAGTAAAAAGGCTTCGTAGAATCACTCTGTGAATGTCTTTGAAAACATTTCTTAAGAAGGAAAGCATACGTCTTTCATCTGAGTGAAAACTGCATTCTATTCAGATTTTAGAGCTGTGTTGAATGGTTAGGCTATTCACTTGTAGGGAAGCGTGTGGTTGCATTCTGTATACTCAATTCTTTAACAGCAAATCTCGTGTCTTGCTTTCCACAGAAATTCCAGTGAAATCACGTTTGAAAGCCAGCATCAGTAAAAAGGCTTCGTAGAATCACTCTGTGAATGTCTTTGAAAACACTTCTTAAGAAGGAAAGCATACGTCTTTCATCAGAGTGAAAACTGCATTCTATTTAGTTTTTAGAACTGTGTTGAATGGTTAGGGGATTCACTTGTAGTTAAGCATTTGTTTGCATTCTGTATACTCAATTCTTTAACAGAAAATCTCGTGTCTTGCGTTTGACAGAAATTCCAGTGAAATCACGTTTAAAAGCCAAAGTCAGTAAAACGGCTTCGTAGAATCACTCTGTGAATGTCTTTGAAAGCACTTCTTAAGAAGGAAAGCATAAGTCTTTCATCTGAGTGAAAACTGCATTTTATTCAGTTTTTAGAGCTGTTTTGAATGGTTAGGCGATTCACTTGTAGGGAAGCGTTTGTTTGCATTCTGTATATGCAATTCTTTAACAGCAAATCTCGTGTCTTGCTTTCCACAGAAATTCCAGTGAAATCACGTTTAAAAGCCAATGTCAGTAAAAAGGCTTCGTAGAATCACTCTGTGAATGTCTTTGAAAACACTTCTTAAGAAGGAAAGCATACGTCTTTCATCTGAGTTAAAACTGCATTCTATTCAGATTTTAGAGCTGTGTTGAATGGTTAGGCGATTCACTTGTAGGGAAGCGTTTGTTTGCATTCTGTATACTCAATTCTTTAACAGCAAATCTCGTGTCTTGCTTTCCACAGAAATTCCAGTGAAATCACGTTTAAAAGCCAACATCAGTAAAAAGGCTTCGTAGAATCACTCTGTGAATGTCTTTGAAAACACTTCTTAAGAAGGAAAGCATACGTCTTTCATCTGAGTGAAAACTGCATTCTCTTCAGTTTTTAGAGCATTGTTGAATGGTTAGGCGATTCACTTGTAGGGTAGCGTTTGTTTGCATTCTGTATACTCAATTCTTTAACAGCAAATCTCATGTCTTGCATTTGACAGAAATTCTAGTGAAATCACGTTTAAAAGCCAACGTCAGTAAAAAGGCTGCGTAGAATCACTCTGTGAATGTCTTTGAAAACACTTCTTAAGAAGGAAAGCATATGTCTTTCATCTGAGTGAAAACTGCATTCTATTCAGTTTTTAGAGCTGTGTTGAATGCTTAGGCGATTCACTTGTAGGGAAGCGTTTGTTTGCATTCTGTATATACAATTCTTTAACAGCAAATCTCGTGTCTTGCATTTGACAGAAATTCCAGTGAAATCACGTTTAAAAGCCAACGTCAGTAAAAAGGCTTCGTAGAATCACTCTGTGAATGTCTTTGAAAACACTTCTTAAGAAGGAAAGCATACGTCTTTCATCTGAGTGAAAACTGCATTCTATTCAGTTTTTAGAGCTGTTTTGAATGGTTAGGCGATTCACTTGTAGGGAAGCGTTTGTTTGCATTCTGTATATTCAATTCTTTAACAGCAAATCTCATGTCTTGCGTTTGACAGAAATTCTAGTGAAATCACGTTTAAAAGCCAACGTCAGTAAAAAGGCTTCGTAGAATCACTCTGTGAATGTCTTTGAAAACACTTCTTAAGAAGGAAAGCATACGTCTTTCATCTGAGTGAAAACTGCATTCTATTCAGTTTTTAGAGCTGTTTTGAATGGTTAGGCGATTCACTTGTAGGGAAGCGTTTGTTTGCATTCTGTATACTCAATTCTTTAACAGCAAATCTCGTGTCTTGCTTTCCACAGAAATTCCAGTGAAATCACGTTTAAAAGCCAATGTCAGTAAAAAGGCTTCGTAGAATCACTCTGTGAATGTCTTTGAAAACACTTCTTAAGAAGGAAAGCATACGTCTTTCATCTGAGTGAAAACTGCATTCTATTCAGATTTTAGAGCTGTGTTGAATGGTTAGGCTATTCACTTGTAGGGAAGCGTGTGGTTGCATTCTGTATACTCAATTCTTTAACAGCAAATCTCGTGTCTTGCTTTCCACAGAAATTCCAGTGAAATCACGTTTGAAAGCCAACATCAGTAAAAAGGCTTCGTAGAATCACTCTGTGAATGTCTTTGAAAACACTTCTTAAGAAGGAAAGCATACGTCTTTCATCTGAGTGAAAAATGCATTCTCTTCAGTTTTTAGAGCATTGTTGAATGGTTAGGCGATTCACTTGTAGGGTAGCGTTTGTTTGCATTCTGTATACTCAATTCTTTAACAGCAAATCTCATGTCTTGCGTTTGACAGAAATTCTAGTGAAATCACGTTTAAAAGCCAACGTCAGTAAAAAGGCTTCGTAGAATCACTCTGTGAATGTCTTTGAAAACACTTCTTAAGAAGGAAAGCATATGTCTTTCATCTGAGTGAAAACTGCATTCTATTCAGTTTTTAGAGCTGTGTTGAATGCTTAGGCGATTCACTTGTAGGGAAGCGTTTGTTTGCATTCTGTATACTCAATTCTTTAACAGCAAATCTCGTGTCTTGCATTTGACAGAAATTCCAGTGAAATCACGTTTAAAAGCCAACGTCAGTAAAAAGGCTTCGAAGAATCACTCAGTGAATGTCTTTGAAAACACTTCTTAAGAAGGAAAGCATACCTGTTTCATCTGAGTGAAAACTGCATTCTATTCAGTTTTTAGAGCTGTGTTGAATGGTTAGGCGATTCACTTGTAGGGAAGCGTTTGTTTGCATTCTGTATACTCAATTCTTTAACAGCAAATCTCGTGTCTTGCTTTCCACAGAAATTCCAGTGAAAACACGTTTAAAAGCCAATGTCAGTAAAAAGGCTTCGTAGAATCACTCTGTGAATGTCTTTGAAAACACTTCTTAAGAAGGAAAGCATACGTCTTTCATCTGAGTGAAAACTGCATTCTATTCAGATTTTAGAGCTGTGTTGAATGGTTAGGCTCTTCACTTGTAGGGAAGCGTTTGGTTGCATTCTGTATACTCAATTCTTTAACAGCAAATCTCGTGTCTTGCTTTCCACAGAAATTCCAGTGAAATCACGTTTGAAAGCCAACATCAGTAAAAAGGCTTCGTAGAATCACTCTGTGAATGTCTTTGAAAACACTTCTTAAGAAGGAAAGCATACGTCTTTCATCTGAGTGAAAACTGCATTCTCTTCAGTTTTTAGAGCATTGTTGAATGGTTAGGCGATTCACTTGTAGGGTAGCGTTTGTTTGCATTCTGTATACTCAATTCTTTAACAGCAAATCTCATGTCTTGCGTTTGACAGAAATTCTAGTGAAATCACGTTTAAAAGCCAACGTCAGTAAAAAGGCTTCGTAGAATCACTCTGTGAATGTCTTTGAAAACACTTCTTAAGAAGGAAAGCATATGTCTTTCATCTGAGTGAAAACTGCATTCTATTCAGTTTTTAGAGCTGTGTTGAATGCTAAGGCGATTCACTTGTAGGGAAGCGTTTGTTTGCATTCTGTATACTCAATTCTTTAACAGCAAATCTCGTGTCTTGCATTTGACAGAAATTCCAGTGAAATCACGTTTAAAAGCCAAGGTCAGTAAAAAGGCTTCGAAGAATCACTCTGTGAATGTCTTTGAAAACACTTCTTAAGAAGGAAAGCATACCTGTTTCATCTGAGTGAAAACTGCATTCTATTCAGTTTTTAGAGCTGTTTTGAATGGTTAGGCGATTCACTTGTAGGGAAGCGTTTGTTTGCATTCATATACTCAATTCTTTAACAGCGAATCTCCTGTCTTGTGTTTGAATGAAATTCCAGTGAAATCACGTTTAAAAGCCAACGTCATTAAAAAGGCTTCGTAGAATCACTCTGTGAATGTCTTTGAAAACACTTCTTAAGAAGGAAAGCATATGTCTTTCATCTGAGTGAAAACTGCATTCTATTCAGTTTTTAGAGCTGTGTTGAATGGTTAGGCGATTCACTTGTAGGGAAGCGTTTGTTTGCATTCTGTATACTCAATTCTTTAACAGCCAAACTCGTGTCTTTCTTTCCACAGAAATTCCAGTGAAATCACGTTTAAAAGCCAATGTCAGTAAAAAGGCTTCGTAGAATCACTCTGTGAATGTCTTTGAAAACACTTCTTAAGAAGGAAAGCATACGTCTTTCATCTGAGTGAAAACTGCATTCTATTCAGTTTTTAGAGCTCTTTTGAATGGTTAGGCGATTCACTTGTAGGGAAGCGTTTGTTTGCATTCTGTATACTCAATTCTTTAACAGCAAATCTCGTGTCTTGCTTTCCACAGAAATTCCAGTGAAATCACGTTTAAAAGCCAATGTCAGTAAAAAGGCTTCGTAGAATCACTCTGTGAATGTCTTTGAAAACACTTCTTAAGAAGGAAAGCATACGTCTTTCATCTGAGTGAAAACTGCATTCTATTCAGATTTTAGAGCTGTGTTGAATGGTTAGGCTATTCACTTGTAGGGAAGCGTTTGTTTGCATTCTGTATACTCAATTCTTTAACAGCAAATCTCGTGTCTTGCTTTCCACAGAAATTCCAGTGAAATCACGTTTGAAAGCCAACATCAGTAAAAAGGCTTCGTAGAATCACTCTGTGAATGTCTTTGAAAACACTTCTTAAGAAGGAAAGCATACGTCTTTCATCTGAGTGAAAACTGCATTCTCTTCAGTTTTTAGAGCATTGTTGAATGGTTAGGCGATTCACTTGTAGGGTAGCGTTTGTTTGCATTCTGTATACTCAATTCTTTAACAGCAAATCTCATGTCTTGCGTTTGACAGAAATTCTAGTGAAATCACGTTTAAAAGCCAACGTCAGTAAAAAGGCTTCGAAGAATCACTCAGTGAATGTCTTTGAAAACACTTCTTAAGAAGGAAAGCATACCTGTTTCATCTGAGTGAAAACTGCATTCTATTCAGTTTTTAGAGCTGTGTTGAATGGTTAGGCGATTCACTTGTAGGGAAGCGTTTGTTTGCATTCTGTATACTCAATTCTTTAACAGCAAATCTCGTGTCTTGCTTTCCACAGAAATTCCAGTGAAAACACGTTTAAAAGCCAATGTCAGTAAAAAGGCTTCGTAGAATCACTCTGTGAATGTCTTTGAAAACACTTCTTAAGAAGGAAAGCATACGTCTTTCATCTGAGTGAAAACTGCATTCTATTCAGATTTTAGAGCTGTGTTGAATGGTTAGGCTCTTCACTTGTAGGGAAGCGTTTGGTTGCATTCTGTATACTCAATTCTTTAACAGCAAATCTCGTGTCTTGCTTTCCACAGAAATTCCAGTGAAATCACGTTTGAAAGCCAACATCAGTAAAAAGGCTTCGTAGAATCACTCTGTGAATGTCTTTGAAAACACTTCTTAAGAAGGAAAGCATACGTCTTTCATCTGAGTGAAAACTGCATTCTCTTCAGTTTTTAGAGCATTGTTGAATGGTTAGGCGATTCACTTGTAGTTAAGCATTTGTTTGCATTCTGTATACTCAATTCTTTAACAGCAAATCTCGTGTCTTGCGTTTGACAGAAATTCCAGTGAAATCACGTTTAAAGGCCAACGTCAGTAAAAAGGCTTCGTAGAATCACTCTGTGAATGTCTTTGAAAACAATTCTTAAGAAGGAAAGCATACGTCTTTCATCTGAGTGAAAACTGCATTCTATTCGGTTTTTAGAACTGTGTTGAATGGTTAGGCGATTCACTTGTAGGGAAGCGTTTGGTTGCATTCTGTATACTCAATTCTTTAACTGCAAATCTCGTGTCTTGCGTTTGACAGAAATTCCAGTGAAATCACGTTTAAAAGCCAACGTCAGTAAAAAGGCTTCGTAGAATCACTCTGTGAATGTCTTTGAAAACACTTCTTAAGAAGGAAAGCATACGTCTTTCATCTGACTGAAAACTGCATTCTATTCAGTTTTTAGAGCTGTGTTGAATGGTTAGGCGATTCACTTGTAGGGAAGCGTTTGTTTGCATTCTGTATACTCAATTCTTTAACAGCAAATCTCGTGTCTTGCTTTCCACAGAAATTCCAGTGAAATCACGTTTAAAAGCCAATGTCAGTAAAAAGGCTTCGTAGAATCACTCTGTGAATGTCTTTGCAAACACTTCTTAAGAAGGAAAGCATACGTCTTTCATCTGAGTGAAAACTGCATTCTATTCAGATTTTAGAGCTGTGTTGAATGGTTAGGCGATTCACTTGTAGGGAAGCGTTTGGTTGCATTCTGTATACTCAATTCTTTAACAGCAAATCTCGTGTCTTGCTTTCCACAGAAATTCCAGTGAAATCACGTTTAAAAGCCAATGTCAGTAAAAAGGCTTCGTAGAATCACTCTGTGAATGTCTTTGAAAACACTTCTTAAGAAGGAAAGCATACGTCTTTAATCTGAGTGAAAACTGCATTCTATTCAGATTATAGAGCTGTATTGAATGGTTAGGCGATTCACTTGTAGGGAAGCGTTTGTTTGCATTCTGTATACTCAATTCTTTAACAGCAAATCTCATGTCTTGCGTTTGACAGAAATTCTAGTGAAATCACGTTTAAAAGCCAACGTCAGTAAAAAGGCTTCTTAGAATCACTCTGTGAATGTCTTTGAAAACACTTCTTAAGAAGGAAAGCATATGTCTTTCATCTGAGTGAAAACTGCATTCTATTCAGTTTTTAGAGCTGTGTTGAATGCTTAGGGGATTCACTTGTAGGGAAGCGTTTGTTTGCATTCTGTATACTCAATTCTTTAACAGCAAATCTCGTGTCTTGCATTTGACAGAAATTCCAGTGAAATCACGTTTAAAAGCCAACGTCAGTAAAAAGGCTTCTTAGAATCACTCTGTGAATGTCTTTGAAAACACTTCTTAAGAAGGAAAGCATACCTGTTTCATCTGAGTGAAAACTGCATTCTATTCAGTTTTTAGAGCTGTTTTGAATGGTTAGGCGATTCACTTGTAGGGAAGCGTTTGTTTGCATTCTGTATACTCAATTCTTTAACAGGAAATCTCGTGTCTTGCTTTCCACAGAAATTCCAGTGAAATCACGTTTAAAACCAATGTCAGTAAAAAGGCTTCGTAGAATCACTGTGTGAATGTCTTTGAAAACACTTCTTAAGAAGGAAAGCATACGTCTTTCATCTGAGTGAAAACTGCATTCTATTCAGTTTTTAGAATTGTGCTGAATGGTTAGGCGATTCACTTGTAGTTAAGCATTTGTTTGCATTCTGTATACTCAATTCTTTAACAGCAAATCTCGTGTCTTGCGTTTGACAGAAATTCCAGTGAAATCACGTTTAAAAGCCAATGTCAGTAAAAAGGCTTCGTAGAATCACTCTGTGAATGTCTTTGAAAACACTTCTTAAGAAGGATAGCATACGTCTTTCATCTGAGTGAAAACTGCATTCTATTCGGTTTTTAGAACTGTGTTGAATGGTTAGGCGATTCACTTGTAGGGAAGCGTTTGTTTGCATTCTGTATACTCAATTCTTTAACAGCAAATCTCGTGTCTTGCATTTGACAGAAATTCCAGTGAAATCACGTTTAAAAGCCAACGTCAGTAAAAAGGCTTCGTAGAATCACTCTGTGAATGTCTTTGAAAACACTTCCTAAGAAGGAAAGCATATGTCTTTCATCTGAGTGAAAACTGCATTCTATTCAGTTTTTAGAACTGTTTTGAATGGTTAGGCGATTCACTTGTAGGGAAGCGTTTGTTTGCATTCTGTATACTCAATTCTTTAACAGCAAATCTCCTGTCTTGTGTTTGAAAGAAATTCCAGTGAAATCACGTTTAAAAGCCAACGTCATTAAAAAGGCTTCGTAGAATCACTCTGTGAATGTCTTTGAAAACACTTCTTAAGAAGGAAAGCATATGTCTTTCATCTGAGTGAAAACTGCATTCTATTCAGTTTTTAGAGCTGTGTTGAATGGTTAGGCGATTCACTTGTACTGAAGCGTTTGTTTGCATTCTGTATACTCAATTCTTTAACAGCAATTCTCGTGTCTTGCATTTGACAGAAATTCCAGTGAAATCACGTTTAAAAGCCAACGTCAGTAAAAAGGCTTCGTAGAATAACTCTGTGAATGTCTTTGAAAACACTTCTTAAGAAGGAAAGCATACGTCTTTCATCTGAGTGAAAACTGCATTCTATTCAGTTTTTAGAGCTGTGTTGAATGGTTAGGCGATTCACTTGTAGGGAAGCGTTTGTTTGCATTCTGTATACTCAATTCTTTAACAGCAAATCTCGTGTCTTGCTTTCCACAGAAATTCCAGTGAAATCACATTTAAAAGCCAATGTCAGTAAAAAGGCTTCGTAGAATCACTCTGTGAATGTCTTTGCAAACACTTCTTAAGAAGGAAAGCATACGTCTTTCATCTGAGTGAAAACTGCATTCTATTCAGATTTTAGAGCTGTGTTGAATGGTTAGGCGATTCACTTGTAGGGAAGCGTTTGGTTGCATTCTGTATACTCAATTCTTTAAGAGCAAATCTCGTGTCTTGCTTTCCACAGAAATTCCAGTGAAATCACGTTTAAAAGCCAATGTCAGTAAAAAGGCTTCGTAGAATCACTCTGTGAATGTCTTTGAAAACACTTCTTAAGAAGGAAAGCATACGTCTTTCATCTGAGTGAAAACTGCATTCTATTCAGATTATAGAGCTGTATTGAATGGTTAGGCGATTCACTTGTAGGGAAGCGTTTGTTTGCATTCTGTATACTCAATTCTTTAACAGCAAATCTCATGTCTTGCGTTTGACAGAAATTCTAGTGAAATCACGTTTAAAAGCCAACGTCAGTAAAAAGGCTTCTTAGAATCACTCTGTGAATGTCTTTGAAAACACTTCTTAAGAAGGAAAGCATATGTCTTTCATCTGAGTGAAAACTGCATTCTATTCAGTTTTTAGGGCTGTGTTGAATGCTTAGGCGATTCACTTGTAGGGAAGCGTTTGTTTGCATTCTGTATACTCAATTCTTTAACAGCAAATCTCGTGTCTTGCATTTGACAGAAATTCCAGTGGAATCACGTTTAAAAGCCCAGGTCAGTAAAAAGGCTTCGTAGAATCACTCTGTGAATGTCTTTGAAAACACTTCTTAAGAAGGAAAGCATACCTGTTTCATCTGAGTGAAAACTGCATTCTATTCAGTTTTTAGAGCTGTTTTGAATGGTTAGGCGATTCACTTGTAGGGAAGCGTTTGTTTGCATTCTGTATACTCAATTCTTTAACAGGAAATCTCGTGTCTTGCTTTCCACAGAAATTCCAGTGAAATCACGTTTAAAAGCCAATGTCAGTAAAAAGGCTTCGTAGAATCACTGTGTGAATGTCTTTGAAAACACTTCTTAAGAAGGAAAGCATACGTCTTTCATCTGAGTGAAAACTGCATTCTATTCAGTTTTTAGAATTGTGCTGAATGGTTAGGCGATTCACTTGTAGTTAAGCATTTGTTTGCATTCTGTATACTCAATTCTTTAACAGCAAATCTCGTGTCTTGCGTTTGACAGAAATTCCAGTGAAATCACGTTTAAAAGCCAACGTCAGTAAAAAGGCTTCGTAGAATCACTCTGTGAATGTCTTTGAAAACACTTCTTAAGAAGGATAGCATACGTCTTTCATCTGAGTGAAAACTGCATTCTATTCGGTTTTTAGAACTGTGTTGAATGGTTAGGCGATTCACTTGTAGGGAAGCGTTTGTTTGCATTCTGTATACTCAATTCTTTAACAGCAAATCTCGTGTCTTGCATTTGACAGAAATTCCAGTGAAATCACGTTTAAAAGCCAACGTCAGTAAAAAGGCTTCGTAGAATCACTCTGTGAATGTCTTTGAAAACACTTCCTAAGAAGGAAAGCATATGTCTTTCATCTGAGTGAAAACTGCATTCTATTCAGTTTTTAGAACTGTTTTGAATGGTTAGGCGATTCACTTGTAGGGAAGCGTTTGTTTGCATTCTGTATACTCAATTCTTTAACAGCAAATCTCGTGTCTTGCGTTTGACAGAAATTCCAGTGAAATCACGTTTAAAAGCCAAAGTCTGTAAAAAGGCTTCGTAGAATCACTCTGTGAATGTCTTTGAAAGCACTTCTTAAGAAGGAAAGCATACGTCTTTCATCTGAGTGAAAACTGCATTCTATTCAGTTTTTAGAGCTGTGTTGAATGGTTAGGCGATTCACTTGTAGGGAAGCGTATGTTTGCATTCTGTATTCTCAATTCTTTAACAGCAATTCTCGTGTCTTGCATTTGACAGAAATTCCAGTGAAATCACGTTTAAAAGCCAACGTCAGTAAAAAGGCTTCATAGAATAAATATGTGAATGTCTTAGAAACACTTCTTAAGAAGGAAAGCATACGTCTTTCATCTGAGTGAAAACTGCATTCTATTCAGTTTTTAGAACTGTGTTGAATCGTTAGGCGATTCACTTGTAGTTAAGCATTTGTTTGCATTCTGTATACTCAATTCTTTAACAGCAAATCTCGTGTCTTGCGTTTGACAGAAATTCCAGTGAAATCACGTTTAAAGGCCAACGTCAGTAAAAAGGCTTCGTAGAATCACTCTGTGAATGTCTTTGAAAACACTTCTTAAGAAGGAAAGCATACGTCTTTCATCTGAGTGAAAACTGCATTCTATTCAGTTTTTAGAGCTGTGTTGAATGGTTAGGCGATTCACTTGTAGGGAAGCGTTTGGTTGCATTCTGTATACTCAATTCTTTAACTGCAAATCTCGTGTCTTGCGTTTGACAGAAATTCCAGTGAAATCACGTTTAAAAGCCAACGTCAGTAAAAAGGCTTCGTAGAATAACTCTGTGAATGTCTTTGAAAACACTTCTTAAGAAGGAAAGCATACGTCTTTCATCTGAGTGAAAACTGCATTCTATTCAGTTTTTATAGCTGTGTTGAATGGTTAGGCGATTCACTTGTAGGGAAGCGTTTGTTTGCATTCTGTATACTCAATTCTTTAACAGCAAATCTCGTGTCTTGCTTTCCACAGAAATTCCAGTGAAATCACGTTTAAAAGCCAATGTCAGTAAAAAAGGCTTCGTAGAATCACTCTGTGAATGTCTTTGAAAACACTTCTTAAGAAGGAAAGCATACGTCTTTCATCTGAGTGAAAACTGCATTCTATTCAGATTTTAGAGCTGTGTTGAATGGTTAGGCGATTCACTTGTAGGGAAGCGTTTGGTTGCATTCTGTATACTCAATTCTTTAACAGCAAATCTCGTGTCTTGCTTTCCACAGAAATTCCAGTGAAATCACGTTTAAAAGCCAATGTCAGTAAAAAGGCTTCGTAGAATCACTCTGTGAATGTCTTTGAAAACACTTCTTAAGAAGGAAAGCATACGTCTTTCATCTGAGTGAGAACTGCATTCTATTCAGATTTTAGAGCTGTGTTGAATGGTTAGGCGATTGACTTGTAGGGAAGCGTTTGTTTGCATTCTGTATACTCAATTCTTTAACAGCAAATCTCATGTCTTGCGTTTGACAGAAATTCTAGTGAAATCACGTTTAAAAGCCAACATCAGTAAAAAGGCTTCTTAGAATCACTCAGTGAATGTCTTTGAAAACACTTCTTAAGAAGGAAAGCATACCTGTTTCATCTGAGTGAAAACTGCATTCTATTCAGTTTTTAGAGCTGTGTTGAATGCTTAGGCGATTCACTTGTAGGGAAGCGTTTGTTTGCATTCTGTATACTCAATTCTTTAACAGCAAATCTCGTGTCTTGCATTTGACAGAAATTCCAGTGAAATCACGTTTAAAAGCCAACGTCAGTAAAAAGGCTTCTTAGAATCACTCTGTGAATGTCTTTGAAAACACTTCTTAAGAAGGAAAGCATATGTCTTTCATCAGAGTGAAAACTGCATTCTATTCAGTTTTTAGAGCTGTTTTGAATGGTTAGGCGATTCACTTGTAGGGAAGCTTTTGTTTGCCTTCTGTATACTCAATTCTTTAACAGGAAATCTCGTGTCTTGCTTTCCACAGAAATTCCAGTGAAATCACGTTTAAAAGCCAATGTCAGTAAAAAGGCTTCGTAGAATCACTGTGTGAATGTCTTTGAAAACACTTCTTAAGAAGGAAAGCATATGTCTTTCATCTGAGTGAAAACTGCATTCTATTCAGTTTTTAGAGCTGTGTTGAATGGTTAGGCGATTGACTTGTACTGAAGCGTTTGTTTGCATTCTGTATACTCAATTCTTTAACAGCAAATCTCGTGTCTTGCGTTTGACAGAAATTCCAGTGAAATCACGTTTAAAAGCCAAAGTCAGTAAAAAGGCTTCGTAGAATCACTCTGTGAATGTCTTTGAAAGCACTTCTTAAGAAGGAAAGCATACGTCTTTCATCTGAGTGAAAACTGCATTCTATTCAGTTTTTAGAGCTGTGTTGAATGGTTAGGCGATTCACTTGTAGGGAAGCGTTTGTTTGCATTCTGTATACTCAATTCTTTAACAGCAATTCTCGTGTCTTGCATTTGACAGAAATTCCAGTGAAATCACGTTTAAAAGCCAACGTCAGTAAAAAGGCTTCATAGAATAACTATGTGAATGTCTTAGAAACACTTCTTAAGAAGGAAAGCATACGTCTTTCATCTGAGTGAAAACTGCATTCTATTCAGTTTTTAGAACTGTGTTGAATCGTTAGGCGATTCACTTGTAGTTAAGCATTTGTTTGCATTCTGTATACTCAATTCTTTAACAGCAAATCTCGTGTCTTGCGTTTGACAGAAATTCCAGTGAAATCACGTTTAAAGGCCAACGTCAGTAAAAAGGCTTCGTAGAATCACTCTGTGAATGTCTTTGAAAACACTTCTTAAGAAGGAAAGCATACGTCTTTCTTCTGAGTGAAAACTGCATTCTATTCAGTTTTTAGAGCTGTGTTGAATGGTTAGGCGATTCACTTGTAGGGAAGCGTTTGGTTGCATTCTGTATACTCAATTCTTTAACTGCAAATCTCGTGTCTTGCGTTTGACAGAAATTCCAGTGAAATCACGTTTTTAAGCCAACGTCAGTAAAAAGGCTTCGTAGAATATCTCTGTGAATGTCTTTGAAAACACTTCTTAAGAAGGAAAGCATACGTCTTTCATCTGAGTGAAAACTGCATTCTATTCAGTTTTTAGAGCTGTGTTGAATGGTTAGGCGATTCACTTGTAGGGAAGCGTTTGTTTGCATTCTGTATACTCAATTCTTTAACAGCAAATCTCGTGTCTTGCTTTCCACAGAAATTCCAGTGAAATCACGTTTAAAAGCCAATGTCAGTAAAAAGGCTTCGTAGAATCACTCTGGGAATGTCTTTGAAAACACTTCTTAAGAAGGAAAGCATACGTCTTTCATCTGAGTGAAAACTGCATTCTATTCAGATTGTAGAGCTGTGTTGAATGGTTAGGCGATTCACTTGTAGGGAAGCGTTTGGTTGCATTCTGTATACTCAATTCTTTAACAGCAAATCTCATGTCTTGCTTTCCACAGAAATTCCAGTGAAATCACTTTTAAAAGCCAATGTCAGTAAAAAGGCTTCGTAGAATCACTCTGTGAATGTCTTTGAAAACACTTCTTAAGAAGGAAAGCATACGTCTTTCATCTGAGTGAAAACTGCATTCTATTCAGATTTTAGAGCTGTGTTGAATGGTTAGGCGATTCACTTGTAGGGAAGCGTTTGTTTGCATTCTGTATACTCAATTCTTTAACAGCAAATCTCATGTCTTGCGTTTGACAGAAATTCTAGTGAAATCACGTTTAAAAGCCAACATCAGTAAAAAGGCTTCTTAGAATCACTCTGTGAATGTCTTTGAAAACTCTTCTTAAGAAGGAAAGCATATGTCTTTCATCTGAGTGAAAACTGCATTCTATTCAGTTTTTAGAGCTGTGTTGAATGCTTAGGCGATTCACTTGTAGGGAAGCGTTTGTTTGCATTCTGTATACTCAATTCTTTAACAGCAAATCTCGTGTCTTGCATTTGACAGAAATTCCAGTGAAATCACGTTTAAAAGCCAACGTCAGTAAAAAGGCTTCGTAGAATCACTCAGTGAATGTCTTTGAAAACACTTCTTAAGAAGGAAAGCATACCTGTTTCATCTGAGTGAAAACTGCATTCTATTCAGTTTTTAGAGCTGTGTTGAATGGTTAGGCGATTCACTTGTAGGGAAGCGTTTGTTTGCATTCTGTATACTCAATTCTTTAACAGCGAATCTCGTGTCTTGCATTTGACAGAAATTCCAGTGGAATCACGTTTAAAAGCCCAGGTCAGTAAAAAGGCTTCGTAGAATCACTCTGTGAATGTCTTTGAAAACACTTCTTAAGAAGGAAAGCATACGTCTTTCATCTGAGTGAAAACTGCATTCTATTCAGTTTTTAGAACTGTGCTGAATGGTTAGGCAATTCACTTGTAGTTAAGCATTTGTTTGCATTCTGTATACTCAATTCTTTAACAGCAAATCTCGTGTCTTGCGTTTGACAGAAATTCCAGTGAAATCACGTTTAAAAGCCAACGTCAGTAAAAAGGCTTCGTAGAATCACTCTGTGAATGTCTTTGAAAACACTTCTTAAGAAGGAAAGCATACGTCTTTCATCTGAGTGAAAACTGCATTCTATTCGGTTTTTAGAACTGTGTTGAATGGTTAGGCAATTCACTTGTAGGGAAGCGTTTGGTTGCATTCTGTATACTCAATTCTTTAACTGCAAATCTCCGGTCTTGCCTTTGACAGAAATTCCAGTGAAATCACGTTTAAAAGCCAACGTCAGTAAAAAGACTTCGTAGAATCACTCTGTGAATGTCTTTGAAAACACTTCTTAAGAAGGAAAGCATACGTCTTTCATCTGAGTGAAAACTGCATTCTATTCAGTTTTTAGAGCTGTGTTGAATGGTTAGGCGATTCACTTGTAGGGAAGCGTTTGTTTGCATTCTGTATACTCAATTCTTTAACAGCAAATCTCATGTCTTGCTTTCCACAGAAATTCCAGTGAAATCACGTTTAAAAGCCAACGTCAGTAAAAAGGCTTCGTAGAATCACTCTGTGATTGTCTTTGAAAACACTTCTTAAGAAGGAAAGCATACGTCTTTCATCTGAGTGAAAACTGCATTCTATTCAGTTTTTAGAGCTGTGTTGAATGGTTAGGCGATTCACTTGTAGGGAAGCGTTTGGTTGCATTCTGTATACTCAATTCTTTAACTGCAAATCTCGTGTCTTGCGTTTGACAGAAATTCCAGTGAAATCAGGTTTAAAAGCCAACGTCAGTAAAAAGGCTTCGTAGAATCACTCTGTGAATGTCTTTGAAAACACTTCTTAAGAAGGAAAGCATACGTCTTTCATCTGAGTGAAAACTGCATTCTATTCGGTTTTTAGAACTGTGTTGAATGGTTAGGCAATTCACTTGTAGGGAAGCGTTTGGTTGCATTCTGTATACTCAATTCTTTAACTGCAAATCTCCGGTCTTGCCTTTGACAGAAATTCCAGTGAAATCACGTTTAAAAGCCAACGTCAGTAAAAAGGCTTCGTAGAATCACTCTGTGAATGTCTTTGAAAACACTTCTTAAGAAGGAAAGCATACGTCTTTCATCTGAGTGAAAACTGCATTCTATTCAGTTTTTAGAGCTGTGTTGAATGGTTAGGCGATTCACTTGTAGGGAAGCGTTTGTTTGCATTCTGTATACTCAATTCTTTAACAGCAAATCTCATGTCTTGCTTTCCACAGAAATTCCAGTGAAATCACGTTTAAAAGCCAACGTCAGTAAAAAGGCTTCGTAGAATCACTCTGTGATTGTCTTTGAAAACACTTCTTAAGAAGGAAAGCATACGTCTTTCATCTGAGTGAAAACTGCATTCTATTCAGTTTTTAGAGCTGTGTTGAATGGTTAGGCGATTCACTTGTAGGGAAGCGTTTGGTTGCATTCTGTATACTCAATTCTTTAACTGCAAATCTCGTGTCTTGCGTTTGACAGAAATTCCAGTGAAATCACGTTTTTAAGCCAACGTCAGTAAAAAGGCTTCGTAGAATATCTCTGTGAATGTCTTTGAAAACACTTCTTAAGAAGGAAAGCATACGTCTTTCATCTGAGTGAAAACTGCATTCTATTCAGTTTTTAGAGCTGTGTTGAATGGTTAGGCGATTCACTTGTAGGGAAGCGTTTGTTTGCATTCTGTGTACTCAATTCTTTAACAGCAAATCTCGTGTCTTGCTTTCCACAGAAATTCCAGTGAAATCACGTTTAAAAGCCAATGTCAGTAAAAAGGCTTCGTAGAATCACTCTGTGAATGTCTTTGAAAACACTTCTTAAGAAGGAAAGCATACGTCTTTCATCTGAGTGAAAACTGCATTCTATTCAGATTTTAGAGCTGTGTTGAATGGTTAGGCGATTCACTTGTAGGGAAGCGTTTGTTTGCATTCTGTATACTCAATTCTTTAACAGCAAATCTCATGTCTTGCGTTTGACAGAAATTCTAGTGAAATCACGTTTAAAAGCCAACATCAGTAAAAAGGCTTCTTAGAATCACTCTGTGAATGTCTTTGAAAACTCTTCTTAAGAAGGAAAGCATATGTCTTTCATCTGAGTGAAAACTGCATTCTATTCAGTTTTTAGAGCTGTGTTGAATGCTTAGGCGATTCACTTGTAGGGAAGCGTTTGTTTGCATTCTGTATACTCAATTCTTTAACAGCAAATCTCGTGTCTTGCATTTGACAGAAATTCCAGTGAAATCACGTTTAAAAGCCAACGTCAGTAAAAAGGCTTCGTAGAATCACTCAGTGAATGTCTTTGAAAACACTTCTTAAGAAGGAAAGCATACCTGTTTCATCTGAGTGAAAACTGCATTCTATTCAGTTTTTAGAGCTGTGTTGAATGGTTAGGCGATTCACTTGTAGGGAAGCGTTTGTTTGCATTCTGTATACTCAATTCTTTAACAGCGAATCTCGTGTCTTGCATTTGACAGAAATTCCAGTGGAATCACGTTTAAAGGCCAACGTCAGTAAAAAGGCTTCGTAGAATCACTCTGTGAATGTCTTTGAAAACACTTCTTAAGAAGGAAAGCATACGTCTTTCATCTGAGTGAAAACTGCATTCTATTCAGTTTTTAGAGCTGTGTTGAATTGTTAGGCGATTCACTTGTAGGGAAGCGTTTGGTTGCATTCTGTATACTCAATTCTTTAACTGCAAATCTCGTGTCTTGCGTTTGACAGAAATTCCAGTGAAATCACGTTTTTAAGCCAACGTCAGTAAAAAGGCTTCGTAGAATATCTCTGTGAATGTCTTTGAAAACACTTCTTAAGAAGGAAAGCATACGTCTTTCATCTGAGTGAAAACTGCATTCTATTCAGTTTTTAGAGCTGTGTTGAATGGTTAGGCGATTCACTTGTAGGGAAGCGTTTGTTTGCATTCTGTATACTCAATTCTTTAACAGCAAATCTCGTGTCTTGCTTTCCACAGAAATTCCAGTGAAATCACGTTTAAAAGCCAATGTCAGTAAAAAGGCTTCGTAGAATCACTCTGGGAATGTCTTTGAAAACACTTCTTAAGAAGGAAAGCATACGTCTTTCATCTGAGTGAAAACTGCATTCTATTCAGATTTTAGAGCTGTGTTGAATGGTTAGGCGATTCACTTGTAGGGAAGCGTTTGGTTGCATTCTGTATACTCAATTCTTTAACAGCAAATCTCATGTCTTGCTTTCCACAGAAATTCCAGTGAAATCACTTTTAAAAGCCAATGTCAGTAAAAAGGCTTCGTAGAATCACTCTGTGAATGTCTTTGAAAACACTTCTTAAGAAGGAAAGCATACGTCTTTCATCTGAGTGAAAACTGCATTCTATTCAGATTTTAGAGCTGTGTTGAATGGTTAGGCGATTCACTTGTAGGGAAGCGTTTGTTTGCATTCTGTATACTCAATTCTTTAACAGCAAATCTCATGTCTTGCGTTTGACAGAAATTCTAGTGAAATCACGTTTAAAAGCCAACATCAGTAAAAAGGCTTCTTAGAATCACTCTGTGAATGTCTTTGAAAACTCTTCTTAAGAAGGAAAGCATATGTCTTTCATCTGAGTGAAAACTGCATTCTATTCAGTTTTTAGAGCTGTGTTGAATGCTTAGGCGATTCACTTGTAGGGAAGCGTTTGTTTGCATTCTGTATACTCAATTCTTTAACAGCAAATCTCGTGTCTTGCATTTGACAGAAATTCCAGTGAAATCACGTTTAAAAGCCAACGTCAGTAAAAAGGCTTCGTAGAATCACTCAGTGAATGTCTTTGAAAACACTTCTTAAGAAGGAAAGCATACCTGTTTCATCTGAGTGAAAACTGCATTCTATTCAGTTTTTAGAGCTGTGTTGAATGGTTAGGCGATTCACTTGTAGGGAAGCGTTTGTTTGCATTCTGTATACTCAATTCTTTAACAGCGAATCTCGTGTCTTGCATTTGACAGAAATTCCAGTGGAATCACGTTTAAAGGCCAACGTCAGTAAAAAGGCTTCGTAGAATCACTCTGTGAATGTCTTTGAAAACACTTCTTAAGAAGGAAAGCATACGTCTTTCATCTGAGTGAAAACTGCATTCTATTCAGTTTTTAGAGCTGTGTTGAATGGTTAGGCGATTCACTTGTAGGGAAGCGTTTGGTTGCATTCTGTATACTCAATTCTTTAACTGCAAATCTCGTGTCTTGCGTTTGACAGAAATTCCAGTGAAATCACGTTTTTAAGCCAACGTCAGTAAAAAGGCTTCGTAGAATATCTCTGTGAATGTCTTTGAAAACACTTCTTAAGAAGGAAAGCATACGTCTTTCATCTGAGTGAAAACTGCATTCTATTCAGTTTTTAGAGCTGTGTTGAATGGTTAGGCGATTCACTTGTAGGGAAGCGTTTGTTTGCATTCTGTATACTCAATTCTTTAACAGCAAATCTCGTGTCTTGCTTTCCACAGAAATTCCAGTGAAATCACGTTTAAAAGCCAATGTCAGTAAAAAGGCTTCGTAGAATCACTCTGGGAATGTCTTTGAAAACACTTCTTAAGAAGGAAAGCATACGTCTTTCATCTGAGTGAAAACTGCATTCTATTCAGATTTTAGAGCTGTGTTGAATGGTTAGGCGATTCACTTGTAGGGAAGCGTTTGGTTGCATTCTGTATACTCAATTCTTTAACAGCAAATCTCATGTCTTGCTTTCCACAGAAATTCCAGTGAAATCACTTTTAAAAGCCAATGTCAGTAAAAAGGCTTCGTAGAATCACTCTGTGAATGTCTTTGAAAACACTTCTTAAGAAGGAAAGCATACGTCTTTCATCTGAGTGAAAACTGCATTCTATTCAGATTTTAGAGCTGTGTTGAATGGTTAGGCGATTCACTTGTAGGGAAGCGTTTGTTTGCATTCTGTATACTCAATTCTTTAACAGCAAATCTCATGTCTTGCGTTTGACAGAAATTCTAGTGAAATCACGTTTAAAAGCCAACATCAGTAAAAAGGCTTCTTAGAATCACTCTGTGAATGTCTTTGAAAACTCTTCTTAAGAAGGAAAGCATATGTCTTTCATCTGAGTGAAAACTGCATTCTATTCAGTTTTTAGAGCTGTGTTGAATGCTTAGGCGATTCACTTGTAGGGAAGCGTTTGTTTGCATTCTGTATACTCAATTCTTTAACAGCAAATCTCGTGTCTTGCATTTGACAGAAATTCCAGTGAAATCACGTTTAAAAGCCAACGTCAGTAAAAAGGCTTCGTAGAATCACTCAGTGAATGTCTTTGAAAACACTTCTTAAGAAGGAAAGCATACCTGTTTCATCTGAGTGAAAACTGCATTCTATTCAGTTTTTAGAGCTGTGTTGAATGGTTAGGCGATTCACTTGTAGGGAAGCGTTTGTTTGCATTCTGTATACTCAATTCTTTAACAGCGAATCTCGTGTCTTGCATTTGACAGAAATTCCAGTGGAATCACGTTTAAAAGCCCAGGTCAGTAAAAAGGCTTCGTAGAATCACTCTGTGAATGTCTTTGAAAACACTTCTTAAGAAGGAAAGCATACGTCTTTCATCTGAGTGAAAACTGCATTCTATTCAGTTTTTAGAACTGTGCTGAATGGTTAGGCAATTCACTTGTAGTTAAGCATTTGTTTGCATTCTGTATACTCAATTCTTTAACAGCAAATCTCGTGTCTTGCGTTTGACAGAAATTCCAGTGAAATCACGTTTAAAAGCCAACGTCAGTAAAAAGGCTTCGTAGAATCACTCTGTGAATGTCTTTGAAAACACTTCTTAAGAAGGAAAGCATACGTCTTTCATCTGAGTGAAAACTGCATTCTATTCGGTTTTTAGAACTGTGTTGAATGGTTAGGCAATTCACTTGTAGGGAAGCGTTTGGTTGCATTCTGTATACTCAATTCTTTAACTGCAAATCTCCGGTCTTGCCTTTGACAGAAATTCCAGTGAAATCACGTTTAAAAGCCAACGTCAGTAAAAAGGCTTCGTAGAATCACTCTGTGAATGTCTTTGAAAACACTTCTTAAGAAGGAAAGCATACGTCTTTCATCTGAGTGAAAACTGCATTCTATTCAGTTTTTAGAGCTGTGTTGAATGGTTAGGCGATTCACTTGTAGGGAAGCGTTTGTTTGCATTCTGTATACTCAATTCTTTAACAGCAAATCTCATGTCTTGCTTTCCACAGAAATTCCAGTGAAATCACGTTTAAAAGCCAACGTCAGTAAAAAGGCTTCGTAGAATCACTCTGTGATTGTCTTTGAAAACACTTCTTAAGAAGGAAAGCATACGTCTTTCATCTGAGTGAAAACTGCATTCTATTCAGTTTTTAGAGCTGTGTTGAATGGTTAGGCGATTCACTTGTAGGGAAGCGTTTGGTTGCATTCTGTATACTCAATTCTTTAACTGCAAATCTCGTGTCTTGCGTTTGACAGAAATTCCAGTGAAATCACGTTTTTAAGCCAACGTCAGTAAAAAGGCTTCGTAGAATATCTCTGTGAATGTCTTTGAAAACACTTCTTAAGAAGGAAAGCATACGTCTTTCATCTGAGTGAAAACTGCATTCTATTCAGTTTTTAGAGCTGTGTTGAATGGTTAGGCGATTCACTTGTAGGGAAGCGTTTGTTTGCATTCTGTGTACTCAATTCTTTAACAGCAAATCTCGTGTCTTGCTTTCCACAGAAATTCCAGTGAAATCACGTTTAAAAGCCAATGTCAGTAAAAAGGCTTCGTAGAATCACTCTGTGAATGTCTTTGAAAACACTTCTTAAGAAGGAAAGCATACGTCTTTCATCTGAGTGAAAACTGCATTCTATTCAGATTTTAGAGCTGTGTTGAATGGTTAGGCGATTCACTTGTAGGGAAGCGTTTGTTTGCATTCTGTATACTCAATTCTTTAACAGCAAATCTCATGTCTTGCGTTTGACAGAAATTCTAGTGAAATCACGTTTAAAAGCCAACATCAGTAAAAAGGCTTCTTAGAATCACTCTGTGAATGTCTTTGAAAACTCTTCTTAAGAAGGAAAGCATATGTCTTTCATCTGAGTGAAAACTGCATTCTATTCAGTTTTTAGAGCTGTGTTGAATGGTTATGCGATTCACTTGTAGGGAAGCGTTTGTTTGCATTCTGTATACTCAATTCTTTAACAGCAAATCTCGTGTCTTGCATTTGACAGAAATTCCAGTGAAATCACGTTTAAAAGCCAACGTCAGTAAAAAGGCTTCGTAGAATCACTCAGTGAATGTCTTTGAAAACACTTCTTAAGAAGGAAAGCATACCTGTTTCATCTGAGTGAAAACTGCATTCTATTCAGTTTTTAGAGCTGTGTTGAATGGTTAGGCGATTCACTTGTAGGGAAGCGTTTGTTTGCATTCTGTATACTCAATTCTTTAACAGCGAATCTCGTGTCTTGCATTTGACAGAAATTCCAGTGGAATCACGTTTAAAAGCCCAGGTCAGTAAAAAGGCTTCGTAGAATCACTCTGTGAATGTCTTTGAAAACACTTCTTAAGAAGGAAAGCATACGTCTTTCATCTGAGTGAAAACTGCATTCTATTCGGTTTTTAGAACTGTGCTGAATGGTTAGGCAATTCACTTGTAGTTAAGCATTTGTTTGCATTCTGTATACTCAATTCTTTAACAGCAAATCTCGTGTCTTGTGTTTGACAGAAATTCCAGTGAAATCACGTTTAAAAGCCAACGTCAGTAAAAAGGCTTCGTAGAATCACTCTGTGAATGTCTTTGAAAACACTTCTTAAGAAGGAAAGCATACGTCTTTCATCTGAGTGAAAACTGCATTCTATTCGGTTTTTAGAACTGTGTTGAATGGTTAGGCAATTCACTTGTAGGGAAGCGTTTGGTTGCATTCTGTATACTCAATTCTTTAACTGCAAATCTCCGGTCTTGCCTTTGACAGAAATTCCAGTGAAATCACGTTTAAAAGCCAACGTCAGTAAAAAGGCTTCGTAGAATCACTCTGTGAATGTCTTTGAAAACACTTCTTAAGAAGGAAAGCATAAGTCTTTCATCTGAGTGAAAACTGCATTCTATTCAGTTTTTAGAGCTGTGTTGAATGGTTAGGCGATTCACTTGTAGGGAAGCATTTGTTTGCATTCTGTATACTCAATTCTTTAACAGCAAATATCGTGTCTTGCATTTGACAGAAATTCCAGTGAAATCACGTTTAAAAGCCAAGGTCAATAAAAAGGCTTTGTAGAATCACTCTGTGAATGTCTTTGAAAACATTTCTTAAGAAGGAAAGCATACGTCTTTCATCTGAATGAAAACTGCATTCTATTCAGTTTTTAGAGCTGTGTTGAATGGTTAGGCGATTCACTTGTAGGGAAGCGTTTGTTTGCATTCTCTATACTCAATTCCTTAACAGCAAATCTCGTGTCTTGCTTTCCACAGAAATTCCAGTGAAATCACGTTTAAAACCAACATCAGTAAAAAGGCTTCGTAGAATCACTCTGTGAATGTCTTTGAAAAAGTTCTTAAGAAGGAAAGCATACGTCTTTCATCTGAGTGAAAACTGCATTCTATTCAGTTTTTAGAGCTGTGTTGAATGGTTAGGCGATTCACTTGTAGGGAAGCGTTTGTTTGCATTCTGTATACTCAATTCTTTAACAGCAAATCTCGTGTCTTGCATTTGACAGAAATTCCAGTGAAATCACGTTTAAAAGCCAACGTCAGTAAAAAGGCTTCGTAGAATCACTCTGTGAATGTCTTTGAAAACACTTCTTAAGAAGGAAAGCATACGTATTTCATCTGAGTGAAAACTGCATTCTATTCAGTTTTTAGAGCTGTGTTGAATGGTTAGGCGATTCACTTGTAGGGAAGCCTTTGTTTGCATTCTGTATACTCAATTTTTTAACAGCAAATCTCGTGTCTTGCATTTGACAGAAATTCCAGTGAAATTACGTTTAAAAGCCAACGTCAGTAAAAAGGCTTCGTAGAATCACTCTGTGAATGTCTTTGAAAACACTTCTTAAGAAGGAAAGCATACGTCTTTCATCTGAGTGAAAACTGCATTCTATTCAGTTTTTAGAGCTGTGTTGAATGGTTAGGCGATTCACTTGTAGGGAAGCGTTTGTTTGCATTCTGTATACTCAATTCTTTAACAGCAAATCTCATGTCTTGCTTTCCACAGAAATTCCAGTGAAATCACGTTTAAAAGCCAACGTCAGTAAAAAGGCTTCGTAGAATCACTCTGTGATTGTCTTTGAAAACACTTCTTAAGAAGGAAAGCATACGTCTTTCATCTGAGTGAAAACTGCATTCTCTTCAGTTTTTAGAGCATTGTTGAATGGTTAGGCGATTCACTTGTAGGGAAGCGTTTGTTTGCATTCTGTATACTCAATTCTTTAACAGCAAATCTCGTGTCTTGCGTTTGACAGAAATTCCAGTGAAATCACCTTTAAAAGCCAACGTCAGTAAAAAGGCTTCGTAGAATCACTCTGTGAATGTCTTTGAAAACACTTCTTAAGAAGGAAAGCATACGTCTTTCATCTGAGTGAAAACTGCATTCTATTCGGTTTTTAGAACTGTGTTGAATGGTTAGGCGATTCACTTGTAGGGAAGCGTTTGGTTGCATTCTGTATACTCAATTCTTTAACTGCAAATCTCATGTCTTGCATTTGACAGAAATTCCAGTGAAATCACGTTTAAAAGCCAACGTCAGTAAAAAGGCTTCGTAGAATCACTCTGTGAATGTCTTTGAAAACACTTCTTAAGAAGGAAAGCATACGTCTTTCATCTGAGTGAAAACTGCATTCTATTCGGTTTTTAGAACTGTGTTGAATGGTTAGGCGATTCACTTGTAGGGAAGCGTTTGTTTGCATTCTGTATACTCAATTCTTTAACAGCAAATCTCATGTCTTGCTTTCCACAGAAATTCCAGTGAAATCACGTTTAAAAGCCAACGTCAGTAAAAAGGCTTCGTAGAATCACTCTGTGATTGTCTTTGAAAACACTTCTTAAGAAGGAAAGCATACGTCTTTCATCTGAGTGAAAACTGCATTCTCTTCAGTTTTTAGAGCATTGTTGAATGGTTAGGCGATTCACTTGTAGGGAAGCGTTTGTTTGCATTCTGTATACTCAATTCTTTAACAGCAAATCTCGTGTCTTGCGTTTGACAGAAATTCCAGTGAAATCACCTTTAAAAGCCAATGTCAGTAAAAAGGCTTCGTAGAATCACTCTGTGAATGTCTTTGAAAACACTTCTTAAGAAGGAAAGCATACGTCTTTCATCTGAGTGAAAACTGCATTCTATTCGGTTTTTAGAACTGTGTTGAATGGTTAGGCGATTCACTTGTAGGGAAGCGTTTGGTTGCATTCTGTATACTCAATTCTTTAACTGCAAATCTCATGTCTTGCATTTGACAGAAATTCCAGTGAAATCACGTTTAAAAGCCAACGTCAGTAAAAAGGCTTCGTAGAATCACTCTGTGAATGTCTTTGAAAACACTTCTTAAGAAGGAAAGCATACGTCTTTCATCTGAGTGAAAACTGCATTCTATTCGGTTTTTAGAACTGTGTTGAATGGTTAGGCGATTCACTTGTAGGGAAGCGTTTGGTTGCATTCTGTATACTCAATTCTTTAACTGCAAATCTCATGTCTTGCATTTGACAGAAATTCCAGTGAAATCACGTTTAAAAGCCAACGTCAGTAAAAAGGCTTCGTAGAATCACTCTGTGAATGTCTTTGAAAACACTTCTTAAGAAGGAAAGCATACGTATTTCATCTGAGTGAAAACTGCATTCTATTCAGTTTGTATAGCTGTGTTGAATGGTTATGCGATTCACTTGTAGGGAAGCATTTGGTTGCATTCTGTATACTCAATTCTTTAACTGCAAATCTCGTGTCTTGCGTTTGACAGAAATTCCAGTGAAATCACGTTTAAAAGCCAAAGTCAGTAAAAAGGCTTCGTAGAATCACTCTGTGAATGTCTTTGAAAACACTTCTTAAGAAGGAAAGCATACATCTTTCATCTGAGTGAAAAAAGCATTCTATTCAGTTTTCAGAGCTGTGTTGAATGGTTAGGCGTTTCACTTGTAGGGAAGCGTTTGTTTGCATTCTGTATACTCAATTCTTTAACAGCAATTCTCGTGTCTTGCATTTGACAGAAATTCCAGTGAAATCACGTTTAAAAGCCAACGTCAGTAAAAAGGCTTCGGAGAATCACTCTGTGAATGTCTTTGAAAACACTTCTTAAGAAGGAAAGCATAAGTCTTTCATCTGAGTGAAAACTGCATTCTATACAGTTTTTAGAACTGTGTTGAATGGTTAGGCGATTCACTTGTAGTTAAGTATTTGTTTGCATTCTGTATACTCAATTCTTTAACAGCAAATCTCGTGTCTTGCGTTTGACAGAAATTCCAGTTAAATCACGTTTAAAAGCCAAAGTCAGTAAAAAGGCTTCGTAGAATCACTCTGTGAATGTCTTTGAAAGCACTTCTTAAGAAGGAAAGCATACGTCTTTCATCTCAGTGAAAACTGCATTCTATTCAGTTTTTAGAGCTGTGTTGAATGGTTAGGCGATTCACTTGTAGGGAAGCGTTTGTTTGCATTCTGTATACTCAATTCTTTAACAGCAAATTTCGTGTCTTGCTTTCCACAGAAATTCCAGTGAAATCACGTTTAAAAGCCAACGTCAGTAAAAAGGCTTCGTAGAATCACTCTGTGAATGTCTTTGAAAACACTTCTTATGAAGGAAAGCATACGTATTTCATCTGAGTGAAAACTGCATTCTATTCAGTTTTTAGAGCTGTGTTGAATGGTTAGGCGATTCACTTGTAGGGAAGCGTTTGTTTGCATTCTGTATACTCAATTCTTTAACAGCAAATCTCGTGAGTTGTATTTGACAGAAATTCCAGTGAAATCACGTTTAAAAGCCAACGTCAGTAAAAAGGCTTCATAGAATCACTCTGTGAATGTCTTTGAAAACACTTCTTAAGAAGGAAAGCAGACGTCTTTCATCTGAGTGAAAACTGCATTCTATTCGGTTTTTAGAACTGTGTTGAATGGTTAGGCGATTCAGTTGTGGGGAAGCGTTTGGTTGCATTCTGTATACTCAATTCTTTAACTGCAAATCTCGTGTCTTGCGTTTGACAGAAATTCCAGTGAAATCACCTTTAAAAGCCAAAGTCAGTAAAAAGGCTTCGTAGAATCACTCTGTGAATGTCTTTGAAAACACTTCTTAAGAAGGAAAGCATATGTCTTTCATCTGAGTGAAAACTGCATTCTATTCAGTTATTAGAGTTGTGTTGAATGGTTAGGCGATTCACTTGTAGGGAAGCATTTGTTTGCATTCTGTATACTCAATTTTTTAACAGCAAATCTCGTGTCTTGCATTTGACAGAAATTCCAGTGAAATTACGTTTAAAAGCCAACGTCAGTAAAAAGGCTTCGTAGAATCACTCTGTGAATGTCTTTGAAAACACTTCTTAAGAAGGAAAGCATACGTCTTTCATCTGAGTGAAAACTGCATTCTATTCACTTTTTAGAACTGTGTTGAATGGTTAGGCGATTCACTTGTAGTTAAGCATTTGTTTGCATTCTGTATACTCAATTCTTTAACAGCAAATATCGTGTCTTGCATTTGACAGATATTCCAGTGAAATCACGTTTAAAAGCCAAAGTCAGTAAAAAGGCTTCGTAGAATCACTCTGTGAATGTCTTTGAAAGCACTTCTTAAGAAGGAAAGCATACGTCTTTCATCTGAGTGAAAACTGCATTCTATTCAGTTTTTAGAACTGTGTTGAATGGTTAGGCGATTCACTTGTAGTTAAGCATTTGTTTGCATTCTGTATACTCAATTCTTTAACAGCAAATATCGTGTCTTGCATTTGACAGATATTCCAGTGAAATCACGTTTAAAAGCCAAAGTCAGTAAAAAGGCTTCGTAGAATCACTCTGTGAATGTCTTAGAAAGCACTTCTTAAGAAGGAAAGCATACGTCTTTCATCTGAGTGAAAACTGCATTCTATACGGTTTTTAGAACTGTGTTGAATGGTTAGGCGATTCACTTGAAGGGAATTGTTTGGTTGCATTCTGTATACTCAATTCTTTAACGGCAAATCTCGTGTTTTGCATTTGACATAAATTCCAGTGAAATCACCTTTAAAAGCCAACGTCAGTAAAAAGGCTTCGTAGAATCACTCTGTGAATGTCTTTGAAAACACTTCTTAAGAAGGAAAGCATACGTCTTTCATCTGAGTGAAAACTGCATTCTATTCGGTTTTTAGAACTGTGTTGAATGGTTAGGCGATTCACTTGTAGGGAAGCGTTTGGTTGCATTCTGTATACTCAATTCTTTAACTGCAAATCTCATGTCTTGCATTTGACAGAAATTCCAGTGAAATCACGTTTAAAAGCCAACGTCAGTAAAAAGGCTTCGTAGAATCACTCTGTGAATGTCTTTGAAAACACTTCTTAAGAAGGAAAGCATACGTATTTCATCTGAGTGGAAACTGCATTCTATTCAGTTTGTATAGCTGTGTTGAATGGTTATGCGATTCACTTGTAGGGAAGCATTTGGTTGCATTCTGTATACTCAATTCTTTAACTGCAAATCTCGTGTCTTGCGTTTGACAGAAATTCCAGTGAAATCACGTTTAAAAGCCAAAGTCAGTAAAAAGGCTTCGTAGAATCACTCTGTGAATGTCTTTGAAAACACTTCTTAAGAAGGAAAGCATACATCTTTCATCTGAGTGAAAAAAGCATTCTATTCAGTTTTCAGAGCTGTGTTGAATGGTTAGGCGTTTCACTTGTAGGGAAGCGTTTGTTTGCATTCTGTATACTCAATTCTTTAACAGCAATTCTCGTGTCTTGCATTTGACAGAAATTCCAGTGAAATCACGTTTAAAAGCCAACGTCAGTAAAAAGGCTTCGTAGAATCACTCTGTGAATGTCTTTGAAAACACTTCTTAAGAAGGAAAGCATAAGTCTTTCATCTGAGTGAAAACTGCATTCTATACAGTTTTTAGAACTGTGTTGAATGGTTAGGCGATTCACTTGTAGTTAAGTATTTGTTTGCATTCTGTATACTCAATTCTTTAACAGCAAATCTCGTGTCTTGCGTTTGACAGAAATTCCAGTTAAATCACGTTTAAAAGCCAAAGTCAGTAAAAAGGCTTCGTAGAATCACTCTGTGAATGTCTTTGAAAGCACTTCTTAAGAAGGAAAGCATACGTCTTTCATCTCAGTGAAAACTGCATTCTATTCAGTTTTTAGAGCTGTGTTGAATGGTTAGGCGATTCACTTGTAGGGAAGCGTTTGTTTGCATTCTGTATACTCAATTCTTTAACAGCAAATTTCGTGTCTTGCTTTCCACAGAAATTCCAGTGAAATCACGTTTAAAAGCCAACGTCAGTAAAAAGGCTTCGTAGAATCACTCTGTGAATGTCTTTGAAAACACTTCTTATGAAGGAAAGCATACGTATTTCATCTGAGTGAAAACTGCATTCTATTCAGTTTTTAGAGCTGTGTTGAATGGTTAGGCGATTCACTTGGAGGGAAGCGTTTGTTTGCATTCTGTATACTCAATTCTTTAACAGCAAATCTCGTGAGTTGTATTTGACAGAAATTCCAGTGAAATCACGTTTAAAAGCCAACGTCAGTAAAAAGGCTTCATAGAATCACTCTGTGAATGTCTTTGAAAACACTTCTTAAGAAGGAAAGCAGACGTCTTTCATCTGAGTGAAAACTGCATTCTATTCGGTTTTTAGAACTGTGTTGAATGGTTAGGCGATTCAGTTGTGGGGAAGCGTTTGGTTGCATTCTGTATACTCAATTCTTTAACTGCAAATCTCGTGTCTTGCGTTTGACAGAAATTCCAGTGAAATCACCTTTAAAAGCCAAAGTCAGTAAAAAGGCTTCGTAGAATCACTCTGTGAATGTCTTTGAAAACACTTCTTAAGAAGGAAAGCATATGTCTTTCATCTGAGTGAAAACTGCATTCTATTCAGTTATTAGAGTTGTGTTGAATGGTTAGGCGATTCACTTGTAGGGAAGCATTTGTTTGCATTTTGTATACTCAATTTTTTAACAGCAAATCTCGTGTCTTGCATTTGACAGAAATTCCAGTGAAATTACGTTTAAAAGCCAACGTCAGTAAAAAGGCTTCGTAGAATCACTCTGTGAATGTCTTTGAAAACACTTCTTAAGAAGGAAAGCATACGTCTTTCATCTGAGTGAAAACTGCATTCTATTCACTTTTTAGAACTGTGTTGAATGGTTAGGCGATTCACTTGTAGTTAAGCATTTGTTTGCATTCTGTATACTCAATTCTTTAACAGCAAATATCGTGTCTTGCATTTGACAGATATTCCAGTGAAATCACGTTTAAAAGCCAAAGTCAGTAAAAAGGCTTCGTAGAATCACTCTGTGAATGTCTTTGAAAGCACTTCTTAAGAAGGAAAGCATACGTCTTTCATCTGAGTGAAAACTGCATTCTATTCAGTTTTTAGAACTGTGTTGAATGGTTAGGCGATTCACTTGTAGTTAAGCATTTGTTTGCATTCTGTATACTCAATTCTTTAACAGCAAATATCGTGTCTTGCATTTGACAGATATTCCAGTGAAATCACGTTTAAAATCAAAGTCAGTAAAAAGGCTTCGTAGAATCACTCTGTGAATGTCTTTGAAAACACTTCTTAAGAAGGAAAGCATATGTCTTTCATCTGAGTGAAAACTGCATTCTATTCAGTTATTAGAGCTGTGTTGAATGGTTAGGCGATTCACTTGTAGGGAAGCGTTTGTTTGCATTCTGTATACTCAATTTTTTAACAGCAAATCTCGTGTCTTGCATTTGACAGAAATTCCAGTGAAATTACGTTTAAAAGCCAACGTCAGTAAAAAGGCTTCGTAGAATCACTCTGTGAATGTCTTTGAAAACACTTCTTAAGAAGGAAAGCATACGTCTTTCATCTGAGTGAAAACTGCATTCTATTCAGTTTTTAGAACTGTGTTGAATGGTTAGGCGATTCACTTGTAGTTAAGCATTTGTTTGCATTCTGTATACTCAATTCTTTAACAGCAAATATCGTGTCTTGCATTTGACAGATATTCCAGTGAAATCACGTTTAAAAGCCAAAGTCAGTAAAAAGGCTTCGTAGAATCACTCTGTGAATGTCTTTGAAAGCACTTCTTAAGAAGGAAAGCATACGTCTTTCATCTGAGTGAAAACTGCATTCTATACGGTTTTTAGAACTGTGTTGAATGGTTAGGCGATTCACTTGTAGGGAATTGTTTGGTTGCATTCTGTATACTCAATTCTTTAACGGCAAATCTCGTGTTTTGCATTTGACAGAAATTCCAGTGAAATCACCTTTAAAAGCCAAAGTCAGTAAAAAGGCTTCGTAGAATCACTCAGTGAATGTCTTTGAAAACACTTCTTAAGAAGGAAAGCATACGTCTTTCATCTGAGTGAAAACTGCATTCTGTTCGGTTTTTAGAACTGTGTTGAATGGTTAGGCGATTCACTTGTAGGGAAGCGTTTGGTTGCATTCTGTATACTCAATTCTTTAACTGCAAATCTCGTGTCTTGCATTTGACAGAAATTCCAGTGAAATCACGTTTAAAAGCCAAAGTCAGTAAAAAGGCTTCGTAGAATCACTCTGTGAATGTCTTTGAAAACACTTCTTAAGAAGGAAAGCATACGTCTTTCATCTGAGTGAAAACTGCATTCTATTCAGTTTTTAGAGCTGTGTTGAATGGTTAGGCGATTCACTTGTACTGAAGCGTTTGTTTGCATTCTGTATACTCAATTCTTTAACAGCAAATCTCGAGTCTTGCTTTCCACAGAAATTCCAGTGAAATCACGTTTAAAAGCCAACGTCAGTAAAATGGCTTCGTAGAATCACTCTGTGAATGTCTTTGAAAACACTTCTTAAGAAGGAAAGCATACGTCTTTCATCTGAGTGAAAACTGCATTCTATTCAGTTTTTAGAGCTGTGTTGAATGGTTAGGCGATTCACTTGTAGGGAAGCGTTTGGTTGCATTCTGTATACTCAATTCTTTAACTGCAAATCTCGTGTCTTGCGTTTGACAGAAATTCCAGTGAAATCACGTTTAAAAGCCAAAGTCAGTAAAAAGGCTTCGTAGAATCACTCTGTGAATGTCTTTGAAAGCACTTCTTAAGAAGGAAAGCATACGTCTTTCATCTGAGTGAAAACTGCATTCTATACGGTTTTTAGAACTGTGTTGAATGGTTAGGCGATTCACTTGTAGGGAATTGTTTGGTTGCATTCTGTATACTCAATTCTTTAACAGCAAATATCGTGTCTTGCATTTGACAGATATTCCAGTGAAATCACGTTTAAAATCAAAGTCAGTAAAAAGGCTTCGTAGAATCACTCTGTGAATGTCTTTGAAAACACTTCTTAAGAAGGAAAGCATATGTCTTTCATCTGAGTGAAAACTGCATTCTATTCAGTTATTAGAGCTGTGTTGAATGGTTAGGCGATTCACTTGTAGGGAAGCGTTTGTTTGCATTCTGTATACTCAATTTTTTAACAGCAAATCTCGTGTCTTGCATTTGACAGAAATTCCAGTGAAATTACGTTTAAAAGCCAACGTCAGTAAAAAGGCTTCGTAGAATCACTCTGTGAATGTCTTTGAAAACACTTCTTAAGAAGGAAAGCATACGTCTTTCATCTGAGTGAAAACTGCATTCTATTCAGTTTTTAGAACTGTGTTGAATGGTTAGGCGATTCACTTGTAGTTAAGCATTTGTTTGCATTCTGTATACTCAATTCTTTAACAGCAAATATCGTGTCTTGCATTTGACAGATATTCCAGTGAAATCACGTTTAAAAGCCAAAGTCAGTAAAAAGGCTTCGTAGAATCACTCTGTGAATGTCTTTGAAAGCACTTCTTAAGAAGGAAAGCATACGTCTTTCATCTGAGTGAAAACTGCATTCTATACGGTTTTTAGAACTGTGTTGAATGGTTAGGCGATTCACTTGTAGGGAATTGTTTGGTTGCATTCTGTATACTCAATTCTTTAACGGCAAATCTCGTGTTTTGCATTTGACAGAAATTCCAGTGAAATCACCTTTAAAAGCCAAAGTCAGTAAAAAGGCTTCGTAGAATCACTCAGTGAATGTCTTTGAAAACACTTCTTAAGAAGGAAAGCATACGTCTTTCATCTGAGTGAAAACTGCATTCTGTTCGGTTTTTAGAACTGTGTTGAATGGTTAGGCGATTCACTTGTAGGGAAGCGTTTGGTTGCATTCTGTATACTCAATTCTTTAACTGCAAATCTCGTGTCTTGCATTTGACAGAAATTCCAGTGAAATCACGTTTAAAAGCCAAAGTCAGTAAAAAGGCTTCGTAGAATCACTCTGTGAATGTCTTTGAAAACACTTCTTAAGAAGGAAAGCATACGTCTTTCATCTGAGTGAAAACTGCATTCTATTCAGTTTTTAGAGCTGTGTTGAATGGTTAGGCGATTCACTTGTACTGAAGCGTTTGTTTGCATTCTGTATACTCAATTCTTTAACAGCAAATCTCGAGTCTTGCTTTCCACAGAAATTCCAGTGAAATCACGTTTAAAAGCCAACATCAGTAAAATGGCTTCGTAGAATCACTCTGTGAATGTCTTTGAAAACATTTCTTAAGAAGGAAAGCATACGTCTTTCATCTGAGTGAAAACTGCATTCTATTCAGTTTTTAGAGCTGTGTTGAATGGTTAGGCGATTCACTTGTAGGGAAGCGTTTGGTTGCATTCTGTATACTCAATTCTTTAACTGCAAATCTCGTGTCTTGCGTTTGACAGAAATTCCAGTGAAATCACGTTTAAAAGCCAAAGTCAGTAAAAAGGCTTCGTAGAATCACTCTGTGAATGTCTTTGAAAGCACTTCTTAAGAAGGAAAGCATACGTCTTTCATCTGAGTGAAAACTGCATTCTATACGGTTTTTAGAACTGTGTTGAATGGTTAGGCGATTCACTTGTAGGGAATTGTTTGGTTGCATTCTGTATACTCAATTCTTTAACGGCAAATCTCGTGTTTTGCATTTGACAGAAATTCCAGTGAAATCACCTTTAAAAGCCAACGTCAGTAAAAAGGCTTCGTAGAATCACTCTGTGAATGTCTTTGAAAACACTTCTTAAGAAGGAAAGCATACGTCTTTCATCTGAGTGAAAACTGCATTCTATTCGATTTTTAGAACTGTGTTGAATGGTTAGGCGATTCACTTGTAGGGAAGCGTTTGGTTGCATTCTGTATACTCAATTCTTTAACTGCAAATCTCATGTCTTGCATTTGACAGAAATTCCAGTGAAATCACGTTTAAAAGCCAACGTCAGTAAAAAGGCTTCGTGTGAATGTCTTTGAAAACACTTCTTAAGAAGGAAAGCATACGTATTTCATCTGAGTGAAAACTGCATTCTATTCAGTTTGTACAGCTGTGTTGAATGGTTAGGCGATTCACTTGTAGGGAAGCATTTGGTTGCATTCTGTATACTCAATTCTTTAACTGCAAATCTCGTGTCTTGCGTTTGACAGAAATTCCAGTGAAATCACGTTTAAAAGCCAAAGTCAGTAAAAAGGCTTCGTAGAATCACTCTGTGAATGTCTTTGAAAACACTTCTTAAGAAGTAAAGCATACATCTTTCATCTGAGTGAAAAAAGCATTCTATTCAGTTTTCAGAGCTGTGTTGAATGGTTAGGCGTTTCACTTGTAGGGAAGCGTTTGTTTGCATTCTGTATACTCAATTCTTTAACAGCAATTCTCGTGTCTTGCATTTGACAGAAATTCCAGTGAAATCACGTTTAAAAGCCAACGTCAGTAAAAAGGCTTCGTAGAATCACTCTGTGAATGTCTTTGAAAACACTTCTTATGAAGGAAAGCATACGTATTTCATCTGAGTGAAAACTGCATTCTATTCAGTTTTTAGAGCTGTGTTGAATGGTTAGGCGATTCACTTGTAGGGAAGCGTTTGGTTGCATTCTGTATACTCAATTCTTTAACTGCAAATCTCGTGTCTTGCATTTGACAGAAATTCCAGTGAAATCACGTTTAAAAGCCAAAGTCAGTAAAAAGGCTTCGTAGAATCACTCTGTGAATGTCTTTGAAAACACTTCTTAAGAAGGAAAGCATACGTCTTTCATCTGAGTGAAAACTGCATTCTATTCAGTTTTTAGAGCTGTGTTGAATGGTTAGGCGATTCACTTGTACTGAAGCGTTTGTTTGCATTCTGTATACTCAATTCTTTAACAGCAAATCTCGAGTCTTGCTTTCCACAGAAATTCCAGTGAAATCACGTTTAAAAGCCAACGTCAGTAAAATGGCTTCGTAGAATCACTCTGTGAATGTCTTTGAAAACATTTCTTAAGAAGGAAAGCATACGTCTTTCATCTGAGTGAAAACTGCATTCTATTCAGTTTTTAGAGCTGTGTTGAATGGTTAGGCGATTCACTTGTAGGGAAGCGTTTGGTTGCATTCTGTATACTCAATTCTTTAACTGCAAATCTCGTGTCTTGCGTTTGACAGAAATTCCAGTGAAATCACGTTTAAAAGCCAAAGTCAGTAAAAAGGCTTCGTAGAATCACTCTGTGAATGTCTTTGAAAGCACTTCTTAAGAAGGAAAGCATACGTCTTTCATCTGAGTGAAAACTGCATTCTATACGGTTTTTAGAACTGTGTTGAATGGTTAGGCGATTCACTTGTAGGGAATTGTTTGGTTGCATTCTGTATACTCAATTCTTTAACGGCAAATCTCGTGTTTTGCATTTGACAGAAATTCCAGTGAAATCACCTTTAAAAGCCAACGTCAGTAAAAAGGCTTCGTAGAATCACTCTGTGAATGTCTTTGAAAACACTTCTTAAGAAGGAAAGCATACGTCTTTCATCTGAGTGAAAACTGCATTCTATTCGGTTTTTAGAACTGTGTTGAATGGTTAGGCGATTCACTTGTAGGGAAGCGTTTGGTTGCATTCTGTATACTCAATTCTTTAACTGCAAATCTCATGTCTTGCATTTGACAGAAATTCCAGTGAAATCACGTTTAAAAGCCAACGTCAGTAAAAAGGCTTCGTAGAATCACTCTGTGAATGTCTTTGAAAACACTTCTTAAGAAGGAAAGCATACGTATTTCATCTGAGTGAAAACTGCATTCTATTCAGTTTGTATAGCTGTGTTGAATGGTTAGGCGATTCACTTGTAGGGAAGCATTTGGTTGCATTCTGTATACTCAATTCTTTAACTGCAAATCTCGTGTCTTGCGTTTGACAGAAATTCCAGTGAAATCACGTTTAAAAGCCAAAGTCAGTAAAAAGGCTTCGTAGAATCACTCTGTGAATGTCTTTGAAAACACTTCTTAAGAAGGAAAGCATACATCTTTCATCTGAGTGAAAAAAGCATTCTATTCAGTTTTCAGAGCTGTGTTGAATGGTTAGGCGTTTCACTTGTAGGGAAGCGTTTGTTTGCATTCTGTATACTCAATTCTTTAACAGCAATTCTCGTGTCTTGCATTTGACAGAAATTCCAGTGAAATCACATTTAAAAGCCAACGTCAGTAAAAAGGCTTCGTAGAATCACTCTGTGAATGTCTTTGAAAACACTTCTTATGAAGGAAAGCATACGTATTTCATCTGAGTGAAAACTGCATTCTATTCAGTTTTTAGAGCTGTGTTGAATGGTTAGGCGATTCACTTGTAGGGAATTGGTTGGTTGCATTCTGTATACTCAATTCTTTAACGGCAAATCTCGTGTTTTGCATTTGACAGAAATTCCAGTGAAATCACCTTTAAAAGCCAAAGTCAGTAAAAAGGCTTCGTAGAATCACTCAGTGAATGTCTTTGAAAACACTTCTTAAGAAGGAAAGCATACGTCTTTCATCTGAGTGAAAACTGCATTCTGTTCGGTTTTTAGAACTGTGTTGAATGGTTAGGCGATTCACTTGTAGGGAAGCGTTTGGTTGCATTCTGTATACTCAATTCTTTAACTGCAAATCTCGTGTCTTGCATTTGACAGAAATTCCAGTGAAATCACGTTTAAAAGCCAAAGTCAGTAAAAGGCTTCGTAGAATCACTCTGTGAATGTCTTTGAAAACACTTCTTAAGAAGGAAAGCATACGTCTTTCATCTGAGTGAAAACTGCATTCTATTCAGTTTTTAGAGCTGTGTTGAATGGTTAGGCGATTCACTTGTACTGAAGCGTTTGTTTGCATTCTGTATACTCAATTCTTTAACAGCAAATCTCGAGTCTTGCTTTCCACAGAAATTCCAGTGAAATCACGTTTAAAAGCCAACGTCAGTAAAATGGCTTCGTAGAATCACTCTGTGAATGTCTTTGAAAACACTTCTTAAGAAGGAAAGCATACGTCTTTCATCTGAGTGAAAACTGCATTCTATTCAGTTTTTAGAGCTGTGTTGAATGGTTAGGCGATTCACTTGTAGGGAAGCGTTTGGTTGCATTCTGTATACTCAATTCTTTAACTGCAAATCTCGTGTCTTGCGTTTGACAGAAATTCCAGTGAAATCACGTTTAAAAGCCAAAGTCAGTAAAAAGGCTTCATAGAATCACTCTGTGAATGTCTTTGAAAGCACTTCTTAAGAAGGAAAGCATACGTCTTTCATCTCAGTGAAAACTGCATTCTATTCAGTTTTTAGAGCTGTGTTGAATGGTTAGGCGATTCACTTGTAGGGAAGCGTTTGTTTGCATTCTGTATACTCAATTCTTTAACAGCAAATCTCGTGTCTTGCTTTCCACAGAAATTCCAGTGAAATCACGTTTAAAAGCCAACGTCAGTAAAAAGGCTTCGTAGAATCACTCTGTGAATGTCTTTGAAAAACACTTCTTAAGAAGGAAAGCATACGTCTTTCATCTGAGTGAAAACTGCATTCTATTCAGTTTTTAGAGCTGTGTTGAATGGGTTAGGCGATTCACTTGTAGGGAAGCGTTTGTTTGCATTCTGTATACTCAATTATTTAACAGCAAATCTCGTGAGTTGCATTTGACAGAAATTCCAGTGAAATCACGTTTAAAAGCCAACGTCAGTAAAAAGGCTTCATAGAATCTATCTGTGAATGTCTTTGAAAACACTTCTTAAGAAGGAAAGCATACGTCTTTCATCTGAGTGAAAACTGCATTCTATTCGGTTTTTAGAACTGTGTTGAATGGTTAGGCGATTCAGTTGTGGGGAAGCGTTTGGTTGCATTCTGTATACTCAATTCTTTAACTGCAAATCTCGGTGTCTTGCGTTTGACAGAAATTCCAGTGAAATCACCTTTAAAAGCCAACGTCAGTAAAAAGGCTTCGTAGAATCACTCTGTGAATGTCTTTGAAAACACTTCTTAAGAAGGAAAGCATACGTCTTTCATCTGAGTGAAAACTGCATTCTATTCAGTTTTTAGAACTGTGTTGAATGGTTAGGCGATTCACTTGTAGTTAAGCATTTAGTTTGCATTCTGTATACTCAATTCTTTAACAGCAAATATCGTGTCTTGCATTTGACAGATATTCCAGTGAAATCACGTTTAAAATCAAAGTCAGTAAAAAGGCTTCGTAGAATCACTCTGTGAATGTCTTTGAAAGCACTTCTTAAGAAGGAAAGCATACGTCTTTCATCTGAGTGAAAACTGCATTCTATACGGTTTTTAGAACTGTGTTGAATGGTTAGGCAATTCACTTGTAGGGAAGCGTTTGGTTGCATTCTGTATACTCAATTCTTTAACAGCAAATCTCGTGTCTTGCTTTCCACAGAAATTCCAGTGAAATCACGTTTTAAAGCCAACGCCAGTAAAAAGGCTTCGTAGAATCACTCTGTGAATGTCTTTGAAAACACTTCTTAAGAAGGAAAGCATACGTATTTCATCTGAGGGAAAACTGCATTCTATTCAGTTTTTAGAGCTGTGTTGAATGGTTAGGCGATTCACTTGTAGGGAAGCGTTTGTTTGCATTCTGTATACTCAATTCTTTAACAGCAAATATCGTGTCTTGCATTTGACAGATATTCCAGTGAAATCACGTTTAAAAGCCAAAGTCAGTAAAAAGGCTTCGTAGAATCACTCTGTGAATGTCTTTGAAAGCACTTCTTAAGAAGGAAAGCATACGTCTTTCATCTGAGTGAAAACTGCATTCTATACTGTTTTTAGAACTGTGTTGAATGGTTAGGCGATTCACTTGTAGGGAATTGTTTGGTTGCATTCTGTATATTCAATTCTTTAACGGCAAATCTCGTGTTTTGCATTTGACAGAAATTCCAGTGAAATCACGTTTAAAAGCCAACGTCATTAAAAAGGCTTCTTAGAATCACTCTGTGAATGTCTTTGAAAACACTTCTTAAGAAGGAAAGCATACGTCTTTCATCTGAGTGAAAACTGCATTCTATTCAGTTTTTAGAGCTGTGTTGAATGGTTAGGCGATTCACTTGTAGGGAAGCTTTGGTTGCATTCTGTATACTCAATTCTTTAACTGCAAATCTCGTGTCTTCCGTTTGACAGAAATTCCAGTGAAATCACGTTTAAAAGCCAAAGTCAGTAAAAAGGCTTCGTAGAATCACTCTGTGAATGTCTTTGAAAACACTTCTTAAGAAGGAAAGCATACGTCTTTCATCTGAGTGAAAACTGCATTCTATTCAGTTTTTAGAGCTGTGTTGAATGGTTAGGCGATTCACTTGTAGGGAAGCGTTTGTTTGCATTCTGTATACTCAATTCTTTAACAGCAAATCTCGTGTCTTGCATTTGACTGAAATTCCAGTGAAATCACGTTTAAAAGCCAACGTCAGTAAAAAGGCTTCATAGAATCACTCTGTGAATGTCTTTGAAAACACTTCTTAAGAAGGAAAGCATATGTCTTTCATCTGAGTGAAAACTGCATTCTATTCGGTTTTTAGAACTGTGTTGAATGGTTAGGCGATTCAGTTGTGGGGAAGCGTTTGGTTGCATTCTGTATACTCAATTCTTTAACTGCAAATCTCGTGTCTTGCATTTGACAGAAATTCCAGTGAAATCACCTTTAAAAGCCAAAGTCAGTAAAAAGGCTTCATAGAATCACTCTGCGAATGTCTTTGAAAACACTTCTTAAGAAGGAAAGCATATGTCTTTCATCTGAGTGAAAACTGCATTCTATTCAGTTTTTAGAGCTGTGTTGAATGGTTAGGCGATTCACTTGTAGGGAAGCGTTTGTTTTGCATTCTGTATACTCAATTTTTTAACAGCAAATCTCGTGTTTTGCATTTGACAGATATTCCAGTGAAATTACGTTTAAAAGCCAACGTCAGTAAAAAGGCTTCGTAGAATCACTCTGTGAATGTCTTTGAAAACACTTCTTAAGAAGGAAAGCATACGTCTTTCATCTGAGTGAAAACTGCATTCTATTCAGTTTTTAGAACTGTGTTGAATGGTTAGGCGATTCACTTGTAGTTAAGCATTTGTTTGCATTCTGTATACTCAATTCATTAACAGCAAATATCGTGTCTTGCATTTGACAGATATTCCAGTGAAATCACGTTTAAAAGCCAAAGTCAGTAAAAAGGCTTCGTAGAATCACTCTGTGAATGTCTTTGAAAGCACTTCTTAAGAAGGAAAGCATACGTCTTTCATCTGAGTGAAAACTGCATTCTGTACGGTTTTTAGAACTGTGTTGAATGGTTAGGCGATTCACTTGTAGTTACGCATTTGTTTGCATTCTGTATACTCAATTCTTTAACAGCAAATATCGTGTCTTGCATTTGACAGATATTCCAGTGAAATCACGTTTAAAATCAAAGTCAGTAAAAAGGCTTCGTAGAATCACTCTGTGAATGTCTTTGAAAGCACTTCTTAAGAAGGAAAGCATACGTCTTTCATCTGAGTGAAAACTGCATTCTATACGGTTTTTAGAACTGTGTTGAATGGTTAGGCAATTCACTTGTAGGGAAGCGTTTGGTTGCATTCTGTATACTCAATTCTTTAACAGCAAATCTCGTGTCTTGCTTTCCACAGAAATTCCAGTGAAATCACGTTTTTAAAGCCAACGCCAGTAAAAAGGCTTCGTAGAATCACTCTGTGAATGTCTTTGAAAACACTTCTTAAGAAGGAAAGCATACGTATTTCATCTGAGGGAAAACTGCATTCTATTCAGTTTTTAGAGCTGTGTTGAATGGTTAGGCGATTCACTTGTAGGGAAGCGTTTGTTTGCATTCTGTATACTCAATTCTTTAACAGCAAATATCGTGTCTTGCATTTGACAGATATTCCAGTGAAATCACGTTTAAAAGCCAAAGTCAGTAAAAAGGCTTCGTAGAATCACTCTGTGAATGTCTTTGAAAGCACTTCTTAAGAAGGAAAGCATACGTCTTTCATCTGAGTGAAAACTGCATTCTATACGGTTTTTAGAACTGTGTTGAATGGTTAGGGCGATTCACTTGTAGGGAATTGTTTGGTTGCATTCTGTATATTCAATTCTTTAACGGCAAATCTCGTGTTTTGCATTTGACAGAAATTCCAGTGAAATCACGTTTAAAAGCCAACGTCATTAAAAAGGCTTCTTAGAATCACTCTGTGAATGTCTTTGAAAACACTTCTTAAGAAGGAAAGCATACGTCTTTCATCTGAGTGAAAACTGCATTCTATTCAGTTTTTAGAGCTGTGTTGAATGGTTAGGCGATTCACTTGTAGGGAAGCTTTGGTTGCATTCTGTATACTCAATTCTTTAACTGCAAATCTCGTGTCTTGCGTTTGACAGAAATTCCAGTGAAATCACGTTTAAAAGCCAAAGTCAGTAAAAAGGCTTCGTAGAATCACTCTGTGAATGTCTTTGAAAACACTTCTTAAGAAGGAAAGCATACGTCTTTCATCTGAGTGAAAACTGCATTCTATTCAGTTTTTAGAGCTGTGTTGAATGGTTAGGCGATTCACTTGTAGGGAAGCGTTTGTTTGCATTCTGTATACTCAATTCTTTAACAGCAAATCTCGTGTCTTGCATTTGACTGAAATTCCAGTGAAATCACGTTTAAAAGCCAACGTCAGTAAAAAGGCTTCATAGAATCACTCTGTGAATGTCTTTGAAAACACTTCTTAAGAAGGAAAGCATATGTCTTTCATCTGAGTGAAAACTGCATTCTATTCGGTTTTTAGAACTGTGTTGAATGGTTAGGCGATTCAGTTGTGGGGAAGCGTTTGGTTGCATTCTGTATACTCAATTCTTTAACTGCAAATCTCGTGTCTTGCATTTGACAGAAATTCCAGTGAAATCACCTTTAAAAGCCAAAGTCAGTAAAAAGGCTTCATAGAATCACTCTGCGAATGTCTTTGAAAACACTTCTTAAGAAGGAAAGCATATGTCTTTCATCTGAGTGAAAACTGCATTCTATTCAGTTTTTAGAGCTGTGTTGAATGGTTAGGCGATTCACTTGTAGGGAAGCGTTTGTTTGCATTCTGTATACTCAATTTTTTAACAGCAAATCTCGTGTTTTGCATTTGACAGATATTCCAGTGAAATTACGTTTAAAAGCCAACGTCAGTAAAAAGGCTTCGTAGAATCACTCTGTGAATGTCTTTGAAAACACTTCTTAAGAAGGAAAGCATACGTCTTTCATCTGAGTGAAAACTGCATTCTATTCAGTTTTTAGAACTGTGTTGAATGGTTAGGCGATTCACTTGTAGTTAAGCATTTGTTTGCATTCTGTATACTCAATTCTTTAACAGCAAATATCGTGTCTTGCATTTGACAGATATTCCAGTGAAATCACGTTTAAAAGCCAAAGTCAGTAAAAAGGCTTCGTAGAATCACTCTGTGAATGTCTTTGAAAGCACTTCTTAAGAAGGAAAGCATACGTCTTTCATCTGAGTGAAAACTGCATTCTGTACGGTTTTTAGAACTGTGTTGAATGGTTAGGCGATTCACTTGTAGGGAATTGTTTGGTTGCATTCTGTATATTCAATTCTTTAACGGCAAATCTCGTGTTTTGCATTTGACAGAAATTCCAGTGAAATAACGTTTAAAAGCCAACGTCATTAAAAAGGCTTCGTAGAATCACTCTGTGAATGTCTTTGAAAACACTTCTTAAGAAGTAAAGCATACGTCTTTCATCTGAGTGAAAACTGCATTCTATACAGTTTTTAGAGCTGTGTTGAATGGTTAGGCGATTCACTTGTAGGGAAGTGTTTGTTTGCATTCTGTATACTCAATTCTTTAACAGCAAATCTCGTGAGTTGCATTTGACAGAAATTCCAGTGAAATCACGTTTAAAAGCCAACGTCAGTAAAAAGGCTTCATAGAATCACTCTGTGAATGTCTTTGAAAACACTTCTTAAGAAGGAAAGCATACGTCATTCATCTGAGTGAAAACTGCATTCTATTCGGTTTTTAGAACTGTGTTGAACGGTTAGGCGATTCACTTGTAGGGAAGCGTTTGTTTTCATTCTGTATACTCAATTCTTTAACAGCAAATCTCATGTCTTGCGTTTGACAGAAATTCCAGTGAAATCACCTTTAAAAGCCAAAGTCAGTAAAAAGGCTTAGTAGAATAACTCAGTGAATGTCTTTGAAAACACTTCTTAAGAAGGAAAGCATACGTATTTCATCTGAGTGAAAACTGCATTCTATTCGGTTTTTAGAACTGTGTTGAATGGTTAGGCGATTCACTTGTAGGGAAGCGTTTGGTTGCATTCTGTATACTCAATTCTTTAACTGCAAATCTCGTGTCTTGCATTTGACAGAAATTCCAGTGAAATCACTTTTAAAAGCCAACGTCAGTAAAAAGGCTTCGTAGAATCACTCTGTGAATGTCTTTGAAAACACTTCTTAAGAAGGAAAGCATACGTATTTCATCTGAGTGAAAACTGCATTCTATTCAGTTTTTAGAGCTGTGTTGAATGGTTAGGCGATTCACTTGTAGGGAAGCGTTTGTTTGCATTCTGTATACTCAATTCTTTAACAGCAAATCTCGAGTCTTGCTTTCCACAGAAATTCCAGTGAAATCACGTTTAAAAGCCAACGTCAGTAAAAAGGCTTCATCGAATCACTCTGTGAATGTCTTTGAAAACACTTCTTAAAAGGAAATCATACGTCTTTCATCTGAGTGAAAACTGCATTCTATTCAGTTTTTAGAGCTGTGTTGAATGGTTAGGCGATTCACTTGTAGGGAAGCGTTTGTTTGCATTCTGTATACTCAATTCTTTAACAGCAAATCTCGTGAGTTGCATTTGACAGAAATTCCAGTGAAATCACGTTTAAAAGCCAACGTCATTAAAAAGGCTTCGTAGAATCACTCTGTGAATGTCTTTGAAAACACTTCTTAAGAAGGAAAGCATACGTCTTTCATCTGAGTGAAAACTGCATTCTATTCAGTTTTTAGAGCTGTGTTGAATGGTTAGGCGATTCACTTGTAGGGAAGCTTTGGTTGCATTCTGTATACTCAATTCTTTAACTGCAAATCTCGTGTCTTGCGTTTGACAGAAATTCCAGTGAAATCACGTTTAAAAGCCAAAGTCAGTAAAAAGGCTTCGTAGAATCACTCTGTGAATGTCTTTGAAAACACTTCTTAAGAAGGAAAGCATACGTCTTTCATCTGAGTGAAAACTGCATTCTATTCAGTTTTTAGAGCTGTGTTGAATGGTTAGTCGATTCACTTCTAGGGAAGCGTTTGTTTGCATTCTGTATACTCAATTCTTTAACAGCAAATCACGTGTCTTGCATTTGACTGAAATTCCAGTGAAATCACGTTTAAAAGCCAACGTCAGTAAAAAGGCTTCATAGAATCACTCTGTGAATGTCTTTGAAAACACTTCTTAAGAAGGAAAGCATATGTCTTTCATCTGAGTGAAAACTGCATTCTATTCGGTTTTTAGAACTGTGTTGAATGGTTAGGCGATTCAGTTGTGGGGAAGCGTTTGGTTGCATTCTGTATACTCAATTCTTTAACTGCAAATCTCGTGTCTTGCATTTGACAGAAATTCCAGTGAAATCACCTTTAAAAGCCAAAGTCAGTAAAAAGGCTTCATAGAATCACTCTGTGAATGTCTTTGAAAACACTTCTTAAGAAGGAAAGCATATGTCTTTCATCTGAGTGAAAACTGCATTCTATTCAGTTTTTAGAGCTGTGTTGAATGGTTAGGCGATTCACTTGTAGGGAAGCGTTTGTTTGCATTCTGTATACTCAATTTTTTAACAGCAAATCTCGTGTTTTGCATTTGACAGATATTCCAGTGAAATTACGTTTAAAAGCCAACGTCAGTAAAAAGGCTTCGTAGAATCACTCTGTGAATGTCTTTGAAAACACTTCTTAAGAAGGAAAGCATATGTCTTTCATCTGAGTGAAAACTGCATTCTATTCAGTTTTTAGAACTGTGTTGAATGGTTAGGCGATTCACTTGTAGTTAAGCATTTGTTTGCATTCTGTATACTCAATTCTTTAACAGCAAATCACGTGTCTTGCATTTGACTGAAATTCCAGTGAAATCACGTTTAAAAGCCAACGTCAGTAAAAAGGCTTCATAGAATCACTCTGTGAATGTCTTTGAAAGCACTTCTTAAGAAGGAAAGCATACGTCTTTCATCTGAGTGAAAACTGCATTCTGTACGGTTTTTAGAACTGTGTTGAATGGTTAGGCGATTCACTTGTAGGGAATTGTTTGGTTGCATTCTGTATATTCAATTCTTTAATGGCAAATCTCGTGTTTTGCATTTGACAGAAATTCCAGTGAAATAACGTTTAAAAGCCAACGTCATTAAAAAGGCTTCGTAGAATCACTCTGTGAATGTCTTTGAAAACACTTCTTAAGAAGTAAAGCATACGTCTTTCATCTGAGTGAAAACTGCATTCTATACAGTTTTTAGAGCTGTGTTGAATGGTTAGGCGATTCACTTGTAGGGAAGTGTTTGTTTGCATTCTGTATACTCAATTCTTTAACAGCAAATCTCGTGAGTTGCATTTGACAGAAATTCCAGTGAAATCACGTTTAAAAGCCAACGTCAGTAAAAAGGCTTCATAGAATCACTCTGTGAATGTCTTTGAAAACACTTCTTAAGAAGGAAAGCATACGTCATTCATCTGAGTGAAAACTGCATTCTATTCGGTTTTTAGAACTGTGTTGAACGGTTAGGCGATTCACTTGTAGGGAAGCGTTTGTTTTCATTCTGTATACTCAATTCTTTAACAGCAAATCTCATGTCTTGCGTTTGACAGAAATTCCAGTGAAATCACCTTTAAAAGCCAAAGTCAGTAAAAAGGCTTAGTAGAATAACTCAGTGAATGTCTTTGAAAACACTTCTTAAGAAGGAAAGCATACGTATTTCATCTGAGTGAAAACTGCATTCTATTCGGTTTTTAGAACTGTGTTGAATGGTTAGGCGATTCACTTGTAGGGAAGCGTTTGGTTGCATTCTGTATACTCAATTCTTTAACTGCAAATCTCGTGTCTTGCATTTGACAGAAATTCCAGTGAAATCACTTTTAAAAGCCAACGTCAGTAAAAAGGCTTCGTAGAATCACTCTGTGAATGTCTTTGAAAACACTTCTTAAGAAGGAAAGCATACGTATTTCATCTGAGTGAAAACTGCATTCTATTCAGTTTTTAGAGCTGTGTTGAATGGTTAGGCGATTCACTTGTAGGGAAGCGTTTGTTTGCATTCTGTATACTCAATTCTTTAACAGCAAATCTCGAGTCTTGCTTTCCACAGAAATTCCAGTGAAATCACGTTTAAAAGCCAACGTCAGTAAAAAGGCTTCATCGAATCACTCTGTGAATGTCTTTGAAAACACTTCTTAAAAGGAAATCATACGTCTTTCATCTGAGTGAAAACTGCATTCTATTCAGTTTTTAGAGCTGTGTTGAATGGTTAGGCGATTCACTTGTAGGGAAGCGTTTGTTTGCATTCTGTATACTCAATTCTTTAACAGCAAATCTCGTGAGTTGCATTTGACAGAAATTCCAGTGAAATCACGTTTAAAAGCCAATGTCATTAAAAAGGCTTCGTAGAATCACTCTGTGAATGTCTTTGAAAACACTTCTTAAGAAGGAAAGCATACGTCTTTCATCTGAGTGAAAACTGCATTCTATTCAGTTTTTAGAGCTGTGTTGAATGGTTAGGCGATTCACTTGTAGGGAAGCTTTGGTTGCATTCTGTATACTCAATTCTTTAACTGCAAATCTCGTGTCTTGCGTTTGACAGAAATTCCAGTGAAATCACGTTTAAAAGCCAAAGTCAGTAAAAAGGCTTCGTAGAATCACTCTGTGAATGTCTTTGAAAACACTTCTTAAGAAGGAAAGCATACGTCTTTCATCTGAGTGAAAACTGCATTCTATTCAGTTTTTAGAGCTGTGTTGAATGGTTAGTCGATTCACTTCTAGGGAAGCGTTTGTTTGCATTCTGTATACTCAATTCTTTAACAGCAAATCACGTGTCTTGCATTTGACTGAAATTCCAGTGAAATCACGTTTAAAAGCCAACGTCAGTAAAAAGGCTTCATAGAATCACTCTGTGAATGTCTTTGAAAACACTTCTTAAGAAGGAAAGCATATGTCTTTCATCTGAGTGAAAACTGCATTCTATTCGGTTTTTAGAACTGTGTTGAATGGTTAGGCGATTCAGTTGTGGGGAAGCGTTTGGTTGCATTCTGTATACTCAATTCTTTAACTGCAAATCTCGTGTCTTGCATTTGACAGAAATTCCAGTGAAATCACCTTTAAAAGCCAAAGTCAGTAAAAAGGCTTCATAGAATCACTCTGTGAATGTCTTTGAAAACACTTCTTAAGAAGGAAAGCATATGTCTTTCATCTGAGTGAAAACTGCATTCTATTCAGTTTTTAGAGCTGTGTTGAATGGTTAGGCGATTCACTTGTAGGGAAGCGTTTGTTTGCATTCTGTATACTCAATTTTTTAACAGCAAATCTCGTGTTTTGCATTTGACAGATATTCCAGTGAAATTACGTTTAAAAGCCAACGTCAGTAAAAAGGCTTCGTAGAATCACTCTGTGAATGTCTTTGAAAACACTTCTTAAGAAGGAAAGCATATGTCTTTCATCTGAGTGAAAACTGCATTCTATTCAGTTTTTAGAACTGTGTTGAATGGTTAGGCGATTCACTTGTAGTTAAGCATTTGTTTGCATTCTGTATACTCAATTCTTTAACAGCAAATATCGTGTCTTGCATTTGACAAATATTCCAGTGAAATCACGTTTAAAAGCCAAAGTCAGTAAAAAGGCTTCGTAGAATCACTCTGTGAATGTCTTTGAAAGCACTTCTTAAGAAGGAAAGCATATGTCTTTCATCTGAGTGAAAACTGCATTCTATACGGTTTTTAGAACTGTGTTGAATGGTTAGGCGACTCACTTGTAGGGAATTGTTTGGTTGCATTCTGTATATTCAATTCTTTAACGGCAAATCTCGTGTTTTGCATTTGACAGAAATTCCAGTGAAATCACGTTTAAAAGCCAACGTCATTAAAAAGGCTTCGTAGAATCACTCTGTGAATGTCTTTGAAAACACTTCTTAAGAAGGAAAGCATACGTCTTTCATCTGAGTGAAAACTGCATTCTATACAGTTTTTAGAGCTGTGTTGAATGGTTAGGCGATTCACTCGTGGGGAAGTGTTTGTTTGCATTCTGTATACTCAATTCTTTAACAGCAAATCTCGTGAGTTGCATTTGACAGAAATTCCAGTGAAATCACGTTTAAAAGCCAACTTCAGTAAAAAGGCTTCATAGAATCACTCTGTGAATGTCTTTGAAAACACTTCTTAAGAAGGAAAGCATACGTCTTTCATCTGAGTGAAAACTGCATTCTATTCGGTTTTTAGAACTGTGTTGAACGGTTAGGCGATTCACTTGTAGGGAAGCGTTTGTTTTCATTCTGTATACTCAATTCTTTAACAGCAAATCTCGTGTCTTGCTTTCCACAGAAATTCCAGTGAAATCACGTTTAAAAGCCAACGCCAGTAAAAAGGCTTCGTAGAATCACTCTGTGAATGTCTTTGAAAACACTTCTTAAGAAGGAAAGCATACGTATTTCATCTGAGGGAAAACTGCATTCTATTCAGTTTTTAGAGCTGTGTTGAATGGTTAGGCGATTCACTTGTAGGGAAGCGTTTGTTTGCATTCTGTATACTCAATTCTTTAACAGCAAATATCGTGTCTTGCATTTGACAGATATTCCAGTGAAATCACGTTTAAAAGCCAAAGTCAGTAAAAAGGCTTCGTAGAATCACTCTGTGAATGTCTTTGAAAGCACTTCTTAAGAAGGAAAGCATACGTCTTTCATCTGAGTGAAAACTGCATTCTATACGGTTTTTAGAACTGTGTTGAATGGTTAGGCGATTCACTTGTAGGGAATTGTTTGGTTGCATTCTGTATATTCAATTCTTTAACGGCAAATCTCGTGTTTTGCATTTGACAGAAATTCCAGTGAAATCACGTTTAAAAGCCAACGTCAGTAAAAAGGCTTCTTAGAATCACTCTGTGAATGTCTTTGAAAACACTTCTTAAGAAGGAAAGCATACGTCTTTCATCTGAGTGAAAACTGCATTCTATTCAGTTTTTAGAGCTGTGTTGAATGGTTAGGCGATTCACTTGTAGGGAAGCTTTGGTTGCATTCTGTATACTCAATTCTTTAACTGCAAATCTCGTGTCTTGCGTTTGACAGAAATTCCAGTGAAATCACGTTTAAAAGCCAAAGTCAGTAAAAAGGCTTCGTAGAATCACTCTGTGAATGTCTTTGAAAACACTTCTTAAGAAGGAAAGCATACGTCTTTCATCTGAGTGAAAACTGCATTCTATTCAGTTTTTAGAGCTGTGTTGAATGGTTAGGCGATTCACTTGTAGGGAAGCGTTTGTTTGCATTCTGTATACTCAATTCTTTAACAGCAAATCTCGTGTCTTGCATTTGACTGAAATTCCAGTGAAATCACGTTTAAAAGCCAACGTCAGTAAAAAGGCTTCATAGAATCACTCTGTGAATGTCTTTGAAAACACTTCTTAAGAAGGAAAGCATATGTCTTTCATCTGAGTGAAAACTGCATTCTATTCGGTTTTTAGAACTGTGTTGAATGGTTAGGCGATTCAGTTGTGGGGAAGCGTTTGGTTGCATTCTGTATACTCAATTCTTTAACTGCAAATCTCGTGTCTTGCGTTTGACAGAAATTCCAGTGAAATCACCTTTAAAAGCCAAAGTCAGTAAAAAGGCTTCATAGAATCACTCTGCGAATGTCTTTGAAAACACTTCTTAAGAAGGAAAGCATATGTCTTTCATCTGAGTGAAAACTGCATTCTATTCAGTTTTTAGAGCTGTGTTGAATGGTTAGGCGATTCACTTGTAGGGAAGCGTTTGTTTGCATTCTGTATACTCAATTTTTTAACAGCAAATCTCGTGTTTTGCATTTGACAGATATTCCAGTGAAATTACGTTTAAAAGCCAACGTCATTAAAAAGGCTTCGTAGAATCACTCTGTGAATGTCTTTGAAAACACTTCTTAAGAAGGAAAGCATACGTCTTTCATCTGAGTGAAAACTGCATTCTATTCAGTTTTTAGAACTGTGTTGAATGGTTAGGCGATTCACTTCTAGTTAAGCATTTGTTTGCATTCTGTATACTCAATTCTTTAACAGCAAATATCGTGTCTTGCATTTGACAGATATTCCAGTGAAATCACGTTTAAAAGCCAACGTCAGTAAAAAGGCTTCATAGAATCACTCTGTGAATGTCTTTGAAAACACTTCTTAAGAAGTAAAGCATACGTCTTTCATCTGAGTGAAAACTGCATTCTATACAGTTTTTAGAGCTGTGTTGAATGGTTAGGCGATTCACTTGTAGGGAAGTGTTTGTTTGCATTCTGTATACTCAATTCTTTAACAGCAAATCTCGTGAGTTGCATTTGACAGAAATTCCAGTGAAATCACGTTTAAAAGCCAACGTCAGTAAAAAGGCTTCATAGAATCACTCTGTGAATGTCTTTGAAAACACTTCTTAAGAAGGAAAGCATACGTCTTTCATCTGAGTGAAAACTGCATTCTATTCGGTTTTTAGAACTGTGTTGAACGGTTAGGCGATTCACTTGTAGGGAAGCGTTTGTTTTCATTCTGTATACTCAATTCTTTAACAGCAAATCTCATGTCTTGCGTTTGACAGAAATTCCAGTGAAATCACCTTTAAAAGCCAAAGTCAGTAAAAAGGCTTAGTAGAATAACTCAGTGAATGTCTTTGAAAACACTTCTTAAGAAGGAAAGCATACGTATTTCATCTGAGTGAAAACTGCATTCTATTCGGTTTTTAGAACTGTGTTGAATGGTTAGGCGATTCACTTGTAGGGAAGCGTTTGTTTGCATTCTGTATACTCAATTCTTTAACTGCAAATCTCGTGTCTTGCATTTGACAGAAATTCCAGTGAAATCACGTTTAAAAGCCAACGTCAGTAAAAAGGCTTCGTAGAATCACTCTGTGAATGTCTTTGAAAACACTTCTTAAGAAGGAAAGCATACGTATTTCATCTGAGTGAAAACTGCATTCTATTCAGTTTTTAGAGCTGTGTTGAATGGTTAGGCGATTCACTTGTAGGGAAGCGTTTGTTTGCATTCTGTATACTCAATTCTTTAACAGCAAATCTCGAGTCTTGCTTTCCACAGAAATTCCAGTGAAATCACGTTTAAAAGCCAACGTCAGTAAAATGGCTTCGTAGAATCACTCTGTGAATGTCTTTGAAAACACTTCTTAATAAGGAAAGCATACGTCTTTCATCTGAGTGAAAACTGCATTCTATTTAGTTTTTAGAGCTGTGTTGAATGGTTAGGCGATTCACTTGTAGGGAAGCGTTTGGTTGCATTCTGTATACTCAATTCTTTAACTGCAAATCTCGTGTCTTGCGTTTGACAGAAATTCCAGTGAAATCACGTTTAAAAGCCAAAGTCAGTAAAAAGGCTTTGTAGAATCACTCTGTGAATGTCTTTGAAAACACTTCTTAAGAAGGAAAGCATACGTCTTTCATCTGAGTGAAAACTGCATTCTATTCAGATTTTAGAGCTGTGTTGAATGGTTAGGCGATTCACTTGTAGGGAAGCGTTTGTTTGCATTCTGTATACTCAATTCTTTAACAGCAAATCTCGTGTCTTGCATTTGACAGAAATTCCAGTGAAATCACGTTTAAAAGCCAACGTCAGTAAAAAGGCTTCATAGAATCACTCTGTGAATGTCTTTGAAAACACTTCTTAAAAGGAAATCATACGTCTTTCATCTGAGTGAAAACTGCATTCTATTCAGTTTTTAGAGCTGTGTTGAATGGTTAGGCGATTCACTTGTAGGGAAGCGTTTGTTTGCATTCTGTATACTCAATTCTTTAACAGCAAATCTCGTGAGTTGCATTTGACAGAAATTCCAGTGAAATCACGTTTAAAAGCCAACGTCATTAAAAAGGCTTCGTAGAATCACTCTGTGAATGTCTTTGAAAACACTTCTTAAGAAGGAAAGCATACGTCTTTCATCTGAGTGAAAACTGCATTCTATTCAGTTTTTAGAGCTGTGTTGAATGGTTAGGCGATTCACTTGTAGGGAAGCTTTGGTTGCATTCTGTATACTCAATTCTTTAACTGCAAATCTCGTGTCTTGCATTTGACAGAAATTCCAGTGAAATCACGTTTAAAAGCCAAAGTCAGTAAAAAGGCTTCGTAGAATCACTCTGTGAATGTCTTTGAAAACACTTCTTAAGAAGGAAAGCATACGTCTTTCATCTGAGTGAAAACTGCATTCTATTCAGTTTTTAGAGCTGTGTTGAATGGTTAGGCGATTCACTTGTAGGGAAGCGTTTGTTTGCATTCTGTATACTCAATTCTTTAACAGCAAATCACGTGTCTTGCATTTGACTGAAATTCCAGTGAAATCACGTTTAAAAGCCAACGTCAGTAAAAAGGCTTCATAGAATCACTCTGTGAATGTCTTTGAAAACACTTCTTAAGAAGGAAAGCATATGTCTTTCATCTGAGTGAAAACTGCATTCTATTCGGTTTTTAGAACTGTGTTGAATGGTTAGGCGATTCAGTTTTGGGGAAGCGTTTGGTTGCATTCTGTATACTCAATTCTTTAACTGCAAATCTCGTGTCTTGCATTTGACAGAAATTCCAGTGAAATCACCTTTAAAAGCCAAAGTCAGTAAAAAGGCTTCATAGAATCACTCTGTGAATGTCTTTGAAAACACTTCTTAAGAAGGAAAGCATATGTCTTTCATCTGAGTGAAAACTGCATTCTATTCAGTTTTTAGAGCTGTGTTGAATGGTTAGGCGATTCACTTGTAGGGAAGCGTTTGTTTGGATTCTGTATACTCAATTTTTTAACAGCAAATCTAGTGTTTTGCATTTGACAGATATTCCAGTGAAATTACGTTTAAAAGCCAACGTCAGTAAAAAGGCTTCGTAGAATCACTCTGTGAATGTCTTTGAAAACACTTCTTAAGAAGGAAAGCATATGTCTTTCATCTGAGTGAAAACTGCATTCTATTCAGTTTTTAGAACTGTGTTGAATGGTTAGGCGATTCACTTGTAGTTAAGCATTTGTTTGCATTCTGTATACTCAATTCTTTAACAGCAAATATCGTGTCTTGCATTTGACAAATATTCCAGTGAAATCACGTTTAAAAGCCAAAGTCAGTAAAAAGGCTTCGTAGAATCACTCTGTGAATGTCTTTGAAAGCACTTCTTAAGAAGGAAAGCATACGTCTTTCATCTGAGTGAAAACTGCATTCTATACGGTTTTTAGAACTGTGTTGAATGGTTAGGCGATTCACTTGTAGGGAATTGTTTGGTTGCATTCTGTATATTCAATTCTTTAACGGCAAATCTCGTGTTTTGCATTTGACAGAAATTCCAATGAAATCACGTTTAAAAGCCAACGTCATTAAAAAGGCTTCGTAGAATCACTCTGTGAATGTCTTTGAAAACACTTCTTAAGAAGGAAAGCATACGTCTTTCATCTGAGTGAAAACTGCATTCTATACAGTTTTTAGAGCTGTGTTGAATGGTTAGGCGATTCACTCGTAGGGAAGTGTTTGTTTGCATTCTGTATACTCAATTCTTTAACAGCAAATCTCGTGAGTTGCATTTGACAGAAATTCCAGTGAAATCACGTTTAAAAGCCAACGTCAGTAAAAAGGCTTCATAGAATCACTCTGTGAATGTCTTTGAAAACACTTCTTAAGAAGGAAAGCATACGTCTTTCATCTGAGTGAAAACTGCATTCTATTCGGTTTTTAGAACTGTGTTGAACGGTTAGGCGATTCACTTGTAGGGAAGCGTTTGTTTTCATTCTGTATACTCAATTCTTTAACAGCAAATCTCATGTCTTGCGTTTGACAGAAATTCCAGTGAAATCACCTTTAAAAGCCAAAGTCAGTAAAAAGGCTTAGTAGAATAACTCAGTGAATGTCTTTGAAAACACTTCTTAAGAAGGAAAGCATACGTATTTCATCTGAGTGAAAACTGCATTCTATTCGGTTTTTAGAACTGTGTTGAATGGTTAGGCGATTCACTTGTAGGGAAGCGTTTGGTTGCATTCTGTATACTCAATTCTTTAACTGCAAATCTCGTGTCTTGCATTTGACAGAAATTCCAGTGAAATCACGTTTAAAAGCCAACGTCAGTAAAAAGGCTTCGTAGAATCACTCTGTGAATGTCTTTGAAAACACTTCTTAAGAAGGAAAGCATACGTATTTCATCTGAGTGAAAACTGCATTCTATTCAGTTTTTAGAGCTGTGTTGAATGGTTAGGCGATTCACTTGTAGGGAAGCGTTTGTTTGCATTCTGTATACTCAATTCTTTAACAGCAAATCTCGAGTCTTGCTTTCCACAGAAATTCCAGTGAAATCACGTTTAAAAGCCAACGTCAGTAAAATGGCTTCGTAGAATCACTCTGTGAATGTCTTTGAAAACACTTCTTAATAAGGAAAGCATACGTCTTTCATCTGAGTGAAAACTGCATTCTATTCAGATTTTAGAGCTGTGTTGAATGGTTAGGCGATTCACTTGTAGGGAAGCGTTTGTTTGCATTCTGTATACTCAATTCTTTAACAGCAAATCTCGTGTCTTGCATTTGACAGAAATTCCAGTGAAATCACGTTTAAAAGCCAACGTCAGTAAAAAGGCTTCATAGAATCACTCTGTGAATGTCTTTGAAAACACTTCTTAAAAGGAAATCATACGTCTTTCATCTGAGTGAAAACTGCATTCTATTCAGTTTTTAGAGCTGTGTTGAATGGTTAGGCGATTCACTTGTAGGGAAGCGTTTGTTTGCATTCTGTATACTCAATTCTTTAACAGCAAATCTCGTGAGTTGCATTTGACAGAAATTCCAGTGAAATCACGTTTAAAAGCCAACGTCAGTAAAAAGTTTTCATAGAATCACTCTGTGAATGTCTTTGAAAACACTTCTTAAGAAGGAAAGCATATGTCTTTCATCTGAGAGAAAACTGCATTCTATTCGGTTTTTAGAACTGTGTTGAATGGTTAGGCGATTCACTTGTAGGGAAGCGTTTGTTTGCATTCTGTATAGTCAATTCTTTAACAGCAAATCTCTTGTCTTGCGTTTGACATAAATTCCAGTGAAATCACCTTTAAAAGCCAAAGTCAGTAAAAAGGCTTCGTAAAATCACTCAGTGAATGTCTTTGAAAACACTTCTTAAGAAGGAAAGCATACGTCTTTCATCTGAGTGAAAACTGCATTCTATTCGGTTTTTAGAACTGTGTTGAATGGTTAAGCGATTCACTTGTAGGGAAGCGTTTGTTTGCATTCTGTATACTCAATTTTTTAACAGCAAATCTCGTGTCTTGCATTTGACAGATATTCCAGTGAAATTACGTTTAAAAGCCAATGTCAGTAAAAAGGCTTCGTAGAATCACTCTGTGAATGTCTTTGAAAACACTTCTTAAGAAGGAAAGCATACGTCTTTCATCTGAGTGAAAACTGCATTCTATTCAGTTTTTAGAACTGTGTTGAATGGTTAGGCGATTCACTTGTAGTTAAGCATTTGTTTGCATTCTGTATACTCAATTCTTTAACAGCAAATATCGTGTCTTGCATTTGACAGATATTCCAGTGAAATCACGTTTAAAATCAAAGTCAGTAAAAAGGCTTCGTAGAATGACTCTGTGAATGTCTTTGAAAGCACTTCTTAAGAAGGAAAGCATACGTCTTTCATCTGAGTGAAAACTGCATTCTATACGGTTTTTAGAACTGTGTTGAATGGTTAGGCGATTCACTTGTAGGGAAGCGTTTGGTTGCATTCTGTATACTCAGTTCTTTAACAGCAAATCTCGTGTCTTGCTTTCCACAGAAATTCCAGTGAAATCACGTTTAAAAGCCAACGTCAGTAAAAAGGCTTCGTAGAATCACTCTGTGAATGTCTTTGAAAACACTTCTTAAGAAGGAAAGCATACGTATTTCATCTGAGTGAAAACTGCATTCTATTCAGTTTTTAGAGCTGTGTTGAATGGTTAGGCGATTCACTTGTAGGGAAGCGTTTGTTTGCATTCTGTATACTCAATTCTTTAACAGCAAATATCGTGTCTTGCATTTGACAGATATTCCAGTGAAATCACGTTTAAAAGCCAAAGTCAGTAAAAAGGCTTCGTAGAATCACTCTGTGAATGTCTTTGAAAGCACTTCTTAAGAAGGAAAGCATACGTCTTTCATCTGAGTGAAAACTGCATTCTATACGGTTTTTCGAACTGTGTTGAATGGTTAGGCGATTCACTTGTAGGGAATTGTTTGGTTGCATTCTGTATATTCAATTCTTTAACGGCAAATCTCGTGTTTTGCATTTGACAGAAATTCCAGTGAAATCACGTTTAAAAGCCAACGTCATTAAAAAGGCTTCGTAGAATCACTCTGTGAATGTCTTTGAAAACACTTCTTAAGAAGGAAAGCATATGTCGTTCATCTGAGTGAAAACTGCATTCTATTCAGTTTTTAGAGCTGTGTTGAATGGTTAGGCGATTCACTTGTAGGGAAGCTTTGGTTGCATTCTGTATACTCAATTCTTTAACTGCAAATCTCGTGTCTTGCGTTTGACAGAAATTCCAGTGAAATCACGTTTAAAAGCCAAAGTCAGTAAAAAGGCTTCGTAGAATCACTCTGTGAATGTCTTTGAAAACACTTCTTAAGAAGGAAAGCATACGTCTTTCATCTGAGTGAAAACTGCATTCTATTCAGTTTTTAGAGCATTGTTGAATGGTTAGGCGATTCACTTGTAGGGAAGCGTTTGTTTGCATTCTGTATACTCAATTCTTTAACAGCAAATCTCGTGTCTTGCATTTGACTGAAATTCCAGTGAAATCACATTTAAAAGCCAACGTCAGTAAAAAGGCTTCATAGAATCACTCTGTGAATGTCTTTGAAAACACTTCTTAAGAAGGAAAGCATATGTCTTTCATCTGAGTGAAAACTGCATTCTATTCGGTTTTTAGAACTGTGTTGAATGGTTAGGCGATTCAGTTGTGGGGAAGCGTTTGGTTGCATTCTGTATACTCAATTCTTTAACTGCAAATCTCGTGTCTTGCGTTTGACAGAAATTCCAGTGAAATCACCTTTAAAAGCCAAAGTCAGTAAAAAGGCTTCATAGAATCACTCTGTGAATGTCTTTGAAAACACTTCTTAAGAAGGAAAGCATATGTCTTTCATCTGAGTGAAAACTGCATTCTATTCAGTTTTTAGAGCTGTGTTGAATGGTTAGGCGATTCACTTGTAGGGAAGCGTTTGTTTGCATTCTGTATACTCAATTTTTTAACAGCAAATCTCGTGTTTTGCATTTGACAGATATTCCAGTGAAATTACGTTTAAAAGCCAACGTCAGTAAAAAGGCTTCGTAGAATCACTCTGTGAATGTCTTTGAAAACACTTCTTAAGAAGGAAAGCATACGTCTTTCATCTGAGTGAAAACTGCATTCTATTCGGTTTTTAGAACTGTGTTGAACGGTTAGGCGATTCACTTGTAGGGAAGCGTTTGTTTTCATTCTGTATACTCAATTCTTTAACAGCAAATCTCATGTCTTGCGTTTGACAGAAATTCCAGTGAAATCACCTTTAAAAGCCAAAGTCAGTAAAAAGGCTTAGTAGAATAACTCAGTGAATGTCTTTGAAAACACTTCTTAAGAAGGAAAGCATACGTATTTCATCTGAGTGAAAACTGCATTCTATTCGGTTTTTAGAACTGTGTTGAATGGTTAGGCGATTCACTTGTAGGGAAGCGTTTGGTTGCATTCTGTATACTCAATTCTTTAACTGCAAATCTCGTGTCTTGCATTTGACAGAAATTCCAGTGAAATCACGTTTAAAAGCCAACGTCAGTAAAAAGGCTTCGTAGAATCACTCTGTGAATGTCTTTGAAAACACTTCTTAAGAAGGAAAGCATACGTATTTCATCTGAGTGAAAACTGCATTCTATTCAGTTTTTAGAGCTGTGTTGAATGGTTAGGCGATTCACTTGTAGGGAAGCGTTTGTTTGCATTCTGTATACTCAATTCTTTAACAGCAAATCTCGAGTCTTGCTTTCCACAGAAATTCCAGTGAAATCACGTTTAAAAGCCAACGTCAGTAAAATGGTTTCGTAGAATCACTCTGTGAATGTCTTTGAAAACACTTCTTAATAAGGAAAGCATACGTCTTTCATCTGAGTGAAAACTGCATTCTATTTAGTTTTTAGAGCTGTGTTGAATGGTTAGGCGATTCACTTGTAGGGAAGCTTTGGTTGCATTCTGTATACTCAATTCTTTAACTGCAAATCTCGTGTCTTGCGTTTGACAGAAATTCCAGTGAAATCACGTTTAAAAGCCAAAGTCAGTAAAAAGGCTTCGTAGAATCACTCTGTGAATGTCTTTGAAAACACTTCTTAAGAAGGAAAGCATACGTCTTTCATCTGAGTGAAAACTGCATTCTATTCAGTTTTTAGAGCATTGTTGAATGGTTAGGCGATTCACTTGTAGGGAAGCGTTTGTTTGCATTCTGTATACTCAATTCTTTAACAGCAAATCTCGTCTCTTGCATTTGACTGAAATTCCAGTGAAATCACATTTAAAAGCCAACGTCAGTAAAAAGGCTTCATAGAATCACTCTGTGAATGTCTTTGAAAACACTTCTTAAGAAGGAAAGCATATGTCTTTCATCTGAGTGAAAACTGCATTCTATTCGGTTTTTAGAACTGTGTTGAATGGTTAGGCGATTCAGTTGTGGGGAAGCGTTTGGTTGCATTCTGTATACTCAATTCTTTAACTGCAAATCTCGTGTCTTGCGTTTGACAGAAATTCCAGTGAAATCACCTTTAAAAGCCAAAGTCAGTAAAAAGGCTTCATAGAATCACTCTGTGAATGTCTTTGAAAACACTTCTTAAGAAGGAAAGCATATGTCTTTCATCTGAGTGAAAACTGCATTCTATTCAGTTTTTAGAGCTGTGTTGAATGGTTAGGCGATTCACTTGTAGGGAAGCGTTTGTTTGCATTCTGTATACTCAATTTTTTAACAGCAAATCTCGTGTTTTGCATTTGACAGATATTCCAGTGAAATTACGTTTAAAAGCCAACGTCAGTAAAAAGGCTTCGTAGAATCACTCTGTGAATGTCTTTGAAAACACTTCTTAAGAAGGAAAGCATACGTCTTTCATCTGAGTGAAAACTGCATTCTATTCAGTTTTTAGAACTGTGTTGAATGGTTAGGCGATTCACTTGTAGTTAAGCATTTGTTTGCATTCTGTATACTCAATTCTTTAACAGCAAATATCGTGTCTTGCATTTGACAGATATTCCAGTGAAATCACGTTTAAAAGCCAAAGTCAGTAAAAAGGCTTCGTAGAATCACTCTGTGAATGTCTTTGTAAGCACTTCTTAAGAAGGAAAGCATACGTCTTTCATCTGAGTGAAAACTGCATTCTATACGGTTTTTAGAACTGTGTTGAATGGTTAGGCGATTCACTTGTAGGGAATTGTTTGGTTGCATTCTGTATATTCAATTCTTTAACGGCAAATCTCGTGTTTTGCATTTGACAGAAATTTCAGTGAAATCACGTTTAAAAGCCAACGTCATTAAAAAGGCTTCGTAGAATCACTCTGTGAATGTCTTTGAAAACACTTCTTAAGAAGGAAAGCATACGTCTTTCATCTGAGTGAAAACTGCATTCTATACAGTTTTTAGAGCTGTGTTGAATGGTTAGGTGATTCACTTGTATGGAAGTGTTTGTTTGCATTCTGTATACTCAATTCTTTAACAGCAAATCTCGTGAGTTGCATTTGACAGAAATTCCAGTGAAATCACGTTTAAAAGCCAACGTCAGTAAAAAGGCTTCATAGAATCACTCTGTGAATGTCTTTGAAAACACTTCTTAAGAAGGAAAGCATACGTCTTTCATCTGAGTGAAAACTGCATTCTATTTAGTTTTTAGAGCTGTGTTGAATGGTTAGGCGATTCACTTGTAGGGAAGCGTTTGGTTGCATTCTGTATACTCAATTCTTTAACTGCAAATCTCGTGTCTTGCGTTTGACAGAAATTCCAGTGAAATCACGTTTAAAAGCCAAAGTCAGTAAAAAGGCTTCGTAGAATCACTCTGTGAATGTCTTTGAAAACACTTCTTAAGAAGGAAAGCATACGTCTTTCATCTGAGTGAAAACTGCATTCTATTCGGTTTTTAGAACTGTGTTGAACGGTTAGGCGATTCACTTGTAGGGAAGCGTTTGTTTTCATTCTGTATACTCAATTCTTTAACAGCAAATCTCATGTCTTGCGTTTGACAGAAATTCCAGTGAAATCACCTTTAAAAGCCAAAGTCAGTAAAAAGGCTTAGTAGAATAACTCAGTGAATGTCTTTGAAAACACTTCTTAAGAAGGAAAGCATACGTATTTCATCTGAGTGAAAACTGCATTCTATTCGGTTTTTAGAACTGTGTTGAATGGTTAGGCGATTCACTTGTAGGGAAGCGTTTGGTTGCATTCTGTATACTCAATTCTTTAACTGCAAATCTCGTGTCTTGCATTTGACAGAAATTCCAGTGAAAACACGTTTAAAAGCCAACGTCAGTAAAAAGGCTTCGTAGAATCACTCTGTGAATGTCTTTGAAAACACTTCTTAAGAAGGAAAGCATACGTATTTCATCTGAGTGAAAACTGCATTCTATTCAGTTTTTAGAGCTGTGTTGAATGGTTAGGCGATTCACTTGTAGGGAAGCGTTTGTTTGCATTCTGTATACTCAATTCTTTAACAGCAAATCTCGAGTCTTGCTTTCCACAGAAATTCCAGTGAAATCACGTTTAAAAGCCAACGTCAGTAAAATGGCTTCGTAGAATCACTCTGTGAATGTCTTTGAAAACACTTCTTAATAAGGAAAGCATACGTCTTTCATCTGAGTGAAAACTGCATTCTATTTAGTTTTTAGAGCTGTGTTGAATGGTTAGGCGATTCACTTGTAGGGAAGCTTTGGTTGCATTCTGTATACTCAATTCTTTAACTGCAAATCTCGTGTCTTGCGTTTGACAGAAATTCCAGTGAAATCACGTTTAAAAGCCAAAGTCAGTAAAAAGGCTTCGTAGAATCACTCTGTGAATGTCTTTGAAAACACTTCTTAAGAAGGAAAGCATACGTCTTTCATCTGAGTGAAAACTGCATTCTATTCAGTTTTTAGAGCATTGTTGAATGGTTAGGCGATTCACTTGTAGGGAAGCGTTTGTTTGCATTCTGTATACTCAATTCTTTAACAGCAAATCTCGTGTCTTGCATTTGACTGAAATTCCAGTGAAATCACATTTAAAAGCCAACGTCAGTAAAAAGGCTTCATAGAATCACTCTGTGAATGTCTTTGAAAACACTTCTTAAGAAGGAAAGCATATGTCTTTCATCTGAGTGAAAACTGCATTCTATTCGGTTTTTAGAACTGTGTTGAATGGTTAGGCGATTCAGTTGTGGGGAAGCGTTTGGTTGCATTCTGTATACTCAATTCTTTAACTGCAAATCTCGTGTCTTGCGTTTGACAGAAATTCCAGTGAAATCACCTTTAAAAGCCAAAGTCAGTAAAAAGGCTTCATAGAATCACTCTGTGAATGTCTTTGAAAACACTTCTTAAGAAGGAAAGCATATGTCTTTCATCTGAGTGAAAACTGCATTCTATTCAGTTTTTAGAGCTGTGTTGAATGGTTAGGCGATTCACTTGTAGGGAAGCGTTTGTTTGCATTCTGTATACTCAATTTTTTAACAGCAAATCTCGTGTTTTGCATTTGACAGATATTCCAGTGAAATTACGTTTAAAAGCCAACGTCAGTAAAAAGGCTTCGTAGAATCACTCTGTGAATGTCTTTGAAAACACTTCTTAAGAAGGAAAGCATACGTCTTTCATCTGAGTGAAAACTGCATTCTATTCAGTTTTTAGAACTGTGTTGAATGGTTAGGCGATTCACTTGTAGTTAAGCATTTGTTTGCATTCTGTATACTCAATTCTTTAACAGCAAATATCGTGTCTTGCATTTGACAGATATTCCAGTGAAATCACGTTTAAAAGCCAAAGTCAGTAAAAAGGCTTCGTAGAATCACTCTGTGAATGTCTTTGTAAGCACTTCTTAAGAAGGAAAGCATACGTCTTTCATCTGAGTGAAAACTGCATTCTATACGGTTTTTAGAACTGTGTTGAATGGTTAGGCGATTCACTTGTAGGGAATTGTTTGGTTGCATTCTGTATATTCAATTCTTTAACGGCAAATCTCGTGTTTGCATTTGACAGAAATTTCAGTGAAATCACGTTTAAAAGCCAACGTCATTAAAAAGGCTTCGTAGAATCACTCTGTGAATGTCTTTGAAAACACTTCTTAAGAAGGAAAGCATACGTCTTTCATCTGAGTGAAAACTGCATTCTATACAGTTTTTAGAGCTGTGTTGAATGGTTAGGTGATTCACTTGTATGGAAGTGTTTGTTTGCATTCTGTATACTCAATTCTTTAACAGCAAATCTCGTGAGTTGCATTTGACAGAAATTCCAGTGAAATCACGTTTAAAAGCCAATGTCAGTAAAAAGGATTCATAGAATCACTCTGTGAATGTCTTTGAAAACACTTCTTAAGAAGGAAAGCATACGTCTTTCATCTGAGTGAAAACTGCATTCTATTTAGTTTTTAGAGCTGTGTTGAATGGTTAGGCGATTCACTTGTAGGGAAGCGTTTGGTTGCATTCTGTATACTCAATTCTTTAACTGCAAATCTCGTGTCTTGCGTTTGACAGAAATTCCAGTGAAATCACGTTTAAAAGCCAAAGTCAGTAAAAAGGCTTCGTAGAATCACTCTGTGAATGTCTTTGAAAACACTTCTTAAGAAGGAAAGCATACGTCTTTCATCTGAGTGAAAACTGCATTCTATTCAGATTTTAGAGCTGTGTTGAATGGTTAGGCGATTCACTTGTAGGGAAGCGTTTGTTTGCATTCTGTATACTCAATTCTTTAACAGCAAATCTCGTGTCTTGCATTTGACAGAAATTCCAGTGAAATCACGTTTAAAAGCCAACGTCAGTAAAAAGGCTTCATAGAATCACTCTGTGAATGTCTTTGAAAACACTTCTTAAAAGGAAATCATACGTCTTTCATCTGAGTGAAAACTGCATTCTATTCAGTTTTTAGAGCTGTGTTGAATGGTTAGGCGATTCACTTGTAGGGAAGCGTTTGTTTGCATTCTGTATACTCAATTCTTTAACAGCAAATCTCGTGAGCTGCATTTGACAGAAATTCCAGTGAAATCACGTTTAAAAGCCAACGTCAGTAAAAAGTTTTCATAGAATCACTCTGTCAATGTCTTTGAAAACACTTCTTAAGAAGGAAAGCATACGTCTTTCATCTGAGAGAAAACTGCATTCTATTCGGTTTTTAGAACTGTGTTGAATGGTTAGGCGATTCACTTGTAGGGAAGCGTTTGTTTGCATTCTGTATAGTCAATTCTTTAACAGCAAATCTCTTGTCTTGCGTTTGACATAAATTCCAGTGAAATCACCTTTAAAAGCCAAAGTCAGTAAAAAGGCTTCGTAGAATCACTCAGTGAATGTCTTTGAAAACACTTCTTAAGAAGGAAAGCATACGTATTTCATCTGAGTGAAAACTGCATTCTATTCAGTTTTTAGAACTGTGTTGAATGGTTAGGCGATTCACTTGTAGGGAAGCGTTTGTTTGCATTCTGTATACTCAATTTTTTAACAGCAAATCTCGTGTCTTGCATTTGACAGATATTCCAGTGAAATTACGTTTAAAAGCCAACGTCAGTAAAAAGGCTTCGTAGAATCACTCTGTGAATGTCTTTGAAAACACTTCTTAAGAAGGAAAGCATACGTCTTTCATCTGAGTGAAAACTGCATTCTATTCAGTTTTTAGAACTGTGTTGAATGGTTAGGCGATTCACTTGTAGTTAAGCATTTGTTTGCATTCTGTATACTCAATTCTTTAACAGCAAATATCGTGTCTTGCATTTGACAGATATTCCAGTGAAATCACGTTTAAAATCAAAGTCAGTAAAAAGGCTTCGTAGAATCACTCTGTGAATGTCTTTGAAAGCACTTCTTAAGAAGGAAAGCATACGTCTTTCATCTGAGTGAAAACTGCATTCTATACGGTTTTTAGAACTGTGTTGAATGGTTAGGCGATTCACTTGTAGGGAAGCGTTTGGTTGCATTCTGTATACTCAATTCTTTAACAGCAAATCTCGTGTCTTGCTTTCCACAGAAATTCCAGTGAAATCACGTTTAAAAGCCAACGTCAGTAAAAAGGCTTCGTAGAATCACTCTGTGAATGTCTTTGAAAACACTTCTTAAGAAGGAAAGCATACGTATTTCATCTGAGTGAAAACTGCATTCTATTCAGTTTTTAGAGCTGTGTTGAATGGTTAGGCGATTCACTTGTAGGGAAGCGTTTTTTTGCATTCTGTATACTCAATTCTTTAACAGCAAATATCGTGTCTTGCATTTGACAGATATTCCAGTGAAATCACGTTTAAAAGCCAAAGTCAGTAAAAAGGCTTCGTAGAATCACTCTGTGAATGTCTTTGAAAGCACTTCTTAAGAAGGAAAGCATACGTCTTTCATCTGAGTGAAAACTGCATTCTATACGGTTTTTAGAACTGTGTTGAATGGTTAGGCGATTCACTTGTAGGGAATTGTTTGGTTGCATTCTGTATATTCAATTCTTTAACGGCAAATCTCGTGTTTTGCATTTGACAGAAATTCCAGTGAAATCACGTTTAAAAGCCAACGTCATTAAAAAGGCTTCGTAGAATCACTCTGTGAATATCTTTGAAAACACTTCTTAAGAAGGAAAGCATACGTCGTTCATCTGAGTGAAAACTGCATTCTATTCAGTTTATAGAGCTGTGTTGAATGGTTAGGCGATTCACTTGTAGGGAAGCTTTGGTTGCATTCTGTATACTCAATTCTTTAACTGCAAATCTCGTGTCTTGCTTTTGACAGAAATTCCAGTGAAATCACGTTTAAAAGCCAAAGTCAGTAAAAAGGCTTCGTAGAATCACTCTGTGAATGTCTTTGAAAACACTTCTTAAGAAGGAAAGCATACGTCTTTCATCTGAGTGAAAACTGCATTCTATTTAGTTTTTAGAGCTGTGTTGAATGGTTAGGCGATTCACTTGTAGGGAAGCGTTTGGTTGCATTCTGTATACTCAATTCTTTAACTGCAAATCTCGTGTCTTGCGTTTGACAGAAATTCCAGTGAAATCACGTTTAAAAGCCAAAGTCAGTAAAAAGGCTTCGTAGAATCACTCTGTGAATGTCTTTGAAAACACTTCTTAAGAAGGAAAGCATACGTCTTTCATCTGAGTGAAAACTGCATTCTATTCAGATTTTAGAGCTGTGTTGAATGGTTAGGCGATTCACTTGTAGGGAAGCGTTTGTTTGCATTCTGTATACTCAATTCTTTAACAGCAAATCTCGTGAGTTGCATTTGACAGAAATTCCAGTGAAATCACGTTTAAAAGCCAACGTCAGTAAAAAGTTTTCATAGAATCACTCTGTGAATGTCTTTGAAAACACTTCTTAAGAAGGAAAGCATACGTCTTTCATCTGAGAGAAAACTGCATTCTATTCGGTTTTTAGAACTGTGTTGAATGGTTAGGCGATTCACTTGTAGGGAAGCGTTTGTTTGCATTCTGTATAGTCAATTCTTTAACAGCAAATCTCTTGTCTTGCGTTTGACATAAATTCCAGTGAAATCACCTTTAAAAGCCAAAGTCAGTAAAAAGGCTTCGTAGAATCACTCAGTGAATGTCTTTGAAAACACTTCTTAAGAAGGAAAGCATACGTCTTTCATCTGAGTGAAAACTGCATTCTATTCGGTTTTTAGAACTGTGTTGAATGGTTAGGCGATTCACTTGTAGGGAAGCGTTTGTTTGCATTCTGTATACTCAATTTTTTAACAGCAAATCTCGTGTCTTGCATTTGACAGATATTCCAGTGAAATTACGTTTAAAAGCCAACGTCAGTAAAAAGGCTTCGTAGAATCACTCTGTGAATGTCTTTGAAAACACTTCTTAAGAAGGAAAGCATACGTCTTTCATCTGAGTGAAAACTGCATTCTATTCAGTTTTTAGAACTGTGTTGAATGGTTAGGCGATTCACTTGTAGTTAAGCATTTGTTTGCATTCTGTATACTCAATTCTTTAACAGCAAATATCGTGTCTTGCATTTGACAGATATTCCAGTGAAATCACGTTTAAAATCAAAGTCAGTAAAAAGGCTTCGTAGAATCACTCTGTGAATGTCTTTGAAAGCACTTCTTAAGAAGGAAAGCATACGTCTTTCATCTGAGTGAAAACTGCATTCTATACGGTTTTTAGAACTGTGTTGAATGGTTAGGCGATTCACTTGTAGGGAAGCGTTTGGTTGCATTCTGTATACTCAATTCTTTAACAGCAAATCTCGTGTTTTGCATTTGACAGAAATTCCAGTGAAATCACGTTTAAAAGCCAACGTCATTAAAAAGGCTTCGTAGAATCACTCTGTGAATGTCTTTGAAAACACTTCTTAAGAAGGAAAGCATACGTCGTTCATCTGAGTGAAAACTGCATTCTATTCAGTTTTTAGAGCTGTGTTGAATGGTTAGGCGATTCACTTGTAGGGAAGCTTTGGTTGCATTCTGTATACTCAATTCTTTAACTGCAAATCTCGTGTCTTGCGTTTGACAGAAATTCCAGTGAAATCACGTTTAAAAGCCAAAGTCAGTAAAAAGGCTTCGTAGAATCACTCTGTGAATGTCTTTGAAAACACTTCTTAAGAAGGAAAGCATACGTCTTTCATCTGAGTGAAAACTGCATTCTATTCAGTTTTTAGAGCATTGTTGAATGGTTAGGCGATTCACTTGTAGGGAAGCGTTTGTTTGCATTCTGTATACTCAATTCTTTAACAGCAAATCTCGTGTCTTGCATTTGACTGAAATTCCAGTGAAATCACATTTAAAAGCCAACGTCAGTAAAAAGGCTTCATAGAATCACTCTGTGAATGTCTTTGAAAACACTTCTTAAGAAGGAAAGCATATGTCTTTCATCTGAGTGAAAACTGCATTCTATTCGGTTTTTAGAACTGTGTTGAATGGTTAGGCGATTCAGTTGTGGGGAAGCGTTTGGTTGCATTCTGTATACTCAATTCTTTAACTGCAAATCTCGTGTCTTGCGTTTGACAGAAATTCCAGTGAAATCACCTTTAAAAGCCAAAGTCAGTAAAAAGGCTTCATAGAATCACTCTGTGAATGTCTTTGAAAACACTTCTTAAGAAGGAAAGCATATGTCTTTCATCTGAGTGAAAACTGCATTCTATTCAGTTTTTAGAGCTGTGTTGAATGGTTAGGCGATTCACTTGTAGGGAAGCGTTTGTTTGCATTCTGTATACTCAATTTTTTAACAGCAAATCTCGTGTTTTGCATTTGACAGATATTCAAGTGAAATTACGTTTAAAAGCCAACGTCAGTAAAAAGGCTTCGTAGAATCACTCTGTGAATGTCTTTGAAAACACTTCTTAAGAAGGAAAGCATACGTCTTTCATCTGAGTGAAAACTGCATTCTATTCAGTTTTTAGAACTGTGTTGAATGGTTAGGCGATTCACTTGTAGTTAAGCATTTGTTTGCATTCTGTATACTCAATTCTTTAACAGCAAATATCGTGTCTTGCATTTGACAGATATTCCAGTGAAATCACGTTTAAAAGCCAAAGTCAGTAAAAAGGCTTCGTAGAATCACTCTGTGAATGTCTTTGTAAGCACTTCTTAAGAAGGAAAGCATACGTCTTTCATCTGAGTGAAAACTGCATTCTATACGGTTTTTAGAACTGTGTTGAATGGTTAGGCGATTCACTTGTAGGGAATTGTTTGGTTGCATTCTGTATATTCAATTCTTTAACGGCAAATCTCGTGTTTTGCATTTGACAGAAATTTCAGTGAAATCACGTTTAAAAGCCAACGTCATTAAAAAGGCTTCGTAGAATCACTCTGTGAATGTCTTTGAAAACACTTCTTAAGAAGGAAAGCATACGTCTTTCATCTGAGTGAAAACTGCATTCTATACAGTTTTTAGAGCTGTGTTGAATGGTTAGGTGATTCACTTGTATGGAAGTGTTTGTTTGCATTCTGTATACTCAATTCTTTAACAGCAAATCTCGTGAGTTGCATTTGACAGAAATTCCAGTGAAATCACGTTTAAAAGCCAACGTCAGTAAAAAGGCTTCATAGAATCACTCTGTGAATGTCTTTGAAAACACTTCTTAAGAAGGAAAGCATACGTCTTTCATCTGAGTGAAAACTGCATTCTATTTAGTTTTTAGAGCTGTGTTGAATGGTTAGGCGATTCACTTGTAGGAAGCGTTTGGTTGCATTCTGTATACTCAATTCTTTAACTGCAAATCTCGTGTCTTGCGTTTGACAGAAATTCCAGTGAAATCACGTTTAAAAGCCAAAGTCAGTAAAAAGGCTTCGTAGAATCACTCTGTGAATGTCTTTGAAAACACTTCTTAAGAAGGAAAGCATACGTCTTTCATCTGAGTGAAAACTGCATTCTATTCAGATTTTAGAGCTGTGTTGAATGGTTAGGCGATTCACTTGTAGGGAAGCGTTTGTTTGCATTCTGTATACTCAATTCTTTAACAGCAAATCTCGTGTCTTGCATTTGACAGAAATTCCAGTGAAATCACGTTTAAAAGCCAACGTCAGTAAAAAGGCTTCATAGAATCACTCTGTGAATGTCTTTGAAAACACTTCTTAAAAGGAAATCATACGTCTTTCATCTGAGTGAAAACTGCATTCTATTCAGTTTTTAGAGCTGTGTTGAATGGTTAGGCGATTCACTTGTAGGGAAGCGTTTGTTTGCATTCTGTATACTCAATTCTTTAACAGCAAATCTCGTGAGCTGCATTTGACAGAAATTCCAGTGAAATCACGTTTAAAAGCCAACGTCAGTAAAAAGTTTTCATAGAATCACTCTGTGAATGTCTTTGAAAACACTTCTTAAGAAGGAAAGCATACGTCTTTCATCTGAGAGAAAACTGCATTCTATTCGGTTTTTAGAACTGTGTTGAATGGTTAGGCGATTCACTTGTAGGGAAGCGTTTGTTTGCATTCTGTATAGTCAATTCTTTAACAGCAAATCTCTTGTCTTGCGTTTGACATAAATTCCAGTGAAATCACCTTTAAAAGCCAAAGTCAGTAAAAAGGCTTCGTAGAATCACTCAGTGAATGTCTTTGAAAACACTTCTTAAGAAGGAAAGCATACGTCTTTCATCTGAGTGAAAACTGCATTCTATTCAGTTTTTAGAACTGTGTTGAATGGTTAGGCGATTCACTTGTAGGGAAGCGTTTGTTTGCATTCTGTATACTCAATTTTTTAACAGCAAATCTCGTGTCTTGCATTTGACAGATATTCCAGTGAAATTACGTTTAAAAGCCAACCTCAGTAAAAAGGCTTCGTAGAATCACTCTGTGAATGTCTTTGAAAACACTTCTTAAGAAGGAAAGCATACGTCTTTCATCTGAGTGAAAACTGCATTCTATTCAGTTTTTAGAACTGTGTTGAATGGTTAGGCGATTCACTTGTAGTTAAGCATTTGTTTGCATTCTGTATACTCAATTCTTTAACAGCAAATATCGTGTCTTGCATTTGACAGATATTCCAGTGAAATCACGTTTAAAATCAAAGTCAGTAAAAAGGCTTCGTAGAATCACTCTGTGAATGTCTTTGAAAGCACTTCTTAAGAAGGAAAGCATACGTCTTTCATCTGAGTGAAAACTGCATTCTATACGGTTTTTAGAACTGTGTTGAATGGTTAGGCGATTCACTTGTAGGGAAGCGTTTGGTTGCATTCTGTATACTCAATTCTTTAACAGCAAATCTCGTGTCTTGCTTTCCACAGAAATTCCAGTGAAATCACGTTTAAAAGCCAACGTCAGTAAAAAGGCTTCGTAGAATCACTCTGTGAATGTCTTTGAAAACACTTCTTAAGAAGGAAAGCATACGTATTTCATCTGAGTGAAAACTGCATTCTATTCAGTTTTTAGAGCTGTGTTGAATGGTTAGGCGATTCACTTGTAGGGAAGCGTTTTTTTTGCATTCTGTATACTCAATTCTTTAACAGCAAATATCGTGTCTTGCATTTGACAGATATTCCAGTGAAATCACGTTTAAAAGCCAAAGTCAGTAAAAAGGCTTCGTAGAATCACTCTGTGAATGTCTTTGAAAGCACTTCTTAAGAAGGAAAGCATACGTCTTTCATCTGAGTGAAAACTGCATTCTATACGGTTTTTAGAACTGTGTTGAATGGTTAGGCGATTCACTTGTAGGGAATTGTTTGGTTGCATTCTGTATATTCAATTCTTTAACGGCAAATCTCGTGTTTTGCATTTGACAGAAATTCCAGTGAAATCACGTTTAAAAGCCAACGTCATTAAAAAGGCTTCGTAGAATCACTCTGTGAATGTCTTTGAAAACACTTCTTAAGAAGGAAAGCATACGTCGTTCATCTGAGTGAAAACTGCATTCTATTCAGTTTTTAGAGCTGTGTTGAATGGTTAGGCGATTCACTTGTAGGGAAGCTTTGGTTGCATTCTGTATACTCAATTCTTTAACTGCAAATCTCGTGTCTTGCGTTTGACAGAAATTCCAGTGAAATCACGTTTAAAAGCCAAAGTCAGTAAAAAGGCTTCGTAGAATCACTCTGTGAATGTCTTTGAAAACACTTCTTAAGAAGGAAAGCATACGTCTTTCATCTAAGTGAAAACTGCATTCTATTCAGTTTTTAGAGCTGTGTTGAATGGTTAGGCGATTCACTTGTAGGGAAGCGTTTGTTTGCATTCTGTATACTCAATTCTTTAACAGCAAATCTCGTGAGTTGCATTTGACAGAAATTCCAGTGAAATCACGTTTAAAAGCCAACGTCAGTAAAAAGTTTTCATAGAATCACTCTGTGAATGTCTTTGAAAACACTTCTTAAGAAGGAAAGCATACGTCTTTCATCTGAGAGAAAACTGCATTCTATTCGGTTTTTAGAACTGTGTTGAATGGTTAGGCGATTCACTTGTAGGGAAGCGTTTGTTTGCATTCTGTATAGTCAATTCTTTAACAGCAAATCTCTTGTCTTGCGTTTGACATAAATTCCAGTGAAATCACCTTTAAAAGCCAAAGTCAGTAAAAAGGCTTCGTAGAATCACTCAGTGAATGTCTTTGAAAACACTTCTTAAGAAGGAAAGCATACGTCTTTCATCTGAGTGAAAACTGCATTCTATACGGTTTTTAGAACTGTGTTGAATGGTTAGGCGATTCACTTGTAGGGAAGCGTTTGTTTGCATTCTGTATACTCAATTCTTTAACAGCAAATCTCGTGTCTTGCATTTGACAGATATTCCAGTGAAATCACGTTTAAAAGCCAAAGTCAGTAAAAAGGCTTCGTAGAATCACTCTGTGAATGTCTTTGAAAGCACTTCTTAAGAAGGAAAGCATACGTCTTTCATCTGAGTGAAAACTGCATTCTATTTAGTTTTTAGAGCTGTGTTGAATGGTTAGGCGATTCACTTGTAGGGAAGCATTTGGTTGCATTCTGTATACTCAATTCTTTAACTGCAAATCTCGTGTCTTGCATTTGACAGAAATTCCAGTGAAATCACGTTTAAAAGCCAAAGTCAGTAAAAAGGCTTCGTAGAATCACTCTGTGAATGTCTTTGAAAACACTTCTTAAGAAGGAAAGCATACGTCTTTCATCTGAGTGAAAACTGCATTCTATTCAGATTTAAGAGCTGTGTTGAATGGTTAGGCGATTCACTTGTAGGGAAGCGTTTGTTTGCATTCTGTATACTCAATTCTTTAACAGCAAATCTCGTGTCTTGCATTTGACAGAAATTCCAGTGAAATCACGTTTAAAAGCCAACGTCAGTAAAAAGGCTTCATAGAATCACTCTGTGAATGTCTTTGAAAACACTTCTTAAAAGGAAATCATACGTCTTTCATCTGAGTGAAAACTGCATTCTATTCAGTTTTTAGAGCTGTGTTGAATGGTTAGGCGATTCACTTGTAGGGAAGCGTTTGTTTGCATTCTGTATACTCAATTCTTTAACAGCAAATCTCGTGAGTTGCCTTTGACAGATATTCCAGTGAAATCACGTTTAAAAGCCAACGTCAGTAAAAAGGCTTCTTAGAATCACTCTGTGAATGTCTTTGAAAACACTTCTTAAGAAGGAAAGCATACGTCTTTCATCTGAGTGAAAACTGCATTCTATTCAGTTTTTAGAACTGTGTTGAATGGTTAGGCGATTCACTTGTAGGGAAGCGTTGGTTTGCATTCTGTATACTCAATTCTTTAACAGCAAATCTCGTGTCTTACGTTTGACAAAAATTCCAGTGTAATCACGTTTAAAAGCCAACGTCAGTAAAAAGGCTTCTTAGAATCACTCTGTGAATGTCTTTGAAAACACTTCTTAAGAAGGAAAGCATACGTCTTTCATCTGAGTGAAAACTGCATTCTATTCAGTTTTTAGAACTGTGTTGAATGGTTAGGCGATTCACTTGTAGGGAAGCCTATGTTTGCATTCTGTATACTCAATTCTTTAACAGCAAATCTCATGTCTTGCTTTTGACAGAAATTCAAGTGAAATCATGTCTAAAAGCCAACGTCAGTAAAAAGGCTTCGTTGAATCACTCTGTGAATGTCTTTGAAAACACTTCTTAAGAAGGAAAGCATACGTCTTTCATCTGAGTGAAAACTGCATTCTATTTAGTTCTTCGAACTGTGTTGAATGGTTAGGCGATTCACTTGTAGGGAAGCATTGGTTTGCATTCTGTATACTCAATTCTTTAACAGCAAATCTTGTGTCTTGCATTTGACAGAAATTCCAGTGAAATCACGTTTAAAAGCCAACGTAAGTAAAAAGGCCTCCTAGAATCACTCTGTGAATGTCTTTGAAAACACTTCTTAAGAAGGAAAGCATACGTCTTTCATCTGAGTGAAAACTGCATTCTATTCAGTTTTTAGAGCATTGTTGAATGGTTAGGTGATTCACTTGTAGGGAAGCGTTTGTTTGCATTCTGTATACTCAATTCTTTAACAGCAAATCTCGTGTCTTGCTTTTGACAGAAATTCAAGTGAAATCATGTCTAAAAGCCAACGTCAGTAAAAAGGCTTCGTAGAATCACTCTGTGAATGTCTTTGAAAACACTTCTTAAGAAGGAAAGCATACATGGTTCATCTGAGTGAAAACTGCATTCTATTCCGTTTTTAGAGCTGTGTTGAATGGTTAGGCGATTCACTTGTAGGGAAGCGTTTGTTTGCATTCTGTATACTCAATTTTTTAACAGTAAATCTCGTGTCTTGCATTTGACAAAAATTCCAGTGAAATCACGTTTAAAAGATAACATCAGTAAAAAGGCTTCGTAGAATCACTCTGTGAATGTCTTGAAAACACTTCTTAAGAATGAAAGCATACATCTTTCATCTGAGTGAAAACTGCATTCTCTTTGGTTTTTAGAACTGTGTTGAATGGTTAGGCGATTCACTTGTAGGGAAGAGTTTGTTTGCATTCTGTATACTCAATTCTTTAATAGCAAATCTCGTGTCTTGCGTTTGAAAGAAATTCCAGTGAAATCACGTTTAAAAGCCAACATCAGTAAAAAGGCTTCGTAGAATCACTCTTTGAATGTCTTTGAAAATACTTCTTAAGAAGGAGAGTATACGTCTTTCATCTGAGTGAAAACTGCATTCCCTTCAGTTTTTAGATCATTGTTGAATGGTTAGGCGATTCACTTGTAGGGAAGCTTTTGTTTGCATTCTGTATACTCAATTCTTTAACAGAAAATCTCGTGTCTTGCGTTTGACAAAAATTCCAGTGAAATCACGTTTAAAAGCCAACGTCAGTAAAAAGGCTTCGTAGAATCACTCTGTGAATGTCTTTGAAAACACTTCTTAAGAAGGAAAGCATACGTCTTTCATCTGAGTGAAAACTGCATTCTATTCAGTTTTTAGAGCATTGTTGAATGGTTAGGTGATTCACTTGTAGAGAAGCGTTTATTTGCATTCTGTATACTCAATTCTTTAACAGCAAATCTCGTGTCTTGCCTTTGACAGATATTCCAGTGAAATCACGTTTAAAAGCCAACGTCAGTAAAAAGGCTTCGTAGAATCACTCTTTGAATGTCTTTGAAAACACTTCTTAAGAAGGAGAGCATACGTCTTTCATCTGAGTGAAAACTGCATTCCCTTCAGTTTTTAGATCATTGTTGAATGGTTAGGCGATTCACTTGTAGGGAAGCCTTTGTTTGCATTCTGTATACTCAATTCTTTAACAGCAAATCTCATGTCTTGCTTTTGACAGAAATTCAAGTGAAATCATGTCTAAAAGCCAACGTCAGTAAAAAGGCTTCGTTGAATCACTCTGTGAATGTCTTTGAAAACACTTCTTAAGAAGGAAAGCATACGTCTTTCATCTGGGTGAAAACTGCATTCTATTTAGTTTTTAGAACTGTGTTGAATGGTTAGGCGATTCACTTGTAGGGAAGCATTGGTTTGCATTCTGTATACTCAATTCTTTAACAGCAAATCTCGTGTCTTGCATTTGACAGAAATTCCAGTGAAATCATGTTTAAAAGCCAACGTCAGTAAAAAGGCCTCCTAGAATCACTCTGTGAATGTCTTTGAAAACACTTCTTAAGAAGGAAAGCATACGTCTTTCATCTGAGTGAAAACTGCATTCTATTCAGTTTTTAGAGCATTGTTGAATGGTTAGGTGATTCACTTGTAGGGAAGCGTTTGTTTGCATTCTGTATACTCAATTCTTTAACAGCAAATCTCGTGTCTTGCTTTTGACAGAAATTCAAGTGAAATCATGTCTAAAAGCCAACGTCAGTAAAAAGGCTTCGTAGAATCACTCTGTGAATGTCTTTGAAAACACTTCTTAAGAAGGAAAGCGTACATGGTTCATCTGAGTGAAAACTGCATTCTATTCCGTTTTTAGAGCTGTGTTGAATGGTTAGGCGATTCACTTGTAGGGAAGCGTTTGTTTGCATTCTGTATACTCAATTTTTTAACAGTAAATCTCGTGTCTTGCATTTGACAAAAATTCCAGTGAAATCACGTTTAAAAGATAACATCAGTAAAAAGGCTTCGTAGAATCACTCTGTGAATGTCTTGAAAACACTTCTTAAGAAGGAAAGCATACATCTTTCATCTGAGTGAAAACTGCATTCTATTTGGTTTTTAGAACTGTGTTGAATGGTTAGGCGATTCACTTGTAGGGAAGCGTTTGTTTGCATTCTGTATACTCAATTCTTTAATAGCAAATCTCGTGTCTTGCGTTTGAAAGAAATTCCAGTGAAATCACGTTTAAAAGCCAACATCAGTAAAAAGGCTTCGTAGAATCACTCTTTGAATGTCTTTGAAAATACTTCTTAAGAAGGAGAGTATAAGTCTTTCATCTGAGTGAAAACTGCATTCTCTTCAGTTTTTAGATCATTGTTGAATGGTTAGGCGATTCACTTGTAGGGAAGCTTTTGTTTGCATTCTGTATACTCAATTCTTTAATAGCAAATCTCGTGTCTTGCGTTTGACAAAAATTCCAGTGAAATCACGTTTAAAAGCCAACGTCAGTAAAAAGGCTTCGTAGAATCACTCTGTGAATGTCTTTGAAAACACTTCTTAAGAAGGAAAGCATACGTCTTTCATCTGAGTGAAAACTGCATTCTATTCAGTTTTTAGAGCTGTGTTGAATGGTTAGGCCATTCACTTGTACGGAAGCGGTTGTTTGCATTCTGTATACTCAATTCTTTAACAGCAAATCTCATGTCTTGCTTTTGACATAAATTCAAGTGAAATCATGTCTAAAAGCCAACGTCAGTAAAAAGGCTTCGTTGAATCACTCTGTGAGTGTCTTTGAAAACACTTCTTAAGAAGGAAAGCATACGTCTTTCATCTGAGTGAAAACTGCATTCTATTCAGTTTTTAGAGCATTGTTGAATGGTTAGGTGATTCACTTGTAGGGAAGCGTTTGTTTGCATTCTGTATACTCAATTCTTTAACAGCAAATCTCGTGTCTTGCCTTTGACAGATATTCCACTGAAATCACGTTTAAAAGCCAACGTCAGTAAAAAGGCTTCGTAGAATCACTCTGTGAATGTCTTTGAAAACACTTCTTAAGAAGGAAAGCATATGTCTTTCATCAGAGTGAAAACTGCATTCTATTCAGTTTTTAGAACTGTGTTCAATGGTTAGGCAATTCACTTGTAGGGAAGCGTTTGTTTGCATTCTGTATACTCAATTCTTTAACAGCAAATCTCATGTCTTGCTTTTGACAGAAATTCAAGTGAAATCATGTCTAAAAGCCAATGTCAGTAAAAAGGCTTCGTTGAATCACTCTGTGAATGTCTTTGAAAACACTTCTTAAGAAGGAAAGCATACGTCTTTCATCAGAGTGAAAACTGCATTCTATTTAGTTTTTAGAACTGTGTTGAATGATTAGGCGATTCACTTGTAGGGAAGCGTTGGTTTGCATTCTGTATACTCAATTCTTTAACAGCAAATCTCGTGTCTTGCATTTGACAGAAATTCCAGTGAAATCACTTTTAAAAGCCAACTTCAGTAAAAAGGCTTCGTAGAATCACTCTGTGAATGTCTTTGAAAACACTTCTTAAGAAGGAAAGCATACGTCTTTCATCTGAGTGAAAACTGCATTCTCTTCAGTTTTTAGAGCTGTGTAGAATGGTTAGGCGATTCACTTGTAGGGAAGCGTTTGTTTGTATTCTGTATACTCAATTCTTTAACAGCAAATCTCGTGTCTTGAGTTTGACAGAAATTCCAGTGAAATCACGTTTAAAAGCCAACGTCAGTAAAAAGGCTTCGTAGAATCACTCTGTGAATGTCTTTGAAAACACTTCTTAAGAAGGAAAGCATAAGTCTTTCATCTGAGTGAAAACTGCATTCTATTCAGTTTTTAGAGCATTGTTGAATGGTTAGGTGATTCACTTGTAGGGAAGCGTTTGTTTGCATTCTGTATACTCAATTCTTTAACAGCAAATCTCGTGTCTTGCTTTTGACAGAAATTCAAGTGAAATCATGTCTAAAAGCCAACGTCAGTAAAAAGGCTTTGTAGAATCACTCTGTGAATGTCTTTGAAAACACTTCTTAAGAAGGAAAGCATATGTCTTTCATCAGAGTGAAAACTGCATTCTATTTTGTTTTTAGAACTGTGTTGAATGGTTAGGCGATTCACTTGTAGGGAAGCGTTGGTTTGCATTCTGTATACTCAATTCTTTAACAGCAAATCTCGTGTCTTGCCTTTGACAGATATTCCAGTGAAATCACGTTAAAAAGCCAACGTCAGTAAAAACGCTTCGTAGAATCACTCTGTGAATGTCTTTGAAAACACTTCTTAAGAAGGAAAGCATACGTCTTTCATCAGAGTGAAAACTGCATTCTATTTAGTTTTTAGAACTGTGTTGAATGGTTAGGCGATTCACTTGTAGGGAAGCGTTGGTTTGCATTCTGTATACTCAATTCTTTAACAGCAAATCTCGTGTCTTGCATTTGACAGAAATTCCAGTGAAATCACTTTTAAAAGCCAACTTCAGTAAAAAGGCTTCGTAGAATCACTCTGTGAATGTCTTTGAAAACACTTCTTAAGAAGGAAAGCATACGTCTTTCATCTGAGTGAAAACTGCATTCTCTTCAGTTTTTAGAGCTGTGTAGAATGGTTAGGCGATTCACTTGTAGGGAAGCGTTTGTTTGCATTCTGTATACTCAATTCTTTAACAGCAAATCTCGTGTCTTGAGTTTGACAGAAATTCCAGTGAAATCACGTTTAAAAGCCAACGTCAGTAAAAAGGATTCGTAGAATCACTCTGTGAATGTCTTTGAAAACACTTCTTAAGAAGGAAAGCATACGTCTTTCATCTGAGTGAAAACTGCATTCTATTCAGTTTTTAGAGCGTTGTTGAATGGTTAGGTGATTCACTTGTAGGGAAGCGTTTGTTTGCTTTCTGTATACTCAATTCTTTAACAGCAAATCTCGTGTCTTGCATTTGACAGAAATTCCAGTGAAATCACGTTTAAAAGCCAACGTCAGTAAAAAGGCTTCGTAGAATCACTCTGTGAATGTCTTTGAAAACACTTCTTAAGAAGGAAAGCATACGTCTTTCATCTGAGTGAAAACTGCATTCTCTTCGGTTTTTAGAGCTGTGTAGAATGGTTAGGCGATTCACTTGTAGGGAAGCGTTTGTTTGCATTCTGTATACTCAATTCTTTAACAGCAAATCTCGTGTCTTGCGTTTGACAGAAATTCAAGTGAAATCACGTTTAAAAGCCAATGTCAGTAAAAAGGCTTCGTAGAATCACTCTGTGAATGTCTTTGAAAACACTTTGTAAGAAGGAAAGCATACGTCTTTCATCTGAGTGAAAACTGCATTCTATTCAGTTTTTAGAGCGTTGTTTAATGGTTAGGTGATTCACTTGTAGGGAAGCGTTTGTTTGCATTCTGTATACTCAATTCTTTAACAGGAAATCTCGTGTCTTGCCTTTGACAGATATTCCAGTGAAATCACGTTTAAAAGCCAAAGTCAGTAAAAAGGCTTCGTAGAATCACTCTGTGAATGTCTTTGAAAACACTTCTTAAGAAGGAAAGCATATGTCTTTCATAAGAGTGAAAACTGCATTCTATTCAGGTTTTAGAACTGTGTTGAATGGTTAGGCGATTCACTTGTAGGGAAGCGTTTGTTTGCATTCTGTATACTCAATTCTTTAACAGCAAATCTCATGTCTTGCTTTTGACAGAAATTCAAGTGAAATCATGTCTAAAAGCCAACTTCAGTAAAAAGGCTTCGTTGAATCACTCTGTGAATGTCTTTGAAAACACTTCTTAAGAAGGAAAGCATACGTCTTTCATCTGAGTGAAAACTGCATTCTATTCAGTTTTTAGAGCATTGTTGAATGGTTAGGTGATTCACTTGTAGGGAAGCGTTTGTTTGCATTCTGTATACTCAATTCTTTAACAGCAAATCTCGTGTGTTGCTTTTGACAGAAATTCAAGTGATATCATGTCTAAAAGCCAACGTCAGTAAAAAGGCTTCGTAGAATCACTCTGTGAATGTCTTTGAAAACACTTCTTAAGAAGGAAAGCATACGTCTTTCATCAGAGTGAAAACTGCATTCTATTTTGTTTTTAGAACTGTGTTGAATGGTTAGGCGATTCACTTGTAGGGAAGCGTTGGTTTGCATTCTGTATACTCAATTCTTTAACAGCAAATCTCGTGTCTTGCATTTGACAGAAATTCCAGTGAAATCACGTTTAAAAGCCAACGTCAGTAAAAAGGCTTCGTAGAATCACTCTGTGAATGTCTTTGAAAACACTTCTTAAGAAGGAAAGCATACGTCTTTCATCTGAGTGAAAACTGCATTCTCTTCGGTTTTTAGAGCTGTGTAGAATGGTTAGGCGATTCACTTGTAGGGAAGCGTTTGTTTGCATTCTGTATACTCAATTCTTTAACAGCAAATCTCGTGTCTTGCGTTTGACAGAAATTCCAGTGAAATCACGTTTAAAAGCCAACGTCAGTAAAAAGGCTTCGTAGAATCACTCTTTGAATGTCTTGAAAACACTTCTTAAGAAGGAGAGCATACGTCTTTCATCTGAGTGAAAACTGCATTCCCTTCAGTTTTTAGATCATTGTTGAGTGGTTAGGCAATTCACTTGTAGGGAAGCATTTGTTTGCATTCTGTATACTCAATTCTTTAACAGCAAATCTCGTGTCTTGCGTTTGACAAAAATTCCAGTGAAATCCCGTTTATAAGCCAACGTCAGTAAAAAGGCTTCGTAGAATCACTCTGTGAATGTCTTTGAAAACACTTCTTAAGAAGGAAAGCATACGTCTTTCATCTGAGTGAAAACTGCATTCTATTCAGTTTTTAGAGCTGTGTTGAATGGTTAGGCGATTCACTTGTAGGGAAGCGTTTGTTTGCATTCTGTATACTCAATTCTTTAACAGCAAATCTCGTGTCTTGAGTTTGACAGAAATTCCAGTGAAATCACGTTTAAAAGCCAACGTCAGTAAAAAGGATTCGTAGAATCACTCTGTGAATGTCTTTGAAAACACTTCTTAAGAAGGAAAGCATACGTCTTTCATCTGAGTGAAAACTGCATTCTATTCAGTTTTTAGAGCGTTGTTGAATGGTTAGGTGATTCACTTGTAGGGAAGCGTTTGTTTGCTTTCTGTATACTCAATTCTTTAACAGCAAATCTCGTGTCTTGCATTTGACAGAAATTCCAGTGAAATCACGTTTAAAAGCCAACGTCAGTAAAAAGGCTTCGTAGAATCACTCTGTGAATGTCTTTGAAAACACTTCTTAAGAAGGAAAGCATACGTCTTTCATCTGAGTGAAAACTGCATTCTCTTCGGTTTTTAGAGCTGTGTAGAATGGTTAGGCGATTCACTTGTAGGGAAGCGTTTGTTTGCATTCTGTATACTCAATTCTTTAACAGCAAATCTCGTGTCTTGCGTTTGACAGAAATTCAAGTGAAATCACGTTTAAAAGCCAATGTCAGTAAAAAGGCTTCGTAGAATCACTCTGTGAATGTCTTTGAAAACACTTTGTAAGAAGGAAAGCATACGTCTTTCATCTGAGTGAAAACTGCATTCTATTCAGTTTTTAGAGCGTTGTTTAATGGTTAGGTGATTCACTTGTAGGGAAGCGTTTGTTTGCATTCTGTATACTCAATTCTTTAACAGGAAATCTCGTGTCTTGCCTTTGACAGATATTCCAGTGAAATCACGTTTAAAAGCCAAAGTCAGTAAAAAGGCTTCGTAGAATCACTCTGTGAATGTCTTTGAAAACACTTCTTAAGAAGGAAAGCATATGTCTTTCATAAGAGTGAAAACTGCATTCTATTCAGGTTTTAGAACTGTGTTGAATGGTTAGGCGATTCACTTGTAGGGAAGCGTTTGTTTGCATTCTGTATACTCAATTCTTTAACAGCAAATCTCATGTCTTGCTTTTGACAGAAATTCAAGTGAAATCATGTCTAAAAGCCAACGTCAGTAAAAAGGCTTCGTTGAATCACTCTGTGAATGTCTTTGAAAACACTTCTTAAGAAGGAAAGCATACGTCTTTCATCTGAGTGAAAACTGCATTCTATTCAGTTTTTAGAGCATTGTTGAATGGTTAGGTGATTCACTTGTAGGGAAGCGTTTGTTTGCATTCTGTATACTCAATTCTTTAACAGCAAATCTCGTGTCTTACCTTTGACAGATATTCCAGTGAAATCACGTTTAAAAGCCAACGTTAGTAAAAAGGCTTCGTAGAATTACTCTGTGAATGTCTTTGAAAACACTTCTTAAGAAGGAAAGCATATGTCTTTCATCAGAGTGAAAACTGCATTCTATTTAGTTTTTAGAACTGTGTTGAATGGTTAGGCGATTCACTTGTAGGGAAGCGTTTGTTTGCATTCTGTATACTCAATTCTTTAACAGCAAATCTTGTGTCTTGAGTTTGACAGAAATTCCAGTGAAATCACGTTTAAAAGCCAACGTCAGTAAAAAGGATTCATAGAATCACTCTGTGAATGTCTTTGAAAACACTTCTTAAGAAGGAAAGCATACGTCTTTCATCTGAGTGAAAACTGCATTCTATTCAGTTTTTAGAGCATTGTTGAATGGTTAGGTGATTCACTTGTAGGGAAGCGTTTGTTTGCATTCTGTATACTCAATTCTTTAACAGCAAATCTCGTGTCTTGCTTTTGACAGAAATTCAAGTGAAATCATGTCTAAAAGCCAACGTCAGTAAAAAGGCTTCGTAGAATCACTCTGTGAATGTCTTTGAAAACACTTCTTAAGAAGGAAAGCATACGTCTTTCATCAGAGTGAAAACTGCATTCTATTTTGTTTTTAGAACTGTGTTGAATGGTTAGGCGATTCACTTGTAGGGAAGCGTTGGTTTGCATTCTGTATACTCAATTCTTTAACAGCAAATCTCGTGTCTTGCATTTGACAGAAATTCCAGTGAAATCACGTTTAAAAGCCAACGTCAGTAAAAAGGATTCGTAGAATCACTCTGTGAATGTCTTTGAAAACACTTCTTAAGAAGGAAAGCATACGTCTTTCATCTGAGTGAAAACTGCATTCTATTCAGTTTTTAGAGCGTTGTTGAATGGTTAGGTGATTCACTTGTAGGGAAGCGTTTGTTTGCTTTCTGTATACTCAATTCTTTAACAGCAAATCTCGTGTCTGGCATTTGACAGAAATTCCAGTGAAATCACGTTTAAAAGCCAACGTCAGTAAAAAGGCTTCGTAGAATCACTCTGTGAATGTCTTTGAAAACACTTCTTAAGAAGAAAGCATACGTCTTTCATCTGAGTGAAAACTGCATTCTCTTCGGTTTTTAGAGCTGTGTAGAATGGTTAGGCGATTCACTTGTAGGGAAGCGTTTGTTTGCATTCTGTATACTCAATTCTTTAACAGCAAATCTCGTGTCTTGCGTTTGACAGAAATTCAAGTGAAATCACGTTTAAAAGCCAATGTCAGTAAAAAGGCTTCGTAGAATCACTCTGTGAATGTCTTTGAAAACACTTCGTAAGAAGGAAAGCATACGTCTTTCATCTGAGTGAAAACTGCATTCTATTCAGTTTTTAGAGCGTTGTTTAATGGTTAGGTGATTCACTTGTAGGGAAGCGTTTGTTTGCATTCTGTATACTCAATTCTTTAACAGGAAATCTCGTGTCTTGCCTTTGACAGATATTCCAGTGAAATCACGTTTAAAAGCCAAAGTCAGTAAAAAGGCTTCGTAGAATCACTCTGTGAATGTCTTTGAAAACACTTCTTAAGAAGGAAAGCATATGTCTTTCATAAGAGTGAAAACTGCATTCTATTCAGGTTTTAGAACTGTGTTGAATGGTTAGGCGATTCACTTGTAGGGAAGCGTTTGTTTGCATTCTGTATACTCAATTCTTTAACAGCAAATCTCATGTCTTGCTTTTGACAGAAATTCAAGTGAAATCATGTCTAAAAGCCAACGTCAGTAAAAAGGCTTCGTTGAATCACTCTGTGAATGTCTTTGAAAACACTTCTTAAGAAGGAAAGCATACGTCTTTCATCTGAGTGAAAACTGCATTCTATTCAGTTTTTAGAGCATTGTTGAATGGTTAGGTGATTCACTTGTAGGGAAGCGTTTGTTTGCATTCTGTATACTCAATTCTTTAACAGCAAATCTCGTGTCTTACCTTTGACAGATATTCCAGTGAAATCACGTTTAAAAGCCAACGTTAGTAAAAAGGCTTCGTAGAATTACTCTGTGAATGTCTTTGAAAACACTTCTTAAGAAGGAAAGCATACGTCTTTCATCAGAGTGAAAACTGCATTCTATTTAGTTTTTAGAACTGTGTTGAATGGTTAGGCGATTCACTTGTAGGGAAGCGTTTGTTTGCATTCTGTATACTCAATTCTTTAACAGCAAATCTTGTGTCTTGAGTTTGACAGAAATTCCAGTGAAATCACGTTTAAAAGCCACCGTCAGTAAAAAGGATTCATAGAATCACTCTGTGAATGTCTTTGAAAACACTTCTTAAGAAGGAAAGCATACGTCTTTCATCTGAATGAAAACTGCATTCTATTCAGTTTTTAGAGCATTGTTGAATGGTTAGGTGATTCACTTGTAGGGAAGCGTTTGTTTGCATTCTGTATACTCAATTCTTTAACAGCAAATCTCGTGTCTTGCTTTTGACAGAAATTCAAGTGAAATCATGTCTAAAAGCCAACGTCAGTAAAAAGGCTTCGTAGAATCACTCTGTGAATGTCTTTGAAAACACTTCTTAAGAAGGAAAGCATACGTCTTTCATCTGAGTGAAAACTGCATTCTCTTCGGTTTTTAGAGCTGTGTAGAATGGTTAGGCGATTCACTTGTAGGGAAGCATTTGTTTGCATTCTGTATACTCAATTCTTTAACAGCAAATCTCATGTCTTGCGTTTGACAGAAATTCCAGTGAAATCACGTTTAAAAGCCAACATCAGTAAAAAGGCTTCGTAGAATCACTCTTTGAATGTCTTGAAAACACTTCTTAAGAAGGAGAGCATACGTCTTTCATCTGAGTGAAAACTGCATTCCCTTCAGTTTTTAGATCATTGTTGAATGGTTAGGCAATTCACTTGTAGGGAAGCATTTGTTTGCATTCTGTATACTCAATTCTTTAACAGCAAATCTCGTGTCTTGCGTTTGACAAAAATTCCAGTGAAATCCCGTTTATAAGCCAACGTCAGTAAAAAGGCTTCGTAGAATCACTCTGTGAATGTCTTTGAAAACACTTCTTAAGAAGGAAAGCATACGTCTTTCATCTGAGTGAAAACTGCATTCTATTCAGTTTTTAGAGCTGTGTTGAATGGTTAGGCGATTCACTTGTAGGGAAGCGTTTGTTTGCATTCTGTATACTCAATTCTTTAACAGCAAATCTCATGTCTTGCTTTCCACAGAAATTCAAGTGAAATCATGTCTAAAAGCAAATGTCAGTAAAAAGGCTTCGTTGAATCACTCTGTGAATGTCTTTGAAAACACTTCTTAAGAAGGAAAGCATACGTCTTTCATCTGAGTGAAAACTGCATTCTATTCAGTTTTTAGAGCATTATTGAATGGTTAGGTGATTCACTTGTAGGGAAGCATTTGTTTGCATTCTGTATACTCAATTCTTTAACAGCAAATCTCGTGTCTTGCCTTTGACAGATATTCCAGTGAAATCACGTTTAAAAGCCAACGTCAGTAAAAAGGCTTCGTAGAATCACTCTGTGAATGTCTTTGAAAGCACTTCTTAAGAAGGAAAGCATACGTCTTTCATCTGAGTGAAAACTGCATTCTATTTAGTTTTTAGAACTGTGTTGAATGGTTAGGCGATTCACTTGTAGGGAAGCGTTGGTTTGCATTCTGTATACTCAATTCTTTAACAGCAAATCTCGTGTCTTGCATTTGACAGAAATTCCAGTGAAATCACGTTTAAAAGCCAACATCAGTAAAAAGGCTTCGTAGAATCACTCTGTGAATGTCTTTGAAAACACTTCTTAAGAAGGAAAGCATACGTCTTTCATCTGAGTGAAAACTGCATTCTCTTCAGTTTTTAGAGCTGTGTTGAATGGTTAGGCGATTCACTTGTAGGGAAGCGTTTGTTTGCATTCTGTATACTCAATTCTTTAACAGCAAATCTCGTGTCTTGAGTTTGAAAGAAATTCCAGTGAAATCACGTTTAAAAGCCAACGTCAGTAAAAAGGCTTCGTAGAATCACTCTGTGAATGTCTTTGAAAACACTTCTTAAGAAGGAAAGCATACGTCTTTCATCTGAGTGAAAACTGCATTCTATTCGGTTTTTAGAACTGTGTTGAATGGTTAGGCGATTCACTTGTAGGGAAGCGTTTGTTTGCATTCTGTATACTCAATTCTTTAACAGCAAATCTTGTGTCTTGCGTTTGACAGAAATTCCAGTGAAATCACGTTTAAAAGCCAACATCAGTAAAAAGGCTTCGTAGAATCACACTTTGAATGTCTTTGAAAACACTTCTTAAGAAGGAGAGCATACGTCTTTCATCTGAGTGAAAACTGCATTCCCTTCAGTTTTTAGATCATTGTTGAATGGTTAGGTGATTCACTTGTAGGGAAGCATTTGTTTGCATTCTGTATACTCAATTCTTTAACAGCAAATCTCGTGTCTTGCCTTTGAAAGGTATTCCAGTGAAATCACGTTTAAAAGCCAACGTCAGTAAAAAGCTTCGTAGAATCACTCTGTGAATGTCTTTGAAAACACTTCTTAAGAAGGAAAGCATACGTCTTCATCAGAGTGAAAACTGCATTCTATTTAGTTTTTAGAACTGTGTTGAATGGTTAGGCGATTCACTTGTAGGGAAGCGTTGGTTCGCATTCTGTATACTCAATTCTTTAACAGCAAATCTCGTGTCTTGCATTTGACAGAAATTCCAGTGAAATCACGTTTAAAACCAACATCAGTAAAAAGGCTTCGTAGAATCACTCGGTGAATGTCTTTGAAAACACTTCTTAAGAAGGAAAGCATACGTCTTTCATCTGACTGAAAACTGCATTCTCTTCAGTTTTTAGAGCTGTGTTGAATGGTTAGGCGATTCACTTGTAGGGAAGCGTTTGTTTGCATTCTGTATACTCAATTCTTTAACAGCAAATCTCATGTCTTGCTTTTGACAGAAATTCAAGTGAAATCATGTATAAAAGCCAACGTCAGTAAAAAGGCTTCATTGAATCACTCTGTGAATGTCTTTGAAAACACTTCTTAAGAAGGAAAGCATACGTCTTTCATCAGAGTGAAAACTGCATTCTATTCAGTTTTTAGAACTGTGTTGAATGGTTAGGCGATTCACTTGTAGGGAAGCGTTTGTTTGCATTCTGTATACTCAATTCTTTAACAGCAAATCTCATGTCTTGCTTTTGACAGAAATTCAAGTGAAATCATGTCTAAAAGCCAATGTCAGTAAAAAGGCTTCGTTGAATCACTCTGTGAATGTCTTTGAAAACACTTCTTAAGAAGGAAAGCATACGTCTTTCATCTGAGTGAAAACTGCATTCTATTCAGTTTTTAGAGCATTGTTGAATGGTTAGGTGATTCACTTGTAGGGAAGCATTTGTTTGCATTCTGTATACTCAATTCTTTAACAGCAAATCTCGTGTCTTGCATTTGACAGAAATTCCAGTGAAATCACGTTTAAAAGCCAACATCAGTAAAAAGGCTTCGTAGAATCACTCTGTGAATGTCTTTGAAAACACTTCTTAAGAAGGAAAGCATACGTCTTTCATCAGAGTGAAAACTGCATTCTATTTAGTTTTTAGAACTGTGTTGAATGGTTAGGCGATTCACTTGTAGGGAAGCGTTGGTTTGCATTCTGTATACTCAATTCTTTAACAGCAAATCTCGTGTCTTGCATTTGACAGAAATTCCAGTGAAATCACGTTTAAAAGCCAACATCAGTAAAAAGGCTTCATAGAATCACTCTGTGAATGTCTTTGAAAACACTTCTTAAGAAGGAAAGCATATGTCTTTCATCTGAGTGAATACTGCATTCTCTTCAGTTTTTAGAGCTGTGTTGAATGGTTAGGCGATTCACTTGTAGGGAAGCGTTTGTTTGCATTCTGTATACTCAATTCTTTAACAGCAAATCTCGTGTCTTGAGTTTGACAGAAATTCCAGTGAAATCATGTTTAAAAGCCAACATCAGTAAAAAGGCTTCGTAGAATCACTCTTTGAATGTCTTTGAAAACACTTCTTAAGAAGGAGGGCATACGTCTTCATCAGAGTGAAAACTGCATTCTATTTAGTTTTTAGAACTGTGTTGAATGGTTAGGCGATTCACTTGTAGGGAAGCGTTGGTTTGCATTCTGTATACTCAATTCTTTAACAGCAAATCTCGTGTGTTGCATTTGACAGAAATTCCAGTGAAATCACGTTTAAAAGCCAACATCAGTAAAAAGGCTTCCTAGAATCACTCTTTGAATGTCTTTGAAAACACTTCTTAAGAAGGAGAGCATACGTCTTTCATCTGAGTGAAAACTGCATTCCCTTCAGTTTTTAGATCATTGTTGAATGGTTAGGCGATTCACTTGTAGGGAAGCGTTTGTTTGCATTCTGTATACTCAATTCTTTAACAGCAAATCTCGTGTCTTGCGTTTGACAGAAATTCCAGTGAAATCACGTTTAAAAGCCAATGTCAGTAAAAAGGCTTCGTAGAATCACTCTGTGAATGTCTTTGAAAACACTTCTTAAGAAGGAAAGCATATGTCTTTCATCTGAGTGAAAACTGCATTCTATTCAGTTTTTAGAACTGTGTTGAATGGTTAGGCGATTCACTTGCAGGGAAGCGTTTGGTTGCATTCTGTATACTCAATTCTTTAACAGCAAATCTCGTGTATTGCGTTTGACAGAAATTCCAGTGAAATCACGTTTAAAAGCCAACGTCAGTAAAAAGGCTTCGTAGAATCACTCTGTGAATGTCTTTGAAAACACTTCTTAAGAAGGAAAGCATATGTCTTTCATCTGAGTGAAAACTGCGTTCTATTCAGTTTTTAGAGCTGTGTTGAATGGTTAGGCGATTCACTTGTAGGGAAGCGTTTGTTTGCATTCTGTATACTCAATTCTTTAACAGCAAATCTCGTGTCTTGCCTTTGACAGATATTCCAGTGAAATCACGTTTAAAAGCCAACGTCAGTAAAAAGGCTTCGTAGAATCACTCTGTGAATGTCTTTGAAAACACTTCTTAAGAAGGAAAGCATACGTCTTTCATCAGAGTGAAAACTGCATTCTATTTAGTTTTTAGAACTGTGTTGAATGGTTAGGCGATTCACTTGTAGGGAAGCGTTGGTTTGCATTCTGTATACTCAATTCTTTAACAGCAAATCTCGTGTCTTGAGTTTGACAGAAATTCCAGTGAAATCACGTTTAAAAGCCAACGTCAGTAAAAAGGATTCGTAGAATCACTCTGTGAATGTCTTTGAAAACACTTCTTAAGAAGGAAAGCATACGTCTTTCATCTGAGTGAAAACTGCATTCTATTCAGTTTTTAGAGCATTGTTGAATGGTTAGGGGATTCACTTGTAGGGAAGCGTTTGTTTGCATTCTGTATACTCAATTCTTTAACAGCAAATCTCGTGTCTTGCTTTTGACAGAAATTCAAGTGAAATTATGTCTAAAAGCCAACGTCAGTAAAAAGGCTTCGTAGAATCACTCTGTGAATGTCTTTGAAAACACTTCTTAAGAAGGAAAGCATACGTCTTTCATCAGAGTGAAAACTGCATTCTATTTTGTTTTTAGAACTGTGTTGAATGGTTAGGTGATTCACTTGTAGGGAAGCGTTGGTTTGCATTCTGTATACACAATTCTTTAACAGCAAATCTCGTGTCTTGCATTTGACAGAAATTCCAGTGAAATCACGTTTAAAAGCCAACGTCAGTAAAAAGGCTTCGTAGAATCACTCTGTGAATGTCTTTGAAAACACTTCTTAAGAATGAAAGCATACGTCTTTCATCTGAGTGAAAACTGCATTCTCTTTGGTTTTTAGAGCTGTGTAGAATGGTTAGGCGATTCACTTGTAGGGAAGCGTTTGTTTGCATTCTGTATACTCAATTCTTTAACAGCAAATCTCGTGTCTTGCGTTTGACAGAAATTCCAGTGAAATCACGTTTAAAAGCCAACATCAGTAAAAAGGCTTCGTAGAATCACTCTTTGAATGTCTTTGAAAACACTTCTTAAGAAGGAGAGCATACGTCTTTCATCTGAGTGAAAACTGCATTCCCTTCAGTTTTTAGATCATTGTTGAATGGTTAGGCAATTCACTTGTAGGGAAGCGTTTGTTTGCATTCTGTATACTCAATTCTTTAACAGCAAATCTCATGTCTTGCGTTTGACAAAAATTCCAGTGAAATCCCGTTTATAAGCCAACGTCAGTAAAAAGGCTTCGTAGATTCACTCTGTGAATGTCTTTGAAAACACTTCTTAAGAAGGAAAGCATACGTCTTTCATCTGAGTGAAAACTGCATTCTATTCGGTTTTTAGAACTGTGTTGAATGGTTAGGCGATTCACTTGTAGGGAAGCGTTTGTTTGCATTCTGTATACTCAATTCTTTAACAGCAAATCTCGTGTCTTGCGTTTGACAGAAATTCCAGTGAAATCACGTTTAAAAGCCAACGTCAGTAAAAAGGCTTCGTAGAATCACTCTTTGAATGTCTTTGAAAACACTTCTTAAGAAGGAGAGCATACGTCTTTCATCTGAGTGAAAACTGCATTCCCTTCAGTTTTTAGATCATTGTTGAATGGTTAGGTGATTCACTTGTAGGGAAGCATTTGTTTGCATTCTGTATACTCAATTCTTTAACAGCAAATCTCGTGTCTTGCCTTTGACAGGTATTCCAGTGAAATCACGTTTAAAAGCCAACGTCAGTAAAAAGGCTTCGTAGAATCACTCTGTGAATGTCTTTGAAAACACTTCTTAAGAAGGAAAGCATACGTCTTCATCAGAGTGAAAACTGCATTCTATTTAGTTTTTAGAACTGTGTTGAATGGTTAGGCGATTCACTTGTAGGGAAGCGTTGGTTCGCATTCTGTATACTCAATTCTTTAACAGCAAATCTCGTGTCTTGCATTTGACAGAAATTCCAGTGAAATCACGTTTAAAAGCCAACATCAGTAAAAAGGCTTCGTAGAATCACTCGGTGAATGTCTTTGAAAACACTTCTTAAGAAGGAAAGCATATGTCTTTCATCTGACTGAAAACTGCATTCTCTTCAGTTTTTAGAGCTGTGTTGAATGGTTAGGCGATTCACTTGTAGGGAAGCGTTTGTTTGCATTCTGTATACTCAATTCTTTAACAGCAAATCTCATGTCTTGCTTTTGACAGAAATTCAAGTGAAATCATGTATAAAAGCCAACGTCAGTAAAAAGGCTTCATTGAATCACTCTGTGAATGTCTTTGAAAACACTTCTTAAGAAGGAAAGCATACGTCTTTCATCAGAGTGAAAACTGCATTCTATTCAGTTTTTAGAACTGTGTTGAATGGTTAGGCGATTCACTTGTAGGGAAGCGTTTGTTTGCATTCTGTATACTCAATTCTTTAACAGCAAATCTCATGTCTTGCTTTTGACAGAAATTCAAGTGAAATCATGTCTAAAAGCCAATGTCAGTAAAAAGGCTTCGTTGAATCACTCTGTGAATGTCTTTGAAAACACTTCTTAAGAAGGAAAGCATACGTCTTTCATCTGAGTGAAAACTGCATTCTATTCAGTTTTTAGAGCATTGTTGAATGGTTAGGTGATTCACTTGTAGGGAAGCATTTGTTTGCATTCTGTATACTCAATTCTTTAACAGCAAATCTCGTGTCTTGCCTTTGACAGATATTCCAGTGAAATCACGTTTAAAAGCCAACGTCAGTAAAAAGGCTTCGTAGAATCACTCTGTGAATGTCTTTGAAAGCACTTCTTAAGAAGGAAAGCATACGTCTTTCATCTGAGTGAAAACTGCATTCTATTTAGTTTTTAGAACTGTGTTGAATGGTTAGGCGATTCACTTGTAGGGAAGCGTTGGTTTGCATTCTGTATACTCAATTCTTTAACAGCAAATCTCGTGTCTTGCATTTGACAGAAATTCCAGTGAAATCACGTTTAAAAGCCAACATCAGTAAAAAGGCTTCGTAGAATCACTCTGTGAATGTCTTTGAAAACACTTCTTAAGAAGGAAAGCATACGTCTTTCATCTGAGTGAAAACTGCATTCTCTTCAGTTTTTAGAGCTGTGTTGAATGGTTAGGCGATTCACTTGTAGGGAAGCGTTGGTTTGCATTCTGTATACTCAATTCTTTAACAGCAAATCTCGTGTCTTGCATTTGACAGAAATTCCAGTGAAATCACGTTTAAAAGCCAACATCAGTAAAAAGGCTTCGTAGAATCACTCTGTGAATGTCTTTGAAAACACTTCTTAAGAAGGAAAGCATATGTCTTTCATCTGAGTGAAAACTGCATTCTCTTCAGTTTTTAGAGCTGTGTTGAATGGTTAGGCGATTCACTTGTAGGGAAGCGTTTGTTTGCATTCTGTATACTCAATTCTTTAACAGCAAATCTCGTGTCTTGAGTTTGACAGAAATTCCAGTGAAATCACGTTTAAAAGCCAACCTCAGTAAAAAGGCTTCGTAGAATCACTCTGTGAATGTCTTTGAAAACACTTCTTAAGAAGGAAAGCATAAGTCTTTCATCTGAGTGAAAACTGCATTCTATTCGGTTTTTAGAACTGTGTTGAATGGTTAGGCGATTCACTTGTAGGGAAGCGTTTGTTTGCATTCTGTATACTCAATTCTTTAACAGCAAATCTCGTGTCTTGCGTTTGACAGAAATTCCAGTGAAATCACGTTTAAAAGCCAACGTCAGTAAAAAGGCTTCGTAGAATCACTCTTTGAATGTCTTTGAAAACACTTCTTAAGAAGGAGAGCATACGTCTTTCATCAGAGTGAAAACTGCATTCTATTCAGTTTTTAGAGCATTGTTGAATGGTTAGGTGATTCACTTGTAGGGAAGCATTTGTTTGCATTCTGTATACTCAATTCTTTAACAGCAAATCTCGTGTCTTGCCTTTGACAGATATTCCAGTGAAATCATGTTTAAAAGCCAACGTCAGTAAAAAGGCTTCGTACAATCACTCTGTGAATGTCTTTGAAAACACTTCTTAAGAAGGAAAGCATACGTCTTTCATCTGACTGAAAACTGCATTCTATTCGGTTTTTAGAACTGTTTTGAATGGTTAGGCGATTCACTTGTAGGGAAGCGTTTGTTTGCATTCTGTATACTCAATTCTTTAACAGCAAATCTCGTGTCTTGCGTTTGACAGAAATTCCAGTGAAATCACGTTTAAAAGCCAACGTCAGTAAAAAGGCTTCGTAGAATCACTCTTTGAATGTCTTTGAAAACACTTCTTAAGAAGGAGAGCATACGTCTTTCATCTGAGTGAAAACTGCATTCCCTTCAGTTTTTAGATCTGTGTTGAATGGTTAGGCGATTCACTTGTAGGGAAGCGTTTGTTTGTATTCTGTATACTCAATTCTTTAACAGCAAATCTCATGTCTTGCTTTTGACAGAAATTCAAGTGAAATCATGTATAAAAGCCAACGTCAGTAAAAAGGCTTCATTGAATCACTCTGTGAATGTCTTTGAAAACACTTCTTAAGAAGGAAAGCATACGTCTTTCATCTGAGTGAAAACTGCATTCTATTCGGTTTTTAGAACTGTGTTGAATGGTTAGGCGATTCACTTGTAGGGAAGCGTTTGTTTGCATTCTGTATACTCAATTCTTTAACAGCAAATCTCGTGTCTTGCCTTTGACAGATATTCCAGTGAAATCACGTTTAAAAGCCAACGTCAGTAAAAAGGCTTCGTAGTATCACTCTGTGAATGTCTTTGAAAACACTTCTTAAGAAGGAAAGCATACGTCTTTCATCAGAGTGAAAACTGCATTCTATTTAGTTTTTAGAGCTGTGTTGAATGGTTAGGCGATTCACTTGTAGGGAAGCGTTGGTTTGCATTCTGTATACTCAATTCTTTAACAGCAAATCTCGTGTCTTGCATTTGACAGAAATTCCAGTGAAATCACGTTTAAAAGCCAACATCAGTAAAAAGGTTTCGTAGAATCACTCTGTGAATGTCTTTGAAAACACTTCTTAAGAAGGAAAGCATATGTCTTTCATCTGAGTGAAAACTGCATTCTCTTCAGTTTTTAGAGCTGTGTTGAATGGTTAGGCGATTCACTTGTAGGGAAGCGTTTGTTTGCATTCTGTATACTCAATTCTTTAACAGCAAATCTCGTGTCTTGAGTTTGACAGAAATTCCAGTGAAATCACGTTAAAAAGCCAAGGTCAGTAAATAGGCTTCGTAGAATCACTCTGTGAATGTCTTTGAAAACACTTCTTAAGACGGAAAGCATACGTCTTTCATCTGAGTGAAAACTGCATTCTATTCAGTTTTTAAAGCATTGTTGAATGGTTAGGTGATTCACTTGTAGGGAAGCGTTTGTTTGCATTCTGTATACTCAATTCTTTAACAGCAAATCTCGTGTCTTGCGTTTGACAGAAATTCCAGTGAAATCACGTTTAAAAGCCAATGTCAGTAAAAAGGCTTCGTAGAATCACTCTGTGAATGTCTTTGAAAACACTTCTTAAGAAGGAAAGCATACGTCTTTCATCTGAGTGAAAACTGCATTCTATTCAGTTTTTAGAGCATTGTTGAATGGTTTGGTGATTCACTTGTAGGGAAGCGTTTGTTTGCATTCTGTATACTCAATTCTTTAACAGGAAATCTCGTGTCTTGCCTTTGACAGATATCCCAGTGAAATCACGTTTAAAAGCCAACATCAGTAAAATGGCTTCATATAATCACTCTGTGAATGTCTTTGAAAACACTTCTTAAGAAGGAAAGCATATGTCTTTCATCAGAGTGAAAACTGCATTCTATTCAGTTTTTAGAACTGTGTTGAATGGTTAGGCGATTCACTTGTAGGGAAGCGTTTGTTTGCATTCTGTATACTCAATTCTTTAACAGCAAATCTCATGTCTTGCTTTTGACAGAAATTCAAGTGAAATCATGTCTAAAAGCCAACGTCAGTAAAAAGGCTTCGTTGAATCACTCTGTGAATGTCTTTGAAAACACTTCTTAAGAAGGAAAGCATACGTCTTTCATTTGAGTGAAAACTGCATTCTATTCAGTTTTTAGAGCTGTGTTGAATGGTTAGGCGATTCACTTGTAGGGAAGCGTTGGTTTGCATTCTGTATACTCAATTCTTTAACAGCAAATCTCGTGTCTTGCATTTGACAGAAATTCCAGTGAAATCACGTTTAAAAGCCAACATCAGTAAAAAGGCTTCGTAGAATCACTCTGTGAATGTCTTTGAACACACTTCTTAAGAAGGAAAGCATATGTCTTTCATCTGAGTGAAAACTGCATTCTCTTCAGTTTTTAGAGCTGTGTTGAATGGTTAGGCGATTCACTTGTAGGGAAGCGTTTGTTTGCATTCTGTATACTCAATTCTTTAACAGCAAATCTTGTGTCTTGAGTTTGACAGAAATTCCAGTGAAATCACGTTAAAAAGCCAAGGTCAGTAAATAGGCTTCGTAGAATCACTCTGTGAATGTCTTTGAAAACACTTCTTAAGAAGGAAAGCATACGTCTTTCATCTGAGTGAAAACTGCATTCTATTCAGTTTTTAGAGCATTGTTGAATGGTTAGGTGATTCACTTGTAGGGAAGCGTTTGTTTGCATTCTGTATACTCAATTCTTTAACAGCAAATCTCGTGTCTTGAGTTTGACAGAAATTCCAGTGAAATCACGTTTAAAAGCCAATGTCAGTAAAAAGGCTTCGTAGAATCACTCTGTGAATGTCTTTGAAAACACTTCTTAAGAAGGAAAGCATACGTCTTTCATCTGAGTGAAAACTGCATTCTATTCAGTTTTTAGAGCATTGTTGAATGGTTAGGTGATTCACTTGTAGGGAAGCGTTTGTTTGCATTCTGTATACTCAATTCTTTAACAGGAAATCTCGTGTCTTGCCTTTGACAGATATTCCAGTGAAATCACGTTTAAAAGCCAACATCAGTAAAATGGCTTCGTATAATCACTCTGTGAATGTCTTTGAAAACACTTCTTAAGAAGGAAAGCATATGTCTTTCATCAGAGTGAAAACTGCATTCTATTCAGTTTTTAGAACTGTGTTGAATGGTTAGGCGATTCACTTGTAGGGAAGCGTTTGTTTGCATTCTGTATACTCAATTCTTTAACAGCAAATCTCATGTCTTGCTTTTGACAGAAATTCAAGTGAAATCATGTCTAAAAGCCAAAGTCAGTAAAAAGGCTTCGTTGAATCACTCTGTGAATGTCTTTGAAAACACTTCTTAAGAAGGAAAGCATACGTCTTTCATTTGAGTGAAAACTGCATTCTATTCAGTTTTTAGAGCTGTGTTGAATGGTTAGGCGATTCACTTGTAGGGAAGCGTTTCTTTGCCTTCTGTATACTCAATTCTTTAACTGCAAATCTCGTGTCTTGCGTTTGACAGAAATTCCAGTGAAATCACATTTAAAAGCCAACTTCAGTAAAAAGGCTACATAGAATCACTCTGTGAATGTCTTTGAAAACACTTCTTAAGAAGGAGAGCATACGTCTTTCATCTGATTGAAAACTGCATTCTATTCAGTTTTTAGAACTGTGTTGAATGGTTAGGCGATTCACTTGTAGGGAAGCGTTTGTTAGCATTCTGTATACTCAATTCTTTAACAGCAAATCTCGTGTCTTGCGTTTGACAGAAATTCCAGTGAAATCACGTTTAAAAGCCAACGTCAGTAAAAAGGCTTCGTAGAATCACTCTGTGAATGTCTTTGAAAACACTTCTTAAGAAGGAAAGCATACGTCTTTCATCTAAGTGAAAACTGCATTCTATTCGGTTTTTAGAACTGTGTTGAATTGTTAGGTGATTCACTTGTAGGGAAGCGTTTGTTTGCATTCTGTATACTCAATTCTTTAACAGCAAATCTCTTGTCTTGCATTTGACAGAAATTCCAGTGAAATCTTGTTTAAAAGCCAACGTCAGAAAAAAGGCTTCGTAGAATCACTCTGTGAATGTCTTTGAAAACACTTCTTAAGAAGGAAAGCATACGTCTTTCATCTGAGTGAAAACTGCATTCTATTCAGTTTTTAGAACTGTTTTGAATGGTTAGGCAATTCACTTGTAGGGAAGTGTTTGTTTGCATTCTGTATACTCAATTCTTTAACAGCAAATCTCGTGTCTTGTGTTTGAAAGAAATTCCAGTGAAATCACGTTTAAAAGCCAATGTCACTAAAAAGGCTTCGTAGAATCACTCTGTGAATGTCTTTGAAAACACTTCTTAAGAAGGAAAGCATACGTCTTTCATCTGACTGAAAACTGCATTCTATTCAGTTTTTAGAGCTGTGTTGAATGGTTAGGCGATTCACTTGTAGGGAAGCGCTTGTTTGCATTCTGTATACTCAATTCTTTAACAGCAAATCTCATGTCTTGCCTTTGACAGATAATCCACTGAAATCCCTTTTAAAAGCCAACGTCAGTAAAAAGGCTTCGTAGAATCACTCTTTGAATGTCTTTGAAAACACTTCTTAAGAAGGAGAGCATACGTCTTTCATCTGAGTGAAAACTGCATTCCCTTCAGTTTTTAGATCTGTGTTGAATGGTTAGGCGATTCACTTGTAGGGAAGCGTTTGTTTGTATTCTGTATACTCAATTCTTTAACAGCAAATCTCATGTCTTGCTTTTGACAGAAATTCAAGTGAAATCATGTATAAAAGCCAACGTCAGTAAAAAGGCTTCATTGAATCACTCTGTGAATGTCTTTGAAAACACTTCTTAAGAAGGAAAGCATACGTCTTTCATCTGAGTGAAAACTGCATTCTATTCGGTTTTTAGAACTGTGTTGAATGGTTAGGCGATTCACTTGTAGGGAAGCGTTTGTTTGCATTCTGTATACTCAATTCTTTAACAGCAAATCTCGTGTCTTGCCTTTGACAGATATTCCAGTGAAATCACGTTTAAAAGCCAACGTCAGTAAAAAGGCTTCGTAGTATCACTCTGTGAATGTCTTTGAAAACACTTCTTAAGAAGGAAAGCATACGTCTTTCATCAGAGTGAAAACTGCATTCTATTTAGTTTTTAGAGCTGTGTTGAATGGTTAGGCGATTCACTTGTAGGGAAGCGTTGGTTTGCATTCTGTATACTCAATTCTTTAACAGCAAATCTCGTGTCTTGCATTTGACAGAAATTCCAGTGAAATCACGTTTAAAAGCCAACATCAGTAAAAAGGTTTCGTAGAATCACTCTGTGAATGTCTTTGAAAACACTTCTTAAGAAGGAAAGCATATGTCTTTCATCTGAGTGAAAACTGCATTCTCTTCAGTTTTTAGAGCTGTGTTGAATGGTTAGGCGATTCACTTGTAGGGAAGCGTTTGTTTGCATTCTGTATACTCAATTCTTTAACAGCAAATCTCGTGTCTTGAGTTTGACAGAAATTCCAGTGAAATCACGTTAAAAAGCCAAGGTCAGTAAATAGGCTTCGTAGAATCACTCTGTGAATGTCTTTGAAAACACTTCTTAAGACGGAAAGCATACGTCTTTCATCTGAGTGAAAACTGCATTCTATTCAGTTTTTAAAGCATTGTTGAATGGTTAGGTGATTCACTTGTAGGGAAGCGTTTGTTTGCATTCTGTATACTCAATTCTTTAACAGCAAATCTCGTGTCTTGCGTTTGACAGAAATTCCAGTGAAATCACGTTTAAAAGCCAATGTCAGTAAAAAGGCTTCGTAGAATCACTCTGTGAATGTCTTTGAAAACACTTCTTAAGAAGGAAAGCATACGTCTTTCATCTGAGTGAAAACTGCATTCTATTCAGTTTTTAGAGCATTGTTGAATGGTTTGGTGATTCACTTGTAGGGAAGCGTTTGTTTGCATTCTGTATACTCAATTCTTTAACAGGAAATCTCGTGTCTTGCCTTTGACAGATATCCCAGTGAAATCACGTTTAAAAGCCAACATCAGTAAAATGGCTTCATATAATCACTCTGTGAATGTCTTTGAAAACACTTCTTAAGAAGGAAAGCATATGTCTTTCATCAGAGTGAAAACTGCATTCTATTCAGTTTTTAGAACTGTGTTGAATGGTTAGGCGATTCACTTGTAGGGAAGCGTTTGTTTGCATTCTGTATACTCAATTCTTTAACAGCAAATCTCATGTCTTGCTTTTGACAGAAATTCAAGTGAAATCATGTCTAAAAGCCAACGTCAGTAAAAAGGCTTCGTTGAATCACTCTGTGAATGTCTTTGAAAACACTTCTTAAGAAGGAAAGCATACGTCTTTCATTTGAGTGAAAACTGCATTCTATTCAGTTTTTAGAGCTGTGTTGAATGGTTAGGCGATTCACTTGTAGGGAAGCGTTGGTTTGCATTCTGTATACTCAATTCTTTAACAGCAAATCTCGTGTCTTGCATTTGACAGAAATTCCAGTGAAATCACGTTTAAAAGCCAACATCAGTAAAAAGGCTTCGTAGAATCACTCTGTGAATGTCTTTGAACACACTTCTTAAGAAGGAAAGCATATGTCTTTCATCTGAGTGAAAACTGCATTCTCTTCAGTTTTTAGAGCTGTGTTGAATGGTTAGGCGATTCACTTGTAGGGAAGCGTTTGTTTGCATTCTGTATACTCAATTCTTTAACAGCAAATCTTGTGTCTTGAGTTTGACAGAAATTCCAGTGAAATCACGTTAAAAAGCCAAGGTCAGTAAATAGGCTTCGTAGAATCACTCTGTGAATGTCTTTGAAAACACTTCTTAAGAAGGAAAGCATACGTCTTTCATCTGAGTGAAAACTGCATTCTATTCAGTTTTTAGAGCATTGTTGAATGGTTAGGTGATTCACTTGTAGGGAAGCGTTTGTTTGCATTCTGTATACTCAATTCTTTAACAGCAAATCTCGTGTCTTGAGTTTGACAGAAATTCCAGTGAAATCACGTTTAAAAGCCAATGTCAGTAAAAAGGCTTCGTAGAATCACTCTGTGAATGTCTTTGAAAACACTTCTTAAGAAGGAAAGCATACGTCTTTCATCTGAGTGAAAACTGCATTCTATTCAGTTTTTAGAGCATTGTTGAATGGTTAGGTGATTCACTTGTAGGGAAGCGTTTGTTTGCATTCTGTATACTCAATTCTTTAACAGGAAATCTCGTGTCTTGCCTTTGACAGATATTCCAGTGAAATCACGTTTAAAAGCCAACATCAGTAAAATGGCTTCGTATAATCACTCTGTGAATGTCTTTGAAAACACTTCTTAAGAAGGAAAGCATATGTCTTTCATCAGAGTGAAAACTGCATTCTATTCAGTTTTTAGAACTGTGTTGAATGGTTAGGCGATTCACTTGTAGGGAAGCGTTTGTTTGCATTCTGTATACTCAATTCTTTAACAGCAAATCTCATGTCTTGCTTTTGACAGAAATTCAAGTGAAATCATGTCTAAAAGCCAAAGTCAGTAAAAAGGCTTCGTTGAATCACTCTGTGAATGTCTTTGAAAACACTTCTTAAGAAGGAAAGCATACGTCTTTCATTTGAGTGAAAACTGCATTCTATTCAGTTTTTAGAGCTGTGTTGAATGGTTAGGCGATTCACTTGTAGGGAAGCGTTTCTTTGCCTTCTGTATACTCAATTCTTTAACTGCAAATCTCGTGTCTTGCGTTTGACAGAAATTCCAGTGAAATCACATTTAAAAGCCAACTTCAGTAAAAAGGCTACATAGAATCACTCTGTGAATGTCTTTGAAAACACTTCTTAAGAAGGAGAGCATACGTCTTTCATCTGATTGAAAACTGCATTCTATTCAGTTTTTAGAACTGTGTTGAATGGTTAGGCGATTCACTTGTAGGGAAGCGTTTGTTAGCATTCTGTATACTCAATTCTTTAACAGCAAATCTCGTGTCTTGCGTTTGACAGAAATTCCAGTGAAATCACGTTTAAAAGCCAACGTCAGTAAAAAGGCTTCGTAGAATCACTCTGTGAATGTCTTTGAAAACACTTCTTAAGAAGGAAAGCATACGTCTTTCATCTAAGTGAAAACTGCATTCTATTCGGTTTTTAGAACTGTGTTGAATTGTTAGGTGATTCACTTGTAGGGAAGCGTTTGTTTGCATTCTGTATACTCAATTCTTTAACAGCAAATCTCTTGTCTTGCATTTGACAGAAATTCCAGTGAAATCTTGTTTAAAAGCCAACGTCAGAAAAAAGGCTTCGTAGAATCACTCTGTGAATGTCTTTGAAAACACTTCTTAAGAAGGAAAGCATACGTCTTTCATCTGAGTGAAAACTGCATTCTATTCAGTTTTTAGAACTGTTTTGAATGGTTAGGCAATTCACTTGTAGGGAAGTGTTTGTTTGCATTCTGTATACTCAATTCTTTAACAGCAAATCTCGTGTCTTGTGTTTGAAAGAAATTCCAGTGAAATCACGTTTAAAAGCCAATGTCACTAAAAAGGCTTCGTAGAATCACTCTGTGAATGTCTTTGAAAACACTTCTTAAGAAGGAAAGCATACGTCTTTCATCTGACTGAAAACTGCATTCTATTCAGTTTTTAGAGCTGTGTTGAATGGTTAGGCGATTCACTTGTAGGGAAGCGCTTGTTTGCATTCTGTATACTCAATTCTTTAACAGCAAATCTCATGTCTTGCCTTTGACAGATAATCCACTGAAATCCCTTTTAAAAGCCAACATCATTAAAAAGGCTTCATAGAATCACTCTGTGAATGTCTTTGAAAACACTTCTTAAGAAGGAAAGCATATGTCTTTCATCTGAATGAAAACTGCATTCTATTCGGTTTTTAGAACTGTGTTGTATGGTTGGGCGATTCACTTGTAGGGAAGCGTTTGTTTGCATTCTTTATACTCAATTCTTTAACAGCAAATCTCGTGTCTTGAGTTTGACAGAAATTCCACTGAAATCACGTTTAAAAGCCAACGTCAGTAAAAAGGCTTCGTAGAATCACTCTGTGAATGTCTTTGAAAACACTTCTTAAGAAGGAAAGCATACGTCTTTCATCTGAGTGAAAACTGCATTATATTCAGTTTTTAGAGAATTGTTGAATGGTTAGGTGATTCACTTGTAGGGAAGCGTTTGTTTGCATACTGTATACTCAATTCTTTAACAGCAAATCTCGTGTCTTGCCTTTGACAGGTATTCCAGTGAAATCACGTTTAAAAGCCAACGTCAGTAAAAAGGCTTCGTAGAATCACTCTGTGAATGTCTTTGAAAACACTTCTTAAGAAGGAAAGCATACGTCTTTCATCAGAGTGAAAACTGCATTCTATACAGTTTTTAGAACTGTGTTGAATGGTTAGGCGATTCACTTGTAGGGAAGCTTTGGTTTGCATTCTGTATACTCAATTCTTTAACAGCAAATCTCGTGTCTTGCCTTTGACAGGTATTCCAGTGAAATCATGTTTAAAAGCCAACGTCAGTAAAAAGGCTTCGTAGAATCACTCTGTGAATGTCTTTGAAAACACTTCTTAAGAAGGAAAGCATACGTCTTTCATCTGAGTGAAAACTGCATTCTATTCAGTTTTTAGAACTGTTTTGAATGGTTAGGCGATTCACTTGTAGGGAAGTGTTTGTTTGCATTCTGTATACTCAATTCTTTAACAGCAAATCTCGTGTCTTGTGTTTGAAAGAAATTCCAGTGAAATCATGTTTAAAAGCCAATGTCAGTAAAAAGGCTTCGTGGAATCACTCTGTGAATGTCTTTGAAAACACTTCTTAAGAAGGAAAGCATATGTCTTTCATCTGACTAAAAACTGCATTCTATTCAGTTTTTAGAGCTGTGTTGAATGGTTAGGCGATTCACTTGTAGGGAAGCGCTTGTTTGCATTCTGTATACTCAATTCTTTAACAGCAAATCTCATGTCTTGCCTTTGACAGATAATCCACTGAAATCCCTTTTAAAAGCCAACATCATTAAAAAGGCTTCATAGAATCACTCTGTGAATGTCTTTGAAAACACTTCTTAAGAAGGAAAGCATACGTCTTTCATCTGAATGAAAACTGCATTCTATTCGGTTTTTAGAACTGTGTTGTATGGTTGGGCGATTCACTTGTAGGGAAGCGTTTGTTTGCATTCTTTATACTCAATTCTTTAACAGCAAATCTCGTGTCTTGAGTTTGACAGAAATTCCACTGAAATCACGTTTAAAAGCCAACGTCAGTAAAAAGGCTTCGTAGAATCACTCTGTGAATGTCTTTGAAAACACTTCTTAAGAAGGAAAGCATACGTCTTTCATCTGAGTGAAAACTGCATTCTATTCAGTTTTTAGAGAATTGTTGAATGGTTAGGTGATTCACTTGTAGGGAAGCGTTTGTTTGCATACTGTATACTCAATTCTTTAACAGCAAATCTCGTGTCTTGCCTTTGACAGGTATTCCAGTGAAATCACGTTTAAAAGCCAACGTCAGTAAAAAGGCTTCGTAGAATCACTCTGTGAATGTCTTTGAAAACACTTCTTAAGAAGGAAAGCATACGTCTTTCATCAGAGTGAAAACTGCATTCTATACAGTTTTTAGAACTGTGTTGAATGGTTAGGCGATTCACTTGTAGGGAAGCTTTGGTTTGCATTCTGTATACTCAATTCTTTAACAGCAAATCTCGTGTCTTGCCTTTGACAGGTATTCCAGTGAAATCATGTTTAAAAGCCAACGTCAGTAAAAAGGCTTCGTAGAATCACTCTGTGAATGTCTTTGAAAACACTTCTTAAGAAGGAAAGCATACGTCTTCATCAGAGTGAAAACTGCATTCTATTTAGTTTTTAGAACTGTGTTGAATGGTTAGGCGATTCACTTGTAGGGAAGCGTTGGTTCGCATTCTGTATACTCAATTCTTTAACAGCAAATCTCGTGTCTTGCATTTGACAGAAATTCCAGTGAAATCACGTTTAAAAGCCAACATCAGTAAAAAGGCTTCGTAGAATCACTCGGTGAATGTCTTTGAAAACACTTCTTAAGAAGGAGAGCATACGTCTTTCATCTGACTGAAAACTGCATTCTCTTCAGTTTTTAGAGCTGTGTTGAATGGTTAGGCGATTCACTTGTAGGGAAGCATTTGTTTGCATTCTGTATACTCAATTCTTTAACAGCAAATCTCGTGTCTTGTGTTTGAAAGAAATTCCAGTGAAATCACGTTTAAAAGCCAATGTCAGTAAAAAGGCTTCGTGGAATCACTCTGTGAATGTCTTTGAAAACACTTCTTAAGAAGGAAAGCATACGTCTTTCATCTGACTGAACACTGCATTCTATTCAGTTTTTAGAGCTGTGTTGAATGGTTAGGCGATTCACTTGTAGGGAAGCGCTTGTTTGCATTCTGTATACTCAATTCTTTAACAGCAAATCTCATGTCTTGCCTTTGACAGATAATCCACTGAAATCCCTTTTAAAAGCCAACATCATTAAAAAGGCTTCATAGAATCACTCTGTGAATGTCTTTGAAAACACTTCTTAAGAAGGAAAGCATACGTCTTTCATCTGAATGAAAACTGCATTCTATTCGGTTTTTAGAACTGTGTTGTATGGTTGGGCGATTCACTTGTAGGGAAGCGTTTGTTTGCATTCTTTATACTCAATTCTTTAACAGCAAATCTCGTGTCTTGAGTTTGACAGAAATTCCACTGAAATCACGTTTAAAAGCCAACGTCAGTAAAAAGGCTTCGTAGAATCACTCTTTGAATGTCTTTGAAAACACTTCTTAAGAAGGAAAGCATACGTCTTTCATCTGAGTGAAAACTGCATTCTATTCAGTTTTTAGAGAATTGTTGAATGGTTAGGTGATTCACTTGTAGGGAAGCGTTTGTTTGCATACTGTATACTCAATTCTTTAACAGCAAATCTCGTGTCTTGCCTTTGACAGGTATTCCAGTGAAATCACGTTTAAAAGCCAACGTCAGTAAAAAGGCTTCGTAGAATCACTCTGTGAATGTCTTTGAAAACACTTCTTAAGAAGGAAAGCATACGTCTTTCATCAGAGTGAAAACTGCATTCTATACAGTTTTTAGAACTGTGTTGAATGGTTAGGCGATTCACTTGTAGGGAAGCTTTGGTTTGCATTCTGTATACTCAATTCTTTAACAGCAAATCTCGTGTCTTGCCTTTGACAGGTATTCCAGTGAAATCATGTTTAAAAGCCAACGTCAGTAAAAAGGCTTCGTAGAATCACTCTGTGAATGTCTTTGAAAACACTTCTTAAGAAGGAAAGCATACGTCTTCATCAGAGTGAAAACTGCATTCTATTTAGTTTTTAGAACTGTGTTGAATGGTTAGGCGATTCACTTGTAGGGAAGCGTTGGTTCGCATTCTGTATACTCAATTCTTTAACAGCAAATCTCGTGTCTTGCATTTGACAGAAATTCCAGTGAAATCACGTTTAAAAGCCAACATCAGTAAAAAGGCTTCGTAGAATCACTCGGTGAATGTCTTTGAAAACACTTCTTAAGAAGGAGAGCATACGTCTTTCATCTGACTGAAAACTGCATTCTCTTCAGTTTTTAGAGCTGTGTTGAATGGTTAGGCGATTCACTTGTAGGGAAGCATTTGTTTGCATTCTGTATACTCAATTCTTTAACAGCAAATCTCATGTCTTGCTTTTGACAGAAATTCAAGTGAAATCATGTATAAAAGCCAACGTCAGTAAAAAGGCTTCATTGAATCACTCTGTGAATGTCTTTGAAAACACTTCTTAAGAAGGAAAGCATACGTCTTTCATCAGAGTGAAAACTGCATTCTATTCAGTTTTTAGAACTGTGTTGAATGGTTAGGCGATTCACTTGTAGGGAAGCGTTTGTTTGCATTCTGTATACTCAATTCTTTAACAGCAAATCTCATGTCTTGCTTTTGACAGAAATTCAAGTGAAATCATGTCTAAAAGCCAATGTCAGTAAAAAGGCTTCGTTGAATCACTCTGTGAATATCTTTGAAAACACTTCTTAAGAAGGAAAGCATACGTCTTTCATCTGAGTGAAAACTGCATTCTATTCAGTTTTTAGAGCATTGTTGAATGGTTAGGTGATTCACTTGTGGGGAAGCATTTGTTTGCATTCTGTATACTCAATTCTTTAACAGCAAATCTCGTGTCTTGCCTTTGACTGATATTCCAGTGAAATCACGTTTAAAAGCCAACATCAGTAAAAAGGCTTCATAGAATCACTCTGTGAATGTCTTTGAAAACACTTCTTAAGAAGGAAAGCATAGGTCTTTCATCTGAGTGAAAACTGCATTCTCTTCAGTTTTTAGAGCTGTGTTGAATGGTTAGGCGATTCACTTGTAGGGAAGCGTTTGTTTGCATTCTGTATACTCAATTCTTTAACAGCAAATCTCGTGTCTTGAGTTTGACAGAAATTCCAGTGAAATCACGTTTAAAAGCCAACGTCAGTAAAAAGGCTTCGTAGAATCACTCTGTGAATGTCTTTGAAAACACTTCTTAAGAAGGAAAGCATAAGTTTTTCATCTGAGTGAAAACTGCATTCTATTCGGTTTTTAGAACTGTGTTGAATGGTTAGGCGATTCACTTGTAGGGAAGCGTTTGTTTGCATTCTGTATACTCAATTCTTTAACAGCAAATCTCATGTCTTGCGTTTGACAGAAATTCAAGTGAAATCATGTATAAAAGCCAACGTCAGTAAAAAGGCTTCATTGAATCACTCTGTGAATGTCTTTGAAAACACTTCTTAAGAAGGAAAGCATACGTCTTTCATCTGACTGAAAACTGCATTCTCTTCAGTTTTTAGAGCTGTGTTGAATGGTTAGGCGATTCACTTGTGGGGAAGCGTTTGTTTGCATTCTGTATACTCAATTCTTTAACAGCAAATCTCATGTCTTGCTTTTGACAGAAATTCAAGTGAAATCATGTATAAAAGCCAACGTCAGTAAAAAGGCTTCATTGAATCACTCTGTGAATGTCTTTGAAAACACTTCTTAAGAAGGAAAGCATACGTCTTTCATCAGAGTGAAAACTGCATTCTATTCAGTTTTTAGAACTGTGTTGAATGGTTAGGCGATTCACTTGTAGGGAAGCGTTTGTTTGCATTCTGTATACTCAATTCTTTAACAGCAAATCTCATGTCTTGCTTTTGACAGCAATTCAAGTGAAATCATATCTAAAAGCCAATGTCAGTAAAAAGGTTTCGTTGAATCACTCTGTGAATGTCTTTGAAAACACTTCTTAAGAAGGAAAGCATACGTCTTTCATCTGAGTGAAAACTGCATTCTATTCAGTTTTTAGAGCATTGTTGAATGGTTAGGCGATTCACTTGTAGGGAAGCGTTGGTTTGCATTCTGTATACTCAATTCTTTAACAGCAAATCTCGTGTCTTTCATTTGACAGAAATTCCAGTGAAATCACGTTTAAAAGCCAACATCAGTAAAAAGGCTTCGTAGAATCACTCTGTGAATGTCTTTGAAAACACTTCTTAAGAAGGAAAGCATACGTCTTTCATCTGAGTGAAAACTGCATTCTCTTCAGTTTTTAGAGCTGTGTTGAATGGTTAGGCGATTCACTTGTAGGGAAGCGTTTGTTTGCATTCTGTATACTCAATTCTTTAACAGCAAATCTCGTGTCTTGAGTTTGACAGAAATTCCAGTGAAATCACGTTTAAAAGCCAACGTCAGTAAAAAGGCTTCGTAGAATCACTCTGTGAATGTCTTTGAAAACACTTCTTAAGAAGGAAAGCATACGTCTTTCATCTGACTGAAAACTGCATTCTATTCGGTTTTTAGAACTGTGTTGAATGGTTAGGCGATTCACTTGTAGGGAAGCATTTGTTTGCATTCTGTATACTCAATTCTTTAACAGCAAATCTCGTGTCTTGCGTTTGACTGAAATTCCAGTGAAATCACGTTTAAAAGCCAACGTCAGTAAAAAGGCTTCGTAGAATCACTCTTTGAATGTCTTTGAAAACACTTCTTAAGAAGGAGAGCATACGTCTTTCATCTGAGTGAAAACTGCATTCCCTTCAGTTTTTAGATCATTGTTGAATGGTTAGGTGATTCACTTGTAGGGAAGCATTTGTTTGCATTCTGTATACTCAATTCTTTAACAGCAAATCTCGTGTCTTGCCTTTGACAGGTATTCCAGTGAAATCACGTTTAAAAGCCAACGTCAGTAAAAAGGCTTCGTAGAATCACTCTGTGAATGTCTTTGAAAACACTTCTTAAGAAGGAAAGCATACGTCTTCATCAGAGTGAAAACTGCATTCTATTTAGTTTTTAGAACTGTGTTGAATGGTTAGGCGATTCACTTGTAGGGAAGCGTTGGTTTGCATTCTGTATACTCAATTCTTTAACAGCAAATCTCGTGTCTTGCATTTGACAGAAATTCCAGTGAAATCACGTTTAAAAGCCAACATCAGTAAAAAGGCTTCGTAGAATCACTCTGTGAATGTCTTTGAAAACACTTCTTAAGAAGGAAAGCATACGTCTTTAATCTGAGTGAAAACTGCATTCTCTTCAGTTTTTAGATCTGTGTTGAATGGTTAGGAGATTCACTTGTAGGGAAGCGTTTGTTTGCATTCTGTATACTCAATTCTTTAACAGCAAATCTCATGTCTTGCTTTTGACAGAAATTCAAGTGAAATCATGTATAAAAGCCAACGTCAGTAAAAAGGCTTCATTGAATCACTCTGTGAATGTCTTTGAAAACACTTCTTAAGAAGGAAAGCATACGTCTTTCATCTGAGTGAAAACTGCATTCTATTCGGTTTTTAGAACTGTGTTGAATGGTTAGGCGATTCACTTGTAGGGAAGCGTTTGTTTGCATTCTGTATACTCAATTCTTTAACAGCAAATCTCGTGTCTTGCTTTTGACAAAAATTCCAGTGAAATCACGTTTAAAAGCCAACATCAGTAAAAAGGCTTCGTTGAATCACTCTGTGAATATCTTTGAAAACACTTCTTAAGAAGGAAAGCATACGTCTTTCATCTGAGTGAAAACTGCATTCTATTCGGTTTTTAGAACTGTGTTGAATGGTTAGGCGATTCACTTGTAGGGAAGCGTTTGTTTGCATTCTGTATACTCAATTCTTTAACAGCAAATCTCGTGTCTTGCGTTTGACAGAAATTCCAGTGAAATCACGTTTAAAAGCCAATGTCAGTAAAAAGGCTTCGTAGAATCACTCTTTGAATGTCTTTGAAAACACTTCTTAAGAAGGAGAGCATACGTCTTTCATCTGAGTGAAAACTGCATTCCCTTCAGTTTTTAGATCATTGTTGAATGGTTAGGCGATTCACTTGTAGGGAAGCGTTTGTTTGCATTCTGTATACTCAATTCTTTAACAGCAAATCTCGTGTCTTGCGTTTGACAGAAATTCCAGTGAAATCACGTTTAAAAGCCAATGTCAGTAAAAAGGCTTCGTAGAATCACTCTGTGAATGTCTTTGAAAACACTTCTTAAGAAGGAAAGCATACGTCTTTCATCTGACTGAAAACTGCATTCAATACAGTTTTTAGAACTGTGTTGAATGGTTAGGCGATTCACTTGTAGGGAAGCGTTTGTTTGCATTCTGTATAATCAATTCTTTAACAGCAAATCTCGTGTCTTGCCTTTGACAGATATTCCAGTGAAATCACGTTTAAAAGCCAACGTCAGTAAAAAGGCTTCGTAGAATCACTCTGTGAATGTCTTTGAAAACACTTCTTAAGAAGGAAAGCATATGTCTTTCATCTGAGTGAAAACTGCATTCTCTTCAGTTTTTAGAGCTGTGTTGAATGTTTAGGCGATTCACTTGTAGGGAAGCATTTGTTTGCATTCTGTATACTCAATTCTTTAACAGCAAATCTCGTGTCTTGAGTTTGACAGAAATTCCAGTGAAATCACGTTAAAAAGCCAAGGTCAGTAAATAGGCTTCGTAGAATCACTCTGTGAATGTCTTTGAAAACACTTCTTAAGAAGGAAAGCATACGTCTTTCATCTGAGTGAAAACTGCATTCTATTCAGTTTTTAGAGCATTGTTGAATGGTTAGGTGATTCACTTGTAGGGAAGCGTTTGTTTGCATTCTGTATACTCAATTCTTTAACAGCAAATCTCGTGTCTTGCGTTTGACAGAAATTCCAGTGAAATCACGTTTAAAAGCCAATGTCAGTAAAAAGGCTTCGTAGAATCACTCTGTGAATGTCTTTGAAAACACTTCTTAAGAAGGAAAGCATACGTCTTTCATCTGAGTGAAAACTGCATTCTATACAATTTTTAGAACTGTGTTGAATGGTTAGGCGATTCACTTGTAGGGAAGCGTTTGTTTGCATTCTGTATAATCAATTCTTTAACAGCAAATCTCGTGTCTTGCCTTTGACAGATATTCCAGTGAAATCACGTTTAAAAGCCAACGTCAGTAAAAAGGCTTCGTAGAATCACTCTGTGAATGTCTTTGAAAACACTTCTTAAGAAGGAAAGCATATGTCTTTCATCTGAGTGAAAACTGCATTCTCTTCAGTTTTTAGAGCTGTGTTGAATGTTTAGGCGATTCACTTGTAGGGAAGCATTTGTTTGCATTCTGTATACTCAATTCTTTAACAGCAAATCTCGTGTCTTGAGTTTGACAGAAATTCCAGTGAAATCACGTTAAAAAGCCAAGGTCAGTAAATAGGCTTCGTAGAATCACTCTGTGAATGTCTTTGAAAACACTTCTTAAGAAGGAAAGCATACGTCTTTCATCTGAGTGAAAACTGCATTCTATTCAGTTTTTAGAGCATTGTTGAATGGTTAGGTGATTCACTTGTAGGGAAGCGTTTGTTTGCATTCTGTATACTCAATTCTTTAACAGCAAATCTCGCGTCTTGCATTTGACAGAAATTCCAGTGAAATCACGTTTAAAAGCCAATGTCAGTAAAAAGGCTTCGTAGAATCACTCTGTGAATGTCTTTGAAAACACTTCTTAAGAAGGAAAGCATACGTCTTTCATCTGAGTGAAAACTGCATTCTATTCAGTTTTTAGAGCATTGTTGAATGGTTAGGTGATTCACTTGTAGGGAAGCGTTTGTTTGCATTCTGTATACTCAATTCTTTAACAGGAAATCTCGTGTCTTGCCTTTGACAGATATTCCAGTGAAATCACGTTTAAAAGCCAACATCAGTAAAATGGCTTCGTATAATCACTCTGTGAATGTCTTTGAAAACACTTCTTAAGAAGGAAAGCATATGTCTTTCATCAGAGTGAAAACTGCATTCTATTCAGTTTATAGAACTGTGTTGAATGGTTAGGCGATTCACTTGTAGGGAAGCGTTTGTTTGCATTCTGTATACTCAATTCTTTAACAGCAAATCTCATGTCTTGCTTTTGACAGAAATTCAAGTGAAATCATGTCTAAAAGCCAACGTCAGTAAAAAGGCTTCGTTGAATCACTCTGTGAATGTCTTTGAAAACACTTCTTAAGAAGGAAAGCATACGTCTTTCATTTGAGTGAAAACTGCATTCTATTCAGTTTTTAGAGCTGTGTTGAATGGTTAGGCGATTCACTTGTAGGGAAGCGTTTGTTTGCCTTCTGTATACTCAATTCTTTAACTGCAAATCTCGTGTCTTGCGTTTGACAGAAATTCCAGTGAAATCACATTTAAAAGCCAACGTCAGTAAAAAGGCTACGTAGAATCACTCTGTGAATGTCTTTGAAAACACTTCTTAAGAAGGAAAGCATACGTCTTTCATCTGATTGAAAACTGCATTCTATTCAGTTTTTAGAACTGTGTTGAATGGTTAGGCGATTCACTTGTAGGGAAGCCTTTGTTAGCATTCTGTATACTCAATTCTTTAACAGCAAATCTCGTGTCTTGCGTTTGACAGAAATTCCAGTGAAATCACGTTTAAAAGCCAATGTCAGTAAAAAGGCTTCGTAGAATCACTCTGTGAATGTCTTTGAAAACACTTCTTAAGAAGGAAAGCATACGTCTTTCATCTAAGTGAAAACTGCATTCTATTCGGTTTTTAGAACTGTGTTGAATTGTTAGGGGATTCACTTGTAGGGAAGCGTTTGTTTGCATTCTGTATACTCAATTCTTTAACAGCAAATCTCGTGTCTTGTGTTTGAAAGAAATTCCAGTGAAATCACGTTTAAAAGCCAATGTCAGTAAAAAGGCTTCGTAGAATCACTCTGTGAATGTCTTTGAAAACACTTCTTAAGAAGGAAAGCATACGTCTTTCATCTGACTGAAAACTGCATTCTATTCAGTTTTTAGAGCTGTGTTGAATGGTTAGGCGATTCACTTGTAGGGAAGCGCTTGTTTGCATTCTGTATACTCAATTCTTTAACAGCAAATCTCATGTCTTGCCTTTGACAGATAATCCACTGAAATCCCTTTTAAAAGCCAACATCATTAAAAAGGCTTCATAGAATCACTCTGTGAATGTCTTTGAAAACACTTCTTAAGAAGGAAAGCATACGTCTTTCATCTGAATGAAAACTGCATTCTATTCGGTTTTTAGAACTGTGTTGTATGGTTGGGCGATTCACTTGTAGGGAAGCGTTTGTTTGCATTCTTTATACTCAATTCTTTAACAGCAAATCTCGTGTCTTGAGTTTGACAGAAATTCCACTGAAATCACGTTTAAAAGCCAACGTCAGTAAAAAGGCTTCGTAGAATCACTCTGTGAATGTCTTTGAAAACACTTCTTAAGAAGGAAAGCATATGTCTTTCATCTGAATGAAAACTGCATTCTATTCGGTTTTTAGAACTGTGTTGTATGGTTGGGCGATTCACTTGTAGGGAAGCGTTTGTTTGCATTCTTTATACTCAATTCTTTAACAGCAAATCTCGTGTCTTGAGTTTGACAGAAATTCCACTGAAATCACGTTTAAAAGCCAACGTCAGTAAAAAGGCTTCGTAGAATCACTCTGTGAATGTCTTTGAAAACACTTCTTAAGAAGGAAAGCATACGTCTTTCATCTGAGTGAAAACTGCATTCTATTCAGTTTTTAGAGAATTGTTGAATGGTTAGGTGATTCACTTGTAGGGAAGCGTTTGTTTGCATACTGTATACTCAATTCTTTAACAGCAAATCTCGTGTCTTGCCTTTGACAGGTATTCCAGTGAAATCACGTTTAAAAGCCAACGTCAGTAAAAAGGCTTCGTAGAATCACTCTGTGAATGTCTTTGAAAACACTTCTTAAGAAGGAAAGCATACGTCTTCATCAGAGTGAAAACTGCATTCTATTTAGTTTTTAGAACTGTGTTGAATGGTTAGGCGATTCACTTGTAGGGAAGCGTTGGTTTGCATTCTGTATACTCAATTCTTTAACAGCAAATCTCGTGTCTTGCATTTGACAGAAATTCCAGTGAAATCACGTTTAAAAGCCAACATCAGTAAAAAGGCTTCGTAGAATCACTCTGTGAATGTCTTTGAAAACACTTCTTAAGAAGGAAAGCATACGTCTTTAATCTGAGTGAAAACTGCATTCTCTTCAGTTTTTAGATCTGTGTTGAATGGTTAGGCGATTCACTTGTAGGGAAGCGTTTGTTTGCATTCTGTATACTCAATTCTTTAACTGCAAATCTCATGTCTTGCTTTTGACAGAAATTCAAGTGAAATCATGTATAAAAGCCAACGTCAGTAAAAAGGCTTCATTGAATCACTCTGTGAATGTCTTTGAAAACACTTCTTAAGAAGGAAAGCATACGTCTTTCATCTGAGTGAAAACTGCATTCTATTCGGTTTTTAGAACTGTGTTGAATGGTTAGGCGATTCACTTGTAGGGAAGCGTTTGTTTGCATTCTGTATACTCAATTCTTTAACAGCAAATCTCGTGTCTTGCTTTTGACAAAAATTCCAGTGAAATCACGTTTAAAAGCCAACATCAGTAAAAAGGCTTCGTTGAATCACTCTGTGAATATCTTTGAAAACACTTCTTAAGAAGGAAAGCATACGTCTTTCATCTGAGTGAAAACTGCATTCTATTCGGTTTTTAGAACTGTGTTGAATGGTTAGGCGATTCACTTGTAGGGAAGCGTTTGTTTGCATTCTGTATACTCAATTCTTTAACAGCAAATCTCGTGTCTTGCGTTTGACAGAAATTCCAGTGAAATCACGTTTAAAAGCCAACGTCAGTAAAAAGGCTTCGTAGAATCACTCTGTGAATGTCTTTGAAAACACTTCTTAAGAAGGAAAGCATATGTCTTTCATCTGAGTGAAAACTGCATTCTCTTCAGTTTTTAGAGCTGTGTTGAATGTTTAGGCGATTCACTTGTAGGGAAGCATTTGTTTGCATTCTGTATACTCAATTCTTTAACAGCAAATCTCGTGTCTTGAGTTTGACAGAAATTCCAGTGAAATCATGTTAAAAAGCCAAGGTCAGTAAATAGGCTTCGTAGAATCACTCTGTGAATGTCTTTGAAAACACTTCTTAAGAAGGAAAGCATACGTCTTTCATCTGAGTGAAAACTGCATTCTATTCAGTTTTTAGAGCATTGTTGAATGGTTAGGTGATTCACTTGTAGGGAAGCGTTTGTTTGCATTCTGTATACTCAATTCCTTAACAGCAAATCTCGCGTCTTGCATTTGACAGAAATTCCAGTGAAATCACGTTTAAAAGCCAATGTCAGTAAAAAGGCTTCGTAGAATCACTCTGTGAATGTCTTTGAAAACACTTCTTAAGAAGGAAAGCATACGTCTTTCATCTGAGTGAAAACTGCATTCTATTCAGTTTTTAGAGCATTGTTGAATGGTTAGGTGATTCACTTGTAGGGAAGCGTTTGTTTGCATTCTGTATACTCAATTCTTTAACAGGAAATCTCGTGTCTTGCCTTTGACAGATATTCCAGTGAAATCACGTTTAAAAGCCAACATCAGTAAAATGGCTTCGTATAATCACTCTGTGAATGTCTTTGAAAACACTTCTTAAGAAGGAAAGCATATGTCTTTCATCAGAGTGAAAACTGCATTCTATTCAGTTTATAGAACTGTGTTGAATGGTTAGGCGATTCACTTGTAGGGAAGCGTTTGTTTGCATTCTGTATACTCAATTCTTTAACAGCAAATCTCATGTCTTGCTTTTGACAGAAATTCAAGTGAAATCATGTCTAAAAGCCAACGTCAGTAAAAAGGCTTCGTTGAATCACTCTGTGAATGTCTTTGAAAACACTTCTTAAGAAGGAAAGCATACGTCTTTCATTTGAGTGAAAACTGCATTCTATTCAGTTTTTAGAGCTGTGTTGAATGGTTAGGCGATTCACTTGTAGGGAAGCGTTTGTTTGCCTTCTGTATACTCAATTCTTTAACTGCAAATCTCGTGTCCTGCGTTTGACAGAAATTCCAGTGAAATCACATTTAAAAGCCAACGTCAGTAAAAAGGCTACGTAGAATCACTCTGTGAATGTCTTTGAAAACACTTCTTAAGAAGGAAAGCATACGTCTTTCATCTGATTGAAAACTGCATTCTATTCAGTTTTTAGAACTGTGTTGAATGGTTAGGCGATTCACTTGTAGGGAAGCCTTTGTTAGCATTCTGTATACTCAATTCTTTAACAGCAAATCTCGTGTCTTGCGTTTGACAGAAATTCCAGTGAAATCACGTTTAAAAGCCAACATCAGTAAAAAGGCTTCGTAGAATCACTCTGTGAATGTCTTTGAAAACACTTCTTAAGAAGGAAAGCATACGTCTTTAATCTGAGTGAAAACTGCATTCTCTTCAGTTTTTAGATCTGTGTTGAATGGTTAGGCGATTCACTTGTAGGGAAGCGTTTGTTTGCATTCTGTATACTCAATTCTTTAACAGCAAATCTCATGTCTTGCTTTTGACAGAAATTCAAGTGAAATCATGTATAAAAGCCAACGTCAGTAAAAAGGCTTCATTGAATCACTCTGTGAATGTCTTTGAAAACACTTCTTAAGAAGGAAAGCATACGTCTTTCATCTGAGTGAAAACTGCATTCTATTCGGTTTTTAGAACTGTGTTGAATGGTTAGGCGATTCACTTGTAGGGAAGCGTTTGTTTGCATTCTGTATACTCAATTCTTTAACAGCAAATCTCGTGTCTTGCTTTTGACAAAAATTCCAGTGAAATCACGTTTAAAAGCCAACATCAGTAAAAAGGCTTCGTTGAATCACTCTGTGAATATCTTTGAAAACACTTCTTAAGAAGGAAAGCATACGTCTTTCATCTGAGTGAAAACTGCATTCTATTCGGTTTTTAGAACTGTGTTGAATGGTTAGGCGATTCACTTGTAGGGAAGCGTTTGTTTGCATTCTGTATACTCAATTCTTTAACAGCAAATCTCGTGTCTTGCGTTTGACAGAAATTCCAGTGAAATCACGTTTAAAAGCCAACGTCAGTAAAAAGGCTTCGTAGAATCACTCTGTGAATGTCTTTGAAAACACTTCTTAAGAAGGAAAGCATATGTCTTTCATCTGAGTGAAAACTGCATTCTCTTCAGTTTTTAGAGCTGTGTTGAATGTTTAGGCGATTCACTTGTAGGGAAGCATTTGTTTGCATTCTGTATACTCAATTCTTTAACAGCAAATCTCGTGTCTTGAGTTTGACAGAAATTCCAGTGAAATCACGTTAAAAAGCCAAGGTCAGTAAATAGGCTTCGTAGAATCACTCTGTGAATGTCTTTGAAAACACTTCTTAAGAAGGAAAGCATACGTCTTTCATCTGAGTGAAAACTGCATTCTATTCAGTTTTTAGAGCATTGTTGAATGGTTAGGTGATTCACTTGTAGGGAAGCGTTTGTTTGCATTCTGTATACTCAATTCTTTAACAGCAAATCTCGCGTCTTGCATTTGACAGAAATTCCAGTGAAATCACGTTTAAAAGCCAATGTCAGTAAAAAGGCTTCGTAGAATCACTCTGTGAATGTCTTTGAAAACACTTCTTAAGAAGGAAAGCATACGTCTTTCATCTGAGTGAAAACTGCATTCTATTCAGTTTTTAGAGCATTGTTGAATGGTTAGGTGATTCACTTGTAGGGAAGCGTTTGTTTGCATTCTGTATACTCAATTCTTTAACAGGAAATCTCGTGTCTTGCCTTTGACAGATATTCCAGTGAAATCACGTTTAAAAGCCAACATCAGTAAAATGGCTTCGTATAATCACTCTGTGAATGTCTTTGAAAACACTTCTTAAGAAGGAAAGCATATGTCTTTCATCAGAGTGAAAACTGCATTCTATTCAGTTTATAGAACTGTGTTGAATGGTTAGGCGATTCACTTGTAGGGAAGCGTTTGTTTGCATTCTGTATACTCAATTCTTTAACAGCAAATCTCATGTCTTGCTTTTGACAGAAATTCAAGTGAAATCATGTCTAAAAGCCAACGTCAGTAAAAAGGCTTCGTTGAATCACTCTGTGAATGTCTTTGAAAACACTTCTTAAGAAGGAAAGCATATGTCTTTCATTTGAGTGAAAACTGCATTCTATTCAGTTTTTAGAGCTGTGTTGAATGGTTAGGCGATTCACTTGTAGGGAAGCGTTTGTTTGCCTTCTGTATACTCAATTCTTTAACTGCAAATCTCGTGTCTTGCGTTTGACAGAAATTCCAGTGAAATCACATTTAAAAGCCAACGTCAGTAAAAAGGCTACGTAGAATCACTCTGTGAATGTCTTTGAAAACACTTCTTAAGAAGGAAAGCATAGGTCTTTCATCTGATTGAAAACTGCATTCTATTCAGTTTTTAGAACTGTGTTGAATGGTTAGGCGATTCACTTGTAGGGAAGCCTTTGTTAGCATTCTGTATACTCAATTCTTTAACAGCAAATCTCGTGTCTTGCGTTTGACAGAAATTCCAGTGAAATCACGTTTAAAAGCCAATGTCAGTAAAAAGGCTTCGTAGAATCACTCTGTGAATGTCTTTGAAAACACTTCTTAAGAAGGAAAGCATACGTCTTTCATCTAAGTGAAAACTGCATTCTATTCGGTTTTTAGAACTGTGTTGAATTGTTAGGGGATTCACTTGTAGGGAAGCGTTTGTTTGCATTCTGTATACTCAATTCTTTAACAGCAAATCTCTTGTCTTGCATTAGACAGAAATTCCAGTGAAATCTTGTTGAAAAGCCAACGTCAGTAAAAAGGCTTCGTAGAATCACTCTGTGAATGTCTTTGAAAACACTTCTTAAGAAGGAAAGCATACGTCTTTCATCTGACTGAAAACTGCATTCTATTCAGTTTTTAGAGCTGTGTTGAATGGTTAGGCGATTCACTTGTAGGGAAGCGCTTGTTTGCATTCTGTATACTCAATTCTTTAACAGCAAATCTCATGTCTTGCCTTTGACAGATAATCCACTGAAATCCCTTTTAAAAGCCAACATCATTAAAAAGGCTTCATAGAATCACTCTGTGAATGTCTTTGAAAACACTTCTTAAGAAGGAAAGCATACGTCTTTCATCTGAATGAAAACTGCATTCTATTCGGTTTTTAGAACTGTGTTGTATGTTTGGGCGATTCACTTGTAGGGAAGCGTTTGTTTGCATTCTTTATACTCAATTCTTTAACAGCAAATCTCGTGTCTTGAGTTTGACAGAAATTCCACTGAAATCACGTTTAAAAGCCAACGTCAGTAAAAAGGCTTCGTAGAATCACTCTGTGAATGTCTTTGAAAACACTTCTTAAGAAGGAAAGCATACGTCTTTCATCTGAGTGAAAACTGCATTCTATTCAGTTTTTAGAGAATTGTTGAATGGTTAGGTGATTCACTTGTAGGGAAGCGTTTGTTTGCATACTGTATACTCAATTCTTTAACAGCAAATCTCGTGTCTTGCATTTGACAGAAATTCCAGTGAAATCACATTTAAAAGCCAACGTCAGTAAAAAGGCTTCGTAGAATAACTCTGTGAATGTCTTTGAAAACACTTCTTAAGAAGGAAAGCATACGTCTTTCATTTGAGTGAAAACTGCATTCTATTCGGTTTTTAGAACTGTGTTGAATGGTTAGGCGATTCACTTGTAGGGAAGCGTTTGTTTGCCTTCTGTATACTCAATTCTTTAACAGCAAATCTCATGTCTTGCCTTTGACAGATAATCCACTGAAATCACGTTTAAAAGCCAACATCATTAAAAAGGCGTCGTAGAATCACTCTGTGAATGTCTTTGAAAACACTTCTTAAGAAGGAAAGCATATGTCTTTCATCTGAATGAAAACTGCATTCTATTCGGTTTTTAGAACTGTGTTGTATGGTTGGGCGATTCACTTGTAGGGAAGCGTTTGTTTGCATTCTTTATACTCAATTCTTTAACAGCAAATCTCGTGTCTTGAGTTTGACAGAAATTCCACTGAAATCACGTTTAAAAGCCAACGTCAGTAAAAAGGCTTCGTAGAATCACTCTGTGAATGTCTTTGAAAACACTTCTTAAGAAGGAAAGCATACGTCTTTCATCTGAGTGAAAACTGCATTCTATTCAGTTTTTAGAGCATTGTTGAATGGTTAGGTGATTCACTTGTAGGGAAGCGTTTGTTTGCATTCTGTATACTCAATTCTTTAACAGCAAATCTCGCGTCTTGCATTTGACAGAAATTCCAGTGAAATCACGTTTAAAAGCCAATGTCAGTAAAAAGGCTTCGTAGAATCACTCTGTGAATGTCTTTGAAAACACTTCTTAAGAAGGAAAGCATACGTCTTTCATCTGAGTGAAAACTGCATTCTATTCAGTTTTTAGAGCATTGTTGAATGGTTAGGTGATTCACTTGTAGGGAAGCGTTTGTTTGCATTCTGTATACTCAATTCTTTAACAGGAAATCTCGTGTCTTGCCTTTGACAGATATTCCAGTGAAATCACGTTTAAAAGCCAACATCAGTAAAATGGCTTCGTATAATCACTCTGTGAATGTCTTTGAAAACACTTCTTAAGAAGGAAAGCATATGTCTTTCATCAGAGTGAAAACTGCATTCTATTCAGTTTATAGAACTGTGTTGAATGGTTAGGCGATTCACTTGTAGGGAAGCGTTTGTTTGCATTCTGTATACTCAATTCTTTAACAGCAAATCTCATGTCTTGCTTTTGACAGAAATTCAAGTGAAATCATGTCTAAAAGCCAACGTCAGTAAAAAGGCTTCGTTGAATCACTCTGTGAATGTCTTTGAAAACACTTCTTAAGAAGGAAAGCATACGTCTTTCATTTGAGTGAAAACTGCATTCTATTCAGTTTTTAGAGCTGTGTTGAATGGTTAGGCGATTCACTTGTAGGGAAGCGTTTGTTTGCCTTCTGTATACTCAATTCTTTAACTGCAAATCTCGTGTCTTGCGTTTGACAGAAATTCCAGTGAAATCACATTTAAAAGCCAACGTCAGTAAAAAGGCTACGTAGAATCACTCTGTGAATGTCTTTGAAAACACTTCTTAAGAAGGAAAGCATACGTCTTTCATCTGATTGAAAACTGCATTCTATTCAGTTTTTAGAACTGTGTTGAATGGTTAGGCGATTCACTTGTAGGGAAGCCTTTGTTAGCATTCTGTATACTCAATTCTTTAACAGCAAATCTCGTGTCTTGCGTTTGACAGAAATTCCAGTGAAATCACGTTTAAAAGCCAATGTCAGTAAAAAGGCTTCGTAGAATCACTCTGTGAATGTCTTTGAAAACACTTCTTAAGAAGGAAAGCATACGTCTTTCATCTAAGTGAAAACTGCATTCTATTCGGTTTTTAGAACTGTGTTGAATTGTTAGGGGATTCACTTGTAGGGAAGCGTTTGTTTGCATTCTGTATACTCAATTCTTTAACAGCAAATCTCGTGTCTTGTGTTTGAAAGAAATTCCAGTGAAATCACGTTTAAAAGCCAATGTCAGTAAAAAGGCTTCGTAGAATCACTCTGTGAATGTCTTTGAAAACACTTCTTAAGAAGGAAAGCATACGTCTTTCATCTGACTGAAAACTGCATTCTATTCAGTTTTTAGAGCTGTGTTGAATGGTTAGGCGATTCACTTGTAGGGAAGCGCTTGTTTGCATTCTGTATACTCAATTCTTTAACAGCAAATCTCATGTCTTGCCTTTGACAGATAATCCACTGAAATCCCTTTTAAAAGCCAACATCATTAAAAAGGCTTCATAGAATCACTCTGTGAATGTCTTTGAAAACACTTCTTAAGAAGGAAAGCATACGTCTTTCATCTGAATGAAAACTGCATTCTATTCGGTTTTTAGAACTGTGTTGTATGGTTGGGCGATTCACTTGTAGGGAAGCGTTTGTTTGCATTCTTTATACTCAATTCTTTAACAGCAAATCTCGTGTCTTGAGTTTGACAGAAATTCCACTGAAATCACGTTTAAAAGCCAACGTCAGTAAAAAGGCTTCGTAGAATCACTCTGTGAATGTCTTTGAAAACACTTCTTAAGAAGGAAAGCATATGTCTTTCATCTGAATGAAAACTGCATTCTATTCGGTTTTTAGAACTGTGTTGTATGGTTGGGCGATTCACTTGTAGGGAAGCGTTTGTTTGCATTCTTTATACTCAATTCTTTAACAGCAAATCTCGTGTCTTGAGTTTGACAGAAATTCCACTGAAATCACGTTTAAAAGCCAACGTCAGTAAAAAGGCTTCGTAGAATCACTCTGTGAATGTCTTTGAAAACACTTCTTAAGAAGGAAAGCATACGTCTTTCATCTGAGTGAAAACTGCATTCTATTCAGTTTTTAGAGAATTGTTGAATGGTTAGGTGATTCACTTGTAGGGAAGCGTTTGTTTGCATACTGTATACTCAATTCTTTAACAGCAAATCTCGTGTCTTGCCTTTGACAGGTATTCCAGTGAAATCACGTTTAAAAGCCAACGTCAGTAAAAAGGCTTCGTAGAATCACTCTGTGAATGTCTTTGAAAACACTTCTTAAGAAGGAAAGCATACGTCTTCATCAGAGTGAAAACTGCATTCTATTTAGTTTTTAGAACTGTGTTGAATGGTTAGGCGATTCACTTGTAGGGAAGCGTTGGTTTGCATTCTGTATACTCAATTCTTTAACAGCAAATCTCGTGTCTTGCATTTGACAGAAATTCCAGTGAAATCACGTTTAAAAGCCAACATCAGTAAAAAGGCTTCGTAGAATCACTCTGTGAATGTCTTTGAAAACACTTCTTAAGAAGGAAAGCATACGTCTTTAATCTGAGTGAAAACTGCATTCTCTTCAGTTTTTAGATCTGTGTTGAATGGTTAGGCGATTCACTTGTAGGGAAGCGTTTGTTTGCATTCTGTATACTCAATTCTTTAACTGCAAATCTCATGTCTTGCTTTTGACAGAAATTCAAGTGAAATCATGTATAAAAGCCAACGTCAGTAAAAAGGCTTCATTGAATCACTCTGTGAATGTCTTTGAAAACACTTCTTAAGAAGGAAAGCATACGTCTTTCATCTGAGTGAAAACTGCATTCTATTCGGTTTTTAGAACTGTGTTGAATGGTTAGGCGATTCACTTGTAGGGAAGCGTTTGTTTGCATTCTGTATACTCAATTCTTTAACAGCAAATCTCGTGTCTTGCTTTTGACAAAAATTCCAGTGAAATCACGTTTAAAAGCCAACATCAGTAAAAAGGCTTCGTTGAATCACTCTGTGAATATCTTTGAAAACACTTCTTAAGAAGGAAAGCATACGTCTTTCATCTGAGTGAAAACTGCATTCTATTCGGTTTTTAGAACTGTGTTGAATGGTTAGGCGATTCACTTGTAGGGAAGCGTTTGTTTGCATTCTGTATACTCAATTCTTTAACAGCAAATCTCGTGTCTTGCGTTTGACAGAAATTCCAGTGAAATCACGTTTAAAAGCCAACGTCAGTAAAAAGGCTTCGTAGAATCACTCTGTGAATGTCTTTGAAAACACTTCTTAAGAAGGAAAGCATATGTCTTTCATCTGAGTGAAAACTGCATTCTCTTCAGTTTTTAGAGCTGTGTTGAATGTTTAGGCGATTCACTTGTAGGGAAGCATTTGTTTGCATTCTGTATACTCAATTCTTTAACAGCAAATCTCGTGTCTTGAGTTTGACAGAAATTCCAGTGAAATCATGTTAAAAAGCCAAGGTCAGTAAATAGGCTTCGTAGAATCACTCTGTGAATGTCTTTGAAAACACTTCTTAAGAAGGAAAGCATACGTCTTTCATCTGAGTGAAAACTGCATTCTATTCAGTTTTTAGAGCATTGTTGAATGGTTAGGTGATTCACTTGTAGGGAAGCGTTTGTTTGCATTCTGTATACTCAATTCCTTAACAGCAAATCTCGCGTCTTGCATTTGACAGAAATTCCAGTGAAATCACGTTTAAAAGCCAATGTCAGTAAAAAGGCTTCGTAGAATCACTCTGTGAATGTCTTTGAAAACACTTCTTAAGAAGGAAAGCATACGTCTTTCATCTGAGTGAAAACTGCATTCTATTCAGTTTTTAGAGCATTGTTGAATGGTTAGGTGATTCACTTGTAGGGAAGCGTTTGTTTGCATTCTGTATACTCAATTCTTTAACAGGAAATCTCGTGTCTTGCCTTTGACAGATATTCCAGTGAAATCACGTTTAAAAGCCAACATCAGTAAAATGGCTTCGTATAATCACTCTGTGAATGTCTTTGAAAACACTTCTTAAGAAGGAAAGCATATGTCTTTCATCAGAGTGAAAACTGCATTCTATTCAGTTTATAGAACTGTGTTGAATGGTTAGGCGATTCACTTGTAGGGAAGCGTTTGTTTGCATTCTGTATACTCAATTCTTTAACAGCAAATCTCATGTCTTGCTTTTGACAGAAATTCAAGTGAAATCATGTCTAAAAGCCAACGTCAGTAAAAAGGCTTCGTTGAATCACTCTGTGAATGTCTTTGAAAACACTTCTTAAGAAGGAAAGCATACGTCTTTCATTTGAGTGAAAACTGCATTCTATTCAGTTTTTAGAGCTGTGTTGAATGGTTAGGCGATTCACTTGTAGGGAAGCGTTTGTTTGCCTTCTGTATACTCAATTCTTTAACTGCAAATCTCGTGTCCTGCGTTTGACAGAAATTCCAGTGAAATCACATTTAAAAGCCAACGTCAGTAAAAAGGCTACGTAGAATCACTCTGTGAATGTCTTTGAAAACACTTCTTAAGAAGGAAAGCATACGTCTTTCATCTGATTGAAAACTGCATTCTATTCAGTTTTTAGAACTGTGTTGAATGGTTAGGCGATTCACTTGTAGGGAAGCCTTTGTTAGCATTCTGTATACTCAATTCTTTAACAGCAAATCTCGTGTCTTGCGTTTGACAGAAATTCCAGTGAAATCACGTTTAAAAGCCAACATCAGTAAAAAGGCTTCGTAGAATCACTCTGTGAATGTCTTTGAAAACACTTCTTAAGAAGGAAAGCATACGTCTTTAATCTGAGTGAAAACTGCATTCTCTTCAGTTTTTAGATCTGTGTTGAATGGTTAGGCGATTCACTTGTAGGGAAGCGTTTGTTTGCATTCTGTATACTCAATTCTTTAACAGCAAATCTCATGTCTTGCTTTTGACAGAAATTCAAGTGAAATCATGTATAAAAGCCAACGTCAGTAAAAAGGCTTCATTGAATCACTCTGTGAATGTCTTTGAAAACACTTCTTAAGAAGGAAAGCATACGTCTTTCATCTGAGTGAAAACTGCATTCTATTCGGTTTTTAGAACTGTGTTGAATGGTTAGGCGATTCACTTGTAGGGAAGCGTTTGTTTGCATTCTGTATACTCAATTCTTTAACAGCAAATCTCGTGTCTTGCTTTTGACAAAAATTCCAGTGAAATCACGTTTAAAAGCCAACATCAGTAAAAAGGCTTCGTTGAATCACTCTGTGAATATCTTTGAAAACACTTCTTAAGAAGGAAAGCATACGTCTTTCATCTGAGTGAAAACTGCATTCTATTCGGTTTTTAGAACTGTGTTGAATGGTTAGGCGATTCACTTGTAGGGAAGCGTTTGTTTGCATTCTGTATACTCAATTCTTTAACAGCAAATCTCGTGTCTTGCGTTTGACAGAAATTCCAGTGAAATCACGTTTAAAAGCCAACGTCAGTAAAAAGGCTTCGTAGAATCACTCTGTGAATGTCTTTGAAAACACTTCTTAAGAAGGAAAGCATATGTCTTTCATCTGAGTGAAAACTGCATTCTCTTCAGTTTTTAGAGCTGTGTTGAATGTTTAGGCGATTCACTTGTAGGGAAGCATTTGTTTGCATTCTGTATACTCAATTCTTTAACAGCAAATCTCGTGTCTTGAGTTTGACAGAAATTCCAGTGAAATCACGTTAAAAAGCCAAGGTCAGTAAATAGGCTTCGTAGAATCACTCTGTGAATGTCTTTGAAAACACTTCTTAAGAAGGAAAGCATACGTCTTTCATCTGAGTGAAAACTGCATTCTATTCAGTTTTTAGAGCATTGTTGAATGGTTAGGTGATTCACTTGTAGGGAAGCGTTTGTTTGCATTCTGTATACTCAATTCTTTAACAGCAAATCTCGCGTCTTGCATTTGACAGAAATTCCAGTGAAATCACGTTTAAAAGCCAATGTCAGTAAAAAGGCTTCGTAGAATCACTCTGTGAATGTCTTTGAAAACACTTCTTAAGAAGGAAAGCATATGTCTTTCATCAGAGTGAAAACTGCATTCTATTCAGTTTATAGAACTGTGTTGAATGGTTAGGCGATTCACTTGTAGGGAAGCGTTTGTTTGCATTCTGTATACTCAATTCTTTAACAGCAAATCTCATGTCTTGCTTTTGACAGAAATTCAAGTGAAATCATGTCTAAAAGCCAACGTCAGTAAAAAGGCTTCGTTGAATCACTCTGTGAATGTCTTTGAAAACACTTCTTAAGAAGGAAAGCATATGTCTTTCATTTGAGTGAAAACTGCATTCTATTCAGTTTTTAGAGCTGTGTTGAATGGTTAGGCGATTCACTTGTAGGGAAGCGTTTGTTTGCCTTCTGTATACTCAATTCTTTAACTGCAAATCTCGTGTCTTGCGTTTGACAGAAATTCCAGTGAAATCACATTTAAAAGCCAACGTCAGTAAAAAGGCTACGTAGAATCACTCTGTGAATGTCTTTGAAAACACTTCTTAAGAAGGAAAGCATAGGTCTTTCATCTGATTGAAAACTGCATTCTATTCAGTTTTTAGAACTGTGTTGAATGGTTAGGCGATTCACTTGTAGGGAAGCCTTTGTTAGCATTCTGTATACTCAATTCTTTAACAGCAAATCTCGTGTCTTGCGTTTGACAGAAATTCCAGTGAAATCACGTTTAAAAGCCAATGTCAGTAAAAAGGCTTCGTAGAATCACTCTGTGAATGTCTTTGAAAACACTTCTTAAGAAGGAAAGCATACGTCTTTCATCTAAGTGAAAACTGCATTCTATTCGGTTTTTAGAACTGTGTTGAATTGTTAGGGGATTCACTTGTAGGGAAGCGTTTGTTTGCATTCTGTATACTCAATTCTTTAACAGCAAATCTCTTGTCTTGCATTAGACAGAAATTCCAGTGAAATCTTGTTGAAAAGCCAACGTCAGTAAAAAGGCTTCGTAGAATCACTCTGTGAATGTCTTTGAAAACACTTCTTAAGAAGGAAAGCATACGTCTTTCATCTGACTGAAAACTGCATTCTATTCAGTTTTTAGAGCTGTGTTGAATGGTTAGGCGATTCACTTGTAGGGAAGCGCTTGTTTGCATTCTGTATACTCAATTCTTTAACAGCAAATCTCATGTCTTGCCTTTGACAGATAATCCACTGAAATCCCTTTTAAAAGCCAACATCATTAAAAAGGCTTCATAGAATCACTCTGTGAATGTCTTTGAAAACACTTCTTAAGAAGGAAAGCATACGTCTTTCATCTGAATGAAAACTGCATTCTATTCGGTTTTTAGAACTGTGTTGTATGGTTGGGCGATTCACTTGTAGGGAAGCGTTTGTTTGCATTCTTTATACTCAATTCTTTAACAGCAAATCTCGTGTCTTGAGTTTGACAGAAATTCCACTGAAATCACGTTTAAAAGCCAACGTCAGTAAAAAGGCTTCGTAGAATCACTCTGTGAATGTCTTTGAAAACACTTCTTAAGAAGGAAAGCATACGTCTTTCATCTGAGTGAAAACTGCATTCTATTCAGTTTTTAGAGAATTGTTGAATGGTTAGGTGATTCACTTGTAGGGAAGCGTTTGTTTGCATACTGTATACTCAATTCTTTAACAGCAAATCTCGTGTCTTGCATTTGACAGAAATTCCAGTGAAATCACATTTAAAAGCCAACGTCAGTAAAAAGGCTTCGTAGAATAACTCTGTGAATGTCTTTGAAAACACTTCTTAAGAAGGAAAGCATACGTCTTTCATTTGAGTGAAAACTGCATTCTATTCGGTTTTTAGAACTGTGTTGAATGGTTAGGCGATTCACTTGTAGGGAAGCGTTTGTTTGCCTTCTGTATACTCAATTCTTTAACAGCAAATCTCATGTCTTGCCTTTGACAGATAATCCACTGAAATCACGTTTAAAAGCCAACATCATTAAAAAGGCGTCGTAGAATCACTCTGTGAATGTCTTTGAAAACACTTCTTAAGAAGGAAAGCATATGTCTTTCATCTGAATGAAAACTGCATTCTATTCGGTTTTTAGAACTGTGTTGTATGGTTGGGCGATTCACTTGTAGGGAAGCGTTTGTTTGCATTCTTTATACTCAATTCTTTAACAGCAAATCTCGTGTCTTGAGTTTGACAGAAATTCCACTGAAATCACGTTTAAAAGCCAACGTCAGTAAAAAGGCTTCGTAGAATCACTCTGTGAATGTCTTTGAAAACACTTCTTAAGAAGGAAAGCATACGTCTTTCATCTGAGTGAAAACTGCATTCTATTCAGTTTTTAGAGAATTGTTGAATGGTTAGGTGATTCACTTGTAGGGAAGCGTTTGTTTGCATACTGTATACTCAATTCTTTAACAGCAAATCTCGTGTCTTACCTTTGACAGATATTCCAGTGAAATCACGTTTAAAAGCCAAGGTCAGTAAAAAGGCTTCGTAGAAACACTCTGTGAATGTCTTTGAAAACACTTCTTAAGAAGGAAAGCATACGTCTTTCATCAGAGTGAAAACTGCATTCTATACAGTTTTTAGAACTGTGTTGAATGGTTAGGCGATTCACTTGTAGGGAAGCTTTGGTTTGCATTCTGTATACTCAATTCTTTAACAGCAAATCTCGTGTCTTGCATTTGACAGAAATTCCAGTGAAATCACGTTTAAAAGCCAACGTCAGTAAAAAGGCTACATAGAATCACTCTGTGAATGTCTGTGAAAACAATTCTTAAGAAGGAAAGCATATGTCTTTCATCTGAGTGAAAACTGCATTCTATTCAGTTTTTAGAACTGTGTTGAATGGTTAGGCGATTCACTTGTAGGGAAGCATTTGTTTGCATTCTTTATACTCAATTCTTTAACAGCAAATCTCGTGTCTTGCATTTGACAGAAATTCCAGTGAAATCACATTTAAAAGCCAACGTCAGTAAAAAGGCTTCGTAGAATAACTCTGTGAATGTCTTTGAGAACACTTCTTAAGAAGGAAAGCATACGTCTTTCATTTGAGTGAAAACTGCATTCTATTCGGTTTTTAGAACTGTGTTGAATGGTTAGGCGATTCACCTGTAGGGAAGCATTTGTTTGCCTTCTGTATACTCAATTCTTTAACAGCAAATCTCGTGTCTTGAGTTTGAGAGAAATTCCAGTGAAATCACGTTTAAAAGCCAACGTCAGTAAAAAGGCTTCGAGTAATCACTCGGTGAATGTCTTTGAAAACACTTCTTAAGAAGGAAAGCATACGTCTTTCATCTGAGTGAAAACTGCATTCTATTCAGTTTTTAGAACTGTGTTGAATGGTTAGGCGATTCACTTGTAGGGAAGCGTTTGTTTGCATTCTGTATACTCAATTCTTTAACAGCAAATCTCATGTCTTGCGTTTGACAGAAATTCCAGTGCAATCACGTTTAAAAGCCAACGTCAGTAAAAAGGCTTCGTAGAATCACTCTGTGAATGTCTTTGAAAACACTTCTTAAGAAGGAAAGCATACGTCTTTCATCTGAGTGAAAACTGCATTCTCTTCAGTTTTTAGAGCTGTGTTGAATGGTTAGGCGATTCACTTGTAGGGAAGCGTTTGTTTGCATTCTGTATAATCAATTCTTTAACAGCAAATCTCGTGTCTTGAGTTTGACAGAAATTCCAGTGAAATCACGTTTAAAAGCCAACGTCAGTAAAAAGGCTTCGTAGAATCACTCTGTGAATGTCTTTGAAAACACTTCTTAAGAAGGAAAGCATACGTCTTTCATCTGAGTGAAAACTGCATTCTATTCAGTTTTTAGAGCATTGTTGAATGGTTAGGTGATTCAGTTGTAGGGAAGCGTTTGTTTGCATCCTGTATACTCAATTCTTTAACAGCAAATCTCGTGTCTTGCCTTTGACAGATATTCCAGTGAAATCACGTTTAAAAGCCAACGTCAGTAAAAAGGCTTCGTAGAATCACTCTGTGAATGTCTTTGAAAACACTTCTTAAGAAGGAAAGCATACGTCTTTCATCAGAGTGAAAACTGCATTCTATTCAGTTTTTAGAACTGTGTTGAATGGTTAGGCGATTCACTTGTAGGGAAGCGTTGGTTTGCATTCTGTATACTCAATTCTTTAACAGCAAATCTCGTGTCTTGCATTTGACAGAAATTCCAGTGAAATCACGTTTAAAAGCCAACATCAGTAAAAAGGCTACGTAGAATCACTCTGTGAATGTCTTTGAAAACACTTCTTAAGAATGAAAGCATACGTCTTTCATCTGAGTGAAAACTGCATTCTATTCAGTTTTTAGAACTGTGTTGAATGGTTAGGCGATTCACTTGTAGGGAAGCATTTGTTTGCATTCTTTATACTCAATTCTTTAACAGCAAATTTCGTGTCTTGCATTTGACAGAAATTCCAGTGAAATCACGTTTAAAAGCCAACGTCAGTAAAAAGGCTTCGTAGAATCACTCTGTGAATGTCTTTGAAAACACTTCTTAAGAAGGAAAGCATACGTCTTTCATCTGACTGAAAACTGCATTCTATTCAGTTTTTAGAGCTGTGTTGAATGGTTAGGCGATTCACTTGTAGGGAAGCGCTTGTTTGCATTCTGTATACTCAATTCTTTAACAGCAAATCTCATGTCTTGCCTTTGACAGATAATCCACTGAAATCACTTTTAAAAGCCAACATCATTAAAAAGGCTTCATAGAATCACTCTGTGAATGTCTTTGAAAACACTTATTAAGAAGGAAAGCATACGTCTTTCATTTGAATGAAAACTGCATTCTATTCGGTTTTTAGAACTGTGTTGTATGGTTGGGCGATTCACTTGTAGGGAAGCGTTTGTTTGCATTCTTTATACTCAATTCTTTAACAGCAAATCTCGTGTCTTGAGTTTGACAGAAATTCCACTGAAATCACGTTTAAAAGCCAACGTCAGTAAAAAGGCTTCGTAGAATCACTCTGTGAATGTCTTTGAAAACACTTCTTAAGAAGGAAAGCATACGTCTTTCATCTGAGTGAAAACTGCATTCTATTCAGTTTTTAGAGAATTGTTGAAGGGTTAGGTGATTCACTTGTAGGGAAGCGTTTGTTTGCATACTGTATACTCAATTCTTTAACAGCAAATCTCGTGTCTTGCCTTTGACAGATATTCCAGTGAAATCACGTTTAAAAGCCAACGTCAGTAAAAAGGCTTCGTAGAATCACTCTGTGAATGTCTTTGAAAACACTTCTTAAGAAGGAAAGCATACGTCTTTCATCAGAGTGAAAACTGCATTCTATACAGTTTTTAGAACTGTGTTGAATGGTTAGGCGATTCACTTGTAGGGAAGCTTTGGTTTGCATTCTGTATACTCAATTCTTTAACAGCAAATCTCGTGTCTTGCATTTGACAGAAATTCCAGTGAAATCACGTTTAAAAGCCAATGTCAGTAAAAAGGCTACGTAGAATCACTCTGTGAATGTCTGTGAAAACAATTCTTAAGAAGGAAAGCATACGTCATTCATCTGAGTGAAAACTGCATTCTATTCAGTTTTTAGAACTGTGTTGAATGGTTAGGCGATTCACTTGTAGGGAAGCATTTGTTTGCATTCTTTATACTCAATTCTTTAACTGCAAATCTCGTGTCTTGCGTTTGACAGAAATTCCAGTGTAATCACATTTAAAAGCCAACGTCAGTAAAAAGGCTACGTAGAATCACTCTGTGAATGTCTTTGAAAACACTTCTTAAGAAGGAAAGCATACGTCTTTCATCTGATTGAAAACTGCATTCTATTCAGTTTTTAGAACTGTGTTGAATGGTTAGGCGATTCACTTGTAGGGAAGCGTTTGTTAGCATTCTGTATACTCAATTCTTTAACAGCAAATCTCGTGTCTTGCGTTTGACAGAAATTCCAGTGAAATCACGTTTAAAAGCCAACGTCAGTAAAAAGGCTTCGTAGAATCACTCTGTGAATGTCTTTGAAAACACTTCTTAAGAAGGAAAGCATACGTCTTTCATCTAAGTGAAAACTGCATTCTATTCGGTTTTTAGAACTGTGTTGAATTGTTAGGGGATTCACTTGTAGGGAAGCGTTTGTTTGCATTCTGTATACTCAATTCTTTAACAGCAAATCTCTTGTCTTGCATTTGACAGAAATTCCAGTGAAATCTTGTTTAAAAGCCAACGTCAGTAAAAAGGCTTCGTAGAATCACTCTGTGAATGTCTTTGAAAACACTACTTAAGAAGGAAAGCATACGTCTTTCATCTGAGTGAAAACTGCATTCTATTCAGTTTTTAGAACTGTGTTGAATGGTTAGGCGATTCACTTGTAGGGAAGCATTTGTTTGCCTTCTGTATACTCAATTCTTTAACAGCAAATCTCATGTCTTGCCTTTGACAGATAATCCACTGAAATCACGTTTAAAAGCCAACATCATTAAAAAGGCGTCGTAGAATCACTCTGTGAATGTCTTTGAAAACACTTCTTAAGAAGGAAAGCTTATGTCTTTCATCTGAATGAAAACTGCATTCTATTCGGTTTTTAGAACTGTGTTGTATGGTTGGGCGATTCACTTGTAGGGAAGCGTTTGTTTGCATTCTTTATACTCAATTCTTTAACAGCAAATCTCGTGTCTTGAGTTTGACAGAAATTCCACTGAAATCACGTTTAAAAGCCAACGTCAGTAAAAAGGCTTCGTAGAATCACTCTGTGAATGTCTTTGAAAACACTTCTTAAGAAGGAAAGCATACGTCTTTCATCTGAGTGAAAACTGCATTCTATTCAGTTTTTAGAGAATTGTTGAATGGTTAGGTGATTCACTTGTAGGGAAGCGTTTGTTTGCATACTGTATACTCAATTCTTTAACAGCAAATCTCGTGTCTTGCCTTTGACAGATATTCCAGTGAAATCACGTTTAAAAGCCAAGGTCAGTAAAAAGGCTTCGTAGAAACACTCTGTGAATGTCTTTGAAAACACTTCTTAAGAAGGAAAGCATACGTCTTTCATCAGAGTGAAAACTGCATTCTATACAGTTTTTAGAACTGTGTTGAATGGTTAGGCGATTCACTTGTAGGGAAGCTTTGGTTTGCATTCTGTATACTCAATTCTTTAACAGCAAATCTCGTGTCTTGCATTTGACAGAAATTCCAGTGAAATCACGTTTAAAAGCCAACGTCAGTAAAAAGGCTACGTAGAATCACTCTGTGAATGTCTGTGAAAACAATTCTTAAGAAGGAAAGCATACGTCATTCATCTGAGTGAAAACTGCATTCTATTCAGTTTTTAGAACTGTGTTGAATGGTTAGGCGATTCACTTGTAGGGAAGCATTTGTTTGCATTCTTTATACTCAATTCTTTAACTGCAAATCTCGTGTCTTGCGTTTGACAGAAATTCCAGTGAAATCACATTTAAAAGCCAACGTCAGTAAAAAGGCTACGTAGAATCACTCTGTGAATGTCTTTGAAAACACTTCTTAAGAAGGAAAGCATACGTCTTTCATCTGATTGAAAACTGCATTCTATTCAGTTTTTAGAACTGTGTTGAATGGTTAGGCGATTCACTTGTAGGGAAGCGTTTGTTAGCATTCTGTATACTCAATTCTTTAACAGCAAATCTCGTGTCTTGCGTTTGACAGAAATTCCAGTGAAATCACGTTTAAAAGCCAACGTCAGTAAATAGGCTTCGTAGAATCACTCTGTGAATGTCTTTGAAAACACTTCTTAAGAAGGAAAGCATACGTCTTTCATCTAAGTGAAAACTGCATTCTATTCGGTTTTTAGAACTGTGTTGAATTGTTAGGGGATTCACTTGTAGGGAAGCGTTTGTTTGCATTCTGTATACTCAATTCTTTAACAGCAAATCTCTTGTCTTGCATTTGACAGAAATTCCAGTGAAATCTTGTTTAAAAGCCAACGTCAGTAAAAAGGCTTCGTAGAATCACTCTGTGAATGTCTTTGAAAACACTACTTAAGAAGGAAAGCATACGTCTTTCATCTGAGTGAAAACTGCATTCTATTCAGTTTTTAGAACTGTGTTGAATGGTTAGGCGATTCACTTGTAGGGAAGCGTTTGTTTGCCTTCTGTATACTCAATTCTTTAACAGCAAATCTCATGTCTTGCCTTTGACAGATAATCCACTGAAATCACGTTTAAAAGCCAACATCATTAAAAAGGCGTCGTAGAATCACTCTGTGAATGTCTTTGAAAACACTTCTTAAGAAGGAAAGCTTATGTCTTTCATCTGAATGAAAACTGCATTCTATTCGGTTTTTAGAACTGTGTTGTATGGTTGGGCGATTCACTTGAAGGGAAGCGTTTGTTTGCATTCTTTATACTCAATTCTTTAACAGCAAATCTCGTGTCTTGAGTTTGACAGAAATTCCACTGAAATCACGTTTAAAAGCCAACGTCAGTAAAAAGGCTTCGTAGAATCACTCTGTGAATGTCTTTGAAAACACTTCTTAAGAAGGAAAGCATACGTCTTTCATCTGAGTGAAAACTGCATTCTATTCAGTTTTTAGAGAATTGTTGAATGGTTAGGTGATTCACTTGTAGGGAAGCGTTTGTTTGCATACTGTATACTCAATTCTTTAACAGCAAATCTCGTGTCTTGCCTTTGACAGATATTCCAGTGAAATCACCTTTAAAAGCCAAGGTCAGTAAAAAGGCTTCGTAGAAACACTCTGTGAATGTCTTTGAAAACACTTCTTAAGAAGGAAAGCATACGTCTTTCATCAGAGTGAAAACTGCATTCTATACAGTTTTTAGAACTGTGTTGAATGGTTAGGCGATTCACTTGTAGGGAAGCTTTGGTTTGCATTCTGTATACTCAATTCTTTAACAGCAAATCTCGTGTCTTGCATTTGACAGAAATTCCAGTGAAATCACGTTTAAAAGCCAACGTCAGTAAAAAGGCTACGTAGAATCACTCTGTGAATGTCTGTGAAAACAATTCTTAAGAAGGAAAGCATACGTCTTTCATCTGAGTGAAAACTGCATTCTATTCAGTTTTTAGAACTGTGTTGAATGGTTAGGCGATTCACTTGTAGGGAAGCATTTGTTTGCATTCTTTATACTCAATTCTTTAACAGCAAATCTCGTGTCTTGCATTTGACACAAATTCCAGTGAAATCACATTTAAAAGCCAACGTCAGTAAAAAGGCTTCGTAGAATAACTCTGTGAATGTCTTTGAGAACACTTCTTAAGAAGGAAAGCATACGTCTTTCATTTGAGTGAAAACTGCATTCTATTCGGTTTTTAGAACTGTGTTGAATGGTTAGGCGATTCACCTGTAGGGAAGCGTTTGTTTGCCTTCTGTATACTCAATTCTTTAACAGCAAATCTCGTGTCTTGAGTTTGAGAGAAATTCCAGTGAAATCACGTTTAAAAGCCAACGTCAGTAAAAAGGCTTCGAGTAATCACTCGGTGAATGTCTTTGAAAACACTTCTTAAGAAGGAAAGCATACGTCTTTCATCTGAGTGAAAACTGCATTCTATTCAGTTTTTAGAACTGTGTTGAATGGTTAGGCGATTCACTTGTAGGGAAGCGTTTGTTTGCATTCTGTATACTCAATTCTTTAACAGCAAATCTCGTGTCTTGCCTTTGACAGATATTCCAGTGAAATCACGTTTAAAAGCCAACGTCAGTAAAAAGGCTTCGTAGAATCACTCTGTGAATGTCTTTGAAAACACTTCTTAAGAAGGAAAGCATACGTCTTTCATCAGAGTGAAAACTGCATTCTATACAGTTTTTAGAACTGTGTTGAATGGTTAGGCGATTCACTTGTAGGGAAGCTTTGGTTTGCATTCTGTATACTCAATTCTTTAACAGCAAATCTCGTGTCTTGCATTTGACAGAAATTCCAGTGAAATCACGTTTAAAAGCCAACGTCAGTAAAAAGGCTTCGTAGAATAACTCTGTGAATGTCTTTGAAAACACTTCTTAAGAAGGAAAGCATACGTCTTTCATTTGAGTGAAAACTGCATTCTATTCGGTTTTTAGAACTGTGTTGAATGGTTAGGCGATTCACTTGTAGGGAAGCGTTTGTTTGCCTTCTGTATACTCAATTCTTTAACAGCAAATCTCGTGTCTTGCGTTTGACAGAAATTCCAGTGAAATCACCTTTAAAAGCCAACGTCAGTAAAAAGGCTTCGTAGAATCACTCTGTGAATGTCTTTGAAAACACTTCTTAAGAAGGGAAGCATACGTCTTTCATCAGAGTGAAAACTGCATTCTATTCAGTTTTTAGAACTGTGTTGAATGGTTAGGCGATTCACTTGTAGGGAAGCATTTGTTTGCATTCTGTATACTCAATTCTTTAACAGCAAATCTCATGTCTTGCCTTTGACAGATAATCCACTGAAATCACTTTTAAAAGCCAACATCATTAAAAAGGCTTCGTAGAATCACTCTGTGAATGTCTTTGAAAACACTTCTTAAGAAGGAAAGCATACGTCTTTCATCTGAATGAAAACTGCATTCTATTCGGTTTTTAGAACTGTGTTGTATGGTTGGGCGATTCACTTGTAGGGAAGCGTTTGTTTGCATTCTTTATACTCAATTCTTTAACAGCAAATCTCGTGTCTTGAGTTTGACAGAACTTCCACTGAAATCATGTTTAAAAGCCAACGTCAGTAAAAAGGCTACGTAGAATCACTCTGTGAATGTCTGTGAAAACAATTCTTAAGAAGGAAAGCATACGTCTTTCATCTGAGTGAAAACTGCATTCTATTCAGTTTTTAGAACTGTGTTGAATGGTTAGGCGATTCACTTGTAGGGAAGCATTTGTTTGCATTCTGTATACTCAATTCTTTAACAGCAAATCTCGTGTCTTGCATTAGACAGAAATTCCAGTGAAATCACGTTTAAAAGCCAACGTCAGTAAAAAGGCTTCGTAGAATAACTCTGTGAATGTCTTTGAAAACACTTCTTAAGAAGGAAAGCATACGTCTTTCATTTGAGTGAAAACTGCATTCTATTCGGTTTTTAGAACTGTGTTGAATGGTTAGGCGATTCACTTGTAGGGAAGCGTTTGTTTGCCTTCTGTATACTCAATTCTTTAACAGCAAATCTCGTGTCTTGCGTTTGACAGAAATTCCAGTGAAATCACCTTTAAAAGCCAACGTCAGTAAAAAGGCTTCGTAGAATCACTCTGTGAATGTCTTTGAAAACACTTCTTAAGAAGGGAAGCATACGTCTTTCATCTGAGTGAAAACTGCATTCTATTCAGTTTTTAGAACTGTGTTGAATGGTTAGGCGATTCACTTGTAGGGAAGCATTTGTTTGCATTCTGTATACTCAATTCTTTAACAGCAAATCTCATGTCTTGCCTTTGACAGATAATCCACTGAAATCACTTTTAAAAGCCAACATCATTAAAAAGGCTTCGTAGAATCACTCTGTGAATGTCTTTGAAAACACTTCTTAAGAAGGAAAGCATACGTCTTTCATCTGAATGAAAACTGCATTCTATTCGGTTTTTAGAACTGTGTTGTATGGTTGGGCGATTCACTTGTAGGGAAGCGTTTGTTTGCATTCTTTATACTCAATTCTTTAACAGCAAATCTCGTGTCTTGAGTTTGACAGAACTTCCACTGAAATCACGTTTAAAAGCCAACGTCAGTAAAAAGGCTTCGTAGAATCACTCTGTGAATGTCTTTGAAAACACTTCTTAAGAAGGAAAGCATACGTCTTTCATCTGAGTGAAAACTGCATTCTATTCAGTTTTTAGAGAATTGTTGAATGGTTAGGTGATTCACTTGTAGGGAAGCGTTTGTTTGCATACTGTATACTCAATTCTTTAACAGCAAATCTCGTGTCTTGCCTTTGACAGATATTCCAGTGAAATCACGTTTAAAAGCCAACGTCAGTAAAAAGGCTACGTAGAATTACTCTGTGAATGTCTGTGAAAACACTTCTTAAGAAGGAAAGCATACGTCATTCATCTGACTGAAAACTGCATTCAATTCAGTTTTTAGAGCTGTGTTGAATGGTTAGGCGATTCACTTGTAGGGAAGCGCTTGTTTGCATTCTGTATACTCAATTCTTTAACAGCAAATCTCATGTCTTGCCTTTGACAGATAATCCACTGAAATCACTTTTAAAAGCCAACATCATTAAAAAGGCTTCGTAGAATCACTCTGTGAATGTCTTTGAAAACACTTCTTAAGAAGGAATGCATACGTCTTTCATCTGAATGAAAAATGCATTCTATTCGGTTTTTAGAACTGTGTTGTATGGTTGGGTGATTCACTTGTAGGGAAGCATTTGTTTGCATTCTTTATACTCAATTCTTTAACAGCAAATCTCGTGTCTTGAGTTTGACAGAAATTCCACTGAAATCACGTTTAAAAGCCAACGTCAGTAAAAAGGCTTCGTAGAATCACTCTGTGAATGTCTTTGAAAACACTTCTTAAGAAGGAAAGCATACGTCTTTCATCTGAGTGAAAACTGCATTATATTCAGTTTTTAGAGAATTGTTGAATGGTTAGGTGATTCACTTGTAGGGAAGCGTTTGTTTGCATACTGTATACTCAATTCTTTAACAGCAAATCTCGTGTCTTGCCTTTGACAGATATTCCAGTGAAATCACGTTTAAAAGCCAACGTCAGTAAAAAGGCTTCGTAGAATCACTCTGTGAATGTATTTGAAAACACTTCTTAAGAAGGAAAGCATACGTCTTTCATCAGAGTGAAAACTGCATTCTATACAGTTTTTAGAACTGTGTTGAATGGTTAGGCGATTCACTTGTAGGGAAGCTTTGGTTTGCATTCTGTATACTCAATTCTTTAACAGCAAATCTCGTGTCTTGCATTTGACAGAAATTCCAGTGAAATCACGTTTAAAAGCCAACGTCAGTAAAAAGGCTACGTAGAATCACTCTGTGAATGTCTGTGAAAACAATTCTTAAGAAGGAAAGCATACGTCTTTCATCTGAGTGAAAACTGCATTCTATTCAGTTTTTAGAACTGTGTTGAATGTTTAGGCGATTCACTTGTAGGGAAGCATTTGTTTGCATTCTTTATACTCAATTCTTTAACAGCAAATCTCGTGTCTTGCATTTGACAGAAATTCCAGTGAAATCACGTTTAAAAGCCAACGTCAGTAAAAAGGCTTCGTAGAATAACTCTGTGAATGTCTTTGAAAACACTTCTTAAGAAGGAAAGCATACGTCTTTCATCTGAGTGAAAACTGCATTCTATTCGGTTTTTAGAACTGTGTTGAATGGTTAGGCGATTCACTTGTAGGGAAGCGTTTGTTTGCCTTCTGTATACTCAATTCTTTAACAGCAAATCTCGTGTCTTGCGTTTGACAGAAATTCCAGTGAAACCACCTTTAAAAGCCAACGTCAGTAAAAAGGCTTCGTAGAATCACTCTGTGAATGTCTTTGAAAACACTTCTTAAGAAGGAAAGCATACGTCTTTCATCTAAGTGAAAACTGCATTCTATTCGGTTTTTAGAACTGTGTTGAATTGTTAGGGGATTCACTTGTAGGGAAGCGTTTGTTTGCATTCTGTATACTCAATTCTTTAACAGCAAATCTTGTGTCTTGCGTTTGAAAGAAATTCCAGTGAAATCACGTTTAAAAGCCAACGTCAGTAAAAAGGCTTCGTAGAATCACTCTGTGAATGTCTTTGAAAACACTTCTTAAGAAGGAAAGCATACGTCTTTCATCTGACTGAAAACTGCATTCTATTCAGTTTTTAGAGCTGTGTTGAATGGTTAGGCGATTCACTTGTAGGGAAGCGCTTGTTTGCATTCTGTATACTCAATTCTTTAACAACAAATCTCATGTCTTGCCTTTGACAGATAATCCACTGAAATCACTTTTAAAAGCCAACATCATTAAAAAGGCTTCGTAGAATCACTCTGTGAATGTCTTTGAAAACACTTCTTAAGAAGGAAAGCATACGCCTTTCATCTGAATGAAAACTGCATTCTATTTGGTTTTTAGAACTGTGTTGTATGGTTGGGCGATTCACTTGTAGGGAAGCGTTTGTTTGCATTCTTTATACTCAATTCTTTAACAGCAAATCTCGTGTCTTGAGTTTGACAGAACTTCCACTGAAATCACGTTTAAAAGCCAACGTCAGTAAAAAGGCTTCGTAGAATCACTCTGTGAATGTCTTTGAAAACACTTCTTAAGAAGGAAAGCATACGTCTTTCATCTGAGTGAAAACTGCATTCTATTCAGTTTTTAGAGAATTGTTGAATGGTTAGGTGATTCACTTGTAGGGAAGCATTTGTTTGCATACTGTATACTCAATTCTTTAACAGCAAATCTCGTGTCTTGCCTTTGACAGATATTCCAGTGAAATCACGTTTAAAAGCCAACGTCAGTAAAAAGGCTTCGTAGAATCACTCTGTGAATGTCTTTGAAAACACTTCTTAAGAAGGAAAGCATACGTCTTTCATCAGAGTGAAAACTGCATTCTATACAGTTTTTAGAACTGTCTTGAATGGTTAGGCGATTCACTTGTAGGGAAGCTTTGGTTTGCATTCTGTATACTCAATTCTTTAACAGCAAATCTCGTGTCTTGCATTTGACAGAAATTCCAGTGAAATCACGTTTAAAAGCCAACGTCAGTAAAAAGGCTACGTAGAATCACTCTGTGAATGTCTGTGAAAACAATTCTTAAGAAGGAAAGCATACGTCTTTCATCTGAGTGAAAACTGCATTCTATTCAGTTTTTAGAACTGTGTTGAATGGTTAGGCGATTCACTTGTAGGGAAGCATTTGTTTGCATTCTTTATACTCAATTCTTTAACAGCAAATCTCGTGTCTAGCATTTGACAGAAATTCCAGTGAAATCACGTTTAAAAGCCAACGTCAGTAAAAAGGCTTCGTAGAATAACTCTGTGAATGTCTTTGAAAACACTTCTTAAGAAGGAAAGCATACGTCTTTCATTTGAGTGAAAACTGCATTCTATTCGGTTTTTAGAACTGTGTTGAATGGTTAGGTGATTCACTTGTAGGGAAGCGTTTGTTTGCCTTCTGTATACTCAATTCTTTAACAGCAAATCTCGTGTCTTGCGTTTGACAGAAATTCCAGTGAAATCACCTTTAAAAGCCAACGTCAGTAAAAAGGCTTCGTAGAATCACTCTGTGAATGTCTTTGAAAACACTTCTTAAGAAGGAAAGCATACGTCTTTCATCTAAGTGAAAACTGCATTCTATTCGGTTTTTAGAACTGTGTTGAATTGTTAGGGGATTCACTTGTAGGGAAGCGTTTGTTTGCATTCTGTATACTCAATTCTTTAACAGCAAATCTTGTGTCTTGCGTTTGAAAGAAATTCCAGTGAAATCACGTTTAAAAGCCAACGTCAGTAAAAAGGCTTCGTAGAATCACTCTGTGAATGTCTTTGAAAACACTTCTTAAGAAGGAAAGCATACGTCTTTCATCTGAGTGAAAACTGCATTCTATTCAGTTTTTAGAGAATTGTTGAATGGTTAGGTGATTCACTTGTAGGGAAGCGTTTGTTTGCATACTGTATACTCAGTTCTTTAACAGCAAATCTCGTGTCTTGCCTTTGACAGATATTCCAGTGAAATCACGTTTAAAAGCCAACGTCAGTAAAAAGGCTTCTTAGAATCACTCTCTGAATGTCTTTGAAAACACTTCTTAAGAAGGAAAGCATACGTCTTTCATCAGAGTGAAAACTGCATTCTATACAGTTTTTAGAACTGTGTTGAATGGTTAGGCGATTCACTTGTAGGGAAGCTTTGGTTTGCATTCTCTATACTCAATTCTTTAACAGCAAATCTCGTGTCTTGCATTTGACAGAAATTCCAGTGAAATCACGTTTAAAAGCCAACGTCAGTAAAAAGGCTACGTAGAATCACTCTGTGAATGTCTGTGAAAACAATTCTTAAGAAGGAAAGCATACGTCTTTCATCTGAGTGAAAACTGCATTCTATTCAGTTTTTAGAACTGTGTTGAATGGTTAGGCGATTCACTTGTAGGGAAGCATTTGTTTGCATTCTTTATACTCAATTCTTTAACAGCAAATCTCGTGTCTTGCATTTGACAGAAATTCCAGTGAAATCACGTTTAAAAGCCAACGTCAGTAAAAAGGCTTCGTAGAATAACTCTGTGAATGTCTTTGAAAACACTTCTTAAGAAGGAAAGCATACGTCTTTCATTTGAGTGAAAACTGCATTCTATTCGGTTTTTAGAACTGTGTTGAATGGTTAGGCGATTCACTTGTAGGGAAGCGTTTGTTTGCCTTCTGTATACTCAATTCTTTAACAGCAAATCTCGTGTCTTGCGTTTGACAGAAATTCCAGTGAAATCACCTTTAAAAGCCAACGTCAGTAAAAAGGCTTCGTAGAATCACTCTGTGAATGTCTTTGAAAACACTTCTTAAGAAGGAAAGCATACGTCTTTCATCTAAGTGAAAACTGCATTCTATTCGGTTTTTAGAACTGTGTTTAATTGTTAGGGGATTCACTTGTAGGGAAGCGTTTGTTTGCATTCTGTATACTCAATTCTTTAACAGCAAATCTTGTGTCTTGCGTTTGAAAGAAATTCCAGTGAAATCACGTTTAAAAGCCAACGTCAGTAAAAAGGCTTCGTAGAATCACTCTGTGAATGTCTTTGAAAACACTTCTTAAGAAGGAAAGCATACGTCTTTCATCTGACTGAAAACTGCATTCTATTCAGTTTTTAGAGCTGTGTTGAATGGTTAGGCGATTCACTTGTAGGGAAGCGCTTGTTTGCATTCTGTATACTCAATTCTTTAACAACAAATCTCATGTCTTGCCTTTGACAGATAATCCACTGAAATCACTTTTAAAAGCCAACATCATTAAAAAGGCTTCGTAGAATCACTCTGTGAATGTCTTTGAAAACACTTCTTAAGAAGGAAAGCATACGCCTTTCATCTGAATGAAAACTGCATTCTATTCGGTTTTTAGAACTGTGTTGTATGGTTGGGCGATTCACTTGTAGGGAAGCGTTTGTTTGCATTCTTTATACTCAATTCTTTAACAGCAAATCTCGTGTCTTGAGTTTGACAGAACTTCCACTGAAATCACGTTTAAAAGCCAACGTCAGTAAAAAGGCTTCGTAGAATCACTCTGTGAATGTCTTTGAAAACACTTCTTAAGAAGGAAAGCATACGTCTTTCATCTGAGTGAAAACTGCATTCTATTCAGTTTTTAGAGAATTGTTGAATGGTTAGGTGATTCACTTGTAGGGAAGCATTTGTTTGCATACTGTATACTCAATTCTTTAACAGCAAATCTCGTGTCTTGCCTTTGACAGATATTCCAGTGAAATCACGTTTAAAAGCCAACGTCAGTAAAAAGGCTTCGTAGAATCACTCTGTGAATGTCTTTGAAAACACTTCTTAAGAAGGAAAGCATACGTCTTTCATCAGAGTGAAAACTGCATTCTATACAGTTTTTAGAACTGTGTTGAATGGTTAGGCGATTCACTTGTAGGGAAGCTTTGGTTTGCATTCTGTATACTCAATTCTTTAACAGCAAATCTCGTGTCTTGCATTTGACAGAAATTCAAGTGAAATCACGTTTAAAAGCCAACGTCAGTAAAAAGGCTACGTAGAATCACTCTGTGAATGTCTGTGAAAACAATTCTTAAGAAGGAAAGCATACGTCTTTCATCTGAGTGAAAACTGCATTCTATTCAGTTTTTAGAACTGTGTTGAATGGTTAGGCGATTCACTTGTAGGGAAGCATTTGTTTGCATTCTTTATACTCAATTCTTTAACAGCAAATCTCGTGTCTAGCATTTGACAGAAATTCCAGTGAAATCACGTTTAAAAGCCAACGTCAGTAAAAAGGCTTCGTAGAATAACTCTGTGAATGTCTTTGAAAACACTTCTTAAGAAGGAAAGCATACGTCTTTCATTTGAGTGAAAACTGCATTCTATTCGGTTTTTAGAACTGTGTTGAATGGTTAGGCGATTCACTTGTAGGGAAGCGTTTGTTTGCCTTCTGTATACTCAATTCTTTAACAGCAAATCTCGTGTCTTGCGTTTGACAGAAATTCCAGTGAAATCACCTTTAAAAGCCAATGTCAGTAAAAAGGCTTCGTAGAATCACTCTGTGAATGTCTTTGAAAACACTTCTTAAGAAGGAAAGCATACGTCTTTCATCTAAGTGAAAACTGCATTCTATTCGGTTTTTAGAACTGTGTTGAATTGTTAGGGGATTCACTTGTAGGGAAGCATTTGTTTGCATTCTGTATACTCAATTCTTTAACAGCAAATCTCGTGTCTTGTGTTTGAAAGAAATTCCAGTGAAATCACGTTTAAAAGCCAACGTCAGTAAAAAGGCTTCGTAGAATCACTCTGTGAATGTCTTTGAAAACACTTCTTAAGAAGGAAAGCATACGTCATTCATCTGACTGAAAACTGCATTCTATTCAGTTTTTAGAGCTGTGTTGAATGGTTAGGCGATTCACTTGTAGGGAAGCGCTTGTTTGCATTCTGTATACTCAATTCTTTAACAGCAAATCTCATGTCTTGCCTTTGACAGATAATCCACTGAAATCACTTTTAAAAGCCAACATCATTAAAAAGGCTTCGTAGAATCACTCTGTGAATGTCTTTGAAAACACTTCTTAAGAAGGAAAGCATACATCTTTCATCTGAATGAAAACTGCATTCTATTCGGTTTTTAGAACTGTGTTGTATGGTTGGGCGATTCACTTGTAGGGAAGCGTTTGTTTGCATTCTTTATACTCAATTCTTTAACAGCAAATCTCGTGTCTTGAGTTTGACAGAACTTCCACTGAAATCACGTTTAAAAGCCAACGTCAGTAAAAAGGCTTCGTAGAATCACTCTGTGAATGTCTTTGAAAACACTTCTTAAGAAGGAAAGCATACGTCTTTCATCTGAGTGAAAACTGCATTCTATTCAGTTTTTAGAGAATTATTGAATGGTTAGGTGATTCAATTGTAGGGAAGCGTTTGTTTGCATACTGTATACTCAATTCTTTAACAGCAAATCTCGTGTCTTGCCTTTGACAGATATTCCAGTGAAATCACGTTTAAAAGCCAAAGTCAGTAAAAAGGCTTCTTAGAAACACTCTGTGAATGTCTTTGAAAAAACTTCTTAATAAGGAAAGCATAGGTCTTTCATCAGAGTGAAAACTGCATTCTATACAGTTTTTAGAACTGTGTTGAATGGTTAGGCGATTCACTTGTAGGGAAGCGTTTGTTTGCATTCTGTATACTCAATTCTTTAACAGCAAATCTCGTGTCTTGCGTTTGACAGAAATTCCAGTGAAATCACTTTTAAAAGCCAACGTCAGTAAAAAGGCTTCGTAGAATCACTCTGTGAATGTCTTTGAAAACACTTCTTAAGAAGGAAAGCATACGTCTTTCATCTGAGTGAAAACTGCATTCTCTTCAGTTTTTAGAGCTGTGTTGAATGGTTAGGCGATTCACTTGTAGGGAAGCGTTTGATTGCATTCTGTATACTCAATTCTTTAACAGCAAATCTCGTGTCTTGAGTTTGACAGAAATTCCAGTGAAATCACGTTTAAAAGCCAACGTCAGTAAAAAGGCTTCGTAGAATCACGATGTGAATGTCTTTGAAAACACTTCTTAAGAAGGAAAGCATACGTCTTTCATCTGAGTGAAAACTGCATTCTATTCAGTTTTTAGAGCATTGTTGAATGGTTAGGTGATTCACTTGTAGGGAAGCGTTTGTTTGCATCCTGTATACTCAATTCTTTAACAGCAAATCTCGTGTCTTGCCTTTGACAGATATTCCAGTGAAATCACGTTTAAAAGCCAACGTCAGTAAAAAGGCTTCGTAGAATCACTCTGTGAATGTCTTTGAAAACACTTCTTAAGAAGGAAAGCATACGTCTTTCATCAGAGTGAAAACTGCATTCTATTCAGTTTTTAGAACTGTGTTGAATGGTTAGGCGATTCACTTGTAGGGAAGCGTTGGTTTGCATTCTGTATACTCAATTCTTTAACAGCAAATCTCGTGTCTTGCATTTGACAGAAATTCCAGTGAAATCACGTTTAAAAGCCAACATCAGTAAAAAGGCTACATAGAATCACTCTGTGAATGTCTTTGAAAACACTTCTTAAGAATGAAAGCATACGTCTTTCATCTGAGTGAAAACTGCATTCTATTCAGTTTTTAGAACTGTGTTGAATGGTTAGGCGATTCACTTGTAGGGAAGCATTTGTTTGCATTCTTTATACTCAATTCTTTAACAGCAAATCTCGTGTCTTGCATTTGACAGAAATTCCAGTGAAATCACGTTTAAAAGCCAACGTCAGTAAAAAGGCTTCGTAGAATAACTCTGTGAATGTCTTTGAAAACACTTCTTAAGAAGGAAAGCATACGTCTGTCTTTCATTTGAGTGAAAACTGCATTCTATTCGGTTTTTAGAACTGTGTTGAATGGTTAGGCGATTCACTTGTAGGGAAGCGTTTGTTTACCTTCTGTATACTCAATTCTTTAACAGCAAATCTCGTGTCTTGAGTTTGACAGAAATTCCAGTGAAATCACGTTTAAAAGCCAACGTCAGTAAAAAGGCTTCGTAGAATAACTCTGTGAATGTCTTTGAAAACACTTCTTAAGAAGGAAAGCATACGTCTTTCATTTGAGTGAAAACTGCATTCTATTCGGTTTTTAGAACTGTGTTGAATGGTTAGGCGATTCACTTGTAGGGAAGCGTTTGTTTGCCTTCTGTATACTCAATTCTTTAACAATAATCTCCTGTCTTGCGTTTGACAGAAATTCCAGTGAAATCACCTTTAAAAGCCAACGTCAGTAAAAAGGCTTCGTTGAATCACTCTGTGAATGTCTTTGAAAACACTTCTTAAGAAGGGAAGCATACATCTTTCTTCTGAGTGAAAACTGCATTCTATTCAGTTTTTAGAACTGTTTTGAATGGTTAGGCGATTCACTTGTAGGGAAGTGTTTGTTTGCATTCTGTATACTCAATTCTTTAACAGCAAATCTCGTGTCTTGTGTTTGAAAGAAATTCCAGTGAAATCACGTTTAAAAGCCAACGTCAGTAAAAAGGCTTCGTAGAATCACTCTGTGAATGTCTTTGAAAACACTTCTTAAGAAGGAAAGCATACGTCTTTCATCTGACTGAAAACTGCATTCTATTCAGTTTTTAGAGCTGTGTTGAATGGTTAGGCGATTCACTTGTAGGGAAGCGCTTGTTTGCATTCTGTATACTCAATTCTTTAACAGCAAATCTCATGTCTTGCCTTTGACAGATAATCCACTGAAATCACGTTTAAAAGGCAACATCATTAAAAAGGCTTCGTAGAATCACTCTGTGAATGTCTTTGAAAACACTTCTTAAGAAGGAAAGCATATGTCTTTCATCTGAATGAAAACTGCATTCTATTCGGTTTTTAGAACTGTGTTGTATGGATGGGCGATTCACTTGTAGGGAAGCGTTTGTTTGCATTCTTTATACTCAATTCTTTAACAGCAAATCTCGTGTCTTGAGTTTGACAGAAATTCCACTGAAATCACGTTTAAAAGCCAACGTCAGTAAAAAGGCTTCGTAGAATCACTCTGTGAATGTCTTTGAAAACACTTCTTAAGAAGGAAAGCATACGTCTTTCATCTGAGTGAAAACTGCATTCTATTCAGTTTTTAGAGAATTGTTGAATGGTTAGGTGATTCACTTGTAGGGAAGCGTTTGTTTGCATACTGTATACTCAATTCTTTAACAGCAAATCTCGTGTCTTGCCTTTGACAGATATTCCATTGAAATCACGTTTAAAAGCCAAAGTCAGTAAAAAGGCTTCGTAGAAACACTCTGTGAATGTCTTTGAAAACACTTCTTAAGAAGGAAAGCATACGTCTTTCATCAGAGTGAAAACTGCATTCTATACAGTTTTTAGAACTGTGTTGAATGGTTAGGCGATTCACTTGTAGGGAAGCTTTGGTTTGCATTCTGTATACTCAATTCTTTAACAGCAAATCTCGTGTCTTGCATTTGACAGAAATTCCAGTGAAATCACGTTTAAAAGCCAACGTCAGTAAAAAGGCTACGTAGAATCACTCTGTGAATGTCTGTGAAAACAATTCTTAAGAAGGAAAGCATACGTCTTTCATCTGAGTGAAAACTGCATTCTATTCGGTTTTTAGAACTGTGTTGAATGGTTAGGCGATTCACCTGTAGGGTAGCGTTTGTTTGCCTTCTGTATACTCAATTCTTTAACAGCAAATCTCGTGTCTTGAGTTTGAGAGAAATTCCAGTGAAATCACGTTTAAAAGCCAACGTCAGTAAAAAGGCTTCGTAGAATCACTCTGTGAATGTCTTTGAAAACACTTCTTAAGAAGGAAAGCATACGTCTTTCATCTGAGTGAAAACTGCATTCTATTCAGTTTTTAGAGCATTGTTGAATGGTTAGGTGATTCACTTGTAGGGAAGCGTTTGTTTGCATCCTGTATACTCAATTCTTTAACAGCAAATCTCGTGTCTTGCCTTTGACAGATATTCCAGTGAAATCACGTTTAAAAGCCAACGTCAGTAAAAAGGCTTCGTAGAATCACTCTGTGAATGTCTTTGAAAACACTTCTTAAGAAGGAAAGCATACGTCTTTCATCAGAGTGAAAACTGCATTCTATTCAGTTTTTAGAACTGTGTTGAATGGTTAGGCGATTCCCTTGTAGGGAAGCGTTGGTTTGCATTCTGTATACTCAATTCTTTAACAGCAAATCTCGTGTCTTGCATTTGACAGAAATTCCAGTGAAATCACGTTTAAAAGCCAACATCAGTAAAAAGGCTACGTAGAATGACTCTGTGAATGTCTTTGAAAACACTTCTTAAGAATGAAAGCATACGTCTTTCATCTGAGTGAAAACTGCATTCTATTCAGTTTTTAGAACTGTGTTGAATGGTTAGGCGATTCACTTGTAGGGAAGCATTTGTTTGCATTCTTTATACTCAATTCTTTAACAGCAAATCTCGTGTCTTGCATTTGACAGAAATTCCAGTGAAATCACGTTTAAAAGCCAACGTCAGTAAAAAGGCTTCGTAGAATAACTCTGTGAATGTCTTTGAAAACACTTCTTAAGAAGGAAAGCATACGTCTGTCTTTCATTTGAGTGAAAACTGCATTCTATTCGGTTTTTAGAACTGTGTTGAATGGTTAGGCGATTCACTTGTAGGGAAGCGTTTGTTTACCTTCTGTATACTCAATTCTTTAACAGCAAATCTCGTTTCTTGAGTTTGACAGAAATTCCAGTGAAATCACGTTTAAAAGCCAACGTCAGTAAAAAGGCTTCGTAGAAAAACTCTGTGAATGTCTTTGAAAACACTTCTTAAGAAGGAAAGCATAGGTCTTTCATCTGAGTGAAAACTGCATTCTATTCAGTTTTCAGAACTGTGTTGAATGGTTAGGCGATTCACTTGTAGGGAAGCGTTTGTTTGCATTCTGTATACTCAATTCTTTAACAGCAAATCTCGTGTCTTGCGTTTGACAGAAATTCCAGTGCAATCACGTTTAAAAGCCAACGTCAGTAAAAAGGATTCGTAGAATCACTCTGTGAATGTCTTTGAAAACACTTCTTAAGAAGGAAAGCATACGTCTTTCATCTGAGTGAAAACTGCATTCTATTCAGTTTTTAGAGCATTGTTGAATGGTTAGGTGATTCACTTGTAGGGAAGCGTTTGTTTGCCTTCTGTATACTCAATTCTTTAACAGCAAATCTCGTGTCTTGAGTTTGACAGAAATTCCAGTGAAATCACGTTTAAAAGCCAACGTCAGTAAAAAGGCTTCCTAGAATCACTCTGTGAATGTCTTTGAAAACACTTCTTAAGAAGGAAAGCATACTTCTTTCATCAGAGTGAAAACTGCATTCTATTTAGTTTTTAGAACTGTGTTGAATGGTTAGGCGATTCACTTGTAGGGAAGCGTTTGTTTGCCTTCTGTATACTCAATTCTTTAACAGCAAATCTCGTGTCTTGCGTTTGACAGAAATTCCAGTGAAATCACGTTTAAAAGCCAACGTCAGTAAAAAGGCTTCCTAGAATCACTCTGTGAATGTCTTTGAAAACACTTCTTAAGAAGGAAAGCATACGTCTTTCATCTAAGTGAAAACTGCATTCTATTCTGTTTTTAGAACTGGGTTGAATTGTTAGGGGATTCACTTGTAGGGAAGCATTTGTTTGCATTCTGTATACTCAATTCTTTAACAGCAAATCTCGTGTCTTGTGTTTGAAAGAAATTCCAGTGAAATCACGTTTAAAAGCCAACGTCAGTAAAAAGGCTTCGTAGAATCACTCTGTGAATGTCTTTGAAAACACTTCTTAAGAAGGAAAGCATACGTCTTTCATCTAAGTGAAAACTGCATTCTATTCGGTTTTTAGAACTGTGTTGAATTGTTAGGGGATTCACTTGTAGGGAAGCATTTGTTTGCATTCTGTATACTCAATTCTTTAACAGCAAATCTCGTGTCTTGTGTTTGAAAGAAATTCCAGTGAAATCACGTTTAAAAGCCAACGTCAGTAAAAAGGCTTCGTAGAATCACTCTGTGAATGTCTTTGAAAACACTTCTTAAGAAGGAAAGCATACGTCATTCATCTGACTGAAAACTGCATTCTATTCAGTTTTTAGAGCTGTGTTGAATGGTTAGGCGATTCACTTGTAGGGAAGCGCTTGTTTGCATTCTGTATACTCAATTCTTTAACAGCAAATCTCATGTCTTGCCTTTGACAGATAATCCACTGAAATCACTTTTAAAAGCCAACATCATTAAAAAGGCTACATAGAATCACTCTGTGAATGTCTTTGAAAACACTTCTTAAGAAGGAAAGCATACATCTTTCATCTGAATGAAAACTGCATTCTATTCGGTTTTTAGAACTGTGTTGTATGGTTGGGCGATTCACTTGTAGGGAAGCGTTTGTTTGCATTCTTTATACTCAATTCTTTAACAGCAAATCTCGTGTCTTGAGTTTGACAGAACTTCCACTGAAATCACGTTTAAAAGCCAACGTCAGTAAAAAGGCTTCGTAGAATCACTCTGTGAATGTCTTTGAAAACACTTCTTAAGAAGGAAAGCATACGTCTTTCATCTGAGTGAAAACTGCATTCTATTCAGTTTTTAGAGAATTATTGAATGGTTAGGTGATTCAATTGTAGGGAAGCGTTTGTTTGCATACTGTATACTCAATTCTTTAACAGCAAATCTCGTGTCTTGCCTTTGACAGATATTCCAGTGAAATCACGTTTAAAAGCCAAAGTCAGTAAAAAGGCTTCTTAGAAACACTCTGTGAATGTCTTTGAAAAAACTTCTTAAAAAGGAAAGCATAGGTCTTTCATCAGAGTGAAAACTGCATTCTATACAGTTTTTAGAACTGTGTTGAATGGTTAGGCGATTCACTTGTAGGGAAGCGTTTGTTTGCATTCTGTATACTCAATTCTTTAACAGCAAATCTCGTGTCTTGCGTTTGACAGAAATTCCAGTGAAATCACTTTTAAAAGCCAACGTCAGTAAAAAGGCTTCGTAGAATCACTCTGTGAATGTCTTTGAAAACACTTCTTAAGAAGGAAAGCATACGTCTTTCATCTGAGTGAAAACTGCATTCTCTTCAGTTTTTAGAGCTGTGTTGAATGGTTAGGCGATTCACTTGTAGGGAAGCGTTTGATTGCATTCTGTATACTCAATTCTTTAACAGCAAATCTCGTGTCTTGAGTTTGACAGAAATTCCAGTGAAATCACGTTTAAAAGCCAACGTCAGTAAAAAGGCTTCGTAGAATCACGATGTGAATGTCTTTGAAAACACTTCTTAAGAAGGAAAGCATACGTCTTTCATCTGAGTGAAAACTGCATTCTATTCAGTTTTTAGAGCATTGTTGAATGGTTAGGTGATTCACTTGTAGGGAAGCGTTTGTTTGCATCCTGTATACTCAATTCTTTAACAGCAAATCTCGTGTCTTGCCTTTGACAGATATTCCAGTGAAATCACGTTTAAAAGCCAACGTCAGTACAAAGGCTTCGTAGAATCACTCTGTGAATGTCTTTGAAAACACTTCTTAAGAAGGAAAGCATACGTCTTTCATCAGAGTGAAAACTGCATTCTATTCAGTTTTTAGAACTGTGTTGAATGGTTAGGCGATTCACTTGTAGGGAAGCGTTGGTTTGCATTCTGTATACTCAATTCTTTAACAGCAAATCTCGTGTCTTGCATTTGACAGAAATTCTAGTGAAATCACGTTTAAAAGCCAACGTCAGTAAAAAGGCTACGTAGAATCACTCTGTGAATGTCTGTGAAAACAATTCTTAAGAAGGAAAGCATACGTCTTTCATCTGAGTGAAAACTGCATTCTATTCGGTTTTTAGAACTGTGTTGAATGGTTAGGCGATTCACCTGTAGGGTAGCGTTTGTTTGCCTTCTGTATACTCAATTCTTTAACAGCAAATCTCGTGTCTTGAGTTTGACAGAAATTCCAGTGAAATCACGTTTAAAAGCCAACGTCAGTAAAAAGGCTTCCTAGAATCACTCTGTGAATGTCTTTGAAAACACTTCTTAAGAAGGAAAGCATACTTCTTTCATCAGAGTGAAAACTGCATTCTATTTAGTTTTTAGAACTGTGTTGAATGGTTAGGCGATTCACTTGTAGGGAAGCGTTTGTTTGCCTTCTGTATACTCAATTCTTTAACAGCAAATCTCGTGTCTTGCGTTTGACAGAAATTCCAGTGAAATCACGTTTAAAAGCCAACGTCAGTAAAAAGGCTTCCTAGAATCACTCTGTGAATGTCTTTGAAAACACTTCTTAAGAAGGAAAGCATACGTCTTTCATCTAAGTGAAAACTGCATTCTATTCTGTTTTTAGAACTGGGTTGAATTGTTAGGGGATTCACTTGTAGGGAAGCATTTGTTTGCATTCTGTATACTCAATTCTTTAACAGCAAATCTCGTGTCTTGTGTTTGAAAGAAATTCCAGTGAAATCACGTTTAAAAGCCAACGTCAGTAAAAAGGCTTCGTAGAATCACTCTGTGAATGTCTTTGAAAACACTTCTTAAGAAGGAAAGCATACGTCTTTCATCTAAGTGAAAACTGCATTCTATTCGGTTTTTAGAACTGTGTTGAATTGTTAGGGGATTCACTTGTAGGGAAGCATTTGTTTGCATTCTGTATACTCAATTCTTTAACAGCAAATCTCGTGTCTTGTGTTTGAAAGAAATTCCAGTGAAATCACGTTTAAAAGCCAACGTCAGTAAAAAGGCTTCGTAGAATCACTCTGTGAATGTCTTTGAAAACACTTCTTAAGAAGGAAAGCATACGTCATTCATCTGACTGAAAACTGCATTCTATTCAGTTTTTAGAGCTGTGTTGAATGGTTAGGCGATTCACTTGTAGGGAAGCGCTTGTTTGCATTCTGTATACTCAATTCTTTAACAGCAAATCTCATGTCTTGCCTTTGACAGATAATCCACTGAAATCACTTTTAAAAGCCAACATCATTAAAAAGGCTACATAGAATCACTCTGTGAATGTCTTTGAAAACACTTCTTAAGAAGGAAAGCATACGTCTTTCATCTGAGTGAAAACTGCATTCTATTCAGTTTTTAGAGAATTATTGAATGGTTAGGTGATTCAATTGTAGGGAAGCGTTTGTTTGCATACTGTATACTCAATTCTTTAACAGCAAATCTCGTGTCTTGCCTTTGACAGATATTCCAGTGAAATCACGTTTAAAAGCCAAAGTCAGTAAAAAGGCTTCTTAGAAACACTCTGTGAATGTCTTTGAAAAAACTTCTTAAAAAGGAAAGCATAGGTCTTTCATCAGAGTGAAAACTGCATTCTATACAGTTTTTAGAACTGTGTTGAATGGTTAGGCGATTCACTTGTAGGGAAGCGTTTGTTTGCATTCTGTATACTCAATTCTTTAACAGCAAATCTCGTGTCTTGCGTTTGACAGAAATTCCAGTGAAATCACTTTTAAAAGCCAACGTCAGTAAAAAGGCTTCGTAGAATCACTCTGTGAATGTCTTTGAAAACACTTCTTAAGAAGGAAAGCATACGTCTTTCATCTGAGTGAAAACTGCATTCTCTTCAGTTTTTAGAGCTGTGTTGAATGGTTAGGCGATTCACTTGTAGGGAAGCGTTTGATTGCATTCTGTATACTCAATTCTTTAACAGCAAATCTCGTGTCTTGAGTTTGACAGAAATTCCAGTGAAATCACGTTTAAAAGCCAACGTCAGTAAAAAGGCTTCGTAGAATCACGATGTGAATGTCTTTGAAAACACTTCTTAAGAAGGAAAGCATACGTCTTTCATCTGAGTGAAAACTGCATTCTATTCAGTTTTTAGAGCATTGTTGAATGGTTAGGTGATTCACTTGTAGGGAAGCGTTTGTTTGCATCCTGTATACTCAATTCTTTAACAGCAAATCTCGTGTCTTGCCTTTGACAGATATTCCAGTGAAATCACGTTTAAAAGCCAACGTCAGTAAAAAGGCTTCGTAGAATCACTCTGTGAATGTCTTTGAAAACACTTCTTAAGAAGGAAAGCATACGTCTTTCATCAGAGTGAAAACTGCATTCTATTCAGTTTTTAGAACTGTGTTGAATGGTTAGGCGATTCACTTGTAGGGAAGCGTTGGTTTGCATTCTGTATACTCAATTCTTTAACAGCAAATCTCGTGTCTTGCATTTGACAGAAATTCTAGTGAAATCACGTTTAAAAGCCAACGTCAGTAAAAAGGCTACGTAGAATCACTCTGTGAATGTCTGTGAAAACAATTCTTAAGAAGGAAAGCATACGTCTTTCATCTGAGTGAAAACTGCATTCTATTCGGTTTTTAGAACTGTGTTGAATGGTTAGGCGATTCACCTGTAGGGTAGCGTTTGTTTGCCTTCTGTATACTCAATTCTTTAACAGCAAATCTCGTGTCTTGAGTTTGAGAGAAATTCCAGTGAAATCACGTTTAAAAGCCAACGTCAGTAAAAAGGCTTCGTAGAATCACTCTGTGAATGTCTTTGAAAACACTTCTTAAGAAGGAAAGCATACGTCTTTCATCTGAGTGAAAACTGCATTCTATTCAGTTTTTAGAGCATTGTTGAATGGTTAGGTGATTCACTTGTAGGGAAGCGTTTGTTTGCATCCTGTATACTCAATTCTTTAACAGCAAATCTCGTGTCTTGCCTTTGACAGATATTCCAGTGAAATCACGTTTAAAAGCCAACGTCAGTAAAAAGGCTTCGTAGAATCACTCTGTGAATGTCTTTGAAAACACTTCTTAAGAAGGAAAGCATACGTCTTTCATCAGAGTGAAAACTGCATTCTATTCAGTTTTTAGAACTGTGTTGAATGGTTAGGCGATTCCCTTGTAGGGAAGCGTTGGTTTGCATTCTGTATACTCAATTCTTTAACAGCAAATCTCGTGTCTTGCGTTTGACAGAAATTCCAGTGAAATCACTTTTAAAAGCCAACGTCAGTAAAAAGGCTTCGTAGAATCACTCTGTGAATGTCTTTGAAAACACTTCTTAAGAAGGAAAGCATACGTCTTTCATCTGAGTGAAAACTGCATTCTCTTCAGTTTTTAGAGCTGTGTTGAATGGTTAGGCGATTCACTTGTAGGGAAGCGTTTGATTGCATTCTGTATACTCAATTCTTTAACAGCAAATCTCGTGTCTTGAGTTTGACAGAAATTCCAGTGAAATCACGTTTAAAAGCCAACGTCAGTAAAAAGGCTTCGTAGAATCACGATGTGAATGTCTTTGAAAACACTTCTTAAGAAGGAAAGCATACGTCTTTCATCTGAGTGAAAACTGCATTCTATTCAGTTTTTAGAGCATTGTTGAATGGTTAGGTGATTCACTTGTAGGGAAGCGTTTGTTTGCATCCTGTATACTCAATTCTTTAACAGCAAATCTCGTGTCTTGCCTTTGACAGATATTCCAGTGAAATCACGTTTAAAAGCCAACGTCAGTAAAAAGGCTTCGTAGAATCACTCTGTGAATGTCTTTGAAAACACTTCTTAAGAAGGAAAGCATACGTCTTTCATCAGAGTGAAAACTGCATTCTATTCAGTTTTTAGAACTGTGTTGAATGGTTAGGCGATTCACTTGTAGGGAAGCGTTGGTTTGCATTCTGTATACTCAATTCTTTAACAGCAAATCTCGTGTCTTGCATTTGACAGAAATTCCAGTGAAATCACGTTTAAAAGCCAACATCAGTAAAAAGGCTACATAGAATCACTCTGTGAATGTCTTTGAAAACACTTCTTAAGAATGAAAGCATACGTCTTTCATCTGAGTGAAAACTGCATTCTATTCAGTTTTTAGAACTGTGTTGAATGGTTAGGCGATTCACTTGTAGGGAAGCATTTGTATGCATTCTTTATACTCAATTCTTTAACAGCAAATCTCGTGTCTTGCATTTGACAGAAATTCCAGTGAAATCACGTTTAAAAGCCAAAGTCAGTAAAAAGGCTTCGTAGAATAACTCTGTGAATGTCTTTGAAAACACTTCTTAAGAAGGAAAGCATACGTCTGTCTTTCATTTGAGTGAAAACTGCATTCTATTCGGTTTTTAGAACTGTGTTGAATGGTTAGGCGATTCACTTGTAGGGAAGTGTTTGTTTGCATTCTGTATACTCAATTCTTTAACAGCAAATCTCGTGTCTTGTGTTTGAAAGAAATTCCAGTGAAATCACGTTTAAAAGCCAACGTCAGTAAAAAGGCTTCGTAGAATCACTCTGTGAATGTCTTTGAAAACACTTCTTAAGAAGGAAAGCATACGTCTTTCATCTGACTGAAAACTGCATTCTATTCAGTTTTTAGAGCTGTGTTGAATGGTTAGGCGATTCACTTGTAGGGAAGCGCTTGTTTGCATTCTGTATACTCAATTCTTTAACAGCAAATCTCATGTCTTGCCTTTGACAGATAATCCACTGAAATCACGTTTAAAAGGCAACATCATTAAAAAGGCTTCGTAGAATCACTCTGTGAATGTCTTTGAAAACACTTCTTAAGAAGGAAAGCATATGTCTTTCATCTGAATGAAAACTGCATTCTATTCGGTTTTTAGAACTGTGTTGTATGGATGGGCGATTCACTTGTAGGGAAGCGTTTGTTTGCATTCTTTATACTCAATTCTTTAACAGCAAATCTCGTGTCTTGAGTTTGACAGAAATTCCACTGAAATCACGTTTAAAAGCCAACGTCAGTAAAAAGGCTTCGTAGAATCACTCTGTGAATGTCTTTGAAAACACTTCTTAAGAAGGAAAGCATACGTCTTTCATCTGAGTGAAAACTGCATTCTCTTCAGTTTTTAGAGCTGTGTTGAATGGTTAGGCGATTCACTTGTAGGGAAGCGTTTGATTGCATTCTGTATACTCAATTCTTTAACAGCAAATCTCGTGTCTTGAGTTTGACAGAAATTCCAGTGAAATCACGTTTAAAAGCCAATGTCAGTAAAAAGGCTTCGTAGAATCACGATGTGAATGTCTTTGAAAACACTTCTTAAGAAGGAAAGCATACGTCTTTCATCTGAGTGAAAACTGCATTCTATTCAGTTTTTAGAGCATTGTTGAATGGTTAGGTGATTCACTTGTAGGGAAGCGTTTGTTTGCATCCTGTATACTCAATTCTTTAACAGCAAATCTCGTGTCTTGCCTTTGACAGATATTCCAGTGATATCACGTTTAAAAGCCAACGTCAGTAAAAAGGCTTCGTAGAATCACTCTGTGAATGTCTTTGAAAACACTTCTTAAGAAGGAAAGCATACGTCTTTCATCAGAGTGAAAACTGCATTCTATTCAGTTTTTAGAACTGTGTTGAATGGTTAGGCGATTCACTTGTAGGGAAGCGTTGGTTTGCATTCTGTATACTCAATTCTTTAACAGCAAATCTCGTGTCTTGCATTTGACAGAAATTCTAGTGAAATCACGTTTAAAAGCCAACGTCAGTAAAAAGGCTACGTAGAATCACTCTGTGAATGTCTGTGAAAACAATTCTTAAGAAGGAAAGCATACGTCTTTCATCTGAGTGAAAACTGCATTCTATTCGGTTTTTAGAACTGTGTTGAATGGTTAGGCGATTCACCTGTAGGGTAGCGTTTGTTTGCCTTCTGTATACTCAATTCTTTAACAGCAAATCTCGTGTCTTGAGTTTGAGAGAAATTCCAGTGAAATCACGTTTAAAAGCCAACGTCAGTAAAAAGGCTTCGTAGAATCACTCTGTGAATGTCTTTGAAAACACTTCTTAAGAAGGAAAGCATACGTCTTTCATCTGAGTGAAAACTGCATTCTATTCAGTTTTTAGAGCATTGTTGAATGGTTAGGTGATTCACTTGTAGGGAAGCGTTTGTTTGCATCCTGTATACTCAATTCTTTAACAGCAAATCTCGTGTCTTGCCTTTGACAGATATTCCAGTGAAATCACGTTTAAAAGCCAACGTCAGTAAAAAGGCTTCGTAGAATCACTCTGTGAATGTCTTTGAAAACACTTCTTAAGAAGGAAAGCATACGTCTTTCATCAGAGTGAAAACTGCATTCTATTCAGTTTTTAGAACTGTGTTGAATGGTTAGGCGATTCCCTTGTAGGGAAGCGTTGGTTTGCATTCTGTATACTCAATTCTTTAACAGCAAATCTCGTGTCTTGCATTTGACAGAAATTCCAGTGAAATCACGTTTAAAAGCCAACATCAGTAAAAAGGCTACGTAGAATGACTCTGTGAATGTCTTTGAAAACACTTCTTAAGAATGAAAGCATACGTCTTTCATCTGAGTGAAAACTGCATTCTATTCAGTTTTTAGAACTGTGTTGAATGGTTAGGCGATTCACTTGTAGGGAAGCATTTGTTTGCATTCTTTATACTCAATTCTTTAACAGCAAATCTCGTGTCTTGCATTTGACAGAAATTCCAGTGAAATCACGTTTAAAAGCCAACGTCAGTAAAAAGGCTTCGTAGAATAACTCTGTGAATGTCTTTGAAAACACTTCTTAAGAAGGAAAGCATACGTCTGTCTTTCATTTGAGTGAAAACTGCATTCTATTCGGTTTTTAGAACTGTGTTGAATGGTTAGGCGATTCACTTGTAGGGAAGCGTTTGTTTACCTTCTGTATACTCAATTCTTTAACAGCAAATCTCGTTTCTTGAGTTTGACAGAAATTCCAGTGAAATCACGTTTAAAAGCCAACGTCAGTAAAAAGGCTTCGTAGAAAAACTCTGTGAATGTCTTTGAAAACACTTCTTAAGAAGGAAAGCATAGGTCTTTCATCTGAGTGAAAACTGCATTCTATTCAGTTTTTAGAACTGTGTTGAATGGTTAGGCGATTCACTTGTAGGGAAGCGTTTGTTTGCATTCTGTATACTCAATTCTTTAACAGCAAATCTCGTGTCTTGCGTTTGACAGAAATTCCAGTGCAATCACGTTTAAAAGCCAACGTCAGTAAAAAGGATTCGTAGAATCACTCTGTGAATGTCTTTGAAAACACTTCTTAAGAAGGAAAGCATACGTCTTTCATCTGAGTGAAAACTGCATTCTATTCAGTTTTTAGAGCATTGTTGAATGGTTAGGTGATTCACTTGTAGGGAAGCGTTTGTTTGCCTTCTGTATACTCAATTCTTTAACAGCAAATCTCGTGTCTTGAGTTTGACAGAAATTCCAGTGAAATCACGTTTAAAAGCCAACGTCAGTAAAAAGGCTTCCTAGAATCACTCTGTGAATGTCTTTGAAAACACTTCTTAAGAAGGAAAGCATACTTCTTTCATCAGAGTGAAAACTGCATTCTATTTAGTTTTTAGAACTGTGTTGAATGGTTAGGCGATTCACTTGTAGGGAAGCGTTTGTTTGCCTTCTGTATACTCAATTCTTTAACAGCAAATCTCGTGTCTTGCGTTTGACAGAAATTCCAGTGAAATCACGTTTAAAAGCCAACGTCAGTAAAAAGGCTTCCTAGAATCATTCTGTGAATGTCTTTGAAAACACTTCTTAAGAAGGAAAGCATACGTCTTTCATCTAAGTGAAAACTGCATTCTATTCTGTTTTTAGAACTGGGTTGAATTGTTAGGGGATTCACTTGTAGGGAAGCATTTGTTTGCATTCTGTATACTCAATTCTTTAACAGCAAATCTCGTGTCTTGTGTTTGAAAGAAATTCCAGTGAAATCACGTTTAAAAGCCAACGTCAGTAAAAAGGCTTCGTAGAATCACTCTGTGAATGTCTTTGAAAACACTTCTTAAGAAGGAAAGCATACGTCTTTCATCTAAGTGAAAACTGCATTCTATTCGGTTTTTAGAACTGTGTTGAATTGTTAGGGGATTCACTTGTAGGGAAGCATTTGTTTGCATTCTGTATACTCAATTCTTTAACAGCAAATCTCGTGTCTTGTGTTTGAAAGAAATTCCAGTGAAATCACGTTTAAAAGCCAACGTCAGTAAAAAGGCTTCGTAGAATCACTCTGTGAATGTCTTTGAAAACACTTCTTAAGAAGGAAAGCATACGTCATTCATCTGACTGAAAACTGCATTCTATTCAGTTTTTAGAGCTGTGTTGAATGGTTAGGCGATTCACTTGTAGGGAAGCGCTTGTTTGCATTCTGTATACTCAATTCTTTAACAGCAAATCTCATGTCTTGCCTTTGACAGATAATCCACTGAAATCACTTTTAAAAGCCAACATCATTAAAAAGGCTACATAGAATCACTCTGTGAATGTCTTTGAAAACACTTCTTAAGAAGGAAAGCATACATCTTTCATCTGAATGAAAACTGCATTCTATTCGGTTTTTAGAACTGTGTTGTATGGTTGGGCGATTCACTTGTAGGGAAGCGTTTGTTTGCATTCTTTATACTCAATTCTTTAACAGCAAATCTCGTGTCTTGAGTTTGACAGAACTTCCACTGAAATCACGTTTAAAAGCCAACGTCAGTAAAAAGGCTTCGTAGAATCACTCTGTGAATGTCTTTGAAAACACTTCTTAAGAAGGAAAGCATACGTCTTTCATCTGAGTGAAAACTGCATTCTATTCAGTTTTTAGAGAATTATTGAATGGTTAGGTGATTCAATTGTAGGGAAGCGTTTGTTTGCATACTGTATACTCAATTCTTTAACAGCAAATCTCGTGTCTTGCCTTTGACAGATATTCCAGTGAAATCACGTTTAAAAGCCAAAGTCAGTAAAAAGGCTTCTTAGAAACACTCTGTGAATGTCTTTGAAAAAACTTCTTAATAAGGAAAGCATAGGTCTTTCATCAGAGTGAAAACTGCATTCTATACAGTTTTTAGAACTGTGTTGAATGGTTAGGCGATTCACTTGTAGGGAAGCGTTTGTTTGCATTCTGTATACTCAATTCTTTAACAGCAAATCTCGTGTCTTGCGTTTGACAGAAATTCCAGTGAAATCACTTTTAAAAGCCAACGTCAGTAAAAAGGCTTCGTAGAATCACTCTGTGAATGTCTTTGAAAACACTTCTTAAGAAGGAAAGCATACGTCTTTCATCTGAGTGAAAACTGCATTCTCTTCAGTTTTTAGAGCTGTGTTGAATGGTTAGGCGATTCACTTGTAGGGAAGCGTTTGATTGCATTCTGTATACTCAATTCTTTAACAGCAAATCTCGTGTCTTGAGTTTGACAGAAATTCCAGTGAAATCACGTTTAAAAGCCAACGTCAGTAAAAAGGCTTCGTAGAATCACGATGTGAATGTCTTTGAAAACACTTCTTAAGAAGGAAAGCATACGTCTTTCATCTGAGTGAAAACTGCATTCTATTCAGTTTTTAGAGCATTGTTGAATGGTTAGGTGATTCACTTGTAGGGAAGCGTTTGTTTGCATCCTGTATACTCAATTCTTTAACAGCAAATCTCGTGTCTTGCCTTTGACAGATATTCCAGTGAAATCACGTTTAAAAGCCAACGTCAGTAAAAAGGCTTCGTAGAATCACTCTGTGAATGTCTTTGAAAACACTTCTTAAGAAGGAAAGCATACGTCTTTCATCAGAGTGAAAACTGCATTCTATTCAGTTTTTAGAACTGTGTTGAATGGTTAGGCGATTCACTTGTAGGGAAGCGTTGGTTTGCATTCTGTATACTCAATTCTTTAACAGCAAATCTCGTGTCTTGCATTTGACAGAAATTCCAGTGAAATCACGTTTAAAAGCCAACATCAGTAAAAAGGCTACATAGAATCACTCTGTGAATGTCTTTGAAAACACTTCTTAAGAATGAAAGCATACGTCTTTCATCTGAGTGAAAACTGCATTCTATTCAGTTTTTAGAACTGTGTTGAATGGTTAGGCGATTCACTTGTAGGGAAGCATTTGTTTGCATTCTTTATACTCAATTCTTTAACAGCAAATCTCGTGTCTTGCATTTGACAGAAATTCCAGTGAAATCACGTTTAAAAGCCAAAGTCAGTAAAAAGGCTTCGTAGAATAACTCTGTGAATGTCTTTGAAAACACTTCTTAAGAAGGAAAGCATACGTCTTTCATCTGAGTGAAAACTGCATTCTATTCAGTTTTTAGAGAATTATTGAATGGTTAGGTGATTCAATTGTAGGGAAGCGTTTGTTTGCATACTGTATACTCAATTCTTTAACAGCAAATCTCGTGTCTTGCCTTTGACAGATATTCCAGTGAAATCACGTTTAAAAGCCAAAGTCAGTAAAAAGGCTTCTTAGAAACACTCTGTGAATGTCTTTGAAAAAACTTCTTAATAAGGAAAGCATAGGTCTTTCATCAGAGTGAAAACTGCATTCTATACAGTTTTTAGAACTGTGTTGAATGGTTAGGCGATTCACTTGTAGGGAAGCGTTTGTTTGCATTCTGTATACTCAATTCTTTAACAGCAAATCTCGTGTCTTGCATTTGACAGAAATTCCAGTGAAATCACTTTTAAAAGCCAACGTCAGTAAAAAGGCTTCGTAGAATCACTCTGTGAATGTCTTTGAAAACACTTCTTAAGAAGGAAAGCATACGTCTTTCATCTGAGTGAAAACTGCATTCTCTTCAGTTTTTAGAGCTGTGTTGAATGGTTAGGCGATTCACTTGTAGGGAAGCGTTTGATTGCATTCTGTATACTCAATTCTTTAACAGCAAATCTCGTGTCTTGAGTTTGACAGAAATTCCAGTGAAATCACGTTTAAAAGCCAACGTCAGTAAAAAGGCTTCGTAGAATCACGATGTGAATGTCTTTGAAAACACTTCTTAAGAAGGAAAGCATACGTCTTTCATCTGAGTGAAAACTGCATTCTATTCAGTTTTTAGAGCATTGTTGAATGGTTAGGTGATTCACTTGTAGGGAAGCGTTTGTTTGCATCCTGTATACTCAATTCTTTAACAGCAAATCTCATGTCTTGCCTTTGACAGATATTCCAGTGAAATCACGTTTAAAAGCCAACGTCAGTAAAAAGGCTTCATAGAATCACTCTGTGAATGTCTTTGAAAACACTTCTTAAGAAGGAAAGCATACGTCTTTCATTTGAGTGAAAACTGCATTCTATTCGGTTTTTAGAACTGTGTTGAATGGTTAGGCGATTCACTTGTAGGGAAGCGTTTGTTTGCCTTCTGTATACTCAATTCTTTAACAATAATCTCCTGTCTTGCGTTTGACAGAAATTCCAGTGAAATCACCTTTAAAAGCCAACGTCAGTAAAAAGGCTTCGTTGAATCACTCTGTGAATGTCTTTGAAAACACTTCTTAAGAAGGGAAGCATACATCTTTCATCTGAGTGAAAACTGCATTCTATTCAGTTTTTAGAACTGTTTTGAATGGTTAGGCGATTCACTTGTAGGGAAGTGTTTGTTTGCATTCTGTATACTCAATTCTTTAACAGCAAATCTCGTGTCTTGTGTTTGAAAGAAATTCCAGTGAAATCACGTTTAAAAGCCAACGTCAGTAAAAAGGCTTCGTAGAATCACTCTGTGAATGTCTTTGAAAACACTTCTTAAGAAGGAAAGCATACGTCTTTCATCTGACTGAAAACTGCATTCTATTCAGTTTTTAGAGCTGTGTTGAATGGTTAGGCGATTCACTTGTAGGGAAGCGCTTGTTTGCATTCTGTATACTCAATTCTTTAACAGCAAATCTCATGTCTTGCCTTTGACAGATAATCCACTGAAATCACGTTTAAAAGGCAACATCATTAAAAAGGCTTCGTAGAATCACTCTGTGAATGTCTTTGAAAACACTTCTTAAGAAGGAAAGCATATGTCTTTCATCTGAATGAAAACTGCATTATATTCGGTTTTTAGAACTGTGTTGTATGGATGGGCGATTCACTTGTAGGGAAGCGTTTGTTTGCATTCTTTATACTCAATTCTTTAACAGCAAATCTCGTGTCTTGAGTTTGACAGAAATTCCACTGAAATCACGTTTAAAAGCCAACGTCAGTAAAAAGGCTTCGTAGAATCACTCTGTGAATGTCTTTGAAAACACTTCTTAAGAAGGAAAGCATACGTCTTTCATCTGAGTGAAAACTGCATTCTATTCAGTTTTTAGAGAATTATTGAATGGTTAGGTGATTCAATTGTAGGGAAGCGTTTGTTTGCATACTGTATACTCAATTCTTTAACAGCAAATCTCGTGTCTTGCCTTTGACAGATATTCCAGTGAAATCACGTTTAAAAGCCAAAGTCAGTAAAAAGGCTTCTTAGAAACACTCTGTGAATGTCTTTGAAAAAACTTCTTAATAAGGAAAGCATAGGTCTTTCATCAGAGTGAAAACTGCATTCTATACAGTTTTTAGAACTGTGTTGAATGGTTAGGCGATTCACTTGTAGGGAAGCGTTTGTTTGCATTCTGTATACTCAATTCTTTAACAGCAAATCTCGTGTCTTGCGTTTGACAGAAATTCCAGTGAAATCACCTTTAAAAGCCAACGTCAGTAAAAAGGCTTCGTTGAATCACTCTGTGAATGTCTTTGAAAACACTTCTTAAGAAGGGAAGCATACATCTTTCATCTGAGTGAAAACTGCATTCTATTCAGTTTTTAGAACTGTTTTGAATGGTTAGGCGATTCACTTGTAGGGAAGTGTTTGTTTGCATTCTGTATACTCAATTCTTTAACAGCAAATCTCGTGTCTTGTGTTTGAAAGAAATTCCAGTGAAATCACGTTTAAAAGCCAACGTCAGTAAAAAGGCTTCGTAGAATCACTCTGTGAATGTCTTTGAAAACACTTCTTAAGAAGGAAAGCATACGTCTTTCATCTGACTGAAAACTGCATTCTATTCAGTTTTTAGAGCTGTGTTGAATGGTTAGGCGATTCACTTGTAGGGAAGCGCTTGTTTGCATTCTGTATACTCAATTCTTTAACAGCAAATCTCATGTCTTGCCTTTGACAGATAATCCACTGAAATCACGTTTAAAAGGCAACATCATTAAAAAGGCTTCGTAGAATCACTCTGTGAATGTCTTTGAAAACACTTCTTAAGAAGGAAAGCATATGTCTTTCATCTGAATGAAAACTGCATTCTATTCGGTTTTTAGAACTGTGTTGTATGGATGGGCGATTCACTTGTAGGGAAGCGTTTGTTTGCATTCTTTATACTCAATTCTTTAACAGCAAATCTCGTGTCTTGAGTTTGACAGAAATTCCACTGAAATCACGTTTAAAAGCCAACGTCAGTAAAAAGGCTTCGTAGAATCACTCTGTGAATGTCTTTGAAAACACTTCTTAAGAAGGAAAGCATACGTCTTTCATCTGAGTGAAAACTGCATTCTCTTCAGTTTTTAGAGCTGTGTTGAATGGTTAGGCGATTCACTTGTAGGGAAGCGTTTGATTGCATTCTGTATACTCAATTCTTTAACAGCAAATCTCGTGTCTTGAGTTTGACAGAAATTCCAGTGAAATCACGTTTAAAAGCCAACGTCAGTAAAAAGGCTTCGTAGAATCACGATGTGAATGTCTTTGAAAACACTTCTTAAGAAGGAAAGCATACGTCTTTCATCTGAGTGAAAACTGCATTCTATTCAGTTTTTAGAGCATTGTTGAATGGTTAGGTGATTCACTTGTAGGGAAGCGTTTGTTTGCATCCTGTATACTCAATTCTTTAACAGCAAATCTCGTGTCTTGCCTTTGACAGATATTCCAGTGAAATCACGTTTAAAAGCCAACGTCAGTAAAAAGGCTTCGTAGAATCACTCTGTGAATGTCTTTGAAAACACTTCTTAAGAAGGAAAGCATACGTCTTTCATCAGAGTGAAAACTGCATTCTATTCAGTTTTTAGAACTGTGTTGAATGGTTAGGCGATTCACTTGTAGGGAAGCGTTGGTTTGCATTCTGTATACTCAATTCTTTAACAGCAAATCTCGTGTCTTGCATTTGACAGAAATTCTAGTGAAATCACGTTTAAAAGCCAACGTCAGTAAAAAGGCTACGTAGAATCACTCTGTGAATGTCTGTGAAAACAATTCTTAAGAAGGAAAGCATACGTCTTTCATCTGAGTGAAAACTGCATTCTATTCGGTTTTTAGAACTGTGTTGAATGGTTAGGCGATTCACCTGTAGGGTAGCGTTTGTTTGCCTTCTGTATACTCAATTCTTTAACAGCAAATCTCGTGTCTTGAGTTTGAGAGAAATTCCAGTGAAATCACGTTTAAAAGCCAACGTCAGTAAAAAGGCTTCGTAGAATCACTCTGTGAATGTCTTTGAAAACACTTCTTAAGAAGGAAAGCATACGTCTTTCATCTGAGTGAAAACTGCATTCTATTCAGTTTTTAGAGCATTGTTGAATGGTTAGGTGATTCACTTGTAGGGAAGCGTTTGTTTGCATCCTGTATACTCAATTCTTTAACAGCAAATCTCGTGTCTTGCCTTTGACAGATATTCCAGTGAAATCACGTTTAAAAGCCAACGTCAGTAAAAAGGCTTCGTAGAATCACTCTGTGAATGTCTTTGAAAACACTTCTTAAGAAGGAAAGCATACGTCTTTCATCAGAGTGAAAACTGCATTCTATTCAGTTTTTAGAACTGTGTTGAATGGTTAGGCGATTCCCTTGTAGGGAAGCGTTGGTTTGCATTCTGTATACTCAATTCTTTAACAGCAAATCTCGTGTCTTGCATTTGACAGAAATTCCAGTGAAATCACGTTTAAAAGCCAACATCAGTAAAAAGGCTACGTAGAATGACTCTGTGAATGTCTTTGAAAACACTTCTTAAGAATGAAAGCATACGTCTTTCATCTGAGTGAAAACTGCATTCTATTCAGTTTTTAGAACTGTGTTGAATGGTTAGGCGATTCACTTGTAGGGAAGCATTTGTTTGCATTCTTTATACTCAATTCTTTAACAGCAAATCTCGTGTCTTGCATTTGACAGAAATTCCAGTGAAATCACGTTTAAAAGCCAACGTCAGTAAAAAGGCTTCGTAGAATAACTCTGTGAATGTCTTTGAAAACACTTCTTAAGAAGGAAAGCATACGTCTGTCTTTCATTTGAGTGAAAACTGCATTCTATTCGGTTTTTAGAACTGTGTTGAATGGTTAGGCGATTCACTTGTAGGGAAGCGTTTGTTTACCTTCTGTATACTCAATTCTTTAACAGCAAATCTCGTTTCTTGAGTTTGACAGAAATTCCAGTGAAATCACGTTTAAAAGCCAACGTCAGTAAAAAGGCTTCGTAGAAAAACTCTGTGAATGTCTTTGAAAACACTTCTTAAGAAGGAAAGCATAGGTCTTTCATCTGAGTGAAAACTGCATTCTATTCAGTTTTTAGAACTGTGTTGAATGGTTAGGCGATTCACTTGTAGGGAAGCGTTTGTTTGCATTCTGTATACTCAATTCTTTAACAGCAAATCTCGTGTCTTGCGTTTGACAGAAATTCCAGTGCAATCACGTTTAAAAGCCAACGTCAGTAAAAAGGATTCGTAGAATCACTCTGTGAATGTCTTTGAAAACACTTCTTAAGAAGGAAAGCATACGTCTTTCATCTGAGTGAAAACTGCATTCTATTCAGTTTTTAGAGCATTGTTGAATGGTTAGGTGATTCACTTGTAGGGAAGCGTTTGTTTGCCTTCTGTATACTCAATTCTTTAACAGCAAATCTCGTGTCTTGAGTTTGACAGAAATTCCAGTGAAATCACGTTTAAAAGCCAACGTCAGTAAAAAGGCTTCCTAGAATCACTCTGTGAATGTCTTTGAAAACACTTCTTAAGAAGGAAAGCATACTTCTTTCATCAGAGTGAAAACTGCATTCTATTTAGTTTTTAGAACTGTGTTGAATGGTTAGGCGATTCACTTGTAGGGAAGCGTTTGTTTGCCTTCTGTATACTCAATTCTTTAACAGCAAATCTCGTGTCTTGCGTTTGACAGAAATTCCAGTGAAATCACGTTTAAAAGCCAACGTCAGTAAAAAGGCTTCCTAGAATCACTCTGTGAATGTCTTTGAAAACACTTCTTAAGAAGGAAAGCATACGTCATTCATCTGACTGAAAACTGCATTCTATTCAGTTTTTAGAGCTGTGTTGAATGGTTAGGCGATTCACTTGTAGGGAAGCGCTTGTTTGCATTCTGTATACTCAATTCTTTAACAGCAAATCTCATGTCTTGCCTTTGACAGATAATCCACTGAAATCACTTTTAAAAGCCAACATCATTAAAAAGGCTACATAGAATCACTCTGTGAATGTCTTTGAAAACACTTCTTAAGAAGGAAAGCATACATCTTTCATCTGAATGAAAACTGCATTCTATTTGGTTTTTAGAACTGTGTTGTATGGTTGGGCGATTCACTTGTAGGGAAGCGTTTGTTTGCATTCTTTATACTCAATTCTTTAACAGCAAATCTCGTGTCTTGAGTTTGACAGAACTTCCACTGAAATCACGTTTAAAAGCCAACGTCAGTAAAAAGGCTTCGTAGAATCACTCTGTGAATGTCTTTGAAAACACTTCTTAAGAAGGAAAGCATACGTCTTTCATCTGAGTGAAAACTGCATTCTATTCAGTTTTTAGAGAATTATTGAATGGTTAGGTGATTCAATTGTAGGGAAGCGTTTGTTTGCATACTGTATACTCAATTCTTTAACAGCAAATCTCGTGTCTTGCCTTTGACAGATATTCCAGTGAAATCACGTTTAAAAGCCAAAGTCAGTAAAAAGGCTTCTTAGAAACACTCTGTGAATGTCTTTGAAAAAACTTCTTAATAAGGAAAGCATAGGTCTTTCATCAGAGTGAAAACTGCATTCTATACAGTTTTTAGAACTGTGTTGAATGGTTAGGCGATTCACTTGTAGGGAAGCGTTTGTTTGCATTCTGTATACTCAATTCTTTAACAGCAAATCTCGTGTCTTGCGTTTGACAGAAATTCCAGTGAAATCACTTTTAAAAGCCAACGTCAGTAAAAAGGCTTCGTAGAATCACTCTGTGAATGTCTTTGAAAACACTTCTTAAGAAGGAAAGCATACGTCTTTCATCTGAGTGAAAACTGCATTCTCTTCAGTTTTTAGAGCTGTGTTGAATGGTTAGGCGATTCACTTGTAGGGAAGCGTTTGATTGCATTCTGTATACTCAATTCTTTAACAGCAAATCTCGTGTCTTGAGTTTGACAGAAATTCCAGTGAAATCACGTTTAAAAGCCAACGTCAGTAAAAAGGCTTCGTAGAATCACGATGTGAATGTCTTTGAAAACACTTCTTAAGAAGGAAAGCATACGTCTTTCATCTGAGTGAAAACTGCATTCTATTCAGTTTTTAGAGCATTGTTGAATGGTTAGGTGATTCACTTGTAGGGAAGCGTTTGTTTGCATCCTGTATACTCAATTCTTTAACAGCAAATCTCGTGTCTTGCCTTTGACAGATATTCCAGTGAAATCACGTTTAAAAGCCAACGTCAGTAAAAAGGCTTCGTAGAATCACTCTGTGAATGTCTTTGAAAACACTTCTTAAGAAGGAAAGCATACGTCTTTCATCAGAGTGAAAACTGCATTCTATTCAGTTTTTAGAACTGTGTTGAATGGTTAGGCGATTCACTTGTAGGGAAGCGTTGGTTTGCATTCTGTATACTCAATTCTTTAACAGCAAATCTCGTGTCTTGCATTTGACAGAAATTCCAGTGAAATCACGTTTAAAAGCCAACATCAGTAAAAAGGCTACATAGAATCACTCTGTGAATGTCTTTGAAAACACTTCTTAAGAATGAAAGCATACGTCTTTCATCTGAGTGAAAACTGCATTCTATTCAGTTTTTAGAACTGTGTTGAATGGTTAGGCGATTCACTTGTAGGGAAGCATTTGTTTGCATTCTTTATACTCAATTCTTTAACAGCAAATCTCGTGTCTTGCATTTGACAGAAATTCCAGTGAAATCACGTTTAAAAGCCAAAGTCAGTAAAAAGGCTTCGTAGAATAACTCTGTGAATGTCTTTGAAAACACTTCTTAAGAAGGAAAGCATACGTCTTTCATCTGAGTGAAAACTGCATTCTATTCAGTTTTTAGAGAATTATTGAATGGTTAGGTGATTCAATTGTAGGGAAGCGTTTGTTTGCATACTGTATACTCAATTCTTTAACAGCAAATCTCGTGTCTTGCCTTTGACAGATATTCCAGTGAAATCACGTTTAAAAGCCAAAGTCAGTAAAAAGGCTTCTTAGAAACACTCTGTGAATGTCTTTGAAAAAACTTCTTAATAAGGAAAGCATAGGTCTTTCATCAGAGTGAAAACTGCATTCTATACAGTTTTTAGAACTGTGTTGAATGGTTAGGCGATTCACTTGTAGGGAAGCGTTTGTTTGCATTCTGTATACTCAATTCTTTAACAGCAAATCTCGTGTCTTGCATTTGACAGAAATTCCAGTGAAATCACTTTTAAAAGCCAACGTCAGTAAAAAGGCTTCGTAGAATCACTCTGTGAATGTCTTTGAAAACACTTCTTAAGAAGGAAAGCATACGTCTTTCATCTGAGTGAAAACTGCATTCTCTTCAGTTTTTAGAGCTGTGTTGAATGGTTAGGCGATTCACTTGTAGGGAAGCGTTTGATTGCATTCTGTATACTCAATTCTTTAACAGCAAATCTCGTGTCTTGAGTTTGACAGAAATTCCAGTGAAATCACGTTTAAAAGCCAACGTCAGTAAAAAGGCTTCGTAGAATCACGATGTGAATGTCTTTGAAAACACTTCTTAAGAAGGAAAGCATACGTCTTTCATCTGAGTGAAAACTGCATTCTATTCAGTTTTTAGAGCATTGTTGAATGGTTAGGTGATTCACTTGTAGGGAAGCGTTTGTTTGCATCCTGTATACTCAATTCTTTAACAGCAAATCTCGTGTCTTGCCTTTGACAGATATTCCAGTGAAATCACGTTTAAAAGCCAACGTCAGTAAAAAGGCTTCGTAGAATCACTCTGTGAATGTCTTTGAAAACACTTCTTAAGAAGGAAAGCATACGTCTTTCATCAGAGTGAAAACTGCATTCTATTCAGTTTTTAGAACTGTGTTGAATGGTTAGGCGATTCACTTGTAGGGAAGCGTTGGTTTGCATTCTGTATACTCAATTCTTTAACAGCAAATCTCGTGTCTTGCATTTGACAGAAATTCCAGTGAAATCACGTTTAAAAGCCAACATCAGTAAAAAGGCTACATAGAATCACTCTGTGAATGTCTTTGAAAACACTTCTTAAGAATGAAAGCATACGTCTTTCATCTGAGTGAAAACTGCATTCTATTCAGTTTTTAGAACTGTGTTGAATGGTTAGGCGATTCACTTGTAGGGAAGCATTTGTTTGCATTCTTTATACTCAATTCTTTAACAGCAAATCTCGTGTCTTGCATTTGACAGAAATTCCAGTGAAATCACGTTTAAAAGCCAAAGTCAGTAAAAAGGCTTCGTAGAATAACTCTGTGAATGTCTTTGAAAACACTTCTTAAGAAGGAAAGCATACGTCTGTCTTTCATTTGAGTGAAAACTGCATTCTATTCGGTTTTTAGAACTGTGTTGAATGGTTAGGCGATTCACTTGTAGGGAAGCGTTTGTTTACCTTCTGTATACTCAATTCTTTAACAGCAAATCTCGTGTCTTGAGTTTGACAGAAATTCCAGTGAAATCACGTTTAAAAGCCAACGTCAGTAAAAAGGCTTCGTAGAATAACTCTGTGAATGTCTTTGAAAACACTTCTTAAGAAGGAAAGCATACGTCTTTCATTTGAGTGAAAACTGCATTCTATTCGGTTTTTAGAACTGTGTTGAATGGTTAGGCGATTCACTTGTAGGGAAGCGTTTGTTTGCCTTCTGTATACTCAATTCTTTAACAATAATCTCCTGTCTTGCGTTTGACAGAAATTCCAGTGAAATCACCTTTAAAAGCCAACGTCAGTAAAAAGGCTTCGTTGAATCACTCTGTGAATGTCTTTGAAAACACTTCTTAAGAAGGGAAGCATACATCTTTCATCTGAGTGAAAACTGCATTCTATTCAGTTTTTAGAACTGTTTTGAATGGTTAGGCGATTCACTTGTAGGGAAGTGTTTGTTTGCATTCTGTATACTCAATTCTTTAACAGCAAATCTCGTGTCTTGTGTTTGAAAGAAATTCCAGTGAAATCACGTTTAAAAGCCAACGTCAGTAAAAAGGCTTCGTAGAATCACTCTGTGAATGTCTTTGAAAACACTTCTTAAGAAGGAAAGCATACGTCTTTCATCTGACTGAAAACTGCATTCTATTCAGTTTTTAGAGCTGTGTTGAATGGTTAGGCGATTCACTTGTAGGGAAGCGCTTGTTTGCATTCTGTATACTCAATTCTTTAACAGCAAATCTCATGTCTTGCCTTTGACAGATAATCCACTGAAATCACGTTTAAAAGGCAACATCATTAAAAAGGCTTCGTAGAATCACTCTGTGAATGTCTTTGAAAACACTTCTTAAGAAGGAAAGCATATGTCTTTCATCTGAATGAAAACTGCATTCTATTCGGTTTTTAGAACTGTGTTGTATGGATGGGCGATTCACTTGTAGGGAAGCGTTTGTTTGCATTCTTTATACTCAATTCTTTAACAGCAAATCTCGTGTCTTGAGTTTGAGAGAAATTCCAGTGAAATCACGTTTAAAAGCCAACGTCAGTAAAAAGGCTTCGTAGAATCACTCTGTGAATGTCTTTGAAAACACTTCTTAAGAAGGAAAGCATACGTCTTTCATCTGAGTGAAAACTGCATTCTATTCAGTTTTTAGAGCATTGTTGAATGGTTAGGTGATTCACTTGTAGGGAAGCGTTTGTTTGCATCCTGTATACTCAATTCTTTAACAGCAAATCTCGTGTCTTGCCTTTGACAGATATTCCAGTGAAATCACGTTTAAAAGCCAACGTCAGTAAAAAGGCTTCGTAGAATCACTCTGTGAATGTCTTTGAAAACACTTCTTAAGAAGGAAAGCATACGTCTTTCATCAGAGTGAAAACTGCATTCTATTCAGTTTTTAGAACTGTGTTGAATGGTTAGGCGATTCCCTTGTAGGGAAGCGTTGGTTTGCATTCTGTATACTCAATTCTTTAACAGCAAATCTCGTGTCTTGCATTTGACAGAAATTCCAGTGAAATCACATTTAAAAGCCAACATCAGTAAAAAGGCTACGTAGAATGACTCTGTGAATGTCTTTGAAAACACTTCTTAAGAATGAAAGCATACGTCTTTCATCTGAGTGAAAACTGCATTCTATTCAGTTTTTAGAACTGTGTTGAATGGTTAGGCGATTCACTTGTAGGGAAGCATTTGTTTGCATTCTTTATACTCAATTCTTTAACAGCAAATCTCGTGTCTTGCATTTGACAGAAATTCCAGTGAAATCACGTTTAAAAGCCAACGTCAGTAAAAAGGCTTCGTAGAATAACTCTGTGAATGTCTTTGAAAACACTTCTTAAGAAGGAAAGCATACGTCTGTCTTTCATTTGAGTGAAAACTGCATTCTATTCGGTTTTTAGAACTGTGTTGAATGGTTAGGCGATTCACTTGTAGGGAAGCGTTTGTTTACCTTCTGTATACTCAATTCTTTAACAGCAAATCTCGTTTCTTGAGTTTGACAGAAATTCCAGTGAAATCACGTTTAAAAGCCAACGTCAGTAAAAAGGCTTCGTAGAAAAACTCTGTGAATGTCTTTGAAAACACTTCTTAAGAAGGAAAGCATAGGTCTTTCATCTGAGTGAAAACTGCATTCTATTCAGTTTTTAGAACTGTGTTGAATGGTTAGGCGATTCACTTGTAGGGAAGCGTTTGTTTGCATTCTGTATACTCAATTCTTTAACAGCAAATCTCGTGTCTTGCGTTTGACAGAAATTCCAGTGCAATCACGTTTAAAAGCCAACGTCAGTAAAAAGGATTCGTAGAATCACTCTGTGAATGTCTTTGAAAACACTTCTTAAGAAGGAAAGCATACGTCTTTCATCTGAGTGAAAACTGCATTCTATTCAGTTTTTAGAGCATTGTTGAATGGTTAGGTGATTCACTTGTAGGGAAGCGTTTGTTTGCCTTCTGTATACTCAATTCTTTAACAGCAAATCTCGTGTCTTGAGTTTGACAGAAATTCCAGTGAAATCACGTTTAAAAGCCAACGTCAGTAAAAAGGCTTCCTAGAATCACTCTGTGAATGTCTTTGAAAACACTTCTTAAGAAGGAAAGCATACGTCTTTCATCAGAGTGAAAACTGCATTCTATTTAGTTTTTAGAACTGTGTTGAATGGTTAGGCGATTCACTTGTAGGGAAGCGTTGGTTTGCATTCTGTATACTCAATTCTTTAACAGCAAATCTCGTGTCTTGCATTTGACAGAAATTCCAGTGAAATCACGTTTAAAAGCCAACGTCAGTAAAAAGGCTACGTAGAATCACTCTGTGAATGTCTTTGAAAACACTTCTTAAGATGGAAAGCATACGTCTTTCATCTGAGTGAAAACTGCATTCTATTCAGTTTTTAGAACTGTGTTGAATGGTTAGGCGATTCACTTGTTGGGAAGCATTTGTTTGCATTCTTTATACTCAATTCTTTAACAGCAAATCTCGTGTCTTGCATTTGACAGAAATTCCAGTGAAATCACGTTTAAAAGCCAACGTCATTAAAAAGGCTTCGTAGAATAACTCTGTGAATGTCTTTGAAAACACTTCTTAAGAAGGAAAGCATACGTCTGTCTTTCATTTGAGTGAAAACTGCATTCTATTCGGTTTTTAGAACTGTGTTGAATTGTTAGGGGATTCACTTGTAGGGAAGCATTTGTTTGCATTCTGTATACTCAATTCTTTAACAGCAAATCTTGTGTCTTGCGTTTGAAAGAAATTCCAGTGAAATCACGTTTAAAAGCCAACGTCAGTAAAAAGGCTTCGTAGAATCACTCTGTGAATGTCTTTGAAAACACTTCTTAAGAAGGAAAGCATACGTCTTTCATCTGACTGAAAACTACATTCTATTCAGTTTTTAGAGCTGTGTTGAATGGTTAGGCGATTCACTTGTATGGAAGCGCTTGTTTGCATTCTGTATACTCAATTCTTTAACAGCAAATCTCATGTCTTGCCTTTGACAGATAATCCACTGAAATCACTTTTAAAAGCCAACATCATTAAAAAGGCTTCATAGAATCACTCTGTGAATGTCTTTGAAAACACTTCTTAAGAAGGAAAGCATACGTCTTTCATCTGAATGAAAACTGCATTCTATTCGGTTTTTAGAACTGTGTTGTATGGTTGGGCGATTCACTTGTAGGGAAGCGTTTGTTTGCATTCTTTATACTCAATTCTTTAACAGCAAATCTCGTGTCTTGAGTTTGACAGAAATTCCACTGAAATCACGTTTAAAAGCCAACGTCAGTAAAAAGGCTTCGTAGAATCACTCTGTGAATGTCTTTGAAAACACTTCTTAAGAAGGAAAGCATACGTCTTTCATCTGAGTGAAAACTGCATTCTCTTCAGTTTTTAGAGCATTGTTGAATGGTTAGACAATTCACTTGTAGGGAAGCATTTGCATTCTGTATACTCAATTCTTTAACAGCAAATCTCGTGTCTTGTTTTGACAGAAATTCCAGTGAAATCACGTTTAAAAGCCAACGTCAGTAAAAAGGCTACGTAGAATCACTCTGTGAATGTCTTTGAAAACACTTCTTAAGAAGGAAAGCATACGTCTTTCATCTGAGTGAAAACTGCATTCTATTCAGTTTTTAGAACTGTGTTGAATGGTTAGGCGATTCACTTGTAAGGAAGCATTTGTTTTCATTCTTTATACTCAATTCTTTAACAGCAAATCTCGTGTCTGGAATTTGACAGAAATTCCAGTGAAATCACGTTTAAAAGCCAACGTCAGTAAAAAGGCTTCGTAGAATAACTCTGTGAATGTCTTTGAAAACACTTCTTAAGAAGGAAAGCATAAGTCTTTCATCTGAGTGAAAACTGCATTCTATTCAGTTTTTAGAACTGTGTTGAATGGTTAGGCGATTCACTTGTAGGGAAGCGTTTGTTAGCATTCTGTATACTCAATTCTTTAACAGCAAATCTCGTGTCTTGCGTTTGACAGAAATTCCAGTGAAATCACGTTTAAAAGCCAACGTCAGTAAAAAGGCTTCTTAGAATCACTCTGTGAATGTCTTTGAAAACACTTCTTATGAAGGAAAGCATACGTCTTTCATCTGAGTGAAAACTGCATTCTATTCAGTTTTTAGAACTGTTTTGAATGGTTAGGCGATTCACTTGTAGGGAAGCGTTTGTTTGCATTCTGTATACTCAATTCTTTAACAGCAAATCTCGTGTATTGCATTTGAAAGAAATTCCAGTGAAATCACGTTTAAAAGCCAATGTCAGTAAAAAGGCTTCGTAGAATCACTCTGTGAATGTCTTTGAAAACACTTCTTAAGAAGGAAAGCATATGTCTTTCATCTGAATGAAAACTGCATTCTATTCGGTTTTTAGAACTGTGTTGAATGGTTAGGCGATTCACTTGTAGGGAAGCGTTTGTTTGCATTCTGTATACTCAATTCTTTAACAGCAAATCTCGTGTCTTGCGTTTGACAGAAATTCCAGTGCAATCACGTTTAAAAGCCAACGTCAGTAAAAAGGATTCGTAGAATCACTCTGTGAATGTCTTTGAAAACACTTCTTAAGAAGGAAAGCATACGTCTTTCATCTGAGTGAAAACTGCATTCTATTCAGTTTTTAGAGCATTGTTGAATGGTTAGGTGATTCACTTGTAGGGAAGCGTTTGTTTGCCTTCTGTATACTCAATTCTTTAACAGCAAATCTCGTGTCTTGAGTTTGACAGAAATTCCAGTGAAATCACGTTTAAAAGCCAACGTCAGTAAAAAGGCTTCCTAGAATCACTCTGTGAATGTCTTTGAAAACACTTCTTAAGAAGGAAAGCATACGTCTTTCATCAGAGTGAAAACTGCATTCTATTTAGTTTTTAGAACTGTGTTGAATGGTTAGGCGATTCACTTGTAGGGAAGCGTTGGTTTGCATTCTGTATACTCAATTCTTTAACAGCAAATCTCGTGTCTTGCATTTGACAGAAATTCCAGTGAAATCACGTTTAAAAGCCAACGTCAGTAAAAAGGCTACGTAGAATCACTCTGTGAATGTCTTTGAAAACACTTCTTAAGATGGAAAGCATACGTCTTTCATCTGAGTGAAAACTGCATTCTATTCAGTTTTTAGAACTGTGTTGAATGGTTAGGCGATTCACTTGTTGGGAAGCATTTGTTTGCATTCTTTATACTCAATTCTTTAACAGCAAATCTCGTGTCTTGCATTTGACAGAAATTCCAGTGAAATCACGTTTAAAAGCCAACGTCATTAAAAAGGCTTCGTAGAATAACTCTGTGAATGTCTTTGAAAACACTTCTTAAGAAGGAAAGCATACGTCTGTCTTTCATTTGAGTGAAAACTGCATTCTATTCGGTTTTTAGAACTGTGTTGAATTGTTAGGGGATTCACTTGTAGGGAAGCATTTGTTTGCATTCTGTATACTCAATTCTTTAACAGCAAATCTTGTGTCTTGCGTTTGAAAGAAATTCCAGTGAAATCACGTTTAAAAGCCAACGTCATTAAAAAGGCTTCGTAGAATCACTCTGTGAATGTCTTTGAAAACACTTCTTAAGAAGGAAAGCATACGTCTTTCATCTGACTGAAAACTGCATTCTATTCAGTTTTTAGAGCTGTGTTGAATGGTTAGGCGATTCACTTGTAGGGAAGCGCTTGTTTGCATTCTGTATACTCAATTCTTTAACAGCAAATCTCATGTCTTGCCTTTGACAGATAATCCACTGAAATCACTTTTAAAAGCCAACATCATTAAAAAGGCTTCATAGAATCACTCTGTGAATGTCTTTGAAAACACTTCTTAAGAAGGAAAGCATACGTCTTTCATCTGAATGAAAACTGCATTCTATTCGGTTTTTAGAACTGTGTTGTATGGTTGGGCGATTCACTTGTAGGGAAGCGTTTGTTTGCATTCTTTATACTCAATTCTTTAACAGCAAATCTCGTGTCTTGAGTTTGACAGAAATTCCACTGAAATCACGTTTAAAAGCCAACGTCAGTAAAAAGGCTTCGTAGAATCACTCTGTGAATGTCTTTGAAAACACTTCTTAAGAAGGAAAGCATACGTCTTTCATCTGAGTGAAAACTGCATTCTCTTCAGTTTTTAGAGCATTGTTGAATGGTTAGGCAATTCACTTGTAGGGAAGCATTTGCATTCTGTATACTCAATTCTTTAACAGCAAATCTCGTGTCTTGTTTTGACAGAAATTCCAGTGAAATCACGTTTAAAAGCCAACGTCAGTAAAAAGGCTACGTAGAATCACTCTGTGAATGTCTTTGAAAACACTTCTTAAGAAGGAAAGCATACGTCTTTCATCTGAGTGAAAACTGCATTCTATTCAGTTTTTAGAACTGTGTTGAATGGTTAGGCGATTCACTTGTAAGGAAGCATTTGTTTTCATTCTTTATACTCAATTCTTTAACAGCAAATCTCGTGTCTGGAATTTGACAGAAATTCCAGTGAAATCACGTTTAAAAGCCAACGTCAGTAAAAAGGCTTCGTAGAATAACTCTGTGAATGTCTTTGAAAACACTTCTTAAGAAGGAAAGCATAAGTCTTTCATCTGAGTGAAAACTGCATTCTATTCAGTTTTTAGAACTGTGTTGAATGGTTAGGCGATTCACTTGTAGGGAAGCGTTTGTTAGCATTCTGTATACTCAATTCTTTAACAGCAAATCTCGTGTCTTGCGTTTGACAGAAATTCCAGTGAAATCACGTTTAAAAGCCAACGTCAGTAAAGAGGCTTCTTAGAATCACTCTGTGAATGTCTTTGAAAACACTTCTTATGAAGGAAAGCATACGTCTTTCATCTGAGTGAAAACTGCATTCTATTCAGTTTTTAGAACTGTTTTGAATGGTTAGGCGATTCACTTGTAGGGAAGCGTTTGTTTGCATTCTGTATACTCAATTCTTTAACAGCAAATCTCGTGTATTGCATTTGAAAGAAATTCCAGTGAAATCACGTTTAAAAGCCAACGTCAGTAAAAAGGCTTCGTAGAATCACTCTGTGAATGTCTTTGAAAACACTTCTTAAGAAGGAAAGCATATGTCTTTCATCTGAATGAAAACTGCATTCTATTCGGTTTTTAGAACTGTGTTGAATGGTTAGGCGATTCACTTGTAGGGAAGCGTTTGTTTGCATTCTGTATACTCAATTCTTTAACAGCAAATCTCGTGTCTTGCGTTTGACAGAAATTCCAGTGAAATCACTTTTAAAAGCCAACGTCAGTAAAAAGGCTTCGTAGAATCACTCTGTGAATGTCTTTGAAAACACTTCTTAAGAAGGAAAGCATATGTCTTTCATCTGACTGAAAACTGCATTCTATTCAGTTTTTAGAGCTGTGTTGAAAGGTTAGGCGATTCACTTGTAGGGAAGCGTTTGTTTGCATTCTGTATACTCAATTCTTTAACAGCAAATCTCGTGTCTTGCGTTTGAAAAAAATTCCAGTGAAATCACGTTGAAAAGCCAACATCATTAAAAAGGCTTCATAGAATCACTCTGTGAATGTCTTTGAAAACACTTCTTAAGAAGGAAAGCATACGTCTTTCATCTGAGTGAAAACTGCATTCTATTCGGTTTTTAGAACTGTGTTGAATGGTTAGGCGATTCACTTGTAGGGAAGCGTTTGTTTGCATTCTGTATACTCAATTCTTTAACAGCAAATCTCGTGTCTTGAGTTTGACAGAAATTCCAGTGAAATCACGTTTAAAAGCCAACTTTAGTAAAAAAGGCTTCGTAGAATCACTCTGTGAATGTCTTTGAAAACACTTCTTAAGAAGGAAAGCATACGTCTTTCATCTGAATGAAAACTGCATTCTATTCGGTTTTTAGAACTGTGTTGAATGGTTAGGCGATTCACTTGTAGGGAAGCGTTTGTTTGCATTCTGTATACTCAATTCTTTAACAGCAAATCTCGTGTCTTGAGTTTGACAGAAATTCCAGTGAAATCACGTTTAAAAGCCAACTTTAGTAAAAAAGGCTTCGTAGAATCACTCTGTGAATGTCTTTGAAAACACTTCTTAAGAAGGAAAGCATACGTCTTTCATCTGAATGAAAACTGCATTCTATTCGGTTTTTAGAACTGTGTTGAATGGTTAGGCGATTCACTTGTAGGGAAGCGTTTGTTTGCATTCTGTATACTCAATTCTTTAACAGCAAATCTCGTGTCTTGCGTTTGACAGAAATTCCAGTGAAATCACTTTTAAAAGCCAACGTCATTAAAAAGGCTTCGTAGAATCACTCTGTGAATGTCTTTGAAAACACTTCTTAAGAAGGAAAGCATACGTCTTTCATCTGACTGAAAACTGCATTCTATTCAGTTTTTAGAGCTGTGTTGAAAGGTTAGGCGATTCACTTGTAGGGAAGCGTTTGTTTGCATTCTGTATACTCAATTCTTTAACAGCAAATCTAGTGTCTTGCGTTTGACAAAAATTCCAGTGAAATCACATTGAAAAGACAACATCATTAAAAAGGCTTCATAGAATCACTCTGTGAATGTCTTTGAAAACACTTCTTAAGAAGGAAAGCATACGTCTTTCATCTGAGTGAAAACTGCATTCTATTCGGTTTTTAGAACTGTGTTGAATGGTTAGGCGATTCACTTGTAGGGAAGCGTTTGTTTGCCTTCTGTATACTCAATTCTTTAACTGCAAATCTCGTGTCTTGCGTTTGACAGAAATTCCAGTGAAATCACATTTAAAAGCCAACGTCAGTAAAAAGGCTTCTTAGAATCACTCTGTGAATGTCTTTGAAAACACTTCTTAAGAAGGAAAGCATACGTCTTTCATCTGAGCGAAAACTGCATTCTATTCAGTTTTTAGAACTGTTTTGAATGGTTAGGCGATTCACTTGTAGGGAAGCGTTTGTTTGCATTCTGTATACTCAATTCTTTAACAGCAAATCTCCTGTCTTGTGTTTGAAAGAAATTCCTGTGAAATCACGTTTAAAAGCCAACATCATTAAAAAGGCTTCGTAGAATCACTCTGTGAATGTCTTTGAAAACACTTCTTAAGAAGGAAAGCATACGTCTTTCATCTGAGTGAAAACTGCATTCTATTCAGTTTTTAGAGCTGTGTTGAATGGTTAGGCGATTCACTTGTAGGGAAGCGTTTGTTTGCATTCTGTATACTCAATTCTTTAACAGCAAATCTCGTGTATTGCATTTGAAAGAAATTCCAGTGAAATCACGTTTAAAAGCCAACGTCAGTAAAAAGGCTTCGTAGAATCACTCTGTGAATGTCTTTGAAAACACTTCTTAAGAAGGAAAGCATATGTCTTTCATCTGAGTGAAAACTGCATTCTATTCAGTTTTTAGAACTGTGTTGAATGGTTAGGCGATTCACTTGTAAGGAAGCATTTGTTTGCATTCTTTATACTCAATTCTTTAACAGCAAATCTCGTGTCTTGAATTTGACAGAAATTCCAGTGAAATCACGTTTAAAAGCCAACGTCAGTAAAAAGGCTTCGTAGAATAACTCTGTGAATGTCTTTGAAAACACTTCTTAAGAAGGAAAGCATATGTCTTTCATCTGAGTGAAAACTGCATTCTATTCAGTTTTTAGAACTGTGTTGAATGGTTAGGCGATTCACTTGTAGGGAAGCGTTTGTTAGCATTCTGTATACTCAATTCTTTAACAGCAAATCTCGTGTCTTGGGTTTGACAGAAATTCCAGTGAAATCACGTTTAAAAGCCAACGTCAGTAAAAAGGCTTCTTAGAATCACTCTGTGAATGTCTTTGAAAACACTTCTTATGAAGGAAAGCATACGTCTTTCATCTGAGTGAAAACTGCATTCTATTCAGTTTTTAGAACTGTTTTGAATGGATAGGCGATTCACTTGTAGGTAAGCGTTTGTTTGCATTCTGTATACTCAATTCTTTAACAGCAAATCTTGTGTATTGCATTTGAAAGAAATTCCAGTGAAATCACGTTTAAAAGCCAACGTCAGTAAAAAGGCTTCATAGAATCACTCTGTGAATGTCTTTGAAAACACTTCTTAAGACGGAAAGCATACGTCTTTCATCTGAGTGAAAACTGCATTCTATTCGGTTTTTAGAACTGTGTTGAATGGTTAGGCGATTCACTTGTAGGGAAGCATTTGTTTGCCTTCTGTATACTCAATTCTTTAACTGCAAATCTCGTGTCTTGCGTTTGACAGAAATTCCAGTGAAATCACATTTAAAAGCCAACATCAGTAAAAAGGCTTCTTAGAATCACTCTGTGAATGTCTTTGAAAACACTTCTTAAGAAGGAAAGCATACGTCTTTCATCTGAGTGAAAACTGCATTCTATTCAATTTTTAGAACTGTTTTGAATGGTTAGGCGATTCACTTGTAGGGAAGCGTTTGTTTGCCTTCTGTATACTCAATTCTTTAACAGCAAATCTCGTGTCTTGCGTTTGACAGAAATTCCAGTGAAATCACTTTTAAAAGCCAACGTCAGTATAAAGGCTTCGCAGAATCACTCTGTGAATGTCTTTGAAAACACTTCTTAAGAAGGAAAGCATACGTCTTTCATCTGACTGAAAACTGCATTCTATTCAGTTTTTAGAGCTGTGTTGAAAGGTTAGGCGATTCACTTGTAGGGAAGCGTTTGTTTGCATTCTGTATACTCAATTCTTTAACAGCAAATCTCGTGTCTTGCGTTTGACAAAAATTCCAGTGAAATCACGTTGAAAAGCCAACATCATTAAAAAGGCTTCATAGAATCACTCTGTGAATGTCTTTGAAAACACTTCTTAAGAAGGAAAGCATACGTCTTTCATCTGAGTGAAAACTGCATTCTATTCGGTTTTTAGAACTGTGTTGAATGGTTAGGCGATTCACTTGTAGGGAAGCATTTGTTTGCCTTCTGTATACTCAATTCTTTAACTGCAAATCTCGTGTCTTGCGTTTGACAGAAATTCCAGTGAAATCACATTTAAAAGCCACCATCAGTAAAAAGGCTTCTTAGAATCACTCTGTGAATGTCTTTGAAAACACTTCTTAAGAAGGAAAGCATACATCTTTCATCTGAGTGAAAACTGCATTCTATTCAATTTTTAGAACTGTTTTGAATGGTTAGGCGATTCACTTGTAGGGAAGCGTTTGTTTGCATTCTGTATACTCAATTCTTTAACAGCAAATCTCCTGTCTTGTGTTTGAAAGAAATTCCTGTGAAATCACGTTTAAAAGCCAACATCATTAAAAAGGCTTCGTAGAATCACTCTGTGAATGTCTTTGAAAACACTTCTTAAGAAGGAAAGCATACGTCTTTCATCTGAGTGAAAACTGCATTCTATTCAGTTTTTAGAACTGTGTTGAATGGTTAGGCGATTCACTTGTAAGGAAGCATTTGTTTGCATTCTTTATACTCAATTCTTTAACAGCAAATCTCGTGTCTGGAATTTGACAGAAATTCTAGTGAAATCACGTTTAAAAGCCAACGTCAGTAAAAAGGCTTCGTAGAATAACTCTGTGAATGTCTTTGAAAACACTTCTTAAGAAGGAAAGCATACGTCTTTCATCTGAGTGAAAACTGCATTCTATTCAGTTTTTAGAACTGTGTTGAATGGTTAGGCGATTCACTTGTAGGGAAGCGTTTGTTAGCATTCTGTATACTCAATTCTTTAACAGCAAATCTCGTGTCTTGCGTTTGACAGAAATTCCAGTGAAATCACGTTTAAAAGCCAACGTCAGTAAAAAGGCTTCTTAGAATCACTCTGTGAATGTCTTTGAAAACACTTCTTATGAAGGAAAGCATACGTCTTTCATCTGAGTGAAAACTGCATTCTATTCAGTTTTTAGAACTGTTTTGAATGGTTAGGCGATTCACTTGTAGGGAAGCGTTTGTTTGCATTCTGTATACTCAATTCTTTAACAGCAAATCTCGTGTATTGCATTTGAAAGAAATTCCAGTGAAATCACGTTTAAAAGCCAACGTCAGTAAAAAGGCTTCGTAGAATCACTCTGTGAATGTCTTTGAAAACACTTCTTAAGAAGGAAAGCATACGTCTTTCATCTGAATGAAAACTGCATTCTATTCGGTTTTTAGAACTGTGTTGAATGGTTAGGCGATTCACTTGTAGGGAAGCGTTTGTTTGCATTCTGTATACTCAATTCTTTAACAGCAAATCTCGTGTCTTGAGTTTGACAGAAATTCCAGTGAAATCACGTTTAAAAGCCAACTTTAGTAAAAAAGGCTTCGTAGAATCACTCTGTGAATGTCTTTGAAAACACTTCTTAAGAAGGAAAGCATACGTCTTTCATCTGAATGAAAACTGCATTCTATTCGGTTTTTAGAACTGTGTTGAATGGTTAGGCGATTCACTTGTAGGGAAGCGTTTGTTTGCATTCTGTATACTCAATTCTTTAACAGCAAATCTCGTGTCTTGCGTTTGACAGAAATTCCAGTGAAATCACTTTTAAAAGCCAATGTCAGTAAAAAGGCTTCGTAGAATCACTCTGTGAATGTCTTTGAAAACACTTCTTAAGAAGGAAAGCATACGTCTTTCATCTGACTGAAAACTGCATTCTATTCAGTTTTTAGAGCTGTGTTGAAAGGTTAGGCGATTCACTTGTAGGGAAGCGTTTGTTTGCATTCTGTATACTCAATTCTTTAACAGCAAACCTCGTGTCTTGCGTTTGACAAAAATTCCAGTGAAATCACGTTGAAAAGCCAACATCATTAAAAAGGCTTCATAGAATCACTCTGTGAATGTCTTTGAAAACACTTCTTAAGAAGGAAAGCATACGTCTTTCATCTGAGTGAAAACTGCATTCTATTCGGTTTTTAGAACTGTGTTGAATGGTTAGGCGATTCACTTGTAGGGAAGCATTTGTTTGCCTTCTGTATACTCAATTCTTTAACTGCAAATCTCGTGTCTTGTGTTTGACAGAAATTCCAGTGAAATCACATTTAAAAGCCAACGTCAGTAAAAAGGCTTCTTAGAATCACTCTGTGAATGTCTTTGAAAACACTTCTTAAGAAGGAAAGCATACGTCTTTCATCTGAGTGAAAACTGCATTCTATTCAGTTTTTAGAACTGTTTTGAATGGTTAGGCGATTCACTTGTAGGGAAGCGTTTGTTTGCATTCTGTATACTCAATTCTTTAACAGCAAATCTCCTGTCTTGTGTTTGAAAGAAATTCCTGTGAAATCACGTTTAAAAGCCAACATCATTAAAAAGGCTTCGTAGAATCACTCTGTGAATGTCTTTGAAAACACTTCTTAAGAAGGAAAGCATACGTCTTTCATCTGAATGAAAACTGCATTCTATTCGGTTTTTAGAACTGTGTTGAATGGTTAGGCGATTCACTTGTAGGGAAGCGTTTGTTTGCATTCTGTATACTCAATTCTTTAACAGCAAATCTCGTGTCTTGCGTTTGACAGAAATTCCAGTGAAATCACTTTTAAAAGCCAACGTCAGTAAAAAGGCTTCGTAGAATCACTCTGTGAATGTCTTTGAAAACACTTCTTAAGAAGGAAAGCATACGTCTTTCATCTGACTGAAAACTGCATTCTATTCAGTTTTTAGAGCTGTGTTGAAAGGTTAGGCGATTCACTTGTAGGGAAGCGTTTGTTTGCATTCTGTATACTCAATTCTTTAACAGCAAATCACGTGTCTTGCGTTTGACAAAAATTCCAGTGAAATCACGTTGAAAAGCCAACATCATTAAAAAGGCTTCATAGAATCACTCTGTGAATGTCTTTGAAAACACTTCTTAAGAAGGAAAGCATACGTCTTTCATCTGAGTGAAAACTGCATTCTATTCGGTTTTTAGAACTGTGTTGAATGGTTAGGCGATTCACTTGTAGGGAAGCGTTTGTTTGCATTCTGTATACTCAATTCTTTAACAGCAAATCTCGTGTCTTGAGTTTGACAGAAATTCCAGTGAAATCACGTTTAAAAGCCAACTTTAGTAAAAAAGGCTTCGTAGAATCACTCTGTGAATGTCTTTGAAAACACTTCTTAAGAAGGAAAGCATACGTCTTTCATCTGAATGAAAACTGCATTCTATTCGGTTTTTAGAACTGTGTTGAATGGTTAGGCGATTCACTTGTAGGGAAGCGTTTGTTTGCATTCTGTATACTCAATTCTTTAACAGCAAATCTCGTGTCTTGAGTTTGACAGAAATTCCAGTGAAATCACGTTTAAAAGCCAACTTTAGTAAAAAAGGCTTCGTAGAATCACTCTGTGAATGTCTTTGAAAACACTTCTTAAGAAGGAAAGCATACGTCTTTCATCTGAATGAAAACTGCATTCTATTCGGTTTTTAGAACTGTGTTGAATGGTTAGGCGATTCACTTGTAGGGAAGCGTTTGTTTGCATTCTGTATACTCAATTCTTTAACAGCAAATCTCGTGTCTTGCGTTTGACAGAAATTCCAGTGAAATCACTTTTAAAAGCCAATGTCAGTAAAAAGGCTTCGTAGAATCACTCTGTGAATGTCTTTGAAAACACTTCTTAAGAAGGAAAGCATACGTCTTTCATCTGACTGAAAACTGCATTCTATTCAGTTTTTAGAGCTGTGTTGAAAGGTTAGGCGATTCACTTGTAGGGAAGCGTTTGTTTGCATTCTGTATACTCAATTCTTTAACAGCAAATCTCGTGTCTTGCGTTTGACAAAAATTCCAGTGAAATCACGTTGAAAAGCCAACATCATTAAAAAGGCTTCATAGAATCACTCTGTGAATGTCTTTGAAAACACTTCTTAAGAAGGAAAGCATACGTCTTTCATCTGAGTGAAAACTGCATTCTATTCGGTTTTTAGAACTGTGTTGAATGGTTAGGCGATTCACTTGTAGGGAAGCATTTGTTTGCCTTCTGTATACTCAATTCTTTAACTGCAAATCTCGTGTCTTGCGTTTGACAGAAATTCCAGTGAAATCACATTTAAAAGCCAACGTCAGTAAAAAGGCTTCTTAGAATCACTCTGTGAATGTCTTTGAAAACACTTCTTAAGAAGGAAAGCATACGTCTTTCATCTGAGTGAAAACTGCATTCTATTCAGTTTTTAGAACTGTTTTGAATGGTTAGGCGATTCACTTGTAGGGAAGCGTTTGTTTGCATTCTGTATACTCAATTCTTTACCAGCAAATCTCGTGTCTTGAGTTTGACAGAAATTCCAGTGAAATCACGTTTAAAAGCCAACTTTAGTAAAAAAGGCTTCGTAGAATCACTCTGTGAATGTCTTTGAAAACACTTCTTAAGAAGGAAAGCATATGTCTTTCATCTGAATGAAAACTGCATTCTATTCGGTTTTTAGAACTGTGTTGAATGGTTAGGCGATTCACTTGTAGGGAAGCGTTTGTTTGCATTCTGTATACTCAATTCTTTAACAGCAAATCTCGTGTCTTGAGTTTGACAGAAATTCCAGTGAAATCACGTTTAAAAGCCAACTTTAGTAAAAAAGGCTTCGTAGAATCACTCTGTGAATGTCTTTGAAAACACTTCTTAAGAAGGAAAGCATACGTCTTTCATCTGAATGAAAACTGCATTCTATTCGGTTTTTAGAACTGTGTTGAATGGTTAGGCGATTCACTTGTAGGGAAGCGTTTGTTTGCATTCTGTATACTCAATTCTTTAACAGCAAATCTCCTGTCTTGCGTTTGACAGAAATTCCAGTGAAATCACTTTTAAAAGCCAACGTCAGTAAAAAGGCTTCGTAGAATCACTCTGTGAATGTCTTTGAAAACACTTCTTAAGAAGGAAAGCATACGTCTTTCATCTGACTGAAAACTGCATTCTATTCAGTTTTTAGAGCTGTGTTGAAAGGTTAGGCGATTCACTTGTAGGGAAGCGTTTGTTTGCATTCTGTATACTCAATTCTTTAACAGCAAATCTCGTGTCTTGCGTTTGACAAAAATTCCAGTGAAATCACGTTGAAAAGCCAACATCATTAAAAAGGCTTCATAGAATCACTCTGTGAATGTCTTTGAAAACACTTCTTAAGAAGGAAAGCATACGTCTTTCATCTGAGTGAAAACTGCATTCTATTCGGTTTTTAGAACTGTGTTGAATGGTTAGGCGATTCACTTGTAGGGAAGCATTTGTTTGCCTTCTGTATACTCAATTCTTTAACTGCAAATCTCGTGTCTTGCGTTTGACAGAAATTCCAGTGAAATCACATTTAAAAGCCAACGTCAGTAAAAAGGCTTCTTAGAATCACTCTGTGAATGTCTTTGAAAACACTTCTTAAGAAGGAAAGCATAGGTCTTTCATCTGAGTGAAAACTGCATTCTATTCAGTTTTTAGAACTGTTTTGAATGGTTAGGCGATTCACTTGTAGGGAAGCGTTTGTTTGCATTCTGTATACTCAATTCTTTAACAGCAAATCTCCTGTCTTGTGTTTGAAAGAAATTCCTGTGAAATCACGTTTAAAAGCCAACATCATTAAAAAGGCTTCGTAGAATCACTCTGTGAATGTCTTTGAAAACACTTCTTAAGAAGGAAAGCATACGTCTTTCATCTGAGTGAAAACTGCATTCTATTCAGTTTTTAGAACTGTGTTGAATGGTTAGGCGATTCACTTGTAAGGAAGCATTTGTTTGCATTCTTTATACTCAATTCTTTAACAGCAAATCTCGTGTCTGGAATTTGACAGAAATTCCAGTGAAATCACGTTTAAAAGCCAACGTCAGTAAAAAGGCTTCGTAGAATAACTCTGTGAATGTCTTTGAAAACACTTCTTAAGAAGGAAAGCATACGTCTTTCATCTGAGTGAAAACTGCATTCTATTCAGTTTTTAGAACTGTGTTGAATGGTTAGGCGATTCACTTGTAGGGAAGCGTTTGTTAGCATTCTGTATACACAATTCTTTAACAGCAAATCTCGTGTCTTGCGTTTGACAGAAATTCCAGTGAAATCACGTTTAAAAGCCAACGTCAGTAAAAAGGCTTCTTAGAATCACTCTGTGAATGTCTTTGAAAACACTTCTTAAGAAGGAAAGCATATGTCTTTCATCTGAATGAAAACTGCATTCTATTCGGTTTTTAGAACTGTGTTGAATGGTTAGGCGATTCACTTGTAGGGAAGCGTTTGTTTGCATTCTGTATACTCAATTCTTTAACAGCAAATCTCGTGTCTTGCGTTTGACAGAAATTCCAGTGAAATCACTTTTAAAAGCCAACGTCAGTAAAAAGGCTTCGTAGAATCACACTGTGAATGTCTTTGAAAACACTTCTTAATAAGGAAAGCATATGTCTTTCATCTGACTGAAAACTGCATTCTATTCAGTTTTTAGAGCTGTGTTGAAAGGTTAGGCGATTCACTTGTAGGGAAGCGTTTGTTTGCCTTCTGTATACTCAATTCTTTAACTGCAAATCTCGTGTCTTGCGTTTGACAGAAATTCCAGTGAAATCACATTTAAAAGCCAACGTCAGTAAAAAGGCTTCTTAGAATCACTCTGTGAATGTCTTTGAAAACACTTCTTAAGAAGGAAAGCATACGTCTTTCATCTGAGTGAAAACTGCATTCTATTCAGTTTTTAGAACTGTTTTGAATGGTTAGGCGATTCACTTGTAGGGAAGCGTTTGTTTGCATTCTGTATACTCAATTCTTTAACAGCAAATCTCGTGTCTTGCGTTTGACAAAAATTCCAGTGAAATCACGTTGAAAAGCCAACATCATTAAAAAGGCTTCATAGAATCACTCTGTGAATGTCTTTGAAAACACTTCTTAAGAAGGAAAGCATACGTCTTTCATCTGAGTGAAAACTGCATTCTATTCGGTTTTTAGAACTGTGTTGAATGGTTAGGCGATTCACTTGTAGGGAAGCATTTGTTTGCCTTCTGTATACTCAATTCTTTAACTGCAAATCTCGTGTCTTGCGTTTGACAGAAATTCCAGTGAAATCACATTTAAAAGCCAACGTCAGTAAAAAGGCTTCTTAGAATCACTCTGTGAATGTCTTTGAAAACACTTCTTAAGAAGGAAAGCATACGTCTTTCATCTGAGTGAAAACTGCATTCTATTCAGTTTTTAGAACTGTTTTGAATGGTTAGGCGATTCACTTGTAGGGAAGCGTTTGTTTGCATTCTGTATACTCAATTCTTTAACAGCAAATCTCCTGTCTTGTGTTTGAAAGAAATTCCTGTGAAATCACGTTTAAAAGCCAACATCATTAAAAAGGCTTCGTAGAATCACTCTGTGAATGTCTTTGAAAACACTTCTTAAGAAGGAAAGCATACGTCTTTCATCTGAATGAAAACTGCATTCTATTCGGTTTTTAGAACTGTGTTGAATGGTTAGGCGATTCACTTGTAGGGAAGCGTTTGTTTGCATTCTGTATACTCAATTCTTTAACAGCAAATCTCGTGTCTTGCGTTTGACAGAAATTCCAGTGAAATCACTTTTAAAAGCCAACGTCATTAAAAAGGCTTCGTAGAATCACTCTGTGAATGTCTTTGAAAACACTTCTTAAGAAGGAAAGCATATGTCTTTCATCTGACTGAAAACTGCATTCTATTCAGTTTTTAGAGCTGTGTTGAAAGGTTAGGCGATTCACTTGTAGGGAAGCGTTTGTTTGCATTCTGTATACTCAATTCTTTAACAGCAAATCTCGTGTCTTGCGTTTGACAAAAATTCCAGTGAAATCACGTTGAAAAGCCAACATCATTAAAAAGGCTTCATAGAATCACTCTGTGAATGTCTTTGAAAACACTTCTTAAGAAGGAAAGCATACGTCTTTCATCTGAGTGAAAACTGCATTCTATTCGGTTTTTAGAACTGTGTTGAATGGTTAGGCGATTCACTTGTAGGGAAGAGTTTGTTTGCATTCTGTATACTCAATTCTTTACCAGCAAATCTCGTGTCTTGAGTTTGACAGAAATTCCAGTGAAATCACGTTTAAAAGCCAACTTTAGTAAAAAAGGCTTCGTAGAATCACTCTGTGAATGTCTTTGAAAACACTTCTTAAGAAGGAAAGCATATGTCTTTCATCTGAATGAAAACTGCATTCTATTCGGTTTTTAGAACTGTGTTGAATGGTTAGGCGATTCACTTGTAGGGAAGCGTTTGTTTGCATTCTGTATACTCAATTCTTTAACAGCAAATCTCGTGTCTTGCGTTTGACAAAAATTCCAGTGAAATCACGTTGAAAAGCCAACATCATTAAAAAGGCTTCATAGAATCACTCTGTGAATGTCTTTGAAAACACTTCTTAAGAAGGAAAGCATACGTCTTTCATCTGAGTGAAAACTGCATTCTATTCGGTTTTTAGAACTGTGTTGAATGGTTAGGCGATTCACTTGTAGGGAAGCATTTGTTTGCCTTCTGTATACTCAATTCTTTAACTGCAAATCTCGTGTCTTGCGTTTGACAGAAATTCCAGTGAAATCACATTTAAAAGCCAACGTCAGTAAAAAGGCTTCTTAGAATCACTCTGTGAATGTCTTTGAAAACACTTCTTAAGAAGGAAAGCATACGTCTTTCATCTGAGTGAAAACTGCATTCTATTCAGTTTTTAGAACTGTTTTGAATGGTTAGGCGATTCACTTGTAGGGAAGCGTTTGTTTGCATTCTGTATACTCAATTCTTTAACAGCAAATCTCCTGTCTTGTGTTTGAAAGAAATTCCTGTGAAATCACGTTTAAAAGCCAACATCATTAAAAAGGCTTCGTAGAATCACTCTGTGAATGTCTTTGAAAACACTTCTTAAGAAGGAAAGCATACGTCTTTCATCTGAGTGAAAACTGCATTCTATTCAGTTTTTAGAACTGTGTTGAATGGTTAGGCGATTCACTTGTAAGGAAGCATTTGTTTGCATTCTTTATACTCAATTCTTTAACAGCAAATCTCCTGTCTAGAATTTGACAGAAATTCCAGTGAAATCACGTTTAAAAGCCAACGTCAGTAAAAAGGCTTCGTAGAATAACTCTGTGAATGTCTTTGAAAACACTTCTTAAGAAGGAAAGCATACGTCTTTCATCTGAGTGAAAACTGCATTCTATTCAGTTTTTAGAACTGTGTTGAATGGTTAGGCGATTCACTTGTAGGGAAGCGTTTGTTAGCATTCTGTATACACAATTCTTTAACAGCAAATCTCGTGTCTTGCGTTTGACAGAAATTCCAGTGAAATCACGTTTAAAAGCCAACGTCAGTAAAAAGGCTTCTTAGAATCACTCTGTGAATGTCTTTGAAAACACTTCTTAAGAAGGAAAGCATATGTCTTTCATCTGAATGAAAACTGCATTCTATTCGGTTTTTAGAACTGTGTTGAATGGTTAGGCGATTCACTTGTAGGGAAGCGTTTGTTTGCATTCTGTATACTCAATTCTTTAACAGCAAATCTCGTGTCTTGCGTTTGACAGAAATTCCAGTGAAATCACTTTTAAAAGCCAACGTCAGTAAAAAGGCTTCGTAGAATCACACTGTGAATGTCTTTGAAAACACTTCTTAAGAAGGAAAGCATATGTCTTTCATCTGACTGAAAACTGCATTCTATTCAGTTTTTAGAGCTGTGTTGAAAGGTTAGGCGATTCACTTGTAGGGAAGCGTTTGTTTGCCTTCTGTATACTCAATTCTTTAACTGCAAATCTCGTGTCTTGCGTTTGACAGAAATTCCAGTGAAATCACATTTAAAAGCCAACGTCAGTAAAAAGGCTTCTTAGAATCACTCTGTGAATGTCTTTGAAAACACTTCTTAAGAAGGAAAGCATACGTCTTTCATCTGAGTGAAAACTGCATTCTATTCAGTTTTTAGAACTGTTTTGAATGGTTAGGCGATTCACTTGTAGGGAAGCGTTTGTTTGCATTCTGTATACTCAATTCTTTAACAGCAAATCTCCTGTCTTGTGTTTGAAAGAAATTCCTGTGAAATCACGTTTAAAAGCCAACATCATTAAAAAGGCTTCGTAGAATCACTCTGTGAATGTCTTTGAAAACACTTCTTAAGAAGGAAAGCATACGTCTTTCATCTGAGTGAAAACTGCATTCTATTCAGTTTTTAGAGCTGTGTTGAATGGTTAGGCGATTCACTTGTAGGGAAGCGTTTGTTTGCATTCTGTATACTCAATTCTTTAACAGCAAATCTCGTGTATTGCATTTGAAAGAAATTCCAGTGAAATCACGTTTAAAAGCCAACGTCAGTAAAAAGGCTTCGTAGAATCACTCTGTGAATGTCTTTGAAAACACTTCTTAAGAAGGAAAGCATATGACTTTCATCTGACTGAAAACTGCATTCTATTCAGTTTTTAGAGCTGTGTTGAATGGTTAGGCGATTCACTTGTAGGGAAGCATTTGTTTGCATTCTTTATACTCAATTCTTTAACTGCAAATCTCGTGTCTTGCATTTGACAGAAATTCCAGTGAAATCACGTTTAAAAGCCAACGTCAGTAAAAAGGCTTCGTAGAATAACTCTGTGAATGTCTTTGAAAACACTTCTTAAGAAGGAAAGCATATGTCTTTCATCTGAGTGAAAACTGCATTCTATTCGGTTTTTAGAACTGTGTTGAATGGTTAGGCGATTCACTTGTAGGGAAGCGTTTGTTTGCCTTCTGTATACTCAATTCTTTAACTGCAAATCTCGTGTCTTGCGTTTGACAGAAATTCCAGTGAAATCACATTTAAAAGCCAACGTCAGTAAAAAGGCTTCTTAGAATCACTCTGTGAATGTCTTTGAAAACACTTCTTAAGAAGGAAAGCATACGTCTTTGATCTGAGTGAAAACTGCATTCTATTCAGTTTTTAGAACTGTTTTGAATGGTTAGGCGATTCACTTGTAGGGAAGCGGTTGTTTGCATTCTGTATACTCAATTCTTTAACAGCAAATCTCCTGTCTTGTGTTTGAAAGAAATTCCTGTGAAATCACGTTTAAAAGCCAACATCATTAAAAAGGCTTCGTAGAATCACTCTGTGAATGTCTTTGAAAACACTTCTTAAGAAGGAAAGCATAAGTCTTTCATCTGAGTGAAAACTGCATTCTATTCAGTTTTTAGAGCTGTGTTGAATGGTTAGGCGATTCACTTGTAGGGAAGCGTTTGTTTGCATTCTGTATACTCAATTCTTTAACAGCAAATCTCGAGTATTGCATTTGAAAGAAATTCCAGTGAAATCACGTTTAAAAGCCAACGTCAGTAAAAAGGCTTCGTAGAATCACTCTGTGAATGTCTTTGAAAACACTTCTTAAGAAGGAAAGCATATGTCTTTCATCTGACTGAAAACTGCATTCTATTCAGTTTTTAGAGCTGTGTTGAATGGTTAGGCGATTCACTTGTAGGGAAGCATTTGTTTGCATTCTTTATACTCAATTCTTTAACTGCAAATCTCGTGTCTTGCATTTGACAGAAATTCCAGTGAAATCACGTTTAAAAGCCAACGTCAGAAAAAGGCTTCATAGAATAACTCTGTGAATGTCTTTGAAAACACTTCTTAAGAAGGAAAGCATATGTCTTTCATCTGAATGAAAACTGCATTCTATTCGGTTTTTAGAACTGTGTTGAATGGTTAGGCGATTCCCTTGTAGGGAAGCGTTTGTTTGCATTCTGTATACTCAATTCTTTAACAGCAAATCTCGTGTCTTGAGTTTGACAGAAATTCCAGTGAAATCACGTTTAAAAGCCAACTTTAGTAAAAAAGGCTTCGTAGAATCACTCTGTGAATGTCTTTGAAAACACTTCTTAAGAAGGAAAGCATACGTCTTTCATCTGAATGAAAACTGCATTCTATTCGGTTTTTAGAACTGTGTTGAATGGTTAGGCGATTCACTTGTAGGGAAGCGTTTGTTTGCATTCTGTATACTCAATTCTTTAACAGCAAATCTCCTGTCTTGCGTTTGACAGAAATTCCAGTGAAATCACTTTTAAAAGCCAACGTCAGTAAAAAGGCTTCGTAGAATCACTCTGTGAATGTCTTTGAAAACACTTCTTAAGAAGGAAAGCATACGTCTTTCATCTGACTGAAAACTGCATTCTATTCAGTTTTTAGAGCTGTGTTGAAAGGTTAGGCGATTCACTTGTAGGGAAGCGTTTGTTTGCATTCTGTATACTCAATTCTTTAACAGCAAATCTCGTGTCTTGCGTTTGACAAAAATTCCAGTGAAATCACGTTGAAAAGCCAACATCATTAAAAAGGCTTCATAGAATCACTCTGTGAATGTCTTTGAAAACACTTCTTAAGAAGGAAAGCATACGTCTTTCATCTGAGTGAAAACTGCATTCTATTCGGTTTTTAGAACTGTGTTGAATGGTTAGGCGATTCACTTGTAGGGAAGCATTTGTTTGCCTTCTGTATACTCAATTCTTTAACTGCAAATCTCGTGTCTTGCGTTTGACAGAAATTCCAGTGAAATCACATTTAAAAGCCAACGTCAGTAAAAAGGCTTCTTAGAATCACTCTGTGAATGTCTTTGAAAACACTTCTTAAGAAGGAAAGCATACGTCTTTCATCTGAGTGAAAACTGCATTCTATTCAGTTTTTAGAACTGTTTTGAATGGTTAGGCGATTCACTTGTAGGGAAGCGTTTGTTTGCATTCTGTATACTCAATTCTTTAACAGCAAATCTCCTGTCTTGTGTTTGAAAGAAATTCCTGTGAAATCACGTTTAAAAGCCAACATCATTAAAAAGGCTTCGTAGAATCACTCTGTGAATGTCTTTGAAAACACTTCTTAAGAAGGAAAGCATACGTCTTTCATCTGAGTGAAAACTGCATTCTATTCAGTTTTTAGAACTGTGTTGAATGGTTAGGCGATTCACTTGTAAGGAAGCATTTGTTTGCATTCTTTATACTCAATTCTTTAACAGCAAATCTCGTGTCTGGAATTTGACAGAAATTCCAGTGAAATCACGTTTAAAAGCCAACGTCAGTAAAAAGGCTTCGTAGAATAACTCTGTGAATGTCTTTGAAAACACTTCTTAAGAAGGAAAGCATACGTCTTTCATCTGAGTGAAAACTGCATTCTATTCAGTTTTTAGAACTGTGTTGAATGGTTAGGCGATTCACTTGTAGGGAAGCGTTTGTTAGCATTCTGTATACACAATTCTTTAACAGCAAATCTCGTGTCTTGCGTTTGACAGAAATTCCAGTGAAATCACGTTTAAAAGCCAACGTCAGTAAAAAGGCTTCTTAGAATCACTCTGTGAATGTCTTTGAAAACACTTCTTAAGAAGGAAAGCATATGTCTTTCATCTGAATGAAAACTGCATTCTATTCGGTTTTTAGAACTGTGTTGAATGGTTAGGCGATTCACTTGTAGGGAAGCGTTTGTTTGCATTCTGTATACTCAATTCTTTAACAGCAAATCTCGTGTCTTGCGTTTGACAGAAATTCCAGTGAAATCACTTTTAAAAGCCAACGTCAGTAAAAAGGCTTCGTAGAATCACACTGTGAATGTCTTTGAAAACACTTTTTAAGAAGGAAAGCATATGTCTTTCATCTGACTGAAAACTGCATTCTATTCAGTTTTTAGAGCTGTGTTGAAAGGTTAGGCGATTCACTTGTAGGGAAGCGTTTGTTTGCCTTCTGTATACTCAATTCTTTAACTGCAAATCTCGTGTCTTGCGTTTGACAGAAATTCCAGTGAAATCACATTTAAAAGCCAACGTCATTAAAAAGGCTTCTTAGAATCACTCTGTGAATGTCTTTGAAAACACTTCTTAAGAAGGAAAGCATACGTCTTTCATCTGAGTGAAAACTGCATTCTATTCAGTTTTTAGAACTGTTTTGAATGGTTAGGCGATTCACTTGTAGGGAAGCGTTTGTTTGCATTCTGTATACTCAATTCTTTAACAGCAAATCTCCTGTCTTGTGTTTGAAAGAAATTCCTGTGAAATCACGTTTAAAAGCCAACATCATTAAAAAGGCTTCGTAGAATCACTCTGTGAATGTCTTTGAAAACACTTCTTAAGAAGGAAAGCATACGTCTTTCATCTGAGTGAAAACTGCATTCTATTCTGTTTTTAGAGCTGTGTTGAATGGTTAGGCGATTCACTTGTAGGGAAGCGTTTGTTTGCATTCTGTATACTGAATTCTTTAACAGCAAATCTCGTGTATTGCATTTGAAAGAAATTCCAGTGAAATCACGTTTAAAAGCCAACGTCAGTAAAAAGGCTTCGTAGAATCACTCTGTGAATGTCTTTGAAAACACTTCTTAAGAAGGAAAGCATATGTCTTTCATCTGACTGAAAACTGCATTCTATTCAGTTTTTAGAGCTGTGTTGAATGGTTAGGCGATTCACTTGTAGGGAAGCATTTGTTTGCATTCTTTATACTCAATTCTTTAACTGCAAATCTCGTGTCTTGCATTTGACAGAAATTCCAGTGAAATCACGTTTAAAAGCCAACGTCAGTAAAAAGGCTTCGTAGAATAACTCTGTGAATGTCTTTGAAAACACTTCTTAAGAAGGAAAGCATATGTCTTTCATCTGAGTGAAAACTGCATTCTATTCGGTTTTTAGAACTGTGTTGAATGGTTAGGCGATTCACTTGTAGGGAAGCGTTTGTTTGCCTTCTGTATACTCAATTCTTTAACTGCAAATCTCGTGTCTTGCGTTTGACAGAAATTCCAGTGAAATCACATTTAAAAGCCAACGTCAGTAAAAAGGCTTCTTAGAATCACTCTGTGAATGTCTTTGAAAACACTTCTTAAGAAGGAAAGCATACGTCTTTGATCTGAGTGAAAACTGCATTCTATTCAGTTTTTAGAACTGTTTTGAATGGTTAGGCGATTCACTTGTAGGGAAGCGGTTGTTTGCATTCTGTATACTCAATTCTTTAACAGCAAATCTCCTGTCTTGTGTTTGAAAGAAATTCCTGTGAAATCACGTTTAAAAGCCAACATCATTAAAAAGGCTTCGTAGAATCACTCTGTGAATGTCTTTGAAAACACTTCTTAAGAAGGAAAGCATACATCTTTCATCTGAGTGAAAACTGCATTCTATTCAGTTTTTAGAGCTGTGTTGAATGGTTAGGCGATTCACTTGTAGGGAAGCGTTTGTTTGCATTCTGTATACTCAATTCTTTAACAGCAAATCTCGAGTATTGCATTTGAAAGAAATTCCAGTGAAATCACGTTTAAAAGCCAACGTCAGTAAAAAGGCTTCGTAGAATCACTCTGTGAATGTCTTTGAAAACACTTCTTAAGAAGGAAAGCATATGTCTTTCATCTGACTGAAAACTGCATTCTATTCAGTTTTTAGAGCTGTGTTGAATGGTTAGGCGATTCACTTGTAGGGAAGCATTTGTTTGCATTCTTTATACTCAATTCTTTAACTGCAAATCTCGTGTCTTGCATTTGACAGAAATTCCAGTGAAATCACGTTTAAAAGCCAACGTCAGAAAAAGGCTTCATAGAATAACTCTGTGAATGTCTTTGAAAACACTTCTTAAGAAGGAAAGCATACGTCTTTCATCTGAGTGAAAACTGCATTCTATTCGGTTTTTAGAACTGTGTTGAATGGTTAGGCGATTCACTTGTAGGGAAGCGTTTGTTTGCCTTCTGTATACTTAATTCTTTAACTGCAAATCTCGTGTCTTGCGTTTGACAGAAATTCCAGTGAAATCACATTTAAAAGCCAACGTCAGTAAAAAGGCTTCGTAGAATCACTCTGTGAATGTCTTTGAAAACACTTCTTAAGAAGGAAAGCATACGTCTTTCATCTGAGTGAAAACTGCATTCTATTCAGTTTTTAGAACTGTTTTGAATGGTTAGGTGATTCACTTGTAGGGAAGCGTTTGTTTGCATTCTGTATACTCAATTCTTTAACAGCAAATCTCCTGTCTTGTGTTTGAAAGAAATTCCTGTGAAATCACGTTTAAAAGCCAACATCATTAAAAAGGCTTCGTAGAATCACTCTGTGAATGTCTTTGAAAACACTTCTTAAGAAGGAAAGCATACGTCTTTCATCTGAGTGAAAACTGCATTCTATTCAGTTTTTAGAGCTGTGTTGAATGGTTAGGCGATTCACTTGTAGGGCAGCGTTTGTTTGCATTCTGTATACTCAATTCTTTAACAGCAAATCTCGTGTATTGCATTTGAAAGAAATTCCAGTGAAATCACGTTTAAAAGCCAACATCAGTAAAAAGGCTTTGTAGAATCACTCTGTGAATGTCTTTGAAAACACTTCTTAAGAAGGAAAGCATATGTCTTTCATCTGACTGAAAACTGCATTCTATTCAGTTTTTAGAGCTGTGTTGAATGGTTAGGCGATTCACTTGTAGGGAAGCATTTGTTTGCATTCTTTATACTCAATTCTTTAACTGCAAATCTCGTGTCTTGCATTTGACAGAAATTCCAGTGAAATCACGTTTAAAAGCCAACGTCAGTAAAAAGGCTTCATAGAATAACTCTGTGAATGTCTTTGAAAACACTTCTTAAGAAGGAAAGCATACGTCTTTCATCTGAGTGAAAACTGCATTCTATTCGGTTTTTAGAACTGTGTTGAATGGTTAGGCGATTCACTTTTAGGGAAGCGTTTGTTTGCCTTCTGTATACTCAATTCTTTAACTGCAAATCTCGTGTCTTGCGTTTGACAGAAATTCCAGTGAAATCACATTTAAAAGCCAACGTCAGTAAAAAGGCTTCTTAGGATCACTCTGTGAATGTCTTTGAAAACACTTCTTAAGAAGGAAAGCATACGTCTTTCATCTGAGTGAAAACTGCATTCTATTCAGTTTTTAGAACTGTTTTGAATGGTTAGGCGATTCACTTGTAGGGAAGCGTTTGTTTGCATTCTGTATACTCAATTCTTTAACAGCAAATCTCCTGTCTTGTGTTTGAAAGAAATTCCAGTGAAATCACGTTTAAAAGCCAACGTCAGTAAAAAGGCTTCGTAGAATCACTCTGTGAATGTCTTTGAAAACACTTCTTAAGAAGGAAAGCATATGTCTTTCATCTGACTGAAAACTGCATTCTATTCAGTTTTTAGAGCTGTGTTGAATGGTTAGGCGATTCACTTGTAGGGAAGCATTTGTTTGCATTCTTTATACTCAATTCTTTAACTGCAAATCTCGTGTCTTGCATTTGACAGAAATTCCAGTGAAATCACATTTAAAAGCCAACGTCAGTAAAAAGGCTTCTTAGAATCACTCTGTGAATGTCTTTGAAAACACTTCTTAAGAAGGAAAGCATACGTCTTTCATCTGAGTGAAAACTGCATTCTATTCAGTTTTTAGAACTGTTTTGAATGGTTAGGCGATTCACTTGTAGGGAAGCGTTTGTTTGCATTCTGTATACTCAATTCTTTAACAGCAAATCTCCTGTCTTGTGTTTGAAAGAAATTCCTGTGAAATCACGTTGAAAAGCCAACATCATTAAAAAGGCTTCGTAGAATCACTCTGTGAATGTCTTTGAAAACACTTCTTAAGAAGGAAAGCATACGTCTTTCATCTGAGTGAAAACTGCATTCTATTCAGTTTTTAGAGCTGTGTTGAATGGTTAGGCGATTCACTTGTAGGGAAGCATTTGTTTGCATTCTTTATACTCAATTCTTTAACTGCAAATCTCGTGTCTTGCATTTGACAGAAATTCCAGTGAAATCACGTTTAAAAGCCAACGTCAGTAAAAAGGCTTCATAGAATAACTCTGTGAATGTCTTTGAAAACACTTCTTAAGAAGGAAAGCATACGTCTTTCATCTGAGTGAAAACTGCATTCTATTCGGTTTTTAGAACTGTGCTGAATGGTTAGGCGATTCACTTGTAGGGAAGCGTTTGTTTGCCTTCTGTATACTCAATTCTTTAACTGCAAATCTCGTGTCTTGCATTTGACAGAAATTCCAGTGAAATCACATTTAAAAGCCAACGTCAGTAAAAAGGCTTCGTAGAATCACTCTGTGAATGTCTTTGAAAACACTTCTTAAGAAGGAAAGCATACGTCTTTCATCTGAGTGAAAACTGCATTCTATTCAGTTTTTAGAACTGTTTTGAATGGTTAGGCGATTCACTTGTAGGGAAGCGTTTGTTTGCATTCTGTATACTCAATTCTTTAACAGCAAATCTCCTGTCTTGTGTTTGAAAGAAATTCCTGTGAAATCACGTTTAAAAGCCAACATCATTAAAAAGGCTTCGTAGAATCACTCTGTGAATGTCTTTGAAAACACTTCTTAAGAAGGAAAGCATACGTCTTTCATCTGAGTGAAAACTGCATTCTATTCAGTTTTTAGAGCTGTGTTGAATGGTTAGGCGATTCACTTGTAGGGAAGCGTTTGTTTGCATTCTGTATACTCAATTCTTTAACAGCAAATCTCGTGTATTGCATTTGAAAGAAATTCCAGTGAAATCACGTTTAAAAGCCAACGTCAGTAAAAAGGCTTCGTAGAATCACTCTGTGAATGTCTTTGAAAACACTTCTTAAGAAGGAAAGCATATGTCTTTCATCTGACTGAAAACTGCATTCTATTCAGTTTTTAGAGCTGTGTTGAATGGTTAGGCGATTCACTTGTAGGGAAGCATTTGTTTGCTTTCTTTATACTCAATTCTTTAACTGCAAATCTCGTGTCTTGCATTTGACAGAAATTCCAGTGAAATCACGTTTAAAAGCCAACGTCAGTAAAAAGGCTTCGTAGAATAACTCTGTGAATGTCTTTGAAAACACTTCTTAAGAAGGAAAGCATACGTCTTTCATCTGAGTGAAAACTGCATTCTATTCGGTTTTTAGAACTGTGTTGAATGGTTAGGCGATTCACTTGTAGGGAAGCGTTTGTTTGCCTTCTGTATACTCAATTCTTTAACTGCAAATCTCGTGTCTTGCCTTTGACAGAAATTCCAGTGAAATCACATTTAAAAGCCAACGTCAGTAAAAAGGCTTCGTAGAATCACTCTGTGAATGTCTTTGAAAACACTTCTTAAGAAGGAAAGCATACGTCTTTCATCTGAGTGAAAACTGCATTCTATTCGGTTTTTAGAACTGTGTTGAATGGTTAGGCGATTCACTTGTAGGGAAGCATTTGTTTGCCTTCTGTATACTAAATTCTTTAACTGCAAATCTCGTGTCTTGCGTTTGACAGAAATTCCAGTGAAATCACATTTAAAAGCCAACGTCAGTAAAAAGGCTTCTTAGAATCACTCTGTGAATGTCTTTGAAAACACTTCTTAAGAAGGAAAGCATACGTCTTTCATCTGAGTGAAAACTGCATTCTATTCAGTTTTTAGAGCTGTGTTGAATGGTTAGGCGATTCACTTGTAGGGAAGCGTTTGTTTGCATTCTGTATACTCAATTCTTTAACAGCAAATCTCGTGTATTGCATTTGAAAGAAATTCCAGTGAAATCACGTTTAAAAGCCAACGTCAGTAAAAAGGCTTCGTAGAATCACTCTGTGAATGTCTTTGAAAACACTTCTTAAGAAGGAAAGCATATGTCTTTCATCTGACTGAAAACTGCATTCTATTCAGTTTTTAGAGCTGTGTTGAATGGTTAGGCGATTCACTTGTAGGGAAGCATTTGTTTGCATTCTTTATACTCAATTCTTTAACTGCAAATCTCGTGTCTTGCATTTGACAGAAATTCCAGTGAAATCACGTTTAAAAGCCAACGTCAGTAAAAAGGCTTCATAGAATAACTCTGTGAATGTCTTTGAAAACACTTCTTAAGAAGGAAAGCATACGTCTTTCATCTGAGTGAAAACTGCATTCTATTCGGTTTTTAGAACTGTGCTGAATGGTTAGGCGATTCACTTGTAGGGAAGCGTTTGTTTGCCTTCTGTATACTCAATTCTTTAACTGCAAATCTCGTGTCTTGCGTTTGACAGAAATTCCAGTGAAATCACATTTAAAAGCCAACGTCAGTAAAAAGGCTTCGTAGAATCACTCTGTGAATGTCTTTGAAAACACTTCTTAAGAAGGAAAGCATATGTCTTTCATCTGACTGAAAACTGCATTCTATTCAGTTTTTAGAGCTGTGTTGAATGGTTAGGCGATTCACTTGTAGGGAAGCATTTGTTTGCTTTCTTTATACTCAATTCTTTAACTGCAAATCTCGTGTCTTGCATTTGACAGAAATTCCAGTGAAATCACGTTTAAAAGCCAACGTCAGTATAAAGGCTTCGTAGAATAACTCTGTGAATGTCTTTGAAAACACTTCTTAAGAAGGAAAGCATACGTCTTTCATCTGAGTGAAAACTGCATTCTATTCGGTTTTTAGAACTGTGTTGAATGGTTAGGCGATTCACTTGTAGGGAAGCGTTTGTTTGCCTTCTGTATACTCAATTCTTTAACTGCAAATCTCGTGTGTTGCGTTTGACAGAAATTCCAGTGAAATCACATTTAAAAGCCAACGTCAGTAAAAAGGCTTCGTAGAATCACTCTGTGAATGTCTTTGAAAACACTTCTTAAGAAGGAAAGCATACGTCTTTCATCTGAGTGAAAACTGCATTCTATTCAGTTTTTAGAACTGTTTTGAATGGTTAGGCGATTCACTTGTAGGGAAGCGTTTGTTTGCCTTCTGTATACTCAATTCTTTAACTGCAAATCTACTGTCTTGCGTTTGACAGAAATTCCAGTGAAATCACATTTAAAAGCCAACGTCAGTAAAAAGGCTTCTTAGAATCACTCTGTGAATGTCTTTGAAAACACTTCTTAAGAAGGAAAGCATACGTCTTTCATCTGAGTGAAAACTGCATTCTATTCAGTTTTTAGAACTGTTTTGAATGGTTAGGCGATTCACTTGTAGGAAAGCGTTTGTTTGCATTCTGTATACTCAATTCTTTAACAGCAAATCTCCTGTCTTGTGTTTGAAAGAAATTCCAGTGAAATCACGTTTAAAAGCCAACGTCAGTAAAAAGGCTTCATAGAATCACTCTGTGAATGTCTTTGAAAACACTTCTTAAGAAGGAAAGCATATGTCTTTCATCTGACTGAAAACTGCATTCTATTCAGTTTTTAGAGCTGTGTTGAATGGTTAGGCGATTCACTTGTAGGGAAGCATTTGTTTGCATTCTTTATACTCAATTCTTTAACTGCAAATCTCGTGTCTTGCATTTGACAGAAATTCCAGTGAAATCACGTTTAAAAGCCAACGTCAGTAAAAAGGCTTCGTAGAATAACTCTGTGAATGTCTTTGAAAACACTTCTTAAGAAGGAAAGCATACGTCTTTCATCTGAGTGAAAACTGCATTCTATTCAGTTTTTAGAACTGTTTTGAATGGTTAGGCGATTCACTTGTAGGGAAGCATTTGTTTGCATTCTTTATACTCAATTCTTTAACTGCAAATCTCGTGTCTTGCATTTGACAGAAATTCCAGTGAAATCACATTTAAAAGCCAACGTCAGTAAAAAGGCTTCTTAGAATCACTCTGTGAATGTCTTTGAAAACACTTCTTAAGAAGGAAAGCATACGTCTTTCATCTGAGTGAAAACTGCATTCTATTCAGTTTTTAGAACTGTTTTGAATGGTTAGGCGATTCACTTGTAGGGAAGCGTTTGTTTGCATTCTGTATACTCAATTCTTTAACAGCAAATCTCCTGTCTTGTGTTTGAAAGAAATTCATGTGAAATCACGTTTAAAAGCCAACATCATTAAAAAGGCTTCGTAGAATCACTCTGTGAATGTCTTTGAAAACACTTCTTAAGAAGGAAAGCATACGTCTTTCATCTGAGTGAAAACTGCATTCTATTCAGTTTTTAGAGCTGTGTTGAATGGTTAGGCGATTCACTTGTAGGGAAGCGTTTGTTTGCATTCTGTATACTCAATTCTTTAACAGTTAATCTCGTGTATTGCATTTGAAAGAAATTCCAGTGAAATCACGTTTAAAAGCCAACGTCAGTAAAAAGGCTTCGTAGAATCACTCTGTGAATGTCTTTGAAAACACTTCTTAAGAAGGAAAGCATACGTCTTTCATCTGAGTGAAAACTGCATTCTATTCAGTTTTTAGAACTGTTTTGAATGGTTAGGCGATTCACTTGTAGGGAAGCGTTTGTTTGCATTCTGTATACTCAATTCTTTAACAGCAAATCTCCTGTCTTGTGTTTGAAAGAAATTCCTGTGAAATCACGTTTAAAAGCCAACATCATTAAAAAGGCTTCGTAGAATCACTCTGTGAATGTCTTTGAAAACACTTCTTAAGAAGGAAAGCATACGTCTTTCATCTGAGTGAAAACTGCATTCTATTCAGTTTTTAGAGCTGTGTTGAATGGTTAGGCGATTCACTTGTAGGGCAGCGTTTGTTTGCATTCTGTATACTCAATTCTGTAACAGCAAATCTCGTGTATTGCATTTGAAAGAAATTCCAGTGAAATCACGTTTAAAAGCCAAGGTCAGTAAAAAGGCTTCGTAGAATCACTCTGTGAATGTCTTTGAAAACACTTCTTAAGAAGAAAGCATACGTCTTTCATCTGAGTGAAAACTGCATTCTATTCGGTTTTTAGAACTGTGCTGAATGGTTAGGCGATTCACTTGTAGGGAAGCGTTTGTTTGCCTTCTGTATACTCAATTCTTTAACTGCAAATCTCGTGTCTTGCGTTTGACAGAAATTCCAGTGAAATCACATTTAAAAGCCAACGTCAGTAAAAAGGCTTCGTAGAATCACTGTGTGAATGTCTTTGAAAACACTTCTTAAGAAGGAAAGCATACGTCTTTCATCTGAGTGAAAACTGCATTCTATTCAGTTTTTAGAACTGTTTTGAATGGTTAGGCGATTCACTTGTAGGGAAGCGTTTGTTTGCATTCTGTATACTCAATTCTTTAACAGCAAATCTCCTGTCTTGTGTTTGAAAGAAATTCCTGTGAAATCACGTTTAAAAGCCAACATCATTAAAAAGGCTTCGTAGAATCACTCTGTGAATGTCTTTTAAAACACTTCTTAAGAAGGAAAGCATACGTCTTTCATCTGAGTGAAAACTGCATTCTATTCAGTTTTTAGAGCTGTGTTGAATGGTTCGGCGATTCACTTGTATGGAAGCGTTTGTTTGCATTCTGTATACTCAATTCTTTAACAGCAAATCTCGTGTATTGCATTTGAAAGAAATTCCAGTGAAATCACGTTTAAAAGCCAACGTCAGTAAAAAGGCTTCGTAGAATCACTCTGTGAATGTCTTTGAAAACACTTCTTAAGAAGGAAAGCATATGTCTTTCATCTGACTGAAAACTGCATTCTATTCAGTTTTTAGAGCTGTGTTGAATGGTTAGGCGATTCACTTGTAGGGAAGCATTTGTTTGCATTCTTTATACTCAATTCTTTAACTGCAAATCTCGTGTCTTGCATTTGACAGAAATTCCAGTGAAATCACATTTAAAAGCCAACGTCAGTAAAAAGGCTTCGTAGAATAACTCTGTGAATGTCTTTGAAAACACTTCTTAAGAAGGAAAGCATACGTCTTTCATCTGAGTGAAAACTGCATTCTATTCGGTTTTTAGAACTGTGTTGAATGGTTAGGCGATTCACTTGTAGGGAAGCGTTTGTTTGCCTTCTGTATACTCAATTCTTTAACTGCAAATCTCGTGTCTTGCGTTTGACAGAAATTCCAGTGAAATCACATTTAAAAGCCAACGTCAGTAAAAAGGCTTCGTAGAATCACTCTGTGAATGTCTTTGAAAACACTTCTTAAGAAGGAAAGCATACGTCTTTCATCTGAGTGAAAACTGCATTCTACTCGGTTTTTAGAACTGTGTTGAATTGTTAGGGGATTCACTTGTAGGGAAGCGTTTGTTTGCATTCTGTATACTCAATTCTTTAACAGCAAATCTCGTGTCTTGCGTTTGACAAAAATTCCAGTGAAATCACGTTTAAAAGCCAACGTCAGTAAAAAGCCTTCGTAGAATCACTCTGTGAATGTCTTTGAAAACACTTCTTAAGAAGGAAAGCATACGTCTTTCATCTGAGTGAAAACTGCATTCTCTTCAGTTTTTAGAGCATTGTTGAATGGTTAGGCAATTCACTTGTAGGGAAGCGTTGGCATTCTGTATACTCAATTCTTTAACAGCAAATCTCGTGTCTTGTTTTGACAGAAATTCCAGTGAAATCACGTTTAAAAGCCAACGTCAGTAAAAAGGCTTCGTAGAATAACTCTGTGAATGTCTTTGAAAACACTTCTTAAGAAGGAAAGCATACGTCTTTCATCTGAGTTAAAACTGCATTCTATTCGGTTTTTAGAACTGTGTTGAATGGTTAGGCGATTCACTTGTAGGGAAGCGTTTGTTTGCCTTCTGTATACTCAATTCTTTAACTGCAAATCTCGTGTCTTGCGTTTGACAGAAATTCCAGTGAAATCACATTTAAAAGCCAACTTCAGTAAAAAGGCTTCGTAGAATCACTCTGTGAATGTCTTTGAAAACACTTCTTAAGAAGGAAAGCATACGTCTTTCATCTGAGTGAAAACTGCATTCTATTCAGTTTTTAGAACTGTTTTGAATGGTTAGGCGATTCACTTGTAGGGAAGCGTTTGTTTGCATTCTGTATACTCAATTCTTTAACAGCAAATCTCCTGTCTTGTGTTTGAAAGAAATTCCTGTGAAATCACGTTTAAAAGCCAACATCATTAAAAAGGCTTCGTAGAATCACTCTGTGAATGTCTTTGAAAACACTTCTTAAGAAGGAAAGCATACGTCTTTCATCTGAGTGAAAACTGCATTCTATTCAGTTTTTAGAGCTGTGTTGAATGGTTAGGCGATTCACTTGTAGGGCAGCGTTTGTTTGCATTCTGTATACTCAATTCTTTAACAGCAAATCTCGTTTATTGCATTTGAAAGAAATTCCAGTGAAATCACGTTTAAAAGCCAACGTCAGTAAAAAGGCTTCGTAGAATCACTCTGTGAATGTCTTTGAAAACACTTCTTAAGAAGGAAAGCATATGTCTTTCATCTGACTGAAAACTGCATTCTATTCAGTTTTTAGAGCTGTGTTGAATGGTTAGGCGATTCACTTGTAGGGAAGCATTTGTTTGCATTCTTTATACTCAATTCTTTAACTGCAAATCTCGTGTCTTGCATTTGACAGAAATTCCAGTGAAATCACGTTTAAAAGCCAACGTCAGTAAAAAGGCTTCGTAGAATAACTCTGTGAATGTCTTTGAAAACACTTCTTAAGAAGGAAAGCATACGTCTTTCATCTGAGTGAAAACTGCATTCTATTCGGTTTTTAGAACTGTGTTGAATGGTTAGGCGATTCACTTGTAGGGAAGCGTTTGTTTGCATTCTGTATACTCAATTCTTTAACTGCAAATCTCGTGTCTTGCGTTTGACAGAAATTCCAGTGAAATCACATTTAAAAGCCAACGTCAGTAAAAAGGCTTCTTAGAATCACTCTGTGAATGTCTTTGAAAACACTTCTTAAGAAGGAAAGCATACGTCTTTCATCTGAGTGAAAACTGCATTCTATTCAGTTTTTAGAACTGTTTTGAATGGTTAGGCGATTCACTTGTAGGGAAGCGTTTGTTTGCATTCTGTATACTCAATTCTTTAACAGCAAATCTCCTGTCTTGTGTTTGAAAGAAATTCCTGTGAAATCACGTTTAAAAGCCAACATCATTAAAAAGGCTTCATAGAATCACTCTGTGAATGTCTTTGAAAACACTTCTTAAGAAGGAAAGCATACGTCTTTCATCTGAGTGAAAACTGCATTCTACTCGGTTTTTAGAACTGTGTTGAATTGTTAGGGGATTCACTTGTAGGGAAGCGTTTGTTTGCATTCTGTATACTCAATTCTTTAACAGCAAATCTCGTGTCTTGCGTTGACAAAAATTCCAGTGAAATCACGTTTAAAAGCCAACGTCAGTAAAAAGGCTTAGTAGAATCACTCTGTGAATGTCTTTGAAAACACTTCTTAAGAAGGAAAGCATACGTCTTTCATCTGAGTGAAAACTGCATTCTCTTCAGTTTTTAGAACATTGTTGAATGGTTAGGCAATTCACTTGTAGGGAAGCGTTTGCATTCTCTATACTCAATTCTTTAACAGCAAATCTCGTGTCTTGTTTTGACAGAAATTCCAGTGAAATCACGTTTAAAAGCCAACGTCAGTAAAAAGGCTTCGTAGAATAACTCTGTGAATGTCTTTGAAAACACTTCTTATGAAGGAAAGCATACGTCTTTCATCTGAGTGAAAACTGCATTCTATTCAGTTTTTAGAACTGTGTTGAATGGTTAGGCGATTCACTTGTAGGGAAGCGTTTGTTTGCCTTCTGTATACTCAATTCTTTAACAGCAAATCTCCTGTCTTGTGTTTGAAAGAAATTCCTGTGAAATCACGTTGAAAAGCCAACATCATTAAAAAGGCTTCGTAGAATCACTCTGTGAATGTCTTTGAAAACACTTCTTAAGAAGGAAAGCATACGTCTTTCATCTGAGTGAAAACTGCATTCTATTCAGTTTTTAGAGCTGTGTTGAATGGTTAGGCGATTCACTTGTAGGGCAGCGTTTGTTTGCATTCTGTATACTCAATTCTTTAACAGCAAATCTCGTGTATTGCATTTGAAAGAAATTCCAGTGAAATCACGTTTAAAAGCCAATGTCAGTAAAAAGGCTTCGTAGAATCACTCTGTGAATGTCTTTGAAAACACTTCTTAAGAAGGAAAGCATATGTCTTTCATCTGACTGAAAACTGCATTCTATTCAGTTTTTAGAGCTGTGTTGAATGGTTAGGCGATTCACTTGTAGGGAAGCATTTGTTTGCATTCTTTATACTCAATTCTTTAACTGCAAATCTCGTGTCTTGCATTTGACAGAAATTCCAGTGAAATCACGTTTAAAAGCCAACGTCAGTAAAAAGGCTTCGTAGAATAACTCTGTGAATGTCTTTGAAAACACTTCTTAAGAAGGAAAGCATACGTCTTTCATCTGAGTGAAAACTGCATTCTATTCGGTTTTTAGAACTGTGTTGAATGGTTAGGCGATTCACTTGTAGGGAAGCGTTTGTTTGCCTTCTGTATACTCAATTCTTTAACTGCAAATCTCGTGTCTTGCTTTTGACAGAAATTCCAGTGAAATCACATTTAAAAGCCAACGTCAGTAAAAAGGCTTCTTAGAATCACTCTGTGAATGTCTTTGAAAACACTTCTTAAGAAGGAAAGCATACGTCTTTCATCTGAGTGAAAACTGCATTCTATTCAGTTTTTAGAACTGTTTTGAATGGTTAGGCGATTCACTTGTAGGGAAGCCTTTGTTTGCATTCTTTATACTCAATTCTTTAACTGCAAATCTCGTGTCTTGCATTTGACAGAAATTCCAGTGAAATCACATTTAAAAGCCAACGTCAGTAAAAAGGCTTCTTAGAATCACTCTGTGAATGTCTTTGAAAACACTTCTTAAGAAGGAAAGCATACGTCTTTCATCTGAGTGAAAACTGCATTCTATTCAGTTTTTAGAACTGTTTTGAATGGTTAGGCGATTCACTTGTAGGGAAGCGTTTGTTTGCATTCTGTATACTCAATTCTTTAACAGCAAATCTCCTGTCTTGTGTTTGAAAGAAATTCCTGTGAAATCACGTTTAAAAGCCAACATCATTAAAAAGGCTTCGTAGAATCACTCTGTGAATGTCTTTGAAAACACTTCTTAAGAAGGAAAGCATACGTCTTTCATCTGAGTGAAAACTGCATTCTATTCAGTTTTTAGAGCTGTGTTGAATGGTTAGGCGATTCACTTGTAGGGAAGCGTTTGTTTGCATTCTGTATACTCAATTCTTTAACAGCAAATCTCGTGTATTGCATTTGAAAGAAATTCCAGTGAAATCACGTTTAAAAGCCAACGTCAGTAAAAAGGCTTCGTAGAATCACTCTGTGAATGTCTTTGAAAACACTTCTTAAGAAGGAAAGCATATGTCTTTCATCTGACTGAAAACTGCATTCTATTCAGTTTTTAGAGCTGTGTTGAATGGTTAGGCGATTCACTTGTAGGGAAGCATTTGTTTGCATTCTTTATACTCAATTCTTTAACTGCAAATCTCGTGTCTTGCATTTGACAGAAATTCCAGTGAAATCACGTTTAAATGCCAACGTCAGTAAAAAGGCTTCGTAGAATAACTCTGTGAATGTCTTTGAAAACACTTCTTAAGAAGGAAAGCATACGTCTTTCATCTGAGTGAAAACTGCATTCTATTCGGTTTTTAGAACTGTGCTGAATGGTTAGGCGATTCACTTGTAGGGAAGCGTTTGTTTGCCTTCTGTATACTCAATTCTTTAACTGCAAATCTCGTGTCTTGCGTTTGACAGAAATTCCAGTGAAATCACATTTAAAAGCCAACGTCAGTAAAAAGGCTTCATAGAATCACTCTGTGAATGTCTTTGAAAACACTTCTTAAGAAGGAAAGCATACGTCTTTCATCTGAGTGAAAACTGCATTCTATTCAGTTTTTAGAACTGTTTTGAATGGTTAGGCGATTCACTTGTAGGGAAGCGTTTGTTTGCATTCTGTATACTCAATTCTTTAACAGCAAATCTCCTGTCTTGTGTTTGAAAGAAATTCCTGTGAAATCACGTTTAAAAGCCAACATCATTAAAAAGGCTTCATAGAATCACTCTGTGAATGTCTTTGAAAACACTTCTTAAGAAGGAAAGCATACGTCTTTCATCTGAGTGAAAACTGCATTCTACTCGGTTTTTAGAACTGTGTTGAATTGTTAGGGGATTCACTTGTAGGGAAGCGTTTGTTTGCATTCTGTATACTCAATTCTTTAACAGCAAATCTCGTGTCTTGCGTTTGAATAAAATTCCAGTGAAATCACGTTTAAAAGCCAACGTCAGTAAAAAGGCTTCGTAGAATCACTCTGTGAATGTCTTTGAAAACACTTCTTAAGAAGGAAAGCATACGTCTTTCATCTGAGTGAAAACTGCATTCTCTTCAGTTTTTAGAACATTGTTGAATGGTTAGGCAATTCACTTGTAGGGAAGCGTTTGCATTCTGTATACTCAATTCTTTAACAGCAAATCTCGTGTCTTGTTTTGACAGAAATTCCAGTGAAATCACGTTTAAAAGCCAACGTCAGTAAAAAGGCTACGTAGAATCACTCTGTGAATGTCTTTGAAAACACTTCTTAAGAAGGAAAGCATACGTCTTTCATCTGAGTGAAAACTGCATTCTATTCAGTTTTTAGAACTGTGTTGAATGGTTAGGCGATTCACTTGTAAGGAAGCATTTGTTTGCATTCTTTATACTCAATTCTTTAACAGCAAATCTCGTGTCTTGAATTTGACAGAAATTCCAGTGAAATCACGTTTAAAAGCCAACGTCAGTAAAAAGGCTTCGTAGAATAACTCTGTGAATGTCTTTGAAAACACTTCTTAAGAAGGAAAGCATACGTCTTTCATCTGAGTGAAAACTGCATTCTATTCAGTTTTTAGAACTGTGTTGAATGGTTAGGCGATTCACTTGTAAGGAAGCATTTGTTTGCATTCTTTATACTCAATTCTTTAACTGCAAATCTCGTGTCTTGCATTTGACAGAAATTCCAGTGAAATCACGTTTAAAAGCCAACGTCAGTAAAAAGGCTTCGTAGAATAACTCTGTGAATGTCTTTGAAAACACTTCTTAAGAAGGAAAGCATACGTCTTTCATCTGAGTGAAAACTGCATTCTATTCGGTTTTTAGAACTGTGTTGAATGGTTAGGCGATTCACTTGTAGGGAAGCGTTTGTTTGCCTTCTGTATACTCAATTCTTTAACTGCAAATCTCGTGTCTTGCTTTTGACAGAAATTCCAGTGAAATCACATTTAAAAGCCAACTTCAGTAAAAAGGCTTCTTAGAATCACTCTGTGAATGTCTTTGAAAACACTTCTTAAGAAGGAAAGCATACGTCTTTCATCTGAGTGAAAACTGCATTCTATTCAGTTTTTAGAACTGTTTTGAATGGTTAGGCGATTCACTTGTAGGGAAGCCTTTGTTTGCATTCTTTATACTCAATTCTTTAACTGCAAATCTCGTGTCTTGCATTTGACAGAAATTCCAGTGAAATCACATTTAAAAGCCAACGTCAGTAAAAAGGCTTCTTAGAATCACTCTGTGAATGTCTTTGAAAACACTTCTTAAGAAGGAAAGCATACGTCTTTCATCTGAGTGAAAACTGCATTCTATTCAGTTTTTAGAACTGTTTTGAATGGTTAGGCGATTCACTTGTAGGGAAGCGTTTGTTTGCATTCTGTATACTCAATTCTTTAACAGCAAATCTCCTGTCTTGTGTTTGAAAGAAATTCCTGTGAAATCACGTTTAAAAGCCAACATCATTAAAAAGGCTTCGTAGAATCACTCTGTGAATGTCTTTGAAAACACTTCTTAAGAAGGAAAGCATACGTCTTTCATCTGAGTGAAAACTGCATTCTATTCAGTTTTTAGAGCTGTGTTGAATGGTTAGGCGATTCACTTGTAGGGAAGCGTTTGTTTGCATTCTGTATACTCAATTCTTTAACAGCAAATCTCGTGTATTGCATTTGAAAGAAATTCCAGTGAAATCACGTTTAAAAGCCAACGTCAGTAAAAAGGCTTCGTAGAATCACTCTGTGAATGTCTTTGAAAACACTTCTTAAGAAGGAAAGCATATGTCTTTCATCTGACTGAAAACTGCATTCTATTCAGTTTTTAGAGCTGTGTTGAATGGTTAGGCGATTCACTTGTAGGGAAGCATTTGTTTGCATTCTTTATACTCAATTCTTTAACTGCAAATCTCGTGTCTTGCATTTGACAGAAATTCCAGTGAAATCACGTTTAAATGCCAACGTCAGTAAAAAGGCTTCGTAGAATAACTCTGTGAATGTCTTTGAAAACACTTCTTAAGAAGGAAAGCATACGTCTTTCATCTGAGTGAAAACTGCATTCTATTCGGTTTTTAGAACTGTGCTGAATGGTTAGGCGATTCACTTGTAGGGAAGCGTTTGTTTGCCTTCTGTATACTCAATTCTTTAACTGCAAATCTCGTGTCTTGCGTTTGACAGAAATTCCAGTGAAATCACATTTAAAAGCCAACGTCAGTAAAAAGGCTTCATAGAATCACTCTGTGAATGTCTTTGAAAACACTTCTTAAGAAGGAAAGCATACGTCTTTCATCTGAGTGAAAACTGCATTCTATTCAGTTTTTAGAACTGTTTTGAATGGTTAGGCGATTCACTTGTAGGGAAGCGTTTGTTTGCATTCTGTATACTCAATTCTTTAACAGCAAATCTCCTGTCTTGTGTTTGAAAGAAATTCCTGTGAAATCACGTTTAAAAGCCAACATCATTAAAAAGGCTTCATAGAATCACTCTGTGAATGTCTTTGAAAACACTTCTTAAGAAGGAAAGCATACGTCTTTCATCTGAGTGAAAACTGCATTCTACTCGGTTTTTAGAACTGTGTTGAATTGTTAGGGGATTCACTTGTAGGGAAGCGTTTGTTTGCATTCTGTATACTCAATTCTTTAACAGCAAATCTCGTGTCTTGCGTTTGAATAAAATTCCAGTGAAATCACGTTTAAAAGCCAACGTCAGTAAAAAGGCTTCGTAGAATCACTCTGTGAATGTCTTTGAAAACACTTCTTAAGAAGGAAAGCATACGTCTTTCATCTGAGTGAAAACTGCATTCTCTTCAGTTTTTAGAACATTGTTGAATGGTTAGGCAATTCACTTGTAGGGAAGCGTTTGCATTCTGTATACTCAATTCTTTAACAGCAAATCTCGTGTCTTGTTTTGACAGAAATTCCAGTGAAATCACGTTTAAAAGCCAACGTCAGTAAAAAGGCTACGTAGAATCACTCTGTGAATGTCTTTGAAAACACTTCTTAAGAAGGAAAGCATACGTCTTTCATCTGAGTGAAAACTGCATTCTATTCAGTTTTTAGAACTGTGTTGAATGGTTAGGCGATTCACTTGTAAGGAAGCATTTGTTTGCATTCTTTATACTCAATTCTTTAACAGCAAATCTCGTGTCTTGAATTTGACAGAAATTCCAGTGAAATCACGTTTAAAAGCCAACGTCAGTAAAAAGGCTTCGTAGAATAACTCTGTGAATGTCTTTGAAAACACTTCTTAAGAAGGAAAGCATACGTCTTTCATCTGAGTGAAAACTGCATTCTATTCAGTTTTTAGAACTGTGTTGAATGGTTAGGCGATTCACTTGTAAGGAAGCATTTGTTTGCATTCTTTATACTCAATTCTTTAACAGCAAATCTCGTGTCTTGAATTTGACAGAAATTCCAGTGAAATCACGTTTAAAAGCCAACGTCAGTAAAAAGGCTTCGTAGAATAACTCTGTGAATGTCTTTGAAAACACTTCTTAAGAAGGAAAGCATACGTCTTTCATCTGAGTGAAAACTGCATTCTATTCGGTTTTTAGAACTGTGTTGAATGGTTAGGCGATTCACTTGTAGGGAAGCGTTTGTTTGCCTTCTGTATACTCAATTCTTTAACTGCAAATCTCGTGTCTTGCGTTTGACAGAAATTCTAGTGAAATCACATTTAAAAGCCAACGTCAGTAAAAAGGCTTCGTAGAATCACTCTGTGAATGTCTTTGAAAACACTTCTTAAGAAGGAAAGCATACGTCTTTCATCTGAGTGAAAACTGCATTCTATTCAGTTTTTAGAACTGTTTTGAATGGTTAGGCGATTCACTTGTAGGGAAGCGTTTGTTTGCATTCTGTATACTCAATTCTTTAACAGCAAATCTCCTGTCTTGTGTTTGAAAGAAATTCCTGTGAAATCACGTTGAAAAGCCAACATCATTAAAAAGGCTTCGTAGAATCACTCTGTGAATGTCTTTGAAAACACTTCTTAAGAAGGAAAGCATACGTCTTTCATCTGAGTGAAAACTGCATTCTATTCAGTTTTTAGAGCTGTGTTGAATGGTTAGGCGATTCACTTGTAGGGCAGCGTTTGTTTGCATTCTGTATACTCAATTCTTTAACAGCAAATCTCGTGTATTGCATTTGAAAGAAATTCCAGTGAAATCACGTTTAAAAGCCAATGTCAGTAAAAAGGCTTCTTAGAATCACTCTGTGAATGTCTTTGAAAACACTTCTTAAGAAGGAAAGCATATGTCTTTCATCTGACTGAAAACTGCATTCTATTCAGTTTTTAGAGCTGTGTTGAATGGTTAGGCGATTCACTTGTAGGGAAGCATTTGTTTGCATTCTTTATACTCAATTCTTTAACTGCAAATCTCGTGTCTTGCATTTGACAGAAATTCCAGTGAAATCACGTTTAAAAGCCAACGTCAGTAAAAAGGCTTCGTAGAATAACTCTGTGAATGTCTTTGAAAACACTTCTTAAGAAGGAAAGCATACGTCTTTCATCTGAGTGAAAACTGCATTCTATTCGGTTTTTAGAACTGTGTTGAATGGTTAGGCGATTCACTTGTAGGGAAGCGTTTGTTTGCCTTCTGTATACTCAATTCTTTAACTGCAAATCTCGTGTCTTGCTTTTGACAGAAATTCCAGTGAAATCACATTTAAAAGCCAACGTCAGTAAAAAGGCTTCTTAGAATCACTCTGTGAATGTCTTTGAAAACACTTCTTAAGAAGGAAAGCATACGTCTTTCATCTGAGTGAAAACTGCATTCTATTCAGTTTTTAGAACTGTTTTGAATGGTTAGGCGATTCACTTGTAGGGAAGCGTTTGTTTGCATTCTTTATACTCAATTCTTTAACTGCAAATCTCGTGTCTTGCATTTGACAGAAATTCCAGTGAAATCACATTTAAAAGCCAACGTCAGTAAAAAGGCTTCTTAGAATCACTCTGTGAATGTCTTTGAAAACACTTCTTAAGAAGGAAAGCATACGTCTTTCATCTGAGTGAAAACTGCATTCTATTCAGTTTTTAGAACTGTTTTGAATGGTTAGGCGATTCACTTGTAGGGAAGCGTTTGTTTGCATTCTGTATACTCAATTCTTTAACAGCAAATCTCCTGTCTTGTGTTTGAAAGAAATTCCTGTGAAATCACGTTTAAAAGCCAACATCATTAAAAAGGCTTCGTAGAATCACTCTGTGAATGTCTTTGAAAACACTTCTTAAGAAGGAAAGCATACGTCTTTCATCTGAGTGAAAACTGCATTCTATTCAGTTTTTAGAGCTGTGTTGAATGGTTAGGCGATTCACTTGTAGGGAAGCGTTTGTTTGCATTCTGTATACTCAATTCTTTAACAGCATATCTCGTGTATTGCATTTGAAAGAAATTCCAGTGAAATCACGTTTAAAAGCCAACGTCAGTAAAAAGGCTTCGTAGAATCACTCTGTGAATGTCTTTGAAAACACTTCTTAAGAAGGAAAGCATATGTCTTTCATCTGACTGAAAACTGCATTCTATTCAGTTTTTAGAGCTGTGTTGAATGGTTAGGCGATTCACTTGTAGGGAAGCATTTGTTTGCATTCTTTATACTCAATTCTTTAACTGCAAATCTCGTGTCTTGCATTTGACAGAAATTCCAGTGAAATCACGTTTAAATGCCAACGTCAGTAAAAAGGCTTCGTAGAATAACTCTGTGAATGTCTTTGAAAACACTTCTTAAGAAGGAAAGCATACGTCTTTCATCTGAGTGAAAACTGCATTCTATTCGGTTTTTAGAACTGTGCTGAATGGTTAGGCGATTCACTTGTAGGGAAGCGTTTGTTTGCCTTCTGTATACTCAATTGGTTAACTGCAAATCTCGTGTCTTGCGTTTGACAGAAATTCCAGTGAAATCACATTTAAAAGCCAACGTCAGTAAAAAGGCTTCATAGAATCACTCTGTGAATGTCTTTGAAAACACTTCTTAAGAAGGAAAGCATACGTCTTTCATCTGAGTGAAAACTGCATTCTATTCAGTTTTTAGAACTGTTTTGAATGGTTAGGCGATTCACTTGTAGGGAAGCGTTTGTTTGCATTCTGTATACTCAATTCTTTAACAGCAAATCTCCTGTCTTGTGTTTGAAAGAAATTCCTGTGAAATCACGTTTAAAAGCCAACATCATTAAAAAGGCTTCATAGAATCACTCTGTGAATGTCTTTGAAAACACTTCTTAAGAAGGAAAGCATACGTCTTTCATCTGAGTGAAAACTGCATTCTACTCGGTTTTTAGAACTGTGTTGAATTGTTAGGGGATTCACTTGTAGGGAAGCGTTTGTTTGCATTCTGTATACTCAATTCTTTAACAGCAAATCTCGTGTCTTGCGTTTGAATAAAATTCCAGTGAAATCACGTTTAAAAGCCAACGTCAGTAAAAAGGCTTCGTAGAATCACTCTGTGAATGTCTTTGAAAACACTTCTTAAGAAGGAAAGCATACGTCTTTCATCTGAGTGAAAACTGCATTCTCTTCAGTTTTTAGAACATTGTTGAATGGTTAGGCAATTCACTTGTAGGGAAGCGTTTGCATTCTGTATACTCAATTCTTTAACAGCAAATCTCGTGTCTTGTTTTGACAGAAATTCCAGTGAAATCACGTTTAAAAGCCAACGTCAGTAAAAAGGCTACGTAGAATCACTCTGTGAATGTCTTTGAAAACACTTCTTAAGAAGGAAAGCATACGTCTTTCATCTGAGTGAAAACTGCATTCTATTCAGTTTTTAGAACTGTGTTGAATGGTTAGGCGATTCACTTGTAAGGAAGCATTTGTTTGCATTCTTTATACTCAATTCTTTAACAGCAAATCTCGTGTCTTGAATTTGACAGAAATTCCAGTGAAATCACGTTTAAAAGCCAACGTCAGTAAAAAGGCTTCGTAGAATAACTCTGTGAATGTCTTTGAAAACACTTCTTAAGAAGGAAAGCATACGTCTTTCATCTGAATGAAAACTGCATTCTATTCGGTTTTTAGAACTGTGTTGAATGGTTAGGCGATTCACTTGTAGGGAAGCGTTTGTTTGCATTCTGTATACTCAATTCTTTAACAGCAAATCTCGTGTCTTGCGTTTGACAGAAATTCCAGTGAAATCACTTTTAAAAGCCAACGTCAGTAAAAAGGCTTCGTAGAATCACTCTGTGAATGTCTTTGAAAACACTTCTTAAGAAGGAAAGCATATGTCTTTCATCTGACTGAAAACTGCATTCTATTCAGTTTTTAGAGCTGTGTTGAAAGGTTAGGCGATTCACTTGTAGGGAAGCGTTTGTTTGCATTCTGTATACTCAATTCTTTAACAGCAAATCTCGTGTCTTGCGTTTGACAAAAATTCCAGTGAAATCACGTTGAAAAGCCAACATCATTAAAAAGGCTTCATAGAATCACTCTGTGAATGTCTTTGAAAACACTTCTTAAGAAGGAAAGCATACGTCTTTCATCTGAGTGAAAACTGCATTCTACTCAGTTTTTAGAGCTGTGTTGAATTGTTAGGCGATTCACTTGTAGGGAAGCGTTTGTTTGCATTCTGTATACTCAATTCTTTAACAGCAAATCTCGTGTATTGCATTTGAAAGAAATTCCAGTGAAATCACGTTTAAAAGCCAACGTCAGTAAAAAGGCTTCGTAGAATCACTCTGTGAATGTCTTTGAAAACACTTCTTAAGAAGGAAAGCATATGTCTTTCATCTGACTGAAAACTGCATTCTATTCAGTTTTTAGAGCTGTGTTGAATGGTTAGGCGATTCACTTGTAGGGAAGCGTTTGTTTGCATTCTGTATACTCAATTCTTTAACAGCAAATCTCGTGTCTTGCCTTTGACAGATAATCCAGTGAAATCACGTTTAAAAGCCAACATCATTAAAAAGGCTTCGTAGAATCACTCTGTGAATGTCTTTGAAAACACTTCTTAAGAAGGAAAGCATACGTCTTTCATCTGAATGAAAACTGCATTCTATTCGGTTTTTAGAACTGTGTTGAATGGTTAGGCGATTCACTTGTAGGGAAGCGTTTTTTTGCATTCTGTATACTCAATTCTTTAACAGCAAATCTCGTGTCTTGCGTTTGACAGAAATTCCAGTGAAATCACTTTTAAAAGCCAACGTCAGTAAAATGGCTTCGTAGAATCACTCTGTGAATGTCTTTGAAAACACTTCTTAAGAAGGAAAGCATACGTCTTTCATCTGACTGAAAACTGCATTCTATTCAGTTTTTAGAGCTGTGTTGAAAGGTTAGGCGATTCACTTGTAGGGAAGCGTTTGTTTGCATTCTGTATACTCAATTCTTTAACAGCAAATCTCGTGTCTTGCGTTTGACAAAAATTCCAGTGAAATCACGTTGAAAGCCAACATCATTAAAAAGGCTTCATAGAATCACTCTGTGAATGTCTTTGAAAACACTTCTTAAGAAGGAAAGCATACGTCTTTCATCTGAGTGAAAACTGCATTCTATTCGGTTTTTAGAACTGTTTTGAATGGTTAGGTGATTCACTTGTAGGGAAGCGTTTGTTTGCATTCTGTATACTCAATTCTTTAACAGCAAATCTCGTGTATTGCATTTGAAAGAAATTCCAGTGAATTCACGTTTAAAAATCAACGTCAGTAAAAAGGCTTCGTAGAATCACTCTGTGAATGTCTTTGAAAACACTTCTTAAGAAGGAAAGCATACGTCTTTCATCTGAGTGAAAACTGCATTCTATTCAGTTTTTAGAACTGTTTTGAATGGTTAGGCGATTCACTTGTAGGGAAGCCTTTGTTTGCATTCTGTATACTCAATTCTTTAACAGCAAATCTCCTGTCTTGTGTTTGAAAGAAATTCCTGTGAAATCACGTTTAAAAGCCAACATCATTAAAAAGGCTTCGTAGAATCACTCTGTGAATGTCTTTGAAAACACTTCTTAAGAAGGAAAGCATACGTCTTTCATCTGAGTGAAAACAGCATTCTATTCAGTTTTTAGAGCTGTGTTGAATGGTTAGGCGATTCACTTGTAGGGAAGCGTTTGTTTGCATTCTGTATACTCAATTCTTTAACAGCAAATCTCGTGTATTGCATTTGAAAGAAATTCCAGTGAAATCACGTTTAAAAGCCAACGTCAGTAAAAAGGCTTCGTAGAATCACTCTGTGAATGTCTTTGAAAACACTTCTTAAGAAGGAAAGCATATGTCTTTCATCTGACTGAAAACTGCATTCTATTCAGCTTTTAGAGCTGTGTTGAATGGTTAGGCGATTCACTTGTAGGGAAGCATTGGTTTGCATTCTTTATACTCAATTCTTTAACTGCAAATCTCGTGTCTTGCATTTGACAGAAATTCCAGTGAAATCACGTTTAAAAGCCAACGTCAGTAAAAAGGCTTCGTAGAATAACTCTGTGAATGTCTTTGAAAACACTTCTTAAGAAGGAAAGCATACGTCTTTCATCTGAGTGAAAACTGCATTCTATTCGGTTTTTAGAACTGTGCTGAATGGTTAGGCGATTCACTTGTAGGGAAGGGTTTGTTTGCCTTCTGTATACTCAATTCTTTAACTGCAAATCTCGTGTCTTGCGTTTGACAGAAATTCCAGTGAAATCACATTTAAAAGCCAACGTCAGTAAAAAGGCTTCATAGAATCACTCTGTGAATGTCTTTGAAAACACTTCTTAAGAAGGAAAGCATACGTCTTTCATCTGAGTGAAAACTGCATTCTATTCAGTTTTTAGAACTGTTTTGAATGGTTAGGCGATTCACTTGTAGGGAAGCGTTTGTTTGCATTCTGTATACTCAATTCTTTAACAGCAAATCTCCTGTCTTGTGTTTGAAAGAAATTCCTGTGAAATCACGTTTAAAAGCCAACATCATTAAAAAGGCTTCATAGAATCACTCTGTGAATGTCTTTGAAAACACTTCTTAAGAAGGAAAGCATACGTCTTTCATCTGAGTGAAAACTGCATTCTACTCGGTTTTTAGAGCTGTGTTGAATTGTTAGGGGATTCACTTGTAGGGAAGCGTTTGTTTGCATTCTGTATACTCAATTCTTTAACAGCAAATCTCGTGTCTTGCGTTTGAATAAAATTCCAGTGAAATCACGTTTAAAAGCCAACGTCAGTAAAAAGGCTTCGTATAATCACTCTGTGAATGTCTTTGAAAACACTTCTTAAGAAGGAAAGCATACGTCTTTCATCTGAGTGAAAACTGCATTCTCTTCAGTTTTTAGAACATTGTTGAATGGTTAGGCAATTCACTTGTAGGGAAGCGTTTGCATTCTGTATACTCAATTCTTTAACAGCAAATCTCGTGTCTTGTTTTGACAGAAATTCCAGTGAAATCACGTTTAAAAGCCAACGTCAGTAAAAAGGCTACGTAGAATCACTCTGTGAATGTCTTTGAAAACACTTCTTAAGAAGGAAAGCATACGTCTTTCATCTGAGTGAAAACTGCATTCTATTCAGTTTTTAGAACTGTGTTGAATGGTTAGGCGATTCACTTGTAAGGAAGCATTTGTTTGCATTCTTTATACTCAATTCTTTAACAGCAAATCTCGTGTCTTGAATTTGACAGAAATTCCAGTGAAATCACGTTTAAAAGCCAACGTCAGTAAAAAGGCTTCGTAGAATAACTCTGTGAATGTCTTTGAACACACTTCTTAAGAAGGAAAGCATACGTCTTTCATCTGAATGAAAACTGCATTCTATTCGGTTTTTAGAACTGTGTTGAATGGTTAGGCGATTCACTTGTAGGGAAGCGTTTGTTTGCATTCTGTATACTCAATTCTTTAACAGCAAATCTCGTGTCTTGCGTTTGACAGAAATTCCAGTGAAATCACTTTTAAAAGCCAACGTCAGTAAAAAGGCTTCGTAGAATCACTCTGTGAATGTCTTTGAAAACACTTCTTAAGAAGGAAAGCATATGTCTTTCATCTGACTGAAAACTGCATTCTATTCAGTTTTTAGAGCTGTGTTGAAAGGTTAGGCGATTCACTTGTAGGGAAGCGTTTGTTTGCATTCTGTATACTCAATTCTTTAACAGCAAATCTCGTGTCTTGCGTTTGACAAAAATTCCAGTGAAATCACGTTGAAAAGCCAACATCATTAAAAAGGCTTCATAGAATCACTCTGTGAATGTCTTTGAAAACACTTCTTAAGAAGGAAAGCATACGTCTTTCATCTGAGTGAAAACTGCATTCTATTCGGTTTTTAGAACTGTGTTGAATGGTTAGGCGATTCACTTGTAGGGAAGCATTTGTTTGCATTCTGTATACTCAATTCTTTAACAGCAAATCTCGTGTCTTGCGTTTGACAAAAATTCCAGTGAAATCACGTTTAAAAGCCAACATCATTAAAAAGGCTTCGTAGAATCACTCTGTGAATGTCTTTGAAAACACTTCTTAAGAAGGAAAGCATACGTCTTTCATCTGAGTGAAAACTGCATTCTACTCAGTTTTTAGAGCTGTGTTGAATTGTTAGGCGATTCACTTGTAGGGAAGCGTTTGTTTGCATTCTGTATACTCAATTCTTTAACAGCAATTCTCGTGTATTGCATTTGAAAGAAATTCCAGTGAAATCACGTTTAAAAGCCAACGTCAGTAAAAAGGCTTCGTAGAATCACTCTGTGAATGTCTTTGAAAACACTTCTTAAGAAGGAAAGCATATGTCTTTCATCTGACTGAAAACTGCATTCTATTCAGTTTTTAGAGCTGTGTTGAATGGTTAGGCGATTCACTTGTAGGGAAGCGTTTGTTTGCATTCTGTATACTCAATTCTTTAACAGCAAATCTCGTGTCTTGCCTTTGACAGATAATCCAGTGAAATCACGTTTAAAAGCCAACATCATTAAAAAGGCTTCGTAGAATCACTCTGTGAATGTCTTTGAAAACACTTCTTAAGAAGGAAAGCATACGTCTTTCATCTGAATGAAAACTGCATTCTATTCGGTTTTTAGAACTGTGTTGAATGGTTAGGCGATTCACTTGTAGGGAAGCGTTTTTTTGCATTCTGTATACTCAATTCTTTAACAGCAAATCTCCTGTCTTGTGTTTGAAAGAAATTCCTGTGAAATCACGTTTAAAAGCCAACATCATTAAAAAGGCTTCATAGAATCACTCTGTGAATGTCTTTGAAAACACTTCTTAAGAAGGAAAGCATACGTCTTTCATCTGAGTGAAAACTGCATTCTACTCGGTTTTTAGAGCTGTGTTGAATTGTTAGGGGATTCACTTGTAGGGAAGCGTTTGTTTGCATTCTGTATACTCAATTCTTTAACAGCAAATCTCGTGTCTTGCGTTTGAATAAAATTCCAGTGAAATCACGTTTAAAAGCCAACGTCAGTAAAAAGGCTTCGTATAATCACTCTGTGAATGTCTTTGAAAACACTTCTTAAGAAGGAAAGCATACGTCTTTCATCTGAGTGAAAACTGCATTCTCTTCAGTTTTTAGAACATTGTTGAATGGTTAGGCAATTCACTTGTAGGGAAGCGTTTGCATTCTGTATACTCAATTCTTTAACAGCAAATCTCGTGTCTTGTTTTGACAGAAATTCCAGTGAAATCACGTTTAAAAGCCAACGTCAGTAAAAAGGCTACGTAGAATCACTCTGTGAATGTCTTTGAAAACACTTCTTAAGAAGGAAAGCATACGTCTTTCATCTGAGTGAAAACTGCATTCTATTCAGTTTTTAGAACTGTGTTGAATGGTTAGGCGATTCACTTGTAAGGAAGCATTTGTTTGCATTCTTTATACTCAATTCTTTAACAGCAAATCTCGTGTCTTGAATTTGACAGAAATTCCAGTGAAATCACGTTTAAAAGCCAACGTCAGTAAAAAGGCTTCGTAGAATAACTCTGTGAATGTCTTTGAACACACTTCTTAAGAAGGAAAGCATACGTCTTTCATCTGAATGAAAACTGCATTCTATTCGGTTTTTAGAACTGTGTTGAATGGTTAGGCGATTCACTTGTAGGGAAGCGTTTGTTTGCATTCTGTATACTCAATTCTTTAACAGCAAATCTCGTGTCTTGCGTTTGACAGAAATTCCAGTGAAATCACTTTTAAAAGCCAACGTCAGTAAAAAGGCTTCGTAGAATCACTCTGTGAATGTCTTTGAAAACACTTCTTAAGAAGGAAAGCATATGTCTTTCATCTGACTGAAAACTGCATTCTATTCAGTTTTTAGAGCTGTGTTGAAAGGTTAGGCGATTCACTTGTAGGGAAGCGTTTGTTTGCATTCTGTATACTCAATTCTTTAACAGCAAATCTCGTGTCTTGCGTTTGACAAAAATTCCAGTGAAATCACGTTGAAAAGCCAACATCATTAAAAAGGCTTCATAGAATCACTCTGTGAATGTCTTTGAAAACACTTCTTAAGAAGGAAAGCATACGTCTTTCATCTGAGTGAAAACTGCATTCTATTCGGTTTTTAGAACTGTGTTGAATGGTTAGGCGATTCACTTGTAGGGAAGCATTTGTTTGCATTCTGTATACTCAATTCTTTAACAGCAAATCTCGTGTCTTGCGTTTGACAAAAATTCCAGTGAAATCACGTTTAAAAGCCAACATCATTAAAAAGGCTTCGTAGAATCACTCTGTGAATGTCTTTGAAAACACTTCTTAAGAAGGAAAGCATACGTCTTTCATCTGAGTGAAAACTGCATTCTACTCAGTTTTTAGAGCTGTGTTGAATTGTTAGGCGATTCACTTGTAGGGAAGCGTTTGTTTGCATTCCGTATACTCAATTCTTTAACAGCAATTCTCCTGTATTGCATTTGAAAGAAATTCCAGTGAAATCACGTTTAAAAGCCAACGTCAGTAAAAAGGCTTCGTAGAATCACTCTGTGAATGTCTTTGAAAACACTTCTTAAGAAGGAAAGCATATGTCTTTCATCTGACTGAAAACTGCATTCTATTCAGTTTTTAGAGCTGTGTTGAATGGTTAGGCGATTCACTTGTAGGGAAGCGTTTGTTTGCATTCTGTATACTCAATTCTTTAACAGCAAATCTCGTGTCTTGCCTTTGACAGATAATCCAGTGAAATCACGTTTAAAAGCCAACATCATTAAAAAGGCTTCGTAGAATCACTCTGTGAATGTCTTTGAAAACACTTCTTAAGAAGGAAAGCATACGTCTTTCATCTGAATGAAAACTGCATTCTATTCGGTTTTTAGAACTGTGTTGAATGGTTAGGCGATTCACTTGTAGGGAAGCGTTTTTTTGCATTCTGTATACTCAATTCTTTAACAGCAAATCTCGTGTCTTGCGTTTGACAGAAATTCCAGTGAAATCACTTTTAAAAGCCAACGTCAGTAAAATGGCTTCGTAGAATCACTCTGTGAATGTCTTTGAAAACACTTCTTAAGAAGGAAAGCATACGTCTTTCATCTGAGTGAAAACTGCATTCTCTTCAGTTTTTAGAGCTGTGTTGAAAGGTTAGGCGATTCACTTGTAGGGAAGCGTTTGTTTGCATTCTGTATACTCAATTCTTTAACAGCAAATCTCGTGTCTTGCGTTTGACAAAAATTCCAGTGAAATCACGTTGAAAGCCAACATCATTAAAAAGGCTTCATAGAATCACTCTGTGAATGTCTTTGAAAACACTTCTTAAGAAGGAAAGCATACGTCTTTCATCTGAGTGAAAACTGCATTCTATTCGGTTTTTAGAACTGTTTTGAATGGTTAGGTGATTCACTTGTAGGGAAGCGTTTGTTTGCATTCTGTATACTCAATTCTTTAACAGCAAATCTCGTGTATTGCATTTGAAAGAAATTCCAGTGAATTCACGTTTAAAAATCAACGTCAGTAAAAAGGCTTCGTAGAATCACTCTGTGAATGTCTTTGAAAACACTTCTTAAGAAGGAAAGCATACGTCTTTCATCTGAGTGAAAACTGCATTCTATTCAGTTTTTAGAACTGTTTTGAATGGTTAGGCGATTCACTTGTAGGGAAGCCTTTGTTTGCATTCTGTATACTCAATTCTTTAACAGCAAATCTCCTGTCTTGTGTTTGAAAGAAATTCCTGTGAAATCACGTTTAAAAGCCAACATCATTAAAAAGGCTTCGTAGAATCACTCTGTGAATGTCTTTGAAAACACTTCTTAAGAAGGAAAGCATACATCTTTCATCTGAGTGAAAACTGCATTCTATTCAGTTTTTAGAGCTGTGTTGAATGGTTAGGCGATTCACTTGTAGGGAAGCGTTTGTTTGCATTCTGTATACTCAATTCTTTAACAGCAAATCTCGTGTATTGCATTTGAAAGAAATTCCAGTGAAATCACGTTTAAAAGCCAACGTCAGTAAAAAGGCTCCGTAGAATCACTCTGTGAATGTCTTTGAAAACACTTCTTAAGAAGGAAAGCATATGTCTTTCATCTGACTGAAAACTGCATTCTATTCAGTTTTTAGAGCTGTGTTGAATGGTTAGGCGATTCACTTGTAGGGAAGCATTTGTTTGCATTCTTTATACTCAATTCTTTAACTGCAAATCTCGTGTCTTGCATTTGACAGAAATTCCAGTGAAATCACGTTTAAAAGCCAACGTCAGTAAAAAGGCTTCGTAGAATAACTCTGTGAATGTCTTTGAAAACACTTCTTAAGAAGGAAAGCATACGTCTTTCATCTGAGTGAAAACTGCATTCTATTCGGTTTTTAGAACTGTGCTGAATGGTTAGGCGATTCACTTGTAGGGAAGCGTTTGTTTGCCTTCTGTATACTCAATTCTTTAACTGCAAATCTCGTGTCTTGCGTTTGACAGAAATTCCAGTGAAATCACATTTAAAAGCCAACGTCAGTAAAAAGGCTTCATAGAATCACTCTGTGAATGTCTTTGAAAACACTTCTTAAGAAGGAAAGCATACGTCTTTCATCTGAGTGAAAACTGCATTCTATTCAGTTTTTAGAACTGTTTTGAATGGTTAGGCGATTCACTTGTAGGGAAGCGTTTGTTTGCATTCTGTATACTCAATTCTTTAACAGCAAATCTCCTGTCTTGTGTTTGAAAGAAATTCCTGTGAAATCACGTTTAAAAGCCAACATCATTAAAAAGGCTTCATAGAATCACTCTGTGAATGTCTTTGAAAACACTTCTTAAGAAGGAAAGCATACGTCTTTCATCTGAGTGAAAACTGCATTCTACTCGGTTTTTAGAACTGTGTTGAATTGTTAGGGGATTCACTTGTAGGGAAGCGTTTGTTTGCATTCTGTATACTCAATTCTTTAACAGCAAATCTCGTGTCTTGCGTTTGAATAAAATTCCAGTGAAATCACGTTTAAAAGCCAACGTCAGTAAAAAGGCTTCATATAATCACTCTGTGAATGTCTTTGAAAACACTTCTTAAGAAGGAAAGCATACGTCTTTCATCTGAGTGAAAACTGCATTCTCTTCAGTTTTTAGAACATTGTTGAATGGTTAGGCAATTCACTTGTAGGGAAGCGTTTGCATTCTGTATACTCAATTCTTTAACAGCAAATCTCGTGTCTTGTTTTGACAGAAATTCCAGTGAAATCACGTTTAAAAGCCAACGTCAGTAAAAAGGCTACGTAGAATCACTCTGTGAATGTCTTTGAAAACACTTCTTAAGAAGGAAAGCATACGTCTTTCATCTGAGTGAAAACTGCATTCTATTCAGTTTTTAGAACTGTGTTGAATGGTTAGGCGATTCACTTGTAAGGAAGCATTTGTTTGCATTCTTTATACTCAATTCTTTAACAGCAAATCTCGTGTCTTGAATTTGACAGAAATTCCAGTGAAATCACGTTTAAAAGCCAACGTCAGTAAAAAGGCTTCGTAGAATAACTCTGTGAATGTCTTTGAAAACACTTCTTAAGAAGGAAAGCATACGTCTTTCATCTGAATGAAAACTGCATTCTATTCGGTTTTTAGAACTGTGTTGAATGGTTAGGCGATTCACTTGTAGGGAAGCGTTTGTTTGCATTCTGTATACTCAATTCTTTAACAGCAAATCTCGTGTCTTGCGTTTGACAGAAATTCCAGTGAAATCACTTTTAAAAGCCAACGTCAGTAAAAAGGCTTCGTAGAATCACTCTGTGAATGTCTTTGAAAACACTTCTTAAGAAGGAAAGCATACGTCTTTCATCTGAGTGAAAACTGCATTCTATTCAGTTTTTAGAGCTGTGTTGAAAGGTTAGGCGATTCACTTGTAGGGAAGCGTTTGTTTGCATTCTGTATACTCAATTCTTTAACAGCAAATCTCGTGTCTTGCGTTTGACAAAAATTCCAGTGAAATCACGTTGAAAAGCCAACATCATTAAAAAGGCTTCATAGAATCACTCTGTGAATGTCTTTGAAAACACTTCTTAAGAAGGAAAGCATACGTCTTTCATCTGAGTGAAAACTGCATTCTATTCGGTTTTTAGAACTGTGTTGAATGGTTAGGCGATTCACTTGTAGGGAAGCATTTGTTTGCATTCTGTATACTCAATTCTTTAACAGCAAATCTCGTGTCTTGCGTTTGACAAAAATTCCAGTGAAATCACGTTTAAAAGCCAACATCATTAAAAAGGCTTCGTAGAATCACTCTGTGAATGTCTTTGAAAACACTTCTTAAGAAGGAAAGCATACGTCTTTCATCTGAGTGAAAACTGCATTCTACTCAGTTTTTAGAGCTGTGTTGAATTGTTAGGCGATTCACTTGTAGGGAAGCGTTTGTTTGCATTCTGTATACTCAATTCTTTAACAGCAAATCTCGTGTATTGCATTTGAAAGAAATTCCAGTGAAATCACGTTTAAAAGCCAACGTCAGTAAAAAGGCTTCGTAGAATCACTCTGTGAATGTCTTTGAAAACACTTCTTAAGAAGGAAAGCATACGTCTTTCATCTGAATGAAAACTGCATTCTATTCGGTTTTTAGAACTGTGTTGAATGGTTAGGCGATTCACTTGTAGGGAAGCGTTTTTTTGCATTCTGTATACTCAATTCTTTAACAGCAAATCTCGTGTCTTGCGTTTGACAGAAATTCCAGTGAAATCACTTTTAAAAGCCAACGTCAGTAAAATGGCTTCGTAGAATCACTCTGTGAATGTCTTTGAAAACACTTCTTAAGAAGGAAAGCATACGTCTTTCATCTGACTGAAAACTGCATTCTATTCAGTTTTTAGAGCTGTGTTGAAAGGTTAGGCGATTCACTTGTAGGGAAGCATTTGTTTGCATTCTGTATACTCAATTCTTTAACAGCAAATCTCGTGTCTTGCGTTTGACAAAAATTCCAGTGAAATCACGTTGAAAGCCAACATCATTAAAAAGGCTTCATAGAATCACTCTGTGAATGTCTTTGAAAACACTTCTTAAGAAGGAAAGCATACGTCTTTCATCTGAGTGAAAACTGCATTCTATTCGGTTTTTAGAACTGTTTTGAATGGTTAGGCGATTCACTTGTAGGGAAGCGTTTGTTTGCATTCTGTATACTCAATTCTTTAACAGCAAATCTCGTGTATTGCATTTGAAAGAAATTCCAGTGAAATCACGTTTAAAAGCCAACGTCAGTAAAAAGGCTTCGTAGAATCACTCTGTGAATGTCTTTGAAAACACTTCTTAAGAAGGAAAGCATATGTCTTTCATCTGAATGAAAACTGCATTCTATTCGGTTTTTAGAACTGTGTTGAATGGTTAGGCGATTCACTTGTAGGGAAGCGTTTGTTTGCATTCTGTATACTCAATTCTTTAACAGCAAATCTCGTGTCTTGCGTTTGACAGAAATTCCAGTGAAATCACGTTTAAAAGCCAACTTTAGTAAAAAAGGCTTCGTAGAATCACTCTGTGAATGTCTTTGAAAACACTTCTTAAGAAGGAAAGCATACGTCTTTCATCTGAATGAAAACTGCATTCTTTTCGGTTTTTAGAACTGTGTTGAATGGTTAGGCGATTCACTTGTAGGGAAGCGTTTGTTTGCATTCTGTATACTCAATTCTTTAACAACAAATCTCGTGTCTTGCGTTTGACAGAAATTCCAGTGAAATCACGTTTAAAAGCCAACTTTAGTAAAAAAGGCTTCGTAGAATCACTCTGTGAATGTCTTTGAAAACACTTCTTAAGAAGGAAAGCATACGTCTTTCATCTGAATGAAAACTGCATTCTATTCGGTTTTTAGAACTGTGTTGAATGGTTAGGCGATTCACTTGTAGGGAAGCGTTTGTTTGCATTCTGTATACTCAATTCTTTAACAACAAATCTCGTGTCTTGCGTTTGACAGAAATTCCAGTGAAATCACGTTTAAAAGCCAACTTTAGTAAAAAAGGCTTCGTAGAATCACTCTGTGAATGTCTTTGAAAACACTTCTTAAGAAGGAAAGCATACGTCTTTCATCTGAATGAAAACTGCATTCTATTCGGTTTTTAGAACTGTGTTGAATGGTTAGGCGATTCACTTGTAGGGAAGCGTTTGTTTGCATTCTGTATACTCAATTCTTTAACAGCAAATCTCATGTCTTGCGTTTGACAGAAATTCCAGTGAAATCACTTTTAAAAGTCAACGTCAGTAAAAAGGCTTCGTAGAATCACTCTGTGAATGTCTTTGAAAACACTTCTTAAGAAGGAAAGCATACGTCTTTCATCTGACTGAAAACTGCATTCTATTCAGTTTTTAGAGCTGTGTTGAAAGGTTAGGCGATTCACTTGTAGGGAAGCGTTTGTTTGCATTCTGTATACTCAATTCTTTAACAGCAAATCTCGTGTCTTGCGTTTGACAGAAATTCCAGTGAAATCACTTTTAAAAGCCAACGTCAGTAAAAAGGCTTCGTAGAATCACTCTGTGAATGTCTTTGAAAACACTTCTTAAGAAGGAAAGCATACGTCTTTCATCTGACTGAAAACTGCATTCTATTCAGTTTTTAGAGCTGTGTTGAAAGGTTAGGCGATTCACTTGTAGGGAAGCGTTTGTTTGCATTCTGTATACTCAATTCTTTAACAGCAAATCTCGTGTCTTGCGTTTGACAAAAATTCCAGTGAAATCACGTTGAAAAGCCAACATCATTAAAAAGGCTTCATAGAATCACTCTGTGAATGTCTTTGAAAACACTTCTTAAGAAGGAAAGCATACGTGTTTCATCTGAGTGAAAACTGCATTCTATTCGGTTTTTAGAACTGTGTTGAATGGTTAGGCGATTCACTTGTAGGGAAGCGTTTTTTTGCATTCTGTATACTCAATTCTTTAACAGCAAATCTCGTGTCTTGCGTTTGACAGAAATTCCAGTGAAATCACTTTTAAAAGCCAACGTCAGTAAAATGGCTTCGTAGAATCACTCTGTGAATGTCTTTGAAAACACTTCTTAAGAAGGAAAGCATACGTCTTTCATCTGAATGAAAACTGCATTCTATTCGGTTTTTAGAACTGTGTTGAATGGTTAGGCGATTCACTTGTAGGGAAGCGTTTGTTTGCATTCTGTATACTCAATTCTTTAACAGCAAATCTCATGTCTTGCGTTTGACAGAAATTCCAGTGAAATCACTTTTAAAAGTCAACGTCAGTAAAAAGGCTTCGTAGAATCACTCTGTGAATGTCTTTGAAAACACTTCTTAAGAAGGAAAGCATACGTCTTTCATCTGACTGAAAACTGCATTCTATTCAGTTTTTAGAGCTGTGTTGAAAGGTTAGGCGATTCACTTGTAGGGAAGCGTTTGTTTGCATTCTGTATACTCAATTCTTTAACAGCAAATCTCGTGTCTTGCGTTTGACAGAAATTCCAGTGAAATCACTTTTAAAAGCCAACGTCAGTAAAAAGGCTTCGTAGAATCACTCTGTGAATGTCTTTGAAAACACTTCTTAAGAAGGAAAGCATACGTCTTTCATCTGACTGAAAACTGCATTCTATTCAGTTTTTAGAGCTGTGTTGAAAGGTTAGGCGATTCACTTGTAGGGAAGCGTTTGTTTGCATTCTGTATACTCAATTCTTTAACAGCAAATCTCGTGTCTTGCGTTTGACAAAAATTCCAGTGAAATCACGTTGAAAAGCCAACATCATTAAAAAGGCTTCATAGAATCACTCTGTGAATGTCTTTGAAAACACTTCTTAAGAAGGAAAGCATACGTGTTTCATCTGAGTGAAAACTGCATTCTATTCGGTTTTTAGAACTGTGTTGAATGGTTAGGCGATTCACTTGTAGGGAAGCGTTTTTTTGCATTCTGTATACTCAATTCTTTAACAGCAAATCTCGTGTCTTGCGTTTGACAGAAATTCCAGTGAAATCACTTTTAAAAGCCAACGTCAGTAAAATGGCTTCGTAGAATCACTCTGTGAATGTCTTTGAAAACACTTCTTAAGAAGGAAAGCATACGTCTTTCATCTGACTGAAAACTGCATTCTATTCAGTTTTTAGAGCTGTGTTGAAAGGTTAGGCGATTCACTTGTAGGGAAGCGTTTGTTTGCATTCTGTATACTCAATTCTTTAACAGCAAATCTCGTGTCTTGCGTTTGACAAAAATTCCAGTGAAATCACGTTGAAAGCCAACATCATTAAAAAGGCTTCATAGAATCACTCTGTGAATGTCTTTGAAAACACTTCTTAAGAAGGAAAGCATACGTCTTTCATCTGAGTGAAAACTGCATTCTATTCGGTTTTTAGAACTGTGTTGAATGGTTAGGCGATTCACTTGTAGGGAAGCGTTTGTTTGCATTCTGTATACTCAATTTTTTAACAGCAAATCTCGTGTCTTGCGTTTGACAGAAATTCCAGTGAAATCACGTTTAAAAGCCAACTTCAGTAAAAAAGGCTTCGTAGAATAACTCTGTGAATGTCTTTGAAAACACTTCTTAAGAAGGAAAGCATACGTCTTTCATCTGAGTGAAAACTGCATTCTATTCGGTTTTTAGAACTGTGTTGAATGATTAGGGGATTCACTTGTAGGGAACAGTTGTTTGCATTCTGTATACTAAATTCTTTAACAGCAAATCTCGTGTCTTGCGTTTGACAAAAATTCCAGTGAAATCACGTTTAAAAGCCAACATCATTAAAAAGGCTTCGTAGAATCACTCTGTGAATGTCTTTGAAAACACTTCTTAAGAAGGAAAGCATATGTCTTTCATCTGAGTGAAAACTGCATTCTATTCAGTTTTTAGAGCTGTGTTGAATGGTTAGGCGATTCACTTGTAGGGAAGCATTTGTTTGCATTCTGTATACTCAATTCTTTAACAGCAAATCTCGTGTATTGCATTTGAAAGAAATTCCAGTGAAATCACGTTTAAAAGCCAACGTCAGTAAAAAGGCTTCGTAGAATCACTCTGTGAATGTCTTTGAAAACACTTCTTAAGAAGGAAAGCATATGTCTTTCATCTGACTGAAAACTGCATTCTATTCAGTTTTTAGAGCTGTGTTGAATGGTTAGGCGATTCACTTGTAGGGAAGCGTTTGTTTGCATTCTGTATACTCAATTCTTTAACAGCAAATCTCGTGTCTTGCCTTTGACAGATAATCCAGTGAAATCACGTTTAAAAGCCAACATCATTAAAAAGGCTTCGTAGAATCACTCTGTGAATGTCTTTGAAAACACTTCTTAAGAAGGAAAGCATACGTCTTTCATCTGAATGAAAACTGCATTCTATTCGGTTTTTAGAACTGTGTTGAATGGTTAGGCGATTCACTTGTAGGGAAGCGTTTTTTTGCATTCTGTATACTCAATTCTTTAACAGCAAATCTCGTGTCTTGCGTTTGACAGAAATTCCAGTGAAATCACTTTTAAAAGCCAACGTCAGTAAAATGGCTTCGTAGAATCACTCTGTGAATGTCTTTGAAAACACTTCTTAAGAAGGAAAGCATACGTCTTTCATCTGACTGAAAACTGCATTCTATTCAGTTTTTAGAGCTGTGTTGAAAGGTTAGGCGATTCACTTGTAGGGAAGCGTTTGTTTGCATTCTGTATACTCAATTCTTTAACAGCAAATCTCGTGTCTTGCGTTTGACAAAAATTCCAGTGAAATCACGTTGAAAGCCAACATCATTAAAAAGGCTTCATAGAATCACTCTGTGAATGTCTTTGAAAACACTTCTTAAGAAGGAAAGCATACGTCTTTCATCTGAGTAAAAACTGCATTCTATTCGGTTTTTAGAACTGTGTTGAATGGTTAGGCGATTCACTTGTAGGGAAGCGTTTGTTTGCATTCTGTATACTCAATTCTTTAACAGCAAATCTCGTGTCTTGCGTTTGACAGAAATTCCAGTGAAATCACGTTTAAAAGCCAACTTCAGTAAAAAAGGCTTCGTAGAATAACTCTGTGAATGTCTTTGAAAACACTTCTTAAGAAGGAAAGCATACGTCTTTCATCTGAGTGAAAACTGCATTCTATTCGGTTTTTAGAACTGTGTTGAATGATTAGGGGATTCACTTGTAGGGAAGCGTTTGTTTGCATTCTGTATACTCAATTCTTTAACAGCAAATCTCGTGTCTTGCGTTTGACAAAAATTCCAGTGAAATCACGTTTAAAAGCCAACATCATTAAAAAGGCTTCGTAGAATCACTCTGTGAATGTCTTTGAAAACACTTCTTCAGAAGGAAAGCATACGTCTTTCATCTGAATGAAAACTGCATTCTATTCGGTTTTTAGAACTGTGTTGAATGGTTAGGCGATTCACTTGTAGGGAAGCGTTTGTTTGCATTCTGTATACTCAATTCTTTAACAGCAAATCTCGTGTCTTGCGTTTGACAAAAATTCCAGTGAAATCACGTTTAAAAGCCAACATCATTAAAAAGGCTTCGTAGAATCACTCTGTGAATGTCTTTGAAAACACTTCTTAAGAAGGAAAGCATACATTTTTCATCTGAGAGAAAACTGCATTCTATTCAGTTTTTAGAGCTGTGTTGAATGGTTAGGTGATTCACTTGTAGGGAAGCGTTTGTTTGCATTCTGTATTCTCAATTCTTTAACAGCAAATCTCGTGTCTTGCGTTTGACAGAAATTCCAGTGAAATCACGTTTAAAAGCCAACTTCAGTAAAAAAGGCTTCGTAGAATCACTCTGTGAATGTCTTTGAAAACACTTCTTAAGAAGGAAAGCATATGTCTTTCATCTGAGTGAAAACTGCATTCTCTTCAGTTTTTAGAGCATTGTTGAATGGTTAGGCAATTCACTTGTAGGGAAGCGTTTGTTTGCATTCTGTATACTCAATTCTTTAACAGCAAATCTCGTGTATTGCATTTGAAAGAAATTCCAGTGAAATCACGTTTAAAAGCCAACATCAGTAAAAAGGCTTCGTAGAATCACTCTGTGAATGTCTTTGAAAACACTTCTTAAGAAGGAAAGCATATGACTTTCATCTGACTGAAAACTGCATTCTATTCAGTTTTTAGAGCTGTGTTGAATGGTTAGGCGATTCACTTGTAGGGAAGCGTTTGTTTGCATTCTGTATACTCAATTCTTTAACAGCAAATCTCGTGTCTTGCCTTTGACAGATAATCCAGTGAAATCACGTTTAAAAGCCAACATCATTAAAAAGGCTTCGTAGAATCACTCTGTGAATGTCTTTGAAAACACTTCTTAAGAAGGAAAGCATACGTCTTTCATCTGAATGAAAACTGCATTCTATTCGGTTTTTAGAACTGTGTTGAATGGTTAGGCGATTCACTTGTAGGGAAGCGTTTTTTTGCATTCTGTATACTCAATTCTTTAACAGCAAATCTCGTGTCTTGCGTTTGACAGAAATTCCAGTGAAATCACTTTTAAAAGCCAACGTCAGTAAAATGGCTTCGTAGAATCACTCTGTGAATGTCTTTGAAAACACTTCTTAAGAAGGAAAGCATACGTCTTTCATCTGACTGAAAACTGCATTCTATTCAGTTTTTAGAGCTGTGTTGAAAGGTTAGGCGATTCACTTGTAGGGAAGCGTTTGTTTGCATTCTGTATACTCAATTCTTTAACAGCAAATCTCGTGTCTTGCGTTTGACAAAAATTCCAGTGAAATCACGTTGAAAGCCAACATCATTAAAAAGGCTTCATAGAATCACTCTGTGAATGTCTTTGAAAACACTTCTTAAGAAGGAAAGCATACGTCTTTCATCTGAGTGAAAACTGCATTCTATTCGGTTTTTAGAACTGTGTTGAATGGTTAGGCGATTCACTTGTAGGGAAGCGTTTGTGTCCATTCTGTATACTCAATTCTTTAACAGCAAATCTCGTGTCTTGCGTTTGACAAAAATTCCAGTGAAATCACGTTTAAAAGCCAACATCATTAAAAAGGCTTCATAGAATCACTCTGTGAATGTCTTTGAAAACACTTCTTCAGAAGGAAAGCATACGTCTTTCATCTGAATGAAAACTGCATTCTATTCGGTTTTTAGAACTGTGTTGAATGGTTAGGCGATTCACTTGTAGGGAAGCGTTTGTTTGCATTCTGTATACTCAATTCTTTAACAGCAAATCTCGTGTCTTGCGTTTGACAAAAATTCCAGTGAAATCACGTTTAAAAGCCAACATCATTAAAAAGGCTTCGTAGAATCACTCTGTGAATGTCTTTGAAAACACTTCTTAAGAAGGAAAGCATACGTCTTTCATCTGAGAGAAAACTGCATTCTATTCAGTTTTTAGAGCTGTGTTGAATGGTTAGGTGATTCACTTGTAGGGAAGCGTTTGTTTGCCTTCTGTATTCTCAATTCTTTAACAGCAAATCTCGTGTCTTGCGTTTGACAGAAATTCCAGTGAAATCACGTTTAAAAGCCAACTTCAGTAAAAAAGGCTTCGTAGAATCACTCTGTGAATGTCTTTGAAAACACTTCTTAAGAAGGAAAGCATACGTCTTTCATCTGAGTGAAAACTGCATTCTCTTCAGTTTTTAGAGCTTTGTTGAATGGTTAGGCAATTCACTTGTAGGGAAGCGTTTGTTTGCATTCTGTATACTCAATTCTTTAACAGCAAATCTCGTGTATTGCATTTGAAAGAAATTCCAGTGAAATCACGTTTAAAAGCCAACATCAGTAAAAAGGCTTCGTAGAATCACTCTGTGAATGTCTTTGAAAACACTTCTTAAGAAGGAAAGCATACGTCTTTCATCTGAATGAAAACTGCATTCTATTCGGTTTTTAGAACTGTGTTGAATGGTTAGGCGATTCACTTGTAGGGAAGCGTTTGTTTGCATTCTGTATACTCAATTCTTTAACAGCAAATCTCGTGTCTTGCGTTTGACAAAAATTCCAGTGAAATCACGTTTAAAAGCCAACATCATTAAAAAGGCTTCGTAGAATCACTCTGTGAATGTCTTTGAAAACACTTCTTCAGAAGGAAAGCATACGTCTTTCATCTGAATGAAAACTGCATTCTATTCGGTTTTTAGAACTGTGTTGAATGGTTAGGCGATTCACTTGTAGGGAAGCGTTTGTTTGCATTCTGTATACTCAATTCTTTAACAGCAAATCTCGTGTCTTGCGTTTGACAAAAATTCCAGTGAAATCACGTTTAAAAGCCAACATCATTAAAAAGGCTTCGTAGAATCACTCTATGAATGTCTTTGAAAACACTTCTTAAGAAGGAAAGCATACGTCTTTCATCTGAGAGAAAACTGCATTCTATTCAGTTTTTAGAGCTGTGTTGAATGGTTAGGTGATTCACTTGTAGGGAAGCGTTTGTTTGCATTCTGTATTCTCAATTCTTTAACAGCAAATCTCGTGTCTTGCGTTTGACAGAAATTCCAGTGAAATCACGTTTAAAAGCAAACTTCAGTAAAAAAGGCTTCGTAGAATCACTCTGTGAATGTCTTTGAAAACACTTCTTAAGAAGGAAAGCATATGTCTTTCATCTGAGTGAAAACTGCATTCTCTTCAGTTTTTAGAGCATTGTTGAATGGTTAGGCAATTCACTTGTAGGGAAGCGTTTGTTTGCATTCTGTATACTCAATTCTTTAACAGCAAATCTCGTGTCTTGCGTTTGACAGAAATTCCAGTGAAATCACGTTTAAAAGCCAACTTCAGTAAAAAAGGCTTCGTAGAATAACTCTGTGAATGTCTTTGAAAACACTTCTTAAGAAGGAAAGCATACGTCTTTCATCTGAGTGAAAACTGCATTCTATTCGGTTTTTAGAACTGTGTTGAATGATTAGGGGATTCACTTGTAGGGAAGCGTTTGTTTGCATTCTGTATACTCAATTCTTTAACAGCAAATCTCGTGTCTTGCGTTTGACAAAAATTCCAGTGAAATCACGTTTAAAAGCCAACATCATTAAAAAGGCTTCGTAGAATCACTCTGTGAATGTCTTTGAAAACACTTCTTCAGAAGGAAAGCATACGTCTTTCATCTGAATGAAAACTGCATTCTATTCGGTTTTTAGAACTGTGTTGAATGGTTAGGCGATTCACTTGTAGGGAAGCGTTTGTTTGCATTCTGTATACTCAATTCTTTAACAGCAAATCTCGTGTCTTGCGTTTGACAAAAATTCCAGTGAAATCACGTTTAAAAGCCAACATCATTAAAAAGGCTTCGTAGAATCACTCTGTGAATGTCTTTGAAAACACTTCTTAAGAAGGAAAGCATACGTTTTTCATCTGAGAGAAAACTGCATTCTATTCAGTTTTTAGAGCTGTGTTGAATGGTTAGGTGATTCACTTGTAGGGAAGCGTTTGTTTGCATTCTGTATTCTCAATTCTTTAACAGCAAATCTCGTGTCTTGCGTTTGACAGAAATTCCAGTGAAATCACGTTTAAAAGCCAACTTCAGTAAAAAAGGCTTCGTAGAATCACTCTGTGAATGTCTTTGAAAACACTTCTTAAGAAGGAAAGCATATGTCTTTCATCTGAGTGAAAACTGCATTCTCTTCAGTTTTTAGAGCATTGTTGAATGGTTAGGCAATTCACTTGTAGGGAAGCGTTTGTTTGCATTCTGTATACTCAATTCTTTAACAGCAAATCTCGTGTATTGCATTTGAAAGAAATTCCAGTGAAATCACATTTAAAAGCCAACGTCAGTAAAAAGGCTTCGTAGAATCACTCTGTGAATGTCTTTGAAAACACTTCTTAAGAAGGAAAGCATATGACTTTCATCTGACTGAAAACTGCATTCTATTCAGTTTTTAGAGCTGTGTTGAATGGTTAGGCGATTCACTTGTAGGGAAGCGTTTGTTTGCATTCTGTATACTCAATTCTTTAACAGCAAACCTCGTGTCTTGCCTTTGACAGATAATCCAGTGAAATCACGTTTAAAAGCCAACATCATTAAAAAGGCTTCGTATAATAACTCTGTGAATGTCTTTGAAAACACTTCTTAAGAAGGAAAGCATACGTCTTTCATCTGAATGAAAACTGCATTCTATTCGGTTTTTAGAACTGTGTTGAATGGTTAGGCGATTCACTTGTAGGGAAGCGTTTGTTTGCATTCTGTATACTCAATTCTTTAACAGCAAATCTCGTGTCTTGCGTTTGACAGAAATTCCAGTGAAATCACGTTTAAAAGCCAACTTCAGTAAAAAAGGCTTCGTAGAATAACTCTGTGAATGTCTTTGAAAACACTTCTTAAGAAGGAAAGCATACGTCTTTCATCTGAGTGAAAACTGCATTCTATTCGGTTTTTAGAACTGTGTTGAATGATTAGGGGATTCACTTGTAGGGAAGCGTTTGTTTGCATTCTGTATACTCAATTCTTTAACAGCAAATCTCGTGTCTTGCGTTTGACAAAAATTCCAGTGAAATCACGTTTAAAAGCCAACATCATTAAAAAGGCTTCATAGAATCACTCTGTGAATGTCTTTGAAAACACTTCTTCAGAAGGAAAGCATACGTCTTTCATCTGAATGAAAACTGCATTCTATTCGGTTTTTAGAACTGTGTTGAATGGTTAGGCGATTCACTTGTAGGGAAGCGTTTGTTTGCATTCTGTATACTCAATTCTTTAACAGCAAATCTCGTGTCTTGCGTTTGACAAAAATTCCAGTGAAATCACGTTTAAAAGCCAACATCATTAAAAAGGCTTCGTAGAATCACTCTGTGAATGTCTTTGAAAACACTTCTTAAGAAGGAAAGCATACGTCTTTCATCTGAGAGAAAACTGCATTCTATTCAGTTTTTAGAGCTGTGTTGAATGGTTAGGTGATTCACTTGTAGGGAAGCGTTTGTTTGCCTTCTGTATTCTCAATTCTTTAACAGCAAATCTCGTGTCTTGCGTTTGACAGAAATTCCAGTGAAATCACGTTTAAAAGCCAACTTCAGTAAAAAAGGCTTCGTAGAATCACTCTGTGAATGTCTTTGAAAACACTTCTTAAGAAGGAAAGCATACGTCTTTCATCTGAGTGAAAACTGCATTCTCTTCAGTTTTTAGAGCTTTGTTGAATGGTTAGGCAATTCACTTGTAGGGAAGCGTTTGTTTGCATTCTGTATACTCAATTCTTTAACAGCAAATCTCGTGTATTGCATTTGAAAGAAATTCCAGTGAAATCACGTTTAAAAGCCAACATCAGTAAAAAGGCTTCGTAGAATCACTCTGTGAATGTCTTTGAAAACACTTCTTAAGAAGGAAAGCATACGTCTTTCATCTGAATGAAAACTGCATTCTATTCGGTTTTTAGAACTGTGTTGAATGGTTAGGCGATTCACTTGTAGGGAAGCGTTTGTTTGCATTCTGTATACTCAATTCTTTAACAGCAAATCTCGTGTCTTGCGTTTGACAAAAATTCCAGTGAAATCACGTTTAAAAGCCAACATCATTAAAAAGGCTTCGTAGAATCACTCTGTGAATGTCTTTGAAAACACTTCTTCAGAAGGAAAGCATACGTCTTTCATCTGAATGAAAACTGCATTCTATTCGGTTTTTAGAACTGTGTTGAATGGTTAGGCGATTCACTTGTAGGGAAGCGTTTGTTTGCATTCTGTATACTCAATTCTTTAACAGCAAATCTCGTGTCTTGCGTTTGACAAAAATTCCAGTGAAATCACGTTTAAAAGCCAACATCATTAAAAAGGCTTCGTAGAATCACTCTATGAATGTCTTTGAAAACACTTCTTAAGAAGGAAAGCATACGTCTTTCATCTGAGAGAAAACTGCATTCTATTCAGTTTTTAGAGCTGTGTTGAATGGTTAGGTGATTCACTTGTAGGGAAGCGTTTGTTTGCATTCTGTATTCTCAATTCTTTAACAGCAAATCTCGTGTCTTGCGTTTGACAGAAATTCCAGTGAAATCACGTTTAAAAGCAAACTTCAGTAAAAAAGGCTTCGTAGAATCACTCTGTGAATGTCTTTGAAAACACTTCTTAAGAAGGAAAGCATATGTCTTTCATCTGAGTGAAAACTGCATTCTCTTCAGTTTTTAGAGCATTGTTGAATGGTTAGGCAATTCACTTGTAGGGAAGCGTTTGTTTGCATTCTGTATACTCAATTCTTTAACAGCAAATCTCGTGTATTGCATTTGAAAGAAATTCCAGTGAAATCACGTTTAAAAGCCAACATCAGTAAAAAGGCTTCGTAGAATCACTCTGTGAATGTCTTTGAAAACACTTCTTAAGAAGGAAAGCATATGTCTTTCATCTGAATGAAAACTGCATTCTATTCGGTTTTTAGTACTGTGTTGAATGGTTAGGCGATTCACTTGTAGGGAAGCGTTTGTTTGCATTCTGTATACTCAATTCTTTAACAGCAAATCTCGTGTCTTGCGTTTGACAGAAATTCCAGTGAAATCACTTTTAAAAGCCAACGTCACTAAAAAGGCTTCGTAGAATCACTCTGTGAATGTCTTTGAAAACACTTCTTAAGAAGGAAAGCATACGTCTTTCATCTGAGTGAAAACTGCATTCTATTCGGTTTTTAGAACTGTGTTGAATGGTTAGGCGATTCACTTGTAGGGAAGCGTTTGTTTGCATTCTGTATACTCAATTCTTTAACAGCAAATCTCGTGTCTTGCGTTTGACAGAAATTCCAGTGAAATCACGTTTAAAAGCCAACTTCAGTAAAAAAGGCTTTGTAGAATAACTCTGTGAATTTCTTTGAAAACACTTCTTAAGAAGGAAAGCATACGTCTTTCATCTGAATGAAAACTGCATTCTATTCGGTTTTTAGAACTGTGTTGAATGGTTAGGCGATTCACTTGTAGGGAAGCGTTTCTTTGCATTCTGTATACTCAATTCTTTAACAGCAAATCTCGTGTCTTGCGTTTGACAGAAATTCCAGTGAAATCACATTTAAAAGCCAACATCATTAAAAAGGCTTCGTAGAATCACTCTGTGAATGTCTTTGAAAACACTTCTTCAGAAGGAAAGCATACGTCTTTCATCTGAGTTAAAACTGCATTCTATTCAGTTTTTAGAGCTGTGTTGAAAGGTTAGGCGATTCACTTGTAGGGAAGCGTTTGTTTGCATTCTGTATACTCAATTCTTTAACATCAAATCTCGTGTCTTGCGTTTGACAGAAATTCCAGTGAAATCACGTTTAAAAGCCAACTTCAGTAAAAAAGGCTTCGTAGAATAACTCTGTGAATGTCTTTGAAAACACTTCTTAAGAAGGAAAGCATACGTCTTTCATCTGAGTGAAAACTGCATTCTATTCGGTTTTTAGAACTTTGTTGAATGGTTAGGAGATTCACTTGTAGGGAAGCATTTGTTTGCCTTCTGTATACTCAATTCTTTAACTGCAAATCTCGTGTCTTGCGTTTGACAGAAATTCCAGTAAAATCACATTTAAAAGCCAACGTCAGTAAAAAGGCTTCCTTGAATCACTCTGTGAATGTCTTTGAAAACACTTCTTAAGAAGGAAAGCATACGTCTTTCATCTGAGTGAAAACTGCATTCTACTCGGTTTTTAGAACTGTGTTGAATTGTTAGGGGATTCACTTGTAGGGAAGCGTTTGTTTGCATTCTCTATACTCAATTCTTTAACAGCAAATCTCGTATCTTGCGTTTGACAGAAATTCCAGTGAAATCACGTTTAAAAGGCAACTTCAGTAAAAAAGGCTTCGTAGAATAACTCTGTGAATGTCTTTGAAAACACTTCTTAAGAAGGAAAGCATAAGTCTTTCATCTGAATGAAAACTGCATTCTATTCGGTTTTTAGAACTGTGTTGAATGGTTAGGCGATTCACTTGTAGGGAAGCGTTTGTTTGCATTCTGTATACTCAATTCTTTAACAGCAAATCTCGTGTCTTGCGTTTGACAAAAATTCCAGTGAAATCACGTTTAAAAGCCAACATCATTAAAAAGGCTTCGTAGAATCACTCTGTGAATGTCTTTGAAAACACTTCTTAAGAAGGAAAGCATATGTCTTTCATCTGAGTAAAAACTGCATTCTATTCAGTTTTTAGAGCTGTGTTGAATGGTTAGGTGATTCACTTGTAGGGAAGCGTTTGTTTGCATTCTGTATACTCAATTCTTTAACAGCAAATCTCGTGTCTTGCGTTTGACAGAAATTCCAGTGAAATCACGTTTAAAAGCCAACTTCAGTAAAAAAGGCTTCGTAGAATCACTCTGTGAATGTCTTTGAAAACACTTCTTAAGAAGGAAAGCATACGTCTTTCATCTGAGTGAAAACTGCATTCTCTTCAGTTTTTAGAGCATTGTTGAATGGTTAGGCGATTCACTTGTAGGGAAGCGTTTGCATTCTGTATACTCAATTCTTTAACAGCAAATCTCGTGTCTTGTTTTGACAGAAATTCCAGTGAAATCACGTTTAAAAGCCAACTTCAGTAAAAAAGGCTTCGTAGAATAACTCTGTGAATGTCTTTGAAAACACTTCTTAAGAAGGAAAGCATACGTCTTTCATCTGAGTGAAAACTGCATTCTATTCGGTTTTTAGAACTGTGTTGAATGATTAGGGGATTCACTTGTAGGGAAGCGTTTGTTTGCATTCTGTATACTCAATTCTTTAACAGCAAATCTCGTGTCTTGCGTTTGACAGAAATTCCAGTGAAATCACGTTTAAAAGCCAACTTCAGTAAAAAGGCTTCGTAGAATAACTCTGTGAATGTCTTTGAAAACACTTCTTAAGAAGGAAAGCATACGTCTTTCATCTGAGTGAAAACTGCATTCTATTCGGTTTTTAGAACTGTGTTGAATGGTTAGGCGATTCACTTGTAGGGAAGCGTTTCTTTGCATTCTGTATACTCAATTCTTTAACAGCAAATCTCGTGTCTTGAGTTTGACAGAAATTCCAGTGAAATCACGTTTAAAAGCCAACTTCAGTAAAAAAGGCTTCGTAGAATAACTCTGTGAATGTCTTTGAAAACACTTCTTAAGAAGGAAAGCATACGTCTTTCATCTGAATGAAAACTGCATTCTATTCGGTTTTTAGAACTGTGTTGAATGGTTAGGCGATTAACTTGTAGGGAAGCGTTTGTTTGCATTCTGTATACTCAATTCTTTAACAGCAAATCTCGTGTCTGCATTTGACAGAAATTCCAGTGAAATCACGTTTAAAAGCCAACATCATTAAAAAGACTTCGTAGAACCACTCAGTGAATGTCTTTGAAAACACTTCTTCAGAAGGAAAGCATACGTCTTTCATCTGAGTGAAAACTGCATTCTATTCAGTTTTTAGAGCATTGTTGAATGGTTTGGCGATTCACTTGTAGGGAAGCGTTTGTTTGCATTCTGTATACTCAATTCTTTAACAGCAAATCTCATGTCTTGCGTTTGACAGAAATTCCAGTGAAATCACGTTTAAAAGCCAACTTCAGTAAAAAGGCTTCGTAGAATAACTCTGTGAATGTCTTTGAAAACACTTCTTAAGAAGGAAAGCATACGTCTTTCATCTGAGTGAAAACTGCATTCTATTCAGTTTTTAGAGCTGTGTTGAATGGTTAGGCGATTCACTTGTAGGGATGCGTTTGTTTGCATTCTGTATACTCAATTCTTTAACAGCAAATCTCGTGTCTTGCGTTTGACAGAAATTCCAGGGAAATCACATTTAAAAGCCAACTTCAGTAAAAAAGGCTTCGTAGAATAACTCTGTGAATGTCTTTGAAAACACTTCTTAAGAAGGAAAGTATACGTCTTTCATCTGAATGAAAACTGCATTCTATTCGATTTTTAGAACTGTGTTGAATGGTTAGGCGATTCACTTGTAGGGAAGCGTTGGTTTGCATTCTGTATACTCAATTCTTTAACAGCAAATCTCGTGTCTTGCTTTTGACAGAAATTCCAGTGAAATCGCATTTAAAAGCCAACGTCACTAAAAAGTCTTCGTAGAATCACTCTGTGAATGTCTTTGAAAACACTTCTTAAGAAGGAAAGCATAAGTCTTTCATCTGAATGAAAACTGCATTCTATTCAGTTTTTAGAGCTGTGTTAAATGGTTAGGCGATTCACTTGTAGGGAAGCGTTTGTTTGCATTCTGTATACTCAATTCTTTAACAGCAAATCTCATGTCTTGCTTTTGACAGCAATTCTAGTGAAATCACCTCTAAAAGCCAACGTCAGTAAAAAGGCTTCGTAGAATCACTCTGTGAATGTCTTTGAAAACACTTCTTAAGAAGGAAAGCATACGTCTTTCATCTGACTGAAAACTGCATTCTATTCAGTTTTTAGAGCTGTGTTGAATGGTTAGGCGATTCACTTGTAGGGAAGCGTTTGTTTGCATTCTGTATACTCAATTCTTTAACAGCAAATCTCGTGTCTTGCGTTTGACAGAAATTCCAGTGAAATCACGTTTAAAAGCCAACATCACAAAAAAGGCTTCGTAGAATCACTCTGTGAATGTCTTTGAAAACAATTCTTAAGAAGGAAAGCATACGTCTTTCATCTGAGTGAAAACTGCATTCTCTACAAGTTTTTAGAGCATTGTTGAATGGTTAGGCGATTCACTTGTAGGGAAGCGTTTGTTTGCATTCTGTATACTCAATTCTTTAACATCAAATCTCATGTCTTGCGTTTGACAGAAATTCCAGTGAAATCACGTTTAAAAGCCAACGTCAGTAAAAAGGCTTCTTAGAATCACTCTGTGAATGTCGTTGAAAACACTTCTTAAGAAGGAAAGCATACGTCTTTCATCTGAGTGAAAACTGCATTCTATTCGGTTTTTAGAACTGTGTTGAATGGTTAGGCGATTCACTTGTAGGGAAGCGTTTATTTGCATTCTGTATACTCAGTTCTTTAACAGCAAATCTTGTGTCTTGCATTTGACAGAAATTCCAGTGAAATCACGTTTAAAAGCCAACGTCAGTAAAAAGGTTTCGTAGAATCACTCTGTGAATGTCTTTGAAAACACTTCTTAAGAAGGAAAGCATAAGTCTTTCATCTGAGTGAAAACTGCATTCTCTTCAGTTTTTAGAGCATTGTTGAATGGTTAGGCGATTCACTTGTAGGGAAGCGTTTGTTTGCATTCTGTATACTCAATTCTTTAACAGCAATTCTCGTGTCTTGCGATTGACAGAAATTCCAGTGAAATCACGTTTAAAAGCCAACTTCAGTAAAAAGGCTTTGTAGAATCACTCTGTGAATGTCTTTGAAAACAATTCTTAAAAAGGAAAGCATACGTCTTTCATCTGAGTGAAAACTGCATTCTATTCAGTTTTTAGAAATATGTTGATTGGTTAGGCGACTCACTTGTAGAGAAGCGATTGTTTGCATTCTGTATACTCAATTCTTTAACAGCAAATCTCGTGTCTCGTGTTTGACAGAAATTCCAGTGAAATCACGTTTAAAAGCCAACGTCAGTAAAAAGGCTTTGTAGAATCACTCTGTAAATATCTTTGAAAACAATTCTTAAGAAGGAAAGCATACGTCTTTCATCTGAGTGAAAACTGCATTCTATTCAGTTTTTAGAACTATGTTGATTGGTTAGGCGATTCACTTGTAGGGAAGCGTTTGTTTGCATTCTGTATACTCAATTCTTTAACAGCATATCTCATGTCTTGCGTTTGACAGCAATTCTAGTGAAATCACCTCTAAAAGCCAACGTCAGTAAAAAAGCTTCGTAGAATCATTCTGTGAATGTCTTTGAAAACACTTAAGAAGGAAAGCATACGTCTTTCATCTGAGTGAAAACTGCATTCTATTCGGTTTTTAGAACTGTGTTGAAGGTTAGGGGATTCACTTGTAGGGAAGCGTTTGTTTGCATGCTGTATACTCAATTCTTTAACAGCAAATCTCGTGTCTTGCATTTGACAGAAATTCCAGTGGAATCACGTTTAAAAGCCCAGGTCAGTAAAAAGGCTTCGTAGAATCACTCTGTGAATGTCTTTGAAAACATTTCTTAAGAAGGAAAGCATACGTCTTTCATCTGAGTGAAAACTGCATTCTCTTCAAGTTTTTAGAGCATTGTTAAATGGTTAGGCGATTCACTTGTAGGGAAGCGTTTGTTTGCCTTCTGTATACTCAATTCTTTAACAGCAAATCTCATGTCTTGCGTTTGACAGCAATTCTAGTGAAATCACCTCTAAAAGCCAACGTCAGTAAAAAGGATTCGTAGAATCACTCTGAGAATGTCTTTGAAAACACTTCTTAAGAAGGAAAGCATACGTCTTTCATCTGAGTGAAAACTGCATTCTATTCAGTTTTTAGAGCTGTGTTGAATGGTTAGGCGATTCACTTGTAGGGATGCGTTTGTTTGCATTCTGTATACTCAATTCTTTAACAGCAAATCTCGTGTCTTGCGTTTGACAGAATTTCCAGGGAAATCACATTTAAAAGCCAACTTCAGTAAAAAAGGCTTCGTAGAATAACTCTGTGAATGTCTTTGAAAACACTTCTTAAGAAGGAAAGTATACGTCTTTCATCTGAATGAAAACTGCATTCTATTCGATTTTTAGAACTGTGTTGAATGGTTAGGCGATTCACTTGTAGGGAAGCGTTTGTTTGCATTCTGTATACTCAATTCTTTAACAGCAAATCTCGTGTCTTGCTTTTGACAGAAATTCCAGTGAAATCGCATTTAAAAGCCAACATCACTAAAAAGTCTTCGTAGAATCACTCTGTGAATGTCTTTGAAAACACTTCTTAAGAAGGAAAGCATAAGTCTTTCATCTGAATGAAAACTGCATTCTATTCAGTTTTTAGAGCTGTGTTAAATGGTTAGGCGATTCACTTGTAGGGAAGCGTTTGTTTGCATTCTGTATACTCAATTCTTTAACAGCAAATCTCATGTCTTGCTTTTGACAGCAATTCTAGTGAAATCACCTCTAAAAGCCAACGTCAGTAAAAAGGCTTCGTAGAATCACTCTGTGAATGTCTTTGAAAACACTTCTTAAGAAGGAAAGCATACGTCTTTCATCTGACTGAAAACTGCATTCTATTCAGTTTTTAGAGCTGTGTTGAATGGTTAGGCGATTCACTTGTAGGGAAGCGTTTGTTTGCATTCTGTATACTCAATTCTTTAACAGCAAATCTCGTGTCTTGCGTTTGACAGAAATTCCAGTGAAATCACGTTTAAAAGCCAACATCACAAAAAAGGCTTCGTAGAATCACTCTGTGAATGTCTTTGAAAACAATTCTTAAGAAGGAAAGCATACGTCTTTCATCTGAGTGAAAACTGCATTCTCTACAAGTTTTTAGAGCATTGTTGAATGGTTAGGCGATTCACTTGTAGGGAAGCGTTTGTTTGCATTCTGTATACTCAATTCTTTAACATCAAATCTCATGTCTTGCGTTTGACAGAAATTCCAGTGAAATCACGTTTAAAAGCCAACGTCAGTAAAAAGGCTTCTTAGAATCACTCTGTGAATGTCGTTGAAAACACTTCTTAAGAAGGAAAGCATACGTCTTTCATCTGAGTGAAAACTGCATTCTATTCGGTTTTTAGAACTGTGTTGAATGGTTAGGCGATTCACTTGTAGGGAAGCGTTTATTTGCATTCTGTATACTCAGTTCTTTAACAGCAAATCTTGTGTCTTGCATTTGACAGAAATTCCAGTGAAATCACGTTTAAAAGCCAACGTCAGTAAAAAGGTTTCGTAGAATCACTCTGTGAATGTCTTTGAAAACACTTCTTAAGAAGGAAAGCATAAGTCTTTCATCTGAGTGAAAACTGCATTCTCTTCAGTTTTTAGAGCATTGTTGAATGGTTAGGCGATTCACTTGTAGGGAAGCGTTTGTTTGCATTCTGTATACTCAATTCTTTAACAGCAATTCTCGTGTCTTGCGATTGACAGAAATTCCAGTGAAATCACGTTTAAAAGCCAACTTCAGTAAAAAGGCTTTGTAGAATCACTCTGTGAATGTCTTTGAAAACAATTCTTAAAAAGGAAAGCATACGTCTTTCATCTGAGTGAAAACTGCATTCTATTCAGTTTTTAGAAATATGTTGATTGGTTAGGCGACTCACTTGTAGAGAAGCGATTGTTTGCATTCTGTATACTCAATTCTTTAACAGCAAATCTCGTGTCTCGTGTTTGACAGAAATTCCAGTGAAATCACGTTTAAAAGCCAACGTCAGTAAAAAGGCTTTGTAGAATCACTCTGTAAATATCTTTGAAAACAATTCTTAAGAAGGAAAGCATACGTCTTTCATCTGAGTGAAAACTGCATTCTATTCAGTTTTTAGAACTATGTTGATTGGTTAGGCGATTCACTTGTAGGGAAGCGTTTGTTTGCATTCTGTATACTCAATTCTTTAACAGCATATCTCATGTCTTGCGTTTGACAGCAATTCTAGTGAAATCACCTCTAAAAGCCAACGTCAGTAAAAAAGCTTCGTAGAATCATTCTGTGAATGTCTTTGAAAACACTTAAGAAGGAAAGCATACGTCTTTCATCTGAGTGAAAACTGCATTCTATTCGGTTTTTAGAACTGTGTTGAAGGTTAGGGGATTCACTTGTAGGGAAGCGTTTGTTTGCATGCTGTATACTCAATTCTTTAACAGCAAATCTCGTGTCTTGCATTTGACAGAAATTCCAGTGGAATCACGTTTAAAAGCCCAGGTCAGTAAAAAGGCTTCGTAGAATCACTCTGTGAATGTCTTTGAAAACATTTCTTAAGAAGGAAAGCATACGTCTTTCATCTGAGTGAAAACTGCATTCTCTTCAAGTTTTTAGAGCATTGTTAAATGGTTAGGCGATTCACTTGTAGGGAAGCGTTTGTTTGCCTTCTGTATACTCAATTCTTTAACAGCAAATCTCATGTCTTGCGTTTGACAGCAATTCTAGTGAAATCACCTCTAAAAGCCAACGTCAGTAAAAAGGATTCGTAGAATCACTCTGAGAATGTCTTTGAAAACACTTCTTAAGAAGGAAAGCATACGTCTTTCATCTGACTGAAAACTGCATTCTATTCAGTTTTTAGAGATGTGTTGAATGGTTAGGCGATTCACTTGTAGGGAAGCGTTTGTTTGCATTCTGTATACTCAATTCTTTAACAGCAAATCTCGTGTCTTGCGTTTGACAGAAATTCCAGTGAAATCACGTTTAAAAGCCAACGTCAGTAAAAAGGCTTTGTAGAAACACTCTGTAAATGTCTTTGAAAATAATTCTTAAGAAGGAAAGCATACGTCTTTCATCTGAGTGAAAACTGCATTCTATTCAGTTTTTAGAACTATGTTGATTGGTTAGGCGATTCACTTGTAGGGAAGCGTTTGTTTGCATTCTGTATACTCAATTCTTTAACAGCATATCTCATGTCTTGCGTTTGACAGCAATTCTAGTGAAATCACCTCTAAAAGCCAACGTCAGTAAAAAGGCTTCGTAGAATCATTCTGTGAATGTCTTTGAAAACACTTCTTAAGAAGGAAAGCATACGTCTTTCATCTGAGTGAAAACTGCATTCTATTCAGTTTTTAGAGCTGTGTTGAATGGTTAGGCGATTCACTTGTAGGGATGCGTTTGTTTGCATTCTGTATACTCAATTCTTTAACAGCAAATCTCGTGTCTTGCGTTTGACAGAATTTCCAGGGAAATCACATTTAAAAGCCAACTTCAGTAAAAAAGGCTTCGTAGAATAACTCTGTGAATGTCTTTGAAAACACTTCTTAAGAAGGAAAGTATACGTCTTTCATCTGAATGAAAACTGCATTCTATTCGATTTTTAGAACTGTGTTGAATGGTTAGGCGATTCACTTGTAGGGAAGCGTTTGTTTGCATTCTGTATACTCAATTCTTTAACAGCAAATCTCGTGTCTTGCTTTTGACAGAAATTCCAGTGAAATCGCATTTAAAAGCCAACATCACTAAAAAGTCTTCGTAGAATCACTCTGTGAATGTCTTTGAAAACACTTCTTAAGAAGGAAAGCATAAGTCTTTCATCTGAATGAAAACTGCATTCTATTCAGTTTTTAGAGCTGTGTTAAATGGTTAGGCGATTCACTTGTAGGGAAGCGTTTGTTTGCATTCTGTATACTCAATTCTTTAACAGCAAATCTCATGTCTTGCTTTTGACAGCAATTCTAGTGAAATCACCTCTAAAAGCCAACGTCAGTAAAAAGGCTTCGTAGAATCACTCTGTGAATGTCTTTGAAAACACTTCTTAAGAAGGAAAGCATACGTCTTTCATCTGACTGAAAACTGCATTCTATTCAGTTTTTAGAGCTGTGTTGAATGGTTAGGCGATTCACTTGTAGGGAAGCGTTTGTTTGCATTCTGTATACTCAATTCTTTAACAGCAAATCTCGTGTCTTGCGTTTGACAGAAATTCCAGTGAAATCACGTTTAAAAGCCAACATCACAAAAAAGGCTTCGTAGAATCACTCTGTGAATGTCTTTGAAAACAATTCTTAAGAAGGAAAGCATACGTCTTTCATCTGAGTGAAAACTGCATTCTCTACAAGTTTTTAGAGCATTGTTGAATGGTTAGGCGATTCACTTGTAGGGAAGCGTTTGTTTGCATTCTGTATACTCAATTCTTTAACATCAAATCTCATGTCTTGCGTTTGACAGAAATTCCAGTGAAATCACGTTTAAAAGCCAACGTCAGTAAAAAGGCTTCTTAGAATCACTCTGTGAATGTCGTTGAAAACACTTCTTAAGAAGGAAAGCATACGTCTTTCATCTGAGTGAAAACTGCATTCTATTCGGTTTTTAGAACTGTGTTGAATGGTTAGGCGATTCACTTGTAGGGAAGCGTTTATTTGCATTCTGTATACTCAGTTCTTTAACAGCAAATCTTGTGTCTTGCATTTGACAGAAATTCCAGTGAAATCACGTTTAAAAGCCAACGTCAGTAAAAAGGTTTCGTAGAATCACTCTGTGAATGTCTTTGAAAACACTTCTTAAGAAGGAAAGCATAAGTCTTTCATCTGAGTGAAAACTGCATTCTCTTCAGTTTTTAGAGCATTGTTGAATGGTTAGGCGATTCACTTGTAGGGAAGCGTTTGTTTGCATTCTGTATACTCAATTCTTTAACAGCAATTCTCGTGTCTTGCGATTGACAGAAATTCCAGTGAAATCACGTTTAAAAGCCAACTTCAGTAAAAAGGCTTTGTAGAATCACTCTGTGAATGTCTTTGAAAACAATTCTTAAAAAGGAAAGCATACGTCTTTCATCTGAGTGAAAACTGCATTCTATTCAGTTTTTAGAAATATGTTGATTGGTTAGGCGACTCACTTGTAGAGAAGCGATTGTTTGCATTCTGTATACTCAATTCTTTAACAGCAAATCTCGTGTCTCGTGTTTGACAGAAATTCCAGTGAAATCACGTTTAAAAGCCAACGTCAGTAAAAAGGCTTTGTAGAATCACTCTGTAAATATCTTTGAAAACAATTCTTAAGAAGGAAAGCATACGTCTTTCATCTGAGTGAAAACTGCATTCTATTCAGTTTTTAGAACTATGTTGATTGGTTAGGCGATTCACTTGTAGGGAAGCGTTTGTTTGCATTCTGTATACTCAATTCTTTAACAGCATATCTCATGTCTTGCGTTTGACAGCAATTCTAGTGAAATCACCTCTAAAAGCCAACGTCAGTAAAAAAGCTTCGTAGAATCATTCTGTGAATGTCTTTGAAAACACTTAAGAAGGAAAGCATACGTCTTTCATCTGAGTGAAAACTGCATTCTATTCGGTTTTTAGAACTGTGTTGAAGGTTAGGGGATTCACTTGTAGGGAAGCGTTTGTTTGCATGCTGTATACTCAATTCTTTAACAGCAAATCTCGTGTCTTGCATTTGACAGAAATTCCAGTGGAATCACGTTTAAAAGCCCAGGTCAGTAAAAAGGCTTCGTAGAATCACTCTGTGAATGTCTTTGAAAACATTTCTTAAGAAGGAAAGCATACGTCTTTCATCTGAGTGAAAACTGCATTCTCTTCAAGTTTTTAGAGCATTGTTAAATGGTTAGGCGATTCACTTGTAGGGAAGCGTTTGTTTGCCTTCTGTATACTCAATTCTTTAACAGCAAATCTCATGTCTTGCGTTTGACAGCAATTCTAGTGAAATCACCTCTAAAAGCCAACGTCAGTAAAAAGGATTCGTAGAATCACTCTGAGAATGTCTTTGAAAACACTTCTTAAGAAGGAAAGCATACGTCTTTCATCTGACTGAAAACTGCATTCTATTCAGTTTTTAGAGATGTGTTGAATGGTTAGGCGATTCACTTGTAGGGAAGCGTTTGTTTGCATTCTGTATACTCAATTCTTTAACAGCAAATCTCGTGTCTTGCGTTTGACAGAAATTCCAGTGAAATCACGTTTAAAAGCCAACGTCAGTAAAAAGGCTTTGTAGAAACACTCTGTAAATGTCTTTGAAAATAATTCTTAAGAAGGAAAGCATACGTCTTTCATCTGAGTGAAAACTGCATTCTATTCAGTTTTTAGAACTATGTTGATTGGTTAGGCGATTCACTTGTAGGGAAGCGTTTGTTTGCATTCTGTATACTCAATTCTTTAACAGCATATCTCATGTCTTGCGTTTGACAGCAATTCTAGTGAAATCACCTCTAAAAGCCAACGTCAGTAAAAAGGCTTCGTAGAATCATTCTGTGAATGTCTTTGAAAACACTTCTTAAGAAGGAAAGCATACGTCTTTCATCTGAGTGAAAACTGCATTCTATTCGGTTTTTAGAACTGTGTTGAAGGTTAGGGGATTCACTTGTAGGGAAGTGTTTGTATGCATGCTGTATACTCAATTCTTTAACAGCAAATCTCGTGTCTTGCATTTGACAGAAATTCCAGTGAAATCACGTTTAAAAGCCAACGTCAGTAAAAAGGCTTCGTAGAATAACTCTGTGAATGTCTCTGAAAACACTTCTTAAGAAGGAAAGCATACGTCTTTCATGTGAGTGAAAACTGCATTCTCTTCAAGTTTTTAGAGCATTGTTGAATGGTTAGGCGATTCACTTGTAGGGAAGCGATTGTTTGCATTCTGTATACTCAATTCTTTAACAGCAAATCTCGTGTCTTGCGTTTGACAGAAATTCCAGTAAAATCACGTTTAAAAGCCAACGTCAGTAAAAAGGCTTCGTAGAATCACTCTGTGAATGTCTTTGAAAACACTTCTTAAGAAGGAAAGCATACGTCTTTCATCTGAGTGAAAACTGCATTCTATTCGGTTTTTAGAACTGTGTTGAAGGTTAGGGGATTCACTTGTAGGGAAGCGTTTGTATGCATGCTGTATACTCAATTCTTTAACAGCAAATCTCGTGTCTTGCATTTGACAGAAATTCCAGTGAAATCATGTTTAAAAGCCAACGTCAGTAAAAAGGCTTCGTAGAATCACTCTGTGAATGTCTTTGAAAACACTTCTTAAGAAGGAAAGCATAAGTCTTTCATCTGAGTGAAAACTGCATTCTCTTCAAGTTTTTAGAGCATTGTTGAATGGTTAGGCGATTCACTTGTAGGGAAGCGTTTGTTTGCATTCTGTATACTCAATTCTTTAACAGCAAATCTCGTGTCTCGCGTTTGACAGAAATTCCAGTGAAATCACGTTTAAAAGCCAACGTCAGTAAAAAGGCTTTGTAGAAACACTCTGTAAATGTCTTTGAAAACAATTCTTAAGAAGGAAAGCATACGCCTTTCATCTGAGTGAAAACTGCATTCTATTCAGTTTTTAGAACTATGTTGATTGGTTAGGCGATTCACTTGTAGGGAAGCGTTTGTTTGCATTCTGTATACTCAATTCTTTAACAGCATATCTCATGTCTTGCGTTTGACAGCAATTCTAGTGAAATCACCTCTAAAAGCCAACGTCAGTAAAAAGGCTTCGTAGAATCATTCTGTGAATGTCTTTGAAAACACTTCTTAAGAAGGAAAGCATACGTCTTTCATCTGAGTGAAAACTGCATTCTATTCGGTTTTTAGAACTGTGTTGAAGGTTAGGGGATTCACTTGTAGGGAAGCGTTTGTATGCATGCTGTATACTCAATTCTTTAACAGCAAATCTCGTGTCTTGCATTTGACAGAAATTCCAGTGAAATCACGTTTAAAAGCCAACATCAGTAAAAAGGCTTCGTAGAATCACTCTGTGAATGTCTTTGAAAACACTTCTTAAGAAGGAAAGCATAAGTCTTTCATCTGAGTGAAAACTGCATTCTCTTCAGTTTTTAGAGCATTGTTGAATGGTTAGGCGATTCACTTGTAGGGAAGCATTTGTTTGCATTCTGTATACTCAATTCTTTAACAGCAAATCTCGTGTCTTGCGTTTGACAGAAATTCCAGTGAAATCACGTTTAAAAGCCAACGTCAGTAAAAAGGCTTTGTAGAAACACTCTGTAAATGTCTTTGAAAACAATTCTTAAGAAGGAAAGCATACGTCTTTCATCTGAGTGAAAACTGCATTCTATTCAGTTTTTAGAACTATGTTGATTGGTTAGGCGATTCACTTGTAGGGAAGCGTTTGTTTGCATTCTGTATACTCAATTCTTTAACAGCATATCTCATGTCTTGCGTTTGACAGCAATTCTAGTGAAATCACCTCTAAAAGCCAACGTCAGTAAAAAGGCTTCGTAGAATCATTCTGTGAATGTCTTTGAAAACACTTCTTAAGAAGGAAAGCATAAGTCTTTCATCTGAGTGAAAACTGCATTCTCTTCAGTTTTTAGAGCATTGTTGAATGGTTAGGCGATTCACTTGTAGGGAAGCGTTTGTTTGCATTCTGTATACTCAATTCTTTAACAGCAAATCTCGTGTCTTGCGTTTGACAGAAATTCCAGTGAAATCACGTTTAAAAGCCAACGTCAGTAAAAAGGCTTTGTAGAATAACTCTGTGAATCTCTTTGAAAACAATTCTTAAGAAGGAAAGCATACGTCTTTCATCTGAGTGAAAACTGCATTCTATTCAGTTTTTAGAACTATGTTGATTGGTTAGGCGATTCACTTGTAGGGAAGCGTTTGTTTGCATTCTGTATACTCAATTCTTTAACAGCAAATCTCGTGTCTTGCATTTGACAGAAATTCCAGTGAAATCACGTTTAAAAGCCATCATCAGTAAAAAGACTTTGTAGAAACACTCTGTAAATGTCTTTGAAAACAATTCTTAAGAAGGAAAGCATACGTCTTTCATCTGAGTGAAAACTGCATTCTATTCAGTTTTTAGAACTATGTTGATTGGTTAGGCGATTCACTTGTAGGGAAGCGTTTGTTTGCATTCTGTATACTCAATTCTTTAACAGCATATCTCATGTCTTGCGTTTGACAGCAATTCTAGTGAAATCACCTCTAAAAGCCAACGTCAGTAAAAAGGCTTCGTAGAATCATTCTGTGAATGTCTTTGAAAACACTTCTTAAGAAGGAAAGCATACGTCTTTCATCTGAGTGAAAACTGCATTCTATTCGGTTTTTAGAACTGTGTTGAAGGTTAGGGGATTCACTTGTAGGGAAGCGTTTGTATGCATGCTGTATACTCAATTCTTTAACAGCAAATCTCGTGTCTTGCATTTGACAGAAATTCCAGTGAAATCATGTTTAAAAGCCAACGTCAGTAAAAAGGCTTCGTAGAATCACTCTGTGAATGTCTTTGAAAACACTTCTTAAGAAGGAAAGCATAAGTCTTTCATCTGAGTGAAAACTGCATTCTCTTCAAGTTTTTAGAGCATTGTTGAATGGTTAGGCGATTCACTTGTAGGGAAGCGTTTGTTTGCATTCTGTATACTCAATTCTTTAACAGCAAATCTCGTGTCTCGTGTTTGACAGAAATTCCAGTGAAATCACGTTTAAAAGCCAACGTCAGTAAAAAGGCTTTGTAGAAACACTCTGTAAATGTCTTTGAAAACAATTCTTAAGAAGGAAAGCATACGTCTTTCATCTGAGTGAAAACTGCATTCTATTCAGTTTTTAGAACTATGTTGATTGGTTAGGAGATTCACTTGTAGGGAAGCGTTTGTTTGCATTCTGTATACTCAATTCTTTAACAGCAAATCTCGTGTCTTGCATTTGACAGAAATTCCAGTGAAATCACGTTTAAAAGCCAACGTCAGTAAAAAGGCTTCGTAGAATCACTCTGTGAATGTCTTTGAAAACACTTCTTAAGAAGGAAAGCATACGTCTTTCATCTGAGTGAAAACTGCATTCTATTCGGTTTTTAGAACTGTGTTGAATGGTTAGGGGATTCACTTGTTGGGAAGCGTTTGTTTGCATTCTGTATACTCAATTCTTTAACAGCAAATCTCGTGTCTTGCATTTGACAGAAATTCCAGTGAAATCACGTTTAAAAGCCAACGTCAGTAAAAAGGCTTCGTAGAATCACTCTGTGAATGGCTTTTTTAAACACTTCTTAAGAAGGAAAGCATAAGTCTTTCATCTGAGTGAAAACTGCATTCTCTTCAGTTTTTAGAGCATTGTTGAATGGTTAGGCGATTCACTTGTAGGGAAGCGTTTGTTTGCATTCTGTATACTCAATTCTTTAACAGCAAATCTCGTGTCTTGCGTTTGACTGAAATTCCAGTGAAATCACGTTTAAAAGCCAACGTCAGTAAAAAGGCTTTGTAGAATCACTCTGTGAATGTCTTTGAAAACAATTCTTAAGAAGGAAAGCATACGTCTTTCATCTGAGTGAAAACTGCATTCTATTCAGTTTTTAGAACTATGTTGATTGGTTAGGCGATTCACTTGTAGGGAAGCGTTTGTTTGCATTCTGTATACTCAATTCTTTAACAGCATATCTCATGTCTTGCGTTTGACAGCAATTCTAGTGAAATCACCTCTAAAAGCCAACGTCAGTAAAAAGGCTTCGTAGAATCATTCTGTGAATGTCTTTGAAAACACTTCTTAAGAAGGAAAGCATACGTCTTTCATCTGAGTGAAAACTGCATTCTATTCGGTTTTTAGAACTGTGTTGAAGGTTAGGGGATTCACTTGTAGGGAAGCGTTTGTATGCATGCTGTATACTCAATTCTTTAACAGCAAATCTCGTGTCTTGCATTTGACAGAAATTCCAGTGAAATCACGTTTAAAAGCCAACTTCAGTAAAAAGGCTTCGTAGAATCACTCTGTGAATGTCTTTGAAAACACTTCTTAAGAAGGAAAGCATAAGTCTTTCATCTGAGTGAAAACTGCATTCTCTTCAGTTTTTAGAGCATTGTTGAATGGTTAGGCGATTCACTTGTAGGGAAGCGTTTGTTTGCATTCTGTATACTCAATTCTTTAACAGCAAATCTCGTGTCTTGCGTTTGACAGAAATTCCAGTGAAATCACGTTTAAAAGCCAACGTCAGTAAAAAGGCTTTGTAGAAACACTCTGTAAATGTCTTTGAAAACAATTCTTAAGAAGGAAAGCATACGTCTTTCATCTGAGTGAAAACTGCATTCTATTCAGTTTTTAGAACTATGTTGATTGGTTAGGCGATTCACTTGTAGGGAAGCGTTTGTTTGCATTCTGTATACTCAATTCTTTAACAGCATATCTCATGTCTTGCGTTTGACAGCAATTCTAGTGAAATCACCTCTAAAAGCCAACGTCAGTAAAAAGGCTTCGTAGAATCATTCTGTGAATGTCTTTGAAAACACTTCTTAAGAAGGAAAGCATAAGTCTTTCATCTGAGTGAAAACTGCATTCTCTTCAGTTTTTAGAGCATTGTTGAATGGTTAGGCGATTCACTTGTAGGGAAGCGTTTGTTTGCATTCTGTATACTCAATTCTTTAACAGCAAATCTCGTGTCTTGCGTTTGACAGAAATTCCAGTGAAATCACGTTTAAAAGCCAACGTCAGTAAAAAGGCTTTGTAGAATAACTCTGTGAATCTCTTTGAAAACAATTCTTAAGAAGGAAAGCATACGTCTTTCATCTGAGTGAAAACTGCATTCTATTCAGTTTTTAGAACTATGTTGATTGGTTAGGCGATTCACTTGTAGGGAAGCGTTTGTTTGCATTCTGTATACTCAATTCTTTAACAGCATATCTCATGTCTTGCGTTTGACAGCAATTCTTGTGAAATCACCTCTAAAAGCCAACGTCAGTAAAAAGGCTTCGTAGAATCATTCTGTGAATGTCTTTGAAAACACTTCTTAAGAAGGAAAGCATACGTCTTTCATCTGAGTGAAAACTGCATTCTATTCGGTTTTTAGAACTGTGTTGAAGGTTAGGGGATTCACTTGTAGGGAAGCGTTTGTATGCATGCTGTATACTCAATTCTTTAACAGCAAATCTCGTGTCTTGCATTTGACAGAAATTCCAGTGAAATCACGTTTAAAAGCCAACTTCAGTAAAAAGGCTTCGTAGAATCACTCTGTGAATGTCTTTGAAAACACTTCTTAAGAAGGAAAGCATAAGTCTTTCATCTGAGTGAAAACTGCATTCTCTTCAGTTTTTAGAGCATTGTTGAATGGTTAGGCGATTCACTTGTAGGGAAGCGTTTGTTTGCATTCTGTATACTCAATTCTTTAACAGCAAATCTCGTGTCTTGCGTTTGACAGAAATTCCAGTGAAATCACGTTTAAAAGCCAACGTCAGTAAAAAGGCTTTGTAGAAACACTCTGTAAATGTCTTTGAAAACAATTCTTAAGAAGGAAAGCATACGTCTTTCATCTGAGTGAAAACTGCATTCTATTCAGTTTTTAGAACTATGTTGATTGGTTAGGCGATTCACTTGTAGGGAAGCGTTTGTTTGCATTCTGTATACTCAATTCTTTAACAGCATATCTCATGTCTTGCGTTTGACATCAATTCTAGTGAAATCACCTCTAAAAGCCAACGTCAGTAAAAAGGCTTCGTAGAATCATTCTGTGAATGTCTTTGAAAACACTTCTTAAGAAGGAAAGCATACGTCTTTCATCTGAGTGAAAACTGCATTCTCTTCAGTTTTTAGAGCATTGTTGAATGGTTAGGCGATTCACTTGTAGGGAAGCGTTTGTTTGCATTCTGTAAACTGAATTCTTTAACAGCAAATCTCGTGTCTTGCTTTTGACAGAAATTCCAGTGAAATCACGTTTAAAAGCCAATGTCAGTAAAAAGGCTTTGTAGAATCACTCTGTAATATCTTTGAAAACAATTCTTAAGAAGGAAAGCATACGTCTTTCATCTGAGTGAAAACTGCATTCTATTCAGTTTTTAGAACTATGTTGATTGGTTAGGCGATTCACTTGTAGGGAAGCGTTTGTTTGCATTCTGTATACTCAATTCTTTAACAGCAAATCTCATGTCTTGTGTTTGACAAAAATTCCAGTGAAATCACGTTTAAAAGCCAACACCAGTAAAAAGGCTTCGTAGAATCACTCTGTGAATGTCCTTAAAACACTTCTTAAGAAGGAAAGCATAAGTCTTTCATCTGAGTGAAAACTGCATTCTATTCAGTTTTTAGAACTATGTTGATTGGTTAGGCGATTCACTTGTAGGGAAGCGTTTGTTTGCATTCTGTATACTCAATTCTTTAACAGCAAATCTCGTGTCTTGCGTTTGACAGAAATTCTAGTAAAATCACGTTTAAAAGCCAACGTCAGTAAAAAGGCTTCGTAGAATCACTCTGTGAATGTCTTTGAAAACACTTCTTAAGAAGGAAAGCATACGTCTTTCATCTGAGTGAAAACTGCATTCTCTTCAGTTTTTAGAGCTGTGTTGAATGGTTAGGCGATTCACTTGTAGGGAAGCGTTTGTTTGCATTCTGTATACTCAATTCTTCAACAGCAAATCTCGTTTCTTGCTTTTGACAAAAATTCCAGTGAAATCACATTTAAAAGCCAACATCACTAAAAAGGCTTCGTAGAATCACTCTGTGAATGTCTTTGAAAACACTTCTTAAGAAGGAAAGCATACGTCTTTCATCTGAGTGAAAACTGCATTCTCTTCAAGTTTTTAGAGCATTGTTGAATGGTTAGGCGATTCACTTGTAGGGAAGTGTTTGTTTGCATTCTGTATACTCAATTCTTTAACAGCAAATCTCGTGTCTTGCGTTTGACAGAAATTCCAGTGAAATCACGTTTAAAAGCCAACGTCAGTAAAAAGGCTTTGTAGAATCACTCTGTGAATGTCTTTGAAAACAATTCTTAAGAAGGAAAGCATACGTCTTTCATCTGAGTGAAAACTGCATTCTATTCAGTTTTTAGAACTATGTTGATTGGTTAGGCGATTCACTTGTAGGGAAGCGTTTGTTTGCATTCTGTATACTCAATTCTTTAACAGCAAATCTCGTGTCTTGCGTTTGACAGAAATTCCAGTGAAATCACGTTTAAAAGCCAACGTCAGTAAAAAGGCTTTGTAGAAACACTCTGTAAATGTCTTTGAAAACAATTCTTAAGAAGGAAAGCATACGTCTTTCATCTGAGTGAAAACTGCATTCTATTCAGTTTTTAGAACTATGTTGATTGGTTAGGCGATTCACTTGTAGGGAAGCGTTTGTTTGCATTCTGTATACTCAATTCTTTAACAGCATATCTCATGTCTTGCGTTTGACAGCAATTCTAGTGAAATCACCTCTAAAAGCCAACGTCAGTAAAAAGGCTTCGTAGAATCATTCTGTGAATGTCTTTGAAAACACTTCTTAAGAAGGAAAGCATACGTCTTTCATCTGAGTGAAAACTGCATTCTATTCGGTTTTTAGAACTGTGTTGAAGGTTAGGGGATTCACTTGTAGGGAAGCGTTTGTATGCATGCTGTATACTCAATTCTTTAACAGCAAATCTCGTGTCTTGCATTTGACAGAAATTCCAGTGAAATCACGTTTAAAAGCCAACGTCAGTAAAAAGGCTTCGTAGAATCACTCTGTGAATGTCTTTGAAAACACTTCTTAAGAAGGAAAGCATACGTCTTTCATCTGAGTGAAAACTGCATTCTCTTCAAGTTTTTAAAGCATTGTTGAATGGTTAGGCGATTCACTTGTAGGGAAGCGATTGTTTGCATTCTGTATACTCAATTCTTTAACAGCAAATCTCGTGTCTTGCGTTTGACAGAAATTCCAGTAAAATCACGTTTAAAAGCCAACGTCAGTAAAAAGGCTTCGTAGAATCACTCTGTGAATGTCTTTGAAAACACTTCTTAAGAAGGAAAGCATACGTCTTTCATCTGAGTGAAAACTGCATTCTATTCGGTTTTTAGAACTGTGTTGAATGGTTAGGGGATTCACTTGTTGGGAAGCGTTTGTTTGCATTCTGTATACTCAATTCTTTAACAGCAAATCTCGTGTCTTGCATTTGACAGAAATTCCAGTGAAATCACGTTTAAAAGCCAACGTCAGTAAAAAGGCTTTGTAGAATCACTCTGTGAATGTCTTTGAAAACAATTCTTAAGAAGGAAAGCATACGTCTTTCATCTGAGTGAAAACTGCATTCTATTCAGTTTTTAGAACTATGTTGATTGGTTAGGCGATTCACTTGTAGGGAAGCATTTGTTTGCATTCTGTATACTCAATTCTTTAACAGCAAATCTCATGTCTTGTGTTTGACAAAAATTCCAGTGAAATCTCTTTTAAAAGCCAACATCAGTAAAAAGGCTTCGTAGAATCACTCTGTGAATGTCCTTAAAACACTTCTTAAGAAGGAAAGCATAAGTCTTTCATCTGAGTGAAAACTGCATTCTATTCAGTTTTTAGAACTATGTTGATTGGTTAGGCGATTCACTTGTAGGGAAGCGTTTGTTTGCATTCTGTATACTCAATTCTTTAACAGCAAATCTCGTGTCTTGCGTTTGACAGAAATTCTAGTAAAATCACGTTTAAAAGCCAACGTCAGTAAAAAGGCTTCGTAGAATCACTCTGTGAATGTCTTTGAAAACACTTCTTAAGAAGGAAAGCATACGTCTTTCATCTGAGTGAAAACTGCATTCTCTTCAGTTTTTAGAGCATTGTTGAATGGTTAGGCTATTCACTTGTAGGGAAGCGTTTGTTTGCATTCTGTATACTCAATTCTTTAACAGCAAATCTCGTGTCTTGCGTTTGACAGAAATTCCAGTAAAATCACGTTTAAAAGCCAACGTCAGTAAAAAGGCTTCGTAGAATCACTCTGTGAATGTCTTTGAAAACACTTCTTAAGAAGTAAAGCATATGTCTTTCATCTGAGTGAAAACTGCATTCTATTCAGTTTTTAGAGCTGTGTTGAATGGTTAGGCGATTCACTTGTAGGGAAGCGTTTGTTTGCATTCTGTATACTCAATTCTTCAACAGCAAATCTCGTTTCTTGCGTTTGACAAAAATTCCAGTGAAATCACGTTTAAAAGCCAACATCAGTAAAAAGGCTTCGTAGAATCACTCTGTGAATGTCTTTGAAAACACTTCTTAAGAAGGAAAGCATACGTCTTTCATCTGAGTGAAAACTGCATTCTCTTCAAGTTTTTAGAGCATTGTTGAATGGTTAGGCGATTCACTTGTAGGGAACCGTTTGTTTGCATTCTGTATACTCAATTCTTTAACAGCAAATCTCGTGTCTTGCGTTTGACAGAAATTCCAGTGAAATCACGTTTAAAAGCCAACGTCAGTAAAAAGGCTTCTTAGAATCACTCTGTGAATGTCTTTGAAAACACTTCTTAAGAAGTAAAGCATATGTCTTTCATCTGAGTGAAAACTGCATTCTATTCAGTTTTTAGAGCTGTGTTGAATGGTTAGGCGATTCACTTGTAGGGAAGCGTTTGTTTGCATTCTGTATACTCAATTCTTCAACAGCAAATCTCGTTTCTTGCGTTTGACAAAAATTCCAGTGAAATCACGTTTAAAAGCCAACATCAGTAAAAAGGCTTCGTAGAATCACTCTGTGAATGTCTTTGAAAACACTTCTTAAGAAGGAAAGCATACGTCTTTCATCTGAGTGAAAACTGCATTCTCTTCAAGTTTTTAGAGCATTGTTGAATGGTTAGGCGATTCACTTGTAGGGAACCGTTTGTTTGCATTCTGTATACTCAATTCTTTAACAGCAAATCTCGTGTCTTGCGTTTGACAGAAATTCCAGTGAAATCACGTTTAAAAGCCAACGTCAGTAAAAAGGCTTCTTAGAATCACTCTGTGAATGTCTTTGAAAACACTTCTTAAAAAGGAAAGCATACGTCTTTCATCTGAGTGAAAACTGCATTCTATTCGGTTTTTAGATCTGTGTTGAATGGTTAGGCGATTCACTTGTAGGGAAGCGTTTGTTTGCATTCTGTATACTCAGTTCTTTAACAGCAAATCTCGTGTCTTGCATTTGACAGAAATTCCAGTGAAATCACGTTTAAAAGCCAACGTCAGTAAAAAGGCTTCGTAGAATCACTCTGTGAATGTCTTTGAAAACACTTCTTAAGAAGGAAAGCATACGTCTTTCATCTGAGTGAAAACTGCATTCTCTTCAAGTTTTTAAAGCATTGTTGAATGGTTAGGCGATTCACTTGTAGGGAAGCGTTTGTTTGCATTCTGTATACTCAATTCTTTAACAGCATATCTCATGTCTTGCGTTTGACAGCAATTCTAGTGAAATCACCTCTAAAAGCCAACGTCAGTAAAAAGGCTTCGTAGAATCATTCTGTGAATGTCTTTGAAAACACTTCTTAAGAAGGAAAGCATACGTCTTTCATCTGAGTGAAAACTGCATTCTATTCGGTTTTTAGAACTGTGTTGAAGGTTAGGGGATTCACTTGTAGGGAAGCGTTTGTATGCATGCTGTATACTCAATTCTTTAACAGCAAATCTCGTGTCTTGCATTTGACAGAAATTCCAGTGAAATCACGTTTAAAAGCCAACGTCAGTAAAAAGGCTTCGTAGAATCACTCTGTGAATGTCTTTGAAAACACTTCTTAAGAAGGAAAGCATACGTCTTTCATCTGAGTGAAAACTGCATTCTCTTCAAGTTTTTAAAGCATTGTTGAATGGTTAGGCGATTCACTTGTAGGGAAGCGATTGTTTGCATTCTGTATACTCAATTCTTTAACAGCAAATCTCGTGTCTTGCGTTTGACAGAAATTCCAGTAAAATCACGTTTAAAAGCCAACGTCAGTAAAAAGGCTTCGTAGAATCACTCTGTGAATGTCTTTGAAAACACTTCTTAAGAAGGAAAGCATACGTCTTTCATCTGAGTGAAAACTGCATTCTATTCGGTTTTTAGAACTGTGTTGAATGGTTAGGGGATTCACTTGTTGGGAAGCGTTTGTTTGCATTCTGTATACTCAATTCTTTAACAGCAAATCTCGTGTCTTGCATTTGACAGAAATTCCAGTGAAATCACGTTTAAAAGCCAACGTCAGTAAAAAGGCTTTGTAGAATCACTCTGTGAATGTCTTTGAAAACAATTCTTAAGAAGGAAAGCATACGTCTTTCATCTGAGTGAAAACTGCATTCTATTCAGTTTTTAGAACTATGTTGATTGGTTAGGCGATTCACTTGTAGGGAAGCATTTGTTTGCATTCTGTATACTCAATTCTTTAACAGCAAATCTCATGTCTTGTGTTTGACAAAAATTCCAGTGAAATCACTTTTAAAAGCCAACATCAGTAAAAAGGCTTCGTAGAATCACTCTGTGAATGTCCTTAAAACACTTCTTAAGAAGGAAAGCATAAGTCTTTCATCTGAGTGAAAACTGCATTCTATTCAGTTTTTAGAACTATGTTGATTGGTTAGGCGATTCACTTGTAGGGAAGCGTTTGTTTGCATTCTGTATACTCAATTCTTTAACAGCAAATCTCGTGTCTTGCGTTTGACAGAAATTCTAGTAAAATCACGTTTAAAAGCCAACGTCAGTAAAAAGGCTTCGTAGAATCACTCTGTGAATGTCTTTGAAAACACTTCTTAAGAAGGAAAGCATACGTCTTTCATCTGAGTGAAAACTGCATTCTCTTCAGTTTTTAGAGCATTGTTGAATGGTTAGGCTATTCACTTGTAGGGAAGCGTTTGTTTGCATTCTGTATACTCAATTCTTTAACAGCAAATCTCGTGTCTTGCGTTTGACAGAAATTCCAGTAAAATCACGTTTAAAAGCCAACGTCAGTAAAAAGGCTTCGTAGAATCACTCTGTGAATGTCTTTGAAAACACTTCTTAAGAAGTAAAGCATATGTCTTTCATCTGAGTGAAAACTGCATTCTATTCAGTTTTTAGAGCTGTGTTGAATGGTTAGGCGATTCACTTGTAGGGAAGCGTTTGTTTGCATTCTGTATACTCAATTCTTCAACAGCAAATCTCGTTTCTTGCGTTTGACAAAAATTCCAGTGAAATCACGTTTAAAAGCCAACATCAGTAAAAAGGCTTCGTAGAATCACTCTGTGAATGTCTTTGAAAACACTTCTTAAGAAGGAAAGCATACGTCTTTCATCTGAGTGAAAACTGCATTCTCTTCAAGTTTTTAGAGCATTGTTGAATGGTTAGGCGATTCACTTGTAGGGAACCGTTTGTTTGCATTCTGTATACTCAATTCTTTAACAGCAAATCTCGTGTCTTGCGTTTGACAGAAATTCCAGTGAAATCACGTTTAAAAGCCAACGTCAGTAAAAAGGCTTCTTAGAATCACTCTGTGAATGTCTTTGAAAACACTTCTTAAGAAGTAAAGCATATGTCTTTCATCTGAGTGAAAACTGCATTCTATTCAGTTTTTAGAGCTGTGTTGAATGGTTAGGCGATTCACTTGTAGGGAAGCGTTTGTTTGCATTCTGTATACTCAATTCTTCAACAGCAAATCTCGTTTCTTGCGTTTGACAAAAATTCCAGTGAAATCACGTTTAAAAGCCAACATCAGTAAAAAGGCTTCGTAGAATCACTCTGTGAATGTCTTTGAAAACACTTCTTAAGAAGGAAAGCATACGTCTTTCATCTGAGTGAAAACTGCATTCTCTTCAAGTTTTTAGAGCATTGTTGAATGGTTAGGCGATTCACTTGTAGGGAACCGTTTGTTTGCATTCTGTATACTCAATTCTTTAACAGCAAATCTCGTGTCTTGCGTTTGACAGAAATTCCAGTGAAATCACGTTTAAAAGCCAACGTCAGTAAAAAGGCTTCTTAGAATCACTCTGTGAATGTCTTTGAAAACACTTCTTAAAAAGGAAAGCATACGTCTTTCATCTGAGTGAAAACTGCATTCTATTCGGTTTTTAGATCTGTGTTGAATGGTTAGGCGATTCACTTGTAGGGAAGCGTTTGTTTGCATTCTGTATACTCAGTTCTTTAACAGCAAATCTCGTGTCTTGCATTTGACAGAAATTCCAGTGAAATCACGTTTAAAAGCCAACGTCAGTAAAAAGGCTTCGTAGAATCACTCTGTGAATGTCTTTGAAAACACTTCTTAAGAAGGAAAGCATACGTCTTTCATCTGAGTGAAAACTGCATTCTCTTCAAGTTTTTAAAGCATTGTTGAATGGTTAGGCGATTCACTTGTAGGGAAGCGATTGTTTGCATTCTGTATACTCAATTCTTTAACAGCAAATCTCGTGTCTTGCGTTTGACAGAAATTCCAGTAAAATCACGTTTAAAAGCCAACGTCAGTAAAAAGGCTTCGTAGAATCACTCTGTGAATGTCTTTGAAAACACTTCTTAAGAAGGAAAGCATACGTCTTTCATCTGAGTGAAAACTGCATTCTATTCGATTTTTAGAACTGTGTTGAATGGTTAGGGGATTCACTTGTTGGGAAGCGTTTGTTTGCATTCTGTATACTCAATTCTTTAACAGCAAATCTCGTGTCTTGCATTTGACAGAAATTCCAGTGAAATCACGTTTAAAAGCCAACGTCAGTAAAAAGGCTTTGTAGAATCACTCTGTGAATGTCTTTGAAAAGAATTCTTAAGAAGGAAAGCATACGTCTTTCATCTGAGTGAAAACTGCATTCTATTCAGTTTTTAGAACTATGTTGATTGGTTAGGCGATTCACTTGTAGGGAAGCATTTGTTTGCATTCTGTATACTCAATTCTTTAACAGCAAATCTCATGTCTTGTGTTTGACAAAAATTCCAGTGAAATCACTTTTAAAAGCCAACATCAGTAAAAAGGCTTCGTAGAATCACTCTGTGAATGTCCTTAAAACACTTCTTAAGAAGGAAAGCATAAGTCTTTCATCTGAGTGAAAACTGCATTCTATTCAGTTTTTAGAACTATGTTGATTGGTTAGGCGATTCACTTGTAGGGAAGCGTTTGTTTGCATTCTGTATACTCAATTCTTTAACAGCAAATCTCGTGTCTTGCGTTTGACAGAAATTCTAGTAAAATCACGTTTAAAAGCCAACGTCAGTAAAAAGGCTTCGTAGAATCACTCTGTGAATGTCTTTGAAAACACTTCTTAAGAAGGAAAGCATACGTCTTTCATCTGAGTGAAAACTGCATTCTCTTCAGTTTTTAGAGCATTGTTGAATGGTTAGGCTATTCACTTGTAGGGAAGCGTTTATTTGCATTCTGTATACTCAATTCTTTAACAGCAAATCTCGTGTCTTGCGTTTGACAGAAATTCCAGTAAAATCACGTTTAAAAGCCAACGTCAGTAAAAAGGCTTCGTAGAATCACTCTGTGAATGTCTTTGAAAACACTTCTTAAGAAGTAAAGCATATGTCTTTCATCTGAGTGAAAACTGCATTCTATTCAGTTTTTAGAGCTGTGTTGAATGGTTAGGCGATTCACTTGTAGGGAAGCGTTTGTTTGCATTCTGTATACTCAATTCTTCAACAGCAAATCTCGTTTCTTGCGTTTGACAAAAATTCCAGTGAAATCACGTTTAAAAGCCAACATCACTAAAAAGGCTTCGTAGAATCACTCTGTGAATGTCTTTGAAAACACTTCTTAAGAAGGAAAGCATACGTCTTTCATCTGAGTGAAAACTGCATTCTCTTCAAGTTTTTAGAGCATTGTTGAATGGTTAGGCGATTCACTTGTAGGGAACCGTTTGTTTGCATTCTGTATACTCAATTCTTTAACAGCAAATCTCGTGTCTTGCGTTTGACAGAAATTCCAGTGAAATCACATTTAAAAGCCAACGTCAGTAAAAAGGCTTCTTAGAATCACTCTGTGAATGTCTTTGAAAACACTTCTTAAAAAGGAAAGCATACGTCTTTCATCTGAGTGAAAACTGCATTCTATTCGGTTTTTAGATCTGTGTTGAATGGTTAGGCGATTCACTTGTAGGGAAGCGTTTGTTTGCATTCTGTATACTCAGTTCTTTAACAGCAAATCTCGTGTCTTGCATTTGACAGAAATTCCAGTGAAATCACGTTTAAAAGCCAACGTCAGTAAAAAGGCTTCGTAGAATCACTCTGTGAATGTCTTTGAAAACACTTCTTAAGAAGGAAAGCATAAGTCTTTCATCTGAGTGAAAACTGCATTCTCTTCAGTTTTTAGAGCATTGTTGAATGGTTAGGCGATTCACTTGTAGGGAAGCGTTTGTTTGCATTCTGTATACTCAATTCTTTAACAGCAAATCTCGTGTTGCCTTTGACAGAAATTCCAGTGAAATCACGTTTAAAAGCCAACGTCAGTAAAAAGGCTTTGTAGAATCACTCTGTGAATGTCTTTGAAAACAATTCTTAAGAAGGAAAGCATACGTCTTTCATCTGAGTGAAAACTGCATTCTATTCAGTTTTTAGAACTATGTTGATTGGTTAGGCGATTCACTTGTAGGGAAGCGTTTGTTTGCATTCTGTATACTCAATTCTTTAACAGCAAATCTCGTGTCTTGCGTTTGACAGAAATTCCAGTGAAATCACGTTTAAAAGCCAACGTCAGTAAAAAGGCTTTGTAGAAACACTCTGTAAATGTCTTTGAAAACAATTCTTAAGAAGGAAAGCATACGTCTTTCATCTGAGTGAAAACTGCATTCTATTCAGTTTTTAGAACTATGTTGATTGGTTAGGCGATTCACTTGTAGGGAAGCGTTTGTTTGCATTCTGTATACTCAATTCTGTAACTGCAAATCTCGTGTCTTGCGTTTGACAGATATTCCAGTGAAATCAAGTTTAAAAGACAACGTCAGTAAAAAGGCTTTGTAGAATCACTCTGTGAATGTCTTTGAAAACACTTCTTAAGAAGGAAAGCATACGTCTTTCATCTGAGTGAAAACTGCATTCTATTCAGTTTTTAGAGCTGTTTTAAATGGTTAGGCGATTCACTTGTAGGGAAGCGTTTGTTTGCATTCTGTATACTCAATTCTTTAACAGCAAATCTCATGTCTTGCGTTTGACACCAAGTCTAGTGAAATCACCTCTAAAAGCCAACCTCAGTAAAAAGGCTTCGTAGAATCACTCTGTGAATGTCTTTGAAATCACTTCTTAAGAAGGAAAGCATATGTCTTTCATCTGGGTGAAAACTGCATTCTATTCAGTTTTTAGAGCAGTGTTGAATGGTTAAGCGATTCACTTTTAGGGAAGCCTTTGTTTGCATTCTGTATACTCAATTCTTTAACAGCAAATCTCATGTCTTGTGTTTGACAAAAATTCCAGTGAAATCACGTTTAAAAGCCAACATCATTAAAAAGGCTTCGTAGAATCACTCTGTGAATGTCCTTAAAACACTTCTTAAGAAGGAAAGCATAAGTCTTTCATCTGAGTGAAAACTGCATTCTATTCAGTTTTTAGAACTATGTTGATTGGTTAGGCGATTCACATGTAGGGAAGCGTTTGTTTGCATTCTGTATACTCAATACTTTAACAGCAAATCTCGTGTCTTGTGTTTGACAGAAATTCCAGTGAAATCACGTTTAAAAGCCAACGTCAGTAAAAAGGCTTCTTAGAATCACTCTGTGAATGTCTTTGAAAACACTTCTTAAGAAGGAAAGCATACGTCTTTCATCTGAGTGAAAACTGCATTCTATTCGGTTTTTAGATCTGTGTTGAATGGTTAGGCGATTCACTTTTAGGGAAGCGTTTGTTTGCATTCTGTATACTCAGTTCTTTAACAGCAAATCTCGTGTCTTGCATTTGACAGAAATTCCAGTGAAATCACGTTTAAAAGCCATCGTCAGTAAAAAGGCTTCGTAGAATCACTCTGTGAATGTCTTTGAAAACACTTCTTAAGAAGGAAAGCATAAGTCTTTCATCTGAGTGAAAACTGCATTCTCTTCAGTTTTTAGAGCATTGTTGAATGGTTAGGCGATTCACTTGTAGGGAAGCGTTTGTTTGCATTCTGTATACTCAATTCTTTAACAGCAAATCTCGTGTCTTGCATTTGACAGAAATTCCAGTGAAATCACGTTTAAAAGCCAACGTCAGTAAAAAGGCTTTGTAGAATCACTCTGTGAATGTCTTTGAAAACAATTCTTAAGAAGGAAAGCATACGTCTTTCATCTGAGTGAAAACTGCATTCTATTCAGTTTTTAGAACTATGTTGATTGGTTAGGCGATTCACTTGTAGGGAAGCGTTTGTTTGCATTCTGTATACTCAATTCTTTAACAGCAAATCTCGTGTCTTGAGTTTGACAGAAATTCCAGTGAAATCACGTTTAAAAGCCAACGTCAGTAAAAAGGCTTTGTAGAAACACTCTGTAAATGTCTTTGAAAACAATTCTTAAGAAGGAAAGCATACGTCTTTCTTCTGAGTGAAAACTGCATTCTATTCAGTTTTTAGAACTATGTTGATTGGTTAGGCGATTCACTTGTAGGGAAGCGTTTGTTTGCATTCTGTATACTCAATTCTTTAACAGCATATCTCATGTCTTGCGTTTGACAGCAATTCTAGTGAAATCACCTCTAAAAGCCAACGTCAGTAAAAAGGCTTCGTAGAATCATTCTTTGAATGTCTTTGAATACACTTCTTAAGAAGGAAAGCATATGTCTTTCATCTGAGTGAAAACTGCATTCTCTTCAGTTTTTAGAGCATTGTTGAATGGTTAGGCGATTCACTTGTAGGGAAGCGTTTGTTTGCAATCTGTATACTCAATTCTTTAACAGCAAATCTCGTGTCTTGCATTTGAAAGAAATTCCAGTGAAATCACGTTTAAAAGCCAACATCAATAAAAAGGCTTTGTAGAATCACTCTGTGAATGTTTTTGAAAACACTTCTTAAGAAGGAAAGCATACGTCTTTCATCTGAGTGAAAACTGCATTCTCTTCAGTTTTTAGAGCATTGTTGAATGGTTAGGCGATTCACTTGTAGGGAAGCGTTTGTTTGCATTCTGTAAACTGAATTCTTTAACAGCAAATCTCGTGTCTTGCTTTTGACAGAAATTCCAGTGAAATCACGTTTAAAAGCCAATGTCAGTAAAAAGGCTTTGTAGAATCACTCTGTGAATATCTTTGAAAACAATTCTTAAGAAGGAAAGCATACGTCTTTCATCTGAGTGAAAACTGCATTCTATTCAGTTTTTAGAACTATGTTGATTGGTTAGGCGATTCACTTGTAGGGAAGCGTTTGTTTGCATTCTGTATACTCAATTCTTTAACAGCAAATCTCATGTCTTGCGTTTGACACCAATTCTAGTGAAATCACCTCTAAAAGCCAACTTCAGTAAAAAGGCTTCGTAGAATCACTCTGTGAATGTCTTTGAAAACACTTCTTAAGAAGGAAAGCATATGTCTTTCATCTGGGTGAAAACTGCATTCTATTCAGTTTTTAGAGCTGTGTTGAATGGTTAAGCGATTCACTTTTAGGGAAGCGTTTGTTTGCATTCTGTATACTCAATTCTTTAACAGCAAATCTCATGTCTTGTGTTTGACAAAAATTCCAGTGAAATCACGTTTAAAAGCCAACATCAGTAAAAAGGCTTCGTAGAATCACTCTGTGAATGTCCTTAAAACACTTCTTAAGAAGGAAAGCATAAGTCTTTCATCTGAGTGAAAACTGCATTCTATTCAGTTTTTAGAACTATGTTGATTGGTTAGGCGATTCACTTGTAGGGAAGCGTTTGTTTGCATTCTGTATACTCAATTCTTTAACAGCAAATCTCGTGTCTTGCGTTTGACAGAAATTCCAGTGAAATCACGTTTAAAAGCCAATGTCAGTAAAAAGGCTTCGTAGAATCACTCTGTGAATGTCTTTGAAAACACTTCTTAAGAAGGAAAGCATACGTCTTTCATCTGAGTGAAAACTGCATTCTCTTCAGTTTTTAGAGCATTGTTGAATGGTTAGGCTATTCACTTGTAGGGAAGCGTTTGTTTGCATTCTGTAAACTGAATTCTTTAACAGCAAATCTCGTGTCTTGCTTTTGACAGAAATTCCAGTGAAATCACGTTTAAAAGCCAATGTCAGTAAAAAGGCTTTGTAGAATCACTCTGTGAATATCTTTGAAAACAATTCTAAGAAGGAAAGCATACGTCTTTCATCTGAGTGAAAACTGCATTCTATTCAGTTTTTAGAACTATGTTGATTGGTTAGGCGATTCACTTGTAGGGAAGCGTTTGTTTGCATTCTGTACACTCAATTCTTTAACAGCAAATCTCATGTCTTGCGTTTGACACCAATTCTAGTGAAATCACGTTTAAAAGCCAACATCAGTAAAAAGGCTTCGTAGAATCACTCTGTGAATGTCCTTAAAACACTTCTTAAGAAGGAAAGCATAAGTCTTTCATCTGGGTGAAAACTGCATTCTATTCAGTTTTTAGAGCTGTGTTGAATGGTTAAGCGATTCACTTGTAGGGAAGCGTTTGTTTGCATTCTGTATACTCAATTCTTTAACAGCAAATCTCGTGTCTTGCGTTTGAAAGAAATTCCAGTGAAATCACGTTTAAAAGCCAACGTCAGTAAAAAGGCTTCGTAGAATCATTCTGTGAATGTCTTTGAAAACACTTCTTAAGAAGGAAAGCATACGTCTTTCATCTGAGTGAAAACTGCATTCTCTTCAGTTTTTAGAGCATTGTTGAATGGTTAGGCTATTCACTTGTAGGGAAGCGTTTGTTTGCATTCTGTATAATCAATTCTTTAACACCAAATCTCGTGTCTTGCGTTTGACAGAAATTCCAGTAAAATCACGTTTAAAAGCCAACGTCAGTAAAAAGGCTTCGTAGAATCACTCTGTGAATGTCTTTGAAAACACTTCTTAAGAAGGAAAGCATACGTCTTTCATCTGAGTGAAAACTGCATTCTATTCGGTTTTTAGAACTGTGTTGAATGGTTAGGGGATTCACTTGTTGGGAAGCGTTTGTTTGCATTCTGTATACTCAATTCTTTAACAGCAAATCTCGTGTCTTGCATTTGACAGAAATTCCAGTGAAATCACGTTTAAAAGCCAACGTCAGTAAAAAGGCTTCGTAGAATCACTCTGTGAATGTCTTTGAAAACACTTCTTAAGAAGGAAAGCCTATGTCTTTCATCTGAGTGAAAACTGCATTCTCTTCAGTTTTTAGAGCATTGTTGAATGGTTAGGCGATTCACTTGTAGGGAAGCGTTTGTTTGCAATCTGTATACTCAATTCTTTAACAGCAAATTTCGTGTCTTGCATTTGAAAGAAATTCCAGTGAAATCACGTTTAAAAGCCAACGTCAGTAAAAAGGCTTTGTAGAATCACTCTGTGAATGTCTTTGAAAACACTTCTTAAGAAGGAAAGCATACGTCTTTCATCTGAGTGAAAACTGCATTCTATTCAGTTTTTAGAGCTGTTTTAAATGGTTAGGCGATTCACTTGTAAGGGAAGCGTTTGTTTGCATTCTGTATACTCAATTCTTTAACAGCAAATCTCATGTCTTGCGTTTGACACCAAGTCTAGTGAAATCACCTCTAAAAGCCAACCTCAGTAAAAAGGCTTCGTAGAATCACTCTGTGAATGTCTTTGAAATCACTTCTTAAGAAGGAAAGCATATGTCTTTCATCTGGGTGAAAACTGCATTCTATTCAGTTTTTAGAGCAGTGTTGAATGGTTAAGCGATTCACTTGTAGGGAAGCGTTTGTTTGCATTCTGTATACTCAATTCTTTAACAGCAAATCTCATGTCTTGTGTTTGACAAAAATTCCAGTGAAATCACGTTTAAAAGCCAACATCAGTAAAAAGGCTTCGTAGAATCACTCTGTGAATATCCTTAAAACACTTCTTAAGAAGGAAAGCATAAGTCTTTCATCTGAGTGAAAACTGCATTCTATTCAGTTTTTAGAACTATGTTGATTGGTTAGGCGATTCACTTGTAGGGAAGCGTTTGTTTGCATTCTGTATACTCAATTCTTTAACAGCAAATCTCGTGTCTTGCGTTTGACAGAAATTCCAGTGAAATCACGTTTAAAAGCCAACGTCAGTAAAAAGGCTTCTTAGAATCACTCTGTGAATGTCTTTGAAAACACTTCTTAAGAAGGAAAGCATACGTCTTTCATCTGAGTGAAAACTGCATTCTATTCGGTTTTTAGATCTGTGTTGAATGGTTAGGCGATTCACTTTTAGGGAAGCGTTTGTTTGCATTCTGTATACTCAGTTCTTTAACAGCAAATCTCGTGTCTTGCATTTGACAGAAATTCCAGTGAAATCACGTTTAAAAGCCATCGTCAGTAAAAAGGCTTCGTAGAATCACTCTGTGAATGTCTTTGAAAACACTTCTTAAGAAGGAAAGCATAAGTCTTTCATCTGAGTGAAAACTGCATTCTCTTCAGTTTTTAGAGCATTGTTGAATGGTTAGGCGATTCACTTGTAGGGAAGCGTTTGTTTGCATTCTGTATACTCAATTCTTTAACAGCAAATCTCGTGTCTTGCGTTTGACAGAAATTCCAGTGAAATCACTTTTAAAAGCCAACGTCAGTAAAAAGGCTTTGTAGAATCACTCTGTGAATGTCTTTGAAAACAATTCTTAAGAAGGAAAGCATACGTCTTTCATCTGAGTGAAAACTGCATTCTATTCAGTTTTTAGAACTATGTTGATTGGTTAGGCGATTCACTTGTAGGGAAGCATTGGTTTGCATTCTGTATACTCAATTCTTTAACAGCAAATCTCGTGTCTTGAGTTTGACAGAAATTCCAGTGAAATCACGTTTAAAAGCCAACGTCAGTAAAAAGGCTTTGTAGAAACACTCTGTAAATGTCTTTGAAAACAATTCTTAAGAAGGAAAGCATACGTCTTTCATCTGAGTGAAAACTGCATTCTATTCAGTTTTTAGAACTATGTTGATTGGTTAGGCGATTCACTTGTAGGGAAGCGTTTGTTTGCATTATGTATACTCAATTCTTTAACAGCATATCTCATGTCTTGCGTTTGACAGCAATTCTAGTGAAATCACCTCTAAAAGCCAACTTCAGTAAACAGGCTTCGTAGAATCATTCTTTGAATGTCTTTGAATACACTTCTTAAGAAGGAAAGCATATGTCTTTCATCTGAGTGAAAACTGCATTCTCTTCAGTTTTTAGAGCATTGTTGAATGGTTAGGCGATTCACTTGTAGGGAAGCGTTTGTTTGCAATCTGTATACTCAATTCTTTAACAGCAAATCTCGTGTCTTGCATTTGAAAGAAATTCCAGTGAAATCACGTTTAAAAGCCAACGTCAGTAAAAAGGCTTTGTAGAATCACTCTGTGAATGTCTTTGAAAACACTTCTTAAGAAGGAAAGCATACGTCTTTCATCTGAGTGAAAACTGCATTCTCTTCAGTTTTTAGAGCATTGTTGAATGGTTAGGCGATTCACTTGTAGGGAAGCGTTTGTTTGCATTCTGTAAACTGAATTCTTTAACAGCAAATCTCGTGTCTTGCTTTTGACAGAAATTCCAGTGAAATCACGTTTAAAAGCCAATGTCAGTAAAAAGGCTTTGTAGAATCACTCTGTGAATATCTTTGAAAACAATTCTTAAGAAGGAAAGCATACGTCTTTCATCTGAGTGAAAACTGCATTCTATTCAGTTTTTAGAACTATGTTGATTGGTTAGGCGATTCACTTGTAGGGAAGCGTTTGTTTGCATTCTGTATACTCAATTCTTTAACAGCAAATCTCATGTCTTGCGTTTGACACCAATTCTAGTGAAATCACGTTTAAAAGCCAACATCAGTAAAAAGTCTTCGTAGAATCACTCTGTGAATGTCCTTAAAACACTTCTTAAGAAGGAAAGCATAAGTCTTTCATCTGGGTGTAAACTGCATTCTATTCAGTTTTTAGAGCTGTGTTGAATGGTTAAGCGATTCGCTTGTAGGGAAGCGTTTGTTTGCATTCTGTATACTCAATTCTTTAACAGCAAATCTCGTGTCTTGCGTTTGAAAGAAATTCCAGTGAAATCACGTTTAAAAGCCAACGTCAGTAAAAAGGCTTCGTAGAATCACTCTGTGAATGTCTTTGAAAACACTTCTTAAGAAGGAAAGCATACGTCTTTCATCTGAGTGAAAACTGCATTCTCTTCAGTTTTTAGAGCATTGTTGAATGGTTAGGCTATTCACTTGTAGGGAAGCGTTTGTTTGCATTCTGTATACTCAATTCTTTAACACCAAATCTCGTGTCTTGCGTTTGACAGAAATTCCAGTAAAATCACGTTTAAAAGCCAACGTCAGTAAAAAGGCTTCGTAGAATCACTCTGTGAATGTCTTTGAAAACACTTCTTAAGAAGGAAAGCATACGTCTTTCATCTGAGTGAAAACTGCATTCTATTCGGTTTTTAGAACTGTGTTGAATGGTTAGGGGATTCACTTGTTGGGAAGCGTTTGTTTGCATTCTGTATACTCAATTCTTTAACAGCAAATCTCGTGTCTTGCATTTGACAGAAATTCCAGTGAAATCACGTTTAATAGCCAACATCAGTAAAAAGGCTTCGTAGAATCACTCTGTGAATGTCTTTGAAAACACTTCTTAAGAAGGAAAGCCTATGTCTTTCATCTGAGTGAAAACTGCATTCTCTTCAGTTTTTAGAGCATTGTTGAATGGTTAGGCGATTCACTTGTAGGGAAGCGTTTGTTTGCAATCTCTATACTCAATTCTTTAACAGCAAATTTCGTGTCTTGCATTTGAAAGAAATTCCAGTGAAATCACGTTTAAAAGCCAACATCAGTAAAAAGGCTTTGTAGAATCACTCTGTGAATGTCTTTGAAAACAATTCTTAAGAAGGAAAGCATACGTCTTTCATCTGAGTGAAAACTGCATTCTATTCAGTTTTTAGAACTATGTTGATTGGTTAGGCGATTCACTTGTAGGGAAGCATTTGTTTGCATTCTGTATACTCAATTCTTTAACAGCAAATCTCGTGTCTTGCATTTGACAGAAATTCCAGTGAAATCACGTTTAAAAGCCAACGTCAGTAAAAAGGCTTCGTAGAATCACTCTGTGAATGTCTTTGAAAACACTTCTTAAGAAGGAAAGCATATGTCTTTCATCTGAGTGAAAACTGCATTCTCTTCAGTTTTTAGAGCATTGTTGAATGGTTAGGCGATTCACTTGTAGGGAAGCGTTTGTTTGCATTCTGTATACTCAATTCTTTAACAGCAAATCTCATGTCTTGCGTTTGACACCAATTCTAGTGAAATCACCTCTAAAAGCCAACGTCAGTAAAAAGGCTTCGTAGAATCACTCTGTGAATGTCTTTGAAAACACTTCTTAAGAAGGAAAGCATATGTCTTTCATCTGGGTGAAAACTGCATTCCATTCAGTTTTTAGAACTATGTTGATTGGTTAAGCGATTCACTTTTAGGGAAGCGTTTGTTTGCATTCTGTATACTCAATTCTTTAACAGCAAATCTCATGTCTTGTGTTTGACAAAAATTCCAGTGAAATCACGTTTAAAAGCCAACATCAGTAAAAAGGCTTCGTAGAATCACTCTGTGAATGTCCTTAAAACACTTCTTAAGAAGGAAAGCATAAGTCTTTCATCTGAGTGAAAACTGCATTCTATTCAGTTTTTAGAACTATGTTGATTGGTTAGGCGATTCACTTGTAGGGAAGCGTTTGTTTGCATTCTGTATACTCAATTCTTTAACAGCAAATCTCGTGTCTTGCATTTGACAGAAATTCCAGTGAAATCACGTTTAAAAGCCAACGTCAGTAAAAAGGCTTCGTAGAATCACTCTGTGAATGTCTTTGAAAACACTTCTTAAGAAGGAAAGCATACGTCTTTCATCTGAGTGAAAACTGCATTCTCTTCAAGTTTTTAGAGCATTGTTGAATGGTTAGGCGATTCACTTGTAGGGAAGCGTTTGTTTGCATTCTGTATACTCAATTCTTTAACAGCAAATCTCGTGTCCTGCATTTGACAGAAATTCCAGTGAAATCACGTTTAAAAGCCAACGTCAGTAAAAAGGCTTCTTAGAATCACTCTGTGAATGTCTTTGAAAACACTTCTTAAGAAGGAAAGCATACGTCTTTCATCTGAGTGAAAACTGCATTCTATTCGGTTTTTAGATCTGTGTTGAATGGTTAGGCGATTCACTTGTAGGGAAGCGTTTGTTTGCATTCTGTATACTCAGTTCTTTAACAGCAAATTTCGTGTCTTGCATTTGACAGAAATTCCAGTGAAATCACGTTTAAAAGCCAACGTCAGTAAAAAGGCTTTGTAGAATCACTCTGTGAATATCTTTGAAAACAATTCTTAAGAAGGAAAGCATACGTCTTTCATCTGAGTGAAAACTGCATTCTATTCAGTTTTTAGAACTATGTTGATTGGTTAGGCGATTCACTTGTAGGGAAGCGTTTGTTTGCATTCTGTATACTCAATTCTTTAACAGCAAATCTCATGTCTTGCGTTTGACACCAATTCTAGTGAAATCACGTTTAAAAGCCAACATCAGTAAAAAGGCTTCGTAGAATCACTCTGTGAATGTCCTTAAAACACTTCTTAAGATGGAAAGCATAAGTCTTTCATCTGGGTGAAAACTGCATTCTATTCAGTTTTTAGAGCTGTGTTGAATGGTTAAGCGATTCACTTGTAGGGAAGCGTTTGTTTGCATTCTGTATACTCAATTCTTTAACAGCAAATCTCGTGTCTTGCATTTGAAAGAAATTCCAGTGAAATCACGTTTAAAAGCCAACGTCAGTAAAAAGGCTTCGTAGAATCACTCTGTGAATGTCTTTGAAAACACTTCTTAAGAAGGAAAGCATACGTCTTTCATCTGAGTGAAAACTGCATTCTATTCGGTTTTTAGAACTGTGTTGAATGGTTAGGGGATTCACTTGTTGGGAAGCGTTTGTTTGCATTCTGTATACTCAATTCTTTAACAGCAAATCTCGTGTCTTGCATTTGACAGAAATTCCAGTGAAATCACGTTTAAAAGCCAACGTCAGTAAAAAGGCTTCGTAGAATCACTCTGTGAATGTCTTTGAAAACACTTCTTAAGAAGGAAAGCCTATGTCTTTCATCTGAGTGAAAACTGCATTCTCTTCAGTTTTTAGAGCATTGTTGAATGGTTAGGCGATTCACTTGTAGGGAAGCGTTTGTTTGCAATCTCTATACTCAATTCTTTAACAGCAAATTTCGTGTCTTGCATTTGAAAGAAATTCCAGTGAAATCACGTTTAAAAGCCAACATCAGTAAAAAGGCTTTGTAGAATCACTCTGTGAATGTCTTTGAAAACAATTCTTAAGAAGGAAAGCATACGTCTTTCATCTGAGTGAAAACTGCATTCTATTCAGTTTTTAGAACTATGTTGATTGGTTAGGCGATTCACTTGTAGGGAAGCGTTTGTTTGCATTCTGTATACTCAATTCTTTAACAGCAAATCTCGTGTCTTGCATTTGACAGAAATTCCAGTGAAATCACGTTTAAAAGCCAACGTCAGTAAAAAGGCTTCGTAGAATCACTCTGTGAATGTCTTTGAAAACACTTCTTAAGAAGGAAAGCATACGTCTTTCATCTGAGTGAAAACTGCATTCTCTTCAAGTTTTTAGAGCATTGTTGAATGGTTAGGCGATTCACTTGTAGGGAAGCGTTTGTTTGCATTCTGTATACTCAATTCTTTAACAGCAAATCTCGTGTCCTGCATTTGACAGAAATTCCAGTGAAATCACGTTTAAAAGCCAACGTCAGTAAAAAGGCTTCTTAGAATCACTCTGTGAATGTCTTTGAAAACACTTCTTAAGAAGGAAAGCATACGTCTTTCATCTGAGTGAAAACTGCATTCTATTCGGTTTTTAGATCTGTGTTGAATGGTTAGGCGATTCACTTGTAGGGAAGCGTTTGTTTGCATTCTGTATACTCAGTTCTTTAACAGCAAATTTCGTGTCTTGCATTTGACAGAAATTCCAGTGAAATCACGTTTAAAAGCCAACGTCAGTAAAAAGGCTTTGTAGAATCACTCTGTGAATATCTTTGAAAACAATTCTTAAGAAGGAAAGCATACGTCTTTCATCTGAGTGAAAACTGCATTCTATTCAGTTTTTAGAACTATGTTGATTGGTTAGGCGATTCACTTGTAGGGAAGCGTTTGTTTGCATTCTGTATACTCAATTCTTTAACAGCAAATCTCATGTCTTGCGTTTGACACCAATTCTAGTGAAATCACGTTTAAAAGCCAACATCAGTAAAAAGGCTTCGTAGAATCACTCTGTGAATGTCCTTAAAACACTTCTTAAGAAGGAAAGCATAAGTCTTTCATCTGGGTGAAAACTGCATTCTATTCAGTTTTTAGAGCTGTGTTGAATGGTTAAGCGATTCACTTGTAGGGAAGCGTTTGTTTGCATTCTGTATACTCAATTCTTTAACAGCAAATCTCGTGTCTTGCATTTGAAAGAAATTCCAGTGAAATCACGTTTAAAAGCCAACGTCAGTAAAAAGGCTTCGTAGAATCACTCTGTGAATGTCTTTGAAAACACTTCTTAAGAAGGAAAGCATACGTCTTTCATCTGAGTGAAAACTGCATTCTATTCGGTTTTTAGAACTGTGTTGAATGGTTAGGGGATTCACTTGTTGGGAAGCGTTTGTTTGCATTCTGTATACTCAATTCTTTAACAGCAAATCTCGTGTCTTGCATTTGACAGAAATTCCAGTGAAATCACGTTTAAAAGCCAACGTCAGTAAAAAGGCTTCGTAGAATCACTCTGTGAATGTCTTTGAAAACACTTCTTAAGAAGGAAAGCCTATGTCTTTCATCTGAGTGAAAACTGCATTCTCTTCAGTTTTTAGAGCATTGTTGAATGGTTAGGCGATTCACTTGTAGGGAAGCGTTTGTTTGCAATCTCTATACTCAATTCTTTAACAGCAAATTTCGTGTCTTGCATTTGAAAGAAATTCCAGTGAAATCACGTTTAAAAGCCAACATCAGTAAAAAGGCTTTGTAGAATCACTCTGTGAATGTCTTTGAAAACAATTCTTAAGAAGGAAAGCATACGTCTTTCATCTGAGTGAAAACTGCATTCTATTCAGTTTTTAGAACTATGTTGATTGGTTAGGCGATTCACTTGTAGGGAAGCATTTGTTTGCATTCTGTATACTCAATTCTTTAACAGCAAATCTCGTGTCTTGCATTTGACAGAAATTCCAGTGAAATCACGTTTAAAAGCCAACGTCAGTAAAAAGGCTTCGTAGAATCACTCTGTGAATGTCTTTGAAAACACTTCTTAAGAAGGAAAGCATATGTCTTTCATCTGAGTGAAAACTGCATTCTCTTCAGTTTTTAGAGCATTGTTGAATGGTTAGGCGATTCACTTGTAGGGAAGCGTTTGTTTGCATTCTGTATACTCAATTCTTTAACAGCAAATCTCATGTCTTGCGTTTGACACCAATTCTAGTGAAATCACCTCTAAAAGCCAATGTCAGTAAAAAGGCTTCGTAGAATCACTCTGTGAATGTCTTTGAAAACACTTCTTAAGAAGGAAAGCATATGTCTTTCATCTGGGTGAAAACTGCATTCCATTCAGTTTTTAGAACTATGTTGATTGGTTAAGCGATTCACTTTTAGGGAAGCGTTTGTTTGCATTCTGTATACTCAATTCTTTAACAGCAAATCTCATGTCTTGTGTTTGACAAAAATTCCAGTGAAATCACGTTTAAAAGCCAACATCAGGAAAAAGGCTTCGTAGAATCACTCTGTGAATGTCCTTAAAACACTTCTTAAGAAGGAAAGCATAAGTCTTTCATCTGAGTGAAAACTGCATTCTATTCAGTTTTTAGAACTATGTTGATTGGTTAGGCGATTCACTTGTAGGGAAGCGTTTGTTTGCATTCTGTATACTCAATTCTTTAACAGCAAATCTCGTGTCTTGCATTTGACAGAAATTCCAGTGAAATCACGTTTAAAAGCCAACGTCAGTAAAAAGGCTTCGTAGAATCACTCTGTGAATGTCTTTGAAAACACTTCTTAAGAAGGAAAGCATAAGTCTTTCATCTGAGTGAAAACTGCATTCTCTTAAGTTTTTAGAGCATTGTTGAATGGTTAGGCGATTCACTTGTAGGGAAGCGTTTGTTTGCATTCTGTATACTCAATTCTTTAACAGCAAATCTCGTGTCTTGCGTTTGACAGAAATTCCAGTGAAATCACGTTTAAAAGCCAACGTCAGTAAAAAGGCTTTGTAGAATCACTCTGTGAATGTCTTTGAAAACAATTCTTAAGAAGGAAAGCATACGTCTTTCATCTGAGTGAAAACTGCATTCTATTCAGTTTTTAGAACTATGTTGATTGGTTAGGCGATTCACTTGTAGGGAAGCGTTTGTTTGCATTCTGTATACTCAATTCTTTAACAGCAAATCTCGTGTCTTGCGTTTGACAGAAATTCCAGTGAAATCACGTTTAAAAGCCAACGTCAGTAAAAAGGCTTTGTAGAAACACTCTGTAAATGTCTTTGAAAACAATTCTTAAGAAGGAAATCATACGTCTTTCATCTGAGTGAAAACTGCATTCTATTCAGTTTTTAGAACTATGTTGATTGGTTAGGCGATTCACTTGTAGGGAAGCGTTTGTTTGCATTCTGTATACTCAATTCTTTAACAGCATATCTCATGTCTTGCGTTTGACAGCAATTCTAGTGAAATCACCTCTAAAAGCCAACGTCAGTAAAAAGGCTTCGTAGAATCATTCTGTGAATGTCTTTGAAAACACTTCTTAAGAAGGAAAGCATACGTCTTTCATCTGAGTGAAAACTGCATTCTATTCGGTTTTTAGAACTGTGTTGAAGGTTAGGGGATTCACTTGTAGGGAAGCGTTTGTATGCATGCTGTATACTCAATTCTTTAACAGCAAATCTTGTGTCTTGCGTTTGACCGAAATTCCAGTGAAATCACGTTTAAAAGCCAATGTCAGTAAAAAGGCTTCGTAGAATCACTCTGTGAATGTCTTTGAAAACACTTCTTAAGAAGGAAAGCATACGTCTTTCATCTGAGTGAAAACTGCATTCTCTTCATGTTTTTAGAGCATTGTTGAATGGTTAGGGGATTCACTTGTTGGGAAGCGTTTGTTTGCATTCTGTATACTCAATTCTTTAACAGCAAATCTCGTGTCTTGCATTTGACAGAAATTCCAGTGAAATCACGTTTAAAAGCCAACGTCAGTAAAAAGGCTTCGTAGAATCACTCTGTGAATGTCTTTGAAAACACTTCTTAAGAAGGAAAGCCTATGTCTTTCATCTGAGTGAAAACTGCATTCTCTTCAGTTTTTAGAGCATTGTTGAATGGTTAGGCGATTCACTTGTAGGGAAGCGTTTGTTTGCAATCTGTATACTCAATTCTTTAACAGCAAATTTCGTGTCTTGCATTTGAAAGAAATTCCAGTGAAATCACGTTTAAAAGCCAACGTCAGTAAAAAGGCTTTGTAGAATCACTCTGTGAATGTCTTTGAAAACAATTCTTAAGAAGGAAAGCATACGTCTTTCATCTGAGTGAAAACTGCATTCTATTCAGTTTTTAGAACTATGTTGATTGGTTAGGCGATTCACTTGTAGGGAAGCATTTGTTTGCATTCTGTATACTCAATTCTTTAACAGCAAATCTCGTGTCTTGCATTTGACAGAAATTCCAGTGAAATCACGTTTAAAAGCCAACGTCAGTAAAAAGGCTTCGTAGAATCACTCTGTGAATGTCTTTGAAAACACTTCTTAAGAAGGAAAGCATATGTCTTTCATCTGGGTGAAAACTGCATTCCATTCAGTTTTTAGAACTATGTTGATTGGTTAAGCGATTCACTTTTAGGGAAGCGTTTGTTTGCATTCTGTATACTCAATTCTTTAACAGCAAATCTCATGTCTTGTGTTTGACAAAAATTCCAGTGAAATCACGTTTAAAAGCCAACATCAGTAAAAAGGCTTCGTAGAATCACTCTGTGAATGTCCTTAAAACACTTCTTAAGAAGGAAAGCATAAGTCTTTCATCTGAGTGAAAACTGCATTCTATTCAGTTTTTAGAACTATGTTGATTGGTTAGGCGATTCACTTGTAGGGAAGCGTTTGTTTGCATTCTGTATACTCAATTCTTTAACAGCAAATCTCGTGTCTTGCGTTTGACCGAAATTCCAGTGAAATCACGTTTAAAAGCCAACGTCAGTAAAAAGGCTTCGTAGAATCACTCTGTGAATGTCTTTGAAAACACTTCTTAAGAAGGAAAGCATATGTCTTTCATCTGAGTGAAAACTGCATTCTCTTCAAGTTTTTAGAGCATTGTTGAATGGTTAGGGGATTCACTTGTTGGGAAGCGTTTGTTTGCATTCTGTATACTCAATTCTTTAACAGCAAATCTCGTGTCTTGCATTTGACAGAAATTCCAGTGAAATCACGTTTAAAAGCCAACGTCAGTAAAAAGGCTTCGTAGAATCACTCTGTGAATGTCTTTGAAAACACTTCTTAAGAAGGAAAGCCTATGTCTTTCATCTGAGTGAAAACTGCATTCTCTTCAGTTTTTAGAGCATTGTTGAATGGTTAGGCGATTCACTTGTAGGGAAGCGTTTGTTTGCAATCTGTATACTCAATTCTTTAACAGCAAATTTCGTGTCTTGCATTTGAAAGAAATTCCAGTGAAATCACGTTTAAAAGCCAACGTCAGTAAAAAGGCTTTGTAGAATCACTCTGTGAATGTCTTTGAAAACAATTCTTAAGAAGGAAAGCATACGTCTTTCATCTGAGTGAAAACTGCATTCTATTCAGTTTTTAGAACTATGTTGATTGGTTAGGCGATTCACTTGTAGGGAAGCATTTGTTTGCATTCTGTATACTCAATTCTTTAACAGCAAATCTCGTGTCTTGCATTTGACAGAAATTCCAGTGAAATCACGTTTAAAAGCCAACGTCAGTAAAAAGGCTTCGTAGAATCACTCTGTGAATGTCTTTGAAAACACTTCTTAAGAAGGAAAGCATATGTCTTTCATCTGAGTGAAAACTGCATTCTCTTCAGTTTTTAGAGCATTGTTGAATGGTTAGGCGATTCACTTGAAGGGAAGCGTTTGTTTGCATTCTGTATACTCAATTCTTTAACAGCAAATCTCATGTCTTGCGTTTGACACCAATTCTAGTGAAATCACCTCTAAAAGCCAACGTCAGTAAAAAAGGCTTCGTAGAATCACTCTGTGAATGTCTTTGAAAACACTTCTTAAGAAGGAAAGCATATGTCTTTCATCTGGGTGAAAACTGCATTCCATTCAGTTTTTAGAACTATGTTGATTGGTTAAGCGATTCACTTTTAGGGAAGCGTTTGTTTGCATTCTGTATACTCAATTCTTTAACAGCAAATCTCATGTCTTGTGTTTGACAAAAATTCCAGTGAAATCACGTTTAAAAGCCAACATCAGGAAAAAGGCTTCGTAGAATCACTCTGTGAATGTCCTTAAAACACTTCTTAAGAAGGAAAGCATAAGTCTTTCATCTGAGTGAAAACTGCATTCTATTCAGTTTTTAGAACTATGTTGATTGGTTAGGCGATTCACTTGTAGGGAAGCGTTTGTTTGCATTCTGTATACTCAATTCTTTAACAGCAAATCTCGTGTCTTGCATTTGACAGAAATTCCAGTGAAATCACGTTTAAAAGCCAACGTCAGTAAAAAGGCTTCTTAGAATCACTCTGTGAATGTCTTTGAAAACACTTCTTAAGAAGGAAAGCATACGTCTTTCATCTGAGTGAAAACTGCATTCTATTCGGTTTTTAGATCTGTGTTGAATGGTTAGGCGATTCACTTGTAGGGAAGCGTTTGTTTGCATTCTGTATACTCAGTTCTTTAACAGCAAATTTCGTGTCTTGCATTTGACAGAAATTCCAGTGAGATCACGTTTAAAAGCCAACGTCAGTAAAAAGGCTTCGTAGAATCACTCTGTGAATGTCTTTGAAAACACTTCTTAAGAAGGAAAGCATAAGTCTTTCATCTGAGTGAAAACTGCATTCTCTTAAGTTTTTAGAGCATTGTTGAATGGTTACGCGATTCACTTGTAGGGAAGCGTTTGTTTGCATTCTGTATACTCAATTCTTTAACAGCAAATCTCGTGTCTTGCGTTTGACAGAAATTCCAGTGAAATCACGTTTAAAAGCCAACGTCAGTAAAAAGGCTTTGTAGAATCACTCTGTGAATGTCTTTGAAAACAATTCTTAAGAAGGAAAGCATACGTCTTTCATCTGAGTGAAAACTGCATTCTATTCAGTTTTTAGAACTATGTTGATTGGTTAGGCGATTCACTTGTAGGGAAGCGTTTGTTTGCATTCTGTATACTCAATTCTTTAACAGCAAATCTCGTGTCTTGCGTTTGACAGAAATTCCAGTGAAATCACGTTTAAAAGCCAACGTCAGTAAAAAGGCTTTGTAGAAACACTCTGTAAATGTCTTTGAAAACAATTCTTAAGAAGGAAATCATACGTCTTTCATCTGAGTGAAAACTGCATTCTATTCAGTTTTTAGAACTATGTTGATTGGTTAGGCGATTCACTTGTAGGGAAGCGTTTGTTTGCATTCTGTATACTCAATTCTTTAACAGCATATCTCATGTCTTGCGTTTGACAGCAATTCTAGTGAAATCACCTCTAAAAGCCAACGTCAGTAAAAAGGCTTCGTAGAATCATTCTGTGAATGTCTTTGAAAACACTTCTTAAGAAGGAAAGCATACGTCTTTCATCTGAGTGAAAACTGCATTCTATTCGGTTTTTAGAACTGTGTTGAAGGTTAGGGGATTCACTTGTAGGGAAGCGTTTGTATGCATGCTGTATACTCAATTCTTTAACAGCAAATCTCGTGTCCTGCATTTGACAGAAATTCCAGTGAAATCACGTTTAAAAGCCAACGTCAGTAAAAAGGCTTCTTAGAATCACTCTGTGAATGTCTTTGAAAACACTTCTTAAGAAGGAAAGCATACGTCTTTCATCTGAGTGAAAACTGCATTCTATTCGGTTTTTAGATCTGTGTTGAATGGTTAGGCGATTCACTTGTAGGGAAGCGTTTGTTTGCATTCTGTATACTCAGTTCTTTAACAGCAAATTTCGTGTCTTGCATTTGACAGAAATTCCAGTGAGATCACGTTTAAAAGCCAACGTCAGTAAAAAGGCTTCGTAGAATCACTCTGTGAATGTCTTTGAAAACACTTCTTAAGAAGGAAAGCATAAGTCTTTCATCTGAGTGAAAACTGCATTCTCTTAAGTTTTTAGAGCATTGTTGAATGGTTAGGCGATTCACTTGTAGGGAAGCGTTTGTTTGCATTCTGTATACTCAATTCTTTAACAGCAAATCTCGTGTCTTGCGTTTGACAGAAATTCCAGTGAAATCACGTTTAAAAGCCAACGTCAGTAAAAAGGCTTTGTAGAATCACTCTGTGAATGTCTTTGAAAACAATTCTTAAGAAGGAAAGCATACGTCTTTCATCTGAGTGAAAACTGCATTCTATTCAGTTTTTAGAACTATGTTGATTGGTTAGGCGATTCACTTGTAGGGAAGCGTTTGTTTGCATTCTGTATACTCAATTCTTTAACAGCAAATCTCGTGTCTTGCGTTTGACAGAAATTCCAGTGAAATCACGTTTAAAAGCCAACGTCAGTAAAAAGGCTTTGTAGAAACACTCTGTAAATGTCTTTGAAAACAATTCTTAAGAAGGAAATCATACGTCTTTCATCTGAGTGAAAACTGCATTCTATTCAGTTTTTAGAACTATGTTGATTGGTTAGGCGATTCACTTGTAGGGAAGCGTTTGTTTGCATTCTGTATACTCAATTCTTTAACAGCATATCTCATGTCTTGCGTTTGACAGCAATTCTAGTGAAATCACCTCTAAAAGCCAACGTCAGTAAAAAGGCTTCGTAGAATCATTCTGTGAATGTCTTTGAAAACACTTCTTAAGAAGGAAAGCATACGTCTTTCATCTGAGTGAAATCTGCATTCTATTCGGTTTTTAGAACTGTGTTGAAGGTTAGGGGATTCACTTGTAGGGAAGCGTTTGTATGCATGCTGTATACTCAATTCTTTAACAGCAAATCTTGTGTCTTGCGTTTGACCGAAATTCCAGTGAAATCACGTTTAAAAGCCAACGTCAGTAAAAAGGCTTCGTAGAATCACTCTGTGAATGTCTTTGAAAACACTTCTTAAGAAGGAAAGCCTATGTCTTTCATCTGAGTGAAAACTGCATTCTCTTCAGTTTTTAGAGCATTGTTGAATGGTTAGGCGATTCACTTGTAGGGAAGCGTTTGTTTGCAATCTGTATACTCAATTCTTTAACAGCAAATTTCGTGTCTTGCATTTGAAAGAAATTCCAGTGAAATCACGTTTAAAAGCCAACGTCAGTAAAAAGGCTTTGTAGAATCACTCTGTGAATGTCTTTGAAAACAATTCTTAAGAAGGAAAGCATACGTCTTTCATCTGAGTGAAAACTGCATTCTATTCAGTTTTTAGAACTATGTTGATTGGTTAGGCGATTCACTTGTAGGGAAGCATTTGTTTGCATTCTGTATACTCAATTCTTTAACAGCAAATCTCGTGTCTTGCATTTGACAGAAATTCCAGTGAAATCACGTTTAAAAGCCAACGTCAGTAAAAAGGCTTCGTAGAATCACTCTGTGAATGTCTTTGAAAACACTTCTTAAGAAGGAAAGCATATGTCTTTCATCTGGGTGAAAACTGCATTCCATTCAGTTTTTAGAACTATGTTGATTGGTTAAGCGATTCACTTTTAGGGAAGCGTTTGTTTGCATTCTGTATACTCAATTCTTTAACAGCAAATCTCATGTCTTGTGTTTGACAAAAATTCCAGTGAAATCACGTTTAAAAGCCAACATCAGTAAAAAGGCTTCGTAGAATCACTCTGTGAATGTCCTTAAAACACTTCTTAAGAAGGAAAGCATAAGTCTTTCATCTGAGTGAAAACTGCATTCTATTCAGTTTTTAGAACTATGTTGATTGGTTAGGCGATTCACTTGTAGGGAAGCGTTTGTTTGCATTCTGTATACTCAATTCTTTAACAGCAAATCTCGTGTCTTGCGTTTGACCGAAATTCCAGTGAAATCACGTTTAAAAGCCAATGTCAGTAAAAAGGCTTCGTAGAATCACTCTGTGAATGTCTTTGAAAACACTTCTTAAGAAGGAAAGCATATGTCTTTCATCTGAGTGAAAACTGCATTCTCTTCAAGTTTTTAGAGCATTGTTGAATGGTTAGGGGATTCACTTGTTGGGAAGCGTTTGTTTGCATTCTGTATACTCAATTCTTTAACAGCAAATCTCGTGTCTTGCATTTGACAGAAATTCCAGTGAAATCACGTTTAAAAGCCAACGTCAGTAAAAAGGCTTCGTAGAATCACTCTGTGAATGTCTTTGAAAACACTTCTTAAGAAGGAAAGCCTATGTCTTTCATCTGAGTGAAAACTGCATTCTCTTCAGTTTTTAGAGCATTGTTGAATGGTTAGGCGATTCACTTGTAGGGAAGCGTTTGTTTGCAATCTGTATACTCAATTCTTTAACAGCAAATTTCGTGTCTTGCATTTGAAAGAAATTCCAGTGAAATCACGTTTAAAAGCCAACGTCAGTAAAAAGGCTTTGTAGAATCACTCTGTGAATGTCTTTGAAAACAATTCTTAAGAAGGAAAGCATACGTCTTTCATCTGAGTGAAAACTGCATTCTATTCAGTTTTTAGAACTATGTTGATTGGTTAGGCGATTCACTTGTAGGGAAGCATTTGTTTGCATTCTGTATACTCAATTCTTTAACAGCAAATCTCGTGTCTTGCATTTGACAGAAATTCCAGTGAAATCACGTTTAAAAGCCAACGTCAGTAAAAAGGCTTCGTAGAATCACTCTGTGAATGTCTTTGAAAACACTTCTTAAGAAGGAAAGCATATGTCTTTCATCTGAGTGAAAACTGCATTCTCTTCAGTTTTTAGAGCATTGTTGAATGGTTAGGCGATTCACTTGTAGGGAAGCGTTTGTTTGCATTCTGTATACTCAATTCTTTAACAGCAAATCTCATGTCTTGCGTTTGACACCAATTCTAGTGAAATCACCTCTAAAAGCCAACGTCAGTAAAAAAGGCTTCGTAGAATCACTCTGTGAATGTCTTTGAAAACACTTCTTAAGAAGGAAAGCATATGTCTTTCATCTGGGTGAAAACTGCATTCCATTCAGTTTTTAGAACTATGTTGATTGGTTAAGCGATTCACTTTTAGGGAAGCGTTTGTTTGCATTCTGTATACTCAATTCTTTAACAGCAAATCTCATGTCTTGTGTTTGACAAAAATTCCAGTGAAATCACGTTTAAAAGCCAACATCAATAAAAAGGCTTCGTAGAATCACTCTGTGAATGTCCTTAAAACACTTCTTAAGAAGGAAAGCATAAGTCTTTCATCTGAGTGAAAACTGCATTCTATTCAGTTTTTAGAACTATGTTGATTGGTTAGGCGATTCACTTGTAGGGAAGCGTTTGTTTGCATTCTGTATACTCAATTCTTTAACAGCAAATCTCGTGTCTTGCATTTGACAGAAATTCCAGTGAAATCACGTTTAAAAGCCAACGTCAGTAAAAAGGCTTCGTAGAATCACTCTGTGAATGTCTTTGAAAACACTTCTTAAGAAGGAAAGCATACGTCTTTCATCTGAGTGAAAACTGCATTCTCTTCAAGTTTTTAGAGCATTGTTGAATGGTTAGGCGATTCACTTGTAGGGAAGCGTTTGTTTGCATTCTGTATACTCAATTCTTTAACAGCATATCTCGTGTCTTGCATTTGACAGAAATTCCAGTGAAATCACCTTTAAAAGCCAACGTCAGTAAAAAGGCTTCTTAGAATCACTCTGTGAATGTCTTTGAAAACACTTCTTAAGAAGGAAAGCATACGTCTTTCATCTGAGTGAAAACTGCATTCTATTCGGTTTTTAGATCTGTGTTGAATGGTTAGGCGATTCACTTGTAGGGAAGCGTTTGTTTGCATTCTGTATACTCAGTTCTTTAACAGCAAATCTCGTGTCTTGCATTTGACAGAAATTCCAGTGAGATCACGTTTAAAAGCCAACGTCAGTAAAAAGGCTTCGTAGAATCACTCTGTGAATGTCTTTGAAAACACTTCTTAAGAAGGAAAGCATAAGTCTTTCATCTGAGTGAAAACTGCATTCTCTTAAGTTTTTAGAGCATTGTTGAATGGTTAGGCGATTCACTTGTAGGGAAGCGTTTGTTTGCATTCTGTATACTCAATTCTTTAACAGCAAATCTCGTGTCTTGCGTTTGACAGAAATTCAAGTGAAATCACGTTTAAAAGCCAACGTCAGTAAAAAGGCTTTGTAGAATCACTATGTGAATGTCTTTGAAAACAATTCTTAAGAAGGAAAGCATACGTCTTTCATCTGAGTGAAAACTGCATTCTATTCAGTTTTTAGAACTATGTTGATTGGTTAGGCGATTCACTTGTAGGGAAGCGTTTGTTTGCATTCTGTATACTCAATTCTTTAACAGCAAATCTCGTGTCTTGCGTTTGACAGAAATTCCAGTGAAATCACGTTTAAAAGCCAACGTCAGTAAAAAGGCTTTGTAGAAACACTCTGTAAATGTCTTTGAAAACAATTCTTAAGAAGGAAAGCATACGTCTTTCATCTGAGTGAAAACTGCATTCTATTCAGTTTTTAGAACTATGTTGATTGGTTAGGCGATTCACTTGTAGGGAAGCGTTTGTTTGCATTCTGTATACTCAATTCTTTAACAGCATATCTCATGTCTTGCGTTTGACAGCAATTCTAGTGAAATCACCTCTAAAAGCCAACGTCAGTAAAAAGGCTTCGTAGAATCATTCTGTGAATGTCTTTGAAAACACTTCTTAAGAAGGAAAGCATACGTCTTTCATCTGAGTGAAAACTGCATTCTATTCGGTTTTTAGAACTGTGTTGAAGGTTAGGGGATTCACTTGTAGGGAAGAGTTTGTATGCATGCTGTATACTCAATTCTTTAACAGCAAATCTCGTGTCTTGCGTTTGACCGAAATTCCAGTGAAATCACGTTTAAAAGCCAAAGTCAGTAAAAAGGCTTCATAGAATCACTCTGTGAATGTCTTTGAAAACACTTCTTAAGAAGGAAAGCATACGTCTTTCATCTGAGTGAAAACTGCATTCTCTTCAAGTTTTTAGAGCATTGTTGAATGGTTAGGGGATTCACTTGTTGGGAAGCGTTTGTTTGCATTCTGTATACTCAATTCTTTAACAGCAAATCTCGTGTCTTGCATTTGACAGAAATTCCAGTGAAATCACGTTTAAAAGCCAACGTCAGTAAAAAGGCTTCGTAGAATCACTCTGTGAATGTCTTTGAAAACACTTCTTAAGAAGGAAAGCATATGTCTTTCATCTGAGTGAAAACTGCATTCTCTTCAGTTTTTAGAGCATTGTTCAATGGTTAGGCGATTCACTTGTAGGGAAGCGTTTGTTTGCATTCTGTATACTCAATTCTTTAACAGCAAATCTCATGTCTTGCGTTTGACACCAATTCTAGTGAAATCACCTCTAAAAGCCAATGTCAGTAAAAAGGCTTCGTAGAATCACTCTGTGAATGTCTTTGAAAACACTTCTTAAGAAGGAAAGCATATGTCTTTCATCTGATTGAAAACTGCATTCTATTCAGTTTTTAGAGCTGTGTTGAATGGTTAAGCGATTCACTTTTAGGGAAGCGTTTGTTTGCATTCTGTATACTCAATTCTTTAACAGCAAATCTCATGTCTTGTGTTTGACAAAAATTCCAGTGAAATCACGTTTAAAAGCCAACATCAGTAAAAAGGCTTCGTAGAATCACTCTGTGAATGTCCTTAAAACACTTCTTAAGAAGGAAAGCATAAGTCTTTCATCTGAGTGAAAACTGCATTCTAATCAGTTTTTAGAACTATGTTGATTGGTTAGGCGATTCACTTGTAGGGAAGCGTTTGTTTGCATTCTGTATACTCAATTCTTTAACAGCAAATCTCGTGTCTTGCGTGTGACAGAAATTCCAGTGAAATCACGTTTAAAAGCCAACGTCAGTAAAAAGGCTTCGTAGAATCACTCTGTGAATGTCTTTGAAAACACTTCTTAAGAAGGAAAGCATACGTCTTTCATCTGAGTGAAAACTGCATTCTCTTCAGTTTTTAGAGCATTGTTGAATGGTTAGGCTATTCACTTGTAGGGAAGCGTTTGTTTGCATTCTGTATACTCAATTCTTTAACAGCAAATCTCGTGTCTTGCCTTTGACAGAAATTCCAGTAAAATCACGTTTAAAAGCCAACGTCAGTAAAAAGGCTTCGTAGAATCACTCTGTGAATGTCTTTGAAAACACTTCTTAAGAAGGAAAGCATACATCTTTCATCTGAGTGAAAACTGCATTCTATTCGGTTTTTAGAACTGTGTTGAATGGTTAGGGGATTCACTTGTTGGGAAGCGTTTGTTTGCATTCTGTATACTCAATTCTTTAACAGCAAATCTCGTGTCTTGCATTTGACAGAAATTCCAGTGAAATCACGTTTAAAAGCCAATGTCAGTAAAAAGGCTTTGTAGAATCACTCTGTGAATGTCTTTGAAAACACTTCTTAAGAAGGAAAGCATAAGTCTTTCATCTGAGTGAAGACTGCATTCTCTTCAGTTTTTAGAGCTGTGCTGAATGGTTAGGCGATTCACTTGTAGGGAAGCGTTTGTTTGCATTCTGTATACTCAATTCTTTAACAGCAAATCTCGTGTCTTGCGTTTGACAGAAATTCCAGTGAAATCACGTTTAAAAGCCAACGTCAGTAAAAAGGCTTTGTAGAAACACTCTGTAAATGTCTTTGAAAACAATTCTTAAGAAGGAAAGCATACGTCTTTCATCTGAGTGAAAACTGCATTCTATTCAGTTTTTAGAACTATGTTGATTGGTTAGGCGATTCACTTGTAGGGAAGCATTTGTTTGCATTCTGTATACTCAATTCTTTAACAGCATATCTCATGTCTTGCGTTTGACAGCAATTCTAGTGAAATCACCTCTAAAAGCCAACGTCAGTAAAAAGGCTTCGTAGAATCACTCTGTGAATGTCTTTGAAAACACTTCTTAAGAAGGAAAGCATATGTCTTTCATCTGGGTGAAAACTGCATTCTATTCAGTTTTTAGAGCTGTGTTGAATGGTTAAGCGATTCACTTTTAGGGAAGCGTTTGTTTGCATTCTGTATACTCAATTCTTTAACAGCAAATCTCATGTCTTGTGTTTGACAAAAATTCCAGTGAAATCACGTTTAAAAGCCAACATCAGTAAAAAGGCTTCGTAGAATCACTCTGTGAATGTCCTTAAAACACTTCTTAAGAAGGAAAGCATAAGTCTTTCATCTGAGTGAAAACTGCATTCTCTTCAGTTTTTAGAGCATTGTTGAATGGTTAGGCTATTCACTTGTAGGGAAGCGTTTGTTTGCATTCTGTAAACTGAATTCTTTAACAGCAAATCTTGTGTCTTGCTTTTGACAGAAATTCCAGTGAAATCACGTTTAAAAGCCAATGTCAGTAAAAAGGCTTTGTAGAATCACTCTGTGAATATCTTTGAAAACAATTCTTAAGAAGGAAAGCATACGTCTTTCATCTGAGTGAAAACTGCATTCTATTCAGTTTTTAGAACTATGTTGATTGGTTAGGCGATTCACTTGTAGGGAAGCGTTTGTTTGCATTCTGTATACTCAATTCTTTAACAGCAAATCTCATGTCTTGCGTTTGACACCAATTCTAGTGAAATCACGTTTAAAAGCCAACATCAGTAAAAAGGCTTCGTAGAATCACTCTGTGAATGTCCTTAAAACACTTCTTAAGAAGGAAAGCATAAGTCTTTCATCTGGGTGAAAACTGCATTCTATTCAGTTTTTAGAGCTGTGTTGAATGGTTAAGCGATTCACTTGTAGGGAAGCGTTTGTTTGCATTCTGTATACTCAATTCTTTAACAGCAAATCTCATGTCTTGCGTTTGAAAGAAATTCCAGTGAAATCACGTTTAAAAGCCAACGTCAGTAAAAAGGCTTCGTAGAATCACTCTGTGAATGTCTTTGAAAACACTTCTTAAGAAGGAAAGCATACGTCTTTCATCTGAGTGAAAACTGCATTCTCTTCAGTTTTTAGAGCATTGTTGAATGGTTAGGCTATTCACTTGTAGGGAAGCGTTTGTTTGCAATCTGTATACTCAATTCTTTAACAGCAAATTTCGTGTCTTGCATTTGAAAGAAATTCCAGTGAAATCACGTTTAAAAGCCAACGTCAGTAAAAAGGCTTTGTAGAATCACTCTGTGAATGTCTTTGAAAACAATTCTTAAGAAGGAAAGCATACGTCTTTCATCTGAGTGAAAACTGCATTCTCTTCAGTTTTTAGAGCATTGTTGAATGGTTAGGCGATTCACTTGTAGGGAAGCGTTTGTTTGCATTCTGTATACTCAATTCTTTAACAGCAAATCTCATGTCTTGCGTTTGACACCAATTCTAGTGAAATCACCTCTAAAAGCCAACGTCAGTAAAAAGGCTTCGTAGAATCACTCTGTGAATGTCTTTGAAAACACTTCTTAAGAAGGAAAGCATATGTCTTTCATCTGGGTGAAAACTGCATTCCATTCAGTTTTTAGAACTATGTTGATTGGTTAATCGATTCACTTTTAGGGAAGCGTTTGTTTGCATTCTGTATACTCAATTCTTTAACAGCAAATCTCATGTCTTGTGTTTGACAAAAATTCCAGTGAAATCACGTTTAAAAGCCAACATCAGTAAAAAGGCTTCGTAGAATCACTCTGTGAATGTCCTTAAAACACTTCTTAAGAAGGAAAGCATAAGTCTTTCATCTGAGTGAAAACTGCATTCTATTCAGTTTTTAGAACTATGTTGATTGGTTAGGCGATTCACTTGTAGGGAAGCGTTTGTTTGCATTCTGTATACTCAATTCTTTAACAGCAAATCTCGTGTCTTGCATTTGACAGAAATTCCAGTGAAATCATGTTTAAAAGCCAACGTCAGTAAAAAGGCTTCGTAGAATCACTCTGTGAATGTCTTTGAAAACACTTCTTAAGAAGGAAAGCATACGTCTTTCATCTGAGTGAAAACTGCATTCTCTTCAAGTTTTTAGAGCATTGTTGAATGGTTAGGCGATTCACTTGTAGGGAAGCGTTTGTTTGCATTCTGTATACTCAATTCTTTAACAGCAAATCTCGTGTCTTGCATTTGACAGAAATTCCAGTGAAATCACGTTTAAAAGCCAACGTCAGTAAAAAGGCTTCTTAGAATCACTCTGTGAATGTCTTTGAAAACACTTCTTAAGAAGGAAAGCATATGTCTTTCATCTGAGTGAAAACTGCATTCTCTTCAGTTTTTAGAGCAGTGTTGAATGGTTAGGCGATTCACTTGTAGGGAAGCGTTTGTTTGCAATCTGTATACTCAATTATTTAACAGCAAATCTCGTTTCTTGCATTTGAAAGAAATTCCAGTGAAATCACGTTTAAAAGCCAACGTCAGTAAAAAGGCTTCGTAGAATCACTCTGTGAATGTCTTTGAAAACACTTCTTAAGAAGGAAAGCATACATCTTTCATCTGAGTGAAAACTGCATTCTATTCAGTTTTTAGAGCTGTTTTAAATGGTTAGGCGATTCACTTGTAGTGAAGCGTTTGTTTGCATTCTGTATACTCAATTCTTTAACAGCAAATCTCATGTCTTGCGTTTGACACCAATTCTAGTGAAATCACCTCTAAAAGCCAATGTCAGTAAAAAGGCTTCGTAGAATCACTCTGTGAATGTCTTTGAAAACACTTCTTAAGAAGGAAAGCATATGTCTTTCATCTGATTGAAAACTGCATTCTATTCAGTTTTTAGAGCTGTGTTGAATGGTTAAGCGATTCACTTTTAGGGAAGCGTTTGTTTGCATTCTGTATACTCAATTCTTTAACAGCAAATCTCATGTCTTGTGTTTGACAAAAATTCCAGTGAAATCACGTTTAAAAGCCAACATCAGTAAAAAGGCTTCGTAGAATCACTCTGTGAATGTCCTTAAAACACTTCTTAAGAAGGAAAGCATAAGTCTTTCATCTGAGTGAAAACTGCATTCTAATCAGTTTTTAGAACTATGTTGATTGGTTAGGCGATTCACTTGTAGGGAAGCGTTTGTTTGCATTCTGTATACTCAATTCTTTAACAGCAAATCTCGTGTCTTGCGTTTGACAGAAATTCCAGTGAAATCACGTTTAAAAGCCAACGTCAGTAAAAAGGCTTCGTAGAATCACTCTGTGAATGTCTTTGAAAACACTTCTTAAGAAGGAAAGCATACGTCTTTCATCTGAGTGAAAACTGCATTCTCTTCAGTTTTTAGAGCATTATTGAATGGTTAGGCTATTCACTTGTAGGGAAGCGTTTGTTTGCATTCTGTATACTCAATTCTTTAACAGCAAATCTCGTGTCTTGCCTTTGACAGAAATTCCAGTAAAATCACGTTTAAAAGCCAACGTCAGTAAAAAGGCTTCGTAGAATCACTCTGTGAATGTCTTTGAAAACACTTCTTAAGAAGGAAAGCATACATCTTTCATCTGAGTGAAAACTGCATTCTATTCGGTTTTTAGAACTGTGTTGAATGGTTAGGGGATTCACTTGTTGGGAAGCGTTTGTTTGCATTCTGTATACTCAATTCTTTAACAGCAAATCTCGTGTCTTGCATTTGACAGAAATTCCAGTGAAATCACGTTTAAAAGCCAACGTCAGTAAAAAGGCTTCGTAGAATCACTCTGTGAATGTCTTTGAAAACACTTCTTAAGAAGGAAAGCATAAGTCTTTCATCTGAGTGAAGACTGCATTCTCTTCAATTTTTAGAGCTGTGTTGAATGGTTAGGCGATTCACTTGTAGGGAAGCGTTTGTTTGCATTCTGTATACTCAATTCTTTAACAGCAAATCTCGTGTCTTGCGTTTGACAGAAATTCCAGTGAAATCACGTTTAAAAGCCAACGTCAGTAAAAAGGCTTTGTAGAAACACTCTGTAAATGTCTTTGAAAACAATTCTTAAGAAGGAAAGCATACGTCTTTCATCTGAGTGAAAACTGCATTCTATTCAGTTTTTAGAACTATGTTGATTGGTTAGGCGATTCACTTGTAGGGAAGCATTTGTTTGCATTCTGTATACTCAATTCTTTAACAGCATATCTCATGTCTTGCGTTTGACAGCAATTCTAGTGAAATCACCTCTAAAAGCCAATGTCAGTAAAAAGGCTTCGTAGAATCATTCTGTGAATGTCTTTGAAAACACTTCTTAAGAAGGAAAGCATACGTCTTTCATCTGAGTGAAAACTGCATTCTATTCGGTTTTTAGAACTGTGTTGAAGGTTAGGGGATTCACTTGTAGGGAAGCGTTTGTATGCATGCTGTATACTCAATTCTTTAACAGCAAATCTCGTGTCTTGCGTTTGACCGAAATTCCAGTGAAATCACGTTTAAAAGCCAACGTCAGTAAAAAGGCTTCGTAGAATCACTCTGTGAATGTCTTTGAAAACACTTCTTAAGAAGGAAAGCATACGTCTTTCATCTGAGTGAAAACTGCATTCTCTTCAAGTTTTTCGAGCATTGTTGAATGGTTAGGGGATTCACTTGTTGGGAAGCGTTTGTTTGCATTCTGTATACTCAATTCTTTAACAGCAAATCTCGTGTCTTGCATTTGACAGAAATTCCAGTGAAATCACGTTTAAAAGCCAACGTCAGTAAAAAGGCTTCGTAGAATCACTCTGTGAATGTCTTTGAAAACACTTCTTAAGAAGGAAAGCATATGTCTTTCATCTGAGTGAAAACTGCATTCTCTTCAGTTTTTAGAGCATTGTTGAATGGTTAGGCGATTCACTTGTAGGGAAGCGTTTGTTTGCAATCTGTATACTCAATTCTTTAACAGCAAATCTCGTTTCTTGCATTTGAAAGAAATTCCAGTGAAATCACGTTTAAAAGCCAACGTCAGTAAAAAGGCTTCGTAGAATCACTCTGTGAATGTCTTTGAAAACACTTCTTAAGAAGGAAAGCATACATCTTTCATCTGAGTGAAAACTGCATTCTATTCAGTTTTTAGAGCTGTTTTAAATGGTTAGGCGATTCACTTGTAGTGAAGCGTTTGTTTGCATTCTGTATACTCAATTCTTTAACAGCAAATCTCATGTCTTGCGTTTGACACCAATTCTAGTGAAATCACCTCTAAAAGCCAATGTCAGTAAAAAGGCTTCGTAGAATCACTCTGTGAATGTCTTTGAAAACACTTCTTAAGAAGGAAAGCATATGTCTTTCATCTGATTGAAAACTGCATTCTATTCAGTTTTTAGAGCTGTGTTGAATGGTTAAGCGATTCACTTTTAGGGAAGCGTTTGTTTGCATTCTGCATACTCAATTCTTTAACAGCAAATCTCATGTCTTGTGTTTGACAAAAATTCCAGTGAAATCACGTTTAAAAGCCAACATCAGTAAAAAGTCTTCGTAGAATCACTCTGTGAATGTCCTTAAAACACTTCTTAAGAAGGAAAGCATAAGTCTTTCATCTGAGTGAAAACTGCATTCTAATCAGTTTTTAGAACTATGTTGATTGGTTAGGCGATTCACTTGTAGGGAAGCGTTTGTTTGCATTCTGTATACTCAATTCTTTAACAGCAAATCTCGTGTCTTGCGTTTGACAGAAATTCCAGTGAAATCACGTTTAAAAGCCAACGTCAGTAAAAAGGCTTCGTAGAATCACTCTGTGAATGTCTTTGAAAACACTTCTTAAGAAGGAAAGCATACGTCTTTCATCTGAGTGAAAACTGCATTCTCTTCAGTTTTTAGAGCATTATTGAATGGTTAGGCTATTCACTTGTAGGGAAGCGTTTGTTTGCATTCTGTATACTCAATTCTTTAACAGCAAATCTCGTGTCTTGCCTTTGACAGAAATTCCAGTAAAATCACGTTTAAAAGCCAACGTCAGTAAAAAGGCTTCGTAGAATCACTCTGTGAATGTCTTTGAAAACACTTCTTAAGAAGGAAAGCATACATCTTTCATCTGAGTGAAAACTGCATTCTATTCGGTTTTTAGAACTGTGTTGAATGGTTAGGGGATTCACTTGTTGGGAAGCGTTTGTTTGCATTCTGTATACTCAATTCTTTAACAGCAAATCTCGTGTCTTGCATTTGACAGAAATTCCAGTGAAATCACGTTTAAAAGCCAACGTCAGTAAAAAGGCTTCGTAGAATCACTCTGTGAATGTCTTTGAAAACACTTCTTAAGAAGGAAAGCATAAGTCTTTCATCTGAGTGAAGACTGCATTCTCTTCAGTTTTTAGAGCTGTGTTGAATGGTTAGGCGATTCACTTGTAGGGAAGCGTTTGTTTGCATTCTGTATACTCAATTCTTTAACAGCAAATCTCGTGTCTTGCGTTTGACAGAAATTCCAGTGAAATCACGTTTAAAAGCCAACGTCAGTAAAAAGGCTTTGTAGAAACACTCTGTAAATGTCTTTGAAAACAATTCTTAAGAAGGAAAGCATACGTCTTTCATCTGAGTGAAAACTGCATTCTATTCAGTTTTTAGAACTATGTTGATTGGTTAGGCGATTCACTTGTAGGGAAGCATTTGTTTGCATTCTGTATACTCAATTCTTTAACAGCATATCTCATGTCTTGCGTTTGACAGCAATTCTAGTGAAATCACCTCTAAAAGCCAATGTCAGTAAAAAGGCTTCGTAGAATCATTCTGTGAATGTCTTTGAAAACACTTCTTAAGAAGGAAAGCATACGTCTTTCATCTGAGTGAAAACTGCATTCTATTCGGTTTTTAGAACTGTGTTGAAGGTTAGGGGATTCACTTGTAGGGAAGCGTTTGTATGCATGCTGTATACTCAATTCTTTAACAGCAAATCTCGTGTCTTGCGTTTGACCGAAATTCCAGTGAAATCACGTTTAAAAGCCAACGTCAGTAAAAAGGCTTCGTAGAATCACTCTGTGAATGTCTTTGAAAACACTTCTTAAGAAGGAAAGCATACGTCTTTCATCTGAGTGAAAACTGCATTCTCTTCAAGTTTTTCGAGCATTGTTGAATGGTTAGGGGATTCACTTGTTGGGAAGCGTTTGTTTGCATTCTGTATACTCAATTCTTTAACAGCAAATCTCGTGTCCTGCATTTGACAGAAATTCCAGTGAAATCACGTTTAAAAGCCAACGTCAGTAAAAAGGCTTCGTAGAATCACTCTGTGAATGTCTTTGAAAACACTTCTTAAGAAGGAAAGCATATGTCTTTCATCTGAGTGAAAACTGCATTCTCTTCAGTTTTTAGAGCATTGTTGAATGGTTAGGCGATTCACTTGTAGGGAAGCGTTTGTTTGCAATCTGTATACTCAATTCTTTAACAGCAAATCTCGTTTCTTGCATTTGAAAGAAATTCCAGTGAAATCACGTTTAAAAGCCAACGTCAGTAAAAAGGCTTCGTAGAATCACTCTGTGAATGTCTTTGAAAACACTTCTTAAGAAGGAAAGCATACATCTTTCATCTGAGTGAAAACTGCATTCTATTCAGTTTTTAGAGCTGTTTTAAATGGTTAGGCGATTCACTTGTAGTGAAGCGTTTGTTTGCATTCTGTATACTCAATTCTTTAACAGCAAATCTCATGTCTTGCGTTTGACACCAATTCTAGTGAAATCACCTCTAAAAGCCAATGTCAGTAAAAAGGCTTCGTAGAATCACTCTGTGAATGTCTTTGAAAACACTTCTTAAGAAGGAAAGCATATGTCTTTCATCTGATTGAAAACTGCATTCTATTCAGTTTTTAGAGCTGTGTTGAATGGTTAAGCGATTCACTTTTAGGGAAGCGTTTGTTTGCATTCTGTATACTCAATTCTTTAACAGCAAATCTCATGTCTTGTGTTTGACAAAAATTCCAGTGAAATCACGTTTAAAAGCCAACATCAGTAAAAAGGCTTCGTAGAATCACTCTGTGAATGTCCTTAAAACACTTCTTAAGAAGGAAAGCATAAGTCTTTCATCTGAGTGAAAACTGCATTCTAATCAGTTTTTAGAACTATGTTGATTGGTTAGGCGATTCACTTGTAGGGAAGCGTTTGTTTGCATTCTGTATACTCAATTCTTTAACAGCAAATCTCGTGTCTTGCGTTTGACAGAAATTCCAGTGAAATCACGTTTAAAAGCCAACGTCAGTAAAAAGGCTTCGTAGAATCACTCTGTGAATGTCTTTGAAAACACTTCTTAAGAAGGAAAGCATACGTCTTTCATCTGAGTGAAAACTGCATTCTCTTCAGTTTTTAGAGCATTATTGAATGGTTAGGCTATTCACTTGTAGGGAAGCGTTTGTTTGCATTCTGTATACTCAATTCTTTAACAGCAAATCTCGTGTCTTGCCTTTGACAGAAATTCCAGTAAAATCACGTTTAAAAGCCAACGTCAGTAAAAAGGCTTCGTAGAATCACTCTGTGAATGTCTTTGAAAACACTTCTTAAGAAGGAAAGCATACATCTTTCATCTGAGTGAAAACTGCATTCTATTCGGTTTTTAGAACTGTGTTGAAGGTTAGGGGATTCACTTGTTGGGAAGCGTTTGTTTGCATTCTGTATACTCAATTCTTTAACAGCAAATCTCGTGTCTTGCATTTGACAGAAATTCCAGTGAAATCACGTTTAAAAGCCAACGTCAGTAAAAAGGCTTCGTAGAATCACTCTGTGAATGTCTTTGAAAACAATTCTTAAGAAGGAAAGCATAAGTCTTTCATCTGAGTGAAGACTGCATTCTCTTCAGTTTTTAGAGCTGTGTTGAATGGTTAGGCGATTCACTTGTAGGGAAGCATTTGTTTGCATTCTGTATACTCAATTCTTTAACAGCAAATCTCGTGTCTTGCGTTTGACAGAAATTCCAGTGAAATCACGTTTAAAAGCCAACGTCAGTAAAAAGGCTTTGTAGAAACACTCTGTAAATGTCTTTGAAAACAATTCTTAAGAAGGAAAGCATACGTCTTTCATCTGAGTGAAAACTGCATTCTATTCAGTTTTTAGAACTATGTTGATTGGTTAGGCGATTCACTTGTAGGGAAGCATTTGTTTGCATTCTGTATACTCAATTCTTTAACAGCATATCTCATTTCTTGCGTTTGACAGCAATTCTAGTGAAATCACCTCTAAAAGCCAACGTCAGTAAAAAGGCTTCGTAGAATCATTCTGTGAATGTCTTTGAAAACACTTCTTAAGAAGGAAAGCATACGTCTTTCATCTGAGTGAAAACTGCATTCTATTCGGTTTTTAGAACTGTGTTGAAGGTTAGGGGATTCACTTGTAGGGAGGCGTTTGTATGCATGCTGTATACTCAATTCTTTAACAGCAAATCTCGTGTCTTGCATTTGACAGAAATTCCAGTGAAATCACGTTTAAAAGCCAACCTCAGTAAAAAGGCTTCGTAGAATCACTCTGTGAATGTCTTTGAAAACACTTCTTAAGAAGGAAAGCATACGTCTTTCATCTGAGTGAAAACTGCATTCTCTTCAAGTTTTTAGAGCATTGTTGAATGGTTAGGCGATTCACTTGTAGGGAAGCGTTTGTTTGCATTCTGTATACTCAATTCTTTAACAGCAAATCTCGTGTCTTGCGTTTGACAGAAATTCCAGTAAAATCACGTTTAAAAGCCAACGTCAGTAAAAAGGCTTCGTAGAATCACTCTGTGAATGTCTTTGAAAACACTTCTTAAGAAGGAAAGCATACGTCTTTCATCTGAGTGAAAACTGCATTCTATTCGGTTTTTAGAACTGTGTTGAATGGTTAGGGGATTCACTTGTTGGGAAGCGTTTGTTTGCATTCTGTATACTCAATTCTTTAACAGCAAATCTCGTGTCTTGCATTTGACAGAAATTCCAGTGAAATCACGTTTAAAAGCCAACGTCAGTAAAAAGGCTTCGTAGAATCACTCTGTGAATGTCTTTGAAAACACTTCTTAAGAAGGAAAGCATATGTCTTTCATCTGAGTGAAAACTGCATTCTCTTCAGTTTTTAGAGCATTGTTGAATGGTTAGGCGATTCACTTGTAGGGAAGCGTTTGTTTGCAATCTGTATACTCAATTCTTTAACAGCAAATCTCGTGTCTTGCATTTGAGAGAAATTCCAGTGAAATCACGTTTAAAAGCCAATGTCAGTAAAAAGGCTTTGTAGAATCACTCTGTGAATATCTTTGAAAACATTTCTTAAGAAGGAAAGCATACGTCTTTCATCTGAGTGAAAACTGCATTCTATTCAGTTTTTAGAACTATGATGATTGGTTAGGCGATTCACTTGTAGGGAAGCGTTTGTTTGCATTCTGTATACTCAATTCTTTAACTGCAAATCTCTTGTCTTGCGTTTGACAGATATTCCAGTGAAATCAAGTTTAAAAGCCAACATCAGTAAAAAGGCTTCATAGAAACACTCTGTGAATGTCTTTGAAAACACTTCTTAAAAAGGAAAGCATACGTCTTTCATCTGAGTGAAAACTGCATTCTATTCAGTTTTTAGAGCTGTTTTAAATGGTTAGGCGATTCATTTGTAGGGAAGCGTTTGTTTGCATTCTGTATACTCAATTCTTTAACAGCAAATCTCATGTCTTGCGTTTGACACCAATTCTAGTGAAATCACCTCTAAAAGCCAACGTCAGTAAAAAGGCTTCGTAGAATCACTCTGTGAATGTCTTTGAAAACACTTCTTAAGAAGGAAAGCATATGTCTTTCATCTGGGTGAAAACTGCATTCTATTCAGTTTTTAGAGCTGTGTTAAATGGTTAAGCGATTCACTTTTAGGGAAGCGTTTGTTTGCATTCTGTATACTCAATTCTTTAACAACAAATCTCATGTCTTGTGTTTGACAAAAATTCCAGTGAAATCACGTTTAAAAGCCAACATCAGTAAAAAGGCTTCGTAGAATCACTCTGTGAATGTCCTTAAAACACTTCTTAAGAAGGAAAGCATAAGTCTTTCATCTGAGTGAAAACTGCATTCTATTCAGTTTTTAGAACTATGTTGATTGGTTAGGCGATTCACTTGTAGGGAAGCGTTTGTTTGCATTCTGTATACTCAATTCTTTAACAGCAAATCTCGTGTCTTGCGTTTGACAGAAATTCCAGTGAAATCACGTTTAAAAGCCAACGTCAGTAAAAAGGCTTCGTAGAATCACTCTGTGAATGTCTTTGAAAACACTTCTTAAGAAGGAAAGCATACGTCTTTCATCTGAGTGAAAACTGCATTCTCTTCAGTTTTTAGAGCATTGTTGAATGGTTAGGCTATTCACTTGTAGGGAAGCGTTTGTTTGCATTCTGTATACTCAATTCTTTAACAGCAAATCTCGTGTCTTGCCTTTGACAGAAATTCCAGTAAAATCACGTTTACAAGCCAACGTCAGTAAAAAAGGCTTCGTAGAATCACTCTGTGAATGTCTTTGAAAACACTTCTTAAGAAGGAAAGCATACGTCTTTCATCTGAGTGAAAACTGCATTCTATTCGGTTTTTAGAACTGTGTTGAATGGTTAGGGGATTCACTTGTTGGGAAGCGTTTGTTTGCATTCTGTATACTCAATTCTTTAACAGCAAATCTCGTGTCTTGCATTTGACAGAAATTCCAGTGAAATCACGTTTAAAAGCCAACGTCAGTAAAAAGGCTTCGTAGAATCACTCTGTGAATGTCTTTGAAAACACTTCTTAAGAAGGAAAGCATATGTCTTTCATCTGAGTGAAAACTGCATTCTCTTCAGTTTTTAGAGCATTGTTGCATGGTTAGGCGATTCACTTGTAGGGAAGCGTTTGTTTGCAATCTGTATACTCAATTCTTTAACAGCAAATCTCGTGTCTTGCATTTGAAAGAAATTCCAGTGAAATCACGTTTAAAAGCCAACGTCAGTAAAAAGGCTTTGTAGAATCAGTCTGTGAATGTCTTTGAAAACAATTCTTAAGAAGGAAAGCATACGTCTTTCATCTGAGTGAAAACTGCATTCTATTCAGTTTTTAGAACTATGTTGATTGGTTAGGCGATTCACTTGTAGGGAAGCGTTTGTTTGCATTCTGTATACTCAATTCTTTAACAGCAAATCTCATGTCTTGCGTTTGACAGCAATTCTAGTGAAATCACCTCTAAAAGCCAACGTCAGTAAAAAGGCTTCGTAGAATCACTCTGTGAATGTCTTTGAAAACACTTCTTAAGAAGGAAAGCATATGTCTTTCATCTGGGTGAAAACTGCATTCTATTCAGTTTTTAGAGCTGTGTTGAATGGTTAAGCGATTCACTTTAGGGAAGCGTTTGTTTGCATTCTGTATACTCAATTCTTTAACAGCAAATCTCATGTCTTGTGTTTGACAAAAATTCCAGTGAAATCACATTTAAAAGCCAACATCAGTAAAAAGGCTTCGTAGAATCACTCTGTGAATGTCCTTAAAACACTTCTTAAGAAGGAAAGCATAAGTCTTTCATCTGAGTGAAAACTGCATTCTATTCAGTTTTTAGAACTATGTTGATTGGTTAGGCGATTCACTTGTAGGGAAGCGTTTGTTTGCATTCTGTACACTCAATTCTTTACCAGCAAATCTCGTGTCTTGCGTTTGACAGAAATTCCAGTGAAATCACGTTTAAAAGCCAACGTCAGTAAAAAGGCTTCGTAGAATCACTCTGTGAATGTCTTTGAAAACACTTCTTAAGAAGGAAAGCATACGTCTTTCATCTGAGTGAAAACTGCATTCTCTTCAGTTTTTAGAGCATTGTTGAATGGTTAGGCTATTCACTTGTAGGGAAGCGTTTGTTTGCATTCTGTATACTCAATTCTTTAACAGCAAATCTCGTGTCTTTCGTTTGACAGAAATTCCAGTGAAATCACGTTTAAAAGCCAACATCAGTAAAAAGGCTTTGTAGAAACACTCTGTAAATGTCTTTGAAAACAATTCTTAAGAAGGAAAGCATACGTCTTTCATCTGAGTGAAAACTGCATTCTATTCAGTTTTTAGAGCTGTTTTAAATGGTTAGGCGATTCACTTGTAGGGAAGCGTTTGTTTGCATTCTGTAAACTGAATTCTTTAACAGCAAATCTCGTGTCTTGCTTTTGACAGAAATTCCAGTGAAATCACGTTTAAAATCCAATGTCAGTAAAAAGGCTTTGTAGAATCACTCTGTGAATATCTTTGAAAACAATTCTTAAGAAGGAAAGCATACGTCTTTCATCTGAGTGAAAACTGCATTCTATTCAGTTTTTAGAAATATGATGATTGGTTAGGCGATTCACTTGTAGGGAAGCGTTTGTTTGCATTCTGTATACTCAATTCTTTAACTGCAAATCTCTTGTCTTGCGTTTGACAGATATTCCAGTGAAATCAAGTTTAAAAGCCAACATCAGTAAAAAGGCTTCGTAGAATCACTCTGTGAATGTCTTTGAAAACACTTCTTAAGAAGGAAAGCATACGTCTTTCATCTGAGTGAAAACTGCATTCTATTCAGTTTTTAGAGCTGTTTTAAATGGTTAGGCGATTCATTTGTAGGGAAGCGTTTGTTTGCATTCTGTATACTCAATTCTTTAACAGCAAATCTCGTGTCTTGCGTTTGACAGAAATTCCAGTGAAATCACGTTTAAAAGCCAACGTCAGTAAAAAGGCTTCGTAGAATCACTCTGTGAATGTCTTTGAAAACACTTCTTAAGAAGGAAAGCATACGTCTTTCATCTGAGTGAAAACTGCATTCTCTTCAGTTTTTAGAGCATTGTTGAATGGTTAGGCTATTCACTTGTAGGGAAGCGTTTGTTTGCATTCTGTATACTCAATTCTTTAACAGCAAATCTCGTGTCTTGCGTTTGACAGAAATTCCAGTAAAATCACGTTTAAAAGCCAACGTCAGTAAAAAGGCTTCGTAGAATCACTCTGTGAATGTCTTTGAAAACACTTCTTAAGAAGGAAAGCATACGTCTTTCATCTGAGTGAAAACTGCATTCTATTCGGTTTTTAGAACTGTGTTGAATGGTTAGGGGATTCACTTGTTGGGAAGCATTTGTTTGCATTCTGTATACTCAATTCTTTAACAGCAAATCTCGTGTCTTGCATTTGACAGAAATTCCAGTGAAATCACGTTTAAAAGCCAACGTCAGTAAAAAGGCTTCGTAGAATCACTCTGTGAATGTCTTTGAAAACACTTCTTAAGAAGGAAAGCATATGTCTTTCATCTGAGTGAAAACTGCATTGTCTTCAGTTTTTAGAGCATTGTTGCATGGTTAGGCGATTCACTTGTAGGGAAGCGTTTGTTTGCAATCTGTATACTCAATTCTTTAACAGCAAATCTCGTGTCTTGCGTTTGACAGAAATTCCAGTGAAATCACGTTTAAAAGCCAACGTCAGTAAAAAGGCTTCGTAGAATCACTCTGTGAATGTCTTTGAAAACACTTCTTAAGAAGGAAAGCATACGTCTTTCATCTGAGTGAAAACTGCATTCTCTTCAGTTTTTAGAGCATTGTTGAATGGTTAGGCTATTCACTTGTAGGGAAGCGTTTGTTTGCATTCTGTATACTCAATTCTTTAACAGCAAATCTCGTGTCTTGCGTTTGACAGAAATTCCAGTAAAATCACGTTTAAAAGCCAACGTCAGTAAAAAGGCTTCGTAGAATCACTCTGTGAATGTCTTTGAAAACACTTCTTAAGAAGGAAAGCATACGTCTTTCATCTGAGTGAAAACTGCATTCTATTCGGTTTTTAGAACTGTGTTGAATGGTTAGGGGATTCACTTGTTGGGAAGCGTTTGTTTGCATTCTGTATACTCAATTCTTTAACAGCAAATCTCGTGTCTTGCATTTGACAGAAATTCCAGTGAAATCACGTTTAAAAGCCAACGTCAGTAAAAAGGCTTCGTAGAATCACTCTGTGAATGTCTTTGAAAACACTTCTTAAGAAGGAAAGCATATGTCTTTCATCTGAGTGAAAACTGCATTCTCTTCAGTTTTTAGAGCATTGTTGCATGGTTAGGCGATTCACTTGTAGGGAAGCGTTTGTTTGCAATCTGTATACTCAATTCTTTAACAGCAAATCTCGTGTCTTGCGTTTGACAGAAATTCCAGTGAAATCACGTTTAAAAGCCAACGTCAGTAAAAAGGCTTCGTAGAATCACTCTGTGAATGTCTTTGAAAACACTTCTTAAGAAGGAAAGCATACGTCTTTCATCTGAGTGAAAACTGCATTCTATACAATTTTTAGAACTATGTTGATTGGTTAGGCGATTCACTTGTAGGGAAGCGTTTGTTTGCATTCTGTATACTCAATTCTTTAACAGCAAATCTCATGTCTTGCGTTTGACACCAATTCTAGTGAAATCACCTCTAAAAGCCAACGTCAGTAAAAAGGCTTCGTAGAATCACTCTGTGAATGTCTTTGAAAACACTTCTTAAGAAGGAAAGCATATGTCTTTTATCTGGGTGAAAACTGCATTCTATTCAGTTTTTAGAGCTGTGTTGAATGGTTAAGCGATTCACTTTAGGGAAGCGTTTGTTTGCATTCTGTATACTCAATTCTTTAACAGCAAATCTCATGTCTTGTGTTTGACAAAAATTCCAGTGAAATCACATTTAAAAGCCAACATCAGTAAAAAGGCTTCGTAGAATCACTCTGTGAATGTCCTTAAAACACTTCTTAAGAAGGAAAGCATAAGTCTTTCATCTGAGTGAAAACTGCATTCTATTCAGTTTTTAGAACTATGTTGATTGGTTAGGCGATTCACTTGTAGGGAAGCGTTTGTTTGCATTCTGTACACTCAATTCTTTACCAGCAAATCTCGTTTCTTGCGTTTGACAGAAATTCCAGTGAAATCACGTTTAAAAGCCAACGTCAGTAAAAAGGCTTCGTAGAATCACTCTGTGAATGTCTTTGAAAACACTTCTTAAGAAGGAAAGCATACGTCTTTCATCTGAGTGAAAACTGCATTCTCTTCAGTTTTTAGAGCATTGTTGAATGGTTAGGCTATTCACTTGTAGGGAAGCGTTTGTTTGCATTCTGTATACTCAATTCTTTAACAGCAAATCTCGTGTCTTGCATTTGACAGAAATTCCAGTGAAATCACGTTTAAAAGCCAACGTCAGTAAAAAGGCTTCTTAGAATCACTCTGTGAATGTCTTTGAAAACACTTCTTAAGAAGGAAAGCATACGTCTTTCATCTGAGTGAAAACTGCATTCTATTCGGTTTTTAGAACTGTGTTGAAGGTTAGGGGATTCACTTGTTGGGAAGCGTTTGTTTGCATTCTGTATACTCAATTCTTTAACAGCAAATCTCATGTCTTGCGTTTGACACCAATTCTAGTGAAATCACCTCTAAAAGCCAACGTCAGTAAAAAGGCTTCGTAGAATCACTCTGTGAATGTCTTTGAAAACACTTCTTAAGAAGGAAAGCATATGTCTTTCATCTGGGTGAAAACTGCATTCTATTCAGTTTTTAGAGCTGTGTTGAATGGTTAGGCGATTCACTTGTAGGGAAGCGTTTGTTTGCATTCTGTATACTCAATTCTTTAACAGCAAATCTCATGTCTTGCGTTTGACACCAATTCTAGTGAAATCACCTCTAAAAGCCAACGTCAGTAAAAAGGCTTCGTAGAATCACTCTGTGAATGTCTTTGAAAACACTTCTTAAGAAGGAAAGCATATGTCTTTCATCTGGGTGAAAACTGCATTCTATTCAGTTTTTAGAGCTGTGTTGAATGGTTAAGCGATTCACTTTTAGGGAAGCGTTTGTTTGCATTCTGTATACTCAATTCTTTAACAGCAAATCTCATGTCTTGTGTTTGACAAAAATTCCAGTGAAATCACGTTTAAAAGCCAACATCAGTAAAAAGGCTTCGTAGAATCACTCTGTGAATGTCCTTAAAACACTTCTTAAGAAGGAAAGCATAAGTCTTTCATCTGAGTGAAAACTGCATTCTATTCGGTTTTTAGAACTGTGTTGAAGGTTAGGGGATTCACTTGTTGGGAAGCGTTTGTTTGCATTCTGTATACTCAATTCTTTAACAGCAAATCTCGTGTCTTTCGTTTGACAGAAATTCCAGTGAAATCACGTTTAAAAGCCAACGTCAGTAAAAAGGCTTTGTAGAAACACTCTGTAAATGTCTTTGAAAACAATTCTTAAGAAGGAAAGCATACGTCTTTCATCTGAGTGAAAACTGCATTCTATTCAGTTTTTAGAACTATGTTGATTGGTTAGGCGATTCACTTGTAGGGAAGCGTTTGTTTGCATTCTGTATACTCAATTCTTTAACAGCATATCTCATGTCTTGCGTTTGACAGCAATTCTAGTGAAATCACCTCTAAAAGCCAACGTCAGTAAAAAGGCTTCGTAGAATCATTCTGTGAATGTCTTTGAAAACACTTCTTAAGAAGGAAAGCATACGTCTTTCATCTGAGTGAAAACTGCATTCTATTCGGTTTTTAGAACTGTGTTGAAGGTTAGGGGATTCACTTGTAGGGAAGCGTTTGTATGCATGCTGTATACTCAATTCTTTAACAGCAAATCTCGTGTCTTGCATTTGACAGAAATTCCAGTGAAATCACGTTTAAAAGCCAACGTCAGTAAAAAGGCTTCGTAGAATCACTCTGTGAATGTCTTTGAAAACACTTCTTAAGAAGGAAAGCATATGTCTTTCATCTGAGTGAAAACTGCATTCTCTTCAAGTTTTTAGAGCATTGTTGAATGGTTAGGCGATTCACTTGTAGGGAAGCGATTGTTTGCATTCTGTATACTCAATTCTTTAACAGCAAATCTCGTGTCTTGCGTTTGACAGAAATTCCAGTAAAATCACGTTTAAAAGCCAACGTCAGTAAAAAGGCTTCGTAGAATCACTCTGTGAATGTCTTTGAAAACACTTCTTAAGAAGGAAAGCATACGTCTTTCATCTGAGTGAAAACTGCATTCTATTCGGTTTTTAGAACTGTGTTGAATGGTTAGGGGATTCACTTGTTGGGAAGCGTTTGTTTGCATTCTGTATACTCAATTCTTTAACAGCAAATCTCGTGTCTTGCATTTGACAGAAATTCCAGTGAAATCACGTTTAAAAGCCAACGTCAGTAAAAAGGCTTCGTAGAATCACTCTGTGAATGTCTTTGAAAACACTTCTTAAGAAGGAAAGCTTATGTCTTTCATCTGAGTGAAAACTGCATTCTCTTCAGTTTTTAGAGCATTGTTGAATGGTTAGGCGATTCACTTGTAGGGAAGCGTTTGTTTGCATTCTGTATACTCAATTCTTTAACAGCAAATCTCGTGTCTTGCATTTGAAAGAAATTCCAGTGAAATCACGTTTAAAAGCCAACGTCAGTAAAAAGGCTTTGTAGAATCACTCTGTGAATGTCTTTGAAAACACTTCTTAAGAAGGAAAGCATACGTCTTTCATCTGAGTGAAAACTGCATTCTCTTCAGTTTTTAGAGCATTGTTGAATGGTTAGGCGATTCACTTGTAGGGAAGCGTTTGTTTGCATTCTGTAAACTGAATTCTTTAACAGCAAATCTCGTGTCTTGCTTTTGACAGAAATTCCAGTGAAATCACGTTTAAAAGAAAATGTCAGTAAAAAGGCTTTGTAGAATCACTCTGTGAATATCTTTGAAAACAATTCTTAAGAAGGAAAGCATATGTCTTTCATCTGAGTGAAAACTGCATTCTATTCAGTTTTTAGAACTATGTTGATTGGTTAGGCGATTCACTTGTAGGGAAGCGTTTGTTTGCATTCTGTATACTCAATTCTTTAACTGCAAATCTCGTGTCTTGCGTTTGACAGATATTCCAGTGAAATCAAGTTTAAAAGACAACTTCAGTAAAAAGGCTTCGTAGAATCACTCTGTGAATGTCTTTGAAAACACTTCTTAAGAAGGAAAGCATACGTCTTTCATCTGAGTGAAAACTGCATTCTATTCAGTTTTTAGAGCTGTTTTAAATGGTTAGGCGATTTACTTGTAGGGAAGCGTTTGTTTGCATTCTGTATACTCAATTCTTTAACAGCAAATCTCATGTCTTGCGTTTGACACCAATTCTAGTGAAATCACCTCTAAAAGCCAACGTCAGTAAAAAGGCTTTGTAGAATCACTCTGTGAATGTCTTTGAAAACACTTCTTAAGAAGGAAAGCATATGTCTTTCATCTGGGTGAAAACTGCATTCTATTCAGTTTTTAGAGCTGTGTTGAATGGTTAAGCGATTCACTTTTAGGGAAGCGTTTGTTTGCATTCTGTATACTCAATTCTTTAACAGCAAATCTCATGTCTTGTGTTTGACAAAAATTCCAGTGAAATCACGTTTAAAAGCCAACATCAGTAAAAAGGCTTCGTAGAATCACTCTGTGAATGTCCTTAAAACACTTCTTAAGAAGGAAAGCATAAGTCTTTCATCTGAGTGAAAACTGCATTCTATTCAGTTTTTAGAACTCTGTTGATTGGTTAGGCGATTCACTTGTAGGGAAGCATTTGTTTGCATTCTGTATACTCAATTCTTTAACAGCAAATCTCGTGTCTTGCGTTTGACAGAAATTCCAGTGAAATCACGTTTAAAAGCCAACGTCAGTAAAAAGGCTTCGTAGAATCACTCTGTGAATGTCTTTGAAAACACTTCTTAAGAAGGAAAGCATACGTCTTTCATCTGAGTGAAAACTGCATTCTCTTCAGTTTTTAGAGCATTTTTGAATGGTTAGGCGATTCACTTGTAGGGAAGCGTTTGTTTGCATTCTGTATACTCAATTCTTTAACAGCAAATCTCGTGTCTTGCGTTTGTCAGAAATTCCAGTGAAATCACGTTTAAAAGCCAATGTCAGTAAAAAGGCTTTGTAGAATCACTCTTTGAATATCTTTGAAAACAATTCTTAAGAAGGAAAGCATACGTCTTTCATCTGAGTGAAAACTGCATTCTATTCAGTTTTTAGAACTATGTTGATTGGTTAGGCGATTCACTTGTAGGGAAGCGTTTGTTTGCATTCTGTATACTCAATTCTTTAACTGCAAATCTCGTGTCTTGCATTTGACAGATATTCCAGTGAAATCAAGTTTAAAAGACAACGTCAGTAAAAAGGCTTCGTAGAATCACTCTGTGAATGTCTTTGAAAACACTTCTTAAGAAGGAAAACATACGTCTTTCATCTGAGTGAAAACTGCATTCTATTCAGTTTTTAGAGCTGTTTTAAATGGTTAGGCGATTCACTTGTAGGGAAGCGTTTGTTTGCATTCTGTATACTCAATTCTTTAACAGCAAATCTCATGTCTTGCGTTTGACACCAATTCTAGTGAAATCACCTCTAAAAGCCAACGTCAGTAAAAAGGCTTCGTAGAATCACTCTGTGAATGTCTTTGAAAACACTTCTTAAGAAGGAAAGCATATGTCTTTCATCTGGGTGAAAACTGCATTCTATTCAGTTTTTAGAGCTGTGTTGAATGGTTAAGCGATTCACTTTTAGGGAAGCGTTTGTTTGCATTCTGTATACTCAATTCTTTAACAGCAAATCTCATGTCTTGTGTTTGACAAAAATTCCAGTGAAATCACGTTTAAAAGCCAACATCAGTAAAAAGGCTTCGTAGAATCACTCTGTGAATGTCCTTAAAACACTTCTTAAGAAGGAAAGCAGAAGTCTTTCATCTGAGTGAAAACTGCATTCTATTCAGTTTTTAGAACTATGTTGATTGGTTAGGCGATTCACTTGTAGGGAAGCGTTTGTTTGCATTCTGTATACTCAATTCTTTAACAGCAAATCTCGTGTCTTGCTTTTGACAGAAATTCCAGTGAAATCACGTTTAAAAGCCAACGTCAGTAAAAAGGCTTCGTAGAATCACTCTGTGAATGTCTTTGAAAACACTTCTTAAGAAGGAAAGCATACGTCTTTCATCTGAGTGAAAACTGCATTCTCTTCAGTTTTTAGAGCATTGTTGAATGGTTAGGCTATTCACTTGTAGGGAAGCGTTTGTTTGCATTCTGTATACTCAATTCTTTAACAGCAAATCTCGTGTCTTGCGTTTGACAGAAATTCCAGTAAAATCACGTTTAAAAGCCAACGTCAGTAAAAAGGCTTTGTAGAATCAGTCTGTGAATGTCTTTGAAAACAATTCTTAAGAAGGAAAGCATACGTCTTTCATCTGAGTGAAAACTGCATTCTCTTCAGTTTTTAGAGCATTGTTGAATGGTTAGGCTATTCACTTGTAGGGAAGCGTTTGTTTGCATTCTGTATACTCAATTCTTTAACAGCAAATCTCGTGTCTTGCTTTTGACAGAAATTCCAGTGAAATCACGTTTAAAAGCCAATGTCAGTAAAAAGGCTTTGTAGAATCACTCTTTGAATATCTTTGAAAACAATTCTTAAGAAGGAAAGCATACGTCTTTCATCTGAGTGAAAACTGCATTCTATTCAGTTTTTAGAACTATGTTGATTGGTTAGGCGATTCACTTGTATGGAAGCGTTTGTTTGCATTCTGTATACTCAATTCTTTAACAGCAAATCTCATGTCTTGCGTTTGACACCAATTCTAGTGAAATCACCTCTAAAAGCCAACGTCAGTAAAAAGGCTTCGTAGAATCACTCTGTGAATGTCTTTGAAAACACTTCTTAAGAAGGAAAGCATATGTCTTTCATCTGGGTGAAAACTGCATTCTATTCAGTTTTTAGAGCTGTGTTGAATGGTTAAGCGATTCACTTTAGGGAAGCGTTTGTTTGCATTCTGTATACTCAATTCTTTAACAGCAAATCTCGTGTCTTGCTTTTGACAGAAATTCCAGTGAAATCACTTTTAAAAGCCAATGTCAGTAAAAAGGCTTTGTAGAATCACTCTGTGAATATCTTTGAAAACAATTCTTAAGAAGGAAAGCATATGTCTTTCATCTGAGTGAAAACTGCATTCTATTCAGTTTTTAGAACTATGTTGATTGGTTAGGCGATTCACTTGTAGGGAAGCGTTTGTTTGCATTCTGTATACTCAATTCTTTAACTGCAAATCTCGTGTCTTGCATTTGACAGATATTCCAGTGAAATCAAGTTTAAAAGACAACGTCAGTAAAAAGGCTTCGTAGAATCACTCTGTGAATGTCTTTGAAAACACTTCTTAAGAAGGAAAGCATACGTCTTTCATCTGAGTGAAAACTGCATTCTATTCAGTTTTTAGAGCTGTTTTAAATGGTTAGGCGATTCACTTGTAGGGAAGCGTTTGTTTGCATTCTGTATACTCAATTCTTTAACAGCAAATCTCATGTCTTGCGTTTGACACCAATTCTAGTGAAATCACCTCTAAAAGCCAACGTCAGTAAAAAGGCTTCGTAGAATCACTCTGTGAATGTCTTTGAAAACACTTCTTAAGAAGGAAAGCATATGTCTTTCATCTGGGTGAAAACTGCATTCTATTCAGTTTTTAGAGCTGTGTTGAATGGTTAAGCGATTCACTTTTAGGGAAGCGTTTGTTTGCATTCTGTATACTCAATTCTTTAACAGCAAATCTCGTGTCTTGCGTTTGACAGAAATTCCAGTGAAATCACGTTTAAAAGCCAACGTCAGTAAAAAGGCTTCGTAGAATCACTCTGTGAATGTCTTTGAAAACACTTCTTAAGAAGGAAAGCATACGTCTTTCATCTGAGTGAAAACTGCATTCTATTCGGTTTTTAGAACTGTGTTGAATGGTTAGGGGATTCACTTGTTGGGAAGCGTTTGTTTGCATTCTGTATACTCAATTCTTTAACAGCAAATCTCGTGTCTTGCATTTGACAGAAATTCCAGTGAAATCACGTTTAAAAGCCAACGTCAGTAAAAAGGCTTCGTAGAATCACTCTGTGAATGTCTTTGAAAACACTTCTTAAGAAGGAAAGCATATGTCTTTCATCTGAGTGAAAACTGCATTCTATTCAATTTTTAGAGCATTGTTGAATGGTTAGGCGATTCACTTGTAGGGAAGCGTATGTTTGCAATCTGAATACTCAATTCTTTAACAGCAAATCTCGTGTCTTGCATTTGAAAAAATTCCAGTGAAATCACGTTTAAAAGCCAACGTCAGTAAAAAGGCTTTGTAGAATCAGTCTGTGAATGTCTTTGAAAACAATTCTTAAGAAGGAAAGCATACGTCTTTCATCTGAGTGAAAACTGCATTCTATTCAGTTTTTAGAACTATGTTGATTGGTTAGGCGATTCACTTGTAGGGAAGCATTTGTTTGCATTCTGTATACTCAATTCTTTAACAGCAAATCTCGTGTCTTGCGTTTGACAGAAATTCCAGTGAAATCACGTTTAAAAGCCAACGTCAGTAAAAAGGCTTCGTAGAATCACTCTGTGAATGTCTTTGAAAACACTTCTTAAGAAGGAAAGCATATGTCTTTCATCTGGGTGAAAACTGCATTCTATTCAGTTTTTAGAGCTGTGTTGAATGGTTAAGCGATTCACCTTTAGGGAAGCGTTTGTTTGCATTCTGTATACTCAATTCTTTAACAGCAAATCTCGTGTCTTGCGTTTGACAGAAATTCCAGTAAAATCACGTTTAAAAGCCAACGTCAGTAAAAAGGCTTTGTAGAATCAGTCTGTGAATGTCTTTGAAAACAATTCTTAAGAAGGAAAGCATACGTCTTTCATCTGAGTGAAAACTGCATTCTATTCAGTTTTTAGAACTATGTTGATTGGTTAGGCGATTCACTTGTAGGGAAGCATTTGTTTGCATTCTGTATACTCAATTCTTTAACAGCAAATCTCGTGTCTTGCGTTTGACACCAATTCTAGTGAAATCACCTCTAAAAGCCAACGTCAGTAAAAAGGCTTCGTAGAATCACTCTGTGAATGTCTTTGAAAACACTTCTTAAGAAGGAAAGCATATGTCTTTCATCTGGGTGAAAACTGCATTCTATTCAGTTTTTAGAGCTGTGTTGAATGGTTAAGCGATTCACTTTTAGGGAAGCGTTTGTTTGCATTCTGTATACTCAATTCTTTAACAGCAAATCTCGTGTCTTGCGTTTGACAGAAATTCCAGTGAAATCACGTTTAAAAGCCAACATCAGTAAAAAGGCTTCGTAGAATCACTCTGTGAATGTCTTTGAAAACACTTCTTAAGAAGGAAAGCATACGTCTTTCATCTGAGTGAAAACTGCATTCTATTCGGTTTTTAGAACTGTGTTGAATGGTTAGGGGATTCACTTGTTGGGAAGCGTTTGTTTGCATTCTGTATACTCAATTCTTTAACAGCAAATCTCGTGTCTTGCATTTGACAGAAATTCCAGTGAAATCACGTTTAAAAGCCAACGTCAGTAAAAAGGCTTCGTAGAATCACTCTGTGAATGTCTTTGAAAACACTTCTTAAGAAGGAAAGCATATGTCTTTCATCTGAGTGAAAACTGCATTCTATTCAATTTTTAGAGCATTGTTGAATGGTTAGGCGATTCACTTGTAGGGAAGCGTTTGTTTGCATTCTGTATACTCAATTCTTTAACAGCAAATCTCGTGTCTTGCATTTGAAAGAAATTCCAGTGAAATCACGTTTAAAAGCCAACGTCAGTAAAAAGGCTTTGTAGAATCAGTCTGTGAATGTCTTTGAAAACAATTCTTAAGAAGGAAAGCATACGTCTTTCATCTGAGTGAAAACTGCATTCTATTCAGTTTTTAGAACTATGTTGATTGGTTAGGCGATTCACTTGTAGGGAAGCATTTGTTTGCATTCTGTATACTCAATTCTTTAACAGCAAATCTCGTGTCTTGCGTTTGACAGAAATTCCAGTGAAATCACGTTTAAAAGCCAACGTCAGTAAAAAGGCTTCGTAGAATCACTCTGTGAATGTCTTTGAAAACACTTCTTAAGAAGGAAAGCATATGTCTTTCATCTGGGTGAAAACTGCATTCTATTCAGTTTTTAGAGCTGTGTTGAATGGTTAAGCGATTCACCTTTAGGGAAGCGTTTGTTTGCATTCTGTATACTCAATTCTTTAACAGCAAATCTCATGTCTTGTGTTTGACAAAAATTCCAGTGAAATCACGTTTAAAAGCCAACATCAGTAAAAAGGCTTCGTAGTATCACTCTGTGAATGTCCTTAAAACACTTCTTAAGAAGGAAAGCAGAAGTCTTTCATCTGAGTGAAAACTGCATTCTATTCAGTTTTTAGAACTATGTTGATTGGTTAGGCGATTCACTTGTAGGGAAGCGTTTGTTTGCATTCTGTATACTCAATTCTTTAACAGCAAATCTCGTGTCTTGCTTTTGACAGAAATTCCAGTGAAATCACGTTTAAAAGCCAACGTCAGTAAAAAGGCTTCGTAGAATCACTCTGTGAATGTCTTTGAAAACACTTCTTAAGAAGGAAAGCATACGTCTTTCATCTGAGTGAAAACTGCATTCTCTTCAGTTTTTAGAGCATTGTTGAATGGTTAGGCTATTCACTTGTAGGGAAGCGTTTGTTTGCATTCTGTATACTCAATTCTTTAACAGCAAATCTCGTGTCTTGCGTTTGACAGAAATTCCAGTAAAATCACGTTTAAAAGCCAACGTCAGTAAAAAGGCTTTGTAGAATCAGTCTGTGAATGTCTTTGAAAACAATTCTTAAGAAGGAAAGCATACGTCTTTCATCTGAGTGAAAACTGCATTCTATTCAGTTTTTAGAACTATGTTGATTGGTTAGGCGATTCACTTGTAGGGAAGCATTTGTTTGCATTCTGTATACTCAATTCTTTAACAGCAAATCTCGTGTCTTGCGTTTGACAGAAATTCCAGTGAAATCACGTTTAAAAGCCAACGTCAGTAAAAGGCTTCGTAGAATCACTCTGTGAATGTCTTTGAAAACACTTCTTAAGAAGGAAAGCATACGTCTTTCATCTGAGTGAAAACTGCATTCTCTTCAGTTTTTAGATTATTGTTGAATGGTTAGGCTATTCACTTGTAGGGAAGCGTTTGTTTGCATTCTGTATACTCAATTCTTTAACAGCAAATCTCGTGTCTTGCTTTTGACAGAAATTCCAGTGAAATCACGTTTAAAAGCCAATGTCAGTAAAAAGGCTTTGTAGAATCACTCTTTGAATATCTTTGAAAACAATTCTTAAGAAGGAAAGCATACGTCTTTCATCTGAGTGAAAACTGCATTCTATTCAGTTTTTAGAACTATGTTGATTGGTTAGGCGATTCACTTGTAGGGAAGCGTTTGTTTGCATTCTGTATACTCAATTCTTTAACTGCAAATCTCGTGTCTTGCATTTGACAGATATTCCAGTGAAATCAAGTTTAAAAGACAACGTCAGTAAAAAGGCTTCGTAGAATCACTCTGTGAATGTCTTTGAAAACACTTCTTAAGAAGGAAAGCATACGTCTTTCATCTGAGTGAAAACTGCATTCTATTCAGTTTTTAGAGCTGTTTTAAATGGTTAGGCGATTCACTTGTAGGGAAGCGTTTGTTTGCATTCTGTATACTCAATTCTTTAACAGCAAATCTCATGTCTTGCGTTTGACACCAATTCTAGTGAAATCACCTCTAAAAGCCAACGTCAGTAAAAAGGCTTCGTAGAATCACTCTGTGAATGTCTTTGAAAACACTTCTTAAGAAGGAAAGCATATGTCTTTCATCTGGGTGAAAACTGCATTCTATTCAGTTTTTAGAGCTGTGTTGAATGGTTAAGCGATTCACTTTTAGGGAAGCGTTTGTTTGCATTCTGTATACTCAATTCTTTAACAGCAAATCTCGTGTCTTGCGTTTGACAGAAATTCCAGTGAAATCACGTTTAAAAGCCAACGTCAGTAAAAAGGCTTCGTAGAATCACTCTGTGAATGTCTTTGAAAACACTTCTTAAGAAGGAAAGCATACGTCTTTCATCTGAGTGAAAACTGCATTCTATTCGGTTTTTAGAACTGTGTTGAATGGTTAGGGGATTCACTTGTTGGGAAGCGTTTGTTTACATTCTGTATACTCAATTCTTTAACAGCAAATCTCGTGTCTTGCATTTGACAGAAATTCCAGTGAAATCACGTTTAAAAGCCAACGTCAGTAAAAAGGCTTCGTAGAATCACTCTGTGAATGTCTTTGAAAACACTTCTTAAGAAGGAAAGCATATGTCTTTCATCTGAGTGAAAACTGCATTCTATTCAATTTTTAGAGCATTGTTGAATGGTTAGGCGATTCACTTGTAGGGAAGCGTTTGTTTGCAATCTGAATACTCAATTCTTTAACAGCATATCTCGTGTCTTGCATTTGAAAGAAATTCCAGTGAAATCACGTTTAAAAGCCAACGTCAGTAAAAAGGCTTTGTAGAATCAGTCTGTGAATGTCTTTGAAAACAATTCTTAAGAAGGAAAGCATACGTCTTTCATCTGAGTGAAAACTGCATTCTATTCAGTTTTTAGAACTATGTTGATTGGTTAGGCGATTCACTTGTAGGGAAGCATTTGTTTGCATTCTGTATACTCAATTCTTTAACAGCAAATCTCGTGTCTTGCGTTTGACAGAAATTCCAGTGAAATCACGTTTAAAAGCCAACGTCAGTAAAAGGCTTCGTAGAATCACTCTGTGAATGTCTTTGAAAACACTTCTTAAGAAGGAAAGCATACGTCTTTCATCTGAGTGAAAACTGCATTCTCTTCAGTTTTTAGAGCATTGTTGAATGGTTAGGCTATTCACTTGTAGGGAAGCGTTTGTTTGCATTCTGTATACTCAATTCTTTAACAGCAAATCTCGTGTCTTGCTTTTGACAGAAATTCCAGTGAAATCACGTTTAAAAGCCAATGTCAGTAAAAAGGCTTTGTAGAATCACTCTTTGAATATCTTTGAAAACAATTCTTAAGAAGGAAAGCATACGTCTTTCATCTGAGTGAAAACTGCATTCTATTCAGTTTTTAGAACTATGTTGATTGGTTAGGCGATTCACTTGTATGGAAGCGTTTGTTTGCATTCTGTATACTCAATTCTTTAACAGCAAATCTCATGTCTTGCGTTTGACACCAATTCTAGTGAAATCACCTCTAAAAGCCAACGTCAGTAAAAAGGCTTCGTAGAATCACTCTGTGAATGTCTTTGAAAACACTTCTTAAGAAGGAAAGCATATGTCTTTCATCTGGGTGAAAACTGCATTCTATTCAGTTTTTAGAGCTGTGTTGAATGGTTAAGCAATTCACTTTAGGGAAGCGTTTGTTTGCATTCTGTATACTCAATTCTTTAACAGCAAATCTCGTGTCTTGCTTTTGACAGAAATTCCAGTGAAATCACTTTTAAAAGCCAATGTCAGTAAAAAGGCTTTGTAGAATCACTCTGTGAATATCTTTGAAAACAATTCTTAAGAAGGAAAGCATATGTCTTTCATCTGAGTGAAAACTGCATTCTATTCAGTTTTTAGAACTATGTTGATTGGTTAGGCGATTCACTTGTAGGGAAGCGTTTGTTTGTATTCTGTATACTCAATTCTTTAACTGCAAATCTCGTGTCTTGCATTTGACAGATATTCCAGTGAAATCAAGTTTAAAAGACAACGTCAGTAAAAAGGCTTCGTAGAATCACTCTGTGAATGTCTTTGAAAACACTTCTTAAGAAGGAAAGCATACGTCTTTCATCTGAGTGAAAACTGCATTCTATTCAGTTTTTAGAGCTGTTTTAAATGGTTAGGCGATTCACTTGTAGGGAAGCGTTTGTTTGCATTCTGTATACTCAATTCTTTAACAGCAAATCTCATGTCTTGCGTTTGACACCAATTCTAGTGAAATCACCTCTAAAAGCCAACGTCAGTAAAAAGGCTTCGTAGAATCACTCTGTGAATGTCTTTGAAAACACTTCTTAAGAAGGAAAGCATATGTCTTTCATCTGGGTGAAAACTGCATTCTATTCAGTTTTTAGAGCTGTGTTGAATGGTTAAGCGATTCACTTTTAGGGAAGCGTTTGTTTGCATTCTGTATACTCAATTCTTTAACAGCAAATCTCGTGTCTTGCGTTTGACAGAAATTCCAGTGAAATCACGTTTAAAAGCCAACGTCAGTAAAAAGGCTTCGTAGAATCACTCTGTGAATGTCTTTGAAAACACTTCTTAAGAAGGAAAGCATACGTCTTTCATCTGAGTGAAAACTGCATTCTATTCGGTTTTTAGAACTGTGTTGAATGGTTAAGCAATTCACTTTAGGGAAGCGTTTGTTTGCATTCTGTATACTCAATTCTTTAACAGCAAATCTCGTGTCTTGCTTTTGACAGAAATTCCAGTGAAATCACTTTTAAAAGCCAATGTCAGTAAAAAGGCTTTGTAGAATCACTCTGTGAATATCTTTGAAAACAATTCTTAAGAAGGAAAGCATATGTCTTTCATCTGAGTGAAAACTGCATTCTATTCAGTTTTTAGAACTATGTTGATTGGTTAGGCGATTCACTTGTAGGGAAGCGTTTGTTTGTATTCTGTATACTCAATTCTTTAACTGCAAATCTCGTGTCTTGCATTTGACAGATATTCCAGTGAAATCAAGTTTAAAAGACAACGTCAGTAAAAAGGCTTCGTAGAATCACTCTGTGAATGTCTTTGAAAACACTTCTTAAGAAGGAAAGCATACGTCTTTCATCTGAGTGAAAACTGCATTCTATTCAGTTTTTAGAGCTGTTTTAAATGGTTAGGCGATTCACTTGTAGGGAAGCGTTTGTTTGCATTCTGTATACTCAATTCTTTAACAGCAAATCTCATGTCTTGCGTTTGACACCAATTCTAGTGAAATCACCTCTAAAAGCCAACGTCAGTAAAAAGGCTTCGTAGAATCACTCTGTGAATGTCTTTGAAAACACTTCTTAAGAAGGAAAGCATATGTCTTTCATCTGGGTGAAAACTGCATTCTATTCAGTTTTTAGAGCTGTGTTGAATGGTTAAGCGATTCACTTTTAGGGAAGCGTTTGTTTGCATTCTGTATACTCAATTCTTTAACAGCAAATCTCGTGTCTTGCGTTTGACAGAAATTCCAGTGAAATCACGTTTAAAAGCCAACGTCAGTAAAAAGGCTTCGTAGAATCACTCTGTGAATGTCTTTGAAAACACTTCTTAAGAAGGAAAGCATACGTCTTTCATCTGAGTGAAAACTGCATTCTATTCGGTTTTTAGAACTGTGTTGAATGGTTAGGGGATTCACTTGTTGGGAAGCGTTTGTTTACATTCTGTATACTCAATTCTTTAACAGCAAATCTCGTGTCTTGCATTTGACAGAAATTCCAGTGAAATCACGTTTAAAAGCCAACGTCAGTAAAAAGGCTTCGTAGAATCACTCTGTGAATGTCTTTGAAAACACTTCTTAAGAAGGAAAGCATATGTCTTTCATCTGAGTGAAAACTGCATTCTATTCAATTTTTAGAGCCTTGTTGAATGGTTAGGCGATTCACTTGTAGGGAAGCGTTTGTTTGCAATCTGAATACTCAATTCTTTAACAGCATATCTCGTGTCTTGCATTTGAAAGAAATTCCAGTGAAATCACGTTTAAAAGCCAACGTCAGTAAAAAGGCTTTGTAGAATCAGTCTGTGAATGTCTTTGAAAACAATTCTTAAGAAGGAAAGCATACGTCTTTCATCTGAGTGAAAACTGCATTCTATTCAGTTTTTAGAGCTGTTTTAAATGGTTAGGCGATTCACTTGTAGGGAAGCGTTTGTTTGCATTCTGTATACTCAATTCTTTAACAGCAAATCTCATGTCTTGCGTTTGACACCAATTCTAGTGAAATCACCTCTAAAAGCCAACGTCAGTAAAAAGGCTTCATAGAATCACTCTGTGAATGTCTTTGAAAACAATTCTTAAGAAGGAAAGCATATGTCTTTCATCTGGGTGAAAACTGCATTCTATTCAGTTTTTAGAGCTGTGTTGAATGGTTAAGCGATTCACTTTAGGGAAGCGTTTGTTTGCATTCTGTATACTCAATTCTTTAACAGCAAATCTCGTGTCTTGCGTTTGACAGAAATTCCAGTGAAATCAAGTTGAAAAGCCAACATCAGTAAAAAGGCTTCGTAGAATCACTCTGTGAATGTCCTTAAAACACTTCTTAAGAAGGAAAGCATAAGTCTTTCATCTGAGTGAAAACTGCATTCTATTCAGTTTTTAGAACTATGTTGATTGGTTAGGCGATTCACTAGTAGGGAAGCGTTTGTTTGCATTCTGTATACTCAATTCTTTAACAGCAAATCTCGTGTCTTGCGTTTGACAGAAATTCCAGTGAAATCACGTTTAAAAGCCAACGTCAGTAAAAAGGCTTCGTAGAATCACTCTGTGAATGTCTTTGAAAACACTTCTTAAGAAGGAAAGCATACGTCTTTCATCTGAGTGAAAACTGCATTCTCTTCAGTTTTTAGAGCATTGTTGAATGGTTAGGCTATTCACTTGTAGGGAAGCGTTTGTTTGCATTCTGTATACTCAATTCTTTAACAGCAAATCTCGTGTCTTGCGTTTGACAGAAATTCCAGTGAAATCACGTTTAAAAGCCAACGTCAGTAAAAAGGCTTCTTAGAATCACTCTGTGAATGTCTTTGAAAACACTTCTTAAGAAGGAAAGCATACGTCTTTCATCTGAGCGAAAACTGCATTCTATTCGGTTTTTAGAACTGTGTTGAAGGTTAGGGGATTCACTTGTAGGGAAGCGTTTGTTTGCATTCTGTATACTCAATTCTTTAACAGCAAATCTCGTGTCTTGCATTTGACAGAAATTCCAGTGAAATCACGTTTAAAAGATAACGTCAGTAAAAAGGCTTTGTAGAATCACTCTGTGAATGTCTTTAAAACAATTCTTAAGAAGGAAAGCATACGTCTTTCATCTGAGTGAAAACTGCATTCTATTCAGTTTTTAGAACTATGTTGATTGGTTAGGCGATTCACTTGTAGGGAAGCGTTTGTTTGCATTCTGGATACTCAATTCTTTAACAGCAAATCTCGTGTCTTGCCTTTGACAGAAATTCCAGTGAAATCACGTTTACAAGCCAACGTCAGTAAAAAGGCTTCGTAGAATCACTCTGTGAATGTCTTTGAAAACACTTCTTAAGAAGGAAAGCATATGTCTTTCATCTGAGTGAAAACTGCATTCTCTTCAGTTTTTAGAGCTTTGTTGAATGGTTAGGCGATTCACTTGTAGGGAAGCGTTTGTTTGCATTTGTATACTCAATTCTTTAACAGCAAATCTCGTGCCTTGCCTTTGACAGAAATTCCAGTGAAATCACGTTTAAAAGCTAACTTCAGTAAAAAAGGCTTCGTAGAATCACTCTGTGAATGTCTTTGAAAACACTTCTTAAGAAGGAAAGCATACGTCTTTCATCTGAGTGAAAACTGCATTCTATTCAGTTTTTAGAACTATGTTGATTGGTTAGGCGATTCACTTGTAGTGAAGCGTTTGTTTGCATTCTGTATACTCAATTCTTTAACAGCAAATCTCGTGTCTTGCGTTTGACAGAAATTCCAGTGAAATCAAGTTGAAAAGCCAACGTCAGTAAAAAGGCTTCGTAGAATCACTCTGTGAATGTCTTTGAAAACACTTCTTAAGAAGGAAAGCATAAGTCTTTCATCTGAGTGAAAACTGCATTCTATTCAGTTTTTAGAGCTGTGTTAAATGGTTAGACGATTCACTTGTAGGGATGCGTTTGTTTGCATTCTGTATACTCAATTCTTTAACAGCAAATCTCATGTCTTGCGTTTCACACCAATTCTAGTGAAATCACGTTTAAAAGCCAACGTCAGTAAAAAGGCTTTGTAGATACACTCTGTGAATGTCTTTGAAAACACTTCTTAAGAAGGAAAGCATATATCTTTCATCTGAGTGAAAACTGCATTCTATTCAGTTTTTAGAGTTGTGTTGAATGGTTAGGCTATTCACTTGTAGGGAAGCGTTTGTTTGCATTCTGTATACTCAATTCTTTAACAGCAAATCTTGTGTCTTGCGTTTGACAGAAATTCCAGTAAAATCACGTTTAAAAGCCAACGTCAGTAAAAAGGCTTCGTAGAATCACTCTGTGAATGTCTTTGAAAACACTTCTTAAGAAGGAAAGCATACGTCTTTCATCTGAGTGAAAACTGCATTCTATTCGGTTTTTAGAACTGTGTTGAATGGTTAGGGGATTCACTTGTTGGGAAGCGTTTGTTTGCATTCTGTATACTCAATTCTTTAACAGCAAATCTCGTGTCTTTCATTTGACAGAAATTCCAGTGAAATCACGTTTAAAAGCCAACGTCAGTAAAAAGGCTTCGTAGAATCACTCTGTGAATGTCTTTGAAAACACTTCTTAAGAAGGAAAGCATAAGTCTTTCATCTGAGTGAAAACTGCATTCTATTCAGTTTTTAGAGCTGTGTTGAATGGTTAAGCGATTCACTTTAGGTAAGCGTTTGTTTGCATTCTGTATACTCAATTCTTTAACAGCAAATCTCATGTCTTGTGTTTGACAGAAATTCCATTGAAATCACGTTTAAAAGCCAACGTCAGTAAAAAGGCTTCGTAGAATCACTCTGTGAATGTCTTTGAAAACACTTCTTAAGAAGGAAAGCATACGTCTTTCATCTGAGTGAAAACTGCATTCTCTTCAGTTTTTAGAGCATTGTTGAATGGTTAGGCGATTCACTTTTAGGGAAGCGTTTGTTTGCAATCTGTATACTCAATTCTTTAGCAGCAAATCTCGTGTCTTGCATTTGACAGAAATTCCAGTGAAATCACTTTTAAAAGCCAACGTCAGTAAAAAGGCTTTGTAGAATCACTCTGTGAATGTCTTTGAAAACACTTCTTAAGAAGGAAAGCATACGTCTTTCATCTGAGTGAAAACTGCATTCTATTCGGTTTTTAGAACTGTGTTGAATGGTTAGGGGATTCACTTGTTGGGAAGCGTTTGTTTGCATTCTGTATACTCAATTCTTTAACAGCAAATCTCGTGTCTTTCATTTGACAGAAATTCCACTGAAATCACGTTTAAAAGCCAACGTCAGTAAAAAGGCTTCGTAGAATCACTCTGTGAATGTCTTTGAAAACACTTCTTAAGAAGGAAAGCATAAGTCTTTCATCTGAGTGAAAACTGCATTCTATTCAGTTTTTAGAGCTGTGTTGAATGGTTAAGCGATTCACTTTAGGGAAGCGTTTGTTTGCATTCTGTATACTCAATTCTTTAACAGCAAATCTCATGTCTTGTGTTTGACAGAAATTCCATTGAAATCACGTTTAAAAGCCAACGTCAGTAAAAAGGCTTCGTAGAATCACTCTGTGAATGTCTTTGAAAACACTTCTTAAGAAGGAAAGCATACGTCTTTCATCTGAGTGAAAACTGCATTCTCTTCAGTTTTTAGAGCATTGTTGAATGGTTAGGCGATTCACTTTTAGGGAAGCGTTTGTTTGCAATCTGTATACTCAATTCTTTAGCAGCAAATCTCGTGTCTTGCATTTGACAGAAATTCCAGTGAAATCACTTTTAAAAGCCAACGTCAGTAAAAAGGCTTTGTAGAATCACTCTGTGAATGTCTTTAAAACAATTCTTAAGAAGGAAAGCATACGTCTTTCATCTGAGTGAAAACTGCATGCTATTCAGTTTTTAGAACTATGTTGATTGGTTAGGCGATTCACTTGTAGGGAAGCGTTTGTTTGCATTCTGTATACTCAATTCTTTAACAGCAAATCTCGTGTCTTGCCTTTGACAGAAATTCCAGTGAAATCACGTTTAAAAGCCAACGTCAGTAAAAAGGCTTCGTAGAATCACTCTGTGAATGTCTTTGAAAACACTTCTTAAGAAGGAAAGCATATGTCTTTCATCTGAGTGAAAACTGCATTCTCTTCAGTTTTTAGAGCATTGTTGAATGGTTTGGAGATTCACTTGTAGGGAAGCGTTTGTTTGCATTCTGTATACTCAATTCTTTAACAGCAAATCTCGTGTCTTGCGTTTGTCAGAAATTCCAGTGAAATCACGTTTAAAAGCCAACGTCAGTAAAAAGGCTTTGTAGAATCACTTTGTGAATGTCTTTGAAAACAATTCTTAAGAAGGAAAGCATACGTCTTTCATCTGAGTGAAAACTGCATTCTATTCAGTTTTTAGAACTATGTTGATTGGTTAGGCGATTCACTTGTAGTGAAGCGTTTGTTTGCATTCTGTATACTCAATTCTTTAACAGCAAATCTCGTGTCTTGCGTTTGACAGAAATTCCAGTGAAATCAAGTTGAAAAGCCAACGTCAGTAAAAAGGCTTCGTAGAATCACTCTGTGAATGTCTTTGAAAACACTTCTTAAGAAGGAAAGCATACGTCTTTCATCTGAGTGAAAACTGCATTCTATTCAATTTTTAGAGCTGTGTTAAATGGTTAGACGATTCACTTGTAGGGATGCGTTTGTTTGCATTCTGTATACTCAATTCTTTAACAGCAAATCTCATGTCTTGCGTTTGACACCAATTCTAGTGAAATCACGTTTAAAAGCCAACGTCAGTAAAAAGGCTTTGTAGAATCACTCTGTGAATGTCTTTGAAAACACTTCTTAAGAAGGAAAGCATACGTCTTTCATCTGAGTGAAAACTGCATTCTATTCAGTTTTTAGAGCTGTGTTGAACGGTTAGGCGATTCACTTGTAGGGAAGCGTTTGTTTGCATTCTGTATACTCAATTCTTTAACAGCAAATCTCGTGTCTTGCGTTTGACAGAAATTACAGTGAAATCACGTTTAAAAGTCAATATCAGTAAAAAGGCTTCTTAGAATCACTCTGTGAATGTCCTTAAAACACTTCTTAAGAAGGAAAGCATATGTCTTTCATCTGAGTGAAAACTGCATTCTCTTCAGTTTTTAGAGCATTGTTGAATGGTTAGGCGATTCACTTGTAGGGAAGCTTTTGTTTGCAATCTGTATACTCAATTCTTTAACAGCAAATCTCGTGTCTTGCATTTGACAGAAATTCCAGTGAAATCACGTTTAAAAGCCAACGTCAGTAAAAAGGCTTTGTAGAATCACTCTGTGAATGTCTTTGAAAACAATTCTTAAGAAGGAAAGCATACGTCTTTCATCTGAGTGAAAACTGCATTCTATTCAGTTTTTAGAACTATGTTGATTGGTTAGGCGATTCACTTGTAGGGAAGCGTTTGTTTGCATTCTGTATACTCAATTCTTTAACAGCAAATCTCGTGTCTTGCGTTTGACAGAAATTCCAGTGAAATCACGTTTAAAAGCCAACATCAGTAAAAAGGCTTCGTAGAATCACTCTGTGAATGTCTTTGAAAGACTTCTTAAGAAGGAAAGCATACGTCTTTCATCTGAGTGAAAACTACTTTCTCTTCAGTTTTTAGAGCATTGTTGAATGGTTAGGGGATTCACTTGTAGGGAAGCGTTTGTTTGCATTCTTTATACTCAATTCTTTAACAGCAAATCTCGTCTCTTGCGTTTGACAAAAATTCCAGTGAAATCACGTTTAAAAGCCAACACCACCAAAAAGGCTTCGTAGAATCACTCTGTGAATGTCTTTGTAAAAACTTCTTAAGAAGGAAAGCATACGTCTTTCATCTGAGTGAAAACTGCATTCTATTCAGTTTTTAGAGCTGTGTTAAATGGTTAGGCTATTCACTTGTAGGGAAGCGTTTGTTTGCATTCTGTATACTCAATTCTTTAACAGCAAATCTCATGTCTTGCGTTTGACACCAATTCTAGTGAAATCACCTCTAAAAGCCACGTCAGTAAAAAGGCTTCGTAGAATCACTCTGTGAATGTCTTTGAAAACACTTCTTAAGAAGGAAAGCATATGTCTTTTATCTGGGTGAAAACTGCATTCTATTCAGTTTTTAGAGCTGTGTTGAATGGTTAAGCGATTCACTTTTAGGGAAGCGTTTGTTTGCATTCTGTATACTCAATTCTTTAACAGCAAATCTCGTGTCTTGCATTTGACAAAAATTCCAGTGAAATCACGTTTAAAAGCCAACATCAGTAAAAAGGCTTCGTAGAATCACTCTGTGAATGTCTTTGAAAAATCTTCTTAAGAAGGAAAGCATAAGTCTTTCATCTGAGTGAAAACTGCATTCTATTCGGTTTTTAGAACTGTGTTGAATGGTTAGGCGATTCACTTGTAGGGAAGCCTTTGTTTGTATTCTGTTTACTCAATTCTTTAACAGCAAATCTCGTGTCTTGCCTTTGACAGAAATTCCAGTGAAATCACATTTAAAAGCCAACGTCAGTAAAAAGGCTTCGTAGAATCACTCTGTGAATGTCTTTGATAACACTTCTTAAGAAGGAAAGCATACGTTTTTCATCTGACTGAAAACTGCATTCTATTCAGTTTTTAGAGCTGTGTTGAATGGTTAGGCGATTCACTTGTAGGGAAGCGTTTGTTTGCATTCTGTATACTCAATTCTTTAACAGCAAATCTCGTGTCTTGCGTTTGACAAAAATTCCAGTGAAATCACGTTTAAAAGCCAACATCACTAAAAAGGCTTCGTATAATCACTCTGTGAATGTCTTTGAAAACACTTCTTAAGAAGGAAAGCATACGTCTTTCATCTGAGTGAAAACTGCATTCTATTCGGTTTTAGAACTGTGTTGAAGGTTAGGGGATTCACTTGTAGGGAAGCGTTTGTTTGCATTCTGTATACTCAATTCTTTAACAGCAAATCTCGTGTCTTGCATTTGACAGAAATTCCAGTGAAATCACGTTTAAAAGCCAACGTCAGTAAAAAGGCTTCGTAGAATCACTCTGTGAATGTCTTTGAAAACACTTCTTAAGAAGGAAAGCATATGTCTTTCATCTGAGTGAAAACTGCATTCTCTTCAGTTTTTAGAGCATTGTTGAATGGTTAGGCGATTCACTTGTAGGGAAGCGTTTGTTTGCAATCTGTATACTCAATTCTTTAGCAGCAAATCTCGTGTCTTGCATTTGACAGAAATTCCAGTGAAATCACGTTTAAAAGCCAACGTCAGTAAAAAGGCTTTGTAGAATCACTCTGTGAATGTCTTTGAAAACACTTCTTAAGAAGGAAAGCATACGTCTTTCATCTGAGTGAAAACTGCATTCTATTCAGTTTTTAGTACTGTGTTGAATGGTTAGGCAATTCACTTGTAAGGAAGCGTTTGTTCGCATTCTGTATACTCAATTCTTTAACAGCAAATCTCTCGTGTCTTGCATTTGACAGAAATTCCAGTGAAATCACGTTTAAAAGCCAACGTCAGTAAAAAGCCTTTGTAGAATCACTCTTTGAATGTCTTTGAAAACACTTCTTAAGAAGGAAAGCACACGTCTTTCATCTGAGTGAAAACGGCATTCTATTCAGTTTTTAGTACTGTGTTGAATGGTTAGGCGATTCACTTGTAGGGAAGCGTGTGGTTGCATTCTGTGTACTTAATTCTTTAACAGCAAATCTCGCATCTTGCGTTTGACAGAAATTCCAGTGAAATCACGTTTAAAAGCCAACATCTGTAAAAAGCCTTTGTAGAATCACTCTGTGAATGTCTTTGAAAACACTTCTTAAGAAGGAAAGCATATGTCTTTCATCTGAGTGAAAACTGCATTCTATACAATTTTTAGTACTGTGTTGAATGGTTAGGCTATTCACTTGTAGGGAAGCGTTTGTTCGCATTCTGTATAATCAATTCTTTAACAGCAAATCTCGTGTCTTGCATTTGACAGAAATTCCAGTGAAATCACCTTTAAATGCCAACGTCAGTAAAAAGCCTTTGTAGAATCACTCTGTGAATGTCTTTGGAAACAGTTCTTAAGAAGGAAAGCATACGTCTTTGATCTGAGTGAAAACTGCATTCTATTCAGTTTTTAGTACTGTGTTGAATGGTTAGGCGATTCACTTGTAGGGAAGCCTTTGTTCGCATTCTGAATAATCAATTCTTTAACAGCAAATCTCGTGTCTTGCGTTTGACAGAAATTCCAGTGAAATCACGTTTAAAAGCCAATGCCAGTAAAAAGGCTTTGTAGAATCACTCTGTGAATGTCTTTGAAAACACTTCTTAAAAGGAAAGCATACGTCTTTCATCTGAGTGAAAACTGCATTCTATTCAGTTTTTAGTACTGTGTTGAAAGGTTATGCGATTCACTTGTAGGGAAGCTTTTGTTCGCATTCTGTATACTCAATTCTTTAACAGCAAATCTCGCGTCTTGCATTAGACAGAAATTCCAGTAAAATCACGTTTAAAAGCCAACGTCAGTAAAAAGGCTTTGTAGAATCACTCTGTGAATGTCTTTGAAAACACTTCTTAAGAAGGAATGCATACGTCTTTCATCTGAGTGAAAACTGCATTGTATTCAGTTTTTAGGACTGTGTTGAATGGTTAGGCGATTCACTTGTAAGGAAGCGTTTGTTCGCATTCTGTATAATCAATTCTTTAACAGCAAATCTCGTGTCTTGCGTTTGACAGAAATTCCAGTGAAATCACGTTTAAAAGCCAATGCCAGTAAAAAGGCTTTGTAGAATCACTCTGTGAATGTCTTTGAAAACACTTCTTAAGAAGGAAAGCATACGTCTTTCATCTGAGTGAAAACTGCATTCTATACAATTTTTAGTACTGTGTTGAATGGTTAGGCGATTCACTTGTAGGGAAGCGTTTGTTCGCATTCTGTATAATCAATTCTTTAACAGCAAATCTCGTGTCTTGCGTTTGACAGAAATTCCAGTGAAATCACCTTTAAAAGCCAACTTCAGTAAAAAGCCTTTGTAGAATCACTCTGTGAATGTCTTTGAAAACACTTCTTAAGAAGGAAAGCATATGTCTTTGATCTGAGTGAAAACTGCATTCTATTCAGGTTTTAGTACTGTGTTGAACGGTTAGGCGATTCACTTGTAGGGAAGCCTTTGTTCGCATTCTGTATACTCAAGTCTTTAACAGCAAATCTCGCGTCTTGCATTTGACAGAAATTCCAGTGAAATCACGTTTAAAAGCCAACGTCAGTAAAAAGCCTTTGTAGAATCACTTTGGGAATGTCTTTGAAAACACTTCTTAAGAAGGAAAGCATACGTCTTTCATCTGAGTGAAAACGGCATTCTATTCAGTTTTTAGTACTGTATTGAATGGTTAGGCGATTCACTTGTAGGGAAGCCTTTGTTCGCATTCTGTATAATCAATTCTTTAACAGCAAATCTCGTGTCTTGCGTTTGAGAGAAATTCCAGTGAAATCACGTTTAAAAGCCAACATCAGTAAAAAGCCTTTGTAGAATCACTCTGTGAATGTCTTTGAAAACACTTCTTAAGAAGGAAAGCATATGTCTTTCATCTGAGTGAAAACTGCATTCTATACAATTTTTAGTACTGTGTTGAATGGTTAGGCTATTCACTTGTAGGGAAGCGTTTGTTCGCATTCTGTATAATCAATTCTTTAACAGCAAATCTCGTGTCTTGCGTTTGACAGAAATTCCAGTGAAATCACCTTTAAATGCCATAGTCAGTAAAAAGCCTTTGTAGAATCACTCTGTGAATGTCTTTGGAAACACTTCTTAAGAAGGAAAGCATACGTCTTTGATCTGAGTGAAAACTGCATTCTATTCAGTTTTTAGTACTGTGTTGAATGGTTAGGCGATTCACTTGTAGGGAAGCCTTTGTTCGCATTCTGTATAATCAATTCTTTAACAGCAAATCTCGTGTCTTGCGTTTGACAGAAATTCCAGTGAAATCACGTTTAAAAGCCAATGCCAGTAAAAAGGCTTTGTAGAATCACTCTGTGAATGTCTTTGAAAACACTTCTTAAAAGGAAAGCATACGTCTTTCATCTGAGTGAAAACTGCATTCTATTCAGTTTTTAGTACTGTGTTGAATGGTTATGCGATTCACTTGTAGGGAAGCTTTTGTTCGCATTCTGTATACTCAATTCTTTAACAGCAAATCTCGCGTCTTGCATTTGACAGAAATTCCAGTGAAATCACGTTTAAAAGCCAACGTCAGTAAAAAGGCTTTGTAGAATCACTCTGTGAATGTCTTTGAAAACACTTCTTAAGAAGGAATGCATACGTCTTTCATCTGAGTGAAAACTGCATTGTATTCAGTTTTTAGGACTGTGTTGAATGGTTAGGCGATTCACTTGTAGGGAAGCGTTTGTTCGCATTCTGTATAATCAATTCTTTAACAGCAAATCTCGTGTCTTGCGTTTGACAGAAATGCCAGTGAAATCACGTTTAAAAGCCAATGCCAGTAAAAAGGCTTTGTAGAATCACTCTGTGAATGTCTTTGAAAACACTTCTTAAGAAGGAAAGCATACGTCTTTCATCTGAGTGAAAACTGCATTCTATACAATTTTTAGTACTGTGTTGAATGGTTAAGCGATTCACTTTAGGGAAGCGTTTGTTTGCATTCTGTATACTCAATTCTTTAACAGCAAATCTCATGTCTTGTGTTTGACAGAAATTCCATTGAAATCACGTTTAAAAGCCAACGTCAGTAAAAAGGCTTCGTAGAATCACTCTGTGAATGTCTTTGAAAACACTTCTTAAGAAGGAAAGCATACGTCTTTCATCTGAGTGAAAACTGCATTCTCTTCAGTTTTTAGAGCATTGTTGAATGGTTAGGCGATTCACTTTTAGGGAAGCGTTTGTTTGCAATCTGTATACTCAATTCTTTAGCAGCAAATCTCGTGTCTTGCATTTGACAGAAATTCCAGTGAAATCACTTTTAAAAGCCAACGTCAGTAAAAAGGCTTTGTAGAATCACTCTGTGAATGTCTTTAAAACAATTCTTAAGAAGGAAAGCATACGTCTTTCATCTGAGTGAAAACTGCATGCTATTCAGTTTTTAGAACTATGTTGATTGGTTAGGCGATTCACTTGTAGGGAAGCGTTTGTTTGCATTCTGTATACTCAATTCTTTAACAGCAAATCTCGTGTCTTGCCTTTGACAGAAATTCCAGTGAAATCACGTTTAAAAGCCAACGTCAGTAAAAAGGCTTCGTAGAATCACTCTGTGAATGTCTTTGAAAACACTTCTTAAGAAGGAAAGCATATGTCTTTCATCTGAGTGAAAACTGCATTCTCTTCAGTTTTTAGAGCATTGTTGAATGGTTTGGAGATTCACTTGTAGGGAAGCGTTTGTTTGCATTCTGTATACTCAATTCTTTAACAGCAAATCTCGTGTCTTGCGTTTGTCAGAAATTCCAGTGAAATCACGTTTAAAAGCCAACGTCAGTAAAAAGGCTTTGTAGAATCACTTTGTGAATGTCTTTGAAAACAATTCTTAAGAAGGAAAGCATACGTCTTTCATCTGAGTGAAAACTGCATTCTATTCAGTTTTTAGAACTATGTTGATTGGTTAGGCGATTCACTTGTAGTGAAGCGTTTGTTTGCATTCTGTATACTCAATTCTTTAACAGCAAATCTCGTGTCTTGCGTTTGACAGAAATTCCAGTGAAATCAAGTTGAAAAGCCAACGTCAGTAAAAAGGCTTCGTAGAATCACTCTGTGAATGTCTTTGAAAACACTTCTTAAGAAGGAAAGCATACGTCTTTCATCTGAGTGAAAACTGCATTCTATTCAATTTTTAGAGCTGTGTTAAATGGTTAGACGATTCACTTGTAGGGATGCGTTTGTTTGCATTCTGTATACTCAATTCTTTAACAGCAAATCTCATGTCTTGCGTTTGACACCAATTCTAGTGAAATCACGTTTAAAAGCCAACGTCAGTAAAAAGGCTTTGTAGAATCACTCTGTGAATGTCTTTGAAAACACTTCTTAAGAAGGAAAGCATACGTCTTTCATCTGAGTGAAAACTGCATTCTATTCAGTTTTTAGAGCTGTGTTGAACGGTTAGGCGATTCACTTGTAGGGAAGCGTTTGTTTGCATTCTGTATACTCAATTCTTTAACAGCAAATCTCGTGTCTTGCGTTTGACAGAAATTACAGTGAAATCACGTTTAAAAGTCAATATCAGTAAAAAGGCTTCTTAGAATCACTCTGTGAATGTCCTTAAAACACTTCTTAAGAAGGAAAGCATATGTCTTTCATCTGAGTGAAAACTGCATTCTCTTCAGTTTTTAGAGCATTGTTGAATGGTTAGGCGATTCACTTGTAGGGAAGCTTTTGTTTGCAATCTGTATACTCAATTCTTTAACAGCAAATCTCGTGTCTTGCATTTGACAGAAATTCCAGTGAAATCACGTTTAAAAGCCAACGTCAGTAAAAAGGCTTTGTAGAATCACTCTGTGAATGTCTTTGAAAACAATTCTTAAGAAGGAAAGCATACGTCTTTCATCTGAGTGAAAACTGCATTCTATTCAGTTTTTAGAACTATGTTGATTGGTTAGGCGATTCACTTGTAGGGAAGCGTTTGTTTGCATTCTGTATACTCAATTCTTTAACAGCAAATCTCGTGTCTTGCGTTTGACAGAAATTCCAGTGAAATCACGTTTAAAAGCCAACATCAGTAAAAAGGCTTCGTAGAATCACTCTGTGAATGTCTTTGAAAGACTTCTTAAGAAGGAAAGCATACGTCTTTCATCTGAGTGAAAACTACTTTCTCTTCAGTTTTTAGAGCATTGTTGAATGGTTAGGGGATTCACTTGTAGGGAAGCGTTTGTTTGCATTCTTTATACTCAATTCTTTAACAGCAAATCTCGTCTCTTGCGTTTGACAAAAATTCCAGTGAAATCACGTTTAAAAGCCAACACCACCAAAAAGGCTTCGTAGAATCACTCTGTGAATGTCTTTGTAAAAACTTCTTAAGAAGGAAAGCATACGTCTTTCATCTGAGTGAAAACTGCATTCTATTCAGTTTTTAGAGCTGTGTTAAATGGTTAGGCTATTCACTTGTAGGGAAGCGTTTGTTTGCATTCTGTATACTCAATTCTTTAACAGCAAATCTCATGTCTTGCGTTTGACACCAATTCTAGTGAAATCACCTCTAAAAGCCACGTCAGTAAAAAGGCTTCGTAGAATCACTCTGTGAATGTCTTTGAAAACACTTCTTAAGAAGGAAAGCATATGTCTTTTATCTGGGTGAAAACTGCATTCTATTCAGTTTTTAGAGCTGTGTTGAATGGTTAAGCGATTCACTTTTAGGGAAGCGTTTGTTTGCATTCTGTATACTCAATTCTTTAACAGCAAATCTCGTGTCTTGCATTTGACAAAAATTCCAGTGAAATCACGTTTAAAAGCCAACATCAGTAAAAAGGCTTCGTAGAATCACTCTGTGAATGTCTTTGAAAAATCTTCTTAAGAAGGAAAGCATAAGTCTTTCATCTGAGTGAAAACTGCATTCTATTCGGTTTTTAGAACTGTGTTGAATGGTTAGGCGATTCACTTGTAGGGAAGCCTTTGTTTGTATTCTGTTTACTCAATTCTTTAACAGCAAATCTCGTGTCTTGCCTTTGACAGAAATTCCAGTGAAATCACATTTAAAAGCCAACGTCAGTAAAAAGGCTTCGTAGAATCACTCTGTGAATGTCTTTGATAACACTTCTTAAGAAGGAAAGCATACGTTTTTCATCTGACTGAAAACTGCATTCTATTCAGTTTTTAGAGCTGTGTTGAATGGTTAGGCGATTCACTTGTAGGGAAGCGTTTGTTTGCATTCTGTATACTCAATTCTTTAACAGCAAATCTCGTGTCTTGCGTTTGACAAAAATTCCAGTGAAATCACGTTTAAAAGCCAACATCACTAAAAAGGCTTCGTATAATCACTCTGTGAATGTCTTTGAAAACACTTCTTAAGAAGGAAAGCATACGTCTTTCATCTGAGTGAAAACTGCATTCTATTCAGTTTTTAGAACTATGTTGATTGGTTAGGTGATTCACTTGTAGGGAAGCGTTTGTTTGCATTCTGTATACTCAATTCTTTAACAGCAAATCTCGTGTCTTGCGTTTGACAGAAATTCCAATGAAATCACTTTTAAAAGCCAACGTCAGTAAAAAGCCTTTGTAGAATCACTCTGTGAATGTCTTTGAAAACACTTCTTAAGAAGGAAAGCATACGTCTTTCATCTGAGTGAAAACTACATTCTATTCAGTTTTTAGTACTGTGTTGAATGGTTAGGCAATTCACTTGTAAGGAAGCGTTTGTTCGCATTCTGTATACTCAATTCTTTAACAGCAAATCTCTCGTGTCTTGCATTTGACAGAAATTCCAGTGAAATCACGTTTAAAAGCCAACGTCAGTAAAAAGCCTTTGTAGAATCACTCTTTGAATGTCTTTGAAAACACTTCTTAAGAAGGAAAGCACACGTCTTTCATCTGAGTGAAAACGGCATTCTATTCAGTTTTTAGTACTGTGTTGAATGGTTAGGCGATTCACTTGTAGGGAAGCGTGTGGTTGCATTCTGTGTACTTAATTCTTTAACAGCAAATCTCGCATCTTGCGTTTGACAGAAATTCCAGTGAAATCACGTTTAAAAGCCAACATCTGTAAAAAGCCTTTGTAGAATCACTCTGTGAATGTCTTTGAAAACACTTCTTAAGAAGTAAAGCATATGTCTTTCATCTGAGTGAAAACTGCATTCTATACAATTTTTAGTACTGTGTTGAATGGTTAGGCTATTCACTTGTAGGGAAGCGTTTGTTCGCATTCTGTATAATCAATTCTTTAAAAGCAAATCTCGTGTCTTGCATTTGACAGAAATTCCAGTGAAATCACCTTTAAATGCCAACGTCAGTCAAAAGCCTTTGTAGAATCACTCTGTGAATGTCTTTGGAAACAGTTCTTAAGAAGGAAAGCATACGTCTTTGATCTGAGTGAAAACTGCATTCTATTCAGTTTTTAGTACTGTGTTGAATGGTTAGGCGATTCACTTGTAGGGAAGCCTTTGTTCGCATTCTGAATAATCAATTCTTTAACAGCAAATCTCGTGTCTTGCGTTTGACAGAAATTCCAGTGAAATCACGTTTAAAAGCCAATGCCAGTAAAAAGGCTTTGTAGAATCACTCTGTGAATGTCTTTGAAAACACTTCTTAAAAGGAAAGCATACGTCTTTCATCTGAGTGAAAACTGCATTCTATTCAGTTTTTAGTACTGTGTTGAAAGGTTATGCGATTCACTTGTAGGGAAGCTTTTGTTCGCATTCTGTATACTCAATTCTTTAACAGCAAATCTCGCGTCTTGCATTAGACAGAAATTCCAGTAAAATCACGTTTAAAAGCCAACGTCAGTAAAAAGGCTTTGTAGAATCACTCTGTGAATGTCTTTGAAAACACTTCTTAAGAAGGAATGCATACGTCTTTCATCTGAGTGAAAACTGCATTGTATTCAGTTTTTAGGACTGTGTTGAATGGTTAGGCGATTCACTTGTAAGGAAGCGTTTGTTCGCATTCTGTATAATCAATTCTTTAACAGCAAATCTCGTGTCTTGCGTTTGACAGAAATTCCAGTGAAATCACGTTTAAAAGCCAATGCCAGTAAAAAGGCTTTGTAGAATCACTCTGTGAATGTCTTTGAAAACACTTCTTAAGAAGGAAAGCATACGTCTTTCATCTGAGTGAAAACTGCATTCTATACAATTTTTAGTACTGTGTTGAATGGTTAGGCGATTCACTTGTAGGGAAGCGTTTGTTCGCATTCTGTATAATCAATTCTTTAACAGCAAATCTCGTGTCTTGCGTTTGACAGAAATTCCAGTGAAATCACCTTTAAAAGCCAACTTCAGTAAAAAGCCTTTGTAGAATCACTCTGTGAATGTCTTTGAAAACACTTCTTAAGAAGGAAAGCATATGTCTTTGATCTGAGTGAAAACTGCATTCTATTCAGGTTTTAGTACTGTGTTGAACGGTTAGGCGATTCACTTGTAGGGAAGCCTTTGTTCGCATTCTGTATACTCAAGTCTTTAACAGCAAATCTCGCGTCTTGCATTTGACAGAAATTCCAGTGAAATCACGTTTAAAAGCCAACGTCAGTAAAAAGCCTTTGTAGAATCACTTTGGGAATGTCTTTGAAAACACTTCTTAAGAAGGAAAGCATACGTCTTTCATCTGAGTGAAAACGGCATTCTATTCAGTTTTTAGTACTGTATTGAATGGTTAGGCGATTCACTTGTAGGGAAGCCTTTGTTCGCATTCTGTATAATCAATTCTTTAACAGCAAATCTCGTGTCTTGCGTTTGAGAGAAATTCCAGTGAAATCACGTTTAAAAGCCAACGTCAGTAAAAAGCCTTTGTAGAATCACTCTGTGAATGTCTTTGAAAACACTTCTTAAGAAGGAAAGCATATGTCTTTCATCTGAGTGAAAACTGCATTCTATACAATTTTTAGTACTGTGTTGAATGGTTAGGCTATTCACTTGTAGGGAAGCGTTTGTTCGCATTCTGTATAATCAATTCTTTAACAGCAAATCTCGTGTCTTGCATTTGACAGAAATTCCAGTGAAATCACCTTTAAATGCCAACGTCAGTAAAAAGCCTTTGTAGAATCACTCTGTGAATGTCTTTGGAAACAGTTCTTAAGAAGGAAAGCATACGTCTTTGATCTGAGTGAAAACTGCATTCTATTCAGTTTTTAGTACTGTGTTGAATGGTTAGGCGATTCACTTGTAGGGAAGCCTTTGTTCGCATTCTGAATAATCAATTCTTTAACAGCAAATCTCGTGTCTTGCGTTTGACAGAAATTCCAGTGAAATCACGTTTAAAAGCCAATGCCAGTAAAAAGGCTTTGTAGAATCACTCTGTGAATGTCTTTGAAAACACTTCTTAAAAGGAAAGCATACGTCTTTCATCTGAGTGAAAACTGCATTCTATTCAGTTTTTAGTACTGTGTTGAAAGGTTATGCGATTCACTTGTAGGGAAGCTTTTGTTCGCATTCTGTATACTCAATTCTTTAACAGCAAATCTCGCGTCTTGCATTAGACAGAAATTCCAGTAAAATCACGTTTAAAAGCCAACGTCAGTAAAAAGGCTTTGTAGAATCACTCTGTGAATGTCTTTGAAAACACTTCTTAAGAAGGAATGCATACGTCTTTCATCTGAGTGAAAACTGCATTGTATTCAGTTTTTAGGACTGTGTTGAATGGTTAGGCGATTCACTTGTAAGGAAGCGTTTGTTCGCATTCTGTATAATCAATTCTTTAACAGCAAATCTCGTGTCTTGCGTTTGACAGAAATTCCAGTGAAATCACGTTTAAAAGCCAATGCCAGTAAAAAGGCTTTGTAGAATCACTCTGTGAATGTCTTTGAAAACACTTCTTAAGAAGGAAAGCATACGTCTTTCATCTGAGTGAAAACTGCATTCTATACAATTTTTAGTACTGTGTTGAATGGTTAGGCGATTCACTTGTAGGGAAGCGTTTGTTCGCATTCTGTATAATCAATTCTTTAACAGCAAATCTCGTGTCTTGCGTTTGACAGAAATTCCAGTGAAATCACCTTTAAAAGCCAACTTCAGTAAAAAGCCTTTGTAGAATCACTCTGTGAATGTCTTTGAAAACACTTCTTAAGAAGGAAAGCATATGTCTTTGATCTGAGTGAAAACTGCATTCTATTCAGGTTTTAGTACTGTGTTGAACGGTTAGGCGATTCACTTGTAGGGAAGCCTTTGTTCGCATTCTGTATACTCAAGTCTTTAACAGCAAATCTCGCGTCTTGCATTTGACAGAAATTCCAGTGAAATCACGTTTAAAAGCCAACGTCAGTAAAAAGCCTTTGTAGAATCACTTTGGGAATGTCTTTGAAAACACTTCTTAAGAAGGAAAGCATACGTCTTTCATCTGAGTGAAAACGGCATTCTATTCAGTTTTTAGTACTGTATTGAATGGTTAGGCGATTCACTTGTAGGGAAGCCTTTGTTCGCATTCTGTATAATCAATTCTTTAACAGCAAATCTCGTGTCTTGCGTTTGAGAGAAATTCCAGTGAAATCACGTTTAAAAGCCAACGTCAGTAAAAAGCCTTTGTAGAATCACTCTGTGAATGTCTTTGAAAACACTTCTTAAGAAGGAAAGCATATGTCTTTCATCTGAGTGAAAACTGCATTCTATACAATTTTTAGTACTGTGTTGAATGGTTAGGCTATTCACTTGTAGGGAAGCGTTTGTTCGCATTCTGTATAATCAATTCTTTAACAGCAAATCTCGTGTCTTGCGTTTGACAGAAATTCCAGTGAAATCACCTTTAAATGCCATAGTCAGTAAAAAGCCTTTGTAGAATCACTCTGTGAATGTCTTTGGAAACACTTCTTAAGAAGGAAAGCATATGTCTTTGATCTGAGTGAAAACTGCATTCTATTCAGTTTTTAGTACTGTGTTGAATGGTTAGGCGATTCACTTGTAGGGAAGCCTTTGTTCGCATTCTGTATAATCAATTCTTTAACAGCAAATCTCGTGTCTTGCGTTTGACAGAAATTCCAGTGAAATCACCTTTAAAAGCCAACTTCAGTAAAAAGCCTTTGTAGAATCACTCTGTGAATGTCTTTGAAAACACTTCTTAAGAAGGAAAGCATATGTCTTTGATCTGAGTGAAAACTGCATTCTATTCAGGTTTTAGTACTGTGTTGAACGGTTAGGCGATTCACTTGTAGGGAAGCCTTTGTTCGCATTCTGTATACTCAAGTCTTTAACAGCAAATCTCGCGTCTTGCATTTGACAGAAATTCCAGTGAAATCACGTTTAAAAGCCAACGTCAGTAAAAAGCCTTTGTAGAATCACTTTGGGAATGTCTTTGAAAACACTTCTTAAGAAGGAAAGCATACGTCTTTCATCTGAGTGAAAACGGCATTCTATTCAGTTTTTAGTACTGTATTGAATGGTTAGGCGATTCACTTGTAGGGAAGCCTTTGTTCGCATTCTGTATAATCAATTCTTTAACAGCAAATCTCGTGTCTTGCGTTTGAGAGAAATTCCAGTGAAATCACGTTTAAAAGCCAACGTCAGTAAAAAGCCTTTGTAGAATCACTCTGTGAATGTCTTTGAAAACACTTCTTAAGAAGGAAAGCATATGTCTTTCATCTGAGTGAAAACTGCATTCTATACAATTTTTAGTACTGTGTTGAATGGTTAGGCTATTCACTTGTAGGGAAGCGTTTGTTCGCATTCTGTATAATCAATTCTTTAACAGCAAATCTCGTGTCTTGCGTTTGACAGAAATTCCAGTGAAATCACCTTTAAATGCCATAGTCAGTAAAAAGCCTTTGTAGAATCACTCTGTGAATGTCTTTGGAAACACTTCTTAAGAAGGAAAGCATATGTCTTTGATCTGAGTGAAAACTGCATTCTATTCAGTTTTTAGTACTGTGTTGAATGGTTAGGCGATTCACTTGTAGGGAAGCCTTTGTTCGCATTCTGTATAATCAATTCTTTAACAGCAAATCTCGTGTCTTGCGTTTGACAGAAATTCCAGTGAAATCACGTTTAAAAGCCAATGCCAGTAAAAAGGCTTTGTAGAATCACTCTGTGAATGTCTTTGAAAACACTTCTTAAAAGGAAAGCATACGTCTTTCATCTGAGTGAAAACTGCATTCTATTCAGTTTTTAGTACTGTGTTGAATGGTTATGCGATTCACTTGTAGGGAAGCTTTTGTTCGCATTCTGTATACTCAATTCTTTAACAGCAAATCTCGCGTCTTGCATTTGACAGAAATTCCAGTGAAATCACGTTTAAAAGCCAACGTCAGTAAAAAGGCTTTGTAGAATCACTCTGTGAATGTCTTTGAAAACACTTCTTAAGAAGGAATGCATACGTCTTTCATCTGAGTGAAAACTGCATTGTATTCAGTTTTTAGGACTGTGTTGAATGGTTAGGCGATTCACTTGTAGGGAAGCGTTTGTTCGCATTCTGTATAATCAATTCTTTAACAGCAAATCTTGTGTCTTGCGTTTGACAGAAATGCCAGTGAAATCACGTTTAAAAGCCAATGCCAGTAAAAAGGCTTTGTAGAATCACTCTGTGAATGTCTTTGAAAACACTTCTTAAGAAGGAAAGCATACGTCTTTCATCTGAGTGAAAACTGCATTCTATACAATTTTTAGTACTGTGTTGAATGGTTAGGCGATTCACTTGTAGGGAAGCGTTTGTTCGCATTCTGTATAATCAATTCTTTAACAGCAAATCTCGTGTCTTGCGTTTGACAGAAATTCCAGTGAAATCACCTTTAAAAGCCAACTTCAGTAAAAAGCCTTTGTAGAATCACTCTGTGAATGTCTTTGGAAACACTTCTTAAGAAGGAAAGCATACGTCTTTGATCTGAGTGAAAACTGCATTCTATTCAGGTTTTAGTACTGTGTTGAACGGTTAGGCGATTCACTTGTAGGGAAGCCTTTGTTTGCATTCTGTATACTCAAGTCTTTAACAGCAAATCTCGCGTCTTGCATTTGACTGAAATTCCAGTGAAATCACGTTTAAAAGCCAACGTCAGTAAAAAGCCTTTGTAGAATCACTTTGGGAATGTCTTTGAAAACACTTCTTAAGAAGGAAAGCATACGTCTTTCATCTGAGTGAAAACTGCATTCTATACAATTTTTAGTACTGTGTTGAATGGTTAGGCGATTCACTTGTAGGGAAGCGTTTGTTCGCATTCTGTATATTTAATTCTTTAAGAGCAAATCTCGCATCTTGCGTTTGACAGAAATTCAAGTGAAATCACATTTAAAAGCCAATGCCAGTAAAAAGGCTTTGTAGAATCACTCTGTGAATGTCTTTGAAAACACTTCTTAAGAAGGAAAGCATACTTCTTTCATGTGAGTGAAAACAGCATTCTATTCAGTTTTTAGTACTGTGTTGAATGGTTAGGCGATTCACTTGTAGGGAAGCGTTTGTTCGCATTCTGTATACTTAATTCTTTAACAGCAAATCTCGCATCTTGCCTTTGACAGAAATTCCAGTGAAATCACCTTTAAAAGCCAACGTCAGTAAAAAGCCTTTGTAGAATCACTCTGTGAATGTCTTTGGAAACACTTCTTAAGAAGGAAAGCATACGTCTTTGATCTGAGTGAAAACTGCATTCTATTCAGGTTTTAGTACTGTGTTGAATGGTTAGGCGATTCACTTGTAGGGAAGTGTTTCATTGCATTCTGTATACTTAATTCTTTAACAGCAAATCTCGCATCTTGCATTTGACAGAAATTCCAGTGAAATCACGTTTAAAAGCCAACGTCAGTAATAAGCCTTTGTAGAATCACTTTGGGAATGACTTTGAAAACACTTCTTAAGAAGGAAAGCATAGGTCTTTCATCTGAGTGAAAACTGCATTCTATTCAGTTTTTAGTGTTGTGTTGAATGGTTAGGCGATTCACTTGTAGGGAAGCATTTGTTCGCATTCTGTATACTCAATTCTTTAACAGCAAATCTCGCGTCATGCGTTTGACAAAAATTCCAGTGAAATCACGTTTAAAAGCCAATGTCAGTAAAAAGCATTTGTAGAATCACTCTGTGAATGTCTTTGAAAACACTTCTTAAGAAGGAAAGCATACGTCTTTCATCTGAGTGAAAACTGCATTCTATACTATTTTTAGTACTGTGTTGAATGGTTAGGGGATTCACTTGTAGGGAAGCGTTTGTTCGCATTCTGTATAATCAATTCTTTAACAGCAAATCTCGCATCTTGCGTTTGAGAGAAATTCAAGTGAAATCACGTTTAAAAGCCAATGCCAGTAAAAAGGCTTTGTAGAATCACTCTGTGAATGTCTTTGAACACACTTCTTAAGAAGGAAAGCATACGTCTTTGATCTGAGTGAAAACTGCATTCTATTCAGGTTTTAGTGCTGTGTTGAATGGTTAGGCGATTCACTTGTAGGGAAGTGTTTGGTTGCATTCTGTATACTTAATTCTTTAACAGCAAATCTCGCATCTTGCGTTTGACAGAAATTCCAGTGAAATCACGTTTAAAAGCCAATGTCAGTAAAAAGGCTTTGTAGAATCACTCTGTGAATATCTTTGAAAACACTTCTTAAGAAGGAAAGCATACGTCTTTCATCTGAGTGAAAACTGCATTCTATTCAGTTTTTAGTACTGTGTTGAATGGTTAGGCGATTCACTTGTAGGGAAGCCTTTGTTCGCATTCTGTATACTCAATTCTTTAACAGCAAATCTCGTGTCTTGCGTTTGACAGAAATTCCAGTGAAATCACGTTTAAAAGCCAATGTCAGTAAAAAGCCTTTGTAGAATCACTCTGTGATTGTCTTTGAAAACACTTCTTAAGAAGGAAAGCATACGTCTTTCATCTGAGTGAAAACTGCATTCTATACTATTTTTAGTACTGTGTTGAATGGTTAGGGGATTCACTTGTAGGGAAGCGTTTGTTTGCATTCTGTATAATCAATTCTTTAACAGCAAATCTTGCATCTTGCGTTTGAGAGAAATTCAAGTGAAATCACGTTTAAAAGCCAATGCCAGTAAAAAGGCTTTGTAGAATCACTCTGTGAATGTCTTTGAACACACTTCTTAAGAAGGAAAGCATACGTCTTTGATCTGAGTGAAAACTGCATTCTATTCAGGTTTTAGTGCTGTGTTGAATGGTTAGGCGATTCACTTGTAGGGAAGTGTTTGGTTGCATTCTGTATACTTAATTCTTTAACAGCAAATCTCGCATCTTGCGTTTGACAGAAATTCCAGTGAAATCACGTTTAAAAGCCAATGTCAGTAAAAAGGCTTTGTAGAATCACTCTGTGAATGTCTTTGAAAACACTTCTTAAGAAGGAAAGCATACGTCTTTCATCTGAGTGAAAACTGCATTCTATTCAGTTTTTAGTACTGTGTTGAATGGTTAGGCGATTCACTTGTAGGGAAGCGTTTGTTCGCATTCTGTATACTCAATTCTTTAACAGCAAATCTCGTGTCTTGCGTTTGACAGAAATTCCAGTGAAATCACGTTTAAAAGCCAATGTCAGTAAAAAGCCTTTGTAGAATCACTCTGTGATTGTCTTTGAAAACACTTCTTAAGAAGGAAAGCATACGTCTTTCATCTGAGTGAAAACTGCATTCTATACAATTTTTAGTACTGTGTTGAATGGTTAGGCGATTCACTTGTAGGGAAGCCTTTGTTCGCATTCTGTATAATCAATTCTTTAACAGCAAATCTCGTGTGTTGCGTTTGACAGAAATTCCAGTGAAATCACGTTTAAAAGCCAATGCCAGTAAAAAGGCTTTGTAGAATCACTCTGTGAATGTCTTTGAAAACACTTCTTAAGAAGGAAAGCATACGTCTTTCATGTGAGTGAAAACTGCATTCTATTCAGTTTTTAGTACTGTGTTGAATGGTTAGGGGATTCACTTGTAGGGAAGTGTTTGTTCGCATTCTGTATACTCAATTCTTTAACAGCAAATCTCGCGTCTTGCGTTTGACAGAAATTCCAGTGAAATCACCTTTAAAAGCCAACGTCAGTAAAAAGCCTTTGTAGAATTACTCTGTGAATGTCTTTGGAAACACTTCTTAAGAAGGAAAGCATACGTCTTTGATCTGAGTGAAAACTGCATTCTATTCAGGTTTTAGTACTGTGTTGAATGGTTAGGCGATTCACTTGTAAGGAAGCGTTTGGTTGCATTCTGTATACTTAATTCTTTAACAGCAAATCTCGCATCTTGCCTTTGACAGAAATTCCAGTGAAATCACGTTTAAAAGCCAACGTCAGTAAAAAGGCATTGTACAATCACTCTGTGAATGTCTTTGAAAACACTTCTTAAGAAGGAAAGCATACGTCTTTCATCTGAGTGAAAACTGCATTCTATTCAGTTTTTAGTACTGTGTTGAATGGTTAGGCGATTCACTTGTAGGGAAGCATTTGTTAGCATTCTGTATAATCAATTCTTTAACAGCAAATCTCGTGTCTTGCGTTTGACAGAAATTCCAGTGAAATCACATTTAAAAGCCAATGCCAGTAAAAAGGCTTTGTAGAATCACTCTGTGAATGTCTTTGAAAACACTTCTTAAGAAGGAAAGCATACGTCTTTCATCTGAGTGAAAACTGCATTCTATTCAGGTTTTAGTACTGTGTTGAATGGTTAGGCGATTCACTTGTAGGGAAGCCTTTGTTCGCATTCTGTATACTCAAGTCTTTAACAGCAAATCTCGCGTCTTGCATTTGACAGAATTTCCAGTGAAATCACGTTTAAAAGCCAACGTCAGTAAAAAGCCTTTGTAGAATCACTTTGGGAATGTCTTTGAAAACACTTCTTAAGAAGGAAAGCATACGTCTTTGATCTGAGTGAAAACTGCATTCTATTCAGTTTTTAGTACTGTATTGAATGGTTAGGCGATTCACTTGTAGGGAAGCGTTTGTTCGCATTCTGTATAATCAATTCTTTAACAGCAAATCTCGTGTCTTGCGTTTGACAGAAATTCCAGTGAAATCACGTTTAAAAGCCAATGTCAGTAAAAAGCCTTTGTAGAATCACTCTGTGAATGTCTTTGAAAACACTACTTATGAAGGAAAGCATAGGTCTTTCATCTGAGTGAAAACTGCATTCTATTCAGTTTTTAGTACTGTGTTGAATGGTTAGGCAATTCACTTGTAGGGAAGCTTTTGTTTGCATTCTGTATACTCAATTCTTTAACAGCAAATCTCGTGTCTTGCGTTTGACAGAAATTCCAGTGAAATCACGTTTAAAAGCCAATGCCAGTAAAAAGGCTTGGTAGAATCACTCTGTGAATGTCTTTGAAAACACTTCTTAAGAAGGAAAGCATACGTCTTTCATCTGAGTGAAAACTGCATTCTATACAATTTTTAGTTCTGTGTTGAATGATTAGGCGATTCACTTGTAGGGAAGCGTTTGTTCGCATTCTGTATAATCAATTCTTTAACAGCAAATCTCGTGTCTTGCGTTTGACAGAAATTCCAGTGAAATCACCTTTAAAAGCCAACTTCAGTAAAAAGCCTTTGTAGAATCACTCTGTGAATGTCTTTGGAAACACTTCTTAAGAAGGAAAGCATACGTCTTTGATCTGAGTGAAAACTGCATTCTATTCAGGTTTTAGTACTGTGTTGAATGGTTAGGCGATTCACTTGTAGGGAAGCCTTTGTTTGCATTCTGTATACTCAAGTCTTTAACAGCAAATCTCGCGTCTTGCATTTGACAGAAATTCCAGTGAAATCACGTTTAAAAGCCAACGTCAGTAAAAAGCCTTTGTAGAATCACTTTGGGAATGTCTTTGAAAACACTTCTTAAGAGGAAAGCATACGTCTTTCATCTGAGTGAAAACTGCATTCTATTCAGTTTTTAGTACTGTATTGAATGGTTAGGCGATTCACTTGTAGGGAAGCATTTGTTCGCATTCTGTATAATCAATTCTTTAACAGCAAATCTCGTGTCTTGCGTTTGACAGAAATTCCAGTGAAATCACGTTTAAAAGCCAATGTCAGTAAAAAGCCTTTGTAGAATCACTCTGTGAATGTCTTTGAAAACACTTCTTAAGAAGGAAAGCATATGTCTTTCATCTGAGTGAAAACTGCATTCTATACAATTTTTAGTACTGTGTTGAATGGTTAGGCTATTCACTTGTAGGGAAGCGTTTGTTCGCATTCTGTATAATCAATTCTTTAACAGCAAATCTCGTGTCTTGCGTTTGACAGAAATTCCAGTGAAATCACCTTTAAATGCCATAGTCAGTAAAAAGCCTTTGTAGAATCACTCTGTGAATGTCTTTGGAAACACTTCTTAAGAAGGAAAGCATACGTCTTTGATCTGAGTGAAAACTGCATTCTATTCAGGTTTTAGTACTGTGTTGAATGGTTAGGCGATTCACTTGTAGGGAAGCGTTTGGTTGCATTCTGTATACTTAATTCTTTAACAGCAAATCTCGCATCTTGCGTTTGACAGAAATTCTAGTGAAATCACGTTTAAAAGCCAATGTCAGTAAAAAGCCTTTGTAGAATCATTCGGTGAATGTCTTTGAAAACACTTCTTAAGAAGGAAAGCCTACGTCTTTCATCTGAGTGAAAACTGCATTCTATTCAGTTTTTAGTACTGTGTTGAATGGTTAGGCGATTCACTTGTAGAGAAGCGTTTGTTCGCATTCTGTATACTCAATTCTTTAACAGCAAATCTCGTGTCTTGCGTTTGACAGAAAATCCAGTGAAATCACGTTTAAAAGCCAACGTCAGTAAAAAGCCTTTGTAGAATTACTCTGTGAATGTCTTTGAAAACACTTCTTAAGAAGGAAAGCACACGTCTTTCATCTGAGTGAAACCTGCGTTCTATCCAGTTTTTAGTACTGTGTTGAATGGTTAGGCGATTCACTTGTAGGGAAGCATTTGTTCGCATTCTGTATACTCAAGTCTTTAACAGCAAATCTCGTGTCTTGCGTTTGACAGAAATTCCAGTGAAATCACCTTTAAATGCCATAGTCAGTAAAAAGCCTTTGTAGAATCACTCTGTGAATGTCTTTGGAAACACTTCTTAAGAAGGAAAGCACACGTCTTTCATCTGAGTGAAACCTGCGTTCTATCCAGTTTTTAGTACTGTGTTGAATGGTTAGGCGATTCACTTGTAGGGAAGCATTTGTTCGCATTCTGTATACTCAAGTCTTTAACAGCAAATCTCGCGTCTTGCTTTTGACAGAAATTCCAGTGAAATCACGTTTAAAAGCTGATGTCAGTAAAAAGCCTTTGTAGAATCACTCTGTGAATGTCTTTGAAAACACTTCTTAAGAAGGAAAGCATACGTCTTTCATCTGAGTGAAAACTGCATTCTATTCAGTTTTTAGTACTGTGTTGAATGGTTAGGCGATTCACTTGTAGGGAAGCGTTTGTTCGCATTCTGTATACTCAATTCTTTAACTGCAAATCTCGCGTCTTGCGTTTGACAGAAATTCCAGTGAAATCACGTTTAAAAGCCAACATCAGCAAAAAGGCTTTGTAGAATCACTCTGTGAATGTCTTTGAAAACACTTCTTAAGAAGGAAAGCATACGTCTTTCATCTGAGTGAAAACTGCATTCTATACAATTTTTAGTACTGTGTTGAATGGTTAGGCGATTCACTTGTAGGGAAGCTTTTGTTCGCATTCTGTATACCTTATTCTTCAAGAGCAAATCTCGCATCTTGCGTTTGACAGAAATTCAAGTGAAATCACATTTAAAAGCCAATGCCAGTAAAAAGGCTTTGTAGAATCACTCTGTGAATGTCTTTGAAAACACTTCTTAAGAAGGAAAGCATATGTCTTTCATGTGAGTGAAAACTGCATTCTATTCAGTTTTTAGTACTGTGTTGAATGGTTAGGCGATTCACTTGTAGGGAAGCGTTTGTTCGCATTCTGTATACTTAATTCTTTAACAGCAAATCTCGCATCTTGCGTTTGACAGAAATTCCAGTGAAATCACCTTTAAAAGCCAACGTCAGTAAAAAGCCTTTGTAGAATCACTCTGTGAATGTCTTTGGAAACACTTCTTAAGAAGGAAAGCATACGTCTTTGATCTGAGTGAAAACTGCATTCTATTCAGGTTTTAGTACTGTGTTGAATGGTTAGGCGATTCATTTGTAGGGAAGTGTTTCATTGCATTCTGTATACTTAATTCTTTAACAGCAAATCTCGCATCTTGCATTTGACAGAAATTCCAGTGAAATCACGTTTAAAAGCCAACGTCAGTAAAAAGCCTTTGTAGAATCACTTTGGGAATGTCTTTGAAAACACTTCTTAAGAGGAAAGCATACGTCTTTCATCTGAGTGAAAACTGCATTCTATTCAGTTTTTAGTACTGTATTGAATGGTTAGGCGATTCACTTGTAGGGAAGCATTTGTTCGCATTCTGTATAATCAATTCTTTAACAGCAAATCTCGTGTCTTGCGTTTGACAGAAATTCCAGTGAAATCACGTTTAAAAGCCAATGTCAGTAAAAAGCCTTTGTAGAATCACTCTGTGAATGTCTTTGAAAACACTTCTTAAGAAGGAAAGCATATGTCTTTCATCTGAGTGAAAACTGCATTCTATACAATTTTTAGTACTGTGTTGAATGGTTAGGCTATTCACTTGTAGGGAAGCGTTTGTTCGCATTCTGTATAATCAATTCTTTAACAGCAAATCTCGTGTCTTGCGTTTGACAGAAATTCCAGTGAAATCACCTTTAAATGCCATAGTCAGTAAAAAGCCTTTGTAGAATCACTCTGTGAATGTCTTTGGAAACACTTCTTAAGAAGGAAAGCATACGTCTTTGATCTGAGTGAAAACTGCATTCTATTCAGGTTTTAGTACTGTGTTGAATGGTTAGGCGATTCACTTGTAGGGAAGCGTTTGGTTGCATTCTGTATACTTAATTCTTTAACAGCAAATCTCGCATCTTGCGTTTGACAGAAATTCTAGTGAAATCACGTTTAAAAGCCAATGTCAGTAAAAAGCCTTTGTAGAATCATTCGGTGAATGTCTTTGAAAACACTTCTTAAGAAGGAAAGCCTACGTCTTTCATCTGAGTGAAAACTGCATTCTATTCAGTTTTTAGTACTGTGTTGAATGGTTAGGCGATTCACTTGTAGAGAAGCGTTTGTTCGCATTCTGTATACTCAATTCTTTAACAGCAAATCTCGTGTCTTGCGTTTGACAGAAAATCCAGTGAAATCACGTTTAAAAGCCAACGTCAGTAAAAAGCCTTTGTAGAATTACTCTGTGAATGTCTTTGAAAACACTTCTTAAGAAGGAAAGCACACGTCTTTCATCTGAGTGAAACCTGCGTTCTATCCAGTTTTTAGTACTGTGTTGAATGGTTAGGCGATTCACTTGTAGGGAAGCATTTGTTCGCATTCTGTATACTCAAGTCTTTAACAGCAAATCTCGTGTCTTGCGTTTGACAGAAATTCCAGTGAAATCACCTTTAAATGCCATAGTCAGTAAAAAGCCTTTGTAGAATCACTCTGTGAATGTCTTTGGAAACACTTCTTAAGAAGGAAAGCATACGTCTTTGATCTGAGTGAAAACTGCATTCTATTCAGGTTTTAGTACTGTGTTGAATGGTTAGGCGATTCACTTGTAGGGAAGCGTTTGGTTGCATTCTGTATACTTAATTCTTTAACAGCAAATCTCGCATCTTGCGTTTGACAGAAATTCTAGTGAAATCACGTTTAAAAGCCAATGTCAGTAAAAAGCCTTTGTAGAATCATTCGGTGAATGTCTTTGAAAACACTTCTTAAGAAGGAAAGCCTACGTCTTTCATCTGAGTGAAAACTGCATTCTATTCAGTTTTTAGTACTGTGTTGAATGGTTAGGCGATTCACTTGTAGAGAAGCGTTTGTTCGCATTCTGTATACTCAATTCTTTAACAGCAAATCTCGTGTCTTGCGTTTGACAGAAAATCCAGTGAAATCACGTTTAAAAGCCAACGTCAGTAAAAAGCCTTTGTAGAATTACTCTGTGAATGTCTTTGAAAACACTTCTTAAGAAGGAAAGCACACGTCTTTCATCTGAGTGAAACCTGCGTTCTATCCAGTTTTTAGTACTGTGTTGAATGGTTAGGCGATTCACTTGTAGGGAAGCATTTGTTCGCATTCTGTATACTCAAGTCTTTAACAGCAAATCTCGCGTCTTGCTTTTGACAGAAATTCCAGTGAAATCACGTTTAAAAGCTGATGTCAGTAAAAAGCCTTTGTAGAATCACTCTGTGAATGTCTTTGAAAACACTTCTTAAGAAGGAAAGCATACGTCTTTCATCTGAGTGAAAACTGCATTCTATTCAGTTTTTAGTACTGTGTTGAATGGTTAGGCGATTCACTTGTAGGGAAGCGTTTGTTCGCATTCTGTATACTCAATTCTTTAACTGCAAATCTCGCGTCTTGCGTTTGACAGAAATTCCAGTGAAATCACGTTTAAAAGCCAACATCAGCAAAAAGGCTTTGTAGAATCACTCGGTGAATGTCTTTGAAAACACTTCTTAAGAAGGAAAGCATACGTCTTTCATCTGAGTGAAAACTGCATTCTATACAATTTTTAGTACTGTGTTGAATGGTTAGGCGATTCACTTGTAGGGAAGCGTTTGTTCGCATTCTGTATACCTTATTCTTCAAGAGCAAATCTCGCATCTTGCGTTTGACAGAAATTCAAGTGAAATCACATTTAAAAGCCAATGCCAGTAAAAAGGCTTTGTAGAATCACTCTGTGAATGTCTTTGAAAACACTTCTTAAGAAGGAAAGCATATGTCTTTCATGTGAGTGAAAACTGCATTCTATTCAGTTTTTAGTACTGTGTTGAATGGTTAGGCGATTCACTTGTAGGGAAGCGTTTGTTCGCATTCTGTATACTTAATTCTTTAACAGCAAATCTCGCATCTTGCGTTTGACAGAAATTCCAGTGAAATCACCTTTAAAAGCCAACGTCAGTAAAAAGCCTTTGTAGAATCACTCTGTGAATGTCTTTGGAAACACTTCTTAAGAAGGAAAGCATACGTCTTTGATCTGAGTGAAAACTGCATTCTATTCAGGTTTTAGTACTGTGTTGAATGGTTAGGCGATTCACTTGTAGGGAAGTGTTTCATTGCATTCTGTATACTTAATTCTTTAACAGCAAATCTCGCATCTTGCATTTGACAGAAATTCCAGTGAAATCACGTTTAAAAGCCAACGTCAGTAATAAGCCTTTGTAGAATCACTTTGGGAATGACTTTGAAAACACTTCTTAAGAAGGAAAGCATACGTCTTTCATCTGAGTGAAAACTGCATTCTATTCAGTTTTTAGTACTGTGTTGAATGGTTAGGCGATTCACTTGTAGGGAAGCATTTGTTCGCATTCTGTATACTCAATTCTTTAACAGCAAATCTCGCGTCTTGCGTTTGACAAAAATTCCAGTGAAATCACGTTTAAAAGCCAATGTCAGTAAAAAGCCTTTGTAGAATCACTCTGTGAATGTCTTTGAAAACACTTCTTAAGAAGGAAAGCATACGTCTTTCATCTGAGTGAAAACTGCATTCTATACTATTTTTAGTACTGTGTTGAATGGTTAGGGGATTCACTTGTAGGGAAGCATTTGTTCGCATTCTGTATAATCAATTATTTAACAGCAAATCTCGCATCTTGCGTTTGAGAGAAATTCAAGTGAAATCACCTTTAAAAGCAAATGCCAGTAAAAAGGCTTTGTAGAATCACTCTGTGAATGTCTTTGAACACACTTCTTAAGAAGGAAAGCATACGTCTTTGATCTGAGTGAAAACTGCATTCTATTCAGGTTTTAGTGCTGTGTTGAATGGTTAGGCGATTCACTTGTAGGGAAGTGTTTGGTTGCATTCTGTATACTTAATTCTTTAACAGCAAATCTCGCATCTTGCGTTTGACAGAAATTCCAGTGAAATCACGTTTAAAAGCCAATGTCAGTAAAAAGGCTTTGTAGAATCACTCTGTGAATGTCTTTGAAAACACTTCTTAAGAAGGAAAGCATACGTCTTTCATCTGAGTGAAAACTGCATTCTATTCAGTTTTTAGTACTGTGTTGAATGGATAGGCGATTCACTTGTAGGGAAGCGTTTGTTCGCATTCTGTATACTCAATTCTTTAACAGCAAATCTCGTGTCTTGCGTTTGACAGAAATTCCAGTGAAATCACGTTTAAAAGCCAATGTCAGTAAAAAGCCTTTGTAGAATCACTCTGTGATTGTCTTTGAAAACACTTCTTAAGAAGGAAAGCATACGTCTTTCATCTGAGTGAAAACTGCATTCTATACAATTTTTAGTACTGTGTTGAATGGTTAGGCGATTCACTTGTAGGGAAGCGTTTGTTCGCATTCTGTATAATCAATTCTTTAACAGCAAATCTCGTGTCTTGCGTTTGACAGAAATTCCAGTGAAATCACATTTAAAAGCCAATGCCAGTAAAAAGGCTTTGTAGAATCACTCTGTGAATGTCTTTGAAAACACTTCTTAAGAAGGAAAGCATACGTCTTTCATCTGAGTGAAAACTGCATTCTATTCAGGTTTTAGTACTGTGTTGAATGGTTAGGCGATTCACTTGTAGGGAAGCCTTTGTTCGCATTCTGTATACTCAAGTCTTTAACAGCAAATCTCGCGTCTTGCATTTGACAGAATTTCCAGTGAAATCACGTTTAAAAGCCAACGTCAGTAAAAAGCCTTTGTAGAATCACTTTGGGAATGTCTTTGAAAACACTTCTTAAGAAGGAAAGCATACGTCTTTGATCTGAGTGAAAACTGCATTCTATTCAGTTTTTAGTACTGTATTGAATGGTTAGGCGATTCACTTGTAGGGAAGCGTTTGTTCGCATTCTGTATAATCAATTCTTTAACAGCAAATCTCGTGTCTTGCGTTTGACAGAAATTCCAGTGAAATCACGTTTAAAAGCCAATGTCAGTAAAAAGCCTTTGTAGAATCACTCTGTGAATGTCTTTGAAAACACTACTTATGAAGGAAAGCATAGGTCTTTCATCTGAGTGAAAACTGCATTCTATTCAGTTTTTAGTACTGTGTTGAATGGTTAGGCAATTCACTTGTAGGGAAGCTTTTGTTTGCATTCTGTATACTCAATTCTTTAACAGCAAATCTCGTGTCTTGCGTTTGACAGAAATTCCAGTGAAATCACGTTTAAAAGCCAATTCCAGTAAAAAGGCTTGGTAGAATCACTCTGTGAATGTCTTTGAAAACACTTCTTAAGAAGGAAAGCATACGTCTTTCATCTGAGTGAAAACTGCATTCTATACAATTTTTAGTTCTGTGTTGAATGGTTAGGCGATTCACTTGTAGGGAAGCGTTTGTTCGCATTCTGTATAATCAATTCTTTAACAGCAAATCTCGTGTCTTGCGTTTGACAGAAATTCCAGTGAAATCACCTTTAAAAGCCAACTTCAGTAAAAAGCCTTTGTAGAATCACTCTGTGAATGTCTTTGGAAACACTTCTTAAGAAGGAAAGCATACGTCTTTGATCTGAGTGAAAACTGCATTCTATTCAGGTTTTAGTACTGTGTTGAATGGTTAGGCGATTCACTTGTAGGGAAGCCTTTGTTTGCATTCTGTATACTCAAGTCTTTAACAGCAAATCTCGCGTCTTGCATTTGACAGAAATTCCAGTGAAATCACGTTTAAAAGCCAACGTCAGTAAAAAGCCTTTGTAGAATCACTTTGGGAATGTCTTTGAAAACACTTCTTAAGAGGAAAGCATACGTCTTTCATCTGAGTGAAAACTGCATTCTATTCAGTTTTTAGTACTGTATTGAATGGTTAGGCGATTCACTTGTAGGGAAGCATTTGTTCGCATTCTGTATAATCAATTCTTTAACAGCAAATCTCGTGTCTTGCATTTGACAGAAATTCCAGTGAAATCACGTTTAAAAGCCAATGTCAGTAAAAAGCCTTTGTAGAATCACTCTGTGAATGTCTTTGAAAACACTTCTTAAGAAGGAAAGCATATGTCTTTCATCTGAGTGAAAACTGCATTCTATACAATTTTTAGTACTGTGTTGAATGGTTAGGCTATTCACTTGTAGGGAAGCGTTTGTTCGCATTCTGTATAATCAATTCTTTAACAGCAAATCTCGTGTCTTGCGTTTGACAGAAATTCCAGTGAAATCACCTTTAAAAGCCAACGTCAGTAAAAAGCCTTTGTAGAATCACTCTGTGAATGTCTTTGGAAACACTTCTTAAGAAGGAAAGCATACGTCTTTGATCTGAGTGAAAACTGCATTCTATTCAGTTTTTAGTACTGTGTTGAATGGTTAGGCGATTCACTTGTAGGGAAGCGTTTGGTTGCATTCTGTATACTTAATTCTTTAACAGCAAATCTCGCATCTTGCGTTTGACAGAAATTCTAGTGAAATCACGTTTAAAAGCCAATGTCAGTAAAAAGCCTTTGTAGAATCATTCGGTGAATGTCTTTGAAAACACTTCTTAAGAAGGAAAGCCTACGTCTTTCATCTGAGTGAAAACTGCATTCTATTCAGTTTTTAGTACTGTGTTGAATGGTTAGGCGATTCACTTGTAGAGAAGCGTTTGTTCGCATTCTGTATACTCAATTCTTTAACAGCAAATCTCGTGTCTTGCGTTTGACAGAAAATCCAGTGAAATCACGTTTAAAAGCCAACGTCAGTAAAAAGCCTTTGTAGAATTACTCTGTGAATGTCTTTGAAAACACTTCTTAAGAAGGAAAGCACACGTCTTTCATCTGAGTGAAACCTGCGTTCTATCCAGTTTTTAGTACTGTGTTGAATGGTTAGGCGATTCACTTGTAGGGAAGCATTTGTTCGCATTCTGTATACTCAAGTCTTTAACAGCAAATCTCGCGTCTTGCTTTTGACAGAAATTCCAGTGAAATCACGTTTAAAAGCTGATGTCAGTAAAAAGCCTTTGTAGAATCACTCTGTGAATGTCTTTGAAAACACTTCTTAAGAAGGAAAGCATACGTCTTTCATCTGAGTGAAAACTGCATTCTATTCAGTTTTTAGTACTGTGTTGAATGGTTAGGCGATTCACTTGTAGGGAAGCGTTTGTTCGCATTCTGTATACTCAATTCTTTAACTGCAAATCTCGCGTCTTGCGTTTGACAGAAATTCCAGTGAAATCACGTTTAAAAGCCAACATCAGCAAAAAGGCTTTGTAGAATCACTCTGTGAATGTCTTTGAAAACACTTCTTAAGAAGGAAAGCATACGTCTTTCATCTGAGTGAAAACTGCATTCTATACAATTTTTAGTACTGTGTTGAATGGTTAGGCGATTCACTTGTAGGGAAGCGTTTGTTCGCATTCTGTATACCTTATTCTTCAAGAGCAAATCTCGCATCTTGCGTTTGACAGAAATTCAAGTGAAATCACATTTAAAAGCCAATGCCAGTAAAAAGGCTTTGTAGAATCACTCTGTGAATGTCTTTGAAAACACTTCTTAAGAAGGAAAGCATATGTCTTTCATGTGAGTGAAAACTGCATTCTATTCAGTTTTTAGTACTGTGTTGAATGGTTAGGCGATTCACTTGTAGGGAAGCGTTTGTTCGCATTCTGTATACTTAATTCTTTAACAGCAAATCTCGCATCTTGCGTTTGACAGAAATTCCAGTGAAATCACCTTTAAAAGCCAACGTCAGTAAAAAGGCTTGGTAGAATCACTCTGTGAATGTCTTTGAAAACACTTCTTAAGAAGGAAAGCATACGTCTTTCATCTGAGTGAAAACTGCATTCTATACAATTTTTAGTTCTGTGTTGAATGGTTAGGCGATTCACTTGTAGGGAAGCGTTTGTTCGCATTCTGTATAATCAATTCTTTAACAGCAAATCTCGTGTCTTGCGTTTGACAGAAATTCCAGTGAAATCACCTTTAAAAGCCAACTTCAGTAAAAAGCCTTTGTAGAATCACTCTGTGAATGTCTTTGGAAACACTTCTTAAGAAGGAAAGCATACGTCTTTGATCTGAGTGAAAACTGCATTCTATTCAGGTTTTAGTACTGTGTTGAATGGTTAGGCGATTCACTTGTAGGGAAGCCTTTGTTTGCATTCTGTATACTCAAGTCTTTAACAGCAAATCTCGCGTCTTGCATTTGACAGAAATTCCAGTGAAATCACGTTTAAAAGCCAACGTCAGTAAAAAGCCTTTGTAGAATCACTTTGGGAATGTCTTTGAAAACACTTCTTAAGAGGAAAGCATACGTCTTTCATCTGAGTGAAAACTGCATTCTATTCAGTTTTTAGTACTGTATTGAATGGTTAGGCGATTCACTTGTAGGGAAGCATTTGTTCGCATTCTGTATAATCAATTCTTTAACAGCAAATCTCGTGTCTTGCGTTTGACAGAAATTCCAGTGAAATCACGTTTAAAAGCCAATGTCAGTAAAAAGCCTTTGTAGAATCACTCTGTGAATGTCTTTGAAAACACTTCTTAAGAAGGAAAGCATATGTCTTTCATCTGAGTGAAAACTGCATTCTATACAATTTTTAGTACTGTGTTGAATGGTTAGGCTATTCACTTGTAGGGAAGCGTTTGTTCGCATTCTGTATAATCAATTCTTTAACAGCAAATCTCGTGTCTTGCGTTTGACAGAAATTCCAGTGAAATCACCTTTAAAAGCCAACGTCAGTAAAAAGCCTTTGTAGAATCACTCTGTGAATGTCTTTGGAAACACTTCTTAAGAAGGAAAGCATACGTCTTTGATCTGAGTGAAAACTGCATTCTATTCAGGTTTTAGTACTGTGTTGAATGGTTAGGCGATTCACTTGTAGGGAAGCGTTTGGTTGCATTCTGTATACTTAATTCTTTAACAGCAAATCTCGCATCTTGCGTTTGACAGAAATTCTAGTGAAATCACGTTTAAAAGCCAATGTCAGTAAAAAGCCTTTGTAGAATCATTCGGTGAATGTCTTTGAAAACACTTCTTAAGAAGGAAAGCCTACGTCTTTCATCTGAGTGAAAACTGCATTCTATTCAGTTTTTAGTACTGTGTTGAATGGTTAGGCGATTCACTTGTAGAGAAGCGTTTGTTCGCATTCTGTATACTCAATTCTTTAACAGCAAATCTCGTGTCTTGCGTTTGACAGAAAATCCAGTGAAATCACGTTTAAAAGCCAACGTCAGTAAAAAGCCTTTGTAGAATTACTCTGTGAATGTCTTTGAAAACACTTCTTAAGAAGGAAAGCACACGTCTTTCATCTGAGTGAAACCTGCGTTCTATCCAGTTTTTAGTACTGTGTTGAATGGTTAGGCGATTCACTTGTAGGGAAGCATTTGTTCGCATTCTGTATACTCAAGTCTTTAACAGCAAATCTCGCGTCTTGCTTTTGACAGAAATTCCAGTGAAATCACGTTTAAAAGCTGATGTCAGTAAAAAGCCTTTGTAGAATCACTCTGTGAATGTCTTTGAAAACACTTCTTAAGAAGGAAAGCATACGTCTTTCATCTGAGTGAAAACTGCATTCTATTCAGTTTTTAGTACTGTGTTGAATGGTTAGGCGATTCACTTGTAGGGAAGCGTTTGTTCGCATTCTGTATACTCAATTCTTTAACTGCAAATCTCGCGTCTTGCGTTTGACAGAAATTCCAGTGAAATCACGTTTAAAAGCCAACATCAGCAAAAAGGCTTTGTAGAATCACTCTGTGAATGTCTTTGAAAACACTTCTTAAGAAGGAAAGCATACGTCTTTCATCTGAGTGAAAACTGCATTCTATACAATTTTTAGTACTGTGTTGAATGGTTAGGCGATTCACTTGTAGGGAAGCGTTTGTTCGCATTCTGTATACCTTATTCTTCAAGAGCAAATCTCGCATCTTGCGTTTGACAGAAATTCAAGTGAAATCACATTTAAAAGCCAATGCCAGTAAAAAGGCTTTGTAGAATCACTCTGTGAATGTCTTTGAAAACACTTCTTAAGAAGGAAAGCATATGTCTTTCATGTGAGTGAAAACTGCATTCTATTCAGTTTTTAGTACTGTGTTGAATGGTTAGGCGATTCACTTGTAGGGAAGCGTTTGTTCGCATTCTGTATACTTAATTCTTTAACAGCAAATCTCGCATCTTGCGTTTGACAGAAATTCCAGTGAAATCACCTTTAAAAGCCAACGTCAGTAAAAAGCCTTTGTAGAATCACTCTGTGAATGTCTTTGGAAACACTTCTTAAGAAGGAAAGCATACGTCTTTGATCTGAGTGAAAACTGCATTCTATTCAGGTTTTAGTACTGTGTTGAATGGTTAGGCGATTCACTTGTAGGGAAGTGTTTCATTGCATTCTGTATACTTAATTCTTTAACAGCAAATCTCGCATCTTGCATTTGACAGAAATTCCAGTGAAATCACGTTTAAAAGCCAACGTCAGTAATAAGCCTTTGTAGAATCACTTTGGGAATGACTTTGAAAACACTTCTTAAGAAGGAAAGCATACGTCTTTCATCTGAGTGAAAACTGCATTCTATTCAGTTTTTAGTACTGTGTTGAATGGTTAGGCGATTCACTTGTAGGGAAGCATTTGTTCGCATTCTGTATACTCAATTCTTTAACAGCAAATCTCGCGTCTTGCGTTTGACAAAAATTCCAGTGAAATCACGTTTAAAAGCCAATGTCAGTAAAAAGCCTTTGTAGAATCACTCTGTGAATGTCTTTGAAAACACTTCTTAAGAAGGAAAGCATACGTCTTTCATCTGAGTGAAAACTGCATTCTATACTATTTTTAGTACTGTGTTGAATGGTTAGGGGATTCACTTGTAGGGAAGCATTTGTTCGCATTCTGTATAATCAATTATTTAACAGCAAATCTCGCATCTTGCGTTTGAGAGAAATTCAAGTGAAATCACGTTTAAAAGCCAATGCCAGTAAAAAGGCTTTGTAGAATCACTCTGTGAATGTCTTTGAACACACTTCTTAAGAAGGAAAGCATACGTCTTTGATCTGAGTGAAAACTGCATTCTATTCAGGTTTTAGTGCTGTGTTGAATGGTTAGGCGATTCACTTGTAGGGAAGTGTTTGGTTGCATTCTGTATACTTAATTCTTTAACAGCAAATCTCGCATCTTGCGTTTGACAGAAATTCCAGTGAAATCACGTTTAAAAGCCAATGTCAGTAAAAAGGCTTTGTAGAATCACTCTGTGAATGTCTTTGAAAACACTTCTTAAGAAGGAAAGCATACGTCTTTCATCTGAGTGAAAACTGCATTCTATTCAGTTTTTAGTACTGTGTTGAATGGATAGGCGATTCACTTGTAGGGAAGCGTTTGTTCGCATTCTGTATACTCAATTCTTTAACAGCAAATCTCGTGTCTTGCGTTTGACAGAAATTCCAGTGAAATCACGTTTAAAAGCCAATGTCAGTAAAAAGCCTTTGTAGAATCACTCTGTGATTGTCTTTGAAAACACTTCTTAAGAAGGAAAGCATACGTCTTTCATCTGAGTGAAAACTGCATTCTATACAATTTTTAGTACTGTGTTGAATGGTTAGGCGATTCACTTGTAGGGAAGCGTTTGTTCGCATTCTGTATAATCAATTCTTTAACAGCAAATCTCGTGTGTTGCGTTTGACAGAAATTCCAGTGAAATCACGTTTAAAAGCCAATGCCAGTAAAAAGGCTTTGTAGAATCACTCTGTGAATGTCTTTGAAAACACTTCTTAAGAAGGAAAGCATACGTCTTTCATGTGAGTGAAAACTGCATTCTATTCAGTTTTTAGTACTGTGTTGAATGATTAGGGGATTCACTTGTAGGGAAGCGTTTGTTCGCATTCTGTATACTCAATTCTTTAACAGCAAATCTCGCGTCTTGCGTTTGACAGAAATTCCAGTGAAATCACGTTTAAAAGCCAATGTCAGTAAAAAGCCTTTGTAGAATCACTCTGTGAATGTCTTTGAAAACACTTCTTAAGAAGGAAAGCATACGTCTTTCATCTGAGTGAAAACTGCATTCTATTCAGTTTTTAGTACTGTGTTGAATGGTTAGGCGATTCACTTTTAGGGAAGCGTTTGTTCGCATTCTGTATAATCAATTCTTTAACAGCAAATCTCGTGTCTAGCGTTTGACAGAAATTCCAGTGAAATCACATTTAAAAGCCAATGCCAGTAAAAAGCCTTTGTAGAATTACTCTGTGAATGTCTTTGAAAACACTTCTTAAGAAGGAAAGCACACGTCTTTCATCTGAGTGAAACCTGCGTTCTATCCAGTTTTTAGTACTGTGTTGAATGGTTAGGCGATTCACTTGTAGGGAAGCATTTGTTCGCATTCTGTATACTCAAGTCTTTAACAGCAAATCTCGCGTCTTGCTTTTGACAGAAATTCCAGTGAAATCACGTTTAAAAGCCAATGTCAGCAAAAAGCCTTTGTAGAATCACTCTGTGAATGTCTTTGAAAACACTTCTTAAGAAGGAAAGCATACGTCTTTCATCTGAGTGAAAACTGCATTCTATTCAGTTTTTAGTACTGTGTTGAATGGTTAGGCGATTCACTTGTAGGGAAGCCTTTGTTCGCATTCTGTATACTCAATTCTTTAACAGCAAATCTCGCGTCTTGCGTTTGACAGAAATTACAGTGAAATCACGTTTAAAAGCCAACGTCAGCAAAAAGGCTTTGTAGAATCACTCTGTGAATGTCTTTGAAAACACTTCTTAAGAAGGAAAGCTTAAGTCTTTCATCTGAGTGAAAACTGCATTCTATACAATTTTTAGTACTGTGTTGAATGGTTAGGCGATTCACTTGTAGGGAAGCGTTTGTTCGCATTCTGTATACTCAATTCTTTAACAGCAAATCTCGCATCTTGCGTTTGACAGAAATTCTAGTGAAATCACGTTTAAAAGCCAATGTCAGGAAAAAGCCTTTGTAGAATCACTCGGTGAATGTCTTTGAAAACACTTCTTAAGAAGGAAAGCCTACGTCTTTCATCTGAGTGAAAACTGCATTCTATTCAGTTTTTAGTACTGTGTTGAATGGTTAGGCGATTCATTTGTAGAGAAGCGTTTGTTCGCATTCTGTATACTCAATTCTTTAACAGCAAATCTCGTGACTTGCGTTTGACAGAAATTCCAGTGAAATCACGTTTAAAAGCCAATGTCAGTAAAAAGCCTTTGTAGAATCACTCTGTGAATGTCTTTGAAAACACTTCTTAAGAAGGAAAGCACACGTCTTTCATCTGAGTGAAACCTGCGTTCTATCCAGTTTTTAGTACTGTGTTGAATGGTTAGGCGATTCACTTGTAGGGAAGCATTTGTTCGCATTCTGTATACTCAAGTCTTTAACAGCAAATCTCGCGTCTTGCTTTTGACAGAAATTCCAGTGAAATCACGTTTAAAAGCCAATGTCAGTAAAAAGCCTTTGAAGAATCACTCTGTGAATGTCTTTGAAAACACTTCTTAAGAAGGAAAGCATACGTCTTTCATCTGAGTGAAAACTGCATTCTATTCAGTTTTTAGTACTGTGTTGAATGGTTAGGCGATTCACTTGTAGGGAAGCATTTGTTCGCATTCTGTATACTCAATTCTTTAACAGCAAATCTCGCGTCTTGCATTTGACAGAAATTCCAGTGAAATCACGTTTAAAAGCCAATGTCAGCAAAAAGGCTTTGTAGAATCACTCTGTGAATGTCTTTGAAAACACTTCTTAAGAAGGAAAGCATACGTCTTTCATCTGAGTGAAAACTGCATTCTATACAATTTTTAGTACTGTGTTGAATGGTTAGGCGATTCACTTGTAGGGAAGCGTTTGTTCGCATTCTGTAAACTTAATTCTTTAACAGCAAATCTCGCGTCTTGCTTTTGACAGAAATTCCAGTGAAATCACCTTTAAAAGCCAATGTCAGTAAAAAGCCTTTGTAGAATCACTCTGTGAATGTCTTTGAAAACACTTCTTAAGAAGGAAAGCATATGTCTTTCATCTGAGTAAAACTGCATTCTATTCAGTTTTTAGTACTGTGTTGAATGGTTAGGCGATTCACTTGTAGGGAAGCGTTTGTTCGCATTCTGTATACTCAATTCTTTAACAGCAAATCTCGTGTGTTGCGTTTGACAAAAATTCCAGTGAAATCACGTTTAAAAGCCAATGCCAGTAAAAAGGCTTTGTAGAATCACTCTGTGAATGTCTTTGAAAACACTTCTTAAGAAGGAAAGCATACGTCTTTCATCTGAGTGAAAACTGCATTCTATTCAGTTTTTAGTACTGTGTTGAATGGTTAGGGGATTCACTTGTAGGGAAGCGTTTGTTCGCATTCTGTATACTCAATTCTTTAACAGCAAATCTCGCGTCTTGCGTTTGACAGAAATTCCAGTGAAATCACGTTTAAAAGCCAATGTCAGTAAAAAGCCTTTGTAGAATCACTCTGTGAATGTCTTTGAAAACACTTCTTATGAAGGAAAGCATACGTCTTTCATCTGAGTGAAAACTGCATTCTATTCAGTTTTTAGTACTGTGTTGAATGGTTAGGCGATTCACTTGTAGGGAAGCTTTTGTTTGCATTCTGTATACTCAATTCTTTAACAGCAAATCTCGCATCTTGCGTTTGACAGAAATTCCAGTGAAATCACATTTAAAAGCCAACGTCAGTAAAAAGGCTTTGTAGAATCACTCTGTGAATGTCTTTGAAAACACTTCTTAAGAAGGAAAGCATACGTCTTTCATCTGAGTGAAAACTGCATTCTATTCAGTTTTTAGTACTGTGTTGAATGGTTAGGCGATTCACTTGCAGGGAAGCGTTTGTTCGCATTCTGTATAATCAATTCTTTAACAGCAAATCTCGTGTCTTGCGTTTGACAGAAATTCCAGTGAAATCACATTTAAAAGCCAATGCCAGTAAAAAGCCTTTGTAGAATTACTCTGTGAATGTCTTTGAAAACACTTCTTAAGAAGGAAAGCACACGTCTTTCATCTGAGTGAAACCTGCGTTCTATCCAGTTTTTAGTACTGTGTTGAATGGTTAGGCGATTCACTTGTAGGGAAGCATTTGTTCGCATTCTGTATACTCAAGTCTTTAACAGCAAATCTCGCGTCTTGCTTTTGACAGAAATTCCAGTGAAATCACGTTTACAAGCCAATGTCAGTAAAAAGCCTTTGTAGAATCACTCTGTGAATGTCTTTGAAAACACTTCTTAAGAAGGAAAGCATACTTCTTTCATCTGAGTGAAAACTGCATTCTATTCAGTTTTTAGTACTGTGTTGAATGGTTAGGCGATTCACTTGTAGGGAAGCCTTTGTTCGCATTCTGTATACTCAATTCTTTAACAGCAAATCTCGCGTCTTGCGTTTGACAGAAATTCCAGTGAAATCACGTTTAAAAGCCAAGGTCAGCAAAAAGGCTTTGTAGAATCACTCGGTGAATGTCTTTGAAAACACTTCTTAAGAAGGAAAGCCTACGTCTTTCATCTGAGTGAAAACTGCATTCTATTCAGTTTTTAGTACTGTGTTGAATGGTTAGGCGATTCACTTGTAGAGAAGCGTTTGTTCGCATTCTGTATACTCAATTCTTTAACAGCAAATCTCGTGACTTGCGTTTGACAGAAATTCCAGTGAAATCACGTTTAAAAGCCAACGTCAGTAAAAAGCCTTTGTAGAATCACTCTGTGAATGTCTTTGAAAACACTTCTTAAGAAGGAAAGCACACGTCTTTCATCTGAGTGAAACCTGCGTTCTATCCAGTTTTTAGTACTGTGTTGAATGGTTAGGCGATTCACTTGTAGGGAAGCATTTGTTCGCATTCTGTATACTCAAGTCTTTAACAGCAAATCTCGCGTCTTGCTTTTGACAGAAATTCCAGTGAAATCACGTTTAAAAGCCAATGTCAGTAAAAAGCCTTTGTAGAATCACTCTGTGAATGTCTTTGAAAACAGTTCTTAAGAAGGAAAGCATACGTCTTTCATCTGAGTGAAAACTGCATTCTATTCAGTTTTTAGTACTGTGTTGAATGGTTAGGCGATTCACTTGTAGGGAAGCATTTGTTCGCATTCTGTATACTCAATTCTTTAACAGCAAATCTCGCGTCTTGCGTTTGACAGAAATTCCAGTGAAATCACGTTTAAAAGCCAAGGTCAGCAAAAAGGCTTTGTAGAATCACTCGGTGAATGTCTTTGAAAACACTTCTTAAGAAGGAAAGCCTACGTCTTTCATCTGAGTGAAAACTGCATTCTATTCAGTTTTTAGTACTGTGTTGAATGGTTAGGCGATTCACTTGTAGAGAAGCGTTTGTTCGCATTCTGTATACTCAATTCTTTAACAGCAAATCTCGTGACTTGCGTTTGACAGAAATTCCAGTGAAATCACGTTTAAAAGCCAACGTCAGTAAAAAGCCTTTGTAGAATCACTCTGTGAATGTCTTTGAAAACACTTCTTAAGAAGGAAAGCACACGTCTTTCATCTGAGTGAAACCTGCGTTCTATCCAGTTTTTAGTACTGTGTTGAATGGTTAGGCGATTCACTTGTAGGGAAGCATTTGTTCGCATTCTGTATACTCAAGTCTTTAACAGCAAATCTCGCGTCTTGCTTTTGACAGAAATTCCAGTGAAATCACGTTTAAAAGCCAATGTCAGTAAAAAGCCTTTGTAGAATCACTCTGTGAATGTCTTTGAAAACACTTCTTAAGAAGGAAAGCATACGTCTTTCATCTGAGTGAAAACTGCATTCTATTCAGTTTTTAGTACTGTGTTGAATGGTTAGGCGATTCACTTGTAGGGAAGCATTTGTTCGCATTCTGTATACTCAATTCTTTAACAGCAAATCTCGCGTCTTGCGTTTGACAGAAATTCCAGTGAAATCACGTTTAAAAGCCAATGTCAGCAAAAAGGCTTTGTAGAATCACTCTGTGAATGTCTTTGAAAACACTTCTTAAGAAGGAAAGCATACGTCTTTCATCTGAGTGAAAACTGCATTCTATACAATTTTTAGTACTGTGTTGAATGGTTAGGCGATTCACTTGTAGGGAAGCGTTTGTTCGCATTCTGTAAACTTAATTCTTTAAAAGCAAATCTCGCGTCTTGCTTTTGACAGAAATTCCAGTGAAATCACGTTTAAAAGCCAATGTCAGTAAAAAGCCTTTGTAGAATCACTCTGTGAATGTCTTTGAAAACACTTCTTAAGAAGGAAAGCATACGTCTTTCATCTGAGTGAAAACTGCATTCTATTCAGTTTTTAGTACTGTGTTGAATGGTTAGGCGATTCACTTGTAGGGAAGCGTTTGTTCGCATTCTGTATACTCAATTCTTTAACAGCAAATCTCGTGTGTTGCGTTTGACAAAAATTCCAGTGAAATCACGTTTAAAAGCCAATGCCAGTAAAAAGGCTTTGTAGAATCACTCTGTGAATGTCTTTGAAAACACTTCTTAAGAAGGAAAGCATACGTCTTTCATGTGAGTGAAAACTGCATTCTATTCAGTTTTTAGTACTGTGTTGAATGGTTAGGGGATTCACTTGTAGGGAAGCGTTTGTTCGCATTCTGTATACTCAATTCTTTAACAGCAAATCTCGCGTCTTGCGTTTGACAGAAATTCAAGTGAAATCACGTTTAAAAGCCAACGTCAGTAAAAAGCCTTTGTAGAATCACTTTGGGAATGTCTTTGAAAACACTTCTTAAGAAGGAAAGCATACGTCTTTCATCTGAGTGAAAACTGCATTCTATTCACTTTTTAGTACTGTATTGAATGGTTAGGCGATTCACTTGTAGGGAAGCGTTTGTTCGCATTCTGTATAATCAATTCTTTAACAGCAAATCTCATGTCTTGCGTTTGACAGAAATTCCAGTGAAATCACTTTTAAAAGCCAATGTCAGTAAAAAGCCTTTGTAGAATCACTCTGTGAATGTCTTTGAAAACACTTCTTATGAAGGAAAGCATACGTCTTTCATCTGAGTGAAAACTGCATTCTATTCAGTTTTTAGTACTGTGTTGAATGGTTAGGCGATTCACTTGTAGGGAAGCTTTTGTTTGCATTCTGTATACTCAATTCTTTAACAGCAAATCTCGCATCTTGCGTTTGACAGAAATTCCAGTGAAATCACATTTAAAAGCCAACGTCAGTAAAAAGGCTTTGTAGAATCACTCTGTGAATGTCTTTGAAAACACTTCTTAAGAAGGAAAGCATACGTCTTTCATCTGAGTGAAAACTGCATTCTATTCAGTTTTTAGTACTGTGTTGAATGATTAGGCGATTCACTTGTAGGGAAGTGTTTGTTCGCATTCTGTATAATCAATTCTTTAACAGCAAATCTCGTGTCTTGCGTTTGACAGAAATTCCAGTGAAATCACATTTAAAAGCCAATGCCAGTAAAAAGGCTTTGTAGAATCACTCTGTGAATGTCTCTGAAAACACTTCTTAAGAAGGAAAGCATACGTCTTTCATCTGAGTGAAAACTGCATTCTATTCAGGTTTTAGTACTGTGTTGAATGGTTAGGCGATTCACTTGTAGGGAAGCCTTTGTTCGCATTCTGTATACTCAAGTCTTTAACAGCAAATCTCGCGTCTTGCATTTGACAGAAATTCCAGTGAAATCACGTTTAAAAGCCAACATCAGTAAAAAGCCTTTGTAGAATCACTTTGGGAATGTCTTTGAAAACACTTCTTAAGAAGGAAAGCATACGTCTTTCATCTGAGTGAAAACTGCATTCTATTCAGTTTTTAGTACTGTATTGAATGGTTAGGCGATTCACTTGTAGGGAAGCGTTTGTTCGCATTCTGTATAATCAATTCTTTAACAGCAAATCTCGTGTCTTGCGTTTGACAGAAATTCCAGTGAAATCACGTTTAAAAGCCAATGCCAGTAAAAAGGCTTTCTAGAATCACTCTGTGAATGTCTTTGAAAACACTTCTTAAGAAGGAAAGCATACGTCTTTCATGTGAGTGAAAACTGCATTCTATTCAGTTTTTAGTACTGTGTTGAATGGTTAGGGGATTCACTTGTAGGGAAGCGTTTGTTTGCATTCTGTATACTCAATTCTTTAACAGCAAATCTCGCGTCTTGCGTTTGACAGAAATTCCAGTGAAATCACGTTTAAAAGCCAACGTCAGTAAATGCCTTTGTAGAATCACTTTGGGAATGTCTTTGAAAACACTTCTTAAGAAGGAAAGCATACGTCTTTCATCTGAGTGAAAACTGCATTCTATTCAGTTTTTAGTACTGTATTGAATGGTAAGGCGATTCACTTGAAGGGAAGCGTTTGTTCGCATTCTGTATAATCAATTCTTTAACAGCAAATCTCGTGTCTTGCGTTTGACAGAAATTCCAGTGAAATCACGTTTAAAAGCCAATGTCAGTAAAAAGCCTTTGTAGAATCACTCTGTGAATGTCTTTGAAAACACTTCTTATGAAGGAAAGCATACGTCTTTCATCTGAGTGAAAACTGCATTCTATTCAGTTTTTAGTACTGTGTTGAATGGTTAGGCGATTCACTTGTAGGGAAGCTTTTGTTTGCATTCTGTATACTCAATTCTTTAACAGCAAATCTCGCATCTTGCGTTTGACAGAAATTCCAGTGAAATCATATTTAAAAGCCAACGTTAGTAAAAAGGCTTTGTAGAATCACTCTGTAAATGTCTTTGAAAACACTTCTTAAGAAGGAAAGCATACGTCTTTCATCTGAGTGAAAACTGCATTCTATTCAGTTTTTAGTACTGTGTTGAATGGTTAGGCGATTCACTTGTAGGGAAGCGTTTGTTCGCATTCTGTATAATCAATTCTTTAACAGCAAATCTCGTGTCTTGCGTTTGACAGAAATTCCAGTGAAATCACATTTAAAAGCCAATGCCAGTAAAAAGGCTTTGTAGAATCACTCTGTGAATGTCTCTGAAAACACTTCTTAAGAAGGAAAGCATATGTCTTTCATCTGAGTGAAAACTGCATTCTATTCAGGTTTTAGTACTGTGTTGAATGGTTAGGCGATTCACTTGTAGGGAAGCCTTTGTTCGCATTCTGTATACTCAAGTCTTTAACAGCAAATCTCGCGTCTTGCATTTGACAGAAATTCCAGTGAAATCACGTTTAAAAGCCAACATCAGTAAAAAGCCTTTGTAGAATCACTTTGGGAATGTCTTTGAAAACACTTCTTAAGAAGGAAAGCATACGTCTTTCATCTGAGTGAAAACTGCATTCTATTCAGTTTTTAGTACTGTATTGAATGGTTAGGCGATTCACTTGTAGGGAAGCGTTTGTTCGCATTCTGTATAATCAATTCTTTAACAGCAAATCTCGTGTCTTGCGTTTGACAGAAATTCCAGTGAAATCACGTTTAAAAGCCAATGCCAGAAAAAAGGCTTTGTAGAATCACTCTGTGAATGTCTTTGAAAACACTTCTTAAGAAGGAAAGCATACGTCTTTCATGTGAGTGAAAACTGCATTCTATTCAGTTTTTAGTACTGTGTTGAATGGTTAGGGGATTCACTTGTAGGGAAGCGTTTGTTTGCATTCTGTATACTCAATTCTTTAACAGCAAATCTCGCGTCTTGCGTTTGACAGAAATTCCAGTGAAATCACGTTTAAAAGCCAACGTCAGTAAAAAGCCTTTGTAGAATCACTTTGGGAATGTCTTTGAAAACACTTCTTAAGAAGGAAAGCATACGTCTTTCATCTGAGTGAAAACTGCATTCTATTCAGTTTTTAGTACTGTATTGAATGGTTAGGCGATTCACTTGAAGGGAAGCGTTTGTTCGCATTCTGTATAATCAATTCTTTAACAGCAAATCTCGTGTCTTGCGTTTGACAGAAATTCCAGTGAAATCACGTTTAAAAGCCAATGTCAGTAAAAAGGCTTTGTAGAATCACTCTCTGAATGTCTTTGAAAACACTTCTTATGAAGGAAAGCATACGTCTTTCATCTGAGTGAAAACTGCATTCTATTCAGTTTTTAGTACTGTGTTGAATGGTTAGGCGATTCACTTGTAGGGAAGCTTTTGTTTGCATTCTGTATACGAAATTCTTTAACAGCAAATCTCGCATCTTGCGTTTGACAGAAATTCCAGTGAAATCATATTTAAAAGCCAACGTTAGTAAAAAGGCTTTGTAGAATCACTCTGTGAATGTCTTTGAAAACACTTCTTAAGAAGGAAAGCATACGTCTTTCATCTGAGTGAAAACTGCATTCTATTCAGTTTTTAGTACTGTGTTGAATGGTTAGGCGATTCACTTGTAGGGAAGCGTTTGTTCGCATTCTGTATAATCAATTCTTTAACAGCAAATCTCGTGTCTTGCGTTTGACAGAAATTCCAGTGAAATCACATTTAAAAGCCAACGCCAGTAAAAAGGCTTTGTAGAATCACTCTGTGAATGTCTTTGAAAACACTTCTTAAGAAGGAAAGCATACGTCTTTCATCTGAGTGAAAACTGCATTCTATTCAGGTTTTAGTACTGTGTTGAATGGTTAGGCGATTCACTTGTAGGGAAGCCTTTGTTCGCATTCTGTATACTCAAGTCTTTAACAGCAAATCTCGCGTCTTGCATTTGACAGAAATTCCAGTGAAATCACGTTTAAAAGCCAACATCAGTAAAAAGCCTTTGTAGAATCACTCTGTGAATGTCTTTGAAAACACTTCTTAAGAAGGAAAGCATACGTCTTTCATCTGAGTGAAAACTGCATTCTATTCAGTTTTTAGTACTGTATTGAATGGTTAGGCGATTCACTTGTAGGGAAGCGTTTGTTGGCATTCTGTATAATCAATTCTTTAACAGCAAATCTCGTGTCTTGCGTTTGACAGAAATTCCAGTGAAATCACGTTTAAAAGCCAATGTCAGTAAAAAGCCTTTGTAGAATCACTCTGTGAATGTCTTTGAAAATACTTCTTAAGAAGGAAAGCATATGTCTTTCATCTGAGTGAAAACTGCATTCTATACAATTTTTAGTACTGTGTTGAATGGTTAGGCTATTCACTTGTAGGGAAGCGTTTGTTCGCATTCTGTATAATCAATTCTTTAACAGCAAATCTCGTGTCTTGCGTTTGACAGAAATTCCAGTGAAATCACCTTTAAATGCCAACGTCAGTAAAAAGCCTTTGTAGAATCACTCTGTGAATGTCTTTGGAAACACTTCTTAAGAAGGAAAGCATACGTCTTTGATCTGAGTGAAAACTGCATTCTATTCAGGTTTTAGTACTGTGTTGAATGGTTAGGCGATTCACTTGTAGGGAAGCGTTTGGTTGCATTCTGTATACTTAATTCTTTAACAGCAAATCTCGCATCTTGCGTTTGACAGAAATTCTAGTGAAATCACGTTTAAAAGCCAATGTCAGGAAAAAGCCTTTGTAGAATCACTCGGTGAATGTCTTTGAAAACACTTCTTAAGAAGGAAAGCCTACGTCTTTCATCTGAGTGAAAACTGCATTCTATTCAGTTTTTAGTACTGTGTTGAATGGTTAGGCGATTCACTTGTAGAGAAGCGTTTGTTCGCATTCTGTATACTCAATTCTTTAACAGCAAATCTCGTGTCTTGCGTTTGACAGAAATTCCAGTGAAATCACGTTTAAAAGCCAACGTCAGTAAAAAGCCTTTGTAGAATTACTCTGTGAATGTCTTTGAAAACACTTCTTAAGAAGGAAAGCACACGTCTTTCATCTGAGTGAAACCTGCGTTCTATCCAGTTTTTAGTACTGTGTTGAATGGTTAGGCGATTCACTTGTAGGGAAGCATTTGTTCGCATTCTGTATACTCAAGTCTTTAACAGCAAATCTCGCGTCTTGCTTTTGACAGAAATTCCAGTGAAATCACGTTTAAAAGCCAATGTCAGTAAAAAGCCTTTGTAGAATCACTCTGTGAATGTCTTTGAAAACACTTCTTAAGAAGGAAAGCACACGTCTTTCATCTGAGTGAAACCTGCGTTCTATCCAGTTTTTAGTACTGTGTTGAATGGTTAGGCGATTCACTTGTAGGGAAGCATTTGTTCACATTCTGTATACTCAAGTCTTTAACAGCAAATCTCGCGTCTTGCTTTTGACAGAAATTCCAGTGAAATCACGTTTAAAAGCCAATGTCAGTAAAAAGCCTTTGTAGAATCACTCTGTGAATGTCTTTGAAAACACTTCTTAAGAAGGAAAGCATACGTCTTTCATCTGAGTGAAAACTGCATTCTATTCAGTTTTTAGTACTGTGTTGAATGGTTAGGCGATTCACTTGTAGGGAAGCGTTTGTTTGCATTCTGTATACTCAATTCTTTAACAGCAAATCTCGCATCTTGCGTTTGACAGAAATTCCAGTGAAATCACGTTTAAAAGCCAACGTCAGCAAAAAGGCTTTGTAGAATCACTCTGTGAATGTCTTTGAAAACACTTCTTAAGAAGGAAAGCATACGTCTTTCATCTGAGTGAAAACTGCATTCTATTCAGGTTTTAGTACTGTGTTGAATGGTTAGGCGATTCACTTGTAGGGAAGTGTTTCATTGCATTCTGTATACTTAATTCTTTAACAGCAAATCTCGCATCTTGCGTTTGACAGAAATTCCAGTGAAATCACGTTTAAAAGCCATCGTCAGTAAAAAGCCTTTGTAGAATCACTCTGTGAATGTCTTTGAAAACACTTCTTAAGAAGGAAAGCATATGTCTTTCATCTGAGTGAAAACTGCATTCTATTCAGTTTTTAGTACTGTGTTGAATGGTTAGGCGATTCACTTGTAGGGAAGCTTTTGTTCGCATTCTGTATACTCAATTCTTTACCAGCAAATCTCGCGTCTTGCATTTGACAGAAATTCCAGTGAAATCACGTTTAAAAGCCAACTTCAGTAAAAAGGCTTTGTAGAATCACTCTGTGAATGTCTTTGAAAACACTTCTTAAGAAGGAAAGCATACGTCTTTCATCTGAGTGAAAACTGCATTCTATACAATTTTTAGTACTGTGTTGAATGGTTAGGCGATTCACTTGTAGGGAAGCGTTTGTTCGCATTCTGTATACTTAATTCTTTAACAGCAAATCTCGCATCTTGCGTTTGACAGAAATTCCAGTGAAATCACATTTAAAAGCCAATGCCAGTAAAAAGGCTTTGTAGAATCACTCTGTGAATGTCTTTGAAAACACTTCTTAAGAAGGAAAGCATACGTCTTTCATCTGAGTGAAAACTGCATTCTATTCAGTTTTTAGTACTGTGTTGAATGGTTAGGCGATTCACTTGTAGGGAAGCGTTTGTTCGCATTCTGTATACTTAATTCTTTAACAGCAAATCTCGCATCTTGCATTTGACAGAAATTCCAGTGAAATCACCTTTAAAAGCCAACGTCAGTAAAAAGCCTTTGTAGAATCACTCTGTGAATGTCTTTGGAAACACTTCTTAAGAAGGAAAGAATACGTCTTTGATCTGAGTGAAAACTGCATTCTATTCAGGTTTTAGTACTGTGTTGAATGGTTAGGCGATTCACTTGTAGGGAAGTGTTTCATTGCATTCTGTATACTTAATTCTTTAACAGCAAATCTCGCATCTTGCGTTTGACAGAAATTCCAGTGAAATCACGTTTAAAAGCCAACTTCAGTAAAAAGCCTTTGTAGAATCACTCTGTGAATGTCTTTGAAAACACTTCTTAAGAAGGAAAGCATACGTCTTTCATCTGAGTGAAAACTGCATTCTATTCAGTTTTTAGTACTGTGTTGAATGGTTAGGCGATTCACTTGTAGGGAAGCTTTTGTTCGCATTCTGTATACTCAATTCTTTACCAGCAAATCTCGCGTCTTGCGTTTGACAGAAATTCCAGTGAAATCACGTTTAAAAGCCAACGTCAGTAAAAAGGCTTTGTAGAATCACTCTGTGAATGTCTTTGAAAACACTTCTTAAGAAGGAAAGCATACGTCTTTCATCTGAGTGAAAACTGCATTCTATTCAGGTTTTAGTACTGTGTTGAATGGTTAGGCGATTCACTTGTAGGGAAGCGTTTGTTCGCATTCTGTATACTTAATTCTTTAACAGCAAATCTCGCATCTTGCGTTTGACAGAAATTCCAGTGAAATCACCTTTAAAAGCCAACGTCAGTAAAAAGGCCTTTGTAGAATCACTCTGTGAATGTCTTTGGAAACACTTCTTAAGAAGGAAAGCATACGTCTTTGATCTGAGTGAAAACTGCATTCTATTCAGGTTTTAGTACTGTGTTGAATGGTTAGGCGATTCACTTGTAGGGAAGTGTTTCATTGCATTCTGTATACTTAATTCTTTAACAGCAAATCTCGCATCTTGCGTTTGACAGAAATTCCAGTGAAATCACGTTTAAAAGCCAACTTCAGTAAAAAGCCTTTGTAGAATCACTCTGTGAATGTCTTTGAAAACACTTCTTAAGAAGGAAAGCATACGTCTTTCATCTGAGTGAAAACTGCATTCTATTCAGTTTTTAGTACTGTGTTGAATGGTTAGGCGATTCACTTGTAGGGAAGCTTTTGTTCGCATTCTGTATACTCAATTCTGTACCAGCAAATCTCGCGTCTTGCGTTTGACAGAAATTCCAGTGAAATCACGTTTAAAAGCCAACATCAGTAAAAAGGCTTTGTAGAATCACTCTGTGAATGTCTTTGAAAACACTTCTTAAGAAGGAAAGCATACGTCTTTCATCTGAGTGAAAACTGCATTCTATTCAGTTTTTAGTACTGTGTTGAATGGTTAGGCGATTCACATGTAGGGAAGCGATTGTTCGCCTTCTGTATGCTCAATTCTTTAACAGCAAATCTCGCGTATTGCGTTTAACAGAAATTCCAGTGAAATCACGTTTAAAAGCCAATGTCAGTAAAAAGCCTTTGTAGAATCACTCTGTGAATGTCTTTGAAAACACTTCTTAAGAAGGAAAGCATACGTCTTTCATCTGAGTGAAAACTGCATTCTATTCAGGTTTTAGTACTGTGTTGAATGGTTAGGCGATTCACTTGTAGGGAAGCGTTTGTTCGCATTCTGTATACTGAATTTTTAACAGCAAATCTCGTGTCTTGCGTTTGACAAAAATTCCAGTGAAATCACGTTTAAAAGCCAATGTCAGTAAAAAGCCTTTGTAGAATCACTCTGTGAATGTCTTTGAAAACACTTCTTAAGAAGGAAAGCATATGTCTTTCATCTGAGTGAAAACTGCATTCTATACAATTTTTAGTACTGTGTTGAATGGTTAGGCGATTCACTTGTAGGGAAGCGTATGTTCGCATTCTGTATACTTAATTCTTTAACAGCAAATCTCGCATCTTGCGTTTGACAGAAATTCAAGTGAAATCACGTTTAAAAGCCAATGTCAGTAAAAAGCCTTTGTAGAATCACTCTGTGAATGTCTTTGAAAATACTTCTTAAGAAGGAAAGCATACGTCTTTCATCTGAGTGAAAACTGCATTCTATACAATTTTTAGTACTGTGTTGAATGGTTAGGCTATTCACTTGTAGGGAAGCGTTTGTTCGCATTCTGTATAATCAATTCTTTAACAGCAAATCTCGTGTCTTGCGTTTGACAGAAATTCCAGTGAAATCACCTTTAAATGCCAACGTCAGTAAAAAGCCTTTGTAGAATCACTCTGTGAATGTCTTTGGAAACACTTCTTAAGAAGGAAAGCATACGTCTTTGATCTGAGTGAAAACTGCATTCTATTCAGGTTTTAGTACTGTGTTGAATGGTTAGGCGATTCACTTGTAGGGAAGCATTTGGTTGCATTCTGTATACTTAATTCTTTAACAGCAAATCTCGCATCTTGCGTTTGACAGAAATTCTAGTGAAATCACGTTTAATTGCCAATGTCAGGAAAAAGCCTTTGTAGAATCACTCGGTGAATGTCTTTGAAAACACTTCTTAAGAAGGAAAGCCTACGTCTTTCATCTGAGTGAAAACTGCATTCTATTCAGTTTTTAGTACTGTGTTGAATGGTTAGGCGATTCACTTGTAGAGAAGCGTTTGTTCGCATTCTGTATACTCAATTCTTTAACAGCAAATCTCGTGTCTTGCGTTTGACAGAAATTCCAGTGAAATCACGTTTAAAAGCCAACGTCAGTAAAAAGCCTTTGTAGAATTACTCTGTGAATGTCTTTGAAAACACTTCTTAAGAAGGAAAGCACACGTCTTTCATCTGAGTGAAACCTGCGTTCTATCCAGTTTTTAGTACTGTGTTGAATGGTTAGGCGATTCACTTGTAGGGAAGCATTTGTTCGCATTCTGTATACTCAAGTCTTTAACAGCAAATCTCGCGTCTTGCTTTTGACAGAAATTCCAGTGAAATCACGTTTAAAAGCCAATGTCAGTAAAAAGCCTTTGTAGAATCACTCTGTGAATGTCTTTGAAAACACTTCTTAAGAAGGAAAGCACACGTCTTTCATCTGAGTGAAACCTGCGTTCTATCCAGTTTTTAGTACTGTGTTGAATTGTTAGGCGATTCACTTGTAGGGAAGCATTTGTTCACATTCTGTATACTCAAGTCTTTAACAGCAAATCTCGCGTCTTGCTTTTGACAGAAATTCCAGTGAAATCACGTTTAAAAGCCAATGTCAGTAAAAAGCCTTTGTAGAATCACTCTGTGAATGTCTTTGAAAACACTTCTTAAGAAGGAAAGCATACGTCTTTCATCTGAGTGAAAACTGCATTCTATTCAGTTTTTAGTACTGTGTTGAATGGTTAGGCGATTCACTTGTAGGGAAGCGTTTGTTTGCATTCTGTATACTCAATTCTTTAACAGCAAATCTCGCATCTTGCGTTTGACAGAAATTCCAGTGAAATCACGTTTAAAAGCCAACGTCAGCAAAAAGGCTTTGTAGAATCACTCTGTGAATGTCTTTGAAAACACTTCTTAAGAAGGAAAGCATACGTCTTTCATCTGAGTGAAAACTGCATTCTATTCAGGTTTTAGTACTGTGTTGAATGGTTAGGCGATTCACTTGTAGGGAAGTGTTTCATTGCATTCTGTATACTTAATTCTTTAACAGCAAATCTCGCATCTTGCGTTTGACAGAAATTCCAGTGAAATCACGTTTAAAAGCCATCGTCAGTAAAAAGCCTTTGTAGAATCACTCTGTGAATGTCTTTGAAAACACTTCTTAAGAAGGAAAGCATACGTCTTTCATCTGAGTGAAAACTGCATTCTATTCAGTTTTTAGTACTGTGTTGAATGGTTAGGCGATTCACTTGTAGGGAAGCTTTTGTTCGCATTCTGTATACTCAATTCTTTACCAGCAAATCTCGCGTCTTGCATTTGACAGAAATTCCAGTGAAATCACGTTTAAACCCAACTTCAGTAAAAAGGCTTTGTAGAATCACTCTGTGAATGTCTTTGAAAACACTTCTTAAGAAGGAAAGCATACGTCTTTCATCTGAGTGAAAACTGCATTCTATACAATTTTTAGTACTGTGTTGAATGGTTAGGCGATTCACTTGTAGGGAAGCGTTTGTTCGCATTCTGTATACTTAATTCTTTAACAGCAAATCTCGCATCTTGCGTTTGACAGAAATTCCAGTGAAATCACATTTAAAAGCCAATGCCAGTAAAAAGGCTTTGTAGAATCACTCTGTGAATGTCTTTGAAAACACTTCTTAAGAAGGAAAGCATACGTCTTTCATCTGAGTGAAAACTGCATTCTATTCAGTTTTTAGTACTGTGTTGAATGGTTAGGCGATTCACTTGTAGGGAAGCGTTTGTTCGCATTCTCTATACTTAATTCTTTAACAGCAAATCTCGCATCTTGCATTTGACAGAAATTCCAGTGAAATCACCTTTAAAAGCCAACGTCAGTAAAAAGCCTTTGTAGAATCACTCTGTGAATGTCTTTGGAAACACTTCTTAAGAAGGAAAGCATATGTCTTTCATCTGAGTGAAAACTGCATTCTATTCAGGTTTTAGTACTGTGTTGAATGGTTAGGCGATTCACTTGTAGGGAAGTGTTTCATTGCATTCTGTATACTTAATTCTTTAACAGCAAATCTCGCATCTTGCGTTTGACAGAAATTCCAGTGAAATCACGTTTAAAAGCCAACTTCAGTAAAAAGCCTTTGTAGAATCACTCTGTGAATGTCTTTGAAAACACTTCTTAAGAAGGAAAGCATACGTCTTTCATCTGAGTGAAAACTGCATTCTATTCATTTTTTAGTACTGTGTTGAATGGTTAGGCGATTCACTTGTAGGGAAGCTTTTGTTCGCATTCTGTATACTTAATTCTTTAACAGCAAATCTCGCATCTTGCGTTTGACAGAAATTCCAGTGAAATCACCTTTAAAAGCCAACGTCAGTAAAAAGCCTTTGTAGAATCACTCTGTGAATGTCTTTGGAAACACTTCTTAAGAAGGAAAGCATACGTCTTTGATCTGAGTGAAAACTGCATTCTATTCAGGTTTTAGTACTGTGTTGAATGGTTAGGCGATTCACTTGTAGGGAAGTGTTTCATTGCATTCTGTATACTTAATTCTTTAACAGCAAATCTCGCATCTTGCGTTTGACAGAAATTCCAGTGAAATCACGTTTAAAAGCCAACTTCAGTAAAAAGCCTTTGTAGAATCACTCTGTGAATGTCTTTGAAAACACTTCTTAAGAAGGAAAGCATACGTCTTTCATCTGAGTGAAAACTGCATTCTATTCAGTTTTTAGTACTGTGTTGAATGGTTAGGCGATTCACTTGTAGGGAAGCTTTTGTTCGCATTCTGTATACTCAATTCTGTACCAGCAAATCTCGCGTCTTGCGTTTGACAGAAATTCCAGTGAAATCACGTTTAAAAGCCAACATCAGTAAAAAGGCTTTGTAGAATCACTCTGTGAATGTCTTTGAAAACACTTCTTAAGAAGGAAAGCATACGTCTTTCATCTGAGTGAAAACTGCATTCTATTCAGTTTTTAGTACTGTGTTGAATGGTTAGGCGATTCACTTGTAGGGAAGGGTTTGTTCGCATTCTGTATACTCAATTCTTTAACTTCAAATCTCGTGTCTTGCGTTTGACAGAAATTCCAGTGAAATCACGTTTAAAAGCCAACGTCAGTAAAAAGCCTTTGTAGAATCACTCTTTGAATGTCTTTGAAAACACTTCTTAAGAAGGAAAGCACACGTCTTTCATCTGAGTGAAAACTGCATTCTATTCAGTTTTTAGTACTGTGTTGAATGGTTAGGCGATTCACTTGTAGGGAAGCGTTTGTTTGCATTCTGTATACTCAATTCGTTAACAGCAAATCTCGCGTCTTGCGTTTGACAGAAATTCCAGTGAAATCACGTTTAAAAGCCAACGTCAGTAAAAAGCCTTTGTAGAATCACTCTGTGAATGTCTTTGAAAACACTTCTTAAGAAGGAAAGCATACGTCTTTGATTTGAGTGAAAACTGCATTCTATTCAGTTTTTAGTACTGTGTTGAATGGTTAGGCGATTCGCTTGTAGGGAAGCGTTTGTTCGCATTCTGTATACTCAATTCGTTAACAGCAAATCTCGCGTCTTGCATTTGACAGAAATTCCAGTGAAATCACGTTTAAAAGCCAACGTCAGTAAAAAGCCTTTGTAGAATCACTCGGTGAATGTCTTTGGAAACACTTCTTAAGAAGGAAAGCATACGTCTTTGATCTGAGTGAAAACTGCATTCTATTCAGGTTTTAGTACTGTGTTGAATGGTTAGGCGATTCACTTGTAGGGAAGCATTTGGTTGCATTCTGTATACTTAATTCTTTAACAGCAAATCTCGCATCTTGCGTTTGACAGAAATTCTAGTGAAATCACGTTTAATTGCCAATGTCAGGAAAAAGCCTTTGTAGAATCACTCGGTGAATGTCTTTGAAAACACTTCTTAAGAAGGAAAGCCTACGTCTTTCATCTGAGTGAAAACTGCATTCTATTCAGTTTTTAGTACTGTGTTGAATGGTTAGGCGATTCACTTGTAGAGAAGCGTTTGTTCGCATTCTGTATACTCAATTCTTTAACAGCAAATCTCGTGTCTTGCGTTTGACAGAAATTCCAGTGAAATCACGTTTAAAAGCCAACGTCAGTAAAAAGCCTTTGTAGAATTACTCTGTGAATGTCTTTGAAAACACTTCTTAAGAAGGAAAGCACACGTCTTTCATCTGAGTGAAACCTGCGTTCTATCCAGTTTTTAGTACTGTGTTGAATGGTTAGGCGATTCACTTGTAGGGAAGCATTTGTTCGCATTCTGTATACTCAAGTCTTTAACAGCAAATCTCGCGTCTTGCTTTTGACAGAAATTCCAGTGAAATCACGTTTAAAAGCCAATGTCAGTAAAAAGCCTTTGTAGAATCACTCTGTGAATGTCTTTGAAAACACTTCTTAAGAAGGAAAGCACACGTCTTTCATCTGAGTGAAACCTGCGTTCTATCCAGTTTTTAGTACTGTGTTGAATTGTTAGGCGATTCACTTGTAGGGAAGCATTTGTTCACATTCTGTATACTCAAGTCTTTAACAGCAAATCTCGCGTCTTGCTTTTGACAGAAATTCCAGTGAAATCACGTTTAAAAGCCAATGTCAGTAAAAAGCCTTTGTAGAATCACTCTGTGAATGTCTTTGAAAACACTTCTTAAGAAGGAAAGCATACGTCTTTCATCTGAGTGAAAACTGCATTCTATTCAGTTTTTAGTACTGTGTTGAATGGTTAGGCGATTCACTTGTAGGGAAGCGTTTGTTTGCATTCTGTATACTCAATTCTTTAACAGCAAATCTCGCATCTTGCGTTTGACAGAAATTCCAGTGAAATCACGTTTAAAAGCCAACGTCAGCAAAAAGGCTTTGTAGAATCACTCTGTGAATGTCTTTGAAAACACTTCTTAAGAAGGAAAGCATACGTCTTTCATCTGAGTGAAAACTGCATTCTATTCAGGTTTTAGTACTGTGTTGAATGGTTAGGCGATTCACTTGTAGGGAAGTGTTTCATTGCATTCTGTATACTTAATTCTTTAACAGCAAATCTCGCATCTTGCGTTTGACAGAAATTCCAGTGAAATCACGTTTAAAAGCCATCGTCAGTAAAAAGCCTTTGTAGAATCACTCTGTGAATGTCTTTGAAAACACTTCTTAAGAAGGAAAGCATACGTCTTTCATCTGAGTGAAAACTGCATTCTATTCAGTTTTTAGTACTGTGTTGAATGGTTAGGCGATTCACTTGTAGGGAAGCTTTTGTTCGCATTCTGTATACTCAATTCTTTACCAGCAAATCTCGCGTCTTGCATTTGACAGAAATTCCAGTGAAATCACGTTTAAACCCAACTTCAGTAAAAAGGCTTTGTAGAATCACTCTGTGAATGTCTTTGAAAACACTTCTTAAGAAGGAAAGCATACGTCTTTCATCTGAGTGAAAACTGCATTCTATACAATTTTTAGTACTGTGTTGAATGGTTAGGCGATTCACTTGTAGGGAAGCGTTTGTTCGCATTCTGTATACTTAATTCTTTAACAGCAAATCTCGCATCTTGCGTTTGACAGAAATTCCAGTGAAATCACATTTAAAAGCCAATGCCAGTAAAAAGGCTTTGTAGAATCACTCTGTGAATGTCTTTGAAAACACTTCTTAAGAAGGAAAGCATACGTCTTTCATCTGAGTGAAAACTGCATTCTATTCAGTTTTTAGTACTGTGTTGAATGGTTAGGCGATTCACTTGTAGGGAAGCGTTTGTTCGCATTCTCTATACTTAATTCTTTAACAGCAAATCTCGCATCTTGCATTTGACAGAAATTCCAGTGAAATCACGTTTAAAAGCCAACGTCAGTAAAAAGCCTTTGTAGAATCACTCTGTGAATGTCTTTGGAAACACTTCTTAAGAAGGAAAGCATATGTCTTTCATCTGAGTGAAAACTGCATTCTATTCAGGTTTTAGTACTGTGTTGAATGGTTAGGCGATTCACTTGTAGGGAAGTGTTTCATTGCATTCTGTATACTTAATTCTTTAACAGCAAATCTCGCATCTTGCGTTTGACAGAAATTCCAGTGAAATCACGTTTAAAAGCCAACTTCAGTAAAAAGCCTTTGTAGAATCACTCTGTGAATGTCTTTGAAAACACTTCTTAAGAAGGAAAGCATACGTCTTTCATCTGAGTGAAAACTGCATTCTATTCATTTTTTAGTACTGTGTTGAATGGTTAGGCGATTCACTTGTAGGGAAGCTTTTGTTCGCATTCTGTATACTTAATTCTTTAACAGCAAATCTCGCATCTTGCGTTTGACAGAAATTCCAGTGAAATCACCTTTAAAAGCCAACGTCAGTAAAAAGCCTTTGTAGAATCACTCTGTGAATGTCTTTGGAAACACTTCTTAAGAAGGAAAGCATACGTCTTTGATCTGAGTGAAAACTGCATTCTATTCAGGTTTTAGTACTGTGTTGAATGGTTAGGCGATTCACTTGTAGGGAAGTGTTTCATTGCATTCTGTATACTTAATTCTTTAACAGCAAATCTCGCATCTTGCGTTTGACAGAAATTCCAGTGAAATCACGTTTAAAAGCCAACTTCAGTAAAAAGCCTTTGTAGAATCACTCTGTGAATGTCTTTGAAAACACTTCTTAAGAAGGAAAGCATACGTCTTTCATCTGAGTGAAAACTGCATTCTATTCAGTTTTTAGTACTGTGTTGAATGGTTAGGCGATTCACTTGTAGGGAAGCTTTTGTTCGCATTCTGTATACTCAATTCTGTACCAGCAAATCTCGCGTCTTGCGTTTGACAGAAATTCCAGTGAAATCACGTTTAAAAGCCAACATCAGTAAAAAGGCTTTGTAGAATCACTCTGTGAATGTCTTTGAAAACACTTCTTAAGAAGGAAAGCATACGTCTTTCATCTGAGTGAAAACTGCATTCTATTCAGTTTTTAGTACTGTGTTGAATGGTTAGGCGATTCACTTGTAGGGAAGGGTTTGTTCGCATTCTGTATACTCAATTCTTTAACTTCAAATCTCGTGTCTTGCGTTTGACAGAAATTCCAGTGAAATCACGTTTAAAAGCCAACGTCAGTAAAAAGCCTTTGTAGAATCACTCTTTGAATGTCTTTGAAAACACTTCTTAAGAAGGAAAGCACACGTCTTTCATCTGAGTGAAAACTGCATTCTATTCAGTTTTTAGTACTGTGTTGAATGGTTAGGCGATTCACTTGTAGGGAAGCGTTTGTTTGCATTCTGTATACTCAATTCGTTAACAGCAAATCTCGCGTCTTGCGTTTGACAGAAATTCCAGTGAAATCACGTTTAAAAGCCAACGTCAGTAAAAAGCCTTTGTAGAATCACTCTGTGAATGTCTTTGAAAACACTTCTTAAGAAGGAAAGCATACGTCTTTGATTTGAGTGAAAACTGCATTCTATTCAGTTTTTAGTACTGTGTTGAATGGTTAGGCGATTCGCTTGTAGGGAAGCGTTTGTTCGCATTCTGTATACTCAATTCGTTAACAGCAAATCTCGCGTCTTGCATTTGACAGAAATTCCAGTGAAATCACGTTTAAAAGCCAACGTCAGTAAAAAGCCTTTGTAGAATCACTCTGTGAATGTCTTTGAAAACACTTCTTAAGAAGGAAAGCATACGTCTTTGATCTGAGTGAAAACTGCATTCTATTCAGGTTTTAGTACTGTGTTGAATGATTAGGCGATTCACTTGTAGGGAAGCGTTTGTTCGCATTCTGTATACTCAAGTCTTTAACAGCAAATCTCGCGTCTTGCGTTTGACAAAAATTCCAGTGAAATCACGTTTAAAAGCCAATGTCAGTAAAAAGCCTTTGTAGAATCACTCTGTGAATGTCTTTGAAAACACTTCTTAAGAAGGAAAGCATATGTCTTTCATCTGAGTGAAAACTGCATTCTATACTATTTTTAGTACTGTGTTGAATGGTTAGGCGATTCACTTGTAGGGAAGCGTTTGTTCGCATTCTGTATAATCAATTCTTTAACAGCAAATCTCGCATCTTGCGTTTGAGAGAAATTCAAGTGAAATCACGTTTAAAAGCCAATGCCAGTAAAAAGGCTTTGTAGAATCACTCTGTGAATGTCTTTGAACACACTTCTTAAAAAGGAAAGCATACGTCTTTGATCTGAGTGAAAACTGCATTCTATTCAGGTTTTAGTGCTGTGTTGAATGGTTAGGCGATTCACTTGTAGGTAAGTGTTTGGTTGCATTATGTATACTTAATTCTTTAACAGCAAATCTCGCATCTTGCGTTTGACAGAAATTCCAGTGAAATCACGTTTAAAAGCCAACGTCAGTAAAAAGCCTTTGTAGAATCACTCTGTCAATGTCTTTGAAAACACTTCTTAAGAAGGAAAGCATACGTCTTTCATCTGAGTGAAAACTGCATTCTATTCAGTTTTTAGTACTGTGTTGAATGGTTAGGCGATTCACTTGTAGGGAAGCTTTTGTTCGCATTCTGTATACTCAATTCTTTAACAGCAAATCTCGGGTCTTGCGTTTGACAGAAATACCAGTGAAATCACGTTTAAGAGCCAACGTCAGTAAAAAGGCTTTGTAGAATCACTCTGTGAATGTCTTTGAAAACACTTCTTAAGAAGGAAAGCATACGTCTTTCATCTGAGTGAAAACTGCATTCTATACAATTTTTAGTACTGTGTTGAATGGTTAGGCGATTCACTTGTAGGGAAGCGTTTGTTCGCATTCTGTATAATCAATTCTTTAACAGCAAATCTCGTGTCTTGCGTTTGACAGAAATTCCAGTGAAATCAGGTTTAGAAGCCAATGCCAGTAAAAAGGCTTTGCAGAATCACTCTGTGAATGTCTTTGAAAACACTTCTTAAGAAGGAAAACATACGTCTTTGATCTGAGTGAAAACTGCATTCTATTCAGGTATTAGTACTGTGTTGAATGGTTAGGCGATTCACTTGTAGGGAAGCGTTTGGTTGCATTCTGTATATTTAATTCTTTAACACCCAATCTCGCATCTTGCGTTTGACAGAAATTCCAGTGAAATCACCTTTAAAAGCCAACTTCAGTAAAAAGCCTTTGTAGAATCACTCTGTGAATGTCTTTGGAAACACTTCTTAAGAAGGAAAGCATACGTCTTTGATCTGAGTGAAAACTGCATTCTATTCAGGTTTTAGTACTGTGTTGAATGGTTAGGCGATTCACTTGTAAGGAAGCATTTGGTTGCATTCTGTATACTTAATTCTTTAACAGCAAATCTCGCATCTTGCGTTTGACAGAAATTCCAGTGAAATCACGTTTAAAAGCCAATGTCAGTAAAAAGGCTTTGTAGAATCACTCTGTGAATGTCTTTGAAAACACTTCTTAAGAAGGAAAGCATACGTCTTTCATCTGAGTGAAAACTGCATTCTATTCAGTTTTTAGTACTGTGTTGAATGGTTAGGCGATTCACTTGTAGGGAAGCGTTTGTTCGCATTCTGTATACTCAATTCTTTAACAGAAAAACTCGCGTCTTGCGTTTGACAGAAATTCCAGTGAAATCACGTTTAAAAGCCAACGTCAGTAAAAAGCCCTTGTAGAATTACTCTGTGAATGTCTTTGGAAACACTTCTTAAGAAGGAAAGCATACGTCTTTGATCTGAGTGAAAACTGCATTCTATTCAGGTTTTAGTACTGTGTTGAATGGTTAGGCGATTCACTTGTAAGGAAGCGTTTGGTTTCATTCTGTATACTTAATTCTTTAACAGCAAATCTCGCATCTTGCGTTTGACAGAAATTCCAGTGAAATCACGTTTAAAAGCCAACGTCAGTAAAAAGCCTTTGTAGAATCACTCTGTGAATGTCTTTGAAAACACTTCTTATGAAGGAAAGCATACGTCTTTCATCTGAGTGAAAACTGCATTCTATTCAGTTTTTAGTACTGTGTTGAATGGTTAGGCGATTCACTTGTAGGGAAGCGTTTGTTCGCATTATGTATAATCAATTCTTTAACAGCAAATCTCGTGTCTTGAGTTTGACAGAAATTCCAGTGAAATCACGTTTAAAAGCCAATGTCAGTAAAAAGCCTTTGTAGAATCACTCTGTGAATGTCTTTGAAAACACTTCTTAAGAAGGAAAGCATATGTCTTTCATCTGAGTGAAAACTGCATTCTATACTATTTTTAGTACTGTGTTGAATGGTTAGGCGATTCACTTGTAGGGAAGCGTTTGTTCGCATTCTGTATAATCAATTCTTTAACAGCAAATCTCGCATCTTGCGTTTGAGAGAAATTCAAGTGAAATCACGTTTAAAAGCCAATGCCAGTAAAAAGGCTTTGTAGAATCACTCTGTGAATGTCTTTGAACACACTTCTTAAAAAGGAAAGCATACGTCTTTGATCTGAGTGAAAACTGCATTCTATTCAGGTTTTAGTGCTGTGTTGAATGGTTAGGCGATTCACTTGTAGGGAAGTGTTTGGTTGCATTCTGTATACTTAATTCTTTAACAGCAAATCTCACATCTTGCGTTTGACAGAAATTCCAGTGAAATCACGTTTAAAAGCCAACGTCAGTAAAAAGCCTTTGTAGAATCACTCTGTGAATGTCTTTGAAAACACTTCTTATGAAGGAAAGCATACGTCTTTCATCTGAGTGAAAACTGCATTCTATTCAGTTTTTAGTACTGTGTTGAATGGTTAGGCGATTCACTTGTAGGGAAGCGTTTGTTCGCATTCTGTATAATCAATTCTTTAACAGCAAATCTCGCATCTTGCGTTTGAGAGAAATTCAAGTGAAATCACGTTTAAAAGCCAATGCCAGTAAAAAGGCTTTGTAGAATCACTCTGTGAATGTCTTTGAACACACTTCTTAAAAAGGAAAGCATACGTCTTTGATCTGAGTGAAAACTGCATTCTATTCAGGTTTTAGTGCTGTGTTGAATGGTTAGGCGATTCACTTGTAGGGAAGTGTTTGGTTGCATTCTGTATACTTAATTCTTTAACAGCAAATCTCACATCTTGCGTTTGACAGAAATTCCAGTGAAATCACGTTTAAAAGCCAACGTCAGTAAAAAGCCTTTGTAGAATCACTCTGTGAATGTCTTTGAAAACACTTCTTAAGAAGGAAAGCATACGTCTTTCATCTGAGTGAAAACTGCATTCTATTCAGTTTTTAGTACTGTGTTGAATGGTTAGGCGATTCACTTGTAGGGAAGCTTTTGTTCGCATTCTGTATACTCAATTCTTTAACAGCAAATCTCGGGTCTTGCGTTTGACAGAAATTCCAGTGAAATCACGTTTAAAAGCCAACGTCAGTAAAAAGGCTTTGTAGAATCACTCTGTGAATGTCTTTGAAAACACTTCTTAAGAAGGAAAGCATATGTCTTTCATCTGAGTGAAAACTGCATTCTATACAATTTTTAGTACTGTGTTGAATGGTTAGGCGATTCACTTGTAGGGAAGCGTTTGTTCGCATTCTGTATACTCAATTCTTTAACAGCAAATCTCGTGTCTTGCGTTTGACAGAAATTCCAGTGAAATCAGGTTTAAAAGCCAATGCCAGTAAAAAGGCTTTGTAGAATCACTCTGTGAATGTCTTTGAAAACACTTCTTAAGAAGGAAAACATACGTCTTTGATCTGAGTGAAAACTGCATTCTATTCAGGTTTTAGTACTGTGTTGAATGGTTAGGCGATTCACTTGTAGGGAAGCGTTTGGTTGCATTCTGTATATTTAATTCTTTAACACCAAATCTCGCATCTTGCGTTTGACAGAAATTCCAGTGAAATCACCTTTAAAAGCCAACTTCAGTAAAAAGCCTTTGTAGAATCACTCTGTGAATGTCTTTGGAAACACTTTTTAAGAAGGAAAGCATACGTCTTTGATCTGAGTGAAAACAGCATTCTATTCAGGTTTTAGTACTGTGTTGAATGGTTAGGCGATTCACTTGTAAGGAAGCGTTTGGTTGCATTCTGTATACTTAATTCTTTAACAGCAAATCTCGCATCTTGCGTTTGACAGAAATTCCAGTGAAATCACGTTTAAAAGCCAATGTCAGTAAAAAGGCTTTGTAGAATCACTCTGTGAATGTCTTTGAAAACACTTCTTAAGAAGGAAAGCATACGTCTTTCATCTGAGTGAAAACTGCATTCTATTCAGTTTTTAGTACTGTGTTGAATGGTTAGGCGATTCACTTGTAGGGAAGCGTTTGTTCGCATTCTGTATAATCAATTCTTTAACAGCAAATCTCGTGTCTTGCGTTTGACAGAAATTCCAGTGAAATCACGTTTAAAAGCCAATGTCAGTAAAAAGCCTTTGTAGAATCACTCTGTGAATGTCTTTGAAAACACTTCTTAAGAAGGAAAGCATACGTCTTTCATCTGAGTGAAAACTGCATTCTATACAATTTTTAGTACTGTGTTGAATGGTTAGGCGATTCACTTGTAGGGAAGCATTTGTTCGCATTCTGTATAATCAATTCTTTAACAGCAAATCTCGTGTCTTGCGTTTGACAGAAATTCCAGTGAAATCAGGTTTAAATACCAATGCCAGTAAAAAGGCTTTGTAGAATCACTCTGTTAATGTCTTTGAAAACACTTCTTAAGAAGGAAAACATACGTCTTTGATCTGAGTGAAAACTGCATTCTATTCAGGTTTTAGTACTGTGTTGAATGGTTAGGCGATTCACTTGTAGGGAAGCGTTTGGTTGCATTCTGTATATTTAATTCTTTAACACCAAATCTCGCATCTTGCGTTTGACAGAAATTCCAGTGAAATCACCTTTAAAAGCCAACTTCAGTAAAAAGCCTTTGTAGAATCACTCTGTGAATGTCTTTGGAAACACTTCTTAAGAAGGAAAGCATATGTCTTTGATCTGAGTGAAAACAGCATTCTATTCAGGTTTTAGTACTGTGTTGAATGGTTAGGCGATTCACTTGTAAGGAAGCGTTTGGTTGCATTCTGTATACTTAATTCTTTAACAGCAAATCTCGCATCTTGCGTTTGACAGAAATTCCAGTGAAATCACGTTTAAAAGCCAATGTCAGTAAATAGGCTTTGTAGAATCACTCTGTGAATGTCTTTGAAAACACTTCTTAAGAAGGAAAGCATACGTCTTTCATCTGAGTGAAAACTGCATTCTATTCAGTTTTTAGTACTGTGTTGAATGGTTAGGCGATTCACTTGTAGGGAAGCGTTTGTTCGCATTCTGTATACTCAATTCTTTAACAGCAAATCTCGTGTCTTGCGTTTGACAGAAATTCCAGTGAAATCACGTTTAAAAGCCAACGTCAGTAAAAAGCCTTTGTAGAATTACTCTGTGAATGTCTTTGAAAACACTTCTTAAGAAGGAAAGCACACGTCTTTCATCTGAGTGAAACCTGCGTTCTATCCAGTTTTTAGTACTGTGTTGAATGGTTAGGCGATTCACTTGTAGGGAAGCATTTGTTCGCATTCTGTATACTCAAGTCTTTAACAGCAAATCTCGCGTCTTGCTTTTGACAGAAATTCCAGTGAAATCACGTTTAAAAGCCAATGTCAGTAAAAAGCCTTTGTAGAATCACTCTGTGAATGTCTTTGAAAACACTTCTTAAGAAGGAAAGCACACGTCTTTCATCTGAGTGAAACCTGCGTTCTATCCAGTTTTTAGTACTGTGTTGAATGGTTAGGCGATTCACTTGTAGGGAAGCATTTGTTCACATTCTGTATACTCAAGTCTTTAACAGCAAATCTCGCGTCTTGCTTTTGACAGAAATTCCAGTGAAATCACGTTTAAAAGCCAATGTCAGTAAAAAGCCTTTGTAGAATCACTCTGTGAATGTCTTTGAAAACACTTCTTAAGAAGGAAAGCATACGTCTTTCATCTGAGTGAAAACTGCATTCTATTCAGTTTTTAGTACTGTGTTGAATGGTTAGGCGATTCACTTGTAGGGAAGCGTTTGTTTGCATTCTGTATACTCAATTCTTTAACAGCAAATCTCGCATCTTGCGTTTGACAGAAATTCCAGTGAAATCACGTTTAAAAGCCAACGTCAGCAAAAAGGCTTTGTAGAATCACTCTGTGAATGTCTTTGAAAACACTTCTTAAGAAGGAAAGCATACGTCTTTCATCTGAGTGAAAACTGCATTCTATTCAGGTTTTAGTACTGTGTTGAATGGTTAGGCGATTCACTTGTAGGGAAGTGTTTCATTGCATTCTGTATACTTAATTCTTTAACAGCAAATCTCGCATCTTGCGTTTGACAGAAATTCCAGTGAAATCACGTTTAAAAGCCATCGTCAGTAAAAAGCCTTTGTAGAATCACTCTGTGAATGTCTTTGAAAACACTTCTTAAGAAGGAAAGCATACGTCTTTCATCTGAGTGAAAACTGCATTCTATTCAGTTTTTAGTACTGTGTTGAATGGTTAGGCGATTCACTTGTAGGGAAGCTTTTGTTCGCATTCTGTATACTCAATTCTTTACCAGCAAATCTCGCGTCTTGCATTTGACAGAAATTCCAGTGAAATCACGTTTAAACCCAACTTCAGTAAAAAGGCTTTGTAGAATCACTCTGTGAATGTCTTTGAAAACACTTCTTAAGAAGGAAAGCATACGTCTTTCATCTGAGTGAAAACTGCATTCTATACAATTTTTAGTACTGTGTTGAATGGTTAGGCGATTCACTTGTAGGGAAGCGTTTGTTCGCATTCTGTATACTTAATTCTTTAACAGCAAATCTCGCATCTTGCGTTTGACAGAAATTCCAGTGAAATCACATTTAAAAGCCAATGCCAGTAAAAAGGCTTTGTAGAATCACTCTGTGAATGTCTTTGAAAACACTTCTTAAGAAGGAAAGCATACGTCTTTCATCTGAGTGAAAACTGCATTCTATTCAGTTTTTAGTACTGTGTTGAATGGTTAGGCGATTCACTTGTAGGGAAGCGTTTGTTCGCATTCTCTATACTTAATTCTTTAACAGCAAATCTCGCATCTTGCATTTGACAGAAATTCCAGTGAAATCACCTTTAAAAGCCAACGTCAGTAAAAAGCCTTTGTAGAATCACTCTGTGAATGTCTTTGGAAACACTTCTTAAGAAGGAAAGCATATGTCTTTCATCTGAGTGAAAACTGCATTCTATTCAGGTTTTAGTACTGTGTTGAATGGTTAGGCGATTCACTTGTAGGGAAGTGTTTCATTGCATTCTGTATACTTAATTCTTTAACAGCAAATCTCGCATCTTGCGTTTGACAGAAATTCCAGTGAAATCACGTTTAAAAGCCAACTTCAGTAAAAAGCCTTTGTAGAATCACTCTGTGAATGTCTTTGAAAACACTTCTTAAGAAGGAAAGCATACGTCTTTCATCTGAGTGAAAACTGCATTCTATTCATTTTTTAGTACTGTGTTGAATGGTTAGGCGATTCACTTGTAGGGAAGCTTTTGTTCGCATTCTGTATACTCAATTCTTTACCAGCAAATCTCGCGTCTTGCGTTTGACAGAAATTCCAGTGAAATCACGTTTAAAAGCCAATGTCAGTAAAAAGGCTTTGTAGAATCACTCTGTGAATGTCTTTGAAAACACTTCTTAAGAAGGAAAGCATACGTCTTTCATCTGAGTGAAAACTGCATTCTATTCAGGTTTTAGTACTGTGTTGAATGGTTAGGCGATTCACTTGTAGGGAAGCGTTTGTTCGCATTCTGTATACTTAATTCTTTAACAGCAAATCTCGCATCTTGCGTTTGACAGAAATTCCAGTGAAATCACCTTTAAAAGCCAACGTCAGTAAAAAGCCTTTGTAGAATCACTCTGTGAATGTCTTTGGAAACACTTCTTAAGAAGGAAAGCATACGTCTTTGATCTGAGTGAAAACTGCATTCTATTCAGGTTTTAGTACTGTGTTGAATGGTTAGGCGATTCACTTGTAGGGAAGTGTTTCATTGCATTCTGTATACTTAATTCTTTAACAGCAAATCTCGCATCTTGCGTTTGACAGAAATTCCAGTGAAATCACGTTTAAAAGCCAACTTCAGTAAAAAGCCTTTGTAGAATCACTCTGTGAATGTCTTTGAAAACACTTCTTAAGAAGGAAAGCATACGTCTTTCATCTGAGTGAAAACTGCATTCTATTCAGTTTTTAGTACTGTGTTCAATGGTTAGGCGATTCACTTGTAGGGAAGCTTTTGTTCGCATTCTGTATACTCAATTCTGTACCAGCAAATCTCGCGTCTTGCTTTTGACAGAAATTCCAGTGAAATCACGTTTAAAAGCCAACATCAGTAAAAAGGCTTTGTAGAATCACTCTGTGAATGTCTTTGAAAACACTTCTTAAGAAGGAAAGCATACGTCTTTCATCTGAGTGAAAACTGCATTCTATTCAGTTTTTAGTACTGTGTTGAATGGTTAGGCGATTCACTTGTAGGGAAGGGTTTGTTCGCATTCTGTATACTCAATTCTTTAACTTCAAATCTCGTGTCTTGCGTTTGACAGAAATTCCAGTGAAATCACGTTTAAAAGCCAACGTCAGTAAAAAGCCTTTGTAGAATCACTCTTTGAATGTCTTTGAAAACACTTCTTAAGAAGGAAAGCACACGTCTTTCATCTGAGTGAAAACTGCATTCTATTCAGTTTTTAGTACTGTGTTGAATGGTTAGGCGATTCACTTGTAGGGAAGCGTTTGTTTGCATTCTGTATACTCAATTCGTTAACAGCAAATCTCGCGTCTTGCGTTTGACAGAAATTCCAGTGAAATCACGTTTAAAAGCCAACGTCAGTAAAAAGCCTTTGTAGAATCACTCTGTGAATGTCTTTGAAAACACTTCTTAAGAAGGAAAGCATACGTCTTTGATTTGAGTGAAAACTGCATTCTATTCAGTTTTTAGTACTGTGTTGAATGGTTAGGCGATTCGCTTGTAGGGAAGCGTTTGTTCGCATTCTGTATACTCAATTCGTTAACAGCAAATCTCGCGTCTTGCATTTGACAGAAATTCCAGTGAAATCACGTTTAAAAGCCAACGTCAGTAAAAAGCCTTTGTAGAATCACTCTGTGAATGTCTTTGAAAACACTTCTTAAGAAGGAAAGCATACGTCTTTGATCTGAGTGAAAACTGCATTCTATTCAGGTTTTAGTACTGTGTTGAATGATTAGGCGATTCACTTGTAGGGAAGCGTTTGTTCGCATTCTGTATACTCAAGTCTTTAACAGCAAATCTCGCGTCTTGCGTTTGACAAAAATTCCAGTGAAATCACGTTTAAAAGCCAATGTCAGTAAAAAGCCTTTGTAGAATCACTCTGTGAATGTCTTTGAAAACACTTCTTAAGAAGGAAAGCATATGTCTTTCATCTGAGTGAAAACTGCATTCTATACTATTTTTAGTACTGTGTTGAATGGTTAGGCGATTCACTTGTAGGGAAGCGTTTGTTCGCATTCTGTATAATCAATTCTTTAACAGCAAATCTCGCATCTTGCGTTTGAGAGAAATTCAAGTGAAATCACGTTTAAAAGCCAATGCCAGTAAAAAGGCTTTGTAGAATCACTCTGTGAATGTCTTTGAACACACTTCTTAAAAAGGAAAGCATACGTCTTTGATCTGAGTGAAAACTGCATTCTATTCAGGTTTTAGTGCTGTGTTGAATGGTTAGGCGATTCACTTGTAGGGAAGTGTTTGGTTGCATTATGTATACTTAATTCTTTAACAGCAAATCTCGCATCTTGCGTTTGACAGAAATTCCAGTGAAATCACGTTTAAAAGCCAACGTCAGTAAAAAGCCTTTGTAGAATCACTCTGTCAATGTCTTTGAAAACACTTCTTAAGAAGGAAAGCATACGTCTTTCATCTGAGTGAAAACTGCATTCTATTCAGTTTTTAGTACTGTGTTGAATGGTTAGGCGATTCACTTGTAGGGAAGCTTTTGTTCGCATTCTGTATACTCAATTCTTTAACAGCAAATCTCAGGTCTTGCGTTTGACAGAAATACCAGTGAAATCACGTTTAAGAGCCAACGTCAGTAAAAAGGCTTTGTAGAATCACTCTGTGAATGTCTTTGAAAACACTTCTTAAGAAGGAAAGCATACGTCTTTCATCTGAGTGAAAACTGCATTCTATACAATTTTTAGTACTGTGTTGAATGGTTAGGCGATTCACTTGTAGGGAAGCGTTTGTTCGCATTCTGTATAATCAATTCTTTAACAGCAAATCTCGTGTCTTGCGTTTGACAGAAATTCCAGTGAAATCAGGTTTAGAAGCCAATGCCAGTAAAAAGGCTTTGCAGAATCACTCTGTGAATGTCTTTGAAAACACTTCTTAAGAAGGAAAACATACGTCTTTGATCTGAGTGAAAACTGCATTCTATTCAGGTTTTAGTACTGTGTTGAATGGTTAGGCGATTCACTTGTAGGGAAGCGTTTGGTTGCATTCTGTATATTTAATTCTTTAACACCCAATCTCGCATCTTGCGTTTGACAGAAATTCCAGTGAAATCACCTTTAAAAGCCAACTTCAGTAAAAAGCCTTTGTAGAATCACTCTGTGAATGTCTTTGGAAACACTTCTTAAGAAGGAAAGCATACGTCTTTGATCTGAGTGAAAACTGCATTCTATTCAGGTTTTAGTACTGTGTTGAATGGTTAGGCGATTCACTTGTAAGGAAGCATTTGGTTGCATTCTGTATACTTAATTCTTTAACAGCAAATCTCGCATCTTGCGTTTGACAGAAATTCCAGTGAAATCACGTTTAAAAGCCAATGTCAGTAAAAAGGCTTTGTAGAATCACTCTGTGAATGTCTTTGAAAACACTTCTTAAGAAGGAAAGCATACGTCTTTCATCTGAGTGAAAACTGCATTCTATTCAGTTTTTAGTACTGTGTTGAATGGTTAGGCGATTCACTTGTAGGGAAGCGTTTGTTCGCATTCTGTATACTCAATTCTTTAACAGAAAAACTCGCGTCTTGCGTTTGACAGAAATTCCAGTGAAATCACGTTTAAAAGCCAACGTCAGTAAAAAGCCCTTGTAGAATTACTCTGTGAATGTCTTTGGAAACACTTCTTAAGAAGGAAAGCATACGTCTTTGATCTGAGTGAAAACTGCATTCTATTCAGGTTTTAGTACTGTGTTGAATGGTTAGGCGATTCACTTGTAAGGAAGCGTTTGGTTTCATTCTGTATACTTAATTCTTTAACAGCAAATCTCGCATCTTGCGTTTGACAGAAATTCCAGTGAAATCACGTTTAAAAGCCAACGTCAGTAAAAAGCCTTTGTAGAATCACTCTGTGAATGTCTTTGAAAACACTTCTTATGAAGGAAAGCATACGTCTTTCATCTGAGTGAAAACTGCATTCTATTCAGTTTTTAGTACTGTGTTGAATGGTTAGGCGATTCACTTGTAGGGAAGCGTTTGTTCGCATTATGTATAATCAATTCTTTAACAGCAAATCTCGTGTCTTGAGTTTGACAGAAATTCCAGTGAAATCACGTTTAAAAGCCAATGTCAGTAAAAAGCCTTTGTAGAATCACTCTGTGAATGTCTTTGAAAACACTTCTTAAGAAGGAAAGCATATGTCTTTCATCTGAGTGAAAACTGCATTCTATACTATTTTTAGTACTGTGTTGAATGGTTAGGCGATTCACTTGTAGGGAAGCGTTTGTTCGCATTCTGTATAATCAATTCTTTAACAGCAAATCTCGCATCTTGCGTTTGAGAGAAATTCAAGTGAAATCACGTTTAAAAGCCAATGCCAGTAAAAAGGCTTTGTAGAATCACTCTGTGAATGTCTTTGAACACACTTCTTAAAAAGGAAAGCATACGTCTTTGATCTGAGTGAAAACTGCATTCTATTCAGGTTTTAGTGCTGTGTTGAATGGTTAGGCGATTCACTTGTAGGGAAGTGTTTGGTTGCATTCTGTATACTTAATTCTTTAACAGCAAATCTCACATCTTGCGTTTGACAGAAATTCCAGTGAAATCACGTTTAAAAGCCAACGTCAGTAAAAAGCCTTTGTAGAATCACTCTGTGAATGTCTTTGAAAACACTTCTTATGAAGGAAAGCATACGTCTTTCATCTGAGTGAAAACTGCATTCTATTCAGTTTTTAGTACTGTGTTGAATGGTTAGGCGATTCACTTGTAGGGAAGCGTTTGTTCGCATTCTGTATAATCAATTCTTTAACAGCAAATCTCGCATCTTGCGTTTGAGAGAAATTCAAGTGAAATCACGTTTAAAAGCCAATGCCAGTAAAAAGGCTTTGTAGAATCACTCTGTGAATGTCTTTGAACACACTTCTTAAAAAGGAAAGCATACGTCTTTGATCTGAGTGAAAACTGCATTCTATTCAGGTTTTAGTGCTGTGTTGAATGGTTAGGCGATTCACTTGTAGGGAAGTGTTTGGTTGCATTCTGTATACTTAATTCTTTAACAGCAAATCTCACATCTTGCGTTTGACAGAAATTCCAGTGAAATCACGTTTAAAAGCCAACGTCAGTAAAAAGCCTTTGTAGAATCACTCTGTGAATGTCTTTGAAAACACTTCTTAAGAAGGAAAGCATACGTCTTTCATCTGAGTGAAAACTGCATTCTATTCAGTTTTTAGTACTGTGTTGAATGGTTAGGCGATTCACTTGTAGGGAAGCTTTTGTTCGCATTCTGTATACTCAATTCTTTAACAGCAAATCTCGGGTCTTGCGTTTGACAGAAATTCCAGTGAAATCACGTTTAAAAGCCAACGTCAGTAAAAAGGCTTTGTAGAATCACTCTGTGAATGTCTTTGAAAACACTTCTTAAGAAGGAAAGCATATGTCTTTCATCTGAGTGAAAACTGCATTCTATACAATTTTTAGTACTGTGTTGAATGGTTAGGCGATTCACTTGTAGGGAAGCGTTTGTTCGCATTCTGTATACTCAATTCTTTAACAGCAAATCTCGTGTCTTGCGTTTGACAGAAATTCCAGTGAAATCAGGTTTAAAAGCCAATGCCAGTAAAAAGGCTTTGTAGAATCACTCTGTGAATGTCTTTGAAAACACTTCTTAAGAAGGAAAACATACGTCTTTGATCTGAGTGAAAACTGCATTCTATTCAGGTTTTAGTACTGTGTTGAATGGTTAGGCGATTCACTTGTAGGGAAGCGTTTGGTTGCATTCTGTATATTTAATTCTTTAACACCAAATCTCGCATCTTGCGTTTGACAGAAATTCCAGTGAAATCACCTTTAAAAGCCAACTTCAGTAAAAAGCCTTTGTAGAATCACTCTGTGAATGTCTTTGGAAACACTTTTTAAGAAGGAAAGCATACGTCTTTGATCTGAGTGAAAACAGCATTCTATTCAGGTTTTAGTACTGTGTTGAATGGTTAGGCGATTCACTTGTAAGGAAGCGTTTGGTTGCATTCTGTATACTTAATTCTTTAACAGCAAATCTCGCATCTTGCGTTTGACAGAAATTCCAGTGAAATCACGTTTAAAAGCCAATGTCAGTAAAAAGGCTTTGTAGAATCACTCTGTGAATGTCTTTGAAAACACTTCTTAAGAAGGAAAGCATACGTCTTTCATCTGAGTGAAAACTGCATTCTATTCAGTTTTTAGTACTGTGTTGAATGGTTAGGCGATTCACTTGTAGGGAAGCGTTTGTTCGCATTCTGTATAATCAATTCTTTAACAGCAAATCTCGTGTCTTGCGTTTGACAGAAATTCCAGTGAAATCACGTTTAAAAGCCAATGTCAGTAAAAAGCCTTTGTAGAATCACTCTGTGAATGTCTTTGAAAACACTTCTTAAGAAGGAAAGCATACGTCTTTCATCTGAGTGAAAACTGCATTCTATTCAGTTTTTAGTACTGTGTTGAATGGTTAGGCGATTCACTTGTAGGGAAGCTTTTGTTCGCATTCTGTATACTCAATTCTTTAACAGCAAATCTCGGGTCTTGCGTTTGACAGAAATTCCAGTGAAATCACGTTTAAAAGCCAACGTCAGTAAAAAGGCTTTGTAGAATCACTCTGTGAATGTCTTTGAAAACACTTCTTAAGAAGGAAAGCATACGTCTTTCATCTGAGTGAAAACTGCATTCTATACAATTTTTAGTACTGTGTTGAATGGTTAGGCGATTCACTTGTAGGGAAGCATTTGTTCGCATTCTGTATAATCAATTCTTTAACAGCAAATCTCGTGTCTTGCGTTTGACAGAAATTCCAGTGAAATCAGGTTTAAATACCAATGCCAGTAAAAAGGCTTTGTAGAATCACTCTGTTAATGTCTTTGAAAACACTTCTTAAGAAGGAAAACATACGTCTTTGATCTGAGTGAAAACTGCATTCTATTCAGGTTTTAGTACTGTGTTGAATGGTTAGGCGATTCACTTGTAGGGAAGCGTTTGGTTGCATTCTGTATATTTAATTCTTTAACACCAAATCTCGCATCTTGCGTTTGACAGAAATTCCAGTGAAATCACCTTTAAAAGCCAACTTCAGTAAAAAGCCTTTGTAGAATCACTCTGTGAATGTCTTTGGAAACACTTCTTAAGAAGGAAAGCATATGTCTTTGATCTGAGTGAAAACAGCATTCTATTCAGGTTTTAGTACTGTGTTGAATGGTTAGGCGATTCACTTGTAAGGAAGCGTTTGGTTGCATTCTGTATACTTAATTCTTTAACAGCAAATCTCGCATCTTGCGTTTGACAGAAATTCCAGTGAAATCACGTTTAAAAGCCAATGTCAGTAAATAGGCTTTGTAGAATCACTCTGTGAATGTCTTTGAAAACACTTCTTAAGAAGGAAAGCATACGTCTTTCATCTGAGTGAAAACTGCATTCTATTCAGTTTTTAGTACTGTGTTGAATGGTTAGGCGATTCACTTGTAGGGAAGCGTTTGTTCGCATTCTGTATACTCAATTCTTTAACAGCAAAACTCGCGTCTTGCGTTTGACAGAAATTCCAGTGAAATCACGTTTAAAAGCCAACGTCAGTAAAAAGCCTTTGTAGAATTACTCTGTGAATGTCTTTGGAAACACTTCTTAAGAAGGAAAGCATACGTCTTTGATCTGAGTGAAAACTGCATTCTATTCAGGTTTTAGTACTGTGTTGAATGGTTAGGCGATTCACTTGTAAGGAAGCGTTTGGTTGCATTCTGTATACTTAATTCTTTAACAGCAAATCTCGCATCTTGCGTTTGACAGAAATTCCAGTGAAATCACGTTTAAAAGCCAATGTCAGTAAAAAGCCTTTGTAGAATCACTCTGTGAATGTCTTTGAAAACACTTCTTATGAAGGAAAGCATACGTCTTTCATCTGAGTGAAAACTGCATTCTATTCAGTTTTTAGTACTGTGTTGAATGGTTAGGCGATTCACTTGTAGGGAAGCGTTTGTTCGCATTCTGTATAATCAATTCTTTAACAGCAAATCTCGCATCTTGCGTTTGAGAGAAATTCAAGTGAAATCACGTTTAAAAGCCAATGCCAGTAAAAAGGCTTTGTAGAATCACTCTGTGAATGTCTTTGAACACACTTCTTAAAAAGGAAAGCATACGTCTTTGATCTGAGTGAAAACTGCATTCTATTCAGGTTTTAGTGCTGTGTTGAATGGTTAGGCGATTCACTTGTAGGGAAGTGTTTGGTTGCATTCTGTATACTTAATTCTTTAACAGCAAATCTCACATCTTGCGTTTGACAGAAATTCCAGTGAAATCACGTTTAAAAGCCAACGTCAGTAAAAAGCCTTTGTAGAATCACTCTGTGAATGTCTTTGAAAACACTTCTTAAGAAGGAAAGCATACGTCTTTCATCTGAGTGAAAACTGCATTCTATTCAGTTTTTAGTACTGTGTTGAATGGTTAGGCGATTCACTTGTAGGGAAGCTTTTGTTCGCATTCTGTATACTCAATTCTTTAACAGCAAATCTCGGGTCTTGCGTTTGACAGAAATTCCAGTGAAATCACGTTTAAAAGCCAACGTCAGTAAAAAGGCTTTGTAGAATCACTCTGTGAATGTCTTTGAAAACACTTCTTAAGAAGGAAAGCATATGTCTTTCATCTGAGTGAAAACTGCATTCTATACAATTTTTAGTACTGTGTTGAATGGTTAGGCGATTCACTTGTAGGGAAGCGTTTGTTCGCATTCTGTATACTCAATTCTTTAACAGCAAATCTCGTGTCTTGCGTTTGACAGAAATTCCAGTGAAATCAGGTTTAAAAGCCAATGCCAGTAAAAAGGCTTTGTAGAATCACTCTGTGAATGTCTTTGAAAACACTTCTTAAGAAGGAAAACATACGTCTTTGATCTGAGTGAAAACTGCATTCTATTCAGGTTTTAGTACTGTGTTGAATGGTTAGGCGATTCACTTGTAGGGAAGCGTTTGGTTGCATTCTGTATATTTAATTCTTTAACACCAAATCTCGCATCTTGCGTTTGACAGAAATTCCAGTGAAATCACCTTTAAAAGCCAACTTCAGTAAAAAGCCTTTGTAGAATCACTCTGTGAATGTCTTTGGAAACACTTTTTAAGAAGGAAAGCATACGTCTTTGATCTGAGTGAAAACAGCATTCTATTCAGGTTTTAGTACTGTGTTGAATGGTTAGGCGATTCACTTGTAAGGAAGCGTTTGGTTGCATTCTGTATACTTAATTCTTTAACAGCAAATCTCGCATCTTGCGTTTGACAGAAATTCCAGTGAAATCACGTTTAAAAGCCAATGTCAGTAAAAAGGCTTTGTAGAATCACTCTGTGAATGTCTTTGAAAACACTTCTTAAGAAGGAAAGCATACGTCTTTCATCTGAGTGAAAACTGCATTCTATTCAGTTTTTAGTACTGTGTTGAATGGTTAGGCGATTCACTTGTAGGGAAGCGTTTGTTCGCATTCTGTATAATCAATTCTTTAACAGCAAATCTCGTGTCTTGCGTTTGACAGAAATTCCAGTGAAATCACGTTTAAAAGCCAATGTCAGTAAAAAGCCTTTGTAGAATCACTCTGTGAATGTCTTTGAAAACACTTCTTAAGAAGGAAAGCATACGTCTTTCATCTGAGTGAAAACTGCATTCTATTCAGTTTTTAGTACTGTGTTGAATGGTTAGGCGATTCACTTGTAGGGAAGCTTTTGTTCGCATTCTGTATACTCAATTCTTTAACAGCAAATCTCGGGTCTTGCGTTTGACAGAAATTCCAGTGAAATCACGTTTAAAAGCCAACGTCAGTAAAAAGGCTTTGTAGAATCACTCTGTGAATGTCTTTGAAAACACTTCTTAAGAAGGAAAGCATACGTCTTTCATCTGAGTGAAAACTGCATTCTATACAATTTTTAGTACTGTGTTGAATGGTTAGGCGATTCACTTGTAGGGAAGCATTTGTTCGCATTCTGTATAATCAATTCTTTAACAGCAAATCTCATGTCTTGCGTTTGACAGAAATTCCAGTGAAATCACGTTTAAAAGCCAACGTCAGTAAAAAGCCTTTGTAGAATCACTCTTTGAATGTCTTTGAAAACACTTCTTAAGAAGGAAAGCACACGTCTTTCATCTGAGTGAAAACTGCATTCTATTCAGTTTTTAGTACTGTGTTGAATGGTTAGGCGATTCACTTGTAGGGAAGCGTTTGTTTACATTCTGTATACTCAATTCGTTAACAGCAAATCTCGCGTCTTGTGTTTGACAGAAATTCCAGTGAAATCACGTTTAAAAGCCAACGTCAGTAAAAAGCCTTTGTAGAATCACTCTGTGAATGTCTTTGAAAACACTTCTTAAGAAGGAAAGCATACGTCTTTCATCTGAGTGAAAACTGCATTCTATTCAGGTTTTAGTACTGTGTTGAATGGTTAGGCGATTCACTTGTAGGGAAGTGTTTGTTCGCATTCTGTATACTCAAGTCTTTAACAGCAAATATCGCGTCTTGCATTTGACAGAAATTCCAGTGAAATCACGTTTAAAAGCCAACGTCAGTAAAAAGCCTTTGTAGAATCACTCTGTGAATGTCTTTGGAAACACTTCTTAAGAAGGAAAGCATATGTCTTTGATCTGAGTGAAAACTGCATTCTATTCAGGTTTTAGTACTGTGTTGAATGGTTAGGCGATTCACTTGTAGGGAAGCGTTTGGTTGCATTCTGTATACTTAATTCTTTAACACCAAATCTCGCATCTTGCGTTTGACAGAAATTCCAGTGAAATCACCTTTAAAACCCAACATCAGTAAAAAGCCTTTGTAGAATCACTCTGTGAATGTCTTTGGAAACACTTCTTAAGAAGGAAAGCATAAGTCTTTGATCTGAGTGAAAACTGCATTCTATTCAGGTTTTAGTACTGTGTTGAATGGTTAGGCGATTCACTTGTAAGGAAGCGTTTGGTTGCATTCCGTATACTTAATTCTTTAACAGCAAATCTCGCATCTTGCGTTTGACAGAAATTCCAGTGAAATCACGTTTAAAAGCCAACGTCAGTAAAAATGCTTTGTAGAATCACTCTGTGAATGTCTTTGAAAACACTTCTTAAGAAGGAAAGCATACGTCTTTCATCTGAGTGAAAACTGCATTCTATTCAGTTTTTAGTACTGTGTTGAATGGTTAGGCGATTCACTTGTAGGGAAGCTTTGTTCGCATTCTGTATACTCAATTCTTTAACAGCAAATCTCGCGTCTTGCGTTTGACAGAAATTCCAGTGAAATCACGTTTAAAAGCCAACGTCAGTAAAAAGCCTTTGTAGAATCACTCTGTGAATGTCTTTGAAAACACTTCTTAAGAAGGAAAGCACACGTCTTTCATCTGAGTGAAAACTGCATTCTATTCAGTTTTTAGTACTGTGTTGAATGGTTAGGCAATTCACTTGTAGGGAAGCGTTTGTTCGCATTCTGTATACTCAATTCTTTAACAGCAAATCTCGCGTCTTGCGTTTGACAGAAATTCAAGTGAAATCACGTTTAAAAGCCAATGCCAGTAAAAAAGCTTCATAGAATCACTCTGTGAATGTCTTTGAAAACACTTCTTAAGAAGGAAAGCATACGTCTTTCATGTGAGTGAAAACTGCATTCTATTCAGTTTTTAGTACTGTGTTGAATGGTTAGGGGATTCACTTGTAGGGAAGCGTTTGTTCGCATTCTGTATACTCAATTCTTTAACAGCAAATCTCGCGTCTTGCTTTTGACAGAAATTCCAGTGAAATCACCTTTAAAAGCCAACGTCAGTAAAAAGCCTTTGTAGAATTACTCTGTGAATGTCTTTGGAAACACTTCTTAAGAAGGAAAGCATACGTCTTTGATCTGAGTGAAAACTGCATTCTATTCAGGTTTTAGTACTGTGTTGAATGGTTAGGCGATTCACTTGTAGGGAAGCGTTTGGTTGCATTCTGTATACTTAATTCTTTAACACCAAATCTCGCATCTTGCGTTTGACAGAAATTCCAGTGAAATCACCTTTAAAAGCCAACGTCAGTAAAAAGCCTTTGTAGAATCACTCTGTGAATGTCTTTGGAAACACTTCTTAAGAAGGAAAGCATACGTCTTTGATCTGAGTGAAAACTGCATTCTATTCAGGTTTTAGTACTGTGTTGAATGGTTAGGCGATTCACTTGTAGGGAAGCTTTGTTCGCATTCTGTATACTCAATTCTTTAACAGCAAATCTCGCATCTTGCGTTTGACAGAAATTCCAGTGAAATCACGTTTAAAAGCCAACATCAGTAAAAAGGCTTTGTAGAATCACTCTGTGAATGTCTTTGAAAACACTTCTTAAGAAGGAAAGCATACGTCTTTCATCTGAGTGAAAACTGCATTCTATTCAGTTTTTAGTACTGTGTTGAATGGTTAGGCGATTCACTTGTAGGGAAGCGTTTGTTCGCATTCTGTATAATCAATTCTTTAACAGCAAATCTCGTGTCTTGTGTTTGACAGAAATTCCAGTGAAATCACATTTAAAAGCCAATGCCACTAAAAAGGCTTTGTAGAATCACTCTGTGAATGTCTTTGAAAACACTTCTTAAGAAGGAAAGCATACGTCTTTCATCTGAGTGAAAACTGCATTCTATTCAGTTTTTAGTACTGTGTTGAATGGTTAGGCGATTCACTTGTAGGGAAGCTTTTGTTTGCATTCTGTATACTCAATTCTTTAACAGCAAATCTCGCATCTTGCGTTTGACAGAAATTCCAGTGAAATCACATTTAAAAGCCAACGTCAGTAAAAAGGCTTTGTAGAATCACTCTGTGAATGTCTTTGAAAACACTTCTTAAGAAGGAAAGCATACGTCTTTCATCTGAGTGAAAACTGCATTCTATTCAGTTTTTAGTACTGTGTTGAATGGTTAGGCGATTCACTTGTAGGGAAGCGTTTGTTCGCATTCTGTATAATCAATTCTTTAACAGCAAATCTCCTGTCTTGCGTTTGACAGAAATTCCAGTGAAATCACGTTTAAAAGCCAATGTCAGTAAAAAGCCTTTGTAGAATCACTCTGTGAATGTCTTTGAAAACACTTCTTAAGAAGGAAAGCATACGTCTTTCATCTGAGTGAAAACTGCATTCTATACAATTTTTTGTACTGTGTTGAATGGTTAGGCGATTCACTTGTAGGGAAGCGTTTGTTCGCATTCTGTATAATCAATTCTTTAACAGCAAATCTCGCATCTTGCGTTTGACAGAAATTCCAGTGAAATCACATTTAAAAGCCAACGTCAGTAAAAAGGCTTTGTAGAATCACTCTGTGAATGTCTTTGAAAACACTTCTTAAGAAGGAAAGCATACGTCTTTCATCTGAGTGAAAACTGCATTCTATTCAGTTTTTAGTACTGTGTTGAATGGTTAGGCGATTCACTTGTAGGGAAGCGTTTGTTCGCATTCTGTATAATCAATTCTTTAACAGCAAATCTCGTGTCTTGTGTTTGACAGAAATTCCAGTGAAATCACGTTTAAAAGCCAATGTCAGAAAAAGCCTTTGTAGAATCACTCTGTGAATGTCTTTGAAAACACTTCTTAAGAAGGAAAGCATACGTCTTTCATCTGAGTGAAAACTGCATTCTATACAATTTTTTGTACTGTGTTGAATGGTTAGGCGATTCACTTGTAGGGAAGCGTTTGTTCGCATTCTGTATAATCAATTCTTTAACAGCAAATCTCGTGTCTTGCATTTGACAGAAATTCCAGTGAAATCACGTTTAAAAGCCAATGCCAGTAAAAAGGCTTTGTAGAATCACTCTGTGAATGTCTTTGAAAACACTTCTTAAGAAGGAAAGCATAGGTCTTTCATGTGAGTGAAAACTGCATTCTATTCAGTTTTTAGTCCTGTGTTGAATGGTTAGGCGATTCACTTGTAGGGAAGCGTTTGTTCGCATTCTGTATACTCAATTCTTTAACAGCAAATCTCGCGTCTTGCGTTTGACAGAAATTCCAGTGAAATCACCTTTAAAAGCCAACGTCAGTAAAAAGCCTTTGTAGAATTACTCTGTGAATGTCTTTGGAAACACTTCTTAAGAAGGAAAGCATACGTCTTTGATCTGAGTGAAAACTGCATTCTATTCAGGTTTTAGTACTGTGTTGAATGGTTAGGCGATTCACTTGTAGGGAAGCGTTTGGTTGCATTCTGTATACTTAATTCTTTAACAGCAAATCTCGCATCTTGTGTTTGACAGATTCCAGTGAAATCACGTTTAAAAGCCAACGTCAGTAAAAAGCCTTTGTAGAATCACTATGTGAATGTCTTTGAAAACACTTCTTAAGAAGGAAAGCATACGTCTTTCATCTGAGTGAAAACTGCATTCTATACAATTTTTAGTACTGTGTTGAATGGTTAGGCGATTCACTTGTAGGGAAGCGTTTGTTCGCATTCTGTATAATCAATTCTTTAACAGCAAATCTCGTGTCTTGCGTTTGACAGAAATTCCAGTGAAATCACGTTTAAAAGCCAATGCCAGTAAAAAGGCTTTGTAGAATCACTCTGTGAATGTCTTTGAAAACACTTCTTAAGAAGGAAAGCATACTTCTTTCATGTGAGTGAAAACTGCATTCTATTCAGTTTTTAGTACTGTGTTGAATGGTTAGGCGATTCACTTGTAGGGAAGCGTTTGGTTGCATTCTGTATACTTAATTCTTTAACACCAAATCTCGCATCTTGCGTTTGACAGAAATTCCAGTGAAATCACCTTTAAAAGCCAACGTCAGTAAAAAGCCTTTGTAGAATCACTCTGTGAATGTCTTTGGAAACACTTCTTAAGAAGGAAAGCATACGTCTTTCATCTGACTGAAAACTGCATTCTATTCAGTTTTTAGTACTGTGTTGAATGGTTAGGCGATTCACTTGTAGGGAAGCGTTTGTTCGCATTCTGTATACTCAATTCTTTAACAGCAAATCTCATGTCTTGCGTTTGACAGAAATTCCAGTGAAATCACGTTTAAAAGCCAACGTCAGTAAAAAGCCTTTGTAGAATCACTCTTTGAATGTCTTTGAAAACACTTCTTAAGAAGGAAAGCACACGTCTTTCATCTGAGTGAAAACTGCATTCTATTCAGTTTTTAGTACTGTGTTGAATGGTTAGGCGATTCACTTGTAGGGAAGCGTTTGTTTGCATTCTGTATACTCAATTCGTTAACAGCAAATCTCGCGTCTTGTGTTTGACAGAAATTCCAGTGAAATCACGTTTAAAAGCCAACGTCAGTAAAAAGCCTTTGTAGAATCACTCTGTGAATGTCTTTGAAAACACTTCTTAAGAAGGAAAGCATACGTCTTTCATCTGAGTGAAAACTGCATTCTATTCAGTTTTTAGTACTGTGTTGAATGGTTAGGCGATTCACTTGTAGGGAAGCGTTTGTTTGCATTCTGTATACTCAATTCGTTAACAGCAAATCTCGCGTCTTGCATTTGACAGAAATTCCAGTGAAATCACGTTTAAAAGCCAACGTCAGTAAAAAGCCTTTGTAGAATCACTCTGTGAATGTCTTTGAAAACACTTCTTAAGAAGGAAAGCATACGTCTTTCATCTGAGTGAAAACTGCATTCTATTCAGGTTTTAGTACTGTGTTGAATGGTTAGGCGATTCACTTGTAGGGAAGCGTTTGTTCGCATTCTGTATACTTAATTCTTTAACACCAAATCTCGCATCTTGCGTTTGACAGAAATTCCAGTGAAATCACCTTTAAAAGCCAACATCAGTAAAAAGCCTTTGTAGAATCACTCTGTGAATGTCTTTGGAAGCACTTCTTAAGAAGGAAAGCATAAGTCTTTGATCTGAGTGAAAACTGCATTCTATTCAGGTTTTAGTACTGTGTTGAATGGTTAGGCGATTCACTTGTAAGGAAGCGTTTGGTTGCATTCTGTATACTTAATTCTTTAACAGCAAATCTCGCATCTTGCGTTTGACAGAAATTCCAGTGAAATCACGTTTAAAAGACAACGTCAGTAAAAATGCTTTGTAGAATCACTCTGTGAATGTCTTTGAAAACACTTCTTAAGAAGGAAAGCATACGTCTTTCATCTGAGTGAAAACTGCATTCTATTCAGTTTTTAGTACTGTGTTGAATGGTTAGGCGATTCACTTGTAGGGAAGCTTTGTTCGCATTCTGTATACTCAATTCTTTAACAGCAAATCTCGCGTCTTGCGTTTGACAGAAATTCCAGTGAAATCACGTTTAAAAGCCAACGTCAGTAAAAAGCCTTTGTAGAATCACTCTGTGAATGTCTTTGAAAACACTTCTTAAGAAGGAAAGCACACGTCTTTCATCTGAGTGAAAACTGCATTCTATTCAGTTTTTAGTACTGTGTTGAATGGTTAGGCAATTCACTTGTAGGGAAGCGTTTGTTCGCATTCTGTATACTCAATTCTTTAACAGCAAATCTCGCGTCTTGCGTTTGACAGAAATTCAAGTGTAATCACGTTTAAAAGCCAATGCCAGTAAAAAAGCTTCATAGAATCACTCTGTGAATGTCTTTGAAAACACTTCTTAAGAAGGAAAGCATACGTCTTTCATGTGAGTGAAAACTGCATTCTATTCAGTTTTTAGTCCTGTGTTGAATGGTTAGGCGATTCACTTGTAGGGAAGCGTTTGTTTGCATTCTGTATACTAAATTCCTTAACAGCAAATCTCGTGTGTTGCGTTTGACAGAAATTCCAGTGAAATCACCTTTAAAAGCCAACGTCAGTAAAAAGCCTTTGTAGAATTACTCTGTGAATGTCTTTGGAAACACTTCTTAAGAAGAAAAGCATACGTCTTTGATCTGAGTGAAAACTGCATTCTATTCATGTTTTAGTACTGTGTTGAATGGTTAGGCGATTCACTTGTAGGCAAGCGTTTGGTTGCATTCTGTATACTTAATTCTTTAACAGCAAATCTCGCATCTTGCTTTTGACAGATTCCAGTGAAATCACGTTTAAAAGCCAACGTCAGTAAAAAGCCTTTGTAGAATCACTCTGTGAATGTCTTTGAAAACAATTCTTAAGAAGGAAAGCATACCTGTTTCATCTGAGTGAAAACTGCATTCTATACAGTTTTTAGTACTGTGTTGAATGGTTAGACGATTCACTTGTAGGGAAGCGTTTGTTCTCATTCTGTATACTTAATTCTTTAACAGCAAAACTCGTGTCTTGCGTTTGACAGAAATTCCAGTGAAATCACGTTTAAAAGGCAACGTCAGTAAAAAGCCTTTGTAGAATCACTCTGTGAATGTCTTTGAAAACACTTCTTAAGAAGGAAAGCACACGTCTTTCATCTGAGTGAAAACTGCATTCTATTCAGTTTTTAGTACTGTGTTGAATGGTTAGGCAATTCACTTGTAGGGAAGCGTTTGTTCGCATTCTGTATACTCAATTCTTTAACAGCAAATCTCGTGTCTTGCATTTGACAGAAATTCCAGTGAAATCACGTTTAAAAGCCAACGTCAGTAAAAAGGCTTTGTAGAATCACTCTGTAAATGTATTTGAAAACACTTCTTAAGAAGGAAAGCATACATCTTTCATCTGACTGAAAACTGCATTCTATTCAGTTTTTAGTACTGTGTTGAATGGTTAGGCGATTCACTTGTAGGGAAGCGTTTGTTCGCATTCTGTATACTCAATTCTTTAACAGCAAATCTCGTGTCTTGCGTTTGACAGAAATTCCAGTGAAATCACGTTTAAAAGCCAACGTCAGTAAAAAGCATTTGTAGAATCACTCTTTGAATGTCTTTGAAAACACTTCTTAAGAAGGAAAGCACACGTCTTTCATCTGAGTGAAAACTGCATTCTATTCAGTTTTTAGTACTGTGTTGAATGGTTAGGCGATTCACTTGTAGGGAAGCGTTTGTTCGCATTCTGTATACTCAATTCTTTAACAGCAAATCTCGTGTCTTGCATTTGACAGAAATTCCAGTGAAATCACGTTTAAAAGCCAACGTCAGTAAAAAGGCTTTGTAGAATCACTCTGTAAATGTATTTGAAAACACTTCTTAAGAAGGAAAGCATACATCTTTCATCTGACTGAAAACTGCATTCTATTCAGTTTTTAGTACTGTGTTGAATGGTTAGGCGATTCACTTGTAGGGAAGCGTTTGTTCGCATTCTGTATACTCAATTCTTTAACAGCAAATCTCGTGTCTTGCGTTTGACAGAAATTCCAGTGAAATCACGTTTAAAAGACAACGTCAGTAAAAATGCTTTGTAGAATCACTCTGTGAATGTCTTTGAAAACACTTCTTAAGAAGGAAAGCATACGTCTTTCATCTGAGTGAAAACTGCATTCTATTCAGTTTTTAGTACTGTGTTGAATGGTTAGGCGATTCACTTGTAGGGAAGCTTTGTTCGCATTCTGTATACTCAATTCTTTAACAGCAAATCTCGCGTCTTGCGTTTGACAGAAATTCCAGTGAAATCACGTTTAAAAGCCAACGTCAGTAAAAAGCCTTTGTAGAATCACTCTGTGAATGTCTTTGAAAACACTTCTTAAGAAGGAAAGCACACGTCTTTCATCTGAGTGAAAACTGCATTCTATTCAGTTTTTAGTACTGTGTTGAATGGTTAGGCAATTCACTTGTAGGGAAGCGTTTGTTCGCATTCTGTATACTCAATTCTTTAACAGCAAATCTCGCGTCTTGCGTTTGACAGAAATTCAAGTGTAATCACGTTTAAAAGCCAATGCCAGTAAAAAAGCTTCATAGAATCACTCTGTGAATGTCTTTGAAAACACTTCTTAAGAAGGAAAGCATACGTCTTTCATGTGAGTGAAAACTGCATTCTATTCAGTTTTTAGTCCTGTGTTGAATGGTTAGGCGATTCACTTGTAGGGAAGCGTTTGTTTGCATTCTGTATACTAAATTCCTTAACAGCAAATCTCGTGTGTTGCGTTTGACAGAAATTCCAGTGAAATCACCTTTAAAAGCCAACGTCAGTAAAAAGCCTTTGTAGAATTACTCTGTGAATGTCTTTGGAAACACTTCTTAAGAAGAAAAGCATACGTCTTTGATCTGAGTGAAAACTGCATTCTATTCATGTTTTAGTACTGTGTTGAATGGTTAGGCGATTCACTTGTAGGCAAGCGTTTGGTTGCATTCTGTATACTTAATTCTTTAACAGCAAATCTCGCATCTTGCTTTTGACAGATTCCAGTGAAATCACGTTTAAAAGCCAACGTCAGTAAAAAGCCTTTGTAGAATCACTCTGTGAATGTCTTTGAAAACAATTCTTAAGAAGGAAAGCATACCTGTTTCATCTGAGTGAAAACTGCATTCTATACAGTTTTTAGTACTGTGTTGAATGGTTAGACGATTCACTTGTAGGGAAGCGTTTGTTCTCATTCTGTATACTTAATTCTTTAACAGCAAAACTCGTGTCTTGCGTTTGACAGAAATTCCAGTGAAATCACGTTTAAAAGGCAACGTCAGTAAAAAGCCTTTGTAGAATCACTCTGTGAATGTCTTTGAAAACACTTCTTAAGAAGGAAAGCACACGTCTTTCATCTGAGTGAAAACTGCATTCTATTCAGTTTTTAGTACTGTGTTGAATGGTTAGGCAATTCACTTGTAGGGAAGCGTTTGTTCGCATTCTGTATACTCAATTCTTTAACAGCAAATCTCGTGTCTTGCATTTGACAGAAATTCCAGTGAAATCACGTTTAAAAGCCAACGTCAGTAAAAAGGCTTTGTAGAATCACTCTGTAAATGTATTTGAAAACACTTCTTAAGAAGGAAAGCATACATCTTTCATCTGACTGAAAACTGCATTCTATTCAGTTTTTAGTACTGTGTTGAATGGTTAGGCGATTCACTTGTAGGGAAGCGTTTGTTCGCATTCTGTATACTCAATTCTTTAACAGCAAATCTCGTGTCTTGCGTTTGACAGAAATTCCAGTGAAATCACGTTTAAAAGCCAACGTCAGTAAAAAGCATTTGTAGAATCACTCTTTGAATGTCTTTGAAAACACTTCTTAAGAAGGAAAGCACACGTCTTTCATCTGAGTGAAAACTGCATTCTATTCAGTTTTTAGTACTGTGTTGAATGGTTAGGCGATTCACTTGTAGGGAAGCGTTTGTTCGCATTCTGTATACTCAATTCTTTAACAGCAAATCTCGTGTCTTGCATTTGACAGAAATTCCAGTGAAATCACGTTTAAAAGCCAACGTCAGTAAAAAGGCTTTGTAGAATCACTCTGTAAATGTATTTGAAAACACTTCTTAAGAAGGAAAGCATACATCTTTCATCTGACTGAAAACTGCATTCTATTCAGTTTTTAGTACTGTGTTGAATGGTTAGGCGATTCACTTGTAGGGAAGCGTTTGTTCGCATTCTGTATACTCAATTCTTTAACAGCAAATCTCGTGTCTTGCGTTTGACAGAAATTCCAGTGAAATCACGTTTAAAAGCCAACGTCAGTAAAAAGCATTTGTAGAATCACTCTTTGAATGTCTTTGAAAACACTTCTTAAGAAGGAAAGCACACGTCTTTCATCTGAGTGAAAACTGCATTCTATTCAGTTTTTAGTACTGTGTTGAATGGTTAGGCGATTCACTTGTAGGGAAGCGTTTGTTCGCATTCTGTATACTCAATTCGTTAACAGCATATCTCGCGTCTTGTGTTTGACAGAAATTTCAGTGAAATCACGTTTAAAAGCCAACGTCAGTAAAAAGCCTTTGTAGAATCACTCTGTCAATGTCTTTGAAAACACTTCTTAAGAAGGAAAGCATACGTCTTTCATCTGAGTGAATACTGCATTCTATTCAGGTTTTAGTGCTGTGTTGAATGGTTAGGCGATTCACTTGTAGGGAAGCGTTTGTTTGCATTCTGTATACTCAAGTCTTTAACAGCAAATATCGCGTCTTGCATTTGACAGAAATTCCAGGGAAATCACGTTTAAAAGCCAACGTCAGTAAAATGCCTTTGTAGAATCACTTTGGGAATGTCTTTGAAAACACTTCTTAAGAAGGAAAGCATACGTCTTTCACCAGAGTGAAAAATGCATTCTATTCAGTTTTTAGTACTGTGTTGAATGGTTAGGCGATTCACTTGTAGGGAAGCATTTGTTTGCATTCTGTATACTCAATTCTTTAACAGCAAATCTCACGTCTTGCGTTTGACAAAAATTCCAGTGAAATCACGTTTAAAAGCCAATGTCAGTAAAAAGCCTTTGTAGAATCACTCTGTGAATGTCTTTGGAAACACTTCTTAAGAAGGAAAGCATACGTCTTTCATCTGAGTGAAAATTGCATTCTATACAATTTTTAGTACTGTGTTGAATGGTTAGGCGATTCACTTGTAGGGAAGCGTTTGTTCGCATTCTGTATACTTAATTCTTTAACAGCAAATCTCACATCTTGCGTTTGACAGAAATTCAAGTGAAATCACGTTTAAAAGCCAATGCCAGTAAAAAGGCTTTGTAGAATCACTCTGTGAATGTGTTTGAAAACACTTCTTAAGAAGGAAAGCATACGTCTTTCATGTGAGTGAAAACTGCATTCTATTCAGTTTTTAGTACTGTGTTGAATGGTTAGGGGATTCACTTGTAGGGAAGCGTTTGTTCGCATTCTGTATACTCAATTCTTTAACAGCAAATCTCGCGTCTTGCCTTTGACAGAAATTCCAGTGAAATCACCTTTAAAAGCCAACATCAGTAAAAAGGCTTTGTAGAATCACTCTGTGAATGTCTTTGGAAACACTTCTTAAGAAGGAAAGCATACGTCTTTGATCTGAGTGAAAACTGCATTCTATTCAGGTTTTAGTACTGTGTTGAATGGTTAGGCGATTCACTTGTAAGGAAGCGTTTGGTTGCATTCTGTATACTTAATTCTTTAACAGCAAATCTCGCATCTTGCGTTTGACAGAAATTCCAGTGAAATCACGTTTAAAAGCCAACGTCAGTAAAAAGCCTTTGTAGAATCACTCTGTGAATGTCTTTGAAAACACTTCTTAAGAAGGAAAGCATATGTCTTTCATCTGAGTGAAAACTGCATTCTATTCAGTTTTTAGTACTGTGTTGAATGGTTAGGCGATTCACTTGTAGGGAAGCTTTGTTCGCATTCTGTATACTCAATTCTTTAACAGCAAATCTCGCATCTTGCGTTTGACAGAAATTCCAGTGAAATCACGTTTAAAAGCCAACGTCAGTAAAAAGGCTTTGTAGAATCACTCTGTGAATGTCTTTGAAAACACTTCTTAAGAAGGAAAGCATACGTCTTTCATCTGAGTGAAAACTGCATTCTATTCAGTTTTTAGTCCTGTGTTGAATGGTTAGGCGATTCACATGTAGGGAAGCGTTTGTTCGCATTCTGTATACTCAATTCATTAACAGCAAATCTCGCGTCTTGCGTTTGACAGAAATTCCAGTGAAATCACCTTTAAAAGCCAACGTCAGTAAAAAGCCTTTGTAGAATTACTCTGTGAATGTCTTTGGAAACACTTCTTAAGAAGGAAAGCATACGTCTTTGATCTGAGTGAAAACTGCATTCTATTCAGGTTTTAGTACTGTGTTGAATGGTTAGGCGATTCACTTGTAGGGAAGCGTTTGGTTGCATTCTGTATACTTAATTCTTTAACAGCAAATCTCGCATCTTGCGTTTGACAGATTCCAGTGAAATCACGTTTAAAAGCCAACGTCAGTAAAAAGCCTTTGTAGAATCACTATGTGAATGTCTTTGGAAACACTTCTTAAGAAGGAAAGCATACGTCTTTCATCTGAGTGAAAACTGAATTCTATTCAGTTTTTAGTACTGTGTTGAATGGTTAGGCGATTCACTTGTAGGGAAGCGTGTGTTCGCATTCTGTATACTCAATTCTTTAACAGCAAATCTCGCGTCTTGCGTTTGACAGAAATTCCAGTGAAATCACGTTTAAAAGCCAATGCCAGTAAAAAGGTTTTGTAGAATCACTCTGTGAATGTCTTTGAAAACACTTCTTAAGAAGGAAAGCATACGTCTTTCATCTGAGTGAAAACTGCATTCTATTCAGTTTTTAGTACTGTGTTGAATGGTTAGGCGATTCACTTGTACGGAAGCGTTTCGTTGCATTCTGTATACTCAATTCTTTAACAGCAAATCTCGCGTCTTGAGTTTGACAGAAATTCCAGTGAAATCACGTTTAAAAGCCAACGTCAGTAAAAAGCCTTTGTAGAATCACTCTGTGAATGTCTTTGAAAACACTTCTTAATAAGGAAAGCATACGTCTTTCATCTGAGTGAAAACTGCATTCTATACAATTTTTAGTACTGTGTTGAATGGTTAGGCGATTCACTTGTAGGGAAGCGTTTGTTCACATTCTGTATACTTAATTCTTTAACAGCAAATCTCGCATCTTGCGTTTGACAGAAATTCAAGTGAAATCACGTTTAAAAGCCAATGCCAGTAAAAAGGCTTTGTAGAATCACTCTGTGAATGTCTTTGAAAACACTTCTTAAGAAGGAAAGCATACGTCTTTCATCTGAGTGAAAAATGCATTCTATTCAGTTTTTAGTACTGTGTTGAATGGTTAGGCGATTCACTTGTAGGGAAGCATTTGTTCGCATTCTTTATACTCAATTCTTTAACAGCAAATATCGCGTCTTTCGTTTGACAAAAATTCCAGTGAAATCACGTTTAAAAGCCAATGTCAGTAAAAAGCCTTTGTAGAATCACTCTGTGAATGTCTTTGAAAACACTTCTTAAGAAGGAAAGCATACGTCTTTCATCTGAGTGAAAACTGCATTCTATACAATTTTTAGTACTGTGTTGAATGGTTAGGTGATTCACTTGTAGGGAAGCATTTGTTCGCATTCTGTATACTTAATTCTTTAACAACAAATCTCGCATCTTGCGTTTGACAGAAATTCAAGTGAAATCACGTTTAAAAGCCAATGCCAGTAAAAAAGCTTTGTAGAATCACTCTGTGAATGTCTTTGAAAACATTTCTTAAGAAGGAAAGCATACGTCTTTCATGTGAGTGAAAACTGCATTCTATTCAGTTTTTAGTACTGTGTTGAATGGTTAGGGGATTCACTTGTAGGGAAGCGTTTGTTCGCATTCTGTATACTCAATTCTTTAACAGCAAATCTCGCGTCTTTCTTTTGACAGAAATTCCAGTGAAATCACCTTTAAAAGCCAACGTCAGTAAAAAGCCTTTGTAGAATTACTCTGTGAATGTCTTTGGAAACACTTCTTAAGAAGGAAAGCATACGTCTTTGATCTGAGTGAAAACTGCATTCTATTCAGGTTTTAGTACTGTGTTGAATGGTTAGGCGATTCACTTGTAGGGAAGCGTTTGGTTGCATTCTGTATACTTAATTCTTTAACACCAAATCTCGCATCTTGCGTTTGACAGAAATTCCAGTAAAATCACCTTTAAAAGCCAACGTCAGTAAAAAGCCTTTGTAGAATCACTCTGTGAATGTCTTTGGAAACACTTCTTAAGAAGGAAAGCATACGTCTTTGATCTGAGTGAAAACTGCATTCTATTCAGGTTTTAGTACTGTGTTGAATGGTTAGACGATTCACTTGTAGGGAAGCGTTTGTTCTCATTCTGTATACTTAATTCTTTAACAGCAAAACTCGTGTCTTGCGTTTGACAGAAATTCCAGTGAAATCACGTTTAAAAGGCAACGTCAGTAAAAAGCCTTTGTAGAATCACTCTGTGAATGTCTTTGAAAACACTTCTAAAGAAGGAAAGCACACGTCTTTCATCTGAGTGAAAACTGCATTCTATTCAGTTTTTAGTACTGTGTTGAATGGTTAGGCAATTCACTTGTAGGGAAGCGTTTGTTCGCATTCTGTATACTCAATTCTTTAACAGCAAATCTCGTGTCTTGCATTTGACAGAAATTCCAGTGAAATCACGTTTAAAAGCCAACGTCAGTAAAAAGGCTTTGTAGAATCACTCTGTAAATGTATTTGAAAACACTTCTTAAGAAGGAAAGCATACATCTTTCATCTGACTGAAAACTGCATTCTATTCAGTTTTTAGTACTGTGTTGAATGGTTAGGCGATTCACTTGTAGGGAAGCGTTTGTTCGCATTCTGTATACTCAATTCTTTAACAGCAAATCTCGTGTCTTGCGTTTGACAGAAATTCCAGTGAAATCACGTTTAAAAGCCAACGTCAGTAAAAAGCATTTGTAGAATCACTCTTTGAATGTCTTTGAAAACACTTCTTAAGAAGGAAAGCACACGTCTTTCATCTGAGTGAAAACTGCATTCTATTCAGTTTTTAGTACTTTGTTGAATGGTTAGGCGATTCACTTGTAGGGAAGCGTTTGTTCGCATTCTGTATACTCAAATCGTTAACAGCAAATCTCGCGTCTTGTGTTTGACAGAAATTTCAGTGAAATCACGTTTAAAAGCCAACGTCAGTAAAAAGCCTTTGTAGAATCACTCTGTCAATGTCTTTGAAAACACTTCTTAAGAAGGAAAGCATACATCTTTCATCTGAGTGAATACTGCATTCTATTCAGGATTTAGTACTGTGTTGAATGGTTAGGCGATTCACTTGTAGGGAAGCGTTTGTTTGCATTCTGTATACTCAAGTCTTTAACAGCAAATATCGCGTCTTGCATTTGACAGAAATTCCAGTGAAATCACGTTTAAAAGCCAACGTCAGTAAAATGCCTTTGTAGAATCACTCTGGGAATGTCTTTGAAAACACTTCTTAAGAAGGAAAGCATACGTCTTTCACCAGAGTGAAAAATGCATTCTATTCAGTTTTTAGTACTGTGTTGAATGGTTAGGCGATTCACTTGTAGGGAAGCATTTGTTTGCATTCTGTATACTCAATTCTTTAACAGCAAATCTCGCGTCTTGCGTTTGACAAAAATTCCAGTGAAATCACGTTTAAAAGCCAATGTCAGTAAAAAGCCTTTGTAGAATCACTCTGTGAATGTCTTTGGAAACACTTCTTAAGAAGGAAAGCATACGTCTTTCATCTGAGTGAAAATTGCATTCTATACAATTTTTAGTACTGTGTTGAATGGTTAGGCGATTCACTTGTAGGGAAGCGTTTGTTCGCATTCTGTATACTTAATTCTTTAACAGCAAATCTCACATCTTGCGTTTGACAGAAATTCAAGTGAAATCACGTTTAAAAGCCAATGCCAGTAAAAAGGCTTTGTAGAATCACTCTCTGAATGTGTTTGAAAACACTTCTTAAGAAGGAAAGCATACGTCTTTCATGTGAGTGAAAACTGCATTCTATTCAGTTTTTAGTACTGTGTTGAATGGTTTGGGGATTCACTTGTAGGGAAGCGTTTGTTCGCATTCTGTATACTCAATTCTTTAACAGCAAATCTCGCGTCTTGCCTTTGACAGAAATTCCAGTGAAATCACCTTTAAAAGCCAACGTCAGTAAAAAGCCTTTGTAGAATTACTCTGTGAATGTCTTTGGAAACACTTCTTAAGAAGGAAAGCATATGTCTTTGATCTGAGTGAAAACTGCATTCTATTCAGGATTTAGTACTGTGTTGAATGGTTAGGCGATTCACTTGTAGGGAAGCGTTTGGTTGCATTCTGTATACTTAATTCTTTAACACCAAATCTCGCATCTTGCGTTTGACAGAAATTCCAGTGAAATCACCTTTAAAAGCCAACATCAGTAAAAAGCCTTTGTAGAATCACTCTGTGAATGTCTTTGGAAACACTTCTTAAGAAGGAAAGCATACGTCTTTGATCTGAGTGAAAACTGCATTCTATTCAGGTTTTAGTACTGTGTTGAATGGTTAGGCGATTCACTTGTAAGGAAGCGTTTGGTTGCATTCTGTATACTTAATTCTTTAACAGCAAATCTCGCATCTTGCGTTTGACAGAAATTCCAGTGAAATCACGTTTAAAAGCCAACGTCAGTAAAAAGCCTTTGTAGAATCACTCTGTGAATGTCTTTGAAAACACTTCTTAAGAAGGAAAGCATACGTCTTTCATCTGAGTGAAAACTGCATTCTATTCAGTTTTTAGTACTGTGTTGAATGGTTAGGCGATTCACTTGTAGGGAAGCTTTGTTCGCATTCTGTATACTCAATTCTTTAACAGCAAATCTCGCATCTTGCGTTTGACAGAAATTCCAGTGAAATCACGTTTAAAAGCCAACGTCAGTAAAAAGCCTTTGTAGAATCACTCTGTCAATGTCTTTGAAAACACTTCTTAAGAAGGAAAGCATACGTCTTTCATCTGAGTGAAAACTGCATTCTATTCAGTTTTTAGTCCTGTGTTGAATGGTTAGGCGATTCACATGTAGGGAAGCATTTGTTCGCATTCTGTATACTCAATTCATTAACAGCAAATCTCGCGTCTTGCGTTTGACAGAAATTCCAGTGAAATCACGTTTAAAAGCCAACGTCAGTAAAAAGCCTTTGTAGAATCACTTTGGGAATGTCTTTGAAAACACTTCTTAAGAAGGAAAGCATACGTCTTTCACCAGAGTGAAAAACGCATTCTATTCAGTTTTTAGTACTGTGTTGAATGGTTAGGCGATTCACTTGTAGGGAAGCATTAGTTTGCATTCTGTATACTCAATTCTTTAACAGCAAATCTCGCGTCTTGCGTTTGACAAAAATTCCAGTGAAATTACGTTTAAAAGCCAATGTCAGTAAAAAGCCTTTGTAGAATCACTCTGTGAATGTCTTTGGAAACACTTCTTAAGAAGGAAAGCATACGTCTTTCATCTGAGTGAAAATTGCATTCTATACAATTTTTAGTACTGTGTTGAATGGTTAGGCGATTCACTTGTAGGGAAGCGTTTGTTCGCATTCTGTATACTTAATTCTTTAACAGCAAATCTCACATCTTGCGTTTGACAGAAATTCAAGTGAAATCACGTTTAAAAGCCAATGCCAGTAAAAAGGCTTTGTAGAATCACTCTGTGAATGTGTTTGAAAACACTTCTTAAGAAGGAAAGCATACGTCTTTCATGTGAGTGAAAACTGCATTCTATTCAGTTTTTAGTACTGTGTTGAATGGTTAGGGGATTCACTTGTAGGGAAGCGTTTGTTCGCATTCTGTATAATCAATTCTTTAACAGCAAATCTCGCGTCTTGCCTTTGACAGAAATTCCAGTGAAATCACCTTTAAAAGCCAACGTCAGTAAAAAGCCTTTGTAGAATTACTCTGTGAATGTCTTTGGAAACACTTCTTAAGAAGGAAAGCATATGTCTTTGATCTGAGTGAAAACTGCATTCTATTCAGGTTTTAGTACTGTGTTGAATGGTTAGGCGATTCACTTGTAGGGAAGCGTTTGGTTGCATTCTGTATACTTAATTCTTTAACACCAAATCTCGCATCTTGCGTTTGACAGAAATTCCAGTGAAATCACCTTTAAAAGCCAACATCAGTAAAAAGCCTTTGTAGAATCACTCTGTGAATGTCTTTGGAAACACTTCTTAAGAAGGAAAGCATACGTCTTTGATCTGAGTGAAAACTGCATTCTATTCAGGTTTTAGTACTGTGTTGAATGGTTAGGCGATTCACTTGTAAGGAAGCGTTTGGTTGCATTCTGTATACTTAATTCTTTAACAGCAAATCTCGCATCTTGCGTTTGACAGAAATTCCAGTGAAATCACGTTTAAAAGCCAACGTCAGTAAAAAGCTTTTGTAGAATCACTCTGTGAATGTCTTTGAAAACACTTCTTAAGAAGGAAAGCATACGTCTTTCATCTGAGTGAAAACTGCATTCTATTCAGTTTTTAGTACTGTGTTGAATGGTTAGGCGATTCACTTGTAGGGAAGCTTTGTTCGCATTCTGTATACTCAATTCTTTAACAGCAAATCTCGCATCTTGCGTTTGACAGAAATTCCAGTGAAATCACGTTTAAAAGCCAACGTCAGTAAAAAGGCTTTGTAGAATCACTCTGTGAATGTCTTTGAAAACACTTCTTAAGAAGGAAAGCATACGTCTTTCATCTGAGTGAAAACTGCATTCTATTCAGTTTTTAGTCCTGTGTTGAATGGTTAGGCGATTCACTTGTAGGGAAGCGTTTGTTCGCATTCTGTATACTCAATTCATTAACAGCAAATCTCGCGTCTTGCGTTTGACAGAAATTCCAGTGAAATCACCTTTAAAAGCCAACGTCAGTAAAAAGCCTTTGTAGAATTACTCTGTGAATGTCTTTGGAAACACTTCTTAAGAAGGAAAGCATACGTCTTTGATCTGAGTGAAAACTGCATTCTATTCAGGTTTTAGTACTGTGTTGAATGGTTAGGCGATTCACTTGTAGGGAAGCGTTTGGTTGCATTCTGTATACTTAATTCTTTAACAGCAAATCTCGCATCTTGCGTTTGACAGATTCCAGTGAAATCACGTTTAAAAGCCAATGTCAGTAAAAAGCCTTTGTAGAATCACTATGTGAATGTCTTTGGAAACACTTCTTAAGAAGGAAAGCATACGTCTTTCATCTGAGTGAAAACTGAATTCTATTCAGTTTTTAGTACTGTGTTGAATGGTTAGGCGATTCACTTGTAGGGAAGCGTTTGTTCGCATTCTGTATACTCAATTCTTTAACAGCAAATCTCGCGTCTTGTGTTTGACAGAAATTCCAGTGAAATCACGTTTAAAAGCCAATGCCAGTAAAAAGGTTTTGTAGAATCACTCTGTGAATGTCTTTGAAAACACTTCTTAAGAAGGAAAGCATACGTCTTTCATCTGAGTGAAAACTGCATTCTATTCAGTTTTTAGTACTGTGTTGAATGGTTAGGCGATTCACTTGTATGGAAGCGTTTTGTTGCATTCTGTATACTCAATTCTTTAACAGCAAATCTCGCGTCTTGAGTTTGACAGAAATTCCAGTGAAATCACGTTTAAAAGCCAACGTCAGTAAAAAGCCTTTGTAGAATCACTCTGTGAATGTCTTTGAAAACACTTCTTGATAAGGAAAGCATACGTCTTTCATCTGAGTGAAAACTGCATTCTATACAATTTTTAGTACTGTGTTGAATGGTTAGGCGATTCACATGTAGGGAAGCGTTTGTTCACATTATGTATACTTAATTCTTTAACAGCAAATCTCGCATCTTGCGTTTGACAGAAATTCATGTGAAATCACGTTTAAAAGCCAATGCCAATAAAAAGGCTTTGTAGAATCACTCTGTGAATGTCTTTGAAAACACTTCTTAAGAAGGAAAGCATACGTCTTTCATCTGAGTGAAAAATGCATTCTATTCAGTTTTTAGTACTGTGTTGAATGGTTAGGCGATTCACTTGTAGGGAAGCATTTGTTCGCATTCTGTATACTCAATTCTTTAACAGCAAATATCGCGTCTTGCGTTTGACAAAAATTCCAGTGAAATCACCTTTAAAAGCCAATGTCAGTAAAAAGCCTTTGTAGAATCACTCTGTGAATGTCTTTGAAAACACTTCTTAAGAAGGAAAGCATACGTCTTTCATCTGAGTGAAAACTGCATTCTATACAATTTTTAGTACTGTGTTGAATGGTTAGGTGATTCACTTGTAGGGAAGCGTTTGTTCCCATTCTGTATACTTAATTCTTTAACAGCAAATCTCGCATCTTGCGTTTGACAGAAATTCAAGTGAAATCACGTTTAAAAGCCAATGCCAGTAAAAAAGCTTTGTAGAATCACTCTGTGAATGTCTTTGAAAACACTTCTTAAGAAGGAAAGCATACGTCTTTCATGTGAGTGAAAACTGCATTCTATTCAGTTTTTAGTACTGTGTTGAATGGTTAGGGGATTCACTTGTAGGGAAGCGTTTGTTCGCATTCTGTATACTCAATTCTTTAACAGCAAATCTCGCGTCTTGCTTTTGACAGAAATTCCAGTGAAATCACCTTTAAAAGCCAACGTCAGTAAAAAGCCTTTGTAGAATTACTCTGTGAATGTCTTTGGAAACACTTCTTAAGAAGGAAAGCATACGTCTTTGATCTGAGTGAAAACTGCATTCTATTCAGGTTTTAGTACTGTGTTGAATGGTTAGGCGATTCACTTGTAAGGAAGCGTTTGGTTGCATTCTGTATACTTAATTCTTTAACACCAAATCTCGCATCTTGCGTTTGACAGAAATTCCAGTGAAATCACGTTTAAAAGCCAACGTCAGTAAAAAGCTTTTGTAGAATCACTCTGTGAATGTCTTTGAAAACACTTCTTAAGAAGGAAAGCATACGTCTTTCATCTGAGTGAAAACTGCATTCTATTCAGTTTTTAGTACTGTGTTGAATAGTTAGGCGATTCACTTGTAGGGAAGCTTTGTTCGCATTCTGTATACTCAATTCTTTAACAGCAAATCTCGCATCTTGCGTTTGACAGAAATTCCAGTGAAATCACGTTTAAAAGCCAACGTCAGTAAAAAGGCTTTGTAGAATCACTCTGTGAATGTCTTTGAAAACACTTCTTAAGAAGGAAAGCATACGTCTTTGATCTGAGTGAAAACTGCATTCTATTCAGGTTTTAGTACTGTGTTGAATGGTTAGGCGATTCACTTGTAGGGAAGCGTTTGGTTGCATTCTGTATACTTAATTCTTTAACAGCAAATCTCGCATCTTGCGTTTGACAGATTCCAGTGAAATCACGTTTAAAAGCCAATGTCAGTAAAAAGCCTTTGTAGAATCACTATGTGAATGTCTTTGGAAACACTTCTTAAGAAGGAAAGCATACGTCTTTCATCTGAGTGAAAACTGAATTCTATTCAGTTTTTAGTACTGTGTTGAATGGTTAGGCGATTCACTTGTAGGGAAGCGTTTGTTCGCATTCTGTATACTCAATTCTTTAACAGCAAATCTCGCGTCTTGCGTTTGACAGAAATTCCAGTGAAATCACGTTTAAAAGCCAATGCCAGTAAAAAGGTTTTGTAGAATCACTCTGTGAATGTCTTTGAAAACACTTCTTAAGAAGGAAAGCATACGTCTTTCATCTGAGTGAAAACTGCATTCTATTCAGTTTTTAGTACTGTGTTGAATGGTTAGGCGATTCACTTGTACGGAAGCGTTTTGTTGCATTCTGTATACTCAATACTTTAACAGCAAATCTCGCGTCTTGAGTTTGACAGAAATTCCAGTGAAATCACGTTTAAAAGCCAACGTCAGTAAAAAGCCTTTGTAGAATCACTCTGTGAATGTCTTTGAAAACACTTCTTGATAAGGAAAGCATACGTCTTTCATCTGAGTGAAAACTGCATTCTATACAATTTTTAGTACTGTGTTGAATGGTTAGGCGATTCAAATGTAGGGAAGCGTTTGTTCACATTATGTATACTTAATTCTTTAACAGCAAATCTCGCATCTTGCGTTTGACAGAAATTCATGTGAAATCACGTTTAAAAGCCAATGCCAGTAAAAAGGCTTTGTAGAATCACTCTGTGAATGTCTTTGAAAACACTTCTTAAGAAGGAAAGCATACGTCTTTGATCTGAGTGAAAAATGCATTCTATTCAGTTTTTAGTACTGTGTTGAATGGTTAGGCGATTCACTTGTAGGGAAGCATTTGTTCGCATTCTGTATACTCAATTCTTTAACAGCAAATATCGCGTCTTGCGTTTGACAAAAATTCCAGTGAAATCACCTTTAAAAGCCAATGTCAGTAAAAAGCCTTTGTAGAATCACTCTGTGAATGTCTTTGAAAACACTTCTTAAGAAGGAAAGCATACGTCTTTCATCTGAGTGAAAACTGCATTCTATACAATTTTTAGTACTGTGTTGAATGGTTAGGTGATTCACTTGTAGGGAAGCGTTTGTTCGCATTCTGTATACTTAATTCTTTAACAGCAAATCTCGCATCTTGCGTTTGACAGAAATTCAAGTGAAATCACGTTTAAAAGCCAATGCCAGTAAAAAAGCTTTGTAGAATCACTCTGTGAATGTCTTTGAAAACACTTCTTAAGAAGGAAAGCATACGTCTTTCATGTGAGTGAAAACTGCATTCTATTCAGTTTTTAGTACTGTGTTGAATGGTTAGGGGATTCACTTGTAGGGAAGCGTTTGTTCGCATTCTGTATACTCAATTCTTTAACAGCAAATCTCGCGTCTTGCTTTTGACAGAAATTCCAGTGAAATCACCTTTAAAAGCCAACGTCAGTAAAAAGCCTTTGTAGAATTACTCTGTGAATGTCTTTGGAAACACTTCTTAAGAAGGAAAGCATACGTCTTTGATCTGAGTGAAAACTGCATTCTATTCAGGTTTTAGTACTGTGTTGAAGGTTAGGCGATTCACTTGTAGGGAAGCGTTTGGTTGCATTCTGTATACTTAATTCTTTAACACCAAATCTCGCATCTTGCGTTTGACAGAAATTCCAGTGAAATCACCTTTAAAAGCCAACGTCAGTAAAAAGCCTTTGTAGAATCACTCTGTGAATGTCTTTCGAAACACTTCTTAAGAAGGAAAGCATACGTCTTTGATCTGAGTGAAAACTGCATTCTATTCAGTTTTTAGTCCTGTGTTGAATGGTTAGGCGATTCACTTGTAGGGAAGCGTTTGTTCGCATTCTGTATAATCAATTCTTTAACAGCAAATCTCGTGTCTTGTGTTTGACAGAAATTCCAGTGAAATCACATTTAAAAGCCAATGCCAGTAAAAAGGCTTTGTAGAATCACTCTGTGAATGTCTTTGAAAACACTTCTTAAGAAGGAAAGCATACGTCTTTCATCTGAGTGAAAACTGCATTCTATTCAGTTTTTAGTACTGTGTTGAATGGTTAGGCGATTCACTTGTAGGGAAGCGTTTGTTCGCATTCTGTATAATCAATTCTTTAACAGCAAATCTCGTGTCTTGCATTTGACAGAAATTCCAGTGAAATCACGTTTAAAAGCCTATGCCAGTAAAAAGGCTTTGTAGAATCACTCTGTGAATGTCTTTGAAAACACTTCTTAAGAAGTAAAGCATAGGTCTTTCATGTGAGTGAAAACTGCATTCTATTCAGTTTTTAGTCCTGTGTTGAATGGTTAGGCGATTCACTTGTAGGGAAGCGTTTGTTTGCATTCTGTATACTAAATTCATTAACAGCAAATCTCGTGTGTTGCGTTTGACAGAAATTCCAGTGAAATCACCTTTAAAAGCCAACGTCAGTAAAAAGCCTTTGTAGAATTACTCTGTGAATGTCTTTGGAAACACTTCTTAAGAAGAAAAGCATACGTCTTTGATCTGAGTGAAAACTGCATTCTATTCATGTTTTAGTACTGTGTTGAATGGTTAGGCGATTCACTTGTAGGGAAGCGTTTGTTCGCATTCTGTATACTCAATTCTTTAACAGCAAATCTCGCGTCTTGCATTTGACAGAAATTCCAGTGAAATCACGTTTAAAAGCCAATGCCAGTAAAAAGGTTTTGTAGAATCACTCTGTGAATGTCTTTGAAAACACTTCTTAAGAAGGAAAGCATACGTCTTTCATCTGAGTGAAAATTGCATTCTATTCAGTTTTTAGTACTGTGTTGAATGGTTAGGTGATTCACTTGTAGGGAAGCGTTTGTTCTCATTCTGTATACTTAATTCTTTAACAGCAAATTTCGTGTCTTGCGTTTGACAGAAATTCCAGTGAAATCACGTTTAAAAGCCAACGTCAGTAAAAAGCCTTTGTAGAATCACTCTGTGAATGTCTTTGAAAACACTTCTTAAGAAGGAAAGCACACGTCTTTCATCTGAGTGAAAACTGCATTCTATTCAGTTTTTAGTACTGTGTTGAATGGTTAGGCAATTCACTTGTAGGGAAGCGTTTGTTCGCATTCTGTATACTCAATTCTTTAACAGCAAATCTCGCGTCTTGCTTTTGACAGAAATTCCAGTGAAATCACCTTTAAAAGCCAACGTCAGTAAAAAGCCTTTTTAGAATCACTCTGTGAATGTCTTTGGAAACACTTCTTAAGAAGGAAAGCATACGTCTTTGATCTGAGTGAAAACTGCATTCTATTCAGGTTTTAGTACTGTGTTGAATGGTTAGGCGATTCACTTGTAAGGAAGCGTTTGGTTGCATTCTGTATACTTAATTCTTTAACAGCAAATCTCGCATCTTGCGTTTGACAGAAATTCCAGTGAAATCACGTTTAAAAGCCAACGTCAGTAAAAAGGCTTTGTAGAATCACTCTGTGAATGTCTTTGAAAACACTTCTTAAGAAGGAAAGCATACGTCTTTCATCTGAGTGAAAACTGCATTCTATTCAGTTTTTAGTACTGTGTTGAATTGTTAGGCGATTCACTTGTAGGGAAGCGTTTGTTCGCATTCTGTATAATCAATTCTTTAACAGCAAATCTCGTGTCTTGTGTTTGACAGAAATTCCAGTGAAATCACATTTAAAAGCCAATGCCAGTAAAAAGGCTTTGTAGAATCACTCTGTGAATGTCTTTGAAAACACTTCTTAAGAAGGAAAGCATACGTCTTTCATCTGAGTGAAAACTGCATTCTATTCAGTTTTTAGAGCTGTGTTGAATGGTTAGGCGATTCACTTGTAGGGAAGCGTTTGTTCGCATTCTGTATAATCAATTCTTTAACAGCAAATCTCGTGTCTTGCGTTTGACAGAAATTCCAGTGAAATCACGTTTAAAAGCCAATGCCAGTAAAAAAGGCTTTGTAGAATCACTCTGTGAATGTCTTTGAAAACACTTCTTAAGAAGGAAAACATAGGTCTTTCATGTGAGTGAAAACTGCATTCTATTCAGTTTTTAGTCCTGTGTTGAATGGTTAGGCGATTCACTTGTAGGAAAGCGTTTGTTCGCATTCTGTATACTCAATTCATTAACAGCAAATCTCGCGTCTTGCGTTTGACAGAAATTCCAGTGAAATCACCTTTAAAAGCCAACGTCAGTAAAAAGCCTTTGTAGAATTACTCTGTGAATGTCTTTGGAAACACTTCTTAAGAAGAAAAGCATACGTCTTTGATCTGAGTGAAAACTGCATTCTATTCAGGTTTTAGTACTGTGTTGAATGGTTAGGCGATTCACTTGTAGGGAAGCGTTTGGTTGCATTCTGTATACTTAATTCTTTAACAGCAAATCTCGCATCTTGCTTTTGACAGATTCCAGTGAAATCACGTTTAAAAGCCAACGTCAGTAAAAAGCCTTTTATAGAATCACTCTGTGAATGTCTTTGAAAACACTTCTTAAGAAGGAAAGCAAATGTCTTTCATCTGAGTGAAAACTGCATTCTATTCAGTTTTTAGTACTGTGTTGAATGGTTAGGCGATTCACTTGTAGGGAAGCGTTTGTTCGCATTCTGTATACTCAATTCTTTAACAGCAAATCTCGCTTCTTGCATTTGACAGAAATTCCAGTGAAATCACCTTTAAAAGCCAACGTCAGTAAAAAGCCTTTGTAGAATTACTCTGTGAATGTCTTTGGAAACACTTCTTAAGAAGGAAAGCATACGTCTTTGATCTGAGTGAAAACTGCATTCTATTCAGGTTTTAGTACTGTGTTGAATGGTTAGGCGATTCACTTGTAGGGAAGCGTTTGGTTGCATTCTGTATACTTAATTCATTAACACCAAATCTCGCATCTTGCGTTTGACAGAAATTCCAGTGAAATCACCTTTAAAAGCCAACGTCAGTAAAAAGCCTTTGTAGAATCACTCTGTGAATGTCTTTGGAAACACTTCTTAAGAAGGAAAGCATACGTCTTTGATCTGAGTGAAAACTGCATTCTATTCAGGTTTTAGTACTGTGTTGAATGGTTAGGCGATTCACTTGTAAGGAAGCGTTTGGTTGCATTCTGTATACTTAATTCTTTAACAGCAAATCTCACATCTTGCGTTTGACAGAAATTCCAGTGAAATCACGTTTAAAAGCCAACGTCAGTAAAAAGCCTTTGTAGAATCACTCTGTGAATGTCTTTGAAAACACTTCTTAAGAAGGAAAGCATACGTCTTTCATCTGAGTGAAAACTGCATTCTATTCAGTTTTTAGTACTGTGTTGAATTGTTAGGCGATTCACTTGTAGGGAAGCGTTTGTTCGCATTCTGTATAATCAATTCTTTAACAGCAAATCTCGTGTCTTGTGTTTGACAGAAATTCCAGTGAAATCACATTTAAAAGCCAATGCCAGTAAAAAGGCTTTGTAGAATCACTCTGTGAATGTCTTTGAAAACACTTCTTAAGAAGGAAAGCATACGTCTTTCATCTGAGTGAAAACTGCATTCTATTCAGTTTTTAGAGCTGTGTTGAATGGTTAGGCGATTCACTTGTAGGGAAGCGTTTGTTCGCATTCTGTATAATCAATTCTTTATCAGCAAATCTCGTGTCTTGCGTTTGACAGAAATTCCAGTGAAATCACGTTTAAAAGCCAATGCCAGTAAAAAGGCTTTGTAGAATCACTCTGTGAATGTCTTTGAAAACACTTCTTAAGAAGGAAAGCATAGGTCTTTCATGTGAGTGAAAACTGAATTCTATTCAGTTTTTAGTTCTGTGTTGAATGGTTAGGCGATTCACTTGTAGGAAAGCGTTTGTTCGCATTCTGTATACTCAATTCATTAACAGCAAATCTCGCATCTTGCGTTTGACAGAAATTCCAGTGAAATCACCTTTAAAAGCCAACGTCAGTAAAAAGCCTTTGTAGAATTACTCTGTGAATGTCTTTGGAAACACTTCTTAAGAAGAAAAGCATACGTCTTTGATCTGAGTGAAAACTGCATTCTATTCAGGTTTTAGTACTGTGTTGAATGGTTAGGCGATTCACTTGTAGGGAAGCGTTTGTTCGCATTCTGTATACTCAATTCTTTAACAGCAAATCTCGCGTCTTGCATTTGACAGAAATTCCAGTGAAATCACGTTTAAAAGCCAATGCCAGTAAACAGGTTTTGTAGAATCACTCTGTGAATGTCTTTGAAAACACTTCTTAAGAAGGAAAGCATACGTCTTTCATCTGAGTGAAAACTGCATTCTATTCAGTTTTTAGTACTGTGTTGAATGGTTAGGCGATTCACTTGTAGGGAAGCGTTTCGTTGCATTCTGTGTACTCAATTCTTTAACAGCAAATCTCGTATCTTGCGTTTGACAGAAATTCCAAGGAAATCACGTTTAAAAGCCAATGTCAGTAAAAAGCCTTGGTAGAATCACTCTGTGAATGTCTTTGAAAACAATTCTTAAGAAGGAAAGCATACCTGTTTCATCTGAGTGAAAACTGCATTGTATACAGTTTTTAGTACTGTGTTGAATGGTTAGACGATTCACTTGTAGGGAAGCGTTTGTTCTCATTCTGTATACTTAATTCTTTAACAGCAAATTTCGTGTCTTGCGTTTGACAGAAATTCCAGTGAAATCACGTTTAAAAGCCAACGTTAGTAAAAAGCCTTTGTAGAATCACTCTGTGAATGTCTTTGAAAACACTTCTTAAGAAGGAAAGCACACGTCTTTCATCTGAGTGAAAACTGCATTCTATTAAGTTTTTAGTACTGTGTTGAATGGTTAGGCAATTCACTTGTAGGGAAGCGTTTGTTCGCATTCTGTATACTCAATTCTTTAACAGCAAATCTCGCGTCTTGCGTTTGACAGAAATTCCAGTGAAATCACGTTTAAAAGCCAACGTCAGTAAAAAGCCTTTGTAGAATCACTCTGTGAATGTCTTTGAAAACACTTCTTGATAAGGAAAGCATACGTCTTTCATCTGAGTGAAAACTGCATTCTATACAATTTTTAGTACTGTGTTGAATGGTTAGGCGATTCACTTGTAGGGAAGCGTTTGTTCACATTCTGTATACTTAATTCTTTAACAGCAAATCTCGCATCTTGCGTTTGACAGAAATTCAAGTGAAATCACGTTTAAAAGCCAATGCCAGTAAAAAGGCTTTGTAGAATCACTCTGTGAATGTCTTTGAAAACACTTCTTAAGAAGGAAAGCATACGTCTTTCATCTGAGTGAAAAATGCATTCTATTCAGTTTTTAGTACTGTGTTGAATGGTTAGGCGATTCACTTGTAGGGAAGCATTTGTTCGCATTCTGTATACTCAATTCTTTAACAGCAAATATCGCGTCTTGCGTTTGACAAAAATTCCAGTGAAATCACGTTTAAAAGCCAATGTCAGTAAAAAGCCTTTGTAGAATCACTCTGTGAATGTCTTTGAAAACACTTCTTAAGAAGGAAAGCATACGTCTTTCATCTGAGTGAAAACTGCATTCTATACAATTTTTAGTACTGTGTTGAATGGTTAGGTGATTCACTTGTAGGGAAGCGTTTGTTCGCATTCTGTATACTTAATTCTTTAACAGCAAATCTCGCATCTTGCATTTGACAGAAATTCAAGTGAAATCACGTTTAAAAGCCAATGCCAGTAAAAAAGCTTTGTAGAATCACTCTGTGAATGTCTTTGAAAACACTTCTTAAGAAGGAAAGCATACGTCTTTCATGTGAGTGAAAACTGCATTCTATTCAGTTTTTAGTACTGTGTTGAATGGTTAGGGGATTCACTTGTAGGGAAGCCTTTGTTCGCATTCTGTATACTCAATTCTTTAACAGCAAATCTCGCGTCTTGCTTTTGACAGAAATTCCAGTGAAATCACCTTTAAAAGCCAACGTCAGTAAAAAGCCTTTGTAGAATTACTCTGTGAATGTCTTTGGAAACACTTCTTAAGAAGGAAAGCATACGTCTTTGATCTGAGTGAAAACTGCATTCTATTCAGGTTTTAGTACTGTGTTGAATGGTTAGGCGATTCACTTGTAGGGAAGCGTTTGGTTGCATTCTGTATACTTAATTCTTTAACACCAAATCTCGCATCTTGCGTTTGACAGAAATTCCAGTGAAATCACCTTTAAAAGCCAACGTCAGTAAAAAGCCTTTGTAGAATCACTCTGTGAATGTCTTTGGAAACACTTCTTAAGAAGGAAAGCATACGTCTTTGATCTGAGTGAAAACTGCATTCTATTCAGGTTTTAGTACTGTGTTGAAATGTTAGGCGATTCACTTGTAAGGAAGCGTTTGGTTGCATTCTGTATACTTAATTCTTTAACAGCATATCTCGCATCTTGCGTTTGACAGAAATTCCAGTGAAATCACGTTTAAAAGCCAACATCAGTAAAAAGGCTTTGTAGAATCACTCTGTGAATGTCTTTGAAAACACTTCTTAAGAAGGAAAGCATACGTCTTTCATCTGAGTGAAAACTGCATTCTATTCAGTTTTTAGTACTGTGTTGAATGGTTAGGCGATTCACTTGTAGGGAAGCGTTTGTTCGCATTCTGTATAATCAATTCTTTAACAGCAAATCTCGTGTCTTGTGTTTGACAGAAATTCCAGTGAAATCACATTTAAAAGCCAATGCCAGTAAAAAGGCTTTGTAGAATCACTCTGTGAATGTCTTTGAAAACACTTCTTAAGAAGGAAAGCATACGTCTTTCATCTGAGTGAAAACTGCATTCTATTCAGTTTTTAGTACTGTGTTGAATGGTTAGGCGATTCACTTGTAGGGAAGCGTTTGTTCGCATTCTGTATAATCAATTCTTTAACAGCAAATCTCGTGTCTTGCATTTGACAGAAATTCCAGTGAAATCACGTTTAAAAGCCAATGCCAGTAAAAAGGCTTTGTAGAATCACTCTGTGAATGTCTTTGAAAACACTTCTTAAGAAGTAAAGCATAGGTCTTTCATGTGAGTGAAAACTGCATTCTATTCAGTTTTTAGTCCTGTGTTGAATGGTTAGGCGATTCACTTGTAGGGAAGCTTTTGTTTGCATTCTGTATACTAAATTCATTAACAGCAAATCTCGTGTGTTGCGTTTGACAGAAATTCCAGTGAAATCACCTTTAAAAGCCAACGTCAGTAAAAAGCCTTTGTAGAATTACTCTGTGAATGTCTTTGGAAACACTTCTTAAGAAGAAAAGCATACATCTTTGATCTGAGTGAAAACTGCATTCTATTCATGTTTTAGTACTGTGTTGAATGGTTAGGCGATTCACTTGTAGGCAAGCATTTGGTTGCATTCTGTATACTTAATTCTTTAACAGCAAATCTCGCATCTTGCTTTTGACAGATTCCAGTGAAATCACGTTTAAAAGCCAACGTCAGTAAAAAGCCTTTGTAGAATCACTCTGTGAATGTCTTTGAAAACACTTCTTAAGAAGGAAAGCAAATGTCTTTCATCTGAGTGAAAACTGCATTCTATTCAGTTTTTAGTACTGTGTTGAATGGTTAGGCGATTCACTTGTAGGGAAGCGTTTGTTCGCATTCTGTATACTCAATTCTTTAACAGCAAATCTCGCGTCTTGCATTTGATAGAAATTCCAGTGAAATCACGTTTAAAAGCCAATGCCAGTAAAAAGGTTTTGTAGAATCACTCTGTGAATGTCTTTGAAAACACTTCTTAAGAAGGAAAGCATACGTCTTTCATCTGAGTGAAAACTGCATTCTATTCAGTTTTTAGTACTGTGTTGAATGGTTAGGCGATTCACTTGTAGGGAAGCGTTTGTTCTCATTCTGTATACTTAATTCTTTAACAGCAAATTTCGTGTCTTGCGTTTGACAGAAATTCCAGTGAAATCACGTTTAAAAGCCAACGTCAGTAAAAAGCCTTTGTAGAATCACTCTGTGAATGTCTTTGAAAACACTTCTTAAGAAGGAAAGCACACGTCTTTCATCTGAGTGAAAACTGCATTCTATTCAGTTTTTAGTACTGTGTTGAATGGTTAGGCAATTCACTTGTAGGGAAGCGTTTGTTCGCATTCTGTATACTCAATTCTTTAACAGCAAATCTCGTGTCTTGCGTTTGACAGAAATTCCAGTGAAATCACGTTTAAAAGCCAACGTCAGTAAAAAGCCTTTGTAGAATCACTCTTTGAATGTCTTTGAAAACACTTCTTAAGAAGGAAAGCATATGTCTTTCATCTGAGTGAAAACTGCATTCTATTCAGTTTTTAGTACTGTGTTGAATGGTTAGGCGATTCACTTGTAGGGAAGCGTTTGTTCGCATTCTGTATACTCAATTCTTTAACAGCAAATCTCGCGTCTTGCTTTTGACAGAAATTCCAGTGAAATCATCTTTAAAAGCCAACGTCAGTAAAAAGCCTTTTTAGAATCACTCTGTGAATGTCTTTGGAAACACTTCTTAAGAAGGAAAGCATACGTCTTTGATCTGAGTGAAAACTGCATTCTATTCAGGTTTTAGTACTGTGTTGAATGGTTAGGCGATTCACTTGTAAGGAAGCGTTTGGTTGCATTCTGTATACTTAATTCTTTAACAGCAAATCTCGCATCTTGCGTTTGACAGAAATTCCAGTGAAATCACGTTTAAAAGCCAACGTCAGTAAAAAGGCTTTGTAGAATCACTCTGTGAATGTCTTTGAAAACACTTCTTAAGAAGGAAAGCATACGTCTTTCATCTGAGTGAAAACTGCATTCTATTCAGTTTTTAGTACTGTGTTGAATTGTTAGGCGATTCACTTGTAGGGAAGCGTTTGTTCGCATTCTGTATAATCAATTCTTTAACAGCAAATCTCGTGTCTTGTGTTTGACAGAAATTCCAGTGAAATCACATTTAAAAGCCAATGCCAGTAAAAAGGCTTTGTAGAATCACTCTGTGAATGTCTTTGAAAACACTTCTTAAGAAGGAAAGCATACGTCTTTCATCTGAGTGAAAACTGCATTCTATTCAGTTTTTAGAGCTGTGTTGAATGGTTAGGCGATTCACTTGTAGGGAAGCGTTTGTTCGCATTCTGTATAATCAATTCTTTAACAGCAAATCTCGTGTCTTGCGTTTGACAGAAATTCCAGTGAAATCATGTTTAAAAGCCAATGCCAGTAAAAAAGGCTTTGTAGAATCACTCTGTGAATGTCTTTGAAAACACTTCTTAAGAAGGAAAACATAGGTCTTTCATGTGAGTGAAAACTGCATTCTATTCAGTTTTTAGTCCTGTGTTGAATGGTTAGGCGATTCACTTGTAGGAAAGCGTTTGTTCGCATTCTGTATACTCAATTCATTAACAGCAAATCTCGCGTCTTGCGTTTGACAGAAATTCCAGTGAAATCACCTTTAAAAGCCAACGTCAGTAAAAAGCCTTTGTAGAATTACTCTGTGAATGTCTTTGGAAACACTTCTTAAGAAGAAAAGCATACGTCTTTGATCTGAGTGAAAACTGCATTCTATTCAGGTTTTAGTACTGTGTTGAATGGTTAGGCGATTCACTTGTAGGGAAGCGTTTGGTTGCATTCTGTATACTTAATTCTTTAACAGCAAATCTCGCATCTTGCTTTTGACAGATTCCAGTGAAATCACGTTTAAAAGCCAACGTCAGTAAAAAGCCTTTGTAGAATCACTCTGTGAATGTCTTTGAAAACACTTCTTAAGAAGGAAAGCAAATGTCTTTCATCTGAGTGAAAACTGCATTCTATTCAGTTTTTAGTACTGTGTTGAATGGTTAGGCGATTCACTTGTAGGGAAGCGTTTGTTCGCATTCTGTATACTCAATTCTTTAACAGCAAATCTCGCTTCTTGCATTTGACAGAAATTCCAGTGAAATCACCTTTAAAAGCCAACGTCAGTAAAAAGCCTTTGTAGAATTACTCTGTGAATGTCTTTGGAAACACTTCTTAAGAAGGAAAGCATACGTCTTTGATCTGAGTGAAAACTGCATTCTATTCAGGTTTTAGTACTGTGTTGAATGGTTAGGCGATTCACTTGTAGGGAAGCGTTTGGTTGCATTCTGTATACTTAATTCATTAACACCAAATCTCGCATCTTGCGTTTGACAGAAATTCCAGTGAAATCACCTTTAAAAGCCAACGTCAGTAAAAAGCCTTTGTAGAATCACTCTGTGAATGTCTTTGAAAACACTTCTTAAGAAGGAAAGCAAAAGTCTTTCATCTGAGTGAAAACTGCATTCTATTCAGTTTTTAGTACTGTGTTGAATTGTTAGGCGATTCACTTGTAGGGAAGCGTTTGTTCGCATTCTGTATAATCAATTCTTTAACAGCAAATCTCGTGTCTTGTGTTTGACAGAAATTCCAGTGAAATCACATTTAAAAGCCAATGCCAGTAAAAAGGCTTTGTAGAATCACTCTGTGAATGTCTTTGAAAACACTTCTTAAGAAGGAAAGCATACGTCTTTCATCTGAGTGAAAACTGCATTCTATTCAGTTTGTAGAGCTGTGTTGAATGGTTAGGCGATTCACTTGTAGGGAAGCGTTTGTTCGCATTCTGTATAATCAATTCTTTAACAGCAAATCTCGTGTCTTGCGTTTGACAGAAATTCCAGTGAAATCACGTTTAAAAGCCAATGCCAGTAAAAAGGCTTTGTAGAATCACTCTGTGAATGTCTTTGAAAACACTTCTTAAGAAGGAAAGCATAGGTCTTTCATGTGAGTGAAAACTGCATTCTATTCAGTTTTTAGTCCTGTGTTGAATGGTTAGGCGATTCACTTGTAGGAAAGCGTTTGTTCGCATTCTGTATACTCAATTCATTAACAGCAAATCTCGCGTCTTGCGTTTGACAGAAATTCCAGTGAAATCACCTTTAAAAGCCAACGTCAGTAAAAAGCCTTTGTAGAATTACTCTGTGAATGTCTTTGGAAACACTTCTTAAGAAGAAAAGCATACGTCTTTGATCTGAGTGAAAACTGCATTCTATTCAGGTTTTAGTACTGTGTTGAATGGTTAGGCGATTCACTTGTAGGGAAGCGTTTGGTTGCATTCTGTATACTTAATTCTTTAACAGCAAATCTCGCATCTTGCTTTTGACAGATTCCAGTGAAATCACGTTTAAAAGCCAACGTCAGTAAAAAGCCTTTGTAGAATCACTCTGTGAATGTCTTTGAAAACACTTCTTAAGAAGGAAAGCAAATGTCTTTCATCTGAGTGAAAACTGCATTCTATTCAGTTTTTAGTACTGTGTTGAATGGTTAGGCGATTCACTTGTAGGGAAGCGTTTGTTCGCATTCTGTATACTCAATTCTTTAACAGCAAATCTCGCTTCTTGCATTTGACAGAAATTCCAGTGAAATCACCTTTAAAAGCCAACGTCAGTAAAAAGCCTTTGTAGAATTACTCTGTGAATGTCTTTGGAAACACTTCTTAAGAAGGAAAGCATACGTCTTTGATCTGAGTGAAAACTGCATTCTATTCAGGTTTTAGTACTGTGTTGAATGGTTAGGCGATTCACTTGTAGGGAAGCGTTTGGTTGCATTCTGTATACTTAATTCATTAACACCAAATCTCGCATCTTGCGTTTGACAGAAATTCCAGTGAAATCACCTTTAAAAGCCAACGTCAGTAAAAAGCCTTTGTAGAATCACTCTGTGAATGTCTTTGAAAACACTTCTTAAGAAGGAAAGCATAAGTCTTTCATCTGAGAGAAAACTGCATTCTATTCAGTTTTTAGTACTGTGTTGAATTGTTAGGCGATTCACTTGTAGGGAAGCGTTTGTTCGCATTCTGTATAATCAATTCTTTAACAGCAAATCTCGTGTCTTGTGTTTGACAGAAATTCCAGTGAAATCACATTTAAAAGCCAATGCCAGTAAAAAGGCTTTGTAGAATCACTCTGTGAATGTCTTTGAAAACACTTCTTAAGAAGGAAAGCATACGTCTTTCATCTGAGTGAAAACTGCATTCTATTCAGTTTGTAGAGCTGTGTTGAATGGTTAGGCGATTCACTTGTAGGGAAGCGTTTGTTCGCATTCTGTATAATCAATTCTTTAACAGCAAATCTCGTGTCTTGCGTTTGACAGAAATTCCAGTGAAATCACGTTTAAAAGCCAATGCCAGTAAAAAGGCTTTGTAGAATCACTCTGTGAATGTCTTTGAAAACACTTCTTAAGAAGGATAGCATAGGTCTTTCATGTGAGTGAAAACTGCATTCTATTCAGTTTTTAGTCCTGTGTTGAATGGTTAGGCGATTCACTTGTAGGAAAGCGTTTGTTCGCATTCTGTATACTCAATTCATTAACAGCAAATCTCGCGTCTTGCGTTTGACAGAAATTCCAGTGAAATCACCTTTAAAAGCCAATGCCAGTAAAAAGGCTTTGTAGAATCACTCTGTGAATGTCTTTGAAAACACTTCTTAAGAAGGAAAGCACACGTCTTTCATCTGAGTGAAAACTGCATTCTATTCAGTTTTTAGTACTGTGTTGAATGGTTAGGCAATTCACTTGTAGGGAAGCGTTTGTTCGCATTCTGTATACTCAATTCTTTAACAGCAAATCTCGCGTCTTGCGTTTGACAGAAATTCCAGTGAAATCACGTTTAAAAGCCAACGTCAGTAAAGAGGCTTTGTAGAATCACTCTGTGAATGTCTTTGAAAACACTTCTTAAGAAGGAAAGCATACGTCTTTCATCTGAGTGAAAACTGCATTCTATTCAGTTTTTAGAGCTGTGTTGAATGGTTAGGCGATTCACTTGTAGGGAAGCGTTTGTTCGCATTCTGTATAATCAATTCTTTAACAGCAAATCTCGTGTCTTGCGTTTGACAGAAATTCCAGTGAAATCACGTTTAAAAGCCAATGCCAGTAAAAAGGCTTTGTAGAATCACTCTGTGAATGTCTTTGAAAACACTTCTTAAGAAGGAAAGCATAGGTCTTTCATGTGAGTGAAAACTGCATGTATTCAGTTTTTAGGACTGTGTTGAATGGTTAGGCGATTCACTTGTAGGAAAGCGTTTGTTCGCATTCTGTATACTCAATTCATTAACAGCAAATCTCGCGTCTTGCGTTTGACAGAAATTCCAGTGAAATCACCTTTAAAAGCCAACGTCAGTAAAAAGCCTTTGTAGAATTACTCTGTGAATGTCTTTGGAAACACTTCTTAAGAAGAAAAGCATACGTCTTTGATCTGAGTGAAAACTGCATTCTATTCAGGTTTTAGTACTGTGTTGAATGGTTAGGCGATTCACTTGTAGGGAAGCGTTTGTTCGCATTCTGTATACTTAATTCTTTAACAGCAAATTTCGTGTCTTGCGTTTGACAGAAATTCCAGTGAAATCACGTTTAAAAGCCAACGTCAGTAAAAAGCCTTTGTAGAATCACTCTGTGAATGTCTTTGAAAACACTTCTTAAGAAGGAAAGCACACGTCTTTCATCTGAGTGAAAACTGCATTCTATTCAGTTTTTAGTACTGTGTTGAAAGGTTAGGCAATTCACTTGTAGGGAAGCGTTTGTTCGCATTCTGTATACTCAATTCTTTAACAGCAAATCTCGTGACTTGCGTTTGACAGAAATTCCAGTGAAATCACGTTTAAAAGCCAACGTCAGTAAAAAGGCTTTGTAGAATCACTCTGTGAATGTCTTTGAAAACACTTCTTAAGAAGGAAAGCATACGTCTTTCATCTGACTGAAAACTGCATTCTATTCAGTTTTTAGTACTGTGTTGAATAGTTAGGCGATTCACTTGTAGGGAAGCGTTTGTTCGCATTCTGTATACTCAATTCTTTAACAGCAAATCTCGTGTCTTGCCTTTGACAGAAATTCCAGTGAAATCACGTTTAAAAGCCAACGTCAGTAAAAAGCCTTTGTAGAATCACTCTTTGAATGTCTTTGAAAACACTTCTTAAGAAGGAAAGCATACCTCTTTCATCTGAGTGAAAACTGCATTCTATTCAGTTTTTAGTACTGTGTTGAATTGTTAGGCGATTCACTTGTAGGGAAGCATTTGTTCGCATTCTGTATACGCAATTCTTTAACAGCAAATCTCGCGTCTTGCGTTTGACAGAAATTCCAGTGAAATCACCTTTAAAAGCCAACGTCAGTAAAAAGCCTTTGTAGAATTACTCTGTGAATGTCTTTGGAAACACTTCTTAAGAAGGAAAGCATACGTCTTTGATCTGAGTGAAAACTGCATTCTATTCAGGTTTTAGTACTGTGTTGAATGGTTAGGCGATTCACTTGTAGGCAAGCATTTGGTTGCATTCTGTATACTTAATTCTTTAACAGCAAATCTCGCATCTTGCTTTTGACAGATTCCAGTGAAATCACGTTTAAAAGCCAACGTCAGTAAAAAGCCTTTGTAGAATCACTCTGTGAATGTCTTTGAAAACACTTCTTAAGAAGGAAAGCAAATGTCTTTCATCTGAGTGAAAACTGCATTCTATTCAGTTTTTAGTACTGTGTTGAATGGTTAGGCGATTCACTTGTAGGGAAGCGTTTGTTCGCATTCTGTATACTCAATTCTTTAACAGCAAATCTCGCGTCTTGCATTTGACAGAAATTCCAGTGAAATCACGTTTAAAAGCCAATGCCAGTAAAAAGGTTTTGTAGAATCACTCTGTGAATGTCTTTGAAAACACTTCTTAAGAAGGAAAGCATACGTCTTTCATCTGAGTGAAAACTGCATTCTATTCAGTTTTTAGTACTGTGTTGAATGGTTAGGCGATTCACTTGTAGGGAAGCGTTTGTTCTCATTCTGTATACTTAATTCTTTAACAGCAAATTTCGTGTCTTGCGTTTGACAGAAATTCCAGTGAAATCACGTTTAAAAGCCAACGTCAGTAAAAAGCCTTTGTAGAATCACTCTGTGAATGTCTTTGAAAACACTTCTTAAGAAGGAAAGCACACGTCTTTCATCTGAGTGAAAACTGCATTCTATTCAGTTTTTAGTACTGTGTTGAATGGTTAGGCAATTCACTTGTAGGGAAGCGTTTGTTCGCATTCTGTATACTCAATTCTTTAACAGCAAATCTCGTGTCTTGCGTTTGACAGAAATTCCAGTGAAATCACGTTTAAAAGCCAACGTCAGTAAAAAGCCTTTGTAGAATCACTCTTTGAATGTCTTTGAAAACACTTCTTAAGAAGGAAAGCATACGTCTTTCATCTGAGTGAAAACTGCATTCTATTCAGTTTTTAGTACTGTGTTGAATGGTTAGGCGATTCACTTGTAGGGAAGCGTTTGTTCGCATTCTGTATACTCAATTCTTTAACAGCAAATCTCGCGTCTTGCTTTTGACAGAAATTCCAGTGAAATCACCTTTAAAAGCCAACGTCAGTAAAAAGCCTTTTTAGAATCACTCTGTGAATGTCTTTGGAAACACTTCTTAAGAAGGAAAGCATACGTCTTTGATCTGAGTGAAAACTGCATTCTATTCAGGTTTTAGTACTGTGTTGAATGGTTAGGCGATTCACTTGTAAGGAAGCGTTTGGTTGCATTCTGTATACTTAATTCTTTAACAGCAAATCTCGCATCTTGCGTTTGACAGAAATTCCAGTGAAATCACGTTTAAAAGCCAACGTCAGTAAAAAGGCTTTGTAGAATCACTCTGTGAATGTCTTTGAAAACACTTCTTAAGAAGGAAAGCATACGTCTTTCATCTGAGTGAAAACTGCATTCTATTCAGTTTTTAGTACTGTGTTGAATTGTTAGGCGATTCACTTGTAGGGAAGCGTTTGTTCGCATTCTGTATAATCAATTCTTTAACAGCAAATCTCGTGTCTTGTGTTTGACAGAAATTCCAGTGAAATCACATTTAAAAGCCAATGCCAGTAAAAAGGCTTTGTAGAATCACTCTGTGAATGTCTTTGAAAACACTTCTTAAGAAGGAAAGCATACGTCTTTCATCTGAGTGAAAACTGCATTCTATTCAGTTTTTAGAGCTGTGTTGAATGGTTAGGCGATTCACTTGTAGGGAAGCGTTTGTTCGCATTCTGTATAATCAATTCTTTAACAGCAAATCTCGTGTCTTGCGTTTGACAGAAATTCCAGTGAAATCACGTTTAAAAGCCAATGCCAGTAAAAAAGGCTTTGTAGAATCACTCTGTGAATGTCTTTGAAAACACTTCTTAAGAAGGAAAACATAGGTCTTTCATGTGAGTGAAAACTGCATTCTATTCAGTTTTTAGTCCTGTGTTGAATGGTTAGGCGATTCACTTGTAGGAAAGCGTTTGTTCGCATTCTGTATACTCAATTCATTAACAGCAAATCTCGCGTCTTGCGTTTGACAGAAATTCCAGTGAAATCACCTTTAAAAGCCAACGTCAGTAAAAAGCCTTTGTAGAATTACTCTGTGAATGTCTTTGGAAACACTTCTTAAGAAGAAAAGCATACGTCTTTGATCTGAGTGAAAACTGCATTCTATTCAGGTTTTAGTACTGTGTTGAATGGTTAGGCGATTCACTTGTAGGGAAGCGTTTGGTTGCATTCTGTATACTTAATTCTTTAACAGCAAATCTCGCATCTTGCTTTTGACAGATTCCAGTGAAATCACGTTTAAAAGCCAACGTCAGTAAAAAGCCTTTGTAGAATCACTCTGTGAATGTCTTAAAAACACTTCTTAAGAAGGAAAGCAAATGTCTTTCATCTGAGTGAAAACTGCATTCTATTCAGTTTTTAGTACTGTGTTGAATGGTTAGGCGATTCACTTGTAGGGAAGCGTTTGTTCGCATTCTGTATACTCAATTCTTTAACAGCAAATCTCGCTTCTTGCATTTGACAGAAATTCCAGTGAAATCACCTTTAAAAGCCAACGTCAGTAAAAAGCCTTTGTAGAATTACTCTGTGAATGTCTTTGGAAACACTTCTTAAGAAGGAAAGCATACGTCTTTGATCTGAGTGAAAACTGCATTCTATTCAGGTTTTAGTACTGTGTTGAATGGTTAGGCGATTCACTTGTAGGGAAGCGTTTGGTTGCATTCTGTATACTTAATTCATTAACACCAAATCTCGCATCTTGCGTTTGACAGAAATTCCAGTGAAATCACCTTTAAAAGCCAACGTCAGTAAAAAGCCTTTGTAGAATCACTCTGTGAATGTCTTTGAAAACACTTCTTAAGAAGGAAAGCAAAAGTCTTTCATCTGAGTGAAAACTGCATTCTATTCAGTTTTTAGTACTGTGTTGAATTGTTAGGCGATTCACTTGTAGGGAAGCGTTTGTTCGCATTCTGTATAATCAATTCTTTAACAGCAAATCTCGTGTCTTGTGTTTGACAGAAATTCCAGTGAAATCACATTTAAAAGCCAATGCCAGTAAAAAGGCTTTGTAGAATCACTCTGTGAATGTCTTTGAAAACACTTCTTAAGAAGGAAAGCATACGTCTTTCATCTGAGTGAAAACTGCATTCTATTCAGTTTGTAGAGCTGTGTTGAATGGTTAGGCGATTCACTTGTAGGGAAGCGTTTGTTCGCATTCTGTATAATCAATTCTTTAACAGCAAATCTCGTGTCTTGCGTTTGACAGAAATTCCAGTGAAATCACGTTTAAAAGCCAATGCCAGTAAAAAGGCTTTGTAGAATCACTCTGTGAATGTCTTTGAAAACACTTCTTAAGAAGGAAAGCATAGGTCTTTCATGTGAGTGAAAACTGCATTCTATTCAGTTTTTAGTCCTGTGTTGAATGGTTAGGCGATTCACTTGTAGGAAAGCGTTTGTTCGCATTCTGTATACTCAATTCATTAACAGCAAATCTCGCGTCTTGCGTTTGACAGAAATTCCAGTGAAATCACCTTTAAAAGCCAACGTCAGTAAAAAGCCTTTGTAGAATTACTCTGTGAATGTCTTTGGAAACACTTCTTAAGAAGAAAAGCATACGTCTTTGATCTGAGTGAAAACTGCATTCTATTCAGGTTTTAGTACTGTGTTGAATGGTTAGGCGATTCACTTGTAGGGAAGCATTTGGTTGCATTCTGTATACTTAATTCTTTAACAGCAAATCTCGCATCTTGCTTTTGACAGATTCCAGTGAAATCACGTTTAAAAGCCAACGTCAGTAAAAAGCCTTTGTAGAATCACTCTGTGAATGTCTTTGAAAACACTTCTTAAGAAGGAAAGCAAATGTCTTTCATCTGAGTGAAAACTGCATTCTATTCAGTTTTTAGTACTGTGTTGAATGGTTAGGCGATTCACTTGTAGGGAAGCGTTTGTTCGCATTCTGTATACTCAATTCTTTAACAGCAAATCTCGCTTCTTGCATTTGACAGAAATTCCAGTGAAATCACCTTTAAAAGCCAACGTCAGTAAAAAGCCTTTGTAGAATTACTCTGTGAATGTCTTTGGAAACACTTCTTAAGAAGGAAAGCATACGTCTTTGATCTGAGTGAAAACTGCATTCTATTCAGGTTTTAGTACTGTGTTGAATGGTTAGGCGATTCACTTGTAGGGAAGCGTTTGGTTGCATTCTGTATACTTAATTCATTAACACCAAATCTCGCATCTTGCGTTTGACAGAAATTCCAGTGAAATCACCTTTAAAAGCCAACGTCAGTAAAAAGCCTTTGTAGAATCACTCTGTGAATGTCTTTGAAAACACTTCTTAAGAAGGAAAGCATAAGTCTTTCATCTGAGAGAAAACTGCATTCTATTCAGTTTTTAGTACTGTGTTGAATTGTTAGGCGATTCACTTGTAGGGAAGCGTTTGTTCGCATTCTGTATAATCAATTCTTTAACAGCAAATCTCGTGTCTTGTGTTTGACAGAAATTCCAGTGAAATCACATTTAAAAGCCAATGCCAGTAAAAAGGCTTTGTAGAATCACTCTGTGAATGTCTTTGAAAACACTTCTTAAGAAGGAAAGCATACGTCTTTCATCTGAGTGAAAACTGCATTCTATTCAGTTTGTAGAGCTGTGTTGAATGGTTAGGCGATTCACTTGTAGGGAAGCTTTTGTTCGCATTCTGTATAATCAATTCTTTAACAGCAAATCTCGTGTCTTGCGTTTGACAGAAATTCCAGTGAAATCACGTTTAAAAGCCAATGCCAGTAAAAAGGCTTTGTAGAATCACTCTGTGAATGTCTTTGAAAACACTTCTTAAGAAGGATAGCATAGGTCTTTCATGTGAGTGAAAACTGCATTCTATTCAGTTTTTAGTCCTGTGTTGAATGGTTAGGCGATTCACTTGTAGGAAAGCGTTTGTTCGCATTCTGTATACTCAATTCATTAACAGCAAATCTCGCGTCTTGCGTTTGACAGAAATTCCAGTGAAATCACCTTTAAAAGCCAATGCCAGTAAAAAGGCTTTGTAGAATCACTCTGTGAATGTCTTTGAAAACACTTCTTAAGAAGGAAAGCACACGTCTTTCATCTGAGTGAAAACTGCATTCTATTCAGTTTTTAGTACTGTGTTGAATGGTTAGGCAATTCACTTGTAGGGAAGCGTTTGTTCGCATTCTGTATACTCAATTCTTTAACAGCAAATCTCGCGTCTTGCGTTTGACAGAAATTCCAGTGAAATCACGTTTAAAAGCCAACGTCAGTAAAGAGGCTTTGTAGAATCACTCTGTGAATGTCTTTGAAAACACTTCTTAAGAAGGAAAGCATACGTCTTTCATCTGAGTGAAAACTGCATTCTATTCAGTTTTTAGAGCTGTGTTGAATGGTTAGGCGATTCACTTGTAGGGAAGCGTTTGTTCGCATTCTGTATAATCAATTCTTTAACAGCAAATCTCGTGTCTTGCGTTTGACAGAAATTCCAGTGAAATCACGTTTAAAAGCCAATGCCAGTAAAAAGGCTTTGTAGAATCACTCTGTGAATGTCTTTGAAAACACTTCTTAAGAAGGAAAGCATAGGTCTTTCATGTGAGTGAAAACTGCATGTATTCAGTTTTTAGGACTGTGTTGAATGGTTAGGCGATTCACTTGTAGGAAAGCGTTTGTTCGCATTCTGTATACTCAATTCATTAACAGCAAATCTCGCGTCTTGCGTTTGACAGAAATTCCAGTGAAATCACCTTTAAAAGCCAACGTCAGTAAAAAGCCTTTGTAGAATTACTCTGTGAATGTCTTTGGAAACACTTCTTAAGAAGAAAAGCATACGTCTTTGATCTGAGTGAAAACTGCATTCTATTCAGGTTTTAGTACTGTGTTGAATGGTTAGGCGATTCACTTGTAGGGAAGCGTTTGTTCGCATTCTGTATACTTAATTCTTTAACAGCAAATTTCGTGTCTTGCGTTTGACAGAAATTCCAGTGAAATCACGTTTAAAAGCCAACGTCAGTAAAAAGCCTTTGTAGAATCACTCTGTGAATGTCTTTGAAAACACTTCTTAAGAAGGAAAGCACACGTCTTTCATCTGAGTGAAAACTGCATTCTATTCAGTTTTTAGTACTGTGTTGAATGGTTAGGCAATTCACTTGTAGGGAAGCGTTTGTTCGCATTCTGTATACTCAATTCTTTAACAGCAAATCTCGCGTCTTGCGTTTGACAGAAATTCCAGTGAAATCACGTTTAAAAGCCAACGTCAGTAAAAAGGCTTTGTAGAATCACTCTGTGAATGTCTTTGAAAACACTTCTTAAGAAGGAAAGCATACGTCTTTCATCTGACTGAAAACTGCATTCTATTCAGTTTTTAGTACTGTGTTGAATAGTTAGGCGATTCACTTGTAGGGAAGCGTTTGTTCGCATTCTGTATACTCAATTCTTTAACAGCAAATCTCGTGTCTTGCCTTTGACAGAAATTCCAGTGAAATCACGTTTAAAAGCCAACGTCAGTAAAAAGCCTTTGTAGAATCACTCTTTGAATGTCTTTGAAAACACTTCTTAAGAAGGAAAGCATACGTCTTTCATCTGAGTGAAAACTGCATTCTATTCAGTTTTTAGTACTGTGTTGAATTGTTAGGCGATTCACTTGTAGGGAAGCATTTGTTCGCATTCTGTATACGCAATTCTTTAACAGCAAATCTCGCGTCTTGCGTTTGACAGAAATTCCAGTGAAATCACCTTTAAAAGCCAACGTCAGTAAAAAGCCTTTGTAGAATTACTCTGTGAATGTCTTTGGAAACACTTCTTAAGAAGGAAAGCATACGTCTTTGATCTGAGTGAAAACTGCATTCTATTCAGGTTTTAGTACTGTGTTGAATGGTTAGGCGATTCACTTGTAGGGAAGCATTTGGTTGCATTCTGTATACTTAATTCTTTAACACCAAATCTCGCATCTTGCCTTTGACAGAAATTCCAGTGAAATCACCTTTAAAAGCCAACGTAAGTAAAAAGCCTTTGTAGAATCACTCTGTGAATGTCTTTGGAAACACTTCTTAAGAAAGAAAGCATACGTCTTTGATCTGAGTGAAAACTGCATTCTATTCAGGTTTTAGTACTGTGTTGAATGGTTAGGCGATTCACTTGTAAGGAAGCGTTTGGTTGCATTCTGTATACTCAATTCTTTAACAGCAAATCTCGCATCTTGCGTTTGACAGAAATTCCAGTGAAATCACGTTTAAAAGCCAACATCAGTAAAAAGGCTTTGTAGAATCACTCTGTGAATGTCTTTGAAAACACTTCTTAAGAAGGAAAGCATACGTCTTTCATCTGAGTGAAAACTGCATTCTATTCAGTTTTTAGTACTGTGTTGAATGGTTAGGCGATTCACTTGTAGGGAAGCGTTTGTTCGCATTCTGTATAATCAATTCTTTAACAGCAAATCTCGTGTCTTGCGTTTGACAGAAATTCCAGTGAAATCACATTTAAAAGCCAATGCCAGTAAAAAGGCTTTGTAGAATCACTCTGTGAATGTCTTTGAAAACACTTCTTAAGAAGGAAAGCATACGTCTTTCATCTGAGTGAAAACTGCATTCTATTCAGTTTTTAGTACTGTGTTGAATGGTTAGGCGATTCACTTGTAGGGAAGCGTTTGGTTGCATTCTGTATACTTAATTCTTTAACAGCAAATCTCGCATCTTGCTTTTGACAGATTCCAGTGAAATCACGTTTAAAAGCCAACGTCAGTAAAAAGCCTTTGTAGAATCACTCTGTGAATGTCTTTGAAAACACTTCTTAAGAAGGAAAGCAAATGTCTTTCATCTGAGTGAAAACTGCATTCTATTCAGTTTTTAGTACTGTGTTGAATGGTTAGGCGATTCACTTGTAGGGAAGCGTTTGTTCGCATTCTGTATACTCAATTCTTTAACAGCAAATCTCGCGTCTTGCATTTGACAGAAATTCCAGTGAAATCACGTTGAAAAGCCAATGCCAGTAAAAAGGTTTAGTAGAATCACTCTGTGAATGTCTTTGAAAACACTTCTTAAGAAGGAAAGCATACGTCTTTCATCTGAGTGAAAACTGCATTCTATTCAGTTTTTAGTACTGTGTTGAATGGTTAGGCGGTTCACTTGTAGGGAAGCGTTTCGTTGCATTCTGTGTACTCAATTCTTTAACAGCAAATCTCGTATCTTGCGTTTGACAGAAATTCCAGTGAAATCACGTTTAAAAGCCAATGTCAGTAAAAAGCCTTTGTAGAATCACTCTGTGAATGTCTTTGAAAACAATTCTTAAGAAGGAAAGCATACCTGTTTCATCTGAGTGAAAACTGCATTGTATACAGTTTTTAGTACTGTGTTGAATGGTTAGACGATTCACTTGTAGGGAAGCGTTTGTTCGCATTCTGTATAATCAATTCTTTAACAGCAAATCTCGTGTCTTGCGTTTGACAGAAATTCCAGTGAAATCACCTTTAAAAGCCAACGTCAGTAAAAAGCCTTTGTAGAATTACTCTGTGAATGTCTTTGGAAACACTTCTTAAGAAGGAAAGCATACGTCTTTGATCTGAGTGAAAACTGCATTCTATTCAGGTTTTAGTACTGTGTTGAATGGTTAGGCGATTACTTGTAGGGAAGCGTTTGGTTGCATTCTGTATACTTAATTCTTTAACACCAAATCTCGCATCTTGCGTTTGACAGAAATTCCAGTGAAATCACCTTTAAAAGCCAACGTCAGTAAAAAGCCTTTGTAGAATCACTCTGTGAATGTCTTTGGAAACACTTCTTAAGAAAGAAAGCATACGTCTTTGATCTGAGTGAAAACTGCATTCTATTCAGGTTTTAGTACTGTGTTGAATGGTTAGGCGATTCACTTGTAAGGAAGCGTTTGGTTGCATTCTGTATACTCAATTCTTTAACAGCAAATCTCGCATCTTGCGTTTGACAGAAATTCCAGTGAAATCACGTTTAAAAGCCAACGTCAGTAAAAAGGCTTTGTAGAATCACTCTGTGAATGTCTTTGAAAACACTTCTTAAGAAGGAAAGCATACGTCTTTCATCTGAGTGAAAACTGCATTCTATTCAGTTTTTAGTACTGTGTTGAATGGTTAGGCGATTCACTTGTAGGGAAGCGTTTGTTAGCATTCTGTATAATCAATTCTTTAACAGCAAATCTCGCGTCTTGCGTTTGACAGAAATTCCAGTGAAATCACCTTTAAAAGCCAACGTCAGTAAAAAGCCTTTGTAGAATTACTCTGTGAATGTCTTTGGAAACACTTCTTAAGAAGAAAAGCATACGTCTTTGATCTGAGTGAAAACTGCATTCTATTCAGGTTTTAGTACTGTGTTGAATGGTTAGGCGATTCACTTGTAGGGAAGCGTTTGGTTGCATTCTGTATACTTAATTCTTTAACAGCAAATCTCGCATCTTCCTTTTGACAGATTCCAGTGAAATCAAGTATAAAAGCCAAGTCAGTAAAAAGCCTTTGTAGAATCACTCTGTGAATGTCTTTGAAAACACTTCTTAAGAAGGAAAGCAAATGTCTTTCATCTGAGTGAAAACTGCATTCTATTCAGTTTTTAGTACTGTGTTGAATCGTTAGGCGATTCACTTGTAGGGAAGCTTTTGTTTGCATTCTGTATACTCAATTCTTTACAGCAAATCTCGCGTCTTGCATTTGACAGAAATTCCAGTGAAATCACGTTTAAAAGCCAATGCCAGTAAAAAGGTTTTGTAGAATCACTCTGTGAATGTCTTTGAAAACACTTCTTAAGAAGGACAGCATATGTCTTTCATCTGAGTGAAAACTGCATTCTATTCATTTTTAGTACTGTGTTGAATGGTTAGGCGATTCACTTGTAGGGAAGCGTTTCATTGCATTCAGTGTACTCAATTCTTTAACAGCAAATCTCGCGTCTTGCCTTTGACAGAAATTCCAGTGAAATCACGTTTAAAAGCCAATGTCAGTAAAAAGGCTTTGTAGAATCACTCTGTGAATGTCTTTGAAAACACTTCTTAAGAAGGAAAGCATACGTCTTTCATCTGACTGAAAACTGCATTCTATTCAGTTTTTAGTACTGTGTTGAATGGTTAGGCGATTCACTTGTAGGGAAGCGTTTGTTCGCATTCTGTATACTCAATTCTTTAACAGCAAATCTCGTGTCTTGCGTTTGACAGAAATTCCAGTGAAATCACCTTTAAAAGCCAACGTCAGTAAAAAGCCTTTGTAGAATTACTCTGTGAATGTCTTTGGAAACACTTCTTAAGAAGGAAAGCATACGTCTTTGATCTGAGTGAAAACTGCATTCTATTCAGGTTTTAGTACTGTGTTGAATGGTTAGGCGATTCACTTGTAGGGAAGCGTTTGGTTGCATTCTGTATACTTAATTCTTTAACACCAAATCTCGCATCTTGCGTTTGACAGAAATTCCAGTGAAATCACCTTTAAAAGCCAACGTCAGTAAAAAGCCTTTGTAGAATCACTCTGTGAATGTCTTTGGAAACACTTCTTAAGAAAGAAAGCATACGTCTTTGATCTGAGTGAAAACTGCATTCTATTCAGGTTTTAGTACTGTGTTGAATGGTTAGGCGATTCACTTGTAAGGAAGCGTTTGGTTGCATTCTGTATACTCAATTCTTTAACAGCAAATCTCGCATCTTGCGTTTGACAGAAATTCCAGTGAAATCACGTTTAAAAGCCAACGTCAGTAAAAAGGCTTTGTAGAATCACTCTGTGAATGTCTTTGAAAACACTTCTTAAGAAGGAAAGCATACGTCTTTCATCTGAGTGAAAACTGCATTCTATTCAGTTTTTAGTACTGTGTTGAATGGTTAGGCGATTCACTTGTAGGGAAGCGTTTGTTAGCATTCTGTATACTTAATTCTTTAACACCAAATCTCGCATCTTGCGTTTGACAGAAATTCCAGTGAAATCACCTTTAAAAGCCAACGTCAGTAAAAAGCCTTTGTAGAATCACTCTGTGAATGTCTTTGGAAACACTTCTTAAGAAAGAAAGCATACGTCTTTGATCTGAGTGAAAACTGCATTCTATTCAGGTTTTAGTACTGTGTTGAATGGTTAGGCGATTCACTTGTAAGGAAGCGTTTGGTTGCATTCTGTATACTCAATTCTTTAACAGCAAATCTCGCATCTTGCGTTTGACAGAAATTCCAGTGAAATCACGTTTAAAAGCCAACGTCAGTAAAAAGGCTTTGTAGAATCACTCTGTGAATGTCTTTGAAAACACTTCTTAAGAAGGAAAGCATACGTCTTTCATCTGAGTGAAAACTGCATTCTATTCAGTTTTTAGTACTGTGTTGAATGGTTAGGCGATTCACTTGTAGGGAAGCGTTTGTTAGCATTCTGTATAATCAATTCTTTAACAGCAAATCTCGCGTCTTGCGTTTGACAGAAATTCCAGTGAAATCACCTTTAAAAGCCAACGTCAGTAAAAAGCCTTTGTAGAATTACTCTGTGAATGTCTTTGGAAACACTTCTTAAGAAGAAAAGCATACGTCTTTGATCTGAGTGAAAACTGCATTCTATTCAGGTTTTAGTACTGTGTTGAATGGTTAGGCGATTCACTTGTAGGGAAGCGTTTGGTTGCATTCTGTATACTTAATTCTTTAACAGCAAATCTCGCATCTTCCTTTTGACAGATTCCAGTGAAATCAAGTATAAAAGCCAAGTCAGTAAAAAGCCTTTGTAGAATCACTCTGTGAATGTCTTTGAAAACACTTCTTAAGAAGGAAAGCAAATGTCTTTCATCTGAGTGAAAACTGCATTCTATTCAGTTTTTAGTACTGTGTTGAATCGTTAGGCGATTCACTTGTAGGGAAGCTTTTGTTTGCATTCTGTATACTCAATTCTTTACAGCAAATCTCGCGTCTTGCATTTGACAGAAATTCCAGTGAAATCACGTTTAAAAGCCAATGCCAGTAAAAAGGTTTTGTAGAATCACTCTGTGAATGTCTTTGAAAACACTTCTTAAGAAGGACAGCATATGTCTTTCATCTGAGTGAAAACTGCATTCTATTCATTTTTAGTACTGTGTTGAATGGTTAGGCGATTCACTTGTAGGGAAGCGTTTCATTGCATTCAGTGTACTCAATTCTTTAACAGCAAATCTCGCGTCTTGCCTTTGACAGAAATTCCAGTGAAATCACGTTTAAAAGCCAATGTCAGTAAAAAGGCTTTGTAGAATCACTCTGTGAATGTCTTTGAAAACACTTCTTAAGAAGGAAAGCATACGTCTTTCATCTGACTGAAAACTGCATTCTATTCAGTTTTTAGTACTGTGTTGAATGGTTAGGCGATTCACTTGTAGGGAAGCGTTTGTTCGCATTCTGTATACTCAATTCTTTAACAGCAAATCTCGTGTCTTGCGTTTGACAGAAATTCCAGTGAAATCACCTTTAAAAGCCAACGTCAGTAAAAAGCCTTTGTAGAATTACTCTGTGAATGTCTTTGGAAACACTTCTTAAGAAGGAAAGCATACGTCTTTGATCTGAGTGAAAACTGCATTCTATTCAGGTTTTAGTACTGTGTTGAATGGTTAGGCGATTCACTTGTAGGGAAGCGTTTGGTTGCATTCTGTATACTTAATTCTTTAACACCAAATCTCGCATCTTGCGTTTGACAGAAATTCCAGTGAAATCACCTTTAAAAGCCAACGTCAGTAAAAAGCCTTTGTAGAATCACTCTGTGAATGTCTTTGGAAACACTTCTTAAGAAAGAAAGCATACGTCTTTGATCTGAGTGAAAACTGCATTCTATTCAGGTTTTAGTACTGTGTTGAATGGTTAGGCGATTCACTTGTAAGGAAGCGTTTGGTTGCATTCTGTATACTCAATTCTTTAACAGCAAATCTCGCATCTTGCGTTTGACAGAAATTCCAGTGAAATCACGTTTAAAAGCCAACGTCAGTAAAAAGGCTTTGTAGAATCACTCTGTGAATGTCTTTGAAAACACTTCTTAAGAAGGAAAGCATACGTCTTTCATCTGAGTGAAAACTGCATTCTATTCAGTTTTTAGTACTGTGTTGAATGGTTAGGCGATTCACTTGTAGGGAAGCGTTTGTTAGCATTCTGTATAATCAATTCTTTAACAGCAAATCTCGCGTCTTGCGTTTGACAGAAATTCCAGTGAAATCACCTTTAAAAGCCAACGTCAGTAAAAAGCCTTTGTAGAATTACTCTGTGAATGTCTTTGGAAACACTTCTTAAGAAGAAAAGCATACGTCTTTGATCTGAGTGAAAACTGCATTCTATTCAGGTTTTAGTACTGTGTTGAATGGTTAGGCGATTCACTTGTAGGGAAGCGTTTGGTTGCATTCTGTATACTTAATTCTTTAACAGCAAATCTCGCATCTTGCTTTTGACAGATTCCAGTGAAATCACGTTTAAAAGCCAACGTCAGTAAAAAGCCTTTGTAGAATCACTCTGTGAATGTCTTTGAAAACACTTCTTAAGAAGGAAAGCAAATGTCTTTCATCTGAGTGAAAACTGCATTCTATTCAGTTTTTAGTACTGTGTTGAATGGTTAGGCGATTCACTTGTAGGGAAGCGTTTGTTCGCATTCTGTATACTCAATTCTTTAACAGCAAATCTCGCGTCTTGCATTTGACAGAAATTCCAGTGAAATCACGTTGAAAAGCCAATGCCAGTAAAAAGGTTTAGTAGAATCACTCTGTGAATGTCTTTGAAAACACTTCTTAAGAAGGAAAGCATACGTCTTTCATCTGAGTGAAAACTGCATTCTATTCAGTTTTTAGTACTGTGTTGAATGGTTAGGCGGTTCACTTGTAGGGAAGCGTTTCGTTGCATTCTGTGTACTCAATTCTTTAACAGCAAATCTCGTATCTTGCGTTTGACAGAAATTCCAGTGAAATCACGTTTAAAAGCCAATGTCAGTAAAAAGCCTTTGTAGAATCACTCTGTGAATGTCTTTGAAAACAATTCTTAAGAAGGAAAGCATACCTGTTTCATCTGAGTGAAAACTGCATTGTATACAGTTTTTAGTACTGTGTTGAATGGTTAGACGATTCACTTGTAGGGAAGCGTTTGTTCGCATTCTGTATAATCAATTCTTTAACAGCAAATCTCGTGTCTTGCGTTTGACAGAAATTCCAGTGAAATCACCTTTAAAAGCCAACGTCAGTAAAAAGCCTTTGTAGAATTACTCTGTGAATGTCTTTGGAAACACTTCTTAAGAAGGAAAGCATACGTCTTTGATCTGAGTGAAAACTGCATTCTATTCAGGTTTTAGTACTGTGTTGAATGGTTAGGCGATTACTTGTAGGGAAGCGTTTGGTTGCATTCTGTATACTTAATTCTTTAACACCAAATCTCGCATCTTGCGTTTGACAGAAATTCCAGTGAAATCACCTTTAAAAGCCAACGTCAGTAAAAAGCCTTTGTAGAATCACTCTGTGAATGTCTTTGGAAACACTTCTTAAGAAAGAAAGCATACGTCTTTGATCTGAGTGAAAACTGCATTCTATTCAGGTTTTAGTACTGTGTTGAATGGTTAGGCGATTCACTTGTAAGGAAGCGTTTGGTTGCATTCTGTATACTCAATTCTTTAACAGCAAATCTCGCATCTTGCGTTTGACAGAAATTCCAGTGAAATCACGTTTAAAAGCCAACGTCAGTAAAAAGGCTTTGTAGAATCACTCTGTGAATGTCTTTGAAAACACTTCTTAAGAAGGAAAGCATACGTCTTTCATCTGAGTGAAAACTGCATTCTATTCAGTTTTTAGTACTGTGTTGAATGGTTAGGCGATTCACTTGTAGGGAAGCGTTTGTTAGCATTCTGTATAATCAATTCTTTAACAGCAAATCTCGCGTCTTGCGTTTGACAGAAATTCCAGTGAAATCACCTTTAAAAGCCAACGTCAGTAAAAAGCCTTTGTAGAATTACTCTGTGAATGTCTTTGGAAACACTTCTTAAGAAGAAAAGCATACGTCTTTGATCTGAGTGAAAACTGCATTCTATTCAGGTTTTAGTACTGTGTTGAATGGTTAGGCGATTCACTTGTAGGGAAGCGTTTGGTTGCATTCTGTATACTTAATTCTTTAACAGCAAATCTCGCATCTTCCTTTTGACAGATTCCAGTGAAATCAAGTATAAAAGCCAAGTCAGTAAAAAGCCTTTGTAGAATCACTCTGTGAATGTCTTTGAAAACACTTCTTAAGAAGGAAAGCAAATGTCTTTCATCTGAGTGAAAACTGCATTCTATTCAGTTTTTAGTACTGTGTTGAATCGTTAGGCGATTCACTTGTAGGGAAGCTTTTGTTTGCATTCTGTATACTCAATTCTTTACAGCAAATCTCGCGTCTTGCATTTGACAGAAATTCCAGTGAAATCACGTTTAAAAGCCAATGCCAGTAAAAAGGTTTTGTAGAATCACTCTGTGAATGTCTTTGAAAACACTTCTTAAGAAGGACAGCATATGTCTTTCATCTGAGTGAAAACTGCATTCTATTCATTTTTAGTACTGTGTTGAATGGTTAGGCGATTCACTTGTAGGGAAGCGTTTCATTGCATTCAGTGTACTCAATTCTTTAACAGCAAATCTCGCGTCTTGCCTTTGACAGAAATTCCAGTGAAATCACGTTTAAAAGCCAATGTCAGTAAAAAGGCTTTGTAGAATCACTCTGTGAATGTCTTTGAAAACACTTCTTAAGAAGGAAAGCATACGTCTTTCATCTGACTGAAAACTGCATTCTATTCAGTTTTTAGTACTGTGTTGAATGGTTAGGCGATTCACTTGTAGGGAAGCGTTTGTTCGCATTCTGTATACTCAATTCTTTAACAGCAAATCTCGTGTCTTGCGTTTGACAGAAATTCCAGTGAAATCACCTTTAAAAGCCAACGTCAGTAAAAAGCCTTTGTAGAATTACTCTGTGAATGTCTTTGGAAACACTTCTTAAGAAGGAAAGCATACGTCTTTGATCTGAGTGAAAACTGCATTCTATTCAGGTTTTAGTACTGTGTTGAATGGTTAGGCGATTCACTTGTAGGGAAGCGTTTGGTTGCATTCTGTATACTTAATTCTTTAACACCAAATCTCGCATCTTGCGTTTGACAGAAATTCCAGTGAAATCACCTTTAAAAGCCAACGTCAGTAAAAAGCCTTTGTAGAATCACTCTGTGAATGTCTTTGGAAACACTTCTTAAGAAAGAAAGCATACGTCTTTGATCTGAGTGAAAACTGCATTCTATTCAGGTTTTAGTACTGTGTTGAATGGTTAGGCGATTCACTTGTAAGGAAGCGTTTGGTTGCATTCTGTATACTCAATTCTTTAACAGCAAATCTCGCATCTTGCGTTTGACAGAAATTCCAGTGAAATCACGTTTAAAAGCCAACGTCAGTAAAAAGGCTTTGTAGAATCACTCTGTGAATGTCTTTGAAAACACTTCTTAAGAAGGAAAGCATACGTCTTTCATCTGAGTGAAAACTGCATTCTATTCAGTTTTTAGTACTGTGTTGAATGGTTAGGCGATTCACTTGTAGGGAAGCGTTTGTTAGCATTCTGTATAATCAATTCTTTAACAGCAAATCTCGCGTCTTGCGTTTGACAGAAATTCCAGTGAAATCACCTTTAAAAGCCAACGTCAGTAAAAAGCCTTTGTAGAATTACTCTGTGAATGTCTTTGGAAACACTTCTTAAGAAGAAAAGCATACGTCTTTGATCTGAGTGAAAACTGCATTCTATTCAGGTTTTAGTACTGTGTTGAATGGTTAGGCGATTCACTTGTAGGGAAGCGTTTGGTTGCATTCTGTATACTTAATTCTTTAACAGCAAATCTCGCATCTTCCTTTTGACAGATTCCAGTGAAATCAAGTATAAAAGCCAAGTCAGTAAAAAGCCTTTGTAGAATCACTCTGTGAATGTCTTTGAAAACACTTCTTAAGAAGGAAAGCAAATGTCTTTCATCTGAGTGAAAACTGCATTCTATTCAGTTTTTAGTACTGTGTTGAATGGTTAGGCGATTCACTTGTAGGGAAGCTTTTGTTTGCATTCTGTATACTCAATTCTTTACAGCAAATCTCGCGTCTTGCATTTGACAGAAATTCCAGTGAAATCACGTTTAAAAGCCAATGCCAGTAAAAAGGTTTTGTAGAATCACTCTGTGAATGTCTTTGAAAACACTTCTTAAGAAGGACAGCATATGTCTTTCATCTGAGTGAAAACTGCATTCTATTCATTTTTAGTACTGTGTTGAATGGTTAGGCGATTCACTTGTAGGGAAGCGTTTCATTGCATTCAGTGTACTCAATTCTTTAACAGCAAATCTCGCGTCTTGCCTTTGACAGAAATTCCAGTGAAATCACGTTTAAAAGCCAATGTCAGTAAAAAGGCTTTGTAGAATCACTCTGTGAATGTCTTTGAAAACACTTCTTAAGAAGGAAAGCATACGTCTTTCATCTGACTGAAAACTGCATTCTATTCAGTTTTTAGTACTGTGTTGAATGGTTAGGCGATTCACTTGTAGGGAAGCGTTTGTTCGCATTCTGTATACTCAATTCTTTAACAGCAAATCTCGTGTCTTGCGTTTGACAGAAATTCCAGTGAAATCACGTTTAAAAGCCAACGTCAGTAAAAAGCCTTTGTAGAATCACTCTTTGAATGTCTTTGGAAACACTTCTTAAGAAGGAAAGCATACGTCTTTGATATGAGTGAAAACTGCATTCTATTCAGGTTTTAGTACTGTGTTGAATGGTTAGGCGATTCACTTGTAGGGAACTGTTTGGTTGCATTCTGTATACTTAATTCTTTAACAGCAAATCTCGCATCTTGCGTTTGACAGAAATTCCAGTGAAATCACGTTTAAAAGCCAACGTCAGTAAAAAGCCTTTGTAGAATCACTCTGTGAATGTCTTTGAAAACACTTCTTAAGAAGGAAAGCATACGTCTTTCATCTGAGTGAAAACTGCATTCTATTCAGTTTTTAGTACTGTGTTGAATGGTTAGGCGATTCACTTGTAGGGAAGCTTTTGTTCGCATTCTGTATACTCAATTCTTTAACAGCAAATCTCGCGTCTTGCGTTTGACAGAAATTCCAGTGAAATCACCTTTAAAAGCCAACGTCAGTAAAAAGCCTTTGTAGAATTACTCTGTGAATGTCTTTGGAAACACTTCTTAAGAAGAAAAGCATACGTCTTTGATCTGAGTGAAAACTGCATTCTATTCAGGTTTTAGTACTGTGTTGAATGGTTAGGCGATTCACTTGTAGGGAAGCGTTTGGTTGCATTCTGTATACTTAATTCTTTAACAGCAAATCTCGCATCTTGCTTTTGACAGATTCCAGTGAAATCACGTTTAAAAGCCAAGTCAGTAAAAAGCCTTTGTAGAATCACTCTGTGAATGTCTTTGAAAACACTTCTTAAGAAGGAAAGCAAATGTCTTTCATCTGAGTGAAAACTGCATTCTATTCAGTTTTTAGTACTGTGTTGAATGGTTAGGCGATTCACTTGTAGGGAAGCTTTTGTTTGCATTCTGTATACTCAATTCTTTACAGCAAATCTCGCGTCTTGCATTTGACAGAAATTCCAGTGAAATCACGTTTAAAAGCCAATGCCAGTAAAATGGTTTTGTAGAATCACTCTGTGAATGTCTTTGAAAACACTTCTTAAGAAGGACAGCATATGTCTTTCATCTGAGTGAAAACTGCATTCTATTCATTTTTAGTACTGTGTTGAATGGTTAGGCGATTCACTTGTAGGGAAGCGTTTCATTGCATTCTGTGTACTCAATTCTTTAACAGCAAATCTCGCGTCTTGCCTTTGACAGAAATTCCAGTGAAATCACGTTTAAAAGCCAATGTCAGTAAAAAGCCTTTGTAGAATCACTCTGTGAATGTCTTTGAAAACAATTCTTAAGAAGGAAAGCATACCTGTTTCATCTGAGTGAAAACTGCATTCTATACAGTTTTTATTACTGTGTTGAATGGTTAGACGATTCACTTGTAGGGAAGTGTTTGGTTGCATTCTGTATACTTAATTCTTTAACAGCAAATCTCGCATCTTGCGTTTGACAGAAATTCCAGTGAAATCACGTTTAAAAGCCAACGTCAGTAAAAAGCATTTGTAGAATCACTCTGTGAATGTCTTTGAAAACACTTCTTAAGAAGGAAAGCATACGTCTTTCATCTGAGTGAAAACTGCATTCTATTCAGTTTTTAGTACTGTGTTGAATGGTTAGGCGATTCACTTGTAGGGAAGCTTTTATTCGCATTCTGTATACTCAATTCTTTAACAGCAAATCTCGCGTCTTGCGTTTGACAGAAATTCCAGTGAAATCACGTTTAAAAGCCAACGTCAGTAAAAAGCCTTTGTAGAATCAATCTGTGAATGTCTTTGAAAACACTTCTTAAGAAGGAAAGCATACGTCTTTCATCTGAGTGAAAACTGCATTCTATTCAGTTTTTAGTACTGTGTTGAATGGTTAGGCGATTCACTTGTAGGGAAGCGTTTGTTTGCATTCTGTATACTCAATTCTTTAACAGCAAATCTCGTGTCTTGCGTTTAACAGAAATTCCAGTGAAATCACGTTTAAAAGCCAACTTCAGTAAAAAGCCTTTGTAGAATCACTCTTTGAATGTCTTTGAAAACACTTCTTAAGAAGGAAAGCACACGACTTTCATCTGAGTGAAAACTGCATTCTATTCAGTTTTTAGTACTGTGTTGAATGGTTAGGCGATTCACTTGTAGGGAATCGTTTGTTCGCATTCTGTATACTCAATTCCTTAACAGCAAATCTCGCGTCTTGCATTTGACAGAAATTCCAGTGAAATCACGTTTAAAAGCCAAAGTCAGTAAAAAGCCTTTGTAGAATCACTCTGTGAATGTCTTTGAAAACACTTCTTAAGAAGGAAAGCATAGGTCTTTCATGTGAGTGAAAACTGCATTCTATTCAGTTTTTAGTCCTGTGTTGAATGGTTAGGCGATTCACTTGTAGGGAAGCGTTTGTTTGCATTCTGTATACTCAATTCATTAACAGCAAATCTCGCGTCTTGCGTTTGACAGAAATTCCAGTGAAATCACCTTTAAAAGCCAACGTCAGTAAAAAGGCTTTGTAGAATTACTCTGTGAATGTCTTTGGAAACACTTCTTAAGAAGAAATGCATACGTCTTTGATCTGAGTGAAAACTGCATTCTATTCAGGTTTTAGTACTGTGTTGAATGGTTAGGCGATTCACTTGTAGGGAAGCGTTTGGTTGCATTCTGTATACTTAATTCTTTAACAGCAAATCTCGCATCTTGCTTTTGACAGATTCCAGTGAAATCACGTTTAAAAGCCAACGTCAGTAAAAAGGCTTTGTAGAATCACTCTGTGAATGTCTTTGAAAACACTTCTTAAGAAGGAAAGCATACGTCTTTCATCTGACTGAAAACTGCATTCTATTCAGTTTTTAGTACTGTGTTGAATGGTTAGGCGATTCACTTGTAGGGAAGCATTGGTTCGCATTCTGTATACTCAATTCTTTAACAGCAAATCTCGCGTCTTGCGTTTGACAAAAATTCCAGTGAAATCACGTTTTAAAGCCAATGTCAGTAAAAAGCCTTTGTAGAATCACTCTGTGAATGTCTTTGAAAACACTTCTTAAGAAGGAAAGCATACGTCTTTCATCTGAGTGAAAACTGCATTCTATACAATTTTTAGTACTGTGTAGAATGGTTAGGCGATTCACTGGTAGGGAAGCGTTTGTTCGCATTCTGTATACGTAATTCTTTAACAGCAAATCTCACATCTTGTGTTTGACAGAAATTCAAGTGAAATCACGTTTAAAACCCAATGCCAGTAAAAAGGCTTTGTAGAATCACTCTGTGAATGTCTTTGAAAACACTTCTTAAGAAGGAAAGCATACGTCTTTCATGTGAGTGAAAACTGCATTCTATTCAGTTTTTAGTACTGTGTTGAATGGTTAGGCGATTCACTTGTAGGGAAGCGTTTGTTCGCATTCTGTATACTCAATTCTTTAACAGCAAATCTAGCGTCTTGCGTTTGACAGAAATTCCAGTGAAATCACCTTTAAAAGCCAACGTCAGTAAAAAGCCTTTGTAGAATCACTCTGTGAATGTCTTTGGAAACACTTCTTAAGAAGGAAAGCATACGTCTTTGATCTGAGTGAAAACTGCATTCTATTCAGGTTTTAGTACTGTGTTGAATGGTTAGTCGATTCACTTGTAGGGAAGTGTTTGGTTGCATTCTGTATACTTAATTCTTTAACTGCAAATCTCGCATCTTGCGTTTGACAGAAATTCCAGTGAAATCACGTTTAAAAGCCAACGTCAGTAAAAAGCATTTGTAGAATCACTCTGTGAATGTCTTTGAAAACACTTCTTAAGAAGGAAAGCATACGTCTTTCATCTGAGTGAAAACTGCATTCTATTCAGTTTTTAGTACTGTGTTGAATGGTTAGGCGATTCACTTGTAGGGAAGCTTTTATTCGCATTCTGTATACTCAATTCTTTAACAGCAAATCTCGCGTCTTGCGTTTGACAGAAATTCCAGTGAAATCACGTTTAAAAGCCAACGTCAGTAAAAAGCCTTTGTAGAATCAATCTGTGAATGTCTTTGAAAAAACTTCTTAAGAAGGAAAGCATACGTCTTTCATCTGAGTGAAAACTGCATTCTATTCAGTTTTTAGTACTGTGTTGAATGGTTAGGCGATTCACTTGTAGGGAAGCGTTTGTTCGCATTCTGTATACTCAATTCTTTAACAGCAAATCTCGTGTCTTGCGTTTAACAGAAATTCCAGTGAAATCACGTTTAAAAGCCAACTTCAGTAAAAAGCCTTTGTAGAATCACTCTTTGAATGTCTTTGAAAACACTTCTTAAGAAGGAAAGCACACGACTTTCATCTGAGTGAAAACTGCATTCTATTCAGTTTTTAGTACTGTGTTGAATGGTTAGGCGATTCACTTGTAGGGAAGCGTTTGTTTGCATTCTGTATACTCAATTCCTTAACAGCAAATCTCGCGTCTTGCATTTGACAGAAATTCCAGTGAAATCACGTTTAAAAGCCAAAGTCAGTAAAAAGCCTTTGTAGAATCACTCTGTGAATGTCTTTGAAAACACTTCTTAAGAAGGAAAGCATACGTCTTTCATCTGAGTGAAAACTGCATTCTATTCAGTTTTTAGTACTGTATTGAATGGTTAGGCGATTCACTTGTAGGGAAGCGTTTGTTCGCATTCTGTATACTCAAGTCTTTAACAGCAAATCTCGCTTCTTGCATTTGACAGAAATTCCAGTGAAATCACGTTTAAAAGCCAACGTCAGTAATAAGCCTTTGTAGAATCACTTTGGGAATGTCTTTGAAAACACTTCTTAAGAAGGAAAGCATACGTCTTTCATCTGAGTGAAAACTGCATTCTATTCAGTTTTTAGTACTGTGTTGAATGGTTAGGCGATTCACTTGTAGGGAAGCGTTTGTTCGCATTCTGTATAATCAATTCTTTAACAGCAAATCTCGCATCTTGCGTTTGACAGAAATTCAAGTGAAATCACGTTTAAAAGCCAATGCCAGTAAAAAGGCTTTGTAGAATCACTCTGTGAATGTCTTTGAAAACACTTCTTAAGAAGGAAAGCATACGTCTTTCATCGGAGTGAAAACTGCATTCTATTCAGTTTTTAGTACTGTGTTGAATGGTTAGGCGATTCACTTGTAGGGAAGTGTTTGTTTGCATTCTGTGTACTCAATTCTTTAACAGCAAATCTCGCGTCTTGCATTTGACAGAAATTCCAGTGAAATCACGTTTAAAAGCCAACGTCAGTAAAAAGCCTATGTAGAATCACTCTGTGAATGTCTTTGAAAACACTTGTTAAGAAGGAAAGCATACGTCTTTCATCTGAGTGAAAACTGCATTCTATTCAGGTTTTAGTACTGTGTTGAATGGTTAGGCGATTCACTTGTAGGGAAGCGTTTGTTCGCATTCTGTATACTCAAGTCTTTAACAGCAAATCCCGCGTCTTGCATTTGACAGAAATTCCAGTGAAATCACGTTTAAAAGCCAACGTCAGTAATAAGCCTTTGTAGAATCACTTTGGGAATGTCTTTGAAAACACTTCTTAAGAAGGAAAGCATACGTCTTTCATCTGAGTGAAAACTGCATTCTATTCAGTTTTTAGTACTGTGTTGAATGGTTAGGCGATTCACTTGTAGGGAAGCATTTGTTCGCATTCTGTATACTCAATTCTTTAACAGCAAATCTCGTGTCTTGCGTTTGACAGAAATTCCAGTGAAATCACGTTTAAAAGCCAATGCCAGTAAAAAGGCTTTGTAGAATCACTCTGTGAATGTCTTTGAAAACACTTCTTAAGAAGGAAAGCATACGTCTTTCATGTGAGTGAAAACTGCATTCTATTCAGTTTTTAGTACTGTGTTGAATGGTTAGGCGATTCACTTGTAGGGAAGCGTTTGTTCGCATTCTGTATACTCAATTCTTTAACAGCAAATCTCGCGTCTTGCGTTTGACAGAAATTCCAGTGAAATCACCTTTAAAAGCCAACGTCAGTAAAAAGCCTTTGTAGAATCACTCTGTGAGTGTCTTTGGAAACACTTCTTAAGAAGGAAAGCATACGTCTTTGATCTGAGTGAAAACTGCATTCTATTCAGGTTTTAGTACTGTGTTGAATGGTTAGGCGATTCACTTGTAAGGAAGCGTTTGGTTGCATTCTGTATACTTAATTCTTTAACAGCAAATCTCGCATCTTGCATTTGACAGAAATTCCAGTGTAATCACGTTTAAAAGCCAACGTCAGTAAAAAGCCTTTGTAGAATCACTCTGTGAATGTCTTTGAAAACACTTCTTAAGAAGGAAAGCATATGTCTTTCATCTGAGTGAAAACTGCATTCTATTCAGTTTTTAGTACTGTGTTGAATGGTTAGGCGATTCACTTGTAGGGAAGCTTTTGTTCGCATTCTGTATACTCAATTCTTTAACAGCAAATCTCGCGTCTTGCATTTGACAGAAATTCCAGGGAAAGCACCTTTAAAAGCCAACGTCAGTAAAAAGGCTTTGTAGAATCACTCTGTGAATGTCTTTGAAAACACTTCTTAAGAAGGAAAGCATACGTCTTTCATCTGAGTGAAAACTGCATTCTATACAATTTTTAGTACTGTGTTGAATGGTTAGGCAATACACTTGTAGGGAAGAGTTTGTTCGCATTCTGTATAATCAATTCTTTAACAGCAAATCTCGTGTCTTGCGTTTGACAGAAATTCCAGTGAAATCACGTTTAAAAGCCAATGCCAGTAAAAAGGCTTTGTAGAATCACTCTGTGAATGTCTTTGAAAACACTTCTTAAGAAGGAAAGCATACGTCTTTCATGTGAGTGAAAACTGCATTCTATTCAGTTTTTAGTACTGTGTTGAATGGTTAGGCGATTCACTTGTAGGGAAGCGTTTGTTCGCATTCTGTATACTCAATTCTTTAACAGCAAATCTCGTGTCTTGCGTTTAACAGAAATTCCAGTGAAATCACGTTTAAAAGCCAACTTCAGTAAAAAGCCTTTGTAGAATCACTCTTTGAATGTCTTTGAAAACACTTCTTAAGAAGGAAAGCACACGACTTTCATCTGAGTGAAAACTGCATTCTATTCAGTTTTTAGTACTGTGTTGAATGGTTAGGCGATTCACTTGTAGGGAAGCGTTTGTTTGCATTCTGTATACTCAATTCCTTAACAGCAAATCTCGCGTCTTGCATTTGACAGAAATTCCAGTGAAATCACGTTTAAAAGCCAAAGTCAGTAAAAAGCCTTTGTAGAATCACTCTGTGAATGTCTTTGAAAACACTTCTTAAGAAGGAAAGCATACGTCTTTCATCTGAGTGAAAACTGCATTCTATTCAGTTTTTAGTACTGTATTGAATGGTTAGGCGATTCACTTGTAGGGAAGCGTTTGTTCGCATTCTGTATACTCAAGTCTTTAACAGCAAATCTCGCTTCTTGCATTTGACAGAAATTCCAGTGAAATCACGTTTAAAAGCCAACGTCAGTAATAAGCCTTTGTAGAATCACTTTGGGAATGTCTTTGAAAACACTTCTTAAGAAGGAAAGCATACGTCTTTCATCTGAGTGAAAACTGCATTCTATTCAGTTTTTAGTACTGTGTTGAATGGTTAGGCGATTCACTTGTAGGGAAGCGTTTGTTCGCATTCTGTATAATCAATTCTTTAACAGCAAATCTCGCGTCTTGCGTTTGACAGAAATTCAAGTGAAATCACGTTTAAAAGCCAATGCCAGTAAAAAGGCTTTGTAGAATCACTCTGTGAATGTCTTTGAAAACACTTCTTAAGAAGGAAAGCATACGTCTTTCATCGGAGTGAAAACTGCATTCTATTCAGTTTTTAGTACTGTGTTGAATGGTTAGGCGATTCACTTGTAGGGAAGTGTTTGTTTGCATTCTGTGTACTCAATTCTTTAACAGCAAATCTCGCGTCTTGCATTTGACAGAAATTCCAGTGAAATCACGTTTAAAAGCCAACGTCAGTAAAAAGCCTATGTAGAATCACTCTGTGAATGTCTTTGAAAACACTTGTTAAGAAGGAAAGCATACGTCTTTCATCTGAGTGAAAACTGCATTCTATTCAGGTTTTAGTACTGTGTTGAATGGTTAGGCGATTCACTTGTAGGGAAGCGTTTGTTCGCATTCTGTATACTCAAGTCTTTAACAGCAAATCCCGCGTCTTGCATTTGACAGAAATTCCAGTGAAATCACGTTTAAAAGCCAACGTCAGTAATAAGCCTTTGTAGAATCACTTTGGGAATGTCTTTGAAAACACTTCTTAAGAAGGAAAGCATACGTCTTTCATCTGAGTGAAAACTGCATTCTATTCAGTTTTTAGTACTGTGTTGAATGGTTAGGCGATTCACTTGTAGGGAAGCATTTGTTCGCATTCTGTATACTCAATTCTTTAACAGCAAATCTCGTGTCTTGCGTTTGACAGAAATTCCAGTGAAATCACGTTTAAAAGCCAATGCCAGTAAAAAGGCTTTGTAGAATCACTCTGTGAATGTCTTTGAAAACACTTCTTAAGAAGGAAAGCATACGTCTTTCATGTGAGTGAAAACTGCATTCTATTCAGTTTTTAGTACTGTGTTGAATGGTTAGGCGATTCACTTGTAGGGAAGCGTTTGTTCGCATTCTGTATACTCAATTCTTTAACAGCAAATCTCGCGTCTTGCGTTTGACAGAAATTCCAGTGAAATCACCTTTAAAAGCCAACGTCAGTAAAAAGCCTTTGTAGAATCACTCTGTGAGTGTCTTTGGAAACACTTCTTAAGAAGGAAAGCATACGTCTTTGATCTGAGTGAAAACTGCATTCTATTCAGGTTTTAGTACTGTGTTGAATGGTTAGGCGATTCACTTGTAAGGAAGCGTTTGGTTGCATTCTGTATACTTAATTCTTTAACAGCAAATCTCGCATCTTGCATTTGACAGAAATTCCAGTGTAATCACGTTTAAAAGCCAACGTCAGTAAAAAGCCTTTGTAGAATCACTCTGTGAATGTCTTTGAAAACACTTCTTAAGAAGGAAAGCATATGTCTTTCATCTGAGTGAAAACTGCATTCTATTCAGTTTTTAGTACTGTGTTGAATGGTTAGGCGATTCACTTGTAGGGAAGCTTTTGTTCGCATTCTGTATACTCAATTCTTTAACAGCAAATCTCGCGTCTTGCATTTGACAGAAATTCCAGGGAAAGCACGTTTAAAAGCCAACGTCAGTAAAAAGGCTTTGTAGAATCACTCTGTGAATGTCTTTGAAAACACTTCTTAAGAAGGAAAGCATACGTCTTTCATCTGAGTGAAAACTGCATTCTATACAATTTTTAGTACTGTGTTGAATGGTTAGGCAATACACTTGTAGGGAAGAGTTTGTTCGCATTCTGTATAATCAATTCTTTAACAGCAAATCTCGTGTCTTGCGTTTGACAGAAATTCCAGTGAAATCACGTTTAAAAGCCAATGCCAGTAAAAAGGCTTTGTAGAATCACTCTGTGAATGTCTTTGAAAACACTTCTTAAGAAGGAAAGCATACGTCTTTCATGTGAGTGAAAACTGCATTCTATTCAGTTTTTAGTACTGTGTTGAATGGTTAGGCGATTCACTTGTAGGGAAGCGTTTGTTCGCATTCTGTATACTCAATTCTTTAATAGCAAATCTCGCGTCTTGCGTTTGACAGAAATTCCAGTGAAATCACCTTTAAAATCCAACTTCAGTAAAAAGCCTTTGTAGAATTACTCTGTGAATGTCTTTGGAAACACTTCTTCAGAAGGAAAGCATACGTCTTTGATCTGAGTGAAAACTGCATTCTATTCAGGTTTTAGTACTGTGTTGAATGGTTAGGCGATTCACTTGTAGGGAAGCGTTTGGTTGCATTCTGTATACTTAATTCTTTAACACCAAATCTCGCATCTTGCGTTTGACAGAAATTCCAGTGAAATCACCTTTAAAAGCCAACGTCAGTAAAAAGCCTTTGTAGAATCACTCTGTGAATGTCTTTGGAAACACTTCTTAAGAAGGAAAGCATACATCTTTGATCTGAGTGAAAACTGCATTCTATTCAGGTTTTAGTACTGTGTTGAATGGTTAGGCGATTCACTTTTAAGGAATCGTTTGGTTGCATTCTGTATACTTAATTCTTTAACAGCAAATCTCGCATCTTACGTTTGACAGAAATTCCAGTGAAATCACGTTTAAAAGCCAACGTCAGTAAAAAGCCTTTGTAGAATCACTCTGTGAATGTCTTTGAAAACACTTCTTAAGAAGGAAAGCATACGTCTTTCATGTGAGTGAAAACTGCATTCTATTCAGTTTTTAGTACTGTGTTGAATGGTTAGGCGATTCACTTGTAGGGAAGCGTTTGTTCGCATTCTGTATAATCAATTCTTTAACAGCAAATCTCGTGTCTTGCATTTGACAGAAATTCCAGTGAAATCACGTTTAAAAGCCAATGCCAGTAAGAAGGCTTTGTAGAATCACTCTGTGAATGTCTTTGAAAACACTTCTTAAGAAGGAAAGCACACGTCTTTCATCTGAGTGAAAACTGCATTCTATCCAGTTTTTAGTACTGCGTTGAATGGTTAGGCGATTCACATGTAGGGAAGCGTTTGGTTGCATTCTGTATACTTAATTCTTTAACAGCAAATCTCGCGATTTGCGTTTGACAGAAATTCCAGTGAAATCACGTTTAAAAGCCAATGTCAGTAAAAAGCCTTTGTAAAATCACTCTGTGAATGTCTTTGAAAACACTTCTTAAGAAGGAAAGCATACGTCTTTCATCTGAGTGAAAACTGCATTCTATTCAGTTTTTAGTACTGTGTTGAATGGTTAGGCGATTCACTTGTAGGGAAGCGTTTGTTCGCATTCTGTATACTCAATTCTTTAACAGCAAATCTCGCATCTTGCGTTTGACAGAAATTCCAGTGAAATCACGTTTAAAAGCCAACATCAGTAAAAAGCCTTTGTAGAATCACTCTGTGAATGTCTTTGAAAACACTTCTTAAGAAGGAAAGCATAAGTCTTTCATCTGAGTGAAAACTGCATTCTATTCAGTTTTTAACTGTGTTGAATGGTTAGGCGATTCACTTGTAGGGAAGCGTTTGTTCGCATTCTGTATAAACAATTCTTTAACAGCAAATCTCGTGTCTTGCGTTTGAAAGAAATTCCAGTGAAATCACGTTTAAAAGCCAATGTCAGTAAAAAGCCTTTGTAGAATCACTCTGTGAATGTCTTTGAAAACACTTCTTAAGAAGGAAAGCATACGTCTTTCATCTGAGTGAAAACTGCATTCTATACAATTTTTAGTACTGTGTTGAATGGTTAGGCGATTCAATTGTAGGGAAGCATTTGTTCGCATTCTGTATAATCAATTCTTTAACAGCAAATCTCGTGTCTTGCATTTGACAGAAATTCCAGTGAAATCACGTTTAAAAGCCAATGCCAGTAAAAAGGCTTTGTAGAATCACTCTGTGAATGTCTTTGAAAACACTTCTTAAGAAGGAAAGCATATTTCTTTCATGTGAGTGAAAACTGCATTCTTTTCAGTTTTTAGTACTGTGTTGAATGGTTAGGCGATTCACTTGTAGGGAAGCGTTTGTTCACATTCTGTATACTCAATTCTTTAACAGCAAATCTCGCGTCTTGCATTTGACAGAAATTCCAGTGAAATCACCTTTAAAAGCCAACGTCAGTAAAAAGCCTTTGTAGAATTACTCTGTGAATGTCTTTGGAAACACTTCTTAAGAAGGAAAGCATACGTCTTTGATCTGAGTGAAAACTGCATTCTATTCAGGTTTTAGTACTGTGTTGAATGGTTAGGCGATTCACTTGTAGGGAAGCGTTTGGTTGCATTCTGTATACTTAATTCTTTAACTGCAAATCTCGCATCTTGCTTTTGAGAGAAATTCCAGTAAAATCACGTTTAAAAGCCAACGTCAGTAAAAAGCCTTTGTAGAATCACTCTGTGAATGTCTTTGAAAACACTTCTTAAGAAGGAAAGCACACGTCTTTCATCTGAGTGAAAACTGCATTCTATCCAGTTTTTAGTACTGTGTTGAATGGTTAGGCGATTCACTTGTAGGGAAGCGTTTGGTTGCATTCTGTATACTTAATTCTTTAACAGCAAATCTCGCGATTTGCGTTTGACAGAAATTCCAGTGAAATCACGTTTAAAAGCCAATGCCAGTAAAAAGGATTTGTAGAATCACTCTGTGAATGTCTTTGAAAACACTTCTTAAGAAGGAAAGCATACGTCTTTCATCTGAGTGAAAACTGCATTCTATTCAGTTTTTAGTACTGTGTTGAATGGTTAGGCGATTCACTTGTAGGGAAGCGTTTGTTCGCATTCTGTATAATCAATTCTTTAACAGCAAATCTCGTGTCTTGCGTTTGACAGAAATTCCAGTGAAATCACGTTTAAAAGCCAATGTCAGTAAAATGCCTTTGTAGAATCACTCTGTGAATGTCTTTGAAAACACTTCTTAAGAAGGAAAGCATACGTCTTTCATCTGAGTGAAAACTGCATTCTATACAATTTTTAGTACTGTGTTGAATGGTTAGGCGATTCACTTGTAGGGAAGCGTTTGGTTGCATTCTGTATACTTAATTCTTTAACAGCAAATCTCGCATCTTGCGTTTGACAGAATTTCCAGTGAAATCACGTTTAAAAGCCAACGTCAGTAAAAAGCCTTTGTAGAATCACTCTGTGAATGTCTTTAAAAACACTTCTTAAGAAGGAAAGCATACGTCTTTCATCTGAGTGAAAACTGCATTCTATCCAGTTTTTAGTACTGTGTTGAATGGTTAGGCGATTCACTTTTAAGGAATCGTTTGGTTGCATTCTGTATACTTAATTCTTTAACAGCAAATCTCGCATCTTGCGTTTGACAGAAATTCCAGTGAAATCACGTTTAAAAGCCAACGTCAGTAAAAAGACTTTGTAGAATCACTCTGTGAATGTCTTTGAAAACACTTCTTAAGAAGGAAAGCATACGTCTTTCATGTGAGTGAAAACTGCATTCTATTCAGTTTTTAGTACTGTGTTGAATGGTTAGGCGATTCACTTGTAGGGAAGCGTTTGTTCGCATTCTGTATACTCAATTCTTTAACAGCAAATCTCGCGTCTTGCGTTTGACAGAAATTCCAGTGAAATCAGGTTTAAAAGCCAATGTCAGTAAAAAGCCTTTGTAGAATCACTCTGTGAATGTCTTTGAAAACACTTCTTAAGAAGGAAAGCATACGTCTTTCATGTGAATTCACTGGAATTTCAGTCAAATGCAAGACGCGAGATTTGCTGGTAAAAAATTGAGTATACAGAATGCGAACAAACGCTTCCCTACAAGTGAATAGCCTAACCATTCAACACAGTACTAAAAACTGAATAGAATGCAGTTTTCACTCAGATGAAAGACGTATGCTTTCCTTCTTCAGAAGTGTTTTCAAAGACATTCACAGAGTGATTCTACAAAGCCCTTTTTCTGGCATTGGCTTTTAAACGTGATTTCACTGGAATTTCTGTCAAATGCAAGACGCGAGATTTGCTGTTAAAGAATTGAGTATACAGAATGCGAAGAAACACTTCCCTACAAGTGAATCGCCTAACCATTCAACACAGTACTAAAAACTGAATAGAATGCAGTTTTCACTCAGATGAAAGATGTATGCTTTCCTTTTTAAGAAGTGTTTTCAAAGACATTCACAGTGTGATTCTAAAAAGCCTTTTTACTGGCGTTGGCTTTTAAATGTGATTTCCCTGGAATTTCTGTCAAACGAAAGACACTAGATTTGCTGTTAAAGAATTGAGTATACAGAATACAAACAAACGCTTCCCTACAAGTGATTCGCCTAACCATTCAACACAGTACTAAAAACTGAATAGAATGCAGTTTTCACTCAGATGAAAGACGTATGCTTTCCTTCTTAAGAAGTGCTTTCAAAGACATTCACAGACTGATTCTACAAAGCCTTTTTACTGGCGTTGGTTTTAAATGTGATTTCCCTGGAATTTCTGTCAAACGAAAGACACGAGATTTGATGTTAAAGAATTGAGTATACAGAATGCAAACAAACGCTTCCCTACAAGTGATTCACCTAACCATTCAACACAGTACTAAAAACTGAATAGAATGCAGTTTTCACTCAGATGAAAGACGTATGCTTTCCTTCTTAAGAAGTGTTTTCAAAGACATTCACAGAGTGATTCTAAAAAGCCTTTTTACTGACGTTGGCTTTTAAACGTGATTTCACTGGAATTTCTGTCAAACGCAAGATGCGAGAATTGCTGTTAAAGAATTGAGTATACAGAATGCAAACAAACACTTCCCTACAAGTGAATCGCCTAACCATTCAACACAGTTCTAAAAACTGAATAGAATGCAGTTTTCACTCAGATGAAAGACGTATGCTTTCCTTCTTAAGAAGTGTTTTCAAAGACATTCACAGAGTGATTCTACAAAGCCTTTTTACTGATGTTGGCTTTTAAACGTGATTTCACTGGAATTTCTGTCAAAGGCAAGACGCGAGATTTGCTGTTAAAGAATTGAGTATACAGAATGCAAACAAACGCTTCCCTACAAGTGAATCGCCTAACCATTCAACACAATTATAAAAACTGAATAGATTGCAGTTTTCACTCAGATGAAAGACGTATGCTTTCCTTCTTAAGAAGTGTTTTCAAAGACATTCACAGAGTCATTCTAAAAAGCCTTTTTACTGACATTGGCTTTTAAACGTGATTTCACTGGAATTTCTGTCAAATGCAAGACGCGAGATTTGCTGCTATAGATTTAAGTATACAGAATGCAAGCAAACGCTTCCCTACAAGTGAATCGCCTAACCATTCAACACAGTACTAAAAACTGAATAGAATGCAGTTGTCACTCAGATGAAAGATGTATGCTTTCCTTCTTAAGAAGTGTTTTCAAACACATTCAAAATGTGATTCTACAAAGCCTTTTTACTGACGTTTGCTTTTAAATGTGATTTCACTGGAATTTCTGTCAAATGAAAGACGAGAGATTTGCTGTTAAAGATTTGAGTATACAGAATGCAAACAAACGCTTCCCTACAAGTGAATCGCCTAACATTTCAACACAATTCTAAAAACTGATAGATTGCAGTTTTCATCAGATGAAAGACGTATGCTTTCCTTCTTAAGAAGTGTTTTCAAAGACATTCACAGAGTGATTCTACAAAGCCTTTTTACTGGTGTGGGCTTTTAAACTTGATTTCACTGGAATTTCTGTCAAATGCAAGACGCGAGATTTGCTGTTAAAGAATTGAATATACAGAATGCAAACAAACGCTTCCCTACAAGAGAATCGCCTAACCATTCAACACAGTTCTAAAAACTGAATAGAATGCAGTTTTCACTCAGATGAAAGACATATGCTTTCCTTCTTAAGAAGTGTTTTCAAAGACATTCACAGAGTGATTCTATAAAGCCTTTTTACTGGCGTTGGCTTTTAAACGTGATTTCACTGGAATTTCTGTCAAAGGCAAGACGCGAGATTTGCTGTTAAAGAATTGAGTATACAGAATGCAAACAAACGCTTCCCTACAAGTGAATCGCCTAACCATTCAACACAATTATAAAAACTGAATAGATTGCAGTTTTCACTCAGATGAAAGACGTATGCTTTCCTTCTTAAGAAGTGTTTTCAAAGACATTCACAGAGTCATTCTAAAAAGCCTTTTTACTGACATTGGCTTTTAAACGTGATTTCACTGGAATTTCTGTCAAACGCAAGACGCGAGAATTGCTGTTAAAGAATTGAGTATACAGAATGCGAACAAACGCTTCCCTACAAGTGAATCGCCTAACCATTCAACACAGTTCTAAAAACTGAATAGAATGCAGTTTTCACTCTGATGAAAGACGTATGCTTTCCTTCTTAAGAAGTGTTTTCAAAGACATTCACAGAGTGATTCTACAAAACCCTTTTACTGGCGTTGGCTTTTAAACGTGATTTCACTGGAATTTCTGTCAAACACAAGACGCGAGAATTGCTGTTAAAGAATTGAGTATACAGAATGCAAACAAACGCTTCCCTACAAGTGAATCGCCTAACCATTCAACACAGTTCTAAAAACTGAATAGAATGCAGTTTTCACTCAGATGAAAGACATATGCTTTCCTACTTAAGAAGTGTTTTCAAAGACATTCACAGAGTGATTCTACAAAGCCTTTTTACTGGCGTTGGCTTTTAAACGTGATTTCACTGGAATTTCTGTCAAACGCAAGACGCGAGATTTGCTGTTATAGAATTGAGTATACAGAATGCAAACAAACGCTTCCCTACAAGTGAATCGGCTAACCATTCAACACAATTATAAAAACTGAATAGATTGCAGTTTTCACTCAGATGAAAGACATATGCTTTCCTTCTTAAGAAGTGTTTTCAAAGACATTCACAGAGTGATTCTACAAGGGTTTTTTACTGTCGTTGGCTTTTAAACGTGATTTCTCTGGAATTTCTGTCAAAAAAAGACACGAGATTTACTGTTAAAGAATTGAGTATACAAAATGCGAACAAAAGCTTCCCTACAAGTGAATCACCTAACCATTCAACACAGTACTAAAAACTGAATAGAATGCAGTTTTCACTCAGATGAAAGACGTATGCTTTCCTTCTTAAGAAGTGTTTTCAAAGACATTCACAGAGTGATTCTACAAAACCCTTTTACTGACGTTGGCTTTTAAACGTGATTTCACTGGAATATCTTTCAAACGCAAGATGCGAGATTTGCTGTTAAAGAATTGAGCATACAGAATGTGAACAAACGCTTCCTACAAGTGAATCGCCTAACCATTCAACACAGTTCTAAAAACTGAATAGAATGCAGTTTTCACTCAGATGAAAGACGTATGCTTTCCTTCTTAAGAAGTGTTTTCAAAGACATTCACAGAGTGATTCTACAAAGCCTTTTTACTGGCGTTGGCTTTTAAACATGATTTCACTGGAATTTCTGTTAAATGCAAGACGCACAATTTACTGTTAAAGAATTGAGTGTACAGAATGCAAACAAACGCTTCCCTACAAGTGATTCGCCTAACCATTCAACACAGTACTAAAAACTGAATAGAATGCAGTTGTCACTCAGATGAAAGATGTATGCTTTCCTTCTTAAGAAGTGTTTTCATACACATTCAAATTGTGATTCTACAAAGCCTTTTTACTGGCGTGGGCTTTTAAACTTGATTTCACTGGAATTTCTGTCAAATGCAACACGCGAGATTTGCTGTTAAAGAATTGAATATACAGAATGCAAACAAACGCTTCCCTACACGTGAATCGCCTAACCATTCAACACAGTTCTAAAAACTGAATAGAATGCAGTTATCACTCAGATGAAAGACGTATGCTCTCCTTCTTAAGAAGTGTTTTCAAAGACATTCACAGAGCGATTCTACAAAGGCTTTTTACTGGCGTGGGCTTTTAAACGTTATTTCACTGGAATTTCTGTCAAATGCAAGATGCGCGATTTGCTGTTAAAGAATTGAGTATACAGAATGCGAACAAACGCTTCCCTACAAGTGAATCGCCTAACCATTCAACACAGTTCTAAAAACTGAATAGAATGCAGTTTTCACTCAGATGAAAGACGTATGCTTTCCTTCTTAAGAAGTGTTTTCAAAGACATTCACAGAGTGATTCTACAAAGCCTTTTTACTGGCGTTGGCTTTTAAATGTGATTTCACTGGAATTTCTGTCAAACGCAAGACTCGAGATTTGCTGTTATAGAATTGAGTATACAGAATGCAAACAAACGCTTCCCTACAAGTGAATCGCCTAACCATTCAACACAGTACTAAAAACTGAATAGAATGCAGTTTTCACTCAGATAAAAGACATTGGCTTTCCTTCTTAAGATGTGTTTTCAAAGACATTCACAGAGTGATTCTACAAAGCCTTTTTACTGATGTTGGCTTTTAAACGTGATTTCACTGGAATTTCTGTCAAAGGCAAGACGAGAGATTTGCTGTTAAAGAATTGAGTATACAGAATGCAAACAAACGCTTCCCTACAAGTGAATCGCCTAACCATTCAACACAATTATAAAAACTGAATAGATTGCAGTTTTCACTCAGCTGAAAGACATATGCTTTCCTTCTTAAGAAGTGTTTTCAAAGACATTCACAGAGTGATTCTACAAGGCCTTTTTACTGTCGTTGGCTTTTTAACGTGATTTCACTGGAATTTCTCTCAAATGCAAGACGCGAGATTTGCTGTTAAAGAATTGAATATACAGAATGCAAACAAACGCTTCCCTACAAGTGAATCGCCTAACCATTCAACACAATTATAAAAACTGAATAGATTGCAGTTTTCACTCAGATGAAAGACGTATGCTTTCCTTCTTAAGAAGTGTTTTCAAAGACATTCACAGAGTCATTCTAAAAAGCCTTTTTACTGACATTGGCTTTTAAACGTGATTTCACTGGAATTTCTGTCAAATGCAAGACGCGAGATTTGCTGCTATAGAATTAAGTATACAGAATGCAAGCAAACGCTTCCCTACAAGTGAATCGCCTAACCATTCAACACAGTACGAAAAACTGAATAGAATGCAGTTTTCACTCCGATGAAAGACGTATTCTTTCCTTCTTAAGAAGTGTTTTCAAAGACATTCACAGAGTGATTCTACAAAGCCTTTTTACTGACATTGGCTTTTAAACGTGATTTCACTGGAATTTCTGTCAAATGCAAGACGCGAGATTTGCTGCTATAGAATTAAGTATACAGAATGCAAGCAAACGCTTCCCTACAAGTGAATCGCCTAACCATTCAACACAGTACGAAAAACTGAATAGAATGCAGTTTTCACTCCGATGAAAGACGTATTCTTTCCTTCTTAAGAAGTGTTTTCAAAGACATTCACAGAGTGATTCTACAAAGCCTTTTTACTGACGTTTGCTTTTAAATGTGATTTCACTGGAATTTCTGTCAAATGAAAGACGAGAGATTTGCTGTTAAAGATTTGAGTATACAGAATGCAAACAAACGCTTCCCTACAAGTGAATCGCCTAACATTTCAACACAATTCTAAAAACTGATAGATTGCAGTTTTCATCAGATGAAAGACGTATGCTTTCCTTCTTAAGAAGTGTTTTCAAAGACATTCACAGAGTGATTCTACAAAGCCTTTTTACTGGTGTGGGCTTTTAAACTTGATTTCACTGGAATTTCTGTCAAATGCAAGACGCGAGATTTGCTGTTAAAGAATTGAATATACAGAATGCAAACAAACGCTTCCCTACAAGAGAATCGCCTAACCATTCAACACAGTTCTAAAAACTGAATAGAATGCAGTTTTCACTCAGATGAAAGACATATGCTTTCCTTCTTAAGAAGTGTTTTCAAAGACATTCACAGAGTGATTCTATAAAGCCTTTTTACTGGCGTTGGCTTTTAAACGTGATTTCACTGGAATTTCTGTCAAAGGCAAGACGCGAGATTTGCTGTTAAAGAATTGAGTATACAGAATGCAAACAAACGCTTCCCTACAAGTGAATCGCCTAACCATTCAACACAATTATAAAAACTGAATAGATTGCAGTTTTCACTCAGATGAAAGACGTATGCTTTCCTTCTTAAGAAGTGTTTTCAAAGACATTCACAGAGTCATTCTAAAAAGCCTTTTTACTGACATTGGCTTTTAAACGTGATTTCACTGGAATTTCTGTCAAACGCAAGACGCGAGAATTGCTGTTAAAGAATTGAGTATACAGAATGCAAACAAACGCTTCCCTACAAGTGAATCGCCTAACCATTCAACACAGTTCTAAAAACTGAATAGAATGCAGTTTTCACTCTGATGAAAGACGTATGCTTTCCTTCTTAAGAAGTGTTTTCAAAGACATTCACAGAGTGATTCTACAAAGCCTTTTTACTGGCGTTGTCTTTTAAACGTGATTTCACTGGAATTTCTGTCAAACACAAGACGCGAGAATTGCTGTTAAAGAATTGAGTATACAGAATGCAAACAAACGCTTCCCTACAAGTGAATCGCCTAACCATTCAACACAGTTCTAAAAACTGAATAGAATGCAGTTTTCACTCAGATGAAAGACATATGCTTTCCTACTTAAGAAGTGTTTTCAAAGACATTCACAGAGTGATTCTACAAAGCCTTTTTACTGGCGTTGGCTTTTAAACGTGATTTCACTGGAATTTCTGTCAAACGCAAGACGCGAGATTTGCTGTTATAGAATTGAGTATACAGAATGCAAACAAACGCTTCCCTACAAGTGAATCGCCTAACCATTCAACACAATTATAAAAACTGAATAGATTGCAGTTTTCACTCAGATGAAAGACATATGCTTTCCTTCTTAAGAAGTGTTTTCAAAGACATTCACAGAGTGATTCTACAAGGGTTTTTTACTGTCGTTGGCTTTTAAACGTGATTTCTCTGGAATTTCTGTCAAAAAAAGACACGAGATTTACTGTTAAAGAATTGAGTATACAAAATGCGAACAAAAGCTTCCCTACAAGTGAATCACCTAACCATTCAACACAGTACTAAAAACTGAATAGAATGCAGTTTTCACTCAGATGAAAGACGTATGCTTTCCTTCTTAAGAAGTGTTTTCAAAGACATTCACAGAGTGATTCTACAAAGCCTTTTTACTGGCGTTGGCTTTTAAACATGATTTCACTGGAATTTCTGTTAAATGCAAGACGCACAATTTACTGTTAAAGAATTGAGTGTACAGAATGCAAACAAACGCTTCCCTACAAGTGATTCGCCTAACCATTCAACACAGTACTAAAAACTGAATAGAATGCAGTTGTCACTCAGATGAAAGATGTATGCTTTCCTTCTTAAGAAGTGTTTTCATACACATTCAAATTGTGATTCTACAAAGCCTTTTTACTGGCGTGGGCTTTTAAACTTGATTTCACTGGAATTTCTGTCAAATGCAACACGCGAGATTTGCTGTTAAAGAATTGAATATACAGAATGCAAACAAACGCTTCCCTACACGTGAATCGCCTAACCATTCAACACAGTTCTAAAAACTGAATAGAATGCAGTTATCACTCAGATGAAAGACGTATGCTCTCCTTCTTAAGAAGTGTTTTCAAAGACATTCACAGAGCGATTCTACAAAGGCTTTTTACTGGCGTGGGCTTTTAAACGTTATTTCACTGGAATTTCTGTCAAATGCAAGATGCGCGATTTGCTGTTAAAGAATTGAGTATACAGAATGCGAACAAACGCTTCCCTACAAGTGAATCGCCTAACCATTCAACACAGTTCTAAAAACTGAATAGAATGCAGTTTTCACTCAGATGAAAGACGTATGCTTTCCTTCTTAAGAAGTGTTTTCAAAGACATTCACAGAGTGATTCTACAAAGCCTTTTTACTGGCGTTGGCTTTTAAATGTGATTTCACTGGAATTTCTGTCAAACGCAAGACTCGAGATTTGCTGTTATAGAATTGAGTATACAGAATGCAAACAAACGCTTCCCTACAAGTGAATCGCCTAACCATTCAACACAGTACTAAAAACTGAATAGAATGCAGTTTTCACTCAGATAAAAGACATTGGCTTTCCTTCTTAAGAAGTGTTTTCAAAGACATTCACAGAGTGATTCTACAAAGCCTTTTTACTGATGTTGGCTTTTAAACGTGATTTCACTGGAATTTCTGTCAAAGGCAAGGCGCGAGATTTGCTGTTAAAGAATTGAGTATACAGAATGCAAACAAACGCTTCCCTGCAAGTGAATTGCCTAACCATTCAACACAATTATAAAAACTGAATAGATTGCAGTTTTCACTCAGATGAAAGACGTATGCTTTACTTCTTAAGAAGTGTTTTCAAAGACATTCACAGAGTGATTCTACAAGGCCTTTTTACTGTCGTTGGCTTTTAAACGTGATTTCTCTGGAATTTCTGTCAAAAAAAGACACGAGATTTACTGTTAAAGGATTGAGTATACAGAATGCAAACAAACGCTTCCCTACAAGTGAATCGCCTAACAATTCAACAAAGTACTAAAAACCGAATAGAATGCAGTTTTCACTCTGATGAAAGACTTATGCTTTCCTTCTTAAGAAGTGTTTTCAAAGACATTCACAGAGTGATTCTACTAAGCCTTTTTACTGGCGTTGGCTTTTAAACGTGATTTCACTGGAATTTCTGTCAAACGCAAGATGCGAGATTTGCTGTTATAGAATTGATTATACAGAATGCAAACAAACGCTTCCCTACAAGTGAATCGCCTAACCATTCAACACAGTACTAAAAACTGAATAGAATGCAGTTTTCACTCAGATGAAAGACATTTGCTTTCCTTCTTAAGAAGTGTTTTCAAAGACATTCACAGAGTGATTCTACAAAGCCTTTTTACTGATGTTGGCTTTTAAACGTGATTTCACTGGAATTTCTGTCAAAGGCAAGACGAGAGATTTGCTGTTAAAGAATTGAGTATACAGAATGCAAACAAACGCTTCCCTACAAGTGAATCGCCTAACCATTCAACACAATTATAAAAACTGAATAGATTGCAGTTTTCACTCAGCTGAAAGACATATGCTTTCCTTCTTAAGAAGTGTTTTCAAAGACATTCACAGAGTGATTCTACAAGGCCTTTTTACTGTCGTTGGCTTTTTAACGTGATTTCACTGGAATTTCTCTCAAATGCAAGACGCGAGATTTGCTGTTAAAGAATTGAATATACAGAATGCAAACAAACGCTTCCATACACGTGAATCGCCTAACCATTCAACACAGTTCTAAAAACTGAATAGAATGCAGTTATCACTCAGATGAAAGACGTATGCTCTCCTTCTTAAGAAGTGTTTTAAAAGACATTCACAGAGCGATTCTACAAAGCCTTTTTACTGGCGTGGGCTTTTAAACGTTATTTCACTGGAATTTCTGTCAAACGCAAGATGCGCGATTTGCTGTTAAAGAATTGAGTATACAGAATGCGAACAAACGCTTCCCTACAAGTGAATCGCCTAACCATTCAACATAGTTCTAAAAACTGAATAGAATGCAGTTTTCACTCAGATGAAAGACGTATGCTTTCCTTCTTAAGAAGTGTTTTCAAAGACATTCACAGAGTGATTCTACAAAGCCTTTTTACTGGCGTTGGCTTTTAAATGTGATTTCACTGGAATTTCTGTCAAACGCAAGACTCGAGATTTGCTGTTATACAATTGAGTATACAGAATGCAAACAAATGCTTTCGTACAAGTGAATCGCCTAACCATTCAACACAGTACTAAAAACTGAATAGAATGCAGTTTTCACTCAGATGAAAGACATTGGCTTTCCTTCTTAAGAAGTGTTTTCAAAGACATTCACAGAGTGATTCTACAAAGCCTTTTTACTGATGTTGGCTTTTAAACGTGATTTCACTGGAATTTCTTTCAAAGGCAAGAGGCGAGATTTGCTGTTAAAGAATTGAGTATACAGAATGCAAACAAACGCTTCCCTGCAAGTGAATCGCCTAACCATTCAACACAATTATAAAAACTGAATAGATTGCAGTTTTCACTCAGATGAAAGACGTATGCTTTCCTTCTTAAGAAGTGTTTTCAAAGACATTCACAGAGTGATTCTACAAGGCCTTTTTACTGTCGTTGGCTTTTAAACGTGATTTCTCTGGAATTTCTGTCAAAAAAAGACACGAGATTTACTGTTAAAGGATTGAGTATACAGAATGCAAACAAACGCTTCCCTACAAGTGAATCGCCTAACCATTCAACAAAGTACTAAAAACCGAATAGAATGCAGTTTTCACTCTGATGAAAGACTTATGCTTTCCTTTTTAACAAGTGTTTTCAAAGACATTCACAGAGTGATTCTTCAAAGCCTTTTTAATGACATTGGCTTTTAAAAGTGATTTCACTGGAATTTCTGTTAAATGCAAGACGCACAATTTGCTGTTAAAGAATTGAATATACAGAATGCGAACAAACGCTTCCCTACAAGTAAATTGCCTAAGCCTTCAACACAGTACTAAAAACTGAATAGAATGCAGTTTTCACTCAGATGAAAGACGTATGCTTTCCTTTTTAAGAAGTGTTTTCAAAGACATTCACAGTGTGATTCTAAAAAGCCTTTTTACTGGCGTTGGCTTTTAAATGTGATTTCCCTGGAATTTCTGTCAAACGAAAGACACGAGATTTGCTGTTAAAAAATTGAGTATACAGAATGCAAACAAACGCTTCCCTACAAGTGAATCGCCTAACCATTCAACACAGTACTAAAAACTGAATAGAATGCAGTTTTCACTCAGATGAAAGACGTATGCTTTCCTTTTTAAGAAGTGTTTTCAAAGACATTCACAGTGTGATTCTAAAAAGCCTTTTTACTGGCGTTGGCTTTTAAATGTGATTTCCCTGGAATTTCTGTCAAACGAAAGAAACGAGATTTGCTGTTAAAAAATTGAGTATACAGAATGCAAACAAACGCTTCCCTACAAGTGATTCGCCTAACCATTCAACACAGTACTAAAAACTGAATAAAATGCAGTTTTCACTCAGATGAAAGACATATGCTTTCCTTCTTAAGAAGTGTTTTCAAAGACATTCACAGAGTCATTCTAAAAAGCCTTTTTACTGACGTTGGCTTTTAAAAGTGATTTCACTGGAATTTCTGTCAAACGCAAGACGGGAGAATTGCTGTTAAAGAATTGAGTATACAGAATGCGAACAAACGCTTCCCTACAAGTGAATCGCCTAAGCATTCAACACAGTACTAAAAACTGAATAGAATGCAGTTTTCACTCCGATGAAAGACGTATGCTTTCCTTCTTAAGAAGTGTTTTCAAAGACATTCACAGAGTGATTCTACAAAGCCTTTTTACTGATGTTGGCTTTTAAACGTGATTTCACTGGAATATCTGTCAAATGCAAGACGCGAGATTTGCTGTTAAATAATTGTGTATACAGAATGCAAACAAACACTTCCCTACAAGTGAATCGCCTAACCATTCAACACAATTATAAAAACTGAATAGAATGCAGTTTTCACTCAGATGAAAGACGTATGCTTTCCTTCTTAACAAGTGTTTTCAAAGACATACACAGAGTGATTCTACAAGGCCTTTTTACTGTCGTTGGCTTTTAAACGTGATTTCACTGGAATTTCTGTCAAATGCAAGACGCGATATTTGCTGCTATAGAATTAAGTATACAGAATGCAAGCAAAGGCTTCCCTACAAGTGAATCGCCTAACCATTCAACACAGTTCTATAAACTGAATAGAATGCAGTTTTCACTCAGATGAAAGACGTATGCTTTCCTTCTTAAGAAGTGTTTTCAAAGACATTCACAGAGTGATTCTACAAAGCCTTTTTACTGGTGTTGGCTTTTAAACGTGATTTCACTGGAATTTCTGTCAACCGCAAGACACGATATTTGCTGCTATAGAATTAAGTATACAGAATGCAAGCAAACGCTTCCCTACAAGTGAATCGTCTAACCATTCAACACAGTACGAAAAACTGAATAGAATGCAGTTTTCACTCCGATGAAAGAAGTATGCTTTCCTTCTTAAGAAGTGTATTCAAAGACATTCACAGAGTGATTCTACAAAGCCTTTTTACTGGCGTTGGCTTTTAAACGTGATTTCACTGGAATTTCTGTTAAATGCAAGACGCACAATTTGCTGTTAAAGAATTGAGTATACAGAATGCAAAGAAACACTTCCCTACAAGTGAATATCCTAACCATTCAACACAGTACTAAAAATTGTATAGAATGCAGTTTTCACTCAGATAAAAGACGTATGCTTTCCTTCTTAAGAAGTGTTTTCAAAGACATTCACAGAGTGATTCTACAAAGCCTTTTTCTGGCGTTGGCTTTTAAACGTGATTTCACTGGAATTTCTGTCAAACGCAAGACGCGATATTTGCTGCTATAGAATTAAGTATACAGAATGCAAAGAAACGCTTCCCTACAAGTGAATATCCTAACCATTCAACACAGTACTAAAAACTGAATAGAATGCAGTTTTCACTCAGATGAAAGATGTATGCTTTCCTTCTTAAGAAGTGTTTTCAAACACATTCAAAATGGGATTCTACAAAGCCTTTTTACTGACATTGGCTTTTAAACATGATTTCACTGGAATTTCTGTCAAATGCAAGACGCGAAATTTGCTGTTAAAGAATTGAGTATACAGAATGCGAGCAAACGCTTCCCTATAAGTGAATCGCCTAACCATTCAACACAGTACTAAAAACTGAATAGAATGCAGTTTTCACTCCGATGAAAGACGTATGCTTTCCTTCTTAAGAAGTGTTTTCAAAGACATTCACAGAGTGATTCTACAAAGCCTTTTTACTGGCGTTGGCTTTTAAATGTGATTTCCCTGGAATTTCTGTCAAACGAAAGACACGAGATTTGCTGTTAAAAAATTGAGTATACAGAATGCAAACAAACGCTTCCCTACAAGTGAATCGCCTAACCATTCAACACAGTACTAAAAACTGAATAGAATGCAGTTTTCACTCAGATGAAAGACGTATGCTTTCCTTTTTAAGAAGTGTTTTCAAAGACATTCACAGTGTGATTCTAAAAAGCCTTTTTACTGGCGTTGGCTTTTAAATGTGATTTCCCTGGAATTTCTGTCAAACGAAAGAAACGAGATTTGCTGTTAAAAAATTGAGTATACAGAATGCAAACAAACGCTTCCCTACAAGTGATTCGCCTAACCATTCAACACAGTACTAAAAACTGAATAAAATGCAGTTTTCACTCAGATGAAAGACATATGCTTTCCTTCTTAAGAAGTGTTTTCAAAGACATTCACAGAGTCATTCTAAAAAGCCTTTTTACTGACGTTGGCTTTTAAAAGTGATTTCACTGGAATTTCTGTCAAACGCAAGACGGGAGAATTGCTGTTAAAGAATTGAGTATACAGAATGCGAACAAACGCTTCCCTACAAGTGAATCGCCTAAGCATTCAACACAGTACTAAAAACCGAATAGAATGTAGTTTTCACTCCGATGAAAGACGTATGCTTTCCTTCTTAAGAAGTGTTTTCAAAGACATTCACAGAGTGATTCTACAAAGCCTTTTTACTGATGTTGGCTTTTAAACGTGATTTCACTGGAATATCTGTCAAATGCAAGACGCGAGATTTGCTGTTAAATAATTGTGTATACAGAATGCAAACAAACACTTCCCTACAAGTGAATCGCCTAACCATTCAACACAATTATAAAAACTGAATAGAATGCAGTTTTCACTCAGATGAAAGACGTATGCTTTCCTTCTTAACAAGTGTTTTCAAAGACATACACAGAGTGATTCTACAAGGCCTTTTTACTGTCGTTGGCTTTTAAACGTGATTTCACTGGAATTTCTGTCAAATGCAAGACGCGATATTTGCTGCTATAGAATTAAGTATACAGAATGCAAGCAAAGGCTTCCCTACAAGTGAATCGCCTAACCATTCAACACAGTTCTATAAACTGAATAGAATGCAGTTTTCACTCAGATGAAAGACGTATGCTTTCCTTCTTAAGAAGTGTTTTCAAAGACATTCACAGAGTGATTCTACAAAGCCTTTTTACTGGTGTTGGCTTTTAAACGTGATTTCACTGGAATTTCTGTCAACCGCAAGACACGATATTTGCTGCTATAGAATTAAGTATACAGAATGCAAGCAAACGCTTCCCTACAAGTGAATCGTCTAACCATTCAACACAGTACGAAAAACTGAATAGAATGCAGTTTTCACTCCGATGAAAGAAGTATGCTTTCCTTCTTAAGAAGTGTTTTCAAAGACATTCACAGAGTGATTCTACAAAGCCTTTTTCTGGCGTTGGCTTTTAAACGTGATTTCACTGGAATTTCTGTCAAATGCAAGACGCGATATTTGCTGCTATAGAATTAAGTATACAGAATGCAAAGAAACGCTTCCCTACAAGTGAATATCCTAACCATTCAACACAGTACTAAAAACTGAATAGAATGCAGTTTTCACTCAGATGAAAGATGTATGCTTTCCTTCTTAAGAAGTGTTTTCAAACACATTCAAAATGGGATTCTACAAAGCCTTTTTACTGACATTGGCTTTTAAACATGATTTCACTGGAATTTCTGTCAAATGCAAGACGCGAAATTTGCTGTTAAAGAATTGAGTATACAGAATGCGAGCAAATGCTTCCCTATAAGTGAATCGCCTAACCATTCAACACAGTACTAAAAACTGAATAGAATGCAGTTTTCACTCCGATGAAAGACGTATGCTTTCCTTCTTAAGAAGTGTTTTCAAAGACATTCACAGAGTGATTCTACAAAGCCTTTTTACTGGCGTTGGCTTTTAAACGTGATTTCACTGGAATTTCTGTCAAACGCAAGACGCGAGATTTGCTGTTAGAGAATTGAGTATACAGAATGCAAACAAACGCTTCCCTACAAGTGAATCGCCTAACCATTCAACACAATTCTAAAAACTGAATAGATTGCAGTTTTCACTCCGATGAAAGACGTATGCTTTCCTTCTTAAGAAGTGTTTTCAAAGACATTCACAGAGTGATTCTACAAGGCCTTTTTACTGTCGTTGGCTTTTTAACGTGATTTCACTGGAATTTCTCTCAAATGCAAGACGCGAGATTTGCTGTTAAAGAATTGAATATACAGAATGCAAACAAACGCTTCCCTACAAGTGAATCGCCTAACCATTCAACACAGTTCTAAAAACTGAATAGAATGCAGTTTTCACTCAGATGAAAGACGTATGCTCTCCTTCTTAAGAAGTGTTTTCAAAGACATTCACAGAGCGATTCTACAAAGGCTTTTTACTGGCGTGGGCTTTTAAACGTTATTTCACTGGAATTTCTGTCAAATGCAAGATGCGCGATTTGCTGTTAAAGAATTGAGTATACAGAATGCGAACAAACGCTTCCCTACAAGTGAATCGCCTAACCATTCAACACAGTTCTAAAAACTGAATAGAATGCAGTTTTCACTCAGATGAAAGACGTATGCTTTCCTTCTTAAGAAGTGTTTTCAAAGACATTCACAGAGTGATTCTACAAAGCCTTTTTACTGGCGTTGGCTTTTAAATGTGATTTCACTGGAATTTCTGTCAAACGCAAGACTCGAGATTTGCTGTTATAGAATTGAGTATACAGAATGCAAACAAACGCTTCCCTACAAGTGAATCGCCTAACCATTCAACACAGTACTAAAAACTGAATAGAATGCAGTTTTCACTCAGATAAAAGACATTGGCTTTCCTTCTTAAGAAGTGTTTTCAAAGACATTCACAGAGTGATTCTACAAAGCCTTTTTACTGATGTTGGCTTTTAAACGTGATTTCACTGGAATTTCTGTCAAAGGCAAGACGAGAGATTTGCTGTTAAAGAATTGAGTATACAGAATGCAAACAAACGCTTCCCTACAAGTGAATCGCCTAACCATTCAACACAATTATAAAAACTGAATAGATTGCAGTTTTCACTCAGCTGAAAGACATATGCTTTCCTTCTTAAGAAGTGTTTTCAAAGACATTCACAGAGTGATTCTACAAGGCCTTTTTACTGTCGTTGGCTTTTTAACGTGATTTCACTGGAATTTCTCTCAAATGCAAGACGCGAGATTTGCTGTTAAAGAATTGAATATACAGAATGCAAACAAACGCTTCCCTACAAGTGAATCGCCTAACCATTCAACACAATTATAAAAACTGAATAGATTGCAGTTTTCACTCAGATGAAAGACGTATGCTTTCCTTCTTAAGAAGTGTTTTCAAAGACATTCACAGAGTCATTCTAAAAAGCCTTTTTACTGACATTGGCTTTTAAACGTGATTTCACTGGAATTTCTGTCAAATGCAAGACGCGAGATTTGCTGCTATAGAATTAAGTATACAGAATGCAAGCAAACGCTTCCCTACAAGTGAATCGCCTAACCATTCAACACAGTACGAAAAACTGAATAGAATGCAGTTTTCACTCCGATGAAAGACGTATTCTTTCCTTCTTAAGAAGTGTTTTCAAAGACATTCACAGAGTGATTCTACAAAGCCTTTTTACTGACATTGGCTTTTAAACGTGATTTCACTGGAATTTCTGTCAAATGCAAGACGCGAGATTTGCTGCTATAGAATTAAGTATACAGAATGCAAGCAAACGCTTCCCTACAAGTGAATCGCCTAACCATTCAACACAGTACGAAAAACTGAATAGAATGCAGTTTTCACTCCGATGAAAGACGTATTCTTTCCTTCTTAAGAAGTGTTTTCAAAGACATTCACAGAGTGATTCTACAAAGCCTTTTTACTGACGTTTGCTTTTAAATGTGATTTCACTGGAATTTCTGTCAAATGAAAGACGAGAGATTTGCTGTTAAAGATTTGAGTATACAGAATGCAAACAAACGCTTCCCTACAAGTGAATCGCCTAACATTTCAACACAATTCTAAAAACTGATAGATTGCAGTTTTCATCAGATGAAAGACGTATGCTTTCCTTCTTAAGAAGTGTTTTCAAAGACATTCACAGAGTGATTCTACAAAGCCTTTTTACTGGTGTGGGCTTTTAAACTTGATTTCACTGGAATTTCTGTCAAATGCAAGACGCGAGATTTGCTGTTAAAGAATTGAATATACAGAATGCAAACAAACGCTTCCCTACAAGAGAATCGCCTAACCATTCAACACAGTTCTAAAAACTGAATAGAATGCAGTTTTCACTCAGATGAAAGACATATGCTTTCCTTCTTAAGAAGTGTTTTCAAAGACATTCACAGAGTGATTCTATAAAGCCTTTTTACTGGCGTTGGCTTTTAAACGTGATTTCACTGGAATTTCTGTCAAAGGCAAGACGCGAGATTTGCTGTTAAAGAATTGAGTATACAGAATGCAAACAAACGCTTCCCTACAAGTGAATCGCCTAACCATTCAACACAATTATAAAAACTGAATAGATTGCAGTTTTCACTCAGATGAAAGACGTATGCTTTCCTTCTTAAGAAGTGTTTTCAAAGACATTCACAGAGTCATTCTAAAAAGCCTTTTTACTGACATTGGCTTTTAAACGTGATTTCACTGGAATTTCTGTCAAACGCAAGACGCGAGAATTGCTGTTAAAGAATTGAGTATACAGAATGCAAACAAACGCTTCCCTACAAGTGAATCGCCTAACCATTCAACACAGTTCTAAAAACTGAATAGAATGCAGTTTTCACTCTGATGAAAGACGTATGCTTTCCTTCTTAAGAAGTGTTTTCAAAGACATTCACAGAGTGATTCTACAAAGCCTTTTTACTGGCGTTGTCTTTTAAACGTGATTTCACTGGAATTTCTGTCAAACACAAGACGCGAGAATTGCTGTTAAAGAATTGAGTATACAGAATGCAAACAAACGCTTCCCTACAAGTGAATCGCCTAACCATTCAACACAGTTCTAAAAACTGAATAGAATGCAGTTTTCACTCAGATGAAAGACATATGCTTTCCTACTTAAGAAGTGTTTTCAAAGACATTCACAGAGTGATTCTACAAAGCCTTTTTACTGGCGTTGGCTTTTAAACGTGATTTCACTGGAATTTCTGTCAAACGCAAGACGCGAGATTTGCTGTTATAGAATTGAGTATACAGAATGCAAACAAACGCTTCCCTACAAGTGAATCGCCTAACCATTCAACACAATTATAAAAACTGAATAGATTGCAGTTTTCACTCAGATGAAAGACATATGCTTTCCTTCTTAAGAAGTGTTTTCAAAGACATTCACAGAGTGATTCTACAAGGGTTTTTTACTGTCGTTGGCTTTTAAACGTGATTTCTCTGGAATTTCTGTCAAAAAAAGACACGAGATTTACTGTTAAAGAATTGAGTATACAAAATGCGAACAAAAGCTTCCCTACAAGTGAATCACCTAACCATTCAACACAGTACTAAAAACTGAATAGAATGCAGTTTTCACTCAGATGAAAGACGTATGCTTTCCTTCTTAAGAAGTGTTTTCAAAGACATTCACAGAGTGATTCTACAAAACCCTTTTACTGACGTTGGCTTTTAAACGTGATTTCACTGGAATATCTTTCAAACGCAAGATGCGAGATTTGCTGTTAAAGAATTGAGCATACAGAATGTGAACAAACGCTTCCTACAAGTGAATCGCCTAACCATTCAACACAGTTCTAAAAACTGAATAGAATGCAGTTTTCACTCAGATGAAAGACGTATGCTTTCCTTCTTAAGAAGTGTTTTCAAAGACATTCACAGAGTGATTCTACAAAGCCTTTTTACTGGCGTTGGCTTTTAAACATGATTTCACTGGAATTTCTGTTAAATGCAAGACGCACAATTTACTGTTAAAGAATTGAGTGTACAGAATGCAAACAAACGCTTCCCTACAAGTGATTCGCCTAACCATTCAACACAGTACTAAAAACTGAATAGAATGCAGTTGTCACTCAGATGAAAGATGTATGCTTTCCTTCTTAAGAAGTGTTTTCATACACATTCAAATTGTGATTCTACAAAGCCTTTTTACTGGCGTGGGCTTTTAAACTTGATTTCACTGGAATTTCTGTCAAATGCAACACGCGAGATTTGCTGTTAAAGAATTGAATATACAGAATGCAAACAAACGCTTCCCTACACGTGAATCGCCTAACCATTCAACACAGTTCTAAAAACTGAATAGAATGCAGTTATCACTCAGATGAAAGACGTATGCTCTCCTTCTTAAGAAGTGTTTTCAAAGACATTCACAGAGCGATTCTACAAAGGCTTTTTACTGGCGTGGGCTTTTAAACGTTATTTCACTGGAATTTCTGTCAAATGCAAGATGCGCGATTTGCTGTTAAAGAATTGAGTATACAGAATGCGAACAAACGCTTCCCTACAAGTGAATCGCCTAACCATTCAACACAGTTCTAAAAACTGAATAGAATGCAGTTTTCACTCAGATGAAAGACGTATGCTTTCCTTCTTAAGAAGTGTTTTCAAAGACATTCACAGAGTGATTCTACAAAGCCTTTTTACTGGCGTTGGCTTTTAAATGTGATTTCACTGGAATTTCTGTCAAACGCAAGACTCGAGATTTGCTGTTATAGAATTGAGTATACAGAATGCAAACAAACGCTTCCCTACAAGTGAATCGCCTAACCATTCAACACAGTACTAAAAACTGAATAGAATGCAGTTTTCACTCAGATAAAAGACATTGGCTTTCCTTCTTAAGAAGTGTTTTCAAAGACATTCACAGAGTGATTCTACAAAGCCTTTTTACTGATGTTGGCTTTTAAACGTGATTTCACTGGAATTTCTGTCAAAGGCAAGGCGCGAGATTTGCTGTTAAAGAATTGAGTATACAGAATGCAAACAAACGCTTCCCTGCAAGTGAATTGCCTAACCATTCAACACAATTATAAAAACTGAATAGATTGCAGTTTTCACTCAGATGAAAGACGTATGCTTTACTTCTTAAGAAGTGTTTTCAAAGACATTCACAGAGTGATTCTACAAGGCCTTTTTACTGTCGTTGGCTTTTAAACGTGATTTCTCTGGAATTTCTGTCAAAAAAAGACACGAGATTTACTGTTAAAGGATTGAGTATACAGAATGCAAACAAACGCTTCCCTACAAGTGAATCGCCTAACAATTCAACAAAGTACTAAAAACCGAATAGAATGCAGTTTTCACTCTGATGAAAGACTTATGCTTTCCTTCTTAAGAAGTGTTTTCAAAGACATTCACAGAGTGATTCTACTAAGCCTTTTTACTGGCGTTGGCTTTTAAACGTGATTTCACTGGAATTTCTGTCAAACGCAAGATGCGAGATTTGCTGTTATAGAATTGATTATACAGAATGCAAACAAACGCTTCCCTACAAGTGAATCGCCTAACCATTCAACACAGTACTAAAAACTGAATAGAATGCAGTTTTCACTCAGATGAAAGACATTTGCTTTCCTTCTTAAGAAGTGTTTTCAAAGATATTCACAGAGTGATTCTACAAAGCCTTTTTACTGATGTTGGCTTTTAAACGTGATTTCACTGGAATTTCTGTCAAAGGCAAGACGAGAGATTTGCTGTTAAAGAATTGAGTATACAGAATGCAAACAAACGCTTCCCTACAAGTGAATCGCCTAACCATTCAACACAATTATAAAAACTGAATAGATTGCAGTTTTCACTCAGCTGAAAGACATATGCTTTCCTTCTTAAGAAGTGTTTTCAAAGACATTCACAGAGTGATTCTACAAGGCCTTTTTACTGTCGTTGGCTTTTTAACGTGATTTCACTGGAATTTCTCTCAAATGCAAGACGCGAGATTTGCTGTTAAAGAATTGAATATACAGAATGCAAACAAACGCTTCCATACACGTGAATCGCCTAACCATTCAACACAGTTCTAAAAACTGAATAGAATGCAGTTATCACTCAGATGAAAGACGTATGCTCTCCTTCTTAAGAAGTGTTTTAAAAGACATTCACAGAGCGATTCTACAAAGCCTTTTTACTGGCGTGGGCTTTTAAACGTTATTTCACTGGAATTTCTGTCAAACGCAAGATGCGCGATTTGCTGTTAAAGAATTGAGTATACAGAATGCGAACAAACGCTTCCCTACAAGTGAATCGCCTAACCATTCAACATAGTTCTAAAAACTGAATAGAATGCAGTTTTCACTCAGATGAAAGACGTATGCTTTCCTTCTTAAGAAGTGTTTTCAAAGACATTCACAGAGTGATTCTACAAAGCCTTTTTACTGGCGTTGGCTTTTAAATGTGATTTCACTGGAATTTCTGTCAAACGCAAGACTCGAGATTTGCTGTTATACAATTGAGTATACAGAATGCAAACAAATGCTTTCGTACAAGTGAATCGCCTAACCATTCAACACAGTACTAAAAACTGAATAGAATGCAGTTTTCACTCAGATGAAAGACATTGGCTTTCCTTCTTAAGAAGTGTTTTCAAAGACATTCACAGAGTGATTCTACAAAGCCTTTTTACTGATGTTGGCTTTTAAACGTGATTTCACTGGAATTTCTTTCAAAGGCAAGAGGCGAGATTTGCTGTTAAAGAATTGAGTATACAGAATGCAAACAAACGCTTCCCTGCAAGTGAATCGCCTAACCATTCAACACAATTATAAAAACTGAATAGATTGCAGTTTTCACTCAGATGAAAGACGTATGCTTTCCTTCTTAAGAAGTGTTTTCAAAGACATTCACAGAGTGATTCTACAAGGCCTTTTTACTGTCGTTGGCTTTTAAACGTGATTTCTCTGGAATTTCTGTCAAAAAAAGACACGAGATTTACTGTTAAAGGATTGAGTATACAGAATGCAAACAAACGCTTCCCTACAAGTGAATCGCCTAACCATTCAACAAAGTACTAAAAACCGAATAGAATGCAGTTTTCACTCTGATGAAAGACTTATGCTTTCCTTTTTAACAAGTGTTTTCAAAGACATTCACAGAGTGATTCTTCAAAGCCTTTTTAATGACATTGGCTTTTAAAAGTGATTTCACTGGAATTTCTGTTAAATGCAAGACGCACAATTTGCTGTTAAAGAATTGAATATACAGAATGCGAACAAACGCTTCCCTACAAGTAAATTGCCTAAGCCTTCAACACAGTACTAAAAACTGAATAGAATGCAGTTTTCACTCAGATGAAAGACGTATGCTTTCCTTTTTAAGAAGTGTTTTCAAAGACATTCACAGTGTGATTCTAAAAAGCCTTTTTACTGGCGTTGGCTTTTAAATGTGATTTCCCTGGAATTTCTGTCAAACGAAAGACACGAGATTTGCTGTTAAAAAATTGAGTATACAGAATGCAAACAAACGCTTCCCTACAAGTGAATCGCCTAACCATTCAACACAGTACTAAAAACTGAATAGAATGCAGTTTTCACTCAGATGAAAGACGTATGCTTTCCTTTTTAAGAAGTGTTTTCAAAGACATTCACAGTGTGATTCTAAAAAGCCTTTTTACTGGCGTTGGCTTTTAAATGTGATTTCCCTGGAATTTCTGTCAAACGAAAGAAACGAGATTTGCTGTTAAAAAATTGAGTATACAGAATGCAAACAAACGCTTCCCTACAAGTGATTCGCCTAACCATTCAACACAGTACTAAAAACTGAATAAAATGCAGTTTTCACTCAGATGAAAGACATATGCTTTCCTTCTTAAGAAGTGTTTTCAAAGACATTCACAGAGTCATTCTAAAAAGCCTTTTTACTGACGTTGGCTTTTAAAAGTGATTTCACTGGAATTTCTGTCAAACGCAAGACGGGAGAATTGCTGTTAAAGAATTGAGTATACAGAATGCGAACAAACGCTTCCCTACAAGTGAATCGCCTTAGCATTCAACACAGTACTAAAAACTGAATAGAATGCAGTTTTCACTCCGATGAAAGACGTATGCTTTCCTTCTTAAGAAGTGTTTTCAAAGACATTCACAGAGTGATTCTACAAAGCCTTTTTACTGATGTTGGCTTTTAAACGTGATTTCACTGGAATATCTGTCAAATGCAAGACGCGAGATTTGCTGTTAAATAATTGTGTATACAGAATGCAAACAAACACTTCCCTACAAGTGAATCGCCTAACCATTCAACACAATTATAAAAACTGAATAGAATGCAGTTTTCACTCAGATGAAAGACGTATGCTTTCCTTCTTAACAAGTGTTTTCAAAGACATACACAGAGTGATTCTACAAGGCCTTTTTACTGTCGTTGGCTTTTAAACGTGATTTCACTGGAATTTCTGTCAAATGCAAGACGCGATATTTGCTGCTATAGAATTAAGTATACAGAATGCAAGCAAAGGCTTCCCTACAAGTGAATCGCCTAACCATTCAACACAGTTCTATAAACTGAATAGAATGCAGTTTTCACTCAGATGAAAGACGTATGCTTTCCTTCTTAAGAAGTGTTTTCAAAGACATTCACAGAGTGATTCTACAAAGCCTTTTTACTGGTGTTGGCTTTTAAACGTGATTTCACTGGAATTTCTGTCAACCGCAAGACACGATATTTGCTGCTATAGAATTAAGTATACAGAATGCAAGCAAACGCTTCCCTACAAGTGAATCGTCTAACCATTCAACACAGTACGAAAAACTGAATAGAATGCAGTTTTCACTCCGATGAAAGAAGTATGCTTTCCTTCTTAAGAAGTGTATTCAAAGACATTCACAGAGTGATTCTACAAAGCCTTTTTACTGGCGTTGGCTTTTAAACGTGATTTCACTGGAATTTCTGTTAAATGCAAGACGCACAATTTGCTGTTAAAGAATTGAGTATACAGAATGCAAAGAAACACTTCCCTACAAGTGAATATCCTAACCATTCAACACAGTACTAAAAATTGTATAGAATGCAGTTTTCACTCAGATAAAAGACGTATGCTTTCCTTCTTAAGAAGTGTTTTCAAAGACATTCACAGAGTGATTCTACAAAGCCTTTTTCTGGCGTTGGCTTTTAAACGTGATTTCACTGGAATTTCTGTCAAACGCAAGACGCGATATTTGCTGCTATAGAATTAAGTATACAGAATGCAAAGAAACGCTTCCCTACAAGTGAATATCCTAACCATTCAACACAGTACTAAAAACTGAATAGAATGCAGTTTTCACTCAGATGAAAGATGTATGCTTTCCTTCTTAAGAAGTGTTTTCAAACACATTCAAAATGGGATTCTACAAAGCCTTTTTACTGACATTGGCTTTTAAACATGATTTCACTGGAATTTCTGTCAAATGCAAGACGCGAAATTTGCTGTTAAAGAATTGAGTATACAGAATGCGAGCAAACGCTTCCCTATAAGTGAATCGCCTAACCATTCAACACAGTACTAAAAACTGAATAGAATGCAGTTTTCACTCCGATGAAAGACGTATGCTTTCCTTCTTAAGAAGTGTTTTCAAAGACATTCACAGAGTGATTCTACAAAGCCTTTTTACTGGCGTTGGCTTTTAAATGTGATTTCCCTGGAATTTCTGTCAAACGAAAGACACGAGATTTGCTGTTAAAAAATTGAGTATACAGAATGCAAACAAACGCTTCCCTACAAGTGAATCGCCTAACCATTCAACACAGTACTAAAAACTGAATAGAATGCAGTTTTCACTCAGATGAAAGACGTATGCTTTCCTTTTTAAGAAGTGTTTTCAAAGACATTCACAGTGTGATTCTAAAAAGCCTTTTTACTGGCGTTGGCTTTTAAATGTGATTTCCCTGGAATTTCTGTCAAACGAAAGAAACGAGATTTGCTGTTAAAAAATTGAGTATACAGAATGCAAACAAACGCTTCCCTACAAGTGATTCGCCTAACCATTCAACACAGTACTAAAAACTGAATAAAATGCAGTTTTCACTCAGATGAAAGACATATGCTTTCCTTCTTAAGAAGTGTTTTCAAAGACATTCACAGAGTCATTCTAAAAAGCCTTTTTACTGACGTTGGCTTTTAAAAGTGATTTCACTGGAATTTCTGTCAAACGCAAGACGGGAGAATTGCTGTTAAAGAATTGAGTATACAGAATGCGAACAAACGCTTCCCTACAAGTGAATCGCCTAAGCATTCAACACAGTACTAAAAACCGAATAGAATGTAGTTTTCACTCTGATGAAAGACGTATGCTTTCCTTCTTAAGAAGTGTTTTCAAAGACATTCACAGAGTGATTCTACAAAGCCTTTTTACTGATGTTGGCTTTTAAACGTGATTTCACTGGAATATCTGTCAAATGCAAGACGCGAGATTTGCTGTTAAATAATTGTGTATACAGAATGCAAACAAACACTTCCCTACAAGTGAATCGCCTAACCATTCAACACAATTATAAAAACTGAATAGAATGCAGTTTTCACTCAGATGAAAGACGTATGCTTTCCTTCTTAACAAGTGTTTTCAAAGACATACACAGAGTGATTCTACAAGGCCTTTTTACTGTCGTTGGCTTTTAAACGTGATTTCACTGGAATTTCTGTCAAATGCAAGACGCGATATTTGCTGCTATAGAATTAAGTATACAGAATGCAAGCAAAGGCTTCCCTACAAGTGAATCGCCTAACCATTCAACACAGTTCTATAAACTGAATAGAATGCAGTTTTCACTCAGATGAAAGACGTATGCTTTCCTTCTTAAGAAGTGTTTTCAAAGACATTCACAGAGTGATTCTACAAAGCCTTTTTACTGGTGTTGGCTTTTAAACGTGATTTCACTGGAATTTCTGTCAACCGCAAGACACGATATTTGCTGCTATAGAATTAAGTATACAGAATGCAAGCAAACGCTTCCCTACAAGTGAATCGTCTAACCATTCAACACAGTACGAAAAACTGAATAGAATGCAGTTTTCACTCCGATGAAAGAAGTATGCTTTCCTTCTTAAGAAGTGTTTTCAAAGACATTCACAGAGTGATTCTACAAAGCCTTTTTCTGGCGTTGGCTTTTAAACGTGATTTCACTGGAATTTCTGTCAAATGCAAGACGCGATATTTGCTGCTATAGAATTAAGTATACAGAATGCAAAGAAACGCTTCCCTACAAGTGAATATCCTAACCATTCAACACAGTACTAAAAACTGAATAGAATGCAGTTTTCACTCAGATGAAAGATGTATGCTTTCCTTCTTAAGAAGTGTTTTCAAACACATTCAAAATGGGATTCTACAAAGCCTTTTTACTGACATTGGCTTTTAAACATGATTTCACTGGAATTTCTGTCAAATGCAAGACGCGAAATTTGCTGTTAAAGAATTGAGTATACAGAATGCGAGCAAATGCTTCCCTATAAGTGAATCGCCTAACCATTCAACACAGTACTAAAAACTGAATAGAATGCAGTTTTCACTCCGATGAAAGACGTATGCTTTCCTTCTTAAGAAGTGTTTTCAAAGACATTCACAGAGTGATTCTACAAAGCCTTTTTACTGGCGTTGGCTTTTAAACGTGATTTCACTGGAATTTCTGTCAAACGCAAGACGCGAGATTTGCTGTTAGAGAATTGAGTATACAGAATGCAAACAAACGCTTCCCTACAAGTGAATCGCCTAACCATTCAACACAATTCTAAAAACTGAATAGATTGCAGTTTTCACTCCGATGAAAGACGTATGCTTTCCTTCTTAAGAAGTGTTTTCAAAGACATTCACAGAGTGATTCTACAAAACCCTTTGTCTGACGTTGGCTTTTAAAGGTGATTTCACTGGAATATCTGTGAAATGCAAGACGCGAGATTTGCTGTATAAAGAATTGAGTATACAGAATGTGAACAAACGCTTCCTACAAGTGAATCGCCTAACCATTCAACACAGTTCTATAAACTGAATAGAATGCAGTTTTCACTCAGATGAAAGACGTATGCTTTCCTTCTTAAGAAGTGTTTTCAAAGGCATTCACAGAGTGATTCTACAAAGCCTTTTACTGGCGTTGGCTTTTAAACGTGATTTCACTGGAATTTCTGTCAAACGCAAGACGCGATATTTGCTGCTATAGAATTAAGTATACAGAATGCAAGCAAAGGCTTCCCTACAAGTGAATCGCCTAACCATTCAACACAGTACGAAAAACTGAATAGAATGCAGTTTTCACTCCGATGAAAGACGTATGATTTCCTTCTTAAGAAGTGTTTTTAAAGACATTCACAGAGTGATTCTACAAAGCCTTTTTACTGGCGTTGGCTTTTAAACGTGATTTCACTGGAATTTCTGTTAAATGCAAGACGCACAAATTGCTGTTAAAGAATTGAGTATACAGAATGCAAAGAAACACTTCCCTACAAGTGAATATCCTAACCATTCAACACAGCTCTAAAAACTGAATAGAATGCAGTTTTCACTCAGATGAAAGATGTATGCTTTCCTTCTTAAGAAGTGTTTTCAAACACATTCAAAATGTGATTCTACAAAGCCTTTTTACTGACATTGGCTTTTAAACGTGATTTCACTGGAATTTCTGTCAAATGCAAGACGCGAAATTTGCTGTTAAAGAATTGAGTATACAGAATGCGAGCAAACGCTTCCCTACAAGTGAATCGCCTAACCATTCAACACAGTACTAAAAACTGAATAGAATGCAGTTTTCACTCCGATGAAAGACGTATGCTTTCCTTCTTAAGAAGTGTTTTCAAAGACATTCACAGAGTTATTCTAAAATACCTTTTTACTGACATTGGCTTTTAAACGTGATTTCACTGGAATTTCTGTCAAATGCAAGACGCGAGATTTGCTGTTAAAGAATTGAGTATACAGAATGCAAATAAACGTTTCCCTACAAGTGAATCGCCTAACCATTCAACACAGTACGAAAAACTGAATAGAATGCAGGTTTCACTCAGATGAAAGACATATGCTTTCCTTCTTAAGAAGTGTTTTCAAAGACATTCACAGAGTGATTCTATAAAGCCTTTTAACTGATGTTGGCTTTTAAACGTGATTTCACTGGAATTTCTGTCAAAGCAAGATGTGAGATTTGCTGTTAAAGAATTGAGTATACAGAATGCAAACAAACGCTTCCCTACAAGTGAATCGCCTAACCATTCAACACAGTAGTAAAAACTGAATAGAATGAAGTTTTCACTCAGATGAAGGACCTATGCTTTCCTTTTTAAAAAGTGTTTTCAAAGACATTAACAGAGTGATTCTAAAAAGGCTTTTTACTGGCGTTGGCTTTTAAAGGTGATTTCACTGGAATTTCTGTCAAACGCAAGATGCGAGATTTGCTGTTAAAGAATTGAGTATACAGAATGCAAACAAACGCTTCCCTACAAGTGAATCGCCTAACCATTCAACAAAGTAGTAAAAACCGAATAGAATGCAGTTTTCACTCCAATGAAAGACGTATGCTTCCCTTCTTAAGAAGTGTTTTCAAAGACATTCACAGAGTGATTCTACAAGGCCTTTTTACTGTCGTTGGCTTTTAAACGTGATTTCTCTGGAATTTCTGTCAAAAAAAGACACGAGATTTACTGTTAAAGAATTGAGTATACAAAATGCGAACAAACACTTCCCTACAAGTGAATCGCCTAACCATTCAACACAGTTCTAAAAACTGAATAGAATGCAGTTTTCACTCAGATGAAAGATGTATGCTTTCCTTCTTAAGAAGTGTTTTCAAACACATTCAAAATGTGATTCTACAAAGCCTTTTTACTGACATTGGCTTTTAAAAGTGATTTCACTGGAATTTCTGTCAAATGCAAGACGCGAAATTTGCTGTTAAAGAATTGAGTATACAGAATGCGAGCAAACGCTTCCCTACAAGTGAATCGCCTAACCATTCAACACAGTACTAAAAACTGAATAGAATAGAGTTTTTACTCCGATGAAAGACATATGCTTTCCTTCTTAAGAAGTGTTTTCAAAGACATTCACAGAGTGATTCTACAAAGCCTTTTTACTGGCGTTGGCTTTTAAACGTGATTTCACTGGAATTTCTGTCCAACGGAAGACGCGAGATTTGCTGTTAGAGAATTGAGTATACAGAATGCAAACAAACGCTTCCCTACAAGTGAATCGCCTAACCATTCAACACAATTCTAAAAACTGAAAAGATTGCAGTTTTCACTCAAATGAAAGACATATGCTTTCCTTCTTAAGAAGTGTTTTCAAAGACATTCACAGAGTGATTCTACAAAGCCTTTTTACTGGCTTTGGCTTTTAAATGTGATTTCACTGGAATTTCTGTCAAACGCACGATGCGAGTTTTGCTGTAAAAGAATTGAGTATACAGAATGCAAATAAACGTTTCCCTACAAGTGAATCGCCTAACCATTCAACACAGTACTAAAAACTGCATAGAATGCAGTTTTCACTCAGATGAAAGACGTATGCTTTCCTTCTTAAGAAGTGTTTTCAAAGACATTCACAGAGTGATTCTACAAAACCCTTTGTCTGACGTTGGCTTTTAAAGGTGATTTCACTGGAATATCTGTCAAATGCAAGACACGAGATTTGCTGTATAAAGAATTGAGTATACAGAATGTGAACAAACGCTTCCTACAAGTGAATCGCCTAACCATTCAACACAGTTCTATAAACTGAATAGAATGCAGTTTTCACTCAGATGAAAGACGTATGCTTTCCTTCTTAAGAAGTGTTTTCAAAGGCATTCACAGAGTGATTCAACAAAGCCTTTTTACTGGCGTTGGCTTTTAAATGTGATTTCTCTGGAATTTCTGTCAAAAAAAGACACGAGACTTACTGTTAAAAGATTGAGTATACAGAATGCAAACAAACGCTTCCCTACAAGTGAATCGCCTAACCATTCAACAAAGTACTAAAAACCGAATAGAATGCAGTTTTCACTCTGATGAAAGACTTATGCTTTCCTTCTTAAGAAGTGTTTTCAAAGACATTCACAGAGTGATTCTTCAAAGCCTTTTTACTGACATTGGCTTTTAAACATGATTTCACTGGAACTTCTGTTAAATGCAAGACGCACAATTTGCTGTTAAAGAATTGAATATACAGAATGCGAACAACGCTTCCCTACAAGTAAATCGCCTAAGCATTCAACACAGTACTAAAAACTGAATAGAATGCAGTTTTCACTCAGATGAAAGACGTATGCTTTCCTTTTTAAGAAGTGTTTTCAAAGACATTCACAGTGTGATTCTAAAAAGCCTTTTTACTGGCGTTGGCTTTTAAATGTGATTTCCCTGGAATTTCTGTCAAACGAAAGACACGAGATTTGCTGTTAAAAAATTGAGTATACAGAATGCAAACAAACGCTTCCCTACAAGTGAATCGCCTAACCATTCAACACAGTACTAAAAACTGAATAGAATGCAGTTTTCACTCAGATGAAAGACGTATGCTTTCCTTTTTAAGAAGTGTTTTCAAAGACATTCACAGAGTCATTCTAAAAAGCCTTTTTACTGACGTTGGCTTTTAAAAGTGATTTCACTGGAATTTCTGTCAAACGCAAGACGGGAGAATTGCTGTTAAAGAATAGAGTATACAGAATGCGAACAAATGCTTCCCTACAAGTGAATCGCCTAACCATTCAACACAGTACTAAAAACTGAATAGAATGCAGTATTCACTCAGATGAAAGATGTATGCTTTCCTTCTTCAGAAGTGTTTTCAAAGACATTCACAGAGTGATTCTACAAAGCCTTTTTACTGGCGTTGGCTTTTAAACGTGATTTCACTGGAATTTCTGTCAAACGCAAGACGCGAGATTTGCTGGTAAAGAATTGAGTATACAGAATGCAAACATATGCTTCCCTACAAGTGAATCGCCTAAGCATTCAACACAGTACTAAAAACCGAATAGAATGCAGTTTTCACTCCGATGAAAGACGTATGCTTTCCTTCTTAAGAAGTGTTTTCAAAGACATTCACAGAGTGATTCTACAAAGCCTTTTTACTGATGTTGGCTTTTAAACGTGATTTCACTGGAATATCTGTCAAATGCAAGACGCGAGATTTGCTGTTAAATAATTGTGTATACAGAATGCAAACAAACACTTCCCTACAAGTGAATCGCCTAACCATTCAACACAATTATAAAAACTGAATAGAATGCAGTTTTCACTCAGATGAAAGACGTATGCTTTCCTTCTTAACAAGTGTTTTCAAAGACATTCACAGAGTGATTCTACAAGGCCTTTTTACTGTCGTTGGCTTTTAAACGTGATTTCACTGGAATTTCTGTCAAATGCAAGACGCGATATTTGCTGCTATAGAATTAAGTATACAGAATGCAAGCAAAGGCTTCCCTACAAGTGAATCGCCTAACCATTCAACACAGTTCTATAAACTGAATAGAATGCAGTTTTCACTCAGATGAAAGACGTATGCTTTCCTTCTTAAGAAGTGTTTTCAAAGACATTCACAGAGTGATTCTACAAAGCCTTTTTACTGGCGTTGGCTTTTAAACGTGATTTCACTGGAATTTCTGTCAACCGCAAGACACGATATTTGCTGCTATAGAATTAAGTATACAGAATGCAAGCAAACGCTTCCCTACAAGTGAATCGTCTAACCATTCAACACAGTACGAAAAACTGAATAGAATGCAGTTTTCACTCCGATGAAAGACGTATGCTTTCCTTCTTAAGAAGTGTTTTCAAAGACATTCACAGAGTGATTCTACAAAGCCTTTTTCTGGCGTTGGCTTTTAAACGTGATTTCACTGCAATTTCTGTCAAACGCAAGACGCAATATTTGCTGCTATAGAATTAAGTATACAGAATGCAAAGAAACGCTTCCCTACAAGTGAATATCCTAACCATTCAACACAGTACTAAAAACTGAATAGAATGCAGTTTTCACTCAGATGAAAGATGTATGCTTTCCTTCTTAAGAAGTGTTTTCAAACACATTCAAAATGGGATTCTACAAAGCCTTTTTACTGACATTGGCTTTTAAACATGATTTCACTGGAATTTCTGTCAAATGCAAGACGCGAAATTTGCTGTAAAAGAATTGAGTATACAGAATGCAAATAAAAGTTTCCCTACAAGTGAATCGCCTAACCATTCAACACAGTACTAAAAACTGAATAGAATGCAGTTTTCACTCAGATGAAAGACGTATGCTTTCCTTCTTAAGAAGTGTTTTCAAAGACATTCACAGAGTGATTCTACAAAACCCTTTGTCTGACGTTGGCTTTTAAAGGTGATTTCACAGGAATATCTGTGAAATGCAAGACGCGAGATTTGCTGTATAAAGAATTGAGTATACAGAATGTGAACAAACGCTTCCTACAAGTGAATCGCCTAACCATTCAACACAGTTCTATAAACTGAATAGAATGCAGTTTTCACTCAGATGAAAGACGTATGCTTTCCTTCTTAAGAAGTGTTTTCAAAGGCATTCACAGAGTGATTCTACAAAGCCTTTTTACTGGCGTTGGCTTTTAAACGTGATTTCACTGGAATTTCTGTCAAACGCAAGACGCGATATTTGCTGCTATAGAATTAAGTATACAGAATGCAAGCAAAGGCTTCCCTACAAGTGAATCGCCTAACCATTCAACACAGTACGAAAAACTGAATAGAATGCAGTTTTCACTCCGATGAAAGACGTATGATTTCCTTCTTAAGAAGTGTTTTTAAAGACATTCACAGAGTGATTCTACAAAGCCTTTTTACTGGCGTTGGCTTTTAAACGTGATTTCACTGGAATTTCTGTTAAATGCAAGACGCACAGTTTGCTGTTAAAGAATTGAGTATACAGAATGCAAAGAAACACTTCCCTACAAGTGAATATCCTAACCATTCAACACAGTACTAAAAACTGAATAGAATGCAGTTTTCACTCAGATGAAAGATGTATGCTTTCCTTCTTAAGAAGTGTTTTCAAACACATTCAAAATGTGATTCTACAAAGCCTTTTTACTGACATTGGCTTTTAAACGTGATTTCACTGGAATTTCTGTCAAATGCAAGACGCGAAATTTGCTGTTAAAGAATTGAGTATACAGAATGCGAGCAAACGCTTCCCTACAAGTGAATCGCCTAACCATTCAACACAGTACTAAAAACTGAATAGAATGCAGTTTTCACTCCGATGAAAGACGTATGCTTTCCTTCTTAAGAAGTGTTTTCAAAGACATTAACAGAGTGATTCTAAAAAGGCTTTTTACTGGCGTTGGCTTTTAAACGTGATTTCACTGGAATTTCTGTCAAACGCAAGATGCGAGATTTGCTGTTAAAGAATTGAGTATACAGAATGCAAACAAACGCTTCCCTACAAGTGAATCGCCTAACCATTCAACAAAGTAGTAAAAACCGAATAGAATGCAGTTTTCACTCCAATGAAAGACGTATGCTTCCCTTCTTAAGAAGTGTTTTCAAAGACATTCACAGAGTGATTCTACAAGGCCTTTTTACTGTCGTTGGCTTTTAAACGTGATTTCTCTGGAATTTCTGTCAAAAAAAGACACGAGATTTACTGTTAAAGAATTGAGTATACAAAATGCGAACAAACACTTCCCTACAAGTGAATCGCCTAACCATTCAACACAGTTCTAAAAACTGAATAGAATGCAGTTTTCACTCAGATGAAAGATGTATGCTTTCCTTCTTAAGAAGTGTTTTCAAACACATTCAAAATGTGATTCTACAATGCCTTTTTACTGACATTGGCTTTTAAAAGTGATTTCACTGGAATTTCTGTCAAATGCAAGACGCGAAATTTGCTGTTAAAGAATTGAGTATACAGAATGCGAGCAAACGCTTCCCTACAAGTGAATAGCCTAACCATTCAACACAGTACTAAAAACTGAATAGAATAGAGTTTTTACTCCGATGAAAGACATATGCTTTCCTTCTTAAGAAGTGTTTTCAAAGACATTCACAGAGTGATTCTACAAAGCCTTTTTACTGGCGTTGGCTTTTAAACGTGATTTCACTGGAATTTCTGTCCAACGGAAGACGCGAAATTTGCTGTTAGAGAATTGAGTATACAGAATGCAAACAAACGCTTCCCTACAAGTGAATCGCCTAACCATTCAACACAATTCTAAAAACTGAAAAGATTGCAGTTTTCACTCAAATGAAAGACATATGCTTTCCTTCTTAAGAAGTGTTTTCAAAGACATTCACAGAGTGATTCTACAAAGCCTTTTTACTGGCGTTGGCTTTTAAATGTGATTTCACTGGAATTTCTGTCAAACGCACGATGCGAGTTTTGCTGTAAAAGAATTGAGTATACAGAATGCAAATAAACGTTTCCCTACAAGTGAATCGCCTAACCATTCAACACAGTACTAAAAACTGCATAGAATGCAGTTTTCACTCAGATGAAAGACGTATGCTTTCCTTCTTAAGAAGTGTTTTCAAAGACATTCACAGAGTGATTCTACAAAACCCTTTGTCTGACGTTGGCTTTTAAAGGTGATTTCACTGGAATATCTGTCAAACGCAAGACACGAGATTTGCTGTATAAAGAATTGAGTATACAGAATGTGAACAAACGCTTCCTACAAGTGAATCGCCTAACCATTCAACACAGTTCTATAAACTGAATAGAATGCAGTTTTCACTCAGATGAAAGACGTATGCTTTCCTTCTTAAGAAGTGTTTTCAAAGGCATTCACAGAGTGATTCAACAAAGCCTTTTTACTGGCGTTGGCTTTTAAACGTGATTTCACTGGAATTTCTGTCAAAAGCAAGACACGATATTTGCTGCTATAGAATTAAGTATACAGAATGCAAGCAAACCCTTCCCTACAAGTGAATCGCCTAACCATTCAACACAGTACGAAAAACTGAATAGAATGCAGTTTTCACTCAGATGAAAGATGTATGCTTTCCTTCTTAAGAAGTGTTTTCAAACACATTCAAAATGTGATTCTACAAAGCCTTTTTACTGACATTGGCTTTTATACGTGATTTCACTGGAATTTCTGTCAAATGCAAGACGCACAATTTGCTGTTAAAGAATTGAGTATACAGATGCAAATACACGTTTCCCTACAAGTGAATCGCCTAACCATTCAACACAGTACTAAAAACCGAATAGAATGCAGGTGTCACTCAGATGAAAGACGTATGCTTTCCTTCTTAAGAAGTGTTTTCAAAGACATTCACAGAGTCATTCTAAAAAGCCTTTTTACTGACGTTGGCTTTTAAAAGTGATTTCACTGGAATTTCTGTCAAACGCAAGACGGGAGAATTGCTGTTAAAGAATTGAGTATACAGAATGCGAACAAACGCTTCCCTACAAGTGAATCGCCTAACCATTCAACACAGTACTAAAAACTGAATAGAATGCAGTATTCACTCAGATGAAAGATGTATGCTTTCCTTCTTCAGAAGTGTTTTCAAAGACATTCACAGAGTGATTCTACAAAGCCTTTTTACTGGCGTTGGCTTTTAAACGTGATTTCACTGGAATTTCTGTCAAATGCAAGACGCGAAATTTGCTGTTAAAGATTTGAGTATACAGAATGCGAGCAAACGCTTCCCTACAAGTGAATCCCCTAACCATTCAACACAGTACTAAAAACTGAATAGAATGCAGTTTTCACTCCGATGAAAGACGTATGCTTTCCTTCTTAAGAAGTGTTTTCAAAGACATTCACAGAGTTATTCTAAAATACCTTTTTACTGACATTGGCTTTTAAACGTGATTTCACTGGAATTTCTGTGAAATGCAAGACGCGAGATTTGCTGTTAAAGAATTGAGTATACAGAATGCAAATAAACGTTTCCCTACAAGTGAATCGCCTAACCATTCAACACAGTACGAAAAACTGAATAGAATGCAGGTTTCACTCAGATGAAAGACGTATGCTTTCCTTCTTAAGAAGTGTTTTCAAAGACATTCACAGAGTGATTCTATAAAGCCTTTTAACTGATGTTGGCTTTTAAACGTGATTTCACTGGAATTTCTGTCAAAGCAAGATGTGAGATTTGCTGTTAAAGAATTGAGTATACAGAATGCAAACAAACGCTTCCCTACAAGTGAATCGCCTAACCATTCAACACAGTACTAAAAACTGAATAGAATGAAGTTTTCACTCAGATGAAGGACCTATGCTTTCCTTTTTAAAAAGTGTTTTCAAAGACATTAACAGAGTGATTCTAAAAAGGCTTTTTACTGGCGTTGGCTTTTAAACGTGATTTCACTGGAATTTCTGTCAAACGCAAGATGCGAGATTTGCTGTTAAAGAATTGAGTATACAGAATGCAAACAAACGCTTCCCTACAAGTGAATCGCCTAACCATTCAACAAAGTAGTAAAAACCGAATAGAATGCAGTTTTCACTCCAATGAAAGACGTATGCTTCCCTTCTTAAGAAGTGTTTTCAAAGACATTCACAGAGTGATTCTACAAGGCCTTTTTACTGTCGTTGGCTTTTAAACGTGATTTCTCTGGAATTTCTGTCAAAAAAAGACACGAGATTTACTGTTAAAGAATTGAGTATACAAAATGCGAACAAACACTTCCCTACAAGTGAATCGCCTAACCATTCAACACAGTTCTAAAAACTGAATAGAATGCAGTTTTCACTCAGATGAAAGATGTATGCTTTCCTTCTTAAGAAGTGTTTTCAAACACATTCAAAATGTGATTCTACAATGCCTTTTTACTGACATTGGCTTTTAAAAGTGATTTCACTGGAATTTCTGTCAAATGCAAGACGCGAAATTTGCTGTTAAAGAATTGAGTATACAGAATGCGAGCAAACGCTTCCCTACAAGTGAATAGCCTAACCATTCAACACAGTACTAAAAACTGAATAGAATAGAGTTTTTACTCCGATGAAAGACATATGCTTTCCTTCTTAAGAAGTGTTTTCAAAGACATTCACAGAGTGATTCTACAAAGCCTTTTTACTGGCGTTGGCTTTTAAACGTGATTTCACTGGAATTTCTGTCCAACGGAAGACGCGAGATTTGCTGTTAGAGAATTGAGTATACAGAATGCAAACAAACGCTTCCCTACAAGTGAATCGCCTAACCATTCAACACAATTCTAAAAACTGAAAAGATTGCAGTTTTCACTCAAATGAAAGACATATGCTTTCCTTCTTAAGAAGTGTTTTCAAAGACATTCACAGAGTGATTCTACAAAGCCTTTTTACTGGCGTTGGCTTTTAAATGTGATTTCACTGGAATTTCTGTCAAACGCACGATGCGAGTTTTGCTGTAAAAGAATTGAGTATACAGAATGCAAATAAACGTTTCCCTACAAGTGAATCGCCTAACCATTCAACACAGTACTAAAAACTGCATAGAATGCAGTTTTCACTCAGATGAAAGACGTATGCTTTCCTTCTTAAGAAGTGTTTTCAAAGACATTCACAGAGTGATTCTACAAAACCCTTTGTCTGACGTTGGCTTTTAAAGGTGATTTCACTGGAATATCTGTCAAACGCAAGACACGAGATTTGCTGTATAAAGAATTGAGTATACAGAATGTGAACAAACGCTTCCTACAAGTGAATCGCCTAACCATTCAACACAGTTCTATAAACTGAATAGAATGCAGTTTTCACTCAGATGAAAGACGTATGCTTTCCTTCTTAAGAAGTGTTTTCAAAGGCATTCACAGAGTGATTCAACAAAGCCTTTTTACTGGCGTTGGCTTTTAAACGTGATTTCACTGGAATTTCTGTCAAAAGCAAGACACGATATTTGCTGCTATAGAATTAAGTATACAGAATGCAAGCAAACCCTTCCCTACAAGTGAATCGCCTAACCATTCAACACAGTACGAAAAACTGAATAGAATGCAGTTTTCACTCAGATGAAAGATGTATGCTTTCCTTCTTAAGAAGTGTTTTCAAACACATTCAAAATGTGATTCTACAAAGCCTTTTTACTGACATTGGCTTTTATACGTGATTTCACTGGAATTTCTGTCAAATGCAAGACGCACAATTTGCTGTTAAAGAATTGAGTATACAGATGCAAATAAACGTTTCCCTACAAGTGAATCGCCTAACCATTCAACACAGTACTAAAAACTGAATAGAATGCAGGTGTCACTCAGATGAAAGACGTATGCTTTCCTTCTTAAGAAGTGTTTTCAAAGACATTCACAGAGTCATTCTAAAAAGCCTTTTTACTGACGTTGGCTTTTAAAAGTGATTTCACTGGAATTTCTGTCAAACGCAAGACGGGAGAATTGCTGTTAAAGAATTGAGTATACAGAATGCGAACAAACGCTTCCCTACAAGTGAATCGCCTAACCATTCAACACAGTACTAAAAACTGAATAGAATGCAGTATTCACTCAGATGAAAGATGTATGCTTTCCTTCTTCAGAAGTGTTTTCAAAGACATTCACAGAGTGATTCTACAAAGCCTTTTTACTGGCGTTGGCTTTTAAACGTGATTTCACTGGAATTTCTGTCAAACGCAAGACGCGAGATTTGCTGGTAAAGAATTGAGTATACAGAATGCAAACATATGCTTCCCTACAAGTGAATCGCCTAAGCATTCAACACAGTACTAAAAACCGAATAGAATGCAGTTTTCACTCCGATGAAAGACGTATGCTTTCCTTCTTAAGAAGTGTTTTCAAAGACATTCACAGAGTGATTCTACAAAGCCTTTTTACTGATGTTGGTTTTAAACGGGATTTCACTGGAATATCTGTCAAATGCAAGACGCGAGATTTGCTGTTAAATAATTGTGTATACAGAATGCAAACAAACACTTCCCTACAAGTGAATCGCCTAACCATTCAACACAATTATAAAAACTGAATAGAATGCAGTTTTCACTCAGATGAAAGACGTATGCTTTCCTTCTTAAGAAGTGTTTTCAAAGACATTCACAGAGTGATTCTACAAAGCCTTTTTACTGGCGTTGGCTTTTAAACGAGATTTCACTGGAATTTCTGTCAACCGCAAGACACGATATTTGCTGCTATAGAATTAAGTATACAGAATGCAAGCAAACGCTTCCCTACAAGTGAATCGTCTAACCATTCAACACAGTACGAAAAACTGAATAGAATGCAGTTTTCACTCCGATGAAAGACGTATGCTTTCCTTCTTAAGAAGTGTTTTCAAAGACATTCACAGAGTGATTCTACAAAGCCTTTTTCTGGCGTTGGCTTTTAAACGTGATTTCACTGGAATTTCTGTCAAACGCAAGACGCAATATTTGCTGCTATAGAATTAAGTATACAGAATGCAAAGAAACACTTCCCTACAAGTGAATATCCTAACCATTCAACACAGTACTAAAAACTGAATAGAATGCAGTTTTCACTCAGATGAAAGATGTATGCTTTCCTTCTTAAGAAGTGTTTTCAAACACATTCAAAATGGGATTCTACAAAGCCTTTTTACTGACATTGGCTTTTAAACATGATTTCACTGGAATTTCTGTCAAATGCAAGACGCGAAATTTGCTGTTAAAGAATTGAGTATACAGAATGCGAGCAAACGCTTCCCTATAAGTGAATCGCCTAACCATTCAACACAGTACTAAAAACTGAATAGAATGCAGTTTTCACTCCGATGAAAGACGTATGCTTTCCTTCTTAAGAAGTGTTTTCAAAGACATTCACAGAGTGATTCTACAAAGCCTTTTTACTGGCGTTGGCTTTTAAACGTGATTTCACTGGAATTTCTGTCAAACGCAAGACGCGAGATTTGCTGTTAGAGAATTGAGTATACAGAATGCAAACAAACGCTTCCCTACAAGTGAATCGCCTAACCATTCAACACAATTCTAAAAACTGAATAGATTGCAGTTTTCACTCAAATGAAAGACATATGCTTTCCTTCTTAAGAAGTGTTTTCAAAGACATTCACAGAGTGATTCTACAAAGCCTTTTTACTGGCGTTGGCTTTTGAATGTGATTTCACTGGAATTTCTGTCAAACGCACGATGCGAGTTTTGCTGTAAAAGAATTGAGTATACAGAATGCAAATAAACGTTTCCCTACAAGTGAATCGCCTAACCATTCAACACAGTACTAAAAACTGAATAGAATGCAGTTTTCACTCAGATGAAAGACGTATGCTTTCCTTCTTAAGAAGTGTTTTCAAAGACATTCACAGAGTGATTCTACAAAACCCTTTGTCTGACGTTGGCTTTTAAAGGTGATTTCACAGGAATATCTGTGAAATGCAAGACGCGAGATTTGCTGTATAAAGAATTGAGTATACAGAATGTGAACAAACGCTTCCTACAAGTGAATCGCCTAACCATTCAACACAGTTCTATAAACTGAATAGAATGCAGTTTTCACTCAGATGAAAGACGTATGCTTTCCTTCTTAAGAAGTGTTTTCAAAGGCATTCACAGAGTGATTCTACAAAGCCTTTTTACTGGCGTTGGCTTTTAAACGTGATTTCACTGGAATTTCTGTCAAACGCAAGACGCGATATTTGCTGCTATAGAATTAAGTATACAGAATGCAAGCAAAGGCTTCCCTACAAGTGAATCGCCTAACCATTCAACACAGTACGAAAAACTGAATAGAATGCAGTTTTCACTCCGATGAAAGACGTATGATTTCCTTCTTAAGAAGTGTTTTTAAAGACATTCACAGAGTGATTCTACAAAGCCTTTTTACTGGCGTTGGCTTTTAAACGTGATTTCACTGGAATTTCTGTTAAATGCAAGACGCACAGTTTGCTGTTAAAGAATTGAGTATACAGAATGCAAAGAAACACTTCCCTACAAGTGAATATCCTAACCATTCAACACAGTACTAAAAACTGAATAGAATGCAGTTTTCACTCAGATGAAAGATGTATGCTTTCCTTCTTAAGAAGTGTTTTCAAACACATTCAAAATGTGATTCTACAAAGCCTTTTTACTGACATTGGCTTTTAAACGTGATTTCACTGGAATTTCTGTCAAATGCAAGACGCGAAATTTGCTGTTAAAGAATTGAGTATACAGAATGCGAGCAAACGCTTCCCTACAAGTGAATCGCCTAACCATTCAACACAGTACTAAAAACTGAATAGAATGCAGTTTTCACTCCGATGAAAGACGTATGCTTTACTTCTTAAGAAGTGTTTTCAAAGACATTCACAGAGTTATTCTAAAATACCTTTTTACTGACATTGGCTTTTAAACGTGATTTCACTGGAATTTCTGTCAAATGCAAGACGCGAGATTTGCTGTTAAAGAATTGAGTATACAGAATGCAAATAAACGTTTCCCTACAAGTGAATCGCCTAACCATTCAACACAGTACGAAAAACTGAATAGAATGCAGGTTTCACTCAGATGAAAGACGTATGCTTTCCTTCTTAAGAAGTGTTTTCAAAGACATTCACAGAGTGATTCTATAAAGCCTTTTAACTGATGTTGGCTTTTAAACGTGATTTCACTGGAATTTCTGTCAAAGCAAGATGTGAGATTTGCTGTTAAAGAATTGAGTATACAGAATGCAAACAAACGCTTCCCTACAAGTGAATCGCCTAACCATTCAACACAGTACTAAAAACTGAATAGAATGAAGTTTTCACTCAGATGAAGGACCTATGCTTTCCTTTTTAAAAAGTGTTTTCAAAGACATTAACAGAGTGATTCTAAAAAGGCTTTTTACTGGCGTTGGCTTTTAAACGTGATTTCACTGGAATTTCTGTCAAACGCAAGATGCGAGATTTGCTGTTAAAGAATTGAGTATACAGAATGCAAACAAACGCTTCCCTACAAGTGAATCGCCTAACCATTCAACAAAGTAGTAAAAACCGAATAGAATGCAGTTTTCACTCCAATGAAAGACGTATGCTTCCCTTCTTAAGAAGTGTTTTCAAAGACATTCACAGAGTGATTCTACAAGGCCTTTTTACTGTCGTTGGCTTTTAAACGTGATTTCTCTGGAATTTCTGTCAAAAAAAGACACGAGATTTACTGTTAAAGAATTGAGTATACAAAATGCGAACAAACACTTCCCTACAAGTGAATCGCCTAACCATTCAACACAGTTCTAAAAACCGAATAGAATGCAGTTTTCACTCAGATGAAAGATGTATGCTTTCCTTCTTAAGAAGTGTTTTCAAACACATTCAAAATGTGATTCTACAATGCCTTTTTACTGACATTGGCTTTTAAAAGTGATTTCACTGGAATATCTGTCAAATGCAAGACGCGAAATTTGCTGTTAAAGAATTGAGTATACAGAATGCGAGCAAACGCTTCCCTACAAGTGAATAGCCTAACCATTCAACACAGTACTAAAAACTGAATAGAATAGAGTTTTTACTCCGATGAAAGACATATGCTTTCCTTCTTAAGAAGTGTTTTCAAAGACATTCACAGAGTGATTCTATAAAGCCTTTTAACTGATGTTGGCTTTTAAACGTGATTTCACTGGAATTTCTGTCAAAGCAAGATGTGAGATTTGCTGTTAAAGAATTGAGTATACAGAATGCAAACAAACGCTTCCCTACAAGTGAATCGCCTAACCATTCAACACAGTACTAAAAACTGAATAGAATGAAGTTTTCACTCAGATGAAGGACCTATGCTTTCCTTTTTAAAAAGTGTTTTCAAAGACATTAACAGAGTGATTCTAAAAAGGCTTTTTACTGGCGTTGGCTTTTAAACGTGATTTCACTGGAATTTCTGTCAAACGCAAGATGCGAGATTTGCTGTTAAAGAATTGAGTATACAGAATGCAAACAAACGCTTCCCTACAAGTGAATCGCCTAACCATTCAACAAAGTAGTAAAAACCGAATAGAATGCAGTTTTCACTCCAATGAAAGACGTATGCTTCCCTTCTTAAGAAGTGTTTTCAAAGACATTCACAGAGTGATTCTACAAGGCCTTTTTACTGTCGTTGGCTTTTAAACGTGTTTTCTCTGGAATTTCTGTCAAAAAAAGACACGAGATTTACTGTTAAAGAATTGAGTATACAAAATGCGAACAAACACTTCCCTACAAGTGAATCGCCTAACCATTCAACACAGTTCTAAAAACTGAATAGAATGCAGTTTTCACTCAGATGAAAGATGTATGCTTTCCTTCTTAAGAAGTGTTTTCAAACACATTCAAAATGTGATTCTACAATGCCTTTTTACTGACATTGGCTTTTAAAAGTGATTTCACTGGAATATCTGTCAAATGCAAGACGCGAAATTTGCTGTTAAAGAATTGAGTATACAGAATGCGAGCAAACGCTACCCTACAAGTGAATAGCCTAACCATTCAACACAGTACTAAAAACTGAATAGAATAGAGTTTTTACTCCGATGAAAGACATATGCTTTCCTTCTTAAGAAGTGTTTTCAAAGACATTCACAGAGTGATTCTACAAAGCCTTTTTACTAGCGTTGGCTTTTAAACGTGATTTCACTGGAATTTCTGTCCAACGGAAGACGCGAGATTTGCTGTTAGAGAATTGAGTATACAGAATGCAAACAAACGCTTCCCTACAAGTGAATCGCCTAACCATTCAACACAATTCTAAAAACTGAAAAGATTGCAGTTTTCACTCAAATGAAAGACATATGCTTTCCTTCTTAAGAAGTGTTTTCAAAGACATTCACAGAGTGATTCTACAAAGCCTTTTTACTGGCGTTGGCTTTTAAATGTGATTTCACTGGAATTTCTGTCAAACGCACGATGCGAGTTTTGCTGTAAAAGAATTGAGTATACAGAATGCAAATAAACGTTTCCCTACAAGTGAATCGCCTAACCATTCAACACAGTACTAAAAACTGCATAGAATGCAGTTTTCACTCAGATGAAAGACGTATGCTTTCCTTCTTAAGAAGTGTTTTCAAAGACATTCACAGAGTGATTCTACAAAACCCTTTGTCTGACGTTGGCTTTTAAAGGTGATTTCACTGGAATATCTGTCAAACGCAAGACACGAGATTTGCTGTATAAAGAATTGAGTATACAGAATGTGAACAAACGCTTCCTACAAGTGAATCGCCTAACCATTCAACACAGTTCTATAAACTGAATAGAATGCAGTTTTCACTCAGATGAAAGATGTATGCTTTCCTTCTTAAGAAGTGTTTTCAAAGGCATTCACAGAGTGATTCAACAAAGCCTTTTTACTGGCGTTGGCTTTTAAACGTGATTTCACTGGAATTTCTGTCAAAAGCAAGACACGATATTTGCTGCTATAGAATTAAGTATACAGAATGCAAGCAAACCCTTCCCTACAAGTGAATCGCCTAACCATTCAACACAGTACGAAAAACTGAATAGAATGCAGTTTTCACTCAGATGAAAGATGTATGCTTTCCTTCTTAAGAAGTGTTTTCAAACACATTCAAAATGTGATTCTACAAAGCCTTTTTACTGACATTGGCTTTTATACGTGATTTCACTGGAATTTCTGTCAAATGCAAGACGCACAATTTGCTGTTAAAGAATTGAGTATACAGAATGCAAATAAACGTTTCCCTACAAGTGAATCGCCTAACCATTCAACACAGTACGAAAAACTGAATAGAATGCAGGTTTCACTCAGATGAAAGACGTATGCTTTCCTTCTTAAGAAGTGTTTTCAAAGACATTCACAGAGTGATTCTATAAAGCCTTTTAACTGATGTTGGCTTTTAAACGTGATTTCACTGGAATTTCTGTCAAAGCAAGATGTGAGATTTGCTGTTAAAGAATTGAGTATACAGAATGCAAACAAACGCTTCCCTACAAGTGAATCGCCTAACCATTCAACACAGTACTAAAAACTGAATAGAATGAAGTTTTCACTCAGATGAAGGACCTATGCTTTCCTTTTTAAAAAGTGTTTTCAAAGACATTAACAGAGTGATTCTAAAAAGGCTTTTTACTGGCGTTGGCTTTTAAACGTGATTTCACTGGAATTTCTGTCAAACGCAAGATGCGAGATTTGCTGTTAAAGAATTGAGTATACAGAATGCAAACAAACGCTTCCCTACAAGTGAATCGCCTAACCATTCAACAAAGTAGTAAAAACCGAATAGAATGCAGTTTTCACTCCAATGAAAGACGTATGCTTCCCTTCTTAAGAAGTGTTTTCAAAGACATTCACAGAGTGATTCTACAAGGCCTTTTTACTGTCGTTGGCTTTTAAACGTGATTTCTCTGGAATTTCTGTCAAAAAAAGACACGAGATTTACTGTTAAAGAATTGAGTATACAAAATGCGAACAAACACTTCCCTACAAGTGAATCGCCTAACCATTCAACACAGTTCTAAAAACTGAATAGAATGCAGTTTTCACTCAGATGAAAGATGTATGCTTTCCTTCTTAAGAAGTGTTTTCAAACACATTCAAAATGTGATTCTACAATGCCTTTTTACTGACATTGGCTTTTAAAAGTGATTTCACTGGAATATCTGTCAAATGCAAGACGCGAAATTTGCTGTTAAAGAATTGAGTATACAGAATGCGAGCAAACGCTTCCCTACAAGTGAATAGCCTAACCATTCAACACAGTACTAAAAACTGAATAGAATAGAGTTTTTACTCCGATGAAAGACATATGCTTTCCTTCTTAAGAAGTGTTTTCAAAGACATTCACAGAGTGATTCTATAAAGCCTTTTAACTGATGTTGGCTTTTAAACGTGATTTCACTGGAATTTCTGTCAAAGCAAGATGTGAGATTTGCTGTTAAAGAATTGAGTATACAGAATGCAAACAAACGCTTCCCTACAAGTGAATCGCCTAACCATTCAACACAGTACTAAAAACTGAATAGAATGAAGTTTTCACTCAGATGAAGGACCTATGCTTTCCTTTTTAAAAAGTGTTTTCAAAGACATTAACAGAGTGATTCTAAAAAGGCTTTTTACTGGCGTTGGCTTTTAAACGTGATTTCACTGGAATTTCTGTCAAACGCAAGATGCGAGATTTGCTGTTAAAGAATTGAGTATACAGAATGCAAACAAACGCTTCCCTACAAGTGAATCGCCTAACCATTCAACAAAGTAGTAAAAACCGAATAGAATGCAGTTTTCACTCCAATGAAAGACGTATGCTTCCCTTCTTAAGAAGTGTTTTCAAAGACATTCACAGAGTGATTCTACAAGGCCTTTTTACTGTCGTTGGCTTTTAAACGTGTTTTCTCTGGAATTTCTGTCAAAAAAAGACACGAGATTTACTGTTAAAGAATTGAGTATACAAAATGCGAACAAACACTTCCCTACAAGTGAATCGCCTAACCATTCAACACAGTTCTAAAAACTGAATAGAATGCAGTTTTCACTCAGATGAAAGATGTATGCTTTCCTTCTTAAGAAGTGTTTTCAAACACATTCAAAATGTGATTCTACAATGCCTTTTTACTGACATTGGCTTTTAAAAGTGATTTCACTGGAATATCTGTCAAATGCAAGACGCGAAATTTGCTGTTAAAGAATTGAGTATACAGAATGCGAGCAAACGCTACCCTACAAGTGAATAGCCTAACCATTCAACACAGTACTAAAAACTGAATAGAATAGAGTTTTTACTCCGATGAAAGACATATGCTTTCCTTCTTAAGAAGTGTTTTCAAAGACATTCACAGAGTGATTCTACAAAGCCTTTTTACTGGCGTTGGCTTTTAAACGTGATTTCACTGGAATTTCTGTCCAACGGAAGACGCGAGATTTGCTGTTAGAGAATTGAGTATACAGAATGCAAACAAACGCTTCCCTACAAGTGAATCGCCTAACCATTCAACACAATTCTAAAAACTGAAAAGATTGCAGTTTTCACTCAAATGAAAGACATATGCTTTCCTTCTTAAGAAGTGTTTTCAAAGACATTCACAGAGTGATTCTACAAAGCCTTTTTACTGGCGTTGGCTTTTAAATGTGATTTCACTGGAATTTCTGTCAAACGCACGATGCGAGTTTTGCTGTAAAAGAATTGAGTATACAGAATGCAAATAAACGTTTCCCTACAAGTGAATCGCCTAACCATTCAACACAGTACTAAAAACTGCATAGAATGCAGTTTTCACTCAGATGAAAGACGTATGCTTTCCTTCTTAAGAAGTGTTTTCAAAGACATTCACAGAGTGATTCTACAAAACCCTTTGTCTGACGTTGGCTTTTAAAGGTGATTTCACTGGAATATCTGTCAAACGCAAGACACGAGATTTGCTGTATAAAGAATTGAGTATACAGAATGTGAACAAACGCTTCCTACAAGTGAATCGCCTAACCATTCAACACAGTTCTATAAACTGAATAGAATGCAGTTTTCACTCAGATGAAAGATGTATGCTTTCCTTCTTAAGAAGTGTTTTCAAAGGCATTCACAGAGTGATTCAACAAAGCCTTTTTACTGGCGTTGGCTTTTAAACGTGATTTCACTGGAATTTCTGTCAAAAGCAAGACACGATATTTGCTGCTATAGAATTAAGTATACAGAATGCAAGCAAACCCTTCCCTACAAGTGAATCGCCTAACCATTCAACACAGTACGAAAAACTGAATAGAATGCAGTTTTCACTCAGATGAAAGATGTATGCTTTCCTTCTTAAGAAGTGTTTTCAAACACATTCAAAATGTGATTCTACAAAGCCTTTTTACTGACATTGGCTTTTATACGTGATTTCACTGGAATTTCTGTCAAATGCAAGACGCACAATTTGCTGTTAAAGAATTGAGTATACAGATGCAAATAAACGTTTCCCTACAAGTGAATCGCCTAACCATTCAACACAGTACTAAAAACTGAATAGAATGCAGGTGTCACTCAGATGAAAGACGTATGCTTTCCTTCTTAAGAAGTGTTTTCAAAGACATTCACAGAGTGATTCTATAAAGCCTTTTAACTGATGTTGGCTTTTAAACGTGATTTCACTGGAATTTCTGTCAAAGCAAGATGCGAGATTTGCTGTTAAAGAATTGAGTATACAGAATGCAAACAAACGCTTCCCTACAAGTGAATCGCCTAACCATTCAACACAGTACTAAAAACTGAATAGAATGCAGGTGTCACTCAGATGAAAGATGTATTCTTTCCTTCTTAAGAAGTGTTTTCAAAGACATTCACAGAGTGATTCTACAAAGCCTTTTTACTGATGTTGGCTTTTAAACGTGATTTCACTGGAATTTCTGTCAAAGGCAAGACGCGAGATTTGCTGTTAAAGAATTGAGTATACAGAATGCAAACAAACGCTTCCCTGCAAGTGAATCGCCTAACCATTCAACATAATTATAAAAACTGAATAGATTGCAGTTTTCACTCAGATGAAAGACGTATGCTTTCCTTCTTAAGAAGTGTATTCAAAGACATTCACAGAGTGATTCTACAAGGCCTTTTTACTGTCGTTGGCTTTTAAACGTGATTATTCTGGAATTTCTGTCAAAAAAAGACACGAGACTTACTGTTAAAGGATTGAGTATACAGAATGCAAACAAACGCTTCCCTACAAGTGAATCGCCTAACCATTCAACAAAGTACTAAAAACCGAATGGAATGCAGTTTTCACTCTGATGAAAGACTTATGCTTTCCTTCTTAAGAAGTGTTTTCAAAGACATTCACAGAGTGATTCTTCAAAGCCTTTTTACTGACATTGGCTTTTAAATGTGATTTCACTGGAATTTCTGTTAAATGCAAGACGCACAATTTGCTGTTAAAGAATTGAATATACAGAATGCGAACAAACGCTTCCCTACAAGTAAATTGCCTAAGCATTCAACACAGTACTAAAAACTGAATAGAATGCAGTTTTCACTCAGATGAAAGACGTATGCTTTCCTTTTTAAGAAGTGTTTTCATAGACATTCACAGTGTGATTCTAAAAAGCCTTTTTACTGACGTTGGCTTTTAAACGTGATTTCACTGGAATTTCTGTCAAATGCAAGACGCGAGATTTGCTGTTAAAGAATTGAGTATACAGAATGCAAATAAACGTTTCCCTACAAGTGAATCGCCTAACCATTCAACACAGTACGAAAAACTGAATAGAATGCAGGTTTCACTCAGATGAAAGACGTATGCTTTCCTTCTTAAGAAGTGTTTTCAAAGACATTCACAGAGTGATTCTATAAAGCCTTTTAACTGATGTTGGCTTTTAAACGTGATTTCACTGGAATTTCTGTCAAAGCAAGATGTGAGATTTGCTGTTAAAGAATTGAGTATACAGAATGCAAACAAACGCTTCCCTACAAGTGAATCGCCTAACCATTCAACACAGTACTAAAAACTGAATAGAATGAAGTTTTCACTCAGATGAAGGACCTATGCTTTCCTTTTTAAAAAGTGTTTTCAAAGACATTAACAGAGTGATTCTAAAAAGGCTTTTTACTGGCGTTGGCTTTTAAACGTGATTTCACTGGAATTTCTGTCAAACGCAAGATGCGAGATTTGCTGTTAAAGAATTGAGTATACAGAATGCAAACAAACGCTTCCCTACAAGTGAATCGCCTAACCATTCAACAAAGTAGTAAAAACCGAATAGAATGCAGTTTTCACTCCAATGAAAGACGTATGCTTCCCTTCTTAAGAAGTGTTTTCAAAGACATTCACAGAGTGATTCTACAAGGCCTTTTTACTGTCGTTGGCTTTTAAACGTGATTTCTCTGGAATTTCTGTCAAAAAAAGACACGAGATTTACTGTTAAAGAATTGAGTATACAAAATGCGAACAAACACTTCCCTACAAGTGAATCGCCTAACCATTCAACACAGTTCTAAAAACTGAATAGAATGCAGTTTTCACTCAGATGAAAGATGTATGCTTTCCTTCTTAAGAAGTGTTTTCAAACACATTCAAAATGTGATTCTACAATGCCTTTTTACTGACATTGGCTTTTAAAAGTGATTTCACTGGAATTTCTGTCAAATGCAAGACGCGAAATTTGCTGTTAAAGAATTGAGTATACAGAATGCGAGCAAACGCTTCCCTACAAGTGAATAGCCTAACCATTCAACACAGTACTAAAAACTGAATAGAATAGAGTTTTTACTCCGATGAAAGACGTATGCTTTCCTTCTTAAGAAGTGTTTTCAAAGACATTCACAGAGTGATTCTACAAGGCCTTTTTACTGTCGTTGGCTTTTAAACGTGATTATTCTGGAATTTCTGTCAAAAAAAGACACGAGACTTACTGTTAAAGGATTGAGTATACAGAATGCAAACAAACGCTTCCCTACAAGTGAATCGCCTAACCATTCAACAAAGTACTAAAAACCGAATGGAATGCAGTTTTCACTCTGATGAAAGACTTATGCTTTCCTTCTTAAGAAGTGTTTTCAAAGACATTCACAGAGTGATTCTTCAAAGCCTTTTTACTGACATTGGCTTTTAAATGTGATTTCACTGGAATTTCTGTTAAATGCAAGACGCACAATTTGCTGTTAAAGAATTGAATATACAGAATGCGAACAAACGCTTCCCTACAAGTAAATTGCCTAAGCATTCAACACAGTACTAAAAACTGAATAGAATGCAGTTTTCACTCAGATGAAAGACGTATGCTTTCCTTTTTAAGAAGTGTTTTCATAGACATTCACAGTGTGATTCTAAAAAGCCTTTTTACTGACGTTGGCTTTTAAACGTGATTTCACTGGAATTTCTGTCAAATGCAAGACGCGAAATTTGCTGTTAAAGAATTGAGTATACAGAATGCGAGCAAACGCTTCCCTACAAGTGAATCGCCTAACCATTCAACACAGTACTAAAAACTGAATAGAATGCAGTTTTCACTCCGATGAAAGACGTATGCTTTCCTTCTTAAGAAGTGTTTTCAAAGACATTCACAGAGTTATTCTAAAATACCTTTTTACTGACATTGGCTTTTAAACGTGATTTCACTGGAATTTCTGTCAAATGCAAGACGCGAGATTTGCTGTTAAAGAATTGAGTATACAGAATGCAAATAAACGTTTCCCTACAAGTGAATCGCCTAACCATTCAACACAGTACGAAAAACTGAATAGAATGCAGGTTTCACTCAGATGAAAGACGTATGCTTTCCTTCTTAAGAAGTGTTTTCAAAGACATTCACAGAGTGATTCTATAAAGCCTTTTAACTGATGTTGGCTTTTAAACGTGATTTCACTGGAATTTCTGTCAAAGCAAGATGTGAGATTTGCTGTTAAAGAATTGAGTATACAGAATGCAAACAAACGCTTCCCTACAAGTGAATCGCCTAACCATTCAACACAGTACTAAAAACTGAATAGAATGAAGTTTTCACTCAGATGAAGGACCTATGCTTTCCTTTTTAAAAAGTGTTTTCAAAGACATTAACAGAGTGATTCTAAAAAGGCTTTTTACTGGCGTTGGCTTTTAAACGTGATTTCACTGGAATTTCTGTCAAACGCAAGATGCGAGATTTGCTGTTAAAGAATTGAGTATACAGAATGCAAACAAACGCTTCCCTACAAGTGAATCGCCTAACCATTCAACAAAGTAGTAAAAACCGAATAGAATGCAGTTTTCACTCCAATGAAAGACGTATGCTTCCCTTCTTAAGAAGTGTTTTCAAAGACATTCACAGAGTGATTCTACAAGGCCTTTTTACTGTCGTTGGCTTTTAAACGTGATTTCTCTGGAATTTCTGTCAAAAAAAGACACGAGATTTACTGTTAAAGAATTGAGTATACAAAATGCGAACAAACACTTCCCTACAAGTGAATCGCCTAACCATTCAACACAGTTCTAAAAACTGAATAGAATGCAGTTTTCACTCAGATGAAAGATGTATGCTTTCCTTCTTAAGAAGTGTTTTCAAACACATTCAAAATGTGATTCTACAATGCCTTTTTACTGACATTGGCTTTTAAAAGTGATTTCACTGGAATTTCTGTCAAATGCAAGACGCGAAATTTGCTGTTAAAGAATTGAGTATACAGAATGCGAGCAAACGCTTCCCTACAAGTGAATAGCCTAACCATTCAACACAGTACTAAAAACTGAATAGAATAGAGTTTTTACTCCGATGAAAGACATATGCTTTCCTTCTTAAGAAGTGTTTTCAAAGACATTCACAGAGTGATTCTACAAAGCCTTTTTACTGGCGTTGGCTTTTAAACGTGATTTCACTGGAATTTCTGTCCAACGGAAGACGCGAGATTTGCTGTTAGAGATTTGAGTATACAGAATGCAAACAAATGCTTCCCTACAAGTGAATCGCCTAACCATTCAACACAATTCTAAAAACTGAAAAGATTGCAGTTTTCACTCAAATGAAAGACATATGCTTTCCTTCTTAAGAAGTGTTTTCAAAGACATTCACAGAGTGATTCTACAAAGCCTTTTTACTGGCGTTGGCTTTTAAATGTGATTTCACTGGAATTTCTGTCAAACGCACGATGCGAGTTTTGCTGTAAAAGAATTGAGTATACAGAATGCAAATAAACGTTTCCCTACAAGTGAATCGCCTAACCATTCAACACAGTACTAAAAACTGCATAGAATGCAGTTTTCACTCAGATGAAAGACGTATGCTTTCCTTCTTAAGAAGTGTTTTCAAAGACATTCACAGAGTGATTCTACAAAACCCTTTGTCTGACGTTGGCTTTTAAAGGTGATTTCACTGGAATATCTGTCAAACGCAAGACACGAGATTTGCTGTATAAAGAATTGAGTATACAGAATGTGAACAAACGCGTCATACAAGTGAATCGCCTAACCATTCAACACAGTTCTATAAACTGAATAGAATGCAGTTTTCACTCAGATGAAAGACGTATGCTTTCCTTCTTAAGAAGTGTTTTCAAAGGCATTCACAGAGTGATTCAACAAAGCCTTTTTACTGGCGTTGGCTTTTAAACGTGATTTCACTGGAATTTCTGTCAAAAGCTAGACGCGATATTTGCTGCTATAGAATTAAGTATACAGAATGCAAGCAAACCCTTCCCTACAAGTGAATCGCCTAACCATTCAACACAGTACGAAAAACTGAATAGAATGCAGTTTTCACTCAGATGAAAGATGTATGCTTTCCTTCTTAAGAAGTGTTTTCAAACACATTCAAAATGTGATTCTACAAAGCCTTTTTACTGACATTGGCTTTTATACGTGATTTCACTGGAATTTCTGTCAAAGCAAGATGCGAGATTTGCTGTTAAAGAATTGAGTATACAGAATGCAAACAAACGCTTCCCTACAAGTGAATCGCCTAACCATTCAACACAGTACTAAAAACTGAATAGAATGCAGGTGTCACTCAGCTGAAAGACGTATGCTTTCCTTCTTAAGAAGTGTTTTCAAAGACATTCACAGAGTGATTCTACAAAGCCTTTTTACTGATGTTGGCTTTTAAACGTGATTTCACTGGAATTTCTGTCAAAGGCAAGACGCGAGATTTGCTGTTAAAGAATTGAGTATACAGAATGCAAACAAACGCTTCCCTGCAAGTGAATCGCCTAACCATTCAACACAATTATAAAAACTGAATAGATTGCAGTTTTCACTCAGATGAAAGACGTATGCTTTCCTTCTTAAGAAGTGTTTTCAAAGACATTCACAGAGTGATTCTACAAGGCCTTTTTACTGTCGTTGGCTTTTAAACGTGATTTCTTTGGAATTTCTGTCAAAAAAAGACACGAGACTTACTGTTAAAGGATTGAGTATACAGAATGCAAACAAACGCTTCCCTACAAGTGAATCGCCTAACCATTCAACAAAGTACTAAAAACCGAATGGAATGCAGTTTTCACTCTGATGAAAGACTTATGCTTTCCTTCTTAAGAAGTGTTTTCAAAGACATTCACAGAGTGATTCTTCAAAGCCTTTTTACTGACATTGGCTTTTAAATGTGATTTCACTGGAATTTCTGTTAAATGCAAGAAGCACAATTTGCTGTTAAAGAATTGAATATACAGAATGCGAACAAACGCTTCCCTACAAGTAAATTGCCTAAGCATTCAACACAGTACTAAAAACTGAATAGAATGCAGTTTTCACTCAGATGAAAGACGTATGCTTTCCTTTTTAAGAAGTGTTTTCATAGACATTCACAGTGTGATTCTATAAAGCCTTTTTACTGGCGTTGGCTTTTAAATGTGATTTCCCTGGAATTTCTGTCAAACGAAAGACACGAGATTTGCTGTTAAAAAATTGAGTATACAGAATGCAAACAAACGCTTCCCTACAAGTGAATCGCCTAACCATTCAACACAGTACTAAAAACTGAATAGAATGCAGTTTTCACTCAGATGAAAGACGTATGCTTTCCTTTTTAAGAAGTGTTTTCAAAGACATTCACAGTGTGATTCTAAAAAGCCTTTTTACTGGCGTTGGCTTTTAAATGTGATTTTCCTGGAATTTCGGTCAAACGAAAGAAACGAGATTTGCTGTTAAAAAATTGAGTATACAGAATGCAAACAAACGCTTCCCTACAAGTGATTCGCTTAACCATTCAACACAGTACTAAAAACTGAATAAAATGCAGTTTTCACTCAGATGAAAGACATATGCTTTCCTTCTTAAGAAGTGTTTTCAAAGACATTCACAGAGTCATTCTAAAAAGCCTTTTTACTGACGTTGGCTTTTAAAAGTGATTTCACTGGAATTTCTGTCAAAAGCAAGACGGGAAAATTGCTGTTAAAGAATTGAGTATACAGAATGCGAACAAACGCTTCCCTACAAGTGAATCGCCTAACCATTCAACACAGTACTAAAAACTGAATAGAATGCAGTTTTCACTCAGATGAAAGATGTATGCTTTCCTTCTTCAGAAGTGTTTTCAAAGACATTCACAGAGTGATTCTACAAAGCCTTTTTACTGGCGTTGGCTTTTAAACGTGATTTCACTGGAATTTCTGTCAAACGCAAGACGCGAGATTTGCTGGTAAAGAATTGAGTATACAGAATGCAAACATATGCTTCCCTACAAGTGAATCGCCTAAGCATTCAACACAGTACTAAAAACCGAATAGAATGCAGTTTTCACTCCGATGAAAGACGTATGCTTTCCTTCTTAAGAAGTGTTTTCAAAGACATTCACAGAGTGATTCTTCAAAGCCTTTTTACTGACATTGGCTTTTAAATGTGATTTCACTGGAATTTCTGTCAAATGCAAGACGCGAGATTTGCTGTTAAATAATTGTGTATACAGAATGCAAACAAACACTTCCCTACAAGTGAATCGCCTAACCATTCAACACAATTATAAAAACTGAATAGAATGCAGTTTTCACTCAGATGAAAGACGTATGCTTTCCTTCTTAACAAGTGTTTTCAAAGACATTCACAGAGTGATTCTACAAGGCCTTTTTACTGTCGTTGGCTTTTAAACGTGATTTCACTGGAATTTCTGTCAAATGCAAGATGCAAAATTTGCTGTTAAAGAATTGAGTATACAGAATGCGAAGAAAAGCTTCCCTACAAGTGAATCGCCTAACCATTCAACACAGTACTAAAAACTGAATAGAATGCAGTTTTCACTCAGATGAAAGAGGTATGCTTTCCTTTTTAAGAAGTGTTTTCAAAGACATTCACAGTGTGATTCTAAAAAGCCTTTTCACTGGTGTTGGCTTTTAAATGTGATATCCCTGGAATTTCTGTCAAACGAAAGACACGAGATTTTCTGTTAAATAATTGAGTATACAGAATGCAAACAAACGCTTCCCGACAAGTGATTCGCTTAACCATTCAACACAGTACTAAAAACTGAATAGAATGCAGTTTTCACTCAGATGAAAGACGTATGCTTTCCTTCTTAAGAAGTGTTTTCAAAGACATTCACAGAGTGATTCTACAAAGCCTTTTTACTGATGTTGGCTTTTAAACGTGATTTCACTGGAATATCTGTCAAACGCAAGACGCGAGATTTGCTGTTAAAGAATTGAGTATACAGAATGTGAACAAACGCTTCCTACAAGTGAATCGCCTAACCATTCAACACAGTTGTATAAACTGAATAGAATGCAGTTTTCACTCAGATGAAAGATGTATGCTTTCCTTCTTAAGAAGTGTTTTCAAACACATTCAAAATGTGATTCTACAAAGCCTTTTTACTGACATTGGCTTTTATACGTGATTTCACTGGAATTTCTGTCAAAGCAAGATGCGAGATTTGCTGTTAAAGAATTGAGTATACAGAATGCAAACAAACGCTTCCCTACAAGTGAATCGCCTAACCATTCAACACAGTACTAAAAACTGAATAGAATGCAGGTGTCACTCAGATGAAAGACGTATGCTTTCCTTCTTAAGAAGTGTTTTCAAAGACATTCACAGAGTGATTCTACAAAGCCTTTTTACTGATGTTGGCTTTTAAACGTGATTTCACTGGAATTTCTGTCAAAGGCAAGACGCGAGATTTGCTGTTAAAGAATTGAGTATACAGAATGCAAACAAACGCTTCCCTGCAAGTGAATCGCCTAACCATTCAACACAATTATAAAAACTGAATAGATTGCAGTTTTCACTCAGATGAAAGACGTATGCTTTCCTTCTTAAGAAGTGTTTTCAAAGACATTCACAGAGTGATTCTAAAAGGCCTTTTTACTGTCGTTGGCTTTTAAACGTGATTTCTCTGGAATTTCTGTCAAAAAAAGACACGAGACTTACTGTTAAAGGATTGAGTATACAGAATGCAAACAAACGCTTCCCTACAAGTGAATCGCCTAACCATTCAACAAAGTACTAAAAACCGAATGGAATGCAGTTTTCCCTCTGATGAAAGACTTATGCTTTCCTTCTTAAGAAGTGTTTTCAAAGACATTCACAGAGTGATTCTTCAAAGCCTTTTTACTGACATTGGCTTTTAAATGTGATTTCACTGGAATTTCTGTTAAATGCAAGACGCACAATTTGCTGTTAAAGAATTGAATATACAGAATGCGAACAAACGCTTCCCTACAAGTAAATTGCCTAAGCATTCAACACAGTACTAAAAACTGAATAGAATGCAGTTTTCACTCAGATGAAAGACGTATGCTTTCCTTTTTAAGAAGTGTTTTCATAGACATTCACAGTGTGATTCTAAAAAGCCTTTTTACTGGCGTTGGCTTTTAAATGTGATTTCCCTGGAATTTCTGTCAAACGAAAGACACGAGATTTGCTGTTAAAAAATTGAGTATACAGAATGCAAACAAACGCTTCCCTACAAGTGAATCGCCTAACCATTCAACACAGTACTAAAAACTGAATAGAATGCAGTTTTCACTCAGATGAAAGACGTATGCTTTCCTTTTTAAGAAGTGTTTTCAAAGACATTCACAGTGTGATTCTAAAAAGCCTTTTTACTGGCGTTGGCTTTTAAATGTGATTTTCCTGGAATTTCGGTCAAACGAAAGAAACGAGATTTGCTGTTAAAAAATTGAGTATACAGAATGCAAACAAACGCTTCCCTACAAGTGATTCGCTTAACCATTCAACACAGTACTAAAAACTGAATAAAATGCAGTTTTCACTCAGATGAAAGACATATGCTTTCCTTCTTAAGAAGTGTTTTCAAAGACATTCACAGAGTCATTCTAAAAAGCCTTTTTACTGACGTTGGCTTTTAAAAGTGATTTCACTGGAATTTCTGTCAAAAGCAAGACGGGAAAATTGCTGTTAAAGAATTGAGTATACAGAATGCGAACAAACGCTTCCCTACAAGTGAATCGCCTAACCATTCAACACAGTACTAAAAACTGAATAGAATGCAGTTTTCACTCAGATGAAAGATGTATGCTTTCCTTCTTCAGAAGTGTTTTCAAAGACATTCACAGAGTGATTCTACAAAGCCTTTTTACTGGCGTTGGCTTTTAAACGTGATTTCACTGGAATTTCTGTCAAACGCAAGACGCGAGATTTGCTGGTAAAGAATTGAGTATACAGAATGCAAACATATGCTTCCCTACAAGTGAATCGCCTAAGCATTCAACACAGTACTAAAAACCGAATAGAATGCAGTTTTCACTCCGATGAAAGACGTATGCTTTCCTTCTTAAGAAGTGTTTTCAAAGACATTCACAGAGTGATTCTTCAAAGCCTTTTTACTGACATTGGCTTTTAAATGTGATTTCACTGGAATTTCTGTCAAATGCAAGACGCGAGATTTGCTGTTAAATAATTGTGTATACAGAATGCAAACAAACACTTCCCTACAAGTGAATCGCCTAACCATTCAACACAATTATAAAAACTGAATAGAATGCAGTTTTCACTCAGATGAAAGACATATGCTTTCCTTCTTAAGAAGTGTTTTCAAAGACATTCACAGAGTCATTCTAAAAAGCCTTTTTACTGTCGTTGGCTTTTAAAAGTGATTTCACTGGAATTTCTGTCAAAAGCAAGACGGGAAAATTGCTGTTAAAGAATTGAGTATACAGAATGCGAACAAACGCTTCCCTACAAGTGAATCGCCTAACCATTCAACACAGTACTAAAAACTGAATAGAATGCAGTTTTCACTCAGATGAAAGATGTATGCTTTCCTTCTTCAGAAGTGTTTTCAAAGACATTCACAGAGTGATTCTACAAAGCCTTTTTACTGGCGTTGGCTTTTAAACGTGATTTCACTGGAATTTCTGTCAAACGCAAGACGCGAGATTTGCTGGTAAAGAATTGAGTATACAGAATGCAAACATATGCTTCCCTACAAGTGAATCGCCTAAGCATTCAACACAGTACTAAAAACCGAATAGAATGCAGTTTTCACTCCGATGAAAGACGTATGCTTTCCTTCTTAAGAAGTGTTTTCAAAGACATTCACAGAGTGATTCTTCAAAGCCTTTTTACTGACATTGGCTTTTAAATGTGATTTCACTGGAATTTCTGTCAAATGCAAGACGCGAGATTTGCTGTTAAATAATTGTGTATACAGAATGCAAACAAACACTTCCCTACAAGTGAATCGCCTAACCATTCAACACAATTATAAAAACTGAATAGAATGCAGTTTTCACTCAGATGAAAGACGTATGCTTTCCTTCTTAACAAGTGTTTTCAAAGACATTCACAGAGTGATTCTACAAGGCCTTTTTACTGTCGTTGGCTTTTAAACGTGATTTCACTGGAATTTCTGTCAAACGCAAGATGCAAAATTTGCTGTTAAAGAATTGAGTATACAGAATGCGAAGAAAAGCTTCCCTACAAGTGAATCGCCTAACCATTCAACACAGTACTAAAAACTGAATAGAATGCAGTTTTCACTCAGATGAAAGACGTATGCTTTCCTTCTTAAGAAGTGTTTTCAAAGACATTCACAGAGTGATTCTACAAAGCCTTTTTACTGATGTTGGCTTTTAAACGTGATTTCACTGGAATATCTGTCAAACGCAAGACGCGAGATTTGCTGTTAAAGAATTGAGTATACAGAATGTGAACAAACGCTTCCTACAAGTGAATCGCCTAACCATTCAACACAGTTGTATAAACTGAATAGAATGCAGTTTTCACTCAGATGAAAGATGTATGCTTTCCTTCTTAAGAAGTGTTTTCAAACACATTCAAAATGTGATTCTACAAAGCCTTTTTACTGACATTGGCTTTTATACGTGATTTCACTGGAATTTCTGTCAAAGCAAGATGCGAGATTTGCTGTTAAAGAATTGAGTATACAGAATGCAAACAAATGCTTCCCTACAAGTGAATCGCCTAACCATTCAACACAGTACTAAAAACTGAATAGAATGCAGGTGTCACTCAGATGAAAGACGTATGCTTTCCTTCTTAAGAAGTGTTTTCAAAGACATTCACAGAGTGATTCTACAAAGCCTTTTTACTGATGTTGGCTTTTAAACGTGATTTCACTGGAATTTCTGTCAAAGGCAAGACGCGAGATTTGCTGTTAAAGAATTGAGTATACAGAATGCAAACAAACGCTTCCCTGCAAGTGAATCGCCTAACCATTCAACACAATTATAAAAACTGAATAGATTGCAGTTTTCACTCAGATGAAAGACGTATGCTTTCCTTCTTAAGAAGTGTTTTCAAAGACATTCACAGAGTGATTCTAAAAGGCCTTTTTACTGTCGTTGGCTTTTAAACGTGATTTCTCTGGAATTTCTGTCAAAAAAAGACACGAGACTTACTGTTAAAGGATTGAGTATACAGAATGCAAACAAACGCTTCCCTACAAGTGAATCGCCTAACCATTCAACAAAGTACTAAAAACCGAATGGAATGCAGTTTTCACTCTGATGAAAGACTTATGCTTTCCTTCTTAAGAAGTGTTTTCAAAGACATTCACAGAGTGATTCTTCAAAGCCTTTTTACTGACATTGGCTTTTAAATGTGATTTCACTGGAATTTCTGTTAAATGCAAGACGCACAATTTGCTGTTAAAGAATTGAATATACAGAATGCGAACAAACGCTTCCCTACAAGTAAATTGCCTAAGCATTCAACACAGTACTAAAAACTGAATAGAATGCAGTTTTCACTCAGATGAAAGACGTATGCTTTCCTTTTTAAGAAGTGTTTTCATAGACATTCACAGTGTGATTCTAAAAAGCCTTTTTACTGGCGTTGGCTTTTAAATGTGATTTCCCTGGAATTTCTGTCAAACGAAAGACACGAGATTTGCTGTTAAAAAATTGAGTATACAGAATGCAAACAAACGCTTCCCTACAAGTGAATCGCCTAACCATTCAACACAGTACTAAAAACTGAATAGAATGCAGTTTTCACTCAGATGAAAGACGTATGCTTTCCTTTTTAAGAAGTGTTTTCAAAGACATTCACAGTGTGATTCTAAAAAGCCTTTTTACTGGCGTTGGCTTTTAAATGTGATTTTCCTGGAATTTCGGTCAAACGAAAGAAACGAGATTTGCTGTTAAAAAATTGAGTATACAGAATGCAAACAAACGCTTCCCTACAAGTGATTCGCTTAACCATTCAACACAGTACTAAAAACTGAATAAAATGCAGTTTTCACTCAGATGAAAGACATATGCTTTCCTTCTTAAGAAGTGTTTTCAAAGACATTCACAGAGTCATTCTAAAAAGCCTTTTTACTGACGTTGGCTTTTAAAAGTGATTTCACTGGAATTTCTGTCAAAAGCAAGACGGGAAAATTGCTGTTAAAGAATTGAGTATACAGAATGCGAACAAACGCTTCCCTACAAGTGAATCGCCTAACCATTCAACACAGTACTAAAAACTGAATAGAATGCAGTTTTCACTCAGATGAAAGATGTATGCTTTCCTTCTTCAGAAGTGTTTTCAAAGACATTCACAGAGTGATTCTACAAAGCCTTTTTACTGGCGTTGGCTTTTAAACGTGATTTCACTGGAATTTCTGTCAAACGCAAGACGCGAGATTTGCTGGTAAAGAATTGAGTATACAGAATGCAAACATATGCTTCCCTACAAGTGAATCGCCTAAGCATTCAACACAGTACTAAAAACCGAATAGAATGCAGTTTTCACTCCGATGAAAGACGTATGCTTTCCTTCTTAAGAAGTGTTTTCAAAGACATTCACAGAGTGATTCTTCAAAGCCTTTTTACTGACATTGGCTTTTAAATGTGATTTCACTGGAATTTCTGTCAAATGCAAGACGCGAGATTTGCTGTTAAATAATTGTGTATACAGAATGCAAACAAACACTTCCCTACAAGTGAATCGCCTAACCATTCAACACAATTATAAAAACTGAATAGAATGCAGTTTTCACTCAGATGAAAGACGTATGCTTTCCTTCTTAACAAGTGTTTTCAAAGACATTCACAGAGTGATTCTACAAGGCCTTTTTACTGTCGTTGGCTTTTAAACGTGATTTCACTGGAATTTCTGTCAAATGCAAGATGCAAAATTAGCTGTTAAAGAATTGAGTATACAGAATGCGAAGAAAAGCTTCCCTACAAGTGAATCGCCTAACCATTCAACACAGTACTAAAAACTGAATAGAATGCAGTTTTCACTCAGATAAAGAGGTATGCTTTCCTTTTTAAGAAGTGTTTTCAAAGACATTCACAGTGTGATTCTAAAAAGCCTTTTCACTGGTGTTGGCTTTTAAATGTGATATCCCTGGAATTTCTGTCAAACGAAAGACACGAGATTTTCTGTTAAATAATTGAGTATACAGAATGCAAACAAACGCTTCCCGACAAGTGATTCGCTTAACCATTCAACACAGTACTAAAAACTGAATAGAATGCAGTTTTCACTCAGATGAAAGACGTATGCTTTCCTTCTTAAGAAGTGTTTTCAAAGACATTCACAGAGTGATTCTACAAAGCCTTTTTACTGATGTTGGCTTTTAAACGTGATTTCACTGGAATATCTGTCAAACGCAAGACGCGAGATTTGCTGTTAAAGAATTGAGTATACAGAATGTGAACAAACGCTTCCTACAAGTGAATCGCCTAACCATTCAACACAGTTGTATAAACTGAATAGAATGCAGTTTTCACTCAGATGAAAGATGTATGCTTTCCTTCTTAAGAAGTGTTTTCAAACACATTCAAAATGGGATTCTACAAAGCCTTTTTACTGACATTGGCTTTTAAACGTGATTTCACTGGAATTTCTGTCAAATGCAAGACGCGAAATTTGCTGTTAAAGAATTGAGTATACAGAATGCGAGCAAACGCTTCCCTATAAGTGAATCTCCTAACCATTCAACACAGTACTAAAAACTGAATAGAATGCAGTTTTCACTCCGATGAAAGACGTATGCTTTCCTTCTTAAGAAGTGTTTTCAAAGACATTCACAGAGTGATTCTACAAAGCCTTTTTACTGGCGTTGGCTTTTAAACGTGATTTCACTGGAATTTCTGTCAAAGGCAAGACGCGAGATTTGCTGTTAAAGAATTGAGTATACAGAATGCAAACAAACGCTTCCCTGCAAGTGAATCGCCTAACCATTCAACACAATTATAAAAACTGAATAGATTGCAGTTTTCACTCCGATGAAAGACGTATGCTTTCCTTCTTAAGAAGTGATTTCAAAGACATTCACAGAGTGATTCTACAAGGCCTTTTTACTGTCGTTGGCTTTTAAACGTGATTTCTCTGGAATTTCTGTCAAAAAAAGACACGAGATTTACTGTTAAAGGATTGAGTATACAGAATGCAAACAAACGCTTCCCTACAAGTGAATCGCCTAACCATTCAACAAAGTACTAAAAACCGAATAGAATGCAGTTTTCACTCTGATGAAAGACTTATGCTTTCCTTCTTAAGAAGTGTTTTCAAAGACATTCACAGAGTGATTCTTCAAAGCCTTTTTACTGACATTGGCTTTTAAATGTGATTTCACTGGAATTTCTGTTAAATGCAAGACGCACAATTTGCTGTTAAAGAATTGAATATACAGAATGCGAACAAACGCTTCCCTACAAGTAAATTGCCTAAGCATTCAACACAGTACTAAAAACTGAATAGAATGCAGTTTTCACTCAGATGAAAGACGTATGCTTTCCTTTTTAAGAAGTGTTTTCATAGACATTCACAGTGTGATTCTAAAAAGCCTTTTTACTGGCGTTGGCTTTTAAATGTGATTTCCCTGGAATTTCTGTCAAACGAAATACACGAGATTTGCTGTTAAAGAATTGAGTATACAGAATGCAAACAAACGGTTCCCTACAAGTGATTCGCCTAACCATTCAACACAGTACTAAAAACTGAATAGAATGCAGTTTTCACTCAGATGAAAGACATATGCTTTCCTTCTTAAGAAGTGTTTTCAAAGACATTCACAGAGTGATTCTAAAAAGCCTTTTTACTGACGTTGGCTTTTAAAAGTGATTTCACTGGAATTTCTGTCAAATGCAAGACGCGAGAATTGCTGTTAAAGAATTGAGTATACAAAATGAGAACAAACGCTTCCCTACAAGTGAATCGCCTAACCATTCAACACAGTACTAAAAACTGAATAGAATGCAGTTTTCACTCAGATGAAAGACGTATGCTTTCCTTCTTCAGAAGTGTTTTCAAAGACATTCTCAGAGTGATTCTACAAAGCCTTTTTACTGGCGTTGGCTTTTAAACGTGATTTCACTGGAATTTCTGTCAAACGCAAGACGCGAGATTTGCTGTTAAAGAATTGAGTATACAGAATGCGAACAAACGCTTCCCTACAAGTGAATCGCCTAACCATTCAACATAGTACTAAAAACCGAATAGAATGCAGTTTTCACTCAGATGAAAGACGTATGCTTTCCTTCTTTAGAAGTGTTTTCAAAGACATTCACAGAGTGATTGTACAAAGCCCTTTTTCTGGCATTGGCTTTTAAACGTGATTTCACTGGAATTTCTGTCAAATGCAAGACGCAAGATTTGCTATTAAAGAATAGAGTATACAGAATGCAAACAAACGCTTCCCTACAAGTGAATCGCCTAACCATTCAACACAGTTCTAAAAACTGAATAGAATGCAGTTTTCACTCAGATGAAAGACGTATGATTTCCTTCTAAAGAAGTGTTTTCAAAGACATTCACAGACTGATTAGACAAAGCCTTTTTATTGGTGTTGGCTTTTAAACGTGATTTCACTGGAATTTCTGTCAAATGCAAGACATGAGGTTTGCTGTTAAAGAATTGAGTATACAGAATGCGAAGAAATGCTTCCCTACAAGTGAATCGCCTAACCATTCAACACAGTACTAAAAACTGAATAGAATGCAGTTTTCACTCCGATGAAAGACGTATGCTTTCCTTCTTAAGAAGTGTTTTCAAAGACATTCACAGAGTGATTCTAAAAAGCCTTTTTACTGACGTTGGCTTTTAAAAGTGATTTCACTGGAATTTCTGTCAAATGCAAGACGCGAGAATTGCTGTTAAAGAATTGAGTATACAAAATGAGAACAAACGCTTCCCTACAAGTGAATCGCCTAACCATTCAACACAGTACTAAAAACTGAATAGAATGCAGTTTTCACTCAGATGAAAGACGTATGCTTTCCTTCTTCAGAAGTGTTTTCAAAGACATTCACAGAGTGATTCTACAAAGCCTTTTTACTGGCGTTGGCTTTTAAACGTGATTTCACTGGAATTTCTGTCAAACGCAAGACGCGAGATTTGCTGTTAAAGAATTGAGTATACAGAATGCGAACAAACGCTTCCCTACAAGTGAATCGCCTAACCATTCAACATAGTACTAAAAACCGAATAGAATGCAGTTTTCACTCAGATGAAAGACGTATGCTTTCCTTCTTTAGAAGTGTTTTCAAAGACATTCACAGAGTGATTGTACAAAGCCCTTTTTCTGGCATTGGCTTTTAAACGTGATTTCACTGGAATTTCTGTCAAATGCAAGACGCAAGATTTGCTATTAAAGAATAGAGTATACAGAATGCAAACAAACGCTTCCCTACAAGTGAATCGCCTAACCATTCAACACAGTTCTAAAAACTGAATAGAATGCAGTTTTCACTCAGATGAAAGACGTATGATTTCCTTCTAAAGAAGTGTTTTCAAAGACATTCACAGACTGATTAGACAAAGCCTTTTTATTGGTGTTGGCTTTTAAACGTGATTTCACTGGAATTTCTGTCAAATGCAAGACATGAGGTTTGCTGTTAAAGAATTGAGTATACAGAATGCGAAGAAATGCTTCCCTACAAGTGAATCGCCTAACCATTCAACACAGTACTAAAAACTGAATAGAATGCAGTTTTCACTCCGATGAAAGACGTATGCTTTCCTTCTTAAGAAGTGTTTTCAAAGACATTCACAGAGTGATTCTACAAAGCCTTTTTACTGGCGTTGGCTTTTAAATGTGATTTCACTGGAATTTCTGTCAAATGCACGATGCGAGTTTTGATGTAAAAGAATTGAGTATACAGAATGCGAACAAATGCTTCCCTACAAGTGAATCTCCTAACCATTCAACACAGTACTAAAAACTGAATAAAATGCAGTTTTCACACAAATGAAAGACTTAGGCTTTCCTTCTTAAGAAGTGTTTTCAAAGACATTCACAGAGTGATTCTTCAAAGCCTTTTTACTGACATTGGCTTTTAAATGTGATTTCACTGGAATTTCTGTTAAATGCAAGACGCACAATTTGCTGTTAAAGAATTGAGTATACAGAATGCGAACAAACGCTTCCCAACATGTAAATCGCCTAACCATTCAACACAGTACTAAAAACTGAATAGAATGCAGTTTTCACTCAGATGAAAGACGTATGCTTTCCTTCTTAAGAAGTGTTTTCAAAGACATTAACAGAGTGATTCTAAAAAGGCTTTTTACTGGCGTTGGCTTTTAAACGTGATTTCACTGGAATTTCTGTCAAACGCAAGACGCGAGATTTGCTGTTAAAGAATTGAGTATACAGAATGCGAACAAACGCTTCCCTACAAGTGAATCGCCTAACCATTCAACACAGTACTAAAAACCGAATAGAATGCAGTTTTCACTCAGATGAAAGACGTATGCTTTCCTTCTTTAGAAGTGTTTTCAAAGACATTCATAGAGTGATTGTACAAAGCCCTTTTTCTGGCATTGGCTTTTAAACGTGATTTCACTGGAATTTCTGTCAAATGCAAGACGCAAGATTTGCTATTAAAGAATAGAGTATACAGAATGCAAACAAACGCTTCCCTACAAGTGAATCGCCTAACCATTCAACACAGTTCTAAAAACTGAATAGAATGCAGTTTTCACTCAGATGAAAGACGTATGATTTCCTTCTAAAGAAGTGTTTTCAAAGACATTCACAGACTGATTAGACAAAGCCTTTTTATTGGTGTTGGCTTTTAAACGTGATTTCACTGGAATTTCTGTCAAATGCAAGACGTGAGATTTGCTGTTAAAGAATTGAGTATACAGAATGCGAAGAAATGCTTCCCTACAAGTGAATCGCCTAACCATTCAACACAGTACTAAAAACTGAATAGAATGCAGTTTTCACTCAGATGAAAGACGTATGCTATCCTTTTTAAGAAGTGTTTTCAAAGACATTCACAGTGTGATTCTAAAAAGCCTTTTTACTGGCGTTGGCTTTTTAATGTGACTTCCCTGGAATTTCTGTCAAACGCAAGATGCGAGATTTGCTGTTAAAGAATTGAGTATACAGAATGCAAACAAACGGTTCCCTACAAGTGATTCGCCTAACCATTCAACACAGTACTAAAAACTGAATAGAATGCAGTTTTCACTCAGATGAAAGACATATGCTTTCCTTCTTAAGAAGTGTTTTCAAAGACATTCACAGAGTGATTCTAAAAAGCCTTTTTACTGACGTTGGCTTTTAAAAGTGATTTCACTGGAATTTCTGTCAAATGCAAGACGCGAGAATTGCTGTTAAAGAATTGAGTATACAAAATGAGAACAAACGCTTCCCTACAAGTGAATCGCCTAACCATTCAACACAGTACTAAAAACTGAATAGAATGCAGTTTTCACTCAGATGAAAGACGTATGCTTTCCTTCTTCAGAAGTGTTTTCAAAGACATTCACAGAGTGATTCTACAAAGCCTTTTTACTGGCGTTGGCTTTTAAACGTGATTTCACTGGAATTTCTGTCAAACGCAAGACGCGAGATTTGCTGTTAAAGAATTGAGTATACAGAATGCGAACAAACGCTTCCCTACAAGTGAATCGCCTAACCATTCAACATAGTACTAAAAACCGAATAGAATGCAGTTTTCACTCAGATGAAAGACGTATGCTTTCCTTCTTTAGAAGTATTTTCAAAGACATTCACAGAGTGATTGTACAAAGCCCTTTTTCTGGCATTGGCTTTTAAACGTGATTTCACTGGAATTTCTGTCAAATGCAAGACGCAAGATTTGCTATTAAAGAATAGAGTATACAGAATGCAAACAAACGCTTCCCTACAAGTGAATCGCCTAACCATTCAACACAGTTCTAAAAACTGAATAGAATGCAGTTTTCACTCAGATGAAAGACGTATGATTTCCTTCTAAAGAAGTGTTTTCAAAGACATTCACAGACAGATTAGACAAAGCCTTTTTATTGGTGTTGGCTTTTAAACGTGATTTCACTGGAATTTCTGTCAAATGCAAGACGTGAGATTTGCTGTTAAAGAATTGAGTATACAGAATGCGAAGAAATGCTTCCCTACAAGTGAATCGCCTAACCATTCAACACAGTACTAAAAACTGAATAGAATGCAGTTTTCACTCAGATGAAAGACGTATGCTATCCTTTTTAAGAAGTGTTTTCAAAGACATTCACAGTGTGATTCTAAAAAGCCTTTTTACTGGCGTTGGCTTTTTAATGTGACTTCCCTGGAATTTCTGTCAAACGCAAGATGCGAGATTTGCTGTTAAAGAATTGAGTATACAGAATGCAAACAAACGGTTCCCTACAAGTGATTCGCCTAACCATTCAACACAGTACTAAAAACTGAATAGAATGCAGTTTTCACTCAGATGAAAGACGTATGCTTTCCTTCTTAAGAAGTGTTTTCAAAGACATTCACAGAGTGATTCTAAAAAGCCTTTTTACTGACGTTGGCTTTTAAAAGTGATTTCACTGGAATTTCTGTCAAATGCAAGACGCGAGAATTGCTGTTAAAGAATTGAGTATACAAAATGAGAACAAACGCTTCCCTACAAGTGAATCGCCTAACCATTCAACCCAGTACTAAAAACTGAATAGAATGCAGTTTTCACTCAGATGAAAGACGTATGCTTTCCTTCATCAGAAGTGTTTTCAAAGACATTCACAGAGTGATTCTACAAAGCCTTTTTACTGGCGTTGGCTTTTCAACGTGATTTCACTGGAATTTCTGTTAAATGCAAGACGCACAATTTGCTGTTAAAGAATTGAGTATACAGAATGCAAAGAAACGCTTCCCTACAAGTGAATATCCTAACCATTCAACACAGTACTAAAAACTGAATAGAATGCAGTTTTCACTCAGATGAAAGATGTATGCTTTCCTTCTTAAGAAGTGTTTTCAAACACATTCAAAATGTGATTCTACAAAGCCTTTTTACTGACATTGGCTTTTAAACGTGATTTCACTGGAATTTCTGTCAAATGCAAGACACGAAATTTGCTGTTAAAGAATTGAGTATACAGAATGCGAGCAAACGCTTCCCTACAAGTGAATCGCCTAACCATTCAACACAGTACTAAAAACTGAATAGAATGCAGTTCTCACTCAGATGAAAGACGTATGCTTTCCTTCTTAAGAAGTGTTTTCAAAGACATTCACAGAGTGATTCTACAAAGCCTTTTTACTGGCGTTGGCTTTTAAACGTGATTTCACTGGAATTTCTGTCAAATGCAAGACACGAGATTTGCTGTTAAAGAATTGAGTATACAGAATGCAAACAAACGCTTCCCTACAAGTGAATCGCCTAACCATTCAACACAATTCTAAAAATTGAATAGATTGCAGTTTTCACTCAAATGAAAGACATATGCTTTCCTTCTTAAGAAGTGTTTTCAAAGACATTCACAGAGTGATTCTAAAAAGGCTTTTTACTGGCGTTGGCTTCTAAACGTGATTTCACTGGAATTTCTGTCAAACGCAAGACGCGAGATTTGCTGTTAAAGAATTGAGTATACAGAATGCAAATAAACGCTTCCCTACAAGTGAATCGCCTAACCATTCAACAAAGTACTAAAAACCGAATAGAATGCAGTTTTCACTCCGATGAAAGACGTATGCTTTCCTTCTTAAGAAGTGTTTTCAAAGACATTCACAGAGTGATTCTACAAGGCCTTTTTACTGTCGTTGGCTTTTAAACGTGATTTCTCTGGAATTTCTGTCAAAAAAAGACACGAGATTTACTGTTAAAGAATTGAGTATACAAAATGCGAACAAACGCTTCCCTACAAATGAATCGCCTAACCATTCAACACAGTACTAAAAACTGAATAGAATGCAGTTTTCACTCAGATGAAAGACGTATGCTTTCCTTCTTAAGAAGTGTTTTCAAAGACATTCACAGAGTGATTCTACAAAACCCTTTTACTAACGTTGGCTTTTAAAGGTGATTTCACTGGAATATCTGTCAAACGCAAGACGCGAGATTTGCTGTTAAAGAATTGAGTATACAGAATGTGAACAAAAGCTTCCTACAAGTGAATCGCCTAACCATTCAACACAGTACTAAAAACTGAATAGAATGCAGTTTTCACTCCGATGAAAGACGTATGCTTTCCTTCTTAAGAAGTGTTTTCAAAGACATTCACAGAGTGATTCTACAAAGCCTTTTTACTGGCGTTGGCTTTTAAATGTGATTTCACTGGAATTTCTGTCAAATGCACGATGCGAGTTTTGCTGTAAAAGAATTGAGTATACAGAATGCGAACAAATGCTTCCCTACAAGTGAATCTCCTAACCATTCAACACAGTACTAAAAACTGAATAAAATGCAGTTTTCACACAAATGAAAGATATGGCTTTCCTTCTTAAGAAGTGTTTTCAAAGACATTCACAGAGTGATTCTTCAAAGCCTTTTTACTGACATTGGCTTTTAAATGTGATTTCACTGGAATTTCTGTTAAATGCAAGACGCACAATTTGCTGTTAAAGAATTGAGTATACAGAATGCGAACAAACACTTCCCAACATGTAAATCGCCTAACCATTCAACACAGTACTAAAAACTGAATAGAATGCAGTTTTCACTCAGATGAAAGACGTATGCTTTCCTTCTTAAGAAGTGTTTTCAAAGACATTAACAGAGAGATTCTAAAAAGGCTTTTTACTGGCGTTGGCTTTTAAACGTGATTTCACTGGAATTTCTGTCAAATGCAAGACGCGAGATTTGCTGTTAAAGAATTGAGTATACAGAATGCAAACAAACGCTTCCCTACAAGTGAATCGCCTAACCATTCAACAAAGTACTAAAAACCGAATAGAATGCAGTTTTCACTCCGATGAAAGACGTATGATTTCCTTCTAAAGAAGTGTTTTCAAAGACATTCACAGACTGATTAGACAAAGCCTTTTTATTGGTGTTGGCTTTTAAACGTGATTTCACTGGAATTTCTGTCAAATGCAAGACGAGAGATATGCTGTTAAAGAATTGAGTATACAGAATGCGAAGAAATGCTTCCCTACAAGTGAATCGCCTAACCATTCAACACAGTACTAAAAACTGAATAGAATGCAGTTTTCACTCAGATGAAAGACGTATGCTTTCCTTTTTAAGAAGTGTTTTCAAAGACATTCACAGTGTGATTCTAAAAAGCCTTTTTACTGGCGTTGGCTTTTTAATGTGACTTCCCTGGAATTTCTGTCAAACGCAAGATGCGAGATTTGCTGTTAAAGAATTGAGTATACAGAATGCAAACAAACGGTTCCCTACAAGTGATTCGCCTAACCATTCAACACAGTACTAAAAACTGAATAGAATGCAGTTTTCACTCAGATGAAAGACGTATGCTTTCCTTCTTAAGAAGTGTTTTCAAAGACATTCACAGAGTGATTCTAAAAAGCCTTTTTACTGACGTTGGCTTTTAAAAGTGATTTCACTGGAATTTCTGTCAAATGCAAGACGCGAGAATTGCTGTTAAAGAATTGAGTATACAAAATGAGAACAAACGCTTCCCTACAAGTGAATCGCCTAACCATTCAACACAGTACTAAAAACTGAATAGAATGCAGTTTTCACTCAGATGAAAGACGTATGCTTTCCTTCTTCAGAAGTGTTTTCAAAGACATTCACAGAGTGATTCTACAAAGCCTTTTTACTGGCGTTGGCTTTTAAACGTGATTTCACTGGAATTTCTGTCAAACGCAAAACGCGAGATTTGCTGGTAATGAATTGAGTATACAGAATGCAAACAAACGCTTCCCTACAAGTGAATCGCCTAACCATTCAACACAGTACTAAAAACTGAATAGAATGCAGGTTTCACTCAGATGAAAGACGTATGCTTTCCTTCTTAAGAAGTGTTTTCAAAGACATTCACAGAGTGATTCTAAAAAGACTTTTTACTGACGTTGGCTTTTAAAAGTGATTTCACTGGAATTTCTGTCAAAGGCAAGACACGAGAATTGCTGTTAAAGAATTGAGTATACAGAATGCGAACAAACGCTTCCCTACAAGTGAATCGCCTAACCATTCAACACAGTACTAAAAACTGAATAGAATGCAGTTTTCACTCAGATGAAAGACGTATGCTTTCCTTCTTCAGAAGTGTTTTCAAAGACATTCACAGAGTGATTCTAAAATACCTTTTTACTGACTTTGGCTTTTAAACGTGATTTCACTGGAATTTCTGTCAAATGCAAGACGCGAGATTTGCTGTTAAAGAATTGAGTATACAGAATGCAAACAAACGCTTCCCTACAAGTGAATCGCCTAACCATTCATCACAATTATAAAAACTGAATAGATTACAGTTTTCACTCAGATGAAAGACGTATGCTTTCCTTCTTAAGAAGTGTTTTCAAAGACATTCACAGAGTGATTCTACAAGGCCTTTTTACTGGCGTTGGCTTTTAAACGTGATTTCTGTGGAATTTCTGTCAAACAAAAGACAAGAGATATGCTGTTAAAGTATTGAGTATACAAAATGAGAACAAACGCTTCCCTACAAGTGAATCGCCTAACCATTCAACACAGTACTAAAAACTTAATAGAATGCAGTTTTCACTCAGATGAAAGAAGTATGCTTTCCTTCTTAAGAAGTGTTTTCAAAGACATTCACAGAGTGATTCTACAAAACCCTTTTACTGACGTTGGCTTTTAAACGTGATTTCACTGGAATTTCTGTCAAAGGCAAGAGGCGAGATTTGCTGTTAAAAAACTGAGTATACAGAATGCAAACAAACGCTTCCCTACAAGTGAATCACCTAACCATTCAACACAGTACTAAAAATTGAATAGAATGCAGTTTTCACTCAGATGAAGGACGTATGCTTTCCTTCTTAAAAAGTGTTTTCAAAGACATTAACAGAGTGATTCTAAAAAGGCTTTTTACTGGCGTTGGCTTTTAAACGTGATTTCACTGGAATTTCTGTCAAATGCAAGACGCGATATTTGCTGCTATAGAATTAAGTATACAGAATGCAAGCAAACGCTTCCCTACAAGTGAATCGCCTAACCATTCAACACAGTACGAAAAACTGAATAGAATGCAGTTTTCACTCTGATGAAAGACGTATGCTTTCCTTCTTAAGAAGTGTTTTCAAAGACATTCACAGAGTGATTCTACAAAGCCTTTTTACTGGCGTTGGCTTTTAAACATGATTTCACTGGAATTTCTGTTAAATGCAAGGTGCACAATTTGCTGTTAAAGAATTGAGTATACAGAATGCAAAGAAACGCTTCCCTACAAGTGAATCGCCTAACCATTCAACACAGTACTAAAAACTGAATAGAATGCAGTTTTCACTCAGATGAAAGATGTATGCTTTCCTTCTTAAGAAGTGTTTTCAAACACATTCAAAATGTGATTCTACAAAACCCTTTTACTGACGTTGGCTTTTAAACGTGATTTCACTGGAATATCTGTCAAACTCAAGACGCGAGATTTGCTGTTAAAGAATTGAGTATACAGAATGTGAACAAATGCTTCCTACAAGTGAATTGCCTAACCATTCAACACAGTACGAAAAACTGAATAGAATGCAGTTTTCATTCCGATGAAAGACATATGCTTTCCTTCTTAAGAAGTGTTTTCAAAGACATTCACAGAGTGATTCTACGAAGCCTTTTACTGGCGTTGGCTTTTAAACGTGATTTCACTGGAATTTCTGTTAAATGCAAGATGCACAATTTGCTGTTAAAGAATTGAGTATACAGAATGCAAACGAACGTTTCCCTACAAGTGAATCGCCTAACCATTCAACACAGTACTAAAAACTGAATAGAATGCAGTTTTCACTCAGATGAAAGACGTATGCTTTCCTTCTTCAGAAGTGTTTTCAAAGACATTCACAGAGTGATTCTACAAAACCCTTTTACTGACATTGGCTTTTAAACGTGATTTCACTGGAATATCTGTCAAACGCAAGACGCAAGATTTGCTGTTAAAGAATCGAGTATACATTATGTGAACAAACGCTTCCTACAAGTGAATCGCCTAACCATTCAACACAGTTCTACAAACTGAATAGAATTCAGTTTTCACTCAGATGAAAGACTTATGCTTTCCTTCTTAAGAAGTGTTTTCAAAGACATTCACAGTGTGATTCTAAAAAGCCTTTTTACTGGCGTTGGCTTTTAAATGTGATTTCCCTGGAATTTCTGTCAAACGCAAGATGCGAGATTTGCTGTTAAAGAATTGAGTATACAGAATGCAAACAAACGCTTCCCTACAAGTGATTCGCCTAACCATTCAACACAGTACTAAAAACTGAATAGAATGCAGTTTTCACTCAGATGAAAGACGTATGCTTTCCTTCTTAAGAAGTGTTTTCAAAGACATTCACAGAGTGATTCTAAAAAGACTTTTTACTGACGTTGGCTTTTAAAAGTGATTTCACTGGAATTTCTGTCAAAGGCAAGACACGAGAATTGCTGTTAAAGAATTGACTATACAGAATGCGAACAAACGCTTCCCTACAAGTGAATCGCCTAACCATTCAACACAGTACTAAAAACTGAATAGAATGCAATTTTCACTCAGATGAAAGACGTATGCTTTCCTTCTTCAGAAGTGTTTTCAAAGACATTCACAGAGTGATTCTAAAATACCTTTTTACTGACTTTGGCTTTTAAACGTGATTTCACTGGAATTTCTGTCAAATGCAAGACGCGAGATTTGCTGTTAAAGAATTGAGTATACAGAATGCAAACAAACGCTTCCCTACAAGTGAATCGCCTAACCATTCATCACAATTATAAAAACTGAATAGATTACAGTTTTCACTCAGATGAAAGACGTATGCTTTCCTTCTTAAGAAGTGTTTTCAAAGACATTCACAGAGTGATTCTACAAGGCCTTTTTACTGGCGTTGGCTTTTAAACGTGATTTCTGTGGAATTTCTGTCAAACAAAAGACAAGAGATATGCTGTTAAAGTATTGAGTATACAAAATGAGAACAAACGCTTCCCTACAAGTGAATCGCCTAACCATTCAACACAGTACTAAAAACTGAATAGAATGCAGTTTTCACTCAGATGAAAGAAGTATGCTTTCCTTCTTAAGAAGTGTTTTCAAAGACATTCACAGAGTGATTCTACAAAACCCTTTTACTGACGTTGGCTTTTAAACGTGATTTCACTGGAATTTCTGTCAAAGGCAAGAGGCGAGATTTGCTGTTAAAAAACTGAGTATACAGAATGCGAACAAACGCTTCCCTACAAGTGAATCACCTAACCATTCAACACAGTACTAAAAATTGAATAGAATGCAGTTTTCACTCAGATGAAGGACGTATGCTTTCCTTCTTAAAAAGTGTTTTCAAAGACATTAACAGAGTGATTCTAAAAAGGCTTTTTACTGGCGTTGGCTTTTAAACGTGATTTCACTGGAATTTCTGTCAAATGCAAGACGCGATATTTGCTGCTATAGAATTAAGTATACAGAATGCAAGCAAACGCTTCCCTACAAGTGAATCGCCTAACCATTCAACACAGTACGAAAAACTGAATAGAATGCAGTTTTCACTCTGATGAAAGACGTATGCATTCCTTCTTAAGAAGTGTTTTCAAAGACATTCACAGAGTGATTCTACAAAGCCTTTTTACTGGCGTTGGCTTTTAAACATGATTTCACTGGAATTTCTGTTAAATGCAAGGTGCACAATTTGCTGTTAAAGAATTGAGTATACAGAATGCAAAGAAACGCTTCCCTACAAGTGAATCGCCTAACCATTCAACACAGTACTAAAAACTGAATAGAATGCAGTTTTCACTCAGATGAAAGATGTATGCTTTCCTTCTTAAGAAGTGTTTTCAAACACATTCAAAATGTGATTCTACAAAGCCTTTTTACTGACGTTGGCTTTTAAATGTGATTTCACTGGAATTTCTGTCAAATGCAAGACACGAGATTTGCTGTTAAAGAATTGAGTATACAGAATGCAAACAAACGCTTCCCTACAAGTGAATCGCCTAACCATTCAACACAATTATAAAAACTGAATAGATTACAGTTTTCACTCAGATGAAAGACGTATGCTTTCCTTCTTAAGAAGTGTTTTCAAAGACATTCACAGAGTGATTCTACAAAACCCTTTTACTGACGTTGGCTTTTAAACGTGATTTCACTGGAATATCTGTCAAACTCAAGACGCGAGATTTGCTGTTAAAGAATTGAGTATACAGAATGTGAACAAATGCTTCCTACAAGTGAATTGCCTAACCATTCAACACAGTACGAAAAACTGAATAGAATGCAGTTTTCATTCCGATGAAAGACATATGCTTTCCTTCTTAAGAAGTGTTTTCAAAGACATTCACAGAGTGATTCTACGAAGCCTTTTACTGGCGTTGGCTTTTAAACGTGATTTCACTGGAATTTCTGTTAAATGCAAGATGCACAATTTGCTGTTAAAGAATTGAGTATACAGAATGCAAACGAACGTTTCCCTACAAGTGAATCGCCTAACCATTCAACACAGTACTAAAAACTGAATAGAATGCAGGTATCACTCAGATGAAAGACGTATGCTTTCCTTCTTAAGAAGTGTTTTCAAAGACATTCAATGAGTGATTCTATAAAGCCTTTTTACTGATGTTGGCTTTTAAACGTGATTTCACTGGAATTTCTGTCAAAACAAGACGCGAGATTTGCTGTTAAAAAATTGAGTATACAAAATGCGAACAAACGCTTCCCTACAAGTGAATCGCCTAACCATTCAACACAGTACTAAAAACTGAATAGAATGCAGTTTTCACTCAGAAGAAGGACGTAGGCTTTCCTTCTTAAAAAGTGTTTAAAAAGACATTAACAGAGTGATTCTAAAAAGGCTTTTTACTGGCGTTGGCTTTTAAACATGATTTCATTGGAATTTCTGTCAAACGCAAGACGCGAGATTTGCTGTTAAAGAATTGAGTATACAAAATGCGAACAAATGCTTCCCTACAAGTGAATCGCCTAACCATTCAACACAATTATAAAAACTGAATAGATTGCAGTTTTCACTCAGATGAAAGACGTATGCTTTCCTTCTTAAGAAGTGTTTTCAAAGACATTCACAGAGTGATTCTACAAAACCCTTTTACTGACATTGGCTTTTAAACGTGATTTCACTGGAATATCTGTCAAACGCAAGACGCAAGATTTGCTGTTAAAGAATCGAGTATACAGAATGTGAACAAACGCTTCCTACAAGTGAATCGCCTAACCATTCAACACAGTTCTACAAACTGAATAGAATTCAGTTTTCACTCAGATGAAAGACTTATGCTTTCCTTCTTAAGAAGTGTTTTCAAAGACATTCACAGTGTGATTCTAAAAAGCCTGTTTACTGGCGTTGACTTTTAAATGTGATTTCCCTGGAATTTCTGTCAAACGCAAGATGCGAGATTTGCTGTTAAAGAATTGAGTATACAGAATGCAAACAAACGCTTCCCTACAAGTGATTCGCCTAACCATTCAACACAGTACTAAAAACTGAATAGAATGCAGTTTTCACTCAGATGAAAGACGTATGCTTTCCTTCTTAAGAAGTGTTTTCAAAGACATTCACAGAGTGATTCTAAAAAGACTTTTTACTGACGTTGGCTTTTAACAGTGATTTCACTGGAATTTCTGTCAAAGGCAAGACACGAGAATGGCTGTTAAAGAATTGAGTATACAGAATGCGAACAAACGCTTCCTACAAGTGAATCGCCTAACCATTCAACACAATTATAAAAACTGAATAGATTACAGTTTTCACTCAGATGAAAGACGTATGCTTTCCTTCTTAAGAAGTGTTTTCAAAGACATTCACAGAGTGATTCTACAAGGCCTTTTTACTGGCGTTGGCTTTTAAACGTGATTTCTGTGGAATTTCTGTCAAACAAAAGACAAGAGATATGCTGTTAAAGTATTGAGTATATAAAATGAGAACAAACGCTTCCCTACAAGTGAATCGCCTAACCATTCAACACAGTACCAAAAACTGAATAGAATGCAGTTTTCACTCAGATGAAAGAAGTATGCTTTCCTTCTTAAGAAGTGTTTTCAAAGACATTCACAGAGTGATTCTACAAAACCCTTTTACTGACGTTGGCTTTTAAACGTGATTTCACTGGAATTTCTGTCAAAGGCAAGACGCGAGATTTGCTGTTAAAGAATTGAGTATACAGAATGTGAACAAATGCTTCCTACAAGTGAATCGCCTAACCATTCAACACAGTACGAAAAACTGAATAGAATGCAGTTTTCACTCCGAAGAAAGACATATGCTTTCCTTCTTAAGAAGTGTTTTCAAAGACATTCACAGAGTGATTCTACGAAGCCTTTTTACTGATGTTGGCTTTTAAACGTGATTTCACTGGAATTTCTGTCAAACGCAAGACACGAGATTTGCTATTACAAAATTGAGTATACAAAATGCGAACAAACGCTTCCCTACAAGTGAATCGCCTAACCATTCAACACAGTACTAAAAACTGAATAGAATGCAGTTTTCACTCAGAAGAAGGACGTATGCTTTCCTTCTTAAAAAGTGTTTACAAAGACATTAACAGAGTGATTCTAAATAGGCGTTTTACTGGCGTTGGCTTTTAAACATGATTTCATTGGAATTTCTGTCAAACGCAAGACGCGAGATTTGCTGTTAAAGAATTGAGTATACAAAATGCGAACAAATGCTTCCCTACAAGTGAATCGCCTAACCATTCAACACAATTATAAAAACTGAATAGATTGCAGTTTTCACTCAGATGAAAGACGTATGCTTTCCTTCTTAAGAAGTGTTTTCAAAGACATTCACAGAGTGATTCTACAAAACCCTTTTACTGACATTGGCTTTTAAACGTGATTTCACTGGAATATCTGTCAAACGCAAGACGCAAGATTTGCTGTTAAAGAATCGAGTATACAGAATGTGAACAAACGCTTCCTACAAGTGAATCGCCTAACCATTCAACACAGTTCTACAAACTGAATAGAATTCAGTTTTCACTCAGATGAAAGACTTATGCTTTCCTTCTTAAGAAGTGTTTTCAAAGACATTCACAGTGTGATTCTAAAAAGCCTTTTTACTGGCGTTGGCTTTTAAATGTGATTTCCCTGGAATTTCTGTCAAACGCAAGATGCGAGATTTGCTGTTAAAGAATTGAGTATACAGAATGCAAACAAACGCTTCCTACAAGTGAATCGCCTAACCATTCAACACAATTATAAAAACTGAATAGATTACAGTTTTCACTCAGATGAAAGACGTATGCTTTCCTTCTTAAGAAGTGTTTTCAAAGACATTCACAGAGTGATTCTACAAGGCCTTTTTACTGGCGTTGGCTTTTAAATGTGATTTCTGTGGAATTTCTGTCAAACAAAAGACAAGAGATATGCTGTTAAAGTATTGAGTATACAAAATGAGAACAAACGCTTCCCTACAAGTGAATCGCCTAACCATTCAACACTGTACTAAAAACTGAATAGAATGCAGTTTTCACTCAGATGAAAGACGTATGCTTTCCTTCTTAAGAAGTGTTTTCAAAGACATTCACAGAGTGATTCTACAAAGCCTTTTTACTGGCATTGGCTTTTAAAAGTGATTTCACTGGAATTTCTGTCAAAGGCAAGACGCGAGATTTGCTGTTAAAGAACTGAGTATACAGAATGTGAACAAATGCTTCCTACAAGTGAATCGCCTAACCATTCAACACAGTACGAAAAACTGAATAGAATGCAGTTTTCACTCCGATGAAAGACATATGCTTTCCTTCTTAAGAAGTGTTTTCAAAGACATTCACAGAGTGATTCTATGAAGCCTTTTTACTGATGTTGGCTTTTAAACGTGATTTCACTGGAATTTCTGTCAAACGCAAGACGCGAGATTTGCTATTAAAAAATTGAGTATACAAAATGCGAACAAACGCTTCCCTACAAGTGAATCACCTAACCATTCAACACAGTACTAAAAATTGAATAGAATGCAGTTTTCACTCAGATGAAGGACGTATGCTTTCCTTCTTAAAAAGTGTTTTCAAAGACATTAACAGAGTGATTCTAAAAAGGCTTTTTACTGGCGTTGGCTTTTAAACGTGATTTCACTGGAATTTCTGTCAAATGCAAGACGCGATATTTGCTTCTATAGAATTAAGTATACAGAATGCAAGCAAACGCTTCCCTACAAGTGAATCGCCTAACCATTCAACACAGTACGAAAAACTGAATAGAATGCAGTTTTCACTCTGATGAAAGACGTATGCTTTCCTTCTTAAGAAGTGTTTTCAAAGACATTCACAGAGTGATTCTACAAAGCCTTTTTACTGGCGTTGGCTTTTAAACATGATTTCACTGGAATTTCTGTTAAATGCAAGGTGCACAATTTGCTGTTAAAGAATTGAGTATACAGAATGCAAAGAAACGCTTCCCTACAAGTGAATCGCCTAACCATTCAACACAGTACTAAAAACTGAATAGAATGCAGTTTTCACTCAGATGAAAGATGTATGCTTTCCTTCTTAAGAAGTGTTTTCAAACACATTCAAAATGTGATTCTACAAAACCCTTTTACTGACGTTGGCTTTTAAACGTGATTTCACTGGAATATCTGTCAAACTCAAGACGCGAGATTTGCTGTTAAAGAATTGAGTATACATAATGTGAACAAACGCTTCCTACAAGTGAATCGCCTAACCATTCAACACAGTTCTACAAACTGAATAGAATTCAGTTTTCACTCAGATGAAAGACTTATGCTTTCCTTCTTAAGAAGTGTTTTCAAAGACATTCACAGTGTAATTCTAAAAAGCCTTTTTACTGGCGTTGGCTTTTAAATGTGATTTCCCTGGAATTTCTGTCAAACGCAAGATGCGAGATTTGCTGTTTAAGAATTGAGTATACAGAATGCAAACAAACGCTTCCCTACAAGTGATTCGCCTAACCATTCAACACAGTACTAAAAACTGAATAGAATGCAGTTTTCACTCAGATGAAAGACGTATGCTTTCCTTCTTAAGAAGTGTTTTCAAAGACATTCACAGAGTGATTCTAAAAAGACTTTTTACTGACGTTGGCTTTTAAAAGTGATTTCACTGGAATTTCTGTCAAAGGCAAGACACGAGAATTGCTGTTAAAGAATTGAGTATACAGAATGCGAACAAACGCTTCCCTACAAGTGAATCGCCTAACCATTCAACACAGTACTAAAAACTGAATAGAATGCAGTTTTCACTCAGATGAAAGACGTATGCTTTCCTTCTTCAGAAGTGTTTTCAAAGACATTCACAGAGTGATTCTAAAATACCTTTTTACTGACTTTGGCTTTTAAACGTGATTTCACTGGAATTTCTGTCAAATGCAAGACGCGAGATTTGCTGTTAAAGAATTGAGTATACAGAATGCAAACAAACGCTTCCCTACAAGTGAATCGCCTAACCATTCATCACAATTATAAAAACTGAATAGATTACAGTTTTCACTCAGATGAAAGACGTATGCTTTCCTTCTTAAGAAGTGTTTTCAAAGACATTCACAGAGTGATTCTACAAGGCCTTTTTACTGGCGTTGGCTTTTAAACGTGATTTCTGTGGAATTTCTGTCAAACAAAAGACAAGAGATATGCTGTTAAAGTATTGAGTATACAAAATGAGAACAAACGCTTCCCTACAAGTGAATCGCCTAACCATTCAACACAGTACTAAAAACTGAATAGAATGCAGTTTTCACTCAGATGAAAGAAGTATGCTTTCCTTCTTAAGAAGTGTTTTCAAAGACATTCACAGAGTGATTCTACAAAACCCTTTTACTGACGTTGGCTTTTAAACGTGATTTCACTGGAATTTCTGTCAAAGGCAAGACGCGAGATTTGCTGTTAAAAAACTGAGTATACAGAATGCGAACAAACGCTTCCCTACAAGTGAATCACCTAACCATTCAACACAGTACTAAAAATTGAATAGAATGCAGTTTTCACTCAGATGAAGGACGTATGCTTTCCTTCTTAAAAAGTGTTTTCAAAGACATTAACAGAGTGATTCTAAAAAGGCTTTTTACTGGTGTTGGCTTTTAAACGTGATTTCACTGGAATTTCTGTCAAATGCAAGACGCGATATTTGCTGCTATAGAATTAAGTATACAGAATGCAAGCAAACGCTTCCCTACAAGTGAATCGCCTAACCATTCAACACAGTACGAAAAACTGAATAGAATGCAGTTTTCACTCTGATGAAAGACGTATGCTTTCCTTCTTAAGAAGTGTTTTCAAAGACATTCACAGAGTGATTCTACAAAGCCTTTTTACTGGCGTTGGCTTTTAAACATGATTTCACTGGAATTTCTGTTAAATGCAAGGTGCACAATTTGCTGTTAAAGAATTGAGTATACAGAATGCAAAGAAACGCTTCCCTACAAGTGAATCGCCTAACCATTCAACACAGTACTAAAAACTGAATAGAATGCAGTTTTCACTCAGATGAAAGATGTATGCTTTCCTTCTTAAGAAGTGTTTTCAAACACATTCAAAATGTGATTCTACAAAGCCTTTTTACTGACGTTGGCTTTTAAATGTGATTTCACTGGAATTTCTGCCAAATGCAAGACACGAGATTTGCTGTTAAAGAATTGAGTATACAGAATGCAAACAAATGCTTCCCTACAAGTGAATTGCCTAACCATTCAACACAATTATAAAAACTGAATAGATTACAGTTTTCACTCAGATGAAAGACGTATGCTTTCCTTCTTAAGAAGTGTTTTCAAAGACATTCACAGAGTGATTCTACAAAACCCTTTTACTGACGTTGGCTTTTAAACGTGATTTCACTGGAATATCTGTCAAACTCAAGACGCGAGATTTGCTGTTAAAGAATTGAGTATACAGAATGTGAACAAATGCTTCCTACAAGTGAATTGCCTAACCATTCAACACAGTACGAAAAACTGAATAGAATGCAGTTTTCATTCCGATGAAAGACATATGCTTTCCTTCTTAAGAAGTGTTTTCAAAGACATTCACAGAGTGATTCTACGAAGCCTTTTACTGGCGTTGGCTTTTAAACGTGATTTCACTGGAATTTCTGTTAAATGCAAGATGCACAATTTGCTGTTAAAGAATTGAGTATACAGAATGCAAACGAACGTTTCCCTACAAGTGAATCGCCTAACCATTCAACACAGTACTAAAAACTGAATAGAATGCAGGTATCACTCAGATGAAAGACGTATGCTTTCCTTCTTAAGAAGTGTTTTCAAAGACATTCAATGAGTGATTCTATAAAGCCTTTTTACTGATGTTGGCTTTTAAACGTGATTTCACTGGAATTTCTGTCAAAACAAGACGCGAGATTTGCTGTTAAAAAATTGAGTATACAAAATGCGAACAAACGCTTCCCTACAAGTGAATCGCCTAACCATTCAACACAGTACTAAAAACTGAATAGAATGCAGTTTTCACTCAGAAGAAGGACGTAGGCTTTCCTTCTTAAAAAGTGTTTAAAAAGACATTAACAGAGTGATTCTAAAAAGGCTTTTTACTGGCGTTGGCTTTTAAACATGATTTCATTGGAATTTCTGTCAAACGCAAGACGCGAGATTTGCTGTTAAAGAATTGAGTATACAAAATGCGAACAAATGCTTCCCTACAAGTGAATCGCCTAACCATTCAACACAATTATAAAAACTGAATAGATTGCAGTTTTCACTCAGATGAAAGACGTATGCTTTCCTTCTTAAGAAGTGTTTTCAAAGACATTCACAGAGTGATTCTACAAAACCCTTTTACTGACATTGGCTTTTAAACGTGATTTCACTGGAATATCTGTCAAACGCAAGACGCAAGATTTGCTGTTAAAGAATCGAGTATACAGAATGTGAACAAACGCTTCCTACAAGTGAATCGCCTAACCATTCAACACAGTTCTACAAACTGAATAGAATTCAGTTTTCACTCAGATGAAAGACTTATGCTTTCCTTCTTAAGAAGTGTTTTCAAAGACATTCACAGTGTGATTCTAAAAAGCCTGTTTACTGGCGTTGACTTTTAAATGTGATTTCCCTGGAATTTCTGTCAAACGCAAGATGCGAGATTTGCTGTTAAAGAATTGAGTATACAGAATGCAAACAAACGCTTCCCTACAAGTGATTCGCCTAACCATTCAACACAGTACTAAAAACTGAATAGAATGCAGTTTTCACTCAGATGAAAGACGTATGCTTTCCTTCTTAAGAAGTATTTTCAAAGACATTCACAGAGTGATTCTAAAAAGACTTTTTACTGACGTTGGCTTTTAACAGTGATTTCACTGGAATTTCTGTCAAAGGCAAGACACGAGAATGGCTGTTAAAGAATTGAGTATACAGAATGCGAACAAACGCTTCCCTACAAGTGAATCGCCTAACCATTCAACACAGTACTAAAAACTGAATAGAATGCAGTTTTCACTCAGATGAAAGACGTATGCTTTCCTTCTTCAGAAGTGTTTTCAAAGACATTCACAGAGTGATTCTAAAATACCTTTTTACTGACTTTGGCTTTTAAACGTGATTTCACTGGAATTTCTGTCAAATGCAAGACGCGAGATTTGCTGTTAAAGAATTGAGTATACAGAATGCAAACAAACGCTTCCCTACAAGTGAATTGCCTAACCATTCAACACAATTATAAAAACTGAATAGATTACAGTTTTCACTCAGATGAAAGACGTATGCTTTCCTTCTTAAGAAGTGTTTTCAAAGACATTCACAGAGTGATTCTACAAGGCCTTTTTACTGGCGTTGGCTTTTAAACGTGATTTCTGTGGAATTTCTGTCAAACAAAAGACAAGAGATATGCTGTTAAAGTATTGAGTATACAAAATGAGAACAAACGCTTCCCTACCAGTGAATCGCCTAACCATTCAACACAGTACTAAAAACTGAATAGAATGCAGTTTTCACTCAGATGAAAGAAGTATGCTTTCCTTCTTAAGAAGTGTTTTCAAAGACATTCACAGAGTGATTCTACAAAACCCTTTTACTGACGTTGGCTTTTAAACGTGATTTCACTGGAATTTCTGTCAAAGGCAAGACGCGAGATTTGCTGTTAAAGAACTGAGTATACAGAATGTGAACAAATGCTTCCTACAAGTGAATCGCCTAACCATTCAACACAGTACGAAAAACTGAATAGAATGCAGTTTTCACTCCGATGAAAGACATATGCTTTCCTTCTTAAGAAGTGTTTTCAAAGACATTCACAGAGTGATTCTACGAAGCCTTTTTACTGATGTTGGCTTTTAAACGTGATTTCACTGGAATTTCTGTCAAACGCAAGACGCGAGATTTGCTATTAAAAAATTGAGTATACAAAATGCGAACAAACGCTTCCCTACAAGTGAATCGCCTAACCATTCAACACAGTACTAAAAATTGAATAGAATGCAGTTTTCACTCAGATGAAGGACGTATGCTTTCCTTCTTAAAAAGTGTTTTCAAAGACATTAACAGAGTGATTCTAAAAAGGCTTTTTACTGGCGTTGGCTTTTAAACGTGATTTCACTGGAATTTCTGTCAAATGCAAGACGCGATATTTGCTGCTATAGAATTAAGTATACAGAATGCAAGCAAACGCTTCCCTACAAGTGAATCGCCTAACCATTCAACACAGTACGAAAAACTGAATAGAATGCAGTTTTCACTCTGATGAAAGACGTATGCTTTCCTTCTTAAGAAGTGTTTTCAAAGACATTCACAGAGTGATTCTACAAAGCCTTTTTACTGGCGTTGGCTTTTAAACATGATTTCACTGGAATTTCTGTTAAATGCAAGGTGCACAATTTGCTGTTAAAGAATTGAGTATACAGAATGCAAAGAAACGCTTCCCTACAAGTGAATCGCCTAACCATTCAACACAGTACTAAAAACTGAATAGAATGCAGTTTTCACTCAGATGAAAGATGTATGCTTTCCTTCTTAAGAAGTGTTTTCAAAGACATTCAATGAGTGATTCTATAAAGCCTTTTTACTGATGTTGGCTTTTAAACGTGATTTCACTGGAATTTCTGTCAAAACAAGACGCGAGATTTGCTGTTAAAAAATTGAGTATACAAAATGCGAACAAACGCTTCCCTACAAGTGAATCGCCTAACCATTCAACACAGTACTAAAAACTGAATAGAATGCAGTTTTCACTCAGAAGAAGGACGTATGCTTTCCTTCTTAAAAAGTGTTTACAAAGACATTAACAGAGTGATTCTAAAAAGGCTTTTTACTGGCGATGGCTTTTAAACATGATTTCATTGGAATTTCTGTCAAACGCAAGACGCGAGATTTGCTGTTAAAGAATTGAGTATACAAAATGCGAACAAACGCTTCCCTTCAAGTGAATCGCCTAACCATTCAACACAATTATAAAAACTGAATAGATTGCAGTTTTCACTCAGATGAAAGACGTATGCTTTCCTTCTTAAGAAGTGTTTTCAAAGACATTCACAGAGTGATTCTACAAAACCCTTTTACTGACATTGGCTTTTAAACGTGATTTCACTGGAATATCTGTCAAACGCAAGACACAAGATTTGCTGTTAAAGAATCGAGTATACAGAATGTGAACAAACGCTTCCTACAAGTGAATCGCCTAACCATTCAACACAGTTCTACAAACTGAATAGAATTCAGTTTTCACTCAGATGAAAGACTTATGCTTTCCTTCTTAAGAAGTGTTTTCAAAGACATTCACAGTGTGATTCTAAAAAGCCTTTTTACTGGCGTTGGCTTTTAAATGTGATTTCCCTGGAATTTCTGTCAAACGCAAGATGCGAGATTTGCTGTTAAAGAATTGAGTATACAGAATGCAAACAAACGCTTCCCTACAAGTGATTCGCCTAACCATTCAACACAGTACTAAAAACTGAATAGAATGCAGTTTTCACTCAGATGAAAGACGTATGCTTTCCTTCTTAAGAAGTGTTTTCAAAGACATTCACAGAGTGATTCTAAAAAGACTTTTTACTGACGTTGGCTTTTAAAAGTGATTTCACTGGAATTTCTGTCAAAGGCAAGACACGAGAATTGCTGTTAAAGAATTGAGTATACAGAATGCGAACAAACGCTTCCCTACAAGTGAATCGCCTAACCATTCAACACAGTACTAAAAACTGAATAGAATGCAGTTTTCACTCAGATGAAAGACGTATGCTTTCCTTCTTCAGAAGTGTTTTCAAAGACATTCACAGAGTGAGTCTACAAAGCCTTTTTACTGGCGTTGGCTTTTAAACGTGATTTCTCTGGAATTTCTGTCAAACAAAAGACAAGAGATTTGCTGTTAAAGTATTGAGTATACAGAATGCAAACAAACGCTTCCCTACAAGTGAATCGCCTAACCATTCAACACAGTACTAAAAACCGAATAGAATGCAGTTTTCACTCAGATGAAAGACGTATGCTTTCCTTCTTAAGAAGTGTTTTCAAAGACATTCACAGAGTGATTCTAAAATACCTTTTTACTGTCTTTGTCTTTTAAACGTGATTTCACTGGAATTTCTGTCAAACACAAGACGCGAGATTAGCTGTTAAAGAATTGAGTATACTGAATGTGAACAAACGCTTCCTACAAGTGAATCGCCTAACCATTCAACACAGTTCTACAAACTGAATAGAATTCAGTTTTAACTCAGATGAAAGACTTATGCTTTCCTTCTTAAGAAGTGTTTTCAAAGACATTCACAGTGTGATTCTAAAAAGCCTTTTTACTGGCGTTGGCTTTTAAATGTGATTTCACTGGAATTTCTGTCAAACGCAAGACACGAGATTTGCTGGTAAAGAATTGAGTATACAGAATGCAAACAAAAGCTTCCCTACAAGTGAATCGCCTAACCATTCAAAACAGTACTAAAAACCGAATAGAATGCAGTTTTCACTCCGATGAAAGACGTATGCTTTCCTTCTTAAGAAGTGTTTTCAAAGACATTCACAGAGTGATTCTTCAAAGCCTTTTTACTGATATTGGCTTTTAAACGTGATTTCACTGGAATTTCTGTCAAACGCAAGACACGAAATTTGCTGTTAAAGAATTGAGTATACAGAATGTGAACAAAAGCTTCCTACAAGTGAATCGCCTAACCATTCAACACAGTTCTACAAACTGAATAGAATTCAGTTTTCACTCAGATGAAAGACGTATGCTTTCCTTCTTAAGAAGTGTTTTCAAAGACATTCACAGTGTGATTCTAAAAATCCTTTTTACTGGTGTTGGCTTTTAAATGTGATTTCCCTGGAATTTCTGTCAAACGCAAGATGCGAGATTTGCTGTTAAAGAATTGAGTATACAGAATGCAAACAAACGCTTCCCTACAAGTGATTCGCCTAACCATTCAACACAGTACTAAAAACTGAATAGAATGCAGTTTTCACTCAGATGAAAGACGTATGCTTTCCTTCTTAAGAAGTGTTTTCAAAGACATTCACAGAGTGATTCTAAAAAGCCTTTTTACTGACGTTGGCTTTTAAAAGTGATTTCACTGGAATTTCTGTCAAAGGCAAGACGCGAGAATTGCTGTTAAAGAATTGAGTATACAGAATGCGAACAAACGCTTCCCTACAAGTGAATCACCTAACCATTCAACACAGTACTAAAAACTGAATAGAATGCAGTTTTCACTCAGATGAAAGACGTATGCTTTCCTTCTTCAGAAGTGTTTTCAAAGACATTCACAGAGTGATTCTACAAAGCCTTTTTACTGGCGTTGGCTTTTAAACGTGATTTCACTGGAATTTCTGTCAAACGCAAGACACGAGATTTGCTGGTAAAGAATTGAGTATACAGAATGCAAACAAACGCTTCCCTACAAGTGAATCGCCTAACCATTCAAAACAGTACTAAAAACCGAATAGAATGCAGTTTTCACTCCGATGAAAGACATATGCTTTCCTTCTTAAGAAGTGTTTTCAAAGACATTCACAGAGTGATTCTTCAAAGCCTTTTTACTGACATTGGCTTTTAAATGTGATTTCACTGGAATTTCTGTTAAATGCAAGACGCACAATTTGCTGTTAAAGAATTGAGTATACAGAATGCGAACAAACGATTCCCTACAAGTAAATCGCCTAAGCATTCAACACAGTACTAAAAACTGAATAGAATGCAGTTTTCACTCAGATGAAAGACGTATGCTTTCCTTCTTAAGAAGTGTTTTCAGAGACATTCACAGAGTGATTCTTAAATTCCTTTTTACTGACTTTGGCTTTTAAACGTGATTTCACTGGAATTTCTGTCAAATGCAAGACGCGAGATTTGCTGTTAAAGAATTGAGTATACAGAATGCGAACAAACGCTTCCCTACAAGTGAATCGCCTAACCATTCAACACAATTATAAAAACTGAATAGATTACAGTTTTCACTCAGATGAAAGACGTATGCTTTCCTTCTTAAGAAGTGTTTTCAAAGACATTCACAGAGTGATTCTACAAGGCCTTTTTACTGTCGTTGGCTTTTAAACATGATTTCTCTGGAATTTCTGTCAAACAAAAGACAAGAGATTTGCTGTTAAAGTATTGAGTATACAAAATGAGAACAAACGCTTCCCTACAAGTGAATCGCCTAACCATTCCACACAGTACGAAAAACTGAATAGAATGCAGTTTTCACTCCGATTAAAGACATATGCTTTCCTTTTTAAGAAGTGTTTTCAAAGACATTCACAGAGTGATTCTACGAAGCCTTTTTACTGGCGTTGGCTTATAAACGTGATTTCACTGGAATTTCTGTTGAATGCAAGATGCACAATTTGCTGTTAAAGAATTGAGTATACAGAATGCAAACGAATGTTTCCCTACAAGTGAATCGCCTAAAAATTCAACACAGTACTAAAAACTGAATAGAATGCAGGTTTCACTCAGATGAAAGACATATGCTTTCCTTCTTAAGAAGTGTTTTCAAAGACATTCACAGAGTGATTCTATAAAGCCTTTTTACTGGCGTTGGCTTTTAAACGTGATTTCACTGGAATTTCTGTCAAAGCAAGACGCGAGATTTGCTGTTAAAGAATTGAGTATACAAAATGCTAACAAACGCTTCCCTACAAGTGAATCGCCTAACCATTCAACACACTACTAAAAACCGAATAGAATGCAGTTTTCACTCCGATGAAAGACGTATGCTTTCCTTCTTAAGAAGTGTTTTCAAAGACATTCACAGAGTGATTCTAAAATACCTTTTTACTGACTTTGGCTTTTAAACGTGATTTCACTGGAATTTCTGTCAAATGCAAGACGCGAGATTTGCTGTTAAAGAATTGAGTATACAGAATGTGAACAAACGCTTCCTACAAGTGAATCGCCTAACCATTCAACACAGTTCTACAAACTGAATAGAATCCAGTTTTAACTCAGATGAAAGACTTATGCTTTCCTTCTTAAGAAGTGTTTTCAAAGACATTCACAGTGTGATTCTAAAAAGCCTTTTTACTGGCGTTGGCTTTTAAATGTGATTTCCCTGGAATTTCTGTCAAACGCAAGATGCGAGATTTGCTGTTAAAGACTTGAGTATACAGAATGCAAACAAACGCTTCCCTACAAGTGATTCGCCTAACCATTCAACACAGTACTAAAAACTGAATAGAATGCAGTTTTCACTCAGATGAAAGACGTATGCTTTCCTTCTTAAGAAGTGTTTTCAAAGACATTCACAGAGTGATTCTAAAAAGCCTTTTTCTGACGTTGGCTTTTAAAAGTGATTTCACTGGAATTTCTGTCAAAGGCAAGACTCGAGAATTGCTGTTAAAGAATTGAGTATACAGAATGCGAACAAACGCTTCCCTACAAGTGAATCGCCTAACCATTCAACACAGTACTAAAAACTGAATAGAATGCAGTTTTCACTCAGATGAAAGACGTATGCTTTCCTTCTTCAGAAGTGTTTTCAAAGACATTCACAGAGTGATTCTACAAGGCCTCTTTACTGGAGTTGGCTTTTAAACGTGATTTCACTGGAATTTCTGTCAAACGCAAGACACGAGATTTGCTGGTAAAGAATTGAGTATACAGAATGCAAACAAATGCTTCCCTACAAGTGAATCGCCTAACCATTCAAAACAGTACTAAAAACCGAATAGAATGCAGTTTTCACTCCGATGAAAGACGTATGCTTTCCTTCTTAAGAAGTGTTTTCAAAGACATTCACAGAGTGATTCTTCAAAGCCTTTTTACTGACATTGGCTTTTAAATGTGATTTCACTGGAATTTCTGTCAAATGCAAGACGCGAGATTTGCTGTTAAAGAATTGAGTATACAAAATGCGAACAAACGCTTCCCTACAAGTGAATCGCCTAACCATTCAACACAGTACTAAAAACTGAATATAATGCAGTTTTCACTCAGATGAAGGACGTATGCTTTCCTTCTTAAAAAGTGTTTTCAAAGACATTAACAGAGTGATTCTAAAAAGGCTTTTTACTGGCGTTGGCTTTTAAACGTGATTTCACTGGAATTTCTGTCAAATGCAAGACACGAAATTTGCTGTTTAAGAATTGAGTATACAGAATGCAAACAAACGCTTCCCTACAAGTGAATCGCCTAACCATTCAACACAATTATAAAAACTGAATAGATTACAGTTTTCACTCAGATGAAAGACGTATGCTTTCCTTCTTAAGAAGTGTTTTCAAAGACATTCACAGAGTGATTCTAAAATACCTTTTTACTGACTTTGGCTTTTAAACGTGATTTCACTGGAATTTCTGTCAAATGCAAGACGCGAGATTTGCTGTTAAAGAATTGAGTATACAGAATGCAAACAAACGCTTCCCTACAAGTGAATCGCCTAACCATTCAACACAGTACTAAAAACTGAATAGAATGCAGTTTTCACTCAGATGAAAGACGTATGCTTTCCTTCTTAAGAAGTGTTTTCAAAGACATTCACAGAGTGATTCTAAAAAGCCTTTTTACTGACGTTGGCTTTTAAAAGTGATTTCACTGGAATTTCTGTCAAAGGCAAGACGCGAGAATTGCTGTTAAAGAATTGAGTATACAGAATGCGAACAAACGCTTCCCTACAAGTGAATCGCCTAACCATTCAACCCAGTACTAAAAACTGAATAGAATGCAGTTTTCACTCAGATGAAAGACGTATGCTTTCCTTCATCAGAAGTGTTTTCAAAGACATTCACAGAGTGATTCTACAAAGCCTTTTTACTGTCATTGGCTTTTAAACGTGATTTCTCTGGAATTTCTGTCAAACAAAAGACAAGAGATTTGCTGTTAAAGTATTGAGTATACAAAATGAGAACAAATGCTTCCCTACAAGTGAATCGCCTAACCATTCCACACAGTACGAAAAACTGAATAGAATGCAGTTTTCACTCCGATTAAAGACATATGCTTTCCTTTTTAAGAAGTGTTTTCAAAGACATTCACAGAGTGATTCTACGAAGCCTTTTTACTGGCGTTGGCTTATAAACGTGATTTCACTGGAATTTCTGTTGAATGCAAGATGCACAATTTGCTGTTAAAGAATTGAGTATACAGAATGCAAACGAATGTTTCCCTACAAGTGAATCGCCTAAAAATTCAACACAGTACTAAAAACTGAATAGAATGCAGGTTTCACTCAGATGAAAGACATATGCTTTCCTTCTTAAGAAGTGTTTTCAAAGACATTCACAGAGTGATTCTATAAAGCCTTTTTACTGATGTTGGCTTTTAAACGTGATTTCACTGGAATTTCTGTCAAAGCAAGACGCGAGATTTGCTGTTAAAGAATTGAGTATACAAAATGCTAACAAACGCTTCCCTACAAGTGAATCGCCTAACCATTCAACACAGTACTAAAAACCGAATAGAATGCAGTTTTCACTCCGATGAAAGACGTATGCTTTCCTTCTTAAGAAGTGTTTTCAAAGACATTCACAGAGTGATTCTAAAATACCTTTTTACTGACTTTGGCTTTTAAACGTGATTTCACTGGAATTTCTGTCAAAGGCAAGACTCGAGAATTGCTGTTAAAGAATTGAGTATACAGAATGCGAACAAACGCTTCCCTACAAGTGAATCGCCTAACCATTCAACACAGTACTAAAAACTGAATAGAATGCAGTTTTCACTCAGATGAAAGACGTATGCTTTCCTTCTTCAGAAGTGTATTCAAAGACATTCACAGAGTGATTCTACAAGGCCTCTTTACTGGAGTTGGCTTTTAAACGTGATTTCACTGGAATTTCTGTCAAACGCAAGACACGAGATTTGCTGGTAAAGAATTGAGTATACAGAATGCAAACAAATGCTTCCCTACAAGTGAATCGCCTAACCATTCAAAACAGTACTAAAAACCGAATAGAATGCAGTTTTCACTCCGATGAAAGACGTATGCTTTCCTTCTTAAGAAGTGTTTTCAAAGACATTCACAGAGTGATTCTTCAAAGCCTTTTTACTGACATTGGCTTTTAAATGTGATTTCACTGGAATTTCTGTCAAATGCAAGACGCGAGATTTGCTGTTAAAGAATTGAGTATACAAAATGCGAACAAACGCTTCCCTATAAGTGAATCGCCTAACCATTCAACACAGTACTAAAAACTGAATAGAATGCAGTTTTCACTCAGATGAAGGACGTATGCTTTCCTTCTTAAAAAGTCTTTTCAAAGACATTAACAGAGTGATTCTAAAAAGGCTTTTTACTGGCGTTGGCTTTTAAACGTGATTTCACTGGAATTTCTGTCAAACGCAAGACACGAAATTTGCTGTTTAAGAATTGAGTATACAGAATGCAAACAAACGCTTCCCTACAAGTGAATCGCCTAACCATTCAACACAATTATAAAAACTGAATAGATTACTGTTTTCACTCAGATGAAAGACGTATGCTTTCCTTCTTAAGAAGTGTTTTCAAAGACATTCACAGAGTGATTCTAAAATACCTTTTTACTGACTTTGGCTTTTAAACGTGATTTCACTGGAATTTCTGTCAAATGCAAGACGCGAGATTTGCTGTTAAAGAATTGAGTATACAGAATGCAAACAAACGCTTCCCTACAAGTGAATCGCCTAACCATTCAACACAGTACTAAAAACTGAATAGAATGCAGTTTTCACTCAGATGAAAGACGTATGCTTTCCTTCTTAAGAAGTGTTTTCAAAGACATTCACAGAGTGATTCTAAAAAGCCTTTTTACTGACGTTGGCTTTTAAAAGTGATTTCACTGGAATTTCTGTCAAAGGCAAGACGCGAGAATTGCTGTTAAAGAATTGAGTATACAGAATGCGAACAAACGCTTCCCTACAAGTGAATCGCCTAACCATTCAACCCAGTACTAAAAACTGAATAGAATGCAGTTTTCACTCAGATGAAAGACCTATGCTTTCCTTCATCAGAAGTGTTTTCAAAGACATTCACAGAGTGATTCTACAAAGCCTTTTTACTGTCATTGGCTTTTAAACGTGATTTCTCTGGAATTTCTGTCAAACAAAAGACAAGAGATTTGCTTTTAAAGTATTGAGTATACAGAATGCAAACAAACGCTTCCCTACAAGTGAATCGCCTAACCATTCAACACAGTACTAAAAACCAAATAGAATGCAGTTTTCACTCCTATGAAAGACGTATGCTTTCCTTCTTAAGAAGTGTTTTCAAAGACATTCACAGAGTGATTCTAAAATACCTTTTTACTGACTTTGGCTTTTAAACGTGATTTCACTGGAATTTCTGTCAAATGCAAGACGCGAGATTTGCTGTTAAAGAATTGAGTATACAGAATGTGAACAAACGCTTCCTACAAGTGAATCGCCTAACCATTCAACACAGTTCTACAAACTGAATAGAATTCAGTTTTAACTCAGATGAAAGACTTATGCTTTCCTTCTTAAGAAGTGTTTTCAAAGACATTCACAGTGTGATTCTAAAAAGCCTTTTTACTGGCTTTGGCTTTTAAATGTGATTTCCCTGGAATTTCTGTCAAACGCAAGATGCGAGATTTGCTGTTAAAGACTTGAGTATACAGAATGCAAACAAACGCTTCCCTACAAGTGATTCGCCTAACCATTCAACACAGTACTAAAAACTGAATAGAATGCAGTTTTCACTCAGATGAAAGACGTATGCTTTCCTTCTTAAGAAGTGTTTTCAAAGACATTCACAGAGTGATTCTAAAAAGCCTTTTTCTGACGTTGGCTTTTAAAAGTGATTTCACTGGAATTTCTGTCAAAGGTAAGACTCGAGAATTGCTGTTAAAGAATTGAGTATACAGAATGCGAACAAACGCTTCCCTACAAGTGAATCGCCTAACCATGCAACACAGTACTAAAAACTGAATAGAATGCAGTTTTCACTCAAATGAAAGACGTATGCTTTCCTTCTTCAGAAGTGTTTTCAAAGACATTCACAGAGTGATTCTACAAGGCCTCTTTACTGGAGTTGGCTTTTAAACGTGATTTCACTGGAATTTCTGTCAAACGCAAGACACGAGATTTGCTGGTAAAGAATTGAGTATACAGAACGCAAACAAATGCTTCCCTACAAGTGAATCGCCTAACCATTCAAAACAGTACTAAAAACCGAATAGAATGCAGTTTTCACTCCGATGAAAGACGTATGCTTTCCTTCTTAAGAAGTGTTTTCAAAGACATTCACAGAGTGATTCTTCAAAGCCTTTTTACTGACATTGGCTTTTAAATGTGATTTCACTGGAATTTCTGTCAAATGCAAGACGCGAGATTTGCTGTTAAAGAATTGAGTATACAAAATGCGAACAAACGCTTCCCTACAAGTGAATCGCCTAACCATTCAACACAGTACTAAAAACTGAATAGAATGCAGTTTTCACTCAGATGAAGGACGTATGCTTTCCTTCTTAAAAAGTGTTTTCAAAGACATTAACAGAGTGATTCTAAAAAGGCTTTTTACTGGCGTTGGCTTTTAAACGTGATTTCACTGGAATTTCTGTCAAACGCAAGACACGAAATTTGCTGTTAAAGAATTGAGTATACAGAATGCAAACAAACGCTTCCCTACAAGTGAATCGCATAACCATTCAACACAGTACTAAAAACTGAATAGAATGCAGTTTTCACTCAGATGAAAGACGTATGCTTTCCTTCTTAAGAAGTGTTTTCAAAGACATTCACAGAGTGATTCTAAAAATCCTTTTTACTGACGTTGGCTTTTAAAAGTGATTTCACTGGAATTTCTGTCAAAGGCAAGACGCGAGAATTGCTTTTAAAGAATTGAGTATACAGAATGCGAACAAAAGCTTCCCTACAAGTGAATCGCCTAACCATTCAACCCAGTACTAAAAACTGAATAGAATGCAGTTTTCACTCAGATGAAAGACGTATGCTTTCCTTCATCAGAAGTGTTTTCAAAGACATTCACAGAGTGATTCTACAAAGCCTTTTTACTGTCATTGGCTTTTAAACGTGATTTCTCTGGAATTTCTGTCAAACAAAAGACAAGAGATTTGCTGTTAAAGTATTGAGTATACAGAATGCAAACAAACGCTTCCCTACAAGTGAATCGCCTATCCATTCAACACAGTACTAAAAACCAAATAGAATGCAGTTTTCACTCCGATGAAAGACGTATGCTTTCCTTCTTAAGAAGTGTTTTCAAAGACATTCACAGAGTGATTCTAAAATACCTTTTTACTGACTTTGGCTTTTAAACGTGATTTCACTGGAATTTCTGTCAAATGCAAGACGCGAGATTTGCTGTTAAAGAATTGAGTATACAGAATGTGAACAAACGCTTCCTACAAGTGAATCGCCTAACCATTCAACACAGTTCTACAAACTGAATAGAATTCAGTTTTAACTCAGATGAAAGACTTATGCTTTCCTTCTTAAGAAGTGTTTTCAAAGACATTCACAGTGTGATTCTAAAAAGCCTTTTTACTGGCTTTGGCTTTTAAATGTGATTTCCCTGGAATTTCTGTCAAACGCAAGATGCGAGATTTGCTGTTAAAGAATTGAGTATACAGAATGCAAACAAACGCTTCCCTACAAGTGATTCGCCTAACCATTCAACACAGTACTAAAAACTGAATAGAATGCAGTTTTCACTCAGATGAAAGACGTATGCTTTCCTTCTTAAGAAGTGTTTTCAAAGACATTCACAGAGTGATTCTAAAAAGCCTTTTTCTGACGTTGGCTTTTAAAAGTGATTTCACTTGAATTTCTGTCAAAGGCAAGACGCGAGAATTGCTGTTAAAGAATTGAGTATACAGAATGCGAAACAAACGCTTCCCTACAAGTGAATCGCCTAACCATTCAACACAGTACTAAAAACTGAATAGAATGCAGTTTTCACTCAGATGAAAGACGTATGCTTTCCTTCTTCAGAAGTGTTTTCAAAGACATTCACAGAGTGATTCTACAAAGCCTTTTTACTGGCGTTGGCTTTTAAACGTGATTTCACTGGAATTTCTGTCAAACGCAAGACACGAGATTTGCTGGTAAAGAATTGAGTGTACAGAATGCAAACAAACGCTTCCCTACAAGTGAATCGCCTAACCATTCAAAACAGTACTAACAACCGAATAGAATGCAGTTTTCACTCCGATGAAAGACGTATGCTTTCCTTCTTAAGAAGTGTTTTCAAAGACATTCACAGAGTGATTCTACAAGGCCTTTTTACTGACGTTGGCTTTTAAACGTGATTTCTCTGGAATTTCTGTCAAACAAAAGACAAGAGATTTGCTGTTAAAGTATTGAGTATACAAAATGAGAACAAACGCTTCCCTACAAGTGAATCGCCTAACCATTCAACACAGTACGAAAAACTGAATAGAATGCAGTTTTCACTCCGATTAAAGACATATGCTTTCCTTTTTAAGAAGTGTTTTCAAAGACATTCACAGAGTGATTCTACGAAGCCTTTTTACTGGCGTTGGCTTTTAAAGGTGATTTCACTGGAATTTCTGTTGAATGCAAGATGCACAATTTGCTGTTAAAGAATTGAGTATACAGAATGCAAACGAATGTTTCCCTACAAGTGAATCGCCTAACCATTCAACACAGTACTAAAAACTGAATAGAATGCAGGTTTCACTCAGATGAAAGACATATGCTTTCCTTCTTAAGAAGTGTTTTCAAAGACATTCACAGAGTGATTCTATAAAGCCTTTTTACTGATGTTGGCTTTTAAACGTGATTTCACTGGAATTTCTGTCAAAGCAAGACGCGAGATTTGCTGTTAAAGAATTGAGTATACAAAATGCAAACAAACGCTTCCCTACAAGTGAATCGCCTAACCATTCAACACAGTACTAAAAACTGAATAGAATGCAGTTTTCACTCAGATGAAGGACGTATGCTTTCCTTCTTAAAAAGTGTTTTCAAAGACATTCACAGAGTGATTCTAAAAAGGCTTTTTACTGGCGTTGGCTTTTAAACGTGATTTCACTGGAATTTCTGTCAAACGCAATACGCGAAATTTGATGTTAAAGAATTGAGTATACAGAATGCAAACAAACGCTTCCCTACAAATGAATCGCCTAACCATTCAACACAATTATAAAAACTGAATAGATTTCAGTTTTCACTCAGATGAAAGACGTATGCTTTCCTTCTTAAGAAGTGTTTTCAAAGACATTCACAGAGTGATTCTACAAAACCCTTTTACTGACATTGGCTTTTAAACGTGATTTCACTGGAATATCTGTCAAACGCAAGATGCAAGATTTGCTGTTAAAGAATCGAGTATACAGAATGTGAACAAATGCTTCCCTACAAGTGAATCGCCTAACCATTCAACACAGTTCTACAAACTGAATAGAATTCAGTTTTCACTCAGATGAAGACTTATGCTTTCCTTCTTAAGAAGTGTTTTCAAAGACATTCACAGAGTGATTCTACAAAGCCTTTTTACTGATGTTGGCTTTTAAACGTGATTTCACTGGAATTTCTGTCAAAGGCAAGACGTGAGATTTGCTGTTAAAGAATTGAGTATACAGAATGCAAACAAACGCTTCCCTACAAGTGAATCGGCTAACCATTCAACACAATTATAAAAACTGAATAGATTGCAGTTTTCACTCAGATGAAAGACGTATGCTTTCCTTCTTAAGACGTGTTTTCAAAGACATTCACAGAGTGATTCTACAAGGCCTTTTTACTGTCGTTGGCTTTTAAACGTGATTTCTCTGGAATTTCTGTCAAACAAAAGACACGAGATTTGCTGTTAAAGAATTGAGTATACAAAATGCTAACAAACGCTTCCCTACAAGTGAATCGCCTAACCATTCAACAAGGTACTAAAAACTGAATAGAATGCAGTTTTCACTCAGATGAAAGACGTATGCTTTCCTTCTTAAGAAGTGTTTTCAAAGACATTCACAGAGTGATTCTACAAAACCCTTTTACTGATGTTGGCTTTTAAACGTGATTTCACTGGAATATCTGTCAAAAGCAAGATGCGAGATTTGCTGTTAAAGAATTGAGTATACAGAATGTGAACAAAGGCTTCCTAAAAGTGAATCGCCTAACCATTCAACACAGTACGAAAAACTGAATAGAATGCAGTTTTCACTCCGATGAAAGACATATGCTTTCCTTCTTAAGAAGTGTTTTCAAAGACATTCACAGAGTGATTCTACGAAGCCTTTTTACTGGCGTTGGCTTTTAAACGTGATTTCACTGGAATTTCTGTTAAATGCAAGACGCACAATTTGCTGTTAAAGAATTGAGTATACAGAATGCAAACGAACATTTCCCTACTAGTGAATCGCCTAACCATTCAACACAGTACTAAAAACTGAATAGAATGCAGGTTTCACTCAGATGAAAGACGTATGCTTTCCTTCTTAAGAAGTGTTTTCAAAGACATTCACAGAGTGATTCTACAAAGCCTTTTTACTGATGTTGGCTTTTAAACGTGATTTCACTGGAAATTCTGTCAAAGGCCAGACGCGAGATTTGCTGTTAAAGAATTGAGTATACAGAACGCAAACAAATGCTTCCCTACAAGTGAATAGCCTAACATTTCAACACAATTTTAAAAACTGAATAGATTGCAGTTTTCACTCAGATGAAAGACGTATGCTTTCCTTCTTAAGAAGTGTTTTCAAAGACATTCACAGAGTGATTCTACAAAGCCTTTTTACTGGCGTTGGCTTTTAAACGTGATTTCACTGGAATTTCTGTCAAACGCAAGATGCGAGATTTGCTGGTAAAGAATTGAGTATACAGAATGCAAACAAACACTTCCCTACAAGTGAATCGCCTAACCATTCAACACAGTTCTACAAACTGAATAGAATTCAGTTTTCACTCAGATGAAATACTTATGCTTTCCTTCTTAAGAAGTGTTTTCAAAGACATTCACAGAGTGATTCTACAAGGCCTTTTTACTGTCGTTGGCTTTTAAACGTGATTTCTCTGGAATTTCTGTCAAACAAAAGACACGAGATTTGCTGTTAAAGAATTGAGTATACAAAATGCTAACAAACGCTTCCCTACAAGTGAATCGCCTAACCATTCAACACAGTACTAAAAACTGAATAGAATGCAGTTTTCACTCCGATGAAAGACATATGCTTTCCTTCTTAAGAAGTGTTTTCAAAGACATTCACAGTGTGATTCTAAAAAGCCTTTTTACTGGCGTTGGCTTTTAAATGTGATTTCCCTGGAATTTCTGTCAAACGCAAGATGCGAGATTTGCTGTTAAAGACTTGAGTATACAGAATGCAAACAAACGCTTCCCTACAAGTGATTCGCCTAACCATTCAACACAGTACTAAAAACTGAATAGAATGCAGTTTTCACTCAGATGAAAGACGTATGCTTTCCTTCTTAAGAAGTGTTTTCAAAGACATTCACAGAGTGATTCTAAAAAGCCTTTTTCTGACGTTGGCTTTTAAAAGTGATTTCACTGGAATTTCTGTCAAAGGCAAGACTCGAGAATTGCTGTTAAAGAATTGAGTATACAGAATGCGAACAAACGCTTCCCTACAAGTGAATCGCCTAACCATTCAACACAGTACTAAAAACTGAATAGAATGCAGTTTTCACTCAGATGAAAGACGTATGCTTTCCTTCTTCAGAAGTGTTTTCAAAGACATTCACAGAGTGATTCTACAAGGCCTCTTTACTGGAGTTGGCTTTTAAACGTGATTTCACTGGAATTTCTGTCAAACGCAAGACACGAGATTTGCTGGTAAAGAATTGAGTATACAGAATGCAAACAAATGCTTCCCTACAAGTGAATCGCCTAACCATTCAAAACAGTACTAAAAACCGAATAGAATGCAGTTTTCACTCCGATGAAAGACGTATGCTTTCCTTCTTAAGAAGTGTTTTCAAAGACATTCACAGAGTGATTCTTCAAAGCCTTTTTACTGACATTGGCTTTTAAATGTGATTTCACTGGAATTTCTGTCAAATGCAAGACGCGAGATTTGCTGTTAAAGAATTGAGTATACAAAATGCGAACAAACGCTTCCCTACAAGTGAATCGCCTAACCATTCAACACAGTACTAAAAACTGAATAGAATGCAGTTTTCACTCAGATGAAGGACGTATGCTTTCCTTCTTAAAAAGTGTTTTCAAAGACATTAACAGAGTGATTCTAAAAAGGCTTTTTACTGGCGTTGGCTTTTAAACGTGATTTCACTGGAATTTCTGTCAAACGCAAGACACGAAATTTGATGTTAAAGAATTGAGTATACAGAATGCAAACAAACGCTTCCCTACAAGTGAATCGCCTAACCATTCAACACAATTATAAAAACTGAATAGATTTCAGTTTTCACTCAGATGAAAGACGTATGCTTTCCTTCTTAAGAAGTGTTTTCAAAGACATTCACAGAGTGATTCTACAAAACCCTTTTACTGACATTGGCTTTTAAACGTGATTTCACTGGAATATCTGTCAAACGCAAGACGCAAGATTTGCTGTTAAAGAATCGAGTATACAGAATGTGAACAAATGCTTCCCTACAAGTGAATCGCCTAACCATTCAACACAGTTCTACAAACTGAATAGAATTCAGTTTTCACTCAGATGAAGACTTATGCTTTCCTTCTTAAGAAGTGTTTTCAAAGACATTCACAGAGTGATTCTACAAAGCCTTTTTACTGATGTTGGCTTTTAAACGTGATTTCACTGGAATTTCTGTCAAAGGCAAGACGTGAGATTTGCTGTTAAAGAATTGAGTATACAGAATGCAAACAAACGCTTCCCTACAAGTGAATCGGCTAACCATTCAACACAATTATAAAAACTGAATAGATTGCAGTTTTCACTCAGATGAAAGACGTATGCTTTCCTTCTTAAGACGTGTTTTCAAAGACATTCACAGAGTGATTCTACAAGGCCTTTTTACTGTCGTTGGCTTTTAAACGTGATTTCTCTGGAATTTCTGTCAAACAAAAGACACGAGATTTGCTGTTAAAGAATTGAGTATACAAAATGCTAACAAACGCTTCCCTACAAGTGAATCGCCTAACCATTCAACAAGGTACTAAAAACTGAATAGAATGCAGTTTTCACTCAGATGAAAGACGTATGCTTTCCTTCTTAAGAAGTGTTTTCAAAGACATTCACAGAGTGATTCTACAAAACCCTTTTACTGATGTTGGCTTTTAAACGTGATTTCACTGGAATATCTGTCAAAAGCAAGATGCGAGATTTGCTGTTAAAGAATTGAGTATACAGAATGTGAACAAAGGCTTCCTAAAAGTGAATCTCCTAACCATTCAACACAGTACGAAAAACTGAATAGAATGCAGTTTTCACTCCGATGAAAGACATATGCTTTCCTTCTTAAGAAGTGTTTTCAAAGACATTCACAGAGTGATTCTACGAAGCCTTATTACTGGCGTTGGCTTTTAAACGTGATTTCACTGGAATTTCTGTTAAATGCAAGACGCACAATTTGCTGTTAAAGAATTGAGTTTACAGAATGCAAACGAACATTTCCCTACTAGTGAATCGCCTAACCATTCAACACAGTACTAAAAACTGAATAGAATGCAGGTTTCACTCAGATGAAAGACGTATGCTTTCCTTCTTAAGAAGTGTTTTCAAAGACATTCACAGAGTGATTCTACAAAGCCTTTTTACTGATGTTGGCTTTTAAACGTGATTTCACTGGAAATTCTGTCAAAGGCCAGACGCGAGATTTGCTGTTAAAGAATTGAGTATACAGAACGCAAACAAATGCTTCCCTACAAGTGAATAGCCTAACATTTCAACACAATTTTAAAAACTGAATAGATTGCAGTTTTCACTCAGATGAAAGACGTATGCTTTCCTTCTTAAGAAGTGTTTTCAAAGACATTCACAGAGTGATTCTACAAAGCCTTTTTACTGGCGTTGGCTTTTAAACGTGATTTCACTGGAATTTCTGTCAAACGCAAGATGCGAGATTTGCTGGTAAAGAATTGAGTATACAGAATGCAAACAAACACTTCCCTACAAGTGAATCGCCTAACCATTCAACACAGTTCTACAAACTGAATAAAATTCAGTTTTCACTCAGATGAAATACTTATGCTTTCCTTCTTAAGAAGTGTTTTCAAAGACATTCACAGAGTGATTCTACAAGGCCTTTTTACTGTCGTTGGCTTTTAAACGTGATTTCTCTGGAATTTCTGTCAAACAAAAGACACGAGATTTGCTGTTAAAGAATTGAGTATACAAAATGCTAACAAACGCTTCCCTACAAGTGAATCGCCTAACCATTCAACACAGTACTAAAAACTGAATAGAATGCAGTTTTCACTCCGATGAAAGACATATGCTTTCCTTCTTAAGAAGTGTTTTCAAAGACATTCACAGTGTGATTCTAAAAAGCCTTTTTACTGGCGTTGGCTTTTAAATGTGATTTCCCTGGAATTTCTGTCAAACGCAAGATGCGAGATTTGCTGTTAAAGACTTGAGTATACAGAATGCAAACAAACGCTTCCCTACAAGTGATTCGCCTAACCATTCAACACAGTACTAAAAACTGAATAGAATGCAGTTTTCACTCAGATGAAAGACGTATGCTTTCCTTCTTAAGAAGTGTTTTCAAAGACATTCACAGAGTGATTCTAAAAAGCCTTTTTCTGACGTTGGCTTTTAAAAGTGATTTCACTGGAATTTCTGTCAAAGGCAAGACTCGAGAATTGCTGTTAAAGAATTGAGTATACAGAATGCGAACAAACGCTTCCCTACAAGTGAATCGCCTAACCATTCAACACAGTACTAAAAACTGAATAGAATGCAGTTTTCACTCAGATGAAAGACGTATGCTTTCCTTCTTCAGAAGTGTTTTCAAAGACATTCACAGAGTGATTCTACAAGGCCTCTTTACTGGAGTTGGCTTTTAAACGTGATTTCACTGGAATTTCTGTCAAATGCAAGACGCGAGATTTGCTGTTAAAGAATTGAGTATACAAAATGCGAACAAACGCTTCCCTACAAGTGAATCGCCTAACCATTCAACACAGTACTAAAAACTGAATAGAATGCAGTTTTCACTCAGATGAAGGACGTATGCTTTCCTTCTTAAAAAGTGTTTTCAAAGACATTAACAGAGTGATTCTAAAAAGGCTTTTTACTGGCGTTGGCTTTTAAACGTGATTTCACTGGAATTTCTGTCAAACGCAAGACACGAAATTTGCTGTTAAAGAATTGAGTATACAGAATGCAAACAAACGCTTCCCTACAAGTGAATCGCCTAACCATTCAACACAATTATAAAAACTGAATAGATTACAGTTTTCACTCAGATGAAAGACGTATGCTTTCCTTCTTAAGAAGTGTTTTCAAAGACATTCACAGAGTGATTCTAAAATACCTTTTTACTGACTTTGGCTTTTAAACGTGATTTCACTGGAATTTCTGTCAAATGCAAGACGCGAGATTTGCTGTTAAAGAATTGAGTATACAGAATGCAAACAAACGCTTCCCTACAAGTGAATCACCTAACCATTCAACACAGTACTAAAAACTGAATAGAATGCAGTTTTCACTCAGATGAAAGACGTATGCTTTCCTTCTTAAGAAGTGTTTTCAAAGACATTCACAGAGTGATTCTAAAAAGCCTTTTTACTGACGTTGGCTTTTAAAAGTGATTTCACTGGAATTTCTGTCAAAGGCAAGACGCGAGAATTGCTGTTAAAGAATTGAGTATACAGAATGCGAACAAACGCTTCCCTACAAGTGAATCGCCTAACCATTCAACCCAGTACTAAAAACTGAATAGAATGCAGTTTTCACTCAGATGAAAGACGTATGCTTTCCTTCATCAGAAGTGTTTTCAAAGACATTCACAGAGTGATTCTACAAAGCCTTTTTACTGTCATTGGCTTTTAAACGTGATTTCTCTGGAATTTCTGTCAAACAAAAGACAAGAGATTTGCTGTTAAAGTATTGAGTATACAGAATGCAAACAAACGCTTCCCTACAAGTGAATCGCCTAACCATTCAACACAGTACTAAAAACCAAATAGAATGCAGTTTTCACTCCGATGAAAGACGTATGCTTTCCTTCTTAAGAAGTGTTTTCAAAGACATTCACAGAGTGATTCTAAAATACCTTTTTACTGACTTTGGCTTTTAAACGTGATTTCACTGGAATTTCTGTCAAATGCAAGACGCGAGATTTGCTGTTAAAGAATTGAGTATACAGAATGTGAACAAACGCTTCCTACAAGTGAATCGCCTAACCATTCAACACAGTTCTACAAACTGAATAGAATTCAGTTTTAACTCAGATGAAAGACTTATGCTTTCCTTCTTAAGAAGTGTTTTCAAAGACATTCACAGTGTGATTCTAAAAAGCCTTTTTACTGGCTTTGGCTTTTAAATGTGATTTCCCTGGAATTTCTGTCAAACGCAAGATGCGAGATTTGCTGTTAAAGAATTGAGTATACAGAATGCAAACAAACGCTTCCCTACAAGTGATTCGCCTAACCATTCAACACAGTACTAAAAACTGAATAGAATGCAGTTTTCACTCAGATGAAAGACGTATGCTTTCCTTCTTAAGAAGTGTTTTCAAAGACATTCACAGAGTGATTCTAAAAAGCCTTTTTCTGACGTTGGCTTTTAAAAGTGATTTCACTTGAATTTCTGTCAAAGGCAAGATGCGAGAATTGCTGTTAAAGAATTGAGTATACAGAATGCGAAACAAACGCTTCCCTACAAGTGAATCGCCTAACCATTCAACACAGTACTAAAAACTGAATAGAATGCAGTTTTCACTCAGATGAAAGACGTATGCTTTCCTTCTTCAGAAGTGTTTTCAAAGACATTCACAGAGTGATTCTACAAAGCCTTTTTACTGGCGTTGGCTTTTAAACGTGATTTCACTGGAATTTCTGTCAAACGCAAGACACGAGATTTGCTGGTAAAGAATTGAGTGTACAGAATACAAACAAACGCTTCCCTACAAGTGAATCGCCTAACCATTCAAAACAGTACTAACAACCGAATAGAATGCAGTTTTCACTCCGATGAAAGACGTATGCTTTCCTTCTTAAGAAGTGTTTTCAAAGACATTCACAGAGTGATTCTTCAAAGCCTTTTTACTGACATTGGCTTTTAAATGTGATTTCACTGGAATTTCTGTCAAATGCAAGACACGAGATTTGCTGGTAAAGAATTGAGTATACAGAATGCAAACAAACGCTTCCCTACAAGTGAATCGCCTAACCATTCAAAACAGTACTAAAAACCGAATAGAATGCAGTTTTCACTCCGATGAAAGACATATGCTTTCCTGCTTAAGAAGTGTTTTCAAAAACATTCACAGAGTGATTCTTCAAAGCCTTTTTACTGACATTGGCTTTTAAATGTGATTTCACTGGAATTTCTGTTAAATGCAAGACGCACAATTTGCTGTTAAAGAATTGAGTATACAGAATGCGAACAAACGATTCCCTACAAGTAAATTGCCTAAACATTCAACACAGTACTAAAAACTGAATAGAATGCAGTTTTCACTCAGATGAAAGACGTATGCTTTCCTTCTTAAGAAGTGTTTTCAAAGACATTCACAGAGTGATTCTAAAATACCTTTTTACTGACTTTGGCTTTTAAACGTGATTTCACTGGAATTTCTGTCAAATGCAAGATGCGAGATTTGCTGTTAAAGAATTGAGTATACAGAATGCAAACAAACGCTTCCCTACAAGTGAATCGCCTAACCATTCAACACAATTATAAAAACTGAATAGATTACAGTTTTCACTCAGATGAAAGACGTATGCTTTCCTTCTTAAGAAGTGTTTTCAAAGACATTCACAGAGTGATTCTACAAGGCCTTTTTACTGTCGTTGGCTTTTAAACGTGATTTCTCTGGAATTTCTGTCAAACAAAAGACAAGAGATTTGCTGTTAAAGTATTGAGTATACAAAATGAGAACAAACGCTTCCCTACAAGTGAATCGCCTAACCATTCAACACAGTACGAAAAACTGAATAGAATGCAGTTTTCACTCCGATTAAAGACATATGCATTCCTTTTTAAGAAGTGTTTTCAAAGACATTCACAGAGTGATTCTACGAAGCCTTTTTACTGGCGTTGGCTTTTAAACGTGATTTCACTGGAATTTCTGTTGAATGCAAGATGCACAATTTGCTGTTAAAGAATTGAGTATACAGAATGCAAACGAATGTTTCCCTACAAGTGAATCGCCTAACCATTCAACACAGTACTAAAAACTGAATAGAATGCAGGTTTCACTCAGATGAAAGACGTATGCTTTCCTTCTTAAGAAGTGTTTTCAAAGACATTCACAGAGTGATTCTATAAAGCCTTTTTACTGATGTTGGCTTTTAAACGTGATTTCACTGGAATTTCTGTCAAAGCAAGACGCGAGAGTTGCTGTTAAAGAATTGAGTATACAAAATGCGAACAAACGCTTCCCTACAAGTGAATCGCCTAACCATTCAACACAGTACTAAAAACTGAATAGAATGCAGTTTTCACTCAGATGAAGGACGTATGCTTTCCTTCTTAAAAAGTGTTTTCAAAGACATTCACAGAGTGATTCTAAAAAGGCTTTTTACTGGCGTTGGCTTTTAAACGTGATTTCACTGGAATTTCTGTCAAACGCAAGACGCGAAATTTGATGTTAAAGAATTGAGTATACAGAATGCAAACAAACGCTTCCCTACAAGTGAATCGCCTAACCATTCAACACAATTATAAAAACTGAATAGATTTCAGTTGTCACTCAGATGAAAGACGTATGCTTTCCTTCTTAAGAAGTGTTTTCAAAGACATTCACAGAGTGATTCTACAAAACCCTTTTACTGACATTGGCTTTTAAACGTGATTTCACTGGAATCTCTGTCAAACGCAAGACGCAAGATTTGCTGTTAAAGAATCGAGTATACAGAATGTGAACAAATGCTTCCCTACAAGTGAATCGCCTAACCATTCAACACAGTTCTACAAACTGAATAGAATTCAGTTTTCACTCAGATGAAGACTTATGCTTTCCTTCTTAAGAAGTGTTTTCAAAGACATTCACAGAGTGATTCTACAAAGCCTTTTTACTGATGTTGGCTTTTAAACGTGATTTCACTGGAATTTCTGTCAAAGGCAAGACGTGAGATTTGCTGTTAAAGAATTGAGTATACAGAATGCAAACAAACGCTTCCCTACAAGTGAATCGGCTAACCATTCAACACAATTATAAAAACTGAATAGATTGCAGTTTTCACTCAGATGAAAGACGTATGCTTTCCTTCTTAAGACGTGTTTTCAAAGACATTCACAGAGTGATTCTACAAGGCCTTTTTACTGTCGTTGGCTTTTAAACGTGATTTCTCTGGAATTTCTGTCAAACAAAAGACAAGAGATTTGCTGTTAAAGAATTGAGTATACAAAATGCTAACAAACGCTTCCCTACAAGTGAATCGCCTAACCATTCAACAAGGTACTAAAAACTGAATAGAATGCAGTTTTCACTCAGATGAAAGACGTATGCTTTCCTTCTTAAGAAGTGTTTTCAAAGACATTCACAGAGTGATTCTACAAAACCCTTTTTCTGATGTTGGCTTTTAAACGTGATTTCACTGGAATATCTGTCAAAAGCAAGATGCGAGATTTGCTGTTAAAGAATTGAGTATACAGAATGTGAACAAAGGCTTCCTAAAAGTGAATCGCCTAACCATTCAACACAGTACGAAAAACTGAATAGAATGCAGTTTTCACTCCGATGAAAGACATATGCTTTCCTTCTTAAGAAGTGTTTTCAAAGACATTCACAGAGGGATTCTACGAAGCCTTTTTACTGGCGTTGGCTTTTAAATGTGATTTCACTGGAATTTCTGTTAAATGCAAGACGCACAATTTGCTGTTAAAGAATTGAGTATACAGAATGCAAACAAACGCTTCCCTACAAGTGAATCGCCTAACCATTCAACACAATTATAAAAACTGAATAGATTACAGTTTTCACTCAGATGAAAGACGTATGCTTTCCTTCTTAAGAAGTGTTTTCAAAGACATTCACAGAGTGATTCTAAAATACCTTTTTACTGACTTTGGCTTTTAAACGTGATTTCACTGGAATTTCTGTCAAATGCAAGACGCGAGATTTGCTGTTAAAGAATTGAGTATACAGAATGCAAACAAACGCTTCCCTACAAGTGAATCGCCTAACCATTCAACACAGTACTAAAAACTGAATAGAATGCAGTTTTCACTCAGATGAAAGACGTATGCTTTCCTTCTTAAGAAGTGTTTTCAAAGACATTCACAGAGTGATTCTAAAAAGCCTTTTTACTGACGTTGGCTTTTAAAAGTGATTTCACTGGAATTTCTGTCAAAGGCAAGACGCGAGAATTGCTGTTAAAGAATTGAGTATACAGAATGCGAACAAACGCTTCCCTACAAGTGAATCGCCTAACCATTCAACCCAGTACTAAAAACTGAATAGAATGCAGTTTTCACTCAGATGAAAGACGTATGCTTTCCTTCATCAGAAGTGTTTTCAAAGACATTCACAGAGTGATTCTACAAAGCCTTTTTACTGTCATTGGCTTTTAAACGTGATTTCTCTGGAATTTCTGTCAAACAAAAGACAAGAGATTTGCTGTTAAAGTATTGAGTATACAGAATGCAAACAAACGCTTCCCTACAAGTGAATCGCCTAACCATTCAACACAGTACTAAAAACCAAATAGAATGCAGTTTTCACTCCGATGAAAGACGTATGCTTTCCTTCTTAAGAAGTGTTTTCAAAGACATTCACAGAGTGATTCTAAAATACCTTTTTACTGACTTTGGCTTTTAAACGTGATTTCACTGGAATTTCTGTCAAATGCAAGACGCGAGATTTGCTGTTAAAGAATTGAGTATACAGAATGTGAACAAACGCTTCCTACAAGTGAATCGCCTAACCATTCAACACAGTTCTACAAACTGAATAGAATTCAGTTTTAACTCAGATGAAAGACTTATGCTTTCCTTCTTAAGAAGTGTTTTCAAAGACATTCACAGTGTGATTCTAAAAAGCCTTTTTACTGGCTTTGGCTTTTAAATGTGATTTCCCTGGAATTTCTGTCAAACGCAAGATGCGAGATTTGCTGTTAAAGAATTGAGTATACAGAATGCAAACAAACGCTTCCCTACAAGTGATTCGCCTAACCATTCAACACAGTACTAAAAACTGAATAGAATGCAGTTTTCACTCAGATGAAAGACGTATGCTTTCCTTCTTAAGAAGTGTTTTCAAAGACATTCACAGAGTGATTCTAAAAAGCCTTTTTCTGACGTTGGCTTTTAAAAGTGATTTCACTTGAATTTCTGTCAAAGGCAAGATGCGAGAATTGCTGTTAAAGAATTGAGTATACAGAATGCGAAACAAACGCTTCCCTACAAGTGAATCGCCTAACCATTCAACACAGTACTAAAAACTGAATAGAATGCAGTTTTCACTCAGATGAAAGACGTATGCTTTCCTTCTTCAGAAGTGTTTTCAAAGACATTCACAGAGTGATTCTACAAAGCCTTTTTACTGGCGTTGGCTTTTAAACGTGATTTCACTGGAATTTCTGTCAAACGCAAGACACGAGATTTGCTGGTAAAGAATTGAGTGTACAGAATGCAAACAAACGCTTCCCTACAAGTGAATCGCCTAACCATTCAAAACAGTACTAACAACCGAATAGAATGCAGTTTTCACTCCGATGAAAGACGTATGCTTTCCTTCTTAAGAAGTGTTTTCAAAGACATTCACAGAGTGATTCTTCAAAGCCTTTTTACTGACATTGGCTTTTAAATGTGATTTCACTGGAATTTCTGTCAAATGCAAGACACGAGATTTGCTGGTAAAGAATTGAGTATACAGAATGCAAACAAACGCTTCCCTACAAGTGAATCGCCTAACCATTCAAAACAGTACTAAAAACCGAATAGAATGCAGTTTTCACTCCGATGAAAGACATATGCTTTCCTGCTTAAGAAGTGTTTTCAAAAACATTCACAGAGTGATTCTTCAAAGCCTTTTTACTGACATTGGCTTTTAAATGTGATTTCACTGGAATTTCTGTTAAATGCAAGACGCACAATTTGCTGTTAAAGAATTGAGTATACAGAATGCGAACAAACGATTCCCTACAAGTAAATTGCCTAAACATTCAACACAGTACTAAAAACTGAATAGAATGCAGTTTTCACTCAGATGAAAGACGTATGCTTTCCTTCTTAAGAAGTGTTTTCAAAGACATTCACAGAGTGATTCTAAAATACCTTTTTACTGACTTTGGCTTTTAAACGTGATTTCACTGGAATTTCTGTCAAATGCAAGATGCGAGATTTGCTGTTAAAGAATTGAGTATACAGAATGCAAACAAACGCTTCCCTACAAGTGAATCTCCTAACCATTCAACACAATTATAAAAACTGAATAGATTACAGTTTTCACTCAGATGAAAGACGTATGCTTTCCTTCTTAAGAAGTGTTTTCAAAGACATTCACAGAGTGATTCTACAAGGCCTTTTTACTGTCGTTGGCTTTTAAACGTGATTTCTCTGGAATTTCTGTCAAACAAAAGACAAGAGATTTGCTGTTAAAGTATTGAGTATACAAAATGAGAACAAACGCTTCCCTACAAGTGAATCGCCTAACCATTCAACACAGTACGAAAAACTGAATAGAATGCAGTTTTCACTCCGATTAAAGACATATGCATTCCTTTTTAAGAAGTGTTTTCAAAGACATTCACAGAGTGATTCTACGAAGCCTTTTTACTGGCGTTGGCTTTTAAACGTGATTTCACTGGAATTTCTGTTGAATGCAAGATGCACAATTTGCTGTTAAAGAATTGAGTATACAGAATGCAAACGAATGTTTCCCTACAAGTGAATCGCCTAACCATTCAACACAGTACTAAAAACTGAATAGAATGCAGGTTTCACTCAGATGAAAGACGTATGCTTTCCTTCTTAAGAAGTGTTTTCAAAGACATTCACAGAGTGATTCTATAAAGCCTTTTTACTGATGTTGGCTTTTAAACGTGATTTCACTGGAATTTCTGTCAAAGCAAGACGCGAGATTTGCTGTTAAAGAATTGAGTATACAAAATGCGAACAAACGCTTCCCTACAAGTGAATCGCCTAACCATTCAACACAGTACTAAAAACTGAATAGAATGCAGTTTTCACTCAGATGAAGGACGTATGCTTTCCTTCTTAAAAAGTGTTTTCAAAGACATTCACAGAGTGATTCTAAAAAGGCTTTTTACTGGCGTTGGCTTTTAAACGTGATTTCACTGGAATTTCTGTCAAACGCAAGACGCGAAATTTGATGTTAAAGAATTGAGTATACAGAATGCAAACAAACGCTTCCCTACAAGTGAATCGCCTAACCATTCAACACAATTATAAAAACTGAATAGATTTCAGTTTTCACTCAGATGAAAGACGTATGCTTTCCTTCTTAAGAAGTGTTTTCAAAGACATTCACAGAGTGATTCTACAAAACCCTTTTACTGACATTGGCTTTTAAACGTGATTTCACTGGAATATCTGTCAAACGCAAGACGCAAGATTTGCTGTTAAAGAATCGAGTATACAGAATGTGAACAAATGCTTCCCTACAAGTGAATCGCCTAACCATTCAACACAGTTCTACAAACTGAATAGAATTCAGTTTTCACTCAGATGAAGACTTATGCTTTCCTTCTTAAGAAGTGTTTTCAAAGACATTCACAGAGTGATTCTACAAAGCCTTTTTACTGATGTTGGCTTTTAAACGTGATTTCACTGGAATTTCTGTCAAAGGCAAGACGTGAGATTTGCTGTTAAAGAATTGAGTATACAGAATGCAAACAAACGCTTCCCTACAAGTGAATCGGCTAACCATTCAACACAATTATAAAAACTGAATAGATTGCAGTTTTCACTCAGATGAAAGACGTATGCTTTCCTTCTTAAGACGTGTTTTCAAAGACATTCACAGAGTGATTCTACAAGGCCTTTTTACTGTCGTTGGCTTTTAAACGTGATTTCTCTGGAATTTCTGTCAAACAAAAGACACGAGATTTGCTGTTAAAGAATTGAGTATACAAAATGCTAACAAACGCTTCCCTACAAGTGAATCGCCTAACCATTCAACAAGGTACTAAAAACTGAATAGAATGCAGTTTTCACTCAGATGAAAGACGTATGCTTTCCTTCTTAAGAAGTGTTTTCAAAGACATTCACAGAGTGATTCTACAAAACCCTTTTTCTGATGTTGGCTTTTAAACGTGATTTCACTGGAATATCTGTCAAAAGCAAGATGCGAGATTTGCTGTTAAAGAATTGAGTATACAGAATGTGAACAAAGGCTTCCTAAAAGTGAATCGCCTAACCATTCAACACAGTACGAAAAACTGAATAGAATGCAGTTTTCACTCCGATGAAAGACATATGCTTTCCTTCTTAAGAAGTGTTTTCAAAGACATTCACAGAGTGATTCTACGAAGCCTTTTTACTGGCGTTGGCTTTTAAACGTGATTTCACTGGAATTTCTGTTAAATGCAAGACGCACAATTTGCTGTTAAAGAATTGAGTATACAGAATGCAAACGAACATTTCCCTACAAGTGAGTCGCCTAACCATTCAACACAGTACTAAAAACTGAATAGAATGCAGGTTTCACTGAGATGAAAGACGTATGCTTTCCTTCTTCAGAAGTGTTTTCAAAGACATTCACAGAGTGATTCTACAAAGCCTTTTTACTGGCGTTGGCTTTTAAACGTGATTTCACTGGAATTTCTGTCAAACGCAAGACACGAGATTTGCTGGTAAAGAATTGAGTGTACAGAATGCAAACAAACGCTTCCCTACAAGTGAATCGCCTAACCATTCAAAACAGTACTAACAACCGAATAGAATGCAGTTTTCACTCCGATGAAAGACGTATGCTTTCCTTCTTAAGAAGTGTTTTCAAAGACATTCACAGAGTGATTCTTCAAAGCCTTTTTACTGACATTGGCTTTTAAATGTGATTTCACTGGAATTTCTGTCAAATGCAAGACACGAGATTTGCTGGTAAAGAATTGAGTATACAGAATGCAAACAAACGCTTCCCTACAAGTGAATCGCCTAACCATTCAAAACAGTACTAAAAACCGAATAGAATGCAGTTTTCACTCCGATGAAAGACATATGCTTTCCTGCTTAAGAAGTGTTTTCAAAAACATTCACAGAGTGATTCTTCAAAGCCTTTTTACTGACATTGGCTTTTAAATGTGATTTCACTGGAATTTCTGTTAAATGCAAGACGCACAATTTGCTGTTAAAGAATTGAGTATACAGAATGCGAACAAACGATTCCCTACAAGTAAATTGCCTAAACATTCAACACAGTACTAAAAACTGAATAGAATGCAGTTTTCACTCAGATGAAAGACGTATGCTTTCCTTCTTAAGAAGTGTTTTCAAAGACATTCACAGAGTGATTCTAAAATACCTTTTTACTGACTTTGGCTTTTAAACGTGATTTCACTGGAATTTCTGTCAAATGCAAGATGCGAGATTTGCTGTTAAAGAATTGAGTATACAGAATGCAAACAAACGCTTCCCTACAAGTGAATCTCCTAACCATTCAACACAATTATAAAAACTGAATAGATTACAGTTTTCACTCAGATGAAAGACGTATGCTTTCCTTCTTAAGAAGTGTTTTCAAAGACATTCACAGAGTGATTCTACAAGGCCTTTTTACTGTCGTTGGCTTTTAAACGTGATTTCTCTGGAATTTCTGTCAAACAAAAGACAAGAGATTTGCTGTTAAAGTATTGAGTATACAAAATGAGAACAAACGCTTCCCTACAAGTGAATCGCCTAACCATTCAACACAGTACGAAAAACTGAATAGAATGCAGTTTTCACTCCGATTAAAGACATATGCATTCCTTTTTAAGAAGTGTTTTCAAAGACATTCACAGAGTGATTCTACGAAGCCTTTTTACTGGCGTTGGCTTTTAAACGTGATTTCACTGGAATTTCTGTTGAATGCAAGATGCACAATTTGCTGTTAAAGAATTGAGTATACAGAATGCAAACGAATGTTTCCCTACAAGTGAATCGCCTAACCATTCAACACAGTACTAAAAACTGAATAGAATGCAGGTTTCACTCAGATGAAAGACGTATGCTTTCCTTCTTAAGAAGTGTTTTCAAAGACATTCACAGAGTGATTCTATAAAGCCTTTTTACTGATGTTGGCTTTTAAACGTGATTTCACTGGAATTTCTGTCAAAGCAAGACGCGAGATTTGCTGTTAAAGAATTGAGTATACAAAATGCGAACAAACGCTTCCCTACAAGTGAATCGCCTAACCATTCAACACAGTACTAAAAACTGAATAGAATGCAGTTTTCACTCAGATGAAGGACGTATGCTTTCCTTCTTAAAAAGTGTTTTCAAAGACATTCACAGAGTGATTCTAAAAAGGCTTTTTACTGGCGTTGGCTTTTAAACGTGATTTCACTGGAATTTCTGTCAAACGCAAGACGCGAAATTTGATGTTAAAGAATTGAGTATACAGAATGCAAACAAACGCTTCCCTACAAGTGAATCGCCTAACCATTCAACACAATTATAAAAACTGAATAGATTTCAGTTTTCACTCAGATGAAAGACGTATGCTTTCCTTCTTAAGAAGTGTTTTCAAAGACATTCACAGAGTGATTCTACAAAACCCTTTTACTGACATTGGCTTTTAAACGTGATTTCACTGGAATATCTGTCAAACGCAAGACGCAAGATTTGCTGTTAAAGAATCGAGTATACAGAATGTGAACAAATGCTTCCCTACAAGTGAATCGCCTAACCATTCAACACAGTTCTACAAACTGAATAGAATTCAGTTTTCACTCAGATGAAGACTTATGCTTTCCTTCTTAAGAAGTGTTTTCAAAGACATTCACAGAGTGATTCTACAAAGCCTTTTTACTGATGTTGGCTTTTAAACGTGATTTCACTGGAATTTCTGTCAAAGGCAAGACGTGAGATTTGCTGTTAAAGAATTGAGTATACAGAATGCAAACAAACGCTTCCCTACAAGTGAATCGGCTAACCATTCAACACAATTATAAAAACTGAATAGATTGCAGTTTTCACTCAGATGAAAGACGTATGCTTTCCTTCTTAAGACGTGTTTTCAAAGACATTCACAGAGTGATTCTACAAGGCCTTTTTACTGTCGTTGGCTTTTAAACGTGATTTCTCTGGAATTTCTGTCAAACAAAAGACACGAGATTTGCTGTTAAAGAATTGAGTATACAAAATGCTAACAAACGCTTCCCTACAAGTGAATCGCCTAACCATTCAACAAGGTACTAAAAACTGAATAGAATGCAGTTTTCACTCAGATGAAAGACGTATGCTTTCCTTCTTAAGAAGTGTTTTCAAAGACATTCACAGAGTGATTCTACAAAACCCTTTTTCTGATGTTGGCTTTTAAACGTGATTTCACTGGAATATCTGTCAAAAGCAAGATGCGAGATTTGCTGTTAAAGAATTGAGTATACAGAATGTGAACAAAGGCTTCCTAAAAGTGAATCGCCTAACCATTCAACACAGTACGAAAAACTGAATAGAATGCAGTTTTCACTCCGATGAAAGACATATGCTTTCCTTCTTAAGAAGTGTTTTCAAAGACATTCACAGAGTGATTCTACGAAGCCTTTTTACTGGCGTTGGCTTTTAAACGTGATTTCACTGGAATTTCTGTTAAATGCAAGACGCACAATTTGCTGTTAAAGAATTGAGTATACAGAATGCAAACGAACATTTCCCTACAAGTGAGTCGCCTAACCATTCAACACAGTACTAAAAACTGAATAGAATGCAGGTTTCACTGAGATGAAAGACGTATGCTTTCCTTCTTAAGAAGTGTTTTCAAAGACATTCACAGAGTGATTCTATAACGCCTTTTTACTGATGTTGGCTTTTAAACGTGATTTCACTGGAATTTCTGTCAAACGCAAGACGCGAGATTTGCTGTTATAAAATTGAGTATACAGAATGCAAGCAAACGCTTCCCTACAAGTGAAACGCCTAACCATTCAAAACAGTACTAAAAACTGAATAGAATGCAGTTTTCACTCAGAAGAAAGACATTTGCTTTACTTCTTAAGAAGTGTTTTCAAAGACATTCACAGAGTGATTCTACAAAGCCTTTTTACTGATGTTGGCTTTTAAACGTGATTTCACTGGAAATTCTGTCAAAGGCCAGACGCGAGATTTGCTGTTAAAGAATTGAGTATACAGAACGCAAACAAATGCTTCCCTACAAGTGAATAGCCTAACATTTCAACACAATTTTAAAAACTGAATAGATTGCAGTTTTCACTCAGATGAAAGACGTATGCTTTCCTTCTTAAGAAGTGTTTTCAAAGACATTCACAGAGTGATTCTACAAAGCCTTTTTACTGGCGTTGGCTTTTAAACGTGATTTCACTGGAATTTCTGTCAAACGCAAGATGCGAGATTTGCTGGTAAAGAATTGAGTATACAGAATGCAAACAAACACTTCCCTACAAGTGAATCGCCTAACCATTCAACACAGTTCTACAAACTGAATAGAATTCAGTTTTCACTCAGATGAAATACTTATGCTTTCCTTCTTAAGAAGTGTTTTCAAAGACATTCACAGAGTGATTCTACAAGGCCATTTACTGTCGTTGGCTTTTAAACGTGATTTCTCTGGAATTTCTGTCAAACAAAAGACACGAGATTTGCTGTTAAAGAATTGAGTATACAAAATGCTAACAAACGCTTCCCTACAAGTGAATCGCCTAACCATTCAACACAGTACTAAAAACTGAATAGAATGCAGTTTTCACTCAGATGAAAGACGTATGCTTTCCTTCTTAAGAAATGTTTTCAAAGACATTCACAGAGTGATTCTACAAAACCCTTTTACTGACGTTGGCTTTTAAACGTGATTTCACTGGAATATCTGTCAAATGCAAGATGCGAGATTTGCTGTTAAAGAATTGAGTATACAGAATGTGAACAAAGGCTATCTACAAGTGAATCGCCTAACCATTCAACACAGTACGAAAAACTGAATAGAATGCAGTTTTCACTCCGATGAAAGACATATGCTTTCCTTCTTAAGAAGTGTTTTCAAAGACATTCACAGAGTGATTCTACGAAGCCTTTTTACTGGCGTTGGCTTTTAAACGTGATTTCACTGGAATTTCTGTTAAATGCAAGACGCACAATTTGCTGTTAAAGAATTGAGTATACAGAATGCAAACGAACGTTTCCCTACAAGTGAATCGCCTAACCATTCAACACAGTACTAAAAACTGAATAGAATGCAGGTTTCACTCAGATGAAAGACGTATGCTTTCCTTCTTAAGAAGTGTTTTCAAAGACATTCACAGAGTGATTCTATAACGCCTTTTTACCGATGTTGGCTTTTAAACGTGATTTCACTGGAATTTCTGTCAAAGCAAGACGCGAGATTTGCTGTTAAAGAATTGAGTATACAAAATGCGAACAAACGCTTCCCTACAAGTGAATCGCCTAACCATTCAACACAGTACTAAAAACTGAATAGAATGCAGTTTTCACTCAGATGAAGGACGTATGCTTTCCTTTTTAAAAAGTGTTTTCAAAGACATTCACAGAGTGATTCTACAAAGCCTTTTTACTGATATTGGCTTTTAAACGTGATTTCACTGGAAATTCTGTCAAAGGCCAGACGCGAGATTTGCTGTTAAAGAATTGAGTATACAGAACGCAAACAAATGCTTCCCTACAAGTGAATAGCCTAACATTTCAACACAATTTTAAAAACTGAATAGATTGCAGTTTTCATTCAGATGAAAGACGTATGCTTTCCTTCTTAAGAAGTGTTTTCAAAGACATTCACAGAGTGATTCTACAAAGCCTTTTTACTGGCGTTGGATTTAAACGTGATTTCACTGGAATTTCTGTCAAACGCAAGACGCGATATTTGCTGTTATAGAATTGAGTATACAGAATGCAAGCAAAGGCTTCCCTACAAGTGAATCGCCTAACCATTCAAAACAGTACTAAAAACTGAATAGAATGCAGTTTTCACTCAGAAGAAAGACATTTGCTTTCCTTCTTAAGAAGTGTTTTCAAAGACATTCACAGAGTGATTCTACAAAGCCTTTTTACTGGCGTTGGCTTTTAAACGTGATTTCACTGGAATTTCTGTCAAATGCAAGATGCGAGATTTGCTGGTAAAGAATTGAGAATACAGAATGCAAACAAACGCTTCCCTACAAGTGAATCGCCTAACCTTTCAACACAGTACTAAAAACCGAATAGAATGCAGTTTTCACTCCGATGAAAGACGTATGCTTTCCTTCTTAAGAAGTGTTTTCAAAGACATTCACAGAGTGATTCTACAAGGCCTTTTTACTGTCATTGGCTTTTAAATGTGATTTCTCTGGAATTTCTGTCAAACAAAAGACACGAGATTTGCTGTTAAAGAATTGAGTATACAAAATGCTAACAAACGCTTCCCTAGAAGTGAATCGCCTAACCATTCAACACAGTACGAAAAACTGAATAGAATGCAGTTTTCACTCCGATGAAAGACATATGCTTTCCTTCTTAAGAAGTGTTTTCAAAGACATTCACGGAGTGATTCTACAAAACCCTTTTACTGACGTTGGCTTTTAAACGTGATTTCACTGGAATATCTGTCAAACTCAAGACGCGAGATTTGCTGTTAAAGAATTGAGTATACAGAATGTGAACAAACGCTTCCTACAAGTGAATCGCCTAACCATTCAAAACAGTACGAAAAACTGAATAGAATGCAGTTTTCACTCCGATGAAAGACATATGCTTTCCTTCTTAAGAAGTGTTTTCAAAGACATTCACAGAGTGATTCTACGAAGCCTTTTTACTGACGTTGGCTTTTAAACGTGATTTCACTGGAATTTCTGTTAAATGCAAGACGCACAATTTGCTGTTAAAGAATTGAGTATACAGAATGCGAACAAACGCTTCCCTACAAGTGAATCGCCTAACCATTCAACACAGTACTAAAAACTGAATAGAATGCAGTTTTCACTCAGATGAACGACGTATGCTTTCCTTCTTAAAAAGTGTTTTCAAAGACATTAACAGAGTGATTCTAAAAAGGCTTTTTACTGGCGTTGGCTTTTAAACGTGATTTCACTGGAATATCTGTCAAACGCAAGACGCAAGATTTGCTGTTAAAGAATTGAGTATACAGAATGCGAACAAACGCTTCCTACAAGTGAATCGCCTAACCATTCAACACAGTTCTACAAACTGAATAGAATTCAGTTTTCACTCAGATGAAATACGTATGCTTTCCTTCTTAAGAAGTGTTTTCAAAGACATTCACAGGTGATTCTACAAAGCCTTTTTACTGGCGTTGGATTTAAACGTGATTTCACTGGAATTACTGTCAAACGCAAGACGCGAGATTTGCTGTTATAGAATTGAGTATACAGAATGCAAGCAAACGCTTCCCTACAAGTGAATCGCCTAACCATTCAAAACAGTACTAAAAACTGAATAGAATGCAGTTTTCACTCAGAAGAAAGACATTTGCTTTCCTTCTTAAGAAGTGTTTTCAAAGACATTCAAAGAGTGATTCTACAAAGCCTTTTTACTGGCGTTGGATTTTAAACGTGATTTCACTGGAATTTCTGTCAAACGCAAGATGCGAGATTTGCTGGTAAAGAATTGAGTATACAAAATGCTAACAAACGCTTCCCTACAAGTGAATCACCTAACCATTCAACACAGTACTAAAAACTGAATAGAATGCAGTTTTCACTCAGATGAAAGACGTATGCTTTCCTTCTTAAGAAGTGTTTTCAAAGACATTCACAGAGTGATTCTACAAGGCCTTTTTACTGTCGTTGGCTTTTAAACGTGATTTCTCTGGAATTTCTGTCAAACAAAAGACACGAGATTTGCTGTTAAAGAATTGAGTATACAAAATGCTAACAAACGCTTCCCTACAAGTGAATCGCCTAACCATTCAACACAGTACTAAAAACTGAATAGAATGCAGTTTTCACTCAGATGAAAGACGTATGCTTTCCTTCTTAAGAAATGTTTTCAAAGACATTCACAGAGTGATTCTACAAAACCCTTTTACTGACGTTGGCTTTTAAACGTGATTTCACTGGAATATCTGTCAAATGCAAGATGCGAGATTTGCTGTTAAAGAATTGAGTATACAGAATGTGAACAAAGGCTATCTACAAGTGAATCGCCTAACCATTCAACACAGTACGAAAAACTGAATAGAATGCAGTTTTCACTCCGATGAAAGACATATGATTTCCTTCTTAAGAAGTGTTTTCAAAGACATTCACATAGTGATTCTATAACGCCTTTTTACTGATGTTGGCTTTTAAACGTGATTTCACTGGAATTTCTGTCAAAGCAAGACGCGAGATTTGCTGTTAAAGAATTGAGTATACAAAATGCGAACAAACGCTTCCCTACAAGTGAATCGCCTAACCATTCAACACAGTACTAAAAACTGAATAGAATGCAGTTTTCACTCAGATGAAGGACGTATGCTTTCCTTTTTAAAAAGTGTTTTCAAAGACATTAACAGAGTGATTCTAAAAAGGCTTTTTACTGGCGTTGGCTTTTAAACGTGATTTCACTGGAATTTCTGTCAAACGCAAGACGTGAGATTTGCTGTTAAAGAATTGAGTATACAGAATGCAAACAAACGCTTCCCTACAAGTGAATCGCCTAACCATTCAACATAATTATAAAAACTGAATAGATTGCAGTTTTTACTCAGATGAAAGACGTATGCTTTACTTCTTAAGAAGTGTTTTCAAAGACATTCACAGAGTGATTCTACAAAACCCTTTTACTGACATTGGCTTTTAAACGTGATTTCACTGGAATATCTGTCAAATGCAAGACGCAAGATTTGCTGTTAAAGAATTGAGTATACAGAATGCGAACAAACGCTTCCTACAAGTGAATCGCCTAACCATTCAACACAGTTCTAAAAACTGAATAGAATGCAGTTTTCACTCAGATGAAATACTTATGCTTTCCTTCTTAAGAAGTGTTTTCAAAGACATTCACAGAGTGATTCTACAAAGCCTTTTTACTGGCGTTGGCTTTTAAACGTGATTTCACTGGAATTTCTGTCATATGCAAGATGCGAGATTTGCTGGTAAAGAATTGAGTATACAGAATGCAAACAAACGCTTCCCTACAAGTGAATCGCCTAACCATTCAACACAGTACTAAAAACCGAATAGAATGCAGTTTTCACTCCGATGAAAGACATATGCTTTCCTTCTTAAGAAGTGTTTTCAAAGACATTCACAGAGTGATTCTACAAGGCCTTTTTACTGTCATTGGCTTTTAAACGTGATTTCTCTGGGATTTCTGTCAAACAAAAGACACGAGATTTGCTGTTAAAGAATTGAGTATACAAAATGCTAACAAACGCTTCCCTACAAGTGAATCGCCTAACCATTCAACACAGTACTAAAAACTGAATAGAATGCAGTTTTCACTCAGATGAAAGACGTATGCTTTCCTTCTTAAGAAGTGTTTTCAAAGACATTCACAGAGTGATTCTACAAGGCCTTTTTACTGTCGTTGGCTTTTAAACGTGATTTCTCTGGAATTTCTGTCAAACAAAAGACACGAGATTTGCTGTTAAAGAATTGAGTATACAAAATGCTAACAAACGCTTCCCTACAAGTGAATCGCCTAACCATTCAACACAGTACTAAAAACTGAATAGAATGCAGTTTTCACTCAGATGAAGGACGTATGCTTTCCTTTTTAAAAAGTGTTTTCAAAGACATTAACAGAGTGATTCTAAAAAGGCTTTTTACTGGTGTTGGCTTTTAAACGTGATTTCACTGGAATTTCTGTCAAACGCAAGACGCGAGATTTGCTGTTAAAGAATTGAGTATACAGAATGCAAACAAACGCTTCCTTACAAGTGAATCGCCTAACCATTCAACACAATTATAAAAACTGAATAGATTGCAGTTTTTACTCAGATGAAAGACGTATGCTTTACTTCTTAAGAAGTGTTTTCAAAGACATTCACAGAGTGATTATACAAAACCCTTTTACTGACATTGGCTTTTAAACGTGATTTCACTGGAATATCTGTCAAATGCAAGACGCAAGATTTGCTGTTAAAGAATTGAGTATACAGAATGCGAACAAACGCTTCCTACAAGTGAATCGCCTAACCATTCAACACAGTTCTACAAACTGAATAGAATTCAGTTTTCACTCAGATGAAATACTTATGCTTTCCTTTTTAAGAAGTGTTTTCAAAGACGTTCACAGAGTGATTCTACAAAGCCTTTTTACTGGCGTTGGATTTAAACGTGATTTCACTGGAATTTCTGTCAAACGCAAGACGCGATATTTGCTGTTATAGAATTGAGTATACAGAATGCAAGCAAACGCTTCCCTACAAGTGAATCGCCTAACCATTCAAAACAGTACTAAAAACTGAATAGAATGCAGTTTTCACTCAGAAGAAAGACATTTGCTTTCCTTCTTAAGAAGTGTTTTCAAAGACATTCACAGAGTGATTCTACAAAGCCTTTTTACTGATGTTGGCTTTTAAACGTGATTTCACTGGAAATTCTGTCAAAGGCCAGACGCGAGATTTGCTGTTAAAGAATTGAGTATACAGAACGCAAACAAATGCTTCCCTACAAGTGAATAGCCTAACATTTCAACACAATTTTAAAAACTGAATAGATTGCAGTTTTCACTCATATGAAAGACGTATGCTATCCTTCTTAAGAAGTGTTTTCAAAGACATTCACAGAGTGATTCTACAAAGCCTTTTTACTGGCGTTGGCTTTTAAACGTGATTTCACTGGAATTTCTGTCAAATGCAAGATGCGAGATTTGCTGGTAAAGAATTGAGTATACAGAATGCAAACAAACGCTTCCCTACAAGTGAATCGCCTAACCATTCAACACAGTACTAAAAACCGAATAGAATGCAGTTTTCACTCCGATGAAAGACGTATGCTTTCCTTCTTAAGAAGTGTTTTCAAAGACATTCACAGAGTGATTCTACAAGGCCTTTTTACTGTCATTGGCTTTTAAACGTGATTTCTCTGGAATTTCTGTCAAACAAAAGACAAGAGATTTGCTGTTAAAGAATTGAGTATACAAAATGCTAACAAACGCTTCCCTACAAGTGAATCGCCTAACCATTCAACACAGTACTAAAAACTGAATAGAATGCAATTTTCACTCAGATGAAAGACGTATGCTTTCCTTCTTAAGAAGTGTTTTCAAAGACATTCACAGAGTGATTCTACAAAACCCTTTTACTGGCGTTGGCTTTTAAACGTGATTTCACTGGAATATCTGTCAAACGCAAGACGCGAGATTTGCTGTTAAAGAATTGAGTATACAGAATGTGAACAAACGCTTCCTACAAGTGAATCGCCTAACCATTCAACACAGTACGAAAAACTGAATAGAATGCAGTTTTCACTCAGATGAAAGACATATGCTTTCCTTCTTAAGAAGTGTTTTCAAAGACATTCACAGAGTGATTCTACGAAGCCTTTTTAGTGACGTTGGCTTTTAAACGTGATTTCACTGGAATTTCTGTTAAATGCAAGACACACAATTTGCTGTTAAAGAATTGAGTATACAGAATGCGAACAAACGCTTCCCTACAAGTGAATCGCCTAACCATTCAACACAGTACTAAAAACTGAATAGAAAGCAGTTTTCACTCAGATGAAGGACGTATGCTTTCCTTCTTAAAAAGTGTTTTCAAAGACATTCAAAGAGTGATTCTAAAAAGGCTTTTTACTGGCGTTGGCTTTTAAACGTGATTTCACTGGAATATCTGTCAAACGCAAGAAGCAAGATTTGCTGTTAAAGAATTGAGTATACAGAATGCGAACAAACGCTTCCTACAAGTGAATCGCCTAACCATTCAACACAGTTCTACAAACTGAATAGAATTCAGTTTTCACTCAGATGAAATACTTATGCTTTCCTTCTTAAGAAGTGTTTTCAAAGACATTCACAGGTGATTCTACAAAGCCTTTTTACTGGCGTTGGATTTAAACGTGATTTCACTGGAATTTCTGTCAAACGCAAGACGCGAGATTTGCTGTTATAGAATTGAGTATACAGAATGCAAGCAAACGCTTCCCTACAAGTGAATCGCCTAACCATTCAAAACAGTACTAAAAACTGAATAGAATGCAGTTTTCACTCAGAAGAAAGACATTTGCTTTCCTTCTTAAGAAGTGTTTTCAAAGACATTCAAAGAGTGATTCTACAAAGCCTTTTTACTGGCGTTGGATTTTAAACGTGATTTCACTGGAATTTCTGTCAAACACAAGATGCGAGATTTGCTGGTAAAGAATTGAGTATACAGAATGCAAATAAACGCTTCCCTACAAGTGAATCGCCTAACCATTCAACACAGTACTAAAAACCGAATAGAATGCAGTTTTCACTCCGATGAAAGACGTATGCTTTCCTTCTTAAGAAGTGTTTTCAAAGACATTCACAGAGTGATTCTACAAAGCCTTTTTACTGATGTTGGCTTTTAAACGTGATTTCACTGGAATTTCTGTCAAAGGCAAGACACGAGATTTGCTGTTAAAGAATTGAGTATACAGAATGCAAACGAACGCTTCCCTACAAGTGAATCGCCTAACCATTCAACACAATTATAAAAACTGAATAGATTGCAGTTTTCACTCAGATGAAAGACGTATGCTTTCCTTCTTAAGAAGTGTTTTCAAAGACATTCACAGAGTGATTCTACAAGGCCTTTTTACTGTCGTTGGCTTTTAAACGTGATTTCTCTGGAATTTCTGTCAAACAAAAGACACGAGATTTGCTGTTAAAGAATTGAGTATACAAAATGCTAACAAAGGCTTCCCTACAAGTGAATCGCCTAACCATTCAACACAGTACTAAAAACTGAATAGAATGCAGTTTTCACTCAGATGAAAGACGTATGCTTTCCTTCTTAAGAAGTGTTTTCAAAGACATTCACAGAGTGATTCTACAAAACCCTTTTACTGACGTTGGCTTTTAAACGTGATTTCACTGGAATATCTGTCAAACGCAAGACGCAAGATTTGCTGTTAAAGAATTGAGTATACAGAATGTGAACAAATGCTTCCTACAAGTGAATCGCCTAACCATTCAACACAGTTCTACAAACTGAATAGAATGCAGTTTTCACTCAGATGAAAGACATATGCTTTCCTTCTTAAGAAGTGTTTTCAAAGACATTCACAGAGTGATTCTACAAAGCCTTTTTCTGGCGTTGGCTTTTAAACGTGATTTCACTGGAATTTCTGTCAAACGCAAGACGCGATATTTGCTGCTATAGAATTAAGTATACAGAATGCAAGCAAAAGCTTCCCTACAAGTGAATCGCCTAACCATTCAACACAGTACGAAAAACTGAATAGAATGCAGTTTTCACTCCGATGAAAGACTTATGCTTTCCTTCTTAAGAAGTGTTTTCAAAGACATTCACAGAGTGATTCTACAAAGCCTTTTTACTGGCGTTGGCTTTTAAACGTGATTTCACTGGAATTTCTGTTAAATGCAAGACGCACAATTTGCTGTTAAAGAATTGAGTATACAGAATGCAAGCAAACGCTACCCTACAAGTAAATCGCCGAATCATTCAACACAGTACTAAAAACTGAATATAATGCAGTTTTCACTCAGATGAAAGACGTATTCTTTCCTTCTTAAGAAGTGTTTTCAAAGACATTCACAGAGTGATTCTAAAATACCTTTTTACTCTCGTTGGCTTTTAAACGTGATTTCACTGGAATTTCTGTCAAATGCAAGACGTGAGTTTTGCTGTTAAAGAATTGAGTATACAGAATGCAAACAAACGCTTCCCTACAAGTGAATCGCCTAACCATTCAACACAATTATAAAAACTGAATAGATTGCAGTTTTCACTCAGATGAAAGACGTATGCTTTCCTTCTTAAGAAGTGTTTTCAAAGACATTCACAGAGTGATTCTTCAAAGCCTTTTTACTGACATTGGCTTTTAAACGTGATTTCACTGGAATTTCTTTTAAATGCAAGACGCACAATTTGCTGTTAAAGAATTGAGTATACAGAATGCAAACGAACGTTTCCCTACAAGTGATTCGCCTAACCATTCAACACATTACTAAAAACTGAATAGAATGCAGGTTTCACTCAGATGAAAGACATATGCTTTCTTTCTTAAGAAGTGTTTTCAAAGACATTCACAGAGTGATTCTATAACGCCTTTTTACTGATGTTGGCTTTTAAACGTGATTTCACTGGAATTTCTGTCAAACACATGATACGAGATTTGCTGTTAAAGAATTGAGTATACAGAATGTGAACAAACGCTTCCTACAAGTGAATCGCCTAACCATTCAACACAGTTCTACAAACTGAATAGAATTCAGTTTTCACTCAGATGAAATACTTATGCTTTCCTTCTTAAGAAGTGTTTTCAAAGACATTCACAGAGTGATTCTACAAAGCCTTTTTACTGATGTTGGCTTTTAAACGTGATTTCACTGGAATTTCTGTCAAAGGCAAGACGCGAGATTTGCTGTTAAAGAATTTAGTATACAGAATGCAAACAAACGCTTCCCTACAAGTGAATCGCCTAACCATTCAACACAATTATAAAAACTGAATAGATTGCAGTTTTCACTCAGATGAAAGACGTATGCTTTCCTTCTTAAGAAGTGTTTTCAAAGACATTCACAGAGTGATTCTACAAGGCCTTTTTACTGTCGTTGGCTTTTAAACGTGATTTCTCTGGAATTTCTGTCAAACAAAAGACACGAGATTTGCTGTTAAAGAATTGAGTATACAAAATGCTAACAAAGGCTTCCCTACAAGTGAATCGCCTAACCATTCAACACAGTACTAAAAACTGAATAGAATGCAGTTTTCACTCAGATGAAAGACGTATGCTTTCCTTCTTAAGAAGTGTTTTCAAAGACATTCACAGAGTGATTCTACAAAGCCTTTTTACTGGCGTTGGCTTTTAAATGTGATTTCACTGGAATTTCTGTCAAATGCAAGACGCACAAATTGCTGTTAAAGAATTGAGTATACAGAATGCGAACAAATGCTTCCCTACAAGTAAATCGCCTAAGCATTCAACACAGTACTAAAAACTGAATAGAATGCAGTTTTTACTCAGATGAAAGACGTATGCTTTACTTCTTAAGAAGTGTTTTCAAAGACATTCACAGAGTGATTCTACAAAACCCTTTTACTGACATTGACTTTTAAACGTGATTTCACTGGAATTTCTGTCAAACACAAGACATGAGATTTGCTGGTAAAGAATTGAGTATACAGAATGCAAACAAACGCTTCGCTACAAGTGAATCGCCTAACCATTCAACACAGTACTAAAAACCGAACAGAATGCAGTTTTCACTCCGATGAAAGACGTATTCTTTCCTTCTTAAGAAGTGTTTTCAAAGACATTCACAGAGTGATTCTTCAAAGCCTTTTTACTGACATTGGCTTTTAAATGTGATTTCACTGGAATTTCTGTTAAATGCAAGACGCACAATTTGCTGAAAAAGAATTGAGTATACAGAATGCGAACAAACGCTTCCCTACAAGTAAATCGCCTAAGCATTCAACACAGTACTAAAAACTGAATAGAATGCAGTTTTTACTCAGATGAAAGACGTATGCTTTCCTTCTTAAGAAGTGTTTTCAAGACATTCACAGAGTGATTCTCAAATACCTTTATAATGACGTTGGCTTTTAAACGTGATTTCACTGGAATTTCTGTCAAATGCAAGACACGAGATTTGCTGGTAAAGAATTGAGTATACAGAATGCAAACAAACGCTTCCCTACAAGTGAATCGCCTAACCATTCAACACAGTACTAAAAACCGAATAGAATGCAGTTTTCACTCCGATGAAAGACGTATGCTTTCCTTCTTAAGAAGTGTTTTCAAAGACATACACAGAGTGATTCTACAAAGCCTTTTTACTGATGTTGGCTTTTAAACGTGATTTCACTGGAATTTCTGTCAAAGGCAAGACGCGAGATTTGCTGTTAAAGAATTAAGTATACAGAATGCAAACAAACGCTTCCCTACAAGTGAATCGCCTAACCATTCAACACAATTATAAAAACTGAATAGATTGCAGTTTTCACTCAGATGAAAGACGTATGCTTTCCTTCTTAAGAAGTGTTTTCAAAGACATTCACAGAGTGATTCTACAAGGCCTTTTTACTGTCGTTGGCTTTTAAACGTGGTTTCTCTGGAATTTCTGTCAAACAAAAGACACGAGATTTGCTGTTAAAGAATTGAGTATACAAAATGCTAACAAAGGCTTCCCTACAAGTGAATCGCCTAACCATTCAACACAGTACTAAAAACTGAATAGAATGCAGTTTTCACTCAGATGAAAGACGTATGCTTTCCTTCTTAAGAAGTGTTTTCAAAGATATTCACAGAGTGATTCTACAAAACCCTTTTACTGACGTTGGCTTTTAAACGTGATTTCACTGGAATATCTGTCAAACGCAAGACGCAAGATTTGCTGTTAAAGAATTGAGTATACAGAATGTGAACAAACGCTTCCTACAAGTGAATCGCCTAACCATTCAACACAGTTCTACAAACTGAATAGAATGCAGTTTTCACTCACATGAAAGACGTATGCTTTCCTTCTTAAGAAGTGTTTTCAAAGACATTCACAGAGTGATTCTACAAACCTTTTTACTGGCGTTGGCTTTTAAAAGTGATTTCACTGGAATTTCTGTTAAATGCAAGATGCACAATTTGCTGTTAAAGAATTGAGTATACAGAATGCGAGCAAAGCTTCCCTACAAGTGAATCGCCTAAGCATTCAACACAGTACTAAAAACTGAATAGAATGCAGTTTTTACTCAGATGAAAGACATATGCTTTCCTTCTTAAGAAGTGTTTTCAAAGACATTCACAGAGTGATTCTCAAATACCTTTTTAATGACGTTGGCTTTTAAACGTGATTTCACTGGAATATCTGTCAAATGCAAGACACGAGATTTGCTGTTAAAGAATTGAGTATACAGAATGCAAATGAACGTTTCCCTACAAGTGAATAGCCTAACCATTCAACACAGTACTAAAAACTGAATAGAATGCAGGTTTCACTCAGATGAAAGACTTATGCTTTCCTTCTTAAGAAGTGTTTTCAAAGATATTCACAGAGTGATTCTATAAAGCCTTTTTACTGATGTTGGCTTTTAAACGTGATTTCACTGGAATTTCTGTCAAAGCAAGACGCGAGATTTGCTGTTAAAGAATTTAGTATACAGAATGCAAACAAACGCTTCCCTACAAGAGAATCGCCTAACCATTCAACACAGTACTAAAAACTGAATAGAATGCAGTTTTCACTCAGATGAAGGACGTATGCTTTCCTTCTTAAAAAGTGTTTTCAAAGACATTCACAGAGTGATTCTAGAAAGCCTTTTTACTGGCGTTGGCTTTTAAACGTGATTTCACTGCAATTTCTGTTAAATGCAAGATGACCAATTTGCTGTTAAAGAATTGAGTATACAGAATGCGAGCAAACGCTTCCCTACAAGTGAATCGCCTAACCATTCAACACAGTAGTAAAAACTGAATAGAATGCAGTTTTCACTCCGATGAAAGACGTATTCTTTCCTTCTTAAGAAGTGTTTTCAAAGACATTCACAGAGTGATTCTTCAAAGCCTTCTTATTGCATTGGCTTTTAAATGTGATTTCACTGGAATTTCTGTTAAATGCAAGACGCAAAATTTGCTGATAAAGAATTGAGTATACAGAAGGCAAACGAACGTTTCCCTACAAGTGAATAGCCTAACCATTCAACACAGTACTAAAAACTGAATAGAATGCAGGTTTCACTCAGATGAAAGACATATGCTTTCCTTCTTAAGAAGTGTTTTCAAAGACATTCACAGAGTGATTCTATAAAGCCTTTTTACTGATGTTGGCTTTTAAAGGTGATTTCACTGGAATTTCTGTCAAAGCAAGACGCGAGATTTGCTGTTAAAGAATTGAGTATACAGAATGCAAACAAACGCTTCCCTACAAATGAATCGCCTAACCATTCAACACAGTACTAAAAACTGAATAGAATGCAGTTTTCACTCAGATGAAGGACGTATGCTTTCCTTCTTAAAAAGTGTTTTCAAAGACATTCACAGAGTGATTCTACAAAGCCTTTTTACTGGCGTTGGCTTTTAAACGTGATTTCACTGGAATTTCTGTCAAACGCAATTGCGAGATTTGCTGGTAAAGAATTGAGTATACAGAATGCAAACAAACGCTTCCCTACAAGTGAATCGCCTAACCATTCAACACAGTACTAAAAACTGAATAGAATGCAGTTTTCACTCTGATGAAAGACGTATGCTTTCCTTCTTAAGAAGTGTTTTCAAAGACATTCACAGAGTGATTCTACAAAGCCTTTTTACTGATGTTGGCTTTTAAACGTGATTTCACTGGAATTTCTGTCAAAGGCAAGACGCGAGATTTGCTGTTAAAGAATTGAGTATACAGAATGCAAACAAACGCTTCCCTACAAGTGAATCGCCTAACCATTCAACACAATTATAAAAACTGAATAGATTGCAGTTTTCACTCAGATGAAAGACGTATGCTTTCCTTCTTAAGAAGTGTTTTCAAAGACATTCACAAATTGATTCTACAAAGCCTATTTACTGGTGTTGGCTTTTAAACGTGATTTCACTGGAATTTCTGTCAAACGCAAGACGCGAGATTTGCTGTTAAAGAATTGAGTATACAGAATGCAAACAAACGCTTCCCTCAAGTGAATCGCCTAACCATTCCACACAGTTCTAAAAACTGAATAGAATGCAGTTTTCACTCAGATGAAAGACGTATGCTTTCCTTCTTAAGAAGTGTTTTCAAAGACATTCACAGAGTGATTCTACAAGGCCTTTTTACTGGCGTTGGCTTTTAAACGTGATTTCACTGGAATTTCTGTCAAACGAAAGGCGCAATATTTGCTGCTATAGAATTAAGTATACAGAATGCAAGCAAACGATTTCCTACAAGTTAATCGCCTAACCATTCAACACAGTACGAAAAACTGAATAGAATGCAGTTTTCACTCCGATGAAAGATGTATGCTTTCCTTCTTAAGAAGTGTTTTCAAAGACATTCACTGATTGATTGTACAAAGCCTTTTTACTGGCGTTGGCTTTTAAACGTGATTTCACTGGAATTTCTGTTAAATGCAAGATGCAAAATTTGCTGTTAAAGAATTGAGTATACAGAATGCAAACAAACGCTTCCGTACAAGTGAATCGCCTAACCATTCAACACAGTACTAAAAATTGAATAGAATGCAGTTTTCACTCAGATGAAAGATGTATGCTTTCCTTCTTAAGAAGTGTTTTCAAACACATTCACAATGTGATTCTACAAAGCCTTTTTACTGACGTTGGCTTTTAAACGTGATTTCACTGGAATTTCTGTTAAATGCAAGACGACCAATTTGCTGTTAAAGAATTGAGTATACAGAATGCGAGCAAACGCTTCCCTACAAGTGAATCGCCTAACCATTCAACACAGTAGTAAAAACTGAATAGAATGCAGTTTTCACTCCGATGAAAGACGTATTCTTTCCTTCTTAAGAAGTGTTTTCAAAGACATTCACAGAGTGATTCTTCAAAGCCTTTTAACTGACATTGGCTTTTAAATGTGATTTCACTGGAATTTCTGTTAAATGCAAGACGCAAAATTTGCTGATAAAGAATTGAGTATACAGAATGCAAACGAACGTTTCCCTACAAGTGAATAGCCTAACCATTCAACACAGTACTAAAAACTGAATAGAATGCAGGTTTCACTCAGATGAAAGACATATGCTTTCCTTCTTAAGAAGTGTTTTCAAAGACATTCACAGAGTGATTCTATAAAGCCTTTTTACTGATGTTGGCTTTTAAAGGTGATTTCACTGGAATTTCTGTCAAAGCAAGACGCGAGATTTGCTGTTATAGAATTGAGTATACAGAATGCAAACAAACGCTTCCCTACAAGTGAATCGCCTAACCATTCAACACAGTACTAAAAACTGAATAGAATGCAGTTTTCACTCAGATGAAGGACGTATGCTTTCCTTCTTAAAAAGTGTTTTCAAAGACATTCACAGAGTGATTCTACAAAGCCTTTTTACTGGCGTTGGCTTTTAAAAGTGATTTCACTGGAATTTCTGTCAAACGCAAGATGCGAGATTTGCTGGTAAAGAATTGAGTATACAGAATGCAAACAAACGCTTCCCTACAAGTGAATCGCCTAACCATTCAACACAGTACTAAAAACCGAATAGAATGCAGTTTTCACTCCGATGAAAGACGTATGCTTTCCTTCTTAAGAAGTGTTTTCAAAGACATTCACAGAGTGATTCTACAAAGCCTTTTTACTGATGTTGGCTTTTAAACGTGATTTCACTGGAATTTCTGTCAAAGGCAAGACGCGAGATTTGCTGTTAAAGAATTGAGTATACAGAATGCAAACAAACGCTTCCCTACAAGTGAATCAACTAACCATTCAACACAATTATAAAAACTGAATAGACTGCAGTTTTCAAACAGATGAAAGACGTATGCTTTCCTTCTTAAGAAGTGTTTTCAAAGACATTCACAGAGTGATTCTACAAGGCCTTTTTACTGTCTTTGGCTTTTAAACGTGATTTCACTGGAATTTCTGTCAAACGCAAGACGCGAGATTTGCTGTTAAAGAATTGAGTATACAGAATGCAAACAAACGCTTCCCTCAAGTGAATCGCCTAACCATTCCACACAGTTCTAAAAACTGAATAGAATGCAGTTTTCACTCAGGTGAAAGACGTATGCTTTCCTTCTTAAGAAGTGTTTTCAAAGACATTCACAGAGTGATTCTACAAGGCCTTTTTACTGGCGTTGGCTTTTAAACGTGATTTCACTGGAATTTCTGTCAAACGAAAGGCGCGATATTTGCTGCTATAGAATTAAGTATACAGAATGCAAGCAAATGATTTCCTACAAGTTAATCGCCTAACCATTCAACACAGTACGAAAAACTGAATAGAATGCAGTTTTCACTCCGATGAAAGATGTATGCTTTCCTTCTTAAGAAGTGTTTTCAAAGACATTCACTGATTGATTGTACAAAGCCTTTTTACTGGCGTTGGCTTTTAAACGTGATTTCACTGGAATTTCTGTTAAATGCAAGATGCAAAATTTGCTGTTAAAGAATTGAGTATACAGAATGCAAACAAACGCTTCCGTACAAGTGAATCGCCTAACCATTCAACACAGTACTAAAAATTGAATAGAATGCAGTTTTCACTCAGATGAAAGATGTATGCTTTCCTTCTTAAGAAGTGTTTTCAAACACATTCAAAATGTGATTCTACAAAGCCTTTTTACTGACGTTGGCTTTTAAACGTGATTTCACTGGAATTTCTGTTAAATGCAAGACGACCAATTTGCTGTTAAAGAATTGAGTATACAGAATGCGAGCAAACGCTTCCCTACAAGTGAATCGCCTAACCATTCAACACAGTAGTAAAAACTGAATAGAATGCAGTTTTCACTCCGATGAAAGACGTATTCTTTCCTTCTTAAGAAGTGTTTTCAAAGACATTCACAGAGTGATTCTTCAAAGCCTTTTAACTGACATTGGCTTTTAAATGTGATTTCACTGGAATTTCTGTTAAATGCAAGACGCAAAATTTGCTGATAAAGAATTGAGTATACAGAATGCAAACGAACGTTTCCCTACAAGTGAATAGCCTAACCATTCAACACAGTACTAAAAACTGAATAGAATGCAGGTTTCACTCAGATGAAAGACATATGCTTTCCTTCTTAAGAAGTGTTTTCAAAGACATTCACAGAGTGATTCTATAAAGCCTTTTTACTGATGTTGGCTTTTAAAGGTGATTTCACTGGAATTTCTGTCAAAGCAAGACGCGAGATTTGCTGTTATAGAATTGAGTATACAGAATGCAAACAAACGCTTCCCTACAAGTGAATCGCCTAACCATTCAACACAGTACTAAAAACTGAATAGAATGCAGTTTTCACTCAGATGAAGGACGTATGCTTTCCTTCTTAAAAAGTGTTTTCAAAGACATTCACAGAGTGATTCTACAAAGCCTTTTTACTGGCGTTGGCTTTTAAAAGTGATTTCACTGGAATTTCTGTCAAACGCAAGATACGAGATTTGCTGGTAAAGAATTGAGTATACAGAATGCAAACAAACGCTTTCCTACAAGTGAATCGCCTAACCATTCAACACAGTACTAAAAACCGAATAGAATGCAGTTTTCACTCCGATGAAAGACGTATGCTTTCCTTCTTAAGAAGTGTTTTCAAAGACATTCACAGAGTGATTCTACAAAGCCTTTTTACTGATGTTGGCTTTTAAACGTGATTTCACTGGAATTTCTGTCAAAGGCAAGACGCGAGATTTGCTGTTAAAGAATTGAGTATACAGAATGCAAACAAACGCTTCCCTACAAGTGAATCGCCTAACCATTCAACACAATTATAAAAACTGAATAGATTGCAGTTTTCAGTCAGATGAAAGACGTATGCTTTCCTTCTTAAGAAGTGTTTTCAAAGACATTCACAAATTGATTCTACAAAGCCTTTTTACTGGTGTTGGCTTTTAAACGTGATTTCACTGGAATTTCTGTCAAACGCAAGACGCGAGATTTGCTGTTAAAGAATTGAGTATACAGAATGCAAACAAACGCTTCCCTCAAGTGATCGCCTAACCATTCCACACAGTTCTAAAAACTGAATAGAATGCAGTTTTCACTCAGATGAAAGACGTATGCTTTCCTTCTTAAGAAGTGTTTTCAAAGACATTCACAGAGTGATTCTACAAGGCCTTTTTACTGGCGTTTTCTTTTAAACGTGATTTCACTGGAATTTCTGTCAAACGAAAGACGCGATATTTGCTGCAATAGAATTAAGTATACAGAATGCAAGCAAACGATTTCCTACAAGTTAATCGCCTAACCATTCAACACAGTACGAAAAACTGAATAGAATGCAGTTTTCACTCCGATGAAAGATGTATGCTTTCCTTCTTAAGAAGTGTTTTCAAAGACATTCACTGATTGATTGTACAAAGCCTTTTTACTGGCGTTGGCTTTTAAACGTGATTTCACTGGAATTTCTGTTAAATGCAAGATGCAAAATTTGCTGTTAAAGAATTGAGTATACAGAATGTAAACAAACGCTTCCATACAAGTGAATCGCCTAACCATTCAACACAGTACTAAAAATTGAATAGAATGCAGTTTTCACTCAGATGAAAGATGTATGCTTTCCTTCTTAAGAAGTGTTTTCAAACACATTCAAAATGTGATTCTACAAAGCCTTTTTACTGACGTTGGCTTTTAAACGTGATTTCACTGGAATTTCTGTCAAAGGCAAGATGCGCGATTTGCTGTTAAAGAATTGAGTATACAGAATGCAAACAAACGCTTCCCTGCAAGTGAATCGCCTAACCATTCAACACAGCACTAAAAACTGAATAGAATGCAGTTTTCACTCAGATGAAGACGTATGCTTTCCTTCTTAAGAAGTGTTTTCACAGACATTCACAGAGTGATTCTACAAAGCCTTTTTACTGACTTTGGCTTTTAAACGTGATTTCACTGGAATTTCTGTCAAATGCAAGAAGCGAGATTTGCTGTTAAAGAATTGAGTATACAGAATGCAAACAAACGCTTCCCTACAAGTGAATCGCCTAACATTTCAACACAATTCTAAAAACTGAATAGATTGCAGTTTTCATCAGATGAAAGACGTATGCTTTCCTTCTTAAGAAGTGTTTTCAAAGACATTCAAAATGTGATTCTACAAAGCCTTTTTACTGGCGTGGGCTTTCAAACGTTATTTCACTGGAATTTCTGTCAAATGCAAGATGTGAGATTTGCTGTTAAAGAATTGAGTATACAGAATGCAAACAAACGCTTCCCTACATGTGAATCGCCTAACCATTCAACACAGTACTAAAAACTGAATAGAATGCAGTTTTCACTCAGATGAAAGACGTATGCTTTCCTTCTTAAGAAGTGTTTTCAAAGACATTCACATAGTGATTCTACAAAGCCTTGTTACTGACGTTTGCTTTTAAACGTGATTTCACTGGAATTTCTGTCAAATGCAAGACTTGAGATTTGCTGGTAAAAAATTGAGTATACAGAATGCAAACAAACGCTTTCCTACAAGTGCATCGCCTAACCATTCAACACAGTACTAAAAACTGAATAGAATGCAGTTTTCACTCAGATGAAAGACATATGCTTTCCTTCTTCAGAAGTGTTTTCAAAGACATTCACAGAGTGATTCTACAAAGCCCTTTTTCTGGCATTGGCTTTTAAACGTGATTTCACTGGAATTTCTTTCAAATGCAAGACGCAAGATTTGCTATTAAAGAATAGAGTATACAGAATGCAAACAAACGCTTCCCTACAAGTGATTCGCCTAACCATTCAACACAGTTCTAAAAACTGAATAGAATGCAGTTTTCACTCAGATGAAAGACGTATGCTTTCCTTCTTAAGAAGTGTTTTCAAAGACATTCACAGACTGATTCTACAAAGCCTTTTTACTGGTGTTGGCTTTTAAACGTGATTTCACTGGAATTTCTGTCAAACGCAAGACGCGAGATTTGCTGTTAAAGAATTGAGTATACAGAATGCAAACAAACACTTCCCTCAAGTGAATCGCCTAACCATTCCACACAGTTCTAAAAACTGAATAGAATGCAGTTTTCACTCAGATGAAAGACGTATGCTTTCCTTCTTAAGAAGTGTTTTCAAAGACATTCACAGAGTGATTCTACAAGGCCTTTTTACTGGCGTTGGCTTTTAAACGTGATTTCACTGGAATTTCTGTCAAACGAAAGACGCGATATTTGCTGCTATAGAATTAAGTATACAGAATGCAAGCAAACGATTTCCTACAAGTTAATCTCCTAACCATTCAACACAGTACGAAAAACTGAATAGAATGCAGTTTTCACTCCGATGAAAGATGTATGCTTTCCTTCTTAAGAAGTGTTTTCAAAGACATTCACAGATTGATTGTACAAAGCCTTTTTACTGGCGTTGGCTTTTAAACGTGATTTCACTGGAATTTCTGTTAAATGCAAGATGCAAAATTTGCTGTTAAAGAACTGAGTATACAGAATGCGAACAAACGCTTCCGTACAAGTGAATCGCCTAACCATTCAACACAGTACTAAAAATTGAATAGAATGCAGTTTTCACTCAGATGAAAGATGTATGCTTTCCTTCTTAAGAAGTGTTTTCAAACACATTCAAAATGTGATTCTACAAAGCCTTTTTACTGACGTTGGCTTTTAAACGTGATTTCACTGGAATTTCTGTCAAAGGCAAGATGCGCGATTTGCTGTTAAAGAATTGAGTATACAGAATGCGAACAAACGCTTCCCTGCAAGTGAATCGCCTAACCATTCAACACAGCACTAAAAACTGAATAGAATGCAGTTTTCACTCAGATGAAACACATATGCTTTCCTTCTTAAGAAGTGTTTTCACAGACATTCACAGAGTGATTCTACAAAGCCTTTTTACTGACTTTGGCTTTTATACGTGATTTCACTGGAATTTCTGTCAAATGCAAGAAGCGAGATTTGCTGTTAAAGAATTGAGTATACAGAATGCAAACAAACGCTTCCCTACAAGTGAATAGCCTAACATTTCAACACAATTCTAAAAACTGAATAGATTGCAGTTTTCATCAGATGAAAGACGTATGCTTTCCTTCTTAAGAAGTGTTTTCAAAGACATTCAAAATGTGATTCTACAAAGCCTTTTTCCTGGCGTAGCCTTTCAAACGTTACTTCACTGGAATTTCTGTCAAATGCAAGATGCGAGATTTGCTGTTAAAGAATTGAGTATACAGAATGCAAACAAACGCTTCCCTACAAGTGAATCGCCTAACCATTCAACACAGTTCTAAAAACTGTATAGAATGCAGTTATCACTCAGATGAAAGACGTATGCTCTCCTTCTTAAGAAGTGTTTTCAAAGACATTCACAGAGCGATTCTACAAAGCCTTTTTACTGGCGTGGGCTTTTAAACGTGATTTCACTGGAATTTCTGTCAAACACATGTTGCGCGATTTGCTGTTAAAGAATTGAGTATACAGAATGCGAACAAATGCTTCCCTACAAGTGAATCGCCTAACCATTCAACACAGTACTAAAAACTGAATAGAATGCAGTTTTCACTCAGATGAAAGACGTATGCTTTCGTTCTTGAGAAGTGTTTTCAAAGACATTCACATAGTGATTCTACAAAGCCTTGTTACTGACGTTTGCTTTTAAACGTGATTTCACTGGAATTTCTGTCAAATGCAAGACGCGAGATTTACTGGTAAAAAATTGAGTATACAGAATGCGAACAAACACGTCCCTACAAGTGAATCGCCTAACCATTCAACACAGTACTAAAAACTGAATAGAATGCAGTTTTCACTCAGATGAAAGACGTATGCTTTCCTTCTTCAGAAGTGTTTTCAAAGACATTCACAGAGTGATTCTACAAAGCCCTTTTTCTGGCATTGGCTTTTAAACGTGATTTCACTGGAATTTCTGTCAAATGCAAGACGCAAGATTTGCAATTAAAGAATAGAGTATACAGAATGCAAACAAATGCTTCCCTACAAGTGAATCGCCTAACCATTCAACACAGTTCTAAAAACTGAATAGAATACAGTTTACACTCAGATGAAAGATGTATGCTTTCTTTCTTAAGAAGTGTTTTCAAAGACATTCACAGAGTGATTCTACAAAGCCTTTTTACTGACTTTGGCTTTTAAATGTGATTTCAATGGAATTTCTTTCAAATGCAAGACGCGAGATTTGCTGTTAAAGAATTGAGTATACAGATTGCAAACAAACGCTTCCCTACAAGTGAATCGCCTAACATTTCAACACAATTCTAAAAACTTAATAGATTGCAGTTTTCATCAGATGAAAGACGTATGCTTTCCTTCTTAAGAAGTGTTTTCAAAGACATTCACAGAGTGATTCTACAAAGCCTTTTTACTGGCGTGGGCTTTTAAACTTGATTTCACTGGAATTTCTGTCAAATACAAGACGCGAGATTTGCTGTTAAAGAATTGAGTATACAGAATGCAAACAAAAGCTTCCCTACAAGTGAATCGCCTAACCATTCAACACAGTTCTAAAAACTGAATAGAATGCAGTTATCACTCAGATGAAAGACGTATGCTCTCCTTCTTAAGAAGTGTTTTCAAAGACATTCAAGAGCGATTCTACAAAGCCTTTTTACTGGCGTGGGCTTTTAAACGTGATTTCACTGGAATTTCTGTCAAACGCAAGATGCGCGATTTGCTGTTAAAGAATTGAGTATACAGAATGCGAACAAACGCTTCCCTACAAGTGAATCGCCTAACCATTCAACACAGTTCTAAAAACTGAAAAGAATGCGGTTTTCACTCAGATGAAAGACGTATGCTCTCCTTCTTAAGAAGTGTTTTCAAAGACATTCACAGAGTGATTCTACAAAGCCCTTTTTCTGGCATTGGCTTTTAAACGTGATTTCACTGGAATTTCTGTAAAAGGCAAGATGCGAGATTTGCTGTTAAAGAATTGAGTATACAGAATGCAAACAAACGCTTCCCTACAAGTGAATCAACTAACCATTCAACACAATTATAAAAACTGAATAGATTGCAGTTTTCACTCAGATGAAAGACGTATGCTTTCCTTCTTAAGAAGTGTTTTCAAAGACGTTCACAGAGTGATTCTACAAGGCCTTTTTACTGTCGTTGGCTTTTAAACGTGATTTCACTGGAATTTCTGTCAAACAAAAGACACGAGATTCACTGTTAAAGAATTGAGTATACAAAATGCGAACAAACGCTTCCCTACAAGTGAATCGCCTAACCATTCAACACAGTACTAAAAACTGAATAGAATGCAGTTTTCACTCAGATGAAAGACGTATGCTTTCCTTCTTAAGAAGTGTTTTCAAAGACATTCACAGAGTGATTCTACAAAACCCTTTTACTGACGTTAGCTTTTAAACGTGATTTCACTGGAATATCTGTCATACGCAAGACGCGAGATTTGCTGTTAAAGAATTGAGTATACAGAATGTGAACAAACGCTTCCTACAAGTGAATCGCCTAACCATTCAACACAGTTCTAAAAACTGAATAGAATGCAGTTTTCACTCAGGTGAAAGACGAATGCTTTCCTTCTTAAGAAGTGTTTTCAAAGACATTCACAGAGTGATTCTACAAAGCCTTTTTACGGACTTTGGCTTTTAAACGTGATTTCACTGGAATTTCTGTCAAACGCAAGACGCGAGATTTGCTGTTATAGAATTGAGTATACAGAATGCAAACCAACGCTTCCCTACAAGTGAATCACCTAACCATTCAACACAGTTCTAAAAACTGAATAGAATGCAGTTTTCACTCAGATGAAAGACGTATGCTTTCCTTCTTCAGAAGTGTTTTCAAAGGCATTCACAGAGTGATTCTACAAAGCCCTTTTTCTGCCATTGGCTTTTAAACGTGATTTCACTGGAATTTCTGTCAAATGCAAGACGCAAGATTTGCTATTAAAGAATAGAGTATACAGAATGCAAACAAACGCTTCCCTACAAGTGAATCGCCTAACCATTCAACACAGTTCTAAAAACTGAATAGAATGCAGTTTTCACTCAGATGAAAGACGTATGCTTTCCTTCTTAAGAAGTGTTTTCAAAGACATTCACAGAGTGATTCTAAAAAGCCTTTTTACTGGTGTTGGCTTTTAAACGTGATTTCACTGGAATTTCTGTCAAATGCAAGACGCGAGATTTGCTGTTAAAGAATTGAGTATACAGAATGCGAAGAAACGCTTCCCTACATGTGAATCGCCTAACCATTCAACACAGTACTAAAAACTGAATAGAATGCAGTTTTCACTCAGATATAAGACGTATGCTTTCCTTTTTAAGAAGTGTTTTCAAAGACATTCACAGTGTGATTCTACAAAGCATTTTTACTGGCGTAGGCTTTTAAATGTGTTTTCCCTGGAATTTCTGTCAAACGAAAGACACGAGATTTGCTGTTAAAGAATTGAGTATACAGAATGCAAACAAACGCTTCCCTACAAGTGATTCGCCTAACCATTCAACACAGTACTAAAAACTGAATAGAATGCAGTTTTCACTCAGATGAAAGACGTATGCTTTCCTTCTTAAGAAGTGTTTTCAAAGACATTCACAGTGTGATTCTAAAAAGCCTTTTTACTGACGTTGGCTTTTAAACGTGATTTCACTGGAATTTCTGTCAAACGCAAGAAGCGAGAATTGCTGTTAAAGAATTGAGTATACAGAATGCGAACAAATGCTTCCCTACAAGCGAATCGCCTAACCATTCAACAAAATTATAAAAACTGAATAGAATGCAGTTTTCACTCAGATGAAAGACGTATGCTTTCCTTCTTAAGAAGTGTTTTCAAAGACATTCACAGAGTGATTCTACAAAACCCTTTTACTGATGTTGGCTTTTAAACGTGATTTCACTGGAATATCTGTCAAATGCAAGAAGCGAGATTTGCTGTTAAAGAATTGAGTATACAGAACGTGAACAAACGCTTCCTACAAGTGAATCGCCTAACCATTCAACACAGTTCTAAAAACTGAATAGAATGCAGTTTTCACTCAGATGAAAGACGTATGCTTTCCTTCTTCAGAAGTGTTTTCAAAGGCATTCACAGAGTGATTCTACAAAGCCCTTTTTCTGCCATTGGCTTTTAAACGTGATTTCACTGGAATTTCTGTCAAATGCAAGACGCAAGATTTGCTATTAAAGAATAGAGTATACAGAATGCAAACAAACGCTTCCCTACAAGTGAATTGCCTAACCATTCAACACAGTTCTAAAAACTGAATAGAATGCAGTTTTCACTCAGATGAAAGACGTATGCTTTCCTTCTTAAGAAGTGTTTTCAAAGACATTCACAGAGTGATTCTAAAAAGCCTTTTTACTGGTGTTGGCTTTTAAACGTGATTTCACTGGAATTTCTGTCAAATGCAAGACACGAGATTTGCTGTTAAAGAATTGAGTATACAGAATGCGAAGAAACGCTTCCCTACATGTGAATCGCCTAACCATTCAACACAGTACTAAAAACTGAATAGAATGCAGTTTTCACTCAGATATAAGACGTATGCTTTCCTTTTTAAGAAGTGTTTTCAAAGACATTCACAGTGTGATTCTACAAAGCCTTTTTACTGGCGTAGGCTTTTAAATGTGTTTTCCCTGGAATTTCTGTCAAACGAAAGACACGAGATTTGCTGTTAAAGAATTGAGTATACAGAATGCAAACAAACGCTTCCCTACAAGTGATTCGCCTAACCATTCAACACAGTACTAAAAACTGAATAGAATGCAGTTTTCACTCAGATGAAAGACGTATGCTTTCCTTCTTAAGAAGTGTTTTCAAAGACATTCACAGACTGATTCTACAAAGCCTTTTTACTGGTGTTGGCTTTTAAACGTGATTTCACTGGAATTTCTGTCAAATGCAAGACGCGAGATTTGCTGTTAAAGAATTGAGTATACAGAATGCGAAGAAACGCTTCCCTATATGTGAATCGCCTAACCATTCAACACAGTACTAAAAACTGAATAGAATGCAGTTTTCACTCAGATGAAAGACGTATGCTTTCCTTTTTAAGAAGTGTTTTCAAAGACATTCACAGAGTGATTCTACAAAGCCTTTTTACTGATGTTGGCTTTTAAACGTGATTTCACTGGAATTTCTGTCAAACGCAAGACGCGAGATTTGCTGTTATAGAATTGAGTATACAGAATGCAAACAAACGCTTCCCTACAAGTGAATCACCTAACCATTCAACACAGTTCTAAAAACTGAGTAGAATGCAGTTTTCACTCAGATGAAAGACGTATGCTTTCCTTCTTCAGAAGTGTTTTCAAAGGCATTCACAGAGTGATTCTACAAAGCCCTTTTTCTGCCATTGGCTTTTAAACGTGATTTCACTGGAATTTCTGTCAAATGCAAGACGCAAGATTTGCTGTTAAAGAATTGAGTATACAGAATGCAAACAAACGCTTCCCTACAAGTGAATCAACTAACCATTCAACACAATTATAAAAACTGAATAGACTGCAGTTTTCAAACAGATGAAAGACATATGCTTTCCTTCTTAAGAAGTGTTTTCAAAGACATTCACAGAGTGATTCTACAAGGCCTTTTTACTGTCTTTGGCTTTTAAACGTGATTTCTCTGGAATTTCTGTCAAACAAAAGACACGAGATTTACTGTTAAAGAACTGAGTATACAAAATGCGAACAAACGCTTCCCTACAAGTGAATCGCCTAACCATTCAACAAAGTTCTAAAAACTGAATAGAATGCAGTTATCACTCAGATGAAAGACGTTTGCTCTCCTTCTTAAGAAGTGTTTTCAAAGACATTCACAGAGCGATTCTACAAAGCCTTTTTACTGGCTTGGGCTTTTTAAAGTGATTTCACTGGAATTTCTTTCAAAAGCAAGATGCGCGATTTGCTGTTAAAGAATTGAGTATACAGAATGCAAACAAACGCTTCCCTACAAGTGAATCGCCTAACCATTCAACACAGTTCTAAAAACTGAATAGAATGCAGTTTTCACTCAGATGAAAGACATATGCTTTCCTTCATAAGAAGTGTTTTCAAAGACATTCACAGAGTGATTCTACAAAGCCTTTTTACTGATGTTGGCTTTTAAACGTGATTTCACTGGAATTTCTGTCAAACGCAAGACGCGAGATTTGCTGTTATAGAATTGAGTATACAGAATGCAAACAAACGCTTCCCTACAAGTGAATTGCCTAAACATTCAACACAGTTCTAAAAATTGAATAGAATGCAGTTTTCACTCAGATGAAAGACGTATGCTTTCCTTCTTCAGAAGTGTTTTCAAAGACATTCACAGAGTGATTCTACAAAGCCCTTTTTCTGGCATTGGCTTTTAAACGTGATTTCACTGGAATTTCTGTCAAATGCAAGACGCAAGATTTGCTGTTAAAGAATAGAGTATACAGAATGCAAACAAACGCTTCCCTACAAGTGAATCGCCTAACCATTCAACACAGTTCTAAAAACTGAATAGAATGCAGTTTTCACTCAGATGAAAGACGTATGCTTTCCTTCTTAAGAAGTGTTTTCAAAGACATTCACAGACTGATTCTACAAAGCCTTTTTACTGGTGTTGGCTTTTAAACGTGATTTCACTGGAATTTCTGTCAAATGCAAGACGCGAGATTTGCTGTTAAAGAATTGAGTATACAGAATGCGAAGAAACGCTTCCCTATATGTGAATCGCCTAACCATTCAACACAGTACTAAAAACTGAATAGAATGCAGTTTTCACTCAGATGAAAGACGTATGCTTTCCTTTTTAAGAAGTGTTTTCAAAGACATTCACAGAGTGATTCTACAAAGCCTTTTTACTGATGTTGGCTTTTAAACGTGATTTCACTGGAATTTCTGTCAAATGCAAGACGCGAGATTTGCTGTTATAGAATTGAGTATACAGAATGCAAACAAACGCTTCCCTACAAGTGAATCACCTAACCATTCAACACAGTTCTAAAAACTGAATAGAATGCAGTTTTCACTCAGATGAAAGACGTATGCTTTCCTTCTTCAGAAGTGTTTTCAAAGGCATTCACAGAGTGATTCTACAAAGCCCTTTTTCTGCCATTGGCTTTTAAACGTGATTTCACTGGAATTTCTGTCAAATGCAAGACGCAAGATTTGCTATTAAAGAATAGAGTATACAGAATGCAAACAAACGCTTCCCTACAAGTGAATCGCCTAACCATTCAACACAGTTCTAAAAACTGAATAGAATGCAGTTTTCACTCAGATGAAAGACGTATGCTTTCCTTCTTAAGAAGTGTTTTCAAAGACATTCACAGAGTGATTCTACAAAGCCTTTTTACTGGTGTTGGCTTTTAAACGTGATTTCACTGGAATTTCTGTCAAATGCAAGACTCGAGATTTGCTGTTAAAGAATTGAGTATACAGAATGCGAAGAAACGCTTCCCTACATGTGAATCGCCTAACCATTCAACACAGTACTAAAAACTGAATAGAATGCAATTTTCACACAGATATAAGACGTATGCTTTCCTTCTTAAGAAGTGTTTTCAAAGACATTCACAGAGTGATTCTACAAAGCCTTTTTACTGATGTTGGCTTTTAAACGTGATTTCACTGGAATTTCTGTCAAACGCAAGACGCGAGATTTGCTGTTATAGAATTGAGTATACAGAATGCAAACAAACACTTCCCTACAAGTGAATTGCCTAAACATTCAACACAGTTCTAAAAACTGAATAGAATTCAGTTTTCACTCAGGTGAAAGACGTATGCTTTCCTTCTTAAGAAGTGTTTTCAAAGACATTCACAGACTGATTCTACAAAGCCTTTTTACTGGTGTTGGCTTTTAAACGTGATTTCACTGGAATTTCTGTCAAATGCAAGACGCGAGATTTGCTGTTAAAGAATTGAGTATACAGAATGCGAAGAAACGCTTCCCTATATGTGAATCGCCTAACCATTCAACACAGTACTAAAAACTGAATAGAATGCAGTTTTCACTCAGATGAAAGACGTATGCTTTCCTTTTTAAGAAGTGTTTTCAAAGACATTCAGAGAGTGATTCTACAAAGCCTTTTTACTGATGTTGGCTTTTAAACGTGATTTCACTGGAATTTCTGTCAAATGCAAGACGCGAGATTTGCTGTTATAGAATTGAGTATACAGAATGCAAACAAACGCTTCCCTACAAGTGAATCACCTAACCATTCAACACAGTTCTAAAAACTGAATAGAATGCAGTTTTCACTCAGATGAAAGACGTATGCTTTCCTTCTTCAGAAGTGTTTTCAAAGGCATTCACAGAGTGATTCTACAAAGCCCTTTTTCTGCCATTGGCTTTTAAACGTGATTTCACTGGAATTTCTGTCAAATGCAAGACGCAAGATTTGCTATTAAAGAATAGAGTATACAGAATGCAAACAAACGCTTCCCTACAAGTGAATCGCCTAACCATTCAACACAGTTCTAAAAACTGAATAGAATGCAGTTTTCACTCAGATGAAAGACGTATGCTTTCCTTCTTAAGAAGTGTTTTCAAAGACATTCACAGAGTGATTCTACAAAGCCTTTTTACTGGTGTTGGCTTTTAAACGTGATTTCACTGGAATTTCTGTCAAATGCAAGACTCGAGATTTGCTGTTAAAGAATTGAGTATACAGAATGCGAAGAAACGCTTCCCTACATGTGAATCGCCTAACCATTCAACACAGTACTAAAAACTGAATAGAATGCAATTTTCACACAGATATAAGACGTATGCTTTCCTTCTTAAGAAGTGTTTTCAAAGACATTCACAGAGTGATTCTACAAAGCCTTTTTACTGATGTTGGCTTTTAAACGTGATTTCACTGGAATTTCTGTCAAACGCAAGACGCGAGATTTGCTGTTATAGAATTGAGTATACAGAATGCAAACAAACACTTCCCTACAAGTGAATTGCCTAAACATTCAACACAGTTCTAAAAACTGAATAGAATTCAGTTTTCACTCAGGTGAAAGACGTATGCTTTCCTTCTTAAGAAGTGTTTTCAAAGACATTCACAGACTGATTCTACAAAGCCTTTTTACTGGTGTTGGCTTTTAAACGTGATTTCACTGGAATTTCTGTCAAATGCAAGACACGAGATTTGCTGTTAAAGAATTGAGTATACAGAATGCGAAGAAACGCTTCCCTATATGTGAATTGCCTAACCATTCAACACAGTACTAAAACCTGAATAGAATGCAGTTTTCACTCAGATGAAAGACGTATGCTTTCCTTTTTAAGAAGTGTTTTCAAAGACATTCACAGAGTGATTCTACAAAGCCTTTTTACTGATGTTGGCTTTTAAACGTGATTTCACTGGAAATTCTGTCAAAGGCAAGACGCGAGATTTGCTGTTAAAGAATTGAGTATACAGAATGCAAACAAACGCTTCCCTACAAGTGAATCGCCTAACCATTCAACACAGTACTAAAACCTGAATAGAATGCAGTTTTCACTCAGATGAAAGACGTATGCTTTCCTTTTTAAGAAGTGTTTTCAAAGACATTCACAGAGTGATTCTACAAGGCCTTTTTACTGATGTTGGCTTTTAAACCTGATTTCACTGGAATTTCTATCAAAGGCAAGACCCGAGATTTGCTGTTAAAGAATTGAGTATACAGAATGCAAACAAACGCTTCCCTACAAGTGAATCAACTAAACATTCAACACAATTATAAAAACTGAATAGACTGCAGTTTTCAAACAGATGAAAGACGTATGCTTTCCTTCTTAAGAAGTGTTTTCAAAGACATTCACAGAGTGATTCTACAAGGCCTTTTTACTGTCTTTGGCTTTTAAACGTGATTTCTCTGGAATTTCTGTCAAACAAAAGACACGAGATTTACTGTTAAAGAATTGAGTATACAAAATGCGAACAAACACTTCCCTACAAGTGAATCGCCTAACCATTCAACACAGTACTAAAAACTGAATAGAATGCAGTTTTCATCAGATGAAAGACGTATGCTTTCCTTCTTAAGAAGTGTTTTCAAAGACATTCACAGAGTGATTCTACAAAGCCTTTTTACTGGCGTGGGCTTTTAAACTTGATTTCACTGGATTTTCTGTCAAATACAAGACGCGAGATTTGCTGTTAAAGAATTGAGTATACAGAATGCAAACAAACGCTTCCCTACAAGTGAATCGCCTAACCATTCAACAAAGTTCTAAAAACTGAATAGAATGCAGTTATCACTCAGATGAAAGACGTATGCTCTCCTTCTTAAGAAGTGTTTTCAAAGACATTCACAGTGTGATTCTAAAAAGCCTTTTTACTGACGTTGGCTTTTAAACGTGATTTCACTGGAATTTCTGTCAAACGCAAGAAGCGAGAATTGCTGTTAAAGAATTGAGTATACAGAATGCGAACAAATGCTTCCCTACAAGCGAATCGCCTAACCATTCAACACAATTATAAAAACTGAATAGATTGCAGTTTTCACTCAGATGAAAGACGTATGCTTTCCTTCTTAAGAAGTGTTTTCAAAGACATTCACAGAGTGATTCTACAAAGCCTTTTTACTGATGTTGGCTTTTAAACGTGATTTCACTGGAATTTCTGTCAAAGGCAAGACTCGTGATTTGCTGTTAAAGAATTGAGTATACAGAATGCAAACAAACGCTTCCCTACAAGTGAATCGTCTAACCATTCAACACAGTACTAAAAACTAAATAGAATGCAGTTTTCACTCAGATGAAAGACATTTGCTTTCCTTCTTAAGAAGTGTTTTCAAAGACATTCACAGAGTGATTCTACAAAGCCTTTTTACTGATGTTGGCTTTTAAACGTGATTTCACTGGAATTTCTGTCAAAGGCAAGACGCGAGATTTGCTGTTAAAGAATTGAGTATACAGAATGCAAACAAACGCTTCCCTACAAGTGAATCAACTAACCATTCAACACAATTATAAAAACTGAATAGACTGCAGTTTTCAAACAGATGAAAGACGTATGCTTTCCTTCTTAAGAAGTGTTTTCAAAGACATTCACAGAGTGATTCTACAAAGCCCTTTTTCTGGCATTGGCTTTTAAACGTGATTTCACAGGAATTTCTGTCAAATGCAAGACGCAAGATTTGCTGTTAAAGAATAGAGTATACAGAATGCAAACAAACGCTTCCCTACAAGTGAATTGCCTAAACATTCAACACAGTTCTAAAAACTGAATAGAATGCAGTTTTCACTCAGATGAAAGACATTTGCTTTCCTTCTTAAGAAGTGTTTTCAAAGACATTCACAGAGTGATTCTACAAAGCCCTTTTTCTGGCATTGGCTTTTAAACGTGATTTCACTGGAATTTCTGTCAAAGGCAAGACGCGAGATTTGCTGTTAAAGAATTGAGTATACAGAATGCAAACAAACGCTTCCCTACAAGTGAATCAACTAACCATTCAACACAATTATAAAAACTGAATAGACTGCAGTTTTCAAACAGATGAAAGACATATGCTTTCCTTCTTAAGAAGTGTTTTCAAAGACATTCACAGAGTGATTCTACAAGGCCTTTTTACTGTCTTTGGCTTTTAAACGTGATTTCTCTGGAATTTCTGTCAAACAAAAGACACGAGATTAACTGTTAAAGAATTGAGTATACAAAATGCGAACAAACGCTTCCCTACAAGTGAATCACCTAACCATTCAACAAAGTTCTAAAAACTGAATAGAATGCAGTTATCACTCAGATGAAAGACATATGCTCTCCTTCTTAAGAAGTATTTTCAAAGACATTCACAGAGCGATTCTACAAAGCCTTTTTACTGGCGTGGGCTTTTAAACGTGATTTCACTGGAATTTCTGTCAAACGCAAGATGCGCGATTTGCTGTTAAAGAATTGAGTATACAGAATGCAAACAAACGCTTCCCTACAAGTGAATCGCCTAACCATTCAACACAGTTCTAAAAACTAAATAGAATGCAGTTTTCACTCAGATGAAAGACATATGCTTTCCTTCTTCAGAAGTGTTTTCAAAGACATTCACAGAGTGATTCTACAAAGCCCTTTTTCTGGCATTGGCTTTTAAACGTGATTTCACTGGAATTTCTGTCAAATGCAAGACGCAAGATTTGCTGTTAAAGAATAGAGTATACAGAATTCAAACAAAGGCTTCCCTACAAGTGAATCGCCTAACCATTCAACACAGTTCTCAAAACTGAATAGAATGCAGTTTTCACTCAGATGAAAGACGTATGCTTTCCTTCTTAAGAAGTGTTTTCAAAGACATTCACAGACTGATTCTACAAAGCCTTTTTACTGGTGTTGGCTTTTAAACGTGATTTCACTGGAATTTCTGTCAAATGCAAGACGCGAGATTTGCTGTTAAAGAATTGAGTATACAGAATGCGAAGAAACGCTTCCCTACATGGGAATCGCCTAACCATTCAACAAAGTTCTAAAAACTGAATAGAATGCAGTTATCACTCAGATGAAAGACGTATGCTCTCCTTCTTAAGAAGTGTTTTCAAAGACATTCACAGACTGATTCTACAAAGCCTTTTTACTGGTGTTGGCTTTTAAACGTGATTTCACTGGAATTTCTGTCAAATGCAAGACGCGAGATTTGCTGTTAAAGAATTGAGTATCCAGAATGCGAAGAAACGCTTCCCTATATGTGAATCGCCTAACCATTCAACACAGTACTAAAAACTGAATAGAATGCAGTTTTCACTCAGATGAAAGACGTATGCTTTCCTTTTTAAGAAGTGTTTTCAAAGACATTCACAGAGTGATTCTACAAAGCCTTTTTACTGATGTTGGCTTTTAAACGTGATTTCACTGGAATTTCTGTCAAAGGCAAGACGTGTGATTTGCTGTTAAAGAATTGAGTATACAGAATGCAAACAAACGCTTCCCTACAAGTGAATCAACTAACCATTCAACACAATTATAAAAACTGAATAGACTGCAGTTTTCAAACAGAAGAAAGACGTATGCTTTCCTTCTTAAGAAGTGTTTTCAAAGACATTCACAGAGTGATTCTACAAAGCCTTTTTACTGGCTTGGGCTTTTAAACTTGATTTCACTGGAATTTCTGTCAAATACAAGACACTAGATTTGCTGTTAAAGAATTGAGTATACAGAATGCAAACAAACGCTTCCCTACAAGTGAATCGCCTAACCATTCAACAAAGTTCTAAAAACTGAATAGAATGCAGTTATCACTCAGATGAAAGACGTATGCTCTCCTTCTTAAGAAGTATTTTCAAAGACATTCACAGAGCGATTCTACAAAGCCTTTTTACTGGCGTGGGCTTTTAAACGTGATTTCACTGGAATTTCTGTCAAATGCAAGATGCGAGATTTGCTGTTATAGAATTGAGTATACAGAATGCAAACAAACGCTTCCCTACAAGTGAATTGCCTAAACATTCAACACAGTTCTAAAAACTGAATAGAATGCAGTTTTCACTCAGATGAAAGACGTATGCTTTCCTTCTTAAGAAGTGTTTTCAAAGACATTCACAGACTGATTCTACAAAGCCTTTTTACTGGTGTTGGCTTTTAAACGTGATTTCACTGGAATTTCTGTCAAATGCAAGACGCGAGATTTGCTGTTAAAGAATTGAGTATACAGAATGCGAAGAAACGCTTCCCTATATGTGAATCGCCTAACCATTCAACACAGTACTAAAAACTGAATAGAATGCAGTTTTCACTCAGATGAAAGACGTATGCTTTCCTTTTTAAGAAGTGTTTTCAATGACATTCACAGAGTGATTCTACAAAGCCTTTTTACTGATGTTGGCTTTTAAACGTGATTTCACTGGAATTTCTGTCAAAGGCAAGACGCGTGATTTGCTGTTAAAGAATTGAGTATACATAATGCAAACAAACGCTTCCCTACAAGTGAATCGCCTAACCATTCAACACAGTACTAAAAACTAAATAGAATGCAGTTTTCACTCAGATGAAAGACATTTGCTTTCCTTCTTAAGAAGTGTTTTCAAAGACATTCACAGAGTGATTCTACAAAGCCTTTTTACTGATGTTGGCTTTTAAACGTGATTTCACTGGAATTTCTGTCAAAGGCAAGACACGAGATTTGCTGTTAAAGAATTGAGTATACAGAATGCAAACAAACGCTTCCCTACAAGTGAATCAACTAACCATTCAACACAATTATAAAAACTGAATAGACTGCAGTTTTCAAACAGATGAAAGACGTATGCTTTCCTTCTTAAGAAGTGTTTTCAAAGACATTCACAGAGTGATTCTACAAGGCCTTTTTACTGTCTTTGGCTTTTAAACGTGATTTCTCTGGAATTTCTGTCAAACAAAAGACACGAGATTTACTGTTAAAGAATTGAGTATACAAAATGCGAACAAACGCTTCCCTACAAGTGAATCGCCTAACATTTCAACACAATTGTAAAAACTGAATAGATTGCAGTTTTCATCAGAAGAAAGACGTATGCTTTCCTTCTTAAGAAGTGTTTTCAAAGACATTCACAGAGTGATTCTACAAAGCCTTTTTACTCGCGTGGGCTTTTAAACTTGATTTCACTGGAATTTCTGTCAAATACAAGATGCGAGATTTGCTGTTAAATAATTGAGTATACAGAATGCAAACAAACGCTTCCCTACAAGTGAATCGCCTAACCATTCAACAAAGTTCTAAAAACTGAATAGAATGCAGTTATCACTCAGATGAAAGACGTATGCTCTCCTTCTTAAGAAGTATTTTCAAAGACATTCACAGAGCGATTCTACAAAGCCTTTTTACTGGCGTGGGCTTTTAAACGTGATTTCACTGGAATTTCTGTCAAATGCAAGATGCGCGACTTACTGTTAAAGAATTGAGTATACAGAATGCAAACAAACGCTTCCCTACAAGTGAATCGCCTAACCATTCAACACAGTTCTAAAAACTGAATAGAATGCAGTTTTCACTCAGATGAAAGACATATGCTTTCCTTCTTCAGAAGTGTTTTCAAAGACATTCACAGAGTGATTCTACAAAGCCCTTTTTCTGGCATTGGCTTTTAAACGTGATTTCACTGGAATTTCTGTCAAATGCAAGACGCAAGATTTGCTGTTAAAGAATAGAGTATACAGAATGCAAACAAACGCTTCCCTACAAGTGAATCGCCTAACCATTCAACACAGTTCTAAAAACTGAATAGAATGCAGTTTTCACTCAGATGAAAGACTTATGCTTTCCTTCTTAAGAAGTGTTTTCAAAGACATTCACAGACTGATTCTACAAAGCCTTTTTACTGGTGTTGGCTTTTAAACGTGATTTCACTGGAATTTCTGTCAAATGCAAGACGCGAGATTTGCTGTTAAAGAATTGAGTATACAGAATGCGAAGAAACGCTTCCCTATATGTGAATCGCCTAACCATTCAACACAGTACTAAAAACTGAATAGAATGCAGTTTTCACTCAGATGAAAGACGTATGCTTTCCTTTTTAAGAAGTGTTTTCAAAGACATTCACAGAGTGATTCTACAAAGCCTTTTTACTGATGTTGGCTTTTAAACGTGATTTCACTGGAATTTCTGTCAAAGGCAAGACGCGTGATTTGCTGTTAAAGAATTGAGTATACAGAATGCAAACAAACGCTTCCCTACAAGTGAATCGCCTAACCATTCAACACAGTACTTAAAACTAAATAGAATGCAGTTTTCACTCAGATGAAAGACATTTGCTTTCCTTCTTAAGAAGTGTTTTCAAAGACATTCACAGACTGATTCTACAAAGCCTTTTTACTGGTGTTGGCTTTTAAACGTGATTTCACTGGAATTTCTGTCAAATGCAAGACGCGAGATTTGCTGTTAAAGAATTGAGTATACAGAATGCGAAGAAACGCTTCCCTACATGGGAATCGCCTAACCATTCAACACAGTACTAAAAACTGAATAGAATGCAGTTTTCACTCAGATGAAAGACGTATGCTTTCCTTTTTAAGAAGTGTTTTCAAAGACATTCACAGAGTGATTCTACAAAGCCTTTTTACTGATGTTGGCTTTTAAACGTGATTTCACTGGAATTTCTGTCAAAGGCAAGACTCGTGATTTGCTGTTAAAGAATTGAGTATACAGAATGCAAACAAACGCTTCCCTACAAGTGAATCGTCTAACCATTCAACACAGTACTAAAAACTAAATAGAATGCAGTTTTCACTCAGATGAAAGACATTTGCTTTCCTTCTTAAGAAGTGTTTTCAAAGACATTCACAGAGTGATTCTACAAAGCCTTTTTACTGATGTTGGCTTTTAAACGTGATTTCACTGGAATTTCTGTCAAAGGCAAGACGCGAGATTTGCTGTTAAAGAATTGAGTATACAGAATGCAAACAAACGCTTCCCTACAAGTGAATCAACTAACCATTCAACACAATTATAAAAACTGAATAGACTGCAGTTTTCAAACAGATGAAAGACGTATGCTTTCCTTCTTAAGAAGTGTTTTCAAAGACATTCACAGAGTGATTCTACAAAGCCCTTTTTCTGGCATTGGCTTTTAAACGTGATTTCACAGGAATTTCTGTCAAATGCAAGACGCAAGATTTGCTGTTAAAGAATAGAGTATACAGAATGCAAACAAACGCTTCCCTACAAGTGAATTGCCTAAACATTCAACACAGTTCTAAAAACTGAATAGAATGCAGTTTTCACTCAGATGAAAGACATTTGCTTTCCTTCTTAAGAAGTGTTTTCAAAGACATTCACAGAGTGATTCTACAAAGCCCTTTTTCTGGCATTGGCTTTTAAACGTGATTTCACTGGAATTTCTGTCAAAGGCAAGACACGAGATTTGCTGTTAAAGAATTGAGTATACAGAATGCAAACAAACGCTTCCCTACAAGTGAATCAACTAACCATTCAACACAATTATAAAAACTGAATAGACTGCAGTTTTCAAACAGATGAAAGACATATGCTTTCCTTCTTAAGAAGTGTTTTCAAAGACATTCACAGAGTGATTCTACAAGGCCTTTTTACTGTCTTTGGCTTTTAAACGTGATTTCTCTGGAATTTCTGTCAAACAAAAGACACGAGATTAACTGTTAAAGAATTGAGTATACAAAATGCGAACAAACGCTTCCCTACAAGTGAATCACCTAACCATTCAACAAAGTTCTAAAAACTGAATAGAATGCAGTTATCACTCAGATGAAAGACATATGCTCTCCTTCTTAAGAAGTATTTTCAAAGACATTCACAGAGCGATTCTACAAAGCCTTTTTACTGGCGTGGGCTTTTAAACGTGATTTCACTGGAATTTCTGTCAAACGCAAGATGCGCGATTTGCTGTTAAAGAATTGAGTATACAGAATGCAAACAAACGCTTCCCTACAAGTGAATCGCCTAACCATTCAACACAGTTCTAAAAACTGAATAGAATGCAGTTTTCACTCAGATGAAAGACATATGCTTTCCTTCTTCAGAAGTGTTTTCAAAGACATTCACAGAGTGATTCTACAAAGCCCTTTTTCTGGCATTGGCTTTTAAACGTGATTTCACTGGAATTTCTGTCAAATGCAAGACGCAAGATTTGCTGTTAAAGAATAGAGTATACAGAATGCAAACAAACGCTTCCCTACAAGTGAATCGCCTAACCATTCAACACAGTTCTAAAAACTGAATAGAATGCAGTTTTCACTCAGATGAAAGACGTATGCTTTCCTTCTTAAGAAGTGTTTTCAAAGACATTCACAGACTGATTCTACAAAGCCTTTTTACTGGTGTTGGCTTTTAAACGTGATTTCACTGGAATTTCTGTCAAATGCAAGACGCGAGATTTGCTGTTAAAGAATTGAGTATACAGAATGCGAAGAAACGCTTCCCTACATGGGAATCGCCTAACCATTCAACAAAGTTCTAAAAACTGAATAGAATGCAGTTATCACTCAGATGAAAGACGTATGCTCTCCTTCTTAAGAAGTGTTTTCAAAGACATTCACAGACTGATTCTACAAAGCCTTTTTACTGGTGTTGGCTTTTAAACGTGATTTCACTGGAATTTCTGTCAAATGCAAGACGCGAGATTTGCTGTTAAAGAATTGAGTATCCAGAATGCGAAGAAATGCTTCCCTATATGTGAATCGCCTAACCATTCAACACAGTACTAAAAACTGAATAGAATGCAGTTTTCACTCAGATGAAAGACGTATGCTTTCCTTTTTAAGAAGTGTTTTCAAAGACATTCACAGAGTGATTCTACAAAGCCTTTTTACTGATGTTGGCTTTTAAACGTGATTTCACTGGAATTTCTGTCAAAGGCAAGACGCGTGATTTGCTGTTAAAGAATTGAGTATACAGAATGCAAACAAACGCTTCCCTACAAGTGAATCAACTAACCATTCAACACAATTATAAAAACTGAATAGACTGCAGTTTTCAAACAGAAGAAAGACGTATGCTTTCCTTCTTAAGAAGTGTTTTCAAAGACATTCACAGAGTGATTCTACAAAGCCTTTTTACTGGCTTGGGCTTTTAAACTTGATTTCACTGGAATTTCTGTCAAATACAAGACGCTAGATTTGCTGTTAAAGAATTGAGTATACAGAATGCAAACAAACGCTTCCCTACAAGTGAATCGCCTAACCATTCAACAAAGTTCTAAAAACTGAATAGAATGCAGTTATCACTCAGATGAAAGACATATGCTCTCCTTCTTAAGAAGTATTTTCAAAGACATTCACAGAGCGATTCTACAAAGCCTTTTTACTGGCGTGGGCTTTTAAACGTGATTTCACTGGAATTTCTGTCAAATGCAAGATGCGAGATTTGCTGTTATAGAATTGAGTATACAGAATGCAAACAAACGCTTCCCTACAAGTGAATTGCCTAAACATTCAACACAGTTCTAAAAACTGAATAGAATGCAGTTTTCACTCAGATGAAAGACGTATGCTTTCCTTCTTAAGAAGTGTTTTCAAAGACATTCACAGACTGATTCTACAAAGCCTTTTTACTGGTGTTGGCTTTTAAACGTGATTTCACTGGAATTTCTGTCAAATGCAAGACGCGAGATTTGCTGTTAAAGAATTGAGTATACAGAATGCGAAGAAACGCTTCCCTACATGTGAATCGCCTAACCATTAAACAAAGTTCTAAAAACTGAATAGAATGCAGTTATCACTCAGATGAAAGACGTATGCTCTCCTTCTTAAGAAGTGTTTTCAAAGACATTCACAGACTGATTCTACAAAGCCTTTTTACTGGTGTTGGCTTTTAAACGTGATTTCACTGGAATTTCTGTCAAATGCAAGACGCGAGATTTGCTGTTAAAGAATTGAGTATACAGAATGCGAAGAAACGCTTCCCTATATGTGAATCGCCTAACCATTCAACACAGTACTAAAAACTGAATAGAATGCAGTTTTCACTCAGATGAAAGACGTATGCTTTCCTTTTTAAGAAGTGTTTTCAATGACATTCACAGAGTGATTCTACAAAGCCTTTTTACTGATGTTGGCTTTTAAACGTGATTTCACTGGAATTTCTGTCAAAGGCAAGACGCGTGATTTGCTGTTAAAGAATTGAGTATACAGAATGCAAACAAACGCTTCCCTACAAGTGAATCGCCTAACCATTCAACACAGTACTAAAAACTAAATAGAATGCAGTTTTCACTCAGATGAAAGACATTTGCTTTCCTTCTTAAGAAGTGTTTTCAAAGACATTCACAGAGTGATTCTACAAAGCCTTTTTACTGATGTTGGCTTTTAAACGTGATTTCACTGGAATTTCTGTCAAAGGCAAGACACGAGATTTGCTGTTAAAGAATTGAGTATACAGAATGCAAACAAACGCTTCCCTACAAGTGAATCAACTAACCATTCAACACAATTATAAAAACTGAATAGACTGCAGTTTTCAAACAGATGAAAGACGTATGCTTTCCTTCTTAAGAAGTGTTTTCAAAGACATTCACAGAGTGATTCTACAAGGCCTTTTTACTGTCGTTGGCTTTTAAACGTGATTTCTCTGGAATTTCTGTCAAACAAAAGACACGAGATTTACTGTTAAAGAATTGAGTATACAAAATGCGAACAAACGCTTCCCTACAAGTGAATCGCCTAACATTTCAACACAATTCTAAAAACTGAATAGATTGCAGTTTTGATCAGAAGAAAGACGTATGCTTTCCTTCTTAAGAAGTGTTTTCAAAGACATTCACAGAGTGATTCTACAAAGCCTTTTTACTCGCGTGGGCTTTTAAACTTGATTTCACTGGAATTTCTGTCAAATACAAGATGCGAGATTTGCTGTTAAATAATTGAGTATACAGAATGCAAACAAACGCTTCCCTACAAGTGAATCGCCTAACCATTCAACAAAGTTCTAAAAACTGAATAGAATGCAGTTATCACTTAGATGAAAGACGTATGCTCTCCTTCTTAAGAAGTATTTTCAAAGACATTCACAGAGCGATTCTACAAAGCCTTTTTACTGGCGTGGGCTTTTAAACGTGATTTCACTGGAATTTCTGTCAAATGCAAGACGCGAGATTTGCTGTTATAGAATTGAGTATACAGAATTCAAACAAACGCTTCCCTACAAGTGAATTGCCTAAACATTCAACACAGTTCTAAAAACTGAATAGAATGCAGTTTTCACTCAGATGAAAGACATATGCTTTCCTTCTTCAGAAGTGTTTTCAAAGACATTCACAGAGTGATTCTACAAAGCCCTTTTTCTGGCATTGGCTTTTAAACGTGATTTCACTGGAATTTCTGTCAAATGCAAGACGCAAGATTTGCTGTTAAAGAATAGAGTATACAGAATGCAAACAAACGCTTCCCTACAAGTGAAATGCCTAACCATTCAACACAGTTCTAAAAACTGAATAGAATGCAGTTTTCACTCATATGAAAGACATTTGCTTTCCTTCTTAAGAAGTGTTTTCAAAGACATTCACAGAGTGATTCTACAAAGCCTTTTTACTGATGTTGGCTTTTAAACGTGATTTCACTGGAATTTCTGTCAAAGGCAAGACGCGAGATTTGCTGTTAAAGAATTGAGTATACAGAATGCAAACAAACGCTTCCCTACAAGTGAATCAACTAACCATTCAACACAATTATAAAAACTGAATGGACTGCAGTTTTCAAACAGATGAAAGACGTATGCTTTCCTTCTTAAGAAGTGTTTTGAAAGACATTCACAGAGTGATTCTACAAAGCCTTTTTGCTGGCGTGGGCTTTTAAACTTGATTTCACTGGAATTTCTGTCAAATACAAGACGCAAGATTTGCTGTTAAAGAATTGAGTATACAGAATGCAAACAAATGCTTCCTTACAAGTGAATCGCCTAACCATTCAACAAAGTTCTAAAAACTGAATAGAATGCAGTTATCACTCAGATGAAAGACGTATGCTCTCCTTCTTAAGAAGTATTTTCAAAGACATTCACAGAGCGATTCTACAAAGCCTTTTTACTGGCGTGGGCTTTTAAACGTGATTTCACTGGAATTTCTGTCAAACGCAAGATGCGCGATTTGCTGTTAAAGAATTGAGTATACAGAATGCAAACAAACGCTTCCCTACAAGTGAATCGCCTAACCATTCAACACAGTTCTAAAAGCTGAATAGAATGCAGTTTTCACTCAGATGAAAGACATATGCTTTCCTTCTTAAGAAGTGTTTTCAAAGACATTCACAGACTGATTCTACAAAGCCTTTTTACTGGTGTTGGCTTTTAAACGTGATTTCACTGGAATTTCTGTCAAATGCAAGACGCGAGATTTGCTGTTAAAGAATTGAGTATACAGAATGCGAAGAAACGCTTCCCTATATGTGAATCGCCTAACCATTCAACACAGTACTAAAAACTGAATAGAATGCAGTTTTCACTCAGATGAAAGACGTATGCTTTCCTTCTTCAGAAGTGTTTTCAAAGACATTCACAGAGTGATTCAACAAAGCCCTTTTTCTGGCATTGGCTTTTAAACGTGATTTCACTGGAATTTCTGTCAAATGCGAGACGCAAGATTTGCTGTTAAAGAATAGAGTATACAGAATGCAAACAAACGCTTCCCTACAAGTGAATCGCCTAACCATTCAACACAGTTCTAAAAACTGAATAGAATGCAGTTTTCACTCAGATGAAAGACGTATGCTTTCCTTCTTAAGAAGTGTTTTCAAAGACATTCACAGACTGATTCTACAAAGCCTTTTTACTGGTGTTGGCTTTTAAACGTGATTTCACTGGAATTTCTGTCAAATGCAAGATGCGCGATTTGCTGTTAAAGAATTGAGTATACAGAATGCAAACAAACGCTTCCCTACAAGTGAATCGCCTAACCATTCAACACAGTTCTAAAAACTGAATAGAATGCAGTTTTCACTCAGATGAAAGACATATGCTTTCCTTCTTCAGAAGTGTTTTCAAAGACATTCACAGAGTGATTCTACAAAGCCCTTTTTCTGGCATTGGCTTTTAAACGTGATTTCACTGGAATTTCTGTCAAATGCAAGACGCAAGATTTGCTGTTAAAGAATAGAGTATACAGAATTCAAACAAAGGCTTCCCTACAAGTGAATCGCCTAACCATTCAACACAGTTCTAAAAACTGAATAGAATGCAGTTTTCACTCAGATGAAAGACGTATGCTTTCCTTCTTAAGAAGTGTTTTCAAAGACATTCACAGACTGATTCTACAAAGCCTTTTTACTGGTGTTGGCTTTTAAACGTGATTTCACTGGAATTTCTGTCAAATGCAAGACGCGAGATTTGCTGTTAAAGAATTGAGTATACAGAATGCGAAGAAACGCTTCCCTACATGGGAATCGCCTAACCATTCAACAAAGTTCTAAAAACTGAATAGAATGCAGTTATCACTCAGATGAAAGACGTATGCTCTCCTTCTTAAGAAGTGTTTTCAAAGACATTCACAGACTGATTCTACAAAGCCTTTTTACTGGTGTTGGCTTTTAAACGTGATTTCACTGGAATTTCTGTCAAATGCAAGACGCGAGATTTGCTGTTAAAGAATTGAGTATCCAGAATGCGAAGAAACGCTTCCCTATATGTGAATTGCCTAACCATTCAACACAGTACTAAAAACTGAATAGAATGCAGTTTTCACTCAGATGAAAGACGTATGCTTTCCTTTTTAAGAAGTGTTTTCAAAGACATTCACAGAGTGATTCTACAAAGCCTTTTTACTGATGTTGGCTTTTAAACGTGATTTCACTGGAATTTCTGTCAAAGGCAAGACGCGTGATTTGCTGTTAAAAAATTGAGTATACAGAAGGCAAACAAACGCTTCCCTACAAGTGAATCAACTAACCATTCAACACAATTATAAAAACTGAATGGACTGCAGTTTTCAAACAGATGAAAGACGTATGCTTTCCTTCTTAAGAAGTGTTTTGAAAGACATTCACAGAGTGATTCTACAAAGCCTTTTTGCTGGCGTGGGCTTTTAAACTTGATTTCACTGGAATTTCTGTCAAATACAAGACGCAAGATTTGCTGTTAAAGAATTGAGTATACAGAATGCAAACAAATGCTTCCTTACAAGTGAATCGCCTAACCATTCAACAAAGTTCTAAAAACTGAATAGAATGCAGTTATCACTCAGATGAAAGACGTATGCTCTCCTTCTTAAGAAGTATTTTCAAAGACATTCACAGAGCGATTCTACAAAGCCTTTTTACTGGCGTGGGCTTTTAAACGTGATTTCACTGGAATTTCTGTCAAACGCAAGATGCGCGATTTGCTGTTAAAGAATTGAGTATACAGAATGCAAACAAACGCTTCCCTACAAGTGAATCGCCTAACCATTCAACACAGTTCTAAAAGCTGAATAGAATGCAGTTTTCACTCAGATGAAAGACATATGCTTTCCTTCTTAAGAAGTGTTTTCAAAGACATTCACAGACTGATTCTACAAAGCCTTTTTACTGGTGTTGGCTTTTAAACGTGATTTCACTGGAATTTCTGTCAAATGCAAGACGCGAGATTTGCTGTTAAAGAATTGAGTATACAGAATGCGAAGAAACGCTTCCCTATATGTGAATCGCCTAACCATTCAACACAGTACTAAAAACTGAATAGAATGCAGTTTTCACTCAGATGAAAGACGTATGCTTTCCTTCTTCAGAAGTGTTTTCAAAGACATTCACAGAGTGATTCAACAAAGCCCTTTTTCTGGCATTGGCTTTTAAACGTGATTTCACTGGAATTTCTGTCAAATGCGAGACGCAAGATTTGCTGTTAAAGAATAGAGTATACAGAATGCAAACAAACGCTTCCCTACAAGTGAATCGCCTAACCATTCAACACAGTTCTAAAAACTGAATAGAATGCAGTTTTCACTCAGATGAAAGACGTATGCTTTCCTTCTTAAGAAGTGTTTTCAAAGACATTCACAGACTGATTCTACAAAGCCTTTTTACTGGTGTTGGCTTTTAAACGTGATTTCACTGGAATTTCTGTCAAATGCAAGATGCGCGATTTGCTGTTAAAGAATTGAGTATACAGAATGCAAACAAACGCTTCCCTACAAGTGAATCGCCTAACCATTCAACACAGTTCTAAAAACTGAATAGAATGCAGTTTTCACTCAGATGAAAGACATATGCTTTCCTTCTTCAGAAGTGTTTTCAAAGACATTCACAGAGTGATTCTACAAAGCCCTTTTTCTGGCATTGGCTTTTAAACGTGATTTCACTGGAATTTCTGTCAAATGCAAGACGCAAGATTTGCTGTTAAAGAATAGAGTATACAGAATTCAAACAAAGGCTTCCCTACAAGTGAATCGCCTAACCATTCAACACAGTTCTAAAAACTGAATAGAATGCAGTTTTCACTCAGATGAAAGACGTATGCTTTCCTTCTTAAGAAGTGTTTTCAAAGACATTCACAGACTGATTCTACAAAGCCTTTTTACTGGTGTTGGCTTTTAAACGTGATTTCACTGGAATTTCTGTCAAATGCAAGACGCGAGATTTGCTGTTAAAGAATTGAGTATACAGAATGCGAAGAAACGCTTCCCTACATGGGAATCGCCTAACCATTCAACAAAGTTCTAAAAACTGAATAGAATGCAGTTATCACTCAGATGAAAGACGTATGCTCTCCTTCTTAAGAAGTGTTTTCAAAGACATTCACAGACTGATTCTACAAAGCCTTTTTACTGGTGTTGGCTTTTAAACGTGATTTCACTGGAATTTCTGTCAAATGCAAGACGCGAGATTTGCTGTTAAAGAATTGAGTATCCAGAATGCGAAGAAACGCTTCCCTATATGTGAATTGCCTAACCATTCAACACAGTACTAAAAACTGAATAGAATGCAGTTTTCACTCAGATGAAAGACGTATGCTTTCCTTTTTAAGAAGTGTTTTCAAAGACATTCACAGAGTGATTCTACAAAGCCTTTTTACTGATGTTGGCTTTTAAACGTGATTTCACTGGAATTTCTGTCAAAGGCAAGACGCGTGATTTGCTGTTAAAAAATTGAGTATACAGAAGGCAAACAAACGCTTCCCTACAAGTGAATCAACTAACCATTCAACACAATTATAAAAACTGAATAGACTGCAGTTTTCAAACAGAAGAAAGACGTATGCTTTCCTTCTTAAGAAGTGTTTTCAAAGACATTCACAGAGTGATTCTACAAAGCCTTTTTACTGGCTTGGGCTTTTAAACTTGATTTCACTGGAATTTCTGTCAAATACAAGACGCTAGATTTGCTGTTAAAGAATTGAGTATACAGAATGCAAACAAACGCTTCCCTACAAGTGAATCGCCTAACCATTCAACAAAGTTCTAAAAACTGAATAGAATGCAGTTATCACTCAGATGAAAGACGTATGCTCTCCTTCTTAAGAAGTATTTTCAAAGACATTCACAGAGCGATTCTACAAAGCCTTTTTACTGCCGTGGGCTTTTAAACATGATTTCACTGGAATTTCTGTCAAATGCAAGATGCGAGATTTGCTGTTATAGAATTGAGTATACAGAATGCAAACAAACGCTTCCCTATATGTGAATCGCCTAACCATTCAACACAGTACTAAAAACTGAATAGAATGCAGTTTTCACTCAGATGAAAGACGTATGCTTTCCTTTTTAAGAAGTGTTTTCAATGACATTCACAGAGTGATTCTACAAAGCCTTTTTACTGATGTTGGCTTTTAAACGTGATTTCACTGGAATTTCTGTCAAAGGCAAGACGCGTGATTTGCTGTTAAAGAATTGAGTATACAGAATGCAAACAAACGCTTCCCTACAAGTGAATCGCCTAACCATTCAACACAGTACTAAAAACTAAATAGAATGCAGTTTTCACTCAGATGAAAGACATTTGCTTTCCTTCTTAAGAAGTGTTTTCAAAGACATTCACAGAGTGATTCTACAAAGCCTTTTTACTGATGTTGGCTTTTAAACGTGATTTCACTGGAATTTCTGTCAAAGGCAAGACACGAGATTTGCTGTTAAAGAATTGAGTATACAGAATGCAAACAAACGCTTCCCTACAAGTGAATCAACTAACCATTCAACACAATTATAAAAACTGAATAGACTGCAGTTTTCAAACAGATGAAAGACGTATGCTTTCCTTCTTAAGAAGTGTTTTCAAAGACATTCACAGAGTGATTCTACAAGGCCTTTTTACTGTCGTTGGCTTTTAAACGTGATTTCTCTGGAATTTCTGTCAAACAAAAGACACGAGATTTACTGTTAAAGAATTGAGTATACAAAATGCGAACAAACGCTTCCCTACAAGTGAATCGCCTAACATTTCAACACAATTCTAAAAACTGAATAGATTGCAGTTTTCATCAGAAGAAAGACGTATGCTTTCCTTCTTAAGAAGTGTTTTCAAAGACATTCACAGAGTGATTCTACAAAGCCTTTTTACTCGCGTGGGCTTTTAAACTTGATTTCACTGGAATTTCTGTCAAATACAAGATGCGAGATTTGCTGTTAAATAATTGAGTATACAGAATGCAAACAAACGCTTCCCTACAAGTGAATCGCCTAACCATTCAACAAAGTTCTAAAAACTGAATAGAATGCAGTTATCACTTAGATGAAAGACGTATGCTCTCCTTCTTAAGAAGTATTTTCAAAGACATTCACAGAGCGATTCTACAAAGCCTTTTTACTGGCGTGGGCTTTTAAACGTGATTTCACTGGAATTTCTGTCAAATGCAAGACGCGAGATTTGCTGTTATAGAATTGAGTATACAGAATTCAAACAAACGCTTCCCTACAAGTGAATTGCCTAAACATTCAACACAGTTCTAAAAACTGAATAGAATGCAGTTTTCACTCAGATGAAAGACATATGCTTTCCTTCTTCAGAAGTGTTTTCAAAGACATTCACAGAGTGATTCTACAAAGCCCTTTTTCTGGCATTGGCTTTTAAACGTGATTTCACTGGAATTTCTGTCAAATGCAAGACGCAAGATTTGCTGTTAAAGAATAGAGTATACAGAATGCAAACAAACGCTTCCCTACAAGTGAAATGCCTAACCATTCAACACAGTTCTAAAAACTGAATAGAATGCAGTTTTCACTCATATGAAAGACATTTGCTTTCCTTCTTAAGAAGTGTTTTCAAAGACATTCACAGAGTGATTCTACAAAGCCTTTTTACTGATGTTGGCTTTTAAACGTGATTTCACTGGAATTTCTGTCAAAGGCAAGACGCGAGATTTGCTGTTAAAGAATTGAGTATACAGAATGCAAACAAACGCTTCCCTACAAGTGAATCAACTAACCATTCAACACAATTATAAAAACTGAATGGACTGCAGTTTTCAAACAGATGAAAGACGTATGCTTTCCTTCTTAAGAAGTGTTTTGAAAGACATTCACAGAGTGATTCTACAAAGCCTTTTTGCTGGCGTGGGCTTTTAAACTTGATTTCACTGGAATTTCTGTCAAATACAAGACGCAAGATTTGCTGTTAAAGAATTGAGTATACAGAATGCAAACAAATGCTTCCTTACAAGTGAATCGCCTAACCATTCAACAAAGTTCTAAAAACTGAATAGAATGCAGTTATCACTCAGATGAAAGACGTATGCTCTCCTTCTTAAGAAGTATTTTCAAAGACATTCACAGAGCGATTCTACAAAGCCTTTTTACTGGCGTGGGCTTTTAAACGTGATTTCACTGGAATTTCTGTCAAACGCAAGATGCGCGATTTGCTGTTAAAGAATTGAGTATACAGAATGCAAACAAACGCTTCCCTACAAGTGAATCGCCTAACCATTCAACACAGTTCTAAAAGCTGAATAGAATGCAGTTTTCACTCAGATGAAAGACATATGCTTTCCTTCTTAAGAAGTGTTTTCAAAGACATTCACAGACTGATTCTACAAAGCCTTTTTACTGGTGTTGGCTTTTAAACGTGATTTCACTGGAATTTCTGTCAAATGCAAGACGCGAGATTTGCTGTTAAAGAATTGAGTATACAGAATGCGAAGAAACGCTTCCCTATATGTGAATCGCCTAACCATTCAACACAGTACTAAAAACTGAATAGAATGCAGTTTTCACTCAGATGAAAGACGTATGCTTTCCTTCTTCAGAAGTGTTTTCAAAGACATTCACAGAGTGATTCAACAAAGCCCTTTTTCTGGCATTGGCTTTTAAACGTGATTTCACTGGAATTTCTGTCAAATGCGAGACACAAGATTTGCTGTTAAAGAATAGAGTATACAGAATGCAAACAAACGCTTCCCTACAAGTGAATCGCCTAACCATTCAACACAGTTCTAAAAACTGAATAGAATGCAGTTTTCACTCAGATGAAAGACGTATGCTTTCCTTCTTAAGAAGTGTTTTCAAAGACATTCACAGACTGATTCTACAAAGCCTTTTTACTGGTGTTGGCTTTTAAACGTGATTTCACTGGAATTTCTGTCAAATGCAAGATGCGCGATTTGCTGTTAAAGAATTGAGTATACAGAATGCAAACAAACGCTTCCCTACAAGTGAATCGCCTAACCATTCAACACAGTTCTAAAAACTGAATAGAATGCAGTTTTCACTCAGATGAAAGACATATGCTTTCCTTCTTCAGAAGTGTTTTCAAAGACATTCACAGAGTGATTCTACAAAGCCCTTTTTCTGGCATTGGCTTTTAAACGTGATTTCACTGGAATTTCTGTCAAATGCAAGACGCAAGATTTGCTGTTAAAGAATAGAGTATACAGAATTCAAACAAAGGCTTCCCTACAAGTGAATCGCCTAACCATTCAACACAGTTCTAAAAACTGAATAGAATGCAGTTTTCACTCAGATGAAAGACGTATGCTTTCCTTCTTAAGAAGTGTTTTCAAAGACATTCACAGACTGATTCTACAAAGCCTTTTTACTGGTGTTGGCTTTTAAACGTGATTTCACTGGAATTTCTGTCAAATGCAAGACGCGAGATTTGCTGTTAAAGAATTGAGTATACAGAATGCGAAGAAACGCTTCCCTACATGGGAATCGCCTAACCATTCAACAAAGTTCTAAAAACTGAATAGAATGCAGTTATCACTCAGATGAAAGACGTATGCTCTCCTTCTTAAGAAGTGTTTTCAAAGACATTCACAGACTGATTCTACAAAGCCTTTTTTCTGGTGTTGGCTTTTAAACGTGATTTCACTGGAATTTCTGTCAAATGCAAGACGCGAGATTTGCTGTTAAAGAATTGAGTATCCAGAATGCGAAGAAACGCTTCCCTATATGTGAATCGCCTAACCATTCAACACAGTACTAAAAACTGAATAGAATGCAGTTTTCACTCAGATGAAAGACGTATGCTTTCCTTTTTAAGAAGTGTTTTCAAAGACATTCACAGAGTGATTCTACAAAGCCTTTTTACTGATGTTGGCTTTTAAACGTGATTTCACTGGAATTTCTGTCAAAGGCAAGACGCGTGATTTGCTGTTAAAAAATTGAGTATACAGAAGGCAAACAAACGCTTCCCTACAAGTGAATCAACTAACCATTCAACACAATTATAAAAACTGAATAGACTGCAGTTTTCAAACAGAAGAAAGACGTATGCTTTCCTTCTTAAGAAGTGTTTTCAAAGACATTCACAGAGTGATTCTACAAAGCCTTTTTACTGGCTTGGGCTTTTAAACTTGATTTCACTGGAATTTCTGTCAAATACAAGACGCTAGATTTGCTGTTAAAGAATTGAGTATACAGAATGCAAACAAACGCTTCCCTACAAGTGAATCGCCTAACCATTCAACAAAGTTCTAAAAACTGAATAGAATGCAGTTATCACTCAGATGAAAGACGTATGCTCTCCTTCTTAAGAAGTATTTTCAAAGACATTCACAGAGCGATTCTACAAAGCCTTTTTACTGCCGTGGGCTTTTAAACATGATTTCACTGGAATTTCTGTCAAATGCAAGATGCGAGATTTGCTGTTATAGAATTGAGTATACAGAATGCAAACAAACGCTTCCCTACAAGTGAATTGCCTAAACATTCAACACAGTTCTAAAAACTGAATAGAATGCAGTTTTCACTCAGATGAAAGACGTATGCTTTCCTTCTTAAGAAGTGTTTTCAAAGACATTCACAGACTGATTCTACAAAGCCTTTTTACTGGTGTTGGCTTTTAAACGTGATTTCACTGGAATTTCTGTCAAATGCAAGACGCGAGATTTGCTGTTAAAGAATTGAGTATACAGAATGCGAAGAAACGCTTCCCTACATGTGAATCGCCTAACCATTCAACAAAGTTCTAAAAACTGAATAGAATGCAGTTATCACTCAGATGAAAGACGTATGCTCTCCTTCTTAAGAAGTGTTTTCAAAGACATTCACAGACTGATTCTACAAAGCCTTTTTACTGGTGTTGGCTTTTAAACGTGATTTCACTGGAATTTCTGTCAAATGCAAGACGCGAGATTTGCTGTTAAAGAATTGAGTATCCAGAATGCGAAGAAACGCTTCCCTATATGTGAATCGCCTAACCATTCAACACAGTACTAAAAACTGAATAGAATGCAGTTTTCACTCAGATGAAAGACGTATGCTTTCCTTTTTAAGAAGTGTTTTCAATGACATTCACAGAGTGATTCTACAAAGCCTTTTTACTGATGTTGGCTTTTAAACGTGATTTCACTGGAATTTCTGTCAAAGGCAAGACGCGTGATTTGCTGTTAAAGAATTGAGTATACAGAATGCAAACAAACGCTTCCCTACAAGTGAATCGCCTAACCATTCAACACAGTACTAAAAACTAAATAGAATGCAGTTTTCACTCAGATGAAAGACATTTGCTTTCCTTCTTAAGAAGTGTTTTCAAAGACATTCACAGAGTGATTCTACAAAGCCTTTTTACTGATGTTGGCTTTTAAACGTGATTTCACTGGAATTTCTGTCAAAGGCAAGACACGAGATTTGCTGTTAAAGAATTGAGTATACAGAATGCAAACAAACGCTTCCCTACAAGTGAATCAACTAACCATTCAACACAATTATAAAAACTGAATAGACTGCAGTTTTCAAACAGATGAAAGACGTATGCTTTCCTTCTTAAGAAGTGTTTTCAAAGACATTCACAGAGTGATTCTACAAGGCCTTTTTACTGTCGTTGGCTTTTAAACGTGATTTCTCTGGAATTTCTGTCAAACAAAAGACACGAGATTTACTGTTAAAGAATTGAGTATACAAAATGCGAACAAACGCTTCCCTACAAGTGAATCGCCTAACATTTCAACACAATTCTAAAAACTGAATAGATTGCAGTTTTCATCAGAAGAAAGACGTATGCTTTCCTTCTTAAGAAGTGTTTTCAAAGACATTCACAGAGTGATTCTACAAAGTCTTTTTACTCGCGTGGGCTTTTAAACTTGATTTCACTGGAATTTCTGTCAAATACAAGATGCGAGATTTGCTGTTAAATAATTGAGTATACAGAATGCAAACAAACGCTTCCCTACAAGTGAATCGCCTAACCATTCAACAAAGTTCTAAAAACTGAATAGAATGCAGTTATCACTTAGATGAAAGACGTATGCTCTCCTTCTTAAGAAGTATTTTCAAAGACATTCACAGAGCGATTCTACAAAGCCTTTTTACTGGCGTGGGCTTTTAAACGTGATTTCACTGGAATTTCTGTCAAATGCAAGACGCGAGATTTGCTGTAATAGAATTGAGTATACAGAATTCAAACAAACGCTTCCCTACAAGTGAATTGCCTAAACATTCAACACAGTTCTAAAAACTGAATAGAATGCAGTTTTCACTCAGATGAAAGACATATGCTTTCCTTCTTCAGAAGTGTTTTCAAAGACATTCACAGAGTGATTCTACAAAGCCCTTTTTCTGGCATTGGCTTTTAAACGTGATTTCACTGGAATTTCTGTCAAATGCAAGACGCAAGATTTGCTGTTAAAGAATAGAGTATACAGAATGCAAACAAACGCTTCCCTACAAGTGAAATGCCTAACCATTCAACACAGTTCTAAAAACTGAATAGAATGCAGTTTTCACTCATATGAAAGACATTTGCTTTCCTTCTTAAGAAGTGTTTTCAAAGACATTCACAGAGTGATTCTACAAAGCCTTTTTACTGATGTTGGCTTTTAAACGTGATTTCACTGGAATTTCTGTCAAAGGCAAGACGCGAGATTTGCTGTTAAAGAATTGAGTATACAGAATGCAAACAAACGCTTCCCTACAAGTGAATCAACTAACCATTCAACACAATTATAAAAACTGAATGGACTGCAGTTTTCAAACAGATGAAAGACGTATGCTTTCCTTCTTAAGAAGTGTTTTGAAAGACATTCACAGAGTGATTCTACAAAGCCTTTTTGCTGGCGTGGGCTTTTAAACTTGATTTCACTGGAATTTCTGTCAAATACAAGACGCAAGATTTGCTGTTAAAGAATTGAGTATACAGAATGCAAACAAATGCTTCCTTACAAGTGAATCGCCTAACCATTCAACAAAGTTCTAAAAACTGAATAGAATGCAGTTATCACTCAGATGAAAGACGTATGCTCTCCTTCTTAAGAAGTATTTTCAAAGACATTCACAGAGCGATTCTACAAAGCCTTTTTACTGGCGTGGGCTTTTAAACGTGATTTCACTGGAATTTCTGTCAAACGCAAGATGCGCGATTTGCTGTTAAAGAATTGAGTATACAGAATGCAAACAAACGCTTCCCTACAAGTGAATCGCCTAACCATTCAACACAGTTCTAAAAGCTGAATAGAATGCAGTTTTCACTCAGATGAAAGACATATGCTTTCCTTCTTAAGAAGTGTTTTCAAAGACATTCACAGACTGATTCTACAAAGCCTTTTTACTGGTGTTGGCTTTTAAACGTGATTTCACTGGAATTTCTGTCAAATGCAAGACGCGAGATTTGCTGTTAAAGAATTGAGTATACAGAATGCGAAGAAACGCTTCCCTATATGTGAATCGCCTAACCATTCAACACAGTACTAAAAACTGAATAGAATGCAGTTTTCACTCAGATGAAAGACGTATGCTTTCCTTCTTCAGAAGTGTTTTCAAAGACATTCACAGAGTGATTCAACAAAGCCCTTTTTCTGGCATTGGCTTTTAAACGTGATTTCACTGGAATTTCTGTCAAATGCGAGACGCAAGATTTGCTGTTAAAGAATAGAGTATACAGAATGCAAACAAACGCTTCCCTACAAGTGAATCGCCTAACCATTCAACACAGTTCTAAAAACTGAATAGAATGCAGTTTTCACTCAGATGAAAGACGTATGCTTTCCTTCTTAAGAAGTGTTTTCAAAGACATTCACAGACTGATTCTACAAAGCCTTTTTACTGGTGTTGGCTTTTAAACGTGATTTCACTGGAATTTCTGTCAAATGCAAGACGCGAGATTTGCTGTTAAAGAATTGAGTATACAGAATGCGAAGAAACGCTTCCCTATATGTGAATCGCCTAACCATTCAACACAGTACTAAAAACTGAATAGAATGCAGTTTTCACTCAGATGAAAGACGTATGCTTTCCTTTTTAAGAAGTGTTTTCAAAGACATTCACAGAGTGATTCTACAAAGCCTTTTTACTGATGTTGTCTTTTAAACGTGATTTCACTGGAATTTCTGTCAAAGGCAAGACGCGTGATTTGCTGTTAAAGAATTGAGTATACAGAATGCAAACAAACGCTTCCCTACAAGTGAATCGCCTAACCATTCAACACAGTACTTAAAACTAAATAGAATGCAGTTTTCACTCAGATGAAAGACATTTGCTTTCCTTCTTAAGAAGTGTTTTCAAAAACATTCACAGAGTGATTCTACAAAGCCTTTTTACTGATGTTGGCTTTTAAACATGATTTCACTGGAATTTCTGTCAAAGGCAAGACGCGAGATTTGCTGTTAAAGAATTGAGTATACAGAATGCAAACAAACGCTTCCCTTCAAGTGAATCAAATAACCATTCAACACAATTATAAAAACTGAATGGACTGCAGTTTTCAAACAGATGAAAGACGTATGCTTTCCTTCTTAAGAAGTGTTTTCAAAGACATTCACAGAGTGATTCTACAAAGCCTTTTTACTGGCGTGGGCTTTTAAACTTGATTTCACTGGAATTTCTGTCAAATACAAGACGCGAGATTTGCTGTTAAAGAATTGAGTATACAGAATGCAAACAAACGCTTCCCTACAAGTGAATCGCCTAACCATTCAACAAAGTTCTAAAAACTGAATAGAATGCAGTTATCACAGATGAAAGACGTATGCTCTCCTTCTTAAGAAGTATTTTCAAAGACATTCACAGAGCGATTCTACAAAGCCTTTTTACTGGCGTGGGCTTTTAAACGTGATTTCACTGGAATTTCTGTCAAATGCAAGATGCGCGACTTACTGTTAAAGAATTGAGTATACAGAATGCAAACAAACGCTTCCCTACAAGTGAATCGCCTAACCATTCAACACAGTTCTAAAAACTGAATAGAATGCAGTTTTCACTCAGATGAAAGACATATGCTTTCCTTCTTCAGAAGTGTTTTCAAAGACATTCACAGAGTGATTCTACAAAGCCCTTTTTCTGGCATTGGCTTTTAAACGTGATTTCACTGGAATTTCTGTCAAATGCAAGACGCAAGATTTGCTGTTAAAGAATAGAGTATACAGAATGCAAACAAACGCTTCCCTACAAGTGAATCGCCTAACCATTCAACACAGTTCTAAAAGCTGAATAGAATGCAGTTTTCACTCAGATGAAAGACATATGCTTTCCTTCTTAAGAAGTGTTTTCAAAGACATTCACAGACTGATTCTACAAAGCCTTTTTACTGGTGTTGGCTTTTAAACGTGATTTCACTGGAATTTCTGTCAAATGCAAGACGCGAGATTTGCTGTTAAAGAATTGAGTATACAGAATGCGAAGAAACGCTTCCCTATATGTGAATCGCCTAACCATTCAACACAGTACTAAAAACTGAATAGAATGCAGTTTTCACTCAGATGAAAGACGTATGCTTTCCTTCTTCAGAAGTGTTTTCAAAGACATTCACAGAGTGATTCAACAAAGCCCTTTTTCTGGCATTGGCTTTTAAACGTGATTTCACTGGAATTTCTGTCAAATGCGAGACGCAAGATTTGCTGTTAAAGAATAGAGTATACAGAATGCAAACAAACGCTTCCCTACAAGTGAATCGCCTAACCATTCAACACAGTTCTAAAAACTGAATAGAATGCAGTTTTCACTCAGATGAAAGACGTATGCTTTCCTTCTTAAGAAGTGTTTTCAAAGACATTCACAGACTGATTCTACAAAGCCTTTTTACTGGTGTTGGCTTTTAAACGTGATTTCACTGGAATTTCTGTCAAATGCAAGACGCGAGATTTGCTGTTAAAGAATTGAGTATACAGAATGCGAAGAAACGCTTCCCTATATGTGAATCGCCTAACCATTCAACACAGTACTAAAAACTGAATAGAATGCAGTTTTCACTCAGATGAAAGACGTATGCTTTCCTTTTTAAGAAGTGTTTTCAAAGACATTCACAGAGTGATTCTACAAAGCCTTTTTACTGATGTTGTCTTTTAAACGTGATTTCACTGGAATTTCTGTCAAAGGCAAGACGCGTGATTTGCTGTTAAAGAATTGAGTATACAGAATGCAAACAAACGCTTCCCTACAAGTGAATCGCCTAACCATTCAACACAGTACTTAAAACTAAATAGAATGCAGTTTTCACTCAGATGAAAGACATTTGCTTTCCTTCTTAAGAAGTGTTTTCAAAAACATTCACAGAGTGATTCTACAAAGCCTTTTTACTGATGTTGGCTTTTAAACATGATTTCACTGGAATTTCTGTCAAAGGCAAGACGCGAGATTTGCTGTTAAAGAATTGAGTATACAGAATGCAAACAAACGCTTCCCTTCAAGTGAATCAAATAACCATTCAACACAATTATAAAAACTGAATGGACTGCAGTTTTCAAACAGATGAAAGACGTATGCTTTCCTTCTTAAGAAGTGTTTTCAAAGACATTCACAGAGTGATTCTACAAAGCCTTTTTACTGGCGTGGGCTTTTAAACTTGATTTCACTGGAATTTCTGTCAAATACAAGACGCGAGATTTGCTGTTAAAGAATTGAGTATACAGAATGCAAACAAACGCTTCCCTACAAGTGAATCGCCTAACCATTCAACAAAGTTCTAAAAACTGAATAGAATGCAGTTATCACAGATGAAAGACGTATGCTCTCCTTCTTAAGAAGTATTTTCAAAGACATTCACAGAGCGATTCTACAAAGCCTTTTTACTGGCGTGGGCTTTTAAACGTGATTTCACTGGAATTTCTGTCAAATGCAAGATGCGCGACTTACTGTTAAAGAATTGAGTATACAGAATGCAAACAAACGCTTCCCTACAAGTGAATCGCCTAACCATTCAACACAGTTCTAAAAACTGAATAGAATGCAGTTTTCACTCAGATGAAAGACATATGCTTTCCTTCTTCAGAAGTGTTTTCAAAGACATTCACAGAGTGATTCTACAAAGCCCTTTTTCTGGCATTGGCTTTTAAACGTGATTTCACTGGAATTTCTGTCAAATGCAAGACGCAAGATTTGCTGTTAAAGAATAGAGTATACAGAATGCAAACAAACGCTTCCCTACAAGTGAATCGCCTAACCATTCAACACAGTTCTAAAAACTGAATAGAATGCAGTTTTCACTCAGATGAAAGACGTATGCTTTCCTTCTTAAGAAGTGTTTTCAAAGACATTCACAGACTGATTCTACAAAGCCTTTTTACTGGTGTTGGCTTTTAAACGTGATTTCACTGGAATTTCTGTCAAATGCAAGACGCGAGATTTGCTGTTAAAGAATTGAGTATACAGAATGCGAAGAAACGCTTCCCTATATGTGAATCGCCTAACCATTCAACACAGTACTAAAAACTGAATAGAATGCAGTTTTCACTCAGATGAAAGACGTATGCTTTCCTTTTTAAGAAGTGTTTTCAAAGACATTCACAGAGTGATTCTACAAAGCCTTTTTACTGATGTTGTCTTTTAAACGTGATTTCACTGGAATTTCTGTCAAAGGCAAGACGCGTGATTTGCTGTTAAAGAATTGAGTATACAGAATGCAAACAAACGCTTCCCTACAAGTGAATCGCCTAACCATTCAACACAGTACTTAAAACTAAATAGAATGCAGTTTTCACTCAGATGAAAGACATTTGCTTTCCTTCTTAAGAAGTGTTTTCAAAAACATTCACAGAGTGATTCTACAAAGCCTTTTTACTGATGTTGGCTTTTAAACATGATTTCACTGGAATTTCTGTCAAAGGCAAGACGCGAGATTTGCTGTTAAAGAATTGAGTATACAGAATGCAAACAAACGCTTCCCTTCAAGTGAATCAAATAACCATTCAACACAATTATAAAAACTGAATGGACTGCAGTTTTCAAACAGATGAAAGACGTATGCTTTCCTTCTTAAGAAGTGTTTTCAAAGACATTCACAGAGTGATTCTACAAAGCCTTTTTACTGGCGTGGGCTTTTAAACTTGATTTCACTGGAATTTCTGTCAAATACAAGACGCGAGATTTGCTGTTAAAGAATTGAGTATACAGAATGCAAACAAACGCTTCCCTACAAGTGAATCGCCTAACCATTCAACAAAGTTCTAAAAACTGAATAGAATGCAGTTATCACAGATGAAAGACGTATGCTCTCCTTCTTAAGAAGTATTTTCAAAGACATTCACAGAGCGATTCTACAAAGCCTTTTTACTGGCGTGGGCTTTTAAACGTGATTTCACTGGAATTTCTGTCAAATGCAAGATGCGCGACTTACTGTTAAAGAATTGAGTATACAGAATGCAAACAAACGCTTCCCTACAAGTGAATCGCCTAACCATTCAACACAGTTCTAAAAACTGAATAGAATGCAGTTTTCACTCAGATGAAAGACATATGCTTTCCTTCTTCAGAAGTGTTTTCAAAGACATTCACAGAGTGATTCTACAAAGCCCTTTTTCTGGCATTGGCTTTTAAACGTGATTTCACTGGAATTTCTGTCAAATGCAAGACGCAAGATTTGCTGTTAAAGAATAGAGTATACAGAATGCAAACAAACGCTTCCCTACAAGTGAATCGCCTAACCATTCAACACAGTTCTAAAAACTGAATAGAATGCAGTTTTCACTCAGATGAAAGACGTATGCTTTCCTTCTTAAGAAGTGTTTTCAAAGACATTCACAGACTGATTCTACAAAGCCTTTTTACTGGTGTTGGCTTTTAAACGTGATTTCACTGGAATTTCTGTCAAATGCAAGACGCGAGATTTGCTGTTAAAGAATTGAGTATACAGAATGCGAAGAAACGCTTCTCTATATGTGAATCGCCTAACCATTCAACACAGTACTAAAAACTGAATAGAATGCAGTTTTCACTCAGATGAAAGACGTATGCTTTCCTTTTTAAGAAGTGTTTTCAAAGACATTCACAGAGTGATTCTACAAAGCCTTTTTACTGATGTTGGCTTTTAAACGTGATTTCACTGGAATTTCTGTCAAAGGCAAGACGCGTGATTTGCTGTTAAAGAATTGAGTATACAGAATGCAAACAAATGCTTCCCTACAAGTGAATCGCCTAACCATTCAACACAGTACTTAAAACTAAATAGAATGCAGTTTTCACTCAGATGAAAGACATTTGCTTTCCTTCTTAAGAAGTGTTTTCAAAGACATTCACAGAGTGATTCTACAAAGCCTTTTTACTGATGTTGGCTTTTAAACGTGATTTCACTGGAATTTCTGTCAAAGGCAAGACGCGAGATTTGCTGTTAAAGAATTGAGTATACAGAATGCAAACAAACGCTTCCCTACAAGTGAATCAACTAACCATTCAACACAATTATAAAAACTGAATGGACTGCAGTTTTCAAACAGATGAAAGACGTATGCTTTCCTTCTTAAGAAGTGTTTTGAAAGACATTCACAGAGTGATTCTACAAAGCCTTTTTGCTGGCGTGGGCTTTTAAACTTGATTTCACTGGAATTTCTGTCAAATACAAGACGCAAGATTTGCTGTTAAAGAATTGAGTATACAGAATGCAAACAAATGCTTCCTTACAAGTGAATCGCCTAACCATTCAACAAAGTTCTAAAAACTGAATAGAATGCAGTTATCACTCAGATGAAAGACGTATGCTCTCCTTCTTACGAAGTATTTTCAAAGACATTCACAGAGCGATTCTACAAAGCCTTTTTACTGGCGTGGGCTTTTAAACGTGATTTCACTGGAATTTCTGTCAAACGCAAGATGCGCGATTTGCTGTTAAAGAATTGAGTATACAGAATGCAAACAAACGCTTCCCTACAAGTGAATCGCCTAACCATTCAACACAGTTCTAAAAGCTGAATAGAATGCAGTTTTCACTCAGATGAAAGACATTTGCTTTCCTTCTTAAGAAGTGTTTTCAAAGACATTCACAGAGTGATTCTACAAAGCCTTTTTACTGATGTTGGCTTTTAAACGTGATTTCACTGGAATTTCTGTCAAAGGCAAGACGCGAGATTTGCTGTTAAAGAATTGAGTATACAGAATGCAAACAAACGCTTCCCTACAAGTGAATCAACTAACCATTCAACACAATTATAAAAACTGAATGGACTGCAGTTTTCAAACAGATGAAAGACGTATGCTTTCCTTCTTAAGAAGTGTTTTGAAAGACATTCACAGAGTGATTCTACAAAGCCTTTTTGCTGGCGTGGGCTTTTAAACTTGATTTCACTGGAATTTCTGTCAAATACAAGACGCAAGATTTGCTGTTAAAGAATTGAGTATACAGAATGCAAACAAATGCTTCCTTACAAGTGAATCGCCTAACCATTCAACAAAGTTCTAAAAACTGAATAGAATGCAGTTATCACTCAGATGAAAGACGTATGCTCTCCTTCTTACGAAGTATTTTCAAAGACATTCACAGAGCGATTCTACAAAGCCTTTTTACTGGCGTGGGCTTTTAAACGTGATTTCACTGGAATTTCTGTCAAACGCAAGATGCGCGATTTGCTGTTAAAGAATTGAGTATACAGAATGCAAACAAACGCTTCCCTACAAGTGAATCGCCTAACCATTCAACACAGTTCTAAAAGCTGAATAGAATGCAGTTTTCACTCAGATGAAAGACATATGCTTTCCTTCTTAAGAAGTGTTTTCAAAGACATTCACAGACTGATTCTACAAAGCCTTTTTACTGGTGTTGGCTTTTAAACGTGATTTCACTGGAATTTCTGTCAAATGCAAGATGCGCGACTTACTGTTAAAGAATTGAGTATACAGAATGCAAACAAACGCTTCCCTACAAGTGAATCGCCTAACCATTCAACACAGTTCTAAAAACTGAATAGAATGCAGTTTTCACTCAGATGAAAGACATATGCTTTCCTTCTTCAGAAGTGTTTTCAAAGACATTCACAGAGTGATTCTACAAAGCCCTTTTTCTGGCATTGGCTTTTAAACGTGATTTCACTGGAATTTCTGTCAAATGCAAGACGCAAGATTTGCTGTTAAAGAATAGAGTATACAGAATGCAAACAAACGCTTCCCTACAAGTGAATCGCCTAACCATTCAACACAGTTCTAAAAACTGAATAGAATGCAGTTTTCACTCAGATGAAAGACGTATGCTTTCCTTCTTAAGAAGTGTTTTCAAAGACATTCACAGACTGATTCTACAAAGCCTTTTTACTGGTGTTGGCTTTTAAACGTGATTTCACTGGAATTTCTGTCAAATGCAAGACGCGAGATTTGCTGTTAAAGAATTGAGTATACAGAATGCGAAGAAACGCTTCCCTATATGTGAATCGCCTAACCATTCAACACAGTACTAAAAACTGAATAGAATGCAGTTTTCACTCAGATGAAAGACGTATGCTTTCCTTTTTAAGAAGTGTTTTCAAAGACATTCACAGAGTGATTCTACAAAGCCTTTTTACTGATGTTGGCTTTTAAACGTGATTTCACTGGAATTTCTGTCAAAGGCAAGACGCGTGATTTGCTGTTAAAGAATTGAGTATACAGAATGCAAACAAACGCTTCCCTACAAGTGAATCGCCTAACCATTCAACACAGTACTTAAAACTAAATAGAATGCAGTTTTCACTCAGATGAAAGACATTTGCTTTCCTTCTTAAGAAGTGTTTTCAAAGACATTCACAGAGTGATTCTACAAAGCCTTTTTACTGATGTTGGCTTTTAAACGTGATTTCACTGGAATTTCTGTCAAAGGCAAGACGCGAGATTTGCTGTTAAAGAATTGAGTATACAGAATGCAAACAAACGCTTCCCTACAAGTGAATCAACTAACCATTCAACACAATTATAAAAACTGAATGGACTGCAGTTTTCAAACAGATGAAAGACGTATGCTTTCCTTCTTAAGAAGTGTTTTCAAAGACATTCACAGAGTGATTCTACAAAGCCTTTTTACTGGCGTGGGCTTTTAAACTTGATTTCACTGGAATTTCTGTCAAATACAAGACGCGAGATTTGCTGTTAAAGAATTGAGTATACAGAATGCAAACAAACGCTTCCCTACAAGTGAATCGCCTAACCATTCAACAAAGTTCTAAAAACTGAATAGAATGCAGTTATCACTCAGATTAAAGACGTATGCTCTCCTTCTTAAGAAGTATTTTCAAAGACATTCACAGAGCGATTCTACAAAGCCTTTTTACTGGCGTGAGCTTTTAAACGTGATTTCACTGGAATTTCTGTCAAACGCAAGATGCGCGATTTGCTGTTAAAGAATTGAGTATACAGAATGCAAAGAAACGCTTCCCTACAAGTGAATCGCCTAACCATTCAACACAGTTCTAGAAGCTGAATAGAATGCAGTTTTCACTCAGATGAAAGACATATGCTTTCCTTCTTAAGAAGTGTTTTCAAAGACATTCACAGAGTGATTCTACAAAGCACTTTTTCTGGCATTGGCTTTTAAACGTGATTTCACTGGAATTTCTGTCAAATGCAAGACGCAAGATTTGCTGTTAAAGAATAGAGTATACAGAATGCAAACAAACGCTTCCCTACAAGTGAATCGCCTAACCATTCAACACAGTTCTAAAAACTGAATAGAATGCAGTTTTCACTCAGATGAAAGACGTATGCTTTCCTTCTTAAGAAGTGTTTTCAAAGACATTCACAGACTGATTCTACAAAGCCTTTTTACTGGTGTTGGCTTTTAAACGTGATTTCACTGGAATTTCTGTCAAATGCAAGACGCGAGATTTGCTGTTAAAGAATTGAGTATACAGAATGCGAAGAAACGCTTCCCTATATGTGAATCGCCTAACCATTCAACACAGTACTAAAAACTGAATAGAATGCAGTTTTCACTCAGATGAAAGACGTATGCTTTCCTTTTTAAGAAGTGTTTTCAAAGACATTCACAGAGTGATTCTACAAAGCCTTTTTACTGATGTTGGCTTTTAAACGTGATTTCACTGGAATTTCTGTCAAAGGCAAGACGCGTGATTTGCTGTTAAAGAATTGAGTATACAGAATGCAAACAAATGCTTCCCTACAAGTGAATCGCCTAACCATTCAACACAGTACTTAAAACTAAATAGAATGCAGTTTTCACTCAGATGAAAGACATTTGCTTTCCTTCTTAAGAAGTGTTTTCAAAGACATTCACAGAGTGATTCTACAAAGCCTTTTTACTGATGTTGGCTTTTAAACGTGATTTCACTGGAATTTCTTTCAAAGGCAAGACGCGAGATTTGCTGTTAAAGAATTGAGTATACAGAATGCAAACAAACGCTTCCCTACAAGTGAATCAACTAACCATTCAACACAATTATAAAAACTGAATGGACTGCAGTTTTCAAACAGATGAAAGACGTATGCTTTCCTTCTTAAGAAGTGTTTTGAAAGACATTCACAGAGTGATTCTACAAAGCCTTTTTGCTGGCGTGGGCTTTTAAACTTGATTTCACTGGAATTTCTGTCAAATACAAGACACAAGATTTGCTGTTAAAGAATTGAGTATACAGAATGCAAACAAATGCTTCCTTACAAGTGAATCGCCTAACCATTCAACAAAGTTCTAAAAACTGAATAGAATGCAGTTATCACTCAGATGAAAGACGTATGCTCTCCTTCTTAAGAAGTATTTTCAAAGACATTCACAGAGCGATTCTACAAAACCTTTTTACTGGCGTGGGCTTTTAAACGTGATTTCACTGGAATTTCTGTCAAACGCAAGATGCGCGATTTGCTGTTAAAGAATTGAGTATACAGAATGCAAACAAACGCTTCCCTACAAGTGAATCGCCTAACCATTCAACACAGTTCTAAAAGCTGAATAGAATGCAGTTTTCACTCAGATGAAAGACATATGCTTTCCTTCTTAAGAAGTGTTTTCAAAGACATTCACAGACTGATTCTACAAAGCCTTTTTACTGGTGTTGGCTTTTAAACGTGATTTCACTGGAATTTCTGTCAAATGCAAGACGCGAGATTTGCTGTTAAAGAATTGAGTATACAGAATGCGAAGAAACGCTTCCCTATATGTGAATCGCCTAACCATTCAACACAGTACTAAAAACTGAATAGAATGCAGTTTTCACTCAGATGAAAGACGTATGCTTTCCTTCTTCAGAAGTGTTTTCAAAGACATTCACAGAGTGATTCAACAAAGCCCTTTTTCTGGCATTGGCTTTTAAACGTGATTTCACTGGAATTTCTGTCAAATGCGAGACGCAAGATTTGCTGTTAAAGAATAGAGTATACAGAATGCAAACAAACGCTTCCCTACAAGTGAATCGCCTAACCATTCAACACAGTTCTAAAAACTGAATAGAATGCAGTTTTCACTCAGATGAAAGACGTATGCTTTCCTTCTTAAGAAGTGTTTTCAAAGACATTCACAGACTGATTCTACAAAGCCTTTTTACTGGTGTTGGCTTTTAAACGTGATTTCACTGGAATTTCTGTCAAATGCAAGACGCGAGATTTGCTGTTAAAGAATTGAGTATACAGAATGCGAAGAAACGCTTCCCTATATGTGAATCGCCTAACCATTCAACACAGTACTAAAAACTGAATAGAATGCAGTTTTCACTCAGATGAAAGACGTATGCTTTCCTTTTTAAGAAGTGTTTTCAAAGACATTCACAGAGTGATTCTACAAAGCCTTTTTACTGATGTTGTCTTTTAAACGTGATTTCACTGGAATTTCTGTCAAAGGCAAGACGCGTGATTTGCTGTTAAAGAATTGAGTATACAGAATGCAAACAAACGCTTCCCTACAAGTGAATCGCCTAACCATTCAACACAGTACTTAAAACTAAATAGAATGCAGTTTTCACTCAGATGAAAGACATTTGCTTTCCTTCTTAAGAAGTGTTTTCAAAAACATTCACAGAGTGATTCTACAAAGCCTTTTTACTGATGTTGGCTTTTAAACGTGATTTCACTGGAATTTCTGTCAAAGGCAAGACGCGAGATTTGCTGTTAAAGAATTGAGTATACAGAATGCAAACAAACGCTTCCCTTCAAGTGAATCAAATAACCATTCAACACAATTATAAAAACTGAATGGACTGCAGTTTTCAAACAGATGAAAGACGTATGCTTTCCTTCTTAAGAAGTGTTTTCAAAGACATTCACAGAGTGATTCTACAAAGCCTTTTTACTGGCGTGGGCTTTTAAACTTGATTTCACTGGAATTTCTGTCAAATACAAGACGCGAGATTTGCTGTTAAAGAATTGAGTATACAGAATGCAAACAAACGCTTCCCTACAAGTGAATCGCCTAACCATTCAACAAAGTTCTAAAAACTGAATAGAATGCAGTTATCACAGATGAAAGACGTATGCTCTCCTTCTTAAGAAGTATTTTCAAAGACATTCACAGAGCGATTCTACAAAGCCTTTTTACTGGCGTGGGCTTTTAAACGTGATTTCACTGGAATTTCTGTCAAATGCAAGATGCGCGACTTACTGTTAAAGAATTGAGTATACAGAATGCAAACAAACGCTTCCCTACAAGTGAATCGCCTAACCATTCAACACAGTTCTAAAAACTGAATAGAATGCAGTTTTCACTCAGATGAAAGACATATGCTTTCCTTCTTCAGAAGTGTTTTCAAAGACATTCACAGAGTGATTCTACAAAGCCCTTTTTCTGGCATTGGCTTTTAAACGTGATTTCACTGGAATTTCTGTCAAATGCAAGACGCAAGATTTGCTGTTAAAGAATAGAGTATACAGAATGCAAACAAACGCTTCCCTACAAGTGAATCGCCTAACCATTCAACACAGTTCTAAAAACTGAATAGAATGCAGTTTTCACTCAGATGAAAGACGTATGCTTTCCTTCTTAAGAAGTGTTTTCAAAGACATTCACAGACTGATTCTACAAAGCCTTTTTACTGGTGTTGGCTTTTAAACGTGATTTCACTGGAATTTCTGTCAAATGCAAGACGCGAGATTTGCTGTTAAAGAATTGAGTATACAGAATGCGAAGAAACGCTTCCCTATATGTGAATCGCCTAACCATTCAACACAGTACTAAAAACTGAATAGAATGCAGTTTTCACTCAGATGAAAGACGTATGCTTTCCTTTTTAAGAAGTGTTTTCAAAGACATTCACAGAGTGATTCTACAAAGCCTTTTTACTGATGTTGGCTTTTAAACGTGATTTCACTGGAATTTCTGTCAAAGGCAAGACGCGTGATTTGCTGTTAAAGAATTGAGTATACAGAATGCAAACAAACGCTTCCCTACAAGTGAATCGCCTAACCATTCAACACAGTACTTAAAACTAAATAGAATGCAGTTTTCACTCAGATGAAAGACATTTGCTTTCCTTCTTAAGAAGTGTTTTCAAAGACATTCACAGAGTGATTCTACAAAGCCTTTTTACTGATGTTGGCTTTTAAACGTGATTTCACTGGAATTTCTGTCAAAGGCAAGACGCGAGATTTGCTGTTAAAGAATTGAGTATACAGAATGCAAACAAACGCTTCCCTACAAGTGAATCAACTAACCATTCAACACAATTATAAAAACTGAATGGACTGCAGTTTTCAAACAGATGAAAGACGTATGCTTTCCTTCTTAAGAAGTGTTTTCAAAGACATTCACAGAGTGATTCTACAAAGCCTTTTTACTGGCGTGGGCTTTTAAACTTGATTTCACTGGAATTTCTGTCAAATACAAGACGCGAGATTTGCTGTTAAAGAATTGAGTATACAGAATGCAAACAAACGCTTCCCTACAAGTGAATCGCCTAACCATTCAACAAAGTTCTAAAAACTGAATAGAATGCAGTTATCACTCAGATTAAAGACGTATGCTCTCCTTCTTAAGAAGTATTTTCAAAGACATTCACAGAGCGATTCTACAAAGCCTTTTTACTGGCGTGAGCTTTTAAACGTGATTTCACTGGAATTTCTGTCAAACGCAAGATGCGCGATTTGCTGTTAAAGAATTGAGTATACAGAATGCAAAGAAACACTTCCCTACAAGTGAATCGCCTAACCATTCAACACAGTTCTAGAAGCTGAATAGAATGCAGTTTTCACTCAGATGAAAGACATATGCTTTCCTTCTTAAGAAGTGTTTTCAAAGACATTCACAGAGTGATTCTACAAAGCACTTTTTCTGGCATTGGCTTTTAAACGTGATTTCACTGGAATTTCTGTCAAATGCAAGACGCAAGATTTGCTGTTAAAGAATAGAGTATACAGAATGCAAACAAACGCTTCCCTACAAGTGAATCGCCTAATCATTCAACACAGTTCTAAAAACTGAATAGAATGCAGTTTTCACTCAGATGAAAGACATATGCTTTCCTTCTTAAGAAGTGTTTTCAAAGACATTCACAGAGCGATTCTACAAAGCCTTTTTACTGGCTTGGGCTTTTTAACGTGATTTCACTGGAATTTCTGTCAAATGCAAGACGCAAGATTTGCTGTTAAAGAATAGAGTATACAGAATGCAAACAAACGCTTCCCTACAAGTGAATTGCCTAACCATTCAACACAGTTCTAAAAACTGAATAGAATGCAGTTTTCACTCAGATGAAAGACGTATGCTTTCCTTCTTTAGAAGTGTTTTCAAAGTCATTCACAGACTGATTCTCAAAAGCCTTTTTACTGGCGTTGGCTTTTAAATGTGTTTTCCCTGGAATTTCTGTCAAAGGAAAGACACGAGATTTGCTGTTAAAGAATTGAGTATACAGAATGCAAACAAACGCTTCCCTACAAGTGATTCACCTAACCATTCAACACAGTACTAAAAACTGAATAGAATGCAGTTTTCACTCAGATGAAAGACGTATGCCTTCCTTCTTAAGAAGTGTTTTCAAAGACATTCACAGAGTGATTCTACAAAGCCTTTTTACTGATGTTGGCTTTTAAACGTGATTTCACTGGAATTTCTTTCAAAGGCAAGACGCGAGATTTGCTGTTAAAGAATTGAGTATACAGAATGCAAACAAACGCTTCCCTACAAGTGAATCAACTAACCATTCAACACAATTATAAAAACTGAATGGACTGCAGTTTTCAAACAGATGAAAGACGTATGCTTTCCTTCTTAAGAAGTGTTTTGAAAGACATTCACAGAGTGATTCTACAAAGCCTTTTTGCTGGCGTGGGCTTTTAAACTTGATTTCACTGGAATTTCTGTCAAATACAAGACACAAGATTTGCTGTTAAAGAATTGAGTATACAGAATGCAAACAAATGCTTCCTTACAAGTGAATCGCCTAACCATTCAACAAAGTTCTAAAAACTGAATAGAATGCAGTTATCACTCAGATGAAAGACGTATGCTCTCCTTCTTAAGAAGTATTTTCAAAGACATTCACAGAGCGATTCTACAAAACCTTTTTACTGGCGTGGGCTTTTAAACGTGATTTCACTGGAATTTCTGTCAAACGCAAGATGCGCGATTTGCTGTTAAAGAATTGAGTATACAGAATGCAAACAAACGCTTCCCTACAAGTGAATCGCCTAACCATTCAACACAGTTCTAAAAGCTGAATAGAATGCAGTTTTCACTCAGATGAAAGACATATGCTTTCCTTCTTAAGAAGTGTTTTCAAAGACATTCACAGACTGATTCTACAAAGCCTTTTTACTGGTGTTGGCTTTTAAACGTGATTTCACTGGAATTTCTGTCAAATGCAAGACGCGAGATTTGCTGTTAAAGAATTGAGTATACAGAATGCGAAGAAACGCTTCCCTATATGTGAATCGCCTAACCATTCAACACAGTACTAAAAACTGAATAGAATGCAGTTTTCACTCAGATGAAAGACGTATGCTTTCCTTCTTCAGAAGTGTTTTCAAAGACATTCACAGAGTGATTCAACAAAGCCCTTTTTCTGGCATTGGCTTTTAAACGTGATTTCACTGGAATTTCTGTCAAATGCGAGACGCAAGATTTGCTGTTAAAGAATAGAGTATACAGAATGCAAACAAACGCTTCCCTACAAGTGAATCGCCTAACCATTCAACACAGTTCTAAAAACTGAATAGAATGCAGTTTTCACTCAGATGAAAGACGTATGCTTTCCTTCTTAAGAAGTGTTTTCAAAGACATTCACAGACTGATTCTACAAAGCCTTTTTACTGGTGTTGGCTTTTAAACGTGATTTCACTGGAATTTCTGTCAAATGCAAGACGCGAGATTTGCTGTTAAAGAATTGAGTATACAGAATGCGAAGAAACGCTTCCCTATATGTGAATCGCCTAACCATTCAACACAGTACTAAAAACTGAATAGAATGCAGTTTTCACTCAGATGAAAGACGTATGCTTTCCTTTTTAAGAAGTGTTTTCAAAGACATTCACAGAGTGATTCTACAAAGCCTTTTTACTGATGTTGTCTTTTAAACGTGATTTCACTGGAATTTCTGTCAAAGGCAAGACGCGTGATTTGCTGTTAAAGAATTGAGTATACAGAATGCAAACAAACGCTTCCCTACAAGTGAATCGCCTAACCATTCAACACAGTACTTAAAACTAAATAGAATGCAGTTTTCACTCAGATGAAAGACATTTGCTTTCCTTCTTAAGAAGTGTTTTCAAAAACATTCACAGAGTGATTCTACAAAGCCTTTTTACTGATGTTGGCTTTTAAACGTGATTTCACTGGAATTTCTGTCAAAGGCAAGACGCGAGATTTGCTGTTAAAGAATTGAGTATACAGAATGCAAACAAACGCTTCCCTTCAAGTGAATCAAATAACCATTCAACACAATTATAAAAACTGAATGGACTGCAGTTTTCAAACAGATGAAAGACGTATGCTTTCCTTCTTAAGAAGTGTTTTCAAAGACATTCACAGAGTGATTCTACAAAGCCTTTTTACTGGCGTGGGCTTTTAAACTTGATTTCACTGGAATTTCTGTCAAATACAAGACGCGAGATTTGCTGTTAAAGAATTGAGTATACAGAATGCAAACAAACGCTTCCCTACAAGTGAATCGCCTAACCATTCAACAAAGTTCTAAAAACTGAATAGAATGCAGTTATCACAGATGAAAGACGTATGCTCTCCTTCTTAAGAAGTATTTTCAAAGACATTCACAGAGCGATTCTACAAAGCCTTTTTACTGGCGTGGGCTTTTAAGCGTGATTTCACTGGAATTTCTGTCAAATGCAAGATGCGCGACTTACTGTTAAAGAATTGAGTATACAGAATGCAAACAAACGCTTCCCTACAAGTGAATCGCCTAACCATTCAACACAGTTCTAAAAACTGAATAGAATGCAGTTTTCACTCAGATGAAAGACATATGCTTTCCTTCTTCAGAAGTGTTTTCAAAGACATTCACAGAGTGATTCTACAAAGCCCTTTTTCTGGCATTGGCTTTTAAACGTGATTTCACTGGAATTTCTGTCAAATGCAAGACGCAAGATTTGCTGTTAAAGAATAGAGTATACAGAATGCAAACAAACGCTTCCCTACAAGTGAATCGCCTAACCATTCAACACAGTTCTAAAAACTGAATAGAATGCAGTTTTCACTCAGATGAAAGACGTATGCTTTCCTTCTTAAGAAGTGTTTTCAAAGACATTCACAGACTGATTCTACAAAGCCTTTTTACTGGTGTTGGCTTTTAAACGTGATTTCACTGGAATTTCTGTCAAATGCAAGACGCGAGATTTGCTGTTAAAGAATTGAGTATACAGAATGCGAAGAAACGCTTCCCTATATGTGAATCGCCTAACCATTCAACACAGTACTAAAAACTGAATAGAATGCAGTTTTCACTCAGATGAAAGACGTATGCTTTCCTTTTTAAGAAGTGTTTTCAAAGACATTCACAGAGTGATTCTACAAAGCCTTTTTACTGATGTTGGCTTTTAAACGTGATTTCACTGGAATTTCTGTCAAAGGCAAGACGCGTGATTTGCTGTTAAAGAATTGAGTATACAGAATGCAAACAAACGCTTCCCTACAAGTGAATCGCCTAACCATTCAACACAGTACTTAAAACTAAATAGAATGCAGTTTTCACTCAGATGAAAGACATTTGCTTTCCTTCTTAAGAAGTGTTTTCAAAGACATTCACAGAGTGATTCTACAAAGCCTTTTTACTGATGTTGGCTTTTAAACGTGATTTCACTGGAATTTCTGTCAAAGGCAAGACGCGAGATTTGCTGTTAAAGAATTGAGTATACAGAATGCAAACAAACGCTTCCCTACAAGTGAATCAACTAACCATTCAACACAATTATAAAAACTGAATGGACTGCAGTTTTCAAACAGATGAAAGACGTATGCTTTCCTTCTTAAGAAGTGTTTTCAAAGACATTCACAGAGTGATTCTACAAAGCCTTTTTACTGGCGTGGGCTTTTAAACTTGATTTCACTGGAATTTCTGTCAAATACAAGACGCGAGATTTGCTGTTAAAGAATTGAGTATACAGAATGCAAACAAACGCTTCCCTACAAGTGAATCGCCTAACCATTCAACAAAGTTCTAAAAACTGAATAGAATGCAGTTATCACTCAGATTAAAGACGTATGCTCTCCTTCTTAAGAAGTATTTTCAAAGACATTCACAGAGCGATTCTACAAAGCCTTTTTACTGGCGTGAGCTTTTAAACGTGATTTCACTGGAATTTCTGTCAAACGCAAGATGCGCGATTTGCTGTTAAAGAATTGAGTATACAGAATGCAAAGAAACACTTCCCTACAAGTGAATCGCCTAACCATTCAACACAGTTCTAGAAGCTGAATAGAATGCAGTTTTCACTCAGATGAAAGACATATGCTTTCCTTCTTAAGAAGTGTTTTCAAAGACATTCACAGAGTGATTCTACAAAGCACTTTTTCTGGCATTGGCTTTTAAACGTGATTTCACTGGAATTTCTGTCAAATGCAAGACGCAAGATTTGCTGTTAAAGAATAGAGTATACAGAATGCAAACAAACGCTTCCCTACAAGTGAATCGCCTAATCATTCAACACAGTTCTAAAAACTGAATAGAATGCAGTTTTCACTCAGATGAAAGACATATGCTTTCCTTCTTAAGAAGTGTTTTCAAAGACATTCACAGAGCGATTCTACAAAGCCTTTTTACTGGCTTGGGCTTTTTAACGTGATTTCACTGGAATTTCTGTCAAATGCAAGACGCAAGATTTGCTGTTAAAGAATAGAGTATACAGAATGCAAACAAACGCTTCCCTACAAGTGAATTGCCTAACCATTCAACACAGTTCTAAAAACTGAATAGAATGCAGTTTTCACTCAGATGAAAGACGTATGCTTTCCTTCTTTAGAAGTGTTTTCAAAGTCATTCACAGACTGATTCTCAAAAGCCTTTTTACTGGCGTTGGCTTTTAAATGTGTTTTCCCTGGAATTTCTGTCAAAGGAAAGACACGAGATTTGCTGTTAAAGAATTGAGTATACAGAATGCAAACAAACGCTTCCCTACAAGTGATTCACCTAACCATTCAACACAGTACTAAAAACTGAATAGAATGCAGTTTTCACTCAGATGAAAGACGTATGCCTTCCTTCTTAAGAAGTGTTTTCAAAGACATTCACAGTGTGATTCTAAAAAGCCTTTTTACTGACGTTGGCTTTTAAACGTGATTTCACTGGAATTTCTGTCAAACGCAAGACGCGAGAATTGCTGTTAAAGAATTGAGTATACAGAATGCGAACAAACGCTTCTCTACAAGTGAATCACCTAACCATTCAACACAGTTCTAAAAACTGAATAGAATGCAGTTTTCACTCAGATGAAAGACGTATGCTTTCCTTCTTAAGAAGTGTTTTCAAAGACATTCACAGAGTGATTCTACAAAGCCTTTTTACTGATGTTGGCTTTTAAACGTGATTTCACTGGAATTTCTGTCAAAGGCAAGACGCGAGATTTGCTGTTAAAGAATTGAGTATACAGAATGCAAACAAACGCTTCCCTACAAGTGAATCAACTAACCATTCAACACAATTATAAAAACTGAATAGATTGCAGTTTTCAAACAGATGAAAGACGTATGCTTTCCTTCTTAAGAAGTGTTTTCAAAGACATTCACAGAGTGATTCTACAAGGCCTTTTTACTGTCGTTGGCTTTTAAACGTGATTTCTCTGGAATTTCTGTCAAACAAAAGACATGAGATTTACTGTTAAAGAATTGAGTATACAGAATGCGAAGAAACGCTTCCCTATATGTGAATCGCCTAACCATTCAACTCAGTACTAACAACTGAATAGAATGCAGTTTTCACAAAGATGAAAGACGTATGCTTTCCTTTTTAAGAAGTGTTTTCAAAGACATTCACAGAGTGAATCTACAAAGCCATTTTACTGATGTTGGCTTTTAAACGTGATTTCACTGGAATTTCTGTCAAAGGCAAGACGCGAGATTTGCTGTTAAAGAATTGAGTATACAGAATGCAAACAAACGCTTCCCTACAAGTGAATCGCCTAACCATTCAACACAGTACTAAAAACTAAATAGAATGCAGTTTTCACTCAGATGAAAGACATTTGCTTTCCTTCTTAAGAAGTGTTTTCAAAGACATTCACAGAGTGATTCTACAAAGCCTTTTTACTGATGTTGGCTTTTAAACGTGATTTCACTGGAATTTCTGTCAAAGGCAAGACGCGAGATTTGCTGTTAAAGAATTGAGTATACAGAATGCAAACAAACGCTTCCCTACAAGTGAATCAACTAACCATTCAACACAATTATAAAAACTGAATAGACTGCAGTTTTCAAACAGATGAAAGACGTATGCATTCCTTCTTAAGAAGTGTTTTCAAAGTATTCACAGAGTGATTCTACAAGGCCTTTTTACTGTCGTTGGCTTTTAAACGTGATTTCTCTGGAATTTCTGTCAAACAAAAGACACGAGATTTACTGTTAAAGAATTGAGTATACAAAATGCGAACAAATGCTTCCCTACAAGTGAATCGCCTAACATTTCAAAACAATTCTAAAAACTGAATAGATTGCAGTTTTCATCAGAAGAAAGACGTATGCTTTCCTTCTTAAGAAGTGTTTTCTAAGACATTCACAGAGTGATCCTACAAAGCCTTTTTACTGGCGTGGGCTTTTAAACTTGATTTCACTGGAATTTCTGTCAAATACAAGACGCGAGATTTGCTGTTAAAGAATTGAGTATACAGAATGCAAACAAATGCTTCCCTACAAGTGAAACGCCTAACCATTCAACAAAGTTCTAAAAACTGAATAGAATGCAGTTATCACTCAGATGAAAGACGTATGCTCTCCTTCTTAAGAAGTATTTTCAAAGACATTCACAGAGCGATTCTACAAAGCCTTTTTACTGGCGTGGGCTTTTAAACGTGATTTCACTGGAATATCTGTGAAACGCAAGACTCGAGATTTGCTGTTAAAGAATTGAGTATACAGAATGTGAACAAACACTTCCTACAAGTGAATCGCCTAACCATTCAACACAGTTCTAAAAACTGAATAGAATGCAGTTTTCACTCAGATGAAAGACGTATGCTTTCCTTCTTAAGAAGTGTTTTCAAAGACATTCACAGAGTGATTCTACAAAGCCTTGTTACTGACGTTTGCTTTTAAACGTGATTTCACTGGAATTTCTGTCAAATGCAAGATGCGAGATTTGCTGGTAAAAAAATTGAGTATACAGAATGCAAACAAATGCTTCCCTACAAGTGAATCGCCTAACCATTCAACAGAGTTCTAAAAACTGAATAGAATGCAGTTTTCACTCAGATGAAAGACATATGCTTTCCTTCTTCAGAAGTGTTTTCAAAGACATTCACAGAGTGATTCTACAAAGCCTTTTTAATGGCGTTGGCTTTTAAACGTGATTTCACTGGAATATCTGTCAAACGCAAGACTAGAGATTTGCTGTTAAAGAATTGAGTATACAGAATGTGAACAAACACTTCCTACAAGTGAATCGCCTAACCATTCAACACAGTTCTAAAAACTGAATAGAATGCAGTTTTCACTCAGATGAAAGACGTATGCTTTCCTTCTTAAGAAGTGTTTTCAAAGACATTCACAGAGTGATTCTACAAAGCCTTGTTACTGACGTTTGCTTTTAAACGTGATTTCACTGGAATTTCTGTCAAATGCAAGATGCGAGATTTGCTGGTAAAAAAATTGAGTATACAGAATGCGAACAAACGCTTCCCTACAAGTGAATCGCCTAACCATTCAACACAGTACTAAAAACTGAATAGAATGCAGTTTTCACTCAGATGAAAGACGTATGCTTTCCTTCTTCAGAAGTGTTTTCAAAGACATTCACAGAGTGATTCTACAAAGCCCTTTTTCTGGCATTGGCTTTTAAACGTGATTTCACTGGAATTTCTGTCAAATGCAAGACGCAAGATTTGCTGTTAAAGAATAGAGTATACAGAATGCAAACAAACGCTTCCCTACAAGTGAATTGCCTAACCATTCAACACAGTTCTAAAAACTGAATAGAATGCAGTTTTCACTCAGATGAAAGACGTATGCTTTCCTTCTTTAGAAGTGTTTTCAAAGTCATTCACAGACTGATTCTCAAAAGCCTTTTTACTGGCGTTGGCTTTTAAATGTGTTTTCCCTGGAATTTCTGTCAAACGAAAGACACGAGATTTGCTGTTAAAGAATTGAGTATACAGAATGCAAACAAACGCTTCCCTACAAGTGATTCACCTAACCATTCAACACAGTACTAAAAACTGAATAGAATGCAGTTTTCACTCAGATGAAAGACGTATGCCTTCCTTCTTAAGAAGTGTTTTCAAAGACATTCACAGTGTGATTCTAAAAAGCCTTTTTACTGACGTTGGCTTTTAAACGTGATTTCACTGGAATTTCTGTCAAACGCAAGACGCGAGAATTGCTGTTAAAGAATTGAGTATACAGAATGCGAACAAACGCTTCTCTACAAGTGAATCGCCTAACCATTCAACACAGTACTAAAAACTGAATAGAATGCAGTTTTCACTCAGATGAAAGACATATGCTTTCCTTCTTCAGAAGTGTTTTCAAAGACATTCACAGAGTGATTCTACAAAGCCTTTTTACTGGCGTTGGCTTTTAAACGTGATTTCACTGGAATATCTGTCAAACGCAAGACTCGAGATTTGCTGTTAAAGAATTGAGTATACAGAATGTGAACAAACACTTCCTACAAGTGAATCGCCTAACCATTCAACACAGTTCTAAAAACTGAATAGAATGCAGTTTTCACTCAGATGAAAGACGTATGCTTTCCTTCTTAAGAAGTGTTTTCAAAGACATTCACAGAGTGATTCTACAAAGCCTTGTTACTGACGTTTGCTTTTAAACGTGATTTCACTGGAATTTCTGTCAAATGCAAGATGCGAGATTTGCTGGTAAAAAAATTGAGTATACAGAATGCGAACAAACGCTTCCCTACAAGTGAATCGCCTAACCATTCAACACAGTACTAAAAACTGAATAGAATGCAGTTTTCACTCAGATGAAAGACGTATGCTTTCCTTCTTCAGAAGTGTTTTCAAAGACATTCACAGAGTGATTCTACAAAGCCCTTTTTCTGGCATTGGCTTTTAAACGTGATTTCACTGGAATTTCTGTCAAATGCAAGACGCAAGATTTGCTGTTAAAGAATAGAGTATACAGAATGCAAACAAACGCTTCCCTACAAGTGAATTGCCTAACCATTCAACACAGTTCTAAAAACTGAATAGAATGCAGTTTTCACTCAGATGAAAGACGTATGCTTTCCTTCTTTAGAAGTGTTTTCAAAGTCATTCACAGACTGATTCTCAAAAGCCTTTTTACTGGCGTTGGCTTTTAAATGTGTTTTCCCTGGAATTTCTGTCAAACGAAAGACACCAGATTTGCTGTTAAAGAATTGAGTATACAGAATGCAAACAAACGCTTCCCTACAAGTGATTCACCTAACCATTCAACACAGTACTAAATACTGAATAGAATGCAGTTTTCACTCAGATGAAAGACGTATGCCTTCCTTCTTAAGAAGTGTTTTCAAAGACATTCACAGTGTGATTCTAAAAAGCCTTTTTACTGACGTTGGCTTTTAAACGTGATTTCACTGGAATTTCTGTCAAACGCAAGACGCGAGAATTGCTGTTAAAGAATTGAGTATACAGAATGCGAACAAACGCTTCTCTACAAGTGAATCGCCTAACCATTCAACACAGTTCTAAAAACTGAATAGAATGCAGTTTTCACTCAGATGAAAGACGTATGCTTTCCTTCTTAAGAAGTGTTTTCAAAGACATTCACAGAGTGATTCTACAAAGCCTTTTTACTGATGTTGGCTTTTAAACGTGATTTCACTGGAATTTCTGTCAAAGGCAAGACGCGAGATTTGCTGTTAAAGAATTGAGTATACAGAATGCAAACAAACGCTTCCCTACAAGTGAATCAACTAACCAATCAACACAATTATAAAAACTGAATAGATTGCAGTTTTCAAACAGATGAAAGACGTATGCTTTCCTTCTTAAGAAGTGTTTTCAAAGACATTCACAGAGTGATTCTACAAGGCCTTTTTACTGTCGTTGGCTTTTAAACGTGATTTCTCTGGAATTTCTGTCAAACAAGACATGAGATTTACTGTTAAAGAATTGAGTATACAGAATGCGAAGAAACGCTTCCCTATATGTGAATCGCCTAACCATTCAACTCAGTACTAACAACTGAATAGAATGCAGTTTTCACAAAGATGAAAGACGTATGCTTTCCTTTTTAAGAAGTGTTTTCAAAGACATTCACAGAGTGAATCTACAAAGCCATTTTACTGATGTTGGCTTTTAAACGTGATTTCACTGGAATTTCTGTCAAAGGCAAGACGCGAGATTTGCTGTTAAAGAATTGAGTATACAGAATGCAAACAAACGCTTCCCTACAAGTGAATCGCCTAACCATTCAACACAGTACTAAAAACTAAATAGAATGCAGTTTTCACTCAGATGAAAGACATTTGCTTTCCTTCTTAAGAAGTGTTTTCAAAGACATTCACAGAGTGATTCTACAAAGCCTTTTTACTGATGTTGGCTTTTAAACGTGATTTCACTGGAATTTCTGTCAAAGGCAAGACGCGAGATTTGCTGTTAAAGAATTGAGTATACAGAATGCAAACAAACGCTTCCCTACAAGTGAATCAACTAACCATTCAACACAATTATAAAAACTGAATAGACTGCAGTTTTCAAACAGATGAAAGACGTATGCATTCCTTCTTAAGAAGTGTTTTCAAAGTATTCACAGAGTGATTCTACAAGGCCTTTTTACTGTCGTTGGCTTTTAAACGTGATTTCTCTGGAATTTCTGTCAAACAAAAGACACGAGATTTACTGTTAAAGAATTGAGTATACAAAATGCAAACAAATGCTTCCCTACAAGTGAATCGCCTAACATTTCAAAACAATTCTAAAAACTGAATAGATTGCAGTTTTCATCAGAAGAAAGACGTATGCTTTCCTTCTTAAGAAGTGTTTTCAAAGACATTCACAGAGTGATCCTACAAAGCCTTTTTACTGGCGTGGGCTTTTAAACTTGATTTCACTGGAATTTCTGTCAAATACAATACGCGAGATTTGCTGTTAAAGAATTGAGTATACAGAATGCAAACAAATGCTTCCCTACAAGTGAATCGCCTAACCATTCAACAAAGTTCTAAAAACTGAATAGAATGCAGTTATCACTCAGATGAAAGACGTATGCTCTCCTTCTTAAGAAGTATTTTCAAAGACATTCACAGAGCGATTCTACAAAGCCTTTTTACTGGCGTGGGCTTTTAAACGTGATTTCACTGGAATTTCTGTCCAACGCAAGATGAGCGATTTGCTGTTAAAGAATTGAGTATACAGAATGCAAACAAATGCTTCCCTACAAGTGAATCGCCTAACCATTCAACAGAGTTCTAAAAACTGAATAGAATGCAGTTTTCACTCAGATGAAAGACATATGCTTTCCTTCTTCAGAAGTGTTTTCAAAGACATTCACAGAGTGATTCTACAAAGCCTTTTTACTGGCGTTGGCTTTTAAACGTGATTTCACTGGAATTTCTGTCAAACTCAAGACGCGAGATTTGCTGTTATAGAATTGAGTATACAGAATGCAAACAAACGCTTCCCTACAAGTGAATCGCCTAACCATTCAACACAGTACTAAAAACTAAATAGAATGCAGTTTTCACTCAGATGAAAGACATTTGCTTTCCTTCTTAAGAAGTGTTTTCAAAGACATTCACAGAGTGATTCTACAAAACCCTTTTACTGAGGTTGGCTTTTAAACGTGATTTCACTGGAATATCTGTCAAACGCAAGACTCGAGATTTGCTGTTAAAGAATTGAGTATACAGAATGTGAACAAACACTTCCTACAAGTGAATCGCCTAACCATTCAACACAGTTCTAAAAACTGAATAGAATGCAGTTTTCACTCAGATGAAAGACGTATGCTTTCCTTCTTAAGAAGTGTTTTCAAAGACATTCACAGAGTGATTCTACAAAGCCTTGTTACTGACGTTTGCTTTTAAACGTGATTTCACTGGAATTTCTGTCAAATGCAAGATGCGAGATTTGCTGGTAAAAAAATTGAGTATACAGAATGCGAACAAACGCTTCCCTACAAGTGAATCGCCTAACCATTCAACACAGTACTAAAAACTGAATTGAATGCAGTTTTCACTCAGATGAAAGACGTATGCTTTCCTTCTTAAGAAGTGTTTTCAAAGACATTCACAGAGTGATTCTACAAAGCCCTTTTTCTGGCATTGGCTTTTAAACGTGATTTCACTGGAATTTCTGTCAAATGCAAGACGCAAGATTTGCTGTTAAAGAATAGAGTATACAGAATGCAAACAAACGCTTCCCTACAAGTGAATCGCCTAACCATTCAACACAGTGATAAAAACTGAATAGAATGCAGTTTTCACTCAGATGAAAGACGTATGCTTTCCTTCTTACGAAGTGTTTTCAAAGACATTCACAGAGTGATTCTACAAAGCCTTTTTACTGATGTTGGCTTTTAAACGTGATTTCACTGGAATTTCTGTCAAAGGCAAGACGCGAGATTTGCTGTTAAAGAATTGAGTATACAGAATGCAAACAAACGCTTCCCTACAAGTGAATCGCCTAACCATTCAACACAGTACTAAAAACTAAATAGAATGCAGTTTTCACTCAGATGAAAGACATTTGCTTTCCTTCTTAAGAAGTATTTTCAAAGACATTCACAGAGCGATTCTACAAAGCCTTTTTACTGATGTTGGCTTTTAAACGTGATTTCACTGGAATTTCTGTCAAACACAAGATGCGAGATTTGCTGTTATAGAATTGAGTATACAGAATGCAAACAAACGCTTCCCTACAAGTGATTCGCCTAACCATTCAACACAGTACTAAAAACTGAATAGAATGCAGTTTTCACTCAGATGAAAGACGTATGCCTTCCTTCTTAAGAAGTGTTTTCAAAGACATTCACAGTGTGATTCTAAAAAGCCTTTTTACTGACGTTGGCTTTTAAACGTGTTTTCCCTGGAATTTCTGTCAAACCAAAGACACTAGATTTGCTGTTAAAGAATTGAGTATACAGAATGCAAACAAACGCTTCCCTACAAGTGATTCGCCTAACCATTCAACACAGTATTAAAAACTGAATAGAATGCAGTTTTCACTCAGATGAAAGACGTATGCCTTCCTTCTTAAGAAGTGTTTTCAAAGACATTCACAGTGTGATTCTAAAAAGCCTTTTTACTGACGTTGGCTTTTAAACGTGATTTCACTGGAATTTCTGTCAAACGCAAGACGCGAGAATTGCTGTTAAAGAATTGAGTATACAGAATGCGAACAAACGCTTCCCTACAAGTGAATCCCCTAAACATTCAACACAGTTCTAAAAACTGAATAGAATGCAGTTTTCACTCAGATGAAAGACGTATGCTTTCCTTCTTAAGAAGTGTTTTCAAAGACATTCACAGAGTGATTCTACAAAGCCTTTTTACTGATGGCTTTTAAACGTGATTTCACTGGAATTTCTGTCAAAGGCAAGACACGAGATTTGCTGTTAAAGAATTGAGTATACAGAATGCAAACAAACGCTTCCCTACAAGTGAATCAACTAACCATTCAACACAATTATAAAAACTGAATAGATTGCAGTTTTCAAACAGATGAAAGACGTATGCTTTCCTTCTTAAGAAGTGTTTTCAAAGACATTCACAGAGTGATTCTACAAGGCCTTTTTACTGTCGTTGGCTTTTAAACGTGATTTCTCTGGAATTTCTGTCAAACAAAAACACGAAATTTACTGTTAAAGAATTGAGTATACAAAATGCAAACAAACGCTTCCCTACAAGTGAATCGCCTAACCATTCAACACAGTACTAAAAACTGAAAAAATGCAGTTTTCACTCAGATGAATGACGTATGCTTTCCTTCTTAAGAAGTGTTTTCAAAGACATTCACAGAGTGATTCTACAAAGCCTTTTTACTGGCGTTGGCTTTTAAACGTGATTTCACTGGAATTTCTGTCAAACGCAGGAAGCGATATTTGCTGCTATAGAATTAAGTATACAGAATGCAAGCAAACGCTTCCCTACAAGTGAATCGCCTAACCATTCAACACAGTACGAAAAACTGAATAGAATGCAGTTTTCACTCAGATGAAAGACGTATGCTTTCCTTCTTTAGAAGTGTTTTCAAAGACATTCACAGAGTGATTCTACAAAGCCTTTTTACTGATGTTGCCTTTTAAACGTGATTTCACTGGAATTTCTGTGAAAGGCAAGACGCGAGATTTGCTGTTAAAGAATTGAGTATACAGAATGCAAACAAACTCTTCCCTACAAGTGAATCAACTAACCATTCAACACAATTATAAAAACTGAATAGATTGCAGTTTTCACTCAGATGAAAGACGTATGCTTTCCTTCTTAAGAAGTGTTTTCAAAGACATTCACAGAGTGATTCTACAAAGCCTTTTTACTGTCGTTGGCTTTTAAACGTGATTTCACTGGAATTTCTGACAAACGCAAGACGCGGTATTTGCTGCTATAGAATTAAGTATACAGAATGCAAGCAAATGCTTCCCTACAAGTGAATCGCCTAACCATTCAACACAGTACGAAAAACTGAATAGAATGCAGTTTTCGCTCCGATGAAAGACGTATGCTTTCCTTCTTAAGAAGTATTTTCAAAGACATTCACAGAGTGATTCTAAAATACCTTTTTACTGACGTTGGCTTTTAAACGTGATTTCACTGGAATTTCGGTCAAATGCAAGACCCGAGATTTGCTGTTAAAGAATTGAGTATACAGAATGCAAACAAACGCTTCCCTACAAGTGAATCAACTAACCATTCAACACAATTATAAAAACTGAATAGATTGCAGTTTTCACTCAGATGAAAGACGTATGCTTTCCTTCTTAAGAAGTGTTTTCAAAGACATTCACAGAGTGATTCTACAAAGCCTATTTACTGACGTTGGCTTTTAAACGAGATTACACTGGAATTTCTGTCAAATGCAAGACATGAGATTTGCTGTTAAAGAATTGAGTATACAGAATGCGAACAAATGCTTCCCTACAAGTGAATCGCCTAACCATTCAACACAGTACTAAAAACTGAATAGAATGCAGTTTTCACTCACATGAAAGACGTATGCTTTCATTTTTAAGAAGTGTTTTCAAAGACATTCACAAAGTGATTCTACAAAGGCTTTTTACTGACGTTGGCTTTTAAACGTGATTTCACTGGAATTTCTGTCAAAGGCAAGATGCGAGATTTGCTATTAAAGAATTGAGTATACAGAATGCGAACCAACGCTTCCCTACAAGTGAATCGCCTAACCATTCAACACAGTACTAAAAACTGAATAGAATGCAGTTTTCACTCAGATCAAAGAGGTATGCTTTCCTTCTTAAGAAGTGTTTTCAAAGACATTCACAGAGTGATTCTACAAAGCCTTTTTACTTGCATTGGCTTTTAAACGTGATTTCACTGGAATTTCTGTCAAACGCAAGACTCGAGATTTGCTGTTAAAGACTTGAGTATACAGAATGCGAACAAACGCTTCCCTACCAGTGAATCACCTAACCATTCAACACAGTACTAAAAACTGAATAGAATGCAGTTTACACTCAGATGAAAGACGTATGCTTTCCTTCTTAAGAAGTGTTTTCAAAGACATTCACAGAGTGATTCTACAAAGCCTTTTTACTGACGTTGGCTTTTAAAGGTGATTTCACTGGAATTATTGTCAAACGCAAGACTCGAGATTTGCTGTTAAAGACTTGTGTATACAGAATGAGAACAAACGCTTCCCTACAAGTGAAACACCTAAGCATTCAACACAGTACTAAAAACTGAATAGAATGCAGTTTTCACTCAGATGAAAGACGTATGCTTTCCTTCTTAAGAAGTGTTTTCAAAGACATTCACAGAGTGATTCTACAAAGCCTTTTTACTGACGTTGGCTTTTAAAGGTGATTTCACTGGAATTATTGTCAACTCAAGACTCGAGATTTGCTGTTAAAGACTTGAGTATACAGAATGAGAACAAACGCTTCCCTACAAGTGAAACGCCTAACCATTCAATACAGTACTAAAAACTGAATAGAATGCAGTTTTTACTCCGATGAAAGACGTATGCTTTCCTTCTTAAGAAGTGTTTTCAAAGACATTCACAGAGTGATTCTACAAAGCCTTTTTACTGACGTTGCCTTTTAAACGTGATTTCACTGTAATTTCTGTCAAAAGCAAGACACGAGATTTGCTGTTAAAGAATTGAGTATACAGAATGCCAACAAACGCTTCCCTACAAGTGAATCACCTAACCATTCAACACAGTACGAAAAACTGAATAGAATGCAGTTTTCACTCCGATGAAAGACGTATGCTTTCCTTCTTAAGAAGTGTTTTCAAAGACATTCACAGAGTGATTCTACAAAGCCTTTTTACTGGCGTTGGCTTTTAAACGTGATTTCTCTGGAATTTCTGTTAAATGCAAGACGCACAATTTGCTGTTAAAGAATTGAGTATACAGAATGCGAACAAATGCTTCCCTACAAGTGAATCGCCTAACCATTCAACACAGTACTAAAAACTGAATAGAATGCAGTTTTCACTCAGATGAAAGACGTATGCTTTCCTTCTTAAGAAGTGTTTTCAAAGACATTCACAGAGTGATTCTAAAATACCTTTTTACTGACGTTGGCTTTTAAACGTGATTTCACGGGAATTTCTGTCAAATGCAAGACCCGAGATTTGCTGTTAAAGAATTGAGTATACAGAATGCAAACAAACATTTAGCTACAAGTGAATCGCCTAACCATTCAACACAGTACTAAAAACTGAATAGAATGCAGGTTTCACTCAGATGAAAGACATATGCTTTCCTTCTTAAGAAGTGTTTTCAAAGACATTCACAGAGTGATTCTACAAAGCCTTTTTACTGGCGTTGGCTTTTAAACGTGATTTCTCTGGAATTTCTGTCAAACGCAAGACCCGATATTTGCTGCTATAGAATTAAGTATACAGAATGCAAGCAAACGCTTCCCTACAAGTGAATCGCCTAACCATTCAAAACAGTACTAAAAACTGAATAGAATGCAGTTTTCACTCCGATGAAAGACATATGCTTTCCTTCTTAAGAAGTGTTTTCAAAGACATTCACAGAGTGATTCTACAAAGCCTTTTTACTGGCGTTGGCTTTTAAACGTGATTTCTCTCGAATTTCTGTTAAATGCAAGATGCACAATTTGCTGTTAAAGAATTGAGTATACAGAATGCGAACAAACGCTTCCCTACAAGTGAATCGCCTAACCATTCAATACAGTACTAAAAACTATATAGAATGCAGTTTTTACTCAGATGAAAGACTTATGCTTTCCTTCTTAAGAAGTGTTTTCAAAGACATTCACAGAGTGATTCTACAAAGGCTTTTTACTGACGTTGGCTTTTAAACGTGATTTCACTGGAATTTCTGTCAAACGCAAGACGCGAGATTTGCTGTTAAAGAATTGAGTATACAGAATGCTAACCAACGCTTCCCTACAAGTGAATCGCCTAACCATTCAACACAGTACTAAAAACTGAATAGAATGCAGTTTTCACTCAGATGAAAGACGTATGCTTTCCTTCTTAAGAAGTGTTTTCAAAGACATTCACAGAGTGATTCTACAAAGCCTTTTTACTGACGTTGGCTTTTAAAGGTGATTTCACTGGAATTTCTGTCAAAGGCAAGACTCGAGATTTGCTGTTAAAGACTTGAGTATACAGAATGCGCACAAACGCTTCCCTACAAGTGAATCGCCTAACCATTCAACACAGTACTAAAAACTGAATAGAATGCAGTTTTCACTCAGATGAAAGACGTATGCTTTCCTTCTTAATTAGTGTTTTCAAAGACATTCACAGAGTGATTCTACAAAGCCTTTTTACTGACGTTGGCTTTTAAACGTGATTTCACTGGAATTTCTGTCAAACGCAAGATGCGAGATTTGCTATTAAAGAATTGAGTATACAGAATGCGAACCAACGCTTCCCTACAAGTGAATCGCCTAACCATTCAACACAGTACTAAAAACTGAATAGAATGCAGTTTTCACTCAGATCAAAGACGTATGCTTTCCTTCTTAAGAAGTGTTTTCAAAGACATTCACAGAGTGATTCTACAAAGCCTTTTTACTTGCATTGGCTTTTAAACGTGATTTCACTGGAATTTCTGTCAAACGCAAGACTCGAGATTTGCTGTTAAAGACTTGAGTATACAGAATGAGAACAAACGCTTCCCTACAAGTGAAACGCCTAACCATTCAACACAGTACTGAAAACTGAATAGAATGCAGTTTTCACTCAGATCAAAGACATATGCTTTCCTTCTTAAGAAGTGTTTTCAAAGACATTCACAGAGTGATTCTACAAAGCCTTTTTACTGGCGTTGGCTTTTAAAGGTGATTTCACTGGAATTTCTGTCAAACGCAAGACATGAGATTTGCTGTTAAAGAATTGAGTATACAGAATGCGAACAATTGCTTCCCTACAAGTGAATCGCCTAACCATTCAACACAGTACTAAAAACTGAATAGAATGCAGTTTTCACTCACATGAAAGACGTATGCTTTCATTTTTAAGAAGTGTTTTCAAAGACATTCACAAAGTGATTCTACAAAGGCTTTTTACTGACGTTGGCTTTTAAACGTGATTTCACTGGAATTTCTGTCAAACTCAAGATGCGAGATTTGCTATTAAAGAATTGAGTATACAGAATGCGAACCAACGCTTCCCTACAAGTGAATCGCCTAACCATTCAACACAGTACTAAAAACTGAATAGAATGCAGTTTTCACTCAGATCAAAGACATATGCTTTCCTTCTTAAGAAGTGTTTTCAAAGACATTCACAGAGTGATTCTACAAAGCCTTTTTACTGACGTTGCCTTTTAAACGTGATTTCACTGGAATTTCTGTCAAAAGCAAGACACGAGATTTGCTGTTAAAGAATTGAGTATACAGAATGCCAACAAACGCTTCCCTACAAGTGAATCGCCTAACCATTCAACACAGTACGAAAAACTGAATAGAATGCAGTTTTCACTCCGATGAAAGACGTATGCTTTCCTTCTTAAGAAGTGTTTTCAAAGACATTCACAGAGTGATTCTACAAAGCCTTTTTACTGGCGTTGGCTTTTAAATGTGATTTCTCTGGAATTTCTTTCAAACGCAAGACGCGATATTTGCTGCTATAGAATTAAGTATACAGAATGCAAGCAAACGCTTCCCTACAAGTGAATCGCCTAACCATTCAACACAGTACTAAAAACTGAATAGAATGCAGTTTTCACTCAGATGAAAGACGTATGGTTTCCTTCTTAAGAAGTGTTTTCAAAGACATTCACAGAGTGATTCTACAAAGCCTTTTTACTGGCGTTGGCTTTTAAACGTGATTTCTCTGGAATTTCTGTTAAATGCAAGATGCACAATTTGCTGTTAAAGAATTGAGTATACAGAATGCGAACCAACGCTTCCCTACAAGTGAATCGCCTAACCATTCAATACAGTACTAAAAACTATATAGAATGCAGTTTTTACTCAGATGAAAGACTTATGCTTTCCTTCTTAAGAAGTGTTTTCAAAGACATTCACAGAGTGATTCTACAAAGGCTTTTTACTGACGTTGGCTTTTAAAAGTGATTTCACTGGAATTTCTGTCAAATGCAAGACGCGAGATTTGCTATTAAAGAATTGAGTATACAGAATGCGAACCAACGCTTCCCTACAAGTGAATCGCCTAACCATTCAACACAGTACTAAAAACCGAATAGAATGCAGTTTTCACTCAGATGAAAGACGTATGCTTTCCTTCTTAAGAAGTGATTTTAAAGACATTCACAGAGTGATTCTACAAAGCCTTTTTACTTGCATTGGCTTTTAAATGTGATTTCACTGGAATTTCTGTCAAATGCAAGACACGAGATTTGCTGTTAAAGAATTTAGTATACAGAATGCGAACAAACGCTTCCCTACAAGTGAAACGCCTAACCATTCAATACAGTACTAAAAACTGAATAGAATGCAGTTTTCACTCAGATGAAAGAAGTATGCTTTCCTTCTTAATAAGTGTTTTCAAAGACATTCAGAGAGTGATTCTACAAAGCCTTTTTACTGATGTTGGCTTTTAAAGGTGATTTCACTGGGATTTCTGTCAAATGCATGACGCGAGATTTGCTGTTAAAGAATTGAGTATAAAGAATGCAAACAAATGCTTCCCTACAAGTGAATCGCCTAACCATTCAATACAGTACTAAAAACTGAATAGAATGCAGTTTTCACCCTGATGAAAGACGTATACTTTCCTTCTTAAGAAGTGATTTTAAAGACATTCACAGAGTGATTCTACAAAGCCTTTTTACTTGCATTGGCTTTTAAATGTGATTTCACTGGAATTTCTGTCAAATGCAAGACACGAGATTTGCTGTTAAAGAATTTAGTATACAGAATGCGAACAAACGCTTCCCTACAAGTGAAACGCCTAACCATTCAATACAGTACTAAAAACTGAATAGAATGCAGTTTTCACTCAGATGAAAGAAGTATGCTTTCCTTCTTAATAAGTGTTTTCAAAGACATTCAGAGAGTGATTCTACAAAGCCTTTTTACTGATGTTGGCTTTTAAAGGTGATTTCACTGGGATTTCTGTCAAATGCATGACGCGAGATTTGCTGTTAAAGAATTGAGTATAAAGAATGCAAACAAATGCTTCCCTACAAGTGAATCGCCTAACCATTCAATACAGTACTAAAAACTGAATAGAATGCAGTTTTCACCCTGATGAAAGACGTATACTTTCCTTCTTAAGAAGTGTTTTCAAAGACATTCACAGAGTGATTCTACAAAGCCTTTTTACTGACGTTGGCTTTTAAACGTGATTTCACTGGAATTTCTGTCAAATGCAAGACACGAGATTTGCTGTTAAAGAATTGAGTATAGAGAATGCCAACAAACGCTTCCCTACAAGTGAATCGCCTAACCATTCAACACAGTACTAAAAACTGAATAGAATGCAGTTTTTACTCAGATGAAAGACGTATGCTTTCCGTCTTAAGAAGTGTTTTCAAAGACATTCACAGAGTGATTCTACAAAGCCTTTTTACTGACGTTGGCTTTTAAAGGTGATTTCACTGGAATTTCTGTCAAATGCAAGACTCGAGATTTGCTGTTAAAGACTTGACTATACAGAATGCAAACAAACGCTTCCCTACAAGTGAATCGCCTAACCATTCAACACAGTACTAAAAACTGAATAGAATGCAGTTTTCACTCAGATGAAAGACGTATGCTTTCCTTCTTAAGAAGTGTTTTCAAAGACATTCACAGAGTGATTCTACATAGCCTTTTTACTGACGTTGGCTTTTAAAGGTGATTTCACTGGAATTATTGTCAAATGCAAGACTCGAGATTTGCTGTTAAAGACTTGAGTATACAGAATGAGAACAAACGCTTCCCTACAAGTGAAACGCCTAACCATTCAATACAGTACTAAAAACTGAATAGAATGCAGTTTTCACTCAGATGAAAGAAGTATGCTTTCCTTCTTAATAAGTGTTTTCAAAGACATTCAGAGAGTGATTCTACAAAGCCTTTTTACTGATGTTGGCTTTTAAAGGTGATTTCACTGGGATTTCTGTCAAATGCAAGACGCGAGATTTGCTGTTAAAGAATTGAGTATACAGAATGCGAACAAATGCTTCCCTACAAGTGAATCGCCTAAACATTCAATACAGTACTAAAAACTGAATAGAATGCAGTTTTCACCCAGATGAAAGACGTATGCTTTCCTTCTTAAGAAGTGTTTTCAAAGACATTCACAGAGTGATTCTACAAAGCCTTTTTACTGACGTTGGCTTTTAAACGTGATTTCACTGGAATTTCTGTCAAATGCAAGACACGAGATTTGCTGTTAAAGAATTGAGTATACAGAATGCGAACAAATGCTTCCCTACAAGTGAATCGCCTAACCATTCAACACAGTACTAAAAACTGAATAGAATGCAGTTTTCACTCACATGAAAGACGTATGCTTTCATTTTTAAGAAGTGTTTTCAAAGACATTCACAAAGTGATTCTACAAAGGCTTTTTACTGATGTTGGCTTTTAAACGTGATTTCTCTGGAATTTCTGTCAAACAAAAACACGAAATTTACTGTTAAAGAATTGAGTATACAAAATGCAAACAAACGCTTCCCTACAAGTGAATCGCCTAACCATTCAACACAGTACTAAAAACTGAAAAAATGCAGTTTTCACTCAGATGAAAGACGTATGCTTTCCTTCTTAAGAAGTGCTTTCAAAGACATTCACAGTGTGATTCTACAAAACCCTTTTACTGACGTTGGCTTTTAAACATGATTTCACTGGAATATCTGTCAACCGCAAGACGCGAGATTTGCTGTTAAAGAATTGAGTATACAGAATGTGAACAAACGCTTCATAGAAGTGAATCGCCTAACCATTCAACACAGTTCTAAAAACTGAATAGAATGCAGTTTTCACTCAGATGAAAGACATATGCTTTCCTTCTTAAGAAGTGTTTTCAAAGACATTCACAGAGTGATTCTACAAAGCCTTTTTACTGGCATTGGCTTTTAAAAGTGATTTCACTGGAATTTCTGTCAAACGCAAGACGCGATATTTGCTGCTATAGAATTAAGTATACAGAATGCAAGCAAATGCTTCCCTACAAGTGAATCGCCTAACCATTCAACACAGTACGAAAAACTGAATAGAATGCAGTTTTCACTCAGATGAAAGACGTATGCTTTCCTTCTTAAGAAGTGTTTTCAAAGACATTCACAGAGTGATTCTACAAAGCCTTTTTACTGGCGTTGGCTTTTAAACGTGATTTCACTGGAATTTCTGTCAAACGCAGGAAGCGATATTTGCTGCTATAGAATTAAGTATACAGAATGCAAGCAAAGGCTTCCCTACAAGTGAATCGCCTAACCATTCAACACAGTACGAAAAACTGAATAGAATGCAGTTTTCACTCAGATGAAAGACGTATGCTTTCCTTCTTTAGAAGTGTTTTCAAAGACATTCACAGAGTGATTCTACAAAGCCTTTTTACTGATGTTGCCTTTTAAACGTGATTTCACTGGAATTTCTGTGAAAGGCAAGACGCGAGATTTGCTGTTAAAGAATTGAGTATACAGAATGCAAACAAACTCTTCCCTACAAGTGAATCAACTAACCATTCAACACAATTATAAAAACTGAATAGATTGCAGTTTTCACTCAGATGAAAGACGTATGCTTTCCTTCTTAAGAAGTGTTTTCAAAGACATTCACAGAGTGATTCTACAAAGCCTTTTTACTGTCGTTGGCTTTTAAACGTGATTTCACTGGAATTTCTGACAAACGCAAGACGCGGTATTTGCTGCTATAGAATTAAGTATACAGAATGCAAGCAAATGCTTCCCTACAAGTGAATCGCCTAACCATTCAACACAGTACGAAAAACTGAATAGAATGCAGTTTTCGCTCCGATGAAAGACGTATGCTTTCCTTCTTAAGAAGTGTTTTCAAAGACATTCACAGAGTGATTCTAAAATACCTTTTTACTGACGTTGGCTTTTAAACGTGATTTCACTGGAATTTCGGTCAAATGCAAGACCCGAGATTTGCTGTTAAAGAATTGAGTATACAGAATGCAAACAAACGTTTCCCTACAAGTGAATCGCCTAACCAATCAACACAGTACTAAAAACTGAATAGAATGCAGGTTTCACTCAGATGAAAGACATATGCTTTCTTTCTTAAGAAGTGTTTTCAAAGACATTCACAGAGTGATTCTATAAAGCCTTTTTACTGATGTTGGCTTTTAAACGTGATTTCTCTGGAATTTCTGTCAAACAAAAGACAGGAGATATACTGTTAAAGAATTGAGTATACAAAATGCGAACAAACGCTTCCCTACAAGTGAATCGCCTAACCATTCAACACAGTACTAAAAACTGAATAGAATGCAGTTTTCACTCAGATGAAGGACCTATGCTTTCCTTCCTAAAAAGTGTTTTCAAAGACATTAACAGAGTGATTCTAAAAAGGCTTATTACTGACGTTGGCTTTTAAATGTAATTTCACTGGAATTTCTGTCAAAGGCAAGACGCGAGATTTGCTCTTAAAGAATTGAGTATACAGAATGCAAACAAACGCTTCCCTACAAATGAATCGCCTAACCATTCAACACAGTTCTAAAAACTGAATAGAATGCAGTTTTCACTCAGATGAAAGACATATGCTTTCCTTCTTAAGAAGTGTTTTCAAAGACATTCACAGAGTGATTCTACAAGGCCTTTTTACTGGCGTTGGCTTTTAAACGTGATTTCACTGGAATTTCTGTCAAAGGCAAGACGCGATATTTGCTGCTATAGAATTAAGTATACAGAATGCAAGCAAACGCTTCCGTACAAGTGAATTGCCTAACCATTCAACACAGTACGAAAAACTGAATAGAATGCAGTTTTCACTCCGATGAAAGACGTATGCTTTCCTTCTTTAGAAGTGCTTTCAAAGACATTTACAGAGTGATTCTACAAAGCCTTTTTACTGGCGTTGGCTTTTAAACGTGATTTCACTGGAATTTCTGTCAAACGCAAGACGCGAGATTTGCTGTTATAGAATTGAGTATACAGAATGCAAACAAATGCTTCCCTACAAGTGAATCGCCTAACCATTCAACACAGTACTAAAAACTGAATAGAATGCAGTTTTCACTCAGATGAAAGACATTTGCTTTCCTTCTTAAGAAGTGTTTTCAAAGACATTCACAGAGTGATTCTACAAAGCCTTTTTACTGATGTTGGCTTTTAAAAGTGATATCAGTGGAATTTCTGTCTCGGGTAAGACACGAGATTTGCTGTTAAAGAATTGAGTATACAGAATGCAAACAAACGCTTCCCTACAAGTGAATCAACTAACCATTCAACACAATTATAAAAACTGAATAGATTGCAGTTTTCACTCAGATGAAAGACGTATGCTTTCCTTCTTAAGAAGTGTTTTCAAAGACATTCACAGAGTGATTCTACAAAGCCTATTTACTGACGTTGGCTTTTAAACGTGATTACACTGGAATTTCTGTCAAATGCAAGACATGAGATTTGCTGTTAAAGAATTGAGTATACAGAATGCGAACAAATGCTTCCCTACAAGTGAATCGCCTAACCATTCAACACAGTACTAAAAACTGAATAGAATGCAGTTTTCACTCACATGAAAGACGTATACTTTCATTTTTAAGAAGTGTTTTCAAAGACATTCACAAAGTGATTCTACAAAGGCTTTTTACTGATGTTGGCTTTTAAACGTGATTTCACTGGAATTTCTGTCAAACGCAAGATGCGAGATTTGCTATTAAAGAATTGAGTATACAGAATGCAAACCAACGCTTCCCTACAAGTGAATCGCCTAATCATTCAACACAGTACTAAAAACTGAATAGAATGCAGTTTTCACTCAGATGAAAGACGTATGCTTTCCTTCTTAAGAAGTGTTTTCAAAGACATTCACAGAGTGATTCTACAAAGCCTTTTTACTTGCATTGGCTTTTAAACGTGATTTCACTGGAATTTCTCTCAAATGCAAGACTCGAGATTTGCTGTTAAAGACTTGAGTATACAGAATGCGAACAAACTCTTCCCTACAAGTGAATCGCCTAACCATTCAACACAGTACTAAAAACTGAATAGAATGCAGTTTTCACTCAGATGAAAGACGTATGCTTTCCTTCTTAAGAAGTGTTTTCAAAGACATTCACAGAGTGATTTTACAAAGCCTTTTTACTGACGTTGGCTTTTAAAGGTGATTTCACTGGAATTTCTGTCAAATGCAAGACTCGAGATTTGCTGTTAAAGACTTGAGTATACAGAATGCAAACAAACGCTTCCCTAGAAGTGAATCGCCTAACCATTCAACACAGTACTAAAAACTGAATAGAATGCAGTTTTCACTCAGATGAAAGACGTATGCTTTCCTTCTTAATTAGTGTTTTCAAAGACATTCACAGAGTGATTCTACAAAGCCTTTTTACTGACATTGGCTTTTAAACGTGATTTCACTGGAATTTCTGTCAAACGCAAGATGCGAGATTTGCTATTAAAGAATTGAGTATACAGAATGCGAACCAACGCTTCCCTACAAGTGAATCGCCTAACCATTCAACACAGTACTAAAAACTGAATATAATGCAGTTTTCACTCAGATCAAAGACGTATGCTTTCCTTCTTAAGAAGTGTTTTCAAAGACATTCACAGAGTGATTCTACAAAGCCTTTTTACTTGCATTGGCTTTTAAACGTGATTTCACTGGAATTTCTGTCAAACGCAAGACTCGAGATTTGCTGTTAAAGATTTGAGTATACAGAATGCGAACAAACTCTTCCCTACAAGTGAATCGCCTAACCATTCAACACAGTACTAAAAACTGAATAGAATGCAGTTTTCACTCAGATGAAATACGTATGCTTTCCTTCTTAAGAAGTGTTTTCAAAGACATTCACAGAGTGATTCTACAAAGCCTTTTTACTGACGTTGGCTTTTAAAGGTGATTTCACTGGAATTATTGTCAAACGCAAGACTCGAGATTTGCTGTTAAAGACTTGAGTATACAGAATGAGAACAAACGCTTCCCTACAAGTGAAACGCCTAACCATTCAACACAGTACTGAAAACTGAATAGAATGCAGTTTTCACTCAGATGAAAGACATATGCTTTCCTTCCTAAGAAGTGTTTTCAAAGACATTCACAGAGTGATTCTACAAAGCCTTTTTACTGACGTTGGCTTTTAAAGGTGATTTCACTGGAATTATTGTCAAACGCAAGACTCGAGATTTGCTGTTAAAGACTTGAGTATACAGAATGAGAACAAACGCTTCCCTACAAGTGAAACGCCTTACCATTCAATACAGTACTAAAAACTGAATAGAATGCAGTTTTCACTCAGATGAAAGACGTATGCTTTCCTTCTTAAGAAGTGTTTTCAAAGACATTCACAGAGTGATTCTACAAAGCCTTTTTACTGACATTGGCTTTTAAACGTGATTTCACTGGAATTTCTGTCAAATGCAATACACGAGATTTGCTGTTAAAGAATTGAATATACAGAATGCGAACAAATGCTTCCCTATAAGTGAATCGCCTAACCATTCAATACAGTACTAAAAACTGAATAGAATGCAGTTTTCACCCAGATGTAAGACGTATGCTTTCCATCTTAAGAAGTGTTTTCAAAGACATTCACAGAGTGATTCTACAAAGCCTTTTTACTGACGTTGGCTTTTAAACGTGATTTCACTGGAATTTCTGTCAAATGCAAGACACGAGATTTGCTGTTAAAGAATTGAGTATACAGAATGCCAACAAACGCTTCCCTACAAGTGAATCGCCTAACCATTCAACACAGTACTAAAAACTGAATAGAATGCAGTTTTTACTCAGATGAAAGACGTATGCTTTCCTTCTTAAGAAGTGTTTTCAAAGACATTCACAGAGTGATTCTACAAAGCCTTTTTACTGACGTTGGCTTTTAAAGGTGATTTCACTGGAATTTCTGTCAAACGCAAGGCTCGAGATTTGCTGTTAAAGACTTGAGTATACAGAATGAGAACAAACGCTTCCCTACAAGTGAAACGCCTTACCATTCAATACAGTACTAAAAACTGAATAGAATGCAGTTTTCACTCAGATGAAAGACGTATGCTTTCCTTCTTAATTAGTGTTTTCAAAGACATTCACAGAGTGATTCTACAAAGCCTTTTTACTGACATTGGCTTTTAAACGTGATTTCACTGGAATTTCTGTCAAACACAAGATGCGAGATTTGCTATTAAAGAATTGAGTATACAGAATGCGAACCAACGCTTCCCTACAAGTGAATCGCCTAACCATTCAACACAGTACTAAAAACTGAATAGAATGCAGTTTTCACTCAGATCAAAGACGTATGATTTCCGTCTTAAGAAGTGCTTTCAAAGACATTCACAGAGTGATTCTACAAAGCCTTTTTACTTGTATTGGCTTTTAAACGTGATTTCACTGGAATTTCTCTCAAATGCAAGACTCGAGATTTGCTGTTAAAGACTTGAGTATACAGAATGCGAACAAACTCTTCCCTACAAGTGAATCGCCTAACCATTCAACACAGTACTAAAAACTGAATAGAATGCAGTTTTCACTCAGATGAAAGACGTATGCTTTCCTTCTTAAGAAGTGTTTTCAAAGACATTCACAGAGTGATTCTACAAAGCCTTTTTACTGATGTTGGCTTTTAAACGTGATTTCACTGGGATTTCTGTCAAATGCAAGACGCGAGATTTGCTGTTAAAGAATTGAGTATACAGAATGCGAACAAATGCTTCCCTACAAGTGAATTGCCTAACCATTCAATACAGTACTAAAAACTGAATAGAATGCAGTTTTCACCCAGATGAAAGACGTATGCTTTCCTTCTTAAGAAGTGTTTTCAAAGACATTCACAGAGTGATTCTACAAAGCCTTTTTACTGACTTTGGCTTTTAAACGTGATTTCACTGGAATTTCTGTCAAATGCAAAACACGAGATTTGCTGTTAAAGAATTGAGTATACAGAATGCCAACAAATGCTTCCCTACAAGTGAATCGCCTAACCATTCAACACAGTACTAAAAACTGAATAGAATGCAGTTTTTACTCAGATGAAAGACGTATGCTTTCCGTCTTAAGAAGTGTTTTCAAAGACATTCACAGAGTGATTCTACAAAGCCTATTTACTGACGTTGGCTTTTAAACGTGATTACACTGGAATTTCTGTCAAACGCAAGACATGAGATTTGCTGTTAAAGAATTGAGTATACAGAATGCGAACAAATGCTTCCCTACAAGTGAATCGCCTAACCATTCAACACAGTACTAAAAACTGAATAGAATGCAGTTTTCACTCACATGAAAGACGTATACTTTCATTTTTAAGAAGTGTTTTCAAAGACATTCACAAAGTGATTCTACAAAGGCTTTTTACTGATGTTGGCTTTTAAACGTGATTTCACTGGAATTTCTGTCAAACGCAAGATGCGAGATTTGCTATTAAAGAATTGAGTATACAGAATTCAAACCAACGCTTCCCTACAAGTGAATCGCCTAATCATTCAACACAGTACTAAAAACTGAATAGAATGCAGTTTTCACTCGGATGAAAGACGTATGCTTTCCTTCTTAAGAAGTGTTTTCAAAGACATTCACAGAGTGATTCTACAAAGCCTTTTTACTTGCATTGGCTTTTAAACGTGATTTCACTGGAATTTCTCTCAAATGCAAGACTCGAGATTTGCTGTTAAAGACTTGAGTATACAGAATGCGAACAAACTCTTCCCTACAAGTGAATCGCCTAACCATTCAACACAGTACTAAAAACTGAATAGAATGCAGTTTTCACTCAGATGAAAGACGTATGCTTTCCTTCTTAAGAAGTGTTTTCAAAGACATTCACAGAGTGATTCTACAAAGCCTTTTTACTGACGTTGGCTTTTAAAGGTGATTTCACTGGAATTTCTGTCAAACGCAAGACTCGAGATTTGCTGTTAAAGACTTGAGTATACAGAATGCAAACAAACGCTTCCCTAGAAGTGAATCGCCTAACCATTCAACACAGTACTAAAAACTGAATAGAATGCAGTTTTCACTCAGATGAAAGACGTATGCTTTCCTTCTTAATTAGTGTTTTCAAAGACATTCACAGAGTGATTCTACAAAGCCTTTTTACTGACATTGGCTTTTAAACGTGATTTCACTGGAATTTCTGTCAAACGCAAGATGCGAGATTTGCTATTAAAGAATTGAGTATACAGAATGCGAACCAACGCTTCCCTATAAGTGAATCGCCTAACCATTCAACACAGTACTAAAAACTGAATAGAATGCAGTTTTCACTCAGATCAAAGACGTATGCTTTCCTTCTTAAGAAGTGTTTTCAAAGACATTCACAGAGTGATTCTACAAAGCCTTTTTACTTGCATTGGCTTTTAAACGTGATTTCACTGGAATTTCTGTCAAACGCAAGACTCGAGATTTGCTGTTAAAGATTTGAGTATACAGAATGCGAACAAACTCTTCCCTACAAGTGAATCGCCTAACCATTCAACACAGTACTAAAAACTGAATAGAATGCAGTTTTCACTCAGATGAAAGACGTATGCTTTCCTTCTTAAGAAGTGTTTTCAAAGACATTCACAGAGTGATTCTACAAAGCCTTTTTACTGACGTTGGCTTTTAAAGGTGATTTCACTGGAATTATTGTCAAACGCAAGACTCGAGATTTGCTGTTAAAGACTTGAGTATACAGAATGAAAACAAACGCTTCCCTACAAGTGAAACGCCTAACCATTCAACACAGTACTGAAAACTGAATAGAATGCAGTTTTCACTCAGATGAAAGACGTATGCTTTCCTTCTTAAGAAGTGTTTTCAAAGACATTCACAGAGTGATTCTACAAAGCCTTTTTACTGACGTTGGCTTTTAAAGGTGATTTCACTGGAATTATTGTCAAACGCAAGACTCGAGATTTGCTGTTAAAGACTTGAGTATACAGAATGAGAACAAACGCTTCCCTACAAGTGAAACGCCTTACCATTCAATACAGTACTAAAAACTGAATAGAATGCAGTTTTCACTCAGATGAAAGACGTATGCTTTCCTTCTTAAGAAGTGTTTTCAAAGACATTCACAGAGTGATTCTACAAAGCCTTTTTACTGACGTTGGCTTTTAAACGTGATTTCACTGGAATTTCTGTCAAATGCAATACACGAGATTTGCTGTTAAAGAATTGAATATACAGAATGCGAACAAATGCTTCCCTACAAGTGAATCGCCTAACCATTCAATACAGTACTAAAAACTGAATAGAATGCAGTTTTCACCCAGATGAAAGACGTATGCTTTCCATCTTAAGAAGTGTTTTCAAAGACATTCACAGAGTGATTCTACAAAGCCTTTTTACTGACGTTGGTTTTTAAACGTGATTTCACTGGAATTTCTGTCAAATGCAAGACACGAGATTTGCTGTTAAAGAATTGAGTATACAGAATGCCAACAAACGCTTCCCTACAAGTGAATCGCCTAACCATTCAACACAGTACTAAAAACTGAATAGAATGCAGTTTTTACTCAGATGAAAGACGTATGCTTTCCTTCTTAAGAAGTGTTTTCAAAGACATTCACAGAGTGATTCTACAAAGCCTTTTTACTGACGTTGGCTTTTAAAGGTGATTTCACTGGAATTTCTGTCAAACGCAAGGCTCGAGATTTGCTGTTAAAGACTTGAGTATACAGAATGCGAACAAACGCTTCCCTACAAGTGAATCGCCTAACCATTCAACACAGTACTAAAAACTGAATAGAATGCAGTTTTCACTCAGATGAAAGATGTATGCTTTCCTTCTTAAGAATTGTTTTCAAAGACATTCACAGAGTGATTCTACAAAGCCTTTTTACTGACGTTGGCTTTTAAACGTGATTTCACTGGAATTTCTGTCAAACGCAAGACTCGAGATTTGCTGTTAAAGATTTGAGTATACAGAATGCGAACAAACTCTTCCCTACAAGTGAATCGCCTAACCATTCAACACAGTACTAAAAACTGAATAGAATGCAGTTTTCACTCAGATGAAAGAAGTATGCTTTCCTTCTTAAGAAGTGTTTTCAAAGACATTCACAGAGTGATTCTACAAAGCCTTTTTACTGACGTTGGCTTTTAAAGGTGATTTCACTGGAATTATTGTCAAACGCAAGACTCGAGATTTGCTGTTAAAGACTTGAGTATACAGAATGAGAACAAACGCTTCCCTACAAGTGAAACGCCTAACCATTCAACACAGTACTGAAAACTGAATAGAATGCAGTTTTCACTCAGATGAAAGACGTATGCTTTCCTTCTTAAGAAGTGTTTTCAAAGACATTCACAGAGTGATTCTACAAAGCCTTTTTACTGACGTTGGCTTTTAAACGTGATTTCACTGGAATTTCTGTCAAATGCAATACACGAGATTTGCTGTTAAAGAATTGAGTATACAGAATGCGAACAAATGCTTCCCTACAAGTGAATCGCCTAACCATTCAATACAGTACTAAAAACTGAATAGAATGCAGTTTTCACCCAGATGAAAGACGTATGCTTTCCTTCTTAAGAAGTGTTTTCAAAGACATTCACAGAGTGATTCTACAAAGCCTTTTTACTGACGTTGGCTTTTAAACGTGATTTCACTGGAATTTCTGTCAAATGCAAGACACGAGATTTGCTGTTAAAGAATTGAGTATACAGAATGCCAACAAACGCTTCCCTACAAGTGAATCGCCTAACCATTCAACACAGTACTAAAAACTGAATAGAATGCAGTTTTTACTCAGATGAAAGACGTATGCTTTCCGTCTTAAGAAGTGTTTTCAAAGACATTCACAGAGTGATTCTACAAAGCCTATTTACTGACGTTGGCTTTTAAACGTGATTACACTGGAATTTCTGTCAAACGCAAGACATGAGATTTGCTGTTAAAGAATTGAGTATACAGAATGCGAACAAATGCTTCCCTACAAGTGAATCGCCTAACCATTCAACACAGTACTAAAAACTGAATAGAATGCAGTTTTCACTCACATGAAAGACATATGCTTTCATTTTTAAGAAGTGTTTTCAAAGACATTCACAAAGTGATTCTACAAAGGCTTTTTACTGACGTTGGCTTTTAAACGTGATTTCACTGGAATTTCTGTCAAACGCAAGATGCGAGATTTGTTATTAAAGAATTGAGTATACAGAATGCAAACCAACGCTTCCATACAAGTGAATCGCCTAACCATTCAACACAGTACTAAAAACTGAATAGAATGCAGTTTTCACTCAGATGAAAGACGTATGCTTTCCTTCTTAAGAAGTGATTTCAAAGACATTCACAGAGTGATTCTACAAAGCCTTTTTACTGACGTTGGCTTTTAAACGTGATTTCACTGGAATTTCTGTCAAATGCAATACACGAGATTTGCTGTTAAAGAATTGAGTATACAGAATGCGAACAAATGCTTCCCTACAAGTGAATCGCCTAACCATTCAACACAGTACTGAAAACTGAATAGAATGCAGTTTTCACTCAGATGAAAGACGTATGCTTTCCTTCTTAAGAAGTGTTTTCAAAGACATTCACAGAGTGATTCTACAAAGCCTTTTTACTGACGTTGGCTTTTAAACGTGATTTCACTGGAATTTCTGTCAAATGCAATACACGAGATTTGCTGTTAAAGAATTGAGTATACAGAATGAGAACAAACGCTTCCCTACAAGTGAAACGCCTAACCATTCAATACAGTACTAAAAACTGAATAGAATGCAGTTTTCACCCAGATGAAAGACGTATGCTTTCCTTCTTAAGAAGTGTTTTCAAAGACATTCACAGAGTGATTCTACAAAGCCTTTTTACTGACGTTGGCTTTTAAACGTGATTTCACTGGAATTTCTGTCAAATGCAAGACACGAGATTTGCTGTTAAAGAATTGAGTATACAGAATGCCAACAAACGCTTCCCTACAAGTGAATCGCCTAACCATTCAACACAGTACTAAAAACTGAATAGAATGCAGTTTTTACTCAGATGAAAGACGTATGCTTTCCGTCTTAAGAAGTGTTTTCAAAGACATTCACAGAGTGATTCTACAAAGCCTATTTACTGACGTTGGCTTTTAAACGTGATTACACTGGAATTTCTGTCAAACGCAAGACATGAGATTTGCTGTTAAAGAATTGAGTATACAGAATGCGAACAAATGCTTCCCTACAAGTGAATCGCCTAACCATTCAACACAGTACTAAAAACTGAATAGAATGCAGTTTTCACTCACATGAAAGACATATGCTTTCATTTTTAAGAAGTGTTTTCAAAGACATTCACAAAGTGATTCTACAAAGGCTTTTTACTGACGTTGGCTTTTAAACGTGATTTCACTGGAATTTCTGTCAAACGCAAGATGCGAGATTTGTTATTAAAGAATTGAGTATACAGAATGCAAACCAACGCTTCCATACAAGTGAATCGCCTAACCATTCAACACAGTACTAAAAACTGAATAGAATGCAGTTTTCACTCAGATGAAAGACGTATGCTTTCCTTCTTAAGAAGTGTTTTCAAAGACATTCACAGAGTGATTCTACAAAGCCTTTTTACTGACGTTGGCTTTTAAACGTGATTTCACTGGAATTTCTGTCAAATGCAATACACGAGATTTGCTGTTAAAGAATTGAGTATACAGAATGCCAACAAACGCTTCCCTACAAGTGAATCGCCTAACCATTCAACACAGTACTAAAAACTGAATAGAATGCAGTTTTTACTCAGATGAAAGACATATGCTTTCCGTCTTAAGAAGTGTTTTCAAAGACATTCACAGAGTGATTCTACAAAGCCTATTTACTGACGTTGGCTTTTAAACGTGATTACACTGGAATTTCTGTCAAACGCAAGATTCGAGAATTGCTGTTAAAGAATTGAGTATACAGAATGCGAACAAATGCTTCCCTACAAGTGAATCGCCTAACCATTCAACACAGTACTAAAAACTGAATAGAGTGCAGTTTTCACTCACATGAAAGACATATGCTTTCATTTTTAAGAAGTGTTTTCAAAGATATTCACAAAGTGATTCTACAAAGGCTTTTTACTGACGTTGGCTTTTAAACGTGATTTCACTGGAATTTCTGTCAAACACAAGATGCGAGATTTGCTATTAAAGAATTGAGTATACAGAATGCAAACCAACGCTTCCATACAAGTGAATCGCCTAACCATTCAACACAGTACTAAAAACTGAATAGAATGCAGTTTTCACTCAGATGAAAGACGTATGCTTTCCTTCTTAAGAAGTGTTTTCAAAGACATTCACAGAGTGATTCTACAAAGCCTTTTTACTTGCATTGGCTTTTAAACGTGATTTCACTGGAATTTCTGTCAAACGCAAGACTCGAGATTTGCTGTTAAAGACTTGAGTATACAGAATGCGAACAAACTCTTCCCTACAAGTGAATCGCCTAACCATTCAACACATTACTAAAAACTGAATAGAATGCAGTTTTCACTCAGATGAAAGACGTATGCTTTCCTTCTTAAGAAGTGTTTTCAAAGACATTCACAGATTGATTCTACAAAGGCTTTTTACTGACGTTGGCTTTTAAACGGGATTTCACTGGAATTTCTGTCAAACGCAAGACTCGAGATTTGCTGTTAAAGAATTGAGTATACAGAATGCGAACAAATGCTTCCCTACAAGTGAATCGCCTAACCATTCAACACAGTACTAAAAACTGAATAGAATGCAGTTTTCACTCACATGAAAGACATATGCTTTCATTTTTAAGAAGTGTTTTCAAAGACATTCACAAAGTGATTCTACAAAGGCTTTTTACTGACGTTGGCTTTTAAACGTGATTTCACTGGAATTTCTGTCAAACGCAAGATGCGAGATTTGCTATTAAAGAATTGAGTATACAGAATGCAAACCAACGCTTCCCTACAAGTGAATCGCCTAACCATTCAACACAGTACTAAAAACTGAATAGAATGCAGTTTTCACTCAGATGAAAGACGTATGCTTTCCTTCCTTAGAAGTGTTTTCAAAGACATTCACAGAGTGATTCTACAAAGCCTTTTTACTTGCATTGGCTTTTAAACGTGATTTCACTGGAATTTCTGTCAAACGCAAGACTCGAGATTTGCTGTTAAAGACTTGAGTATACAGAATGCGAACAAACTCTTCCCTACAAGTGAATCGCCTAACCATTCAACACAGTACTAAAAACTGAATAGAATGCAGTTTTCACTCAGATGAAAGACGTATGCTTTCCTTCTTAAGAAGTGTTTTCAAAGACATTCACAGAGTGATTCTACAAAGCCTTTTTACTGACGTTGGCTTTTAAAGGTGATTTCACTGGAATTTCTGTCAAACGCAAGACTCGAGATTTGCTGTTAAAGACTTGAGTATACAGAATGCGAACAAACGCTTCCCTACAAGTGAATCGCCTAACCATTCAACACAGTACTAAAAACTGAATAGAATGCAGTTTTCACTCAGATGAAAGATGTATGCTTTCCTTCTTAAGAATTGTTTTCAAAGACATTCACAGAGTGATTCTACAAAGCCTTTTTACTGACGTTGGCTTTTAAACGTGATTTCACTGGAATTTCTGTCAAACGCAAGATTCGAGATTTGCTATTAAAGAATTGAGTATACAGAATGCGAACCAACGCTTCCCTACTAGTGAATCGCCTAACCATTCAACACAGTACTAAAAACTGAATAGAATGCAGTTTTCACTCAGATGAAAGACGTATGCTTTCCTTCTTAAGAAGTGTTTTCAAAGACATTCACAGAGTGATTCTACAAAGCCTTTTTACTGACATTGGCTTTTAAAGGTGATTTCACTGGAATTATTGTCAAACGCAAGACTCGAGATTTGCTGTTAAAGACTTGAGTATACAGAATGAGAACAAACGCTTCCCTACAAGTGAAACGCCTAACCATTCAACACAGTACTGAAAACTGAATAGAATGCAGTTTTCACTCAGATGAAAGACGTATGCTTTCCTTCTTAAGAAGTGTTTTCAAAGACATTCACAGAGTGATTCTACAAAGCCTTTTTACTGACGTTGGCTTTTAAACGTGATTTCACTGGAATTTCTGTCAAATGCAATACACGAGATTTGCTGTTAAAGAATTGAGTATACAGAATGCGAACAAATGCTTCCCTACAAGTGAATCGCCTAACCATTCAATACAGTACTAAAAACTGAATAGAATGCAGTTTTCACCCAGATGAAAGACGTATGCTTTCCTTCTTAAGAAGTGTTTTCAAAGACATTCACAGAGTGATTCTACAAAGCCTTTTTACTGACGTTGGCTTTTAAACGTGATTTCACTGGAATTTCTGTCAAATGCAAGACACGAGATTTGCTGTTAAAGAATTGAGTATACAGAATGCGAACAAATGCTTCCCTACAAGTGAATCGCCTAACCATTCAATACAGTACTAAAAACTGAATAGAATGCAGTTTTCACCCAGATGAAAGACGTATGCTTTCCATCTTAAGAAGTGTTTTCAAAGACATTCACAGAGTGATTCTACAAAGCCTTTTTACTGACGTTGGCTTTTAAACGTGATTTCACTGGAATTTCTGTCAAATGCAAGACACGAGATTTGCTGTTAAAGAATTGAGTATACAGAATGCCAACAAACGCTTCCCTACAAGTGAATTGCCTAACCATTCAACACAGTACTAAAAACTGAATAGAATGCAGTTTTTACTCAGATGAAAGACGTATGCTTTCCTTCTTAAGAATTGTTTTCAAAGACATTCACAGAGTGATTCTACAAAGCCTTTTTACTGACGTTGGCTTTTAAAGGTGATTTCACTGGAATTTCTGTCAAACGCAAGGCTCGAGATTTGCTGTTAAAGACTTGAGTATACAGAATGCGAACAAACGCTTCCCTACAAGTGAATCGCCTAACCATTCAACACAGTACTAAAAACTGAATAGAATGCAGTTTTCACTCAGATGAAAGATGTATGCTTTCCTTCTTAAGAATTGTTTTCAAAGACATTCACAGAGTGATTCTACAAAGCCTTTTTACTGACGTTGGCTTTTAAACGTGATTTCACTGGAATTTCTGTCAAACGCAAGATTCGAGATTTGCTATTAAAGAATTGAGTATACAGAATGCGAACCAACGCTTCCCTACAAGTGAATCGCCTAACCATTCAACACAGTACTAAAAACTGAATAGAATGCAGTTTTCACTCAGATCAAAGACGTATGCTTTCCTTCTTAAGAAGTGTTTTCAAAGACATTCACAGAGTGATTCTACAAAGCCTTTTTACTTGCATTGGCTTTTAAACGTGATTTCACTGGAATTTCTGTCAAACGCAAGACTCGAGATTTGCTGTTAATGATTTGAGTATACAGAATGCGAACAAACTCTTCCCTACAAGTGAATCGCCTAACCATTCAACACAGTACTAAAAACTGAATAGAATGCAGTTTTCACTCAGATGAAAGAAGTATGCTTTCCTTCTTAAGAAGTGTTTTCAAAGACATTCACAGAGTGATTCTACAAAGCCTTTTTACTGACGTTGGCTTTTAAAGGTGATTTCACTGGAATTATTGTCAAACGCAAGACTCGAGATTTGCTGTTAAAGACTTGAGTATACAGAATGAGAACAAACGCTTCCCTACAAGTGAAACGCCTAACCATTCAACACAGTACTGAAAACTGAATAGAATGCAGTTTTCACTCAGATGAAAGACGTATGCTTTCCTTCTTAAGAAGTGTTTTCAAAGACATTCACAGAGTGATTCTACAAAGCCTTTTTACTGACGTTGGCTTTTAAACGTGATTTCACTGGAATTTCTGTCAAATGCAATACACGAGATTTGCTGTTAAAGAATTGAGTATACAGAATGCGAACAAATGCTTCCCTACAAGTGAATCGCCTAACCATTCAATACAGTACTAAAAACTGAATAGAATGCAGTTTTCACCCAGATGAAAGACGTATGCTTTCCTTCTTAAGAAGTGTTTTCAAAGACATTCACAGAGTGATTCTACAAAGCCTTTTTACTGACGTTGGCTTTTAAACGTGATTTCACTGGAATTTCTGTCAAATGCAAGACACGAGATTTGCTGTTAAAGAATTGAGTATACAGAATGCGAACAAATGCTTCCCTACAAGTGAATCGCCTAACCATTCAATACAGTACTAAAAACTGAATAGAATGCAGTTTTCACCCAGATGAAAGACGTATGCTTTCCATCTTAAGAAGTGTTTTCAAAGACATTCACAGAGTGATTCTACAAAGCCTTTTTACTGACGTTGGCTTTTAAAGGTGATTTCACTGGAATTTCTGTCAAACGCAAGGCTCGAGATTTGCTGTTAAAGACTTGAGTATACAGAATGCGAACAAACGCTTCCCTACAAGTGAATCGCCTAACCATTCAACACAGTACTAAAAACTGAATAGAATGCAGTTTTCACTCAGATGAAAGATGTATGCTTTCCTTCTTAAGAATTGTTTTCAAAGACATTCACAGAGTGATTCTACAAAGCCTTTTTACTGACGTTGGCTTTTAAACGTGATTTCACTGGAATTTCTGTCAAACGCAAGATTCGAGATTTGCTATTAAAGAATTGAGTATACAGAATGCGAACCAAGGCTTCCCTACAAGTGAATCGCCTAACCATTCAACACAGTACTAAAAACTGAATAGAATGCAGTTTTCACTCAGATCAAAGACGTATGCTTTCCTTCTTAAGAAGTGTTTTCAAAGACATTCACAGAGTGTTTCTACAAAGCCTTTTTACTTGCATTGGCTTTTAAACGTGATTTCACTGGAATTTCTGTCAAACGCAAGACTCGAGATTTGCTGTTAAAGATTTGAGTATACAGAATGCGAACAAACTCTTCCCTACAAGTGAATCGCCTAACCATTCAACACAGTACTAAAAACTGAATAGAATGCAGTTTTCACTCAGATGAAAGAAGTATGCTTTCCTTCTTAAGAAGTGTTTTCAAAGACATTCACAGAGTGATTCTACAAAGCCTTTTTACTGACGTTGGCTTTTAAAGGTGATTTCACTGGAATTATTGTCAAACGCAAGACTCGAGATTTGCTGTTAAAGACTTGAGTATACAGAATGAGAACAAACGCTTCCCTACAAGTGAAACGCCTAACCATTCAACACAGTACTGAAAACTGAATAGAATGCAGTTTTCACTCAGATGAAAGACGTATGCTTTCCTTCTTAAGAAGTGTTTTCAAAGACATTCACAGAGTGATTCTACAAAGCCTTTTTACTGACGTTGGCTTTTAAACGTGATTTCACTGGAATTTCTGTCAAATGCAATACACGAGATTTGCTGTTAAAGAATTGAGTATACAGAATGCGAACAAATGCTTCCCTACAAGTGAATCGCCTAACCATTCAATACAGTACTAAAAACTGAATAGAATGCAGTTTTCACCCAGATGAAAGACGTATGCTTTCCTTCTTAAGAAGTGTTTTCAAAGACATTCACAGAGTGATTCTACAAAGCCTTTTTACTGACGTTGGCTTTTAAACGTGATTTCACTGGAATTTCTGTCAAATGCAAGACACGAGATTTGCTGTTAAAGAATTGAGTATACAGAATGCCAACAAACGCTTCCCTACAAGTGAATCGCCTAACCATTCAACACAGTACTAAAAACTGAATAGAATGCAGTTTTTACTCAGATGAAAGACGTATGCTTTCCTTCTTAAGAAGTGTTTTCAAAGACATTCACAGAGTGATTCTACAAAGCCTTTTTACTTGCATTGGCTTTTAAACGTGATTTCACTGGAATTTCTGTCAAACGCAAGACTCGAGATTTGCTGTTAAAGATTTGAGTATACAGAATGCGAACAAACTCTTCCCTACAAGTGAATCGCCTAACCATTCAACACAGTACTAAAAACTGAATAGAATGCAGTTTTCACTCAGATGAAAGAAGTATGCTTTCCTTCTTAAGAAGTGTTTTCAAAGACATTCACAGAGTGATTCTACAAAGCCTTTTTACTGACGTTGGCTTTTAAAGGTGATTTCACTGGAATTATTGTCAAACGCAAGACTCGAGATTTGCTGTTAAAGACTTGAGTATACAGAATGAGAACAAACGCTTCCCTACAAGTGAAACGCCTAACCATTCAACACAGTACTGAAAACTGAATAGAATGCAGTTTTCACTCAGATGAAAGACGTATGCTTTCCTTCTTAAGAAGTGTTTTCAAAGACATTCACAGAGTGATTCTACAAAGCCTTTTTACTGACGTTGGCTTTTAAACGTGATTTCACTGGAATTTCTGTCAAATGCAATACACGAGATTTGCTGTTAAAGAATTGAGTATACAGAATGCGAACAAATGCTTCCCTACAAGTGAATCGCCTAACCATTCAATACAGTACTAAAAACTGAATAGAATGCAGTTTTCACCCAGATGAAAGACGTATGCTTTCCTTCTTAAGAAGTGTTTTCAAAGACATTCACAGAGTGATTCTACAAAGCCTTTTTACTGACGTTGGCTTTTAAACGTGATTTCACTGGAATTTCTGTCAAATGCAAGACACGAGATTTGCTGTTAAAGAATTGAGTATACAGAATGCGAACAAATGCTTCCCTACAAGTGAATCGCCTAACCATTCAACACAGTACTAAAAACTGAATAGAATGCAGTTTTTACTCAGATGAAAGACGTATGCTTTCCGTCTTAAGAAGTGTTTTCAAAGACATTCACAGAGTGATTCTACAAAGCCTATTTACTGACGTTGGCTTTTAAACGTGATTACACTGGAATTTCTGTCAAACGCAAGACATGAGATTTGCTGTTAAAGAATTGAGTATACAGAATGCGAACAAATGCTTCCCTACAAGTGAATCGCCTAACCATTCAACACAGTACTAAAAACTGAATAGAATGCAGTTTTCACTCACATGAAAGACATATGCTTTCATTTTTAAGAAGTGTTTTCAAAGACATTCACAAAGTGATTCTACAAAGGCTTTTTACTGACGTTGGCTTTTAAACGTGATTTCACTGGAATTTCTGTCAAACGCAAGATGCGAGATTTGTTATTAAAGAATTGAGTATACAGAATGCAAACCAACGCTTCCATACAAGTGAATCGCCTAACCATTCAACACAGTACTAAAAACTGAATAGAATGCAGTTTTCACTCAGATGAAAGACGTATGCTTTCCTTCTTAAGAAGTGATTTCAAAGACATTCACAGAGTGATTCTACAAAGCCTTTTTACTGACGTTGGCTTTTAAACGTGATTTCACTGGAATTTCTGTCAAATGCAATACACGAGATTTGCTGTTAAAGAATTGAGTATACAGAATGCGAACAAATGCTTCCCTACAAGTGAATCGCCTAACCATTCAACACAGTACTGAAAACTGAATAGAATGCAGTTTTCACTCAGATGAAAGACGTATGCTTTCCTTCTTAAGAAGTGTTTTCAAAGACATTCACAGAGTGATTCTACAAAGCCTTTTTACTGACGTTGGCTTTTAAACGTGATTTCACTGGAATTTCTGTCAAATGCAATACACGAGATTTGCTGTTAAAGAATTGAGTATACAGAATGAGAACAAACGCTTCCCTACAAGTGAAACGCCTAACCATTCAACACAGTACTGAAAACTGAATAGAATGCAGTTTTCACTCAGATGAAAGACGTATGCTTTCCTTCTTAAGAAGTGTTTTCAAAGACATTCACAGAGTGATTCTACAAAGCCTTTTTACTGACGTTGGCTTTTAAACGTGATTTCACTGGAATTTCTGTCAAATGCAAGACACGAGATTTGCTGTTAAAGAATTGAGTATACAGAATGCCAACAAACGCTTCCCTACAAGTGAATCGCCTAACCATTCAACACAGTACTAAAAACTGAATAGAATGCAGTTTTTACTCAGATGAAAGACGTATGCTTTCCGTCTTAAGAAGTGTTTTCAAAGACATTCACAGAGTGATTCTACAAAGCCTATTTACTGACGTTGGCTTTTAAACGTGATTACACTGGAATTTCTGTCAAACGCAAGACATGAGATTTGCTGTTAAAGAATTGAGTATACAGAATGCGAACAAATGCTTCCCTACAAGTGAATCGCCTAACCATTCAACACAGTACTAAAAACTGAATAGAATGCAGTTTTCACTCACATGAAAGACATATGCTTTCATTTTTAAGAAGTGTTTTCAAAGACATTCACAAAGTGATTCTACAAAGGCTTTTTACTGACGTTGGCTTTTAAACGTGATTTCACTGGAATTTCTGTCAAACGCAAGATGCGAGATTTGTTATTAAAGAATTGAGTATACAGAATGCAAACCAACGCTTCCATACAAGTGAATCGCCTAACCATTCAACACAGTACTAAAAACTGAATAGAATGCAGTTTTCACTCAGATGAAAGACGTATGCTTTCCTTCTTAAGAAGTGTTTTCAAAGACATTCACAGAGTGATTCTACAAAGCCTTTTTACTGACGTTGGCTTTTAAACGTGATTTCACTGGAATTTCTGTCAAATGCAATACACGAGATTTGCTGTTAAAGAATTGAGTATACAGAATGCCAACAAACGCTTCCCTACAAGTGAATCGCCTAACCATTCAACACAGTACTAAAAACTGAATAGAATGCAGTTTTTACTCAGATGAAAGACATATGCTTTCCGTCTTAAGAAGTGTTTTCAAAGACATTCACAGAGTGATTCTACAAAGCCTATTTACTGACGTTGGCTTTTAAACGTGATTACACTGGAATTTCAGTCAAACGCAAGATTCGAGAATTGCTGTTAAAGAATTGAGTATACAGAATGCGAACAAATGCTTCCCTACAAGTGAATCGCCTAACCATTCAACACAGTACTAAAAACTGAATAGAGTGCAGTTTTCACTCACATGAAAGACATATGCTTTCATTTTTAAGAAGTGTTTTCAAAGATATTCACAAAGTGATTCTACAAAGGCTTTTTACTGACGTTGGCTTTTAAACGTGATTTCACTGGAATTTCTGTCAAACACAAGATGCGAGATTTGCTATTAAAGAATTGAGTATACAGAATGCAAACCAACCCTTCCATACAAGTGAATCGCCTAACCATTCAACACAGTACTAAAAACTGAATAGAATGCAGTTTTCACTCAGATGAAAGACGTATGCTTTCCTTCTTAAGAAGTGTTTTCAAAGACATTCACAGAGTGATTCTACAAAGCCTTTTTACTTGCATTGGCTTTTAAACGTGATTTCACTGGAATTTCTGTCAAACGCAAGACTCGAGATTTGCTGTTAAAGACTTGAGTATACAGAATGCGAACAAACTCTTCCCTACAAGTGAATCGCCTAACCATTCAACACAGTACTAAAAACTGAATAGAATGCAGTTTTCACTCAGATGAAAGACGTATGCTTTCCTTCTTAAGAAGTGTTTTCAAAGACATTCACAGAGTGATTCTACAAAGCCTTTTTACTGACGTTGGCTTTTAAAGGTGATTTCACTGGAATTTCTGTCAAATGGAAGACACGAGATTTGCTGTTAAAGAATTGAGTATACAGAATGCCAACAAACGCTTCCCTACAAGTGAATCGCCTAACCATTCAACACAGTACTAAAAACTGAATAGAATGCAGTTTTTACTCAGATGAAAGACGTATGCTTTCCGTCTTAAGAAGTGTTTTCAAAGACATTCACAGAGTGATTCTACAAAGCCTATTTACTGACGTTGGCTTTTAAACGTGATTACACTGGAATTTCTGTCCAACGCAAGACATGAGATTTGCTGTTAAAGAATTGAGTATACAGAATGCAAACAAACTCTTCCCTACAAGTGAATCGCCTAACCATTCAACACAGTACTAAAAACTGAATAGAATGCAGTTTTCACTCAGATGAAAGACGTATGCTTTCCTTCTTAAGAAGTGTTTTCAAAGACATTCACAGAGTGATTCTACAAAGCCTTTTTACTGACGTTGGCTTTTAAAGGTGATTTCACTGGAATTTCTGTCAAACGCAAGACTCGAGATTTGCTGTTAAAGAATTGAGTATACAGAATGTCAACAAACGCTTCCCTACAAGTGAATCGCCTAAACATTCAACACAGTACTAAAAACTGAATAGAATGCAGTTTTCACTCACATGGAAGACGTATGCTTTCATTTTTAAGAAGTGTTTTCAAAGACATTCACAAAGTGATTCTACAAAGGCTTTTTACTGACGTTGGCTTTTAAACGTGGTTTCACTGGAATTTCTGTCAAACGCAAGATGCAAGATTTGCTGTTAAATAATTGAGTATACAGAATGCGAACAAAAGCTTCCCTACAAGTGAAACGCCTAACCATTCAATACAGTACTAAAAACTATATAGAATGCAGTTTTTACTCAGATGAAAGACTTATGCTTTCCTTCTTAAGAAGTGTTTTCAAAGACATTCACAGATTGATTCTACAAAGGCTTTTTACTGACGTTGGCTTTTAAACGTGATTTCACTGGAATTTCTGTCAAACGCAAGACTCGAGATTTGCTGTTAAAGACTTGAGTATACAGAATGCGAACAAACGCTTCCCTACAAGTGAATCGCCTAACCATTCAACACAGTACTAAAAACTGAATAGAATGCAGTTTTCACTCAGATGAAAGATGTATGCTTTCCTTCTTAAGAATTGTTTTCAAAGACATTCACAGAGTGATTCTACAAAGCCTTTTTACTGACGTTGGCTTTTAAACGTTATTTCACTGGAATTTCTGTCAAACGCAAGATTCGAGATTTGCTATTAAAGAATTGAGTATACAGAATGCGAACCAACGCTTCCCTACAAGTGAATCGCCTAACCATTCAACACAGTACTAAAAACTGAATAGAATGCAGTTTTTACTCAGATGAAAGACGTATGCTTTCCGTCTTAAGAAGTGTTTTCAAAGACATTCACAGAGTGATTCTACAAAGCCTATTTACTGACGTTGGCTTTTAAACGTGATTACACTGGAATTTCTGTCAAACGCAAGACATGAGATTTGCTGTTAAAGAATTGAGTATACAGAATGCGAACAAATGCTTCCCTACAAGTGAATCGCCTAACCATTCAACACAGTACTAAAAACTGAATAGAATGCAGTTTTCACTCACATGAAAGACATATGCTTTCATTTTTAAGAAGTGTTTTCAAAGACATTCACAAAGTGATTCTACAAAGGCTTTTTACTGACGTTGGCTTTTAAACGTGATTTCACTGGAATTTCTGTCAAACGCAAGATGCGAGATTTGCTATTAAAGAATTGAGTATACAGAATGCAAACCAACGCTTCCCTACAAGTGAATCGCCTAACCATTCAACACAGTACTAAAAACTGAATAGAATGCAGTTTTCACTCAGATGAAAGACGTATGCTTTCCTTCCTTAGAAGTGTTTTCAAAGACATTCACAGAGTCATTCTACAAAGCCTTTTTACTTGCATTGGCTTTTAAACGTGATTTCACTGGAATTTCTGTCAAACGCAAGACTCGAGATTTGCTGTTAAAGACTTGAGTATACAGAATGCGAACAAACTCTTCCCTACAAGTGAATCGCCTAACCATTCAACACAGTACTAAAAACTGAATAGAATGCAGTTTTCACTCAGATGAAAGACGTATGCTTTCCTTCTTAAGAAGTGTTTTCAAAGACATTCACAGAGTGATTCTACAAAGCCTTTTTACTGACGTTGGCTTTTAAAGGTGATTTCACTGGAATTTCTGTCAAACGCAAGACTCGAGATTTGCTGTTAAAGACTTGAGTATACAGAATGCGAACAAACGCTTCCCTACAAGTGAATCGCCTAACCATTCAACACAGTACTAAAAACTGAATAGAATGCAGTTTTCACTCAGATGAAAGATGTATGCTTTCCTTCTTAAGAATTGTTTTCAAAGACATTCACAGAGTGATTCTACAAAGCCTTTTTACTGACGTTGGCTTTTAAACGTGATTTCACTGGAATTTCTGTCAAACGCAAGATTCGAGATTTGCTATTAAAGAATTGAGTATACAGAATGCGAACCAACGCTTCCCTACTAGTGAATCGCCTAACCATTCAACACAGTACTAAAAACTGAATAGAATGCAGTTTTCACTCAGATCAAAGACGTATGCTTTCCTTCTTAAGAAGTGTTTTCAAAGACATTCACAGAGTGATTCTACAAAGCCTTTTTACTTGCATTGGCTTTTAAACGTGATTTCACTGGAATTTCTGTCAAACGCAAGACTCGAGATTTGCTGTTAAAGATTTGAGTATACAGAATGCGAACAAACTCTACCCTACAAGTGAATCGCCTAACCATTCAACACAGTACTAAAAACTGAATAGAATGCAGTTTTCACTCAGATGAAAGACGTATGCTTTCCTTCTTAAGAAGTGTTTTCAAAGACATTCACAGAGTGATTCTACAAAGCCTTTTTACTGACATTGGCTTTTAAAGGTGATTTCACTGGAATTATTGTCAAACGCAAGACTCGAGATTTGCTGTTAAAGACTTGAGTATACAGAATGAGAACAAACGCTTCCCTACAAGTGAAACGCCTAACCATTCAACACAGTACTGAAAACTGAATAGAATGCAGTTTTCACTCAGATGAAAGACGTATGCTTTCCTTCTTAAGAAGTGTTTTCAAAGACATTCACAGAGTGATTCTACAAAGCCTTTTTACTGACGTTGGCTTTTAAACGTGATTTCACTGGAATTTCTGTCAAATGCAATACACGAGATTTGCTGTTAAAGAATTGAGTATACAGAATGCGAACAAATGCTTCCCTACAAGTGAATCGCCTAACCATTCAATACAGTACTAAAAACTGAATAGAATGCAGTTTTCACCCAGATGAAAGACGTATGCTTTCCTTCTTAAGAAGTGTTTTCAAAGACATTCACAGAGTGATTCTACAAAGCCTTTTTACTGACGTTGGCTTTTAAACGTGATTTCACTGGAATTTCTGTCAAATGCAAGACACGAGATTTGCTGTTAAAGAATTGAGTATACAGAATGCCAACAAACGCTTCCCTACAAGTGAATCGCCTAACCATTCAACACAGTACTAAAAACTGAATAGAATGCAGTTTTTACTCAGATGAAAGACGTATGCTTTCCGTCTTAAGAAGTGTTTTCAAAGACATTCACAGAGTGATTCTACAAAGCCTATTTACTGACGTTGGCTTTTAAACGTGATTACACTGGAATTTCTGTCAAACGCAAGACATGAGATTTGCTGTTAAAGAATTGAGTATACAGAATGCGAACAAATGCTTCCCTACAAGTGAATCGCCTAACCATTCAACACAGTACTAAAAACTGAATAGAATGCAGTTTTCACTCACATGAAAGACATATGCTTTCATTTTTAAGAAGTGTTTTCAAAGACATTCACAAAGTGATTCTACAAAGGCTTTTTACTGACGATGGCTTTTAAACGTGATTTCACTGGAATTTCTGTCAAACGCAAGATGCGAGATTTGTTATTAAAGAATTGAGTATACAGAATGCAAACCAACGCTTCCATACAAGTGAATCGCCTAACCATTCAACACAGTACTAAAAACTGAATAGAATGCAGTTTTCACTCAGATGAAAGACGTATGCTTTCCTTCTTAAGAAGTGTTTTCAAAGACATTCACAGAGTGATTCTACAAAGCCTTTTTACTGACGCTGGCTTTTAAACGTGATTTCACTGGAATTTCTGTCAAATGCAATACACGAGATTTGCTGTTAAAGAATTGAGTATACAGAATGCGAACAAATGCTTCCCTACAAGTGAATCGCCTAACCATTCAATACAGTACTAAAAACTGAATAGAATGCAGTTTTCACCCAGATGAAAGACGTATGCTTTCCTTCTTAAGAAGTGTTTTCAAAGACATTCACAGAGTGATTCTACAAAGCCTTTTTACTGACGTTGGCTTTTAAACGTGATTTCACTGGAATTTCTGTAAAATGGAAGACACGAGATTTGCTGTTAAAGAATTGAGTATACAGAATGCCAACAAACGCTTCCCTACAAGTGAATCGCCTAACCATTCAACACAGTACTAAAAACTGAATAGAATGCAGTTTTTACTCAGATGAAAGACGTATGCTTTCCGTCTTAAGAAGTGTTTTCAAAGACATTCACAGAGTGATTCTACAAAGCCTATTTACTGACGTTGGCTTTTAAACGTGATTACACTGGAATTTCTGTCAAACGCAAGACATGAGATTTGCTGTTAAAGAATTGAGTATACAGAATGCGAACAAATGCTTCCCTACAAGTGAATCGCCTAACCATTCAACACAGTACTAAAAACTGAATAGAGTGCAGTTTTCACTCACATGAAAGACATATGCTTTCATTTTTAAGAAGTGTTTTCAAAGATATTCACAAAGTGATTCTACAAAGGCTTTTTACTGACGTTGGCTTTTAAACGTGGTTTCACTGGAATTTCTGTCAAACGCAAGATGCAAGATTTGCTGTTAAATAATTGAGTATACAGAATGCGAACAAATGCTTCCCTACAAGTGAAACGCCTAACCATTCAATACAGTACTAAAAACTATATAGAATGCAGTTTTTACTCAGATGAAAAACTTATGCTTTCCTTCTTAAGAAGTGTTTTCAAAGACATTCACAGATTGATTCTACAAAGGCTTTTTACTGACGTTGGCTTTTAAACGTGATTTCACTGGAATTTCTGTCAAACGCAAGACTCGAGATTTGCTGTTAAAGACTTGAGTATACAGAATGCGAACAAACGCTTCCCTACAAGTGAATCGCCTAACCATTCAACACAGTACTAAAAACTGAATAGAATGCAGTTTTCACTCAGATGAAAGATGTATGCTTTCCTTCTTAAGAATTGTTTTCAAAGACATTCACAGAGTGATTCTACAAAGCCTTTTTACTGACGTTGGCTTTTAAACGTGATTTCACTGGAATTTCTGTCAAACGCAAGACTCGAGATTTGCTGTGAAAGACTTGAGTATACAGAATGCAAACAAACGCTTCCCTACAAGTGAATCGCCTAACCATTCAACACAGTACTAAAAACTGAATAGAATGCAGTTTTCACTCAGATGAAAGACATATGCTTTACTTCTTAAGAAGTGTTTTCAAAGACATTCACAGAGTGATTATACAAAGCCTTTTTACTGACGTTGGCTTTTAAAGGTGATTTCACTGGAATTATTGTCAAACGCAAGACTCGAGATTTGCTGTTAAAGACTTGAGTATACAGAATGAGAACAAACGCTTCCCTACAAGTGAATCGCCTAACCATTCAATACAGTACTAAAAACTGAATAGAATGCAGTTTTCACCCAGATGAAAGACGTATGCTTTCCTTCTTAAGAAGTGTTTTCAAAGACATTCACAGAGTGATTCTACAAAGCCTATTTACTGACGTTGGCTTTTAAACGTGATTACACTGGAATTTCTGTCAAACGTAAGACATGAGATTTGCTGTTAAAGAATTGAGTATACAGAATGCGAACAAATGCTTCCCTACAAGTGAATCGCCTAACCATTCAACACAGTACTAAAAACTGAATAGAATGCAGTTTTCACTCACATGAAAGACGTATGCTTTCATTTTTAAGAAGTGTTTTCAAAGACATTCACAAAGTGATTCTACAAAGGCTTTTTACTGACGTTGGCTTTTAAACGTGATTTCACTGGAATTTCTGTCAAACGCAAGACGCGAGATTTGCTATTAAAGAATTGAGTATACAGAATGCGAACCAACGCTTCCCTACAAGTGTATCGCCTAACCATTCAACACAGTACTAAAAACTGAATAGAATGCAGTTTTCACTCACATGAAATACGTATGCTTTCATTTTTAAGAAGTGTTTTCAAAGACATTCACAGAGTGATTTTACAAAGCCTTTTTACTTGCATTGGCTTTTAAACGTGATTTCACTGGAATTTCTGTCAAACGCAAGACTCGAGATTTGCTGTTAAAGACTTGAGTATACAGAATGAGAACAAACGCTTCCCTACAAGTGAAACGCCTAACCATTCAATACAGTACTAAAAACTGAATAGAATGCAGTTTTCACTCAGATGAAAGACGTATGCTTTCCTTCTTAAGAAGTGTTTTCAAAGACATTCACAGAGTGATTCTACAAAGCCTTTTTACTGACGTTGGCTTTTAAACGTGATTTCACTGGAATTTCTGTCACATGAAAGACACGAGATTTGCTGTTAAAGAATTGAGTATACAGAATGCCAACAAAAGCTTCCCTACAAGTGAATGGCCTAACCATTCAAAACAGTACTAAAAACTGAATAGAATGCAGTTTTCATTCACATGAAAGACGTATGCTTTATTTTTAAGATGTGTTTTCAAAGACATTCACAAAGTGATTCTACAAAGGCTTTTTACTGACGTTGGCTTTTAAACGTGATTTCACTGGAATTTCTGTCAAACGCAAGATGCAAGATTTGCTGTTAAAGAATTGAGTATACAGAATGCGAACAAATGCTTCCCTACAAGTGAATCGCCTAACCATTCAATACAGTACTAAAAACTGAATAGAATGCAGTTTTCACTCAGATGAAAGACGTATGCTTTCCGTCTTAAGAAGTGTTTTCAAAGACATTCACAGAGTGATTCTACAAAGCCTATTTACCGACGTTGGCTTCTAAACGTGATTACACTGGAATTTCTGTCAAACGCAAGACATGAGATTTGCTGTTAAAGAATTGAGTATACAGAATGCGATCAAATGCTTCCCTACAAGTGAATCGCCTAACCATTCAATACAGTACTAAAAACTGAATAGAATGCAGTTTTCACTCAGATGAAAGACGTATGCTTTCCGTCTTAAGAAGTGTTTTCAAAGACATTCACAGAGTGATTCTACAAAGCCTATTTACTGACGTTGGCTTTTAAACGTGATTACACTGGAATTTCTGTCAAACGCAAAACATGAGATTTGCTGTTAAAGAATTGAGTATACAGAATGCGAACAAATGCTTCCCTACAAGTGAATCGCCTAACCATTCAACACAGTACTAAAAACTGAATAGAATGCAGTTTTCACTCAGATGAAAGACGTATGCTTTCCTTCTTAAGAAGTGTTTTCAAAGACATTCACAGAGTGATTTTACAAAGCCTTTTTACTTGCATTGGCTTTTAAACGTGATTTCACTGGAATTTCTGTCAAACGCAAGACTCGAGATTTGCTGTTAAAGACTTGAGTATACAGAATGCGAACAAACGCTTCCCTACAAGTGAATAGCCTAACCATTCAACACAGTACTAAAAACTGAATAGAATGCAGTTTTCACTCAGATGAAAGACGTATGCTTTCCTTCTTAAGAAGTGTTTTCAAAGACATTCACAGAGTGATTCTACAAAGCCTTTTTACTGACGTTGGCTTTTAAAGGTGATTTCACTGGAATTATTGTCAAACGCAAGACTCGAGATTTACTGTTAAAGACTTGAGTATACAGAATGAGAACAAACGCTTCCCTACAAGTGAAACGCCTAACCATTCAATACAGTACTAAAAACTGAATAGAATGCAGTTTTCACTCAGATGTAAGACGTATGCTTTCCGTCTTAAGAAGTGTTTTCAAAGACATTCACAGAGTGATTCTACAAAGCCTTTTTACTGACGTTGGCTTTTAAACGTGATTACACTGGAATTTCTGTCAAACGCAAGACATGAGATTTGCTGTTAAAGAATTGAGTATACAGAATGCGAACAAATGCTTCCCAACAAGTGAATCGTCTAACCATTCAACACAGTACTAAAAACTGAATAGAATGCAGTTTTCAATCACATGAAAGACGTATGCTTTCATTTTTAAGAAGTGTTTTCAAAGACATTCACAAAGTGATTCTACAAAGGCTTTTTACTGACGTTGGCTTTTAAAGGTGATTTCACTGGAATTATTGTCAAACGCAAGACACGAGATTTGCTGTTAAAGACTTGAGTATACAGAATGAGAACAAACGCTTCCCTACAAGTGAAACGCCTAACCATTCAATACAGTACTAAACACTGAATAGAATGCAGTTTTCACTCAGATGAAAGACGTATGCTTTCCTTCTTAAGAAGTGTTTTCAAAGACATTCACAGAGTGATTCTACAAAGCCTTTTTACTGACTTTGGCTTTTAAACGTGATTTCACTGGAATTTCTGTCAAATGCAAGACACGAGATTTGCTGTTAAAGAATTGAGTATACAGAATGCCAACAAAAGCTTCCCTACAAGTGAATCGCCTAACCATTCAACACAGTACTAAAAACTGAATAGAATGCAGTTTTCATTCACATGAAAGACGTATGCTTTATTTTTAAGATGTGTTTTCAAAGACATTCACAAAGTGATTCTACAAAGGCTTTTTACTGACGTTGGCTTTTAAACGTGATTTCACTGGAATTTCTGTCAAACGCAAGATGCAAGATTTGCTTTTAAAGAATTGAGTATACAGAATGCGAACAAATGCTTCCCTACAAGTGAATCGCCTAACCATTCAATACAGTACTAAAAACTGAAGAATGCAGTTTTTACTCAGATGAAAGACTTATGCTTTCCTTCTTAAGAAGTGTTTTCAAAGACATTCACAGATTTGATTCTACAAAGCCTTTTTACTGACGTTGCCTTTTAAAAGTGATTTCACTGGAATTTCTGTCAAACGCAAGACATGAGATTTGCTGTTAAAGAATTGAGTATACAGAAAACGAACAAACGCTTCCCTACAAGTGAATCGCCTAACCATTCAACACAGTACTAAAAACTGAATAGAATGCAGTTTTCACTCAGATGAAAGACGTATGCTTTCCGTCTTAAGAAGTGTTTTCAAAGACATTCACAGAGTGATTCTACAAAGCCTATTTACCGATGTTGGCTTTTAAACGTGATTACACTGGAATTTCTGTCAAACGCAAGACATGAGATTTGCTGTTAAAGAATTGAGTATACAGAATGCGAACAAATGCTTCCCTACAAGTGAATCGCCTAACCATTCAATACAGTACTAAAAACTGAATAGAATGCAGTTTTCACTCAGATGAAAGACGTATGCTTTCCGTCTTAAGTAGTGTTTTCAAAGACATTCACAGAGTGATTCTACAAAGCCTATTTACTGACGTTGGCTTTTAAACGTGATTACACTGGAATTTCTGTCAAACGCAAGACATGAGATTTGCTGTTAAAGAATTGAGTATACAGAATGCGAACAAATGCTTCCCTACAAGTGAATCGCCTAACCATTCAACACAGTACTAAAAACTGAATAGAATGCAGTTTTCACTCAGATGAAAGACGTATGCTTTCCTTCTTAAGAAGTGTTTTCAAAGACATTCACAGAGTGATTTTACAAAGCCTTTTTACTTGCATTGGCTTTTAAACGTGATTTCACTGGAATTTCTGTCAAACGCAAGACTCGAGATTTGCTGTTAAAGACTTGAGTATACAGAATGCGAACAAACGCTTCCCTACAAGTGAATAGCCTAACCATTCAACACAGTACTAAAAACTGAATATTATGCAGTTTTCACTCAGATGTAAGACGTATGCTTTCCGTCTTAAGAAGTGTTTTCAAAGACATTCACAGAGTGATTCTACAAAGCCTTTTTACTGACGTTGGCTTTTAAACGTGATTACACTGGAATTTCTGTCAAACGCAAGACATGAGATTTGCTGTTAAAGAATTGAGTATACAGAATGCGAACAAATGCTTCCCTACAAGTGAATCGTCTAACCATTCAACACAGTACTAAAAACTGAATAGAATGCAGTTTTCAATCACATGAAAGACGTATGCTTTCATTTTTAAGAAGTGTTTTCAAAGACATTCACAAAGTGATTCTACAAAGGCTTTTTACTGACGTTGGCTTTTAAAGGTGATTTCACTGGAATTTCTGTCAAACGCAAGATGCAAGATTTGCTGTTAAAGAATTGAGTATACAGAATGCGAACAAATGCTTCCCTACAAGTGAATCGCCTAACCATTCAATACAGTACTAAAAACTGAAGAATGCAGTTTTTACTCAGATGAAAGTCTTATGCTTTCCTTCTTAAGAAGTGTTTTCAAAGACATTCACAGATTTGATTCTACAAAGCCTTTTTACTGACGTTGGCTTTTAAAAGTGATTTCACTGGAATTTCTGTCAAATGCAAGACACGAGATTTGCTGTTAAAGAATTGAGTATACAGAATGCCAACAAAAGCTTCCCTACAAGTGAATGGCCTAACAATTCAACACAGTACTAAAAACTGAATAGAATGCAGTTTTCATTCACATGAAAGACGTATGCTTTATTTTTAAGATGTGTTTCAAAGACATTCACAAAGTGATTCTACAAAGGCTTTTTACTGACGTTGGCTTTTAATCGTGATTTCACTGGAATTTCTGTCAAACGCAAGATGCAAGATTTGCTGTTAAAGAATTGAGTATACAGAATGCGAACAAAAGCTTCCCTACAAGTGAATCGCCTAACCATTCAATACAGTACTAAAAACTGAATAGAATGCAGTTTTCACTCAGATGAAAGACGTATGCTTTCCGTCTTAAGAAGTGTTTTCAAAGACATTCACAGAGTGATTCTACAAAGCCTATTTACCGACGTTGGCTTTTAAACGTGATTACACTGGATTTTCTGTCAAACGCAAGACATGAGATTTGCTGTTAAAGAATTGAGTATACAGAATGCGAACAAATGCTTCCCTACAAGTGAATCGCCTAACCATTCAATACAGTACTAAAAACTGAATAGAATGCAGTTTTCACTCAGATGAAAGACGTATGCTTTCCGTCTTAAGAAGTGTTTTCAAAGACATTCACAGAGTGATTCTACAAAGCCTATTTACTGACGTTGGCTTTTAAACGTGATTACACTGGAATTTCTGTCAAACGCAAGACATGAGATTTGCTGTTAAAGAATTGAGTATACAGAATGCGAACAAATGCTTCCCTACAAGTGAATCGCCTAACCATTCAACACAGTACTAAAAACTGAATAGAATGCAGTTTTCACTCAGATGAAAGACGTATGCTTTCCTTCTTAAGAAGTGTTTTCAAAGACATTCACAGAGTGATTTTACAAAGCCTTTTTACTTGCATTGGCTTTTAAACGTGATTTCACTGGAATTTCTGTCAAACGCCAGACTCGAGATTTGCTGTTAAAGACTTGAGTATACAGAATGCGAACAAACGCTTCCCTACAAGTGAATAGCCTAACCATTCAACACAGTACTAAAAACTGAATAGAATGCAGTTTTCACTCAGATGTAAGACGTATGCTTTCCGTCTTAAGAAGTGTTTTCAAAGACATTCACAGAGTGATTCTACAAAGCCTTTTTACTGACGTTGGCTTTTAAACGTGATTACACTGGAATTTCTGTCAAACGCAAGACATGAGATTTGCTGTTAAAGAATTGAGTATACAGAATGCGAACAAATGCTTCCCTACAAGTGAATCGTCTAACCATTCAACACAGTACTAAAAACTGAATAGAATGCAGTTTTCAATCACATGAAAGACGTATGCTTTCATTTTTATAAGTGTTTTCAAAGACATTCACAAAGTGATTCTACAAAGGCTTTTTACTGATGTTGGCTTTTAAAGGTGATTTCACTGGAATTATTGTCAAACGCAAGACTCGAGATTTGCTGTTAAAGACTTGAGTATACAGAATGAGAACAAACGCTTCCCTACAAGTGAAACGCCTAACCATTCAATACAGTACTAAACACTGAATAGAATGCAGTTTTCACTCAGATGAAAGACGTATGCTTTCCTTCTTAAGAAGTGTTTTCAAAGACATTCACAGAGTGATTCTACAAAGCCTTTTTACTGAAGTTGGCTTTTAAACGTGATTTCACTGGAATTGATGTCAAATGCAAGACACGAGATTTCCTGTTAAAGAATTGAGTATACAGAATGCCAACAAAAGCTTCCCTACAAGTGAATCGCCTAACCATTCAACACAGTACTAAAAACTGAATAGAATGCAGTTTTCATTCACATGAAAGACGTATGCTTTATATTTAAGATGTGTTTTCAAAGACATTCACAAAGTGGTTCTACAAAGGCTTTTTACTGACGTTGGCTTTTAAACGTGATTTCACTGGAATTTCTGTCAAACGCAAGATGCAAGATTTGCTGTTAAAGAATTGAGTATACAGAATGCGAACAAATGCTTCCCTACAAGTGAATCGCCTAACCATTCAATACAGTACTAAAAACTGAAGAATGCAGTTTTTACTCAGATGAAAGACTTATGCTTTCCTTCTTAAGAAGTGTTTTCAAAGACATTCACAGATTTGATTCTACAAAGCCTTTTTACTGACGTTGGCTTTTAAAAGTGATTTCACTGGAATTTCTGTCAAACGCAAGACGCGAGATTTGCTGTTAAAGAATTGAGTATACAGAAAGCGAACAAACGCTTCCCTACAAGTGAATCGCCTAACCATTCAACACAGTACTAAAAACTGAATAGAATGCAGTTTTCACTCAGATGAAAGACTTATGCTTTCCTTCTTAAGAAGTGTTTTCAAAGACATTCACAGAGTGATTCTACAAAGGCTTTTTACTGACGTTGGCTTTTAAACGTGATTTCACTGGAATTTCTGTCAAACGCAAGACGCGAGATTTGCTATTAAAGAATTAATATACAGAATGCAAACAAAGGCTTCCCTACAAGTGAATCGCCTAACCATTCAACACAGTACTAAAAACTGAATAGAATGCAGTTTTCACTCAGATGAAAGACGTATGCTTTCCTTCTTAAGAAGTGTTTTCAAAGACATTCACAGAGTGATTTTACAAAGCCTTTTTACTTGCATTGGCTTTTAAACGTGATTTCACTGGAATTTCTGTCAAACGCAAGACTTGAGATTTGCTGGTAAAGACTTGAGTATACAGAATGCGAACAAACGCTTCCCTACAATTGAATAGCCTAACCATTCAACACAGTACTAAAAACTGAATAGAATGCAGTTTTCACTCAGATGAAAGACGTATGCTTTCCTTCTTAAGAAGTGTTTTCAAAGACATTCACAGAGTGATTCTACAAAGCCTTTTTACTGACGTTGGCTTTTAAAGGTGATTTCACTGGAATTGTTGTCAAACGCAAGACTCGAGATTTGCTGTTAAAGACTTGAGTATACAGAATGAGAACAAACGCTTCCCTACAAGTGAAACGCCTAACCATTCAATACAGTACTAAAAACTGAATAGAATGCAGTTTTCACTCAGATGTAAGACGTATGCTTTCCGTCTTAAGAAGTGTTTTCAAAGACATTCACAGAGTGATTCTACAAAGTCTTTTTACTGACGTTGGCTTTTAAACGTGATTACACTGGAATTTCTGTCAAACGCAAGACATGAGATTTGCTGTTAAAGAATTGAGTATAGAGAATGCGAAACAACGATTCCCTACAAGTGAATCGCCTAACCATTCAACACAGTACTAAAAACTGAATAGAATGCAGTTTTCACTCACATGAAAGACGTATGCTTTCATTTTTAAGAAGTGTTTTCAAAGACATTCACAAAGTGATTCTACAAAGGCTTTTTACTGACATTGGCTTTTAAAGGTGATTTCATTGGAATTATTGTCAAACGCAAGACTCGAGATTTGCTGTTAAAGACTTGAGTATACAGAATGAGAACAAAAGCTTCCCTACAAGTGAAACGCCTAACCATTCAATACAGTACTAAAAACTGAATAGAATGCAGTTTTCACTCAGATCAAAGACGTATGCTTTCCTTCTTAAGAAGTGTTTTCAAAGACATTCACAGAGTGATTCTACAAAGCCTTTTTACTGACATTGGCTTTTAAAGGTGATTTCACTGGAATTTCTGTCAAATGCAAGACACGAGATTTGCTGTTAAAGAATTGAGTATACAGAATGCCAACAAAAGCTTCCCTACAAGTGAATCGCCTAACCATTCAACACAGTACTAAAAACTGAATAGAATGCAGTTTTCACTCAGATGAAAGACTTATGCTTTCCTTCTTAAGAAGTGTTTTCAAAGACATTCACAGAGTGATTCTACAAAGGCTTTTTACTGACGTTGGCTTTTAAACGTGATTTCACTGGAATTTCTGTCAAACAAAAGACGCGAGATTTGCTATTAAAGAATTGAGTACACAGAATGTGAAACAACGCTTCCCTACAAGTGAATCGCCTAACCATTCAACACAGTACTAAAAACTGAATAGAATGCAGTTTTTACTCAGATGAAAGACATATGCTTTCCTTCTTAAGAAGTGTTTTCAAAGACATTCACAGAGTGATTCTACAAAGCCTTTTTACTTGCATTGGCTTTTAAACGTGATTTCACTGGAATTTCTGTCAAATGCAAGACACGAGATTTGCTGTTAAAGAATTTAGTATACAGAATGCGAACAAACACTTCCCTACAAGTGAATCAACTAACCATTCAACACAGTACTAAAAACTGAAAAGAATGCAGTTTTCACTCACATGAAAGATGTATGCTTTCCTTCTTAAGAAGTGTTTTCAAAGACATTCACAGAGTGATTCTACAAAGCCTTTTTACTGACGTTGGCTTTTAAAGGTGATTTCACTGGAATTATTGTCAAACGCAAGACTCGAGATTTACTGTTAAAGACTTGAGTATACAGAATGAGAACAAACGCTTCCCTACAAGTGAAACGCCTAACCATTCAATACAGTACTAAAAACTGAATAGAATGCAGTTTTCACTCAGATGTAAGACGTATGCTTTCCGTCTTAAGAAGTGTTTTCAAAGACATTCACAGAGTGATTCTACAAAGCCTTTTTACTGACGTTGGCTTTTAAACGTGATTACACTGGAATTTCTGTCAAACGCAAGACATGAGATTTGCTGTTAAAGAATTGAGTATACAGAATGCGAACAAATGCTTCCCAACAAGTGAATCGTCTAACCATTCAACACAGTACTAAAAACTGAATAGAATGCAGTTTTCAATCACATGAAAGACGTATGCTTTCATTTTTAAGAAGTGTTTTCAAAGACATTCACAAAGTGATTCTACAAAGGCTTTTTACTGACGTTGGCTTTTAAAGGTGATTTCACTGGAATTATTGTCAAACGCAAGACACGAGATTTGCTGTTAAAGACTTGAGTATACAGAATGAGAACAAACGCTTCCCTACAAGTGAAACGCCTAACCATTCAATACAGTACTAAACACTGAATAGAATGCAGTTTTCACTCAGATGAAAGACGTATGCTTTCCTTCTTAAGAAGTGTTTTCAAAGACATTCACAGAGTGATTCTACAAAGCCTTTTTACTGACTTTGGCTTTTAAACGTGATTTCACTGGAATTTCTGTCAAATGCAAGACACGAGATTTGCTGTTAAAGAATTGAGTATACAGAATGCCAACAAAAGCTTCCCTACAAGTGAATCGCCTAACCATTCAACACAGTACTAAAAACTGAATAGAATGCAGTTTTCATTCACATGAAAGACGTATGCTTTATTTTTAAGATGTGTTTTCAAAGACATTCACAAAGTGATTCTACAAAGGCTTTTTACTGACGTTGGCTTTTAAACGTGATTTCACTGGAATTTCTGTCAAACGCAAGATGCAAGATTTGCTTTTAAAGAATTGAGTATACAGAATGCGAACAAATGCTTCCCTACAAGTGAATCGCCTAACCATTCAATACAGTACTAAAAACTGAAGAATGCAGTTTTTACTCAGATGAAAGACTTATGCTTTCCTTCTTAAGAAGTGTTTTCAAAGACATTCACAGATTTGATTCTACAAAGCCTTTTTACTGACGTTGCCTTTTAAAAGTGATTTCACTGGAATTTCTGTCAAACGCAAGACATGAGATTTGCTGTTAAAGAATTGAGTATACAGAAAACGAACAAACGCTTCCCTACAAGTGAATCGCCTAACCATTCAACACAGTACTAAAAACTGAATAGAATGCAGTTTTCACTCAGATGAAAGACGTATGCTTTCCGTCTTAAGAAGTGTTTTCAAAGACATTCACAGAGTGATTCTACAAAGCCTATTTACCGATGTTGGCTTTTAAACGTGATTACACTGGAATTTCTGTCAAACGCAAGACATGAGATTTGCTGTTAAAGAATTGAGTATACAGAATGCGAACAAATGCTTCCCTACAAGTGAATCGCCTAACCATTCAATACAGTACTAAAAACTGAATAGAATGCAGTTTTCACTCAGATGAAAGACGTATGCTTTCCGTCTTAAGTAGTGTTTTCAAAGACATTCACAGAGTGATTCTACAAAGCCTATTTACTGACGTTGGCTTTTAAACGTGATTACACTGGAATTTCTGTCAAACGCAAGACATGAGATTTGCTGTTAAAGAATTGAGTATACAGAATGCGAACAAATGCTTCCCTACAAGTGAATCGCCTAACCATTCAACACAGTACTAAAAACTGAATAGAATGCAGTTTTCACTCAGATGAAAGACGTATGCTTTCCTTCTTAAGAAGTGTTTTCAAAGACATTCACAGAGTGATTTTACAAAGCCTTTTTACTTGCATTGGCTTTTAAACGTGATTTCACTGGAATTTCTGTCAAACGCAAGACTCGAGATTTGCTGTTAAAGACTTGAGTATACAGAATGCGAACAAACGCTTCCCTACAAGTGAATAGCCTAACCATTCAACACAGTACTAAAAACTGAATATTATGCAGTTTTCACTCAGATGTAAGACGTATGCTTTCCGTCTTAAGAAGTGTTTTCAAAGACATTCACAGAGTGATTCTACAAAGCCTTTTTACTGACGTTGGCTTTTAAACGTGATTACACTGGAATTTCTGTCAAACGCAAGACATGAGATTTGCTGTTAAAGAATTGAGTATACAGAATGCGAACAAATGCTTCCCTACAAGTGAATCGTCTAACCATTCAACACAGTACTAAAAACTGAATAGAATGCAGTTTTCAATCACATGAAAGACGTATGCTTTCATTTTTAAGAAGTGTTTTCAAAGACATTCACAAAGTGATTCTACAAAGGCTTTTTACTGACGTTGGCTTTTAAAGGTGATTTCACTGGAATTTCTGTCAAACGCAAGATGCAAGATTTGCTGTTAAAGAATTGAGTATACAGAATGCGAACAAATGCTTCCCTACAAGTGAATCGCCTAACCATTCAATACAGTACTAAGAACTGAAGAATGCAGTTTTTACTCAGATGAAAGACTTATGCTTTCCTTCTTAAGAAGTGTTTTCAAAGACATTCACAGATTTGATTCTACAAAGCCTTTTTACTGACGTTGGCTTTTAAAAGTGATTTCACTGGAATTTCTGTCAAATGCAAGACACGAGATTTGCTGTTAAAGAATTGAGTATACAGAATGCCAACAAAAGCTTCCCTACAAGTGAATGGCCTAACCATTCAACACAGTACTAAAAACTGAATAGAATGCAGTTTTCATTCACATGAAAGACGTATGCTTTATTTTTAAGATGTGTTTCAAAGACATTCACAAAGTGATTCTACAAAGGCTTTTTACTGACGTTGGCTTTTAATCGTGATTTCACTGGAATTTCTGTCAAACGCAAGATGCAAGATTTGCTGTTAAAGAATTGAGTATACAGAATGCGAACAAATGCTTCCCTACAAGTGAAACGCCTAACCATTCAATACAGTACTAAACACTGAATAGAATGCAGTTTTCACTCAGATGAAAGACGTATGCTTTCCTTCTTAAGAAGTGTTTTCAAAGACATTCACAGAGTGATTCTACAAAGCCTTTTTACTGAAGTTGGCTTTTAAACGTGATTTCACTGGAATTGATGTCAAATGCAAGACACGAGATTTGCTGTTAAAGAATTGAGTATACAGAATGCCAACAAAAGCTTCCCTACAAGTGAATCGCCTAACCATTCAACACAGTACTAAAAACTGAATAGAATGCAGTTTTCATTCACATGAAAGACGTATGCTTTATATTTAAGATGTGTTTTCAAAGACATTCACAAAGTGGTTCTACAAAGGCTTTTTACTGACGTTGGCTTTTAAACGTGATTTCACTGGAATTTCTGTCAAACGCAAGATGCAAGATTTGCTGTTAAAGAATTGAGTATACAGAATGCGAACAAATGCTTCCCTACAAGTGAATCGCCTAACCATTCAATACAGTACTAAAAACTGAAGAATGCAGTTTTTACTCAGATGAAAGACTTATGCTTTCCTTCTTAAGAAGTGTTTTCAAAGACATTCACAGATTTGATTCTACAAAGCCTTTTTACTGACGTTGGCTTTTAAAAGTGATTTCACTGGAATTTCTGTCAAACGCAAGACGCGAGATTTGCTGTTAAAGAATTGAGTATACAGAAAGCGAACAAACGCTTCCCTACAAGTGAATCGCCTAACCATTCAACACAGTACTAAAAACTGAATAGAATGCAGTTTTCACTCAGATGAAAGACTTATGCTTTCCTTCTTAAGAAGTGTTTTCAAAGACATTCACAGAGTGATTCTACAAAGGCTTTTTACTGACGTTGGCTTTTAAACGTGATTTCACTGGAATTTCTGTCAAACGCAAGACGCGAGATTTGCTATTAAAGAATTAATATACAGAATGCAAACAAAGGCTTCCCTACAAGTGAATCGCCTAACCATTCAACACAGTACTAAAAACTGAATAGAATGCAGTTTTCACTCAGATCAAAGACGTATGCTTTCCTTCTTAAGAAGTGTTTTCAAAGACATTCACAGAGTGATTTTACAAAGCCTTTTTACTTGCATTGGCTTTTAAACGTGATTTCACTGGAATTTCTGTCAAACGCAAGACTTGAGATTTGCTGTTAAAGACTTGAGTATACAGAATGCGAACAAACGCTTCCCTACAATTGAATAGCCTAACCATTCAACACAGTACTAAAAACTGAATAGAATGCAGTTTTCACTCAGATGAAAGACTTATGCTTTCCTTCTTAAGAAGTGTTTTCAAAGACATTCACAGAGTGATTCTACAAAGGCTTTTTACTGACGTTGGCTTTTAAACGTGATTTCACTGGAATTTCTGTCAAACGAAAGACGCGAGATTTGCTATTAAAGAATTGAGTATACAGAATGTGAAACAACGCTTCCCTACAAGTGAATCGCCTAACCATTCAACACAGTACTAAAAACTGAATAGAATGCAGTTTTTACTCAGATGAAAGACGTATGCTTTCCTTCTTAAGAAGTGTTTTCAAAGACATTCACAGAGTGATTCTACAAAGCCTTTTTACTTGCATTGGCTTTTAAACGTGATTTCACTGGAATTTCTGTCAAACGCAAGACACGAGATTTGCTGTTAAAGAATTTAGTATACAGAATGCGAACAAACACTTCCCTACAAGTGAATCAACTAACCATTCAACACAGTACTAAAAACTGAAAAGAATGCAGTTTTCACTCACATGAAAGATGTATGCTTTCCTTCTTAAGAAGTGTTTTCAAAGACATTCACAGAGTGATTCTACAAAGCCTTTTTACTGACGTTGGCTTTTAAAGGTGATTTCACTGGAATTATTGTCAAAGGCAAGACTCGAGATTTGCTGTTAAAGACTTGAGTATACAGAATGAGAACAAACGATTCCCTACAAGTGAAACGCCTAACCATTCAATTCAGTACTAAAAACTGAATAGAATGCAGTTTTCACTCAGATGTAAGACGTATGCTTTCCGTCTTAAGAAGTGTTTTTAAAGACGTTCACAGAGTGATTCTACAAAGTCTTTTTACTGAAGTTGGCTTTTAAACGTGATTACACTGGAATTTCTGTCAAACGCAAGACATGAGATTTGCTGTTAAAGAATTGAGTATACAGAATGCGAACAAATGCTTCCCTACAAGTGAATTGCCTAACCATTCAACACAGTACTAAAAACTGAATAGAATGCAGTTTTCACTCACATGAAAGACGTATGCTTTCATTTTTAAGAAGTGTTTTCAAAGACATTCACAAAGTGATTCTACAAAGGCTTTTTACTGACGTTGGCTTTTAAAGGTGATTTCACTGGAATTATTGTCAAAAGCAAGACTCGAGATTTGCTGTTAAAGACTTGAGTATACAGAATGAGAACAAACGCTTCCCTACAAGTGAAACGCCTAACCATTCAACACAGTACTAAAAACTGAATAGAATGCAGTTTTCAATCACATGAAAGACGTATGCTTTCATTTTTAAGAAGTGTTTTCAAAGACATTCACAAAGTGATTCTACAAAGGCTTTTTACTGACGTTGGCTTTTAAAGGTGATTTCACTGGAATTTCTGTCAAACGCAAGATGCAAGATTTGCTGTTAAAGAATTGAGTATACAGAATGCGAACAAATGCTTCCCTACAAGTGAATCGCCTAACCATTCAATACAGTACTAAAAACTGAAGAATGCAGTTTTTACTCAGATGAAAGACTTATGCTTTCCTTCTTAAGAAGTGTTTTCAAAGACATTCACAGATTTGATTCTACAAAGCCTTTTTACTGACGTTGGCTTTTAAAAGTGATTTCACTGGAATTTCTGTCAAATGCAAGACACGAGATTTGCTGTTAAAGAATTGAGTATACAGAATGCCAACAAAAGCTTCCCTACAAGTGAATGGCCTAACCATTCAACACAGTACTAAAAACTGAATAGAATGCAGTTTTCATTCACATGAAAGACGTATGCTTTATTTTTAAGATGTGTTTCAAAGACATTCACAAAGTGATTCTACAAAGGCTTTTTACTGACGTTGGCTTTTAATCGTGATTTCACTGGAATTTCTGTCAAACGCAAGATGCAAGATTTGCTGTTAAAGAATTGAGTATACAGAATGCGAACAAAAGCTTCCCTACAAGTGAATCGCCTAACCATTCAATACAGTACTAAAAACTGAATAGAATGCAGTTTTCACTCAGATGAAAGACGTATGCTTTCCGTCTTAAGAAGTGTTTTCAAAGACATTCACAGAGTGATTCTACAAAGCCTATTTACCGACATTGGCTTTTAAACGTGATTACACTGGAATTTCTGTCAAACGCAAGACATGAGATTTGCTGTTAAAGAATTGAGTATACAGAATGCGAACAAATGCTTCCCTACAAGTGAATCGCCTAACCATTCAATACAGTACTAAAAACTGAATAGAATGCAGTTTTCACTCAGATGAAAGACGTATGCTTTCCGTCTTAAGAAGTGTTTTCAAAGACATTCACAGAGTGATTCTACAAAGCCTATTTACTGACGTTGGCTTTTAAACGTGATTACACTGGAATTTCTGTCAAACGCAAGACATGAGATTTGCTGTTAAAGAATTGAGTATACAGAATGCGAACAAATGCTTCCCTACAAGTGAATCGCCTAACCATTCAACACAGTACTAAAAACTGAATAGAATGCAGTTTTCACTCAGATGAAAGACGTATGCTTTCCTTCTTAAGAAGTGTTTTCAAAGACATTCACAGAGTGATTTTACAAAGCCTTTTTACTTGCATTGGCTTTTAAACGTGATTTCACTGGAATTTCTGTCAAACGCCAGACTCGAGATTTGCTGTTAAAGACTTGAGTATACAGAATGCGAACAAACGCTTCCCTACAAGTGAATAGCCTAACCATTCAACACAGTACTAAAAACTGAATAGAATGCAGTTTTCACTCAGATGTAAGACGTATGCTTTCCGTCTTAAGAAGTGTTTTCAAAGACATTCACAGAGTGATTCTACAAAGCCTTTTTACTGACGTTGGCTTTTAAACGTGATTACACTGGAATTTCTGTCAAACGCAAGACATGAGATTTGCTGTTAAAGAATTGAGTATACAGAATGCGAACAAATGCTTCCCTACAAGTGAATCGTCTAACCATTCAACACAGTACTAAAAACTGAATAGAATGCAGTTTTCAATCACATGAAAGACGTATGCTTTCATTTTTAAGAAGTGTTTTCAAAGACATTCACAAAGTGATTCTACAAAGGCTTTTTACTGATGTTGGCTTTTAAAGGTGATTTCACTGGAATTATTGTCAAACGCAAGACTCGAGATTTGCTGTTAAAGACTTGAGTATACAGAATGAGAACAAACGCTTCCCTACAAGTGAAACGCCTAACCATTCAATACAGTACTAAACACTGAATAGAATGCAGTTTTCACTCAGATGAAAGACGTATGCTTTCCTTCTTAAGAAGTGTTTTCAAAGACATTCACAGAGTGATTCTACAAAGCCTTTTTACTGAAGTTGGCTTTTAAACGTGATTTCACTGGAATTGATGTCAAATGCAAGACACGAGATTTGCTGTTAAAGAATTGAGTATACAGAATGCCAACAAAAGCTTCCCTACAAGTGAATCGCCTAACCATTCAACACAGTACTAAAAACTGAATAGAATGCAGTTTTCATTCACATGAAAGACGTATGCTTTATATTTAAGATGTGTTTTCAAAGACATTCACAAAGTGGTTCTACAAAGGCTTTTTACTGACGTTGGCTTTTAAACGTGATTTCACTGGAATTTCTGTCAAACGCAAGATGCAAGATTTGCTGTTAAAGAATTGAGTATACAGAATGCGAACAAATGCTTCCCTACAAGTGAATCGCCTAACCATTCAATACAGTACTAAAAACTGAAGAATGCAGTTTTTACTCAGATGAAAGACTTATGCTTTCCTTCTTAAGAAGTGTTTTCAAAGACATTCACAGATTTGATTCTACAAAGCCTTTTTACTGACGTTGGCTTTTAAAAGTGATTTCACTGGAATTTCTGTCAAACGCAAGACGCGAGATTTGCTGTTAAAGAATTGAGTATACAGAAAGCGAACAAACGCTTCCCTACAAGTGAATCGCCTAACCATTCAACACAGTACTAAAAACTGAATAGAATGCAGTTTTCACTCAGATGAAAGACTTATGCTTTCCTTCTTAAGAAGTGTTTTCAAAGACATTCACAGAGTGATTCTACAAAGGCTTTTTACTGACGTTGGCTTTTAAACGTGATTTCACTGGAATTTCTGTCAAACGCAAGACGCGAGATTTGCTATTAAAGAATTGATATACAGAATGCAAACAAAGGCTTCCCTACAAGTGAATCGCCTAACCATTCAACACAGTACTAAAAACTGAATAGAATGCAGTTTTCACTCAGATCAAAGACGTATGCTTTCCTTCTTAAGAAGTGTTTTCAAAGACATTCACAGAGTGATTTTACAAAGCCTTTTTACTTGCATTGGCTTTTAAACGTGATTTCACTGGAATTTCTGTCAAACGCAAGACTTGAGATTTGCTGTTAAAGACTTGAGTATACAGAATGCGAACAAACGCTTCCCTACAATTGAATAGCCTAACCATTCAACACAGTACTAAAAACTGAATAGAATGCAGTTTTCACTCAGATGAAAGACTTATGCTTTCCTTCTTAAGAAGTGTTTTCAAAGACATTCACAGAGTGATTCTACAAAGGCTTTTTACTGACGTTGGCTTTTAAACGTGATTTCACTGGAATTTCTGTCAAACGAAAGACGCGAGATTTGCTATTAAAGAATTGAGTATACAGAATGTGAAACAACGCTTCCCTACAAGTGAATCGCCTAACCATTCAACACAGTACTAAAAACTGAATAGAATGCAGTTTTTACTCAGATGAAAGACGTATGCTTTCCTTCTTAAGAAGTGTTTTCAAAGACATTCACAGAGTGATTCTACAAAGCCTTTTTACTTGCATTGGCTTTTAAACGTGATTTCACTGGAATTTCTGTCAAACGCAAGACACGAGATTTGCTGTTAAAGAATTTAGTATACAGAATGCGAACAAACACTTCCCTACAAGTGAATCAACTAACCATTCAACACAGTACTAAAAACTGAAAAGAATGCAGTTTTCACTCACATGAAAGATGTATGCTTTCCTTCTTAAGAAGTGTTTTCAAAGACATTCACAGAGTGATTCTACAAAGCCTTTTTACTGACGTTGGCTTTTAAAGGTGATTTCACTGGAATTATTGTCAAACGCAAGACTCGAGATTTGCTGTTAAAGACTTGAGTATACAGAATGAGAACAAACGATTCCCTACAAGTGAAACGCCTAACCATTCAATTCAGTACTAAAAACTGAATAGAATGCAGTTTTCACTCAGATGTAAGACGTATGCTTTCCGTCTTAAGAAGTGTTTTTAAAGACGTTCACAGAGTGATTCTACAAAGTCTTTTTACTGAAGTTGGCTTTTAAACGTGATTACACTGGAATTTCTGTCAAACGCAAGACATGAGATTTGCTGTTAAAGAATTGAGTATACAGAATGCGAACAAATGCTTCCCTACAAGTGAATTGCCTAACCATTCAACACAGTACTAAAAACTGAATAGAATGCAGTTTTCACTCACATGAAAGACGTATGCTTTCATTTTTAAGAAGTGTTTTCAAAGACATTCACAAAGTGATTCTACAAAGGCTTTTTACTGACGTTGGCTTTTAAAGGTGATTTCACTGGAATTTCTGTCAAACGCAAGATGCAAGATTTGCTGTTAAAGAATTGAGTATACAGAATGCGAACAAATGCTTCCCTACAAGTGAAGCGCCTAACCATTCAATACAGTACTAAAAACTGAAGAATGCAGTTTTTACTCAGATGAAAGACTTATGCTTTCCTTCTTAAGAAGTGTTTTCAAAGACATTCACAGATTTGATTCTACAAAGCCTTTTTACTGACGTTGGCTTTTAAAAGTGATTTCACTGGAATTTCTGTCAAATGCAAGACACGAGATTTGCTGTTAAAGAATTGAGTATACAGAATGCCAACAAAAGCTTCCCTACAAGTGAATGGCCTAACCATTCAACACAGTACTAAAAACTGAATAGAATGCAGTTTTCATTCACATGAAAGACGTATGCTTTATTTTTAAGATGTGTTACAAAGACATTCACAAAGTGATTCTACAAAGGCTTTTTACTGACGTTGGCTTTTAATCGTGATTTCACTGGAATTTCTGTCAAACGCAAGATGCAAGATTTGCTGTTAAAGAATTGAGTATACAGAATGCGAACAAAAGCTTCCCTACAAGTGAATCGCCTAACCATTCAATACAGTACTAAAAACTGAATAGAATGCAGTTTTCACTCAGATGAAAGACGTATGCTTTCCGTCTTAAGAAGTGTTTTCAAAGACATTCACAGAGTGATTCTACAAAGCCTATTTACCGACATTGGCTTTTAAACGTGATTACACTGGAATTTCTGTCAAACGCAAGACATGAGATTTGCTGTTAAAGAATTGAGTATACAGAATGCGAACAAATGCTTCCCTACAAGTGAATCGCCTAACCATTCAATACAGTACTAAAAACTGAATAGAATGCAGTTTTCACTCAGATGAAAGACGTATGCTTTCCGTCTTAAGAAGTGTTTTCAAAGACATTCACAGAGTGATTCTACAAAGCATATTTACTGACGTTGGCTTTTAAACGTGATTACACTGGAATTTCTGTCAAACGCAAGACATGAGATTTGCTGTTAAAGAATTGAGTATACAGAATGCGAACAAATGCTTCCCTACAAGTGAATCGCCTAACCATTCAACACAGTACTAAAAACTGAATAGAATGCAGTTTTCACTCAGATGAAAGACGTATGCTTTCCTTCTTAAGAAGTGTTTTCAAAGACATTCACAGAGTGATTTTACAAAGCCTTTTTACTTGCATTGGCTTTTAAACGTGATTTCACTGGAATTTCTGTCAAACGCCAGACTCGAGATTTGCTGTTAAAGACTTGAGTATACAGAATGCGAACAAACGCTTCCCTACAAGTGAATAGCCTAACCATTCAACACAGTACTAAAAACTGAATAGAATGCAGTTTTCACTCAGATGTAAGACGTATGCTTTCCGTCTTAAGAAGTGTTTTCAAAGACATTCACAGAGTGATTCTACAAAGCCTTTTTACTGACGTTGGCTTTTAAACGTGATTACACTGGAATTTCTGTCAAACGCAAGACATGAGATTTGCTGTTAAAGAATTGAGTATACAGAATGCGAACAAATGCTTCCCTACAAGTGAATCGTCTAACCATTCAACACAGTACTAAAAACTGAATAGAATGCAGTTTTCAATCACATGAAAGACGTATGCTTTCATTTTTAAGAAGTGTTTTCAAAGACATTCACAAAGTGATTCTACAAAGGCTTTTTACTGATGTTGGCTTTTAAAGGTGATTTCACTGGAATTATTGTCAAACGCAAGACTCGAGATTTGCTGTTAAAGACTTGAGTATACAGAATGAGAACAAACGCTTCCCTACAAGTGAAACGCCTAACCATTCAATACAGTACTAAACACTGAATAGAATGCAGTTTTCACTCAGATGAAAGACGTATGCTTTCCTTCTTAAGAAGTGTTTTCAAAGACATTCACAGAGTGATTCTACAAAGCCTTTTTACTGAAGTTGGCTTTTAAACGTGATTTCACTGGAATTGATGTCAAATGCAAGACACGAGATTTGCTGTTAAAGAATTGAGTATACAGAATGCCAACAAAAGCTTCCCTACAAGTGAATCGCCTAACCATTCAACACAGTACTAAAAACTGAATAGAATGCAGTTTTCATTCACATGAAAGACGTATGCTTTATATTTAAGATGTGTTTTCAAAGACATTCACAAAGTGGTTCTACAAAGGCTTTTTACTGACGTTGGCTTTTAAACGTGATTTCACTGGAATTTCTGTCAAACGCAAGATGCAAGATTTGCTGTTAAAGAATTGAGTATACAGAATGCGAACAAATGCTTCCCTACAAGTGAATCGCCTAACCATTCAATACAGTACTAAAAACTGAAGAATGCAGTTTTTACTCAGATGAAAGACTTATGCTTTCCTTCTTAAGAAGTGTTTTCAAAGACATTCACAGATTTGATTCTACAAAGCCTTTTTACTGACGTTGGCTTTTAAAAGTGATTTCACTGGAATTTCTGTCAAACGCAAGACGCGAGATTTGCTGTTAAAGAATTGAGTATACAGAAAGCGAACAAACGCTTCCCTACAAGTGAATCGCCTAACCATTCAACACAGTACTAAAAACTGAATAGAATGCAGTTTTCACTCAGATGAAAGACTTATGCTTTCCTTCTTAAGAAGTGTTTTCAAAGACATTCACAGAGTGATTCTACAAAGGCTTTTTACTGACGTTGGCTTTTAAACGTGATTTCACTGGAATTTCTGTCAAACGCAAGACGCGAGATTTACTATTAAAGAATTGATATACAGAATGCAAACAAAGGCTTCCCTACAAGTGAATCGCCTAACCATTCAACACAGTACTAAAAACTGAATAGAATGCAGTTTTCACTCAGATCAAAGACGTATGCTTTCCTTCTTAAGAAGTGTTTTCAAAGACATTCACAGAGTGATTTTACAAAGCCTTTTTACTTGCATTGGCTTTTAAACGTGATTTCACTGGAATTTCTGTCAAACGCAAGACTTGAGATTTGCTGTTAAAGACTTGAGTATACAGAATGCGAACAAACGCTTCCCTACAATTGAATAGCCTAACCATTCAACACAGTACTAAAAACTGAATAGAATGCAGTTTTCACTCAGATGAAAGACGTATGCTTTCCTTCTTAAGAAGTGTTTTCAAAGACATTCACAGAGTGATTCTACAAAGCCTTTTTACTGACGTTGGCTTTTAAAGGTGATTTCACTGGAATTGTTGTCAAACGCAAGACTCGAGATTTGCTGTTAAAGACTTGAGTATACAGAATGAGAACAAACGCTTCCCTACAAGTGAAACGCCTAACCATTCAATACAGTACTAAAAACTGAATAGAATGCAGTTTTCACTCAGATGTAAGACGTATGCTTTCCGTCTTAAGAAGTGTTTTCAAAGACATTCACAGAGTGATTCTACAAAGTCTTTTTACTGACGTTGGCTTTTAAACGTGATTACACTGGAATTTCTGTCAAACGCAAGACATGAGATTTGCTGTTAAAGACTTGAGTATACAGAATGCCAACAAAAGCTTCCCTACAAGTGAATCGCCTAACCATTCAACACAGTACTAAAAACTGAATAGAATGCAGTTTTCATTCACATGAAAGACGTATGCCTTCATTTTTAAGATGTGTTTTCAAAGACATTCACAAAGTGATTCTACAAAGGCTTTTTACTGACGTTGGCTTTTAAACGTGATTTCACTGGAATTTCTGTCAAACGCAAGATGCAAGATTTGCTGTTAAAGAATTGAGTATACAGAATGCGAACAAATGATTCCCTACAAGTGAATTGCCTAACCATTCAATACAGTACTAAAAACTGAAGAATGCAGTTTTTACTCAGATGAAAGACTTATGCTTTCCTTCTTAAGAAGTGTTTTCAAAGACATTCACAGAGTGATTCTACAAAGGCTTTTTACTGACGTTGGCTTTTAAAGGTGATTTCACTGGAATTTCTGTCAAACGCAAGATGCAAGATTTGCTGTTAAAGAATTGAGTATACAGAATGCGAACAAATGCTTCCCTACAAGTGAATCGCCTAACCATTCAATACAGTACTAAAAACTGAAGAATGCAGTTTTTACTCAGATGAAAGACTTATGCTTTCCTTCTTAAGAAGTGTTTTCAAAGACATTCACAGATTTGATTCTACAAAGCCTTTTTACTGACGTTGGCTTTTAAAAGTGATTTCACTGGAATTTCTGTCAAATGCAAGACACGAGATTTGCTGTTAAAGAATTGAGTATACAGAATGCCAACAAAAGCTTCCCTACAAGTGAATGGCCTAACCATTCAACACAGTACTAAAAACTGAATAGAATGCAGTTTTCATTCACATGAAAGACGTATGCTTTATTTTTAAGATGTGTTACAAAGACATTCACAAAGTGATTCTACAAAGGCTTTTTACTGACGTTGGCTTTTAATCGTGATTTCACTGGAATTTCTGTCAAACGCAAGATGCAAGATTTGCTGTTAAAGAATTGAGTATACAGAATGCGAACAAAAGCTTCCCTACAAGTGAATCGCCTAACCATTCAATACAGTACTAAAAACTGAATAGAATGCAGTTTTCACTCAGATGAAAGACGTATGCTTTCCGTCTTAAGAAGTGTTTTCAAAGACATTCACAGAGTGATTCTACAAAGCCTATTTACCGACATTGGCTTTTAAACGTGATTACACTGGAATTTCTGTCAAACGCAAGACATGAGATTTGCTGTTAAAGAATTGAGTATACAGAATGCGAACAAATGCTTCCCTACAAGTGAATCGCCTAACCATTCAATACAGTACTAAAAACTGAATAGAATGCAGTTTTCACTCAGATGAAAGACGTATGCTTTCCGTCTTAAGAAGTGTTTTCAAAGACATTCACAGAGTGATTCTACAAAGCCTATTTACTGACGTTGGCTTTTAAACGTGATTACACTGGAATTTCTGTCAAACGCAAGACATGAGATTTGCTGTTAAAGAATTGAGTATACAGAATGCGAACAAATGCTTCCCTACAAGTGAATCGCCTAACCATTCAACACAGTACTAAAAACTGAATAGAATGCAGTTTTCACTCAGATGAAAGACGTATGCTTTCCTTCTTAAGAAGTGTTTTCAAAGACATTCACAGAGTGATTTTACAAAGCCTTTTTACTTGCATTGGCTTTTAAACGTGATTTCACTGGAATTTCTGTCAAACGCCAGACTCGAGATTTGCTGTTAAAGACTTGAGTATACAGAATGCGAACAAACGCTTCCCTACAAGTGAATAGCCTAACCATTCAACACAGTACTAAAAACTGAATAGAATGCAGTTTTCACTCAGATGTAAGACGTATGCTTTCCGTCTTAAGAAGTGTTTTCAAAGACATTCACAGAGTGATTCTACAAAGCCTTTTTACTGACGTTGGCTTTTAAACGTGATTACACTGGAATTTCTGTCAAACGCAAGACATGAGATTTGCTGTTAAAGAATTGAGTATACAGAATGCGAACAAATGCTTCCCTACAAGTGAATCGTCTAACCATTCAACACAGTACTAAAAACTGAATAGAATGCAGTTTTCAATCACATGAAAGACGTATGCTTTCATTTTTAAGAAGTGTTTTCAAAGACATTCACAAAGTGATTCTACAAAGGCTTTTTACTGATGTTGGCTTTTAAAGGTGATTTCACTGGAATTATTGTCAAACGCAAGACTCGAGATTTGCTGTTAAAGACTTGAGTATACAGAATGAGAACAAACGCTTCCCTACAAGTGAAACGCCTAACCATTCAATACAGTACTAAACACTGAATAGAATGCAGTTTTCACTCAGATGAAAGACGTATGCTTTCCTTCTTAAGAAGTGTTTTCAAAGACATTCACAGAGTGATTCTACAAAGCCTTTTTACTGAAGTTGGCTTTTAAACGTGATTTCACTGGAATTGATGTCAAATGCAAGACACGAGATTTGCTGTTAAAGAATTGAGTATACAGAATGCCAACAAAAGCTTCCCTACAAGTGAATCGCCTAACCATTCAACACAGTACTAAAAACTGAATAGAATGCAGTTTTCATTCACATGAAAGACGTATGCTTTATATTTAAGATGTGTTTTCAAAGACATTCACAAAGTGGTTCTACAAAGGCTTTTTACTGACGTTGGCTTTTAAACGTGATTTCACTGGAATTTCTGTCAAACGCAAGATGCAAGATTTGCTGTTAAAGAATTGAGTATACAGAATGCGAACAAATGCTTCCCTACAAGTGAATCGCCTAACCATTCAATACAGTACTAAAAACTGAAGAATGCAGTTTTTACTCAGATGAAAGACTTATGCTTTCCTTCTTAAGAAGTGTTTTCAAAGACATTCACAGATTTGATTCTACAAAGCCTTTTTACTGACGTTGGCTTTTAAAAGTGATTTCACTGGAATTTCTGTCAAACGCAAGACGCGAGATTTGCTGTTAAAGAATTGAGTATACAGAAAGCGAACAAACGCTTCCCTACAAGTGAATCGCCTAACCATTCAACACAGTACTAAAAACTGAATAGAATGCAGTTTTCACTCAGATGAAAGACTTATGCTTTCCTTCTTAAGAAGTGTTTTCAAAGACATTCACAGATTTGATTCTACAAAGCCTTTTTACTGACGTTGGCTTTTAAAAGTGATTTCACTGGAATTTCTGTCAAACGCAAGACGCGAGATTTGCTGTTAAAGAATTGAGTATACAGAAAGCGAACAAACGCTTCCCTACAAGTGAATCGCCTAACCATTCAACACAGTACTAAAAACTGAATAGAATGCAGTTTTCACTCAGATGAAAGACTTATGCTTTCCTTCTTAAGAAGTGTTTTCAAAGACATTCACAGAGTGATTCTACAAAGGCTTTTTACTGACGTTGGCTTTTAAACGTGATTTCACTGGAATTTCTGTCAAACGCAAGACGCGAGATTTGCTATTAAAGAATTGATATACAGAATGCAAACAAAGGCTTCCCTACAAGTGAATCGCCTAACCATTCAACACAGTACTAAAAACTGAATAGAATGCAGTTTTCACTCAGATCAAAGACGTATGCTTTCCTTCTTAAGAAGTGTTTTCAAAGACATTCACAGAGTGATTTTACAAAGCCTTTTTACTTGCATTGGCTTTTAAACGTGATTTCACTGGAATTTCTGTCAAACGCAAGACTTGAGATTTGCTGTTAAAGACTTGAGTATACAGAATGCGAACAAACGCTTCCCTACAATTGAATAGCCTAACCATTCAACACAGTACTAAAAACTGAATAGAATGCAGTTTTCACTCAGATGAAAGACGTATGCTTTCCTTCTTAAGAAGTGTTTTCAAAGACATTCACAGAGTGATTCTACAAAGCCTTTTTACTGACGTTGGCTTTTAAAGGTGATTTCACTGGAATTGTTGTCAAACGCAAGACTCGAGATTTGCTGTTAAAGACTTGAGTATACAGAATGAGAACAAACGCTTCCCTACAAGTGAAACGCCTAACCATTCAATACAGTACTAAAAACTGAATAGAATGCAGTTTTCACTCAGATGTAAGACGTATGCTTTCCGTCTTAAGAAGTGTTTTCAAAGACATTCACAGAGTGATTCTACAAAGTCTTTTTACTGACGTTGGCTTTTAAACGTGATTACACTGGAATTTCTGTCAAACGCAAGACATGAGATTTGCTGTTAAAGACTTGAGTATACAGAATGCCAACAAAAGCTTCCCTACAAGTGAATCGCCTAACCATTCAACACAGTACTAAAAACTGAATAGAATGCAGTTTTCATTCACATGAAAGACGTATGCCTTCATTTTTAAGATGTGTTTTCAAAGACATTCACAAAGTGATTCTACAAAGGCTTTTTACTGACGTTGGCTTTTAAACGTGATTTCACTGGAATTTCTGTCAAACGCAAGATGCAAGATTTGCTGTTAAAGAATTGAGTATACAGAATGCGAACAAATGATTCCCTACAAGTGAATTGCCTAACCATTCAATACAGTACTAAAAACTGAAGAATGCAGTTTTTACTCAGATGAAAGACTTATGCTTTCCTTCTTAAGAAGTGTTTTCAAAGACATTCACAGAGTGATTCTACAAAGCCTTTTTACTGACTTTGGCTTTTAAACGTGATTTCACTGGAATTTCTGTCAAACGCAAGACGCGAGATTTGCTGTTAAAGAATTGAGTATACAGAAAGCGAACAAACGCTTCCCTACAAGTGAATCGCCTAACCATTCAACACAGTACTAAAAACTGAATAGAATGCAGTTTTCACTCAGATGAAAGACTTATGCTTTCCTTCTTAAGAAGTGTTTTCAAAGACATTCACAGAGTGATTCTACAAAGGCTTTTTACTGACGTTGGCTTTTAAAAGTGATTTCACTGGAATTTCTGTCAAACGCAAGACACGAGATTTGCTATTAAAGAATTGAGTATACAGAATGTGAAACAACGCTTCCCTACAAGTGAATCGCCTAACCATTCAACACAGTACTAAAAACTGAATAGAATGCAGTTTTCACTCACATGAAAGACGTATGCTTTCATTTTTAAGAAGTGTTTTCAAAGACATTCACAAAGTGATTCTACAAAGGCTTTTTACTGACATTGGCTTTTAAAGGTGATTTCATTGGAATTATTGTCAAACGAAAGACTCGAGATTTGCTGTTAAAGACTTGAGTATACAGAATGAGAACAAAAGCTTCCCTACAAGTGAAACGCCTAACCATTCAACACAGCTCTAAAAACTGAATAGAATGCAGTTTTCACTCAGATGAAAGACGTATGCTTTCCTTCTTAAGAAGTGTTTTCAAAGACATTCACAGAGTGATTCTACAAAGCCTTTTTACTTACGTTGGCTTTTAAAGGTGATTTCACTGGAATTTCTGTCAAACGCAAGACACGAGATTTGCTGTTAAAGAATTTAGTATACAGAATGCGAACAAACACTTCCCTACAAGTGAATCGACTAACCATTCAACACAGTACTAAAAACTGAAAAGAATGCAGTTTTCACTCACATGAAAGATGTATGCTTTCCTTCTTAAGAAGTGTTTTCAAAGACATTCACAGAGTGATTCTACAAAGCCTTTTTACTGACGTTGGCTTTTAAAGGTGATTTCACTGGAATTATTGTCAAACGCAAGACTCGAGATTTGCTGTTAAAGACTTGAGTATACAGAATGAGAACAAACGATTCCCTACAAGTGAAACGCCTAACCATTCAATTCAGTACTAAAAACTGAATAGAATGCAGTTTTCACTCAGATGTAAGACGTATGCTTTCCGTCTTAAGAAGTGTTTTTAAAGACGTTCACAGAGTGATTCTACAAAGTCTTTTTACTGAAGTTGGCTTTTAAACGTGATTACACTGGAATTTCTGTCAAACGCAAGACATGAGATTTGCTGTTAAAGAATTGAGTATACAGAATGCGAACAAATGCTTCCCTACAAGTGAATTGCCTAACCATTCAACAAAGTACTAAAAACTGAATAGAATGCAGTTTTCACTCACATGAAAGACGTATGCTTTCATTTTTAAGAAGTGTTTTCAAAGACATTCACAAAGTGATTCTACAAAGGCTTTTTACTGACGTTGGCTTTTAAAGGTGATTTCACTGGAATTATTGTCAAAAGCAAGACTCGAGATTTGCTGTTAAAGACTTGAGTATACAGAATGAGAACAAACGCTTCCCTACAAGTGAAACGCCTAACCATTCAATACAGTACTAAAAACTGAATAGAATGCAGTTTTCACTCAGATGAAAGACGTATGCTTTCCTTCTTAAGAAGTGTTTTCAAAGACATTCACAGAGTGATTCTACAAAGCCTTTTTACTGACGTTGGCTTTTAAACGTGATTTCACTGGAATTTCTGTCAAATGCAAGACACGAGATTTGCTGTTAAAGAATTGAGTATACAGAATGCCAACAAAAGCTTCCCTACAAGTGAATCGCCTAACCATTCAACACAGTACTAGAAACTGAATAGAATGCAGTTTTCATTCACATGAAAGACGTATGCTTTCATTTTTAAGATGTGTTTTCAAAGACATTCACAGAGTAATTCTACAAAGCCTTTTTACTGACGTTGGCTTTTAAACGTGATTACACTGGAATTTCTGTCAAACGCAAGACATGAGATTTGCTGTTAAGGAATTGAGTATACAGAATGCGAACAAATGCTTCCCTACAAGTGAATCGCCTAACCATTCAACACAGTACTAAAAACTGAATAGAATGCAGTTTTCACTCACATGAAAGACGTATGCTTTCATTTTTAAGAAGTGTTTTCAAAGACATTCACAAAGTGATTATACAAAGGCTTTTTACTGACGTTGGCTTTTAAAGGTGATTTCACTGGAATTATTGTCAAACGCAAGACTCGAGATTTGCTGTTAAAGACTTGAGTATACAGAATGAGAACAAACGCTTCCCTACAAGTGAAACGCCTAACCATTCAATACAGTACTAAAAACTGAATAGAATGCAGTTTTCACTCAGATGAAAGACGTATGCTTTCCTTCTTAAGAAGTGTTTTCAAAGACATTCACAGAGTGATTCTACAAAGCCTTTTTACTTGCATTGGCTTTTAAACGTGATTTCACTGGAATTTCTGTCAAACGCAAGACACAAGATTTGCTGTTAAAGAATTTAGTATACAGAATGCGAACAAACACTTCCCTACAAGTGAATCAACTAACCATTCAACACAGTACTAAAAACTGAAAAGAATGCAGTTTTCACTCACATGAAAGACGTATGCTTTCATTTTTAAGAAGTGTTTACAAAGACATTCACAAAGTGATTCTACAAAGGCTTTTTACTGACGTTGGCTTTTAAAGGTGATTTCACTGGAATTATTGTCAAACGCAAGACTCGAGATTTGCTGATAAAGACTTGAGTATACAGAATGAGAACAAACGCTTCCCTACAAGTGAAACGCCTAACCATTCAATACAGTACTAAAAACTGAATAGAATGCAGTTTTCACTCAGATGAAAGACGTATGCTTTCCTTCTTAAGAAGTGTTTTCAAAGACATTCACAGAGTGATTCTACAAAGCCTTTTTACTGACGTTGGCTTTTAAACGTGATTTCACTGGAATTTCTGTCAAATGCAAGACACGAGATTTGCTGTTAAAGAATTGAGTATACAGAATGCCAACAAAAGCTTCCCTACAAGTGAATCGCCTAACCATTCAACACAGTACTAGAAACTGAATAGAATGCAGTTTTCATTCACATGAAAGATGTATGCTTTCATTTTTAAGATGTGTTTTCAAAGACATTCACAGAGTGATTCTACAAAGCCTTTTTACTGACGTTGGCTTTTAAAGCTGATTTCACTGGAATTATTGTCAAAAAGCAAGACTCGAGATTTGCTGTTAAAGAATTGAGTATACAGAATGCGAACAAATGCTTCCCTACAAGTGAATCACCTAACCATTCAACACAGTACTAAAAACTGAATAGAATGCAGTTTTCACTCACATGAAAGACGTATGCTTTCATTTTTAAGAACTGTTTCAAAGACATTCACAAAGTGATTCTACAAAGGCTTTTTACTGACGTTGGCTTTTAAAGGTGATTTCACTGGAATTATTGTCAAACGCAGACTCGAGATTTGCTGTTAAAGACTTGAGTATACAGAATGAGAACAAACGCTTCCCTACAAGTGAAACGCCTAACCATTCAATACAGTACTAAAAACTGAATAGAATGCAGTTTTCACTCAGATGAAAGACGTATGCTTTCCTTCTTAAGAAGTGTTTTCAAAGACATTCACAGAGTGATTCTACAAAGCTTTTACTGACGTTGGCTTTTAAACGTGATTTCACTGGAATTTCTGTCAAATGCAAGACACGAGATTTGCTGTTAAAGAATTGAGTATACAGAATGCCAACAAAAGCTTCCCTACAAGTGAATCGCCTAACCATTCAACACAGTACTAAAAACTGAATAGAATGCAGTTTTCATTCACATGAAAGACGTATGCTTTATTTTTAAGATGTGTTTTCAAAGACATTCACAAAGTGATTCTACAAAGGCTTTTTTACTGACGTTGGCTTTTAAAGCTGATTTCACTGGAATTTCTGTCAAACGCAAGATGCAAGATTTGCTGTTAAAGAATTGAGTATACAGAATGCGAACAAATGCTTCCCTACAAGTGAATCGCCTAACCATTCAATACAGTACTAAAAACTGAAGAATGCAGTTTTTACTCAGATGAAAGACTTATGCTTTCCTTCTTAAGAAGGTTTTCAAAGACATTCACAGAGTGATTCTACAAAGCCTTTTTACTTGCATTGGCTTTTAAACGTGATTTCACTGGAATTTCCTGTCAAATGCAAGACTCGAGATTTGCTGTTAAAGACTTGAGTATACAGAATGCAAACAAACGGTTCCCTACAAGTGAATAGCCTAACCATTCAACACAGTACTAAAAACTGAATAGAATGCAGTTTTCACTCAGATGAAAGACGTATGCTTTCTTCTTAAGAAGTGTTTTCAAAGACATTCACAGAGTGATTCTACAAAGCCTTTTTACTGACATTGGCTTTTAAAGGTGATTTCACTGGAATTATTGTCAAACGCAAGACTCGAGATTTGCTGTTAAAGACTTGAGTATACAGAATGAGAACAAATGCTTCCCTACAAGTGAAACGCCTAACCATTCAATACAGTACTAAAAACTGAATAGAATGCAGTTTTCACTCAGATGTAAGGACGTATGCTTTCCGTCTTAAGAAGTGTTTTCAAAGGACATTCACAGAGTGATTCTACAAAGTCTTTTTACTGACGGTTGGCTTTTAAATGTGATTACACTGGAATTTCTGTCAAAGGCAGACATGAGATTTGCTGTTAAAGAATTGAGTATACAGAATGCGAACAAATGCTTCCCTACAAGTGAATTGCCTAACCATTCAACACAGTACTAAAAACTGAATAGAATGCAGTTTTCACTCAGATGAAAGACGTATGCTTTCCTTCTTAAGAAGTGTTTTCAAAGACATTCACAGAGTGATTCTACAAAGCCTTTTTACTGACGTTGGCTTTAAACGTGATTACACTCGAATTTCTGTCAAACGCAACACATGAGATTTGCTGTAAAAGAATTGAGTATACAGAATGCGAAACAAATGCTTCCCTACAAGTGAATCGCCTAACCATTCAACACAGTACTAAAAACTGAATAGAATGCAGTTTTCACTCACATGAAAGACGTATGCTTTCATTTTTAAGAAGTGTTTTCAAAGACATTCACAAAGTGATTCTACAAAGGCTTTTTACTTACGTTGGCTTTTAAAGGTGATTTCATTGGAATTATTGTCAAACGCAAGACTCGAGATTTGCTGTTAAAGACTTGAGTATACAGAATGAGAACAAACGCCTTCCTACAAGTGAAACGCCTAACCATTCAATACAGTACTAAAAACTGAATAGAATGCAGTTTTCACTCAGATGAAAGACGTATGCTTTCCTTCTTAAGAAGTGTTTTCAAAGACATTCACAGAGTGATTCTACAAAGCCTTTTTACTGACGTTGGCTTTTAAACGTGATTTCACTGGAATTTCTGTCAAATGCAAGACACGAGATTTGCTGTTAAAGAATTGAGTATACAGAATGCCAACAAAAGCTTCCCTACAAGTGAATCGCCTAACCATTCAACACAGTACTAAAAACTGAATAGAATGCAGTTTTCATTCACATGAAAGACGTATGCTTTATTTTTAAGATGTGTTTTCAAAGACATTCACAAAGTGATTCTACAAAGGCTTTTTACTGACGTTGGCTTTTAAACGTGATTTCACTGGAATTTCTGTCCAAACGCAAGATGCAAGATTTGCTGTTAAAGAATTGAGTATACAGAATGCGAACAAATGCTTCCCTACAAGTGAATCGCCTAACCATTCAATACAGTACTAAAAACTGAAGAATGCAGTTTTTACTCAGATGAAAGACTTATGCTTTCCTTCTTAAGAAGTGTTTTCAAAGACATTCACAGAGTGATTCTACAAAGCCTTTTTACTTGCATTGGCCTTTTAAACGTGATTTCACTGGAATTTCTGTCAAATGCAAGACTCGAGATTTGCTGTTAAAGACTTGAGTATACAGAATGCGAACAAACGGTTCCCTACAAGTGAATAGCCTAACCATTCAACACAGTACTAAAAACTGAATAGAATGCAGTTTTCACTCAGATGAAAGACGTATGCTTTCCTTCTTAAGAAGTGTTTTCAAAGACATTCACAGAGTGATTCTACAAAGCCTTTTTACTGACATTGGCTTTTAAAGGTGATTTCACTGGAATTATTGTCAAACGCAAGACTCGAGATTTGCTGTTAAAGACTTGAGTATACAGAATGAGAACAAATGTTTCCCTACAAGTGAAACGCCTAACCATTCAATACAGTACTAAAAACTGAATAGAATGCAGTTTTCACTCAGATGTAAGACGTATGCTTTCCGTCTTAAGAAGTGTTTTCAAAGACATTCACAGAGTGATTCTACAAAGTCTTTTTACTGACGTTGGCTTTTAAACGTGATTACACTGGAATTTCTGTCAAAGGCAAGACATGAGATTTGCTGTTAAAGAATTGAGTATACAGAATGCGAACAAATGCTTCCCTACATGTGAATTGCCTAACCATTCAACACAGTACTAAAAACTGAATAGAATGCAGTTTTCACTCAGATGAAAGACGTATGCTTTCCTTCTTAAGAAGTGTTTTCAAAGACATTCACAGAGTGATTCTACAAAGCCTTTTTACTGACGTTGGCTTTTAAACGTGATTACACTGGAATTTCTGTCAAACGCAACACATGAGATTTGCTGTAAAAGAATTGAGTATACAGAATGCGAACAAATGCTTCCCTACAAGTGAATCGCCTAACCATTCAACACAGTACTAAAAACTGAATAGAATGCAGTTTTCACTCACATGAAAGACGTATGCTTTCATTTTTAAGAAGTGTTTTCAAAGACATTCACAAAGTGATTCTACAAAGGCTTTTTACTTACGTTGGCTTTTAAAGGTGATTTCATTGGAATTATTGTCAAACGCAAGACTCGAGATTTGCTGTTAAAGACTTGAGTATACAGAATGAGAACAAAAGCTTCCGTACAAGTGAAACGCCTAACCATTCAATACAGTACTAAAAACTGAATAGAATGCAGTTTTCACTCAGATGAAAGACGTATGCTTTCCTTCTTAAGAAGTTTTTTCAAAGACATTCACAGAGTGATTCTACAAAGCCTTTTTACTGACGTTGGATTTTAAACGTGATTTCACTGGAATTTCTGTCAAATGCAAGACACGAGATTTGCTGTTAAAGAATTGAGTATACAGAATGCCAACTAAAGCTTCCCTACAAGTGAATCGCCTAACCATTCAACACAGTACTAAAAACTGAATAGAATGCAGTTTTCATTCACATGAAAGACGTATGCTTTCATTTTTAAGATGTGTTTTCAAAGACATTCACAAAGTGATTCTACAAAGGCTTTTTACTGATGTTGGCTTTTAAACGTGATTTCACTGGAATTTCTGTCAAACGCAAGATGCAAGATTTGCTGTTAAATAATTGAGTATACAGAATGCGAACAAATGCTTCCCTACAAGTGAATCGCCTAACCATTCAATACAGTACTAAAAACTGAAGAATGCAGTTTTTACTCAGATGAAAGACTTATGCTTTCCTTCTTAAGAAGTGTTTTCAAAGACATTCACAGAGTGATTCTACAAAGCCTTTTTACTGACGTTGGCTTTTAAACGTGATTTCACTGGAATTTCTGTCAAACGCAAGACTCGAGATTTGCTGTTAAAGAATTGAGTATACAGAAAGCGAACAAACGCTTCCCTACAAGTGAATCGCCTAACCATTCAACACAGTACTAAAAACTGAATAGAATGCAGTTTTCACTCAGATGAAAGACTTATGCTTTCCTTCTTAAGAAGTGTTTTCAAAGACATTCACAGAGTGATTCTACAAAGGCTTTTTACTGACGTTGGCTTTTAAAAGTGATTTCACTGGAATTTCTGTCAAACGCAAGACGCGAGATTTGCTATTAAAGAATTGAGTATACAGAATGCGAAACAAGGCTTCCCTACAAGTGAATCGCCTAACCATTCAACACAGTACTAAAAACTGAATAGAATGCAGTTTTCACTCAGATGAAAGACTTATGCTTTCCTTCTTAAGAAGTGTTTTCAAAGACATTCACAGAGTGATTCTACAAAGCCTTTTTACTGACTTTGGCTTTTAAACGTGATTACACTGGAATTTCTGTCAAACGCAACACATGAGATTTGCTGTTAAAGAATTGAGTATACAGAATGCGAACAAATGCTTCCCTACAAGTGAATCGCCTAACCATTCAACACAGTACTAAAAACTGAATAGAATGCAGTTTTCACTCACATGAAAGACGTATGCTTTCATTTTTAAGAAGTGTTTTCAAAGACATTCACAAAGTGATTCTACAAAGGCTTTTTACTGACGTTGGCTTTTAAAGGTGATTTCATTGGAATTATTGTCAAACGCAAGACTCGAGATTTGCTGTTAAATACTTGAGTATACAGAATGAGAACAAATGCTTCCCTACAAGTGAATCGCCTAACCATTCAATACAGTACTAAAAACTGAAGAATGCAGTTTTTACTCAGATGAAAGACTTATGCTTTCCTTCTTAAGAAGTGTTTTCAAAGACATTCACAGAGTGATTCTACAAAGCCTTTTTACTTGCATTGGCTTTTAAATGTGATTTCACTGGAATTTCTGTCAAATGCAAGACTCGAGATTTGCTGTTAAAGACTTGAGTATACAGAATGCGAACAAACGCTTCCCTACAAGTGAATAGCCTAACCATTCAACACAGTACTAAAAACTGAATAGAATGCAGTTTTCACTCAGATGAAAGACGTATGCTTTCCTTCTTAAGAAGTGTTTTCAAAGACATTCACAAAGTGATTCTACAAAGGCTTTTTACTGACGTTGGCTTTGAAAGGTGATTTCACTGGAATTATTGTCAAACGCAAGACTCGAGATTTGCTGTTAAAGACTTGAGTATACAGAATGAGAACAAACGCTTCCCTACAAGTGAAACGCCTAACCATTCAATACAGTACTAAAAACTGAATAGAATGCAGTTTTCACTCAGATGAAAGACGTATGCTTTCCTTCTTAAGAAGTGTTTTCAAAGACATTCACAGAGTGATTCTACAAAGCCTTTTTACTGATGTTGGCTTTTAAACGTGATTTCACTGGAATTTCTGTCAAATGCAAGACACGAGATTTGCTGTTAAAGAATTGAGTATGCAGAATGCCAACAAAAGCTTCCCTACAAGTGAATTGCCTAACCATTCAACACAGTACTAAAAACTGAATAGAATGCAGTTTTCATTCACATGAAAGACGTATGCTTTCATTTTTAAGAAGTGTTTTCAAAGACATTCACAAAGTGATTCTACAAAGGCTTTTTACTGACGTTGGCTTTTAAACGTGATTTCACTGGAATTTCTGTCAAACGCAAGATGCAAGATTTGCTGTTAAAGAATTGAGTATACAGAATGCGAACAAATGCTTCCCTACAAGTGAATCGCCTAACCATTCAATACAGTACTAAAAACTGAAGAATGCAGTTTTTACACAGATGAAAGACTTATGCTTTCCTTCTTAAGAAGTGTTTTCAAAGACATTCACAGAGTGATTCTACAAAGCCTTTTTACTGACGTTGGCTTTTAAACGTGATTTCACTGGAATTTCTGTCAAATGCAAGACACGAGATTTGCTGTTAAAGAATTGAGTATACAGAATGCCAACAAAAGCTTCCCTACAAGTGAATCGCCTAACCATTCAACACAGTACTAGAAACTGAATAGAATGCAGTTCTCATTCACATGAAAGACGTATGCTTTCATTTTTAAGATGTGTTTTCAAAGACATTCACAGAGTAATTCTACAAAGCCTTTTTACTGACGTTGGCTTTTAAACGTGATTACACTGGAATTTCTGTCAAACGTAAGACATGAGATTTGCTGTTAAGGAATTGAGTATACAGAATGCGAACAAATGCTTCCCTACAAGTGAATCGCCTAACCATTCAACACAGTACTAAAAACTGAATAGAATGCAGTTTTCACTCACATGAAAGACGTATGCTTTCATTTTTAAGAAGTGTTTTCAAAGACATTCACAAAGTGATTATACAAAGGCTTTTTACTGACGTTGGCTTTTAAAGGTGATTTCACTGGAATTATTGTCAAACGCAAGACTCGAGATTTGCTGTTAAAGACTTGAGTATACAGAATGAGAACAAACGCTTCCCTACAAGTGAAACGCCTAACCATTCAATACAGTACTAAAAACTGAATAGAATGCAGTTTTCACTCAGATGAAAGACGTATGCTTTCCTTCTTAAGAAGTGTTTTCAAAGACATTCACAGAGTGATTCTACAAAGCCTTTTTACTTGCATTGGCTTTTAAACGTGATTTCACTGGAATTTCTGTCAAACGCAAGACACAAGATTTGCTGTTAAAGAATTTAGTGTACAGAATGCGAACAAACACTTCCCTACAAGTGAATCAACTAACCATTCAACACAGTACTAAAAACTGAAAAGAATGCAGTTTTCACTCACATGAAAGACGTATGCTTTCATTTTTAAGAAGTGTTTACAAAGACATTCACAAAGTGATTCTACAAAGGCTTTTTACTGACGTTGGCTTTTAAAGGTGATTTCACTGGAATTATTGTCAAACGCAAGACTCGAGATTTGCTGATAAAGACTTGAGTATACAGAATGAGAACAAACGCTTCCCTACAAGTGAAACGCCTAACCATTCAATACAGTACTAAAAACTGAATAGAATGCAGTTTTCACTCAGATGAAAGACGTATGCTTTCCTTCTTAAGAAGTGTTTTCAAAGACATTCACAGAGTGATTCTACAAAGCCTTTTTACTGACGTTGGCTTTTAAACGTGATTTCACTGGAATTTCTGTCAAATGCAAGACACGAGATTTGCTGTTAAAGAATTGAGTATACAGAATGCCAACAAAAGCTTCCCTACAAGTGAATCGCCTAACCATTCAACACAGTACTAGAAACTGAATAGAATGCAGTTTTCATTCACATGAAAGACGTATGCTTTCATTTTTAAGATGTGTTTTCAAAGACATTCACAGAGTGATTCTACAAAACCTTTTTACTGACGTTGGCTTTTAAACGTGATTTCACTGGAATTATTGTCAAAAGCAAGACTCGAGATTTGCTGTTAAAGAATTGAGAATACAGAATGCGAACAAATGCTTCCCTACAAGTGAATCGCCTAACCATTCAACACAGTACTAAAAACTGAATAGAATGCAGTTTTCACTCACATGAAAGACGTATGCTTTCATTTTTAAGAACTGTTTTCAAAGACATTCACAAAGTGATTCTACAAAGGCTTTTTACTGACGTTGGCTTTTAAAGGTGATTTCACTGGAATTATTGTCAAACGCAAGACTCGAGATTTGCTGTTAAAGACTTGAGTATACAGAATGAGAACAAACGCTTCCCTACAAGTGAAACGCCTAACCATTCAATACAGTACTAAAAACTGAATAGAATGCAGTTTTCACTCAGATGAAAGACGTATGCTTTCCTTCTTAAGAAGTGTTTTCAAAGACATTCACAGAGTGATTCTACAAAGCCTTTTTACTGACGTTGGCTTTTAAACGTGATTTCACTGGAATTTCTGTCAAATGCAAGACACGAGATTTGCTGTTAAAGAATTGAGTATACAGAATGCCAACAAAAGCTTCCCTACAAGTGAATCGCCTAACCATTCAACACAGTACTAAAAACTGAATAGAATGCAGTTTTCATTCACATGAAAGACGTATGCTTTATTTTTAAGATGTGTTTTCAAAGACATTCACAAAGTGATTCTACAAAGGCTTTTTACTGACGTTGGCTTTTAAACGTGATTTCACTGGAATTTCTGTCAAACGCAAGATGCAAGATTTGCTGTTAAAGAATTGAGTATACAGAATGCGAACAAATGCTTCCCTACAAGTGAATCGCCTAACCATTCAATACAGTACTAAAAACTGAAGAATGCAGTTTTTACTCAGATGAAAGACTTATGCTTTCCTTCTTAAGAAGTGTTTTCAAAGACATTCACAGAGTGATTCTACAAAGCCTTTTTACTTGCATTGGCTTTTAAACGTGATTTCACTGGAATTTCTGTCAAATGCAAGACTCGAGATTTGCTGTTAAAGACTTGAGTATACAGAATGCGAACAAACGGTTCCCTACAAGTGAATAGCCTAACCATTCAACACAGTACTAAAAACTGAATAGAATGCAGTTTTCACTCAGATGAAAGACGTATGCTTTCCTTCTTAAGAAGTGTTTTCAAAGACATTCACAGAGTGATTCTACAAAGCCTTTTTACTGACATTGGCTTTTAAAGGTGATTTCACTGGAATTATTGTCAAACGCAAGACTCGAGATTTGCTGTTAAAGACTTGAGTATACAGAATGAGAACAAATGCTTCCCTACAAGTGAAACGCCTAACCATTCAATACAGTACTAAAAACTGAATAGAATGCAGTTTTCACTCAGATGTAAGACGTATGCTTTCCGTCTTAAGAAGTGTTTTCAAAGACATTCACAGAGTGATTCTACAAAGTCTTTTTACTGACGTTGGCTTTTAAATGTGATTACACTGGAATTTCTGTCAAAGGCAAGACATGAGATTTGCTGTTAAAGAATTGAGTATACAGAATGCGAACAAATGCTTCCCTACAAGTGAATTGCCTAACCATTCAACACAGTACTAAAAACTGAATAGAATGCAGTTTTCACTCAGATGAAAGACGTATGCTTTCCTTCTTAAGAAGTATTTTCAAAGACATTCACAGAGTGATTCTACAAAGCCTTTTTACTGACGTTGGCTTTTAAACGTGATTACACTCGAATTTCTGTCAAACGCAACACATGAGATTTGCTGTAAAAGAATTGAGTATACAGAATGCGAACAAATGCTTCCCTACAAGTGAATCGCCTAACCATTCAACACAGTACTAAAAACTGAATAGAATGCAGTTTTCACTCACATGAAAGACGTATGCTTTCATTTTTAAGAAGTGTTTTCAAAGACATTCACAAAGTGATTCTACAAAGGCTTTTTACTTACGTTGGCTTTTAAAGGTGATTTCATTGGAATTATTGTCAAACGCAAGACTCGAGATTTGCTGTTAAAGACTTGAGTATACAGAATGAGAACAAACGCTTCCCTACAAGTGAAACGCCTAACCATTCAATACAGTACTAAAAACTGAATAGAATGCAGTTTTCACTCAGATGAAAGACGTATGCTTTCCTTCTTAAGAAGTGTTTTCAAAGACATTCACAGAGTGATTCTACAAAGCCTTTTTACTGACGTTGGCTTTTAAACGTGATTTCACTGGAATTTCTGTCAAATGCAAGACACGAGATTTGCTGTTAAAGAATTGAGTATACAGAATGCCAACAAAAGCTTCCCTACAAGTGAATCGCCTAACCATTCAACACAGTACTAAAAACTGAATAGAATGCAGTTTTCATTCACATGAAAGACGTATGCTTTATTTTTAAGATGTGTTTTCAAAGACATTCACAAAGTGATTCTACAAAGGCTTTTTACTGACGTTGGCTTTTAAACGTGATTTCACTGGAATTTCTGTCAAACGCAAGATGGAAGATTTGCTGTTAAAGAATTGAGTATACAGAATGCGAACAAATGCTTCCCTACAAGTGAATCGCCTAACCATTCAATACAGTACTAAAAACTGAAGAATGCAGTTTTTACTCAGATGAAAGACTTATGCTTTCCTTCTTAAGAAGTGTTTTCAAAGACATTCACAGAGTGATTCTACAAAGCCTTTTTACTTGCATTGGCTTTTAAACGTGATTTCACTGGAATTTCTGTCAAATGCAAGACTCGAGATTTGCTGTTAAAGACTTGAGTATACAGAATGCGAACAAACGGTTCCCTACAAGTGAATAGCCTAACCATTCAACACAGTACTAAAAACTGAATAGAATGCAGTTTTCACTCAGATGAAAGACGTATGCTTTCCTTCTTAAGAAGTGTTTTCAAAGACATTCACAGAGTGATTCTACAAAGCCTTTTTACTGACATTGGCTTTTAAAGGTGATTTCACTGGAATTATTGTCAAACGCAAGACTCGAGATTTGCTGTTAAAGACTTGAGTATACAGAATGAGAACAAATGTTTCCCTACAAGTGAAACGCCTAACCATTCAATACAGTACTAAAAACTGAATAGAATGCAGTTTTCACTCAGATGTAAGACGTATGCTTTCCGTCTTAAGAAGTGTTTTCAAAGATATTCACAGAGTGATTCTACAAAGTCTTTTTACTGACGTTGGCTTTTAAACGTGATTACACTGGAATTTCTGTCAAAGGCAAGACATGAGATTTGCTGTTAAAGAATTGAGTATACAGAATGCGAACAAATGCTTCCCTACAAGTGAATTGCCTAACCATTCAACACAGTACTAAAAACTGAATAGAATGCAGTTTTCACTCAGATGAAAGACGTATGCTTTCCTTCTTAAGAAGTGTTTTCAAAGACATTCACAGAGTGATTCTACAAAGCCTTTTTACTGACGTTGGCTTTTAAACGTGATTACACTGGAATTTCTGTCAAACGCAACACATGAGATTTGCTGTAAAAGAATTGAGTATACAGAATGCGAACAAATGCTTCCCTACAAGTGAATCGCCTAACCATTCAACACAGTACTAAAAACTGAATAGAATGCAGTTTTCACTCACATGAAAGACGTATGCTTTCATTTTTAAGAAGTGTTTTCAAAGACATTCACAAAGTGATTCTACAAAGGCTTTTTACTTACGTTGGCTTTTAAAGGTGATTTCATTGGAATTATTGTCAAACGCAAGACTCGAGATTTGCTGTTAAAGACTTGAGTATACAGAATGAGAACAAAAGCTTCCGTACAAGTGAAACGCCTAACCATTCAATACAGTACTAAAAACTGAATAGAATGCAGTTTTCACTCAGATGAAAGACGTATGCTTTCCTTCTTAAGAAGTGTTTTCAAAGACATTCACAGAGTGATTCTACAAAGCCTTTTTACTGACGTTGGCTTTTAAACGTGATTTCACTGGAATTTCTGTCAAATGCAAGACACGAGATTTGCTGTTAAAGAATTGAGTATACAGAATGCCAACTAAAGCTTCCCTACAAGTGAATCGCCTAACCATTCAACACAGTACTAAAAACTGAATAGAATGCAGTTTTCATTCACATGAAAGACGTATGCTTTCATTTTTAAGATGTGTTTTCAAAGACATTCACAAAGTGATTCTACAAAGGCTTTTTACTGATGTTGGCTTTTAAACGTGATTTCACTGGAATTTCTGTCAAACGCAAGATGCAAGATTTGCTGTTAAAGAATTGAGTATACAGAATGCGAACAAATGCTTCCCTACAAGTGAATCGCCTAACCATTCAATACAGTACTAAAAACTGAAGAATGCAGTTTTTACTCAGATGAAAGACTTATGCTTTCCTTCTTAAGAAGTGTTTTCAAAGACATTCACAGAGTGATTCTACAAAGCCTTTTTACTGACGTTGGCTTTTAAACGTGATTTCACTGGAATTTCTGTCAAACGCAAGACTCGAGATTTGCTGTTAAAGAATTGAGTATACAGAAAGCGAACAAACGCTTCCCTACAAGTGAATCGCCTAACCATTCAACACAGTACTAAAAACTGAATAGAATGCAGTTTTCACTCAGATGAAAGACTTATGCTTTCCTTCTTAAGAAGTGTTTTCAAAGACATTCACAGAGTGATTCTACAAAGGCTTTTTACTGACGTTGGCTTTTAAAAGTGATTTCACTGGAATTTCTGTCAAACGCAAGACGCGAGATTTGCTATTAAAGAATTGAGTATACAGAATGCGAAACAAGGCTTCCCTACAAGTGAATCGCCTAACCATTCAACACAGTACTAAAAACTGAATAGAATGCAGTTTTCACTCAGATGAAAGACTTATGCTTTCCTTCTTAAGAAGTGTTTTCAAAGACATTCACAGAGTGATTCTACAAAGCCTTTTTACTTGCATTGGCTTTTAAACGTGATTTCACTGGAATTTCTGTCAAATGCAAGACTCGAGATTTGCTGTTAAAGACTTGAGTATACAGAATGCGAACAAACGCTTCCCTACAAGTGAATAGCCTAACCATTCAACACAGTACTAAAAACTGAATAGAATGCAGTTTTCACTCAGATGAAAGACGTATGCTTTCATTTTTAAGAAGTGTTTTCAAAGACATTCACAAAGTGATTCTACAAAGGCTTTTTACTGACGTTGGCTTTGAAAGGTGATTTCACTGGAATTATTGTCAAACGCAAGACTCGAGATTTGCTGTTAAAGACTTGAGTATACAGAATGAGAACAAACGCTTCCCTACAAGTGAAACGCCTAACCATTCAATACAGTACTAAAAACTGAATAGAATGCAGTTTTCACTCAGATGAAAGACGTATGCTTTCCTTCTTAAGAAGTGTTTTCAAAGACATTCACAGAGTGATTCTACAAAGCCTTTTTACTGATGTTGGCTTTTAAACGTGATTTCACTGGAATTTCTGTCAAATGCAAGACACGAGATTTGCTGTTAAAGAATTGAGTATGCAGAATGCCAACAAAAGCTTCCCTACAAGTGAATCGCCTAACCATTCAACACAGTACTAAAAACTGAATAGAATGCAGTTTTCATTCACATGAAAGACGTATGCTTTCATTTTTAAGAAGTGTTTTCAAAGACATTCACAAAGTGATTCTACAAAGGCTTTTTACTGACGTTGGCTTTTAAACGTGATTTCACTGGAATTTCTGTCAAACGCAAGATGCAAGATTTGCTGTTAAAGAATTGAGTATACAGAATGCGAACAAATGCTTCCCTACAAGTGAATCGCCTAACCATTCAATACAGTACTAAAAACTGAAGAATGCAGTTTTTACACAGATGAAAGACTTATGCTTTCCTTCTTAAGAAGTGTTTTCAAAGACATTCACAGAGTGATTCTACAAAGCCTTTTTACTGACGTTGGCTTTTAAACGTGATTTCACTGGAATTTCTGTCAAACGCAAGACGCGAGATTTGCTGTTAAAGAATTGAGTATACAGAAAGCGAACAAACGCTTCCCTACAAGTGAATCGCCTAACCATTCAACACAGTTCTAAAAACTGAATAGAATGCAGTTTTCACTCAGATGAAAGACTTATGCTTTCCTTCTTAAGAAGTGTTTTCAAAGACATTCACAAAGTGATTCTACAAAGGCTTTTTACTGACGTTGGCTTTTAAACGTGATTTCACTGGAATTTCTGTCAAACGCAAGACGCGAGATTTGCTATTAAAGAATTGAGTATACAGAATGCGAACCAACGCTTCCCTACAAGTGAATCGCCTAACCATTCAACACAGTACTAAAAACTGAATAGAATGCAGTTTTCACTCAGATGAAAGACGTATGTTTCCTTCTTAAGAAGTGTTTTCAAAGACATTCACAGAGTGATTCGACAAAGCCTTTTTACTTGCATTGGCTTTTAAACGTGATTTCACTGGAATTTCTGTCAAACGCAAGACACGAGATTTGCTGTTAAAGAATTTAGTATACAGAATGCGAACAAACACTTCCCTACAAGTGAATCGACTAACCATTCAACACAGTACGAAAAACTGAAAAGAATGCAGTTTTCACTCACATGAAAGATGTATGCTTTCCTTCTTAAGAAGTGTTTTCAAAGACATTCACAGAGTGATTCTACAAAGGCTTTTTACTGACGGTGGCTTTTAAACGTGATTTCACTGGAATTTCTGTCAAATGTAAGACGCGAGATTTGCTATTAAAGAATTGAGTATACAGAATGCGAACCAACGCTTCCCTACAAGTGAATCGCCTAACCATTCAACACAGTACTAAAAACTGAATAGAATGCAGTTTTCACTCAGATGAAAGACGTATGCTTTCCATCTTAAGAAGTGTTTTCAAAGACATTCACAGAGTGATTCTACAAAGCCTTTTTACTTGCATTGGCTTTTAAACGTGATTTCACTGGAATTTCTGTCAAACGCAAGACACGAGATTTGCTGTTAAAGAATTTAGTATACAGAATGCGAACAAACACTTCCCTACAAGTGAATCGACTAACCATTCAACACAGTACTAAAAACTGAATAGAATGCAGTTTTCACTCAGAGGAAAGATGTATGCTTTCCTTCTTAAGAAGTGTTTTCAAAGACATTCACAGAGTGATTTTACAAAGCCTCTTTACTGACGTTGGCTTTTAAAGGTGATTTCACTGGAATTATTGTCAAATGCAAGACTCGAGATTTGCTGTTAAAGACTTGAGTATACAGAATGAGAACAAACGCTTCCCTACAAGTGAAACGCCTAACCATTCAATACAGTACTAAAAACTGAATAGAATGCAGTTTTCACTCAGATGATGACGTATGCTTTCCTTCTTAAGAAGTGTTTTCAAAGACATACACAGAGTGATTCTACAAAGCCTTTTTACTGACGTTGGCTTTTAAACGTGATTTCACTGGAATTTCTGTCAAACGCAAGATGCGAGAATTGCTGTTAAAGAATTGAGTATACAGAATGCGAACAAACGCTTCCCTACAAGTGAATCGCCTAACCATTCAACACAGTACTAAAAACTGAATAGAATGCAGTTTTCACTCAGATGAAAGACATGCTTTCCGTCTTAAGAAGTGTTTTCAAAGACATTCACAGAGTGATTCTACAAAGTCTTTTTACTGACGTTGGCTTTTAAACGTGATTTCACTGGAATTTCTGTCAAAGGCAAGATGCGAGATTTGCTATTAAAGAATTGAGTATACAGAATGCGAACCAACGCTTCCCTACAAGTGAATCGCCTAACCATTCAACACAGTACTAAAAACTGAATAGAATGCAGTTTTCACTCAGATGAAAGACGTATGCTTTCCTTCTTAAGATGTGTTTTCAAAGACATTCACAGAGTGATTCTACAAAGCCTTTTTTTTGCATTGGCTTTTAAATGTGATTTCACTGGAATTTCTGTCAAACGCAAGACACGAGATTTGCTGTTAAAGAATTTAGTATACAAAATGCGAACAAACACTTCCCTACAAGTGAATCGACTAACCAATCAACACATTACTAAAAACTGAAAAGAATGCAGTTTTCACTCACATGAAAGATGTATGCTTTCCTTCTTAAGAAGTGTTTTCAAAGACATTCACAGAGTGATTCTACAAAGACTTTTTACTGATGTTGGCTTTTAAAGGTGATTTCACTGGAATTTCTGTCAAAAGCAAGACTCGAGATTTGCTGTTAAAGACTTGCGTATACAGAATGCGAACAAATGCTTCCCTACAAGTGAATTGCCTAACCATTCAACACAGTACTAAAAACTGAATAGAATGCAGTTTTCACTCAGATGAAAGACGTATTTTTTCCTTCTTAAGAAGTGTTTTCAAAGACATTCACAAAGTGATTCTACAAAGGCTTTTTACTGACGTTGGCTTTTAAACGTGATTTCACTGGAATTTCTGTCAAACGCAAGACGCGAGATTTGCTATTAAAGAATTGAGTATACAGAATGCGAACCAACGCTTCCCTACAAGTGAATCGCCTAACCATTCAACACAGTACTAAAAACTGAATAGAATGCAGTTTTCACTCAGATGAAAGACGTATGCTTTCCTTCTTAAGAAGTGTTTTCAAAGACATTCACAGAGTGATTCTACAAAGCCTTTTTACATGCATTGGCTTTTAAACATGATTTCACTGGAATTTCTGTCAAACGCAAGACACGAGATTTTCTATTAAAGAATTTAGTATACAGAATGCGAACAAACACTTCCCTACAAGTGAATCGACTAACCATTCAATACAGTACTAAAAACTGAAAAGAATGCAGTTTACACTCACATGAAAGATGTATGCTTTCCTTCTTAAGAAGTGTTTTCAAAGACATTCACAGAGTGATTCTACAAAGGCTTTTTACTGACGTTGGCTTTTAAAGGTGATTTCACTGGAATTTCTGTCAAACGCAAGACTCGAGATTTGCTGTTAAATACTTGAGTATACAGAATGCGAACAAACGCTTCCCTACAAGTGAATCGCCTAACCATTCAACACAGTACTAAAAACTGAATAGAATGCAGTTTTCACTCAGATGAAAGACATATGCTTTCCTTCTTAAGAAGTGTTTTCAAAGACATTCACAGAGTGATTCTACAAAGCCTTTTTACTGACGTTGGCTTTTAAAGGTGATTTCACTGGAATTATTGTCAAACGCAAGACTCGAGATTTGCTGTTAAAGACTTGAGTATACAGAATGAGAACAAACGCTTCCCTACAAGTGAAACGCCTAACCATTCAACACAGTACTAAAAACTGAATAGAATGCAGTTTTCACTCAGAGGAAAGACGTATGCTTTCCTTCTTAAGAAGTGTTTTCAAAGACATTCACAGAGTGATTTTACAAAGCCTCTTTACTGACGTTGGCTTTTAAAGGTGATTTCACTGGAATTATTGTCAAACGCAAGACTCGAGATTTGCTGTTAAAGACTTGAGTATACAGAATGAGAACAAACGCTTCCCTACAAGTGAAACGCCTAACCATTCAATACAGTAATAAAAACTGAATAGAATGCAGTTTTCACTCAGATGAAGACGTATGCTTTCCTTCTTAAGAAGTGTTTTCAAAGACATACACAGAGTGATTCTACAAAGCCTTTTTACTGACGTTGGCTTTTAAACGTGATTTCACTGGAATTTCTGTCAAACGCAAGATGCGAGAATTGCTGTTAAAGAATTGAGTGTACAGAATGCGAACAAACGCTTCCCTACAAGTGAATCGCCTAACCATTCAACACAGTACTAAAAACTGAATAGAATGCAGTTTTCACTCAGATGAAAGACGTATGCTTTCCTTCTTAAGATGTGTTTTCAAAGACATTCACAGAGTGATTCTACAAAGCCTTTTTTTTGCATTGGCTTTTTAATGTGATTTCACTGGAATTTCTGTCAAACGCAAGACACGAGATTTGCTGTTAAAGAATTTAGTATACAAAATGCGAACAAACACTTCCCTACAAGTGAATCGACTAACCATTCAACACATTACTAAAAACTGAAAAGAATGCAGTTTTCACTCACATGAAAGATGTATGCTTTCCTTCTTAAGAAGTGTTTTCAAAGACATTCACAGAGTGATTCTACAAAGACTTTTTACTGATGTTGGCTTTTAAAGGTGATTTCACTGGAATTTCTGTCAAAAGCAAGACTCGAGATTTGCTGTTAAAGACTTGCGTATACAGAATGCGAACAAATGCTTCCCTACAAGTGAATTGCCTAACCATTCAACACAGTACTAAAAACTGAATAGAATGCAGTTTTCACTCAGATGAAAGACGTATTTTTTCCTTCTTAAGAAGTGTTTTCAAAGACATTCACAAAGTGATTCTACAAAGGCTTTTTACTGACGTTGGCTTTTAAACGTGATTTCACTGGAATTTCTGTCAAACGCAAGACGCGAGATTTGCTATTAAAGAATTGAGTATACAGAATGCGAACCAACGCTTCCCTACAAGTGAATCGCCTAACCATTCAACACAGTACTAAAAACTGAATAGAATGCAGTTTTCACTCAGATGAAAGACGTATGCTTTCCTTCTTAAGAAGTGTTTTCAAAGACATTCACAGAGTGATTCGACAAAGCCTTTTTACTTGCATTGGCTTTTAAACGTGATTTCACTGGAATTTCTGTCAAACGCAAGACACGGGATTTGCTGTTAAAGAATTTAGTATACAGAATGCGAACAAACACTTCCCTACAAGTGAATCGACTAACCATTCAACACAGTACGAAAAACTGAAAAGAATGCAGTTTTCACTCACATGAATGATGTATGCTTTCCTTCTTAAGAAGTGTTTTCAAAGACATTCACAGAGTGATTCTACAAAGGCTTTTTACTGACGTTGGCTTTTAAACGTGATTTCACTGGAATTTCTGTCAAATGTAAGACGCGAGATTTGCTATTAAAGAATTGAGTATACAGAATGCGAACCAACGCTTCCCTACAAGTGAATCGCCTAACCATTCAACACAGAACTAAAAACTGAATAGAATGCAGTTTTCACTCAGATGAAAGACGTATGCTTTCCATCTTAAGAAGTATTTTCAAAGACATTCACAGAGTGATTCTACAAAGCCTTTTTACTTGCATTGGCTTTTAAACGTGATTTCACTGGAATTTCTGTCAAACGCAAGACACGAGATTTGCTGTTAAAGAATTTAGTATACAGAATGCGAACAAACACTTCCCTACAAGTGAATCGACTAACCATTCAACACAGTACTAAAAACTGAAAAGAATGCAGTTTTCACTCACATGAAAGATGTATGCTTTCCTTCTTAAGAAGTGTTTTCAAAGACATTCACAGAGTGATTCTACAAAGCCTTTTTACTGACATTGGCTTTTAAAGGTGATTTCACTGGAATTTCTGTCAAAAGCAAGACTCGAGATTTGCTGTTAAAGACTTGAGTATACAGAATGCGAACAAACGCTTCCCTACAAGTGAATCGCCTAACCATTCAACACAGTACTAAAAACTGAATAGAATGCAGTTTTCACTCAGATGAAAGACGTATTTTTTCCTTCTTAAGAAGTGTTTTCAAAGACATTCACAGAGTGATTCTACAAAGCCTTTTTACTGACGTTGGCTTTTAAACGTGATTTCACTGGAATTATTGTCAAACGCAAGACTCGAGATTTGCTGTTAAAGACTTGAGTATACAGAATGAGAACAAACGCTTCCCTACAAGTGAAACGCCTAACCATTCAACACAGTACTAAAAACTGAATAGAATGCAGTTTTCACTCAGATGAAAGACGTATGCTTTCCATCTTAAGAAGTGTTTTCAAAGACATTCACAGAGTGATTCTACAAAGCCTTTTTACATGCATTGGCTTTTAAACATGATTTCACTGGAATTTCTGTCAAACGCAAGACACGAGATTTTCTATTAAAGAATTTAGTATACAGAATGCGAACAAACACTTCCCTACAAGTGAATCGACTAACCATTCAATACAGTACTAAAAACTGAAAAGAATGCAGTTTACACTCACATGAAAGATGTATGCTTTCCTTCTTAAGAAGTGTTTTCAAAGACATTCACAGAGTGATTCTACAAAGGCTTTTTACTGACGTTGGCTTTTAAAGGTGATTTCACTGGAATTTCTGTCAAACGCAAGACTCGAGATTTGCTGTTAAATACTTGAGTATACAGAATGCGAACAAACGCTTCCCTACAAGTGAATCGCCTAACCATTCAACACAGTACTAAAAACTGAATAGAATGCAGTTTTCACTCAGATGAAAGACATATGCTTTCCTTCTTAAGAAGTGTTTTCAAAGACATTCACAGAGTGATTCTACAAAGCCTTTTTACTGACGTTGGCTTTTAAAGGTGATTTCACTGGAATTATTGTCAAACGCAAGACTCGAGATTTGCTGTTAAAGACTTGAGTATACAGAATGAGAACAAACGCTTCCCTACAAGTGAAACGCCTAACCATTCAACACAGTACTAAAAACTGAATAGAATGCAGTTTTCACTCAGAGGAAAGACGTATGCTTTCCTTCTTAAGAAGTGTTTTCAAAGACATTCACAGAGTGATTTTACAAAGCCTCTTTACTGACGTTGGCTTTTAAAGGTGATTTCACTGGAATTATTGTCAAACGCAAGACTCGAGATTTGCTGTTAAAGACTTGAGTATACAGAATGAGAACAAACGCTTCCCTACAAGTGAAACGCCTAACCATTCAATACAGTAATAAAAACTGAATAGAATGCAGTTTTCACTCAGATGAAGACGTATGCTTTCCTTCTTAAGAAGTGTTTTCAAAGACATACACAGAGTGATTCTACAAAGCCTTTTTACTGACGTTGGCTTTTAAATGTGATTTCACTGGAATTTCTGTCAAACGCAAGATGCGAGAATTGCTGTTAAAGAATTGAGTGTACAGAATGCGAACAAATGCTTCCCTACAAGTGAATCGCCTAACCATTCAACACAGTACTAAAAACTGAATAGAATGCAGTTTTCACTCAGATGAAAGACTTATGCTTTCCGTCTTAAGAAGTGTTTTCAAAGACATTCACAGAGTGATTCTACAAAGGCTTTTTACTGACGTTGGCTTTTAAACGTGATTTCACTGGAATTTCTGTCAAAGGCAAGATGCGAGATTTGCTATTAAAGAATTGAGTATACAGAATGCGAACCAACGCTTCCCTACAAGTGAATCGCCTAACCATTCAACACAGTACTAAAAACTGAATAGAATGCAGTTTTCACTCAGATGAAAGACGTATGCTTTCCTTCTTAAGATGTGTTTTCAAAGACATTCACAGAGTGATTCTACAAAGCCTTTTTTTGCATTGGCTTTTAAATGTGATTTCACTGGAATTTCTGTCAAACGCAAGACACGAGATTTGCTGTTAAAGAATTTAGTATACAAAATGCGAACAAACACTTCCCTACAAGTGAATCGACTAACCATTCAACACAGTACTAAAAACTGAAAAGAATGCAGTTTTCACTCACATGAAAGATGTATGCTTTCCTTCTTAAGAAGTGTTTTCAAAGACATTCACAGAGTGATTCTACAAAGCCTTTTTACTGACATTGGCTTTTAAAGGTGATTTCACTGGAATTTCTGTCAAAAGCAAGACTCGAGATTTGCTGTTAAAGACTTGAGTATACAGAATGCGAACAAACGCTTCCCTACAAGTGAATCGCCTAACCATTCAACACAGTACTAAAAACTGAATAGAATGCAGTTTTCACTCAGATGAAAGACGTATTTTTTCCTTCTTAAGAAGTGTTTTCAAAGACATTCACAGAGTGATTCTACAAAGCCTTTTTACTGACGTTGGCTTTTAAACGTGATTTCACTGGAATTATTGTCAAACGCAAGACTCGAGATTTGCTGTTAAAGACTTGAGTATACAGAATGAGAACAAACGCTTCCCTACAAGTGAAACGCCTAACCATTCAACACAGTACTAAAAACTGAATAGAATGCAGTTTTCACTCAGATGAAAGACGTATGCTTTCCATCTTAAGAAGTGTTTTCAAAGACATTCACAGAGTGATTCTACAAAGCCTTTTTACATGCATTGGCTTTTAAACATGATTTCACTGGAATTTCTGTCAAACGCAAGACACGAGATTTTCTATTAAAGAATTTAGTATACAGAATGCGAACAAACACTTCCCTACAAGTGAATCGACTAACCATTCAATACAGTACTAAAAACTGAAAAGAATGCAGTTTACACTCACATGAAAGATGTATGCTTTCCTTCTTAAGAAGTGTTTTCAAAGACATTCACAGAGTGATTCTACAAAGGCTTTTTACTGACGTTGGCTTTTAAAGGTGATTTCACTGGAATTTCTGTCAAACCCAAGACTCGAGATTTGCTGTTAAATACTTGAGTATACAGAATGCGAACAAACGCTTCCCTACAAGTGAATCGCCTAACCATTCAACACAGTACTAAAAACTGAATAGAATGCAGTTTTCACTCAGATGAAAGACATATGCTTTCTTTCTTAAGAAGTGTTTTCAAAGACATTCACAGAGTGATTCTACAAAGCCTTTTTACTGACGTTGGCTTTTAAAGGTGATTTCACTGGAATTATTGTCAAACGCAAGACTCGAGATTTGCTGTTAAAGACTTGAGTATACAGAATGAGAACAAACGCTTCCCTACAAGTGAAACGCCTAACCATTCAACACAGTACTAAAAACTGAATAGAATGCAGTTTTCACTCAGAGGAAAGACGTATGCTTTCCTTCTTAAGAAGTGTTTTCAAAGACATTCACAGAGTGATTTTACAAAGCCTCTTTACTGACGTTGGCTTTTAAAGGTGATTTCACTGGAATTATTGTCAAACGCAAGACTCGAGATTTGCTGTTAAAGACTTGAGTATACAGAATGAGAACAAACGCTTCCCTACAAGTGAAACGCCTAACCATTCAATACAGTAATAAAAACTGAATAGAATGCAGTTTTCACTCAGATGAAGACGTATGCTTTCCTTCTTAAGAAGTGTTTTCAAAGACATACACAGAGTGATTCTACAAAGCCTTTTTACTGACGTTGGCTTTTAAACGTGATTTCACTGGAATTTCTGTCAAACGCAAGATGCGAGAATTGCTGTTAAAGAATTGAGTATACAGAAAACGAACAAACGCTTCCCTACAAGTGAATCGCCTAACCATTCAACACAGTACTAAAAACTGAATAGAATGCAGTTTTCACTCAGATGAAAGACTTATGCTTTCCGTCTTAAGAAGTGTTTTCAAAGACATTCACAGAGTGATTCTACAAAGGCTTTTTACTGACGTTGGCTTTTAAACGTGATTTCACTGGAATTTCTGTCAAACGCAAGATGCGAGAATTGCTGTTAAAGAATTGAGTGTACAGAATGCGAACAAATGCTTCCCTACAAGTGAATCGCCTAACCATTCAACACAGTACTAAAAACTGAATAGAATGCAGTTTTCACTCAGATGAAAGACTTATGCTTTCCGTCTTAAGAAGTGTTTTCAAAGACATTCACAGAGTGATTCTACAAAGGCTTTTTACTGACGTTGGCTTTTAAACGTGATTTCACTGGAATTTCTGTCAAAGGCAAGATGCGAGATTTGCTATTAAAGAATTGAGTATACAGAATGCGAACCAACGCTTCCCTACAAGTGAATCGCCTAACCATTCAACACAGTACTAAAAACTGAATAGAATGCAGTTTTCACTCAGATGAAAGACGTATGCTTTCCTTCTTAAGATGTGTTTTCAAAGACATTCACAGAGTGATTCTACAAAGCCTTTTTTTTGCATTGGCTTTTAAATGTGATTTCACTGGAATTTCTGTCAAACGCAAGACACGAGATTTGCTGTTAAAGAATTTAGTATACAAAATGCGAACAAACACTTCCCTACAAGTGAATCGACTAACCATTCAACACAGTACTAAAAACTGAAAAGAATGCAGTTTTCACTCACATGAAAGATGTATGCTTTCCTTCTTAAGAAGTGTTTTCAAAGACATTCACAGAGTGATTCTACAAAGCCTTTTTACTGACATTGGCTTTTAAAGGTGATTTCACTGGAATTTCTGTCAAAAGCAAGACTCGAGATTTGCTGTTAAAGACTTGAGTATACAGAATGCGAACAAACGCTTCCCTACAAGTGAATCGCCTAACCATTCAACACAGTACTAAAAACTGAATAGAATGCAGTTTTCACTCAGATGAAAGACGTATTTTTTCCTTCTTAAGAAGTGTTTTCAAAGACATTCACAGAGTGATTCTACAAAGCCTTTTTACTGACGTTGGCTTTTAAACGTGATTTCACTGGAATTATTGTCAAACGCAAGACTCGAGATTTGCTGTTAAAGACTTGAGTATACAGAATGAGAACAAACGCTTCCCTACAAGTGAAACGCCTAACCATTCAACACAGTACTAAAAACTGAATAGAATGCAGTTTTCACTCAGATGAAAGACGTATGCTTTCCATCTTAAGAAGTGTTTTCAAAGACATTCACAGAGTGATTCTACAAAGCCTTTTTACATGCATTGGCTTTTAAACATGATTTCACTGGAATTTCTGTCAAACGCAAGACACGAGATTTTCTATTAAAGAATTTAGTATACAGAATGCGAACAAACACTTCCCTACAAGTGAATCGACTAACCATTCAATACAGTACTAAAAACTGAAAAGAATGCAGTTTACACTCACATGAAAGATGTATGCTTTCCTTCTTAAGAAGTGTTTTCAAAGACATTCACAGAGTGATTCTACAAAGGCTTTTTACTGACGTTGGCTTTTAAAGGTGATTTCAGTGGAATTTCTGTCAAACGCAAGACTCGAGATTTGCTGTTAAATACTTGAGTATACAGAATGCGAACAAACGCTTCCCTACAAGTGAATCGCCTAACCATTCAACACAGTACTAAAAACTGAATAGAATGCAGTTTTCACTCAGATGAAAGACATATGCTTTCCTTCTTAAGAAGTGTTTTCAAAGACATTCACAGAGTGATTCTACAAAGCCTTTTTACTGACGTTGGCTTTTAAAGGTGATTTCACTGGAATTATTGTCAAACGCAAGACTCGAGATTTGCTGTTAAAGACTTGAGTATACAGAATGAGAACAAACGCTTCCCTACAAGTGAAACGCCTAACCATTCAACACAGTACTAAAAACTGAATAGAATGCAGTTTTCACTCAGAGGAAAGACGTATGCTTTCCTTCTTAAGAAGTGTTTTCAAAGACATTCACAGAGTGATTTTACAAAGCCTCTTTACTGACGTTGGCTTTTAAAGGTGATTTCACTGGAATTATTGTCAAACGCAAGACTCGAGATTTGCTGTTAAAGACTTGAGTATACAGAATGAGAACAAACGCTTCCCTACAAGTGAAACGCCTAACCATTCAATACAGTAATAAAAACTGAATAGAATGCAGTTTTCACTCAGATGAAGACGTATGCTTTCCTTCTTAAGAAGTGTTTTCAAAGACATACACAGAGTGATTCTACAAAGCCTTTTTACTGACGTTGGCTTTTAAACGTGATTTCACTGGAATTTCTGTCAAACGCAAGATGCGAGAATTGCTGTTAAAGAATTGAGTATACAGAATGCGAACAAACGCTTCCCTACAAGTGAATCGCCTAACCATTCAACACAGTACTAAAAACTGAATAGAATGCAGTTTTCACTCAGATGAAAGACTTATGCTTTCCGTCTTAAGAAGTGTTTTCAAAGACATTCACAGAGTGATTCTACAAAGGCTTTTTACTGACGTTGGCTTTTAAACGTGATTTCACTGGAATTTCTGTCAAAGGCAAGATGCGAGATTTGCTATTAAAGAATTGAGTATACAGAATGCGAACCAATGCTTCCCTACAAGTGAATCGCCTAACCATTCAACACAGTACTAAAAACTGAATAGAATGCAGTTTTCACTCAGATGAAAGACGTATGCTTTCCTTCTTAAGATGTGTTTTCAAAGACATTCACAGAGTGATTCTACAAAGCCTTTTTTTTGCATTGGCTTTTAAATGTGATTTCACTGGAATTTCTGTCAAACGCAAGACACGAGATTTGCTGTTAAAGAATTTAGTATACAAAATGCGAACAAACACTTCCCTACAAGTGAATCGACTAACCATTCAACACAGTACTAAAAACTGAAAAGAATGCAGTTTTCACTCACATGAAAGATGTATGCTTTCCTTCTTAAGAAGTGTTTTCAAAGACATTCACAGAGTGATTCTACAAAGACTTTTTACTGATGTTGGCTTTTAAAGGTGATTTCACTGGAATTTCTGTCAAAAGCAAGACTCGAGATTTGCTGTTAAAGACTTGCGTATACAGAATGCGAACAAATGCTTCCCTACAAGTGAATTGCCTAACCATTCAACACAGTACTAAAAACTGAATAGAATGCAGTTTTCACTCAGATGAAAGACGTATTTTTTCCTTCTTAAGAAGTGTTTTCAAAGACATTCACAGAGTGATTCTACAAAGCCTTTTTACTGACTTTGGCTTTTAAAGGTGATTTCACTGGAATTATTGTCAAATGCAAGACTCGAGATTTGCTGTTAAAGACTTGAGTATACAGAATGAGAACAAACGCTTCCCTACAAGTGAAACTCCTAACCATTCAACACAGTACTAAAAACTGAATAGAATGCAGTTTTCACTCAGATGAAAGACGTATGCTTTCCTTCTTAAGAAGTGTTTTCAAAGACATTCACAGAGTGATTCTACAGAGGCTTTTTACTGACATTGGCTTTTAAAGGTGATTTCACTGGAATTATTGTCAAATGCAAGACACGAGATTTGCTGTTAAAGAATTGAGTATACAGAATGCAAACAAACGCTTCCCTACAAGTGAATCGCCTAACCATTCAACACAGCTCTAAAAACTGAATAGAATGCAGTTTTCACTCAGATGAAAGACATATGCTTTCCTTCTTAAGAAGTGTTTTCAAAGACATTCACAATGTGATTCTACGAAGTCTTTTTACTGACTTTGGCTTTTAGAAGTGATTTCACTAGAATTTCTGTCAAACGCAAGACATGAGATTTGCTGTTAAAGAATTGAGTATACAGAATGCAAACAAACGCTTCCCTACAAGTGAATCGCCTAACCATTCAACAATCCTCTAAAAACTGAAGGGAATGCAGCTTTCACTCAGATGAAAGACGTATGCATTCCTTCTTAAGAAGTGTTTTCAAAGACATTCACAGAGTGATTCTACGAAGCCTCTTTACTGACTTTGGCTTTTAAACGTGACTTCACTGGAATTTCTGTGGAACACAAGACACGAGATTTGCTGTTAAAGAATTGAGTATACAGAATGCAAACAAACACTTCCCTACAAGTGAATCGCCTAACCATTCAACAATGCTCTAAAAACTGAAGGGAATGCAGCTTTCACTCAGATGAAAGACGTATGCTTTCCTTCTTAAGAAGTGTTTTCAAAGACATTCACAGAGTGATTCTACGAAGCCTTTTTACTGACGTTGGCTTTTAGAAGTGATTTCACTAGAATTTCTGTGGAACGCAAGACACGAGATTTGCTGTTAAAGAATTGAGTATACAGAATGCAAACAAACGCTTCCCTACAAGTGAATCACCTAACCATTCAACACAGCTCTAAAAACTGAATAGAATGCAGTTTTCACTCAGATGAAAGATGTATGCTTTCCTTCTTAAGAAGTGTTTTCAAAGACATTCACAGAGTGATTCTACGAAGCCTTTTTACTGACGTTGGCTTTTAAACGTGATTTCACTGGAATTTCTGTCAAACACAAGACAAGAGATTTGCTGTTAAAGAATTGAGTATACAGAATGCAAACAAACGCTTCCCTACAAGTGAATCGCCTAACCATTCAACACAGCTCAAAAACTGAATAGAATGCAGTTTTCACTCAGATGAAAGACGTATGCTTTCCTTCTTAAGAAGTGTTTTCAAAGACATTCACAGAGTCATTCTACGAAGCCTTTTTACTGATGTTGGTTTTTAGACGTGATTTCACTAGAATTTCTGTCAAAGGCAAGACATGAGATTTGCTGTTAAAGAATTGAGTATACAGAATGCAAACAAACGCTTCCCTACAAGTGAATCGCCTAACCATTCAACACAGCTCTAAAAACTGAATAGAATACAGTTTTCACTCAGATGAAAGATGTATGCTTTCCTTCTTAAGAAGTGTTTTCAAAGACATTCACAGAGTGATTCTACGAAGCCTTTTTACTGACGTTGGCTTTTAAACGTGATTTCACTGGAATTTCTGTCAAACGCAAGACACGAGATTTGCTGTTAAAGAATTGAGTATACAGAATGCAAACAAACGCTTCCCAACAAGTGAATCGCCTAACCATTCAACAGAGCTCTAAAAACTGAATAGAATGCAGTTTTCACTCAGATGAAAGACTTATGCTTTCCTTCTTAAGAAGTGTTTTCAAAGACATTCACAGAGTGATTCTACGAAGCCTTTTTACTGACGTTGGCTTTTAAACGTGATTATACTGGAATTTCTGTCAAACGCAAGACACGAGATTTGCTGTTAAAGAATTGAGTATACAGAATGCAAACAAATGCTTCCCTACAAGTGAATCGCCTAACCATTCAACACAGTTCTAAAAACTGAATAGAATGCAGTTTTCACTCAGATGAAAGACGTATGCTTTCCTTCTTAAGAAGTGTTTTCAAAGACATTCACAGAGTGATTCTACGAAGCCTTTTTACTGAGGTTGGCTTTTAAACGTGATTTCACTGGAATTTCTGTCAAATGCAAGACACGAGATTTGCTGTTAAAGAATTGAGTATACAGAATGCAAACAAACGCTTCTCTACAAGTGAATCGCCTAACCATTCAACACAGTTCTAAAAACTGAATAGAATGCAGTTTTCACTCAGATGAAAGACGTATGCTTTCCTTCTTAAGAAGTGTTTTCAAAGACATTCACAGAGTGATTCTACGAAGCCTCTTTACTGACGTTGGCTTTTAAACGTGACTTCACTGGAATTTCTGTGGAACACAAGACACGAGATTTGCTGTTAAAGAATTGAGTATACAGAATGCAAACAAACACTTCCCTACAAGTGAATCGCCTAACCATTCAACAATGCTCTAAAAACTGAAGGGAATGCAGCTTTCACTCAGATGAAAGACGTATGCTTTCCTTCTTAAGAAGTGTTTTCAAAGACATTCACAGAGTGATTCTACGAAGCCTTTTTACTGACGTTGGCTTTTAGAAGTGATTTCACTGGAATTTCTGTGGAACGCAAGACACGAGATTTGCTGTTAAAGAATTGAGTATACAGAATGCAAACAAACGCCTCCCTACAAGTGAATGGCCTAACCATTCAACACAGCTCTAAAAACTGAATAGAATTCAGTTTTCATTCAGATGAAAGACGTATGCTTTCCTTCTTAAGAAGTGTTTTCAAAGACATTCACAGAGTGATTCTATGAAGCCTTTTTACTGACGTTGGTGTTTAAACGTGATTTCACTGGAAGTTCTGTCAAATGCAAGACACGAGATTTGCTGTTAAAGAATTGAGTATACAGAATGCAAACAAATGCTTCGCTACAAGTGAATCGCCTAACCGTTCAACACAGCTCTAAAAACTGAATAGAATGCAGTTTTCACTCAGATGAAAGACGTATGCTTTCCTTCTTAAGAAGTGTTTTCAAAGACATTCACAGAGTGATTCTACGAAGTCTTTTTACTGACTTTGGCTTTTAGAAGTGATTTCACTAGAATTTCTGTCAAATGCAAGACATGAGATTTGCTGTTAAAGAATTGAGTATACAGAATGCAAACAAACGCTTCCCTACAAGTGAATCGCCTAACCATTCAACACAGCTCTAAAAACTGAATGGAATGCAGTTTTCACTCAGATGAAAGATGTATGCTTTCCTTCTTAAGAAGTGTTTTCAAAGACATTCACAGAGTGATTCTACGAAGCCTTTTTACTGACGTTGGCTTTTAAACGTGATTTCACTGGAATTTCTGTCAAACTCAAGACGCGAGATTTGCTGTTAAAGAATTGAGTATACAGAATGCAAACAAACGCTACCCTACAAGTGAATCGCCTAACCATTCAACACAGCTCAAAAACTGAATAGAATGCAGTTTTCACTCAGATGAAAGACGTATGCTTTCCTTCTTAAGAAGTGTTTTCAAATACATTCACAGAGTCATTCTACGAAGCCTTTTTACTGACGTTGGTTTTTAGACGTGATTTCACTAGAATTTCTGTCAAACGCAAGACATGAGATTTGCTGTTAAAGAATTGAGTATACAGAATGCAAACAAACGCTTCCCTACAAGTGAATCGCCTAACCATTCAACACAGCTCTAAAAACTGAATAGAATACAGTTTTCACTCAGATGAAAGATGTATGCTTTCCTTCTTAAGAAGTGTTTTCAAATACATTCACAGAGTCATTCTACGAAGCCTTTTTACTGACGTTGGTTTTTAGACGTGATTTCACTAGAATTTCTGTCAAACGCAAGACATGAGATTTGCTGTTAAAGAATTGAGTATACAGAATGAGAACAAACGCTTCCCTACAAGTGAAACGCCTAACCATTCAATACAGTAATAAAAACTGAATAGAATGCAGTTTTCACTCAGATGAAGACGTATGCTTTCCTTCTTAAGAAGTGTTTTCAAAGACATACACAGAGTGATTCTACAAAGCCTTTTTACTGACGTTGGCTTTTAAACGTGATTTCACTGGAATTTCTGTCAAACGCAAGATGCGAGAATTGCTGTTAAAGAATTGAGTATACAGAATGCGAACAAACGCTTCCCTACAAGTGAATCGCCTAACCATTCAACACAGTACTAAAAACTGAATAGAATGCAGTTTTCACTCAGATGAAAGACTTATGCTTTCCGTCTTAAGAAGTGTTTTCAAAGACATTCACAGAGTGATTCTACAAAGGCTTTTTACTGACGTTGGCTTTTAAACGTGATTTCACTGGAATTTCTGTCAAAGGCAAGATGCGAGATTTGCTATTAAAGAATTGAGTATACAGAATGCGAACCAATGCTTCCCTACAAGTGAATCGCCTAACCATTCAACACAGTACTAAAAACTGAATAGAATGCAGTTTTCACTCAGATGAAAGACGTATGCTTTCCTTCTTAAGATGTGTTTTCAAAGACATTCACAGAGTGATTCTACAAAGCCTTTTTTTTGCATTGGCTTTTAAATGTGATTTCACTGGAATTTCTGTCAAACGCAAGACACGAGATTTGCTGTTAAAGAATTTAGTATACAAAATGCGAACAAACACTTCCCTACAAGTGAATCGACTAACCATTCAACACAGTACTAAAAACTGAAAAGAATGCAGTTTTCACTCACATGAAAGATGTATGCTTTCCTTCTTAAGAAGTGTTTTCAAAGACATTCACAGAGTGATTCTACAAAGACTTTTTACTGATGTTGGCTTTTAAAGGTGATTTCACTGGAATTTCTGTCAAAAGCAAGACTCGAGATTTGCTGTTAAAGACTTGCGTATACAGAATGCGAACAAATGCTTCCCTACAAGTGAATTGCCTAACCATTCAACACAGTACTAAAAACTGAATAGAATGCAGTTTTCACTCAGATGAAAGACGTATTTTTTCCTTCTTAAGAAGTGTTTTCAAAGACATTCACAGAGTGATTCTACAAAGCCTTTTTACTGACTTTGGCTTTTAAAGGTGATTTCACTGGAATTATTGTCAAATGCAAGACTCGAGATTTGCTGTTAAAGACTTGAGTATACAGAATGAGAACAAACGCTTCCCTACAAGTGAAACTCCTAACCATTCAACACAGTACTAAAAACTGAATAGAATGCAGTTTTCACTCAGATGAAAGACGTATGCTTTCCTTCTTAAGAAGTGTTTTCAAAGACATTCACAGAGTGATTCTACAGAGGCTTTTTACTGACATTGGCTTTTAAAGGTGATTTCACTGGAATTATTGTCAAATGCAAGACACGAGATTTGCTGTTAAAGAATTGAGTATACAGAATGCAAACAAACGCTTCCCTACAAGTGAATCGCCTAACCATTCAACACAGCTCTAAAAACTGAATAGAATGCAGTTTTCACTCAGATGAAAGACATATGCTTTCCTTCTTAAGAAGTGTTTTCAAAGACATTCACAATGTGATTCTACGAAGTCTTTTTACTGACTTTGGCTTTTAGAAGTGATTTCACTAGAATTTCTGTCAAACGCAAGACATGAGATTTGCTGTTAAAGAATTGAGTATACAGAATGCAAACAAACGCTTCCCTACAAGTGAATCGCCTAACCATTCAACAATCCTCTAAAAACTGAAGGGAATGCAGCTTTCACTCAGATGAAAGACGTATGCATTCCTTCTTAAGAAGTGTTTTCAAAGACATTCACAGAGTGATTCTACGAAGCCTCTTTACTGACTTTGGCTTTTAAACGTGACTTCACTGGAATTTCTGTGGAACACAAGACACGAGATTTGCTGTTAAAGAATTGAGTATACAGAATGCAAACAAACACTTCCCTACAAGTGAATCGCCTAACCATTCAACAATGCTCTAAAAACTGAAGGGAATGCAGCTTTCACTCAGATGAAAGACGTATGCTTTCCTTCTTAAGAAGTGTTTTCAAAGACATTCACAGAGTGATTCTACGAAGCCTTTTTACTGACGTTGGCTTTTAGAAGTGATTTCACTAGAATTTCTGTGGAACGCAAGACACGAGATTTGCTGTTAAAGAATTGAGTATACAGAATGCAAACAAACGCTTCCCTACAAGTGAATCACCTAACCATTCAACACAGCTCTAAAAACTGAATAGAATGCAGTTTTCACTCAGATGAAAGATGTATGCTTTCCTTCTTAAGAAGTGTTTTCAAAGACATTCACAGAGTGATTCTACGAAGCCTTTTTACTGACGTTGGCTTTTAAACGTGATTTCACTGGAATTTCTGTCAAACACAAGACAAGAGATTTGCTGTTAAAGAATTGAGTATACAGAATGCAAACAAACGCTTCCCTACAAGTGAATCGCCTAACCATTCAACACAGCTCAAAAACTGAATAGAATGCAGTTTTCACTCAGATGAAAGACGTATGCTTTCCTTCTTAAGAAGTGTTTTCAAAGACATTCACAGAGTCATTCTACGAAGCCTTTTTACTGATGTTGGTTTTTAGACGTGATTTCACTAGAATTTCTGTCAAAGGCAAGACATGAGATTTGCTGTTAAAGAATTGAGTATACAGAATGCAAACAAACGCTTCCCTACAAGTGAATCGCCTAACCATTCAACACAGCTCTAAAAACTGAATAGAATACAGTTTTCACTCAGATGAAAGATGTATGCTTTCCTTCTTAAGAAGTGTTTTCAAAGACATTCACAGAGTGATTCTACGAAGCCTTTTTACTGACGTTGGCTTTTAAACGTGATTTCACTGGAATTTCTGTCAAACACAAGACACGAGATTTGCTGTTAAAGAATTGAGTATACAGAATGCAAACAAACGCTTCCCTACAAGTGAATCGCCTAACCATTCAACAGAGCTCTAAAAACTGAATAGAATGCAGTTTTCACTCAGATGAAAGACTTATGCTTTCCTTCTTAAGAAGTGTTTTCAAAGACATTCACAGAGTGATTCTACGAAGCCTTTTTACTGACGTTGGCTTTTAAACGTGATTATACTGGAATTTCTGTCAAATGCAAGACACGAGATTTGCTGTTAAAGAATTGAGTATACAGAATGCAAACAAATGCTTCCCTACAAGTGAATCGCCTAACCATTCAACACAGTTCTAAAAACTGAATAGAATGCAGTTTTCACTCAGATGAAAGACGTATGCTTTCCTTCTTAAGAAGTGTTTTCAAAGACATTCACAGAGTGATTCTACGAAGCCTTTTTACTGAGGTTGGCTTTTAAACGTGATTTCACTGGAATTTCTGTCAAATGCAAGACACGAGATTTGCTGTTAAAGAATTGAGTATACAGAATGCAAACAAACGCTTCTCTACAAGTGAATCGCCTAACCATTCAACACAGTTCTAAAAACTGAATAGAATGCAGTTTTCACTCAGATGAAAGACGTATGCTTTCCTTCTTAAGAAGTGTTTTCAAAGACATTCACAGAGTGATTCTACGAAGCCTCTTTACTGACGTTGGCTTTTAAACGTGACTTCACTGGAATTTCTGTGGAACACAAGACACGAGATTTGCTGTTAAAGAATTGAGTATACAGAATGCAAACAAACACTTCCCTACAAGTGAATCGCCTAACCATTCAACAATGCTCTAAAAACTGAAGGGAATGCAGCTTTCACTCAGATGAAAGACGTATGCTTTCCTTCTTAAGAAGTGTTTTCAAAGACATTCACAGAGTGATTCTACGAAGCCTTTTTACTGACGTTGGCTTTTAGAAGTGATTTCACTGGAATTTCTGTGGAACGCAAGACACGAGATTTGCTGTTAAAGAATTGAGTATACAGAATGCAAACAAACGCCTCCCTACAAGTGAATGGCCTAACCATTCAACACAGCTCTAAAAACTGAATAGAATTCTGTTTTCATTCAGATGAAAGACGTATGCTTTCCTTCTTAAGAAGTGTTTTCAAAGACATTCACAGAGTGATTCTATGAAGCCTTTTTACTGACGTTGGCGTTTAAACGTGATTTCACTGGAAGTTCTGTCAAATGCAAGACACGAGATTTGCTGTTAAAGAATTGAGTATACAGAATGCAAACAAATGCTTCGCTACAAGTGAATCGCCTAACCGTTCAACACAGCTCTAAAAACTGAATAGAATGCAATTTTCACTCAGATGAAAGACGTATGCTTTCCTTCTTAAGAAGTGTTTTCAAAGACATTCACAGAGTGATTCTACGAAGTCTTTTTACTGACTTTGGCTTTTAGAAGTGATTTCACTAGAATTTCTGTCAAATGCAAGACATGAGATTTGCTGTTAAAGAATTGAGTATACAGAATGCAAACAAACGCTTCCCTACAAGTGAATCGCCTAACCATTCAACACAGCTCTAAAAACTGAATGGAATGCAGTTTTCACTCAGATGAAAGATGTATGCTTTCCTTCTTAAGAAGTGTTTTCAAAGACATTCACAGAGTGATTCTACGAAGCCTTTTTACTGACGTTGGCTTTTAAACGTGATTTCACTGGAATTTCTGTCAAACTCAAGACGCGAGATTTGCTGTTAAAGAATTGAGTATACAGAATGCAAACAAACGCTACCCTACAAGTGAATCGCCTAACCATTCAACACAGCTCAAAAACTGAATAGAATGCAGTTTTCACTCAGATGAAAGACGTATGCTTTCCTTCTTAAGAAGTGTTTTCAAATACATTCACAGAGTCATTCTACGAAGCCTTTTTACTGACATTGGTTTTTAGACGTGATTTCACTAGAATTTCTGTCAAACGCAAGACATGAGATTTGCTGTTAAAGAATTGAGTATACAGAATGCAAACAAACGCTTCCCTACAAGTGAATCGCCTAACCATTCAACACAGCTCTAAAAACTGAATAGAATGCAGTTTTCACTCAGAGGAAAGACTTATGCTTTCCTTCTTAAGAAGTGTTTTCAAAGACATTCACAGAGTGATTCTACGAAGCCTTTTTACTGACGTTGGCTTTTAAACGTGATTATACTGGAATTTCTGTCAAACGCAAGACATGAGATTTGCTGTTAAAGAATTGAGTATACAGAATGCAAACAAATGCTTCCCTACAAGTGAATCGCCTAACCATTCAACACAGTTCTAAAAACTGAATAGAATGCAGTTTTCACTCAGATGAAAGACGTATGCTTTCCTTCTTAAGAAGTGTTTTCAAAGACATTCACAGAGTGATTCTACGAAGCCTTTTTACTGAGGTTGGCTTTTAAACGTGATTTCACTGGAATTTCTGTCAAATGCAAGACACGAGATTTGCTGTTAAAGAATTGAGTATACAGAATGCAAACAAACGCTTCTCTACAAGTGAATCGCCTAACCATTCAACACAGCTCTAAAAACTGAATAGAATGCAGTTTTCACTCAGATGAAAGACGTATGCTTTCCTTCTTAAGAAGTGTTTTCAAAGACATTCACAGTGTGATTCTACGAAGCCTTTTTACTGACGTTGGCTTTTAAAGGTGATTTCACTAGAATTTCTGTCAAAAGCAAGACATGAGATTTGCTGTTAAAGAATTGAGTATACAGAAGGCAAACAAACGCTTCCCTACAAGTGAATCGCCTAACCATTCAACACAGCTCTAAAAACAAATAGAATACAGTTTTCACTCAGATGAAAGACGTATGCTTTCCTTCTTAAGAAGTGTTTTCAAAGACATTCACAGAGTGATTCTACGAAGCCTTTTTACTGACGTTGGCTTTTAAACGTGATTTCACTGGAATTTCTGTCAAATGCAAGACACGAGATTTGCTGTTAAAAAATTGAGTATACAGAATGCAAACAAATGCTTCCCTACAAGTGAATCGCCTAACCATTCAACACAGTTCTAAAAACTGAATAGAATGCAGTTTTCACTCAGATGAAAGACGTATGCTTTCCTTCTTAAGAAGTGTTTTCAAAGACATTCACAGAGTGATTCTACGAAGCCTTTTTACTGACGTTGGCTTTTAAATGTGACTTCACTGGAATTTCTGTGGAACACAAGACACGAGATTTGCTGTTAAAGAATTGAGTATACAGAATGCAAACAAACACTTCCCTACAAGTGAATCGCCTAACCATTCAACAATGCTCTAAAAACTGAAGGGAATGCAGCTTTCACTCAGATGAAAGACGTATGCTTTCCTTCTTAAGAAGTGTTTTCAAAGACATTCACAGAGTGATTCTACGAAGCCTTTTTACTGAGGTTGGCTTTTAAACGTGATTTCACTGGAATTTCTGTCAAATGCAAGACACGAGATTTGCTGTTAAAGAATTGAGTATACAGAATGCAAACAAACGCTTCTCTACAAGTGAATCGCCTAACCATTCAACACAGCTCTAAAAACTGAATAGAATGCAGTTTTCACTCAGATGAAAGACGTATGCTTTCCTTCTTAAGAAGTGTTTTCAAAGACATTCACAGTGTGATTCTACGAAGCCTTTTTACTGACGTTGGCTTTTAAAGGTGATTTCACTAGAATTTCTGTCAAAAGCAAGACATGAGATTTGCTGTTAAAGAATTGAGTATACAGAAGGCAAACAAACGCTTCCCTACAAGTGAATCGCCTAACCATTCAACACAGCTCTAAAAACAAATAGAATACAGTTTTCACTCAGATGAAAGACGTATGCTTTCCTTCTTAAGAAGTGTTTTCAAAGACATTCACAGAGTGATTCTACGAAGCCTTTTTACTGACGTTGGCTTTTAAACGTGATTTCACTGGAATTTCTGTCAAATGCAAGACACGAGATTTGCTGTTAAAGAATTGAGTATACAGAATGCAAACAAATGCTTCCCTACAAGTGAATCGCCTAACCATTCAACACAGTTCTAAAAACTGAATAGAATGCAGTTTTCACTCAGATGAAAGACGTATGCTTTCCTTCTTAAGAAGTGTTTTCAAAGACATTCACAGAGTGATTCTACGAAGCCTTTTTACTGACGTTGGCTTTTAAACGTGACTTCACTGGAATTTCTGTGGAACACAAGACACGAGATTTGCTGTTAAAGAATTGAGTATACAGAATGCAAACAAACACTTCCCTACAAGTGAATCGCCTAACCATTCAACAATGCTCTAAAAACTGAAGGGAATGCAGCTTTCACTCAGATGAAAGACGTATGCTTTCCTTCTTAAGAAGTGTTTTCAAAGACATTCACAGAGTGATTCTACGAAGCCTTTTTACTGACGTTGGCTTTTAGAAGTGATTTCACTGGAATTTCTGTGGAACGCAAGACACGAGATTTGCTGTTAAAGAATTGAGTATACAGAATGCAAACAAACGCCTCCCTACAAGTGAATGGCCTAACCATTCAACACAGCTCTAAAAACTGAATAGAATTCAGTTTTCATTCAGATGAAAGACGTATGCTTTCCTTCTTAAGAAGTGTTTTCAAAGACATTCACAGAGTGATTCTACGAAGCCTTTTTACTGACGTTGGCGTTTAAACGTGATTTCACTGGAAGTTCTGTCAAATGCAAGACACGAGATTTGCTGTTAAAGAATTGAGTATACAGAATGCAAACAAATGCTTCGCTACAAGTGAATCGCCTAACCGTTCAACACAGCTCTAAAAACTGAATAGAATGCAGTTTTCACTCAGATGAAAGACGTATGCTTTCCTTCTTAAGAAGTGTTTTCAAAGACATTCACAGAGTGATTCTACGAAGTCTTTTTACTGACTTTGGCTTTTAGAAGTGATTTCACTAGAATTTCTGTCAAATGCAAGACATGAGATTTGCTGTTAAAGAATTGAGTATACAGAATGCAAACAAACGCTTCCCTACAAGTGAATCGCCTAACCATTCAACACAGCTCTAAAAACTGAATAGAATGCAGTTTTCACTCAGATGAAAGATGTATGCTTTCCTTCTTAAGAAGTGTTTTCAAAGACATTCACAGAGTGATTCTACGAAGCCTTTTTACTGATGTTGGCTTTTAAACGTGATTTCACTGGAATTTCTGTCAAACTCAAGACGCGAGATTTGCTGTTAAAGAATTGAGTATACAGAATGCAAACAAACGCTACCCTACAAGTGAATCGCCTAACCATTCAACACAGCTCAAAAACTGAATAGAATGCAGTTTTCACTCAGATGAAAGACGTATGCTTTCCTTCTTAAGAAGTGTTTTCAAAGACATTCACAGAGTCATTCTACGAAGCCTTTTTACTGACGTTGGTTTTTTGACGTGATTTCACTAGAATTTCTGTCAAACGCAAGACATGAGATTTGCTCTTAAAGAATTGAGTATACAGAATGCAAACAAACGCTTCCCTACAAGTGAATCGCCTAACCATTCAACACAGCTCTAAAAACTGAATAGAATACAGTTTTCACTCAGATGAAAGATGTATGCTTTCCTTCTTAAGAAGTGTTTTCAAAGACATTCACAGAGTGATTCTACGAAGCCATTTACTGACGTTGGCTTTTAAACGTGATTTCACTGGAATTTCTGTCAAACGCAAGACACGAGATTTGCTGTTAAAGAATTGAGTATACAGAATGCAAACAAACGCTTCCCTACAAGTGAATCGCCTAACCATTCAACACAGCTCTAAAAACTGAATAGAATGCAGTTTTCACTCAGAGGAAAGACTTATGCTTTCCTTCTTAAGAAGTGTTTTCAAAGACATTCACAGAGTGATTCTACGAAGCCTTTTTACTGACGTTGGCTTTTAAACGTGATTATACTGGAATTTCTGTCAAACGCAAGACACGAGATTTGCTGTTAAAGAATTGAGTATACAGAATGCAAACAAATGCTTCCCTACAAGTGAATCGCCTAACCATTCAACACAGTTCTAAAAACTGAATAGAATGCAGTTTTCACTCAGATGAAAGACATATGCTTTCCTTCTTAAGAAGTGTTTTCAAAGACATTCACAGAGTGATTCTACGAAGCCTTTTTACTGAGGTTGGCTTTTAAACGTGATTTCACTGGAATTTCTGTCAAATGCAAGACACGAGATTTGCTGTTAAAGAATTGAGTATACAGAATGCAAACAAATGCTTCCCTACAAGTGAATCGCCTAACCATTCAACACAGCTCTAAAAACTGAATAGAATGCAGTTTTCACTCAGATGAAAGACGTATGCTTTCCTTCTTAAGAAGTGTTTTCAAAGACATTCACAGAGTGATTCTACGAAGCCTTTTTACTGACGTTGGTTTTTATACGTGATTTCACTAGAATTTCTGTCAAACGCAAGACATGAGATTTGCTGTTAAAGAATTGAGTATACAGAATGCAAACAAATGCTTCCCTACAAGTGAATCGCATAACCATTCAACAATGCTCTAAAAACTGAAGACAATGCAGTTTTCACTCAGATGAAAGACGTATGCTTTCCTTCTTAAGAAGTGTTTTCAAAGACATTCACAGAGTGATTCTACGAAGCCTTTTTACTGACGTTGGTTTTTATACGTGATTTCACTAGAATTTCTGTCAAACGCAAGACATGAGATTTACTGTTGAAGAATTGAGTATACAGAATGCAAACAAACGCTTCCCTACAAGTGAATCGCATAACCATTCAACAATGATCTATAAACTGAAGAGAATGCAGTTTTCACTCAGATGAAAGACGTATGCTTTCCTTCTTAAGAAGTGTTTTCAAAGACATTCACAGAGTGATTCTACGAAGCCTTTTTACTGACGTTGGCTTTTAAACGTGATTTCACTGGAATTTCTGTCAAACGCAAGTCACGAGATTTGCTGTTAAAGAATTGAGTATACAGAATGCAAACAAACGCTTCCCTACAAGTGAATCGCCTAACCAATCAACACAGCTCTAAAAACTGAATAGAATGCAGTTTTCACTCAGATGAAAGACGTATGCTTTCCTTCTTAAGAAGTGTTTTCAAAGACATTCACAGAGTGATTCTACGAAGCCTTTTTACTGAGGTTGGCTTTTAAATGTGATTTCATTGGAATTTCTGTCAAATGCAAGACACGAGATTTGCTGTTAAAGAATTGAGTATACAGAATGCAAACAAACACTTCCCTACAAGTGAATCGCCTAACCATTCAACACAGCTCTAAAAACTGAATAGAATGCAGTTTTCACTCAGATGAAAGACATATGCTTTCCTTCTTAAGAAGTGTTTTCAAATACATTCACAGAGTGATTCTACGAATCCTTTTTACTGACGTTGACTTTTAAATGTGATTTCATTGGAATTTCTGTCAAATGCAAGACACGAGATTTGCTGTTAAAGAATTGAGTATTCAGAATGCAAACAAATGCTTCCCTACAAGTGAATCGCCTAACCATTCAACACAGCTCTAAAAACTGAATAGAATGCAGTTTTCACTCAGATGAAAGACGTATGCTTTCCTTCTTAAGAAGTGTTTTCAAAGACATTCACAGAGTGATTCTACGAAGCCTTTTTACTGACGTTGGCTTTTAAACGTGACTTCACTGGAATTTCTGTGGAACACAAGACACGAGATTTGCTGTTAAAGAATTGAGTATACAGAATGCAAACAAACACTTCCCTACAAGTGAATCGCCTAACCATTCAACAATGCTCTAAAAACTGAAGGGAATGCAGCTTTCACTCAGATGAAAGACGTATGCTTTCCTTCTTAAGAAGTGTTTTCAAAGACATTCACAGAGTGATTCTACGAAGCCTTTTTACTGAGGTTGGCTTTTAAACGTGATTTCACTGGAATTTCTGTCAAATGCAAGACACGAGATTTGCTGTTAAAGAATTGAGTATACAGAATGCAAACAAACGCTTCTCTACAAGTGAATCGCCTAACCATTCAACACAGCTCTAAAAACTGAATAGAATGCAGTTTTCACTCAGATGAAAGACGTATGCTTTCCTTCTTAAGAAGTGTTTTCAAAGACATTCACAGTGTGATTCTACGAAGCCTTTTTACTGACGTTGGCTTTTAAAGGTGATTTCACTAGAATTTCTGTCAAAAGCAAGACATGAGATTTGCTGTTAAAGAATTGAGTATACAGAAGGCAAACAAACGCTTCCCTACAAGTGAATCGCCTAACCATTCAACACAGCTCTAAAAACAAATAGAATACAGTTTTCACTCAGATGAAAGACGTATGCTTTCCTTCTTAAGAAGTGTTTTCAAAGACATTCACAGAGTGATTCTACGAAGCCTTTTTACTGACGTTGGCTTTTAAACGTGATTTCACTGGAATTTCTGTCAAATGCAAGACACGAGATTTGCTGTTAAAGAATTGAGTATACAGAATGCAAACAAATGCTTCCCTACAAGTGAATCGCCTAACCATTCAACACAGTTCTAAAAACTGAATAGAATGCAGTTTTCACTCAGATGAAAGACGTATGCTTTCCTTCTTAAGAAGTGTTTTCAAAGACATTCACAGAGTGATTCTACGAAGCCTTTTTACTGACGTTGGCTTTTAAACGTGACTTCACTGGAATTTCTGTGGAACACAAGACACGAGATTTGCTGTTAAAGAATTGAGTATACAGAATGCAAACAAACACTTCCCTACAAGTGAATCGCCTAACCATTCAACAATGCTCTAAAAACTGAAGGGAATGCAGCTTTCACTCAGATGAAAGACGTATGCTTTCCTTCTTAAGAAGTGTTTTCAAAGACATTCACAGAGTGATTCTACGAAGCCTTTTTACTGACGTTGGCTTTTAGAAGTGATTTCACTGGAATTTCTGTGGAACGCAAGACACGAGATTTGCTGTTAAAGAATTGAGTATACAGAATGCAAACAAACGCCTCCCTACAAGTGAATGGCCTAACCATTCAACACAGCTCTAAAAACTGAATAGAATTCAGTTTTCATTCAGATGAAAGACGTATGCTTTCCTTCTTAAGAAGTGTTTTCAAAGACATTCACAGAGTGATTCTATGAAGCCTTTTTACTGACGTTGGCGTTTAAACGTGATTTCACTGGAAGTTCTGTCAAATGCAAGACACGAGATTTGCTGTTAAAGAATTGAGTATACAGAATGCAAACAAATGCTTCGCTACAAGTGAATCGCCTAACCGTTCAACACAGCTCTAAAAACTGAATAGAATGCAGTTTTCACTCAGATGAAAGACGTATGCTTTCCTTCTTAAGAAGTGTTTTCAAAGACATTCACAGAGTCATTCTACGAAGCCTTTTTACTGACGTTGGTTTTTTGACGTGATTTCACTAGAATTTCTGTCAAACGCAAGACATGAGATTTGCTCTTAAAGAATTGAGTATACAGAATGCAAACAAACGCTTCCCTACAAGTGAATCGCCTAACCATTCAACACAGCTCTAAAAACTGAATAGAATACAGTTTTCACTCAGATGAAAGATGTATGCTTTCCTTCTTAAGAAGTGTTTTCAAAGACATTCACAGAGTGATTCTACGAAGCCATTTTACTGACGTTGGCTTTTAAACGTGATTTCACTGGAATTTCTGTCAAACGCAAGACACGAGATTTGCTGTTAAAGAATTGAGTATACAGAATGCAAACAAACGCTTCCCTACAAGTGAATCGCCTAACCATTCAACACAGCTCTAAAAACTGAATAGAATGCAGTTTTCACTCAGAGGAAAGACTTATGCTTTCCTTCTTAAGAAGTGTTTTCAAAGACATTCACAGAGTGATTCTACGAAGCCTTTTTACTGACGTTGGCTTTTAAACGTGATTATACTGGAATTTCTGTCAAACGCAAGACACGAGATTTGCTGTTAAAGAATTGAGTATACAGAATGCAAACAAATGCTTCCCTACAAGTGAATCGCCTAACCATTCAACACAGTTCTAAAAACTGAATAGAATGCAGTTTTCACTCAGATGAAAGACATATGCTTTCCTTCTTAAGAAGTGTTTTCAAAGACATTCACAGAGTGATTCTACGAAGCCTTTTTACTGAGGTTGGCTTTTAAACGTGATTTCACTGGAATTTCTGTCAAATGCAAGACACGAGATTTGCTGTTAAAGAATTGAGTATACAGAATGCAAACAAATGCTTCCCTACAAGTGAATCGCCTAACCATTCAACACAGCTCTAAAAACTGAATAGAATGCAGTTTTCACTCAGATGAAAGACGTATGCTTTCCTTCTTAAGAAGTGTTTTCAAAGACATTCACAGAGTGATTCTACGAAGCCTTTTTACTGACGTTGGTTTTTATACGTGATTTCACTAGAATTTCTGTCAAACGCAAGACATGAGATTTGCTGTTAAAGAATTGAGTATACAGAATGCAAACAAATGCTTCCCTACAAGTGAATCGCATAACCATTCAACAATGCTCTAAAAACTGAAGACAATGCAGTTTTCACTCAGATGAAAGACGTATGCTTTCCTTCTTAAGAAGTGTTTTCAAAGACATTCACAGAGTGATTCTACGAAGCCTTTTTACTGACGTTGGTTTTTATACGTGATTTCACTAGAATTTCTGTCAAACGCAAGACATGAGATTTACTGTTAAAGAATTGAGTATACAGAATGCAAACAAACGCTTCCCTACAAGTGAATCGCATAACCATTCAACAATGATCTATAAACTGAAGAGAATGCAGTTTTCACTCAGATGAAAGACGTATGCTTTCCTTCTTAAGAAGTGTTTTCAAAGACATTCACAGAGTGATTCTACGAAGCCTTTTTACTGACGTTGGCTTTTAAACGTGATTTCACTGGAATTTCTGTCAAACGCAAGTCACGAGATTTGCTGTTAAAGAATTGAGTATACAGAATGCAAACAAACGCTTCCCTACAAGTGAATCGCCTAACCAATCAACACAGCTCTAAAAACTGAATAGAATGCAGTTTTCACTCAGATGAAAGACGTATGCTTTCCTTCTTAAGAAGTGTTTTCAAAGACATTCACAGAGTGATTCTACGAAGCCTTTTTACTGAGGTTGGCTTTTAAATGTGATTTCATTGGAATTTCTGTCAAATGCAAGACACGAGATTTGCTGTTAAAGAATTGAGTATACAGAATGCAAACAAACACTTCCCTACAAGTGAATCGCCTAACCATTCAACACAGCTCTAAAAACTGAATAGAATGCAGTTTTCACTCAGATGAAAGACATATGCTTTCCTTCTTAAGAAGTGTTTTCAAATACATTCACAGAGTGATTCTACGAATCCTTTTTACTGACGTTGACTTTTAAATGTGATTTCATTGGAATTTCTGTCAAATGCAAGACACGAGATTTGCTGTTAAAGAATTGAGTATTCAGAATGCAAACAAATGCTTCCCTACAAGTGAATCGCCTAACCATTCAACACAGCTCTAAAAACTGAATAGAATGCAGTTTTCACTCAGATGAAAGACGTATGCTTTCCTTCTTAAGAACTGTTTTCAAAGACATTCACAGAGTGATTCTATGAAGCCTTTTTACTGACGTTGGTTTTTAGACGTGATTTCACTAGAATTTCTGTCAAACGCAAGACATGAGATTTGCTGTTAAAGAATTGAGTATACAGAATGCAAACAAACGCTTCCCTACAAGTGAATCGCATAACCATTCAACAATGCTCTAAAAACTGAAGAGAATGCAGTTTTCACTCAGATGAAAGACGTATGCTTTCCTTCTTAAGAAGTGTTTTCAAAGACATTCACAGAGTGATTCTACGAAGCCTTTTTACTGACGTTGGCTTTTAAACGTGATTTCACTGGAATTTCTGTCAAACGCAAGACATGAGATTTGCAGTTAAAGAATTGAGTATACAGAATGCAACCAAACGCTTCCCTACAAGTGAATCGCCTAACCATTCAACACAGCTCTAAAAACAAATAGAATACAGTTTTCACTCAGATGAAAGACGTATGCTTTCCTTCTTAAGAAGTGTTTTCAAAGACATTCACAGAGTGATTCTACGAAGCCTTTTTACTGACGTTGGCTTTTAAATGTGATTTCACTGGAATTTCTGTCAAACGCAAGACACGAGATTTGCTGTTAAAGAATTGAGTATACAGAATGCAAACAAACGCTTCCCTACAAGTGAATCGCCTAACCATTCAACACAGCTCTAAAAACTGAATACAATGCAGTTTTCACTCAGATGAAAGACGTATGCTTTCCTTCTTAAGAAGTGTTTTCAAATACATTCACAGAGTGATTCTACGAAGCCTTTTTACTGACATTGGCTTTTAAACGTGCTTTCACTGGAATTTATGTCAAACGCAAGACACGAGATTTGCAGTTAAAGAATTGAGTATACAGAATGCAACCAAACGCTTCCCTACAAGTGAATCGCCTAACCATTCAACACAGCTCTAAAAACAAATAGAATACAGTTTTCACTCAGATGAAAGACGTATGCTTTCCTTCTTAAGAAGTGTTTTCAAAGACATTCACAGAGTGATTCTACGAAGCCTTTTTACTGACGTTGGCTTTTAAACGTGATTTCACTGGAATTTCTGTCAAACGCAAGACACGAGATTTGCTGTTAAAGAATTGAGTATTCAGAATGCAAACAAATGCTTCCCTACAAGTGAATCGCCTAACCATTCAACACAGCTCTAAAAACTGAATAGAATGCAGTTTTCACTCAGATGAAAGACATATGCTTTCCTTCTTAAGAAGTGTTTTCAAAGACATTCACAGAGTGATTCTATGAAGCCTTTTTACTGACATTGGTTTTTAGACGTGATTTCACTAGAATTTCTGTCAAACGCAAGACATGAGATTTACTGTTAAAGAATTGAGTATAGAGAATGCAAACAAACGCTTCCCTACAAGTGAATCGCATAACCATTCAACAATGATCTATAAACTGAAGAGAATGCAGTTTTCACTCAGATGAAAGACGTATGCTTTCCTTCTTAAGAAGTGTTTTCAAAGACATTCACAGAGTGATTCTACGAAGCCTTTTTACTGACATTGGCTTTTAAACGTGATTTCACTGGAATTTCTGTGGAACGCAAGACACGAGATTTGCTGTTATAGAATTGAGTATACAGAATGCAAACAAACGCTTCCCTACAAGTGAATTGCCTAACCATTCAACAATCCTCTAAAAACTGAAGGGAATGCAGCTTTCACTCAGATGAAAGACGTATGCTTTCCTTCTTAAGAAGTGTTTTCAAAGACATTCACAGAGTGATTCTACGAAGCCTTTTTACTGACGTTGGCTTTTAAACATGATTTCACTGGAATTTCTGTGGAAAACAAGACACGAGATTTGCTGTTAAAGAATTGAGCATACAGAATGCAAACAAACGCTTCCCTACAAGTGAATCGCCTAACCATTCAACACAGCTCTAAAAACTGAATAGAATGCAGTTTTCACTCAGATGAAAGACGTATGCTTTCCTTCTTAAGAAGTGTTTTCAAAGACATTCACAGAGTGATTCTACGAAGCCTTTTTACTGACGTTGCCTTTTAGACGTGATTTCATTAGAATTTCTGTCAAAAGCAAGACATGAGATTTGCTGTTAAAGAATTGAGTATACAGAATGCAAACAAACACTTCCCTACAAGTGAATCGCCTAACCATTCAACACAGCTCTAAAAACTGAATAGAATGCAGTTTTCACTCAGATGAAAGACATATGCTTTCCTTCTTAAGAAGTGTTTTCAAATACATTCACAGAGTGATTCTACGAAGCCTTTTTACTGAGGTTGGCTTTTAAATGTGATTTCATTTGAATTTCTGTCAAATGCAAGACACGAGATTTGCTGTTAAAGAATTGAGTATACAGAATGCAAACAAACACTTCCCTACAAGTGAATCGCCTAACCATTCAACACAGCTCTAAAAACTGAATAGAATGCAGTTTTCACTCAGATGAAAGACATATGCTTTCCTTCTTAAGAAGTGTTTTCAAATACATTCACAGAGTGATTCTACGAATCCTTTTTACTGACGTTGACTTTTAAATGTGATTTCATTGGAATTTCTGTCAAATGCAAGACACGAGATTTGCTGTTAAAGAATTGAGTATACAGAATGCAAACAAACGCTTCCCTACAAGTGAATCGCCTAACCATTCAACACAGCTCTAAAAACAAATAGAATACAGTTTTCACTCAGATGAAAGACGTATGCTTTCCTTCTTAAGAAGTGTTTTCAAAGACATTCACAGAGTGATTCTACGAAGCCTTTTTACTGACGTTGGCTTTTAAACGTGATTTCACTGGAATTTCTGTCAAACGCAAGACACGAGATTTTCTGTTAAAGAATTGAGTATTCAGAATGCAAACAAATGCTTCCCTACAAGTGAATCGCTTAACCATTCAACACAGCTCTAAAAACTGAATAGAATGCAGTTTTCACTCAGATGAAAGACGTATGCTTTCCTTCTTAAGAAGTGTTTTCAAAGACATTCACAGAGTGATTCTATGAAGCCTTTTTACTGACGTTGGTTTTTAGACGTGATTTCACTAGAATTTCTGTCAAACGCAAGACACGAGATTTGCTGTTAAAGAATTGAGTATTCAGAATGCAAACAAATGCTTCCCTACAAGTGAATCGCATAACCATTCAACAATGCTCTAAAAACTGAAGAGAATGCAGTTTTCACTCAGATGAAAGACGTATGCTTTCCTTCTTAAGAAGTGTTTTCAAAGACATTCACAGAGTGATTCTACGAAGCCTTTTTACTGACGTTGGCTTTTAAACGTGATTTCACTGGAATTTCTGTCAAACGCAAGACACGAGATTTGCAGTTAAAGAATTGAGTATACAGAATGCAACCAAACGCTTCCCTACAAGTGAATAGCCTAACCATTCAACACAGCTCTAAAAACAAATAGAATACAGTTTTCACTCAGATGAAAGACGTATGCTTTCCTTCTTAAGAAGTGTTTTCAAAGACATTCACAGAGTGATTCTACGAAGCCTTTTTACTGATGTTGGCTTTTAAATGTGATTTCACTGGAATTTCTGTCAAACGCAAGACACGAGATTTGCTGTTAAAGAATTGAGTATACAGAATGCAACCAAACGCTTCCCTACAAGTGAATCGCCTAACCATTCAACACAGCTCTAAAAACAAATAGAATACAGTTTTCACTCAGATGAAAGACGTATGCTTTCCTTCTTAAGAAGTGTTTTCAAAGACATTCACAGAGTGATTCTACGAAGCCTTTTTACTGACGTTGGCTATTAAACGTGATTTCACTGGAATTTCTGTCAAACGCAAGACACGAGATTTGCTGTTAAAGAATTGAGTATTCAGAATGCAAACAAATGCTTCCCTACAAGTGAATCGCCTAACCATTCAACACAGCTCTAAAAACTGAATAGAATGCAGTTTTCACTCAGATGAAAGACATATGCTTTACTTCTTAAGAAGTGTTTTCAAAGACATTCACAGAGTGATTCTATGAAGCCTTTTTATTGACGTTGGTTTTTAGACGTGATTTCACTAGAATTTCTGTCAAACGCAAGACATGAGATTTACTGTTAAAGAATTGAGTATAGAGAATGCAAACAAACGCTTCCCTACAAGTGAATCGCATAACCATTCAACAATGATCTATAAACTGAAGAGAATGCAGTTTTCACTCAGATGAAAGACGTATGCTTTCCTTCTTAAGAAGTGTTTTCAAAGACATTCACAGAGTGATTCTACGAAGCCTTTTTACTGACGTTGGCTTTTAAACGTGATTTCACTGGAATTTCTGTGGAACGCAAGACACGAGATTTGCTGTTAAAGAATTGAGTATACAGAATGCAAACAAACGCTTCCCTACAAGTGAATTGCCTAACCATTCAACAATCCTCTAAAAACTGAAGGGAATGCAGCTTTCACTCAGATGAAAGACGTATGCTTTCCTTCTTAAGAAGTGTTTTCAAAGACATTCACAGAGTGATTCTACGAAGCCTTTTTACTGACGTTGGCTTTTAAACATGATTTCACTGGAATTTCTGTGGAAAACAAGACACGAGATTTGCTGTTAAAGAATTGAGCATACAGAATGCAAACAAACGCTTCCCTACAAGTGAATCGCCTAACCATTCAACACAGCTCTAAAAACTGAATAGAATGCAGTTTTCACTCAGATGAAAGACGTATGCTTTCCTTCTTAAGAAGTGTTTTCAAAGACATTCACAGAGTGATTCTACGAAGCCTTTTTACTGACGTTGCCTTTTAGACGTGATTTCATTAGAATTTCTGTCAAAAGCAAGACATGAGATTTGCTGTTAAAGAATTGAGTATACAGAATGCAAACAAACACTTCCCTACAAGTGAATCGCCTAACCATTCAACACAGCTCTAAAAACTGAATAGAATGCAGTTTTCACTCAGATGAAAGACATATGCTTTCCTTCTTAAGAAGTGTTTTCAAATACATTCACAGAGTGATTCTACGAAGCCTTTTTACTGAGGTTGGCTTTTAAATGTGATTTCATTTGAATTTCTGTCAAATGCAAGACACGAGATTTGCTGTTAAAGAATTGAGTATACAGAATGCAAACAAACACTTCCCTACAAGTGAATCGCCTAACCATTCAACACAGCTCTAAAAACTGAATAGAATGCAGTTTTCACTCAGATGAAAGACATATGCTTTCCTTCTTAAGAAGTGTTTTCAAATACATTCACAGAGTGATTCTACGAATCCTTTTTACTGACGTTGACTTTTAAATGTGATTTCATTGGAATTTCTGTCAAATGCAAGACACGAGATTTGCTGTTAAAGAATTGAGTATACAGAATGCAAACAAACGCTTCCCTACAAGTGAATCGCCTAACCATTCAACACAGCTCTAAAAACAAATAGAATACAGTTTTCACTCAGATGAAAGACGTATGCTTTCCTTCTTAAGAAGTGTTTTCAAAGACATTCACAGAGTGATTCTACGAAGCCTTTTTACTGACGTTGGCTTTTAAACGTGATTTCACTGGAATTTCTGTCAAACGCAAGACACGAGATTTTCTGTTAAAGAATTGAGTATTCAGAATGCAAACAAATGCTTCCCTACAAGTGAATCGCTTAACCATTCAACACAGCTCTAAAAACTGAATAGAATGCAGTTTTCACTCAGATGAAAGACGTATGCTTTCCTTCTTAAGAAGTGTTTTCAAAGACATTCACAGAGTGATTCTATGAAGCCTTTTTACTGACGTTGGTTTTTAGACGTGATTTCACTAGAATTTCTGTCAAACGCAAGACACGAGATTTGCTGTTAAAGAATTGAGTATTCAGAATGCAAACAAATGCTTCCCTACAAGTGAATCGCATAACCATTCAACAATGCTCTAAAAACTGAAGAGAATGCAGTTTTCACTCAGATGAAAGACGTATGCTTTCCTTCTTAAGAAGTGTTTTCAAAGACATTCACAGAGTGATTCTACGAAGCCTTTTTACTGACGTTGGCTTTTAAACGTGATTTCACTGGAATTTCTGTCAAACGCAAGACACGAGATTTGCAGTTAAAGAATTGAGTATACAGAATGCAACCAAACGCTTCCCTACAAGTGAATAGCCTAACCATTCAACACAGCTCTAAAAACAAATAGAATACAGTTTTCACTCAGATGAAAGACGTATGCTTTCCTTCTTAAGAAGTGTTTTCAAAGACATTCACAGAGTGATTCTACGAAGCCTTTTTACTGATGTTGGCTTTTAAATGTGATTTCACTGGAATTTCTGTCAAACGCAAGACACGAGATTTGCTGTTAAAGAATTGAGTATACAGAATGCAACCAAACGCTTCCCTACAAGTGAATCGCCTAACCATTCAACACAGCTCTAAAAACAAATAGAATACAGTTTTCACTCAGATGAAAGACGTATGCTTTCCTTCTTAAGAAGTGTTTTCAAAGACATTCACAGAGTGATTCTACGAAGCCTTTTTACTGACGTTGGCTATTAAACGTGATTTCACTGGAATTTCTGTCAAACGCAAGACACGAGATTTGCTGTTAAAGAATTGAGTATTCAGAATGCAAACAAATGCTTCCCTACAAGTGAATCGCCTAACCATTCAACACAGCTCTAAAAACTGAATAGAATGCAGTTTTCACTCAGATGAAAGACATATGCTTTACTTCTTAAGAAGTGTTTTCAAAGACATTCACAGAGTGATTCTATGAAGCCTTTTTATTGACGTTGGTTTTTAGACGTGATTTCACTAGAATTTCTGTCAAACGCAAGACATGAGATTTACTGTTAAAGAATTGAGTATAGAGAATGCAAACAAACGCTTCCCTACAAGTGAATCGCATAACCATTCAACAATGATCTATAAACTGAAGAGAATGCAGTTTTCACTCAGATGAAAGACGTATGCTTTCCTTCTTAAGAAGTGTTTTCAAAGACATTCACAGAGTGATTCTACGAAGCCTTTTTACTGACGTTGGCTTTTAAACGTGATTTCACTGGAATTTCTGTGGAACGCAAGACACGAGATTTGCTGTTAAAGAATTGAGTATACAGAATGCAAACAAACGCTTCCCTACAAGTGAATCGCCTAACCATTCAACACAGCTCTAAAAACTGAATAGAATGCAGTTTTCACTCAGATGAAAGACGTATGCTTTCCTTCTTAAGAAGTGTTTTCAAAGACATTCACAGAGTGATTCTACGAAGCCTTTTTACTGACGTTGGCTTTTAAACGTGATTTCACTGGAATTTCTGTCAAACGCAAGACATGAGATTTGCTGTTAAAGAATTGAGTATTCAGAATGCAAACAAATGCTTCCCTACAAGTGAATCGCCTAACCATTCAACACAGCTCTAAAAACTGAATAGAATGCAGTTTTCACTCAGATGAAAGACGTATGCTTTCCTTCTTAAGAAGTGTTTTCAAAGACATTCACAGAGTGATTCTATGAAGCCTTTTTACTGACGTTGGTTTTTAGACGTGATTTCACTAGAATTTCTGTCAAACGCAAGACATGAGATTTGCTGTTAAAGAATTGAGTATACAGAATGCAAACAAACGCTTCCCTACAAGTGAATCGCATAACCATTCAACAATGCTATAAAAACTGAAGAGAATGCAGTTTTCACTCAGATGAAAGACGTATGCTTTCCTTCTTAAGAAGTGTTTTCAAAGACATTCACAGAGTGATTCTACGAAGCCTTTTTACTGACGTTGGCTTTTAAACGTGATTTCACTGGAATTTCTGTCAAACGCAAGACACGAGATTTGCAGTTAAAGAATTGAGTATACAGAATGCAACCAAACGCTTCCCTACAAGTGAATAGCCTAACCATTCAACACAGCTCTAAAAACAAATAGAATGCAGTTTTCACTCAGATGAAAGACATATGCTTTCCTTCTTAAGAAGTGTTTTCAAAGACATTCACAGAGTGATTCTATGAAGCCTTTTTATTGACGTTGGTTTTTAGACGTGATTTCACTAGAATTTCTGTCAAACGCAAGACATGAGATTTACTGTTAAAGAATTGAGTATAGAGAATGCAAACAAACGCTTCCCTACAAGTGAATCGCATAACCATTCAACAATGATCTATAAACTGAAGAGAATGCAGTTTTCACTCAGATGAAAGACGTATGCTTTCCTTCTTAAGAAGTGTTTTCAAAGACATTCACAGAGTGATTCTACGAAGCCTTTTTACTGACGTTGGCTTTTAAACGTGATTTCACTGGAATTTCTGTGGAACGCAAGACACGAGATTTGCTGTTAAAGAATTGAGTATACAGAATGCAAAAAAACGCTTCCCTACAAGTGAATTGCCTAACCATTCAACAATCCTCTAAAAACTGAAGGGAATGCAGCTTTCACTCAGATGAAAGACGTATGCTTTCCTTCTTAAGAAGTGTTTTCAAAGACATTCACAGAGTGATTCTACGAAGCCTTTTTACTGACGTTGGCTTTTAAACGTGATTTCACTGGAATTTCTGTGGAAAACAAGACACGAGATTTGCTGTTAAAGAATTGAGTATAGAGAATGCAAACAAACGCTTCCCTACAAGTGAATCGCCTAACCATTCAACACAGCTCTAAAAACTGAATAGAATGCAGTTTTCACTCAGATGAAAGACGTATGCTTTCCTTCTTAAGAAGTGTTTTCAAAGACATTCACAGAGTGATTCTACGAAGCCTTTTTACTGACGTTGCCTTTTAGACGTGATTTCATTAGAATTTCTGTCAAAAGCAAGACATGAGATTTGCTGTTAAAGAATTGAGTATACAGAATGCAAACAAACACTTCCCTACAAGTGAATCGCCTAACCATTCAACACAGCTCTAAAAACTGAATAGAATGCAGTTTTCAATCAGATGAAAGACGTATGCTTTCCTTCTTAAGAAGTGTTTTCAAATACATTCACAGAGTGATTCTACGAATCCTTTTTACTGACGTTGGCTTTTAAATGTGATTTCATTGGAATTTCTGTCAAATGCAAGACACGAGATTTGCTGTTAAAGAATTGAGTATACAGAATGCAAACAAACACTTCCCTACAAGTGAATCGCCTAACCATTCAACACAGCTCTAAAAACTGAATAGAATGCAGTTTTCACTCAGATGAAAGACGTATGCTTTCCTTCTTAAGAAGTGTTTTCAAATACATTCACAGAGTGATTCTACGAAGCCTTTTTACTGACATTGGCTTTTAAACGTGATTTCACTGGAATTTCTGTCAAACGCAAGACACGAGATTTGCTGTTAAAGAATTGAGTATACAGAATGCAACCAAACGCTTCCCTACAAGTGAATCGCCTAACCATTCAACACAGCTCTAAAAACAAATAGAATACAGTTTTCACTCAGATGAAAGACGTATGCTTTCCTTCTTAAGAAGTGTTTTCAAAGACATTCACAGAGTGATTCTACGAAGCCTTTTTACTGACGTTGGCTTTTAAACGTGATTTCACTGGAATTTCTGTCAAACGCAAGACACGAGATTTGCTGTTAAAGAATTGAGTATTCAGAATGCAAACAAATGCTTCCCTACAAGTGAATCGCCTAACCATTCAACACAGCTCTAAAAACTGAATAGAATGCAGTTTTCACTCAGATGAAAGACGTATGCTTTCCTTCTTAAGAAGTGTTTTCAAAGACATTCACAGAGTGATTCTACGAAGCCTTTTTACTGACGTTGGCTTTTAAACGTGATTTCACTGGAATTTCTGTCAAACGGAAGACACGAGATTTGCAGTTAAAGAATTGAGTATACAGAATGCAACCAAACGCTTCCCTACAAGTGAATAGCCTAACCATTCAACACAGCTCTAAAAACAAATAGAATACAGTTTTCACTCAGATGAAAGACGTATGCTTTCCTTCTTAAGAAGTGTTTTCAAAGACATTCACAGAGTGATTCTACGAAGCCTTTTTACTGATGTTGGCTTTTAAATGTGATTTCACTGGAATTTCTGTCAAACGCAAGACACGAGATTTGCTGTTAAAGAATTGAGTATACAGAATGCAAACAAACGCTTCCCTACAAGTGAATCGCCTAACCATTCAACACAGCTCTAAAAACTGAATACAATGCAGTTTTCACTCAGATGAAAGACGTATGCTTTCCTTCTTAAGAAGTGTTTTCAAATACATTCACAGAGTGATTCTACGAAGCCTTTTTACTGACATTGGCTTTTAAACGTGCTTTCACTGGAATTTATGTCAAACGCAAGACACGAGATTTGCAGTTAAAGAATTGAGTATACAGAATGCAACCAAACGCTTCCCTACAAGTGAATCGCCTAACCATTCAACACAGCTCTAAAAACAAATAGAATACAGTTTTCACTCAGATGAAAGACGTATGCTTTCCTTCTTAAGAAGTGTTTTCAAAGACATTCACAGAGTGATTCTACGAAGCCTTTTTACTGACATTGGCTTTTAAACGTGATTTCACTGGAATTTCTGTGGAAAACAAGACACGAGATTTGCTGTTAAAGAATTGAGTATAGAGAATGCAAACAAACGCTTCCCTACAAGTGAATCGCCTAACCATTCAACACAGCTCTAAAAACTGAATAGAATGCAGTTTTCACTCAGATGAAAGACGTATGCTTTCCTTCTTAAGAAGTGTTTTCAAAGACATTCACAGAGTGATTCTACGAAGCCTTTTTACTGACGTTGCCTTTTAGACGTGATTTCATTAGAATTTCTGTCAAAAGCAAGACATGAGATTTGCTGTTAAAGAATTGAGTATACAGAATGCAAACAAACACTTCCCTACAAGTGAATCGCCTAACCATTCAACACAGCTCTAAAAACTGAATAGAATGCAGTTTTCAATCAGATGAAAGACGTATGCTTTCCTTCTTAAGAAGTGTTTTCAAATACATTCACAGAGTGATTCTACGAATCCTTTTTACTGACGTTGGCTTTTAAATGTGATTTCATTGGAATTTCTGTCAAATGCAAGACACGAGATTTGCTGTTAAAGAATTGAGTATACAGAATGCAAACAAACACTTCCCTACAAGTGAATCGCCTAACCATTCAACACAGCTCTAAAAACTGAATAGAATGCAGTTTTCACTCAGATGAAAGACGTATGCTTTCCTTCTTAAGAAGTGTTTTCAAATACATTCACAGAGTGATTCTACGAAGCCTTTTTACTGACATTGGCTTTTAAACGTGATTTCACTGGAATTTCTGTCAAACGCAAGACACGAGATTTGCTGTTAAAGAATTGAGTATACAGAATGCAACCAAACGCTTCCCTACAAGTGAATCGCCTAACCATTCAACACAGCTCTAAAAACAAATAGAATACAGTTTTCACTCAGATGAAAGACGTATGCTTTCCTTCTTAAGAAGTGTTTTCAAAGACATTCACAGAGTGATTCTACGAAGCCTTTTTACTGACGTTGGCTTTTAAACGTGATTTCACTGGAATTTCTGTCAAACGCAAGACACGAGATTTGCTGTTAAAGAATTGAGTACTCAGAATGCAAACAAATGCTTCCCTACAAGTGAATCGCCTAACCATTCAACACAGCTCTAAAAACTGAATAGAATGCAGTTTTCACTCAGATGAAAGACGTATGCTTTCCTTCTTAAGAAGTGTTTTCAAAGACATTCACAGAGTGATTCTATGAAGCCTTTTTACTGACGTTGGTTTTTAGACGTGATTTCACTAGAATTTCTGTCAAACGCAAGACATGAGATTTGCTGTTAAAGAATTGAGTATACAGAATGCAAACAAACGCTTCCCTACAAGTGAATCGCATAACCATTCAACAATGCTCTAAAAACTGAAGAGAATGCAGTTTTCACTCAGATGAAAGACGTATGCTTTCCTTCTTAAGAAGTGTTTTCAAAGACATTCACAGAGTGATTCTACGAAGCCTTTTTACTGACGTTGGCTTTTAAACGTGATTTCACTGGAATTTCTGTGGAACGCAAGACACGAGATTTGCTGTTAAAGAATTGAGTATACAGAATGCAAACAAACGCTTCCCTACAAGTGAATTGCCTAACCATTCAACAATCCTCTAAAAACTGAAGGGAATGCAGCTTTCACTCAGATGAAAGACGTATGCTTTCCTTCTTAAGAAGTGTTTTCAAAGACATTCACAGAGTGATTCTACGAAGCCTTTTTACTGACGTTGGCTTTTAAACGTGATTTCACTGGAATTTCTGTGGAAAACAAGACACGAGATTTGCTGTTAAAGAATTGAGTATACAGAATGCAAACAAACGCTTCCCTACAAGTGAATCGCCTAACCATTCAACACAGCTCTAAAAACTGAATAGAATGCAGTTTTCACTCAGATGAAAGACGTATGCTTTCCTTCTTAAGAAGTGTTTTCAAAGACATTCACAGAGTGATTCTACGAAGCCTTTTTACTGACGTTGCCTTTTAGACGTGATTTCATTAGAATTTCTGTCAAAAGCAAGACATGAGATTTGCTGTTAAAGAATTGAGTATACAGAATGCAAACAAACACTTCCCTACAAGTGAATCGCCTAACCATTCAACACAGCTCTAAAAACTGAATAGAATGCAGTTTTCAATCAGATGAAAGACGTATGCTTTCCTTCTTAAGAAGTGTTTTCAAATACATTCACAGAGTGATTCTACGAATCCTTTTTACTGACGTTGGCTTTTAAATGTGATTTCATTGGAATTTCTGTCAAATGCAAGACACGAGATTTGCTGTTAAAGAATTGAGTATACAGAATGCAAACAAACACTTCCCTACAAGTGAATCGCCTAACCATTCAACACAGCTCTAAAAACTGAATAGAATGCAGTTTTCACTCAGATGAAAGACGTATGCTTTCCTTCTTAAGAAGTGTTTTCAAATACATTCACAGAGTGATTCTACGAAGCCTTTTTACTGACATTGGCTTTTAAACGTGATTTCACTGGAATTTCTGTCAAACGCAAGACACGAGATTTGCTGTTAAAGAATTGAGTATACAGAATGCAACCAAACGCTTCCCTACAAGTGAATCGCCTAACCATTCAACACAGCTCTAAAAACAAATAGAATACAGTTTTCACTCAGATGAAAGACGTATGCTTTCCTTCTTAAGAAGTGTTTTCAAAGACATTCACAGAGTGATTCTACGAAGCCTTTTTACTGACGTTGGCTTTTAAATGTGATTTCACTGGAATTTCTGTCAAACGCAAGACACGAGATTTGCTGTTAAAGAATTGAGTATACAGAATGCAAACAAATGCTTCCCTACAAGTGAATCGCCTAACCATTCAACACAGCTCTAAAAACTGAATAGAATGCAGTTTTCACTCAGATGAAAGACGTATGCTTTCCTTCTTAAGAAGTGTTTTCAAAGACATTCACAGAGTGATTCTACGAAGCCTTTTTACTGAAGTTGGTTTTTAGACGTGATTTCACTAGAATTTCTGTCAAACGTAAGACATGAGATTTGCTGTTAAAGAATTGAGTGTACAGAATGCAAACAAACGTATCCCTACAAGTGAATCGCATAACCATTCAACAATGCTCTAAAAACTGAAGAGAATGCAGTTTTCACTCAGATGAAAGACATATGCTTTCCTTCTTAAGAAGTGTTTTCAAAGACATTCACAGAGTGATTCTATGAAGCCGTTTTACTGACGTTGGCTTTTAAACGTGATTTCACTGGAATTTCTGTCAAATGCAAGACACGAGATTTGCTGTTAAAGAATTGAGTATACAGAATGCAAACAAATGCTTCCCTACAAGTGAATCGCCTAACCATTCAACACAGTTCTAAAAACTGAATAGAATGCAGTTTTCACTCAGATGAAAGACGTATGCTTTCCTTCTTAAGAAGTGTTTTCAAAGACATTCACAGAGTGATTCTACGAAGCCTTTTTACTGAATTTGGTTTTTAGACGTGATTTCACTAGAATTTCTGTCAAACGCAAGACATGAGATTTGCTGTTAAAGAATTGAGTATACAGAATGCAAACAAACGCTTCCCTACAAGTGAATCGCATAACCATTCAACAATGCTCTAAAAACTGAAGAGAATGCAGTTTTCACTCAGATGAAAGACATATGCTTTCCTTCTTAAGAAGTGTTTTCAAAGACATTCACAGAGTGATTCTATGAAGCCTTTTTACTGACGTTGGCTTTTAAACGTGATTTCACTGGAATTTCTGTCAAATGCAAGACACGAGATTTGCTGTTAAAGAATTGAGTATACAGAATGCAAACAAACGCTTCCCTACAAGTGAATCGCCTAACCATTCAACACAGCTCTAAAAACTGAATAGAATGCAGTTTTCACTCAGATGAAAGACGTATGCTTTCCTTCTTAAGAAGTGTTTTCAAAGACATTCACAGAGTGATTCTAGGAAGCCTTTTTACTGACGTTGGTTTTTAGACGTGATTTCACTAGAATTTCTGTCAAACGAAAGACATGAGATTTGCTGTTAAAGAATTGAGTATACAGAATGCAAACAAACGCTTCCCTACAAGTGAATCACCTAACCATTCAACACAGCTCTAAAAACTGAATAGAATGCAGTTTTCACTCAGATGAAAGACGTATGCTTTCCTTCTTAAGAAGTGTTTTCAAATACATTCACAGAGTGATTCTACGAAGCCTTTTTACTGAGGTTGGCTTTTAAATGTGATTTCATTGGAATTTCTGTCAAATGCAAGACACGAGATTTGCTGTTAAAGAATTGAGTATACAGAATGCAAACAAACACTTCCCTACAAGTGAATCGCCTAACCATTCAACACAGCTCTAAAAACTGAATAGAATGCAGTTTTCACTCAGATGAAAGACATATGCTTTCCTTCTTAAGAAGTGTTTTCAAATACATTCACAGAGTGATTCTACGAATCCTTTTTACTGACGTTGACTTTTAAATGTGATTTCATTGGAATTTCTGTCAAATGCAAGACACGAGATTTGCTGTTAAAGAATTGAGTATACAGAATGCAACCAAACGCTTCCCTACAAGTGAATCGCCTAACCATTCAACACAGCTCTAAAAACAAATAGAATACAGTTTTCACTCAGATGAAAGACGTATGCTTTCCTTCTTAAGAAGTGTTTTCAAAGACATTCACAGAGTGATTCTATGAAGCCTTTTTACTGACGTTGGTTTTTAGACGTGATTTCACTAGAATTTCTGTCAAACGCAAGACATGAGATTTGCTGTTAAAGAATTGAGTATACAGAATGCAAACAAACGCTTCCCTACAAGTGAATCGCATAACCATTCAACAATGCTCTAAAAACTGAAGAGAATGCAGTTTTCACTCAGATGAAAGACATATGCTTTCCTTCTTAAGAAGTGTTTTCAAAGACATTCACAGAGTGATTCTATGAAGCCTTTTTCTGACGTTGGTTTTTAGACGTGTTTTCACTAGAATTTCTGTCAAACGCTAGACATGAGATTTACTGTTAAAGAATTGAGTATAGAGAATGCAAACAAACGCTTCCCTACAAGTGAATCGCATAACCATTCAACAATGATCTATAAACTGAAGAGAATGCAGTTTTCACTCAGATGAAAGACGTATGCTTTCCTTCTTAAGAAGTGTTTTCAAAGACATTCACAGAGTGATTCTACGAAGCCTTTTTACTGACGTTGGCTTTTAAACGTGATTTCACTGGAATTTCTGTGGAACGCAAGACACGAGATTTGCTGTTAAAGAATTGAGTATACAGAATGCAAACAAACGCTTCCCTACAAGTGAATTGCCTAACCATTCAACAATCCTCTAAAAACTGAAGGGAATGCAGCTTTCACTCAGATGAAAGACGTATGCTTTCCTTCTTAAGAAGTGTTTTCAAAGACATTCACAGAGTGATTCTACGAAGCCTTTTTACTGACGTTGGCTTTTAAACGTGATTTCACTGGAATTTCTGTGGAAAACAAGACACGAGATTTGCTGTTAAAGAATTGAGTATACAGAATGCAAACAAACGCTTCCCTACAAGTGAATCGCCTAACCATTCAACACAGCTCTAAAAACTGAATAGAATGCAGTTTTCACTCAGATGAAAGACGTATGATTTCCTTCTTAAGAAGTGTTTTCAAAGACATTCACAGAGTGATTCTACGAAGCCTTTTTACTGACGTTGCCTTTTAGACGTGATTTCATTAGAATTTCTGTCAAAAGCAAGACATGAGATTTGCTGTTAAAGAATTGAGTATACAGAATGCAAACAAACACTTCCCTACAAGTGAATCGCCTAACCATTCAACACAGCTCTAAAAACTGAATAGAATGCAGTTTTCAATCAGATGAAAGACGTATGCTTTCCTTCTTAAGAAGTGTTTTCAAATACATTCACAGAGTGATTCTACGAATCCTTTTTACTGACGTTGGCTTTTAAATGTGATTTCATTGGAATTTCTGTCAAATGCAAGACACGAGATTTGCTGTTAAAGAATTGAGTATACAGAATGCAAACAAACACTTCCCTACAAGTGAATCGCCTAACCATTCAACACAGCTCTAAAAACTGAATAGAATGCAGTTTTCACTCAGATGAAAGACGTATGCTTTCCTTCTTAAGAAGTGTTTTCAAATACATTCACAGAGTGATTCTATGAAGTCTTTTTACTGACGTTGGTTTTTAGACGTGATTTCACTAGAATTTCTGTCAAACGAAAGACATGAGATTTGCTGTTAAAGAATTGAGTATACAGAATGCAAACAAACGCTTCCCTACAAGTGAATCACCTAACCATTCAACACAGCTCTAAAAACTGAATAGAATGCAGTTTTCACTCAGATGAAAGACGTATGCTTTCCTTCTTAAGAAGTGTTTTCAAATACATTCACAGAGTGATTCTACGAAGCCTTTTTACTGAGGTTGGCTTTTAAATGTGATTTCATTGGAATTTCTGTCAAATGCAAGACACGAGATTTGCTGTTAAAGAATTGAGTATACAGAATGCAAACAAACACTTCCCTACAAGTGAATCGCCTAACCATTCAACACAGCTCTAAAAACTGAATAGAATGCAGTTTTCACTCAGATGAAAGACATATGCTTTCCTTCTTAAGAAGTGTTTTCAAAGACATTCACAGAGTGATTCTATGAAGCCTTTTTACTGACGTTGGTTTTTAGACGTGATTTCACTAGAATTTCTGTCAAACACAAGACATGAGATTTGCTGTTAAAGAATTGAGTATACAGAATGCAAACAAACGCTTCCCTACAAGTGAATCGCATAACCATTCAACAATGCTCTAAAAACTGAAGAGAATGCAGTTTTCACTCAGATGAAAGACATATGCTTTCCTTCTTAAGAAGTGTTTTCAAAGACATTCACAGAGTGATTCTATGAAGCCTTTTTACTGACGTTGGTTTTTAGACGTGTTTTCACTAGAATTTCTGTCAAACGCTAGACATGAGATTTACTGTTAAAGAATTGAGTATAGAGAATGCAAACAAACGCTTCCCTACAAGTGAATCGCATAACCATTCAACAATGATCTATAAACTGAAGAGAATGCAGTTTTCACTCAGATGAAAGACGTATGCTTTCCTTCTTAAGAAGTGTTTTCAAAGACATTCACAGAGTGATTCTACGAAGCCTTTTTACTGACGTTGGCTTTTAAACGTGATTTCACTGGAATTTCTGTGGAACGCAAGACACGAGATTTGCTGTTAAAGAATTGAGTATACAGAATGCAAACAAACGCTTCCCTACAAGTGAATTGCCTAACCATTCAACAATCCTCTAAAAACTGAAGGGAATGCAGCTTTCACTCAGATGAAAGACGTATGCTTTCCTTCTTAAGAAGTGTTTTCAAAGACATTCACAGAGTGATTCTACGAAGCCTTTTTACTGACGTTGGCTTTTAAACGTGATTTCACTGGAATTTCTGTGGAAAACAAGACACGAGATTTGCTGTTAAAGAATTGAGTATACAGAATGCAAACAAACGCTTCCCTACAAGTGAATCGCCTAACCATTCAACACAGCTCTAAAAACTGAATAGAATGCAGTTTTCACTCAGATGAAAGACGTATGCTTTCCTTCTTAAGAAGTGTTTTCAAAGACATTCACAGAGTGATTCTACGAAGCCTTTTTACTGACGTTGCCTTTTAGACGTGATTTCATTAGAATTTCTGTCAAAAGCAAGACATGAGATTTGCTGTTAAAGAATTGAGTATACAGAATGCAAACAAACACTTCCCTACAAGTGAATCGCCTAACCATTCAACACAGCTCTAAAAACTGAATAGAATGCAGTTTTCAATCAGATGAAAGACGTATGCTTTCCTTCTTAAGAAGTGTTTTCAAATACATTCACAGAGTGATACTACGAATCCTTTTTACTGACGTTGGCTTTTAAATGTGATTTCATTGGAATTTCTGTCAAATGCAAGACACGAGATTTGCTGTTAAAGAATTGAGTATACAGAATGCAAACAAACACTTCCCTACAAGTGAATCGCCTAACCATTCAACACAGCTCTAAAAACTGAATAGAATGCAGTTTTCACTCAGATGAAAGACGTATGCTTTCCTTCTTAAGAAGTGTTTTCAAATACATTCACAGAGTGATTCTACGAAGCCTTTTTACTGACATTGGCTTTTAAACGTGATTTCACTGGAATTTCTGTCAAACGCAAGACACGAGATTTGCTGTTAAAGAATTGAGTATACAGAATGCAACCAAACGCTTCCCTACAAGTGAATCGCCTAACCATTCAACACAGCTCTAAAAACAAATAGAATACAGTTTTCACTCAGATGAAAGACGTATGCTTTCCTTCTTAAGAAGTGTTTTCAAAGACATTCACAGAGTGATTCTACGAAGCCTTTTTACTGACGTTGGCTTTTAAATGTGATTTCACTGGAATTTCTGTCAAACGCAAGACACGAGATTTGCTGTTAAAGAATTGAGTATACAGAATGCAAACAAATGCTTCCCTACAAGTGAATCGCCTAACCATTCAACACAGCTCTAAAAACTGAATAGAATGCAGTTTTCACTCAGATGAAAGACATATGCTTTCCTTCTTAAGAAGTGTTTTCAAAGACATTCACAGAGTGATTCTACGAAGCCTTTTTACTGAAGTTGGTTTTTAGACGTGATTTCACTAGAATTTCTGTCAAACGTAAGACATGAGATTTGCTGTTAAAGAATTGAGTATACAGAATGCAAACAAACGCTTCCCTACAAGTGAATCGCATAACCATTCAACAATGCTCTAAAAACTGAAGAGAATGCAGTTTTCACTCAGATGAAAGACATATGCTTTCCTTCTTAAGAAGTGTTTTCAAAGACATTCACAGAGTGATTCTATGAAGCCTTTTTACTGACGTTGGCTTTTAAACGTGATTTCACTGGAATTTCTGTCAAATGCAAGACACGAGATTTGCTGTTAAAGAATTGAGTATACAGAATGCAAACAAATGCTTCCCTACAAGTGAATCGCCTAACCATTCAACACAGTTCTAAAAACTGAATAGAATGCAGTTTTCACTCAGATGAAAGACATAGGCTTTCCTTCTTAAGAAGTGTTTTCAAAGACATTCACAGAGTGATTCTATGAAGCCTTTTTACTGACGTTGGCTTTTAAACGTGATTTCACTGGAATTTCTGTCAAATGCAAGACACGAGATTTGCTGTTAAAGAATTGAGTATACAGAATGCAAACAAACGCTTCCCTACAAGTGAATCGCATAACCATTCAACACAGCTCTAAAAACTGAATAGAATGCAGTTTTCACTCAGATGAAAGACGTATGCTTTCCTTCTTAAGAAGTGTTTTCAAAGACATTCACAGAGTGATTCTAGGAAGCCTTTTTACTGACGTTGGTTTTTAGACGTGATTTCACTAGAATGTCTGTCAAACGCAAGACATGAGATTTGCTGTTAAAGAATTGAGTATACAGAATGCAAACAAACGCTTCCCTACAAGTGAATCGCATAACCATTCAACAATGCTCTAAAAACTGAAGACAATGCAGTTTTCACTCAGATGAAAGACGTATGCTTTCCTTCTTAAGAAGTGTTTTCAAAGACATTCACAGAGTGATTCTACGAAGCCTTTTTACTGACGTTGGCTTTTAAACGTGATTTCACTGGAATTTCTGTCAAACGCAAGACACGAGATTTGCTGTTAAAGAATTGAGTATACAGAATGCAAACAAACGCTTCCCTACAAGTGAATCGCATAACCATTCAACAATGCTCTAAAAACTGAAGAGAATGCAGTTTTCACTCAGATGAAAGACTTATGCTTTCCTTCTTAAGAAGTGTTTTCAAAGACATTCACAGAGTGATTCTAGGAAGCCTTTTTACTGACGTTGGCTTTTAAACGTGATTTCACTGGAATTTCTGTCAAATGCAAGACACGAGATTTGCTGTTAAAGAATTGAGTATACAGAATGCAAACAAATGCTTCCCTACAAGTGAATCGCCTAACCATTCAACACAGTTCTAAAAACTGAATAGAATGCAGTTTTCACTCAGATGAAAGACATATGCTTTCCTTCTTACGAAGTGTTTTCAAAGACATTCACAGAGTGATTCTACGAAGCCTTTTTACTGAGGTTGGCTTTTAAACGTGATTTCATTGGAATTTCTGTCAAATGCAAGACACGAGATTTGCTGTTAAAGAATTGAGTATACAGAATGCAAACAAACGCTTAGCTACAAGTGAATCGCCTAACCATTCAACACAGCTCTAAAAACTGAATAGAATGCAGTTTTCACTCAGATGAAAGATGTATGCTTTCCTTCTTAAGAAGTGTTTTCAAAGACATTCACAGAGAGATTCTACGAAGCCTTTTTACTGACGTTGGCTTTTAAACGTGATTTCACTGGAATTTCTGTGGAACGCAAGACACGAGATTTGCTGTTAAAGAATTGAGTATACAGAATGCAAACAAACGCTTCCCTACAAGTGAACGGCCTAACCATTCAACACAGCTCTAAAAACTGAATAGAATGCAGTTTTCACTCAGATGAAAAACGTATGCTTTCCTTCTTAAGAAGTGTTTTCAAAGACATTCACAGAGTGATTCTACGAAGCCTTTTTACTGACGTTGGCTTTTAAACGTGATTTCTTGGAATTTCTGTCAAATGCAAGACACGAGATTTGCTGTTAAAGAATTGAGTATAGAGAATGCAAACAAACGCTTCCCTACAAGTGAATCGCCTAACCATTCAACACAGCTCTAAAAACTGAATAGAATGCAGTTTTCACTCAGATGAAAGACGTATGCTTTCCTTCTTAAGAAGTGTTTTCAAAGACATTCACAGAGTGATTCTACGAAGCCTTTTTACTGACGTTGGCTTTAAACGTGATTTCACTGGAATTTCTGTGGAAAGCAAGACACGAGATTTGCTGTTAAAGAATTGAGTATACAGAATGCAAACAAACGCTTCCCTACAAGTGAATTGCCTAACCATTCAACAATCCTCTAAAAACTGAAGGGAATGCAGCTTTCACTCAGATGAAAGACGTATGCTTTCCTTCTTAAGAAGTGTTTTCAAAGACATTCACAGAGTGATTCTACGAATCCTTTTTACTGACGTTGGCTTTTAAACGTGATTTCACTGGAATTTCTGTGGAAAACAAGACACGAGATTTGCTGTTAAAGAATTGAGTATACAGAATGCAAACAAACGCTTACCTACAAGTGAATCGCCTAACCATTCAACACAGCTCTAAAAACTGAATAGAATGCAGTTTTCACTCAGATGAAAGACGTATGCTTTCCTTCTTAAGAAGTGTTTTCAAATACATTCACAGAGTGATTCTACGAAGCCTTTTTACTGAGGTTGGCTTTTAAATGTGATTTCATTGGAATTTCTGTCAAATGCAAGACACGAGATTTGCTGTTAAAGAATTGAGTATACAGAATGCAAACAAACACTTCCCTACAAGTGAATCGCCTAACCATTCAACACAGCTCTAAAAACTGAATAGAATGCAGTTTTCACTCAGATGAAAGACATATGCTTTCCTTCTTAAGAAGTGTTTTCAAATACATTCACAGAGTGATTCTACGAATCCTTTTTACTGACGTTGACTTTTAAATGTGATTTCATTGGAATTTCTGTCAAATGCAAGACACGAGATTTGCTGTTAAAGAATTGAGTATACAGAATGCAACCAAACGCTTCCCTACAAGTGAATCGCCTAACCATTCAACACAGCTCTAAAAACAAATAGAATACAGTTTTCACTCAGATGAAAGACGTATGCTTTCCTTCTTAAGAAGTGTTTTCAAAGACATTCACAGAGTGATTCTACGAAGCCTTTTTACTGACGTTGGCTTTTAAACGTGATTTCACTGGAATTTCTGTCAAACGCAAGACACGAGATTTGCTGTTAAAGAATTGAGTATTCAGAATGCAAACAAATGCTTCCCTACAAGTGAATCGCCTAACCATTCAACACAGCTCTAAAAACTGAATAGAATGCAGTTTTCACTCAGATGAAAGACGTATGCTTTCCTTCTTAAGAAGTGTTTTCAAAGACATTCACAGAGTTATTCTATGAAGCCTTTTTACTGACGTTGGTTTTTAGACGTGATTTCACTAGAATTTCTGTCAAACGCAAGACATGAGATTTGCTGTTAAAGAATTGAGTATACAGAATGCAAACAAACGCTTCCCTACAAGTGAATCGCCTAACCATTCAACACAGCTCTAAAAACTGAATAGAATGCAGTTTTCACTCAGATGAAAGATGTATGCTTTCCTTCTTAAGAAGTGTTTTCAAAGACATTCACAGAGTGATTCTACGAAGCCTTTTTACTGACGTTGGCTTTTAAACGTGATTTCACTGGAATTTCTGTCAAACGCAAGAGACGAGATTTGCTGTTAAAGAATTGAGTATTCAGAATGCAAACAAATGCTTCCCTACAAGTGAATCGCCTAACCATTCAACACAGCTCTAAAAACTGAATAGAATGCAGTTTTCACTCAGATGAAAGACATATGCTTTCCTTCTTAAGAAGTGTTTTCAAAGACATTCACAGAGTGATTCTATGAAGCCTTTTTACTGACGTTGGTTTTTAGACGTGATTTCACTAGAATTTCTGTCAAACGCAAGACATGAGATTTACTGTTAAAGAATTGAGTATAGAGAATGCAAACAAACGCTTCCCTACAAGTGAATCGCATAACCATTCAACAATGATCTATAAACTGAAGAGAATGCAGTTTTCACTCAGATGAAAGACGTATGCTTTCCTTCTTAAGAAGTGTTTTCAAAGACGTTCACAGAGTGATTCTACGAAGCCTTTTTACTGACATTGGCTTTTAAACGTGATTTCACTGGAATTTCTGTCAAACGCAAGACACGAGATTTGCTGTTAAAGAATTGAGTATACAGAATGCAAACAAACGCTTCCCTACAAGTGAATTGCCTAACCATTCAATAATCCTCTAAAAACTGAAGGGAATGCAGCTTTCACTCAGATGAAAGACGTATGCTTTCCTTCTTAAGAAGTGTTTTCAAAGACATTCACAGAGTGATTCTACGAAGCCTTTTTACTGACGTTGGCTTTTAAACGTGATTTCACTGGAATTTCTGTGGAACGCAAGACACGAGATTTGCTGTTAAAGAATTGAGTATACAGACTGCAAACAAACGCTTCCCTACAAGTGAATGGCCTAACCATTCAACACAGCTCTAAAAACTGAATAGAATGCAGTTTTCACTCAGATGAAAGACGTATGCTTTCCTTCTTAAGAAGTGTTTTCAAAGACATTCACAGAGTGATTCTACGAAGCCTTTTTACTGACGTTGGCTTTTAAACGTGATTTCACTGGAATTTCTGTCAAATGCAAGACACGAGATTTGCTGTTAAAGAATTGAGTATACAGAATGCAAACAAACACTTCCCTACAAGTGAGTCGCCTAACCATTCAACACAGCTCTAAAAACTGAATAGAATGCAGTTTTCACTCAGATGAAAGACGTATGCTTTCTTTCTTAACAAGTGTTTTCAAATACATTCACAGAGTGATTCTACGAAGCCTTTTTACTGACATTGGCTTTTAAACGTGATTTCACTGGAATTTCTGTCAAATGCAAGACACGAGATTTGCAGTTAAAGAATTGAGTATACAGAATGCAACCAAACACTTCCCTACAAGTGAATCGCCTAACCATTCAACACAGCTCTAAAAACAAATAGAACACAGTTTTCACTCAGATGAAAGATGTATGCTTTCCTTCTTAAGAAGTGTTTTCAAAGACATTCACAGAGTGATTCTACGAAGCCTTTTTACTGACGTTGGCTTTTAAACATGATTTCACTGGAATTTCTGTCAAACGCAAGACACGAGATTTGCTGTTAAAGAATTGAGTATACAGAATACAAACAAATGCTTCCCTACAAGTGAATCGCCTAACCATTCAACACAGCTCTAAAAACTGAATAGAATGCAGTTTTCACTCAGATGAAAGACTTATTCTTTCCTTCTTAAGAAGTGTTTTCAAAGACATTCACAGAGTGATTCTATGAAGTCTTTTTACTGACTTTGGCTTTTAGAAGTGATTTCACTAGAATTTCTGTCAAACGCAAGACATGAGATTTGCTGTTAAAGAATTGAGTATATAGAATGCAAACAAACGCTTCCCTACAAGTGAATCGCCTAACCATTCAACACAGCTCTAAAAACTGAATAGAATGCAGTTTTCACTCAGATGAAAGACGTATGCTTTCCTTCTTAAGAAGTGTTTTCAAAGACATTCACAGAGTGATTCTACGAAGCCTTTTTACTGACGTTGGCTTTTAAACGTGATTTCACTGGAATTTCTGTCAAATGCAAGACACGAGATTTGCTGTTAAAGAATTGAGTATACAGAATGCAAACAAACGCTTCCCTACAAGTGAATCGCCTAACCATTCAACACAGCTCTAAAAAATGAATAGAATGCAGTTTTCACTCAGATGAAAGACGTATGCTTTCCTTCTTAAGAAGTGTTTCAAATACATTCACAGAGTGATTCTACGAAGCCTTTTTACTGACATTGGTTTTTAGACGTGATTTCACTGGAATTTCTGTGGAACACAAGACACGAGATTTGCTGTTAAAGAATTGAGTATACAGAATGCAAACAAACACTTCCCTACAAGTGAATCGCCTAACCATTCAACAATGCTGTAAAAACTGAAGGGAATGCAGCCTTCACTCAGATGAAAGACGTATGCTTTCCGTCTTAAGAAGTGTTTTCAAAGACATTCACAGAGTGATTCTACGAAGCCTTTTTACTGACGTTGGCTTTTAGAAGTGATTTCACTGGAATTTCTGTGGAACACAAGACACGAGATTTGCTGTTAAAGAATTGACTATACAGAATGCAAACAAACGCTTCCCTACAAGTGAATTGCCTAACCATTCAACAATCCTCTAAAAACTGAAGGGAATGCAGCTTTCATTCAGATGAAAGACGTATGCTTTCCTTCTTAAGAAGTGTTTTCAAAGACATTCACAGAGTGATTCTACGAAGCCTTTTTACTGACGTTGGCTTTTAAACGTGATTTCACTGGAATTTCTGTGGAAAACAAGACACGAGATTTGCTGTTAAAGAATTGAGTATAGAGAATGCAAACAAACGCTTCCCTACAAGTGAATCGCCTAACCATTCAACACAGCTCTAAAAACTGAATAGAATGCAGTTTTCACTCAGATGAAAGACGTATGCTTTCCTTCTTAAGAAGTGTTTTCAAAGACATTCACAGAGTGATTCTACGAAGCCTTTTTTCTGACGTTGGCTTTTAGACGTGATTTCATTAGAATTTCTGTCAAAAGCAAGACATGAGATTTGCTGTTAAAGAATTGAGTATACAGAATGCAACCAAACGCTTCCCTACAAGTGAATCGCCTAACCATTCAACACAGCTCTAAAAACTGAATAGAATGCAGTTTTCACTCAGATGAAAGACGTATGCTTTCCTTCTTAAGAAGTGTTTTCAAAGACATTCACAGAGTGATTCTATGAAGCCTTTTTACTGACGTTGGTTTTTAGACGTGATTTCACTAGAATTTCTGTCAAACGCAAGACATGAGATTTACTGTTAAAGAATTGAGTATAGAGAATGCAAACAAACGCTTCCCTACAAGTGAATCGCATAACCATTCAACAATGATCTATAAACTGAAGAGAATGCAGTTTTCACTCAGATGAAAGACGTATGCTTTCCTTCTTAAGAAGTGTTTTCAAAGACATTCACAGAGTGATTCTACGAAGCCTTTTTACTGACGTTGGCTTTTAAACGTGATTTCACTGGAATTTCTGTCAAACGCAAGACACGAGATTTGCTGTTAAAGAATTGAGTATACAGAATGCAAACAAACGCTTTCCTACAAGTGAATTGCCTAACCATTCAACAATCCTCTAAAAACTGAAGGGAATGCAGCTTTCACTCAGATGAAAGACGTATGCTTTCCTTCTTAAGAAGTGTTTTCAAAGACATTCACAGAGTGATTCTACGAAGCCTTTTTTACTGACGTTGGCTTTTAAACGTGATTTCACTGGAATTTCTGTGGAACGCAAGACACGAGATTTGCTGTTAAAGAATTGAGTATACAGACTGCAAACAAACGCTTCCCTACAAGTGAATGGCCTAACCATTCAACACAGCTCTAAAAACTGAATAGAATGCAGTTTTCACTCAGATGAAAGACGTATGCTTTCCTTCTTAAGAAGTGTTTTCAAAGACATTCACAGAGTGATTCTACGAAACCTTTTTACTGACGTTGGCTTTTAAACGTGATTTCACTGGAATTTCTGTCAAATGCAAGACACGAGATTTGCTGTTAAAGAATTGAGTATACAGAATGCAAACAAACGCTTCCCTACAAGTGAATCGCCTAACCATTCAACACAGTTCTAAAAACTGAATAGAATGCAGTTTTCACTCAGATGAAAGACGTATGCTTTCCTTCTTAAGAAGTGTTTTCAAAGACATTCACAGAGTGATTCTACGAAGCCTTTTTACTGACGTTGGCTTTAAACGTGATTTCACTGGAATTTCTGTGGAAAGCAAGACACGAGATTTGCTGTTAAAGAATTGAGTATACAGAATGCAAACAAACGCTTCCCTACAAGTGAATTGCCTAACCATTCAACAATCCTCTAAAAACTGAAGGGAATGCAGCTTTCACTCAGATGAAAGACGTATGCTTTCCTTCTTAAGAAGTGTTTTCAAAGACATTCACAGAGTGATTCTACGAAGCCTTTTTACTGACGTTGGCTTTTAAACGTGATTTCACTGGAATTTCTGTGGAAAACAAGACACGAGATTTGCTGTTAAAGAATTGAGTATACAGAATGCAAACAAACGCTTCCCTACAAGTGAATCAACTAACCATTCAACACAGCTCTAAAAACTGAATAGAATGCAGTTTTCACTCAGATGAAAACGTATGCTTTCCTTCTTAAGAAGTGTTTTCAAAGACATTCACAGAGTGATTCTACGAAGCCTTTTTACTGAAGTTGGCTTTTAGACGTGATTTCACTAGAATTTCTGTCAAAAGCAAGACATGAGATTTGCTGTTAAAGAATTGAGTATACAGAATGCAAACAAACGCTTCCCTACAAGTGAATCGCCTAACCATTCAACACAGTTCTAAAAACTGAATAGAATGCAGTTTTCACTCAGATGAAAGACGTATGCTTTCCTTCTTAAGAAGTGTTTTCAAAGACATTCACAGAGTGATTCTACGAAGCCTTTTTACTGACATTGGCTTTTAAACGTGATTTCACTGGAATTTCTGTCAAATGCAAGACACGAGATTTGCAGTTAAAGAATTGAGTATACAGAATACAAACAAATGCTTCCCTACAAGTGAATCGCCTAACCATTCAACACAGCTCTAAAAACAAATAGAATACAGTTTTCACTCAGATGAAAGACGTATGCTTTCCTTCTTAAGAAGTGTTTTCAAAGACATTCACAGAGTGGTTCTACGAAGCCTTTTTACTGACATTGGCTTTTAAACGTGATTTCACTGGAATTTCTGTCAAATGCAAGACACGAGATTTGCAGTTAAAGAATTGAGTATACAGAATGCAAACAAACACTTCCCTACAAGTGAATCGCCTAACCATTCAACACAGCTCTAAAAACAAATAGAATACAGTTTTCACTCAGATGAAAGACGTATGCTTTCCTTCTTAAGAAGTGTTTTCAAAGACATTCACAGAGTGATTCTACGAAGCCTTTTTACTGACGTTGGCTTTTAAACATGATTTCACTGGAATTTCTGTCAAAAGCAAGACACGAGATTTGCTGTTAAAGAATTGAGTATACAGAATACAAACAAATGCTTCCCTACAAGTGAATCGCCTAACCATTCAACACAGCTCTAAAAACTGAATAGAATGCAGTTTTCACTCAGATGAAAGACTTATGCTTTCCTTCTTAAGAAGTGTTTTCAAAGACATTCACAGAGTGATTCTATGAAGTCTTTTTACTGACTTTGGCTTTTAGAAGTGATTACACTAGAATTTCTGTCGAACGCAAGACATGAGATTTGCTGTTAAAGAATTGAGTATATAGAATGCAAACAAACGCTTCCCTACAAGTGAATCGCCTAACCATTCAACACAGCTCTAAAAACTGAATAGAATGCAGTTTTCACTCAGATGAAAGACGTATGCTTTCCTTCTTAAGAAGTGTTTTCAAAGACATTCACAGAGTGATTCTACGAAGCCTTTTTACTGACGTTGGCTTTTAAACGTGATTTCACTGGAATTTCTGTCAAATGCAAGACACGAGATTTGCAGTTAAAGAATTGAGTATACAGAATGCAACCAAACGCTTCCCTACAAGTGAATCGCCTAACCATTCAACACAGCTCTAAAAACAAATAGAATACAGTTTTCACTCAGATGAAAGACGTATGCTTTCCTTCTTAAGAAGTGTTTTCAAAGAAATTCACAGAGTGATTCTACGAAGCCTTTTTACTGACGTTGGCTTTTAAACATGATTTCACTGGAATTTCTGTCAAACGCAAGACACGAGATTTGCTGTTAAAGAATTGAGTATACAGAATACAAACAAATGCTTCCCTACAAGTGAATCGCCTAACCATTCAACACAGCTCTAAAAACTGAATAGAATGCAGTTTTCACTCAGATGAAAGACTTATGCTTTCCTTCTTAAGAAGTGTTTTCAAAGACATTCACAGAGTGATTCTATGAAGTCTTTTTACTGACTTTGGCTTTTAGAAGTGATTTCACTAGAATTTCTGTCAAACGCAAGACATGAGATTTGCTGTTAAAGAATTGAGTATACAGACTGCAAACAAACGCTTCCCTACAAGTGAATGGCCTAACCATTCAACACAGCTCTAAAAACTGAATAGAATGCAGTTTTCACTCAGATGAAAGACGTATGCTTTCCTTCTTAAGAAGTGTTTTCAAAGACATTCACAGAGTGATTCTACGAAGCCTTTTTACTGACGTTGGCTTTTAAACGTGATTTCACTGGAATTTCTGTCAAATGCAAGACACGAGATTTGCTGTAAAAGAATTGAGTATACAGAATGCAAACAAACGCTTCCCTACAAGTGAATCGCCTAACCATTCAACACAGTTCTAAAAACTGAATAGAATGCAGTTTTCACTCAGATGAAAGACGTATGCTTTCCTTCTTAAGAAGTGTTTTCAAAGACATTCACAGAGTGATTCTACGAAGCCTTTTTACTGACGTTGGCTTTAAACGTGATTTCACTGGAATTTCTGTGGAAAGCAAGACACGAGATTTGCTGTTAAAGAATTGAGTATACAGAATGCAAACAAACGCTTCCCTACAAGTGAATCGCCTAACCATTCAACACAGCTCTAAAAACAAATAGAATACAGTTTTCACTCAGATGAAAGACGTATGCTTTCCTTCTTAAGAAGTGTTTTCAAAGACATTCACAGAGTGATTCTACGAAGCCTTTTTACTGACGTTGGCTTTTAAACATGATTTCACTGGAATTTCTGTCAAACGCAAGACACGAGATTTGCTGTTAAAGAATTGAGTATACAGAATACAAACAAATGCTTCCCTACAAGTGAATCGCCTAACCATTCAACACAGCTCTAAAAACTGAATAGAATGCAGTTTTCACTCAGATGAAAGACTTATGCTTTCCTTCTTAAGAAGTGTTTTCAAAGACATTCACAGAGTGATTCTATGAAGTCTTTTTACTGACTTTGGCTTTTAGAAGTGATTTCACTAGAATTTCTGTCAAACGCAAGACATGAGATTTGCTGTTAAAGAATTGAGTATATAGAATGCAAACAAACGCTTCCCTACAAGTGAATCGCCTAACCATTCAACACAGCTCTAAAAACTGAATAGAATGCAGTTTTCACTCAGATGAAAGACGTATGCTTTCCTTCTTAAGAAGTGTTTTCAAAGACATTCACAGAGTGATTCTACGAAGCCTTTTTACTGACGTTGGCTTTTAAACGTGATTTCACTGGAATTTCTGTCAAATGCAAGACACGAGATTTGCTGTTAAAGAATTGAGTATACAGAATGCAAACAAACGCTTCCCTACAAGTGAATCGCCTAACCATTCAACACAGCTCTAAAAAATGAATAGAATGCAATTTTCACTCAGATGAAAGACGTATGCTTTCCTTCTTAAGAAGTGTTTTCAAATACATTCACAGAGTGATTCTACGAAGCCTTTTTACTGACATTGGCTTTTAGACGTGATTTCACTGGAATTTCTGTGGAACACAAGACACGAGATTTGCTGTTAAAGAATTGAGTATACAGAATGCAAACAAACACTTCCCTACAAGTGAATCGCCTAACCATTCAACAATGCTGTAAAAACTGAAGGGAATGCAGCTTTCACTCAGATGAAAGACGTATGCTTTCCGTCTTAAGAAGTGTTTTCAAAGACATTCACAGAGTGATTCTACGAAGCCTTTTTACTGACGTTGGCTTTTAGAAGTGATTTCACTGGAATTTCTGTGGAACACAAGATACGAGATTTGCTGTTAAAGAATTGACTATACAGAATGCAAACAAACGCTTCCCTACAAGTGAATTGCCTAACCATTCAACAATCCTCTAAAAACTGAAGGGAATGCAGCTTTCATTCAGATGAAAGACGTATGCTTTCCTTCTTAAGAAGTGTTTTTCAAAGACATTCACAGAGTGATTCTACGAAGCCTTTTTACTGACGTTGGCTTTTAAACGTGATTTCACTGGAATTTCTGTGGAAAACAAGACACGAGATTTGCTGTTAAAGAATTGAGTATACAGAATGCAAACAAACGCTTCCCTACAAGTGAATCGCCTAACCATTCAACACAGCTCTAAAAACTGAATAGAATGCAGTTTTCACTCAGATGAAAGACGTATGCTTTCCTTCTTAAGAAGTGTTTTCAAAGACATTCACAGAGTGATTCTACGAAGCCTTTTTACTGACGTTGGCTTTTAGACGTGATTTCATTAGAATTTCTGTCAAAAGCAAGACATGAGATTTGCTGTTAAAGAATTGAGTATACAGAATGCAAACAAACGCTTCCCTACAAGTGAATCGCCTAACCATTCAACACAGCTCTAAAAACTGAATAGAATGCAGTTTTCACTCAGATGAAAGACGTATGCTTTCCTTCTTAAGAAGTGTTTTCAAACACATTCACAGAGTGATTCTACGAAGCCTTTTTACTGACGTTGGCTTTTAAATGTGATTTCATTGGAATTTCTGTCAAATGCAAGACACGAGATTTGCTGTTAAAGAATTGAGTATACAGAATGCAAACAAACACTTCCCTACAAGTGAATCGCCTAACCATTCAACACAGCTCTAAAAACTGAATAGAATGCAGTTTTCACTCAGATGAAAGACGTATGCTTTCCTTCTTAAGAAGTGTTTTCAAAGACATTCACAGAGTGATTCTACGAAGCCTTTTTACTGACGTTGGCTTTAAACGTGATTTCACTGGAATTTCTGTGGAAAGCAAGACACGAGATTTGCTGTTAAAGAATTGAGTATACAGAATGCAAACAAACGCTTCCCTACAAGTGAATTGCCTAACCATTCAACAATCCTCTAAAAACTGAAGGGAATGCAGCTTTCACTCAGATGAAAGACGTATGCTTTCCTTCTTAAGAAGTGTTTTCAAAGACATTCACAGAGTGACTCTACGAAGCCTTTTTACTGACATTGGCTTTTAAACGTGATTTCACTGGAATTTCTGTCAAATGCAAGACACGAGATTTGCAGTTAAAGAATTGAGTATACAGAATGCAACCAAACGCTTCCCTACAAGTGAATCGCCTAACCATTCAACACAGCTCTAAAAACAAATAGAATACAGTTTTCACTCAGATGAAAGACGTATGCTTTCCTTCTTAAGAAGTGTTTTCAAAGACATTCACAGAGTGATTCTACGAAGCCTTTTTACTGACGTTGGCTTTTAAACATGATTTCACTGGAATTTCTGTCAAACGCAAGACACGAGATTTGCTGTTAAAGAATTGAGTATACAGAATACAAACAAATGCTTCCCTACAAGTGAATCGCCTAACCATTCAACACAGCTCTAAAAACTGAATAGAATGCAGTTTTCACTCAGATGAAAGACTTATGCTTTCCTTCTTAAGAAGTGTTTTCAAAGACATTCACAGAGTGATTCATGAAGTCTTTTTACTGACTTTGGCTTTTAGAAGTGATTTCACTAGAATTTCTGTCAAACGCAAGACATGAGATTTGCTGTTAAAGAATTGAGTATATAGAATGCAAACAAACGCTTCCCTACAAGTGAATCGCCTAACCATTCAACACAGCTCTAAAAACTGAATAGAATGCAGTTTTCACTCAGATGAAAGACGTATGCTTTCCTTCTTAAGAAGTGTTTTCAAAGACATTCACAGAGTGATTCTACGAAGCCTTTTTACTGACGTTGGCTTTTAAACGTGATTTCACTGGAATTTCTGTCAAATGCAAGACACGAGATTTGCTGTTAAAGAATTGAGTATACAGAATGCAAACAAACACTTCCCTACAAGTGAGTCGCCTAACCATTCAACACAGCTCTAAAAACTGAATAGAATGCAGTTTTCACTCAGATGAAAGACGTATGCTTTCTTTCTTAACAAGTGTTTTCAAATACATTCACAGAGTGATTCTACGAAGCCTTTTTACTGACATTGGCTTTTAAACGTGATTTCACTGGAATTTCTGTCAAATGCAAGACACGAGATTTGCAGTTAAAGAATTGAGTATACAGAATGCAACCAAACGCTTCCCTACAAGTGAATCGCCTAACCATTCAACACAGCTCTAAAAACAAATAGAATACAGTTTTCACTCAGATGAAAGACGTATGCTTTCCTTCTTAAGAAGTGTTTTCAAAGACATTCACAGAGTGATTCTACGAAGCCTTTTTACTGACGTTGGCTTTTAAACATGATTTCACTGGAATTTCTGTCAAACGCAAGACACGAGATTTGCTGTTAAAGAATTGAGTATATAGAATGCAAACAAACGCTTCCCTACAAGTGAATCGCCTAACCATTCAACACAGCTCTAAAAACTGAATAGAATGCAGTTTTCACTCAGATGAAAGACGTATGCTTTCCTTCTTAAGAAGTGATTTCAAAGACATTCACAGAGTGATTCTACGAAGCCTTTTTACTGACGTTGGCTTTTAAACGTGATTTCACTGGAATTTCTGTCAAATGCAAGACACGAGATTTGCTGTTAAAGAATTGAGTATACAGAATGCAAACAAACGCTTCCCTACAAGTGAATCGCCTAACCATTCAACACAGCTCTAAAAAATGAATAGAATGCAGTTTTCACTCAGATGAAAGACGTATGCTTTCCTTCTTAAGAAGTGTTTTCAAATACATTCACAGAGTGATTCTACGAAGCCTTTTTACTGACATTGGCTTTTAGACGTGATTTCACTGGAATTTCTGTGGAACACAAGACACGAGATTTGCTGTTAAAGAATTGAGTATACAGAATGCAAACAAACACTTCCCTACAAGTGAATCGCCTAACCATTCAACAATGCTGTAAAAACTGAAGGGAATGCAGCTTTCACTCAGATGAAAGACGTATGCTTTCCGTCTTAAGAAGTGTTTTCAAAGACATTCACAGAGTGATTCTACGAAGCCTTTTTACTGACGTTGGCTTTTAGAAGTGATTTCACTGGAATTTCTGTGGAACACAAGATACGAGATTTGCTGTTAAAGAATTGACTATACAGAATGCAAACAAACGCTTCCCTACAAGTGAATTGCCTAACCATTCAACAATCCTCTAAAAACTGAAGGGAATGCAGCTTTCATTCAGATGAAAGACGTATGCTTTCCTTCTTAAGAAGTGTTTTCAAAGACATTCACAGAGTGATTCTACGAAGCCTTTTTACTGACGTTGGCTTTTAAACGTGATTTCACTGGAATTTCTGTGGAAAACAAGACACGAGATTTGCTGTTAAAGAATTGAGTATACAGAATGCAAACAAACGCTTCCCTACAAGTGAATCGCCTAACCATTCAACACAGCTCTAAAAACTGAATAGAATGCAGTTTTCACTCAGATGAAAGACGTATGCTTTCCTTCTTAAGAAGTGTTTTCAAAGACATTCACAGAGTGATTCTACGAAGCCTTTTTACTGACGTTGGCTTTTAGACGTGATTTCATTAGAATTTCTGTCAAAAGCAAGACATGAGATTTGCTGTTAAAGAATTGAGTATACAGAATGCAAACAAACGCTTCCCTACAAGTGAATCGCCTAACCATTCAACACAGCTCTAAAAACTGAATAGAATGCAGTTTTCACTCAGATGAAAGACGTATGCTTTCCTTCTTAAGAAGTGTTTTCAAACACATTCACAGAGTGATTCTACGAAGCCTTTTTACTGACGTTGGCTTTTAAATGTGATTTCATTGGAATTTCTGTCAAATGCAAGACACGAGATTTGCTGTTAAAGAATTGAGTATACAGAATGCAAACAAACACTTCCCTACAAGTGAATCGCCTAACCATTCAACACAGCTCTAAAAACTGAATAGAATGCAGTTTTCACTCAGATGAAAGACGTATGCTTTCCTTCTTAAGAAGTGTTTTCAAAGACATTCACAGAGTGATTCTACGAAGCCTTTTTACTGACGTTGGCTTTTAAACGTGATTTCACTGGAATTTCTGTCAAATGCAAGACACGAGATTTGCTGTTAAAGAATTGAGTATACAGAATGCAAACAAACGCTTCCCTACAAGTGAATCGCCTAACCATTCAACACAGTTCTAAAAACTGAATAGAATGCAGTTTTCACTCAGATGAAAGACGTATGCTTTCCTTCTTAAGAAGTGTTTTCAAAGACATTCACAGAGTGATTCTACGAAGCCTTTTTACTGACGTTGGCTTTAAACGTGATTTCACTGGAATTTCTGTGGAAAGCAAGACACGAGATTTGCTGTTAAAGAATTGAGTATACAGAATGCAAACAAACGCTTCCCTACAAGTGAATTGCCTAACCATTCAACAATCCTCTAAAAACTGAAGGGAATGCAGCTTTCACTCAGATGAAAGACGTATGCTTTCCTTCTTAAGAAGTGTTTTCAAAGACATTCACAGAGTGATTCTACGAAGCCTTTTTACTGACGTTGGCTTTTAAACGTGATTTCACTGGAATTTCTGTGGAAAACAAGACACGAGATTTGCTGTTAAAGAATTGAATATACAGAATGCAAACAAACGCTTCCCTACAAGTGAATCAACTAACCATTCAACACAGCTCTAAAAACTGAATAGAATGCAGTTTTCACTCAGATGAAAGACGTATGCTTTCCTTCTTAAGAAGTGTTTTCAAAGACATTCACAGAGTGATTCTACGAAGCCTTTTTACTGACGTTGGCTTTTAGACGTGATTTCACTAGAATTTCTGTCAAAAGCAAGACATGAGATTTGCTGTTAAAGAATTGAGTATACAGAATGCAAACAAACGCTTCCCTACAAGGGAATCGCCTAACCATTCAACACAGTTCTAAAAACTGAATAGAATGCAGTTTTCACTCAGATGAAAGACGTATGCTTTCCTTCTTAAGAAGTGTTTTCAAAGACATTCACAGAGTGATTCTACGAAGCCTTTTTACTGACGTTGGCTTTTAAATGTGATTTCATTGGAATTTCTGTCAAATGCAAGACACGAGATTTGCTGTTAAAGAATTGAGTATACAGAATGCAAACAAACACTTCCCTACAAGTGAGTCGCCTAACCATTCAACACAGCTCTAAAAACTGAATAGAATGCAGTTTTCACTCAGATGAAAGACGTATGCTTTCTTTCTTAACAAGTGTTTTCAAATACATTCACAGAGTGATTCTACGAAGCCTTTTTACTGACATTGGCTTTTAAACGTGATTTCACTGGAATTTCTGTCAAATGCAAGACACGAGATTTGCAGTTAAAGAATTGAGTATACAGAATGCAACCAAACGCTTCCCTACAAGTGAATCGCCTAACCATTCAACACAGCTCTAAAAACAAATAGAATACAGTTTTCACTCAGATGAAAGACGTATGCTTTCCTTCTTAAGAAGTGTTTTCAAAGACATTCACAGAGTGATTCTACGAAGCCTTTTTACTGACGTTGGCTTTTAAACATGATTTCACTGGAATTTCTGTCAAACGCAAGACACGAGATTTGCTGTTAAAGAATTGAGTATACAGAATACAAACAAATGCTTCCCTACAAGTGAATCGCCTAACCATTCAACACAGCTCTAAAAACTGAATAGAATGCAGTTTTCACTCAGATGAAAGACTTATGCTTTCCTTCTTAAGAAGTGTTTTCAAAGACATTCACAGAGTGATTCATGAAGTCTTTTTACTGACTTTGGCTTTTAGAAGTGATTTCAATAGAATTTCTGTCAAACGCAAGACATGAGATTTGCTGTTAAAGAATTGAGTATATAGAATGCAAACAAACACTTCCCTACAAGTGAATCGCCTAACCATTCAACACAGCTCTAAAAACTGAATAGAATGCAGTTTTCACTCAGATGAAAGACGTATGCTTTCCTTCTTAAGAAGTGTTTTCAAAGACATTCACAGAGTGATTCTACGAAGCCTTTTTACTGACGTTGGCTTTTAAACGTGATTTCACTGGAATTTCTGTCAAATGCAAGACACGAGATTTGCTGTTAAAGAATTGAGTATACAGAATGCAAACAAACGCTTCCCTACAAGTGAATCGCCTAACCATTCAACACAGCTCTAAAAAATGAATAGAATGCAGTTTTCACTCAGATGAAAGACGTATGCTTTCCTTCTTAAGAAGTGTTTTCAAATACATTCACAGAGTGATTCTACGAAGCCTTTTTACTGACATTGGCTTTTAGACGTGATTTCACTGGAATTTCTGTGGAACACAAGACACGAGATTTGCTGTTAAAGAATTGAGTATACAGAATGCAAACAAACACTTCCCTACAAGTGAATCGCCTAACCATTCAACAATGCTGTAAAAACTGAAGGGAATGCAGCTTTCACTCAGATGAAAGACGTATGCTTTCCGTCTTAAGAAGTGTTTTCAAAGACATTCACAGAGTGATTCTACGAAGCCTTTTTACTGACGTTGGCTTTTAGAAGTGATTTCACTGGAATTTCTGTGGAACACAAGATACGAGATTTGCTGTTAAAGAATTGACTATACAGAATGCAAACAAACGCTTCCCTACAAGTGAATTGCCTAACCATTCAACAATCCTCTAAAAACTGAAGGGAATGCAGCTTTCATTCAGATGAAAGACGTATGCTTTCCTTCTTAAGAAGTGTTTTCAAAGACATTCACAGAGTGATTCTACGAAGCCTTTTTACTGACGTTGGCTTTTAAACGTGATTTCACTGGAATTTCTGTGGAAAACAAGACACGAGATTTGCTGTTAAAGAATTGAGTATACAGAATGCAAACAAACGCTTCCCTACAAGTGAATCGCCTAACCATTCAACACAGCTCTAAAAACTGAATAGAATGCAGTTTTCACTCAGATGAAAGACGTATGCTTTCCTTCTTAAGAAGTGTTTTCAAAGACATTCACAGAGTGATTCTACGAAGCCTTTTTACTGACGTTGGCTTTTAGACGTGATTTCATTAGAATTTCTGTCAAAAGCAAGACATGAGATTTGCTGTTAAAGAATTGAGTATACAGAATGCAAACAAACGCTTCCCTACAAGTGAATCGCCTAACCATTCAACACAGCTCTAAAAACTGAATAGAATGCAGTTTTCACTCAGATGAAAGACGTATGCTTTCCTTCTTAAGAAGTGTTTTCAAACACATTCACAGAGTGATTCTACGAAGCCTTTTTACTGACGTTGGCTTTTAAATGTGATTTCATTGGAATTTCTGTCAAATGCAAGACACGAGATTTGCTGTTAAAGAATTGAGTATACAGAATGCAAACAAACACTTCCCTACAAGTGAATCGCCTAACCATTCAACACAGCTCTAAAAACTGAATAGAATGCAGTTTTCACTCAGATGAAAGACGTATGCTTTCCTTCTTAAGAAGTGTTTTCAAAGACATTCACAGAGTGATTCTACGAAGCCTTTTTACTGACGTTGGCTTTTAAACGTGATTTCACTGGAATTTCTGTCAAATGCAAGACACGAGATTTGCTGTTAAAGAATTGAGTATACAGAATGCAAACAAACGCTTCCCTACAAGTGAATCGCCTAACCATTCAACACAGTTCTAAAAACTGAATAGAATGCAGTTTTCACTCAGATGAAAGACGTATGCTTTCCTTCTTAAGAAGTGTTTTCAAAGACATTCACAGAGTGATTCTACGAAGCCTTTTTACTGACGTTGGCTTTAAACGTGATTTCACTGGAATTTCTGTGGAAAGCAAGACACGAGATTTGCTGTTAAAGAATTGAGTATACAGAATGCAAACAAACGCTTCCCTACAAGTGAATTGCCTAACCATTCAACAATCCTCTAAAAACTGAAGGGAATGCAGCTTTCACTCAGATGAAAGACGTATGCTTTCCTTCTTAAGAAGTGTTTTCAAAGACATTCACAGAGTGATTCTACGAAGCCTTTTTACTGACGTTGGCTTTTAAACATGATTTCACTGGAATTTCTGTCAAACGCAAGACACGAGATTTGCTGTTAAAGAATTGAGTATACAGAATACAAACAAATGCTTCCCTACAAGTGAATCGCCTAACCATTCAACACAGCTCTAAAAACTGAATAGAATGCAGTTTTCACTCAGATGAAAGACTTATGCTTTCCTTCTTAAGAAGTGTTTTCAAAGACATTCACAGAGTGATTCATGAAGTCTTTTTACTGACTTTGGCTTTTAGAAGTGATTTCAATAGAATTTCTGTCAAACGCAAGACATGAGATTTGCTGTTAAAGAATTGAGTATATAGAATGCAAACAAACACTTCCCTACAAGTGAATCGCCTAACCATTCAACACAGCTCTAAAAACTGAATAGAATGCAGTTTTCACTCAGATGAAAGACGTATGCTTTCCTTCTTAAGAAGTGTTTTCAAAGACATTCACAGAGTGATTCTACGAAGCCTTTTTACTGACGTTGGCTTTTAAACGTGATTTCACTGGAATTTCTGTCAAATGCAAGACACGAGATTTGCTGTTAAAGAATTGAGTATACAGAATGCAAACAAACGCTTCCCTACAAGTGAATCGCCTAACCATTCAACACAGCTCTAAAAAATGAATAGAATGCAGTTTTCACTCAGATGAAAGACGTATGCTTTCCTTCTTAAGAAGTGTTTTCAAATACATTCACAGAGTGATTCTACGAAGCCTTTTTACTGACATTGGCTTTTAGACGTGATTTCACTGGAATTTCTGTGGAACACAAGACACGAGATTTGCTGTTAAAGAATTGAGTATACAGAATGCAAACAAACACTTCCCTACAAGTGAATCGCCTAACCATTCAACAATGCTGTAAAAACTGAAGGGAATGCAGCTTTCACTCAGATGAAAGACGTATGCTTTCCGTCTTAAGAAGTGTTTTCAAAGACATTCACAGAGTGATTCTACGAAGCCTTTTTACTGACGTTGGCTTTTAGAAGTGATTTCACTGGAATTTCTGTGGAACACAAGATACGAGATTTGCTGTTAAAGAATTGACTATACAGAATGCAAACAAACGCTTCCCTACAAGTGAATTGCCTAACCATTCAACAATCCTCTAAAAACTGAAGGGAATGCAGCTTTCATTCAGATGAAAGACGTATGCTTTCCTTCTTAAGAAGTGTTTTCAAAGACATTCACAGAGTGATTCTACGAAGCCTTTTTACTGACGTTGGCTTTTAAACGTGATTTCACTGGAATTTCTGTGGAAAACAAGACACGAGATTTGCTGTTAAAGAATTGAGTATACAGAATGCAAACAAACGCTTCCCTACAAGTGAATCGCCTAACCATTCAACACAGCTCTAAAAACTGAATAGAATGCAGTTTTCACTCAGATGAAAGACGTATGCTTTCCTTCTTAAGAAGTGTTTTCAAAGACATTCACAGAGTGATTCTACGAAGCCTTTTTACTGACGTTGGCTTTTAGACGTGATTTCATTAGAATTTCTGTCAAAAGCAAGACATGAGATTTGCTGTTAAAGAATTGAGTATACAGAATGCAAACAAACGCTTCCCTACAAGTGAATCGCCTAACCATTCAACACAGCTCTAAAAACTGAATAGAATGCAGTTTTCACTCAGATGAAAGACGTATGCTTTCCTTCTTAAGAAGTGTTTTCAAACACATTCACAGAGTGATTCTACGAAGCCTTTTTACTGACGTTGGCTTTTAAATGTGATTTCATTGGAATTTCTGTCAAATGCAAGACACGAGATTTGCTGTTAAAGAATTGAGTATACAGAATGCAAACAAACACTTCCCTACAAGTGAATCGCCTAACCATTCAACACAGCTCTAAAAACTGAATAGAATGCAGTTTTCACTCAGATGAAAGACGTATGCTTTCCTTCTTAAGAAGTGTTTTCAAAGACATTCACAGAGTGATTCTACGAAGCCTTTTTACTGACGTTGGCTTTTAAACGTGATTTCACTGGAATTTCTGTCAAATGCAAGACACGAGATTTGCTGTTAAAGAATTGAGTATACAGAATGCAAACAAACGCTTCCCTACAAGTGAATCGCCTAACCATTCAACACAGTTCTAAAAACTGAATAGAATGCAGTTTTCACTCAGATGAAAGACGTATGCTTTCCTTCTTAAGAAGTGTTTTCAAAGACATTCACAGAGTGATTCTACGAAGCCTTTTTACTGACGTTGGCTTTAAACGTGATTTCACTGGAATTTCTGTGGAAAGCAAGACACGAGATTTGCTGTTAAAGAATTGAGTATACAGAATGCAAACAAACGCTTCCCTACAAGTGAATTGCCTAACCATTCAACAATCCTCTAAAAACTGAAGGGAATGCAGCTTTCACTCAGATGAAAGACGTATGCTTTCCTTCTTAAGAAGTGTTTTCAAAGACATTCACAGAGTGATTCTACGAAGCCTTTTTACTGACGTTGGCTTTTAAACGTGATTTCACTGGAATTTCTGTGGAAAACAAGACACGAGATTTGCTGTTAAAGAATTGAGTATACAGAATGCAAACAAACGCTTCCCTACAAGTGAATCAACTAACCATTCAACACAGCTCTAAAAACTGAATAGAATGCAGTTTTCACTCAGATGAAAGACGTATGCTTTCCTTCTTAAGAAGTGTTTTCAAAGACATTCACAGAGTGATTCTACGAAGCCTTTTTACTGACGTTGGCTTTTAGACGTGATTTCACTAGAATTTCTGTCAAAAGCAAGACATGAGATTTGCTGTTAAAGAATTGAGTATACAGAATGCAAACAAACGCTTCCGTACAAGGGAATCGCCTAACCATTCAACACAGCTCTAAAAACTGAATAGAATGCAGTTTTCACTCAGATGAAAGACTTATGCTTTCCTTCTTAAGAAGTGTTTTCAAAGACATTCACAGAGTGATTCTATGAAGTCTTTTTACTGACTTTGGCTTTTAGAAGTGATTTCACTAGACTTTCTGTCAAACGCAAGACATGAGATTTGCTGTTAAAGAATTGAGTATATAGAATGCAAACAAACGCTTCCCTACAAGTGAATCGCCTAACCATTCAACACAGCTCTAAAAACTGAATAGAATGCAGTTTTCACTCAGATGAAAGACGTATGCTTTCCTTCTTAAGAAGTGTTTTCAAAGACATTCACAGAGTGATTCTACGAAGCCTTTTTACTGACGTTGGCTTTTAAACGTGATTTCACTGGAATTTCTGTCAAATGCAAGACACGAGATTTGCTGTTAAAGAATTGAGTATACAGAATGCAAACAAACGCTTCCCTACAAGTGAATCGCCTAACCATTCAACACAGCTCTAAAAAATGAATAGAATGCAGTTTTCACTCAGATGAAAGACATATGCTTTCCTTCTTAAGAAGTGTTTTCAAATACATTCACAGAGTGATTCTACGAAGCCTTTTTACTGACATTGGCTTTTAGACGTGATTTCACTGGAATTTCTGTGGAACACAAGACACGAGATTTGCTGTTAAAGAATTGAGTATACAGAATGCAAACAAACACTTCCCTACAAGTGAATCGCCTAACCATTCAACAATGCTGTAAAAACTGAAGGGAATGCAGCTTTTACTCAGATGAAAGACGTATGCTTTCCGTCTTAAGAAGTGTTTTCAAAGACATTCACAGAGTGATTCTACGAAGCCTTTTTACTGACGTTGGCTTTTAGAAGTGATTTCACTGGAATTTCTGTGGAACACAAGACACGAGATTTGCTGTTAAAGAATTGACTATACAGAATGCAAACAAACGCTTCCCTACAAGTGAATTGCCTAACCATTCAACAATCCTCTAAAAACTGAAGGGAATGCAGCTTTCATTCAGATGAAAGACGTATGCTTTCCTTCTTAAGAAGTGTTTTCAAAGACATTCACAGAGTGATTCTACGAAGCCTTTTTACTGACGTTGTCTTTTAAACGTGATTTCACTGGAATTTCTGTGGAACGCAAGACACGAGATTTGCTGTTAAAGAATTGAGTATACAGACTGCAAACAAACGCTTCCCTACAAGTGAATGGCCTAACCATTCAACACAGCTCTAAAAACTGAATAGAATGCAGTTTTCACTCAGATGAAAGACGTATGCTTTCCTTCTTAAGAAGTGTTTTCAAAGACATTCACAGAGTGATTCTACGAAGCCTTTTTACTGACGTTGGCTTTTAGACGTGATTTCACTAGAATTTCTGTCAAAAGCAAGACATGAGATTTGCTGTTAAAGAATTGAGTATACAGAATGCAAACAAACGCTTCCCTACAAGGGAATCGCCTAACCATTCAACACAGTTCTAAAAACTGAATAGAATGCAGTTTTCACTCAGATGAAAGACGTATGCTTTCCTTCTTAAGAAGTGTTTTCAAAGACATTCACAGAGTGATTCTACGAAGCCTTTTTACTGACGTTGGCTTTTAAATGTGATTTCATTGGAATTTCTGTCAAATGCAAGACACGAGATTTGCTGTTAAAGAATTGAGTATACAGAATGCAAACAAACACTTCCCTACAAGTGAGTCGCCTAACCATTCAACACAGCTCTAAAAACTGAATAGAATGCAGTTTTCACTCAGATGAAAGACGTATGCTTTCTTTCTTAACAACTGTTTTCAAATACATTCACAGAGTGATTCTACGAAGCCTTTTTACTGACATTGGCTTTTAAACGTGTTTTCACTGGAATTTCTGTCAAATGCAAGACACGAGATTTGCAGTTAAAGAATTGAGTATACAGAATGCAACCAAACGCTTCCCTACAAGTGAATCGCCTAACCATTCAACACAGCTCTAAAAACAAATAGAATACAGTTTTCACTCAGATGAAAGACGTATGCTTTCCTTCTTAAGAAGTGTTTTCAAAGACATTCACAGAGTGATTCTACGAAGCCTTTTTACTGACGTTGGCTTTTAAACATGATTTCACTGGAATTTCTGTCAAACGCAAGACACGAGATTTGCTGTTAAAGAATTGAGTATACAGAATACAAACAAATGCTTCCCTACAAGTGAATCGCCTAACCATTCAACACAGCTCTAAAAACTGAATAGAATGCAGTTTTCACTCAGATGAAAGACTTATGCTTTCCTTCTTAAGAAGTGTTTTCAAAGACATTCACAGAGTGATTCTATGAAGTCTTTTTACTGACTTTGGCTTTTAGAAGTGATTTCACTAGAATTTCTGTCAAACGCAAGACATGAGATTTGCTGTTAAAGAATTGAGTATATAGAATGCAAACAAACGCTTCCCTACAAGTGAATCGCCTAACCATTCAACACAGCTCTAAAAACTGAATAGAATGCAGTTTTCACTCAGATGAAAGACGTATGCTTTCCTTCTTAAGAAGTGTTTTCAAAGACATTCACAGAGTGATTCTACGAAGCCTTTTTACTGACGTTGGCTTTTAAACGTGATTTCACTGGAATTTCTGTCAAATGCAAGACACGAGATTTGCTGTTAAAGAATTGAGTATACAGAATGCAAACAAACGCTTCCCTACAAGTGAATCGCCTAACCATTCAACACAGCTCTAAAAAATGAATAGAATGCAGTTTTCACTCAGATGAAAGACGTATGCTTTCCTTCTTAAGAAGTGTTTTCAAATACATTCACAGAGTGATTCTACGAAGCCTTTTTACTGACATTGGCTTTTAGACGTGATTTCACTGGAATTTCTGTGGAACACAAGACACGAGATTTGCTGTTAAAGAATTGAGTATACAGAATGCAAACAAACACTTCCCTACAAGTGAATCGCCTAACCATTCAACAATGCTGTAAAAACTGAAGGGAATGCAGCTTTCACTCAGATGAAAGACGTATGCTTTCCGTCTTAAGAAGTGTTTTCAAAGACATTCACAGAGTGATTCTACGAAGCCTTTTTTCTGACGTTGGCTTTTAGAAGTGATTTCACTGGAATTTCTGTGGAACACAAGATACGAGATTTGCTGTTAAAGAATTGACTATACAGAATGCAAACAAACGCTTCCCTACAAGTGAATTGCCTAACCATTCAACAATCCTCTAAAAACTGAAGGGAATGCAGCTTTCATTCAGATGAAAGACGTATGCTTTCCTTCTTAAGAAGTGTTTTCAAAGACATTCACAGAGTGATTCTATGAAGCCTTTTTACTGACGTTGGCTTTTAAACGTGATTTCACTGGAATTTCTGTGGAAAACAAGACACGAGATTTGCTGTTAAAGAATTGAGTATACAGAATGCAAACAAACGCTTCCCTACAAGTGAATCGCCTAACCATTCAACACAGCTCTAAAAACTGAATAGAATGCAGTTTTCACTCAGATGAAAGACGTATGCTTTCCTTCTTAAGAAGTGTTTTCAAAGACATTCACAGAGTGATTCTACGAAGCCTTTTTACTGACGTTGGCTTTTAGACGTGATTTCATTAGAATTTCTGTCAAAAGCAAGACATGAGATTTGCTGTTAAAGAATTGAGTATACAGAATGCAAACAAACGCTTCCCTACAAGTGAATCGCCTAACCATTCAACACAGCTCTAAAAACTGAATAGAATGCAGTTTTCACTCAGATGAAAGACGTATGCTTTCCTTCTTAAGAAGTGTTTTCAAACACATTCACAGAGTGATTCTACGAAGCCTTTTTACTGACGTTGGCTTTTAAATGTGATTTCATTGGAATTTCTGTCAAATGCAAGACACGAGATTTGCTGTTAAAGAATTGAGTATACAGAATGCAAACAAACACTTCCCTACAAGTGAATCGCCAAACCATTCAACACAGCTCTAAAAACTGAATAGAATGCAGTTTTCACTCAGATGAAAGACGTATGCTTTCCTTCTTAAGAAGTGTTTTCAAATACATTCACAGAGTGATTCTACGAAGCCTTTTTACTGACGTTGGCTTTTAAATGTGATTTCATTGGAATTTCTGTCAAATGCAAGACACGAGATTTGCTGTTAAAGAATTGAGTATACAGAATGCAAACAAACACTTCCCTACAAGTGAATCGCCTAACCATTCAACACAGCTCTAAAAACTGAATAGAATGCAGTTTTCACTCAGATGAAAGACGTATGCTTTCCTTCTTAAGAAGTGTTTTCAAATACATTCACAGAGTGATTCTACGAAGCCTTTTTACTGACAATGGCTTTTAAACGTGATTTCACTGGAATTTCTGTCAAACGCAAGACACGAGATTTGCAGTTAAAGAATTGAGTATACAGAATGCAACCAAACGCTTCCCTACAAGTGAATCGCCTAACCATTCAACACAGCTCTAAAAACAAATAGAATACAGTTTTCACTCAGATGAAAGACGTATGCTTTCCTTCTTAAGAAGTGTTTTCAAAGACATTCACAGAGTGATTCTACGAAGCCTTTTTACTGACGTTGGCTTTTAAATGTGATTTCACTGGAATTTCTGTCAAACGCAAGACACGAGATTTGCTGTTAAAGAATTGAGTATACAGAATGCAAACAAATGCTTCCCTACAAGTGAATCGCCTAACCATTCAACACAGCTCTAAAAACTGAATAGAATGCAGTTTTCACTCAGATGAAAGACGTATGCTTTCCTTCTTAAGAAGTGTTTTCAAAGACATTCACAGAGTGATTCTACGAAGCCTTTTTACTGACGTTGGTTTTTAGACGTGATTTCACTAGAATTTCTGTCAAACGCAAGACATGAGATTTGCTGTTAAAGAATTGAGTATACAGAATGCAAACAAACGCTTCCCTACAAGTGAATCGCATAACCATTCAACAATGCTCTAAAAACTGAAGAGAATGCAGTTTTCACTCAGATGAAAGACGTATGCTTTCCTTCTTAAGAAGTGTTTTCAAAGACATTCACAGAGTGATTCTATGAAGCCTTTTTACTGATGTTGGCTTTTAAACGTGATTTCACTGGAATTTCTGTCAAATGCAAGACACGAGATTTGCTGTTAAAGAATTGAGTATACAGAATGCAACCAAACGCTTCCCTACAAGTGAATCGCCTAACCATTCAACACAACTCTAAAAACAAATAGAATACAGTTTTCACTCAGATGAAAGACGTATGCTTTCCTTCTTAAGAAGTGTTTTCAAAGACATTCACAGAGTGATTCTACGAAGCCTTTTTACTGACGTTGGCTTTTAAACGTGATTTCACTGGAATTTCTGTCAAACGCAAGACACGAGATTTGCTGTTAAAGAATTGAGTATACAGAATGCAAACAAACGCTTCCCTACAAGTGAATTGCCTAACCATTCAACAATCCTCTAAAAACTGAAGGGTATGCAGCTTTCACTCAGATGAAAGACATATGCTTTCCTTCTTAAGAAGTGTTTTCAAAGACATTCACAGAGTGATTCTATGAAGCCTTTTTACTGACGTTGGCTTTTAAACATGATTTCACTGGAATTTCTGTGGAACGCAAGACACGAGATTTGCTGTTAAAGAATTGAGTATACAGACTGCAAACAAACGCTTCCCTACAAGTGAATGGCCTAACCATTCAACACAGCTCTAAAAACTGAATAGAATGCAGTTTTCACTCAGATGAAAGACGTATGCTTTCCTTCTTAAGAAGTGTTTTCAAAGACATTCACAGAGTGATTCTACGAAGCCTTTTTACTGACGTTGGCTTTTAAACGTGATTTCACTGGAATTTCTGTCAAATGCAAGACACGAGATTTGCTGTTAAAGAATTGAGTATACAGAATGCAAACAAACGCTTCCCTACAAGTGAATTGCCTAACCATTCAACAATCCTCTAAAAACTGAAGGGAATGCAGCTTTCACTCAGATGAAAGACGTATGCTTTCCTTCTTAAGAAGTGTTTTCAAAGACATTCACAGAGTGATTCTACGAAGCCTTTTTACTGACGTTGGCTTTTAAACGTGATTTCACTGGAATTTCTGTGGAAAACAAGACACGAGATTTGCTGTTAAAGAATTGAGTATACAGAATGCAAACAAACGCTTCCCTACAAGTGAATCGCCTAACCATTCAACACAGTTCTAAAAACTGAATAGAATGCAGTTTTCACTCAGATGAAAGACGTATGCTTTCCTTCTTAAGAAGTGTTTTCAAAGACATTCACAGAGTGATTCTACGAAGCCTTTTTACTGACGTTGGCTTTTAAATGTGATTTCATTGGAATTTCTGTCAAATGCAAGACACGAGATTTGCTGTTAAAGAATTGAGTATACAGAATGCAAACAAACACTTCCCTACAAGTGAGTCGCCTAACCATTCAACACAGCTCTAAAAACTGAATAGAATGCAGTTTTCACTCAGATGAAAGACGTATGCTTTCTTTCTTAACAAGTGTTTTCAAATACATTCACAGAGTGATTCTACGAAGCCTTTTTACTGACATTGGCTTTTAAACGTGATTTCACTGGAATTTCTGTCAAACGCAAGACACGAGATTTGCTGTTAAAGAATTGAGTATACAGAATACAAACAAATGCTTCCCTACAAGTGAATCGCCTAACCATTCAACACAGCTCTAAAAACTGAATAGAATGCAGTTTTCACTCAGATGAAAGACTTATGCTTTCCTTCTTAAGAAGTGTTTTCAAAGACATTCACAGAGTGATTCTATGAAGCCTTTTTACTGACATTGGCTTTTAAACGTGATTTCACTGGAATTTCTGTCAAATGCAAGACACGAGATTTGCTGTTAAAGAATTGAGTATACAGAATGCAAACAAACGCTTCCCTACAAGTGAATCGCCTAACCATTCAACAATGCTGTAAAAACTGAAGGGAATGCAGCTTTCACTCAGATGAAAGACGTATGCTTTCCGTCTTAAGAAGTGTTTTCAAAGACATTCACAGAGTGATTCTACGAAGCCTTTTTACTGACGTTGGCTTTTAAAAGTGATTTCACTGGAATTTCTGTGGAACACAAGACACGAGATTTGCTGTTAAAGAATTGACTATACAGAATGCAAACAAACGCTTCCCTACAAGTGAATTGCCTAAACATTCAACAATCCTCTAAAAACTGAAGGGAATGCAGCTTTCACTCAGATGAAAGACGTATGCTTTCCTTCTTAAGAAGTGTTTTCAAAGACATTCACAGAGTGATTCTACGAAGCCTTTTTACTGACGTTGGCTTTTAAACGTGATTTCACTGGAATTTCTGTGGAAAACAAGACACGAGATTTGCTGTTAAAGAATTGAGTATACAGAATGCAAACAAACGCTTCCCTACAAGTGAATCAACTAACCATTCAACACAGCTCTAAAAACTGAATAGAATGCAGTTTTCACTCAGATGAAAGACGTATGCTTTCCTTCTTAAGAAGTGTTTTCAAAGACATTCACAGAGTGATTCTACGAAGCCTTTTTACTGACGTTGGCTTTTAGACGTGATTTCACTAGAATTTCTGTCAAAAGCAAGACATGAGATTTGCTGTTAAAGAATTGAGTATACAGAATGCAAACAAACGCTTCCCTACAAGTGAATCGCCTAACCATTCAACACAGTTCTAAAAACTGAATAGAATGCAGTTTTCACTCAGATGAAAGACGTATGCTTTCCTTCTTAAGAAGTGTTTTCAAAGACATTCACAGAGTGATTCTACGAAGCCTTTTTACTGACGTTGGCTTTTAAATGTGATTTCATTGGAATTTCTGTCAAATGCAAGACACGAGATTTGCTGTTAAAGAATTGAGTATACAGAATGCAAACAAACACTTCCCTACAAGTGAGTCGCCTAACCATTCAACACAGCTCTAAAAACTGAATAGAATGCAGTTTTCACTCAGATGAAAGACGTATGCTTTCTTTCTTAACAAGTGTTTTCAAATACATTCACAGAGTGATTCTACGAAGCCTTTTTACTGACATTGGCTTTTAAACGTGATTTCACTGGAATTTCTGTCAAACGCAAGACACGAGATTTGCTGTTAAAGAATTGAGTATACAGAATACAAACAAATGCTTCCCTACAAGTGAATCGCCTAACCATTCAACACAGCTCTAAAAACTGAATAGAATGCAGTTTTCACTCAGATGAAAGACTTATGCTTTCCTTCTTAAGAAGTGTTTTCAAAGACATTCACAGAGTGATTCTATGAAGCCTTTTTACTGACATTGGCTTTTAAACGTGATTTCACTGGAATTTCTGTCAAATGCAAGACACGAGATTTGCTGTTAAAGAATTGAGTATACAGAATGCAAACAAACGCTTCCCTACAAGTGAATCGCCTAACCATTCAACAATGCTGTAAAAACTGAAGGGAATGCAGCTTTCACTCAGATGAAAGACGTATGCTTTCCGTCTTAAGAAGTGTTTTCAAAGACATTCACAGAGTGATTCTACGAAGCCTTTTTACTGACGTTGGCTTTTAGAAGTGATTTCACTGGAATTTCTGTGGAACACAAGACACGAGATTTGCTGTTAAAGAATTGACTATACAGAATGCAAACAAACGCTTCCCTACAAGTGAATTGCCTAACCATTCAACAATCCTCTAAAAACTGAAGGGAATGCAGCTTTCATTCAGATGAAAGACGTATGCTTTCCTTCTTAAGAAGTGTTTTCAAAGACATTCACAGAGTGATTCTACGAAGCCTTTTTACTGACGTTGGCTTTTAAACGTGATTTCACTGGAATTTCTGTGGAAAACAAGACACGAGATTTGCTGTTAAAGAATTGAGTATACAGAATGCAAACAAACGCTTCCCTACAAGTGAATCGCCTAACCATTCAACACAGCTCTAAAAACTGAATAGAATGCAGTTTTCACTGAGATGAAAGACGTATGCTTTCCTTCTTAAGAAGTGTTTTCAAAGACATTCACAGAGTGATTCTACGAAGCCTTTTTACTGATGTTGGCTTTTAGACGTGATTTCATTAGAATTTCTGTCAAAAGCAAGACATGAGATTTGCTGTTAAAGAATTGAGTATACAGAATGCAAACAAACGCTTCCCTACAAGTGAATCGCCTAACCATTCAACACAGCTCTAAAAACTGAATAGAATGCAGTTTTCCCTCAGATGAAAGACGTATGCTTTCCTTCTTAAGAAGTGTTTTCAAACACATTCACAGAGTGATTCTACGAAGCCTTTTTACTGACGTTGGCTTTTAAATGTGATTTCATTGGAATTTCTGTCAAATGCAAGACACGAGATTTGCTGTTAAAGAATTGAGTATACAGAATGCAAACAAACACTTCCCTACAAGTGAATCGCCTAACCATTCAACACAGCTCTAAAAACTGAATAGAATGCAGTTTTCACTCAGATGAAAGACGTATGCTTTCCGTCTTAAGAAGTGTTTTCAAAGACATTCACAGAGTGATTCTACGAAGCCTTTTTACTGACGTTGGCTTTTAGAAGTGATTTCACTGGAATTTCTGTGGAACACAAGACACGAGATTTGCTGTTAAAGAATTGACTATACAGAATGCAAACAAACGCTTCCCTACAAGTGAATTGCCTAACCATTCAACAATCCTCTAAAAACTGAAGGGAATGCAGCTTTCATTCAGATGAAAGACGTATGCTTTCCTTCTTAAGAAGTGTTTTCAAAGACATTCACAGAGTGATTCTACGAAGCCTTTTTACTGACGTTGGCTTTTAAACGTGATTTCACTGGAATTTCTGTGGAAAACAAGACACGAGATTTGCTGTTAAAGAATTGAGTATACAGAATGCAAACAAACGCTTCCCTACAAGTGAATCGCCTAACCATTCAACACAGCTCTAAAAACTGAATAGAATGCAGTTTTCACTGAGATGAAAGACGTATGCTTTCCTTCTTAAGAAGTGTTTTCAAAGACATTCACAGAGTGATTCTACGAAGCCTTTTTACTGATGTTGGCTTTTAGACGTGATTTCATTAGAATTTCTGTCAAAAGCAAGACATGAGATTTGCTGTTAAAGAATTGAGTATACAGAATGCAAACAAACGCTTCCCTACAAGTGAATCGCCTAACCATTCAACACAGCTCTAAAAACTGAATAGAATGCAGTTTTCACTCAGATGAAAGACGTATGCTTTCCTTCTTAAGAAGTGTTTTCAAACACATTCACAGAGTGATTCTACGAAGCCTTTTTACTGACGTTGGCTTTTAAATGTGATTTCATTGGAATTTCTGTCAAATGCAAGACACGAGATTTGCTGTTAAAGAATTGAGTATACAGAATGCAAACAAACACTTCCCTACAAGTGAATCGCCTAACCATTCAACACAGCTCTAAAAACTGAATAGAATGCAGTTTTCACTCAGATGAAAGACGTATGCTTTCCTTCTTAAGAAGTGTTTTCAAATACATTCACAGAGTGATTCTACGAATCCTTTTTACTGACGTTGGCTTTTAAATGTGATTTCATTGGAATTTCTGTCAAATGCAAGACACGAGATTTGCTGTTAAAGAATTGAGTATACAGAATGCAAACAAACACTTCCCTACAAGTGAATCGCCTAACCATTCAACACAGCTCTAAAAACTGAATAGAATGCAGTTTTCACTCAGATGAAAGACGTATGCTTTCCTTCTTAAGAAGTGTTTTCAAATACATTCACAGAGTGATTCTACGAAGCCTTTTTACTGACAATGGCTTTTAAACGTGATTTCACTGGAATTTCTGTCAAACGCAAGACACGAGATTTGCAGTTAAAGAATTGAGTATACAGAATGCAACCAAACGCTTCCCTACAAGTGAATCGCCTAACCATTCAACACAGCTCTAAAAACAAATAGAATACAGTTTTCACTCAGATGAAAGACGTATGCTTTCCTTCTTAAGAAGTGTTTTCAAAGACATTCACAGAGTGATTCTACGAAGCCTTTTTACTGACGTTGGCTTTTAAATGTGATTTCACTGGAATTTCTGTCAAACGCAAGACACGAGATTTGCTGTTAAAGAATTGAGTATACAGAATGCAAACAAATGCTTCCCTACAAGTGAATCGCCTAACCATTCAACACAGCTCTAAAAATTGAATAGAATGCAGTTTTCACTCAGATGAAAGACGTATGCTTTCCTTCTTAAGAAGTGTTTTCAAAGACATTCACAGAGTGATTCTACGAAGCCTTTTTACTGACGTTGGTTTTTAGACGTGATTTCACTAGAATTTCTGTCAAACGCAAGACATGAGATTTGCTGTTAAAGAATTGAGTATACAGAATGCAAACAAACGCTTCCCTACAAGTGAATCGCATAACCATTCAACAATGCTCTAAAAACTGAAGAGAATGCAGTTTTCACTCAGATGAAAGACGTATGCTTTCCTTCTTAAGAAGTGTTTTCAAAGACATTCACAGAGTGATTCTATGAAGCCTTTTTACTGATGTTGGCTTTTAAACGTGATTTCACTGGAATTTCTGTCAAATGCAAGACACGAGATTTGCTGTTAAAGAATTGAGTATACAGAATGCAACCAAACGCTTCCCTACAAGTGAATCGCCTAACCATTCAACACAACTCTAAAAACAAATAGAATACAGTTTTCACTCAGATGAAAGACGTATGCTTTCCTTCTTAAGAAGTGTTTTCAAAGACATTCACAGAGTGATTCTACGAAGCCTTTTTACTGACGTTGGCTTTTAAACGTGATTTCACTAGAATTTCTGTCAAACGCAAGACATGAGATTTGCTGTTAAAGAATTGAGTATACAGAATGCAAACAAACGCTTCCCTACAAGTGAATCGCATAACCATTCAACAATGCTCTAAAAACTGAAGAGAATGCAGTTTTCACTCAGATGAAAGACGTATGCTTTCCTTCTTAAGAAGTGTTTTCAAAGACATTCACAGAGTGATTCTATGAAGCCTTTTTACTGACGTTGGCTTTTAAACGTGATTTCACTGGAATTTCTGTCAAATGCAAGACACGAGATTTGCTGTTAAAGAATTGAGTATACAGAATGCAAACAAATGCTTCCCTACAAGTGAATCGCCTAACCATTCAACACAGTTCTAAAAACTGAATAGAATGCAGTTTTCACTCAGATGAAAGACGTATGCTTTCCTTCTTAAGAATTGTTTTAAAGACATTCACAGAGTGATTCTACAAAGCCTTTTTACTGACGTTGGCTTTTAAACGTGATTTCACTGGAATTTCTGTCAAATGCAAGACACGAGATTTGCTGCTAAAGAATTGAGTATACAGATTGCAAACAAATGCTTCCCTACAAGTGAATCGCCTAACCATTCAACAATGCTCTAAAAACTGAAGAGAATGCAGTTTTCACTCAGATGAAAGACATATGCTTTCCTTCTTAAGAAGTGTTTTCAAAGACATTCACAGAGTGATTCTACGAAGCCTTTTTACTGACGTTGGCTTTTAAACATGATTTCACTGGAATTTCTGTCAAACGCAAGACACGAGATTTGCTGTTAAAGAATTGAGTATACAGAATACAAACAAATGCTTCCCTACAAGTGAATCGCCTAACCATTCAACACAGCTCTAAAAACTGAATAGAATGCAGTTTTCACTCAGATGAAAGACTTATGCTTTCCTTCTTAAGAAGTGTTTTCAAAGACATTCACAGAGTGATTCTATGAAGTCTTTTTACTGACTTTGGCTTTTAGAAGTGATTTCACTAGAATTTCTGTCAAACGCAAGACATGAGATTTGCTGTTAAAGAATTGAGTATATAGAATGCAAACAAACGCTTCTCTACAAGTGAATCGCCTAACCATTCAACACAGCTCTAAAAACTGAATAGAATGCAGTTTTCACTCAGATGAAAGACGTATGCTTTCCTTCTTAAGAAGTGTTTTCAAAGACATTCACAGAGTGATTCTACGAAGCCTTTTTACTGACGTTGGCTTTTAAACGTGATTTCACTGGAATTTCTGTCAAATGCAAGACACGAGATTTGCTGTTAAAGAATTGAGTATACAGAATGCAAACAAACGCTTCCCTACAAGTGAATCGCCTAACCATTCAACACAGCTCTAAAAAATGAATAGAATGCAGTTTTCACTCAGATGAAAGACGTATGCTTTCCTTCTTAAGAAGTGTTTTCAAATACATTCACAGAGTGATTCTACGAAGCCTTTTTACTGACATTGGCTTTTAGACGTGATTTCACTGGAATTTCTGTGGAACACAAGACACGAGATTTGCTGTTAAAGAATTGAGTATACAGAATGCAAACAAACACTTCCCTACAAGTGAATCGCCTAACCATTCAACAATGCTGTAAAAACTGAAGGGAATGCAGCTTTCACTCAGATGAAAGACGTATGCTTTCCGTCTTAAGAAGTGTTTTCAAAGACATTCACAGAGTGATTCTACGAAGCCTTTTTACTGACGTTGGCTTTTAGAAGTGATTTCACTGGAATTTCTGTGGAACACAAGACACGAGATTTGCTGTTAAAGAATTGACTATACAGAATGCAAACAAACGCTTCCCTACAAGTGAATTGCCTAACCATTCAACAATCCTCTAAAAACTGAAGGGAATGCAGCTTTCATTCAGATGAAAGACGTATGCTTTCCTTCTTAAGAAGAGTTTTCAAAGACATTCACAGAGTGATTCTACGAAGCCTTTTTACTGACGTTGGCTTTTAAACGTGATTTCACTGGAATTTCTGTGGAAAAGAAGACACGAGATTTGCTGTTAAAGAATTGAGTATACAGAATGCAAACAAACGCTTCCCTACAAGTGAATCGCCTAACCATTCAACACAGCTCTAAAAACTGAATAGAATGCAGTTTTCACTCAGATGAAAGACGTATGCTTTCCTTCTTAAGAAGTGTTTTCAAAGACATTCACAGAGTGATTCTACGAAGCCTTTTTACTGACGTTGGCTTTTAGACGTGATTTCATTAGAATTTCTGTCAAAAGCAAGACATGAGATTTGCTGTTAAAGAATTGAGTATACAGAATGCAAACAAACGCTTCCCTACAAGTGAATCGCATAACCATTCAACACAGCTCTAAAAACTGAATAGAATGCAGTTTTCACTCAGATGAAAGACGTATGCTTTCCTTCTTAAGAAGTGTTTTCAAACACATTCACAGAGTGATTCTACGAAGCCTTTTTACTGACGTTGGCTTTTAAATGTGATTTCATTGGAATTTCTGTCAAATGCAAGACACGAGATTTGCTGTTAAAGAATTGAGTATACAGAATGCAAACAAACACTTCCCTACAAGTGAATCGCCTAACCATTCAACACAGCTCTAAAAACTGAATAGAATGCAGTTTTCACTCAGATGAAAGACGTATGCTTTCCTTCTTAAGAAGTGTTTTCAAATACATTCACAGAGTGATTCTACGAATCCTTTTTACTGACGTTGGCTTTTAAATGTGATTTCATTGGAATTTCTGTCAAATGCAAGACACGAGATTTGCTGTTAAAGAATTGAGTATACAGAATGCAAACAAACACTTCCCTACAAGTGAATCGCCTAACCATTCAACACAGCTCTAAAAACTGAATAGAATGCAGTTTTCACTCAGATGAAAGACGTATGCTTTCCTTCTTAAGAAGTGTTTTCAAATACATTCACAGAGTGATTCTACGAAGCCTTTTTACTGACAATGGCTTTTAAACGTGATTTCACTGGAATTTCTGTCAAACGCAAGACACGAGATTTGCAGTTAAAGAATTGAGTATACAGAATGCAACCAAACGCTTCCCTACAAGTGAATCGCCTAACCATTCAACACAACTCTAAAAACAAATAGAATACAGTTTTCACTCAGATGAAAGACGTATGCTTTCCTTCTTAAGAAGTGTTTTCAAAGACATTCACAGAGTGATTCTTCGAAGCCTTTTTACTGACGTTGGCTTTTAAACGTGATTTCACTGGAATTTCTGTGGAACGCAAGACACGAGATTTGCTGTTAAAGAATTGAGTATACAGAATGCAAACAAATGCTTCCCTACAAGTGAATCGCCTAACCATTCAACACAGCTCTAAAAACTGAATAGAATGCAGTTTTCACTCAGATGAAAGACGTATGCTTTCCTTCTTAAGAAGTGTTTTCAAAGACATTCACAGAGTGATTCTACGAAGCCTTTTTACTGACGTTGGTTTTTAGACGTGATTTCACTAGAATTTCTGTCAAACGCAAGACATGAGATTTGCTGTTAAAGAATTGAGTATACAGAATGCAAACAAACGCTTAGCTACAAGTGAATCGCCTACCCATTCAAAACAGCTCTAAAAACTGAATAGAATGCAGTTTTCACTCAGATGAAAGACGTATGCATTCCTTCTTAAGAAGTGTTTTCAAAGACATTCACAGAGTGATTCTACGAAGCCTTATTACTGACGTTGGCTTTTAAACGTGATTTCACTGGAATTTCTGTGGAACACAAGACACGAGATTTGCTGTTAAAGAATTGAGTATACAGACTGCAAACAAACGCTTCCCTACAAGTGAATGGCCTAACCATTCAACAATCCTCTAAAAACTGAAGGGAATGCAGCTTTCATTCAGATGAAAGACGTATGCTTTCCTTCTTAAGAAGTGTTTTCAAAGACATTCACAGAGTGATTCTACGAAGCCTTTTTACTGACGTTGGCTTTTAAACGTGATTTCACTGGAATTTCTGTGGAAAACAAGACACGAGATTTGCTGTTAAAGAATTGAGTATACAGAATGCAAACAAACGCTTCCCTACAAGTGAATCGCCTAACCATTCAACACAGCTCTAAAAACTGAATAGAATGCAGTTTTCACTCAGATGAAAGACGTATGCTTTCCTTCTTAAGAAGTGTTTTCAAAGACATTCACAGAGTGATTCTACGAAGCCTTTTTACTGACGTTGGCTTTTAGACGTGATTTCATTAGAATTTCTGTCAAAAGCAAGACATGAGATTTGCTGTTAAAGAATTGAGTATACAGAATGCAAACAAACACTTCCCTACAAGTGAATCGCCTAACCATTCAACACAGCTCTAAAAACTGAATAGAATGCAGTTTTCACTCAGATGAAAGACATATGCTTTCCTTCTTAAGAAGTGTTTTCAAATACATTCACAGAGTGATTCTACGAATCCTTTTTACTGACGTTGGCTTTTAAATGTGATTTCATTGGAATTTCTGTCAAATGCAAGACACGAGATTTGCTGTTAAAGAATTGAGTATACAGAATGCAAACAAACACTTCCCTACAAGTGAATCGCCTAACCATTCAACACAGCTCTAAAAACTGAATAGAATGCAGTTTTCACTCAGATGAAAGACGTATGCTTTCCTTCTTAAGAAGTGTTTTCAAATACATTCACAGAGTGATTCTACGAAGCCTTTTTACTGACATTGGCTTTTAAACGTGATTTCACTGGAATTTCTGTCAAACGCAAGACACGAGATTTGCAGTTAAAGAATTGAGTATACAGAATGCAACCAAACGCTTCCCTACAAGTGAATCGCCTAACCATTCAACACAGCTCTAAAAACTGAATAGAATGCAGTTTTCACTCAGATGAAAGACGTATGCTTTCCTTCTTAAGAAGTGTTTTCAAAGACATTCACAGAGTGATTCTAGGAAGCCTTTTTACTGACGTTGGTTTTTAGACGTGATTTCACTAGAATTTCTGTCAAACGCAAGACATGAGATTTGCTTTTAAAGAATTGAGTATACAGAATGCAAACAAACGCTTCCCTACAAGTGAATCGCATAACCATTCAACAATGCTCTAAAAACTGAAGAGAATGCAGTTTTCACTCAGATGAAAGACGTATGCTTTCCTTCTTAAGAAGTGTTTTCAAAGACATTCACAGAGTGATTCTATGAAGCCTTTTTACTGATGTTGGCTTTTAAACGTGATTTCACTGGAATTTCTGTCAAATGCAAGACACGAGATTTGCTGTTAAAGAATTGAGTATACAGAATGCAACCAAACGCTTCCCTACAAGTGAATCGACTAACCATTCAACACAGCTCTAAAAACAAATAGAATACAGTTTTCACTCAGATGAAAGACGTATGCTTTCCTTCTTAAGAAGTGTTTTCAAAGACATTCACAGAGTGATTCTACGAAGCCTTTTTACTGACGTTGGCTTTTAAACGTGATTTCACTGGAATTTCTGTGGAACGCAAGACACGAGATTTGCTGTTAAAGAATTGAGTATACAGAATGCAAACAAATGCTTCCCTACAAGTGAATCGCCTAACCATTCAACACAGCTCTAAAAACTGAAGAGAATGCAGTTTTCACTCAGATGAAAGACGTATGCTTTCCTTCTTAAGAAGTGTTTTCAAAGACATTCACAGAGTGATTCTACGAAGCCTTTTTAGTGATGTTGGCTTTTAAACGTGATTTCACTGGAATTTCTGTGGAACGCAAGACACGAGATTTGCTGTTAAAGAATTGAGTATACAGAATGCAAACAAACGCTTCCCTACAAGTGAATTGCCTAACCATTCAACAATCCTCTAAAAACTGAAGGGAATGCAGCTTTCACTCAGATGAAAGACGTATGCTTTCCTTCTTAAGTGTTTTCAAAGACATTCACAGAGTGATTCTACGAAGCCTTTTTACTGACGTTGGCTTTTAAACGTGATTTCACTGGAATTTCTGTGGAAAACAAGACACGAGATTTGCTGTTAAAGAATTGAGTATACAGAATGCAAACAAACACTTCCCTACAAGTGAATCGCCTAACCATTCAACACAGCTCTAAAAACTGAATAGAATGCAGTTTTCACTCAGATGAAAGACGTATGCTTTCCTTCTTAAGAAGTGTTTTCAAATACATTCACAGAGTGATTCTACGAAGCCTTTTTACTGACATTGGCTTTTAAACGTGATTTCACTGGAATTTCTGTCAAACGCAAGACACGAGATTTGCAGTTAAAGAATTGAGTATACAGAATGCAACCAAACGCTTCCCTACAAGTGAATCGCCTAACCATTCAACACAGCTCTAAAAACTGAATAGAATGCAGTTTTCACTCAGATGAAAGACGTATGCTTTCCTTCTTAAGAAGTGTTTTCAAAGACATTCACAGAGTGATTCTACGAAGCCTTTTTACTGACGTTGGTTTTTAGACGTGATTTCACTAGAATTTCTGTCAAACGCAAGACATGAGATTTGCTGTTAAAGAATTGAGTATACAGAATGCAAACAAACGCTTCCCTACAAGTGAATCACATAACCATTCAACAATGCTCTAAAAACTGAAGAGAATGCAGTTTTCACTCAGATGAAAGACGTATGCTTTCCGTCTTAAGAAGTGTTTTCAAAGACATTCACAGAGTGATTCTACGAAGCCTTTTTACTGACGTTGGCTTTTAGAAGTGATTTCACTGGAATTTCTGTGGAACACAAGACACGAGATTTGCTGTTAAAGAATTGACTATACAGAATGCAAACAAACGCTTCCCTACAAGTGAATTGCCTAACCATTCAACAATCCTCTAAAAACTGAAGGGAATGCAGCTTTCATTCAGATGAAAGACGTATGCTTTCCTTCTTAAGAAGTGTTTTCAAAGACATTCACAGAGTGATTCTACGAAGCCTTTTTACTGACGTTGGCTTTTAAACGTGATTTCACTGGAATTTCTGTGGAAAACAAGACACGAGATTTGCTGTTAAAGAATTGAGTATACAGAATGCAAACAAACGCTTCCCTACAAGTGAATCGCCTAACCATTCAACACAGCTCTAAAAACTGAATAGAATGCAGTTTTCACTCAGATGAAAGACGTATGCTTTCCTTCTTAAGAAGTGTTTTCAAAGACATTCACAGAGTGATTCTACGAAGCCTTTTTACTGACGTTGGCTTTTAGACGTGATTTCATTAGAATTTCTGTCAAAAGCAAGACATGAGATTTGCTGTTAAAGAATTGAGTATACAGAATGCAAACAAACGCTTCCCTACAAGTGAATCGCCTAACCATTCAACACAGCTCTAAAAACTGAATAGAATGCAGTTTTCACTCAGATGAAAGACGTATGCTTTCCTTCTTAAGAAGTGTTTTCAAAGACATTCACAGAGTGATTCTACGAAGCCTTTTTACTGACGTTGGCTTTTAAACGTGATTTCACTGGAATTTCTGTGGAACGCAAGACACGAGATTTGCTGTTAAAGAATTGAGTATACAGAATGCAAACAAATGCTTCCCTACAAGTGAATCGCCTAACCATTCAACACAGCTCTAAAAACTGAATAGAATGCAGTTTTCACTCAGATGAAAGACGTATGCTTTCCTTCTTAAGAAGTGTTTTCAAAGACATTCACAGAGTGATTCTACGAAGCCTTTTTACTGACGTTGGTTTTTAGACGTGATTTCACTAGAATTTCTGTCAAACGCAAGACATGAGATTTGCTGTTAAAGAATTGAGTATACAGAATGCAAACAAACGCTTCCCTACAAGTGAATCGCATAACCATTCAACAATGCTCTAAAAACTGAAGAGAATGCAGTTTTCACTCAGATGAAAGACGTATGCTTTCCTTCTTAAGAAGTGTTTTCAAAGACATTCACAGAGTGATTCTATGAAGCCTTTTTACTGACGTTGGCTTTTAAACGTGATTTCACTGGAATTTCTGTCAAATGCAAGACACGAGATTTGCTGTTAAAGAATTGAGTATACAGAATGCAAACAAATGCTTCCCTACAAGTGAATCGCCTAACCATTCAAAACAGCTCTAAAAACCGAATAGAATGCAGTTTTCACTCAGATGAAAGACGTATGCTTTCCTTCTTAAGAAGTGTTTTCAAAGACATTCACAGAGTGATTCTACGAAGCCTTTTTACTGACGTTGGCTTTTAAACTTGATTTCACTGGAATTTCTGTGGAACACAAGACACGAGATTTGCTGTTAAAGAATTGAGTATACAGACTGCAAACAAACGCTTCCCTACAAGTGAATGGCCTAACCATTCAACAATCCTCTAAAAACTGAAGGGAATGCAGCTTTCATTCAGATGAAAGACGTATGCTTTCCTTCTTAAGAAGTGTTTTCAAAGACATTCACAGAGTGATTCTACGAAGCCTTTTTACTGACGTTGGCTTTTAAACGTGATTTCACTGGAATTTCTGTGGAAAACAAGACACGAGATTTGCTGTTAAAGAATTGAGTATACAGAATGCAAACAAACACATCCCTACAATTGAATCGCCTAACCATTCAACACAGCTCTAAAAACTGAATAGAATGCAGTTTTCACTCAGATGAAAGACGTATGCTTTCCTTCTTAAGAAGTGTTTTCAAAGACATTCACAGAGTGATTCTACGAAGCCTTTTTACTGACGTTGGCTTTTAGACGTGATTTCATTAGAATTTCTGTCAAAAGCAAGACATGAGATTTGCTGTTAAAGAATTGAGTATACAGAATGCAAACAAACGCTTCCCTACAAGTGAATCGCCTAACCATTCAACACAGCTCTAAAAACTGAATAGAATGCAGTTTTCACTCAGATGAAAGATGTATGCTTTCCTTCTTAAGAAGTGTTTTCTAATACATTCACAGAGTGATTCTACGAATCCTTTTTACTGACGTTGGCTTTTAAATGTGATTTCATTGGAATTTCTGTCAAATGCAAGACACGAGATTTGCTGTTAAAGAATTGAGTATACAGAATGCAAACAAACACTTCCCTACAAGTGAATCGCCTAACCATTCAACACAGCTCTAAAAACTGAATAGAATGCAGTTTTCACTCAGATGAAAGACGTATGCTTTCCTTCTTAAGAAGTGTTTTCAAAGACATTCACAGAGTGATTCTACGAAGCCTTTTTACTGACATTGGCTTTTAAACGTGATTTCACTGGAATTTCTGTCAAATGCAAGACACGAGATTTGCTGTTAAAGAATTGAGTATACAGAATGCAACCAAACGCTTCCCTACAAGTGAATCGCCTAACCATTCAACACAACTCTAAAAACAAATAGAATACAGTTTTCACTCAGATGAAAGACGTATGCTTTCCTTCTTAAGAAGTGTTTTCAAAGACATTCACAGAGTGATTCTACGAAGCCTTTTTACTGACGTTGGCTTTTAAACGTGATTTCACTGGAATTTCTGTGGAACGCAAGACACGAGATTTGCTGTTAAAGAATTGAGTATACAGAATGCAAACAAATGCTTCCCTACAAGTGAATCGCCTAACCATTCAACACAGCTCTAAAAACTGAATAGAATGCAGTTTTCACTCAGATGAAAGACGTATGCTTTCCTTCTTAAGAAGTGTTTTCAAAGACATTCACAGAGTGATTCTACGAAGCCTTTTTACTGACGTTGGTTTTTAGACGTGATTTCACTAGAATTTCTGTCAAACGCAAGACATGAGATTTGCTGTTAAAGAATTGAGTATACAGAATGCAAACAAACGCTTCCCTACAAGTGAATCGCATAACCATTCAACAATGCTCTAAAAACTGAAGAGAATGCAGTTTTCACTCAGATGAAAGACGTATGCTTTCCTTCTTAAGAAGTGTTTTCTAATACATTCACAGAGTGATTCTACGAATCCTTTTTACTGACGTTGGCTTTTAAATGTGATTTCATTGGAATTTCTGTCAAATGCAAGACACGAGATTTGCTGTTAAAGAATTGAGTATACAGAATGCAAACAAACACTTCCCTACAAGTGAATCGCCTAACCATTCAACACAGCTCTAAAAACTGAATAGAATGCAGTTTTCACTCAGATGAAAGACGTATGCTTTCCTTCTTAAGAAGTGTTTTCAAATACATTCACAGAGTGATTCTAAAGAGCCTTTTTACTGACATTGGCTTTTAAACGTGATTTCACTGGAATTTCTGTCAAACGCAAGACACGAGATTTGCAGTTAAAGAATTGAGTATACAGAATGCAACCAAACGCTTCCCTACAAGTGAATCGCCTAACCATTCAACACAGCTCTAAAAACAAATAGAATACAGTTTTCACTCAGATGAAAGACATATGCTTTCCTTCTTAAGAAGTGTTTTCAAAGACATGCACAGAGTGATTCTACGAAGCCTTTTTACTGACGTTGGCTTTTCAATGTGATTTCACTGGAATTTCTGTCAAACGCAAGACACGAAATTTGCTGTTAAAGAATTGAGTATACAGAATGCAAAAAAATGCTTCCCTACAAGTGAATCGCCTAACCATTCAACACAGCTCTAAAAACTGAATAGAATGCAGTTTTCACTCAGATGAAAGACGTATGCTTTCCTTCTTAAGAAGTGTTTTCAAAGACATTCACAGAGTGATTCTACGAAGCCTTTTTACTGACGTTGGTTTTTAGACGTGATTTCACTAGAATTTCTGTCAAACGCAAGACATGAGATTTGCTGTTAAAGAATTGAGTATACAGAATGCAAACAAACGCTTCCCTACAAGTGAATCGCATAACCATTCAACAATGCTCTAAAAACTGAAGAGAATGCAGTTTTCACTCAGATGAAAGACGTAAGCTTTCCTTCTTAAGAAGTGTTTTCAAAGACATTCACAGAGTGATTCTATGAAGCCTTTTTACTGATGTTGGCTTTTAAACGTGATTTCACTGGAATTTCTGTCAAATGCAAGACACGAGATTTGCTGTTAAAGAATTGAGTATACAGAATGCAACCAAACGCTTCCCTACAAGTGAATCGACTAACCATTCAACACAGCTCTAAAAACAAATAGAATACAGTTTTCACTCAGATGAAAGACGTATGCTTTCCTTCTTAAGAAGTGTTTTCAAAGACATTCACAGAGTGATTCTACGAAGCCTTTTTACTGACGTTGGCTTTTAAACGTGATTTCACTGGAATTTCTGTGGAACGCAAGACACGAGATTTGCTGTTAAAGAATTGAGTATACAGAATGCAAACAAATGCTTCCCTACAAGTGAATCGCCTAACCATTCAACACAGCTCTAAAAACTGAATAGAATGCAGTTTTCACTCAGATGAAAGACGTATGCTTTCCTTCTTAAGAAGTGTTTTCAAAGACATTCACAGAGTGATTCTAAGAAGCCTTTTTACTGACGTTGGTTTTTAGACGTGATTTCACTAGAATTTCTGTCAAACGCAAGACATGAGATTTGCTGTTAAAGAATTGAGTATACAGAATGCAAACAAACGCTTCCCTACAAGTGAATCACATAACCATTCAACAATGCTCTAAAAACTGAAGAGAATGCAGTTTTCACTCAGATGAAAGACGTATGCTTTCCTTCTTAAGAAGTGTTTTCAAAGACATTCACAGAGTGATTCTACGAAGCCTTTTTAGTGATGTTGGCTTTTAAACGTGATTTCACTGGAATTTCTGTGGAACGCAAGACACGAGATTTGCTGTTAAAGAATTGAGTATACAGAATGCAAACAAACGCTTCCCTACAAGTGAATTGCCTAACCATTCAACAATCCTCTAAAAACTGAAGGGAATGCAGCTTTCATTCAGATGAAAGACGTATGCTTTCCTTCTTAAGAAGTGTTTTCAAAGACATTCACAGAGTGATTCTACGAAGCCTTTTTACTGACGTTGGCTTTTAAACGTGATTTCACTGGAATTTCTGTGGAAAACAAGACACGAGATTTGCTGTTAAAGATTTGAGTATACAGAATGCAAACAAATGCTTCCCTACAAGTGAATCACCTAACCATTCAACACAGCTCTAAAAACTGAATAGAATGCAGTTTTCACTCAGATGAAAGACGTATGCTTTCCTTCTTAAGAAGTGTTTTCAAAGACATTCACAGAGTGATTCTACGAAGCCTTTTTACTGACGTTGGCTTTTAGACGTGATTTCATTAGAATTTCTGTCAAAAGCAAGACATGAGATTTGCTGTTAAAGAATTGAGTATACAGAATGCAAACAAACGCTTCCCTACAAGTGAATCGCCTAACCATTCAACACAGCTCTAAAAACTGAATAGAATGCAGTTTTCACTCTGATGAAAGACGTATCCTTTCCTTCTTAAGAAGTGTTTTCAAAGACATTCACAGAGTGATTCTACGAAGCCTTTTTACTGACGTTGGCTTTTAAATGTGATTTCACTGGAATTTCTGTCAAAAGCAAGACACGAGATTTGCTGTTAAAGAATTGAGTATACAGAATGCAAACAAATGCTTCCCTACAAGTGAATCGCCTAACCATTCAACACAGCTCTAAAAACTGAAGAGAATGCAGTTTTCACTCAGATGAAAGACGTATGCTTTCCTTCTTAAGAAGTGTTTTCAAAGACATTCACAGAGTGATTCTATGAAGCCTTTTTACTGATGTTGGCTTTTAAACGTGATTTCACTGGAATTTCTGTCAAATGCAAGACACGAGATTTGCTGTTAAAGAATTGAGTATACAGAATGCAACCAAACGCTTCCCTACAAGTGAATCGCCTAACCATTCAACACAGCTCTAAAAACAAATAGAATACAGTTTTCACTCAGATGAAAGACGTATGCTTTCCTTCTTAAGAAGTGTTTTCAAAGACATTCACAGAGTGATTCTACGAAGCCTTTTTACTGACGTTGGCTTTTAAACGTGATTTCACTGGAATTTCTGTGGAACGCAAGACACGAGATTTGCTGTTAAAGAATTGAGTATACAGAATGCAAACAAATGCTTCCCTACAAGTGAATCTCCTAACCATTCAACACAGCTCTAAAAACTGAATAGAATGCAGTTTTCACTCAGATGAAAGACGTATGCTTTCCTTCTTAAGAAGTGTTTTCAAAGACATTCACAGAGTGATTCTATGAAGCCTTTTTACTGACGTTGGCTTTTAAACGTGATTTCACTGGAATTTCTGTCAAATGCAAGACACGAGATTTGCTGTTAAAGAATTGAGTATACAGAATGCAAACAAATGCTTCCCTACAAGTGAATCGCCTAACCATTCAACACAGTTCTAAAAACTGAATAGAATGCAGTTTTCACTCAGATGAAAGACGTATGCTTTCCTTCTTAAGAAGTGTTTTCAAAGACATTCACAGAGTGATTCTATGAAGCCTTTTTACTGACGTTGGCTTTTAAACGTGATTTCACTGGAATTTCTGTCAAATGCAAGACACGAGATTTGCTGTTAAAGAATTGAGTATACAGAATGCAAACAAACGCTTAGCTACAAGTGAATCGCCTAACCATTCAAAACAGCTCTAAAAACTGAATAGAATGCAGTTTTCACTCAGATGAAATACGTATGCTTTCCTTCTTAAGAAGTGTTTTCAAAGACATTCACAGAGTGATTCTACTAAGCCTTTTTACTGACGTTGGCTTTTAAACGTGATTTCACTGGAATTTCTGTGGAACACAAGACACGAGATTTGCTGTTAAAGAATTGAGTATACAGACTGCAAACAAACGCTTCCCTACAAGTGAATGGCCTAACCATTCAACAAAGCTCTAAAAACTGAATGGAATGCAGTTTTCACTCAGATGAAAGACGTATGCTTTCCTTCTTAAGAAGTGTTTTCAAAGACATTCACAGGTTGATTCTAAGAATCCTTTTTACTGACGTTGGCTTTTAAACGTGATTTCACTGGAATTTCTGTCAAATGCAAGACACGGGATTTGCTGTTAAAGAATTGAGTATACAGAATGCAAACAAACGCTTCCCTACAAGTGAATCGCCTAACCATTCAACACAGTTCTAAAAACTGAATAGAATGCAGTTTTCACTCAGATGAAAGACGTATGCTTTCCTTCTTAAGAAGTGTTTTCAAAGACATTCACAGAGTGATTCTACGAAGCCTTTTTACTGACGTTGGCTTTAAACGTGATTTTACTGGAATTTCTGTCAAATGCAAGACACGAGATTTGCTGTTAAAGAATTGAGTATAAAGAATGCAAACAAACGCTTCCCTACAAGTGAATTGCCTAACCATTCAACAATCCTCTAAAAACTGAAGGGAATGCACCTTTCACTCAGATGAAAGACGTATGCTTTCCTTCTTAAGAAGTGTTTTCAAAGACATTCACAGAGTGATTCTACGAAGCCTTTTTACTGACGTTGGCTTTTAAACGTGATTTCACTGGAATTTCTGTGGAAAACAAGACACGAGATTTGCTGTTAAAGAATTGAGTATACAGAATGCAAACAAACGCTTCCCTACAAGTGAATCAACTAACCATTCAACACAGCTCTAAAAACTGAATAGAATGCAGTTTTCACTCAGAGGAAAGACGTATGCTTTCCTTCTTAAGAAGTGTTTTCAAAGACATTCACAGAGTGATTCTACGAAGCCTTTTTACTGACGTTGGCTTTTAGACGTGATTTCACTAGAATTTCTGTCAAAAGCAAGACATGAGATTTGCTGTTAAAGAATTGAGTATACAGAATGCAAACAAACGCTTCCCTACAAGTGAATCGCCTAACCATTCAACACAGTTGTAAAAACTGAATAGAATGCAGTTTTCACTCAGATGAAAGACGTATGCTTTCCTTCTTAAGAAGTGTTTTCAAAGACATTCACAGAGTGATTCTACGAAGCCTTTTTACTGACGTTGGCTTTTAAATGTGATTTCATTGGAATTTCTGTCAAATGCAAGATATGAGATTTGCTGTTAAAGAATTGAGTATACAGAATGCAAACAAACACTTCCCTACAAGTGAATCGCCTAACCATTCAACACAGCTCTAAAAACTGAATAGAATGCAGTTTTCACTCAGATGAAAGACGTATGCTTTCTTTCTTAAGAAGTGTTTTCAAATACATTCACAGAGTGATTCTGCGAAGCCTTTTTACTGACGTTGGCTTTTAGAAGTGATTTCACTGGAATTTCTGTCAAACGCAAGACACGAGATTTGCAGTTAAAGAATTGAGTATACAGAATGCAACCAAACGCTTCCCTACAAGTGAATCGCCTAACCATTCAACACAGCTCTAAAAACAAATAGAATACAGTTTTCACTCAGATGAAAGACGTATGCTTTCCTTCTTAAGAAGTGTTTTCAAAGACATTCACAGAGTGATTCTACGAAGCCTTTTTACTGACGTTGGCTTTTAGACGTGATTTCACTACAATTTCTGTCAAAAGCAAGACATGAGATTTGCTGTTAAAGAATTGAGTATACAGAATGCAAACAAACGCTTCCCTACAAGTGAATCGCCTAACCATTCAACACAGTTCTAAAAACTGAATAGAATGCAGTTTTCACTCAGATGAAAGACGTATGCTTTCCTTCTTAAGAAGTGTTTTCAAAGACATTCACAGAGTGATTCTACGAAGCCTTTTTACTGACGTTGGCTTTAAACGTGATTTTACTGGAATTTCTGTCAAATGCAAGACACGAGATTTGCTGTTAAAGAATTGACTATACAGAATGCAAACAAACGCTTCCCTACAAGTGAATTGCCTAACCATTCAACAATCCTCTAAAAACTGAAGGGAATGCACCTTTCACTCAGATGAAAGACGTATGCTTTCCTTCTTAAGAAGTGTTTTCAAAGACATTCACAGAGTGATTCTACGAAGCCTTTTTACTGACGTTGGCTTTTAAACGTGATTTCACTGGAATTTCTGTGGAAAACAAGACACGAGATTTGCTGTTAAAGAATTGAGTATACAGAATGCAAACAAACGCTTCCCTACAAGTGAATCAACTAACCATTCAACACAGCTCTAAAAACTGAATAGAATGCAGTTTTCACTCAGAGGAAAGACGTATGCTTTCCTTCTTAAGAAGTGTTTTCAAAGACATTCACAGAGTGATTCTACGAAGCCTTTTTACTGACGTTGGCTTTTAGACGTGATTTCACTAGAATTTCTGTCAAAAGCAAGACATGAGATTTGCTGTTAAAGAATTGAGTATACAGAATGCAAACAAACGCTTCCCTACAAGTGAATCGCCTAACCATTCAACACAGTTGTAAAAACTGAATAGAATGCAGTTTTCACTCAGATGAAAGACGTATGCTTTCCTTCTTAAGAAGTGTTTTCAAAGACATTCACAGAGTGATTCTACGAAGCCTTTTTACTGACGTTGGCTTTTAAATGTGATTTCATTGGAATTTCTGTCAAATGCAAGACACGAGATTTGCTGTTAAAGAATTGAGTATACAGAATGCAAACAAACACTTCCCTACAAGTGAATCGCCTAACCATTCAACACAGCTCTAAAAACTGAATAGAATGCAGTTTTCACTCAGATGAAAGACGTATGCTTTCTTTCTTAAGAAGTGTTTTCAAATACATTCACAGAGTGATTCTACGAAGCCTTTTTACTGACATTGGCTTTTAAACGTGATTTCACTGGAATTTCTGTCAAACGCAAGACACGAGATTTGCAGTTAAAGAATTGAGTATACAGAATGCAACCAAACGCTTCCCTACAAGTGAATCGCCTAACCATTCAACACAGCTCTAAAAACAAATAGAATACAGTTTTCACTCAGATGAAAGACGTATGCTTTCCTTCTTAAGAAGTGTTTTCAAAGACATTCACAGAGTGATTCTACGAAGCCTTTTTACTGACGTTGGCTTTTAAACGTGATTTCACTGGAATTTCTGTGGAAAACAAGACACGAGATTTGCTGTTAAAGAATTGAGTATACAGAATGCAAACAAACGCTTCCCTACAAGTGAATCAACTAACCATTCAACACAGCTCTAAAAACTGAATAGAATGCAGTTTTCACTCAGATGAAAGACGTATGCTTTCCTTCTTAAGAAGTGTTTTCAAAGACATTCACAGAGTGATTCTACGAAGCCTTTTTACTGACGTTGGCTTTTAGACGTGATTTCACTAGAATTTCTGTCAAAAGCAAGACATGAGATTTGCTGTTAAAGAATTGAGTATACAGAATGCAAACAAACGCTTCCCTACAAGTGAATCGCCTAACCATTCAACACAGTTCTAAAAACTGAATAGAATGCAGTTTTCACTCAGATGAAAGACGTATGCTTTCCTTCTTAAGAAGTGTTTTCAAAGACATTCACAGAGTGATTCTACGAAGCCTTTTTACTGACGTTGGCTTTTAAATGTGATTTCATTGGAATTTCTGTCAAATGCAAGACACGAGATTTGCTGTTAAAGAATTGAGTATACAGAATGCAAACAAACACTTCCCTACAAGTGAATCGCCTAACCATTCAACACAGCTCTAAAAACTGAATAGAATGCAGTTTTCACTCAGATGAAAAACGTATGCTTTCTTTCTTAAGAAGTGTTTTCAAATACATTCACAGAGTGATTCTACGAAGCCTTTTTACTGACATTGGCTTTTAAACGTGATTTCACTGGAATTTCTGTCAAACGCAAGACACGAGATTTGCAGTTAAAGAATTGAGTATACAGAATGCAACAAAACGCTTCCCTACAAGTGAATTGCCTAACCATTCAACACAGCTCTAAAAACAAATAGAATACAGTTTTCACTCAGATGAAAGACGTATGCTTTGCTTCTTAAGAAGTGTTTTCAAAGACATTCACAGAGTGATTCTACGAAGCCTTTTTACTGACGTTGGCTTTTAAACGTGATTTCACTGGAATTTCTGTCAAACGCAAGACACGAGATTTGCTGTTAAAGAATTGAGTATACAGAATGCAAACAAACGCTTCCCTACAAGTGAATCGCCTAACCATTCAACACAGCTCTAAAAAATGAATAGAATGCAGTTTTCACTCAGATGAAAGACGTATGCTTTCCTTCTTAAGAAGTGTTTTCAAATACATTCACAGAGTGATTCTACGAATCCTTTTTACTGACATTGGCTTTTAGACGTGATTTCACTGGAATTTCTGTGGAACACAAGACACGAGATTTGCTGTTAAAGAATTGAGTATACAGAATGCAAACAAACACTTCCCTACAAGTGAATCGCCTAACCATTCAACAATGCTGTAAAAACTGAAGGGAATGCAGCTTTCACTCAGATGAAAGACGTATGCTTTCCTTCTTAAGAAGTGTTTTCAAAGACATTCACAGAGTGATTCTATGAAGCCTTTTTACTGATGTTGGCTTTTAAACGTGATTTCACTGGAATTTCTGTCAAATGCAAGACACGAGATTTGCTGTTAAAGAATTGAGTATACAGAATGCAACCAAACGCTTCCCTACAAGTGAATTGCCTAACCATTCAACACAGCTCTAAAAACAAATAGAATACAGTTTTCACTCAGATGAAAGACGTATGCTTTCCTTCTTAAGAAGTGTTTTCAAAGACATTCACAGAGTGATTCTACGAAGCCTTTTTACTGACGTTGGCTTTTAAACGTGATTTCACTGGAATTTCTGTGGAACGCAAGACACGAGATTTGCTGTTAAAGAATTGAGTATACAGAATGCAAACAAATGCTTCCCTACAAGTGAATCGCCTAACCATTCAACACAGCTCTAAAAACTGAATAGAATGCAGTTTTCACTCAGATGAAAGATGTATGCTTTCCTTCTTAAGAAGTGTTTTCAAAGACATTCACAGTGTGATTCTACGAAGCCTTTTTACTGACGTTGGTTTTTAGACGTGATTTCACTAGAATTTCTGTCAAACGCAAGACATGAGATTTGCTGTTAAAGAATTGAGTATACAGAATGCAAACAAACGCTTCCCTACAAGTGAATCGCATAACCATTCAACAATGCTCTAAAAACTGAAGAGAATGCAGTTTTCACTCAGATGAAAGACGTATGCTTTCCTTCTTAAGAAGTGTTTTCAAAGACATTCACAGAGTGATTCTATGAAACCTTTTTACTGACGTTGGCTTTTAAACGTGATTTCACTGGAATTTCTGTCAAATGCAAGACACGAGATTTGCTGTTAAAGAATTGAGTATACAGAATGCAAACAAATGCTTCCCTACAAGTGAATCGCCTAACCATTCAACACAGTTCTAAAAACTGAATAGAATGCAGTTTTCACTCAGATGAAAGACGTATGCTTTCCTTCTTAAGAAGTGTTTTCAAAGACATTCACAGAGTGATTCTATGAAGCCTTTTTACTGACGTTGGCTTTTAAACGTGATTTCACTGGAATTTCTGTCAAATGCAAGACACGAGATTTGCTGTTAAAGAATTGAGTATACAGAATGCAAACAAACGCTTAGCTACAAGTGAATCGCCTAACCATTCAAAACAGCTCTAAAAACTGAATAGAATGCAGTTTTCACTCAGATGAAATACGTATGCTTTCCTTCTTAAGAAGTGTTTTCAAAGACATTCACAGAGTGATTCTACGAAGCCTTTTTACTGATGTTGGCTTTTAAACGTGATTTCACTGGAATTTCTGTGGAACACAAGACACGAGATTTGCTGTTAAAGAATTGAGTATACAGACTGCAAACAAACGCTTCCCTATAAGTGAATGGCCTAACCATTCAACACAGCTGTAAAAACTGAATGGAATGCAGTTTTCACTCAGATGAAAGACGTATGCTTTCCTTCTTAAGAAGTGTTTTCAAAGACATTCACAGGTTGATTCTAAGAAGCCTTTTTACTGACGTTGGCTTTTAAACGTGATTTCACTGGAATTTCTGTCAAATGCAAGACACGAGATTTGCTGTTAAAGAATTGAGTATACAGAATGCAAACAAACGCTTCCCTACAAGTGAATCGCCTAACCATTCAACACAGTTCTAAAAACTGAATAGAATGCAGTTTTCACTCAGATGAAAGACGTATGCTTTCCTTCTTAAGAAGTGTTTTCAAAGACATTCACAGAGTGATTCTACGAAGCCTTTTTACTGACGTTGGCTTTAAACGTGATTTTACTGGAATTTCTGTCAAATGCAAGACACGAGATTTGCTGTTAAAGAATTGACTATACAGAATGCAAACAAACGCTTCCCTACAAGTGAATTGCCTAACCATTCAACAATCCTCTAAAAACTGAAGGGAATGCACCTTTCACTCAGATGAAAGACGTATGCTTTCCTTCTTAAGAAGTGTTTTCAAAGACATTCACAGAGTGATTCTACGAAGCCTTTTTACTGACGTTGGCTTTTAAACGTGATTTCACTGGAATTTCTGTGGAAAACAAGACACGAGATTTGCTGTTAAAGAATTGAGTATACAGAATGCAAACAAACGCTTCCCTACAAGTGAATCAACTAACCATTCAACACAGCTCTAAAAACTGAATAGAATGCAGTTTTCACTCAGATGAAAGACGTATGCTTTCCTTCTTAAGAAGTGTTTTCAAAGACATTCACAGAGTGATTCTACGAAGCCTTTTTACTGACGTTGGCTTTTAGACGTGATTTCACTAGAATTTCTGTCAAAAGCAAGACATGAGATTTGCTGTTAAAGAATTGAGTATACAGAATGCAAACAAACGCTTCCCTACAAGTGAATCGCCTAACCATTCAACACAGTTGTAAAAACTGAATAGAATGCAGTTTTCACTCAGATGAAAGACGTATGCTTTCCTTCTTAAGAAGTGTTTTCAAAGACATTCACAGAGTGATTCTACGAAGCCTTTTTACTGACGTTGGCTTTTAAATGTGATTTCATTGGAATTTCTGTCAAATGCAAGACACGAGATTTGCTGTTAAAGAATTGAGTATACAGAATGCAAACAAACACTTCCCTACAAGTGAATCGCCTAACCATTCAACACAGCTCTAAAAACTGAATAGAATGCAGTTTTCACTCAGATGAAAGACGTATGCTTTCTTTCTTAAGAAGTGTTTTCAAATACATTCACAGAGTGATTCTACGAAGCCTTTTTACTGACATTGGCTTTTAAACGTGATTTCACTGGAATTTCTGTCAAATGCAAGACACGAGATTTGCAGTTAAAGAATTGAGTATACAGAATGCAACCAAACGCTTCCCTACAAGTGAATCGCCTAACCATTCAACACAGCTCTAAAAACAAATAGAATACAGTTTTCACTCAGATGAAAGACGTATGCTTTCCTTCTTAAGAAGTGTTTTCAAAGACATTCACAGAGTGATTCTACGAAGCCTTTTTACTGACGTTGGCTTTTAAACGTGATTTCACTGGAATTTCTGTGGAAAACAAGACACGAGATTTGCTGTTAAAGAATTGAGTATACAGAATGCAAACAAACGCTTCCCTACAAGTGAATCAACTAACCATTCAACACAGCTCTAAAAACTGAATAGAATGCAGTTTTCACTCAGATGAAAGACGTATGCTTTCCTTCTTAAGAAGTGTTTTCAAAGACATTCACAGAGTGATTCTACGAAGCCTTTTTACTGACGTTGGCTTTTAGACGTGATTTCACTAGAATTTCTGTCAAAAGCAAGACATGAGATTTGCTGTTAAAGAATTGAGTATACAGAATGCAAACAAACGCTTCCCTACAAGTGAATCGCCTAACCATTCAACACAGTTCTAAAAACTGAATAGAATGCAGTTTTCACTCAGATGAAAGACGTATGCTTTCCTTCTTAAGAAGTGTTTTCAAAGACATTCACAGAGTGATTCTACGAAGCCTTTTTACTGACGTTGGCTTTTAAATGTGATTTCATTGGAATTTCTGTCAAATGCAAGACACGAGATTTGCTGTTAAAGAATTGAGTATACAGAATGCAAACAAACACTTCCCTACAAGTGAATCGCCTAACCATTCAACACAGCTCTAAAAACTGAATAGAATGCAGTTTTCACTCAGATGAAAGACGTATGCTTTCCTTCTTAAGAAGTGTTTTCAAATACATTCACAGAGTGATTCTACGAAGCCTTTTTACTGACATTGGCTTTTAAACGTGATTTCACTGGAATTTCTGTCAAACGCAAGACACGAGATTTGCAGTTAAAGAATTGAGTATACAGAATGCAACCAAACGCTTCCCTACAAGTGAATCGCCTAACCATTCAACACAGCTCTAAAAATAAATAGAATACAGTTTTCACTCAGATGAAAGACGTATGCTTTCCTTCTTAAGAAGTGTTTTCAAAGACATTCACAGAGTGATTCTACGAAGCCTTTTTACTGACGTTGGCTTTTAAACGTGATTTCACTGGAATTTCTGTGGAAAACAAGACACGAGATTTGCTGTTAAAGAATTGAGTATACAGAATGCAAACAAACGCTTCCCTACAAGTGAATCAACTAACCATTCAACACAGCTCTAAAAACTGAATAGAATGCAGTTTTCACTCAGATGAAAGACGTATGCTTTCCTTCTTAAGAAGTGTTTTCAAAGACATTCACAGAGTTATTCTACGAAGCCTTTTTACTGACGTTGGCTTTTAGACGTGATTTCACTAGAATTTCTGTCAAAAGCAAGACATGAGATTTGCTGTTAAAGAATTGAGTATACAGAATGCAAACAAACGCTTCCCTACAAGTGAATCGCCTAACCATTCAACACAGTTCTAAAAACTGAATAGAATGCAGTTTTCACTCAGATGAAAGACGTATGCTTTCCTTCTTAAGAAGTGTTTTCAAAGACATTCACAGAGTGATTCTACGAAGCCTTTTTACTGACGTTGGCTTTTAAATGTGATTTCATTGGAATTTCTGTCAAATGCAAGACACGAGATTTGCTGTTAAAGAATTGAGTATACAGAATGCAAACAAACACTTCCCTACAAGTGAATCGCCTAACCATTCAACACAGCTCTAAAAACTGAATAGAATGCAGTTTTCACTCAGATGAAAGACGTATGCTTTCTTTCTTAAGAAGTGTTTTCAAATACATTCACAGAGTGATTCTACGAAGCCTTTTTACTGACATTGGCTTTTAAACGTGATTTCACTGGAATTTCTGTCAAACGCAAGACACGAGATTTGCAGTTAAAGAATTGAGTATACAGAATGCAACAAAACGCTTCCCTACAAGTGAATTGCCTAACCATTCAACACAGCTCTAAAAACAAATAGAATACAGTTTTCACTCAGATGAAAGACGTATGCTTTGCTTCTTAAGAAGTGTTTTCAAAGACATTCACAGAGTGATTCTACGAAGCCTTTTTACTGACGTTGGCTTTTAAACGTGATTTCACTGGAATTTCTGTCAAACGCAAGACACGAGATTTGCTGTTAAAGAATTGAGTATACAGAATGCAAACAAATGCTTCCCTACAAGTGAATCAACTAACCATTCAACACAGCTCTAAAAACTGAATAGAATGCAGTTTTCACTCAGATGAAAGACGTATGCTTTCCTTCTTAAGAAGTGTTTTCAAAGACATTCACAGAGTGATTCTACGAAGCCTTTTTACTGAACTTGGCTTTAAACGTGATTTCACTGGAATTTCTGTCAAATGCAAGACACGAGATTTGCTGTTAAAGAATTGAGTATACAGAATGCAAACAAACGCTTCCCTACAAGTGAATCGCCTAACCATTCAACACAGCTCTAAAAAATGAATAGAATGCAGTTTTCACTCAGATGAAAGACATATGCTTTCCTTCTTAAGAAGTGTTTTCAAATACATTCACAGAGTGATTCTACGAATCCTTTTTACTGACATTGGCTTTTAGACGTGATTTCACTGGAATTTCTGTGGAACACAAGACACGAGATTTGCTGTTAAAGAATTGAGTATACAGAATGCAAACAAACACTTCCCTACAAGTGAATCGCCTAACCATTCAACAATGCTGTAAAAACTGAAGGGAATGCAGCTTTCACTCAGATGAAAGACGTATGCTTTCCTTCTTAAGAAGTGTTTTCAAAGACATTCACAGAGTGATTCTATGAAGCCTTTTTACTGATGTTGGCTTTTAAACGTGATTTCACTGGAATTTCTGTCAAATGCAAGACACGAGATTTGCTGTTAAAGAATTGAGTATACAGAATGCAACCAAACGCTTCCCTACAAGTGAATTGCCTAACCATTCAACACAGCTCTAAAAACAAATAGAATACAGTTTTCACTCAGATGAAAGACGTATGCTTTCCTTCTTAAGAAGTGTTTTCAAAGACATTCACAGAGTGATTCTACGAAGCCTTTTTACTGACGTTGGCTTTTAAACGTGATTTCACTGGAATTTCTGTGGAACGCAAGACACGAGATTTGCTGTTAAAGAATTGAGTATACAGAATGCAAACAAATGCTTCCCTACAAGTGAATCGCCTAACCATTCAACACAGCTCTAAAAACTGAATAGAATGCAGTTTTCACTCAGATGAAAGATGTATGCTTTCCTTCTTAAGAAGTGTTTTCAAAGACATTCACAGTGTGATTCTACGAAGCCTTTTTACTGACGTTGGTTTTTAGACGTGATTTCACTAGAATTTCTGTCAAACGCAAGACATGAGATTTGCTGTTAAAGAATTGAGTATACAGAATGCAAACACACGCTTCCCTACAAGTGAATCGCATAACCATTCAACAATGCTCTAAAAACTGAAGAGAATGCAGTTTTCACTCAGATGAAAGACGTATGCTTTCCTTCTTAAGAAGTGTTTTCAAAGACATTCACAGAGTGATTCTATGAAACCTTTTTACTGACGTTGGCTTTTAAACGTGATTTCACTGGAATTTCTGTCAAATGCAAGACACGAGATTTGCTGTTAAACAATTGAGTATACAGAATGCAAACAAATGCTTCCCTACAAGTGAATCGCCTAACCATTCAACACAGTTCTAAAAACTGAATAGAATGCAGTTTTCACTCAGATGAAAGACGTATGCTTTCCTTCTTAAGAAGTGTTTTCAAAGACATTCACAGAGTGATTCTATGAAGCCTTTTTACTGACGTTGGCTTTTAAACGTGATTTCACTGGAATTTCTGTCAAATGCAAGACACGAGATTTGCTGTTAAAGAATTGAGTATACAGAATGCAAACAAACGCTTAGCTACAAGTGAATCGCCTAACCATTCAAAACAGCTCTAAAAACTGAATAGAATGCAGTTTTCACTCAGATGAAATACGTATGCTTTCCTTCTTAAGAAGTGTTTTCAAAGACATTCACAGAGTGATTCTACGAAGCCTTTTTACTGACGTTGGCTTTTAAACGTGATTTCACTGGAATTTCTGTGGAACACAAGACACGAGATTTGCTGTTAAAGAATTGAGTATACAGACTGCAAACAAACGCTTCCCTATAAGTGAATGGCCTAACCATTCAACACAGCTGTAAAAACTGAATGGAATGCAGTTTTCACTCAGATGAAAGACGTATGCTTTCCTTCTTAAGAAGTGTTTTCAAAGACATTCACAGGTTGATTCTAAGAAGCCTTTTTACTGACGTTGGCTTTTAAACGTGATTTCACTGGAATTTCTGTCAAATGCAAGACACGAGATTTGCTGTTAAAGAATTGAGTATACAGAATGCAAACAAACGCTTCCCTACAAGTGAATCGCCTAACCATTCAACACAGTTCTAAAAACTGAATAGAATGCAGTTTTCACTCAGATGAAAGACGTATGCTTTCCTTCTTAAGAAGTGTTTTCAAAGACATTCACAGAGTGATTCTACGAAGCCTTTTTACTGACGTTGGCTTTAAACGTGATTTTACTGGAATTTCTGTCAAATGCAAGACACGAGATTTGCTGTTAAAGAATTGACTATACAGAATGCAAACAAACGCTTCCCTACAAGTGAATTGCCTAACCATTCAACAATCCTCTAAAAACTGAAGGGAATGCACCTTTCACTCAGATGAAAGACGTATGCTTTCCTTCTTAAGAAGTGTTTTCAAAGACATTCACAGAGTGATTCTACGAAGCCTTTTTACTGACGTTGGCTTTTAAACGTGATTTCACTGGAATTTCTGTGGAAAACAAGACACGAGATTTGCTGTTAAAGAATTGAGTATACAGAATGCAAACAAACGCTTCCCTACAAGTGAATCAACTAACCATTCAACACAGCTCTAAAAACTGAATAGAATGCAGTTTTCACTCAGATGAAAGACGTATGCTTTCCTTCTTAAGAAGTGTTTTCAAAGACATTCACAGAGTGATTCTACGAAGCCTTTTTACTGACGTTGGCTTTTAAACGTGATTTCACTGGAATTTCTGTGGAAAACAAGACACGAGATTTGCTGTTAAAGAATTGAGTATACAGAATGCAAACAAACGCTTCCCTACAAGTGAATCAACTAACCATTCAACACAGCTCTAAAAACTGAATAGAATGCAGTTTTCACTCAGATGAAAGACGTATGCTTTCCTTCTTAAGAAGTGTTTTCAAAGACATTCACAGAGTTATTCTACGAAGCCTTTTTACTGACGTTGGCTTTTAGACGTGATTTCACTAGAATTTCTGTCAAAAGCAAGACATGAGATTTGCTGTTAAAGAATTGAGTATACAGAATGCAAACAAACGCTTCCCTACAAGTGAATCGCCTAACCATTCAACACAGTTCTAAAAACTGAATAGAATGCAGTTTTCACTCAGATGAAAGACGTATGCTTTCCTTCTTAAGAAGTGTTTTCAAAGACATTCACAGAGTGATTCTACGAAGCCTTTTTACTGACGTTGGCTTTTAAATGTGATTTCATTGGAATTTCTGTCAAATGCAAGACACGAGATTTGCTGTTAAAGAATTGAGTATACAGAATGCAAACAAACACTTCCCTACAAGTGAATCGCCTAACCATTCAACACAGCTCTAAAAACTGAATAGAATGCAGTTTTCACTCAGATGAAAGACGTATGCTTTCTTTCTTAAGAAGTGTTTTCAAATACATTCACAGAGTGATTCTACGAAGCCTTTTTACTGACATTGGCTTTTAAACGTGATTTCACTGGAATTTCTGTCAAACGCAAGACACGAGATTTGCAGTTAAAGAATTGAGTATACAGAATGCAACAAAACGCTTCCCTACAAGTGAATTGCCTAACCATTCAACACAGCTCTAAAAACAAATAGAATACAGTTTTCACTCAGATGAAAGACGTATGCTTTGCTTCTTAAGAAGTGTTTTCAAAGACATTCACAGAGTGATTCTACGAAGCCTTTTTACTGACGTTGGCTTTTAAACGTGATTTCACTGGAATTTCTGTCAAACGCAAGACACGAGATTTGCTGTTAAAGAATTGAGTATACAGAATGCAAACAAATGCTTCCCTACAAGTGAATCAACTAACCATTCAACACAGCTCTAAAAACTGAATAGAATGCAGTTTTCACTCAGATGAAAGACGTATGCTTTCCTTCTTAAGAAGTGTTTTCAAAGACATTCACAGAGTGATTCTACGAAGCCTTTTTACTGACCTTGGCTTTAAACGTGATTTCACTGGAATTTCTGTCAAATGCAAGACACGAGATTTGCTGTTAAAGAATTGAGTATACAGAATGCAAACAAACGCTTCCCTACAAGTGAATCGCCTAACCATTCAACACAGCTCTAAAAAATGAATAGAATGCAGTTTTCACTCAGATGAAAGACATATGCTTTCCTTCTTAAGAAGTGTTTTCAAATACATTCACAGAGTGATTCTACGAATCCTTTTTACTGACATTGGCTTTTAGACGTGATTTCACTGGAATTTCTGTGGAACACAAGACACGAGATTTGCTGTTAAAGAATTGAGTATACAGAATGCAAACAAACACTTCCCTACAAGTGAATCGCCTAACCATTCAACAATGCTGTAAAAACTGAAGGGAATGCAGCTTTCACTCAGATGAAAGACGTATGCTTTCCTTCTTAAGAAGTGTTTTCAAAGACATTCACAGAGTGATTCTATGAAGCCTTTTTACTGATGTTGGCTTTTAAACGTGATTTCACTGGAATTTCTGTCAAATGCAAGACACGAGATTTGCTGTTAAAGAAGTGAGTATACAGAATGCAACCAAACGCTTCCCTACAAGTGAATTGCCTAACCATTCAACACAGCTCTAAAAACAAATAGAATACAGTTTTCACTCAGATGAAAGACGTATGCTTTCCTTCTTAAGAAGTGTTTTCAAAGACATTCACAGAGTGATTCTACGAAGCCTTTTTACTGACGTTGGCTTTTAAACGTGATTTCACTGGAATTTCTGTGGAACGCAAGACACGAGATTTGCTGTTAAAGAATTGAGTATACAGAATGCAAACAAATGCTTCCCTACAAGTGAATCGCCTAACCATTCAACACAGCTCTAAAAACTGAATAGAATGCAGTTTTCACTCAGATGAAAGATGTATGCTTTCCTTCTTAAGAAGTGTTTTCAAAGACATTCACAGTGTGATTCTACGAAGCCTTTTTACTGACGTTGGTTTTTAGACGTGATTTCACTAGAATTTCTGTCAAACGCAAGACATGAGATTTGCTGTTAAAGAATTGAGTATACAGAATGCAAACACACGCTTCCCTACAAGTGAATCGCATAACCATTCAACAATGCTCTAAAAACTGAAGAGAATGCAGTTTTCACTCAGATGAAAGACGTATGCTTTCCTTCTTAAGAAGTGTTTTCAAAGACATTCACAGAGTGATTCTATGAAACCTTTTTACTGACGTTGGCTTTTAAACGTGATTTCACTGGAATTTCTGTGGAACACAAGACACGAGATTTGCTGTTAAAGAATTGAGTATACAGACTGCAAACAAACGCTTCCCTATAAGTGAATGGCCTAACCATTCAACACAGCTGTAAAAACTGAATGGAATGCAGTTTTCACTCAGATGAAAGACGTATGCTTTCCTTCTTAAGAAGTGTTTTCAAAGACATTCACAGGTTGATTCTAAGAAGCCTTTTTACTGACGTTGGCTTTTAAACGTGATTTCACTGGAATTTCTGTCAAATGCAAGACACGAGATTTGCTGTTAAAGAATTGAGTATACAGAATGCAAACAAACGCTTCCCTACAAGTGAATCGCCTAACCATTCAACACAGTTCTAAAAACTGAATAGAATGCAGTTTTCACTCAGATGAAAGACGTATGCTTTCCTTCTTAAGAAGTGTTTTCAAAGACATTCACAGAGTGATTCTACGAAGCCTTTTTACTGACGTTGGCTTTAAACGTGATTTTACTGGAATTTCTGTCAAATGCAAGACACGAGATTTGCTGTTAAAGAATTGACTATACAGAATGCAAACAAACGCTTCCCTACAAGTGAATTGCCTAACCATTCAACAATCCTCTAAAAACTGAAGGGAATGCACCTTTCACTCAGATGAAAGACGTATGCTTTCCTTCTTAAGAAGTGTTTTCAAAGACATTCACAGAGTGATTCTACGAAGCCTTTTTACTGACGTTGGCTTTTAAACGTGATTTCACTGGAATTTCTGTGGAAAACAAGACACGAGATTTGCTGTTAAAGAATTGAGTATACAGAATGCAAACAAACGCTTCCCTACAAGTGAATCAACTAACCATTCAACACAGCTCTAAAAACTGAATAGAATGCAGTTTTCACTCAGATGAAAGACGTATGCTTTCCTTCTTAAGAAGTGTTTTCAAAGACATTCACAGAGTGATTCTACGAAGCCTTTTTACTGACGTTGGCTTTTAGACGTGATTTCACTAGAATTTCTGTCAAAAGCAAGACATGAGATTTGCTGTTAAAGAATTGAGTATACAGAATGCAAACAAACGCTTCCCTACAAGTGAATCGCCTAACCATTCAACACAGTTGTAAAAACTGAATAGAATGCAGTTTTCACTCAGATGAAAGACGTATGCTTTCCTTCTTAAGAAGTGTTTTCAAAGACATTCACAGAGTGATTCTACGAAGCCTTTTTACTGACGTTGGCTTTTAAATGTGATTTCATTGGAATTTCTGTCAAATGCAAGACACGAGATTTGCTGTTAAAGAATTGAGTATACAGAATGCAAACAAACACTTCCCTACAAGTGAATCGCCTAACCATTCAACACAGCTCTAAAAACTGAATAGAATGCAGTTTTCACTCAGATGAAAGACGTATGCTTTCTTTCTTAAGAAGTGTTTTCAAATACATTCACAGAGTGATTCTACGAAGCCTTTTTACTGACATTGGCTTTTAAACGTGATTTCACTGGAATTTCTGTCAAATGCAAGACACGAGATTTGCAGTTAAAGAATTGAGTATACAGAATGCAACCAAACGCTTCCCTACAAGTGAATCGCCTAACCATTCAACACAGCTCTAAAAACAAATAGAATACAGTTTTCACTCAGATGAAAGACGTATGCTTTCCTTCTTAAGAAGTGTTTTCAAAGACATTCACAGAGTGATTCTACGAAGCCTTTTTACTGACGTTGGCTTTTAAACGTGATTTCACTGGAATTTCTGTGGAAAACAAGACACGAGATTTGCTGTTAAAGAATTGAGTATACAGAATGCAAACAAACGCTTCCCTACAAGTGAATCAACTAACCATTCAACACAGCTCTAAAAACTGAATAGAATGCAGTTTTCACTCAGATGAAAGACGTATGCTTTCCTTCTTAAGAAGTGTTTTCAAAGACATTCACAGAGTGATTCTACGAAGCCTTTTTACTGACGTTGGCTTTTAGACGTGATTTCACTAGAATTTCTGTCAAAAGCAAGACATGAGATTTGCTGTTAAAGAATTGAGTATACAGAATGCAAACAAACGCTTCCCTACAAGTGAATCGCCTAACCATTCAACACAGTTCTAAAAACTGAATAGAATGCAGTTTTCACTCAGATGAAAGACGTATGCTTTCCTTCTTAAGAAGTGTTTTCAAAGACATTCACAGAGTGATTCTACGAAGCCTTTTTACTGACGTTGGCTTTTAAATGTGATTTCATTGGAATTTCTGTCAAATGCAAGACACGAGATTTGCTGTTAAAGAATTGAGTATACAGAATGCAAACAAACACTTCCCTACAAGTGAATCGCCTAACCATTCAACACAGCTCTAAAAACTGAATAGAATGCAGTTTTCACTCAGATGAAAGACGTATGCTTTCCTTCTTAAGAAGTGTTTTCAAATACATTCACAGAGTGATTCTACGAAGCCTTTTTACTGACATTGGCTTTTAAACGTGATTTCACTGGAATTTCTGTCAAACGCAAGACACGAGATTTGCAGTTAAAGAATTGAGTATACAGAATGCAACCAAACGCTTCCCTACAAGTGAATCGCCTAACCATTCAACACAGCTCTAAAAATAAATAGAATACAGTTTTCACTCAGATGAAAGACGTATGCTTTCCTTCTTAAGAAGTGTTTTCAAAGACATTCACAGAGTGATTCTAGGAAGCCTTTTTACTGACGTTGGCTTTTAAACGTGATTTCACTGGAATTTCTGTCAAACTCAAGACACGAGATTTGCTGTTTAAGAATTGAGTATACAGAATGCAAACAAATGCTTCCCTACAAGTGAATCAACTAACCATTCAACACAGCTCTAAAAACTGAATAGAATGCAGTTTTCACTCAGATGAAAGACGTATGCTTTCCTTCTTAAGAAGTGTTTTCAAAGACATTCACAGAGTGATTCTACGAAGCCTTTTTACTGACGTTGGTTTTAAACGTGATTTCACTGGAATTTCTGTCAAATGCAAGACACGAGATTTGCTGTTAAAGAATTGAGTATACAGAATGCAAACAAACGCTTCCCTACAAGTGAATCGCCTAACCATTCAACACAGCTCTAAAAAATGAATAGAATGCAGTTTTCACTCAGATGAAAGACGTATGCTTTCCTTCTTAAGAAGTGTTTTCAAATACATTCACAGAGTGATTCTACGAATCCTTTTTACTGACATTGGCTTTTAGACGTGATTTCACTGGAATTTCTGTGGAACACAAGACACGAGATTTGCTGTTAAAGAATTGAGTATACAGAATGCAAACAAACACTTCCCTACAAGTGAATCGCCTAACCATTCAACAATGCTGTAAAAACTGAAGGGAATGCAGCTTTCACTCAGATGAAAGACGTATGCTTTCCTTCTTAAGAAGTGTTTTCAAAGACATTCACAGAGTGATTCTACGAAGCCTTTTTACTGACGTTGGCTTTTAAACGTGATTTCACTGGAATTTCTGTGGAACACAAGACACGAGATTTGCTGTTAAAGAATTGAGTATACAGAATGCAAACAAACACTTCCCTACAAGTGAATCGCCTAACCATTCAACAATGCTCTAAAAACTGAAGGGAATGCAGCTTTCACTCAGATGAAAGACGTATGCTTTCCTTCTTAAGAAGTGCTTTCAAAGACATTCACAGAGTGATTCTACGAAGTCTTTTTACTGATGTTGGCTTTTAGAAGTGATTTCACTGGAATTTCTGTGGAACGCAAGACACGAGATTTGCTGTTAAAGAATTGAGTATACAGAATGCAAACAAAAGCTTCCCTACAAGTGAATCGCCTAACCATTCAACACAGCTCTAAAAACTGAATAGAATGCAGTTTGCACTCAGATGAAAGACGTATGCTTTCCTTCTTAAGAAGTGTTTTCAAAGTCATTCACAGAGTGATTCTACGAAGCCTTTTTACTAACGTTGGCTTTTAAACGTGATTTCACTGGAATTTCTGTCAAACACAAGACACGAGATTTGCAGTTAAAGAATTGAGTATACAGAATGCAACCAAACGCTTCCCTACAAGTGAATTGCCTAACCATTCAACACTGCTCTAAAAACAAATAGAATACAGTTTTCACTCAGATGAAAGACGTATGCTTTCCTTCTTAAGAAGTGTTTTCAAAGACATTCACAGAGTGATTCTACGAAGCCTTTTTACTGACGTTGGCTTTTAAACGTGATTTCACTGGAATTTCTGTCAAACGCAAGACACGAGATTTGCTGTTAAAGAATTGAGTATACAGAATGCAAACAAATGCTTCGCTACAAGTGAATCGCCTAACCATTCAACACAGCTCTAAAAACTGAATAGAATGCAGTTTTCACTCAGATGAAAGACATATGCTTTCCTTCTTAAGAAGTGTTTTCAAAGACATTCACAGAGTGATTCTACGAAGCCTTTTTACTGACGTTGGCTTTTAAACGTGATTTCACTGGAATTTCTGTCAAATGCAAGACACGAGATTTGCTGTTAAAGAATTGAGTATACAGAATGCAAACAAACGCTTCCCTACAAGTGAATCGCCTAACCATTCAACACAGCTCTAAAAACTGAATAAAATGCAGTTTTCACTCAGATGAAAGACGTATGCTTTCCTTCTTAAGAAGTGTTTTCAAATACATTCACAGAGTGATTCTACGAAGCCTTTTTACTGACGTTGGCTTTTAAATGGGATTTCATTGGAATTTCTGTCAAATGCAAGACACGAGATTTGCTGTTAAAGAATTGAGTATACAGAATGCAAACAAACACTTCCCTACAAGTGAATCGCCTAACCATTCAACACAGCTCTAAAAACTGAATAGAATGCAGTTTTCACTCAGATGAAAGACGTATGCTTTCCTTCTTAAGAAGTGTTTTCAAATACATTCACAGAGTGATTCTACGAAGCCTTTTTACTGACATTGGCTTTTAAAGGTGATTTCACTGGAATTTCTGTCAATCGCAAGACACGAGATTTGCAGTTAAAGAATTGAGTATACAGAATGCAACCAAACGCTTCCCTACAAGTGAATCGCCTAACCATTCAACACAGCTCTAACAACAAATAGAACACAGTTTTCACTCAGATGAAAGACGTATGCTTTCCTTCTTAAGAAGTGTTTTCAAAGACATTCACAGAGTGATTCTACGAAGCCTTTTTACTGACGTTGGCTTTTAAACGTGATTTCACTAGAATTTCTGTCAAAAGCAAGACATGAGATTTGCTGTTAAAGAATTGAGTATACAGAATGCAAACAAACGCTTCCCTACAAGTGAATCGCCTAACCATTCAACACAGTTCTAAAAACTGAATAGAATGCAGTTTTCACTCAGATGAAAGACGTATGCTTTCCGTCTTAAGAAGTGTTTTCAAATACATTCACAGAGTGATTCTACGAAGCCTTTTTACTGACATTGGCTTTTAGACGTGATTTCACTGGAATTTCTGTGGAACACAAGACACGATATTTGCTGTTAAAGAATTGAGTATACAGAATGCAAACAAACACATCCCTACAATTGAATCGCCTAACCATTCAACAATGCTGTAAAAACTGAAGGGAATTCAGCTTTCACTCAGATGAAAGACGTATGCTTTCGTCTTAAGAAGTGTTTTCAAAGACATTCACAGAGTGATTCTACGAAGCCTTTTTACTGATGTTGGCTTTTAGAAGTGATTTCACTGGAATTTCTGTGGAACGCAAGACACGAGATTTGCTGTTAAAGAATTGAGTATACAGAATGCAAACAAACGCTTCCCTACAAGTGAATCGCCTAACCATTCAACACAGCTCTAAAAACTGAATAGAATGCAGTTTTCACTCAGATGAAAGACGTATGCTTTCCTTCTTAAGAAGTGTTTTCAAAGACATTCACAGAGTGATTCTACGAAGTCTTTTTACTGACTTTGGCTTTTAGAAGTGATTTCACTAGAATTTCTGTCAAACGCAAGACATGAGATTTGCTGTTAAAGAATTGAGTAAACAGAATGCAAACAAACGCTTCCCTACAAGTGAATCGCCTAACCATTCAACACAGCTCTAAAAACTGAATAGAATGCAGTTTTCACTCAGATGAAAGACGTATGCTTTCCTTCTTAAGAAGTGTTTTCAAAGACATTCACAGAGTGATTCTACGAAGCCTTTTTACTGACATTGGCTTTTAGACGTGATTTCACTGGAATTTCTGTGGAACACAAGACACGAGATTTGCTGTTAAAGAATTGAGTATACAGAATGCAAACAAACACATCCCTACAAGTGAATCGCCTAACCATTCAACAATGCTGTAAAAACTGAAGGGAATGCAGCTTTCACTCAGATGAAAGACGTATGCTTTCCATCTTAAGAAGTGTTTTCAAAGACATTCACAGAGTGATTCTACGAAGCCTTTTTACTGACGTTGGCTTTTAGAAGTGATTTCACTGGAATTTCTGTGGAACGCAAGACACGAGATTTGCTGTTAAAGAATTGAGTATACAGAATGCAAACAAACGCTTCCCTACAAGTGAATCGCCTAACCATTCAACACAGCTCTAAAAACTGAATAGAATGCAGTTTTCACTCAGATGAAAGATGTATGCTTTCCTTCTTAAGAAGTGTTTTCAAAGACATTCACAGAGTGATTCTACGAAGCCTTTTTACTGACGTTGGCTTTAAACGTGATTTCACTGGAATTTCTGTCAAATGCAAGACACGAGATTTGCTGTTAAAGAATTGAGTATACAGAATGCAAACAAACGCTTCCCTACAAGTGAATCGCCTAACCATTCAACACAGCTCTAAAAAATGAATAGAATGCAGTTTTCACTCAGATGAAAGACGTATGCTTTCCTTCTTAAGAAGTGTTTTCAAATACATTCACAGAGTGATTCTACGAATCCTTTTTACTGACATTGGCTTTTAGACGTGATTTCACTGGAATTTCTGTGGAACACAAGACACGAGATTTGCTGTTAAAGAATTGAGTATACAGAATGCAAACAAACACTTCCCTACAAGTGAATCGCCTAACCATTCAACAATGCTGTAAAAATTGAAGGGAATGCAGCTTTCACTCAGATGAAAGACGTATGCTTTCCTTCTTAAGAAGTGTTTTCAAAGACATTCACAGAGTGATTCTACGAAGCCTTTTTACTGACGTTGGCTTTTAAACGTGATTTCACTGGAATTTCTGTGGAACACAAGACACGAGATTTGCTGTTAAAGAATTGAGTATACAGAATGCAAACAAACACTTCCCTACAAGTGAATCGCCTAACCATTCAACAATGCTCTAAAAACTGAAGGGAATGCAGCTTTCACTCAGATGAAAGACGTATGCTTTCCTTCTTAAGAAGTGCTTTCAAAGACATTCACAGAGTGATTCTACGAAGTCTTTTTACTGATGTTGGCTTTTAGAAGTGATTTCACTGGAATTTCTGTGGAACGCAAGACACGAGATTTGCTGTTAAAGAATTGAGTATACAGAATGCAAACAAAAGCTTCCCTACAAGTGAATCGCCTAACCATTCAACACAGCTCTAAAAACTGAATAGAATGCAGTTTGCACTCAGATGAAAGACGTATGCTTTCCTTCTTAAGAAGTGTTTTCAAAGTCATTCACAGAGTGATTCTACGAAGCCTTTTTACTAACGTTGGCTTTTAAACGTGATTTCACTGGAATTTCTGTCAAACGCAAGACACGAGATTTGCAGTTAAAGAATTGAGTATACAGAATGCAACCAAACGCTTCCCTACAAGTGAATTGCCTAACCATTCAACACTGCTCTAAAAACAAATAGAATACAGTTTTCACTCAGATGAAAGACGTATGCTTTCCTTCTTAAGAAGTGTTTTCAAAGACATTCACAGAGTGATTCTACGAAGCCTTTTTACTGAGGTTGGCTTTTAAACGTGATTTCACTGGAATTTCTGTCAAACGCAAGACACGAGATTTGCTGTTAAAGAATTGAGTATACAGAATGCAAACAAATGCTTCGCTACAAGTGAATCGCCTAACCATTCAATACAGCTCTAAAAACTGAATAGAATGCAGTTTTCACTCAGATGAAAGACATATGCTTTCCTTCTTAAGAAGTGTTTTCAAAGACATTCACAGAGTGATTCTACGAAGCCTTTTTACTGACTTTGGCTTTTAAACGTGATTTCACTGGAATTTCTGTCAAATGCAGGACACGAGATTCGCTGTTAAAGAATTGAGTATACAGAATGCAAACAAACGCTTCCCTACAAGTGAATCGCCTAACCATTCAACACAGCTCTAAAAACTGAATAGAATGCAGTTTTCACTCAGATGAAAGACGTATGCTTTCCTTCTTAAGAAGTGTTTTCAAATACATTCACAGAGTGATTCTACGAAGCCTTTTTACTGACATTGGCTTTTAAAGGTGATTTCACTGGAATTTCTGTCAATCGCAAGACACGAGATTTGCAGTTAAAGAATTGAGTATACAGAATGCAACCAAACGCTTCCCTACAAGTGAATCGCCTAACCATTCAACACAGCTCTAAAAACAAATAGAATACAGTTTTCACTCAGATGAAAGACGTATGCTTTCCTTCTTAAGAAGTGTTTTCAAAGACATTCACAGAGTGATTCTACGAAGCCTTTTTACTGACGTTGGCTTTTAGAGGTGATTTCACTAGAATTTCTGTCAAACGCAAGACATGAGATTTGCTGTTAAAGAATTGAGTATACAGAATGCAAACAAACGCTTCCCTACAAGTGAATCGCCTAACCATTCAACACAGCTCTAAAAACTGAATAGAATGCAGTTTTCACTCAGATGAAAGACGTATGCTTTCCTTCTTAAGAAGTGTTTTCAAAGACATTCACAGAGTGATTCTACGAAGCCTTTTTACTGACGTTGGCTTTTAAACGTGATTTCACTAGAATTTCTGTCAAAAGCAAGACATGAGATTTGCTGTTAAAGAATTGAGTATACAGAATGCAAACAAACGCTTCCCTACAAGTGAATCGCCTAACTATTCAACACAGCTCTAAAAACTGAATAGAATGCAGTTTTCACTCAGATGAAAGACGTATGCTTTCCTTCTTAAGAAGTGTTTTCAAAGACATTCACAGAGTGATTCTACGAAGTCTTTTTACTGACTTTGTTTTTAGAAGTGATTTCACTAGAATTTCTGTCAAACGCAAGACATGAGATTTGCTGTTAAAGAATTGAGTATACAGAATGCAAACAAATGCTTCCCTACAAGTGAATGGCCTAACCATTCAACACAGCTCTAAAAACTGAATAGAATGTAGTTTTCACTCAGATGAAAGACGTATGCTTTCCTTCTTAAGAAGTGTTTTCAAAGACATTCACAGAGTGATTCTACGAAGCCTTTTTACTGACTTTGGCTTTTAAACGTGATTTCACAGGAATTTCTGTCAAATGCAAGACACGAGATTTGCTGTTAAAGAATTGAGTATACAGAATGCAAACAAACGCTTCCCTACAAGTGAATCACCTAACCGTTCAACAATGCCCTAAAAACTGAATAGAATACAGTTTTCACTCAGATGAAAGACGTATGCTTTCCTTCTTAAGAAGTGTTTTCAAAGACATTCACAGAGTGATTCTACGAAGCCTTTTTACTGACGTTGGCTTTTAAACGTGATTTCACTGAAATTTCTGTCAAACGCAAGACACGAGATTTGCTGTTAAAGAATTGAGTATACAGAATGCAAACAATCGCTTCCCTACTAGTGAATCGCCTAACCATTCAACACAGCACTAAAAACTGAATAGAATGCAGTTTTCACTCAGATGAAAGACGTATGCTTTCCTTCTTAAGAAGTGTTTTCAAAGACATTCACAGAGTGATTCTATGAAGCCTTTTTACTGACGTTGCCTTTTAAACGTGATTTCACTGGAATTTCTGTCAAACGCAAGACACGAGATTTGCTGTTAAAGAATTGAGTATACAGAATGCAAACAATCGCTTCCCTACAAGTGAATCGCCTAACCATTCAGCACAGATCTTAAAACTGAATAGAAAGCAGTTTTCACTCAGATGAAAGACGAATGCTTTCCTTCTTACAAAGTGTTTTCAAAGACATGCACAGAGTGATTCTACGAAGCCTTTTTACTGAAGTTGGCTTTTAAACGTGAATTCACTGGAATTTCTGTCAAATGCAAGACACGAGATTTGCTGTTAGAGAATTGAGTATACAGAATGCAAACAAATGCTTCCCTACAAGTGAATCGCCTAACCATTCAACACAGCTCTAAAAACTGAATAGAATGCAGTTTTCACTCAGATGAAAGACGTATGCTTTCCTTCTTAAGAAGTGTTTTCAAAGACATTCACAGAGTGATTCTACGAAGCCTTTTTACTGACGTTGGCTTTTAAACGTGATTTCACTGGTTTCTGTCAAAGGCAAGACACGAGATTTGCTGTTAAAGAATTGAGTATACAGAAGGCAAACAAACGCTTCCCTACAAGTGAATCGCCTAACCATTCAACAATGCTCTAAAAACTGAATAGAATGCAGTTTTCACTCAGATGAAAGACGTATGCTTTCCTTCTTAAGAAGTGTTTTCAAAGACATTCACAGAGTGATTCTACGAAGCCTTTTTACTGACTTTGGCTTTTAAACGTGATTTCACAGGAATTTCTGCCAAAGGCAAGACACGAGATTTGCTGTTAAAGAATTGAGTATACAGAATGCAAACAAACGCTTCCCTACAAGTGAATCACCTAACCATTCAACAATGCCCTAAAAAATGAATAGAATACAGTTTTCACTCAGATGAAAGACGTATGATTTCCTTCTTAAGAAGTGTTTTCAAAGACATTCACAGAGTGGTTATACGAATCCTTTTTACTGACGTTGGCTTTTGAACGTGATTTCACTGGAATTTCTGTCAAATGAAAGACATGAGATTTGCTGTTAAAGAATTGAGTATACAGAATGCAAACAATCGCTTCCCTACTAGTGAATCGCGTAACCATTCAACACAGCTCTAAAAACTGAATAGAATGCAGTTTTCACTCAGATGAAAGACGTATGCTTTCCTTCTTAAGAAGTGTTTTCAAAGACATTCACAGAGTGATTCTATGAAGCCCTTTTACTGACGTTGGCTTTTAAACGTGATTTCACTGGAATTTCTGTCAAATGCAAGACTTGAGATTTGCTGTTAAAGAATTGAGTATACAGAATGCAAACAATCGCTTCCCTACTAGTGAATCGCCTAACCATTCAACACAGCTCTAAAAACTGAATAGAATGCAGTTTTCACTCAGATGAAAGACGTATGCTTTCCATCTTAAGAAGTGTTTTCAAAGACATTCACAGAGTGATTCTACGAAGCCTTTTTACTGACGTTGGCTTTTAAACGTGATTTCACAGGAATTTCTGTCAAATGCAAGACACGAGATATGCTGTTAAAGAATTGAGTATACAGAATGGAAACAAACGCTTCCCTACAAGTGAATCACCAAACCATTCAACAATGCCCTAAAAACTGAATAGGATACAGTTTTCACTCAGATGAAAGACGTATGCTTTCCTTCTTAAGAAGTGTTTTCAAAGACATTCACAGAGTGATTCTACGAAGCCTTTTTACTGACGTTGGCTTTTAAACGTGATTTCACTGGAATTTCTGTCAAATGCAAGACATGAGATTTGCTGTTAAAGAATTGAGTATACAGAATGCAAACAAACGCTTACCTACAAGTGAATAGCCTAACCATTCAACACAGCTCTAAAAACTGATTAGAATGCAGTTTTCACTCAGATGAAAGACGTATGCTTTCCTTCTTAAGAAGTATTTTCAAAGACATTCACAGAGTGATTCTACGAAGCCTTTTTACTGACGTTGGCTTTTAAACGTGATTTCACTGGAATTTCTGTCAAACGCAAGACACAAGATTTGCTGTTAAAGAATTGAGTATACAGAATGCAAACAAACGCTTACCTACAAGTGAATCGCCTAACCATTCAACAATGCTCTAAAAACTGAAGAGAATGCAGTTTTCACTCAGATGAAAGACGTATGCTTTCCATCTTAAGAAGTGTTTTCAAAGACATTCACAGAGTGATTCTACGAAGCCTTTTTACTGACGTTGGCTTTTAAATGGGATTTCATTGGAATTTCTGTCAAATGCAAGACACGAGATTTGCTGTTAAAGAATTGAGTATACAGAATGCAAACAAACACTTCCCTACAAGTGAATCGCCTAACCATTCAACACAGCTCTAAAAACTGAATAGAATGCAGTTTTCACTCAGATGAAAGACGTATGCTTTCCTTCTTAAGAAGTGTTTTCAAATACATTCACAGAGTGATTCTACGAAGCCTTTTTACTGACATTGGCTTTTAAAGGTGATTTCACTGGAATTTCTGTCAATCGCAAGACACGAGATTTGCAGTTAAAGAATTGAGTATACAGAATGCAACCAAACGCTTCCCTACAAGTGAATCGCCTAACCATTCAACACAGCTCTAAAAACAAATAGAATACAGTTTTCACTCAGATGAAAGACGTATGCTTTCCTTCTTAAGAAGTGTTTTCAAAGACATTCACAGAGTGATTCTACGAAGCCTTTTTACTGACGTTGGCTTTTAGAGGTGATTTCACTAGAATTTCTGTCAAACGCAAGACATGAGATTTGCTGTTAAAGAATTGAGTATACAGAATGCAAACAAACGCTTCCCTACAAGTGAATCGCCTAACCATTCAACACAGCTCTAAAAACTGAATAGAATGCAGTTTTCACTCAGATGAAAGACGTATGCTTTCCTTCTTAAGAAGTGTTTTCAAAGACATTCACAGAGTGATTCTACGAAGCCTTTTTACTGACGTTGGCTTTTAAACGTGATTTCACTAGAATTTCTGTCAAAAGCAAGACATGAGATTTGCTGTTAAAGAATTGAGTATACAGAATGCAAACAAACGCTTCCCTACAAGTGAATCGCCTAACTATTCAACACAGCTCTAAAAACTGAATAGAATGCAGTTTTCACTCAGATGAAAGACGTATGCTTTCCTTCTTAAGAAGTGTTTTCAAAGACATTCACAGAGTGATTCTACGAAGTCTTTTTACTGACTTTGTTTTTAGAAGTGATTTCACTAGAATTTCTGTCAAACGCAAGACATGAGATTTGCTGTTAAAGAATTGAGTATACAGAATGCAAACAAATGCTTCCCTACAAGTGAATGGCCTAACCATTCAACACAGCTCTAAAAACTGAATAGAATGTAGTTTTCACTCAGATGAAAGACGTATGCTTTCCTTCTTAAGAAGTGTTTTCAAAGACATTCACAGAGTGATTCTACGAAGCCTTTTTACTGACTTTGGCTTTTAAACGTGATTTCACAGGAATTTCTGTCAAATGCAAGACACGAGATTTGCTGTTAAAGAATTGAGTATACAGAATGCAAACAAACGCTTCCCTACAAGTGAATCACCTAACCATTCAACAATGCCCTAAAAACTGAATAGAATACAGTTTTCACTCAGATGAAAGACGTATGCTTTCCTTCTTAAGAAGTGTTTTCAAAGACATTCACAGAGTGATTCTACGAAGCCTTTTTACTGACGTTGGCTTTTAAACGTGATTTCACTGAAATTTCTGTCAAACGCAAGACACGAGATTTGCTGTTAAAGAATTGAGTATACAGAATGCAAACAATCGCTTCCCTACTAGTGAATCGCCTAACCATTCAACACAGCACTAAAAACTGAATAGAATGCAGTTTTCACTCAGATGAAAGACGTATGCTTTCCTTCTTAAGAAGTGTTTTCAAAGACATTCACAGAGTGATTCTATGAAGCCTTTTTACTGACGTTGCCTTTTAAACGTGATTTCACTGGAATTTCTGTCAAACGCAAGACACGAGATTTGCTGTTAAAGAATTGAGTATACAGAATGCAAACAATCGCTTCCCTACAAGTGAATCGCCTAACCATTCAGCACAGATCTTAAAACTGAATAGAAAGCAGTTTTCACTCAGATGAAAGACGAATGCTTTCCTTCTTACAAAGTGTTTTCAAAGACATGCACAGAGTGATTCTACGAAGCCTTTTTACTGAAGTTGGCTTTTAAACGTGAATTCACTGGAATTTCTGTCAAATGCAAGACACGAGATTTGCTGTTAGAGAATTGAGTATACAGAATGCAAACAAATGCTTCCCTACAAGTGAATCGCCTAACCATTCAACACAGCTCTAAAAACTGAATAGAATGCAGTTTTCACTCAGATGAAAGACGTATGCTTTCCTTCTTAAGAAGTGTTTTCAAAGACATTCACAGAGTGATTCTACGAAGCCTTTTTACTGACGTTGGCTTTTAAACGTGATTTCACTGGTTTCTGTCAAAGGCAAGACACGAGATTTGCTGTTAAAGAATTGAGTATACAGAATGCAAACAAACGCTTCCCTACAAGTGAATCGCCTAACCATTCAACAATGCTCTAAAAACTGAATAGAATGCAGTTTTCACTCAGATGAAAGACGTATGCTTTCCTTCTTAAGAAGTGTTTTCAAAGACATTCACAGAGTGATTCTACGAAGCCTTTTTACTGACTTTGGCTTTTAAACGTGATTTCACAGGAATTTCTGCCAAAGGCAAGACACGAGATTTGCTGTTAAAGAATTGAGTATACAGAATGCAAACAAACGCTTCCCTACAAGTGAATCACCTAACCATTCAACAATGCCCTAAAAAATGAATAGAATACAGTTTTCACTCAGATGAAAGACGTATGATTTCCTTCTTAAGAAGTGTTTTCAAAGACATTCACAGAGTGGTTCTACGAATCCTTTTTACTGACGTTGGCTTTTGAACGTGATTTCACTGGAATTTCTGTCAAATGAAAGACATGAGATTTGATGTTAAAGAATTGAGTATACAGAATGCAAACAATCGCTTCCCTACTAGTGAATCGCGTAACCATTCAACACAGCTCTAAAAACTGAATAGAATGCAGTTTTCACTCAGATGAAAGACGTATGCTTTCCTTCTTAAGAAGTGTTTTCAAAGACATTCACAGAGTGATTCTATGAAGCCCTTTTACTGACGTTGGCTTTTAAACGTGATTTCACTGGAATTTCTGTCAAATGCAAGACTTGAGATTCGCTGTTAAAGAATTGAGTATACAGAATGCAAACAATCGCTTCCCTACTAGTGAATCGCCTAACCATTCAACACAGCTCTAAAAACTGAATAGAATGCAGTTTTCACTCAGATGAAAGACGTATGCTTTCCATCTTAAGAAGTGTTTTCAAAGACATTCACAGAGTGATTCTACGAAGCCTTTTTACTGACGTTGGCTTTTAAACGTGATTTCACAGGAATTTCTGTCAAATGCAAGACACGAGATATGCTGTTAAAGAATTGAGTATACAGAATGGAAACAAACGCTTCCCTACAAGTGAATCACCAAACCATTCAACAATGCCCTAAAAACTGAATAGGATACAGTTTTCACTCAGATGAAAGACGTATGCTTTCCTTCTTAAGAAGTGTTTTCAAAGACATTCACAGAGTGATTCTACGAAGCCTTTTTACTGACGTTGGCTTTTAAACGTGGTTTCACTGGAATTTATGTCAAATGCAAGACATGAGATTTGCTGTTAAAGAATTGAGTATACAGAATGCAAACAAACGCTTACCTACAAGTGAATAGCCTAACCATTCAACACAGCTCTAAAAACTGATTAGAATGCAGTTTTCACTCAGATGAAAGACGTATGCTTTCCTTCTTAAGAAGTATTTTCAAAGACATTCACAGAGTGATTCTACGAAGCCTTTTTACTGACGTTGGCTTTTAAACATGATTTCACTGGAATTTCTGTCAAACGCAAGACACAAGATTTGCTGTTAAAGAATTGAGTATACAGAATGCAAACAAACGCTTACCTACAAGTGAATCGCCTAACCATTCAACAATGCTCTAAAAACTGAAGAGAATGCAGTTTTCACTCAGATGAAAGACGTATGCTTTCCATCTTAAGAAGTGTTTTCAAAGACATTCACAGAGTGATTCTACGAAGCCTTTTTACTGACGTTGGCTTTTAGAGGTGATTTCACAGGAATTTCTGTCAAATGCAAGACACGAGATTTGCTGTTAAAGAATTGAGTATACAGAATGCAAACAAACGCTTCCCTACAAGTGAATCACCTAACCATTCAACAATGCCCTAAAAACTGAATAGAATACAGTTTTCACTCAGATGAAAGACGTATGCTTTCCTTCTTAAGAAGTGTTTTCAAAGACATTCACAGAGTGATTCTACGAACCCTTTTTACTGACGTTGGCTTTTAAACGTGATTTCACTGGAATTTCTGTCAAACGCAAGACACGAGATTTGCTGTTAAAGAATTGAGTATACAGAATGCAAACAATCGCTTCCCTACTAGTGAATCGCCTAACCATTCAACACAGCACTAAAAACTGAATAGAATGCAGTTTTCACTCAGATGAAAGACGTATGCTTTCCTTCTTAAGAAGTGTTTTCAAAGACATTCACAGAGTGATTCTATGAAGCCTTTTTACTGACGTTGCCTTTTAAACGTGATTTCACTGGAATTTCTGTCAAACGCAAGACACGAGATTTGCTGTTAAAGAATTGAGTATACAGAATGCAAACAATCGCTTCCCTACAAGTGAATCGCCTAACCATTCAACAATGCTCTAAAAACTGAAGAGAATGCAGTTTTCACTCAGATGAAAGACGTATGCTTTCCTTCTTAAGAAGTGTTTTCAAAGACATTCACAGAGTGATTCTACGAAGCCTTTTTACTGACGTTGTCTTTTAAACGTGATTTCACTGGAATTTCTGTCAAATGCAAGACACGAGATTTGCTGTTAAAGAATTGAGTATACAGAATGCAAACAATCGCTTCCCTACTAGTGAATCGCCTAACCATTCAACACAGCTCTAAAAACTGAAGAGAATGCAGTTTTCACTCAGATGAAAGACGTATGCTTTCCTTCTTAAGAAGTGTTTTCAAAGACATTCACAGAGTGATTCTATGAAGCCTTTTTACTGACATTGGCTTTTAAACGTGATTTCACTGGAATTTCTGTCAAACGCAAGACACGAGATTTGCTGTTAAAGAATTGAGTATACAGAATGCAAACAATCGCTTCCCTACAAGTGAATCGCCTAACCATTCAACAATGCTCTAAAAACTGAAGAGAATGCAGTTTTCATTCAGATGAAAGACGTATGCTTTCCTTCTTAAGAAGTGTTTTCAAAGACATTCACAGAGTGATTCTACGAAGCCTTTTTACTGACGTTGGCTTTTGAACGTTATTTCACTGGAATTTTTGTCAAATGCAAGACATGAGATTTGCTGTTAAAGAATTGAGTATACAGAATGCAAACAAACGCTTCCCTACAAGTGAATCGCCTAACCGTTCAACACAGCTCTAAAAACTGAATAGAATGCAGTTTTCACTCAGATGAAAGACGTATGCTTTCCTTCTTAAGAAGTGTTTTCAAAGACATTCACAGAGTGATTCTACGAAGCCTTTTTACAGACGTTGGCTTTTAAACGTGATTTCACAGGAATTTCTGTCAAATGTAAGACACGAGATTTGCTGTTAAAGAATTGAGTATAAAGAATGCAAACAAACGCTTCCCTACAAGTGAGTCGCCTAACCATTCAACACAGTTCGAAAAACTGAATAGAATACAGTTTTCACTCAGATGAAAGACGTATGCTTTCCTTCTTAAGAAGTGTTTTCAAAGATATTCACAGAGTGATTCTACGAAGCCTTTTTACTGACGTTGGCTTTTAAACGTGATTTCACTGGAATTTCTGTCAAACGCAAGACACGAGATTTGCTGTTAAAGAATTGAGTATACAGAATGCAAACAAACGCTTCCCTACAAGTGAATCGCCTAACCATTCAACACAGTTCTTAAAACTGAATAGAATGCAGTTTTCACTCAGATGAAAGACATATGCTTTCCATCTTAAGAAGTGTTTTCAAAGACATTCACAGAGTGATTCTACGAAGCCTTTTTACTGACGTTGGCTTTTAAACGTGATTTCACAGGAATTTCTGTCAAATGCAAGACACAAGATTTGCTGTTAAAGAATTGAGTATACAGAATGCAAACAAACGCTTCCCTACAAGTGAATCACCTAACCATTCAACAATGCCCTAAAAACTGAGGAGAATACAGTTTTCACTCAGATGAAAGACGTATGCTTTCCTTCTTAAGAAGTGTTTTCAAAGACATTCACAGAGTGATTCTACGAAGCCTTTTTACTGACGTTGGCTTTTAAACGTGATTTCACTGGAATTTCTGTCAAACTCAAGACACGTGATTTGCTGTTAAAGAATTGAGTATACAAAATGCAAACAAACGCTTTCCTACTAGTGAATCGCCTAACCATTCAACACAGCTCTAAAAACTGAAGAGAATGTAGTTTTCACTCAGAGGAAAGACGTATGCTTTCCTTCTTAAGAAGTGTTTTCAAAGACATTCACAGAGTGATTCTATGAAGCCTTTTTACTGACATTGTCTTTTAAACGTGATTTCAGTGGAATTTCTGTCAAACGGAAGACACGAGATTTGCTGTTAAAGAATTGAGTATACAGAATGCAAACAATCGCTTCCCTACAAGTGAATCGCCTAACCATTCAACAATGCTCTCAAAACTGAAGAGAATGCAGTTTTCACTCAGATGAAAGACGTATGCTTTCCTTCTTAAGAAGTGTTTTCAAAGACATTAACAGAGTGATTCTACGAAGCCTTTTTACTGACGTTGGCTTTTAAACGTGATTTCACTGGAATTTTTGTCAAAGGCAAGACACGAGATTTGCTGTTAAAGAATTGAGTATACAGAATGCAAACAAACGCTTCCCTACAAGTGAATCGCCTAACCATTCAGCACAGATCTTAAAACTGAATAGAAAGCAGTTTTCACTCAGATGAAAGACGAATGCTTTCCTTCTTACAAAGTTTTTTCAAAGACATTCACAGAGTGATTCTACGAAGCCTTTTTACTGACGTTGGCTTTTAAACGTGAATTCACTGGAATTTCTGTCAAACGCAAGACACGAGATTTGCTGTTAGAGAATTGAGTATACAGAATGCAAACAAATGCTTCCATACAAGTGAATCGCCTAACCATTCAACACAGCTCTAAAAACTGAATAGAATGCAGTTTTCACTCAGATGAAAGACGTATGCTTTCCTATTTAAGAAGTGTTTTCAAAGACATTCACAGAGTGATTCTATGAAGCCTTTTTACTGACTTTGGCTTTTAAACGTGATTTCACAGGAATTTCTGTCAAACGCAAGACACGAGATTTGCTGTTAAAGAATTGAGTATACAGAATGCAAACAAACGCTTCCCTACAAGTGAATCGCCTAACCATTCAACACAGTTCTTAAAACTGAATAGAATGCAGTTTTCACTCAGATGAAAGACGTATGCTTTCCATCTTAAGAAGTGTTTTCAAAGACATTCACAGAGTGTTTCTACGAAGCCTTATAACTAATGTTGGCTTTTAAACGTGAATTCACTGGAATTTCTGTCAAATGCAAGACACAAGATTTGCTGTTAAAGAATTGAGTATACAGAATGCAAACAAATACTTCCCTACAAGTGAATCACCTAACCATTCAACAATGCCCTAAAAACTGAGGAGAATACAGTTTTCACTCAGATGAAAGATGTATGCTTTCCTTCTTAAGAAGTGTTTTCAAAGACATTCACAGAGTGATTCTACGAAGCCTTTTTACTGACGTTGGCTTTTAAACGTGATTTCACTGGAATTTCTGTCAAACTCAAGACACCAGATTTGCTGTTAAAGAATTGAGTATACAAAATGCAAACAAACGCTTTCCTACTAGTGAATCGCCTAACCATTCAACACAGCTCTAAAAACTGAAGAGAATGCAGTTTTCACTCAGATGAAAGACGTATGCTTTCCTTCTTAAGAAGTGTTTTCAAAGACATTCACAGAGTGATTCTATGAAGCCTTTTTACTGACTTTGTCTTTTAAACGTGATTTCAGTGGAATTTCTGTCAAACGGAAGACACGAGATTTGCTGTTAAAGAATTGAGTATACAGAATGCAAACAATCGCTTCCCTACAAGTGAATCGCCTAACCATTCAACAATGCTCTAAAAACTGAAGAGAATGCAGTTTTCACTCAGATGAAAGACGTATGCTTTCCTTCTTAAGAAGTGTTTTCAAAGACATTCACAGAGTGATTCTACGAAGCCTTTTTACTGACGTTGGCTTTTAAACGTGATTTCACTGGAATTTTTGTCAAACGCAAGACACGAGATTTGCTGTTAAAGAATTGAGTATACAGAATGCAAACAAACGCTTCCCTACAAGTGAATCGCCTAACCATTCAGCACAGATCTTAAAACTGAATAGAAAGCAGTTTTCACTCAGATGAAAGACGAATGCTTTCCTTCTTACAAAGTGTTTTCAAAGACAATCACAGAGTGATTCTATGAAGCCTTTTTACTGACGTTGGCTTTTAAACGTGAATTCACTGGAATTTCTGTCAAATGCAAGACACGAGATTTGCTGTTAGAGAATTGAGTATACAGAATGCAAACAAATGCTTCCCTACAAGTGAATCGCCTAACCATTCAACACAGCTCTAAAAACTGAATAGAATGCAGTTTTCACTCAGATGAAAGACGTATGCTTTCCTATTTAAGAAGTGTTTTCAAAGACATTCACAGAGTGATTCTACGAAGCCTTTTTACTGACTTTGGCTTTTAAACGTGATTTCACTGGAATTTCTGTCAAACCCAAGACACAAGATTTGCTGTTAAAGAATTGAGTATACAGAATGCAAACAAACCCTTCCCTACAAGTGAATCGCCTAACCATTCAACAATGGTCTAAAAACTGAAGAGAATGCAGTTTTCACTCAGATGAAAGACGTAAGCTTTCCTTCTTAAGAAGTGTTTTCAAAGACATTCACACAGTGATTCTATGAAGCCTTTTTACTGACTTTGTCTTTTAAACGTGATTTCAGTGGAATTTCTTTCAAACGGAAGACACGAGATTTGCTGTTAAAGAATTGAGTATACAGAATGCAAACAATCGCTTCCCTACAAGTGAATCGCCTAACCATTCAACAATGCTCTAAAAACTGAAGAGAATGCAGTTTTCACTCAGATGAAAGACATATGCTTTCCTTCTTAAGAAGTGTTTTCAAAGACATTCACAGAGTGATTCTACGAAGCCTTTTTACTGACGTTGGCTTTTAAACGTGATTTCACTGGAATTTTTGTCAAACACAAGACACGAGATTTGCTGTTAAAGAATTGAGTATACAGAATGCAAACAAACGCTACCCTACAAGTGAATCGCCTAACCATTCAGCACAGATCTTAAAACTGAATAGAAAGCAGTTTTCACTCAGATTAAAGACGAATGCTTTCCTTCTTACAAAGTGTTTTCAAAGACAATCACAGAGTGATTCTACGAAGCCTTTTTACTGACATTGGCTTTTAAATGTGAATTCACTGGAATTTCTGTCAAACGCAAGACACGAGATTTGCTGTTAAAGAATTGAGTATACAGAATGCAAACAATCGCTTCTCTACAAGTGAATCGCCTAACCATTCAACACAGTTCTTAAAACTGAATAGAATGCAGTTTTCACTTAGATGAAAGACATATGCTTTCCATCTTAAGAAGTGTTTTCAAAGACATTCACAGAGTGATTCTACGAAGCCTTTTTACTGACGTTGGCTTTTAAACGTGATTTCACAGGAATTTCTGTCAAATGCAAGACACAAGATTTGCTGTTAAAGAATTGAGTATATAGAATGCAAACAAACGCTTCCCTACAAGTGAATCACCTAACCATTCAACAATGCCCTAAAAACTGAGGAGAATACATTCAACACAGCTCTAAAAACTGAATAGAATGCAGTTTTCACTCAGATGAAAGACGTATGCTTTCCTATTTAAGAAGTGTTTTCAAAGACATTCACAGAGTGATTCTACGAAGCCTTTTTACTGACTTTGTCTTTTAAACGTGATTTCACAGGAATTTCTGTCAAACGGAAGACACAAGATTTGCTGTTAAAGAATTGAGTATACAGAATGCAAACAAACGCTTCCCTACAAGTGAATCACCTAACCATTCAACAATGCTCTAAAAACTGAAGAGAATGCAGTTTTCACTCAGATGAAAGACGTATGCTTTCCTTCTTAAGAAGTGTTTTCAAAGACATTAACAGAGTGATTCTACGAAGCCTTTTTACTGACGTTGGCTTTTAAACGTGATTTCACTGGAATTTTTGTCAAACGCAAGACACGAGATTTGCTGTTAAAGAATTGAGTATACAGAATGCAAACAAACGCTTTCCTACTAGTGAATCGCCTAACCATTCAACACAGCTCTAAAAACTGAAGAGAATGCAGTTTTCACTCAGATGAAAGACGAATGCTTTCCTTCTTACAAAGTTTTTTCAAAGACATTCACAGAGTGATTCTACGAAGCCTTTTTACTGACGTTGGCTTTTAAACGTGAATTCACTGGAATTTCTGTCAAACGCAAGACACGAGATTTGCTGTTAGAGAATTGAGTATACAGAATGCAAACAAATGCTTCCATACAAGTGAATCCCCTAACCATTCAACACAGCTCTAAAAACTGAAGAGAATGCAGTTTTCACTCAGATGAAAGACGTATGCTTTCCTATTTAAGAAGTGTTTTCAAAGACATTCACAGAGTGATTCTATGAAGCCTTTTTACTGACTTTGGCTTTTAAACGTGATTTCACTGGAATTTCTGTCAAACGCAAGACACGAGATTTGCTGTTAAAGAATTGAGTATACAGAATGCAAACAAACGCTTCCCTACAAGTGAATCGCCTAATCATTCAACACAGTTCTTAAAACTGAATAGAATGCAGTTTTCACTCAGATGAAAGACGTATGGTTTCCATCTTAAGAAGTGTTTTCAAAGACATTCACAGAGTGATTCTACGAAGCCTTTTTACTAATGTTGGCTTTTAAATGTGAATTCACTGGAATTTCTGTCAAATGCAAGACACGAGATTTGCTGATAAAGAATTGAGTGTACAGAATGCAAACAAATGCTTCCCTACAAGTGAATCGCCTAACCATTCAACACAGCTCTAAAAACTGAATAGAATGCAGTTTTCACTCAGATGAAAGACGTATGCTTTCCTATTTAAGAAGTGTTTTCAAAGACATTCACAGAGTGATTCTACGAAGCCTTTTTACTGACTTTGGCTTTTAAACGTGATTTCACAGGAATTTCTGTCAAATGCAAGACACAAGATTTGCTGTTAAAGAATTGAGTATTCAGAATGCAAACAAACGCTTCCCTACAAGTGAATCACCTAACCATTCAACAATGCCCTAAAAACTGAGGAGAATACAGTTTTCACTCAGATGAAAGACGTATGCTTTCCTTCTTAAGAAGTGTTTTCAAAGACATTCACAGAGTGATTCTACGAAGCCTTTTTACTGACGTTGGCTTTTAAACGTGATTTCACTGGAATTTCTGTCAAACTCAAGACACCAGATTTGCTGTTAAAGAATTGAGTATACAAAATGCAAACAAACGCTTTCCTACTAGTGAATCGCCTAACCATTCAACACAGCTCTAAAAACTGAAGAGAATGCAGTTTTCACTCAGATGAAAGACGTATGCTTTCCTTCTTAAGAAGTGTTTTCAAAGACATTCACAGAGTGATTCTATGAAGCCTTTTTACTGACTTTGTCTTTTAAACGTTATTTCAGTGGAATTTCTGTCAAACGGAAGACACGAGATTTGCTGTTAAAGAATTGAGTATACAGAATGCAAACAATCGCTTCCCTACAAGTGAATCGCCTAACCATTCAACAATGCTCTAAAAACTGAAGAGAATGCAGTTTTCACTCAGATGACAGACGTATGCTTTCCTTCTTAAGAAGTGTTTTCAAAGACATTCACAGAGTGATTCTACGAAGCCTTTTTACTAATGTTGGCTTTTAAACGTGAATTCACTGGAATTTCTGTCAAATGCAAGACACGAGATTTGCTGTTAAAGAATTGAGTGTACAGAATGCAAACAAATGCTTCCCTACAAGTGAATCGCCTAACCATTCAACACAGCTCTAAAAACTGAATAGAATGCAGTTTTCACTCAGATGAAAGACGTATGCTTTCCTATTTAAGAAGTGTTTTCAAAGACATTCACAGAGTGATTCTACGAAGCCTTTTTACTGACTTTGGCTTTTAAACGTGATTTCACAGGAATTTCTGTCAAATGCAAGACACAAGATTTGCTGTTAAAGAATTGAGTATACAGAATGCAAACAAACGCTTCCCTACAAGTGAATCACCTAACCATTCAACAATGCCCTAAAAACTGAGGAGAATACAGTTTTCACTCAGATGAAAGACGTATGCTTTCCTTCTTAAGAAGTGTTTTCAAAGACATTCACAGAGTGATTCTACGAAGCCTTTTTACTGACGTTGGCTTTTAAACGTGATTTCACTGGAATTTCTGTCAAACTCAAGACACGTGATTTGCTGTTAAAGAATTGAGTATACAAAATGCAAACAAACGCTTTCCTACTAGTGAATCGCCTAACCATTCAACACAGCTCTAAAAACTGAAGAGAATGCAGTTTTCACTCAGAGGAAAGACGTATGCTTTCCTTCTTAAGAAGTGTTTTCAAAGACATTCACAGAGTGATTCTATGAAGCCTTTTTACTGACTTTGTCTTTTAAACGTGATTTCAGTGGAATTTCTGTCAAACGGAAGACACGAGATTTGCTGTTAAAGAATTGAGTATACAGAATGCAAACAATCGCTTCCCTACAAGTGAATCGCCTAACCATTCAACAATGCTCTAAAAACTGAAGAGAATGCAGTTTTCACTCAGATGAAAGACGTATGCTTTCCTTCTTAAGAAGTGTTTTCAAAGACATTAACAGAGTGATTCTACGAAGCCTTTTTACTGACGTTGGCTTTTAAACGTGATTTCACTGGAATTTTTGTCAAACGCAAGACACGAGATTTGCTGTTAAAGAATTGAGTATACAGAATGCAAACAAACGCTTCCCTACAAGTGAATCGCCTAACCATTCAGCACAGATCTTAAAACTGAATAGAAAGCAGTTTTCACTCAGATGAAAGACGAATGCTTTCCTTCTTACAAAGTTTTATCAAAGACATTCACAGAGTGATTCTACGAAGCCTTTTTACTGACATTGGCTTTTAAATGTGAATTCACTGGAATTTCTGTCAAACGCAAGACACGAGATTTGCTGTTAGAGAATTGAGTATACAGAATGCAAACAAATGCTTCCATACAAGTGAATCCCCTAACCATTCAACACAGCTCTAAAAACTGAAGAGAATGCAGTTTTCACTCAGATGAAAGACGTATGCTTTCCTATTTAAGAAGTGTTTTCAAAGACATTCACAGAGTGATTCTATGAAGCCTTTTTACTGACTTTGGCTTTTAAACGTGATTTCACTGGAATTTCTGTCAAACGCAAGACACGAGATTTGCTGTTAAAGAATTGAGTATACAGAATGCAAACAAACGCTTCCCTACAAGTGAATCGCCTAATCATTCAACACAGTTCTTAAAACTGAATAGAATGCAGTTTTCACTCAGATGAAAGACGTATGCTTTCCATCTTAAGAAGTGTTTTCAAAGACATTCACAGAGTGATTCTACGAAGCCTTTTTACTAATGTTGGCTTTTAAATGTGAATTCACTGGAATTTCTGTCAAATGCAATACACGAGATTTGCTGATAAAGAATTGAGTGTACAGAATGCAAACAAATGCTTCCCTACAAGTGAATCGCCTAACCATTCAACACAGCTCTAAAAACTGAATAGAATGCAGTTTTCACTCAGATGAAAGACGTATGCTTTCCTATTTAAGAAGTGTTTTCAAAGACATTCACAGAGTGATTCTACGAAGCCTTTTTACTGACTTTGGCTTTTAAACGTGATTTCACAGGAATTTCTGTCAAATGCAAGACACAAGATTTGCTGTTAAAGAATTGAGTATTCAGAATGCAAACAAACGCTTCCCTACAAGTGAATCACCTAACCATTCAACAATGCCCTAAAAACTGAGGAGAATACAGTTTTCACTCAGATGAAAGACGTATGCTTTCCTTCTTAAGAAGTGTTTTCAAAGACATTCACAGAGTGATTCTATGAAGCCTTTTTACTGACGTTGGCTTTTAAACGTGATTTCACTGGAATTTCTGTCAAACTCAAGACACCAGATTTGCTGTTAAAGAATTGAGTATACAAAATGCAAACAAACGCTTTCCTACTAGTGAATCGCCTAACCATTCAACACAGCTCTAAAAACTGAAGAGAATGCAGTTTTCACTCAGATGAAAGACGTATGCTTTCCTTCTTAAGAAGTGTTTTCAAAGACATTCACAGAGTGATTCTATGAAGCCTTTTTACTGACTTTGTCTTTTAAACGTTATTTCAGTGGAATTTCTGTCAAACGGAAGACACGAGATTTGCTGTTAAAGAATTGAGTATACAGAATGCAAACAATCGCTTCCCTACAAGTGAATCGCCTAACCATTCAACAATGCTCTAAAAACTGAAGAGAATGCAGTTTTCACTCAGATGAAAGACGTATGCTTTCCTTCTTAAGAAGTGTTTTCAAAGACATTCACAGAGTGATTCTACGAAGCCTTTTTACTGACGTTGGCTTTTAAACGTGATTTCACAGGAATTTCTGTCAAATGCAAGACACAAGATTTGCTGTTAAAGAATTGAGTATACAGAATGCAAACAAACGCTTCCCTACAAGTGAATCACCTAACCATTCAACAATGCCCTAAAAACTGAGGAGAATACAGTTTTCACTCAGATGAAAGACGTATGCTTTCCTTCTTAAGAAGTGTTTTCAAAGACATTCACAGAGTGATTCTACGAAGCCTTTTTACTGACGTTGGCTTTTAAACGTGATTTCACTGGAATTTCTGTCAAACTCAAGACACGTGATTTGCTGTTAAAGAATTGAGTATACAAAATGCAAACAAACGCTTTCCTACTAGTGAATCGCCTAACCATTCAACACAGCTCTAAAAACTGAAGAGAATGCAGTTTTCACTCAGAGGAAAGACGTATGCTTTCCTTCTTAAGAAGTGTTTTCAAAGACATTCACAGAGTGATTCTATGAAGCCTTTTTACTGACTTTGTCTTTTAAACGTGATTTCAGTGGAATTTCTGTCAAACGGAAGACACGAGATTTGCTGTTAAAGAATTGAGTATACAGAATGCAAACAATCGCTTCCCTACAAGTGAATCGCCTAACCATTCAACAATGCTCTAAAAACTGAAGAGAATGCAGTTTTCACTCAGATGAAAGACGTATGCTTTCCTTCTTAAGAAGTGTTTTCAAAGACATTAACAGAGTGATTCTACGAAGCCTTTTTACTGACGTTGGCTTTTAAACGTGATTTCACTGGAATTTTTGTCAAACGCAAGACACGAGATTTGCTGTTAAAGAATTGAGTATACAGAATGCAAACAAACGCTTCCCTACAAGTGAATCGCCTAACCATTCAGCACAGATCTTAAAACTGAATAGAAAGCAGTTTTCACTCAGATGAAAGACGAATGCTTTCCTTCTTACAAAGTTTTTTCAAAGACATTCACAGAGTGATTCTACGAAGCCTTTTTACTGACGTTGGCTTTTAAATGTGAATTCACTGGAATTTCTGTCAAACGCAAGACACGAGATTTGCTGTTAGAGAATTGAGTATACAGAATGCAAACAAATGCTTCCATACAAGTGAATCCCCTAACCATTCAACACAGCTCTAAAAACTGAAGAGAATGCAGTTTTCACTCAGATGAAAGACGTATGCTTTCCTATTTAAGAAGTGTTTTCAAAGACATTCACAGAGTGATTCTATGAAGCCTTTTTACTGACTTTGGCTTTTAAACGTGATTTCACTGGAATTTCTGTCAAACGCAAGACACGAGATTTGCTGTTAAAGAATTGAGTATACAGAATGCAAACAAACGCTTCCCTACAAGTGAATCGCCTAATCATTCAACACAGTTCTTAAAACTGAATAGAATGCAGTTTTCACTCAGATGAAAGACGTATGCTTTCCATCTTAAGAAGTGTTTTCAAAGACATTCACAGAGTGATTCTACGAAGCCTTTTTACTAATGTTGGCTTTTAAATGTGAATTCACTGGAATTTCTGTCAAATGCAATACACGAGATTTGCTGATAAAGAATTGAGTGTACAGAATGCAAACAAATGCTTCCCTACAAGTGAATCGCCTAACCATTCAACACAGCTCTAAAAACTGAATAGAATGCAGTTTTCACTCAGATGAAAGACGTATGCTTTCCTATTTAAGAAGTGTTTTCAAAGACATTCACAGAGTGATTCTACGAAGCCTTTTTACTGACTTTGGCTTTTAAACGTGATTTCACAGGAATTTCTGTCAAATGCAAGACACAAGATTTGCTGTTAAAGAATTGAGTATTCAGAATGCAAACAAACGCTTCCCTACAAGTGAATCACCTAACCATTCAACAATGCCCTAAAAACTGAGGAGAATACAGTTTTCACTCAGATGAAAGACGTATGCTTTCCTTCTTAAGAAGTGTTTTCAAAGACATTCACAGAGTGATTCTATGAAGCCTTTTTACTGACGTTGGCTTTTAAACGTGATTTCACTGGAATTTCTGTCAAACTCAAGACACCAGATTTGCTGTTAAAGAATTGAGTATACAAAATGCAAACAAACGCTTTCCTACTAGTGAATCGCCTAACCATTCAACAATGCTCTAAAAACTGAAGAGAATGCAGTTTTCACTCAGATGAAAGACGTAAGCTTTCCTTCTTAAGAAGTGTTTTCAAAGACATTCACAGAGTGATTCTATGAAGCCTTTTTACTGACGTTGGCTTTTAAAAGTGATTTCACTGGAATTTCTGTCAAACGCAAGACATGAGATTTGCTGTTAAAGAATTGAGTATACAGAATGCAAACAAACGCTTCCCTACAAGTGAATCGCCTAACCGTTCAACAAGGCTCTAAAAACAGAGGAGAATGCAGTTTTCACTCAGATGAAAGACGTATGCTTTCCTTCTTAAGAAGTGTTTTCAAAGACATTCACAGAGTGATTCTACGAAGCCTTTTTACTGACCTTGGCTTTTAAACGTGATTTCACTGGAATTTTTGTCAAACGCAAGACACGAGATTTGCTGTTAAAGAATTGAGTATACATAATGCAAACAAACGCTTCCCTACAAGTGAATCGCCTAACCATTCAGCACAGATCTTAAAACTGAATAGAAAGCAGTTTTCACTCAGATGAAAGACGAATGCTTTCCTTCTTACAAAGTGTTTTCAAAGACATTCACAGAGTGATTCTAGGAAGCCTTTTTACTGACGTTGGCTTTTAAACGTGAATTCACTGGAATTTCTGTCAAATGCAAGACACGAGATTTGCTGTTTGAGAATTGAGTATACAGAATGCAAACAAATGCTTCCCTACAAGTGAATCGCCTAACCATTCAACACAGCTCTAAAAACTGAATAGAATGCAATTTTCACTCAGATGAAAGACATATGCTTCCCTTCTTACGAAGTGTTTTCAAAGACATTCACAGAGTGATTCTATGAAGCCTTTTTACTGACATTGTCTTTTAAACGTGATTTCACTGGAATTTCTGTCAAACGCAAGACACGAGATTTGCTGTTAAAGAATTGAGTATACAGAATGCAAACAAACGCTTCCCTACAAGTGAATCGCCTAACCATTCAACACAGTTCTTAAAACTGAATAGAATGCAGTTTTCACTCAGATGAAAGACGTATGCTTTCCATCTTAAGAAGTGTTTTCAAAGACATTCACAGAGTGATTCTACGAAGCCTTTTTACTGACGTTGGCTTTTAAACGTGATTTCACAGGAATTTCTGTCAAATGCAAGACACAAGATTTGCTGTTAAAGAATTGAGTATACAGAATGCAAACAAACACTTCCCTACAATTGAATCACCTAACCATTCAACAATGCCCTAAAAACTGAGGAGAATACAGTTTTCACTCAGATGAAAGACTTATGCTTTCCTTCTTAAGAAGTGTTTTCAAAGACATTCACAGAATGATTCTATGAAGCCTTTTACTGACGTTGGCTTTTAAACGTGATTTCACTGGAATTTCTGTCAAACTCAAGACACGAGATTTGCTGTTAAAGAATTGAGTATACAAAATGCAAACAAACACTTTCCTACTAGTGAATCGCCTAACCATTCAACACAGCTCTAAAAACTGAAGAGAATGCAGTTTTCACTCAGATGAAAGACGTATGCTTTCCTTCTTAAGAAGTGTTTTCAAAGACATTCACAGAGTGATTCTATGAAGCCTTTTTACTGACTTTGTCTTTTAAACGTGATTTCAGTGGAATTTCTGTCAAACGGAAGACACGAGATTTGCTGTTAAAGAATTGAGTATACAGAATGCAAACAAACGCTTCCCTACAAGTGAATCGCCTAACCATTCAACAAGGCTCTAAAAACAGAAGAGAATGCAGTTTTCACTCAGATGAAAGACGTATGCTTTCCTTCTTAAGAAGTGTTTTCAAAGACATTCACAGAGTGATTCTATGAAGCCTTTTTACTGACGTTGGCTTTTAAACGTGATTTCACTGGAATTTCTGTCAAACGCAAGACACGAGATTTGCTGTTAAAGAATTGAGTATACAGAATGCAAACAATCGCTTCCCTACAAGTGAATCGCCTAACCATTCAGCACAGATCTTAAAACTGAATAGAAAGCAGTTTTCACTCAGATGAAAGACGAATGCTTTCCTTCTTACAAAGTGTTTTCAAAGACAATCACAGAGTGTTTCTACGAAGCCTTTTTACTGACGTTGGCTTTTAAACGTGAATTCACTGGAATTTCTGTCAAATGCAAGACACGAGATTTGCTGTTAGAGAATTGAGTATACAGAATGCAAACAAATGCTTCCCTACAAGTGAATCCCCTAACCATTCAACACAGCTCTAAAAACTGAATAGAATGCAGTTTTCACTCAGATGAAAGACGTATGCTTTCCTATTTAAGAAGTGTTTTCAAAGACATTCACAGAGTGATTCTACGAAGCCTTTTTACTGACTTTGGCTTTTAAACGTGATTTCACTGGAATTTCTGTCAAACCCAAGACACAAGATTTGCTGTTAAAGAATTGAGTATACAGAATGCAAACAAACGCTTCCCTACAAGTGAATCGCCTAACCATTCAACAATGCTCTAAAAACTGAAGAGAATGCCGTTTTCACTCAGATGAAAGACGTAAGCTTTCCTTCTTAAGAAGTGTTTTCAAAGACATTCACAGAGTGATTCTATGAAGCCTTTTTACTGACGTTGGCTTTTAAAAGTGATTTCACTGGAATTTCTGTCAAACGCAAGACATGAGATTTGCTGTTAAAGAATTGAGTATACAGAATGCAAACAAACGCTTCCCTACAAGTGAATCGCCTAACCGTTCAACAAGGCTCTAAAAACAGAGGAGAATGCAGTTTTCACTCAGATGAAAGACGTATGCTTTCCTTCTTAAGAAGTGTTTTCAAAGACATTCACAGAGTGATTCTACGAAGCCTTTTTACTGACCTTGGCTTTTAAACGTGATTTCACTGGAATTTTTGTCAAACGCAAGACACGAGATTTGCTGTTAAAGAATTGAGTATACATAATGCAAACAAACGCTTCCCTACAAGTGAATCGCCTAACCATTCAGCACAGATCTTAAAACTGAATAGAAAGCAGTTTTCACTCAGATGAAAGACGAATGCTTTCCTTCTTACAAAGTGTTTTCAAAGACATTCACAGAGTGATTCTAGGAAGCCTTTTTACTGACGTTGGCTTTTAAACGTGAATTCACTGGAATTTCTGTCAAATGCAAGACACGAGATTTGCTGTTTGAGAATTGAGTATACAGAATGCAAACAAATGCTTCCCTACAAGTGAATCGCCTAACCATTCAACACAGCTCTAAAAACTGAATAGAATGCAATTTTCACTCAGATGAAAGACGTATGCTTCCCTTCTTACGAAGTGTTTTCAAAGACATTCACAGAGTGATTCTATGAAGCCTTTTTACTGACATTGTCTTTTAAACGTGATTTCACTGGAATTTCTGTCAAACGCAAGACACGAGATTTGCTGTTAAAGAATTGAGTATACAGAATGCAAACAAACGCTTCCCTACAAGTGAATCGCCTAACCATTCAACACAGTTCTTAAAACTGAATAGAATGCAGTTTTCACTCAGATGAAAGACGTATGCTTTCCATCTTAAGAAGTGTTTTCAAAGACATTCACAGAGTGATTCTACGAAGCCTTTTTACTGACGTTGGCTTTTAAACGTGATTTCACAGGAATTTCTGTCAAATGCAAGACACAATATTTGCTGTTAAAGAATTGAGTATACAGAATGCAAACAAACACTTCCCTACAATTGAATCACCTAACCATTCAACAATGCCCTAAAAACTGAGGAGAATACAGTTTTCACTCAGATGAAAGACTTATGCTTTCCTTCTTAAGAAGTGTTTTCAAAGACATTCACAGAATGATTCTATGAAGCCTTTTTACTGACGTTGGCTTTTAAACGTGATTTCACTGGAATTTCTGTCAAACTCAAGACACGAGATTTGCTGTTAAAGAATTGAGTATACAAAATGCAAACAAACGCTTTCCTACTAGTGAATCGCCTAACCATTCAACACAGCTCTAAAAACTGAAGAGAATGCAGTTTTCACTCAGATGAAAGACGTATGCTTTCCTTCTTAAGAAGTGTTTTCAAAGACATTCACAGAGTGATTCTATGAAGCCTTTTTACTGACTTTGTCTTTTAAACGTGATTTCAGTGGAATTTCTGTCAAACGGAAGACACGAGATTTGCTGTTAAAGAATTGAGTATACAGAATGCAAACAAACGCTTCCCTACAAGTGAATCGCCTAACCATTCAACAAGGCTCTAAAAACAGAAGAGAATGCAGTTTTCACTCAGATGAAAGACGTATGCTTTCCTTCTTAAGAAGTGTTTTCAAAGACATTCACAGAGTGATTCTACGAAGCCTTTTTACTGATGTTGGCTTTTATACGTGATTTCACTGGAATTTCTGTCAAACGCAAGACACGAGATTTGCTGTTAAAGAATTGAGTATACAGAATGCAAACAAACGCTTCCCTACAAGTGAATCGCCTAACCATTCAGCACAGATCTTAAAACTGAATAGAAAGCAGTTTTCACTCAGATGAAAGACGAATGCTTTCCTTCTTACAAAGTGTTTTCAAAGACATTCACAGAGTGATTCTACGAAGCCTTTTTACTGACGTTGGCTTTTAAACGTGATTTCACTGGAATTTCTGTCAAACGCAAGACACGAGATTTGCTGTTAAAGAATTGAGTATACAGAATGCAAACAAACGCTTCCCTACAAGTGAATCGCCTAACCGTTCAACAAGGCTCTAAAAACTGAAGAGAATGCAGTTTTCACTCAGATGAATGACGTATGCTTTCCATCTTAAGAAGTGTTTTCAAAGACATTCACAGAGTGATTCTACGAAGCCTTTTTACTAATGTTGGCTTTTAAATGTGAATTCACTGGAATTTCTGTCAAATGCAAGACACGAGATTTGCTGATAAAGAATTGAGTGTACAGAATGCAAACAAATGCTTCCCTACAAGTGAATCGCCTAACCATTCAACACAGCTCTAAAAACTGAATAGAATGCAGTTTTCACTCAGATGAAAGACGTATGCTTTCCTATTTAAGAAGTGTTTTCAAAGACATTCACAGAGTGATTCTACGAAGCCTTTTTACTGACTTTGGCTTTTAAACGTGATTTCACAGGAATTTCTGTCAAATGCAAGACACAAGATTTGCTGTTAAAGAATTGAGTATTCAGAATGCAAACAAACGCTTCCCTACAAGTGAATCACCTAACCATTCAACAATGCCCTAAAAATTGAGGAGAATACAGTTTTCACTCAGATGAAAGACGTATGCTTTCCTTCTTAAGAAGTGTTTTCAAAGACATTCACAGAGTGATTCTACGAAGCCTTTTTACTGACGTTGGCTTTTAAACGTGATTTCACTGGAATTTCTGTCAAACTCAAGACACCAGATTTGCTGTTAAAGAATTGAGTATACAAAATGCAAACAAACGCTTTCCTACTAGTGAATCGCCTAACCATTCAACACAGCTCTAAAAACTGAAGAGAATGCAGTTTTCACTCAGATGAAAGACATATGCATTCCTTCTTAAGAAGTGTTTTCAAAGACATTCACAGAGTGATTCTATGAAGCCTTTTTACTGACTTTGTCTTTTAAACGTTATTTCAGTGGAATTTCTGTCAAACGGAAGACACGAGATTTGCTGTTAAAGAATTGAGTATACAGAATGCAAACAATCGCTTCCCTACAAGTGAATCGCCTAACCATTCAACAATGCTCTAAAAACTGAAGAGAATGCAGTTTTCACTCAGATGAAAGACGTATGCTTTCCTTCTTAAGAAGTGTTTTCAAAGACATTCACAGAGTGATTCTATGAAGCCTTTTTACTGACGTTGGCTTTTAAACGTGATTTCACTGGAATTTTTGTCAAATGCAAGACACGAGATTTGCTGTTAAAGAATTGAGTATACAGAATGCAAACAAACGCTTCCCTACAAGTGAATCGCCTAACCATTCAGCACAGATCTTAAAACTGAATAGAAAGCAGTTTTCACTCAGATGAAAGACGAATGCTTTCCTTCTTACAAAGTGTTTTCAAAGACAATCACAGAGTGTTTCTACGAAGCCTTTTTACTGACGTTGGCTTTTAAACGTGAATTCACTGGAATTTCTGTCAAATGCAAGACACGAGATTTGCTGTTAGAGAATTGAGTATACAGAATGCAAACAAATGCTTCCCTACAAGTGAATCCCCTAACCATTCAACACAGCTCTAAAAACTGAATAGAATGCAGTTTTCACTCAGATGAAAGACGTATGCTTTCCTATTTAAGAAGTGTTTTCAAAGACATTCACAGAGTGATTCTACGAAGCCTTTTTACTGACTTTGGCTTTTAAACGTGATTTCACTGGAATTTCTGTCAAACCCAAGACACAAGATTTGCTGTTAAAGAATTGAGTATACAGAATGCAAACAAACGCTTCCCTACAAGTGAATCGCCTAACCATTCAACAATGCTCTAAAAACTGAAGAGAATGCAGTTTTCACTCAGATGAAAGACGTAAGCTTTCCTTCTTAAGAAGTGTTTTCAAAGACATTCACAGAGTGATTCTATGAAGCCTTTTTACTGACGTTGGCTTTTAAAAGTGATTTCACTGGAATTTCTGTCAAACGCAAGACATGAGATTTGCTGTTAAAGAATTGAGTATACAGAATGCAAACAAACGCTTCCCTACAAGTGAATCGCCTAACCGTTCAACAAGGCTCTAAAAACAGAGGAGAATGCAGTTTTCACTCAGATGAAAGACGTATGCTTTCCTTCTTAAGAAGTGTTTTCAAAGACATTCACAGAGTGATTCTACGAAGCCTTTTTACTGACCTTGGCTTTTAAACGTGATTTCACTGGAATTTTTGTCAAACGCAAGACACGAGATTTGCTGTTAAAGAATTGAGTATACATAATGCAAACAAACGCTTCCCTACAAGTGAATCGCCTAACCATTCAGCACAGATCTTAAAACTGAATAGAAAGCAGTTTTCACTCAGATGAAAGACGAATGCTTTCCTTCTTACAAAGTGTTTTCAAAGACATTCACAGAGTGATTCTAGGAAGCCTTTTTACTGACGTTGGCTTTTAAACGTGAATTCACTGGAATTTCTGTCAAATGCAAGACACGAGATTTGCTGTTTGAGAATTGAGTATACAGAATGCAAACAAATGCTTCCCTACAAGTGAATCGCCTAACCATTCAACACAGCTCTAAAAACTGAATAGAATGCAATTTTCACTCAGATGAAAGACGTATGCTTCCCTTCTTACGAAGTGTTTTCAAAGACATTCACAGAGTGATTCTATGAAGCCTTTTTACTGACATTGTCTTTTAAACGTGATTTCACTGGAATTTCTGTCAAACGCAAGACACGAGATTTGCTGTTAAAGAATTGAGTATACAGAATGCAAACAAACGCTTCCCTACAAGTGAATCGCCTAACCATTCAACACAGTTCTTAAAACTGAATAGAATGCAGTTTTCACTCAGATGAAAGACGTATGCTTTCCATCTTAAGAAGTGTTTTCAAAGACATTCACAGAGTGATTCTACGAAGCCTTTTTACTGACGTTGGCTTTTAAACGTGATTTCACAGGAATTTCTGTCAAATGCAAGACACAAGATTTGCTGTTAAAGAATTGAGTATACAGAATGCAAACAAACACTTCCCTACAATTGAATCACCTAACCATTCAACAATGCCCTAAAAACTGAGGAGAATACAGTTTTCACTCAGATGAAAGACTTATGCTTTCCTTCTTAAGAAGTGTTTTCAAAGACATTCACAGAATGATTCTATGAAGCCTTTTTACTGACGTTGGCTTTTAAACGTGATTTCACTGGAATTTCTGTCAAACTCAAGACACGAGATTTGCTGTTAAAGAATTGAGTATACAAAATGCAAACAAACACTTTCCTACTAGTGAATCGCCTAACCATTCAACACAGCTCTAAAAACTGAAGAGAATGCAGTTTTCACTCAGATGAAAGACGTATGCTTTCCTTCTTAAGAAGTGTTTTCAAAGACATTCACAGAGTGATTCTATGAAGCCTTTTTACTGACTTTGTCTTTTAAACGTGATTTCAGTGGAATTTCTGTCAAACGGAAGACACGAGATTTGCTGTTAAAGAATTGAGTATACAGAATGCAAACAAACGCTTCCCTACAAGTGAATCGCCTAACCATTCAACAAGGCTCTAAAAACAGAAGAGAATGCAGTTTTCACTCAGATGAAAGACGTATGCTTTCCTTCTTAAGAAGTGTTTTCAAAGACATTCACAGAGTGATTCTATGAAGCCTTTTTACTGACGTTGGCTTTTAAACGTGATTTCACTGGAATTTCTGTCAAACGCAAGACACGAGATTTGCTGTTAAAGAATTGAGTATACAGAATGCAAACAATCGCTTCCCTACAAGTGAATCGCCTAACCATTCAGCACAGATCTTAAAACTGAATAGAAAGCAGTTTTCACTCAGATGAAAGACGAATGCTTTCCTTCTTACAAAGTGTTTTCAAAGACAATCACAGAGTGTTTCTACGAAGCCTTTTTACTGACGTTGGCTTTTAAACGTGAATTCACTGGAATTTCTGTCAAATGCAAGACACGAGATTTGCTGTTAGAGAATTGAGTATACAGAATGCAAACAAATGCTTCCCTACAAGTGAATCCCCTAACCATTCAACACAGCTCTAAAAACTGAATAGAATGCAGTTTTCACTCAGATGAAAGACGTATGCTTTCCTATTTAAGAAGTGTTTTCAAAGACATTCACAGAGTGATTCTACGAAGCCTTTTTACTGACTTTGGCTTTTAAACGTGATTTCACTGGAATTTCTGTCAAACCCAAGACACAAGATTTGCTGTTAAAGAATTGAGTATACAGAATGCAAACAAACGCTTCCCTACAAGTGAATCGCCTAACCATTCAACAATGCTCTAAAAACTGAAGAGAATGCCGTTTTCACTCAGATGAAAGACGTAAGCTTTCCTTCTTAAGAAGTGTTTTCAAAGACATTCACAGAGTGATTCTATGAAGCCTTTTTACTGACGTTGGCTTTTAAAAGTGATTTCACTGGAATTTCTGTCAAACGCAAGACATGAGATTTGCTGTTAAAGAATTGAGTATACAGAATGCAAACAAACGCTTCCCTACAAGTGAATCGCCTAACCGTTCAACAAGGCTCTAAAAACAGAGGAGAATGCAGTTTTCACTCAGATGAAAGACGTATGCTTTCCTTCTTAAGAAGTGTTTTCAAAGACATTCACAGAGTGATTCTACGAAGCCTTTTTACTGACCTTGGCTTTTAAACGTGATTTCACTGGAATTTTTGTCAAACGCAAGACACGAGATTTGCTGTTAAAGAATTGAGTATACATAATGCAAACAAACGCTTCCCTACAAGTGAATCGCCTAACCATTCAGCACAGATCTTAAAACTGAATAGAAAGCAGTTTTCACTCAGATGAAAGACGAATGCTTTCCTTCTTACAAAGTGTTTTCAAAGACATTCACAGAGTGATTCTAGGAAGCCTTTTTACTGACGTTGGCTTTTAAACGTGAATTCACTGGAATTTCTGTCAAATGCAAGACACGAGATTTGCTGTTTGAGAATTGAGTATACAGAATGCAAACAAATGCTTCCCTACAAGTGAATCGCCTAACCATTCAACACAGCTCTAAAAACTGAATAGAATGCAATTTTCACTCAGATGAAAGACGTATGCTTCCCTTCTTACGAAGTGTTTTCAAAGACATTCACAGAGTGATTCTATGAAGCCTTTTTACTGACATTGTCTTTTAAACGTGATTTCACTGGAATTTCTGTCAAACGCAAGACACGAGATTTGCTGTTAAAGAATTGAGTATACAGAATGCAAACAAACGCTTCCCTACAAGTGAATCGCCTAACCATTCAACACAGTTCTTAAAACTGAATAGAATGCAGTTTTCACTCAGATGAAAGACGTATGCTTTCCATCTTAAGAAGTGTTTTCAAAGACATTCACAGAGTGATTCTACGAAGCCTTTTTACTGACGTTGGCTTTTAAACGTGATTTCACAGGAATTTCTGTCAAATGCAAGACACAATATTTGCTGTTAAAGAATTGAGTATACAGAATGCAAACAAACACTTCCCTACAATTGAATCACCTAACCATTCAACAATGCCCTAAAAACTGAGGAGAATACAGTTTTCACTCAGATGAAAGACTTATGCTTTCCTTCTTAAGAAGTGTTTTCAAAGACATTCACAGAATGATTCTATGAAGCCTTTTTACTGACGTTGGCTTTTAAACGTGATTTCACTGGAATTTCTGTCAAACTCAAGACACGAGATTTGCTGTTAAAGAATTGAGTATACAAAATGCAAACAAACGCTTTCCTACTAGTGAATCGCCTAACCATTCAACACAGCTCTAAAAACTGAAGAGAATGCAGTTTTCACTCAGATGAAAGACGTATGCTTTCCTTCTTAAGAAGTGTTTTCAAAGACATTCACAGAGTGATTCTATGAAGCCTTTTTACTGACTTTGTCTTTTAAACGTGATTTCAGTGGAATTTCTGTCAAACGGAAGACACGAGATTTGCTGTTAAAGAATTGAGTATACAGAATGCAAACAAACGCTTCCCTACAAGTGAATCGCCTAACCATTCAACAAGGCTCTAAAAACAGAAGAGAATGCAGTTTTCACTCAGATGAAAGACGTATGCTTTCCTTCTTAAGAAGTGTTTTCAAAGACATTCACAGAGTGATTCTACGAAGCCTTTTTACTGATGTTGGCTTTTATACGTGATTTCACTGGAATTTCTGTCAAACGCAAGACACGAGATTTGCTGTTAAAGAATTGAGTATACAGAATGCAAACAAACGCTTCCCTACAAGTGAATCGCCTAACCATTCAGCACAGATCTTAAAACTGAATAGAAAGCAGTTTTCACTCAGATGAAAGACGAATGCTTTCCTTCTTACAAAGTGTTTTCAAAGACATTCACAGAGTGATTCTACGAAGCCTTTTTACTGACGTTGGCTTTTAAACGTGATTTCACTGGAATTTCTGTCAAACGCAAGACACGAGATTTGCTGTTAAAGAATTGAGTATACAGAATGCAAACAAACACTTCCCTACAATTGAATCACCTAACCATTCAACAATGCCCTAAAAACTGAGGAGAATACAGTTTTCACTCAGATGAAAGACTTATGCTTTCCTTCTTAAGAAGTGTTTTCAAAGACATTCACAGAATGATTCTATGAAGCCTTTTTACTGACGTTGGCTTTTAAACGTGATTTCACTGGAATTTCTGTCAAACTCAAGACACGAGATTTGCTGTTAAAGAATTGAGTATACAAAATGCAAACAAACGCTTTCCTACTAGTGAATCGCCTAACCATTCAACACAGCTCTAAAAACTGAAGAGAATGCAGTTTTCACTCAGATGAAAGACGTATGCTTTCCTTCTTAAGAAGTGTTTTCAAAGACATTCACAGAGTGATTCTATGAAGCCTTTTTACTGACTTTGTCTTTTAAACGTGATTTCAGTGGAATTTCTGTCAAACGGAAGACACGAGATTTGCTGTTAAAGAATTGAGTATACAGAATGCAAACAAACGCTTCCCTACAAGTGAATCGCCTAACCATTCAACAAGGCTCTAAAAACAGAAGAGAATGCAGTTTTCACTCAGATGAAAGACGTATGCTTTCCTTCTTAAGAAGTGTTTTCAAAGACATTCACAGAGTGATTCTACGAAGCCTTTTTACTGATGTTGGCTTTTATACGTGATTTCACTGGAATTTCTGTCAAACGCAAGACACGAGATTTGCTGTTAAAGAATTGAGTATACAGAATGCAAACAAACGCTTCCCTACAAGTGAATCGCCTAACCATTCAGCACAGATCTTAAAACTGAATAGAAAGCAGTTTTCACTCAGATGAAAGACGAATGCTTTCCTTCTTACAAAGTGTTTTCAAAGACATTCACAGAGTGATTCTACGAAGCCTTTTTACTGACGTTGGCTTTTAAACGTGATTTCACTGGAATTTCTGTCAAACGCAAGACACGAGATTTGCTGTTAAAGAATTGAGTATACAGAATGCAAACAAACGCTTCCCTACAAGTGAATCGCCTAACCGTTCAACAAGGCTCTAAAAACTGAAGAGAATGCAGTTTTCACTCAGATGAATGACGTATGCTTTCCTTCTTAAGAAGTGTTTTCAAAGACATTCACAGAGTGATTCTACGAAGCCTTTTTACTGACGTTGGCTTTTAAACGTGATTTCACTGGAATTTCTGTCAAACGCAAGACACGAGATTTGCTGTTAAAGAATTGAGTATACAGAATGCAAACAAACGCTTCCCTACAAGTGAATCGCCTAACCGTTCAACAAGGCTCTAAAAACAGAAGAGAATGCAGTTTTCACTCAGATGAAAGACGTATGCTTTCCTTCTTAAGAAGTGTTTTCAAAGACATTCACAGAGTGATTCTACGAAGCCTTTTTACTGACGTTGGCTTTTAAACGTGATTTCACTGGAATTTCTGTCAAACGCAAGACACGAGACTTGCTGTTAAGAATTGAGTATACAGAATGCAAACAAACGCTTCCCTACAAGTGAATCGCCTAACCATTCAACACAGCTCTAAAAACTGAATAGAATGCAGTTTTCACTCAGATGAAAGACGTATGCTTTCCTTCTTAAGAAGTGTTTTCAAAGACATTCACAGAGTGATTCTACGAAGCCTTTTTTACTGACGTTGGCTTTTAAACGTGATTTCACTGGAATTTCTGTCAAACGCAAGACACGAGATTTGCTGTTAAAGAATTAAGCATACAGAATGCAAACAAATGCTTCCCTACAAGTGAATCGCCTAACCATTCAGCACAGATCTTAAAACTGAATAGAAAGCAGTTTTCACTCAGATGAAAGACGAATGCTTTCCTTCTTACAAAGTGTTTTCAAAGACATTCACAGAGTGATTCTACGAAGCCTTTTTACTGAAGTTGGCTTTTAAACGTGATTTCACTGGAATTTCTGTCAAACGCAAGACACGAGATTTGCTGTTAAAGAATTGAGCATACAGAATGCAAACAAATGCTTCCCTACAAGTGAATCTCCTAACCATTCAACAATGCTCTAAAAACTGAAGAGAATGCAGTTTTCACTCAGATGAAAGACGTATACTTTCCTTCTTAAGAAGTGTTTTCAAAGACATTCACAGAGTGATTCTACGAAGCCTTTTTACTGACTTTGGCTTTTAAACGTGATTTCACTGGAATTTCTGTCAAACGCAAGACATGAGATTTGCTGTTAAAGAATTGAGTATACAGAATGCAAACAAACGCTTCCCTACAAGTGAATCGCCTAACCATTCAACAATGCTCTAAAAACTGAAGAGAATGCAGTTTTCACTCAGATGAAAGACGTAAGCTTTCCTTCTTAAGAAGTGTTTTCAAAGACATTCACAGACTGATTCTATGAAGCCTTTTTACTGATGTTGGCTTTTAAACGTGATTTCACTGGAATTTCTGTCAAACGCAAGACAGGAGACTTGCTGTTAAGAATTGAGTATACAGAATGCAAACAAACGCTTCCCTACAAGTGAATCGCCTAACCGTTCAACACAGCTCCAAAAAAATGAAGAGAATGCAGTTTTCACTCAGAAGAAAGACGTATGCTTTCTTCTTAAGAAGTGTTTTCAAAGACATTCACAGAGTGATTCTACGAAGCCTTTTTACTGACGTTGGCTTTTAAACATGATTTCACTGGAATTTTTGTCAAATGCAAGACACGAGATTTGCTGTTCGAGAATTGAGTATACAGAATGCAAACAAACGCTTCCCTAAAAGTGAATCGCCTAACCATTCAACACAGCTCTAAAAACTGAATAGAATGCAGTTTTCACTCAGATGAAAGATGTATGCTTTCCTTCTTAAGAAGTGTTTTCAAAGACATTCACAGAGTGATTCTACGAAGCCTTTTTACTGACGTTGGCTTTTAAACGTGATTTCACTGGAATTTCTGTCAAACGCAAGACACGAGATTTGCTGTTAAAGAATTAAGCATACAGAATGCAAACAAATGCTTCCCTACAAGTGAATCGCCTAACCATTCAGCACAGATCTTAAAACTGAATAGAAAGCAGTTTTCACTCAGATGAAAGACGAATGCTTTCTTTATTACAAAGTGTTTTCAAAGACATTCACAGAGTGATTCTAAGAAGCCTTTTTACTGACGTTGGCTTTTAAACGTGATTTCACTGGAATTTCTGTCAAACGCAAGACACGAGATTTGCTGTTAAAGAATTGAGTATACAGAATGCAAACAAACGCTTCCCTACAAGTGAATCGCCTAACCATTCAACAAGGCTCTAAAAAAAGAAGAGAATGCAGTTTTCACTCAGATGAAAGACGTATACTTTCCTTCTTAAGAAGTGTTTTCAAAGACATTCACAGAGTGATTCTACGAAGCCTTTTTACTGACGTTGGCTTTTAAACGTGATTTCACTGGAATTTCTGTCAAACGCAAGACATGAGATTTGCTGTTAAAGAATTGAGTATACAGAATGCAAACAAACGCTTCCCTACAAGAGAATCGCCTAACCATTCAACAATGCTCTAAAAACTGAAGAGAATGCAGTTTTCACTCAGATGAAAGACGTATGCTTTCGTTCTTAAGAAGTGTTTTCAAAGACATTCACAGGGTGATTCTATGAAGCCTTTTTACTGACGTTGGCTTTTAAACGTGATTTCACAGGAATTTCTGTCAAATGCAAGACACGAGATTTGCTGTTAAAGAATTGAGTATACAGAATGCAAACAAACGCTTCCCTACAAGTGAATCGCCTAACCGTTCAACACAGTTCTAAAAACTGAATAGAATGCAGTTTTCACTCAGATGAAAGACGTATGCTTTCCTTCTTAAGAAGTGTTTTCAAAGACATTCACAGAGTGATTCTACGAAGCCTTTTTACTGACGTTGGCTTTTAAACGTGATTTCACTGGAATTTCTGTCAAACGCAAGACACGAGACTTGCTGTTAAGAATTGAGTATACAGAATGCAAACAAACGCTTCCCTACAAGTGAATCGCCTAACCATTCAACACAGCTCTAAAAACTGAATAGAATGCAGTTTTCACTCAGATGAAAGACATATGCTTTCCTTCTGAAGAAGTGTTTTCCAAGACATTCACAGAGTGATTCTACGAACCTTTTTTACTGACATTGGCTTTTAAACGTGATTTCACTGGAATTTCTGTCGAACGCAAGACACGAGAATTGTTGTTAAAGAATTTTGTATACAGAATGCAAACAAACGCTTCCCTACAAGTGAATCGCCTAACCGTTCAACACAGCTCCAAAAAAATGAAGACAATGCAGTTTTCACTCAGATGAAAGACATATGCTTTCCTTCTTAAGAAGTGTTTTCAAATACATTCACAGAGTGATTCTACGAAGCCTTTTTACTGACGTTGGCTTTTAAACGTGATTTCACTGTAATTTCTGTCAAACGCAAGTCACGAGATTTGCTGTTAAAGAATTGAGTATACAGAATGCAAACAAACGCTTCCCTACAAGTGAATCACCTAACCATTCAACAATGCTCTAAAAACTGAAGAAAATGCAGTTTTCACTCAGATGAAAGACATATGCTTTCCTTCTTAAGAAGTGTTTTCAAAGACATTCACAGAGTGATTCTACGAAGCCTTTTTACTGACGTTGGCTTTTAAACGTGATTTCACTGGAATTTCTGTCAAACGCAAGACACAAGATTTGCTGTTAAAGAATTGAGTATACAGAATGCAAACAAACGCTTCCCTACAAGTGAATCGCCTAACCGTTCAACACAGCTCTAAAAACTGAATAGAATGCAGTTTTCACTCAGATGAAAGATGTATGCTTTCCTTCTTAAGAAGTGTTTTCAAGACATTCACAGAGTGATTCTACAAAGCCTTTTTACTGACGTTGCCTTTTAAACGTCATTTCACTGGAATTTCTGTCAATCGCAAGACACGAGATTTGCTGTTAAAGAATTGAGTATACAGAATGCAAACAAACGCTTCCCTACAAGTGAATCGCCTAACCATTCAACAATGCTCTAAAAACTGAAGAGAATGCAGTTTTCACTCAGATGAAAGACGTAAGCTTTCCTTCTTAAGAAGTGTTTTCAAAGACATTCACAGACTGATTCTATGAAGCCTTTTTACTGATGTTGGCTTTTAAACGTGATTTCACTGGAATTTCTGTCAAACGCAAGACAGGAGACTTGCTGTTAAGAATTGAGTATACAGAATGCAAACAAACGCTTCCCTACAAGTGAATCGCCTAACCGTTCAACACAGCTCCAAAAAAATGAAGAGAATGCAGTTTTCACTCAGAAGAAAGACGTATGCTTTCTTCTTAAGAAGTGTTTTCAAAGACATTCACAGAGTGATTCTACGAAGCCTTTTTACTGACGTTGGCTTTTAAACATGATTTCACTGGAATTTTTGTCAAATGCAAGACACGAGATTTGCTGTTCGAGAATTGAGTATACAGAATGCAAACAAACGCTTCCCTAAAAGTGAATCGCCTAACCATTCAACACAGCTCTAAAAACTGAATAGAATGCAGTTTTCACTCAGATGAAAGACGTATGCTTTCCTTCTTAAGAAGTGTTTTCAAAGACATTCACAGAGTGATTCTACGAAGCCTTTTTACTGACGTTGGCTTTTAAACGTGATTTCACTGGAATTTCTGTCAAACGCAAGACACGAGATTTGCTGTTAAAGAATTAAGCATACAGAATGCAAACAAATGCTTCCCTACAAGTGAATTGCCTAACCATTCAGCACAGATCTTAAAACTGAATAGAAAGCAGTTTTCACTCAGATGAAAGACGAATGCTTTCCTTCTTACAAAGTGTTTTCAAAGACATTCACAGAGTGATTCTAAGAAGCCTTTTTACTGACGTTGGCTTTTAAACGTGATTTCACTGGAATTTCTGTCAAACGCAAGACACGAGATTTGCTGTTAAAGAATTGAGTATACAGAATGCAAACAAACGCTTCCCTACAAGTGAATCGCCTAACCATTCAACAAGGCTCTAAAAAAAGAAGAGAATGCAGTTTTCACTCAGATGAAAGACGTATACTTTCCTTCTTAAGAAGTGTTTTCAAAGACATTCACAGAGTGATTCTACGAAGCCTTTTTACTGACGTTGGCTTTTAAACGTGATTTCACTGGAATTTTTGTCAAACGCAAGACATGAGATTTGCTGTTAAAGAATTGAGTATACAGAATGCAAACAAACGCTTCCCTACAAGAGAATCGCCTAACCATTCAACAATGCTCTAAAAACTGAAGAGAATGCAGTTTTCACTCAGATGAAAGACGTATGCTTTCCTTCTTAAGAAGTGTTTTCAAAGACATTCACAGGGTGATTCTATGAAGCCTTTTTACTGACGTTGGCTTTTAAACGTGATTTCACAGGAATTTCTGTCAAATGCAAGACACGAGATTTGCTGTTAAAGAATTGAGTATACAGAATGCAAACAAACGCTTCCCTACAAGTGAATCGCCTAACCGTTCAACACAGTTCTAAAAACTGAATAGAATGCAGTTTTCACTCAGATGAAAGACGTATGCTTTCCTTCTTAAGAAGTGTTTTCAAAGACATTCACAGAGTGATTCTACGAAGCCTTTTTACTGACGTTGGCTTTTAAACGTGATTTCACTGGAATTTCTGTCAAACGCAAGACACGAGACTTGCTGTTAAGAATTGAGTATACAGAATGCAAACAAACGCTTCCCTACAAGTGAATCGCCTAACCATTCAACACAGCTCTAAAAACTGAATAGAATGCAGTTTTCACTCAGATGAAAGACATATGCTTTCCTTCTGAAGAAGTGTTTTCCAAGACATTCACAGAGTGATTCTACGAACCTTTTTTACTGACATTGGCTTTTAAACGTGATTTCACTGGAATTTCTGTCGAACGCAAGACACGAGAATTGTTGTTAAAGAATTGAGTATACAGAATGCAAACAAACGCTTCCCTACAAGTGAATCGCCTAACCGTTCAACACAGCTCCAAAAAAATGAAGAGAATGCAGTTTTCACTCAGAAGAGAGACGTATGCTTTCTTCTTAAGAAGTGTTTTCAAAGACATTCACAGAGTGATTCTACGAAGCCTTTTTACTGACGTTGGCTTTTAAACATGATTTCACTGGAATTTTTGTCAAATGCAAGACACGAGATTTGCTGTTCGAGAATTGAGTATACAGAATGCAAACAAACGCTTCCCTAAAAGTGAATCGCCTAACCATTCAACACAGCTCTAAAAACTGAATAGAATGCAGTTTTCACTCAGATGAAAGACGTATGCTTTCCTTCTTAAGAAGTGTTTTCAAAGACATTCACAGAGTGATTCTACGAAGCCTTTTTACTGACGTTGGCTTTTAAACGTGATTTCACTGGAATTTCTGTCAAACGCAAGACACGAGATTTGCTGTTAAAAATTAAGCATAGAGAATGCAAACAAATGCTTCCCTACAAGTGAATCGCCTAACCATTCAGCACAGATCTTAAAACTGAATAGAAAGCAGTTTTCACTCAGATGAAAGACGAATGCTTTCCTTCTTACAAAGTGTTTTCAAAGACATTCACAGAGTGATTCTAAGAAGCCTTTTTACTGACGTTGGCTTTTAAACGTGATTTCACTGGAATTTCTGTCAAACGCAAGACACGAGATTTGCTGTTAAAGAATTGAGTATACAGAATGCAAACAAACGCTTCCCTACAAGTGAATCGCCTAACCATTCAACAAGGCTCTAAAAAAAGAAGAGAATGCAGTTTTCACTCAGATGAAAGACGTATACTTTCCTTCTTAAGAAGTGTTTTCAAAGACATTCACAGAGTGATTCTACGAAGCCTTTTTACTGACGTTGGCTTTTAAACGTGATTTCACTGGAATTTCTGTCAAACGCAAGACATGAGATTTGCTGTTAAAGAATTGAGTATACAGAATGCAAACAAACGCTTCCCTACAAGAGAATCGCCTAACCATTCAACAATGCTCTAAAAACTGAAGAGAATGCAGTTTTCACTCAGATGAAAGACGTATGCTTTCGTTCTTAAGAAGTGTTTTCAAAGACATTCACAGGGTGATTCTATGAAGCCTTTTTACTGACGTTGGCTTTTAAACGTGATTTCACAGGAATTTCTGTCAAATGCAAGACACGAGATTTGCTGTTAAAGAATTGAGTATACAGAATGCAAACAAACGCTTCCCTACAAGTGAATCGCCTAACCGTTCAACACAGTTCTAAAAACTGAATAGAATGCAGTTTTCACTCAGATGAAAGACGTATGCTTTCCTTCTTAAGAAGTGTTTTCAAAGACATTCACAGAGTGATTCTACGAAGCCTTTTTACTGACGTTGGCTTTTAAACGTGATTTCACTGGAATTTCTGTCAAACGCAAGACACGAGACTTGCTGTTAAGAATTGAGTATACAGAATGCAAACAAACGCTTCCCTACAAGTGAATCGCCTAACCATTCAACACAGCTCTAAAAACTGAATAGAATGCAGTTTTCACTCAGATGAAAGACATATGCTTTCCTTCTGAAGAAGTGTTTTCCAAGACATTCACAGAGTGATTCTACGAACCTTTTTTACTGACATTGGCTTTTAAACGTGATTTCACTGGAATTTCTGTCGAACGCAAGACACGAGAATTGTTGTTAAAGAATTTTGTATACAGAATGCAAACAAACGCTTCCCTACAAGTGAAACGCCTAACCGTTCAACACAGCTCCAAAAAAATGAAGACAATGCAGTTTTCACTCAGATGAAAGACATATGCTTTCCTTCTTAAGAAGTGTTTTCAAATACATTCACAGAGTGATTCTACGAAGCCTTTTTACTGACGTTGGCTTTTAAACATGATTTCACTGGAATTTCTGTCAAATGCAAGACACGAGATTTGCTGTTAGAGAATTGAGTATGCAGAATGCAAACAAATGCTTCCCTAAAAGAGAATCGCCTAACCATTCAACACAGCTCTAAAAACTGAATAGAATGCAGTTTTCACTCAGATGAAAGACGTATGCTTTCCTTCTTAAGAAGTGTTTTCAAAGACATTCACAGAGTGATTCTACGAAGCCTTTTTTACTGACGTTGGCTTTTAAACGTGATTTCACTGGAATTTCTGTCAAACGCAAGACACGAGATTTGCTGTTAAAGAATTAAGCATACAGAATGCAAACAAATGCTTCCCTACAAGTGAATCGCCTAACCATTCAGCACAGATCTTAAAACTGAATAGAAAGCAGTTTTCACTCAGATGAAAGACGAATGCTTTCCTTCTTACAAAGTGTTTTCAAAGACATTCACAGAGTGATTCTACGAAGCCTTTTTACTGACGTTGGCTTTTAAACGTGATTTCACTGGAATTTCTGTCAAACGCAAGACACGAGATTTGCTGTTAAAGAATTGAGTATACAGAATGCAAACAAACGCTTCCCTACAAGTGAATCGCCTAACCATTCAACAAGGCTCTAAAAAAAGAAGAGAATGCAGTTTTCACTCAGATGAAAGACGTATACTTTCCTTCTTAAGAAGTGTTTTCAAAGACATTCACAGAGTGATTCTACGAAGCCTTTTTACTGACGTTGGCTTTTAAACGTGATTTCACTGGAATTTCTGTCAAACGCAAGACATGAGATTTGGTGTTAAAGAATTGAGTATACAGAATGCAAACAAACGCTTCCCTACAAGAGAATCGCCTAACCATTAAACAATGCTCTAAAAACTGAAGAGAATGCAGTTTTCACTCAGATGAAAGACGTATGCTTTCCTTCTTAAGAAGTGTTTTCAAAGACATTCACAGGGTGATTCTATGAAGCCTTTTTACTGACGTTGGCTTTTAAACGTGATTTCACAGGAATTTCTGTCAAATGCAAGACACGAGATTTGCTGTTAAAGAATTGAGTATACAGAATGCAAACAAACGCTTCCCTACAAGTGAATCGCCTAACCGTTCAACACAGTTCTAAAAACTGAATAGAATGCAGTTTTCACTCAGATGAAAGACGTATGCTTTCCTTCTTAAGAAGTGTTTTCAAAGACATTCACAGAGTGATTCTACGAAGTCTTTTTACTGACGTTGTCTTTTAAACGTGATTTCACTGTAATTTCTGTCAAACGCAAGTCACGAGATTTGCTGTTAAAGAATTGAGTATACAGAATGCAAACAAACGCTTCCCTACAAGTGAATCGCCTAACCATTCAACAATGCTCTAAAAACTGAAGAAAATGCAGTTTTCACTCAGATGAAAGACATATGCTTTCCTTCTTAAGAAGTGTTTTCAAAGACATTCACAGAGTGATTCTACGAAGCCTTTTTACTGACGTTGGCTTTTAAACGTGATTTCACTGGAATTTCTGTCAAACGCAAGACACAAGATTTGCTGTTAAAGAATTGAGTATACAGAATGCAAACAAATGCTTCCCTACAAGTGAATCGCCTAACCATTCAACACAGCTCTAAAAACTGAATAGAATGATGTTTTCACTCAGATGAAAGACGTATGCTTTCCTATTTAAGAAGTGTTTTCAAAGACATTCACAGAGTGATTCTACGAAGCCTTTTTACTGACGTTGGCTTTTAAACGTCATTTCACTGGAATTTCTGTCAAACGCAAGACACGAGATTTGCTGTTAAAGAATTGAGTATACAGAATGCAAACAAACGCTTCCCTACAAGAGAATCGCCTAACCATTCAACAATGCTCTAAAAACTGAAGAGAATGCAGTTTTCACTCAGATGAAAGACATATGCTTTCCTTCTTAAGAAGTGTTTTCAAAGACATTCACAGACTGATTCTACGAAGCGTTTTTACTGACGTTGGCTTTTTAAACGTGATTTCACTGGAATTTCTGTCAAACGCAAGACACGAGATTTGCTGTTAAAGAATTGAGTATACAGAATGCAAACAAATGCTTCCCTACAAGTGAATCGCCTAACCGTTCAACAAGGCTCTAAAAACAGAAGAGAATGCAGTTTTCACTCAGATGAAAGACGTATGCTTTCCTTCTTAAGAAGTGTTTTCAAAGACATTCACAGAGTGATTCTACGAAGCCTTTTTACTGACGTTGGCTTTTAAACGTGATTTCACTGGAATTTCTGTCAAACGCAAGACACGAGACTTGCTGTTAAGAATTGACTATACAGAATGCAAACAAACGCTTCCCTACAAGTGAATCGCCTAACCGTTCAACACAGCTCCAAAAAAATGAAGAGAATGCAGTTTTCACTCAGAAGAAAGACGTATGCTTTCCTTCTTAAGAAGTGTTTTCAAAGACATTCACAGAGTGATTCTATGAAGCCTTTTTACTGACGTTGGCTTTTAAACGTGATTTCACCGGAATTTCTGTTAAACGCAAGACACGAGATTTGCTGTTAAAGAATTGAGTATACAGAATGCAAACAAACGCTTCCCTACAAGTGAATCGCCTAACCATTCAACACAGTTCTTAAAACTGAATAGAATGCAGTTTTCACTCAGATGAAAGACGTATGCTTTCCTTCTTAAGAAGTGTTTTCAAAGACATTCACAGGGTGATTCTATGAAGCCTTTTTACTGACGTTGGCTTTTAAACGTGATTTCACAGGAATTTCTGTCAAATGCAAGACACGAGATTTGCTGTTAAAGAATTGACTATACAGAATGCAAACAAACGCTTCCCTACAAGTGAATCGCCTAACCGTTCAACACAGTTCTAAAAACTGAATAGAATGCAGTTTTCACTCAGATGAAAGACGTATGCTTTCCTTCTTAAGAAGTGTTTTCAAAGACATTCACAGAGTGATTCTACGAAGTCTTTTTACTGACGTTGTCTTTTAAACGTGATTTCACTGTAATTTCTGTCAAACGCAAGTCACGAGATTTGCTGTTAAAGAATTGAGTATACAGAATGCAAACAAACGCTTCCCTACAAGTGAATCGCCTAACCATTCAACAATGCTCTAAAAACTGAAGAAAATGCAGTTTTCACTCAGATGAAAGACATATGCTTTCCTTCTTAAGAAGTGTTTTCAAAGACATTCACAGAGTGATTCTACGAAGCCTTTTTACTGACGTTGGCTTTTAAACGTGATTTCACTGGAATTTCTGTCAAACGCAAGACACAAGATTTGCTGTTAAAGAATTGAGTATACAGAATGCAAACAAACGCTTCCCTACAAGTGAATCGCCTAACCGTTCAACACAGCTCTAAAAACTGAATAGAATGCAGTTTTCACTCAGATGAAAGATGTATGCTTTCCTTCTTAAGAAGTGTTTTCTAGACATTCACAGAGTGATTCTACGAAGCCTTTTTACTGACGTTGCCTTTTAAACGTCATTTCACTGGAATTTCTGTCAATTGCAAGACACGAGATTTGCTGTTAAAGAATTGAGTATACAGAATGCAACAAACGCTTCCCTACAAGTGAATCGCCTAACCATTCAACAATGCTCTAAAAACTGAAGAGAATGCAGTTTTCACTCAGATGAAAGACGTAAGCTTTCCTTCTTAAGAAGTGTTTTCAAAGACATTCACAGACTGATTCTATGAAGCCTTTTTACTGATGTTGGCTTTTAAACGTGATTTCACTGGAATTTCTGTCAAACGCAAGACAGGAGACTTGCTGTTAAGAATTGAGTATACAGAATGCAAACAAACGCTTCCCTACAAGTGAATCGCCTAACCGTTCAACACAGCTCCAAAAAAATGAAGAGAATGCAGTTTTCACTCAGAAGAAAGACGTATGCTTTCTTCTTAAGAAGTTTTTTCAAAGACATTCACAGAGTGATTCTACGAAGCCTTTTTACTGACGTTGGCTTTTAAACATGATTTCACTGGAATTTTTGTCAAATGCAAGACACGAGATTTGCTGTTAGAGAATTGAGTATACAGAATGCAAACAAACGCTTCCCTAAAAGTGAATCGCCTAACCATTCAACATAGCTCTAAAAACTGAATAGAATGCAGTTTTCACTCAGATGAAAGACGTATGCTTTCCTTCTTAAGAAGTGTTTTCAAAGACATTCACAGAGTGATTCTACGAAGCCTTTTTACTGACTTTGGCTTTTAAACGTGATTTCACTGGAATTTCTGTCAAAGGCAAGACACGAGATTTGCTGTTAAAGAATTGAGTATACAGAATGCAAACAAATGCTTCCCTACAAGTGAATCGCCTAACCATTCAACACAGCTCTAAAAACTGAATAGAATGATGTTTTCACACAGATGAAAGACGTATGCTTTCCTATTTAAGAAGTGTTTTCAAAGACATTCACAGAGTGATTCTACGAAGCCTTTTTACTGACGTTGGCTTTTAAACGTGATTTCACTGGAATTTCTGTCAAACGCAAGACACGAGATTTGCTGTTAAAGAATTGAGTATACAGAATGCAAACAAACGCTTCCCTACAAGTGAATCGCCTAACCGTTCAACACAGTTCTTAAAACTGAATAGAATGCAGTTTTCACTCAGATGAAAGACGTATGCTTTCCTTCTTAAGAAGTGTTTTCAAAGACATTCACAGGGTGATTCTATGAAGCCTTTTTACTGACGTTGGCTTTTAAACGTGATTTCACAGGAATTTCTGTCAAATGCAAGACACGAGATTTGCTGTTAAAGAATTGAGTATACAGAATGCAAACAAAAGCTTCCCTACAAGTGAATCGCCTAACCATTCAACAATGCTCTAAAAACTGAAGAAAATGCAGTTTTCACTCAGATGAAAGACGTATGCTTTCCTTCTTAATAAGTGTTTTCAAGACATTCACAGAGTGATTCTAAGCAGCCTTTTTACTGACGTTGCCTTTTAAACGTGATTTCACTGGAATTTCTGTCAAAGGCAAGACAGGAGATTTGCTGTTAAAGAATTGAGTATACAGAATGCAAACAAACGCTTCCCTACAAGTGAATCGCCTAACCATTCAACAATGCTATAAAAACTGAAGAGAATGCAGTTTTCACTCATATGAAAGACGTAAGCTTTCCTTCTTAAGAAGTGTTTTCAAAGACATTCACAGAGTGATTCTACGAAGCCTTTTTACTGACGTTGGCTTTTAAACGTGATTTCACTGTAATTTCTGTCAAACGCAAGACACGAGATTTGCTGTTAAAGAATTGAGTATACAGAATGCAAACAAATGCTTCCCTACAAGTGAATCGCCTAACCTTTCAACAAGGCTCTAAAAACAGAAGAGAATGCAGTTTTCACTCAGATGAAAGACGTATACTTTCCTTCTTAAGAAGTGTTTTCAAAGACATTCACAGAGTGATTCTATGAAGCCTTTTTACTGACGTTGGCTTTTAAACGTGATTTCACTGGAATTTCTGTCAAACGCAAGTAAGGAGACTTGTTGTTAAGAATTGAGTATACAGAATGCAAACAAACGCTTCCCTACAAGTGAATCGCCTAACTGTTCAACACAGCTCCAAAAAAATGAAGAGAATGCAGTTTTCACTCAGAAGAAAGACGTATGCTTTCCTTCTTAAGAAGTGTTTTCAAAGACATTCACAGGGTGATTATATGAAGCCTTTTTACTGACGTTGGCTTTTAAACGTGATTTCACAGGAATTTCTGTCAAATGCAAGACACGAGATTTGCTGTTAAAGAATTGAGTATACAGAATGCAAACAAACGCTTCCCTACAAGTGAATCGCTTAAACGTTCAACACAGTTCTAAAAACTGAATAGAATGCAGTTTTCACTCAGATGAAAGACGTATGCTTTCCATCTTAAGAAGTGTCTTCAAAGACATTCACAGAGTGATTCTACGAAGTCTTTTTACTGACGTTGTCTTTTAAACGTGATTTCACTGGAATTTCTGTCAAACGCAAGTCACGAGATTTGCTGTTAGAGAATTGAGTATACAGAATGCAAACAAACGCTTCCCTACAAGTGAATCGCCTAACCATTCAACAATGCTCTAAAAACTGAAGAAAATGCAGTTTTCACTCTGAAAGACATATGCTTTCCTTCTTAAGAAGTGTTTTCAAAGACATTCACAGAGTGATTCTACGAAGCCTTTTTACTGACGTTGGCTTTTAAACGTGATTTCACTGGAATTTCTGTCAAACGCAAGACACAAGATTTGCTGTTAAAGAATTGAGTATACAGAATGCAAACAAACGCTTCCCTACAAGTGAATCGCCTAACAGTTCAACACAGCTCTAAAAACTGAATAGAATGCAGTTTTCACTCAGATGAAAGATGTATGCTTTCCTTCTTAAGAAGTGTTTTCAAGACATTCACAGAGTGATTCTATGAAGCCTTTTTACTGACGTTGCCTTTTAAACGTCATTTCACTGGAATTTCTGTCAATTGCAAGACACGAGATTTGCTGTTAAAGAATTGAGTATACAGAATGCAAACAAACGCTTCCCTACAAGTGAATCGCCTAACCATTCAACAATGCTCTAAAAATTGAAGAGAATGCAGTTTTCACTCAGATGAAAGACGTAAGCTTTCCTTCTTAAGAAGTGTTTTCAAAGACATTCACAGACTGATTCTATGAAGTCTTTTTACTGATGTTGGCTTTTAAACGTGATTTCACTGGAATTTCTGTCAAACGCAAGACACGAGATTTGCTGTTAAAGAATTGAGTATACAGAATGAAAACAAACGCCTCCCTACAAGTGAATTGCCTAACCATTCAACAAGGCTCTAAAAAAAGAAGAGAATGCAGTTTTCACTCAGATGAAAGACGTATGCTTTCCTTCTTAAGAAGTGTTTTCAAAGACATTCACAGAGTGATTCTACGAAGCCTTTTTACTGACGTTGGCTTTTAAACGTGATTTCACTGGAATTTCTGTCAAAGGCAAGACAAGAGATTTGCTGTTAAAGAATTGAGTATACAGAATGCAAACAAATGCTTCTCTACAAGTGAATCGCCTAAACGTTCAACAAGGCTCTAAAAACAGAAGAGAATGCAGTTTTCACTCAGATGAAAGACGTATACTTTCCTTCTTAAGAAGTGTTTTCAAAGACATTCACAGAGTGATTCTATGAAGCCTTTTTACTGACGTTGGCTTTTAAACGTGATTAAACTGGAATTTCTGTCAAATGCAAGACAGGAGACTTGCTGTTAAGAATTGAGTATACAGAATGCAAACAAACGCTTCCCTACAAGTGAATCGCCTTACCGTTCAACACAGCTCCAAAAAAATGAAGAGAATGCAGTTTTCACTCAGAAGAAAGACGTATGCTTTCTTCTTAAGAAGTGTTTTCAAAGACATTCACAGAGTGATTCTACGAAGCCTTTTTACTGACGTTGGCTTTTAAACATGATTTCACTGGAATTTTTGTCAAATGCAAGACACGAGATTTGCTGTTAGAGAATTGAGTATACAGAATGCAAACAAACGCTTCCCTAAAAGTGAATCGCCTAACCATTCAACACAGCTCTAAAAACTGAATAGAATGCAGTTTTCACTCAGATGAAAGACGTATGCTTTCCTTCTTAAGAAGTGTTTTCAAAGACATTCACAGAGTGATTCTACGAAGCCTTTTTACTGACTTTGGCTTTTAAACGTGATTTCACTGGAATTTCTGTCAAAGGCAAGACACGAGATTTGCTGTTAAAGAATTGAGTATACAGAATGCAAACAAATGCTTCCCTACAAGTGAATCGCCTAACCATTCAACACAGCTCTAAAAACTGAATAGAATGATGTTTTCACTCAGATGAAAGACGTATGCTTTCCTATTTAAGAAGTGTTTTCAAAGACATTCACAGAGTGATTCTACGAAGCCTTTTTACTGACGTTGGCTTTTAAACGTGATTTCACTGGAATTTCTGTCAAAGGCAAGACACGAGATTTGCTGTTAAAGAATTGAGTATACAGAATGCAAACAAACGCTTCCCTACAAGTGAATCGCCTAACCATTCAACACAGTTCTTAAAACTGAATAGAATGCAGTTTTCACTCAGATGAAAGACGTATGCTTTCCTTCTTAAGAAGTGTTTTCAAAGACATTCACAGGGTGATTCTATGAAGCCTTTTTACTGACGTTGGCTTTTAAACGTGATTTCACAGGAATTTCTGTCAAATGCAAGACACGAGATTTGCTGTTAGAGAATTGAGTATACAGAATGCAAACAAACGCTTCCCTACAAGTGAATCTCCAAACCATTCAACACAACTCTAAAAACTGAATAGAATGCAGTTTTCAGTCAGATGAAAGACATATGCTTTCCTATTTAAGAAGTGTTTTCAAAGACATTCACAGTGTGATTCTACAAAGCCTTTTTACTGACGTTGGCTTTTAAACGTGATTTCACTGGAATTTCTGTCAAACGCAAGACACGAGATTTGCTGTTAAAGAATTGAGTATACAGAATGCAAACAAACGCTTCCCTACAAGTGAATCTCCTAACCATTCAACAATGCTCTAAAAACTGAAGAGAATGCAGTTTTCACTCAGATGAAAGACGTATGCTTTCCTTCTTAAGAAGTGTTTTCAAAGACATTCACAGAGTGATTCTACGAAGCCTTTTTACTGATGTTGGCTTTTGAATGTGATTTCACTGGAATTTCTGTCAAATGCAAGACATGAGATTTGCTGTTAAAGAATTGAGTATACAGAATGCAAACAAACACTTCCCTACAAATGAATCGCCTAACCGTTCAACACAGCTCTAAAAACTGAATAGAATGCAGTTTTCACTCAGATGAAAGACGTATGCTTTCCTTCTTAAGAAGTGTTTTCAAAGACATTCACAGAGTGATTCTACGAAGCCTTTTTACTGACATTGGCTTTTAAACGTGATTTCACTGGAATTTCTGTCAAACGCAAGACACGAGATTTGCTGTTAAAGAATTGAGTATACAGAATGCAAACAAATGCTTCCCTACAAGTGAATCGCCTAACCGTTCAACAAGGCTCTAAAAACAGATGAAAATGCAGTTTTCACTCAGATGAAAGACGTATGCTTTCCTTCTTAAGAAGTGTTTTCAAAGACATTCACAGAGTGATTCTACGAAGCCTTTTTACTGACGTTGGCTTTTAAACATGATTTCACTGGAATTTCTGTCAAATGCAAGACATGAGATTTGCTGTTAGAGAATTGAGTATACAGAATGCAAACAAACGCTTCCCTAAAAGTGAATCGCCTAACCATTCAACACAGCTCTAAAAACTGAATAGAATGCAGTTTTCACTCAGATGAAAGACATATGCTTTCCTTCTTAAGAAGTGTTTTCAAAGACATTCACAGAGTGATTCTACGAAGCCTTTTTACTGACGTTGGCTTTTAAACGTGATTTCACTGGAATTTCTTCAGAGGCAAGACACGAGATTTGCTGTTAAAGAATTGAGTATACAGAATGCAAACAAATGCTTCCCTACAAGTGAATCGCCTAACCATTCAACACAACTCTAAAAACTGAATAGAATGCAGTTTTCACTCAGATGAAAGACATATGCTTTCCTATTTAAGAAGTGTTTTCAAAGACATTCACAGAGTGATTCTACGAAGCCTTTTTACTGATGTTGGCTTTTAAACGTGATTTCACTGGAATTTCTGTCAAACGCAAGACACGAGATTTGCTGTTAAAGAATTGAGTATACAGAATGCAAACAAATGCTTCCCTACAAGTGAATCGCCTAACCATTCAACACAGTTCTTAAAACTGAAAAGAATTCAGTTTTCACTCAGATGAAAGATGTATGCTTTCCATCTTAAGAAGTGTTTTCAAAGACATTCACAGAGTGATTCTACGAAGCCTTTTTACTGATGTTGGCTTTTAAACGTGATTTCACAGGAATTTCTGTCAAATGCAAGACACGAGATTTGCTGTTAAAGAATTGAGTATAGAGAATGCAAACAAATGCTTCCCTACAAGTGAATCGCCTAACCGTTCAACACAGTTCTAAAAACTGAATAGAATGCAGTTTTCACTCAGATGAAAGACGTTTGCTTTCCTTCTTAAGAAGTGTTTTCAAGACATTCACAGAGTGATTCTACGAAGCCTTTTTACTGACGTTGCCTTTTAAACGTGATTTCACTGGAATTTCTGTCGAACGCAAGACACGAGATTTGCTGTTAAAGAATTGAGTATACAGAATGCAAACAAATGCTTCCCTACAAGTGAATCTCCTAACCATTCAACAATGCTCTAAAAACTGAAGAGAATGCAGTTTTCACTCAGATGAAAGACGTATGCTTTCCTTCTTAAGAAGTGTCTTCAAAGACATTCACAGAGTGATTCTACGAAGCCTTTTTACTGATGTTGGCTTTTGAACGTGATTTCACTGGAATTTCTGTCAAATGCAAGACATGAGATTTGCTGTTAAAGAATTGAGTATACAGAATGCAAACCAACACTTCCCTACAAGTGAATCGCCTAACCGTTCAACACAGCTCTAAAAACTGAATAGAATGCAGTTTTCACTCAGATGAAAGTCGTATGCTTTCCTTCTTAAGAAGTGTTTTCAAAGACATTCACAGAGTGATTCTATGAAGCCTTTTTACTGACGTTGGCTTTTAAACATGATTTCAGTGGAATTTCTGTCAAACGCAATACACGAGATTTGATGTTAAAGAATTGAGTATACAGAATGCAAACAAACGCTTCCCTACAAGTGAATCGCCAAACCATTAAACACAGCTCAAAAAACTGAATAGAATGCAGTTTTCATTCCGATGAAAGACATATGCTTTCCTTCTTAAGAAGTGTTTTCAAAGACATTCACAGAGTGATTCTACGAAGCCTTTTTACTGACGTTGGCTTTTAAACGTGATTTCACAGGAATTTCTGTCAAATGCAAGACACGAGATTTGCTGTTAAAGAATTGAGTATACAGAATGCAAACAAATGCTTCCCTACAAGTGAATCGCCTAACCGTTCAACAAGGCTCTAAAAACAGATGAAAATGCAGTTTTCACTCAGATGAAAGACGTATGCTTTCCTTCTTAAGAAGTGTTTTCAAAGACATTCACAGAGTGATTCTACGAAGCCTTTTTACTGACGTTGGCTTTTAAACATGATTTCACTGGAATTTCTGTCAAATGCAAGACACGAGATTTGCTGTTAGAGAATTGAGTATACAGAATGCAAACAAACGCTTCCCTAAAAGTGAATCGCCTAACCATTCAACACAGCTCTAAAAACTGAATAGAATGCAGTTTTCACTCAGATGAAAGACATATGCTTTCCTTCTTAAGAAGTGTTTTCAAAGACATTCACAGAGTGATTCTACGAAGCCTTTTTACTGACGTTGGCTTTTAAACGTGATTTCACTGGAATTTCTTAAGAGGCAAGACACGAGATTTGCTGTTAAAGAATTGAGTATACAGAATGCAAACAAATGCTTCCCTACAAGTGAATCGCCTAACCATTCAACACAACTCTAAAAACTGAATAGAATGCAGTTTTCACTCAGATGAAAGACATATGCTTTCCTATTTAAGTAGTGTTTTCAAAGACATTCACAGAGTGATTCTACTAAGCCTTTTTACTGATGTTGGCTTTTAAACGTGATTTCACTGGAATTTCTGTCAAACGCAAGACACGAGATTTGCTGTTAAAGAATTGAGCATACAGAATGCAAACAAATGCTTCCCTACAAGTGAATCTCCTAACCATTCAACAATGCTCTAAAAACTGAAGAGAATGCAGTTTTCACTCAGATGAAAGTCGTATGCTTTCCTTCTTAAGAAGTGTTTTCAAAGACATTCACAGAGTGATTCTATGAAGCCTTTTTACTGACGTTGGCTTTTAAACGTGATTTCAGTGGAATTTCTGTCAAACGCAATACACGAGATTTGCTGTTAAAGAATTGAGTATACAGAATGCAAACAAACGCTTCCCTACAAGTGAATCGCCTAACCATTCAACACAGCTCAAAAAACTGAATAGAATGCAGTTTTCATTCCGATGAAAGACATATGCTTTCCTTCTTAAGAAGTGTTTTCAAAGACATTCACAGAGTGATTCTACGAAGCCTTTTTACTGATGTTGGCTTTTAAACGTGATTTCACAGGAATTTCTGTCAAATGCAAGACACGAGATTTGCTGTTAAAGAATTGAGTATACAGAATGCAAACAAATGATTCCCTACAAGTGAATCTCCTAACCATTCAACACAACTCTAAAAACTGAATAGAATGCAGTTTTCAGTCAGATGAAAGACATATGCTTTCCTATTTAAGAAGTGTTTTCAAAGACATTCACAGAGTGATTCTACGAAGCCTTTTTACTGACGTTGGCTTTTAAACGTGATTTCACTGGAATTTCTGTCAAACGCAAGACACGAGATTTGCTGTTAAAGAATTGAGTATACAGAATGCAAACAAACGCTTCCCTACAAGTGAATCGCATAACCATTCAACACAGTTCTTAAAACTGAAAAGAATTCAGTTTTCACTCAGATGAAAGATGTATGCTTTCCATCTTAAGAAGTGTTTTCAAAGACATTCACAGAGTGATTCTACGAAGCCTTTTTACTGATGTTGGCTTTTAAATGTGATTTCACAGGAATTTCTGTCAAATGCAAGACACGAGATTTGCTGTTAAAGAATTGAGTATACAGAATGCAAACAAATGCTTCCCTACAAGTGAATCGCCTAACCGTTCAACACAGTTCTAAAAACTGAATAGAATGCAGTTTTCACTCAGATGAAAGACGTTTGCTTTCCTTCTTAAGAAGTGTTTTCAAGACATTCACAGAGTGATTCTACGAAGCCTTTTTACTGACGTTGCCTTTTAAACGTGATTTCACTGGAATTTCTGTCGAACGCAAGACACGAGATTTGCTGTTAAAGAATTGAGTATACAGAATGCAAACAAATGCTTCCCTACAAGTGAATCGCCTAACCGTTCAACACAGCTCTAAAAACTGAATAGAATGCAGTTTTCACTCAGATGAAAGTCGTATGCTTTCCTTCTTAAGAAGTGTTTTCAAAGACATTCACAGAGTGATTCTATGAAGCCTTTTTACTGACGTTGGCTTTTAAACATGATTTCAGTGGAATTTCTGTCAAACGCAATACACGAGATTTGATGTTAAAGAATTGAGTATACAGAATGCAAACAAACGCTTCCCTACAAGTGAATCGCCAAACCATTAAACACAGCTCAAAAAACTGAATAGAATGCAGTTTTCATTCCGATGAAAGACATATGCTTTCCTTCTTAAGAAGTGTTTTCAAAGACATTCACAGAGTGATTCTACGAAGCCTTTTTACTGACGTTGGCTTTTAAACGTGATTTCACAGGAATTTCTGTCAAATGCAAGACACGAGATTTGCTGTTAAAGAATTGAGTATACAGAATGCAAACAAATGCTTCCCTACAAGTGAATCGCCTAACCATTCAACACAACTCTAAAAACTGAATAGAATGCAGTTTTCAGTCAGATGAAAGACATATGCTTTCCTATTTAAGAAGTGTTTTCAAAGACATTCACAGAGTGATTCTACGAAGCCTTTTTACTGACGTTGGCTTTTAAACGTGATTTCACTGGAATTTCTGTCAAACGCAAGACACGAGATTTGCTGTTAAAGAATTGAGTATACAGAATGCAAACAAACGCTTCCCTACAAGTGAATCTCCTAACCATTCAACACAGTTCTTAAAACTGAAAAGAATTCAGTTTTCACTCAGATGAAAGACGTATGCTTTCCATCTTAAGAAGTGTTTTCAAAGACATTCACAGAGTGATTCTATGAAGCCTTTTTACTGATGTTGGCTTTTAAACGTGATTTCACAGGAATTTCTGTCAAATGCAAGACACGAGATTTGCTGTTAAAGAATTGAGTATACAGAATGCAAACAAATGCTTCCCTACAAGTGAATCGCCTACCCGTTCAACACAGTTCTAAAAACTGAATAGAATGCAGTTTTCACTCAGATGAAAGACGTTTGCTTTCCTTCTTAAGAAGTGTTTTCAAGACATTCACAGAGTGATTCTATGAAGCCTTTTTACTGACGTTGCCTTTTAAACGTGATTTCACTGGAATTTCTGTCGAACGCAAGACACGAGATTTGCTGTTAAAGAATTGAGTATACAGAATGCAAACAAATGCTTCCCTACAAGTGAATCTCCTAACCATTCAACAATGCTCTAAAAACTGAAGAGAATGCAGTTTTCACTCAGATGAAAGACATATGCTTTCCTTCTTAAGAAGTGTTTTCAAAGACATTCACAGAGTGATTCTACGAAGCCTTTTTACTGATGTTGGCTTTTGAACGTGATTTCACTGGAATTTCTGTCAAATGCAAGACATGAGATTTCCTGTTAAAGAATTGAGTATACAGAATGCAAACAAACACTTCCCTACAAGTGAATCGCCTAACCGTTCAACACAGCTCTAAAAACTGAATAGAATGCAGTTTTCACTCAGATGAAAGACGTATGCTTTCCTTCTTAAGAAGTGTTTTCAAAGACATTCACAGAGTGATTCTATGAAGCCTTTTTACTGACGTTGGCTTTTTAAACGTGATTTCAGTGGAATTTCTGTCAAACGCAATACACGAGATTTGCTGTTAAAGAAATGAGTATACAGAATGCAAACAAACGCTTCCCTACAAGTGAATCGCCTAACCATTCAACACAGCTCAAAAAACTGAATAGAATGCAGTTTTCATTCCGATGAAAGACATATGCTTTCCTTCTTAAGAAGTGTTTTCAAAGACATTCACAGAGTGATTCTACGAAGCCTTTTTACTGACGTTGGCTTTTAAACGTGATTTCACTGGGATTTCTGTCATATGCAAGACACGAGATTTGCTGTTAAAGAATTGAGTATACAGAATGCAAACACATGCTTCCCTACAAGTGAATCCCCTAACCATTCAACAATGCTCTAAAAACTGAAGAGAATGCAGTTTTCACTCCGATGAAAGACGTATGCTTTCCTTCATAAGAAGTGTTTTCAAAGACATTCACAGAGTGATTCTCGAAGCCTTTTTACTGATGTTGGCTGTTAGACGTGAATTCACTAGAATTTCTGTCAAACGCAAGACATGAGATTTGCTGTTAAAGAATTGAGTATACAGAATGCAAACAAACGCTTCCTTACAAGTGAATCGCCTAACCATTCAACAAGGCTCTAAAAACAGAAGAGAATGCAGTTTTCACTCAGATGAAAGACGTATGCTTTCCTTCTTAAGAAGTGTTTTCCAAGACATTCACAGAGTGATTCTATGAAGCCTTTTTACTGACGTTGGCTTTTAAACGTGATTTCACTGGAATTTCTGTCAAACGCAAGACACGAGATTTGCTGTTAAAGAATTGAGTATACAGAATGCAAACAAATGCTTCCCTACAAGTGAATCGCCTAACCGTTCAACAAGGCTCTAAAAACAGATGAAAATGCAGTTTTCACTCAGATGAAAGACGTATGCTTTCCTTCTTAAGAAGTGTTTTCAAAGACATTCACAGAGTGATTTTATGAAGCCTTTTTACTGACGTTGGCTTTTAAACATGATTTCACTGGAATTTCTGTCAAATGCAAGACACGAGATTTGCTGTTAGAGAATTGAGTATACAGAATGCAAACAAACGCTTCCCTAAAAGTGAATCGCCTAACCATTCAACACAGCTCTAAAAACTGAATAGAATGCAGTTTTCACTCAGATGAAAGACATATGCTTTCCTTCTTAAGAAGTGTTTTCAAAGACATTCACAGAGTGATTCTACGAAGCCTTTTTACTGATGTTGGCTTTTAAACGTGATTTCACTGGAATTTCTGTCAAACGCAAGACACGAGATTTGCTGTTAAAGAATTGAGTATACAGAATGCAAACAAACGCTTCCCTACAAGTGAATCGCCTAACCATTCAACACAGTTCTTAAAACTGAAAAGAATTCAGTTTTCACTCGGATGAAAGATGTATGCTTTCCATCTTAAGAAGTGTTTTCAAAGACATTCACAGAGTGATTCTACGAAGCCTTTTTACTGATGTTGGCTTTTAAACGTGATTTCACAGGAATTTCTGTCAAATGCAAGACACGAGATTTGCTGTTAAAGAATTGAGTATACAGAATGCAAACAAATGCTTCCCTACAAGTGAATCGCCTAACCGTTCAACACAGTTCTAAAAACTGAATAGAATGCAGTTTTCACTCAGATGAAAGACGTTTGCTTTCCTTCTTAAGAATTGTTTTCAAGACATTCACAGAGTGATTCTACGAAGCCTTTTTACTGACGTTGCCTTTTAAACGTGATTTCACTGGAATTTCTGTCGAACGCAAGACACGAGATTTGCTGTTAAAGAATTGAGTATACAGAATGCAAACAAATGCTTCCCTACAAGTGAATCTCCTAACCATTCAACAATGCTCTAAAAACTGAAGAGAATGCAGTTTTCACTCAGATGAAAGACGTATGCTTTCCTTCTTAAGAACTGTTTTCAAAGACATTCACAGAGTGATTCTACGAAGCCTTTTTACTGACGTTGGCTTTTAAACGTGATTTCACTGGAATTTCTGTCAAATGCAAGACACGAGATTTGCTGTTAAAGAATTGAGTATACAGAATGCAAACAAATGCTTCCCTACAAGTGAATCGCCTAACCATTCAACACAGCTCTAAAAACTGAATAGAATGCAGTTTTCACTCAGATGAAAGACATATGCTTTCCTATTTAAGAAGTGTTTTCAAAGACATTCACAGAGTGATTCTACGAAGCCTTTTTACTGACGTTGGCTTTTAAACGTGAATTCACTGGAATTTCTGTCAAACGCAAGACACGAGATTTGCTGTTAGAGAATTGAGTATACAGAATGCAAACAAATGCTTCCCTACAAGTGAATCGCCTAACCATTCAACACAGCTCTAAAAACTGAATAGAATGCAGTTTTCACTCAGATGAAAGACGTATGCTTTCCTTCTTACGAAGTGTTTTCAAAGACATTCACAGAGTGATTCTACGAAGCCTTTTTACTGACGTTGCCTTTTAAACGTGATTTCACTGGAATTTCTGTCGAACGCAAGACACGAGATTTGCTGTTAAAGAATTGAGTATACAGAATGCAAACAAATGCTTCCCTACAAGTGAATCTCCTAACCATTCAACAATGCTCTAAAAACTGAAGAGAATGCAGTTTTCACTCAGATGAAAGACGTATGTTTTCCATCTTAAGAAGTGTTTTCAAAGACATTCACAGAGTGATTCTAGGAAGCCTTTTTACTGACGTTGGCTTTTAAACGTGATTTCACAGGAATTTCTGTCAAATGCAAGACACAAGATTTGCTGTTAAAGAATTGAGTATACAGAATGCAAACAAACGCTTCCCTACAAGAGAATCGCCTAACCATTCAACAATGCTCTAAAAACTGAAGAGAATGCAGTTTTCACTCAGATGAAAGACGTATGCTTTCCTTCTTAAGAAGTGTCTTCAAAGACATTCACAGAGTGATTCTACGAAGCCTTTTTACTGATGTTGGCTTTTGAACGTGATTTCACTGGAATTTCTGTCAAATGCAAGACATGAGATTTGCTGTTAAAGAATTGAGTATACAGAATGCAAACCAACACTTCCCTACAAGTGAATCGCCTAACCGTTCAACACAGCTCTAAAAACAGATGAAAATGCAGTTTTCACTCAGATGAAAGACGTATGCTTTCCTTCTTAAGAAGTGTTTTCAAAGACATTCACAGAGTGATTCTACGAAGCCTTTTTACTGACGTTGGCTTTTAAACATGATTTCACTGGAATTTCTGTCAAATGCAAGACACGAGATTTGCTGTTAGAGAATTGAGTATACAGAATGCAAACAAACGCTTCCCTAAAAGTGAATCGCCTAACCATTCAACACAGCTCTAAAAACTGAATAGAATGCAGTTTTCACTCAGATGAAAGACATATGCTTTCCTTCTTAAGAAGTGTTTTCAAAGACATTCACAGAGTGATTCTACGAAGCCTTTTTACTGACGTTGGCTTTTAAACGTGATTTCACTGGAATTTCTTAAGAGGCAAGACACGAGATTTGCTGTTAAAGAATTGAGTATACAGAATGCAAACAAATGCTTCCCTACAAGTGAATCGCCTAACCATTCAACACAACTCTAAAAACTGAATAGAATGCAGTTTTCACTCAGATGAAAGACATATGCTTTCCTATTTAAGTAGTGTTTTCAAAGACATTCACAGAGTGATTCTACTAAGCCTTTTTACTGATGTTGGCTTTTAAACGTGATTTCACTGGAATTTCTGTCAAACGCAAGACACGAGATTTGCTGTTAAAGAATTGAGCATACAGAATGCAAACAAATGCTTCCCTACAAGTGAATCTCCTAACCATTCAACAATGCTCTAAAAACTGAAGAGAATGCAGTTTTCACTCAGATGAAAGTCGTATGCTTTCCTTCTTAAGAAGTGTTTTCAAAGACATTCACAGAGTGATTCTATGAAGCCTTTTTACTGACGTTGGCTTTTAAACGTGATTTCAGTGGAATTTCTGTCAAACGCAATACACGAGATTTGCTGTTAAAGAATTGAGTATACAGAATGCAAACAAACGCTTCCCTACAAGTGAATCGCCTAACCATTCAACACAGCTCAAAAAACTGAATAGAATGCAGTTTTCATTCCGATGAAAGACATATGCTTTCCTTCTTAAGAAGTGTTTTCAAAGACATTCACAGAGTGATTCTACGAAGCCTTTTTACTGATGTTGGCTTTTAAACGTGATTTCACAGGAATTTCTGTCAAATGCAAGACACGAGATTTGCTGTTAAAGAATTGAGTATACAGAATGCAAACAAACGCTTCCCTACAAGTGAATCTCCTAACCATTCAACACAACTCTAAAAACTGAATAGAATGCAGTTTTCAGTCAGATGAAAGACATATGCTTTCCTATTTAAGAAGTGTTTTCAAAGACATTCACAGAGTGATTCTACGAAGCCTTTTTACTGACGTTGGCTTTTAAACGTGATTTCACTGGAATTTCTGTCAAACGCAAGACACGAGATTTGCTGTTAAAGAATTGAGTATACAGAATGCAAACAAACGCTTCCCTACAAGTGAATCGCATAACCATTCAACACAGTTCTTAAAACTGAAAAGAATTCAGTTTTCACTCAGATGAAAGACATATGCTTTCCTATTTAAGAAGTGTTTTCAAAGACATTCACAGAGTGATTCTACGAAGCCTTTTTACTGACGTTGGCTTTTAAACGTGATTTCACTGGAATTTCTGTCAAACGCAAGACACGAGATTTGCTGTTAAAGAATTGAGTATACAGAATGCAAACAAACGCTTCCCTACAAGTGAATCTCCTAACCATTCAACACAGTTCTTAAAACTGAAAAGAATTCAGTTTTCACTCAGATGAAAGAAGTATGCTTTCCATCTTAAGAAGTGTTTTCAAAGACATTCACAGAGTGATTCTATGAAGCCTTTTTACTGATGTTGGCTTTTAAACGTGATTTCACAGGAATTTCTGTCAAATGCAAGACACGAGATTTGCTGTTAAAGAATTGAGTATACAGAATGCAAACAAATGCTTCCCTACAAGTGAATCGCCTACCCGTTCAACACAGTTCTAAAAACTGAATAGAATGCAGTTTTCACTCAGATGAAAGACGTTTGCTTTCCTTCTTAAGAAGTGTTTTCAAGACATTCACAGAGTGATTCTATGAAGCCTTTTTACTGACGTTGCCTTTTAAACGTGATTTCACTGGAATTTCTGTCGAACGCAAGACACGAGATTTGCTGTTAAAGAATTGAGTATACAGAATGCAAACAAATGCTTCCCTACAAGTGAATCTCCTAACCATTCAACAATGCTCTAAAAACTGAAGAGAATGCAGTTTTCACTCAGATGAAAGACATATGCTTTCCTTCTTAAGAAGTGTTTTCAAAGACATTCACAGAGTGATTCTACGAAGCCTTTTTACTGATGTTGGCTTTTGAACGTGATTTCACTGGAATTTCTGTCAAATGCAAGACATGAGATTTCCTGTTAAAGAATTGAGTATACAGAATGCAAACAAACACTTCCCTACAAGTGAATCGCCTAACCGTTCAACACAGCTCTAAAAACTGAATAGAATGCAGTTTTCACTCAGATGAAAGACGTATGCTTTCCTTCTTAAGAAGTGTTTTCAAAGACATTCACAGAGTGATTCTATGAAGCCTTTTTACTGACGTTGGCTTTTAAACGTGATTTCAGTGGAATTTCTGTCAAACGCAATACACGAGATTTGCTGTTAAAGAATTGAGTATACAGAATGCAAACAAACGCTTCCCTACAAGTGAATCGCCTAACCATTCAACACAGCTCAAAAAACTGAATAGAATGCAGTTTTCATTCCGATGAAAGACATATGCTTTCCTTCTTAAGAAGTGTTTTCAAAGACATTCACAGAGTGATTCTACGAAGCCTTTTTACTGACGTTGGCTTTTAAACGTGATTTCACTGGAATTTCTGTCATATGCAAGACACGAGATTTGCTGTTAAAGAATTGAGTATACAGAATGCAAACACATGCTTCCCTACAAGTGAATCCCCTAACCATTCAACAATGCTCTAAAAACTGAAGAGAATGCAGTTTTCACTCCGATGAAAGACGTATGCTTTCCTTCATAAGAAGTGTTTTCAAAGACATTCACAGAGTGATTCTCGAAGCCTTTTTACTGATGTTGGCTGTTAGACGTGAATTCACTAGAATTTCTGTCAAACGCAAGACATGAGATTTGCTGTTAAAGAATTGAGTATACAGAATGCAAACAAACGCTTCCTTACAAGTGAATCGCCTAACCATTCAACAAGGCTCTAAAAACAGAAGAGAATGCAGTTTTCACTCAGATGAAAGACGTATGCTTTCCTTCTTAAGAAGTGTTTTCCAAGACATTCACAGAGTGATTCTATGAAGCCTTTTTACTGACGTTGGCTTTTAAACGTGATTTCACTGGAATTTCTGTCAAACGCAAGACACGAGATTTGCTGTTAAAGAATTGAGTATACAGAATGCAAACAAATGCTTCCCTACAAGTGAATCGCCTAACCGTTCAACAAGGCTCTAAAAACAGATGAAAATGCAGTTTTCACTCAGATGAAAGACGTATGCTTTCCTTCTTAAGAAGTGTTTTCAAAGACATTCACAGAGTGATTTTATGAAGCCTTTTTACTGACGTTGGCTTTTAAACATGATTTCACTGGAATTTCTGTCAAATGCAAGACACGAGATTTGCTGTTAGAGAATTGAGTATACAGAATGCAAACAAACGCTTCCCTAAAAGTGAATCGCCTAACCATTCAACACAGCTCTAAAAACTGAATAGAATGCAGTTTTCACTCAGATGAAAGACATATGCTTTCCTTCTTAAGAAGTGTTTTCAAAGACATTCACAGAGTGATTCTACGAAGCCTTTTTACTGATGTTGGCTTTTAAACGTGATTTCACTGGAATTTCTGTCAAACGCAAGACACGAGATTTGCTGTTAAAGAATTGAGTATACAGAATGCAAACAAACGCTTCCCTACAAGTGAATCGCCTAACCATTCAACACAGTTCTTAAAACTGAAAAGAATTCAGTTTTCACTCGGATGAAAGATGTATGCTTTCCATCTTAAGAAGTGTTTTCAAAGACATTCACAGAGTGATTCTACGAAGCCTTTTTACTGATGTTGGCTTTTAAACGTGATTTCACAGGAATTTCTGTCAAATGCAAGACACGAGATTTGCTGTTAAAGAATTGAGTATACAGAATGCAAACAAATGCTTCCCTACAAGTGAATCGCCTAACCGTTCAACACAGTTCTAAAAACTGAATAGAATGCAGTTTTCACTCAGATGAAAGACGTTTGCTTTCCTTCTTAAGAATTGTTTTCAAGACATTCACAGAGTGATTCTACGAAGCCTTTTTACTGACGTTGCCTTTTAAACGTGATTTCACTGGAATTTCTGTCGAACGCAAGACACGAGATTTGCTGTTAAAGAATTGAGTATACAGAATGCAAACAAATGCTTCCCTACAAGTGAATCTCCTAACCATTCAACAATGCTCTAAAAACTGAAGAGAATGCAGTTTTCACTCAGATGAAAGACGTATGCTTTCCTTCTTAAGAAGTGTTTTCAAAGACATTCACAGAGTGATTCTACGAAGCCTTTTTACTGACATTGGCTTTTAAACGTGATTTCACTGGAATTCCTGTCAAAAGCAAGACACGAGACTTGCTGTTAAGAATTGAGTATACAGAATGCAAACAAACACTTCCCTACAAGTGAATCGCCTAACTGTTCAACACAGTTCTAAAAACTAAATAGAATGCAGTTTTCACTCTGATGAAAGACGTATGCTTTCCTTCTTAAGAATTTTTTTCAAAGACATTCACAGAGTGATTCTATGAAGCCTTTTTACTGACGTTGTCTTTTAAACGTGATTTCACTGTAATTTCTGTCAAACGCAAGACACGAGATTTGCTGTTAGAGAATTGAGTATACAGAATGCAAACAAATGCTTCCCTACAAGTGAATCGCCTAACCATTCAACAATGCTCTAAAAACTGAAGAAAATGCAGTTTTCACTCAGATGAAAGACATATGCTTTCCTTCTTAAGAAGTGTTTTCAAAGACATTCACAGAGTGATTCTACGAAGCCTTTTTACTGACGTTGCCTTTTAAACGTGATTTCACTGGAATTTCTGTCGAACGCAAGACACGAGATTTGCTGTTAAAGAATTGAGTATACAGAATGCAAACAAATGCTTCCCTACAAGTGAATCTCCTAACCATTCAACAATGCTCTAAAAACTGAAGAGAATGCAGTTTTCACTCAGATGAAAGACGTATGTTTTCCATCTTAAGAAGTGTTTTCAAAGACATTCACAGAGTGATTCTACGAAGCCTTTTTACTGACGTTGGCTTTTAAACGTGATTTCACAGGAATTTCTGTCAAATGCAAGACACAAGATTTGCTGTTAAAGAATAGAGTATACAGAATGCAAACAAACGCTTCCCTACAAGTGAATCGCCTAACCGTTCAACACAGCTCTAAAAACTGAATAGAATGCAGTTTTCACTCAGATGAAAGACGTATGCTTTCCTTCTTAAGAAGTGTTTTCAAAGACATTCACAGAGTGATTCTAAGAAGCCTTTTTACTGACGTTGGCTTTTAAACGTGATTTCAGTGGAATTTCTGTCAAACGCAATACACGAGATTTGCTGTTAAAGAATTGAGTATACAGAATGCAAACAAACACTTCCCTACAAGTGAATCGCCTAACCATTCAACAATGCTCTAAAAACTGAAGAGAATGCAGTTTTCACTCAGATGAAAGATGTATGCTTTCCTTCTTAAGAAGTGTTTTCAAAGACATTCACAGAGTGATTCTACGAAGCCTTTTTACTGATGTTGGCTTTTAAACGTGATTTCACTGGAATTCCTGTCAAATGAAAGACACGAGATTTGCTGTTAAAGAATTGAGTATACAGAATGCAAACAAAGGCTTCCCTACAAGTGAATCTCCTAACCATTCAACAATGCTCTAAAAACTGAAGAGAATGCAGTTTTCACTCAGGTGAAAGACGTATGTTTTCCATCTTAAGAAGTGTTTTCAAAGACATTCACAGAGTGATTCTACGAAGCCTTTTTACTGACGTTGGCTTTTAAACGTGATTTCATAGGAATTTCTGTCAAATGCAAGACACAAGATTTGCTGTTAAAGAATTGAGTATACAGAAAGCAAACAAACGCTTCCCTACAAGTGAATCGCCTAACCATTCAACACAGCTCTAAAAACTGAATAGAATGCAGTTTTCACTCAGATGAAAGACGTATGCTTTCCTTCTTAAGAAGTGTTTTCAAAGACATTCACAGAGTGATTCTATGAAGCCTTTTTACTGACGTTGGCTTTTAAACGTGATTTCACTGGAATTTCTGTCAAACGCAAGTCACGAGATTTGCTGTTAAAGAATTGAGTATACAGAATGCAAACAAACGCTTCCCTACAAGTGAATCGCCTAACCATTCAACACAGCTCAAAAAACTGAATAGAATGCAGTTTTCATTCCGATGAAAGACATATGCTTTCCTTCTTAAGAAGTGTTTTCAAAGACATTCACAGAGTGACTCTACGAAGCCTTTTTACTGACGTTGGCTTTTAAACGTGATTTCACTGGAATTTCTGTCAAATGCAAGACACGAGATTTGCTGTTAAAGAATTGAGTATACAGAATGCAAACACATGCTTCCCTACAAGTGAATCCCCTAACCATTCAACAATGCTCTAAAAACTGAAGAGAATGCAGTTTTCACTCCGATGAAAGACATATGCTTTCCTTCATAAGAATTGTTTTCAAAGACATTCACAGAGTGATTCTCGAAGCCTTTTTACTGATGTTGGCTGTTAGACGTGAATTCACTAGAATTTCTGTCAAACGCAAGACATGAGATTTGCTGTTAAAGAATTGAGTATACAGAATGCAAACAAACGCTTCCTTACAAGTGAATCGCCTAACCATTCAACAAGGCTCTAAAAACAGAAGAGAATGCAGTTTTCACGCAGATGAAAGACGTATGCTTTCCTTCTTAAGAAGTGTTTTCAAAGACATTCACAGAGTGATTCTACGAAGCCTTTTTACTGACCTTGGCTTTTAAACGTGATTTCACTGGAATTTCTGTCAAACGCAAGACACGAGATTTGCTGTTAAAGAATTGAGTATACAGAATGCAAACAAACGCTTCCCTACAAGTGAATCGCCTAACCGTTCAACACAGCTCTAAAAACTGAATAGAATGCAGTTTTCACTCAGATGAAAGACGTATGCTTTCCTTCTTAAGAAGTGTTTTCAAAGACATTCACAGAGTGATTCTACAAAGCGTTTTTACTGATGTTGGCTTTTAAACGTGATTTCACTGGAATTTCTGTGAAACGCAAGACATGAGATTTGCTGTTAAAGAATTGAGTATACAGAATGCAAACAAACACTTCCCTACAAGTGAATCGCCTAACCATTCAACAATGCTCTAAAAACTGAAGAGAATGCAGTTTTCACTCAGATGAAAGACGTATGCTTTCCTTCTTAAGAAGTGTTTTCAAAGACATTCACAGAGTGATTCTACGAAGCCTTTTTACTGACGTTGGCTTTAAACGTGATTTCACTGGAATTTCTGTCAAACGCAAGACATGAGATTTGCCGTTAAAGAATTGAGTATACAGAATGCAAACAAACGCTTCCCTACAAGAGAATCGCCTAACCATTCAACAATGCTCTAAAAACTGAAGAGAATGCAGTTTTCACTCAGATGAAAGACGTATGCTTTCCTTCTTAAGAAGTGTTTTCAAAGACATTCACAGAGTGATTCTACGAAGCCTTTTTACTGACGTTGGCTTTTAAACGTGATTTCACTGGAATTTCTGTCAAAGGCAAGACACGAGATTTGCTGTTAAAGAATTGAGTATACAGAATGCAAACAAACGCTTCCCTACAAGTGAATCGCCTAACCGTTCAACAAGGCTCTAAAAACAGAAGAGAATGCAGTTTTCACTCAGATGAAAGACTTATGCTTTCCTTCTTAAGAAGTGTTTTCAAAGACATTCACAGAGTGATTCTAGGAAGCCTTTTTACTGACGTTGGCTTTTAAACGTGATTTCACTGGAATTTCTGTCAAATGCAAGACACGAAGTTTGTTGTTAAAGAATTGAGTATACAGAATTCAAACAAACGCTTCCCTACAAGTGAATCGCCTAACCATTCAACACAGCTCTAAAAACTGAATAGAATGCAGTTTTCATTCAGATGAAAGACATATGCATTCCTTCTTAAGAAGTGTTTTCAAAGACATTCACAGAGTGATTCTACGAAGCCTTTTTACTGACATTGGCTTTTAAACGTGATTTCACTGGAATTTCTGTCAAATGCAATACACGAGATTTGCTGTTAAAGAATTGAGTATAGAGAATGCAAACAAACGCTTCCCTACAAGTGAATCGCCTAACGGTTCAACACAGTTCTAAAAACTGAAGAGAATGCAGTTTTCACTCAGATGAAAGACGTATGCTTTCCTTCTTAAGAAGTGTTTTCAAAGACATTCACAGAGTGATTCTAGGAAGCCTTTTTACTGACGTTGGCTTTTAAACGTGATGTCACTGGAATTTTTGTCAAACGCAAGACACGAGATTTGCTGTTAAAAAACTGAGTATACAGAATGCAAACAAACGCTTCCCTACAAGTGAATCGCCTAACCATTCAACACAGCTCTAAAAACTGAATAGAATGCAGTTTTCACTCAGATGAAAGACATATGCTTTCCTTCTTAAGAAGTGTTTTCAAAGACATTCACAGAGTGATTCTTCGAAGCCTTTTTACTGACGTTGGCTTTTAAACGTGATTTCACTGGAATTTCTGTCAAATGCAAGACACGAGATTTGCTGTTAAAGAATTGAGTATACAGAATGCAAACAAACACTTCCCTACAAGTGAATCGCCTAACCATTCAACAAGGCTCTAAAAAAAGAAGAGAATGCAGTTTTCACTCAGATGAATGACGTATACTTTCCTTCTTAAGAAGTGTTTTCAAAGACATTCACAGAGTGATTCTATGAAGCCTTTTTACTGAAGTTGGCTTTTAAACGTGATTTCACTGGAATTTCTGTCAAACGCAAGACATGAGATTTGCTGTTAAAGAATTGAGTATACAGAATGCAAACAAACGATTCCCTACAAGTGATTCGCCTAACCATTCAACAATGCTCTAAAAACTGAAGAGAATGCAGTTTTCACTCAGATGAAAGACGTATACTTTCCTTCTTAAGAAGTGTTTTCAAAGACATTCACAGAGTGATTCTACGAAGCCTTTTACTGACGTTGGCTTTTAAACGTGATTTCACTGGAATTTCTGTCAAACGCAAGACATGAGATTTGCCTTTAAAGAATTGAGTATACAGAATGCAAACAAACGCTTCCCTACAAGAGAATCACCTAACCATTCAACAATGCTCTAAAAACTGAAGAGAATGCAGTTTTCACTCAGATGAAAGACGTATGCTTTCCTTCTTAAGAAGTGTTTTCAAAGACATTCACAGAGTGATTCTACGAAGCCTTTTTACTAACGTTGGCTTTTAAACGTGATTTCACTGGAATTTCTGTCAAACGCAAGACATGAGATTTGCTGTTAAAGAATTGAATATACAGAATGCAAACAAACGCTTCCCTACAAGAGAATCGCCTAACCATTCAACAATGCTCTAAAAACTGAAGAGAATGCAGTTTTCACTCAGATGAAAGACGTATGCTTTCCTTCTTAAGAAGTGTTTTCAACGACATTCACAGAGTGATTCTACGAAGCCTTTTTACTGACGTTGGCTTTTAAACGTGATTTCACTGGAATTCCTGTCAAACGCAAGACACGAGACTTGCTGTTAAGAATTGAGTATACAGAATGCAAACAAACACTTCCCTACAAGTGAATCGCCTAACCATTCAACACAGCTCTAAAAACTGAATAGAATGCAGTTTTCACTCAGATGAAAGACAAATGCTTTCCTTCTGAAGAAGTGTTTTCCAAGACAATCACAGAGTGATTCTACGAACATTTTTTACTGACGTTGGCTTTTAAACGTGATTTCACTGGAATTACTGTCAAACGCAAGACACGAGATTTGTTGTTAAAGAATTTTGTATACAGAATGCAAACAAACGCTTCCCTACAAGTGAATCGCCTAACCATTCAACACAGTTCTTAAAACTGAAAAGAATTCAGTTTTCACTCAGATGAAAGACGTATGCTTTCCATCTTAAGAAGTGTTTTCAAAGACATTCACAGGGTGATTCTACGAAGCCTTTTTACTGATGTTGGCTTTTAAACGTGATTTCACAGGAATTTCTGTCAAATGCAAGACACAAGATTTGCTGTTAAAGAATTGAGTATACAGAATGGAAACAAACGCTTCCCTACAAGTGAATCGCCTAACCATTCAACACAGCTCTAAAAACTGAATAGAATGCAGTTTTCACTCAGATGAAAGACGTATGCTTTCCTTCTTAAGAAGTGTTTTCAAAGACATTCACAGAGTGATTCTACGAAGCCTTTTTACTGACGTTGGCTTTTAAACGTGATTTCACTGGAATTTCTGTCAAACGCAAGACACGAGATTTGCTGTTAAAGAATTGAGTATACAGAATGCAAACAAACGCTTCCCTACAAGAGAATCGCCTAACCATTCAACAATGCTCTAAAAACTGAAGAGAATGCAGTTTTCACTCAGATGAAAGACGTATACTTTCCTTCTTAAGAAGTGTTTTCAAAGACATTCACAGAGTGATTCTACGAAGCCTTTTACTGACGTTGGCTTTTAAACGTGATTTCACTGGAATTTCTGTCAAATGCAAGACATGAGATTTGCCTTTAAAGAATTGAGTATACAGAATGCAAACAAACGCTTCCCTACAAGAGAATCGCCTAACCATTCAACAATGCTCTAAAAACTGAAGAGAATGCAGTTTTCACTCAGATGAAAGACGTATGCTTTCCTTCTTAAGAAGTGTTTTCAAAGACATTCACAGAGTGATTCTACGAAGCCTTTTTACTGACGTTGGCTTTTAAACGTGATTCCACTATAATTTCTGTCAAATGCAATACACGAGATTTGCTGTTAAAGAATTGAGTATAGAGAATGCAAACAAACGCTTCCCTACAAGTGAATCGCCTAACGGTTCAACACAGTTCTAAAAACTGAAGAGAATGCAGTTTTCACTCAGATGAAAGACGTATGCTTTCCTTCTTAAGAAGTGTTTTCAAAGACATTCACAGAGTGATTCTAGGAAGCCTTTTTACTGACGTTGGCTTTTAAACGTGATTTCACTGGAATTTTTGTCAAACGCAAGACACGAGATTTGCTGTTAAAAAACTGAGTATACAGAATGCAAACAAACGCTTCCCTACAAGTGAATCGCCTAACCATTCAACACAGCTCTAAAAACTGAATAGAATGCAGTTTTCACTCAGATGAAAGACATATGCTTTCCTTCTTAAGAAGTGTTTTCAAAGACATTCACAGAGTGATTCTTCGAAGCCTTTTTACTGACGTTGGCTTTTAAACGTGATTTCACTGGAATTTCTGTCAAACGCAAGACACGAGATTTGCTGTTAAAGAATTGAGTATACAGAATGCAAACAAACACTTCCCTACAAGTGAATCGCCTAACCATTCAACAAGGCTCTAAAAAAAGAAGAGAATGCAGTTTTCACTCAGATGAATGACGTATACTTTCCTTCTTAAGAAGTGTTTTCAAAGACATTCACAGAGTGATTCTATGAAGCCTTTTTACTGAAGTTGGCTTTTAAACGTGATTTCACTGGAATTTCTGTCAAACGCAAGACATGAGATTTGCTGTTAAAGAATTGAGTATACAGAATGCAAACAAACGCTTCCCTACAAGAGAATCGCCTAACCATTCAACAATGCTCTAAAAACTGAAGAGAATGCAGTTTTCACTCAGATGAAAGACGTATACTTTCCTTCTTAAGAAGTGTTTTCAAAGACATTCACAGAGTGATTCTACGAAGCCTTTTACTGACGTTGGCTTTTAAACGTGATTTCACTGGAATTTCTGTCAAACGCAAGACATGAGATTTGCCTTTAAAGAATTGAGTATACAGAATGCAAACAAACGCTTCCCTACAAGAGAATCGCCTAACCATTCAACAATGCTCTAAAAACTGAAGAGAATGCAGTTTTCACTCAGATGAAAGACGTATGCTTTCCTTCTTAAGAAGTGTTTTCAAAGACATTCACAGAGTGATTCTACGAAGCCTTTTTACTAACGTTGGCTTTTAAACGTGATTTCACTGGAATTTCTGTCAAACGCAAGACATGAGATTTGCTGTTAAAGAATTGAGTATAGAGAATGCAAACAAACGCTTCCCTACAAGAGAATCGCCTAACCATTCAACAATGCTCTAAAAACTGAAGAGAATGCAGTTTTCACTCAGATGAAAGACGTATGCTTTCCTTCTTAAGAAGTGTTTTCAACGACATTCACAGAGTGATTCTACGAAGCCTTTTTACTGACGTTGGCTTTTAAACGTGATTTCACTGGAATTCCTGTCAAACGCAAGACACGAGACTTGCTGTTAAGAATTGAGTATACAGAATGCAAACAAACACTTCCCTACAAGTGAATCGCCTAACCATTCAACACAGCTCTAAAAACTGAATAGAATGCAGTTTTCACTCAGATGAAAGACATATGCTTTCCTTCTGAAGAAGTGTTTTCCAAGACAATCACAGAGTGATTCTACGAACATTTTTTACTGACGTTGGCTTTTAAACGTGATTTCACTGGAATTTCTGTCAAACGCAAGACACGAGATTTGTTGTTAAAGAATTTTGTATACAGAATGCAAACAAACGCTTCCCTACAAGTGAATCGCCAGACCGTTCAACACAGCTCCAAAAAAATGAAGAGAATGCAGTTTTCACTCAGATGAAAGACGTATGCTTTCCTTCTTAAGAAGTGTTTTCAAAGACATTCACAGAGTGATTCTAGGAAGCCTTTTTACTGACGTTGGCTTTTAAACGTGATTTCACTGGAATTTCTGTCAAATGCAAGACACGAAGTTTGTTGTTAAAGAATTGAGTATACAGAATTCAAACAAACGCTTCCCTACAAGTGAATCGCCTAACCATTCAACACAGCTCTAAAAACTGAATAGAATGCAGTTTTCATTCAGATGAAAGACATATGCATTCCTTCTTAAGAAGTGTTTTCAAAGACATTCACAGAGTGATTCTACGAAGCCTTTTTACTGACGTTGGCTTTTAAACGTGATTTCACTGGAATTTCTGTCAAATGCAATACACGAGATTTGCTGTTAAAGAATTGAGTATAGAGAATGCAAACAAACGCTTCCCTACAAGTGAATCGCCTAACGGTTCAACACAGTTCTAAAAACTGAAGAGAATGCAGTTTTCACTCAGATGAAAGACGTATGCTTTCCTTCTTAAGAAGTGTTTTCAAAGACATTCACAGAGTGATTCTAGGAAGCCTTTTTACTGACGTTGGCTTTTAAACGTGATTTCACTGGAATTTTTGTCAAACGCAAGACACGAGATTTGCTGTTAAAAAACTGAGTATACAGAATGCAAACAAACGCTTCCCTACAAGTGAATCGCCTAACCATTCAACACAGCTCTAAAAACTGAATAGAATGCAGTTTTCACTCAGATGAAAGACATATGCTTTCCTTCTTAAGAAGTGTTTTCAAAGACATTCACAGAGTGATTCTTCGAAGCCTTTTTACTGACGTTGGCTTTTAAACGTGATTTCACTGGAATTTCTGTCAAATGCAAGACACGAGATTTGCTGTTAAAGAATTGAGTATACAGAATGCAAACAAACACTTCCCTACAAGTGAATCGCCTAACCATTCAACAAGGCTCTAAAAAAAGAAGAGAATGCAGTTTTCACTCAGATGAATGACGTATACTTTCCTTCTTAAGAAGTGTTTTCAAAGACATTCACAGAGTGATTCTATGAAGCCTTTTTACTGAAGTTGGCTTTTAAACGTGATTTCACTGGAATTTCTGTCAAACGCAAGACATGAGATTTGCTGTTAAAGAATTGAGTATACAGAATGCAAACAAACGATTCCCTACAAGTGATTCGCCTAACCATTCAACAATGCTCTAAAAACTGAAGAGAATGCAGTTTTCACTCAGATGAAAGACGTATACTTTCCTTCTTAAGAAGTGTTTTCAAAGACATTCACAGAGTGATTCTACGAAGCCTTTTACTGACGTTGGCTTTTAAACGTGATTTCACTGGAATTTCTGTCAAACGCAAGACATGAGATTTGCCTTTAAAGAATTGAGTATACAGAATGCAAACAAACGCTTCCCTACAAGAGAATCACCTAACCATTCAACAATGCTCTAAAAACTGAAGAGAATGCAGTTTTCACTCAGATGAAAGACGTATGCTTTCCTTCTTAAGAAGTGTTTTCAAAGACATTCACAGAGTGATTCTACGAAGCCTTTTTACTAACGTTGGCTTTTAAACGTGATTTCACTGGAATTTCTGTCAAACGCAAGACATGAGATTTGCTGTTAAAGAATTGAGTATACAGAATGCAAACAAACGCTTCCCTACAAGAGAATCGCCTAACCATTCAACAATGCTCTAAAAACTGAAGAGAATGCAGTTTTCACTCAGATGAAAGACGTATGCTTTCCTTCTTAAGAAGTGTTTTCAACGACATTCACAGAGTGATTCTACGAAGCCTTTTTACTGACGTTGGCTTTTAAACGTGATTTCACTGGAATTCCTGTCAAACGCAAGACACGAGACTTGCTGTTAAGAATTGAGTATACAGAATGCAAACAAACACTTCCCTACAAGTGAATCGCCTAACCATTCAACACAGCTCTAAAAACTGAATAGAATGCAGTTTTCACTCAGATGAAAGACAAATGCTTTCCTTCTGAAGAAGTGTTTTCCAAGACAATCACAGAGTGATTCTACGAACATTTTTTACTGACGTTGGCTTTTAAACGTGATTTCACTGGAATTACTGTCAAACGCAAGACACGAGATTTGTTGTTAAAGAATTTTGTATACAGAATGCAAACAAACGCTTCCCTACAAGTGAATCGCCTAACCATTCAACACAGTTCTTAAAACTGAAAAGAATTCAGTTTTCACTCAGATGAAAGACGTATGCTTTCCATCTTAAGAAGTGTTTTCAAAGACATTCACAGGGTGATTCTACGAAGCCTTTTTACTGATGTTGGCTTTTAAACGTGATTTCACAGGAATTTCTGTCAAATGCAAGACACAAGATTTGCTGTTAAAGAATTGAGTATACAGAATGGAAACAAACGCTTCCCTACAAGTGAATCGCCTAACCATTCAACACAGCTCTAAAAACTGAATAGAATGCAGTTTTCACTCAGATGAAAGACGTATGCTTTCCTTCTTAAGAAGTGTTTTCAAAGACATTCACAGAGTGATTCTACGAAGCCTTTTTACTGACGTTGGCTTTTAAACGTGATTTCACTGGAATTTCTGTCAAACGCAAGACACGAGATTTGCTGTTAAAGAATTGAGTATACAGAATGCAAACAAACGCTTCCCTACAAGAGAATCGCCTAACCATTCAACAATGCTCTAAAAACTGAAGAGAATGCAGTTTTCACTCAGATGAAAGACGTATACTTTCCTTCTTAAGAAGTGTTTTCAAAGACATTCACAGAGTGATTCTACGAAGCCTTTTACTGACGTTGGCTTTTAAACGTGATTTCACTGGAATTTCTGTCAAATGCAAGACATGAGATTTGCCTTTAAAGAATTGAGTATACAGAATGCAAACAAACGCTTCCCTACAAGAGAATCGCCTAACCATTCAACAATGCTCTAAAAACTGAAGAGAATGCAGTTTTCACTCAGATGAAAGACGTATGCTTTCCTTCTTAAGAAGTGTTTTCAAAGACATTCACAGAGTGATTCTACGAAGCCTTTTTACTGACGTTGGCTTTTAAACGTGATTCCACTATAATTTCTGTCAAATGCAATACACGAGATTTGCTGTTAAAGAATTGAGTATAGAGAATGCAAACAAACGCTTCCCTACAAGTGAATCGCCTAACGGTTCAACACAGTTCTAAAAACTGAAGAGAATGCAGTTTTCACTCAGATGAAAGACGTATGCTTTCCTTCTTAAGAAGTGTTTTCAAAGACATTCACAGAGTGATTCTAGGAAGCCTTTTTACTGACGTTGGCTTTTAAACGTGATTTCACTGGAATTTTTGTCAAACGCAAGACACGAGATTTGCTGTTAAAAAACTGAGTATACAGAATGCAAACAAACGCTTCCCTACAAGTGAATCGCCTAACCATTCAACACAGCTCTAAAAACTGAATAGAATGCAGTTTTCACTCAGATGAAAGACATATGCTTTCCTTCTTAAGAAGTGTTTTCAAAGACATTCACAGAGTGATTCTTCGAAGCCTTTTTACTGACGTTGGCTTTTAAACGTGATTTCACTGGAATTTCTGTCAAACGCAAGACACGAGATTTGCTGTTAAAGAATTGAGTATACAGAATGCAAACAAACGCTTCCCTACAAGAGAATCGCCTAACCATTCAACAATGCTCTAAAAACTGAAGAGAATGCAGTTTTCACTCAGATGAAAGACGTATGCTTTCCTTCTTAAGAAGTGTTTTCAAAGACATTCACAGAGTGATTCTACGAAGCCTTTTTACTAATGTTGGCTTTTAAACGTGATTTCACTGGAATTTCTGTCAAACGCAAGACATGAGATTTGCTGTTAAAGAATTGAGTATACAGAATGCAAACAAACGCTTCCCTACAAGAGAATCGCCTAACCATTCAACAATGCTCTAAAAACTGAAGAGAATGCAGTTTTCACTCAGATGAAAGACGTATGCTTTCCTTCTTAAGAAGTGTTTTCAACGACATTCACAGAGTGATTCTACGAAGCCTTTTTACTGACGTTGGCTTTTAAACGTGATTTCACTGGAATTCCTGTCAAACGCAAGACACGAGACTTGCTGTTAAGAATTGAGTATACAGAATGCAAACAAACACTTCCCTACAAGTGAATCGCCTAACCATTCAACACAGCTCTAAAAACTGAATAGAATGCAGTTTTCACTCAGATGAAAGACATATGCTTTCCTTCTGAAGAAGTGTTTTCCAAGACAATCACAGAGTGATTCTACGAACATTTTTTACTGACGTTGGCTTTTAAACGTGATTTCACTGGAATTTCTGTCAAACGCAAGACACGAGATTTGTTGTTAAAGAATTTTGTATACAGAATGCAAACAAACGCTTCCCTACAAGTGAATCGCCAGACCGTTCAACACAGCTCCAAAAAAATGAAGAGAATGCAGTTTTCACTCAGATGAAAGACGTATGCTTTCCTTCTTAAGAAGTGTTTTCAAAGACATTCACAGAGTGATTCTACGAAGCCTTTTTACTGACGTTGGCTTTTAAACGTGATTTCACTGGAATTTCTGTCAAACGCAAGACACGAGATTTGCTGTTAAAGAATTGAGTATACAGAATGCAAACAAACGCTTCCCTACAAGTGAATCGCCTAACCATTCAACACAGTTCTTAAAACTGAAAAGAATTCAGTTTTCACTCAGATGAAAGACGTATGCTTTCCATCTTAAGAAGTGTTTTCAAAGACATTCACAGGGTGATTCTACGAAGCCTTTTTACTGATGTTGGCTTTTAAACGTGATTTCACAGGAATTTCTGTCAAATGCAAGACACAAGATTTGCTGTTAAAGAATTGAGTATACAGAATGCAAACAAACGCTTCCCTACAAGTGAATCGCCTAACCATTCAACACAGCTCTAAAAACTGAATAGAATGCAGTTTTCACTCAGATGAAAGACGTATGCTTTCCTTCTTAAGAAGTGTTTTCAAAGACATTCACAGAGTGATTCTACGAAGCCTTTTTACTGACGTTGGCTTTTAAACGTGATTTCACTGGAATTTCTGTCAAACACAAGACACGAGATTTGCTGTTAAAGAATTGAGTATACAGAATGCAAACAAACGCTTCCCTACAAGTGAATCGCCTAACCATTCAACAAGGCTCTAAAAAAAGAAGAGAATGCAGTTTTCACTCAGATGAATGACGTATACTTTCCTTCTTAAGAAGTGTTTTCAAAGACATTCACAGAGTGATTCTATGAAGCCTTTTTACTGACGTTGGCTTTTAAACGTGATTTCACTGGAATTTCTGTCAAACGCAAGACATGAGATTTGCTGTTAAAGAATTGAGTATACAGAATGCAAACAAACGCTTCCCTACAAGAGAATCGCCTAACCATTCAACAATGCTCTAAAAACTGAAGAGAATGCAGTTTTCACTCAGATGAAAGACGTATACTTTCCTTCTTAAGAAGTGTTTTCAAAGACATTCACAGAGTGATTCTACGAAGCCTTTTACTGACGTTGGCTTTTAAACGTGATTTCACTGGAATTTCTGTCAAATGCAAGACATGAGATTTGCCTTTAAAGAATTGAGTATACAGAATGCAAACAAACGCTTCCCTACAAGAGAATCGCCTAACCATTCAACAATGCTCTAAAAACTGAAGAGAATGCAGTTTTCACTCAGATGAAAGACGTATGCTTTCCTTCTTAAGAAGTGTTTTCAAAGACATTCACAGAGTGATTCTACGAAGCCTTTTTACTGACGTTGGCTTTTAAACGTGATTTCACTGGAATTTCTGTCAAACGCAAGACATGAGATTTGCTGTTAAAGAATTGAGTATACAGAATGCAAACAAACGCTTCCCTACAAGAGAATCGCCTAACCATTCAACAATGCTCTAAAAACTGAAGAGAATGCAGTTTTCACTCAGATGAAAGACGTATACTTTCCTTCTTAAGAAGTGTTTTCAAAGACATTCACAGAGTGATTCTACGAAGCCTTTTACTGACGTTGGCTTTTAAACGTGATTTCACTGGAATTTCTGTCAAATGCAAGACATGAGATTTGCCTTTAAAGAATTGAGTATACATAATGCAAACAAACGCTTCCCTACAAGAGAATCGCCTAACCATTCAACAATGCTCTAAAAACTGAAGAGAATGCAGTTTTCACTCAGATGAAAGACGTATGCTTTCCTTCTTAAGAAGTGTTTTCAAAGACATTCACAGAGTGATTCTACGAAGCCTTTTTACTGATGTTGGCTTTTAAACGTGATTTCACTGGAATTTCTGTCAAATGCAAGACACGAGATTTGCTGTTAAAAAACTGAGTATACAGAATGCAAACAAACGCTTCCCTACAAGTGAATCGCCTAACCATTCAACACAGCTCTAAAAACTGAATAGAATGCAGTTTTCACTCAGATGAAAGACATATGCTTTCCTTCTTAAGAAGTGTTTTCAAAGACATTCACAGAGTGATTCTTCGAAGCCTTTTTACTGACGTTGGCTTTTAAACGTGATTTCACTGGAATTTCTGTCAAACGCAAGACACGAGATTTGCTGTTAAAGAATTGAGTATACAGAATGCAAACAAACACTTCCCTACAAGTGAATCGCCTAACCATTCAACAAGGCTCTAAAAAAAGAAGAGAATGCAGTTTTCACTCAGATGAATGACGTATACTTTCCTTCTTAAGAAGTGTTTTCAAAGACATTCACAGAGTGATTCTATGAAGCCTTTTTACTGAAGTTGGCTTTTAAACGTGATTTCACTGGAATTTCTGTCAAACGCAAGACATGAGATTTGCTGTTAAAGAATTGAGTATACAGAATGCAAACAAACGCTTCCCTACAAGAGAATCGCCTAACCATTCAACAATGCTCTAAAAACTGAAGAGAATGCAGTTTTCACTCAGATGAAAGACGTATACTTTCCTTCTTAAGAAGTGTTTTCAAAGACATTCACAGAGTGATTCTACGAAGCCTTTTACTGACGTTGGCTTTTAAACGTGATTTCACTGGAATTCCTGTCAAACGCAAGACACGAGACTTGCTGTTAAGAATTGAGTATACAGAATGCAAACAAACACTTCCCTACAAGTGAATCGCCTAACCATTCAACACAGCTCTAAAAACTGAATAGAATGCAGTTTTCACTCAGATGAAAGACATATGCTTTCCTTCTGAAGAAGTGTTTTCAAAGACATTCACAGAGTGATTCTACGAACATTTTTTACTGACGTTGGCTTTTAAACGTGATTTCACTGGAATTTCTGTCAAACGCAAGACACGAGATTTGCTGTTAAAGAATTGAGTATACAGAATGCAAACAAACGCTTCCCTACAAGTGAATCGCCTAACCATTCAACACAGTTCTTAAAACTGAAAAGAATTCAGTTTTCACTCAGATGAAAGACGTATGCTTTCCATCTTAAGAAGTGTTTTCAAAGACATTCACAGGGTGATTCTACGAAGCCTTTTTACTGATGTTGGCTTTTAAACGTGATTTCACAGGAATTTCTGTCAAATGCAAGACACAAGATTTGCTGTTAAAGAATTGAGTATACAGAATGCAAACAAACGCTTCCCTACAAGTGAATCGCCTAACCATTCAACACAGCTCTAAAAACTGAATAGAATGCAGTTTTCACTCAGATGAAAGACGTATGCTTTCCTTCTTAAGAAGTGTTTTCAAAGACATTCACAGAGTGATTCTACGAAGCCTTTTTACTGACGTTGGCTTTTAAACGTGATTTCACTGGAATTTCTGTCAAACGCAAGACACGAGATTTGCTGTTAAAGAATTGAGTATACAGAATGCAAACAAACGCTTCCCTACAAGTGAATCGCCTAACCATTCAACAAGGCTCTAAAAAAAGAAGAGAATGCAGTTTTCACTCAGATGAATGACGTATACTTTCCTTCTTAAGAAGTGTTTTCAAAGACATTCACAGAGTGATTCTATGAAGCCTTTTTACTGACGTTGGCTTTTAAACGTGATTTCACTGGAATTTCTGTCAAACGCAAGACATGAGATTTGCTGTTAAAGAATTGAGTATAGAGAATGCAAACAAACGCTTCCCTACAAGAGAATCGCCTAACCATTCAACAATGCTCTAAAAACTGAAGAGAATGCAGTTTTCACTCAGATGAAAGACGTATACTTTCCTTCTTAAGAAGTGTTTTCAAAGACATTCACAGAGTGATTCTACGAAGCCTTTTACTGACGTTGGCTTTTAAACGTGATTTCACTGGAATTTCTGTCAAATGCAAGACATGAGATTTGCCTTTAAAGAATTGAGTATACAGAATGCAAACAAACGCTTCCCTACAAGAGAATCGCCTAACCATTCAACAATGCTCTAAAAACTGAAGACAATGCAGTTTTCACTCAGATGAAAGACGTATGCTTTCCTTCTTAAGAAGTGTTTTCAAAGACATTCACAGAGTGATTCTACGAAGCCTTTTTACTGACGTTGGCTTTTAAACGTGATTTCACTGGAATTTCTGTCAAACGCAAGACATGAGATTTGCTGTTAAAGAATTGAGTATACAGAATGCAAACAAACGCTTCCCTACAAGAGAATCGCCTAACCATTCAACAATGCTCTAAAAACTGAAGAGAATGCAGTTTTCACTCAGATGAAAGACGTATACTTTCCTTCTTAAGAAGTGTTTTCAAAGACATTCACAGAGTGATTCTACGAAGCCTTTTACTGACGTAGGCTTTTAAACGTGATTTCACTGGAATTTCTGTCAAATGCAAGACATGAGATTTGCCTTTAAAGAATTGAGTATACAGAATGCAAACAAACGCTTCCCTACAAGAGAATCGCCTAACCATTCAACAATGCTCTAAAAACTGAAGAGAATGCAGTTTTCACTCAGATGAAAGACGTATGCTTTCCTTCTTAAGAAGTGTTTTCAAAGACATTCACAGAGTGATTCTACGAAGCCTTTTTACTGATGTTGGCTTTTAAACGTGATTTCACTGGAATTTCTGTCAAATGAAAGACAAGAGATTTGCTGTTAAAGAATTGAGTATACAGAATGCAAACAAACGCTTCCCTACAAGTGAATCGCCTAACCATTCAACAATTCTCTAAAAACTGAAGAGAATGCAGTTTTCACTCAGATGAAAGACGTATGCTTTCCTTCTTAAGAAGAGTTTTCAAAGACATTCACAGAGTGATTCTACGAAGCCTTTTTACTGAAGTTGGCTTTTAAACGTGATTTCACTGGAATTTCTGACAAATGCAAGAAATGAGATTTGCTGTTAAAGAATTGAGTATACAGAATGCAAACAAACGCTTCCCTACAAGTGAATCGCCTAACCATTCGACACAGTTCTAAAAACTGAATAGAATGCAGTTTTCACTCAGATGAAAGACATATGCTTTCCTTCTTAAGAAGTGTTTTCAAAGACATTCACAGAGTGATTCTAGGAAGCCTTTTTACTGACGTTGGCTTTTAAACGTGATTTCACTGGAATTTCTGTCAAATGCAAGACACGAAGTTTGTTGTTAAAGAATTGAGTATACAGAATTCGAACAAACGCTTCCCTACAAGTGAATCGCCTAACCATTCAACACAGCTCTAAAAACTGAATAGAATGCAGTTTTCACTCAGATGAAAGACATATGCATTCCTTCTTAAGAAGTTTTTTCAAAGACATTCACAGAGTGATTCTACGAAGCCTTTTTACTGACGTTGGCTTTTAAACGTGATTTCACTGGAATTTCTGTCAAATGCAATACACGAGATTTGCTGTTAAAGAATTGAGTATAGAGAATGCAAACAAACGCTTCCCTACAAGTGAATCGCCTAAAGGTTCAACACAGTTCTAAAAACTGAAGAGAATGCAGTTTTCACTCAGATGAAAGACGTATGCTTTCCTTCTTAAGAAGTGTTTTCAAAGACATTCACAGAGTGATTCTAGGAAGCCTTTTTACTGACGTTGGATTTTAAACGTGATTTCACTGGAATTTTTGTCAAACGCAAGACACGAGATTTGCTGTTAAAAAACTGAGTATACAGAATGCAAACAAACGCTTCCCTACAAGTGAATCGCCTAACCATTCAACACAGCTCTAAAAACTGAATAGAATGCAGTTTTCACTCAGATGAAAGACATATGCTTTCCTTCTTAAGAAGTGTTTTCAAAGACATTCACAGAGTGATTCTTCGAAGCCTTTTTACTGACGTTGGCTTTTAAACGTGATTTCACTGGAATTTCTGTCAAACGCAAGACACGAGATTTGCTGTTAAAGAATTGAGTATACAGAATGCAAACAAACACTTTCCTACAAGTGAATCGCCTAACCATTCAACAAGGCTCTAAAAAAAGAAGAGAATGCAGTTTTCACTCAGATGAATGACGTATACTTTCCTTCTTAAGAAGTGTTTTCAAAGACATTCACAGAGTGATTCTATGAAGCCTTTTTACTGAAGTTGGCTTTTAAACGTGATTTCACTGGAATTTCTGTCAAACGCAAGACATGAGATTTGCTGTTAAAGAATTGAGTATACAGAATGCAAACAAACGCTTCCCTACAAGAGAATCGCCTAACCATTCAACAATGCTCTAAAAACTGAAGAGAATGCAGTTTTCACTCAGATGAAAGACTTATACTTTCCTTCTTAAGAAGTGTTTTCAAAGACATTCACAGAGTGATTCTACGAAGCCTTTTACTGACGTTGGCTTTTAAACGTGATTTCACTGGAATTTCTGTCAAACGCAAGACATGAGATTTGCCTTTAAAGAATTGAGTATACAGAATGCAAACAAACGCTTCCCTACAAGAGAATCGCCTAACCATTCAACAATCCTCTAAAAACTGAAGAGAATGCAGTTTTCACTCAGATGAAAGACGTATGCTTTCCTTCTTAAGAAGTGTTTTCAAAGACATTCACAGACTGATTCTACGAAGCCTTTTTACTGACGTTGGCTTTTAAACGTGATTTCACTGGAATTTCTGTCAAAAGCAAGACATGATATTTGCTCTTAAAGAATTGAGTATACAGAATGCAAACAAACGCTTCCCTACAAGAGAATCGCCTAACCATTCAACAATGCTCTAAAAACTGAAGAGAATGCAGTTTTCACTCAGATGAAAGACGTATGCTTTCCTTCTTAAGAAGTATTTTCAACGACATTCACAGAGTGATTCTACGAAGCCTTTTTACTGACATTGGCTTTTAAACGTGATTTCACTGGAATTCCTGACAAACGCAAGACACGAGACTTGCTGTTAAGAATTGAGTATACAGAATGCAAACAAACACTTCCCTACAAGTGAATCGCCTAACCATTCAACACAGCTCTAAAAACTGAATAGAATGCAGTTTTCACTCAGATGAAAGACATATGCTTTCCTTCTGAAGAAGTGTTTTCCAAGACAATCACAGAGTGATTCTACGAACATTTTTTACTGACGTTGGCTTTTAAACGTGATTTCACTGGAATTTCTGTCAAACGCAAGACACGAGATTTGTTGTTAAAGAATTTTGTATACAGAATGCAAACAAACGCTTCCCAGAAGTGAATCGCCTAACCGTTCAACACAGCTCCAAAAAAATGAAGAGAATGCAGTTTTCACTCAGATGAAAGACGTATGCTTTCCTTCTTAAGAAGTGTTTTCAAAGACATTCACAGAGTGATTCTACGAAGCCTTTTTACTGAAGTTGGCTTTTAAACGTGATTTCACTGGAATTTCTGTCAAACGCAAGACACGAGATTTGCTGTTAAAGAATTGAGTATACAGAATGCAAACAAACGCTTCCCTACAAGTGAATCGCCTAACCATTCAACACAGTTCTTAAAACTGAAAAGAATTCAGTTTTCACTCAGATGAAAGACGTATGCTTTCCATCTTAAGAAGTGTTTTCAAAGACATTCACAGGGTGATTCTACGAAGCCTTTTTACTGATGTTGGCTTTTAAACGTGATTTCACAGGAATTTCTGTCAAATGCAAGACACAAGATTTGCTGTTAAAGAATTGAGTATACAGAATGCAAACAAACGCTTCCCTACAAGTGAATCGCCTAACCATTCAACACAGCTCTAAAAACTGAATAGAATGCAGTTTTCACTCAGATGAAAGACGTATGCTTTCCTTCTTACGAAGTGTTTTCAAAGACATTCACAGAGTGATTCTACGAAGCCTTTTTACTGACGTTGGCTTTTAAACGTGATTTCACTGGAATTTCTGTCAAACGCAAGACACGAGATTTGCTGTTAAAGAATTGAGTATACAGAATGCAAACAAACGCTTCCCTACAAGTGAATCGCCTAACCATTCAACAAGGCTCTAAAAAAAGAAGAGAATGCAGTTTTCACTCAGATGAATGACGTATACTTTCCTTCTTAAGAAGTGTTTTCAAAGACATTCACAGAGTGATTCTATGAAGCCTTTTTACTGACGTTGGCTTTTAAACGTGATTTCACTGGAATTTCTGTCAAACGCAAGACATGAGATTTGCTGTTAAAGAATTGAGTATAGAGAATGCAAACAAACGCTTCCCTACAAGAGAATCGCCTAACCATTCAACAATGCTCTAAAAACTGAAGAGAATGCAGTTTTCACTCAGATGAAAGACGTATACTTTCCTTCTTAAGAAGTGTTTTCAAAGACATTCACAGAGTGATTCTACGAAGCCTTTTACTGACGTTGGCTTTTAAACGTGATTTCACTGGAATTTCTGTCAAATGCAAGACATGAGATTTGCCTTTAAAGAATTGAGTATACAGAATGCAAACAAACGCTTCCCTACAAGAGAATCGCCTAACCATTCAACAATGCTCTAAAAACTGAAGACAATGCAGTTTTCACTCAGATGAAAGACGTATGCTTTCCTTCTTAAGAAGTGTTTTCAAAGACATTCACAGAGTGATTCTACGAAGCCTTTTTACTGACGTTGGCTTTTAAACGTGATTTCACTGGAATTTCTGTCAAACGCAAGACATGAGATTTGCTGTTAAAGAATTGAGTATACAGAATGCAAACAAACGCTTCCCTACAAGAGAATCGCCTAACCATTCAACAATGCTCTAAAAACTGAAGAGAATGCAGTTTTCACTCAGATGAAAGACGTATACTTTCCTTCTTAAGAAGTGTTTTCAAAGACATTCACAGAGTGATTCTACGAAGCCTTTTACTGACGTAGGCTTTTAAACGTGATTTCACTGGAATTTCTGTCAAATGCAAGACATGAGATTTGCCTTTAAAGAATTGAGTATACAGAATGCAAACAAACGCTTCCCTACAAGAGAATCGCCTAACCATTCAACAATGCTCTAAAAACTGAAGAGAATGCAGTTTTCACTCAGATGAAAGACGTATGCTTTCCTTCTTAAGAAGTGTTTTCAAAGACATTCACAGAGTGATTCTACGAAGCCTTTTTACTGATGTTGGCTTTTAAACGTGATTTCACTGGAATTTCTGTCAAATGAAAGACAAGAGATTTGCTGTTAAAGAATTGAGTATACAGAATGCAAACAAACGCTTCCCTACAAGTGAATCGCCTAACCATTCAACAATTCTCTAAAAACTGAAGAGAATGCAGTTTTCACTCAGATGAAAGACGTATGCTTTCCTTCTTAAGAAGAGTTTTCAAAGACATTCACAGAGTGATTCTACGAAGCCTTTTTACTGAAGTTGGCTTTTAAACGTGATTTCACTGGAATTTCTGAAAATGCAAGAAATGAGATTTGCTGTTAAAGAATTGAGTATACAGAATGCAAACAAACGCTTCCCTACAAGTGAATCGCCTAACCATTCGACACAGTTCTAAAAACTGAATAGAATGCAGTTTTCACTCAGATGAAAGACATATGCTTTCCTTCTTAAGAAGTGTTTTCAAAGACATTCACAGAGTGATTCTAGGAAGCCTTTTTACTGACGTTGGCTTTTAAACGTGATTTCACTGGAATTTCTGTCAAATGCAAGACACGAAGTTTGTTGTTAAAGAATTGAGTATACAGAATTCGAACAAACGCTTCCCTACAAGTGAATCGCCTAACCATTCAACACAGCTCTAAAAACTGAATAGAATGCAGTTTTCACTCAGATGAAAGACATATGCATTCCTTCTTAAGAAGTTTTTTCAAAGACATTCACAGAGTGATTCTACGAAGCCTTTTTACTGACGTTGGCTTTTAAACGTGATTTCACTGGAATTTCTGTCAAATGCAATACACGAGATTTGCTGTTAAAGAATTGAGTATAGAGAATGCAAACAAACGCTTCCCTACAAGTGAATCGCCTAAAGGTTCAACACAGTTCTAAAAACTGAAGAGAATGCAGTTTTCACTCAGATGAAAGACGTATGCTTTCCTTCTTAAGAAGTGTTTTCAAAGACATTCACAGTGTGATTCTAGGAAGCCTTTTTACTGACGTTGGATTTTAAACGTGATTTCACTGGAATTTTTGTCAAACGCAAGACACGAGATTTGCTGTTAAAAAACTGAGTATACAGAATGCAAACAAACGCTTCCCTACAAGTGAATCGCCTAACCATTCAACACAGCTCTAAAAACTGAATAGAATGCAGTTTTCACTCAGATGAAAGACATATGCTTTCCTTCTTAAGAAGTGTTTTCAAAGACATTCACAGAGTGATTCTTCGAAGCCTTTTTACTGACGTTGGCTTTTAAACGTGATTTCACTGGAATTTCTGTCAAACGCAAGACACGAGATTTGCTGTTAAAGAATTGAGTATACAGAATGCAAACAAACACTTTCCTACAAGTGAATCGCCTAACCATTCAACAAGGCTCTAAAAAAAGAAGAGAATGCAGTTTTCACTCAGATGAATGACATATACTTTCCTTCTTAAGAAGTGTTTTCAAAGACATTCACAGAGTGATTCTATGAAGCCTTTTTACTGAAGTTGGCTTTTAAACGTGATTTCACTTGAATTTCTGTCAAACGCAAGACATGAGATTTGCTGTTAAAGAATTGAGTATACAGAATGCAAACAAACGCTTCCCTACAAGAGAATCGCCTAACCATTCAACAATGCTCTAAAAACTGAAGAGAATGCAGTTTTCACTCAGATGAAAGACTTATACTTTCCTTCTTAAGAAGTGTTTTCAAAGACATTCACAGAGTGATTCTACGAAGCCTTTTACTGACGTTGGCTTTTAAACGTGATTTCACTGGAATTTCTGTCAAACGCAAGACATGAGATTTGCCTTTAAAGAATTGAGTATACAGAATGCAAACAAACGCTTCCCTACAAGAGAATCGCCTAACCATTCAACAATCCTCTAAAAACTGAAGAGAATGCAGTTTTCACTCAGATGAAAGACGTATGCTTTCCTTCTTAAGAAGTGTTTTCAAAGACATTCACAGACTGATTCTACGAAGCCTTTTTACTGACGTTGGCTTTTAAACGTGATTTCACTGGAATTTCTGTCAAACGCAAGACATGATATTTGCTCTTAAAGAATTGAGTATACAGAATGCAAACAAACGCTTCCCTACAAGAGAATCGCCTAACCATTCAACAATGCTCTAAAAACTGAAGAGAATGCAGTTTTCACTCAGATGAAAGACGTATGCTTTCCTTCTTAAGAAGTATTTTCAACGACATTCACAGAGTGATTCTACGAAGCCTTTTTACTGACATTGGCTTTTAAACGTGATTTCACTGGAATTCCTGACAAACGCAAGACACGAGACTTGCTGTTAAGAATTGAGTATACAGAATGCAAACAAACACTTCCCTACAAGTGAATCGCCTAACCATTCAACACAGCTCTAAAAACTGAATAGAATGCAGTTTTCACTCAGATGAAAGACATATGCTTTCCTTCTGAAGAAGTGTTTTCCAAGACAATCACAGAGTGATTCTACGAACATTTTTTACTGACGTTGGCTTTTAAACGTGATTTCACTGGAATTTCTGTCAAACGCAAGACACGAGATTTGTTGTTAAAGAATTTTGTATACAGAATGCAAACAAACGCTTCCCAGAAGTGAATCGCCTAACCGTTCAACACAGCTCCAAAAAAATGAAGAGAATGCAGTTTTCACTCAGATGAAAGACGTATGCTTTCCTTCTTAAGAAGTGTTTTCAAAGACATTCACAGAGTGATTCTACGAAGCCTTTTTACTGAAGTTGGCTTTTAAACGTGATTTCACTGGAATTTCTGTCAAACGCAAGACACGAGATTTGCTGTTAAAGAATTGAGTATACAGAATGCAAACAAACGCTTCCCTACAAGTGAATCGCCTAACCATTCAACACAGTTCTTAAAACTGAAAAGAATTCAGTTTTCACTCAGATGAAAGACGTATGCTTTCCATCTTAAGAAGTGTTTTCAAAGACATTCACAGGGTGATTCTACGAAGCCTTTTTACTGATGTTGGCTTTTAAACGTGATTTCACAGGAATTTCTGTCAAATGCAAGACACAAGATTTGCTGTTAAAGAATTGAGTATACAGAATGCAAACAAACGCTTCCCTACAAGTGAATCGCCTAACCATTCAACACAGCTCTAAAAACTGAATAGAATGCAGTTTTCACTCAGATGAAAGACGTATGCTTTCCTTCTTACGAAGTGTTTTCAAAGACATTCACAGAGTGATTCTACGAAGCCTTTTTACTGACGTTGGCTTTTAAACGTGATTTCACTGGAATTTCTGTCAAACGCAAGACACGAGATTTGCTGTTAAAGAATTGAGTATACAGAATGCAAACAAACGCTTCCCTACAAGTGAATCGCCTAACCATTCAACAAGGCTCTAAAAAAAGAAGAGAATGCAGTTTTCACTCAGATGAATGACGTATACTTTCCATCTTAAGAAGTGTTTTCAAAGACATTCACAGAGTGATTCTATGAAGCCTTTTTACTGACGTTGGCTTTTAAACGTGATTTCACTGGAATTTCTGTCAAACGCAAGACATGAGATTTGCTGTTAAAGAATTGAGTATACAGAATGCAAACAAACGCTTCCCTACAAGAGAATCGCCTAACCATTCAACAATGCTCTAAAAACTGAAGAGAATGCAGTTTTCACTCAGATGAAAGACGTATACTTTCCTTCTTAAGAAGTGTTTTCAAAGACATTCACAGAGTGATTCTACGAAGCCTTTTACTGACGTTGGCTTTTAAAAGTGATTTCACTGGAATTTCTGTCAAATGCAAGACATGAGATTTGCCTTTAAAGAATTGAGTATACAGAATGCAAACAAACGCTTCCCTACAAGAGAATCGCCTAACCATTCAACAATGCTCTAAAAACTGAAGAGAATGCAGTATTCACTCAGATGAAAGACGTATGCTTTCCTTCTTAAGAAGTGTTTTCAAAGACATTCACAGAGTGATTCTACGAAGCCTTTTACTGATGTTGGCTTTTAAACGTGATTTCACTGGAATTTCTGTCAAACGCAAGACATGAGATTTGCTGTTAAAGAATTGAGTATACAGAATGCAAACAAACGCTTCCCTACAAGAGAATCGCCTAACCATTCAACAATGCTCTAAAAACTGAAGAGAATGCAGTTTTCACTCAGATGAAAGACCTATGCTTTCCTTCTTAAGAAGTGTTTTCCAAGACAATCACAGAGTGATTCTACGAACATTTTTTACTGACGTTGGCTTTTAAACGTGATTTCACTGGAATTTCTGTCAAACGCAAGACACGAGATTTGTTGTTGAAGAATTTTGTATACAGAATGCAAACAAACGCTTTCCTACAAGTGAATCGCCTAACCGTTCAACACAGCTCCAAAAAAATGAAGAGAATGCAGTTTTCACTCAGATGAAAGACGTATGCTTTCCTTCTTAAGAAGTGTTTTCAAAGACATTCACAGAGTGATTCTACGAAGCCTTTTTACTGACGTTGGCTTTTAAACGTGATTTCACTGGAATTTCTGTCAAAAGCAAGACACGAGATTTGCTGTTAAAGAATTGAGTATACAGAATGCAAACAAACGCTTCCCTACAAGTGAATCGCCTAACCATTCAACACAGTTCTTAAAACTGAAAAGAATTCAGTTTTCACTCAGATGAAAGACGTATGCTTTCCATCTTAAGAAGTGTTTTCAAAGACATTCACAGGGTGATTCTACGAAGCCTTTTTACTGATGTTGGCTTTTAAACGTGATTTCACAGGAATTTCTGTCAAATGCAAGACACGAGATTTGCTGTTAAAGAATTGAGTATACAGAATGCAAACAAACGCTTCCCTACAAGTGAATCACCTAACCATTCAACACAGCTCTAAAAACTGAATAGAATGCAGTTTTCACTCAGATGAAAGACGTATGCTTTCCTTCTTAAGAAGTGTTTTCAAAGACATTCACAGAGTGATTCTACGAAGCCTTTTTACTGACGTTGGCTTTTAAACGTGATTTCACTGGAATTTCTGTCAAACGCAAGACACGAGATTTGCTGTTAAAGAATTGAGTATACAGAATGCAAACAAACGCTTCCCTACAAGTGAATCGCCTAACCATTCAACAAGGCTCTAAAAAAAGAAGAGAATGCAGTTTTCACTCAGATGAATGAAGTATACTTTCCTTCTTAAAAAGTGTTTTCAAAGACATTCACAGAGTGATTCTATGAAGCCTTTTTACTGACGTTGGCTTTTAAACGTGATTTCACTGGAATTTCTGTCAAACGCAAGACATGAGATTTGCTGTTAAAGAATTGAGTATACAGAATGCAAACAAACGCTTCCCTACAAGAGAATCGCCTAACCATTCAACAATGCTCTAAAAACTGAAGAGAATGCAGTTTTCACTCAGATGAAAGACGTATGCTTTCCTTCTTAAGAAGTATTTTCAACGACATTCACATAGTGATTCTACGAAGCCTTTTTACTGACATTGGCTTTTAAACGTGATTTCACTGGAATTCCTGACAAACGCAAGACACGAGACTTGCTGTTAAGAATTGAGTATACAGAATGCAAACAAACACTTCCCTACAAGTGAATCGCCTAACCATTCAACACAGCTCTAAAAACTGAATAGAATGCAGTTTTCACTCAGATGAAAGACATATGCTTTCCTTCTGAAGAAGTGTTTTCCAAGACAATCACAGAGTGATTCTACGAACATTTTTTACTGACGTTGGCTTTTAAATGTGATTTCACTGGAATTTCTGTCAAACGCAAGACACGAGATTTGTTGTTAAAGAATTTTGTATACAGAATGCAAACAAACGCTTCCCTACAAGTGAATCGCCTAACCGTTCAACACAGCTCCAAAAAAATGAAGAGAATGCAGTTTTCACTCAGATGAAAGACGTATGCTTTCCTTCTTAAGAAGTGTTTTCAAAGACATTCACAGAGTGATTCTACGAAGCCTTTTTACTGAAGTTGGCTTTTAAACGTGATTTCACTGGAATTTCTGTCAAACGCAAGACACGAGATTTGCTGTTAAAGAATTGAGTATACAGAATGCAAACAAACGCTTCCCTACAAGTGAATCGCCTAACCATTCAACACAGTTCTTAAAATTGAAAAGAATTCAGTTTTCACTCAGATGAAAGACGTATGCTTTCCATCTTAAGAAGTGTTTTCAAAGACATTCACAGGGTGATTCTACGAAGCCTTTTTACTGATGTTGGCTTTTAAACGTGATTTCACAGGAATTTCTGTCAAATGCAAGACACAAGATTTGCTGTTAAAGAATTGAGTATACAGAATGCAAACAAACGCTTCCCTACAAGTGAATCGCCTAACCATTCAACACAGCTCTAAAAACTGAATAGAATGCAGTTTTCACTCAGATGAAAGACGTATGCTTTCCTTCTTAAGAAGTGTTTTCAAAGACATTCACAGAGTGATTCTACGAAGCCTTTTTACTGACGTTGGCTTTTAAACGTGATTTCACTGGAATTTCTGTCAAACGCAAGACACGAGATTTGCTGTTAAAGAATTGAGTATACAGAATGCAAACAAACGCTTCCCTACAAGTGAATCGCCTAACCATTCAACAAGGCTCTAAAAAAAGAAGAGAATGCAGTTTTCACTCAGATGAATGACGTATACTTTCCTTCTTAAGAAGTGTTTTCAAAGACATTCACAGAGTGATTCTATGAAGCCTTTTTACTGACGTTGGCTTTTAAACGTGATTTCACTGGAATTTCTGTCAAACGCAAGACATGAGATTTGCTGTTAAAGAATTGAGTATACAGAATGCAAACAAACGCTTCCCTACAAGAGAATCGCCTAACCATTCAACAATGCTCTAAAAACTGAAGAGAATGCAGTTTTCACTCAGATGAAAGACGTATACTTTCCTTCTTAAGAAGTGTTTTCAAAGACATTCACAGAGTGATTCTACGAAGCCTTTTACTGACGTTGGCTTTTAAAAGTGATTTCACTGGAATTTCTGTCAAATGCAAGACATGAGATTTGCCTTTAAAGAATTGAGTATACAGAATGCAAAAAAACGCTTCCCTACAAGAGAATCGCCTAACCATTCAACAATGCTCTAAAAACTGAAGAGAATGCAGTATTCACTCAGATGAAAGACGTATGCTTTCCTTCTTAAGAAGTGTTTTCAAAGACATTCACAGAGTGATTCTACGAAGCCTTTTACTGATGTTGGCTTTTAAACGTGATTTCACTGGAATTTCTGTCAAACGCAAGACATGAGATTTGCTGTTAAAGAATTGAGTATACAGAATGCAAACAAACGCTTCCCTACAAGAGAATCGCCTAACCATTCAACAATGCTCTAAAAACTGAAGAGAATGCAGTTTTCACTCAGATGAAAGACGTATGCTTTCCTTCTTAAGAAGTGTTTTCAACGACATTCACAGAGTGATTCTACGAAGCCTTTTTACTGACGTTGGCTTTTAAACGTGATTTCACTGGAATTCCTGTCAAACGCAAGACACGAGACTTGCTGTTAAGAATTGAGTATACAGAATGCAAACAAACACTTCCCTACAAGTGAATCGCCTAAACATTCAACACAGCTCTAAAAACTGAATAGAATGCAGTTTTCACTCAGATGAAAGACATATGCTTTCCTTCTGAAGAAGTGTTTTCCAAGACAATCACAGAGTGATTCTACGAACATTTTTTACTGACGTTGGCTTTTAAACGTGATTTCACTGGAATTTCTGTCAAACGCAAGACACGAGATTTGTTGTTAAAGAATTTTGTATACAGAATGCAAACAAACGCTTTCCTACAAGTGAATCGCCTAACCGTTCAACACAGCTCCAAAAAAATGAAGAGAATGCAGTTTTCACTCAGATGAAAGACGTATGCTTTCCTTCTTAAGAAGTGTTTTCAAAGACATTCACAGAGTGATTCTACGAAGCCTTTTTACTGACGTTGGCTTTTAAACGTGATTTCACTGGAATTTCTGTCAAACGCAAGACACGAGATTTGCTGTTAAAGAATTGAGTATACAGAATGCAAACAAACGCTTCCCTACAAGTGAATCGCCTAACCATTCAACACAGTTCTTAAAACTGAAAAGAATTCAGTTTTCACTCAGATGAAAGACGTATGCTTTCCATCTTAAGAAGTGTTTTCAAAGACATTCACAGGGTGATTCTACGAAGCCTTTTTACTGATGTTGGCTTTTAAACGTGATTTCACAGGAATTTCTGTCAAATGCAAGACACGAGATTTGCTGTTAAAGAATTGAGTATACAGAATGCAAACAAACGCTTCCCTACAAGTGAATCGCCTAACCATTCAACACAGCTCTAAAAACTGAATAGAATGCAGTTTTCACTCAGATGAAAGACGTATGCTTTCCTTCTTAAGAAGTGTTTTCAAAGACATTCACAGAGTGATTCTACGAAGCCTTTTTACTGACGTTGGCTTTTAAACGTGATTTCACTGGAATTTCTGTCAAACGCAAGACACGAGATTTGCTGTTAAAGAATTGAGTATACAGAATGCAAACAAACGCTTCCCTACAAGTGAATCGCCTAACCATTCAACAAGGCTCTAAAAAAAGAAGAGAATGCAGTTTTCACTCAGATGAATGAAGTATACTTTCCTTCTTAAGAAGTGTTTTCAAAGACATTCACAGAGTGATTCTATGAAGCCTTTTTACTGACGTTGGCTTTTAAACGTGATTTCACTGGAATTTCTGTCAAACGCAAGACATGAGATTTGCTGTTAAAGAATTGAGTATACAGAATGCAAACAAACGCTTCCCTACAAGAGAATCGCCTAACCATTCAACAATGCTCTAAAAACTGAAGAGAATGCAGTTTTCACTCAGATGAATGACGTATACTTTCCTTCTTAAGAAGTGTTTTCAAAGACATTCACAGAGTGATTCTACGAAGCCTTTTACTGACGTTGGCTTTTAAACGTGATTTCACTTGAATTTCTGTCAAATGCAAGACATGAGATTTGCCTTTAAAGAATTGAGTATACAGAATGCAAACAAACGCTTCCCTACAAGAGAATCGCCTAACCATTCAACAATGCTCTAAAAACTGAAGAGAATGCAGTTTTCACTCAGATGAAAGACGTATGCTTTCCTTCTTAAGAAGTGTTTTCAAAGACATTCACAGAGTGATTCTACGAAGCCTTTTTACTGACGTTGGCTTTTAAACGTGATTTCACTGGAATTTCTGTCAAAAGCAAGACATGAGATTTGCTGTTAAAGAATTGAGTATACAGAATGCAAACAAACGCTTCCCTACAAGAGAATCGCCTAACCATTCAACAATGCTCTAAAAACTGAAGAGAATGCAGTTTTCACTCAGATGAAAGACGTATGCTTTCCTTCTTAAGAAGTGTTTTCAACGACATTCACAGAGTGATTCTACGAAGCCTTTTTACTGACGTAGGCTTTTAAACGTGATTTCACTGTAATTCCTGTCAAACGCAAGACACGAGACTTGCTGTTAAGAATTGAGTATACAGAATGCAAACAAACACTTCCCTAAAAGTGAATCGCCTAACCATTCAACACAGCTCTAAAAACTGAATAGAATGCAGTTTTCACTCATATGAAAGACGTATGCTTTCCTTCTTAAGAAGTGTTTTCAAAGACATTCACAGAGTGATTCTATGAAGCCTTTTTACTGACGTTGGCTTTTAAACGTGATTTCACTGGAATTTCTGTCAAACGCAAGACACGAGATTTGCTGTTAAAGAATTGAGTATACAGAATGCAAACAAACGCTTCCCTACAAGTGAATCGCCTAACCATTCAACAAGGCTCTAAAAACAGAAGAGAATGCAGTTTTCACTCAGATGAAAGACGTATGCTTTCCTTCTTAAGAAGTGTTTTCCAAGACATTCACAGAGTGATTCTATGAAGCCTTTTTACTGACGTTGGCTTTTAAACGTGATTTCACTGGAATTTCTGTCAAAGGCAAGACACGAGATTTGCTGTTAAAGAATTGAGTATACAGAATGCAAACAAACGCTTCCCTACAAGTGATTCGCCTAACCGTTCAACACAGCTCTAAAAATTGAATAGAATGCAGTTTTCACTCAGATGAAAGACGTATGCTTTCCTTCTTAAGAAGTGTTTTCAAAGACATTCACAGAGTGATTCTACGAAGCGTTTTTACTGATGTTGGCTTTTAAACGTGATTTCACTGGAATTTCTGTGAAACGCAAGACATGAGATTTGCTGTTAAAGAATTGAGTATACAGAATGCAAACAAACACTTCCCTACAAGTGAATCGCCTAACCATTCAACAATGCTCTAAAAACTGAAGAGAATGCAGTTTTCACTCAGATGAAAGACGTATGCTTTCCTTCTTAAGAAGTGTTTTCAAAGACATTCACAGAGTGATTCTACGAAGCCTTTTTACTGATGTTGGCTTTTAAACGTGATTTCACTGGAATTTCTGTCAAATGAAAGACAAGAGATTTGCTGTTAAAGAATTGAGTATACAGAATGCAAACAAACACTTCCCTACAAGTGAATCGCCTAACCATTCAACAATTCTCTAAAAACTGAAGAGAATGCAGTTTTCACTCAGATGAAAGACGTATGCTTTCCTTCTTAAGAAGAGTTTTCAAAGACATTCACAGAGTGATTCTACGAAGCCTTTTTACTGAAGTTGGCTTTTAAACGTGATTTCACTGGAATTTCTGACAAATGCAAGAAATGAGATTTGCTGTTAAAGAATTGAGTATACAGAATGCAAACAAACGCTTCCCTACAAGTGAATCGCCTAACCATTCGACACAGTTCTAAAAACTGAATAGAATGCAGTTTTCACTCAGATGAAAGACATATGCTTTCCTTCTTAAGAAGTGTTTTCAAAGACATTCACAGAGTGATTCTAGGAAGCCTTTTACTGACGTTGGCTTTTAAACGTGATTTCACTGGAATTTCTGTCAAATGCAAGACACGAAGTTTGTTGTTAAAGAATTGAGTATACAGAATGCAAACAAACGCTTCCCTACAAGTGAATCGCCTAACCATTCAACACAGCTCTAAAAACTGAATAGAATGCAGTTTTCACTCAGATGAAAGACATATGCATTCCTTCTTAAGAAGTGTTTTCAAAGACATTCACATAGTGATTCTACGAAGCCTTTTTACTGACGTTGGCTTTTAAACGTGATTTCACTGGAATTTCTGTCAAATGCAATACACGAGAATTGCTGTTAAAGAATTGAGTATAGAGAATGCAAACAAACGCTTCCCTACAAGTGAATCGCCTAACCATTCAACACAGCTCTAAAAACTGAATAGAATGCAGTTTTCACTCAGCTGAAAGACGTATGCTTTCCTTCTTAAGAAGTGTTTTCAAAGACATTCACAGAGTGATTCTACGAAGCCTTTTTACTGACCTTGGCTTTTAAACGTGATTTCACTGGAATTTCTGTCAAACGCAAGACACGAGATTTGCTGTTAAAGAATTGAGTATACAGAATGCAAACAAACGCTTCCCTACAAGAGAATCGCCTAACCATTCAACAATGCTCTAAAAACTGAAGAGAATGCAGTTTTCACTCAGATGAAAGACGTATGCTTTCCTTCTTAAGAAGTGTTTTCAAAGACATTCACAGAGTGATTCTACGAAGCCTTTTTACTGACGTTGGCTTTTAAACGTGATTTCACTGGAATTTCTGTCAAACGCAAGACATAAGATTTGCTGTTAAAAAATTGAGTATACAGAATGCAAACAAACGCTTCCCTACAAGAGAATCGCCTAACCATTCAACAATGCTCTAAAAACTGAATAGAATGCAGTTTTCACTCAGATGAAAGACGTATGCTTTCCTTCTTAAGAAGTGTTTTCAAAGACATTCACAGAGTGATTCTACGAAGCCTTTTTACTGACGTTGGCTTTTAAACGTGATTTCACTGGAATTTCTGTCAAAGGCAAGACACGAGATTTGCTGTTAAAGAATTGAGTATACAGAATGCAAAAAAACGCTTCCCTACAAGTGAATCGCCTAACTGTTCAACAAGGCTCTAAAAACAGAAGAGAATGCAGTTTTCACTCAGATGAAAGACGTATGCTTTCCTTCTTAAGAAGTGTTTTCAAAGACATTCACAGAGTGATTCTACGAAGCCTTTTTACTGACGTTGGCTTTTAAACGTGATTTCACTGGAATTCCTGTCAAACGAAAGACACGAGATTTGTTGTTAAAGAATTTTGTATACAGAATGCAAACAAATGCTTCCCTACAAGTGAATCGCCTAACCGTTCAACACAGCTCCAAAAAAATGAAGAGAATGCAGTTTTCACTCAGATGAAAGACGTATGCTTTCTTTCTTAAGAAGTGTTTTCAAAGACATTCACAGAGTGATTCTACGAAGCCTTTTTAATGACGTTGGCTTTTAAACGTGATTTCACTGGAATTTCTGTCAAACGCAAGACACGAGATTTGCTGTTAAAGAATTGAGTATACAGAATGCAAACAAAGGCTTCCCTACAAGTGAATCGCCTAACCGTTCAACACAGTTCTAAAAACTAAATAGAATGCAGTTTTCACTCAGATGAAAGACATATGCTTTCCTTCTTAAGAAGTGTTTTCAAAGACATTCACAGAGTGATTCTACGAATCCTTTTTACTGACGTTGCCTTTTGAACGTGATTTCACTGGAATTTCTGTCAAATGCAAGAAATGAGATTTGCTGTTAAAGAATTGAGTATACAGAATGCAAACAATCTCTTCCCTACTAGTGAATCGCCTAACCTTTCAACACAGCTCTAAAAACTGAATAGAATGCAGTTTTCACTCAGATGAAAGACGTATGCTTTCCTTCTTAAGAAGTGTTTTCAAAGACATTCACAGAGTGAATCTACGAAGCCTTTTTACTGACGTTGGCTTTTAAACGTGATTTCACTGGAATTTCTGTCAAACGCAAGACACGAGATTTGCTGTTAAAGAATTGAGTATACAGAATGCAAACAAACGCTTCCCTACAAGTGAATCGCCTAACCATTCACCACAGTTCTTAAAACTGAATAGAATGCAGTTTTCACTCAGATGAAAGACGTATGCTTTCCTTCTTAAGAAGTGTTTTCAAAGACATTCACAGGGTGATTCTATGAAGCCTTTTTAATGACACTGGCTATTAAACGTGATTTCACTGGAATTTCTGTCAAACGCAAGACATGAGATTTGCTGTTAAAGAATTGAGTATACAGAATGCAAACAAATGCTTCCCTACAAGTGAATAGCCTAACCATTCAACACAGCTCTAAAAACTGAATAGAATGATGTTTTCACTCAGATGAAAGACGTGTGCTTTCCTATTTAAGAATTGTTTTCAAAGACATTCACAGAGTGATTCTACGAAGCCTTTTTACTGACGTTGGCTTTTAAACGTGATTTCACTGGAATTTCTGTCAAATGCAAGACACGAGATTTGCTGTTAAAGAATTGAGTATACAGAATGCAAACAAACGCTTCCCTACAAGTGAATCGCCTAACCATTCAACACATTCTTAAAACTGAATAGAATGCAGTTTTCACTCAGATGAAAGACGTATGCTTTCCTTCTTAAGAAGTGTTTTCAAAGACATTCACAGGGTGATTCTATGAAGCCTTTTTACTGACTTTGGCTTTTAAATGTGATTTCACAGGAATTTCTGTCAAATGCAAGACACGAGATTTGCTGTTAAAGAATTGAGTATACAGAATGCAAACAAAGGCTTCCCTACAAGTGAATCGCCTAACCGTTCAACACAGTTCTAAAAACTAAATAGAATGCAGTTTTCACTCAGATGAAAGACGTATGCTTTCCTTCTTAAGAAGTGTTTTCAAAGACATTCACAGAGTGATTCTACGAATCCTTTTTACTGACGTTGCCTTTTGAACGTGATTTCACTGGAATTTCTGTCAAATGCAAGAAATGAGATTTGCTGTTAAAGAATTGAGTATACAGAATGCAAACAAACGCTTCCCTACAAGTGAATCGCCTAACCATTCAACACATTCTTAAAACTGAATAGAATGCAGTTTTCACTCAGATGAAAGACGTATGCTTTCCTTCTTAAGAAGTGTTTTCAAAGACATTCACAGGGTGATTCTATGAAGCCTTTTTACTGACTTTGGCTTTTAAAAGTGATTTCACTGGAATTTCTGTCAAATGCAAGACATGAGATTTGCCTTTAAAGAATTGAGTATACAGAATGCAAAAAAACGCTTCCCTACAAGAGAATCGCCTAACCATTCAACAATGCTCTAAAAACTGAAGAGAATGCAGTATTCACTCAGATGAAAGACGTATGCTTTCCTTCTTAAGAAGTGTTTTCAAAGACATTCACAGAGTGATTCTACGAAGCCTTTTACTGATGTTGGCTTTTAAACGTGATTTCACTGGAATTTCTGTCAAACGCAAGACATGAGATTTGCTGTTAAAGAATTGAGTATACAGAATGCAAACAAACGCTTCCCTACAAGAGAATCGCCTAACCATTCAACAATGCTCTAAAAACTGAAGAGAATGCAGTTTTCACTCAGATGAAAGACGTATGCTTTCCTTCTTAAGAAGTGTTTTCAACGACATTCACAGAGTGATTCTACGAAGCCTTTTTACTGACGTTGGCTTTTAAACGTGATTTCACTGGAATTCCTGTCAAACGCAAGACACGAGACTTGCTGTTAAGAATTGAGTATACAGAATGCAAACAAACACTTCCCTACAAGTGAATCGCCTAAACATTCAACACAGCTCTAAAAACTGAATAGAATGCAGTTTTCACTCAGATGAAAGACATATGCTTTCCTTCTGAAGAAGTGTTTTCCAAGACAATCACAGAGTGATTCTACGAACATTTTTTACTGACGTTGGCTTTTAAACGTGATTTCACTGGAATTTCTGTCAAACGCAAGACACGAGATTTGTTGTTAAAGAATTTTGTATACAGAATGCAAACAAACGCTTTCCTACAAGTGAATCGCCTAACCGTTCAACACAGCTCCAAAAAAATGAAGAGAATGCAGTTTTCACTCAGATGAAAGACGTATGCTTTCCTTCTTAAGAAGTGTTTTCAAAGACATTCACAGAGTGATTCTACGAAGCCTTTTTACTGACGTTGGCTTTTAAACGTGATTTCACTGGAATTTCTGTCAAACGCAAGACACGAGATTTGCTGTTAAAGAATTGAGTATACAGAATGCAAACAAACGCTTCCCTACAAGTGAATCGCCTAACCATTCAACACAGTTCTTAAAACTGAAAAGAATTCAGTTTTCACTCAGATGAAAGACGTATGCTTTCCATCTTAAGAAGTGTTTTCAAAGACATTCACAGGGTGATTCTACGAAGCCTTTTTACTGATGTTGGCTTTTAAACGTGATTTCACAGGAATTTCTGTCAAATGCAAGACACGAGATTTGCTGTTAAAGAATTGAGTATACAGAATGCAAACAAACGCTTCCCTACAAGTGAATCGCCTAACCATTCAACAAGGCTCTAAAAAAAGAAGAGAATGCAGTTTTCACTCAGATGAATGAAGTATACTTTCCTTCTTAAGAAGTGTTTTCAAAGACATTCACAGAGTGATTCTATGAAGCCTTTTTACTGACGTTGGCTTTTAAACGTGATTTCACTGGAATTTCTGTCAAACGCAAGACATGAGATTTGCTGTTAAAGAATTGAGTATACAGAATGCAAACAAACGCTTCCCTACAAGAGAATCGCCTAACCATTCAACAATGCTCTAAAAACTGAAGAGAATGCAGTTTTCACTCAGATGAATGACGTATACTTTCCTTCTTAAGAAGTGTTTTCAAAGACATTCACAGAGTGATTCTACGAAGCCTTTTACTGACGTTGGCTTTTAAACGTGATTTCACTTGAATTTCTGTCAAATGCAAGACATGAGATTTGCCTTTAAAGAATTGAGTATACAGAATGCAAACAAACGCTTCCCTACAAGAGAATCGCCTAACCATTCAACAATGCTCTAAAAACTGAAGAGAATGCAGTTTTCACTCAGATGAAAGACGTATGCTTTCCTTCTTAAGAAGTGTTTTCAAAGACATTCACAGAGTGATTCTACGAAGCCTTTTTACTGACGTTGGCTTTTAAACGTGATTTCACTGGAATTTCTGTCAAAAGCAAGACATGAGATTTGCTGTTAAAGAATTGAGTATACAGAATGCAAACAAACGCTTCCCTACAAGAGAATCGCCTAACCATTCAACAATGCTCTAAAAACTGAAGAGAATGCAGTTTTCACTCAGATGAAAGACGTATGCTTTCCTTCTTAAGAAGTGTTTTCAACGACATTCACAGAGTGATTCTACGAAGCCTTTTTACTGACGTAGGCTTTTAAACGTGATTTCACTGGAATTCCTGTCAAACGCAAGACACGAGACTTGCTGTTAAGAATTGAGTATACAGAATGCAAACAAACACTTCCCTAAAAGTGAATCGCCTAACCATTCAACACAGCTCTAAAAACTGAATAGAATGCAGTTTTCACTCATATGAAAGACGTATGCTTTCCTTCTTAAGAAGTGTTTTCAAAGACATTCACAGAGTGATTCTACGAAGCCTTTTTACTGACGTTGGCTTTTAAACGTGATTTCACTGGAATTTCTGTCAAACGCAAGACACGAGATTTGCTGTTAAAGAATTGAGTATACAGAATGCAAACAAACGCTTCCCTACAAGTGAATCGCCTAACCATTCAACAAGGCTCTAAAAACAGAAGAGAATGCAGTTTTCACTCAGATGAAAGACGTATGCTTTCCTTCTTAAGAAGTGTTTTCCAAGACATTCACAGAGTGATTCTATGAAGCCTTTTTACTGACGTTGGCTTTTAAACGTGATTTCACTGGAATTTCTGTCAAAGGCAAGACACGAGATTTGCTGTTAAAGAATTGAGTATACAGAATGCAAACAAACGCTTCCCTACAAGTGATTCGCCTAACCGTTCAACACAGCTCTAAAAATTGAATAGAATGCAGTTTTCACTCAGATGAAAGACGTATGCTTTCCTTCTTAAGAAGTGTTTTCAAAGACATTCACAGAGTGATTCTACGAAGCGTTTTTACTGATGTTGGCTTTTAAACGTGATTTCACTGGAATTTCTGTGAAACGCAAGACATGAGATTTGCTGTTAAAGAATTGAGTATACAGAATGCAAACAAACACTTCCCTACAAGTGAATCGCCTAACCATTCAACAATGCTCTAAAAACTGAAGAGAATGCAGTTTTCACTCAGATGAAAGACGTATGCTTTCCTTCTTAAGAAGTGTTTTCAAAGACATTCACAGAGTGATTCTACGAAGCCTTTTTACTGATGTTGGCTTTTAAACGTGATTTCACTGGAATTTCTGTCAAATGAAAGACAAGAGATTTGCTGTTAAAGAATTGAGTATACAGAATGCAAACAAACACTTCCCTACAAGTGAATCGCCTAACCATTCAACAATTCTCTAAAAACTGAAGAGAATGCAGTTTTCACTCAGATGAAAGACGTATGCTTTCCTTCTTAAGAAGAGTTTTCAAAGACATTCACAGAGTGATTCTACGAAGCCTTTTTACTGAAGTTGGCTTTTAAACGTGATTTCACTGGAATTTCTGACAAATGCAAGAAATGAGATTTGCTGTTAAAGAATTGAGTATACAGAATGCAAACAAACGCTTCCCTACAAGTGAATCGCCTAACCATTCGACACAGTTCTAAAAACTGAATAGAATGCAGTTTTCACTCAGATGAAAGACATATGCTTTCCTTCTTAAGAAGTGTTTTCAAAGACATTCACAGAGTGATTCTAGGAAGCCTTTTACTGACGTTGGCTTTTAAACGTGATTTCACTGGAATTTCTGTCAAATGCAAGACACGAAGTTTGTTGTTAAAGAATTGAGTATACAGAATGCAAACAAACGCTTCCCTACAAGTGAATCGCCTAACCATTCAACACAGCTCTAAAAACTGAATAGAATGCAGTTTTCACTCAGATGAAAGACATATGCATTCCTTCTTAAGAAGTGTTTTCAAAGACATTCACATAGTGATTCTACGAAGCCTTTTTACTGACGTTGGCTTTTAAACGTGATTTCACTGGAATTTCTGTCAAATGCAATACACGAGAATTGCTGTTAAAGAATTGAGTATAGAGAATGCAAACAAACGCTTCCCTACAAGTGAATCGCCTAACCATTCAACACAGCTCTAAAAACTGAATAGAATGCAGTTTTCACTCAGCTGAAAGACGTATGCTTTCCTTCTTAAGAAGTGTTTTCAAAGACATTCACAGAGTGATTCTACGAAGCCTTTTTACTGACCTTGGCTTTTAAACGTGATTTCACTGGAATTTCTGTCAAACGCAAGACACGAGATTTGCTGTTAAAGAATTGAGTATACAGAATGCAAACAAACGCTTCCCTACAAGAGAATCGCCTAACCATTCAACAATGCTCTAAAAACTGAAGAGAATGCAGTTTTCACTCAGATGAAAGACGTATGCTTTCCTTCTTAAGAAGTGTTTTCAAAGACATTCACAGAGTGATTCTACGAAGCCTTTTTACTGACGTTGGCTTTTAAACGTGATTTCACTGGAATTTCTGTCAAACGCAAGACATAAGATTTGCTGTTAAAAAATTGAGTATACAGAATGCAAACAAACGCTTCCCTACAAGAGAATCGCCTAACCATTCAACAATGCTCTAAAAACTGAATAGAATGCAGTTTTCACTCAGATGAAAGACGTATGCTTTCCTTCTTAAGAAGTGTTTTCAAAGACATTCACAGAGTGATTCTACGAAGCCTTTTTACTGACGTTGGCTTTTAAACGTGATTTCACTGGAATTTCTGTCAAAGGCAAGACACGAGATTTGCTGTTAAAGAATTGAGTATACAGAATGCAAAAAAACGCTTCCCTACAAGTGAATCGCCTAACTGTTCAACAAGGCTCTAAAAACAGAAGAGAATGCAGTTTTCACTCAGATGAAAGACGTATGCTTTCCTTCTTAAGAAGTGTTTTCAAAGACATTCACAGAGTGATTCTACGAAGCCTTTTTACTGACGTTGGCTTTTAAACGTGATTTCACTGGAATTCCTGTCAAACGAAAGACACGAGATTTGTTGTTAAAGAATTTTGTATACAGAATGCAAACAAATGCTTCCCTACAAGTGAATCGCCTAACCGTTCAACACAGCTCCAAAAAAATGAAGAGAATGCAGTTTTCACTCAGATGAAAGACGTATGCTTTCTTTCTTAAGAAGTGTTTTCAAAGACATTCACAGAGTGATTCTACGAAGCCTTTTTAATGACGTTGGCTTTTAAACATGATTTCACTGGAATTTCTGTCAAATGCAAGACACGAGATTTGCTGTTAGAGAATTGAGTATACAGAATGCAAACAAACGCTTCCCTACAAGTGATTCGCCTAACCATTTAACACAGCTCTAAAAACTGAAGAGAATGCAGTTTTCACTCAGATGAAAGATGTATGCTTTCCTTCTTAAGAAGTGATTTCAAAGACATTCACAGAGTGATTCTACAAAGCCTTTTTACTGACGTTGGCTTTTAAACGTGATTTCACTGGAATTTCTGTCAAACGCAAGACACGAGATTTGCTGTTAAAGAATTGAGTATACAGAATGCAAACAAAGGCTTCCCTACAAGTGAATCGCCTAACCGTTCAACACAGTTCTAAAAACTAAATAGAATGCAGTTTTCACTCAGATGAAAGACATATGCTTTCCTTCTTAAGAAGTGTTTTCAAAGACATTCACAGAGTGATTCTACGAATCCTTTTTACTGTCGTTGCCTTTTGAACGTGATTTCACTGGAATTTCTGTCAAATGCAAGAAATGAGATTTGCTGTTAAAGAATTGAGTATACAGAATGCAAACAATCTCTTCCCTACTAGTGAATCGCCTAACCTTTCAACACAGCTCTAAAAACTGAATAGAATGCAGTTTTCACTCAGATGAAAGACGTATGCTTTCCTTCTTAAGAAGTGTTTTCAAAGACATTCACAGAGTGAATCTACGAAGCCTTTTTACTGACGTTGGCTTTTAAACGTGATTTCACTGGAATTTCTGTCAAACGCAAGACACGAGATTTGCTGTTAAAGAATTGAGTATACAGAATGCAAACAAACGCTTCCCTACAAGTGAATCGCCTAACCATTCACCACAGTTCTTAAAACTGAATAGAATGCAGTTTTCACTCAGATGAAAGACGTATGCTTTCCTTCTTAAGAAGTGTTTTCAAAGACATTCACAGGGTGATTCTATGAAGCCTTTTTAATGACACTGGCTATTAAACGTGATTTCACTGGAATTTCTGTCAAACGCAAGACATGAGATTTGCTGTTAAAGAATTGAGTATACAGAATGCAAACAAATGCTTCCCTACAAGTGAATAGCCTAACCATTCAACACAGCTCTAAAAACTGAATAGAATGATGTTTTCACTCAGATGAAAGACGTGTGCTTTCCTATTTAAGAATTGTTTTCAAAGACATTCACAGAGTGATTCTACGAAGCCTTTTTACTGACGTTGGCTTTTAAACGTGATTTCACTGGAATTTCTGTCAAATGCAAGACACGAGATTTGCTGTTAAAGAATTGAGTATACAGAATGCAAACAAACGCTTCCCTACAAGTGAATCGCCTAACCATTCAACACATTCTTAAAACTGAATAGAATGCAGTTTTCACTCAGATGAAAGACGTATGCTTTCCTTCTTAAGAAGTGTTTTCAAAGACATTCACAGGGTGATTCTATGAAGCCTTTTTACTGACTTTGGCTTTTAAATGTGATTTCACAGGAATTTCTGTCAAATGCAAGACACGAGATTTGCTGTTAAAGAATTGAGTATACAGAATGCAAACAAAGGCTTCCCTACAAGTGAATCGCCTAACCGTTCAACACAGTTCTAAAAACTAAATAGAATGCAGTTTTCACTCAGATGAAAGACGTATGCTTTCCTTCTTAAGAAGTGTTTTCAAAGACATTCACAGAGTGATTCTACGAATCCTTTTTACTGACGTTGCCTTTTGAACGTGATTTCACTGGAATTTCTGTCAAATGCAAGAAATGAGATTTGCTGTTAAAGAATTGAGTATACAGAATGCAAACAATCTCTTCCCTACTAGTGAATCGCCTAACCTTTCAACACAGCTCTAAAAACTGAATAGAATGCAGTTTTCACTCAGATGAAAGACGTATGCTTTCCTTCTTAAGAAGTGTTTTCAAAGACATTCACAGAGTGAATCTACGAAGCCTTTTTACTGACGTTGGCTTTTAAACGTGATTTCACTGGAATTTCTGTCAAACGCAAGACACGAGATTTGCTGTTAAAGAATTGAGTATACAGAATGCAAACAAACGCTTCCCTACAAGTGAATCGCCTAACCATTCACCACAGTTCTTAAAACTGAATAGAATGCAGTTTTCACTCAGATGAAAGACGTATGCTTTCCTTCTTAAGAAGTGTTTTCAAAGACATTCACAGGGTGATTCTATGAAGCCTTTTTAATGACACTGGCTATTAAACGTGATTTCACTGGAATTTCTGTCAAACGCAAGACATGAGATTTGCTGTTAAAGAATTGAGTATACAGAATGCAAACAAATGCTTCCCTACAAGTGAATAGCCTAACCATTCAACACAGCTCTAAAAACTGAATAGAATGATGTTTTCACTCAGATGAAAGACGTGTGCTTTCCTATTTAAGAATTGTTTTCAAAGACATTCACAGAGTGATTCTACGAAGCCTTTTTACTGACGTTGGCTTTTAAACGTGATTTCACTGGAATTTCTGTCAAATGCAAGACACGAGATTTGCTGTTAAAGAATTGAGTATACAGAATGCAAACAAACGCTTCCCTACAAGTGAATCGCCTAACCATTCAACACATTCTTAAAACTGAATAGAATGCAGTTTTCACTCAGATGAAAGACGTATGCTTTCCTTCTTAAGAAGTGTTTTCAAAGACATTCACAGGGTGATTCTATGAAGCCTTTTTACTGACTTTGGCTTTTAAATGTGATTTCACAGGAATTTCTGTCAAATGCAAGACACGAGATTTGCTGTTAAAGAATTGAGTATACAGAATGCAAACAAAGGCTTCCCTACAAGTGAATCGCCTAACCGTTCAACACAGTTCTAAAAACTAAATAGAATGCAGTTTTCACTCAGATGAAAGACGTATGCTTTCCTTCTTAAGAAGTGTTTTCAAAGACATTCACAGAGTGATTCTACGAATCCTTTTTACTGACGTTGCCTTTTGAACGTGATTTCACTGGAATTTCTGTCAAATGCAAGAAATGAGATTTGCTGTTAAAGAATTGAGTATACAGAATGCAAACAATCTCTTCCCTACTAGTGAATCGCCTAACCTTTCAACACAGCTCTAAAAACTGAATAGAATGCAGTTTTCACTCAGATGAAAGACGTATGCTTTCCTTCTTAAGAAGTGTTTTCAAAGACATTCACAGAGTGAATCTACGAAGCCTTTTTACTGACGTTGGCTTTTAAACGTGATTTCACTGGAATTTCTGTCAAACGCAAGACACGAGATTTGCTGTTAAAGAATTGAGTATACAGAATGCAAACAAACGCTTCCCTACAAGTGAATCGCCTAACCATTCACCACAGTTCTTAAAACTGAATAGAATGCAGTTTTCACTCAGATGAAAGACGTATGCTTTCCTTCTTAAGAAGTGTTTTCAAAGACATTCACAGAGTGATTCTACGAAGCCTTTTTACTGACGTTGGCTTTTAAACGTGATTTCACTGGAATTTCTGTCAAATGCAAGACACGAGATTTGCTGTTAAAGAATTGAGTATACAGAATGCAAACAATCGCTTCCCTACAAGTGAATCGCCTAACCATTCAACAATGCTCTAAAAACTGAAGAGAATGCAGTTTTCACTCAGATGAAAGACGTATGCTTTCCTTCTTAAGAAGTGTTTTCAAAGACATTCAAAGGGTGATTCTATGAAGGCTTTTTACTGACGTTGGCTTTTAAATGTGATTTCACAGGAATTTCTGTCAAATGCAAGACACGAGATTTGCTGTTAAAGAATTGAGTATACAGAATGCAAACAAAGGCTTCCCTACAAGTGAATCGCCTAACCGTTCAACACAGTTCTAAAAACTAAATAGAATGCAGTTTTCACTCAGATGAAAGACATATGCTTTCCTTCTTAAGAAGTGTTTTCAAAGACATTCACAGAGTGATTCTACGAATCCTTTTTACTGACGTTGCCTTTTGAACGTGATTTCACTGGAATTTCTGTCAAATGCAAGAAATGAGATTTGCTGTTAAAGAATTGAGTATACAGAATGCAAACAATCTCTTCCCTACTAGTGAATCGCCTAACCTTTCAACACAGCTCTAAAAACTGAATAGAATGCAGTTTTCACTCAGATGAATGACGTATGCTTTCCTTCTTAAGAAGTGTTTTCAAAGACATTCACAGAGTGATTCTATGAAGCCTTTTTACTGACGTTGGCTTTTAAACGTCATTTCACTGGAATTTCTGTCAAATGCAAGACATGAGATTTGCTGTTAAAGAATTGAGTATACAGAATGCAAACAATCGCTTCCCTACTAGTGAATCGCCTAACAATTCAACACAGCTCTAAAAACTGAATAGAATGCAGTTTTCACTCAGATGAAAGACGTATGCTTTCCTTCTTAAGAAGTGTTTTCAAAGACATTCACACAGTGATTCTATGAAGCCTTTTTACTGACGTTGGCTTTTAAACGTGATTTCACTGGAATTTCTTTCAAACGCAAGACACGAGATTTGTTGTTAAAGAATTGATTATACAGAATGCAAACAATCGCTTCCCTACAAGTGAATCGCCTAACCATTCAACAATGCTCTAAAAACTGAAGAGAATGCAGTTTTCACTCAGATGAAAGACGTATGCTTTCCTTCTTAAGAAGTGTTTTCAAAGACATTCACAGAGTGATTCTAGGAAGCCTTTTTACTGACGTTGGCTTTCAAACGTGATTTCACTGGAATTTCTGTCAAATGCAAGACACGAGATTTGCTGTTAAAGAATTGAGTATACAGAATGCAAACAATCGCTTCCCTACAAGTGAATCGCCTAACCATTCAACAATGCTCTAAAAACTGAAGAGAATGCAGTTTTCATTCAGATGAAAGACGCATGCTTTCCTTCTTAAGAAGTGTTTTCAAAGACATTCACAGAGTGATTCTACGAAGCCTTTTTACTGACATTGGCTTTTGAACGTGATTTCACTGGAATTTTTGTCAAATGCAAGACATGAGATTTGCTGTTAAAGAATTGAGTATACAGAATGCAAACAAACGCTTCCCTACAAGTGAATCGCCTAACCGTTCAACACAGCTCTAAAAACTGAATAGAATGCAGTTTTCACTCAGATGAAAGACGTATGCTTTCCTTCTTAAGAAATGTTTCCAAAGACATTCACAGAGTGATTCTACGAAGCCTTTTTACAGACGTTGGCTTTTAAACGTGATTTCACAGGAATTTCTGTCAAATGCAAGACACGAGATTTGCTGTAAAGAATTGAGTATAAAGAATGCAAACAAACGCTTCCCTACAAGTGAATCACCTAACCATTCAACAATGCCCTAAAAACTGAATAGAATACAGTTTTCACTCAGATGAAAGACGTATGCTTTCCTTCTTAAGAAGTGTTTTCAAAGACATTCACAGAGTGATTCTACGAAGCCTTTTTACTGACGTTGGCTTTCAAACGTGATTTCACTGGAATTTCTGTCAAATGCAAGACACGAGATTTGCTGTTAAAGAATTGAGTATACAGAATGCAAACAATCGCTTCCCTACTAGTGAATCGCCTAACCATTCAACACAGCTCTAAAAACTGAATAGAATGCAGTTTTCACTCAGATGAAAGACGTATGCTTTCCATCTTAAGAAGTGTTTTCAAAGACATTCACAGAGTGATTCTACGAAGCCTTTTTACTGACGTTGGCTTTTAAACGTGATTTCACAGGAATTTCTGTCAAATGTAAGACAAGAGATTTGCTGTTAAAGAATTGAGTATACAGAATGCAAACAAACGCTTCCCTACAAGTGAATCACCTAACCATTCAACAATGCCCTAAAAACTGAATAGAATACAGTTTTCACTCAGATGAAAGACGTATGCTTTCCTTCTTAAGAAGTGTTTTCAAAGACATTCACAGAGAGATTCTACGAAGCCTTTTTACTGACATTGGCTTTTGAACGTGATTTCACTGGAATTTCTGTCAAATGCAAGACATGAGATTTGCTCTTAAAGAATTGAGTATACAGAATGCAAACAATCGCTTCCCTACTAGTGAATCGCCTAACCATTCAACACAGCTCTAAAAACTGAATAGAATGCAGTTTTCACTCAGATGAAAGACGTATGCTTTCCTTCTTAAGAAGTGTTTTCAAAGACATTCACAGATTGATTCTACAAAGCCTTTTTACTGACGTTGCCTTTTAAACGTGATTTCACTGGAATTTCTGTCAAATGCAAGACTTGAGATTTGCTGTTAAAGAATTGAGTATACAGAATGCAAACAATCGCTTCCCTACTAGTGAATCGCCTAACAATTCAACACAGCTCTAAAAACTGAATAGAATGCAGTTTTCACTCAGATGAAAGACGTATGCTTTCCTTCTTAAGAAGTGTTTTCAAAGACATTCACAGAGTGATTCTACGAAGCCTTTTTACTGACGTTGGCTTTTAAATGTGATTTCACTGGAATTTCTGTCAAACGCAAGACACGAGATTTGCTGTTAAAGAATTGAGTATACAGAATGCAAACAAACGCTTCCCTACAAGTGAATCGCCTAACCATTCAGCACAGATCTTAAAACTGAATAGAAAGCAGTTTTCACTCAGATGAAAGACGAATGCTTTCCTTCTTACAAAGTGTTTTCAAAGACATTCACAGAGTGATTCTACGAAGCCTTTTTACTGAAGTTGGCTTTTAAACGTGAATTCACTGGCATTTCTGTCAAATGCAAGACACGAGATTTGCTGTTAGAGAATTGAGTATACAGAATGCAAACAAATGCTTCCCTACAAGTGAATCGCCTAACCATTCAACACAGCTCTAAAAACTGACGAGAATGCAGTTTTCACTCAGAGGAAAGACGTATGCTTTCCTTCTTAAGAAGTGTTTTCAAAGACATTCACAGAGTGATTCTACGAAGCCTTTTTACTGATGTTGGCTTTTAAACGTGATTTCACTGGAATTTCTGTCAAACTCAAGACACGTGATTTGCTGTTAAAGAATTGAGTATACAGAATGCAAACAATCGCTTCCCTACAAGTGAATCGCCTAACCATTCAACAATGCTCTAAAAACTGAAGAGAATGCAGTTTTCACTCAGATGAAAGACGTATGCTTTCCTTCTTAAGAAGTGTTTTCAAAGACATTCACAGAGTGATTCTATGAAGCCTTTTTACTGACGTTGTCTTTTAAACGTGATTTCAGTGGAATTTCTGTCAAACGGAAGACACGAGATTTGCTGTTAAAGAATTGAGTATACAGAATGCAAACAATCGCTTCCCTACAAGTGAATCGCCTAACCATTCAACAATGGTGTAAAAACTGAAGAGAATGCAGTTTTCACTCAGATGAAAGACGTATGCTTTCCTTCTTAAAAAGTGTTTTCAAAGACATTAACAGAGTGATTCTACGAAGCCTTTTTACTGACGTTGGCTTTTAAACGTGATTTCACTGGAATTTTTGTCAAACGCAAGACACGAGATTTGCTGTTAAAGAATTGAGTATACAGAATGCAAACAAACGCTTCCCTACAAGTGAATCGCCTAACCATTCAGCACAGATCTTAAAACTGAATAGAAAGCAGTTTTCACTCAGATGAAAGACGAATGCTTTCCTTCTTACAAAGTGTTTTCAAAGACATTCACAGAGTGATTCTACGAAGCCTTTTTACTGAAGTTGGCTTTTAAACGTGAATTCACTGGAATTTCTGTCAAATGCAAGACACGAGATTTGCTGTTAGAGAATTGAGTATACAGAATGCAAACAAATGCTTCACTACAAGTGAATCGCCTAACCATTCAACACAGCTCTAAAAACTGAAGAGAATGCAGTTTTCACTCAGATGAAAGACGTATGCTTTCCTTCTTACGAAGTGTTTTCAAAGACATTCACAGAGTGATTCTAGGAAGCCTTTTTACTGATGTTGGCTTTTAAACGTGATTTCACTGGTTTCTGTCAAATGCAAGACACGAGATTTGCTGTTAAAGAATTGAGTATACAGAATGCAAACAAACGCTTCCCTACAAGTGAATCGCCTAACCATTCAACAATGCTCTAAAAACTGAATAAAATGCAGTTTTCACTCAGATGAAAGACGTATGCTTTCCATCTTAAGAAGTGTTTTCAAAGACATTCACAGAGTGATTCTAAGAAGCCTTTTTACTGACTTTGGCTTTTAAACGTGATTTCACAGGAATTTCTGCCAAAGGCAAGACACGAGATTTGCTGTTAAAGAATTGAGTATACAGAATGCAAACAAACGCTTCCCTACAAGTGAATCACCTAACCATTCAACAATGCCCTAAAAACTGAATAGAATACAGTTTTCACTCAGATGAAAGACGTATGCTTTCCTTCTTAAGAAGTGTTTTCAAAGACATTCACAGAGTGATTCTACTAATCCTTTTTACTGACGTTGGCTTTTGAACGTTATTTCACTGGAATTTCTGTCAAATACAAGACATGAGATTTGCTGTTAAAGAATTGAGTATACAGAATGCAAACAATCGCTTCCCTACTAGTGAATCGCCTAACCATTCAACACAGCTCTAAAAACTGAATAGAATGCAGTTTTCACTCAGATGAAAGACGTATGCTTTCCTTCTTAAGAAGTGTTTTCAAAGACATTCACAGAGTGATTCTATGAAGTCCTTTTACTGACGTTGGCTTTTAAACGTGATTTCACTGGAATTTCTGTCAAATGCAAGAATTGAGATTTGCTGTTAAAGAATTGAGTATACAGAATGCAAACAATCGCTTCCCTACTAGTGAATCGCCTAACCATTCAACACAGCTCTAAAAACTGAATAGAATGCAGTTTTCACTCAGATGAAAGACGTATGCTTTCCATCTTAAGAAGTGTTTTCAAAGACATTCACAGAGTGATTCTACGAAGCCTTTTTACTGACGTTGGCTTTTAAACGTGATTTCACAGTAATTTCTGTCAAATGCAAGACACGAGATTTGCTGTTAAAGAATTGAGTATACAGAATGCAAAGAAACGCTTCCCTACAAGTGAATCACCAAACCATTCAACAATGCCCTAAAAACTGAATAGGATACAGTTTTCACTCAGATGAAAGACGTATGCTTTCCTTCTTAAGAAGTGTTTTCAAAGACATTCACAGAGTGATTCTACGAATCCTTTTTACTGAAGTTGGCTTTTAAACGTGAATTCACTGGCATTTCTGTCAAATGCAAGACACGAGATTTGCTGTTAGAGAATTGAGTATACAGAATGCAAACAAATGCTTCCATACAAGTGAATCGCCTAACTATTCAACACAGCTGTAAAAACTGAATAGAATGCAGTTTTCACTCAGATGAAAGACGTATGCTTTCCTATTTAAGAAGTGTTTTCAAAGACATTCACAGAGTGATTCTACGAAGCCTTTTTACTGACTTTGGCTTTTAAACGTGATTTCACTGGAATTTCTGTCAAACGCAAGACACGAGATTTGCTGTTAAAGAATTGAGTATACAGAATGCAAACAAACGCTTCCCTACAAGTGAATCGCCTAACCATTCAACACAGTTCTTAAAACTAAATAGAATGCAGTTTTCACTCAGATGAAAGACGTATGCTTTCCATCTTAAGAAGTGTTTTCAAATACATTCACAGAGTGATTCTACGAAGCCTTTTTACTAATGTTGGCTTTTAAACGTGAATTCACTGGAATTTCTGTCAAATGCAAGACACGAGATTTGCTGTTAAAGAATTGAGTGTACAGAATGCAAACAAATGCTTCCCTACAAGTGAATCGCCTAACCATTCAACACAGCTCTAAAAACTGAATAGAATGCAGTTTTCACTCAGATGAAAGACGTATGCTTTCCTATTTAAGAAGTGTTTTCAAAGACATTCACAGAGTGATACTACAAAGCCTTTTTACTGACTTTGGCTTTTAAACGTGATTTCACAGGAATTTCTGTCAAATGCAAGACACAAGATTTGCTGTTAAAGAATTGAGTATACAGAATGCAAACAAACACTTCCCTACAAGTGAATCACCTAACCATTCAACAATGCCCTAAAAACTGAGGAGAATACAGTTTTCACTCAGATGAAAGACGTATGCTTTCCTTCTTAAGAAGTGTTTTCAAAGACATTCACAGAGTGATTCTACGAAGCCTTTTTACTGACTTTGTCTTTTAAACGTGATTTCAGTGGAATTTCTGTCAAACGGAAGACACGAGATTTGCTGTTAAAGAATTGAGTATACAGAATGCAAACAATCGCTTCCCTACAAGTGAATCGCCTAACCATTCAACAATGCTCTAAAAACTGAAGAGAATGCAGTTTTCACTCAGATGAAAGACGTATGCTTTCCTTCTTAAGAAGTGTTTTCAAAGACATTCACAGAGTGATTCTACGAAGCCTTTTTACTGACGTTGGCTTTTAAACGTGATTTCACTGGAATTTTTGTCAAACGCAAGACACGAGATTTGCTGTTAAAGAATTGAGTATACAGAATGCAAACAAACGCTACCCTACAAGTGAATGGCCTAACTATTCAACAAGGCTCTAAAAACAGAAGAGAATGCAGTTTTCACTCAGATGAAAGACGTATGCTTTCCTTCTTAAGAAGTGTTTTCAAAGACATTCACAGAGTGATTCTACGAAGCCTTTTTACTGACGTTGGCTTTTAAACGTGATTTCACTGGAATTTCTGTCAAACGCAAGACACGAGATTTGCTGTTAAAGAATTGAGTATACAGAATGCAAACAAATGCTTCCCTACAAGTGAATCGCCTAACCATTCAGCACAGATCTAAAAACTGAATAGAAAGCATTTTTCACTCAGATGAAAGACGAATGCTTTCCTTCTTACAAAGTGTTTTCAAAGACAATCACAGAGTGATTCTACGAAGCCTTTTTACTGACGTTGGCTTTTAAACGTGAATTCACTGGAATTTCTGTCAAACGCAAGACACAAGATTTGCTGTTAGAGAATTGAGTATACAGAATGCAAACAAATGCTTCCCTACAAGTGAATCGCCTAACCATTCAACACAGCTCTAAAAACTGAATAGAATGCAGTTTTCACTCAGATGAAAGACGTATGCTTTCCTATTTAAGAAGTGTTTTCAAAGACATTCACAGAGTGATTCTACGAAGCCTTTTTACTGACGTTGGCTTTTAAACGTGATTTCACTGGAATTTCTGTCAAACCCAAGACACAAGATTTGCTGTTAAAGAATTGAGTATACAGAATGCAAACAAACGCTTCCCTACAAGTGAATCGCCTAACCATTCAACACAGCTCTAAAAACTGAATAGAATGCAGTTTTCACTCAGATGAAAGACGTAAGCTTTCTTTCTTAAGAAGTGTTTTCAAAGACATTCACAGAGTGATTCTACGAAGCCTTTTTACTGACGTTGGCTTTTAAACGTGATTTCACTGGAATTTCTGTCAAACGCAAGACACGAGATTTGCTGTTAAAGAATTCAGTATACAGAATGCAAACAAACGCTTCCCTACAAGTGAATCGCCTAACCATTCAACAAGGCTCTAAAAACAGAAGAGAATGCAGTTTTCACTCAGATGAAAGACGTATGCTTTCCTTCTTAAGAAGTGTTTTCAAAGACATTCACAGAGTGATTCTACGAAGCCTTTTTACTGACGTTGGCTTTTAAACGTGATTTCACTGAAATTTCTGTCAAACGCAAGACACGAGATTTGCTGTTAAAGAATTGAGTATACAGAATGCAAACAAACGCTTCCCTACAAGTGAATCGCCTAACCGTTCAACACAGCTCTAAAAACTGAATAGAATGCAGTTTTCACTCAGATGAAAGACGTATGCTTTCCTTCTTAAGAAATGTTTCCAAAGACATTCACAGAGTGATTCTACGAAGCCTTTTTACAGACGTTGGCTTTTAAACGTGATTTCACAGGAATTTCTGTCAAATGCAAGACACGAGATTTGCTGTTAAAGAATTGAGTATAAAGAATGCAAACAAACGCTTCCCTACAAGTGAATCACCTAACCATTCAACAATGCCCTAAAAACTGAATAGAATACAGTTTTCACTCAGATGAAAGACGTATGCTTTCCTTCTTAAGAAGTGTTTTCAAAGACATTCACAGAGTGATTCTACGAAGCCTTTTTACTGACGTTGGCTTTCAAACGTGATTTCACTGGAATTTCTGTCAAATGCAAGACACGAGATTTGCTGTTAAAGAATTGAGTATACAGAATGCAAACAATCGCTTCCCTACTAGTGAATCGCCTAACCATTCAACACAGCTCTAAAAACTGAATAGAATGCAGTTTTCACTCAGATGAAAGACGTATGCTTTCCATCTTAAGAAGTGTTTTCAAAGACATTCACAGAGTGATTCTACGAAGCCTTTTTACTGACGTTGGCTTTTAAACGTGATTTCACAGGAATTTCTGTCAAATGTAAGACAAGAGATTTGCTGTTAAAGAATTGAGTATACAGAATGCAAACAAACGCTTCCCTACAAGTGAATCACCTAACCATTCAACAATGCCCTAAAAACTGAATAGAATACAGTTTTCACTCAGATGAAAGACGTATGCTTTCCTTCTTAAGAAGTGTTTTCAAAGACATTCACAGAGAGATTCTACGAATCCTTTTTACTGACATTGGCTTTTGAACGTGATTTCACTGGAATTTCTGTCAAATGCAAGACATGAGATTTGCTCTTAAAGAATTGAGTATACAGAATGCAAACAATCGCTTCCCTACTAGTGAATCGCCTAACCATTCAACACAGCTCTAAAAACTGAAGAGAATGCAGTTTTCACTCAGATGAAAGACGTATGCTTTCCTTCTTAAGAAGTGTTTTCAAAGACATTCACAGAGTGATTCTACAAAGCCTTTTTACTGACGTTGCCTTTTAAACGTGATTTCACTGGAATTTCTGTCAAATGCAAGACTTGAGATTTGCTGTTAAAGAATTGAGTATACAGAATGCAAACAATCGCTTCCCTACTAGTGAATCGCCTAACAATTCAACACAGCTCTAAAAACTGAATAGAATGCAGTTTTCACTCAGATGAAAGACGTATGCTTTCCTTCTTAAGAAGTGTTTTCAACGACATTCACAGAGTGATTCTACGAAGCCTGTTTACTGACGTTGGCTTTTAAACGTGATTTCACTGGAATTTCTGTCAAACGCAAGACACGAGATTTGCTGTTAAAGAATTGAGTATACAGAATGCAAACAAACGCTTCCCTACAAGTGAATCGCCTAACCATTCAGCACAGATCTTAAAACTGAATAGAAAGCAGTTTTCACTCAGATGAAAGACGAATGCTTTCCTTCTTACAAAGTGTTTTCAAAGACATTCACAGAGTGATTCTACGAAGCCTTTTTACTGAAGTTGGCTTTTAAACGTGAATTCACTGGCATTTCTGTCAAATGCAAGACACGAGATTTGCTGTTAGAGAATTGAGTATACAGAATGCAAACAAATGCTTCCCTACAAGTGAATCGCCTAACCATTCAACACAGCTCTAAAAACTGACGAGAATGCAGTTTTCACTCAGAGGAAAGACGTATGCTTTCCTTCTTAAGAAGTGTTTTCAAAGACATTCACAGAGTGATTCTACGAAGCCTTTTTACTGATGTTGGCTTTTAAACGTGATTTCACTGGAATTTCTGTCAAACTCAAGACACGTGATTTGCTGTTAAAGAATTGAGTATACAGAATGCAAACAATCGCTTCCCTACAAGTGAATCGCCTAACCATTCAACAATGCTGTAAAAACTGAAGAGAATGCAGTTTTCACTCAGATGAAAGACGTATGCTTTCCTTCTTAAAAAGTGTTTTCAAAGACATTAACAGAGTGATTCTACGAAGCCTTTTTACTGACGTTGGCTTTTAAACGTGATTTCACTGGAATTTTTGTCAAACGCAAGACACGAGATTTGCTGTTAAAGAATTGAGTATACAGAATGCAAACAAACGCTTCCCTACAAGTGAATCGCCTAACCATTCAGCACAGATCTTAAAACTGAATAGAAAGCAGTTTTCACTCAGATGAAAGACGAATGCTTTCCTTCTTACAAAGTGTTTTCAAAGACATTCACAGAGTGATTCTACGAAGCCTTTTTACTGAAGTTGGCTTTTAAACGTGAATTCACTGGAATTTCTGTCAAATGCAAGACACGAGATTTGCTGTTAGAGAATTGAGTATACAGAATGCAAACAAATGCTTCACTACAAGTGAATCGCCTAACCATTCAACACAGCTCTAAAAACTGAAGAGAATGCAGTTTTCACTCAGATGAAAGACGTATGCTTTCCTTCTTACGAAGTGTTTTCAAAGACATTCACAGAGTGATTCTAGGAAGCCTTTTTACTGATGTTGGCTTTTAAACGTGATTTCACTGGTTTCTGTCAAATGCAAGACACGAGATTTGCTGTTAAAGAATTGAGTATACAGAATGCAAACAAACGCTTCCCTACAAGTGAATCGCCTAACCATTCAACAATGCTCTAAAAACTGAATAAAATGCAGTTTTCACTCAGATGAAAGACGTATGCTTTCCATCTTAAGAAGTGTTTTCAAAGACATTCACAGAGTGATTCTACGAAGCCTTTTTACTGACGTTGGCTTTTAAACGTGATTTCACAGGAATTTCTGTCAAATGTAAGACAAGAGATTTGCTGTTAAAGAATTGAGTATACAGAATGCAAACAAACGCTTCCCTACAAGTGAATCACCTAACCATTCAACAATGCCCTAAAAACTGAATAGAATACAGTTTTCACTCAGATGAAAGACGTATGCTTTCCTTCTTAAGAAGTGTTTTCAAAGACATTCACAGAGAGATTCTACGAATCCTTTTTACTGACATTGGCTTTTGAACGTGATTTCACTGGAATTTCTGTCAAATGCAAGACATGAGATTTGCTCTTAAAGAATTGAGTATACAGAATGCAAACAATCGCTTCCCTACTAGTGAATCGCCTAACCATTCAACACAGCTCTAAAAACTGAATAGAATGCAGTTTTCACTCAGATGAAAGACGTATGCTTTCCTTCTTAAGAAGTGTTTTCAAAGACATTCACAGAGTGATTCTACAAAGCCTTTTTACTGACGTTGCCTTTTAAACGTGATTTCACTGGAATTTCTGTCAAATGCAAGACTTGAGATTTGCTGTTAAAGAATTGAGTATACAGAATGCAAACAATCGCTTCCCTACTAGTGAATCGCCTAACAATTCAACACAGCTCTAAAAACTGAATAGAATGCAGTTTTCACTCAGATGAAAGACGTATGCTTTCCTTCTTAAGAAGTGTTTTCAACGACATTCACAGAGTGATTCTACGAAGCCTTTTTACTGACGTTGGCTTTTAAACGTGATTTCACTGGAATTTCTGTCAAACGCAAGACACGAGATTTGCTGTTAAAGAATTGAGTATACAGAATGCAAACAAACGCTTCCCTACAAGTGAATCGCCTAACCATTCAGCACAGATCTTAAAACTGAATAGAAAGCAGTTTTCACTCAGATGAAAGACGAATGCTTTCCTTCTTACAAAGTGTTTTCAAAGACATTCACAGAGTGATTCTACGAAGCCTTTTTACTGAAGTTGGCTTTTAAACGTGAATTCACTGGCATTTCTGTCAAATGCAAGACACGAGATTTGCTGTTAGAGAATTGAGTATACAGAATGCAAACAAATGCTTCCCTACAAGTGAATCGCCTAACCATTCAACACAGCTCTAAAAACTGACGAGAATGCAGTTTTCACTCAGAGGAAAGACGTATGCTTTCCTTCTTAAGAAGTGTTTTCAAAGACATTCACAGAGTGATTCTACGAAGCCTTTTTACTGATGTTGGCTTTTAAACGTGATTTCACTGGAATTTCTGTCAAACTCAAGACACGTGATTTGCTGTTAAAGAATTGAGTATACAGAATGCAAACAATCGCTTCCCTACAAGTGAATCGCCTAACCATTCAACAATGCTGTAAAAACTGAAGAGAATGCAGTTTTCACTCAGATGAAAGACGTATGCTTTCCTTCTTAAAAAGTGTTTTCAAAGACATTAACAGAGTGATTCTACGAAGCCTTTTTACTGACGTTGGCTTTTAAACGTGATTTCACTGGAATTTTTGTCAAACGCAAGACACGAGATTTGCTGTTAAAGAATTGAGTATACAGAATGCAAACAAACGCTTCCCTACAAGTGAATCGCCTAACCATTCAGCACAGATCTTAAAACTGAATAGAAAGCAGTTTTCACTCAGATGAAAAACGAATGCTTTCCTTCTTACAAAGTGTTTTCAAAGACATTCACAGAGTGATTCTACGAAGCCTTTTTACTGAAGTTGGCTTTTAAACGTGAATTCACTGGAATTTCTGTCAAATGCAAGACACGAGATTTGCTGTTAGAGAATTGAGTATACAGAATGCAAACAAATGCTTCACTACAAGTGAATCGCCTAACCATTCAACACAGCTCTAAAAACTGAAGAGAATGCAGTTTTCACTCAGATGAAAGACGTATGCTTTCCTTCTTACGAAGTGTTTTCAAAGACATTCACAGAGTGATTCTAGGAAGCCTTTTTACTGATGTTGGCTTTTAAACGTGATTTCACTGGTTTCTGTCAAATGCAAGACACGAGATTTGCTGTTAAAGAATTGAGTATACAGAATGCAAACAAACGCTTCCCTACAAGTGAATCGCCTAACCATTCAACAATGCTCTAAAAACTGAATAAAATGCAGTTTTCACTCAGATGAAAGACGTATGCTTTCCATCTTAAGAAGTGTTTTCAAAGACATTCACAGAGTGATTCTAAGAAGCCTTTTTACTGACTTTGGCTTTTAAACGTGATTTCACAGGAATTTCTGCCAAAGGCAAGACACGAGATTTGCTGTTAAAGAATTGAGTATACAGAATGCAAACAAACGCTTCCCTACAAGTGAATCACCTAACCATTCAACAATGCCCTAAAAACTGAATAGAATACAGTTTTCACTCAGATGAAAGACGTATGCTTTCCTTCTTAAGAAGTGTTTTCAAAGACATTCACAGAGTGATTCTACTAATCCTTTTTACTGACGTTGGCTTTTGAACGTTATTTCACTGGAATTTCTGTCAAATACAAGACATGAGATTTGCTGTTAAAGAATTGAGTATACAGATTGCAAACAATCGCTTCCCTACTAGTGAATCGCCTAACCATTCAACACAGCTCTAAAAACTGAATAGAATGCAGTTTTCACTCAGATGAAAGACGTATGCTTTCCTTCTTAAGAAGTGTTTTCAAAGACATTCACAGAGTGATTCTATGAAGTCCTTTTACTGACGTTGGCTTTTAAACGTGATTTCACTGGAATTTCTGTCAAATGCAAGAATTGAGATTTGCTGTTAAAGAATTGAGTATACAGAATGCAAACAATCGCTTCCCTACTAGTGAATCGCCTAACCATTCAACACAGCTCTAAAAACTGAATAGAATGCAGTTTTCACTCAGATGAAAGACGTATGCTTTCCATCTTAAGAAGTGTTTTCAAAGACATTCACAGAGTGATTCTACGAAGCCTTTTTACTGACGTTGGCTTTTAAACGTGATTTCACAGTAATTTCTGTCAAATGCAAGACACGAGATTTGCTGTTAAAGAATTGAGTATACAGAATGCAAAGAAACGCTTCCCTACAAGTGAATCACCAAACCATTCAACAATGCCCTAAAAACTGAATAGGATACAGTTTTCACTCAGATGAAAGACGTATGCTTTCCTTCTTAAGAAGTGTTTTCAAAGACATTCACAGAGTGATTCTACGAATCCTTTTTACTGAAGTTGGCTTTTAAACGTGAATTCACTGGCATTTCTGTCAAATGCAAGACACGAGATTTGCTGTTAGAGAATTGAGTGTACAGAATGCAAACAAATGCTTCCCTACAAGTGAATCGCCTAACTATTCAACACAGCTCTAAAAACTGAATAGAATGCAGTTTTCACTCAGATGAAAGACGTATGCTTTCCTATTTAAGAAGTGTTTTCAAAGACATTCACAGAGTGATACTACAAAGCCTTTTTACTGACTTTGGCTTTTAAACGTGATTTCACAGGAATTTCTGTCAAATGCAAGACACAAGATTTGCTGTTAAAGAATTGAGTATACAGAATGCAAACAAACACTTCCCTACAAGTGAATCACCTAACCATTCAACAATGCCCTAAAAACTGAGGAGAATACAGTTTTCACTCAGATGAAAGACGTATGCTTTCCTTCTTAAGAAGTGTTTTCAAAGACATTCACAGAGTGATTCTACGAAGCCTTTTTACTGACTTTGTCTTTTAAACGTGATTTCAGTGGAATTTCTGTCAAACGGAAGACACGAGATTTGCTGTTAAAGAATTGAGTATACAGAATGCAAACAATCGCTTCCCTACAAGTGAATCGCCTAACCATTCAACAATGCTCTAAAAACTGAAGAGAATGCAGTTTTCACTCAGATGAAAGTCGTATGCTTTCCTTCTTAAGAAGTGTTTTCAAAGACATTCACAGAGTGATTCTACGAAGCCTTTTTACTGACGTTGGCTTTTAAACGTGATTTCACTGGAATTTTTGTCAAACGCAAGACACGAGATTTGCTGTTAAAGAATTGAGTATACAGAATGCAAACAAACGCTACCCTACAAGTGAATGGCCTAACTATTCAACAAGGCTCTAAAAACAGAAGAGAATGCAGTTTTCACTCAGATGAAAGACGTATGCTTTCCTTCTTAAGAAGTGTTTTCAAAGACATTCACAGAGTGATTCTACGAAGCCTTTTTACTGACGTTGGCTTTTAAACGTGATTTCACTGGAATTTCTGTCAAACGCAAGACACGAGATTTGCTGTTAAAGAATTGAGTATACAGAATGCAAACAAATGCTTCCCTACAAGTGAATCGCCTAACCATTCAGCACAGATCTTAAAACTGAATAGAAAGCATTTTTCACTCAGATGAAAGACGAATGCTTTCCTTCTTACAAAGTGTTTTCAAAGACAATCACAGAGTGATTCTACGAAGCCTTTTTACTGACGTTGGCTTTTAAACGTGAATTCACTGGAATTTCTGTCAAACGCAAGACACAAGATTTGCTGTTAGAGAATTGAGTATACAGAATGCAAACAAATGCTTCCCTACAAGTGAATCACCTAACCATTCAACACAGCTCTAAAAACTGAATAGAATGCAGTTTTCACTCAGATGAAAGACGTATGCTTTCCTATTTAAGAAGTGTTTTCAAAGACATTCACAGAGTGATTCTACGAAGCCTTTTTACTGACGTTGGCTTTTAAACGTGATTTCACTGGAATTTCTGTCAAACCCAAGACACAAGATTTGCTGTTAAAGAATTGAGTATACAGAATGCAAACAAACGCTTCCCTACAAGTGAATCGCCTAACCATTCAACACAGCTCTAAAAACTGAATAGAATGCAGTTTTCACTCAGATGAAAGACGTAAGCTTTCTTTCTTAAGAAGTGTTTTCAAAGACATTCACAGAGTGATTCTACGAAGCCTTTTTACTGACGTTGGCTTTTAAACGTGATTTCACTGGAATTTCTGTCAAACGCAAGACACGAGATTTGCTGTTAAAGAATTCAGTATACAGAATGCAAACAAACGCTTCCCTACAAGTGAATCGCCTAACCATTCAACAAGGCTCTAAAAACAGAAGAGAATGCAGTTTTCACTCAGATGAAAGACGTATGCTTTCCTTCTTAAGAAGTGTTTTCAAAGACATTCACAGAGTGATTCTACGAAGCCTTTTTACTGACGTTGGCTTTTAAACGTGATTTCACTGAAATTTCTGTCAAACGCAAGACACGAGATTTGCTGTTAAAGAATTGAGTATACAGAATGCAAACAAACGCTTCCCTACAAGTGAATCGCCTAACCATTCAGCACAGATCTTAAAACTGAATAGAAAGCAGTTTTCACTCAGATGAAAGACGAATGCTTTCCTTCTTACAAAGTGTTTTCAAAGACATTCACAGAGTGATTCTACGAAGCCTTTTTACTGAAGTTGGCTTTTAAACGTGAATTCACTGGAATTTCTGTCAAACGCAAGACACGAGATTTGCTGTTAGAGAATTGAGTATACAGAATGAAAACAAATGCTTCCCTTCAAGTGAATCGCCTAACCATTCAACACAGCTCTAAAAACTGAATAGAATGCAGTTTTCACTCAGATGAAAGACGTATGCTTTCCTTCTTACGAAGTGTTTTCAAAGACATTCACAGAGTGATTCTACAAAGCCTTTTTACTGACGTTGGCTTTTAAACGTGATTTCACTGGAATTTCTGTCAAACGCAAGACACGAGATTTGCTGTTAAAGAATTGAGTATACAGAATGCAAACAAACGCTTCCCTACAAGTGAATCGCCTAACCATTCAACAAGGCTCTAAAAAAAGAAGAGAATGCAGTTTTCACTCAGATGAAAGACGTATACTTTCCTTCTTAAGAAGTGTTTTCAAAGACATTCACAGAGTGATTCTACGAAGCCTTTTTACTGACATTGGCTTTTAAACGTGATTTCACTGGAATTTCTGTCAAACGCAAGACACGAGATTTGCTGTTAAAGAATTGAGTATACAGAATGCAAACAAACGCTTCCCTACAAGTGAATCGCCTAACCGTTCAACAAGGCTCTAAAAACAGAAGAGAATGCAGTTTTCACTCAGATGAAAGACGTATGCTTTCCTTCTTAAGAAGTGTTTTCAAAGACATTCACAGAGTGATTCTACGAAGCCTTTTTACTGACGTTGACTTTTAAACGTGATTTCACTGGAATTTCTGTCAAACGCAAGACACGAGACTTGCTGTTAAGAATTGAGTATACAGAATGCAAACAAACGCTTCCCTACAAGTGAATCGCCTAACCATTCAACACAGCTCTAAAAACTGAATAGAATGCAGTTTTCACTCAGATGAAAGACATATGATTTCCTTCTTAAGAAGTGTTTTGAAAGACATTCACAGAGTGATTCTATGAAGCCTTTTTTCTGACGTTGGCTTTTAAACGTGATTTCACTGGAATTTCTGCCAAACGCAAGACACGAGATTTACTGTTAAAGAATTGAGTATACAGAATGCAAACAAACGCTTCCCTACAAGTGAATCGCCTAACCATTCAACAGAGCTATAAAAACTGAATAGAATGCAGTTTTCACTCAGATGAAAGACGTATGCTTTCCTTCTTAAGAAGTGTTTTCAAAGATATTCACAGAGTGATTCTACGAAGCCTTTTTACTGACATTGGCTTTTAAACATGAATTCACTGGAATTTCTGTCAAACGCAAGACACGAGATTTGCTGATAAGGAATTGAGTATAGAGAATGCAAAGAAATGCTTCCCTACAAGTGAATTGCCTAATCATTCAACACAGCTCTAAAAACTGAATAGAATGCAGTTTTCACTCAGATGAAAGACATATGCTTTCCTTCTTAAGAAGTGTTTTGAAAGACATTCACAGAGTGATTCTACGAAGCCTTTTTACTGACGTTGGCTTTTAAACGTGATTTCACTGGAATTTCTGCCAAACGCAAGACACGAGATTTACTGTTAAAGAATTGAGTATACAGATTGCAAACAAACGCTTCCCTACAAGTGAATCGCCTAACCGTTCAACACAGCTCTAAAAACTGAATAGAATGCAGTTTCCACTCAGATGAAAGACGTAAGCTTTCCTTCTGAAGAAGTGTTTTCAAAGACATTCACAGAGTGATTCTACGAAGCCTTTTTACTGACGTTGGCTTTTAAACATGATTTCACTGGAATTTCTGTCAAACGCAAGACACGAGGTTTGTTGTTAAAGAATTGAGTATACAGAATGCAAACAAACGCTTCCCTACAAGTGAATCGCCTAACCATTCAACAGTGTCCTAAAAATTGAATAGAATGCAGTTTTCACTCAGATGAAAGACGTATGCTTTCCTTCTTAAGAAGTGTTTTCAAAGACATTCACAGTGATTCTACGAAGCCTTTTTACTGATGTTGGCTTTTAAACGTGATTTCACTGGAATTTCTGTCAAACGCAAGACACGATATTTGCTGTTAAAGAATTGAGTATACAGAATGCAAACAAACGCTTCCCTACAAGTGAATCGCCTTACCATTCAACACAGCTCTAAAAACTGAATAGAATGCAGTTTTCACTCAGATGAAAGACGTATGCTTTCCTTCTTAAGAAGTGTTTTCAAAGACATTCACAGAGTGATTCTACGAAGCCTTTTTACTGACGTTGGCTTTTAAACATGATTTCACTGGAATTTCTGTCAAACGCAAGACACGAGATTTGCTGTTAAGGAATTGAGTATACAGAATGCAAACAAACGCTTCCCTACAAGTGAATCGCCTAATCATTCAACACAGCTCTAAAAACTGAATAGAATGCAGTTTTCACTCAGATGAAAGACGTATGCTTTCCTTCTTTAGAAGTGTTTTGAAAGACATTCACAGAGTGATTCTACGAAGCCTTTTTACTGACATTGGCTTTTAAACATGATTTCACTGGAATTTCTGTCAAACGCAAGACACGAGATTTGCTGTTAAAGAATTGAGTATACAGAATGCAAACAAACGCTTCCCTACAAGTGAATCGCCTAACCATTCAACACAGCTCTAAAAACTGAAGAGAATGCAGTTTTCACTCAGATGAAAGACGTATGCTTTCCTTCTTAAGAAGTGTTTTCAAAGACATTCACAGAGTGATTCTATGAAGCCTTTTTACTGAAGTTGGCTTTTAAACATGATTTCACTGGAATTTCTGTCAAACGCAAGACACGAGATTTGCTGTTAAGGAATTGAGTATACAGAATGCAAACAAACGCTTCCCTACAAGTGAATCGCCTAACCATTCAACACAGCTCTAAAAACTGAATAGAATGCAGTTTTCACTCAGATGAAAGACATATGCTTTCCTTCTGAAGAAGTGTTTTCAAAGACATTCACAGAGTGATTCTACGAAGCCTTTTTACTGACGTTGGCTTTTAAACATGATTTCACTGGAATTTCTGTCAAACGCAAGACACGAGGTTTGTTGTTAAAGAATTGAGTATACAGAATGCAAACAAACGCTTCCCTACAAGTGAATCGCCTAACCATTCAACAGTGTCCTAAAAATTGAATAGAATGCAGTTTTCACTCAGATGAAAGACGTATGCTTTCCTTCTTAAGAAGTGTTTTCAAAGACATTCACAGAGTGATTCTACGAAGCCTTTTTTTACTGACGTTGGCTTTTAAACGTGATTTCACTGGAATTTCTGTCAAAGGCAAGACACGAGATTTGCTGTTAAAGAATTGAGTATACAGAATGCAAACAAATGCTTCCCTACAAGTGAATAGCCTAACCATTCAACACAACTCTAAAAACTGAATAGAATGCAGTTTTCACTCAGATGAAAGACGTATGCTTTCCTATTTAAGAAGTGTTTTCAAAGACATTCACAGAGTGATTCTACGAAGCCTTTTTACTGACGTTGGCTTTTAAACGTGATTTCACTGGAATTTCTGTCAAACCCAAGACACAAGATTTGCTGTTAAAGAATTGAGTATACAGAATGCAAACAAACGCTTCCCTACAAGTGAATCGCCTAACCATTCAACAATGCTCTAAAAACGGAAGAGAATGCAGTTTTCACTCAGATGAAAGACGTAAGCTTTCTTTCTTAAGAAGTGTTTTCAAAGACATTCACAGAGTGATTCTATGAAGCCTTTTTACTGACGTTGGCTTTTAAACGTGATTTCACTGGAATTTCTGTCAAACGCAAGACACGAGATTTGCTGTTAAAGAATTGAGTATACAGAATGCAAACAAACGCTTCCCTACAAGTGAATCGCCTAACCATTCAACAAGGCTCTAAAAACAGAAGAGAATGCAGTTTTCACTCAGATGAAAGACGTATGCTTTCCTTCTTAAGAAGTGTTTTCAAAGACATTCACAGAGTGATTCTACGAAGCCTTTTTACTGATGTTGGCTTTTAAACGTGAATTCACTGGAATTTCTGTCAAACGCAAGACACGAGATTTGCTGTTAGAGAATTGAGTATACAGAATGAAAACAAATGCTTCCCTACAAGTGAATCGCCGAACCATTCAACACAGCTCTAAAAACTGAATAGAATGCAGTTTTCACTCAGATGAAAGACGTATGCTTTCCTTCTTACGAAGTGTTTTCAAAGACATTCACAGAGTGATTCTACAAAGCCTTTTTACTGACGTTGGCTTTTAAACGTGATTTCACTGGAATTTCTGTCAAACGCAAGACACGAGATTTGCTGTTAAAGAATTGAGTATACAGAATGCAAACAAACGCTTCCCTACAAGTGAATCGCCTAACCATTCAACAAGGCTCTAAAAAAAGAAGAGAATGCAGTTTTCACTCAGATGAAAGACGTATACTTTCCTTCTTAAGAAGTGTTTTCAAAGACATTCACAGAGTGATTCTACGAAGCCTTTTTACTGACGTTGGCTTTTAAACGTGATTTCACTGGAATTTCTGTCAAACGCAAGACACGAGATTTGCTGTTAAAGAATTGAGTATACAGAATGCAAACAAACGCTTCCCTACAAGTGAATCGCCTAACCGTTCAACAAGGCTCTAAAAACAGAAGAGAATGCAGTTTTCACTCAGATGAAAGACGTATGCTTTCCTTCTTAAGAAGTGTTTTCAAAGACATTCACAGAGTGATTCTACGAAGCCTTTTTACTGACGTTGGCTTTTAAACGTGATTTCACTGGAATTTCTGTCAAATGCAAGACACGAGACTTGCTGTTAAGAATTGAGTATACAGAATGCAAACAAACGCTTCCCTACAAGTGAATCGCCTAACCATTCAACACAGCTCTAAAAACTGAATAGAATGCAGTTTTCACTCAGATGAAAGACATATGATTTCCTTCTTAAGAAGTGTTTTGAAAGACATTCACAGAGTGATTCTATGAAGCCTTTTTACTGACGTTGGCTTTTAAACGTGATTTCACTGGAATTTCTGCCAAACGCAAGACACGAGATTTACTGTTAAAGAATTGAGTATACAGAATGCAAACAAACGCTTCCCTACAAGTGAATCGCCTAACCATTCAACAGAGCTATAAAAACTGAATAGAATGCAGTTTTCACTCAGATGAAAGACGTATGCTTTCCTTCTTAAGAAGTGTTTTCAAAGATATTCACAGAGTGATTCTACGAAGCCTTTTTACTGACATTGGCTTTTAAACATGAATTCACTGGAATTTCTGTCAAACGCAAGACACGAGATTTGCTGATAAGGAATTGAGTATAGAGAATGCAAAGAAACGCTTCCCTACAAGTGAATTGCCTAATCATTCAACACAGCTCTAAAAACTGAATAGAATGCAGTTTTCACTCAGATGAAAGACATATGCTTTCCTTCTTAAGAAGTGTTTTGAAAGACATTCACAGAGTGATTCTACGAAGCCTTTTTACTGACGTTGGCTTTTAAACGTGATTTCACTGGAATTTCTGCCAAACGCAAGACACGAGATTTACTGTTAAAGAATTGAGTATACAGATTGCAAACAAACGCTTCCCTACAAGTGAATCGCCTAACCGTTCAACACAGCTCTAAAAACTGAATAGAATGCAGTTTCCACTCAGATGAAAGACATAAGCTTTCCTTCTGAAGAAGTGTTTTCAAAGACATTCACAGAGTGATTCTACGAAGCCTTTTTACTGACGTTGGCTTTTAAACATGATTTCACTGGAATTTCTGTCAAACGCAAGACACGAGGTTTGTTGTTAAAGAATTGAGTATACAGAATGCAAACAAACGCTTCCCTACAAGTGAATCGCCTAACCATTCAACAGTGTCCTAAAAATTGAATAGAATGCAGTTTTCACTCAGATGAAAGACGTATGCTTTCCTTCTTAAGAAGTGTTTTCAAAGACATTCACAGTGATTCTACGAAGCCTTTTTACTGATGTTGGCTTTTAAACGTGATTTCACTGGAATTTCTGTCAAACGCAAGACACGATATTTGCTGTTAAAGAATTGAGTATACAGAATGCAAACAAACGCTTCCCTACAAGTGAATCGCCTTACCATTCAACACAGCTCTAAAAACTGAATAGAATGCAGTTTTCACTCAGATGAAAGACGTATGCTTTCCTTCTTAAGAAGTGTTTTCAAAGACATTCACAGAGTGATTCTACGAAGCCTTTTTACTGACGTTGGCTTTTAAACATGATTTCACTGGAATTTCTGTCAAACGCAAGACACGAGATTTGCTGTTAAGGAATTGAGTATACAGAATGCAAACAAACGCTTCCCTACAAGTGAATCGCCTAACCATTCAACAGAGCTATAAAAACTGAATAGAATGCAGTTTTCACTCAGATGAAAGACGTATGCTTTCCTTCTTAAGAAGTGTTTTCAAAGATATTCACAGAGTGATTCTACGAAGCCTTTTTACTGACATTGGCTTTTAAACATGAATTCACTGGAATTTCTGTCAAACGCAAGACACGAGATTTGCTGATAAGGAATTGAGTATAGAGAATGCAAAGAAACGCTTCCCTACAAGTGAATTGCCTAATCATTCAACACAGCTCTAAAAACTGAATAGAATGCAGTTTTCACTCAGATGAAAGACATATGCTTTCCTTCTTAAGAAGTGTTTTGAAAGACATTCACAGAGTGATTCTACGAAGCCTTTTTACTGACGTTGGCTTTTAAACGTGATTTCACTGGAATTTCTGCCAAACGCAAGACACGAGATTTACTGTTAAAGAATTGAGTATACAGATTGCAAACAAACGCTTCCCTACAAGTGAATCGCCTAACCGTTCAACATAGCTCTAAAAACTGAATAGAATGCAGTTTCCACTCAGATGAAAGACGTAAGCTTTCCTTCTGAAGAAGTGTTTTCAAAGACATTCACAGAGTGATTCTACGAAGCCTTTTTACTGACGTTGGCTTTTAAACATGATTTCACTGGAATTTCTGTCAAACGCAAGACACGAGGTTTGTTGTTAAAGAATTGAGTATACAGAATGCAAACAAACGCTTCCCTACAAGTGAATCGCCTAACCATTCAACAGTGTCCTAAAAATTGAATAGAATGCAGTTTTCACTCAGATGAAAGACGTATGCTTTCCTTCTTAAGAAGTGTTTTCAAAGACATTCACAGTGATTCTACGAAGCCTTTTTACTGATGTTGGCTTTTAAACGTGATTTCACTGGAATTTCTGTCAAACGCAAGACACGATATTTGCTGTTAAAGAATTGAGTATACAGAATGCAAACAAACGCTTCCCTACAAGTGAATCGCCTTACCATTCAACACAGCTCTAAAAACTGAATAGAATGCAGTTTTCACTCAGATGAAAGACGTATGCTTTCCTTCTTAAGAAGTCTTTTCAAAGACATTCACAGAGTGATTCTACGAAGCCTTTTTACTGACGTTGGCTTTTAAACATGATTTCACTGGAATTTCTGTCAAACGCAAGACACGAGATTTGCTGTTAAGGAATTGAGTATACAGAATGCAAACAAACGCTTCCCTACAAGTGAATCGCCTAATCATTCAACACAGCTCTAAAAACTGAATAGAATGCAGTTTTCACTCAGATGAAAGACGTATGCTTTCCTTCTTTAGAAGTGTTTTGAAAGACATTCACAGAGTGATTCTACGAAGCCTTTTTACTGACATTGGCTTTTAAACATGATTTCACTGGAATTTCTGTCAAACGCAAGACACGAGATTTGCTGTTAAAGAATTGAGTATACAGAATGCAAACAAACGCTTCCCTACAAGTGAATCGCCTAACCATTCAACACAGCTCTAAAAACTGAAGAGAATGCAGTTTTCACTCAGATGAAAGACGTATGCTTTCCTTCTTAAGAAGTGTTTTCAAAGACATTCACAGAGTGATTCTATGAAGCCTTTTTACTGAAGTTGGCTTTTAAACATGATTTCACTGGAATTTCTGTCAAACGCAAGACACGAGATTTGCTGTTAAGGAATTGAGTATACAGAATGCAAACAAACGCTTCCCTACAAGTGAATCGCCTAACCATTCAACACAGCTCTAAAAACTGAATAGAATGCAGTTTTCACTCAGATGAAAGACATATGCTTTCCTTCTGAAGAAGTGTTTTCAAAGACATTCACAGAGTGATTCTACGAAGCCTTTTTACTGACGTTGGCTTTTAAACATGATTTCACTGGAATTTCTGTCAAACGCAAGACACGAGGTTTGTTGTTAAAGAATTGAGTATACAGAATGCAAACAAACGCTTCCCTACAAGTGAATCGCCTAACCATTCAACAGTGTCCTAAAAATTGAATAGAATGCAGTTTTCACTCAGATGAAAGACGTATGCTTTCCTTCTTAAGAAGTGTTTTCAAAGACATTCACAGAGTGATTCTACGAAGCCTTTTTTTACTGACGTTGGCTTTTAAACGTGATTTCACTGGAATTTCTGTCAAAGGCAAGACACGAGATTTGCTGTTAAAGAATTGAGTATACAGAATGCAAACAAATGCTTCCCTACAAGTGAATAGCCTAACCATTCAACACAACTCTAAAAACTGAATAGAATGCAGTTTTCACTCAGATGAAAGACGTATGCTTTCCTATTTAAGAAGTGTTTTCAAAGACATTCACAGAGTGATTCTACGAAGCCTTTTTACTGACGTTGGCTTTTAAACGTGATTTCACTGGAATTTCTGTCAAACCCAAGACACAAGATTTGCTGTTAAAGAATTGAGTATACAGAATGCAAACAAACGCTTCCCTACAAGTGAATCGCCTAACCATTCAACAATGCTCTAAAAACGGAAGAGAATGCAGTTTTCACTCAGATGAAAGACGTAAGCTTTCTTTCTTAAGAAGTGTTTTCAAAGACATTCACAGAGTGATTCTATGAAGCCTTTTTACTGACGTTGGCTTTTAAACGTGATTTCACTGGAATTTCTGTCAAACGCAAGACACGAGATTTGCTGTTAAAGAATTGAGTATACAGAATGCAAACAAACGCTTCCCTACAAGTGAATCGCCTAACCATTCAACAAGGCTCTAAAAACAGAAGAGAATGCAGTTTTCACTCTGATGAAAGACGTATGCTTTCCTTCTTAAGAAGTGTTTTCAAAGACATTCACAGAGTGATTCTACGAAGCCTTTTTACTGATGTTGGCTTTTAAACGTGATTTCACTGGAATTTCTGTCAAACGCAAGACACGAGATTTGCTGTTAAAGAATTGAGTATACAGAATGCAAACAAACGCTTCCCTACAAGTGAATCGCCTAACCATTCAGCACAGATCTTAAAACTGAATAGAAAGCAGTTTTCACTCAGATGAAAGACAAATGCTTTCCTTCTTACAAAGTGTTTTCAAAGACATTCACAGAGTGATTCTACGAAGCCTTTTTACTGAAGTTGGCTTTTAAACGTGAATTCCCTGGAATTTCTGTCAAACGCAAGACACGAGATTTGCTGTTAGAGAATTGAGTATACAGAATGCAAACGAATGCTTCCCTACAAGTGAATCGCCTAACCATTCAGCACAGATCTTAAAACTGAATAAAAAGCAGTTTTCACTCAGATGAAAGACGAATGCTTTCCTTCTTACAAAGTGTTTTCAAAGACATTCACAGAGTGATTCTACGAAGCCTTTTTACTGACGTTGGCTTTTAAACGTGATTTCACTGGAATTTCTGTCAAACGCAAGACACGAGATTTGCTGTTAAAGAATTGAGTATACAGAATGCAAACAAACGCTTCCCTACAAGTGAATCGCCTAACCATTCAACAAGGCTCTAAAAACAGAAGAGAATGCAGTTTTCACTCAGATGAAAGACGTATGCTTTCCTTCTTAAGAAGTGTTTTCAAAGACATTCACAGAGTGATTCTACGAAGCCTTTTTACTGATGTTGGCTTTTAAACGTGATTTCACTGGAATTTCTGTCAAACGCAAGACACGAGATTTGCTGTTAAAGAATTGAGTATACAGAATGCAAACAAACGCTTCCCTACAAGTGAATCGCCTAACCATTCAGCACAGATCTTAAAACTGAATAGAAAGCAGTTTTCACTCAGATGAAAGACAAATGCTTTCCTTCTTACAAAGTGTTTTCAAAGACATTCACAGAGTGACTCTACGAAGCCTTTTTACTGAAGTTGGCTTTTAAACGTGAATTCACTGGAATTTCTGTCAAACGCAAGACACGAGATTTGCTGTTAGAGAATTGAGTATACAGAATGCAAACGAATGCTTCCCTACAAGTGAATCGCCTAACCATTCAGCACAGATCTTAAAACTGAATAAAAAGCAGTTTTCACTCAGATGAAAGACGAATGCTTTCCTTCTTACAAAGTGTTTTCAAAGACATTCACAGAGTGATTCTACGAAGCCTTTTTACTGAAGTTGGCTTTTAAACGTGAATTCACTGGAATTTCTGTCAAACGCAAGACACGAGATTTGCTGTTAGAGAATTGAGTATACAGAATGAAAACAAATGCTTCCCTACAAGTGAATCGCCTAACCATTCAACACAGCTCTAAAAACTGAATAGAATGCAGTTTTCACTCAGATGAAAGACGTATGCTTTCCTTCTTACGAAGTGTTTTCAAAGACATTCACAGAGTGATTCTACGAAGCCTTTTTACTGACGTTGGCTTTTAAACGTGATTTCACTGGAATTTCTGTCAAACGCAAGACACGAGATTTGCTGTTAAAGAATTGAGTATACAGAATGCAAACAAACGCTTCCCTACAAGTGAATCGCCTAACCATTCAACACAGCTCTAAAAACAGAAGAGAATGCAGTTTTCACTCAGATGAAAGACGTATGCTTTCCTTCTTAAGAAGTGTTTTCAAAGACATTCACAGAGTGATTCTACGAAGCCTTTTTACTGACGTTGGCTTTTAAACGTGATTTCAGTGGAATTTCTGTCAAACGCAAGACACGAGATTTGCTGTTAAAGAATTGAGTATACAGAATGCAAACAAACGCTTCCCTACAAGTGAATCGCCTAACCATTCAGTACAGATCTTAAAACTGAATAGAAAGCAGTTTTCACTCAGATGAAAGACGAATGCTTTCCTTCTTACAAAGTGTTTTCAAAGACATTCACAGAGTGATTCTACGAAGCCTTTTTACTGAAGTTGGCTTTTAAACGTGAATTCACTGGAATTTCTGTCAAACGCAAGACACGAGGTTTGCTGTTAGAGAATTGAGTATACAGAATGCAAACGAATGCTTCCCTACAAGTGAATCGCCTAACCATTCAGCACAGATCTTAAAACTGAATAAAAAGCAGTTTTCACTCAGATGAAAGACGAATGCTTTCCTTCTTACAAAGTGTTTTCAAAGACATTCACAGAGTGATTCTACGAAGCCTTTTTACTGACGTTGGCTTTTAAACGTGAATTCACTGGAATTTCTGTCAAACGCAAGACACGAGATTTGCTGTTAGAGAATTGAGTATACAGAATGAAAACAAATGCTTCCCTACAAGTGAATCGCCTAACCATTCAACACAGCTCTAAAAACTGAATAGAATGCAGTTTTCACTCAGATGAAAGACGTATGCTTTCCTTCTTACGAAGTGTTTTAAAAGACATTCACAGAGTGATTCTACGAAGCCTTTTTACTGACGTTGGCTTTTAAACGTGATTTCACTGGAATTTCTGTCAAACGCAAGACACGAGATTTGCTGTTAAAGAATTGAGTATACAGAATGCAAACAAACGCTTCCCTACAAGTGAATCGCCTAACCATTCAACAAGGCTCTAAAAAAAGAAGAGAATGCAGTTTTCACTCAGATGAAAGACCTATACTTTCCTTCTTAAGAAGTGTTTTCAAAGACATTCACAGAGTGATTCTACGAAGCCTTTTTACTGATGTTGGCTTTTAAACGTGATTTCACTGGAATTTCTGTCAAACGCAAGACATGAGGTTTGTTATTAAAGAATTGAGTATACAGAATGCAAACAAACGCTTCCCTACAAGTGAATCGCCTAACCGTTCAACACAGCTCCAAAAAAATGAAGAGAATGCAGTTTTCACTCAGATGAAAGACATATGCTTTCCTTCTTAAGAAGTGTTTTCAAATACATTCACAGAGTGATTCTACGAAGCCTTTTTACTGACTTTGGCTTTTAAACATGATTTCACTGGAATTTCTGTCAAATGCAAGACACGAGATTTGCTGTTAAAGAATTGAGTATACAGAATGCAAACAAATGCTTCCCTAAAAGAGAATCGCCTAACCTTTCAACACAGCTCTAAAAACTGAATAGAATGCAGTTTTCACTCAGATGAAAGACGTATGCTTTCCTTCTTAAGAAGTGTTTTCAAAGACATTCACAGAGTGATTCTAAGAAGCCTTTTTTTACTGACGTTGGCTTTTAAACGTGATTTCACTGGAATTTCTGTCAAAGGCAAGACACGAGATTTGCTGTTAAAGAATTGAGTATACAGAATGCAAACAAACGCTTCCCTACAAGTGAATCGCCTAACCATTCAGCACAGATCTTAAAACTGAATAGAAAGCAGTTTTCACTCAGATGAAAGACAAATGCTTTCCTTCTTACAAAGTGTTTTCAAAGACATTCACAGAGTGATTCTACGAAGCCTTTTTACTGAAGTTGGCTTTTAAACGTGAATTCCCTGGAATTTCTGTCAAACGCAAGACACGAGATTTGCTGTTAGAGAATTGAGTATACAGAATGCAAACGAATGCTTCCCTACAAGTGAATCGCCTAACCATTCAGCACAGATCTTAAAACTGAATAAAAAGCAGTTTTCACTCAGATGAAAGACGAATGCTTTCCTTCTTACAAAGTGTTTTCAAAGACATTCACAGAGTGATTCTACGAAGCCTTTTTACTGACGTTGGCTTTTAAACGTGATTTCACTGGAATTTCTGTCAAACGCAAGACACGAGATTTGCTGTTAAAGAATTGAGTATACAGAATGCAAACAAACGCTTCCCTACAAGTGAATCGCCTAACCATTCAACAAGGCTCTAAAAACAGAAGAGAATGCAGTTTTCACTCAGATGAAAGACGTATGCTTTCCTTCTTAAGAAGTGTTTTCAAAGACATTCACAGAGTGATTCTACGAAGCCTTTTTACTGATGTTGGCTTTTAAACGTGATTTCACTGGAATTTCTGTCAAACGCAAGACACGAGATTTGCTGTTAAAGAATTGAGTATACAGAATGCAAACAAACGCTTCCCTACAAGTGAATCGCCTAACCATTCAGCACAGATCTTAAAACTGAATAGAAAGCAGTTTTCACTCAGATGAAAGACAAATGCTTTCCTTCTTACAAAGTGTTTTCAAAGACATTCACAGAGTGACTCTACGAAGCCTTTTTACTGAAGTTGGCTTTTAAACGTGAATTCACTGGAATTTCTGTCAAACGCAAGACACGAGATTTGCTGTTAGAGAATTGAGTATACAGAATGCAAACGAATGCTTCCCTACAAGTGAATCGCCTAACCATTCAGCACAGATCTTAAAACTGAATAAAAAGCAGTTTTCACTCAGATGAAAGACGAATGCTTTCCTTCTTACAAAGTGTTTTCAAAGACATTCACAGAGTGATTCTACGAAGCCTTTTTACTGAAGTTGGCTTTTAAACGTGAATTCACTGGAATTTCTGTCAAACGCAAGACACGAGATTTGCTGTTAGAGAATTGAGTATACAGAATGAAAACAAATGCTTCCCTACAAGTGAATCGCCTAACCATTCAACACAGCTCTAAAAACTGAATAGAATGCAGTTTTCACTCAGATGAAAGACGTATGCTTTCCTTCTTACGAAGTGTTTTCAAAGACATTCACAGAGTGATTCTACGAAGCCTTTTTACTGACGTTGGCTTTTAAACGTGATTTCACTGGAATTTCTGTCAAACGCAAGACACGAGATTTGCTGTTAAAGAATTGAGTATACAGAATGCAAACAAACGCTTCCCTACAAGTGAATCGCCTAACCATTCAACACAGCTCTAAAAACAGAAGAGAATGCAGTTTTCACTCAGATGAAAGACGTATGCTTTCCTTCTTAAGAAGTGTTTTCAAAGACATTCACAGAGTGATTCTACGAAGCCTTTTTACTGACGTTGGCTTTTAAACGTGATTTCAGTGGAATTTCTGTCAAACGCAAGACACGAGATTTGCTGTTAAAGAATTGAGTATACAGAATGCAAACAAACGCTTCCCTACAAGTGAATCGCCTAACCATTCAGTACAGATCTTAAAACTGAATAGAAAGCAGTTTTCACTCAGATGAAAGACGAATGCTTTCCTTCTTACAAAGTGTTTTCAAAGACATTCACAGAGTGATTCTACGAAGCCTTTTTACTGAAGTTGGCTTTTAAACGTGAATTCACTGGAATTTCTGTCAAACGCAAGACACGAGGTTTGCTGTTAGAGAATTGAGTATACAGAATGCAAACGAATGCTTCCCTACAAGTGAATCGCCTAACCATTCAGCACAGATCTTAAAACTGAATAAAAAGCAGTTTTCACTCAGATGAAAGACGAATGCTTTCCTTCTTACAAAGTGTTTTCAAAGACATTCACAGAGTGATTCTACGAAGCCTTTTTACTGACGTTGGCTTTTAAACGTGAATTCACTGGAATTTCTGTCAAACGCAAGACACGAGATTTGCTGTTAGAGAATTGAGTATACAGAATGAAAACAAATGCTTCCCTACAAGTGAATCGCCTAACCATTCAACACAGCTCTAAAAACTGAATAGAATGCAGTTTTCACTCAGATGAAAGACGTATGCTTTCCTTCTTACGAAGTGTTTTAAAAGACATTCACAGAGTGATTCTACGAAGCCTTTTTACTGACGTTGGCTTTTAAACGTGATTTCACTGGAATTTCTGTCAAACGCAAGACACGAGATTTGCTGTTAAAGAATTGAGTATACAGAATGCAAACAAACGCTTCCCTACAAGTGAATCGCCTAACCATTCAACAAGGCTCTAAAAAAAGAAGAGAATGCAGTTTTCACTCAGATGAAAGACCTATACTTTCCTTCTTAAGAAGTGTTTTCAAAGACATTCACAGAGTGATTCTACGAAGCCTTTTTACTGATGTTGGCTTTTAAACGTGATTTCACTGGAATTTCTGTCAAACGCAAGACATGAGGTTTGTTATTAAAGAATTGAGTATACAGAATGCAAACAAACGCTTCCCTACAAGTGAATCGCCTAACCGTTCAACACAGCTCCAAAAAAATGAAGAGAATGCAGTTTTCACTCAGATGAAAGACATATGCTTTCCTTCTTAAGAAGTGTTTTCAAATACATTCACAGAGTGATTCTACGAAGCCTTTTTACTGACTTTGGCTTTTAAACATGATTTCACTGGAATTTCTGTCAAATGCAAGACACGAGATTTGCTGTTAAAGAATTGAGTATACAGAATGCAAACAAATGCTTCCCTAAAAGAGAATCGCCTAACCTTTCAACACAGCTCTAAAAACTGAATAGAATGCAGTTTTCACTCAGATGAAAGACGTATGCTTTCCTTCTTAAGAAGTGTTTTCAAAGACATTCACAGAGTGATTCTAAGAAGCCTTTTTTTACTGACGTTGGCTTTTAAACGTGATTTCACTGGAATTTCTGTCAAAGGCAAGACACGAGATTTGCTGTTAAAGAATTGAGTATACAGAATGCAAACAAATGCTTCCCTACAAGTGAATAGCCTAACCATTCAACACAACTCTAAAAACTGAATAGAATGCAGTTTTCACTCAGATGAAAGACGTATGCTTTCCTATTTAAGAAGTGTTTTCAAAGACATTCACAGAGTGATTCTACGAAGCCTTTTTACTGACGTTGGCTTTTAAACGTGATTTCACTGGAATTTCTGTCAAACCCAAGACACAAGATTTGCTGTTAAAGAATTGAGTATACAGAATGCAAACAAACGCTTCCCTACAAGTGAATCGCCTAACCATTCAACAATGCTCTAAAAACGGAAGAGAATGCAGTTTTCACTCAGATGAAAGATGTAAGCTTTCTTTCTTAAGAAGTGTTTTCAAAGACATTCACAGAGTGATTCTATGAAGCCTTTTTACTGACGTTGGCTTTTAAACGTGATTTCACTGGAATTTCTGTCAAACGCAAGACACGAGATTTGCTGTTAAAGAATTGAGTATACAGAATGCAAACAAACGCTTCCCTACAAGTGAATCGCCTAACCATTCAACAAGGCTCTAAAAACAGAAGAGAATGCAGTTTTCACTCAGATGAAAGACGTATGCTTTCCTTCTTAAGAAGTGTTTTCAAAGACATTCACAGAGTGATTCTACGAAGCCTTTTTACTGATGTTGGCTTTTAAACGTGATTTCACTGGAATTTCTGTCAAACGCAAGACAGGAGATTTGCTGTTAAAGAATTTACAGAATGCAAACAAACGCTTCCCTACAAGTGAATCGCCTAACCATTCAGCACAGATCTTAAAACTGAATAGAAAGCAGTTTTCACTCAGATGAAAGACAAATGCTTTCCTTCTTACAAAGTGTTTTCAAAGACATTCACAGAGTGATTCTACGAAGCCTTTTTACTGAAGTTGGCTTTTAAACGTGAATTCACTGGAATTTCTGTCAAACGCAAGACACGAGATTTGCTGTTAGAGAATTGAGTATACAGAATGCAAACGAATGCTTCCCTACAAGTGAATCGCCTAACCATTCAGCACAGATCTTAAAACTGAATAAAAAGCAGTTTTCACTCAGATGAAAGACGAATGCTTTCCTTCTTACAAAGTGTTTTCAAAGACATTCACAGAGTGATTCTACGAAGCCTTTTTACTGACATTGGCTTTTAAACGTGAATTCACTGGAATTTCTGTCAAACGCAAGACACGAGATTTGCTGTTAGAGAATTGAGTATACAGAATGAAAACAAATGCTTCCCTACAAGTGAATCGCCTAACCATTCAACACAGCTCTAAAAACTGAATAGAATGCAGTTTTCACTCAGATGAAAGACGTATGCTTTCCTTCTTACGAAGTGTTTTCAAAGACATTCACAGAGTGATTCTACGAAGCCTTTTTACTGACGTTGGCTTTTAAACGTGATTTCACTGGAATTTCTGTCAAACCCAAGACACAAGATTTGCTGTTAAAGAATTGAGTATACAGAATGCAAACAAACGCTTCCCTACAAGTGAATCGCCTAACCATTCAACAATGCTCTAAAATCTGAAGAGAATGCAGTTTTCACTCAGATGAAAGACGTAAGCTTTCTTTCTTAAGAAGTGTTTTCAAAGACATTCACAGAGTGATTCTATGAAGCCTTTTTACTGACGTTGGCTTTTAAACGTGATTTCACTGGAATTTCTGTCAAACGCAAGACACGAGATTTGCTGTTAAAGAATTGAGTATACAGAATGCAAACAAACGCTTCCCTACAAGTGAATCGCCTAACCATTCAACACAGCTCTAAAAACAGAAGAGAATGCAGTTTTCACTCAGATGAAAGACGTATGCTTTCCTTCTTAAGAAGTGTTTTCAAAGACATTCACAGAGTGATTCTACGAAGCCTTTTTACTGATGTTGGCTTTTAAACGTGATTTCAGTGGAATTTCTGTCAAACGCAAGACACGAGATTTGCTGTTAAAGAATTGAGTATACAGAATGCAAACAAACGCTTCCCTACAAGTGAATCGCCTAACCATTCAGTACAGATCTTAAAACTGAATAGAAAGCAGTTTTCACTCAGATGAAAGACGAATGCTTTCCTTCTTACAAAGTGTTTTCAAAGACATTCACAGAGTGATTCTACGAAGCCTTTTTACTGAAGTTGGCTTTTAAACGTGAATTCACTGGAATTTCTGTCAAACGCAAGACACGAGGTTTGCTGTTAGAGAATTGAGTATACAGAATGCAAACGAATGCTTCCCTACAAGTGAATCGCCTAACCATTCAGCACAGATCTTAAAACTGAATAAAAAGCAGTTTTCACTCAGATGAAAGACGAATGCTTTCCTTCTTACAAAGTGTTTTCAAAGACATTCACAGAGTGATTTTACGAAGCCTTTTTACTGACGTTGGCTTTTAAACGTGAATTCACTGGAATTTCTGTCAAACGCAAGACACGAGATTTGCTGTTAGAGAATTGAGTATACAGAATGAAAACAAATGCTTCCCTACAAGTGAATCGCCTAACCATTCAACACAGCTCTAAAAACTGAATAGAATGCAGTTTTCACTCAGATGAAAGACGTATGCTTTCCTTCTTACGAAGTGTTTTAAAAGACATTCACAGAGTGATTCTACGAAGCCTTTTTACTGACGTTGGCTTTTAAACGTGATTTCACTGGAATTTCTGTCAAACGCAAGACACGAGATTTGCTGTTAAAGAATTGAGTATACAGAATGCAAACAAACGCTTCCCTACAAGTGAATCGCCTAACCATTCAACAAGGCTCTAAAAAAAGAAGAGAATGCAGTTTTCACTCAGATGAAAGACCTATACTTTCCTTCTTAAGAAGTGTTTTCAAAGACATTCACAGAGTGATTCTACGAAGCCTTTTTACTGATGTTGGCTTTTAAACGTGATTTCACTGGAATTTCTGTCAAACGCAAGACATGAGGTTTGTTATTAAAGAATTGAGTATACAGAATGCAAACAAACGCTTCCCTACAAGTGAATCGCCTAACCGTTCAACACAGCTCCAAAAAAATGAAGAGAATGCAGTTTTCACTCAGATGAAAGACATATGCTTTCCTTCTTAAGAAGTGTTTTCAAATACATTCACAGAGTGATTCTACGAAGCCTTTTTACTGACTTTGGCTTTTAAACATGATTTCACTGGAATTTCTGTCAAATGCAAGACACGAGATTTGCTGTTAAAGAATTGAGTATACAGAATGCAAACAAATGCTTCCCTAAAAGAGAATCGCCTAACCTTTCAACACAGCTCTAAAAACTGAATAGAATGCAGTTTTCACTCAGATGAAAGACGTATGCTTTCCTTCTTAAGAAGTGTTTTCAAAGACATTCACAGAGTGATTCTAAGAAGCCTTTTTTTACTGACGTTGGCTTTTAAACGTGATTTCACTGGAATTTCTGTCAAAGGCAAGACACGAGATTTGCTGTTAAAGAATTGAGTATACAGAATGCAAACAAATGCTTCCCTACAAGTGAATAGCCTAACCATTCAACACAACTCTAAAAACTGAATAGAATGCAGTTTTCACTCAGATGAAAGACGTATGCTTTCCTATTTAAGAAGTGTTTTCAAAGACATTCACAGAGTGATTCTACGAAGCCTTTTTACTGACGTTGGCTTTTAAACGTGATTTCACTGGAATTTCTGTCAAACCCAAGACACAAGATTTGCTGTTAAAGAATTGAGTATACAGAATGCAAACAAACGCTTCCCTACAAGTGAATCGCCTAACCATTCAACAATGCTCTAAAAACGGAAGAGAATGCAGTTTTCACTCAGATGAAAGATGTAAGCTTTCTTTCTTAAGAAGTGTTTTCAAAGACATTCACAGAGTGATTCTATGAAGCCTTTTTACTGACGTTGGCTTTTAAACGTGATTTCACTGGAATTTCTGTCAAACGCAAGACACGAGATTTGCTGTTAAAGAATTGAGTATACAGAATGCAAACAAACGCTTCCCTACAAGTGAATCGCCTAACCATTCAACAAGGCTCTAAAAACAGAAGAGAATGCAGTTTTCACTCAGATGAAAGACGTATGCTTTCCTTCTTAAGAAGTGTTTTCAAAGACATTCACAGAGTGATTCTACGAAGCCTTTTTACTGATGTTGGCTTTTAAACGTGATTTCACTGGAATTTCTGTCAAACGCAAGACACGAGATTTGCTGTTAAAGAATTTACAGAATGCAAACAAACGCTTCCCTACAAGTGAATCGCCTAACCATTCAGCACAGATCTTAAAACTGAATAGAAAGCAGTTTTCACTCAGATGAAAGACAAATGCTTTCCTTCTTACAAAGTGTTTTCAAAGACATTCACAGAGTGATTCTACGAAGCCTTTTTACTGAAGTTGGCTTTTAAACGTGAATTCACTGGAATTTCTGTCAAACGCAAGACACGAGATTTGCTGTTAGAGAATTGAGTATACAGAATGCAAACGAATGCTTCCCTACAAGTGAATCGCCTAACCATTCAGCACAGATCTTAAAACTGAATAAAAAGCAGTTTTCACTCAGATGAAAGACGAATGCTTTCCTTCTTACAAAGTGTTTTCAAAGACATTCACAGAGTGATTCTACGAAGCCTTTTTACTGACATTGGCTTTTAAACGTGAATTCACTGGAATTTCTGTCAAACGCAAGACACGAGATTTGCTGTTAGAGAATTGAGTATACAGAATGAAAACAAATGCTTCCCTATAAGTGAATCGCCTAACCATTCAACACAGCTCTAAAAACTGAATAGAATGCAGTTTTCACTCAGATGAAAGACGTATGCTTTCCTTCTTACGAAGTGTTTTCAAAGACATTCACAGAGTGATTCTACGAAGCCTTTTTACTGACGTTGGCTTTTAAACGTGATTTCACTGGAATTTCTGTCAAACCCAAGACACAAGATTTGCTGTTAAAGAATTGAGTATACAGAATGCAAACAAACGCTTCCCTACAAGTGAATCGCCTAACCATTCAACAATGCTCTAAAATCTGAAGAGAATGCAGTTTTCACTCAGATGAAAGACGTAAGCTTTCTTTCTTAAGAAGTGTTTTCAAAGACATTCACAGAGTGATTCTATGAAGCCTTTTTACTGACGTTGGCTTTTAAACGTGATTTCACTGGAATTTCTGTCAAACGCAAGACACGAGATTTGCTGTTAAAGAATTGAGTATACAGAATGCAAACAAACGCTTCCCTACAAGTGAATCGCCTAACCATTCAACACAGCTCTAAAAACAGAAGAGAATGCAGTTTTCACTCAGATGAAAGACGTATGCTTTCCTTCTTAAGAAGTGTTTTCAAAGACATTCACAGAGTGATTCTACGAAGCCTTTTTACTGATGTTGGCTTTTAAACGTGATTTCAGTGGAATTTCTGTCAAACGCAAGACACGAGATTTGCTGTTAAAGAATTGAGTATACAGAATGCAAACAAACGCTTCCCTACAAGTGAATCGCCTAACCATTCAGTACAGATCTTAAAACTGAATAGAAAGCAGTTTTCACTCAGATGAAAGACGAATGCTTTCCTTCTTACAAAGTGTTTTCAAAGACATTCACAGAGTGATTCTACGAAGCCTTTTTACTGAAGTTGGCTTTTAAACGTGAATTCACTGGAATTTCTGTCAAACGCAAGACACGAGGTTTGCTGTTAGAGAATTGAGTATACAGAATGCAAACGAATGCTTCCCTACAAGTGAATCGCCTAACCATTCAGCACAGATCTTAAAACTGAATAAAAAGCAGTTTTCACTCAGATGAAAGACGAATGCTTTCCTTCTTACAAAGTGTTTTCAAAGACATTCACAGAGTGATTTTACGAAGCCTTTTTACTGACGTTGGCTTTTAAACGTGAATTCACTGGAATTTCTGTCAAACGCAAGACACGAGATTTGCTGTTAGAGAATTGAGTATACAGAATGAAAACAAATGCTTCCCTACAAGTGAATCGCCTAACCATTCAACACAGCTCTAAAAACTGAATAGAATGCAGTTTTCACTCAGATGAAAGACGTATGCTTTCCTTCTTACGAAGTGTTTTAAAAGACATTCACAGAGTGATTCTACGAAGCCTTTTTACTGACGTTGGCTTTTAAACGTGATTTCACTGGAATTTCTGTCAAACGCAAGACACGAGATTTGCTGTTAAAGAATTGAGTATACAGAATGCAAACAAACGCTTCCCTACAAGTGAATCGCCTAACCATTCAACAAGGCTCTAAAAAAAGAAGAGAATGCAGTTTTCACTCAGATGAAAGACCTATACTTTCCTTCTTAAGAAGTGTTTTCAAAGACATTCACAGAGTGATTCTACGAAGCCTTTTTACTGATGTTGGCTTTTAAACGTGATTTCACTGGAATTTCTGTCAAACGCAAGACATGAGGTTTGTTATTAAAGAATTGAGTATACAGAATGCAAACAAACGCTTCCCTACAAGTGAATCGCCTAACCGTTCAACACAGCTCCAAAAAAATGAAGAGAATGCAGTTTTCACTCAGATGAAAGACATATGCTTTCCTTCTTAAGAAGTGTTTTCAAATACATTCACAGAGTGATTCTACGAAGCCTTTTTACTGACTTTGGCTTTTAAACATGATTTCACTGGAATTTCTGTCAAATGCAAGACACGAGATTTGCTGTTAAAGAATTGAGTATACAGAATGCAAACAAATGCTTCCCTAAAAGAGAATCGCCTAACCTTTCAACACAGCTCTAAAAACTGAATAGAATGCAGTTTTCACTCAGATGAAAGACGTATGCTTTCCTTCTTAAGAAGTGTTTTCAAAGACATTCACAGAGTGATTCTAAGAAGCCTTTTTTTACTGACGTTGGCTTTTAAACGTGATTTCACTGGAATTTCTGTCAAAGGCAAGACACGAGATTTGCTGTTAAAGAATTGAGTATACAGAATGCAAACAAATGCTTCCCTACAAGTGAATAGCCTAACCATTCAACACAACTCTAAAAACTGAATAGAATGCAGTTTTCACTCAGATGAAAGACGTATGCTTTCCTATTTAAGAAGTGTTTTCAAAGACATTCACAGAGTGATTCTACGAAGCCTTTTTACTGACGTTGGCTTTTAAACGTGATTTCACTGGAATTTCTGTCAAACCCAAGACACAAGATTTGCTGTTAAAGAATTGAGTATACAGAATGCAAACAAACGCTTCCCTACAAGTGAATCGCCTAACCATTCAACAATGCTCTAAAAACGGAAGAGAATGCAGTTTTCACTCAGATGAAAGATGTAAGCTTTCTTTCTTAAGAAGTGTTTTCAAAGACATTCACAGAGTGATTCTATGAAGCCTTTTTACTGACGTTGGCTTTTAAACGTGATTTCACTGGAATTTCTGTCAAACGCAAGACACGAGATTTGCTGTTAAAGAATTGAGTATACAGAATGCAAACAAACGCTTCCCTACAAGTGAATCGCCTAACCATTCAACAAGGCTCTAAAAACAGAAGAGAATGCAGTTTTCACTCAGATGAAAGACGTATGCTTTCCTTCTTAAGAAGTGTTTTCAAAGACATTCACAGAGTGATTCTACGAAGCCTTTTTACTGATGTTGGCTTTTAAACGTGATTTCACTGGAATTTCTGTCAAACGCAAGACACGAGATTTGCTGTTAAAGAATTTACAGAATGCAAACAAACGCTTCCCTACAAGTGAATCGCCTAACCATTCAGCACAGATCTTAAAACTGAATAGAAAGCAGTTTTCACTCAGATGAAAGACAAATGCTTTCCTTCTTACAAAGTGTTTTCAAAGACATTCACAGAGTGATTCTACGAAGCCTTTTTACTGAAGTTGGCTTTTAAACGTGAATTCACTGGAATTTCTGTCAAACGCAAGACACGAGATTTGCTGTTAGAGAATTGAGTATACAGAATGCAAACGAATGCTTCCCTACAAGTGAATCGCCTAACCATTCAGCACAGATCTTAAAACTGAATAAAAAGCAGTTTTCACTCAGATGAAAGACGAATGCTTTCCTTCTTACAAAGTGTTTTCAAAGACATTCACAGAGTGATTCTACGAAGCCTTTTTACTGACATTGGCTTTTAAACGTGAATTCACTGGAATTTCTGTCAAACGCAAGACACGAGATTTGCTGTTAGAGAATTGAGTATACAGAATGAAAACAAATGCTTCCCTACAAGTGAATCGCCTAACCATTCAACACAGCTCTAAAAACTGAATAGAATGCAGTTTTCACTCAGATGAAAGACGTATGCTTTCCTTCTTACGAAGTGTTTTCAAAGACATTCACAGAGTGATTCTACGAAGCCTTTTTACTGACGTTGGCTTTTAAACGTGATTTCACTGGAATTTCTGTCAAACCCAAGACACAAGATTTGCTGTTAAAGAATTGAGTATACAGAATGCAAACAAACGCTTCCCTACAAGTGAATCGCCTAACCATTCAACAATGCTCTAAAATCTGAAGAGAATGCAGTTTTCACTCAGATGAAAGACGTAAGCTTTCTTTCTTAAGAAGTGTTTTCAAAGACATTCACAGAGTGATTCTATGAAGCCTTTTTACTGACGTTGGCTTTTAAACGTGATTTCACTGGAATTTCTGTCAAACGCAAGACACGAGATTTGCTGTTAAAGAATTGAGTATACAGAATGCAAACAAACGCTTCCCTACAAGTGAATCGCCTAACCATTCAACACAGCTCTAAAAACAGAAGAGAATGCAGTTTTCACTCAGATGAAAGACGTATGCTTTCCTTCTTAAGAAGTGTTTTCAAAGACATTCACAGAGTGATTCTACGAAGCCTTTTTACTGATGTTGGCTTTTAAACGTGATTTCAGTGGAATTTCTGTCAAACGCAAGACACGAGATTTGCTGTTAAAGAATTGAGTATACAGAATGCAAACAAACGCTTCCCTACAAGTGAATCGCCTAACCATTCAGCACAGATCTTAAAACTGAATAGAAAGCAGTTTTCACTCAGATGAAAGACGAATGCTTTCCTTCTTACAAAGTGTTTTCAAAGACATTCACAGAGTGATTCTACGAAGCCTTTTTACTGAAGTTGGCTTTTAAACGTGAATTCACTGGAATTTCTGTCAAACGCAAGACACGAGGTTTGCTGTTAGAGAATTGAGTATACAGAATGCAAACGAATGCTTCCCTACAAGTGAATCGCCTAACCATTCAGCACAGATCTTAAAACTGAATAAAAAGCAGTTTTCACTCAGATGAAAGACGAATGCTTTCCTTCTTACAAAGTGTTTTCAAAGACATTCACAGAGTGATTCTACGAAGCCTTTTTACTGACGTTGGCTTTTAAACGTGAATTCACTGGAATTTCTGTCAAACGCAAGACACGAGATTTGCTGTTAGAGAATTGAGTATACAGAATGAAAACAAATGCTTCCCTACAAGTGAATCGCCTAACCATTCAACACAGCTCTAAAAACTGAATAGAATGCAGTTTTCACTCAGATGAAAGACGTATGCTTTCCTTCTTACGAAGTGTTTTCAAAGACATTCACAGAGTGATTCTACGAAGCCTTTTTACTGACGTTGGCTTTTAAACGTGATTTCACTGGAATTTCTGTCAAACGCAAGACACGAGATTTGCTGTTAAAGAATTGAGTATACAGAATGCAAACAAACACTTCCCTACAAGTGAAACGCCTAACCGTTCAACAAGGCTCTAAAAACAGAAGAGAATGCAGTTTTCACTCAGATGAAAGACATATGCTTTCCTTCTTAAGAAGTGTTTTCAAAGACATTCACAGAGTGATTCTACGAAGCCTTTTTACTGACGTTGGCTTTTAAACGTGATTTCACTGGAATTCCTGTCAAACGGAAGACACGAGACTTGCTGTTAAGAATTGAGTATACAGAATGCAAACAAACGCTTCCCTACAAGTGAATCGCCTAACCGTTCAACACAGCTCCAAAAAAATGAAGAGAATGCAGTTTTCACTCAGAAGAAAGACGTATGCTTTCCTTCTTAAGAAGTGTTTTCAAAGACATTCACAGAGTGATTCTATGAAGCCTTTTTACTGACGTTGGCTTTTAAACGTGATTTCACCGGAATTTCTGTTAAACGCAAGACACGAGATTTGCTGTTAAAGAATTGAGTATACAGAATGCAAACAAACGCTTCCCTACAAGTGATCGCCTAACCATTCAACACAGTTCTTAAAACTGAATAGAATGCAGTTTTCACTCAGATGAAAGACGTATGCTTTCCTTCTTAAGAAGTGTTTTCAAAGACATTCACAGGGTGATTCTATGAAGCCTTTTTACTGACGTTGGCTTTTAAACGTGATTTCACAGGAATTTCTGTCAAATGCAAGACACGAGATTTGCTGTTAAAGAATTGAGTATACAGAATGCAAACAAACGCTTCCCTACAAGTGAATCGCCTAACCGTTCAACACAGTTCTAAAAACTGAATAGAATGCAGTTTTCACTCAGATGAAAGACGTATGCTTTCCTTCTTAAGAAGTGTTTTCAAAGACATTCACAGAGTGATTCTACGAAGTCTTTTTACTGACGTTGTCTTTTAAACGTGATTTCACTGTAATTTCTGTCAAACGCAAGTCACGAGATTTGCTGTTAAAGAATTGAGTATACAGAATGCAAACAAACGCTTCCCTACAAGTGAATCGCCTAACCATTCAACAATGCTCTAAAAACTGAAGAAAATGCAGTTTTCACTCAGATGAAAGACATATGCTTTCCTTCTTAAGAAGTGTTTTCAAAGACATTCACAGAGTGATTCTACGAAGCCTTTTTACTGACGTTTTCTTTTAAACGTGATTTCACTGGAATTTCTGTCAAACGCAAGACACAAGATTTGGTGTTAAAGAATTGAGTATACAGAATGCAAACAAACGCTTCCCTACAAGTGAATCGCCTAACCGTTCAACACAGCTCTAAAAACTGAATAGAATGCAGTTTTCACTCAGATGAAAGATGTATGCTTTCCTTCTTAAGAAGTGTTTTCAAGACATTCACAGAGTGATTCTACGAAGCCTTTTTACTGACGTTGGCTTTTAAACGTCATTTCACTGGAATTTCTGTCAATTGCAAGACACGAGATTTGCTGTTAAAGAATTGAGTATACAGAATGCAAACAAACGCTTCCCTACAAGTGAATCGCCTAACCATTCAACAATGCTCTAAAAACTGAAGAGAATGCAGTTTTCACTCAGATGAAAGACGTAAGCTTTCCTTCTTAAGAAGTGTTTTCAAAGACATTCACAGACTGATTCTATGAAGCCTTTTTACTGATGTTGGCTTTTAAACGTGATTTCACTGGAATTTCTGTCAAACGCAAGACACGAGATTTGCTGTTAAAGAATTGAGTATACAGAATGAAAACAAACGCCTCCCTACAAGTGAATTGCCTAACCATTCAACAAGGCTCTAAAAAAAGAAGAGGATGCAGTTTTCACTCAGATGAAAGACGTATGCTTTCCTTCTTAAGAAGTGTTTTCAAAGACATTCACAGAGTGATTCTACGAAGCCTTTTTACTGACGTTGGCTTTTAAACGTGATTTCACTGGAATTTCTCTCAAAGGCAAGACACGAGATTTGCTGTTAAAGAATTGAGTATACAGAATGCAAACAAATGCTTCCCTACAAGTGAATCGCCTAACTGTTCAACAAGGCTCTAAAAACAGAAGAGAATGCAGTTTTCACTCAGATGAAAGACGTATATTTTCCTTCTTAAGAAGTGTTTTCAAAGACATTCACAGAGTGATTCTATGAAGCCTTTTTACTGACGTTGGCTTTTAAACGTGATTTCACTGGAATTTCTGTCAAACGCAAGACAGGAGACTTGCTGTTAAGAATTGAGTATACAGAATGCAAACAAACGCTTCCCTACAAGTGAATCACCTAACCATTCAACACAGCTCCAAAAAAATGAAGAGAATGCAGTTTTCACTCAGAAGAAAGACGTATGCTTTATTCTTAAGAAGTGTTTTCAAAGACATTCACAGAGTGATTCTATGAAGCCTTTTTACTGACGTTGGCTTTTAAACATGATTTCACTGGAATTTTTGTCAAATGCAAGACACGAGATTTGCTGTTAGAGAATTGAGTATACAGAATGCAAACAAACGCTTCCCTAAAAGTGAATCGCCTAACCATTCAACACAGCTCTAAAAACTGAATAGAATGCAGTTTTCACTCAGATGAAAGACGTATGCTTTCCTATTTAAGAAGTGTTTTCAAAGACATTCACAGAGTGATTCTACGAAGCCTTTTTACTGAAGTTGGCTTTTAAACGTGATTTCACTGGAATTTCTGTCAAAAGCAAGACACGAGATTTGCTGTTAAAGAATTGAGTATACAGAATGCAAACAAAAGCTTCCCTACAAGTGAATCGCCTAACCATTCAACACAGTTCTTAAAACTAAATAGAATGCAGTTTTCACTCAGATGAAAGACGTATGCTTTCCTTCTTAAGAAGTGTTTTCAAAGACATTCACAGGGTGATTCTATGAAGCCTTTTTACTGACGTTGGCTTTTAAACGTGATTTCACAGGAATTTCTGTCAAATGCAAGACAGGAGATTTGCTGTTAAAGAATTGAGTATACAGAATGCAAACAAACGCTTCCCTACAAGTGAATCGCCTAACCGTTCAACACAGTTCTAAAAACTGAATAGAATGCAGTTTTCACTCAGATGAAAGACGTATGCTTTCCTTCTTAAGAAGTGTTTTCAAAGACATTCACAGAGTGATTCTACGAAGTCTTTTTACTGACGTTGTCTTTTAAACGTGATTTCACTGTAATTTCTGTCAAATGCAAGACACGAGATTTGCTGTTAGAGAATTGAGTATATAGAATGCAAACAAACGCTTCCCTACAAGTGAATCGCCTAACCATTCAACAATGCTCTAAAAACTGAAGAAAATGCAGTTTTCACTCAGATGAAAGACGTATGCTTTCCTTCTTAATAAGTGTTTTTAAAGACATTCACAGAGTGATTCTACGAAGCCTTTTTACTGACGTTGGCTTTTAAACGTGATTTCACTGGAATTTCTGTCAAAGGCAAGACACGAGATTTGCTGTTAAAGAATTGAGTATACAGAATGCAAACAAATGCTTCCCTACAAGTGAATCGCCTAACCATTCAACACAGCTCTAAAAACTGAATAGAATGCAGTTTTCACTCAGATGAAAGACGTATGCTTTCCTATTTAAGAAGTGTTTTCAAAGACATTCACAGAGTGATTATACGAAGCCTTTTTACTGATGTTGGCTTTTAAACGTGATTTCACTGGAATTTCTGTCAAACGCAAGACACGAGACTTGCTGTTAAGAATTGAGTATACAGAATGCAAAAAAACGCTTCTCTACAAGTGAATCGCCTAACCGTTCAACACAGCTCTAAAAACTGAATAGAATGCAGTTTTCACTCAGATGAAAAATGTATGCTTTCCTTCTTAAGAAGTGTTTTCAAGACATTCACAGAGTGATTCTACGAAGCCTTTTTACTGACGTTGCCTTTTAAACGTGATTTCACTGGAATTTCTGTCAAAGGCAAGACAGGAGATTTGCTGTTAAAGATTTGAGTATACAGAATGCAAACAAACGCTTCCCTACAAGTGAAACGCCTAACCATTCAACAATGCTCTAAAAACTGAAGAGAATGCAGTTTTCACTCATATGAAAGACGTAAGCTTTCCTTTTAAGAAGTGTTTTCAAAGACCTTCACAGAGTGATTCTACGAAGCCTTTTTACTGACGTTGGCTTTTAAACGTGATTTCACTGTAATTTCTGTCAAACGCAAGACACGAGATTTGCTGTTAAAGAATTGAGTATACAGAATGCAAACAAATGCTTCCCTACAAGTGAATTGCCTAACCTTTCAACAAGGCTCTAAAAACAGAAGAGAATGCAGTTTTCACTCAGATGAAAGACGTATACTTTCCTTCTTAAGAAGTGTTTTCAAAGACATTCACAGAGTGATTCTATGAAGCCTTTTTACTGACGTTGGCTTTTAAACGTGATTTCACTGGAATTTCTGTCAAATGCAAGTAAGGAGACTTGCTGTTAAGAATTGAGTATACAGAATGCAAACAAACGCTTCCCTACAAGTGAATCGCCTAACTGTTCAACACAGCTCCAAAAAAATGAAGAGAATGCAGTTTTCACTCAGAAGAAAGACGTATGCTTTCCTTCTTAAGAAGTGTTTTCAAAGACATTCACAGAGTGATTCTATGAAGCCTTTTTACTGACGTTGGCTTTTAAACGTGATTTCACCGGAATTTCTGTTAAACGCAAGACACGAGATTTGCTGTTAAAGAATTGAGTATACAGAATGCAAACAAACGCTTCCCTACAAGTGAATCGCCTAACCATTCAACACAGTTCTTAAAACTGAATAGAATGCAGTTTTCACTCAGATGAAAGACGTATGCTTTCCTTCTTAAGAAGTGTTTTCAAAGACATTCACAGGGTGATTCTATGAAGCCTTTTTACTGACGTTGGCTTTAAACGTGATTTCACAGGAATTTCTGTCAAATGCAAGACACGAGATTTGCTGTTAAAGAATTGAGTATACAGAATGCAAACAAACGGTTCCCTACAATTGAATCGCCTAACCGTTCAACACAGTTCTAAAAACTGAATAGAATGCAGTTTTCACTCAGATGAAAGACGTATGCTTTCCATCTTAAGAAGTGTTTTCAAAGACATTCACAGAGTGATTCTACGAAGTCTTTTTACTGACGTTGTCTTTTAAACGTGATTTCACTGTAATTTCTGTCAAAAGCAAGACACGAGATTTGCTGTTAAAGAATTGAGTATACAGAATGCAAACAAACGCTTCCCTACAAGTGAATCGCCTAACCATTCAACACAGTTCTTAAAACTGAAAAGAATTCTGTTTTCACTCAGATGAAAGACGTATGCTTTCCTTCTTAAGAAGTGTTTTCAAAGACATTCACAGAGTGATTCTACGAAGCCTTTTTACTGATGTTGGCTTTTGAACATGATTTCACAGGAATTTCTGTCAAATGCAAGACATGAGATTTGCTGTTAAAGAATTGAGTATACAGAATGCAAACAAACACTTCCCTACAAGTCAATCGCCTAACCGTTTAACACAGCTCTAAAAACTGAATAGAATGCAGTTTTCATTCAGATGAAAGACATATGCTTTCCTTCTTAAGAAGTGTTTTCAAAGACATTCACAGTGTGATTCTACGAAGCCTTTTTACTGACGTTGGCTTTTAAACGTGATTTCACTGGAATTTCTGTCAAACGCAAGACACGAGATTTGCTGTTAAAGAATTGAGTATATAGAATGCAAACAAACGTTTCCCTACAAGTGAATCGCCTAACCATTCAACAATGCTCTAAAAACTGAAGAGAATGCAGTTTTCACTCCGATGAAAGACGTATGCTTTCCTTCATAAGAAGTGTTTTCAAAGACATTCACAGAGTGATTCTCGAAGCCTTTTTACTGATGTTGGCTGTTAGACGTGAATTCACTAGAATTTCTGTCAAACGCAAGACATGAGATTTGCTGTTAAAGAATTGAGTATACAGAATGCAAACAAAGGCTTCCCTACAAGTGAATCGCCTAACCATTCAACAAGGCTCTAAAAACAGAAGAGAATGCAGTTTTCACTCAGATGAGAGACGTATGCTTTCCTTCTTAAGAAGTGTTTTCCAAGACATTCACAGAGTGATTCTACGAAGCCTTTTTACTGACGTTGGCTTTTAAACGTGATTTCACTGGAATTTCTGTCAAACCCAAGACACGAGATTTGCTGTTAAAGAATTGAGTATACAGAATGCAAACAAACGCTTCCCTACAAGTGAATCGCCTAACCATTCAACAATGCTCTAAAAACTGAAGAAAATGCAGTTTTCACTCAGATGAAAGACGTATGCTTTCCTTCTTAAGAAGTGTTTTCAAAGACATTCACAGAGTGATTCTACGAAGCCTTTTTACTGACGTTGGCTTTTAAACATGATTTCACTGGAATTTCTGTCAAATGCAAGACACGAGATTTGCTGTTAGAGAATTGAGTATACAGAATGCAAAAAAAACGCTTCCCTAAAAGTGAATCGCCTAACCATTCAACACAGCTCTAAAAACTGAATAGAATGCAGTTTTCACTCAGATGAAAGACGTATGCTTTCCTTCTCAAGAAGTGTTTTCAAAGACATTCACAGAGTGATTCTACGAAGCCTTTTTACTGACGTTGGCTTTTAAACGTGATTTCACTGGAATTTCTTCAGAGGCAAGACACGAGATTTGCTGTTAAAGAATTGAGTATACAGAATGCAAACAAACGCTTCCCTACAAGTGAATCGCCTAAACATTCAACACAGTTCTTAAAACTGAAAAGAATTCAGTTTTCACTCAGATGAAAGATGTATGCTTTCCATCTTAAGAAGTGTTTTCAAAGACATTCACAGAGTGATTCTACGAAGCCTTTTTACTGACGTTGGCTTTTAAACGTGATTTCAGTGGAATTTCTGTCAAACGCAATACACGAGATTTGCTGTTAAAGAATTGAGTATACAGAATGCAAACAAACGCTTCCCTACAAGTGAATCGCCTAACCATTCAACACAGCTCAAAAAACTGAATAGAATGCAGTTTTCATTCCGATGAAAGACATATGCTTTCCTTCTTAAGAAGTGTTTTCAAAGACATTCACAGAGTGATTCTACGAAGCCTTTTTACTGACGTTGGCTTTTAAACATGATTTCACTGGAATTTCTGTCAAATGCAAGACACGAGATTTGCTGTTAAAGAATTGAGTATACAGAATGCAAACAAATGCTTCCCTACAAGTGAATCGCCTAACCATTCAACACAACTCTAAAAACTGAATAGAATGCAGTTTTCAGTCAGATGAAAGACATATGCTTTCCTATTTAAGAAGTGTTTTCAAAGACATTCACAGAGTGATTCTATGAAGCCTTTTTACTGACGTTGGCTTTTAAACGTGATTTCAGTGGAATTTCTGTCAAACGCAAGACACGAGATTTGCTGTTAAAGAATTGAGTATACAGAATGCAAACAAATGCTTCCCTACAAGTGAATCGCCTAACCGTTCAACACAGTTCTAAAAACTGAATAGAATGCAGTTTTCACTCAGATGAAAGACGTTGGCTTTCCTTCTTAAGAAGTGTTTTCAAGACATTCACAGAGTGATTCTACGAAGCCTTTTTACTGAAGTTGCCTTTTAAACGTGATTTCACTGGAATTTCTGTCAAATGCAATACACGAGATTTGCTGTTAAAGAATTGAGTATACAGAATGCAAACAAACGCTTCAATACAAGTGAATCGCCTAACCATTCAACACAGCTCAAAAAACTGAATAGAATGCAGTTTTCATTCCGATGAAAGACATATGCTTTCCTTCTTAAGAAGTGTTTTCAAAGACATTCACAGAGTGATTCTACGAAGCCTTTTTACTGACGTTGGCTTTTTAACATGATTTCACTGGAATTTCTGTCAAATGAAAGACTCGAGATTTGCTGTTAAAGAATTGAGTATACAGAATGCAAACACATGCTTCCCTACAAGTGAATCCCCTAACCATTCAACAATGCTCTAAAAACTGAAGAGAATGCAGTTTTCACTCAGATGAAAGACGTATGCTTTCCTTCATAAGAAGTGTTTTCAAAGACATTCACAGAGTGATTCTCGAAGCCTTTTTACTGATGTTGGCTGTTAGACGTGAATTCACTAGAATTTCTGTCAAAAGCAAGACATGAGATTTGCTGTTAAAGAAATGAGTATACAGAATGCAAACAAACGCTTCCTTACAAGTGAATCGCCTAACCATTCAACAAGGCTCTAAAAACAGAAGAGAATGCAGTTTTCACTCAGATGAAAGACGTATGCTTTCCTTCTTCAGAAGTGTTTTCCAAGACATTCACAGAGTGATTCTATGAAGCCTTTTTACTGACGTTGGCTTTTAAACGTGATTTCACTGGAATTTCTGTCAAAGGCAAGACACGAGATTTGCTGTTAAAGAATTGAGTATACAGAATGCAAACAAACGCTTCCCTACAAGTGAATCGCCTAACCGTTCAACACAGCTCTAAAAACTGAATAGAATGCAGTTTTCACTCAGATGAAAGACGTATGCTTTCCTTCTTAAGAAGTGTTTTCAAAGACATTCACAGAGTGATTCTACGAAGCGTTTTTACTGATGTTGGCTTTTAAACGTGATTTCACTGGAATTTCTGTGAAACACAAGACATGAGATTTGCTGTTAAAGAATTGAGTATACAGAATGCAAACAAACACTTCCCTACAAGTGAATCGCCTAACCATTCAACAATGCTCTAAAAACTGAAGAGAATGCAGTTTTCACTCAGATGAAAGATGTATGCTTTCCTTCTTAAAAAGTGTTTTCAAAGACATTCACAGAGTGATTCTACGAAGCCTTTTTACTGATGTTGGCTTTTAAACGTGATTTCACTGGAATTTCTGTCAAATGAAAGACACGAGATTTGCTGTTAAAGAATTGAGTATACAGAATGCAAACAAACGCTTCCCTACAAGTGAATCGCCTAACCATTCAACAATTCTCTAAAAACTGAAGAGAATGCAGTTTTCACTCAGATGAAAGACGTATGCTTTCCTTCTTAAGAAGTGTTTTCAAAGACATTCACAGAGTGATTCTACGAAGCCTTTTTACTGACGTTGTCTTTTAAACGTGATTTCACTGGAATTTCTTCAAAGGCAAGACACGAGATTTGCTGTTAAAGAATTGAGTATACAGAATGCAAACAAATGCTTCCCTACAAGTGAATCGCCTAACCATTCAACACAACTCTAAAAACTGAATAGAAAGCAGTTTTCACTCAGATGAAAGACATATGCTTTCCTATTTAAGAAGTGTTTTCAAAGACATTCACAGAGTGATTCTACGAAGCCTTTTTACTGACGTTGGCTTTTAAACGTGATTTCACTGGAATTTCTGTCAAACGCAAGACACGAGATTTGCTGTTAAAGAATTGAGTATACAGAATGCAAACAAACGCTTCCCTACAAGTGAATCGCCTAACCATTCAACACAGTTCTTAAAACTGAAAAGAATTCAGTTTTCACTCAGATGAAAGACGTATGCTTTCCATCTTAGGAAGTGTTTTCAAAGACATTCACAGAGTGATTCTACGAAGCCTTTTTACTGATGTTGGCTTTTAAACGTGATTTCACAGGAATTTCTGTCAAATGCAAGACACGAGATTTGCTGTTAAAGAATTGAGTATACAGAATGCAAACAAATGCTTCCCTACAAGTGAATCGCCTAACCGTTCAACACAGTTCTAAAAACTGAATAGAATACAGTTTTCACTCAGATGAAAGACGTTTGCTTTCCTTCTTAAGAAGTGTTTTCAAGACATTCACAGAGTGATTCTACGAAGCCTTTTTACTGACATTGCCTTTTAAACGTGATTTCACTGGAATTTCTGTCGAACGCAAGACACGAGATTTGCTGTTAAAGAATTGAGTATACAGAATGCAAACAAATGCTTCCCTACAAGTGAATCTCCTAACCATTCAACAGTGTTCTAAAAACTGAAGAGAATGCAGTTTTCACTCAGATGAAAGACGTATGCTTTCCTTCTTAAGAAGTGTTTTCAAAGACATTCACAGAGTGATTCTACGAAGCCTTTTTACTGACGTTGGCTTTTAAACGTGATTTCAGTGGAATTTCTGTCAAACGCAATACACGAGATTTGCTGTTAAAGAATTGAGTATACAGAATGCAAACAAACGCTTCCCTACAAGTGAATCGCCTAACCATTCAACGCAGCTCAAAAAACTGAATAGAATGCAGTTTTCATTCCGATGAAAGACATATGCTTTCCTTTTTAAGAAGTGTTTTCAAAGACATTCACAGAGTGATTCTACGAAGCCTTTTTACTGACGTTGGCTTTTAAACGTGATTTCACTGGAATTTCTGTCAAATGCAAGACACGAGATTTGCTGTTAAAGAATTGAGTATACAGAATGCAAACAAACGCTTCCCTACAAGTGAATCGCCTAACCATTCAACAATGCTCTAAAAACTGAAGAGAATGCAGTTTTCACTCAGATGAAAGACGTATGCTTTCCTTCTTAAGAAGTGTTTTCAAAGACATTCACAGAGTGATTCTACGAAGCCTTTTTACTGACGTTGGCTTTTAAACGTGATTTCACTGGAATTTCTGTCAAACGCAAGACATGAGATTTGCTGTTAAAAAATTGAGTATACAGAATGCAAACAAACGCTTCCCTACAAGAGAATCGCCTAACCATTCAACAATGCTCTAAAAACTGAAGAGAATGCAGTTTTCACTCAGATGAAAGACGTATGCTTTCCTTCTTAAGAAGTGTTTTCAAAGACATTCACAGAGTGATTCTACGAAGCCTTTTTACTGACGTTGGCTTTTAAACATGATTTCACTGGAATTTCTGTCAAAGGCAAGACACGAGATTTGCTGTTAAAGAATTGAGTATACAGAATGCAAACAAACGGTTCCCTACAATTGAATCGCCTAACCGTTCAACACAGTTCTAAAAACTGAATAGAATGCAGTTTTCACTCAGATGAAAGACGTATGCTTTCCATCTTAAGAAGTGTTTTCAAAGACATTCACAGAGTGATTCTACGAAGTCTTTTTACTGACGTTGTCTTTTAAACGTGATTTCACTGTAATTTCTGTCAAAAGCAAGTCACGAGATTTGCTGTTAGAGAATTGAGTATACAGAATGCAAACAAACGCTTCCCTACAAGTGAATCGACTAACAATTCAACAATGCTCTAAAAACTGAAGAAAATGCAGTTTTCACTCAGATGAAAGACATATGCTTTCCTTCTTAAGAAGTGTTTTCAAAGACATTCACAGAGTGATTCTACGAAGCCTTTTTACTGACATTGGCTTTTAAACGTGATTTCACTGGAATTTCTGTCAAACGCAAGACACAAGATTTGCTGTTAAAGAATTGAGTATACAGAATGCAAACAAACGCTTCCCTACAAGTGAATCGCCTAACCGTTCAACACAGCTCTAAAAACTGAATAGAATGCAGTTTTCACTCAGATGAAAGATGTATGCTTTCCTTCTTAAGAAGTGTTTTCAAGACATTCACAGAGTGATTCTATGAAGCCTTTTTACTGACGTTGGCTTTTAAACGTGATTAAACTGGAATTTCTGTCAAATGCAAGACAGGAGACTTGCTGTTAAGAATTGAGTATACAGAATGCAAACAAACGCTTCCCTACAAGTGAATCGCCTAACCGTTCAACACAGCTCCAAAAAAATGAAGAGAATGCAGTTTTCACTCAGAAGAAAGACATATGCTTTCTTCTTAAGAAGTGTTTTCAAATACATTCACAGAGTGATTCTACGAAGACTTTTTACTGACGTTGGCTTTTAAAAGTGATTTCACTGGAATTTCTGTCAAATGCAAGACACGAGATTTGCTGTTAAAGAATTGAGTATACAGAATGCAAACAAACGCTTCCCTACAAGTGAATCGCCTAACCATTCAACACAGTTCTTAAAACTGAATAGAATGCAGTTTTCACTCAGATGAAAGACGTATGCTTTCCTTCTTAAGAAGTGTTTTCAAAGACATTCACAGGGTGATTCTATGAAGCCTTTTTACTGACGTTGGCTTTTAAACGTGATTTCACAGGAATTCTGTCAAATGCAAGACACGAGATTTGCTGTTAAAGAATTGAGTATACAGAATGCAAACAAACACTTCCCTACAAGTCAATCGCCTAACCGTTTAACACAGCTCTAAAAACTGAATAGAATGCAGTTTTCATTCAGATGAAAGACATATGCTTTCCTTCTTAAGAAGTGTTTTCAAAGACATTCACAGAGTGATTCTACGAAGCCTTTTTACTGACGTTGGCTTTTAAACGTGATTTCACTGGAATTTCTGTCAAACGCAAGACATGAGATTTGCTGTTAAAAAATTGAGTATACAGAATGCAAACAAACGCTTCCCTACAAGAGAATCGCCTAACCATTCAACAATGCTCTAAAAACTGAAGAGAATGCAGTTTTCACTCAGATGAAAGACGTATGCTTTCCTTCTTAAGAAGTGTTTTCAAAGACATTCACAGAGTGATTCTACGAAGCCTTTTTACTGACGTTGGCTTTTAAACGTGATTTCACTGGAATTTCTGTCAAAGGCAAGACACGAGATTTGCTGTTAAAGAATTGAGTATACAGAATGCAAACAAACGCTTCCCTACAAGTGAATCGCCTAACCGTTCAACACAGTTCTAAAAACTGAATAGAATGCAGTTTTCACTCAGATGAAAGACGTATGCTTTCCATCTTAAGAAGTGTTTTCAAAGACATTCACAGAGTGATTCTACGAAGTCTTTTTACTGACGTTGTCTTTTAAACGTGATTTCACTGTAATTTCTGTCAAAAGCAAGTCACGAGATTTGCTGTTAGAGAATTGAGTATACAGAATGCAAACAAACGCTTCCCTACAAGTGAATCGACTAACAATTCAACAATGCTCTAAAAACTGAAGAAAATGCAGTTTTCACTCAGATGAAAGACATATGCTTTCCTTCTTAAGAAGTGTTTTCAAAGACATTCACAGAGTGATTCTACGAAGCCTTTTTACTGACATTGGCTTTTAAACGTGATTTCACTGGAATTTCTGTCAAACGCAAGACACAAGATTTGCTGTTAAAGAATTGAGTATACAGAATGCAAACAAACGCTTCCCTACAAGTGAATCGCCTAACCGTTCAACACAGCTCTAAAAACTGAATAGAATGCAGTTTTCACTCAGATGAAAGATGTATGCTTTCCTTCTTAAGAAGTGTTTTCAAGACATTCACAGAGTGATTCTATGAAGCCTTTTTACTGACGTTGGCTTTTAAACGTGATTAAACTGGAATTTCTGTCAAATGCAAGACAGGAGACTTGCTGTTAAGAATTGAGTATACAGAATGCAAACAAACGCTTCCCTACAAGTGAATCGCCTAACCGTTCAACACAGCTCCAAAAAAATGAAGAGAATGCAGTTTTCACTCAGAAGAAAGACGTATGCTTTCTTCTTAAGAAGTGTTTTCAAATACATTCACAGAGTGATTCTACGAAGACTTTTTACTGACGTTGGCTTTTAAAAGTGATTTCACTGGAATTTCTGTCAAATGCAAGACACGAGATTTGCTGTTAAAGAATTGAGTATACAGAATGCAAACAAACGCTTCCCTACAAGTGAATCGCCTAACCATTCAACACAGTTCTTAAAACTGAAAAGAATTCTGTTTTCACTCCGATGAAAGACGTATGCTTTCCTTCTTAAGAAGTGTTTTCAAAGACATTCACAGAGTGATTCTACGAAGCCTTTTTACTGATGTTGGCTTTTGAACATGATTTCACAGGAATTTCTGTCAAATGCAAGACATGAGATTTGCTGTTAAAGAATTGAGTATACAGAATGCAAACAAACACTTCCCTACAAGTCAATCGCCTAACCGTTTAACACAGCTCTAAAAACTGAATAGAATGCAGTTTTCATTCAGATGAAAGACATATGCTTTCCTTCTTAAGAAGTGTTTTCAAAGACATTCACAGAGTGATTCTACGAAGCCTTTTTACTGACGTTGGCTTTTAAACGTGATTTCACTGGAATTTCTGTCAAACGCAAGACACGAGATTTGCTGTTAAAGAATTGAGTATACAGAATGCAAACAAACGTTTCCCTACAAGTCAATCGCCTAACCATTCAACAATGCTCTAAAAACTGAAGAGAATGCAGTTTTCACTCCGATGAAAGACGTATGCTTTCCTTCATAAGAAGTGTTTTCAAAGACATTCACAGAGTGATTCTCGAAGCCTTTTTACTGATGTTGGCTGTTAGACGTGAATTCACTAGAATTTCTGTCAAACGCAAGACATGAGATTTGCTGTTAAAGAATTGAGTATACAGAATGCAAACAAACGCTTCCCTACAAGTGAATCGCCTAACCATTCAACAAGGCTCTAAAAACAGAAGAGAATGCAGTTTTCACTCAGATGAAAGACGTATGCTTTCCTTCTTAAGAAGTGTTTTCCAAGACATTCACAGAGTGATTCTACGAAGCCTTTTTACTGACGTTGGCTTTTAAACGTGATTTCACTGGAATTTCTTCAGAGGCAAGACACGAGATTTGCTGTTAAAGAATTGAGTATACAGAATGCAAACAAACGCTTCCCTACAAGTGAATCGCCTAAACATTCAACACAGTTCTTAAAACTGAAAAGAATTCAGTTTTCACTCAGATGAAAGATGTATGCTTTCCATCTTAAGAAGTGTTTTCAAAGACATTCACAGAGTGATTCTACGAAGCCTTTTTACTGACGTTGGCTTTTAAACGTGATTTCAGTGGAATTTCTGTCAAACGCAATACACGAGATTTGCTGTTAAAGAATTGAGTATACTGAATGCAAACAAACGCTTACCTACAATTGAATCGCCTAACCATTCAACACAGCTCAAAAAACTGAATAGAATGCAGTTTTCATTCCGATGAAAGACATATGCTTTCCTTCTTAAGAAGTGTTTTCAAAGACATTCACAGAGTGATTCTACGAAGCCTTTTTACTGACGTTGGCTTTTAAACGTGATTTCACTGGAATTTCTGTCAAATGCAAGACACGAGATTTGCTGTTAAAGAATTGAGTATACAGAATGCAAACAAATGCTTCCCTACAAGTGAATCGCCTAACCATTCAACACAATTCTAAAAACTGAATAGAATGCAGTTTTCAGTCAGATGAAAGACATATGCTTTCCTATTTAAGAAGTGTTTTCAAAGACATTCACAGAGTGATTCTATGAAGCCTTTTTACTGACGTTGGCTTTTAAACGTGATTTCACTGGAATTTCTGTCAAACGCAAGACACGAGATTTGCTGTTAAAGAATTGAGTATACAGAATGCAAACAAATGCTTCCCTACAAGTGAATCGCCTAACCGTTCAACACAGTTCTAAAAACTGAATAGAATGCAGTTTTCACTCAGATGAAAGACGTTGGCTTTCCTTCTTAAGAAGTGTTTTCAAGACATTCACAGAGTGATTCTACGAAGCGTTTTTACTGATGTTGGCTTTTAAACGTGATTTCACTGGAATTTCTGTGAAACGCAAGACATGAGATTTGCTGTTAAAGAATTGAGTATACAGAATGCAAACAAACACTTCCCTACAAGTGAATCGCCTAACCATTCAACAATGCTCTAAAAACTGAAGAGAATGCAGTTTTCACTCAGATGAAAGATGTATGCTTTCCTTCTTAAGAAGTGTTTTCAAAGACATTCACAGAGTGATTCTACGAAGCCTTTTTACTGATGTTGGCTTTTAAACGTGATTTCACTGGAATTTCTGTCAAATGAAAGACACGAGATTTGCTGTTAAAGAATTGAGTATACAGAATGCAAACAAACGCTTCCCTACAAGTGAATCGCCTAACCATTCAACAATTCTCTAAAAACTGAAGAGAATGCAGTTTTCACTCAGATGAAAGACGTATGCTTTCCTTCTTAAGAAGTGTTTTCAAAGACATTCACAGAGTGATTCTACGAAGCCTTTTTACTGACGTTGGCTTTTAAACGTGATTTCACTGGAATTTCTTCAAAGGCAAGACACGAGATTTGCTGTTAAAGAATTGAGTATACAAAATGCAAACAAATGCTTCCCTACAAGTGAATCGCCTAACCATTCAACACAACTCTAAAAACTGAATAGAAAGCAGTTTTCACTCAGATGAAAGACATATGCTTTCCTATTTAAGAAGTGTTTTCAAAGACATTCACAGAGTGATTCTACGAAGCCTTTTTACTGACGTTGGCTTTTAAACGTGATTTCACTGGAATTTCTGTCAAACGCAAGACACGAGATTTGCTGTTAAAGAATTGAGTATACAGAATGCAAACAAACGCTTCCCTACAAGTGAATCGCCTAACCATTCAACACAGTTCTTAAAACTGAAAAGAATTCAGTTTTCACTCAGATGAAAGACGTATGCTTTCCATCTTAGGAAGTGTTTTCAAAGACATTCACAGAGTGATTCTACGAAGCCTTTTTACTGATGTTGGCTTTTAAACGTGATTTCACAGGAATTTCTGTCAAATGCAAGACACGAGATTTGCTGTTAAAGAATTGAGTATACAGAATGCAAACAAATGCTTCCCTACAAGTGAATCGCCTAACCGTTCAACACAGTTCTAAAAACTGAATAGAATGCAGTTTTCACTCAGATGAAAGACGTTGGCTTTCCTTCTTAAGAAGTGTTTTCAAGACATTCACAGAGTGATTCTACGAAGCCTTTTTACTGAAGTTGCCTTTTAAACGTGATTTCACTGGAATTTCTGTCGAACGCAAGACATGAGATTTGCTGTTAAAGAATTGAGTATACAGAATGCAAACAAACACTTCCCTACAAGTGAATCGCCTAACCGTTCAACACAGCTCTAAAAACTGAAGAGAATGCAGTTTTCACTCAGATGAAAGACGTATGCTTTCCTTCTTAAGAAGTGTTTTCAAAGACATTCACAGAGTGATTCTACGAAGCCTTTTTACTGATGTTGGCTTTTGAACGTGATTTCACTGGAATTTCTGTCAAATGCAATACACGAGATTTGCTGTTAAAGAATTGAGTATACAGAATGCAAACAAACGCTTCAATACAAGTGAATCGCCTAACCATTCAACACAGCTCAAAAAACTGAATAGAATGCAGTTTTCATTCCGATGAAAGACATATGCTTTCCTTCTTAAGAAGTGTTTTCAAAGACATTCACAGAGTGATTCTACGAAGCCTTTTTACTGACGTTGGCTTTTAAACGTGATTTCACTGGAATTTCTGTCAAATGAAAGACTCGAGATTTGCTGTTAAAGAATTGAGTATACAGAATGCAAACACATGCTTCCCTACAAGTGAATCCCCTAACCATTAAACAATGCTCTAAAAACTGAAGAGAATGCAGTTTTCACTCAGATGAAAGACGTATGCTTTCCTTCATAAGAAGTGTTTTCAAAGACATTCACAGAGTGATTCTCGAAGCCTTTTTACTGATGTTGGCTGTTAGACGTGAATTCACTAGAATTTCTGTCAAACGCAAGACATGAGATTTGCTGTTAAAGAAATGAGTATACAGAATGCAAACAAACGCTTCCTTACAAGTGAATCGCCTAACCATTCAACAAGGCTCTAAAAACAGAAGAGAATGCAGTTTTCACTCAGATGAAAGACGTATGCTTTCCTTCTTCAGAAGTGTTTTCCAAGACATTCACAGAGTGATTCTATGAAGCCTTTTTACTGACGTTGGCTTTTAAACGTGATTTCACTGGAATTTCTGTCAAAGGCAAGACACGAGATTTGCTGTTAAAGAATTGAGTATACAGAATGCAAACAAACGCTTCCCTACAAGTGAATCGCCTAACCGTTCAACACAGCTCTAAAAACTGAATAGAATGCAGTTTTCACTCAGATGAAAGATGTATGCTTTCCTTCTTAAGAAGTGTTTTCAAAGACATTCACAGAGTGATTCTACGAAGCGTTTTTACTGATGTTGGCTTTTAAACGTGATTTCACTGGAATTTCTGTGAAACGCAAGACATGAGATTTGCTGTTAAAGAATTGAGTATACAGAATGCAAACAAACACTTCCCTAAAAGTGAATCGCCTAACCATTCAACAATGCTCTAAAAACTGAAGAGAATGCAGTTTTCACTCAGATGAAAGATGTATGCTTTCCTTCTTAAGAAGTGTTTTCAAAGACATTCACAGAGTGATTCTACGAAGCCTTTTTACTGATGTTGGCTTTTAAACGTGATTTCACTGGAATTTCTGTCAAATGAAAGACACGAGATTCGCTGTTAAAGAATTGAGTATACAGAATGCAAACAAACGCTTCCCTACAAGTGAATCGCCTAACCATTCAACAATTCTCTAAAAACTGAAGAGAATGCAGTTTTCACTCAGATGAAAGACGTATGCTTTCCTTCTTATGAAGTGTTTTCAAAGACATTCACAGAGTGATTCTACGAAGCCTTTTTACTGACGTTGGCTTTTAAACGTGATTTCACTGGAATTTCTTCAAAGGCAAGACACGAGATTTGCTGTTAAAGAATTGAGTATACAAAATGCAAACAAATGCTTCCCTACAAGTGAATCGCCTAACCATTCAACACAACTCTAAAAACTGAATAGAAAGCAGTTTTCACTCAGATGAAAGACATATGCTTTCCTATTTAAGAAGTGTTTTCAAAGACATTCACAGAGTGATTCTACGAAGCCTTTTTACTGACGTTGGCTTTTAAACGTGATTTCACTGGAATTTCTGTCAAACGCAAGACACGAGATTTGCTGTTAAAGAATTGAGTATACAGAATGCAAACAAACGCTTCCCTACAAGTGAATCGCCTAACCATTCAACACAGTTCTTAAAACTGAAAAGAATTCAGTTTTCACTCAGATGAAAGACGTATGCTTTCCATCTTAGGAAGTGTTTTCAAAGACATTCACAGAGTGATTCTACGAAGCCTTTTTACTGATGTTGGCTTTTAAACGTGATTTCACAGGAATTTCTGTCAAATGCAAGACACGAGATTTGCTGTTAAAGAATTGAGTATACAGAATGCAAACAAATGCTTCCCTACAAGTGAATCGCCTAACCGTTCAACACAGTTCTAAAAACTGAATAGAATACAGTTTTCACTCAGATGAAAGACGTTTGCTTTCCCTCTTAAGAAGTGTTTTCAAGACATTCACAGAGTGATTCTACGAAGCCTTTTTACTGAAGTTGGCTTTTAAACGTGATTTCACTGGAATTTCTGTTGAACGCAAGACACGAGATTTGCTGTTAAAGAATTGAGTATACAGAATGCAAACAAATGCTTCCCTACAAGTGAATCTCCTAACCATTCAACAGTGTTCTAAAAACTGAAGAGAATGCAGTTTTCACTCAGATGAAAGACGTATGCTTTCCTTCTTAAGAAGTGTTTTCAAAGACATTCACAGAGTGATTCTACGAAGCCTTTTTACTGACGTTGGCTTTTAAACGTGATTTCAGTGGAATTTCTGTCAAACGCAATACACGAGATTTGCTGTTAAAGAATTGAGTATACAGAATGCAAACAAACGCTTCCCTACAAGTGAATCGCCTAACCATTCAACACAGCTCAAAAAACTGAATAGAATGCAGTTTTCATTCCGATGAAAGACATATGCTTTCCTTCTTAAGAAGTGTTTTCAAAGACATTCACAGAGTGATTCTACGAAGCCTTTTTACTGACGTTGGCTTTTAAACGTGATTTCACTGGAATTTCTGTCAAATGAAAGACTCGAGATTTGCTGTTAAAGAATTGAGTATACAGAATGCAAACACATGCTTCCCTACAAGTGAATCCCCTAACCATTCAACAATGCTCTAAAAACTGAAGAGAATGCAGTTTTCACTCAGATGAAAGACGTATGCTTTCCTTCATAAGAAGTGTTTTCAAAGACATTCACAGAGTGATTCTCGAAGCCTTTTTACTGATGTTGGCTGTTAGACGTGAATTCACTAGAATTTCTGTCAAACGCAAGACATGAGATTTGCTGTTAAAGAAATGAGTATACAGAATGCAAACAAACGCTTCCTTACAAGTGAATCGCCTAACCATTCAACAAGGCTCTAAAAACAGAAGAGAATGCAGTTTTCACTCAGATGAAAGACGTATGCTTTCCTTCTTCAGAAGTGTTTTCCAAGACATTCACAGAGTGATTCTATGAAGCCTTTTTACTGACGTTGGCTTTTAAACGTGATTTCACTGGAATTTCTGTCAAAGGCAAGACACGAGATTTGCTGTTAAAGAATTGAGTATACAGAATGCAAACAAACGCTTCCCTACAAGTGAATCGCCTAACCGTTCAACACAGCTCTAAAAACTGAATAGAATGCAGTTTTCACTCAGATGAAAGACGTATGCTTTCCTTCTTAAGAAGTGTTTTCAAAGACATTCACAGAGTGATTCTACGAAGCGTTTTTACTGATGTTGGCTTTTAAACGTGATTTCACTGGAATTTCTGTGAAACGCAAGACATGAGATTTGCTGTTAAAGAATTGAGTATACAGAATGCAAACAAACACTTCCCTACAAGGGAATCGCCTAACCATTCAACAATGCTCTAAAAACTGAAGAGAATGCAGTTTTCACTCAGATGAAAGATGTATGCTTTCCTTCTTAAGAAGTGTTTTCAAAGACATTCACAGAGTGATTCTACGAAGCCTTTTTACTGATGTTGGCTTTTAAACGTGATTTCACTGGAATTTCTGTCAAATGAAAGACACGAGATTTGCTGTTAAAGAATTGAGTATACAGAATGCAAACAAACGCTTCCCTACAAGTGAATCGCCTAACCATTCAACAATTCTCTAAAAACTGAAGAGAATGCAGTTTTCACTCAGATGAAAGACGTATGCTTTCCTTCTTAAGAAGTGTTTTCAAAGACATTCACAGAGTGATTCTACGAAGCCTTTTTACTGACGTTGGCTTTTAAACGTGATTTCACTGGAATTTCTTCAAAGGCAAGACACGAGATTTGCTGTTAAAGAATTGAGTATACAAAATGCAAACAAATGCTTCCCTACAAGTGAATCGCCTAACCATTCAACACAACTCTAAAAACTGAATAGAAAGCAGTTTTCACTCAGATGAAAGACATATGCTTTCCTATTTAAGAAGTGTTTTCAAAGACATTCACAGAGTGATTCTACGAAGCCTTTTTACTGACGTTGGCTTTTAAACGTGATTTCACTGGAATTTCTGTCAAACGCAAGACACGAGATTTGCTGTTAAAGAATTGAGTATACAGAATGCAAACAAACGCTTCCCTACAAGTGAATCGCCTAACCATTCAACACAGTTCTTAAAACTGAAAAGAATTCAGTTTTCACTCAGATGAAAGACGTATGCTTTCCATCTTAGGAAGTGTTTTCAAAGACATTCACAGAGTGATTCTACGAAGCCTTTTTACTGATGTTGGCTTTTAAACGTGATTTCACAGGAATTTCTGTCAAATGCAAGACACGAGATTTGCTGTTAAAGAATTGAGTATACAGAATGCAAACAAATGCTTCCCTACAAGTGAATCGCCTAACCGTTCAACACAGTTCTAAAAACTGAATAGAATACAGTTTTCACTCAGATGAAAGACGTTTGCTTTCCTTCTTAAGAAGTGTTTTCAAGACATTCACAGAGTGATTCTACAAAGCCTTTTTACTGACGTTGCCTTTTAAACGTGATTTCACTGGAATTTCTGTCGAACGCAAGACACGAGATTTGCTGTTAAAGAATTGAGTATACAGAATGCAAACAAATGCTTCCCTACAAGTGAATCTCCTAACCATTCAACAGTGTTCTAAAAACTGAAGAGAATGCAGTTTTCACTCAGATGAAAGACGTATGCTTTCCTTCTTAAGAAGTGTTTTCAAAGACATTCACAGAGTGATTCTACGAAGCCTTTTTACTGACGTTGGCTTTTAAACGTGATTTCAGTGGAATTTCTGTCAAACGCAATACACGAGATTTGCTGTTAAAGAATTGAGTATACAGAATGCAAACAAACGCTTCCCTACAAGTGAATCGCCTAACCATTCAACACAGCTCAAAAAACTGAATAGAATGCAGTTTTCATTCCGATGAAAGACATATGCTTTCCTTCTTAAGAAGTGTTTTCAAAGACATTCACAGAGTGATTCTACGAAGCCTTTTTACTGACGTTGGCTTTTAAACGTGATTTCACTGGAATTTCTGTCAAATGCAAGACACGAGATTTGCTGTTAAAGAATTGAGTATACAGAATGCAAACAAACGCTTCCCTACAAGTGAATCGCCTAACCATTCAACAATGCTCTAAAAACTGAAGAGAATGCAGTTTTCACTCAGATGAAAGACATATGCTTTCCTTCTTAAGAAGTGTTTTCAAAGACATTCACAGAGTGATTCTACGAAGCCTTTTTACTGACGTTGGCTTTTAAACGTGATTTCACTGGAATTTCTGTCAAACGCAAGACATGAGATTTGCTGTTAAAAAATTGAGTATACAGAATGCAAACAAACGCTTCCCTACAAGAGAATCGCCTAACCGTTCAACAAGGCTCTAAAAACAGAAGAGAATGCATTTTTCACTCAGATGAAAGACGTATGCTTTCCTTCTTAAGAAGTGTTTTCAAAGACATTCACAGAGTGATTCTACGAAGCCTTTTTACTGACATTGGCTTTTAAACGTGATTTCACTGGAATTCCTGTCAAACGCAAGACACGAGACTTGCTGTTAAGAATTGAGTATACAGAATGCAAACAAACACTTCCCTACAAGTGAATCGCCTAACCGTTCAACACAGTTCTAAAAACTAAATAGAATGCAGTTTTCACTCAGATGAAAGACGTATGCTTTCCTTCTTAAGAAGTGTTTTCAAAGACATTCACAGAGTGATTCTATGAAGCCTTTTTACTGACGTTGTCTTTTAAACGTGATTTCACTGTAATTTCTGTCAAACGCAAGACACGAGATTTGCTGTTAGAGAATTGAGTATACAGAATGCAAACAAATGCTTCCCTACAAGTGAATCGCCTAACCATTCAACAATGGTCTAAAAACTGAAGAAAATGCAGTTTTCACTCAGATGAAAGACGTATGCTTTCCATCTTAGGAAGTGTTTTCAAAGACATTCACAGAGTGATTCTACGAAGCCTTTTTACTGATGTTGGCTTTTAAACGTGATTTCACAGGAATTTCTGTCAAATGCAAGACACGAGATTTGCTGTTAAAGAATTGAGTATACAGAATGCAAACAAATGCTTCCCTACAAGTGAATCGCCTAACCGTTCAACACAGTTCTAAAAACTGAATAGAATACAGTTTTCACTCAGATGAAAGACGTTTGCTTTCCTTCTTAAGAAGTGTTTTCAAGACATTCACAGAGTGATTCTACGAAGCCTTTTTACTGACGTTGCCTTTTAAACGTGATTTCACTGGAATTTCTGTCGAACGCAAGACACGAGATTTGCTGTTAAAGAATTGAGTATACAGAATGCAAACAAATGCTTCCCTACAAGTGAATCTCCTAACCATTCAACAGTGTTCTAAAAACTGAAGAGAATGCAGTTTTCACTCAGATGAAAGACGTATGCTTTCCTTCTTAAGAAGTGTTTTCAAAGACATTCACAGAGTGATTCTACGAAGCCTTTTTACTGACGTTGGCTTTTAAACGTGATTTCAGTGGAATTTCTGTCAAACGCAATACACGAGATTTGCTGTTAAAGAATTGAGTATACAGAATGCAAACAAACGCTTCCCTACAAGTGAATCGCCTAACCATTCAACACAGCTCAAAAAACTGAATAGAATGCAGTTTTCATTCCGATGAAAGACATATGCTTTCCTTCTTAAGAAGTGTTTTCAAAGACATTCACAGAGTGATTCTACGAAGCCTTTTTACTGACGTTGGCTTTTAAACGTGATTTCACTGGAATTTCTGTCAAATGCAAGACACGAGATTTGCTGTTAAAGAATTGAGTATACAGAATGCAAACAAACGCTTCCCTACAAGTGAATCGCCTAACCATTCAACAATGCTCTAAAAACTGAAGAGAATGCAGTTTTCACTCAGATGAAAGACGTATGCTTTCCTTCTTAAGAAGTGTTTTCAAAGACATTCACAGAGTGATTCTACGAAGCCTTTTTACTGACGTTGGCTTTTAAACGTGATTTCACTGGAATTTCTGTCAAACGCAAGACATGAGATTTGCTGTTAAAAAATTGAGTATACAGAATGCAAACAAACGCTTCCCTACAAGAGAATCGCCTAACCATTCAACAATGCTCTAAAAACTGAAGAGAATGCAGTTTTCACTCAGATGAAAGACGTATGCTTTCCTTCTTAAGAAGTGTTTTCAAAGACATTCACAGAGTGATTCTACAAAGCCTTTTTACTGACGTTGGCTTTTAAACGTGATTTCACTGGAATTTCTGTCAAAGGCAAGACACGAGATTTGCTGTTAAAGAATTGAGTATACAGAATGCAAACAAACGCTTCCCTACAAGTGAATCGCCTAACCGTTCAACAAGGCTCTAAAAACAGAAGAGAATGCATTTTTCACTCAGATGAAAGACGTATGCTTTCCTTCTTAAGAAGTGTTTTCAAAGACATTCACAGAGTGATTCTACGAAGCCTTTTTACTGACATTGGCTTTTAAACGTGATTTCACTGGAATTCCTGTCAAACGCAAGACACGAGACTTGCTGTTAAGAATTGAGTATACAGAATGCAAACAAACACTTCCCTACAAGTGAATCGCCTAACCGTTCAACACAGTTCTAAAAACTAAATAGAATGCTGTTTTCACTCAGATGAAAGACGTATGCTTTCCTTCTTAAGAAGTGTTTTCAAAGACATTCACAGAGTGATTCTATGAAGCCTTTTTACTGACGTTGTCTTTTAAACGTGATTTCACTGTAATTTCTGTCAAACGCAAGACACGAGATTTGCTGTTAGAGAATTGAGTATACAGAATGCAAACAAATGCTTCCCTACAAGTGAATCGCCTAACCATTCAACAATGGTCTAAAAACTGAAGAAAATGCAGTTTTCACTCAGATGAAAGACATATGCTTTCCTTCTTAAGAAGTGTTTTCAAAGACATTCACAGAGTGATTCTATGAAGCCTTTTTACTGACGTTGCCTTTTAAATGTGATTTCACTGGAATTTCTGTCGAACGCAAGACACGAGATTTGCTGTTAAAGAATTGAGTATACAGAATGCAAACAAATGCTTCCCTACAAGTGAATCACCTAACCATTCAACAATGCTCTAAAAACTGAAGAGAATGCAGTTTTCACTCAGATGAAAGACGTATGTTTTCCATCTTAAGAAGTGTTTTCAAAGACATTCACAGAGTGATTCTACGAAGCCTTTTTACTGACGTTGGCTTTTAAACGTGATTTCACAGGAATTTCTGTCAAATGCAAGACACAAGATTTGCTGTTAAAGAATTGAGTATACAGAATGCAAACAAACGCTTCCCTACAAGTGAATCTCCTAACCATTCAACACAGCTCAAAAAACTGAATAGAATGCAGTTTTCATTCCGATGAAAGACATATGCTTTCCTTCTTAAGAAGTGTTTTCAAAGACATTCACAGAGTGATTCTACGAAGCCTTTTTACTGACGTTGGCTTTTAAACGTGATTTCACTGGAATTTCTGTCAAATGCAAGACACGAGATTTGCTGTTAATGAATTGAATATACAGAATGCAAACAAACGCTTCCCTACAAGTGAATCGCCTAACCGTTCAACACAGCTCTAAAAACTGAATAGAATGCAGTTTTCACTCAGATGAAAGACGTATGCTTTCCTTCTTAAGAAGTGTTTTCAAAGACATTCACAGAGTGATTCTACGAAGCGTTTTTACTGATGTTGGCTTTTAAACGTGATTTCACTGGAATTTCTGTGAAACGCAAGACATGAGATTTGCTGTTAAAGAATTGAGTATACAGAATGCAAACAAACACTTCCCTACAAGTGAATCGCCTAACCATTCAACAATGCTCTAAAAACTGAAGAGAATGCAGTTTTCACTCAGATGAAAGATGTATGCTTTCCTTCTTAAGAAGTGTTTTCAAAGACATTCACAGAGTGATTCTACGAAGTCTTTTTACTGATGTTGGCTTTTAAACGTGATTTCACTGGAATTTCTGTCAAATGAAAGACACGAGATTTGCTGTTAAAGAACTGAGTATACAGAATGCAAACAAACGCTTCCCTACAAGTGAATCGCCTAACCATTCAACAATTCTCTAAAAACTGAAGAGAATGCAGTTTTCACTCAGATGAAAGACGTATGCTTTCCTTCTTAAGAAGTGTTTTCAAAGACATTCACAGAGTGATTCTACGAAGCCTTTTTACTGACGTTGGCTTTTAAACGTGATTTCACTGGAATTTCTTCAAAGGCAAGACACGAGATTTGCTGTTAAAGAATTGAGTATACAGAATGCAAACAAATGCTTCCCTACAAGTGAATCGCCTAACCATTCAACACAACTCTAAAAACTGAATAGAATGCAGTTTTCACTCAAATGAAAGACATATGCTTTCCTATTTAAGAAGTGTTTTCAAAGACATTCACAGAGTGATTCTACGAAGCCTTTTTACTGAAGTTGGCTTTTAAACGTGATTTCACTGGAATTTCTGTCAAACGCAAGACACGAGATTTGCTGTTAAAGAATTGAGTATACAGAATGCAAACAAACGCTTCCCTACAAGTGAATCTCCTAACCATTCAACAATGCTCTAAAAACTGAAGAGAATGCAGTTTTCACTCAGATGAAAGACGTATGCTTTCCTTCATAAGAAGTGTTTTCAAAGACATTCACAGAGTGATTCTACGAAGCCTTTTTACTGATGTTGGCTGTTAGACGTGAATTCACTAGAATTTCTGTCAAAAGCAAGACATGAGATTTGCTGTTAAAGAATTGAGTATACAGAATGCAAACAAACGCTTCCTTACAAGTGAATCGCCTAACCATTCAACAAGGCTCTAAAAACAGAAGAGAATGCAGTTTTCACTCAGATGAAAGACGTATGCTTTCCTTCTGGAGAAGTGTTTTCCAAGACATTCACAGAGTGATTCTATGAAGCCTTTTTATTGACGTTGGCTTTTAAACGTGATTTCACTGGAATTTCTGTCAAACGCAAGACACGAGATTTGCTGTTAAAGAATTGAGTATACAGAATGCAAACAAACGCTTCCCTACAAGTGAATCGCCTAACCGTTCAACACAGCTCTAAAAACTGAATAGAATGCAGTTTTCACTCAGATGAAAGACATATGCTTTCCTTCTTAAGAAGTGTTTTCAAAGACATTCACAGAGTGATTCTACCAAGCGTTTTTACTGATGTTGGCTTTTAAACGTGATTTCACTGGAATTTCTGTGAAACGCAAGACATGAGATTTGCTGTTAAAGAATTGAGTATACAGAATGCAAACAAATACTTCCCTACAAGTGAATCGCCTAACCATTCAACAATGCTCTAAAAACTGAAGAGAATGCAGTTTTCACTCAGATGAAAGATGTATGCTTTCCTTCTTAAGAAGTGTTTTCAAAGACATTCACAGAGTGATTCTACGAAGCCTTTTTACTGATGTTGGCTTTTAAACGTGATTTCACTGGAATTTCTGTCAAATGAAAGACACGAGATTTGCTGTTAAAGAATTGAGTATACAGAATGCAAACAAATGCTTCCCTACAAGTGAATCGCCTAACCATTCAACACAACTCTAAAAACTGAATAGAAAGCAGTTTTCACTCAGATGAAAGACATATGCTTTCCTATTTAAGAAGTGTTTTCAAAGACATTCACAGAGTGATTCTAGGAAGCCTTTTTACTGACGTTGGCTTTTAAATGTGATTTCACTGGAATTTCTGTCAAACGCAAGACACGAGATTTGCTGTTAAAGAATTGAGTATACAGAATGCAAACAAACGCTTCCCTACAAGTGAATCGCCTAACCATTCAACACAGTTCTTAAAACTGAAAAGAATTCAGTTTTCACTCAGATGAAAGACGTATGCTTTCCATCTTAAGAAGTGTTTTCAAAGACATTCACAGAGTGATTCTACGAAGCCTTTTTACTGATGTTGGCTTTTAAACGTGATTTCACAGGAATTTCTGTCAAATGCAAGACACGAGATTTGCTGTTAAAGAATTGAGTATACAGAATGCAAACAAATGCTTCCCTACAAGAGAATCGCCTAACCGTTCAACACAGTTCTAAAAACTGAATAGAATGCAGTTTTCACTCAGATGAAAGACGTTTGCTTTCCTTCTTAAGAAGTGTTTTCAAGACATTCACAGAGTGATTCTACGAAGCCTTTTTACTGACGTTGCCTTTTAAACGTGATTTCACTGGAATTTCTGTGGAACGCAAGACACGAGATTTGCTGTTAAAGAATTGAGTATACAGAATGCAAACAAATGCTTCCCTACAAGTGAATCGCCTAACCATTCAACAATGCTCTAAAAACTGAAGAGAATGCAGTTTTCACTCAGATGAAAGATGTATGCTTTCCTTCTTAAGAAGTGTTTTCAAAGACATTCACAGAGTGATTCTACGAAGCCTTTTTACTGATGTTGGCTTTTAAACGTGATTTCACTGGAATTTCTGTCAAATGAAAGACACGAGATTTGCTGTTAAAGAATTGAGTATACAGAATGCAAACAAACGCTTCCCTACAAGTGAATCGCCTAACCATTCAACAATTCTCTAAAAACTGAAGAGAATGCAGTTTTCACTCAGATGAAAGACGTATGCTTTCCTTCTTAAGAAGTGTTTTCAAAGACATTCACAGAGTGATTCTACGAAGCCTTTTTACTGACATTGGCTTTTAAACGTGATTTCACTGGAATTTCTTCAAAGGCAAGACACGAGATTTGCTGTTAAAGAATTGAGTATACAGAATGCAAACAAACGCTTCCCTACAAGTGAATCGCCTAACCATTCAACACAGTTCTTAAAACCGAAAAGAATTCAGTTTTCACTCAGATGAAAGATGTATGCTTTCCATCTTAAGAAGTGTTTTCAAAGACATTCACAGAGTGATTCTACGAAGCCTTTTTACTGACGTTGGCTTTTAAACGTGAATTCACTGGAATTTCTGTCAAACGCAAGACACGAGATTTGCTGTTAGAGAATTGAGTATACAGAATGCAAACAAATGCTTCCCTACAAGTGAATCGCCTAACCATTCAACACAGCTCTAAAAACTGAATAGAATGCAGTTTTCACTCAGATGAAAGACGTATGCTTTCCTTCTTACGAAGTGTTTTCAAAGACATTCACAGAGTGATTCTACGAAGCCTTTTTACTTACGTTGGCTTCTAAACGTGATTTCACTGGAATTTCTGTCGAACGCAAGACACGAGATTTGCTGTTAAAGAATTGAGTATACAGAATGCAAACAAATGCTTCCCTACAAGTGAATCTCCTAACCATTCAACAATGCTCTAAAAACTGAAGAGAATGCAGTTTTCACTCCGATGAAAGACGTATGCTTTCCTTCATAAGAAGTGTTTTCAAAGACATTCACAGAGTGATTCTCGAAGCCTTTTTACTGATGTTGGCTGTTAGACGTGAATTCACTAGAATTTCTGTCAAACGCAAGACATGAGATTTGCTGTTAAAGAATTGAGTATACAGAATGCAAACAAACGCTTCCTTACAAGTGAATCGCCTAACCATTCAACAAGGCTCTAAAAACAGAAGAGAATGCAGTTTTCACTCAGATGAAAGACGTATGCTTTCCTTCTTAAGAAGTGTTTTCCAAGACATTCACAGAGTGATTCTATGAAGCCTTTTTACTGACTTTGGCTTTTAAACGTGATTTCACTGGAATTTCTGTCAAACGCAAGACACGAGATTTGCTGTTAAAGAATTGAGTATACAGAATGCAAACAAACGCTTCCCTACAAGTGAATCGCCTAACCGTTCAACACAGCTCTAAAAACTGAATAGAATGCAGTTTTCACTCAGATGAAAGACGTATGCTTTCCTTCTTAAGAAGTGTTTTCAAAGACATTCACAGAGTGATTCTACGAAGCCTTTTTACTGACATTGGCTTTTAAACATGATTTCATTGGAATTTCTTCAAAGGCAAGACACGAGATTTGCTGTTAAAGAATTGAGTATACAGAATGCAAACAAACGCTTCCCTACAAGTGAATCGCCTAACCATTCAACACAGTTCTTAAAACCGAAAAGAATTCAGTTTTCACTCAGATGAAAGATGTATGCTTTCCATCTTAAGAAGTGTTTTCAAAGACATTCACAGAGTGATTCTACGAAGCCTTTTTACTGATGTTGGCTTTTAAACGTGATTTCACAGGAATTTCTGTCAAATGCAAGACACGAGATTTGCTGTTAAAGAATTGAGTATACAGAATGCAAACAAACACTTCCCTACAAGTGAATCGCCTAACCGTTCAACACAGCTCTAAAAACTGAATAGAATGCAGTTTTCACTCAGATGAAAGACGTATGCTTTCCTTCTTAAGAAGTGTTTTCAAAGACATTCACAGAGTGATTCTATGAAGCCTTTTTACTGACGTTGGCTTTGAAACGTGATTTCACTGGAATTTCTGTCAAAGGCAAGACATGAGATTTGCTGTTAAAGAATTGAGTATACAGAATGCAAACAAACGCTTCCCTACAAGTGAATCGCCTAACTGTTCAACAAGGCTCTAAAAACAGAAGAGAATGCAGTTTTCACTCAGATGAAAGACGTATGCTTTCCTTCTTAAGAAGTGTTTTCAAAGACATTCACAGAGTGATTCTACGAAGCCTTTTTACTGACGTTGGCTTTTAAACGTGATTTCACTGGAATTCCTGTCAAACGCAAGACACGAGACTTGCTGTTAAGAATTGAGTATACAGAATGCAAACAAACACTTCCCTACAAGTGAATCGCCTAACCATTCAACACAGCTCTAAAAACTGAATACAATGCAGTTTTCACTCAGATGAAAGACATATGTTTTCCTTCTGAAGAAGTGTTTTCCAAGACAATCACAGAGTGATTCTACGAAGCCTTTTTACTGACGTTGGCTTTTAAACGTGATTTCACTGGAATTCCTGTCAAACGCAAGACACGAGACTTGCTGTTAAGAATTGAGTATACAGAATGCAAACAAACACTTCCCTACAAGTGAATCGCCTAACCATTCAACACAGCTCTAAAAACTGAATACAATGCAGTTTTCACTCAGATGAAAGACATATGTTTTCCTTCTGAAGAAGTGTTTTCCAAGACATTCACAGAGTGATTCTACAAAGCCTTTTTAATGACGTTGGCTTTTAAACATGATTTCACTGGAATTTCTGTCAAATGCAAGACACGAGATTTGCTGTTAGAGAATTGAGTATACAGAATGCAAACAAACGCTTCCCTAAAAGTGAATCGCCTAACCATTCAACACAGCTCTAAAAATTGAATAGAATGCAGTTTTCACTCAGATGAAAGACGTATGCTTTCCTTCTTAAGAAGTGTTTTCAAAGACATTCACAGAGTGATTCTACGAAGCCTTTTTACTGACGTTGGCTTTTAAACGTGATTTCACTGGAATTTCTGTCAAAGGCAAGACACGAGATTTGCTGTTAAAGAATTGAGTATACAGAATGCAAACAAATGCTTCCCTACAAGTGAATCGCCTAACCATTCAACACAACTCTAAAAACTGAATAGAATGCAGTTTTCACTCAGATGAAAGACATATGCTTTCCTATTTAAGAAGTGTTTTCAAAGACATTCACAGAGTGATTCTATGAAGCCTTTTTACTGACGTTGGCTTTTAAACGTGATTTCACTGGAATTTCTGTCAAACGCAAGACATGAGATTTGCTGTTAAAGAATTGAGTATACAGAATGCAAACAAACGCTTCCCTACAAGTGAATCGCCTAACCATTCAACACAGTTCTTAAAACTGAAAAGAATTCAGTTTTCACTCAGATGAAAGACGTATGCTTTCCATCTTAAGAAGTGTTTTCAAAGACATTCACAGAGTGATTCTACGAACCATTTTTACTGACGTTGGCTTTTAAACGTGATTTCACTGGAATTTCTGTCAAACGCAAGACATGAGATTTGCTGTTAAAGAATTTAGTATACAGAATGCAAACAAACGCTTCCCTACAAGTGAATCGCCTAACCATTCAACAAGGCTCTAAAAAAAGAAGAGAATGCAGTTTTCACTCAGATGAATGACGTATACTTTCCTTCTTAAGAAGTGTTTTCAAAGACATTCACAGAGTGATTCTACGAAGCCTTTTACTGACGTTGGCTTTTAAACGTGATTTCACTGGAATTTCTGTCAAACGCAAGACATGAGATTTGCCTTTAAAGAATTGAGTATACAGAATGCAAACAAACGCTTCCCTACAAGAGAATCGCCTAACCATTCAACAATGCTCTAAAAACTGAAGAGAATGCAGTTTTCACTCAGATGAAAGACGTATGCTTTCCTTCTTAAGAAGTGTTTTCAAAGACATTCACAGAGTGATTCTACGAAGCCTTTTTACTGACGTTGGCTTTTAAACGTGATTTCACTGGAATTTCTGTCAAACGCAAGACATGAGACTTGCTGTTAAAAAATTGAGTATACAGAATGCAAACAAACGCTTCCCTACAAGTGAATCGCCTAACCATTCAACACAACTCTAAAAACTGAATAGAATGCAGTTTTCACTCAGATGAAAGACATATGCTTTCTTATTTAAGATGTGTTTTCAAAGACATTCACAGAGTGATTCTACGAACCCTTTTTACTGACGTTGGCTTTTAAACGTGATTTCACTGGAATTTCTGTCAAACGCAAGACACGAGATTTGCTGTTAAAGAATTGAGTATACAGAATGCAAACAAACGCTTCCCTACAAGTGAATCGCCTAACCATTCAACAAGGCTCTAAAAAAAGAAGAGAATGCAGTTTTCACTCAGATGAATGACGTATACTTTCCTTCTTAAGAAGTGTTTTCAAAGACATTCACAGAGTGATTCTACGAAGCCTTTTACTGACGTTGGCTTTTAAACGTGATTTCACTGGAATTTCTGTCAAACGCAAGACATGAGATTTGCCTTTAAAGAATTGAGTATACAGAATGCAAACAAACGCTTCCCTACAAGAGAATCGCCTAACCATTCAACAATGCTCTAAAAACTGAAGAGAATGCAGTTTTCACTCAGATGAAAGACGTATGCTTTCCTTCTTAAGAAGTGTTTTCAAAGACATTCACAGTGTGATTCTACGAAGCCTTTTTACTGACGTTGGCTTTTAAACGTGATTTCACTGGAATTTCTGTCAAACGCAAGACATGAGACTTGCTGTTAAAAAATTGAGTATACAGAATGCAAACACACGCTTCCCTACAAGTGAATCGCCTAACCATTCAACACAACTCTAATAACTGAATAGAATGCAGTTTTCACTCAGATGAAAGACATATGCTTTCCTATTTAAGATGTGTTTTCAAAGACATTCACAGAGTGATTCTACGAAGCCTTTTTACTTACGTTGGCTTTTAAACGTGATTTCACTGGAATTTCTGTCAAACGCAAGACACGAGATTTGCTGTTAAAGAATTGAGTATACAGAATGCAAACAAACGCTTCCCAGAAGTGAATCGCCTAACCATTCAACACAGTTCTTAAAACTGAAAAGAATTCAGTTTTAACTCAGATGAAAGACGTATGCTTTCCATCTTAAGAAGTGTTTTCAAAGACATTCACAGAGTGATTCTACGAAGCCTTTTTACTGATGTTGGCTTTTAAATGTGATTTCACAGGAATTTCTGTCAAATGCAAGACACGAGATTTGCTGTTAAAGAATTGAGTATACAGAATGCAAACAAACGCTTCCCTACAAGTGAATCGCCTAACCATTCAACAAGGCTCTAAAAACAGAAGAGAATGCAGTTTTCACTCAGATGAAAGACGTATGCTTTCCTTCTTAAGAAGTATTTTCAAAGACATTCACAGAGTGATTCTACGAAGCCTTTTTACTGACGTTGGCTTTTAAACGTGATTTCACTGGAATTCCTGTCAAACGCAAGACACGAGACTTGCTGTTAAGAATTGAGTATACAGAATGCAAACAAACACTTCCCTACAAGTGAATCGCCTATCCGTTCAACACAGTTCTAAAAACTAAATAGAATGCAGTTTTCACTCAGATGAAACAGGTATGCTTTCCTTCTTAAGAAGTGTTTTCAAAGACATTCACAGAGTGATTCTATGAAGCCTTTTTACTGACGTTGTCTTTTAAACGTGATTTCACTGTAATTTCTGTCAAACGCAAGACACGAGATTTGCTGTTAGAGAATTGAGTATACAGAATGAAAACAAATGCTTCCCTACAAGTGAATCGCCTAATCATTCAACAATACTCTAAAAACTGAAGAAAATGCAGTTTTCACTCAGATGAAAGATGTATGCTTTCCTTCTTAAGAAGTGTTTTCAAAGACATTCACAGAGTGATTCTACGAAGCCTTTTTACTGATGTTGGCTTTTAAACGTGATTTCACTGGAATTTCTGTCAAACGCAAGACATGAGATTTGCTGTTAAAAAATTGAGTATACAGAATGCAAACAAACGCTTCCCTACAAGAGAATCGCCTAACCATTCAACAATGCTCTAAAAACTGAAGAGAATGCAGTTTTCACTCAGATGAAAGACGTATGCTTTCCTTCTTAAGAAGTGTTTTCAAAGACATTCACAGAGTGATTCTACGAAGCCTTTTTACTCACGTTGGCTTTTAAACGTGATTTCACTGGAATTTCTGTCAAAGGAAAGACACGAGATTTGCTGTTAAAGAATTGAGTATACAGAATGCAAACAAACGCTTCCCTACAAGTGAATCGCCTAACCGTTCAACAAGGCTCTAAAAACAGAAGAGAATGCAGTTTTCACTCAGATGAAAGACGTATGCTTTCCTTCTTAAGAAGTGTTTTCAAAGACATTCACAGAGTGATTCTACGAAGCCTTTTTACTGACGTTGGCTTTTAAACGTGATTTCACTGGAATTCCTGTCAAACGCAAGACACGAGACTTGCTGTTAAAGAATTGAGTATACAGAATGCAAACAAACACTTCCCTACAAGTGAATCGCCTAACCATTCAACACAGCTCTAAAAACTGAATAGAATGCAGTTTTCACTCAGATGAAAGACATAGGCTTTCCTTCTGAAGAAGTGTTTTCCAAGACAATCACAGAGTGATTCTACGAACATTTTTTACTGACGTTGGCTTTTAAACGTGATTTCACTGGAATTTCTGTCAAACGCAAGACACGAGATTTGTTGTTAAAGAATTTTGTATACAGAATGCAAACAAACGCTTCCCTACAAGTGAATCGCCTAACCGTTCAACACAGCTCCAAAAAAATGAAGAGAATGCAGTTTTCACTCAGATGAAAGACGTATGCTTTCCTTCTTAAGAAGTGTTTTCAAAGACATTCACAGAGTGATTCTACGAAGCCTTTTTAATGACGTTGGCTTTTAAACATGATTTCACTGGAATTTCTGTCAAATGCAAGACACGAGATTTGCTGTTAGAGAATTGAGTATACAGAATGCAAACAAACGCTTCCCTAAAAGTGAATCGCCTAACCATTCAACACAGCTCTAAAAATTGAATAGAATGCAGTTTTCACTCAGATGAAAGACGTATGCTTTCCTTCTTAAGAAGTGTTTTCAAAGACATTCACAGAGTGATTCTACGAAGCCTTTTTACTGACGTTGGCTTTTAAACGTGATTTCACTGGAATATCTGTCAAAGGCAAGACACGAGATTTGCTGTTAGAGAATTGAGTATACAGAATGCAAACAAATGCTTCCCTACAAGTGAATCGCCTAACCATTCAACACAACTCTAAAAACTGAATAGAAAGCAGTTTTCACTCAGATGAAAGACATATGCTTTCCTATTTAAGAAGTGTTTTCAAAGACATTCACAGAGTGATTCTATGAAGCCTTTTTACTGACGTTGGCTTTTAAACGTGATTTCAGTGGAATTTCTGTCAAACGCAAGACACGAGATTTGCTGTTAAAGAATTGAGTATACAGAATGCAAACAAACGCTTCCCTACAAGTGAATCGCCTAACCATTCAACACAGTTCTTAAAACTGAAAAGAATTCAGTTTTCACTCAGATGAAAGACGTATGCTTTCCATCTTAAGAAGTGTTTTCAAAGACATTCACAGAGTGATTCTACGAACCCTTTTTACTGACGTTGGCTTTTAAACGTGATTTCACTGGAATTTCTGTCAAACGCAAGACACGAGATTTGCTGTTAAAGAATTTAGTATACAGAATGCAAACAAACGCTTCCCTACAAGTGAATCACCTAACCATTCAACAAGGCTCTAAAAAAAGAAGAGAATGCAGTTTTCACTCAGATGAATGACGTATACTTTCCTTCTTAAGAAGTGTTTTCAAAGACATTCACAGAGTGATTCTACGAAGCCTTTTACTGACGTTGGCTTTTAAACGTGATTTCACTGGAATTTCTGTCAAACGCAAGACATGAGATTTGCCTTTAAAGAATTGAGTATACAGAATGCAAACAAACGCTTCCCTACAAGTGAATCGCCTAACCATTCAGCACAGATCTTAAAACTGAATAGAGCAGTTTTCACTCAGATGAAGGACGAATGCTTTCCTTCTTACAAAGTGTTTTCAAAGACATTCACAGAGTGATTCTACGAAGCCTTTTTAATGACGTTGGCTTTTAAACATGATTTCACTGGAATTTCTGTCAAATGCAAGACACGAGATTTGCTGTTAGAGAATTGAGTATACAGAATGCAAACAAACGCTTCCCTAAAAGTGAATCGCCTAACCATTCAACACAGCTCTAAAAATTGAATAGAATGCAGTTTTCACTCAGATGAAAGACGTATGCTTTCCTTCTTAAGAAGTGTTTTCAAAGACATTCACAGAGTGATTCTACGAAGCCTTTTTACTGACGTTGGCTTTTAAACGTGATTTCACTGGAATATCTGTCAAAGGCAAGACACGAGATTTGCTGTTAAAGAATTGAGTATACAGAATGCAAACAAATGCTTCCCTACAAGTGAATCGCCTAACCATTCAACACAACTCTAAAAACTGAATAGAAAGCAGTTTTCACTCAGATGAAAGACTTATGCTTTCCTTCTTAAGAGGTGTTTTCAGAGACATTCACAGAGTGATTCTACGAAGCGTTTTTACTGATGTTGGCTTTTAAACGTGATTTCACTGGAATTTCTGTCAAATGAAAGACAAGAGATTTGCTGTTAAAGAATTGAGTATACAGAATGCAAACAAACGCTTCCCTACAAGTGAATCACCTAACCATTCAACAATTCTCTAAAAACTGAAGGGAATGCAGTTTTCACTCAGATGAAAGACGTATGCTTTCCTTCTTAAGAAGAGTTTTCAAAGACATTCACAGAGTGATTCTACGAAGCCTTTTTACTGAAGTTGGCTTTTAAACGTGATTTCACTGGAATTTCTGACAAATGCAAGAAATGAGATTTGCTGTTAAAGAATTGAGTATACAGAATGCAAACAAACGCTTCCCTACAAGTGAATCGCCTAACCATTCGACACAGTTCTAAAAACTGAATAGAATGCAGTTTTCACTCAGATGAAAGACATATGCTTTCCTTCTTAAGAAGTGTTTTCAAAACATTCACAGAGTGGTTCTAGGAAGCCTTTTTACTGACGTTGGCTTTTAAACGTGATTTCACTGGAATTTCTGTCAAATGCAAGACACGAAGTTTGTTGTTAAAGAATTGAGTATACAGAATGCAAACAAACGCTTCCCTACAAGTGAATCGCCTAACCATTCAGCACAGATCTTAAAACTGAATAGAGCAGTTTTCACTCAGATGAAGGACGAATGCTTTCCTTCTTACAAAGTGTTTTCAAAGACATTCACAGAGTGATTCTATGAAGCCTTTTTACTGATGTTGGCTTTTAAACGTGAATTCACTGGAATTTCTGTCAAACGCAAGACACGAGATTTGCTTTTAGACAATTGAGTATACAGAATGCAAACAAATGCTTCCCTACAAGTGAATCGCCTAACCATTCAACACAGCTCTAAAAACTGAATAGAATGCAGTTTTCACTCAGATGAAAGACGTATGCTTTCCTTCTTAAGAAGTGTTTTCAAAGACATTCACAGAGTGATTCTACGAAGCCTTTTTACTGATGTTGGCTTTTAAATGTGATTTCACAGGAATTTCTGTCAAATGCAAGACACGAGATTTGCTGTTAAAGAATTGAGTATACAGAATGCAAACAAATGCTTCCCTACAAGTGAATCGCCTAACCATTCAACAAGGCTCTAAAAACAGAAGAGAATGCAGTTTTCACTCAGATGAAAGACGTATGCTTTCCTTCTTAAGAAGTGTTTTCCAAGACATTCACAGAGTGATTCTATGAAGCCTTTTTACTGACGTTGGCTTTTAAACGTGATTTCACTGGAATTTCTGTCAAACGCAAGACACGAGATTTGCTGTTAAAGAATTGAGTATACAGAATTCAAACAAACGCTTCCCTACAAGTGAATCGCCTAACCGTTCAACACAGCTCTAAAAACTGAATAGAATGCAGTTTTCACTCAGATGAAAGACGTATGCTTTCCTTCTTAAGAAGTGTTTTCAAAGACATTCACAGAGTGATTCTACGAAGCGTTTTTACTGATGTTGGCTTTTAAACGTGATTTCACTGGAATTTCTGTCAAACGCAAGACACGAGATTTGTTGTTAAAGAATTTTGTATACAGAATGCAAACAAACGCTTCCCTACAAGTGAATCGACTAACCGTTCAACACAGCTCCAAAAAAATGAAGAGAGTGCAGTTTTCACTCAGATGAAAGACGTATGCTTTCCTTCTTAAGAAGTGTTTTCAAAGACATTCACAGAGTGATTCTACGAAGCCTTTTTAATGACGTTGGCTTTTAAACATGATTTCACTGGAATTTCTGTCAAATGCAAGACACGAGATTTGCTGTTAGAGAATTGAGTATACAGAATGCAAACAAACGCTTCCCTAAAAGTGAATCGCCTAACCATTCAACACAGTTCTAAAAACTGAATAGAATGCAGTTTTCACTCAGATGAAAGACATATGCTTTCCTTCTTAAGAAGTGTTTTCAAAACATTCACAGAGTGGTTCTAGGAAGCCTTTTTACTGACGTTGGCTTTTAAACGTGATTTCACTGGAATTTCTGTAAAATGCAAGACACGAAGTTTGTTGTTAAAGAATTGAGTATACAGAATGCAAACAAACGCTTCCCTACAAGTGAATCGCCTAACCATTCAGCACAGATCTTAAAACTGAATAGAGCAGTTTTCACTCAGATGAAGGACGAATGCTTTCCTTCTTACAAAGTGTTTTCAAAGACATTCACAGAGTGATTCTATGAAGCCTTTTTACTGATGTTGGCTTTTAAACGTGAATTCACTGGAATTTCTGTCAAACGCAAGACACGAGATTTGCTTTTAGACAATTGAGTATACAGAATGCAAACAAATGCTTCCCTACAAGTGAATCGCCTAACCATTCAACACAGCTCTAAAAACTGAATAGAATGCAGTTTTCACTCAGATGAAAGACGTATGCTTTCCTTCTTAAGAAGTGTTTTCAAAGACATTCACAGAGTGATTCTACGAAGCCTTTTTACTGATGTTGGCTTTTAAATGTGATTTCACAGGAATTTCTGTCAAATGCAAGACACGAGATTTGCTGTTAAAGAATTGAGTATACAGAATGCAAACAAACGCTTCCCTACAAGTGAATCGCCTAACCATTCAACAAGGCTCTAAAAACAGAAGAGAATGCAGTTTTCACTCAGATGAAAGACGTATGCTTTCCTTCTTAAGAAGTGTTTTCCAAGACATTCACAGAGTGATTCTATGAAGCCTTTTTACTGACGTTGGCTTTTAAACGTGATTTCACTGGAATTTCTGTCAAACGCAAGACACGAGATTTGCTGTTAAAGAATTGAGTATACAGAATTCAAACAAACGCTTCCCTACAAGTGAATCGCCTAACCGTTCAACACAGCTCTAAAAACTGAATAGAATGCAGTTTTCACTCAGATGAAAGACGTATGCTTTCCTTCTTAAGAAGTGTTTTCAAAGACATTCACAGAGTGATTCTACGAAGCGTTTTTACTGATGTTGGCTTTTAAACGTGATTTCACTGGAATTTCTGTCAAACGCAAGACACGAGATTTGTTGTTAAAGAATTTTGTATACAGAATGCAAACAAACGCTTCCCTACAAGTGAATCGACTAACCGTTCAACACAGCTCCAAAAAAATGAAGAGAATGCAGTTTTCACTCAGATGAAAGACGTATGCTTTCCTTCTTAAGAAGTGTTTTCAAAGACATTCACAGAGTGATTCTACGAAGCCTTTTTAATGACGTTGGCTTTTAAACATGATTTCACTGGAATTTCTGTCAAATGCAAGACACGAGATTTGCTGTTAGAGAATTGAGTATACAGAATGCAAACAAACGCTTCCCTAAAAGTGAATCGCCTAACCATTCAATACAGCTCTAAAAATTGAATAGAATGCAGTTTTCACTCAGATGAAAGAAGTATGCTTTCCGTCTTAAGAAGTGTTTTCAAAGACATTCACATAGTGATTCTACGAAGCCTTTTTACTGACGTTGGCTTTTAAACGTGATTTCACTGGAATTTCTGTCAAAGGCAAGACACGAGATTTGCTGTTAAAGAATTGAGTATACAGAATGCAAACAAATGCTTCCCTACAAGTGAATCGCCTAACCATTCAACACAACTCTAAAAACTGAATAGAATGCAGTTTTCACTCAGATGAAAGACATATGCTTTCCTTCTTAAGAAGTGTTTTCAAAACATTCACAGAGTCGTTCTAGGAAGCCTTTTTACTGACGTTGGCTTTTAAACGTGATTTCACTGGAATTTCTGTAAAATGCAAGACACGAAGTTTGTTGTTAAAGAATTGAGTATACAGAATGCAAACAAACGCTTCCCTACAAGTGAATCGCCTAACCATTCAGCACAGATCTTAAAACTGAATAGAGCAGTTTTCAGTCAGATGAAGGACGAATGCTTTCCTTCTTACAAAGTGTTTTCAAAGACATTCACAGAGTGATTCTATGAAGCCTTTTTACTGATGTTGGCTTTTAAACGTGAATTCACTGGAATTTCTGTCAAACGCAAGACACGAGATTTGCTTTTAGACAATTGAGTATACAGAATGCAAACAAATGCTTCCCTACAAGTGAATCGCCTAACCATTCAACACAGCTCTAAAAACTGAATAGAATGCAGTTTTCACTCAGATGAAAGACGTATGCTTTCCTTCTTAAGAAGTGTTTTCAAAGACATTCACAGAGTGATTCTACGAAGCCTTTTTACTGATGTTGGCTTTTAAATGTGATTTCACAGGAATTTCTGTCAAATGCAAGACACGAGATTTGCTGTTAAAGAATTGAGTATACAGAATGCAAACAAACGCTTCCCTACAAGTGAATCGCCTAACCATTCAACAAGGCTCTAAAAACAGAAGAGAATGCAGTTTTCACTCAGATGAAAGACGTATGCTTTCCTTCTTAAGAAGTGTTTTCAAGACATTCACAGAGTGATTCTATGAAGCCTTTTTACTGATGTTGGCTTTTAAACGTGATTTCACTGGAATTTCTGTCAAACGCAAGACACGAGATTTGTTGTTAAAGAATTTTGTATACAGAATGCAAACAAACGCTTCCCTACAAGTGAATCGCCTAACCGTTCAACACAGCTCCAAAAAAATGAAGAGAATGCAGTTTTCACTCAGATGAAAGACGTATGCTTTCCTTCTTAAGAAGTGTTTTCAAAGACATTCACAGAGTGATTCTACGAAGCCTTTTTAATGACGTTGGCTTTTAAACATGATTTCACTGGAATTTCTGTCAAATGCAAGACACGAGATTTGCTGTTAGAGAATTGAGTATACAGAATGCAAACAAACGCTTCCCTAAAAGTGAATCGCCTAACCATTCAACACAGCTCTAAAAATTGAATAGAATGCAGTTTTCACTCAGATGAAAGAAGTATGCTTTCCGTCTTAAGAAGTGTTTTCAAAGACATTCACATAGTGATTCTACGAAGCCTTTTTACTGACGTTGGCTTTTAAACGTGATTTCACTGGAATTTCTGTCAAAGGCAAGACACGAGATTTGCTGTTAAAGAATTGAGTATACAGAATGCAAACAAATGCTTCCCTACAAGTGAATCGCCTAACCATTCAACACAACTCTAAAAACTGAATAGAATGAAGTTTTCACTCAGATGAAAGACATATGCTTTCCTATTTAAGAAGTGTTTTCAAAGACATTCACAGAGTGATTCTACGAACCCTTTTTACTGACTTTGGCTTTTAAACGTGATTTCACTGGAATTTCTGTCAAAGGCAAGACACGAGATTTGCTGTTAAAGAATTTAGTATACAGAATGCAAACAAACGCTTCCCTACAAGTGAATCGCCTAACCATTCAACAAGGCTCTAAAAAAAGAAGAGAATGCAGTTTTCACTCAGATGAATGACGTATACTTTCCTTCTTAAGAAGTGTTTTCAAAGACATTCACAGAGTGATTCTACGAAGCCTTTTACTGACGTTGGCTTTTAAACGTGATTTCACTGGAATTTCTGTCAAACGCAAGACATGAGACTTGCTGTTAAAAAATTGAGTATACAGAATGCAAACAAACGCTTCCCTACAAGTGAATCGCCTAACCATTCAACACAACTCTAAAAACTGAATAGAATGCAGTTTTCACTCAGATGATAGACATATGCTTTCCTATTTAAGATGTGTTTTCAAAGACATTCACAGAGTGATTCTATGAAGCCTTTTTACTGACGTTGGCTTTTAAACGTGATTTCACTGGAATTTCTTTCAAACGCAAGACACGAGATTTGCTGTTAAAGAATTGAGTATACAGAATGCAAACAAACGCTTCCCTACAAGTGAATCGCCTAACCATTCAACACAGTTCTTAAAACTGAAAAGAATTCAGTTTTCACTCAGATGAAAGACGTATGCTTTCCTTCTTAAGAAGTGTTTTCAAAGACATTCACAGAGTGATTCTACGAAGCGTTTTTACTGATGTTGGCTTTTAAACGTGATTTCACTGGAATTTCTGTCAAACGCAAGACATGAGATTTGCTGTTAAAGAATTGAGTATACAGAATGCAAACAAACACTTCCCTACAAGTGAATCGCCTAACCATTCAACAATGCTCTAAAAACTGAAGAGAATGCAGTTTTCACTCAGATGAAAGACGTATGCTTTCCTTCTTAAGAAGTGTTTTCAGAGATATTCACAGAGTGATTCTACGAAGCCTTTTTACTGATGTTGGCTTTTAAACGTGATTTCACTGGAATTTCTGTCAAATGAAAGACAAGAGATTTGCTGTTAAAGAATTGAGTATACAGAATGCAAACAAACGCTTCCCTACAAGTGAATCACCTAACCATTCAACAATTCTCTAAAAACTGAAGGGAATGCAGTTTTCACTCAGATGAAAGACGTATGCTTTCCTTCTTAAGAAGAGTTTTCAAAGACATTCACAGAGTGATTCTACGAAGCCTTTTTACTGAAGTTGGCTTTTAAACGTGATTTCACTGGAATTTCTGACAAATGCAAGAAATGAGATTTGCTGTTAAAGAATTGAGTATACAGAATGCAAACAAACGCTTCCCTACAAGTGAATCGCCTAACCATTCGACACAGTTCTAAAAACTGAATAGAATGCAGTTTTCACTCAGATGAAAGACATATGCTTTCCTTCTTAAGAAGTGTTTTCAAAACATTCACAGAGTGGTTCTAGGAAGCCTTTTTACTGACGTTGGCTTTTAAACGTGATTTCACTGGAATTTCTGTCAAATGCAAGACACGAAGTTTGTTGTTAAAGAATTGAGTATACAGAATGCAAACAAACACTTCCCTACAAGTGAATCGCCTAACCATTCAGCACAGATCTTAAAACTGAATAGAGCAGTTTTCACTCAGATGAAGGACGAATGCTTTCCTTCTTACAAAGTGTTTTCAAAGACATTCACAGAGTGATTCTATGAAGCCTTTTTACTGATGTTGGCTTTTAAACGTGAATTCACTGGAATTTCTGTCAAACGCAAGACACGAGATTTGCTTTTAGACAATTGAGTATACAGAATGCAAACAAATGCTTCCCTACAAGTGAATCGCCTAACCATTCAACACAGCTCTAAAAACTGAATAGAATGCAGTTTTCACTCAGATGAAAGACGTATGCTTTCCTTCTTAAGAAGTGTTTTCAAAGACATTCACAGAGTGATTCTACGAAGCCTTTTTACTGATGTTGGCTTTTAAATGTGATTTCACAGGAATTTCTGTCAAATGCAAGACACGAGATTTGCTGTTAAAGAATTGAGTATACAGAATGCAAACAAACGCTTCCCTACAAGTGAATCGCCTAACCATTCAACAAGGCTCTAAAAACAGAAGAGAATGCAGTTTTCACTCAGATGAAAGACGTATGCTTTCCTTCTTAAGAAGTGTTTTCCAAGACATTCACAGAGTGATTCTATGAAGCCTTTTTACTGACGTTGGCTTTTAAACGTGATTTCACTGGAATTTCTGTCAAACGCAAGACACGAGATTTGCTGTTAAAGAATTGAGTATACAGAATTCAAACAAACGCTTCCCTACAAGTGAATCGCCTAACCGTTCAACACAGCTCTAAAAACTGAATAGAATGCAGTTTTCACTCAGATGAAAGACGTATGCTTTCCTTCTTAAGAAGTGTTTTCAAAGACATTCACAGAGTGATTCTACGAAGCGTTTTTACTGATGTTGGCTTTTAAACGTGATTTCACTGGAATTTCTGTCAAACGCAAGACACGAGATTTGTTGTTAAAGAATTTTGTATACAGAATGCAAACAAACGCTTCCCTACAAGTGAATCGCCTAACCATTCAACACAGCTCCAAAAAAATGAAGAGAATGCAGTTTTCACTCAGATGAAAGACGTATGCTTTCCTTCTTAAGAAGTGTTTTCAAAGACATTCACAGAGTGATTCTACGAAGCCTTTTTAATGACGTTGGCTTTTAAACATGATTTCACTGGAATTTCTGTCAAATGCAAGACACGAGATTTGCTGTTAGAGAATTGAGTATACAGAATGCAAACAAATGCTTCCCTAAAAGTGAATCGCCTAACCATTCAACACAGCTCTAAAAATTGAATAGAATGCAGTTTTCACTCAGATGAAAGAAGTATGCTTTCCGTCTTAAGAAGTGTTTTCAAAGACATTCACATAGTGATTCTACGAAGCCTTTTTACTGACGTTGGCTTTTAAACGTGATTTCACTGGAATTTCTGTCAAAGGCAAGACACGAGATTTGCTGTTAAAGTATTGAGTATACAGAATGCAAACAAATGCTTCCCTACAAGTGAATCGCCTAACCATTCAACACAACTCTAAAAACTGAATAGAATGCAGTTTTCACTCAGATGAAAGACATATGCTTTCCTATTTAAGAAGTGTTTTCAAAGACATTCACAGAGTGATTCTATGAAGCCTTTTTACTTACGTTGGCTTTTAAACGTGATTTCACTGGAATTTCTGTCAAACGCAAGACATGAGATTTGCTGTTAAAGAATTGAGTATACAGAATGCAAACAAACGCTTCCCTACAAGTGAATCGCCTAACCATTCAACACAGTTCTTAAAACTGAAAAGAATTCAGTTTTCACTCAGATGAAAGACGTATGCTTTCTATCTTAAGAAGTGTTTTCAAAGACATTCACAGAGTGATTCTACGAACCCTTTTTACTGACGTTGGCTTTTAAACGTGATTTCACTGGAATTTCTGTCAAACGCAAGACACGAGATTTGCTGTTAAAGAATTTAGTATACAGAATGCAAACAAACGCTTCCCTACAAGTGAATCGCCTAACCATTCAACAAGGCTCTAAAAAAAGAAGAGAATGCAGTTTTCACTCAGATGAATGACGTATACTTTCCTTCTTAAGAAGTGTTTTCAAAGACATTCACAGAGTGATTCTACGAAGCCTTTTACTGACGTTGGCTTTTAAACGTGATTTCACTGGAATTTCTGTCAAACGCAAGACATGAGACTTGCAGTTAAAAAATTGAGTATACAGAATGCAAACAAACGCTTCCCTACAAGTGAATCGCCTAACCATTCAACACAACTCTAAAAACTGAATAGAATGCAGTTTTCACTCAGATGATAGACATATGCTTTCCTATTTAAGATGTGTTTTCAAAGACATTCACAGAGTGATTCTACGAAGCCTTTTTACTGACGTTGGCTTTTAAACGTGATTTCACTGGAATTTCTTTCAAACGCAAGACACGAGATTTGCTGTTAAAGAATTGAGTATACAGAATGCAAACAAACGCTTCCCTACAAGTGAATCGCCTAACCATTCAACACAGTTCTTAAAACTGAAAAGAATTCAGTTTTCACTCAGATGAAAGACGTATGCTTTCCATCTTAAGAAGTGTTTTCAAAGACATTCACAGAGTGATTCTACGAACCCTTTTTACTGACGTTGGCTTTTAAACGTGATTTCACTGGAATTTCTGTCAAACGCAAGACACGAGATTTGCTGTTAAAGAATTTAGTATACAGAATGCAAACAAACGCTTCCCTACAAGTGAATCGCCTAACCATTCAACAAGGCTCTAAAAAAAGAAGAGAATGCAGTTTTCACTCAGATGAATGACGTATACTTTCCTTCTTAAGAAGTGTTTTCAAAGACATTCACAGAGTGATTCTACGAAGCCTTTTACTGACGTTGGCTTTTAAACGTGATTTCACTGGAATTTCTGTCAAAAGCAAGACATGAGATTTGCCTTTAAAGAATTGAGTATACAGAATGCAAACAAACGCTTCCCTACAAGAGAATCGCCTAACCATTCAACAATGCTCTAAAAACTGAAGAGAATGCAGTTTTCACTCCGATGAAAGACGTATGCTTTCCTTCTTAAGAAGTGTTTTCAAAGACATTCACAGAGTGATTCTACGAAGCCTTTTTACTGACTTTGGCTTTTAAACGTGATTTCACTGGAATTTCTGTCAAACGCAAGACATGAGACTTGCTGTTAAAAAATTGAGTATACAGAATGCAAACAAACGCTTCCCTACAAGTGAATCGCCTAACCATTCAACACAACTCTAAAAACTGAATAGAATGCAGTTTTCACTCAGATGAAAGACATATGCTTTCCTATTTAAGATGTGTTTTCAAAGACATTCACAGAGTGATTCTACGAAGCCTTTTTACTTACGTTGGCTTTTAAACGTGATTTCACTGGAATTTCTGTCAAACGCAAGACACGAGATTTGCTGTTAAAGAATTGAGTATACAGAATGCAAACAAACGCTTCCCAGAAGTGAATCGCCTAACCATTCAACACAGTTCTTAAAACTGAAAAGAATTCAGTTTTCACTCAGATGAAAGACGTATGCTTTCCATCTTAAGAAGTGTTTTCAAAGACATTCACAGAGTGATTCTACGAAGCCTTTTTACTGATGTTGGCTTTTAAATGTGATTTCACAGGAATTTCTGTCAAATGCAAGACACGAGATTTGCTGTAAAAGAATTGAGTATACAGAATGCAAACAAACGCTTCCCTACAAGTGAATCGCCTAACCATTCAACAAGGCTCTAAAAACAGAAGAGAATGCAGTTTTCACTCAGATGAAAGACGTATGCTTTCCTTCTTAAGAAGTGTTTTCAAAGACATTCACAGAGTGATTCTACGAAGCCTTTTTACTGATGTTGGCTTTTAAACGTGATTTCACTGGAATTCCTGTCAAACGCAAGACACGAGACTTGCTGTTAAGAATTGAGTATACAGAAGGCAAACAAACGCTTCCCTACAAGTGAATCGCCTAACCATTCAACACAGTTCTTAAAACTGAAAAGAATTCAGTTTTCACTCAGATGAAAGACGTATGCTTTCCATCTTAAGAAGTGTTTTCAAAGACATTCACAGAGTGATTCTACGAACCCTTTTTACTGACGTTGGCTTTTAAACGTGATTTCACTGGAATTTCTGTCAAACGCAAGACATGAGATTTGCTGTTAAAGAATTTAGTATACAGAATGCAAACAAACGCTTCCCTACAAGTGAATCGCCTAACCATTCAACAAGGCTCAAAAAAAAGAAGAGAATGCAGTTTTCACTCAGATGAATGACGTATACTTTCCTTCTTAAGAAGTGTTTTCAAAGACATTCAGAGAGTGATTCTACGAAGCCTTTTACTGACGTTGGCTTTTAAACGTGATTTCACTGGAATTTCTGTCAAACGCAAGACATGAGATTTGCCTTTAAAGAATTGAGTATACAGAATGCAAACAAACGCTTCCCTACAAGAGAATCGCCTAACCATTCAACAATGCTCTAAAAACTGAAGAGAATGCAGTTTTCACTCAGATGAAAGACGTATGCTTTCCTTCTTAAGAAGTATTTTCAAAGACATTCACAGAGTGATTCTACGAAGCCTTTTTACTGACGTTGGCTTTTAAACGTGATTTCACTGGAATTTCTGTCAAACGCAAGACATGAGACTTGCTGTTAAAAAATTGAGTATACAGAATGCAAACAAACGCTTCCCTACAAGTGAATCGCCTAACCATTCAACACAACTCTAAAAACTGAATAGAATGCAGTTTTCACTCAGATGAAAGACATATGCTTTCCTATTTAAGATGTGTTTTCAAAGACATTCACAGAGTGATTCTACGAAGCCTTTTTACTGACGTTGGCTTTGAAACGTGATTTCACTGGAATTTCTTTCAAAGGCAAGACACGAGATTTGCTGTTAAAGAATTGAGTATACAGAATGCAAACAAACGCTTCCCTACAAGTGAATCGCCTAACCATTCAACACAGTTCTTAAAACTGAAAAGAATTCAGTTTTCACTCAGATGAAAGACGTATGCTTTCCATCTTAAGAAGTGTTTTCAAAGACATTCACAGAGTGATTCTACGAACCCTTTTTACTGACGTTGGCTTTTAAACGTGATTTCACTGGAATTTCTGTCAAACGCAAGACACGAGATTTGCTGTTAAAGAATTTAGTATACAGAATGCAAACAAACGCTTCCCTACAAGTGAATCGCCTAACCATTCAACAAGGCTCTAAAAAAAGAAGAGAATGCAGTTTTCACTCAGATGAATGACGTATACTTTCCTTCTTAAGAAGTGTTTTCAAAGACATTCACAGAGTGATTCTACGAAGCCTTTTACTGACGTTGGCTTTTAAACGTGATTTCACTGGAATTTCTGTCAAACGCAAGACATGAGATTTGCCTTTAAAGAATTGAGTATACAGAATGCAAACAAACGCTTCCCTACAAGAGAATCGCCTAACCATTCAACAATGCTCTAAAAACTGAAGAGAATGCAGTTTTCACTCAGATGAAAGACGTATGCTTTCCTTCTTAAGAAGTGTTTTCAAAGACATTCACAGAGTGATTCTACGAAGCCTTTTTACTGACGTTGGCTTTTAAACGTGATTTCACTGGAATTTCTGTCAAAGGCAAGACATGAGACTTGCTGTTAAAAAATTGAGTATACAGAATGCAAACAAACGCTTCCCTACAAGTGAATCGCCTAACCATTCAACACAACTCTAAAAACTGAATAGAATGCAGTTTTCACTCAGATGAAAGACATATGCTTTCCTATTTAAGATGTGTTTTCAAAGACATTCACAGAGTGATTCTACGAAGCCTTTTTACTTACGTTGGCTTTTAAACGTGATTTCACTGGAATTTCTGTCAAACGCAAGACACGAGATTTGCTGTTAAAGAATTGAGTATACAGAATGCAAACAAACGCTTCCCAGATGTGAATCGCCTAACCATTCAACACAGTTCTTAAAACTGAAAAGAATTCAGTTTTCACTCAGATGAAAGACGTATGCTTTCCATCTTAAGAAGTGTTTTCAAAGACATTCACAGAGTGATTCTACGAAGCCTTTTTACTGATGTTGGCTTTTAAATGTGATTTCACAGGAATTTCTGTCAAATGCAAGACACGAGATTTGCTGTTAAAGAATTGAGTATACAGAATGCAAACAAACGCTTCCCTACAAGTGAATCGCCTAACCATTCAACAAGGCTCTAAAAACAGAAGAGAATGCAGTTTTCACTCAGATGAAAGACGTATGCTTTCCTTCTTAAGAAGTGTTTTCAAAGACATTCACAGAGTGATTCTACGAAGCCTTTTTACTGATGTTGGCTTTTAAACGTGATTTCACTGGAATTCCTGTCAAACGCAAGACACGAGACTTGCTGTTAAGAATTGAGTATACAGAAGGCAAACAAACGCTTCCCTACAAGTGAATCGCCTAACCATTCAACACAGTTCTTAAAACTGAAAAGAATTCAGTTTTCACTCAGATGAAAGACGTATGCTTTCCATCTTAAGAAGTGTTTTCAAAGACATTCACAGAGTGATTCTACGAACCCTTTTTACTGACGTTGGCTTTTAAACGTGATTTCACTGGAATTTCTGTCAAACGCAAGACATGAGATTTGCTGTTAAAGAATTTAGTATACAGAATGCAAACAAACGCTTCCCTACAAGTGAATCGCCTAACCATTCAACAAGGCTCAAAAAAAAGAAGAGAATGCAGTTTTCACTCAGATGAATGACGTATACTTTCCTTCTTAAGAAGTGTTTTCAAAGACATTCAGAGAGTGATTCTACGAAGCCTTTTACTGACGTTGGCTTTTAAACGTGATTTCACTGGAATTTCTGTCAAACGCAAGACATGAGATTTGCCTTTAAAGAATTGAGTATACAGAATGCAAACAAACGCTTCCCTACAAGAGAATCGCCTAACCATTCAACAATGCTCTAAAAACTGAAGAGAATGCAGTTTTCACTCAGATGAAAGACGTATGCTTTCCTTCTTAAGAAGTATTTTCAAAGACATTCACAGAGTGATTCTACGAAGCCTTTTTACTGACGTTGGCTTTTAAACGTGATTTCACTGGAATTTCTGTCAAACGCAAGACATGAGACTTGCTGTTAAAAAATTGAGTATACAGAATGCAAACAAACGCTTCCCTACAAGTGAATCGCCTAACCATTCAACACAACTCTAAAAACTGAATAGAATGCAGTTTTCACTCAGATGAAAGACATATGCTTTCCTATTTAAGATGTGTTTTCAAAGACATTCACAGAGTGATTCTACGAAGCCTTTTTACTGACGTTGGCTTTGAAACGTGATTTCACTGGAATTTCTTTCAAAGGCAAGACACGAGATTTGCTGTTAAAGAATTGAGTATACAGAATGCAAACAAACGCTTCCCTACAAGTGAATCGCCTAACCATTCAACACAGTTCTTAAAACTGAAAAGAATTCAGTTTTCACTCAGATGAAAGACGTATGCTTTCCATCTTAAGAAGTGTTTTCAAAGACATTCACAGAGTGATTCTACGAACCCTTTTTACTGACGTTGGCTTTTAAACGTGATTTCACTGGAATTTCTGTCAAACGCAAGACACGAGATTTGCTGTTAAAGAATTTAGTATACAGAATGCAAACAAACGCTTCCCTACAAGTGAATCGCCTAACCATTCAACAAGGCTCTAAAAAAAGAAGAGAATGCAGTTTTCACTCAGATGAATGACGTATACTTTCCTTCTTAAGAAGTGTTTTCAAAGACATTCACAGAGTGATTCTACGAAGCCTTTTACTGACGTTGGCTTTTAAACGTGATTTCACTGGAATTTCTGTCAAACGCAAGACATGAGATTTGCCTTTAAAGAATTGAGTATACAGAATGCAAACAAACGCTTCCCTACAAGAGAATCGCCTAACCATTCAACAATGCTCTAAAAACTGAAGAGAATGCAGTTTTCACTCAGATGAAAGACGTATGCTTTCCTTCTTAAGAAGTGTTTTCAAAGACATTCACAGAGTGATTCTACGAAGCCTTTTTACTGACGTTGGCTTTTAAACGTGATTTCACTGGAATTTCTGTCAAAGGCAAGACATGAGACTTGCTGTTAAAAAATTGAGTATACAGAATGCAAACAAACGCTTCCCTACAAGTGAATCGCCTAACCATTCAACACAACTCTAAAAACTGAATAGAATGCAGTTTTCACTCAGATGAAAGACATATGCTTTCCTATTTAAGATGTGTTTTCAAAGACATTCACAGAGTGATTCTACGAAGCCTTTTTACTTACGTTGGCTTTTAAACGTGATTTCACTGGAATTTCTGTCAAACGCAAGACACGAGATTTGCTGTTAAAGAATTGAGTATACAGAATGCAAACAAACGCTTCCCAGATGTGAATCGCCTAACCATTCAACACAGTTCTTAAAACTGAAAAGAATTCAGTTTTCACTCAGATGAAAGACGTATGCTTTCCATCTTAAGAAGTGTTTTCAAAGACATTCACAGAGTGATTCTACGAAGCCTTTTTACTGATGTTGGCTTTTAAATGTGATTTCACAGGAATTTCTGTCAAATGCAAGACACGAGATTTGCTGTTAAAGAATTGAGTATACAGAATGCAAACAAACGCTTCCCTACAAGTGAATCGCCTAACCATTCAACAAGGCTCTAAAAACAGAAGAGAATGCAGTTTTCACTCAGATGAAAGACGTATGCTTTCCTTCTTAAGAAGTGTTTTCAAAGACATTCACAGAGTGATTCTACGAAGCCTTTTTACTGATGTTGGCTTTTAAACGTGATTTCACTGGAATTCCTGTCAAACGCAAGACACGAGACTTGCTGTTAAGAATTGAGTATACAGAATGCAAACAAACAATTCCCTACAAGTGAATCGCCTAACCGTTCAACACAGTTCTAAAAACTAAATAGAATGCAGTTTTCACTCAGATGAAACAGGTATGCTTTCCTTCTTAAGAAGTGTTTTCAAAGACATTCACAGAGTGATTCTATGAAGCCTTTTTACTGACGTTGTCTTTTAAACGTGATTTCACTGTAATTTCTGTCAAACGCAAGACACGAGATTTGCTGTTAGAGAATTGAGTATACAGAATGCAAACAAATGCTTCCCTACAAGTGAATCGCCTAACCATTCAACAATGCTCTAAAAACTGAAGAAAATGCAGTTTTCACTCAGATGAAAGACATATGCTTTCCTTCTTAAGAAGTGTTTTCAAAGACATTCACAGAGTGATTCTACGAAGCCTTTTTACTGACGTTGGCTTTTAAACGTGATTTCACTGGAATTTCTATCAAACGCAAGACACAAGATTTGCTGTTAAAGAATTGAGTATACAGAATGCAAACAAATGCTTCCCTACAAGTGAATCGCCTAACCATTCAACAATGCTCTAAAAACTGAAGAGAATGCAGTTTTCACTCAGATGAAAGACATATGCTTTCCTTCTTAAGAAGTGTTTTCAAAGACATTCACAGAGTGATTCTACGAAGCCTTTTTACTGACGTTGGCTTTTAAACGTGATTTCACTGGAATTTCTGTCAAACGCAAGACACGAGATTTGCTGTTAAAGAATTGAGTATACAGAATGCAAACAAACGCTTCCCTACAAGTGAATCGCCTAACCATTCAACAAGGCTCTAAAAAAAGAAGAGAATGCAGTTTTCACTCAGATGAATGACGTATACTTTCCTTCTTAAGAAGTGTTTTCAAAGACATTCACAGAGTGATTCTACGAAGCCTTTTTACTGACGTTGGCTTTTAAACGTGATTTCACTGGAATTTCTGCCAAACACAAGACATGAGATTTGCCGTTAAAGAATTGAGTATACAGAATGCAAACAAACGCTTCCCTACAAGTGAATCGCCTAACCGTTCAACAAGGCTCTAAAAACAGAAGAGAATGCAGTTTTCACTCAGATGAAAGACATATGCTTTCCTTCTTAAGAAGTGTTTTCAAAGACATTCACAGAGTGATTCTACGAAGCCTTTTTACTGACGTTGGCTTTTAAACGTGATTTCACTGGAATTCCTGTCAAACGAAAGACACGAGATTTGTTGTTAAAGAATTTTGTATACAGAATGCAAACAAACGCTTCCCTACAAGTGAATCGCCTAACCGTTCAACACAGCTCCAAAAAAATGAAGAGAATGCAGTTTTCACTCAGATGAAAGACGTATGCTTTCCTTCTTAAGAAGTGTTTTCAAAGACATTCACAGAGTGATTCTACGAAGCCTTTTAATGACGTTGGCTTTTAAACATGATTTCACTGGAATTTCTGTCAAATGCAAGACACGAGATTTGCTGTTAGAGAATTGAGTATACAGAATGCAAACAAACGCTTCCCTAAAAGTGAATCGCCTAACCATTCAACACAGCTCTAAAAACTGAATAGAATGCAGTTTTCACTCAGATGAAAGACGTATGCTTTCCTTCTTAAGAAGTGTTTTCAAAGACATTCATAGAGTGATTCTACAAAGCCTTTTTACTGACGTTGGCTTTTAAACGTGATTTCACTGGAATTTCTGTCAAACGCAAGACACGAGATTTGCTGTTAAAGAATTGAGTATACAGAATGCAAACAAACGCTTCCCTACAAGTGAATCGCCTAACCATTCAACACAGTTCTTAAAACTGAAAAGAATTCAGTTTTCACTCAGATGAAAGACGTATGCTTTCCATCTTAAGAAGTGTTTTCAAAGACATTCACAGAGTGATTCTACGAAGCCTTTTTACTGATGTTGGCTTTTAAACGTGATTTCACAGGAATTTCTGTCAAATGCAAGACACGAGATTTGCTGTTAAAGAATTGAGTATACAGAATGCAAAAAAACACTTCCCTACAAGTGAATCGCCTAAACGTTCAACACAGCTCTAAAAACTGAATAGAATGCAGTTTTCACTCAGATGAAAGACGTATGCTTTCCTTCTTAAGAAGTGTTTTCAAAGACATTCACAGAGTGATTCTACGAAGCCTTTTTACTGACGTTGGCTTTTAAAGGTGATTTCACTGGAATTTCTGTCAAAAGCAAGACACGAGATTTGCTGTTAAAGAATTTTGTATACAGAATGCAAACAAACGCTTCCCTACAAGTGAGTCGCCTAACCGTTCAACACAGCTCCAAAAAATGAAGAGAATGCAGTTTTCACTCAGATGAAAGACGTATGCTTTCCTTCTTAAGAAGTGTTTTCAAAGACATTCACAGAGTGATTCTACGAAGCCTTTTTAATGACGTTGGCTTTTAAACGTGATTTCACTGGAATTTCTGTCAAACGCAAGACATGAGATTTGCTGTTAAAGAATTGAGTATACAGAATGCAAGCAAACGCTTCCCTACAAGTGAATCGCCTAACCATTCAACAATGCTCTAAAAATTGATGAGAATGCAGTTTTCACTCAGATGAAAGACGTATGCTTTCCATCTTAAGAAGTGTTTTCAAAGACATTCACAGAGTGAATCTACGAAGCCTTTTTACTGACGTTGGCTTTTAAACGTGATTTCACTGGAATTTCTGTCAAACGCAAGACACTAGATTTGCTGGTAAGAATTGAGTATACAGAATGCAAACAAATGCTTCCCTACAAGTGAATCGCCTAACCATTCACCACAGTTCTTAAAACTGAATAGAATGCAATTTTCACTCAGATGAAAGACGTATGCTTTCCTTCTTAAGAAGTGTTTTCAAAGACATTCACAGAGTGAATCTACGAAGCCTTTTTACTGACATTGGCTTTTAAACGTGATTTCACTGGAATTTCTGTCAAACGCAAGACACTAGATTTGCTGGTAAGAATTGAGTATACAGAATGCAAACAAATGCTTCCCTACAAGTGAATAGCCTAACCATTAAACACAGCTCTAAAAACTGAATAGAATGATGTTTTCACTCAGATGAAAGACGTATGCTTTCCTATTTAAGAAGTGTTTTCAAAGACATTCACAGAGTGATTCTACGAAGCCTTTTTACTGACGTTGGCTTTTAAACGTGATTTCACTGGAATTTCTGTCAAACGCAAGACACGAGATTTGCTGTTAAAGAATTGAGTATACAGAATGCAAACAAACGCTTCCCTACAAGTGAATCGCCTAACCATTCAACACATTCTTAAAACTGAATAGAATGCAGTTTTCACTCAGATGAAAGACGTATGCTTTCCTTCTTAAGAAGTGTTTTCAAAGACATTCACTGGGTGATTCTATGAAGCCTTTTTACTGACGTTGGCTTTTAAACGTGATTTCACTGGAATTTCTGTCAAACGCAATACACGAGATTTGCTGTTAAAAAATTGAGTATACAGAATGCAAACAAATGCTTCCCTACAAGTGAATCGCCTAACCATTCAACACAGCTCAAAAAACTGAATAGAATGCAGTTTTCATTCAGATGAAAGACATATGCTTTCCTTCTTAAGAAGTGTTTTCAAAGACATTCACAGAGTGATTCTACGAAGCCTTTTTACTGACTTTGGCTTTTAAACGTGATTTCACTGGAATTTCTGTCAAATGCAAGACACGAGATTTGCTGTTAAAGAATTGAGTATACAGAGTGCAAACACATGCTTCCCTACAAGTGAATCCCCTAACCATTCAACAATGCTCTAAAAACTAAAGAGAATGCAGTTTTCACTCCGATGAAAGACGTATGCTTTCCTTCATAAGAAGTGTTTTCAAAGACATTCACAGAGTGATTCTACGAAGCCTTTTTACTGACATTGGCTTTTAAACGTGATTTCACTGGAATTTCTGTCAAACGCAAGACACGAAATTTGCTATTAAAGAATTGAGTATACAGAATGCAAACAAACGCTTCCCTACAAGTGAATCGCCTAACCATTCAACACAGTTCTTAAAACTGAAAAGAATTCAGTTTTCACTCAGATGAAAGACGTATGCTTTCCATCTTAAGAAGTGTTTTCAAAGACATTCACAGAGTGATTCTACGAAGCCTTTTTACTGATGTTGGCTTTTAAACGTGATTTCACAGGAATTTCTGTCAAATGCAAGACACGAGATTTGCTGTTAAAGAATTGAGTATACAGAATGCAAACAAACACTTCCCTACAAGTGATTCACCTAAACGTTCAACACAGCTCTAAAAACTGAATAGAATGCAGTTTTCACTCAGATGAAAGACGTATGCTTTCCTTCTTAAGAAGTGTTTTCAAAGACATTCACAGAGTGATTCTATGAAGCCTTTTTACTGACGTTGGCTTTTAAAGGTGATTTCACTGGAATTTCTGTCAAAAGCAAGACACGAGATTTGCTGTTAAAGAATTTTGTATACAGAATGCAAACAAACGCTTCCCTACAAGTGAGTCGCCTAACCGTTCAACACAGCTCCAAAAAATGAAGAGAATGCAGTTTTCACTCAGATGAAAGACGTATGCTTTCCTTCTTAAGAAGTGTTTTCAAAGACATTCACAGAGTGATTCTACGAAGCCTTTTTAATGACGTTGGCTTTTAAACGTGATTTCACTGGAATTTCTGTCAAACGCAAGACATGAGATTTGCTGTTAAAGAATTGAGTATACAGAATGCAAACAAACGCTTCCCTACAAGTGAATCGCCTAACCATTCAACAATGCTCTAAAAACATATGAGAATGCAGTTTTCACTCAGATGAAAGACGTATGCTTTCCTTCTTAAGAAGTGTTTTCCAAGACATTCACAGAGTGAATCTACGAAGCCTTTTTACTGACGTTGGCTTTTAAACGTGATTTCACTGGAATTTCTGTCAAACACAAGACACGAGATTTGCTGTTAAAGAATTGAGTATACAGAATGCAAACAAACGCTTCCCTACAAGTGAATCGCCTAACCATTCACCACAGTTCTTAAAACTGAATAGAATGCAGTTTTCACTCAGATGAAAGACATATGCTTTCCTTCTTAAGAAGTGTTTTCAAAGACATTCACAGGGTGATTCTATGAAGCCTTTTTAATGACGCTGGCTTTTAAACGTGATTTCACTGGAATTTCTGTCAAACGCAAGACATGAGATTTGCTGTTAAAGAATTGAGTATACAGAATGCAAACAAATGCTTCCCTACAAGTGAATAGCCTAACCATTCAACACAGCTCTAAAAACTGAATAGAATGATGTTTTCACTCAGATGAAAGACGTATGCTTTCCTATTTAAGAAGTGTTTTCAAAGACATTCACAGAGTGATTCTACGAAGCCTTTTTACTGACGTTGGCTTTTAAACGTGATTTCACTGGAATTTCTGTCAAACGCAAGACACGAGATTTGCTGTTAAAGAATTGATTATACAGAATGCAAACAAACGCTTCCCTACAAGTGAATAGCCTAACCATTCAACACATTCTTAAAACTGAATAGAATGCAGTTTTCACTCAGATGAAAGACGCATGCTTTCCTTCTTAAGAAGTGTTTTCAAAGACATTCACTGGGTGATTCTATGAAGCCTTTTTACTGACTTTGGCTTTTAAATGTGATTTCACAGGAATTTCTGTCAAATGCAAGACACGAGATTTGCTGTTAAAGAATTGAGTATACAGAATGCAAACAAAGGCTTCCCTACAAGTGAATCGCCTAACCGTTCAACACAGCTCTAAAAACTGAATAGAATGCAGTTTTCTCTCAGATGAAAGACATACGCTTTCCTTCTTAAGAAGTGTTTTCAAAGACATTCACAGAGTGATTCTACGAAGCCTTTTTAATGACATTGGCTTTTAAACGTGATTTCACTGGAATTTCTGTCAAACGCAAGACATGAGATTTGCTGTTAAAGAATTGAGTATACAGAATGCAAACAAACGCTTCCCTACAAGTGAATCGCCTAACCATTCACCACAGTTCTTAAAACTGAATAGAATGCAGTTTTCACTCAGACGAAAGACGTATGCTTTCCTTCTTAAGAAGTGTTTTCAAAGACATTCACAGGGTGATTCTATGAAGCCTTTTTAATGATGCTGGCTTTTAAACGTGATTTCACTGGAATTTCTGTCAAACGCAAGACATGAGATTTGCTGTTAAAGAATTGAGTATACAGAATGCAAACAAATGCTTCCCTACAAGTGAATAGCCTAACCATTCAACACAGCTCTAAAAACTGAATAGAATGATGTTTTCACTCAGATGAAAAACGTATGCCTTCCTATTTAAGAAGTGTTTTCAAAGACATTCACAGAGTGATTCTACGAATCCTTTTTACTGACGTTGGCTTTTAAACGTGATTTCACTGGAATTTCTGTCAAACGCAAGACACGAGATTTGCTGTTAAAGAATTGAGTATACAGAATGCAAACAAACGCTTCCCTACAAGTGAATCGCCTAACCATTCAACACATTCTTAAAACTGAATAGAATGCAGTTTTCACTCAGATGAAAGACGTATGCTTTCCTTCTTAAGAAGTGTTTTCAAAGACATTCACAGGGTGATTCTATGAAGCCTTTTTACTGACGTTGGCTTTTAAATGTGATTTCACAGGAATTTCTGTCAAATGCAAGACAGGAGATTTGCTGTTAAAGAATTGAGTATACAGAATGCAAACAAAGGCTTCCCTACAAGTGAATCGCCTAACCGTTCAACACAGTTCTAAAAACTAAATAGAATGCAGTTTTCACTCAGATGAAAGACGTATGCTTTCCTTCTTAAGAAGTGTTTTCAAAGACATTCACAGAGTGATTCTACGAAGCCTTTTTACTGACGTTGGCTTTTAAACGTGATTTCACTGTAATTTCTGTCAAACGCAAGACACGAGATTTGCTGTTAGAGAATTGAGTATACAGAATGCAAACAAACGCTTCCCTACAAGTGAATCGCCTAACCATTCAACACAGTTCTTAAAAATGAAAAGAATGCAGTTTTCACTCAGATGAAAGACGTATGCTTTCCATCTTAAGAAGTGTTTTCAAAGACATTCACAGAGTGATTCTACGAAGCCTTTTTACTGATGTTGGCTTTTAAACGTGATTTCACAGGAATTTCTGTCAAATGCAAGACACGAGATTTGCTGTTAAAGAATTGAGTATACAGAATGCAAACAAACACTTCCCTACAAGTGAATCGCCTAACCATTCAACACAGCTCTAAAAACTGAATAGAATGCAGTTTTCACTCAGATGAAAGACGTATGCTTTCCTTCTTAAGAAGTGTTTTCAAAGACATTCACAAAGTGATTCTATGAAGCCTTTTTACTGACGTTGGCTTTTAAACGTGATTTCACTGGAATTTCTGTCAAACGCAATACACGAGATTTGCTGTTAAAAAATTGAGTATACAGAATGCAAACAAACGCTTCCCTACAAGTGAATCGCCTAACCATTCAACACAGCTCAAAAAACTGAAGAGAATGCAGTTTTCATTCAGATGAAAGACATATGCTTTCCTTCTTAAGAAGTGTTTTCAAAGACATTCACAGAGTGATTCTACGAAGCCTTTTTACTGACGTTGGCTTTTAAACGTGATTTCACTGGAATTTCTGTCAAATGCAAGACACGAGATTTGCTGTTAAAGAATTGAGTATACAGAATGCAAACACATGCTTCCCTACAAGTGAATCCCCTAACCATTCAACAATGCTCTAAAAACTAAAGAGAATGCAGTTTTCACTCCGATGAAAGACGTATGCTTTCCTTCATAAGAAGTGTTTTCAAAGACATTCACAGAGTGATTCTACGAAGCCTTTTTACTGACGTTGGCTTTTAAACGTGATTTCACTGGAATTTCTGTCAAACGCAAGACACGAGATTTGCTGTTAAAGAATTGAGTATACAGAATGCAAACAAACGCTTCCCTACAAGTGAATCGCCTAACCATTCAACACAGTTCTTAAAACTGAAAAGAATTCAGTTTTCACTCAGATGAAAGACGTATGCTTTCCATCTTAAGAAGTGTTTTCAAAGACATTCACAGAGTGATTTTATGAAGCCTTTTTACTGATGTTGGCTTTTAAACGTGATTTCACAGGAATTTCTGTCAAATGCAAGACACGAGATTTGCTGTTAAAGAATTGAGTATACAGAATGCAAACAAACACTTCCCTACAAGTGAATCACCTAACCGTTCAACACAGCTCTAAAAACTGAATAGAATGCAGTTTTCACTCAGATGAAAGACGTATGCTTTCCTATTTAAGAAATGTTTTCAAAGACATTCACAGAGTGATTCTACGAAGCCTTGTTACTGACGTTGGCTTTTAAACGTGATTTCACTGGAATTTCTGTCAAACGCAAGACACGAGATATGCTGTTAAAGAATTTTGTATACAGAATGCAAACAAACGCTTCCCTACAAGTGAATCGCCTAACCGTTCAACACAGCTCCAAAAAATGAAGAGAATGCAGTTTTCACTCAGATGAAAGACGTATGCTTTCCTTCTTAAGAAGTGTTTTCAAAGACATTCACAGAGTGATTCTACGAAGCCTTTTTACTGACGTTGGCTTTTAAACGTGATTTCACTGGAATTTCTGTCAAATGCAAGACACGAGATTTGCTGTTAAAGAATTGAGTATACAGAATGCAAACAAACGCTTCCCTAAAAGTGAATCGCCTAACCATTCAACAATGCTCTAAAAACTGAATAGAATGCAGTTTTCACTCAGATGAAAGACGTATGCTTTCCTTCTTAAGAAGTGTTTTCAAAGACATTCACAGAGTGATTCTATGAAGCCTTTTTACTGACGTTGGCTTTTAAACGTGATTTCACTGGAATTTCTGTCAAATGCAAGACACGAGATTTGCTGCTAAAGAATTGAGTATACAGAATGCAAACAAATGCTTCCCTACAAGTGAATCGCCTAACCATTCAACACAGCTCTAAAAACTGAATAGAATGATGTTTTCACTCAGATGAAAGACGTATGCTTTGCTATTTAAGAAGTGTTTTCAAAGACATTCACAGAGTGATTCTACGAAGCCTTTTTACTGACCTTGGCTTTTAAACGTGATTTCACTGGAATTTCTGTCAAACGCAATACACGAGATTTGCTGTTAAAAAATTGAGTATACAGAATGCAAACAAACGCTTCCCTACAAGTGAATCGCCTAACCATTCAACACAGCTCAAAAAACTGAAGAGAATGCAGTTTTCATTCAGATGAAAGACATATGCTTTCCTTCTTAAGAAGTGTTTTCAAAGACATTCACAGAGTGATTCTACGAAGCCTTTTTACTGACGTTGGCTTTTAAACGTGATTTCACTGGAATTTCTGTCAAATGCAAGACACGAGATTTGCTGTTAAAGAATTGAGTATACAGAATGCAAACACATGCTTCCCTACAAGTGAATCCCCTAACCATTCAACAATGCTCTAAAAACTAAAGAGAATGCAGTTTTCACTCCGATGAAAGACGTATGCTTTCCTTCATAAGAAGTGTTTTCAAAGACATTCACAGAGTGATTCTACGAAGCCTTTTTACTGACGTTGGCTTTTAAACGTGATTTCACTGGAATTTCTGTCAAACGCAAGACACGAGATTTGCTGTTAAAGAATTGAGTATACAGAATGCAAACAAACGCTTCCCTACAAGTGAATCGCCTAACCATTCAACACAGCTCTAAAAACTGAATAGAATGATGTTTTCACTCAGATGAAAGACGTATGCTTTGCTATTTAAGAAGTGTTTTCAAAGACATTCACAGAGTGATTCTACGAAGCCTTTTTACTGACCTTGGCTTTTAAACGTGATTTCACTGGAATTTCTGTCAAACGCAATACACGAGATTTGCTGTTAAAAAAATTGAGTATACAGAATGCAAACAAACGCTTCCCTACAAGTGAATCGCCTAACCATTCAACACAGCTCAAAAAACTGAAGAGAATGCAGTTTTCATTCAGATGAAAGACATATGCTTTCCTTCTTAAGAAGTGTTTTCAAAGACATTCACAGAGTGATTCTACGAAGCCTTTTTACTGACGTTGGCTTTTAAACGTGATTTCACTGGAATTTCTGTCAAATGCAAGACACGAGATTTGCTGTTAAAGAATTGAGTATACAGAATGCAAACACATGCTTCCCTACAAGTGAATCCCCTAACCATTCAACAATGCTCTAAAAACTAAAGAGAATGCAGTTTTCACTCCGATGAAAGACGTATGCTTTCCTTCATAAGAAGTGTTTTCAAAGACATTCACAGAGTGATTCTACGAAGCCTTTTTACTGACGTTGGCTTTTAAACGTGATTTCACTGGAATTTCTGTCAAACGCAAGACACGAGATTTGCTGTTAAAGAATTGAGTATACAGAATGCAAACAAACGCTTCCCTACAAGTGAATCGCCTAACCATTCAACACAGTTCTTAAAACTGAAAAGAATTCAGTTTTCACTCAGATGAAAGACGTATGCTTTCCATCTTAAGAAGTGTTTTCAAAGACATTCACAGAGTGATTTTATGAAGCCTTTTTACTGATGTTGGCTTTTAAACGTGATTTCACAGGAATTTCTGTCAAATGCAAGACACGAGATTTGCTGTTAAAGAATTGAGTATACAGAATGCAAACAAACACTTCCCTACAAGTGAATCACCTAACCGTTCAACACAGCTCTAAAAACTGAATAGAATGCAGTTTTCACTCAGATGAAAGACGTATGCTTTCCTATTTAAGAAATGTTTTCAAAGACATTCACAGAGTGATTCTACGAAGCCTTGTTACTGACGTTGGCTTTTAAACGTGATTTCACTGGAATTTCTGTCAAACGCAAGACACGAGATATGCTGTTAAAGAATTTTGTATACAGAATGCAAACAAACGCTTCCCTACAAGTGAATCGCCTAACCGTTCAACACAGCTCCAAAAAATGAAGAGAATGCAGTTTTCACTCAGATGAAAGACGTATGCTTTCCTTCTTAAGAAGTGTTTTCAAAGACATTCACAGAGTGATTCTACGAAGCCTTTTTACTGACGTTGGCTTTTAAACGTGATTTCACTGGAATTTCTGTCAAATGCAAGACACGAGATTTGCTGTTAAAGAATTGAGTATACAGAATGCAAACAAACGCTTCCCTAAAAGTGAATCGCCTAACCATTCAACAATGCTCTAAAAACTGAATAGAATGCAGTTTTCACTCAGATGAAAGACGTATGCTTTCCTTCTTAAGAAGTGTTTTCAAAGACATTCACAGAGTGATTCTATGAAGCCTTTTTACTGACGTTGGCTTTTAAACGTGATTTCACTGGAATTTCTGTCAAATGCAAGACACGAGATTTGCTGCTAAAGAATTGAGTATACAGAATGCAAACAAATGCTTCCCTACAAGTGAATCGCCTAACCATTCAACACAGCTCTAAAAACTGAATAGAATGATGTTTTCACTCAGATGAAAGACGTATGCTTTGCTATTTAAGAAGTGTTTTCAAAGACATTCACAGAGTGATTCTACGAAGCCTTTTTACTGACCTTGGCTTTTAAACGTGATTTCACTGGAATTTCTGTCAAACGCAAGACACGAGATTTGCTGTTAAAGAATTGAGTATACAGAATGCAAACAAACACTTCCCTACAAGTGAATCGCCTAACCATTCAACACAGTTCTTAAAACTGAATAGAATGCAGTTTTCACTCAGATGAAAGACGTATGCTTTCCTTCTTAAGAAGTGTTTTCAAAGACATTCACAGGGTGATTCTATGAAGCCTTTTTACTGACATTGGCTTTTAAACGTGATTTCACAGGAATTTCTGTCAAATGCAAGACACGAGATTTGCTGTTAAAGAATTGAGTATACAGAATGCAAACAAATGCTTCCCTACAAGTGAATCGCCTAACCGTTCAACACAGTTCTAAAAACTGAATAGAATGCAGTTTTCACTCAGATGAAAGACGTATGCTTTCCTTCTTAAGAAGTGTTTTCAAAGACATTCACAGAGTGATTCTACGAAGCCTTTTTACTGACGTTGTCTTTTAAACGTGATTTCACTGTAATTTCTGTCAAATGCAAGACACGAGATTTGCTGTTAAAGAAATGAGTATACAGAATGCAAACAAACGCTTCCCTACAAGTGAATCACCTAACCATTCAACAATGCTCTAAAAACAGAAGAGAATGCAGTTTTCACTCAGATGAAAGACATATGCTTTCCTTCTGAAGAAGTGTTTTCCAAGACATTCACAGAGTGATTCTACGAACCTTTTTTACTGACGTTGGCTTTTAAACGTGATTTCACTGGAATTTCTGTCAAACGCAAGATACGAGATTTGCTGTTAAAGAATTTTGTATACAGAATGCAAACAAACGCTTCCCTACAAGTGAATCGCCTAACCGTTCAACAGAGCTCCAAAAAAATGAAGAGAATGCAGTTTTCACTCAGATGAAAGACGTATGCTTTCCTTCTTAAGAAGTGTTTTCAAAGACATTCACAGAGTGATTCTACGAAGCCTTTTTAATGACATTGGCTTTTAAACGTGATTTCACTGGAATTTCTGTCAAACGCAAGACATGAGATTTGCTGTTAAAGAATTGAGTATACAGAATGCAAACAAACGCTTCCCTACAAGTGAATCGCCTAACCATTCACCACAGTTCTTAAAACTGAATAGAATGCAGTTTTCACTCAGACGAAAGACGTATGCTTTCCTTCTTAAGAAGTGTTTTCAAAGACATTCACAGGGTGATTCTATGAAGCCTTTTTAATGATGCTGGCTTTTAAACGTGATTTCACTGGAATTTCTGTCAAACGCAAGACATGAGATTTGCTGTTAAAGAATTGAGTATACAGAATGCAAACAAATGCTTCCCTACAAGTGAATAGCCTAACCATTCAACACAGCTCTAAAAACTGAATAGAATGATGTTTTCACTCAGATGAAAAACGTATGCCTTCCTATTTAAGAAGTGTTTTCAAAGACATTCACAGAGTGATTCTACGAATCCTTTTTACTGACGTTGGCTTTTAAACGTGATTTCACTGGAATTTCTGTCAAACGCAAGACACGAGATTTGCTGTTAAAGAATTGAGTATACAGAATGCAAACAAACGCTTCCCTACAAGTGAATCGCCTAACCATTCAACACATTCTTAAAACTGAATAGAATGCAGTTTTCACTCAGATGAAAGACGTATGCTTTCCTTCTTAAGAAGTGTTTTCAAAGACATTCACAGGGTGATTCTATGAAGCCTTTTTACTGACGTTGGCTTTTAAATGTGATTTCACAGGAATTTCTGTCAAATGCAAGACAGGAGATTTGCTGTTAAAGAATTGAGTATACAGAATGCAAACAAAGGCTTCCCTACAAGTGAATCGCCTAACCGTTCAACACAGTTCTAAAAACTAAATAGAATGCAGTTTTCACTCAGATGAAAGACGTATGCTTTCCTTCTTAAGAAGTGTTTTCAAAGACATTCACAGAGTGATTCTACGAAGCCTTTTTACTGACGTTGGCTTTTAAACGTGATTTCACTGTAATTTCTGTCAAACGCAAGACACGAGATTTGCTGTTAGAGAATTGAGTATACAGAATGCAAACAAACGCTTCCCTACAAGTGAATCGCCTAACCATTCAACACAGTTCTTAAAAATGAAAAGAATGCAGTTTTCACTCAGATGAAAGACGTATGCTTTCCATCTTAAGAAGTGTTTTCAAAGACATTCACAGAGTGATTCTACGAAGCCTTTTTACTGATGTTGGCTTTTAAACGTGATTTCACAGGAATTTCTGTCAAATGCAAGACACGAGATTTGCTGTTAAAGAATTGAGTATACAGAATGCAAACAAACACTTCCCTACAAGTGAATCGCCTAACCATTCAACACAGCTCTAAAAACTGAATAGAATGCAGTTTTCACTCAGATGAAAGACGTATGCTTTCCTTCTTAAGAAGTGTTTTCAAAGACATTCACAAAGTGATTCTATGAAGCCTTTTTACTGACGTTGGCTTTTAAACGTGATTTCACTGGAATTTCTGTCAAACGCAATACACGAGATTTGCTGTTAAAAAATTGAGTATACAGAATGCAAACAAACGCTTCCCTACAAGTGAATCGCCTAACCATTCAACACAGCTCAAAAAACTGAAGAGAATGCAGTTTTCATTCAGATGAAAGACATATGCTTTCCTTCTTAAGAAGTGTTTTCAAAGACATTCACAGAGTGATTCTACGAAGCCTTTTTACTGACGTTGGCTTTTAAACGTGATTTCACTGGAATTTCTGTCAAATGCAAGACACGAGATTTGCTGTTAAAGAATTGAGTATACAGAATGCAAACACATGCTTCCCTACAAGTGAATCCCCTAACCATTCAACAATGCTCTAAAAACTAAAGAGAATGCAGTTTTCACTCCGATGAAAGACGTATGCTTTCCTTCATAAGAAGTGTTTTCAAAGACATTCACAGAGTGATTCTACGAAGCCTTTTTACTGACGTTGGCTTTTAAACGTGATTTCACTGGAATTTCTGTCAAACGCAAGACACGAGATTTGCTGTTAAAGAATTGAGTATACAGAATGCAAACAAACGCTTCCCTACAAGTGAATCGCCTAACCATTCAACACAGTTCTTAAAACTGAAAAGAATTCAGTTTTCACTCAGATGAAAGACGTATGCTTTCCATCTTAAGAAGTGTTTTCAAAGACATTCACAGAGTGATTTTATGAAGCCTTTTTACTGATGTTGGCTTTTAAACGTGATTTCACAGGAATTTCTGTCAAATGCAAGACACGAGATTTGCTGTTAAAGAATTGAGTATACAGAATGCAAACAAACACTTCCCTACAAGTGAATCACCTAACCGTTCAACACAGCTCTAAAAACTGAATAGAATGCAGTTTTCACTCAGATGAAAGACGTATGCTTTCCTATTTAAGAAATGTTTTCAAAGACATTCACAGAGTGATTCTACGAAGCCTTGTTACTGACGTTGGCTTTTAAACGTGATTTCACTGGAATTTCTGTCAAACGCAAGACACGAGATTTGCTGTTAAAGAATTTTGTATACAGAATGCAAACAAACGCTTCCCTACAAGTGAATCGCCTAACCGTTCAACACAGCTCCAAAAAATGAAGAGAATGCAGTTTTCACTCAGATGAAAGACGTATGCTTTCCTTCTTAAGAAGTGTTTTCAAAGACATTCACAGAGTGATTCTACGAAGCCTTTTTACTGACGTTGGCTTTTAAACGTGATTTCACTGGAATTTCTGTCAAATGCAAGACACGAGATTTGCTGTTAAAGAATTGAGTATACAGAATGCAAACAAACGCTTCCCTAAAAGTGAATCGCCTAACCATTCAACAATGCTCTAAAAACTGAATAGAATGCAGTTTTCACTCAGATGAAAGACGTATGCTTTCCTTCTTAAGAAGTGTTTTCAAAGACATTCACAGAGTGATTCTATGAAGCCTTTTTACTGACGTTGGCTTTTAAACGTGATTTCACTGGAATTTCTGTCAAATGCAAGACACGAGATTTGCTGCTAAAGAATTGAGTATACAGAATGCAAACAAATGCTTCCCTACAAGTGAATCGCCTAACCATTCAACACAGCTCTAAAAACTGAATAGAATGATGTTTTCACTCAGATGAAAGACGTATGCTTTGCTATTTAAGAAGTGTTTTCAAAGACATTCACAGAGTGATTCTACGAAGCCTTTTTACTGACCTTGGCTTTTAAACGTGATTTCACTGGAATTTCTGTCAAACGCAAGACACGAGATTTGCTGTTAAAGAATTGAGTATACAGAATGCAAACAAACACTTCCCTACAAGTGAATCGCCTAACCATTCAACACAGTTCTTAAAACTGAATAGAATGCAGTTTTCACTCAGATGAAAGACGTATGCTTTCCTTCTTAAGAAGTGTTTTCAAAGACATTCACAGGGTGATTCTATGAAGCCTTTTTACTGACATTGGCTTTTAAACGTGATTTCACAGGAATTTCTGTCAAATGCAAGACACGAGATTTGCTGTTAAAGAATTGAGTATACAGAATGCAAACAAATGCTTCCCTACAAGTGAATCGCCTAACCGTTCAACACAGTTCTAAAAACTGAATAGAATGCAGTTTTCACTCAGATGAAAGACGTATGCTTTCCTTCTTAAGAAGTGTTTTCAAAGACATTCACAGAGTGATTCTACGAAGCCTTTTTACTGACGTTGTCTTTTAAACGTGATTTCACTGTAATTTCTGTCAAATGCAAGACACGAGATTTGCTGTTAAAGAAATGAGTATACAGAATGCAAACAAACGCTTCCCTACAAGTGAATCACCTAACCATTCAACAATGCTCTAAAAACAGAAGAGAATGCAGTTTTCACTCAGATGAAAGACATATGCTTTCCTTCTGAAGAAGTGTTTTCCAAGACATTCACAGAGTGATTCTACGAACCTTTTTTACTGACGTTGGCTTTTAAACGTGATTTCACTGGAATTTCTGTCAAACGCAAGATACGAGATTTGCTGTTAAAGAATTTTGTATACAGAATGCAAACAAACGCTTCCCTACAAGTGAATCGCCTAACCGTTCAACAGAGCTCCAAAAAAATGAAGAGAATGCAGTTTTCACTCAGATGAAAGACGTATGCTTTCCTTCTTAAGAAGTGTTTTCAAAGACATTCACAGAGTGATTCTACGAAGCCTTTTTACTGACGTTGGCTTTTAAACATGATTTCACTGGAATTTCTGTCAAATGCATGACACGAGATTTGCTGTTAGAGAATTGAGTATACAGAATGCAAACAAACGCTTCCCTACAAGTGAATCGCCTAACCATTCAACACAGTTCTTAAAACTGAAAAGAATTCAGTTTTCACTCAGATGAAAGACGTATGCTTTCCATCTTAAGAAGTGTTTTCAAAGACATTCACAGAGTGATTTTATGAAGCCTTTTTACTGATGTTGGCTTTTAAACGTGATTTCACAGGAATTTCTGTCAAATGCAAGACACGAGATTTGCTGTTAAAGAATTGAGTATACAGAATGCAAACAAACACTTCCCTACAAGTGAATCACCTAACCGTTCAACACAGCTCTAAAAACTGAATAGAATGCAGTTTTCACTCAGATGAAAGACGTATGCTTTCCTATTTAAGAAATGTTTTCAAAGACATTCACAGAGTGATTCTACGAAGCCTTGTTACTGACGTTGGCTTTTAAACGTGATTTCACTGGAATTTCTGTCAAACGCAAGACACGAGATTTGCTGTTAAAGAATTTTGTATACAGAATGCAAACAAACGCTTCCCTACAAGTGAATCGCCTAACCGTTCAACACAGCTCCAAAAAATGAAGAGAATGCAGTTTTCACTCAGATGAAAGACGTATGCTTTCCTTCTTAAGAAGTGTTTTCAAAGACATTCACAGAGTGATTCTACGAAGCCTTTTTACTGACGTTGGCTTTTAAACGTGATTTCACTGGAATTTCTGTCAAATGCAAGACACGAGATTTGCTGTTAAAGAATTGAGTATACAGAATGCAAACAAACGCTTCCCTAAAAGTGAATCGCCTAACCATTCAACAATGCTCTAAAAACTGAATAGAATGCAGTTTTCACTCAGATGAAAGACGTATGCTTTCCTTCTTAAGAAGTGTTTTCAAAGACATTCACAGAGTGATTCTATGAAGCCTTTTTACTGACGTTGGCTTTTAAACGTGATTTCACTGGAATTTCTGTCAAATGCAAGACACGAGATTTGCTGCTAAAGAATTGAGTATACAGAATGCAAACAAATGCTTCCCTACAAGTGAATCGCCTAACCATTCAACACAGCTCTAAAAACTGAATAGAATGATGTTTTCACTCAGATGAAAGACGTATGCTTTGCTATTTAAGAAGTGTTTTCAAAGACATTCACAGAGTGATTCTACGAAGCCTTTTTACTGACCTTGGCTTTTAAACGTGATTTCACTGGAATTTCTGTCAAACGCAAGACACGAGATTTGCTGTTAAAGAATTGAGTATACAGAATGCAAACAAACACTTCCCTACAAGTGAATCGCCTAACCATTCAACACAGTTCTTAAAACTGAATAGAATGCAGTTTTCACTCAGATGAAAGACGTATGCTTTCCTTCTTAAGAAGTGTTTTCAAAGACATTCACAGGGTGATTCTATGAACCCTTTTTACTGACATTGGCTTTTAAACGTGATTTCACAGGAATTTCTGTCAAATGCAAGACACGAGATTTGCTGTTAAAGAATTGAGTATACAGAATGCAAACAAATGCTTCCCTACAAGTGAATCGCCTAACCGTTCAACACAGTTCTAAAAACTGAATAGAATGCAGTTTTCACTCAGATGAAAGACGTATGCTTTCCTTCTTAAGAAGTGTTTTCAAAGACATTCACAGAGTGATTCTACGAAGCCTTTTTACTGACGTTGTCTTTTAAACGTGATTTCACTGTAATTTCTGTCAAATGCAAGACACGAGATTTGCTGTTAAAGAAATGAGTATACAGAATGCAAACAAACGCTTCCCTACAAGTGAATCACCTAACCATTCAACAATGCTCTAAAAACAGAAGAGAATGCAGTTTTCACTCAGATGAAAGACATATGCTTTCCTTCTGAAGAAGTGTTTTCCAAGACATTCACAGAGTGATTCTACGAACCTTTTTTACTGACGTTGGCTTTTAAACGTGATTTCACTGGAATTTCTGTCAAACGCAAGATACGAGATTTGCTGTTAAAGAATTTTGTATACAGAATGCAAACAAACGCTTCCCTACAAGTGAATCGCCTAACCGTTCAACAGAGCTCCAAAAAAATGAAGAGAATGCAGTTTTCACTCAGATGAAAGACGTATGCTTTCCTTCTTAAGAAGTGTTTTCAAAGACATTCACAGAGTGATTCTACGAAGCCTTTTTACTGACGTTGGCTTTTAAACATGATTTCACTGGAATTTCTGTCAAATGCATGACACGAGATTTGCTGTTAGAGAATTGAGTATACAGAATGCAAACAAACGCTTCCCTACAAGTGAATCGCCTAACCATTCAACACAGTTCTTAAAACTGAAAAGAATTCAGTTTTCACTCAGATGAAAGACGTATGCTTTCCATCTTAAGAAGTGTTTTCAAAGACATTCACAGAGTGATTTTATGAAGCCTTTTTACTGATGTTGGCTTTTAAACGTGATTTCACAGGAATTTCTGTCAAATGCAAGACACGAGATTTGCTGTTAAAGAATTGAGTATACAGAATGCAAACAAACACTTCCCTACAAGTGAATCACCTAACCGTTCAACACAGCTCTAAAAACTGAATAGAATGATGTTTTCACTCAGATGAAAGACGTATGCTTTGCTATTTAAGAAGTGTTTTCAAAGACATTCACAGAGTGATTCTACGAAGCCTTTTTACTGACCTTGGCTTTTAAACGTGATTTCACTGGAATTTCTGTCAAACGCAAGACACGAGATTTGCTGTTAAAGAATTGAGTATACAGAATGCAAACAAACACTTCCCTACAAGTGAATCGCCTAACCATTCAACACAGTTCTTAAAACTGAATAGAATGCAGTTTTCACTCAGATGAAAGACGTATGCTTTCCTTCTTAAGAAGTGTTTTCAAAGACATTCACAGGGTGATTCTATGAACCCTTTTTACTGACATTGGCTTTTAAACGTGATTTCACAGGAATTTCTGTCAAATGCAAGACACGAGATTTGCTGTTAAAGAATTGAGTATACAGAATGCAAACAAATGCTTCCCTACAAGTGAATCGCCTAACCGTTCAACACAGTTCTAAAAACTGAATAGAATGCAGTTTTCACTCAGATGAAAGACGTATGCTTTCCTTCTTAAGAAGTGTTTTCAAAGACATTCACAGAGTGATTCTACGAAGCCTTTTTACTGACGTTGTCTTTTAAACGTGATTTCACTGTAATTTCTGTCAAATGCAAGACACGAGATTTGCTGTTAAAGAAATGAGTATACAGAATGCAAACAAACGCTTCCCTACAAGTGAATCACCTAACCATTCAACAATGCTCTAAAAACAGAAGAGAATGCAGTTTTCACTCAGATGAAAGACATATGCTTTCCTTCTGAAGAAGTGTTTTCCAAGACATTCACAGAGTGATTCTACGAACCTTTTTTACTGACGTTGGCTTTTAAACGTGATTTCACTGGAATTTCTGTCAAACGCAAGATACGAGATTTGCTGTTAAAGAATTTTGTATACAGAATGCAAACAAACGCTTCCCTACAAGTGAATCGCCTAACCGTTCAACAGAGCTCCAAAAAAATGAAGAGAATGCAGTTTTCACTCAGATGAAAGACGTATGCTTTCCTTCTTAAGAAGTGTTTTCAAAGACATTCACAGAGTGATTCTACGAAGCCTTTTTACTGACGTTGGCTTTTAAACATGATTTCACTGGAATTTCTGTCAAATGCATGACACGAGATTTGCTGTTAGAGAATTGAGTATACAGAATGCAAACAAACGCTTCCCTACAAGTGAATCGCCTAACCATTCAACACAGTTCTTAAAACTGAAAAGAATTCAGTTTTCACTCAGATGAAAGACGTATGCTTTCCATCTTAAGAAGTGTTTTCAAAGACATTCACAGAGTGATTTTATGAAGCCTTTTTACTGATGTTGGCTTTTAAACGTGATTTCACAGGAATTTCTGTCAAATGCAAGACACGAGATTTGCTGTTAAAGAATTGAGTATACAGAATGCAAACAAACACTTCCCTACAAGTGAATCACCTAACCGTTCAACACAGCTCTAAAAACTGAATAGAATGCAGTTTTCACTCAGATGAAAGACGTATGCTTTCCTATTTAAGAAATGTTTTCAAAGACATTCACAGAGTGATTCTACGAAGCCTTGTTACTGACGTTGGCTTTTAAACGTGATTTCACTGGAATTTCTGTCAAACGCAAGACACGAGATTTGCTGTTAAAGAATTTTGTATACAGAATGCAAACAAACGCTTCCCTACAAGTGAATCGCCTAACCGTTCAACACAGCTCCAAAAAATGAAGAGAATGCAGTTTTCACTCAGATGAAAGACGTATGCTTTCCTTCTTAAGAAGTGTTTTCAAAGACATTCACAGAGTGATTCTACGAAGCCTTTTTACTGACGTTGGCTTTTAAACGTGATTTCACTGGAATTTCTGTCAAATGCAAGACACGAGATTTGCTGTTAAAGAATTGAGTATACAGAATGCAAACAAACGCTTCCCTAAAAGTGAATCGCCTAACCATTCAACAATGCTCTAAAAACTGAATAGAATGCAGTTTTCACTCAGATGAAAGACGTATGCTTTCCTTCTTAAGAAGTGTTTTCGAAGACATTCACAGAGTGATTCTATGAAGCCTTTTTACTGACGTTGGCTTTTAAACGTGATTTCACTGGAATTTCTGTCAAATGCAAGACACGAGATTTGCTGCTAAAGAATTGAGTATACAGAATGCAAACAAATGCTTCCCTACAAGTGAATCGCCTAACCATTCAACACAGCTCTAAAAACTGAATAGAATGATGTTTTCACTCAGATGAAAGACGTATGCTTTCCTATTTAAGAAGTGTTTTCAAAGACATTCACAGAGTGATTCTACGAAGCCTTTTTACTGACCTTGGCTTTTAAACGTGATTTCACTGGAATTTCTGTCAAACGCAAGACACGAGATTTGCTGTTAAAGAATTGAGTATACAGAATGCAAACAAACACTTCCCTACAAGTGAATCGCCTAACCATTCAACACAGTTCTTAAAACTGAATAGAATGCAGTTTTCACTCAGATGAAAGACGTATGCTTTCCTTCTTAAGAAGTGTTTTCAAAGACATTCACAGGGTGATTCTATGAAGCCTTTTTACTGACATTGGCTTTTAAACGTGATTTCACAGGAATTTCTGTCAAATGCAAGACACGAGATTTGCTGTTAAAGAATTGAGTATACAGAATGCAAACAAATGCTTCCCTACAAGTGAATCGCCTAACCGTTCAACACAGTTCTAAAAACTGAATAGAATGCAGTTTTCACTCAGATGAAAGACGTATGCTTTCCTTCTTAAGAAGTGTTTTCAAAGACATTCACAGAGTGATTCTACGAAGCCTTTTTACTGACGTTGTCTTTTAAACGTGATTTCACTGTAATTTCTGTCAAATGCAAGACACGAGATTTGCTGTTAAAGAAATGAGTATACAGAATGCAAACAAACGCTTCCCTACAAGTGAATCACCTAACCATTCAACAATGCTCTAAAAACAGAAGAGAATGCAGTTTTCACTCAGATGAAAGACATATGCTTTCCTTCTGAAGAAGTGTTTTCCAAGACATTCACAGAGTGATTCTACGAACCTTTTTTACTGACGTTGGCTTTTAAACGTGATTTCACTGGAATTTCTGTCAAACGCAAGATACGAGATTTGCTGTTAAAGAATTTTGTATACAGAATGCAAACAAACGCTTCCCTACAAGTGAATCGCCTAACCGTTCAACAGAGCTCCAAAAAAATGAAGAGAATGCAGTTTTCACTCAGATGAAAGACGTATGCTTTCCTTCTTAAGAAGTGTTTTCAAAGACATTCACAGAGTGATTCTACGAAGCCTTTTTACTGACGTTGGCTTTTAAACATGATTTCACTGGAATTTCTGTCAAATGCATGACACGAGATTTGCTGTTAGAGAATTGAGTATACAGAATGCAAACAAACGCTTCCCTACAAGTGAATCGCCTAACCATTCAACACAGTTCTTAAAACTGAAAAGAATTCAGTTTTCACTCAGATGAAAGACGTATGCTTTCCATCTTAAGAAGTGTTTTCAAAGACATTCACAGAGTGATTCTACGAAGCCTTTTTACTGATGTTGGCTTTTAAACGTGATTTCACAGGAATTTCTGTCAAATGCAAGACACGAGATTTGCTGTTAAAGAATTGAGTATACAGAATGCAAACAAACACTTCCCTACAAGTGAATCACCTAACCGTTCAACACAGCTCTAAAAACTGAATAGAATGCAGTTTTCACTCAGATGAAAGACGTATGCTTTCCTATTTAAGAAATGTTTTCAAAGACATTCACAGAGTGATTCTACGAAGCCTTGTTACTGACGTTGGCTTTTAAACGTGATTTCACTGGAATTTCTGTCAAACGCAAGACACGAGATTTGCTGTTAAAGAATTTTGTATACAGAATGCAAACAAACGCTTCCCTACAAGTGAATCGCCTAACCGTTCAACACAGCTCCAAAAAATGAAGAGAATGCAGTTTTCACTCAGATGAAAGACGTATGCTTTCCTTCTTAAGAAGTGTTTTCAAAGACATTCACAGAGTGATTCTACGAAGCCTTATTACTGACGTTGGCTTTTAAACGTGATTTCACTGGAATTTCTGTCAAATGCAAGACACGAGATTTGCTGTTAAAGAATTGAGTATACAGAATGCAAACAAACGCTTCCCTAAAAGTGAATCGCCTAACCATTCAACAATGCTCTAAAAACTGAATAGAATGCAGTTTTCACTCAGATGAAAGACGTATGCTTTCCTTCTTAAGAAGTGTTTTCAAAGACATTCACAGAGTGATTCTATGAAGCCTTTTTACTGACGTTGGCTTTTAAACGTGATTTCACTGGAATTTCTGTCAAATGCAAGACACGAGATTTGCTGCTAAAGAATTGAGTATACAGAATGCAAACAAATGCTTCCCTACAAGTGAATCGCCTAACCATTCAACACAGCTCTAAAAACTGAATAGAATGTTGTTTTCACTCAGATGAAAGACGTATGCTTTCCTATTTAAGAAGTGTTTTCAAAGACATTCACAGAGTGATTCTACGAAGCCTTTTTACTGACCTTGGCTTTTAAACGTGATTTCACTGGAATTTCTGTCAAACGCAAGACACGAGATTTGCTGTTAAAGAATTGAGTATACAGAATGCAAACAAACACTTCCCTACAAGTGAATCGCCTAACCATTCAACACAGTTCTTAAAACTGAATAGAATGCAGTTTTCACTCAGATGAAAGACGTATGCTTTCCTTCTTAAGAAGTGTTTTCAAAGACATTCACAGGGTGATTCTATGAAGCCTTTTTACTGACATTGGCTTTTAAACGTGATTTCACAGGAATTTCTGTCAAATGCAAGACACGAGATTTGCTGTTAAAGAATTGAGTATACAGAATGCAAACAAATGCTTCCCTACAAGTGAATCGCCTAACCGTTCAACACAGTTCTAAAAACTGAATAGAATGCAGTTTTCACTCAGATGAAAGACGTATGCTTTCCTTCTTAAGAAGTGTTTTCAAAGACATTCACAGAGTGATTCTACGAAGCCTTTTTACTGACGTTGTCTTTTAAACGTGATTTCACTGTAATTTCTGTCAAATGCAAGACACGAGATTTGCTGTTAAAGAAATGAGTATACAGAATGCAAACAAACGCTTCCCTACAAGTGAATCACCTAACCATTCAACAATGCTCTAAAAACAGAAGAGAATGCAGTTTTCACTCAGATGAAAGACATATGCTTTCCTTCTGAAGAAGTGTTTTCCAAGACATTCACAGAGTGATTCTACGAACCTTTTTTACTGACGTTGGCTTTTAAACGTGATTTCACTGGAATTTCTGTCAAACGCAAGATACGAGATTTGCTGTTAAAGAATTTTGTATACAGAATGCAAACAAACGCTTCCCTACAAGTGAATCGCCTAACCGTTCAACAGAGCTCCAAAAAAATGAAGAGAATGCAGTTTTCACTCAGATGAAAGACGTATGCTTTCCTTCTTAAGAAGTGTTTTCAAAGACATTCACAGAGTGATTCTACGAAGCCTTTTTACTGACGTTGGCTTTTAAACATGATTTCACTGGAATTTCTGTCAAATGCATGACACGAGATTTGCTGTTAGAGAATTGAGTATACAGAATGCAAACAAACGCTTCCCTACAAATGAATCGCCTAACCATTCAACACAGTTCTTAAAACTGAAAAGAATTCAGTTTTCACTCAGATGAAAGACGTATGCTTTCCATCTTAAGAAGTGTTTTCAAAGACATTCACAGAGTGATTCTACGAAGCCTTTTTACTGATGTTGGCTTTTAAACGTGATTTCACAGGAATTTCTGTCAAATGCAAGACACGAGATTTGCTGTTAAAGAATTGAGTATACAGAATGCAAACAAACGCTTCCCTACTAGTGAATCGCCTAACCATTCAACAAGGCTCTAAAAACAGAAGAGAATGCAGTTTTCACTCAGATGAAAGACGTATGCTTTCCTTCTTAAGAAGTGTTTTCCAAGACATTCACAGAGTGATTCTACGAAGCCTTTTTACTGACGTTGGCTTTTAAACGTGATTTCACTGGTATTTCTGTCAAACACAAGACACGAGATTTGCTGTTAAAGAATTGAGTATACAGAATGCAAACAAATGCTTCCCTACAAGTGAATCCCCTAACCATTCAACAATGCTCTAAAAACTGAAGAGAATGCAGTTTTCACTCAGATGAAAGACATATGCTTTCCTTCTTAAGAAGTGTTTTCCAAGACATTCACAGAGTGATTCTACGAAGCCTTTTTACTGACGTTGGCTTTTAAACGTGATTTCACTGGAATTTCTGTCAAACACAAGACACGAGATTTGCTGTTAAAGAATTGAGTATACAGAATGCAAACAAATGCTTCCCTACAAGTGAATTGCCTAACCATTCAACACAGCTCTAAAAATTGAATAGAATGATGTTTTCACTCAGATGAAAGACGTATGCTTTCCTATTTAAGAAGTGTTTTCAAAGACATTCACAGAGTGATTCTACGAAGCCTTTTTACTGACGTTGGCTTTTAAACGTGATTTCACTGGAATTTCTGTCAAACGCAAGACACGAGATTTGCTGTTAAAGAATTGAGTATACAGAATGCAAACAAACGCTTCCCTACAAGTGAATCGCCTAACCATTCAACACAGTTCTTAAAACTGAATAGAATGCAGTTTTCACTCAGATGAAAGACGTATGCTTTCCTTCTTAAGAAGTGTTTTCAAAGACATTCACAGAGTGACTCTACGAAGCCTTTTTACTGACGTTGGCTTTTAAACGTGATTTCACTGGAATTTCTGTCAAACGCAAGACACGAGATTTGCTGTTAAAGAATTGAGTATACAGAATGCAAACAAACGCTTCCCTACAAGTGAATCGCCTAACCATTCAACAATGCTCTAAAAACTGAAGAGAATGCAGTTTTCACTCAGATGAAAGACTTAAGCTTTCCTTCTTAAGAAGTGTTTTCAAAGACATTCACAGAGTGATTCTACGAAGCCTTTTTACTGAAGTTGTCTTTTAAACGTGATTTCACAGGAATTTCTGTCAAATGCAAGACACGAGATTTGCTGTTAAAGAATTGAACATACAGAATGCAAACAAACGCTTCCCTACTAGTGAATCGCCTAACCATTCAACAAGGCTCTAAAAACAGAAGAGAATGCAGTTTTCACTCAGATGAAAGACTTATGCTTTCCTTCTTAAGAAGTGTTTTCCAAGACATTCACAGAGTGATTCTACGAAGCCTTTTTACTGACGTTGGCTTTTAAACGTGATTTCACTGGAATTTCTGTCAAACGCAAGACACGAGATTTGCTGTTAAAGAATTGAGTATACAGAATGCAAACAAATGCTTCCCTACAAGTGAATCGCCTAACCATTCAACACAGCTCTAAAAACTGAATAGAATGATGTTTTCACTCAGATGAAAGACGTATGCTTTCCTATTTAAGAAGTGTTTTCAAAGACATTCACAGAGTGATTCTACGAAGCCTTTTTACTGACCTTGGCTTTTAAACGTGATTTCACTGGAATTTCTGTCAAACGCAAGACACGAGATTTGCTGTTAAAGAATTGAGTATACAGAATGCAAACAAACGCTTCCCTACAAGTGAATCGCCTAACCATTCAACACAGTTCTTAAAACTGAATAGAATGCAGTTTTCACTCAGATGAAAGACGTATGCTTTCCTATTTAAGAAGTGTTTTCAAAGACATTCACAGAGTGATTTTACGAAGCCTTTTTACTGACCTTGGCTTTTAAACGTGATTTCACTGGAATTTCTGTCAAACGCAAGACACGAGATTTGCTGTTAAAGAATTGATTATACAGAATGCAAACAAACACTTCCCTACAAGTGAATCGCCTAACCATTCAACACAGTTCTTAAAACTGAATAGAATGCAGTTTTCACTCAGATGAAAGACGTATGCTTTCCTTCTTAAGAAGTGTTTTCAAAGACATTCACAGGGTGATTCTATGAAGCCTTTTTACTGACATTGGCTTTTAAACGTGATTTCACAGGAATTTCTGTCAAATGCAAGACACGAGATTTGCTGTTAAAGAATTGAGTATACAGAATGCAAACAAATGCTTCCCTACAAGTGAATCGCCTAACCGTTCAACACAGTTCTAAAAACTGAATAGAATGCAGTTTTCACTCAGATGAAAGACGTATGCTTTCCTTCTTAAGAAGTGTTTTCAAAGACATTCACAGAGTGATTCTACGAAGCCTTTTTACTGACGTTGTCTTTTAAACGTGATTTCACTGTAATTTCTGTCAAATGCAAGACACGAGATTTGCTGTTAAAGAAATGAGTATACAGAATGCAAACAAACGCTTCCCTACAAGTGAATCACCTAACCATTCAACAATGCTCTAAAAACAGAAGAGAATGCAGTTTTCACTCAGATGAAAGACATATGCTTTCCTTCTGAAGAAGTGTTTTCCAAGACATTCACAGAGTGATTCTACGAACCTTTTTTACTGACGTTGGCTTTTAAACGTGATTTCACTGGAATTTCTGTCAAACGCAAGATACGAGATTTGCTGTTAAAGAATTTTGTATACAGAATGCAAACAAACGCTTCCCTACAAGTGAATCGCCTAACCGTTCAACAGAGCTCCAAAAAAATGAAGAGAATGCAGTTTTCACTCAGATGAAAGACGTATGCTTTCCTTCTTAAGAAGTGTTTTCAAAGACATTCACAGAGTGATTCTACGAAGCCTTTTTACTGACGTTGTCTTTTAAACGTGATTTCACTGTAATTTCTGTCAAATGCAAGACACGAGATTTGCTGTTAAAGAAATGAGTATACAGAATGCAAACAAACGCTTCCCTACAAGTGAATCACCTAACCATTCAACAATGCTCTAAAAACAGAAGAGAATGCAGTTTTCACTCAGATGAAAGACATATGCTTTCCTTCTGAAGAAGTGTTTTCCAAGACATTCACAGAGTGATTCTACGAACCTTTTTTACTGACGTTGGCTTTTAAACGTGATTTCACTGGAATTTCTGTCAAACGCAAGATACGAGATTTGCTGTTAAAGAATTTTGTATACAGAATGCAAACAAACGCTTCCCTACAAGTGAATCGCCTAACCGTTCAACAGAGCTCCAAAAAAATGAAGAGAATGCAGTTTTCACTCAGATGAAAGACGTATGCTTTCCTTCTTAAGAAGTGTTTTCAAAGACATTCACAGAGTGATTCTACGAAGCCTTTTTACTGACGTTGGCTTTTAAACATGATTTCACTGGAATTTCTGTCAAATGCATGACACGAGATTTGCTGTTAGAGAATTGAGTATACAGAATGCAAACAAACGCTTCCCTACAAATGAATCGCCTAACCATTCAACACAGTTCTTAAAACTGAAAAGAATTCAGTTTTCACTCAGATGAAAGACGTATGATTTCCATCTTAAGAAGTGTTTTCAAAGACATTCACAGAGTGATTCTACGAAGCCTTTTTACTGATGTTGGCTTTTAAACGTGATTTCACAGGAATTTCTGTCAAATGCAAGACACGAGATTTGCTGTTAAAGAATTGAGTATACAGAATGCAAACAAACGCTTCCCTACTAGTGAATCGCCTAACCATTCAACAAGGCTCTAAAAACAGAAGAGAATGCAGTTTTCACTCAGATGAAAGACGTATGCTTTCCTTCTTAAGAAGTGTTTTCCAAGACATTCACAGAGTGATTCTACGAAGCCTTTTTACTGACGTTGGCTTTTAAACGTGATTTCACTGGAATTTCTGTCAAACACAAGACACGAGATTTGCTGTTAAAGAATTGAGTATACAGAATGCAAACAAATGCTTCCTTACAAGTGAATCCCCTAACCATTCAACAATGCTCTAAAAACTGAAGAGAATGCAGTTTTCACTCAGATGAAAGACGTATGCTTTCCTTCTTAAGAAGTGTTTTCCAAGACATTCACAGAGTGATTCTACGAAGCCTTTTTACTGACGTTGGCTTTTAAACGTGATTTCACTGGAATTTCTGTCAAACACAAGACACGAGATTTGCTGTTAAAGAATTGAGTATACAGAATGCAAACAAATGCTTCCCTACAAGTGAATCGCCTAACCATTCAACACAGCTCTAAAAATTGAATAGAATGATGTTTTCACTCAGATGAAAGATGTATGCTTTCCTATTTAAGAAGTGTTTTCAAAGACATTCACAGAGTGATTCTACGAAGCCTTTTTACTGACGTTGGCTTTTAAACGTGATTTCACTGGAATTTCTGTCAAACGCAAAACACGAGATTTGCTGTTAAAGAATTGAGTATACAGAATGCAAACAAACGCTTCCCTACAAGTGAATCGCCTAACCATTCAACACAGTTCTTAAAACTGAATAGAATGCAGTTTTCACTCAGATGAAAGACGTATGCTTTCCTTCTTAAGAAGTGTTTTCAAAGACATTCACAGAGTGACTCTACGAAGCCTTTTTACTGACGTTGGCTTTTAAACGTGATTTCACTGGAATTTCTGTCCAACGCAAGACACGAGATTTGCTGTTAAAGAATTGAGTATACAGAATGCAAACAAACGCTTCCCTACAAGTGAATCGCCTAACCATTCAACAATGCTCTAAAAACTGAAGAGAATGCAGTTTTCACTCAGATGAAAGACTTAAGCTTTCCTTCTTAAGAAGTGTTTTCAAAGACATTCACAGAGTGATTCTACGAAGCCTTTTTACTGAAGTTGGCTTTTAAACGTGATTTCACAGGAATTTCTGTCAAATGCAAGACACGAGATTTGCTGTTAAAGAATTGAGTATACAGAATGCAAACAAACGCTTCCCTACTAGTGAATCGCCTAACCATTCAACAAGGCTCTAAAAACAGAAGAGAATGCAGTTTTCACTCAGATGAAAGACATATGCTTTCCTTCTGAAGAAGTGTTTTCCAAGACATTCACAGAGTGATTTTACGAACCTTTTTTACTGACGTTGGCTTTTAAACGTGATTTCACTGGAATTTCTGTCAAACGCAAGACACGAGATTTGCTGTTAAAGAATTGAGTATACAGAATGCAAACAAACGCTTCCCTACAAGTGAATCGCCTAACCATTCAACAATTCTCTAAAAACTGAAGAGAATGCAGTTTTCACTCAGATGAAAGACGTATGCTTTCCTTCTTAAGAAGTGTTTTCAAAGACATTCACAGAGTGATTCTACGAAGCCTTTTTACTGAAGTTGGCTTTTAAAAGTGATTTCACTGGAATTTCTGTCAAATGCAAGAAACGAGATTTGCTATTAAAGAATTGAGTATACAGAATGCAAACAAACGCTTCCCTACAAGTGAATCGCCTAACCATTCAACACAGTTCTAAAAACTGAATAGAATGCAGTTTTCACTCAGATGAAAGACGTATGCTTTCCTTCTTAAGAAGTGTTTTGAAAGACATTCACAGAGTGATTCTAGGAAGCCTTTTTACTGACGTTGGCTTTTAAACGTGATTTCACTGGAATTTCTGTCAAATGCAAGACACGAAGTTTGTTGTTAAAGAATTGAGTATACAGAATGCAAACAAACGCTTCCCTACAAGTGAATCGCCTAACCATTCAACACAGCTCTAAAAACTGAATAGAATGCAGTTTTCACTCAGATGAAAGACATATGCTTTCCTTCTGAAGAAGTGTTTTCAAAGACATTCACAGAGTGATTCTACGAAGCCTTTTTACTGATGTTGGCTTTTAAACGTGATTTCACTGGAATTTCTGTCAAATGCAAGACACGAGATTTGCTGTTAAAGAATTGAGTATACAGAATGCAAACAAACGCTTCCCTACAAGTGAATCGCCTAACCATTCAACAATGCTCTAAAAACTGAAGAGAATGCAGTTTTCACTCAGATGAAAGACCTATGCTTTCCTTCTTAAGAAGTGTTTTCAAAGACATTCACAGAGTGATTCTATGAAGCCTTTTTACTGATGTTGGCTTTTAAACGTGATTTCACTGGAATTTCTGTCAAACGCAAGACACGAGATTTGCTGTTAAAGAATTGAGTATACAGAATGCAAACAAACGCTTCCCTACAAGTGAATCTCCTAACCATTCAACAATTTTCTAAAAACTGAAGAGAATGCAGTTTTCACTCAGATGAAAGACGTATGCTTTCCTTCTTAAGAAGTGTTTTCAAAGACATTCACAGAGTGATTCTACGAAGCCTTTTTACTGAAGTTGGCTTTTAAACGTGATTTCACTGGAATTTCTGTCAAATGCAAGAAACGAGATTTGCTATTAAAGAATTGAGTATACAGAATGCAAACAAACGCTTCCCTACAAGTGAATCGCCTAACCATTCAACACAGTTCTAAAAACTGAATAGAATGCAGTTTTCACTCAGATGAAAGACCTATGCTTTCCTTCTTAAGAAGTGTTTTGAAAGACATTCACAGAGTGATTCTAGGAAGCCTTTTTACTGACGTTGGCTTTTAAACGTGATTTCACTGGAATTTCTGTCAAATGCAAGACACGAAGTTTGTTGTTAAAGAATTGAGTATACAGAATGCAAACAAATGCTTCCCTACAAGTGAATCGCCTAACCATTCAACACAGCTCTAAAAACTGAATAGAATGCAGTTTTCACTCAGATGAAAGACATATGCTTTCCTTCTTAAGAAGTGTTTTCAAAGACATTCACAGAGTGATTCTACGAAGCCTTTTTACTGACGTTGGCTTTTAAACGTGATTTCACTGGAATTTCTGTCAAATGCAATACACGAGATTTGCTGTTAAAGAATTGAGTATAGAGAATGCAAACAAACGCTTCCCTACAAGTGAATCGCCTAACGGTTCAACACAGTTCTAAAAACTGAATAGAATGCAGTTTTCACTCAGATGAAAGACGTATGCTTTCCTTCTTAAGAAGTGTTTTCAAAGACATTCACAGAGTGATTCTAGGAAGCCTTTTTACTGACATTGTCTTTTAAACGTGATTTGAATGGAATTTCTGTCAAACGCAAGACACGAGATTTGTTGTTAAAGAATTGAGTATACAGAATGCAAACAAATGCTTCCCTACAAGTGAATCGCCTAACCATTCAACAATGCTCTAAAAACTGAAGAGAATGCAGTTTTCACTCAGATGAAAGACGTATGCTTTCCTTCTTAAGAAGTGTTTTCAAAGACATTCACAGAGTGATTCTACGAAGCCTTTTTACTGACGTTGGCTTTTGAACGTGATTTCACTGGAATTTCTGTCAAATGCAAGACATGAGATTTGCTGTTAAAGAATTGAGTATACAGAATGCAAACAAACGCTTCCCTACAAGTGAATCGCCTAACCGTTCAACACATCTCTAAAAACTGAATAGAATGCAGTTTTCACTCAGATGAAAGACGTATGCTTTCCTTCTTAAGAAGTGTTTTCAAAGACATTCACAGAGTGATTCTACGAAGCCTTTTTACTGACGTTGGCTTTTAAACGTTATTTCACTGGAATTTCTGTCAAACGCAAGACACGAGATTTGCTGTTAAAGAATTGAGTATAGAGAATGCAAACAAACGCTTCCCTACAAGTGAATCGCCTAACCATTCAACACAACTCTAAAAACAGAATAGAATGCAGTTTTCACTCAGATGAAAGACATATGCTTTCCTATTTAAGAAGTGTTTTCAGAGACATTCACAGAGTGATTCTATGAAGCCTTTTTACTGACGTTGGCTTTTAAATGTGATTTCACTGGAATTTCTGTCAAACGCAAGACACGAGATTTGCTGTTAAAGAATTGAGTATACAGAATGCAAACAAACGCTTCCCTACAAGTGAATCGCCTAACCATTCAACAATGCTCTAAAAACTGAAGAGAATGCAGTTTTCACTCAGATGAAAGACATATGCTTTCCTTCTTAAGAAGTGTTTTCAAAGACATTCACAGAGTGATTCTACGAAGCCTTTTTACTGACGTTGGCTTTTAAACGTGATTTCACTGGAATTTCTGTCAAAGGCAAGACACGAGATTTGCTGTTAAAGAATTGAGTATACAGAATGCAAACAAATGCTTCCCTACAAGTGAATCGCCTAACCATTCAACACAGCTCTAAAAACTGAATAGAATGCAGTTTTCACTCAGATGAAAGACGTATGCTTTCCTATTTAAGAAATGTTTTCAAAGACATTCACAGAGTGATTCTACGAAGCCTTTTTACTGATGTTGGCTTTTAAACGTGATTTCACTGGAATTTCTGTCAAACGCAAGACACGAGATTTGCTGTTAAAGAATTGAGTATACAGAATGCAAACAAACGCTTCCCTACAAGTGAATCGCCTAACCATTCAACAATGCTCTAAAAACTGAAGAGAATGCAGTTTTCACTCAGATGAAAGACGTAAGCTTTCCTTCTTAAGAAGTGTTTTCAAAGACCTTCACAGAGTGATTCTATGAAGCCTTTTTACTGATGTTGGCTTTTAAACGTGATTTCACTGGAATTTCTGTCAAACGCAAGACACGAGATTTGCTGTTAAAGATTTGAGTATACAGAATGCAAACATACGCTTCCCTACAAGTGAATCGCCTAACCATTCAACACAGTTCTTAAAACTGAAAAGAGTTCAGTTTTCACTCAGATGAAAGACGTATGCTTTCCATCTTAAGAAGTGTTTTCAAAGACATTCACAGAGTGATTCTACGAAGCCTTTTTACTGACATTGGCTTTTAAACGTGATTTCCCTGGAATTTCTGTCAAACGCAAGACATGAGATTTGCTGTTAAAGAATTGAGTATACAGAATGCAAACAAACGCTTAGCTAGAAGTGAATCACCTAAACATTCAACAATGCCCTAAAAACTGAATAGAATGCAGTTTTCACTCAGATGAAAGACGTATGCTTTCCTTCTTAAGAAGTGTTTTCAAAGACATTCACAGAGTGATTCTATGAAGCCTTTTTACTGATGTTGGCTTTTAAACATGATTTCACTGGAATTTCTGTCAAATGAAAGACAAGAGATTTGCTGTTAAAGAATTGAGTATACAGAATGCAAACAAACGCTTCCCTACAAGTGAATCGCCTAACCATTCAACAATTCTCTAAAAACTGAAGAGAATGCAGTTTTCACTCAGATGAAAGACGTATGCTTTCCTTCTTAAGAAGTGTTTTCAAAGACATTCACAGAGTGATTCTACGAAGCCTTTTTACTGATGTTGGCTTTTAAACGTCATTTCACAGGAATTTCTGTCAAATGCAAGACACGAGATTTGCTGTTAAAGAATTGAGTATACAGAATGCAAACAAACGATTCCCTACAAGTGAATCGCCTACTCATTCAACACAGCTCTAAAAACTGAATAGAATGCAGTTTTCACTCAGATGAAAGACATATGCTTTCCTTATTAAGAAGTGTTTTCAAAGACATTCACAGAGTGATTCTACGAAGCCTTTTTACTTACGTTGGCTTTTAAACGTGATTTCACTGGAATTTCTGTCAAATGCAATACACGAGATTTGCTGTTAAAGAATTGAGTATAGAGAATGCAAACAAACGCTTCCCTACAAGTGAATCGCCTAACGGTTCAACACAGTTCTAAAAACTGAATAGAATGCAGTTTTCACTCAGATGAAAGACGTATGCTTTCCTTCTTAAGAAGTGTTTTCAAAGACATTCACAGAGTGATTCTAGGAAGCCTTTTTACTGACGTTGGCTTTTAAACGTGATTTCACTGGAATTTCTGTCAAACGCAAGACACGAGATTTTCTGTTAAAGAATTGAGTATACAGAATGCAAACAAACGCTTCCCTACAAGTGAATCGCCTAACCATTCAACACAGTTCTTAAAACTGAAAAGAATTCAGTTTTCACTCAGATGAAAGACGTATGCTTTCCATCTTAAGAAGTGTTTTCAAAGACATTCACAGAGTGATTCGACGAAGCCTTTTTACTGATGTTGGCTTTTAAACGTGATTTCACAATAATTTCTGTCAAATTCAAGACACGAGATTTGCTGTTAAAGAAATGAGTATACAGAATGCAAACAAACGCTTCCCTACAAGTGAATCGCCTAACCGTTCAACACAGTTCTAAAAACTGAATAGAATGCAGTTTTCACTCAGATGAAAGACGTATGCTTTCCTTCTTAAGAAGTGTTTTCAAGACATTCACAGAGTGATTCTACGAAGCCTTTTTACTGGCGTTGGCTTTTAAACGTGATTTCACTGGAATTTCTGTCAAATGCAAGACACGAGATTTGCTGTTAAAGAATTGAGTATACAGAATGCAAACAAATGCTTCCCTACAAGTGAATCGCCTAACCATTCAACAATGTTCTAAAAACTGAAGAGAATGCAGTTTTCACTCAGATGAAAGACGTATGCTTTCCTTCTTAAGAAGTGTTTTCAAAGACATTCACAGAGTGATTCTACGAAGCCTTTTTACTGACGTTGGCTTTTGAACGTGATTTCACTGGAATTTCTGTCAAATGCAAGACATGAGATTTGCTGTTAAAGAATTGAGTATACAGAATGCAAACAAACGCTTCCCTAGAAGTGAATCACCTAAACATTCAACAATGCCCTAAAAAATGAAGAGAATGCAGTTTTCACTCAGATGAAAGACGTATGCTTTCCTTCTTAAGAAGTGTTTTCAAAGACATTCACAGAGTGATTCTACGAAGCCTTTTTACTGATGTTGGCTTTTAAACGTGATATCACTGGAATTTCTGTCAAATGAAAGACACGAGATTTGCTGTTAAAGAATTGAGTATACAGAATGCAAACAAACGCTTCCCTACAAGTGTATCGCCTAACCATTCAACAATTCTCTAAAAACTGAACAGAATGCAGTTTTCACTCAGATGAAAGAAGTATGCTTTCCTTCTTAAGAAGTGTTTTCAAAGACATTCACAGAGTGATTCTACGAAGCCTTTTTACTGAAGTTGGCTTTTAAACGTGATTTCACTGGAATTTCTGTCAAATGCAAGAAACGAGATTTGCTGTTAAAGAATTGAGTATACAGAATGCAAACAAACGCTTCCCTACATGTGAATCTCCTAACCATTCAACACAGTTCTAAAAACTGAATAGAATGCAGTTTTCACTCAGATGAAAGACGTATGCTTTCCTTCTTAAGAAGTGTTTGAAAGACATTCACAGAGTGATTCTAGGAAGCCTTTTTACTGACGTTGGCTTTTAAACGTGATTTCACTGGAATTTCTGTCAAATGCAAGACACGAAGTTTGTTGTTAAAGAATTGAGTATACAGAATGCAAACAAACGCTTCCCTACAAGTGAATCGCCTAACCATTCAACACAGCTCTAAAAACTGAATAGAATGCAGTTTTCACTCAGATGAAAGACATATGCTTTCCTTCTTAAGAAGTGTTTTCAAAGACATTCACAGAGTGATTCTACGAAGCCTTTTTACTGACGTTGGCTTTTAAACGTGATTTCACTGGAATTTCTGTCAAATGCAATACACGAGATTTGCTGTTAAAGAATTGAGTATAGAGAATGCAAACAAACGCTTCCCTACAAGTGAATCGCCTAACGGTTCAACACAGTTCTAAAAACTGAATAGAATGCAGTTTTCACTCAGATGAAAGACATATGCTTTCCTATTTAAGAAGTGTTTTCAAAGACATTCACAGAGTGATTCTAAGAAGCCTTTTTACTGACGTTGGCTTTTAAACGTGATTTCACTGGAATTTCTGTCAAACGCAAGACATGAGATTTGCTGTTAAAGAATTGAGTATACAGAATGCAAACAAATGCTTCCCTACAAGTGAATCGCCTAACCATTCAACAATGCTCTAAAAACTGAATAGAATGCAGTTTTCACTCAGATGAAAGACGTATGCTTTCCTTCTTAAGAAGTGTTTTCAAAGACATTCACAGAGTGATTCTACGAAGCCTTTTTACTGACGTTGGCTTTTAAACGTGATTTCACTGGAATTTCTGTCAAACGCAAGACACGAGATTTTCTGTTAAAGAATTGAGTATACAGAATGCAAACAAACGCTTCCCTACAAGTGAATCGCCTAACCATTCAACACAGTTCTTAAAACTGAAAAGAATTCAGTTTTCACTCAGATGAAAGACGTATGCTTTCCATCTTAAGAAGTGTTTTCAAAGACATTCACAGAGTGATTCTACGAAGCCTTTTTACTGATGTTGGCTTTTAAACGTGATTTCACAATAATTTCTGTCAAATTCAAGACACGAGATTTGCTGTTAAAGAAATGAGTATACAGAATGCAAACAAACGCTTCCCTACAAGTGAATCGCCTAACCGTTCAACACAGTTCTAAAAACTGAATAGAATGCAGTTTTCACTCAGATGAAAGACGTATGCTTTCCTTCTTAAGAAGTGTTTTCAAGACATTCACAGAGTGATTCTACGAAGCCTTTTTACTGGCGTTGGCTTTTAAACGTGATTTCACTGGAATTTCTGTCAAATGCAAGACACGAGATTTGCTGTTAAAGAATTGAGTATACAGAATGCAAACAAATGCTTCCCTACAAGTGAATCGCCTAACCATTCAACAATGCTCTAAAAACTGAAGAGAATGCAGTTTTCACTCAGATGAAAGACGTATGCTTTCCTTCTTAAGAAGTGTTTTCAAAGACATTCACAGAGTGATTCTATGAAGCCTTTTTACTGATGTTGGCTTTTAAACGTGATTTCATGGGAATTTCTGTCAAACGCAAGACATGAGATTTGCTGTTAAAGAATTGAGTATACAGAATGCAAACAAACGCTTCCCTACAAGTGAATCGCCTAACCGTTCAACACAGTTCTAAAAACTGAATAGAATGCAGTTTTCCCTCAGATGAAAGACGTATGCTTTCCTTCTTAAGAAGTGTTTTCAAGACATTCACAGAGTGATTCTACGAAGCCTTTTTACTGACGTTGCCTTTTAAACGTGATTTCACTGGAATTTCTGTCAAACGCAAGACACGAGATTTGCTGTTAAAGAATTGAGTATACAGAATGCAAACAAATGCTTCCCTACAAGTGAATCGCCTAACCATTCAACAATGCTCTAAAAACTGAAGAGAATGCAGTTTTCACTCAGATGAAAGACGTATGCTTTCCTTCTTAAGAAGTGTTTTGAAAGACATTCACAGAGTGATTCTACGAAGCCTTTTTACTGACGTTGGCTTTTGAACGTGATTTCACTGGAATTTCTGTCAAATGCAAGACATGAGATTTGCTGTTAAAGAATTGAGTATACAGAATGCAAACAAACGCTTCCCTACAAGTGAATCGCCTAACCGTTCAACACAGCTCTAAAAACTGAATAGAATGCAGTTTTCACTCAGATGAAAGACGTATGCTTTCCTTCTTAAGAAGTGTTTTCAAAGACATTCACAGAGTGATTCTAAGAAGCCTTTTTACTGATGTTGGCTTTTAAACGTGATTTCACAATAATTTCTGTCAAATTCAAGACACGAGATTTGCTGTTAAAGAAATGAGTATACAGAATGCAAACAAACGCTTCCCTACAAGTGAATCGCCTAACCGTTCAACATAGTTCTAAAAACTGAATAGAATGCAGTTTTCACTCAGATGAAAGACGTATGCTTTCCTTCTTAAGAAGTGTTTTCAAGACATTCACAGAGTGATTCTACGAAGCCTTTTTACTGGTGTTGGCTTTTAAACGTGATTTCACTGGAATTTCTGTCAAATGCAAGACACGAGATTTGCTGTTAAAGAATTGAGTATACAGAATGCAAACAAATGCTTCCCTACAAGTGAATCGCCTAACCATTCAACAATGCTCTAAAAACTGAAGAGAATGCAGTTTTCACTCAGATGAAAGACGTATGCTTTCCTTCTTAAGAAGTGTTTTCAAAGACATTCACAGAGTGATTCTACGAAGCCTTTTTACTGGCGTTGGCTTTTAAACGTGATTTCACTGGAATTTCTGTCAAATGCAAGACATGAGATTTGCTGTTAAAGAATTGAGTATACAGAATGCAAACAAACACTTCCCTACAAGTGAATCGCCTAACCGTTCAACACAGCTCTAAAAACTGAATAGAATGCAGTTTTCACTCAGATGAAAGACATATGCTTTCCTATTTAAGAAGTGTTTTCAAAGACATTCACAGAGTGATTCTACGAAGCCTTTTTACTGACGTTGGCTTTTAAACGTGATTTCACGGGAATTTCTGTCAAACGCAAGACATGAGATTTGCTGTTAAAGAATTGAGTATACAGAATGCAAACAAACGCTTCCCTACAAGTGAATCGCCTAACCGTTCAACACAGTTCTAAAAACTGAATAGAATGCAGTTTTCCCTCAGATGAAAGACGTATGCTTTCCTTCTTAAGAAGTGTTTTCAAGACATTCACAGAGTGATTCTACGAAGCCTTTTTACTGACGTTGCCTTTTAAACGTGATTTCACTGGAATTTTGTCAAATGCAAGACATGAGATTTGCTGTTAAAGAATTGAGTATACAGAATGCAAACAAACGCTTCCCTAGAAGTGAATCACCTAAACATTCAACAATGCCCTAAAAACTGAAGAGAATGCAGTTTTCACTCAGATGAAAGACGTATGCTTTCCTTCTTAAGAAGTGTTTTCAAAGACATTCACAGAGTGATTCTAAGAAGCCTTTTTACTGATGTTGGCTTTTAAACGTGATTTCACTGGAATTTCTGTCAAATGAAAGACACGAGATTTGCTGTTAAAGAATTGAGTATACAGAATGCAAACAAACGCTTCCCTACAAGTGAATCGCCTAACCATTCAACAATTCTCTAAAAACTGAACAGAATGCAGTTTTCACTCAGATGAAAGAAGTATGCTTTCCTTCTTAAGAAGTGTTTTCAAAGACATTCACAGAGTGATTCTACGAAGCCTTTTTACTGAAGTTGGCTTTTAAACGTGATTTCACTGGAATTTCTGTCAAATGCAAGAAACGAGATTTGCTGTTAAAGAATTGAGTATACAGAATGCAAACAAATGCTTCCCTACAAGTGAATCTCCTAACCATTCAACACAGTTCTAAAAACTGAATAGAATGCAGTTTTCACTCAGATGAAAGACGTATGCTTTCCTTCTTAAGAAGTGTTTGAAAGACATTCACAGAGTGATTCTAGGAAGCCTTTTTACTGACGTTGGCTTTTAAACGTGATTTCACTGGAATTTCTGTCAAATGCAAGACACGAAGTTTGTTGTTAAAGAATTGAGTATACAGAATGCAAACAAACGCTTCCCTACAAGTGAATCGCCTAACCATTCAACACAGCTCTAAAAACTGAATAGAATGCAGTTTTCACTCAGATGAAAGACATATGCTTTCCTTCTTAAGAAGTGTTTTCAAAGACATTCACAGAGTGATTCTACGAAGCCTTTTTATTGACGTTGGCTTTTAAACGTGATTTCACTGGAATTTCTGTCAAATGCAATACACGAGATTTGCTGTTAAAGAATTGAGTATAGAGAATGCAAACAAACGCTTCCCTACAAGTGAATCGCCTAACGGTTCAACACAGTTCTAAAAACTGAATAGAATGCAGTTTTCACTCAGATGAAAAACATATGCTTTCCTATTTAAGAAGTGTTTTCAAAGACATTCACAGAGTGATTCTACGAAGCCTTTTTACTGATGTTGGCTTTTAAACGTGATTTCACAATAATTTCTGTCAAATTCAAGACACGAGATTTGCTGTTAAAGAAATGAGTATACAGAATGCAAACAAACGCTTCCCTACAAGTGAATCGCCTAACCGTTCAACACAGTTCTAAAAACTGAATAGAATGCAGTTTTCACTCAGATGAAAGACGTATGCTTTCCTTCTTCAGAAGTGTTTTCAAGACATTCACAGAGTGATTCTACGAAGCCTTTTTACTGGCGTTGGCTTTTAAACGTGATTTCACTGGAATTTCTGTCAAATGCAAGACACGAGATTTGCTGTTAAAGAATTGAGTATACAGAATGCAAACAAATGCTTCCCTACAAGTGAATCGCCTAACCATTCAACAATGCTCTAAAAACTGAAGAGAATGCAGTTTTCACTCAGATGAAAGACGTATGCTTTCCTTCTTAAGAAGTGTTTTCAAAGACATTCACAGAGTGATTCTACGAAGCCTTTTTACTGGCGTTGGCTTTTAAACGTGATTTCACTGGAATTTCTGTCAAATGCAAGACATGAGATTTGCTGTTAAAGAATTGAGTATACAGAATGCAAACAAACACTTCCCTACAAGTGAATCGCCTAACCGTTCAACACAGCTCTAAAAACTGAATAGAATGCAGTTTTCACTCAGATGAAAGACATATGCTTTCCTATTTAAGAAGTGTTTTCAAAGACATTCACAGAGTGATTCTACGAAGCCTTTTTACTGACGTTGGCTTTTAAACGTGATTTCACGGGAATTTCTGTCAAACGCAAGACATGAGATTTGCTGTTAAAGAATTGAGTATACAGAATGCAAACAAACGCTTCCCTACAAGTGAATCGCCTAACCGTTCAACACAGTTCTAAAAACTGAATAGAATGCAGTTTTCCCTCAGATGAAAGACGTATGCTTTCCTTCTTAAGAAGTGTTTTCAAGACATTCACAGAGTGATTCTACAAAGCCTTTTTACTGACGTTGCCTTTTAAACGTGATTTCACTGGAATTTCTGTCAAATGCAAGACATGAGATTTGCTGTTAAAGAATTGAGTATACAGAATGCAAACAAACGCTTCCCTAGAAGTGAATCACCTAAACATTCAACAATGCCCTAAAAACTGAAGAGAATGCAGTTTTCACTCAGATGAAAGACGTATGCTTTCCTTCTTAAGAAGTGTTTTCAAAGACATTCACAGAGTGATTCTACGAAGCCTTTTTACTGATGTTGGCTTTTAAACGTGATTTCAATTGAATTTCTGTCAAATGAAAGACACGAGATTTGCTGTTAAAGAATTGAGTATACAGAATGCAAACAAACGCTTCCCTACAAGTGAATCGCCTAACCATTCAACAATTCTCTAAAAACTGAACAGAATGCAGTTTTCACTCAGATGAAAGAAGTATGCTTTCCTTCTTAAGAAGTGTTTTCAAAGACATTCACAGAGTGATTCTACGAAGCCTTTTTACTGAAGTTGGCTTTTAAACGTGATTTCACTGGAATTTCTGTCAAATGCAAGAAACGAGATTTGCTGTTAAAGAATTGAGTATACAGAATGCAAACAAACGCTTCCCTACAAGTGAATCTCCTAACCATTCAACACAGTTCTAAAAACTGAATAGAATGCAGTTTTCACTCAGATGAAAGACGTATGCTTTCCTTCTTAAGAAGTGTTTGAAAGACATTCACAGAGTGATTCTAGGAAGCCTTTTTACTGACGTTGGCTTTTAAACGTGATTTCACTGGAATTTCTGTCAAATGCAAGACACGAAGTTTGTTGTTAAAGAATTGAGTATACAGAATGCAAACAAACGCTTCCCTACAAGTGAATCGCCTAACCATTCAACACAGCTCTAAAAACTGAATAGAATGCAGTTTTCACTCAGATGAAAGACATATGCTTTCCTTCTTAAGAAGTGTTTTCAAAGACATTCACAGAGTGATTCTACGAAGCCTTTTTATTGACGTTGGCTTTTAAACGTGATTTCACTGGAATTTCTGTCAAATGCAATACACGAGATTTGCTGTTAAAGAATTGAGTATAGAGAATGCAAACAAACGCTTCCCTACAAGTGAATCACCTAACGGTTCAACACAGTTCTAAAAACTGAATAGAATGCAGTTTTCACTCAGATGAAAGACATATGCTTTCCTATTTAAGAAGTGTTTTCAAAGACATTCACAGAGTGATTCTAAGAAGCCTTTTTACTGACGTTGGCTTTTAAACGTGATTTCACTGGAATTTCTGTCAAACGCAAGACATGAGATTTGCTGTTAAAGAATTGAGTATACAGAATGCAAACAAATGCTTCCCTACAAGTGAATCGCCTAACCATTCAACAATGCTCTAAAAACTGAAGAGAATGCAGTTTTCACTCAGATGAAAGACGTATGCTTTCCTTCTTAAGAAGTGTTTTGAAAGACATTCACAGAGTGATTCTACGAAGCCTTTTTACTGACGTTGGCTTTTGAACGTGATTTCACTGGAATTTCTGTCAAATGCAAGACATGAGATTTGCTGTTAAAGAATTGAGTATACAGAATGCAAACAAACGCTTCCCTACAAGTGAATCGCCTAACCGTTCAACACAGCTCTAAAAACTGAATAGAATGCAGTTTTCACTCTGATGAAAGACGTATGCTTTCCTTCTTAAGAAGTGTTTTCAAAGACATTCACAGAGTGATTCTACGAAGCCTTTTTACTGACGTTGGCTTTTAAACGTGATTTCACTGGAATTTCTGTCAAACGCAAGACACGAGATTTTCTGTTAAAGAATTGAGTATACAGAATGCAAACAAACGCTTCCCTACAAGTGAATCGCCTAACCATTCAACACAGTTCTTAAAACTGAAAAGAATTCAGTTTTCACTCAGATGAAAGACGTATGCTTTCCATCTTAAGAAGTGTTTTCAAAGACATTCACAGAGTGATTCTACGAAGCCTTTTTACTGATGTTGGCTTTTAAACGTGATTTCACAATAATTTCTGTCAAATTCAAGACACGAGATTTGCTGTTAAAGAATTGAGTATACAGAATGCAAACAAACGCTTCCCTACAAGTGAATCGCCTAACCATTCAACAATTCTCTAAAAACTGAACAGAATGCAGTTTTCACTCAGATGAAAGAAGTATGCTTTCCTTCTTAAGAAGTGTTTTCAAAGACATTCACAGAGTGATTCTACGAAGCCTTTTTACTGACGTTGGCTTTTGAACGTGATTTCACTGGAATTTCTGTCAAATGCAAGACATGAGATTTGCTGTTAAAGAATTGAGTATACAGAATGCAAACAAACGCTTCCCTACAAGTGAATCGCCTAACCGTTCAACACAGCTCTAAAAACTGAATAGAATGCAGTTTTCACTCAGATGAAAGACGTATGCTTTCCTTCTTAAGAAGTGTTTTCAAAGACATTCACAGAGTGATTCTACGAAGCCTTTTTACTGGCGTTGGCTTTTAAACGTGATTTCACTGGAATTTCTGTCAAATGCAAGACACGAGATTTGCTGTTAAAGAATTGAGTATACAGAATGCAAACAAATGCTTCCCTACAAGTGAATCGCCTAACCATTCAACAATGCTCTAAAAACTGAAGAGAATGCAGTTTTCACTCAGATGAAAGACGTATGCTTTCCTTCTTAAGAAGTGTTTTCAAAGACATTCACAGAGTGATTCTACGAAGCCTTTTTACTGACGTTGGCTTTTGAACGTGATTTCACTGGAATTTCTGTCAAATGCAAGACATGAGATTTGCTGTTAAAGAATTGAGTATACAGAATGCAAACAAACACTTCCCTACAAGTGAATCGCCTAACCGTTCAACACAGCTCTAAAAACTGAATAGAATGCAGTTTTCACTCAGATGAAAGACATATGCTTTCCTATTTAAGAAGTGTTTTCAAAGACATTCACAGAGTGATTCTACGAAGCCTTTTTACTGATGTTGGCTTTTAAACGTGATTTCACGGGAATTTCTGTCAAACGCAAGACATGAGATTTGCTGTTAAAGAATTGAGTATACAGAATGCAAACAAACGCTTCCCTACAAGTGAATCGCCTAACCGTTCAACACAGCTCTAAAAACTGAATAGAATGCAGTTTTCACTCAGATGAAAGACGTATGCTTTCCTTCTTAAGAAGTGTTTTCAAGACATTCACAGAGTGATTCTACGAAGCCTTTTTACTGGCGTTGGCTTTTAAACGTGATTTCACTGGAATTTCTGTCAAATGCAAGACACGAGATTTGCTGTTAAAGAATTGAGTATACAGAATGCAAACAAATGCTTCCCTACAAGTGAATCGCCTAACCATTCAACAATGCTCTAAAAACTGAAGAGAATGCAGTTTTCACTCAGATGAAAGACGTATGCTTTCCTTCTTAAGAAGTGTTTTCAAAGACATTCACAGAGTGATTCTACGAAGCCTTTTTACTGACGTTGGCTTTTGAACGTGATTTCACTGGAATTTCTGTCAAATGCAAGACATGAGATTTGCTGTTAAAGAATTGAGTATACAGAATGCAAACAAACACTTCCCTACAAGTGAATCGCCTAACCGTTCAACACAGCTCTAAAAACTGAATAGAATGCAGTTTTCACTCAGATGAAAGACATATGCTTTCCTATTTAAGAAGTGTTTTCAAAGACATTCACAGAGTGATTCTACGAAGCCTTTTTACTGACGTTGGCTTTTAAACGTGATTTCACGGGAATTTCTGTCAAACGCAAGACATGAGATTTGCTGTTAAAGAATTGAGTATACAGAATGCAAACAAACGCTTCCCTACAAGTGAATCGCCTAACCGTTCAACACAGTTCTAAAAACTGAATAGAATGCAGTTTTCCCTCAGATGAAAGACGTATGCTTTCCTTCTTAAGAAGTGTTTTCAAGACATTCACAGAGTGATTCTACGAAGCCTTTTTACTGACGTTGCCTTTTAAACGTGATTTCACTGGAATTTCTGTCAAATGCAAGACATGAGATTTGCTGTTAAAGAATTGAGTATACAGAATGCAAACAAACGCTTCCCTAGAAGTGAATCACCTAAACATTCAACAATGCCCTAAAAACTGAAGAGAATGCAGTTTTCACTCAGATGAAAGACGTATGCTTTCCTTCTTAAGAAGTGTTTTCAAAGACATTCACAGAGTGATTCTACGAAGCCTTTTTACTGATGTTGGCTTTTAAACGTGATTTCACTGGAATTTCTGTCAAATGAAAGACACGAGATTTGCTGTTAAAGAATTGAGTATACAGAATGCAAACAAACGCTTCCCTACAAGTGAATCGCCTAACCATTCAACAATTCTCTAAAAACTGAACAGAATGCAGTTTTCACTCAGATGAAAGAAGTATGCTTTCCTTCTTAAGAAGTGTTTTCAAAGACATTCACAGAGTGATTCTACGAAGCCTTTTTACTGACGTTGGCTTTTGAACGTGATTTCACTGGAATTTCTGTCAAATGCAAGACATGAGATTTGCTGTTAAAGAATTGAGTATACAGAATGCAAACAAACGCTTCCCTACAAGTGAATCGCCTAACCGTTCAACACAGCTCTAAAAACTGAATAGAATGCAGTTTTCACTCAGATGAAAGACGTATGCTTTCCTTCTTAAGAAGTGTTTTCAAGACATTCACAGAGTGATTCTACGAAGCCTTTTTACTGGCGTTGGCTTTTAAACGTGATTTCACTGGAATTTCTGTCAAATGCAAGTCACGAGATTTGCTGTTAAAGAATTGAGTATACAGAATGCAAACAAATGCTTCCCTACAAGTGAATCGCCTAACCATTCAACAATGCTCTAAAAACTGAAGAGAATGCAGTTTTCACTCAGATGAAAGACGTATGCTTTCCTTCTTAAGAAGTGTTTTCAAAGACATTCACAGAGTGATTCTACGAAGCCTTTTTACTGACGTTGGCTTTTAAACGTGATTTCACTGGAATTTCTGTCAAACGCAAGACACGAGATTTTCTGTTAAAGAATTGAGTATACAGAATGCAAACAAACGCTTCCCTACAAGTGAATCGCCTAACCATTCAACACAGTTCTTAAAACTGAAAAGAATTCAGTTTTCACTCAGATGAAAGACGTATGCTTTCCATCTTAAGAAGTGTTTTCAAAGACATTCACAGAGTGATTCTACGAAGCCTTTTTACTGATGTTGGCTTTTAAACGTGATTTCACAATAATTTCTGTCAAATTCAAGACACGAGATTTGCTGTTAAAGAAATGAGTATACAGAATGGAAACTAATGCTTCCCTACAAGTGAATCGCCTAACCATTCAACAATGCTCTAAAAACTGAAGAGAATGCAGTTTTCACTCAGATGAAAGACGTATGCTTTCCTTCTTAAGAAGTGTTTTCAAAGACATTCACAGAGTGATTCTACGAAGCCTTTTTACTGACGTTGGCTTTTGAACATGATTTCACTGGAATTTCTGTCAAATGCAAGACATGAGATTTGCTGTTAAAGAATTGAGTATACAGAATGCAAACAAACGCTTCCCTACAAGTGAATCTCCTAACCATTCAACACAGTTCTAAAAACTGAATAGAATGCAGTTTTCACTCAGATGAAAGACGTATGCTTTCCTTCTTAAGAAGTGTTTGAAAGACATTCACAGAGTGATTCTAGGAAGCCTTTTTACTGACGTTGGCTTTTAAACGTGATTTCACTGGAATTTCTGTCAAATGCAAGACATGAAGTTTGTTGTTAAAGAATTGAGTATACAGAATGCAAACAAACGCTTCCCTACAAGTGAATCGCCTAACCATTCAACACAGCTCTAAAAACTGAATAGAATGCAGTTTTCACTCAGATGAAAGACATATGCTTTCCTTCTTAAGAAGTGTTTTCAAAGACATTCACAGAGTGATTCTACGAAGCCTTTTTATTGACGTTGGCTTTTAAACGTGATTTCACTGGAGTTTCTGTCAAATGCAATACACGTGATTTGCTGTTAAAGAATTGAGTATAGAGAATGCAAACAAACGCTTCCCTACAAGTGAATCGCCTAACGGTTCAACACAGTTCTAACAACTGAATAGAATGCAGTTTTCACTCAGATGAAAGACATATGCTTTCCTATTTAAGAAGTGCTTTCAAAGACATTCACAGAGTGATTCTAAGAAGCCTTTTTACTGACGTTGGCTTTTAAACGTGATTTCACTGGAATTTCTGTCAAACGCAAGACATGAGATTTGCTGTTAAAGAATTGAGTATACAGAATGCAAACAAACGCTTCCCTACAAGTGAATAGCCTAACCGTTCAACACAGTTCTAAAAACTGAATAGAATGCAGTTTTCCCTCAGATGAAAGACGTATGCTTTCCTTCTTAAGAAGTGTTTTCAAGACATTCACAGAGTGATTCTACGAAGCCTTTTTACTGACATTGCCTTTTAAACGTGTTTTAACTGGAATTTCTGTCGAACGCAAGACACGAGATTTGCTGTTAAAGAATTGAGTATACAGAATGGAAACTAATGCTTCCCTACAAGTGAATCGCCTAACCATTCAACAATGCTCTAAAAACTGAAGAGAATGCAGTTTTCACTCAGATGAAAGACGTATGCTTTCCTTCTTAAGAAGTGTTTTCAAAGACATTCACAGAGTGATTCTACGAAGCCTTTTTACTGACGTTGGCTTTTGAACATGATTTCACTGGAATTTCTGTCAAATGCAAGACATGAGATTTGCTGTTAAAGAATTGAGTATACAGAATGCAAACAAACACTTCCCTACAAGTGAATCGCCTAACCGTTCAACACAGCTCTAAAAACTGAATAGAATGCAGTTTTCACTCAGATGAAAGACGTATGCTTTCCTTCTTAAGAAGTGTTTTCAAAGACATTCACAGAGTGATTCTATGAAGCCTTTTTACTGACGTTGGCTTTTAAACGTGATTTCACTGGAATTTCTGTCAAATGCAATACATGAGATTTGCTGTTAAAGAATTGAGTATACAGAATGCAAACAAATGCTTCCCTACAAGTGAATCGCCTAACCATTCAACACAGCTCAAAAAACTGAATAGAATGCAGTTTTCATTCAGATGAAAGACATATGCTTTCCTTCTTAAGAAGTGTTTTCTAAGACATTCACAGAGTGATTCTATGAAGCCTTTTTACTGACGTTGGCTTTTAAACGTGATTTCACTGGAATTTCTGTCAAACACAAGACATGAGATTTGCTGTTAAAGAATTGAGTATACAGAATGCAAACAAAAGCTTCCCTACAAGTGAATCGTCTAACCATTCAACACAGCTCTAAAAACTGAAGAGAATGCAGTTTTCACTCAGATGAAAGACGTGTGCTTTCCTTCTTAAGAAGTGTTTTCAAAGACATTCACAGAGTGATTCTACGAAGCCTTTTTACTGACGTTGGCTTTTAAACGTGATTTCACTGGAATTTCTGTCAAATGCAAGACATGAGATTTGCTGTTAAAGAATTGAGTATACAGAATGCAAACAAACGCTTCCCTAGAAGTGAATCACCTAAACATTCAACAATGCCCTAAAAACTGAAGAGAATGCAGTTTTCACTCAGATGAAAGACGTATGCTTTCCTTCTTAAGAAGTGTTTTCAAAGACATTCACAGAGTGATTCTACGAAGCCTTTTTACTGATGTTGGCTTTTAAACGTGATTTCACTGGAATTTCTGTCAAATGAAAGACACGAGATTTGCTATTAAAGAATTGAGTATACAGAATGCAAACAAACGCTTCCCTACAAGTGAATCGCCTAACCATTCAACAATGCTCTAAAAACTGAAGAGAATGCAGTTTTCACTCAGATGAAAGACGTATGCTTTCCTTCTTAAGAAGTGTTTTCAAAGACATTCACAGAGTGATTCTACGAAGCCTTTTTACTGACGTTGGCTTTTAAACGTGATTTCACTGGAATTTCTGTCAAATGCAAGAAACGAGATTTGAAGTTAAAGAATTGAGTATACAGAATGCAAACAAACGCTTCCCTACAAGTGAATCGCCTAACCATTCAACACAGTTCTAAAAACTGAATAGAATGCAGTTTTCACTCAGATGAAAGACGTATGCTTTCCTTCTTAAGAAGTGTTTTGAAAGACATTCATAGAGTGATTCTAGGAAGCCTTTTTACTGACGTTGGCTTTTAAACGTGATTTCACTGGAATTTCTGTCAAATGCAAGACACGAAGTTTGTTGTTAAGAATTGAGTATACAGAATGCAAACAAACGCTTCCCTACAAGTGAATCGCCTAACCATTCAACACAGCTCTAAAAACTGAATAGAATGCAGTTTTCACTCAGATGAAAGACATATGCTTTCCTTCTTAAGAAGTGTTTTCAAAGACATTCACAGAGTGATTCTACGAAGCCTTTTTACTGACGTTGGCTTTTAAACGTGATTTCACTGGAATTTCTGTCAAATGCAATACACGAGATTTGCTGTTAAAGAATTGAGTATAGAGAATGCAAACAAACGCTTCCCTACAAGTGAATCGCCTAACGGTTCAACACAGTTCTAAAAACTGAATAGAATGCAGTTTTCCCTCAGATGAAAGACGTATGCTTTCCTTCTTAAGAAGTGTTTTCAAGACATTCACAGAGTGATTCTACGAAGCCTTTTTACTGACGTTGCCTTTTAAACGTGATTTCACTGGAATTTCTGTCAAATGCAAGACATGAGATTTGCTGTTAAAGAATTGAGTATACAGAATGCAAACAAACGCTTCCCTAGAAGTGAATCACCTAAACATTCAACAATGCCCTAAAAACTGAAGAGAATGCAGTTTTCACTCAGATGAAAGACGTATGCTTTCCTTCTTAAGAAGTGTTTTCAAAGACATTCACAGAGTGATTCTACGAAGCCTTTTTACTGATGTTGGCTTTTAAACGTGATTTCACTGGAATTTCTGTCAAATGAAAGACACGAGATTTGCTGTTAAAGAATTGAGTATACAGAATGCAAACAAACGCTTCCCTACAAGTGAATCGCCTAACCATTCAACAATTCTCTAAAAACTGAACAGAATGCAGTTTTCACTCAGATGAAAGACGTATGCTTTCCTTCTTAAGAAGTGTTTTCAAAGACATTCACAGAGTGATTCTACGAAGCCTTTTTACTGAAGTTGGCTTTTAAACGTGATTTCACTGGAATTTCTGTCAAATGCAAGAAACGAGATTTGCTGTTAAAGAATTGAGTATACAGAATGCAAATAAACGCTTCCCTACAAGTGAATCGCCTAACCATTCAACACAGTTCTAAAAACTGAATAGAATGCAGTTTTCACTCAGATGAAAGACGTATGCTTTCCTTCTTAAGAAGTGTTTTGAAAGACATTCACAGAGTGATTCTAGGAAGCCTTTTTACTGACGTTGGCTTTTAAACGTGATTTCACTGGAATTTCTGTCAAATGCAAGACACGAAGTTTGTTGTTAAAGAATTGAGTATACAGAATGCAAACAAACGCTTCCCTACAAGTGAATCGCCTAACCATTCAACACAGCTCTAAAAACTGAATAGAATGCAGTTTTCACTCAGATGAAAGACATATGCTTTCCTTCTTAAGAAGTGTTTTCAAAGACATTCACAGAGTGATTCTACGAAGAATTTTATTGACGTTGGCTTTTAAACGTGATTTCACTGGAATTTCTGTCAAATGCAATACACGAGATTTGCTGTTAAAGAATTGAGTATAGAGAATGCAAACAAACGCTTCCCTAAAAGTGAATCGCCTAACGGTTCAACACAGTTCTAAAAACTGAATAGAATGCAGTTTTCACTCAGATGAAAGACATATGCTTTCCTATTTAAGAAGTGTTTTCAAAGACATTCACAGAGTGATTCTAAGAAGCCTTTTTACTGACGTTGGCTTTTAAACGTGATTTCACTGGAATTTCTGTCAAACGCAAGACATGAGATTTGCTGTTAAAGAATTGAGTATACAGAATGCAAACAAACGCTTCCCTACAAGTGAATCGCCTAACCATTCAACACAGTTCTTAAAACTGAAAAGAATTCAGTTTTCACTCAGATGAACGACGTATGCTTTCCATCTTAAGAAGTGTTTTCAAAGACATTCACAGAGTGATTCTACGAAGCCTTTTTACTGATGTTGGCTTTTAAACGTGATTTCACAGGAATTTCTGTCAAATGCAAGACACGTGATTTGCTGTTAAAGAATTGAGTATACAGAATGCAAACAAACGCTTCCCTACAAGTGAATCGCCTAACCGTTCAACACAGTTCTAAAAACTGAATAGAATGCAGTTTTCCCTCAGATGAAAGACGTATGCTTTCCTTCTTAAGAAGTGTTTTCAAGACATTCACAGAGTGATTCTAAGAAGCCTTTTTACTGACGTTGCCTTTTAAACGTGATTTCACTGGAATTTCTGTGGAACGCAAGACACGAGATTTGCTGTTAAAGAATTGAGTATACAGAATGCAAACAAATGCTTCCCTACAAGTGAATCGCCTAACCATTCAACAATGCTCTAAAAACTGAAGAGAATGCAGTTTTCACTCAGATGAAAGACGTATGCTTTCCTTCTTAAGAAGTGTTTTCAAAGACATTCACAGAGTGATTCTACGAAGCCTTTTTACTGACGTTGGCTTTTGAACATGATTTCAGTGGAATTTCTGTCAAATGCAAGACATGAGATTTGCTGTTAAAGAATTGAGTATACAGAATGCAAACAAACGCTTCCCTACAAGTGAATCGCCTAACCGTTCAACACAGCTCTAAAAACTGAATAGAATGCAGTTTTCACTCAGATGAAAGACGTATGCTTTCCTTCTTAAGAAGTGTTTTCAAAGACATTCACAGAGTGATTCTACGAAGCCTTTTTACTGATGTTGGCTTTTAAACGTGATTTCCCTGGAATTTCTGTCAAACGCAAGACATGAGATTTGCTGTTAAAGAATTGAGTATACAGAATGCAAACAAACGCTTCCCTACAAGTGAATCGCCTAATCATTCAACAATGCTCTAAAAACTGAAGAGAATGCAGTTTTCACTCAGATGAAAGACGTATGCTTTCCTTCTTAAGAAGTGTTTTCAAAGACATTCACAGAGTGATTCTACGAAGCCTTTTTACTGATGTTGGCTTTTAAAGGTGATTTCACTGGAATTTCTGTCAAATGCAAGAAACGAGATTTGCTGTTAAAGAATTGAGTATACAGAATGCAAACAAACGCTTCCCTACAAGTGAATCGCCTAACCATTCAACACAGTTCTAAAAACTGAATAGAATGCAGTTTTCACTCAGATGAAAGACGTATGCTTTCCTTCTTAAGAAGTGTTTTGAAAGACATTCATAGAGTGATTCTAGGAAGCCTTTTTACTGACGTTGGCTTTTAAACGTGATTTCACTGGAATTTCTGTCAAATGCAAGACACGAAGTTTGTTGTTAAAGAATTGAGTATACAGAATGCAAACAAACGCTTCCCTACAAGTGAATCGCCTAACAATTCAACACAGCTCTAAAAACTGAATAGAATGCAGTTTTCACTCAGATGAAAGACATATGCTTTCCTTCTTAAGAAGTGTTTTCAAAGACATTCACAGAGTGATTCTACGAAGCCTTTTTACTGACGTTGGCTTTTAAACGTGATTTCACTGGAATTTCTGTCAAACGCAAGACATGAGATTTGCTGTTAAAGAATTGAGTATACAGAATGCAAACAAACGCTTCCCTACAAGTGAATCGCCTAACCATTCAACACAGTTCTTAAAACTGAAAAGAATTCAGTTTTCACTCAGATGAACGACGTATGCTTTCCATCTTAAGAAGTGTTTTCAAAGACATTCACAGAGTGATTCTACGAAGCCTTTTTACTGACGTTGGCTTTTAAACGTGATTTCACAGGAATTTCTGTCAAATGCAAGACACGAGATTTGCTGTTAAAGAATTGAGTATACAGAATGCAAACAAACGCTTCCCTACAAGTGAATCGCCTAACCGTTCAACACAGTTCTAAAAACTGAATAGAATGCAGTTTTCCCTCAGATGAAAGACGTATGATTTCCTTCTTAAGAAGTGTTTTCAAGACATTCACAGAGTGATTCTAAGAAGCCTTTTTACTGACGTTGCCTTTTAAACGTGATTTCACTGGAATTTCTGTCGAACGCAAGACACGAGATTTGCTGTTAAAGAATTGAGTATACAGAATGCAAACAAATGCTTCCCTACAAGTGAATCGCCTAACCATTCAACAATGCTCTAAAAACTGAAGAGAATGCAGTTTTCACTCAGATGAAAGACGTATGCTTTCCTTCTTAAGAAGTGTTTTCAAAGACATTCACAGAGTGATTCTACGAAGCCTTTTTACTGACGTTGGCTTTTGAACATGATTTCACTGGAATTTCTGTCAAATGCAAGACATGAGATTTGCTGTTAAAGAATTGAGTACACAGAATGCAAACAAACACTTCCCTACAAGAGAATCGCCTAACCGTTCAACACAGCTCTAAAAACTGAATAGAATGCAGTTTTCACTCAGATGAAAGACGTATGCTTTCCTTCTTAAGAAGTGTTTTCAAAGACAGTCACAGAGTGATTCTACGAAGCCTTTTTACTGATGTTGGCTTTTAAACGTGATTTCACAGGAATTTCTGTCAAATGCAATACACGAGATTTGCTGTTAAAGAATTGAGTATACAGAATGCAAACAAACGCTTCCCTACAAGTGAATCGCCTAACCGTTCAACACAGTTCTAAAAACTGAATAGAATGCAGTTTTCCCTCAGATGAAAGATGTATGCTTTCCTTCTTAAGAAGTGTTTTCAAGACATTCACAGAGTGATTCTACGAAGCCTTTTTACTGACGTTGGCTTTAAACGTGATTTCACTGGAATTTCTGTCAAATGCAAGACATGAGATTTGCTGTTAAAGAATTGAGTATACAGAATGCAAACAAACGCTTCCCTAGAAGTGAATCACCTAAACATTCAACAATGCCCTAAAAACTGAAGAGAATGCAGTTTTCACTCAGATGAAAGACGTATGCTTTCCTTCTTAAGAAGTGTTTTCAAAGACATTCACAGAGTGATTCTACGAAGCCTTTTTACTGATGTTGGCTTTTAAAGGTGATTTCACTGGAATTTCTGTCAAATGCAAGAAACGAGATTTGCTGTTAAAGAATTGAGTATACATAATGCAAACAAACGCTTCCCTACAAGTGAATCGCCTAAACATTCAACACAGCTCAAAAAACTGAATAGAATGCTGTTTTCATTCAGATGAAAGACATATGCTTTCCTTCTTAAGAAGTGTTTTCTAAGACATTCACAGAGTGATTCTATGAAGCCTTTTTACTGACGTTGGCTTTTAAACGTGATTTCCCTGGAATTTCTGTCAAACGCAAGACATGAGATTTGCTGTTAAAGAATTGAGTATACAGAATGCAAACAAACGCTTCCCTACAAGTGAATCGCCTAACCATTCAACAATGCTCTAAAAACTGAAGAGAATGCAGTTTTCACTCAGATGAAAGACGTATGCTTTCCTTCTTAAGAAGTGTTTTCAAAGACATTCACAGAGTGATTCTATGAAGCCTTTTTACTGACGTTGGCTTTTAAACGTGATTTCACTGGAATTTCTGTCAAATGCAAGACACGAGATTTGCTGTTAAAGAATTGAGTATACAGAATGCAAACAAAAGCTTCCCTACAAGTGAATCGTCTAACCATTCAACACAGCTCTAAAAACTGAAGAGAATGCAGTTTTCACTCAGATGAAAGACATGTGCTTTCCTTCTTAAGAAGTGTTTTCAAAGACATTCACAGAGTGATTCTACGAAGCCTTTTTACTGACGTTGGCTTTTAAACGTGATTTCACTGGAATTTCTGTCAAATGCAAGACATGAGATTTGCTGTTAAAGAATTGAGTATACAGAATGCAAACAACCGCTTCCCTAGAAGTGAATCACCTAAACATTCAACAATGCCCTAAAAACTGAAGAGAATGCAGTTTTCACTCAGATGAAAGACGTATGCTTTCCTTCTTAAGAAGTGTTTTCAAAGACATTCACAGAGTGATTCTACGAAGCCTTTTTACTGATGTTGGCTTTTAAACGTGATTTCACTGGAATTTCTATCAAATGCAAGACACGAGATTTGCTGTTAAAGAATTGAGTATACAGAATGCAAACAAAAGCTTCCCTACAAGTGAATCGTCTAACCATTCAACACAGCTCTAAAAACTGAAGAGAATGCAGTTTTCACTCAGATGAAAGACGTTTGCTTTCCTTCTTAAGAAGTGTTTTGAAAGACATTCATAGTGTGATTCTAGGAAGCCTTTTTACTGACGTTGGCTTTTAAACGTGATTTCACTGGAATTTCTGTCAAATGCAAGACACGAAGTTTGTTGTTAAAGAATTGAGTATACAGAATGCAAACAAACGCTTCCCTACAAGTGAATCGCCTAACCATTCAACACAGCTCTAAAAACTGAATAGAATGCAGTTTTCACTCAGATGAAAGACATATGCTTTCCTTCTTAAGAAGTGTTTTCAAAGACATTCACAGAGTGATTCTACGAAGCCTTTTTACTGACGTTGGCTTTTAAACGTGATTTCCCTGGAATTTCTGTCAAACGCAAGACATGAGATTTGCTGTTAAAGAATTGAGTATACAGAATGCAAACAAACGCTTCCCTACAAGTGAATCGCATAACCATTCAACAATTCTCTAAAAACTGAACAGAATGCAGTTTTCACTCAGATGAAAGACGTATGCTTTCCTTCTTAAGAAGTGTTTTCAAAGACATTCACAGAGTGATTCTACGAAGCCTTTTTACTGAAGTTGGCTTTTAAACGTGATTTCACTGGAATTTCTGTCAAATGCAAGAAACGAGATTTGCTGTTAAAGAATTGAGTATACAGAATGCAAATAAACGCTTCCCTACAAGTGAATCGCCTAACCATTCAACACAGTTCTAAAAACTGAATAGAATGCAGTTTTCACTCAGATGAAAGACGTATGCTTTCCTTCTTAAGAAGTGTTTTCAAAGACATTCACAGAGTGATTCTACGAAGCCTTTTTACTGACGTTGGCTTTTAAACGTGATTTCACTGGAATTTCTGTCAAATGCAAGACACGAAGTTTGTTGTTAAAGAATTGAGTATACAGAATGCAAACAAACGCTTCCCTACAAGTGAATCGCCTAACCATTCAACACAGCTCTAAAAACTGGATAGAATGCAGTTTTCACTCAGATGAAAGACATATGCTTTCCTTCTTAAGAAGTGTTTTCAAAGACATTCACAGAGTGATTCTACGAAGAATTTTATTGACGTTGGCTTTTAAACGTGATTTCACTGGAATTTCTGTCAAATGCAATACACGAGATTTGCTGTTAAAGAATTGAGTATAGAGAATGCAAACAAACGCTTCCCTAAAAGTGAATCGCCTAACGGTTCAACACAGTTCTAAAAACTGAATAGAATGCAGTTTTCACTCAGATGAAAGACATATGCTTTCCTATTTAAGAAGTGTTTTCAAAGACATTCACAGAGTGATTCTAAGAAGCCTTTTTACTGACGTTGGCTTTTAAACGTGATTTCACTGGAATTTCTGTCAAACGCAAGACATGAGATTTGCTGTTAAAGAATTGAGTATACAGAATGCAAACAAACGCTTCCCTACAAGTGAATCGCCTAACCATTCAACACAGTTCTTAAAACTGAAAAGAATTCAGTTTTCACTCAGATGAACGACGTATGCTTTCCATCTTAAGAAGTGTTTTCAAAGACATTCACAGAGTGATTCTACGAAGCCTTTTTACTGATGTTGGCTTTTAAACGTGATTTCACAGGAATTTCTGTCAAATGCAAGACACGTGATTTGCTGTTAAAGAATTGAGTATACAGAATGCAAACAAACGCTTCCCTACAAGTGAATCGCCTAACCGTTCAACACAGTTCTAAAAACTGAATAGAATGCAGTTTTCCCTCAGATGAAAGACGTATGCTTTCCTTCTTAAGAAGTGTTTTCAAGACATTCACAGAGTGATTCTAAGAAGCCTTTTTACTGACGTTGCCTTTTAAACGTGATTTCACTGGAATTTCTGTGGAACGCAAGACACGAGATTTGCTGTTAAAGAATTGAGTATACAGAATGCAAACAAATGCTTCCCTACAAGTGAATCGCCTAACCATTCAACAATGCTCTAAAAACTGAAGAGAATGCAGTTTTCACTCAGATGAAAGACGTATGCTTTCCTTCTTAAGAAGTGTTTTCAAAGACATTCACAGAGTGATTCTACGAAGCCTTTTTACTGACGTTGGCTTTTGAACATGATTTCAGTGGAATTTCTGTCAAATGCAAGACATGAGATTTGCTGTTAAAGAATTGAGTATACAGAATGCAAACAAACACTTCCCTACAAGTGAATCGCCTAACCGTTCAACACAGCTCTAAAAACTGAAGAGAATGCAGTTTTCACTCAGATGAAAGACGTATGCTTTCCTTCTTAAGAAGTGTTTTCAAAGACATTCACAGAGTGATTCTACGAAGCCTTTTTACTGATGTTGGCTTTTAAACGTGATTTCCCTGGAATTTCTGTCAAACGCAAGACATGAGATTTGCTGTTAAAGAATTGAGTATACAGAATGCAAACAAACGCTTCCCTACAAGTGAATCGCCTAACCATTCAACAATGCTCTAAAAACTGAAGAGAATGCAGTTTTCACTCAGATGAAAGACGTATGCTTTCCTTCTTAAGAAGTGTTTTCAAAGACATTCACAGAGTGATTCTACGAAGCCTTTTTACTGATGTTGGCTTTTAAAGGTGATTTCACTGGAATTTCTGTCAAATGCAAGAAACGAGATTTGCTGTTAAAGAATTGAGTATACAGAATGCAAACAAACGCTTCCCTACAAGTGAATCGCCTAACCATTCAACACAGTTCTAAAAACTGAATAGAATGCAGTTTTCACTCAGATGAAAGACGTATGCTTTCCTTCTTAAGAAGTGTTTTGAAAGACATTCATAGAGTGATTCTAGGAAGCCTTTTTACTGACGTTGGCTTTTAAACGTGATTTCACTGGAATTTCTGTCAAATGCAAGACACGAAGTTTGTTGTTAAAGAATTGAGTATACAGAATGCAAACAAACGCTTCCCTACAAGTGAATCGCCTAACAATTCAACACAGCTCTAAAAACTGAATAGAATGCAGTTTTCACTCAGATGAAAGACATATGCTTTCCTTCTTAAGAAGTGTTTTCAAAGACATTCACAGAGTGATTCTACGAAGCCTTTTTACTGACGTTGGCTTTTAAACGTGATTTCACTGGAATTTCTGTCAAACGCAAGACATGAGATTTGCTGTTAAAGAATTGAGTATACAGAATGCAAACAAACGCTTCCCTACAAGTGAATCGCCTAACCATTCAACACAGTTCTTAAAACTGAAAAGAATTCAGTTTTCACTCAGATGAACGACGTATGCTTTCCATCTTAAGAAGTGTTTTCAAAGACATTCACAGAGTGATTCTACGAAGCCTTTTTACTGACGTTGGCTTTTAAACGTGATTTCACAGGAATTTCTGTCAAATGCAAGACACGAGATTTGCTGTTAAAGAATTGAGTATACAGAATGCAAACAAACGCTTCCCTACAAGTGAATCGCCTAACCGTTCAACACAGTTCTAAAAACTGAATAGAATGCAGTTTTCCCTCAGATGAAAGACGTATGATTTCCTTCTTAAGAAGTGTTTTCAAGACATTCACAGAGTGATTCTAAGAAGCCTTTTTACTGACGTTGCCTTTTAAACGTGATTTCACTGGAATTTCTGTCGAACGCAAGACACGAGATTTGCTGTTAAAGAATTGAGTATACAGAATGCAAACAAATGCTTCCCTACAAGTGAATCGCCTAACCATTCAACAATGCTCTAAAAACTGAAGAGAATGCAGTTTTCACTCAGATGAAAGACGTATGCTTTCCTTCTTAAGAAGTGTTTTCAAAGACATTCACAGAGTGATTCTACGAAGCCTTTTTACTGACGTTGGCTTTTGAACATGATTTCACTGGAATTTCTGTCAAATGCAAGACATGAGATTTGCTGTTAAAGAATTGAGTACACAGAATGCAAACAAACACTTCCCTACAAGTGAATCGCCTAACCGTTCAACACAGCTCTAAAAACTGAATAGAATGCAGTTTTCACTCAGATGAAAGACGTATGCTTTCCTTCTTAAGAAGTGTTTTCAAAGACAGTCACAGAGTGATTCTACGAAGCCTTTTTACTGATGTTGGCTTTTAAACGTGATTTCACAGGAATTTCTGTCAAATGCAATACACGAGATTTGCTGTTAAAGAATTGAGTATACAGAATGCAAACAAACGCTTCCCTACAAGTGAATCGCCTAACCGTTCAACACAGTTCTAAAAACTGAATAGAATGCAGTTTTCCCTCAGATGAAAGATGTATGCTTTCCTTCTTAAGAAGTGTTTTCAAGACATTCACAGAGTGATTCTACGAAGCCTTTTTACTGACGTTGGCTTTAAACGTGATTTCACTGGAATTTCTGTCAAATGCAAGACATGAGATTTGCTGTTAAAGAATTGAGTATACAGAATGCAAACAAACGCTTCCCTAGAAGTGAATCACCTAAACATTCAACAATGCCCTAAAAACTGAAGAGAATGCAGTTTTCACTCAGATGAAAGACGTATGCTTTCCTTCTTAAGAAGTGTTTTCAAAGACATTCACAGAGTGATTCTACGAAGCCTTTTTACTGATGTTGGCTTTTAAAGGTGATTTCACTGGAATTTCTGTCAAATGCAAGAAACGAGATTTGCTGTTAAAGAATTGAGTATACATAATGCAAACAAACGCTTCCCTACAAGTGAATCGCCTAACCATTCAACACAGCTCAAAAAACTGAATAGAATGCTGTTTTCATTCAGATGAAAGACATATGCTTTCCTTCTTAAGAAGTGTTTTCTAAGACATTCACAGAGTGATTCTATGAAGCCTTTTTACTGACGTTGGCTTTTAAACGTGATTTCCCTGGAATTTCTGTCAAACGCAAGACATGAGATTTGCTGTTAAAGAATTGAGTATACAGAATGCAAACAAACGCTTCCCTACAAGTGAATCGCCTAACCATTCAACAATGCTCTAAAAACTGAAGAGAATGCAGTTTTCACTCAGATGAAAGACGTATGCTTTCCTTCTTAAGAAGTGTTTTCAAAGACATTCACAGAGTGATTCTATGAAGCCTTTTTACTGACGTTGGCTTTTAAACGTGATTTCACTGGAATTTCTGTCAAATGCAAGACACGAGATTTGCTGTTAAAGAATTGAGTATACAGAATGCAAACAAAAGCTTCCCTACAAGTGAATCGTCTAACCATTCAACACAGCTCTAAAAACTGAAGAGAATGCAGTTTTCACTCAGATGAAAGACATGTGCTTTCCTTCTTAAGAAGTGTTTTCAAAGACATTCACAGAGTGATTCTACGAAGCCTTTTTACTGACGTTGGCTTTTAAACGTGATTTCACTGGAATTTCTGTCAAATGCAAGACATGAGATTTGCTGTTAAAGAATTGAGTATACAGAATGCAAACAACCGCTTCCCTAGAAGTGAATCACCTAAACATTCAACAATGCCCTAAAAACTGAAGAGAATGCAGTTTTCACTCAGATGAAAGACGTATGCTTTCCTTCTTAAGAAGTGTTTTCAAAGACATTCACAGAGTGATTCTACGAAGCCTTTTTACTGATGTTGGCTTTTAAACGTGATTTCACTGGAATTTCTGTCAAATGCAAGACATGAGATTTGCTGTTAAAGAATTGAGTATACAGAATGCAAACAAAAGCTTCCCTACAAGTGAATCGTCTAACCATTCAACACAGCTCTAAAAACTGAAGAGAATGCAGTTTTCACTCAGATGAAAGACGTATGCTTTCCTTCTTAAGAAGTGTTTTGAAAGACATTCATAGAGTGATTCTAGGAAGCCTTTTTACTGACGTTGGCTTTTAAACGTGATTTCACTGGAATTTCTGTCAAATGCAAGACACGAAGTTTGTTGTTAAAGAATTGAGTATACAGAATGCAAACAAACGCTTCCCTACAAGTGAATCGCCTAACCATTCAACACAGCTCTAAAAACTGAATAGAATGCAGTTTTCACTCAGATGAAAGACATATGCTTTCCTTCTTAAGAAGTGTTTTCAAAGACATTCACAGAGTGATTCTACGAAGCCTTTTTACTGACGTTGGCTTTTAAACGTGATTTCCCTGGAATTTCTGTCAAACGCAAGACATGAGATTTGCTGTTAAAGAATTGAGTATACAGAATGCAAACAAACGCTTCCCTACAAGTGAATCGCATAACCATTCAACAATGCTCTAAAAACTGAAGAGAATTCAGTTTTCACTCAGATGAAAGACGTATGCTTTCCTTCTTAAGAAGTGTTTTCAAAGACATTCACAGAGTGATTCTACGAAGTCTTTTTACTGGCGTTGGCTTTTAAACGTGATTTCACTGGAATTTCTGTCAAATGCAAGACACGAGATTTGCTGTTAAAGAATTGAGTATACAGAATGCAAACAAACGCTTCCCTAAAAGTGAATCGCCTAACCGTTCAACACAGCTCTAAAAACTGAATAGAATGCAGTTTTCACTCAGATGAAAGACGTATGCTTTCCTTCTTAAGAAGTGTTTTCAAAGACATTCACAGAGTGATTCTACGAAGCCTTTTTACTGACGTTGGCCTTTAAACGTGATTTCACTGGAATTTCTGTCAAATGCAATACACGAGATTTGCTATTAAAGAATTGAGTATAGAGAATGCAAACAAACGCTTCCCTACAAGTGAATCGCCTAACGGTTCAACACAGTTCTAAAAACTGAATAGAATGCAGTTTTCACTCAGATGAAAGACATATGCTTTCCTATTTAAGAAGTGTTTTCAAAGACATTCACAGAGTGATTCTACGAAGCCTTTTTACTGACGTTGGCTTTTAAACGTGATTTCACTGGAATTTCTGTCAAACGCAAGACATGAGATTTGCTGTTAAAGAATTGAGTATACAGAATGCAAACAAACGCTTCCCTACAAGTGAATCGCCTAACCATTCAACACAGTTCTTAAAACTGAAAAGAATTCAGTTTTCACTCAGATGAAAGACGTATGCTTTCCATCTTAAGAAGTGTTTTCAAAGACATTCACAGAGTGATTCTACGAAGCCTTTTTACTGACGTTGTCTTTTAAATGTGATTTGAATGGAATTTCTGTCAAACGCAAGACACGAGAATTGCTGTTAAAGAATTGAGTATACCGAATGCAAACAAACGCTTCCCTACAAGTGAATCGCCTAACCATTCAACAATGCTCTAAAAACTGAAGAGAATGCAGTTTTCACTCAGATGAAAGACGTATGCTTTCCTTCTTAAGAAGTGTTTTCAAAGACATTCACAGAGTGATTCTACGAAGCCTTTTTACTGACGTTGGCTTTTGAACATGATTTCACTGGAATTTCGGTCAAATGCAAGACGTGAGATTTGCTGTTAAAGAATTGAGTATACAGAATGCAAACAAACACTTTCCTACAAGTGAATCGCCTAACCGTTCAACACAGCTCTAAAAACTGAATAGAATGCAGTTTTCACTCAGATGAAAGACGTATGCTTTCCTACTTAAGAAGTGTTTTCAAAGACATTCACAGAGTGATTCTATGAAGCCTTTTTACTGACGTTGGCTTTTAAACGTGATTTCATTGGAATTTCTGTCAAATGCAATACACGAGATTTGCTGTTAAAGAATTGAGTATACAGAATGCAAACAAACGCTTCCCTACAAGTGAATCGCCTAACCATTCAACACAGCTCAAAAAACTGAATAGAATGCAGTTTTCACTCAGATGAAAGACGTATGCTTTTCTTCTTAAGAAATGTTTTCAAAGACATTCACAGAGTGATTCTACGAAGCCTTTTTACTGATGTTGGCTTTTAAACGTGATTTCACTGGAATTTCTGTCAAATGAAAGACACGAGATTTGCTATTAAAGAATTGAGTATACAGAATGCAAACAAACGCTTCCCTACAAGTGAATCGCCTAACCATTCAACAATACTCTAAAAACTTAAGAGAATGTAGTTTTCACTCAGATGAAAGACGTATGCTTTCCTTCTTAAGAAGTGTTTTCAAAGACATTCACAGAGTGATTCTACGAAGCCTTTTTACTGAAGTTGGCTTTTAAACGTGATTTCACTGGAATTTCTGTCAAATGCAAGACACGAGATTTGCTGTTAAAGAATTGAGTATACAGAATGCAAACAAAAGCTTCCCTACAAGTGAATCTTCTAACCATTCAACACAGCTCTAAAAACTGAAGAGAATGCAGTTTTCACTCAGATGAAAGACGTGTGCTTTCCTTCTTAAGAAGTGTTTTCAAAGACATTCACAGAGTGATTCTACGAACCCTTTTTACTGACGTTGGCTTTTAAACGTGATTTCCCTGGAATTTCTGTCAAATGCAAGACATGAGATTTGCTGTTAAAGAATTGAGTATACAGAATGCAAACAAACGCTTCCCTACAAGTGAATCGCCTAACCATTCAACAATGCTCTAAAAACTGAAGAGAATGCAGTTTTCACTCAGATGAAAGACGTATGCTTTCCTTCTTAAGAAGTGTTTTCAAAGACATTCACAGAGTGATTCTACGAAGCCTTTTTACTGGCGTTGGCTTTTAAACGTGATTTCACTGGAATTTCTGTCAAATGCAAGACACGAGATTTGCTGTTAAAGAATTGAGTATACAGAATGCAAACAAAAGCTTCCCTACAAGTGAATCGTCTAACCATTCAACACAGCTCTAAAAACTGAAGAGAATGCAGTTTTCACTCAGATGAAAGACGTGTGCTTTCCTTCTTAAGAAGTGTTTTCAAAGACATTCACAGAGTGATTCTACGAAGACTTTTTACTGACGTTGGCTTTTAAACGTGATTTCACTGGAATTTCTGTCAAATGCAAGACATGAGATTTGCTGTTAAAGAATTGAGTATACAGAATGCAAACAAACGCTTCCCTAGAAGTGAATCACCTAAACATTCAACAATGCCCTAAAAACTGAAGAGAATGCAGTTTTCACTCAGATGAAAGACTTATGCTTTCCTTCTTACGAAGTGTTTTCAAAGACATTCACAGAGTGATTCTACGAAGCCTTTTTACTGACATTGGCTTTTAAATGTGATTTCACTGAAATTTCTGTCAAACGCAAGACACGAGATTTGTTGTTAAAAATTGAGTATACAGAATACAAAAAAAAATCGCTCCCTAAAAGTGAATCGCCTAACCATTCAACAATGCTCTAAAAACTGAAGAGAATGCAGTTTTCACTCAGATGAAAGACATATGCTTTCCTTCTTAAGAAGTGTTTTCAAAGACATTCACAGAGTGATTCTACGAAGCCTTTTTACTGACGTTGGCTTTTAAACGTGATTTCACTGGAATTTCTGTCAAAAGCAAGACACAAGATTTGCTGTTAAAGAATTGAGTATAAAGAATGCAAACAAACGCTTCCCTACAAGTGAATCGCATAACCACTCAACAATGCTCTAAAAACTGAAGAGAATGCAGTTTTCACTCAGATGAAAGACGTATGCTTTCCTTCTTAAGAAGTGTTTTCAAAGACATTCACAGAGTGATTCTACGATCCCTTTTTACTGATGTTGGCTTTTAAACGTGATTTCACTGGAATTTCTGTCAAACGCAAGATACGAGATTTGCTGTTAAAGAATTGAGTATACAGAATGCAAACAAACGCTTCCCTACAAATGAATCGCCTAACCATTCAACACAGTTCTAAAAACTGAATAGAATGAAGTTTTCACTCAGATGAAAGATGTATGCTTTCCTTCTTAAGAAGTGTTTTCAAAGACATTCACAGAGTGATTCTACGAAGCCTTTTTACTGACGTTGGCTTTTAAATGTGATTTCACTGGAATTTCTGTCTAATGCAATACACGAGATTTGCTGTTAAAGAATTGAGTATACAGAATGCAAACAAACGCTTCCCTACAAGTGAATCGCCTAACCATTCAACACAGTTCTAAAAACTGAATAGAATGCAGTTTTCACTCAGATGAAAGACGTATGCTTTCCGTCTTAAGAAGTGTTTTCAAAGACTTTCACAGAGTGATTCTACGAAGCCTTTTTACTGACGTTGGCTTTTAAACGTGATTTCACTGGAATTTCTGTCGAACGCAAGACACGAGATTTGCTGTTAAAGAATTGAGTATACAGAATGCAAACAAACGCTTCCCTACAAGTGAATCGCATAACCATTCAACAATGCTCTAAAAACTGAAGAGAATGCAGTTTGCACTCAAATGAAAGGCTTATGCTTTCCTTCTTAGGAAGTGTTTTCAAAGACATTCAAAGAGTGATTCTACGAAGCCTTTTTACTGACGTTGGCTTTTAAACGTGATTTCACTGGAATTTCTGTCAAACACAAGACACGAGATTTGTTGTTAAAGAATTGAGTATACAGAATACAAAAATAACGCTTCCCTAAAAGTGAATGGCCTAACCATTCAACAATGCTCTAAAAACTGAAGAGAATGCAGTTTTCACTCAGATGAAAGACGTATGCTTTCCTTCTTAAGAAGTGTTTTCAACGACATTCACAGAGTGATTCTACGAAGCCTTTTACTGACATTGGCTTTTAAACGTGATTTCACTGGAATTTCTGTCAAACACAAGATACGAGATTTGCTGTTAAAGAATTGAATATACAGAATGCAAACAAACGCTTCCCTACAAGTAAATCGCCTAACCATTCAACACAGTTCTAAAAACTGAATAGAATGCAGTTATCACTCAGATGAAAGACATATGCTCTCCTTCTTCAGAAGTGTTTTCAAAGACATTCACAGAGTGATTCTACAAAGCCCTTTTTCTGGCATTGGCTTTTTAACGTGATTTCACTGGAATTTCTGTCAAACGCAAGACACGAGATTTGTTGTTAAAGAATTGAGTATACAGAATACAAAAAAAAATGCCTCCCTAAAAGTGAATCGCCTAACATTACAACAGAATTCTAAAAACTGAATAGATTGCAGTTTTCATCAGATGAAAGACGTATGCTTTCCTTCTTAAGAAGTGTTTTCAAAGACATTCACAGAGTGATTCTATAAAGCCTTTTTACTGGTGTGGGCTTTTAAACTTGATTTCACTGGAATTTCTGTCAAATGCAAGACGCGAGATTTGCTGTTAAAGAATTGAGTATACAGAATGCAAACAAACGCTTCCCTACAAGTGAATCGCCTAACCATTCAACACAGTTCTAAAAACTGAATAGAATGCAGTTTTCACTCAGATGAAAGACGTATGCTTTCCTTCTTAAGAAGTGTTTTCAAAGACATTCACAGTGTGATTCTACAAAGCCTTGTTACTGACGTTTGCTTTTAAACGTGAATCCACTGGAATTTCTGTCAAATGCAAGACTCGAGATTTGCTGGTAAAAAATTGAGTATACAGAATGCGAACAAACGCTTCCCTACAAGTGAATCGCCTAACCATTCAACACAGTACTAAAAACTGAATAGAATGTAGTTTTAACTCAGATGAAAGACGTATGCTTTCCTTCTTAAGAAGTGTTTTCAAAGACATTCACAGAGTGATTCTACGAAGCCTTTTTACTGACGTTGGCTTTTAAACGTGATTTCACTGGAATTTCTGTCAAACACAAGATACGAGATTTGCTGTTAAAGAATTGAGTATACAGAATGCAAACAAACGCTTCCCTACAAGTGAATCGCCTAACCATTCAACACAGTTCTAAAAACTGAATAGAATGCAGTTTTCACTCAGATGAAAGACGTATGCTTTCCTTCTTAAGAAGTGTTTTCAAAGACATTCACAGAGTGATTCTACGAAGCCTTTTTACTGACGTTGGCTTTTAAACGTGATTTCACTGGAATTTCTGTCAAACGCAAGACACGAGATTTGTTGTTAAAGAATTGAGTATACAGAATGCAAACAAACGCTTCCCTACAAGTGAATCGCCTAACCATTCAACACAGCTCTAAAAACTGAATAGAATGCAGTTTTCACTCAGATGAAAGACGTATGCTTTCCTTCTTAAGAAGTGTTTTAAAAGACATTCACAGAGTGATTCTACGAAGCCTTTTTACTGACGTTGGCTTTAGAACGTGATTTCACTGGAATTTCTGTCAAAAGCAAGTCACGAGATTTGCTGTTAAAGAATTGAGTATACAGAATGCAAACAAACGCTTCCCTACAAGTGAATCGCATATCCATTCAACAATGCTCTAAAAACTGAAGAGAATGCAGTTTTCACTCAGATGAAAGACGTATGCTTTCCTTCTTAAGAAATGTTTTCAAAGACATTCACAGAGTGATTCTACGAACCCTTTTTACTGATGTTGGCTTTTAAACGTGATTTCACTGGAATTTCTGTCAAACACAAGATACGAGATTTGCTGTTAAAGAATTGAGTATACAGAATGCAAACAAACGCTTCCCTACAAGTGAATCGCCTAACCATTCAACACAGTTCTAAAAACTGAATAGAATGCAGTTTTCACTCAGATGAAAGACGTATGCTTTCCTTCTTAAGAAGTGTTTTCAAAGACATTCACAGAGTGATTCTACGAAGCCTTTTTACTGACGTTGGCTTTTAAATGTGATTTCACTGGAATTTCTGTCTAATGCAATACACGAGATTTGTTGTTAAAGAATTGAGTGTACAGAATGCAAACAAACGCTTCCCTAAAAGTGAATCGCCTAACCATTCAACACAGCTCTAAAAACTGAATAGAATGCAGTTTTCACTCAGATGAAAGACGTATGCTTTCCTTCTGAAGAAGTGTTTTCAAAGACTTTCACAGAGTGATTCTACGAAGCCTTTTTACTGACGTTGGCTTTTAAACGTGATTTCACTGGAATTTCTGTCAAAAGCAAGACACAAGATTTGCTGTTAAAGAATTTAGTATACAGAATGCAAACAAACGCTTCCCTACAAGTGAATCGCATAACCATTCAACAATGCTCTAAAAACTGAAGAGAATGCAGTTTGCACTCAGATGAAAGACGTATGCTTTCCTTCTTAAGAAGTGTTTTCAAAAACATTCACAGAGTGATTTTACAAAGCCTTGTTACTGATGTTTGCTTTTAAACGTGATTTCACGGGAATTTCTTTCAAAGGCAAGATGAGCGATTTGCTGTTAAAGAATTGAGTATACAGAATGCAAACAAACGCTTCCCTACAAGTGAATCGCCTACCCATTCAACACAGTTCTAAAAACTGAATAGAATGTGGTTTTAATTCAGATGAAAGACGTATACTCTCCTTCTTAAGAAGTGTTTTCAAAGACATTCACAGAGTGATTCTACAAAGCCTTTATCTGGCGTGGGCTTTCAAACGTGATTTCACTGGAATTTCTGTCAAAGGCAAGATGCGCGATTTGCTGTTAAAGAATTGAGTATACAGAATGCAATCAAACGCTTCCCTGCAAGTGAATTGCCTAACCATTCAACACAGTACTAAAAACTGAATAGAATGCAGTTTTCACTCAGATGAAAGACGTATGCTTTCCTTCTTAAGAAGTGTTTTCAAAGACATTCACAGTGTGATTCTACAAAGCCTTGTTACTGACGTTTGCTTTTAAACGTGATTTCACTGGAATTTCTGTCAAATGCAAGACTCGGGATTTGCTGGTAAAAAATTGAGTATACAGAATGCGAACAAACGCTTCCCTACAAGTGAATCGCCTAACCATTCAACACAGCTCAAAAAACTGAATAGAATGCAGTTTTCATTCAGATGAAAGACATATGCTTTCCTTCTTAAGAAGTGTTTTGTAAGACATTCACAGAGTGATTCTATGAAGCCCTTTTACTGACTTTGGCTTTTAAACGTGATTTCCCTGGAATTTCTGTCAAACGCAAGACATGAGATTTGCTGTTAAAGAATTGAGTATACAGAATGCAAACAAACGCTTCCCTACAAGTGAATCGCCTAACCATTCAACAATGCTCTAAAAACTGAAGAGAATGCAGTTTTCACTCAGATGAAAGACGTATGCTTTCCTTCTTAAGAAGTGTTTTCAAAGACATTCACAGAGTGATTCTACGAAGCCTTTTTACTGGCGTTGGCTTTTAAACGTGATTTCACTGGAATTTCTGTCAAATGCAAGACACGAGATTTGCTGTTAAAGAATTGAGTATACAGAATGCAAACAAAAGCTTCCCTACAAGTGAATCGTCTAACCATTCAACACAGCTCTAAAAACTGAAGAGAATGCAGTTTTCACTCAGATGAAAGACGTATGCTTTTCTTCTTAAGAAATGTTTTCAAAGACATTCACAGAGTGATTCTACGAAGCCTTTTTACTGATGTTGGCTTTTAAACGTGATTTCACTGGAATTTCTGTCAAATGAAAGACACGAGATTTGCTATTAAAGAATTGAGTATACAGAATGCAAACAAACGCTTCCCTACAAGTGAATCGCCTAACCATTCAACAATACTCTAAAAACTTAAGAGAATGTAGTTTTCACTCAGATGAAAGACGTATGCTTTCCTTCTTAAGAAGTGTTTTCAAAGACATTCACAGAGTGATTCTACGAAGCCTTTTTACTGAAGTTGGCTTTTAAACGTGATTTCACTGGAATTTCTGTCAAATGCAAGACACGAGATTTGCTGTTAAAGAATTGAGTATACAGAATGCAAACAAAAGCTTCCCTACAAGTGAATCTTCTAACCATTCAACACAGCTCTAAAAACTGAAGAGAATGCAGTTTTCACTCAGATGAAAGACGTGTGCTTTCCTTCTTAAGAAGTGTTTTCAAAGACATTCACAGAGTGATTCTACGAACCCTTTTTACTGACGTTGGCTTTTAAACGTGATTTCCCTGGAATTTCTGTCAAATGCAAGACATGAGATTTGCTGTTAAAGAATTGAGTATACAGAATGCAAACAAACGCTTCCCTACAAGTGAATCGCCTAACCATTCAACAATGCTCTAAAAACTGAAGAGAATGCAGTTTTCACTCAGATGAAAGACGTATGCTTTCCTTCTTAAGAAGTGTTTTCAAAGACATTCACAGAGTGATTCTACGAAGCCTTTTTACTGGCGTTGGCTTTTAAACGTGATTTCACTGGAATTTCTGTCAAATGCAAGACACGAGATTTGCTGTTAAAGAATTGAGTATACAGAATGCAAACAAAAGCTTCCCTACAAGTGAATCGTCTAACCATTCAACACAGCTCTAAAAACTGAAGAGAATGCAGTTTTCACTCAGATGAAAGACGTGTGCTTTCCTTCTTAAGAAGTGTTTTCAAAGACATTCACAGAGTGATTCTACGAAGACTTTTTACTGACGTTGGCTTTTAAACGTGATTTCACTGGAATTTCTGTCAAATGCAAGACATGAGATTTGCTGTTAAAGAATTGAGTATACAGAATGCAAACAAACGCTTCCCTAGAAGTGAATCACCTAAACATTCAACAATGCCCTAAAAACTGAATAGAATGCAGTTTTCACTCAGATGAAAGACTTATGCTTTCCTTCTTACGAAGTGTTTTCAAAGACATTCACAGAGTGATTCTACGAAGCCTTTTTACTGACATTGGGTTTTAAATGTGATTTCACTGAAATTTCTGTCAAACGCAAGACACGAGATTTGTTGTTAAAGAATTGAGTATACAGAATACAAAAAAAAATCGCTCCCTAAAAGTGAATCGCCTAACCATTCAACAATGCTCTAAAAACTGAAGAGAATGCAGTTTTCACTCAGATGAAAGACATATGCTTTCCTTCTTAAGAAGTGTTTTCAAAGACATTCACAGAGTGATTCTACGAAGCCTTTTTACTGACGTTGGCTTTTAAACGTGATTTCACTGGAATTTCTGTCAAAAGCAAGACACAAGATTTGCTGTTAAAGAATTGAGTATAAAGAATGCAAACAAACGCTTCCCTACAAGTGAATCGCATAACCATTCAACAATGCTCTAAAAACTGAAGAGAATGCAGTTTTCACTCAGATGAAAGACGTATGCTTTCCTTCTTAAGAAGTGTTTTCAAAGACATTCACAGAGTGATTCTACGATCCCTTTTTACTGATGTTGGCTTTTAAACGTGATTTCACTGGAATTTCTGTCAAACGCAAGATACGAGATTTGCTGTTAAAGAATTGAGTATACAGAATGCAAACAAACGCTTCCCTACAAATGAATCGCCTAACCATTCAACACAGTTCTAAAAACTGAATAGAATGAAGTTTTCACTCAGATGAAAGATGTATGCTTTCCTTCTTAAGAAGTGTTTTCAAAGACATTCACAGAGTGATTCTACGAAGGCTTTTTACTGACGTTGGCTTTTAAATGTGATTTCACTGGAATTTCTGTCTAATGCAATACACGAGATTTGCTGTTAAAGAATTGAGTATACAGAATGCAAACAAACGCTTCCCTACAAGTGAATCGCCTAACCATTCAACACAGTTCTAAAAACTGAATAGAATGCAGTTTTCACTCAGATGAAAGACGTATGCTTTCCGTCTTAAGAAGTGTTTTCAAAGACTTTCACAGAGTGATTCTACGAAGCCTTTTTACTGACGTTGGCTTTTAAACGTGATTTCACTGGAATTTCTGTCGAACGCAAGACACGAGATTTGCTGTTAAAGAATTGAGTATACAGAATGCAAACAAACGCTTCCCTACAAGTGAATCGCATAACCATTCAACAATGCTCTAAAAACTGAAGAGAATGCAGTTTGCACTCAAATGAAAGGCTTATGCTTTCCTTCTTAGGAAGTGTTTTCAAAGACATTCAAAGAGTGATTCTACGAAGCCTTTTTACTGACGTTGGCTTTTAAACGTGATTTCACTGGAATTTCTGTCAAACACAAGACACGAGATTTGTTGTTAAAGAATTGAGTATACAGAATACAAAAATAACGCTTCCCTAAAAGTGAATGGCCTAACCATTCAACAATGCTCTAAAAACTGAAGAGAATGCAGTTTTCACTCAGATGAAAGACGTATGCTTTCCTTCTTAAGAAGTGTTTTCAACGACATTCACAGAGTGATTCTACGAAGCCTTTTACTGACATTGGCTTTTAAACGTGATTTCACTGGAATTTCTGTCAAACACAAGATACGAGATTTGCTGTTAAAGAATTGAATATACAGAATGCAAACAAACGCTTCCCTACAAGTAAATCGCCTAACCATTCAACACAGTTCTAAAAACTGAATAGAATGCAGTTATCACTCAGATGAAAGACATATGCTCTCCTTCTTCAGAAGTGTTTTCAAAGACATTCACAGAGTGATTCTACAAAGCCCTTTTTCTGGCATTGGCTTTTTAACGTGATTTCACTGGAATTTCTGTCAAACGCAAGACACGAGATTTGTTGTTAAAGAATTGAGTATACAGAATACAAAAAAAAATGCCTCCCTAAAAGTGAATCGCCTAACATTACAACAGAATTCTAAAAACTGAATAGATTGCAGTTTTCATCAGATGAAAGACGTATGCTTTCCTTCTTAAGAAGTGTTTTCAAAGACATTCACAGAGTGATTCTATAAAGCCTTTTTACTGGTGTGGGCTTTTAAACTTGATTTCACTGGAATTTCTGTCAAATGCAAGACGCGAGATTTGCTGTTAAAGAATTGAGTATACAGAATGCAAACAAACGCTTCCCTACAAGTGAATCGCCTAACCATTCAACACAGTTCTAAAAACTGAATAGAATGCAGTTTTCACTCAGATGAAAGACGTATGCTTTCCTTCTTAAGAAGTGTTTTCAAAGACATTCACAGTGTGATTCTACAAAGCCTTGTTACTGACGTTTGCTTTTAAACGTGATTTCACTGGAATTTCTGTCAAATGCAAGACTCGAGATTTGCTGGTAAAAAATTGAGTATACAGAATGCGAACAAACGCTTCCCTACAAGTGAATCGCCTAACCATTCAACACAGTACTAAAAACTGAATAGAATGTAGTTTTAACTCAGATGAAAGACGTATGCTTTCCTTCTTAAGAAGTGTTTTCAAAGACATTCACAGAGTGATTCTACGAAGCCTTTTTACTGACGTTGGCTTTTAAACGTGATTTCACTGGAATTTCTGTCAAACACAAGATACGAGATTTGCTGTTAAAGAATTGAGTATACAGAATGCAAACAAACGCTTCCCTACAAGTGAATCGCCTAACCATTCAACACAGTTCTAAAAACTGAATAGAATGCAGTTTTCACTCAGATGAAAGACGTATGCTTTCCTTCTTAAGAAGTGTTTTCAAAGACATTCACAGAGTGATTCTACGAAGCCTTTTTACTGACGTTGGCTTTTAAACGTGATTTCACTGGAATTTCTGTCAAACGCAAGACACGAGATTTGTTGTTAAAGAATTGAGTATACAGAATGCAAACAAACGCTTCCCTACAAGTGAATCGCCTAACCATTCAACACAGCTCTAAAAACTGAATAGAATGCAGTTTTCACTCAGATGAAAGACGTATGCTTTCCTTCTTAAGAAGTGTTTTAAAAGACATTCACAGAGTGATTCTACGAAGCCTTTTTACTGACGTTGGCTTTTGAACGTGATTTCACTGGAATTTCTGTCAAAAGCAAGTCACGAGATTTGCTGTTAAAGAATTGAGTATACAGAATGCAAACAAACGCTTCCCTACAAGTGAATCGCATATCCATTCAACAATGCTCTAAAAACTGAAGAGAATGCAGTTTTCACTCAGATGAAAGACGTATGCTTTCCTTCTTAAGAAATGTTTTCAAAGACATTCACAGAGTGATTCTACGAACCCTTTTTACTGATGTTGGCTTTTAAACGTGATTTCACTGGAATTTCTGTCAAACACAAGATACGAGATTTGCTGTTAAAGAATTGAGTATACAGAATGCAAACAAACGCTTCCCTACAAGTGAATCGCCTAACCATTCAACACAGTTCTAAAAACTGAATAGAATGCAGTTTTCACTCAGATGAAAGACGTATGCTTTCCTTCTTAAGAAGTGTTTTCAAAGACATTCACAGAGTGATTCTACGAAGCCTTTTTACTGACGTTGGCTTTTAAATGTGATTTCACTGGAATTTCTGTCTAATGCAATACACGAGATTTGTTGTTAAAGAATTGAGTGTACAGAATGCAAACAAACGCTTCCCTAAAAGTGAATCGCCTAACCATTCAACACAGCTCTAAAAACTGAATAGAATGCAGTTTTCACTCAGATGAAAGACGTATGCTTTCCTTCTGAAGAAGTGTTTTCAAAGACTTTCACAGAGTGATTCTACGAAGCCTTTTTACTGACGTTGGCTTTTAAACGTGATTTCACTGGAATTTCTGTCAAAAGCAAGACACAAGATTTGCTGTTAAAGAATTTAGTATACAGAATGCAAACAAACGCTTCCCTACAAGTGAATCGCATAACCATTCAACAATGCTCTAAAAACTGAAGAGAATGCAGTTTGCACTCAGATGAAAGACGTATGCTTTCCTTCTTAAGAAGTGTTTTCAAAAACATTCACAGAGTGATTTTACAAAGCCTTGTTACTGATGTTTGCTTTTAAACGTGATTTCACGGGAATTTCTTTCAAAGGCAAGATGAGCGATTTGCTGTTAAAGAATTGAGTATACAGAATGCAAACAAACGCTTCCCTACAAGTGAATCGCCTACCCATTCAACACAGTTCTAAAAACTGAATAGAATGTGGTTTTAATTCAGATGAAAGACGTATACTCTCCTTCTTAAGAAGTGTTTTCAAAGACATTCACAGAGTGATTCTACAAAGCCTTTATCTGGCGTGGGCTTTCAAACGTGATTTCACTGGAATTTCTGTCAAAGGCAAGATGCGCGATTTGCTGTTAAAGAATTGAGTATACAGAATGCAATCAAACGCTTCCCTGCAAGTGAATTGCCTAACCATTCAACACAGTACTAAAAACTGAATAGAATGCAGTTTTCACTCAGATGAAAGACGTATGCTTTCCTTCTTAAGAAGTGTTTTCAAAGACATTCACAGTGTGATTCTACAAAGCCTTGTTACTGACGTTTGCTTTTAAACGTGATTTCACTGGAATTTCTGTCAAATGCAAGACTCGGGATTTGCTGGTAAAAAATTGAGTATACAGAATGCGAACAAACGCTTCCCTACAAGTGAATCGCCTAACCATTCAACACAGCTCAAAAAACTGAATAGAATGCAGTTTTCATTCAGATGAAAGACATATGCTTTCCTTCTTAAGAAGTGTTTTCAAAGACATTCACAGAGTGATTCTACGAACCCTTTTTACTGACGTTGGCTTTTAAACGTGATTTCACTGGAATTTCTGTCAAACACAAGATACGAGATTTGCTGTTATAGAATTGAGTATACAGAATGCAAACAAACGCTTCCCTACAAGTGAATCGCCTACCCATTCAACACAGTTCTAAAAACTGAATAGAATGTGGTTTTAACTCAGATGAAAGACGTATACTCTCCTTCTTAAGAAGTGTTTTCAAAGACATTCACAGAGTGATTCTACAAAGCCTTTATCTGGCGTGGGCCTTCAATCGTGATTTCACTGGAATTTCTGTCAAAGGCAAGATGCGCGATTTGCTGTTAAAGAATTGAGTATACAGAATGCAATCAAACGCTTCCCTGGAAGTGAATTGCCTAACCATTCAACACAGTACTAAAAACTGAATAGAATGCAGTTTTCACTCAGATGAAAGACGTATGCTTTCCTTCTTAAGAAGTGTTTTCAAAGACATTCACAGTGTGATTCTACAAAGCCTTGTTACTGACGTTTGCTTTTAAACGTGATTTCACTGGAATTTCTGTCAAATGCAAGACTCGAGATTTGCTGGTAAAAAATTGAGTATACAGAATGCGAACAAACGCTTCCCTACAAGTGAATCGCCTAACCATTCAACACAGTACTAAAAACTGAATAGAATGCAGTTTTAACTCAGATGAAAGACGTATGCTTTCCTTCTTAAGAAGTGTTTTCAAAGACATTCACAGAGTGATTCTACGAAGCCTTTTTACTGACGTTGGCTTTTAAACGTGATTTCACTGGAATTTCTGTCAAACACAAGATACGAGATTTGCTGTTAAAGAATTGAGTATACAGAATGCAAACAAACGCTTCCCTACAAGTGAATCGCCTAACCATTCAACACAGTTCTAAAAACTGAATAGAATGCAGTTTTCACTCAGATGAAAGACGTATGCTTTCCTTCTTAAGAAGTGTTTTCAAAGACATTCACAGAGTGATTCTACGAAGCCTTTTTACTGACGTTGGCTTTTAAACGTGATTTCACTGGAATTTCTGTCAAACGCAAGACACGAGATTTGTTGTTAAAGAATTGAGTATACAGAATGCAAACAAACGCTTCCCTACAAGTGAATCGCATATCCATTCAACAATGCTCTAAAAACTGAATAGAATGCAGTTTTCACTCAGATGAAGGACGTATGCTTTCCTTCATAAGAAGTGTTTTCAAAGACATTCACAGAGTGATTCTACGAAGCCTTTTACTGACATTGGCTTTTAAACGTGATTTCACTGGAATTTCTGTCAAACGCAAGATACGAGATTTGCTGTTAAAGAATTGAGTATACAGAATGCAAACAAACGCTTCCCTATAAGTGAATCGCCTACCCATTCAACACAGTTCTAAAAACTGAATAGAATGCAGTTTTCACTCAGATGAAAGACGTATGCTTTCCTTCTTAAAAAGTGTTTTCAAAGACATTCACAGAGTGATTCTACGAAGCCTTTTTACTGACGTTGGCTTTTAAACGTGATTTCACTGGAATTTCTGTCAAACGCAAGACACGAGATTTGTTGTTAAAGAATTGGTTATACAGAATACAAAAAAAAACGCTTCCCTAAAAGTGAATCGCCTAACCATTCAACAATGCTCCAAAAACTGAAGAGAATGCAGTTTTCACTCAGATGAAAGACGTATGCTTTCCTTCTTAAGAAGTGTTTTCAAAGACATTCGCAGAGTGATTCTACGAAGCCTTTTACTGACATTGGCTTTTAAACGTGATTTCACTGGAATTTCTGTCAAACGCAAGATACGAGATTTGCTGTTAAAGAATTGAATATACAGAATGGAAACAAACGCTTCCCTACAAGTGAATCGCCTACCCATTCAACACAGTTCTAAAAACTGAATAGAATGTGGTTTTAACTCAGATGAAAGACGTATACTCTCCTTCTTAAGAAGTGTTTTCAAAGACATTCACAGAGTGATTCTACAAAGCCTTTATCTGGCGTGGGCTTTCAAACGTGATTTCACTGGAATTTCTGTCAAAGGCAAGATGCGCGATTTGCTGTTAAAGAATTGAGTATACAGAATGCAATCAAACGCTTCCCTGGAAGTGAATTGCCTAACCATTCAACACAGTACTAAAAACTGAATAGAATGCAGTTTTCACTCAGATGAAAGACGTATGCTTTCCTTCTTAAGAAGTGTTTTCAAAGACATTCACAGTGTGATTCTACAAAGCCTTGTTACTGACGTTTGCTTTTAAACGTGATTTCACTGGAATTTCTGTCAAATGCAAGACTCGAGATTTGCTGGTAAAAAATTGAGTATACAGAATGCGAACAAACGCTTCCCTACAAGTGAATCGCCTAACCATTCAACACAGTACTAAAAACTGAATAGAATGCAGTTTTAACTCAGATTTAAGACGTATGCTTTCCTTCTTAAGAAGTGTTTTCAAAGACATTCACAGAGTGATTCTACGAAGCCTTTTTACTGACGTTGGCTTTTAAACGTGATTTCACTGGAATTTCTGTCAAACACAAGATACGAGATTTGCTGTTAAAGAATTGAGTATACAGAATGCAAACAAACGCTTCCCTACAAGTGAATCGCCTAACCATTCAACACAGTTCTAAAAACTGAATAGAATGCAGTTTTCACTCAGATGAAAGACGTATGCTTTCCTTCTTAAGAAGTGTTTTCAAAGACATTCACAGAGTGATTCTACGAAGCCTTTTTACTGACGTTGGCTTTTAAACGTGATTTCACTGGAATTTCTGTCAAACGCAAGACACGAGATTTGTTGTTAAAGAATTGAGTATACAGAATGCAAACAAACGCTTCCCTACAAGTGAATCGCCTAACCATTCAACACAGCTCTAAAAACTGAATAGAATGCAGTTTTCACTCAGATGAAAGACGTATGCTTTCCTTCTTAAGAAGTGTTTTAAAAGACATTCACAGAGTGATTCTACGAAGCCTTTTTACTGACGTTGGCTTTTGAACGTGATTTCACTGGAATTTCTGTCAAAAGCAAGTCACGAGATTTGCTGTTAAAGAATTGAGTATACAGAATGCAAACAAACGCTTCCCTACAAGTGAATCGCATATCCATTCAACAATGCTCTAAAAACTGAAGAGAATGCAGTTTTCACTCAGATGAAAGACGTATGCTTTCCTTCTTAAGAAATGTTTTCAAAGACATTCACAGAGTGATTCTACGAACCCTTTTTACTGATGTTGGCTTTTAAACGTGATATCACTGGAATTTCTGTCAAACACAAGATACGAGATTTGCTGTTAAAGAATTGAGTATACAGAATGCAAACAAACGCTTCCCTACAAGTGAATCGCCTAACCATTCAACACAGTTCTAAAAACTGAATAGAATGCAGTTTTCACTCAGATGAAAGACGTATGCTTTCCTTCTTAAGAAGTGTTTTCAAAGACATTCACAGAGTGATTCTACGAAGCCTTTTTACTGACGTTGGCTTTTAAATGTGATTTCACTGGAATTTCTGTCTAATGCAATACACGAGATTTGTTGTTAAAGAATTGAGTGTACAGAATGCAAACAAACGCTTCCCTAAAAGTGAATCGCCTAACCATTCAACACAGCTCTAAAAACTGAATAGAATGCAGTTTTCACTCAGATGAAAGACGTATGCTTTCCTTCTGAAGAAGTGTTTTCAAAGACTTTCACAGAGTGATTCTACGAAGCCTTTTTACTGACGTTGGCTTTTAAACGTGATTTCACTGGAATTTCTGTCAAAAGCAAGACACAAGATTTGCTGTTAAAGAATTTAGTATACAGAATGCAAACAAACGCTTCCCTACAAGTGAATCGCATAACCATTCAACAATGCTCTAAAAACTGAAGAGAATGCAGTTTGCACTCAGATGAAAGACGTATGCTTTCCTTCTTAAGAAGTGTTTTCAAAAACATTCACAGAGTGATTTTACAAAGCCTTGTTACTGATGTTTGCTTTTAAACGTGATTTCACGGGAATTTCTTTCAAAGGCAAGATGAGCGATTTGCTGTTAAAGAATTGAGTATACAGAATGCAAACAAACGCTTCCCTACAAGTGAATCGCCTACCCATTCAACACAGTTCTAAAAACTGAATAGAATGTGGTTTTAATTCAGATGAAAGACGTATACTCTCCTTCTTAAGAAGTGTTTTCAAAGACATTCACAGAGTGATTCTACAAAGCCTTTATCTGGCGTGGGCTTTCAAACGTGATTTCACTGGAATTTCTGTCAAAGGCAAGATGCGCGATTTGCTGTTAAAGAATTGAGTATACAGAATGCAATCAAACGCTTCCCTGCAAGTGAATTGCCTAACCATTCAACACAGTACTAAAAACTGAATAGAATGCAGTTTTCACTCAGATGAAAGACGTATGCTTTCCTTCTTAAGAAGTGTTTTCAAAGACATTCACAGTGTGATTCTACAAAGCCTTGTTACTGACGTTTGCTTTTAAACGTGATTTCACTGGAATTTCTGTCAAATGCAAGACTCGGGATTTGCTGGTAAAAAATTGAGTATACAGAATGCGAACAAACGCTTCCCTACAAGTGAATCGCCTAACCATTCAACACAGTACTAAAAACTGAATAGAATGCAGTTTTAACTCAGATGAAAGACGTATGCTTTCCTTCTTAAGAAGTGTTTTCAAAGACATTCACAGAGTGATTCTACGAACCCTTTTTACTGACGTTGGCTTTTAAACGTGATTTCACTGGAATTTCTGTCAAACACAAGATACGAGATTTGCTGTTAAAGAATTGAGTATACAGAATGCAAACAAACGCTTCCCTACAAGTGAATCGCCTAACCATTCAACACAGTTCTAAAAACTGAATAGAATGCAGTTTTCACTCAGATGAAAGACGTATGCTTTCCTTCTTAAGAAGTGTTTTCAAAGACATTCACAGAGTGATTCTACGAAGCCTTTTTACTGACGTTGGCTTTTAAACGTGATTTCACTGGAATTTCTGTCAAACGCAAGACACGAGATTTGTTGTTAAAGAATTGAGTATACAGAATGCAAACAAACGCTTCCCTACAAGTGAATCGCCTAACCATTCAACAATGCTCTAAAAACTGAATAGAATGCAGTTTTCACTCAGATGAAAGACGTATGCTTTCCTTCTTAAGAAGTGTTTTCAAAGACATTCACAGAGTGATTCTACGAAGCCTTTTTACTGACGTTGGCTTTTGAACGTGATTTCACTGGAATTTCTGTCAAAAGCAAGTCACGAGATTTGCTGTTAAAGAATTGAGTATACAGAATGCAAACAAACGCTTCCCTACAAGTGAATCGCATATCCATTCAACAATGCTCTAAAAACTGAAGAGAATGCAGTTTTCACTCAGATGAAAGACGTATGCTTTCCTTCTTAAGAAATGTTTTCAAAGACATTCACAGAGTGATTCTACGAACCCTTTTTACTGATGTTGGCTTTTAAACGTGATTTCACTGGAATTTCTGTCAAACACAAGATACTAGATTTGCTGTTAAAGAATTGAGTATACAGAATGCAAACAAACGCTTCCCTACAAGTGAATCGCCTAACCATTCAACACAGTTCTAAAAACTGAATAGAATGCAGTTTTCACTCAGATGAAAGACGTATGCTTTCCTTTTTAAGAAGTGTTTTCAAAGACATTCACAGAGTGATTCTACGAAGCCTTTTTACTGACGTTGGCTTTTAAATGTGATTTCACTGGAATTTCTGTCTAATGCAATACACGAGATTTGTTGTTAAAGAATTGAGTGTACAGAATGCAAACAAACGCTTCCCTAAAAGTGAATCGCCTAACCATTCAACACAGCTCTAAAAACTGAATAGAATGCAGTTTTCACTCAGATGAAAGACGTATGCTTTCCTTCTTAAGAAGTGTTTTCAAAGACTTTCACAGAGTGATTCTACGAAGCCTTTTTACTGACGTTGGCTTTTAAACGTGATTTCACTGGAATTTCTGTCAAAAGCAAGACACGAGATTTGCTGTTAAAGAATTTAGTATACAGAATGCAAACAAACGCTTCCCTACAAGTGAATCGCATAACCATTCAACAATGCTCTAAAAACTGAAGAGAATGCAGTTTGCACTCAGATGAAAGGCGTATGCTTTCCTTCTTAAGAAGTGTTTTCAAAGACATTCACAGAGTGATTCTACGAAGCCTTTTTACTGACGTTGTCTTTTAAACGTGATTTCACTGGAATTTCTGTCAAACGCAAGACACGAGATTTGTTGTTAAAGAATTGGGTATACAGAGTACAAAAAAAAACGCTTCCCTAAAAGTGAATCGCCTAACCATTCAACAATGCTCTAAAAACTGAAGAGAATGCAGTTTTCACTCAGATGAAAGACGTATGCTTTCCTTCTTAAGAAGTGTTTTCAAAGACATTCGCAGAGTGATTCTACGAAGCCTTTTACTGACATTGGCTTTTAAACGTGATTTCACTGGAATTTCTGTCAAACACAAGATACGAGATTTGCTGTTAAAGAATTGAGTATACAGAATGCAAACAAACGCTTCCCTACAAGTAAATCGCCTAACCATTCAACACAGTTCTAAAAACTGAATAGATTGCAGTTTTCATCAGATGAAAGACGTATGCTTTCCTTCTTAAGAAGTGTTTTCAAAGACATTCACAGAGTGATTCTACAAAGCCTTTTTACTGGAGTGGGCTTTTAAACTTGATTTCACTGGAATTTCTGTCAAATGCAAGACGCGAGATTTGCTGTTAAAGAATTGAGTATACAGAATGCAAACAAACGCTTCCCTACAAGTGAATAGCCTAACCATTCAACACAGTTCTAAAAACTGAATAGAATGCAGTTATCACTCAGATGAAAGACGTATGCTCTCCTTCTTAAGAAGTGTTTTCAAAGACATTCACAGAGCGATTCTACAAAGCCTTTCTACTGGCGTGGGCTTTTAAACGTGATTTCACTGGAATTTCTGTCAAAGGCAAGATGCACGATTTGCTGTTAAAGAATTGAGTATACAGAATGCAATCAAATGCTTCCCTGCAAGTGAATTGCCTAACCATTCAACACAGTACTAAAAACTGAATAGAATGCAATTTTCACTCAGATGAAAGACGTATGCTTTCCTTCTTAAGAAGTGTTTTCAAAGACATTCACAGTGTGATTCTACAAAGCCTTATTACTGACGTTTGCTTTTAAACGTGATTTCACTGGAATTTCTGTCAAATGCAATACACGAGATTTGTTGTTAAAGAATTGAGTATACAGAATGCAAACAAACGCTTCCCTACAAGTGAATCGCCTACCCATTCAACACAGTTCTAAAAACTGAATAGAATGTGGTTTTAACTCAGATGAAAGACGTATACTCTCCTTCTTAAGAAGTGTTTTCAAAGACATTCACAGAGTAATTCTACAAAGCCTTTATCTGGCGTGGGCTTTCAAACGTGATTTCACTGGAATTTCTGTCAAATGCAAGACTCGAGATTTGCTGGTAAAAAATTGAGTATACAGAATGCGAACAAACGCTTCCCTACAAGTGAATCGCCTAACCATTCAACACAGTACTAAAAACTGAATAGAATGCAGTTTTAACTCAGATGAAAGACGTATGCTTTCCTTCTTAAGATGTGTTTTCAAAGACATTCACAGAGTGATTCTACGAAGCCTTTTTACTGACCTGGGCTTTTAAACGTGATTTCACTGGAATTTCTGTCAAACACAAGATACAAGATTTGCTGTTAAAGAATTGAGTATACAGAATGCAAACAAACGCTTCCCTACAAGTGAATCGCCTAACCATTCAACACAGTTCTAAAAACTGAAGAGAATGCAGTTTGCACTCAGATGAAAGGCGTATGCTTTCCTTCTTACGAAGTGTTTTCAAAGACATTCACAGAGTGATTCTACGAAGCCTTTTTACTGACGTTGGCTTTTAAACGTGATTTCACTGGAATTTCTGTCAAACGCAAGACACGAGATTTGTTGTTAAAGAATTGGGTATACAGAATACAAAAAAAAGGCTTCCCTAAAAGTGAATCGCCTAACCATTCAACAATGCTCTAAAAACTGAAGAGAATGCAGTTTTCACTCAGATGAAAGACGTATGCTTTCCTTCTTAAGAAGTGTTTTCAAAGACATTCGCAGAGTGATTCTACGAAGCCTTTTACTGACATTGGCTTTTAAACGTGATTTCACTGGAATTTCTGTCAAATGCAAGATACGAGATTTGCTGTTAAAGAATTGAGTATACAGAATGCAAACAAACGCTTCCCTACAAGTAAATCGCCTAACCATTCAACACAGTTCTAAAAACTGAATAGATTGCAGTTTTCATCAGATGAAAGACGTATGCTTTCCTTCTTAAGAAGTGTTTTCAAAGACATTCACAGAGTGATTCTACAAAGCCTTTTTACTGGAGTGGGCTTTTAAACTTGATTTCACTGGAATTTCTGTCAAATGCAAGACGCGAGATTTGCTGTTAAAGAATTGAGTATACAGAATGCAAACAAACGCTTCCCTACAAGTGAATAGCCTAACCATTCAAAACAGTTCTAAAAACTGAATAGAATGCAGTTATCACTCAGATGAAAGACGTATGCTCTCCTTCTTAAAAAGTGTTTTCAAAGACATTCACAGAGCGATTCTACAAAGCCTTTCTACTGGCGTGGGCTTTTAAACGTGATTTCACTGGAATTTCTGTCAAAGGCAAGATGCTCGATTTGCTGTTAAAGAATTGAGTATACAGAATGCAATCAAACGCTTCCCTCTAAGTGAATTGCCTAACCATTCAACACAGTACTAAAAACTGAATAGAATGCAATTTTCACTCAGATGAAAGACGTATGCTTTCCTTCTTAAGAAGTGTTTTCAAAGACATTCACAGTGTGATTCTACAAAGCCTTATTACTGACGTTTGCTTTTAAACGTGATTTCACTGGAATTTCTGTCAAATGCAAGACTCGAGATTTGCTGGTAAAAATTGAGTATACAGAATGCGAACAAACGCTTCCCTACAAGTGAATCGCCTAACCATTCAACACAGTACTAAAAACTGAATAGAATGCAGTTTTCACTCAGATGAAAGACGTATGCTTTCCTTCTTAAGAAGTGTTTTCAAAGACATTCACAGAGTGATTCTACGAAGCCTTTTTACTGACGTTGGCTTTTAAATGTGATTTCACTGGAATTTCTGTCAAATGCAATACACGAGATTTGTTGTTAAAGAATTGAGTATACAGAATGCAAACAAACGCTTCCTACGAATGAATCACCTAACCATTCAACACAGCTCTAAAAACTGAATAGAATGCAGTTTTCACTCAGATGAAAGACGTATGCTTTCCTTCTTACGAAGTGTTTTCAAAGACATTCACAGAGTGATTCTACGAAGCCTTTTTACTGACGTTGGCTTTTAAACGTGATTTCACTGGAATTTCTGTCAAACGCAAGACACGAGATTTGTTGTTAAAGAATTGGTTATACAGAATACAAAAAAAACGCTTCCCTAAAAGTGAATCGCCTAACCATTCAACAATGCTCCAAAAACTGAAGAGAATGCAGTTTTCACTCAGATGAAAGACGTATGCTTTCCTTCTTAAGAAGTGTTTTCAAAGACATTCGCAGAGTGATTCTACGAAGCCTTTTACTGACATTGGCTTTTAAACGTGATTTCACTGGAATTTCTGTCAAACGCAAGATACGAGATTTGCTGTTAAAGAATTGAATATACAGAATGCAAACAAACGCTTCCCTACAAGTGAATCGCCTACCCATTCAACACAGTTCTAAAAACTGAATAGAATGTGGTTTTAACTCAGATGAAAGACGTATACTCTCCTTCTTAAGAAGTGTTTTCAAAGACATTCACAGAGTGATTCTACAAAGCCTTTATCTGGCATGGGCTTTCAAACGTGATTTCACTGGAATTTCTGTCAAAGGCAAGATGCGCGATTTGCTGTTAAAGAATTGAGTATACAGAATGCAATCAAACGCTTCCCTGCAAGTGAATTGCCTAACCATTCAACACAGTACTAAAAACTGAATAGAATGCAGTTTTCACTCAGATGAAAGACGTATGCTTTCCTTCTTAAGAAGTGTTTTCAAAGACATTCACAGTGTGATGCTACAAGGCCTTGTTACTGACGTTTGCTTTTAAACGTGATTTCACTGGAATTTCTGTCAAATGCAAGACTCGAGATTTGCTGTTAAAAAATTGAGTATAAAGAATGCGAACAAACGCTTCCCTACAAGTGAATCGCCTAACCATTCAACACAGTACTAAAAACTGAATAGAATGCAGTTTTAACTCAGATGAAAGACGTATGCTTTCCTTCATAAGAAGTGTTTTCAAAGACATTCACAGAGCGATTCTACAAAGCCTTTCTACTGGTGTGGGCTTTTAAACTTGATTTCACTGGAATTTCTTTCAAAGGCAAGATGCGCGATTTGCTGTTAAAGAATTGAGTATACAGAATGCAATCAAACGCTTCCCTGCAAGTGAATTGCCTAACCATTCAACACAGTTCTAAAAACTGAATAGAATGTAGTTTTCACTCAGATGAAAGACGTAGGCTTTCCTTCTTAAGAAGTGTTTTCAAAGACATTCACAGAGTGATTCTACAAAGCCTTTATCTGGCGTGGGCTTTCAAACGTGATTTCACTGGAATTTCTGTCAAACGCAAGATGCGAGATTTGCTGTTAAAGAATTGAGTATACAGAATGCAAACAAACGCTTCCCTACAAGTGAATCGCCTAACCATTCAACACAGCTCTAAAAACTGAATAGAATGCAGTTTTCACTCAGATGAAAGACGTATGCTTTCCTTCTTAAGAAGTGTTTTCAAAGACATTCACAGAGTGATTCTACAAAGCCTTTTTACAGGCGTGGGCTTTTAAACTTGATTTCACTGGAATTTCTGTCAAATGCAAGACGCGAGATTTGCTGTTAAAGAATTGAGTATACAAAATGCAAACAAACGCTTCCCTACAAGTGAATCGCCTAACCATTCAACACAGTTCTAAAAACTGCATAGAATCAGTTATCACTCAGATGAAAGAAGTATGCTCTCCTTCTTAAGAAGTGTTTTCAAAGACATTCACAGAGCGATTCTACAAAGCCTTTCTACTGGTGTGGGCTTTTAAACGTGATTTCACTGGAATTTCTGTCAAAGGCAAGATGCGCAATTTGCTGTTATAGAATTGATTATACAGAATGCAATCAAACGCTTCCCTGCAAGTGAATTGCCTAACCATTCAACACAGTTCTAAAAACTGAATAGAATGTAGTTTTCACTCAGATGAAAGACGTAGGCTCTCCTTCTTAAGAAGTGGTTTCAAAGACATTCACAGAGTGATTCTATGAAGCCTTTTTACTGACCTTGGCTTTTAAACGTGATTTCACTGGAATTTCTGTCAAAAGCAAGACACAAGATTTGCTGTTAAAGAATTGAGTATACAGAATGCAAACAAAGGCTTCCCTACAAGTGAATCGCATAACCATTCAACAATGCTCTAAAAACTGAAGAGAATGCAGTTTTCACTCAGATGAAAGACATATGCTTTCCTTCTTAAGAAGTGTTTTCAAAGACATTCACAGAGTGATTCTACGAACCCTTTTTACTGATGTTGGCTTTTAAACGTGATTTCACTGGAATTTCTGTCAAACGCAAGATACGAGATTTGCTGTTAAAGAATTGAGTATACAGAATGCAAATGAACGCTTCCCTACAAGTAAATCGCCTAACCATTCAACACAGTTCTAAAAACTGAATAGAATGTAGTTTTCACTCAGATGAAAGACGTATGCTTTCCTTCTTAAGAAGTGTTTTCAAAGACATTCACAGAGTGATTCTACGAACCCTTTTTACTGATGTTGGCTTTTAAACGTGATTTCACTGGAATTTCTGTCAAAAGCAAGATACGAGATTTGCTGTTAAAGAATTGGGTATACAGAATGCAAACAAACGCTTCCCTACAAGTGAATCGCATAACCATTCAACAATGCTCTAAAAACTGAAGAGAATGCAGTTTTCACTCAGATGAAAGACGTATGCTTTCCTTCTTAAGAAGTGTTTTCAAAGACATTCACAGAGTGATTCTACGAACCCTTTTTACTGATGTTGGCTTTTAAACGTGATTTCACTGGAATTTCTGTCAAACGCAAGATACGAGATTTGCTGTTAAAGAATTGAGTATACAGAATGCAAACAAACGCTTCCCTACAAGTGAATCGCCTAACCATTCAACACAGTTCTAAAAACTGAATAGAATGCAGTTTTCACTCAGATGAAAGACGTATGCTTTCCTTCTTAAGAAGTGTTTTCAAAGACATTCACAGAGTGATTCTACGAACCCTTTTTACTGATGTTGGCTTTTAAACGTGATTTCACTGGAATTTCTGTCTAACGCAAGATACGAGATTTGCTGTTAAAGAATTGGGTATACAGAATGCAAACAAACGCTTCCCTACAAGTGAATCGCTTAACCATTCAACACAGTTCTAAAAACTGAATAGAATGCAGTTTTCACTCAGATGAAAGACGTATGCTTTCCTTCTTAAGAAGTGTTTTCAAAGACATTCACAGAGTGATTCTACGAAGCCTTTTTACTGACATTGGCTTTTAAACGTGATTTCACTGGAATTTCTGTCAAAGGCAAGATGCGCGATTTGCTGTTAAAGAATTGAGTATACAGAATGCAAACAAACGCTTCCCTGCAAGTGAATCGCCTAACCATTAAACACAGTACTAAAAACTGAATAGAATGCAGTTTTCACTCAGATGAAAGACGTATGCTTTCCTTCTTAAGAAGTGTTTTCAAAGACATTCACAGAGTGATTCTACAAAGCCTTTTTACTGACGTTGGATTTTAAACGTGATTTCACTGGAATTTCTGTCAAAGGCAAGATGCGCGATTTGCTGTTAAAGAATTGAGTATACAGAATGCAAACAAAGGCTTCCCTACAAGTGAATCGCCTAACATTTCTACACAATTCTAAAAACTGAATAGATTGCAGTTTTCATCAGATGAAAGACGTATGCTTTCCTTCTTAAGAAGTGTTTTCAAAGACATTCACAGAGTGATTCTACAAAGCCTTTTCACTGGCGTGGGCTTTTAAACTTGATTTCCCTGGAATTTCTGTCAAACGCAAGACACGAGATTTGTTGTTAAAGAATTGAGTATACAGAATACAAAAAAAACGCATCCCTAAAAGTGAATCGCCTAACCATTCAACAATGCTCTAAAAACTGAAGAGAATACAGTTTTCACTCAGATGAAAGACGTATGCTTTCCTTCTTAAGAAGTGTTTTCAAAGACATTCACAGAGTGATTCTACGAAGCCTTTTACTGACATTGGGTTTAAACGTGATTTCACTGGAATTTCTGTCAAACGCAAGATACGAGATTTGCTGTTAAAGAATTGAGTATACAGAATGCAAACAAACGCTTCCCTAAAAGTGAATCGCATAACCATTCAACACAGTTCTAAAAACTGAATAGAATGCAGTTTTCACTCACATGAAAGACGTATGCTTTCCTTCTTAAGAAGTGTTTTCAAAGACATTCACAGAGTGATTCTACGAACCCTTTTTACTGATGTTGGCTTTTAAACGTGATTTCACTGGAATTTCTGTCAAACGCAAGATACGAGATTTGCTGTTAAAGAATTGGGTATACAGAATGCAAACAAACGCTTCCCTACAAGTGAATCGCTTAACCATTCAACACAGTTCTAAAAACTGAATAGAATGCAGTTTTCACTCAGATGAAAGACATATGCTTTCCTTCTTAAGAAGTGTTTTCAAAGACATTCACAGAGTGATTCTACGAAGCCTTTTTACTGACGTTGGCTTTTAAACGTGATTTCACTGGAATTTCTGTCAAAGGCAAGATGCGCGATTTGCTGTTAAAGAATTGAGTATACAGAATGCAAACAAACGCTTCCCTGCAAGTGAATCGCCTAACCATTAAACACAGTACTAAAAACTGAATAGAATGCAGTTTTCACTCAGATGAAAGACGTATGCTTTCCTTCTTAAGAAGTGTTTTCAAAGACATTCACAGAGTGATTCTACGAAGCCTTTTTACTGACCTGGGCTTTTAAACTTGATTTCACTGGAATTTCTGTCAAATGCAAGACGCGAGATTTGCTGTTAAAGAATTGAGTATACAAAATGCAAACAAACGCTTCCCTACAAGTGAATCGCCTAACCATTCAACACAGTTCTAAAAACTGAATAGAATGCAGTTATCACTCAGATGAAAGACGTATGCTCTCCTTCTTAAGAAGTGTTTTCAAAGACATTCACAGAGCGATTCTACAAAGCCTTTCTACTGGTGTGGGCTTTTAAACGTGATTTCACTGGAATTTCTGTCAAAGGCAAGATGCGCGATTTGCTGTTAAAGAATTGAGTATACAGAATGCAATCAAACGCTTCCCTGCAAGTGAATTGCCTAACCATTCAACACAGTTCTAAAAACTGAATAGAATGTAGTATTCACTCAGATGAAAGACGTAGGCTCTCCTTCTTAAGAAGTGATTTCAAAGACATTCACAGAGTGATTCTACAAAGCCTTTATCTGGCGTGGGCTTTCAAACGTGATTTCACTGGAATTTCTGTCAAACGCAAGATGCGAGATTTGCTGTTAAAGAATTGAGTATACAGAATGCAAACAAACGCTTCCCTACAAGTGAATCGCCTAACCATTCAACACAGCTCTAAAAACTGAATAGAATGCAGTTTTCACTCAGATGAAAGACATATGCTTTCCTTCTTAAGAAGTGTTTTCAAAGACTTTCACAGAGTGATTCTACGAAGCCTTTTTACTGACGTTGTCTTTTAAACGTGATTTCACTGGAATTTCTGTCAAAAGCAAGACACGAGATTTGCTGTTAAAGAATTGAGTATACAGAATGCAAAGGAACGCTTCCCTACAAGTAAATCGCCTAACCATTCAACACAGTTCTAAAAACTGAATAGAATGCAGTTTTCACTCAGATGAAAGACGTATGCTTTCCTTCTTAAGAAGTGTTTTCAAAGACATTCACAGAGTGATTCTACGAACCCTTTTTACTGATGTTGGCTTTTAAACGTGATTTCACTGGAATTTCTGTCAAAAGCAAGATACGAGATTTGCTGTTAAAGAATTGGGTATACAGAATGCAAACAAACGCTTCCCTACAAGTGAATCACATAACCATTCAACAATGCTCTAAAAACTGAAGAGAATGCAGTTTTCACTCAGATGAAAGACGTATGCTTTCATTCTTAAGAAGTGTTTTCAAAGACATTCACAGAGTGATTCTACGAACCCTTTTTACTGTTGTTGGCTTTTAAACGTGATTTCACTGGAATTTCTGTCAAACGCAAGATACGAGATTTGCTGTTAAAGAATTGGGTATACAGAATGCAAACAAACGCTTCCCTACAAGTGAATCGCTTAACCATTCAACACAGTTCTAAAAACTGAATAGAATGCAGTTTTCACTCAGATGAAAGACGTATGCTTTCCTTCTTAAGAAGTGTTTTCAAAGACATTCACAGAGTGATTCTACGAAGCCTTTTTACTGACGTTGGCTTTTAAACGTGATTTCACTGGAATTTCTGTCAAAGGCAAGATGCGCGATTTGCTGTTAAAGAATTGAGTATACAGAATGCAAACAAACGCTTCCCTGCAAGTGAATCGCCTAACCATTAAACACAGTACTAAAAACTGAATAGAATGCACTTTTCACTCAGATGAAAGACGTATGCTTTCCTTCTTAAGAAGTGTTTTCAAAGACATTCACAGAGTGATTCTACAAAGCCTTTTTACTGAAGTTGGCTTTTAAACGTGATTTCACTGGAATTTCTGTCAAAGGCAAGATGCGCGATTTGCTGTTAAAGAATTGAGTATACAGAATGCAAACAAAGGCTTCCCTACAAGTGAATTGCCTAACATTTCTACACAATTCTAAAAACTGAATAGATTGCAGTTTTCATCAGATGAAAGACCTATGCTTTCCTTCTTAAGAAGTGTTTTCAAAGACATTCACAGAGTGATTCTACAAAGCCTTTTTACTGGCGTGGGCTTTTAAACTTGATTTCACTGGAATTTCTGTCAAATGCAAGACACGAGATTTGCTGTTAAAGAATTGAGTATACAAAATGCAAACAAACGCTTCCCTACAAGTGAATCGCCTAACCATTCAACACAGTTCTAAAAACTGAATAGAATGCAGTTATCACTCAGATGAAAGAAGTATGCTCTCCTCTTAAGAAGTGTTTTCAAAGACATTCACAGAGCGATTCTACAAAGCCTTTCTACTGGTGTGGGCTTTTAAACGTGGTTTCACTGGAATTTCTGTCAAAGGCAAGATGCGCAATTTGCTGTTATAGAATTGATTATACAGAATGCAATCAAACGCTTCCCTGCAAGTGAATTGCCTAACCATTCAACACAGTTCTAAAAACTGAATAGAATGTAGTTTTCACTCAGATGAAAGACGTAGGCTCTCCTTCTTAAGAAGTGTTTTCAAAGACATTCACAGAGTGATTCTATGAAGCCTTTTTACTGACGTTGGCTTTTAAACGTGATTTCACTGGAATTTCTGTCAAAAACAAGACACAAGATTTGCTGTTAAAGAATTGAGTATACAGAATGCAAACAAACGCTTCCCTACAAGTGAATCGCATAACCATTCAACAATGCTCTAAAAACTGAAGAGAATGCAGTTTTCACTCAGATGAAAGACGTATGCTTTCCTTCTTAAGAAGTGTTTTCAAAGACATTCACAGAGTGATTCTACGAACCCTTTTTACTGATGTTGGCTTTTAAACGTGATTTCACTGGAATTTCTGTCAAACGCAAGATACGAGATTTGCTGTTAAAGAATTGAGTATACAGAATGCAAACAAATGCTTCCCTACAAGTGAATCGCCTAACCATTCAACACAGTTCTAAAAACTGAATAGAATGCAGTTTTCACTCAGATGAAAGACGTATGCTTTCCTTCTTAAGAAGAGTTTTCAAAGACATTCACAGAGTGATTCTACGAACCCTTTTTACTGATGTTGGCTTTTAAACGTGATTTCACTGGAATTTCTGTCAAACGCAAGATACGAGATTTGCTGTTAAAGAATTGGGTATACAGAATGCAAACAAACGCTTCCCTACAAGTGAATCGCTTAACCATTCAACACAGTTCTAAAAACTGAATAGAATGCAGTTTTCACTCAGATGAAAGACTTATGCTTTCCTTCTTAAGAAGTGTTTTCAAAGACTTTCACAGAGTGATTCTACGAAGCCTTTTTACTGGCGTGGGCTTTTAAACTTGATTTCACTGGAATTTCTGTCAAATGCAAGACGCGAGATTTGCTGTTAAAGAATTGAGTATACAAAATGCAAACAAACGCTTCCCTACAAGTGAATCGCATAACCATTCAACACAGTTCTAAAAACTGAATAGAATGCAGTTATCACTCAGATGAAAGACGTATACTCTCCTTCTTAAGAAGTGTTTTCAAAGACATTCACAGAGCGATTCTACAAAGCCTTTCTACTGGTGTGGGCTTTTAAACGTGATTTCAATGGAATTTCTGTCAAAGGCAAGATGCGCGATTTGCTGTTAAAGAATTGAGTATACAGAATGCAATCAAACGCTTCCCTGCAAGTGAATTGCCTAACCATTCAACACAGTTCTAAAAACTGAATAGAATGTAGTTTTCACTCAGATGAAAGACGTAGGCTCTCCTTCTTAAGAAGTGTTTTCAAAGACATTCACAGAGTGATTCTACAAAGCCTTTATCTGGCGTGGGCTTTCAAACGTGATTTCACTGGAATTTCTGTCAAACGCAAGATGCGAGATTTGCTGTTAAAGAATTGAGTATACAGAATGCAAACAAACGCTTCCCTACAAGTGAATCGCCTAACCATTCAACACAGCTCTAAAAACTGAATAGAATGCAGTTTTCACTCAGATGAAAGACGTATGCTTTCCTTCTTAAGAAGTGTTTTCAAAGACTTTCACAGAGTGATTCTACGAAGCCTTTTTACTGACGTTGGCTTTTAAACGTGATTTCACCGGAATTTCTGTCAAAAGCAAGACACGAGATTTGCTGTTAAAGAATTTAGTATACAGAATGCAAACAAACGCTTCCCTACAAGTGAATCGCATAACCATTCAACAATACTCTAAAAACTGAAGAGAATGCAGTTTGCACTCAGATGAAAGGCGTATACTTTCCTTCTTACGAAGTGTTTTCAAAGACATTCACAGAGTGATTCTACGAAGCCTTTTTACTGACGTTGGCTTTTAAACGTGATTTCACTGGAATTTCTGTCAAATGCAAGACACGAGATTTGTTGTTAAAGAATTGAGTATACAGAATACAAAAAAAAACGCTTCCCTAAAAGTGAATCGCCTAACCATTCAACAATGCTCTAAAAACTGAAGAGAATGCAGTTTTCACTCAGATGAAAGACATATGCTTTCCTTCTTACGAAGTGTTTTCAAAGACATTCACAGAGTGATTCTACGAAGCCTTTTTACTGACGTTGGCTTTTAAACGTGATTTCACTGGAATTTCTGTCAAATGCAAGACACGAGATTTGTTGTTAAAGAATTGAGTATACAGAATACAAAAAAAAACGCTTCCCTAAAAGTGAATCGCCTAACCATTCAACAATGCTCTAAAAACTGAAGAGAATGCAGTTTTCACTCAGATGAAAGACGTATGCTTTCCTTCTTAAGAAGTGTTTTCAAAGACATTCACAGAGTGATTCTACAAAGCCTTTTTACTGACATTGGCTTTTAAACATGATTTCACTGGAATTTCTGTCAAACGGAAGATACGAGATTTGCTGTTAAATAATTGAGTATACAGAATGCAAACAAACGCTTCCCTACAAGTAAATCGCCTAACCATTCAACAATGCTCTAAAAACTGAAGAGAATGCAGTTTTCACTCAGATGAAAGAAGTATGCTTTCCTTCTTAAGAAGTGTTTTCAAAGACATTCACAGAGTGATTCTAAAAAGCCTTTTTACTGACGTTGGCTTTTAAACGTGATTTCTCTGGAATTTCTGTCAAAGGCAAGATGCACGATTTGCTGTTAAAGAATTGAGTATACAGAATGCAAACAAACGCTTCCCTACAAGTGAATCGACTAACATTACAACAGAATTCTAAAAACTGAATAGATTGCAGTTTTCATCAGATGAAAGACATATGCTTTCCTTCTTAAGAAGTGTTTTCAAAGACATTCACAGAGTGATTCTACAAAGCCTTTTTACTGGCGTGGGCTTTTAAACTTGATTTCACTGGAATTTCTGTCAAATGCAAGACGCGAGATTTGCTGTTAAAGAATTGAGTATACAAAATGCAAACAAACGCTTCCCTACAAGTGAATCGCCTAACCATTCAACACAATTCTAAAAACTGAATAGAATGCAGTTATCACTCAGATGAAAGAAGTATGCTCTCCTTCTTAAGAAGTGTTTTCAAAGACATTCACAGAGCGATTCTACAAAGCCTTTCTACTGGTGTGGGCTTTTAAACGTGATTTCACTGGAATTTCTGTCAAAGGCATGATGCGCAATTTGCTGTTATAGAATTGATTATACAGAATGCAATCAAACGCTTCCCTGCAAGTGAATTGCCTAACCATTCAACACAGTTCTAAAAACTGAATAGAATGTAGTTTTCACTCAGATGAAAGACGTAGGCTCTCCTTCTTAAGAAGTGTTTTCAAAGACATTCACAGAGTGATTCTATGAAGCCTTTTTACTGACGTTGGCTTTTAAACGTGATTTCACTGGAATTTCTGTCAAAAGCAAGATACGAGATTTGCTGTTAAAGAATTGGGTATACAGAATGCAAACAAACGCTTCCCTACAAGTGAATCGCATAACCATTCAACAATGCTCTAAAAACTGAAGAGAATGCAGTTTTCACTCAGATGAAAGACGTATGCTTTCCTTCTTAAGAAGTGTTTTCAAAGACATTCACAGAGTGATTCTACGAACCCTTTTTACTGATGTTGGCTTTTAAACGTGATTTCACTGGAATTTCTGTCAAATGCAAGATACGAGATTTGCTGTTAAAGAATTGAGTATACAGAATGCAAACAAACGCTTCCCTACAAGTGAATCCCCTAACCATTCAACACAGTTCTAAAAACTGAATAGAATGCAGTTTTCACTCAGATGAAAGACGTATGCTTTCCTTCTTAAGAAGTGTTTTCAAAGACATTCACAGAGTGATTCTACGAACCCTTTTTACTGATGTTGGCTTTTAAACGTGATTTCACTGGAATTTCTGTCAAACGCAAGATACGAGATTTGCTGTTAAAGAATTGGGTATACAGAATGCAAACAAACGCTTCCCTACAAGTGAATCGCTTAACCATTCAACACAGTTCTAAAAACTGAATAGAATGCAGTTTTCACTCAGATGAAAGACGTATGCTTTCCTTCTTAAGAACTTTTTCAATGACATTCACAGAGTGATTCTACGAAGCCTTTTTACTGACATTGGCTTTTAAACGTGATTTCACTGGAATTTCTGTCAAATGCAAGACATGAGATTTGCTGTTAAAGAATTGAGTATACAGAATGCAAACAAACGCTTCCCTACAAGTGAATCGCCTAACCATTCAACACAGCTCTAAAAACTGAATAGAATGCAGTTTTCTCTCAGATGAAAGACGTATGCTTTCCTTCTTAAGAAGTGTTTTCAAAGACATTCACAGAGTGATTCTACGAAGCCTTTTTACTGATGTTGGCTTTAAAACGTGATTTCACTGGAATTTCTGTCAAACGCAATACTGGAGATTTGCAGTTAAAGAATTGAGTATACAGAATGCAACCAAACGCTTCCCTACAAGTGAATTGCCTAACCATTCAACACAGTTCAAAAAACCGAATAGAATGCAGTTTTCACTCAGATGAAAGACGTATGCTTTCCTTCTTAAGAAGTGTTTTCAAAGACATTCACAGAGTGATTCTACGAAGCCTTTTTACTGACGTTGGCTTTTAAACGTGATTTCACTGGAATTTCTGTCAAAGGCAAGATGCGCGATTTGCTGTTAAAGAATTGAGTATACAGAATGCAAACAAACGCTTCCCTGCAAGTGAATCGCCTAACCATTAAACACAGTACTAAAAACTGAATAGAATGCAGTTTTCACTCAGATGAAACACGTATGCTTTCCTTCTTAAGAAGTGTTTTCAAAGACATTCACAGAGTGATTCTACAAAGCCTTTTTACTGACGTTGGCTTTTAAACGTGATTTCACTGGAATTTCTGTCAAAGGCAAGATGCGCGATTTGCTGTTAAAGAATTGAGTATACAGAATGCAAACAAAGGCTTCCCTACAAGTGAATCGCCTAACATTTCTACACAATTCTAAAAACTGAATAGATTGCAGTTTTCATCAGATGAAAGACGTATGCTTTCCTTCTTAAGAAGTGTTTTCAAAGACATTCACAGAGTGATTCTACAAAGCCTTTTTACTGGCGTGGGCTTTTAAACTTGATTTCCCTGGAATTTCTGTCAAACGCAAGACACGAGATTTGTTGTTAAAGAATTGAGTATACAGAATACAAAAAAAAACGCATCCCTAAAAGTGAATCGCCTAACCATTCAACAATGCTCTAAAAACTGAAGAGAATACAGTTTTCACTCAGATGAAAGACGTATGCTTTCCTTCTTAAGAAGTGTTTTCAAAGACATTCACAGAGTGATTCTACGAAGCCTTTTACTGACATTGGCTTTTAAACGTGATTTCACTGGAATTTCTGTCAAACGCAAGATACGAGATTTGCTGTTAAAGAATTGAGTATACAGAATGCAAACAAAGGCTTCCCTAAAAGTGAATCGCCTAACCATTCAACACAGTTCTAAAAACTGAATAGAATGCAGTTTTCACTCACATGAAAGACGTATGCTTTCCTTCTTAAGAAGTGTTTTCAAAGACATTCACAGAGTGATTCTACGAAGCCTTTTTACTGACGTTGGCTTTTAAACGTGATTTCACTGGAATTTCTGTCAAAAGCAAGACACAAGATTTGCTGTTAAAAATTGAGTATACAGAATGCAAACAAACGCTTCCCTACAAGTGAATCGCCTAACCATTCAACAATGCTCTAAAAACTGAAGAGAATGCAGTTTTCACTCAGATGAAAGACGTATGCTTTCCTTCTTAAGAAGTGTTTTCAAAGACATTCACAGAGTGATTCTATGAACCCTTTTTACTGATGTTGGCTTTTAAACGTGATTTCACTGGAATTTCTGTCAAAGGCAAGATACGAGATTTGCTGTTAAAGAATTGAGTATACAGAATGCAAACTAACGCTTCCCTACATGTGAATCGCCTAACCATTCAACACAGTTCTAAAAACTGAATAGAATGCAGTTTTCACTCAGATGAAAGACGTATGCTTTCCTTCTTAAGAAGTGTTTTCAAAGACATTCACAGAGTGATTCTACGAACCCTTTTTACTGATGTTGGCTTTTAAACGTGATTTCACTGGAATTTCTGTCAAACACAAGATACGAGATTTGCTGATAAAGAATTGGGTATACAGAATGCAAACAAACGCTTCCCTACAAGTGAATCGCTTAACCATTCAACACAGTTCTAAAAACTGAATAGAATGCAGTTTTCACTCAGATGAAAGACGTATGCTTTCCTTCTAAAGAAGTGTTTTCAAAGACATTCACAGAGTGATTCTACGAAGCCTTTTTACTGACGTTGGCTTTTAAACGTGATTTCATTGGAATTTCTGTCAAAGGCAAGATGCGCGATTTGCTGTTAAAGAATTGAGTATACAGAATGCAAACAAACGCTTCCCTGCAAGTGAATCGCCTAACCATTAAACACAGTACTAAAAACTGAATAGAATGCAGTTTTCACTCAGATGAAAGACGTATGCTTTCCTTCTTAAGAAGTGTTTTCAAAGACATTCACAGAGTGATTCTACGAAGCCTTTTTACTGACGTTGGCTTTTAAACGTGATTTCACTGGAATTTCTGTCAAAAGCAAGACACAAGATTTGCTGTTAAAGAATTGAGTATACAGAATGCAAACAAACGCTTCCCTACAAGTGAATCGCATAACCATTCAACAATGCTCTAAAAACTGAAGAGAATGCAGTTTTCACTCAGATGAAAGACGTATGCTTTCCTTCTTAAGAAGTGTTTTCAAAGACATTCACAGAGTGATTCTACGAACCCTTTTTACTGATGTTGGCTTTTAAACGTGATTTCACTGGAATTTCTGTCAAACGCAAGATACGAGATTTGCTGTTAAAGAATTAAGTATACAGAATGCAAACAAACGCTTCCCTACAAGTGAATCGCCTAACCATTCAACACAGTTCTAAAAACTGAATAGAATGCAGTTTTCACTCAGATGAAAGACGTATGCTTTCCTTCTTAAAAAGTGTTTTCAAAGACATTCACAGAGTGATTCTACGAACCCTTTTTACTGATGTTGGCTTTTAAACGTGATTTCACTGGAATTTCTGTCAAACGCAAGATACGAGATTTGCTGTTAAAGAATTGGGTATACAGAATGCAAACAAACGCTTCCCTACAAGTGTATCGCTTAACCATTCAACACAGTTCTAAAAACTGAATAGAATGCAGTTTTCACTCAGATGAAAGACGTATGCTTTCCTTCTTAAGAAGTGTTTTCAAAGACATTCACAGAGTGATTCCACGAAGCCTTTTTACTGACGTTGGCTTTTAAATATGATTTCACTGGAATTTTTGTCTAATGCAATACACGAGATTTGTTGTTAAAGAATTGAGTATACAGAATGCAAACAAACGCTTCCCTGCAAGTGAATCGCCTAACCATTAAACACAGTACTAAAAACTGAATAGAATGCAGTTTTCACTCAGATGAAAGACATATGCTTTCCTTCTTAAGAAGTGTTTTCAAAGACATTCACAGAGTGATTCTACAAAGCCTTTTTACTGACGTTGGCTTTTAAACGTGATTTCACTGGAATTTCTGTCAAACTCAAGACACGAGATTTGTTGTTAAAGAATTGAGTAAACAGAATGCAAACAAACGCTTCCCTACAAGTGAATCTCCTAACCATTCAACACAGCTCTAAAAACTGAATAGAATGCAGTTTTCACTCAGATGAAAGACGTATGCTTTCCTTCTTAAGAAGTGTTTTCAAAGACATTCACAGAGTGATTCTACGAAGCCTTTTTACTGACGTTGGCTTTTAAACGTGATTTCACTGGAATTTCTGTCAAAAGCAAGACACAAGATTTGCTGTTAAAGAATTGAGTATACAGAATGCAAACAAACGCTTCCCTACAAGTGAATCGCATAACCATTCAACAATGCTCTAAAAACTGAAGAGAATGCAGTTTTCACTCAGATGAAAGACATATGCTTTCCTTCCTAAGAAGTGTTTTCAAAGACATTCACAGAGTGATTCTACGAACCCTTTTTACTGATGTTGGCTTTTAAACGTGATTTCACTGGAATTTCTGTCAAAGGCAACATGCACAATTTGCTGTTAAAGAATTGAGTATACAGAATGCAAACAAAGGCTTCCCTACAAGTGAATTGCCTAACCATTCAACACAGTTCTAAAAACTGAATAGAATGCAGTTTTCACTCAGATGAAAGACGTATGCTTTCCTTCTTAAGAAGTGTTTTCAAAGACTTTCACAGAGTGATTCTACGAAGCCTTTTTACTGACGTTGGCTTTTAAACGTGATTTCACTGGAATTTCTGTCAAAAGCAAGACACGAGATTTGCTGTTAAAGAATTTAGTATACAGAATGCAAACAAACGCTTCCCTACAAGTGAATCGCATAACCATTCAACAATACTCTAAAAACTGAAGAGAATGCAGTTTGCACTCAGATGAAAGGCGTATGCTTTCCTTCTTACGAAGTGTTTTCAAAGACATTCACAGAGTGATTCTACAAAGCCTTTTTACTGACGTTGGCTTTTAAACGTGATTTCACTGGAATTTCTGTCAAAGGCAAGATGCACGATTTGCTGTTAAAGAATTGAGTATACAGAATGCAAACAAACGCTTCAATACAAGTAAATCGCCTAACCATTCAACACAGTTCTAAAAACTGAATAGAATGCAGTTTTCACTCAGATGAAAGACATATGCTTTCCTTCTTAAGAAGTGTTTTCAAAGACATTCACAGAGTGATTCTACGAACCCTTTTTACTGATGTTGGCTTTTAAACGTGATTTCACTGGAATTTCTGTCAAACGCAAGATACGAGATTTGCTGTTAAAGAATTGGGTATACAGAATGCAAACAAAAGCTTCCCTACAAGTGAATCGCATAACCATTCAACAATGTTCTAAAAACTGAAGAGAATGCAGTTTTCACTCAGATGAAAGACGTATGCTTTCCTTCTTAAGAAGTGTTTTCAAAGACTTTCACAGAGTGATTCTACGAAGCCTTTTTACTGACGTTGGCTTTTAAACGTGATTTCACTGGAATTTCTGTCAAACGCAAGACACGAGATTTGTTGTTAAAGAATTGAGTATACAGAATACAAAAAAAACGCTTCCCTAAAAGTGAATCGCCTAACCATTCAACAATGTTCTAAAAACTGAAGAGAATGCAGTTTTCACTCAGATGAAAGACGTATGCTTTCCTTCTTAAGAATGTTTTCAAAGACATTCACAGAGTGATTCTACGAAGCCTTTTACTGACATTGGCTTTTAAACATGATTTCACTGGAATTTCTGTCAAACGGAAGATACGAGATTTGCTGTTAAATAATTGAGTATACAGAATGCAAACATACGCTTCCCTACAAGTAAATCGCCTAACCATTCAACAATGCTCTAAAAACTGAAGAGAATGCAGTTTTCACTCAGATGAAAGACATATGCTTTCCTTCTTAAGAAGTGTTTTCAAAGACATTCACAGAGTGATTCTACGAACCCTTTTTACTGACGTTGGCTTTTAAACTTGATTTCACTGGAATTTCTGTCAAAGGCAAGATGCACGATTTGCTGTTAAAGAATTGAGTATACAGAATGCAAAGAAACGCTTCCCTACAAGTGAATCGCCTAACATTACAACAGAATTCTAAAAACTGAATAGATTGCAGTTTTCATCAGATGAAAGACGTATGCTTTCCTTCTTAAGAAGTGTTTTCAAAGACATTCACAGAGTGATTCTACAAAGCCTTTTTACTGGCGTGGGCTTTTAAACTTGATTTCACTGGAATTTCTGTCAAATGCAAGACTCGAGATTTGCTGTTAAAGAATTGAGTATACAAAATGCAAACAAACGCTTCCCTACAAGTGAATCGCCTAACCATTCAACACAGTTCTAAAAACTGAATAGAATGCAGTTATCACTCAGATGAAAGAAGTATGCTCTCCTTCTTAAGAAGTGTTTTCAAAGACATTCACAGAGCGATTCTACAAAGCCTTTCTACTGGTGTGGGCTTGTAAACGTGATTTCACTGGAAATTCTGTCAAAGGCAAGATGCGCAATTTGCTGTTAAAGAATTGAGTAAACAGAATGCAATCAAACACTTCCCTGCAAGTGAATTGCCTAACCATTCAACACAGTTCTAAAAACTGAATAGAATGTAGTTTTCACTCAGATGAAAGACGTAGGCTCTCCTTCTTAAGAAGTGTTTTCAAAGACATTCACAGAGTGATTCTACGAAGCCTTTTTACTGACGTTGGCTTTTAAACGTGATTTCACTGGAATTTCTGTCAAAAGCAAGACACAAGATTTGCTGTTAAAGAATTGAGTATACAGAATGCAAACAAACGCTTCCCTACAAGTGAATCGCATAACCATTCAACAATGCTCTAAAAACTGAAGAGAATGCAGTTTTCACTCAGATGAAAGACGTATGCTTTCCTTCTTAAGAAGTGTTTTCAAAGACATTCACAGAGTGATTCTACGAACCCTTTTTACTGATGTTGGCTTTTAAACGTGATTTCACTGGAATTTCTGTCAAACGCAAGATACGAGATTGGCTGTTAAAGAATTGAGTATACAGAATGCAAACAAACGCTTCCCTACAAGTGAATCGCCTAACCATTCAACACAGTTCTAAAAACTGAATAGAATGCAGTTTTCACTCAGATGAAAGACGTATGCTTTCCTTCTTAAGAAGTGTTTTCAAAGACATTCACAGAGTGATTCTACGAAACCTTTTTACTGATATTGGCTTTTAAACGTGATTTCACTGGAATTTCTGTCAAATGCAAGATACGAGATTTGCTGTTAAAGAATTGGGTATACAGAATGCAAACAAACGCTTCCCTACAAGTGAATCGCCTAACCATTCAACACAGTTCTAAAAACTGAATAGAATGCAGTTTTCACTCAGATGAAAGACGTATGCTTTCCTTCTTAAGAAGTGTTTTCAAAGACATTCACAGAGTGATTCTACGAACCCTTTTTACTGATGTTGGCTTTTAAACGTGATTTCACTGGAATTTCTGTCAAACGCAAGATACGAGATTTGCTGTTAAAGAATTGGGTATACAGAATGCAAACAAACGCTTCCCTACAAGTGAATCGCATAACCATTCAACAATGCTCTAAAAACTGAAGAGAATGCAGTTTTCACTCAGATGAAAGACGTATGCTTTCCTTCTTAAGAAGTGTTTTCAAAGACATTCACAGAGTGATTCTACGAACCCTTTTTACTGATGTTGGCTTTTAAACGTGATTTCACTGGAATTTCTGTCAAATGCAAGATACGAGATTTGCTGTTAAAGAATTGAGTATACAGAATGCAAACAAACGCTTCCCTACAAGTGAATCGCCTAACCATTCAACACAGTTCTAAAAACTGAATAGAATGCAGTTTTCACTCAGATGAAAGACCTATGCATTCCTTCTTAAGAAGTGTTTTCAAAGACATTCACAGAGTGATTCTACGAACCCTTTTTACTGATGTTGGCTTTTAAACGTGATTTCACTGGAATTTCTGTCAAACGCAAGATACGAGATTTGCTGTTAAAGAATTGGGTATACAGAATGCAAACAAACGCTTCCCTACAAGTGAATCGCTTAACCATTCAACACAGATCTAAAAACTGAATAGAATGCAGTTTTCACTCAGATGAAAGACGTATGCTTTCCTTCTTAAGAAGTGTTTTCAAAGACATTCACAGAGTGATTCTACGAAGCCTTTTTACTGACTTTGGCTTTTAAACGTGATTTCACTGGAATTTCTGTCAAAGGAAGATGCGCGATTTGCTGTTAAAGAATTGAGTATACAGAATGCAAACAAACTCTTTCCTTCAAGTGAATCGCCTAACCATTAAACACAGTACTAAAAACTGAATAGAATGCAGTTTTCACTCAGATGAAAGACTTATGCTTTCCTTCTTAAGAAGTGTTTTCAAAGACATTCACAGAGTGATTCTACAAAGCCTTTTTACTGACGTTGGCTTTTAAACGTGATTTCACTGGAATTTCTGTCAAAGGCAAGATGCACAATTTGCTGTTAAAGAATTGAGTATACAGAATGCAAACAAAGGCTTCCCTACAAGTGAATCGCCTAACATTTCTACACAATTCTAAAAACTGAATAGATTGCAGTTTTCATCAGATGAAAGACGTATGCTTTCCTTCTTAAGAAGTGTTTTCAAAGACATTCACAGAGTGATTCTACAAAGCCTTTTTACTGGCGTGGGCTTTTAAACTTGATTTCCCTGGAATTTCTGTCAAACGCAAGACACGAGATTTGTTGTTAAAGAATTGAGTATACAGAATACAAAAAAAACGCATCCCTAAAAGTGAATCGCCTAACCATTCAACAATGCTCTAAAAACTGAAGAGAATACAGTTTTCACTCAGATGAAAGACGTATGCTTTCCTTCTTAAGAAGTGTTTGCAAAGACATTCACAGAGTGATTCTACGAAGCCTTTTACTGACATTGGCTTTTAAACGTGATTTCACTGGAATTTCTGTCAAACGCAAGATACGAGATTTGCTGTTAAAGAATTGAGTATACAGAATGCAAACAAACGCTTCCCTAAAAGTGAATCGCCTAACCATTCAACACAGTTCTAAAAACTGAATAGAATGCAGTTTTCACTCACATGAAAGACGTATGCTTTCCTTCTTAAGAAGTGTTTTCAAAGACATTCACAGAGTGATTCTACGAAGCCTTTTTACTGACGTTGGCTTTTAAACTTGATTTCACTGGAATTTCTGTCAAACTCAAGACACGAGATTTCTTGTTAAAGAATTGAGTATACAGAATGCAAACAAACGCTTCCCTACAAGTGAATCGCCTAACCATTCAACACAGTACTAAAAACTGAATAGAATGCAGTTTTCACTCAGATGAAATACGTATGCTTTCCTTCTTAAGAAGTGTTTTCAAAGACATTCACAGAGTGATTCTACAAAGCCCTTTTACTGACGTTGGCTTTTAAACGTGATTTCACTGGAATTTCTGTCAAAGGCAAGATGCACAATTTGCTGTTAAAGAATTGAGTATACAGAATGCAAACAAACGCTTCCCTACAAGTGAATCGCCTAACATATCTACACAATTCTAAAAACTGAATAGATTGCAGTTTTCATCAGATGAAAGACGTATGCTTTCCTTCTTAAGAAGTGTTTTCAAAGACATTCACAGAGTGATTCTACAAAGCCTTTTTACTGGCGTGGGCTTTTAAACTTGATTTCCCTGGAATTTCTGTCAAACGCAAGACACGAGATTTGTTGTTAAAGAATTGAGTATACAGAATACAAAAAAAATGCATCCCTAAAAGTGAATCGCCTAACCGTTCAACAATGCTCTAAAAACTGAAGAGAATACAGTTTTCACTCAGATGAAAGACGTATGCTTTCCTTCTTAAGAAGTGTTTTCAAAGACATTCACAGAGTGATTCTACGAAGCCTTTTACTGACATTGGCTTTTAAACGTGATTTCACTGGAATTTCTGTCAAACGCAAGATACGAGATTTGCTGTTAAAGAATTGAGTATACAGAATACAAAAAAAACGCTTCCCTAAAAGTGAATCGCCTAACCATTCAACAATGCTCTAAAAACTGAAGAGAATGCAGTTTTCACTCAGATGAAAGACGTATGCTTTCCTTCTTAAGAATGTTTTCAAAGACATTCACAGAGTGATTCTACGAAGCCTTTTACTGACATTGGCTTTTAAACATGATTTCACTGGAATTTCTGTCAAACGGAAGATACGAGATTTGCTGTTAAATAATTGAGTATACAGAATGCAAACAAACGCTTCCCTACAAGTAAATCGCCTAACCATTCAACAATGCTCTAAAAACTGAAGAGAATGCAGTTTTCACTCAGATGAAAGACGTATGCTTTCCTTCTTAAGAAGTGTTTTCAAAGACATTCACAGAGTGATTCTACAAAGCCTTTTTACTGACGTTGTCTTTTAAACTTGATTTCACTGGAATTTCTGTCAAAGGCAAGATGCACGATTTGCTGTTAAAGAATTGAGTATACAGAATGCAAAGAAACGCTTCCCTACAAGTGAATCGCCTAACATTACAACAGAATTCTAAAAACTGAATAGATTGCAGTTTTCATCAGATGAAAGACGTATGCTTTCCTTCTTAAGAAGTGTTTTCAAAGACATTCACAGAGTGATTCTACAAAGCCTTTTTACTGGCGTGGGCTTTTAAACTTGATTTCACTGGAATTTCTGTCAAATGCAAGACGCGAGATTTGCTGTTAAAGAATTGAGTATACAAAATGCAAACAAACGCTTCCCTACAAGTGAATCGCCTAACCATTCAACACAGTTCTAAAAACTGAATAGAATGCAGTTATCACTCAGATGAAAGAAGTATGTTCTCCTTCTTAAGAAGTGTTTTCAAAGACATTCACAGAGCGATTCTACAAAGCCTTTCTACTGGTGTGGGCTTGTAAACGTGATTTCACTGGAATTTCTGTCAAAGGCAAGATGCGCAATTTGCTGTTAAAGAATTGAGTAAACAGAATGCAATCAAACACTTCCCTGCAAGTGAATTGCCTAACCATTCAACACAGTTCTAAAAACTGAATAGAATGTAGTTTTCACTCAGATGAAAGACGTAGGCTCTCCTTCTTAAGAAGTGTTTTCAAAGACATTCACAGAGTGATTCTACGAAGCCTTTTTACTGACGTTGGCTTTTAAACGTGATTTCACTGGAATTTCTGTCAAAAGCAAGACACAAGATTTGCTGTTAAAGAATTGAGTATACAGAATGCAAACAAACGCTTCCCTACAAGTGAATCGCATAACCATTCAACAATGCTCTAAAAACTGAAGAGAATGCAGTTTTCACTCAGATGAAAGACGTATGCTTTCCTTCTTAAGAAGTGTTTTCAAAGACATTCACAGAGTGATTCTACGAACCCTTTTTACTGATGTTGGCTTTTAAACGTGATTTCACGGGAATTTCTGTCAAACGCAAGATACGAGATTGGCTGTTAAAGAATTGAGTATACAGAATGCAAACAAACGCTTCCCTACAAGTGAATCGCCTAACCATTCAACACAGTTCTAAAAACTGAATAGAATGCAGTTTTCACTCAGATGAAAGACGTATGCTTTCCTTCTTAAGAAGTGTTTTCAAAGACATTCACAGAGTGATTCTACGAACCCTTTTTACTGATGTTGGCTTTTAAACGTGATTTCACTGGAATTTCTGTCAAACGCAAGATACGAGATTTGCTGTTAAAGAATTGGGTATACAGAATGCAAACAAACGCTTCCCTACAAGTGAATCGCATAACCATTCAACACAGTACTAAAAACTGAATAGAATGCAGTTTTCACTCAGATGAAAGACGTATGCTTTCCTTCTTAAGAAGTGTTTTCAAAGACATTCACAGAGTGATTCTACAAAGCCTTTTTACTGACGTTGGCTTTTAAACGTGATTTCACTGGAATTTCTGTCAAAGGCAAGATGCACAATTTGCTGTTAAAGAATTGAGTATACAGAATGCAAACAAACGCTTCCCTACAAGTGAATCGCCTAACATTTCTACACAATTCTAAAAACTGAATAGATTGCAGTTTTCATCAGATGAAAGACGTATGCTTTCCTTCTTAAGAAGTGTTTTCAAAGACATTCACAGAGTGATTCTACAAAGCCTTTTTACTGGCGTGGGCTTTTAAACTTGATTTCCCTGGAATTTCTGTCAAACGCAAGACACGAGATTTGTTGTTAAAGAATTGAGTATACAGAATACAAAAAAAACGCATCCCTAAAAGTGAATCGCCTAACCGTTCAACAATGCTCTAAAAACTGAAGAGAATACAGTTTTCACTCAGATGAAAGACGTATGCTTTCCTTCTTAAGAAGTGTTTTCAAAGACATTCACAGAGTGATTCTACGAAGCCTTTTACTGACATTGGCTTTTAAACGTGATTTCACTGGAATTTCTGTCAAACGCAAGATACGAGATTTGCTGTTAAAGAATTGAGTATACAGAATGCAAACAAACGCTTCCCTAAAAGTGAATCGCCTATCCATTCAACACAGTTCTAAAAACTGAATAGAATGCAGTTTTCACTCACATGAAAGACGTATGCTTTCCCTCTTAAGAAGTGTTTTCAAAGACATTCACAGAGTGATTCTACTAAGCCTTTTTACTGACGTTGGCTTTTAAACTTGATTTCACTGGAATTTCTGTCAAACTCAAGACACGAGATTTGTTGTTAAAGAATTGAGTATACAGAATGCAAACAAACGCTTCCCTACAAGTGAATCGCCTAACCATTCAACACAGCTCTAAAAACTGAATAGAATGCAGTTTTCACTCAGATGAAAGACGTATGCTTTCCTTCTTAAGAAGTGTTTTCAAAGACATTCACAGAGTGATTCTATGAAGCCTTTTTACTGACGTTGGCTTTTAAACGTGATTTCACTGGAATTTCTGTCAAAAGCAAGACACAAGATTTGCTGTTAAAGAATTGAGTATACAGAATGCAAACAAACGCTTCCCTACAAGTGAATCGCATAACCATTCAACAATGCTCTAAAAACTGAAGAGAATGCAGTTTTCACTCAGATGAAAGACGTATGCTTTCCTTCTTAAGAAGTGTTTTCAAAGACATTCACAGAGTGATTCTACGAACCCTTTTTACTGATGTTGGCTTTTAAACGTGATTTCACTGGAATTTCTGTCAAATGCAAGATACGAGATTTGCTGTTAAAGAATTGAGTATACAGAATGCAAACAAACGCTTCCCTACAAGTGAATCGCCTAACCATTCAACACAGTTCTAAAAACTGAATAGAATGCAGTTTTCACTCAGATGAAAGACGTATGCTTTCCTTCTTAAGAAGTGTTTTCAAAGACATTCACAGAGTGATTCTACGAACCCTTTTTACTGAAGTTGGCTTTTAAACGTGATTTCACTGGAATTTCTGTCAAACGCAAGATACGAGATTTGCTGTTAAAGAATTGGGAATACAGAATGCAAACAAACGCTTCCCTACAAGTGAATCGCTTAACCATTCAACACAGTTCTAAAAACTGAATAGAATGCAGTTTTCACTCAGATGAAAGACGTATGCTTTCCTTCTTAAGAAGTGTTTTCAAAGACATTCACAGAGTGATTCTACGAAGCCTTTTTACTGACGTTGGCTTTTAAATGTGATTTCACTGGAATTTCTGTCTAATGCAATACACGAGATTTGTTGTTAAAGAATTGAGTATACAGAATGCAAACAAACGCTTCCCTACAAGTGAATCGCCTAACCATTCAACACAGCTCTAAAAACTGAATAGAATGCAGTTTTCACTCAGATGAAAGACGTATGCTTTCCTTCTTAAGAAGTGTTTTCAAAGACTTTCACAGAGTGATTCTACGAAGCCTTTTTACTGACTTTGGCCTTTAAACTTGATTTCACTGGAATTTCTGTCAAACTCAAGACACGAGATTTGTTGTTAAAGAATTGAGTATACAGAATGCAAACAAATGCTTCCCTACAAGTGAATCGCCTAACCATTCACCACAGTTCTAAAAACTGAATAGAATGCAGTTTTCACTCAGATGAAAGACGTATGCTTTCCTTCTTAAGAAGTGTTTTCAAAGACATTCACAGAGTGATTCTACGAAGCCTTTTACTGACATTGGCTTTTAAACGTGATTTCACTGGAATTTCTGTCAAACGCAAGATACGAGATTTGCTGTTAAAGAATTGAGTATACAGAATGCAAACAAACGCTTCCCTAAAAGTGAATCGCCTAACCATTCAACACAGTTCTAAAAACTGAATAGAATGCAGTTTTCACTCACATGAAAGACTTATGCTTTCCTTCTTAAGAAGTGTTTTCAAAGACATTCACAGAGTGATTCTACGAAGCCTTTTTACTGACGTTGGCTTTTAAACGTGATTTCACTGGAATTTCTGTCAAAAGCAAGACACAAGATTTGCTGTTAAAGAATTGAGTATACAGAATGCAAACAAACGCTTCCCTACAAGTGAATCGCATAACCATTCAACACAGTTCTAAAAACTGAAGAGAATGCAGTTTTCACTCAGATGAAAGACATATGCTTTCCTTCTTAAGAAGTGTTTTCAAAGACATTCACAGAGTGATTATACGAACCCTTTTTACTGATGTTGGCTTTTAAACGTGATTTCACTGGAATTTCTGTCAAATGCAAGATACGAGATTTGCTGTTAAAGAATTGAGTATACAGAATGCAAACAAACGCTTCCCTACAAGTGAATCGCCTAACCATTCAACACAGTTCTAAAAACTGAATAGAATGCAGTTTTCACTCAGATGAAAGACGTATGCTTTCCTTCTTAAGAAGTGTTTTCAAAGACATTCACAGAGTGATTCTAGGAACCCTTTTTACTGATGTTGGCTTTTAAACGTGATTTCACTGGAATTTCTGTCAAACGCAAGATACGAGATTTGCTGTTAAAGAATTGGGTATACAGAATGCAAACAAACGCTTCCCTACAAGTGAATCGCTTAACCATTCAACACAGTTCTAAAAACTGAATAGAATGCAGTTTTCACTCAGATGAAAGACTTATGCTTTCCTTCTTAAGAAGTGTTTTTAAAGACATTCACAGAGTGATTCTACGAAGCCTTTTTACTGACGTTGGCTTTTAAATGTGATTTCACTGGAATTTCTGTCTAATGCAATACACGAGATTTGTTGTTAAAGAATTGAGTATGCAGAATGCAAACAAATGCTTCCCTACAAGTGAATCGCCTAACCATTCAACACAGCTCTAAAAACTGAATAGAATGCAGTTTTCACTCAGATGAAAGACGTATGCTTTCCTTCTTAAGAAGTGTTTTCAAAGACTTTCACAGAGTGATTCTACGAAGCCTTTTTACTGACGTTGGCCTTTAAACGTGATTTCACTGGAATTTCTGTCAAAGGCAAGATGCGCGATTTGCTGTTAAAGAATTGAGTATACAGAATGCAAACAAACCCTTCCCTGCAAGTGAATCGCCTAACCATTAAACACAGTACTAAAAACTGAAGAGAATGCAGTTTTCACTCAGATGAAAGACGTATGCTTTTTTTCTTAAGAAGTGTTTTCAAAGACATTCACAGAGTGATTCTACAAAGCCTTTTTACTGACGTTGGCTTTTAAACGTGATTTCACTGGAATTTCTGTCAAAGGCAAGATGCACAATTTGCTGTTAAAGAATTGAGTATACAGAATGCAAACAAAGGCTTCACTACAAGTGAATTTCCTAACCATTCAACACAGCTCTAAAAACTGAATAGAATGCAGTTTTCACTCAGATGAAAGACGTATGCTTTCCTTCTTAAGAAGTGTTTTCAAAGACTTTCACAGAGTGATTCTACGAAGCCTTTTTACTGACGTTGGCTTTTAAACGTGATTTCACTGGAATTTCTGTCAAAAGCAAGACACGAGATTTGCTGTTAAAGAATTTAGTATACAGAATGCAAACAAACGCTTCCCTACAAGTGAATCGCATAACCATTCAACAATACTCTAAAAACTGAAGAGAATGCAGTTTGCACTCAGATGAAAGGCGTATGCTTTCCTTCTTACGAAGTGTTTTCAAAGACATTCACAGAGTGATTCTACGAAGCCTTTTTACTGACGTTGGCTTTTAAACGTGATTTCACTGGAATTTCTGTCAAACACAAGACACGAGATTTGTTGTTAAAGAATTGAGTATACAGAATACAAAAAAACGCTTCCCTAAAAGTGAATCGCCTAACCATTCAACAATGCTCTAAAAACTGAAGAGAATGCAGTTTTCACTCAGATGAAAGACGTATGCTTTCCTTCTTAAGAAGTGTTTTCAAAGACATTCACAGAGTGATTCTACGAAGCCTTTTACTGACATTAGCTTTTAAACATGATTTCACTGGAATTTCTGTCAAACGGAAGATACGAGATTTGCTGTTAAATAATTGAGTATACAGAATGCAAACAAGCGCTTCCCTACAAGTAAATCGCCTAACCATTCAACAATGCTCTAAAAACTGAAGAGAATGCAGTTTTCACTCAGATGAAAGACGTATGCTTTCCTTCTTAAGAAGTGTTTTCAAAGACATTCACAGAGTGATTCTACAAAGCCTTTTTACTGACGTTGGCTTTTAAACGTGATTTCACTGGAATTTCTGTCAAAGGCAAGATGCACGATTTGCTGTTAAAGAATTGAGTATACAGAATGCAAACAAACGCTTCCCTACAAGTAAATCGCCTAACCATTCAACACAGTTCTAAAAACTGAATAGAATGCAGTTTTCACTCAGATGAAAGACGTATGCTTTCCTTCTTAAGAAGTGTTTTCAAAGACATTCACAGAGTGATTCTACGAACCCTTTTTACTGGCGTGGGCTTTTAAACTTGATTTCACTGGAATTTCTGTCAAATGCAAGACGCGAGATTTGCTGTTAAAGAATTGAGTATACAAAATGCAAACAAACGCTTCCCTACAAGTGAATCGCCTAACCATTCAACACAGTTCTAAAAACTGAATAGAATGCAGTTATCACTCAGATGAAAGACGTATGCTCTCCTTCTTAAGAAGTGTTTTCAAAGACATTCACAGAGCGATTCTACAAAGCCTTTCTACTGGCGTGGGTTGTAAACGTGATTTCACTGGAATTTCTGTCAAAGGCTAGATGCGCGATTTGCTGTTAAAGAATTGAGTATACAGAATGCAATCAAACGCTTCCCTGCAAGTGAATTGCCTAACCATTCAACACAGTTCTAAAAACTGAATAGAATGTAGTTTTCACTCAGATGAAAGACGTAGGCTCTCCTTCTTAAGAAGTGTTTTCAAAGACATTCACAGAGTGATTCTACAAAGCCTTTATCTGGCGTGGGCTTTCAAACGTGATTTCACTGGAATTTCTGTCAAACGCAAGATGCGAGATTTGCTGTTAAAAAATTGAGTATACAGAATGCAAACAAAAGCTTCCCTACAAGTGAATCGTCTAACCATTCAACACAGTACTAAAAAGTGAATAGAATGCAGTTTTCACTCAGATGAAAGACGTATGCTTTCCTTCTTAAGAAGTGTTTTCAAAGACATTCACAGAGTGATTCTACGAACCCTTTTTACTGATGTTGGCTTTTAAACGTGATTTCACTGGAATTTCTGTCAAACGCAAGATACGAGATTGGCTGTTAAAGAATTGAGTATACAGAATGCAAACAAACGCTTCCCTACAAGTGAATCGCCTAACCATTCAACACAGTTCTAAAAACTGAATAGAATGCAGTTTTCACTCAGATGAAAGACCTATGCTTTCCTTCTTAAGAAGTGTTTTCAAAGACATTCAAGGAGTGATTCTACGAACCCTTTTTACTGATGTTGGCTTTTAAACGTGATTTCACTGGAATTTCTGTCAAACACAAGACACGAGATTTGTTGTTAAAGAATTGAGTATACAGAATACAAAAAAACGCTTCCCTAAAAGTGAATCGCCTAACCATTCAACAATGCTCTAAAAACTGAAGAGAATGCAGTTTTCACTCAGATGAAAGACGTATGCTTTCCTTCTTAAGAAGTGTTTTCAAAGACATTCACAGAGTGATTCTACGAAGCCTTTTACTGACATTGGCTTTTAAACATGATTTCACTGGAATTTCTGTCAAACGGAAGATACGAGATTTGCTGTTAAATAATTGAGTATACAGAATGCAAACAAGCGCTTCCCTACAAGTAAATCGCCTAACCATTCAACAATGCTCTAAAAACTGAAGAGAATGCAGTTTTCACTCAGATGAAAGACGTATGCTTTCCTTCTTAAGAAGTGTTTTCAAAGACATTCACAGAGTGATTCTACAAAGCCTTTTTACTGACGTTGGCTTTTAAACGTGATTTCACTGGAATTTCTGTCAAAGGCAAGATGCACGATTTGCTGTTAAAGAATTGAGTATACAGAATGCAAACAAACGCTTCCCTACAAGTAAATCGCCTAACCATTCAACACAGTTCTAAAAACTGAATAGAATGCAGTTTTCACTCAGATGAAAGACGTATACTTTCCTTCTTAAGAAGTGTTTTCAAAGACATTCACAGAGTGATTCTACGAACCCTTTTTACTGGCGTGGGCTTTTAAACTTGATTTCACTGGAATTTCTGTCAAATGCAAGACGCGAGATTTGCTGTTAAAGAATTGAGTATACAAAATGCAAACAAACGCTTCCCTACAAGTAAATCGCCTAACCATTCAACACAGTTCTAAAAACTGAATAGAATGCAGTTATCACTCAGATGAAAGACGTATGCTCTCCTTCTTAAGAAGTGTTTTCAAAGACATTCACAGAGCGATTCTACAAAGCCTTTCTACTGGCGTGGGTTGTAAACGTGATTTCACTGGAATTTCTGTCAAAGGCAAGATGCGCGATTTGCTGTTAAAGAATTGAGTATACAGAATGCAATCAAACGCTTCCCTGCAAGTGAATTGCCTAACCATTCAACACAGTTCTAAAAACTGAATAGAATGTAGTTTTCACTCAGATGAAAGACGTAGGCTCTCCTTCTTAAGAAGTGTTTTCAAAGACATTCACAGAGTGATTCTACAAAGCCTTTATCTGGCGTGGGCTTTCAAACGTGATTTCACTGGAATTTCTGTCAAACGCAAGATGCGAGATTTGCTGTTAAAGAATTGAGTATACAGAATGCAAACAAAAGCTTCCCTACAAGTGAATCGTCTAACCATTCAACACAGTACTAAAAAGTGAATAGAATGCAGTTTTCACTCAGATGAAAGACGTATGCTTTCCTTCTTAAGAAGTGTTTTCAAAGACATTCACAGAGTGATTCTACGAACCCTTTTTACTGATGTTGGCTTTTAAACGTGATTTCACTGGAATTTCTGTCAAACGCAAGATACGAGATTGGCTGATAAAGAATTGAGTATACAGAATGCAAACAAACGCTTCCCTACAAGTGAATCGCCTAACCATTCAACACAGTTCTAAAAACTGAATAGAATGCAGTTTTCACTCAGATGAAAGACCTATGCTTTCCTTCTTAAGAAGTGTTTTCAAAGACATTCAAGGAGTGATTCTACGAACCCTTTTTACTGATGTTGGCTTTTAAACGTGATTTCACTGGAATTTCTGTCAAACGCAAGATACGAGATTTGCTGTTAAAGAATTGGGTATACAGAATGCAAACAAACGCTTCCCTACAAGTGAATCGCCTAACCATTCAACACAGTTCTAAAAACTGAATAGAATGCAGTTTTCACTCAGATGAAAGACGTATGCTTTCCTTCTTAAGAAGTGTTTTCAAAGACATTCACAGAGTGATTCTACAAAGCCTTTTTACTGACGTTGGCTTTTAAATGTGATTTCACTGGAATTTCTGTCTAATGCAATACACGAGATCTGTTGTTAAAGAATTGAGTATACAGAATGCAAACAAACGCTTCCCTACAAGTGAATCGCCTAACCATTCAACACAACTCTAAAAACTGAATAGAATGCAGTTTTCACTCAGAAGAAAGATGTATGCTTTCCTTCTTAAGAAGTGTTTTCAAAGACTTTCACAGAGTGATTCTACGAAGCCTTTTTACTGACGTTGGCTTTTAAACGTGATTTCACTGGAATTTCTGTCAAAAGCAAGACACGAGATTTGCTGTTAAAGAATTTAGTATACAGAATGCAAACAAACGCTTCCCTACAAGTGAATCGCATAACCATTCAACAATACTCTAAAAACTGAAGAGAATGCAGTTTGCACTCAGATGAAAGGCGTATGCTTTCCTTCTTACGAAGTGTTTTCAAAGACATTCACAGAGTGATTCTACGAAGCCTTTTTACTGACGTTGGCTTTTAAACGTGATTTCACTGGAATTTCTGTCAAAGGCAAGATGCGCGATTTGCTGTTAAAGAATTGAGTATACAGAATGCAATCAAACGCTTCCCTGCAAGTAAATTGCCTAACCATTCAACACAGTTCTAAAAACTGAATAGAATGTAGTTTTCACTCAGATGAAAGACGTAGGCTCTCCTTCTTAAGAAGTGTTTTCAAAGACATTCACAGAGTGATTCTACAAAGCCTTTATCTGGCGTGGGCTTTCAAACGTGATTTCACTGGAATTTCTGTCAAACGCAAGATGCGAGATTTGCTGTTAAAGAATTGAGTATACAGAATGCAAACAAAAGCTTCCCTACAAGTGAATCGTCCAACCATTCAACACAGTACTAAAAAGTGAATAGAATGCAGTTTTCACTCAGATGAAAGATGTATGCTTTCCTTCTTAAGAAGTGTTTTCAAAGACATTCACAGAGTGATTCTACAAAGCCTTTTACTGACATTGGCTTTTAAACGTGATTTCACTGGAATTTCTGTCAAAGGCAAGATACGAGATTTGCTGTTAAAGAATTGAGTATACAGAATACAAAAAAACGCTTCCCTAAAAGTGAATCGCCTAACCATTCAACAATGCTCTAAAAACTGAAGAGAATACAGTTTTCACTCAGATGAAAGACGTATGCTTTCCTTCTTAAGAAGTGTTTTCAAAGACATTCACAGAGTGATTCTACAAAGCCTTTTACTGACATTGGCTTTTAAACGTGATTTCACTGGAATTTCTGTCAAAGGCAAGATACGAGATTTGCTGTTAAAGAATTGAGTATACAGAATGCAAACAAATGCTTCCCTACAAGTGAATCGCCTAACCATTCAACACAGTTCTAAAAACTGAATAGAATGCAGTTTTCACTCAGATGAAAGACGTATGCTTTCCTTCTTAAGAAGTGTTTTCAAAGACATTCACAGAGTGATTCTACAAAGCCTTTTTACTGACGTTGGCTTTTAAACGTGATTTCACTGGAATTTCTGTCAAAGGCAAGATGCACAATTTGCTGTTAAAGAATTGAGTATACAGAATGCAAACAAACGCTTCCCTACAAGTGAATCGCCTAACATTACAACAGAATTCTAAAAACTGAATAGATTGCAGTTTTCATCAGATGAAAGACGTATGCTTTCCTTCTTAAGAAGTGTTTTCAAAGACATTCACAGAGTGATTCTACAAAGCCTTTTTACTGGCGTGGGCTTTTAAACTTGATTTCACTGGAATTTCTGTCAAATGCAAGACGCGAGATTTGCTGTTAAAGAATTGAGTATACAGAATGCAAACAAACGCTTCCCTACAAGTGAATCGCCTAACCATTCAACACAGTTCTAAAAACTGAATAGAATGCAGTTATCACTCAGATGAAAGACGTATGCTCTCCTTAAGAAGTGTTTTCAAAGACATTCACAGAGCGATTCTACAAAGCCTTTCTACTGGCGTGGGCTTTTAAACGTGATTTCACTGGAATTTCTCTCAAAGGCAAGATGCGCGATTTGCTGTTAAAGAATTGAGTATACAGAATGCAATCAAAGGCTTCCCTGCAAGTGAATTGCCTAACCATTCAACACAGTACTAAAAACTGAATAGAATGCAGTTTTCACTCAGATGAAAGACGTATGCTTTCCTTCTTAAGAAGTGTTTTCAAAGACATTCACAGTGTGATTCTACAAAGCCTTGTTACTTACATTTGCTTTTAAACGTGATTTAACTGAAATTTCTGTCAAATGCAATACACGAGATTTGTTGTTAAAGAATTGAGTATACAGAATGCAAACAAACGCTTCCCTACAAGTGAATCGCCTAACCATTCAACACACCTCTAAAAACTGAATAGAATGCAGTTTTCACTCAGATGAAAGACGTATGCTTTCCTTCTTAAGAAGTGTTTTCAAAGACTTTCACAGAGTGATTCTACGAAGCCTTTTTACTGGCGTGGGCTTTTAAACTTGATTTCACTGGAATTTCTGTCAAATGCAAGACGCGAGATTTGCTGTTAAAGAATTGAGTATACAAAATGCAAACAAACGCTTCCCTACAAGTGAATCGCCTAACCATTCAACACAGTTCTAAAAACTGAATAGAATGCAGTTATCACTCAGATGAAAGACGTATGCTCTCCTTCTTAAGAATTGTTTTCAAAGACATTCACAGAGCGATTCTACAAAGCCTTTCTACTGGCGTGGGCTTTTAAACGTGATTTCACTGGAATTTCTGTCAAAGGCCAGATGCGCGATTTGCTGTTAAAGAATTGAGTATACAGAATGCAATCAAACGCTTCCCTGCAAGTAAATTGCCTAACCATTCAACACAGTTCTAAAAACTGAATAGAATGTAGTTTTCACTCAGATGAAAGACGTAGGCTCTCCTTCTTAAGAAGTGTTTTCAAAGACATTCACAGAGTGATTCTACAAAGCCTTTATCTGGCGTGGGCTTTCAAACGTGATTTCAGTGGAATTTCTGTCAAACGCAAGATGCGAGATTTGCTGTTAAAGAATTGAGTATACAGAATGCAAACAAAAGCTTCCCTACAAGTGAATGGTCCAACCATTCAACACAGTACTAAAAAGTGAATAGAATGCAGTTTTCACTCAGATGAAAGATGTATGCTTTCCTTCTTAAGAAGTGTTTTCAAAGACATTCACAGAGTGATTCTACAAAGCCTTTTTACTGACGTTGGCTTTTAAACGTGATTTCACTGGAATTTCTGTCAAAAGCAAGACACGAAATTTGCTGTTAAAGGATTGAGTATACAGAATGCAAACAAACGCTTCCCTACAAGTGAATCGCCTAACATTTCTACACAATTCTAAAAACTGAATAGATTGCAGTTTTCATCAGATGAAAGACGTATGCTTTCCTTCTTAAGAAGTGTTTTCAAAGACATTCACAGAGTGATTCTACAAAGCCTTTTTACTGGCGTGGGCTTTTAAACTTGATTTCCCTGGAATTTCTGTCAAACGCAAGACACGAGATTTGTTGTTAAAGAATTGAGTATACAGAATACAAAAAAAACGCTTCCCTAAAAGTGAATTGCCTAACCATTCAACAATGCTCTAAAAACTGAAGAGAATACAGTTTTCACTCAGATGAAAGACGTATGCTTTCCTTCTTAAGAAGTGTTTTCAAAGACATTCACAGAGTGATTCTACAAAGCCTTTTACTGACATTGGCTTTTAAACGTGATTTCATTGGAATTTCTGTCAAAGGCAAGATACGAGATTTGCTGTTAAAGAATTGAGTATACAGAATGCAAACAAACGCTTCCCTACAAGTGAATCGCCTAACCATTCAACACAGTTCTAAAAACTGAATAGAATGCAGTTTTCACTCAGATGAAAGACGTATGCTTTCCTTCTTAAGAAGTGTTTTCAAAGACATTCACAGAGTGATTCTACGAAGCCTTTTTACTGACGTTGGCTTTTAAACTTGATTTCACTGGAATTTCTGTCAAACGCAAGACACGAGATTTGTTGTTAAAGAATTGAGTATACAGAATGCAAACAAACGCTTCCCTACAAGTGAATCGCCTAACCATTCAACACAGCTCTAAAAACTGAATAGAATGCAGTTTTCACTCAGATGAAAGACGTATGCTTTCCTTCTTCAGAAGTGTTTTCAAAGACATTCACAGAGTGATTCTACGAAGCCTTTTTACTGACGTTGGCTTTTAAACGTGATTTCACTGGAATTTCTGTCAAAAGCAAGACACAAGATTTGCTGTTAAAGAATTGAGTATACAGAATGCAAACAAATGCTTCCCTACAAGTGAATCGCATAACCATTCAACAATGCTCTAAAAACTGAAGAGAATGGAGTTTTCACTCAGATGAAAGACGTATGCTTTCCTTCTTAAGAAGTGTTTTCAAAGACATTCACAGAGTGATTCTACGAACCCTTTTTACTGATGTTGGCTTTTAAACGTGATTTCACTGGAATTTCTGTCAAACGCAAGATACGAGATTTGCTGTTAAAGAATTGAGTATACAGAATGCAAACAAACGCTTCCCTACAAGTGAATCGCCTAACCATTCAACACAGTTCTAAAAACTGAATAGAATGCAGTTTTCACTCAGATGAAAGACGTATGCTTTCCTTCTTAAGAAGTGTTTTCAAAGACATTCACAGAGTGATTCTATGAACCCTTTTTACTGATGTTGGCTTTTAAACGTGATTTCACTGGAATTTCTGTCAAACGCAAGATACGAGATTTGCTGTTAAAGAATTGGGTATACAGAATGCAAACAAACGCTTCCCTACAAGTGAATCGCTTAACCATTCAACACAGTTCTAAAAACTGAATAGAATGCAGTTTTCACTCAGATGAAAGACGTATGCTTTCCTTCTTAAGAAGTGTTTTCAAAGACATTCACAGAGTGATTCTACGAAGCCTTTTTTCTGACGTTGGCTTTTAAATGTGATTTCACTGGAATTTCTGTCTAATGCAATACACGAGATTTGTTGTTAAAGAATTGAGTATACAGAATGCAAACAAACGCTTCCCTACAAGTGAATCGCCTAACCATTCAACACAGCTCTAAAAACTGAATAGAATGCAGTTTTCACTCAGATGAAAGACGTATGCTTTCCTTCTTAAGAAGTGTTTTCAAAGACTTTCACAGAGTGATTCTACGAAGCCTTTTTACTGACGTTGGCTTTTAAACGTGATTTCACTGGAATTTCTGTCAAAGGCAAGATGCGCGATTTGCTGTTAAAGAATTGAGTATACAGAATGCAAACAAACCCTTCCCTGCAAGTGAATCGCCTAACCATTAAACACAGTACTAAAAACTGAATAGAATGCAGTTTTCACTCAGATGAAAGACGTATGCTTTCCTTCTTAAGAAGTGTTTTCAAAGACATTCATAGAGTGATTCTACAAAGCCTTTTTACTGACGTTGGCTTTTAAACGTGATTTCACTGGAATTTCTGTCAAAGGCAAGATGCACAATTTGCTGTTAAAGAATTGAGTATACAGAATGCAAACAAAGGCTTCCCTACAAGTGAATCGCCTAACCATTCAACACAGCTCTAAAAACTGAATAGAATGCAGTTTTCACTCAGATGAAAGACGTATGCTTTCCTTCTTAAGTAGTGTTTTCAAAGACTTTCACAGAGTGATTCTACGAAGCCTTTTTACTGACGTTGGCTTTTAAACGTGATTTCACTGGAATTTCTGTCAAAAGCAAGACACGAGATTTGCTGTTAAAGAATTTAGTATACAGAATGCAAACAAACGCTTCCCTACAAGTGAATCGCATAACCATTCAACAATACTCTAAAAACTGAAGAGAATGCAGTTTGCACTCAGATGAAAGGCGTATGCTTTCCTACTTACGAAGTGTTTTCAAAGACATTCACAGAGTGATTCTACGAAGCCTTTTTACTGACGTTGGCTTTTAAACGTGATTTCACTGGAATTTCTGTCAAACGCAAGACACGAGATTTGTTGTTAAAGAATTGAGTATACAGAATACAAAAAAACGCTTCCCTAAAAGTGAATCGCCTAACCATTCAACAATGCTCTAAAAACTGAAGAGAATGCAGTTTTCACTCAGATGAAAGACGTATGCTTTCCTTCTTAAGAAGTGTTTTCAAAGACATTCACAGAGTGATTCTACGAAGCCTTTTACTGACATTGGCTTTTAAACATGATTTCACTGGAATTTCTGTCAAACGAAAGATACGAGATTTGCTGTTAAATAATTGAGTATACAGAATGCAAACAAACGCTTCCCTACAAGTGAATCGTCTAACCATTCAACACAGTACTAAAAAGTGAATAGAATGCAGTTTTCACTCAGATGAAAGACGTATGCTTTCCTTCTTAAGAAGTGTTTTCAAAGACATTCACAGAGTGATTCTACGAACCCTTTTTACTGATGTTGGCTTTTAAACGTGATTTCACTGGAATTTCTGTCAAACGCAAGATACGAGATTGGCTGTTAAAGAATTGAGTATACAGAATGCAAACAAACGCTTCCCTACAAGTGAATCGCCTAACCATTCAACACAGTTCTAAAAACTGAATAGAATGCAGTTTTCACTCAGATGAAAGACCTATGCTTTCCTTCTTAAGAAGTGTTTTCAAAGACATTCAAGGAGTGATTCTACGAACCCTTTTTACTGATGTTGGCTTTTAAACGTGATTTCACTGGAATTTCTGTCAAACGCAAGATACGAGATTTGCTGTTAAAGAATTGGGTATACAGAATGCAAACAAACGCTTCCCTACAAGTGAATCGCCTAACCATTCAACACAGTTCTAAAAACTGAATAGAATGCAGTTTTCACTCAGATGAAAGACGTATGCTTTCCTTCTTAAGAAGTGTTTTCAAAGACATTCACAGAGTGATTCTACAAAGCCTTTTTACTGACGTTGGCTTTTAAATGTGATTTCACTGGAATTTCTGTCTAATGCAATACACGAGATTTGTTGTTAAAGAATTGAGTATACAGAATGCAAACAAACGCTTCCCTACAAGTGAATCGCCTAACCATTCAACACAACTCTAAAAACTGAATAGAATGCAGTTTTCACTCAGATGAAAGATGTATGCTTTCCTTCTTAAGAAGTGTTTTCAAAGACTTTCACAGAGTGATTCTACGAAGCCTTTTTACTGACGTTGGCTTTTAAACGTGATTTCACTGGAATTTCTGTCAAAAGCAAGACACGAGATTTGCTGTTAAAGAATTTAGTATACAGAATGCAAACAAACGCTTCCCTACAAGTGAATCGCATAACCATTCAACAATACCCTAAAAACTGAAGAGAATGCAGTTTGCACTCAGATGAAAGGCGTATGCTTTCCTTCTTACGAAGTGTTTTCAAAGACATTCACAGAGTGATTCTACGAAGCCTTTTTACTGACGTTGGCTTTTAAACGTGATTTCACTGGAATTTCTGTCAAACGCAAGACACGAGATTTGTTGTTAAAGAATTGAGTATACAGAATACAAAAAAAACGCTTCCCTAAAAGTGAATCGCCTAACCATTCAACAATGCTCTAAAAACTGAAGAGAATGCAGTTTTCACTCAGATGAAAGACGTATGCTTTCCTTCTTAAGAAGTGTTTTTAAAGACATTCACAGAGTGATTCTACGAAGCCTTTTACTGACATTGGCTTTTAAACATGATTTCACTGGAATTTCTGTCAAACGCAAGATACAAGATTTGCTGTTAAAGAATTGAGTATACAGAATGCAAACAAACACTTCCCTACAAGTAAATCGCCTAACCATTCAACACAGTTCTAAAAACTGAATAGAATGCAGTTTTCACTCAGATGAAAGACGTATGCTTTCCTTCTTACGAAGTGTTTTCAAAGACATTCACAGAGTGATTCTACGAAGCCTTTTTACTGACGTTGGCTTTTAAACGTGATTTCACTGGAATTTCTGTCAAAGGCAAGATGCACAATTTGCTGTTAAAGAATTGAGTATACAGAATGCAAACAAACGCTTCCCTACAAGTGAATCGCCTAACATTACAACAGAATTCTAAAAACTGAATAGATTGCAGTTTTCATCAGATGAAAGACGTATGCTTTCCTTCTTAAGAAGTGTTTTCAAAGACATTCACAGAGTGATTCTACAAAGCCTTTTTACTGGCGTGGGCTTTTAAACTTGATTTCACTGGAATTTCTGTCAAATGCAAGACGCGAGACTTGCTGTTTAAGAATTGAGTATACAGAATGCAAACAAACGCTTCCCTACAAGTGAATCGCCTAACCATTCAACACAGTTCTAAAAACTGAATAGAATGCAGTTATCACTCAGATGAAAGACGTATGCTCTCCTTAAGAAGTGTTTTCAAAGACATTCACAGAGCGATTCTACAAAGCCTTTCTACTGGCGTGGGCTTTTAAACGTGATTTCACTGGAATTTCTCTCAAAGGCAAGATGCGCGATTTGCTGTTAAAGAATTGAGTATACAGAATGCAATCAAAGGCTTCCCTGCAAGTGAATTGCCTAACCATTCAACACAGTACTAAAAACTGAATAGAATGCAGTTTTCACTCAGATGAAAGACGTATGCTTTCCTTCTTAAGAAGTGTTTTCAAAGACATTCACAGTGTGATTCTACAAAGCCTTGTTACTTACATTTGCTTTTAAACGTGATTTAACTGGAATTTCTGTCAAATGCAATACACGAGATTTGTTGTTAAAGAATTGAGTATACAGAATGCAAACAAACGCTTCCCTACAAGTGAATCGCCTAACCATTCAACACACCTCTAAAAACTGAATAGAATGCAGTTTTCACTCAGATGAAAGACGTATGCTTTCCTTCTTAAGAAGTGTTTTCAAAGACTTTCACAGAGTGATTCTACGAAACCTTTTTACTGGCGTGGGCTTTTAAACTTGATTTCACTGGAATTTCTGTCAAATGCAAGACGCGAGATTTGCTGTTAAAGAATTGAGTATACAAAATGCAAACAAAAGCTTCCCTACAAGTGAATCGCCTAACCATTCAACACAGTTCTAAAAACTGAATAGAATGCAGTTATCACTCAGATGAAAGACGTATGCTCTCCTTCTTAAGAAGTGTTTTCAAAGACATTCACAGAGCGATTCTACAAAGCCTTTCTACTGGCGTGGGCTTTTAAACGTGATTTCACTGGAATTTCTGTCAAAGGCAAGATGCGCGATTTGCTGTTAAAGAATTGAGTATACAGAATGCAATCAAACGCTTCCCTGCAAGTAAATTGCCTAACCATTCAACACAGTTCTAAAAACTGAATAGAATGTAGTTTTCACTCAGATGAAAGACGTAGGCTCTCCTTCTTAAGAAGTGTTTTCAAAGACATTCACAGAGTGATTCTACAAAGCCTTTATCTGGCGTGGGCTTTCAAACGTGATTTCACTGGAATTTCTGTCAAACGCAAGATGCGAGATTTGCTGTTAAAGAATTGAGTATACTGAATGCAAACAAAAGCTTCCCTACAAGTGAATCGTCCAACCATTCAACACAGTACTAAAAAGTGAATAGAATGCAGTTTTCACTCAGATGAAAGATGTATGCTTTCCTTCTTAAGAAGTGTTTTCAAAGACATTCACAGAGTGATTCTACAAAGCCTTTTTACTGACGTTGGCTTTTAAACGTGATTTCACTGGAATTTCTGTCAAAAGCAAGACACGAGATTTGCTGTTAAAGAATTGAGTATACAGAATGCAAACAAAGGCTTCCCTACAAGTGAATCGCCTAACATTTCTACACAATTCTAAAAACTGAATAGATTGCAGTTTTCATCAGATGAAAGACGTATGCTTTCCTTCTTCAGAAGTGTTTTCAAAGACATTCACAGAGTGATTCTACAAAGCCTTTTTACTGGCGTGGGCTTTTAAACTTGATTTCCCTGGAATTTCTGTCAAACGCAAGACACGAGATTTGTTGTTAAAGAATTGAGTATACAGAATACAAAAAAAACGCTTCCCTAAAAGTGAATCGCCTAACCATTCAACAATGCTCTAAAAACTGAAGAGAATACAGTTTTCACTCAGATGAAAGACGTATGCTTTCCTTCTTAAGAAGTGTTTTCAAAGACATTCACAGTGTGATTCTACAAAGCCTTGTTACTTACGTTTGCTTTTAAACGTGATTTCAGTGGAATTTCTGTCAAATGCAAGACTCGAGATTTGCTGGTAAAAAATTGAGTATACAGAATGGGAACAAACGCTTCCCTACAAGTGAATCGCCTAACCATTCAACACAGTACTAAAAACTGAATAGAATGCAGTTTTCACTCACATGAAAGACGTATGCTTTCCTTCTTAAGAAGTGTTTTCAAAGACATTCACAGAGTGATTCTACGAAGCCTTTTTACTGACCTTGGCTTTTAAATGTGATTTCACTGGAATTTCTGTCAAATGCAATACACGAGATTTGTTGTTAAAGAATTGAGTATACAGAATGCAAACAAACGCTTCCCTACAAGTGAATCGCCTAACCATTCAACACAGCTCTAAAAACTGAATAGAATGCAGTTTTCACTCAGATGAAAGACGTATGCTTTCCTTCTTAAGAAGTGTTTTCAAAGACTTTCACAGAGTGTTTCTACGAAGCCTTTTTACTGACGTTGGCTTTTAAACGTGATTTCACTGGAATTTCTGTCAAAAGCAAGACACGAGATTTGCTGTTAAAGAATTTAGTATACAGAATGCAAACAAACGCTTCCCTACAAGTGAATCGCATAACCATTCAACAATGCTCTAAAAACTGAATAGAATGCAGTTTTCACTCAGATGAAAGACGTATGCTTTCCTTCTTACGAAGTTTTTTCAAAGACATTCACAGAGTGATTCGACGAAGCCTTTTTACTGACGTTGGCTTTTAAACGTGATTTCACAGGAATTTATGTCAAATGCAAGATACGAGATTTGCTGTTAAAGAATTGAGTATACAGAATGCAAACAAACGCTTCCCTACAAGTGAATCGCCTAACCATTCAACACAGCTCTAAAAACTGACTAGAATGCAGTTTTCACTCCGATGAAAGATGTATGCTTTCCTTCTTAAGAAGTGTTTTCAAAGACATTCACAGAGTGATTCTACGAAGCCTTTTACTGACATTGGCTTTTAAACATGATTTCACTGGAATTTCTGTCAAACGCAAGATACGAGATTTGCTGTTAAAGAATTGAGTATACAGAATGCAAACAAACGCTTCCCTACAAGTAAATCGCCTAACCATTCAACACAGTTCTAAAAACTGAATAGAATGCAGTTTTCACTCAGATGAAAGACGTATGCTTTCCTTCTTAAGAAGTGTTTTCAAAGACATTCACAGAGTGATTCTACAAAGCCTTTTTACTGACGTTGGCTTTTAAACGTGATTTCACTGGAATTTCTGTCAAAGGCAAGATGCACGATTTGCTGTTAAAGAATTGAGTATACAGAATGCAAACAAACGCTTCCCTACAAGTGAATCGCCTAACATTACAACAGAATTCTAAAAACTGAATAGATTGCAGTTTTCATCAGATGAAAGACGTATGCTTTCCTTCTTAAGAAGTGTTTTCAAAGACATTCACAGAGTGATTCTACAAAGCCTTTTTACTGGCGTGGGCTTTTAAACTTGATTTCACTGGAATTTCTGTCAAATGCAAGACACGAGATTTGCTGTTAAAGAATTGAGTATACAGAATGCAAACAAACGCTTCCCTACAAGTGAATCGCCTAACCATTCAACAAAGTTCTAAAAACTGAATAGAATGCAGTTATCACTCAGATGAAAGACGTATGCTCTCCTTCTTAAGAAGTGTTTTCAAAGACATTCACAGAGCGATTCTACAAAGCCTTTCTACTGTCGTGGGCTTTTAAACGTGATTTCACTGGAATTTCTGTCAAAGGCAAGATGCGCGATTTGCTGTTAAAGAATTGAGTATACAGAATGCAATCAAACGCTTCCCTGCAAGTGAATTGCCTAACCATTCAACACAGTACTAAAAACTGAATAGAATGCAGTTTTCACTGAGATGAAAGACGTATGCTTTCCTTCTTAAGAAGTGTTTTCAAAGACATTCACAGTGTGATTCTACAAAGCCTTGTTACTTACGTTTGCTTTTAAACGTGATTTCAGTGGAATTTCTATCAAATGCAAGACTCGAGATTTGCTGGTAAAAAATTGAGTATACAGAATGGGAACCAACGCTTCCCTACAAGTGAATCGCCTAACCATTCAACCCAGTACTAAAAACTGAATAGAATGCAGTTTTCACTCAGATGAAAGACGTATGCTTTCCTTCTTAAGAAGTGTTTTCAAAGACATTCACAGAGTGATTCTACGAAGCCTTTTTACTGACCTTGGCTTTTAAATGGGATTTCACAGGAATTTCTGTCAAATGCAATACACGAGATTTGTTGTTAAAAAATTGAGTATACAGAATGCAAACTAACGCTTCCCTACAAGTGAATCGCGTAACCATTCAACACAGCTCTAAAAACTGAATAGAATGCAGTTTTCACTCAGATGAAAGACGTATGCTTTCCTTCTTAAGAAGTGTTTTCAAAGACTTTCACAGAGTGATTCTACGAAGCCTTTTTACTGACGTTGGCTTTTAAACGTGATTTCACTGGAATTTCTGTCAAAAGGAAGACACGAGATTTGCTGTTAAAGAATTTAGTATACAGAATGCAAACAAATGCTTCCCTACAAGTGAATCCCCTAACCATTCAACAATGCTCTAAAAACTGAAGAGAATGCAGTTTTCACTCAGATGAATGACGTATGCTTTCCTTCTTAAGAAGTGTTTTCAAAGACATTCACAGAGTGATTCTAAGAAGCCTTTTTACTGACGTTGGCTTTTAAACGTGATTTCACTGGAATTTCTGTCAAATGCAAGACACGAGATTTGCTGTTAAAGAATTGAGTATACAGAATACAAAAAAAATGCTTCCCTAAAAGTGAATCGCCTAACCATTCAACAGAGCTCTAAAAACTGAATAGAATGCAGTTTTCACTCAGATGAAAGACATATGCTTTCCTTCTTAAGAAGTGTTTTCAAAGACTTTCACAGAGTGATTCTACAAAGCCTTTTTACTGACGTTGGCTTTTAAACGTGATTTCACTGGAATTTCAGTCAAAAGCAAGACACGAGATTTGCTGTTAAAGAATTTAGTATACAGAATGCAAACAAAAGCTTCCCTACAAGTGAATCGCCTAACCATTCAACAATGCTCTAAGAACTGAATAGAATGCAGTTTTCACTCAGATGAAAGACGTATGCTTTCCTTCTTAAGAAGTATTTTCAAAGACATTCACACAGTGATTTTACGAACCCTTTTTACTGAGGTTGGCTTTTAAATGTGATTTCACTGGAATTTCTGTCAAACGCAAGACACGAGATTTGCTGTTAAAGAATTGAATATACAGAATGCAAACAAATGCTTCCCTACAAGTGAATCGCATAAGCATTCAACAATGCTATAAAAACTGAAGAGAATGCAGTTTGCACTCAGATGAAAGACGTATGCTTTCCTTCATAAGAAGTGTTTTCAAAGACATTCACAGAGTGATTCTACGAAGCCTTTTTAATGACGGTGGCCTTTAAACTTGATTTCACTGGAATTTCTGTCAAATGCAAGATAAGAGATTTGCTGTTAAAGAATTGAGTATACAGAATGCAAACAAACGCTTCCCTACAAGTGAATCGCCTAACCATTCAACAATGCTCTAAAAACTGAAGAGAATGCAGTTTTCACTCAGATGAAAGACGTATGCTTTCCTTCTTAAGAAGTGTTTTCAAAGACATTCACAGAGTGATTCTACGAAGCCTTTTTACTGACGTTGGCCTTTAAACTTGATTTCACTGGAATTTCTGTCAAACGCAAGACACAAGATTTGCTGTTAAAGAATTGAGTATACAGACTGCAAACAAACGCTTCCCTAAAAGTGAATCGCCTAAACATTCAACAATGCACTAAAAACTGAATAGAATGCAGTTTTCACTCAGATGAAAGACGTATGCTTTCCTTCTTAAGAAGTATTTTCAAAGACATTCACACAGTGATTTTACGAACCCTTTTTACTGACGTTGGCTTTTAAATGTGATTTCACTGGAATTTCTGTCAAACGCAAGACACGAGATTTGCTGTTAAAGAATTGAGTATACAGAATGCAAACAAATGCTTCCCTACAAGTGAATCGCATAACCATTCAACAATGCTCTAAAAACTGAAGAGAATGCAGTTTGCACTCAGATGAAAGACGTAGGCTTTCCTTCTTAAGAAGTGTTTTCAAAGACATTCACAGAGTGATTCTACGAAGCCTTTTTACTGACGGTGGCCTTTAAACTTGATTTCACTGGAATTTCTGTCAAATGCAAGATACGAGATTTGCTGTTAAAGAATTGAGTATACAGAATGCAAACAAACGTTTCCCTACAAGTGAATCGCCTAACCATTCAACACAGTTCTAAAAACTGAATAGAATGCAGTTTTCACTCAGATGAAAGACGTATGCTTTCCTTCTTAAGAAGTGTTTTCAAAGACATTCACAGAGTGATTCTACGAAGCCTTTTTACTGACGTTGGCTTTTAAACGTGATTTCACTGGAATTTCTGTCAAATGCAAGACACGAGATTTGTTGTTAAAGAATTGAATATACAGAATGCAAACAAATGCTTCCCTACAAGTGAATCGCCTAACCATTCAACACAGCTTTAAAAACTGAATAGAATGCAGTTTTCACTCAGATGAAAGACGTATGCTTTCCTTCTTAAGAAGTGTTTTCAAAGACATTCACAGAGTGATTCTACGAAGCCTTTTTATTGACGTTGGCTTTTAAACGTGATTTCACTGGAATTTCTGTCAAAAGCAAGACACGAGATTTGCTGTTAAAGAATTGAGTATACAGAATGCAAACAAACGCTTCCCTACAAGTGAATCGCATAACCATTCAACAATGCTCTAAAAACTGAATAGAATGCAGTTTTCACTCAGATGAAAGACGTATGCTTTCCTTCTTAAAAAGTGTTTTCAAAGACATTCACAGAGTGATTCTACGAAGCCTTTTTACTGATGTTGGCTTTTAAATGTGATTTCACAGTAATTTCTGTCAAATGCAATACACGAGATTTGTTGTTAAAGAATTGAGTATACAGAATGCAAACTTACGCTTCCCTACAAGTGAATCGCCTAACCATTCAACACAGCTCTAAAAACTGAATAGAATGCAGTTTTCACTCAGATGAAAGACGTATGCTTTCCTTCTTAAGAAGTGTTTTCAAAGACATTCACAGAGTGATTCTAAGAAGCCTTTTTACTGACTTTGGATTTTAAACGTGATTTCACTGGAATTTCTGTCAAACGCAAGACACGAGATTTGCTGTTAAAGAATTGAGTATACAGAATACAAAAAAACGCTTCCCTAAAAGTGAATTGCCTAACTATTCAACAATGCTCTATAAACTGAAGAGAATGCAGTTTTCCCTCAGATGAAAGACGTATGCTTTCCTTCTTAACAAGTGTTTTCAAAGACATTCACAGAGTGATTCTACGAAGCCTTTTTACTGACTTTGGCCTTTAAACTTGATTTCACTGGAATTTCTGTCAAACGCAAGACACGACATTTGCTGTTAAAGAATTGAGTATACAGACTGCAAACAAACGCTTCCCTACAAGTGAATCGCCTAACCATTCAACAATGCTCTAAAAACTGAAGAGAATGCAGTTTGCACTCAGATGAAAGACGTATGCTTTCCTTCTTAAGAAGTGTTTTCAAAGACATTCAGAGAGTGATTCTACGAACCCTTTTTACTGATGTTGGCTTTTAAACGTGATTTCACTGGAATTTCTGTCAAAAGCAAGACACGAGATTTGCTGTTAAAGAATTGAGTATACAGAATGCAAACAAACGCTTCCCTACAAGTGAATCGCATAACCATTCAACAATGCTCTAAAAACTGAAGAGAATGCAGTTTTCACTCAGATGAAAGACGTATGCTTTCCTTCTTAAGAAGTGTTTTCAAAGACATTCACAGAGTGATTCTACGAACCCTTTTTACTGATGTTGGCTTTTAAACGTGATTTCACTGGAATTTCTGTCAAACGCAAGACACGAGATTTGCTGTTAAAGAATTGAGTATACAGAATGCAAACAAACGCTTCCCTACAAGTGAATCGCCTAACCATTCAACACAGTTCTAAAAACTGAATAGAATGCAGTTTTCACTCAGATGAAAGACGTATGCTTTCCTTATTAAGAAGTATTTTCAAAGACATTCACACAGTGATTCTACGAACCCTTTTTACTGACGTTGGCTTTTAAATGTGATTTCACTGGAATTTCTGTCAAACGCAAGACACGAGATTTGCTGTTAAAGAATTGAGTATACAGAATGCAAACAAACGCTTCCCTACAAGTGAATCGCATAACCATTCAACAATGCTCTAAAAACTGAAGAGAATGCAGTTTGCACTCAGATGAAAGGCGTATGCTTTCCTTCTTAAGAAGTGTTTTCAAAGACATTCAGAGAGTGATTCTACGAACCCTTTTTACTGATGTTGGCTTTTAAACGTGATTTCACTGGAATTTCTGTCAAATGCAAGATACGAGATTTGCTGTTAAAGAATTGAGTATACAGAATACAAAAAAACGCTTCCCTAAAAGTGAATCGCCTAACCATTCAACAATGCTCTAAAAACTGAAGAGAATGCAGTTTTCACTCAGATGAAAGACGTATGCTTTCCTTCTTAAGAAGTGTTTTCAAAGACATTCACAGAGTGATTCTACGAAGCCTTTTTACTGACGTTGGCTTTTAAACGTGATTTCACTGGAATTTCTGTCAAAAGCAAGACACGAGATTTGCTCTTAAAGAATTGAGTATACAGAATGCAAACAAACACTTCCCTACAAGTGAATCGCATAACCAATCAACAATGCTCTAAAAACTGAATAGAATGAAGTTTTCACTCAGATGAAAGACGTATGCTTTCCTTCTTAAGAAGTGTTTTCAAAGACATTCACAGAGTGATTCTACGAAGCCTTTTTACTGACGTTGGCTTTTAAATGTGATTTCACAGTAATTTCTGTCAAATGCAATACACGAGATTTGTTGTTAAAGAATTGAGTATACAGAATGCAAACTTACGCTTCCCTACAAGTGAATCGCCTAAACATTCAACACAGCTCTAAAAACTGAAGAGAATGCAGTTTTCACTCAGATGAAAGACGTATGCTTTCCTTCTTAAGAAGTGTTTTCAAAGACATTCACAGAGTGATTCTAAGAAGCCTTTTTACTGACGTTGGATTTTAAACGTGATTTCACTGGAATTTCTGTCAAACGCAAGACACGAGATTTGCTGTTAAAGAATTGAGTATACAGAATACAAAAAAACGCTTCCCTAAAAGTGAATTGCCTAACTATTCAAAAATGCTCTATAAACTGAAGAGAATGCAGTTTTCCCTCAGATGAAAGACGTATGCTTTCCTTCTTAAGAAGTGTTTTCAAAGACATTCACAGAGTGATTCTACGAAGCCTTTTTACTGACTTTGGCCTTTAAACTTGATTTCACTGGAATTTCTGTCAAACGCAAGACACGAGATTTGCTGTTAAAGAATTGAGTATACAGACTGCAAACAAACGCTTCCCTACAAGTGAATCGCCTAACCATTCAACAATGCTCTAAAAACTGAATAGAATGCAGTTTTCACTCAGATGAAAGACGTATGCTTTCCTTCTTAAGAAGTGTTTTCAAAGACATTCACAGAGTGATTATACGAAGCCTTTTTACTGAAGTTGGCTTTTAAACGTGATTTCACTGGAATTTCTGTCAAAAGCAAGACACGAGATTTGCTGTTAAAGAATTGAGCATACAGAATGCAAACAAACGCTTCCCTACAAGTGAATCGCATAACCATTCAACAATGCTTAAAAACTGAAGAGAATGCAGTTTTCACTCAGATGAAAGACGTATGCTTTCCTTCTTAAGAAGTGTTTTCAAAGACATTCACAGAGTGATTCTACGAACCCTTTTTACTGATGTTGGCTTTTAAACGTGATTTCACTGGAATTTCTGTCAAACCCAAGACACGAGATTTGCTGTTAAAGAATTGAGTATACAGAATGCAAACAAACGCTTCCCTACAAGTGAATCGCCTAACCATTCAACACAGTTCTAAAAACTGAATAGAATGCAGTTTTCACTCAGATGAAAGACGTATGCTTTCCTTCTTAAGAAGTGTTTTCAAAGACATTCACAGAGTGATTCTACGAAGCCTTTTTACTGACGTTGGCTTTTAAATGGGATTTCACAGGAATTTCTGTCAAATGCAATACACGAGATTTGTTGTTAAAGAATTGATTATACAGAATGCAAACTAACGCTTCCCTACAAGTGAATCGCCTAACCATTCAACACAGCTCTAAAAACTGAATAGAATGCAGTTTTCACTGAGATGAAAGACGTATGCTTTCCTTCTTAAGAAGTGTTTTCAAAGACATTCACAGAGTGATTCTAAGAAGCCTTTTTACTGACGTTGGCTTTTAAACGTGATTTCACTGGAATTTCTGTCAAACGCAAGACACGAGATTTGCTGTTAAAGAATTGAGTATACAGAATACAAAAAAACGCTTCCCTAAAAGTGAATCGCCTAACCATTCAACAATGCTCTAAAAACTGAAGAGAATGCAGTTTTCACTCAGATGAAAGACGTATGCTTTCCTTCTTAAGAAGTGTTTTCAAAGACATTCACAGAGTGATTCTACGAAGCCTTTTTACTGACTTTGGCCTTTAAACTTGATTTCACTGGAATTTCTGTCAAATGCAAGACACGAGATTTGCTGTTAAAGAATTGAGTATACAGACTGCAAACAAACGCTTCCCTACAACTGAATCGCCTAACCATTCAACAATGCTCTAAAAACTGAATAGAATGCAGTTTTCACTCAGATGAAAGACGTAAGCTTTCCTTCTTAAGAAGTGTTTTCAAAGACATTTACAGAGTGATTCTACGAAGCCTTTTTACTGATGTTGGCTTTTAAACGTGATTTCACTGGAATTTCTGTCAAACGCAAGACACGAGATTTGTTGTTAAAGAATTGAATATACAGAATGCAAACAAATGCTTCCCTACAAGTGAATCGCCTAACCATTCAACACAGCTTTAAAAACTGAGTAGAATGCAGTTTTCACTCAGATGAAAGACATATGCTTTCCTTCTTAAGAAGTGTTTTCAAAGACATTCACAGAGTGATTCTACGAAGCCTTTTTACTGACGTTGGCTTTTAAACGTGATTTCACTGGAATTTCTGTCAAAAGCAAGACACGAGATTTGCTGTTAAAGAATTGAGTATACAGAATGCAAACAAACGCTTCCCTACAAGTGAATCGCATAACCATTCAACAATGCTCTAAAAACTGAATAGAATGCAGTTTTCACTCAGATGAAAGACGTATGCTTTCCTTCTTAAGAAGTGTTTTCAAAGACATTCACAGAGTGATTCTACGAAGCCTTTTTACTGATGTTGGCTTTTAAATGTGATTTCACAGTAATTTCTGTCAAATGCAATACACGAGATTTGTTGTTAAAGAATTGAGTATACAGAATGCAAACTTAAGCTTCCCTACAAGTGAATCGCCTAACCATTCAACACAGCTCTAAAAACTGAAGAGAATGCAGTTTTCACTCAGATGAAAGACGTATGCTTTCCTTCTTAAGAAGTGTTTTCAAAGACATTCACAGAGTGATTCTACGAAGCCTTTTTACTGACTTTGGCCTTTAAACTTGATTTCACTGGAATTTCTGTCAAACGCAAGACACGACATTTGCTGTTAAAGAATTGAGTATACAGACTGCAAACAAACACTTCCCTACAAGTGAATCGCCTAACCATTCAACAATGCTCTAAAAACTGAATAGAATGCAGTTTTCACTCAGATGAAAGACATATGCTTTCCTTCTTAAGAAGTATTTTCAAAGACATTCACACAGTGATTCTACGAACCCTTTTTACTGACGTTGGCTTTTAAATGTGATTTCACTGGAATTTCTGTCAAACGCAAGACACGAGATTTGCTGTTAAAGACTTGAGTGTACAGAATGCAAACAAACGCTTCCCTACAAGTGAATCGCCTAACCATTCAACAATGCTCTAAAAACTGAAGAGAATGCAGTTTTCACTCAGATGAAAGACGTATGCTTTCCTTCTTAAGAAGTGTTTTCAAAGACATTCACAGAGTGATTCTACGAAGCCTTTTTACTGACGTTGGCTTTTAAATGGGATTTCACAGGAATTTCTGTCAAATGCAATACACGAGATTTGTTGTTAAAGAATTGATTATACAGAATGCAAACAAACGCTTCCCTACAAGTGAATCGCCTAACCATTCAACACAGCTCTAAAAACTGAATAGAATGCAGTTTTCACTGAGATGAAAGACGTATGCTTTCCTTCTTAAGAAGTGTTTTCAAAGACATTCACAGAGTGATTCTAAGAAGCCTTTTTACTGACGTTGGCCTTTAAACTTGATTTCACTGGAATTTCTGTCAAACGCAAGACACGACATTTGCTGTTAAAGAATTGAGTATACAGACTGCAAACAAACGCTTCCCTACAAGTGAATCGCCTAACCATTCAACAATGCTCTAAAAACTGAATAGAATGCAGTTTTCACTCAGATGAAAGACATATGCTTTCCTTCTTAAGAAGTATTTTCAAAGACATTCACACAGTGATTCTACGAACCCTTTTTACTGATGTTGGCTTTTAAACGTGATTTCACTGGAATTTCTGTCAAACCCAAGACACGAGATTTGCTGTTAAAGAATTGAGTATACAGAATGCAAACAAACGCTTCCCTACAAGTGAATCGCCTAACCATTCAACACAGTTCTAAAAACTGAATAGAATGCAGTTTTCACTCAGATGAAAGACGTATGCTTTCCTTCTTAAGAAGTGTTTTCAAAGACATTCACAGAGTGATTCTACGAAGCCTTTTTACTGACGTTGGCTTTTAAACGTGATTTCACTGGAATTTCTGTCAAAAGCAAGACACGAGATTTGCTGTTAAAGAATTGAGTATACAGAATGCAAACAAACGCTTCCCTACAAGTGAATCGCATAACCATTCAACAATGCTCTAAAAACTGAATAGAATGCAGTTTTCACTCAGATGAAAGACGTATGCTTTCCTTCTTAAGAAGTGTTTTCAAAGACATTCACAGAGTGATTCTACGAAGCCTTTTTACTGATGTTGGCTTTTAAATGTGATTTCACAGTAATTTCTGTCAAATGCAATACACGAGATTTGTTGTTAAAGAATTGAGTATACAGAATGCAAACTTAAGCTTCCCTACAAGTGAATCGCCTAACCATTCAACACAGCTCTAAAAACTGAAGAGAATGCAGTTTTCACTCAGATGAAAGACGTATGCTTTCCTTCTTAAGAAGTGTTTTCAAAGACATTCACAGAGTGATTCTACGAAGCCTTTTTACTGACTTTGGCCTTTAAACTTGATTTCACTGGAATTTCTGTCAAACGCAAGACACGACATTTGCTGTTAAAGAATTGAGTATACAGACTGCAAACAAACGCTTCCCTACAAGTGAATCGCCTAACCATTCAACAATGCTCTAAAAACTGAATAGAATGCAGTTTTCACTCAGATGAAAGACATATGCTTTCCTTCTTAAGAAGTGTTTTCAAAGACATTCACAGAGTGATTATACGAAGCCTTTTTACTGAAGTTGGCTTTTAAACGTGATTTCACTGGAATTTCTGTCAAAAGCAAGACACGAGATTTGCTGTTAAAGAATTGAGCATACAGAATGCAAACAAACGCTTCCCTACAAGTGAATCGCATAACCATTCAACAATGCTTAAAAACTGAAGAGAATGCAGTTTTCACTCAGATGAAAGACGTATGCTTTCCTTCTTAAGAAGTGTTTTCAAAGACATTCACAGAGTGATTCTACGAACCCTTTTTACTGATGTTGGCTTTTAAACGTGATTTCACTGGAATTTCTGTCAAACCCAAGACACGAGATTTGCTGTTAAAGAATTGAGTATACAGAATGCAAACAAACGCTTCCCTACAAGTGAATCGCCTAACCATTCAACACAGTTCTAAAAACTGAATAGAATGCAGTTTTCACTCAGATGAAAGACGTATGCTTTCCTTCTTAAGAAGTGTTTTCAAAGACATTCACAGAGTGATTCTACGAAGCCTTTTTACTGACGTTGGCTTTTAAATGGGATTTCACAGGAATTTCTGTCAAATGCAATACACGAGATTTGTTGTTAAAGAATTGATTATACAGAATGCAAACTAACGCTTCCCTACAAGTGAATCGCCTAACCATTCAACACAGCTCTAAAAACTGAATAGAATGCAGTTTTCACTGAGATGAAAGACGTATGCTTTCCTTCTTAAGAAGTGTTTTCAAAGACATTCACAGAGTGATTCTAAGAAGCCTTTTTACTGACGTTGGCTTTTAAACGTGATTTCACTGGAATTTCTGTCAAACGCAAGACACGAGATTTGCTGTTAAAGAATTGAGTATACAGAATACAAAAAAACGCTTCCCTAAAAGTGAATCGCCTAACCATTCAACAATGCTCTAAAAACTGAAGAGAATGCAGTTTTCACTCAGATGAAAGACGTATGCTTTCCTTCTTAAGAAGTGTTTTCAAAGACATTCACAGAGTGATTCTACGAAGCCTTTTTACTGATGTTGGCTTTTAAACGTGATTTCACTGGAATTTCTGTCAAACGCAAGACACGAGATTTGTTGTTAAAGAATTGAATATACAGAATGCAAACAAATGCTTCCCTACAAGTGAATCGCCTAACCATTCAACACAGCTTTAAAAACTGAGTAGAATGCAGTTTTCACTCAGATGAAAGACATATGCTTTCCTTCTTAAGAAGTGTTTTCAAAGACATTCACAGAGTGATTCTACGAAGCCTTTTTACTGACGTTGGCTTTTAAACGTGATTTCACTGGAATTTCTGTCAAAAGCAAGACACGAGATTTGCTGTTAAAGAATTGAGTATACAGAATGCAAACAAACGCTTCCCTACAAGTGAATCGCATAACCATTCAACAATGCTCTAAAAACTGAATAGAATGCAGTTTTCACTCAGATGAAAGACGTATGCTTTCCTTCTTAAGAAGTGTTTTCAAAGACATTCACAGAGTGATTCTACGAAGCCTTTTTACTGATGTTGGCTTTTAAATGTGATTTCACAGTAATTTCTGTCAAATGCAATACACGAGATTTGTTGTTAAAGAATTGAGTATACAGAATGCAAACTTAAGCTTCCCTACAAGTGAATCGCCTAACCATTCAACACAGCTCTAAAAACTGAAGAGAATGCAGTTTTCACTCAGATGAAAGACGTATGCTTTCCTTCTTAAGAAGTGTTTTCAAAGACATTCACAGAGTGATTCTACGAAGCCTTTTTACTGACTTTGGCCTTTAAACTTGATTTCACTGGAATTTCTGTCAAACGCAAGACACGACATTTGCTGTTAAAGAATTGAGTATACAGACTGCAAACAAACGCTTCCCTACAAGTGAATCGCCTAACCATTCAACAATGCTCTAAAAACTGAATAGAATGCAGTTTTCACTCAGATGAAAGACATATGCTTTCCTTCTTAAGAAGTATTTTCAAAGACATTCACACAGTGATTCTACGAACCCTTTTTACTGACGTTGGCTTTTAAATGTGATTTCACTGGAATTTCTGTCAAACGCAAGACACGAGATTTGCTGTTAAAGACTTGAGTGTACAGAATGCAAACAAACGCTTCCCTACAAGTGAATCGCCTAACCATTCAACAATGCTCTAAAAACTGAAGAGAATGCAGTTTTCACTCAGATGAAAGACGTATGCTTTCCTTCTTAAGAAGTGTTTTCAAAGACATTCACAGAGTGATTCTACGAAGCCTTTTTACTGACGTTGGCTTTTAAATGGGATTTCACAGGAATTTCTGTCAAATGCAATACACGAGATTTGTTGTTAAAGAATTGATTATACAGAATGCAAACAAACGCTTCCCTACAAGTGAATCGCCTAACCATTCAACACAGCTCTAAAAACTGAATAGAATGCAGTTTTCACTGAGATGAAAGACGTATGCTTTCCTTCTTAAGAAGTGTTTTCAAAGACATTCACAGAGTGATTCTAAGAAGCCTTTTTACTGACGTTGGCCTTTAAACTTGATTTCACTGGAATTTCTGTCAAACGCAAGACACGACATTTGCTGTTAAAGAATTGAGTATACAGACTGCAAACAAACGCTTCCCTACAAGTGAATCGCCTAACCATTCAACAATGCTCTAAAAACTGAATAGAATGCAGTTTTCACTCAGATGAAAGACATATGCTTTCCTTCTTAAGAAGTATTTTCAAAGACATTCACACAGTGATTCTACGAACCCTTTTTACTGACGTTGGCTTTTAAATGTGATTTCACTGGAATTTCTGTCAAACGCAAGACACGAGATTTGCTGTTAAAGACTTGAGTGTACAGAATGCAAACAAACGCTTCCCTAAAAGTGAATCGCCTAACCATTCAACAATGCTCTAAAAACTGAAGAGAATGCAGTTTTCACTCAGATGAAAGACGTATGCTTTCCTTCTTAAGAAGTGTTTTCAAAGACATTCACAGAGTGATTCTACGAAGCCTTTTTACTGACTTTGGCCTTTAAACTTGATTTCACTGGAATTTCTGTCAAACGCAAGACACGAGATTTGCTGTTAAAGAATTGAGTATACAGACTGCAAACAAACGCTTCCCTACAAGTGAATCGCCTAACCATTCAACAATGCTCTAAAAACTGAATAGAATGCAGTTTTCACTCAGATGAAAGACGTATGCTTTCCTTCTTAAGAAGTGTTTTCAAAGACATTCACAGAGTGATTATACGAAGCCTTTTTACTGAAGTTGGCTTTTAAACGTGATTTCACTGGAATTTCTGTCAAAAGCAAGACACGAGATTTGCTGTTAAAGAATTGAGCATACAGAATGCAAACAAACGCTTCCCTACAAGTGAATCGCATAACCATTCAACAATGCTTAAAAACTGAAGAGAATGCAGTTTTCACTCAGATGAAAGACGTATGCTTTCCTTCTTAAGAAGTGTTTTCAAAGACATTCACAGAGTGATTCTACGAACCCTTTTTACTGATGTTGGCTTTTAAACGTGATTTCACTGGAATTTCTGTCAAACCCAAGACACGAGATTTGCTGTTAAAGAATTGAGTATACAGAATGCAAACAAACGCTTCCCTACAAGTGAATCGCCTAACCATTCAACACAGTTCTAAAAACTGAATAGAATGCAGTTTTCACTCAGATGAAAGACGTATGCTTTCCTTCTTAAGAAGTGTTTTCAAAGACATTCACAGAGTGATTCTACGAAGCCTTTTTACTGACGTTGGCTTTTAAATGGGATTTCACAGGAATTTCTGTCAAATGCAATACACGAGATTTGTTGTTAAAGAATTGATTATACAGAATGCAAACTAACGCTTCCCTACAAGTGAATCGCCTAACCATTCAACACAGCTCTAAAAACTGAATAGAATGCAGTTTTCACTGAGATGAAAGACGTATGCTTTCCTTCTTAAGAAGTGTTTTCAAAGACATTCACAGAGTGATTCTAAGAAGCCTTTTTACTGACGTTGGCTTTTAAACGTGATTTCACTGGAATTTCTGTCAAACGCAAGACACGAGATTTGCTGTTAAAGAATTGAGTATACAGAATACAAAAAAACGCTTCCCTAAAAGTGAATCGCCTAACCATTCAACAATGCTCTAAAAACTGAAGAGAATGCAGTTTTCACTCAGATGAAAGACGTATGCTTTCCTTCTTAAGAAGTGTTTTCAAAGACATTTACAGAGTGATTCTACGAAGCCTTTTTACTGATGTTGGCTTTTAAACGTGATTTCACTGGAATTTCTGTCAAACGCAAGACACGAGATTTGTTGTTAAAGAATTGAATATACAGAATGCAAACAAATGCTTCCCTACAAGTGAATCGCCTAACCATTCAACACAGCTTTAAAAACTGAGTAGAATGCAGTTTTCACTCAGATGAAAGACATATGCTTTCCTTCTTAAGAAGTGTTTTCAAAGACATTCACAGAGTGATTCTACGAAGCCTTTTTACTGACGTTGGCTTTTAAACGTGATTTCACTGGAATTTCTGTCAAAAGCAAGACACGAGATTTGCTGTTAAAGAATTGAGTATACAGAATGCAAACAAACGCTTCCCTACAAGTGAATCGCATAACCATTCAACAATGCTCTAAAAACTGAATAGAATGCAGTTTTCACTCAGATGAAAGACGTATGCTTTCCTTCTTAAGAAGTGTTTTCAAAGACATTCACAGAGTGATTCTACGAAGCCTTTTTACTGATGTTGGCTTTTAAATGTGATTTCACAGTAATTTCTGTCAAATGCAATACACGAGATTTGTTGTTAAAGAATTGAGTATACAGAATGCAAACTTAAGCTTCCCTACAAGTGAATCGCCTAACCATTCAACACAGCTCTAAAAACTGAAGAGAATGCAGTTTTCACTCAGATGAAAGACGTATGCTTTCCTTCTTAAGAAGTGTTTTCAAAGACATTCACAGAGTGATTCTACGAAGCCTTTTTACTGACTTTGGCCTTTAAACTTGATTTCACTGGAATTTCTGTCAAACGCAAGACACGACATTTGCTGTTAAAGAATTGAGTATACAGACTGCAAACAAACGCTTCCCTACAAGTGAATCGCCTAACCATTCAACAATGCTCTAAAAACTGAATAGAATGCAGTTTTCACTCAGATGAAAGACATATGCTTTCCTTCTTAAGAAGTATTTTCAAAGACATTCACACAGTGATTCTACGAACCCTTTTTACTGACGTTGGCTTTTAAATGTGATTTCACTGGAATTTCTGTCAAACGCAAGACACGAGATTTGCTGTTAAAGACTTGAGTGTACAGAATGCAAACAAACGCTTCCCTACAAGTGAATCGCCTAACCATTCAACAATGCTCTAAAAACTGAAGAGAATGCAGTTTTCACTCAGATGAAAGACGTATGCTTTCCTTCTTAAGAAGTGTTTTCAAAGACATTCACAGAGTGATTCTACGAAGCCTTTTTACTGACGTTGGCTTTTAAATGGGATTTCACAGGAATTTCTGTCAAATGCAATACACGAGATTTGTTGTTAAAGAATTGATTATACAGAATGCAAACAAACGCTTCCCTACAAGTGAATCGCCTAACCATTCAACACAGCTCTAAAAACTGAATAGAATGCAGTTTTCACTGAGATGAAAGACGTATGCTTTCCTTCTTAAGAAGTGTTTTCAAAGACATTCACAGAGTGATTCTAAGAAGCCTTTTTACTGACGTTGGCCTTTAAACTTGATTTCACTGGAATTTCTGTCAAACGCAAGACACGACATTTGCTGTTAAAGAATTGAGTATACAGACTGCAAACAAACGCTTCCCTACAAGTGAATCGCCTAACCATTCAACAATGCTCTAAAAACTGAATAGAATGCAGTTTTCACTCAGATGAAAGACATATGCTTTCCTTCTTAAGAAGTATTTTCAAAGACATTCACACAGTGATTCTACGAACCCTTTTTACTGACGTTGGCTTTTAAATGTGATTTCACTGGAATTTCTGTCAAACGCAAGACACGAGATTTGCTGTTAAAGACTTGAGTGTACAGAATGCAAACAAACGCTTCCCTACAAGTGAATCGCCTAACCATTCAACAATGCTCTAAAAACTGAAGAGAATGCAGTTTTCACTCAGATGAAAGACGTATGCTTTCCTTCTTAAGAAGTGTTTTCAAAGACATTCACAGAGTGATTCTACGAAGCCTTTTTACTGACTTTGGCCTTTAAACTTGATTTCACTGGAATTTCTGTCAAACGCAAGACACGAGATTTGCTGTTAAAGAATTGAGTATACAGACTGCAAACAAACGCTTCCCTACAAGTGAATCGCCTAACCATTCAACAATGCTCTAAAAACTGAATAGAATGCAGTTTTCACTCAGATGAAAGACGTATGCTTTCCTTCTTAAGAAGTGTTTTCAAAGACATTCACAGAGTGATTATACGAAGCCTTTTTACTGAAGTTGGCTTTTAAACGTGATTTCACTGGAATTTCTGTCAAAAGCAAGACACGAGATTTGCTGTTAAAGAATTGAGCATACAGAATGCAAACAAACGCTTCCCTACAAGTGAATCGCATAACCATTCAACAATGCTTAAAAACTGAAGAGAATGCAGTTTTCACTCAGATGAAAGACGTATGCTTTCCTTCTTAAGAAGTGTTTTCAAAGACATTCACAGAGTGATTCTACGAACCCTTTTTACTGATGTTGGCTTTTAAACGTGATTTCACTGGAATTTCTGTCAAACCCAAGACACGAGATTTGCTGTTAAAGAATTGAGTATACAGAATGCAAACAAACGCTTCCCTACAAGTGAATCGCCTAACCATTCAACACAGTTCTAAAAACTGAATAGAATGCAGTTTTCACTCAGATGAAAGACGTATGCTTTCCTTCTTAAGAAGTGTTTTCAAAGACATTCACAGAGTGATTCTACGAAGCCTTTTTACTGACGTTGGCTTTTAAATGGGATTTCACAGGAATTTCTGTCAAATGCAATACACGAGATTTGTTGTTAAAGAATTGATTATACAGAATGCAAACTAACGCTTCCCTACAAGTGAATCGCCTAACCATTCAACACAGCTCTAAAAACTGAATAGAATGCAGTTTTCACTGAGATGAAAGACGTATGCTTTCCTTCTTAAGAAGTGTTTTCAAAGACATTCACAGAGTGATTCTAAGAAGCCTTTTTACTGACGTTGGCTTTTAAACGTGATTTCACTGGAATTTCTGTCAAACGCAAGACACGAGATTTGCTGTTAAAGAATTGAGTATACAGAATACAAAAAAACGCTTCCCTAAAAGTGAATCGCCTAACCATTCAACAATGCTCTAAAAACTGAAGAGAATGCAGTTTTCACTCAGATGAAAGACGTATGCTTTCCTTCTTAAGAAGTGTTTTCAAAGACATTTACAGAGTGATTCTACGAAGCCTTTTTACTGATGTTGGCTTTTAAACGTGATTTCACTGGAATTTCTGTCAAACGCAAGACACGAGATTTGTTGTTAAAGAATTGAATATACAGAATGCAAACAAATGCTTCCCTACAAGTGAATCGCCTAACCATTCAACACAGCTTTAAAAACTGAGTAGAATGCAGTTTTCACTCAGATGAAAGACATATGCTTTCCTTCTTAAGAAGTGTTTTCAAAGACATTCACAGAGTGATTCTACGAAGCCTTTTTACTGACGTTGGCTTTTAAACGTGATTTCACTGGAATTTCTGTCAAAAGCAAGACACGAGATTTGTTGTTAAAGAATTGATTATACAGAATGCAAACAAACGCTTCCCTACAAGTGAATCGCCTAACCATTCAACACAGCTCTAAAAACTGAATAGAATGCAGTTTTCACTGAGATGAAAGACGTATGCTTTCCTTCTTAAGAAGTGTTTTCAAAGACATTCACAGAGTGATTCTAAGAAGCCTTTTTACTGACGTTGGCCTTTAAACTTGATTTCACTGGAATTTCTGTCAAACGCAAGACACGACATTTGCTGTTAAAGAATTGAGTATACAGACTGCAAACAAACGCTTCCCTACAAGTGAATCGCCTAACCATTCAACAATGCTCTAAAAACTGAATAGAATGCAGTTTTCACTCAGATGAAAGACATATGCTTTCCTTCTTAAGAAGTATTTTCAAAGACATTCACACAGTGATTCTACGAACCCTTTTTACTGACGTTGGCTTTTAAATGTGATTTCACTGGAATTTCTGTCAAACGCAAGACACGAGATTTGCTGTTAAAGACTTGAGTGTACAGAATGCAAACAAACGCTTCCCTACAAGTGAATCGCCTAACCATTCAACAATGCTCTAAAAACTGAAGAGAATGCAGTTTTCACTCAGATGAAAGACGTATGCTTTCCTTCTTAAGAAGTGTTTTCAAAGACATTCACAGAGTGATTCTACGAAGCCTTTTTACTGACTTTGGCCTTTAAACTTGATTTCACTGGAATTTCTGTCAAACGCAAGACACGACATTTGCTGTTAAAGAATTGAGTATACAGACTGCAAACAAACGCTTCCCTACAAGTGAATCGCCTAACCATTCAACAATGCTCTAAAAACTGAATAGAATGCAGTTTTCACTCAGATGAAAGACATATGCTTTCCTTCTTAAGAAGTATTTTCAAAGACATTCACACAGTGATTCTACGAACCCTTTTTACTGACGTTGGCTTTTAAATGTGATTTCACTGGAATTTCTGTCAAACGCAAGACACGAGATTTGCTGTTAAAGACTTGAGTGTACAGAATGCAAACAAACGCTTCCCTACAAGTGAATCGCCTAACCATTCAACAATGCTCTAAAAACTGAATAGAATGCAGTTTTCACTCAGATGAAAGACGTATGCTTTCCTTCTTAAGAAGTGTTTTCAAAGACATTCACAGAGTGATTATACGAAGCCTTTTTACTGAAGTTGGCTTTTAAACGTGATTTCACTGGAATTTCTGTCAAAAGCAAGACACGAGATTTGCTGTTAAAGAATTGAGCATACAGAATGCAAACAAACGCTTCCCTACAAGTGAATCGCATAACCATTCAACAATGCTTAAAAACTGAAGAGAATGCAGTTTTCACTCAGATGAAAGACGTATGCTTTCCTTCTTAAGAAGTGTTTTCAAAGACATTCACAGAGTGATTCTACGAACCCTTTTTACTGATGTTGGCTTTTAAACGTGATTTCACTGGAATTTCTGTCAAACCCAAGACACGAGATTTGCTGTTAAAGAATTGAGTATACAGAATGCAAACAAACGCTTCCCTACAAGTGAATCGCCTAACCATTCAACACAGTTCTAAAAACTGAATAGAATGCAGTTTTCACTCAGATGAAAGACGTATGCTTTCCTTCTTAAGAAGTGTTTTCAAAGACATTCACAGAGTGATTCTACGAAGCCTTTTTACTGACGTTGGCTTTTAAATGGGATTTCACAGGAATTTCTGTCAAATGCAATACACGAGATTTGTTGTTAAAGAATTGATTATACAGAATGCAAACTAACGCTTCCCTACAAGTGAATCGCCTAACCATTCAACACAGCTCTAAAAACTGAATAGAATGCAGTTTTCACTGAGATGAAAGACGTATGCTTTCCTTCTTAAGAAGTGTTTTCAAAGACATTCACAGAGTGATTCTAAGAAGCCTTTTTACTGACGTTGGCTTTTAAACGTGATTTCACTGGAATTTCTGTCAAACGCAAGACACGAGATTTGCTGTTAAAGAATTGAGTATACAGAATACAAAAAAACGCTTCCCTAAAAGTGAATCGCCTAACCATTCAACAATGCTCTAAAAACTGAAGAGAATGCAGTTTTCACTCAGATGAAAGACGTATGCTTTCCTTCTTAAGAAGTGTTTTCAAAGACATTTACAGAGTGATTCTACGAAGCCTTTTTACTGATGTTGGCTTTTAAACGTGATTTCACTGGAATTTCTGTCAAACGCAAGACACGAGATTTGTTGTTAAAGAATTGAATATACAGAATGCAAACAAATGCTTCCCTACAAGTGAATCGCCTAACCATTCAACACAGCTTTAAAAACTGAGTAGAATGCAGTTTTCACTCAGATGAAAGACATATGCTTTCCTTCTTAAGAAGTGTTTTCAAAGACATTCACAGAGTGATTCTACGAAGCCTTTTTACTGACGTTGGCTTTTAAACGTGATTTCACTGGAATTTCTGTCAAAAGCAAGACACGAGATTTGCTGTTAAAGAATTGAGTATACAGAATGCAAACAAACGCTTCCCTACAAGTGAATCGCATAACCATTCAACAATGCTCTAAAAACTGAATAGAATGCAGTTTTCACTCAGATGAAAGACGTATGCTTTCCTTCTTAAGAAGTGTTTTCAAAGACATTCACAGAGTGATTCTACGAAGCCTTTTTACTGATGTTGGCTTTTAAATGTGATTTCACAGTAATTTCTGTCAAATGCAATACACGAGATTTGTTGTTAAAGAATTGAGTATACAGAATGCAAACTTAAGCTTCCCTACAAGTGAATCGCCTAACCATTCAACACAGCTCTAAAAACTGAAGAGAATGCAGTTTTCACTCAGATGAAAGACGTATGCTTTCCTTCTTAAGAAGTGTTTTCAAAGACATTCACAGAGTGATTCTACGAAGCCTTTTTACTGACTTTGGCCTTTAAACTTGATTTCACTGGAATTTCTGTCAAACGCAAGACACGACATTTGCTGTTAAAGAATTGAGTATACAGACTGCAAACAAACGCTTCCCTACAAGTGAATCGCCTAACCATTCAACAATGCTCTAAAAACTGAATAGAATGCAGTTTTCACTCAGATGAAAGACATATGCTTTCCTTCTTAAGAAGTATTTTCAAAGACATTCACACAGTGATTCTACGAACCCTTTTTACTGACGTTGGCTTTTAAATGTGATTTCACTGGAATTTCTGTCAAACGCAAGACACGAGATTTGCTGTTAAAGACTTGAGTGTACAGAATGCAAACAAACGCTTCCCTACAAGTGAATCGCCTAACCATTCAACAATGCTCTAAAAACTGAAGAGAATGCAGTTTTCACTCAGATGAAAGACGTATGCTTTCCTTCTTAAGAAGTGTTTTCAAAGACATTCACAGAGTGATTCTACGAAGCCTTTTTACTGACGTTGGCTTTTAAATGGGATTTCACAGGAATTTCTGTCAAATGCAATACACGAGATTTGTTGTTAAAGAATTGATTATACAGAATGCAAACAAACGCTTCCCTACAAGTGAATCGCCTAACCATTCAACACAGCTCTAAAAACTGAATAGAATGCAGTTTTCACTGAGATGAAAGACGTATGCTTTCCTTCTTAAGAAGTGTTTTCAAAGACATTCACAGAGTGATTCTAAGAAGCCTTTTTACTGACGTTGGCCTTTAAACTTGATTTCACTGGAATTTCTGTCAAACGCAAGACACGACATTTGCTGTTAAAGAATTGAGTATACAGACTGCAAACAAACGCTTCCCTACAAGTGAATCGCCTAACCATTCAACAATGCTCTAAAAACTGAATAGAATGCAGTTTTCACTCAGATGAAAGACATATGCTTTCCTTCTTAAGAAGTATTTTCAAAGACATTCACACAGTGATTCTACGAACCCTTTTTACTGACGTTGGCTTTTAAATGTGATTTCACTGGAATTTCTGTCAAACGCAAGACACGAGATTTGCTGTTAAAGACTTGAGTGTACAGAATGCAAACAAACGCTTCCCTACAAGTGAATCGCCTAACCATTCAACAATGCTCTAAAAACTGAAGAGAATGCAGTTTTCACTCAGATGAAAGACGTATGCTTTCCTTCTTAAGAAGTGTTTTCAAAGACATTCACAGAGTGATTCTACGAAGCCTTTTTACTGACTTTGGCCTTTAAACTTGATTTCACTGGAATTTCTGTCAAACGCAAGACACGAGATTTGCTGTTAAAGAATTGAGTATACAGACTGCAAACAAACGCTTCCCTACAAGTGAATCGCCTAACCATTCAACAATGCTCTAAAAACTGAATAGAATGCAGTTTTCACTCAGATGAAAGACGTATGCTTTCCTTCTTAAGAAGTGTTTTCAAAGACATTCACAGAGTGATTATACGAAGCCTTTTTACTGAAGTTGGCTTTTAAACGTGATTTCACTGGAATTTCTGTCAAAAGCAAGACACGAGATTTGCTGTTAAAGAATTGAGCATACAGAATGCAAACAAACGCTTCCCTACAAGTGAATCGCATAACCATTCAACAATGCTTAAAAACTGAAGAGAATGCAGTTTTCACTCAGATGAAAGACGTATGCTTTCCTTCTTAAGAAGTGTTTTCAAAGACATTCACAGAGTGATTCTACGAACCCTTTTTACTGACGTTGGCTTTTAAATGGGATTTCACAGGAATTTCTGTCAAATGCAATACACGAGATTTGTTGTTAAAGAATTGATTATACAGAATGCAAACTAACGCTTCCCTACAAGTGAATCGCCTAACCATTCAACACAGCTCTAAAAACTGAATAGAATGCAGTTTTCACTGAGATGAAAGACGTATGCTTTCCTTCTTAAGAAGTGTTTTCAAAGACATTCACAGAGTGATTCTAAGAAGCCTTTTTACTGACGTTGGCTTTTAAACGTGATTTCACTGGAATTTCTGTCAAACGCAAGACACGAGATTTGCTGTTAAAGAATTGAGTATACAGAATACAAAAAAACGCTTCCCTAAAAGTGAATCGCCTAACCATTCAACAATGCTCTAAAAACTGAAGAGAATGCAGTTTTCACTCAGATGAAAGACGTATGCTTTCCTTCTTAAGAAGTGTTTTCAAAGACATTTACAGAGTGATTCTACGAAGCCTTTTTACTGATGTTGGCTTTTAAACGTGATTTCACTGGAATTTCTGTCAAACGCAAGACACGAGATTTGTTGTTAAAGAATTGAATATACAGAATGCAAACAAATGCTTCCCTACAAGTGAATCGCCTAACCATTCAACACAGCTTTAAAAACTGAGTAGAATGCAGTTTTCACTCAGATGAAAGACATATGCTTTCCTTCTTAAGAAGTGTTTTCAAAGACATTCACAGAGTGATTCTACGAAGCCTTTTTACTGACGTTGGCTTTTAAACGTGATTTCACTGGAATTTCTGTCAAAAGCAAGACACGAGATTTGCTGTTAAAGAATTGAGTATACAGAATGCAAACAAACGCTTCCCTACAAGTGAATCGCATAACCATTCAACAATGCTCTAAAAACTGAATAGAATGCAGTTTTCACTCAGATGAAAGACGTATGCTTTCCTTCTTAAGAAGTGTTTTCAAAGACATTCACAGAGTGATTCTACGAAGCCTTTTTACTGATGTTGGCTTTTAAATGTGATTTCACAGTAATTTCTGTCAAATGCAATACACGAGATTTGTTGTTAAAGAATTGAGTATACAGAATGCAAACTTAAGCTTCCCTACAAGTGAATCGCCTAACCATTCAACACAGCTCTAAAAACTGAAGAGAATGCAGTTTTCACTCAGATGAAAGACGTATGCTTTCCTTCTTAAGAAGTGTTTTCAAAGACATTCACAGAGTGATTCTACGAAGCCTTTTTACTGACTTTGGCCTTTAAACTTGATTTCACTGGAATTTCTGTCAAACGCAAGACACGACATTTGCTGTTAAAGAATTGAGTATACAGACTGCAAACAAACGCTTCCCTACAAGTGAATCGCCTAACCATTCAACAATGCTCTAAAAACTGAATAGAATGCAGTTTTCACTCAGATGAAAGACATATGCTTTCCTTCTTAAGAAGTATTTTCAAAGACATTCACACAGTGATTCTACGAACCCTTTTTACTGATGTTGGCTTTTAAATGTGATTTCACTGGAATTTCTGTCAAACGCAAGACACGAGATTTGCTGTTAAAGACTTGAGTGTACAGAATGCAAACAAACGCTTCCCTACAAGTGAATCGCCTAACCATTCAACAATGCTCTAAAAACTGAAGAGAATGCAGTTTTCACTCAGATGAAAGACGTATGCTTTCCTTCTTAAGAAGTGTTTTCAAAGACATTCACAGAGTGATTCTACGAAGCCTTTTTACTGACGTTGGCTTTTAAATGGGATTTCACAGGAATTTCTGTCAAATGCAATACACGAGATTTGTTGTTAAAGAATTGATTATACAGAATGCAAACAAACGCTTCCCTACAAGTGAATCGCCTAACCATTCAACACAGCTCTAAAAACTGAATAGAATGCAGTTTTCACTGAGATGAAAGACGTATGCTTTCCTTCTTAAGAAGTGTTTTCAAAGACATTCACAGAGTGATTCTAAGAAGCCTTTTTACTGACGTTGGCCTTTAAACTTGATTTCACTGGAATTTCTGTCAAACGCAAGACACGACATTTGCTGTTAAAGAATTGAGTATACAGACTGCAAACAAACGCTTCCCTACAAGTGAATCGCCTAACCATTCAACAATGCTCTAAAAACTGAATAGAATGCAGTTTTCACTCAGATGAAAGACATATGCTTTCCTTCTTAAGAAGTATTTTCAAAGACATTCACACAGTGATTCTACGAACCCTTTTTACTGACGTTGGCTTTTAAATGTGATTTCACTGGAATTTCTGTCAAACGCAAGACACGAGATTTGCTGTTAAAGACTTGAGTGTACAGAATGCAAACAAACGCTTCCCTACAAGTGAATCGCCTAACCATTCAACAATGCTCTAAAAACTGAAGAGAATGCAGTTTTCACTCAGATGAAAGACGTATGCTTTCCTTCTTAAGAAGTGTTTTCAAAGACATTCACAGAGTGATTCTACGAAGCCTTTTTACTGACTTTGGCCTTTAAACTTGATTTCACTGGAATTTCTGTCAAACGCAAGACACGAGATTTGCTGTTAAAGAATTGAGTATACAGACTGCAAACAAACGCTTCCCTACAAGTGAATCGCCTAACCATTCAACAATGCTCTAAAAACTGAATAGAATGCAGTTTTCACTCAGATGAAAGACGTATGCTTTCCTTCTTAAGAAGTGTTTTCAAAGACATTCACAGAGTGATTATACGAAGCCTTTTTACTGAAGTTGGCTTTTAAACGTGATTTCACTGGAATTTCTGTCAAAAGCAAGACACGAGATTTGCTGTTAAAGAATTGAGCATACAGAATGCAAACAAACGCTTCCCTACAAGTGAATCGCATAACCATTCAACAATGCTTAAAAACTGAAGAGAATGCAGTTTTCACTCAGATGAAAGACGTATGCTTTCCTTCTTAAGAAGTGTTTTCAAAGACATTCACAGAGTGATTCTACGAACCCTTTTTACTGATGTTGGCTTTTAAACGTGATTTCACTGGAATTTCTGTCAAACCCAAGACACGAGATTTGCTGTTAAAGAATTGAGTATACAGAATGCAAACAAACGCTTCCCTACAAGTGAATCGCCTAACCATTCAACACAGTTCTAAAAACTGAATAGAATGCAGTTTTCACTCAGATGAAAGACGTATGCTTTCCTTCTTAAGAAGTGTTTTCAAAGACATTCACAGAGTGATTCTACGAAGCCTTTTTACTGACGTTGGCTTTTAAATGGGATTTCACAGGAATTTCTGTCAAATGCAATACACGAGATTTGTTGTTAAAGAATTGATTATACAGAATGCAAACTAACGCTTCCCTACAAGTGAATCGCCTAACCATTCAACACAGCTCTAAAAACTGAATAGAATGCAGTTTTCACTGAGATGAAAGACGTATGCTTTCCTTCTTAAGAAGTGTTTTCAAAGACATTCACAGAGTGATTCTAAGAAGCCTTTTTACTGACGTTGGCTTTTAAACGTGATTTCACTGGAATTTCTGTCAAACGCAAGACACGAGATTTGCTGTTAAAGAATTGAGTATACAGAATACAAAAAAACGCTTCCCTAAAAGTGAATCGCCTAACCATTCAACAATGCTCTAAAAACTGAAGAGAATGCAGTTTTCACTCAGATGAAAGACGTATGCTTTCCTTCTTAAGAAGTGTTTTCAAAGACATTTACAGAGTGATTCTACGAAGCCTTTTTACTGATGTTGGCTTTTAAACGTGATTTCACTGGAATTTCTGTCAAACGCAAGACACGAGATTTGTTGTTAAAGAATTGAATATACAGAATGCAAACAAATGCTTCCCTACAAGTGAATCGCCTAACCATTCAACACAGCTTTAAAAACTGAGTAGAATGCAGTTTTCACTCAGATGAAAGACATATGCTTTCCTTCTTAAGAAGTGTTTTCAAAGACATTCACAGAGTGATTCTACGAAGCCTTTTTACTGACGTTGGCTTTTAAACGTGATTTCACTGGAATTTCTGTCAAAAGCAAGACACGAGATTTGCTGTTAAAGAATTGAGTATACAGAATGCAAACAAACGCTTCCCTACAAGTGAATCGCATAACCATTCAACAATGCTCTAAAAACTGAATAGAATGCAGTTTTCACTCAGATGAAAGACGTATGCTTTCCTTCTTAAGAAGTGTTTTCAAAGACATTCACAGAGTGATTCTACGAAGCCTTTTTACTGATGTTGGCTTTTAAATGTGATTTCACAGTAATTTCTGTCAAATGCAATACACGAGATTTGTTGTTAAAGAATTGAGTATACAGAATGCAAACTTAAGCTTCCCTACAAGTGAATCGCCTAACCATTCAACACAGCTCTAAAAACTGAAGAGAATGCAGTTTTCACTCAGATGAAAGACGTATGCTTTCCTTCTTAAGAAGTGTTTTCAAAGACATTCACAGAGTGATTCTACGAAGCCTTTTTACTGACTTTGGCCTTTAAACTTGATTTCACTGGAATTTCTGTCAAACGCAAGACACGACATTTGCTGTTAAAGAATTGAGTATACAGACTGCAAACAAACGCTTCCCTACAAGTGAATCGCCTAACCATTCAACAATGCTCTAAAAACTGAATAGAATGCAGTTTTCACTCAGATGAAAGACATATGCTTTCCTTCTTAAGAAGTATTTTCAAAGACATTCACACAGTGATTCTACGAACCCTTTTTACTGACGTTGGCTTTTAAATGTGATTTCACTGGAATTTCTGTCAAACGCAAGACACGAGATTTGCTGTTAAAGACTTGAGTGTACAGAATGCAAACAAACGCTTCCCTACAAGTGAATCGCCTAACCATTCAACAATGCTCTAAAAACTGAAGAGAATGCAGTTTTCACTCAGATGAAAGACGTATGCTTTCCTTCTTAAGAAGTGTTTTCAAAGACATTCACAGAGTGATTCTACGAAGCCTTTTTACTGACGTTGGCTTTTAAATGGGATTTCACAGGAATTTCTGTCAAATGCAATACACGAGATTTGTTGTTAAAGAATTGATTATACAGAATGCAAACAAACGCTTCCCTACAAGTGAATCGCCTAACCATTCAACACAGCTCTAAAAACTGAATAGAATGCAGTTTTCACTGAGATGAAAGACGTATGCTTTCCTTCTTAAGAAGTGTTTTCAAAGACATTCACAGAGTGATTCTAAGAAGCCTTTTTACTGACGTTGGCCTTTAAACTTGATTTCACTGGAATTTCTGTCAAACGCAAGACACGACATTTGCTGTTAAAGAATTGAGTATACAGACTGCAAACAAACGCTTCCCTACAAGTGAATCGCCTAACCATTCAACAATGCTCTAAAAACTGAATAGAATGCAGTTTTCACTCAGATGAAAGACATATGCTTTCCTTCTTAAGAAGTATTTTCAAAGACATTCACACAGTGATTCTACGAACCCTTTTTACTGACGTTGGCTTTTAAATGTGATTTCACTGGAATTTCTGTCAAACGCAAGACACGAGATTTGCTGTTAAAGACTTGAGTGTACAGAATGCAAACAAACGCTTCCCTACAAGTGAATCGCCTAACCATTCAACAATGCTCTAAAAACTGAAGAGAATGCAGTTTTCACTCAGATGAAAGACGTATGCTTTCCTTCTTAAGAAGTGTTTTCAAAGACATTCACAGAGTGATTCTACGAAGCCTTTTTACTGACTTTGGCCTTTAAACTTGATTTCACTGGAATTTCTGTCAAACGCAAGACACGAGATTTGCTGTTAAAGAATTGAGTATACAGACTGCAAACAAACGCTTCCCTACAAGTGAATCGCCTAACCATTCAACAATGCTCTAAAAACTGAATAGAATGCAGTTTTCACTCAGATGAAAGACGTATGCTTTCCTTCTTAAGAAGTGTTTTCAAAGACATTCACAGAGTGATTATACGAAGCCTTTTTACTGAAGTTGGCTTTTAAACGTGATTTCACTGGAATTTCTGTCAAAAGCAAGACACGAGATTTGCTGTTAAAGAATTGAGCATACAGAATGCAAACAAACGCTTCCCTACAAGTGAATCGCATAACCATTCAACAATGCTTAAAAACTGAAGAGAATGCAGTTTTCACTCAGATGAAAGACGTATGCTTTCCTTCTTAAGAAGTGTTTTCAAAGACATTCACAGAGTGATTCTACGAACCCTTTTTACTGATGTTGGCTTTTAAACGTGATTTCACTGGAATTTCTGTCAAACCCAAGACACGAGATTTGCTGTTAAAGAATTGAGTATACAGAATGCAAACAAACGCTTCCCTACAAGTGAATCGCATAACCATTCAACAATGCTCTAAAAACTGAATAGAATGCAGTTTTCACTCAGATGAAAGACGTATGCTTTCCTTCTTAAGAAGTGTTTTCAAAGACATTCACAGAGTGATTCTACGAAGCCTTTTTACTGATGTTGGCTTTTAAATGTGATTTCACAGTAATTTCTGTCAAATGCAATACACGAGATTTGTTGTTAAAGAATTGAGTATACAGAATGCAAACTTAAGCTTCCCTACAAGTGAATCACCTAACCATTCAACACAGCTCTAAAAACTGAAGAGAATGCAGTTTTCACTCTGATGAAAGACGTATGCTTTCCTTCTTAAGAAGTGTTTTCAAAGACATTCACAGAGTGATTCTACGAAGCCTTTTTACTGACTTTGGCCTTTAAACTTGATTTCACTGGAATTTCTGTCAAACGCAAGACACGACATTTGCTGTTAAAGAATTGAGTATACAGACTGCAAACAAACGCTTCCCTACAAGTGAATCGCCTAACCATTCAACAATGCTCTAAAAACTGAATAGAATGCAGTTTTCACTCAGATGAAAGACGTATGCTTTCCTTCTTAAGAAGTATTTTCAAAGACATTCACACAGTGATTCTACGAACCCTTTTTACTGACGTTGGCTTTTAAATGTGATTTCACTGGAATTTCTGTCAAACGCAAGACACGAGATTTGCTGTTAAAGAATTGAGTATACAGAATGCAAACAAACGCTTCCCTACAAGTGAATCGCATAACCATTCAACAATGCTCTAAAAACTGAAGAGAATGCAGTTTTCACAAAGATGAAAGACGTATGCTTTCCTTCTTAAGAAGTGTTTTCAAAGATATTCACAGAGTGATTCTACGAAGCCTTTTTACTGACGTTGGCTTTTAAACGTGATTTCACTGGAATTTCTGTCAAATGCAAGACACGAGATTTGTTGTTAAAGAATTGAGTATACAGAATGCAAACAAATGCTTCCCTACAAGTGAATCGCCTAACCATTCAACACAGCTCTAAAAACTGAATAGAATGCAGTTTTCACTGAGATGAAAGACGTATGCTTTCCTTCTTAAGAAGTGTTTTCAAAGACATTCACAGAGTGATTCTAAGAAGCCTTTTTACTGACGTTGGCTTTTAAACGTGATTTCACTGGAATTTCTGTCAAACGCAAGACACGAGATTTGCTGTTAAAGAATTGAGTATACAGAATACAAAAAAACGCTTCCCTAAAAGTGAATCGCCTAACCATTCAACAATGCTCTAAAAACTGAAGAGAATGCAGTTTTCACTCAGATGAAAGACGTATGCTTTCCTTCTTAAGAAGTGTTTTCAAAGACATTCACAGAGTGATTCTACGAAGCCTTTTTACTGACTTTGGCCTTTAAACTTGATTTCACTGGAATTTCTGTCAAATGCAAGACACGAGATTTGCTGTTAAAGAATTGAGTATACAGACTGCAAACAAACGCTTCCCTACAAGTGAATCGCCTAACCATTCAACAATGCTCTAAAAACTGAATAGAATGCAGTTTTCACTCAGATGAAAGACGTAAGCTTTCCTTCTTAAGAAGTGTTTTCAAAGACATTTACAGAGTGATTCTACGAAGCCTTTTTACTGATGTTGGCTTTTAAACGTGATTTCACTGGAATTTCTGTCAAACGCAAGACACGAGATTTGTTGTTAAAGAATTGAATATACAGAATGCAAACAAATGCTTCCCTACAAGTGAATCGCCTAACCATTCAACACAGCTTTAAAAACTGAGTAGAATGCAGTTTTCACTCAGATGAAAGACATATGCTTTCCTTCTTAAGAAGTGTTTTCAAAGACATTCACAGAGTGATTCTACGAAGCCTTTTTACTGACGTTGGCTTTTAAACGTGATTTCACTGGAATTTCTGTCAAAAGCAAGACACGAGATTTGCTGTTAAAGAATTGAGTATACAGAATGCAAACAAACGCTTCCCTACAAGTGAATCGCATAACCATTCAACAATGCTCTAAAAACTGAATAGAATGCAGTTTTCACTCAGATGAAAGACGTATGCTTTCCTTCTTAAGAAGTGTTTTCAAAGACATTCACAGAGTGATTCTACGAAGCCTTTTTACTGATGTTGGCTTTTAAATGTGATTTCACAGTAATTTCTGTCAAATGCAATACACGAGATTTGTTGTTAAAGAATTGAGTATACAGAATGCAAACTTAAGCTTCCCTACAAGTGAATCGCCTAACCATTCAACACAGCTCTAAAAACTGAAGAGAATGCAGTTTTCACTCAGATGAAAGACTTATGCTTTCCTTCTTAAGAAGTGTTTTCAAAGACATTCACAGAGTGATTCTACGAAGCCTTTTTACTGACTTTGGCCTTTAAACTTGATTTCACTGGAATTTCTGTCAAACGCAAGACACGACATTTGCTGTTAAAGAATTGAGTATACAGACTGCAAACAAACGCTTCCCTACAAGTGAATCGCCTAACCATTCAACAATGCTCTAAAAACTGAATAGAATGCAGTTTTCACTCAGATGAAAGACGTATGCTTTCCTTCTTAAGAAGTATTTTCAAAGACATTCACACAGTGATTCTACGAACCCTTTTTACTGACGTTGGCTTTTAAATGTGATTTCACTGGAATTTCTGTCAAACGCAAGACACGAGATTTGCTGTTAAAGACTTGAGTGTACAGAATGCAAACAAACGCTTCCCTACAAGTGAATCGCCTAACCATTCAACAATGCTCTAAAAACTGAAGAGAATGCAGTTTTCACTCAGATGAAAGACGTATGCTTTCCTTCTTAAGAAGTGTTTTCAAAGACATTCACAGAGTGATTCTACGAAGCCTTTTTACTGACGTTGGCTTTTAAATGGGATTTCACAGGAATTTCTGTCAAATGCAATACACGAGATTTGTTGTTAAAGAATTGATTATACAGAATGCAAACAAACGCTTCCCTACAAGTGAATCGCCTAACCATTCAACACAGCTCTAAAAACTGAATAGAATGCAGTTTTCACTGAGATGAAAGACGTATGCTTTCCTTCTTAAGAAGTGTTTTCAAAGACATTCACAGAGTGATTCTAAGAAGCCTTTTTACTGACGTTGGCTTTTAAACGTGATTTCACTGGAATTTCTGTCAAACGCAAGACACGAGATTTGCTGTTAAAGAATTGAGTATACAGAATACAAAAAAACGCTTCCCTAAAAGTGAATCGCCTAACCATTCAACAATGCTCTAAAAACTGAAGAGAATGCAGTTTTCACTCAGATGAAAGACGTATGCTTTCCTTCTTAAGAAGTGTTTTCAAAGACATTCACAGAGTGATTCTACGAAGCCTTTTTACTGACGTTGGCCTTTAAACTTGATTTCACTGGAATTTCTGTCAAACGCAAGACACGAGATTTGCTGTTAAAGAATTGAGTATACAGACTGCAAACAAACGCTTCCCTACAAGTGAATCGCCTAACCATTCAACAATGCTCTAAAAACTGAATAGAATGCAGTTTTCACTCAGATGAAAGACGTATGCTTTCCTTCTTAAGAAGTGTTTTCAAAGACATTCACAGAGTGATTCTACGAAGCCTTTTTACTGATGTTGGCTTTTAAACGTGATTTCACTGGAATTTCTGTCAAACGCAAGACACGAGATTTGTTGTTAAAGAATTGAATATACAGAATGCAAACAAATGCTTCCCTACAAGTGAATCGCCTAACCATTCAACACAGCTTTAAAAACTGAGTAGAATGCAGTTTTCACTCAGATGAAAGACATATGCTTTCCTTCTTAAGAAGTGTTTTCAAAGACATTCACGGAGTGATTCTACGAAGCCTTTTTACTGACATTGGCTTTTAAACGTGATTTCACTGGAATTTCTGTCAAAAGCAAGACACGAGATTTGCTGTTAAAGAATTGAGTATACAGAATGCAAACAAACGCTTCCCTACAAGTGAATCGCATAACCATTCAACAATGCTCTAAAAACTGAATAGAATGCAGTTTTCACTCAGATGAAAGACGTATGCTTTCCTTCTTAAGAAGTGTTTTCAAAGACATTCACAGAGTGATTCTACGAAGCCTTTTTACTGATGTTGGCTTTTAAATGTGATTTCACAGTAATTTCTGTCAAATGCAATACACGAGATTTGTTGTTAAAGAATTGAGTATACAGAATGCAAACTTAAGCTTCCCTACAAGTGAATCACCTAACCATTCAACACAGCTCTAAAAACTGAAGAGAATGCAGTTTTCACTCTGATGAAAGACGTATGCTTTCCTTCTTAAGAAGTGTTTTCAAAGACATTCACAGAGTGATTCTACGAAGCCTTTTTACTGACTTTGGCCTTTAAACTTGATTTCACTGGAATTTCTGTCAAACGCAAGACACGACATTTGCTGTTAAAGAATTGAGTATACAGACTGCAAACAAACGCTTCCCTACAAGTGAATCGCCTAACCATTCAACAATGCTCTAAAAACTGAATAGAATGCAGTTTTCACTCAGATGAAAGACGTATGCTTTCCTTCTTAAGAAGTATTTTCAAAGACATTCACACAGTGATTCTACGAACCCTTTTTACTGACGTTGGCTTTTAAATGTGATTTCACTGGAATTTCTGTCAAACGCAAGACACGAGATTTGCTGTTAAAGAATTGAGTATACAGAATGCAAACAAACGCTTCCCTACAAGTGAATCGCATAACCATTCAACAATGCTCTAAAAACTGAAGAGAATGCAGTTTTCACAAAGATGAAAGACGTATGCTTTCCTTCTTAAGAAGTGTTTTCAAAGATATTCACAGAGTGATTCTACGAAGCCTTTTTACTGACGTTGGCTTTTAAACGTGATTTCACTGGAATTTCTGTCAAATGCAAGACACGAGATTTGTTGTTAAAGAATTGAGTATACAGAATGCAAACAAATGCTTCCCTACAAGTGAACCGCCTAACCATTCAACACAGCTTTAAAAACTGAATAGAATGCAGTTTTCACTCAGATGAAAGACGTATGCTTTCCTTCTTAAGAAGTGTTTTCAAAGACATTCACAGAGTGATTCTATGAAGCCTTTTTAATGACGGTGGCCTTTAAACTTGATTTCACTGGAATTTCTGTCAAATGCAAGATACGAGATTTGCTGTTAAAAATTGAGTATACAGAATGCAAACAAACGCTTCCCTACAAGTGAATCGCCTAACCATTCAACAATGCTCTAAAAACTGAAGAGAATGCAGTTTTCACTCAGATGAAAGACGTATGCTTTCCTTCTTAAGAAGTGTTTTCAAAGACATTCACAGAGTGATTCTACGAAGCCTTTTTACTGACGTTGGCTTTTAAACGTGATTTCACTGGAATTTCTGTCAAACGCAAGACACGAGATTTGTTGTTAAAGAATTGAATATACAGAATTGAAACAAATGCTTCCCTACAAGTGAATCGCCTAACCATTCAACACAGCTTTAAAAACTGAGTAGAATGCAGTTTTCACTCAGATGAAAGACATATGCTTTCCTTCTTAAGAAGTGTTTTCAAAGACATTCACAGAGTGATTCTACGAAGCCTTTTTACTGACGTTGGCTTTTAAACGTGATTTCACTGGAATTTCTGTCAAACGCAAGACACGAGATTTGCTGTTAAAGAATTGAGTATACAGAATGCAAACAAACGCTTCCCTACAAGTGAATCGCATAACCATTCAACAATTCTCTGAAAACTGAAGAGAATGCAGTTTGCACTCAGATGAAAGACGTATGCTTTCCTTCTTAAGAAGTGTTTTCAAAGACATTCACAGAGTGATTCTACGAAGCCTTTTTACTGACGTTGGCTTTTAAACGTGATTTCACTGGAATTTCTGTCAAACGCAAGACACGAGATTTGTTGTTAAAGAATTGAATATACAGAATGCAAACAAATGCTTCCCTACAAGTGAATCGCCTAACCATTCAACACAGCTTTAAAAACTGAGTAGAATGCAGTTTTCACTCAGATGAAAGACGTATGCTTTCCTTCTTAAGAAGTGTTTTCAAAGACATTCACAGAGTGATTCTACGAAGCCTTTTTACTGACGTTGGCTTTTAAACGTGATTTCACTGGAATTTCTGTCAAAAGCAAGACACGAGATTTGCTGTTAAAGAATTGAGTATACAGAATGCAAACAAACGCTTCCCTACAAGTGAATCGCATAACCATTCAACAATGCTCTAAAAACTGAATAGAATGCAGTTTTCACTCAGATGAAAGACGTATGCTTTCCTTCTTAAGAAGTGTTTTCAAAGACATTCACAGAGTGATTCTACGAAGCCTTTTTACTGACGTTGGCTTTTAAATGTGATTTCACAGTAATTTCTGTCAAATGCAATACACGAGATTTGTTGTTAAAGAATTGAGTATACAGAATGCAAACTTACGCTTCCCTACAAGTGAATCGCCTAACCATTCAACACAGCTCTAAAAACTGAAGAGAATGCAGTTTTCACTCAGATGAAAGACGTATGCTTTCCTTCTTAAGAAGTGTTTTCAAAGACATTCACAGAGTGATTCTAAGAAGCCTTTTTACTGACGTTGGATTTTAAACGTGATTTTACTGGAATTTCTGTCAAACGCAATACACGAGATTTGTTGTTAAAGAATTGAGTATACAGAATGCAAACAAACGCTTCTCTACAAGTGAATCGCCTAACCATTCAACACAGCTCTAAAAACTGAATAGAATGCAGTTTTCACTCAGATGAAAGACGTATGCTTTCCTTCTTAAGAAGTCTTTTCAAAGACATTCACAGAGTGATTCTACGAAGCCTTTTTACTGACGTTGGCCTTTAAACTTGATTTCACTGGAATTTCTGTCAAACGCAAGACACGAGGTTTGCTGTTAAAGAATTGAGTATACAGACTGCAAACAAATGCTTCCCTACAAGTGAATCGCCTAACCATTCAACAATGCTCTAAAAACTGAATAGAATGCAGTTTTCACTCAGATGAAAGACGTATGCTTTCCTTCTTAAGAAGTATTTTCAAAGACATTCACACAGTGATTTTACGAACCCTTTTTACTGACGTTGGCTTTTAAATGTGATTTCACTGGAATTTCTGTCAAACGCAAGACACGAGATTTGCTGTTAAAGAATTGAGTATACAGAATGCAAACAAATGCTTCCCTACAAGTGAATCGCATAACCATTCAACAATGCTCTAAAAACTGAAGAGAATGCAGTTTGCACTCAGATGAAAGACGTATGCTTTCCTTCTTAAGAAGTGTTTTCAAAGACATTCACAGAGTGATTCTACGAAGCCTTTTTAATGAAGGTGGCCTTTAAACTTGATTTCACTGGAATTTCTGTCAAATGCAAGATACGAGATTTGCTGTTAAAAATTGAGTGTACAGAATGCAAACAAACGCTTCCCTACAAGTGAATCGCATAACCATTCAACAATGCTCTAAAAACTGAAGAGAATGCAGTTTTCACTCAGATGAAAGACGTATGCTTTCCTTCTTAAGAAGTGTTTTCAAAGACATTCACAGAGTGATTCTACGAAGCCTTTTTACTGACGTTGGCTTTTAAACGTGATTTCACTGGAATTTCTGTCAAACGCAGGACACGAGATTTGTTGTTAAAGAATTGAATATACAGAATGCAAACAAATGCTTCCCTACAAGTGAATCGCCTAACCATTCAACACAGCTTTAAAAACTGAGTAGAATGCAGTTTTCACTCAGATGAAAGACATATGCTTTCCTTCTTAAGAAGTGTTTTCAAAGACATTCACAGAGTGATTCTACGAAGCCTTTTTACTGACGTTGGCTTTTAAACGTGATTTCACTGGAATTTCTGTCAAACGCAAGACACGAGATTTGCTGTTAAAGAATTGAGTATACAGAATGCAAACAAACGCTTCCCTACAAGTGAATCGCATAACCATTCAACAATGCTCTGAAAACTGAAGAGAATGCAGTTTGCACTCAGATGAAAGACGTATGCTTTCCTTCTTAAGAAGTGTTTTCAAAGACATTCACAGAGTGATTCTACGAAGCCTTTTTACTGACGTTGGCTTTTAAACGTGATTTCACTGGAATTTCTGTCAAACGCAAGACACGAGATTTGTTGTTAAAGAATTGAATATACAGAATGCAAACAAATGCTTCCCTACAAGTGAATCGCCTAACCATTCAACACAGCTTTAAAAACTGAGTAGAATGCAGTTTTCACTCAGATGAAAGACATATGCTTTCCTTCTTAAGAAGTGTTTTCAAAGACATTCACAGAGTGATTCTACGAAGCCTTTTTACTGATGTTGGCTTTTAAATGTGATTTCACAGTAATTTCTGTCACATGCAATACACGAGATTTGTTGTTAAAGAATTGAGTATACAGAATGCAAACTTACGCTTCCCTACAAGTGAATCGCCTAACCATTCAACACAGCTCTAAAAACTGAAGAGAATGCAGTTTTCACTCAGATGAAAGACGTATGCTTTCCTTCTTAAGAAGTGTTTTCAAAGACATTCACAGAGTGATTCTAAGAAGCCTTTTTACTGACGTTGGATTTTAAACGTGATTTTACTGGAATTTCTGTCAAACGCAATACACGAGATTTGTTGTTAAAGAATTGAGTATACAGAATGCAAACAAACGCTTCCCTACAAGTGAATCGCCTAACCATTCAACACAGCTCTAAAAACTGAATAGAATGCAGTTTTCACTCAGATGAAAGACGTATGCTTTCCTTCTTAAGAAGTCTTTTCAAAGACATTCACAGAGTGATTCTACGAAGCCTTTTTACTGACGTTGGCCTTTAAACTTGATTTCACTGGAATTTCTGTCAAACGCAAGACACGAGATTTGCTGTTAAAGAATTGAGTATACAGACTGCAAACAAACGCTTCCCTACAAGTGAATCGCCTAACCATTCAACAATGCTCTAAAAACTGAATAGAATGCAGTTTTCACTCAGATGAAAGACGTATGCTTTCCTTCTTAAGAAGTATTTTCAAAGACATTCACACAGTGATTTTACGAACCCTTTTTACTGACATTGGCTTTTAAATGTGATTTCACTGGAATTTCTGTCAAACGCAAGACACGAGATTTGCTGTTAAAGAATTGAGTATACAGAATGCAAACAAATGCTTCCCTACAAGTGAATCGCATAACCATTCAACAATGCTCTAAAAACTGAAGAGAATGCAGTTTGCACTCAGATGAAAGACGTATGCTTTCCTTCTTAAGAAGTGTTTTCAAAGACATTCACAGAGTGATTCTACGAAGCCTTTTTAATGAAGGTGGCCTTTAAACTTGATTTCACTGGAATTTCTGTCAAATGCAAGATACGAGATTTGCTGTTAAAAAATTGAGTATACAGAATGCAAACAAACGCTTCCCTACAAGTGAATCGCATAACCATTCAACAATGCTCTAAAAACTGAAGAGAATGCAGTTTTCACTCAGATGAAAGACGTATGCTTTCCTTCTTAAGAAGTGTTTTCAAAGACATTCACAGAGTGATTTCTACGAAGCCTTTTTACTGACGTTGGCTTTTAAACGTGATTTCACTGGAATTTCTGTCAAACGCAGGACACGAGATTTGTTGTTAAAGAATTGAATATACAGAATGCAAACAAATGCTTCCCTACAAGTGAATCGCCTAACCATTCAACACAGCTTTAAAAACTGAGTAGAATGCAGTTTTCACTCAGATGAAAGACATATGCTTTCCTTCTTAAGAAGTGTTTTCAAAGACATTCACAGAGTGATTCTACGAAGCCTTTTTACTGACGTTGGCTTTTAAACGTGATTTCACTGGAATTTCTGTCAAACGCAAGACACGAGATTTGCTGTTAAAGAATTGAGTATACAGAATGCAAACAAACGCTTCCCTACAAGTGAATCGCATAACCATTCAACAATGCTCTGAAAACTGAAGAGAATGCAGTTTGCACTCAGATGAAAGACGTATGCTTTCCTTCTTAAGAAGTGTTTTCAAAGACATTCACAGAGTGATTCTACGAAGCCTTTTTACTGACGTTGGCTTTTAAACGTGATTTCACTGGAATTTCTGTCAAACGCAAGACACGAGATTTGTTGTTAAAGAATTGAATATACAGAATGCAAACAAATGCTTCCCTACAAGTGAATCGCCTAACCATTCAACACAGCTTTAAAAACTGAGTAGAATGCAGTTTTCACTCAGATGAAAGACATATGCTTTCCTTCTTAAGAAGTGTTTTCAAAGACATTCACAGAGTGATTCTACGAAGCCTTTTTACTGACGTTGGCTTTTAAATGTGATTTCACAGTAATTTCTGTCACATGCAATACACGAGATTTGTTGTTAAAGAATTGAGTATACAGAATGCAAACTTACGCTTCCCTACAAGTGAATCGCCTAACCATTCAACACAGCTCTAAAAACTGAAGAGAATGCAGTTTTCACTCAGATGAAAGACGTATGCTTTCCTTCTTAAGAAGTGTTTTCAAAGACATTCACAGAGTGATTCTAAGAAGCCTTTTTACTGACGTTGGATTTTAAACGTGATTTTACTGGAATTTCTGTCAAACGCAATACACGAGATTTGTTGTTAAAGAATTGAGTATACAGAATGCAAACAAACGCTTCCCTACAAGTGAATCGCCTAACCATTCAACACAGCTCTAAAAACTGAATAGAATGCAGTTTTCACTCAGATGAAAGACGTATGCTTTCCTTCTTAAGAAGTCTTTTCAAAGACATTCACAGAGTGATTCTACGAAGCCTTTTTACTGACGTTGGCCTTTAAACTTGATTTCACTGGAATTTCTGTCAAACGCAAGACACGAGATTTGCTGTTAAAGAATTGAGTATACAGACTGCAAACAAACGCTTCCCTACAAGTGAATCGCCTAACCATTCAACAATGCTCTAAAAACTGAATAGAATGCAGTTTTCACTCAGATGAAAGACGTATGCTTTCCTTCTTAAGAAGTATTTTCAAAGACATTCACACAGTGATTTTACGAACCCTTTTTACTGACATTGGCTTTTAAATGTGATTTCACTGGAATTTCTGTCAAACGCAAGACACGAGATTTGCTGTTAAAGAATTGAGTATACAGAATGCAAACAAATGCTTCCCTACAAGTGAATCGCATAACCATTCAACAATGCTCTAAAAACTGAAGAGAATGCAGTTTGCACTCAGATGAAAGACGTATGCTTTCCTTCTTAAGAAGTGTTTTCAAAGACATTCACAGAGTGATTCTACGAAGCCTTTTTAATGACGGTGGCCTTTAAACTTGATTTCACTGGAATTTCTGTCAAATGCAAGATACGAGATTTGCTGTTAAAAATTGAGTATACAGAATGCAAACAAACGCTTCCCTACAAGTGAATCGCCTAACCATTCAACAATGCTCTAAAAACTGAAGAGAATGCAGTTTTCACTCAGATGAAAGACGTATGCTTTCCTTCTTAAGAAGTGTTTTCAAAGACATTCACAGAGTGATTCTACGAAGCCTTTTTACTGACGTTGGCTTTTAAACGTGATTTCACTGGAATTTCTGTCAAACGCAGGACACGAGATTTGTTGTTAAAGAATTGAATATACAGAATGCAAACAAATGCTTCCCTACAAGTGAATCGCCTAACCATTCAACACAGCTTTAAAAACTGAGCAGAATGCAGTTTTCACTCAGATGAAAGACATATGCTTTCCTTCTTAAGAAGTGTTTTCAAAGACATTCACAGAGTGATTCTACGAAGCCTTTTTACTGACATTGGCTTTTAAACGTGATTTCACTGGAATTTCTGTCAAACTCAAGACACGAGATTTGCTGTTAAAGAATTGAGTATACAGAATGCAAACAAACGCTTCCCTACAAGTGAATCGCATAACCATTCAACAATGCTCTGAAAACTGAAGAGAATGCAGTTTGCACTCAGATGAAAGACGTATGCTTTCCTTCTTAAGAAGTGTTTTCAAAGACATTCACAGAGTGATTCTACGAAGCCTTTTTACTGACGTTGGCTTTTAAACGTGATTTCACTGGAATTTCTGTCAAACGCAATACACGAGATTTGTTGTTAAAGAATTGAGTATACAGAATGCAAACAAACGCTTCCCTACAAGTGAATCGCCTAACCATTCAACACAGCTCTAAAAACTGAATAGAATGCAGTTTTCACTCAGATGAAAGACGTATGCTTTCCTTCTTAAGAAGTCTTTTCAAAGACATTCACAGAGTGATTCTACGAAGCCTTTTTACTGACGTTGGCCTTTAAACTTGATTTCACTGGAATTTCTGTCAAACGCAAGACACGAGATTTGCTGTTAAAGAATTGAGTATACAGACTGCAAACAAACGCTTCCCTACAAGTGAATCGCCTAACCATTCAACAATGCTCTAAAAACTGAATAGAATGCAGTTTTCACTCAGATGAAAGACGTATGCTTTCCTTCTTAAGAAGTATTTTCAAAGACATTCACACAGTGATTTTACGAACCCTTTTTACTGACATTGGCTTTTAAATGTGATTTCACTGGAATTTCTGTCAAACGCAAGACACGAGATTTGCTGTTAAAGAATTGAGTATACAGAATGCAAACAAATGCTTCCCTACAAGTGAATCGCATAACCATTCAACAATGCTCTAAAAACTGAAGAGAATGCAGTTTGCACTCAGATGAAAGACGTATGCTTTCCTTCTTAAGAAGTGTTTTCAAAGACATTCACAGAGTGATTCTACGAAGCCTTTTTAATGACGGTGGCCTTTAAACTTGATTTCACTGGAATTTCTGTCAAATGCAAGATACGAGATTTGCTGTTAAAAATTGAGTATACAGAATGCAAACAAACGCTTCCCTACAAGTGAATCGCCTAACCATTCAACAATGCTCTAAAAACTGAAGAGAATGCAGTTTTCACTCAGATGAAAGACGTATGCTTTCCTTCTTAAGAAGTGTTTTCAAAGACATTCACAGAGTGATTCTACGAAGCCTTTTTACTGACGTTGGCTTTTAAACGTGATTTCACTGGAATTTCTGTCAAACGCAGGACACGAGATTTGTTGTTAAAGAATTGAATATACAGAATGCAAACAAATGCTTCCCTACAAGTGAATCGCCTAACCATTCAACACAGCTTTAAAAACTGAGCAGAATGCAGTTTTCACTCAGATGAAAGACATATGCTTTCCTTCTTAAGAAGTGTTTTCAAAGACATTCACAGAGTGATTCTACGAAGCCTTTTTACTGACGTTGGCTTTTAAACGTGATTTCACTGGAATTTCTGTCAAACTCAAGACACGAGATTTGCTGTTAAAGAATTGAGTATACAGAATGCAAACAAACGCTTCCCTACAAGTGAATCGCATAACCATTCAACAATGCTCTGAAAACTGAAGAGAATGCAGTTTGCACTCAGATGAAAGACGTATGCTTTCCTTCTTAAGAAGTGTTTTCAAAGACATTCACAGAGTGATTCTACAAAGCCTTTTTACTGACGTTGGCTTTTAAACGTGATTTCACTGGAATTTCTGTCAAACGCAAGACACGAGATTTGTTGTTAAAGAATTGAATATACAGAATGCAAACAAATGCTTCCCTACAAGTGAATCGCCTAACCATTCAACACAGCTTTAAAAACTGAGTAGAATGCAGTTTTCACTCAGATGAAAGACATATGCTTTCCTTCTTAAGAAGTGTTTTCAAAGACATTCACAGAGTGATTCTACGAAGCCTTTTTACTGACGTTGGCTTTTAAACGTGATTTCACTGGAATTTCTGTCAAAAGCAAGACACGAGATTTGCTGTTAAAGAATTGAGTATACAGAATGCAAACAAACGCTTCCCTACAAGTGAATCGCATAACCATTCAACAATGCTCTAAAAACTGAATAGAATGCAGTTTTCACTCAGATGAAAGACGTATGCTTTCCTTCTTAAGAAGTGTTTTCAAAGACATTCACAGAGTGATTCTACGAAGCCTTTTTACTGATGTTGGCTTTTAAATGTGATTTCTCAGTAATTTCTGTCAAATGCAATACACGAGATTTGTTGTTAAAGAATTGAGTATACAGAATGCAAACTTAAGCTTCCCTACAAGTGAATCGCCTAACCATTCAACACAGCTCTAAAAACTGAAGAGAATGCAGTTTTCACTCAGATGAAAGACGTATGCTTTCCTTCTTAAGAAGTGTTTTCAAAGACATTCACAGAGTGATTCTAAGAAGCCTTTTTACTGACTTTGGATTTTAATCGTGATTTCACTGGAATTTCTGTCAAACGCAAGACACGAGATTTGCTGTTAAAGAATTGAGTATACAGAATACAAAAAAACACTTCCCTAAAAGTGAATTGCCTAACTATTCAACAATGCTCTATAAACTGAAGAGAATGCAGTTTTCCCTCAGATGAAAGACGTATGCTTTCCTTCTTAACAAGTGTTTTCAAAGACATTCACAGAGTGATTCTACGAAGCCTTTTTACTGACTTTGGCCTTTAAACTTGATTTCACTGGAATTTCTGTCAAACGCAAGACACGACATTTGCTGTTAAAGAATTGAGTATACAGACTGCAAACAAACGCTTCCCTACAAGTGAATCGCCTAACCATTCAACAATGCTCTAAAAACTGAATAGAATGCAGTTTTCACTCAGATGAAAGACGTATGCTTTCCTTCTTAAGAAGTATTTTCAAAGACATTCACACAGTGATTCTACGAACCCTTTTTACTGACGTTGGCTTTTAAATGTGATTTCACTGGAATTTCTGTCAAACGCAAGACACGAGATTTGCTGTTAAAGAATTGAGTATACAGAATGCAAACAAACGCTTCCCTACAAGTGAATCGCATAACCATTCAACAATGCTCTAAAAACTGAAGAGAATGCAGTTTTCACTCAGATGAAAGACGTATGCTTTCCTTCTTAAGAAGTGTTTTCAAAGACATTCACAGAGTGATTCTACGAAGCCTTTTTACTGACGTTGGCTTTTAAACGTGATTTCACTGGAATTTCAGTCAAACGCAAGACACGAGATTTGTTGTTAAAGAATTGAATATACAGAATGCAAACAAATGCTTCCCTACAAGTGAATCGCCTAACCATTCAACACAGCTTTAAAAACTGAGTAGAATGCAGTTTTCACTCAGATGAAAGACATATGCTTTCCTTCTTAAGAAGTGTTTTCAAAGACATTCACAGAGTGATTCTACGAAGCCTTTTTACTGACGTTGGCTTTTAAACGTGATTTCACTGGAATTTCTGTCAAAAGCAAGACACGAGATTTGCTGTTAAAGAATTGAGTATACAGAATGCAAACAAACGCTTCCCTACAAGTGAATCGCATAACCATTCAACAATGTTTTAAAAACTGAATAGAATGCAGTTTTCACTCAGATGAAAGACGTATGCTTTCCTTCTTAAGAAGTGTTTTCAAAGACATTCACAGAGTGATTCTACGAAGCCTTTTTACTGATGTTGGCTTTTAAATGTGATTTCACAGTAATTTCTGTCAAATGCAATACACGAGATTTGTTGTTAAAGAATTGAGTATACAGAATGCAAACTTAAGCTTCCCTACAAGTGAATCGCCTAACCATTCAACACAGCTCTAAAAACTGAAGAGAATGCAGTTTTCACTCAGATGAAAGACGTATGCTTTCCTTCTTAAGAAGTGTTTTCAAAGACATTCACAGAGTGATTCTAAGAAGCCTTTTTACTGACTTTGGATTTTAATCGTGATTTCACTGGAATTTCTGTCAAACGCAAGACACGAGATTTGCTGTTAAAGAATTGAGTATACAGAATACAAAAAAACACTTCCCTAAAAGTGAATTGCCTAACTATTCAACAATGCTCTATAAACTGAAGAGAATGCAGTTTTCCCTCAGATGAAAGACGTATGCTTTCCTTCTTAACAAGTGTTTTCAAAGACATTCACAGAGTGATTCTACGAAGCCTTTTTACTGACTTTGGCCTTTAAACTTGATTTCACTGGAATTTCTGTCAAACGCAAGACACGACATTTGCTGTTAAAGAATTGAGTATACAGACTGCAAACAAACGCTTCCCTACAAGTGAATCGCCTAACCATTCAACACAGCTCTAAAAACTGAAGAGAATGCAGTTTTCACTCAGATGAAAGACGTATGCTTTCCTTCTTAAGAAGTATTTTCAAAGACATTCACACAGTGATTCTACGAACCCTTTTTACTGACGTTGGCTTTTAAATGTGATTTCACTGGAATTTCTGTCAAACGCAAGACACGAGATTTGCTGTTAAAGAATTGAGTATACAGAATGCAAACAAACGCTTCCCTACAAGTGAATCGCATAACCATTCAACAATGCTCTAAAAACTGAAGAGAATGCAGTTTTCACTCAGAAGAAATACGTATGCTTTCCTTCTTAAGAAGTGTTTTCAAAGACATTCACAGAGTGATTCTACGAAGCATTTTTACTGACGTTGGCTTTTAAACGTGATTTCACTGGAATTTCTGTCAAACGCAAGACACGAGATTTGTTGTTAAAGAATTGAGTATACAGAATGCAAACAAATGCTTCCCTACAAGTGAACCGCCTAACCATTCAACACAGCTTTAAAAACTGAATAGAATGCAGTTTTCACTCAGATGAAAGACTTATGCTTTCCTTCTTAAGAAGTGTTTTCAAAGACATTCACAGAGTGATTCTAGGAAGCCTTTTTACTGACGTTGGCTTTTAAACATGATTTCACTGGAATTTCTGTCAAAAGCAAGACACGAGATTTGCTGTTAAAGAATTGAGTATACAGAATGCAAACAAATGCTTCCCTACAAGTGAATCGCATAACCATTCAACAATGCTCTAAAAACTGAATAGAATGCAGTTTTCACTCAGATGAAAGACGTATGCTTTCCTTCTTAAGAAGTGTTTTCAAAGACATTCACAGAGTGATTCTACGAAGCCTTTTTACTGACGTTGGCTTTTAAATGTGATTTCACAGTAATTTCTGTCAAATGCAATACACGAGATTTGTTGTTAAAGAATTGAGTATACAGAATGCAAACTTAAGCTTCCCTACAAGTGAATCGCCTAACCATTCAACACAGCTCTAAAAACTGAAGAGAATGCAGTTTTCACTCAGATGAAAGACGTATGCTTTCCTTCTTAAGAAGTGTTTTCAAAGACATTCACAGAGTGATTCTAAGAAGCCTTTTTACTGACGTTGGATTTTAAACGTGATTTTACTGGAATTTCTGTCAAACGCAATACACGAGATTTGTTGTTAAAGAATTGAGTATACAGAATGCAAACAAACGCTTCCCTACAAGTGAATCGCCTAACCATTCAACACAGCTCTAAAAACTGAATAGAATGCAGTTTTCACTCAGATGAAAGACGTATGCTTTCCTTCTTAAGAAGTCTTTTCAAAGACATTCACAGAGTGATTCTACGAAGCCTTTTTACTGACGTTGGCCTTTAAACTTGATTTTACTGGAATTTCTGTCAAACGCAAGACACGAGATTTGCTGTTAAAGAATTGAGTATACAGACTGCAAACAAACGCTTCCCTACAAGTGAATCACCTAACCATTCAACAATGCTCTAAAAACTGAAGAGAATGCAGTTTTCACTCAGATGAAAGACGTATGCTTTCCTTCTTAAGAAGTGTTTTCAAAGACATTCACAGAGTGATTCTACGAAGCCTTTTTAATGACGGTGGCCTTTAAACTTGATTTCACTGGAATTTCTGTCAAATGCAAGATACGAGATTTGCTGTTAAAAATTGAGTATACAGAATGCAAACAAACGCTTCCCTACAAGTGAATCGCCTAACCATTCAACAATGCTCTAAAAACTGAAGAGAATGCAGTTTTCACTCAGATGAAAGACGTATGCTTTCCTTCTTAAGAAGTGTTTTTAAAGACATTCACAGAGTGATTCTACGAAGCCTTTTTACTGACGTTGGCTTTTAAACGTGATTTCACTGGAATTTCTGTCAAACGCAAGACACGAGATTTGTTGTTAAAGAATTGAATATACAGAATGCAAACAAATGCTTCCCTACAAGTGAATCGCCTAACCATTCAACACAGCTTTAAAAACTGAGTAGAATGCAGTTTTCACTCAGATGAAAGACATATGCTTTCCTTCTTAAGAAGTGTTTTCAAAGACATTCACAGAGTGATTCTACGAAGCCTTTTTACTGACGTTGGCTTTTAAACGTGATTTCACTGGAATTTCTGTCAAAAGCAAGACACGAGATTTGCTGTTAAAGAATTGAGTATACAGAATGCAAACAAACGCTTCCCTACAAGTGAATCGCATAACCATTCAACAATGCTCTAAAAACTGAATAGAATGCAGTTTTCACTCAGATGAAAGACGTATGCTTTCCTTCTTAAGAAGTGTTTTCAAAGACATTCACAGAGTGATTCTACGAAGCCTTTTTACTGATGTTGGCTTTTAAATGTGATTTCACAGTAATTTCTGTCAAATGCAATACACGAGATTTGTTGTTAAAGAATTGAGTATACAGAATGCAAACTTAAGCTTCCCTACAAGTGAATCGCCTAACCATTCAACACAGCTCTAAAAACTGAAGAGAATGCAGTTTTCACTCAGATGAAAGACGTATGCTTTCCTTCTTAAGAAGTGTTTTCAAAGACATTCACAGAGTGATTCTAAGAAGCCTTTTTACTGACTGTGGATTTTAATCGTGATTTCACTGGAATTTCTGTCAAACGCAAGACACGAGATTTGCTGTTAAAGAATTGAGTATACAGAATACAAAAAAACACTTCCCTAAAAGTGAATTGCCTAACTATTCAACAATGCTCTATAAACTGAAGAGAATGCAGTTTTCCCTCAGATGAAAGACGTATGCTTTCCTTCTTAACAAGTGTTTTCAAAGACATTCACAGAGTGATTCTACGAAGCCTTTTTACTGACGTTGGCTTTTAAACGTGATTTCACTGGAATTTCTGTCAAAAGCAAGACACGAGATTTGCTGTTAAAGAATTGAGTATACAGAATGCAAACAAACGCTTCCCTACAAGTGAATCGCATAACCATTCAACAATGCTCTAAAAACTGAATAGAATGCAGTTTTCACTCAGATGAAAGACGTATGCTTTCCTTCTTAAGAAGTGTTTTCAAAGACATTCACAGAGTGATTCTACGAAGCCTTTTTACTGATGTTGGCTTTTAAATGTGATTTCACAGTAATTTCTGTCAAATGCAATACACGAGATTTGTTGTTAAAGAATTGAGTATACAGAATGCAAACTTAAGCTTCCCTACAAGTGAATCGCCTAACCATTCAACACAGCTCTAAAAACTGAAGAGAATGCAGTTTTCACTCAGATGAAAGACGTATGCTTTCCTTCTTAAGAAGTGTTTTCAAAGACATTCACAGAGTGATTCTAAGAAGCCTTTTTACTGACTTTGGATTTTAATCGTGATTTCACTGGAATTTCTGTCAAACGCAAGACACGAGATTTGCTGTTAAAGAATTGAGTATACAGAATACAAAAAAACACTTCCCTAAAAGTGAATTGCCTAACTATTCAACAATGCTCTATAAACTGAAGAGAATGCAGTTTTCCCTCAGATGAAAGACGTATGCTTTCCTTCTTAACAAGTGTTTTCAAAGACATTCACAGAGTGATTCTACGAAGCCTTTTTACTGACTTTGGCCTTTAAACTTGATTTCACTGGAATTTCTGTCAAAAGCAAGACACGACATTTGCTGTTAAAGAATTGAGTATACAGACTGCAAACAAACGCTTCCCTACAAGTGAATCGCCTAACCATTCAACAATGCTCTAAAAACTGAATAGAATGCAGATTTCACTCAGATGAAAGACGTATGCTTTCCTTCTTAAGAAGTATTTTCAAAGACATTCACACAGTGATTCTACGAACCCTTTTTACTGACGTTGGCTTTTAAATGTGATTTCACTGGAATTTCTGTCAAACGCAAGACACGAGATTTGCTGTTAAAGAATTGAGTATACAGAATGCAAACAAACGCTTCCCTACAAGTGAATCGCATAACCATTCATCAATGCTCTAAAAACTGAAGAGAATGCAGTTTTCACTCAGAAGAAATACGTATGCTTTCCTTCTTAAGAAGTGTTTTCAAAGACATTCACAGAGTGATTCTACGAAGCCTTTTTACTGACGTTGGCTTCTAAACGTGATTTCACTGGAATTTCTGTCAAACGCAAGACACGAGATTTGTTGTTAAAGAATTGAGTATACAGAATGCAAACAAATGCTTCCCTACAAGTGAACCGCCTAACCATTCAACACAGCTTTAAAAACTGAATAGAATGCAGTTTTCACTCAGATGAAAGACGTATGCTTTCCTTCTTAAGAAGTGTTTTCAAAGACATTCACAGAGTGATTCTAGGAAGCCTTTTTACTGACGTTGGCTTTTAAACATGATTTCACTGGAATTTCTGTCAAAAGCAAGACACGAGATTTGCTGTTAAAGAATTGAGTATACAGAATGCAAACAAACGCTTCCCTACAAGTGAATCGCATAACCATTCAACAATGCTCTAAAAACTGAATAGAATGCAGTTTTCACTCAGATGAAAGACGTATGCTTTCCTTCTTAAGAAGTGTTTTCAAAGACATTCACAGAGTGATTCTACGAAGCCTTTTTACTGACGTTGGCTTTTAAATGTGATTTCACAGTAATTTCTGTCAAATGCAATACACGAGATTTGTTGTTAAAGAATTGAGTATACAGAATGCAAACTTACGCTTCCCTACAAGTGAATCGCCTAACCATTCAACACAGCTCTAAAAACTGAAGAGAATGCAGTTTTCACTCAGATGAAAGACGTATGCTTTCCTTCTTAAGAAGTGTTTTCAAAGACATTCACAGAGTGATTCTAAGAAGCCTTTTTACTGACGTTGGATTTTAAACGTGATTTTACTGGAATTTCTGTCAAACGCAATACACGAGATTTGTTGTTAAAGAATTGAGTATACAGAATGCAAACAAACGCTTCCCTACAAGTGAATCGCCTAACCATTCAACACAGCTCTAAAAACTGAATAGAATGCAGTTTTCACTCAGATGAAAGACGTATGCTTTCCTTCTTAAGAAGTGTTTTCAAAGACATTCACAGAGTGATTCTACGAAGGCTTTTTACTGACGTTGGCCTTTAAACTTGATTTCACTGGAATTTCTGTCAAACGCAAGACACGAGATTTGCTGTTAAAGAATTGAGTATACAGACTGCAAACAAACGCTTCCCTACAAGTGAATCACCTAACCATTCAACAATGCTCTAAAAACTGAATAGAATGCAGTTTTCACTCAGATGAAAGACGTATGCTTTCCTTCTTAAGACGTATTTTCAAAGACATTCACACAGTGATTTTACGAACCCTTTTTACTGACGTTGGCTTTTAAATGTGATTTCACTGGAATTTCTGTCAAACGCAAGACACGAGATTTGCTGTTAAAGAATTGAGTATACAGAATGCAAACAAATGCTTCCCTACAAGTGAATCGCATAACCATTCAACAATGCTCTAAAAACTGAAGAGAATGCAGTTTGCACTCAGATGAAAGACGTATGCTTTCCTTCTTAAGAAGTGTTTTCAAAGACATTCACAGAGTGATTCTACGAAGCCTTTTTACTGACGGTGGCCTTTAAACTTGATTTCACTGGAATTTCTGTCAAATGCAAGATACGAGATTTGCTGTTAAAGAATTGAGTATACAGAATGCAAACAAACGATTCCCTACAAGTGAATCGCCTAACCATTCAACACAGTTCTAAAAACTGAATAGAATGCAGTTTTCACTCAGATGAAAGACGTATGCTTTCATTCTTAAGAAGTGTTTTCAAAGACATTAACAGAGTGATTCTACGAAGCCTTTTTACTGATGTTGGCTTTTAAACGTGATTTCACTGGAATTTCTGTCAAACGCAAGACACGAGATTTGTTGTTAAAGAATTGAGTATACAGAATGCAAACAAATGCTTCCCTACAAGTGAATCGCCTAACCATTCAACACAGCTTTAAAAACTGAATAGAATGCAGTTTTCACTCAGATGAAAGACGTATGCTTTCCTTCTTAAGAAGTGTTTTCAAAGACATTCACAGAGTGATTCTACGACGCCTTTTTACTGACGTTGGCTTTTAAATGTGATTTCACAGTAATTTCTGTCAAATGCAATACACGAGATTTGTTGTTAAAGAATTGAGTATACAGAATGCAAACTTACGCTTCCCTACAAGTGAATCGCCTAACCATTCAACACAGCTCTAAAAACTGAAGAGAATGCAGTTTTCACTCAGATGAAAGACGTATGCTTTCCTTCTTAAGAAGTGTTTTCAAAGACATTCACAGAGTGATTCTAAGAAGCCTTTTTACTGACGTTGGATTTTAAACGTGATTTCACTGGAATTTCTGTCAAACGCAAGACACGAGATTTGCTGTTAAAGAATTGAGTATACAGAATACAAAAAAACGCTTCCCTAAAAGTGAATTGCCTAACTATTCAACAATGCTCTATAATCTGAAGAGAATGCAGTTTTCCCTCAGATGAAAGACGTATGCTTTCCTTCTTAAGAAGTGTTTTCAAAGACATTCACAGAGTGATTCTACGAAGCCTTTTTACTGACTTTGGCCTTTAAACTTGATTTCACTGGAATTTCTGTCAAACGCAAGACACGAGATTTGCTGTTAAAGAATTGAGTATACAGACTGCAAACAAACGCTTCCCTACAAGTGAATCGCCTAACCATTCAACAATGCTCTAAAAACTGAATAGAATGCAGTTTTCACTCAGATGAAAGACGTATGCTTTCCTTCTTAAGAAGTATTTTCAAAGACATTCACACAGTGATTCTACGAACCCTTTTTACTGACGTTGGCTTTTAAATGTGATTTCACTGGAATTTCTGTCAAACGCAAGACACGAGATTTGCTGTTAAAGAATTGAGTATACAGAATGCAAACAAACGCTTCCCTACAAGTGAATCGCATAACCATACAACAATGCTCTAAAAACTGAAGAGAATGCAGTTTGCACTCAGATGAAAGACTTATGCTTTCCTTCTTAAGAAGTGTTTTCAAAGACATTCAGAGAGTGATTCTACGAACCCTTTTTACTGATGTTGGCTTTTAAACGTGATTTCACTGGAATTTCTGTCAAATGCAAGATACGAGATTTGCTGTTAAAGAATTGAGTATACAGAATGCAAACAAACGTTTCCCTACAAGTGAATCGCCTAACCATTCAACACAGTTCTAAAAACTGAATAGAATGTAGTTTTCACTCAGATGAAAGACGTATGCTTTCCTTCTTAAGAAGTGTTTTCAAAGACATTCACAGAGTGATTCTATGAAGCCTTTTTACTGACGTTGGCTTTTAAACGTGATTTTACTGGAATTTCTGTCAAACGCAATACACGAGATTTGTTGTTAAAGAATTGAGCATACAGAATGCAAACAAACGCTTCCCTACAAGTGAATCGCCTAACCATTCAACAAAGTTCTAAAATCAGAATAGAATGCAATTTTCACTCAGATGAAAGACGTATGCTTTCCTTCTTAAGAAGTGTTTTGAAAGACATTCACAGAGTGATTCTACGAAGCCTTTTTACTGACGTTGGCTTTTAAACATGATTTCACTGGAATTTCTGTCAAATGCAAGACACGAGATTTGCTGTTAAAGAATTGAGTATACAGAATGCAAACAATCGCTTCCCTACAAGTGAATCGCCTAACCATTCAACAATGCTCTAAAAACTGAACAGAATGCAGTTTTCACTCCGATGAAAGACGTATGCTTTCCTTCTTAAGAAGTGTTTTCAAAGACATTCACAGAGTGATTCTGCGAACCCTTTTTACTAACATTGGCTTTTAAACGTGATTTCACTGGAATTTCTGTCAAACGCAAGACAGGAGATTTGCTGTTAAAGAATTGAGTATACAGAATACAAACAAATGCTTCCCTACAAGTGAATCGCCTAACTATTCAACAATGGTCTAAAAACTGAAGAGAATGCAGTTTTCACTCAGATGAAAGACGTATGCTTTCCTTCTTAAGAAGTGTTTTCAAAGACATTCACAGAGTGATTCTAGGAAGCCTTTTTACTGACATTGGCTTTTAAACGATATTTCACTGGAATTTCTGTCAAACGCAAGATACGAGATTTGCTGTTAAAGAAATGAGTATACAGAATGCAAACAAACGCTTCCCTACAAGTGAATTGCCTAACCATTCAACACAGCTCTAAAAACTGAATAGAATGCAGTTTTCACTCAGATGAAAGATGTATGCTTTCCTTCTTACGAAGTGTTTTCAAAGACATTCACAGAGTGATTCTACGAAGCCTTTTTACTGACATTGGCTTTTAAATTTGATTTCACTGGAATTTCTGTCAAATGCAAGACACGAGATTTGCTGTTAAAGAATTGAGTATACAGAATACAAAAAAAATGCTTCCCTACAAGTGAATCGCATAACCATACAACAATGCTCTAAAAACTGAATAGAATGCAGTTTTCACTCAGATGAAAGACGTATGCTTTCCTTCTTAAGAAGTGTTTTCAAAGACATTCAGAGAGTGATTCTACGAACCCTTTTTACTGATGTTGGCTTTTAAACGTGATTTCACTGGAATTTCTGTCAAATGCAAGATACGAGATTTGCTGTTAAAGAATTGAGTATACAGAATGCAAACAAACGTTTCCCTACAAGTGAATCGCCTAACCATTCAACACAGTTCTAAAAACTGAATAGAATGTAGTTTTCACTCAGATGAAAGACGTATGCTTTCCTTCTTAAGAAGTGTTTTCAAAGACATTCACAGAGTGATTCTATGAAGCCTTTTTACTGACGTTGGCTTTTAAACGTGATTTTACTGGAATTTCTGTCAAACGCAATACACGAGATTTGTTGTTAAAGAATTGAGTATACAGAATGCAAACAAACGCTTCCCTACAAGTGAATCGCCTAACCATTCAACAAAGTTCTAAAATCAGAATAGAATGCAATTTTCACTCAGATGAAAGACGTATGCTTTCCTTCTTAAGAAGTGTTTTGAAAGACATTCACAGAGTGATTCTACGAAGCCTTTTTACTGACGTTGGCTTTTAAACATGATTTCACTGGAATTTCTGTCAAATGCAAGACACGAGATTTGCTGTTAAAGAATTGAGTATACAGAATGCAAACAATCGCTTCCCTACAAGTGAATCGCCTAACCATTCAACAATGCTCTAAAAACTGAACAGAATGCAGTTTTCACTCCGATGAAAGACGTATGCTTTCCTTCTTAAGAAGTGTTTTCAAAGACATTCACAGAGTGATTCTGCGAACCCTTTTTACTAACATTGGCTTTTAAACGTGATTTCACTGGAATTTCTGTCAAACGCAAGACAGGAGATTTGCTGTTAAAGAATTGAGTATACACAATACAAACAAATGCTTCCCTACAAGTGAATCGCCTAACTATTCAACAATGGTCTAAAAACTGAAGAGAATGCAGTTTTCACTCAGATGAAAGACGTATGCTTTCCTTCTTAAGAAGTGTTTTCAAAGACATTCACAGAGTGATTCTAGGAAGCCTTTTTACTGACATTGGCTTTTAAACGATATTTCACTGGAATTTCTGTCAAACGCAAGATACGAGATTTGCTGTTAAAGAAATGAGTATACAGAATGCAAACAAACGCTTCCCTACAAGTGAATTGCCTAACCATTCAACACAGCTCTAAAAACTGAATAGAATGCAGTTTTCACTCAGATGAAAGATGTATGCTTTCCTTCTTACGAAGTGTTTTCAAAGACATTCACAGAGTGATTCTACGAAGCCTTTTTACTGACATTGGCTTTTAAATTTGATTTCACTGGAATTTCTGTCAAATGCAAGACACGAGATTTGCTGTTAAAGAATTGAGTATACAGAATACAAAAAAAACGCTTCCCTAAAAGTGAATCGCCTAACCATTCAACACAGCTCTAAAAACTGAATAGAATGCAGTTTTCACTCAGATGAAAGACGTATGCTTTCCTTCTTAAGAAGTGTTTTCAAAGACATTCACAGAGTGATTCTACGAAGCCTTTTTACTGACGTTGGCTTTTAAACGTGATTTCACTGGAATTTCTGTCAAAAGCTAGACCCGAGATTTGCTGTTAAAGAATTTAGTATACAGAATGCAAACAAACGCTTCCCTACAAGTGAATTGCCTAACCATTCAACACAGTTCTAAAAACTGAATAGAATGCAGTTTTCACTCAGATGAAAGACGTATGCTTTCCTTCTTAAGAAGTGCTTTCAAAGACATTCACAGAGTGATTCTGCGAACCCTTTTTACTAACATTGGCTTTTAAACGTGATTTCACTGGAATTTCTGTCAAACGCAAGACAGGAGATTTGCTGTTAAAGAATTGAGTATACAGAATACAAACAAATGCTTCCCTACAAGTGAATCGCCTAACTATTCAACAATGGTCTAAAAACTGAAGAGAATGCAGTTTTCACTCAGATGAAAGACGTATGCTTTCCTTCTTAAGAAGTGTTTTCAAAGACATTCACAGAGTGATTCTAGGAAGCCTTTTTACTGACATTGGCTTTTAAACGATATTTCACTGGAATTTCTGTCAAACGCAAGATACGAGATTTGCTGTTAAAGAAATGAGTATACAGAATGCAAACAAACGCTTCCCTACAAGTGAATTGCCTAACCATTCAACACAGCTCTAAAAACTGAATAGAATGCAGTTTTCACTCAGATGAAAGATGTATGCTTTCCTTCTTACGAAGTGTTTTCAAAGACATTCACAGAGTGATTCTACGAAGCCTTTTTACTGACATTGGCTTTTAAATTTGATTTCACTGGAATTTCTGTCAAATGCAAGACACGAGATTTGCTGTTAAAGAATTGAGTATACAGAATACAAAAAAAATGCTTCCCTACAAGTGAATCGCATAACCATACAACAATGCTCTAAAAACTGAATAGAATGCAGTTTTCACTCAGATGAAAGACGTATGCTTTCCTTCTTAAGAAGTGTTTTCAAAGACATTCAGAGAGTGATTCTACGAACCCTTTTTACTGATGTTGGCTTTTAAACGTGATTTCACTGGAATTTCTGTCAAATGCAAGATACGAGATTTGCTGTTAAAGAATTGAGTATACAGAATGCAAACAAACGTTTCCCTACAAGTGAATCGCCTAACCATTCAACACAGTTCTAAAAACTGAATAGAATGTAGTTTTCACTCAGATGAAAGACGTATGCTTTCCTTCTTAAGAAGTGTTTTCAAAGACATTCACAGAGTGATTCTATGAAGCCTTTTTACTGACGTTGGCTTTTAAACGTGATTTTACTGGAATTTCTGTCAAACGCAATACACGAGATTTGTTGTTAAAGAATTGAGTATACAGAATGCAAACAAACGCTTCCCTACAAGTGAATCGCCTAACCATTCAACAAAGTTCTAAAATCAGAATAGAATGCAATTTTCACTCAGATGAAAGACGTATGCTTTCCTTCTTAAGAAGTGTTTTGAAAGACATTCACAGAGTGATTCTACGAAGCCTTTTTACTGACGTTGGCTTTTAAACATGATTTCACTGGAATTTCTGTCAAATGCAAGACACGAGATTTGCTGTTAAAGAATTGAGTATACAGAATGCAAACAATCGCTTCCCTACAAGTGAATCGCCTAACCATTCAACAATGCTCTAAAAACTGAACAGAATGCAGTTTTCACTCCGATGAAAGACGTATGCTTTCCTTCTTAAGAAGTGTTTTCAAAGACATTCACAGAGTGATTCTGCGAACCCTTTTTACTAACATTGGCTTTTAAACGTGATTTCACTGGAATTTCTGTCAAACGCAAGACAGGAGATTTGCTGTTAAAGAATTGAGTATACACAATACAAACAAATGCTTCCCTACAAGTGAATCGCCTAACTATTCAACAATGGTCTAAAAACTGAAGAGAATGCAGTTTTCACTCAGATGAAAGACGTATGCTTTCCTTCTTAAGAAGTGTTTTCAAAGACATTCACAGAGTGATTCTAGGAAGCCTTTTTACTGACATTGGCTTTTAAACGATATTTCACTGGAATTTCTGTCAAACGCAAGATACGAGATTTGCTGTTAAAGAAATGAGTATACAGAATGCAAACAAACGCTTCCCTACAAGTGAATTGCCTAACCATTCAACACAGCTCTAAAAACTGAATAGAATGCAGTTTTCACTCAGATGAAAGATGTATGCTTTCCTTCTTACGAAGTGTTTTCAAAGACATTCACAGAGTGATTCTACGAAGCCTTTTTACTGACATTGGCTTTTAAATTTGATTTCACTGGAATTTCTGTCAAATGCAAGACACGAGATTTGCTGTTAAAGAATTGAGTATACAGAATACAAAAAAAACGCTTCCCTAAAAGTGAATCGCCTAACCATTCAACACAGCTCTAAAAACTGAATAGAATGCAGTTTTCACTCAGATGAAAGACGTATGCTTTCCTTCTTAAGAAGTGTTTTCAAAGACATTCACAGAGTGATTCTACGAAGCCTTTTTACTGACGTTGGCTTTTAAACGTGATTTCACTGGAATTTCTGTCAAAAGCTAGACCCGAGATTTGCTGTTAAAGAATTTAGTATACAGAATGCAAACAAACGCTTCCCTACAAGTGAATTGCCTAACCATTCAACACAGTTCTAAAAACTGAATAGAATGCAGTTTTCACTCAGATGAAAGACGTATGCTTTCCTTCTTAAGAAGTGCTTTCAAAGACATTCACAGAGTGATTCTACGAAGCCTTTTTACTGACGTTGGCTTTTAAACGTGATTTCACTGCAATTTCTGTCAAAAGCAAGACACGAGATTTGCTGTTAAAGAATTGAGTATACAGAATGCAAACAAACGCTTCCCTACAAGTGAATCGCCTAACCATTGAACAATGGTCTAAAAACTGAAGAGAATGAAGTTTTCACTCAGATGAAAGACGTATGCTTTCCTTCTTAAGAAGTGTTTTCAAAGACATTCACAGAGTGATTCTACGAAGCCTTTTTACTGACGTTGGCTTTTAAACGTGATTTCACTGGAATTTCTGTCAAATGCAAGATACGAGATTTGCTGTTAAAGAATTGAGTATACAGAATGCAAACAAACGCTTCCCTACAAGTGAATTGCCTAACCATTCAACACAGTTCTTATAACTGAATAGAATGCAGTTTTCACTCAGATGAAAGACCTATGCTTTCCTTCTTAAGAAGTGTTTTCAAAGACATTCACAGAGTGATTCTACGAAGCCTTTTTACTTACGTTGGCTTTTAAACGTGATTTCACTGCAATTTCTGTCAAAAGCAAGACACGAGATTTGCTGTTAAAGAATTGAGTATACAGAATGCAAACAATTGCTTCCCTACAAGTGAATCGCCTAATCATTCAACAATGGTCTAAAAACTGAAGAGAATGCAGTTTTCACTCAGATGAAAGACGTATGCTTTCCTTCTTAAGAAGTGTTTTCAAAGACATTCACAGAGTGATTCTATGAAGCCTTTTTACTTACGTTGGCTTTTAAACGTGATTTCACTGCAATTTCTGACAAACGCAAGACACGAGATTTGCTGTTAAAGAATTGAGTATACAGAATGCAAACAAACGCTTCCCTACAAGTGAATCGCATAACCATTCAACAATGCTCTAAAAACTGAAGAGAATGCAGTTTTCACTCAGATGAAAGACGTATGCTTTCCTTCTTAAGAAGTGTTTTCAAAGACATTCACAGAGTGATTCTACGAAGCCTTTTTACTGACATTGGCTTTTAAATGTGATTTCACTGGAATTTCTGTCAAACGCAAGACACGAGATTTGCTGTTAAAGAATTGAGTATACAGAATGCAAACAAACGCTTCCCTACAAGTGAATTGCCTAACCATTCAACAAAGTTCTAAAATCAGAATAGAATGCAATTTTCACTCAGATGAAAGACGTATGCTTTCCTTCTTAAGAAGTGTTTTGAAAGACATTCACAGAGTGATTCTACGAAGCCTTTTTACTGACGTTGGCTTTTAAACATGATTTCACTGGAATTTCTGTCAAATGCAAGACACGAGATTTGCTGTTAAAGAATTGAGTATACAGAATGCAAACAATCGCTTCCCTACAAGTGAATCGCCTAACCATTCAACAATGCTCTAAAAACTGAACAGAATGCAGTTTTCACTCAGATGAAAGACGTATGCTTTCCTTCTTAAGAAGTGTTTTCAAAGACATTCACAGAGTGATTCTACGAACCCTTTTTACTAACATTGGCTTTTAAACGTGATTTCACTGGAATTTCTGTCAAACGCAAGACAGGAGATTTGCTGTTAAAGAATTGAGTATACAGAATACAAACAAATGCTTCCCTACAAGTGAATCGCCTAACTATTCAACAATGGTCTAAAAACTGAAGAGAATGCAGTTTTCACTCAGATGAAAGACGTATGCTTTCCTTCTTAAGAAGTGTTTTCAAAGACATTCACAGAGTGATTCTAGGAAGCCTTTTTACTGACATTGGCTTTTAAACGATATTTCACTGGAATTTCTGTCAAACGCAAGATACGAGATTTGCTGTTAAAGAAATGAGTATACAGAATGCAAACAAACGCTTCCCTACACGTGAATTGCCTAACCATTCAACACAGCTCTAAAAACTGAATAGAATGCAGTTTTCACTCAGATGAAAGATGTATGCTTTCCTTCTTACGAAGTGTTTTCAAAGACATTCACAGAGTGATTCTACGAAGCCTTTTTACTGACATTGGCTTTTAAATTTGATTTCACTGGAATTTCTGTCAAATGCAAGACACGAGATTTGCTGTTAAAGAATTGAGTATACAGAATACAAAAAAAAACGCTTCCCTAAAAGTGAATCGCCTAACCATTCAACACAGCTCTAAAAACTGAATAGAATGCAGTTTTCACTCAGATGAAAGACGTATGCTTTCCTTCTTAAGAAGTGTTTTCAAAGACATTCACAGAGTGATTCTACGAAGCCTTTTTACTGACGTTGGCTTTTAAACGTGATTTCACTGGAATTTCTGTCAAAAGCAAGACCCGAGATTTGCTGTTAAAGAATTTAGTATACAGAATGCAAACAAACGCTTCCCTACAAGTGAATTGCCTAACCATTCAACACAGTTCTAAAAACTGAATAGAATGCAGTTTTCACTCAGATGAAAGACTTATGCTTTCCTTCTTAAGAAGTGCTTTCAAAGACATTCACAGAGTGATTCTACGAAGCCTTTTTACTGACGTTGGCTTTTAAACGTGATTTCACTGCAATTTCTGTCAAAAGCAAGACACGAGATTTGCTGTTAAAGAATTGAGTATACAGAATGCAAACAAACGCTTCCCTACAAGTGAATCGCCTAACCATTCAACAATGGTCTAAAAACTGAAGAGAATGAAGTTTTCACTCAGATGAAAGACGTATGCTTTCCTTCTTAAGAAGTGTTTTCAAAGACATTCACAGAGTGATTCTATGAAGCCTTTTTACTGACGTTGGCTTTTAAACGTGATTTCACTTGAATTTCTGTCAAATGCAAGATACGAGATTTGCTGTTAAAGAATTGAGTATACAGAATGCAAACAAACGCTTCCCTACAAGTGAATTGCCTAACCATTCAACACAGTTCTTATAACTGAATAGAATGCAGTTTTCACTCAGATGAAAGACCTATGCTTTCCTTCTTAAGAAGTGTTTTCAAAGACATTCACAGAGTGATTCTACGAAGCCTTTTTACTGACGTTGGCTTTTAAACGTGATTTCACTGGAATTTCTGTCAAACGCAAGATACGAGATTGGCTGTTAAAGAATTGAGTATACAGAATGCAAACAAACGCTTCCCTACAAGTGAATCGCCTAACCATTCAACACAGTTCTAAAAACTGAATAGAATTCAGTTTTCACTCAGATGAAAGACGTATGCTTTCCTTCTTAAGAAGTGTTTTCAAAGACATTCACAGAGTGATTCTACGAAGCCTTTTTACTGACATTGGCTTTTAAATGTGATTTCACTGGAATTTCTGTCAAACGCAAGACACGAGATTTGCTGTTAAAGAATTGAGTATACAGAATACAAAAAAAACGCTTCCCTACAAGTGAATCGCCTAACCATTCAACAATGCTCTAAAAACTGAAGAGAATGCAGTTTGCACTCAGATGAAAGACGTATGCTTTCCTTCTTAAGAAGTGTTTTCAAAGACATTCACAGAGTGATTCTACGAAGCCTTTTTACTGACATTGGCTTTTAAACGTGATTTCACTGGAATTTCTGTCAAAAGCAAGACACGAGATTTGCTGTTAAAGAATTTAGTATACAGAATGCAAACAAACGCTTCCCTACAAGTGAATTGCCTAACCATTCAACACAGTTCTTAAAACTTAATAGAATGCAGTTTTCACTCAGATGAAAGACCTATGCTTTCCTTCTTAAGAAGTGTTTTCAAAGACATTCACAGAGTGATTCTACGAAGCCTTTTTATTTACGTTGGCTTTTAAACGTGATTTCACTGCAATTTCTGTCAAAAGCAAGACACGAGATTTGCTGTTAAAGAATTGAGTATACAGAATGCAAACAATCGCTTCCCTACAAGTGAATCGCCTAACCATTCAACAATGGCCTAAAAACTGAAGAGAATGCAGTTTTCACTCAGATGAAAGACGTATGCTTTCCTTCTTACGAAGTGTTTTCAAAGACATTCACAGAGTGATTCTACGAAGCCTTTTTACTGACGTTGGCTTTTAAACGTGATTTCACTGGAATTTCTGTCAAACGCAAGACACGAGATTTGCTGTTAAAGAATTGAGTATACAGAATACAAAAAAAACGCTTCCCTAAAAGTGAATCGCCTAACCATTCAACAATGCTCTAAAAACTGAAGAGAATGCAGTTTTCACTAAGATGAAAGACGTATGCTTTCCTTCTTAAGAAGTGTTTTCAAAGACATTCACAGAGTGATTCTATGAAGCGTTTTTACTGACGTTGGCTTTTAAACGTGATTTCACTGGAATTTCTGTCGAACGCAAGACACGAGATTTGCTGTTAAAGAATTGAGTATACAGAATGCAAACAAACGCTTCCCTACAAGTGAATCGCATAACCATTCAACAATCCTCTAAAAACTGAAGAGAATGCAGTTTTCACTCAGATGAAAGACGTATGCTTTCCTTCTTAAGAAGTGTTTTCAAAGACATTCAGAGAGTGATTCTACGAACCCTTTTTACTCATGTTGGCTTTTAAACGTGATTTCACTGGAATTTCTGTCAAATGCAAGATATGAGATTTGCTGTTAAAGAATTGAGTATACGGAATGCAAACAAACGCTTCCCTACAAGTGAATCGCCTAACCATTCAACACAGTTCTAAAAAATGAATAGAATGCAGTTTTCACTCAGATGAAAGACGTATGCTTTCCTTCTTAAGAAGTGTTTTCAAAGACATTCACAGAGTGATTCTACGAAGCCTTTTTACTGACGTTGGCTTTTAAACGTGATTTTACTGGAATTTCTGTCAAAGACAATAAACGAGATTTGTTGTTAAAGAATTGAGTATACAGAATGCAAACAAACGCTTCCCTACAAGTGAATCGCCTAACCATTCAACACAGCTCTAAAAACTGAATAGAATGCAGTTTTCACTCAGATGAAAGACGTATGCTTTCCTTCTTAAGAAGTGTTTTCAAAGACATTCACAGAGTGATTCTACGAAGCCTTTTTCCTGACGTTGGCTTTTAAACGTGATTTCATTGGAATTTCTGTCAAAAGCAAGTCACGAGATTTGCTGTTAAAGAATTTAGTATACAGAATGCAAACAAATGCTTCCCTACAAGTGAATTGCCTAACCATTCAACACAGTTCTTAAAACTGAATAGAATGCAGTTTTCACTCAGATGAAAGACCTATGCTTTCCTTCTTAAGAAGTGTTTTCAAAGACATTCACAGAGTGATTCTACGAAGCCTTTTTACTTAAGTTGGCTTTTAAACGTGATTTCACTGCAATTTTGACAAACGCAAGACACGAGATTTGCTGTTAAAGAATTGAGTATACAGAATAAAAAAAAACGCATCCCTAAAAGTGAATCGCCTAACCATTCAACAATGCTCTAAAAACTGAAGAGAATGCAGTTTTCACTCAGATGAAAGACGTATGCTTTCCTTCTTAAGAAGTGTTTTCAAAGACATTCACAGAGTGATTCTACGAAGCCTTTTTACTTACGTTGGATTTTAAACGTGATTTTACTGGAATTTCTGTCAAACGCAATACACGAGATTTGTTGTTAAAGAATTGAGTTTACAGAATGCAAACAATCGCTTCCCTACAAGTGAATCGCCTAACCATTCAACAATGCTCTAAAAACTGAAGAGAATGCAGTTTTCACTCAGATGAAAGACGTATGCTTTCCTTCTTAAGAAGTGTTTTCAAAGACATTCACAGAGTGATTCTAGGAAGCCTTTTTACTGACATTGGCTTTTAAACGATATTTCACTGGAATTTCTGTCAAACGCAAGATACGAGATTTGCTGTTAAAGAATTGAGTATACAGAATGCAAACAAACGCTTCCCTACAAGTGAATCGCCTAACCATTCAATACAGCTCTAAAAACTGAATAGAATGCAGTTTTCACTCAGATGAAAGATGTATGCTTTCCTTCTTACGAAGTGTTTTCAAAGACATTCACAGAGTGATTCTACGAAGCCTTTTTACTGACATTGGCTTTTAAACGTGATTTCACTGAAATTTCTGTCAAAAGCAAGACACGAGATTTGCTGTTAAAGAATTGAGTATACAGAATACAAAAAAAACGCTTCCCTAAAAGTGAATCGCCTAACCATTCAACAATGCTCTAAAAACTGAAGAGAATGCAGTTTTCACTCAGATGAAAGACGTATGCTTTCCTTCTTAAGAAGTGTTTTCAAAGACATTCAGAGAGTGATTCTACGAACCCTTTTTACTCATGTTGGCTTTTAAACGTGATTTCACTGGAATTTCTGTCAAATGCAAGACATGAGATTTGCTGTTAAAGAATTGAGTATACGGAATGCAAACAAACGCTTCCCTACAAGTGAATCGCCTAACCATTCAACACAGCTCTAAAAACTGAATAGAATGCAGTTTTCACTCAGATGAAAGATGTATGCTTTCCTTCTTACGAAGTGTTTTCAAAGACATTCACAGAGTGATTCTACGAAGCCTTTTTACTGACATTGGCTTTTAAACGTGATTTCACTGCAATTTCTGTCAAAAGCAAGACACGAGATTTGCTGTTAAAGAATTGAGTATACAGAATGCAAACAATCGCTTCCCTACAAGTGAATCGCCTAACCATTCAACAATGGCCTAAAAACTGAAGAGAATGCAGTTTTCACTCAGATGAAAGACGTATGCTTTCCTTCTTACGAAGTGTTTTCAAAGACATTCACAGAGTGATTCTACGAAGCCTTTTTACTGAAGTTGGCTTTTAAACGTGATTTCACTGGAATTTCTGTCAAACGCAAGACACGAGATTTGCTGTTAAAGAATTGAGTATACAGAATGCAAACAAACGCTTCCCTACAAGTGAATCGCATAACCATTCAAAAATGCTCTAAAAACTGAAGAGAATGCAGTTTTCACTCAGATGAAAGACGTATGCTTTCCTTCTTAAGAAGTGTTTTCAAAGACATTCAGAGAGTGATTCTACGAACCCTTTTTACTCATGTTGGCTTTTAAACGTGATTTCACTGGAATTTCTGTCAAATGCAAGACATGAGATTTGCTGTTAAAGAATTGAGTATACGGAATGCAAACAAACGCTTCCCTACAAGTGAATCGCCTAACCATTCAACACAGTTCTAAAAACTGAATAGAATGCAGTTTTCACTCAGATGAAAGACGTATGCTTTCCTTCTTAAGAAGTGTTTTCAAAGACATTCACAGAGTGATTCTACGAACCTTTTTTACTGACCTTGGCTTTTAAACGTGATTTTACTGGAATTTCTGTCAAAGACAATAAACGAGATTTGTTGTTAAAGAATTGAGTATACAGAATGCAAACAAACGCTTCCCTAAAAGTGAATCGCCTAACCATTCAACACAGCTCTAAAAACTGAATAGAATGCAGTTTTCACTCAGATGAAAGACGTATGCTTTCCTTCTTAAGAAGTGTTTTCAAAGACATTCACAGAGTGATTCTACGAAGCCTTTTTCCTGATGTTGGCTTTTAAACGTGATTTCATTGGAATTTCTGTCAAAAGCAAGACACGAGATTTGCTGTTAAAGAATTTAGTATACAGAATGCAAACAAACGCTTCCCTACAAGTGAATTGCCTAACCATTCAACACAGTTCTTAAAACTGAATAGAATGCAGTTTTCACTCAGATGAAAGACCTATGCTTTCCTTCTTAAGAAGTGTTTTCAAAGACATTCACAGAGTGATTCTACGAAGCCTTTTTACTTACGTTGGCTTTTTAACGTGATTTCACTGCAATTTTGACAAACGCAAGACACGAGATTTGCTGTTAAAGAATTGAGTATACAGAATACAAAAAAAACGCTTCCCTAAAAGTGAATTGCCTAACCATTCAACAATGCTCTAAAAACTGAAGAGAATGCAGTTTTCACTCAGATGAAAGACGTATGCTTTCCTTCTTAAGAAGTGTTTTCAAAGACATTCACAGAGTGATTCTACGAAGCCTTTTTACTGACGTTGGCTTTTAAACGTGATTTCACTGGAATTTCTGTCGAACGCAAGACACAAGATTTGCTGTTAAAGAATTGAGTATACAGAATGCAAACAAAAGCTTCCCTACAAGTGAATCGCATAACCATTCAACAATGCTCTAAAAACTGAAGAGAATGCAGTTTTCTCTCAGATGAAAGACGTATGCTTTCCTTCTTAAGAAGTGTTTTCAAAGACATTCACAGAGTGATTCTACGAAGCCTTTTTACTGATGTTGGCTTTTAAACGTGATTTCACTGGATTTTCTGTCAAACGCAAGACACGAGATTTGCTGTTAAAGAATTTAGTATACAGAATACAAAAAAAACGCTTCCCTACAAGTGAATCGCCTAACCATTCAACAATGCTCTAAAAACTGAAGAGAATGCAGTTTTCACTCAGATGAAAGACGTATGCTTTCCTTCTTAAGAAGTGTTTTCAAAGATATTCACAGAGTGATTCTACGAAGCCTTTTTACTTACGTTGGCTTTTAAACGTGATTTTACTGGAATTTCTGTCAAACGCAATACACGAGATTTGTTGTTAAAGAATTGAGTTTACAGAATGCAAACAATCGCTTCCCTACAAGTGAATCGCCTAACCATTCAACAATGCTCTAAAAACTGAACAGAATGCAGTTTTCACTCCGATGAAAGACGTATGCTTTCCTTCTTAAGAAGTGTTTTCAAAGACATTCACAGAGTGATTCTAGGAAGCCTTTTTACTGACATTGGCTTTTAAACGATATTTCACTGGAATTTCTGTCAAACGCAAGATACGAGATTTGCTGTTAAAGAATTGAGTATACAGAATGCAAACAAACGCTTCCCTACAAGTGAATCGCCTAACCATTCAACACAGCTCTAAAAACTGAATAGAACGCAGTTTTCACTCAGATGAAAGATGTATGCTTTCCTTCTTACGAAGTGTTTTCAAAGACATTCACAGAGTGATTCTACGAAGCCTTTTTACTGACATTGGCTTTTAAATGTGATTTCACTGTAATTTCTGTCAAACGCAAGACACGAGATTTGCTGTTAAAGAATTGAGTATACAGAATACAAAAAAAAACGCTTCCCTACAAGTGAATCGCCTAACCATTCAACACAGCTCTAAAAACTGAATAGAATGCAGTTTTCACTCAGATGAAAGACGTATGCTTTCCTTCTTAAGAAGTGTTTTCAAAGACATTCACAGAGTGATTCTACGAAGCCTTTTTACTGACATTGGCTTTTAAACGTGATTTCACTGGAATTTCTGTCAAAAGCAAGACACGAGATTTGCTGTTAAAGAATTTAGTATACAGAATGCAAACAAACGCTTCCCTACAAGTGAATTGCCTAACCATTCAACACAGTTCTTAAAACTGAATAGAATGCAGTTTTCACTCAGATGAAAGACCTATGCTTTCCTTCTTAAGAAGTGTTTTCAAAGACATTCACAGAGTGATTCTACGAAGCCTTTTTATTTACGTTGGCTTTTAAACGTGATTTCACTGCAATTTCTGTCAAAAGCAAGACACGAGATTTGCTGTTAAAGAATTGAGTATACAGAATGCAAACAATCGCTTCCCTAAAGTGAATCGCCTAACCATTCAACAATGGTCTAAAAACTGAAGAGAATGCAGTTTTCACTCAGATGAAAGACGTATGCTTTCCTTCTTACGAAGTGTTTTCAAAGACATTCACAGAGTGATTCTACGAAGCCTTTTTACTGACGTTGGCTTTTAAACGTGATTTCACTGGAATTTCTGTCGAACGCATGACACGAGATTTGCTGTTAAAGAATTGAGTATACAGAATGCAAACAAACGCTTCCCTACAAGTGAATCGCATAACCATTCAAAAATGCTCTCAAAACTGAAGAGAATGCAGTTTTCACTCAGATGAAAGACGTATGCTTTCCTTCTTAAGAAGTGTTTTCAAAGACATTCAGAGAGTGATTCTACGAACCCTTTTTACTCATGTTGGCTTTTAAACGTGATTTCACTGGAATTTCTGTCAAATGCAAGACATGAGATTTGCTGTTAAAGAATTGAGTATACGGAATGCAAACAAACGCTTCCCTACAAGTGAATCGCCTAACCATTCAACACAGTTCTAAAAACTGAATAGAATGCAGTTTTCACTCAGATGAAAGACGTATGCTTTCCTTCTTAAGAAGTGTTTTCAAAGACATTCACAGAGTGATTCTATGAAGCCTTTTTACTGACCTTGGCTTTTAAACGTGATTTTACTGGAATTTCTGTCAAAGACAATAAACGAGATTTGTTGTTAAAGAATTGAGTATACAGAATGCAAACAAACGCTTCCCTACAAGTGAATCGCCTAACCATTCAACACAGCTCTAAAAACTGAATAGAATGCAGTTTTCACTCAGATGAAAGACGTATGCTTTCCTTCTTAAGAAGTGTTTTCAAAGACATTCACAGAGTGATTCTACGAAGCCTTTTTCCTGATGTTGGCTTTTAAACGTGATTTCATTGGAATTTCTGTCAAAAGCAAGACACGAGATTTGCTGTTAAAGAATTTAGTATACAGAATGCAAACAAACGCTTCCCTACAAGTGAATTGCCTAACCATTCAACACAGTTCTTAAAACTGAATAGAATGCAGTTTTCACTCAGATGAAAGACCTATGCTTTCCTTCTTAAGAAGTGTTTTCAAAGACATTCACAGAGTGATTCTACGAAGCCTTTTTACTTACGTTGGCTTTTTAACGTGATTTCACTGCAATTTTGACAAACGCAAGACACGAGATTTGCTGTTAAAGAATTGAGTATACAGAATACAAAAAAAACGCTTCCCTAAAAGTGAATCGCCTAACCATTCAACAATGCTCTAAAAACTGAAGAGAATGCAGTTTTCACTCAGATGAAAGACGTATGCTTTCCTTCTTAAGAAGTGTTTTCAAAGACATTCAGAGAGTGATTCTACGAACCCTTTTTACTCATGTTGGCTTTTAAACGTGATTTCACTGGAATTTCTGTCAAATGCAAGACATGAGATTTGCTGTTAAAGAATTGAGTATACGGAATGCAAACAAACGCTTCCCTACAAGTGAATCGCCTAACCATTCAACACAGCTCTAAAAACTGAATAGAATGCAGTTTTCACTCAGATGAAAGATGTATGCTTTCCTTCTTACGAAGTGTTTTCAAAGACATTCACAGAGTGATTCTACGAAGCCTTTTTACTGACATTGGCTTTTAAACGTGATTTCACTGCAATTTCTGTCAAAAGCAAGACACGAGATTTGCTGTTAAAGAATTGAGTATACAGAATGCAAACCATCGCTTCCCTACAAGTGAATCGCCTAACCATTCAACAATGGCCTAAAAACTGAAGAGAATGCAGTTTTCACTCAGATGAAAGACGTATGCTTTCCTTCTTACGAAGTGTTTTCAAAGACATTCACAGAGTGATTCTACGAAGCCTTTTTACTGAAGTTGGCTTTTAAACGTGATTTCACTGGAATTTCTGTCAAACGCAAGACACGAGATTTGCTGTTAAAGAATTGAGTATACAGAATGCAAACAAACGCTTCCCTACAAGTGAATCGCATAACCATTCAAAAATGCTCTAAAAACTGAAGAGAATGCAGTTTTCACTCAGATGAAAGACGTATGCTTTCCTTCTTAAGAAGTGTTTTCAAAGACATTCAGAGAGTGATTCTACGAACCCTTTTTACTCATGTTGGCTTTTAAACGTGATTTCACTGGAATTTCTGTCAAATGCAAGACATGAGATTTGCTGTTAAAGAATTGAGTATACGGAATGCAAACAAACGCTTCCCTACAAGTGAATCGCCTAACCATTCAACACAGTTCTAAAAACTGAATAGAATGCAGTTTTCACTCAGATGAAAGACGTATGCTTTCCTTCTTAAGAAGTGTTTTCAAAGACATTCACAGAGTGATTCTACGAACCTTTTTTACTGACCTTGGCTTTTAAACGTGATTTTACTGGAATTTCTGTCAAAGACAATAAACGAGATTTGTTGTTAAAGAATTGAGTATACAGAATGCAAACAAACGCTTCCCTAAAAGTGAATCGCCTAACCATTCAACACAGCTCTAAAAACTGAATAGAATGCAGTTTTCACTCAGATGAAAGACGTATGCTTTCCTTCTTAAGAAGTGTTTTCAAAGACATTCACAGAGTGATTCTACGAAGCCTTTTTCCTGATGTTGGCTTTTAAACGTGATTTCATTGGAATTTCTGTCAAAAGCAAGACACGAGATTTGCTGTTAAAGAATTTAGTATACAGAATGCAAACAAACGCTTCCCTACAAGTGAATTGCCTAACCATTCAACACAGTTCTTAAAACTGAATAGAATGCAGTTTTCACTCAGATGAAAGACCTATGCTTTCCTTCTTAAGAAGTGTTTTCAAAGACATTCACAGAGTGATTCTACGAAGCCTTTTTACTTACGTTGGCTTTTTAACGTGATTTCACTGCAATTTTGACAAACGCAAGACACGAGATTTGCTGTTAAAGAATTGAGTATACAGAATACAAAAAAAACGCTTCCCTAAAAGTGAATTGCCTAACCATTCAACAATGCTCTAAAAACTGAAGAGAATGCAGTTTTCACTCAGATGAAAGACGTATGCTTTCCTTCTTAAGAAGTGTTTTCAAAGACATTCACAGAGTGATTCTACGAAGCCTTTTTACTGACATTGGCTTTTAAACGTGATTTCACTGGAATTTCTGTCGAACGCAAGACACAAGATTTGCTGTTAAAGAATTGAGTATACAGAATGCAAACAAAAGCTTCCCTACAAGTGAATCGCATAACCATTCAACAATGCTCTAAAAACTGAAGAGAATGCAGTTTTCTCTCAGATGAAAGACGTATGCTTTCCTTCTTAAGAAGTGTTTTCAAAGACATTCACAGAGTGATTCTACGAAGCCTTTTTACTGACGTTGGCTTTTAAACGTGATTTCACTGGATTTTCTGTCAAACGCAAGACACGAGATTTGCTGTTAAAGAATTTAGTATACAGAATACAAAAAAAACGCTTCCCTACAAGTGAATCGCCTAACCATTCAACAATGCTCTAAAAACTGAAGAGAATGCAGTTTTCACTCAGATGAAAGACGTATGCTTTCCTTCTTAAGAAGTGTTTTCAAAGATATTCACAGAGTGATTCTACGAAGCCTTTTTACTTACGTTGGCTTTTAAACGTGATTTTACTGGAATTTCTGTCAAACGCAATACACGAGATTTGTTGTTAAAGAATTGAGTTTACAGAATGCAAACAATCGCTTCCCTACAAGTGAATCGCCTAACCATTCAACAATGCTCTAAAAACTGAACAGAATGCAGTTTTCACTCCGATGAAAGACGTATGCTTTCCTTCTTAAGAAGTGTTTTCAAAGACATTCACAGAGTGATTCTAGGAAGCCTTTTTACTGACATTGGCTTTTAAACGATATTTCACTGGAATTTCTGTCAAACGCAAGATACGAGATTTGCTGTTAAAGAATTGAGTATACAGAATGCAAACAAACGCTTCCCTACAAGTGAATCGCCTAACCATTCAACACAGCTCTAAAAACTGAATAGAACGCAGTTTTCACTCAGATGAAAGATGTATGCTTTCCTTCTTACGAAGTGTTTTCAAAGACATTCACAGAGTGATTCTACGAAGCCTTTTTACTGACATTGGCTTTTAAATGTGATTTCACTGTAATTTCTGTCAAACGCAAGACACGAGATTTGCTGTTAAAGAATTGAGTATACAGAATACAAAAAAAAACGCTTCCCTACAAGTGAATCGCCTAACCATTCAACACAGCTCTAAAAACTGAATAGAATGCAGTTTTCACTCAGATGAAAGACGTATGCTTTCCTTCTTAAGAAGTGTTTTCAAAGACATTCACAGAGTGATTCTACGAAGCCTTTTTACTGACATTGGCTTTTAAACGTGATTTCACTGGAATTTCTGTCAAAAGCAAGACACGAGATTTGCTGTTAAAGAATTTAGTATACAGAATGCAAACAAACGCTTCCCTACAAGTGAATTGCCTAACCATTCAACACAGTTCTTAAAACTGAATAGAATGCAGTTTTCACTCAGATGAAAGACCTATGCTTTCCTTCTTAAGAAGTGTTTTCAAAGACATTCACAGAGTGATTCTACGAAGCCTTTTTATTTACGTTGGCTTTTAAACGTGATTTCACTGCAATTTCTGTCAAAAGCAAGACACGAGATTTGCTGTTAAAGAATTGAGTATACAGAATGCAAACAATCGCTTCCCTAAAGTGAATCGCCTAACCATTCAACAATGGTCTAAAAACTGAAGAGAATGCAGTTTTCACTCAGATGAAAGACGTATGCTTTCCTTCTTACGAAGTGTTTTCAAAGACATTCACAGAGTGATTCTACGAAGCCTTTTTACTGACGTTGGCTTTTAAACGTGATTTCACTGGAATTTCTGTCGAACGCATGACACGAGATTTGCTGTTAAAGAATTGAGTATACAGAATGCAAACAAACGCTTCCCTACAAGTGAATCGCATAACCATTCAAAAATGCTCTCAAAACTGAAGAGAATGCAGTTTTCACTCAGATGAAAGACGTATGCTTTCCTTCTTAAGAAGTGTTTTCAAAGACATTCAGAGAGTGATTCTACGAACCCTTTTTACTCATGTTGGCTTTTAAACGTGATTTCACTGGAATTTCTGTCAAATGCAAGACATGAGATTTGCTGTTAAAGAATTGAGTATACGGAATGCAAACAAACGCTTCCCTACAAGTGAATCGCCTAACCATTCAACACAGTTCTAAAAACTGAATAGAATGCAGTTTTCACTCAGATGAAAGACGTATGCTTTCCTTCTTAAGAAGTGTTTTCAAAGACATTCACAGAGTGATTCTATGAAGCCTTTTTACTGACCTTGGCTTTTAAACGTGATTTTACTGGAATTTCTGTCAAAGACAATAAACGAGATTTGTTGTTAAAGAATTGAGTATACAGAATGCAAACAAACGCTTCCCTACAAGTGAATCGCCTAACCATTCAACACAGCTCTAAAAACTGAATAGAATGCAGTTTTCACTCAGATGAAAGACGTATGCTTTCCTTCTTAAGAAGTGTTTTCAAAGACATTCACAGAGTGATTCTACGAAGCCTTTTTCCTGATGTTGGCTTTTAAACGTGATTTCATTGGAATTTCTGTCAAAAGCAAGACACGAGATTTGCTGTTAAAGAATTTAGTATACAGAATGCAAACAAACGCTTCCCTACAAGTGAATTGCCTAACCATTCAACACAGTTCTTAAAACTGAATAGAATGCAGTTTTCACTCAGATGAAAGACCTATGCTTTCCTTCTTAAGAAGTGTTTTCAAAGACATTCACAGAGTGATTCTACGAAGCCTTTTTACTTACGTTGGCTTTTTAACGTGATTTCACTGCAATTTTGACAAACGCAAGACACGAGATTTGCTGATAAAGAATTGAGTATACAGAATACAAAAAAAACGCTTCCCTAAAAGTGAATCGCCTAACCATTCAACAATGCTCTAAAAACTGAAGAGAATGCAGTTTTCACTCAGATGAAAGACGTATGCTTTCCTTCTTAAGAAGTGTTTTCAAAGACATTCACAGAGTGATTCTACGAAGCCTTTTTACTGACGTTGGCTTTTAAACGTGATTTCACTGGAATTTCTGTCGAACGCAAGACACGAGATTTGCTGTTAAAGAATTGAGTATACAGAATGCAAACAAAAGCTTCCCTACAAGTGAATCGCATAACCATTCAACAATGCTCTAAAAACTGAAGAGAATGCAGTTTTCTCTCAGATGAAAGACGTATGCTTTCCTTCTTACGAAGTGTTTTCAAAGACATTCACAGAGTGATTCTACGAAGCCTTTTTACTGACGTTGGCTTTTAAATGTGATTTCACTGGATTTTCTGTCAAACGCAAGACACGAGATTTGCTGTTAAAGAATTTAGTATACAGAATACAAAAAAAACGCTTCCCTACAAGTGAATCGCCTAACCATTCAACACAGTTCTAAAAACTGAATAGAATTCAGTTTTCACTCAGATGAAAGACGTATGCTTTCCTTCTTAAGAAGTGTTTTCAAAGACATTCACAGAGTGATTCTAGGAAGCCTTTTTACTGACATTGGCTTTTAAATGATATTTCACTGGAATTTCTGTCAAACGCAAGATACGAGATTTGCTGTTAAAGAATTGAGTATACAGAATGCAAACAAACGCTTCCCTACAAGTGAATCGCCTAACCATTCAACACAGCTCTAAAAACTGAATAGAATGCAGTTTTCACTCAGATGAAAGATGTATGCTTTCCTTCTTAGGAAGTGTTTTCAAAGACATTCACAGAGTGATTCTACGAAGCCTTTTTACTGACATTGGCTTTTAAACGTGATTTCACTGCAATTTCTGTCAAAAGCAAGACACGAGATTTGCTGTTAAAGAATTGAGTATACAGAATGCAAACAATCGCTTCCCTACAAGTGAATCGCCTAACCATTCAACAATTGCCTAAAAACTGAAGAGAATGCAGTTTTCACTCAGATGAAAGACGTATGCTTTCCTTCTTACGAAGTGTTTTCAAAGACATTCACAGAGTGATTCTACGAAGCCTTTTTACTGACGTTGGCTTTTAAACGTGATTTCACTGGAATTTCTGTCAAACGCAAGACACGAGATTTGCTGTTAAAGAATTGAGTATACAGAATGCAAACAAACGCTTCCCTACAAGTGAATCGCATAACCATTCAAAAATGCTCTAAAAACTGAAGAGAATGCAGTTTTCACTCAGATGAAAGACGTATGCTTTCCTTCTTAAGAAGTGTTTTCAAAGACATTCAGAGAGTGATTCTACGAACCCTTTTTACTCATGTTGGCTTTTAAACGTGATTTCACTGGAATTTCTGTCAAATGCAAGACATGAGATTTGCTGTTAAAGAATTGAGTATACGGAATGCAAACAAACGCTTCCCTACAAGTGAATCGCCTAACCATTCAACACAGTTCTAAAAACTGAATAGAATGCAGTTTTCACTCAGATGAAAGACGTATGCTTTCCTTCTTAAGAAGTGTTTTCAAAGACATTCACAGAGTGATTCTACGAAGCTTTTTTACTGACCTTGGCTTTTAAACGTGATTTTACTGGAATTTCTGTCAAAGACAATAAACGAGATTTGTTGTTAAAGAATTGAGTATACAGAATGCAAACAAACGCTTCCCTAAAAGTGAATCGCCTAACCATTCAACACAGCTCTAAAAACTGAATAGAATGCAGTTTTCACTCAGATGAAAGACGTATGCTTTCCTTCTTAAGAAGTGTTTTCAAAGACATTCACAGAGTGATTCTACGAAGCCTTTTTCCTGATGTTGGCTTTTAAATGTGATTTCACTGGAATTTCTGTCAAACGCAAGACACGAGATTTGCTGTTAAAGAATTGAGTATACAGAATACAAAAAAAACGCTTCCCTACAAGTGAATCGCCTAACCATTCAACACAGTTCTAAAAACTGAATAGAATTCAGTTTTCACTCAGATGAAAGACTTATGCTTTCCTTCTTAAGAAGTGTTTTCAAAGACATTCACAGAGTGATTCTAGGAAGCCTTTTTACTGACATTGGCTTTTAAATGATATTTCACTGGAATTTCTGTCAAACGCAAGATACGAGATTTGCTGTTAAAGAATTGAGTATACAGAATGCAAACAAACGCTTCCCTACAAGTGAATCGCCTAACCATTCAACACAGCTCTAAAAACTGAATAGAATGCAGTTTTCACTCAGATGAAAGACGTATGCTTTCCTTCTTAAGAAGTGTTTTCAAAGACATTCACAGAGTGATTCTACGAAGCCTTTTTACTTACGTTGGCTTTTTAACGTGATTTCACTGCAATTTTGACAAACGCAAGACACGAGATTTGCTGTTAAAGAATTGAGTATACAGAATACAAAAAAAACGCTTCCCTAAAAGTGAATCGCCTAACCATTCAACAATGCTCTAAAAACTGAAGAGAATGCAGTTTTCACTCAGATGAAAGACGTATGCTTTCCTTCTTAAGAAGTGTTTTCAAAGACATTCACAGAGTGATTCTACGAAGCCTTTTTACTGACGTTGGCTTTTAAACGTGATTTCACTGGAATTTCTGTCGAACGCAAGACACGAGATTTGCTGTTAAAGAATTGAGTATACAGAATGCAAACAAAAGCTTCCCTACAAGTGAATCGCATAACCATTCAACAATGCTCTAAAAACTGAAGAGAATGCAGTTTTCTCTCAGATGAAAGACGTATGCTTTCCTTCTTACGAAGTGTTTTCAAAGACATTCACAGAGTGATTCTACGAAGCCTTTTTACTGACGTTGGCTTTTAAACGTGATTTCACTGGATTTTCTGTCAAACGCAAGACACGAGATTTGCTGTTAAAGAATTTAGTATACAGAATACAAAAAAAAAACGCTTCCCTAAAAGTGAATCGCCTAACCATTCAACAATGCTCTAAAAACTGAAGAGAATGCAGTTTTCACTCAGATGAAAGACGTATGCTTTCCTTCTTAAGAAGTGTTTTCAAAGACATTCACAGAGTGATTCTATGAAGCCTTTTTACTTACGTTGGCTTTTAAACGTGATTTCACTGCAATTTCTGACAAACGCAAGACACGAGATTTGCTGTTAAAGAATTGAGTATACAGAATGCAAACAAATGCTTCCCTACAAGTGAATCGCATAACCATTCAACAATGCTCTAAAAACTGAAGAGAATGCAGTTTTCACTCAGATGAAAGACGTATGCTTTCCTTCTTAAGAAGTGTTTTCAAAGACATTCACAGAGTGATTCTACGAAGCCTTTTTACTGACGTTGGCTTTTAAACGTGATTTCACTGGAATTTCTGTCAAACGCAAGATACGAGATTGGCTGTTAATGAATTGAGTATACAGAATGCAAACAAACGCATCCCTACAAGTGAATCGCCTAACCATTCAACACAGTTCTAAAAACTGAATAGAATTCAGTTTTCACTCAGATGAAAGACGTATGCTTTCCTTCTTAAGAAGTGTTTTCAAAGACATTCACAGAGTGATTCTACGAAGCCTTTTTACTTACGTTGGCTTTTAAACGTGATTTTACTGGAATTTCTGTCAAACGCAATACACGAGATTTGTTGTTAAAGAATTGAGTTTACAGAATGCAAACAATCGCTTCCCTACAAGTGAATCGCCTAACCATTCAACAATGCTCTAAAAACTGAACAGAATGCAGTTTTCACTCCGATGAAAGACGTATGCTTTCCTTCTTAAGAAGTGTTTTCAAAGACATTCACAGAGTGATTCTAGGAAGCCTTTTTACTGACATTGGCTTTTAAACGATATTTCACTGGAATTTCTGTCAAACGCAAGATACGAGATTTGCTGTTAAAGAATTGAGTATACAGAATGCAAACAAACGCTTCCCTACAAGTGAATCGCCTAACCATTCAACACAGCTCTAAAAACTGAATAGAACGCAGTTTTCACTCAGATGAAAGATGTATGCTTTCCTTCTTACGAAGTGTTTTCAAAGACATTCACAGAGTGATTCTACGAAGCCTTTTTACTGACATTGGCTTTTAAATGTGATTTCACTGTAATTTCTGTCAAACGCAAGACACGAGATTTGCTGTTAAAGAATTGAGTATACAGAATACAAAAAAAAACGCTTCCCTACAAGTGAATCGCCTAACCATTCAACAATGCTCTAAAAACTGAAGAGAATGCAGTTTTCACTCAGATGAAAGACGTATGCTTTCCTTCTTAAGAAGTGTTTTCAAAGACATTCACAGAGTGATTCTACGAAGCCTTTTTACTGACGTTGGCTTTTAAACGTGATTTCATTGGAATTTCTGTCAAAAGCAAGACACGAGATTTGCTGTTAAAGAATTTAGTATACAGAATGCAAACAAACGCTTCCCTACAAGTGAATTGCCTAACCATTCAACACAGTTCTTAAAACTGAATAGAATGCAGTTTTCAATCAGATGAAAGACCTATGCTTTCCTTCTTAAGAAGTGTTTTCAAAGACATTCACAGAGTGATTCTACGAAGCCTTTTTACTTACGTTGGCTTTTAAACGTGATTTCACTGCAATTTTGACAAACGCAAGACACGAGATTTGCTGTTAAAGAATTGAGTATACAGAATACAAAAAAAAACGCTTCCCTAAAAGTGAATCGCCTAACCATTCAACAATGCTCTAAAAACTGAAGAGAATGCAGTTTTCACTCAGATGAAAGACGTATGCTTTCCTTCTTAAGAAGTGTTTTCAAAGACATTCACAGAGTGATTCTACGAAGCCTTTTTACTGACGTTGGCTTTTAAACGTGATTTCACTGGAATTTCTTTCGAACGCAAGACACGAGATTTGCTGTTAAAGAATTGAGTATACAGAATGCAAACAAAAGCTTCCCTACAAGTGAATCGCATAACCATTCAACAATGCTCTAAAAACTGAAGAGAATGCAGTTTTCTCTCAGATGAAAGACGTATGCTTTCCTTCTCACGAAGTGTTTTCAAAGACATTCACAGAGTGATTCTACGAAGCCTTTTTACTGACGTTGGCTTTTAAACGTGATTTCACTGGATTTTCTGTCAAACGCAAGACACGAGATTTGCTGTTAAAGAATTTAGTATACAGAATACAAAAAAAAACGCTTCCCTAAAAGTGATTCGCCTAACCATTCAACAATGCTCTAAAAACTGAAGAGAATGCAGTTTTCACTCAGATGAAAGACGTATGCTTTCCTTCTTAAGAAGTGTTTTCAAAGACATTCACAGAGTGATTCTACGAAGCCTTTTTACTGACGTTGGCTTTTAAACGTGATTTCACTGGAATTTCTGTCAAACGCAAGATACGAGATTGGCTGTTAAAGAATTGAGTATACAGAATGCAAACAAACGCTTCCCTACAAGTGAATCGCCTAACCATTCAACACAGTTCTAAAAACTGAATAGAATTCAGTTTTCACTCAGATGAAAGACGTATGCTTTCCTTCTTAAGAAGTGTTTTCAAAGACATTCACAGAGTGATTCTACGAAGCCTTTTTACTTACGTTGGCTTTTAAACGTGATTTTACTGGAATTTCTGTCAAACGCAATACACGAGATTTGTTGTTAAAGAATTGAGTTTACAGAATGCAAACAATCGCTTCCCTACAAGTGAATCGCCTAACCATTCAACAATGCTCTAAAAACTGAACAGAATGCAGTTTTCACTCCGATGAAAGACGTATGCTTTCCTTCTTAAGAAGTGTTTTCAAAGACATTCACAGAGTGATTCTAGGAAGCCTTTTTACTGACATTGGCTTTTAAACGATATTTTACTGGAATTTCTGTCAAACGCAAGATACGAGATTTGCTGTTAAAGAATTGAGTATACAGAATGCAAACAAACGCTCCCCTACAAGTGAATCGCCTAACCATTCAACACAGCTCTAAAAACTGAATAGAATGCAGTTTTCACTCAGATGAAAGATGTATGCTTTCCTTCTTACGAAGTGTTTTCAAAGACATTCACAGAGTGATTCTACGAAGCCTTTTTACTGACATTGGCTTTTAAATGTGATTTCACTGGAATTTCTGTCAAACGCAAGACACGAGATTTGCTGTTAAAGAATTGAGTATACAGAATACAAAAAAAAACGCTTCCCTACAAGTGAATCGCCTAACCATTCAACAATGCTCTAAAAACTGAAGAGAATGCAGTTTTCACTCAGATGAAAGACGTATGCTTTCCTTCTTAAGAAGTGTTTTCAAAGACATTCACAGAGTGATTCTACGAAGCCTTTTTACTGACATTGGCTTTTAAACGTGATTTCACTGGAATTTCTGTCAAAAGCAAGACACGAGATTTGCTGTTAAAGAATTTAGTATACAGAATGCAAACAAACGCTTCCCTACAAGTGAATTGCCTAACCATTCAACACAGTTCTTAAAACTGAATAGAATGCAGTTTTCACTCAGATGAAAGACCTATGCTTTCCTTCTTAAGAAGGTTTTTCAAAGACATTCACAGAGTGATTCTACGAAGCCTTTTTATTTACGTTGGCTTTTAAACGTGATTTCACTGCAATTTCTGTCCAAAGCAAGACACGAGATTTGCTGTTAAAGAATTGAGTATACAGAATGCAAACAATCGCTTCCCTACAAGTGAATCGCCTAACCATTCAACAATGCTCTAAAAACTGTAGGGAATGCAGTTTTCACTCAGATGAAAGACGTATGCTTTCCTTCTTACGAAGTGTTTTCAAAGACATTCACAGAGTGATTCTACGAAGCCTTTTTACTGACGTTGGCTTTTAAACGTGATTTCACTGGAATTTCTGTCAAACGCAAGACACGAGATTTGCTGTTAAAGAATTGAGTATACAGAATACAAAAAAACGCTTCCCTAAAAGTGAATCGCCTAACCATTCAACAATGCTCTAAAAACTGAAGAGAATGCAGTTTTCACTCAGATGAAAGACGTATGCTTTCCTTCTTAAGAAGTGTTTTCAAAGACATTCACAGAGTGATTCTATGAAGCCTTTTTACTGACGTTGGCTTTTAAACGTGATTTCACTGGAATTTCTGTCGAATGCAAGACACGAGATTTGCTGTTAAAGAATTGAGTATACAGAATGCAAACAAACGCTTCCCTACAAGTGAATCGCATAACCATTCAACACAGCTCTAAAAACTGAATAGAATGCAGTTTTCACTCAGATGAAAGACGTATGCTTTCCTTCTTAAGAAGTGTTTTCAAAGACATTCACAGAGTAATTCTACGAAGCCTTTTTCCTGACGTTGGCTTTTAAACGTGATTTCATTGGAATTTCTGTCAAAAGCAAGACACGAGATTTGCTGTTAAAGAATTTAGTATACAGAATGCAAACAAACGCTTCCCTACAAGTGAATTGCCTAACCATTCAACACAGTTCTTAAAACTGAATAGAATGCAGTTTTCACTCAGATGAAAGACCTATGCTTTCCTTCTTAAGAAGTGTTTTCAAAGACATTCACAGAGTGATTCTACGAAGCCTTTTTACTTACGTTGGCTTTTAAACGTGATTTCACTGCAATTTTGACAAACGCAAGACACGAGATTTGCTGTTAAAGAATTGAGTATACAGAATACAAAAAAAAACGCTTCCCTAAAAGTGAATCGCCTAACCATTCAACAATGCTCTAAAAACTGAAGAGAATGCAGTTTTCACTCAGATGAAAGACGTATGCTTTCCTTCTTAAGAAGTGTTTTCAAAGACATTCACAGAGTGATTCTACGAAGCCTTTTTACTGACGTTGGCTTTTAAATGTGATTTCACTGGAATTTCTGTTGAACGCAAGACACGAGATTTGCTGTTAAAGAATTAAGTATACAGAATGCAAACAAAAGCTTCCCTACAAGTGAATCGCATAACCATTCAACAATGCTCTAAAAACTGAAGAGAATGCAGTTTTCTCTCAGATGAAAGACGTATGCTTTCCTTCTTACGAAGTGTTTTCAAAGACATTCACAGAGTGATTCTACGAAGCCTTTTTACTGACGTTGGCTTTTAAACGTGATTTCACTGGATTTTCTGTCAAACGCAAGACACGAGATTTGCTGTTAAAGAATTGAGTATACAGAATACAAAAAAAACGCTTCCCTAAAAGTGAATCGCCTAACCATTCAACAATGCTCTAAAAACTGAAGAGAATGCAGTTTTCACTCAGATGAAAGACGTATGCTTTCCTTCTTAAGAAGTGTTTTCAAAGACATTCACAGAGTGATTCTATGAAGCCTTTTTACTGACGTTGGCTTTCAAACATGATTTCACTGGAATTTCTGTCGAACGCAAGACACGAGATTTGCTGTTAAAGTATTGAGTATACAGAATGCAAACAAACGCTTCCCTACAAGTGAATCGCATAACCATTCAACAATGCTCTAAAAACTGAAGAGAATGCAGTTTTCACTCAGATGAAAGACGTATGCTTTCCTTCTTAAGAAGTGTTTTCAAAGACATTCAGAGAGTGATTCTACGAACCCTTTTTACTCATGTTGGCTTTTAAAAGTGATTTCACTGGAATCTGTCAAATGCAAGACATGAGATTTGCTGTTAAAGAATTGAGTATACGGAATGCAAACAAACGCTTCCCTACAAGTGAATCGCCTAACCATTCAACACAGTTCTAAAAACTGAATAGAATGCAGTTTTCACTCAGATGAAAGACGTATGCTTTCCTTCTTAAGAAGTGTTTTCAAAGACATTCACAGAGTGATTCTACGAAGCCTTTTTACTGACGTTGGCGTTTAAACGTGATTTTACTGGAATTTCTGTCAAAGACAATAAACGAGATTTGTTGTTAAAGAATTGAGTATACAGAATGCAAACAAACGCTTCCCTACAAGTGAATCGCCTAACCATTCAACACAGCTCTAAAAACTGAATAGAACGCAGTTTTCACTCAGATGAAAGATGTATGCTTTCCTTCTTACGAAGTGTTTTCAAAGACATTCACAGAGTGATTCTACGAAGCCTTTTTACTGACATTGGCTTTTAAATGTGATTTCACTGTAATTTCTGTCAAACGCAAGACACGAGATTTGCTGTTAAAGAATTGAGTATACAGAATACAAAAAAAAACGCTTCCCTACAAGTGAATCGCCTAACCATTCAACAATGCTCTAAAAACTGAAGAGAATGCAGTTTTCACTCAGATGAAAGACGTATGCTTTCCTTCTTAAGAAGTGTTTTCAAAGACATTCACAGAGTGATTCTACGAAGCCTTTTTACTGACATTGGCTTTTAAACGTGATTTCACTGGAATTTCTGTCAAAAGCAAGACAGGAGATTTGCAGTTAAAGAATTTAGTATACAGAATGCAAACAAACGCTTCCCTACAAGTGAATTGCCTAACCATTCAACACAGTTCTTAAAACTGAATAGAATGCAGTTTTCACTCAGATGAAAGACCTATGCTTTCCTTCTTAAGAAGTGTTTTCAAAGACATTCACAGAGTGATTCTACGAAGCCTTTTTATTTACGTTGGCTTTTAAACGTGATTTCACTGCAATTTCTGTCAAAAGCAAGACACGAGATTTGCTGTTAAAGAATTGAGTATACAGAATGCAAACAATCGCTTCCCTACAAGTGAATCGCCTAACCATTCAACAATGGTCTAAAAACTGAAGAGAATGCAGTTTTCACTCAGATGAAAGACGTATGCTTTCCTTCTTACGAAGTGTTTTCAAAGACATTCACAGAGTGATTCTACGAAGCCTTTTTACTGACGTTGGCTTTTAAACGTGATTTCACTGGAATTTCTGTCAAACGCAATACACGAGATTTGTTGTTAAAGAAATGAGTATACAGAATGCAAACAAACGCTTCCCTACAAGTGAATCGCCTAACCATTCAACACAGCTCTAAAAACTGAATAGAATGCAGTTTTCACTCAGATGAAAGACGTATGCTTTCGTTCTTAAGAAGTGTTTTCAAAGACATTCACAGAGTGATTCTACGAAGCCTTTTTACTGACGTTGGCTTTTAAACGTGATTTCATTGGAATTTCTGTCAAAAGCAAGACACGAGATTTGCTGTTAAAGAATTTAGTATACAGAATGCAAACAAACGCTTCCCTACAAGTGAATTGCCTAACCATTCAACACAGTTCTTAAAACTGAATAGAATGCAGTTTTCAATCAGAAGAAAGACCTATGCTTTCCTTCTTAAGAAGTGTTTTCAAAGACATTCACAGAGTGATTCTACGAAGCCTTTTTACTTACGTTGGCTTTTAAACGTGATTTCACTGCAATTTTGACAAACGCAAGACACGAGATTTGCTGTTAAAGAATTGAGTATACAGAATACAAAAAAAAAACGCTTCCCTAAAAGTGAATCGCCTAACCATTCAACAATGCTCTAAAAACTGAAGAGAATGCAGTTTTCACTCATATGAAAGACGTATGCTTTCCTTCTTAAGAAGTGTTTTCAAAGACATTCACAGAGTGATTCTACGAAGCCTTTTTACTGACGTTGGCTTTTAAACGTGATTTCACTGGAATTTCTGTCGAACGCAAGACACGAGATTTGCTGTTAAAGAATTGAGTATACAGAATGCAAACAAAAGCTTCCCTACAAGTGAATCGCATAACCATTCAACAATGCTCTAAAAACTGAAGAGAATGCAGTTTTCTCTCAGATGAAAGACGTATGCTTTCCTTCTTACGAAGTGTTTTCAAAGACATTCACAGAGTGATTCTACGAAGCCTTTTTACTTACGTTGGCTTTTAAACGTGATTTTACTGGAATTTCTGTCAAACGCAATACACGAGATTTGTTGTTAAAGAATTGAGTTTACAGAATGCAAACAAACGCTTCCCTACAAGTGAATCGCCTAACCATTCAACAATGCTCTAAAAACTGAACAGAATGCAGTTTTCACTCCGATGAAAGACGTATGCTTTCCTTCTTAAGAAGTGTTTTCAAAGACATTCACAGAGTGATTCTAGGAAGCCTTTTTACTGACATTGGCTTTTAAACGATATTTTACTGGAATTTCTGTCAAACGCAAGATACGAGATTTGCTGTTAAAGAATTGAGTATACAGAATGCAAACAAACGCTTCCCTACAAGTGAATCGCCTAACCATTCAACACAGCTCTAAAAACTGAATAGAATGCAGTTTTCACTCAGATGAAAGATGTATGCTTTCCTTCTTACGAAGTGTTTTCAAAGACATTCACAGAGTGATTCTACGAAGCCTTTTTACTGACATTGGCTTTTAAATGTGATTTCACTGTAATTTCTGTCAAACGCAAGACACGAGATTTGCTGTTAAAGAATTGAGTATACAGAATACAAAAAAAACGCTTCCCTACAAGTGAATCGCCTAACCATTCAACAATGCTCTAAAAACTGAAGAGAATGCAGTTTTCACTCAGATGAAAGACGTATGCTTTCCTTCTTAAGAAGTGTTTTCAAAGACATTCACAGAGTGATTCTACGAAGCCTTTTTACTGACATTGGCTTTTAAACGTGATTTCACTGGAATTTCTGTCAAAAGCAAGACAGGAGATTTGCTGTTAAAGAATTTAGTATACAGAATGCAAACAAACGCTTCCCTACAAGTGAATTGCCTAACCATTCAACACAGTTCTTAAACTGAATAGAATGCAGTTTTCACTCAGATGAAAGACCTATGCTTTCCTTCTTAAGAAGTGTTTTCAAAGACATTCACAGAGTGATTCTACGAAGCCTTTTTATTTACGTTGGCTTTTAAACGTGATTTCACTGCAATTTCTGTCAAAAGCAAGACACGAGATTTGCTGTTAAAGAATTGAGTATACAGAATGCAAACAATCGCTTCCCTACAAGTGAATCGCCTAACCATTCAACAATGGTCTAAAAACTGAAGAGAATGCAGTTTTCACTCAGATGAAAGACGTATGCTTTCCTTCTTACGAAGTGTTTTCAAAGACATTCACAGAGTGATTCTACGAAGCCTTTTTACTGACGTTGGCTTTTAAACGTGATTTCACTGGAATTTCTGTCAAACGCAATACACGAGATTTGTTGTTAAAGAATTGAGTATACAGAATGCAAACAAACGCTTCCCTACAAGTGAATCGCCTAACCATTCAACACAGCTCTAAAAACTGAATAGAATGCAGTTTTCACTCAGATGAAAGACGTATGCTTTCGTTCTTAAGAAGTGTTTTCAAAGACATTCACAGAGTGATTCTACGAAGCCTTTTTACTGACGTTGGCTTTTAAACGTGATTTCATTGGAATTTCTGTCAAAAGCAAGACACGAGATTTGCTGTTAAAGAATTTAGTATACAGAATGCAAACAAACGCTTCCCTACAAGTGAATTGCCTAACCATTCAACACTGTTCTTAAAACTGAATAGAATGCAGTTTTCAATCAGAAGAAAGACCTATGCTTTCCTTCTTAAGAAGTGTTTTCAAAGACATTCACAGAGTGATTCTACGAAGCCTTTTTACTTACGTTGGCTTTTAAACGTGATTTCACTGCAATTTTGACAAACGCAAGACACGAGATTTGCTGTTAAAGAATTGAGTATACAGAATACAAACAAAAGCTTCCCTACAAGTGAATCGCATAACCATTCAACAATGCTCTAAAAACTGAAGAGAATGCAGTTTTCTCTCAGATGAAAGACGTATGCTTTCCTTCTTACGAAGTGTTTTCAAAGACATTCACAGAGTGATTCTACGAAGCCTTTTTACTTACGTTGGCTTTTAAACGTGATTTTACTGGAATTTCTGTCAAACGCAATACACGAGATTTGTTGTTAAAGAATTGAGTTTACAGAATGCAAACAAACGCTTCCCTACAAGTGAATCGCCTAACCATTCAACAATGCTCTAAAAACTGAACAGAATGCAGTTTTCACTCCGATGAAAGACGTATGCTTTCCTTCTTAAGAAGTGTTTTCAAAGACATTCACAGAGTGATTCTAGGAAGCCTTTTTACTGACATTGGCTTTTAAACGATATTTTACTGGAATTTCTGTCAAACGCAAGATACGAGATTTGCTGTTAAAGAATTGAGTATACAGAATGCAAACAAACGCTTCCCTACAAGTGAATCGCCTAACCATTCAACACAGCTCTAAAAACTGAATAGAATGCAGTTTTCACTCAGATGAAAGATGTATGCTTTCCTTCTTACGAAGTGTTTTCAAAGACATTCACAGAGTGATTCTACGAAGCCTTTTTACTGACATTGGCTTTTAAATGTGATTTCACTGGAATTTCTGTCAAACGCAAGACACGAGATTTGCTGTTAAAGAATTGAGTATACAGAATACAAAAAAAACGCTTCCCTACAAGTGAATCGCCTAACCATTCAACAATGCTCTAAAAACTGAAGAGAATGCAGTTTTCACTCAGATGAAAGACGTATGCTTTCCTTCTTAAGAAGTGTTTTCAAAGACATTCACAGAGTGATTCTACGAAGCCTTTTTACTGACGTTGGCTTTTAAACGTGATTTCACTGGAATTTCTGTCAAACGCAAGATACGAGATTGGCTGTTAAAGAATTGAGTATACAGAATGCAAACAAACGCTTCCCTACAAGTGAATCGCCTAACCATTCAACACAGCTCTAAAAACTGAATAGAATTCAGTTTTCACTCAGATGAAAGACGTATGCTTTCCTTCTTAAGAAGTGTTTTCAAAGACATTCACAGAGTGATTCTACGAAGCCTTTTTACTTACGTTGGCTTTTAAACGTGATTTTACTGGAATTTCTGTCAAACGCAATACACGAGATTTGTTGTTAAAGAATTGAGTTTACAGAATGCAAACAAACGCTTCCCTACAAGTGAATCGCCTAACCATTCAACAATGCTCTAAAAACTGAACAGAATGCAGTTTTCACTCCGATGAAAGACGTATGCTTTCCTTCTTAAGAAGTGTTTTCAAAGACATTCACAGAGTGATTCTAGGAAGCCTTTTTACTGACATTGGCTTTTAAACGATATTTTACTGGAATTTCTGTCAAACGCAAGATACGAGATTTGCTGTTAAAGAATTGAGTATACAGAATGCAAACAAACGCTTCCCTACAAGTGAATCGCCTAACCATTCAACACAGCTCTAAAAACTGAATAGAATGCAGTTTTCACTCAGATGAAAGATGTATGCTTTCCTTCTTACGAAGTGTTTTCAAAGACATTCACAGAGTGATTCTACGAAGCCTTTTTACTGACATTGGCTTTTAAATGTGATTTCACTGGAATTTCTGTCAAACGCAAGACACGAGATTTGCTGTTAAAGAATTGAGTATACAGAATACAAAAAAAAACGCTTCCCTACAAGTGAATCGCCTAACCATTCAACAATGCTCTAAAAACTGAAGAGAATGCAGTTTTCACTCAGATGAAAGACGTATGCTTTCCTTCTTAAGAAGTGTTTTCAAAGACATTCACAGAGTGATTCTACGAAGCCTTTTTACTGACATTGGCTTTTAAACGTGATTTCACTGGAATTTCTGTCAAAAGCAAGACACGAGATTTGCTGTTAAAGAATTTAGTATACAGAATGCAAACAAACGCTTCCCTACAAGTGAATTGCCTAACCATTCAACACAGTTCTTAAAACTGAATAGAATGCAGTTTTCACTCAGATGAAAGACCTATGCTTTCCTTCTTAAGAAGGTTTTTCAAAGACATTCACAGAGTGATTCTACGAAGCCTTTTTATTTACGTTGGCTTTTAAACGTGATTTCACTGCAATTTCTGTCAAAAGCAAGACACGAGATTTGCTGTTAAAGAATTGAGTATACAGAATGCAAACAATCGCTTCCCTACAAGTGAATCGCCTAACCATTCAACAATGCTCTAAAAACTGTAGGGAATGCAGTTTTCACTCAGATGAAAGACGTATGCTTTCCTTCTTACGAAGTGTTTTCAAAGACATTCACAGAGTGATTCTACGAAGCCTTTTTACTGACGTTGGCTTTTAAACGTGATTTTACTGGAATTTCTGTCAAAGACAATAAACGAGATTTGTTGTTAAAGAATTGAGTATACAGAATGCAAACAAACGCTTCCCTACAAGTGAATCGCCTAACCATTCAACACAGCTCTAAAAACTGAATAGAATGCAGTTTTCACTCAGATGAAAGACGTATGCTTTCCTTCTTAAGAAGTGTTTTCAAAGACATTCACAGAGTGATTCTACGAAGCCTTTTTACTGACATTGGCTTTTAAATGTGATTTCACTGGAATTTCTGTCAAACGCAAGACACGAGATTTGCTGTTAAAGAATTGAGTATACAGAATACAAAAAAAACGCTTCCCTACAAGTGAATCGCCTAACCATTCAACAATGCTCTAAAAACTGAAGAGAATGCAGTTTTCACTCAGATGAAAGACGTATGCTTTCCTTCTTAAGAAGTGTTTTCAAAGACATTCACAGAGTGATTCTACGAAGCCTTTTTACTGACGTTGGCTTTTAAACGTGATTTCACTGGAGTTTCTGTCAAATGCAAGATACGAGATTGGCTGTTAAAGAATTGAGTATACAGAATGCAAACAAACGCTTCCCTACAAGTGAATCGCCTAACCATTCAACACAGTTCTAAAAACTGAATAGAATTCAGTTTTCACTCAGATGAAAGACGTATGCTTTCCTTCTTAAGAAGTGTTTTCAAAGACATTCACAGAGTGATTCTACGAAGCCTTTTTACTTACGTTGGCTTTTAAACGTGATTTTACTGGAATTTCTGTCAAACGCAATACACGAGATTTGTTGTTAAAGAATTGAGTTTACAGAATGCAAACAAACGCTTCCCTACAAGTGAATCGCCTAACCATTCAACAATGCTCTAAAAACTGAACAGAATGCAGTTTTCACTCCGATGAAAGACGTATGCTTTCCTTCTTAAGAAGTGTTTTCAAAGACATTCACAGAGTGATTCTAGGAAGCCTTTTTACTGACATTGGCTTTTAAACGATATTTTACTGGAATTTCTGTCAAATGCAAGATACGAGATTTGCTGTTAAAGAATTGAGTATACAGAATGCAAACAAACGCTTCCCTACAAGTGAATCGCCTAACCATTCAACACAGCTCTAAAAACTGAATAGAATGCAGTTTTCACTCAGATGAAAGATGTATGCTTTCCTTCTTACGAAGTGTTTTCAAAGACATTCACAGAGTGATTCTACGAAGCCTTTTTACTGACATTGGCTTTTAAATGTGATTTCACTGGAATTTCTGTCAAACGCAAGACACGAGATTTGCTGTTAAAGAATTGAGTATACAGAATACAAAAAAAAACGCTTCCCTACAAGTGAATCGCCTAACCATTCAACAATGCTCTAAAAACTGAAGAGAATGCAGTTTTCACTCAGATGAAAGACGTATGCTTTCCTTCTTAAGAAGTGTTTTCAAAGACATTCACAGAGTGATTCTACGAAGCCTTTTTACTGACATTGGCTTTTAAACGTGATTTCACTGGAATTTCTGTCAAAAGCAAGACACGAGATTTGCTGTTAAAGAATTTAGTATACAGAATGCAAACAAACGCTTCCCTACAAGTGAATTGCCTAACCATTCAACACAGTTCTTAAAACTGAATAGAATGCAGTTTTCACTCAGATGAAAGACCTATGCTTTCCTTCTTAAGAAGGTTTTTCAAAGACATTCACAGAGTGATTCTACGAAGCCTTTTTATTTACGTTGGCTTTTAAACGTGATTTCACTGCAATTTCTGTCAAAAGCAAGACACGAGATTTGCTGTTAAAGAATTGAGTATACAGAATGCAAACAATCGCTTCCCTACAAGTGAATCGCCTAACCATTCAACAATGCTCTAAAAACTGTAGGGAATGCAGTTTTCACTCAGATGAAAGACGTATGCTTTCCTTCTTACGAAGTGTTTTCAAAGACATTCACAGAGTGATTCTACGAAGCCTTTTTACTGACGTTGGCTTTTAAACGTGATTTTACTGGAATTTCTGTCAAAGACAATAAACGAGATTTGTTGTTAAAGAATTGAGTATACAGAATGCAAACAAACGCTTCCCTACAAGTGAATCGCCTAACCATTCAACACAGCTCTAAAAACTGAATAGAATGCAGTTTTCACTCAGATGAAAGACGTATGCTTTCCTTCTTAAGAAGTGTTTTCAAAGACATTCACAGAGTGATTCTACGAAGCCTTTTTCCTGACGTTGGCTTTTAAACGTGATTTCATTGGAATTTCTGTCAAAAGCAAGACACGAGATTTGCTGTTAAAGAATTTAGTATACAGAATGCAAACAAACGCTTCCCTACAAGTGAATTGCCTAACCATTCAACACAGTTCTTAAAACTGAATAGAATGCAGTTTTCACTCAGATGAAAGACCTATGCTTTCCTTCTTAAGAAGTGTTTTCAAAGACATTCACAGAGTGATTCTACGAAGCCTTTTTACTTACGTTGGCTTTTAAACGTGATTTCACTGCAATTTTGACAAACGCAAGACACGAGATTTGCTGTTAAAGAATTGAGTATACAGAATACAAAAAAAACGCTTCCCTAAAAGTGAATCGCCTAACCATTCAACAATGCTCTAAAAACTGAAGAGAATGCAGTTTTCACTCAGATGAAAGACGTATGCTTTCCTTCTTAAGAAGTGTTTTCAAAGACATTCACAGAGTGATTCTACGAAGCCTTTTTACTGACGTTGGCTTTTAAACGTGATTTCACTGGAATTTCTGTTGAACGCAAGACACGAGATTTGCTGTTAAAGAATTAAGTATACAGAATGCAAACAAAAGCTTCCCTACAAGTGAATCGCATAACCATTCAACAATGCTCTAAAAACTGAAGAGAATGCAGTTTTCTCTCAGATGAAAGACGTATGCTTTCCTTCTTACGAAGTGTTTTCAAAGACATTCACAGAGTGATTCTACGAAGCCTTTTTACTGACGTTGGCTTTTAAACGTGATTTCACTGGATTTTCTGTCAAACGCAAGACACGAGATTTGCTGTTAAAGAATTTAGTATACAGAATGCAAACAAACGCTTCCCTACAAGTGAATTGCCTAACCATTCAACACAGTTCTTAAAACTGAATAGAATGCAGTTTTCACTCAGATGAAAGACCTATGCTTTCCTTCTTAAGAAGTGTTTTCAAAGACATTCACAGAGTGATTCTACGAAGCCTTTTTACTGACGTTGGCTTTTAAACGTGATTTCACTGGAATTTCTGTCAAACGCAAGACACGAGATTTGCTGTTAAAGAATTGAGTATACAGAATACAAAAAAAAACGCTTCCCTAAAAGTGAATCGCCTAACCATTCAACAATGCTCTAAAAACTGAAGAGAATGCAGTTTTCACTCAGATGAAAGACGTATGCTTTCCTTCTTAAGAAGTGTTTTCAAAGACATTCACAGAGTGATTCTATGAAGCCTTTTTACTGATGTTGGCTTTTAAACGTGATTTCACTGGAATTTCTGTCGAACGCAAGACACGAGATTTGCTGTTAAAGAATTGAGTATACAGAATGCAAACAAAAGCTTCCCTACAAGTGAATCGCATAACCATTCAACAATGCTCTAAAAACTGAAGAGAATGCAGTTTTCTCTCAGATGAAAGACGTATGCTTTCCTTCTTACGAAGTGTTTTCAAAGACATTCACAGAGTGATTCTACGAAGCCTTTTTACTGACGTTGGCTTTTAAACGTGATTTCACTGGATTTTCTGTCAAACGCAAGACAAGAGATTTGCTGTTAAAGAATTTAGTATACAGAATGCAAACAAACGCTTCCCTACAAGTGAATTGCCTAACCATTCAACACAGTTCTTAAAACTGAATAGAATGCAGTTTTCACTCAGATGAAAGACCTATGCTTTCCTTCTTAAGAAGTGTTTTCAAAGACATTCACAGAGTGATTCTACGAAGCCTTTTTACTGACGTTGGCTTTTAAACGTGATTTCACTGGAATTTCTGTCAAACGCAAGACACGAGATTTGCTGTTAAAGAATTGAGTATACAGAATACAAAAAAAACGCTTCCCTAAAAGTGAATCGCCTAACCATTCAACAATGCTCTAAAAACTGAAGAGAATGCAGTTTTCACTCAGATGAAAGACGTATGCTTTCCTTCTTAAGAAGTGTTTTCAAAGACATTCACAGAGTGATTCTATGAAGCCTTTTTACTGATGTTGGCTTTTAAACGTGATTTCACTGGAATTTCTGTCGAACGCAAGACACGAGATTTGCTGTTAAAGAATTGAGTATACAGAATGCAAACAAACGCTTCCCTACAAGTGAATCGCATAACCATTCAACAATGCTCTAAAAACTGAAGAGAATGCAGTTTTCACTCAGATGAAAGACGTATGCTTTCCTTCTTAAGAAGTGTTTTCAAAGACATTCAGAGAGTGATTCTACGAACCCTTTTTACTCATGTTGGCTTTTAAACGTGATTTCACTGGAATTTCTGTCAAATGCAAGACATGAGATTTGCTGTTAAAGAATTGAGTATACGGAATGCAAACAAACGCTTCCCTACAAGTGAATCGCCTAACCATTCAACACAGTTCTAAAAACTGAATAGAATGCAGTTTTCACTCAGATGAAAGACGTATGCTTTCCTTCTTAAGAAGTGTTTTCAAAGACATTCACAGAGTGATTCTACGAAGCCTTTTTACTGACGTTGGCTTTTAAATGTGATTTTACTGGAATTTCTGTCAAAGGCAATAAATGAGATTTGTTGTTAAAGAATTGAGTATACAGAATGCAAACAAACGCTTCCCTACAAGTGAATCGCCTAACCATTCAACACAGCTCTAAAAACTGAATAGAATGCAGTTTTCACTCAGATGAAAGACGTATGCTTTCCTTCTTAAGAAGTGTTTTCAAAGACATTCACAGAGTGATTCTAAGAAGCCTTTTTCCTGACGTTGGCTTTTAAACGTGATTTCATTGGAATTACTGTCAAAAGCAAGACACGAGATTTGCTGTTAAAGAATTTAGTATACAGAATGCAAACAAACGCTTCCCTACAAGTGAATTGCCTAACCATTCAACACAGTTCTTAAAACTGAAAAGAATGCAGTTTTCACTCAGATGAAAGACCTATGCTTTCCTTCTTAAGAAGTGTTTTCAAAGACATTCACAGAGTGATTCTACGAAGCCTTTTTACTTAAGTTGGCTTTTAAACGTGATTTCACTGCAATTTTGACAAACGCAAGACACAAGATTTGCTGTTAAAGAATTGAGTATACAGAATACAAAAAAAAACGCTTCCATAAAAGTGAATCGCCTAACCATTCAACAATGCTCTAAAAACTGAAGAGAATGCAGTTTTCACTCAGATGAAAGACGTATGCTTTCCTTCTTAAGAAGTGTTTTCAAAGACATTCACAGAGTGATTCTATGAAGCCTTTTTACTGACGTTGGCTTTTAAACATGATTTCACTGGAATTTCTGTCGAACGCAAGACACGAGATTTGCTGTTAAAGTATTGAGTATACAGAATGCAAACAAACGCTTCCCTACAAGTGAATCGCATAACCATTCAACAATGCTCTAAAAACTGAAGAGAATGCAGTTTTCACTCAGATGAAAGACCTATGCTTTCCTTCTTAAGAAGTGTTTTCAAAGACATTCAGAGAGTGATTCTACGAACCCTTTTTACTCATGTTGGCTTTTAAACGTGATTTCACTGGAATTTCTGTCAAATGCAAGACATGAGATTTGCTGTTAAAGAATTGAGTATACGGAATGCAAACAAACGCTTCCCTACAAGTGAATCGCCTAACCATTCAACACAGTTCTAAAAACTGAATAGAATGCAGTTTTCACTCAGATGAAAGACGTATGCTTTCCTTCTTAAGAAGTGTTTTCAAAGACATTCACAGAGTGATTCTACGAAGCCTTTTTACTGACGTTGGCGTTTAAACGTGATTTTACTGGAATTTCTGTCAAAGACAATAAACGAGATTTGTTGTTAAAGAATTGAGTATACAGAATCCAAACAAACGCTTCCCTACAAGTGAATCGCCTAACCATTCAACACAGCTCTAAAAACTGAATAGAATGCAGTTTTCACTCAGATGAAAGACGTATGCTTTCCTTCTTAAGAAGTGTTTTCAAAGACATTCACAGAGTGATTCTACGAAGCCTTTTTCCTGACGTTGGCTTTTAAACGAGATTTCATTGGAATTTCTGTCAAAAGCAAGACACGAGATTTGCTGTTAAAGAATTTAGTATACAGAATGCAAACAAACGCTTCCCTACAAGTGAATTGCCTAACCATTCAACACAGTTCTTAAAACTGAATAGAATGCAGTTTTCACTCAGATGAAAGACCTATGCTTTCCTTCTTAAGAAGTGTTTTCAAAGATATTCACAGAGTGATTCTACGAAGCCTTTTTACTTACGTTGGCTTTTAAACGTGATTTCACTGCAATTTTTACAAACGCAAGACACGAGATTTGCTGTTAAAGAATTGAGTATACAGAATACAAAAAAAACGCTTCCCTAAAAGTGAATCGCCTAACCATTCAACAATGCTCTAAAAACTGAAGAGAATGCAGTTTTCACTCAGATGAAAGACGTATGCTTTCCTTCTTAAGAAGTGTTTTCAAAGACATTCACAGAGTGATTCTACGAAGCCTTTTTACTGACATTGGCTTTTAAACGTGATTTCACTGGAATTTCTGTCGAACGCAAGACACGAGATTTGCTGTTAAAGAATTGAGTATACAGAATGCAAACAAAAGCTTCCCTACAAGTGAATCGCATAACCATTCAACAATGCTCTAAAAACTGAAGAGAATGCAGTTTTCTCTCAGATGAAAGACGTATGCTTTCCTTCTTATGAAGTGTTTTCAAAGACATTCACAGAGTGATTCTACGAAGCCTTTTTACTGACGTTGGCTTTTAAACGTGATTTCACTGGATTTTCTGTCAAACGCAAGACACGAGATTTGCTGTTAAAGAATTTAGTATACAGAATGCAAACAAACGCTTCCCTACAAGTGAATTGCCTAACCATTCAACACAGTTCTTAAAACTGAATAGAATGCAGTTTTCACTCAGATGAAAGACCTATGCTTTCCTTCTTAAGAAGTGTTTTCAAAGACATTCACAGAGTGATTCTACGAAGCCTTTTTACTGACGTTGGCTTTTAAACGTGATTTCACTGGAATTTCTGTCAAACGCAAGACACGAGATTTGCTGTTAAAGAATTGAGTATACAGAATACAAAAAAAACGCTTCCCTAAAAGTGAATCGCCTAACCATTCAACAATGCTCTAAAAACTGAAGAGAATGCAGTTTTCACTCAGATGAAAGACGTATGCTTTCCTTCTTAAGAAGTGTTTTCAAAGACATTCACAGAGTGATTCTATGAAGCCTTTTTACTGATGTTGGCTTTTAAACGTGATTTCACTGGAATTTCTGTCGAACGCAAGACAGGAGATTTGCTGTTAAAGAATTGAGTATACAGAATGCAAACAAACGCTTCCCTACAAGTGAATCGCATAACCATTCAACAATGCTCTAAAAACTGAAGAGAATGCAGTTTTCACTCAGATGAAAGACGTATGCTTTCCTTCTTAAGAAGTGTTTTCAAAGACATTCAGAGAGTGATTCTACGAACCCTTTTTACTCATGTTGGCTTTTAAACGTGATTTCACTGGAATTTCTGTCAAATGCAAGACATGAGATTTGCTGTTAAAGAATTGAGTATACGGAATGCAAACAAACGCTTCCCTACAAGTGAATCGCCTAACCATTCAACACAGTTCTAAAAACTGAATAGAATGCAGTTTTCACTCAGATGAAAGACGTATGCTTTCCTTCTTAAGAAGTGTTTTCAAAGACATTCACAGAGTGATTCTACGAAGCCTTTTTACTGACGTTGGCTTTTAAATGTGATTTTACTGGAATTTCTGTCAAAGGCAATAAATGAGATTTGTTGTTAAAGAATTGAGTATACAGAATGCAAACAAACTCTTCCCTACAAGTGAATCGCCTAACCATTCAACACAGCTCTAAAAACTGAATAGAATGCAGTTTTCACTCAGATGAAAGACGTATGCTTTCCTTCTTAAGAAGTGTTTTCAAAGACATTCACAGAGTGATTCTAAGAAGCCTTTTTCCTGACGTTGGCTTTTAAACGTGATTTCATTGGAATTACTGTCAAAAGCAAGACACGAGATTTGCTGTTAAAGAATTTAGTATACAGAATGCAAACAAACGCTTCCCTACAAGTGAATTGCCTAACCATTCAACACAGTTCTTAAAACTGAATAGAATGCAGTTTTCACTCAGATGAAAGACCTATGCTTTCCTTCTTAATAAGTGTTTTCAAAGACATTCACAGAGTGATTCTACGAAGCCTTTTTACTTAAGTTGGCTTTTAAACGTGATTTCACTGCAATTTTGACAAACGCAAGACACGAGATTTGCTGTTAAAGAATTGAGTATACAGAATACAAAAAAAACGCTTCCCTAAAAGTGAATCGCCTAACCATTCAACAATGCTCTAAAAACTGAAGAGAATGCAGTTTTCACTCAGATGAAAGACGTATGCTTTCCTTCTTAAGAAGTGTTTTCAAAGACATTCACAGAGTTATTCTACGAAGCCTTTTTACTGACGTTGGCTTTTAAACGTGATTTCACTGGAATTCCTGTCAAAAGCAAGACATGAGATTTGCTGTTAAAGAATTGAGTATACAGAATGCAAACAAACGCTTCCCTACAAGTGAATCGCATAACCATTCAACAATGCTCTAAAAACTGAAGAGAATGCAGTTTTCACTCAGATGAAAGACGTATGCTTTCCTTCTTAAGAAGTGTTTTCAAAGACATTCACAGAGTGATTCTACGAAGCCTTTTTACTGACGTTGGCTTTTAAACGTGATTTTACTGGAATTTCTGTCAAACGCAATACACCAGATTTGTTGTTAAAGAATTGAGTATACAGAATGCAAACAAACGCTTCCCTACAAGTGAATCGCCTAACCATTCAACACAGCTCTAAAAACTGAATAGAATGCAGTTTTCACTCAGATGAAAGACATATGCTTTCCTTCTTAAGAAGTGTTTTCAAAGACATTCACAGAGTGATTCTATGAAGCCTTTTTACTGACGTTGGCTTTTAAACGTGATTTCACTGGAATTTCTGTCAAACGCAAGACACGAGATTTGCTGTTAAAGAATTGAGTATACAGAATGCAAACAAACGCTTCCCTACAAGTGAATCGCATAACCATTCAAAAATGCTCTAAAAACTGAAGAGAATGCAGTTTTCACTCAGATGAAAGACGTATGCTTTTTTTCTTAAGAAGTGTTTTCAAAGACATTCACAGAGTGATTCTACGAAGCCTTTTTACTGACATTGGCTTTTAAACGTGATTTCACTGGAATTTCTGTCAAACGCAAGATAGGAGATTGGCTGTTAAAGAATTGAGTATACAGAATGCAAACAAACGCTTCCCTATAAGTGAATCGCATAACCATTCAACAATGCTCTAAAAACTGAAGAGAATGCAGTTTTCACTCAGATGAAAGACGTATGCTTTCCTTCTTAAGAAGTGTTTTCAAAGACATTCACAGAGTGATTCTACGAACCCTTTTTACTGATGTTGGCTTTTAAACGTGATTTCACTGGAATTTCTGTCAAATGCAAGACATTAGATTTGCTGTTAAAGAATTGAGTATACAGAATGCAAACAAACGCTTCCCTACAAGTGAATCGCCTAACCATTCAACAATGCTCTAAAAATTGAAGAGAATGCAGTTTTCACTCAGATGAAAGACCTATGCTTTCCTTCTTAAGAAGTGTTTTCAAAGACATTCACAGAGTGATTCTACGAAGCCTTTTTACTGACATTGGCTTTTAAACGTGATTTCACTGGAATTTCTGTCAAACGCAAGATACGAGATTGGCTGTTAAAGAATTGAGTATACAGAATGCAAACAAACGCTTCCCTACAAGTGAATCGCCTAACCATTCAACACAGTTCTAAAAACTAAATAGAATTCAGTTTTCACTCAGATGAAAGACGTATGCTTTCCTTCTTAAGAAGTGTTTTCAAAGACATTCACAGAGTGATTCTACGAAGCCTTTTCACTGACGTTGGCTTTTAAACGTGATTTTACTGGAATTTCTGTCAAATGCAAAACACGAGATTTGTTGTTAAAGAATTGAGTATACAGAATGCAAACAATCGCTTCCCTACAAGTGAATTGACTAACCAGTCAACAATGCTCTAAAAACTGAACAGAATGCAGTTTTCACTCCGATGAAAGACGTATGCTTTCCTTCTTATGAAGTGTTTTCAAAGACATTCACAGAGTGATTCTACGAAGCCTTTTTACTGACGTTGGCTTTTAAATGTGATTTTACTGGAATTTCTATCAAAGGCAATAAATGAGATTTGTTGTTAAAGAATTGAGTATACAGAATGCAAACAAACGCTTCCCTACAAGTGAATCGCATAACCATTCAACACAGCTCTAAAAACTGAACAGAATGCAGTTTTCACTCAGATGAAAGACGTATGCTTTCCTTCTTAAGAAGTGTTTTCAAAGACATTCACAGAGTGATTCTACGAAGCCTTTTTCCTGACGTTGCCTTTTAAACGTGATTTCATTGGAATTTCTGTCAAAAGCAAGACACGAGATTTGCTGTTAAAGAATTGAGTATACAGAATGCAAACAAACGCTTCCCTACAAGTGAATCGCATAACCATTCAACAATGCTCTAAAAACTGAAGAGAATGCAGTTTTCACTCAGATGAAAGACGTATGCTTTCCTTCTTAAGAAGTGTTTTCAAAGACATTCACAGAGTGATTCTACGAAGCCTTTTTACTGACGTTGGCTTTTAAACGTGATTTTACTGGAATTTCTGTCAAACGCAATACACCAGATTTGTTGTTAAAGAATTGAGTATACAGAATGCAAACAAACGCTTCCCTACAAGTGAATCGCCTAACCATTCAACACAGCTCTAAAAACTGAATAGAATGCAGTTTTCACTCAGATGAAAGACATATGCTTTCCTTCTTAAGAAGTGTTTTCAAAGACATTCACAGAGTGATTCTATGAAGCCTTTTTACTGACGTTGGCTTTTAAACGTGATTTCACTGGAATTTCTGTCAAACGCAAGACACGAGATTTGCTGTTAAAGAATTGAGTATACAGAATGCAAACAAACGCTTCCCTACAAGTGAATCGCATAACCATTCAAAAATGCTCTAAAAACTGAAGAGAATGCAGTTTTCACTCAGATGAAAGACGTATGCTTTTTTTCTTAAGAAGTGTTTTCAAAGACATTCACAGAGTGATTCTACGAAGCCTTTTTACTGACATTGGCTTTTAAACGTGATTTCACTGGAATTTCTGTCAAACGCAAGATAGGAGATTGGCTGTTAAAGAATTGAGTATACAGAATGCAAACAAACGCTTCCCTATAAGTGAATCGCATAACCATTCAACAATGCTCTAAAAACTGAAGAGAATGCAGTTTTCACTCAGATGAAAGACGTATGCTTTCCTTCTTAAGAAGTGTTTTCAAAGACATTCACAGAGTGATTCTACGAACCCTTTTTACTGATGTTGGCTTTTAAACGTGATTTCACTGGAATTTCTGTCAAATGCAAGACATTAGATTTGCTGTTAAAGAATTGAGTATACAGAATGCAAACAAACGCTTCCCTACAAGTGAATCGCCTAACCATTCAACAATGCTCTAAAAATTGAAGAGAATGCAGTTTTCACTCAGATGAAAGACCTATGCTTTCCTTCTTAAGAAGTGTTTTCAAAGACATTCACAGAGTGATTCTACGAAGCCTTTTTACTGACATTGGCTTTTAAACGTGATTTCACTGGAATTTCTGTCAAACGCAAGATACGAGATTGGCTGTTAAAGAATTGAGTATACAGAATGCAAACAAACGCTTCCCTACAAGTGAATCGCCTAACCATTCAACACAGTTCTAAAAACTAAATAGAATTCAGTTTTCACTCAGATGAAAGACGTATGCTTTCCTTCTTAAGAAGTGTTTTCAAAGACATTCACAGAGTGATTCTACGAAGCCTTTTCACTGACGTTGGCTTTTAAACGTGATTTTACTGGAATTTCTGTCAAACGCAAGACATGAGATTTGCTGTTAAAGAATTGAGTATACAGAATGCAAACAAACGCTTCCCTACAAGTGAATCGCCTAACCATTCAACAATGCTCTAAAAACTGAAGAGAATGCAGTTTTCTCTCAGATGAAAGACGTATGCTTTCCTTCTTATGAAGTGTTTTCAAAGACATTCACAGAGTGATTCTACGAAGCCTTTTTACTGACGTTGGCTTTTAAACGTGATTTCACTGGATTTTCTGTCAAACGCAAGACACGAGATTTGCTGTTAAAGAATTTAGTATACAGAATGCAAACAAACGCTTCCCTACAAGTGAATTGCCTAACCATTCAACACAGTTCTTAAAACTGAATAGAATGCAGTTTTCACTCAGATGAAAGACCTATGCTTTCCTTCTTAAGAAGTGTTTTCAAAGACATTCACAGAGTGATTCTACGAAGCCTTTTTACTGACGTTGGCTTTTAAACGTGATTTCACTGGAATTTCTGTCAAACGCAAGACACGAGATTTGCTGTTAAAGAATTGAGTATACAGAATACAAAAAAAAACGCTTCCCTAAAAGTGAATCGCCTAACCATTCAACAATGCTCTAAAAACTGAAGAGAATGCAGTTTTCACTCAGATGAAAGACGTATGCTTTCCTTCTTAAGAAGTGTTTTCAAAGACATTCACAGAGTGATTCTATGAAGCCTTTTTACTGATGTTGGCTTTTAAACGTGATTTCACTGGAATTTCTGTCGAACGCAAGACAGGAGATTTGCTGTTAAAGAATTGAGTATACAGAATGCAAACAAACGCTTCCCTACAAGTGAATCGCATAACCATTCAACAATGCTCTAAAAACTGAAGAGAATGCAGTTTTCACTCAGATGAAAGACGTATGCTTTCCTTCTTAAGAAGTGTTTTCAAAGACATTCAGAGAGTGATTCTACGAACCCTTTTTACTCATGTTGGCTTTTAAACGTGATTTCACTGGAATTTCTGTCAAATGCAAGACATGAGATTTGCTGTTAAAGAATTGAGTATACGGAATGCAAACAAACGCTTCCCTACAAGTGAATCGCCTAACCATTCAACACAGTTCTAAAAACTGAATAGAATGCAGTTTTCACTCAGATGAAAGACGTATGCTTTCCTTCTTAAGAAGTGTTTTCAAAGACATTCACAGAGTGATTCTACGAAGCCTTTTTACTGACGTTGGCTTTTAAATGTGATTTTACTGGAATTTCTGTCAAAGGCAATAAATGAGATTTGTTGTTAAAGAATTGAGTATACAGAATGCAAACAAACTCTTCCCTACAAGTGAATCGCCTAACCATTCAACACAGCTCTAAAAACTGAATAGAATGCAGTTTTCACTCAGATGAAAGACGTATGCTTTCCTTCTTAAGAAGTGTTTTCAAAGACATTCACAGAGTGATTCTAAGAAGCCTTTTTCCTGACGTTGGCTTTTAAACGTGATTTCATTGGAATTACTGTCAAAAGCAAGACACGAGATTTGCTGTTAAAGAATTTAGTATACAGAATGCAAACAAACGCTTCCCTACAAGTGAATTGCCTAACCATTCAACACAGTTCTTAAAACTGAATAGAATGCAGTTTTCACTCAGATGAAAGACCTATGCTTTCCTTCTTAATAAGTGTTTTCAAAGACATTCACAGAGTGATTCTACGAAGCCTTTTTACTTAAGTTGGCTTTTAAACGTGATTTCACTGCAATTTTGACAAACGCAAGACACGAGATTTGCTGTTAAAGAATTGAGTATACAGAATACAAAAAAAACGCTTCCCTAAAAGTGAATCGCCTAACCATTCAACAATGCTCTAAAAACTGAAGAGAATGCAGTTTTCACTCAGATGAAAGACGTATGCTTTCCTTCTTAAGAAGTGTTTTCAAAGACATTCACAGAGTTATTCTACGAAGCCTTTTTACTGACGTTGGCTTTTAAACGTGATTTCACTGGAATTCCTGTCAAAAGCAAGACATGAGATTTGCTGTTAAAGAATTGAGTATACAGAATGCAAACAAACGCTTCCCTACAAGTGAATCGCATAACCATTCAACAATGCTCTAAAAACTGAAGAGAATGCAGTTTTCACTCAGATGAAAGACGTATGCTTTCCTTCTTAAGAAGTGTTTTCAAAGACATTCACAGAGTGATTCTACGAAGCCTTTTTACTGACGTTGGCTTTTAAACGTGATTTTACTGGAATTTCTGTCAAACGCAATACACCAGATTTGTTGTTAAAGAATTGAGTATACAGAATGCAAACAAACGCTTCCCTACAAGTGAATCGCCTAACCATTCAACACAGCTCTAAAAACTGAATAGAATGCAGTTTTCACTCAGATGAAAGACATATGCTTTCCTTCTTAAGAAGTGTTTTCAAAGACATTCACAGAGTGATTCTATGAAGCCTTTTTACTGACGTTGGCTTTTAAACGTGATTTCACTGGAATTTCTGTCAAACGCAAGACACGAGATTTGCTGTTAAAGAATTGAGTATACAGAATGCAAACAAACGCTTCCCTACAAGTGAATCGCATAACCATTCAAAAATGCTCTAAAAACTGAAGAGAATGCAGTTTTCACTCAGATGAAAGACGTATGCTTTTTTTCTTAAGAAGTGTTTTCAAAGACATTCACAGAGTGATTCTACGAAGCCTTTTTACTGACATTGGCTTTTAAACGTGATTTCACTGGAATTTCTGTCAAACGCAAGATAGGAGATTGGCTGTTAAAGAATTGAGTATACAGAATGCAAACAAACGCTTCCCTATAAGTGAATCGCATAACCATTCAACAATGCTCTAAAAACTGAAGAGAATGCAGTTTTCACTCAGATGAAAGACGTATGCTTTCCTTCTTAAGAAGTGTTTTCAAAGACATTCACAGAGTGATTCTACGAACCCTTTTTACTGATGTTGGCTTTTAAACGTGATTTCACTGGAATTTCTGTCAAATGCAAGACATTAGATTTGCTGTTAAAGAATTGAGTATACAGAATGCAAACAAACGCTTCCCTACAAGTGAATCGCCTAACCATTCAACAATGCTCTAAAAATTGAAGAGAATGCAGTTTTCACTCAGATGAAAGACCTATGCTTTCCTTCTTAAGAAGTGTTTTCAAAGACATTCACAGAGTGATTCTACGAAGCCTTTTTACTGACATTGGCTTTTAAACGTGATTTCACTGGAATTTCTGTCAAACGCAAGATACGAGATTGGCTGTTAAAGAATTGAGTATACAGAATGCAAACAAACGCTTCCCTACAAGTGAATCGCCTAACCATTCAACACAGTTCTAAAAACTAAATAGAATTCAGTTTTCACTCAGATGAAAGACGTATGCTTTCCTTCTTAAGAAGTGTTTTCAAAGACATTCACAGAGTGATTCTACGAAGCCTTTTCACTGACGTTGGCTTTTAAACGTGATTTTACTGGAATTTCTGTCAAATGCAAAACACGAGATTTGTTGTTAAAGAATTGAGTATACAGAATGCAAACAATCGCTTCCCTACAAGTGAATTGACTAACCAGTCAACAATGCTCTAAAAACTGAACAGAATGCAGTTTTCACTCCGATGAAAGACGTATGCTTTCCTTCTTAAGAAGTGTTTTCAAAGACATTCACAGAGTGATTCTACGAAGCCTTTTTACTGACGTTGGCTTTTAAATGTGATTTTACTGGAATTTCTATCAAAGGCAATAAATGAGATTTGTTGTTAAAGAATTGAGTATACAGAATGCAAACAAACGCTTCCCTACAAGTGAATCGCCTAACCATTCAACACAGCTCTAAAAACTGAACAGAATGCAGTTTTCACTCAGATGAAAGACGTATGCTTTCCTTCTTAAGAAGTGTTTTCAAAGACATTCACAGAGTGATTCTACGAAGCCTTTTTCCTGACGTTGCCTTTTAAACGTGATTTCATTGGAATTTCTGTCAAAAGCAAGACACGAGATTTGCTGTTAAAGAATTTAGTATACAGAATGCAAACAAACGCTTCCCTACAAGTGAATTGCCTAACCATTCAACACAGTTCTTAAAACTGAATAGAATGCAGTTTTCACTCAGATGAAAGACCTATGCTTTCCTTCTTAAGAAGTGTTTTCAAAGACATTCACAGAGTGATTCTACGAAGCCTTTTTACTGATGTTGGCTTTTAAACGTGATTTCACTGGAATTTCTGTCAAACGAAGACACGAGATTTGCTGTTAAAGAATTGAGTATACAGAATACAAAAAAAACCGCTTCCCTAAAAGTGAATCGCCTAACCATTCAACAATGCTCTAAAAACTGAAGAGAATGCAGTTTTCACTCAGATGAAAGACATATGCTTTCCTTCTTAAGAAGTGTTTTCAAAGACATTCACAGAGTGATTCTACGAAGCCTTTTTACTGACGTTGGCTTTTAAACGTGATTTCACTGCAATTTCTGTCAAACGCAAGACACGAGATTTGCTGTTAAAGAATTGAGTATACAGAATGCAAACAAACGCTTCCCTACAAGTGAATCGCATAACCATTCAAAAATGCTCTAAAAACTGAAGAGAATGCAGTTTTCACTCAGATGAAAGACGTATGCTTTTTTTCTTAAGAAGTGTTTTCAAAGACATTCACAGAGTGATTCTACGAACCCTTTTTACTGATGTTGGCTTTTAAACGTGATTTCACTGGAATTTCTGTCAAATGCAAGACATTAGATTTGCTGTTAAAGAATTGAGTATACAGAATGCAAACAAACGCTTCCCTACAAGTGAATCGCCTAACCATTCAACACAGTTCTAAAAACTGAATAGAATGCAGTTTTCACTCAGATGAAAGACGTATGCTTTCCTTCTTAAGAAGTGTTTTCAAAGACATTCACAGAGTGATTCTACGAAGCCTTTTTACTGACGTTGTCTTTTAAATGTGATTTCACTGGAATTTCTGTCAAAAGCAAGACATGAGATTTGCTGTTAAAGAATTGAGTATACAGAATGCAAACAAACGCTTCCCTACAAGTGAATCGCCTAACCATTCAACAATGCTCTAAAAACTGAAGAGAATGCAGTTTTCACTCAGATGAAAGACCTGTGCTTTCCTTCTTAAGAAGTGTTTTCAAAGACATTCACAGAGTGATTCTACGAAGCCTCTTTACTGACATTGGCTTTTAAACGTGATTTCACTGGAATTTCTGTCAAACGCAAGATACGAGATTGGCTGTTAAAGAATTGAGTATACAGAATGCAAACAAACGCTTCCCTACAAGTGAATCGCCTAACCATTCAACACAGTTCTAAAAACTGAATAGAATTCAGTTTTCACTCAGATGAAAGACGTATGCTTTCCTTCTTAAGAAGTGTTTTCAAAGACATTCACAGAGTGATTCTACGAAGCCTTTTCACTGACGTTGGCTTTTAAACGTGATTTTACTGGAATTTCTGTCAAATGCAAAACACGAGATTTGTTGTTAAAGAATTGAGTATACAGAATGCAAACAATCGCTTCCCTACAAGTGAATTGACTAACCAGTCAACAATGCTCTAAAAACTGAACAGAATGCAGTTTTCACTCCGATGAAAGACGTATGCTTTCCTTCTTAAGAAGTGTTTTCAAAGACATTCACAGAGTGATTCTACAAAGCCTTTTTACTGACATTGGCTTTTAAACGATATTTCACTGGAATTTCTATCAAACGCAAGATACGAGATTTGCTGTTAAAGAATTGAGTATACAGAATGCAAACAAATGCTTCGCTACAAGTGAATCACCTAACCATTCAACACAGCTCTAAAAACTGAAGAGAATGCAGTTTTCACTCAGATGAAAGACGTATGCTTTCCTTCTTACGAAGTGTTTTCAAAGACATTCACAGAGTGATTCTACGAAGCCTTTTTACTGATGTTGGCTTTTAAATGTGATTTCACTGGAATTTCTGTCAAACGCAAGACACGAGATTTGCTGTTAAAGAATAGAGTATACAGAATACAAAAAAAAAACGCTTCCCTTAAAATGAATCGCCTAACCATTCAACAGTGCTCTAAAAACTGAAGAGAATGCAGTTTTCACTCAGATGAAAGACGTATGCTTTCCTTCTTAAGAAGTGTTTTCAAAGACATTCACAGAGTGATTCTATGAAGCCTTTTTACTGACGTTGGCTTTTAAACGTGATTTCACTGGAATTTCTGTCGAACGCAAGACACGAGATTTGCTGTTAAAGAATTGAGTATACAGAATGCAAACAAACGCTTCCCTACAGTGAATCGCATAACCATTCAACAATGCTCTAAAAACTGAAGAGAATGCAGTTTTCACTCAGATGAAAGACGTATGCTTTCCTTCTTAAGAAGTGTTTTCAAAGACATTCAGAGAGTGATTCTACGAACCCTTTTTACTGATGTTGGCTTTTAAACGTGATTTCACTGGAATTTCTGTCAAATGCAAGACATTAGATTTGCTGTTAAAGAATTGAGTATACAGAATGCAAACAAATGCTTCCCTACAAGTGAATCGCCTAACCATTCAACACAGTTCTAAAAACTGAATAGAATGCAGTTTTCACTCAGATGAAAGACGTATGCTTTCCTTCTTAAGAAGTGTTTTCAAAGACATTCACAGAGTGATTCTACGAAGCCTTTTTACTGACGTTGGCTTTTAAACGTGATTTTACTGGAATTTCTGTCAAACGCAATACACCAGATTTGTTGTTAAAGAATTGAGTATACAGAATGCAAACAAACGCTTCCCTACAAGTGAATCGCCTAACCATTCAACACAGCTCTAAAAACTGAATAGAATGCAGTTTTCACTCAGATGAAAGACATATGCTTTCCTTCTTAAGAAGTGTTTTCAAAGACATTCACAGAGTGATTCTATGAAGCCTTTTTACTGACGTTGGCTTTTAAACGTGATTTCACTGGAATTTCTGTCAAACGCAAGACACGAGATTTGCTGTTAAAGAATTGAGTATACAGAATGCAAACAAACGCTTCCCTACAAGTGAATCGCATAACCATTCAAAAATGCTCTAAAAACTGAAGAGAATGCAGTTTTCACTCAGATGAAAGACGTATGCTTTTTTTCTTAAGAAGTGTTTTCAAAGACATTCACAGAGTGATTCTACGAACCCTTTTTACTGATGTTGGCTTTTAAACGTGATTTCACTGGAATTTCTGTCAAATGCAAGACATTAGATTTGCTGTTAAAGAATTGAGTATACAGAATGCAAACAAACGCTTCCCTACAAGTGAATCGCCTAACCATTCAACACAGTTCTAAAAACTGAATAGAATGCAGTTTTCACTCAGATGAAAGACGTATGCTTTCCTTCTTAAGAAGTGTTTTCAAAGACATTCACAGAGTGATTCTACGAAGCCTTTTTACTGACGTTGTCTTTTAAATGTGATTTCACTGGAATTTCTGTCAAAAGCAAGACATGAGATTTGCTGTTAAAGAATTGAGTATACAGAATGCAAACAAACGCTTCCCTACAAGTGAATCGCCTAACCATTCAACAATGCTCTAAAAACTGAAGAGAATGCAGTTTTCACTCAGATGAAAGACCTATGCTTTCCTTCTTAAGAAGTGTTTTCAAAGACATTCACAGAGTGATTCTACGAAGCCTTTTTACTGACATTGGCTTTTAAACGTGATTTCACTGGAATTTCTGTCAAACGCAAGATACGAGATTGGCTGTTAAAGAATTGAGTATACAGAATGCAAACAAACGCTTCCCTACAAGTGAATCGCCTAACCATTCAACACAGTTCTAAAAACTGAAGAGAATTCAGTTTTCACTCAGATGAAAGACGTATGCTTTCCTTCTTAAGAAGTGTTTTCAAAGACATTCACAGAGTGATTCTATGAAGCCTTTTCACTGACGTTGGCTTTTAAACGTGATTTTACTGGAATTTCTGTCAAACGCAATACACCAGATTTGTTGTTAAAGAATTGAGTATACAGAATGCAAACAAACGCTTCCCTACAAGTGAATCGCCTAACCATTCAACATAGCTCTAAAAACTGAATAGAATGCAGTTTTCACTCAGATGAAAGACGTATGCTTTCCTTCTTAAGAAGTGTTTTCAAAGACATTCACAGAGTGATTCTACGAAGCCTTTTTCATGACGTTGGCTTTTAAACGTGATTTCATTGGAATTTCTGTCAAAAGCAAGACACGAGATTTGCTGTTAAAGAATTTAGTATACAGAATGCAAACAAACGCTTCCCTACAAGTGAATTGCCTAACCATTCAACACAGTTCTTAAAACTGAATAGAATGCAGTTTTCACTCAGATGAAAGACCTATGCTTTCCTTCTTAAGAAGTGTTTTCAAAGACATTCACAGAGTGATTCTACGAAGCCTTTTTACTTACGTTGGCTTTTAAACGTGATTTCACTGCAATTTCTGACAAACGCAAGACACGAGATTTGCTGTTAAAGAATTGAGTATACAGAATACAAAAAAAAACGCTTCCCTAAAAGTGAATCGCCTAACCATTCAACAATGCTCTAAAAACTGAAGAGAATGCAGTTTTCACTCAGATGAAAGACGTATGCTTTCCTTCTTAAGAAGTGTTTTCAAAGACATTCACAGAGTGATTCTACGAAGCCTTTTTACTGACGTTGGCTTTTAAACGTGATTTCACTGGAATTTCTGTCAAAAGCAAGACATGATATTTGCTGTTAAAGAATTGAGTATACAGAATGCAAACAAACGCTTCCCTACAAGTGAATCGCCTAACCATTCAACAATGCTCTAAAAACTGAAGAGAATGCAGTTTTCACTCAGATGAAAGACCTATGCTTTCCTTCTTAAGAATTGTTTTCAAAGACATTCACAGAGTGATTCTACGAAGCCTTTTTACTGACATTGGCTTTTAAACGTGATTTCACTGGAATTTCTGTCAAACGCAAGATACGAGATTGGCTGTTAAAGAATTGAGTATACAGAATGCAAACAAACGCTTCCCTACAAGTGAATCGCCTAACCATTCAACACAGTTCTAAAAACTGAATAGAATGCAGTTTTCACTCAGATGAAAGACGTATGCTTTCCTTCTTAAGAAGTGTTTTCAAAGACATTCACAGAGGGATTCTACGAAGCCTTTTTACTGACATTGGCTTTTAAACGATATTTCACTGGAATTTCTGTCAAACGCAAGATACGAGATTTGCTGTTAAAGAATTGAGTATACAGAATGCAAACAAACGCTTCCCTACAAGTGAATCGCATAACCATTCAAAAATGCTCTAAAAACTGAAGAGAATGCAGTTTTCACTCAGATGAAAGACGTATGCTTTTTTTCTTAAGAAGTGTTTTCAAAGACATTCACAGAGTGATTCTACGAACCCTTTTTACTGATGTTGGCTTTTAAACGTGATTTCACTGGAATTTCTGTCAAATGCAAGACATTAGATTTGCTGTTAAAGAATTGAGTATACAGAATGCAAACAAACGCTTCCCTACAAGTGAATCGCCTAACCATTCAACACAGTTCTAAAAACTGAATAGAATGCAGTTTTCACTCAGATGAAAGACGTATGCTTTCCTTCTTAAGAAGTGTTTTCAAAGACATTCACAGAGTGATTCTACGAAGCCTTTTTACTGACGTTGTCTTTTAAATGTGATTTCACTGGAATTTCTGTCAAAAGCAAGACATGAGATTTGCTGTTAAAGAATTGAGTATACAGAATGCAAACAAACGCTTCCCTACAAGTGAATCGCCTAACCATTCAACAATGCTCTAAAAACTGAAGAGAATGCAGTTTTCACTCAGATGAAAGACCTGTGCTTTCCTTCTTAAGAAGTGTTTTCAAAGACATTCACAGAGTGATTCTACGAAGCCTCTTTACTGACATTGGCTTTTAAACGTGATTTCACTGGAATTTCTGTCAAACGCAAGATACGAGATTGGCTGTTAAAGAATTGAGTATACAGAATGCAAACAAACGCTTCCCTACAAGTGAATCGCCTAACCATTCAACACAGTTCTAAAAACTGAATAGAATTCAGTTTTCACTCAGATGAAAGACGTATGCTTTCCTTCTTAAGAAGTGTTTTCAAAGACATTCACAGAGTGATTCTACGAAGCCTTTTCACTGACGTTGGCTTTTAAACGTGATTTTACTGGAATTTCTGTCAAATGCAAAACACGAGATTTGTTGTTAAAGAATTGAGTATACAGAATGCAAACAATCGCTTCCCTACAAGTGAATTGACTAACCAGTCAACAATGCTCTAAAAACTGAACAGAATGCAGTTTTCACTCCGATGAAAGACGTATGCTTTCCTTCTTAAGAAGTGTTTTCAAAGACATTCACAGAGTGATTCTACAAAGCCTTTTTACTGACATTGGCTTTTAAACGATATTTCACTGGAATTTCTGTCAAACGCAAGATACGAGATTTGCTGTTAAAGAATTGAGTATACAGAATGCAAACAAATGCTTCGCTACAAGTGAATCACCTAACCATTCAACACAGCTCTAAAAACTGAAGAGAATGCAGTTTTCACTCAGATGAAAGACGTATGCTTTCCTTCTTACGAAGTGTTTTCAAAGACATTCACAGAGTGATTCTACGAAGCCTTTTTACTGATGTTGGCTTTTAAATGTGATTTCACTGGAATTTCTGTCAAACGCAAGACACGAGATTTGCTGTTAAAGAATAGAGTATACAGAATACAAAAAAAAACGCTTCCCTTAAAATGAATCGCCTAACCATTCAACAGTGCTCTAAAAACTGAAGAGAATGCAGTTTTCACTCAGATGAAAGACGTATGCTTTCCTTCTTAAGAAGTGTTTTCAAAGACATTCACAGAGTGATTCTATGAAGCCTTTTTACTGACATTGGCTTTTAAACGTGATTTCACTGGAATTTCTGTCGAACGCAAGACACGAGATTTGCTGTTAAAGAATTGAGTATACAGAATGCAAACAAAGGCTTCCCTACAGTGAATCGCATAACCATTCAACAATGCTCTAAAAACTGAAGAGAATGCAGTTTTCACTCAGATGAAAGACGTATGCTTTCCTTCTTAAGAAGTGTTTTCAAAGACATTCAGAGAGTGATTCTACGAACCCTTTTTACTGATGTTGGCTTTTAAACGTGATTTCACTGGAATTTCTGTCAAATGCAAGACATTAGATTTGCTGTTAAAGAATTGAGTATACAGAATGCAAACAAATGCTTCCCTACAAGTGAATCGCCTAACCATTCAACACAGTTCTAAAAACTGAATAGAATGCAGTTTTCACTCAGATGAAAGACGTATGCTTTCCTTCTTAAGAAGTGTTTTCAAAGACATTCACAGAGTGATTCTACGAAGCCTTTTTACTGACGTTGGCTTTTAAACGTGATTTTACTGGAATTTCTGTCAAACGCAATACACCAGATTTGTTGTTAAAGAATTGAGTATACAGAATGCAAACAAACGCTTCCCTACAAGTGAATCGCCTAACCATTCAACACAGCTCTAAAAACTGAATAGAATGCAGTTTTCACTCAGATGAAAGACATATGCTTTCCTTCTTAAGAAGTGTTTTCAAAGACATTCACAGAGTGATTCTATGAAGCCTTTTTACTGACGTTGGCTTTTAAACGTGATTTCACTGGAATTTCTGTCAAACGCAAGACACGAGATTTGCTGTTAAAGAATTGAGTATACAGAATGCAAACAAACGCTTCCCTACAAGTGAATCGCATAACCATTCAAAAATGCTCTAAAAACTGAAGAGAATGCAGTTTTCACTCAGATGAAAGACGTATGCTTTTTTTCTTAAGAAGTGTTTTCAAAGACATTCACAGAGTGATTCTACGAACCCTTTTTACTGATGTTGGCTTTTAAACATGATTTCACTGGAATTTCTGTCAAATGCAAGACATTAGATTTGCTGTTAAAGAATTGAGTATACAGAATGCAAACAAACGCTTCCCTACAAGTGAATCGCCTAACCATTCAACACAGTTCTAAAAACTGAATAGAATGCAGTTTTCACTCAGATGAAAGACGTATGCTTTCCTTCTTAAGAAGTGTTTTCAAAGACATTCACAGAGTGATTCTACGAAGCCTTTTTACTGACGTTGTCTTTTAAATGTGATTTCACTGGAATTTCTGTCAAAAGCAAGACATGAGATTTGCTGTTAAAGAATTGAGTATACAGAATGCAAACAAACGCTTCCCTACAAGTGAATCGCCTAACCATTCAACAATGCTCTAAAAACTGAAGAGAATGCAGTTTTCACTCAGATGAAAGACCTGTGCTTTCCTTCTTAAGAAGTGTTTTCAAAGACATTCACAGAGTGATTCTACGAAGCCTCTTTACTGACATTGGCTTTTAAACGTGATTTCACTGGAATTTCTGTCAAACGCAAGATACGAGATTGGCTGTTAAAGAATTGAGTATACAGAATGCAAACAAACGCTTCCCTACAAGTGAATCGCCTAACCATTCAACACAGTTCTAAAAACTGAATAGAATTCAGTTTTCACTCAGATGAAAGACGTATGCTTTCCTTCTTAAGAAGTGTTTTCAAAGACATTCACAGAGTGATTCTACGAAGCCTTTTCACTGACGTTGGCTTTTAAACGTGATTTTACTGGAATTTCTGTCAAATGCAAAACACGAGATTTGTTGTTAAAGAATTGAGTATACAGAATGCAAACAATCGCTTCCCTACAAGTGAATTGACTAACCAGTCAACAATGCTCTAAAAACTGAACAGAATGCAGTTTTCACTCCGATGAAAGACGTATGCTTTCCTTCTTAAGAAGTGTTTTCAAAGACATTCACAGAGTGATTCTACAAAGCCTTTTTACTGACATTGGCTTTTAAACGATATTTCACTGGAATTTCTGTCAAACGCAAGATACGAGATTTGCTGTTAAAGAATTGAGTATACAGAATGCAAACAAATGCTTCGCTACAAGTGAATCACCTAACCATTCAACACAGCTCTAAAAACTGAAGAGAATGCAGTTTTCACTCAGATGAAAGACGTATGCTTTCCTTCTTACGAAGTGTTTTCAAAGACATTCACAGAGTGATTCTACGAAGCCTTTTTACTGATGTTGGCTTTTAAATGTGATTTCACTGGAATTTCTGTCAAACGCAAGACACGAGATTTGCTGTTAAAGAATAGAGTATACAGAATACAAAAAAAAACGCTTCCCTTAAAATGAATCGCCTAACCATTCAACAGTGCTCTAAAAACTGAAGAGAATGCAGTTTTCACTCAGATGAAAGACGTATGCTTTCCTTCTTAAGAAGTGTTTTCAAAGACATTCACAGAGTGATTCTATGAAGCCTTTTTACTGACGTTGGCTTTTAAACGTGATTTCACTGGAATTTCTGTCGAACGCAAGACACGAGATTTGCTGTTAAAGAATTGAGTATACAGAATGCAAACAAACGCTTCCCTACAGTGAATCGCATAACCATTCAACAATGCTCTAAAAACTGAAGAGAATGCAGTTTTCACTCAGATGAAAGACGTATGCTTTCCTTCTTAAGAAGTGTTTTCAAAGACATTCAGAGAGTGATTCTACGAACCCTTTTTACTGATGTTGGCTTTTAAACGTGATTTCACTGGAATTTCTGTCAAATGCAAGACATTAGATTTGCTGTTAAAGAATTGAGTATACAGAATGCAAACAAATGCTTCCCTACAAGTGAATCGCCTAACAATTCAACACAGTTCTAAAAACTGAATAGAATGCAGTTTTCACTCAGATGAAAGACGTATGCTTTCCTTCTTAAGAAGTGTTTTCAAAGACATTCACAGAGTGATTCTACGAAGCCTTTTTACTGACGTTGGCTTTTAAACGTGATTTTACTGGAATTTCTGTCAAACGCAATACACCAGATTTGTTGTTAAAGAATTGAGTATACAGAATGCAAACAAACGCTTCCCTACAAGTGAATCGCCTAACCATTCAACACAGCTCTAAAAACTGAATAGAATGCAGTTTTCACTCAGATGAAAGACATATGCTTTCCTTCTTAAGAAGTGTTTTCAAAGACATTCACAGAGTGATTCTATGAAGCCTTTTTACTGACGTTGGCTTTTAAACGTGATTTCACTGGAATTTCTGTCAAACGCAAGACACGAGATTTGCTGTTAAAGAATTGAGTATACAGAATGCAAACAAACGCTTCCCTACAAGTGAATCGCATAACCATTCAAAAATGCTCTAAAAACTGAAGAGAATGCAGTTTTCACTCAGATGAAAGACGTATGCTTTTTTTCTTAAGAAGTGTTTTCAAAGACATTCACAGAGTGATTCTACGAACCCTTTTTACTGATGTTGGCTTTTAAACGTGATTTCACTGGAATTTCTGTCAAATGCAAGACATTAGATTTGCTGTTAAAGAATTGAGTATACAGAATGCAAACAAACGCTTCCCTACAAGTGAATCGCCTAACCATTCAACACAGTTCTAAAAACTGAATAGAATGCAGTTTTCACTCAGATGAAAGACGTATGCTTTCCTTCTTAAGAAGTGTTTTCAAAGACATTCACAGAGTGATTCTACGAAGCCTTTTTACTGACGTTGTCTTTTAAATGTGATTTCACTGGAATTTCTGTCAAAAGCAAGACATGAGATTTGCTGTTAAAGAATTGAGTATACAGAATGCAAACAAACGCTTCCCTACAAGTGAATCGCCTAACCATTCAACAATGCTCTAAAAACTGAAGAGAATGCAGTTTTCACTCAGATGAAAGACCTATGCTTTCCTTCTTAAGAAGTGTTTTCAAAGACATTCACAGAGTGATTCTACGAAGCCTTTTTACTGACATTGGCTTTTAAACGTGATTTCACTGGAATTTCTGTCAAACGCAAGATACGAGATTGGCTGTTAAAGAATTGAGTATACAGAATGCAAACAAACGCTTCCCTACAAGTGAATCGCCTAACCATTCAACACAGTTCTAAAAACTGAATAGAATTCAGTTTTCACTCAGATGAAAGACGTATGCTTTCCTTCTTAAGAAGTGTTTTCAAAGACATTCACAGAGTGATTCTATGAAGCCTTTTCACTGACGTTGGCTTTTAAACGTGATTTTACTGGAATTTCTGTCAAACGCAATACACCAGATTTGTTGTTAAAGAATTGAGTATACAGAATGCAAACAAACGCTTCCCTACAAGTGAATCGCCTAACCATTCAACATAGCTCTAAAAACTGAATAGAATGCAGTTTTCACTCAGATGAAAGACGTATGCTTTCCTTCTTAAGAAGTGTTTTCAAAGACATTCACAGAGTGATTCTACGAAGCCTTTTTCATGACGTTGGCTTTTAAACGTGATTTCATTGGAATTTCTGTCAAAAGCAAGACACGAGATTTGCTGTTAAAGAATTTAGTATACAGAATGCAAACAAACGCTTCCCTACAAGTGAATTGCCTAACCATTCAACACAGTTCTTAAAACTGAATAGAATGCAGTTTTCACTCAGATGAAAGACCTATGCTTTCCTTCTTAAGAAGTGTTTTCAAAGACATTCACAGAGTGATTCTACGAAGCCTTTTTACTTACGTTGGCTTTTAAACGTGATTTCACTGCAATTTCTGACAAACGCAAGACACGAGATTTGCTGTTAAAGAATTGAGTATACAGAATACAAAAAAAACGCTTCCCTAAAAGTGAATCGCCTAACCATTCAACAATGCTCTAAAAACTGAAGAGAATGCAGTTTTCACTCAGATGAAAGACGTATGCTTTCCTTCTTAAGAAGTGTTTTCAAAGACATTCACAGAGTGATTCTACGAAGCCTTTTTACTGACGTTGGCTTTTAAACGTGATTTCACTGGAATTTCTGTCAAAAGCAAGACATGATATTTGCTGTTAAAGAATTGAGTATACAGAATGCAAACAAACGCTTCCCTACAAGTGAATCGCCTAACCATTCAACAATGCTCTAAAAACTGAAGAGAATGCAGTTTTCACTCAGATGAAAGACCTATGCTTTCCTTCTTAAGAATTGTTTTCAAAGACATTCACAGAGTGATTCTACGAAGCCTTTTTACTGACATTGGCTTTTAAACGTGATTTCACTGGAATTTCTGTCAAACGCAAGATACGAGATTGGCTGTTAAAGAATTGAGTATACAGAATGCAAACAAACGCTTCCCTACAAGTGAATCGCCTAACCATTCAACACAGTTCTAAAAACTGAATAGAATGCAGTTTTCACTCAGATGAAAGACGTATGCTTTCCTTCTTAAGAAGTGTTTTCAAAGACATTCACAGAGGGATTCTACGAAGCCTTTTTACTGACATTGGCTTTTAAACGATATTTCACTGGAATTTCTGTCAAACGCAAGATACGAGATTTGCTGTTAAAGAATTGAGTATACAGAATGCAAACAAACGCTTCCCTACAAGTGAATCGCCTAACCATTCAACACAGCTCTAAAAACTGAAGAGAATGCAGTTTTCACTCAGATGAAAGACGTATGCTTTCCTTCTTACGAAGTGTTTTCAAAGACATTCAGAGAGTGATTCTACGAACCCTTTTTACTGATGTTGGCTTTTAAACGTGATTTCACTGGAATTTCTGTCAAATGCAAGACATTAGATTTGCTGTTAAAGAATTGAGTATACAGAATGCAAACAAATGCTTCCCTACAAGTGAATCGCCTAACCATTCAACACAGTTCTAAAAACTGAATAGAATGCAGTTTTCACTCAGATGAAAGACGTATGCTTTCCTTCTTAAGAAGTGTTTTCAAAGACATTCACAGAGTGATTCTACGAAGCCTTTTTACTGACGTTGGCTTTTAAATGTGATTTTACTGGAATTTCTGTCAAATGCAATACACGAGATTTGTTGTTAAAGAATTGAGTATACAGAATGCAAACAAATGCTTCCCTACAAGTGAATCGCCTAACCATTCAACACAGCTCTAAAAACTGAATAGAATGCAGTTTTCACTCAGATGAAAGACGTATGCTTTCCTTCTTAAGAAGTGTTTTCAAAGACATTCACAGAGTGATTCTACGAAGCCTTTTTCATGACGTTGGATTTTAAACGTGATTTCATTGGAATTTCTGTCAAAAGCAAGACACGAGATTTGCTGTTAAAGAATTTAGTATACAGAATGCAAACAAACGCTTCCCTACAAGTGAATTGCTTAACCATTCAACACAGTTCTTAAAACTGAATAGAATGCAGTTTTCACTCAGATGAAAGACCTATGCTTTCCTTCTTAAGAAGTGTTTTCAAAGACATTCACAGAGTGATTCTACGAAGCCTTTTTACTGACGTTGGCTTTTAAACGTGATTTCACTGCAATTTCTGACAAACGCAAGACACGAGATTTGCTGTTAAAGAATTGAGTATACAGAATACAAAAAAAAAACGCTTCCCTAAAAGTGAATCGCCTAACCATTCAACAATGCTCTAAAAACTGAAGAGAATGCAGTTTTCACTCAGATGAAAGACGTATGCTTTCCTTCTTAAGAAGTGTTTTCAAAGACATTCACAGAGTGATTCTACGAAGCCTTTTTACTGACGTTGGCTTTTAAACGTGATTTCACTGGAATTTCTGTCAAAAGCAAGACATGATATTTGCTGTTAAAGAATTGAGTATACAGAATGCAAACAAACGCTTCCCTACAAGTGAATCGCCTAACCATTCAACAATGCTCTAAAAACTGAAGAGAATGCAGTTTTCACTCAGATGAAAGACCTATGCTTTCCTTCTTAAGAAGTGTTTTCAAAGACATTCACAGAGTGATTCTACGAAGCCTTTTTACTGACATTGGCTTTTAAACGTGATTTCACTGGAATTTCTGTCAAACGCAAGATACGAGATTGGCTGTTAAAGAATTGAGTATACAGAATGCAAACAAACGCTTCCCTACAAGTGAATCGCCTAACCATTCAACACAGTTCTAAAAACTGAATAGAATGCAGTTTTCACTCAGATGAAAGACGTATGCTTTCCTTCTTAAGAAGTGTTTTCAAAGACATTCACAGAGGGATTCTACGAAGCCTTTTTACTGACATTGGCTTTTAAACGATATTTCACTGGAATTTCTGTCAAACGCAAGATACGAGATTTGCTGTTAAAGAATTGAGTATACAGAATGCAAACAAACGCTTCCCTACAAGTGAATCGCCTAACCATTCAACACAGCTCTAAAAACTGAAGAGAATGCAGTTTTCACTCAGATGAAAGACGTATGCTTTCCTTCTTACGAAGTGTTTTCAAAGACATTCACAGAGTGATTCTACGAAGCCTTTTTACTGATGTTGGCTTTTAAACGTGATTTCACTGGAATTTCTGTCAAACGCAAGACACGAGATTTGCTGTTAAAGAATTGAGTATACAGAATACAAAAAAAAAAACGCTTCCCTAAAAGTGAATCGCCTAACCATTCAACAATGCTCTAAAAACTGAAGAGAATGCAGTTTTCACTCAGATGAAAGACGTATGCTTTCCTTCTTAAGAAGTGTTTTCAAAGACATTCACAGAGTGATTCTATGAAGCCTTTTTACTGATGTTGGCTTTTAAACGTGATTTCACTGGAATTTCTGTCGAACGCAAGACACGAGATTTGCTGTTAAAGAATTGAGTATACAGAATGCAAACAAATGCTTCCCTACAAGTGAATCGCCTAACCATTCAACACAGTTCTAAAAACTGAATAGAATGCAGTTTTCACTCAGATGAAAGACGTATGCTTTCCTTCTTAAGAAGTGTTTTCAAAGACATTCACAGAGTGATTCTACGAAGCCTTTTCACTGACGTTGGCTTTTAAACGTGATTTTACTGGAATTTCTGTCAAATGCAAAACACGAGATTTGTTGTTAAAGAATTGAGTATACAGAATGCAAACAATCGCTTCCCTACAAGTGAATTGACTAACCATTCAACAATGCTCTAAAAACTGAACAGAATGCAGTTTTCACTCCGATGAAAGACGTATGCTTTCCTTCTTAAGAAGTGTTTTCAAAGACATTCACAGAGTGATTCTACGAAGCCTTTTTACTGACATTGGCTTTTAAACGATATTTCACTGGAATTTCTGTCAAAAGCAAGACACGAGATTTGCTGTTAAAGAATAGAATATACAGAATACAAAAAAAAACGCTTCCCTAAAAATGAATCGCCTAACCATTCAACAATGCTCTAAAAACTGAAGAGAATGCAGTTTTCACTCAGATGAAAGACGTATGCTTTCCTTCTTAAGAAGTGTTTTCAAAGACATTCACAGAGTGATTCTATGAAGCCTTTTTACTGACGTTGGCTTTTAAACGTGATTTCACTGGAATTTCTGTCGAACGCAAGACACGAGATTTGCTGTTAAAGAATTGAGTATACAGAATGCAAACAAACGCTTCCCTACAAGTGAATCGCATAACCATTCAACAATGCTCTAAAAACTGAAGAGAATGCAGTTTTCACTCAGATGAAAGACGTATGCTTTCCTTCTTAAGAAGTGTTTTCAAAGACATTCAGAGAGTGATTCTACGAACCCTTTTTACTGATGTTGGCTTTTAAACGTGATTTCACTGGAATTTCTGTCAAATGCAAGACATTAGATTTGCTGTTAAAGAATTGAGTATACAGAATGCAAACAAACGCTTCCCTACAAGTGAATCGCCTAACCATTCAACACAGCTCTAAAAACTGAATAGAATGCAGTTTTCACTCAGATGAAAGACGTATGCTTTCCTTCTTAAGAAGTGTTTTCAAAGACATTCACAGAGTGATTCGATGAAGCCTTTTTCCTGACGTTGGCTTTTAAACGTGATTTCATTGGAATTTCTGTCAAAAGCAAGACACGAGATTTGCTGTTAAAGAATTTAGTATACAGAATGCAAACAAACGCTTCCCTACAAGTGAATTGCCTATCCATTCAACACAGTTCTTAAAACTGAATAGAATGCAGTTTTCACTCAGATGAAAGACCTATGCTTTCCTTCTTAAGAAGTGTTTTCAAAGACATTCAGAGAGTGATTCTACGAACCCTTTTTACTGATGTTGGCTTTTAAACGTGATTTCACTGGAATTTCTGTCAAATGCAAGACATTAGATTTGCTGTTAAAGAATTGAGTATACAGAATGCAAACAAATGCTTCCCTACAAGTGAATCGCCTAACCATTCAACACAGTTCTAAAAACTGAATAGAATGCAGTTTTCACTCAGATGAAAGACGTATGCTTTCCTTCTTAAGAAGTGTTTTCAAAGACATTCACAGAGTGATTCTATGAAGCCTTTTTACTGATGTTGGCTTTTAAACGTGATTTCACTGGAATTTCTGTCGAACGCAAGACACGAGATTTGCTGTTAAAGAATTGAGTATACAGAATGCAAACAAACGCTTCCCTACAAGTGAATAGCATAACCATTCAACAATGCTCTAAAAACTGAAGAGAATGCAGTTTTCACTCAGATGAAAGACGTATGCTTTCCTTCTTAAGAAGTGTTTTCAAAGACATTCAGAGAGTGATTCTACGAACCCTTTTTACTGATGTTGTCTTTTAAACGTGATTTCACTGGAATTTCTGTCAAATGCAAGACATTAGATTTGCTGTTAAAGAATTGAGTATACAGAATGCAAACAAATGCTTCCCTACAAGTGAATCGCCTAACCATTCAACACAGTTCTAAAAACTGAATAGAATGCAGTTTTCACTCAGATGAAAGACGTATGCTTTCCTTCTTAAGAAGTGTTTTCAAAGACATTCACAGAGTGATTCTACGAAGCCTTTTCACTGACGTTGGCTTTTAAACGTGATTTTACTGGAATTTCTGTCAAATGCAAAACACGAGATTTGTTGTTAAAGAATTGAGTATACAGAATGCAAACAATCGCTTCCCTACAAGTGAATTGACTAACCATTCAACAATGCTCTAAAAACTGAACAGAATGCAGTTTTCACTCCGATGAAAGACGTATGCTTTCCTTCTTAAGAAGTGTTTTCAAAGACATTCACAGAGTGATTCTACGAAGCCTTTTTACTGACATTGGCTTTTAAACGATATTTCACTGGAATTTCTGTCAAACGCAAGATACGAGATTTGCTGTTAAAGAATTTAGTATACAGAATGCAAACAAATGCTTCGCTACAAGTGAATCGCCTAACCATTCAACACAGCTCTAAAAACTGAAGAGAATGCAGTTTTCACTCAGATGAAAGACGTATGCTTTCCTTCTTACGAAGTGTTTTCAAAGACATTCACAGAGTGATTCTACGAAGCCTTTTTACTGATGTTGGCTTTTAAATGTGATTTCACTGGAATTTCTGTCAAAAGCAAGACACGAGATTTGCTGTTAAAGAATAGAATATACAGAATACAAAAAAAAACGCTTCCCTAAAAATGAATCGCCTAACCATTCAACAATGCTCTAAAAACTGAAGAGAATGCAGTTTTCACTCAGATGAAAGACGTATGCTTTCCTTCTTAAGAAGTGTTTTCAAAGACATTCACAGAGTGATTCTATGAAGCCTTTTTACTGACGTTGGCTTTTAAACGTGATTTCACTGGAATTTCTGTCGAACGCAAGACACGAGATTTGCTGTTAAAGAATTGAGTATACAGAATGCAAACAAACGCTTCCCTACAAGTGAATCGCATAACCATTCAACAATGCTCTAAAAACTGAAGAGAATGCAGTTTTCACTCAGATGAAAGACGTATGCTTTCCTTCTTAAGAAGTGTTTTCAAAGACATTCAGAGAGTGATTCTACGAACCCTTTTTACTGATGTTGGCTTTTAAACGTGATTTCACTGGAATTTCTGTCAAATGCAAGACATTAGATTTGCTGTTAAAGAATTGAGTATACAGAATGCAAACAAATGCTTCCCTACAAGTGAATCGCCTAACCATTCAACACAGTTCTAAAAACTGAATAGAATGCAGTTTTCACTCAGATGAAAGACGTATGCTTTCCTTCTTAAGAAGTGTTTTCAAAGACATTCACAGAGTGATTCTACGAAGCCTTTTTACTGACGTTGGCTTTTAAACGTGATTTTACTGGAATTTCTGTCAAACGCAATACACGAGATTTGTTGTTAAAGAATTGATTATACAGAATGCAAACAAACGCTTCCCTACAAGTGAATCGCCTAACCATTCAACACAGCTCTAAAAACTGAATAGAATGCAGTTTTCACTCAGATGAAAGACGTATGCTTTCCTTCTTAAGAAGTGTTTTCAAAGACATTCACAGAGTGATTCTATGAAGCCTTTTTCCTGACGTTGGCTTTTAAACGTGATTTCATTGGAATTTCTGTCAAAAGCAAGACACGAGATTTGCTGTTAAAGAATTTAGTATACAGAATGCAAACAAATGCTTCCCTACAAGTGAATTGCCTATCCATTCAACACAGTTCTTAAAACTGAATAGAATGCAGTTTTCACTCAGATGAAAGACGTATGCTTTCCTTCTTAAGAAGTGTTTTCAAAGACATTCACAGAGTGATTCTACGAAGCCTTTTTACTTACGTTGGCTTTTAAACGTGATTTCACTGCAATTTCTGACAAACGCAAGACACGAGATTTGCTGTTAAAGAATTGAGTATACAGAATACAAAAAAAAAACGCTTCCCTAAAAGTAAATCGCCTAACCATTCAACAATGCTCTAAAAACTGAAGAGAATGCAGTTTTCACTCAGATGAAAGACATATGCTTTCCTTCTTAAGAAGTGTTTTCAAAGACATTCACAGAGTGATTCTACGAAGCCTTTTTACTGACGTTGGCTTTTAAACGTGATTTCACTGGAATTTCTGTCAAAAACAAGACATGAGATTTGCTGTTAAAGAATTGAGTATACAGAATGCAAACAAACGCTTCCCTACAAGTGAATCGCCTAACCATTCAACAATGCTCTAAAAACTGAAGAGAATGCAGTTTTCACTCAGATGAAAGACGTATGCTTTCCTTCTTAAGAAGTGTTTTCAAAGACATTCACAGAGTGATTCTACGAAGCCTTTTTACTGACATTGGCTTTTAAACGTGATTTCACTGGAATTTCTGTCAAACGCAAGATACGAGATTGGCTGTTAAAGAATTGAGTATACAGAATTCAAAAAAACGCTTCCCTACAAGTGAATCGCCTAACCATTCAACACAGTTCTAAAAACTGAATAGAATTCAGTTTTCACTCAGATGAAAGACGTATGCTTTCCTTCTTAAGAAGTGTTTTCAAAGACATTCACAGAGTGATTCTAAGAAGCCTTTTTACTGACGTTGGCTTTTAAACGTGATTTCACTGGAATTTCTGTCAAATGCAAGTCACGAGATTTTGCTGTTAAAGAATTGAGTATACAGAATGCAAACAAACGCTTCCCTACAAGTGAATCGCCTAACCATTCAACACAGCTCTAAAAACTGAATAGAATGCAGTTTTCACTCAGATGAAAGATGTATGCTTTCCTTCTTACGAAGTGTTTTCAAAGACATTCACAGAGTGATTCTACGAACCCTTTTTACTAACATTGGCTTTTAAACGTGATTTCACTGGAATTTCTGTCAAACGCTAGACAGAAGATTTGCTGTTAAAGAATTGAGTATAGAGAATACAAACAAATGGTTCCCTACAAGTGCATCGCCTAACTATTCAACAATGGTCTAAATACTGAAGAGAATGCAGTTTTCACTCAGATGAAAGACGTATGCTTTCCTTCTTAAGAAGTGTTTTCAAAGACATTCACAGAGTGATTCTAGGAAGCCTTTTTACTGACATTGGCTTTTAAACGATATTTCACTGGAATTTCTATCAAACGCAAGATACGAGATTTGCTGTTAAAGAATTGAGTATACAGAATGCAAACAAACGCTTCCCTACAAGTGAATCGCCTAACCATTCAACACAGCTCTAAAAACTGAATAGAATGCAGTTTTCACTCAGATGAAAGATGTATGCTTTCCTTCTTACGAAGTGTTTTCAAAGACATTCACAGAGTGATTCTACGAAGCCTTTTTACTGACGTTGGCTTTTAAACGTGATTTTACTGGAATTTCTGTCAAACGCAATACACGAGATTTGTTGTTAAAGAATTGAGTATACAGAATGCAAACAAACGCTTCCCTAAAAGTGAATCGCATAACCATTCAACAATGCTCAAAAACTGAAGAGAATGCAGTTTTCACTCAGATGAAAGACGTATGCTTTCCTTCTTAAGAAGTGTTTTCAAAGACATTCACAGAGTGATTCTACGAACCCTTTTTACTGATGTTGGCTTTTAAACATGATTTCACTGGAATTTCTGTCAAATGCAAGATATGAGATTTGCTGTTAAAGAATTGAGTATACAGAATGCAAACAAACGCTTCCCTACAAGTGAATCGCCTAACCATTCAACAATGCTCTAAAAACTGAATAGAATGCAGTTTTCACTCAGATGAAAGACGTATGCTTTCCTTCTTAAGAAGTGTTTTCAAAGACATTCACAGAGTGATTCTACGAAGCCTTTTTACTGACATTGGCTTTTAAACGTGATTTCACTGGAATTTCTGTCAAACGCAAGATACGAGATTGGCTGTTAAAGAATTGAGTACACAGAATGCAAACAAACGCTTCCCTACAAGTGAATCGCCTAACCATTCAACACAGTTCTAAAAACTGAATAGAATTCAGTTTTCACTCAGATGAAAGACGTATGCTTTCCTTCTTAAGAAGTGTTTTCAAAGACATTCACAGAGTGATTCTACGAAGCCTTTTTACTGACGTTGGCTTTTAAACGTGATTTCACTGGAATTTCTGTCAAATGCAAGACACGAGATTTGTTGTTAAAGAATTGAGTATACAGAATGCAAACATACACTTCCCTACAAGTGAATCGCCTAACCATTCAACACAGCTCTAAAAACTGACTAGAATGCAGTTTTCACTCAGATGAAAGACGTATGCTTTCCTTCTTAAGAAGTGTTTTCAAAGACATTCACAGAGTGATTCTAAGAAGCCTTTTTACTGACGTTGGCTTTTAAACGTGATTTCACTGGAATTTCTGTCAAAAGCAAGACACGAGATTTGCTGTTAAAGAATTTAGTATACAGAATGCAAACAAACGCTTCCCTACAAGTGAATTGCCTATCCATTCAACACAGTTCTTAAAACTGAATAGAATGCAGTTTTCACTCAGATGAAAGACCTATGCTTTCCTTCTTAAGAAGTGTTTTCAAAGACATTCACAGAGTGATTCTACGAAGCCTTTTTACTTACGTTGGCTTTTAAACGTGATTTCACTGCAATTTCTGACAAACGCAAGACACGAGATTTGCTGTTAAAGAATTGAGTATACAGAATACAAAAAAAAATGCTTCCCTAAAAGTAAATCGCCTAACCATTCAACAATGCTCTAAAAACTGAAGAGAATGCAGTTTTCACTCAGATGAAAGACATATGCTTTCCTTCTTAAGAAGTGTTTTCAAAGACATTCACAGAGTGATTCTACGAAGCCTTTTTACTGACGTTGGCTTTTAAACGTGATTTCACTGGAATTTCTGTCAAAAGCAAGACATGAGATTGGCTGTTAAAGAATTGAGTATACAGAATTCAAAAAAAACGCTTCCCTACAAGTGAATCGCCTAACCATTCAACACAGTTCTAAAAACTGAATAGAATTCAGTTTTCACTCAGATGAAAGACGTATGCTTTCCTTCTTAAGAAGTGTTTTCAAAGACATTCACAGAGTGATTCTAAGAAGCCTTTTTACTGACGTTGGCTTTTAAACGTGATTTCACTGGAATTTCTGTCAAATGCAAGTCACGAGATATGCTGTTAAAGAATTGAGTATACAGAATGCCAACAAACGCTTCCCTACAAGTGAATCGCCTAACCATTCAACAATGCTCTGAAAACTGAAGAGAATGCAGTTTTCACTCAGATGAAAGACGTATGCTTTCCTTCTTAAGAAGTGTTTTCAAAGACATTCACAGAGTGATTCTACGAACCCTTTTTACTGATGTTGGCTTTTTAACATGATTTCACTGGAATTTCTGTCAAATGCAAGACACGAGATTTGCTGTTAAAGAATTGAGTATACAGAATGCAAACAAACGCTTCCCTACAAGTGAATCGCCTAACCATTCAACAATGCTCTAAAAACTGAATAGAATTCAGTTTTCACTCAGATGAAAGACGTATGCTTTCCTTCTTAAGAAGTGTTTTCAAAGACATTCACAGAGTGATTCTACGAAGCCTTTTTACTGACGTTGGCTTTTAAACGTGATTTCACTGGAATTTCTGTCAAATGCAAGACACGAGATTTGTTGTTAAAGAATTGAGTATACAGAATGCAAACATACACTTCCCTACAAGTGAATCGCCTAACCATTCAACACAGCTCTAAAAACTGACTAGAATGCAGTTTTCACTCAGATGAAAGACGTATGCTTTCCTTCTTAAGAAGTGTTTTCAAAGACATTCACAGAGTGATTCTAAGAAGCCTTTTTACTGACGTTGGCTTTTAAACGTGATTTCACTGGAATTGATGTCAAATGCAAGTCACGAGATTTGCTGTTAAAGAATTGAGTATACAGAATGCAAACAAACGCTTCTCTACAAGTGAATCGCCTAACCATTCAACACAGTTCTAAAAACTGAATAGAATTCAGTTTTCACTCAGATGAAAGACGTATGCTTTCCTTCTTAAGAAGTGTTTTCAAAGACATTCACAGAGTGATTCTATGAAGCCTTTTTACTGACGTTGGCTTTTAAACGTGATTTCACTGGAATTTCTGTCGAACGCAAGACACGAGATTTGCTGTTAAAGAATTGAGTATACAGAATGCAAACAAACGCTTCCCTACAAGTGAATCGCATAACCATTCAACAATGCTCTAAAAACTGAAGAGAATGCAGTTTTCACTCAGATGAAAGACGTATGCTTTCCTTCTTAAGAAGTGTTTTCAAAGACATTCAGAGAGTGATTCTACGAACCCTTTTTACTGATGTTGGCTTTTAAACGTGATTTCACTGGAATTTCTGTCAAATGCAAGACATTAGATTTGCTGTTAAAGAATTGAGTATACAGAATGCAAACAAATGCTTCCCTACAAGTGAATCGCCTAACCATTCAACACAGTTCTAAAAACTGAATAGAATGCAGTTTTCACTCAGATGAAAGACGTATGCTTTCCTTCTTAAGAAGTGTTTTCAAAGACATTCACAGAGTGATTCTACGAAGCCTTTTTACTGACGTTGGCTTTTAAACGTGATTTTACTGGAATTTCTGTCAAACGCAATACACGAGATTTGTTGTTAAAGAATTGAGTATACAGAATGCAAACAAACGCTTCCCTACAAGTGAATCGCCTAACCATTCAACACAGCTCTAAAAACTGAATAGAATGCAGTTTTCACTCAGATGAAAGATGTATGCTTTCCTTCTTAAGAAGTGTTTTCAAAGACATTCACAGAGTGATTCTATGAAGCCTTTTTCCTGACGTTGGCTTTTAAACGTGATTTCATTGGAATTTCTGTCAAAAGCAAGACACGAGATTTGCTGTTAAAGAATTTAGTATACAGAATGCAAACAAACGCTTCCCTACAAGTGAATTGCCTATCCATTCAACACAGTTCTTAAAACTGAATAGAATGCAGTTTTCACTCAGATGAAAGACCTATGCTTTCCTTCTTAAGAAGTGTTTTCAAAGACATTCACAGAGTGATTCTACGAAGCCTTTTAACTTACGTTGGCTTTTAAACGTGATTTCACTGCAATTTCTGACAAACGCAAGACACGAGATTTGCTGTTAAAGAATTGAGTATACAGAATACAAAAAAAAACGCTTCCCTAAAAGTAAATCGCCTAACCATTCAACAATGCTCTAAAAACTGAAGAGAATGCAGTTTTCACTCAGATGAAAGACATATGCTTTCCTTCTTAAGAAGTGTTTTCAAAGACATTCACAGAGTGATTCTACGAAGCCTTTTTACTGACGTTGGCTTTTAAACGTGATTTCACTGGAATTTCTGTCAAAAGCAAGACATGAGATTTGCTGTTAAAGAATTGAGTATACAGAATGCAAACAAACGCTTCCCTACAAGTGAATCGCCTAACCATTCAACAATGCTCTAAAAACTGAAGAGAATGCAGTTTTCACTCAGATGAAAGACCTATGCTTTCCTTCTTAAGAAGTGTTTTCAAAGACATTCACAGAGTGATTCTACGAAGCCTTTTTACTGACATTGGCTTTTAAACGTGATTTCACTGGAATTTCTGTCAAACGCAAGATACGAGATTGGCTGTTAAAGAATTGAGTATACAGAATTCAAAAAAACGCTTCCCTACAAGTGATTCGCCTAACCATTCAACACAGTTCTAAAAACTGAATAGAATTCAGTTTTCAATCAGATGAAAGACGTATGCTTTCCTTCTTAAGAAGTGTTTTCAAAGACATTCACAGAGTGATTCTAAGAAGCCTTTTTACTGACGTTGGCTTTTAAACGTGATTTCACTGGAATTTCTGTCAAATGCAAGTCACGAGATTTGCTGTTAAAGAATTGAGTATACAGAATGCCAACAAACGCTTCCCTACAAGTGAATCGCCTAACCATTCAACAATGCTCTGAAAACTGAAGAGAATGCAGTTTTCACTCAGATGAAAGACGTATGCTTTCCTTCTTAAGAAGTGTTTTCAAAGACATTCACAGAGTGATTCTACGAACCCTTTTTACTAACATTGGCTTTTAAACGTGATTTTACTGGAATTTCTGTCAAACGCAATACACGAGATTTGTTGTTAAAGAATTGAGTATACAGAATGCAAACAAACGCTTCCCTAAAAGTGAATCGCATAACCATTCAACAATGCTCAAAAACTGAAGAGAATGCAGTTTTCACTCAGATGAAAGACGTATGCTTTCCTTCTTAAGAAGTGTTTTCAAAGACATTCACAGAGTGATTCTACGAACCCTTTTTACTGATGTTGGCTTTTAAACATGATTTCACTGGAATTTCTGTCAAATGCAAGATATGAGATTTGCTGTTAAAGAATTGAGTATACAGAATGCAAACAAACGCTTCCCTACAAGTGAATCGCCTAACCATTCAACAATGCTCTAAAAACTGAATAGAATTCAGTTTTCACTCAGATGAAAGACGTATGCTTTCCTTCTTAAGAAGTGTTTTCAAAGACATTCACAGAGTGATTCTACGAAGCCTTTTTACTGACGTTGGCTTTTAAACGTGATTTCACTGGAATTTCTGTCAAATGCAAGACACGAGATTTGTTGTTAAAGAATTGAGTATACAGAATGCAAACATACACTTCCCTACAAGTGAATCGCCTAACCATTCAACACAGCTCTAAAAACTGACTAGAATGCAGTTTTCACTCAGATGAAAGACGTATGCTTTCCTTCTTAAGAAGTGTTTTCAAAGACATTCACAGAGTGATTCTAAGAAGCCTTTTTACTGACGTTGGCTTTTAAACGTGATTTCACTGGAATTGATGTCAAATGCAAGTCACGAGATTTGCTGTTAAAGAATTGAGTATACAGAATGCAAACAAACGCTTCTCTACAAGTGAATCGCCTAACCATTCAACACAGTTCTAAAAACTGAATAGAATTCAGTTTTCACTCAGATGAAAGACGTATGCTTTCCTTCTTAAGAAGTGTTTTCAAAGACATTCACAGAGTGATTCTATGAAGCCTTTTTACTGACGTTGGCTTTTAAACGTGATTTCACTGGAATTTCTGTCGAACGCAAGACACGAGATTTGCTGTTAAAGAATTGAGTATACAGAATGCAAACAAACGCTTCCCTACAAGTGAATCGCATAACCATTCAACAATGCTCTAAAAACTGAAGAGAATGCAGTTTTCACTCAGATGAAAGACGTATGCTTTCCTTCTTAAGAAGTGTTTTCAAAGACATTCAGAGAGTGATTCTACGAACCCTTTTTACTGATGTTGGCTTTTAAACGTGATTTCACTGGAATTTCTGTCAAATGCAAGACATTAGATTTGCTGTTAAAGAATTGAGTATACAGAATGCAAACAAATGCTTCCCTACAAGTGAATCGCCTAACCATTCAACACAGTTCTAAAAACTGAATAGAATGCAGTTTTCACTCAGATGAAAGACGTATGCTTTCCTTCTTAAGAAGTGTTTTCAAAGACATTCACAGAGTGATTCTACGAAGCCTTTTTACTGACGTTGGCTTTTAAACGTGATTTTACTGGAATTTCTGTCAAACGCAATACACGAGATTTGTTGTTAAAGAATTGAGTATACAGAATGCAAACAAACGCTTCCCTACAAGTGAATCGCCTAACCATTCAACACAGCTCTAAAAACTGAATAGAATGCAGTTTTCACTCAGATGAAAGACGTATGCTTTCCTTCTTAAGAAGTGTTTTCAAAGACATTCACAGAGTGATTCTATGAAGCCTTTTTCCTGACGTTGGCTTTTAAACGTGATTTCATTGGAATTTCTGTCAAAAGCAAGACACGAGATTTGCTGTTAAAGAATTTAGTATACAGAATGCAAACAAACGCTTCCCTACAAGTGAATTGCCTATCCATTCAACACAGTTCTTAAAACTGAATAGAATGCAGTTTTCACTCAGATGAAAGACCTATGCTTTCCTTCTTAAGAAGTGTTTTCAAAGACATTCACAGAGTGATTCTACGAAGCCTTTTTACTTACGTTGGCTTTTAAACGTGATTTCACTGCAATTTCTGACAAACGCAAGACACGAGATTTGCTGTTAAAGAATTGAGTATACAGAATACAAAAAAAAACGCTTCCCTAAAAGTAAATCGCCTAACCATTCAACAATGCTCTAAAAACTGAAGAGAATGCAGTTTTCACTCAGATGAAAGACATATGCTTTCCTTCTTAAGAAGTGTTTTCAAAGACATTCACAGAGTGATTCTACGAAGCCTTTTTACTGACGTTGGCTTTTAAACGTGATTTCACTGGAATTTCTGTCAAAAGCAAGACATGAGATTTGCTGTTAAAGAATTGAGTATACAGAATGCAAACAAACGCTTCCCTACAAGTGAATCGCCTAACCATTCAACAATGCTCTAAAAACTGAAGAGAATGCAGTTTTCACTCAGATGAAAGACCTATGCTTTCCTTCTTAAGAAGTGTTTTCAAAGACATTCACAGAGTGATTCTACGAAGCCTTTTTACTGACATTGGCTTTTAAACGTGATTTCACTGGAATTTCTGTCAAACGCAAGATACGAGATTGGCTGTTAAAGAATTGAGTATACAGAATTCAAAAAAACGCTTCCCTACAAGTGAATCGCCTAACCATTCAACACAGTTCTAAAAACTGAATAGAATTCAGTTTTCACTCAGATGAAAGACGTATGCTTTCCTTCTTAAGAAGTGTTTTCAAAGACATTCACAGAGTGATTCTAAGAAGCCTTTTTACTGACGTTGGCTTTTAAACGTGATTTCACTGGAATTTCTGTCAAATGCAAGTCACGAGATTTGCTGTTAAAGAATTGAGTATACAGAATGCCAACAAACGCTTCCCTACAAGTGAATCGCCTAACCATTCAACAATGCTCTGAAAACTGAAGAGAATGCAGTTTTCACTCAGATGAAAGACGTATGCTTTCCTTCTTAAGAAGTGTTTTCAAAGACATTCACAGAGTGATTCTACGAACCCTTTTTACTAACATTGGCTTTTAAACGTGATTTTACTGGAATTTCTGTCAAACGCAATACACGAGATTTGTTGTTAAAGAATTGAGTATACAGAATGCAAACAAACGCTTCCCTAAAAGTGAATCGCATAACCATTCAACAATGCTCAAAAACTGAAGAGAATGCAGTTTTCACTCAGATGAAAGACGTATGCTTTCCTTCTTAAGAAGTGTTTTCAAAGACATTCACAGAGTGATTCCACGAACCCTTTTTACTGATGTTGGCTTTTAAACATGATTTCACTGGAATTTCTGTCAAATGCAAGATATGAGATTTGCTGTTAAAGAATTGAGTATACAGAATGCAAACAAACGCTTCCCTACAAGTGAATCGCCTAACCATTCAACAATGCTCTAAAAACTGAATAGAATGCAGTTTTCACTCAGATGAAAGACGTATGCTTTCCTTCTTAAGAAGTGTTTTCAAAGACATTCACAGAGTGATTCTACGAAGCCTTTTTACTGACATTGGCTTTTAAACGTGATTTCACTGGAATTTCTGTCAAACGCAAGATACGAGATTGGCTGTTAAAGAATTGAGTATACAGAATGCAAACAAACGCTTCCCTACAAGTGAATCGCCTAACCATTCAACACAGTTCTAAAAACTGAATAGAATTCAGTTTTCACTCAGATGAAAGACGTATGCTTTCCTTCTTAAGAAGTGTTTTCAAAGACATTCACAGAGTGATTCTACGAAGCCTTTTTACTGACGTTGGCTTTTAAACGTGATTTCACTGGAATTTCTGTCAAATGCAAGACACGAGATTTGTTGTTAAAGAATTGAGTATACAGAATGCAAACATACACTTCCCTACAAGTGAATCGCCTAACCATTCAACACAGCTCTAAAAACTGACTAGAATGCAGTTTTCACTCAGATGAAAGACGTATGCTTTCCTTCTTAAGAAGTGTTTTCAAAGACATTCACAGAGTGATTCTAAGAAGCCTTTTTACTAACGTTGGCTTTTAAACGTGATTTCACTGGAATTGATGTCAAATGCAAGTCACGAGATTTGCTGTTAAAGAATTGAGTATACAGAATGCAAACAAACGCTTCTCTACAAGTGAATCGCCTAACCATTCAACACAGTTCTAAAAACTGAATAGAATTCAGTTTTCACTCAGATGAAAGACGTATGCTTTCCTTCTTAAGAAGTGTTTTCAAAGACATTCACAGAGTGATTCTAAGAAGCCTTTTTACTGACGTTGGCTTTTAAACGTGATTTCACTGGAATTTCTGTCAAATGCAAGTCACGAGATTTGCTGTTAAAGAATTGAGTATACAGAATGCCAACAAACGCTTCCCTACAAGTGAATCGCCTAACCATTCAACACAGTTCTAAAAAATGAATAGAATTCAGTTTTCACTCAGATGAAAGACGTATGCCTTCCTTCTTAAGAAGTGTTTTCAAAGACATTCACAGAGTGATTCTACGAACCCTTTTTACTGATGTTGGCTTTTAAACGTGATTTCACTGGAATTTCTGTCAAATGCAAGATATGAGATTTGCTGTTAAAGAATTGAGTATACAGAATGCAAACAAACGCTTCCCTACAAGTGAATCGCATAACCATTCAACAATGCTCTAAAAACTGAACAGAATGCAGTTTTCACTCAGATGAAAGACGTATGCTTTCCTTCTTAAGAAGTGTTTTCAAAGACATTCACAGAGTGATTCTACGAAGCCTTTTTACTGACATTGGCTTTTAAACGTGATTTCACTGGAATTTCTGTCAAACGCAAGATACGAGATTGGCTGTTAAAGAATTGAGTATACAGAATGCAAACAAACGCTTCCCTACAAGTGAATCGCCTAACCATTCAACACAGTTCTAAAAACTGAATAGAATTCAGTTTTCACTCAGATGAAAGACGTATGCATTCCTTCTTAAGAAGTGTTTTCAAAGACATTCACAGAGTGATTCTACGAAGCCTTTTTACTGAAGTTGGCTTTTAAACGTGATTTTACTGGAATTTCTGTCAAATGCAAAACACGAGATTTGTTGTTAAAGAATTGAGTATACAGAATGCAAACAATCGCTTCCCTACAAGTGAATCGCCTAACCATTCAACAATGCTCTAAAAACTGAACAGAATGCAGTTTTCAGTCCGATGAAAGACGTATGCTTTCCTTCTTAAGAAGTGTTTTCAAAGACATTCACAGAGTGATTCTATGAAGCCTTTTTACTGACATTGGCTTTTAAACGTGATTTCACTGGAATTTCTGTCAAATGCAAGACACGAGATTTGTTGTTAAAGAATTGAGTATACAGAATGCAAACATACACTTCCCTACAAGTGAATCGCCTAACCATTCAACACAGCTCTAAAAACTGATTAGAATGAAGTTTTCACTCAGATGAAAGACCTATGCTTTCCTTCTTAAGAAGTGTTTTCAAAGACATTCACAGAGTGATTCTAAGAAGCCTTTTTACTGACATTGGATTTTAAACGTGATTTCACTGGAATTTCTGTCAAACGCAAGATACGAGATTGGCTGTTAAAGAATTGAGTATACAGAATGCAAACAAACGCTTCCCTACAAGTGAATCGCCTAACAATTCAACACAGTTCTAAAAACTGAATAGAATTCAGTTTTCACTCAGATGAAAGACGTATGCTTTCCTTCTAAAAAGTGTTTTCAAAGACATTCACAGAGTGATTCTACGAAGCCTTTTTACTGACGTTGGCTTTTAAACGTGATTTTACTGGAATTTCTGTCAAACGCAAAACACGAGATTTGTTGTTAAAGAATTGAGTATACAGAATGCAAACAATCGCTTCCCTACAAGTGAATCGCCTAACCATTCAACAATGCTCTAAAAACTGAAGAGAATGCAGTTTTCACTCAGATGAAAGACGTATGCTTTCCTTCTAAAGAAGTGTTTTCAAAGACATTCACAGCGTGATTCTACGAACCCTTTTTACTAACATTGGCTTTTAAACGTGATTTCACTGGAAATTCTGTCAAACGCTAGACAGGAGATTTGCTGTTAAAGAATTGAGTATAGAGAATACAAACAAATGGTTCCCTACAAGTGCATCGCCTAACTATTCAACAATGGTCTAAAAACTGAAGAGAATGCAGTTTTCACTCAGATGAAAGACGTATGCTTTCCTTCTTAAGAAGTGTTTTCAAAGACATTCACAGAGTGATTCTAGGAAGCCTTTTTACTGACATTGGCTTTTAAACGATATTTCACTGGAATTTCTATCAAACGCAAGATACGAGATTTGCTGTTAAAGAATTGAGTATACAGAATGCCAACAAACGCTTCCCTACAAGTGAATCGCCTAACCATTCAACACAGTTCTAAAAACTGAAGAGAATGCAGTTTTCAGTCCGATGAAAGACGTATGCTTTCCTTCTTAAGAAGTGTCTTCAAAGACATTCACAGAGTGATTCTTGGAAGCCTTTTTACTGACGTTGGCTTTTAAACGTGATTTCACTGGAATTTCTGTCAAATGCAAGACACGAGATTTGTTGTTAAAGAATTGAGTATACAGAATGCAAACATACACTTCCCTACAAGTGAATCGCCTAACCATTCAACACAGCTCTAAAAACTGACTAGAATGCAGTTTTCACTCAGATGAAAGACGTATGCTTTCCTTCTTAAGAAGTGTTTTCAAAGACATTCACAGAGTGATTCTAAGAAGCCTTTTTACTGACGTTGGCTTTTAAACGTGATTTCACTGGAATTTCTGTCAAATGCAAGTCACGAGATTTGCTGTTAAAGAATTGAGTATACAGAATGCAAACAAACGCTTCCCTACAAGTGAATCGCCTAACCATTCAACACAGCTCTAAAAACTGAATAGAATGCAGTTTTCCCTCAGTGAAAGATGTATGCTTTCCTTCTTATGAAGTGTTTTCAAAGACATTCACAGAGTGATTCTACGAAGCCTTTTTACTGACGTTGGCTTTTAAACGTGATTTTACTGGAATTTCTGTCAAACGCAATACACGAGATTTGTTGTTAAAGAATTGAGTATACAGAATGCCAACAAACGCTTCCCTACAAGTGAATTGCCTAACCATTCAACACAGTTCTAAAAACTGAATAGAATTCAGTTTTCACTCAGATGAAAGACGTATGCTTTCCTTCTTAAGAAGTGTTTTCAAAGACATTCACAGAGTGATTCTACGAAGCCTTTTTACTGACGTTGGCTTTTAAACGTGATTTCACTGGAATTTCTGTCAAATGCAAGACACGAGATTTGTTGTTAAAGAATTGAGTATACAGAATGCAAACATACACTTCCCTACAAGTGAATCGCCTAACCATTCAACACAGCTCTAAAAACTGACTAGAATGCAGTTTTCACTCAGGTGAAAGACGTATGCTTTCCTTCTTAAGAAGTGTTTTCAAAGACATTCACAGAGTGATTCTAAGAAGCCTTTTTACTGACATTGGCTTTTAAAAGTGATTTCACTGGAATTGATGTCAAATGCAAGTCACGAGATTTGCTGTTAAAGAATTGAGTATACAGAATGCAAACAAACGCTTCCCTACAAGTGAATCGCCTAACCATTCAACACAGTTCTAAAAACTGAATAGAATTCAGTTTTCACTCAGATGAAAGACGTATGCTTTCCTTCTTAAGAAGTGTTTTCAAAGACATTCACAGAGTGATTCTAAGAAGCCTTTTTTCTGACGTTGGCTTTTAAACGTGATTTCACTGGAATTTCTGTCAAATGCAAGTCACGAGATTTGCTGTTAAAGAATTGAGTATACAGAATGCCAACAAACGCTTCCCTACAAGTGAATCTCCTAACCATTCAACACAGTTCTAAAAACTGAATAGAATTCAGTTTTCACTCAGATGAAAGACGTATGCTTTCCTTCTTAAGAAGTGTTTTCAAAGACATTCACAGAGTGATTCTACGAACCCTTTTTATTGATGTTGGCTTTTAAACGTGATTTCACTGGAATTTCTGTCAAATGCAAGATATGAGATTTGCTGTTAAAGAATTGAGTATACAGAATGCAAACAAACGCTTCCCTACAAGTGAATCGCCTAACCATTCAACACAGTTCTTAAAACTGAATAGAATTCAGTTTTCACTCAGATGAAAGACGTATGCTTTCCTTCTTAAGAAGTGTTTTCAAAGACATTCACAGAGTGATTCTAAGAAGCCTTTTTACTGACGTTGGCTTTTAAACGTGATTTCACTGGAATTTCTGTCAAATGCAAGTCACGAGATTTGCTGTTAAAGAATTGAGTATACAGAATGCCAACAAACGCTTCCCTACAAGTGAATCGCCTAACCATTCAACACAGTTCTAAAAACTGAATAGAATTCAGTTTTCACTCAGATGAAAGACGTATGCTTTCCTTCTTAAGAAGTGTTTTCAAAGACATTCACAGAGTGATTCTACGAAGCCTTTTTACTGACTTTGGCTTTTAAACGTGATTTTACTGGAATTTCTGTCAAATGCAAAACACGAGATTTGTTGTTAAAGAATTGAGTATACAGAATGCAAACAATCGCTTCCCTACAAGTTAATCGCCTAACCATTCAACAATGCTCTAAAAACTGAACAGAATGCAGTTTTCAGTCCGATGAAAGACGTATGCTTTACTTCTTAAGAAGTGTTTTCAAAGACATTCACAGAGTGATTCTACGAAGCCTTTTTACTGACGTTGGCTTTTAAACGTGATTTCACTGGAATTTCTGTCAAATGCAAGACACGAGATTTGTTGTTAAAGAATTGAGTATACAGAATGCAAACATACACTTCCCTACAAGTGAATCGCCTAACCATTCAACACAGCTCTAAAAACTGACTAGAATGCAGTTTTCACTCAGATGAAAGACGTATGCTTTCCTTCTTAAGAAGTGTTTTCAAAGACATTCACAGAGTGATTCTAAGAAGCCTTTTTACTGACGTTGGCTTTTAAACGTGATTTTACTGGAATTGATGTCAAATGCAAGTCACGAGATTTGCTGTTAAAGAATTGAGTATACAGAATGCCAACAAACGCTTCCCTACAAGTGAATCGCCTAACCATTCAACACAGTTCTAAAAACTGAATAGAATTCAGTTTTCACTCAGATGAAAGACGTATGCTTTCCTTCTTAAGAAGTGTTTTCAAAGACATTCACAGAGTGATTCTACGAAGCCTTTTTACTGACATTGGCTTTTAAACGTGATTTCACTGGAATTTCTGTCAAACGCAAGATACGAGATTGGCTGTTAAAGAATTGAGTATACAGAATGCAAACAAACGCTTCCCTACAGTGAATCGCCTAACCATTCAACACAGTTCTAAAAACTGAATAGAATTCAGTTTTCACTCAGATGAAAGACGTATGCTTTCCTTCTTAAGAAGTGTTTTCAAAGACATTCACAGAGTGATTCTACGAAGCCTTTTTACTGACGTTGGCTTTTAAACGTGATTTTACTGGAATTTCTGTCAAATGCAAAACACGAGATTTGTTGTTAAAGAATTGAGTATACAGAATGCAAACAATCGCTTCCCTACAAGTGAATCGCCTAACCATTCAACAATGCTCTAAAAACTGAACAGAATGCAGTTTTCAGTCCGATGAAAGACTTATGCTTTCCTTCTTAAGAAGTGTTTTCAAAGACATTCACAGAGTGATTCTACAAAGCCTTTTTACTGATGTTGGCTTTTAAACGTGATTTCACTGGAATTTATGTCAAATGCAAGACACGAGATTTGTTGTTAAAGAATTGAGTATACAGAATGCAAACATACACTTCCCTACAAGTGAATCGCCTAACCATTCAACACAGCTCTAAAAAATGACTAGAATGCAGTTTTCACTCAGATGAAAGACGTATGCTTTCCTTCTTAAGAAGTGTTTTCAAAGACATTCACAGAGTGATTCTAAGAAGCCTTTTTACTGACGTTGGCTTTTAAACGTGATTTCACTGGAATTGATGTCAAATGCAAGTCACGAGATTTGCTGTTAAAGAATTGAGTATACAGAATGCAAACAAACGCTTCCCAACAAGTGAATCGCCTAACCATTCAACACAGTTCTAAAAACTGAATAGAATTCAGTTTTCACTCAGATGAAAGATGTATGCTTTCCTTCTTAAGAAGTGTTTTCAAAGACATTCACAGAGTGATTCTACGAACCCTTTTTACTGATGTTGGCTTTTAAACGTGATTTCACTGGAATTTCTGTCAAATGCAAGATATGAGATTTGCTGTTAAAGAATTGAGTATACAGAATGCAAACAAACGCTTCCCTACAAGTGAATCGCCTAACCATTCAACACAGTTCTAAAAACTGAATAGAATTCAGTTTTCACTCAGATGAAAGACGTATGCTTTCCTTCTTAAGAAGTGTTTTCAAAGACATTCACAGAGTGATTCTACGAAGCCTTTTTACTGACGTTGGCTTTCTAACGTGATTTCACTGGAATTTCTGTCAAATGCAAGACACGAGATTTGTTGTTAAAGAATTGAGTATACAGAATGCAAACATACACTTCCCTACAAGTGAATCGCCTAACCATTCAACACAGCTCTAAAAACTGACTAGAATGCAGTTTTCACTCAGATGAAAGACGTATGCTTTCCTTCTGAAGAAGTGTTTTCCAAGACATTCACAGAGTGATTCTACGAACCTTTTTTACTGACATTGGCTTTTAAACGTGATTTCACTGGAATTTCTGTCGAACGCAAGACACGAGATTTGCTGTTAAAGAATTTTGTATACAGAATGCAAACAAACGCTTCCCTACAAGTGAATCGCCTAACCGTTCAACAAGGCTCTAAAAACAGAAGAGAATGCAGTTTTCACTCAGATGAAAGACGTATGCTTTCCTTCTTAAGAAGTGTTTTCAAAGACATTCACAGAGTGATTCTACGAAGCCTTTTTACTGACGTTGGCTTTTAAACGTGATTTCACTGGAATTTCTGTCAAACGCAAGACACGAGACTTGCTGGTAAGAATTGAGTATACAGAATGCAAACAAACGCTTCCCTACAAGTGAATCGCCTAACCATTCAACACAGTTCTAAAAACTGAATAGAATGCAGTTTTCACTCAGATGAAAGACTTATGCTTTCCTTCTTAAGAAGTGTTTTCAAAGACATTCACAGAGTGATTCTACGAAGCCTTTTTACTGACGTTGGCTTTTAAACGTGATTTCACTGGAATTTCTGTCAAAAGCAAGACATGAGATTTGCTGTTAAAGAATTGAGTATACAGAATGCAAACAAACGCTTCCCTACAAGTGAATCACATAACCATTCAACAATACTCTAAAAACTGAAGAGAATGCAGTTTTCACTCAGATGAAAGACGTATGCTTTCCTTCTTAAGAAGTGTTTTCAAAGACATTCACAGAGTGATTCTACGAACCCTTTTTACTGATGTTGGCTTTAAACGTGATTTCACTGGAATTTCTGTCAAATGCAAGATATGAGATTTGCTGTTAAAGAATTGTGTATACAGAATGCAAACAAACGCTTCCCTACAAGTGAATCGCCTAACCATTCAATAATGCTCTAAAAACAGAATAGAATGCAGTTTTCACTCAGATGAAAGACGTATGCTTTCCTTCTTAAGAAGTGTTTTCAAAGACATTCACAGAGTGATTCTACGAAGCCTTTTTACTGACATTGGCTTTTAAACGTGATTTCACTGGAATTTCTGTCAAAGGCAAGATACGAGATTGGCTGTTAAAGAATTGAGTATACAGAATGCAAACAAACGCTTCCCTACAAGTGAATCGCCTAACCATTCAACACAGTTCTAAAAACTGAATAGAATTCAGTTTTCACTCAGATGAAAGACGTATGCTTTCCTTCTTAAGAAGTGTTTTCAAAGACATTCACAGAGTGATTCTACGAAGCCTTTTTACTGACGTTGGCTTTTAAACGTGATTTTACTGGAATTTCTGTCAAATGCAAAACACGAGATTTGTTGTTAAAGAATTGAGTATACAGAATGCAAACAATCGCTTCCCTACAAGTGAATCGCCTAACCATTCAACAATGCTCTAAAAACTGAACAGAATGCAGTTTTCAGTCTGATGAAAGACGTATGCTTTCCTTCTTAAGAAGTGTTTTCAAAGACATTCACAGAGTGATTCTACGAAGCCTTTTTACTGACGTTGGCTTTTAAACGTGATTTCACTGGAATTTCTGTCAAATGCAAGACACGAGATTTGTTGTTAAAGAATTGAGTATACAGAATGCAAACATACACTTCCCTACAAGTGAATCGCCTAACCATTCAACACAGCTCTAAAAACTGACTAGAATGCAGTTTTCACTCAGATGAAAGACGTATGCTTTCCTTCTTAAGAAGTGTTTTCAAAGACATTCACAGAGTGATTCTAAGAAGCCTTTTTACTGACGTTGGCTTTTAAACGTGATTTCACTGGAATTGATGTCAAATGCAAGTCACGAGATTTGCTGTTAAAGAATTGAGTATACAGAATGCAAACAAACGCTTCCCTACAAGTGAATCGCCTAACCATTCAACACAGTTCTAAAAACTGAATAGAATTCAGTTTTCACTCAGATGAAAGACGTATGCTTCCCTTCTTAAGAAGTGTTTTCAAAGACATTCACAGAGTGATTCTAAGAAGCCTTTTTACTGACGTTGACTTTTAAACGTGATTTCACTGGAATTTCTGTCAAATGCAAGTCACGAGATTTGCTGTTAAAGAATTGAGTATACAGAATGCCAACAAACGCTTCCCTACAAGTGAATCGCCTAACCATTCAACACAGTTCTAAAAACTGAATAGAATTCAGTTTTCACTCAGATGAAAGACGTATGCTTTCCTTCTTAAGAAGTGTTTTCAAAGACATTCACAGAGTGATTCTACGAAGCCTTTTTACTGACGTAGGCTTTTAAACATGATTTCACTGGAATTTCTGTCAAACGCAAGACACGAGATTTGCTGTTAAAGAATTGAGTATACAGAATGCAAACAAACGCTTCCCTACAAGTGAATCGCCTAACCATTCAACAATGGTCTAAAAACTGAAGAGAATGCAGTTTTCACTCAGATGAAAGACGTATGCTTTCCTTCTTAAGAAGTGTTTTCAAAGACATTCACAGAGTGATTCTAGGAAGCCTTTTTACTGACATTGGCTTTTAAACGATATTTCACTGGAATTTCTGTCAAACGCAAGATACGAGATTTGCTGTTAAAGAATTGAGTATACAGAATGCAAACAAACGCTTCCCTACAAGTGAATCGCCTAACCATTCAACACAGCTCTAAAAACTGAATAGAATGCAGTTTTCACACAGATGAAAGATGTATGCTTTCCTTCTTAAGAAGTGTTTTCAAAGACATTCACAGAGTGATTCTACGAAGCCTTTTTACTGACATTGGCTTTTAAATGTGATTTCACTGGAATTTCTGTCAAACGCAAGACACGAGATTTGCTGTTAAAGAATTGAGTATACAGAATACAAAAAAAAAAAAAACGCTTCCCTAAAAGTGAATCGCCTAACCATTCAACAATGCTCTAAAAACTGAAGAGAATGCAGTTTTCACTCAGATGAAAGACGTATGCTTTCCTTCTTAAGAAGTGTTTTCAAAGACATTCACAGAGTAATTCTACGAAGCCTTTTTACTGACATTGGCTTTTAAAGGTGATTTCACTGGAATTTCTGTCAAACACAAGACACGAGATTTGCTGTTAAAGAATTTAGTATACAGAATGCAAACAAACGCTTCCACTCAAGTGAATTGCCTAACCATTCAACACAGTTCTTAAAACTGAATAGAATGCAGTTTTCACTCAGATGAAAGACCTATGCTTTCCTTCTTAAGAAGTGTATTGAAAGACATTCACAGAGTGATTCTACGAAGCCTTTTTACTTACGTTGGCTTTTAAACGTGATTTCACTGCAATTTCTGTCAAAAGCAAGACACGAGATTTGCTGTTAAAGAATTGAGTATACAGAATGCAAACAATCGCTTCCCTACAAGTGAATCGCCTAACCATTCAACAATGGTCTAAAAACTGAAGAGAATGCAGTTTTCACTCAGATGAAAGACGTATGCTTTCCTTCTTACGAAGTGTTTTCAAAGACATTCACAGAGTGATTCTTCGAAGCCTTTTTACTGACGTTGGCTTTTAAACGTGATTTTACTGGAATTTCTGTCAAACACAATACATGGGATTTGTTGTTAAAGAATTGAGTATACAGAATGCAAACAAACGCTTCCCTACAAGTGAATCGCCTAACCATTCAACACAGTTCTAAAAACTGAATAGAATGCAGTTTTCACTCAGATGAAAGACGTATGCTTTCCTTCTTAAGAAGTGTTTTCAAAGACATTCAGAGAGTGATTCTACGAACCCTTTTTACTGATGTTGGCTTTTAAACGTGATTTCACTGGAATTTCTGTCAAATGCAAGATATGAGATTTGCTGTTAAAGAATTGAGTATACAGAATGCAAACAAACGCTTCCCTACAAGTGAATCGCCTAACCATTCAACAATGCTCTAAAAACTGAATAGAATGCAGTTTTCACTCAGATGAAAGACGTATGCTTTCCTTCTTAAGAAGTGTTTTCAAAGACATTCACAGAGTGATTCTACGAAGCCTTTTTACTTACGTTGGCTTTTAAACGTGATTTCACTGCAATTTCTGACAAACGCAAGACACGAGATTTGCTGTTAAAGAATTGAGTATACAGAATACAAAAAAAAACGCTTCCCTAAAAGTGAATTGCCTAACCATTCAACAATGCTCTAAAAACTGAAGAGAATGCAGTTTTCACTCAGATGAAAGACGTATGCTTTCCTTCTTAAGAAGTGTTTTCAAAGACATTCACAGAGTGATTCTACGAAGGCTTTTTACTGACGTTGGCTTTTAAACGTGATTTCACTGGAATTTCTGTCAAAAGCAAGACATGAGATTTGCTGTTAAAGAATTGAGTATACAGAATGCAAACAAACGCTTCCCTACAAGTGAATCGCCTAACCATTCAACAATGCTCTAAAAACTGAATAGAATGCAGTTTTCACTCAGATGAAAGACCTATGCTTTCCTTCTTAAGAAGTGTTTTCAAAGACATTCACACAGTGATTCTACGAAGCCTTTTTACTGATATTGGCTTTTAAAAGTGATTTCACTGGAATTTCTGTCAAACGCAAGATACGAGATTGGCTGTTAAAGAATTGAGTATACAAAATGCAAACAAACGCTTCCCTACAAGTGAATCGCCTAACCATTCCACACAGTTCTAAAAACTGAATAGAATTCAGTTTTCACTCAGATGAAAGACGTATGCTTTCCTTCTTAAGAAGTGTTTTCAAAGACATTCACAGTGTGATTCTACGAAGCCTTTTTACTGACGTTGGCTTTTAAACGTGATTTTACTGGAATTTCTGTCAAACGCAAAACACGAGATTTGTTTTTAAAGAATTGAGTATACAGAATGCAAACAAACGCTTCCCTACAAGTGAATCGCCTAACCATTCAACAATGCTCTAAAAACTGAACAGAATGCAGTTTTCACTCCGATGAAAGACGTATGCTCTCCTTCTTAAGAAGTGTTTTCAAAGACATTCACAGAGTGATTCTACCAACCCTTTTTACTGACGTTGGCTTTTAAACGTGATTTCACTGCAATTTCTGTCAAAAGCAAGACACGAGATTTGCTGTTAAAGAATTGAGTATACAGAATGCAAACAATCGCTTCCCTACAAGTGAATCGCCTAACCATTCAACAATGGTCTAAAAACTGAAGAGAATGCAGTTTTCACTCAGATGAAAGACGTATGCTTTCCTTCTTATGAAGTGTTTTCAAAGACATTCACAGAGTGATTCTTCGAAGCCTTTTTACTGACGTTGGCTTTTAAACGTGATTTTACTGGAATTTCTGTCAAACGCAATACATGAGATTTGTTGTTAAAAAATTGAGTATACAGAATGCAAACAAACGCTTCCCTACAAGTGAATCGCCTAACCATTCAACACAGTTCTAAAAACTGAATAGAATGCAGTTTTCACTCAGATGAAAGACGTATGCTTTCCTTCTTAAGAAGTGTTTTCAAAGACATTCAGAGAGTGATTCTACGAACCCTTTTTACTGATGTTGGCTTTTAAACGTGATTTCACTGGAATTTCTGTCGAACGCAAGACACGAGATTTGCTGTTAAAGAATTGAGTATACAGAATGCAAACAAACGCTTCCCTATAAGTGAATCGCCTAACCATTCAACAATGCTCTAAAAACTGAATAGAATGCAGTTTTCACTCAGATGAAAGACGTATGCTTTCCTTCTTAAGAAGTGTTTTCAAAGACATTCAGAGAGTGATTCTACGAACCCTTTTTACTGATGTTGGCTTTTAAACGTGATTTCACTGGAATTTCTGTCAAATGCAAGATATGAGATTTGCTGTTAAAGAATTGAGTATACAGAATGCAAACAAACGCTTCCCTACAAGTGAATCGCCTAACCATTCAACACAGCTCTAAAAACTGAATAGAATGCAGTTTTCACACAGATGAAAGATGTATGCTTTCCTTCTTAAGAAGTGTTTTCAAAGACATTCACAGAGTGATTCTACGAAGCCTTTTTACTGACATTGGCTTTTAAATGTGATTTCACTGGAATTTCTGTCAAACGCAAGACACGAGATTTGCTGTTAAAGAATTGAGTATACAGAATACAAAAAAAAAAAAAACGCTTCCCTAAAAGTGAATCGCCTAACCATTCAACAATGCTCTAAAAACTGAAGAGAATGCAGTTTTCACTCAGATGAAAGACGTATGCTTTCCTTCTTAAGAAGTGTTTTCAAAGACATTCACAGAGTAATTCTACGAAGCCTTTTTACTGACATTGGCTTTTAAAGGTGATTTCACTGGAATTTCTGTCAAACACAAGACACGAGATTTGCTGTTAAAGAATTTAGTATACAGAATGCAAACAAACGCTTCCACTCAAGTGAATTGCCTAACCATTCAACACAGTTCTTAAAACTGAATAGAATGCAGTTTTCACTCAGATGAAAGACCTATGCTTTCCTTCTTAAGAAGTGTATTGAAAGACATTCACAGAGTGATTCTACGAAGCCTTTTTACTTACGTTGGCTTTTAAACGTGATTTCACTGCAATTTCTGTCAAAAGCAAGACACGAGATTTGCTGTTAAAGAATTGAGTATACAGAATGCAAACAATCGCTTCCCTACAAGTGAATCGCCTAACCATTCAACAATGGTCTAAAAACTGAAGAGAATGCAGTTTTCACTCAGATGAAAGACGTATGCTTTCCTTCTTACGAAGTGTTTTCAAAGACATTCACAGAGTGATTCTTCGAAGCCTTTTTACTGACGTTGGCTTTTAAACGTGATTTTACTGGAATTTCTGTCAAACACAATACATGGGATTTGTTGTTAAAGAATTGAGTATACAGAATGCAAACAAACGCTTCCCTACAAGTGAATCGCCTAACCATTCAACACAGTTCTAAAAACTGAATAGAATGCAGTTTTCACTCAGATGAAAGACGTATGCTTTCCTTCTTAAGAAGTGTTTTCAAAGACATTCAGAGAGTGATTCTACGAACCCTTTTTACTGATGTTGGCTTTTAAACGTGATTTCACTGGAATTTCTGTCAAATGCAAGATATGAGATTTGCTGTTAAAGAATTGAGTATACAGAATGCAAACAAACGCTTCCCTACAAGTGAATCGCCTAACCATTCAACAATGCTCTAAAAACTGAATAGAATGCAGTTTTCACTCAGATGAAAGACGTATGCTTTCCTTCTTAAGAAGTGTTTTCAAAGACATTCACAGAGTGATTCTACGAAGCCTTTTTACTTACGTTGGCTTTTAAACGTGATTTCACTGCAATTTCTGACAAACGCAAGACACGAGATTTGCTGTTAAAGAATTGAGTATACAGAATACAAAAAAAAACGCTTCCCTAAAAGTGAATTGCCTAACCATTCAACAATGCTCTAAAAAACTGAAGAGAATGCAGTTTTCACTCAGATGAAAGACGTATGCTTTCCTTCTTAAGAAGTGTTTTCAAAGACATTCACAGAGTGATTCTACGAAGGCTTTTTACTGACGTTGGCTTTTAAACGTGATTTCACTGGAATTTCTGTCAAAAGCAAGACATGAGATTTGCTGTTAAAGAATTGAGTATACAGAATGCAAACAAACGCTTCCCTACAAGTGAATCGCCTAACCATTCAACAATGCTCTAAAAACTGAATAGAATGCAGTTTTCACTCAGATGAAAGACCTATGCTTTCCTTCTTAAGAAGTGTTTTCAAAGACATTCACACAGTGATTCTACGAAGCCTTTTTACTGATATTGGCTTTTAAAAGTGATTTCACTGGAATTTCTGTCAAACGCAAGATACGAGATTGGCTGTTAAAGAATTGAGTATACAAAATGCAAACAAACGCTTCCCTACAAGTGAATCGCCTAACCATTCCACACAGTTCTAAAAACTGAATAGAATTCAGTTTTCACTCAGATGAAAGACGTATGCTTTCCTTCTTAAGAAGTGTTTTCAAAGACATTCACAGTGTGATTCTACGAAGCCTTTTTACTGACGTTGGCTTTTAAACGTGATTTTACTGGAATTTCTGTCAAACGCAAAACACGAGATTTGTTTTTAAAGAATTGAGTATACAGAATGCAAACAAACGCTTCCCTACAAGTGAATCGCCTAACCATTCAACAATGCTCTAAAAACTGAACAGAATGCAGGTTTTCACTCCGATGAAAGACGTATGCTCTCCTTCTTAAGAAGTGTTTTCAAAGACATTCACAGAGTGATTCTACCAACCCTTTTTACTGACGTTGGCTTTTAAACGTGATTTCACTGCAATTTCTGTCAAAAGCAAGACACGAGATTTGCTGTTAAAGAATTGAGTATACAGAATGCAAACAATCGCTTCCCTACAAGTGAATCGCCTAACCATTCAACAATGGTCTAAAAACTGAAGAGAATGCAGTTTTCACTCAGATGAAAGACGTATGCTTTCCTTCTTATGAAGTGTTTTCAAAGACATTCACAGAGTGATTCTTCGAAGCCTTTTTACTGACGTTGGCTTTTAAACGTGATTTTACTGGAATTTCTGTCAAACGCAATACATGAGATTTGTTGTTAAAAAATTGAGTATACAGAATGCAAACAAACGCTTCCCTACAAGTGAATCGCCTAACCATTCAACACAGTTCTAAAAACTGAATAGAATGCAGTTTTCACTCAGATGAAAGACGTATGCTTTCCTTCTTAAGAAGTGTTTTCAAAGACATTCAGAGAGTGATTCTACGAACCCTTTTTACTGATGTTGGCTTTTAAACGTGATTTCACTGGAATTTCTGTCGAACGCAAGACACGAGATTTGCTGTTAAAGAATTGAGTATACAGAATGCAAACAAACGCTTCCCTATAAGTGAATCGCCTAACCATTCAACAATGCTCTAAAAACTGAATAGAATGCAGTTTTCACTCAGATGAAAGACGTATGCTTTCCTTCTTAAGAAGTGTTTTCAAAGACATTCAGAGAGTGATTCTACGAACCCTTTTTACTGATGTTGGCTTTTAAACGTGATTTCACTGGAATTTCTGTCAAATGCAAGATATGAGATTTGCTGTTAAAGAATTGAGTATACAGAATGCAAACAAACCGCTTCCCTACAAGTGAATCGCCTAACCATTCAACAATGCTCTAATAACTGAATAGAATGCAGTTTTCACTCAGATGAAAGACGTATGCTTTCCTTCTTAAGAAGTGTTTTCAAAGACATTCACAGAGTGATTCTACGAAGCCTTTTTACTGACGTTGGCTTTTAAACGTGATTTTACTGGAATTTCTGTCAAACGCAATACACGAGATTTGTTGTTAAAGAATTGAGTATACAGAATGCAAACAAACGCTTCCCTACAAGTGAATCGCATAACCATTCAACAATGCTCTAAAAACTGAATAGAATGCAGTTTTCACTCAGATGAAAGACGTATGCTTTCCTTCTTAAGAAGTGTTTTCAAAGACATTCAGAGAGTGATTCTACGAACCCTTTTTACTGATGTTGGCTTTTAAACGTGATTTCACTGGAATTTCTGTCAAATGCAAGATATGAGATTTGCTGTTAAAGAATTGAGTATACAGAATGCAAACAAACGCTTCCCTACAAGTGAATCGCCTAACCATTCAACAATGCTCTAAAAACTGAATAGAATGCAGTTTTCACTCAGATGAAAGACGTATGCTTTCCTTCTTAAGAAGTGTTTTCAAAGACATTCACAGAGTGATTCTACGAAGCCTTTTTACTTACGTTGGCTTTTAAACGTGATTTCACTGCAATTTCTGACAAACGCAAGACACGAGATTTGCTGTTAAAGAATTGAGTATACAGAATACAAAAAAAAACGCTTCCCTACAAGTGAATCGCCTAACCATTCAACAATGCTCTAAAAACTGAATAGAATGCAGTTTTCACTCAGATGAAAGACCTATGCTTTCCTTCTTAAGAAGTGTTTTCAAAGACATTCACACAGTGATTCTACGAAGCCTTTTTACTGATATTGGCTTTTAAACGTGATTTCACTGGAATTTCTGTCAAACGCAAGATACGAGATTGGCTGTTAAAGAATTGAGTATACAAAATGCAAACAAACGCTTCCCTACAAGTGAATCGCCTAAACATTCAACACAGTTCTAAAAACTGAATAGAATTCAGTTTTCACTCAGATGAAAGACGTATGCTTTCCTTCTTAAGAAGTGTTTTCAAAGACATTCACAGAGTGATTCTACGAAGCCTTTTTACTGACGTTGGCTTTTAAACGTGATTTCACTGGAATTTCTGTCAAATGCAAGACACGAGATTTGTTGTTAAAGAATTGAGTATACAGAATGCAAACATACACTTCCCTACAAGTGAATCGCCTAACCATTCAACACAGCTCTAAAAACTGACTAGAATGCAGTTTTCACTCAGATGAAAGACGTATGCTTTCCTTCTTAAGAAGTGTTTTCAAAGACATTCACAGAGTGATTCTAAGAAGCCTTTTTACTGGCGTTGGCTTTTAAACGTGATTTCACTGGAATTTCTGTCAAATGCAAGTCAGGAGGTTTGCTGTTAAAGAATTGAGTATACAGAATGCAAACAAACGCTTCCCTACAAGTGAATCGCCTAACCATTCAACACAGTTCTAAAAACTGAATAGAATTCAGTTTTCACTCAGATGAAAGACGTATGCTTTCCTTCTTAAGAAGTGTTTTCAAAGACATTCACAGAGTGATTCTACGAAGCCTTTTTACTGACGTTGGCTTTTAAACGTGATTTAACTGGAATTTCTGTCAAATGCAAGTCACGAAATTTGCTGTTAAAGAATTGAGTATACAGAATGCCAACAAACGCTTCCCTACAAGTGAATCGCCTAACCATTCAACACAGTTCTAAAAACTGAACAGAATTCAGTTTTCACTCAGATGAAAGACGAATGCTTTCCTTCTTAAGAAGTGTTTTCAAAGACATTCACAGAGTGATTCTACGAAGCCTTTTTACTGACGTTGGCTTTTAAACATGATTTCACTGGAATTTCTGTCAAACGCAAGACACGAGATTTGCTGTTAAAGAATTGAGTATACAGAATGCAAACAATCGCTTCCCTACAAGTGAATCGCCTAACCATTCAACAATGCTCTAAAAACTGAACAGAATGCAGTTTTCACTCCGATGAAAGACATATGCTTTCCTTCTTAAGAAGTGTTTTCAAAGACATTCACAGTGTGATTCTACGAAGCCTTTTTACTGATATTGGCTTTTAAACGTGATTTCACTGGAATTTCTGTCAAACGCAAGATACGAGATTGGCTGTTAAAGAATTGAGTATACAGAATGCAAACAAACGCTTCCCTACAAGTGAATCGCCTAACCATTCAACACAGTTCTAAAAACTGAATAGAATTCAGTTTTCACTCAGATGAAAGACGTATGCTTTCCTTCTTAAGAAGTGTTTTCAAAGACATTCACAGAGTGATTCTACGAAGCCTTTTTACTGACGTTGGCTTTTAAATGTGATTTTACTGGAATTTCTGTCAAACGCAAAACATGAGATTTGTTGTTAAAGAATTGAGTATACAGAATGCAAACAAACGCTTCCCTACAAGTGAATCGCCTAACCATTCAACAATGCTCTAAAAACTGAACAGAATGCAGTTTTCACTCCGATGAAAGACGTATGCTTTCCTTCTTAAGAAGTGTTTTCAAAGACATTCACAGAGTGATTCTACGAACCCTTTTTACTAACATTGGCTTTTAAATGTGATTTCACTGGAATTTCTGTCAAACGCTAGACAGGAGATTTGCTGTTAAAGAATTGAGTATACAGAATACAAACAAATGCTTCCCTACAATTGAATCGCCTAACTATTCAACAATGGTCTAAAAACTGAAGAGAATGCAGTTTTCACTCAGATGAAAGACGTATGCTTTCCTTCTTAAGAAGTGTTTTCAAAGACATTCACAGAGTGATTCTAGGAAGCCTTTTTACTGACATTGGCTTTTAAACGATATTTCACTGGAATTTCTATCAAACGCAAGATACAAGATTTGCTGTTAAAGAATTGAGTATACAGAATGCAAACAAACGCTTCCCTACAAGTGAATCGCCTAACCATTCAACACAGCTCTAAAAACTGAATAGAATGCAGTTTTCACTCAGATGAAAGATGTATGCTTTCCTTCTTACGAAGTGTTTTCAAAGACATTCACAGAGTGATTCTACGAAGCCTTTTTACTGACATTGGCTTTTAAATGTGATTTCACTGGAATTTCTGTCAAACGCAAGACACGAGATTTGCTTTTAAAGAATTGAGTATACAGAATACAAAAAAAACGCTTCCCTAAAAGTGAATCGCCTAACCATTCAACAATGCTCTAAAAACTGAAGAGAATGCAGTTTTCACTCAGATCAAAGAGGTATGCTTTCCTTCTTAAGAAGTGTTTTCAAAGACATTCACAGAGTGATTCTACGAAGCCTTTTTACTGACATTGGCTTTTAAATGTGATTTCACTGGAATTTCTGTCAAACACAAGACACGAGATTTGTTGTTAAAGAATTGAGTATACAGAATGCAAACAAACGCTTCCCTACAAGTGAATCGCCTAACCATTCAACACAGCTCTAAAAACTGAATAGAATGCAGTTTTCACTCAGATGAAAGACGTATGCTTTCCTTCTTAAGAAGTGTTTTCAAAGACATTCAGAGAGTGATTCTACGATGCCTTTTTACTGACATTGGCTTTTAAACGTGATTTCACTGGAATTTCTGTCAAACGCAAGATACGAGATTGGCTGTTAAAGAATTGAGTATACAGAATGCAAACAAACGCTTCCCTACAAGTGAATCGCATAACCATTCAACAATGCTCTAAAAACTGAAGAGAATGCAGTTTTCACTCAGATGAAAGACGTATGCTTTCCTTCTTAAGAACTGTTTTCAAAGACATTCACAGAGTGATTCTATGAACCCTTTTTACTGATGTTGGCTTTTAAACGTGATTTCACTGGAATTTCTGTCAAACGCAAGATACGAGATTGGCTGTTAAAGAATTGAGTATACAGAATGCAAACAAACGCTTCCCTACAAGTGAATCGCCTAACCATTCAACACAGTTCTAAAAACTGAATAGAATGCAGTTTTCACTCAGATGAAAGACGTATGCTTTCCTTCTTAAGAAGTGTTTTCAAAGACATTCACAGAGTGATTCTACGAAGCCTTTTTACTGACGTTGGCTTTTAAACGTGATTTCACTGGAATTTCTGTCAAATGCAAGACACGAGATTTGTTGTTAAAGAATTGAGTATACAGAATGCAAACATACACTTCCCTACAAGTGAATCACCTAACCATTCAACACAGCTCTAAAAACTGACTAGAATGCAGTTTTCACTCAGATGAAAGACGTATGCTTTCCTGCTTAAGAAGTGTTTTCAAAGACATTCACAGAGTGATTCTAAGAAGCCTTTTTACTGGCGTTGGCTTTTAAACGTGATTTCACTGGAATTTCTGTCAAATGCAAGTCACGAGGTTTGCTGTTAAAGAATTGAGTATACAGAATGCAAACAAACGCTTCCCTACAAGTGAATCGCCTAACCATTCAACACAGTTCTAAAAACTGAATAGAATTCAGTTTTCACTCAGATGAAAGACGTATGCTTTCCTTCTTAAGAAGTGTTTTCAAAGACATTCACAGAGTGATTCTACGAAGCCTTTTTACTGACGTTGGCTTTTAAACGTGATTTCACTGGAATTTCTGTCAAATGCAAGTCACGAAATTTGCTGTTAAAGAATTGAGTATACAGAACGCCAACAAACGCTTCCCTACAAGTGAATCGCCTAACCATTCAACACAGTTCTAAAAACTGAACAGAATTCAGTTTTCACTCAGATGAAAGACGAATGCTTTCCTTCTTAAGAAGTGTTTTCAAAGACATTCACAGAGTGATTCTACGAAGCCTTTTTACTGACGTTGGCTTTTAAACATGATTTCACTGGAATTTCTGTCAAACGCAAGACACGAGATTTGCTGTTAAAGAATTGAGTATACAGAATGCAAACAATCGCTTCCCTACAAGTGAATCGCCTAACCATTCAACAATGCTCTAAAAACTGAACAGAATGCAGTTTTCACTCCGATGAAAGACATATGCTTTCCTTCTTAAGAAGTGTTTTCAAAGACATTCACAGTGTGATTCTACGAACCCTTTTTACTAACATTGGCTTTTAAATGTGATTTCACTGGAATTTCTGTCAAACGCAAGACAGGAGATTTGCTGTTAAAGAATTGAGTATACAGAATACAAACAAATGCTTCCCTACAAGTGAATCGCCTAACTATTCAACAATGGTCTAAAAACTGAAGAGAATGCAGTTTTCACTCAGATGAAAGACATATGCTTTCCTTCTTAAGAAGTGTTTTCAAAGACATTCACAGAGTGATTCTAGGAAGCCTTTTTACTGACATTGGCTTTTAAACGATATTTCACTGGAATTTCTGTCAAACGCAAGATACGAGATTTGCTGTTAAAGAATTGAGTATACAGAATGCAAACAAACGCTTCCCTACAAGTGAATCGCATAACCATTCAACAATGCTCTAAAAACTGAATAGAATGCAGTTTTCACTCAGATGAAAGATGTATGATTTCCTTCTTACGAAGTGTTTTCAAAGACATTCACAGAGTGATTCTACGAAGCCTTTTTACTGACATTGGCTTTTAAATGTGATTTCACTGGAATTTCTGTCAAACGCAAGACACGAGATTTGCTGTTAAAGAATTGAGTATACAGAATACAAAAAAAACGCTTACCTAAAAGTGAATCGCCTATCCATTCAACAATGCTCTAAAAACTGAATAGAATGCAGTTTTCACTCAGATGAAAGACGTATGCTTTCCTTCTTAAGAAGTGTTTTCAAAGACATTCAGACAGTGATTCTACGAACCCTTTTTACTGATGTTGGCTTTTAAACGTGATTTCACTGGAATTTCTGTCAAATGCAAGATACGAGATTTGCTGTTACAGAATTGAGTATACAGAATGCAAACAAACGCTTCCCTACAAGTGAATCGCCTAACCATTCAACACAGTTCTAAAAACTGAATAGAATGCAGTTTTCACTCAGATGAAAGACTTATGCTTTCCTTCTTAAGAAGTGTTTTCAAAGACATTCACAGAGTGATTCTACGAAGCCTTTTTACTGACGTTGGCTTTTAAACGTGATTTTACTGGAATTTCTGTCAAACGAAAACACGAGATTTTTTGTTAAAGAATTGAGTATACAGAATGCAAACAATCGCTTCCCTACAAGTGAATCGCCTAACCATTCAACAATGCTCTAAAAACTGAACAGAATGCAGTTTTCACTCCGATGAAAGACGTATGCTTTCCTTCTTAAGAAGTGTTTTCAAAGACATTCACAGAGTGATTCTACGAACCCTTTTTACTAACATTGGCTTTTAAACGTGATTTCACTGAAATTTCTGTCAAACGCTAGACAGGAGATTTGCTGTTAAAGAATTGAGTATACAGAATACAAACAAATGCTTCCCTACAATTGAATCGCCTAACTATTCAACAATGGTCTAAAAACTGAAGAGAATGCAGTTTTCACTCAGATGAAAGACGTATGCTTTCCTTCTTAAGAAGTGTTTTCAAAGACATTCACAGAGTGATTCTAGGAAGCCTTTTTACTGACATTGGCTTTTAAACGATATTTCACTGGAATTTCTATCAAACGCAAGATACGAGATTTGCTGTTAAAGAATTGAGTTTACAGAATGCAAACAAACGCTTCCCTACAAGTGAATCGCCTAACCATTCAACACAGCTCTAAAAACTGAATAGAATGCAGTTTTCACTCAGATGAAAGAGGTATGCTTTCCTTCTTAAGAAGTGTTTTCAAAGACATTCACAGAGTGATTCTACGAAGCCTTTTTACTGACATTGGCTTTTAAATGTGATTTCACTGGAATTTCTGTCAAACACAAGACACGAGATTTGTTGTTAAAGAATTGAGTATACAGAATGCAAACAAACGCTTCCCTACAAGTGAATCGCCTAACCATTCAACACAGCTCTAAAAACTGAATAGAATGCAGTTTTCACTCAGATGAAAGACGTATGCTTTCCTTCTTAAGAAGTGTTTTCAAAGACATTCAGAGAGTGATTCTACGATGCCTTTTTACTGACATTGGCTTTTAAACGTGATTTCACTGGAATTTCTGTCAAACGCAAGATACGAGATTGGCTGTTAAAGAATTGAGTATACAGAATGCAAACAAACGCTTCCCTACAAGTGAATCGCATAACCATTCAACAATGCTCTAAAAACTGAAGAGAATGCAGTTTTCACTCAGATGAAAGACGTATGCTTTCCTTCTTAAGAAGTGTTTTCAAAGACATTCACAGAGTGATTCTATGAACCCTTTTTACTGATGTTGGCTTTTAAACGTGATTTCACTGGAATTTCTGTCAAACGCAAGATACGAGATTGGCTGTTAAAGAATTGAGTATACAGAATGCAAACAAACGCTTCCCTACAAGTGAATCGCCTAACCATTCAACACAGTTCTAAAAACTGAATAGAATGCAGTTTTCACTCAGATGAAAGACGTATGCTTTCCTTCTTAAGAAGTGTTTTCAAAGACATTCACAGAGTGATTCTACGAAGCCTTTTTACTGACGTTGGCTTTTAAACGTGATTTCACTGGAATTTCTGTCAAATGCAAGACACGAGATTTGTTGTTAAAGAATTGAGTATACAGAATGCAAACATACACTTCCCTACAAGTGAATCACCTAACCATTCAACACAGCTCTAAAAACTGACTAGAATGCAGTTTTCACTCAGATGAAAGACGTATGCTTTCCTGCTTAAGAAGTGTTTTCAAAGACATTCACAGAGTGATTCTAAGAAGCCTTTTTACTGGCGTTGGCTTTTAAACGTGATTTCACTGGAATTTCTGTCAAATGCAAGTCACGAGGTTTGCTGTTAAAGAATTGAGTATACAGAATGCAAACAAACGCTTCCCTACAAGTGAATCGCCTAACCATTCAACACAGTTCTAAAAACTGAATAGAATTCAGTTTTCACTCAGATGAAAGACGTATGCTTTCCTTCTTAAGAAGTGTTTTCAAAGACATTCACAGAGTGATTCTACGAAGCCTTTTTACTGACGTTGGCTTTTAAACGTGATTTCACTGGAATTTCTGTCAAATGCAAGTCACGAAATTTGCTGTTAAAGAATTGAGTATACAGAATGCCAACAAACGCTTCCCTACAAGTGAATCGCCTAACCATTCAACACAGTTCTAAAAACTGAACAGAATTCAGTTTTCACTCAGATGAAAGACGAATGCTTTCCTTCTTAAGAAGTGTTTTCAAAGACATTCACAGAGTGATTCTACGAAGCCTTTTTACTGACGTTGGCTTTTAAACATGATTTCACTGGAATTTCTGTCAAACGCAAGACACGAGATTTGCTGTTAAAGAATTGAGTATACAGAATGCAAACAATCGCTTCCCTACAAGTGAATCGCCTAACCATTCAACAATGCTCTAAAAACTGAACAGAATGCAGTTTTCACTCCGATGAAAGACATATGCTTTCCTTCTTAAGAAGTGTTTTCAAAGACATTCACAGTGTGATTCTACGAACCCTTTTTACTAACATTGGGTTTTAAATGTGATTTCACTGGAATTTCTGTCAAACGCAAGACAGGAGATTTGCTGTTAAAGAATTGAGTATACAGAATACAAACAAATGCTTCCCTACAAGTGAATCGCCTAACTATTCAACAATGGTCTAAAAACTGAAGAGAATGCAGTTTTCACTCAGATGAAAGACATATGCTTTCCTTCTTAAGAAGTGTTTTCAAAGACATTCACAGAGTGATTCTAGGAAGCCTTTTTACTGACATTGGCTTTTAAACGATATTTCACTGGAATTTCTGTCAAACGCAAGATACGAGATTTGCTGTTAAAGAATTGATTATACAGAATGCAAACAAACGCTTCCCTACAAGTGAATCGCATAACCATTCAACAATGCTCTAAAAACTGAATAGAATGCAGTTTTCACTCAGATGAAAGATGTATGATTTCCTTCTTACGAAGTGTTTTCAAAGACATTCACAGAGTGATTCTACGAAGCCTTTTTACTGACATTGGCTTTTAAATGTGATTTCACTGGAATTTCTGTCAAACGCAAGACACGAGATTTGCTGTTAAAGAATTGAGTATACAGAATACAAAAAAAACGCTTACCTAAAAGTGAATCGCCTATCCATTCAACAATGCTCTAAAAACTGAATAGAATGCAGTTTTCACTCAGATGAAAGACGTATGCTTTCCTTCTTAAGAAGTGTTTTCAAAGACATTCAGACAGTGATTCTACGAACCCTTTTTACTGATGTTGGCTTCTAAACGTGATTTCACTGGAATTTCTGTCAAATGCAAGATACGAGATTTGCTGTTACAGAATTGAGTATACAGAATGCAAACAAACGCTTCCCTACAAGTGAATCGCCTAACCATTCAACACAGTTCTAAAAACTGAATAGAATGCAGTTTTCACTCAGATGAAAGACTTATGCTTTCCTTCTTAAGAAGTGTTTTCAAAGACATTCACAGAGTGATTCTACGAAGCCTTTTTACTGACGTTGGCTTTTAAACGTGATTTTACTGGAATTTCTGTCAAACGAAAACACGAGATTTTTTGTTAAAGAATTGAGTATACAGAATGCAAACAATCGCTTCCCTACAAGTGAATCGCCTAACCATTCAACAATGCTCTAAAAACTGAACAGAATGCAGTTTTCACTCCGATGAAAGACGTATGCTTTCCTTCTTAAGAAGTGTTTTCAAAGACATTCACAGAGTGATTCTACGAACCCTTTTTACTAACATTGGCTTTTAAACGTGATTTCACTGAAATTTCTGTCAAACGCTAGACAGGAGATTTGCTGTTAAAGAATTGAGTATACAGAATACAAACAAATGCTTCCCTACAATTGAATCGCCTAACTATTCAACAATGGTCTAAAAACTGAAGAGAATGCAGTTTTCACTCAGATGAAAGACGTATGCTTTCCTTCTTAAGAAGTGTTTTCAAAGACATTCACAGAGTGATTCTAGGAAGCCTTTTTACTGACATTGGCTTTTAAACGATATTTCACTGGAATTTCTATCAAACGCAAGATACGAGATTTGCTGTTAAAGAATTGAGTTTACAGAATGCAAACAAACGCTTCCCTACAAGTGAATCGCCTAACCATTCAACACAGCTCTAAAAACTGAATAGAATGCAGTTTTCACTCAGATGAAAGAGGTATGCTTTCCTTCTTAAGAAGTGTTTTCAAAGACATTCACAGAGTGATTCTACGAAGCCTTTTTACTGACATTGGCTTTTAAATGTGATTTCACTGGAATTTCTGTCAAACACAAGACACGAGATTTGTTGTTAAAGAATTGAGTATACAGAATGCAAACAAACGCTTCCCTACAAGTGAATCGCCTAACCATTCAACACAGCTCTAAAAACTGAATAGAATGCAGTTTTCACTCAGATGAAAGACGTATGCTTTCCTTCTTAAGAAGTGTTTTCAAAGACATTCAGAGAGTGATTCTACGATGCCTTTTTACTGACATTGGCTTTTAAACGTGATTTCACTGGAATTTCTGTCAAACGCAAGATACGAGATTGGCTGTTAAAGAATTGAGTATACAGAATGCAAACAAACGCTTCCCTACAAGTGAATCGCATAACCATTCAACAATGCTCTAAAAACTGAAGAGAATGCAGTTTTCACTCAGATGAAAGACGTATGCTTTCCTTCTTAAGAAGTGTTTTGAAAGACATTCACAGAGTGATTCTATGAACCCTTTTTACTGATGTTGGCTTTTAAACGTGATTTCACTGGAATTTCTGTCAAACGCAAGATACGAGATTGGCTGTTAAAGAATTGAGTATACAGAATGCAAACAAACGCTTCCCTACAAGTGAATCGCCTAACCATTCAACACAGTTCTAAAAACTGAATAGAATGCAGTTTTCACTCAGATGAAAGACGTATGCTTTCCTTCTTAAGAAGTGTTTTCAAAGACATTCACAGAGTGATTCTACGAAGCCTTTTTACTGACGTTGGCTTTTAAACGTGATTTCACTGGAATTTCTGTCAAATGCAAGACACGAGATTTGTTGTTAAAGAATTGAGTATACAGAATGCAAACATACACTTCCCTACAAGTGAATCACCTAACCATTCAACACAGCTCTAAAAACTGACTAGAATGCAGTTTTCACTCAGATGAAAGACGTATGCTTTCCTGCTTAAGAAGTGTTTTCAAAGACATTCACAGAGTGATTCTAAGAAGCCTTTTTACTGGCGTTGGCTTTTAAACGTGATTTCACTGGAATTTCTGTCAAATGCAAGTCACGAGGTTTGCTGTTAAAGAATTGAGTATACAGAATGCAAACAAACGCTTCCCTACAAGTGAATCGCCTAACCATTCAACACAGTTCTAAAAACTGAATAGAATTCAGTTTTCACTCAGATGAAAGACGTATGCTTTCCTTCTTAAGAAGTGTTTTCAAAGATATTCACAGAGTGATTCTACGAAGCCTTTTTACTGACGTTGGCTTTTAAACGTGATTTCACTGGAATTTCTGTCAAATGCAAGTCACGAAATTTGCTGTTAAAGAATTGAGTATACAGAATGCCAACAAACGCTTCCCTACAAGTGAATCGCCTAACCATTCAACACAGTTCTAAAAACTGAACAGAATTCAGTTTTCACTCAGATGAAAGACCAATGCTTTCCTTCTTAAGAAGTGTTTTCAAAGACATTCACAGAGTGATTCTACGAAGCCTTTTTACTGACATTGGCTTTTAAACGTGATTTCACTGGAATTTCTGTCAAACGCAAGACACGAGATTTGCTGTTAAAGAATTGAGTATACAGAATGCAAACAATCGCTTCCCTACAAGTGAATCGCCTAACCATTCAACAATGCTCTAAAAACTGAACAGAATGCAGTTTTCACTCCGATGAAAGACATATGCTTTCCTTCTTAAGAAGTGTTTTCAAAGACATTCACAGTGTGATTCTACGAACCCTTTTTACTAACATTGGCTTTTAAATGTGATTTCACTGGAATTTCTGTCAAACGCAAGACAGGAGATTTGCTGTTAAAGAATTGAGTATACAGAATACAAACAAATGCTTCCCTACAAGTGAATCGCCTAACTATTCAACAATGGTCTAAAAACTGAAGAGAATGCAGTTTTCACTCAGATGAAAGACATATGCTTTCCTTCTTAAGAAGTGTTTTCAAAGACATTCACAGAGTGATTCTAGGAAGCCTTTTTACTGACATTGGCTTTTAAACGATATTTCACTGGAATTTCTGTCAAACGCAAGATACGAGATTTGCTGTTAAAGAATTGAGTATACAGAATGCAAACAAACGCTTCCCTACAAGTGAATCGCATAACCATTCAACAATGCTCTAAAAACTGAATAGAATGCAGTTTTCACTCAGATGAAAGATGTATGATTTCCTTCTTACGAAGTGTTTTCAAAGACATTCACAGAGTGATTCTACGAAGCCTTTTTACTGACATTGGCTTTTAAATGTGATTTCACTGGAATTTCTGTCAAACGCAAGACACGAGATTTGCTGTTAAAGAATTGAGTATACAGAATACAAAAAAAACGCTTACCTAAAAGTGAATCGCCTATCCATTCAACAATGCTCTAAAAACTGAATAGAATGCAGTTTTCACTCAGATGAAAGACGTATGCTTTCCTTCTTAAGAAGTGTTTTCAAAGACATTCGGACAGTGATTCTACGAACCCTTTTTACTGATGTTGGCTTTTAAACGTGATTTCACTGGAATTTCTGTCAAATGCAAGATACGAGATTTGCTGTTACAGAATTGAGTATACAGAATGCAAACAAATGCTTCCCTACAAGTGAATCGCCTAACCATTCAACACAGTTCTAAAAACTGAATAGAATGCAGTTTTCACTCAGATGAAAGACTTATGCTTTCCTTCTTAAGAAGTGTTTTCAAAGACATTCACAGAGTGATTCTACGAAGCCTTTTTACTGACGTTGGCTTTTAAACGTGATTTTACTGGAATTTCTGTCAAACGAAAACACGAGATTTTTTGTTAAAGAATTGAGTATACAGAATGCAAACAATCGCTTCCCTACAAGTGAATCGCCTAACCATTCAACAATGCTCTAAAAACTGAACAGAATGCAGTTTTCACTCCGATGAAAGACGTATGCTTTCCTTCTTAAGAAGTGTTTTCAAAGACATTCACAGAGTGATTCTACGAACCCTTTTTACTAACATTGGCTTTTAAACGTGATTTCACTGAAATTTCTGTCAAACGCTAGACAGGAGATTTGCTGTTAAAGAATTGAGTATACAGAATACAAACAAATGCTTCCCTACAATTGAATCGCCTAACTATTCAACAATGGTCTAAAAACTGAAGAGAATGCAGTTTTCACTCAGATGAAAGACGTATGCTTTCCTTCTTAAGAAGTGTTTTCAAAGACATTCACAGAGTGATTCTAGGAAGCCTTTTTACTGACATTGGCTTTTAAACGATATTTCACTGGAATTTCTATCAAACGCAAGATACGAGATTTGCTGTTAAAGAATTGAGTTTACAGAATGCAAACAAACGCTTCCCTACAAGTGAATCGCCTAACCATTCAACACAGCTCTAAAAACTGAATAGAATGCAGTTTTCACTCAGATGAAAGATGTATGCTTTCCTTCTTATGAAGTGTTTTCAAAGACATTCACAGAGTGATTCTACGAAGCCTTTTTACTGACATTGGCTTTTAAATGTGATTTCACTGGAATTTCTGTCAAAAGCAAGACACGAGATTTGCTGTTAAAGAATTGAGTATACAGAATACAAAAAAACGCTTCCCTATAAGTGAATCGCCTAACCATTCAACACAGTTCTAAAAACTGAATAGTATTCAGTTTTCACTCAGATGAAAGACGTATGCTTTCCTTCTTAAGATGTGTTTTCAAAGACATTCACAGAGTGATTCTAAGAAGCCTTTTTACTGACGTTGGCTTTTAAACGTGATTTCACTGGAATTTCTGTCAAATGCAAGTCACGAGATTTGCTGTTAAAGAATTGAGTATACAGAATGCCAACAAACGCTTCCCTACAAGTGAATCGCCTAACCATTCAACACAGTTCTAAAAACTGAACAGAATTCAGTTTTCACTCAGATGAAAGACGTATGCTTTCCTTCTTAAGAAGTGTTTTTAAAGATATTCACAGAGTGATTCTAAGAAGCCTTTTTACTGACGTTGGCTTTTAAACATGATTTCACTGGAATTTCTGTCAAACGCAAGACACGAGATTTGCTGTTAAAGAATTGAGTATACAGAATGCAAACAATCGCTTCCCTACAAGTGAATCGCCTAACCATTCAACAATGCTCTAAAAACTGAACAGAATGCAGTTTTCACTCCGATGAAAGACATATGCTTTCCTTCTTAAGAAGTGTTTTCAAAGACATTCACAGAGTGATTCTACGAACCCTTTTTACTAACATTGGCTTTTAAAGGTGATTTCACTGGAATTTCTGTCAAATGCAAGACAGGAGATTTGCTGTTAAAGAATTGAGTATACAGAATACAAACAAATGCTTCCCTACAAGTGAATCGCCTAACTATTCAACAATGGTCTAAAAACTGAAGAGAATGCAGTTTTCACTCAGATGAAAGACGTATGCTTTCCTTCTTAAGAAGTGTTTTCAAAGACATTCACAGAGTGATTCTAGGAAGCCTTTTTACTGACATTGGCTTTTAAACGATATTTCACTGGAATTTCTGTCAAACGCAAGATACGAGATTTGCTGTTAAAGAATTGAGTATACAGAATGCAAACAAAGGCTTCCCTACAAGTGAATCGCATAACCATTCAACAATGCTCTAAAAACTGAATAGAATGCAGTTTTCACTCAGATGAAAGATGTATGATTTCCTTCTTACGAAGTGTTTTCAAAGACATTCACAGAGTGATTCTACGAAGCCTTTTTACTGACATTGGCTTTTAAATGTGATTTCACTGGAATTTCTGTCAAACGCAAGACACGAGATTTGCTGTTAAAGAATTGAGTATACAGAATACAAAAAAAACGCTTACCTAAAAGTGAATCGCCTAACCATTCAACAATGCTCTAAAAACTGAATAGAATGCAGTTTTCACTCCGATGAAAGACATATGCTTTCCTTCTTAAGAAGTGTTTTCAAAGACATTCACAGAGTGATTCTAGGAAGCCTTTTTACTGACATTGGCTTTTAAACGATATTTCACTGGAATTTCTGTCAAACGCAAGATACGAGATTTGCTGTTAAAGAATTGAGTATACAGAATGCAAACAAACGCTTCCCTACAAGTGAATCGCATAACCATTCAACAATGCTCTAAAAACTGAATAGAATGCAGTTTTCACTCAGATGAAAGATGTATGATTTCCTTCTTACGAAGTGTTTTCAAAGACATTCACAGAGTGATTCTACGAAGCCTTTTTACTGACATTGGCTTTTAAATGTGATTTCACTGGAATTTCTGTCAAACGCAAGACACGAGATTTGCTGTTAAAGAATTGAGTATACAGAATACAAAAAAAAACGCTTACCTAAAAGTGAATCGCCTATCCATTCAACAATGCTCTAAAAACTGAATAGAATGCAGTTTTCACTCAGATGAAAGACGTATGCTTTCCTTCTTAAGAAGTGTTTTCAAAGACATTCGGACAGTGATTCTACGAACCCTTTTTACTGATGTTGGCTTTTAAACGTGATTTCACTGGAATTTCTGTCAAATGCAAGATACGAGATTTGCTGTTACAGAATTGAGTATACAGAATGCAAACAAATGCTTCCCTACAAGTGAATCGCCTAACCATTCAACACAGTTCTAAAAACTGAATAGAATGCAGTTTTCACTCAGATGAAAGACTTATGCTTTCCTTCTTAAGAAGTGTTTTCAAAGACATTCACAGAGTGATTCTACGAAGCCTTTTTACTGACGTTGGCTTTTAAACGTGATTTTACTGGAATTTCTGTCAAACGAAAACACGAGATTTTTTGTTAAAGAATTGAGTATACAGAATGCAAACAATCGCTTCCCTACAAGTGAATCGCCTAACCATTCAACAATGCTCTAAAAACTGAACAGAATGCAGTTTTCACTCCGATGAAAGACGTATGCTTTCCTTCTTAAGAAGTGTTTTCAAAGACATTCACAGAGTGATTCTACGAACCCTTTTTACTAACATTGGCTTTTAAACGTGATTTCACTGAAATTTCTGTCAAACGCTAGACAGGAGATTTGCTGTTAAAGAATTGAGTATACAGAATACAAACAAATGCTTCCCTACAATTGAATCGCCTAACTATTCAACAATGGTCTAAAAACTGAAGAGAATGCAGTTTTCACTCAGATGAAAGACGTATGCTTTCCTTCTTAAGAAGTGTTTTCAAAGACATTCACAGAGTGATTCTAGGAAGCCTTTTTACTGACATTGGCTTTTAAACGATATTTCACTGGAATTTCTATCAAACGCAAGATACGAGATTTGCTGTTAAAGAATTGAGTTTACAGAATGCAAACAAACGCTTCCCTACAAGTGAATCGCCTAACCATTCAACACAGCTCTAAAAACTGAATAGAATGCAGTTTTCACTCAGATGAAAGATGTATGCTTTCCTTCTTATGAAGTGTTTTCAAAGACATTCACAGAGTGATTCTACGAAGCCTTTTTACTGACATTGGCTTTTAAATGTGATTTCACTGGAATTTCTGTCAAAAGCAAGACACGAGATTTGCTGTTAAAGAATTGAGTATACAGAATACAAAAAAACGCTTCCCTATAAGTGAATCGCCTAACCATTCAACACAGTTCTAAAAACTGAATAGTATTCAGTTTTCACTCAGATGAAAGACGTATGCTTTCCTTCTTAAGATGTGTTTTCAAAGACATTCACAGAGTGATTCTAAGAAGCCTTTTTACTGACGTTGGCTTTTAAACGTGATTTCACTGGAATTTCTGTCAAATGCAAGTCACGAGATTTGCTGTTAAAGAATTGAGTATACAGAATGCCAACAAACGCTTCCCTACAAGTGAATCGCCTAACCATTCAACACAGTTCTAAAAACTGAACAGAATTCAGTTTTCACTCAGATGAAAGACGTATGCTTTCCTTCTTAAGAAGTGTTTTTAAAGATATTCACAGAGTGATTCTAAGAAGCCTTTTTACTGACGTTGGCTTTTAAACATGATTTCACTGGAATTTCTGTCAAACGCAAGACACGAGATTTGCTGTTAAAGAATTGAGTATACAGAATGCAAACAATCGCTTCCCTACAAGTGAATCGCCTAACCATTCAACAATGCTCTAAAAACTGAACAGAATGCAGTTTTCACTCCGATGAAAGACATATGCTTTCCTTCTTAAGAAGTGTTTTCAAAGACATTCACAGAGTGATTCTACGAACCCTTTTTACTAACATTGGCTTTTAAAGGTGATTTCACTGGAATTTCTGTCAAATGCAAGACAGGAGATTTGCTGTTAAAGAATTGAGTATACAGAATACAAACAAATGCTTCCCTACAAGTGAATCGCCTAACTATTCAACAATGGTCTAAAAACTGAAGAGAATGCAGTTTTCACTCAGATGAAAGACGTATGCTTTCCTTCTTAAGAAGTGTTTTCAAAGACATTCACAGAGTGATTCTAGGAAGCCTTTTTACTGACATTGGCTTTTAAACGATATTTCACTGGAATTTCTGTCAAACGCAAGATACGAGATTTGCTGTTAAAGAATTGAGTATACAGAATGCAAACAAAGGCTTCCCTACAAGTGAATCGCATAACCATTCAACAATGCTCTAAAAACTGAATAGAATGCAGTTTTCACTCAGATGAAAGATGTATGATTTCCTTCTTACGAAGTGTTTTCAAAGACATTCACAGAGTGATTCTACGAAGCCTTTTTACTGACATTGGCTTTTAAATGTGATTTCACTGGAATTTCTGTCAAACGCAAGACACGAGATTTGCTGTTAAAGAATTGAGTATACAGAATACAAAAAAAACGCTTACCTAAAAGTGAATCGCCTAACCATTCAACAATGCTCTAAAAACTGAATAGAATGCAGTTTTCACTCCGATGAAAGACATATGCTTTCCTTCTTAAGAAGTGTTTTCAAAGACATTCACAGAGTGATTCTACGAACCCTTTTTACTAACATTGGCTTTTAAAGGTGATTTCACTGGAATTTCTGTCAAATGCAAGACAGGAGATTTGCTGTTAAAGAATTGAGTATACAGAATACAAACAAATGCTTCCCTACAAGTGAATCGCCTAACTATTCAACAATGGTCTAAAAACTGAAGAGAATGCAGTTTTCACTCAGATGAAAGACATATGCTTTCCTTCTTAAGAAGTGTTTTCAAAGACATTCACAGAGTGATTCTAGGAAGCCTTTTTACTGACATTGGCTTTTAAACGATATTTCACTGGAATTTCTGTCAAACGCAAGATACGAGATTTGCTGTTAAAGAATTGAGTATACAGAATGCAAACAAAGGCTTCCCTACAAGTGAATCGCATAACCATTCAACAATGCTCTAAAAACTGAATAGAATGCAGTTTTCACTCAGATGAAAGATGTATGATTTCCTTCTTATGAAGTGTTTTCAAAGACATTCACAGAGTGATTCTACGAAGCCTTTTTACTGACATTGGCTTTTAAATGTGATTTCACTGGAATTTCTGTCAAACGCAAGACACGAGATTTGCTGTTAAAGAATTGAGTATACAGAATACAAAAAAAAACGCTTACCTAAAAGTGAATCGCCTAACCATTCAACAATGCTCTAAAAACTGAATAGAATGCAGTTTTCACTCAGATGAAAGACTTATGCTTTCCTTCTTAAGAAGTGTTTTCAAAGACATTCACAGAGTGATTCTACGAAGCCTTTTTACTGACGTTGGCTTTTAAACGTGATTTTACTGGAATTTCTGTCAAACGCAATACACGAGATTTGTTGTTAAAGAATTGAGTATACAGATTGCAAACAAACGCTTCCCTACAAGTGAATCGCATAACCATTCAACAATGCTCTAAAAACTGAAGAGAATGCAGTTTTCACTCAGATGAAAGACGTATGCTTTCCTTCTTAAGAAGTGTTTTCAAAGACATTCACAGAGTGATTCTAGGAAGCCTTTTTACTGACATTGGCTTTTAAACGATATTTCACTGGAATTTCTGTCAAACGCAAGATACGAGATTTGCTGTTAAAGAATTGAGTATACAGAATGCAAACAAACGCTTCCCTACAAGTGAATCGCCTAACCATTCAACAATGGTCTAAAAACTGAAGAGAATGCAGTTTTCACTCAGATGAAAGACGTATGCTTTCCTTCTTAAGAAGTGTTTTCAAAGACATTCACAGAGTGATTCTTCGAAGCCTTTTTACTGACGTTGGCTTTTAAACGTGATTTTACTGGAATTTCTGTCAAACGCAATACACGAGATTTGTTGTTAAAGAATTGAGTATACAGAATGCAAACAAACGCTTCCCTACAAGTGAATCGCCTAACCATTCAACACAGTTCTAAAAACTGAATAGAATGCAGTTTTCACTCAGATGAAAGACATATGCTTTCCTTCTTAAGAAGTGTTTTCAAAGACATTCAGAGAGTGATTCTACGAACCCTTTTTACTGATGTTGGCTTTTAAACGTGATTTCACTGGAATTTCTGTCAAAGGCAAGATACGAGATTTGCTGTTAAAGAATTGAGTATACAGAATGCAAACAAACGCTTCCCTACAAGTGAATCGCCTAACCATTCAACACAGTTCTAAAAACTGAATAGAATGCAGTTTTCACTCAGATGAAAGACTTATGCTTTCTTTCTTAAGAAGTGTTTTCAAAGACATTCACAGAGTGATTCTACGAAGCCTTTTTACTGACGTTGGCTTTTAAACGTGATTTTACTGGAATTTCTGTCAAACGCAATACACGAGATTTGTTGTTAAAGAATTGAGTATACAGAATGCAAACAAACGCTTCCCTACAAGTGAATCGCATAACCATTCAACAATGCTCTAAAAACTGAAGAGAATGCAGTTTTCACTCAGATGAAAGACTTATGCTTTCCTTCTTAAGAAGTGTTTTCAAAGACATTCACAGAGTGATTCTACGAACCCTTTTTACTGATGTTGGCTTTTAAACGTGATTTCACTGGAATTTCTGTCAAATGCAAGATATGAGATTTGCTGTTAAAGAATTGAGTATACAGAATGCAAACAAACGCTTCCCTACAAGTGAATCGCCTAAACATTCAATACAGTTCTAAAAACTGAACAGAATGCAGTTTTCACTCCGATGAAAGACGTATGCTTTCCTTCTTAAGAAGTGTTTTCAAAGACATTCACAGAGTGATTCTACGAACCCTTTTTACTAACATTGGCTTTTAAACGTGATTTCACTGAAATTTCTGTCAAACGCTAGACAGGAGATTTGCTGTTAAAGAATTGAGTATACAGAATACAAACAAATGCTTCCCTACAATTGAATCGCCTAACTATTCAACAATGGTCTAAAAACTGAAGAGAATGCAGTTTTCACTCAGATGAAAGACGTATGCTTTCCTTCTTAAGAAGTGTTTTCAAAGACATTCACAGAGTGATTCTAGGAAGCCTTTTTACTGACATTGGCTTTTAAACGATATTTCACTGGAATTTCTATCAAACGCAAGATACGAGATTTGCTGTTAAAGAATTGAGTTTACAGAATGCAAACAAACGCTTCCCTACAAGTGAATCGCCTAACCATTCAACACAGCTCTAAAAACTGAATAGAATGCAGTTTTCACTCAGATGAAAGATGTATGCTTTCCTTCTTATGAAGTGTTTTCAAAGACATTCACAGAGTGATTCTACGAAGCCTTTTTACTGACATTGGCTTTTAAATGTGATTTCACTGGAATTTCTGTCAAAAGCAAGACACGAGATTTGCTGTTAAAGAATTGAGTATACAGAATACAAAAAAACGCTTCCCTATAAGTGAATCGCCTAACCATTCAACACAGTTCTAAAAACTGAATAGTATTCAGTTTTCACTCAGATGAAAGACGTATGCTTTCCTTCTTAAGATGTGTTTTCAAAGACATTCACAGAGTGATTCTAAGAAGCCTTTTTACTGACGTTGGCTTTTAAACGTGATTTCACTGGAATTTCTGTCAAATGCAAGTCACGAGATTTGCTGTTAAAGAATTGAGTATACAGAATGCCAACAAACGCTTCCCTACAAGTGAATCGCCTAACCATTCAACACAGTTCTAAAAACTGAACAGAATTCAGTTTTCACTCAGATGAAAGACGTATGCTTTCCTTCTTAAGAAGTGTTTTTAAAGATATTCACAGAGTGATTCTAAGAAGCCTTTTTACTGACGTTGGCTTTTAAACATGATTTCACTGGAATTTCTGTCAAACGCAAGACACGAGATTTGCTGTTAAAGAATTGAGTATACAGAATGCAAACAATCGCTTCCCTACAAGTGAATCGCCTAACCATTCAACAATGCTCTAAAAACTGAACAGAATGCAGTTTTCACTCCGATGAAAGACATATGCTTTCCTTCTTAAGAAGTGTTTTCAAAGACATTCACAGAGTGATTCTACGAACCCTTTTTACTAACATTGGCTTTTAAAGGTGATTTCACTGGAATTTCTGTCAAATGCAAGACAGGAGATTTGCTGTTAAAGAATTGAGTATACAGAATACAAACAAATGCTTCCCTACAAGTGAATCGCCTAACTATTCAACAATGGTCTAAAAACTGAAGAGAATGCAGTTTTCACTCAGATGAAAGACGTATGCTTTCCTTCTTAAGAAGTGTTTTCAAAGACATTCACAGAGTGATTCTAGGAAGCCTTTTTACTGACATTGGCTTTTAAACGATATTTCACTGGAATTTCTGTCAAACGCAAGATACGAGATTTGCTGTTAAAGAATTGAGTATACAGAATGCAAACAAAGGCTTCCCTACAAGTGAATCGCATAACCATTCAACAATGCTCTAAAAACTGAATAGAATGCAGTTTTCACTCAGATGAAAGATGTATGATTTCCTTCTTACGAAGTGTTTTCAAAGACATTCACAGAGTGATTCTACGAAGCCTTTTTACTGACATTGGCTTTTAAATGTGATTTCACTGGAATTTCTGTCAAACGCAAGACACGAGATTTGCTGTTAAAGAATTGAGTATACAGAATACAAAAAAAAACGCTTACCTAAAAGTGAATCGCCTAACCATTCAACAATGCTCTAAAAACTGAATAGAATGCAGTTTTCACTCCGATGAAAGACATATGCTTTCCTTCTTAAGAAGTGTTTTCAAAGACATTCACAGAGTGATTCTACGAACCCTTTTTACTAACATTGGCTTTTAAAGGTGATTTCACTGGAATTTCTGTCAAATGCAAGACAGGAGATTTGCTGTTAAAGAATTGAGTATACAGAATACAAACAAATGCTTCCCTACAAGTGAATCGCCTAACTATTCAACAATGGTCTAAAAACTGAAGAGAATGCAGTTTTCACTCAGATGAAAGACATATGCTTTCCTTCTTAAGAAGTGTTTTCAAAGACATTCACAGAGTGATTCTAGGAAGCCTTTTTACTGACATTGGCTTTTAAACGATATTTCACTGGAATTTCTGTCAAACGCAAGATACGAGATTTGCTGTTAAAGAATTGAGTATACAGAATGCAAACAAAGGCTTCCCTACAAGTGAATCGCATAACCATTCAACAATGCTCTAAAAACTGAATAGAATGCAGTTTTCACTCAGATGAAAGATGTATGATTTCCTTCTTATGAAGTGTTTTCAAAGACATTCACAGAGTGATTCTACGAAGCCTTTTTACTGACATTGGCTTTTAAATGTGATTTCACTGGAATTTCTGTCAAACGCAAGACACGAGATTTGCTGTTAAAGAATTGAGTATACAGAATACAAAAAAAACGCTTACCTAAAAGTGAATCGCCTAACCATTCAACAATGCTCTAAAAACTGAATAGAATGCAGTTTTCACTCAGATGAAAGACTTATGCTTTCCTTCTTAAGAAGTGTTTTCAAAGACATTCACAGAGTGATTCTACGAAGCCTTTTTACTGACGTTGGCTTTTAAACGTGATTTTACTGGAATTTCTGTCAAACGCAATACACGAGATTTGTTGTTAAAGAATTGAGTATACAGAATGCAAACAAACGCTTCCCTACAAGTGAATCGCATAACCATTCAACAATGCTCTAAAAACTGAAGAGAATGCAGTTTTCACTCAGATGAAAGACGTATGCTTTCCTTCTTAAGAAGTGTTTTCAAAGACATTCACAGAGTGATTCTAGGAAGCCTTTTTACTGACATTGGCTTTTAAACGATATTTCACTGGAATTTCTGTCAAACGCAAGATACGAGATTTGCTGTTAAAGAATTGAGTATACAGAATGCAAACAAACGCTTCCCTACAAGTGAATCGCCTAACCATTCAACAATGGTCTAAAAACTGAAGAGAATGCAGTTTTCACTCAGATGAAAGACGTATGCTTTCCTTCTTAAGAAGTGTTTTCAAAGACATTCACAGAGTGATTCTTCGAAGCCTTTTTACTGACGTTGGCTTTTAAACGTGATTTTACTGGAATTTCTGTCAAACGCAATACACGAGATTTGTTGTTAAAGAATTGAGTATACAGAATGCAAACAAACGCTTCCCTACAAGTGAATCGCCTAACCATTCAACACAGTTCTAAAAACTGAATAGAATGCAGTTTTCACTCAGATGAAAGACGTATGCTTTCCTTCTTAAGAAGTGTTTTCAAAGACATTCAGAGAGTGATTCTACGAACCCTTTTTACTGATGTTGGCTTTTAAACGTGATTTCACTGGAATTTCTGTCAAAGGCAAGATACGAGATTTGCTGTTAAAGAATTGAGTATACAGAATGCAAACAAACGCTTCCCTACAAGTGAATCGCCTAACCATTCAACACAGTTCTAAAAACTGAATAGAATGCAGTTTTCACTCAGATGAAAGACTTATGCTTTCTTTCTTAAGAAGTGTTTTCAAAGACATTCACAGAGTGATTCTACGAAGCCTTTTTACTGACGTTGGCTTTTAAACGTGATTTTACTGGAATTTCTGTCAAACGCAATACACGAGATTTGTTGTTAAAGAATTGAGTATACAGAATGCAAACAAACGCTTCCCTACAAGTGAATCGCATAACCATTCAACAATGCTCTAAAAACTGAAGAGAATGCAGTTTTCACTCAGATGAAAGACTTATGCTTTCCTTCTTAAGAAGTGTTTTCAAAGACATTCACAGAGTGATTCTACGAACCCTTTTTACTGATGTTGGCTTTTAAACGTGATTTCACTGGAATTTCTGTCAAATGCAAGATATGAGATTTGCTGTTAAAGAATTGAGTATACAGAATGCAAACAAACGCTTCCCTACAAGTGAATCGCCTAAACATTCAATACAGTTCTAAAAACTGAATAGAATTCAGTTTTCACTCCGATGAAAGACGTATGCTTTCCTTCTTAAGAAGTGTTTTCAAAGACATTCACAGAGTGATTCTACGAAGCCTTTTTACAGACATTGGCTTTTAAACGATATTTCACTGGAATTTCTGTCAAACACAAGATACGAGATTTGCTGTTAAAGAATTGAGTATACAGAATGCAAACAAACGCTTCCCTACAAGTGAATCGCCTAACCATTCAACACAGCTCTAAAAACTGAATAGAATGCAGTTTTCACTCAGATGAAAGACCTATCCTTTCCTTCTTAAGAAGTGTTTTCAAAGACATTCACAGAGTGATTCTACGAAGCCTTTTTACTGACGTTGGCTTTTAAACGTGATTTCACTGCAATTTCTGACAAACGCAAGACACGAGATTTGCTGTTAAAGAATTGAGTATACAGAATACAAAAAAAACGCTTCCCTAAAAGTGAATCGCCTAACCATTCAACAATGCTCTAAAAACTGAAGAGAATGCAGTTTTCACTCAGATGAAAGACGTTTGCTTTCCTTCTTAAGAAGTGTTTTCAAAGACATTCACAGAGTGATTCTACGAAGCCTTTTTACTGACGTTGGCTTTTAAACGTGATTTCACTGGAATTTCTGTCAAAAGCAAGACATGAGATTTGCTGTTAAAGAATTGAGTATACAGAATGCAAACAAAGGCTTCCCTAAAAGTGAATCGCCTAACCATTCAACACAGTTATAAAAACTGAATAGAATGCAGTTTTCTCTCAGATGAAAGACCTATGCTTTCCTTCTTAAGAAGTGTTTTCAAAGACATTCACAGAGTGATTCTACGAAGCCTTTTTACTGACATTGGCTTTTAAACGTGATTTCACTGGAATTACTGTCAAACGCAAGATACGAGATTGGCTGTTAAAGAATTGAGTATACAGAATGCAAACAAACGCTTCCCTACAAGTGAATCGCCTAACCATTCAAGACAGCTCTAAAAACTGAATAGAATGCAGTTTTCACTCAGATGAAAGACGTATGCTTTCCTTCTTAAGAAGTGTTTTCAAAGACATTCACAGAGTGATTCTACGAAGCCTTTTTACTGACGTTGGCTTTTAAACGTGATTTTACTGGAATTTCTGTCAAACGCAATACACGAGATTTGTTGTTTAAGAATTGAGTATACAGAATGCAAACAAACGCTTCCCTACAAGTGAATCGCCTAACCATTCAACAATACTCTAAAAACTGAAGAGAATGCAGTTTTCACTCAGATGAAAGACATATGCTTTCCTTCTTAAGAAGTGTTTTCAAAGACATTCACAGAGTGATTCTACGAAGCCTTTTTACTGACGTTGGCTTTTAAACGTGATTTCACTGGAATTTCTGTCGAACGCAAGACACGAGATTTGCTGTTAAAGAATTGAGTATACAGAATGCAAACAAACGCTTCCCTACAAGTGAATCGCATAACCATTCAACACAGCTCTAAAAAATGAATAGAATGCAGTTTTCACTCAGATGAAAGACGTATGCTTTCCTTCTTAAGAAGTGTTTTCAAAGACATTCACAGAGTGATTCTACGAAGCCTTTTTCCTGACGTTGGCTTTTAAACGTGATTTCATTGGAATTTCTGTCAAAAGCAAGACACGAGATTTGCTGTTAAAGAATTTAGTATACAGAATGCAAACAAACGCTTCCCTACAAGTGAATTGCCTAACCATTCAACACAGTTCTTAAAACTGAATAGAATGCAGTTTTCACTCAGATGAAAGACCTATCCTTTCCTTCTTAAGAAGTGTTTTCAAAGACATTCACAGAGTGATTCTACGAAGCCTTTTTACTTATGTTGGCTTTTAAACGTGATTTCACTGCAATTTCTGACAAACGCAAGACACGAGATTTGCTGTTAAAGAATTGAGTATACAGAATACAAAAAAAACGCTTCCCTAAAAGTGAATCGCCTAACTATTCAACAATGCTCTAAAAACTGAAGAGAATGCAGTTTTCACTCAGATGAAAGACGTTTGCTTTCCTTCTTAAGAAGTGTTTTCAAAGACATTCACAGAGTGATTCTACGAAGCCTTTTTACTGACATTGGCTTTTAAACGTGATTTCACTGGAATTTCTGTCAAAAGCAAGACATGAGATTTGCTGTTAAAGAATTGAGTATACAGAATGCAAACAAAGGCTTCCCTACAAGTGAATCGCCTAACCATTCAACACAGTTATAAAAACTGAATAGAATGCAGTTTTCACTCAGATGAAAGACCTATGCTTTCCTTCTTAAGAAGTGTTTTCAAAGACATTCACAGAGTGATTCTACGAAGCCTTTTTACTGACATTGGCTTTTAAACGTGATTTCACTGGAATTACTGTCAAATGCAAGATACGAGATTGGCTGTTAAAGAATTGAGTATACAGAATGCAAACAAACGCTTCCCTACAAGTGAATCGCCTAACCATTCAAGACAGCTCTAAAAACTGAATAGAATGCAGTTTTCACTCAGATGAAAGACGTATGCTTTCCTTCTTAAGAAGTGTTTTCAAAGACATTCACAGAGTGATTCTACGAAGCCTTTTTACTGACATTGGCTTTTAAACGTGATTTCACTGGAATTTTTGTCAAAAGCAAGACACGAGATTTGCTGTTAAAGAATTTATTATACAGAATGCAAACAAACGCTTCCCTACAAGTGAATTGCCTAACCATTCAACACAGTTCTTAAAACTGAATAGAATGCAGTTTTCACTCAGATGAAAGACCTATGCTTTCCTTCTTAAGAACTGTTTTCAAAGACATTCACAGAGTGATTCTACGAAGCCTTTTTACTTACGTTGGCTTTTAAACGTGATTTCACTGGAATTTCTGTCAAATGCAAGATATGAGATTTGCTGTAAAGAATTGAGTATACAGAATGCAAACAAACGCTTCCCTACAAGTGAATCGCCTAACCATTCAACAATGCTCTTAAAACTGAATAGAATGCAGTTTTCACTCAGATGAAAGACGTATGCTTTCCTTCTTAAGAAGTGTTTTCAAAGACATTCACAAAGTGATTCTACGAAGCCTTTTTACTGACATTGGCTTTTAAACGTGATTTCACTGGAATTTCTGTCAAAGGCAAGATACGAGATTGGCTTTTAAAGAATTGAGTATACAGAATGCAAACAAAAGCTTCCCTACAAGTGAATCGCCTAACCATTCAACACAGTTCTAAAAACTGAATAGAATTCAGTTTTCACTCAGATGAAAGACGTATGCTTTCCTTCTTAAGAAGTGTTTTCAAAGACATTCACAGAGTGATTCTACGAAACCTTTTTACTGACGTTGGCTTTTAAACGTGATTTCACTGGAATTTCTGTCAAATGCAAGATATGAGATTTGCTGTTAAAGAATTGAGTATACAGAGTGCAAACAAACGCTTCCCTACAAGTGAATCGCCTAACCATTCAACAATGCTCTAAAAACTGAATAGAATGCAGTTTTCACTCAGATGAAAGACGTATGCTTTCCTTCTTAAGAAGTGTTTTCAAAGACATTCACAGAGTGATTCTAAGAAGCCTTTTTACTGACGTTGGCTTTTAAACGTGATTTCACTGGAATTTCTGTCAAACGCAAGATACGAGATTGGCTGTTAAAGAATTGAGTATACAGAATGCAAAAAAACGCTTCCCTACAAGTGAATCGCCTAACCATTCAACACAGTTCTAAAAACTGAATAGAATTCAGTTTTCACTCAGATGAAAGACGTATGCTTTCCTTCTTAAGAAGTGTTTTCAAAGACATTCAGAGAGTGATTCTACGAACCCTTTTTACTGATGTTGGCTTTTAAACGTGATTTCACTGGAATTTCTGTCAAATGCTAGACATGAGATTTGCTGTTAAAGAATTGAGTACACAGAATGCAAACAAACGCTTCCCTACAAGTGAATCGCCTAACCATTCAAGACAGTTCTAAAAACTGAATAGAATGCAGTTTTCACTCAGATGAAAGACGTATGCTTTCCTTCTTAAGAAGTGTTTTCAAAGACATTCACAGAGTGATTCTACGAAGCCTTTTTACTGATGTTGGCTTTTAAACGTGATTTTACTGGAATTTCTGTCAAACGCAATACACGAGATTTGTTGTTAAAGAATTGAGTATACAGAATGCAAACAAACGCTTCCCTACAAGTGAATCGCCTAACCATTCAACACAGCTCTAAAAAATGAATAGAATGCAGTTTTCACTCAGATGAAAGACGTATGCTTTCCTTCTTAAGAAGTGTTTTCAAAGACATTCACAGAGTGATTCTACGAAGCCTTTTTCCTGACGTTGGCTTTTAAACGTGATTTCATTGGAATTTCTGTCAAAAGCAAGACACGAGATTTGCTGTTAAAGAATTTAGTATACAGAATGCAAACAAACGCTTCCCTACAAGTGAATTGCCTAACCATTCAACACTGTTCTTAAAACTGAATAGAATGCAGTTTTCACTCAGATGAAAGACCTATCCTTTCCTTCTTAAGAAGTGTTTTCAAAGACATTCACAGAGTGATTCTACGAAGCCTTTTTACTTATGTTGGCTTTTAAACGTGATTTCACTGCAATTTCTGACAAACGCAAGACACGAGATTTGCTGTTAAAGAATTGAGTATACAGAATACAAAAAAAACGCTTCCCTAAAAGTGAATCGCCTAACTATTCAACAATGCTCTAAAAACTGAAGAGAATGCAGTTTTCACTCAGATGAAAGACGTTTGCTTTCCTTCTTAAGAAGTGTTTTCAAAGACATTCACAGAGTGATTCTACGAAGCCTTTTTACTGACATTGGCTTTTAAACGTGATTTCACTGGAATTTCTGTCAAAAGCAAGACATGAGATTTGCTGTTAAAGAATTGAGTATACAGAATGCAAACAAAGGCTTCCCTACAAGTGAATCGCCTAACCATTCAACACAGTTATAAAAACTGAATAGAATGCAGTTTTCACTCAGATGAAAGACCTATGCTTTCCTTCTTAAGAAGTGTTTTCAAAGACATTCACAGAGTGATTCTACGAAGCCTTTTTACTGACATTGGCTTTTAAACGTGATTTCACTGGAATTACTGTCAAATGCAAGATACGAGATTGGCTGTTAAAGAATTGAGTATACAGAATGCAAACAAACGCTTCCCTACAAGTGAATCGCCTAACCATTCAAGACAGCTCTAAAAACTGAATAGAATGCAGTTTTCACTCAGATGAAAGACGTATGCTTTCCTTCTTAAGAAGTGTTTTCAAAGACATTCACAGAGTGATTCTACGAAGCCTTTTTACTGACGTTGGCTTTTAAACGTGATTTCACTGGAATTTTTGTCAAAAGCAAGACACGAGATTTGCTGTTAAAGAATTTAGTATACAGAATGCAAACAAACGCTTCCCTACAAGTGAATTGCCTAACCATTCAACACAGTTCTTAAAACTGAATAGAATGCAGTTTTCACTCAGATGAAAGACCTATGCTTTCCTTCTTAAGAACTGTTTTCAAAGACATTCACAGAGTGATTCTACGAAGCCTTTTTACTTACGTTGGCTTTTAAACGTGATTTCACTGGAATTTCTGTCAAATGCAAGATATGAGATTTGCTGTAAAGAATTGAGTATACAGAATGCAAACAAACGCTTCCCTAAAAGTGAATCGCCTAACCATTCAACAATGCTCTAAAAACTGAATAGAATGCAGTTTTCACTCAGATGAAAGACGTATGCTTTCCTTCTTAAGAAGTGTTTTCAAAGACATTCACAGAGTGATTCTACGAAGCCTTTTTACTGACATTGGCTTTTAAACGTGATTTCACTGGAATTTCTGTCAAACGCAAGATACGAGATTGGCTTTTAAAGAATTGAGTATACAGAATGCAAACAAACGCTTCCCTACAAGTGAATCGCCTAACCATTCAACACAGTTCTAAAAACTGAATAGAATTCAGTTTTCACTCAGATGAAAGACGTATGCTTTCCTTCTTAAGAAGTGTTTTCAAAGACATTCACAGAGTGATTCTACGAAACCTTTTTACTGACGTTGGCTTTTAAACGTGATTTCACTGGAATTTCTGTCAAATGCAAGATATGAGATTTGCTGTTAAAGAATTGAGTATACAGAATGCAAACAAACGCTTCCCTACAAGTGAATCGCCTAACCATAAAACAATGCTCTAAAAACTGAATAGAATGCAGTTTTCACTCAGATGAAAGACGTATGCTTTCCTTCTTAAGAAGTGTTTTCAAAGACATTCACAGAGTGATTCTAAGAAGCCTTTTTACTGACGTTGGCTTTTAAACGTGATTTCACTGGAATTTCTGTCAAACGCAAGATACGAGATTGGCTGTTAAAGAATTGAGTATACAGAATGCAAACAAACGCTTCCCTACAAGTGAATCGCCTAACCATTCAACACAGTTCTAAAAACTGAATAGAATTCAGTTTTCACTCAGATGAAAGACGTATGCTTTCCTTCTTAAGAAGTGTTTTCAAAGACATTCACAGAGTGATTCTACGAAGCCTTTTTACTGAAGTTGGCTTTTAAACATGATTTCACTGGAATTTCTGTCAAACGCAAGACACGAGATTTGCTGTTAAAGAATTGAGTATACAGAATGCAAACAATCGCTTCCCTACAAGTGAATCGCCTAACCATTCAACACAGCTCTAAAAACTGAACAAAATGCAGTTTTCACTCAGATGAAAGACATATGCTTTCCTTCTTAAGAAGTGTTTTCAAAGACATTCACAGAGTGATTCTACGAACCCTTTTTACTAACATTGGCTTTTAAACGTGATTTCACTGGAATTTCTGTCAAACGCAAGACAGGAGATTTGCTGTTAAAGAATTGAGTGTACAGAATACAAACAAATGCTTCCCTACAAGTGAATCGCCTAACTATTCAACAATGGTCTAAAAACTGAAGAGAATGCAGTTTTCACTCAGATGAAAGACGTATGCTTTCCATCTTAAGAAGTGTTTTCAAAGACATTCACAGACTGATTCTAGGAAGCCTTTTTACTGACATTGGCTTTTAAACGATATTTCACTGGAATTTCTGTCAAACGCAAGATACGAGATTTGCTGTTAAAGAATTGAGTATACAGAATGCAAACAAAAGCTTCCCTAAAAGTGAATCGCCTAACCATTCAACACAGCTCTAAAAACTGAATAGAATGCAGTTTTCACTCAGATGAAAGATGTATGCTTTCCTTCTTACGAAGTGTTTTCAAAGACATTCACAGAGTGATTCTACGAACCCTTTTTACTGATGTTGGCTTTTAAATGTGATTTCACTGGAATTTCTGTCAAATGCAAGATACGAGATTTGCTGTTAAAGAATTGAGTATACAGAATACAAAAAAACGATTACCTAAAAGTGAATCGCCTAACCATTCAACAATGCTCTAAAAACTGAAGAGAATGCAGTTTTCACTCAGAGGAAAGAGGTATGCTTTCCTTCTTAAGAAGTGTTTTCAAAGACATTCACAGAGTGATTCTACGAAGCCTTTTTACTGACATTGGCTTTTAAACGTGATTTCACTGGAATTTCTGTCAAACACAAGACACGAGATTTGTTGTTAAAGAATTGAGTATACAGAATGCAAACAAACGCTTCCCTACAAGTGAATCGCCTAACCATTCAACACAGCTCTAAAAACTGAATAGAATGCAGTTTTCACTCAGATGAAAGACGTATGCTTTCCTTCTTAAGAAGTGTTTTCAAAGACATTCAGAGAGTGATTCTACGAACCCTTTTTACTGATGTTGGCTATTAAACGTGATTTCACTGGAATTTCTGTCAAATGCAAGATACGAGATTTGCTGTTAAAGAATTGAGTATACAGAATGCAAACAAACGCTTCCCTACAAGTGAATCGCCTAACCATTCAACAGTGTTCTAAAAACTGAATAGAATGCAGTTTTCACTCAGATGAAAGACTTATGCTTTCCTTCTTAAGAAGTGTTTTCAAAGACATTCACAGAGTGATTCTACGAAGCCTTTTTACTGACATTGGCTTTTAAACGTGATTTCACTGGAATTTCTGTCAAACGCAAGATACGAGATTGGCTGTTAAAGAATTGAGTATACAGAATGCAATCAAACGCTTCCCTACAAGTGAATCGCCTAACCATTCAACACAGTTCTAAAAACTGAATAGAATTCAGTTTTCACTCAAATGAAAGACGTATGCTTTCCTTCTTAAGAAGTGTTTTCAAAGACATTCACAGAGTGATTCTATGAAGCCATTTTACTGATGTTGGCTTTTAAACGTGATTTCACTGGAATTTCTGTCAAATGCAAGTCACGAGATTTGCTGTTAAAGAATTGAGTATACAGAATGCAAACAAACGCTTCCCTACAAGTGAATCGCCTAACCATTCAACACAGTTCTAAAAACTGAATAGAATTCAGTTTTCACTCAGATGAAAGACGTATGCTTTCCTTCTTAAGAAGTGTTTTCAAAGACATTCACAGAGTGATTCTAAGAAGCCTTTTTACTGACGTTGGCTTTTAAACGTGATTTCACTGGAATTTCTGTCAAATGCAAGTCACGAGATTTGCTGTTAAAGAATTGAGTATACAGAATGCCAACAAACGCTTCCCTACAAGTGAATCGCCTAACCATTCAACACAGTTCTAAAAACTGAACAGAATTCAGTTTTCACTCAGATGAAAGACGTATGCTTTCCTTCTTAAGAAGTGTTTTCAAAGACATTCACAGAGTGATTCTACTAAGCCATTTTACTGACGTTGGCTTTTAAACATGATATCACTGGAATTTCTGTCAAACGCAAGACACGAGATTTGCTGTTAAAGAATTGAGTATACAGAATGCAAACAATCGCTTCCCTACAAGTGAATCGCCTAACCATTCAACAATGCTCTAAAAACTGAACAGAATGCAGTTTTCACTCCGATGAAAGACATATGCTTTCCTTCTTAAGAAGTGTTTTCAAAGACATTCACAGAGTGATTCTACGAACCCTTTTTACTAACATTGGCTTTTAAACGTGATTTTACTGGAATTTCTGTCAAACGCAAGACAGGAGATTTGCTGTTAAAGAATTGAGTATACAGAATACAAACAAATGCTTCCCTACAAGTGAATCGCCTAACTATTCAACAATGGTCTAAAAACTGAAGAGAATGCAGTTTTCACTCAGATGAAAGACGTATGCTTTCCTTCTTAAGAAGTGTTTTCAAAGACATTCACAGAGTCATTCTAGGAAGCCTTTTTACTGACATTGGCTTTTAAACGATATTTCACTGGAATTTCTGTCAAACGCAAGATACGAGATTTGCTGTTAAAGAATTGAGTATACAGAATGCAAACAAACGCTTCCCTACAAGTGAATCGCATAACCATTCAACAATGCTCTAAAAACTGAATAGAATGCAGTTTTCACTCAGATGAAAGATGTATGATTTCCTTCTTACGAAGTGTTTTCAAAGACATTCACAGAGTGATTCTACGAAGCCTTTTTACTGACATTGGCTTTTAAATGTGATTTCACTGGAATTTCTGTCAAACGCAAGACACGAGATTTGCTGTTAAAGAATTGAGTATACAGAATGCAAACAAACGCTTCCCTACAAGTGAATCGCCTAACCATTCAACACAGTTCTAAAAACTGAATAGAATGCAGTTTTCACTCTGATGAAGACGTATGCTTTCCTTCTTAAGAAGTGTTTTCAAAGACATTCACAGAGTGATTCTACGAAGCCTTTTTACTGACGTTGGCTTTTAAACGTGATTTCACTGGAATTTCTGTCAAACGCAAGACAGGAGATTTGCTGTTAAAGAATTGAGTATACAGAATGCAAACAATCGCTTCCCTACAAGTGAATCGCCTAACCATTCAACAATGCTCTAAAAACTGAACAGAATGCAGTTTTCACTCCGATGAAAGACATATGCTTTCCTTCTTAAGAAGTGTTTTCAAAGACATTCACAGAGTGATTCTAGGAAGCCTTTTTACTGACATTGGCTTTTAAACGTGATTTCACTGGAATTTCTGTCAAATGCAAGATACGAGATTGGCTGTTACAGAAATGAGTATACAGAATGCAAACAAACGCTTCCCTACAAGTGAATCTCCTAACCATTCAACACAGTTCTAAAAACTGAATAGAATTCAGTTTTCACTCAGATGAAAGACGTATGCTTTCCTTCTTAAGAAGTGTTTTCAAAGACATTCACAGAGTGATTCTACGAAGCCTTTTTACTGACGTTGGCTTTTAAACGTGATTTCACTGGAATTTCTGTCAAACGCAAGACACGAGATTTGCTGTTAAAGAATTGAGTATACAGAATACAAAAAAAAACGCTTACCTAAAAGTGTATCGCCTAACCATTCAACAATGCTCTAAAAACTGAATAGAATGCAGTTTTCACTCAGATGAAAGACGTATGCTTTCCTTCTTAAGAAGTGTTTTCAAAGACATTCACAGAGTGATTCTACGAACCCTTTTTACTGATGTTGGCTTTTAAAAGTGATTTCACTGGAATTTCTGTCAAATGCAAGATACGAGATTTGCTGTTAAAGAATTGAGTATACAGAATGCAAACAAACGCTTCCCTACAAGTGAATCGCCTAACCATTCAACACAGTTCTAAAAACTGAATAGAATTCAGTTTTCACTCAGATGAAAGACGTATGCTTTCCTTCTTAAGAAGTGTTTTCAAAGACATTCACAGAGTGATTCTACAAAGCCTTTTTACTGACGTTGGCTTTTAAACGTGACTTCACTGGAATTTCTGTCAAACGCAAGACACGAGATTTGCTGTTAAAGAATTGAGTATACAGAATACAAAAAAAAACGCTTACCTAAAAGAGAATCGCCTAACCATTCAACAATGCTCCAAAAACTGAATAGAATGCAGTTTTCACTCAGATGAAAGACGTATGCTTTCCTTCTTAAGAAGTGTTTTCAAAGACATTCAGAGAGTGATTCTACGAACCCTTTTTACTGATGTTGGCTTTTAAACGTGATTTCACTGGAATTTCTGTCAAATGCAAGTCACGAGATTTGCTGTTAAAGAATTGAGTATACAGAATGCAAACAAACGCTTCCCTACAAGTGAATCGCCTAACCATTCAACACAGTTCTAAAAACTGAATAGAATTCAGTTTTCACTCAGATGAAAGACGTATGCTTTCCTTCTTAAGAAGTGTTTTCAAAGACATTCACAGAGTGATTCTACGAAACCTTTTTACTGACGTTGGCTTTTAAACGTGATTTCACTGGAATTTCTGTCAAATGCAAGATATGAGATTTGCTGTTAAAGAATTGAGTATACAGAATGCAAACAAACGCTTCCCTACAAGTGAATCGCCTAACCATTCAACAATGCTCTAAAAACTGAATAGAATGCAGTTTTCACTCAGATGAAAGACGTATGCTTTCCTTCTTAAGAAGTGTTTTCAAAGACATTCACAGAGTGATTCTAAGAAGCCTTTTTACTGACGTTGGCTTTTAAACGTGATTTCACTGGAATTTCTGTCAAACGCAAGATACGAGATTGGCTGTTAAAGAATTGAGTATACAGAATGCAAACAAACGCTTCCCTACAAGTGAATCGCCTAACCATTCAACACAGTTCTAAAAACTGAATAGAATTCAGTTTTCACTCAGATGAAAGACGTATGCTTTCCTTCTTAAGAAGTGTTTTCAAAGACATTCACAGAGTGATTCTACGAAGCCTTTTTACTGACAGTGGCTTTTAAACGTGATTTCACTGGAGTTTCTGTCAAATGCAAGACACGAGATTTGTTGTTAAAGAATTGAGTATACAGAATGCAAACATACACTTCCCTACAAGTGAATCACCTAACCATTCAACACAGCTCTAAAAACTGACTAGAATGCAGTTTTCACTCAGATGAAAGACGTATGCTTTCCTTCTTAAGAAGTGTTTTCAAAGACATTCACAGAGTGATTCTACGAAGCCTTTTTACTGAAGTTGGCTTTTAAACATGATTTCACTGGAATTTCTGTCAAACGCAAGACACGAGATTTGCTGTTAAAGAATTGAGTATACAGAATGCAAACAATCGCTTCCCTACAAGTGAATCGCCTAACCATTCAACACAGCTCTAAAAACTGAACAAAATGCGGTTTTCACTCAGATGAAAGACATATGCTTTCCTTCTTAAGAAGTGTTTTCAAAGACATTCACAGAGTGATTCTACGAACCCTTTTTACTAACATTGGCTTTTAAACGTGATTTCACTGGAATTTCTGTCAAACGCAAGACAGGAGATTTGCTGTTAAAGAATTGAGTATACAGAATACAAACAAATGCTTCCCTACAAGTGAATCGCCTAACTATTCAACAATGGTCTAAAAACTGAAGAGAATGCAGTTTTCACTCAGATGAAAGACGTATGCTTTCCATCTTAAGAAGTGTTTTCAAAGACATTCACAGAGTGATTCTAGGAAGCCTTTTTACTGACATTGGCTTTTAAACGATATTTCACTGGAATTTCTGTCAAACGCAAGATACGAGATTTGCTGTTAAAGAATTGAGTATACAGAATGCAAACAAACGCTTCCCTAAAAGTGAATCGCCTAACCATTCAACACAGCTCTAAAAACTGAATAGAATGCAGTTTTCACTCAGATGAAAGATGTATGCTTTCCTTCTTACGAAGTGTTTTCAAAGACATTCACAGAGTGATTCTACGAACCCTTTTTACTGATGTTGGCTTTTAAATGTGATTTCACTGGAATTTCTGTCAAATGCAAGATACGAGATTTGCTGTTAAAGAATTGAGTATACAGAATACAAAAAAACGCTTACCTAAAAGTGAATCGCCTAACCATTCAACAATGCTCTAAAAACTGAAGAGAATGCAGTTTTCACTCAGATGAAAGAGGTATGCTTTCCTTCTTAAGAAGTGTTTTCAAAGACATTCACAGAGTGATTCTACGAAGCCTTTTTACTGACATTGGCTTTTAAACGTGATTTCACTGGAATTTCTGTCAAACACAAGACACGAGATTTGTTGTTAAAGAATTGAGTATACAGAATGCAAACAAACGCTTCCCTACAAGTGAATCGCCTAACCATTCAACACAGCTCTAAAAACTGAATAGAATGCAGTTTTCACTCAGATGAAAGACGTATGCTTTCCTTCTTAAGAAGTGTTTTCAAAGACATTCAGAGAGTGATTCTACGAACCCTTTTTACTGATGTTGGCTATTAAACGTGATTTCACTGGAATTTCTGTCAAATGCAAGATACGAGATTTGCTGTTAAAGAATTGAGTATACAGAATGCAAACAAACGCTTCCCTACAAGTGAATCGCCTAACCATTCAACACAGTTCTAAAAACTGAATAGAATGCAGTTTTCACTCAGATGAAAGACTTATGCTTTCCTTCTTAAGAAGTGTTTTCAAAGACATTCACAGAGTGATTCTACGAAGCCTTTTTACTGACATTGGCTTTTAAACGTGATTTCACTGGAATTTCTGTCAAACGCAAGATACGAGATTGGCTGTTAAAGAATTGAGTATACAGAATGCAAACAAACGCTTCCCTACAAGTGAATCGCCTAACCATTCAACACAGTTCTAAAAACTGAATAGAATTCAGTTTTCACTCAAATGAAAGAAGTATGCTTTCCTTCTTAAGAAGTGTTTTCAAAGACATTCACAGAGTGAATCTACGAAGCCTTTTTACTGACGTTGGCTTTTAAACGTGATTTCACTGGAATTTCTGTCAAATGCAAGTCACGAGATTTGCTGTTAAAGAATTGAGTATACAGAATGCAAACAAACGCTTCCCTACAAGTGAATCGCCTAACCATTCAACACAGTTCTAAAAACTGAATAGAATTCAGTTTTCACTCAGATGAAAGACGTATGCTTTCCTTCTTAAGAAGTGTTTTCAAAGACATTCACAGAGTGATTCTAAGAAGCCTTTTTACTGACGTTGGCTTTTAAACGTGATTTCACTGGAATTTCTGTCAAATGCAAGTCACGAGATTTGCTGTTAAAGAATTGAGTATACAGAATGCCAACAAACGCTTCCCTACAAGTGAATCGCCTAACCATTCAACACAGTTCTAAAAACTGAACAGAATTCAGTTTTCACTCAGATGAAAGACGTATGCTTTCCTTCTTAAGAAGTGTTTTCAAAGACATTCACAGAGTGATTCTAATAAGCCATTTTACTGACGTTGGCTTTTAAACATGATATCACTGGAATTTCTGTCAAACGCAAGACACGAGATTTGCTGTTAAAGAATTGAGTATACAGAATGCAAACAATCGCTTCCCTACAAGTGAATCGCCTAACCATTCAACAATGCTCTAAAAACTGAACAGAATGCAGTTTTCACTCCGATGAAAGACATATGCTTTCCTTCTTAAGAAGTGTTTTCAAAGACATTCACAGAGTGATTCTACGAACCCTTTTTACTAACATTGGCTTTTAAACGTGATTTCACTGGAATTTCTGTCAAACGCAAGACAGGAGATTTGCTGTTAAAGAATTGAGTATACAGAATACAAACAAATGCTTCCCTACAAGTGAATCGCCTAACTATTCAACAATGGTCTAAAAACTGAAGAGAATGCAGTTTTCACTCAGATGAAAGACGTATGCTTTCCTTCTTAAGAAGTGTTTTCAAAGACATTCACAGAGTCATTCTAGGAAGCCTTTTTACTGACATTGGCTTTTAAACGATATTTCACTGGAATTTCTGTCAAACGCAAGATACGAGATTTGCTGTTAAAGAATTGAGTATACAGAATGCAAACAAACGCTTCCCTACAAGTGAATCGCATAACCATTCAACAATGCTCTAAAAACTGAATAGAATGCAGTTTTCACTCAGATGAAAGATGTATGATTTCCTTCTTACGAAGTGTTTTCAAAGACATTCACAGAGTGATTCTACGAAGCCTTTTTACTGACATTGGCTTTTAAATGTGATTTCACTGGAATTTCTTTCAAACGCAAGACACGAGATTTGCTGTTAAAGAATTGAGTATACAGAATGCAAACAAACGCTTCCCTACAAGTGAATCGCCTAACCATTCAACACAGTTCTAAAAACTGAATAGAATGCAGTTTTCACTCTGATGAAGACGTATGCTTTCCTTCTTAAGAAGTGTTTTCAAAGACATTCACAGAGTGATTCTACGAAGCCTTTTTACTGACGTTGCCTTTTAAACGTGATTTCACTGAAATTTCTGTCAAACGCAAGACACGAGACTTGCTGTTAAAGAATTGAGTATACAGAATGCAAACAATCGCTTCCCTACAAGTGAATCGCCTAACCATTCAACAATGCTCTAAAAACTGAACAGAATGCAGTTTTCACTCAGATGAAAGACGTATGCTTTCCTTCTTAAGAAGTGTTTTCAAAGACATTCACAGAGTGATTCTACGAAGCCTTTTTACTGACGTTGGCTTTTAAACATGATTTCACTGGAATTTCTGTCAAACGCAAGACACGAGATTTGCTGTTAAAGAATTGAGTATACAGAATGCAAACAATCGCTTCCCTACAAGTGAATCGCCTAACCATTCAACAATGCTCTAAAAACTGAACAGAATGCAGTTTTCACTCAGATGAAAGACATATGCTTTCCTTCTTAAGAAGTGTTTTCAAAGACATTCACGGAGTCATTCTAGGAAGCCTTTTTACTGACATTGGCTTTTAAACGATATTTCACTGGAATTTCTGTCAAACGCAAGATACGAGATTTGCTGTTAAAGAATTGAGTATACAGAATGCAAACAAACGCTTTCCTACAAGTGAATCGCATAACCATTCAACAATGCTCTAAAAACTGAATAGAATGCAGTTTTCACTCAGATGAAAGATGTATGATTTCCTTCTTACGAAGTGTTTTCAAAGACATTCACAGAGTGATTCTACGAAGCCTTTTTACTGACATTGGCTTTTAAATGTGATTTCACTGGAATTTCTTTCAAACGCAAGACACGAGATTTGCTGTTAAAGAATTGAGTATACAGAATACAAAAAAAACGCTTACCTAAAAGTGAATCGCCTAACCATTCAACAATGCTCTAAAAACTGAATAGAATGCAGTTTTCACTCAGATGAAAGACGTATGCTTTCCTTCTTAAGAAGTGTTTTCAAAGACATTCAGAGAGTGATTCTACGAACCCTTTTTACTGATGTTGGCTTTTAAACGTGATTTCACTGGAATTTCTGTCAAATGCAAGATACGAGATTTGCTGTTAAAGAATTGAGTATACAGAATGCAAACAAACGCTTCCCTACAAGTGAATCGCCTAACCATTCAACACAGTTCTAAAAACTGAATAGAATGCAGTTTTCACTCAGATGAAAGACTTATTCTTTCCTTCTTAAGAAGTGTTTTCAAAGACATTCACAGAGTGATTCTACGAAGCCTTTTTACTGACGTTGGCTTTTAAACGTGATTTTACTGGAATTTCTGTCAAAAGCAATACACGAGATTTGTTGTTAAAGAATTGAGTATACAGAATGCAAACAAATGCTTCCCTACAAGTGAATCGCATAACCATTCAACAATGCTCTAAAAACTGAAGAGAATGCAGTTTTCACTCAGATGAAAGACGTAGGCTTTCCTTCTTAAGAAGTGTTTTCAAAGACATTCAGAGAGTGATTCTATGAAGCCTTTTTACTGACGTTGGCTTTTAAACGTGATTTCACTGGAATTTCTGTCAAATGCAAGATATGAGATTTGCTGTTAAAGAATTGAGTATACAGAATGCAAACAAACGCTTCCCTACAAGTGAATCACCTAACCATTCAACAATGCTCTAAAAACTGAATAGAATGCAGTTTTCACTCAGATGAAAGACGTATGCTTTCCTTCTTAAGAAGTGTTTTCAAAGACATTCACAGAGTGATTCTATGAAGCCTTTTTACTGACATTGGCTTTTAAATGTGATTTCACTGGAATTTCTGTCAAACGCAAGACAGGAGATTTGCTGTTAAAGAATTGAGTATACAGAAAGCAAACAATCGCTTCCCTACAAGTGAATCGCCTAACCATTCAACAATGCTCTAAAAACTGAACAGAATGCAGTTTTCACTCCGATGAAAGACATATGCTTTCCTTCTTAAGAAGTGTTTTCAAAGACATTCACAGAGTGATTCTAGGAAGCCTTTTTACTGACAGTGGCTTTTAAATGTGATTTCACTGGAATTTCTGTCAAACGCAAGATACGAGATTGGCTGTTACAGAAATGAGTATACAGAATGCAAACAAACGCTTCCCTACAAGTGAATCGCCTAACCATTCAACACAGTTCTAAAAACTGAATAGAATTCAGTTTTCACTCAGATGAAAGAAGTATGCTTTCCTTCTTAAGAAGTGTTTTCAAAGACATTCACAGAGTGATTCTACGAAGCCTTTTTACTGACGTTGGCTTTTAAACGTGATTTCACTGGAATTTCTGTCAAACACAAGACACGAGATTTGCTGTTAAAGAATTGAGTATACAGAATACAAAAAAAACGCTTACCTAAAAGTGTATCGCCTAACCATTCAACAATGCTCTAAAAACTGAATAGAATGCAGTTTTCACTCAGATGAAAGACGTATGCTTTCCTTCTTAAGAAGTGTTTTCAAAGACATTCACAGAGTGATTCTACGAACCCTTTTTACTGATGTTGGCTTTTAAAAGTGATTTCACTGGAATTTCTGTCAAATGCAAGATACGAGATTTGCTGTTAAAGAATTGAGTATACAGAATGCAAACAAACGCTTCCCTACAAGTGAATCGCCTAACCATTCAACACAGTTCTAAAAACTGAATAGAATTCAGTTTTCACTCAGATGAAAGACGTATGCTTTCCTTCTTAAGAAGTGTTTTCAAAGACATTCACAGAGTGATTCTACGAAGCCTTTTTACTGACGTTGGCTTTTAAACGTGACTTCACTGGAATTTCTGTCAAATGCAAGACACGAGATTTGCTGTTAAAGAATTGAGTATACAGAATGCAAACATACACTTCCCTACAAGTGAATCGCCTAACCATTCAACACAGCTCTAAAAACTGACTAGAATGCAGTTTTCACTCAGATCAAAGACGTATGCTTTCCTTCTTAAGAAGTGTTTTCAAAGACATTCACAGAGTGATTCTAAGAAGCCTTTTTACTGACGTTGGCTTTTAAACGTGATTTCACTGGAATTTCTGTCAAACGCAAGACACGAGATTTGCTGTTAAAGAATTGAGTATACAGAATACAAAAAAAAACGCTTCCCTAAAAGTGAATCGCCTAACCATTCAACAATGCTCTAAAAACTGAAGAGAATGCAGTTTTCACTCAGATGAAAGACGTATGCTTTCCTTCTTAAGAAGTGTTTTCAAAGACATTCACAGAGTGATTCTACGAAGCCTTTTTACTGACGTTGGCTTTTAAACGTGATTTCACTGGAATTTCTGTGGAACGCAAGACACGAGATTTGCTGTTAAAGAATTGAGTATACAGAATGCAAACAAACGCTTCCCTACAAGTGAATCGCATAACCATTCAACAATGCTCTAAAAACTGAAGAGAATGCAGTTTTCACTCAGATGAAAGACGTATGCTTTCCTTCTTAAGAAGTGTTTTCAAAGACATTCAGAGAGTGATTCTACGAACCCTTTTTACTGATGTTGGCTTTTAAACGTGATTTTACTGGAATTTCTGTCAAACGCAATACATGAGATTTGTTGTTAAAGAATTGAGTATACAGAATGAAAACAAACGCTTCCCTACAAGTGAATCGCCTAACCATTCAACACAGCTCTAAAAACTGAATAGAATGCAGTTTTCACTCAGATGAAAGACGTATGCTTTCCTTCTTAAGAAGTGTTTTCAAAGACATTCACAGAGTGATTCTACGAAGCCTTTTTCCTGACGTTGGCTTTTAAACGTGATTTCATTGGAATTTCTGTCAAAAGCAAGACACGAGATTTGCTGTTAAAGAATTGAGTATACAGAATGCAAACAAACGCTTCCCTACAAGTGAATCGCCTAACCATTCAACAATGCTCTAAAAACTGAACAGAATGCAGTTTTCACTCCGATGAAAGACATATGCTTTCCTTCTTAAGAAGTGTTTTCAAAGACATTCAGAGAGTGATTCTAGGAAGCCTTTTTACTGACAGTGGCTTTTAAACGTGATTTCACTGGAATTTCTGTCAAACGCAAGATAGGAGATTGGCTGTTAAAGAAATGAGTATACAGAATGCAAACAAAAGCTTCCCTACAAGTGAATCGCCTAACCATTCAACACAGTTCTAAAAACTGAATAGAATTCAGTTTTCACTCAGATGAAAGACGTATGCTTTCCTTCTTAAGAAGTGTTTTCAAAGACATTCACAGAGTGATTCTACGAAGCCTTTTTACTGACGTTGGCTTTTAAACGTGACTTCACTGGAATTTCTGTCAAACGCAAGACACGAGATTTGCTGTTAAAGAATTGAGTATACAGAATGCAAACATACACTTCCCTACAAGTGAATCGCCTAACCATTCAACACAGCTCTAAAAACTGACTAGAATGCAGTTTTCACTCAGATGAAAGACGTATGCTTTCCTTCTTAAGAAATGTTTTCAAAGACATTCACAGAGTGATTCTAAGAAGCCTTTTTACTGACGTTGGCTTTTAAACGTGATTTCACTGGAATTTCTGTCAAACGCAAGACATGAGATTTGCTGTTAAAGAATTGAGTATACAGAATACAAAAAAAAACGCTTCCCTAAAAGTGAATCGCCTAACCATTCAACAATGCTCTAAAAACTGAAGAGAATGCAGTTTTCACTCAGATGAAAGACGTATGCTTTCCTTCTTAAGAAGTGTTTTCAAAGACATTCACAGAGTGATTCTACGAAGCCTTTTTACTGACGTTGGCTTTTAAACGTGATTTCACTGGAATTTCTGTGGAACGCAAGACACGAGATTTGCTGTTAAAGAATTGAGTATACAGAATGCAAACAAACGCTTCCCTACAAGTGAATCGCATAACCATTCAACAATGCTCTAAAAACTGAAGAGAATGCAGTTTTCACTCAGATGAAAGACGTATGCTTTCCTTCTTAAGAAGTGTTTTCAAAGACATTCAGAGAGTGATTCTACGAACCCTTTTTACTGATGTTGGCTTTTAAACGTGAACTTACTGGAATTTCTGTCAAACGCAATACACGAGATTTGTTGTTAAAGATTTGAGTATACAGAATGAAAACAAACGCTTCCCTACAAGTGAATCGCCTAACCATTCAACACAGCTCTAAAAACTGAATAGAATGCAGTTTTCACTCAGATGAAAGACGTATGCTTTCCTTCTTAAGAAGTGTTTTCAAAGACATTCACAGAGTGATTCTACGAAGCCTTTTTCCTGACGTTGGCTTTTAAACGTGATTTCATTGGAATTTCTGTCAAAAGCAAGACACGAGATTTGCTGTTAAAGAATTTAGTATACAGAATGCAAACAAACGCTTCCCTACAAGTGAATTACCTAACCATTCAACACAGTTCTTAAAACTGAATAGAATGCAGTTTTCACTCAGATGAAAGACCTATCCTTTCCTTCTTAAGAAGTGTTTTCAAAGACATTCACAGAGTGATTCTACGAAGCCTTTTTACTGACGTTGGCTTTTAAACGTGATTTCACTGGAATTTCTGTCAAATGCAAGACACGAGATTTGTTGTTAAAGAATTGAGTATACAGAATGCAAACATACACTTCCCTACAAGTGAATCGCCTAACCATTCAACACAGCTCTAAAAACTGACTAGAATGCAGTTTTCACTCAGATGAAAGACGTATGCTTTCCTTCTTAAGAAGTGTTTTCAAAGACATTCACAGAGTGATTCTAAGAAGCCTTTTTACTGACGTTGGCTTTTAAACGTGATTTCACTGGAATTTCTGTCAAATGCAAGTCACGAGATTTGCTGTTAAAGAATTGAGTATACAGAATGCAAATAAACGCTTCCCTACAAGTGAATCGCCTAACCATTCAACACAGTTCTAAAAACTGAATAGAATTCAGTTTTCACTCAGATGAAAGACGTATGCTTTCCTTCTTAAAAAGTGTTTTCAAAGACATTCACAGAGTGATTCTAAGAAGCCTTTTTACTGACGTTGGCTTTTAAACGTGATTTCACTGGAATTTCTGTCAAATGCAAGTCACGAGATTTGCTGTTGAAGAATTGAGTATACAGAATGCCAACAAACGCTTCCCTACAAGTGAATCGCCTAACCATTCAACACAGTTCTAAAAACTGAATAGAATTCAGTTTTCACTCAGATGAAAGACGTATGCTTTCCTTCTTAAGAAGTGTTTTCAAAGACATTCACAGAGTGATTCTACGAAGCCTTTTTACTGACGTTGGCTTTTAAAAATGATTTCACTGGAATTTCTGTCAAACGCAAGACACGAGATTTGCTGTTAAAGAATTGAGTATACAGAATACAAAAAAAAACGCTTACCTAAAAGTGAATCGCCTAACCATTCAACAATGCTCTAAAAACTGAAGAGAATGCAGTTTTCACTCAGATGAAAGACGTATGCTTTCCTTCTTAAGAAGTGTTTTCAAAGACATTCACAGAGTGATTCTACGAAGCCTTTTTACTGACATTGGCTTTTAAACGTGATTTCACTGGAATTTCTGTCAAACACAAGATACGAGATTTGTTGTTAAAGAATTGAGTATACAGAATGCAAACAAACGCTTCCCTACAAGTGAATCGCCTAACCATTCAACACAGCTCTAAAAACTGAACAGAATGCAGTTTTCACTCAGATGAAAGACGTATGCTTTCCTTCTTAAGAAGTGTTTTCAAAGACATTCACAGAGTGATTCTACGAACCCTTTTTACTAACATTGGCTTTTAAAGGTGATTTCACTGGAATTTCTGTCAAACGCTAGACAGGAGATTTGCTGTTAAAGAATTGAGTATACAGAATACAAACAAATGCTTCCCTACAAGTGAATCGCCTAACTATTCAACAATGGTCTAAAAACTGAAGAGAATGCAGTTTTCACTCAGATGAAAGACGTATGCTTTCCTTCTTAAGAAGTGTTTTCAAAGACATTCACAGAGTGATTCTACGAAGCCTTTTTACTGACGTTGGCTTTTAAACGTGATTTCACTGGAATTTCTGTGGAACGCAAGACAGGAGATTTGCTGTTAAAGAATTGAGTATACAGAATGCAAACAAACGCTTCCCTACAAGTGAATCGCATAACCATTCAACAATGCTCTAAAAACTGAAGAGAATGCAGTTTTCACTCAGATGAAAGACGTATGCTTTCCTTCTTAAGAAGTGTTTTCAAAGACATTCAGAGAGTGATTCTACGAACCCTTTTTACTGATGTTGGCTTTTAAACGTGATTTTACTGGAATTTCTGTCAAACGCAATACACGAGATTTGTTGTTAAAGAATTGAGTATACAGAATGCAAACAAACGCTTCCCTACAAGTGAATTACCTAACCATTCAACACAGTTCTTAAAACTGAATAGAATGCAGTTTTCACTCAGATGAAAGACCTATCCTTTCCTTCTTAAGAAGTGTTTTCAAAGACATTCACAGAGTGATTCTAAGAAGCCTTTTTACTGACGTTGGCTTTTAAACGTAATTTCACTGGAATTTCTGTCAAATGCAAGTCACGAGATTTGCTGTTAAAGAATTGAGTATACAGAATGCAAACAAACGCTTCCCTACAAGTGAATCGCCTAACCATTCAACACAGTTCTAAAAACTGAATAGAATTCAGTTTTCACTCCGATGAAAGACGTATGCTTTCCTTCTTAAGAAGTGTTTTCAAAGACATTCACAGAGTGATTCTACGAAGCCTTTTTACAGACATTGGCTTTTAAACGATATTTCACTGGAATTTCTGTCAAACGCAAGATACGAAATTTGCTGTTAAAGAATTGAGTATACAGAATGCAAACAAACGCTTCCCTACAAGTGAATCGCCTAACCATTCAACAATGCTCTAAAAACTGAAGAGAATGCAGTTTTCACTCAGATGAAAGACGTATGCTTTCCTTCTTAAGAAGTGTTTTCAAAGACATTCACAGAGTGATTCTACGAAGCCTTTTTACTGACGTTGGCTTTTAAACGTGATTTCACTGGAATTTCTGTGGAACGCAAGACACGAGATTTGCTGTTAAAGAATTGAGTATACAGAATGCAAACAAACGCTTCCCTACAAGTGAATCGCATAACCATTCAACAATGCTCTAAAAACTGAAGAGAATGCAGTTTTCACTCAGATGAAAGACGTATGCTTTCCTTCTTAAGAAGTGTTTTCAAAGACATTCAGAGAGTGATTCTACGAACCCTTTTTACTGATGTTGGCTTTTAAACGTGATTTTACTGGAATTTCTGTCAAACGCAATACACGAGATTTGTTGTTAAAGATTTGAGAATACAGAATGAAAACAAACGCTTCCCTACAAGTGAATCGCCTAACCATTCAACACAGCTCTAAAAACTGAATAGAATGCAGTTTTCACTCAGATGAAAGACGTATGCTTTCCTTCTTAAGAAGTGTTTTCAAAGACATTCACAGAGTGATTCTACGAAGCCTTTTTCCTGACGTTGGCTTTTAAACGTGATTTCATTGGAATTTCTGTCAAAAGCAAGACACGAGATTTGCTGTTAAAGAATTTAGTATACAGAATGCAAACAAACGCTTCCCTACAAGTGAATTACCTAACCATTCAACACAGTTCTTAAAACTGAATAGAATGCAGTTTTCACTCAGATGAAAGACCTATCCTTTCCTTCTTAAGAAGTGTTTTCAAAGACATTCACAGAGTGATTCTACGAAGCCTTTTTACTGACGTTGGCTTTTAAACGTGATTTCACTGGAATTTCTGTCAAATGCAAGACACGAGATTTGTTGTTAAAGAATTGAGTATACAGAATGCAAACATACACTTCCCTACAAGTGAATCGCCTAACCATTCAACACAGCTCTAAAAACTGACTAGAATGCAGTTTTCACTCAGATGAAAGACGTATGCTTTCCTTCTTAAGAAGTGTTTTCAAAGACATTCACAGAGTGATTCTAAGAAGCCTTTTTACTGACGTTGGCTTTTAAACGTGATTTCACTGGAATTTCTGTCAAATGCAAGTCACGAGATTTGCTGTTAAAGAATTGAGTATACAGAATGCAAATAAACGCTTCCCTACAAGTGAATCGCCTAACCATTCAACACAGTTCTAAAAACTGAATAGAATTCAGTTTTCACTCAGATGAAAGACGTATGCTTTCCTTCTTAAGAAGTGTTTTCAAAGACATTCACAGAGTGATTCTAAGAAGCCTTTTTACTGACGTTGGCTTTTAAACGTGATTTCACTGGAATTTCTGTCAAATGCAAGTCACGAGATTTGCTGTTGAAGAATTGAGTATACAGAATGCCAACAAACGCTTCCCTACAAGTGAATCGCCTAACCATTCAACACAGTTCTAAAAACTGAATAGAATTCAGTTTTCACTCAGATGAAAGACGTATGCTTTCCTTCTTAAGAAGTGTTTTCAAAGACATTCACAGAGTGATTCTACGAAGCCTTTTTACTGACGTTGGCTTTTAAAAATGATTTCACTAGAATTTCTGTCAAACGCAAGACACGAGATTTGCTGTTAAAGAATTGAGTATACAGAATACAAAAAAAAAACGCTTACCTAAAAGTGAATCGCCTAACCATTCAACAATGCTCTAAAAACTGAAGAGAATGCAGTTTTCACTCAGATGAAAGACGTATGCTTTCCTTCTTAAGAAGTGTTTTCAAAGACATTCACAGAGTGATTCTACGAAGCCTTTTTACTGACATTGGCTTTTAAACGTGATTTCACTGGAATTTCTGTCAAACACAAGATACGAGATTTGTTGTTAAAGAATTGAGTATACAGAATGCAAACAAACGCTTCCCTACAAGTGAATCGCCTAACCATTCAACACAGCTCTAAAAACTGAACAGAATGCAGTTTTCACTCAGATGAAAGACGTATGCTTTCCTTCTTAAGAAGTGTTTTCAAAGACATTCACAGAGTGATTCTACGAACCCTTTTTACTAACATTGGCTTTTAAAGGTGATTTCACTGGAATTTCTGTCAAACGCTAGACAGGAGATTTGCTGTTAAAGAATTGAGTATACAGAATACAAACAAATGCTTCCCTACAAGTGAATCGCCTAACTATTCAACAATGGTCTAAAAACTGAAGAGAATGCAGTTTTCACTCAGATGAAAGACGTATGCTTTCCTTCTTAAGAAGTGTTTTCAAAGACATTCACAGAGTGATTCTACGAAGCCTTTTTACTGACGTTGGCTTTTAAACGTGATTTCACTGGAATTTCTGTGGAACGCAAGACAGGAGATTTGCTGTTAAAGAATTGAGTATACAGAATGCAAACAAACGCTTCCCTACAAGTGAATCGCATAACCATTCAACAATGCTCTAAAAACTGAAGAGAATGCAGTTTTCACTCAGATGAAAGACGTATGCTTTCCTTCTTAAGAAGTGTTTTCAAAGACATTCAGAGAGTGATTCTACGAACCCTTTTTACTGATGTTGGCTTTTAAACGTGATTTTACTGGAATTTCTGTCAAACGCAATACACGAGATTTGTTGTTAAAGAATTGAGTATACAGAATGCAAACAAACGCTTCCCTACAAGTGAATTACCTAACCATTCAACACAGTTCTTAAAACTGAATAGAATGCAGTTTTCACTCAGATGAAAGACCTATCCTTTCCTTCTTAAGAAGTGTTTTCAAAGACATTCACAGAGTGATTCTAAGAAGCCTTTTTACTGACGTTGGCTTTTAAACGTAATTTCACTGGAATTTCTGTCAAATGCAAGTCACGAGATTTGCTGTTAAAGAATTGAGTATACAGAATGCAAACAAACGCTTCCCTACAAGTGAATCGCCTAACCATTCAACACAGTTCTAAAAACTGAATAGAATTCAGTTTTCACTCCGATGAAAGACGTATGCTTTCCTTCTTAAGAAGTGTTTTCAAAGACATTCACAGAGTGATTCTACGAAGCCTTTTTACAGACATTGGCTTTTAAACGATATTTCACTGGAATTTCTGTCAAACGCAAGATACGAGATTTGCTGTTAAAGAATTGAGTATACAGAATGCAAACAAACCCTTCCCTACAAGTGAATCGCCTAACCATTCAACACAGCTCTAAAAACTGAAGAGAATGCAGTTTTAACTCAGATGAAAGACGTATGCTTTCCTTCTTACGAAGTGTTTTCAAAGACATTCACAGAGTGATTCTATGAAGCCTTTTTACTGATGTTGGCTTTTAAACGTGATTTCACTGGAATTTCTGTCAAACGCAAGACACGAGATTTGCTGTTAAAGAATTGAGTATACAGAATACAAAAAAAACGGTTCCCTAAAAGTGAATCGCCTAACCATTCAACAATGCTCTAAAAACTGAAGAGAATGCAGTTTTCACTCAGATGAAAGACGTATGCTTTCCTTCTTAAGAAGTGTTTTCAAAGACATTCACAGAGTGATTCTATGAAGCCTTTTTACTGACGTTGGCTTTTAAACGTGATTTCACTGGAATTTCTGTGTAATGCAAGACACGAGATTTGCTGTTAAAGAATTGAGTATACAGAATGCAAACAAACGCTTCCCTACAAGTGAATCGCATAACCATTCAACAATGCTCTAAAAACTGAAGAGAATGCAGTTTTCACTCAGATGAAAGACGTATGCTTTCCTTCTTAAGAAGTGTTTTCAAAGACATTCAGAGAGTGATTCTACGAACCCTTTTTACTGATGTTGGCTTTTAAACGTGATTTTACTGGAATTTCTGTCAAACGCAATACACGAGATTTGTTGTTAAAGAATTGAGTATACAGAATGCAAACAAACGCTTCCCTACAAGTGAATCGCCTAACCATTCAACACAGTTCTAAAAACTGAATAGAATGCAGTTTTCACTCAGATGAAAGACGTATGCTTTCCTTCTTAAGAAGTGTTTTCAAAGACATTCACAGAGTGATTCTACGAAGCCTTTTTATTGACGTTGGCTTTTAAACGTGATTTCACTGGAATTTCTGTCAAATGCAAGACACGAGATTTGTTGTTAAAGAATTGAGTATACAGAATGCAAACATACACTTCCCTACAAGTGAATCGCCTAACCATTCAACACAGCTCTAAAAACTGACTAGAATGCAGTTTTCACTCAGATGAAAGACGTATGCTTTCCTTCTTAAGAAGTGTTTTCAAAGACATTCACAGAGTGATTCTAAGAAGCCTTTTTACTGACGTTGGCTTTTAAACGTAATTTCACTGGAATTTCTGTCAAATGCAAGTCACGAGATTTGCTGTTAAAGAATTGAGTATACAGAATGCAAACAAACGCTTCCCTACAAGTGAATCGCCTAACCATTCAACACAGTTCTAAAAACTGAATAGAATTCAGTTTTCACTCCGATGAAAGACGTATGCTTTCCTTCTTAAGAAGTGTTTTCAAAGACATTCACAGAGTGATTCTACGAAGCCTTTTTACAGACATTGGCTTTTAAACGATATTTCACTGGAATTTCTGTCAAACGCAAGATACGAAATTTGCTGTTAAAGAATTGAGTATACAGAATGCAAACAAACGCTTCCCTACAAGTGAATCGCATAACCATTCAACACAGCTCTAAAAACTGAAGAGAATGCAGTTTTAACTCAGATGAAAGACGTATGCTTTCCTTCTTACGAAGTGTTTTCAAAGACATTCACAGAGTGATTCTATGAAGCCTTTTTACTGATGTTGGCTTTTAAACGTGATTTCACTGGAATTTCTGTCAAACGCAAGACACGAGATTTGCTGTTAAAGAATTGAGTATACAGAATACAAAAAAAACGGTTCCCTAAAAGTGAATCGCCTAACCATTCAACAATGCTCTAAAAACTGAAGAGAATGCAGTTTTCACTCAGATGAAAGACGTATGCTTTCCTTCTTAAGAAGTGTTTTCAAAGACATTCACAGAGTGATTCTACGAAGCCTTTTTACTGACGTTGGCTTTTAAACGTGATTTCACTGGAATTTCTGTGTAACGCAAGACACGAGATTTGCTGTTAAAGAATTGAGTATACAGAATGCAAACAAATGCTTCCCTACAAGTGAATCGCATAACCATTCAACAATGCTCTAAAAACTGAAGAGAATGCAGTTTTCACTCAGATGAAAGACGTATGCTTTCCTTCTTAAGAAGTGTTTTCAAAGACATTCACAGAGTGATTCTACGAAGCCTTTTTCCTGACGTTGGCTTTTAAACGTGATTTCATTGGAATTTCTGTCAAAAGCAAGACACGAGATTTGCTGTTAAAGAATTTAGTATACAGAATGCAAACAAACGCTTCCCTACAAGTGAATTACCTAACCATTCAACACAGTTCTTAAAACTGAATAGAATGCAGTTTTCACTCAGATGAAAGACCTATCCTTTCCTTCTTAAGAAGTGTTTTCAAAGACATTCACAGAGTGATTCTACAAAGCCTTTTTACTGACGTTGGCTATTAAACGTGATTTCACTGGAATTTCTGTCAAATGCAAGACACGAGATTTGTTGTTAAAGAATTGAGTATACAGAATGCAAACATACACTTCCCTACAAGTGAATCGCCTAACCATTCAACACAGCTCTAAAAACTGACTAGAATGCAGTTTTCACTCAGATGAAAGACGTATGCTTTCCTTCTTAAGAAGTGTTTTCAAAGACATTCACAGAGTGATTCTAAGAAGCCTTTTTACTGACGTTGGCTTTTAAACGTGATTTCACTGGAATTTCTGTCAAATGCACGTCACGAGATTTGCTGTTGAAGAATTGAGTATACAGAATGCCAACAAACGCTTCCCTACAAGTGAATCGCCTAACCATTCAACACAGTTCTAAAAACTGAACAGAATTCAGTTTTCACTCAGATGAAAGACGTATGCTTTCCTTCTTAAGAAGTGTTTTCAAAGACATTCACAGAGTGATTCTACGAAGCCTTTTTACTGACGTTGGCTTTTAAACATGATTTCACTGGAATTTCTGTCAAACGCAAGACACGAGATTTGCTGTTAAAGAATTGAGTATACAGAATACAAAAAAAAACGCTTACCTAAAAGTGAATCGCCTAACCATTCAACAATGCTCTAAAAACTGAAGAGAATGCAGTTTTCACTCAGATGAAAGACGTATGCTTTCCTTCTTAAGAAGTGTTTTCAAAGACATTCACAGAGTGATTCTACGAAGCCTTTTTACTGACATTGGCTTTTAAACGTGATTTCACTGGAATTTCTGTCAAACACAAGATACGAGATTTGTTGTTAAAGAATTGAGTATACAGAATGCAAACAAATGCTTCCCTACAAGTGAATCGCCTAACCATTCAACACAGCTCTAAAAACTGAAGAGAATGCAGTTTTCACTCAGATGAAAGACGTATGCTTTCCTTCTTAAGAAGTGTTTTCAAAGACATTCACAGAGTGATTCTATGAAGCCTTTTTTACTGATGTTGGCTTTTAAACGTGATTTCACTGGAATTTCTGTCAAACGCAAGACACGAGATTTGCTGTTAAAGAATTGAGTATACAGAATACAAAAAAAACGCTTCCCTAAAAGTGAATCGCCTAACCGTTCAACAATGCTCTAAAAACTGAAGAGTATGCAGTTTTCACTCAGATGAAAGACGTATGCTTTCTTCTTAAGAAGTGTTTTCAAAGACATTCACAGAGTGATTCTACGAAGCCTTTTACTGACATTGGCTTTTAAACGTGATTTCACTGGAATTTCTGTCAAACGCAAGATACGAGATTGGCTGTTAAAGAATTGAGTATACAGAATGCAAACAAACGCTTCCCTACAAGTGAATCGCCTAACCATTCAACACAGTTCTAAAAACTGAATAGAATTCAGTTTTCACTCAGATGAAAGACGTATGCATTCCTTCTTAAGAAGTGTTTTCAAAGACATTCACAGAGTGATTCTACGAAGCCTTTTTACTGAAGTTGGCTTTTAAACGTGATTTTACTGGAATTTCTGTCAAATGCAAAACACGAGATTTGTTGTTAAAGAATTGAGTATACAGAATGCAAACAATCGCTTCCCTACAAGTGAATCGCCTAACCATTCAACAATGCTCTAAAAACTGAACAGAATGCAGTTTTCAGTCCGATGAAAGACGTATGCTTTCCTTCTTAAGAAGTGTTTTCAAAGACATTCACAGAGTGATTCTACGAAGCCTTTTTACTGACGTTGGCTTTTAAACGTGATTTCACTGGAATTTCTGTCAAATGCAAGACACGAGATTTTTTGTTAAAGAATTGAGTATACAGAATGCAAACATACACTTCCCTACAAGTGAATCGCCTAACCATTCAACACAGCTCTAAAAACTGACTAGAATGCAGTTTTCACTCAGATGAAAGACGTATGCTTTCCTTCTTAAGAAGTGTTTTCAAAGACATTCACAGAGTGATTCTACGAAGCCTTTTTACTGAAGATGGCTTTTAAACGTGATTTCACTGGAATTTCTGTCAAATGCAAGACACGAGATTTGTTGTTAAAGAACTGAGTATACAGAATGCAAACATACACTTCCCTACAAGTGAATCGCCTAACCATTCAACACAGCTCTAAAAACTGACTAGAATGCAGTTTTCACTCAGATGAAAGACCTATGCTTTCCTTCTTAAGAAGTGTTTTCAAAGACATTCACAGAGTGATTCTAGGAAGCCTTTTTACTGACATTGGCTTTTAAACGATATTTCACTGGAATTTCTATCAAACGCAAGATACGAGATTTGCTGTTAAAGAATTGAGTATACAGAATGCAAACAAACGCTTCCCTACAAGTGAATCGCCTATCCATTCAACACAGCTCTAAAAACTGAATAGAATGCAGTTTTCACTCAGATGAAAGATGTATGCTTTCCTTCTTAAGAAGTGTTTTCAAAGACATTCACAGAGTGATTCTACGAAGCCTTTTTACTGACTTGGCTTTTAAACGTGATTTTACTGGAATTTCTGTCAAACGCAATACACGAGATTTGTTGTTAAAGAATTGAGTATACAGAATGCAAACAAACGCTTCCCTACAAGTGAATCGCATAACCATTCAACAATGCTCTAAAAACTGAAGAGAATGCAGTTTTCACTCAGATGAAAGACGTATGCTTTCCTTCTTAAGAAGTGTTTTCAAAGACATTCACAGAGTGATTCTACGAACCCTTTTTACTGATGTTGGCTTTTAAACATGATTTCACTGGAATTTCTGTCAAATGCAAGATATGAGATTTGCTGTTAAAGAATTGAGTATACAGAATGCAAACAAACGCTTCCCTACAAGTGAATCGCCTAACCATTCAACAATGCTCTAAAAACTGAATAGAATGCAGTTTTCACTCAGATGAAAGACGTATGCTTTCCTTCTTAAGAAGTGTTTTCAAAGACATTCACAGAGTGATTCTACGAAGCCTTTTTACTGACATTGGCTTTTAAACGTGATTTCACTGGAATTTCTGTCAAACGCAAGATACGAGATTGGCTGTTAAAGAATTGAGTATACAGAATGCAAACAAACGCTTCCCTACAAGTGAATCGCCTAACCATTCAACACAGTTCTAAAAACTGAATAGAATTCAATTTTCACTCAGATGAAAGACGTATGCTTTCCTTCTTAAGAAGTGTTTTCAAAGACATTCACAGAGTGATTCTACGAAGCCTTTTTACTGACGTTTTCTTTTAAACGTGATTTCACTGGAATTTCTGTCAAATGCAAGACACGAGATTTGTTGTTAAAGAATTGAGTATACAGAATGCAAACATACACTTCCCTACAAGTGAATCGCCTAACCATTCAACACAGCTCTAAAAACTGAATAGAATGCAGTTTTCACTCAGATGAAAGACGTATGCTTTCCTTCTTAAGAAGTGTTTTCAAAGACATTCACAGAGTGATTCTAAGAAACCTTTTTACTGACGTTGGCTTTTAAACGTGATTTCACTGGAATTGATGTCAAATGCAAGTCACGAGATTTGCTGTTAAAGAATTGAGTATACAGAATGCAATCAAACGCTTCCCTACAAGTGAATCGCCTAACCATTCAACACAGTTCTAAAAACTGAATAGAATTCAGTTTTCACTCAGATGAAAGACGTATGCTTTCCTTCTTAAGAAGTGTTTTCAAAGACATTCACAGAGTGATTCTAAGAAGCCTTTTTACTGACGTTGGCTTTTAAATGTGATTTCACTGGAATTTCTGTCAAATGCAAGTCACGAGATTTGCTGTTAAAGAATTGAGTATACAGAATGCCAACAAACGCTTCCCTACAAGTGAATCGCCTAACCATTCAACACAGTTCTAAAAACTGAAGAGAATGCAGTTTTCACTCAGATGAAAGACGTATGCTTTCCTTCTTAAGAAGTGTTTTCAAAGACATTCACAGAGTGATTCTACGAACCCTTTTTACTGATGTTGGCTTTTAAACATGATTTCACTGGAATTTCTGTCAAACGCAAGATACGAGATTGGCTGTTAAAGAATTGAGTATACAGAATGCAAACAAATACTTCCCTACAAGTGAATCGCCTAACCATTCAACACAGTTGTAAAAACTGAATAGAATTCAGTTTTCACTCAGATGAAAGACGTATGCTTTCCTTCTTAAGAAGTGTTTTCAAAGACATTCACAGAGTGATTCTACGAAGCCTTTTTACTGACGTTGGCTTTTAAACGTGATTTCACTGGAATTTCTGTCAAATGCAAGACACGAGATTTGTTGTTAAAGAATTGAGTATACAGAATGCAAACATACACTTCCCTACAAGTGAATCGCCTAACCATTCAACACAGCTCTAAAAACTGACTAGAATGCAGTTTTCACTCAGATGAAAGACGTATGCTTTCCTTCTTAAGAAGTGTTTTCAAAGACATTCACAGAGTGATTCTAAGAAGCCTTTTTACTGACGTTGGCTTTTAAACGTGATTTCACTGGAATTTCTGTCAAATGCAAGTCACGAGATTTGCTGTTAAAGAATTGAGTATACAGAATGCAAATATACGCTTCCCTACAAGTGAATCGCCTAACCATTCAACACAGTTCTAAAAACTGAATAGAATTCAGTTTTCACTCAGATGAAAGACGTATGCTTTCCTTCTTAAGAAGTGTTTTCAAAGACATTCACAGAGTGATTCTAAGAAGCCTTTTTACTGACGTTGGCTTTTAAACGTGATTTCACTGGAATTTCTGTCAAATGAAAGTCACGAGATTTGCTGTTAAAGAATTGAGTATACAGAATACAAACAAATGCTTCCCTACAAGTGAATTGCCTAACTATTCAACAATGGTCTAAAAACTGAAGAGAATGCAGTTTTCACTCAGATGAAAGACGTATGCTTTCCTTCTTAAGAAGTGTTTTCAAAGACATTCACAGAGTGATTCTAGGAAGCCTTTTTACTGACATTGGCTTTTAAACGATATTTCACTGGAATTTCTGTCAAACGCAAGATACGAGATTTGCTGTTAAAGAATTGAGTATACAGAATGCAAACAAACGCTTCCCTACAAGTGAATCGCCTAACCACTCAACAAGGCTCTAAAAACTGAAGAGAATGCAGTTTTCACTCAGATGAAAGACGTATGCTTTCCTTCTTACGAAGTGTTTTCAAAGACATTCACAGAGTGATTCTTCGAAGCCTTTTTACTGACGTTGGCTTTTAAACGTGATTTTACTGGAATTTCTGTCAAACGCAATACACGAGATTTGTTGTTAAAGAATTGAGTATACAGAATGCAAACAAACGCTTCCCTACAAGTGAATCGCCTAACCATTCAACACAGTTCTAAAAACTGAATAGAATGCAGTTTTCACTCAGATGAAAGACGTATGCTTTCCTTCTTAAGAAGTGTTTTCAAAGACATTCAGAGAGTGATTCTACGAACCCTTTTTACTGATGTTGGCTTTTAAACGTGATTTCACTGGAATTTCTGTCAAATGCAAGAAACGAGATTTGCTGTTAAAGAATTGAGTATACAGAATGCAAACAAACGCTTCCCTACAAGTGAATCGCCTAACCATTCAACACAGCTCTAAAAACTGACTAGAATGCAGTTTTCACTCAGATGAAAGACGTATGCTTTCCTTCTTACGAAGTGTTTTCAAAGACAATCACAGAGTGATTCTATGAAGCCTTTTTACTGATGTTGGCTTTTAAACGTGATTTCACTGGAATTTCTGTCAAACGCAAGACACGAGATTTGCTGTTAAAGAATTGAGTATACAGAATACAAAAAAAACGGTTCCCTAAAAGTGAATCGCCTAACCATTCAACAATGCTCTAAAAACTGAAGAGAATGCAGTTTTCACTCAGATGAAAGACGTATGCTTTCCTTCTTAAGAAGTGTTTTCAAAGACATTCACAGAGTGATTCTATGAAGCCTTTTTACTGACGTTGGCTTTTAAACGTGATTTCACTGGAATTTCTGTGTAATGCAAGACACGAGATTTGCTGTTAAAGAATTGAGTATACAGAATGCAAACAAACGCTTCCCTACAAGTGAATCGCATAACCATTCAACAATGCTCTAAAAACTGAAGAGAATGCAGTTTTCACTCAGATGAAAGACGTATGCTTTCCTTCTTAAGAAGTGTTTTCAAAGACATTCAGAGAGTGATTCTACGAACCCTTTTTACTGATGTTGGCTTTTAAACGTGATTTTACTGGAATTTCTGTCAAACGCAATACACGAGATTTGTTGTTAAAGAATTGAGTATACAGAATGCAAACAAACGCTTCCCTACAAGTGAATCGCCTAACCATTCAACACAGTTCTAAAAACTGAATAGAATGCAGTTTTCACTCAGATGAAAGACGTATGCTTTCCTTCTTAAGAAGTGTTTTCAAAGACATTCACAGAGTGATTCTACGAAGCCTTTTTATTGACGTTGGCTTTTAAACGTGATTTCACTGGAATTTCTGTCAAATGCAAGACACGAGATTTGTTGTTAAAGAATTGAGTATACAGAATGCAAACATACACTTCCCTACAAGTGAATCGCCTAACCATTCAACACAGCTCTAAAAACTGACTAGAATGCAGTTTTCACTCAGATGAAAGACGTATGCTTTCCTTCTTAAGAAGTGTTTTCAAAGACATTCACAGAGTGATTCTAAGAAGCCTTTTTACTGACGTTGGCTTTTAAACGTAATTTCACTGGAATTTCTGTCAAATGCAAGTCACGAGATTTGCTGTTAAAGAATTGAGTATACAGAATGCAAACAAACGCTTCCCTACAAGTGAATCGCCTAACCATTCAACACAGTTCTAAAAACTGAATAGAATTCAGTTTTCACTCCGATGAAAGACGTATGCTTTCCTTCTTAAGAAGTGTTTTCAAAGACATTCACAGAGTGATTCTACGAAGCCTTTTTACAGACATTGGCTTTTAAACGATATTTCACTGGAATTTCTGTCAAACGCAAGATACGAAATTTGCTGTTAAAGAATTGAGTATACAGAATGCAAACAAACGCTTCCCTACAAGTGAATCGCATAACCATTCAACACAGCTCTAAAAACTGAAGAGAATGCAGTTTTAACTCAGATGAAAGACGTATGCTTTCCTTCTTACGAAGTGTTTTCAAAGACATTCACAGAGTGATTCTATGAAGCCTTTTTACTGATGTTGGCTTTTAAACGTGATTTCACTGGAATTTCTGTCAAACGCAAGACACGAGATTTGCTGTTAAAGAATTGAGTATACAGAATACAAAAAAAACGGTTCCCTAAAAGTGAATCGCCTAACCATTCAACAATGCTCTAAAAACTGAAGAGAATGCAGTTTTCACTCAGATGAAAGACGTATGCTTTCCTTCTTAAGAAGTGTTTTCAAAGACATTCACAGAGTGATTCTACGAAGCCTTTTTACTGACGTTGGCTTTTAAACGTGATTTCACTGGAATTTCTGTGTAACGCAAGACACGAGATTTGCTGTTAAAGAATTGAGTATACAGAATGCAAACAAATGCTTCCCTACAAGTGAATCGCATAACCATTCAACAATGCTCTAAAAACTGAAGAGAATGCAGTTTTCACTCAGATGAAAGACGTATGCTTTCCTTCTTAAGAAGTGTTTTCAAAGACATTCACAGAGTGATTCTACGAAGCCTTTTTCCTGACGTTGGCTTTTAAACGTGATTTCATTGGAATTTCTGTCAAAAGCAAGACACGAGATTTGCTGTTAAAGAATTTAGTATACAGAATGCAAACAAACGCTTCCCTACAAGTGAATTACCTAACCATTCAACACAGTTCTTAAAACTGAATAGAATGCAGTTTTCACTCAGATGAAAGACCTATCCTTTCCTTCTTAAGAAGTGTTTTCAAAGACATTCACAGAGTGATTCTACAAAGCCTTTTTACTGACGTTGGCTATTAAACGTGATTTCACTGGAATTTCTGTCAAATGCAAGACACGAGATTTGTTGTTAAAGAATTGAGTATACAGAATGCAAACATACACTTCCCTACAAGTGAATCGCCTAACCATTCAACACAGCTCTAAAAACTGACTAGAATGCAGTTTTCACTCAGATGAAAGACGTATGCTTTCCTTCTTAAGAAGTGTTTTCAAAGACATTCAAAGAGTGATTCTAAGAAGCCTTTTTACTGACGTTGGCTTTTAAACGTGATTTCACTGGAATTTCTGTCAAATGCACGTCACGAGATTTGCTGTTGAAGAATTGAGTATACAGAATGCCAACAAACGCTTCCCTACAAGTGAATCGCCTAACCATTCAACACAGTTCTAAAAACTGAACAGAATTCAGTTTTCACTCAGATGAAAGACGTATGCTTTCCTTCTTAAGAAGTGTTTTCAAAGACATTCACAGAGTGATTCTACGAAGCCTTTTTACTGACGTTGGCTTTTAAACATGATTTCACTGGAATTTCTGTCAAACGCAAGACACGAGATTTGCTGTTAAAGAATTGAGTATACAGAATACAAAAAAAAACGCTTACCTAAAAGTGAATCGCCTAACCATTCAACAATGCTCTAAAAACTGAAGAGAATGCAGTTTTCACTCAGATGAAAGACGTATGCTTTCCTTCTTAAGAAGTGTTTTCAAAGACATTCACAGAGTGATTCTACGAAGCCTTTTTACTGACATTGGCTTTTAAACGTGATTTCACTGGAATTTCTGTCAAACACAAGATACGAGATTTGTTGTTAAAGAATTGAGTATACAGAATGCAAACAAATGCTTCCCTACAAGTGAATCGCCTAACCATTCAACACAGCTCTAAAAACTGAAGAGAATGCAGTTTTCACTCAGATGAAAGACGTATGCTTTCCTTCTTAAGAAGTGTTTTCAAAGACATTCACAGAGTGATTCTATGAAGCCTTTTTTACTGATGTTGGCTTTTAAACGTGATTTCACTGGAATTTCTGTCAAACGCAAGACACGAGATTTGCTGTTAAAGAATTGAGTATACAGAATACAAAAAAAACGCTTCCCTAAAAGTGAATCGCCTAACCGTTCAACAATGCTCTAAAAACTGAAGAGTATGCAGTTTTCACTCCGATGAAAGACGTATGCTTTCCTTCTTAAGAAGTGTTTTCAAAGACATTCACAGAGTGATTCTAAGAAGCCTTTTTACTGACGTTGGCTTTTAAACGTGATTTCACTGGAATTTCTGTCAAATGCACGTCACGAGATTTGCTGTTGAAGAATTGAGTATACAGAATGCCAACAAACGCTTCCCTACAAGTGAATCGCCTAACCATTCAACACAGTTCTAAAAACTGAACAGAATTCAGTTTTCACTCAGATGAAAGACGTATGCTTTCCTTCTTAAGAAGTGTTTTCAAAGACATTCACAGAGTGATTCTACGAAGCCTTTTTACTGACGTTGGCTTTTAAACATGATTTCACTGGAATTTCTGTCAAACGCAAGACACGAGATTTGCTGTTAAAGAATTGAGTATACAGAATACAAAAAAAAACGCTTACCTAAAAGTGAATCGCCTAACCATTCAACAATGCTCTAAAAACTGAAGAGAATGCAGTTTTCACTCAGATGAAAGACGTATGCTTTCCTTCTTAAGAAGTGTTTTCAAAGACATTCACAGAGTGATTCTACGAAGCCTTTTTACTGACATTGGCTTTTAAACGTGATTTCACTGGAATTTCTGTCAAACACAAGATACGAGATTTGTTGTTAAAGAATTGAGTATACAGAATGCAAACAAATGCTTCCCTACAAGTGAATCGCCTAACCATTCAACACAGCTCTAAAAACTGAAGAGAATGCAGTTTTCACTCAGATGAAAGACGTATGCTTTCCTTCTTAAGAAGTGTTTTCAAAGACATTCACAGAGTGATTCTATGAAGCCTTTTTTACTGATGTTGGCTTTTAAACGTGATTTCACTGGAATTTCTGTCAAACGCAAGACACGAGATTTGCTGTTAAAGAATTGAGTATACAGAATACAAAAAAAACGCTTCCCTAAAAGTGAATCGCCTAACCGTTCAACAATGCTCTAAAAACTGAAGAGTATGCAGTTTTCACTCAGATGAAAGACGTATGCTTTCCTTCTTAAGAAGTGTTTTCAAAGACATTCACAGAGTGATTCTACGAAGCCTTTTACTGACATTGGCTTTTAAACGTGATTTCACTGGAATTTCTGTCAAACGCAAGATACGAGATTGGCTGTTAAAGAATTGAGTATACAGAATGCAAACAAACGCTTCCCTACAAGTGAATCGCCTAACCATTCAACACAGTTCTAAAAACTGAATAGAATTCAGTTTTCACTCAGATGAAAGACGTATGCATTCCTTCTTAAGAAGTGTTTTCAAAGACATTCACAGAGTGATTCTACGAAGCCTTTTTACTGAAGTTGGCTTTTAAACGTGATTTTACTGGAATTTCTGTCAAATGCAAAACACGAGATTTGTTGTTAAAGAATTGAGTATACAGAATGCAAACAATCGCTTCCCTACAAGTGAATCGCCTAACCATTCAACAATGCTCTAAAAACTGAACAGAATGCAGTTTTCAGTCCGATGAAAGACGTATGCTTTCCTTCTTAAGAAGTGTTTTCAAAGACATTCACAGAGTGATTCTACGAAGCCTTTTTACTGACGTTGGCTTTTAAACGTGATTTCACTGGAATTTCTGTCAAATGCAAGACACGAGATTTTTTGTTAAAGAATTGAGTATACAGAATGCAAACATACACTTCCCTACAAGTGAATCGCCTAACCATTCAACACAGCTCTAAAAACTGACTAGAATGCAGTTTTCACTCAGATGAAAGACGTATGCTTTCCTTCTTAAGAAGTGTTTTCAAAGACATTCACAGAGTGATTCTACGAAGCCTTTTTACTGAAGTTGGCTTTTAAACGTGATTTCACTGGAATTTCTGTCAAATGCAAGACACGAGATTTGTTGTTAAAGAACTGAGTATACAGAATGCAAACATACACTTCCCTACAAGTGAATCGCCTAACCATTCAACACAGCTCTAAAAACTGACTAGAATGCAGTTTTCACTCAGATGAAAGACCTATGCTTTCCTTCTTAAGAAGTGTTTTCAAAGACATTCACAGAGTGATTCTAGGAAGCCTTTTTACTGACATTGGCTTTTAAACGATATTTCACTGGAATTTCTATCAAACGCAAGATACGAGATTTGCTGTTAAAGAATTGAGTATACAGAATGCAAACAAACGCTTCCCTACAAGTGAATCGCCTATCCATTCAACACAGCTCTAAAAACTGAATAGAATGCAGTTTTCACTCAGATGAAAGATGTATGCTTTCCTTCTTAAGAAGTGTTTTCAAAGACATTCACAGAGTGATTCTACGAAGCCTTTTTACTGACTTGGCTTTTAAACGTGATTTTACTGGAATTTCTGTCAAACGCAATACACGAGATTTGTTGTTAAAGAATTGAGTATACAGAATGCAAACAAACGCTTCCCTACAAGTGAATCGCATAACCATTCAACAATGCTCTAAAAACTGAAGAGAATGCAGTTTTCACTCAGATGAAAGACGTATGCTTTCCTTCTTAAGAAGTGTTTTCAAAGACATTCACAGAGTGATTCTACGAACCCTTTTTACTGATGTTGGCTTTTAAACATGATTTCACTGGAATTTCTGTCAAATGCAAGATATGAGATTTGCTGTTAAAGAATTGAGTATACAGAATGCAAACAAACGCTTCCCTACAAGTGAATCGCCTAACCATTCAACAATGCTCTAAAAACTGAATAGAATGCAGTTTTCACTCAGATGAAAGACGTATGCTTTCCTTCTTAAGAAGTGTTTTCAAAGACATTCACAGAGTGATTCTACGAAGCCTTTTTACTGACATTGGCTTTTAAACGTGATTTCACTGGAATTTCTGTCAAACGCAAGATACGAGATTGGCTGTTAAAGAATTGAGTATACAGAATGCAAACAAACGCTTCCCTACAAGTGAATCGCCTAACCATTCAACACAGTTCTAAAAACTGAATAGAATTCAATTTTCACTCAGATGAAAGACGTATGCTTTCCTTCTTAAGAAGTGTTTTCAAAGACATTCACAGAGTGATTCTACGAAGCCTTTTTACTGACGTTGGCTTTTAAACGTGATTTCACTGGAATTTCTGTCAAATGCAAGACACGAGATTTGTTGTTAAAGAATTGAGTATACAGAATGCAAACATACACTTCCCTACAAGTGAATCGCCTAACCATTCAACACAGCTCTAAAAACTGAATAGAATGCAGTTTTCACTCAGATGAAAGACGTATGCTTTCCTTCTTAAGAAGTGTTTTCAAAGACATTCACAGAGTGATTCTAAGAAACCTTTTTACTGACGTTGGCTTTTAAACGTGATTTCACTGGAATTGATGTCAAATGCAAGTCACGAGATTTGCTGTTAAAGAATTGAGTATACAGAATGCAATCAAACGCTTCCCTACAAGTGAATCGCCTAACCATTCAACACAGTTCTAAAAACTGAATAGAATTCAGTTTTCACTCAGATGAAAGACGTATGCTTTCCTTCTTAAGAAGTGTTTTCAAAGACATTCACAGAGTGATTCTAAGAAGCCTTTTTACTGACGTTGGCTTTTAAATGTGATTTCACTGGAATTTCTGTCAAATGCAAGTCACGAGATTTGCTGTTAAAGAATTGAGTATACAGAATGCCAACAAACGCTTCCCTACAAGAGAATCGCCTAACCATTCAACACAGTTCTAAAAACTGAAGAGAATGCAGTTTTCACTCAGATGAAAGACGTATGCTTTCCTTCTTAAGAAGTGTTTTCAAAGACATTCACAGAGTGATTCTACGAACCCTTTTTACTGATGTTGGCTTTTAAACATGATTTCACAGGAATTTCTGTCAAACGCAAGATACGAGATTGGCTGTTAAAGAATTGAGTATACAGAATGCAAACAAATACTTCCCTACAAGTGAATCGCCTAACCATTCAACACAGTTGTAAAAACTGAATAGAATTCAGTTTTCACTCAGATGAAAGACGTATGCTTTCCTTCTTAAGAAGTGTTTTCAAAGACATTCACAGAGTGATTCTACGAAGCCTTTTTACTGACGTTGGCTTTTAAACGTGATTTCACTGGAATTTCTGTCAAATGCAAGACACGAGATTTGTTGTTAAAGAATTGAGTATACAGAATGCAAACATACACTTCCCTACAAGTGAATCGCCTAACCATTCAACACAGCTCTAAAAACTGACTAGAATGCAGTTTTCACTCAGATGAAAGACGTATGCTTTCCTTCTTAAGAAGTGTTTTCAAAGACATTCACAGAGTGATTCTAAGAAGCCTTTTTACTGACGTTGGCTTTTAAACGTGATTTCACTGGAATTTCTGTCAAATGCAAGTCACGAGATTTGCTGTTAAAGAATTGAGTATACAGAATGCAAATATACGCTTCCCTACAAGTGAATCGCCTAACCATTCAACACAGTTCTAAAAACTGAATAGAATTCAGTTTTCACTCAGATGAAAGACGTATGCTTTCCTTCTTAAGAAGTGTTTTCAAAGACATTCACAGAGTGATTCTAAGAAGCCTTTTTACTGACGTTGGCTTTTAAACGTGATTTCACTGGAATTTCTGTCAAATGAAAGTCACGAGATTTGCTGTTAAAGAATTGAGTATACAGAATACAAACAAATGCTTCCCTACAAGTGAATTGCCTAACTATTCAACAATGGTCTAAAAACTGAAGAGAATGCAGTTTTCACTCAGATGAAAGACGTATGCTTTCCTTCTTAAGAAGTGTTTTCAAAGACATTCACAGAGTGATTCTAGGAAGCCTTTTTACTGACATTGGCTTTTAAACGATATTTCACTGGAATTTCTGTCGAACGCAAGATACGAGATTTGCTGTTAAAGAATTGAGTATACAGAATGCAAACAAACGCTTCCCTACAAGTGAATCGCCTAACCACTCAACAAGGCTCTAAAAACTGAAGAGAATGCAGTTTTCACTCAGATGAAAGACGTATGCTTTCCTTCTTACGAAGTGTTTTCAAAGACATTCACAGAGTGATTCTTCGAAGCCTTTTTACTGACGTTGGCTTTTAAACGTGATTTTACTGGAATTTCTGTCAAACGCAATACACGAGATTTGTTGTTAAAGAATTGAGTATACAGAATGCAAACAAACGCTTCCCTACAAGTGAATCGCCTAACCATTCAACACAGTTCTAAAAACTGAATAGAATGCAGTTTTCACTCAGATGAAAGACGTATGCTTTCCTTCTTAAGAAGTGTTTTCAAAGACATTCAGAGAGTGATTCTACGAACCCTTTTTACTGATGTTGGCTTTTAAACGTGATTTCACTGGAATTTCTGTCAAATGCAAGAAACGAGATTTGCTGTTAAAGAATTGAGTATACAGAATGCAAACAAACGCTTCCCTACAAGTGAATCGCCTAACCATTCAACACAGCTCTAAAAACTGACTAGAATGCAGTTTTCACTCAGATGAAAGACGTATGCTTTCCTTCTTAAGAAGTGTTTTCAAAGACATTCACAGAGTGATTCTAAGAAGCCTTTTTACTGACGTTGGCTTTTAAACGTGATTTCACTGGAATTTCTGTCAAATGCAAGTCACGAGATTTGCTGTTAAAGAATTGAGTATACAGAATGCAAATATACGCTTCCCTACAAGTGAATCGCCTAACCATTCAACACAGTTCTAAAAACTGAATAGAATTCAGTTTTCACTCAGATGAAAGACGTATGCTTTCCTTCTTAAGAAGTGTTTTCAAAGACATTCACAGAGTGATTCTAAGAAGCCTTTTTACTGACGTTGGCTTTTAAACGTGATTTCACTGGAATTTCTGTCAAATGCAAGTCACGAGATTTGCTGTTAAAGAATTGAGTATACAGAATACAAACAAATGCTTCCCTACAAGTGAATTGCCTAACTATTCAACAATGGTCTAAAAACTGAAGAGAATGCAGTTTTCACTCAGATGAAAGACGTATGCTTTCCTTCTTAAGAAGTGTTTTCAAAGACATTCACAGAGTGATTCTAGGAAGCCTTTTTACTGACATTGGCTTTTAAACGATATTTCACTGGAATTTCTGTCAAACGCAAGATACGAGATTTGCTGTTAAAGAATTGAGTATACAGAATGCAAACAAACGCTTCCCTACAAGTGAATCGCCTAACCACTCAACAAGGCTCTAAAAACTGAAGAGAATGCAGTTTTCACTCAGATGAAAGACGTATGCTTTCCTTCTTACGAAGTGTTTTCAAAGACATTCACAGAGTGATTCTTCGAAGCCTTTTTACTGACGTTGGCTTTTAAACGTGATTTTACTGGAATTTCTGTCAAACGCAATACACGAGATTTGTTGTTAAAGAATTGAGTATACAGAATGCAAACAAACGCTTCCCTACAAGTGAATCGCCTAACCATTCAACACAGTTCTAAAAACTGAATAGAATGCAGTTTTCACTCAGATGAAAGACGTATGCTTTCCTTCTTAAGAAGTGTTTTCAAAGACATTCAGAGAGTGATTCTACGAACCCTTTTTACTGATGTTGGCTTTTAAACGTGATTTCACTGGAATTTCTGTCAAATGCAAGAAACGAGATTTGCTGTTAAAGAATTGAGTATACAGAATGCAAACAAACGCTTCCCTACAAGTGAATCGCCTAACCATTCAACACAGCTCTAAAAACTGACTAGAATGCAGTTTTCACTCAAATGAAAGACGTATGCTTTCCTTCTTAAGAAGTGTTTTCAAAGACATTCACAGAGTGATTCTAAGAAGCCTTTTTACTGACGTTGGCTTTTAAACGTGATTTCACTGGAATTTCTGTCAAATGCAAGTCACGAGATTTGCTGTTAAAGAATTGAGTATACAGAATGCAAATATACGCTTCCCTACAAGTGAATCGCCTAACCATTCAACACAGTTCTAAAAACTGAATAGAATTCAGTTTTCACTCAGATGAAAGACGTATGCTTTCCTTCTTAAGAAGTGTTTTCAAAGACATTCACAGAGTGATTCTAAGAAGCCTTTTTACTGACGTTGGCTTTTAAACGTGATTTCACTGGAATTTCTGTCAAATGCAAGTCACGAGATTTGCTGTTAAAGAATTGAGTATACAGAATTCAAACAAATGCTTCCCTACAAGTGAATTGCCTAACTATTCAACAATGGTCTAAAAACTGAAGAGAATGCAGTTTTCACTCAGATGAAAGACGTATGCTTTCCTTCTTAAGAAGTGTTTTCAAAGACATTCACAGAGTGATTCTAGGAAGCCTTTTTACTGACATTGGCTTTTAAACGATATTTCACTGGAATTTCTGTCAAACGCAAGATACGAGATTTGCTGTTAAAGAATTGAGTATACAGAATGCAAACAAACGCTTCCCTACAAGTGAATCGCCTAACCACTCAACAAGGCTCTAAAAACTGAAGAGAATGCAGTTTTCACTCAGATGAAAGACTTATGCTTTCCTTCTTACGAAGTGTTTTCAAAGACATTCACAGAGTGATTCTTCGAAGCCTTTTTACTGACGTTGGCTTTTAAACGTGATTTTACTGGAATTTCTGTCAAACGCAATACACGAGATTTGTTGTTAAAGAATTGAGTATACAGAATGCAAACAAACGCTTCCCTACAAGTGAATCGCCTAACCATTCAACACAGTTCTAAAAACTGAATAGAATGCAGTTTTCACTCAGATGAAAGACGTATGCTTTCCTTCTTAAGAAGTGTTTTCAAAGACATTCAGAGAGTGATTCTACGAACCCTTTTTACTGATGTTGGCTTTTAAACGTGATTTCACTGGAATTTCTGTCAAATGCAAGAAACGAGATTTGCTGTTAAAGAATTGAGTATACAGAATGCAAACAAACGCTTCCCTACAAGTGAATCGCCTAACCATTCAACACAGCTCTAAAAATTGAATAGAATGCAGTTTTCACTCAAATGAAAGACGTATGCTTTCCTTCTTAAGAAGTGTTTTCAAAGACATTCACAGAGTGATTCTACGAAGCCTTTTTACAGACATTGGCTTTTAAACGATATTTCACTGGAATTTCTGTCAAACGCAAGATACGAGATTTGCTGTTAAAGAATTGAGTATACAGAATGCAAACAAACGCTTCCCTACAAGTGAATCGCCTAACCATTCAACACAGCTCTAAAAACTGAAGAGAATGCAGTTTTCACTCAGATGAAAGACGTATGCTTTCCTTCTTACGAAGTGTTTTCAAAGACATTCACAGAGTGATTCTATGAAGCCTTTTTACTGATGTTGGCTTTTAAACGTGATTTCACTGGAATTTCTGTCAAACGCAAGACACGAGATTTGCTGTTAAAGAATTGAGTATACAGAATACAAAAAAAACGCTTCCCTAAAAGTGAATCGCCTAACCATTCAACAATGCTCTAAAAACTGAAGAGAATACAGTTTTCACTCAGATGAAAGACGTATGCTTTCCTTCTTAAGAAGTGTTTTCAAAGACATTCACAGAGTGATTCTACGAAGCCTTTTTACTGACATTGGCTTTTAAACGTGATTTCACTGGAATTTCTGTCAAACGCAAGATACGAGATTGGCTGTTAAAGAATTGAGTATACAGAATGCAAACAAACGCTTCCCTACAAGTGAATCGCCTAACCATTCAACACAGTTCTAAAAACTGAATAGAATTCAGTTTTCACTCAGATGAAAGACGTATGTATTCCTTCTAAAGAAGTGTTTTCAAAGACATTCACAGAGTGATTCTACGAAGCCTTTTTACTGAAGTTGGCTTTTAAACGTGATTTTACTGGAATTTCTGTCAAATGCAAAACACGAGATTTGTTGTTAAAGAATTGAGTATACAGAATGCAAACAATCGCTTCCCTACAAGTGAATCGCCTAACCATTCAACAATGCTCTAAAAACTGAACAGAATGCAGTTTTCAGTCCGATGAAAGACGTATGCTTTCCTTCTTAAGAAGTGTTTTCAAAGACATTCACAGAGTGATTCTACGAAGCCTTTTTACTGACGTTGGCTTTTAAACGTGATTTCACTGGAATTTCTGTCAAATGCAAGACACGAGATTTGTTGTTAAAGAATTGAGTATACAGAATGCAAACATACACTTCCCTACAAGTGAATCGCCTAACCATTCAACACAGCTCTAAAAACTGACTAGAATGCAGTTTTCACTCAGATGAAAGACGTATGCTTTCCTTCTTAAGAAGTGTTTTCAAAGACATTCACAGAGTGATTCTACAAAGCCTTTTTACTGACGTTGGCTTTTAAACGTGATTTCACTGGAATTTCTGTCAAATGCAAGACACGAGATTTGTTGTTAAAGAATTGAGTATACAGAATGCAAACATACACTTCCCTACAAGTGAATCGCCTAACCATTCAACACAGCTCTAAAAACTGACTAGAATGCAGTTTTCACTCAGATGAAAGACCTATGCTTTCCTTCTTAAGAAGTGTTTTCAAAGACATTCACAGAGTGATTCTACGAAGCCTTTTTACTAACATTGGCTTTTAAACGTGATTTCACTGGAATTTCTGTCAAACGCTAGACAGGAGATTTGCTGTTAAAGAATTGAGTATAGAGAATACAAACAAATGGTTCGCTACAAGTGCATCGCCTAACTATTCAACAATGGTCTAAAAACTGAAGAGAATGCAGTTTTCACTCAGATGAAAGACGTATGCTTTCCTTCTTAAGAAGTGTTTTCAAAGACATTCACAGAGTGATTCTACGAACCCTTTTTACTGATGTTGGCTTTTAAACATGATTTCACTGGAATTTCTGTCAAATGCAAGATATGAGATTTGCTGTTAAAGAATTGAGTATACAGAATGCAAACAAACGCTTCCCTACAAGTGAATCGCCTAACCATTCAACAATGCTCTAAAAACTGAATAGAATGCAGTTTTCACTCAGATGAAAGACGTATGCTTTCCTTCTTAAGAAGTGTTTTCAAAGACATTCACAGAGTGATTCTACGAAGCCTTTTTACTGACATTGGCTTTTAAACGTGATTTCACTGGAATTTCTGTCAAACGCCAGATACGAGATTGGCTGTTAAAGAATTGAGTATACAGAATGCAAACAAACGCTTCCCTACAAGTGAATCGCCTAACCATTCAACACAGTTCTAAAAACTGAATAGAATTCAGTTTTCACTCAGATGAAAGACTTATGCTTTCCTTCTTAAGAAGAGTTTTCAAAGACATTCACAGAGTGATTCTACGAAGCCTTTTTACTGACGTTGGCTTTTAAACGTGATTTCACTGGAATTTCTGTGAAATGCAAGACCCAAGATTTGTTGTTAAAGAATTGAGTATACAGAATGCAAACATACACTTCCCTACAAGTGAATCGCCTAACCATTCAACACAGCTCTAAAAACTGACTAGAATGCAGTTTTCACTCAGATGAAAGACGTATGCTTTCCTTCTTAATAAGTGTTTTCAAAGACATTCACAGAGTGATTCTAAGAAGCCTTTTTACTGACGTTGGCTTTTAAACGTGATTTCACTGGAATTGATGTCAAATGCAAGTCACGAGATTTGCTGTTAAAGAATTGAGTATACAGAATGCAAACAAACGCTTCCCTACAAGTGAATCGCCTAACCATTCAACACAGTTCTAAAAACTGAATAGAATTCAGTTTTCACTCAGATGAAAGACGTATGCTTTCCTTCTTAAGAAGTGTTTTCAAAGACATTCACAGAGTGATTCTAAGAAGCCTTTTTACTGACGTTGGCTTTTAAACGTGATTTCACTGGAATTTCTGTCAAATGCAAGTCACGAGATTTGCTGTTAAAGAATTGAGTATACAGAATGCCAACAAACGCTTCCCTACAAGTGACTCGCCTAACCATTCAACACAGTTCTAAAAACTGAAGAGAATGCAGTTTTCACTCAGATGAAAGACGTATGCTTTCCTTCTTAAGAAGTGTTTTCAAAGACATTCACAGAGTGATTCTACGAACCCTTTTTACTGATGTTGGCTTTTAAACATGATTTCACTGGAATTTCTGTCAAACGCAAGATACGAGATTGGCTGTTAAAGAATTGAGTATACAGAATGCAAACAAACGCTTCCCTACAAGTGAATCGCCTAACCATTCAACACAGTTCTAAAAACTGAATAGAATTCAGTTTTCACTCAGATGAAAGACGTATGCTTTCCTTCTTAAGAAGTGTTTTCAAAGACATTCACAGAGTGATTCTACGAAGCCTTTTTACTGAAGTTGGCTTTTAAACGTGATTTTACTGGAATTTCTGTCAAATGCAAAACACGAGATTTGTTGTTAAAGAATTGAGTATACAGAATGCAAACAATCGCTTCCCTACAAGTGAATCGCCTAACCATTCAACAATGCTCTAAAAACTGAACAGAATGCAGTTTTCAGTCCGATGAAAGACGTATGCTTTCCTTCTTAAGAAGTGTTTTCAAAGACATTCACAGAGTGATTCTACGAAGCCTTTTTACTGACGTTGGCTTTTAAACGTGATTTCACTGGAATTTCTGTCAAATGCAAGACACGAGATTTGTTGTTAAAGAATTGAGTATACAGAATGCAAACATACACTTCCCTACAAGTGAATCGCCTAACCATTCAACACAGCTCTAAAAACTGACTAGAATGCAGTTTTCACTCAGATGAAAGACGTATGCTTTCCTTCTTAAGAAGTGTTTTCAAAGACATTCACAGAGTGATTCTACGAAGCCTTTTTACTGACGTTGGCTTTTAAACGTGATTTCACTGGAATTTCTGTCAAATGCAAGACACGAGATTTGTTGTTAAAGAATTGAGTATACAGAATGCAAACATACACTTCCCTACAAGTGAATCGCCTAACCATTCAACACAGCTCTAAAAACTGACTAGAATGCAGTTTTCACTCAGATGAAAGACGTATGCTTTCCTTCTTAAGAAGTGTTTTCAAAGACATTCACAGAGTGATTCTAAGAAGCCTTTTTACTGACGTTGGCTTTTAAACGTGATTTCACTGGAATTTCTGTCAAATGCAAGTCACGAGATTTGCTGTTAAAGAATTGAGTATACAGAATGCAAATATACGCTTCCCTACAAGTGAATCGCCTAACCATTCAACACAGTTCTAAAAACTGAATAGAATTCAGTTTTCACTCAGATGAAAGACGTATGCTTTCCTTCTTAAGAAGTGTTTTCAAAGACATTCACAGAGTGATTCTAAGAAGCCTTTTTACTGACGTTGGCTTTTAAACGTGATTTCACTGGAATTTCTGTCAAATGCAAGTCACGAGATTTGCTGTTAAAGAATTGAGTATACAGAATACAAACAAATGCTTCCCTACAAGTGAATTGCCTAACTATTCAACAATGGTCTAAAAACTGAAGAGAATGCAGTTTTCACTCAGATGAAAGACGTATGCTTTCCTTCTTAAGAAGTGTTTTCAAAGACATTCACAGAGTGATTCTAGGAAGCCTTTTTACTGACATTGGCTTTTAAACGATATTTCACTGGAATTTCTGTCAAACGCAAGATACGAGATTTGCTGTTAAAGAATTGAGTATACAGAATGCAAACAAACGCTTCCCTACAAGTGAATCGCCTAACCACTCAACAAGGCTCTAAAAACTGAAGAGAATGCAGTTTTCACTCAGATGAAAGACGTATGCTTTCCTTCTTACGAAGTGTTTTCAAAGACATTCACAGAGTGATTCTTCGAAGCCTTTTTACTGACGTTGGCTTTTAAACGTGATTTTACTGGAATTTCTGTCAAACGCAATACACGAGATTTGTTGTTAAAGAATTGAGTATACAGAATGCAAACAAACGCTTCCCTACAAGTGAATCGCCTAACCATTCAACACAGTTCTAAAAACTGAATAGAATGCAGTTTTCACTCAGATGAAAGACGTATGCTTTCCTTCTTAAGAAGTGTTTTCAAAGACATTCAGAGAGTGATTCTACGAACCCTTTTTACTGATGTTGGCTTTTAAACGTGATTTCACTGGAATTTCTGTCAAATGCAAGAAACGAGATTTGCTGTTAAAGAATTGAGTATACAGAATGCAAACAAACGCTTCCCTACAAGTGAATCGCCTAACCATTCAACACAGCTCTAAAAATTGAATAGAATGCAGTTTTCACTCAAATGAAAGACGTATGCTTTCCTTCTTAAGAAGTGTTTTCAAAGACATTCACAGAGTGATTCTACGAAGCCTTTTTACAGACATTGGCTTTTAAACGATATTTCACTGGAATTTCTGTCAAACGCAAGATACGAGATTTGCTGTTAAAGAATTGAGTATACAGAATGCAAACAAACGCTTCCCTACAAGTGAATCGCCTAACCATTCAACACAGCTCTAAAAACTGAAGAGAATGCAGTTTTCACTCAGATGAAAGACGTATGCTTTCCTTCTTACGAAGTGTTTTCAAAGACATTCACAGAGTGATTTTATGAAGCCTTTTTACTGATGTTGGCTTTTAAACGTGATTTCACTGGAATTTCTGTCAAACGCAAGACACGAGATTTGCTGTTAAAGAATTGAGTATACAGAATACAAAAAAAACGCTTCCCTAAAAGTGAATCGCCTAACCATTCAACAATGCTCTAAAAACTGAAGAGAATACAGTTTTCACTCAGATGAAAGACGTATGCTTTCCTTCTTAAGAAGTGTTTTCAAAGACATTCACAGAGTGATTCTACGAAGCCTTTTTACTGACATTGGCTTTTAAACGTGATTTCACTGGAATTTCTGTCAAACGCAAGATACGAGATTGGCTGTTAAAGAATTGAGTATACAGAATGCAAACAAACGCGTCCCTACAAGTGAATCGCCTAACCATTCAACACAGTTCTAAAAACTGAATAGAATTCAGTTTTCACTCAGATGAAAGACGTATGCATTCCTTCTAAAGAAGTGTTTTCAAAGACATTCACAGAGTGATTCTACGAAGCCTTTTTACTGAAGTTGGCTTTTAAACGTGATTTTACTGGAATTTCTGTCAAATGCAAAACACGAGATTTGTTGTTAAAGAATTGAGTATACAGAATGCAAACAATCGCTTCCCTACAAGTGAATCGCCTAACCATTCAACAATGCTCTAAAAACTGAACAGAATGCAGTTTTCAGTCCGATGAAAGACGTATGCTTTCCTTCTTAAGAAGTGTTTTCAAAGACATTCACAGAGTGATTCTACGAAGCCTTTTTACTGACGTTGGCTTTTAAACGTGATTTCACTGGAATTTCTGTCAAATGCAAGACACGAGATTTGTTGTTAAAGAATTGAGTATACAGAATGCAAACATACACTTCCCTACAAGTGAATCGCCTAACCATTCAACACAGCTCTAAAAACTGACTAGAATGCAGTTTTCACTCAGATGAAAGACGTATGCTTTCCTTCTTAAGAAGTGTTTTCAAAGACATTCACAGAGTGATTCTACAAAGCCTTTTTACTGACGTTGGCTTTTAAACGTGATTTCACTGGAATTTCTGTCAAATGCAAGACACGAGATTTGTTGTTAAAGAATTGAGTATACAGAATGCAAACATACACTTCCCTACAAGTGAATCGCCTAACCATTCAACACAGCTCTAAAAACTGACTAGAATGCAGTTTTCACTCAGATGAAAGACCTATGCTTTCCTTCTTAAGAAGTGTTTTCAAAGACATTCACAGAGTGATTCTACGAAGCCTTTTTACTGACATTGGCTTTTAAACGTGATTTCACTGGAATTTCTGTCAAACGCAAGATACGAGATTGGCTGTTAAAGAATTGAGTATACAGAATGCAAACAAACGCTTCCCTACAAGTGAATCGCCTAACCATTCAACACAGTTCTAAAAACTGAATAGAATTCAGTTTTCACTCAGATGAAAGATGTATGCTTTCCTTCTAAAAAGTGTTTTCAAAGACATTCACAGAGTGATTCTACGAAGCCTTTTTACTGACGTTGGCTTTTAAACGTGATTTTACTGGAATTTCTGTCAAACGCAAAACACGAGATTTGTTGTTAAAGAATTGAGTATACAGAATGCAAACAATCGCTTCCCTACAAGTGAATCGCCTAACCATTCAACAATGCTCTAAAAACTGAAGAGAATGCAGTTTTCACTCAGATAAAAGACGTATGCTTTCCTTCTTAAGAAGTGTTTTCAAAGACATTCACAGAGTGATTCTACGAACCCTTTTTACTAACATTGGCTTTTAAACGTGATTTCACTGGAATTTCTGTCAAACGCTAGACAGGAGATTTGCTGTTAAAGAATTGAGTATAGAGAATACAAACAAATGGTTCCCTACAAGTGCATCGCCTAACTATTCAACAATGGTCTAAAAACTGAAGAGAATGCAGTTTTCACTCAGATGAAAGACGTATGCTTTCCTTCTTAAGAAGTGTTTTCAAAGACATTCACAGAGTGATTCTAGGAAGCCTTTTTACTGACATTGGCTTTTAAACGATATTTCACTGGAATTTCTATCAAACGCAAGATACGAGATTTGCTGTTAAAGAATTGAGTATACAGAATGCAAACAAACGCTTCCCTACAAGTGAATCGCCTAACCATTCAACACAGCTCTAAAAACTTTATAGAATGCAGTTTTCACTCAGATGAAAGATGTATGCTTTCCTTCTTACGAAGTGTTTTCAAAGACATTCACAGAGTGATTCTACGAAGCCTTTTTACTGACGTTGGCTTTTAAACGTGATTTTACTGGAATTTCTGTCAAACGCAATACACGAGATTTGTTGTTAAAGAATTGAGTATACAGAATGCAAACAAACGCTTCCCTACAAGTGAATCGCATAACCATTCAACAATGCTCTAAAAACTGAAGAGAATGCAGTTTTCACTCAGATGAAAGACGTATGCTTTCCTTCTTAAGAAGTGTTTTCAAAGACATTCACAGAGTGATTCTACGAACCCTTTTTACTGATGTTGGCTTTTAAACATGATTTCACTGGAATTTCTGTCAAATGCAAGATATGAGATTTGCTGTTAAAGAATTGAGTATACAGAATGCAAACAAACGCTTCCCTACAAGTGAATCGCCTAACCATTCAACAATGCTCTAAAAACTGAATAGAATGCAGTTTTCACTCAGATGAAAGACGTATGCTTTCCTTCTTAAGAAGTGTTTTCAAAGACATTCACAGAGTGATTCTACGAAGCCTTTTTACTGACATTGGCTTTTAAACGTGATTTCACTGGAATTTCTGTCAAACGCAAGATACGAGATTGGCTGTTAAAGAATTGAGTATACAGAATGCAAACAAACGCTTCCCTACAAGTGAATCGCCTAACCATTCAACACAGTTCTAAAAACTGAATAGAATTCAGTTTTCACTCAGATGAAAGACGTATGCTTTCCTTCTTAAGAAGTGTTTTCAAAGACATTCACAGAGTGATTCTACGAAGCCTTTTTACTGACGTTGGCTTTTAAACGTGATTTCACTGGAATTTCTGTGAAATGCAAGACCCAAGATTTGTTGTTAAAGAATTGAGTATACAGAATGCAAACATACACTTCCCTACAAGTGAATCGCCTAACCATTCAACACAGCTCTAAAAACTGACTAGAATGCAGTTTTCACTCAGATGAAAGACGTATGCTTTCCTTCTTAATAAGTGTTTTCAAAGACATTCACAGAGTGATTCTAAGAAGCCTTTTTACTGTCGTTGGCTTTTAAACGTGATTTCACTGGAATTGATGTCAAATGCAAGTCACGAGATTTGCTGTTAAAGAATTGAGTATACAGAATGCAAACAAACGCTTCCCTACAAGTGAATCGCCTAACCATTCAACACAGTTCTAAAAACTGAATAGAATTCAGTTTTCACTCAGATGAAAGACGTATGCTTTCCTTCTTAAGAAGTGTTTTCAAAGACATTCACAGAGTGATTCTAAGAAGCCTTTTTACTGACGTTGGCTTTTAAACGTGATTTCACTGGAATTTCTGTCAAATGCAAGTCACGAGATTTGCTGTTAAAGAATTGAGTATACAGAATGCCAACAAACGCTTCCCTACAAGTGACTCGCCTAACCATTCAACACAGTTCTAAAAACTGAAGAGAATGCAGTTTTCACTCAGATGAAAGACGTATGCATTCCTTCTAAAGAAGTGTTTTCAAAGACATTCACAGAGTGATTCTACGAAGCCTTTTTACTGAAGTTGGCTTTTAAACGTGATTTTACTGGAATTTCTGTCAAATGCAAAACACGAGATTTGTTGTTAAAGAATTGAGTATACAGAATGCAAACAATCGCTTCCCTACAAGTGAATCGCCTAACCATTCAACAATGCTCTAAAAACTGAACAGAATGCAGTTTTCAGTCCGATGAAAGACGTATGCTTTCCTTCTTAAGAAGTGTTTTCAAAGACATTCACAGAGTGATTCTACGAAGCCTTTTTACTGACGTTGGCTTTTAAACGTGATTTCACTGGAATTTCTGTCAAATGCAAGACACGAGATTTGTTGTTAAAGAATTGAGTATACAGAATGCAAACATACACTTCCCTACAAGTGAATCGCCTAACCATTCAACACAGCTCTAAAAACTGACTAGAATGCAGTTTTCACTCAGATGAAAGACGTATGCTTTCCTTCTTAAGAAGTGTTTTCAAAGACATTCACAGAGTGATTCTACGAAGCCTTTTTACTGACGTTGGCTTTTAAACGTGATTTCACTGGAATTTCTGTCAAATGCAAGACACGAGATTTGTTGTTAAAGAATTGAGTATACAGAATGCAAACATACACTTCCCTACAAGTGAATCGCCTAACCATTCAACACAGCTCTAAAAACTGACTAGAATGCAGTTTTCACTCAGATGAAAGACCTATGCTTTCCTTCTTAAGAAGTGTTTTCAAAGACATTCACAGAGTGATTCTAAGAAGCCTTTTTACTGACATTGGCTTTTAAACGTGATTTCACTGGAATTTCTGTCAAACGCAAGATACGAGATTGGCTGTTAAAGAATTGAGTATACAGAATGCAAACAAACGCTTCCCTACAAGTGAATCGCCTAACCATTCAACACAGTTCTAAAAACTGAATAGAATTCAGTTTTCACTCAGATGAAAGATGTATGCTTTCCTTCTAAAAAGTGTTTTCAAAGACATTCACAGAGTGATTCTACGAAGCCTTTTTACTGACGTTGGCTTTTAAACGTGATTTTACTGGAATTTCTGTCAAACGCAATACACGAGATTTGTTGTTAAAGAATTGAGTATACAGAATGCAAACAAACGCTTCCCTACAAGTGAATCGCATAACCATTCAACAATGCTCTAAAAACTGAAGAGAATGCAGTTTTCACTCAGATGAAAGACGTATGCTTTCCTTCTTAAGAAGTGTTTTCAAAGACATTCACAGAGTGATTCTACGAACCCTTTTTACTGATGTTGGCTTTTAAACATGATTTCACTGGAATTTCTGTCAAATGCAAGATATGAGATTTGCTGTTAAAGAATTGAGTATACAGAATGCAAACAAATGCTTCCCTACAAGTGAATCGCCTAACCATTCAACAATGCTCTAAAAACTGAATAGAATGCAGTTTTCACTCAGATGAAAGACGTATGCTTTCCTTCTTAAGAAGTGTTTTCAAAGACATTCACAGAGTGATTCTACGAAGCCTTTTTACTGACATTGGCTTTTAAACGTGATTTCACTGGAATTTCTGTCAAACGCAAGATACGAGATTGGCTGTTAAAGAATTGAGTATACAGAATGCAAACAAACGCTTCCCTACAAGTGAATCGCCTAACCATTCAACACAGTTCTAAAAACTGAATAGAATTCAGTTCTCACTCAGATGAAAGACGTATGCTTTCCTTCTTAAGAAGTGTTTTCAAAGACATTCACAGAGTGATTCTACGAAGCCTTTTTACTGACGTTGGCTTTTAAACGTGATTTCACTGGAATTTCTGTCAAATGCAAGACACAAGATTTGTTGTTAAAGAATTGAGTATACAGAATGCAAACATACACTTCCCTACAAGTGAATCGCCTAACCATTCAACACAGCTCTAAAAACTGACTAGAATGCAGTTTTCACTCAGATGAAAGACGTATGCTTTCCTTCTTAAGAAGTGTTTTCAAAGACATTCACAGAGTGATTCTAAGAAGCCTTTTTACTGACGTTGGCTTTTAAACGTGATTTCACTGGAATTGATGTCAAATGCAAGTCACGAGATTTGCTGTTAAAGAATTGATTATACAGAATGCAAACAAATGCTTCCCTACAAGTGAATCGCCTAACCATTCAACACAGTTCTAAAAACTGAATAGAATTCAGTTTTCACTCAGATGAAAGACGTATGCTTTCCTTCTTAAGAAGTGTTTTCAAAGACATTCACAGAGTGATTCTAAGAAGCCTTTTTACTGACGTTGGCTTTTAAACGTGATTTCACTGGAATTTCTGTCAAATGCAAGTCACGAGATTTGCTGTTAAAGAATTGAGTATACAGAATGCCAACAAACGCTTCCCTACAAGTGACTCGCCTAACCATTCAACACAGTTCTAAAAACTGAAGAGAATGCAGTTTTCACTCAGATGAAAGACGTATGCTTTCCTTCTTAAGAAGTGTTTTCAAAGACATTCACAGAGTGATTCTACGAACCCTTTTTACTGATGTTGGCTTTTAAACATGATTTCACTGGAATTTCTGTCAAACGCAAGATACGAGATTGGCTGTTAAAGAATTGAGTATACAGAATGCAAACAAACGCTTCCCTACAAGTGAATCGCCTAACCATTCAACACAGTTCTAAAAACTGAATAGAATTCAGTTTTCACTCAGATGAAAGACGTATGCTTTCCTTCTTAAGAAGTGTTTTCAAAGACATTCACAGAGTGATTCTACGAAGCCTTTTTACTGAAGTTGGCTTTTAAACGTGATTTTACTGGAATTTCTGTCAAATGCAAAACACGAGATTTGTTGTTAAAGAATTGAGTATACAGAATGCAAACAATCGCTTCCCTACAAGTGAATCGCCTAACCATTCAACAATGCTTTAAAAACTGAACAGAATGCAGTTTTCAGTCCGATGAAAGACGTATGCTTTCCTTCTTAAGAAGTGTTTTCAAAGACATTCACAGAGTGATTCTACGAAGCCTTTTTACTGACGTTGGCTTTTAAACGTGATTTCACTGGAATTTCTGTCAAATGCAAGACACGAGATTTGTTGTTAAAGAATTGAGTATACAGAATGCAAACATACACTTCCCTACAAGTGAATCGCCTAACCATTCAACACAGCTCTAAAAACTGACTAGAATGCAGTTTTCACTCAGATGAAAGACGTATGCTTTCCTTCTTAAGAAGTGTTTTCAAAGACATTCACAGAGTGATTCTAAGAAGCCTTTTTACTGACGTTGGCTTTTAAACGTGATTTCACTGGAATTGATGTCAAATGCAAGTCACGAGATTTGCTGTTAAAGAATTGAGTATACAGAATGCAAACAAACGCTTCCCTACAAGTGAATCGCCTAACCATTCAACACAGTTCTAAAAACTGAATAGAATTCAGATTTCACTCAGATGAAAGACGTATGCTTTCCTTCTTAAGAAGTGTTTTCAAAGACATTCACAGAGTGATTCTAAGAAGCCTTTTTACTGACGTTGGCTTTTAAACGTGATTTCACTGGAATTTCTGTCAAATGCAAGTCACGAGATTTGCTGTTAAAGAATTGAGTATACAGAATGCCCACAAACGCTTCCCTACAAGTGACTCGCCTAACCATTCAACACAGTTCTAAAAACTGAAGAGAATGCAGTTTTCACTCAGATGAAAGACGTATGCTTTCCTTCTTAAGAAGTGTTTTCAAAGACATTCACAGAGTGATTCTACGAACCCTTTTTACTGATGTTGGCTTTTAAACATGATTTCACTGGAATTTCTGTCAAACGCAAGATACGAGATTGGCTGTTAAAGAATTGAGTATACAGAATGCAAACAAACGCTTCCCTACAAGTGAATCGCCTAACCATTCAACACAGTTCTAAAAACTGAATAGAATTCAGTTTTCACTCAGATGAAAGACGTATGCTTTCCTTCTTAAGAAGTGTTTTCAAAGACATTCACAGAGTGATTCTACGAAGCCTTTTTACTGAAGTTGGCTTTTAAACGTGATTTTACTGGAATTTCTGTCAAATGCAAAACACGAGATTTGTTGTTAAAGAATTGAGTATACAGAATGCAAACAATCGCTTCCCTACAAGTGAATCGCCTAACCATTCAACAATGCTCTAAAAACTGAACAGAATGCAGTTTTCAGTCCGATGAAAGACGTATGCTTTCCTTCTTAAGAAGTGTTTTCAAAGACATTCACAGAGTGATTCTACGAAGCCTTTTTACTGACGTTGGCTTTTAAACGTGATTTCACTGGAATTTCTGTCAAATGCAAGACACGAGATTTGTTGTTAAAGAATTGAGTATACAGAATGCAAACATACACTTCCCTACAAGTGAATCGCCTAACCATTCAACCCAGCTCTAAAAACTGACTAGAATGCAGTTTTCACTCAGATGAAAGACGTATGCTTTCCTTCTTAAGAAGTGTTTTCAAAGACATTCACAGAGTGATTCTAAGAAGCCTTTTTACTGACGTTGGCTTTTAAACGTGATTTCACTGGAATTGATGTCAAATGCAAGTCACGAGATTTGCTGTTAAAGAATTGAGTATACAGAATGCAAACAAACGCTTCCCTACAAGTGAATCGCCTAACCATTCAACACAGTTCTAAAAACTGAATAGAATTCAGTTTTCACTCAGATGAAAGACGTATGCTTTCCTTCTTAAGAAGTGTTTTCAAAGACATTCACAGAGTGATTCTAAGAAGCCTTTTTACTGACGTTGGCTTTTAAACGTGATTTCACTGGAATTTCTGTCAAATGCAAGTCACGAGATTTGCTGTTAAAGAATTGAGTATACAGAATGCCAACAAACGCTTCCCTACAAGTGAATCGCCTAACCATTCAACACAGTTCTAAAAACTGAAGAGAATGCAGTTTTCACTCAGATGAAAGACGTATGCTTTCCTTCTTAAGAAGTGTTTTCAAAGACATTCACAGAGTGATTCTATGAACCCTTTTTACTGATGTTGGCTTTTAAACATGATTTCACTGGAATTTCTGTCAAATGCAAGATACGAGATTGGCTGTTAAAGAATTGAGTATACAGAATGCAAACAAACGCTTCCCTACAAGTGAATCGCCTAACCATTCAACACAGTTCTAAAAACTGAATAGAATTCAGTTTTCACTCAGATGAAAGACGTATGCTTTCCTTCTTAAGAAGTGTTTTCAAAGACATTCACAGAGTGATTCTACGAAGCCTTTTTACTGAAGTTGGCTTTTAAACGTGATTTTACTGGAATTTCTGTCAAATGCAAAACACGAGATTTGTTGTTAAAGAATTGAGTATACAGAATGCAAACAATCGCTTCCCTACAAGTGAATCGCCTAACCATTCAACAATGCTCTAAAAACTGAACAGAATGCAGTTTTCAGTCCGATGAAAGACGTATGCTTTCCTTCTTAAGAAGTGTTTTCAAAGACATTCACAGAGTGATTCTACGAAGCCTTTTTACTGACGTTGGCTTTTAAACGTGATTTCACTGGAATTTCTGTCAAATGCAAGACACGAGATTTGTTGTTAAAGAATTGAGTATACAGAATGCAAACATACACTTCCCTACAAGTGAATCGCCTAACCATTCAACACAGCTCTAAAAATTGACTAGAATGCAGTTTTCACTCAGATGAAAGACGTATGCTTTCCTTCTTAAGAAGTGTTTTCAAAGACATTCACAGAGTGATTCTAAGAAGCCTTTTTACTGACGTTGGCTTTTAAACGTGATTTCACTGGAATTGATGTCAAATGCAAGTCACGAGATTTGCTGTTAAAGAATTGAGTATACAGAATGCAAACAAACGCTTCCCTACAAGTGAATCGCCTAACCATTCAACACAGTTCTAAAAACTGAATAGAATTCAGTTTTCACTCAGATGAAAGACGTATGCTTTCCTTCTTAAGAAGTGTTTTCAAAGACATTCACAGAGTGATTCTAAGAAGCCTTTTTACTGACGTTGGCTTTTAAACGTGATTTCACTGGAATTTCTGTCAAATGCAAGTCACGAGATTTGCTGTTAAAGAATTGAGTATACAGAATGCCAACAAACGCTTCCCTACAAGTGAATTGCCTAACCATTCAACACAGTTCTAAAAACTGAATAGAATTCAGTTTTCATTCAGATGAAAGACGTATGCTTTCCTTCTTAAGAAGTGTTTTCAAAGACATTCACAGAGTGATTCTACGAAGCCTTTTTACTGACGTTGGCTTTTAAACGTGATTTCACTGGAATTTCTGTCAAATGCAAGACACGAGATTTGTTGTTAAAGAATTGAGTATACAGAATGCAAACATACACTTCCCTACAAGTGAATCGCCTAACCATTCAACACAGCTCTAAAAACTGACTAGAATGCAGTTTTCACTCAGGTGAAAGACGTATGCTTTCCTTCTTAAGAAGTGTTTTCAAAGACATTCACAGAGTGATTCTAAGAAGCCTTTTTACTGACATTGGCTTTTAAACGTGATTTCACTGGAATTGATGTCAAATGCAAGTCACGAGATTTGCTGTTAAATAATTGAGTATACAGAATGCAAACAAACGCTTCCCTACAAGTGAATCGCCTAACCATTCAACACAGTTCTAAAAACTGAATAGAATTCAGTTTTCACTCAGATGAAAGACGTATGCTTTCCTTCTTAAGAAGTGTTTTCAAAGACATTCACAGAGTGATTCTAAGAAGCCTTTTTACTGACGTTGGCTTTTAAACGTGATTTCACTGGAATTTCTGTCAAATGCAAGTCACGAGATTTGCTGTTAAAGAATTGAATATACAGAATGCCAACAAACACTTCCCTACAAGTGAATCTCCTAACCATTCAACACAGTTCTAAAAACTGAATAGAATTCAGTTTTCACTCAGATGAAAGACGTATGCTTTCCTTCTTAAGAAGTGTTTTCAAAGACATTCACAGAGTGATTCTACGAACCCTTTTTACTGATGTTGGCTTTTAAACGTGATTTCACTGGAATTTCTGTCAAATGCAAGATATGAGATTTGCTGTTAAAGAATTGAGTATACAGAATGCAAACAAACGCTTCCCTACAAGTGAATCGCCTAACCATTCAACACAGTTCTTAAAACTGAATAGAATTCAGTTTTCACTCTGATGAAAGACGTATGCTTTCCTTCTTAAGAAGTGTTTTCAAAGACATTCACAGAGTGATTCTAAGAAGCCTTTTTACTGACGTTGGCTTTTAAACGTGATTTCACTGGAATTTCTGTCAAATGCAAGTCACGAGATTTGCTGTTAAAGAATTGAGTATACAGAATGCCAACAAACGCTTCCCTACAAGTGAATCGCCTAACCAATCAACACAGTTCTAAAAACTGAATAGAATTCAGTTTTCACTCAGATGAAAGACGTATGCTTTCCTTCTTAAGAAGTGTTTTCAAAGACATTCACAGAGTGATTCTACGAAGCCTTTTTACTGACGTTGGCTTTTAAACGTGATTTTACTGGAATTTCTGTCAAATGCAAAACACGAGATTTGTTGTTAAAGAATTGAGTATACAGAATGCAAACAATCGCTTCCCTACAAGTGAATCGCCTAACCATTCAACATGCTCTAAAAACTGAACAGAATGCAGTTTTCAGTCCGATGAAAGACGTATGCTTTCCTTCTTAAGAAGTGTTTTCAAAGACATTCACAGAGTGATTCTACGAAGCCTTTTTACTGACGTTGGCTTTTAAACGTGATTTCACTGGATTTTCTGTCAAATGCAAGACACGAGATTTGTTGTTAAAGAATTGAGTATACAGAATGCAAACATACACTTCCCTACAAGTGAATCGCCTAACCATTCAACACAGCTCTAAAAACTGACTAGAATGCAGTTTTCACTCAGATGAAAGACGTATGCTTTCCTTCTTAAGAAGTGTTTTCAAAGACATTCACAGAGTGATTCTAAGAAGCCTTTTTACTGACGTTGGCTTTTAAACGTGATTTCACTGGAATTGATGTCAAATGCAAGTCACGAGATTTGCTGTTAAAGAATTGAGTATACAGAATGCAAACAAACGCTTCCCTACAAGTGAATCGCTTAACCATTCAACACAGCTCTAAAAACTGAATAGAATGCAGTTTTCCCTCAGATGAAAGATGTATGCTTTCCTTCTTACGAAGTGTTTTCAAAGACATTCACAGAGTGATTCTACGAAGCCTTTTTACTGACGTTGGCTTTTAAACGTGATTTTACTGGAATTTCTGTCAAACGCAATACACGAGATTTGTTGTTAAAGAATTGAGTATACAGATTGCCAACAAACGCTTCCCTACAAGTGAATCGCCTAACCATTCAACACAGTTCTAAAAACTGAATAGAATTCAGTTTTCACTCAGATGAAAGACGTATGCTTTCCTTCTTAAGAAGTGTTTTCAAAGACATTCACAGAGTGATTCTACGAAGCCTTTTTACTGACATTGGCTTTTAAACGTGATTTCACTGGAATTTCTGTCAAACGCAAGATACGAGATTGGCTGTTAAAGAATTGAGTATACAGAATGCAAACAAACGCTTCCCTACAAGTGAATCGCCTAACCATTCAACACAGTTCTAAAAACTGAATAGAATTCAGTTTTCACTCGGATGAAAGACGTATGCTTTCCTTCTTAAGAAGTGTTTTCAAAGACATTCACAGAGTGATTCTACGAAGCCTTTTTACTGACGTTGGCTTTTAAACGTGATTTCACTGGAATTTCTGTCAAATGCAAGTCACGAGATTTGCTGTTAAAGAATTGAGTATACAGAATGCCAACAAACACTTCCCTACAAGTGAATCTCCTAACCATTCAACACAGTTCTAAAAACTGAATAGAATTCAGTTTTCACTCAGATGAAAGACGTATGCTTTCCTTCTTAAGAAGTGTTTTCAAAGACATTCACAGAGTGATTCTACGAACCCTTTTTACTGATGTTGGCTTTTAAACGTGATTTCACTGGAATTTCTGTCAAATGCAAGATATGAGATTTGCTGTTAAAGAATTGAGTATACAGAATGCAAACAAACGCTTCCCTACAAGTGAATCGCCTAACCATTCAACACAGTTCTTAAAACTGAATAGAATTCAGTTTTCACTCTGATGAAAGACGTATGCTTTCCTTCTTAAGAAGTGTTTTCAAAGACATTCACAGAGTGATTCTAAGAAGCCTTTTTACTGACGTTGGCTTTTAAACGTGATTTCACTGGAATTTCTGTCAAATGCAAGTCACGAGATTTGCTGTTAAAGAATTGAGTATACAGAATGCCAACAAACGCTTCCCTACAAGTGAATCGCCTAACCATTCAACACAGTTCTAAAAACTGAATAGAATTCAGTTTTCACTCAGATGAAAGACGTATGCTTTCCTTCTTAAGAAGTGTTTTCAAAGACATTCACAGAGTGATTCTACGAAGCCTTTTTACTGACGTTGGCTTTTAAACGTGATTTTACTGGAATTTCTGTCAAATGCAAAACACGAGATTTGTTGTTAAAGAATTGAGTATACAGAATGCAAACAATCGCTTCCCTACAAGTGAATCGCCTAACCATTCAACATGCTCTAAAAACTGAACAGAATGCAGTTTTCAGTCCGATGAAAGACGTATGCTTTCCTTCTTAAGAAGTGTTTTCAAAGACATTCACAGAGTGATTCTACGAAGCCTTTTTACTGACGTTGGCTTTTAAACGTGATTTCACTGGAATTTCTGTCAAATGCAAGACACGAGATTTGTTGTTAAAGAATTGAGTATACAGAATGCAAACATACACTTCCCTACAAGTGAATCGCCTAACCATTCAACAATGCTCTAAAAACTGAAGAGAATGCAGTTTTCACTCAGATGAAAGACGTATGCTTTCCTTCTTAAGAAGTGTTTTCAAAGACATTCACAGAGTGATTCTAAGAAGCCTTTTTACTGACGTTGGATTTTAAACGTAATTTCACTGGAATTGATGTCAAATGCAAGTCACGAGATTTGCTGTTAAAGAATTGAGTATACAGAATGCAAACAAACGCTTCCCTACAAGTGAATCGCTTAACCATTCAACACAGCTCTAAAAACTGAATAGAATGCAGTTTTCCCTCAGATGAAAGATGTATGCTTTCCTTCTTACGAAGTGTTTTCAAAGACATTCACAGAGTGATTCTACGAAGCCTTTTTACTGACGTTGGCTTTTAAACGTGATTTTACTGGAATTTCTGTCAAACGCAATACACGAGATTTGTTGTTAAAGAATTGAGTATACAGAATGCCAACAAACGCTTCCCTACAAGTGAATCGCCTAACCATTCAACACAGTTCTAAAAACTGAATAGAATTCAGTTTTCACTCAGATGAAAGACGTATGCTTTCCTTCTTAAGAAGTGTTTTCAAAGACATTCACAGAGTGATTCTACGAAGCCTTTTTACTGACATTGGCTTTTAAACGTGATTTCACTGGAATTTCTGTCAAACGCAAGATACGAGATTGGCTGTTAAAGAATTGAGTATACAGAATGCAAACAAACGCTTCCCTACAAGTGAATCGCCTAACCATTCAACACAGTTCTAAAAACTGAATAGAATTCAGTTTTCACTCAGATGAAAGACGTATGCTTTCCTTCTTAAGAAGTGTTTTCAAAGACATTCACAGAGTGATTCTACGAAGCCTTTTTACTGACGTTGGCTTTTAAACGTGATTTCACTGGAATTTCTGTCAAATGCAAGACACGAGATTTGTTGTTAAAGAATTGAGTATACAGAATGCAAACATACACTTCCCTACAAGTGAATCGCCTAACCATTCAACACAGCTCAAAAAACTTACTAGAATGCAGTTTTCACTCAGATGAAAGACCTGTGCTTTCCTTCTTAAGAAGTGTTTTCAAAGACATTCACAGAGTGATTCTACGAAGCCTCTTTACTGACATTGGCTTTTAAACGTGATTTCACTGGAATTTCTGTCAAACGCAAGATACGAGATTGGCTGTTAAAGAATTGAGTATACAGAATGCAAACAAACGCTTCCCTACAAGTGAATCGCCTAACCATTCAACACAGTTCTAAAAACTGAATAGAATTCAGTTTTCACTCAGATGAAAGACGTATGCTTTCCTTCTTAAGAAGTGTTTTCAAAGACATTCACAGAGTGATTCTACGAAGCCTTTTTACTGATGTTGGCTTTTAAACGTGATTTCACTGGAATTTCTGTCAAATGCAAGATATGAGATTTGCTGTTAAAGAATTGAGTATACAGAATGCAAACAAACGCTTACCTACAAGTGAATCGCATAACCATTCAACAATGCTCTAAAAACTGAACAGAATGCAGTTTTCACTCAGATGAAAGACGTATGCTTTCCTTCTTAAGAAGTGTTTTCAAAGACATTCACAGAGTGATTCTACGAAGCCTTTTTACTGACATTGGCTTTTAAACGTGATTTCACTGGAATTTCTGTCAAACGCAAGATACGAGATTGGCTGTTAAAGAATTGAGTATACAGAATGCAAACAAACGCGTCCCTACAAGTGAATCGCCTAACCATTCAACACAGTTCTAAAAACTGAATAGAATTCAGTTTTCACTCAGATGAAAGACGTATGCTTTCCTTCTTAAGAAGTGTTTTCAAAGACATTCACAGAGTGATTCTACGAAGCCTTTTTACTGACGTTGGCTTTTAAACGTGATTTTACTGGAATTTCTGTCAAATGCAAAACACGAGATTTGTTGTTAAAGAATTGAGTATACAGAATGCAAACAATCGATTCCCTACAAGTGAATCGCCTAACCATTCAACAATGCTCTAAAAACTGAACAGAATGCAGTTTTCAGTCCGATGAAAGACGTATGCTTTCCTTCTTAAGAAGTGTTTTCAAAGACATTCACAGAGTGATTCTACAAAGCCTTTTTACTGACGTTGGCTTTGAAACGTGATTTCACTGGAATTTCTGTCAAATGCAAGACACGAGATTTGCTGTTAAAGAATTGAGTATACAGAATGCAAACATACACTTCCCTACAAGTGAATCGCCTAACCATTCAACACAGCTCTAAAAAATGACTAGAATGCAGTTTTCACTCAGATGAAAGACGTATGCTTTCCTTCTTAAGAAGTGTTTTCAAAGACATTCACAGAGTGATTCTAAGAAGCCTTTTTACTGACGTTGGCTTTTAAACGTGATTTCACTGGAATTGATGTCAAATGCAAGTCACGAGATTTGCTGTTAAAGAATTGAGTATACAGAATGCAAACAAACGCTTCCCTACAAGTGAATCGCCTAACCATTCAACACAGCTCTAAAAACTGAATAGAATGCAGTTTTCCCTCAGATGAAAGATGTATGCTTTCCTTCTTACGAAGTGTTTTCAAAGACATTCACAGAGTGATTCTACGAAGCCTTTTTACTGACGTTGGCTTTTAAACGTGATTTTACTGGAATTTCTGTCAAACGCAATACACGAGATTTGTTGTTAAAGAATTGAGTATACAGAATGCCAACAAACGCTTCCCTACAAGTGAATCGCCTAACCATTCAACATAGTTCTAAAAACTGAATAGAATTCAGTTTTCACTCAGATGAAAGACGTATTCTTTCCTTCTTAAGAAGTGTTTTCAAAGACATTCACAGAGTGATTCTACGAACCCTTTTTACTGATGTTGGCTTTTAAACGTGATTTCACTGGAATTGATGTCAAATGCAAGATATGAGATTTGCTGTTAAAGAATTGAGTATACAGAATGCAAACATACACTTCCCTACAAGTGAATCGCCTAACCATTCAACACAGCTCTAAAAACTGACTAGAATGCAGTTTTCACTCAGGTGAAAGACGTATGCTTTCCTTCTTAAGAAGTGTTTTCAAAGACATTCACAGAGTGATTCTAAGAAGCCTTTTTACTGACATTGGCTTTTAAACGTGATTTCACTGGAATTGATGTCAAATGCAAGTCACGAGATTTGCTGTTAAATAATTGAGTATACAGAATGCAAACAAACGCTTCCCTACAAGTGAATCGCCTAACCATTCAACACAGTTCTAAAAACTGAATAGAATTCAGTTTTCACTCAGATGAAAGACGTATGCTTTCCTTCTTAAGAAGTGTTTTCAAAGACATTCACAGAGTGATTCTAAGAAGCCTTTTTACTGACGTTGGCTTTTAAACGTGATTTCACTGGAATTTCTGTCAAATGCAAGTCACGAGATTTGCTGTTAAAGAATTGAATATACAGAATGCCAACAAACACTTCCCTACAAGTGAATCTCCTAACCATTCAACACAGTTCTAAAAACTGAATAGAATTCAGTTTTCACTCAGATGAAAGACATATGCTTTCCTTCTTAAGAAGTGTTTTCAAAGACATTCACAGAGTGATTCTACGAACCCTTTTTACTGATGTTGGCTTTTAAACGTGATTTCACTGGAATTTCTGTCAAATGCAAGATATGAGATTTGCTGTTAAAGAATTGAGTATACAGAATGCAAACAAACGCTTCCCTACAAGTGAATCGCCTAACCATTCAACACAGTTCTTAAAACTGAATAGAATTCAGTTTTCACTCTGATGAAAGACGTATGCTTTCCTTCTTAAGAAGTGTTTTCAAAGACATTCACAGAGTGATTCTAAGAAGCCTTTTTACTGACGTTGGCTTTTAAACGTGATTTCACTGGAATTTCTGTCAAATGCAAGTCACGAGATTTGCTGTTAAAGAATTGAGTATACAGAATGCCAACAAACGCTTCCCTACAAGTGAATCGCCTAACCAATCAACACAGTTCTAAAAACTGAATAGAATTCAGTTTTCACTCAGATGAAAGACGTATGCTTTCCTTCTTAAGAAGTGTTTTCAAAGACATTCACAGAGTGATTCTACGAAGCCTTTTTACTGACGTTGGCTTTTAAACGTGATTTTACTGGAATTTCTGTCAAATGCAAAACACGAGATTTGTTGTTAAAGAATTGAGTATACAGAATGCAAACAATCGCTTCCCTACAAGTGAATCGCCTAACCATTCAACATGCTCTAAAAACTGAACAGAATGCAGTTTTCAGTCCGATGAAAGACGTATGCTTTCCTTCTTAAGAAGTGTTTTCAAAGACATTCACAGAGTGATTCTACGAAGCCTTTTTACTGACGTTGGCTTTTAAACGTGATTTCACTGGATTTTCTGTCAAATGCAAGACACGAGATTTGTTGTTAAAGAATTGAGTATACAGAATGCAAACATACACTTCCCTACAAGTGAATCGCCTAACCATTCAACACAGCTCTAAAAACTGACTAGAATGCAGTTTTCACTCAGATGAAAGACGTATGCTTTCCTTCTTAAGAAGTGTTTTCAAAGACATTCACAGAGTGATTCTAAGAAGCCTTTTTACTGACGTTGGCTTTTAAACGTGATTTCACTGGAATTGATGTCAAATGCAAGTCACGAGATTTGCTGTTAAAGAATTGAGTATACAGAATGCAAACAAACGCTTCCCTACAAGTGAATCGCTTAACCATTCAACACAGCTCTAAAAACTGAATAGAATGCAGTTTTCCCTCAGATGAAAGATGTATGCTTTCCTTCTTACGAAGTGTTTTCAAAGACATTCACAGAGTGATTCTACGAAGCCTTTTTACTGACGTTGGCTTTTAAACGTGATTTTACTGGAATTTCTGTCAAACGCAATACACGAGATTTGTTGTTAAAGAATTGAGTATACAGAATGCCAACAAACGCTTCCCTACAAGTGAATCGCCTAACCATTCAACACAGTTCTAAAAACTGAATAGAATTCAGTTTTCACTCAGATGAAAGACGTATGCTTTCCTTCTTAAGAAGTGTTTTCAAAGACATTCACAGAGTGATTCTACGAAGCCTTTTTACTGACATTGGCTTTTAAACGTGATTTCACTGGAATTTCTGTCAAACGCAAGATACGAGATTGGCTGTTAAAGAATTGAGTATACAGAATGCAAACAAACGCTTCCCTACAAGTGAATCGCCTAACCATTCAACACAGTTCTAAAAACTGAATAGAATTCAGTTTTCACTCAGATGAAAGACGTATGCTTTCCTTCTTAAGAAGTGTTTTCAAAGACATTCACAGAGTGATTCTAAGAAGCCTTTTTACTGACGTTGGCTTTTAAACGTGATTTCACTGGAATTTCTGTCAAATGCAAGTCACGAGATTTGCTGTTAAAGAATTGAGTATACAGAATGCCAACAAACACTTCCCTACAAGTGAATCTCCTAACCATTCAACACAGTTCTAAAAACTGAATAGAATTCAGTTTTCACTCAGATGAAAGACGTATGCTTTCCTTCTTAAGAAGTGTTTTCAAAGACATTCACAGAGTGATTCTACGAACCCTTTTTACTGATGTTGGCTTTTAAACGTGATTTCACTGGAATTTCTGTCAAATGCAAGATATGAGATTTGCTGTTAAAGAATTGAGTATACAGAATGCAAACAAACGCTTCCCTACAAGTGAATCGCCTAACCATTCAACACAGTTCTTAAAACTGAATAGAATTCAGTTTTCACTCTGATGAAAGACGTATGCTTTCCTTCTTAAGAAGTGTTTTCAAAGACATTCACAGAGTGATTCTAAGAAGCCTTTTTACTGACGTTGGCTTTTAAACGTGATTTCACTGGAATTTCTGTCAAATGCAAGTCACGAGATTTGCTGTTAAAGAATTGAGTATACAGAATGCCAACAAACGCTTCCCTACAAGTGAATCGCCTAACCATTCAACACAGTTCTAAAAACTGAATAGAATTCAGTTTTCACTCAGATGAAAGACGTATGCTTTCCTTCTTAAGAAGTGTTTTCAAAGACATTCACAGAGTGATTCTACGAAGCCTTTTTACTGACGTTGGCTTTTAAACGTGATTTTACTGGAATTTCTGTCAAATGCAAAACACGAGATTTGTTGTTAAAGAATTGAGTATACAGAATGCAAACAATCGCTTCCCTACAAGTGAATCGCCTAACCATTCAACATGCTCTAAAAACTGAACAGAATGCAGTTTTCAGTCCGATGAAAGACGTATGCTTTCCTTCTTAAGAAGTGTTTTCAAAGACATTCACAGAGTGATTCTACGAAGCCTTTTTACTGACGTTGGCTTTTAAACGTGATTTCACTGGAATTTCTGTCAAATGCAAGACACGAGATTTGTTGTTAAAGAATTGAGTATACAGAATGCAAACATACACTTCCCTACAAGTGAATCGCCTAACCATTCAACAATGCTCTAAAAACTGAAGAGAATGCAGTTTTCACTCAGATGAAAGACGTATGCTTTCCTTCTTAAGAAGTGTTTTCAAAGACATTCACAGAGTGATTCTAAGAAGCCTTTTTACTGACGTTGGATTTTAAACGTAATTTCACTGGAATTGATGTCAAATGCAAGTCACGAGATTTGCTGTTAAAGAATTGAGTATACAGAATGCAAACAAACGCTTCCCTACAAGTGAATCGCTTAACCATTCAACACAGCTCTAAAAACTGAATAGAATGCAGTTTTCCCTCAGATGAAAGATGTATGCTTTCCTTCTTACGAAGTGTTTTCAAAGACATTCACAGAGTGATTCTACGAAGCCTTTTTACTGACGTTGGCTTTTAAACGTGATTTTACTGGAATTTCTGTCAAACGCAATACACGAGATTTGTTGTTAAAGAATTGAGTATACAGAATGCCAACAAACGCTTCCCTACAAGTGAATCGCCTAACCATTCAACACAGTTCTAAAAACTGAATAGAATTCAGTTTTCACTCAGATGAAAGACGTATGCTTTCCTTCTTAAGAAGTGTTTTCAAAGACATTCACAGAGTGATTCTACGAAGCCTTTTTACTGACATTGGCTTTTAAACGTGATTTCACTGGAATTTCTGTCAAACGCAAGATACGAGATTGGCTGTTAAAGAATTGAGTATACAGAATGCAAACAAACGCTTCCCTACAAGTGAATCGCCTAACCATTCAACACAGTTCTAAAAACTGAATAGAATTCAGTTTTCACTCAGATGAAAGACGTATGCTTTCCTTCTTAAGAAGTGTTTTCAAAGACATTCACAGAGTGATTCTACGAAGCCTTTTTACTGACGTTGGCTTTTAAACGTGATTTCACTGGAATTTCTGTCAAATGCAAGACACGAGATTTGTTGTTAAAGAATTGAGTATACAGAATGCAAACATACACTTCCCTACAAGTGAATCGCCTAACCATTCAACACAGCTCAAAAAACTTACTAGAATGCAGTTTTCACTCAGATGAAAGACCTGTGCTTTCCTTCTTAAGAAGTGTTTTCAAAGACATTCACAGAGTGATTCTACGAAGCCTCTTTACTGACATTGGCTTTTAAACGTGATTTCACTGGAATTTCTGTCAAACGCAAGATACGAGATTGGCTGTTAAAGAATTGAGTATACAGAATGCAAACAAACGCTTCCCTACAAGTGAATCGCCTAACCATTCAACACAGTTCTAAAAACTGAATAGAATTCAGTTTTCACTCAGATGAAAGACGTATGCTTTCCTTCTTAAGAAGTGTTTTCAAAGACATTCACAGAGTGATTCTACGAAGCCTTTTTACTGATGTTGGCTTTTAAACGTGATTTCACTGGAATTTCTGTCAAATGCAAGATATGAGATTTGCTGTTAAAGAATTGAGTATACAGAATGCAAACAAACGCTTACCTACAAGTGAATCGCATAACCATTCAACAATGCTCTAAAAACTGAACAGAATGCAGTTTTCACTCAGATGAAAGACGTATGCTTTCCTTCTTAAGAAGTGTTTTCAAAGACATTCACAGAGTGATTCTACGAAGCCTTTTTACTGACATTGGCTTTTAAACGTGATTTCACTGGAATTTCTGTCAAACGCAAGATACGAGATTGGCTGTTAAAGAATTGAGTATACAGAATGCAAACAAACGCGTCCCTACAAGTGAATCGCCTAACCATTCAACACAGTTCTAAAAACTGAATAGAATTCAGTTTTCACTCAGATGAAAGACGTATGCTTTCCTTCTTAAGAAGTGTTTTCAAAGACATTCACAGAGTGATTCTACGAAGCCTTTTTACTGACGTTGGCTTTTAAACGTGATTTTACTGGAATTTCTGTCAAATGCAAAACACGAGATTTGTTGTTAAAGAATTGAGTATACAGAATGCAAACAATCGATTCCCTACAAGTGAATCGCCTAACCATTCAACAATGCTCTAAAAACTGAACAGAATGCAGTTTTCAGTCCGATGAAAGACGTATGCTTTCCTTCTTAAGAAGTGTTTTCAAAGACATTCACAGAGTGATTCTACAAAGCCTTTTTACTGACGTTGGCTTTGAAACGTGATTTCACTGGAATTTCTGTCAAATGCAAGACACGAGATTTGTTGTTAAAGAATTGAGTATACAGAATGCAAACATACACTTCCCTACAAGTGAATCGCCTAACCATTCAACACAGCTCTAAAAAATGACTAGAATGCAGTTTTCACTCAGATGAAAGACGTATGCTTTCCTTCTTAAGAAGTGTTTTCAAAGACATTCACAGAGTGATTCTAAGAAGCCTTTTTACTGACGTTGGCTTTTAAACGTGATTTCACTGGAATTGATGTCAAATGCAAGTCACGAGATTTGCTGTTAAAGAATTGAGTATACAGAATGCAAACAAACGCTTCCCTACAAGTGAATCGCCTAACCATTCAACACAGCTCTAAAAACTGAATAGAATGCAGTTTTCCCTCAGATGAAAGATGTATGCTTTCCTTCTTACGAAGTGTTTTCAAAGACATTCACAGAGTGATTCTACGAAGCCTTTTTACTGACGTTGGCTTTTAAACGTGATTTTACTGGAATTTCTGTCAAACGCAATACACGAGATTTGTTGTTAAAGAATTGCGTATACAGAATGCCAACAAACGCTTCCCTACAAGTGAATCGCCTAACCATTCAACATAGTTCTAAAAACTGAATAGAATTCAGTTTTCACTCAGATGAAAGACGTATTCTTTCCTTCTTAAGAAGTGTTTTCAAAGACATTCACAGAGTGATTCTACGAACCCTTTTTACTGATGTTGGCTTTTAAACGTGATTTCACTGGAATTGATGTCAAATGCAAGATATGAGATTTGCTGTTAAAGAATTGAGTATACAGAATGCAAACAAACGCTTCCCTACAAGTGAATCGCATAACCATTCAACAATGCTCTAAAAACTGAAGAGAATGCAGTTTTCACTCAGATGAAAGACGTATGCTTTCCTTCTTAAGAAGTGTTTTCAAAGACATTCACAGAGTGATTCTACGAACCCTTTTTACTGATGTTGGCTTTTGAACGTGATTTCACTGGAATTTCTGTCAAATGCAAGATACGAGATTGGCTGTTAAAGAATTGAGTATACAGAATGCAAACAAACGCTTCCCTACAAGTGAATCGCCTAACCATTCAACACAGTTCTAAAAACTGAATAGAATTCAGTTTTCACTCAGATGAAAGACGTATGCTTTCCTTCTTAAGAAGTGTTTTCAAAGACATTCACAGAGTGATTCTACGAAGCCTATTTACTGAAGTTGGCTTTTAAACGTGATTTTACTGGAATTTCTGTCAAATGCAAAACACGAGATTTGTTGTTAAAGAATTGAGTATACAGAATGCAAACAATCGCTTCCCTACAAGTGAATCGCCTAACCATTCAACAATGCTCTAAAAACTGAACAGAATGCAGTTTTCAGTCCGATGAAAGACGTATGCTTTCCTTCTTAAGAAGTGTTTTCAAAGACATTCACAGAGTGATTCTACGAAGCCTTTTTACTGACGTTGGCTTTTAAACGTGATTTCACTGGAATTTCTGTCAAATGCAAGACACGAGATTTGTTGTTAAAGAATTGAGTATACAGAATGCAAACATACACTTCCCTACAAGTGAATCGCCTAACCATTCAACACAGCTCTAAAAACTGACTAGAATGCAGTTTTCACTCAGATGAAAGAGGTATGCTTTCCTTCTTAAGAAGTGTTTTCAAAGACATTCACAGAGTGATTCTAAGAAGCCTTTTTACTGACGTTGGCTTTTAAACGTGATTTCACTGGAATTGATGTCAAATGCAAGTCACGAGATTTGCTGTTAAAGAATTGAGTATACAGAATGCAAACAAACGCTTCCCTACAAGTGAATCGCCTAACCATTCAACACAGCTCTAAAAACTGAATAGAATGCAGTTTTCCCTCAGATGAAAGATGTATGCTTTCCTTCTTACGAAGTGTTTTCAAAGACATTCACAGAGTGATTCTACGAAGCCTTTTTACTGACGTTGGCTTTTAAACGTGATTTTACTGGAATTTCTGTCAATCGCAATACACGAGATTTGTTGTTAAAGAATTGAGTATACAGAATGCCAACAAACGCTTCCCTACAAGTGAATTGCCTAACCATTCAACACAGTTCTAAAAACTGAATAGAATTCAGTTTTCACTCAGATGAAAGACGTATGCTTTCCTTCTTAAGAAGTGTTTTCAAAGACATTCACAGAGTGATTCTACGAAGCCTTTTTACTGACGTTGGCTTTTAAACGTGATTTCACTGGAATTTCTGTCAAATGCAAGACACGAGATTTGTTGTTAAAGAATTGAGTATACAGAATGCAAACATACACTTCCCTACAAGTGAATCGCCTAACCATTCAACACAGCTCTAAAAACTGACTAGAATGCAGTTTTCACTCAGGTGAAAGACGTATGCTTTCCTTCTTAAGAAGTGTTTTCAAAGACATTCACAGAGTGATTCTAAGAAGCCTTTTTACTGACGTTGGCTTTTAAACGTGATTTCACTGGAATTTCTGTCAAATGCAAGTCACGAGATTTGCTGTTAAAGAATTGAGTATACAGAATGCCAACAAACGCTTCCCTACAAGTGAATCGCCTAACCATTCAACACAGTTCTAAAAACTGAATAGAATTCAGTTTTCACTCAGATGAAAGACGTATGCTTTCCTTCTTAAGAAGTGTTTTCAAAGACATTCACAGAGTGATTCTATGAAGCCTTTTTACTGACGTTGGCTTTTAAACGTGATTTTACTGGAATTTCTGTCAAATGCAAAACACGAGATTTGTTGTTAAAGAATTGAGTATACAGAATGCAAACAATCGCTTCCCTACAAGTGAATCGCCTAACCATTCAACACAGCTCTAAAAACTGACTAGAATGCAGTTTTCACTCAGATGAAAGACGTATGCTTTCCTTCTTAAGAAGTGTTTTCAAAGACATTCACAGAGTGATTCTAAGAAGCCTTTTTACTGACGTTGGCTTTTAAACGTGATTTCACTGGAATTGATGTCAAATGCAAGTCACGAGATTTGCTGTTAAAGAATTGAGTATACAGAATGCAAACAAACGCATCCCTACAAGTGAATCGCTTAACCATTCAACACAGCTCTAAAAACTGAATAGAATGCAGTTTTCCCTCAGATGAAAGATGTATGCTTTCCTTCTTACGAAGTGTTTTCAAAGACATTCACAGAGTGATTCTACGAAGCCTTTTTACTGACGTTGGCTTTTAAACGTGATTTTACTGGAATTTCTGTCAAACGCAATACACGAGATTTGTTGTTAAAGAATTGAGTATACAGAATGCCAACAAACGCTTCCCTACAAGTGAATCGCCTAACCATTCAACACAGTTCTAAAAACTGAATAGAATTCAGTTTTCACTCATATGAAAGACGTATGCTTTCCTTCTTAAGAAGTGTTTTCAAAGACATTCACAGAGTGATTCTACGAAGCCTTTTTACTGACATTGGCTTTTAAACGTGATTTCACTGGAATTTCTGTCAAACGCAAGATACGAGATTGGCTGTTAAAGAATTGAGTATACAGAATGCAAACAAACGCTTCCCTACAAGTGAATCGCCTAACCATTCAACACAGTTCTAAAAACTGAATAGAATTCAGTTTTCACTCAGATGAAAGACGTATGCTTTCCTTCTTAAGAAGTGTTTTCAAAGACATTCACAGAGTGATTCTACGAAGCCTTTTTACTGATGTTGGCTTTTAAACGTGATTTCACTGGAATTTCTGTCAAATGCAAGATATGAGATTTGCTGTTAAAGAATTGAGTATACAGAATGCAAACAAACGCTTACCTACAAGTGAATCGCATAACCATTCAACAATGCTCTAAAAACTGAACAGAATGCAGTTTTCACTCAGATGAAAGACGTATGCTTTCCTTCTTAAGAAGTGTTTTCAAAGACATTCACAGAGTGATTCTACGAAGCCTTTTTACTGACATTGGCTTTTAAACGTGATTTCACTGGAATTTCTGTCAAACGCAAGATACGAGATTGGCTGTTAAAGAATTGAGTATACAGAATGCAAACAAACGCGTCCCTACAAGTGAATCGCCTAACCATTCAACACAGTTCTAAAAACTGAATAGAATTCAGTTTTCACTCAGATGAAAGACGTATGCTTTCCTTCTTAAGAAGTGTTTTCAAAGACATTCACAGAGTGATTCTACGAAGCCTTTTTACTGACGTTGGCTTTTAAACGTGATTTTACTGGAATTTCTGTCAAATGCAAAACACGAGATTTGTTGTTAAAGAATTGAGTATACAGAATGCAAACAATCGATTCCCTACAAGTGAATCGCCTAACCATTTAACAATGCTCTAAAAACTGAACAGAATGCAGTTTTCAGTCCGATGAAAGACGTATGCTTTCCTTCTTAAGAAGTGTTTTCAAAGACATTCACAGAGTGATTCTACAAAGCCTTTTTACTGACGTTGGCTTTGAAACGTGATTTCACTGGAATTTCTGTCAAATGCAAGACACGAGATTTGTTGTTAAAGAATTGAGTATACAGAATGCAAACATACACTTCCCTACAAGTGAATCGCCTAACCATTCAACACAGCTCTAAAAAATGACTAGAATGCAGTTTTCACTCAGATGAAAGACGTATGCTTTCCTTCTTAAGAAGTGTTTTCAAAGACATTCACAGAGTGATTCTAAGAAGCCTTTTTACTGACGTTGGCTTTTAAACGTGATTTCACTGGAATTGATGTCAAATGCAAGTCACGAGATTTGCTGTTAAAGAATTGAGTATACAGAATGCAAACAAACGCTTCCCTACAAGTGAATCGCCTAATCATTCAACACAGCTCTAAAAACTGAATAGAATGCAGTTTTCCCTCAGATGAAAGATGTATGCTTTCCTTCTTACGAAGTGTTTTCAAAGACATTCACAGAGTGATTCTACGAAGCCTTTTTACTGACATTGGCTTTTAAACGTGATTTTACTGGAATTTCTGTCAAACGCAATACACGAGATTTGTTGTTAAAGAATTGAGTATACAGAATGCCAACAAACGCTTCCCTACAAGTGAATCGCCTAACCATTCAACATAGTTCTAAAAACTGAATAGAATTCAGTTTTCACTCAGATGAAAGACGTATTCTTTCCTTCTTAAGAAGTGTTTTCAAAGACATTCACAGAGTGATTCTACGAACCCTTTTTACTGATGTTGGCTTTTAAACGTGATTTCACTGGAATTGATGTCAAATGCAAGATATGAGATTTGCTGTTAAAGAATTGAGTATACAGAATGCAAACAAACGCTTCCCTACAAGTGAATCGCATAACCATTCAACAATGCTCTAAAAACTGAAGAGAATGCAGTTTTCACTCAGATGAAAGACGTATGCTTTCCTTCTTAAGAAGTGTTTTCAAAGACATTCACAGAGTGATTCTACGAACCCTTTTTACTGATGTTGGCTTTTGAACGTGATTTCACTGGAATTTCTGTCAAATGCAAGATACGAGATTGGCTGTTAAAGAATTGAGTATACAGAATGCAAACAAACGCTTCCCTACAAGTGAATCGCCTAACCATTCAACACAGTTCTAAAAACTGAATAGAATTCAGTTTTCACTCAGATGAAAGACGTATGCTTTCCTTCTTAAGAAGTGTTTTCAAAGACATTCACAGAGTGATTCTACGAAGCCTTTTTACTGAAGTTGGCTTTTAAACGTGATTTTACTGGAATTTCTGTCAAATGCAAAACACGAGATTTGTTGTTAAAGAATTGAGTATACAGAATGCAAACAATCGCTTCCCTACAAGTGAATCGCCTAACCATTCAACAATGCTCTAAAAACTGAACAGAATGCAGTTTTCAGTCCGATGAAAGACGTATGCTTTCCTTCTTAAGAAGTGTTTTCAAAGACATTCACAGAGTGATTCTACGAAGCCTTTTTACTGACGTTGGCTTTTAAACGTGATTTCACTGGAATTTCTGTCAAATGCAAGACACGAGATTTGTTGTTAAAGAATTGAGTATACAGAATGCAAACATACACTTCCCTACAAGTGAATCGCCTAACCATTCAACACAGCTCTAAAAACTGACTAGAATGCAGTTTTCACTCAGATGAAAGAGGTATGCTTTCCTTCTTAAGAAGTGTTTTCAAAGACATTCACAGAGTGATTCTAAGAAGCCTTTTTACTGACATTGGCTTTTAAACGTGATTTCACTGGAATTGATGTCAAATGCAAGTCACGAGATTTGCTGTTAAAGAATTGAGTATACAGAATGCAAACAAACGCTTCCCTACAAGTGAATCGCCTAACCATTCAACACAGCTCTAAAAACTGAATAGAATGCAGTTTTCCCTCAGATGAAAGATGTATGCTTTCCTTCTTACGAAGTGTTTTCAAAGACATTCACAGAGTGATTCTACGAAGCCTTTTTACTGACGTTGGCTTTTAAACGTGATTTTACTGGAATTTCTGTCAAACGCAATACACGAGATTTGTTGTTAAAGAATTGAGTATACAGAATGCCAACAAACGCTTCCCTACAAGTGAATTGCCTAACCATTCAACACAGTTCTAAAAACTGAATAGAATTCAGTTTTCACTCAGATGAAAGACGTATGCTTTCCTTCTTAAGAAGTGTTTTCAAAGACATTCACAGAGTGATTCTACGAAGCCTTTTTACTGACGTTGGCTTTTAAACGTGATTTCACTGGAATTTCTGTCAAATGCAAGACACGAGATTTGTTGTTAAAGAATTGAGTATACAGAATGCAAACATACACTTCCCTACAAGTGAATCGCCTAACCATTCAACACAGCTCTAAAAACTGACTAGAATGCAGTTTTCACTCAGGTGAAAGACGTATGCTTTCCTTCTTAAGAAGTGTTTTCAAAGACATTCACAGAGTGATTCTAAGAAGCCTTTTTACTGACGTTGGCTTTTAAACGTGATTTCACTGGAATTTCTGTCAAATGCAAGTCACGAGATTTGCTGTTAAAGAATTGAGTATACAGAATGCCAACAAACGCTTCCCTACAAGTGAATCGCCTAACCATTCAACACAGTTCTAAAAACTGAATAGAATTCAGTTTTCACTCAGATGAAAGACGTATGCTTTCCTTCTTAAGAAGTGTTTTCAAAGACATTCACAGAGTGATTCTATGAAGCCTTTTTACTGACGTTGGCTTTTAAACGTGATTTTACTGGAATTTCTGTCAAATGCAAAACACGAGATTTGTTGTTAAAGAATTGAGTATACAGAATGCAAACAATCGCTTCCCTACAAGTGAATCGCCTAACCATTCAACACAGCTCTAAAAACTGACTAGAATGCAGTTTTCACTCTGATGAAAGACGTATGCTTTCCTTCTTAAGAAGTGTTTTCAAAGACATTCACAGAGTGATTCTAAGAAGCCTTTTTACTGACGTTGGCTTTTAAACGTGATTTCACTGGAATTGATGTCAAATGCAAGTCACGAGATTTGCTGTTAAAGAATTGAGTATACAGAATGCAAACAAACGCATCCCTACAAGTGAATCGCTTAACCATTCAACACGGCTCTAAAAACTGAATAGAATGCAGTTTTCCCTCAGATGAAAGATGTATGCTTTCCTTCTTACGAAGTGTTTTCAAAGACATTCACAGAGTGATTCTACGAAGCCTTTTTACTGATGTTGGCTTTTAAACGTGATTTTACTGGAATTTCTGTCAAACGCAATACACGAGATTTGTTGTTAAAGAATTGAGTATACAGAATGCCAACAAACGCTTCCCTACAAGTGAATCGCCTAACCATTCAACACAGTTCTAAAAACTGAATAGAATTCAGTTTTCACTCAGATGAAAGACGTATGCTTTCCTTCTTAAGAAGTGTTTTCAAAGACATTCACAGAGTGATTCTACGAAGCCTTTTTATTTACATTGGCTTTTAAACGTGATTTCACTGGAATTTCTGTCAAACGCAAGATACGAGATTGGCTGTTAAAGAATTGAGTATACAGAATGCAAACAAACGCTTCCCTACAAGTGAATCGCCTAACCATTCAACACAGTTCTAAAAACTGAATAGAATTCAGTTTTCACTCAGATGAAAGACGTATGCTTTCCTTCTTAAGAAGTGTTTTCAAAGACATTCACAGAGTGATTCTACGAAGCCTTTTTACTGACGTTGGCTTTTAAACGTGATTTCACTGGAATTTCTGTCAAATGCAAGACACGAGATTTGCTGTTAAAGAATTGAGTATACAGAATGCAAACATACACTTCCCTACAAGTGAATCGCCTAACCATTCAACACAGCTCAAAAAACTTACTAGAATGCAGTTTTCACTCAGATGAAAGACGTATGCTTTCCTTCTTAAGAAGTGTTTTCAAAGACATTCACAGAGTGATTCTAAGAAGCCTTTTTACTGACGTTGGCTTTTAAACGTGATTTCACTGGAATTGATGTCAAATGCAAGTCACGAGATTTGCTGTTAAAGAATTGAGTATACAGAATGCAAACAAACGCTTCCCTACAAGTGAATCGCCTAACCATTCAACACAGTTCTAAAAACTGAATAGAATTCAGTTTTCACTCAGATGAAAGACGTATGCTTTCCTTCTTAAGAAGTGTTTTCAAAGACATTCACAGAGTGATTCTATGAAGCCTTTTTACTGACGTTGGCTTTTAAACGTGTTTACTGGAATTTCTGTCAAATGCAAAACACGAGATTTGTTGTTAAAGAATTGAGTATACAGAATGCAAACAATCGCTTCCCTACAAGTGAATCGCCTAACCATTCAACACAGCTCTAAAAACTGACTAGAATGCAGTTTTCACTCAGATGAAAGACGTATGCTTTCCTTCTTAAGAAGTGTTTTCAAAGACATTCACAGAGTGATTCTAAGAAGCCTTTTTACTGACGTTGGCTTTTAAACGTGATTTCACTGGAATTGATGTCAAATGCAAGTCACGAGATTTGCTGTTAAAGAATTGAGTATACAGAATGCAAACAAACGCATCCCTACAAGTGAATCGCTTAACCATTCAACACGGCTCTAAAAACTGAATAGAATGCAGTTTTCCCTCAGATGAAAGATGTATGCTTTCCTTCTTACGAAGTGTTTTCAAAGACATTCACAGAGTGATTCTACGAAGCCTTTTTACTGATGTTGGCTTTTAAACGTGATTTTACCGGAATTTCTGTCAAACGCAATACACGAGATTTGTTGTTAAAGAATTGAGTATACAGAATGCCAACAAACGCTTCCCTACAAGTGAATCGCCTAACCATTCAACACAGTTCTAAAAACTGAATAGAATTCAGTTTTCACTCAGATGAAAGACGTATGCTTTCCTTCTTAAGAAGTGTTTTCAAAGACATTCACAGAGTGATTCTACGAAGCCTTTTTACTTACATTGGCTTTTAAACGTGATTTCACTGGAATTTCTGTCAAACGCAAGATACGAGATTGGCTGTTAAAGAATTGAGTATACAGAATGCAAACAAACGCTTCCCTACAAGTGAATCGCCTAACCATTCAACACAGTTCTAAAAACTGAATAGAATTCAGTTTTCACTCAGATGAAAGACGTATGCTTTCCTTCTTAAGAAGTGTTTTCAAAGACATTCACAGAGTGATTCTACGAAGCCTTTTTACTGACGTTGGCTTTTAAACGTGATTTCACTGGAATTTCTGTCAAATGCAAGACACGAGATTTGCTGTTAAAGAATTGAGTATACAGAATGCAAACATACACTTCCCTACAAGTGAATCGCCTAACCATTCAACACAGCTCAAAAAACTTACTAGAATGCAGTTTTCACTCAGATGAAAGACGTATGCTTTCCTTCTTAAGAAGTGTTTTCAAAGACATTCACAGAGTGATTCTAAGAAGCCTTTTTACTGACGTTGGCTTTTAAACGTGATTTCACTGGAATTGATGTCAAATGCAAGTCACGAGATTTGCTGTTAAAGAATTGAGTATACAGAATGCAAACAAACGCTTCCCTACAAGTGAATCGCCTAACCATTCAACACAGTTCTAAAAACTGAATAGAATTCAGTTTTCACTCAGATGAAAGACGTATGCTTTCCTTCTTAAGAAGTGTTTTCAAAGACATTCACAGAGTGATTCTACGAACCCTTTTTACTGATGTTGGCTTTTAAACGTGATTTCACTGGAATTTCTGTCAAATGCAAGATATGAGATTTGCTGTTAAAGAATTGAGTATACAGAATGCAAACAAACGCTTCCCTACAAGTGAATCGCATAACCATTCAACAATGCTCTAAAAACTGAACAGAATGCAGTTTTCACTCAGATGAAAGAGGTATGCTTTCCTTCTTAAGAAGTGTTTTCAAAGACATTCACAGAGTGATTCTAGGAAGCCTTTTTACTGACATTGGCTTTTAAACGTGATTTCACTGGAATTTCTGTCAAACGCAAGATACGAGATTGGCTGTTAAAGAATTGAGTATACAGAATGCAAACAAACGCTTCCCTACAAGTGAATCGCCTAACCATTCAACACAGTTCTAAAAACTGAATAGAATTCAGTTTTCACTCAGATGAAAGACGTATGCTTTCCTTCTTAAGAAGTGTTTTCAAAGACATTCACAGAGTGATTCTACGAAGCCTTTTTACTGATGTTGGCTTTTAAACGTGATTTCACTGGAATTTCTGTCAAATGCAAGATATGAGATTTGCTGTTAAAGAATTGAGTATACAGAATGCAAACAAACGCTTACCTACAAGTGAATCGCATAACCATTCAACAATGCTCTAAAAACTGAACAGAATGCAGTTTTCACTCAGATGAAAGACGTATGCTTTCCTTCTTAAGAAGTGTTTTCAAAGACATTCACAGAGTGATTCTACGAAGCCTTTTTACTGACATTGGCTTTTAAACGTGATTTCACTGGAATTTCTGTCAAACGCAAGATACGAGATTGGCTGTTAAAGAATTGAGTATACAGAATGCAAACAAACGCGTCCCTACAAGTGAATCGCCTAACCATTCAACACAGTTCTAAAAACTGAATAGAATTCAGTTTTCACTCAGATGAAAGACGTATGCTTTCCTTCTTAAGAAGTGTTTTCAAAGACATTCACAGAGTGATTCTACGAAGCCTTTTTACTGACGTTGGCTTTTAAACGTGATTTTACTGGAATTTCTGTCAAATGCAAAACACGAGATTTGTTGTTAAAGAATTGAGTATACAGAATGCAAACAATCGCTTCCCTACAAGTGAATCGCCTAACCATTCAACAATGCTCTAAAAACTGAACAGAATGCAGTTTTCAGTCCGATGAAAGACGTATGCTTTCCTTCTTAAGAAGTGTTTTCAAAGACATTCACAGAGTGATTCTACAAAGCCTTTTTACTGACGTTGGCTTTGAAACGTGATTTCACTGGAATTTCTGTCAAATGCAAGACACGAGATTTGTTGTTAAAGAATTGAGTATACAGAATGCAAACATACACTTCCCTACAAGTGAATCGCCTAACCATTCAACACAGCTCTAAAAAATGACTAGAATGCAGTTTTCACTCAGATGAAAGACGTATGCTTTCCTTCTTAAGAAGTGTTTTCAAAGACATTCACAGAGTGATTCTAAGAAGCCTTTTTACTGACGTTGGCTTTTAAACGTGATTTCACTGGAATTGATGTCAAATGCAAGTCACGAGATTTGCTGTTAAAGAATTGAGTATACAGAATGCAAACAAACGCTTCCCTACAAGTGAATCGCCTAACCATTCAACACAGCTCTAAAAACTGAATAGAATGCAGTTTTCCCTCAGATGAAAGATGTATGCTTTCCTTCTTACGAAGTGTTTTCAAAGACATTCACAGAGTGATTCTACGAAGCCTTTTTACTGACGTTGGCTTTTAAACGTGATTTTACTGGAATTTCTGTCAAACGCAATACACGAGATTTGTTGTTAAAGAATTGAGTATACAGAATGCCAACAAACGCTTCCCTACAAGTGAATCGCCTAACCATTCAACATAGTTCTAAAAACTGAATAGAATTCAGTTTTCACTCAGATGAAAGACGTATGCTTTCCTTCTTAAGAAGTGTTTTCAAAGACATTCACAGAGTGATTCTACGAACCCTTTTTACTGATGTTGGCTTTTAAACGTGATTTCACTGGAATTGATGTCAAATGCAAGATATGAGATTTGCTGTTAAAGAATTGAGTATACAGAATGCAAACAAACGCTTCCCTACAAGTGAATCGCATAACCATTCAACAATGCTCTAAAAACTGAAGAGAATGCAGTTTTCACTCAGATGAAAGACGTATGCTTTCCTTCTTAAGAAGTGTTTTCAAAGACATTCACAGAGTGATTCTACGAACCCTTTTTACTGATGTTGGCTTTTGAACGTGATTTCAATGGAATTTCTGTCAAATGCAAGATACGAGATTGGCTGTTAAAGAATTGAGTATACAGAATGCAAACAAACGCTTCCCTACAAGTGAATCGCCTAACCATTCAACACAGTTCTAAAAAATGAATAGAATTCAGTTTTCACTCAGATGAAAGACGTAAGCTTTCCTTCTTAAGAAGTGTTTTCAAAGACATTCACAGAGTGATTCTACGAAGCCTTTTTACTGAAGTTGGCTTTTAAACGTGATTTTACTGGAATTTCTGTCAAATGCAAAACACGAGATTTGTTGTTAAAGAATTGAGTATACAGAATGCCAACAAAGGCTTCCCTACAAGTGAATCGCCTAACCATTCAACACAGTTCTAAAAACTGAATAGAATTCAGTTTTCACTCAGATGAAAGACGTATGCTTTCCTTCTTAAGAAGTGTTTTCAAAGACATTCACAGAGTGATTCTACGAAGCCTTTTTACTGACATTGGCTTTTAAACGTGATTTCACTGGAATTTCTGTCAAACGCAAGATACGAGATTGGCTGTTAAAGAATTGAGTATACAGAATGCAAACAAACGCTTCCCTACAAGTGAATCGCCTAACCATTCAACACAGTTCTAAAAACTGAATAGAATTCAGTTTTCACTCAGATGAAAGACGTATGCTTTCCTTCTTAAGAAGTGTTTTCAAAGACATTCACAGAGTGATTCTACGAAGCCTTTTTACTGACGTTGGCTTTTAAACGTGATTTCACTGGAATTTCTGTCAAATGCAAGACACGAGATTTGTTGTTAAAGAATTGAGTATACAGAATGCAAACATACACTTCCCTACAAGTGAATCGCCTAACCATTCAACACAGCTCAAAAAACTTACTAGAATGCAGTTTTCACTCAGATGAAAGACGTATGCTTTCCTTCTTAAGAAGTGTTTTCAAAGACATTCACAGAGTGATTCTAAGAAGCCTTTTTACTGACGTTGGCTTTTAAACGTGATTTCACTGGAATTGATGTCAAATGCAAGTCACGAGATTTGCTGTTAAAGAATTGAGTATACAGAATGCAAACAAACGCTTCCCTACAAGTGAATCGCCTAACCATTCAACACAGTTCTAAAAACTGAATAGAATTCAGTTTTCACTCAGATGAAAGACGTATGCTTTCCTTCTTAAGAAGTGTTTTCAAAGACATTCACAGAGTGATTCTACGAACCCTTTTTACTGATGTTGGCTTTTAAACGTGATTTCACTGGAATTTCTGTCAAATGCAAGATATGAGATTTGCTGTTAAAGAATTGAGTATACAGAATGCAAACAAACGCTTCCCTACAAGTGAATCGCATAACCATTCAACAATGCTCTAAAAACTGAACAGAATGCAGTTTTCACTCAGATGAAAGACGTATGCTTTCCTTCTTAAGAAGTGTTTTCAAAGACATTCACAGAGTGATTCTACGAAGCCTTTTTACTGACATTGGCTTTTAAACGTGATTTCACTGGAATTTCTGTCAAACGCAAGATACGAGATTGGCTGTTAAAGAATTGAGTATACAGAATGCAAACAAACGCTTCCCTACAAGTGAATCGCCTAACCATTCAACACAGTTCTAAAAACTGAATAGAATTCAGTTTTCACTCAGATGAAAGACGTATGCTTTCCTTCTTAAGAAGTGTTTTCAAAGACATTCACAGAGTGATTCTACGAAGCCTTTTTACTGATGTTGGCTTTTAAACGTGATTTCACTGGAATTTCTGTCAAATGCAAGATATGAGATTTGCTGTTAAAGAATTGAGTATACAGAATGCAAACAAACGCTTACCTACAAGTGAATCGCATAACCATTCAACAATGCTCTAAAAACTGAACAGAATGCAGTTTTCACTCAGATGAAAGACGTATGCTTTCCTTCTTAAGAAGTGTTTTCAAAGACATTCACAGAGTGATTCTACGAAGCCTTTTTACTGACATTGGCTTTTAAACGTGATTTCACTGGAATTTCTGTCAAACGCAAGATACGAGATTGGCTGTTAAAGAATTGAGTATACAGAATGCAAACAAACGCGTCCCTACAAGTGAATCGCCTAACCATTCAACACAGTTCTAAAAACTGAATAGAATTCAGTTTTCACTCAGATGAAAGACGTATGCTTTCCTTCTTAAGAAGTGTTTTCAAAGACATTCACAGAGTGATTCTACGAAGCCTTTTTACTGACGTTGGCTTTTAAACGTGATTTTACTGGAATTTCTGTCAAATGCAAAACACGAGATTTGTTGTTAAAGAATTGAGTATACAGAATGCAAACAATCGCTTCCCTACAAGTGAATCGCCTAACCATTCAACAATGCTCTAAAAACTGAACAGAATGCAGTTTTCAGTCCGATGAAAGACGTATGCTTTCCTTCTTAAGAAGTGTTTTCAAAGACATTCACAGAGTGATTCTACAAAGCCTTTTTACTGACGTTGGCTTTGAAACGTGATTTCACTGGAATTTCTGTCAAATGCAAGACACGAGATTTGTTGTTAAAGAATTGAGTATACAGAATGCAAACATACACTTCCCTACAAGTGAATCGCCTAACCATTCAACACAGCTCTAAAAAATGACTAGAATGCAGTTTTCACTCAGATGAAAGACGTATGCTTTCCTTCTTAAGAAGTGTTTTCAAAGACATTCACAGAGTGATTCTAAGAAGCCTTTTTACTGACGTTGGCTTTTAAACGTGATTTCACTGGAATTGATGTCAAATGCAAGTCACGATATTTGCTGTTAAAGAATTGAGTATACAGAATGCAAACAAACGCTTCCCTACAAGTGAATCGCCTAACCATTCAACACAGCTCTAAAAACTGAATAGAATGCAGTTTTCCCTCAGATGAAAGATGTATGCTTTCCTTCTTACGAAGTGTTTTCAAAGACATTCACAGAGTGATTCTACGAAGCCTTTTTACTGACGTTGGCTTTTAAACGTGATTTCACTGGAATTTCTGTCAAACGCAATACACGAGATTTGTTGTTAAAGAATTGAGTATACAGAATGCCAACAAACGCTTCCCTACAAGTGAATCGCCTAACCATTCAACATAGTTCTAAAAACTGAATAGAATTCAGTTTTCACTCAGATGAAAGACGTATGCTTTCCTTCTTAAGAAGTGTTTTCAAAGACATTCACAGAGTGATTCTACGAACCCTTTTTACTGATGTTGGCTTTTAAACGTGATTTCACTGGAATTGATGTCAAATGCAAGATATGAGATTTGCTGTTAAAGAATTGAGTATACAGAATGCAAACAAACGCTTCCCTACAAGTGAATCGCATAACCATTCAACAATGCTCTAAAAACTGAAGAGAATGCAGTTTTCACTCAGATGAAAGACGTATGCTTTCCTTCTTAAGAAGTGTTTTCAAAGACATTCACAGAGTGATTCTACGAACCCTTTTTACTGATGTTGGCTTTTGAACGTGATTTCACTGGAATTTCTGTCAAATGCAAGATACGAGATTGGCTGTTAAAGAATTGAGTATACAGAATGCAAACAAACGCTTCCCTACAAGTGAATCGCCTAACCATTCAACACAGTTCTAAAAACTGAATAGAATTCAGTTTTCACTCAGATGAAAGACGTATGCTTTCCTTCTTAAGAAGTGTTTTCAAAGACATTCACAGAGTGATTCTACGAAGCCTTTTTACTGAAGTTGGCTTTTAAACGTGATTTTACTGGAATTTCTGTCAAATGCAAAACACGAGATTTGTTGTTAAAGAATTGAGTATACAGAATGCAAACAATCGCTTCCCTACAAGTGAATCGCCTAACCATTCAACAATGCTCTAAAAACTGAACAGAGTGCAGTTTTCAGTCCGATGAAAGACGTATGCTTTCCTTCTTAAGAAGTGTTTTCAAAGACATTCACAGAGTGATTCTACGAAGCCTTTTTACTGACGTTGGCTTTTAAACGTGATTTCACTGGAATTTCTGTCAAATGCAAGACACGAGATTTGTTGTTAAAGAATTGAGTATACAGAATGCAAACATACACTTCCCTACAAGTGAATCGCCTAACCATTCAACACAGCTCTAAAAACTGACTAGAATGCAGTTTTCACTCAGATGAAAGAGGTATGCTTTCCTTCTTAAGAAGTGTTTTCAAAGACATTCACAGAGTGATTCTAAGAAGCCTTTTTACTGACGTTGGCTTTTAAACGTGATTTCACTGGAATTGATGTCAAATGCAAGTCACGAGATTTGCTGTTAAAGAATTGAGTATACAGAATGCAAACAAACGCTTCCCTACAAGTGAATCGCCTAACCATTCAACACAGCTCTAAAAACTGAATAGAATGCAGTTTTCCCTCAGATGAAAGATGTATGCTTTCCTTCTTACGAAGTGTTTTCAAAGACATTCACAGAGTGATTCTACAAAGCCTTTTTACTGACGTTGGCTTTTAAACGTGATTTTACTGGAATTTCTGTCAAACGCAATACACGAGATTTGTTGTTAAAGAATTGAGTATACAGAATGCCAACAAACGCTTCCCTACAAGTGAATTGCCTAACCATTCAACACAGTTCTAAAAACTGAATAGAATTCAGTTTTCACTCAGATGAAAGACGTATGCTTTCCTTCTTAAGAAGTGTTTTCAAAGACATTCACAGAGTGATTCTACGAAGCCTTTTTACTGACGTTGGCTTTTAAACGTGATTTCACTGGAATTTCTGTCAAATGCAAGACACGAGATTTGTTGTTAAAGAATTGAGTATACAGAATGCAAACATACACTTCCCTACAAGTGAATCGCCTAACCATTCAACACAGCTCTAAAAACTGACTAGAATGCAGTTTTCACTCAGGTGAAAGACGTATGCTTTCCTTCTTAAGAAGTGTTTTCAAAGACATTCACAGAGTGATTCTAAGAAGCCTTTTTACTGACGTTGGCTTTTAAACGTGATTTCACTGGAATTTCTGTCAAATGCAAGTCACGAGATTTGCTGTTAAAGAATTGAGTATACAGAATGCCAACAAACGCTTCCCTACAAGTGAATCGCCTAACCATTCAACACAGTTCTAAAAACTGAATAGAATTCAGTTTTCACTCAGATGAAAGACGTATGCTTTCCTTCTTAAGAAGTGTTTTCAAAGACATTCACAGAGTGATTCTATGAAGCCTTTTTACTGACGTTGGCTTTTAAACGTGATTTTACTGGAATTTCTGTCAAATGCAAAACACGAGATTTGTTGTTAAAGAATTGAGTATACAGAATGCAAACAATCGCTTCCCTACAAGTGAATCGCCTAACCATTCAACACAGCTCTAAAAACTGACTAGAATGCAGTTTTCACTCAGATGAAAGACGTATGCTTTCCTTCTTAAGAAGTGTTTTCAAAGACATTCACAGAGTGATTCTAAGAAGCCTTTTTACTGACGTTGGCTTTTAAACGTGATTTCACTGGAATTGATGTCAAATGCAAGTCACGAGATTTGCTGTTAAAGAATTGAGTATACAGAATGCAAACAAACGCATCCCTACAAGTGAATTGCTTAACCATTCAACACAGCTCTAAAAACTGAATAGAATGCAGTTTTCCCTCAGATGAAAGATGTATGCTTTCCTTCTTACGAAGTGTTTTCAAAGACATTCACAGAGTGATTCTACGAAGCCTTTTTACTGACGTTGGCTTTTAAACGTGATTTTACTGGAATTTCTGTCAAACGCAATACACGAGATTTGTTGTTAAAGAATTGAGTATACAGAATGCCAACAAACGCTTCCCTACAAGTGAATTGCCTAACCATTCAACACAGTTCTAAAAACTGAATAGAATTCAGTTTTCACTCAGATGAAAGACGTATGCTTTCCTTCTTAAGAAGTGTTTTCAAAGACATTCACAGAGTGATTCTACGAAGCCTTTTTACTGACATTGTCTTTTAAACGTGATTTCACTGGAATTTCTGTCAAACGCAAGATACGAGATTGGCTGTTAAAGAATTGAGTATACAGAATGCAAACAAACGCTTCCCTACAAGTGAATCGCCTAACCATTCAACACAGTTCTAAAAACTGAATAGAATTCAGTTTTCACTCAGATGAAAGACGTATGCTTTCCTTCTTAAGAAGTGTTTTCAAAGACATTCACAGAGTGATTCTACGAAGCCTTTTTACTGACGTTGGCTTTTAAACGTGATTTCACTGGAATTTCTGTCAAATGCAAGACACGAGATTTGTTGTTAAAGAATTGAGTATACAGAATGCAAACATACACTTCCCTACAAGTGAATCGCCTAACCATTCAACACAGCTCAAAAAACTTACTAGAATGCAGTTTTCACTCAGATGAAAGACGTATGCTTTCCTTCTTAAGAAGTGTTTTCAAAGACATTCACAGAGTGATTCTAAGAAGCCTTTTTACTGACGTTGGCTTTTAAACGTGATTTCACTGGAATTGATGTCAAATGCAAGTCACGAGATTTGCTGTTAAAGAATTGAGTATACAGAATGCAAACAAACGCTTCCCTACAAGTGAATCGCCTAACCATTCAACACAGTTCTAAAAACTGAATAGAATTCAGTTTTCACTCAGATGAAAGACGTATGCTTTCCTTCTTAAGAAGTGTTTTCAAAGACATTCACAGAGTGATTCTACGAACCCTTTTTACTGATGTTGGCTTTTAAACGTGATTTCACTGGAATTTCTGTCAAATGCAAGATATGAGATTTGCTGTTAAAGAATTGAGTATACAGAATGCAAACAAACGCTTCCCTACAAGTGAATCGCATAACCATTCAACAATGCTCTAAAAACTGAACAGAATGCAGTTTTCACTCAGATGAAAGACGTATGCTTTCCTTCTTAAGAAGTGTTTTCAAAGACATTCACAGAGTGATTCTACGAAGCCTTTTTACTGACATTGGCTTTTAAACGTGATTTCACTGGAATTTCTGTCAAACGCAAGATACGAGATTGGCTGTTAAAGAATTGAGTATACAGAATGCAAACAAACGCTTCCCTACAAGTGAATCGCCTAACCATTCAACACAGTTCTAAAAACTGAATAGAATTCAGTTTTCACTCAGATGAAAGACGTATGCTTTCCTTCTTAAGAAGTGTTTTCAAAGACATTCACAGAGTGATTCTACGAAGCCTTTTTACTGACGTTGGCTTTTAAACATGATTTTACTGGAATTTCTGTCAAATGGAAAACACGAGAATGTTGTTAAAGAATTGAGTATACAGAATGCAAACAATCGCTTCCCTACAAGTGAATCGCCTAACCATTCAACAATGCTCTAAAAACTGAACAGAATGCAGTTTTCAGTCCGATGAAAGACGTATGCTTTCCTTCTTAAGAAGTGTTTTCAAAGACATTCACAGAGTGATTCTACAAAGCCTTTTTACTGACGTTGGCTTTTAAACGTGATTTCACTGGAATTTCTGTCAAATGCAAGACACGAGATTTGTTGTTAAAGAATTGAGTATACAGAATGCAAACATACACTTCCCTACAAGTGAATCGCCTAACCATTCAACACAGCTCTAAAAAATGACTAGAATGCAGTTTTCACTCAGATGAAAGACGTATGCTTTCCTTCTTAAGAAGTGTTTTCAAAGACATTCACAGAGTGATTCTAAGAAGCCTTTTTACTGACATTGGCTTTTAAACGTGATTTCACTGGAATTGATGTCAAATGCAAGTCACGAGATTTGCTGTTAAAGAATTGAGTATACAGAATGCAAACAAATGCTTCCCTACAAGTGAATCGCCTAACCATTCAACACAGCTCTAAAAACTGAATAGAATGCAGTTTTCCCTCAGATGAAAGATGTATGCTTTCCTTCTTACGAAGTGTTTTCAAAGACATTCACAGAGTGATTCTACGAAGCCTTTTTACTGACGTTGGCTTTTAAACGTGATTTTACTGGAATTTCTGTCAAACGCAATACACGAGATTTGTTGTTAAAGAATTGAGTATACAGAATGCCAACAAACGCTTCCCTACAAGTGAATCGCCTAACCATTCAACACAGTTCTAAAAACTGAATAGAATTCAGTTTTCACTCAGATGAAAGACGTATGCTTTCCTTCTTAAGAAGTGTTTTCAAAGACATTCACAGAGTGATTCTACGAACCCTTTTTACTGATATTGGCTTTTAAACGTGATTTCACTGGAATTTCTGTCAAATGCAAGATATGAGATTTGCTGTTAAAGAATTGAGTATACAGAATGCAAACAAACGCTTCCCTACAAGTGAATCGCATAACCATTCAACAATGCTCTAAAAACTGAAGAGAATGCAGTTTTCACTCAGATGAAAGACGTATGCTTTCCTTCTTAAGAAGTGTATTCAAAGACATTCACAGAGTGATTCTACGAAGCCTTTTTACTGACATTGGCTTTTAAACGTGATTTCAGTGGAATTTCTGTCAAAGGCAAGATACGAGATTGGCTGTTAAAGAATTGAGTATACAGAATGCAAACAAACGCTTCCCTATAAGTGAATCGCCTAACCATTCAACACAGTTCTAAAAACTGAATAGAATTCAGTTTTCACTCAGATGAAAGACGTATGCTTTCCTTCTTAAGAAGTGTTTTCAAAGACATTCACAGAGTGATTCTACGAAGCCTTTTTACTGACGTTGGCTTTTAAATGTGATTTTACTGGAATTTCTGTCAAATGCAAAACACGAGATTTGTTGTTAAAGAATTGAGTATACAGAATGCAAACAATCGCTTCCCTACAAGTGAATCGCCTAACCATTCAACAATGCTCTAAAAACTGAACAGAATGCAGTTTTCAGTCCGATGAAAGACGAATGCTTTCCTTCTTAAGAAGTGTTTTCAAAGACATTCACAGAGTGATTCTACGAAGCCTTTTTACTGACGTTGGCTTTTAAACGTGATTTCACTGGAATTTCTGTCAAATGCAAGACACGAGATTTGTTGTTAAAGAATTGAGTATACAGAATGCAAACATACACTTCCCTACAAGTGAATCGCCTAACCATTCAACACAGCTCTAAAAACTGACTAGAATGCAGTTTTCACTCAGATGAAAGACGTATGCTTTCCTTCTTAAGAAGTGTTTTCAAAGACATTCACAGAGTGATTCTAAGAAGCCTTTTTACTGACGTTGGCTTTTAAACGTGATTTCACTGGAATTGATGTCAAATGCAAGTCACGAGATTTGCTGTTAAAGAATTGAGTATACAGAAAGCAAACAAACGCTTCCCTACAAGTGAATCGCCTAACCATTCAACACAGTTCTAAAAACTGAATAGAATTCAGTTTTCACTCAGATGAAAGACGTATGCTTCCCTTCTTAAGAAGTGTTTTCAAAGACATTCACAGAGTGATTCTAAGAAGCCTTTTTACTGACGTTGGCTTTTAAACGTGATTTCACTGGAATTGATGTCAAATGCAAGTCACGAGATTTGCTGTTAAAGAATTGAGTATACAGAATGCAAACAAACGCTTCCCTACAAGTGAATCGCCTAACCATTCAACACAGTTCTAAAAACTGAATAGAATTCAGTTTTCACTCAGATGAAAGACGTATGCTTCCCTTCTTAAGAAGTGTATTCAAAGACATTCACAGAGTGATTCTAAGAAGCCTTTTTACTGACGTTGACTTTTAAACGTGATTTCACTGGAATTTCTGTCAAATGCAAGTCACGAGATTTGCTGTTAAAGAATTGAGTATACAGAATGCCAACAAACGCTTCCCTACAAGTGAATCGCCTAACCATTCAACACAGTTCTAAAAACTGAATAGAATTCAGTTTTCACTCAGATGAAAGAGGTATGCTTTCCTTCTTAAGAAGTGTTTTCAAAGCCATTCACAGAGTGATTCTACGAAGCCTTTTTACTGACGTTGGCTTTTAGACATGATTTCACTGGAATTTCTGTCAAACGCAAGACACGAGATTTGCTGTTAAAGAATTGAGTATACAGAATGCAAACAAACGCTTCCCTACAAGTGAATCGCCTAACCATTCAACAATGGTCTAAAAACTGAAGAGAATGCAGTTTTCACTCAGATGAAAGACGTATGCTTTCCTTCTTAAGAAGTGTTTTCAAAGACATTCACAGAGTGATTCTAGGAAGCCTTTTTACTGACATTGGCTTTTAAACGATATTTCACTGGAATTTCTGTCAAACGCAAGATACGAGATTTGCTGTTAAAGAATTGAGTATACAGAATGCAAACAAACGCTTCCCTACAAGTGAATCGCCTAACCATTCAACACAGCTCTAAAAACTGAATAGAATGCAGTTTTCACTCAGATGAAAGATGTATGCTTTCCTTCTTAAGAAGTGTTTTCAAAGACATTCACAGAGTGATTCTACGAAGCCTTTTTACTGACATTGGCTTTTAAATGTGATTTCACTGGAATTTCTGTCAAACGCAAGACACGAGATTTGCTGTTAAAGAATTGAGTATACAGAATACAAAAAAAAAACGCTTCCCTAAAAGTGAATCGCCTAACCATTCAACAATGCTCTAAAAACTGAAGAGAATGCAGTTTTCACTCAGATGAAAGACGTATGCTTTCCTTCTTACGAAGTGTTTTCAAAGACATTCACAGAGTGATTCTTCGAAGCCTTTTTACTGACATTGGCTTTTAAAGGTGATTTTACTGGAATTTCTGTCAAACACAAGACACGAGATTTGCTGTTAAAGAATTTAGTATACAGAATGCAAACAAACGCTTCCCCTCAAGTGAATTGCCTAACCATTCAACACAGTTCTTAAAACTGAATAGAATGCAGTTTTCACTCAGATGAAAGACCTATGCTTTCCTTCTTAAGAAGTGTATTCAAAGACATTCACAGAGTGATTCTACGAAGCCTTTTTACTTACATTGGCTTTTAAACGTGATTTCACTGCAATTTCTGTCAAAAGCAAGACACGAGATTTGCTGTTAAAGAATTGAGTATACAGAATGCAAACAATCGCTTCCCTACAAGTGAATCGCCTAACCATTCAACAATGGTCTAAAAACTGAAGAGAATGCAGTTTTCACTCAGATGAAAGACGTATGCTTTCCTTCTTACGAAGTGTTTTCAAAGACATTCACAGAGTGATTCTTCGAAGCCTTTTTACTGACGTTGGCTTTTAAACGTGATTTTACTGGAATTTCTGTCAAAAGCAATACATGGGATTTGTTGTTAAAGAATTGAGTATACAGAATGCAAACAAATGCTTCCCTACAAGTGAATCGCCTAACCATTCAACACAGTTCTAAAAACTGAATAGAATGCAGTTTTCACTCAGATGAAAGACGTATGCTTTCCTTCTTAAGAAGTGTTTTCAAAGACATTCAGAGAGTGATTCTACGAACCCTTTTTACTGATGTTGGCTTTTAAACGTGATTTCACTGGAATTTCTGTCAAATGCAAGATATGCGATTTGCTGTTAAAGAATTGAGTATACAGAATGCAAACAAACGCTTCCCTACAAGTGAATCGCCTAACCATTCAACAATGCTCTAAAACTGAATAGAATGCAGTTTTCACTCAGATGAAAGACGTATGCTTTCCTTCTTAAGAAGTGTTTTCAAAGACATTCACAGAGTGATTCTACGAAGCCTTTTTACTTACGTTGGCTTTTAAACGTGATTTCACTGCAATTTCTGACAAACGCAAGACACGAGATTTGCTGTTAAAGAATTGAGTATACAGAATACAAAAAAAAAACGCTTCCCTAAAAGTGAATCGCCTAACCATTCAACAATGCTCTAAAAACTGAAGAGAATGCAGTTTTCACTCAGATGAAAGACGTATGCTTTCCTTCTTAAGAAGTGTTTTCAAAGACATTCACAGAGTGATTCTACGAAGCCTTTTTACTGACGTTGGCTTTTAAACGTGATTTCACTGGAATTTCTGTCAAAAGCAAGACATGAGATTTGCTGTTAAAGAATTGAGTATACAGAATGCAAACAAACGCTTCCCTACAAGTGAATCGCCTAACCATTCAACAATGCTCTAAAAACTGAATAGAATGCAGTTTTCACTCAGATGAAAGACCTATGCTTTCCTTCTTAAGAAGTGTTTTCAAAGACATTCACAGAGTGATTCTACGAAGCCTTTTTACTGACGTTGGCTTTTAAACGTGATTTCACTGGAATTTCTGTCAAATGCAAGACACGAGATTTGTTGTTAAAGAATTGAGTATACAGAATGCAAACATACACTTCCCTACAAGTGAATCGCCTAACCATTCAACACAGCTCTAAAAACTGACTAGAATGCAGTTTTCACTCAGATGAAAGACGTATGCTTTCCTTCTTAAGAAGTGTTTTCAAAGACATTCACAGAGTGATTCTAAGAAGCCTTTTTACTGACGTTGGCTTTTAAACGTGATTTCACTGGAATTGATGTCAAATGCAAGTCACGAGATTTGCTGTTAAAGAATTGAGTATACAGAATGCAAACAAACGCTTCCCTACAAGTGAATCGCCTAACCATTCAACACAGTTCTAAAAACTGAATAGAATTCAGTTTTCACTCCGATGAAAGACGTATGCTTCCCTTCTTAAGAAGTGTTTTCAAAGACATTCACAGAGTGATTCTAAGAAGCCTTTTTACTGACGTTGGCTTTTAAACGTGATTTCACTGGAATTGATGTCAAATGCAAGTCACGAGATTTGCTGTTAAAGAATTGAGTATACAGAATGCAAACAAACGCTTCCCTACAAGTGAATCGCCTAACCATTCAACAAAGTTCTAAAAACTGAATAGAATTCAGTTTTCACTCAGATGAAAGACGTATGCTTCCCTTCTTAAGAAGTGTATTCAAAGACATTCACAGAGTGATTCTAAGAAGCCTTTTTACTGACGTTGACTTTTAAACGTGATTTCACTGGAATTTCTGTCAAATGCAAGTCACGAGATTTGCTGTTAAAGAATTGAGTATACAGAATGCCAACAAACGCTTCCCTACAAGTGAATCGCCTAACCATTCAACACAGTTCTAAAAACTGAATAGAATTCAGTTTTCACTCAGATGAAAGAGGTATGCTTTCCTTCTTAAGAAGTGTTTTCAAAGCCATTCACAGAGTGATTCTACGAAGCCTTTTTACTGACGTTGGCTTTTAGACATGATTTCACTGGAATTTCTGTCAAACGCAAGACACGAGATTTGCTGTTAAAGAATTGAGTATACAGAATGCAAACAAACGCTTCCCTACAAGTGAATCGCCTAACCATTCAACAATGGTCTAAAAACTGAAGAGAATGCAGTTTTCACTCAGATGAAAGACGTATGCTTTCCTTCTTAAGAAGTGTTTTCAAAGACATTCACAGAGTGATTCTAGGAAGCCTTTTTACTGACATTGGCTTTTAAACGATATTTCACTGGAATTTCTGTCAAACGCAAGATACGAGATTTGCTGTTAAAGAATTGAGTATACAGAATGCAAACAAACGCTTCCCTACAAGTGAATCGCCTAACCATTCAACACAGCTCTAAAAACTGAATAGAATGCAGTTTTCACTCAGATGAAAGATGTATGCTTTCCTTCTTAAGAAGTGTTTTCAAAGACATTCACAGAGTGATTCTACGAAGCCTTTTTACTGACATTGGCTTTTAAATGTGATTTCACTGGAATTTCTGTCAAACGCAAGACACGAGATTTGCTGTTAAAGAATTGAGTATACAGAATACAAAAAAAAAACGCTTCCCTAAAAGTGAATCGCCTAACCATTCAACAATGCTCTAAAAACTGAAGAGAATGCAGTTTTCACTCAGATGAAAGACGTATGCTTTCCTTCTTACGAAGTGTTTTCAAAGACATTCACAGAGTGATTCTTCGAAGCCTTTTTACTGACATTGGCTTTTAAAGGTGATTTTACTGGAATTTCTGTCAAACACAAGACACGAGATTTGCTGTTAAAGAATTTAGTATACAGAATGCAAACAAACGCTTCCCCTCAAGTGAATTGCCTAACCATTCAACACAGTTCTTAAAACTGAATAGAATGCAGTTTTCACTCAGATGAAAGACCTATGCTTTCCTTCTTAAGAAGTGTATTCAAAGACATTCACAGAGTGATTCTACGAAGCCTTTTTACTTACATTGGCTTTTAAACGTGATTTCACTGCAATTTCTGTCAAAAGCAAGACACGAGATTTGCTGTTAAAGAATTGAGTATACAGAATGCAAACAATCGCTTCCCTACAAGTGAATCGCCTAACCATTCAACAATGGTCTAAAAACTGAAGAGAATGCAGTTTTCACTCAGATGAAAGACGTATGCTTTCCTTCTTACGAAGTGTTTTCAAAGACATTCACAGAGTGATTCTTCGAAGCCTTTTTACTGACGTTGGCTTTTAAACGTGATTTTACTGGAATTTCTGTCAAACGCAATACATGGGATTTGTTGTTAAAGAATTGAGTATACAGAATGCAAACAAACGCTTCCCTACAAGTGAATCGCCTAACCATTCAACAATGGTCTAAAAACTGAAGAGAATGCAGTTTTCACTCAGATGAAAGACGTATGCTTTCCTTCTTAAGAAGTGTTTTCAAAGACATTCACAGAGTGATTCTAGGAAGCCTTTTTACTGACATTGGCTTTTAAACGATATTTCACTGGAATTTCTGTCAAACGCAAGATACGAGATTTGCTGTTAAAGAATTGAGTATACAGAATGCAAACAAACGCTTCCCTACAAGTGAATCGCCTAACCATTCAACACAGCTCTAAAAACTGAATAGAATGCAGTTTTCACTCAGATGAAAGATGTATGCTTTCCTTCTTAAGAAGTGTTTTCAAAGACATTCACAGAGTGATTCTACGAAGCCTTTTTACTGACATTGGCTTTTAAATGTGATTTCACTGGAATTTCTGTCAAACGCAAGACACGAGATTTGCTGTTAAAGAATTGAGTATACAGAATACAAAAAAAAACGCTTCCCTAAAAGTGAATCGCCTAACCATTCAACAATGCTCTAAAAACTGAAGAGAATGCAGTTTTCACTCAGATGAAAGACGTATGCTTTCCTTCTTACGAAGTGTTTTCAAAGACATTCACAGAGTGATTCTTCGAAGCCTTTTTACTGACATTGGCTTTTAAAGGTGATTTTACTGGAATTTCTGTCAAACACAAGACACGAGATTTGCTGTTAAAGAATTTAGTATACAGAATGCAAACAAACGCTTCCCCTCAAGTGAATTGCCTAACCATTCAACACAGTTCTTAAAACTGAATAGAATGCAGTTTTCACTCAGATGAAAGACCTATGCTTTCCTTCTTAAGAAGTGTATTCAAAGACATTCACAGAGTGATTCTACGAAGCCTTTTTACTTACATTGGCTTTTAAACGTGATTTCACTGCAATTTCTGTCAAAAGCAAGACACGAGATTTGCTGTTAAAGAATTGAGTATACAGAATGCAAACAATCGCTTCCCTACAAGTGAATCGCCTAACCATTCAACAATGGTCTAAAAACTGAAGAGAATGCAGTTTTCACTCAGATGAAAGACGTATGCTTTCCTTCTTACGAAGTGTTTTCAAAGACATTCACAGAGTGATTCTTCGAAGCCTTTTTACTGACGTTGGCTTTTAAACGTGATTTTACTGGAATTTCTGTCAAACGCAATACATGGGATTTGTTGTTAAAGAATTGAGTATACAGAATGCAAACAAATGCTTCCCTACAAGTGAATCGCCTAACCATTCAACACAGTTCTAAAAACTGAATAGAATGCAGTTTTCACTCAGATGAAAGACGTATGCTTTCCTTCTTAAGAAGTGTTTTCAAAGACATTCAGAGAGTGATTCTACGAACCCTTTTTACTGATGTTGGCTTTTAAACGTGATTTCACTGGAATTTCTGTCAAATGCAAGATATGCGATTTGCTGTTAAAGAATTGAGTATACAGAATGCAAACAAACGCTTCCCTACAAGTGAATCGCCTAACCATTCAACAATGCTCTAAAAACTGAATAGAATGCAGTTTTCACTCAGATGAAAGACGTATGCTTTCCTTCTTAAGAAGTGTTTTCAAAGACATTCACAGAGTGATTCTACGAAGCCTTTTTACTTACGTTGGCTTTTAAACGTGATTTCACTGCAATTTCTGACAAACGCAAGACACGAGATTTGCTGTTAAAGAATTGAGTATACAGAATACAAAAAAAAACGCTTCCCTAAAAGTGAATCGCCTAACCATTCAACAATGCTCTAAAAACTGAAGAGAATGCAGTTTTCACTCAGATGAAAGACGTATGCTTTCCTTCTTAAGAAGTGTTTTCAAAGACATTCACAGAGTGATTCTACGAAGCCTTTTTACTGACGTTGGCTTTTAAACGTGATTTCACTGGAATTTCTGTCAAAAGCAAGACATGAGATTTGCTGTTAAAGAATTGAGTATACAGAATGCAAACAAACGCTTCCCTACAAGTGAATCGCCTAACCATTCAACAATGCTCTAAAAACTGAATAGAATGCAGTTTTCACTCAGATGAAAGACCTATGCTTTCCTTCTTAAGAAGTGTTTTCAAAGACATTCACACAGTGATTCTACGAAGCCTTTTTACTGATATTGGCTTTTAAACGTGATTTCACTGGAATTTCTGTCAAAGGCAAGATACGAGATTGGCTGTTAAAGAATTGAGTATACAGAATGCAAACAAACGCTTCCCTACAAGTGAATCGCCTAACCATTCAACAATGCTCTAAAAACTGAACAGAATGCAGTTTTCAGTCCGATGAAAGACGTATGCTTTCCTTCTTAAGAAGTGTTTTCAAAGACATTCACAGAGTGATTCTACGAAGCCTTTTTACTGACGTAGGCTTTTAAACGTGATTTCACTGGAATTTCTGTCAAATGCAAGACACGAGATTTGTTGTTAAAGAATTGAGTATACAGAATGCAAACATACACTTCCCTACAAGTGAATCGCCTAACCATTCAACACAGCTCTAAAAACTGACTAGAATGCATTTTTCACTCAGATGAAAGACGTATGCTTTCCTTCTTAAGAAGTGTTTTCAAAGACATTCACAGAGTGATTCTAAGAAGCCTTTTTACTGACATTGGCTTTTAAACGTGATTTCACTGGAATTGATGTCAAATGCAAGTCACGAGATTTGCTGTTAAAGAATTGAGTATACAGAATGCAAACAAACGCTTCCCTACAAGTGAATCGCCTAACCATTCAACACAGTTCTAAAAACTGAATAGAATGCAGTTTTCACTCAGATGAAAGACTTATGCTTTCCTTCTTAAGAAGTGTTTTCAAAGACATTCACAGAGTGATTCTACGAAGCCTTTTTACTAACGTTGGCTTTTAAACGTGATTTCACTGGAATTTCTGTCAAAAGCAAGACATGAGATTTGCTGTTAAAGAATTGAGTATACAGAATGCAAACAAACGCTTCCCTACAAGTGAATCACATAACCATTCAACAATACTCTAAAAACTGAAGAGAATGCAGTTTTCACTCAGATGAAAGACGTATGCTTTCCTTCTTAAGAAGTGTTTTCAAAGACATTCACAGAGTGATTCTACGAACCCTTTTTCCTGATGTTGGCTTTTAAACGTGATTTCACTGGAATTTCTGTCAAATGCAAGATATGAGATTTGCTGTTAAAGAATTGAGTATACAGAATGCAAACAAACGCTTCCCTACAAGTGAATCGCCTAACCATTCAATAATGCTCTAAAAACTGAATAGAATGCAGTTTTCACTCAGATGAAAGACGTATGCTTTCCTTCTTAAGAAGTGTTTTCAAAGACATTCACAGAGTGATTCTACGAAGCCTTTTTACTGACATTGGCTTTTAAACGTGATTTCCCTGGAATTTCTGTCAAAGGCAAGATACGAGATTGGCTGTTAAAGAATTGAGTATACAGAATGCAAACAAACGCTTCCCTATAAGTGAATCGCCTAACCATTCAACACAGTTCTAAAAACTGAATAGAATTCAGTTTTCACTCAGATGAAAGACGTATGCTTTCCTTCTTAAGAAGTGTTTTCAAAGACATTCACAGAGTGATTCTACGAAGCCTTTTTACTGACGTTGGCTTTTAAATGTGATTTTACTGGAATTTCTGTCAAATGCAAAACACGAGATTTGTTGTTAAAGAATTGAGTATACAGAATGCAAACAATCGCTTCCCTACAAGTGAATCGCCTAACCATTCAACAATGCTCTAAAAACTGAACAGAATGCAGTTTTCAGTCCGATGAAAGACGTATGCTTTCCTTCTTAAGAAGTGTTTTCAAAGACATTCACAGAGTGATTCTACGAAGCCTTTTTACTGACGTTGGCTTTTAAACGTGATTTCACTGGAATTTCTGTCAAATGCAAGACACGAGATTTGTTGTTAAAGAATTGAGTATACAGAATGCAAACATACACTTCCCTACAAGTGAATCGCCTAACCATTCAACACAGCTCTAAAAACTGACTAGAATGCAGTTTTCACTCAGATGAAAGACGTATGCTTTCCTTCCTAAGAAGTGTTTTCAAAGACATTCACAGAGTAATTCTAAGAAGCCTTTTTACTGACGTTGGCTTTTAAACGTGATTTCACTGGAATTGATGTCAAATGCAAGTCACGAGATTTGCTGTTAAAGAATTGAGTATACAGAATGCAAACAAACGCTTCCCTACAAGTGAATCGCCTAACCATTCAACACAGTTCTAAAAACTGAATAGAATTCAGTTTTCACTCAGATGAAAGACGTATGCTTCCCTTCTTAAGAAGTGTTTTCAAAGACATTCACAGAGTGATTCTAAGAAGCCTTTTTACTGACGTTGACTTGTAAACGTGATTTCACTGGAATTTCTGTCAAATGCAAGTCACGAGATTTGCTGTTAAAGAATTGAGTATACAGAATGCCAACAAACGCTTCCCTACAAGTGAATCGCCTAACCATTCAACACAGTTCTAAAAACTGAATAGAATTCAGTTTTCACTCAGATGAAAGAGGTATGCTTTCCTTCTTAAGAAGTGTTTTCAAAGACATTCACAGAGTGATTCTACGAAGCCTTTTTACTGACGTTGGCTTTTAAACATGATTTCACTGGAATTTCTGTCAAACGCAAGACACGAGATTTGCTGTTAAAGAATTGAGTATACAGAATGCAAACAAACGCTTCCCTACAAGTGAATCGCCTAACCATTCAACAATGGTCTAAAAACTGAAGAGAATGCAGTTTTCACTCAGATGAAAGACGTATGCTTTCCTTCTTAAGAAGTGTTTTCAAAGACATTCACAGAGTGATTCTAGGAAGCCTTTTTACTGACATTGGCTTTTAAACGATATTTCACTGGAATTTCTGTCAAACGCAAGATACGAGATTTGCTGTTAAAGAATTGAGTATACAGAATGCAAACAAACGCTTCCCTACAAGTGAATCGCCTAACCATTCAACACAGCTCTAAAAACTGAATAGAATGCAGTTTTCACTCAGATGAAAGATGTATGCTTTCCTTCTTAAGAAGTGTTTTCAAAGACATTCACAGAGTGATTCTACGAAGCCTTTTTACTGACATTGGCTTTTAAATGTGATTTCACTGGAATTTCTGTCAAACGCAAGACACGAGATTTGCTGTTAAAGAATTGAGTATACAGAATACAAAAAAAAACGCTTCCCTAAAAGTGAATCGCCTAACCATTCAACAATGCTCTAAAAACTGAAGAGAATGCAGTTTTCACTCAGATGAAAGACGTATGCTTTCCTTCTTACGAAGTGTTTTCAAAGACATTCACAGAGTGATTCTTCGAAGCCTTTTTACTGACATTGGCTTTTAAAGGTGATTTTACTGGAATTTCTGTCAAACACAAGACACGAGATTTGCTGTTAAAGAATTTAGTATACAGAATGCAAACAAACGCTTCCCCTCAAGTGAATTGCCTAACCATTCAACACAGTTCTTAAAACTGAATAGAATGCAGTTTTCACTCAGATGAAAGACCTATGCTTTCCTTCTTAAGAAGTGTATTCAAAGACATTCACAGAGTGATTCTACGAAGCCTTTTTACTTACATTGGCTTTTAAACGTGATTTCACTGCAATTTCTGTCAAAAGCAAGACACGAGATTTGCTGTTAAAGAATTGAGTATACAGAATGCAAACAATCGCTTCCCTACAAGTGAATCGCCTAACCATTCAACAATGGTCTAAAAACTGAAGAGAATGCAGTTTTCACTCAGATGAAAGACGTATGCTTTCCTTCTTACGAAGTGTTTTCAAAGACATTCACAGAGTGATTCTTCGAAGCCTTTTTACTGACGTTGGCTTTTAAACGTGATTTTACTGGAATTTCTGTCAAACGCAATACATGGGATTTGTTGTTAAAGAATTGAGTATACAGAATGCAAACAAACGCTTCCCTACAAGTGAATCGCCTATCCATTCAACACAGTTCTAAAAACTGAATAGAATGCAGTTTTCACTCAGATGAAAGACGTATGCTTTCCTTCTTAAGAAGTGTTTTCAAAGACATTCAGAGAGTGATTCTACGAACCCTTTTTACTGATGTTGGCTTTTAAACGTGATTTCACTGGAATTTCTGTCAAATGCAAGATATGAGATTTGCTGTTAAAGAATTGAGTATACAGAATGCAAACAAACGCTTCCCTACAAGTGAATCGCCTAACCATTCAACAATGCTCTAAAAACTGAATAGAATGCAGTTTTCACTCAGATGAAAGACGTATGCTTTCCTTCTTAAGAAGTGTTTTCAAAGACATTCACAGAGTGATTCTACGAAGCCTTTTTACTTACGTTGGCTTTTAAACGTGATTTCACTGCAATTTCTGACAAACGCAAGACACGAGATTTGCTGTTAAAGAATTGAGTATACAGAATACAAAAAAAAACGCTTCCCTAAAAGTGAATCGCCTAACCATTCAACAATGCTCTAAAAACTGAAGAGAATGCAGTTTTCACTCAGATGAAAGACGTATGCTTTCCTTCTTAAGAAGTGTTTTCAAAGACATTCACAGAGTGATTCTACGAAGCCTTTTTACTGACGTTGGCTTTTAAACGTGATTTCACTGGAATTTCTGTCAAAAGCAAGACATGAGATTTGCTGTTAAAGAATTGAGTATACAGAATGCAAACAAACGCTTCCCTACAAGTAAATCGCCTAACCATTCAACAATGCTCTAAAAACTGAATAGAATGCAGTTTTCACTCAGATGAAAGACCTATGCTTTCCTTCTTAAGAAGTGTTTTCAAAGACATTCACACAGTGATTCTACGAAGCCTTTTTACTGACGTTGGCTTTTAAACGTGATTTCACTGGAATTTCTGTCAAATGCAAGATACGAGATTTGTTGTTAAAGAATTGAGTATACAGAATGCAAACATACACTTCCCTACAAGTGAATCGCCTAACCATTCAACACAGCTCTAAAAACTGACTAGAATGCAGTTTTCACTCAGATGAAAGAGGTATGCTTTCCTTCCTAAGAAGTGTTTTCAAAGACATTCACAGAGTGATTCTAAGAAGCCTTTTTACTGACGTTGGCTTTTAAACGTGATTTCACTGGAATTGATGTCAAATGCAAGTCACGAGATTTGCTGTTAAAGAATTGAGTATACAGAATGCAAACAAACGCTTCCCTACAAGTGAATCGCCTAACCATTCAACACAGTTCTAAAAACTGAATAGAATTCAGTTTTCACTCAGATGAAAGACGTATGCTTCCCTTCTTAAGAAGTGTTTTCAAAGACATTCACAGAGTGATTCTAAGAAGCCTTTTTACTGACGTTGACTTTTAAACGTGATTTCACTGGAATTTCTGTCAAATGCAAGTCACGAGATTTGCTGTTAAAGAATTGAGTATACAGAATGCCAACAAACGCTTCCCTACAAGTGAATCGCCTAACCATTCAACACAGTTCTAAAAACTGAATAGAATTCAGTTTTCACTCAGATGAAAGAGGTATGCTTTCCTTCTTAAGAAGTGTTTTCAAAGACATTCACAGAGTGATTCTACGAAGCCTTTTTACTGACGTTGGCTTTTAAACATGATTTCACTGGAATTTCTGTCAAACGCAAGACACGAGATTTGCTGTTAAAGAATTGAGTATACAGAATGCAAACAAACGCTTCCCTACAAGTGAATCGCCTAACCATTCAACAATGGTCTAAAAACTGAAGAGAATGCAGTTTTCACTCAGATGAAAGACGTATGCTTTCCTTCTTAAGAAGTGTTTTCAAAGACATTCACAGAGTGATTCTAGGAAGCCTTTTTACTGACATTGGCTTTTAAACGATATTTCACTGGAATTTCTGTCAAACGCAAGATACGAGATTTGCTGTTAAAGAATTGAGTATACAGAATGCAAACAAACGCTTCCCTACAAGTGAATCGCCTAACCATTCAACACAGCTCTAAAAACTGAATAGAATGCAGTTTTCACTCAGATGAAAGATGTATGCTTTCCTTCTTAAGAAGTGTTTTCAAAGACATTCACAGAGTGATTCTACGAAGCCTTTTTACTGACATTGGCTTTTAAATGTGATTTCACTGGAATTTCTGTCAAACGCAAGACACGAGATTTGCTGTTAAAGAATTGAGTATACAGAATACAAAAAAAAACGCTTCCCTAAAAGTGAATCGCCTAACCATTCAACAATGCTCTAAAAACTGAAGAGAATGCAGTTTTCACTCAGATGAAAGACGTATGCTTTCCTTCTTACGAAGTGTTTTCAAAGACATTCACAGAGTGATTCTTCGAAGCCTTTTTACTGACATTGGCTTTTAAAGGTGATTTTACTGGAATTTCTGTCAAACACAAGACACGAGATTTGCTGTTAAAGAATTTAGTATACAGAATGCAAACAAACGCTTCCCCTCAAGTGAATTGCCTAACCATTCAACACAGTTCTTAAAACTGAATAGAATGCAGTTTTCACTCAGATGAAAGACCTATGCTTTCCTTCTTAAGAAGTGTATTCAAAGACATTCACAGAGTGATTCTACGAAGCCTTTTTACTTACATTGGCTTTTAAACGTGATTTCACTGCAATTTCTGTCAAAAGCAAGACACGAGATTTGCTGTTAAAGAATTGAGTATACAGAATGCAAACAATCGCTTCCCTACAAGTGAATCGCCTAACCATTCAACAATGGTCTAAAAACTGAAGAGAATGCAGTTTTCACTCAGATGAAAGACGTATGCTTTCCTTCTTACGAAGTGTTTTCAAAGACATTCACAGAGTGATTCTTCGAAGCCTTTTTACTGACGTTGGCTTTTAAACGTGATTTTACTGGAATTTCTGTCAAACGCAATACATGGGATTTGTTGTTAAAGAATTGAGTATACAGAATGCAAACAAACGCTTCCCTACAAGTGAATCGCCTATCCATTCAACACAGTTCTAAAAACTGAATAGAATGCAGTTTTCACTCAGATGAAAGACGTATGCTTTCCTTCTTAAGAAGTGTTTTCAAAGACATTCAGAGAGTGATTCTACGAACCCTTTTTACTGATGTTGGCTTTTAAACGTGATTTCACTGGAATTTCTGTCAAATGCAAGATATGAGATTTGCTGTTAAAGAATTGAGTATACAGAATGCAAACAAACGCTTCCCTACAAGTGAATCGCCTAACCATTCAACAATGCTCTAAAAACTGAATAGAATGCAGTTTTCACTCAGATGAAAGACGTATGCTTTCCTTCTTAAGAAGTGTTTTCAAAGACATTCACAGAGTGATTCTACGAAGCCTTTTTACTTACGTTGGCTTTTAAACGTGATTTCACTGCAATTTCTGACAAACGCAAGACACGAGATTTGCTGTTAAAGAATTGAGTATACAGAATACAAAAAAAAACGCTTCCCTAAAAGTGAATCGCCTAACCATTCAACAATGCTCTAAAAACTGAAGAGAATGCAGTTTTCACTCAGATGAAAGACGTATGATTTCCTTCTTAAGAAGTGTTTTCAAAGACATTCACAGAGTGATTCTACGAAGCCTTTTTACTGACGTTGGCTTTTAAACGTGATTTCACTGGAATTTCTGTCAAAAGCAAGACATGAGATTTGCTGTTAAAGAATTGAGTATACAGAATGCAAACAAACGCTTCCCTACAAGTGAATCGCCTAACCATTCAACAATGCTCTAAAAACTGAATAGAATGCAGTTTTCACTCAGATGAAAGACCTATGCTTTCCTTCTTAAGAAGTGTTTTCAAAGACATTCACACAGTGATTCTACGAAGCCTTTTTACTGATATTGGCTTTTAAACGTGATTTCACTGGAATTTCTGTCAAACGCAAGATACGAGATTGGCTGTTAAAGAATTGAGTATACAGAATGCAAACAAACGCTTCCCTACAAGTGAATCGCCTAACCATTCAACACAGTTCTAAAAACTGAATAGAATGCAGTTTTCACTCAGATGAAAGACGTATGCTTTCCTTCTTAAGAAGTGTTTTCAAAGACATTCACAGAGTGATTCTACAAAGCCTTTTTACTGACGTTGGCTTTTAAACGTGATTTTACTGGAATTTCTGTCAAACGCAAAACACGAGATTTGTTGTTAAAGAATTGAGTATACAGAATGCAAACAAACGCTTCCCTACAAGTGAATCGCCTAACCATTCAACAATGCTCTAAAAACTGAACAGAATGCAGTTTTCACTCCGATGAAAGACGTATGCTTTCCTTCTTAAGAAGTGTTTTCAAAGACATTCACAGAGTGATTCTACGAAGCCTTTTTACTGACGTTGGCTTTTAAACGTGATTTTACTGGAATTTCTGTCAAACGCAATACACGAGATTTGTTGTTAAAGAATTGAGTATACAGAATGCCAACAAACGCTTCCCTACAAGTGAATCGCCTAACCATTCAACACAGTTCTAAAAACTGTATAGAATTCAGTTTTCACTCAGATGAAAGACGTATGCTTTCCTTCTTAAGAAGTGTTTTCAAAGACATTCAGAGAGTGATTCTACGAACCCTTTTTACTGATGTTGGCTTTTAAACGTGATTTCACTGGAATTTCTGTCAAATGCAAGATATGAGATTTGCTGTTAAAGAATTGAGTATACAGAATGCAAACAAACGCTTCCCTACAAGTGAATCGCCTAACCATTCAACAATGCTCTAAAAACTGAATAGAATGTAGTTTTCACTCAGATGAAAGACGTATGCTTTCCTTCTTAAGAAGTGTTTTCAAAGACATTCACAGAGTGATTCTACGAACCCTTTTTACTGATGTTGGCTTTTAAACGTGATTTCACTGGAATTTCTGTCAAATGCAAGATATGAGATTTGCTGTTAAAGAATTGAGTATACAGAATGCAAACAAACGCTTCCCTACAAGTGAATCGCCTAACCATTCAACAATGCTCTAAAAACTGAATAGAATGCAGTTTTCACTCAGATGAAAGACGTATGCTTTCCTTCTTAAGAAGTGTTTTCAAAGACATTCAGAGAGTGATTCTACGAACCCTTTTTACTGTTGTTGGCTTTTAAACGTGATTTCACTGGAATTTCTGTCAAATGCAAGACATGAGATTTGCTGTTAAAGAATTGAGTATACAGAATGCAAACAAACGCTTCCCTACAAGTGAATCGCCTAACCATTCAACAATGCTCTAAAAACTGAATAGAATGCAGTTTTCACTCAGATGAAAGACCTATGCTTTCCTTCTTAAGAAGTGTTTTCAAAGACATTCACACAGTGATTCTACGAAGCCTTTTTACTGATATTGGCTTTTAAACGTGATTTCACTGGAATTTCTGTCAAACACAAGATACGAGATTGGCTGTTAAAGAATTGAGTATACAGAATGCAAACAAACGCTTCCCTACAAGTGAATCGCCTAACCATTCAACACAGTTCTAAAAACTGAATAGAATTCAGTTTTCACTCAGATGAAAGACGTATGCTTTCCTTCTTAAGAAGTGTTTTCAAAGACATTCACAGAGTGATTCTACGAAGCCTTTTTACTGACGTTGGCTTTTAAACGTGATTTTACTGGAATTTCTGTCAAACGCAAAACACGAGATTTGTTGTTAAAGAATTGAGTATACAGAATGCAAACAAACGCTTCCCTACAAGTGAATCGCCTAACCATTCAACAATGCTCTAAAAACTGAACAGAATGCAGTTTTCACTCCGATGAAAGACGTATGCTTTCCTTCTTAAGAAGTGTTTTCAAAGACATTCACAGAGTGATTCTACCAACCCTTTTTACTGACGTTGGCTTTTAAACGTGATTTCACTGCAATTTCTGTCAAAAGCAAGACACGAGATTTGCTGTTAAAGAATTGAGTATACAGAATGCAAACAATCGCTTCCCTACAAGTGAATCGCCTAACCATTCAACAATGGTCTAAAAACTGAAGAGAATGCAGTTTTCACTCAGATGAAAGACATATGCTTTCCTTCTTATGAAGTGTTTTCAAAGACATTCACAGAGTGATTCTTCGAAGCCTTTTTACTGACGTTGGCTTTTAAACGTGATTTTACTGGAATTTCTGTCAAACGCAATACATGAGATTTGTTGTTAAAGAATTGAGTATACAGAATGCAAACAAACGCTTCCCTACAAGTGAATCGCCTAACCATTCAACACAGTTCTAAAAACTGAATAGAATGCAGTTTTCACTCAGATGAAAGACGTATGCTTTCCTTCTTAAGAAGTGTTTTCAAAGACATTCAGAGAGTGATTCTACGAACCCTTTTTACTGATGTTGGCTTTTAAACGTGATTTCACTGGAATTTCTGTCAAATGCAAGATATGAGATTTGCTGTTAAAGAATTGAGTATACAGAATGCAAACAAACGCTTCCCTACAAGTGAATCGCCTAACGATTCAACAATGCTCTAAAAACTGAATAGAATGCAGTTTTCACTCAGATGAAAGACGTATGCTTTCCTTCTTAAGAAGTGTTTTCAAAGACATTCAGAGAGTGATTCTACGAACCCTTTTTACTGATGTTGGCTTTTAAACGTGATTTCACTGGAATTTCTGTCAAATGCAAGATATGAGATTTGCTGTTAAAGAATTGAGTATACAGAATGCAAACAAACGCTTCCCTACAAGTGAATCGCCTAACCATTCAACAATGCTCTAAAAACTGAATAGAATGCAGTTTTCACTCAGATGAAAGACGTATGCTTTCCTTCTTAAGAAGTGTTTTCAAAGACATTCAGAGAGTGATTCTACGAACCCTTTTTACTGATGTTGGCTTTTAAACGTGATTTCACTGGAATTTCTGTCAAATGGAAGATATGAGATTTGCTGTTAAAGAATTGAGTATACAGAATGCAAACAAACGCTTCCCTACAAGTGAATTGCCTAACCATTCAACACAGTTCTTAAAACTGAATAGAATGCAGTTTTCACTCAGATGAAAGACCTATGCTTTCCTTCTTAAGAAGTGTATTCAAAGACATTCACAGAGTGATTCTACGAAGCCTTTTTACTTACATTGGCTTTTAAACGTGATTTCACTGCAATTTCTGTCAAAAGCAAGACACGAGATTTGCTGTTAAAGAATTGAGTATACAGAATGCAAACAATCGCTTCCCTACAAGTGAATCGCCTAACCATTCAACAATGGTCTAAAAACTGAAGAGAATGCAGTTTTCACTCAGATGAAAGACGTATGCTTTCCTTCTTAGGAAGTGTTTTCAAAGACATTCACAGAGTGATTCTTTGAAGCCTTTTTACTGACGTTGGCTTTTAAACGTGATTTTACTGGAATTTCTGTCAAACGCAATACATGGGATTTGTTGTTAAAGAATTGAGTATACAGAATGCAAACAAACGCTTCCCTACAAGTGAATCGCCTAACCATTCAACACAGTTCTAAAAACTGAATAGAATGCAGTTTTCACTCAGATGAAAGACGTATGCTTTCCTTCTTAAGAAGTGTTTTCAAAGACATTCAGAGAGTGATTCTACGAACCCTTTTTACTGATGTTGGCTTTTAAACGTGATTTCACTGGAATTTCTGTCAAATGCAAGATATGAGATTTGCTGTTGAAGAATTGAGTATACAGAATGCAAACAAACGCTTCCCTACAAGTGAATCGCCTAACGATTCAACAATGCTCTAAAAACTGAATAGAATGCAGTTTTCACTCAGATGAAAGACGTATGCTTTCCTTCTTAAGAAGTGTTTTCAAAGACATTCAGAGAGTGATTCTACGAACCCTTTTTACTGATGTTGGCTTTTAAATGTGATTTCACTGGAATTTCTGTCAAATGCAAGACATGAGATTTGCTGTTAAAGAATTGAGTATACAGAATGCAAACAAACGCTTCCCTACAAGTGAATCGCCTAACCATTCAACAATGCTCTAAAAACTGAATAGAATGCAGTTTTCACTCAGATGAAAGACGTATGCTTTCCTTCTTAAGAAGTGTTTTCAAAGACATTCAGAGAGTGATTCTACGGACCCTTTTTACTGATGTTGGCTTTTAAACGTGATTTCACTGGAATTTCTGTCAAATGCAAGATATGAGATTTGCTGTTAAAGAATTGAGTATACAGAATGCAAACAAACGCTTCCCTACAAGTGAATCGCCTAACCATTCAACACAGTTCTTAAAACTGAATAGAATGCAGTTTTCACTCAGATGAAAGACCTATGCTTTCCTTCTTAAGAAGTGTATTCAAAGACATTCACAGAGTGATTCTACGAAGCCTTTTTACTTACATTGGCTTTTAAACGTGATTTCACTGCAATTTCTGTCAAAAGCAAGACACGAGATTTGCTGTTAAAGAATTGAGTATAAAGAATGCAAACAATCGCTTCCCTACAAGTGAATCGCCTAACCATTCAACAATGGTCTAAAAACTGAAGAGAATGCAGTTTTCACTCAGATGAAAGACGTATGCTTTCCTTCTTAAGAAGTGTTTTCAAAGACATTCAGAGAGTGATTCTACGAACCCTTTTTACTGATGTTGGCTTTTAAACGTGATTTCACTGGAATTTCTGTCAAATGCAAGATATGAGATTTGCTGTTAAAGAATTGAGTATACAGAATGCAAACAAACGCTTCCCTACAAGTGAATCGCCTAACCATTCAACAATGCTCTAAAAACTGAATAGAATGCAGTTTTCACTCAGATGAAAGACGTATGCTTTCCTTCTTAAGAAGTGTTTTCAAAGACATTCAGAGAGTGATTCTACGAACCCTTTTTACTGATGTTGGCTTTTAAACGTGATTTCACTGGAATTTCTGTCAAATGCAAGATATGAGATTTGCTGTTAAAGAATTGAGTATACAGAATGCAAACAAACGCTTCCCTACAAGTGAATTGCCTAACCATTCAACACAGTTCTTAAAACTGAATAGAATGCAGTTTTCACTCAGATGAAAGACCTATGCTTTCCTTCTTAAGAAGTGTATTCAAAGACATTCACAGAGTGATTCTACGAAGCCTTTTTACTTACATTGGCTTTTAAACGTGATTTCACTGCAATTTCTGTCAAAAGCAAGACACGAGATTTGCTGTTAAAGAATTGAGTATACAGAATGCAAACAATCGCTTCCCTACAAGTGAATCGCCTAACCATTCAACAATGGTCTAAAAACTGAAGAGAATGCAGTTTTCACTCAGATGAAAGACGTATGCTTTCCTTCTTACGAAGTGTTTTCAAAGACATTCACAGAGTGATTCTTCGAAGCCTTTTTACTGACGTTGGCTTTTAAACGTGATTTTACTGGAATTTCTGTCAAACGCAATACATGGGATTTGTTGTTAAAGAATTGAGTATACAGAATGCAAACAAACGCTTCCCTACAAGTGAATCGCCTAACCATTCAACACAGTTCTAAAAACTGAATATAATGCAGTTTTCACTCAGATGAAAGACGTATGCTTTCCTTCTTAAGAAGTGTTTTCAAAGACATTCAGAGAGTGATTCTACGAACCCTTTTTACTGATGTTGGCTTTTAAACGTGATTTCACTGGAATTTCTGTCAAATGCAAGATATGAGATTTGCTGTTAAAGAATTGAGTATACAGAATGCAAACAAACGCTTCCCTACAAGTGAATCGCCTAACCATTCAACAATGCTCTAAAAACTGAATAGAATGCAGTTTTCACTCAGATGAAAGACGTATGCTTTCCTTCTTAAGAAGTGTTTTCAAAGACATTCAGAGAGTGATTCTACGAACCCTTTTTACTGATGTTGGCTTTTAAACGTGATTTCACTGGAATTTCTGTCAAATGCAAGATATGAGATTTGCTGTTAAAGAATTGAGTATACAGAATGCAAACAAACGCTTCCCTACAATGAATCTCCTAACCATTCAACACAGTTCTTAAAACTGAATAGAATGCAGTTTTCACTCAGATGAAAGACCTATGCTTTCCTTGTTAAGAAGTGTATTCAAAGACATTCACAGAGTGATTCTACGAAGCCTTTTTACTTACATTGGCTTTTAAACGTGATTTCACTGCAATTTCTGTCAAAAGCAAGACACGAGATTTGCTGTTAAAGAATTGAGTATACAGAATGCAAACAATCGCTTCCCTACAAGTGAATCGCCTAACCATTCAACAATGGTCTAAAAACTGAAGAGAATGCAGTTTTCACTCAGATGAAAGACGTATGCTTTCCTTCTTACGAAGTGTTTTCAAAGACATTCAGAGAGTGATTCTACGAACCCTTTTTACTGATGTTGGCTTTTAAACGTGATTTCACTGGAATTTCTGTCAAATGCAAGATATGAGATTTGCTGTTAAAGAATTGAGTATACAGAATGCAAACAAACGCTTCCCTACAAGTGAATCGCCTAACCATTCAACAATGCTCTAAAAACTGAATAGAATGCAGTTTTCACTCAGATGAAAGACGTATGCTTTCCTTCTTAAGAAGTGTTTTCAAAGACATTCACAGAGTGATTCTACGAAGCCTTTTTACTTACGTTGGCTTTTAAACGTGATTTCACTGCAATTTCTGACAAACGCAAGACACGAGATTTGCTGTTAAAGAATTGAGTATACAGAATACAAAAAAAAACGCTTCCCTAAAAGTGAATCGCCTAACCATTCAACAATGCTCTAAAAACTGAAGAGAATGCAGTTTTCACTCAGATGAAAGACGTATGCTTTCCTTCTTAAGAAGTGTTTTCAAAGACATTCACAGAGTGATTCTACGAAGCCTTTTTACTGACGTTGGCTTTTAAACGTGATTTCACTGGAATTTCTGTCAAACGCAAGATACGAGATTGGCTGTTAAAGAATTGAGTATACAGAATGCAAACAAATGATTCCCTACAAGTGAATCGCCTAACGATTCAACAATGCTCTAAAAACTGAATAGAATGCAGTTTTCACTCAGATGAAAGACGTATGCTTTCCTTCTTAAGAAGTGTTTTCAAAGACATTCAGAGAGTGATTCTACGAACCCTTTTTACTGATGTTGGCTTTTAAACGTGATTTCACTGGAATTTCTGTCAAATGCAAGATATGAGATTTGCTGTTAAAGAATTGAGTATACAGAATGCAAACAAACGCTTCCCTACAAGTGAATCGCCTAACCATTCAACAATGCTCTAAAAACTGAATAGAATGCAGTTTTCACTCAGATGAAAGACGTATGCTTTCCTTCTTAAGAAGTGTTTTCAAAGACATTCACAGAGTGATTCTACGAACCCTTTTTACTGATGTTGGCTTTTAAACGTGATTTCACTGGAATTTCTGTCAAATGCAAGATATGAGATTTGCTGTTAAAGAATTGAGTATACAGAATGCAAACAAACGCTTCCCTACAAGTGAATCGCCTAACCATTCAACAATGCTCTAAAAACTGAATAGAATGCAGTTTTCACTCAGATGAAAGACGTATGCTTTCCTTCTTAAGGAGTGTTTTCAAAGACATTCAGAGAGTGATTCTACGAACCCTTTTTACTGATGTTGGCTTTTAAACGTGATTTCACTGGAATTTCTGTCAAATGCAAGACATGAGATTTGCTGTTAAAGAATTGAGTATACAGAATGCAAACAAACGCTTCCCTACAAGTGAATCGCCTAACCATTCAACAATGCTCTAAAAACTGAATAGAATGCAGTTTTCACTCAGATGAAAGACCTATGCTTTCCTTCTTAAGAAGTGTTTTCAAAGACATTCACACAGTGATTCTACGAACCCTTTTTACTGATGTTGGCTTTTAAACGTGATTTCACTGGAATTTCTGTCAAACGCAAGATACGAGATTGGCTGTTAAAGAATTGAGTATACAGAATGCAAACAAACGCTTCCCTACAAGTGAATCGCCTAACCATTCAACACAGTTCTAAAAACTGAATAGAATTCAGTTTTCACTCAGATGAAAGACGTATGCTTTCCTTCTTAAGAAGTGTTTTCAAAGACATTCACAGAGTGATTCTACGAAGCCTTTTTACTGACGTTGGCTTTTAAACGTGATTTTACTGGAATTTCTGTCAAACGCAAAACACGAGATTTGTTGTTAAAGAATTGAGTATACAGAATGCAAACAAACGCTTCCCTACAAGTGAATCGCCTAACCATTCAACAATGCTCTAAAAACTGAACAGAATGCAGTTTTCACTCGGATGAAAGACGTATGCTTTCCTTCTTAAGAAGTGTTTTCAAAGACATTCACAGAGTGATTCTACCAACCCTTTTTACTGACGTTGGCTTTTAAACGTGATTTCACTGCAATTTCTGTCAAAAGCAAGACACGAGATTTGCTGTTAAAGAATTGAGTATACAGAATGCAAACAATCGCTTCCCTACAAGTGAATCGCCTAACCATTCAACAATGGTCTAAAAACTGAAGAGAATGCAGTTTTCACTCAGATGAAAGACGTATGCTTTCCTTCTTATGAAGTGTTTTCAAAGACATTCACAGAGTGATTCTTCGAAGCCTTTTTACTGACATTGGCTTTTAAACGTGATTTCACTGGAATTTCTGTCAAACGCAAGATACGAGATTGGCTGTTAAAGAATTGAGTATACAGAATGCAAACAAACGCTTCCCTACAAGTGAATCGCCTAACGATTCAACAATGCTCTAAAAACTGAATAGAATGCAGTTTTCACTCAGATGAAAGACGTATGCTTTCCTTCTTAAGAAGTGTTTTCAAAGACATTCAGAGAGTGATTCTACGAACCCTTTTTACTGATGTTGGCTTTTAAACGTGATTTCACTGGAATTTCTGTCAAATGCAAGATATGAGATTTGCTGTTAAAGAATTGAGTATACAGAATGCAAACAAACGCTTCCCTACAAGTGAATCGCCTAACCATTCAACAATGCTCTCAAAACTGAATAGAATGCAGTTTTCACTCAGATGAAAGACATATGCTTTCCTTCTTAAGAAGTGTTTTCAAAGACATTCACAGAGTGATTCTACGAACCCTTTTTACTGATGTTGGCTTTTAAACGTGATTTCACTGGAATTTCTGTCAAATGCAAGATATGAGATTTGCTGTTAAAGAATTGAGTATACAGAATGCAAACAAACGCGTCCCTACAAGTGAATCGCCTAACCATTCAACAATGCTCTAAAAACTGAATAGAATGCAGTTTTCACTCAGATGAAAGACGTATGCTTTCCTTCTTAAGAAGTGTTTTCAAAGACATTCAGAGAGTGATTCTACGAACCCTTTTTACTGATGTTGGCTTTTAAACGTGATTTCACTGGAATTTCTGTCAAATGCAAGACATGAGATTTGCTGTTAAAGAATTGAGTATACAGAATGCAAACAAACGCTTCCCTACAAGTGAATCGCCTAACCATTCAACAATGCTCTAAAAACTGAATAGAATGCAGTTTTCACTCAGATGAAAGACCTATGCTTTCCTTCTTAAGAAGTGTTTTCAAAGACATTCACACAGTGATTCTACGAAGCCTTTTTACTGATATTGGCTTTTAAACGTGATTTCACTGGAATTTCTGTCAAACGCAAGATACGAGATTGGCTGTTAAAGAATTGAGTATACAGAATGCAAACAAACGCTTCCCTACAAGTGAATCGCCTAACCATTCAACACAGTTCTAAAAACTGAATAGAATTCAGTTTTCACTCAGATGAAAGACGTATGCTTTCCTTCTTAAGAAGTGTTTTCAAAGACATTCACAGAGTGATTCTACGAAGCCTTTTTACTGACGTTGGCTTTTAAACGTGATTTTACTGGAATTTCTGTCAAACGCAAAACACGAGATTTGTTGTTAAAGAATTGAGTATACAGAATGCAAACAAACGCTTCCCTACAAGTGAATCGCCTAACCATTCAACAATGCTCTAAAAACTGAACAGAATGCAGTTTTCACTCCGATGAAAGACGTATGCTTTCCTTCTTAAGAAGTGTTTTCAAAGACATTCACAGAGTGATTCTACATACCCTTTTTACTGACATTGGCTTTTAAACGTGATTTCACTGCAATTTCTGTCAAAAGCAAGACACGAGATTTGCTGTTAAAGAATTGAGTATACAGAATGCAAACAATCGCTTCCCTACAAGTGAATCGCCTAACCATTCAACAATGGTCTAAAAACTGAAGAGAATGCAGTTTTCACTCAGATGAAAGACGTATGCTTTCCTTCTTATGAAGTGTTTTCAAAGACATTCACAGAGTGATTCTTCGAAGCCTTTTTACTGACATTGGCTTTTAAACGTGATTTCACTGGAATTTCTGTCAAACGCAAGATACGAGATTGGCTGTTAAAGAATTGAGTATACAGAATGCAAACAAACGCTTCCCTACAAGTGAATCGCCTAACGATTCAACAATGCTCTAAAAACTGAATAGAATGCAGTTTTCACTCAGATGAAAGACGTATGCTTTCCTTCTTAAGAAGTGTTTTCAAAGACATTCAGAGAGTGATTCTACGAACCCTTTTTACTGATGTTGGCTTTTAAACGTGATTTCACTGGAATTTCTGTCAAATGCAAGATATGAGATTTGCTGTTAAAGAATTGAGTATACAGAATGAAAACAAACGCTTCCCTACAAGTGAATCGCCTAACCATTCAACAATGCTCTAAAAACTGAATAGAATGCAGTTTTCACTCAGATGAAAGACATATGCTTTCCTTCTTAAGAAGTGTTTTCAAAGACATTCACAGAGTGATTCTACGAACCCTTTTTACTGATGTTGGCTTTTAAACGTGATTTCACTGGAATTTCTGTCAAATGCAAGATATGAGATTTGCTGTTAAAGAATTGAGTATACAGAATGCAAACAAACGCTTCCCTACAAGTGAATCGCCTAACCATTCAACAATGCTCTAAAAACTGAATAGAATGCAGTTTTCACTCAGATGAAAGACGTATGCTTTCCTTCTTAAGAAGTGTTTTCAAAGACATTCAGAGAGTGATTCTACGAACCCTTTTTACTGATGTTGGCTTTTAAACGTGATTTCACTGGAATTTCTGTCAAATGCAAGACATGAGATTTGCTGTTAAAGAATTGAGTATACAGAATGCAAACAAACGCTTCCCTACAAGTGAATCGCCTAACCATTCAACAATGCTCTAAAAACTGAATAGAATGCAGTTTTCACTCAGATGAAAGACCTATGCTTTCCTTCTTAAGAAGTGTTTTCAAAGACATTCACACAGTGATTCTACGAAGCCTTTTTACTGATATTGGCTTTTAAACGTGATTTCACTGGAATTTCTGTCAAACGCAAGATACGAGATTGGCTGTTAAAGAATTGAGTATACAGAATGCAAACAAACGCTTCCCTACAAGTGAATCGCCTAACCATTCAACACAGTTCTAAAAACTGAATAGAATTCAGTTTTCACTCAGATGAAAGACGTATGCTTTCCTTCTTAAGAAGTGTTTTCAAAGACATTCACAGAGTGATTCTACGAAGCCTTTTTACTGACGTTGGCTTTTAAACGTGATTTTACTGGAATTTCTGTCAAACGCAAAACACGAGATTTGTTGTTAAAGAATTGAGTATACAGAATGCAAACAAACGCTTCCCTACAAGTGAATCGCCTAACCATTCAACAATGCTCTAAAAACTGAACAGAATGCAGTTTTCACTCCGATGAAAGACGTATGCTTTCCTTCTTAAGAAGTGTTTTCAAAGACATTCACAGAGTGATTCTACCAACCCTTTTTACTGACGTTGGCTTTTAAACGTGATTTCACTGCAATTTCTGTCAAAAGCAAGACACGAGATTTGCTGTTAAAGAATTGAGTATACAGAATGCAAACAATCGCTTCCCTACAAGTGAATCGCCTAACCATTCAACAATGGTCTAAAAACTGAAGAGAATGCAGTTTTCACTCAGATGAAAGACGTATGCTTTCCTTCTTATGAAGTGTTTTCAAAGACATTCACAGAGTGATTCTTCGAAGCCTTTTTACTGACGTTGGCTTTTAAACGTGATTTTACTGGAATTTCTGTCAAACGCAATACATGAGATTTGTTGTTAAAGAATTGAGTATACAGAATGCAAACAAACGCTTCCCTACAAGTGAATCGCCTAACCATTCAACACAGTTCTAAAAACTGAATAGAATGCAGTTTTCACTCAGATGAAAGACGTATGCTTTCCTTCTTAAGAAGTGTTTTCAAAGACATTCAGAGAGTGATTCTACGAACCCTTTTTACTGATGTTGGCTTTTAAACGTGATTTCACTGGAATTTCTGTCAAATGCAAGATATGAGATTTGCTGTTAAAGAATTGAGTATACAGAATGCAAACAAACGCTTCCCTACAAGTGAATCGCCTAACGATTCAACAATGCTCTAAAAACTGAATAGAATGCAGTTTTCACTCAGATGAAAGACGTATGCTTTCCTTCTTAAGAAGTGTTTTCAAAGACATTCAGAGAGTGATTCTACGAACCCTTTTTACTGATGTTGGCTTTTAAACGTGATTTCACTGGAATTTCTGTCAAATGCAAGATATGAGATTTGCTGTTAAAGAATTGAGTATACAGAATGCAAACAAACGCTTCCCTACAAGTGAATCGCCTAACCATTCAACAATGCTCTAAAAACTGAATAGAATGCAGTTTTCACTCAGATGAAAGACGTATGCTTTCCTTCTTAAGAAGTGTTTTCAAAGACATTCAGAGAGTGATTCTACGAACCCTTTTTACTGATGTTGGCTTTTAAACGTGATTTCACTGGAATTTCTGTCAAATGCAAGATATGAGATTTGCTGTTAAAGAATTGAGTATACAGAATGCAAACAAACGCTTCCCTACAAGTGAATTGCCTAACCATTCAACACAGTTCTTAAAACTGAATAGAATGCAGTTTTCACTCAGATGAAAGACCTATGCTTTCCTTCTTAAGAAGTGTATTCAAAGACATTCACAGAGTGATTCTACGAAGCCTTTTTACTTACATTGGCTTTTAAACGTGATTTCACTGCAATTTCTGTCAAAAGCAAGACACGAGATTTGCTGTTAAAGAATTGAGTATACAGAATGCTAACAATCGCTTCCCTACAAGTGAATCGCCTAACCATTCAACAATGGTCTAAAAACTGAAGAGAATGCAGTTTTCACTCAGATGAAAGACGTATGCTTTCCTTCTTACGAAGTGTTTTCAAAGACATTCACAGAGTGATTCTTCGAAGCCTTTTTACTGACGTTGGCTTTTAAAAGTGATTTTACTGGAATTTCTGTCAAACGCAATACATGGGATTTGTTGTTAAAGAATTGAGTATACAGAATGCAAACAAACGCTTCCCTACAAGTGAATCGCCTAACCATTCAACACAGTTCTAAAAACTGAATAGAATGCAGTTTTCACTCAGATGAAAGACGTATGCTTTCCTTCTTAAGAAGTGTTTTCAAAGACATTATGAGAGTGATTCTACGAACCCTTTTTACTGATGTTGGCTTTTAAACGTGATTTCACTGGAATTTCTGTCAAATGCAAGATATGAGATTTGCTGTTAAAGAATTGATTATACAGAATGCAAACAAACGCTTCCCTACAAGTGAATCGCCTAACGATTCAACAATGCTCTAAAAACTGAATAGAATGCAGTTTTCACTCAGATGAAAGACATATGCTTTCCTTCTTAAGAAGTGTTTTCAAAGACATTCAGAGAGTGATTCTACGAACCCTTTTTACTGATGTTGGCTTTTAAACGTGATTTCACTGCAATTTCTGACAAACGCAAGACACGAGATTTGCTGTTAAAGAATTGAGTATACAGAATACAAAAAAAAACGCTTCCCTAAAAGTGAATCGCCTAACCATTCAACAATGCTCTAAAAACTGAAGAGAATGCAGTTTTCACTCAGATGAAAGACGTATGCTTTCCTTCTTAAGAAGTGTTTTCAAAGACATTCACAGAGTGATTCTACGAAGCCTTTTTACTGACGTTGGCTTTTAAACGTGATTTCACTGGAATTTCTGTCAAAAGCAAGACATGAGATTTGCTGTTAAAGAATTGAGTATACAGAATGCAAACAAACGCTTCCCTACAAGTGAATCGCCTAACCATTCAACAATGCTCTAAAAACTGAATAGAATGCAGTTTTCACTCAGATGAAAGACCTATGCTTTCCTTCTTAAGAAGTGTTTTCAAAGACATTCACACAGTGATTCTACGAAGCCTTTTTACTGATATTGGCTTTTAAACGTGATTTCACTGGAATTTCTGTCAAACGCAAGATACGAGATTGGCTGTTAAAGAATTGAGTATACAGAATGCAAACAAACGCTTCCCTACAAGTGAATCGCCTAACCATTCAACAATGCTCTAAAAACTGAATAGAATGCAGTTTTCACTCAGATGAAAGACGTATGCTTTCCTTCTTAAGAAGTGTTTTCAAAGACATTCAGAGAGTGATTCTACGAACCCTTTTTACTGATGTTGGCTTTTAAACGTGATTTCACTGGAATTTCTGTCAAATGCAAGATATGAGATTTGCTGTTAAAGAATTGAGTATACAGAATGCAAACAAACGCTTCCCTACAAGTGAATTGCCTAACCATTCAACACAGTTCTTAAAACTGAATAGAATGCAGTTTTCACTCAGATGAAAGACCTATGCTTTCCTTCGTAAGAAGTGTATTCAAAGACATTCACAGAGTGATTCTACGAAGCCTTTTTACTTACATTGGCTTTTAAACGTGATTTCACTGCAATTTCTGTCAAAAGCAAGACACGAGATTTGCTGTTAAAGAATTGAGTATACAGAATGCTAACAATCGCTTCCCTACAAGTGAATCGCCTAACCATTCAACAATGGTCTAAAAACTGAAGAGAATGCAGTTTTCACTCAGATGAAAGACGTATGCTTTCCTTCTTACGAAGTGTTTTCAAAGACATTCACAGAGTGATTCTTCGAAGCCTTTTTACTGACGTTGGCTTTTAAAAGTGATTTTACTGGAATTTCTGTCAAACGCAATACATGGGATTTGTTGTTAAAGAATTGAGTATACAGAATGCAAACAAACGCTTCCCTACAAGTGAATCGCCTAACCATTCAACACAGTTCTAAAAACTGAATAGAATGCAGTTTTCACTCAGATGAAAGACGTATGCTTTCCTTCTTAAGAAGTGTTTTCAAAGACATTCACAGAGTGATTCTACGAAGCCTTTTTACTGACGTTGGCTTTTAAACGTGATTTCACTGGAATTTCTGTCAAAAGCAAGACATGAGATTTGCTGTTAAAGAATTGAGTATACAGAATGCAAACAAACGCTTCCCTACAAGTGAATCGCCTAACCATTCAACAATGCTCTAAAAACTGAATAGAATGCAGTTTTCACTCAGATGAAAGACCTATGCTTTCCTTCTTAAGAAGTGTTTTCAAAGACATTCAAACAGTGATTCTACGAAGCCTTTTTACTGATATTGGCTTTTAAACGTGATTTCACTGGAATTTCTGTCAAACGCAAGATACGAGATTGGCTGTTAAAGAATTGAGTATACAGAATGCAAACAAACGCTTCCCTACAAGTGAATCGCCTAACCATTCAACACAGTTCTAAAAACTGAATAGAATTCAGTTTTCACTCAGATGAAAGACGTATGCTTTCCTTCTTAAGAAGTGTTTTCAAAGACATTCACAGAGTGATTCTACGAAGCCTTTTTACTAACGTTGGCTTTTAAACGTGATTTTACTGGAATTTCTGTCAAACGCAAAACACGAGATTTGTTGTTAAAGAATTGAGTATACAGAATGCAAACAAACGCTTCCCTACAAGTGAATCGCCTAACCATTCAACAATGCTCTAAAAACTGAACAGAATGCAGTTTTCACTCCGATGAAAGACGTATGCTTTCCTTCTTAAGAAGTGTTTTCAAAGACATTCACAGAGTGATTCTACCAACCCTTTTTACTGACTTTGGCTTTTAAACGTGATTTCACTGCAATTTCTGTCAAAAGCAAGACACGAGATTTGCTGTTAAAGAATTGAGTATACAGAATGCAAACAATCGCTTCCCTACAAGTGAATCGCCTAACCATTCAACAATGGTCTAAAAACTGAAGAGAATGCAGTTTTCACTCAGATGAAAGACGTATGCTTTCCTTCTTATGAAGTGTTTTCAAATACATTCACAGAGTGATTCTTCGAAGCCTTTTTACTGACGTTGGCTTTTAAACGTGATTTCACTGGAATTGATGTCAAATGCAAGTCACGAGATTTGCTGTTAAAGAACTGAGTATACAGAATGCAAACAAACGCTTCCCTACAAGTGAATCGCCTAACCATTCAACACAGCTCTAAAAACTGAATAGAATGCAGTTTTCCCTCAGATGAAAGATGTATGCTTTCCTTCTTACGAAGTGTTTTCAAAGACATTCACAGAGTGATTCTACGAAGCCTTTTTACTGACGTTGGCTTTTAAACGTGATTTTACTGGAATTTCTGTCAAACGCAATACACGAGATTTGTTGTTAAAGAATTGAGTATACAGAATGCCAACAAACGCTTCCCTACAAGTGAATCGCCTAACCATTCAACACAGTTCTAAAAACTGAATAGAATTCAGTTTTCACGCAGATGAAAGACATATGCTTTCCTTCTTAAGAAGTGTTTTCAAAGACATTCAGAGAGTGATTCTACGAACCCTTTTTACTGATGTTGGCTTTTAAACGTGATTTCACTGGAATTTCTGTCAAATGCAAGATATGAGATTTGCTGTTAAAGAATTGAGTATACAGAATGCAAACAAACGCTTCCCTACAAGTGAATCGCCTAACGATTCAACAATGCTCTAAAAACTGAATAGAATGCAGTTTTCACTCAGATGAAAGACGTATGCTTTCCTTCTTAAGAAGTGTTTTCAAAGACATTCAGAGAGTGATTCTACGAACCCTTTTTACTGATGTTGGCTTTTAAACGTGATTTCACTGGAATTTCTGTCAAATGCAAGATATGAGATTTGCTGTTAAAGAATTGAGTATACAGAATTCAAACAAACGCTTCCCTACAAGTGAATCGCCTAACCATTCAACAATGCTCTAAAAACTGAATAGAATGCAGTTTTCACTCAGATGAAAGACGTATGCTTTCCTTCTTAAGAAGTGTTTTCAAAGACATTCACAGAGTGATTCTACGAACCCTTTTTACTGATGTTGGCTTTTAAACGTGATTTCACTGGAATTTCTGTCAAATGCAAGATATGAGATTTGCTGTTAAAGAATTGAGTATACAGAATGCAAACAAATGCTTCCCTACAAGTGAATCGCCTAACCATTCAACAATGCTCTAAAAACTGAATAGAATGCAGTTTTCACTCAGATGAAAGACGTATGCTTTCCTTCTTAAGAAGTGTTTTCAAAGACATTCAGAGAGTGATTCTACGAACCCTTTTTACTGATGTTGGCTTTTAAACGTGATTTCACTGGAATTTCTGTCAAATGCAAGACATGAGATTTGCTGTTAAAGAATTGAGTATACAGAATGCAAACAAACGCTTCCCTACAAGTGAATCGCCTAACCATTCAACAATGCTCTAAAAACTGAATAGAATGCAGTTTTCACTCAGATGAAAGACCTATGCTTTCCTTCTTAAGAAGTGTTTTCAAAGACATTCACACAGTGATTCTACGAAGCCTTTTTACTGATATTGGCTTTTAAACGTGATTTCACTGGAATTTCTGTCAAACGCAAGGTACGAGATTGGCTGTTAAAGAATTGAGTATACAGAATGCAAACAAACGCTTCCCTACAAGTGAATCGCCTAACCATTCAACACAGTTCTAAAAACTGAATAGAATTCAGTTTTCACTCAGATGAAAGACGTATGCTTTCCTTCTTAAGAAGTGTTTTCAAAGACATTCACAGAGTGATTCTACGAAGCCTTTTTACTGACGTTGGCTTTTAAACGTGATTTTACTGGAATTTCTGTCAAACGCAAAACACGAGATTTGTTGTTAAAGAATTGAGTATACAGAATGCAAACAAACGCTTCCCTACAAGTGAATCGCCTAACCATTCAACAATGCTCTAAAAACTGAACAGAATGCAGTTTTCACTCCGATGAAAGACGTATGCTTTCCTTCTTAAGAAGTGTTTTCAAAGACATTCACAGAGTGATTCTACCAACCCTTTTTACTGACGTTGGCTTTTAAACGTGATTTCACTGCAATTTCTGTCAAAAGCAAGACACGAGATTTGCTGTTAAAGAATTGAGTATACAGAATGCAAACAATCGCTTCCCTACAAGTGAATCGCCTAACCATTCAACAATGGTCTAAAAACTGAAGAGAATGCAGTTTTCACTCAGATGAAAGACGTATGCTTTCCTTCTTATGAAGTGTTTTCAAAGACATTCACAGAGTGATTCTTCGAAGCCTTTTTACTGACGTTGGCTTTTAAACGTGATTTTACTGGAATTTCTGTCAAACGCAATACATGAGATTTGTTGTTAAAGAATTGAGTATACAGAATGCAAACAAACGCTTCCCTACAAGTGAATCGCCTAACCATTCAACACAGTTCTAAAAACTGAATAGAATGCAGTTTTCACTCAGATGAAAGACGTATGCTTTCCTTCTTAAGAAGTGTTTTCAAAGACATTCAGAGAGTGATTCTACGAACCCTTTTTACTGATGTTGGCTTTTAAACGTGATTTCACTGGAATTTCTGTCAAATGCAAGATATGAGATTTGCTGTTAAAGAATTGAGTATACAGAATGCAAACAAACGCTTCCCTACAAGTGAATCGCCTAACCATTCAACAATGCTCTAAAAACTGAATAGAATGCAGTTTTCACTCAGATGAAAGACGTATGCTTTCCTTTCTTAAGAAGTGTTTTCAAAGACATTCAGAGAGTGATTCTACGAACCCTTTTTACTGATGTTGGCTTTTAAACGTGATTTCACTGAATTTCTGTCAAATGCAAGATATGAGATTTGCTGTTAAAGAATTGAGTATACAGAATGCAAACAAACGCTTCCCTACAAGTGAATCGCCTAACCATTCAACAATGCTCTAAAAACTGAATAGAATGCAGTTTTCACTCAGATGAAAGACGTATGCTTTCCTTCTTAAGAAGTGTTTTCAAAGACATTCAGAGAGTGATTCTACGAACCCTTTTTACTGATGTTGGCTTTTAAACGTGATTTCACTGGAATTTCTGTCAAATGCAAGATATGAGATTTGCTGTTAAAGAATTGAGTATACAGAATGCAAACAAACGCTTCCCTACAAGTGAATCGCCTAACCATTCAACAATGCTCTAAAAACTGAATAGAATGCAGTTTTCACTCAGATGAAAGACGTATGCTTTCCTTCTTAAGAAGTGTTTTCAAAGACATTCAGAGACTGATTCTACGAACCCTTTTTACTGATGTTGGCTTTTAAACGTGATTTCACTGGAATTTCTGTCAAATGCAAGATATGAGATTTGCTGTTAAAGAATTCAGTATACAGAATGCAAACAAACGCTTCCCTACAAGTGAATCGCATAACCATTCAACAATGCTCTAAAAACTGAAGAGAATGCAGTTTTCACTCAGATGAAAGAGGTATGCTTTCCTTCTTAAGAAGTGTTTTCAAAGACATTCACAGAGTGATTCTAGGAAGCCTTTTTACTGACATTGGCTTTTAAACGTGATTTCACTGGAATTTCTGTCAAACACAAGACACGAGATTTGTTGTTAAAGAAATTGAGTATACAGAATGCAATCAAACGCTTCCCTACAAGTGAATCGCCTAACCATTCAACACAGCTCTAAAAACTGAATAGAATGCAGTTTTCACTCAGATGAAAGACGTATGCTTTCCTTCTTAAGAAGTGTTTTCAAAGACATTCAGAGAGTGATTCTACGAACCCTTTTTACTGATGTTGGCTATTAAACGTGATTCACTGGAATTTCTGTCAAATGCAAGATACGAGATTTGCTGTTAAAGAATTGAGTATACAGAATGCAAACAAACGCTTCCCTACAAGTGAATCGCCTAACCATTCAACACAGTTCTAAAAACTGAATAGAATGCAGTTTTCACTCAGATGAAAGACTTATGCTTTCCTTCTTAAGAAGTGTTTTCAAAGACATTCACAGAGTGATTCTCGAAGCCTTTTTACTGACGTTGTCTTTTAAACGTGATTTTACTGGAATTTCTGTCAAACGCAATACACGAGATTTGTTGTTAAAGAATTGAGTATACAGAATGCAAACAAAACGCTTCCCTACAAGTGAATCGCATAACCATTCAACAATGCTCTAAAAACTGAAGAGAATGCAGTTTTCACTCAGATGAAAGACGTATGCTTTCCTTCTTAAGAAGTGTTTTCAAAGACATTCAGAGAGTGATTCTATGAACCCTTTTTACTGATGTTGGCTTTTAAACGTGATTTCACTGGAATTTCTGTCAAATGCAAGATATGAGATTTGCTGATAAAGAATTGAGTATACAGAATGCAAACAAACGCTTCCCTACAAGTGAATCGCCTAACCATTCAACAATGCTCTAAAAACTGAATAGAATGCAGTTTTCACTCAGATGAAAGACGTATGCTTTCCTTCTTAAGAAGTGTTTTCAAAGACATTCACAGAGTGATTCTAAGAAGCCTTTTTACTGGCGTTGGCTTTTAAACGTGATTTCACTGGAATTTCTGTCAAATGCAAGTCACGAGGATTGCTGTTAAAGAATTGAGTATACAGAATGCAAACAAACGCTTCCCTACAAGTGAATCACCTAACCATTCAACACAGTTCTAAAAACTGAATAGAATTCAGTTTTCACTCAGATGAAAGACGTATGCTTTCCTTCTTAAGAAGTGTTTTCAAAGACATTCACAGAGTGATTCTACGAAGCCTTTTTACTGACGTTGGCTTTTAAACGTGATTTCACTGGAATTTCTGTCAAATGCAAGTCACGAGATTTGCTGTTAAAGAATTGAGTATACAGAATGCCAACAAACGCTTCCCTACAAGTGAATCGCCTAACCATTCAACACAGTTCTAAAAACTGAACAGAATTCAGTTTTCACTCAGATGAAAGACGAATGCTTTCCTTCTTAAGAAGTGTTTTCAAAGACATTCACAGAGTGATTCTACGAAGCCTTTTTACTGACATTGGCTTTTAAATGTGATTTCACTGGAATTTCTGTCAAACGCAAGACAGGAGATTTGCTGTTAAAGAATTGAGTATACAGAATACAAACAAATGCTTCCCTACAAGTGAATCTCCTAACTATTTTCAATGGTCTAAAAACTGAAGAGAATGCAGTTTTCACTCAGATGTAAGACGTATGCTTTCCTTCTTAAGAAGTGTTTTCAAAGACATTCACAGAGTGATTCTAGGAAGCCTTTTTACTGACATTGGCTTTTAAACGATATTTCACTGGAATTTCTGTCAAACACAAGATACGAGATTTGCTGTTAAAGAATTGAGTATACAGAATGCAAACAAACGCTTCCCTACAAGTGAATCGCATAACCATTCAACAATGCTCTAAAAACTGAATAGAATGCAGTTTTCACTCAGATGAAAGATGTATGATTTCCTTCTTACGAAGTGTTTTCAAAGACATTCACAGAGTGATTCTACGAAGCCTTTTTACTGACATTGGCTTTTAAATGTGATTTCACTGGAATTTCTGTCAAACGCAAGACACGAGATTTGCTGTTAAAGAATTGAGTATACAGAATACAAAAGAAACGCTTACCTAAAAGTGAATCGCCTAACCATTCAACAATGCTCTAAAAACTGAATAGAATGCAGTTTTCACTCAGATGAAAGACGTATGCTTTCCTTCTTAAGAAGTGTTTTCAAAGACATTCAGAGAGTGATTCTACGAACCCTTTTTTACTGATGTTGGCTTTTAAACGTGATTTCACTGGAATTTCTGTCAAATGCAAGATACGAGATTTGCTGTTACAGAATTGAGTATACAGAATGCAAACAAACGCTTCCCTACAAGTGAATCGCCTAACCATTCAACACAGTTCTAAAAACTGAAGAGAATGCAGTTTTCACTCAGATGAAAGACTTATGCTTTCCTTCTTAAGAAGTGTTTTCAAAGACATTCACAGAGTGATTCTACGAAGCCTTTTTACTGACGTTGGCTTTTAAACGTGATTTTACTGGAATTTCTGTCAAACGCAAAACACGAGATTTGTTGTTAAAGAATTGAGTATACAGAATGCAAACAATCGCGTCCCTACAAGTGAATCGCCTAACCATTCAACAATGCTCTAAAAACTGAACAGAATGCAGTTTTCACTCCGATGAAAGACGTATGCTTTCCTTCTTAAGAAGTGTTTTCAAAGACATTCACAGAGTGATTCTACGAACCCTTTTTACTAACATTGGCTTTTAAACGTGATTTCACTGGAATTTCTGTCAAACGCTAGACAGGAGATTTGCTGTTAAAGAATTGAGTATACAGAATGCAAACAAACGCTTCCCTACAAGTGAATCGCCTAACCATTCAACAATGCTCTAAAAACTGAATAGAATGCAGTTTTCACTCAGATGAAAGACGTATGCTTTCCTTCTTAAGAAGTGTTTTCAAAGACATTCACAGAGTGATTCTACGAAGCCTTTTTACTGACATTGGCTTTTAAACGTGATTTCACTGGAATTTCTGTCAAAAGCAAGACACGAGATTTGCTGTTAAAGAATTGAGTATACAGAATGAAAACAAACGCTTCCCTACAAGTGAATCGCCTAACCATTCAACACAGTTCTAAAAACTGAATAGAATTCAGTTTTCACTCAAATGAAAGACATATGCTTTCCTTCTTAAGAAGTGTTTTCAAAGACATTCACAGAGTGATTCTACGAAGCCTTTTTACTGACGTTGGCTTTTAAACGTGATTTCACTGGAATTTCTGTCAAATGCAAGACACGAGATTTGTTGTTAAAGAATTGAGTATACAGAATGCAAACATACACTTCCCTACAAGTGAATCGCCTAATCATTCAACACAGCTCTAAAAACTGACTAGAATGCAGTTTTCACTCAGATGAAAGACGAATGCTTTCCTTCTTAAGAAGTGTTTTCAAAGACATTCACAGAGTGATTCTAAGAAGCCTTTTTAATGACCTTGGCTTTTAAACGTGATTTCACTGGAATTTCTGTCAAATGCAAGTCACGAGATTTGCTGTTAAAGAATTGAGTATACAGAATGCAAACAAACGCTTCCCTACAAGTGAATCGCCTAACCATTCAACACAGTTCTAAAAACTGAATAGAATTCAGTTTTCACTCAGATGAAAGACGTATGCTTTCCTTCTTAAGAAGTGTTTTCAAAGACATTCACAGAGTGATTCTACGAAGCCTTTTTACTGACGTTGGCTTTTAAACGTGATTTTACTGGAATTTCTGTCAAACGCAAAACACGAGATTTGTTGTTAAAGAATTGAGTATACAGAATGCAAACAAACGCTTCCCTACAAGTGAATCGCCTAACCATTCAACAATGCTCTAAAAACTGAACAGAATGCAGTTTTCACTCCGATGAAAGACGTATGCTTTCCTTCTTAAGAAGTGTTTTCCAAGACATTCACAGAGTGATTCTACCAACCCTTTTTACTAACATTGGCTTTTAAACGTGATTTCACTGGAATTTCTGTCAAACGCTAGACAGGAGATTTGCTGTTAAAGAATTGAGTATACAGAATACAAACAAATGCTTCCCTACAATTGAATCGCCTAACTATTCAACAATGGTCTAAAAACTGAAGAGAATGCAGTTTTCACTCAGATGAAAGACGTATGCTTTCCTTCTTAAGAAGTGTTTTCAAAGACATTCACAGAGTTATTCTAGGAAGCCTTTTTACTGACATTGGCTTTTAAATGTGATTTCACTGGAATTTCTGTCAAACGCAAGACACGAGATTTGCTTTTAAAGAATTGAGTATACAGAATACAAAAAAAATGCTTCCCTAAAAGTGAATCGCCTAACCATTCAACAATGCTCTAAAAACTGAAGAGAATGCAGTTTTCACTCAGATGAAAGAGGTATGCTTTCCTTCTTAAGAAGTGTTTTCAAAGACATTCACAGAGTGATTCTAGGAAGCCTTTTTACTGACATTGGCTTTTAAACGTGATTTCACTGGAATTTCTGTCAAACACAAGACACGAGATTTGTTGTTAAAGAATTGAGTATACAGAATGCAAACAAACGCTTCCCTACAAGTGAATCGCCTAACCATTCAACACAGCTCTAAAAACTGAATAGAATGCAGTTTTCACTCAGATGAAAGACGTATGCTTTCCTTCTTAAGAAGTGTTTTCAAAGACATTCAGAGAGTGATTCTACGAACCCTTTTTACTGATGTTGGCTATTAAACGTGATTTCACTGGAATTTCTGTCAAATGCAAGATACGAGATTTGCTGTTAAAGAATTGAGTATACAGAATGCAAACAAACGCTTCCCTACAAGTGAATCGCCTAACCATTCAACACAGTTCTAAAAACTGAATTGAATGCAGTTTTCACTCAGATGAAAGACTTATGCTTTCCTTCTTAAGAAGTGTTTTCAAAGACATTCACAGAGTGATTCTACGAAGCCTTTTTACTGACGTTGTCTTTTAAACGTGATTTTACTGGAATTTCTGTCAAACGCAATACACGAGATTTGTTGTTAAAGAATTGAGTATACAGAATGCAAACAAATGCTTCCCTACAAGTGAATCGCATAACCATTCAACAATGCTCTAAAAACTGAAGAGAATGCAGTTTTCACTCAGATGAAAGACGTATGCTTTCCTTCTTAAGAAGTGTTTTCAAAGACATTCACAGAGTGATTCTATGAACCCTTTTTACTGATGTTGGCTTTTAAACGTGATTTCACTCGAATTTCTGTCAAATGCAAGATATGAGATTTGCTGATAAAGAATTGAGTATACAGAATGCAAACAAACGCTTCCCTACAAGTGAATCGCCTAACCATTCAACAATGCTCTAAAAACTGAATAGAATGCAGTTTTCACTCAGATGAAAGACGTATGCTTTCCTTCTTAAGAAGTGTTTTCAAAGACATTCACAGAGTGATTTTACGATGCCTTTTTACTGACATTGGCTTTTAAACGTGATTTCACTGGAATTTCTGTCAAACGCAAGATACGAGATTGGCTGTTAAAGAATTGAGTATACAGAATGCAAACAAACGCTTCCCTACAAGTGAATCGCCTAACCATTCAACACAGTTCTAAAAACTGAATAGAATGCAGTTTTCACTCAGATGAAAGACGTATGCTTTCCTTCTTAAGAAGTGTTTTCAAAGACATTCACAGAGTGATTCTAAGAAGCCTTTTTACTGGCGTTGGCTTTTAAACGTGATTTCACTGGAATTTCTGTCAAATGCAAGTCACGAGGTTTGCTGTTAAAGAATTGAGTATACAGAATGCAAACAAACGCTTCCCTACAAGTGAATCACCTAACCATTCAACACAGTTCTAAAAACTGAATAGAATTCAGTTTTCACTCAGATGAAAGACGTATGCTTTCCTTCTTAAGAAGTGTTTTCAAAGACATTCACAGAGTGATTCTACGAAGCCTTTTTACTGACGTTGGCTTTTAAACGTGATTTCACTGGAATTTCTGTCAAATGCAAGTCACGAGATTTGCTGTTAAAGAATTGAGTATACAGAATGCCAACAAACGCTTCCCTACAAGTGAATCGCCTAACCATTCAACAATGCTCTAAAAACTGAACAGAATGCAGTTTTCACTCCGATGAAAGACATATGCTTTCCTTCTTAAGAAGTGTTTTCAAAGACATTCACAGTGTGATTCTACGAACCCTTTTTACTAACATTGGCTTTGAAATGTGATTTCACTGGAATTTCTGTCAAACGCAAGACAGGAGATTTGCTGTTAAAGAATTGAGTATACAGAATGCAAACAAACGCTTCCCTACAAGTGAATCGCCTAACCATTCAACACAGTTCTAAAAACTGAATAGAATGCAGTTTTCACTCAGATGAAAGACGTATGCTTTCCTTCTTAAGAAGTGTTTTCAAAGACATTCACAGAGTGATTCTAGGAAGCCTTTTTACTGACATTGGCTTTTAAACGATATTTCACTGGAATTTCTGTCAAACACAAGATACGAGATTTGCTGTTAAAGAATTGAGTATACAGAATGCAAACAAACGCTTCCCTACAAGTGAATCGCATAACCATTCAACAATGCTCTAAAAACTGAATAGAATGCAGTTTTCACTCAGATGAAAGATGTATGATTTCCTTCTTACGAAGTGTTTTCAAAGACATTCACAGAGTGATTCTACGAAGCCTTTTTACTGACATTGGCTTTTAAATGTGATTTCACTGGAATTTCTGTCAAACGCAAGACACGAGATTTGCTGTTAAAGAATTGAGTATACAGAATACAAAAGAAATGCTTACCTAAAAGTGAATCGCCTAACCATTCAACAATGCTCTAAAAACTGAATAGAATGCAGTTTTCACTCAGATGAAAGACTTATGCTTTCCTTCTTAAGAAGTGTTTTCAAAGACATTCAGAGAGTGATTCTACGAACCCTTTTTACTGATGTTGGCTTTTAAACGTGATTTCACTGGAATTTCTGTCAAATGCAAGATACGAGATTTGCTGTTACAGAATTGAGTATACAGAATGCAAACAAACGCTTCCCTACAAGTGAATCGCCTAACCATTCAACACAGTTCTAAAAACTGAATAGAATGCAGTTTTCACTCAGATGAAAGACTTATGCTTTCCTTCTTAAGAAGTGTTTTCAAAGACATTCACAGAGTGATTCTACGAAGCCTTTTTACTGACGTTGGCTTTTAAACGTGATTTTACTGGAATTTCTGTCAAACGCAAAACACGAGATTTGTTGTTAAAGAATTGAGTATACAGAATGCAAACAATCGCGTCCCTACAAGTGAATCGCCTAACCATTCAACAATGCTCTAAAAACTGAACAGAATGCAGTTTTCACTCCGATGAAAGACGTATGCTTTCCTTCTTAAGAAGTGTTTTCAAAGACATTCACAGAGTGATTCTACGAACCCTTTTTACTAACATTGGCTTTTAAACGTGATTTCACTGGAATTTCTGTCAAACGCTAGACAGGAGATTTGCTGTTAAAGAATTGAGTATACAGAATGCAAACAAACGCTTCCCTACAAGTGAATCGCCTAACCATTCAACAATGCTCTAAAAACTGAATAGAATGCAGTTTTCACTCAGATGAAAGACGTATGCTTTCCTTCTTAAGAAGTGTTTTCAAAGACATTCACAGAGTGATTCTACGAAGCCTTTTTACTGACGTTGGCTTTTAAACGTGATTTCACTGGAATTTCTGTCAAATGCAAGACACGAGATTTGTTGTTAAAGAATTGAGTATACAGAATGCAAACATACACTTCCCTACAAGTGAATCGCCTAACCATTCAACACAGCTCTAAAAACTGAACAGAATGCAGTTTTCACTCCGATGAAAGACATATGCTTTCCTTCTTAAGAAGTGTTTTCAAAGACATTCACAGTGTGATTCTACGAACCCTTTTTACTAACATTGGCTTTGAAATGTGATTTCACTGGAATTTCTGTCAAACGCAAGACAGGAGATTTGCTGTTAAAGAATTGAGTATACAGAATACAAACAAATGCTTCCCTACAAGTGAATCTCCTAACTATTCAACAATGGTCTAAAAACTGAAGAGAATGCAGTTTTCACTCAGATGAAAGACGTATGCTTTCCTTCTTAAGAAGTGTTTTCAAAGACATTCACAGAGTGATTCTAGGAAGCCTTTTTACTGACATTGGCTTTTAAACGATATTTCACTGGAATTTCTGTCAAACACAAGATACGAGATTTGCTGTTAAAGAATTGAGTATACAGAATGCAAACAAACGCTTCCCTACAAGTGAATCGCCTAACCATTCAACACAGTTCTAAAAACTGAATAGGAATGCAGTTTTCACTCAGATGAAAGACGTATGCTTTCCTTCTTAAGAAGTGTTTTCAAAGACATTCACAGAGTGATTCTACGAAGCCATTTTACTGACGTTGGCTTTTAAACATGATTTCACTGGAATTTCTGTCAAACGCAAGACACGAGATTTGCTGTTAAAGAATTGAGTATACAGAATGCAAACAATCGCTTCCCTACAAGTGAATCGCCTAACCATTCAACAATGCTCTAAAAACTGAACAGAATGCAGTTTTCACTCCGATGAAAGACATATGCTTTCCTTCTTAAGAAGTGTTTTCAAAGACATTCACAGAGTGATTCTACGAACCCTTTTTACTAACATTGGCTTTTAAACGTGATTTCACTGGAATTTCTGTCAAACGCAAGACAGGGGATTTGCTGTTAAAGAATTGAGTATACAGAATACAAACAGATGCTTCCCTACAAGTGAATCGCCTAACTATTCAACAATGGTCTAAAAACTGAAGAGAATGCAGTTTTCACTCAGATGAAAGACGTATGCTTTCCTTCTTAAGAAGTGTTTTCAAAGACATTCACAGAGTCATTCTAGGAAGCCTTTTTACTGACATTGGCTTTTAAACGATATTTCACTGGAATTTCTGTCAAACGCAAGATACGAGATTTGCTCTTAAAGAATTGAGTATACAGAATGCAAACAAACGCTTCCCTACAAGTGAATCGCATAACCATTCAACAATGCTCTAAAAACTGAATAGAATGCAGTTTTCACTCAGATGAAAGATGTATGATTTCCTTCTTACGAAGTGTTTTCAAAGACATTCACAGAGTGATTCTACGAAGCCTTTTTGCTGACATTGGCTTTTAAATGTGATTTCACTGGAATTTCTGTCAAACGCAAGACACGAGATTTGCTGTTAAAGAATTGAGTATACAGAATACAAAAAAAAACGCTTACCTAAAAGTGAATCGCCTAACCATTCAACAATGCTCTAAAAACTGAAGAGAATGCAGTTTTCACTCAGATGAAAGACATATTCTTTCCTTCTTAAGAAGTGTTTTCAAAGACATTCAGAGAGTGATTCTACGAACCCTTTTTACTGATGTTGGCTTTTAAACGTGATTTCACTGGAATTTCTGTCAAATGCAAGATACGAGATTTGCTGTTAAAGAATTGAGTATACAGAATGCAAACAAACGCTTCCCTACAAGTGAATCGCCTAACCATTCAACACAGTTCTAAAAACTGAATAGAATGCAGTTTTCACTCAGATGAAAGACTTATTCTTTCCTTCTTAAGAAGTGTTTTCAAAGACATTCAGAGAGTGATTCTACGAAGCCATTTTACTGATGTTGGCTTTTAAACGTGATTTCACAGGAATTTCTGTCAAATGGAAGATATGAGATTTGCTGTTAAAGAATTGAGTATACAGAATGCAAACAAACGCTTCCCTACAAGTGAATCGCCTAACCATTCAACACAGCTCTAAAAACTGAACAAAATGCAGTTTTCACTCAGATGAAAGACATATGCTTTCCTTCTTAAAAAGTGTTTTCAAAGACATTCACAGAGTGATTCTACGAACCCTTTTTACTAACATTGGCTTTTAAACGTGATTTCACTGGAATTTCTGTCAAACGCAAGACAGGAGATTTGCTGTTAAAGAATTGAGTATACAGAATACAAACAAATGCTTCCCTACAAGTGAATCGCCTAACCATTCAACACAGCTCTAAAAACTGACTAGAATGCAGTTTTCACTCAGATGAAAGACGTATGCTTTCCATCTTAAGAAGTGTTTTCAAAGACATTCACAGAGTGATTCTAGGAAGCCTTTTTACTGACATTGGCTTTTAAAGGATATTTCACTGGAATTTCTGTCAAACGCAAGATACGAGATTTGCTGTTAAAGAATTGAGTATACAGAATGCAAACAAACGCTTCCCTAAAAGTGAATCGCCTAACCATTCAACAATGCTCTAAAAACTGAAGAGAATGCTGTTTTCACTCAGATGAAAGAGGTATGCTTTCCTTCTTAAGAAGTGTTTTCAAAGACATTCACAGAGTGATTCTACGAAGCCTTTTTACTGACATTGGCTTTTAAACGTGATTTCACTGGAATTTCTGTCAAACACAAGACACGAGATTTGTTGTTAAAGAATTGAGTATACAGAATGCAAACAAACGCTTCCCTACAAGTGAATCGCCTAACCATTCAACACAGCTCTAAAAACTGAATAGAATGCAGTTTTCACTCAGATGAAAGACGTATGCTTTCCTTCTTAAGAAGTGTTTTCAAAGACATTCAGAGAGTGATTCTACGAACCCTTTTTACTGATGTTGGCTATTAAACGTGATTTCACTGGAATTTCTGTCAAATGCAAGATACGAGATTTGCTGTTAAAGAATTGAGTATACAGAATGCAAACAAACGCTTCCCTACAAGTGAATCGCCTAACCATTCAACACAGTTCTAAAAACGGAATAGAATGCAGTTTTCACTCAGATGAAAGACTTATGCTTTCCTTCTTAAGAAGTGTTTTCAAAGACATTCACAGAGTGATTCTACGAAGCCTTTTTACTGACATTGGCTTTTAAACGTGATTTCACTGGAATTTCTGTCAAACGCAAGATACGAGATTGGCTGTTAAAGAATTGAGTATACAGAATGCAAACAAACGCTTCCCTACAAGTGAATCGCCTAACCATTCAACACAGTTCTAAAAACTGAATAGAATTCAGTTTTCACTCAAATGAAAGACGTATGCTTTCCTTCTTAAGAAGTGTTTTCAAAGACATTCACAGAGTGATTCTACGAAGCCTTTTTACTGACGTTGGCTTTTAAACGTGATTTCACTGGAATTTCTGTCAAATGCAAGACACAAGATTTGTTGTTAAAGAATTGAGTATACAGAATGCCAACAAACGCTTCCCTACAAGTGAATCGCCTAACCATTCAACACAGTTCTAAAAACTGAACAGAATTCAGTTTTCACTCAGATGAAAGACGTATGCTTTCCTTCTTAAGAAGTGTTTTCAAAGACATTCACAGAGTGATTCTACGAAGCCATTTTACTGACGTTGGCTTTTAAACATGATTTCACTGGAATTTCTGTCAAACGCAAGACACGAGATTTGCTGTTAAAGAATTGAGTATACAGAATGCAAACAATCGCTTCCCTACAAGTGAATCGCCTAACCATTCAACAATGCTCTAAAAACCTGAACAGAATGCAGTTTTCACTCCAATGAAAGACATATGCTTTCCTTCTTAAGAAGTGTTTTCAAAGACATTCACAGAGTGATTCTACGAACCCTTTTTACTAACATTGGCTTTTAAACGTGATTTCACTGGAATTTCTGTCAAACGCAAGACAGGAGATTTGCTGTTAAAGAATTGAGTATACAGAATGCAAACAAACGCTTCCCTACAAGTGAATCGCCTAACCATTCAACAATGCTCTAAAAACTGAATAGAATGCAGTTTTCACTCAGATGAAAGACGTATGCTTTCCTTCTTAAGAAGTGTTTTCAAAGACATTCACAGAGTGATTCTACGAAGCCTTTTTACTGACGTTGGCTTTTAAACGTGATTTCACTGGAATTTCTGTCAAATGCAAGACACGAGATTTGTTGTTAAGGAATTGAGTATACAGAATGCAAACATACACTTCCCTACAAGTGAATCGCCTAACCATTCAACACAGCTCTAAAAACTGAACAGAATGCAGTTTTCACTCCGATGAAAGACATATGCTTTCCTTCTTAAGAAGTGTTTTCAAAGACATTCACAGTGTGATTCTACGAACCCTTTTTACTAACATTGGCTTTGAAATGTGATTTCACTGGAATTTCTGTCAAACGCAAGACATGAGATTTGCTGTTAAAGAATTGAGTATACAGAATACAAACAAATGCTTCCCTACAAGTGAATCTCCTAACTATTCAACAATGGTCTAAAAACTGAAGAGAATGCAGTTTTCACTCAGATGAAAGACGTATGCTTTCCTTCTTAAGAAGTGTTTTCAAAGACATTCACAGAGTGATTCTAGGAAGCCTTTTTACTGACATTGGCTTTTAAACGATATTTCACTGGAATTTCTGTCAAACACAAGATACGAGATTTGCTGTTAAAGAATTGAGTATACAGAATGCAAACAAACGCTTCCCTACAAGTGAATCGCATAACCATTCAACAATGCTCTAAAAACTGAATAGAATGCAGTTTTCACTCAGATGAAAGATGTATGATTTCCTTCTTACGAAGTGTTTTCAAAGACATTCACAGAGTGATTCTACGAAGCCTTTTTACTGACATTGGCTTTTAAATGTGATTTCACTGGAATTTCTGTCAAACGCAAGACACGAGATTTGCTGTTAAAGAATTGAGTATACAGAATACAAAAGAAACGCTTACCTAAAAGTGAATCGCCTAACCATTCAACAATGCTCTAAAAACTGAATAGAATGCAGTTTTCACTCAGATGAAAGACGTATGCTTTCCTTCTTAAGAAGTGTTTTCAAAGACATTCAGAGAGTGATTCTACGAACCCTTTTTACTGATGTTGGCTATTAAACGTGATTTCACTGGAATTTCTGTCAAATGCAAGATACGAGATTTGCTGTTAAAGAATTGAGTATACAGAATGCAAACAAACGCTTCCCTACAAGTGAATCGCCTAACCATTCAACACAGTTCTAAAAACTGAATAGAATGCAGTTTTCACTCAGATGAAAGACTTATGCTTTCCTTCTTAAGAAGTGTTTTCAAAGACATTCACAGAGTGATTCTACGAAGCCTTTTTACTGACATTGGCTTTTAAACGTGATTTCACTGGAATTTCTGTCAAACGCAAGATACGAGATTGGCTGTTAAAGAATTGAGTATACAGAATGCAAACAAACGCTTCCCTACAAGTGAATCGCCTAACCATTCAACACAGTTCTAAAAACTGAATAGAATTGAGTTTTCACTCAAATGAAAGACGTATGCTTTCCTTCTTAAGAAGTGTTTTCAAAGACATTCACAGAGTGATTCTACGAAGCCTTTTTACTGACGTTGGCTTTTAAACGTGATTTCACTGGAATTTCTGTCAAATGCAAGACACAAGATTTGTTGTTAAAGAATTGAGTATACAGAATGCCAACAAACGCTTCCCTACAAGTGAATCGCCTAACCATTCAACACAGTTCTAAAAACTGAACAGAATTCAGTTTTCACTCAGATGAAAGACGTATGCTTTCCTTCTTAAGAAGTGTTTTCAAAGACATTCACAGAGTGATTCTACGAAGCCATTTTACTGACGTTGGCTTTTAAACATGATTTCACTGGAATTTCTGTCAAACGCAAGACACGAGATTTGCTGTTAAAGAATTGAGTATACAGAATGCAAACAATCGCTTCCCTACAAGTGAATCGCCTAACCATTCAACAATGCTCTAAAAACTGAACAGAATGCAGTTTTCACTCCAATGAAAGACATATGCTTTCCTTCTTAAGAAGTGTTTTCAAAGACATTCACAGAGTGATTCTACGAACCCTTTTTACTAACATTGGCTTTTAAACGTGATTTCACTGGAATTTCTGTCAAACGCAAGACAGGAGATTTGCTGTTAAAGAATTGAGTATACAGAATGCAAACAAACGCTTCCCTACAAGTGAATCGCCTAACCATTCAACAATGCTCTAAAAACTGAATAGAATGCAGTTTTCACTCAGATGAAAGACGTATGCTTTCCTTCTTAAGAAGTGTTTTCAAAGACATTCACAGAGTGATTCTACGAAGCCTTTTTACTGACGTTGGCTTTTAAACGTGATTTCACTGGAATTTCTGTCAAATGCAAGACACGAGATTTGTTGTTAAGGAATTGAGTATACAGAATGCAAACATACACTTCCCTACAAGTGAATCGCCTAACCATTCAACACAGCTCTAAAAACTGAACAGAATGCAGTTTTCACTCCGATGAAAGACATATGCTTTCCTTCTTAAGAAGTGTTTTCAAAGACATTCACAGTGTGATTCTACGAACCCTTTTTACTAACATTGGCTTTGAAATGTGATTTCACTGGAATTTCTGTCAAACGCAAGACAGGAGATTTGCTGTTAAAGAATTGAGTATACAGAATACAAACAAATGCTTCCCTACAAGTGAATCTCCTAACTATTCAACAATGGTCTAAAAACTGAAGAGAATGCAGTTTTCACTCAGATGAAAGACGTATGCTTTCCTTCTTAAGAAGTGTTTTCAAAGACATTCACAGAGTGATTCTAGGAAGCCTTTTTACTGACATTGGCTTTTAAACGATATTTCACTGGAATTTCTGTCAAACACAAGATACGAGATTTGCTGTTAAAGAATTGAGTATACAGAATGCAAACAAACGCTTCCCTACAAGTGAATCGCATAACCATTCAACAATGCTCTAAAAACTGAATAGAATGCAGTTTTCACTCAGATGAAAGATGTATGATTTCCTTCTTACGAAGTGTTTTCAAAGACATTCACAGAGTGATTCTACGAAGCCTTTTTACTGACATTGGCTTTTAAATGTGATTTCACTGGAATTTCTGTCAAACGCAAGACACGAGATTTGCTGTTAAAGAATTGAGTATACAGAATACAAAAGAAACGCTTACCTAAAAGTGAATCGCCTAACCATTCAACAATGCTCTAAAACTGAATAGAATGCAGTTTTCACTCAGATGAAAGATTTATGCTTTCCTTCTTAAGAAGTGTTTTCAAAGACATTCAGAGAGTGATTCTACGAACCCTTTTTACTGATGTTGGCTTTTAAACGTGATTTCACTGGAATTTCTGTCAAATGCAAGATACGAGATTTGCTGTTACAGAATTGAGTATACAGAATGCAAACAAACGCTTCCCTACAAGTGAATCGCCTAACCATTCAACACAGTTCTAAAACTGAATAGAATGCAGTTTTCACTCAGATGAAGGACGTATGCTTTCCTTCTTAAGAAGTGTTTTCAAAGACATTCACAGAGTGATTCTACGAAGCCATTTTACTGACGTTGGCTTTTAAACATGATTTCACTGGAATTTCTGTCAAACGCAAGACACGAGATTTGCTGTTAAAGAATTGAGTATACAGAATGCAAACAATCGCTTCCCTACAAGTGAATCGCCTAACCATTCAACAATGCTCTAAAAACTGAACAGAATGCAGTTTTCACTCCGATGAAAGACATATGCTTTCCTTCTTAAGAAGTGTTTTCAAAGACATTCACAGAGTGATTCTACGAACCCTTTTTACTAACATTGGCTTTTAAACGTGATTTCACTGGAATTTCTGTCAAACGCAAGACAGGAGATTTGCTGTTAAAGAATTGAGTATACAGAATACAAACAGATGCTTCCCTACAAGTGAATCGCCTAACTATTCAACAATGGTCTAAAAACTGAAGAGAATGCAGTTTTCACTCAGATGAAAGACGTATGCTTTCCTTCTTAAGAAGTGTTTTCAAAGACATTCACAGAGTCATTCTAGGAAGCCTTTTTACTGACATTGGCTTTTAAACGATATTTCACTGGAATTTCTGTCAAATGCAAGATACGAGATTTGCTGTTAAAGAATTGAGTATACAGAATGCAAACAAACGCTTCCCTACAAGTGAATCGCATAACCATTCAACAATGCTCTAAAAACTGAATAGAATGCAGTTTTCACTCAGATGAAAGATGTATGATTTCCTTCTTACGAAGTGTTTTCAAAGACATTCACAGAGTGATTCTACGAAGCCTTTTTGCTGACATTGGCTTTTAAATGTGATTTCACTGGAATTTCTGTCAAACGCAAGACACGAGATTTGCTGTTAAAGAATTGAGTATACAGAATACAAAAAAAACGCTTACCTAAAAGTGAATCGCCTAACCATTCAACAATGCTCTAAAAACTGAAGAGAATGCAGTTTTCACTCAGATGAAAGACGTATGCTTTCCTTCTTAAGAAGTGTTTTCAAAGACATTCAGAGAGTGATTCTACGAACCCTTTTACTGATGTTGGCTTTTAAACGTGATTTCACTGGAATTTCTGTCAAATGCAAGATACGAGATTTGCTGTTAAAGAATTGAGTATACAGAATGCAAACAAACGCTTCCCTACAAGTGAATCGCCTAACCATTCAACACAGTTCTAAAAACTGAATAGAATGCAATTTTCACTCAGATGAAAGACTTATTCTTTCCTTCTTAAGAAGTGTTTTCAAAGACATTCAGAGAGTGATTCTACGAAGCCATTTTACTGATGTTGGCTTTTTAACGTGATTTCACTGGAATTGATGTCAAATGCAAGATACGAGATTTGCTGTTAAAGAATTGAGTATACAGAATGCAAACAAACGCTTCCCTACAAGTGAATCGCCTAATCATTCAACACAGTTCTAAAAACTGAATAGAATTCAGTTTTCACTCAGATGAAAGACGTATGCTTTCCTTCTTAAGAAGTGTTTTCAAAGACATTCACAGAGTGATTCTAAGAAGCCTTTTTACTGACGTTGGCTTTTAAACGTGATTTCACTGGAATTTCTGTAAAATGCAAGATATGAGATTTGCTGTTAAAGAATTGAGTATACAGAATGCCAACAAACGCTTCCCTACAAGTGAATCGCCTAACCATTCAACACAGTTCTAAAAACTGAACAGAATTCAGTTTTCACTCAGATGAAAGACGTATGCTTTCCTTCTTAAGAAGTGTTTTCAAAGACATTCACAGAGTGATTCTACGAACCCTTTTTACTAACATTGGCTTTTAAACGTGATTTCACTGGAATTTCTGTCAAACGCAAGACAGGAGATTTGCTGTTAAAGAATTGAGTATACAGAATACAAACAAATGCTTCCCTACAAGTGAATCGCCTAACTATTCAACAATGGTCTAAAAACTGAAGAGAATGCAGTTTTCACTCAGATGAAAGACGTATGCTTTCCTTCTTAAGAAGTGTTTTCAAAGACATTCACGGAGTCATTCTAGGAAGCCTTTTTACTGACATTGGCTTTTAAACGATATTTCACTGGAATTTCTGTCAAACGCAAGATACGAGATTTGCTGTTAAAGAATTGAGTATACAGAATGCAAACAAACGCTTTCCTACAAGTGAATCGCATAACCATTCAACAATGCTCTAAAAACTGAATAGAATGCAGTTTTCACTCAGATGAAAGATGTATGATTTCCTTCTTACGAAGTGTTTTCAAAGACATTCACAGAGTGATTCTATGAAGCCTTTTTACTGACATTGGCTTTTAAATGTGATTTCACTGGAATTTCTGTCAAACGCAAGACACGAGATTTGCTGTTAAAGAATTGAGTATACAGAATACAAAAAAAAACGCTTCCCTACAAGTGAATCGCCTAACCATTCAACAATGCTCTAAAAACTGAATAGAATGCAGTTTTCACTCAGATGAAAGACGTATGCTTTCCTTCTTAAGAAGTGTTTTCAAAGACATTCAGAGAGTGATTCTACGAACCCTTTTTACTGATGTTGGCTTTTAAAAGTGATTTCACTGGAATTTCTGTCAAATGCAAGATACGAGATTTGCTGTTAAAGAATTGAGTATACAGAATGCCAACAAACGCTTCCCTACAAGTGAATCGCCTAACCATTCATCACAGTTCTAAAAACTGAATAGAATGCAGTTTTCACTCAGATGAAAGACTTATTCTTTCCTTCTTAAGAAGTGTTTTCAAAGACATGCACAGAGTGATTCTACGAAGCCTTTTTACTGACGTTGGCTTTTAAACGTGATTTTACTGGAATTTCGGTCAAAAGCAATACACGAGATTTGTTGTTAAAGAATTGAGTATACAGAATGCAAACAAACGCTTCCCTACAAGTGAATCGCCTAACCATTCAACAATGCTCTAAAAACTGAATAGAATGCAGTTTTCACTCAGATGAAAGACGTATGCTTTCCTTCTTAAGAAGTGTTTTCAAAGACATTCACAAAGTGATTCTACGAAGCCTTTTTACTGACATTGGCTTTTAAACGTGATTTCACTGGAATTTCTGTCAAACGCAAGACAGGAGATTTGCTGTTAAAGAATTGAGTATACAGAATGCAAACAATCGCTTCCCTACAAGTGAATCGCCTAACCATTCAACAATGCTCTAAAAACTGAACAGAATGCAGTTTTCACTCCGATGAAAGACATATGCTTTCCTTCTTAAGAAGTGTTTTCAAAGACATTCACAGAGTGATTCTAGGAAGCCTTTTTACTGACATTGGCTTTTAAACGTGATTTCACTGGAATTTCTGTCAAACGCAAGATACGAGATTGGCTGTTACAGAAATGAGTATACAGAATGCAAACAAACGCTTCCCTACAAGTGAATCGCCTAACCATTCAACACAGTTCTAAAAACTGAATAGAATTCAGTTTTCACTCAGATGAAAGACGTATGCTTTCCTTCTTAAGAAGTGTTTTCAAAGACATTCACAGAGTGATTCTACGAAGCCTTTTTACTGACGTTGGCTTTTAAACGTGATTTCACTGGAATTTCTGTCAAACGCAAGACACGAGATTTGCTGTTAAAGAATTGAGTATACAGAATACAAAAAAAAACGCTTACCTAAAAGTGTATCGCCTAACCATTCAACAATGCTCTAAAAATTGAATAGAATGCAGTTTTCACTCAGATGAAAGACGTATGCTTTCCTTCTTAACAAGTGTTTTCAAAGACATTCACAGAGTGATTCTACGAACCCTTTTTACTGATGTTGGCTTTTAAAAGTGATTTCACTGGAATTTCTGTCAAATGCAAGATACGAGATTTGCTGTTAAAGAATTGAGTATACAGAATGCCAACAAACGCTTCCCTACAAGTGAATCGCCTAACCATTCAACACAGTTCTAAAAACTGAATAGAATGCAGTTTTCACTCAGATGAAAGACTTATTCTTTCCTTCTTAAGAAGTGTTTTCAAAGACATGCACAGAGTGATTCTACGAAGCCTTTTTACTGACGTTGGCTTTTAAACGTGATTTTACTGGAATTTCGGTCAAAAGCAATACACGAGATTTGTTGTTAAAGAATTGAGTATACAGAATGCAAACAAACGCTTCCCTACAAGTGAATCGCCTAACCATTCAACAATGCTCTAAAAACTGAATAGAATGCAGTTTTCACTCAGATGAAAGACGTATGCTTTCCTTCTTAAGAAGTGTTTTCAAAGACATTCACAAAGTGATTCTACGAAGCCTTTTTACTGACATTGGCTTTTAAACGTGATTTCACTGGAATTTCTGTCAAACGCAAGACAGGAGATTTGCTGTTAAAGAATTGAGTATACAGAATGCAAACAATCGCTTCCCTACAAGTGAATCGCCTAACCATTCAACAATGCTCTAAAAACTGAACAGAATGCAGTTTTCACTCCGATGAAAGACATATGCTTTCCTTCTTAAGAAGTGTTTTCAAAGACATTCACAGAGTGATTCTAGGAAGCCTTTTTACTGACATTGGCTTTTAAACGTGATTTCACTGGAATTTCTGTCAAACGTAAGATACGAGATTGGCTGTTACAGAAATGAGTATACAGAATGCAAACAAACGCTTCCCTACAAGTGAATCGCCTAACCATTCAACACAGTTCTAAAAACTGAATAGAATTCAGTTTTCACTCAGATGAAAGACGTATGCTTTCCTTCTTAAGAAGTGTTTTCAAAGACATTCACAGAGTGATTCTACGAAGCCTTTTTACTGACGTTGGCTTTTAAACGTGATTTCACTGGAATTTCTGTCAAACGCAAGACACGAGATTTGCTGTTAAAGAATTGAGTATACAGAATACAAAAAAAAAACGCTTACCTAAAAGTGTATCGCCTAACCATTCAACAATGCTCTAAAAATTGAATAGAATGCAGTTTTCACTCAGATGAAAGACGTATGCTTTCCTTCTTAACAAGTGTTTTCAAAGACATTCACAGAGTGATTCTACGAACCCTTTTTACTGATGTTGGCTTTTAAAAGTGATTTCACTGGAATTTCTGTCAAATGCAAGATACGAGATTTGCTGTTAAAGAATTGAGTATACAGAATGCAAACAAACGCTTCCCTACAAGTGAATCGCCTAACCATTCAACACAGTTCTAAAAACTGAATAGAATTCAGTTTTCACTTAGATGAAAGACGTATGCTTTCCTTCTTAAGAAGTGTTTTCAAAGACATTCACAGAGTGATTCTACGAAGCCTTTTTACTGACGTTGGCTTTTAAACGTGACTTCACTGGAATTTCTGTCAAACGCAAGACACGAGATTTGCTGTTAAAGAATTGAGTATACAGAATGCAAACATACACTTCCCTACAAGTGAATCGCCTAACCATTCAACACAGCTCTAAAAACTGACTAGAATGCAGTTTTCACTCAGATGAAAGACGTATGCTTTCCTTCTTAAGAAGTGTTTTCAAAGACATTCACAGAGTGATTCTAAGAAGCCTTTTTACTGACGTTGGCTTTTAAACGTGATTTCACTGGAATTTCTGTCAAATGCAAGTCACGAGATTTGCTGTTAAAGAATTGAGTATACAGAATGCAAACAAACGCTTCCCTACAAGTGAATTGCCTAACCATTCAACAATGCTCTAAAAACTGAATAGAATGCAGTTTTCACTCAGATGAAAGACGTATGCTTTCCTTCTTAAGAAGTGTTTTCAAAGACATTCACAGAGTGATTCTAAGAAGCCTTTTTACTGACGTTGGTTTTTAAACGTGATTTCACTGGAATTTCTGTCAAATGCAAGTCACGAGATTTGCTGTTGAAGAATTGAGTATACAGAATGCCAACAAACGCTTCCCTACAAGTGAATCGCCTAACCATTCAACACAGCTCTAAAAACTGAATAGAATGCAGTTTTCACTCAGATGAAAGACGTATGCTTTCCTTCTTAAGAAGTGTTTTCAAAGACATTCACAGAGTGATTCTACGAAGCCTTTTTACTGACGTTGGCTTTTAAACATGATTTCACTGGAATTTCTGTCAAACGCAAGACACGAGATTTGCTGTTAAAGAATTGAGTATACAGAATACAAAAAAAAAACGCTTACCTAAAAGTGAATCGCCTAACCATTCAACAATGCTCTAAAAACTGAAGAGAATGCAGTTTTCACTCAGATGAAAGACGTATGCTTTCCTTCTTAAGAAGTGTTTTCAAAGACATTCACGGAGTCATTCTAGGAAGCCTTTTTACTGACATTGGCTTTTAAACGATATTTCACTGGAATTTCTGTCAAACGCAAGATACGAGATTTGCTGTTAAAGAATTGAGTATACAGAATGCAAACAAACGCTTCCCTACAAGTGAATCGCATAACCATTCAACAATGCTCTAAAAACTGAATAGAATGCAGTTTTCACTCAGATGAAAGATGTATGATTTCCTTCTTACGAAGTGTTTTCAAAGACATTCACAGAGTGATTCTACGAAGCCTTTTTACTGACATTGGCTTTTAAACGTGATTTCACTGGAATTTCTGTCAAACGCAAGACACGAGATTTGCTGTTAAAGAACTGAGTATACAGAATACAAAAAAAAACGCTTACCTAAAAGTGAATCGCCTAACCATTCAACAATGCTCTAAAAACTGAATAGAATGCAGTTTTCACTCAGATGAAAGACGTATGCTTTCCTTCTTAAGAAGTGTTTTCAAAGACATTCAGAGAGTGATTCTACGAACCCTTTTTACTGATGTTGGCTTTTAAACGTGATTTCACTGGAATTTCTGTCAAATGCAAGATACGAGATTTGCTGTTAAAGAATTGAGTATACAGAATGCAAACAAACGCTTCCCTACAAGTGAATCGCCTAACCATTCAACACAGTTCTAAAAACTGAATAGAATGCAGTTTTCACTCAGATGAAAGACTTATTCTTTCCTTCTTAAGAAGTGTTTTCAAAGACATTCACAGAGTGATTCTACGAAGCCTTTTTACTGACGTTGGCTTTTAAACGTGATTTTACTGGAATTTCTGTCAAAAGCAATACACGAGATTTGTTGTTAAAGAATTGAGTATACAGAATGCAAACAAACGCTTCCCTACAAGTGAATCGCATAACCATTCAACAATGCTCTAAAAACTGAAGAGAATGCAGTTTTCACTCAGATGAAAGACGTAGGCTTTCCTTCTTAAGAAGTGTTTTCAAAGACATTCACAGAGTGATTCTACGAAGCCTTTTTACTGACATTGGCTTTTAAACGTGATTTCACTGGAATTTCTGTCAAACGCAAGACAGGAGATTTGCTGTTAAAGAATTGAGTATACAGAATGCAAACAATCGCTTCCCTACAAGTGAATCGCCTAACCATTCAACAATGCTCTAAAAACTGAACAGAATGCAGTTTTCACTCCGATGAAAGACATATGCTTTCCTTCTTAAGAAGTGTTTTCAAAGACATTCACAGAGTGATTCTAGGAAGCCTTTTTACTGACATTGGCTTTTAAACGTGATTTCACTGGAATTTCTGTCAAACGCAAGATACGAGATTGGCTGTTACAGAAATGAGTATACAGAATGCAAATAAACGCTTCCCTACAAGTGAATCGCCTAACCATTCAACACAGTTCTAAAAACTGAATAGAATTCAGTTTTCACTCAGATGAAAGACGTATGCTTTCCTTCTTAAGAAGTGTTTTCAAAGACATTCACAGAGTGATTCTAAGAAGCCTTTTTACTGACGTTGGCTTTTAAACGTGATTTCACTGGAATTTCTGTCAAATGCAAGTCACGAGATTTGCTGTTGAAGAATTGAGTATACAGAATGCCAACAAACGCTTCCCTACAAGTGAATCGCCTAACCATTCAACACAGTTCTAAAAACTGAACAGAATTCAGTTTTCACTCAGATGAAAGACGTATGCTTTCCTTCTTAAGAAGTGTTTTCAAAGACATTCACAGAGTGATTCTACGAAGCCTTTTTTCTGACGTTGGCTTTTAAACATGATTTCACTGGAATTTCTGTCAAACGCAAGACACGAGATTTGCTGTTAAAGAATTGAGTATACAGAATACAAAAAAAACCGCTTACCTAAAAGTGAATCGCCTAACCATTCAACAATGCTCTAAAAACTGAAGAGAATGCAGTTTTCACTCAGATGAAAGACGTATGCTTTCCTTCTTAAGAAGTGTTTTCAAAGACATTCACGGAGTCATTCTAGGAAGCCTTTTTACTGACATTGGCTTTTAAACGTGATTTCACTGGAATTTCTGTCAAACGCAAGATACGAGATTTGCTGTTAAAGAATTGAGTATACAGAATGCAAACAAACGCTTCCCTACAAGTGAATCGCCTAACCATTCAACAATGCTCTAAAAACTGAATAGAATGCAGTTTTCACTCAGATGAAAGACGTATGCTTTCCTTCTTAAGAAGTGTTTTCAAAGACATTCACAGAGTGATTCTACGAACCCTTTTTACTGATGTTGGCTTTTAAACGTGATTTCACTGGAATTTCTGTCGAATGCAAGATATGAGATTTGCTGTTAAAGAATTGAGTATACAGAATGCAAACAAACGCTTCCCTACAAGTGAATCGCCTAACCATTCAACAATGCTCTAAAAACTGAATAGAATGCAGTTTTCACTCAGATGAAAGACGTATGCTTTCCTTCTTAAGAAGTGTTTTCAAAGACATTCAGAGAGTGATTCTACGAACCCTTTTTACTGATGTTGGCTTTTAAACATGATTTCACTGGAATTTCTGTCAAATGCAAGACATGAGATTTGCTGTTAAAGAATTGAGTATACAGAATGCAAACAAACGCTTCCCTACAAGTGAATCGCCTAACCATTCAACAATGCTCTAAAAACTGAATAGAATGCAGTTTTCACTCAGATGAAAGACCTATGCTTTCCTTCTTAAGAAGTGTTTTCAAAGACATTCACACAGTGATTCTACCAAGCCTTTTTACTGATATTGGCTTTTAAACGTGATTTCACTGGAATTTCTGTCAAACGCAAGATACGAGATTGGCTGTTAAAGAATTGAGTATACAGAATGCAAACAAACGCTTCCCTACAAGTGAATCGCCTAACCATTCAACACAGTTCTAAAAACTGAATAGAATTCAGTTTTCACTCAGATGAAAGACGTATGCTTTCCTTCTTAAGAAGTGTTTTCAAAGACATTCACAGAGTGATTCTACGAAGCCTTTTTACTGACGTTGGCTTTTAAACGTGATTTTACTGGAATTTCTGTCAAACGCAAAACACGAGATTTGTTGTTAAAGAATTGAGTATACAGAATGCAAACAAACGCTTCCCTACAAGTGAATCGCCTAACCATTCAACAATGCTCTAAAAACTGAACAGAATGCAGTTTTCACTCGGATGAAAGACGTATGCTTTCCTTCTTAAGAAGTGTTTTCAAAGACATTCACAGAGTGATTCTACCAACCCTTTTTACTGACGTTGGCTTTTAAACGTGATTTCACTGCAATTTCTGTCAAAAGCAAGACACGAGATTTGCTGTTAAAGAATTGAGTATACAGAATGCAAACAATCGCTTCCCTACAAGTGAATCGCCTAACCATTCAACAATGGTCTAAAAACTGAAGAGAATGCAGTTTTCACTCAGATGAAAGACGTATGATTTCCTTCTTATGAAGTGTTTTCAAAGACATTCACAGAGTGATTCTTCGAAGCCTTTTTACTGACATTGGCTTTTAAACGTGATTTCACTGGAATTTCTGTCAAACGCAAGATACGAGATTGGCTGTTAAAGAATTGAGTATACAGAATGCAAACAAACGCTTCCCTACAAGTGAATCGCCTAACGATTCAACAATGCTCTAAAAACTGAATAGAATGCAGTTTTCACTCAGATGAAAGACGTATGCTTTCCTTCTTAAGAAGTGTTTTCAAAGACATTCAGAGAGTGATTCTACGAACCCTTTTTACTGATGTTGGCTTTTAAACGTGATTTCACTGGAATTTCTGTCAAATGCAAGATATGAGATTTGCTGTTAAAGAATTGAGTATACAGAATGCAAACAAACGCTTCCCTACAAGTGAATCGCCTAACCATTCAACAATGCTCTAAAAACTGAATAGAATGCAGTTTTCACTCAGATGAAAGACGTATGCTTTCCTTCTTAAGAAGTGTTTTCAAAGACATTCAGAGAGTGATTCTACGAACCCTTTTTACTGATGTTGGCTTTTAAACGTGATTTCACTGGAATTTCTGTCAAATGCAAGACATGAGATTTGCTGTTAAAGAATTGAGTATACAGAATGCAAACAAACGCTTCCCTACAAGTGAATCGCCTAACCATTCAACAATGCTCTAAAAACTGAATAGAATGCAGTTTTCACTCAGATGAAAGACCTATGCTTTCCTTCTTAAGAAGTGTTTTCAAAGACATTCACACAGTGATTCTACGAAGCCTTTTTACTGATATTGGCTTTTAAACGTGATTTCACTGGAATTTCTGTCAAACGCAAGATACGAGATTGGCTGTTAAAGAATTGAGTATACAGAATGCAAACAAACGCTTCCCTACAAGTGAATCGCCTAACCATTCAACACAGTTCTAAAAACTGAATAGAATTCAGTTTTCACTCAGATGAAAGACGTATGCTTTCCTTCTTAAGAAGTGTTTTCAAAGACATTCACAGAGTGATTCTACGAAGCCTTTTTACTGACGTTGGCTTTTAAACGTGATTTTACTGGAATTTCTGTCAAACGCAAAACACGAGATTTGTTGTTAAAGAATTGAGTATACAGAATGCAAACAAACGCTTCCCTACAAGTGAATCGCCTAACCATTCAACAATGCTCTAAAAACTGAACAGAATGCAGTTTTCACTCCGATGAAAGACGTATGCTTTCCTTCTTAAGAAGTGTTTTCAAAGACATTCACAGAGTGATTCTACCAACCCTTTTTACTGACGTGGGCTTTTAAACGTGATTTCACTGCAATTTCTGTCAAAAGCAAGACACGAGATTTGCTGTTAAAGAATTGAGTATACAGAATGCAAACAATCGCTTCCCTACAAGTGAATCGCCTAACCATTCAACAATGGTCTAAAAACTGAAGAGAATGCAGTTTTCACTCAGATGAAAGACGTATGCTTTCCTTCTTATGAAGTGTTTTCAAAGACATTCACAGAGTGATTCTTCGAAGCCTTTTTACTGATGTTGGCTTTTAAACGTGATTTCACTGGAATTTCTGTCAAACGCAAGATACGAGATTGGCTGTTAAAGAATTGAGTATACAGAATGCAAACAAACGCTTCCCTACAAGTGAATCGCCTAACGATTCAACAATGCTCTAAAAACTGAATAGAATGCAGTTTTCACTCAGATGAAAGACGTATGCTTTCCTTCTTAAGAAGTGTTTTCAAAGACATTCAGAGAGTGATTCTACGAACCCTTTTTACTGATGTTGGCTTTTAAACGTGATTTCACTGGAATTTCTGTCAAATGCAAGATATGAGATTTGCTGTTAAAGAATTGAGTATACAGAATGCAAACAAACGCTTCCCTACAAGTGAATCGCCTAACCATTCAACAATGCTCTAAAAACTGAAGAGAATGCAGTTTTCACTCAGATGAAAGACATATGCTTTCCTTCTTAAGAAGTGTTTTCAAAGACATTCACAGAGTGATTCTACGAACCCTTTTTACTGATGTTGGCTTTTAAACGTGATTTCACTGGAATTTCTGTCAAATGCAAGATATGAGATTTGCTGTTAAAGAATTGAGTATACAGAATGCAAACAAACGCTTCCCTACAAGTGAATCGCCTAACCATTCAACAATGCTCTAAAAACTGAATAGAATGCAGTTTTCACTCAGATGAAAGACGTATGCTTTCCTTCTTAAGAAGTGTTTTCAAAGACATTCAGAGAGTGATTCTACGAACCCTTTTTACTGATGTTGGCTTTTAAACGTGATTTCACTGGAATTTCTGTCAAATGCAAGATATGAGATTTGCTGTTAAAGAATTGAGTATACAGAATGCAAACAAACGCTTCCCTACAAGTGAATCGCCTAACCATTCAACAATGCTCTAAAAACTGAATAGAATGCAGTTTTCACTCAGATGAAAGACGTATGCTTTCCTTCTTAAGAAGTGTTTTCAAAGACATTCAGAGAGTGATTCTACGAACCCTTTTTACTGATGTTGGCTTTTAAACGTGATTTCACTGGAATTTCTGTCAAATGCAAGACATGAGATTTGCTGTTAAAGAATTGAGTATACAGAATGCAAACAAACGCTTCCCTACAAGTGAATCGCCTAACCATTCAACAATGCTCTAAAAACTGAATAGAATGCAGTTTTCACTCAGATGAAAGACCTATGCTTTCCTTCTTAAGAAGTGTTTTCAAAGACATTCACACAGTGATTCTACGAAGCCTTTTTACTGATATTGGCTTTTAAACGTGATTTCACTGGAATTTCTGTCAAACGCAAGATACGAGATTGGCTGTTAAAGAATTGAGTATACAGAATGCAAACAAACGCTTCCCTACAAGTGAATCGCCTAACCATTCAACACAGTTCTAAAAACTGAATAGAATTCAGTTTTCACTCAGATGAAAGACGTATGCTTTCCTTCTTAAGAAGTGTTTTCAAAGACATTCACAGAGTGATTCTACGAAGCCTTTTTACTGACGTTGGCTTTTAAACGTGATTTTACTGGAATTTCTGTCAAACGCAAAACACGAGATTTGTTGTTAAAGAATTGAGTATACAGAATGCAAACAAACGCTTCCCTACAAGTGAATCGCCTAACCATTCAACAATGCTCTAAAAACTGAACAGAATGCAGTTTTCACTCCGATGAAAGACGTATGCTTTCCTTCTTAAGAAGTGTTTTCAAAGACATTCACAGAGTGATTCTACCAACCCTTTTTACTGACGTGGGCTTTTAAACGTGATTTCACTGCAATTTCTGTCAAAAGCAAGACACGAGATTTGCTGTTAAAGAATTGAGTATACAGAATGCAAACAATCGCTTCCCTACAAGTGAATCGCCTAAACATTCAACAATGGTCTAAAAACTGAAGAGAATGCAGTTTTCACTCAGATGAAAGACGTATGCTTTCCTTCTTATGAAGTGTTTTCAAAGACATTCACAGAGTGATTCTTCGAAGCCTTTTTACTGATGTTGGCTTTTAAACGTGATTTCACTGGAATTTCTGTCAAACGCAAGATACGAGATTGGCTGTTAAAGAATTGAGTATACAGAATGCAAACAAACGCTTCCCTACAAGTGAATCGCCTAACGATTCAACAATGCTCTAAAAACTGAATAGAATGCAGTTTTCACTCAGATGAAAGACGTATGCTTTCCTTCTTAAGAAGTGTTTTCAAAGACATTCAGAGAGTGATTCTACGAACCCTTTTTACTGATGTTGGCTTTTAAACGTGATTTCACTGGAATTTCTGTCAAATGCAAGATATGAGATTTGCTGTTAAAGAATTGAGTATACAGAATGCAAACAAACGCTTCCCTACAAGTGAATCGCCTAACCATTCAACAATGCTCTAAAAACTGAAGAGAATGCAGTTTTCACTCAGATGAAAGACATATGCTTTCCTTCTTAAGAAGTGTTTTCAAAGACATTCACAGAGTGATTCTACGAACCCTTTTTACTGATGTTGGCTTTTAAACGTGATTTCACTGGAATTTCTGTCAAATGCAAGATATGAGATTTGCTGTTAAAGAATTGAGTATACAGAATGCAAACAAACGCTTCCCTACAAGTGAATCGCCTAACCATTCAACAATGCTCTAAAAACTGAATAGAATGCAGTTTTCACTCAGATGAAAGACGTATGCTTTCCTTCTTAAGAAGTGTTTTCAAAGACATTCAGAGAGTGATTCTACGAACCCTTTTTACTGATGTTGGCTTTTAAACGTGATTTCACTGGAATTTCTGTCAAATGCAAGACATGAGATTTGCTGTTAAAGAATTGAGTATACAGAATGCAAACAAACGCTTCCCTACAAGTGAATCGCCTAACCATTCAACAATGCTCTAAAAACTGAATAGAATGCAGTTTTCACTCAGATGAAAGACCTATGCTTTCCTTCTTAAGAAGTGTTTTCAAAGACATTCACACAGTGATTCTACGAAGCCTTTTTACTGATATTGGCTTTTAAACGTGATTTCACTGGAATTTCTGTCAAACGCAAGATACGAGATTGGCTGTTAAAGAATTGAGTATACAGAATGCAAACAAACGCTTCCCTACAAGTGAATCGCCTAACCATTCAACACAGTTCTAAAAACTGAATAGAATTCAGTTTTCACTCAGATGAAAGACGTATGCTTTCCTTCTTAAGAAGTGTTTTCAAAGACATTCACAGAGTGATTCTACGAAGCCTTTTTACTGACGTTGGCTTTTAAACGTGATTTTACTGGAATTTCTGTCAAACGCAAAACACGAGATTTGTTGTTAAAGAATTGAGTATACAGAATGCAAACAAACGCTTCCCTACAAGTGAATCGCCTAACCATTCAACAATGCTCTAAAAACTGAACAGAATGCAGTTTTCACTCCGATGAAAGACGTATGCTTTCCTTCTTAAGAAGTGTTTTCAAAGACATTCACAGAGTGATTCTACCAACCCTTTTTACTGACGTTGGCTTTTAAACGTGATTTCACTGCAATTTCTGTCAAAAGCAAGACACGAGATTTGCTGTTAAAGAATTGAGTATACAGAATGCAAACAATCGCTTCCCTACAAGTGAATCGCCTAACCATTCAACAATGGTCTAAAAACTGAAGAGAATGCAGTTTTCACTCAGATGAAAGACGTATGCTTTCCTTCTTATGAAGTGTTTTCAAAGACATTCACAGAGTGATTCTTCGAAGCCTTTTTACTGACGTTGGCTTTTAAACGTGATTTTACTGGAATTTCTGTCAAACGCAATACATGAGATTTGTTGTTAAAGAATTGAGTATACAGAATGCAAACAAACGCTTCCCTACAAGTGAATCGCCTAACCATTCAACACAGTTCTAAAAAATGAATAGAATGCAGTTTTCACTCAGATGAAAGACGTATGCTTTCCTTCTTAAGAAGTGTTTTCAAAGACATTCAGAGAGTGATTCTACGAACCCTTTTTACTGATGTTGGCTTTTAAACGTGATTTCACTGGAATTTCTGTCAAATGCAAGATATGAGATTTGCTGTTAAAGAATTGAGTATACAGAATGCAAACAAACGCTTCCCTACAAGTGAATCGCCTAACGATTCAACAATGCTCTAAAAACTGAATAGAATGCAGTTTTCACTCAGATGAAAGACGTATGCTTTCCTTCTTAAGAAGTGTTTTCAAAGACATTCAGAGAGTGATTCTACGAACCCTTTTTACTGATGTTGGCTTTTAAACGTGATTTCACTGGAATTTCTGTCAAATGCAAGATATGAGATTTGCTGTTAAAGAATTGAGTATACAGAATGCAAACAAACGCTTCCCTACAAGTGAATCGCCTAACCATTCAACAATGCTCTAAAAACTGAATAGAATGCAGTTTTCACTCAGATGAAAGACGTATGCTTTCCTTCTTAAGAAGTGTTTTCAAAGACATTCAGAGAGTGATTCTACGAACCCTTTTTACTGATGTTGGCTTTTAAACGTGATTTCACTGGAATTTCTGTCAAATGCAAGATACGAGATTTGCTGTTAAAGAATTGAGTATACAGAATGCAAACAAACGCTTCCCTACAAGTGAATCGCCTAACCATTCAACACAGTTCTAAAAACTGAATAGAATGCAGTTTTCACTCAGATGAAAGACTTATTCTTTCCTTCTTAAGAAGTGTTTTCAAAGACATTCACAGAGTGATTCTACGAAGCCTTTTTACTGACGTTGGCTTTTAAACGTGATTTTACTGGAATTTCTGTCAAAAGCAATACACGAGATTTGTTGTTAAAGAATTGAGTATACAGAATGCAAACAAACGCTTCCCTACAAGTGAATCGCATAACCATTCAACAATGCTCTAAAAACTGAAGAGAATGCAGTTTTCACTCAGATGAAAGACGTAGGCTTTCCTTCTTAAGAAGTGTTTTCAAAGACATTCACAGAGTGATTCTACGAAGCCTTTTTACTGACATTGGCTTTTAAACGTGATTTCACTGGAATTTCTGTCAAACGCAAGACAGGAGATTTGCTGTTAAAGAATTGAGTATACAGAATGCAAACAATCGCTTCCCTACAAGTGAATCGCCTAACCATTCAACAATGCTCTAAAAACTGAACAGAATGCAGTTTTCACTCCGATGAAAGACATATGCTTTCCTTCTTAAGAAGTGTTTTCAAAGACATTCACAGAGTGATTCTAGGAAGCCTTTTTACTGACATTGGCTTTTAAACGTGATTTCACTGGAATTTCTGTCAAACGCAAGATACGAGATTGGCTGTTACAGAAATGAGTATACAGAATGCAAATAAACGCTTCCCTACAAGTGAATCGCCTAACCATTCAACACAGTTCTAAAAACTGAATAGAATTCAGTTTTCACTCAGATGAAAGACGTATGCTTTCCTTCTTAAGAAGTGTTTTCAAAGACATTCACAGAGTGATTCTAAGAAGCCTTTTTACTGACGTTGGCTTTTAAACGTGATTTCACTGGAATTTCTGTCAAATGCAAGTCACGAGATTTGCTGTTGAAGAATTGAGTATACAGAATGCCAACAAACGCTTCCCTACAAGTGAATCGCCTAACCATTCAACACAGTTCTAAAAACTGAACAGAATTCAGTTTTCACTCAGATGTAAGACGTATGCTTTCCTTCTTAAGAAGTGTTTTCAAAGACATTCACAGAGTGATTCTACGAAGCCTTTTTTCTGACGTTGGCTTTTAAACATGATTTCACTGGAATTTCTGTCAAACGCAAGACACGAGATTTGCTGTTAAAGAATTGAGTATACAGAATACAAAAAAAACCGCTTACCTAAAAGTGAATCGCCTAACCATTCAACAATGCTCTAAAAACTGAAGAGAATGCAGTTTTCACTCAGATGAAAGACGTATGCTTTCCTTCTTAAGAAGTGTTTTCAAAGACATTCACGGAGTCATTCTAGGAAGCCTTTTTACTGACATTGGCTTTTAAACGTGATTTCACTGGAATTTCAGTCAAACGCAAGATACGAGATTTGCTGTTAAAGAATTGAGTATACAGAATGCAAACAAACGCTTCCCTACAAGTGAATCGCCTAACCATTCAACAATGCTCTAAAAACTGAATAGAATGCAGTTTTCACTCAGATGAAAGACGTATGCTTTCATTCTTAAGAAGTGTTTTCAAAGACATTCACAGAGTGATTCTACGAACCCTTTTTACTGATGTTGGCTTTTAAACGTGATTTCACTGGAATTTCTGTCAAATGCAAGATATGAGATTTGCTGTTAAAGAATTGAGTATACAGAATGCAAACAAACGCTTCCCTACAAGTGAATCGCCTAACCATTCAACAATGCTCTAAAAACTGAATAGAATGCAGTTTTCACTCAGATGAAAGACGTATGCTTTCCTTCTTAAGAAGTGTTTTCAAAGACATTCAGAGAGTGATTCTACGAACCCTTTTTACTGATGTTGGCTTTTAAACGTGATTTCACTGGAATTTCTGTCAAATGCAAGACATGAGATTTGCTGTTAAAGAATTGAGTATACAGAATGCAAACAAACGCTTCCCTACAAGTGAATCGCCTAACCATTCAACAATGCTCTAAAAACTGAATAGAATGCAGTTTTCACTCAGATGAAAGACCTATGCTTTCCTTCTTAAGAAGTGTTTTCAAAGACATTCACACAGTGATTCTACGAAGCCTTTTTACTGATATTGGCTTTTAAACGTGATTTCACTGGAATTTCTGTCAAACGCAAGATACGAGATTGGCTGTTAAAGAATTGAGTATACAGAATGCAAACAAACGCTTCCCTACAAGTGAATCGCCTAACCATTCAACACAGTTCTAAAAACTGAATAGAATTCAGTTTTCACTCAGATGAAAGACGTATGCTTTCCTTCTTAAGAAGTGTTTTCAAAGACATTCACAGAGTGATTCTACGAAGCCTTTTTACTGACGTTGGCTTTTAAACGTGATTTTACTGGAATTTCTGTCAAACGCAAAACACGAGATTTGTTGTTAAAGAATTGAGTATACAGAATGCAAACAAACGCTTCCCTACAAGTGAATCGCCTAACCATTCAACAATGCTCTAAAAACTGAATAGAATGCAGTTTTCACTCGGATGAAAGACGTATGCTTTCCTTCTTAAGAAGTGTTTTCAAAGACATTCACAGAGTGATTCTACGAAGCCTTTTTACTGACGTTGGCTTTTAAACGTGATTTTACTGGAATTTCTGTCAAACGCAAAACACGAGATTTGTTGTTAAAGAATTGAGTATACAGAATGCAAACAAACGCTTCCCTACAAGTGAATCGCCTAACCATTCAACAATGCTCTAAAAACTGAACAGAATGCAGTTTTCACTCCGATGAAAGACGTATGCTTTCCTTCTTAAGAAGTGTTTTCAAAGACATTCACAGAGTGATTCTACCAACCCTTTTTACTGACGTTGGCTTTTAAACGTGATTTCACTGCAATTTCTGTCAAAAGCAAGACACGAGATTTGCTGTTAAAGAATTGAGTATACAGAATGCAAACAATCGCTTCCCTACAAGTGAATCGCCTAACCATTCAACAATGGTCTAAAAACTGAAGAGAATGCAGTTTTCACTCAGATGAAAGACGTATGCTTTCCTTCTTATGAAGTGTTTTCAAAGACATTCACAGAGTGATTCTTCGAAGCCTTTTTACTGACGTTGGCTTTTAAACGTGATTTTACTGGAATTTCTGTCAAACGCAATACATGAGATTTGTTGTTAAAGAATTGAGTATACAGAATGCAAACAAACGCTTCCCTACAAGTGAATCGCCTAACCATTCAACACAGTTCTAAAAAATGAATAGAATGCAGTTTTCACTCAGATGAAAGACGTATGCTTTCCTTCTTAAGAAGTGTTTTCAAAGACATTCAGAGAGTGATTCTACGAACCCTTTTTACTGATGTTGGCTTTTAAACGTGATTTCACTGGAATTTCTGTCAAATGCAAGATATGAGATTTGCTGTTAAAGAATTGAGTATACAGAATGCAAACAAACGCTTCCCTACAAGTGAATCGCCTAACGATTCAACAATGCTCTAAAAACTGAATAGAATGCAGTTTTCACTCAGATGAAAGACGTATGCTTTCCTTCTTAAGAAGTGTTTTCAAAGACATTCAGAGAGTGATTCTACGAACCCTTTTTACTGATGTTGGCTTTTAAACGTGATTTCACTGGAATTTCTGTCAAATGCAAGATATGAGATTTGCTGTTAAAGAATTGAGTATACAGAATGCAAACAAACGCTTCCCTACAAGTGAATCGCCTAACCATTCAACAATGCTCTAAAAACTGAATAGAATGCAGTTTTCACTCAGATGAAAGACGTATGCTTTCCTTCTTAAGAAGTGTTTTCAAAGACATTCAGAGAGTGATTCTACGAACCCTTTTTACTGATGTTGGCTTTTAAACGTGATTTCACTGGAATTTCTGTCAAATGCAAGATACGAGATTTGCTGTTAAAGAATTGAGTATACAGAATGCAAACAAACGCTTCCCTACAAGTGAATCGCCTAACCATTCAACACAGTTCTAAAAACTGAATAGAATGCAGTTTTCACTCAGATGAAAGACTTATTCTTTCCTTCTTAAGAAGTGTTTTCAAAGACATTCACAGAGTGATTCTACGAAGCCTTTTTACTGACGTTGGCTTTTAAACGTGATTTTACTGGAATTTCTGTCAAAAGCAATACACGAGATTTGTTGTTAAAGAATTGAGTATACAGAATGCAAACAAACGCTTCCCTACAAGTGAATCGCATAACCATTCAACAATGCTCTAAAAACTGAAGAGAATGCAGTTTTCACTCAGATGAAAGACGTAGGCTTTCCTTCTTAAGAAGTGTTTTCAAAGACATTCACAGAGTGATTCTACGAAGCCTTTTTACTGACATTGGCTTTTAAACGTGATTTCACTGGAATTTCTGTCAAACGCAAGACAGGAGATTTGCTGTTAAAGAATTGAGTATACAGAATGCAAACAATCGCTTCCCTACAAGTGAATCGCCTAACCATTCAACAATGCTCTAAAAACTGAACAGAATGCAGTTTTCACTCCGATGAAAGACATATGCTTTCCTTCTTAAGAAGTGTTTTCAAAGACATTCACAGAGTGATTCTAGGAAGCCTTTTTACTGACATTGGCTTTTAAACGTGATTTCACTGGAATTTCTGTCAAACGCAAGATACGAGATTGGCTGTTACAGAAATGAGTATACAGAATGCAAATAAACGCTTCCCTACAAGTGAATCGCCTAACCATTCAACACAGTTCTAAAAACTGAATAGAATTCAGTTTTCACTCAGATGAAAGACGTATGCTTTCCTTCTTAAGAAGTGTTTTCAAAGACATTCACAGAGTGATTCTAAGAAGCCTTTTTACTGACGTTGGCTTTTAAACGTGATTTCACTGGAATTTCTGTCAAATGCAAGTCACGAGATTTGCTGTTGAAGAATTGAGTATACAGAATGCCAACAAACGCTTCCCTACAAGTGAATCGCCTAACCATTCAACACAGTTCTAAAAACTGAACAGAATTCAGTTTTCACTCAGATGTAAGACGTATGCTTTCCTTCTTAAGAAGTGTTTTCAAAGACATTCACAGAGTGATTCTACGAAGCCTTTTTTCTGACGTTGGCTTTTAAACATGATTTCACTGGAATTTCTGTCAAACGCAAGACACGAGATTTGCTGTTAAAGAATTGAGTATACAGAATACAAAAAAAACCGCTTACCTAAAAGTGAATCGCCTAACCATTCAACAATGCTCTAAAAACTGAAGAGAATGCAGTTTTCACTCAGATGAAAGACGTATGCTTTCCTTCTTAAGAAGTGTTTTCAAAGACATTCACGGAGTCATTCTAGGAAGCCTTTTTACTGACATTGGCTTTTAAACGTGATTTCACTGGAATTTCTGTCAAACGCAAGATACGAGATTTGCTGTTAAAGAATTGAGTATACAGAATGCAAACAAACGCTTCCCTACAAGTGAATCGCCTAACCATTCAACAATGCTCTAAAAACTGAATAGAATGCAGTTTTCACTCAGATGAAAGACGTATGCTTTCATTCTTAAGAAGTGTTTTCAAAGACATTCACAGAGTGATTCTACGAACCCTTTTTACTGATGTTGGCTTTTAAACGTGATTTCACTGGAATTTCTGTCAAATGCAAGATATGAGATTTGCTGTTAAAGAATTGAGTATACAGAATGCAAACAAACGCTTCCCTACAAGTGAATCGCCTAACCATTCAACAATGCTCTAAAAACTGAATAGAATGCAGTTTTCACTCAGATGAAAGACGTATGCTTTCCTTCTTAAGAAGTGTTTTCAAAGACATTCAGAGAGTGATTCTACGAACCCTTTTTACTGATGTTGGCTTTTAAACGTGATTTCACTGGAATTTCTGTCAAATGCAAGACATGAGATTTGCTGTTAAAGAATTGAGTATACAGAATGCAAACAAACGCTTCCCTACAAGTGAATCGCCTAACCATTCAACAATGCTCTAAAAACTGAATAGAATGCAGTTTTCACTCAGATGAAAGACCTATGCTTTCCTTCTTAAGAAGTGTTTTCAAAGACATTCACACAGTGATTCTACGAAGCCTTTTTACTGATATTGGCTTTTAAACGTGATTTCACTGGAATTTCTGTCAAACGCAAGATACGAGATTGGCTGTTAAAGAATTGAGTATACAGAATGCAAACAAACGCTTCCCTACAAGTGAATCGCCTAACCATTCAACACAGTTCTAAAAACTGAATAGAATTCAGTTTTCACTCAGATGAAAGACGTATGCTTTCCTTCTTAAGAAGTGTTTTCAAAGACATTCACAGAGTGATTCTACGAAGCCTTTTTACTGACGTTGGCTTTTAAACGTGATTTTACTGGAATTTCTGTCAAACGCAAAACACGAGATTTGTTGTTAAAGAATTGAGTATACAGAATGCAAACAAACGCTTCCCTACAAGTGAATCGCCTAACCATTCAACAATGCTCTAAAAACTGAATAGAATGCAGTTTTCACTCGGATGAAAGACGTATGCTTTCCTTCTTAAGAAGTGTTTTCAAAGACATTCACAGAGTGATTCTACCAACCCTTTTTACTGACGTTGGCTTTTAAACGTGATTTCACTGCAATTTCTGTCAAAAGCAAGACACGAGATTTGCTGTTAAAGAATTGAGTATACAGAATGCAAACAATCGCTTCCCTACAAGTGAATCGCCTAACCATTCAACAATGGTCTAAAAACTGAAGAGAATGCAGTTTTCACTCAGATGAAAGACGTATGCTTTCCTTCTTATGAAGTGTTTTCAAAGACATTCACAGAGTGATTCTTCGAAGCCTTTTTACTGACATTGGCTTTTAAACGTGATTTCACTGGAATTTCTGTCAAACGCAAGATACGAGATTGGCTGTTAAAGAATTGAGTATACAGAATGCAAACAAACGCTTCCCTACAAGTGAATCGCCTAACGATTCAACAATGCTCTAAAAACTGAATAGAATGCAGTTTTCACTCAGATGAAAGACGTATGCTTTCCTTCTTAAGAAGTGTTTTCAAAGACATTCAGAGAGTGATTCTACGAACCCTTTTTACTGATGTTGGCTTTTAAACGTGATTTCACTGGAATTTCTGTCAAATGCAAGACATGAGATTTGCTGTTAAAGAATTGAGTATACAGAATGCAAACAAACGCTTCCCTACAAGTGAATCGCCTAACCATTCAACAATGCTCTAAAAACTGAATAGAATGCAGTTTTCACTCAGATGAAAGACCTATGCTTTCCTTCTTAAGAAGTGTTTTCAAAGACATTCACACAGTGATTCTACGAAGCCTTTTTACTGATATTGGCTTTTAAACGTGATTTCACTGGAATTTCTGTCAAACGCAAGATACGAGATTGGCTGTTAAAGAATTGAGTATACAGAATGCAAACAAACGCTTCCCTACAAGTGAATCGCCTAACCATTCAACACAGTTCTAAAAACTGAATAGAATTCAGTTTTCACTCAGATGAAAGACGTATGCTTTCCTTCTTAAGAAGTGTTTTCAAAGACATTCACACAGTGATTCTACGAAGCCTTTTTACTGATATTGGCTTTTAAACGTGATTTCACTGGAATTTCTGTCAAACGCAAGATACGAGATTGGCTGTTAAAGAATTGAGTATACAGAATGCAAACAAACGCTTCCCTACAAGTGAATCGCCTAACCATTCAACAATGCTCTAAAAACTGAACAGAATGCAGTTTTCACTCAGATGAAAGACGTATGCTTTCCTTCTTAAGAAGTGTTTTCAAAGACATTCAGAGAGTGATTCTACGAACCCTTTTTACTGATGTTGGCTTTTAAACGTGATTTCACTGGAATTTCTGTCAAATGCAAGATATGAGATTTGCTGTTAAAGAATTGAGTATACAGAATGCAAACAAACGCTTCCCTACAAGTGAATCGCCTAACCATTCAACAATGCTCTAAAAACTGAATAGAATGCAGTTTTCACTCAGATGAAAGACATATGCTTTCCTTCTTAAGAAGTGTTTTCAAAGACATTCACAGAGTGATTCTACGAACCCTTTTTACTGATGTTGGCTTTTAAACGTGATTTCACTGGAATTTCTGTCAAATGCAAGATATGAGATTTGCTGTTAAAGAATTGAGTATACAGAATGCAAACAAACGCTTCCCTACAAGTGAATCGCCTAACCATTCAACAATGCTCTAAAAACTGAATAGAATGCAGTTTTCACTCAGATGAAAGACGTATGCTTTCCTTCTTAAGAAGTGTTTTCAAAGACATTCAGAGAGTGATTCTACGAACCCTTTTTACTGATGTTGGCTTTTAAACGTGATTTCACTGGAATTTCTGTCAAATGCAGGACATGAGATTTGCTGTTAAAGAATTGAGTATACAGAATGCAAACAAACGCTTCCCTACAAGTGAATCGCCTAACCATTCAACAATGCTCTAAAAACTGAATAGAATGCAGTTTTCACTCAGATGAAAGACCTATGCTTTCCTTCTTAAGAAGTGTTTTCAAAGACATTCACACAGTGATTCTACGAAGCCTTTTTACTGATATTGGCTTTTAAACGTGATTTCACTGGAATTTCTGTCAAACGCAAGATACGAGATTGGCTGTTAAAGAATTGAGTATACAGAATGCAAACAAACGCTTCCCTACAAGTGAATCGCCTAACCATTCAACACAGTTCTAAAAACTGAATAGAATTCAGTTTTCACTCAGATGAAAGACGTATGCTTTCCTTCTTAAGAAGTGTTTTCAAAGACATTCACAGAGTGATTCTACGAAGCCTTTTTACTGACGTTGGCTTTTAAACGTGATTTTACTGGAATTTCTGTCAAACGCAAAACACGAGATTTGTTGTTAAAGAATTGAGTATACAGAATGCAAACAAACGCTTCCCTACAAGTGAATCGCCTAACCATTCAACACAGTTCTAAAAAATGAATAGAATGCAGTTTTCACTCAGATGAAAGACGTATGCTTTCCTTCTTAAGAAGTGTTTTCAAAGACATTCAGAGAGTGATTCTACGAACCCTTTTTACTGATGTTGGCTTTTAAACGTGATTTCACTGGAATTTCTGTCAAATGCAAGATATGAGATTTGCTGTTAAAGAATTGAGTATACAGAATGCAAACAAACGCTTCCCTACAAGTGAATCGCCTAACCATTCAACAATGCTCTAAAAACTGAATAGAATGCAGTTTTCACTCAGATGAAAGACGTATGCTTTCCTTCTTAAGAAGTGTTTTCAAAGACATTCAGAGAGTGATTCTACGAACCCTTTTTACTGATGTTGGCTTTTAAACGTGATTTCACTGGAATTTCTGTCAAATGCAAGATATGAGATTTGCTGTTAAAGAATTGAGTATACAGAATGCAAACAAACGCTTCCCTACAAGTGAATTGCCTAACCATTCAACACAGTTCTTAAAACTGAATAGAATGCAGTTTTCACTCAGATGAAAGACCTATGCTTTCCTTCTTAAGAAGTGTATTCAAAGACATTCACAGAGTGATTCTACGAAGCCTTTTTACTTACATTGGCTTTTAAACGTGATTTCACTGCAATTTCTGTCAAAAGCAAGACACGAGATTTGCTGTTAAAGAATTGAGTATACAGAATGCAAACAAACGCTTCCCTACAAGTGAATCGCCTAACCATTCAACAATGGTCTAAAAACTGAAGAGAATGCAGTTTTCACTCAGATGAAAGACGTATGCTTTCCTTCTTATGAAGTGTTTTCAAAGACATTCACAGAGTGATTCTTCGAAGCCTTTTTACTGACGTTGGCTTTTAAACGTGATTTTACTGGAATTTCTGTCAAACGCAATACATGGGATTTGTTGTTAAAGAATTGAGTATACAGAATGCAAACAAACGCTTCCCTACAAGTGAATCGCCTAACCATTCAACACAGTTCTAAAAACTGAATAGAATGCAGTTTTCACTCAGATGAAAGACGTATGCTTTCCTTCTTAAGAAGTGTTTTCAAAGACATTCAGAGAGTGATTCTACGAACCCTTTTTACTGATGTTGGCTTTTAAACGTGATTTCACTGGAATTTCTGTCAAATGCAAGATATGAGATTTGCTGTTAAAGAATTGAGTATACAGAATGCAAACAAACGCTTCCCTACAAGTGAATCGCCTAACGATTCAACAATGCTCTAAAAACTGAATAGAATGCAGTTTTCACTCAGATGAAAGACGTATGCTTTCCTTCTTAAGAAGTGTTTTCAAAGACATTCAGAGAGTGATTCTACGAACCCTTTTTACTGATGTTGGCTTTTAAACGAGATTTCACTGGAATTTCTGTCAAATGCAAGATATGAGATTTGCTGTTAAAGAATTGATTATACAGAATGCAAACAAACGCTTCCCTACAAGTGAATCGCCTAACCATTCAACAATGCTCTAAAAACTGAATAGAATGCAGTTTTCACTCAGATGAAAGACGTATGCTTTCCTTCTTAAGAAGTGTTTTCAAAGACATTCAGAGAGTGATTCTACGAACCCTTTTTACTGATGTTGGCTTTTAAACGTGATTTCACTGGAATTTCTGTCAAATGCAAGATATGAGATTTGCTGTTAAAGAATTGAGTATACAGAATGCAAACAAACGCTTCCCTACAAGTGAATTGCCTAACCATTCAACACAGTTCTTAAAACTGAATAGAATGCAGTTTTCACTCAGATGAAAGACCTATGCTTTCCTTCTTAAGAAGTGTATTCAAAGACATTCACAGAATGATTCTACGAAGCCTTTTTACTTACATTGGCTTTTAAACGTGATTTCACTGCAATTTCTGTCAAAAGCAAGACACGAGATTTGCTGTTAAAGAATTGAGTATACAGAATGCTAACAATCGCTTCCCTACAAGTGAATCGCCTAACCATTCAACAATGGTCTAAAAACTGAAGAGAATGCAGTTTTCACTCAGATGAAAGACGTATGCTTTCCTTCTTACGAAGTGTTTTCAAAGACATTCACAGAGTGATTCTTCGAAGCCTTTTTACTGACGTTGGCTTTTAAAAGTGATTTTACTGGAATTTCTGTCAAACGCAATACATGGGATTTGTTGTTAAAGAATTGAGTATACAGAATGCAAACAAACGCTTCCCTACAAGTGAATCGCCTAACCATTCAACACAGTTCTAAAAACTGAATAGAATGCAGTTTTCACTCAGATGAAAGACGTATGCTTTCCTTCTTAAGAAGTGTTTTCAAAGACATTCAGAGAGTGATTCTACGAACCCTTTTTACAGATGTTGGCTTTTAAACGTGATTTCACTGGAATTTCTGTCAAATGCAAGATATGAGATTTGCTGTTAAAGAATTGATTATACAGAATGCAAACAAACGCTTCCCTACAAGTGAATCGCCTAACGATTCAACAATGCTCTAAAAACTGAATAGAATGCAGTTTTCACTCAGATGAAAGACGTATGCTTTCCTTCTTAAGAAGTGTTTTCAAAGACATTCAGAGAGTGATTCTACGAACCCTTTTTACTGATGTTGGCTTTTAAACGTGATTTCACTGCAATTTCTGACAAACGCAAGACACGAGATTTGCTGTTAAAGAATTGAGTATACAGAATACAAAAAAAACGCTTCCCTACAAGTGAATCGCCTACCATTCAACAATGGTCTAAAAACTGAAGAGAATGCAGTTTTCACTCAGATGAAAGACGTATGCTTTCCTTCTTACGAAGTGTTTTCAAAGACATTCACAGAGTGATTCTTCGAAGCCTTTTTACTGACGTTGGCTTTCAAAAGTGATTTTACTGGAATTTCTGTCAAACGCAATACATGGGATTTGTTGTTAAAGAATTGAGTATACAGAATGCAAACAAACGCTTCCCTACAAGTGAATCGCCTAACCATTCAACACAGTTCTAAAAACTGAATAGAATGCAGTTTTCACTCAGATGAAAGACGTATGCTTTCCTTCTTAAGAAGTGTTTTCAAAGACATTCAGAGAGTGATTCTACGAACCCTTTTTACTGATGTTGGCTTTTAAACGTGATTTCACTGGAATTTCTGTCAAATGCAAGATATGAGATTTGCTGTTAAAGAATTGATTATACAGAATGCAAACAAACGCTTCCCTACAAGTGAATCGCCTAACGATTCAACAATGCTCTAAAAACTGAATAGAATGCAGTTTTCACTCAGATGAAAGACGTATGCTTTCCTTCTTAAGAAGTGTTTTCAAAGACATTCAGAGAGTGATTCTACGAACCCTTTTTACTGATGTTGGCTTTTAAACGTGATTTCACTGCAATTTCTGACAAACGCAAGACACGAGATTTGCTGTTAAAGAATTGAGTATACAGAATACAAAAAAAAACGCTTCCCTAAAAGTGAATCGCCTAACCATTCAACAATGCTCTAAAAACTGAAGAGAATGCAGTTTTCACTCAGATGAAAGACGTATGCTTTCCTTCTTAAGAAGTGTTTTCAAAGACATTCACAGAGTGATTCTACGAAGCCTTTTTACTGACGTTGGCTTTTAAACGTGATTTCACTGGAATTTCTGTCAAAAGCAAGACATGAGATTTGCTGTTAAAGAATTGAGTATACAGAATGCAAACAAACGCTTCCCTACAAGTGAATCGCCTAACCATTCAACAATGCTCTAAAAACTGAATAGAATGCAGTTTTCACTCAGATGAAAGACCTATGCTTTCCTTCTTAAGAAGTGTTTTCAAAGACATTCACACAGTGATTCTACGAAGCCTTTTTACTGATATTGGCTTTTAAACGTGATTTCACTGGAATTTCTGTCAAACGCAAGATACGAGATTGGCTGTTAAAGAATTGAGTATACAGAATGCAAACAAACGCTTCCCTACAAGTGAATCGCCTAACCATTCAACAATGCTCTAAAAACTGAATAGAATGCAGTTTTCACTCAGATGAAAGACGTATGCTTTCCTTCTTAAGAAGTGTTTTCAAAGACATTCAGAGAGTGATTCTACGAACCCTTTTTACTGATGTTGGCTTTTAAACGTGATTTCACTGGAATTTCTGTCAAATGCAAGATATGAGATTTGCTGTTAAAGAATTGAGTATACAGAATGCAAACAAACGCTTCCCTACAAGTGAATTGCCTAACCATTCAACACAGTTCTTAAAACTGAATAGAATGCAGTTTTCACTCAGATGAAAGACCTATGCTTTCCTTCTTAAGAAGTGTATTCAAAGACATTCACAGAGTGATTCTACGAAGCCTTTTTACTTACATTGGCTTTTAAACGTGATTTCACTGCAATTTCTGTCAAAAGCAAGACACGAGTTTTGCTGTTAAAGAATTGAGTATACAGAATGCTAACAATCGCTTCCCTACAAGTGAATCGCCTAACCATTCAACAATGGTCTAAAAACTGAAGAGAATGCAGTTTTCACTCAGATGAAAGACGTATGCTTTCCTTCTTACGAAGTGTTTTCAAAGACATTCACAGAGTGATTCTTCGAAGCCTTTTTACTGACGTTGGCTTTTAAAAGTGATTTTACTGGAATTTCTGTCAAACGCAATACATGGGATTTGTTGTTAAAGAATTGAGTATACAGAATGCAAACAAACGCTTCCCTACAAGTGAATCGCCTAACCATTCAACACAGTTCTAAAAACTGAATAGAATGCAGTTTTCACTCAGATGAAAGACGTATGCTTTCCTTCTTAAGAAGTGTTTTCAAAGACATTCAGAGAGTGATTCTACGAACCCTTTTTACTGATGTTGGCTTTTAAACGTGATTTCACTGGAATTTCTGTCAAATGCAAGATATGAGATTTGCTGTTAAAGAATTGAGTATACAGAATGCAAACAAACGCTTCCCTACAAGTGAATCGCCTAACGATTCAACAATGCTCTAAAAACTGAATAGAATGCAGTTTTCACTCAGATGAAAGACGTATGCTTTCCTTCTTAAGAAGTGTTTTCAAAGACATTCAGAGAGTGATTCTACGAACCCTTTTTACTGATGTTGGCTTTTAAACGTGATTTCACTGCAATTTCTGACAAACGCAAGACACGAGATTTGCTGTTAAAGAATTGAGTATACAGAATACAAAAAAAAAACGCTTCCCTAAAAGTGAATCGCCTAACCATTCAACAATGCTCTAAAAACTGAAGAGAATGCAGTTTTCACTCAGATGAAAGACGTATGCTTTCCTTCTTAAGAAGTGTTTTCAAAGACATTCACAGAGTGATTCTACGAAGCCTTTTTACTGACGTTGGCTTTTAAACGTGATTTCACTGGAATTTCTGTCAAAAGCAAGACATGAGATTTGCTGTTAAAGAATTGAGTATACAGAATGCAAACAAACGCTTCCCTACAAGTGAATCGCCTAACCATTCAACAATGCTCTAAAAACTGAATAGAATGCAGTTTTCACTCAGATGAAAGACCTATGCTTTCCTTCTTAAGAAGTGTTTTCAAAGACATTCACACAGTGATTCTACGAAGCCTTTTTACTGATATTGGCTTTTAAACGTGATTTCACTGGAATTTCTGTCAAACGCAAGATACGAGATTGGCTGTTAAAGAATTGAGTATACAGAATGCAAACAAACGCTTCCCTACAAGTGAATCGCCTAACCATTCAACACAGTTCTAAAAACTGAATAGAATTCAGTTTTCACTCAGATGAAAGACGTATGCTTTCCTTCTTAAGAAGTGTTTTCAAAGACATTCACAGAGTGATTCTACGAAGCCTTTTTACTAACGTTGGCTTTTAAACGTGATTTTACTGGAATTTCTGTCAAACGCAAAACACGAGATTTGTTGTTAAAGAATTGAGTATACAGAATGCAAACAAACGCTTCCCTACAAGTGAATCGCCTAACCATTCAACAATGCTCTAAAAACTGAACAGAATGCAGTTTTCACTCCGATGAAAGACGTATGCTTTCCTTCTTAAGAAGTGTTTTCAAAGACATTCACAGAGTGATTCTACCAACCCTTTTTACTGACTTTGGCTTTTAAACGTGATTTCACTGCAATTTCTGTCAAAAGCAAGACACGAGATTTGCTGTTAAAGAATTGAGTATACAGAATGCAAACAATCGCTTCCCTACAAGTGAATCGCCTAACCATTCAACAATGCTCTAAAAACTGAAGAGAATGCAGTTTTCACTCAGATGAAAGACGTATGCTTTCCTTCTTATGAAGTGTTTTCAAATACATTCACAGAGTGATTCTTCGAAGCCTTTTTACTGACGTTGGCTTTTAAACGTGATTTCACTGGAATTGATGTCAAATGCAAGTCACGAGATTTGCTGTTAAAGAATTGAGTATACAGAATGCAAACAAACGCTTCCCTACAAGTGAATCGCCTAACCATTCAACACAGCTCTAAAAACTGAATAGAATGCAGTTTTCCCTCAGATGAAAGATGTATGCTTTCCTTCTTAAGAAGTGTTTTCAAAGACATTCACAGAGTGATTCTACGAAGCCTTTTTACTGACGTTGGCTTTTAAACGTGATTTCACTGGAATTTCTGTCAAACGCAAGATACGAGATTGGCTGTTAAAGAATTGAGTATACAGAATGCAAACAAAGGCTTCCCTACAAGTGAATTGCCTAACCATTCAACACAACTCTAAAAACTGAATAGAATGCAGTTTTCACTCAGATGAAAGACATATGCTTTCCTTCTTAAGAAGTGTTTTCAAAGAATTTCACAGAGTGATTCTACGAAGCCTTTTTACTGAAGTTGGCTTTTAAACGTGATTTCACTAGAATTTCTGTCAAATGCAAGACACGAGATTTGCTGTTAAAGAATTGAGTATACAGAATGCGAACAAACGCTTCCCTACAAGTGAATCGCCTAACCATTCGACACAGTACTAAAAACTGAATAGAATGCAGTTTTCAGTCAGATGAAACAGGTATGCTTTCCTTCTTAAGAAGTGTTTTCAAAGACATTCACAGAGTGATTCTACGAAGCCTTTTACTGACATTGGCTTTTAAACGTGATTTCACTGGAATTTCTGTCAAATGCAAGATATGAGATTTGCTGTTAAAGAATTGAGTATACAGAATGCAAACAAATGCTTCCCTACAAGTGAATCGCCTAACCATTCAACAATGCTCTAAAAACTGAATAGAATGCAGTTTTCACTCAGATGAAAGACGTATGCTTTCCTTCTTAAGAAGTGTTTTCAAAGACATTCAGAGAGTGATTCTACGAACCCTTTTTACTGATGTTGGCTTTTAAACGTGATTTCACTGGAATTTCTGTCAAATGCAAGACATGAGATTTGCTGTTAAAGAATTGAGTATACAGAATGCAAACAAACGCTTCCCTACAAGTGAATCGCCTAACCATTCAACAATGCTCTAAAAACTGAATAGAATGCAGTTTTCACTCAGATGAAAGACCTATGCTTTCCTTCTTAAGAAGTGTTTTCAAAGACATTCACACAGTGATTCTACGAAGCCTTTTTACTGATATTGGCTTTTAAACGTGATTTCACTGGAATTTCTGTCAAACGCAAGATACGAGATTGGCTGTTAAAGAATTGAGTATACAGAATGCAAACAAACGCTTCCCTACAAGTGAATCGCCTAACCATTCAACACAGTTCTAAAAACTGAATAGAATTCAGTTTTCACTCAGATGAAAGACGTATGCTTTCCTTCTTAAGAAGTGTTTTCAAAGACATTCACAGAGTGATTCTACGAAGCCTTTTTACTGACGTTGGCTTTTAAACGTGATTTTACTGGAATTTCTGTCAAACGCAAAACACGAGATTTGTTGTTAAAGAATTGAGTATACAGAATGCAAACAAACGCTTCCCTACAAGTGAATCGCCTAACCATTCAACAATGCTCTAAAAACTGAACAGAATGCAGTTTTCACTCCGATGAAAGACGTATGCTTTCCTTCTTAAGAAGTGTTTTCAAAGACATTCACAGAGTGATTCTACCAACCCTTTTTACTGACGTTGGCTTTTAAACGTGATTTCACTGCAATTTCTGTCAAAAGCAAGACACGAGATTTGCTGTTAAAGAATTGAGTATACAGAATGCAAACAATCGCTTCCCTACAAGTGAATCGCCTAACCATTCAACAATGGTCTAAAAACTGAAGAGAATGCAGTTTTCACTCAGATGAAAGACGTATGCTTTCCTTCTTATGAAGTGTTTTCAAAGACATTCACAGAGTGATTCTTCGAAGCCTTTTTACTGACGTTGGCTTTTAAACGTGATTTTACTGGAATTTCTGTCAAACGCAATACATGAGATTTGTTGTTAAAGAATTGAGTATACAGAATGCAAACAAACGCTTCCCTACAAGTGAATCGCATAACCATTCAACAATGCTCTAAAAACTGAAGAGAATGCAGTTTTCACTCAGATGAAAGACGTATGCTTTCCTTCTTAAGAAGTGTTTTCAAAGACATTCAGAGAGTGATTCTACGAACCCTTTTTACTGATGTTGGCTTTTAAACGTGATTTCACTGGAATTTCTGTCAAATGCAAGATATGAGATTTGCTGTTAAAGAATTGAGTATACAGAATGCAAACAAACGCTTCCCTACAAGTGAATCGCCTAACCATTCAACAATGCTCTAAAAACTGAATAGAATGCAGTTTTCACTCAGATGAAAGACCTATGCTTTCCTTCTTAAGAAGTGTTTTCAAAGACATTCAGAGAGTGATTCTACGAACCCTTTTTACTGATGTTGGCTTTTAAACGTGATTTCACTGGAATTTCTGTCAAATGCAAGATATGAGATTTGCTGTTAAAGAATTGAGTATACAGAATGCAAACAAACGCTTCCCTACAAGTGAATCGCCTAACCATTCAACAATGCTCTAAAAACTGAATAGAATGCAGTTTTCACTCAGATGAAACACGTATGCTTTCCTTCTTAAGAAGTGTTTTCAAAGACATTCAGAGAGTGATTCTACGAACCCTTTTTACTGATGTTGGCTTTTAAACGTGATTTCACTGGAATTTCTGTCAAATGCAAGATATGAGATTTGCTGTTAAAGAATTGAGTATACAGAATGCAAACAAACGCTTCCCTACAAGTGAATCGCCTAACCATTCAACAATGCTCTAAAAACTGAATAGAATGCAGTTTTCACTCAGATGAAAGACGTATGCTTTCCTTCTTAAGAAGTGTTTTCAAAGACATTCAGAGAGTGATTCTACGAACCCTTTTTACTGATGTTGGCTTTTAAACGTGATTTCACTGGAATTTCTGTCAAATGCAAGATATGAGATTTGCTGTTAAAGAATTCAGTATACAGAATGCAAACAAACGCTTCCCTACAAGTGAATCGCATAACCATTCAACAATGCTCTAAAAACTGAAGAGAATGCAGTTTTCACTCAGATGAAAGAGGTATGCTTTCCTTCTTAAGAAGTGTTTTCAAAGACATTCACAGAGTGATTCTAGGAAGCCTTTTTACTGACATTGGCTTTTAAACGTGATTTCACTGGAATTTCTGTCAAACACAAGACACGAGATTTGTTGTTAAAGAATTGAGTATACAGAATGCAAACAAACGCTTCCCTACAAGTGAATCGCCTAACCATTCAACACAGCTCTAAAAACTGAATAGAATGCAGTTTTCACTCAGATGAAAGACGTATGCTTTCCTTCTTAAGAAGTGTTTTCAAAGACATTCAGAGAGTGATTCTACGAACCCTTTTTACTGATGTTGGCTATTAAACGTGATTTCACTGGAATTTCTGTCAAATGCAAGATACGAGATTTGCTGTTAAAGAATTGAGTATACAGAATGCAAACAAACGCTTCCCTACAAGTGAATCGCCTAACCATTCAACACAGTTCTAAAAACTGAATAGAATGCAGTTTTCACTCAGATGAAAGACTTATGCTTTCCTTCTTAAGAAGTGTTTTCAAAGACATTCACAGAGTGATTCTCGAAGCCTTTTTACTGAGGTTGTCTTTTAAACGTGATTTTACTGGAATTTCTGTCAAACGCAATACACGAGATTTGTTGTTAAAGAATTGAGTATACAGAATGCAAACAAACGCTTCCCTACAAGTGAATCGCATAACCATTCAACAATGCTCTAAAAACTGAAGAGAATGCAGTTTTCACTCAGATGAAAGACGTATGCTTTCCTTCTTAAGAAGTGTTTTCAAAGACATTCAGAGAGTGATTCTATGAACCCTTTTTACTGATGTTGGCTTTTAAACGTGATTTCACTGGAATTTCTGTCAAATGCAAGATATGAGATTTGCTGATAAAGAATTGAGTATACAGAATGCAAACAAACGCTTCCCTACAAGTGAATCGCCTAACCATTCAACAATGCTCTAAAAACTGAATAGAATGCAGTTTTCACTCAGATGAAAGACGTATGCTTTCCTTCTTAAGAAGTGTTTTCAAAGACATTCACAGAGTGATTCTACGATGCCTTTTTACTGACATTGGCTTTTAAACGTGATTTCACTGGAATTTCTGTCAAACGCAAGATACGAGATTGGCTGTTAAAGAATTGAGTATACAGAATGCAAACAAACGCTTCCCTACAAGTGAATCGCCTAACCATTCAACACAGTTCTAAAAACTGAATAGAATGCAGTTTTCACTCAGATGAGAGACGTATGCTTTCCTTCTTAAGAAGTGTTTTCAAAGACATTCACAGAGTGATTCTACGAAGCCTTTTTACTGACGTTGGCTTTTAAACGTGATTTCACTGGAATTTCTGTCAAATGCAAGACACGAGATTTGTTGTTAAAGAATTGAGTATACAGAATGCAAACATACACTTCCCTACAAGTTAATCGCCTAACCATTCAACACAGCTCTAAAAACTGACTAGAATGCAGTTTTCACTCAGATGAAAGACGTATGCTTTCCTTCTTAAGAAGTGTTTTCAAAGACATTCACAGAGTGATTCTAAGAAGCCTTTTTACTGGCGTTGGCTTTTAAACGTGATTTCACTGGAATTTCTGTCAAATGCAAGTCACGAGGATTGCTGTTAAAGAATTGAGTATACAGAATGCAAACAAACGCTTCCCTACAAGTGAATCGCCTAACCATTCAACAATGCTCTAAAAACTGAATAGAATGCAGTTTTCACTCAGATGAAAGACGTATGCTTTCCTTCTTAAGAAGTGTTTTCAAAGACATTCAGAGAGTGATTCTACGAACCCTTTTTACTGATGTTGGCTTTTAAACGTGATTTCACTGGAATTTCTGTCAAATGCAAGATATGAGATTTGCTGTTAAAGAATTGAGTATACAGAATGCAAACAAACGCTTCCCTACAAGTGAATCGCCTAACCATTCAACAATGCTCTAAAAACTGAATAGAATGCAGTTTTCACTCAGATGAAAGACGTATGCTTTCCTTCTTAAGAAGTGTTTTCAAAGACATTCAGAGAGTGATTCTACGAACCCTTTTTACTGATGTTGGCTTTTAAACGTGATTTCACTGGAATTTCTGTCAAATGCAAGATATGAGATTTGCTGTTAAAGAATTGAGTATACAGAATGCAAACAAACGCTTCCCTACAAGTGAATCGCCTAACCATTCAACAATGCTCTAAAAACTGAATAGAATGCAGTTTTCACTCAGATGAAAGACGTATGCTTTCCTTCTTAAGAAGTGTTTTCAAAGACATTCAGAGAGTGATTCTACGAACCCTTTTTACTGATGTTGGCTTTTAAACGTGATTTCACTGGAATTTCTGTCAAATGCAAGATATGAGATTTGCTGTTAAAGAATTCAGTATACAGAATGCAAACAAACGCTTCCCTACAAGTGAATCGCATAACCATTCAACAATGCTCTAAAAACTGAAGAGAATGCAGTTTTCACTCAGATGAAAGAGGTATGCTTTCCTTCTTAAGAAGTGTTTTCAAAGACATTCACAGAGTGATTCTAGGAAGCCTTTTTACTGACATTGGCTTTTAAACGTGATTTCACTGGAATTTCTGTCAAACACAAGACACGAGATTTGTTGTTAAAGAATTGAGTATACAGAATGCAAACAAACGCTTCCCTACAAGTGAATCGCCTAACCATTCAGCACAGCTCTAAAAACTGAATAGAATGCAGTTTTCACTCAGATGAAAGACGTATGCTTTCCTTCTTAAGAAGTGTTTTCAAAGACATTCAGAGAGTGATTCTACGAACCCTTTTTACTGATGTTGGCTATTAAACGTGATTTCACTGGAATTTCTGTCAAATGCAAGATACGAGATTTGCTGTTAAAGAATTGAGTATACAGAATGCAAACAAACGCTTCCCTACAAGTGAATCGCCTAACCATTCAACACAGTTCTAAAAACTGAATAGAATGCAGTTTTCACTCAGATGAAAGACTTATGCTTTCCTTCTTAAGAAGTGTTTTCAAAGACATTCACAGAGTGATTCTCGAAGCCTTTTTACTGACCTTGTCTTTTAAACGTGATTTTACTGGAATTTCTGTCAAACGCAATACACGAGATTTGTTGTTAAAGAATTGAGTATACAGAATGCAAACAAACGCTTCCCTACAAGTGAATCGCATAACCATTCAACAATGCTCTAAAAACTGAAGAGAATGCAGTTTTCACTCAGATGAAAGACGTATGCTTTCCTTCTTAAGAAGTGTTTTCAAAGACATTCAGAGAGTGATTCTATGAACCCTTTTTACTGATGTTGGCTTTTAAACGTGATTTCACTGGAATTTCTGTCAAACGCAAGACAGGAGATTTGCTGTTAAAGAATTGAGTATACAGAATACAAACAAATGCTTCCCTACAAGTGAATCTCCTAACTATTCAACAATGGTCTAAAAACTGAAGAGAATGCAGTTTTCACTCAGATGTAAGACGTATGCTTTCCTTCTTAAGAAGTGTTTTCAAAGACATTCACAGAGTGATTCTAGGAAGCCTTTTTACTGACATTGGCTTTTAAACGATATTTCACTGGAATTTCTGTCAAACACAAGATACGAGATTTGCTGTTAAAGAATTGAGTATACAGAATGCAAACAAACGCTTCCCTACAAGTGAATCGCATAACCATTCAACAATGCTCTAAAAACTGAATAGAATGCAGTTTTCACTCAGATGAAAGATGTATGATTTCCTTCTTACGAAGTGTTTTCAAAGACATTCACAGAGTGATTCTACGAAGCCTTTTTACTGACATTGGCTTTTAAATGTGATTTCACTGGAATTTCTGTCAAACGCAAGACACGAGATTTGCTGTTAAAGAATTGAGTATACAGAATACAAAAGAAACGCTTACCTAAAAGTGAATCGCCTAACCATTCAACAATGCTCTAAAAACTGAATAGAATGCAGTTTTCACTCAGATGAAAGACGTATGCTTTCCTTCTTAAGAAGTGTTTTCAAAGACATTCAGAGAGTGATTCTACGAACCCTTTTTTACTGATGTTGGCTTTTAAACGTGATTTCACTGGAATTTCTGTCAAATGCAAGATACGAGATTTGCTGTTACAGAATTGAGTATACAGAATGCAAACAAACGCTTCCCTACAAGTGAATCGCCTAACCATTCAACACAGTTCTAAAAACTGAATAGAATGCAGTTTTCACTCAGATGAAAGACTTATGCTTTCCTTCTTGAGAAGTGTTTTCAAAGACATTCACAGAGTGATTCTACGAAGCCTTTTTACTGACGTTGGCTTTTAAACGTGATTTTACTGGAATTTCTGTCAAACGCAAAACACGAGATTTGTTGTTAAAGAATTGAGTATACAGAATGCAAACAATCGCGTCCCTACACGTGAATCGCCTAACCATTCAACAATGCTCTAAAAACTGAACAGAATGCAGTTTTCACTCCGATGAAAGACGTATGCTTTCCTTCTTAAGAAGTGTTTTCAAAGACATTCACAGAGTGATTCTACGAACCCTTTTTACTAACATTGGCTTTTAAACGTGATTTCACTGGAATTTCTGTCAAACGCTAGACAGGAGATTTGCTGTTAAAGAATTGAGTATACAGAATGCAAACAAACGCTTCCCTACAAGTGAATCGCCTAACCATTCAACAATGCTCTAAAAACTGAATAGAATGCAGTTTTCACTCAGATGAAAGACGTATGCTTTCCTTCTTAAGAAGTGTTTTCAAAGACATTCACAGAGTGATTCTACGAAGCCTTTTTACTGACATTGGCTTTTAAACGTGATTTCACTGGAATTTCTGTCAAACGCAAGATACGAGATTGGCTGTTAAAGAATTGAGTATACAGAATGAAAACAAACGCTTCCCTACAAGTGAATCGCCTAACCATTCAACACAGTTCTAAAAACTGAATAGAATTCAGTTTTCACTCAAATGAAAGACATATGCTTTCCTTCTTAAGAAGTGTTTTCAAAGACATTCACAGAGTGATTCTACGAAGCCTTTTTACTGACGTTGGCTTTTAAACGTGATTTCACTGGAATTTCTGTCAAATGCAAGACACGAGATTTGTTGTTAAAGAATTGAGTATACAGAATGCAAACATACACTTCCCTACAAGTGAATCGCCTAATCATTCAACACAGCTCTAAAAACTGACTAGAATGCAGTTTTCACTCAGATGAAAGACGTATGCTTTCCTTCTTAAGAAGTGTTTTCAAAGACATTCACAGAGTGATTCTAAGAAGCCTTTTTAATGACCTTGGCTTTTAAACGTGCTTTCACTGGAATTTCTGTCAAATGCAAGTCACGAGATTTGCTGTTAAAGAATTGAGTATACAGAATGCAAACAAACGCTTCCCTACAAGTGAATCGCCTAACCATTCAACACAGTTCTAAAAACTGAATAGAATTCAGTTTTCACTCAGATGAAAGACGTATGCTTTCCTTCTTAAGAAGTGTTTTCAAAGACATTCACAGAGTGATTCTACGAAGCCTTTTTACTGACGTTGGCTTTTAAACGTGATTTTACTGGAATTTCTGTCAAACGCAAAACACGAGATTTGTTGTTAAAGAATTGAGTATACAGAATGCAAACAAACGCTTCCCTACAAGTGAATCGCCTAACCATTCAACAATGCTCTAAAAACTGAAGAGAATGCAGTTTTCACTCAGATGAAAGACGTATGCTTTCCTTCTTAAGAAGTGTTTTCAAAGACATTCACAGAGTTATTCTAGGAAGCCTTTTTACTGACATTGGCTTTTAAATGTGATTTCACTGGAATTTCTGTCAAACGCAAGACACGAGATTTGCTTTTAAAGAATTGAGTATACAGAATACAAAAAAAATGCTTCCCTAAAAGTGAATCGCCTAACCATTCAACAATGCTCTAAAAACTGAAGAGAATGCAGTTTTCACTCAGATGAAAGAGGTATGCTTTCCTTCTTAAGAAGTGTTTTCAAAGACATTCACAGAGTGATTCTAGGAAGCCTTTTTACTGACATTGGCTTTTAAACGTGATTTCACTGGAATTTCTGTCAAACACAAGACACGAGATTTGTTGTTAAAGAATTGAGTATACAGAATGCAAACAAAAGCTTCCCTACAAGTGAATCGCCTAACCATTCAACACAGCTCTAAAAACTGAATAGAATGCAGTTTTCACTCAGATGAAAGACGTATGCTTTCCTTCTTAAGAAGTGTTTTCAAAGACATTCAGAGAGTGATTCTACGAACCCTTTTTACTGATGTTGGCTATTAAACGTGATTTCACTGGAATTTCTGTCAAATGCAAGATACGAGATTTGCTGTTAAAGAATTGAGTATACAGAATGCAAACAAACGCTTCCCTACAAGTGAATCGCCTAACCATTCAACACAGTTCTAAAAACTGAATTGAATGCAGTTTTCACTCAGATGAAAGACTTATGCTTTCCTTCTTAAGAAGTGTTTTCAAAGACATTCACAGAGTGATTCTACGAAGCCTTTTTACTGACGTTGTCTTTTAAACGTGATTTTACTGGAATTTCTGTCAAACGCAATACACGAGATTTGTTGTTAAAGAATTGAGTATACAGAATGCAAACAAATGCTTCCCTACAAGTGAATCGCATAACCATTCAACAATGCTCTAAAAACTGAATAGAATGCAGTTTTCACTCAGATGAAAGACGTATGCTTTCCTTCTTAAGAAGTGTTTTCAAAGACATTCACAGAGTGATTCTATGAACCCTTTTTACTGATGTTGGCTTTTAAACGTGATTTCACTGGAATTTCTGTCAAATGCAAGATATGAGATTTGCTGATAAAGAATTGAGTATACAGAATGCAAACAAACGCTTCCCTACAAGTGAATCGCCTAACCATTCAACAATGCTCTAAAAACTGAATAGAATGCAGTTTTCACTCAGATGAAAGACGTATGCTTTCCTTCTTAAGAAGTGTTTTCAAAGACATTCACAGAGTGATTCTACGATGCCTTTTTACTGACATTGGCTTTTAAACGTGATTTCACTGGAATTTCTGTCAAACGCAAGATACGAGATTGGCTGTTAAAGAATTGAGTATACAGAATGCAAACAAACGCTTCCCTACAAGTGAATCGCCTAACCATTCAACACAGTTCTAAAAACTGAATAGAATGCAGTTTTCACTCTGATGAAAGACGTATGCTTTCCTTCTTAAGAAGTGTTTTCAAAGACATTCACAGAGTGATTCTACGAAGCCTTTTTACTGACGTTGGCTTTTAAACGTGATTTCACTGGAATTTCTGTCAAATGCAAGACACGAGATTTGTTGTTAAAGAATTGAGTATACAGAATGCAAACATACACTTCCCTACAAGTTAATCGCCTAACCATTCAACACAGCTCTAAAAACTGACTAGAATGCAGTTTTCACTCAGATGAAAGACGTATGCTTTCCTTCTTAAGAAGTGTTTTCAAAGACATTCACAGAGTGATTCTAAGAAGCCTTTTTACTGGCGTTGGCTTTTAAACGTGATTTCACTGGAATTTCTGTCAAATGCAAGTCACGAGGTTTGCTGTTAAAGAATTGAGTATACAGAATGCAAACCAACGCTTCCCTACAAGTGAATCACCTAACCATTCAACACAGTTCTAAAAACTGAATAGAATTCAGTTTTCACTCAGATGAAAGACGTATGCTTTCCTTCTTAAGAAGTGTTATCAAAGACATTCACAGAGTGATTCTACGAAGCCTTTTTACTGACGTTGGCTTTTAAACGTGATTTCACTGGAATTTCTGTCAAACGCAAGACACGAGATTTGCTGTTAAAGAATTGAGTATACAGAATACAAAAGAAACGCTTACCTAAAAGTGAATCGCCTAACCATTCAACAATGCTCTAAAAACTGAATAGAATGCAGTTTTCACTCAGATGAAAGACGTATGCTTTCCTTCTTAAGAAGTGTTTTCAAACACATTCAGAGAGTGATTCTACGAACCCTTTTTACTGATGTTGGCTTTTAAAAGTGATTTCACTGGAATTTCTGTCAAATGCAAGATACGAGATTTGCTGTTAAAGAATTGAGTATACAGAATGCCAACAAACGCTTCCCTACAAGTGAATCGCCTAACCATTCAACACAGTTCTAAAAACTGAATAGAATGCAGTTTTCACTCAGATGAAAGACTTATTCTTTCCTTCTTAAGAAGTGTTTTCAAAGACATGCACAGAGTGATTCTACGAAGCCTTTTTACTGACGTTGGCTTTTAAACGTGATTTTACTGGAATTTCGGTCAAAAGCAATACACGAGATTTGTTGTTAAAGAATTGAGTATACAGAATGCAAACAAACGCTTCCCTACAAGTGAATCGCCTAACCATTCAACAATGCTCTAAAAACTGAATAGAATGCAGTTTTCACTCAGATGAAAGACGTATGCTTTCCTTCTTAAGAAGTGTTTTCAAAGACATTCACAAAGTGATTCTACGAAGCCTTTTTACTGACATTGGCTTTTAAACGTGATTTCACTGGAATTTCTGTCAAACGCAAGACAGGAGATTTGCTGTTAAAGAATTGAGTATACAGAATGCAAACAATCGCTTCCCTACAAGTGAATCGCCTAACCATTCAACAATGCTCTAAAAACTGAACAGAATGCAGTTTTCACTCCGATGAAAGACATATGCTTTCCTTCTTAAGAAGTGTTTTCAAAGACATTCACAGAGTGATTCTACGAACCCTTTTTACTGATGTTGGCTTTTAAAAGTGATTTCACTGGAATTTCTGTCAAATGCAAGATACGAGATTTGCTGTTAAAGAATTGAGTATACAGAATGCCAACAAACGCTTCCCTACAAGTGAATCGCCTAACCATTCAACACAGTTCTAAAAACTGAATAGAATGCAGTTTTCACTCAGATGAAAGACTTATTCTTTCCTTCTTAAGAAGTGTTTTCAAAGACATGCACAGAGTGATTCTACGAAGCCTTTTTACTGACGTTGGCTTTTAAACGTGATTTTACTGGAATTTCGGTCAAAAGCAATACACGAGATTTGTTGTTAAAGAATTGAGTATACAGAATGCAAACAAACGCTTCCCTACAAGTGAATCGCCTAACCATTCAACAATGCTCTAAAAACTGAATAGAATGCAGTTTTCACTCAGATGAAAGACGTATGCTTTCCTTCTTAAGAAGTGTTTTCAAAGACATTCTCAAAGTGATTCTTCGAAGCCTTTTTACTGACATTGGCTTTTAAACGTGATTTCACTGGAATTTCTGTCAAACGCAAGACAGGAGATTTGCTGTTAAAGAATTGAGTATACAGAATGCAAACAATCGCTTCCCTACAAGTGAATCGCCTAACCATTCAACAATGCTCTAAAAACTGAACAGAATGCAGTTTTCACTCCGATGAAAGACATATGCTTTCCTTCTTAAGAAGTGTTTTCAAAGACATTCACAGAGTGATTCTAGGAAGCCTTTTTACTGACATTGGCTTTTAAACGTGATTTCACTGGAATTTCTGTCAAACGCAAGATACGAGATTGGCTGTTACAGAAATGAGTATACAGAATGCAAACAAACGCTTCCCTACAAGTGAATCGCCTAACCATTCAACACAGTTCTAAAAACTGAATAGAATTCAGTTTTCACTCAGATGAAAGACGTATGCTTTCCTTCTTAAGAAGTGTTTTCAAAGACATTCACAGAGTGATTCTACGAAGCCTTTTTACTGACGTTGGCTTTTAAACGTGATTTCACTGGAATTTCTGTCAAACGCAAGACATGAGATTTGCTGTTAAAGAATTGAGTATACAGAATACAAAAAAAACGCTTACCTAAAAGTGTATCGCCTAACCATTCAACAATGCTCTAAAAATTGAATAGAATGCAGTTTTCACTCAGATGAAAGACGTATGCTTTCCTTCTTAACAAGTGTTTTCAAAGACATTCACAGAGTGATTCTACGAACCCTTTTTACTGATGTTGGCTTTTAAAAGTGATTTCACTGGAATTTCTGTCAAATGCAAGATACGAGATTTGCTGTTAAAGAATTGAGTATACAGAATGCAAAGAAACGCTTCCCTACAAGTGAATCGCCTAACCATTCAACACAGTTCTAAAAACTGAATAGAATTCAGTTTTCACTTAGATGAAAGACGTATGCTTTCCTTCTTAAGAAGTGTTTTCAAAGACATTCACAGAGTGATTCTACGAAGCCTTTTTACTGACGTTGGCTTTTAAACGTGACTTCACTGGAATTTCTGTCAAACGCAAGACACGAGATTTGCTGTTAAAGAATTGAGTATACAGAATGCAAACATACACTTCCCTACAAGTGAATCGCCTAACCATTCAACACAGCTCTAAAAACTGACTAGAATGCAGTTTTCACTCAGATGAAAGACGTATGCTTTCCTTCTTAAGAAGTGTTTTCAAAGACATTCACAGAGTGATTCTAAGAAGCCTTTTTACTGACGTTGGCTTTTAAACGTGATTTCACTGGAATTTCTGTCAAATGCAAGTCACGAGATTTGCTGTTAAAGAATTGAGTATACAGAATGCAAACAAACGCTTCCCTACAAGTGAATTGCCTAACCATTCAACAATGCTCTAAAAACTGAATAGAATGCAGTTTTCACTCAGATGAAAGACGTATGCTTTCCTTCTTAAGAAGTGTTTTCAAAGACATTCACGGAGTCATTCTAGGAAGCCTTTTTACTGACATTGGCTTTTAAACGATATTTCACTGGAATTTCTGTCAAACGCAAGATACGAGATTTGCTGTTAAAGAATTGAGTATACAGAATGCAAACAAACGCTTCCCTACAAGTGAATCGCATAACCATTCAACAATGCTCTAAAAACTGAATAGAATGCAGTTTTCACTCAGATGAAAGATGTATGATTTCCTTCTTACGAAGTGTTTTCAAAGACATTCACAGAGTGATTCTACGAAGCCTTTTTACTGACATTGGCTTTTAAATGTAATTTCACTGGAATTTCTGTCAAACGCAAGACACGAGATTTGCTGTTAAAGAACTGAGTATACAGAATACAAAAAAAACGCTTACCTAAAAGTGAATCGCCTAACCATTCAACAATGCTCTAAAAACTGAATAGAATGCAGTTTTCACTCAGATGAAAGACGTATGCTTTCCTTCTTAAGAAGTGTTTTCAAAGACATTCAGAGAGTGATTCTACGAACCCTTTTTACTGATGTTGGCTTTTAAACGTGATTTCACTGGAATTTCTGTCAAATGCAAGATACGAGATTTGCTGTTAAAGAATTGAGTATACAGAATGCAAACAAACGCTTCCCTACAAGTGAATCGCCTAACCATTCAACACAGTTCCAAAAACTGAATAGAATGCAGTTTTCACTCAGATGAAAGACTTATTCTTTCCTTCTTAAGAAGTGTTTTCAAAGACATTCACAGAGTGATTCTACGAAGCCTTTTTACTGACGTTGGCTTTTAAACGTGATTTTACTGGAATTTCTGTCAAAAGCAATACACGAGATTTGTTGTTAAAGAATTGAGTATACAGAATGCAAACAAACGCTTCCCTACAAGTGAATCGCATAACCATTCAACAATGCTCTAAAAACTGAAGAGAATGCAGTTTTCACTCAGATGAAAGACGTAGGCTTTCCTTCTTAAGAAGTGTTTTCAAAGACATTCAGAGAGTGATTCTACGAAGCCTTTTTACTGACATTGGCTTTTAAACGTGATTTCACTGGAATTTCTGTCAAACGCAAGACAGGAGATTTGCTGTTAAAGAATTGAGTATACAGAATGCAAACAATCGCTTCCCTACAAGTGAATCGCCTAACCATTCAACAATGCTCTAAAAACTGAACAGAATGCAGTTTTCACTCCGATGAAAGACATATGCTTTCCTTCTTAAGAAGTGTTTTCAAAGACATTCACAGAGTGATTCTAGGAAGCCTTTTTACTGACATTGGCTTTTAAACGTGATTTCACTGGAATTTCTGTCAAACGCAAGATACGAGATTGGCTGTTACAGAAATGAGTATACAGAATGCAAATAAACGCTTCCCTACAAGTGAATCGCCTAACCATTCAACACAGTTCTAAAAACTGAATAGAATTCAGTTTTCACTCAGATGAAAGACGTATGCTTTCCTTCTTAAGAAGTGTTTTCAAAGACATTCACAGAGTGATTCTAAGAAGCCTTTTTACTGACGTTGGCTTTTAAACGTGATTTCACTGGAATTTCTGTCAAATGCAAGTCACGAGATTTGCTGTTGAAGAATTGAGTATACAGAATGCCAACAAACGCTTCCCTACAAGTGAATCGCCTAACCATTCAACACAGTTCTAAAAACTGAACAGAATTCAGTTTTCACTCAGATGAAAGACGTATGCTTTCCTTCTTAAGAAGTGTTTTCAAAGACATTCACAGAGTGATTCTACGAAGCCTTTTTTCTGACGTTGGCTTTTAAACATGATTTCACTGGAATTTCTGTCAAACGCAAGACACGAGATTTGCTGTTAAAGAATTGAGTATACAGAATGCAAACAAACGCTTCCCTACAAGTGAATCGCATAACCATTCCACAATGCTCTAAAAACTGAATAGAATGCAGTTTTCACTCAGATGAAAGATGTATGATTTCCTTCTTACGAAGTGTTTTCAAAGACATTCACAGAGTGATTCTACGAAGCCTTTTTACTGACATTGGCTTTTAAATGTGATTTCACTGGAATTTCTGTCAAACACAAGACACGAGATTTGCTGTTAAAGAATTGAGTATACAGAATACAAAAAAAACGCTTACCTAAAAGTGAATCGCCTAACCATTCAACAATGCTCTAAAAACTGAATAGAATGCAGTTTTCACTCAGATGAAAGACGTATGCTTTCCTTCTTAAGAAGTGTTTTCAAAGACATTCAGAGAGTGATTCTACGAACCCTTTTTACTGATGTTGGCTTTTAAACGTGATTTCACTGGAATTTCTGTCAAATGCAAGATACGAGATTTGCTGTTAAAGAATTGAGTATACAGAATGCAAACAAACGCTTCCCTACAAGTGAATCGCCTAACCATTCAACACAGTTCTAAAAACTGAATAGAATGCAGTTTTCACTCAGATGAAAGACTTATTCTTTCCTTCTTAAGAAGTGTTTTCAAAGACATTCACAGAGTGATTCTACGAAGCCTTTTTACTGACGTTGGCTTTTAAACGTGATTTTACTGGAATTTCTGTCAAAAGCAATACACGAGATTTGTTGTTAAAGAATTGAGTATACAGAATGCAAACAAACGCTTCCCTACAAGTGAATCGCATAACCATTCAACAATGCTCTAAAAACTGAAGAGAATGCAGTTTTCACTCAGATGAAAGACGTAGGCTTTCCTTCTTAAGAAGTGTTTTCAAGGACATTCAGAGAGTGATTCTACGAAGCCTTTTTACTGATGTTGGCTTTTAAACGTGATTTCACTGGAATTTCTGTCAAATGCAAGATATGAGATTTGCTGTTAAAGAATTGAGTATACAGAATGCAAACAAACGCTTCCCTACAAGTGAATCGCCTAACCATTCAACAATGCTCTAAAAACTGAATAGAATGCAGTTTTCACTCAGATGAAAGACGTATGCTTTCCTTCTTAAGAAGTGTTTTCAAAGACATTCACAGAGTGATTCTAGGAAGCCTTTTTACTGACATTGGCTTTTAAACGTGATTTCACTGGAATTTCTGTCAAACGCAAGATACGAGATTGGCTGTTACAGAAATGAGTATACAGAATGCAAACAAACGCTTCCCTACAAGTGAATCGCCTAACCATTCAACACAGTTCTAAAAACTGAATAGAATTCAGTTTTCACTCAGATGAAAGACGTATGCTTTCCTTCTTAAGAAGTGTTTTCAAAGACATTCACAGCGTGATTCTACGAAGCCTTTTTACTGATGTTGGCTTTTAAACGTGATTTCACTGGAATTTCTGTCAAACGCAAGACACGAGATTTGCTGTTAAAGAATTGAGTATACAGAATACAAAAAAAACGCTTACCTAAAAGTGTATCGCCTAACCATTCAACAATGCTCTAAAAACTGAATAGAATGCAGTTTTCACTCAGATGAAAGACGTATGCTTTCCTTCTTAAGAAGTGTTTTCAAAGACATTCACAGAGTGATTCTACGAACCCTTTTTACTGATGTTGGCTTTTAAAAGTGATTTCACTGGAATTTCTGTCAAATGCAAGATACTAGATTTGCTGTTAAAGAATTGAGTATACAGAATGCAAACAAACGCTTCCCTACAAGTGAATCGCCTAACCATTCAACACAGTTCTAAAAACTGAATAGAATTCAGTTTTCACTCAGATGAAAGACGTATGCTTTCCTTCTTAAGAAGTGTTTTCAAAGACATTCACAGAGTGATTCTACGAAGCCTTTTTACTGACGTTGGCTTTTAAACGTGACTTCACTGGAATTTCTGTCAAACGCAAGACACGAGATTTGCTGTTAAAGAATTGAGTATACAGAATACAAAAAAAACGCTTACCTAAAAGTGAATCGCCTAACCATTCAACAATGCTCTAAAAACTGAATAGAATGCAGTTTTCACTCAGATGAAAGACGTATGCTTTCCTTCTTAAGAAGTGTTTTCAAAGACATTCAGAGAGTGATTCTACGAACCCTTTTTACTGATGTTGGCTTTTAAACGTGATTTCACTGGAATTGATGTCAAATGCAAGATACAAGATTTGATGTTAAAGAATTGAGTATACAGAATGCAAACAAACGCTTCCCTACAAGTGAATCGCCTAACCATTCAACACAGTTCTAAAAACTGAATAGAATTCAGTTTTCACTCAGATGAAAGACGTATGCTTTCCTTCTTAAGAAGTGTTTTCAAAGACATTCACAGAGTGATTCTAAGAAGCCTTTTTACTGACGTTGGCTTTTAAACGTGATTTCACTGGAATTTCTGTCAAATGCAAGTCACGAGATTTGCTGTTAAAGAATTGAGTATACAGAATGCCAACAAACGCTTCCCTACAAGTGAATCGCCTAACCATTCAACACAGTTCTAAAAACTGAACAGAATTCAGTTTTCACTCAGATGAAAGACGTATGCTTTCCTTCTTAAGAAGTGTTTTCAAAGACATTCACAGAGTGATTCTACGAACCCTTTTTACTAACATTGGCTTTTAAACGTGATTTCACTGGAATTTCTGTCAAACGCAAGACAGGAGATTTGCTGTTAAAGAATTGAGTATACAGAATGCAAACAAACGCTTTCCTACAAGTGAATCGCATAACCATTCAACAATGCTCTAAAAACTGAATAGAATGCAGTTTTCACTCAGATGAAAGATGTATGATTTCCTTCTTACGAAGTGTTTTCAAAGACATTCACAGAGTGATTCTACGAAGCCTTTTTACTGACATTGGCTTTTAAATGTGATTTCACTGGAATTTCTGTCAAACGCAAGACACGAGATTTGCTGTTAAAGAATTGAGTATACAGAATACAAAAAAAAACGCTTCCCTACAAGTGAATCGCCTAACCATTCAACAATGCTCTAAAAACTGAATAGAATGCAGTTTTCACTCAGATGAAAGACGTATGCTTTCCTTCTTAAGAAGTGTTTTCAAAGACATTCAGAGAGTGATTCTACGAATCCTTTTTACTGATGTTGGCTTTTAAAAGTGATTTCACTGGAATTTCTGTCAAATGCAAGATACGAGATTTGCTGTTAAAGAATTGAGTATACAGAATGCAAACAAACGCTTCCCTACAAGTGAATCGCCTAACCATTCAACAATGCTCTAAAAACTGAATAGAATGCAGTTTTCACTCAGATGAAAGACGTATGCTTTCCTTCTTAAGAAGTGTTTTCAAAGACATTCACAGAGTGATTCTACGAAGCCTTTTTACTGACGTTGGCTTTTAAACATGATTTCACTGGAATTTCTGTCAAACGCAAGACACGAGATTTGCTGTTAAAGAATTGAGTATACAGAATACAAAAAAAAACGCTTACCTAAAAGTGAATCGCCTAACCATTCAACAATGCTCTAAAAACTGAAGAGAATGCAGTTTTCACTCAGATGAAAGACGTATGCTTTCCTTCTTAAGAAGTGTTTTCAAAGACATTCACGGAGTCATTCTAGGAAGCCTTTTTACTGACATTGGCTTTTAAACGATATTTCACTGGAATTTCTGTCAAACGCAAGATACGAGATTTGCTGTTAAAGAATTGAGTATACAGAATGCAAACAAACGCTTCCCTACAAGTGAATCGCATAACCATTCAACAATGCTCTAAAAACTGAATAGAATGCAGTTTTCACTCAGATGAAAGATGTATGATTTCCTTCTTACGAAGTGTTTTCAAAGACATTCACAGAGTGATTCTACGAAGCCTTTTTACTGACATTGGCTTTTAAATGTAATTTCACTGGAATTTCTGTCAAACGCAAGACACGAGATTTGCTGTTAAAGAACTGAGTATACAGAATACAAAAAAAAACGCTTACCTAAAAGTGAATCGCCTAACCATTCAACAATGCTCTAAAAACTGAATAGAATGCAGTTTTCACTCAGATGAAAGACGTATGCTTTCCTTCTTAAGAAGTGTTTTCAAAGACATTCAGAGAGTGATTCTACGAACCCTTTTTACTGATGTTGGCTTTTAAACGTGATTTCACTGGAATTTCTGTCAAATGCAAGATACGAGATTTGCTGTTAAAGAATTGAGTATACAGAATGCAAACAAACGCTTCCCTACAAGTGAATCGCCTAACCATTCAACACAGTTCCAAAAACTGAATAGAATGCAGTTTTCACTCAGATGAAAGACTTATTCTTTCCTTCTTAAGAAGTGTTTTCAAAGACATTCACAGAGTGATTCTACGAAGCCTTTTTACTGACGTTGGCTTTTAAACGTGATTTTACTGGAATTTCTGTCAAAAGCAATACACGAGATTTGTTGTTAAAGAATTGAGTATACAGAATGCAAACAAACGCTTCCCTACAAGTGAATCGCATAACCATTCAACAATGCTCTAAAAACTGAAGAGAATGCAGTTTTCACTCAGATGAAAGACGTAGGCTTTCCTTCTTAAGAAGTGTTTTCAAAGACATTCAGAGAGTGATTCTACGAAGCCTTTTTACTGACATTGGCTTTTAAACGTGATTTCACTGGAATTTCTGTCAAACGCAAGACAGGAGATTTGCTGTTAAAGAATTGAGTATACAGAATGCAAACAATCGCTTCCCTACAAGTGAATCGCCTAACCATTCAACAATGCTCTAAAAACTGAACAGAATGCAGTTTTCACTCCGATGAAAGACATATGCTTTCCTTCTTAAGAAGTGTTTTCAAAGACATTCACAGAGTGATTCTAGGAAGCCTTTTTACTGACATTGGCTTTTAAACGTGATTTCACTGGAATTTCTGTCAAACGCAAGATACGAGATTGGCTGTTACAGAAATGAGTATACAGAATGCAAATAAACGCTTCCCTACAAGTGAATCGCCTAACCATTCAACACAGTTCTAAAAACTGAATAGAATTCAGTTTTCACTCAGATGAAAGACGTATGCTTTCCTTCTTAAGAAGTGTTTTCAAAGACATTCACAGAGTGATTCTAAGAAGCCTTTTTACTGACGTTGGCTTTTAAACGTGATTTCACTGGAATTTCTGTCAAATGCAAGTCACGAGATTTGCTGTTGAAGAATTGAGTATACAGAATGCCAACAAACGCTTCCCTACAAGTGAATCGCCTAACCATTCAACACAGTTCTAAAAACTGAACAGAATTCAGTTTTCACTCAGATGAAAGACGTATGCTTTCCTTCTTAAGAAGTGTTTTCAAAGACATTCACAGAGTGATTCTACGAAGCCTTTTTTCTGACGTTGGCTTTTAAACATGATTTCACTGGAATTTCTGTCAAACGCAAGACACGAGATTTGCTGTTAAAGAATTGAGTATACAGAATGCAAACAAACGCTTCCCTACAAGTGAATCGCATAACCATTCCACAATGCTCTAAAAACTGAATAGAATGCAGTTTTCACTCAGATGAAAGATGTATGATTTCCTTCTTACGAAGTGTTTTCAAAGACATTCACAGAGTGATTCTACGAAGCCTTTTTACTGACATTGGCTTTTAAATGTGATTTCACTGGAATTTCTGTCAAACACAAGACACGAGATTTGCTGTTAAAGAATTGAGTATACAGAATACAAAAAAAACGCTTACCTAAAAGTGAATCGCCTAACCATTCAACAATGCTCTAAAAACTGAATAGAATGCAGTTTTCACTCAGATGAAAGACGTATGCTTTCCTTCTTAAGAAGTGTTTTCAAAGACATTCAGAGAGTGATTCTACGAACCCTTTTTACTGATGTTGGCTTTTAAACGTGATTTCACTGGAATTTCTGTCAAATGCAAGATACGAGATTTGCTGTTAAAGAATTGAGTATACAGAATGCAAACAAACGCTTCCCTACAAGTGAATCGCCTAACCATTCAACACAGTTCTAAAAACTGAATAGAATGCAGTTTTCACTCAGATGAAAGACTTATTCTTTCCTTCTTAAGAAGTGTTTTCAAAGACATTCACAGAGTGATTCTACGAAGCCTTTTTACTGACGTTGGCTTTTAAACGTGATTTTACTGGAATTTCTGTCAAAAGCAATACACGAGATTTGTTGTTAAAGAATTGAGTATACAGAATGCAAACAAACGCTTCCCTACAAGTGAATCGCATAACCATTCAACAATGCTCTAAAAACTGAAGAGAATGCAGTTTTCACTCAGATGAAAGACGTAGGCTTTCCTTCTTAAGAAGTGTTTTCAAGGACATTCAGAGAGTGATTCTACGAAGCCTTTTTACTGATGTTGGCTTTTAAACGTGATTTCACTGGAATTTCTGTCAAATGCAAGATATGAGATTTGCTGTTAAAGAATTGAGTATACAGAATGCAAACAAACGCTTCCCTACAAGTGAATCGCCTAACCATTCAACAATGCTCTAAAAACTGAATAGAATGCAGTTTTCACTCAGATGAAAGACGTATGCTTTCCTTCTTAAGAAGTGTTTTCAAAGACATTCACAGAGTGATTCTAGGAAGCCTTTTTACTGACATTGGCTTTTAAACGTGATTTCACTGGAATTTCTGTCAAACGCAAGATACGAGATTGGCTGTTACAGAAATGAGTATACAGAATGCAAACAAACGCTTCCCTACAAGTGAATCGCCTAACCATTCAACACAGTTCTAAAAACTGAATAGAATTCAGTTTTCACTCAGATGAAAGACGTATGCTTTCCTTCTTAAGAAGTGTTTTCAAAGACATTCACAGCGTGATTCTACGAAGCCTTTTTACTGATGTTGGCTTTTAAACGTGATTTCACTGGAATTTCTGTCAAACGCAAGACACGAGATTTGCTGTTAAAGAATTGAGTATACAGAATACAAAAAAAACGCTCACCTAAAAGTGTATCGCCTAACCATTCAACAATGCTCTAAAAACTGAATAGAATGCAGTTTTCACTCAGATGAAAGACGTATGCTTTCCTTCTTAAGAAGTGTTTTCAAAGACATTCACAGAGTGATTCTACGAACCCTTTTTACTGATGTTGGCTTTTAAAAGTGATTTCACTGGAATTTCTGTCAAATGCAAGATACTAGATTTGCTGTTAAAGAATTGAGTATACAGAATGCAAACAAACGCTTCCCTACAAGTGAATCGCCTAACCATTCAACACAGTTCTAAAAACTGAATAGAATTCAGTTTTCACTCAGATGAAAGACGTATGCTTTCCTTCTTAAGAAGTGTTTTCAAAGACATTCACAGAGTGATTCTACGAAGCCTTTTTACTGACGTTGGCTTTTAAACGTGACTTCACTGGAATTTCTGTCAAACGCAAGACACGAGATTTGCTGTTAAAGAATTGAGTATACAGAATACAAAAAAAACGCTTACCTAAAAGTGAATCGCCTAACCATTCAACAATGCTCTAAAAACTGAATAGAATGCAGTTTTCACTCAGATGAAAGACGTATGCTTTCCTTCTTAAGAAGTGTTTTCAAAGACATTCAGAGAGTGATTCTACGAACCCTTTTTACTGATGTTGGCTTTTAAACGTGATTTCACTGGAATTGATGTCAAATGCAAGATACAAGATTTGCTGTTAAAGAATTGAGTATACAGAATGCAAACAAACGCTTCCCTACAAGTGAATCGCCTAACCATTCAACACAGTTCTAAAAACTGAATAGAATTCAGTTTTCACTCAGATGAAAGACGTATGCTTTCCTTCTTAAGAAGTGTTTTCAAAGACATTCACAGAGTGATTCTAAGAAGCCTTTTTACTGACGTTGGCTTTTAAACGTGATTTCACTGGAATTTCTGTCAAATGCAAGTCACGAGATTTGCTGTTAAAGAATTGAGTATACAGAATGCCAACAAACGCTTCCCTACAAGTGAATCGCCTAACCATTCAACACAGTTCTAAAAACTGAACAGAATTCAGTTTTCACTCAGATGAAAGACGTATGCTTTCCTTCTTAAGAAGTGTTTTCAAAGACATTCACAGAGTGATTCTACGAACCCTTTTTACTAACATTGGCTTTTAAACGTGATTTCACTGGAATTTCTGTCAAACGCAAGACAGGAGATTTGCTGTTAAAGAATTGAGTATACAGAATGCAAACAAACGCTTTCCTACAAGTGAATCGCATAACCATTCAACAATGCTCTAAAAACTGAATAGAATGCAGTTTTCACTCAGATGAAAGATGTATGATTTCCTTCTTACGAAGTGTTTTCAAAGACATTCACAGAGTGATTCTACGAAGCCTTTTTACTGACATTGGCTTTTAAATGTGATTTCACTGGAATTTCTGTCAAACGCAAGACACGAGATTTGCTGTTAAAGAATTGAGTATACAGAATACAAAAAAAAAACGCTTCCCTACAAGTGAATCGCCTAACCATTCAACAATGCTCTAAAAACTGAATAGAATGCAGTTTTCACTCAGATGAAAGACGTATGCTTTCCTTCTTAAGAAGTGTTTTCAAAGACATTCAGAGAGTGATTCTACGAATCCTTTTTACTGATGTTGGCTTTTAAAAGTGATTTCACTGGAATTTCTGTCAAATGCAAGATACGAGATTTGCTGTTAAAGAATTGAGTATACAGAATGCAAACAAACGCTTCCCTACAAGTGAATCGCCTAACCATTCAACAATGCTCTAAAAACTGAATAGAATGCAGTTTTCACTCAGATGAAAGACGTATGCTTTCCTTCTTAAGAAGTGTTTTCAAAGACATTCACAAAGTGATTCTACGAAGCCTTTTTACTGACATTGGCTTTTAAACGTGATTTCACTGGAATTTCTGTCAAACGCAAGACAGGAGATTGGCTGTTAAAGAATTGAGTATACAGAATGCAAACAATCGCTTCCCTACAAGTGAATCGCCTAACCATTCAACAATGCTCTAAAAACTGAACAGAATGCAGTTTTCACTCCGATGAAAGACATATGCTTTCCTTCTTAAGAAGTGTTTTCAAAGACATTCACAGAGTGATTCTAGGAAGCCTTTTTACTGACATTGGCTTTTAAACGTGATTTCACTGGAATTTCTGTCAAACGCAAGATACGAGATTGGCTGTTACAGAAATGAGTATACAGAATGCAAACAAACGCTTCCCTACAAGTGAATCGCCTAACCATTCAACACAGTTCTAAAAGCTGAATAGAATTCAGTTTTCACTCAGATGAAAGACGTATGCTTTCCTTCTTAAGAAGTGTTTTCAAAGACATTCACAGAGTGATTCTACGAAGCCTTTTTACTGACGTTGGCTTTTAAACGTGATTTCACTGGAATATCTGTCAAACGCAAGACACGAGATTTGCTGTTAAAGAATTGAGTATACAGAATACAAAAAAAACGCTTACCTAAAAGTGTATCGCGTAACCATTCAACAATGCTCTAAAAATTGAATAGAATGCAGTTTTCACTCAGATGAAAGACGTATGCTTTCCTTCTTAACAAGTGTTTTCAAAGACATTCACAGAGTGATTCTACGAACCCTTTTTACTGATGTTGGCTTTTAAAAGTGATTTCACTGGAATTTCTGTCAAATGCAAGTCACGAGATTTGCTGTTAAAGAATTGAGTATACAGAATGCAAACAAACGCTTCCCTACAAGTGAATTGCCTAACCATTCAACAATGCTCTAAAAACTGAATAGAATGCAGTTTTCACTCAGATGAAAGACGTATGCTTTCCTTCTAAGAAGTGTTTTCAAAGACATTCACGGAGTCATTCTAGGAAGCCTTTTTACTGACATTGGCTTTTAAACGATATTTCACTGGAATTTCTGTCAAACGCAAGATACGAGATTTGCTGTTAAAGAATTGAGTATACAGAATGCAAACAAACGCTTCCCTACAAGTGAATCGCATAACCATTCAACAATGCTCTAAAAACTGAATAGAATGCAGTTTTCACTCAGATGAAAGATGTATGATTTCCTTCTTACGAAGTGTTTTCAAAGACATTCACAGAGTGATTCTACGAAGCCTTTTTACTGACATTGGCTTTTAAATGTGATTTCACTGGAATTTCTGTCAAACGCAAGACACGAGATTTGCTGTTAAAGAACTGAGTATACAGAATACAAAAAAAAACGCTTACCTAAAAGTGAATCGCCTAACCATTCAACAATGCTCTAAAAACTGAATAGAATGCAGTTTTCACTCAGATGAAAGACGTATGCTTTCCTTCTTAAGAAGTGTTTTCAAAGACATTCAGAGAGTGATTCTACGAACCCTTTTTACTGATGTTGGCTTTTAAACGTGATTTCACTGGAATTTCTGTCAAATGCAAGATACGAGATTTGCTGTTAAAGAATTGAGTATACAGAATGCAAACAAACGCTTCCCTACAAGTGAATCGCCTAACCATTCAACACAGTTCTAAAAACTGAATAGAATGCAGTTTTCACTCAGATGAAAGACTTATTCTTTCCTTCTTAAGAAGTGTTTTCAAAGACATTCACAGAGTGATTCTACGAAGCCTTTTTACTGATGTTGGCTTTTAAACGTGATTTTACTGGAATTTCTGTCAAAAGCAATACACGAGATTTGTTGTTAAAGAATTGAGTATACAGAATGCAAACAAACGCTTCCCTACAAGTGAATCGCATAACCATTCAACAATGCTCTAAAAACTGAAGAGAATGCAGTTTTCACTCAGATGAAAGACGTAGGCTTTCCTTCTTAAGAAGTGTTTTCAAAGACATTCAGAGAGTGATTCTACGAAGCCTTTTTACTGACATTGGCTTTTAAACGTGATTTCACTGGAATTTCTGTCAAACGCAAGACAGGAGATTTGCTGTTAAAGAATTGAGTATACAGAATGCAAACAATCGCTTCCCTACAAGTGAATCGCCTAACCATTCAACAATGCTCTAAAAACTGAACAGAATGCAGTTTTCACTCCGATGAAAGACATATGCTTTCCTTCTTAAGAAGTGTTTTCAAAGACATTCACAGAGTGATTCTAGGAAGTCTTTTTACTGACATTGGCTTTTAAACGTGATTTCACTGGAATTTCTGTCAAACGCAAGATACGAGATTGGCTGTTACAGAAATGAGTATACAGAATGCAAATAAACGCTTCCCTACAAGTGAATCGCCTAACCATTCAACACAGTTCTAAAAACTGAATAGAATTCAGTTTTCACTCAGATGAAAGACGTATGCTTTCCTTCTTAAGAAGTGTTTTCAAAGACATTCACAGAGTGATTCTAAGAAGCCTTTTTACTGACGTTGGCTTTTAAACGTGATTTCACTGGAATTTCTGTCAAATGCAAGTCACGAGATTTGCTGTTGAAGAATTGAGTATACAGAATGCCAACAAACGCTTCCCTACAAGTGAATCGCCTAACCATTCAACACAGTTCTAAAAACTGAACAGAATTCAGTTTTCACTCAGATGAAAGACGTATGCTTTCCTTCTTAAGAAGTGTTTTCAAAGACATTCACAGAGTGATTCTACGAAGCCTTTTTTCTGACGTTGGCTTTTAAACATGATTTCACTGGAATTTCTGTCAAACGCAAGACACGAGATTTGCTGTTAAAGAATTGAGTATACAGAATACAAAAAAAACCGCTTACCTAAAAGTGAATCGCCTAACCATTCAACAATGCTCTAAAAACTGAAGAGAATGCAGTTTTCACTCAGATGAAAGACGTATGCTTTCCTTCTTAAGAAGTGTTTTCAAAGACATTCACGGAGTCATTCTAGGAAGCCTTTTTACTGACATTGGCTTTTAAACGTGATTTCACTGGAATTTCTGTCAAACGCAAGATACGAGATTTGCTGTTAAAGAATTGAGTATACAGAATGCAAACAAACGCTTCCCTACAAGTGAATCGCATAACCATTCAACAATGCTCTAAAAACTGAATAGAATGCAGTTTTCACTCAGATGAAAGATGTATGATTTCCTTCTTACGAAGTGTTTTCAAAGACATTCACAGAGTGATTCTACGAAGCCTTTTTACTGACATTGGCTTTTAAATGTGATTTCACTGGAATTTCTGTCAAACGCAAGACACGAGATTTGCTGTTAAAGAATTGAGTATACAGAATACAAAAAAAACGCTTACCTAAAAGTGAATCGCCTAACCATTCAACAATGCTCTAAAAACTGAATAGAATGCAGTTTTCACTCAGATGAAAGACGTATGCTTTCCTTCTTAAGAAGTGTTTTCAAAGACATTCAGAGAGTGATTCTACGAACCCTTTTTACTGATGTTGGCTTTTAAACGTGATTTCACTGGAATTTCTGTCAAATGCAAGATACGAGATTTGCTGTTAAAGAATTGAGTATACAGAATGCAAACAAACGCTTCCCTACAAGTGAATCGCCTAACCATTCAACACAGTTCTAAAAACTGAATAGAATGCAGTTTTCACTCAGATGAAAGACTTATTCTTTCCTTCTTAAGAAGTGTTTTCAAAGACATTCACAGAGTGATTCTACGAAGCCTTTTTACTGACGTTGGCTTTTAAACGTGATTTCACTGGAATTTCTGTCAAATGCAAGATACGAGATTTGCTGTTAAAGAATTGAGTATACAGAATGCAAACAAACGCTTCCCTACAAGTGAATCGCATAACCATTCAACAATGCTCTAAAAACTGAATAGAATGCAGTTTTCACTCAGATGAAAGATGTATGATTTCCTTCTTACGAAGTGTTTTCAAAGACATTCACAGAGTGATTCTACGAAGCCTTTTTACTGACATTGGCTTTTAAATGTGATTTCACTGGAATTTCTGTCAAACGCAAGACACGAGATTTGCTGTTAAAGAACTGAGTATACAGAATACAAAAAAAAAACGCTTACCTAAAAGTGAATCGCCTAACCATTCAACAATGCTCTAAAAACTGAATAGAATGCAGTTTTCACTCAGATGAAAGACGTATGCTTTCCTTCTTAAGAAGTGTTTTCAAAGACATTCAGAGAGTGATTCTACGAACCCTTTTACTGATGTTGGCTTTTAAACGTGATTTCACTGGAATTTCTGTCAAATGCAAGATACGAGATTTGCTGTTAAAGAATTGAGTATACAGAATGCAAACAAACGCTTCCCTACAAGTGAATCGCCTAACCATTCAACACAGTTCTAAAAACTGAATAGAATGCAGTTTTCACTCAGATGAAAGACTTATTCTTTCCTTCTTAAGAAGTGTTTTCAAAGACATTCACAGAGTGATTCTACGAAGCCTTTTTACTGATGTTGGCTTTTAAACGTGATTTTACTGGAATTTCTGTCAAAAGCAATACACGAGATTTGTTGTTAAAGAATTGAGTATACAGAATGCAAACAAACGCTTCCCTACAAGTGAATCGCATAACCATTCAACAATGCTCTAAAAACTGAAGAGAATGCAGTTTTCACTCAGATGAAAGACGTATGCTTTCCTTCTTAAGAAGTGTTTTCAAAGACATTCAGAGAGTGATTCTACGAAGCCTTTTTACTGACATTGGCTTTTAAACGTGATTTCACTGGAATTTCTGTCAAACGCAAGACAGGAGATTTGCTGTTAAAGAATTGAGTATACAGAATGCAAACAATCGCTTCCCTACAAGTGAATCGCCTAACCATTCAACAATGCTCTAAAAACTGAACAGAATGCAGTTTTCACTCCGATGAAAGACATATGCTTTCCTTCTTAAGAAGTGTTTTCAAAGACATTCACAGAGTGATTCTAGGAAGTCTTTTTACTGACATTGGCTTTTAAACGTGATTTCACTGGAATTTCTGTCAAACGCAAGATACGAGATTGGCTGTTACAGAAATGAGTATACAGAATGCAAATAAACGCTTCCCTACAAGTGAATCGCCTAACCATTCAACACAGTTCTAAAAACTGAATAGAATTCAGTTTTCACTCAGATGAAAGACGTATGCTTTCCTTCTTAAGAAGTGTTTTCAAAGACATTCACAGAGTGATTCTAAGAAGCCTTTTTACTGACGTTGGCTTTTAAACGTGATTTCACTGGAATTTCTGTCAAATGCAAGTCATGAGATTTGCTGTTGAAGAATTGAGTATACAGAATGCCAACAAACGCTTCCCTACAAGTGAATCGCCTAACCATTCAACACAGTTCTAAAAACTGAACAGAATTCAGTTTTCACTCAGATGAAAGTCGTATGCTTTCCTTCTTAAGAAGTGTTTTCAAAGACATTCACAGAGTGATTCTACGAAGCCTTTTTTCTGACGTTGGCTTTTAAACATGATTTCACTGGAATTTCTGTCAAACGCAAGACACGAGATTTGCTGTTAAAGAATTGAGTATACAGAATACAAAAAAAACCGCTTACCTAAAAGTGAATCGCCTAACCATTCAACAATGCTCTAAAAACTGAAGAGAATGCAGTTTTCACTCAGATGAAAGACGTATGCTTTCCTTCTTAAGAAGTGTTTTCAAAGACATTCACGGAGTCATTCTAGGAAGCCTTTTTACTGACATTGGCTTTTAAACGTGATTTCACTGGAATTTCTGTCAAACGCAAGATACGAGATTTGCTGTTAAAGAATTGAGTATACAGAATGCAAACAAACGCTTCCCTACAAGTGAATCGCATAACCATTCAACAATGCTCTAAAAACTGAATAGAATGCAGTTTTCACTCAGATGAAAGATGTATGATTTCCTTCTTACGAAGTGTTTTCAAAGACATTCACAGAGTGATTCTACGAAGCCTTTTTACTGACATTGGCTTTTAAATGTGATTTCCCTGGAATTTCTGTCAAACGCAAGACACGAGATTTGCTGTTAAAGAATTGAGTATACAGAATACAAAAAAAAACGCTTACCTAAAAGTGAATCGCCTAACCATTCAACAATGCTCTAAAAACTGAATAGAATGCAGTTTTCACTCAGATGAAAGACGTATGCTTTCCTTCTTAAGAAGTGTTTTCAAAGACATTCAGAGAGTGATTCTACGAACCCTTTTTACTGATGTTGGCTTTTAAACGTGATTTCACTGGAATTTCTGTCAAATGCAAGATACGAGATTTGCTGTTAAAGAATTGAGTATACAGAATGCAAACAAACGCTTCCCTACAAGTGAATCGCCTAACCATTCAACACAGTTCTAAAAACTGAATAGAATGCAGTTTTCACTCAGATGAAAGACTTATTCTTTCCTTCTTAAGAAGTGTTTTCAAAGACATTCACAGAGTGATTCTACGAAGCCTTTTTACTGACGTTGGCTTTTAAACGTGATTTTACTGGAATTTCTGTCAAAAGCAATACACGAGATTTGTTGTTAAAGAATTGAGTATACAGAATGCAAACAAACGCTTCCCTACAAGTGAATCGCATAACCATTCAACAATGCTCTATAAACTGAAGAGAATGCAGTTTTCACTCAGATGAAAGACGTAGGCTTTCCTTCTTAAGAAGTGTTTTCAAGGACATTCAGAGAGTGATTCTACGAAGCCTTTTTACTGATGTTGGCTTTTAAACGTGATTTCACTGGAATTTCTGTCAAATGCAAGATATGAGATTTGCTGTTAAAGAATTGAGTATACAGAATGCAAACAAACGCTTCCCTACAAGTGAATCGCCTAACCATTCAACACAGTTCTAAAAACTGAAGAGAATGCAGTTTTCACTCAGATGAAAGACGTAAGCTTTCCTTCTTAAGAAGTGTTTTCAAAGACATTCACAGAGTGATTCTACAAAGCCTTTTTACTGACATTTTCTTTTAAACGTGATTTCACTGGAATATCTGTCAAATGCAAGACACGAGATTTGCTGTTAAAGAATTGAGTATACAGAATGCAAACAAACGCTTCCCTACAAGTGAATTCCCTAACCGTTCAACACAGCTCTAAAAACTGAATAGAATGCAGTTTTCACAGATGAAAGACGTATGCTTTCCTTCTTAAGAAGTGTTTTCAAAGACATTCACAGAGTGATTCTACGAAGCCTTTTTACTGAAGTTGGCTTTTAAACGTGATTTCACTGGAATTTCTGTCAAATGCAAGACACGAGATTTGCTGTTAAAGAATTGAGTATACAGAATGCAAACAAACACTTCCCTACAAGTGAATCGCCTAACCATTCAACACAGTTCTAAAAACTGAAGAGAATGCAGTTTTCACTCAGATGAAAGACGTAAGCTTTCCTTCTTAAGAAGTGTTTTCGAAGACATTCACAGAGTGATTCTACGAAGCCTTTTTACTAACGCTGGCTTTTAAACGTGATTTCACTGGAATTTCTGTCAAATGCAAGACACGAGATTTGCTGTTAAAGAATTGAGTATACAGAATGCAAACAAACGCTTCCCTACAAGTGAATCACCTAACCATTCAACAATGCTCTAAAAACTGAAAAAAATGCAGTTTTCACTCAGATGAAAGACGTATGCTTTCCTTCTTAAGAAGTGTTTTCAAAGACATTCACAGAGTGATTCTACGAAGCCTTTTTACTGACGTTGTCTTTTAAACGTGATTTCACTGGAATTTCTGTCAAAAGCAAGACACGAGATTTGCTGTTAAAGAATTGAGTATACAGAATGCAAACAAACGCTTCCCTACAAGTGAATTGCCTAACCGTTCAACACAGCTCTAAAAACTGAATAGAATGCAGTTTTCACAGATGAAAGACGTATGCTTTCCTTCTTAAGAAGTGTTTTCAAAGACATTCACAGAGTGATTCTACGAAGCCTTTTTACTAACGTTGGCTTTTAAACGTGATTTCACTGGAATTTCTGTCAAATGCAAGACACGAGATTTGCTGTTAAAGAATTGAGTATACAGAATGCAAACAAACGCTTCCCTACAAGTGAATCGCCTAACCATTCAACAATGCTCTAAAAACTGAAGAGAATGCAGTTTTCACTCAGATGAAAGACGTATGCTTTCCTTCTTAAGAAGTGTTTTCAAAGACATTCACAGAGTGATTCTACGAAGCCTTTTTACTGACGTTGGCTTTTAAACGTGATTTCACAGGAATTTCTGTCAAACGAAAGATAAGAGATTTGCTGATAAAGAATTGAGTATACAGGATGCAAACAAACGCTTCCCTACAAGTGAATCGCCTAACCATTCAACACAGCTCTAAAAACTGAAGAGAATGCAGTTTTCACTCAGATGAAAGACATAAGCTTTCCTTCTTAAGAAGTGTTTTCAAAGACATTCACAGAGTGATTCTACGAAGCCTTTTTACTGACGTTGGCTTTTAAACGTGATTTCACAGGAATTTCTGTCAAACGAAAGATAAGAGATTTGCTGATAAAGAATTGAGTATACAGAATGCAAACAAACGCTTCCCTACAAGTGAATCGCCTAACCATTCAACACAGTTCTAAAAACTGAATAGAATGCAGTTTTCACTCAGATGAAAGACGTATGCTTTCCTTCTTAAGAAGTGTTTTCAAAGACATTCACAGAGTGATTCTACGAAGCCTTTTTACTGACGTTGGCTTTTAAACGTGATTTCACTGGAATTTCTGTCAAATGCAAGACTCGAGATTTGCTTTTAAAGAATTGAGTATACAGAATGCAAACAAACGCTTCCCTACAATTGAATCACCTAACCATTCAACAATGCTCTAAAAACTGAAAAAAAGCAGTTTTCACTCAGATGAAAGACGTATGCTTTCCTTCTTAAGAAGTGTTTTCAAAGACATTCACAGAGTGATTCTACAAAGCCTTTTTACTGACATTGGCTTTTAAACGTGATTTCACTGGAATATCTGTCAAATGCAAGACACGAGATTTGCTGTTAAAGAATTGAGTATACAGAATGCAAACAAACGCTTCCCTACAAGTGAATTCCCTAACCGTTCAACACAGCTCTAAAAACTGAATAGAATGCAGTTTTCACAGATGAAAGACGTATGCTTTCCTTCTTAAGAAGTGTTTTCAAAGACATTCACAGAGTGATTCTACGAAGCCTTTTTACTGAAGTTGGCTTTTAAACGTGATTTCACTGGAATTTCTGTCAAATGCAAGACACGAGATTTGCTGTTAAAGAATTGAGTATACAGAATGCAAACAAACACTTCCCTACAAGTGAATCGCCTAACCATTCAACACAGTTCTAAAAACTGAAGAGAATGCAGTTTTCACTCAGATGAAAGACGTAAGCTTTCCTTCTTAAGAAGTGTTTTCGAAGACATTCACAGAGTGATTCTACGAAGCCTTTTGACTGACATTGGCTTTTAAACGTGATTTCACTGGACTTTCTGTCATACACAAGACACGAGATTTGCTGATAAAGAATTGAGTATACAGAATGCAAACAAACGCTTCCCTACAAGTGAATCGCCTAACCATTCAACACAGCTCTAAAAACTGAATAGAATGCAGTTTTCACTCAGATGAAAGACGTATGCTTTCCTTCTTAAGAAGTGTTTTCAAAGACATTCACAGAGTGATTCTACGAAGCCTTTTTACTGACGTTGTCTTTTAAACGTGATTTCACTGGAATTTCTGTCAAACGCAAGACACGAGATTTGCTGTTAAAGAATTGAGTATACAGAATGCAAACAAACGCTTCCCTACAAGTGAATTGCCTAACCGTTCAACACAGCTCTAAAAACTGAATAGAATGCAGTTTTCACAGATGAAAGACGTATGCTTTCCTTCTTAAGAAGTGTTTTCAAAGACATTCACAGAGTGATTCTACGAAGCCTTTTTACTGAAGTTGGTTTTTAAACGTGATTTCACTGGAATTTCTGTCAAACTCAAGACACGATATTTGCTGTTAAAGAATTGAGTATACAGAATGCAAACAATCGCTTCCCTACAAGTGAATCGCCTAACCATTCAACACAGCTCTAAAAACTGAAGAGAATGCAGTTTTCACTCAGATGAAAGACATATGCTTTCCTTCTTAAGAACTGTTTTCAAAGACATTCACAGAGTGATTCTACGAAGCCTTTTTACTGACGTTGGCTTTTAAACGTGAATTCACAGGAATTTCTGTCAAACGAAAGATAAGAGATTTGCTGTTAAAGAATTGAGTATACAGAATGCAAACAAACGCTTCCCTACAAGTGAATCGGCTAACCATTCAACACAGTTCTAAAAACTGAATAGAATGCAGTTTTCACTCAGATGAAAGACGTATGCTTTCCTTCTTAAGAAGTGTTTTCAAAGACAATCACAGAGTGATTCTACGAAGCCTTTTTACTGACGTTGGCTTTTAAACGTGATTTCACTGGAATTTCTGTCAAACGCAAGACTCGAGATTTGCTTTTACAGAATTGAGTATACAGAATGCAAACAAACGCTTCCCTACAAGTGAATCACCTAACCATTCAACAATGCTCTAAAAACTGAAAAAAATGCAGTTTTCACTCAGATGAAAGACGTATGCTTTCCTTCTTAAGAAGTGTTTTCAAAGACATTCACAGAGTGATTCTACGAAGCCTTTTTACTGACGTTGGCTTTTAAACGTGATTTCACAGGAATTTCTGTCAAATGCAAGACACGAGATTTGCTGTTAAAGAATTGAGTATACAGAATGCAAACAAACGCTTCCCTACAAGTGAATCACCTAACCATTCAACAATGCCCTAAAAACTTAGGAGAATACAGTTTTCACTCAGATGAGAGAAGTATGCTTTCCTTCTTAAGAAGTGTTTTCAAAGACATTCACAGAGTGATTCTACGAAGCCTTTTTACTGACGTTGGCTTTTAAACGTGATTTCACAGGAATTTCTGTCAAACGAAAGATAAGAGATTTGCTGATAAAGAATTGAGTATACAGAATGCAAACAAACGCTTCCCTACAAGTGAATCGCCTAACCATTCAACACAGCTCTAAAAACTGAAGAGAATGCAGTTTTCACTCAGATGAAAGACATAAGCTTTCCTTCTTAAGAAGTGTTTTCAAAGACATTCAGAGAGTGATTCTACGAAGCCTTTTTACTGACGTTGGCTTTTAAACGTGATTTCACAGGAATTTCTGTCAAACGAAAGATAAGAGATTTGCTGATAAAGAATTGAGTATACAGAATGCAAACAAACGCTTCCCTACAAGTGAATCGCCTAACCATTCAACACAGTTCTAAAAACTGAATAGAATGCAGTTTTCACTCAGATGAAAGACGTATGCTTTCCTTCTTAAGAAGTGTTTTCAAAGACATTCACAGAGTGATTCTACGAAGCCTTTTTACTGACGTTGGCTTTTAAACGTGATTTCACTGGAATTTCTGTCAAACGCAAGACTCGAGATTTGCTTTTAAAGAATTGAGTATACAGAATGCAAACAAACGCTTCCCTACAATTGAATCACCTAACCATTCAACAATGCTCTAAAAACTGAAAAAAAGCAGTTTTCACTCAGATGAAAGACGTATGCTTTCCTTCTTAAGAAGTGTTTTCAAAGACATTCACAGAGTGATTCTACAAAGCCTTTTTACTGACATTGGCTTTTAAACGTGATTTCACTGGAATATCTGTCAAATGCAAGACACGAGATTTGCTGTTAAAGAATTGAGTATACAGAATGCAAACAAACGCTTCCCTACAAGTGAATTCCCTAACCGTTCAACACAGCTCTAAAAACTGAATAGAATGCAGTTTTCACAGATGAAAGACGTATGCTTTCCTTCTTAAGAAGTGTTTTCAAAGACATTCACAGAGTGATTCTACGAAGCCTTTTTACTGAAGTTGGCTTTTAAACGTGATTTCACTGGAATTTCTGTCAAATGCAAGACACGAGATTTGCTGTTAAAGAATTGAGTATACAGAATGCAAACAAACACTTCCCTACAAGTGAATCGCCTAACCATTCAACACAGTACTAAAAACTGAAGAGAATGCAGTTTTCACTCAGATGAAAGACGTAAGCTTTCCTTCTTAAGAAGTGTTTTCGAAGACATTCACAGAGTGATTCTACGAAGCCTTTTGACTGACATTGGCTTTTAAACGTGATTTCACTGGACTTTCTGTCATACACAAGACACGAGATTTGCTGATAAAGAATTGAGTATACAGAATGCAAACAAACGCTTCCCTACAAGTGAATCGCCTAACCATTCAACACAGCTCTAAAAACTGAATAGAATGCAGTTTTCACTCAGATGAAAGACGTATGCTTTCCTTCTTAAGAAGTGTTTTCAAAGACATTCACAGAGTGATTCTACGAAGCCTTTTTACTGACGTTGTCTTTTAAACGTGATTTCACTGGAATTTCTTTCAAACGCAAGACACGAGATTTGCTGTTAAAGAATTGAGTATACAGAATGCAAACAAACGCTTCCCTACAAGTGAATTGCCTAACCGTTCAACACAGCTCTAAAAACTGAATAGAATGCAGTTTTCACAGATGAAAGACGTATGCTTTCCTTCTTAAGAAGTGTTTTCAAAGACATTCACAGAGTGATTCTACGAAGCCTTTTTACTGAAGTTGGTTTTTAAACGTGATTTCACTGGAATTTCTGTCAAACTCAAGACACGATATTTGCTGTTAAAGAATTGAGTATACAGAATGCAAACAATCGCTTCCCTACAAGTGAATCGCCTAACCATTCAACACAGCTCTAAAAACTGAAGAGAATGCAGTTTTCACTCAGATGAAAGACATATGCTTTCCTTCTTAAGAACTGTTTTCAAAGACATTCACAGAGTGATTCTACGAAGCCTTTTTACTGACGTTGGCTTTTAAACGTGAATTCACAGGAATTTCTGTCAAACGAAAGATAAGAGATTTGCTGTTAAAGAATTGAGTATACAGAATGCAAACAAACGCTTCCCTACAAGTGAATCGGCTAACCATTCAACACAGTTCTAAAAACTGAATAGAATGCAGTTTTCACTCAGATGAAAGACGTATGCTTTCCTTCTTAAGAAGTGTTTTCAAAGACAATCACAGAGTGATTCTACGAAGCCTTTTTACTGACGTTGGCTTTTAAACGTGATTTCACTGGAATTTCTGTCAAACGCAAGACTCGAGATTTGCTTTTACAGAATTGAGTATACAGAATGCAAACAAACGCTTCCCTACAAGTGAATCACCTAACCATTCAACAATGCTCTAAAAACTGAAAAAAATGCAGTTTTCACTCAGATGAAAGACGTATGCTTTCCTTCTTAAGAAGTGTTTTCAAAGACATTCACAGAGTGATTCTACGAAGCCTTTTTACTGACGTTGTCTTTTAAACGTGATTTCACTGGAATTTCTGTCAAACGCAAGACACGAGATTTGCTGTTAAAGAATTGAGTATACAGAATGCAAACAAACGCTTCCCTACAAGTGAATTGCCTAACCGTTCAACACAGCTCTAAAAACTGAATAGAATGCAGTTTTCACAGATGAAAGACGTATGCTTTCCTTCTTAAGAAGTGTTTTCAAAGACATTCACAGAGTGATTCTACGAAGCCTTTTTACTAACGTTGGCTTTTAAACGTGATTTCACTGGAATTTCTGTCAAATGCAAGACACGAGATTTGCTGTTAAAGAATTGAGTATACAGAATGCAAACAAACGCTTCCCTACAAGTGAATCGCCTAACCATTCAACAATGCTCTAAAAACTGAAGAGAATGCAGTTTTCACTCAGATGAAAGACGTATGCTTTCCTTCTTGAGAAGTGTTTTCAAAGACATTCACAGAGTGATTCTACGAAGCCTTTTTACTGACGTTGGCTTTTATACGTGATTTCACAGGAATTTCTGTCAAATGCAAGACACGAGATTTGCTGTTAAAGAATTGAGTATACAGAATGCAAACAAACGCTTCCCTACAAGTGAATCACCTAACCATTCAACAATGCCCTAAAAACTGAGGAGAATACAGTTTTCACTCAGATGAGAGAAGTATGCTTTCCTTCTTAAGAAGTGTTTTCAAAGACATTCACAGAGTGATTCTACGAAGCCTTTTTACTGACGTTGGCTTTTAAACGTGATTTCACTGGAATTTTTGTCAAACGCGAGACACGAGATTTGCTGTTAAAGAATTGAGTATACAGAATGCAAACAAACGCTTTCCTACAAGTGAATCGCCTAACCATTCAACACAGCTCTAAAAACTGAAGAGAATGCAGTTTTCACTCAGATGAAAGACATAAGCTTTCCTTCTTAAGAAGTGTTTTCAAAGACATTCACAGAGTGATTCTACGAAGCCTTTTTACTGACGTTGGCTTTTAAACGTGATTTCACAGGAATTTCTGTCAAACGAAAGATAAGAGATTTGCTGATAAAGAATTGAGTATACAGAATGCAAACAAACGCTTCCCTACAAGTGAATCGCCTAACCATTCAACACAGTTCTAAAAACTGAATAGAATGCAGTTTTCACTCAGATGAAAGACGTATGCTTTCCTTCTTAAGAAGTGTTTTCAAAGACATTCACAGAGTGATTCTACGAAGCCTTTTTACTGACGTTGGCTTTTAAACGTGATTTCACTGGAATTTCTGTCAAACGCAAGACTCGAGATTTGCTTTTAAAGAATTGAGTATACAGAATGCAAACAAACGCTTCCCTACAATTGAATCACCTAACCATTCAACAATGCTCTAAAAACTGAAAAAAAAGCAGTTTTCACTCAGATGAAAGACGTATGCTTTCCTTCTTAAGAAGTGTTTTCAAAGACATTCACAGAGTGATTCTACAAAGCCTTTTTACTGACATTGGCTTTTAAACGTGATTTCACTGGAATATCTGTCAAATGCAAGACACGAGATTTGCTGTTAAAGAATTGAGTATACAGAATGCAAACAAACGCTTCCCTACAAGTGAATCGCCTAACCATTCAACACAGCTCTAAAAACTGAATAGAATGCAGTTTTCACTCAGATGAAAGACGTATGCTTTCCTTCTTAAGAAGTGTTTTCAAAGACAATCACAGAGTGATTCTACGAACCCTTTTTACTGACGTTGGCTTTTAAACGTGATTTCACTGGAATTTCTGTCAAACGCAAGACTCGAGATTTGCATTTACAGAATTGAGTATACAGAATGCAAACAAACGCTTCCCTACAAGTGAATCACCTAACCATTCAACAATGCTCTAAAAACTGAAAAAAATGCAGTTTTCACTCAGATGAAAGACGTAAGCTTTCCTTCTTAAGAAGTGTTTTCAAAGACATTCACAGAGTGATTCTACGAAGCCTTTTTACTGACGTTGGCTTTTAAACGTGATTTCACTGGAATTTCTGTCAAACGCAAAACACGAGATTTGCTGTTAAAGAATTGAGTATACAGAATGCAAACAAACGCTTCCCTACAAGTGAATTGCCTAACCGTTCAACACAGCTCTAAAAACTGAATAGAATGCAGTTTTCACAGATGAAAGACGTATGCTTTCCTTCTTAAGAAGTGTTTTCAAAGACATTCACAGATTGATTCTACGAAGCCTTTTTACTAACGTTGGCTTTTAAACGTGATTTCACTGGAATTTCTGTCAAATGCAAGACACGAGATTTGCTGTTAAAGAATTGAGTATACAGAATGCAAACAAACGCTTCCCTACAATTGAATCGCCTAACCATTCAACAATGCTCTAAAAACTGAAAAAAAAGCAGTTTTCACTCAGATGAAAGACGTATGCTTTCCTTCTTAAGAAGTGTTTTCAAAGACATTCACAGAGTGATTCTACAAAGCCTTTTTACTGACATTGGCTTTTAAACGTGATTTCACTGGAATATCTGTCAAATGCAAGACACGAGATTTGCTGTTAAAGAATTGAGTATACAGAATGCAAACAAACGCTTCCCTACAAGTGAATCGCCTAACCATTCAACACAGCTCTAAAAACTGAATAGAATGCAGTTTTCACTCAGATGAAAGACGTATGCTTTCCTTCTTAAGAAGTGTTTTCAAAGACAATCACAGAGTGATTCTACGAACCCTTTTTACTGACGTTGGCTTTTAAACGTGATTTCACTGGAATTTCTGTCAAACGCAAGACTCGAGATTTGCATTTACAGAATTGAGTATACAGAATGCAAACAAACGCTTCCCTACAAGTGAATCACCTAACCATTCAACAATGCTCTAAAAACTGAAAAAAATGCAGTTTTCACTCAGATGAAAGACGTAAGCTTTCCTTCTTAAGAAGTGTTTTCAAAGACATTCACAGAGTGATTCTACGAAGCCTTTTTACTGACGTTGGCTTTTAAACGTGATTTCACTGGAATTTCTGTCAAACGCAAAACACGAGATTTGCTGTTAAAGAATTGAGTATACAGAATGCAAACAAACGCTTCCCTACAAGTGAATTGCCTAACCGTTCAACACAGCTCTAAAAACTGAATAGAATGCAGTTTTCACAGATGAAAGACGTATGCTTTCCTTCTTAAGAAGTGTTTTCAAAGACATTCACAGATTGATTCTACGAAGCCTTTTTACTAACGTTGGCTTTTAAACGTGATTTCACTGGAATTTCTGTCAAATGCAAGACACGAGATTTGCTGTTAAAGAATTGAGTATACAGAATGCAAACAAACGCTTCCCTACAAGTGAATCGCCTAACCATTCAACAATGCTCTAAAAACTGAAGAGAATGCAGTTTTCACTCAGATGAAAGACGTATGCTTTCCTTCTTAAGAAGTGTTTTCAAAGACATTCACAGAGTGATTCTACGAAGCCTTTTTACTGACGTTTGCTTTTAAACGTGATTTCACAGGAATTTCTGTCAAATGCAAGACACGAGATTTGCTGTTAAAGAATTGAGTATACAGAATGCAAACAAACGCTTTCCTACAAGTGAATCGCCTAACCATTCAACACAGCTCTAAAAACTGAAGAGAATGCAGTTTTCACTCAGATGAAAGACATAAGCTTTCCTTCTTAAGAAGTGTTTTCAAAGACATTCACAGAGTGATTCTACGAAGCCTTTTTACTGACGTTGGCTTTTAAACGTGATTTCACAGGAATTTCTGTCAAACGAAAGATAAGAGATTTGCTGATAAAGAATTGAGTATACAGTATGCAAACAAACGCTTCCCTACAAGTGAATCGCCTAACCATTCAACACAGTTCTAAAAACTGAATAGAATGCAGTTTTCACTCAGATGAAAGACGTATGCTTTCCTTCTTAAGAAGTGTTTTCAAAGACATTCACAGAGTGATTCTACGAAGCCTTTTTACTGACGTTGGCTTTTAAACGTGATTTCACTGGAATTTCTGTCAAATGCAAGACTCGAGATTTGCTTTTAAAGAATTGAGTATACAGAATGCAAACAAACGCTTCCCTACAATTGAATCACCTAACCATTCAACAATGCTCTAAAAACTGAAAAAAAAGCAGTTTTCACTCAGATGAAAGACGTATGCTTTCCTTCTTAAGAAGTGTTTTCAAAGACATTCACAGAGTGATTCTACAAAGCCTTTTTACTGACATTGGCTTTTAAACGTGATTTCACTGGAATATCTGTCAAATGCAAGACACGAGATTTGCTGTTAAAGAATTGAGTATACAGAATGCCAACAAACGCTTCCCTACAAGTGAATTCCCTAACCGTTCAACACAGCTCTAAAAACTGAATAGAATGCAGTTTTCACAGATGAAAGACGTATGCTTTCCTTCTTAAGAAGTGTTTTCAAAGACATTCACAGAGTGATTCTACGAAGCCTTTTTACTGACGTTGTCTTTTAAACGTGATTTCACTGGAATTTCTGTCAAACGCAAGACACGAGATTTGCTGTTAAAGAATTGAGTATACAGAATGCAAACAAACGCTTCCCTACAAGTGAATTGCCTAACCGTTCAACACAGCTCTAAAAACTGAATAGAATGCAGTTTTCACAGATGAAAGACGTATGCTTTCCTTCTTAAGAAGTGTTTTCAAAGACATTCACAGAGTGATTCTACGAAGCCTTTTTACTAACGTTGGCTTTTAAACGTGATTTCACTGGAATTTCTGTCAAATGCAAGACACGAGATTTGCTGTTAAAGAATTGAGTATACAGAATGCAAACAAACGCTTCCCTACAAGTGAATCGCCTAACCATTCAACAATGCTCTAAAAACTGAAGAGAATGCAGTTTTCACTCAGATGAAAGACGTATGCTTTCCTTCTTAAGAAGTGTTTTCAAAGACATTCACAGAGTGATTCTACGAAGCCTTTTTACTGACGTTGGCTTTTATACGTGATTTCACAGGAATTTCTGTCAAATGCAAGACACGAGATTTGCTGTTAAAGAATTGAGTATACAGAATGCAAACAAACGCTTCCCTACAAGTGAATCACCTAACCATTCAACAATGCCCTAAAAACTGAGGAGAATACAGTTTTCACTCAGATGAGAGAAGTATGCTTTCCTTCTTAAGAAGTGTTTTCAAAGACATTCACAGAGTGATTCTACGAAGCCTTTTTACTGACGTTGGCTTTTAAACGTGATTTCACTGGAATTTTTGTCAAACGCGAGACACGAGATTTGCTGTTAAAGAATTGAGTATACAGAATGCAAACAAACGCTTTCCTACAAGTGAATCGCCTAACCATTCAACACAGCTCTAAAAACTGAAGAGAATGCAGTTTTCACTCAGATGAAAGACATAAGCTTTCCTTCTTAAGAAGTGTTTTCAAAGACATTCACAGAGTGATTCTACGAAGCCTTTTTACTGACGTTGGCTTTTAAACGTGATTTCACAGGAATTTCTGTCAAACGAAAGATAAGAGATTTGCTGATAAAGAATTGAGTATACAGAATGCAAACAAACGCTTCCCTACAAGTGAATCGCCTAACCATTCAACACAGTTCTAAAAACTGAATAGAATGCAGTTTTCACTCAGATGAAAGACGTATGCTTTCCTTCTTAAGAAGTGTTTTCAAAGACATTCACAGAGTGATTCTACGAAGCCTTTTTACTGACGTTGGCTTTTAAACGTGATTTCACTGGAATTTCTGTCAAACGCAAGACTCGAGATTTGCTTTTAAAGAATTGAGTATACAGAATGCAAACAAACGCTTCCCTACAATTGAATCACCTAACCATTCAACAATGCTCTAAAAACTGAAAAAAAAGCAGTTTTCACTCAGATGAAAGACGTATGCTTTCCTTCTTAAGAAGTGTTTTCAAAGACATTCACAGAGTGATTCTACAAAGCCTTTTTACTGACATTGGCTTTTAAACGTGATTTCACTGGAATATCTGTCAAATGCAAGACACGAGATTTGCTGTTAAAGAATTGAGTATACAGAATGCAAACAAACGCTTCCCTACAAGTGAATCGCCTAACCATTCAACACAGCTCTAAAAACTGAATAGAATGCAGTTTTCACTCAGATGAAAGACGTATGCTTTCCTTCTTAAGAAGTGTTTTCAAAGACAATCACAGAGTGATTCTACGAACCCTTTTTACTGACGTTGGCTTTTAAACGTGATTTCACTGGAATTTCTGTCAAACGCAAGACTCGAGATTTGCATTTACAGAATTGAGTATACAGAATGCAAACAAACGCTTCCCTACAAGTGAATCACCTAACCATTCAACAATGCTCTAAAAACTGAAAAAAATGCAGTTTTCACTCAGATGAAAGACGTAAGCTTTCCTTCTTAAGAAGTGTTTTCAAAGACATTCACAGAGTGATTCTACGAAGCCTTTTTACTGACGTTGGCTTTTAAACGTGATTTCACTGGAATTTCTGTCAAACGCAAAACACGAGATTTGCTGTTAAAGAATTGAGTATACAGAATGCAAACAAACGCTTCCCTACAAGTGAATTGCCTAACCGTTCAACACAGCTCTAAAAACTGAATAGAATGCAGTTTTCACAGATGAAAGACGTATGCTTTCCTTCTTAAGAAGTGTTTTCAAAGACATTCACAGATTGATTCTACGAAGCCTTTTTACTAACGTTGGCTTTTAAACGTGATTTCACTGGAATTTCTGTCAAATGCAAGACACGAGATTTGCTGTTAAAGAATTGAGTATACAGAATGCAAACAAACGCTTCCCTACAAGTGAATCGCCTAACCATTCAACAATGCTCTAAAAACTGAAGAGAATGCAGTTTTCACTCAGATGAAAGACGTATGCTTTCCTTCTTAAGAAGTGTTTTCAAAGACATTCACAGAGTGATTCTACGAAGCCTTTTTACTGACGTTTGCTTTTAAACGTGATTTCACAGGAATTTCTCTCAAATGCAAGACACGAGATTTGCTGTTAAAGAATTGAGTATACAGAATGCAAACAAACGCTTCCCTACAAGTGAATTCCCTAACCGTTCAACACAGCTCTAAAAACTGAATAGAATGCAGTTTTCACAGATGAAAGACGTATGCTTTCCTTCTTAAGAAGTGTTTTCAAAGACATTCACAGAGTGATTCTACGAAGCCTTTTTACTGAAGTTGGCTTTTAAACGTGATTTCACTGGAATTTCTGTCAAATGCAAGACACGAGATTTGCTGTTAAAGAATTGAGTATACAGAATGCAAACAAACACTTCCCTACAAGTGAATCGCCTAACCATTCAACACAGTTCTAAAAACTGAAGAGAATGCAGTTTTCACTCAGATGAAAGACGTAAGCTTTCCTTCTTAAGAAGTGTTTTCAAAGACATTCACAGAGTCATTCTACGAAGCCTTTTTACTAACGTTGGCTTTAAACGTGATTTCACTGGAATTTCTGTCAAATGCAAGACACGAGATTTCCTGTTAAAGAATTGAGTATACAGAATGCAAACAAACGCTTCCCTACAAGTGAATCGCCTAACCATTCAACAATGCTCTAAAAACTGAAGAGAATGCAGTTTTCACTCAGATGAAAGACGTATGCTTTCCTTCTTAAGAAGTGTTTTCAAAGACATTCACAGAGTGATTCTACGAAGCCTTTTTACTGACGTTGGCTTTTAAACGTGATTTCACAGGAATTTCTGTCAAATGCAAGACACGAGATTTGCTGTTAAAGAATTGAGTATACAGAATGCAAACAAACGCTTCCCTACAAGTGAATCACCTAACCATTCAACAATGCCCTAAAAACTGAGGAGAATACAGTTTTCACTCAGATGAGAGAAGTATGCTTTCCTTCTTAAGAAGTGTTTTCAAAGACATTCACAGAGTGATTCTACGAAGCCTTTTTACTGACGTTGGCTTTTAAACGTGATTTCACTGGAATTTTTGTCAAACGCGAGACACGAGATTTGCTGTTAAAGAATTGAGTATACAGAATGCAAACAAACGCTTTCCTACAAGTGAATCGCCTAACCATTCAACACAGCTCTAAAAACTGAAGAGAATGCAGTTTTCAGTCAGATGAAAGACATAAGCTTTCCTTCTTAAGAAGTGTTTTCAAAGACATTCACAGAGTGATTCTACGAAGCCTTTTTACTGACGTTGGCTTTTAAACGTGATTTCACAGGAATTTCTGTCAAACGAAAGATAAGAGATTTGCTGATAAAGAATTGAGTATACAGAATGCAAACAAACGCTTCCCTACAAGTGAATCGCCTAACCATTCAACACAGTTCTAAAAACTGAATAGAATGCAGTTTTCACTCAGATGAAAGACGTATGCTTTCCTTCTTAAGAAGTGTTTTCAAAGACATTCACAGAGTGATTCTACGAAGCCTTTTTACTGACGTTGGCTTTTAAACGTGATTTCACTGGAATTTCTGTCAAATGCAAGACTCGAGATTTGCTTTTAAAGAATTGAGTATACAGAATGCAAACAAACGCTTCCCTACAATTGAATCACCTAACCATTCAACAATGCTCTAAAAACTGAAAAAAAAGCAGTTTTCACTCAGATGAAAGACGTATGCTTTCCTTCTTAAGAAGTGTTTTCAAAGACATTCACAGAGTGATTCTACAAAGCCTTTTTACTGACATTGGCTTTTAAACGTGATTTCACTGGAATATCTGTCAAATGCAAGACACGAGATTTGCTGTTAAAGAATTGAGTATACAGAATGCAAACAAACGCTTCCCTACAAGTGAATTCCCTAACCGTTCAACACAGCTCTAAAAACTGAATAGAATGCAGTTTTCACAGATGAAAGACGTATGCTTTCCTTCTTAAGAAGTGTTTTCAAAGACATTCACAGAGTGATTCTACAAAGCCTTTTTACTGAAGTTGGCTTTTAAACGTGATTTCACTGGAATTTCTGTCAAATGCAAGACACGAGATTTGCTGTTAAAGAATTGAGTATACAGAATGCAAACAAACACTTCCCTACAAGTGAATCGCCTAACCATTCAACACAGTTCTAAAAACTGAAGAGAATGCAGTTTTCACTCAGATGAAAGTCTTATGCTTTCCTTCGTAAGAACTGTTTTCAAAGACATTCACAGAGTGATTCTACGAAGCCTTTTGACTGACATTGGCTTTTAAACGTGATTTCACTGGACTTTCTGTCATACGCAAGACACGAGATTTGCTGATAAAGAATTGAGTATACAGAATGCAAACAAACGCTTCCCTACAAGTGAATCGCCTAACCATTCAACACAGTTCTAAAAACTGAATAGAATGCAGTTTTCACTCAGATGAAAGACGTATGCTTTCCTTCTTAAGAAGTGTTTTCAAAGACATTCACAGAGTGATTCTACGAAGCCTTTTTACTGACGTTGTCTTTTAAAAGTGATTTCACTGGAATTTCTGTCAAACGCAAGACACGAGATTTGCTGTTAAAGAATTGAGTATACAGAAGGCAAACAAACGCTTCCCTACAAGTGAATTGCCTAACCGTTCAACACAGCTCTAAAAACTGAATAGAATGCAGTTTTCACAGATGAAAGACGTATGCTTTCCTTCTTAAGAAGTGTTTTCAAAGACATTCACAGAGTGATTCTACGAAGCCTTTTTACTGAAGTTGGTTTTTAAACGTGATTTCACTGGAATTTCTGTCAAAGTCAAGACACGAGATTTGCTGTTAAAGAATTGAGTATACAGAATGCAAACAAACGCTTCCCTACAAGTGAATCGCCTAACCATTCAACACAGCTCTAAAAACTGAAGAGAATGCAGTTTTCACTCAGATGAAAGACGTATGCTTTCCTTCTTAAGAAGTGTTTTCAAAGACATTCACAGAGTGATTCTACGAAGCCTTTTTACTGACGTTGGCTTTTAAACGTGATTTCACTGGAATTTCTGTCAAACGAAAGATAAGAGATTTGCTGTTAAAGAATTGAGTATACAGAATGCAAACAAACGCTTCCCTACAAGTGAATTGCCTAACCGTTCAACACAGCTCTAAAAACTGAATAGAATGCAGTTTTCACAGATGAATGACGTATGCTTTCCTTCTTAAGAAGTGTTTTCAAAGACATTCACAGAGTGATTCTACGAAGCCTTTTTACTGACGTTGGCTATTAAACGTGATTTCACTGGAATTTCTTTCAAACGCAAGACACGAGATTTGCTGTTAAAGAATTGAGTATACAGAATGCAAACAAACGCTTCCCTACAAGTGAATCGCCTAACCATTCAACAATGCTCTAAAAACTGAAGAGAATGCAGTTTTCACTCAGATGAAAGATGTATGCTTTCCTTCTTAAGAAGTGTTTTCAAAGACATTCACAGAGTGATTCTACGAAGCCTTTTTACTGACGTTAGCTTTTAAACGTGATTTCACAGGAATTTCTGTCAAATGCAAGACACGAGATTTGCTGTTAAAGAATTGAGTATACAGAATGCAAACAAACGCTTCCCTACAAGTGAATCACCTAACCATTCAACAATGCCCTAAAAACTGAGGAGAATACAGTTTTCACTCAGATGAGAGATGTATGTTTTCCTTCTTAAGAAGTGTTTTCAAAGACATTCACAGAGTGATTCTACGAAGCCTTTTTACTGACGTTGGCTTTTAAACGTGATTTCACTGGAATTTTTGTCAAACGCGAGACACGAGATTTGCTTTTAAAGAATTGAGTATACAGAATGCAAACAAACGCTTCCCTACAAGTGAATCGCCTAACCATTCAACACAGCTCTAAAAACTGAAGAGAATGCAATTTTCACTCAGATGAAAGACATAAGCTTTCCTTCTTAAGAAGTGTTTTCAAAGACATTCACAGAGTGATTCTACGTAGCCTTTTTACTGACGTTGGCTTTTAAACGTGATTTCACAGGAATTTCTGTCAAACGAAAGATAAGAGATTTGCTGATAAAGAATTGAGTATACAGAATGCAAACAAACGCTTCCCTACAAGTGAATCGCCTAACCATTCAACACAGTTCTAAAAACTGAATAGAATGCAGTTTTCACTCAGATGAAAGACGTATGCTTTCCTTCTTAAGAAGTGTTTTAAAGACATTCACAGAGTGATTCTACGAAGCCTTTTTACTGACGTTGGCTTTTAAACGTGATTTCACTGGAATTTCTCTCAAATGCAAGACTCGAGATTTGCTTTTAAAGAATTGAGTATACAGAATGCAAACAAACACTTCCCTACAAGTAAATCACCTAACCATTCAACAATGCTCTAAAAACTGAAAAAAATGCAGTTTTCACTCAGATGAAAGACGTATGCTTTCCTTCTTAAGAAGTGTTTTCAAAGACATTCACAGAGTGAGTCTACGAAGCCTTTTTACTGACGTTGTCTTTTAAACGTGATTTCACTGGAATTTCTGTCAAACACAAGACCTGAGATTTGCTGTTAAAGAATTGAGTATACAGAATGCAAACAAACGCTTCCCTACAAGTGAATCGGCTAACCATTCAACACAGTTCTAAAAACTGAATAGAATGCAGTTTTCACTCAGATGAAAGACGTATGCTTTCCTTCTTAAGAAGTGTTTTCAAAGACATTCACAGAGTGATTCTACGAAGCCTTTTTACTGACGTTGGCTTTTAAACGTGATTTCACTGGAATTTCTGTCAAATGCAAGACTCGAGATTTGCTTTTACAGAATTGAGTATACAGAATGCAAACAAACGCTTCCCTACAAGTGAATCGCCTAACCATTCAACACAGTTCTAAAAACTGAATAGAATGCAGTTTTCACTCAAATGAAAGACGTATGCTTTCCTTCTTAAGAAGTGTTTTCAAAGACATTCACAGAGTGATTCTACGAAGCCTTTTTACTGACGTTGGCTTTTAAACGTGATTTCACTGGAATTTGTGTCAAATGCAAGACACGAGATTTGCTGATAAAGAATTGAGTATACAATATGCAAACAAACGCTTCCCTACAAGTGAATCGCCTAACCATTCAACACAGTTCTAAAAACTGAAGAGAATGCAGTTTTCACTCAGATGAAAGTCTTATGCTTTCCTTCTTAAGAAGTGTTTTCGAAGACATTCACAGAGTGATTCTACGAAGCCTTTTGACTGACATTGGCTTTTAAACGTGATTTCACTGGACTTTCTGTCAAATGCAAGACTCGAGATTTGCTTTTAAAGAATTGAGTATACAGAATGCAAACAAACGCTTCCCTACAATTGAATCACCTAACCATTCAACAATGCTCTAAAAACTGAAAAAAAGCAGTTTTCACTCAGATGAAAGACGTATGCTTTCCTTCTTAAGAAGTGTTTTCAAAGACATTCACAGAGTGATTCTACAAAGCCTTTTTACTGACATTGGCTTTTAAACGTGATTTCACTGGAATATCTGTCAAATGCAAGACACGAGATTTGCTGTTAAAGAATTGAGTATACAGAATGCAAACAAACCCTTCCCTACAAGTGAATTCCCTAACCGTTCAACACAGCTCTAAAAACTGAATAGAATGCAGTTTTCACAGATGAAAGACGTATGCTTTCCTTCTTAAGAAGTGTTTTCAAAGACATTCACAGAGTGATTCTACAAAGCCTTTTTACTGAAGTTGGCTTTTAAACGTGATTTCACTGGAATTTCTGTCAAATGCAAGACACGAGATTTGCTGTTAAAGAATTGAGTATACAGAATGCAAACAAACACTTCCCTACAAGTGAATCGCCTAACCATTCAACACAGTTCTAAAAACTGAAGAGAATGCAGTTTTCACTCAGATGAAAGTCTTATGCTTTCCTTCGTAAGAACTGTTTTCAAAGACATTCACAGAGTGATTCTACGAAGCCTTTTGACTGACATTGGCTTTTAAACGTGATTTCACTGGACTTTCTGTCATACGCAAGACACGAGATTTGCTGATAAAGAATTGAGTATACAGAATGCAAACAAACGCATCCCTACAAGTGAATCGCCTAACCATTCAACACAGTTCTAAAAACTGAATAGAATGCAGTTTTCACTCAGATGAAAGACGTATGCTTTCCTTCTTAAGAAGTGTTTTCAAAGACATTCACAGAGTGATTCTACGAAGCCTTTTTACTGACGTTGTCTTTTAAAAGTGATTTCACTGGAATTTCTGTCAAACGCAAGACACGAGATTTGCTGTTAAAGAATTGAGTATACAGAAGGCAAACAAACGCTTCCCTACAAGTGAATTGCCTAACCGTTCAACACAGCTCTAAAAACTGAATAGAATGCAGTTTTCACAGATGAAAGACGTATGCTTTCCTTCTTAAGAAGTGTTTTCAAAGACATTCACAGAGTGATTCTACGAAGCCTTTTTACTGAAGTTGGTTTTTAAACGTGATTTCACTGGAATTTCTGTCAAAGTCAAGACACGAGATTTGCTGTTAAAGAATTGAGTATACAGAATGCAAACAAACGCTTCCCTACAAGTGAATCGCCTAACCATTCAACACAGCTCTAAAAACTGAAGAGAATGCAGTTTTCACTCAGATGAAAGACGTATGCTTTCCTTCTTAAGAAGTGTTTTCAAAGACATTCACAGAGTGATTCTACGAAGCCTTTTTACTGACGTTGGCTTTTAAACGTGATTTCACTGGAATTTCTGTCAAACGCAAGACACGAGATTTGCTGTTAAAGAATTGAGTATACAGAATGCAAACAAACGCTTCCCTACAAGTGAATTGCCTAACCGTTCAACACAGCTCTAAAAACTGAATAGAATGCAGTTTTCACAGATGAATGACGTATGCTTTCCTTCTTAAGAAGTGTTTTCAAAGACATTCACAGAGTGATTCTACGAAGCCTTTTTATTGACGTTGGCTTTTAAACGTGATTTCACTGGAATTTCTTTCAAACGCAAGACACGAGATTTGCTGTTAAAGAATTGAGTATACAGAATGCAAACAAACGCTTCCCTACAAGTGAATCGCCTAACCATTCAACAATGCTCTAAAAACTGAAGAGAATGCAGTTTTCACTCAGATGAAAGATGTATGCTTTCCTTCTTAAGAAGTGTTTTCAAAGACATTCACAGAGTGATTCTACGAAGCCTTTTTACTGACGTTAGCTTTTAAACGTGATTTCACAGGAATTTCTGTCAAATGCAAGACACGAGATTTGCTGTTAAAGAATTGAGTATACAGAATGCAAACAAACGCTTCCCTACAAGTGAATCACCTAACCATTCAACAATGCCCTAAAAACTGAGGAGAATACAGTTTTCACTCAGATGAGAGATGTATGTTTTCCTTCTTAAGAAGTGTTTTCAAAGACATTCACAGAGTGATTCTACGAAGCCTTTTTACTGACGTTGGCTTTTAAACGTGATTTCACTGGAATTTTTGTCAAACGCAAGACACGAGATTTGCTTTTAAAGAATTGAGTATACAGAATGCAAACAAACGCTTCCCTACAAGTGAATCGCCTAACCATTCAACACAGCTCTAAAAACTGAAGAGAATGCAATTTTCACTCAGATGAAAGACGTAAGCTTTCCTTCTTAAGAAGTGTTTTCAAAGACATTCACAGAGTGATTCTACGTAGCCTTTTTACTGACGTTGGCTTTTAAACGTGATTTCACAGGAATTTCTGTCAAACGAAAGATAAGAGATTTGCTGATAAAGAATTGAGTATACAGAATGCAAACAAACGCTTCCCTACAAGTGAATCGCCTAACCATTCAACACAGTTCTAAAAACTGAATAGAATGCAGTTTTCACTCAGATGAAAGACGTATGCTTTCCTTCTTAAGAAGTGTTTTCAAAGACATTCACAGAGTGATTCTACGAAGCCTTTTTACTGACGTTGGCTTTTAAACGTGATTTCACTGGAATTTCTGTCAAATGCAAGACTCGAGATTTGCTTTTACAGAATTGAGTATACAGAATGCAAACAAACGCTTCCCTACAAGTGAATCGCCTAACCATTCAACACAGTTCTAAAAACTGAATAGAATGCAGTTTTCACTCAGATGAAAGACGTATGCTTTCCTTCTTAAGAAGTGTTTTCAAAGACATTCACAGAGTGATTCTACGAAGCCTTTTTACTGACGTTGGCTTTTAAACGTGATTTCACTGGAATTTGTGTCAAATGCAAGACACGAGATTTGCTGATAAAGAATTGAGTATACAATATGCAAACAAACGCTTCCCTACAAGTGAATCGCCTAACCATTCAACACAGTTCTAAAAACTGAAGAGAATGCAGTTTTCACTCAGATGAAAGTCTTATGCTTTCCTTCTTAAGAAGAGTTTTCGAAGACATTCACAGAGTGATTCTACGAAGCCTTTTGACTGACATTGGCTTTTAAACGTGATTTCACTGGACTTTCTGTCATACGCAAGACACGAGATTTGCTGATAAAGAATTGAGTATACAGAATGCAAACAAACGCTTCCCTACAAGTGAATCGCCTAACAATTCAACACAGCTCTAAAAACTGAATAGAATGCAGTTTTCACTCAGATGAAAGACGTATGCTTTCCTTCTTAAGAAGTGTTTTCAAAGACATTCACAGAGTGATTCTACGAAGCCTTTTTACTGACATTGTCTTTTAAACGTGATTTCACTGGAATTTCTGTCAAAAGCAAGACACGAGATTTGCTGTTAAAGAATTGAGTATACAGAATGCAAACAAACCCTTCCCTACAAGTGAATTGCCTAACCGTTCAACACAGCTCTAAAAACTGAATAGAATGCAGTTTTCACAGATGAAAGACGTATGCTTTCCTTCTTAAGAAGTGTTTTCAAAGACATTCACAGAGTGATTCTACGAAGCCTTTTTACTGAAGTTGGTTTTTAAACGTGATTTCACTGGAATTTCTGTCAAACTCAAGACACGAGATTTGCTGTTAAAGAATTGAGTATACAGAATGCAAACAATCGCTTCCCTACAAGTGAATCGCCTAACCATTCAACACAGCTCTAAAAACTGAAGAGAATGCAGTTTTCACTCAGATGAAAGACATATGCTTTCCTTCTTAAGAACTGTTTTCAAAGACATTCACAGAGTGATTCTATCAAGCCTTTTTACTGACGTTGGCTTTTAAACGTGAATTCACAGGAATTTCTGTCAAACGAAAGATAAGAGATTTGCTGTTAAAGAATTGAGTATACAGAATGCAAACAAACGCTTCCCTACAAGTGAATCGGCTAACCATTCAACACAGTTCTAAAAACTGAATAGAATGCAGTTTTCACTCAGATGAAAGACGTATGCTTTCCTTCTTAGAAGTGTTTTCAAAGACATTCACAGAGTGATTCTACGAAGCCTTTTTACTGACGTTGGCTTTTAAACGTGATTTCACTGGAATTTCTGTCAAACGCAAGACTCGAGATTTGCTTTTACAGAATTGAGTATACAGAATGCTAACAAACGCTTCCCTACAAGTGAATCACCTAACCATTCAAAAATGCTCTAAAAACTGAAAAAAATGCAGTTTTCACTCAGATGAAAGACGTATGCTTTCCTTCTTTAGAAGTGTTTTCAAAGACATTCACAGAGTGATTCTACGAAGCCATTTTACTGACGTTGTCTTTTAAACGTGATTTCACTGGAATTTCTGTCAAACGCAAGACACGAGATTTGCTGTTAAAGAATTGAGTATACAGAATGCAAAGAAACGCTTCCCTACAAGTGAATTGCCTAACCGTTAAACACAGCTCTAAAAACTGAATAGAATGAAGTTTTCACAGATGAAAGACGTATGCTTTCCTTCTTAAGAAGTGTTTTCAAAGACATTCACAGAGTGATTCTACGAAGCCTTTTTACTAACGTTGGCTTTTAAACGTGATTTCACTGGAATTTCTGTCAAATGCAAGACACGAGATTTGCTGTTAAAGAATTGAGTATACAGAATGCAAACAAACGCTTCCCTACAAGTGAATCGCCTAACCATTCAACAATGCTCTAAAAACTGAAGAGAATGCAGTTTTCACTCAGATGAAAGACGTATGCTTTCCTTCTTAAGAAGTGTTTTCAAAGACATTCACAGAGTGATTCTACGAAGCCTTTTTACTGACGTTGGCTTTTAAACGTGATTTCACAGGAATTTCTGTCAAATGCAAGACACGAGATTTGCTGTTAAAGAATTGAGTATACAGAATGCAAACAAACGCTTCCCTAAAAGTGAATCGCCTAACCATTCAACACAGCTCTAAAAACTGAATAGAATGCAGTTTTCACAGATGAAAGACGTATGCTTTCCTTCTTAAGAAGTATTTCAAAGACATTCACAGAGTGATTCTACGAAGCCTTTTTACTGACGTTGGCTTTTAAACGTGATTTCACTGGAATTTCTGTCAAACGCAAGACACGAGATTTGCTGTTAAAGAATTGAGTATACAGAATGCAAACAAACGCTTCCCTACAAGTGAATCACCTAACCATTCAACAATGCTCTAAAAACTGAAAAAAATGCAGTTTTCACTCAGATGAAAGACGTATGCTTTCCTTCTTAAGAAGTGTTTTCAAAGACATTCACAGAGTGATTCTACGAAGCCTTTTTACTGACGTTGTCTTTTAAAAGTGATTTCACTGGAATTTCTGTCAAACGGAAGACACGAGATTTGCTGTTAAAGAATTGAGTATACAGAATGCAAACAAATGCTTCCCTACAAGTGAATTGCCTAACCGTTCAACACAGCTCTAAAAACTGAATAGAATGCAGTTTTCACAGATGAAAGACGTATGCTTTCCTTCTTAAGAAGTGTTTTCAAAGACATTCACAGAGTGATTCTACGAAGCCTTTTTACTGAAGTTGGTTTTTAAACGTGATTTCACTGGAATTTCTGTCAAACTCAAGAAACGAGATTTGCTGTTAAAGAATTGAGTATACAGAATGCAAACAAACGCTTCCCTACAAGTGAATCACCTAACCATTCAACACAGCTCTAAAAACTGAAGAGAATGCAGTTTTCACTCAGATGAAAGACGTATGCTTTCCTTCTTAAGAAGTGTTTTCAAAGACATTCACAGAGTGATTCCACGAAGCCTTTTTACTGACGTTGGCTTTTAAACGTGAATTCACAGGAATTTCTGTAAAACGCAAGACACGAGATTTGCTGTTAAAGAATTGAGTATACAGAATGCAAACAAACGCTTCCCTACAAGTGAATCGGCTAACCATTCAACACAGTTCTAAAAACTGAATAGAATGCAGTTTGCACTCAGATGAAAGACGTATGCTTTCCTTCTTAAGAAGTGTTTTCAAAGAGATTCACAGAGTGATTCTACGAAGCCTTTTTACTGACGTTGGCTTTTAAACGTGATTTCACTGGAATTTCTGTCAAACGCAAGACACGAGATTTGCTGTTAAAGAATTGAGTATACAGAATGCAAACAAACGCTTCCCTACAAGTGAATTGCCTAACCGTTCAACACAGCTCTAAAAACTGAATAGAATGCAGTTTTCACAGATGAAAGACGTATGCTTTCCTTCTTAAGAAGTGTTTTCAAAGACATTCACAGAGTGATTCTACGAAGCCTTTTTACTGACGTTGGCTTTTAAACGTGATTTCACAGGAATTTCTGTCAAACGAAAGATAAGAGATTTGCTGATAAAGAATTGAGTATACAGAATGCAAACAAACGCTTCCCTACAAGTGAATCGCCTAACCATTCAACACCGTTCTAAAAACTGAATAGAATGCAGTTTTCACTCAGATGAAAGACGTATGCTTTCCTTCTTAAGAAGTGTTTTCAAAGACATTCACAGAGTGATTCTACGAAGCCTTTTTACTGACGTTGGCTTTTAAACGTGATTTCACTGGAATTTCTGTCAAACGCAAGACTCGAGATTTGCTTTTAAAGAATTGAGTATACAGAATGCAAACAAACGTTTCCCTACAATTGAATCACCTAACCATTCAACAATGCTCTAAAAACTGAAAAAAATGCAGTTTTCACTCAGATGAAAGACGTTTGCTTTCCTTCTTAAGAAGTGTTTTCAAAGACATTCACAGAGTGATTCTACAAATCCTTTTTACTGACATTGGCTTTTAAACGTGATTTCACTGGAATTTCTGTCAAATGCAAGACACGAGATTTGCTGTTAAAGAATTGAGTATACAGAATGCAAACAAACGCTTCCCTACAAGTGAATCGCCTAATCATTCTACACAGCTCTAAAATCTGAATAGAATGCAGTTTTCACTCAGATGAAAGATGTATGCTTTCCTTCTTAAGAAGTATTTCAAAGACATTCACAGAGTGATTCTACGAAGCCTTTTTACTGACGTTGGCTTTTAAACGTGATTTCACTGGAATTTCTGTCAAACACAAGACCTGAGATTTGCTGTTAAAGAATTGAGTATACAGAATGCAAACAAACGTTTCCCTACAAGTGAATCGGCTAACCATTCAACACAGTTCTAAAAACTGAATAGAATGCAGTTTTCACTCAGATGAAAGACGTATGCTTTCCTTCTTAAGAAGTGTTTTCAAAGACATTCACAGAGTGATTCTACGAAGCCTTTTTACTGACGTTGGCTTTTAAACGTGATTTCACTGGAATTTCTGTCAAATGCAAGACTCGAGATTTGCTTTTACAGAATTGAGTATACAGAATGCAAACAAAGGCTTCCCTACAAGTGAATCACCTAACCATTCAACAATGCTCTAAAAACTGAAAAAAATGCAGTTTTCACTCAGATGAAAGACGTATGCTTTCCTTCTTAAGAAGTGTTTTCAAAGACATTCACAGAGTGATTCTACGAAGCCTTTTTACTGATGTTGTCTTTTAAACGTGATTTCACTGGAATTTCTGTCAAACGCAAGACACGAGATTTGCTGTTAAAGAATTGAGTATACAGAATGCAAACAAACGCTTCCCTACAAGTGAATCACCTAACCATTCAACAATGCTCTAAAAACTGAAAAAAATGCAGTTTTCACTCAGATGAAAGACGTATGCTTTCCTTCTTAAGAAGTGTTTTCAAAGACATTCACAGAGTGATTCTACGAAGCCTTTTTACTGACATTGTCTTTTAAAAGTGATTTCACTGGAATTTCTGTCAAACGGAAGACACGAGATTTGCTGTTAAAGAATTGAGTATACAGAATGCAAACAAATGCTTCCCTACAAGTGAATTGCCTAACCGTTCAACACAGCTCTAAAAACTGAATAGAATGCAGTTTTCACAGATGAAAGACGTATGCTTTCCTTCTTAAGAAGTGTTTTCAAAGACATTCACAGAGTGATTCTACGAAGCCTTATTACTGAAGTTGGTTTTTAAACGTGATTTCACTGGAATTTCTGTCAAACTCAAGAAACGAGATTTGCTGTTAAAGAATTGAGTATACAGAATGCAAACAAACGCTTCCCTACAAGTGAATCGCCTAACCATTCAACACAGCTCTAAAAACTGAAGAGAATGCAGTTTTCACTCAGATGAAAGACGTATGCTTTCCTTCTTAAGAAGTGTTTTCAAAGACATTCACAGAGTGATTCCACGAAGCCTTTTTACTGACGTTGGCTTTTAAACGTGAATTCACAGGAATTTCTGTAAAACGCAAGACACGAGATTTGCTGTTAAAGAATTGAGTATACAGAATGCAAACAAACGCTTCCCTACAAGTGAATCGGCTAACCATTCAACACAGTTCTAAAAACTGAATAGAATGCAGTTTGCACTCAGATGAAAGACGTATGCTTTCCTTCTTAAGAAGTGTTTTCAAAGACATTCACAGAGTGATTCTACGAAGCCTTTTTACTGACGTTGGCTTTTAAACGTGATTTCACTGGAATTTCTGTCAAACGCAAGACACGAGATTTGCTGTTAAAGAATTGAGTATACAGAATGCAAACAAACGCTTCCCTACAAGTGAATTGCCTAACCGTTCAACACAGCTCTAAAAACTGAATAGAATGCAGTTTTCACAGATGAAAGACGTATGCTTTCCTTCTTAAGAAGTGTTTTCAAAGACATTCACAGAGTGATTCTACGAAGCCTTTTTACTAACGTTGGCTTTTAAACGTGATTTCACAGGAATTTCTGTCAAACGAAAGATAAGAGATTTGCTGATAAAGAATTGAGTATACAGAATGCAAACAAACGCTTCCCTACAAGTGAATCGCCTAACCATTCAACACAGTTCTAAAAACTGAATAGAATGCAGTTTTCACTCAGATGAAAGACGTATGCTTTCCTTCTTAAGAAGTGTTTTCAAAGACATTCACAGAGTGATTCTACGAAGCCTTTTTACTGACGTTGGCTTTTAAACGTGATTTCACTGGAATTTCTGTCAAACGCAAGACTCGAGATTTGCTTTTAAAGAATTGAGTATACAGAATGCAAACAAACGTTTCCCTACAATTGAATCACCTAACCATTCAACAATGCTCTAAAAACTGAAAAAAATGCAGTTTTCACTCAGATGAAAGATGTATGCTTTCCTTCTTAAGAAGTGTTTTCAAAGACATTCACAGAGTGATTCTACAAAGCCTTTTTACTGACATTGGCTTTTAAACGTGATTTCACTGGAATTTCTGTCAAATGCAAGACACGAGATTTGCTGTTAAAGAATTGAGTATACAGAATGCAAACAAACGCTTCCCTACAAGTGAATCGCCTAATCATTCTACACAGCTCTAAAATCTGAATAGAATGCAGTTTTCACTCAGATGAAAGATGTATGCTTTCCTTCTTAAGAAGTATTTCAAAGACATTCACAGAGTGATTCTACGAAGCCTTTTTACTGACGTTGGCTTTTAAACGTGATTTCACTGGAATTTCTGTCAAACACAAGACCTGAGATTTGCTGTTAAAGAATTGAGTATACAGAATGCAAACAAACGCTTCCCTACAAGTGAATCGGCTAACCATTCAACACAGTTCTAAAAACTGAATAGAATGCAGTTTTCACTCAGATGAAAGACGTATGCTTTCCTTCTTAAGAAGTGTTTTCAAAGACATTCACAGAGTGATTCTACGAAGCCTTTTTACTGACGTTGGCTTTTAAACGTGATTTCACTGGAATTTCTGTCAAATGCAAGACTCGAGATTTGCTTTTACAGAATTGAGTATACAGAATGCAAACAAACGCTTCCCTACAAGTGAATCACCTAACCATTCAACAATGCTCTAAAAACTGAAAAAAATGCAGTTTTCACTCACATGAAAGACGTATGCTTTCCTTCTTAAGAAGTGTTTTCAAAGACATTCACAGAGTGATTCTACGAAGCCTTTTTACTGATGTTGTCTTTTAAACGTGATTTCACTGGAATTTCTGTCAAACGCAAGACACGAGATTTGCTGTTAAAGAATTGAGTATACAGAATGCAAACAAACGCTTCCCTACAAGTGAATTGCCTAACCGTTCAACACAGCTCTAAAAACTGAATAGAATGCAGTTTTCACAGATGAAAGACGTATGCTTTCCTTCTTAAGAAGTGTTTTCAAAGACATTCACAGAGTGATTCTACGAAGCCTTTTTACTGACGTTGGCTTTTAAACGTGATTTCACTGGAATTTCTGTCAAATGCAAGACACGAGATTTGCTGTTAAAGAATTGAGTATACAGAATGCAAACAAACGCTTCCCTACAAGTGAATCGCCTAACCATTCAACAATGCTCTAAAAACTGAAGAGAATGCAGTTTTCACTCAGATGAAAGACGTATGCTTTCCTTCTTAAGAAGTGTTTTCAAAGACATTCACAGAGTGATTCTACGAAGCCTTTTTACTGACGTTGGCTTTTAAACGTGATTTCACAGGAATTTCTGTCAAATGCAAGACACGAGATTTGCTGTTAAAGAATTGAGTATACAGAATGCAAACAAACGCTTCCCTACAAGTGAATCGGCTAACCATTCAACACAGTTCTAAAAACTGAATAGAATGCAGTTTGCACTCAGATGAAAGACGTATGCTTTCCTTCTTAAGAAGTGTTTTCAAAGACATTCACAGAGTGATTCTACGAAGCCTTTTTACTGACGTTGGCTTTTAAACGTGATTTCACTGGAATTTCTGTCAAACGCAAGACACGAGATTTGCTGTTAAAGAATTGAGTATACAGAATGCAAACAAACGCTTCCCTACAAGTGAATTGCCTAACCGTTCAACACAGCTCTAAAAACTGAATAGAATGCAGTTTTCACAGATGAAAGACGTATGCTTTCCTTCTTAAGAAGTGTTTTCAAAGACATTCACAGAGTGATTCTACGAAGCCTTTTTACTAACGTTGGCTTTTAAACGTGATTTCACAGGAATTTCTGTCAAACGAAAGATAAGAGATTTGCTGATAAAGAATTGAGTATACAGAATGCAAACAAACGCTTCCCTACAAGTGAATCGCCTAACCATTCAACACAGTTCTAAAAACTGAATAGAATGCAGTTTTCACTCAGATGAAAGACGTATGCTTTCCTTCTTAAGAAGTGTTTTCAAAGACATTCACAGAGTGATTCTACGAAGCCTTTTTACTGACGTTGGCTTTTAAACGTGATTTCACTGGAATTTCTGTCAAATGCAAGACTCGAGATTTGCTTTTACAGAATTGAGTATACAGAATGCAAACAAAGGCTTCCCTACAAGTGAATCACCTAACCATTCAACAATGCTCTAAAAACTGAAAAAAATGCAGTTTTCACTCAGATTAAAGACGTATGCTTTCCTTCTTAAGAAGTGTTTTCAAAGACATTCACAGAGTGATTCTACGAAGCCTTTTTACTGATGTTGTCTTTTAAACGTGATTTCACTGGAATTTCTGTCAAACGCAAGACACGAGATTTGCTGTTAAAGAATTGAGTATACAGAATGCAAACAAACGCTTCCCTACAAGTGAATCACCTAACCATTCAACAATGCTCTAAAAACTGAAAAAAATGCAGTTTTCACTCAGATGAAAGACGTATGCTTTCCTTCTTAAGAAGTGTTTTCAAAGACATTCACAGAGTGATTCTACGAAGCCTTTTTACTGACGTTGTCTTTTAAAAGTGATTTCACTGGAATTTCTGTCAAACGGAAGACACGAGATTTGCTGTTAAAGAATTGAGTATACAGAATGCAAACAAATGCTTCCCTACAAGTGAATTGCCTAACCGTTCAACACAGCTCTAAAAACTGAATAGAATGCAGTTTTCACAGATGAAAGACGTATGCTTTCCTTCTTAAGAAGTGTTTTCAAAGACATTCACAGAGTGATTCTACGAAGCCTTATTACTGAAGTTGGTTTTTAAACGTGATTTCACTGGAATTTCTGTCAAACTCAAGAAACGAGATTTGCTGTTAAAGAATTGAGTATACAGAATGCAAACAAACGCTTCCCTACAAGTGAATCGCCTAACCATTCAACACAGCTCTAAAAACTGAAGAGAATGCAGTTTTCACTCAGATGAAAGACGTATGCTTTCCTTCTTAAGAAGTGTTTTCAAAGACATTCACAGAGTGATTCCACGAAGCCTTTTTACTGACGTTGGCTTTTAAACGTGAATTCACAGGAATTTCTGTAAAACGCAAGACACGAGATTTGCTGTTAAAGAATTGAGTATACAGAATGCAAACAAACGCTTCCCTACAAGTGAATCGGCTAACCATTCAACACAGTTCTAAAAACTGAATAGAATCCAGTTTGCACTCAGATGAAAGACGTATGCTTTCCTTCTTAAGAAGTGTTTTCAAAGACATTCACAGAGTGATTCTACGAAGCCTTTTTACTGACGTTGGCTTTTAAATGTGATTTCACTGGAATTTCTGTCAAACGCAAGACACGAGATTTGCTGTTAAAGAATTGAGTATACAGAATGCAAACAAACGCTTCCCTACAAGTGAATTGCCTAACCGTTCAACACAGCTCTAAAAACTGAATAGAATGCAGTTTTCACAGATGAAAGACGTATGCTTTCCTTCTTAAGAAGTGTTTTCAAAGACATTCACAGAGTGATTCTACGAAGCCTTTTTACTAACGTTGGCTTTTAAACGTGATTTCACAGGAATTTCTGTCAAACGAAAGATAAGAGATTTGCTGATAAAGAATTGAGTATACAGAATGCAAACAAACGCTTCCCTACAAGTGAATCGCCTAACCATTCAACACAGTTCTAAAAACTGAATAGAATGCAGTTTTCACTCAGATGTAAGACGTATGCTTTCCTTCTTAAGAAGTGTTTTCAAAGACATTCACAGAGTGATTCTACGAAGCCTTTTTACTGATGTTGTCTTTTAAACGTGATTTCACTGGAATTTCTGTCAAACGCAAGACACGAGATTTGCTGTTAAAGAATTGAGTATACAGAATGCAAACAAACGCTTCCCTACAAGTGAATTGCCTAACCGTTCAACACAGCTCTAAAAACTGAATAGAATGCAGTTTTCACAGATGAAAGACGTATGCTTTCCTTCTTAAGAAGTGTTTTCAAAGACATTCACAGAGTGATTCTACGAAGCCTTTTTACTGACGTTGGCTTTTAAACGTGATTTCACTGGAATTTCTGTCAAATGCAAGACACGAGATTTGCTGTTAAAGAATTGAGTATACAGAATGCAAACAAACGCTTCCCTACAAGTGAATCGCCTAACCATTCAACAATGCTCTAAAAACTGAAGAGAATGCAGTTTTCACTCAGATGAAAGACGTATGCTTTCCTTCTTAAGAAGTGTTTTCAAAGACATTCACAGAGTGATTCTACGAAGCCTTTTTACTGACGTTGGCTTTTAAACGTGATTTCACAGGAATTTCTGTCAAATGCAAGACACGAGATTTGCTGTTAAAGAATTGAGTATACAGAATGCAAACAAACGCTTCCCTACAAGTGAATCACCTAACCATTCAACAATGCCCTAAAAACTGAGGAGAATACAGTTTTCACTCAGATGAGAGAAGTATGCTTTCCTTCTTAAGAAGTGTTTTCAAAGACATTCACAGAATGATTCTACTAAGCCTTTTTACTGACGTTGGCTTTTAAACGTGATTTCACTGGAATTTTTGTCAAACGCGAGACACAAGATTTGCTGTTAAAGAATTGAGTATACAGAATGCAAACAAACGCTTCCCTACAAGTGAATCGCCTAACCATTCAACACAGCTCTAAAAACTGAAGAGAATGCAGTTTTCACTCAGATGAAAGACGTAAGCTTTCCTTCTTAAGAAGTGTTTTCAAAGACATTCACAGAGTGATTCTACGAAGCCTTTTTACTGACATTGGCTTTTAAACGTGATTTCACTGGATTTTCTGTCAAACGCAAGACTCGAGATTTGCTTTTAAAGAATTGAGTATACAGAATGCAAACAAACGCTTCCCTACAATTGAATCACCTAACCATTCAACAATGCTCTAAAAACTGAAAAAAATGCAGTTTTCACTCAGATGAAAGACTTATGCTTTCCTTCTTAAGAAGTGTTTTCAAAGACATTCACAGAGTGAGTCTACGAAGCCTTTTTACTGACGTTGGCTTTTAGACGTGATTTCACTAGAATTTCTGTCAAACGCAAGACATGAGATTTGCTGTTAAAATATTGAGTATACAGAATGCAAAGAAACGCTTCCCTACAAGTGAATCGCCTAATCATTCTACACAGCTCTAAAATCTGAATAGAATGCAGTTTTCACTCAGATGAAAGATGTATGCTTTCCTTCTTAAGAAGTGTTTTCAAAGACATTCACAGAGTGATTCTACAAAGCCTTTTTACTGACATTGGCTTTTAAACGTGATTTCACTGGAATTTCTGTCAAATTCAAGACACGAGATTTGCTGTTAAAGAATTGAGTATACAGAATGCAAACAAACGCTTCCCTACAAGTGAATTCCCTAACCGTTCAACACAGCTCTAAAAACTGAATAGAATGCAGTTTTCACAGATGAAAGACGTATGCTTTCCTTCTTAAGAAGTGTTTTCAAAGACATTCACAGAGTGATTCTACGAAGCCTTTTTACTGAAGTTGGCTTTTAAATGTGATTTCACTGGAATTTCTGTCAAATGCAAGACACGAGATTTGCTGTTAAAGAATTGAGTATACAGAATGCAAACAAACACTTCCCTACAAGTGAATCGCCTAACCATTCAACACAGTTCTAAAAACTGAAGAGAATGCAGTTTTCACTCAGATGAAAGTCTTATGCTTTCCTTCGTAAGAACTGTTTTCAAAGACATTCACAGAGTGATTCTACGAAGCCTTTTGACTGACATTGGCTTTTAAATGTGATTTCACTGGACTTTCTGTCATATGCAAGACACGAGATTTGCTGATAAAGAATTGAGTATACAGAATGCAAACAAACGCTTCCCTACAAGTGAATCGCCTAACCATTCAACACAGTTCTAAAAACTGAATAGAATGCAGTTTTCACTCAGATGAAAGACGTATGCTTTCCTTCTTAAGAAGTGTTTTCAAAGACATTCACAGAGTGATTCTACGAAGCCTTTTTACTGACGTTGTCTTTTAAAAGTGATTTCACTGGAATTTCTGTCAAACGGAAGACACGAGATTTGCTGTTAAAGAATTGAGTATACAGAATGCAAACAAATGCTTCCCTACAAGTGAATTGCCTAACCGTTCAACACAGCTCTAAAAACTGAATAGAATGCAGTTTTCACAGATGAAAGACGTATGCTTTCCTTCTTAAGAAGTGTTTTCAAAGACATTCACAGAGTGATTCTACGAAGCCTTTTTACTGAAGTTGGTTTTTAAACGTGATTTCACTGGAATTTCTGTCAAACTCAAGAAACGAGATTTGCTGTTAAAGAATTGAGTATACAGAATGCAAACAAACGCTTCCCTACAAGTGAATCGCCTAACCATTCAACACAGCTCTAAAAACTGAAGAGAATGCAGTTTTCACTCAGATGAAAGACGTATGCTTTCCTTCTTAAGAAGTGTTTTCAAAGACATTCACAGAGTGATTCCACGAAGCCTTTTTACTGACGTTGGCTTTTAAACGTGAATTCACAGGAATTTCTGTAAAACGCAAGACACGAGATTTGCTGTTAAAGAATTGAGTATACAGAATGCAAACAAACGCTTCCCTACAAGTGAATCGGCTAACCATTCAACACAGTTCTAAAAACTGAATAGAATGCAGTTTGCACTCAGATGAAAGACGTATGCTTTCCTTCTTAAGAAGTGTTTTCAAAGACATTCACAGAGTGATTCTACGAAGCCTTTTTACTGACGTTGGCTTTTAAACGTGATTTCACTGGAATTTCTGTCAAACGCAAGACACGAGATTTGCTGTTAAAGAATTGAGTATACAGAATGCAAACAAACGCTTCCCTACAAGTGAATTGCCTAACCGTTCAACACAGCTCTAAAAACTGAATAGAATGCAGTTTTCACAGATGAATGACGTATGCTTTCCTTCTTAAGAAGTGTTTTCAAAGACATTCACAGAGTGATTCTACGAAGCCTTTTTACTGACGTTGGCTTTTAAACGTGATTTCACTGGAATTTCTGTCAAACGCAAGACACGAGATTTGCTGTTAAAGAATTGAGTATACAGAATGCAAACAAACGCTTCCCTACAAGTGAATCGCCTAACCATTCAACAATGCTCTAAAAACTGAAGAGAATGCAGTTTTCACTCAGATGAAAGACATATGCTTTCCTTCTTAAGAAGTGTTTTCAAAGACATTCACAGAGTGATTCTACGAAGCCTTTTTACTGACGTTGGCTTTTAAACGTGATTTCACTGGAATTTCTGTCAAACGCAAGACTCGAGATTTGCTTTTAAAGAATTGAGTATACAGAATGCAAACAAACACTTCCCTACAAGTGAATCACGTAACCATTCAACAATGCTCTAAAAACTGAAAAAAATGCAGTTTTCACTCAGATGAAAGACGTATGCTTTCCTTCTTAAGAAGTGTTTTCAAAGACATTCACAGAGTGAGTCTACGAAGCCTTTTTACTGACGTTGGCTTTTAGACGTGATTTCAATAGAATTTCTGTCAAACGCAAGACATGAGATTTGCTGTTAAAATATTGAGTATACAGAATGCAAAAAAACGCTTCCCTACAAGTGAATCGCCTAATCATTCTACACAGCTCTAAAATCTGAATAGAATGCAGTTTTCACTCAGATGAAAGATGTATGCTTTCCTTCTTAAGAAGTGTTTTCAAAGACATTCACAGAGTGATTCTACGAAGCCGTTTTACTGACGTTGGCTTTTAAACGTGATTTCACTGGAATTTCTGTCAAACACAAGACCTGAGATTTGCTGTTAAAGAATTGAGTATACAGAATGCAAACAAACGCTTCCCTACAAGTGAATCGGCTAACCATTCAACACAGTTCTAAAAACTGAAAAAAATGCAGTTTTCACTCAGATGAAAGACGTATGCTTTCCTTCTTAAGAAGTGTTTTCAAAGACATTCACAGAGTGATTCTACGAAGCCTTTTGACTGACATTGGCTTTTAAATGTGATTTCACTGGACTTTCTGTCATATGCAAGACACGAGATTTGCTGATAAAGAATTGAGTATACAGAATGCAAACAAACGCTTCCCTACAAGTGAATCGCCTAACCATTCAACACAGTTCTAAAAACTGAATAGAATGCAGTTTTCACTCAGATGAAAGACGTATGCTTTCCTTCTTAAGAAGTGTTTTCAAAGACATTCACAGAGTGATTCTACGAAGCCTTTTTACTGACGTTGTCTTTTAAAAGTGATTTCACTGGAATTTCTGTCAAACGGAAGACACGAGATTTGCTGTTAAAGAATTGAGTATACAGAATGCAAACAAATGCTTCCCTACAAGTGAATTGCCTAACCGTTCAACACAGCTCTAAAAACTGAATAGAATGCAGTTTTCACAGATGAAAGACGTATGCTTTCCTTCTTAAGAAGTGTTTTCAAAGACATTCACAGAGTGATTCTACGAAGCCTTTTTACTGAAGTTGGTTTTTAAACGTGATTTCACTGGAATTTCTGTCAAACTCAAGAAACGAGATTTGCTGTTAAAGAATTGAGTATACAGAATGCAAACAAACGCTTCCCTACAAGTGAATCGCCTAACCATTCAACACAGCTCTAAAAACTGAAGAGAATGCAGTTTTCACTCAGATGAAAGACGTATGCTTTCCTTCTTAAGAAGTGTTTTCAAAGACATTCACAGAGTGATTCCACGAATCCTTTTTACTGACATTGGCTTTTAAACGTGAATTCACAGGAATTTCTGTAAAACGCAAGACACGAGATTTGCTGTTAAAGAATTGAGTATACAGAATGCAAACAAACGCTTCCCTACAAGTGAATCGGCTAACCATTCAACACAGTTCTAAAAACTGAATAGAATGCAGTTTGCACTCAGATGAAAGACGTATGCTTTCCTTCTTAAGAAGTGTTTTCAAAGACATTCACAGAGTGATTCTACGAAGCCTTTTTACTGACGTTGGCTTTTAAACGTGATTTCACTGGAATTTCTGTCAAACGCAAGACACGAGATTTGCTGTTAAAGAATTGAGTATACAGAATGCAAACAAACGCTTCCCTACAAGTGAATTGCCTAACCGTTCAACACAGCTCTAAAAACTGAATAGAATGCAGTTTTCACAGATGAATGACGTATGCTTTCCTTCTTAAGAAGTGTTTTCAAAGACATTCACAGAGTGATTCTACGAAGCCTTTTTACTGACGTTGGCTTTTAAACGTGATTTCACTGGAATTTCTGTCAAACGCAAGACACGAGATTTGCTGTTAAAGAATTGAGTATACAGAATGCAAACAAACGCTTCCCTACAAGTGAATCGCCTAACCATTCAACAATGCTCTAAAAACTGAAGAGAATGCAGTTTTCACTCAGATGAAAGACATATGCTTTCCTTCTTAAGAAGTGTTTTCAAAGACATTCACAGAGTGATTCTACGAAGCCTTTTTACTGACGTTGGCTTTTAAACGTGATTTCACTGGAATTTCTGTCAAACGCAAGACTCGAGATTTGCTTTTAAAGAATTGAGTATACAGAATGCAAACAAACACTTCCCTACAAGTGAATCACGTAACCATTCAACAATGCTCTAAAAACTGAAAAAAATGCAGTTTTCACTCAGATGAAAGACGTATGCTTTCCTTCTTAAGAAGTGTTTTCAAAGACATTCACAGAGTGAGTCTACGAAGCCTTTTTACTGACATTGGCTTTTATACGTGATTTCAATAGAATTTCTGTCAAACGCAAGACATGAGATTTGCTGTTAAAATATTGAGTATACAGAATGCAAAAAAACGCTTCCCTACAAGTGAATCGCCTAATCATTCTACACAGCTCTAAAATCTGAATAGAATGCAGTTTTCACTCAGATGAAAGATGTATGCTTTCCTTCTTAAGAAGTGTTTTCAAAGACATTCACAGAGTGATTCTACGAAGCCGTTTTACTGACGTTGGCTTTTAAACGTGATTTCACTGGAATTTCTGTCAAACACAAGACCTGAGATTTGCTGTTAAAGAATTGAGTATACAGAATGCAAACAAACGCTTCCCTACAAGTGAATCGGCTAACCATTCAACACAGTTCTAAAAACTGAAAAAAATGCAGTTTTCACTCAGATGAAAGACGTATGCTTTCCTTCTTAAGAAGTGTTTTCAAAGACATTCACAGAGTGATTCTACGAAGCCTTTTTACTGATGTTGTCTTTTAAACGTGATTTCACTGGAATTTCTGTCAAACGCAAGACACGAGATTTGCTGTTAAAGAATTGAGTATACAGAATGCAAACAAACGCTTCCCTACAAGTGAATCGCCTAACCATTCAACACAGCTCTAAAAACTGAAGAGAATGCAGTTTTCACTCAGATGAAAGACGTATGCTTTCCTTCTTAAGAAGTGTTTTCAAAGACATTCACAGAGTGATTCCACGAAGCCTTTTTACTGATGTTGGCTTTTAAACGTGAATTCACAGGAATTTCTGTAAAATGCAAGACACGAGATTTGCTGTTAAAGAATTGAGTATACTGAATGCAAACAAACGCTTCCCTACAAGTGAATCGGCTAACCATTCAACACAGTTCTAAAAACTGAATAGAATGCAGTTTGCACTCAGATGAAAGACGTATGCTTTCCTTCTTAAGAAGTGTTTTCAAAGACATTCACAGAGTGATTCTACGAAGCCTTTTTACTGACGTTGGCTTTTAAACGTGATTTCACTGGAATTTCTGTCAAACGCAAGACACGAGATTTGCTGTTAAAGAATTGAGTATACAGAATGCAAACAAACGCTTCCCTACAAGTGAATTGCCTAACCGTTCAACACAGCTCTAAAAACTGAATAGAATGCAGTTTTCACAGATGAATGACGTATGCTTTCCTTCTTAAGAAGTGTTTTCAAAGACATTCACAGAGTGATTCTACGAAGCCTTTTTACTGACGTTGGCTTTTAAACGTGATTTCACTGGAATTTCTGTCAAACGCAAGACACGAGATTTGCTGTTAAAGAATTGAGTATACAGAATGCAAACAAACGCTTCCCTACAAGTGAATCGCCTAACCATTCAACAATGCTCTAAAAACTGAAGAGAATGCAGTTTTCACTCAGATGAAAGACATATGCTTTCCTTCTTAAGAAGTGTTTTCAAAGACATTCACAGAGTGATTCTACGAAGCCTTTTTACTGACGTTGGCTTTTAAACGTGATTTCACTGGAATTTCTGTCAAACGCAAGACTCGAGATTTGCTTTTAAAGAATTGAGTATACAGAATGCAAACAAACACTTCCCTACAAGTGAATCACGTAACCATTCAACAATGCTCTAAAAACTGAAAAAAATGCAGTTTTCACTCAGATGAAAGACGTATGCTTTCCTTCTTAAGAAGTGTTTTCAAAGACATTCACAGAGTGAGTCTACGAAGCCTTTTTACTGACATTGGCTTTTAGACGTGATTTCAATAGAATTTCTGTCAAACGCAAGACATGAGATTTGCTGTTAAAATATTGAGTATACAGAATGCAAAAAAACGCTTCCCTACAAGTGAATCGCCTAATCATTCTACACAGCTCTAAAATCTGAATAGAATGCAGTTTTCACTCAGATGAAAGATGTATGCTTTCCTTCTTAAGAAGTGTTTTCAAAGACATTCACAGAGTGATTCTACGAAGCCGTTTTACTGACGTTGGCTTTTAAACGTGATTTCACTGGAATTTCTGTCAAACACAAGACCTGAGATTTGCTGTTAAAGAATTGAGTATACAGAATGCAAACAAACGCTTCCCTACAAGTGAATCGGCTAACCATTCAACACAGTTCTAAAAACTGAAAAAAATGCAGTTTTCACTCAGATGAAAGACGTATGCTTTCCTTCTTAAGAAGTGTTTTCAAAGACATTCACAGAGTGATTCTACGAAGCCTTTTTACTGATGTTGTCTTTTAAACGTGATTTCACTGGAATTTCTGTCAAACGCAAGACACGAGATTTGCTGTTAAAGAATTGAGTATACAGAATGCAAACAAACGCTTCCCTACAAGTGAATTGCCTAACCGTTCAACACAGCTCTAAAAACTGAATAGAATGCAGTTTTCACAGATGAAAGACGTATGCTTTCCTTCGTAAGAACTGTTTTCAAAGACATTCACAGAGTGATTCTACGAAGCCTTTTGACTGACATTGGCTTTTAAACGTGATTTCACTGGACTTTCTGTCATAGGCAAGACACGAGATTTGCTGATAAAGAATTGAGTATACAGAATGCAAACAAACGCTTCCCTACAAGTGAATCGGCTAACCATTCAACACAGTTCTAAAAACTGAATAGAATGCAGTTTGCACTCAGATGAAAGACGTATGCTTTCCTTCTTAAGAAGTGTTTTCAAAGACATTCACAGAGTGATTCTACGAAGCCTTTTTACTGACGTTGGCTTTTAAACGTGATTTCACTGGAATTTCTGTCAAACGCAAGACACGAGATTTGCTGTTAAAGAATTGAGTATACAGAATGCAAACAAACGCTTCCCTACAAGTGAATTGCCTAACCGTTCAACACAGCTCTAAAAACTGAATAGAATGCAGTTTTCACAGATGAATGACGTATGCTTTCCTTCTTAAGAAGTGTTTTCAAAGACATTCACAGAGTGATTCTACGAAGCCTTTTTACTGACGTTGGCTTTTAAACGTGATTTCACTGGAATTTCTGTCAAACGCAAGACACGAGATTTGCTGTTAAAGAATTGAGTATACAGAATGCAAACAAACGCTTCCCTACAAGTGAATCGCCTAACCATTCAACAATGCTCTAAAAACTGAAGAGAATGCAGTTTTCACTCAGATGAAAGACATATGCTTTCCTTCTTAAGAAGTGTTTTCAAAGACATTCACAGAGTGATTCTACGAAGCCTTTTTACTGACGTTGGCTTTTAAACGTGATTTCACTGGAATTTCTGTCAAACGCAAGACTCGAGATTTGCTTTTAAAGAATTGAGTATACAGAATGCAAACAAACACTTCCCTACAAGTGAATCACGTAACCATTCAACAATGCTCTAAAAACTGAAAAAAATGCAGTTTTCACTCAGATGAAAGACGTATGCTTTCCTTCTTAAGAAGTGTTTTCAAAGACATTCACAGAGTGATTCTACGAAGCCTTTTTACTGACATTGGCTTTTAAACGTGATTTCACTGGAATTTCTGTCAAACGCAAGACATGAGATTTGCTGTTAAAATATTGAGTATACAGAATGCAAAGAAACGCTTCCCTACAAGTGAATCGCCTAATCATTCTACACAGCTCTAAAATCTGAATAGAATGCAGTTTTCACTCAGATGAAAGATGTATGCTTTCCTTCTTAAGAAGTGTTTTCAAAGACATTCACAGAGTGATTCTACGAAGCCTTTTTACTGACGTTGGCTTTTAAAAGTGATTTCAATGGAATTTCTGTCAAACACAAGACCTGAGATTTGCTGTAAAAGAATTGAGTATACAGAATGCAAACAAACGCTTCCCTACAAGTGAATCGCCTAACCATTCAACACAGTTCTAAATACTGAATAGAATGCAGTTTTCACTCAGATGAAAGACGTATGCTTTCCTTCTTAAGAAGTGTTTTCAAAGACATTCACAGAGTGATTCTACGAAGCCTTTTTACTGACATTGGCTTTTAAACGTGATTTCACTGGAATTTCTGTCAAATGCAAGACACGAGATTTGCTGTTAAAGAATTGAGTATACAGAATGCAAACAAACACTTCCCTACAAGTGAATCGCCTAACCATTCAACACAGTTCTAAAAACTGAAGAGAATGCAGTGTTCACTCAGATGAAAGTCTTATGCTTTCCTTCGTAAGAACTGTTTTCAAAGACATTCACAGAGTGATTCTACGAAGCCTTTTGACTGACATTGGCTTTTAAACGTGATTTCACTGGACTTTCTGTCATAGGCAAGACACGAGATTTGCTGATAAAGAATTGAGTATACAGAATGCAAACAAACGCTTCCCTACAAGTGAATCGCCTAACCATTCAACACAGTTCTAAAAACTGAATAGAATGCAGTTTTCACTCAGATGAAAGACGTATGCTTTCCTTCTTAAGAAGTGTTTTCAAAGACATTCACAGAGTGATTCTACGAAGCCTTTTTACTGACGTTGTCTTTTAAAAGTGATTTCACTGGAATTTCTGTCAAACGCAAGACACGAGATTTGCTGTTAAAGAATTGAGTATACAGAATGCAAACAAACGCTTCCCTACAAGTGAATTGCCTAACCCTTCAACACAGCTCTAAAAACTGAATAGAATGCAGTTTTCACTCAGATGAATGACGTATGCTTTCCTTCTTAAGAAGTGTTTTCAAAGACATTCACAGAGTGATTCTACGAAGCCTTTTTACTGACGTTGGCTTTTAAACGTGATTTCACAGGAATTTCTGTCAAATGCAAGACACGAGATTTGCTGTTAAAGAATTGAGTATACAGAATGCAAACAAACGCTTCCCTACAATTGAATCACCTAACCATTCAACAATGCCCTAAAAACTGAGGAGAATACAGTTTTCACTCAGATGAGAGATGTATGTTTTCCTTTTTAAGAAGTGTTTTCAAAGACATTCACAGAGTGATTCTACGAAGCCTTTTTACTGACGTTGGCTTTTAAACGTGATTTCACTGGAATTTTTTTCAAACGCGAGACACGAGATTTGCTGTTAAAGAATTGAGTATACAGAATGCAAACAAACGCTTCCCTACAAGTGAATCGCCTAACCATTCAACACAGTTCTAAAAACTGAAGAGAATGCAGTTTTCACTCAGATGAAAGACGTAAGCTTTCCTTCTTAAGAAGTGTTTTCAAAGACATTCACAGAGTGATTCTACGTAGCCTTTTTACTGACGTTGGCTTTTAAACGTGATTTCACAGGAATTTCTGTCAAACGAAAGATAAGAGATTTGCTGATAAAGAATTGAGTATACAGAATGCAAACAAACGCTTCCCTACAAGTGAATCGCCTAACCATTCAACAATGCTCTAAAAACTGAAAAAAATGCAGTTTTCACTCAGATGAAAGACGTATGCTTTCCTTCTTAAGAAGTGTTTTCAAAGACAATCACAGAGTGAGTCTACGAAGCCTTTTTACTGACGTTGGCTTTTAGACGTGATTTCAATAGAATTTCTGTCAAACGCAAGACATGAGATTTGCTGTTAAAATATTGAGTATACAGAATGCAAACAAACGCTTCCCTACAAGTGAATCGCCTAATCATTCTACACAGCTCTAAAATCTGAATAGAATGCAGTTTTCACTCAGATGAAAGATGTATGCTTTCCTTCTTAAGAAGTGTTTTCAAAGACATTCACAGAGTGATTCTACGAAGCCTTTTTACTGACGTTGGCTTTTAAACGTGATTTCACTGGAATTTCTGTCAAACACAAGACCTGAGATTTGCTGTTAAAGAATTGAGTATACAGAATGCAAACAAACGCTTCCCTACAAGTGAATCGGCTAACCATTCAACACAGTTCTAAAAACTGAATAGAATGCAGTTTTCACTCAGATGAAAGACGTATGCTTTCCTTCTTAAGAAGTGTTTTCAAAGACATTCACAGAGTGATTCTACGAAGCCTTTTTACTGACGTTGGCTTTTAAACGTGATTTCACTGGAATTTCTGTCAAATGCAAGACTCGAGATTTGCTTTTACAGAATTGAGTATACAGAATGCAAACAAACGCTTCCCTACAAGTGAATCACCTAACCATTCAACAATGCTCTAAAAACTGAAAAAAATGCAGTTTTCACTCAGATGAAAGACGTATGCTTTCCTTCTTAAGAAGTGTTTTCAAAGACATTCACAGAGTGATTCTACGAAGCCTTTTTACTGACGTTGGCTTTTAAACGTGATTTCACTGGAATTTCTGTCAAACGCAAGACACGAGATTTGCTGTTAAAGAATTGAGTATACAGAATGCAAACAAACGCTTCCCTACAAGTGAATCGCCTAACCATTCAACACAGCTCTAAAAACTGAATAGAATGCAGTTTTCACTCAGATGAAAGACGTAAGCTTTCCTTCTTAAGAAGTGTTTTCAAAGACATTCACAGAGTGATTCTACGAAGCCTTTTTACTGATGTTGGCTTTTAAACGTGATTTCACAGGAATTTCTCTCAAACGAAAGATAAGAGATTTGCTGATAAAGAATTGAGTATACAGAATGCAAACAAACGCTTCCCTACAAGTGAATCGCCTAACCATTCAACACAGTTCTAAAAACTGAATAGAATGCAGTTTTCACTCAGATGAAAGACGTATGCTTTCCTTCTTAAGAAGTGTTTTCAAAGACATTCACAGAGTGATTCCTCGAAGCCTTTTTCCTGACGTTGGCTTTTAAACGTGATTTCACTGGAATTTCTGTCAAATGCAAGACACGAGATTTGCTTTTAAAGAATTGAGTATACAGAATGCAAAGAAACGCTTCCCTACAAGTGAATCGCCTAATCATTCTACACAGCTCTAAAATCTGAATAGAATGCAGTTTTCACTCAGATGAAAGATGTATGCTTTCCTTCTTAAGAAGTGTTTTCAAAGACATTCACAGAGTGATTCTACGAAGCCTTTTTACTGACATTGGCTTTTAAAAGTGATTTCAATGGAATTTCTGTCAAACACAAGACCTGAGATTTGCTGTTAAAGAATTGAGTATACAGAATGCAAACAAACGCTTCCCTACAAGTGAATCGCCTAACCATTCAACACAGTTCTAAATACTGAATAGAATGCAGTTTTCACTCAGATGAAAGACATATGCTTTCCTTCTTAAGAAGTGTTTTCAAAGACATTCACAGAGTGATTCTACAAAGCCTTTTTACTGACATTGGGTTTTAAACGTGATTTCACTGGAATTTCTGTCAAATGCAAGACACGAGATTTGCTGTTAAAGAATTGAGTATACAGAATGCAAACAAACGCTTCCCTACAAGTGAATTCCCTAACCGTTCAACACAGCTCTAAAAACTGAATAGAATGCAGTTTTCACAGATGAAAGACGTATGCTTTCCTTCTTAAGAAGTGTTTTCAAAGACATTCACAGAGTGATTCTACGAAGCCTTTTGACTGACATTGGCTTTTAAACGTGATTTCACTGGACTTTCTGTCATACGCAAGACACGAGATTTGCTGATAAAGAATTGAGTATACAGAATGCAAACAAACGCTTCCCTACAAGTGAATCGCCTAACCATTCAACACAGTTCTAAAAACTGAATAGAATGCAGTTTTCACTCAGATGAAAGACGTATGCTTTCCTTCTTAAGAAGTGTTTTCAAAGACATTCACAGAGTGATTCTACGAAGCCTTTTTACTGACGTTGTCTTTTAAAAGTGATTTCACTGGAATTTCTGTCAAACGCAAGACACGAGATTTGCTGTTAAAGAATTGAGTATACAGAATGCAAACAAACGCTTCCCTACAAGTGAATTGCCTAACCGTTCAACACAGCTCTAAAAACTGAATAGAATGCAGTTTTCAAAGATGAAAGACGTATGCTTTCCTTCTTAAGAAGTGTTTTCAAAGACATTCACAGAGTTATTCTACGAAGCCTTTTTACTGACGTTGGCTTTTAAAAGTGATTTCAATGGAATTTCTGTCAAACACAAGACCTGAGATTTGCTGTTAAAGAATTGAGTATACAGAATGCAAACAAACGCTTCCCTACAAGTGAATCGCCTAACCATTCAACACAGTTCTAAATACTGAATAGAATGCAGTTTTCACTCAGATGAAAGACGTATGCTTTCCTTCTTAAGAAGTGTTTTCAAAGACATTCACAGAGTGATTCTACAAAGCCTCTTTTTACTGACGTTGTCTTTTAAAAGTGATTTCACTGGAATTTCTGTCAAACGCAAGACACGAGATTTGCTGTTAAAGATTGAGTATACAGAATGCAAACAAACGCTTCCCTACAAGTGAATTGCCTAACCGTTCAACACAGCTCTAAAAACTGAATAGAATGCAGTTTTCACAGATGAAAGACGTATGCTTTCCTTCTTAAGAAGTGTTTTCAAAGACATTCACAGAGTGATTCTACGAAGCCTTTTTACTGACGTTGGCTTTTAAAAGTGATTTCAATGGAATTTCTGTCAAACACAAGACCTGAGATTTGCTGTTAAAGAATTGAGTATACAGAATGCAAACAAACGCTTCCCTACAAGTGAATCGCCTAACCATTCAACACAGTTCTAAATACTGAATAGAATGCAGTTTTCACTCAGATGAAAGACGTATGCTTTCCTTCTTAAGAAGTGTTTTCAAAGACATTCACAGAGTGATTCTACAAAGCCTTTTTACTGACATTGGCTTTTTAAACGTGATTTCACTGGAATTTCTGTCAAATGCAAGACACGAGATTTGCTGTTAAAGAATTGAGTATACAGAATGCAAACAAACGCTTCCCTACAAGTGAATTCCCTAACCGTTCAACACAGCTCTAAAAACTGAATAGAATGCAGTTTTCACAGATGAAAGACGTATGCTTTCCTTCTTAAGAAGTGTTTTCAAAGACATTCACAGAGTGATTCTACGAAGCCTTTTTACTGACGTTGTCTTTTAAAAGTGATTTCACTGGAATTTCTGTCAAACGCAAGACACGAGATTTGCTGTTAAAGAATTGAGTATACAGAATGCAAACAAACACTTCCCTACAAGTGAATCCCCTAACCATTCAACACAGTTCTAAAAACTGAAGAGAATGCAGTTTTCACTCAGATGAAAGTCTTATGCTTTCCTTCGTAAGAACTGTTTTCAAAGACATTCACAGAGTGATTCTCCGAAGCCTTTTGACTGACATTGGCTTTTAAACGTGATTTCACTGGACTTTCTGTCATACGCAAGACACGAGATTTGCTGATAAAGAATTGAGTATACAGAATGCAAACAAACGCTTCCCTACAAGTGAATCGCACTAACCATTCAACATAGTTCTAAAAACTGAATAGAATGCAGTTTTCACTCAGATGAAAGACGTATGCTTTCCTTCTTAAGAAGTGTTTTCAAAGACATTCACAGAGTGATTCTACGAAGCCTTTTTACTGACGTTGTCTTTTAAAAGTGATTTCACTGGAATTTCTGTCAAAGGCAAGATGCGAGATTTGCTGTTAAAGAATTGAGTATACAGAATGCAAACAAACGCTTCCCTACAAGTGAATTGCCTAACCATTCAACACAGCTCTAAAAACTGAATAGAATGCAGTTTTCACAGATGAAAGATGTATGCTTTCCTTCTTAAGAAGTGTTTTCAAAGACATTCACAGAGTGATTCTACGAAGCCTTTTTACTGACGTTGGCTTTTAAACGTGATTTCACTGGAATTTCTGTCAAACACAAGACCTGAGATTTGCTGTTAAAGAATTGAGTATACAGAATGCAAACAAACGCTTCCCTACAAGTGAATCGCCTAACCATTCAACACAGTTCTAAATACTGAATAGAATGCAGTTTTCACTCAGATGAAAGACGTATGCTTTCCTTCTTAAGAAGTGTTTTCAAAGACATTCACAGAGTGATTCTACAAAGCCTTTTTACTGACATTGGCTTTTAAACGTGATTTCACTGGAATTTCTGTCAAATGGAAGACACGAGATTTGCTGTTAAAGAATTGAGTATACAGAATGCAAACAAACGCTTCCCTACAAGTGAATTCCCTAACCGTTCAACACAGCTCTAAAAACTGAATAGAATGCAGTTTTCACAGATGAAAGACGTATGCTTTCCTTCTTAAGAAGTGTTTTCAAAGACATTCACAGAGTGATTCTACGAAGCCTTTTTACTGACGTTGGCTTTTAAACGTGATTTCACTGGAATTTCTGTCAAACGCGAGACTCGAGATTTGCTTTTACACTTTTAAAGAATTGAGTATACAGAATGCAAACAAACGCTTCCCTACAATTGAATCACCTAACCATTCAACAATGCTCTAAAAACTGAAAAAAATGCAGTTTTCACTCAGATGAAAGACGTATGCTTTCCTTCTTAAGAAGTGTTTTCAAAGACATTCACAGAGTGATTCTACGAAGCCTTTTTACTGACGTTGTCTTTTAAAAGTGATTTCACTGGAATTTCTGTCAAAGGCAAGATGCGAGATTTGCTGTTAAAGAATTGAGTATACAGAATGCAAACAAACGCTTCCCTACAAGTGAATTCCCTAACCGTTCAACACAGCTCTAAAAACTGAATAGAATGCAGTTTTCACAGATGAAAGACGTATGCTTTCCTTCTTAAGAAGTGTTTTCAAAGACATTCAAAGAGTGATTCTACGAAGCCTTTTTACTGAAGTTGGCTTTTAAACGTGATTTCACTGGAATTTCTGTCAAATGCAAGACACGAGATTTGCTGTTAAAGAATTGAGTATACAGAATGCAAACAAACACTTCCCTACAAGTGAATCGCCTAACCATTCAACACAGTTCTAAAAACTGAAGAGAATGCAGTTTTCACTCAGATGAAAGTCTTATGCTTTCCTTCGTAAGAACTGTTTTCAAAGACATTCACAGAGTGATTCTACGAAGCCTTTTGACTGACATTGGCTTTTAAACGTGATTTCACTGGACTTTCTGTCATACGCAAGACACGAGATTTGCTGATAAAGAATTGAGTATACAGAATGCAAACAAACGCTTCCCTACAAGTGAATCGCCTAACCATTCAACACAGTTCTAAAAACTGAAGAGAATGCAGTTTTCACTCAGATGAAAGACGTATGCTTTCCTTCTTAAGAAGTGTTTTCAAAGACATTCACAGAGTGATTCTACGAAGCCTTTTTACTGACGTTGTCTTTTAAAAGTGATTTCACTGGAATTTCTGTCAAACGCAAGACACGAGATTTGCTGTTAAAGAATTGAGTATACAGAATGCAAACAAACGCTTCCCTACAAGTGAATTGCCTAACCGTTCAACACAGCTCTAAAAACTGAATAGAATGCAGTTTTCACAGATGAAAGACGTATGCTTTCCTTCTTAAGAAGTGTTTTCAAAGACATTCACAGAGTGATTCTACGAAGCCTTTTTACTGACGTTGGCTTTTAAAAGTGATTTCAATGGAATTTCTGTCAAACACAAGACCTGAGATTTGCTGTTAAAGAATTGAGTATACAGAATGCAAACAAACGCTTCCCTACAAGTGAATCGCCTAACCATTCAACACAGTTCTAAATACTGAATAGAATGCAGTTTTCACTCAGATGAAAGACGTATGCTTTCCTTCTTAAGAAGTGTTTTCAAAGACATTCACAGAGTGATTCTACAAAGCCTTTTTACTGACATTGGCTTTTAAACGTGATTTCACTGGAATTTCTGTCAAATGCAAGACACGAGATTTGCTGTTAAAGAATTGAGTATACAGAATGCAAACAAACGCTTCCCTACAAGTGAATTCCCTAACCGTTCAACACAGCTCTAAAAACTGAATAGAATGCAGTTTTCACAGATGAAAGACGTATGCTTTCCTTCTTAAGAAGTGTTTTCAAAGACATTCACAGAGTGATTCTACGAAGCCTTTTTACTGAAGTTGGCTTTTAAACGTGATTTCACTGGAATTTCTGTCAAATGCAAGACACGAGATTTGCTGTTAAAGAATTGAGTATACAGAATGCAAACAAACACTTCCCTACAAGTGAATCGCCTAACCATTCAACACAGTTCTAAAAACTGAAGAGAATGCAGTTTTCACTCAGATGAAAGTCTTATGCTTTCCTTCGTAAGAACTGTTTTCAAAGACATTCACAGAGTGATTCTACGAAGCCTTTTGACTGACATTGGCTTTTAAACGTGATTTCACTGGACTTTCTGTCATATGCAAGACACGAGATTTGCTGATAAAGAATTGAGTATACAGAATGCAAACAAACGCTTCCCTACAAGTGAATCGCCTAACCATTCAACACAGTTGTAAAAACTGAATAGAATGCAGTTTTCACTCAGATGAAAGACGTATGCTTTCCTTCTTAAGAAGTGTTTTCAAAGACATTCACAGAGTGATTCTACGAAGCCTTTTTACTGACGTTGTCTTTTAAAAGTGATTTCACTGGAATTTCTGTCAAACGCAAGACACGAGATTTGCTGTTAAAGAATTGAGTATACAGAATGCAAACAAACACTTCCCTACAAGTGAATCGCCTAACCATTCAACACAGTTCTAAAAACTGAAGAGAATGCAGTTTTCACTCAGATGAAAGTCTTATGCTTTCCTTCGTAAGAACTGTTTTCAAAGACATTCACAGAGTGATTCTCCGAAGCCTTTTGACTGACATTGGCTTTTAAACGTGATTTCACTGGACTTTCTGTCATACGCAAGACACGAGATTTGCTGATAAAGAATTGAGTATACAGAATGCAAACAAACGCTTCCCTACAAGTGAATCGCCTAACCATTCAACATAGTTCTAAAAACTGAATAGAATGCAGTTTTCACTCAGATGAAAGACGTATGCTTTCCTTCTTAAGAAGTGTTTTCAAAGACATTCACAGAGTGATTCTACGAAGCCTTTTTACTGACGTTGTCTTTTAAAAGTGATTTCACTGGAATTTCTGTCAAAGGCAAGATGCGAGATTTGCTGTTAAAGAATTGAGTATACAGAATGCAAACAAACGCTTCCCTACAAGTGAATTGCCTAACCGTTCAACACAGCTCTAAAAACTGAATAGAATGCAGTTTTCACAGATGAAAGATGTATGCTTTCCTTCTTAAGATGTGTTTTCAAAGACATTCACAGAGTGATTCTACGAAGCCTTTTTACTGACGTTGGCTTTTAAACGTGATTTCACTGGAATTTCTGTCAAACACAAGACCTGAGATTTGCTGTTAAAGAATTGAGTATACCAAATGCAAACAAACGCTTCCCTACAAGTGAATCGCCTAACCATTCAACACAGTTCTAAATACTGAATAGAATGCAGTTTTCACTCAGATGAAAGACGTATGCTTTTCTTCTTAAGAAGTGTTTTCAAAGACATTCACAGAGTGATTCTACAAAGCCTTTTTACTGACATTGGCTTTTAAACGTGATTTCACTGGAATTTCTGTCAAATGGAAGACACGAGATTTGCTGTTAAAGAATTGAGTATACAGAATGCAAACCAACGCTTCCCTACAAGTGAATTCCCTAACCGTTCAACACAGCTCTAAAAACTGAATAGAATGCAGTTTTCATTCAGACGAAAGACTTATGCTTTCCTTCTTAAGAAGTGTTTTCAAAGACATTCACAGAGTGATTCTACGAAGCCTTTTTACTGACGTTGGCTTTTAAACGTGATTTCACTGGAATTTCTGTCAAACGCAAGACTCGAGATTTGCTTTTACACTTTTAAAGAATTGAGTATACAGAATGCAAACAAACGCTTCCCTACAATTGAATCACCTAACCATTCAACAATGCCCTAAAAACTGAGGAGAATACAGTTTTCACTCAGATGAGAGAAGTATGCTTTCCTTCTTAAGAAGTGTTTTCAAAGACATTCACAGAGTGATTCTTCGAAGCCTTTTTACTGACGTTGGCTTTTAAACGTGATTTCACTGGAATTTTTGTCAAACGCGAGACACGAGATTTGCTGTTAAAGAATTGAGTATACAGAATGCAAACAAACGCTTCCCTACAAGTGAATCGCATAACCATTCAACACAGCTCTAAAAACTGAAGAGAATGCAGTTTTCACTCAGATGAAAGACATATGCTTTCCTTCTTAAGAAGTGTTTTCAAAGACATTCACAGAGTGATTCTACGAAGCCTTTTTACTGACGTTGGCTTTTAAACGTGATTTCACTGGAATTTCTGTCAAACGCAAGACTCGAGATTTGCTTTTAAAGAATTGAGTATACAGAATGCAAACAAACGCTTCCCTACAATTGAATCACCTAACCATTCAACAATGCTCTAAAAACTGAAAAAAATGCAGTTTTCACTCAGATGAAAGACGTATGCTTTGTTTCTTAAGAAGTGTTTTCAAAGACATTCACAGAGTGAGTCTACGAAGCCTTTTTACTGACGTTGGCTTTTAGACGTGATTTCACTAGAATTTCTGTCAAACGCAAGACATGAGATTTGCTGTTAAAATATTGAGTATACAGAATGCAAAGAAACGCTTCCCTACAAGTGAATCGCCTAATCATTCTACACAGCTCTAAAATCTGAATAGAATGCAGTTTTCACTCAGATGAAAGATGTATGCTTTCCTTCTTAAGAAGTGTTTTCAAAGACATTCACAGAGTGATTCTACGAAGCCTTTTTACTGACGTTGGCTTTTAAAAGTGATTTCAATGGAATTTCTGTCAAACACAAGACCTGAGATTTGCTGTTAAAGAATTAAGTATACAGAATGCAAACAAACGCTTCCCTACAAGTGAATCGCCTAACCATTCAACACAGTTCTAAATACTGAATAGAATGCAGTTTTCACTCAGATGAAAGACGTATGCTTTCCTTCTTAAGAAGTGTTTTCAAAGACATTCACAGAGTGATTCTACAAAACCTTTTTACTGACATTGGCTTTTAAACGTGATTTCACTGGAATTTCTGTCAAATGCAAGACACGAGATTTGCTGTTAAAGAATTGAGTATACAGAATGCAAACAAACGCTTCCCTACAATTGAATAACCTAACCATTCAACAATGCTCTAAAAACTGAAAAAAATGCAGCTTTCACTCAGATGAAAGACTTATGCTTTCCTTCTTAAGAAGTGTTTTCAAAGACATTCACAGAGTGATTCTACGAAGCCTTTATACTGAAGTTGGCTTTTAAACGTGATTTCACTGGAATTTCTGTCAAATGCAAGACACGAGATTTGCTGTTAAAGAATTGAGTATACAGAATGCAAACAAACACTTCCCTACAAGTGAATCGCCTAACCATTCAACACAGTTCTAAAAACTGAAGAGAATGCAGTTTTCACTCAGATGAAAGTCTTATGCTTTCCTTCGTAAGAACTGTTTTCAAAGACATTCACAGAGTGATTCTACGAAGCCTTTTGACTGACATTGGCTTTTAAACGTGATTTCACTGGACTTTCTGTCATACGCAAGACACGAGATTTGCTGATAAAGAATTGAGTATACAGAATGCAAACAAACGCTTCCCTACAAGTGAATCGCCTAACCATTCAACACAGTTGTAAAAACTGAATAGAATGCAGTTTTCACTCAGATGAAAGACGTATGCTTTCCTTCTTAAGAAGTGTTTTCAAAGACATTCACAGAGTGATTCTACGAAGCCTTTTTACTGACGTTGTCTTTTAAAAGTGATTTCACTGGAATTTCTGTCAAATGCAAGACACGAGATTTGCTGTTAAAGAATTGAGTATACAGAATCCAAACAAACGCTTCCCTACAAGTGAATTGCCTAACCGTTCAACACAGCTCTAAAAACTGAATAGAATGCAGTTTTCACAGATGAAAGACGTATGCTTTCCTTCTTAAGAAGTGTTTTCAAAGACATTCACAGAGTGATTCTACGAAGCCTTTTTACTGACGTTGGCTTTTAAACGTGATTTCACTGGAATTTCTGTCAAATGCAAGACACGAGATTTGCTGTTAAAGAATTGAGTATACAGAATGCAAACAAACGCTTCCCTACAAGTGAATCGCCTAACCATTCAACAATGCTCTAAAAACTGAAGAGAATGCAGTTTTCACTCAGATGAAAGACGTATGCTTTCCTTCTTAAGAAGTGTTTTCAAAGACATTCACAGAGTGATTCTACGAAGCCTTTTTACTGACGTTGGCTTTTAAACGTGATTTCACAGGAATTTCTGTCAAATGCAAGACACGAGATTTGCTGTTAAAGAATTGAGTATACAGAATGCAAACAAACGCTTCCCTACAAGTGAATCACCTAACCATTCAACAATGCCCTAAAAACTGAGGAGAATACAGTTTTCACTCAGATGAGAGAAGTATGCTTTCCTTCTTAAGAAGTGTTTTCAAAGACATTCACAGAGTGATTCTACGAAGCCTTTTTACTGACGTTGGCTTTTAAACGTGATTTCACTGGAATTTTTGTCAAAGGCGAGACACGAGATTTGCTGTTAAAGAATTGAGTATACAGAATGCAAACAAACGCTTCCCTACAAGTGAATCGCCTAACCATTCAACACAGCTCTAAAAACTGAAGAAAATGCAGTTTTCACTCAGATGAGAGAAGTATGCTTTCCTTCTTAAGAAGTGTTTTCAAAGACATTCACAGAGTGATTCTACGAAGCCTTTTTACTGACGTTGGCTTTTAAACGTGATTTCACTGGAATTTTTGTCAAACGCGAGACACGAGATTTGCTGTTAAAGAATTGAGTATACAGAATGCAAACAAACGCTTCCCTACAAGTGAATCGCCTAACCATTCAACACAGCTCTAAAAACTGAAGAGAATGCAGTTTTCACTCAGATGAAAGACATATGCTTTCCTTCTTAAGAAGTGTTTTCAAAGACATTTACAGAGTGATTCTATGAAGCCTTTTTACTGACGTTGGCTTTTAAACGTGATTTCACTGGAATTTCTGTCAAACGCAAGACTCGAGATTTGCTTTTAAAGAATTGAGTATACAGAATGCAAACAAACGCTTCCCTACAATTGAATCACCTAACCATTCAACAATGCTCTAAAAACTGAAAAAAATGCAGTTTTCACTCAGATGAAAGACGTATGCTTTCCTTCTTAAGAAGTGTTTTCAAAGACATTCACAGAGTGAGTCTGCGAAGCCTTTTTACTGACGTTGGTTTTTAGACGTGATTTCACTAGAATTTCTGTCAAACGCAAGACATGAGATTTGCTGTTAAAATATTGAGTATACAGAATGCAAAGAAACGCTTCCCTACAAGTGAATCGCCTAATCATTCTACACAGCTCTAAAATCTGAATAGAATGCAGTTTTCACTCAGATGAAAGATGTATGCTTTCCTTCTTAAGAAGTGTTTTCAAAGACATTCACAGAGTGATTCTACGAAGCCTTTTACTGACGTTGGCTTTTAAAAGTGATTTCAATGGAATTTCTGTCAAACGCAAGACCTGAGATTTGCTGTTAAAGAATTAAGTATACAGAATGCAAACAAACGCTTCCCTACAAGTGAATCGCCTAACCATTCAACACAGTTCTAAAAACTGAAGAGAATGCAGTTTTCACTCAGATGAAAGACGTATGCTTTCCTTCGTAAGAACTGTTTTCAAAGACATTCACAGAGTGATTCTACGAAGCCTTTTGACTGACATTGGCTTTTAAACGTGATTTCACTGGACTTTCTGTCATACGCAAGACACGAGATTTGCTGATAAAGAATTGAGTATACAGAATGCAAACAAACGCTTCCCTACAAGTGAATCGCCTAACCATTCAACACAGTTGTAAAAACTGAATAGAATGCAGTTTTCACTCAGATGAAAGACGTATGCTTTCCTTCTTAAGAAGTGTTTTCAAAGACATTCACAGAGTGATTCTACGAAGCCTTTTTACTGACGTTGTCTTTTAAAAGTGATTTCACTGGAATTTCTGTCAAATGCAAGACACGAGATTTGCTGTTAAAGAATTGAGTATACAGAATCCAAACAAACGCTTCCCTACAAGTGAATTGCCTAACCGTTCAACACAGCTCTAAAAACTGAATAGAATGCAGTTTTCACAGATGAAAGACGTATGCTTTCCTTCTTAAGAAGTGTTTTCAAAGACATTCACAGAGTGATTCTACGAAGCCTTTTTACTGACGTTGGCTTTTAAACGTGATTTCACTGGAATTTCTGTCAAATGCAAGACACGAGATTTGCTGATAAAGAATTGAGTATACAGAATGCAAACAAACGCTTCCCTACAAGTGAATCGCCTAACCATTCAACAATGCTCTAAAAACTGAAGAGAATGCAGTTTTCACTCAGATGAAAGACGTATGCTTTCCTTCTTAAGAAGTGTTTTCAAAGACATTCACAGAGTGATTCTACGAAGCCTTTTTACTGACGTTGGCTTTTAAACGTGATTTCACAGGAATTTCTGTCAAATGCAAGACACGAGATTTGCTGTTAAAGAATTGAGTATACAGAATGCAAACAAACGCTTCCCTACAAGTGAATCACCTAACCATTCAACAATGCCCTAAAAACTGAGGAGAATACAGTTTTCACTCAGATGAGAGAAGTATGCTTTCCTTCTTAAGAAGTGTTTTCAAAGACATTCACAGAGTGATTCTACGAAGCCTTTTTACTGACGTTGGCTTTTAAACGTGATTTCACTGGAATTTTTGTCAAACGCAAGACACGAGATTTGCTGTTAAAGAATTGAGTATACAGAATGCAAACAAACGCTTCCCTACAAGTGAATCGCCTAACCATTCAACACAGCTCTAAAAACTGAAGAGAATGCAGTTTTCACTCAGATGAGAGAAGTATGCTTTCCTTCTTAATAAGTGTTTTCAAAGACATTCACAGAGTGATTCTACGAAGCCTTTTTACTGACGTTGGCTTTTAAACGTGATTTCACTGGAATTTTTGTCAAACGCGAGACACGAGATTTGCTGTTAAAGAATTGAGTATACAGAATGCAAACAAACGCTTCCCTACAAGTGAATCGCCTAACCATTCAACACAGCTCTAAAAACTGAAGAGAATGCAGTTTTCACTCAGATGAAAGACATATGCTTTCCTTCTTAAGAAGTGTTTTCAAAGACATTTACAGAGTGATTCTACGAAGCCTTTTTACTGACCTTGGCTTTTAAACGTGATTTCACTGGAATTTCTGTCAAACGCAAGACTCGAGATTTGCTTTTAAAGAATTGAGTATACAGAATGCAAACAAACGCTTCCCTACAATTGAATCACCTAACCATTCAACAATGCTCTAAAAACTGAAAAAAATGCAGTTTTCACTCAGATGAAAGACGTATGCTTTCCTTCTTAAGAAGTGTTTTCAAAGACATTCACAGAGTGAGTCTGCGAAGCCTTTTTACTGACGTTGGTTTTTAGACGTGATTTCACTAGAATTTCTTTCAAACGCAAGACATGAGATTTGCTGTTAAAATATTGAGTATACAGAATGCAAAGAAACGCTTCCCTACAAGTGAATCGCCTAATCATTCTACACAGCTCTAAAATCTGAATAGAATGCAGTTTTCACTCAGATGAAAGATGTATGCTTTCCTTCTTAAGAAGTGTTTTCAAAGACATTCACAGAGTGATTCTACGAAGCCTTTTTACTGACGTTGGCTTTTAAAAGTGATTTCAATGGAATTTCTGTCAAACACAAGACCTGAGATTTGCTGTTAAAGAATTAAGTATACAGAATGCAAACAAACGCTTCCCTACAAGTGAATCGCCTAACCATTCAACACAGTTCTAAATACTGAATAGAATGCAGTTTTCACTCAGATGAAAGACGTATGCTTTCCTTCTTAAGAAGTGTTTTCAAAGACATTCACAGAGTGATTCTACAAAGCCTTTTTACTGACATTGGCTTTTAAACGTGATTTCACTGGAATTTCTGTCAAATGCAAGACACGAGATTTGCTGTTAAAGAATTGAGTATACAGAATGCAAACAAACGCTTCCCTACAAGTGAATTCCCTAACCGTTCAACACAGCTCTAAAAACTGAATAGAATGCAGTTTTCACAGATGAAAGACGTATGCTTTCCTTCTTAAGAAGTGTTTTCAAAGACATTCACAGAGTGATTCTACGAAGCCTTTATACTGAAGTTGGCTTTTAAACGTGATTTCACTGGAATTTCTGTCAAATGCAAGACACGAGATTTGCTGTTAAAGAATTGAGTATACAGAATGCAAACAAACACTTCCCTACAAGTGAATCGCCTAACCATTCAACACAGTTCTAAAAACTGAAGAGAATGCAGTTTTCACTCAGATGAAAGTCTTATGCTTTCCTTCGTAAGAACTGTTTTCAAAGACATTCACAGAGTGATTCTACGAAGCCTTTTGACTGACATTGGCTTTTAAACGTGATTTCACTGGACTTTCTGTCATACGCAAGACACGAGATTTGCTGATAAAGAATTGAGTATACAGAATGCAAACAAACGCTTCCCTACAAGTGAATCGCCTAACCATTCAACACAGTTGTAAAAACTGAATAGAATGCAGTTTTCACTCAGATGAAAGATGTATGCTTTCCTTCTTAAGAAGTGTTTTCAAAGACATTCACAGAGTGATTCTACGAAGCCTTTTTACTGACGTTGTCTTTTAAAAGTGATTTCACTGGAATTTCTGTCAAACGCAAGACACGAGATTTGCTGTTAAAGAATTGAGTATACAGAATGCAAACAAACGCTTCCCTACAAGTGAATTGCCTAACCGTTCAACACAGCTCTAAAAACTGAATAGAATGCAGTTTTCACAGATGAAAGACGTATGCTTTCCTTCTTAAGAAGTGTTTTCAAAGACATTCACAGAGTGATTCTACGAAGCCTTTTTACTGAAGTTGGTTTTTAAACGTGATTTCACTGGAATTTCTGTCAAACTCAAGACACGAGATTTGCTGTTAAAGAATTGAGTATACAGAATGCAAACAAACGCTTCCCTACAAGGGAATCGCCTAACCATTCAACACAGCTCTAAAAACTGAAGAGAATGCAGTTTTCACTCAGATGAAAGACGTATGCTTTCCTTCTTAAGAAGTGTTTTCAAAGACATTCACAGAGTGATTCTACGAAGCCTTTTTACTGACGTTGGCTTTTAAACGTGATTTCACAGGAATTTCTGTCAAACACAAGACCTGAGATTTGCTGTTAAAGAATTGAGTATACAGAATGCAAACAAACGCTTCCCTACAAGTGAATCGCCTAACCATTCAACACAGTTCTAAATACTGAATAGAATGCAGTTTTCACTCAGATGAAAGACGTAAGCTTTCCTTCTTAAGAAGTGTTTTCAAAGACATTCACAGAGTGATTCTACAAAGCCTTTTTACTGACATTGGCTTTTAAACGTGATTTCACTGGAATTTCTGTCAAACGCAAGAGGCGAGATTTGCTGATAAAGAATTGAGTATACAGAATGCAAACAAACGCTTCCCTACAAGTGAATCGCCTAACCATTCAACACAGTTCTAAAAACTGAATAGAATGCAGTTTTCACAGATGAAAGACGTATGATTTCCTTCTTAAGAAGTGTTTTCAAAGACATTCACACAGTGATTCTACGAAGCCTTTTTACTGAAGTTGGTTTTTAAACGTGATTTCACTGGAATTTCTGTCAAACTCAAGACACGAGATTTGCTGTTAAAGAATTGAGTATACAGAATGCAAACAAACGCTTCCCTACAAGTGAATCGCCTAACCATTCAACACAGCTCTAAAAACTGAAGAGAATGCAGTTTTCACTCAGATGAAAGACGTATGGTTTCCTTCTTAAGAAGTGTTTTCAAAGACATTCACAGAGTGATTCTACGAAGCCTTTTTACTGACGTTGGCTTTTAAACGTGATTTCACTGGAATTTCTGTCAAACGCAAGACACGAGATTTGCTGTTAAAGAATTGAGTATACAGAATGCAAACAAATGCTTCCCTACAAGTGAATTGCCTAACCGTTCAACACAGCTCTAAAAACTGAATAGAATGCAGTTTTCACAGATGAATGACGTATGCTTTCCTTCTTAAGATGTGTTTTCAAAGACATTCACAGAGTGATTCTACGAAGCCTTTTTACTGACGTTGGCTTTTAAAAGTGATTTCACTGGAATTTCTGTCAAACGAAAGACACGAGATTTGCTGTTAAAGAATTGAGTATACAGAATGCAAACAAACGCTTCCCTACAAGTGAATCGCCTAACCATTCAACAATGCTCTAAAAACTGAAGAGGATGCAGTTTTCACTCAGATGAAAGACGTATGCTTTCCTTCTTAAGAAGTGTTTTCAAAGACATTCACAGAGTGATTCTACGAAGCCTTTTTACTGACGTTGGCTTTTAAACGTGATTTCACAGGAATTTCTGTCAAATGCAAGACACGAGATTTGCTGTTAAAGAATTGAGTATACAGAATGCAAACAAACGCTTCCCTACAAGTGAATCACCTAACCATTCAACAATGCCCTAAAAACTGAGGAGAATACAGTTTTCACTCAGATGAGAGATGTATGTTTTCCTTCTTAAGAAGTGTTTTCAAAGACATTCACAGAGTGATTCTACGAAGCCTTTTTACTGACGTTGGCTTTTAAACGTGATTTCACTGGAATTTTTGTCAAACGCGAGACACGAGATTTGCTGTTAAAGAATTGAGTATACAGAATGCAAACAAACGCTTCCCTACAAGTGAATCGCCTAACCATTCAACACAGTTCTAAATACTGAATAGAATGCAGTTTTCACTCAGATGAAAGACGTATGCTTTCCTTCTTAAGAAGTGTTTTCAAAGACATTCACAGAGTGATTCTACGAAGCCTTTTTACTGACATTGGCTTTTAAACGTGATTTCACTGGAATTTCTGTCAAATGCAAGACACGAGATTTGCTGTTAAAGAATTGAGTATACAGAATGCAAACAAACGCTTCCCTACAAGTGAATTCCCTAACCGTTCAACACAGCTCTAAAAACTGAATAGAATGCAGTTTTCACAGATGAAAGACGTATGCTTTCCTTCTTAAGAAGTGTTTTCAAAGACATTCACAGAGTAATTCTACGAAGCCTTTTTACTGAAGTTGGCTTTTAAACGTGATTTCACTGGAATTTCTGTCAAATGCAAGACACGAGATTTGCTGTTAAAGAATTGAGTATACAGAATGCAAACAAACACTTCCCTACAATTGAATCGTCTAACCATTCAACACAGTTCTAAAAACTGAAGAGAATGCAGTTTTCACTCAGATGAAAGTCTTATGCTTTCCTTCGTAAGAACTGTTTTCAAAGACATTCACAGAGTGATTCTACGAAGCCTTTTGACTGACATTGGCTTTTAAACGTGATTTCACTGGACTTTCTGTCATACGCAAGACACGAGATTTGCTGATAAAGAATTGAGTATACAGAATGCAAACAAACGCTTCCCTACAAGTGAATCGCCTAACCATTCAACAATGCTCTAAAAACTGAAGAGAATGCAGTTTTCACTCAGGTGAAAGACGTATTCTTTCCTTCTTAAGAAGTGTTTTCAAAGACATTCACAGAGTGATTCTACGAAGCCTTTTTACTGACGTTGGCTTTTAAACGTGATTTCTCTGGAATTTCTGTCAAACGAAAGATAAGAGATTTGCTGTTAAAGAATTGAGTATACAGAATGCAAACAAACGCTTCCCTACAAGTGAATCGCCTAACCATTCAACACAGTTCTTAAAACTGAAGAGAATGCAGTTTTCACTCAGATGAAAGTCTTATGATTTCCTTCGTAAGAACGGTTTTCAAAGACATTCACAGAGTGATTCTACGAAGCCTTTTGACTGACATTGGCTTTTAAACGTGATTTCACTGGACTTTCTGTCATACGCAAGACAGGAGATTTGCTGATAAAGAATTGAGTATACAGAATGCAAACAAACGCTTCCCTACAAGTGAATCGCCTAACCATTCAACACAGGTCTAAAAACTGAATAGAATGCAGTTTTCACTCAGATGAAAGACGTATGCTTTCCTTCTTAAGAAGTGTTTTCAAAGACATTCACAGAGTGATTCTACGAAACCTTTTTACTGACCTTGGCTTTTAAACGTGATTTCACTGGAATTTCTGTCAAACGCAAGACACGAGATTTGCTGTTAAAGAATTGAGTATACAGAATGCAAACAAACGCTTCCCTACAAGTGAATCGCCTAACCATTCAACAATGCTCTAAAAACTGAAGAGAATGCAGTTTTCACTCAGATGAAAGATGTATGCTTTCCTTCTTAAGAAGTGTTTTTAAAGACATTCACAGAGTGATTCTATGAAGCCTTTTTACTGACCTTGGCTTTTAAACGTGATCACAGGAATTTCTGTCAAATGCAAGACACGAGATTTGCTGTTAAAGAATTGAGTATACAGAATGCAAACAAACGCTTCCCTACAAGTGAATCGCCTAACCATTCAACACAGCTCTAAAAACTGAAGAGAATGCAGTTTTCACTCAGATGAAAGACGTAAGCTTTCCTTCTTAAGAAGTGTTTTCAAAGACATTCACAGAGTGATTCTACGAAGCCTTTTTACTGACGTTGGCTTTTAAACGTGATTTCACTGGAATTTCTGTCAAACGCAAGACACGAGATTTGCTGTTAAAGAATTGAGTATACAGAATGCAAACAAACGCTTCCCTACAAGTGAATCGCCTAACCATTCAACAATGCTCTAAAAACTGAAGAGAATGCAGTTTTCACTCAGATGAAAGACGTATGCTTTCCTTCTTAAGAAGTGTTTTCAAAGACATTCACAGAGTGATTCTATGAAGCCTTTTTTACTGACGTTGGCTTTTAAACGTGATTTCACTGGAATTTCTGTCAAACGCGAGACACGAGATTTGCTGTTAAAGAATTGAGTATACAGAATGCAAACAAACGCTTCCCTACAAGTGAATCGCCTAACCATTCAACACAGCTCTAAAAACTGAAGAGAATGCAGTTTTCACTCAGATGAAAGACGTAAGCTTTCCTTCTTAAGAAGTGTTTTCAAAGACATTCACAGAGTGATTCTACGAAGCCTTTTTACTGGCGTTGGCTTTTAAACGTGATTTCACAGGAATTTCTGTCAAACGAAAGATAAGAGATTTGCTGTTAAAGAATTGAGTATACAGAATGCAAACAAACGCTTCCCTACAAGTGAATTCCCTAACCGTTCAACACAGCTCTAAAAACTGAATAGAATGCAGTTTTTACAGATGAAAGACGTATGCTTTCCTTCTTAAGAAGTGTTTTCAAAGACATTCACAGAGTGATTCTACGAAACCTTTTTACTGACCTTGGCTTTTAAACGTGATTTCACTGGAATTTCTGTCAAACGCAAGACACGAGATTTGCTGTTAAAGAATTGAGTATACAGAATGCAAACAAACGCTTCCCTACAAGTGAATCGCCTAACCATTCAACAATGCTCTAAAAACTGAAGAGAATGCAGTTTTCACTCAGATGAAAGACATATGCTTTCCTTCTTAAGAAGTGTTTTCAAAGACATTCACAGAGTGATTCTACGAAGCCTTTTTACTGACGTTGTCTTTTAAACGTGATTTCACTGGAATTTCTGTAAAACGCAAGACACGAGATTTGCTGTTAAAGAATTGAGTATACAGAATGCAAACAAACGCTTCCCTACAAGTGAATTCCCTAACCGTTCAACACAGCTCTAAAAACTGAATAGAATGCAGTTTTTACAGATGAAAGACGTATGCTTTCCTTCTTAAGAAGTGTTTTCAAAGACATTCACAGAGTGATTCTACGAAGCCTTTTTACTGAAGTTGGCTTTTAAACGTGATTTCACTGGAATTTCTGTCAAATGCAAGACACGAGATTTGCTGTTAAAGAATTGAATATACAGAATGCAAACAAACGCTTCCCTACAAGTGAATCGCCTAACCATTCAACAATGCTCTAAAAACTGAAGAGAATGCAGTTTTCACTCAGATGAAAGACATATGCTTTCCTTCTTAAGAAGTGTTTTCAAAGACATTCACAGAGTGATTCTATGAAGCCTTTTTTACTGATGTTGGCTTTTAAAGGTGATTTCACTGGAATTTCTGTCAAACGCGAGACACGAGATTTGCTGTTAAAGAATTGAGTATACAGAATGCAAACAAACGCTTCCCTACAAGTGAATCGCCTAACCATTCAACACAGCTCTAAAAACTGAAGAGAATGCAGTTTTCACTCAGATGAAAGACGTAAGCTTTCCTTCTTAAGAAGTGTTTTCAAAGACATTCACAGAGTGATTCTACGAAGGCTTTTTACTGATGTTGGCTTTTAAACGTGATTTCACAGGAATTTCTGTCAAAGGCAAGACTCGAGATTTGCTTTTAAAGAATTGAGTATACAGAATGCAAACAAACGCTTCCCTACAAGTGAATCGCCTAATCATTCTACACAGCTCTAAAAACTGAATAGAATGCAGTTTTTACAGATGAAAGACGTATGCTTTCCTTCTTAAGAAATGTTTTCAAAGACATTCACAGAGTGATTCTAGGAAGCCTTTTTACTGAAGTTGGCTTTTAAACGTGATTTCACTGGAATTTCTGTTAAACGCAAGACACGAGATTTGCTGTTAAAGAATTGAGTATACAGAATGCAAACAAACGCTTCCCTACAAGTGAATCGCCTAACCATTCAACAATGCTCTAAAAACTGAAGAGAATGCAGTTTTCACTCAGATGAAAGACATATGCTTTCCTTCTTAAGAAGTGTTTTCAAAGACATTCACAGAGTGATTCTATGAAGCCTTTTTTACTGATGTTGGCTTTTAAAGGTGATTTCACTGGAATTTCTGTCAAACGCGAGACACGAGATTTGCTGTTAAAGAATTGAGTATACAGAATGCAAACAAACGCTTCCCTACAAGTGAATCGCCTAACCATTCAACACAGCTCTAAAAACTGAAGAGAATGCAGTTTTCACTCAGATGAAAGACGTAAGCTTTCCTTCTTAAGAAGTGTTTTCAAAGACATTCACAGAGTGATTCTACGAAGCCTTTTTACTGATGTTGGCTTTTAAACGTGATTTCACAGGAATTTCTGTCAAACGAAAGATAAGAGATTTGCTGTTAAAGAATTGAGTATACAGAATGCAAACAAACGCTTCCCTACAAGTGAATCGCCTAACCATTCAACACAGTTCTAAAAACTGAATAGAATGCAGTTTTCACTCAGATGAAAGACGTATGCTTTCCTTCTTAAGAAGTGTTTTCAAAGACATTCACAGAGTGATTCTATGAAGCCTTTACTGAAGTTGGCTTTTAAACGTGATTTCACTGGAATTTCTGTCAAACGCAAGACTCGAGATTTGCTTTTAAAGAATTGAGTATACAGAATGCAAACAAACGCTTCCCTACAAGTGAATCGCCTAATCATTCTACACAGCTCTAAAAACTGAATAGAATGCAGTTTTCACTCAGATGAAAGATGTATGCTTTCCTTCTTAAGAAGTGTTTTCAAAGACATTCACAGAGTGATTCTAGGAAGCCTTTTTACTGACGTTGGCTTTTAAACGTGATTTCACTGGAATTTCTGTCAAACGCAAGACACGAGATTTGCTTTTAAAGAATTGAGTATACAGAATGCAAACAAACGCTTCCCTACAAGTGAATCGCCTAACCATTCAACACAGTTCTAAAAACTGAAGAGAATGCAGTTTTCACTCAGATGAAAGATGTATGCTTTCCTTCTTAAGAACTGTTTTCAAAGACATTCACAGAGTGATTCTAAGAAGCCTTTTTACTGACATTGGCTTTTAAACGTGATTTCACTGGAATTTTTGTCAAACGCGAGACACGAGATTTGCTGTTAAAGAATTGAGTATACAGAATGCAAACAAACGCTTCCCTACAAGTGAATCGCCTAACCATTCAACACAGCTCTAAAAACTGAAGAGAATGCAGTTTTCACTCAGATGAAAGACGTAAGCTTTCCTTCTTAAGAAGTGTTTTCAAAGACATTCACAGAGTGATTCTACGAAGCCTTTTTACTGACGTTGGCTTTTAAACGTGATTTCACTGGAATTTCTGTCAAAGGCAAGACACGAGATTTGCTGTTAAAGAATTGAGTATACAGAATGCAAACAAATGCTTCCCTACAAGTGAATCGCCTAACCATTCAACAATGCTGTAAAAACTGAAGAGAATGCAGTTTTCACTCAGATGAAAGACATATGCTTTCCTTCTTAAGAAGTGTTTTCAAAGACATTCGCAGAGTGATTCTACGAAGCCTTTTTACTGAAGTTGGCTTTTAAACGTGATTTCACTGGAATTTCTGTCAAACGCAAGACACGAGATTTGCTGTTAAAGAATTGAGTATACAGAATGCAAACAAACGCTTCCCTACAAGTGAATTCCCTAACCGTTCAACACAGCTCTAAAAACTGAATAGAATGCAGTTTTTACAGATGAAAGACATATGCTTTCCTTCTTAAGAAGTGTTTTCAAAGACATTCACAGAGTGATTCTAGGAAGCCTTTTTACTGACATTGGCTTTTAAACGTGATTTCACTGGAATTTCTGTCAAACGCAAGACACGAGATTTGCTGTTAAAGAATTGAGTATACAGAATGCAAACAAACATTTCCCTACAAGTGAATCGCCTAACCATTCAACAATGCTCTAAAAACTGAAGAGAATGCAGTTTTCACTCAGATGAAAGACATATGCTTTCCTTCTTAAGAAGTGTTTTCAAAGACATTCACAGAGTGATTCTATGAAGCCTTTTTTACTGATGTTGGCTTTTAAAGGTGATTTCACTGGAATTTCTGTCAAACGCGAGACACGAGATTTGCTGTTAAAGAATTGAGTATACAGAATGCAAACAAACGCTTCCCTACAAGTGAATCGCCTAACCATTCAACACAGCTCTAAAAACTGAAGAGAATGCAGTTTTCACTCAGATGAAAGACGTAAGCTTTCCTTCTTAAGAAGTGTTTTCAAAGACATTCACAGAGTGATTCTACGAAGCCTTTTTACTGATGTTGGCTTTTAAACGTGATTTCACAGGAATTTCTGTCAAACGAAAGATAAGAGATTTGCTGTTAAAGAATTGAGTATACAGAATGCAAACAAACGCTTCCCTACAAGTGAATCGCCTAACCATTCAACACAGTTCTAAAAACTGAATAGAATGCAGTTTTCACTCAGATGAAAGACGTATGCTTTCCTTCTTAAGAAGTGTTTTCAAAGACATTCACAGAGTGATTCTATGAAGCCTTTACTGACGTTGGCTTTTAAACGTGATTTCACTGGAATTTCTGTCAAACGCAAGACTCGAGATTTGCTTTTAAAGAATTGAGTATACAGAATGCAAACAAACGCTTCCCTACAAGTGAATCGCCTAATCATTCTACACAGCTCTAAAAACTGAATAGAATGCAGTTTTCACTCAGATGAAAGATGTATGCTTTCCTTCTTAAGAAGTGTTTTCAAAGACATTCACAGAGTGATTCTAGGAAGCCTTTTTACTGACGTTGGCTTGTAAATGTGATTTCACTGGAATTTCTGTCAAACGCAAGACACGAGATTTGCTTTTAAAGAATTGAGTATACAGAATGCAAACAAACGCTTCCCTACAAGTGAATCGCCTAACCATTCAACACAGTTCTAAAAACTGAAGAGAATGCAGTTTTCACTCAGATGAAAGATGTATGCTTTCCTTCTTAAGAACTGTTTTCAAAGACATTCACAGAGTGATTCTAAGAAGCTTTTTACTGACATTGGCTTTTAAACGTGATTTCACTGGAATTTTTGTCAAACGCGAGACACGAGATTTGCTGTTAAAGAATTGAGTATACAGAATGCAAACAAACGCTTCCCTACAAGTGAATTCCCTAACCGTTCAACACAGCTCTAAAAACTGAATAGAATGCAGTTTTTACAGATGAAAGACGTATGCTTTCCTTCTTAAGAAGTGTTTTCAAAGACATTCACAGAGTGATTCTACGAAGCCTTTTTACTGAAGTTGGCTTTTAAACGTGGTTTCACTGGAATTTCTGTCAAACGCAAGACACGAGATTTGCTGTTAAAGAATTGAGTATACAGAATGCAAACAAACGCTTCCCTACAAGTGAATCGCCTAACCATTCAACAATGCTCTAAAAACTGAAGAGAATGCAGTTCTCACTCAGATGAAAGACATATGCTTTCCTTCTTAAGAAGTGTTTTCAAAGACATTCACAGAGTGATTCTACGAAGCCTTTTTACTGACGTTGGCTTTTAAACGTGATTTCACTGGAATTTCTGTCAAAGGCAAGACACGAGATTTGCTGTTAAAGAATTGAGTATACAGAATGCAAACAAACGCTTCCCTACAAGTGAATCACCTAACCATTCTACAATGCCCTAAAAACTAAGGAGAATACAGTTTTCACTCAGATGAGAGATGTATGCTTTCCTTCTTAAGAAGTGTTTTCAAAGACATTCACAGAGTGATTCTACGAAGCCTTTTTACTGACGTTGGCTTTTAAACGTGATTTCACTGGAATTTTTGTCAAACGCAAGACACGAGATTTGCTGTTAAAGAATTGAGTATACATAATGCAAACAAACGCTTCCCTACAAGTGAATCGCCTAACCATTCAACCATGCTCTAAAAACTGAAGAGAATGCAGTTTTCACTCAGATGAAAGATGTATGCTTTCCTTCTTAAGAAGTGTTTTCAAAGACATTCACAGAGTGATTCTATGAAGCCTTTTTACTGACGTTGGCTTTTAAACGTTATTTCACTGGAATTTCTGTCAAACGCAAGACACGAAATTTGCTGTTAAAGAATTGAGTATACAGAATGCAAACAAACGCTTCCCTACAAATGAATCGCTTAACCATTCAACACAGGTCTAAAAACTGAATAGAATGCAGTTTTCACTCAGATGAAAGACGTATGCTTTCCTTCTTAAGAAGTGTTTTCAAAGACATTCACAGAGTGATTCTACGAAGCCTTTTTACTGAAGTTGGCTTTTAAACGTGATTTCACTGGAATTTCTGTCAAACGCAAGACACGAGATTTGCTGTTAAAGAATTGAGTATACAGAATGCAAACAAATGCTTCCCTACAAGTGAATTCCCTAACCGTTCAACACAGCTCTAAAAACTGAATAGAATGCAGTTTTTACAGATGAAAGACATATGCTTTCCTTCTTAAGAAATGTTTTCAAAGACATTCACAGAGTGATTCTACGAAACCTTTTTACTGAAGTTGGCTTTTAAACGTGATTTCACTGGAATTTCTGTCAAACGCAAGACACGAGATTTGCTGTTAAAGAATTGAGTATACAGAATGCAAACAAACGCTTCCCTACAAGTGAATCGCCTAACCATTCAACAATGCTCTAAAAACTGAAGAGAATGCAGTTTTCACTCAGATGAAAGACATATGCTTTCCTTCTTAAGAAGTGTTTTCAAAGACATTCACACAGTGATTCTATGAAGCCTTTTTACTGACGTTGGCTTTTAAACGTGATTTCACAGGAATTTCTGTCAAATGCAAGACACGAGATTTGCTGTTAAAGAATTGAGTATACAGAATGCAAACAAACGCTTCCCTACAAGTGAATCACCTAACCATTCAACAATGCCCTAAAAACTGAGGAGAATACAGTTTTCACTCAGATGAGAGATGTATGCTTTCCTTCTTAAGAAGTGTTTTCAAAGACATTCACAGAGTGATTCTATGAAGCCTTTTTACTGACGTTGGCTTTTAAACGTGATTTCACTGGAATTTTTGTCAAACGCGAGACACGAGATTTGCTGTTAAAGAATTGAGTATACAGAATGCAAACAAACGCTTCCCTACAAGTGAATCGCCTAACCATTCAACACAGCTCTAAAAACTGAAGAGAATGCAGTTTTCACTCAGATGAAAGACGTAAGCTTTCCTTCTTAAGAAGTGTTTTCAAAGACATTCACAGAGTGATTCTACGAAGCCTTTTTACTGACGTTGGCTTTTAAACGTGATTTCACTGGAATTTCTGTCAAAGGCAAGACACGGGATTTGCTGTTAAAGAATTGAGTATACAGAATGCAAACAAACGCTTACCTACAAGTGAATCGCCTAACCATTCAACAATGCTCTAAAAACTGAAGAGAATGCAGTTTTCACTCAGATGAAAGACCTATGCTTTCCTTCTTAAGAAGTGTTTTCAAAGACATTCACAGAGTGATTCTATGAAGCCTTTTTTACTGACGTTGGCTTTTAAACGTGATTTCACTGGAATTTTTGTCAAACGCGAGACACGAGATTTGCTGTTAAAGAATTGAGTATACAGAATGCAAACAAACGCTTCCCTACAAGTGAATCGCCTAACCATTCAACACAGCTCTAAAAACTGAAGAGAATGCAGTTTTCACTCAGATGAAAGACGTAAGCTTTCCTTCTTAAGAAGTGTTTTCAAAGACATTCACAGAGTGATTCTACGAAGCCTTTTTACTGACGTTGGCTTTTAAACGTGATTTCACAGGAATTTCTGTCAAACGAAAGATAAGAGATTTGCTGTTAAAGAATTGAGTATACAGAATGCAAACAAACGCTTCCCTACAAGTGAATCGCCTAACCATTCAACACAGTTCTAAAAACTGAATAGAATGCAGTTTTCACTCAGATGAAAGACGTATGCTTTCTTTCTTAAGAAGTGTTTTCAAAGACATTCACAGAGTGATTCTATGAAGCCTTTACTGACGTTGGCTTTTAAACGTGATTTCACTGGAATTTCTGTCAAACGCAAGACTCGAGATTTGCTTTTAAAGAATTGAGTATACAGAATGCAAACAAACGCTTCCCTACAAGTGAATCGCCTAATCATTCTACACAGCTCTAAAAACTGAATAGAATGCAGTTTTCACTCAGATGAAAGATGTATGCTTTCCTTCTTAAGAAGTGTTTTCAAAGACATTCACAGAGTGATTCTACGAAGCCTTTTTACTGACGTTGGCTTTTAAACGTGATTTCACTGGAATTTCTGTCAAACGCAAGACACGAGATTTGCTTTTAAAGAATTGAGTATACAGAATGCAAACAAACGCTTCCCTACAAGTGAATCGCCTAACCATTCAACACAGTTCTAAAAACTGAAGAGAATGCAGTTTTCACTAAGATGAAAGATGTATGCTTTCCTTCTTCAGAACTGTTTTCAAAGACATTCACAGAGTGATTCTACGAAGCCTTTTTACTGACATTCGCTTTTAAACGTGATTTCACTGGAATTTTTGTCAAACGCGAGACACGAGATTTGCTGTTAAAGAATTGAGTATACAGAATGCAAACAAACGCTTCCCTACAAGTGAATCGCCTAACCATTCAACACAGCTCTAAAAACTGAAGAGAATGCAGTTTTCACTCAGATGAAAGACGTAAGCTTTCCTTCTTAAGAAGTGTTTTCAAAGACATTCACAGAGTGATTCTACGAAGCCTTTTTACTGATGTTGGCTTTTAAACGTGATTTCACAGGAATTTCTGTCAAACGAAAGATAAGAGATTTGCTGTTAAAGAATTGAGTATACAGAATGCAAACAAACGCTTCCCTACAAGTGAATCGCCTAACCATTCAACACAGTTCTAAAAACTGAATAGAATGCAGTTTTCACTCAGATGAAAGACGTATGCTTTCCTTCTTAAGAAGTGTTTTCAAAGACATTCACAGAGTGATTCTATGAAGCCTTTACTGACGTTGGCTTTTAAATGTGATTTCACTGGAATTTCTGTCAAACACAAGACTCGAGATTTGCTTTTAAAGAATTGAGTATACAGAATGCAAACAAACGCTTCCTTACAAGTGAATCGCCTAACCATTCAACAATGCTCTAAAAACTGAAGAGAATGCAGTTTTCACTCAGATGAAAGACGTATGCTTTCCTGCTTAAGAAGTGTTTTCAAAGACATTCACAGAGTGATTCTACGAAGCCTATTTACTGACGTTGGCTTTTAAACGTGATTTCACTGGAATTTCTGTCAAAGGCAAGACACGAGATTTGCTGTTAAAGAATTGAGTATACAGAATGCAAACAAACGCTTCCCTACAAGTGAATCACCTAACCATTCAACAATGCCTTAAAAACTAAGGAGAATACAGTTTTCACTCAGATGAGAGATGTATGCTTTCCTTCTTAAGAAGTGTTTTCAAAGACATTCACAGAGTGATTCTACGAAGCCTTTTTACTGATGTTGGCTTTTAAATGTGATTTCACTGGAATTTTTGTCAAACGCCAGACACGAGATTTGCTGTTAAAGAATTGAGTATACAGAATGCAAACAAACGCTTACCTACAAGTGAATCGCCTAACCATTCAACACAGCTCTAAAAACTGAAGAGAATGCAGTTTTCACTCAGATGAAAGACTTAAGCTTTCCTTCTTAAGAAGTGTTTTCAAAGACATTCACAGAGTGATTCTATGAAGCCTTTTTTACTGACGTTGGCTTTTAAACGTGATTTCACTGGAATTTTTGTCAAACGCGAGACACGAGATTTGCTGTTAAAGAATTGAGTATACAGAATGCAAACAAACGCTTCCCTACAAGTGAATCGCCTAACCATTCAACACTGCTCTAAAAACTGAAGAGAATGCAGTTTTCACTCAGATGAAAGACTTAAGCTTTCCTTCTTAAGAAGTGTTTTCAAAGACATTCACAGAGTGATTCTACGAAGCCTTTTTACTGACGTTGGCTTTTAAACGTGATTTCACAGGAATTTCTGTCAAACGAAAGATAAGAGATTTGCTGTTAAAGAATTGAGTATACAGAATGCAAACAAACGCTTCCCTACAAGTGAATCGCCTAACCATTCAACACAGTTCTAAAAACTGAATAGAATGCAGTTTTCACTCAGATGAAAGACGTATGCTTTCATTCTTAAGAAGTGTTTTCAAAGACATTCACAGAGTGATTCTATGAAGCCTTTACTGACGTTGGCTTTTAAATGTGATTTCACTGGAATTTCTGTCAAACACAAGACTCGAGATTTGCTTTTAAAGAATTGAGTATACAGAATGCAAACAAACGCTTCCCTACAAGTGAATCGCCTAATCATTCTACACAGCTCTAAAAACTGAATAGAATGCAGTTTTCACTCAGATGAAAGATGTATGCTTTCCTTCTTAAGAAGTGTTTTCAAAGACATTCACAGAGTGATTCTACGAAGCCTTTTTACTGATGTTGGCTTTTAAACGTGATTTCACAGGAATTTCTGTCAAACGAAAGATAAGAGATTTGCTGTTAAAGAATTGAGTATACAGAATGCAAACAAACGCTTCCCTACAAGTGAATCGCCTAACCATTCAACACAGTTCTAAAAACTGAATAGAATGCAGTTTTCACTCAGATGAAAGACGTATGCTTTCCTTCTTAAGAAGTGTTTTCAAAGACATTCACAGAGTGATTCTATGAAGCCTTTACTGACGTTGGCTTTTAAATGTGATTTCACTGGAATTTCTGTCAAACACAAGACTCGAGATTTGCTTTTAAAGAATTGAGTATACAGAATGCAAACAAACGCTTCCTTACAAGTGAATCGCCTAACCATTCAACAATGCTCTAAAAACTGAAGAGAATGCAGTTTTCACTCAGATGAAAGACGTATGCTTTCCTGCTTAAGAAGTGTTTTCAAAGACATTCACAGAGTGATTCTACGAAGCCTATTTACTGACGTTGGCTTTTAAACGTGATTTCACTGGAATTTCTGTCAAAGGCAAGACACGAGATTTGCTGTTAAAGAATTGAGTATACAGAATGCAAACAAACGCTTCCCTACAAGTGAATCACCTAACCATTCAACAATGCCTTAAAAACTAAGGAGAATACAGTTTTCACTCAGATGAGAGATGTATGCTTTCCTTCTTAAGAAGTGTTTTCAAAGACATTCACAGAGTGATTCTACGAAGCCTTTTTACTGATGTTGGCTTTTAAACGTGATTTCACTGGAATTTTTGTCAAACGCCAGACACGAGATTTGCTGTTAAAGAATTGAGTATACAGAATGCAAACAAACGCTTACCTACAAGTGAATCGCCTAACCATTCAACACAGCTCTAAAAACTGAAGAGAATGCAGTTTTCACTCAGATGAAAGACTTAAGCTTTCCTTCTTAAGAAGTGTTTTCAAAGACATTCACAGAGTGATTCTATGAAGCCTTTTTTACTGACGTTGGCTTTTAAACGTGATTTCACTGGAATTTTTGTCAAACGCGAGACACGAGATTTGCTGTTAAAGAATTGAGTATACAGAATGCAAACAAACGCTTCCCTACAAGTGAATCGCCTAACCATTCAACACTGCTCTAAAAACTGAAGAGAATGCAGTTTTCACTCAGATGAAAGACTTAAGCTTTCCTTCTTAAGAAGTGTTTTCAAAGACATTCACAGAGTGATTCTACGAAGCCTTTTTACTGACGTTGGCTTTTAAACGTGATTTCACAGGAATTTCTGTCAAACGAAAGATAAGAGATTTGCTGTTAAAGAATTGAGTATACAGAATGCAAACAAACGCTTCCCTACAAGTGAATCGCCTAACCATTCAACACAGTTCTAAAAACTGAATAGAATGCAGTTTTCACTCAGATGAAAGACGTATGCTTTCATTCTTAAGAAGTGTTTTCAAAGACATTCACAGAGTGATTCTATGAAGCCTTTACTGACGTTGGCTTTTAAATGTGATTTCACTGGAATTTCTGTCAAACACAAGACTCGAGATTTGCTTTTAAAGAATTGAGTATACAGAATGCAAACAAACGCTTCCCTACAAGTGAATCGCCTAATCATTCTACACAGCTCTAAAAACTGAATAGAATGCAGTTTTCACTCAGATGAAAGATGTATGCTTTCCTTCTTAAGAAGTGTTTTCAAAGACATTCACAGAGTGATTCTACGAAGCCTTTTTACTGACCTTGGCTTTTAAACGTGATTTCAATGGAATTTCTGTCAAACGCAAGACACGAGATTTGCTGTTAAAGAATTGAGTATACAGAATGCAAACAAACGCTTCCCTACAAGTGAATCGCCTAACCATTCAACAATGCTCTAAAAACTGAAGAGAATGCAGTTTTCACTCAGATGAAAGACGTATGCTTTCCTTCTTAAGAAGTGTTTTCAAAGACATTCACAGAGTGATTCTACGAAGCCTATTTACTGACGTTGGCTTTTAAACGTGATTTCACTGGAATTACTGTCAAAGGCAAGACACGAGATTTGCTGTTAAAGAATTGAGTATACAGAATGCAAACAAACGCTTCCCTACAAGTGAATCACCTAACCATTCAACAATGCCTTAAAAACTAAGGAGAATACAGTTTTCACTCAGATGAGAGATGTATGCTTTCCTTCTTAAGAAGTGTTTTCAAAGACATTCACAGAGTGATTCTACGAAGCCTTTTTACTGATGTTGGCTTTTAAACGTGATTTCACTGGAATTTTTGTCAAACGCGAGACACGAGATTTGCTGTTAAAGAATTGAGTATACAGAATGCAAACAAACGCTTACCTACAAGTGAATCGCCTAACCATTCAACCATGCTCTAAAAACTGAAGAGAATGCAGTTTTCACTCAGATGAAAGACGTATGCTTTCCTTCTTAAGAAGTGTTTTCAAAGACATTCACAGAGTGATTCTATGAAGCCTTTTTACTGACGTTGGCTTTTAAACGTGATTTCACAGGAATTTCTGTCAAAGGCAAGACACGAGATTTGCTGTTAAAGAATTGAGTATACAGAATGCAAACAAACGCTTCCCTACAAGTGAATCGCCTAACCATTCAACAATGCTCTAAAAACTGAAGAGAATGCAGTTTTCACTCAGATGAAAGACGTATGCTTTCCTTCTTAAGAAGTGTTTTCAAAGACATTCACAGAGTGATTCTATGAAGCCTTTTTTACTGACGTTGGCTTTTAAACGTGATTTCACTGGAATTTCTGTCAAACGCAAGACACGAGATTTGCTGTTAAAGAATTGAGTATACAGAATGCAAACAAACGCTTCCCTACAAGTGAATCGCCTAACCATTCAACAATGCTCTAAAAACTGAAGAGAATGCAGTTTTCACTCAGATGAAAGACGTATGCTTTCCTTTTTAAGAAGTGTTTTCAAAGACATTCACAGAGTGATTCTATGAAGCCTTTTTACTGAAGTTGGCTTTTAAACGTGATTTCACAGGAATTTCTGTCAAAGGCAAGACACGAGATTTGCTGTTAAAGAATTGAGTATACAGAATGCAAACAAACGCTTCCCTACAAGTGAATCGCCTAACCATTCAACAATGCTCTAAAAACTGAAGAGAATGCAGTTTTCACTCAGATGAAAGACGTAAGCTTTCCTTCTTAAGAAGTGTTTTCAAAGACATTCACAGAGTGATTCTACGAAACCTTTTTACTGACGTTGGCTTTTAAACGTGATTTCACAGGAATTTCTGTCAAACGAAAGATAAGAGATTTGCTGTTAAAGAATTGAGTATACAGAATGCAAACAAACGCTTCCCTACAAGTGAATCGCCTAACCATTCAACACAGTTCTAAAAACTGAATAGAATGCAGTTTTCACTCAGATGAAAGACGTATGCTTTCCTTCTTAAGAAGTGTTTTCAAAGAAATTCACAGAGTGATTCTATGAAGCCTTTACTGACGTTGGCTTTTAAACGTGATTTCACTGGAATTTCTGTCAAACACAAGACTCGAGATTTGCTTTTAAAGAATTGAGTATACAGAATGCAAACAAACGCTTCCCTACAAGTGAATCGCCTAATCATTCTACACAGCTCTAAAAACTGAATAGAATGCAGTTTTCACTCAGATGAAAGATGTATGCTTTCCTTCTTAAGAAGTGTTTTCAAAGACATTCACAGAGTGATTCTACGAAGCCTTTTTACTGACCTTGTCTTTGAAATGTGCTTTCACTGGAATTTCTGTCAAACGCAAGACACGAGATTTGCTGTTAAAGAATTGAGTATACAGAATGCAAACAAACGCTTCCCTACAAGTGAATCGCCTAACCATTCAACAATGCTCTAAAAACTGAAGAGAATGCAGTTTTCACTCAGATGAAAGACGTATGCTTTCCTTCTTAAGAAGTGTTTTCAAAGACATTCACAGAGTGATTCTACGAAGCCTATTTACTGACGTTGGCTTTTAAACGTGATTTCACTGGAATTTCTGTCAAAGGCAAGACACGAGATTTGCTGTTAAAGAATTGAGTATACAGAATGCAAACAAACGCTTCCCTACAAGTGAATCACCTAACCATTCAACAATGCCTTAAAAACTAAGGAGAATACAGTTTTCACTCAGATGAGAGATGTATGCTTTCCTTCTTAAGAAGTGTTTTCAAAGACATTCACAGAGTGATTCTACGAAGCCTTTTTACTGATGTTGGCTTTTAAACGTGATTTCACTGGAATTTTTGTCAAAGGCAAGACACGAGATTTGCTGTTAAAGAATTGAGTATACAGAATGCAAACAAACGCTTCCCTACAAGTGAATCGCCTAACCATTCAACAATGCTCTAAAAACTGAAGAGAATGCAGTTTTCACTCAGATGAAAGACGTATGCTTTCCTTCTTAAGAAGTGTTTTCAAAGACATTCACAGAGTGATTCTATGAAGCCTTTTTTACTGACGTTGGCTTTTAAATGTGATTTCACTGGAATTTCTGTCAAACGCAAGACACGAGATTTGCTGTTAAAGAATTGAGTATACAGAATGCAAACAAACGCTTCCCTGCAAGTGAATCGCCTAACCATTCAACACAGCTCTAAAAACTGAAGAGAATGCAGTTTTCACTCAGATGAAAGACGTATGCTTTCCTTCTTAAGAAGTGTTTTCAAAGACATTCACAGAGTGATTCTATGAAGCCTTTTTACTGAAGTTGGCTTTTAAACGTGATTTCACAGGAATTTCTGTCAAAGGCAAGACACGAGATTTGCTGTTAAAGAATTGAGTATACAGAATGCAAACAAACGCTTCCCTACAAGTGAATCGCCTAACCATTCAACAATGCTCTAAAAACTGAAGAGAATGCAGTTTTCACTCAGATGAAAGACGTATGCTTTCCTTCTTAAGAAGTGTTTTCAAAGACATTCACAGAGTGATTCTATGAAGCCTTTACTGACGTTGGCTTTTAAACGTGATTTCACTGGAATTTCTGTCAAACGCAAGACTCGAGATTTGCTTTTAAAGAATTGAGTATACAGAATGCAAACAAACGCTTCCCTACAAGTGAATCGCCTAATCATTCTACACAGCTCTAAAAACTGAATAGAATGCAGTTTTCACTCAGATGAAAGATGTATGCTTTCCTTCTTAAGAAGTGTTTTCAAAGACATTCACAGAGTGATTCTACGAAGCCTTTTTTACTGACGTTGGCTTTTAAACGTGATTTCACTGGAATTTCTGTCAAACGCAAGACACGAGATTTGCTTTTAAAGAATTGAGTATACAGAATGCAAACAAACACTTCCCTACAAGTGAATCGCCTAACCATTCAACACAGTTCTAAAAACTGAAGAGAATGCAGTTTTCACTCAGATGAAAAATGTATGATTTCGTTCTTAAGAACTGTTTTCAAAGACATTCACAGAGTGATTCTACGAAGCCTTTTTACTGACATTGGCTTTTAAACGTGATTTCACAGGAATTTCTGTCAAACGCAAGACACGAGATTTGCTGATAAAGAATTGAGTATACAGAATGCAAACAAACGCTTCCCTACAAGTGAATCACCTAACCATTCAACAATGCCCTAAAAACTAAGGAGAATACAGTTTTCACTCAGATGAAAGACGTATGCTTTCCTTCTTAAGAAGTGTTTTCAAAGACATTCACAGAGTGATTCTATGAAGCCTTTTTACTGACGTTGGCTTTTAAACGTGATTTCACAGGAATTTCTGTCAAAGGCAAGACACGAGATTTGCTGTTAAAGAATTGAGTATACAGAATGCAAACAAACGCTTCCCTACAAGTGAATCGCCTAACCATTCAACAATGCTCTAAAAACTGAAGAGAATGCAGTTTTCACTCAGATGAAAGACGTATGCTTTCCTTCTTAAGAAGTGTTTTCAAAGACATTCACAGAGTGATTCTATGAAGCCTTTTTTACTGATGTTGGCTTTTAAACGTGATTTCACTGGAATTTCTGTCAAACGCAAGACACGAGATTTGCTGTTAAAGAATTGAGTATACAGAATGCAAACAAACGCTTCCCTACAAGTGAATCGCCTAACCATTCAACAATGCTCTAAAAACTGAAGAGAATGCAGTTTTCACTCAGATGAAAGACGTATGCTTTCCTTCTTAAGAAGTGTTTTCAAAGACATTCACAGAGTGATTCTCTGAAGCCTTTTTACTGACGTTGGCTTTTAAACGTGATTTCACAGGAATTTCTGTCAAAGGCAAGACACGAGATTTGCTGTTAAAGAATTGAGTATACAGAATGCAAACAAACGCTTCCCTACAAGTGAATCGCCTAACCATTCAACACAGCTCTAAAAACTGAAGAGAATGCAGTTTTCACTCAGATGAAAGTCGTAAGCTTTCCTTCTTAACAAGTGTTTTCAAAGACATTCACAGAGTGATTCTACGAAGCCTTTTTACTGACGTTGGCTTTTAAACGTGATTTCACAGGAATTTCTGTCAAACGCAAGACACGAGATTTGCTGATAAAGAATTGAGTATACAGAATGCAAACAAACGCTTCCCTACAAGTGAATTCCCTAACCGTTCAACACAGCTCTAAAAACTGAAGAGAATGCAGTTTTCACTCAGATGAAAGACGTATGCTTTCCTTCTTAAGAAGTGTTTTCAAAGACATTCACAGAGTGATTCTACGAAGCCTATTTACTGAAGTTGGCTTTTAAACGTGATTTCACTGGAATTTCTGTCAAAGGCAAGACACGAGATTTGCTGTTAAAGAATTGAGTATACAGAATGCAAACAAACGCTTCCCTACAAGTGAATCACCTAACCATTCAACAATGCCTTAAAAACTAAGGAGAATACAGTTTTCACTCAGATGAGAGATGTATGCTTTCCTTCTTAAGAAGTGTTTTCAAAGACATTCACAGAGTGATTCTACGAAGCCTTTTTACTGATGTTGGCTTTTAAACGTGATTTCACTGGAATTTTTGTCAAAGGCAAGACACGAGATTTGCTGTTAAAGAATTGAGTATACAGAATGCAAACAAACGCTTCCCTACAAGTGAATCGCCTAACCATTCAACAATGCTCTAAAAACTGAAGAGAATGCAGTTTTCACTCAGATGAAAGACGTATGCTTTCCTTCTTAAGAAGTGTTTTCAAAGACATTCACAGAGTGATTCTATGAAGCCTTTTTTACTGACGTTGGCTTTTAAACGTGATTTCACTGGAATTTCTGTCAAACGCAAGACACGAGATTTGCTGTTAAAGAATTGAGTATACAGAATGCAAACAAACGCTTCCCTGCAAGTGAATCGCCTAACCATTCAACACAGCTCTAAAAACTGAAGAGAATGCAGTTTTCACTCAGATGAAAGACGTATGCTTTCCTTCTTAAGAAGTGTTTTCAAAGACATTCACAGAGTGATTCTATGAAGCCTTTTTACTGAAGTTGGCTTTTAAACGTGATTTCACAGGAATTTCTGTCAAAGGCAAGACACGAGATTTGCTGTTAAAGAATTGAGTATACAGAATGCAAACAAACGCTTCCCTACAAGTGAATCGCCTAACCGTTCAACAATGCTCTAAAAACTGAAGAGAATGCAGTTTTCACTCAGATGAAAGACGTATGCTTTCCTTCTTAAGAAGTGTTTTCAAAGACATTCACAGAGTGATTCTATGAAGCCTTTTTTACTGACGTTGGCTTTTAAACGTGATTTCACTGGAATTTTTGTCAAACGCGAGACACGAGATTTGCTGTTAAAGAATTGAGTATACAGAATGCAAACAAACGCTTCCCTACAAGTGAATCGCCTAACCATTCAACACAGCTCTAAAAACTGAAGAGAATGCAGTTTTCACTCAGATGAAAGACGTAAGCTTTCCTTCTTAAGAAGTGTTTTCAAAGACATTCACAGAGTGATTCTACGAAACCTTTTTACTGACGTTGGCTTTTAAACGTGATTTCACAGGAATTTCTGTCAAACGAAAGATAAGAGATTTGCTGTTAAAGAATTCAGTATACAGAATGCAAACAAACGCTTCCCTACAAGTGAATCGCCTAACCATTCAACACAGTTCTAAAAACTGAATAGAATGCAGTTTTCACTCAGATGAAAGACGTATGCTTTCCTTCTTAAGAAGTGTTTTCAAAGACATTCACAGAGTGATTCTATGAAGCCTTTACTGACGTTGGCTTTTAAACGTGATTTCACTGGAATTTCTGTCAAACGCAAGACTCGAGATTTGCTTTTAAAGAATTGAGTATACAGAATGCAAACAAACGCTTCCCTACAAGTGAATCGCCTAATCATTCTACACAGCTCTAAAAACTGAATAGAATGCAGTTTTCACTCAGATGAAAGATGTATGCTTTCCTTCTTAAGAAGTGTTTTCAAAGACATTCACAGAGTGATTCTACGAAGCCTTTTTTACTGACGTTGGCTTTTAAACGTGATTTCACTGGAATTTCTGTCAAACGCAAGACACGAGATTTGCTTTTAAAGAATTGAGTATACAGAATGCAAACAAACACTTCCCTACAAGTGAATCGCCTAACCATTCAACACAGTTCTAAAAACTGAAGAGAATGCAGTTTTCACTCAGATGAAAGATGTATGATTTCGTTCTTAAGAACTGTTTTCAAAGACATTCACAGAGTGATTCTACGAAGCCTTTTTACTGACATTGGCTTTTAAACGTGATTTCACAGGAATTTCTGTCAAACGCAAGACACGAGATTTGCTGATAAAGAATTGAGTATACAGAATGCAAACAAACGCTTCCCTACAAGTGAATCACCTAACCATTCAACAATGCCCTAAAAACTAAGGAGAATACAGTTTTCACTCAGATGAAAGACGTATGCTTTCCTTCTTAAGAAGTGTTTTCAAAGACATTCACAGAGTGATTCTATGAAGCCTTTTTACTGACGTTGGCTTTTAAACGTGATTTCACAGGAATTTCTGTCAAAGGCAAGACACGAGATTTGCTGTTAAAGAATTGAGTATACAGAATGCAAACAAACGCTTCCCTACAAGTGAATCGCCTAACCATTCAACAATGCTCTAAAAACTGAAGAGAATGCAGTTTTCACTCAGATGAAAGACGTATGCTTTCCTTCTTAAGAAGTGTTTTCAAAGACATTCACAGAGTGATTCTATGAAGCCTTTTTTACTGACGTTGGCTTTTAAACGTGATTTCACTGGAATTTTTGTCAAACGCGAGACACGAGATTTGCTGTTAAAGAATTGAGTATACAGAATGCAAACAAACGCTTCCCTACAAGTGAATCGCCTAACCATTCAACACAGCTCTAAAAACTGAAGAGAATGCAGTTTTCACTCAGATGAAAGACGTAAGCTTTCCTTCTTAAGAAGTGTTTTCAAAGACATTCACAGAGTGATTCTACGAAGCCTTTTTACTGACGTTGGCTTTTAAACGTGATTTCACAGGAATTTCTGTCAAACGAAAGATAAGAGATTTGCTGTTAAAGAATTGAGTATACAGAATGCAAACAAACGCTTCCCTACAAGTGAATCGCCTAACCATTCAACACAGTTCTAAAAACTGAATAGAATGCAGTTTTCACTCAGATGAAAGACGTATGCTTTCCTTCTTAAGAAGTGTTTTAAAAGACATTCACAGAGTGATTCTATGAAGCCTTTACTGACGTTGGCTTTTAAACGTGATTTCACTGGAATTTCTGTCAAACGCAAGACTCGAGATTTGCTTTTAAAGAATTGAGTATACAGAATGCAAACAAACGCTTCCCTACAAGTGAATCGCCTAATCATTCTACACAGCTCTAAAAACTGAAGAGAATGCAGTTTTCACTCAGATGAAAGACGTATGCTTTCCTTCTTAAGAAGTGTTTTCAAAGACATTCACAGAGTGATTCTACGAAGCCTTTTTACTGACTTTGTCTTTTAAACGTGATTTCACTGGAATTTCTGTCAAACGCAAGACACGAGATTTGCTGATAAAGAATTGAGTATACAGAATGCAAACAAACGCTTCCCTACAAGTGAATTCCCTAACCGTTCAACACAGCTCTAAAAACTGAATAGAATGCAGTTTTTAAAGATGAAAGACGTATGCTTTCCTTCTTAAGAAGTGTTTTCAAAGACATTCACAGAGTGATTCTACGAAGCCTTTTTACTGAAGTTGGCTTTTAAACGTGATTTCACTGGAATTTCTGTCAAAGGCAAGACACGAGATTTGCTGTTAAAGAATTGAGTATACAGAATGCAAACAAACGCTTCCCTACAAGTGAATCGCCTAACCCTTCAACAATGCTCTAAAAACTGAAGAGAATGCAGTTTTCACTCAGATGAAAGACGTATGCTTTCCTTCTTAAGAAGTGTTTTCAAAGACATTCACAGAGTGATTCTACGAAGCCTATTTACTGACGTTGGCTTTTAAACGTGATTTCACTGGAATTTCTGTCAAAGGCAAGACACGAGATTTGCTGTTAAAGAATTGAGTATACAGAATGCAAACAAACGCTTCCCTACAAGTGAATCACCTAACCATTCAACAATGCCCTAAAAACTAAGGAGAATACAGTTTTCACTCAGATGAGAGATGTATGCTTTCCTTCTTAAGAAGTGTTTTCAAAGACATTCACAGAGTGATTCTATGAAGCCTTTTTACTGACGTTGGCTTTTAAACGTGATTTCACTGGAATTTTTGTCAAACGCGAGACACGAGATTTGCTGTTAAAGAATTGAGTATACAGAATGCAAACAAACGCTTCCCTACAAGTGAATCGCCTAACCATTCAACCATGCTCTAAAAACTGAAGAGAATGCAGTTTTCACTCAGATGAAAGACGTATGCTTTCCTTCTTAAGAAGTGTTTTCAAAGACATTCACAGAGTGATTCTATGAAGCCTTTTTTACTGACGTTGGCTTTTAAACGTGATTTCACTGGAATTTCTGTCAAACGCAAGACACGAGATTTGCTGTTAAAGAATTGAGTATACAGAATGCAAACAAACGCTTCCCTACAAGTGAATCGCCTAACCATTCAACAATGCTCTAAAAACTGAAGAGAATGCAGTTTTCACTCAGATGAAAGACGTATGCTTTCCTTCTTAAGAAGTGTTTTCAAAGACATTCACAGAGTGATTCTATGAAGCCTTTTTACTGACGTTGGCTTTTAAACGTGATTTCACAGGAATTTCTGTCAAAGGCAAGACACGAGATTTGCTGTTAAAGAATTGAGTATACAGAATGCAAACAAACGCTACCCTACAAGTGAATCGCCTAACCATTCAACAATGCTCTAAAAACTGAAGAGAATGCAGTTTTCACTCAGATGAAAGACGTATGCTTTCCTTCTTAAGAAGTGTTTTCAAAGACATTCACAGAGTGATTCTATGAAGCCTTTTTTACTGACGTTGGCTTTTAAACGTGATTTCACTGGAATTTTTGTCAAACGCGAGACACGAGATTTGCTGTTAAAGAAATGAGTATACAGAATGCAAACAAACGCTTCCCTACAAGTGAATCGCCTAACCATTCAACACAGCTCTAAAAACTGAAGAGAATGCAGTTTTCACTCAGATGAAAGACGTAAGCTTTCCTTCTTAAGAAGTGTTTTCAAAGACATTCACAGAGTGATTCTACGAAGCCTTTTTACTGACGTTGGCTTTTAAACGTGATTTCACAGGAATTTCTGTCAAACGAAAGATAAGAGATTTGCTGTTAAAGAATTGAGTATACAGAATGCAAACAAACGCTTCCCTACAAGTGAATTGCCTAACCATTCAACACAGTTCTAAAAACTGAATAGAATGCAGTTTTCACTCAGATGAAAGACGTATGCTTTCCTTCTTAAGAAATGTTTTAAAAGACATTCACAGAGTGATTCTATGAAGCCTTTACTGACGTTGGCTTTTAAACGTGATTTCACTGGAATTTCTGTCAAACGCAAGACTCGAGATTTCCTTTTAAAGAATTGAGTATACAGAATGCAAACAAACGCTTCCCTACAAGTGAATCGCCTAATCATTCTACACAGCTCTAAAAACTGAAGAGAATGCAGTTTTCACTCAGATGAAAGACGTATGCTTTCCTTCTTAAGAAGTGTTTTCAAAGACATTCACAGAGTGATTCTACGAAGCCTTTTTACTGACTTTGTCTTTTAAACGTGATTTCACTGGAATTTCTGTCAAATGCAAGACACGAGATTTGCTGATAAAGAATTGAGTATACAGAATGCAAACAAACGCTTCCCTACAAGTGAATTCCCTAACCGTTCAACACAGCTCTAAAAACTGAATAGAATGCAGTTTTTAAAGATGAAAGACGTATGCTTTCCTTCTTAAGAAGTGTTTTCAAAGACATTCACAGAGTGATTCTACGAAGCCTTTTTACTGAAGTTGGCTTTTAAACGTGATTTCACTGGAATTTCTGTCAAACGCAAGACACGAGATTTGCTGTTAAAGAATTGAGTATACAGAATGCAAACAAACGCTTCCCTACAAGTGAATCGCCTAACCCTTCAACAATGCTCTAAAAACTGAAGAGAATGCAGTTTTCACTCAGATGAAAGACGTATGCTTTCCTTCTTAAGAAGTGTTTTCAAAGACATTCACAGAGTGATTCTACGAAGCCTATTTACTGACGTTGGCTTTTAAACGTGATTTCAATGGAATTTCTGTCAAAGGCAAGACACGAGATTTGCTGTTAAAGAATTGAGTATACAGAATGCAAACAAACGCTTCCCTACAAGTGAATCACCTAACCATTCAACAATGCCCTAAAAACTAAGGAGAATACAGTTTTCACTCAGATGAGAGATGTATGCTTTCCTTCTTAAGAAGTGTTTTCAAAGACATTCACAGAGTGATTCTATGAAGCCTTTTTACTGACGTTGGCTTTTAAACGTGATTTCACTGGAATTTTTGTCAAACGCGAGACACGAGATTTGCTGTTAAAGAATTGAGTATACAGAATGCAAACAAACGCTTCCCTACAAGTGAATCGCCTAACCATTCAACCATGCTCTAAAAACTGAAGAGAATGCAGTTTTCACTCAGATGAAAGACGTATGCTTTCCTTCTTAAGAAGTGTTTTCAAAGACATTCACAGAGTGATTCTATGAAGCCTTTTTACTGACATTGGCTTTTAAACGTGATTTCACAGGAATTTCTGTCAAAGGCAAGACACGAGATTTGCTGTTAAAGAATTGAGTATACAGAATGCAAACAAACGCTTCCCTACAAGTGAATCGCCTAACCATTCAACAATGCTCTAAAAACTGAAGAGAATGCAGTTTTCACTCAGATGAAAGACGTATGCTTTCCTTCTTAACAAGTGTTTTCAAAGACATTCACAGAGTGATTCTAAGAAGCCTTTTTACTGACGTTGGCTTTTAAACGTGATTTCACAGGAATTTCTGTCAAACGCAAGACACGAGATTTGCTGTTAAAGAATTGAGTATACAGAATGCAAACAAACGCTTCCCTACAAGTGAATCGCCTAACCATTCAACACAGTTCTAAAAACTGAATAGAATGCAGTTTTCACTCAGATGAAAGATGTATGCTTTCCTTCTTAAGAAGTGTTTTCAAAGACATTCACAGAGTGATTCTACGAAGCCTTTTTTACTGACGTTGGCTTTTAAACGTGATTTCACTGGAATTTCTGTCAAACGCAAGACACGAGATTTGCTTTTAAAGAATTGAGTATACAGAATGCAAACAAACACTTCCCTACAAGTGAATCGCCTAACCATTCAACACAGTTCTAAAAACTGAAGAGAATGCAGTTTTCACTCAGATGAAAGATGTATGATTTCGTTCTTAAGAACTGTTTTCAAAGACATTCACAGAGTGATTCTATGAAGCCTTTTTACTGACGTTGGCTTTTAAACGTGATTTCACAGGAATTTCTGTCAAAGGCAAGACACGAGATTTGCTGTTAAAGAATTGAGTATACAGAATGCAAACAAACGCTTCCCTACAAGTGAATCGCCTAACCATTCAACAATGCTCTAAAAACTGAAGAGAATGCAGTTTTCACTCAGATGAAAGACGTATGCTTTCCTTCTTAAGAAGTGTTTTCAAAGACATTCACAGAGTGATTCTATGAAGCCTTTTTTACTGATGTTGGCTTTTAAACGTGATTTCACTGGAATTTCTGTCAAACGCAAGACACGAGATTTGCTGTTAAAGAATTGAGTATACAGAATGCAAACAAACGCTTCCCTACAAGTGAATCGCCTAACCATTCAACAATGCTCTAAAAACTGAAGAGAATGCAGTTTTCACTCAGATGAAAGACGTATGCTTTCCTTCTTAAGAAGTGTTTTCAAAGACATTCACAGAGTGATTCTCTGAAGCCTTTTTACTGACGTTGGCTTTTAAACGTGATTTCACAGGAATTTCTGTCAAAGGCAAGACACGAGATTTGCTGTTAAAGAATTGAGTATACAGAATGCAAACAAACGCTTCCCTACAAGTGAATCGCCTAACCATTCAACACAGCTCTAAAAACTGAAGAGAATGCAGTTTTCACTCAGATGAAAGTCGTAAGCTTTCCTTCTTAACAAGTGTTTTCAAAGACATTCACAGAGTGATTCTACGAAGCCTTTTTACTGACGTTGGCTTTTAAACGTGATTTCACAGGAATTTCTGTCAAATGCAAGACACGAGATTTGCTGATAAAGAATTGAGTATACAGAATGCAAACAAACGCTTCCCTACAAGTGAATCGCCTAACCATTCAACAATGCTCTAAAAACTGAAGAGAATGCAGTTTTCACTCAGATGAAAGACGTATGCTTTCCTTCTTAAGAAGTGTTTTCAAAGACATTCACAGAGTGATTCTATGAAGCCTTTTTACTGACGTTGGCTTTTAAACGTGATTTCACAGGAATTTCTGTCAAAGGCAAGACACGAGATTTGCTGTTAAAGAATTGAGTATACAGAATGCAAACAAACGCTTCCCTACAAGTGAATCGCCTAACCATTCAACAATGCTCTAAAAACTGAAGAGAATGCAGTTTTCACTCAGATGAAAGACGTATGCTTTCCTTCTTAAGAAGTGTTTTCAAAGACATTCACAGAGTGATTCTATGAAGCCTTTTTTACTGACGTTGGCTTTTAAACGTGATTTCACTGGAATTTTTGTCAAACGCGAGACACGAGATTTGCTGTTAAAGAATTGAGTATACAGAATGCAAACAAACGCTTCCCTACAAGTGAATCGCCTAACCATTCAACACAGCTCTAAAAACTGAAGAGAATGCAGTTTTCACTCAGATGAAAGACGTAAGCTTTCCTTCTTAAGAAGTGTTTTCAAAGACATTCACAGAGTGATTCTACGAAGCCTTTTTACTGACGTTGGCTTTTAAACGTGATTTCACAGGAATTTCTGTCAAACGAAAGATAAGAGATTTGCTGTTAAAGAATTGAGTATACAGAATGCAAACAAACGCTTCCCTACAAGTGAATTGCCTAACCATTCAACACAGTTCTAAAAACTGAATAGAATGCAGTTTTCACTCAGATGAAAGACGTATGCTTTCCTTCTTAAGAAGTGTTTTAAAAGACATTCACAGAGTGATTCTATGAAGCCTTTACTGACGTTGGCTTTTAAACGTGATTTCACTGGAATTTCTGTCAAACGCAAGACTCGAGATTTGCTTTTAAAGAATTGAGTATACAGAATGCAAACAAACGCTTCCCTACAAGTGAATCGCCTAATCATTCTACACAGCTCTAAAAACTGAAGAGAATGCAGTTTTCACTCAGATGAAAGACGTATGCTTTCCTTCTTAAGAAGTGTTTTCAAAGACATTCACAGAGTGATTCTACGAAGCCTTTTTACTGACTTTGTCTTTTAAACGTGATTTCACTGGAATTTCTGTCAAACGCAAGACACGAGATTTGCTGATAAAGAATTGAGTATACAGAATGCAAACAAACGCTTCCCTACAAGTGAATTCCCTAACCGTTCAACACAGCTCTAAAAACTGAATAGAATGCAGTTTTTAAAGATGAAAGACGTATGCTTTCCTTCTTAAGAAGTGTTTTCAAAGACATTCACAGAGTGATTCTACGAAGCCTTTTTACTGAAGTTGGCTTTTAAACGTGATTTCACTGGAATTTCTGTCAAAGGCAAGACACGAGATTTGCTGTTAAAGAATTGAGTATACAGAATGCAAACAAACGCTTCCCTACAAGTGAATCGCCTAACCCTTCAACAATGCTCTAAAAACTGAAGAGAATGCAGTTTTCACTCAGATGAAAGACGTATGCTTTCCTTCTTAAGAAGTGTTTTCAAAGACATTCACAGAGTGATTCTACGAAGCCTATTTACTGACGTTGGCTTTTAAACGTGATTTCACTGGAATTTCTGTCAAAGGCAAGACACGAGATTTGCTGTTAAAGAATTGAGTATACAGAATGCAAACAAACGCTTCCCTACAAGTGAATCACCTAACCATTCAACAATGCCCTAAAAACTAAGGAGAATACAGTTTTCACTCAGATGAGAGATGTATGCTTTCCTTCTTAAGAAGTGTTTTCAAAGACATTCACAGAGTGATTCTATGAAGCCTTTTTACTGACGTTGGCTTTTAAACGTGATTTCACTGGAATTTCTGTCAAAGGCAAGACACGAGATTTGCTGTTAAAGAATTGAGTATACAGAATGCAAACAAACGCTTCCCTACAAGTGAATCACCTAACCATTCAACAATGCCCTAAAAACTAAGGAGAATACAGTTTTCACTCAGATGAGAGATGTATGCTTTCCTTCTTAAGAAGTGTTTTCAAAGACATTCACAGAGTGATTCTATGAAGCCTTTTTACTGACGTTGGCTTTTAAACGTGATTTCACTGGAATTTTTGTCAAACGCGAGACACGAGATTTGCTGTTAAAGAATTGAGTATACAGAATGCAAACAAACGCTTCCCTACAAGTGAATCGCCTAACCATTCAACCATGCTCTAAAAACTGAAGAGAATGCAGTTTTCACTCAGATGAAAGACGTATGCTTTCCTTCTTAAGAAGTGTTTTCAAAGACATTCACAGAGTGATTCTATGAAGCCTTTTTTACTGACGTTGGCTTTTAAACGTGATTTCACTGGAATTTCTGTCAAACGCAAGACACGAGATTTGCTGTTAAAGAATTGAGTATACAGAATGCAAACAAACGCTTCCCTACAAGTGAATCGCCTAACCATTCAACAATGCTCTAAAAACTGAAGAGAATGCAGTTTTCACTCAGATGAAAGACGTATGCTTTCCTTCTTAAGAAGTGTTTTCAAAGACATTCACAGAGTGATTCTATGAAGCCTTTTTACTGACGTTGGCTTTTAAACGTGATTTCACAGGAATTTCTGTCAAAGGCAAGACACGAGATTTGCTGTTAAAGAATTGAGTATACAGAATGCAAACAAACGCTTCCCTACAAGTGAATCGCCTAACCATTCAACAATGCTCTAAAAACTGAAGAGAATGCAGTTTTCACTCAGATGAAAGACGTATGCTTTCCTTCTTAAGAAGTGTTTTCAAAGACATTCACAGAGTGATTCTATGAAGCCTTTTTTACTGACGTTGGCTTTTAAACGTGATTTCACTGGAATTTTTGTCAAACGCGAGACACGAGATTTGCTGTTAAAGAAATGAGTATACAGAATGCAAACAAACGCTTCCCTACAAGTGAATCGCCTAACCATTCAACACAGCTCTAAAAACTGAAGAGAATGCAGTTTTCACTCAGATGAAAGACGTAAGCTTTCCTTCTTAAGAAGTGTTTTCAAAGACATTCACAGAGTGATTCTACGAAGCCTTTTTACTGACGTTGGCTTTTAAACGTGATTTCACAGGAATTTCTGTCAAACGAAAGATAAGAGATTTGCTGTTAAAGAATTGAGTATACAGAATGCAAACAAACGCTTCCCTACAAGTGAATTGCCTAACCATTCAACACAGTTCTAAAAACTGAATAGAATGCAGTTTTCACTCAGATGAAAGACGTATGCTTTCCTTCTTAAGAAATGTTTTAAAAGACATTCACAGAGTGATTCTATGAAGCCTTTACTGACGTTGGCTTTTAAACGTGATTTCACTGGAATTTCTGTCAAACGCAAGACTCGAGATTTGCTTTTAAAGAATTGAGTATACAGAATGCAAACAAACGCTTCCCTACAAGTGAATCGCCTAATCATTCTACACAGCTCTAAAAACTGAAGAGAATGCAGTTTTCACTCAGATGAAAGACGTATGCTTTCCTTCTTAAGAAGTGTTTTCAAAGACATTCACAGAGTGATTCTACGAAGCCTTTTTACTGACTTTGTCTTTTAAACGTGATTTCACTGGAATTTCTGTCAAATGCAAGACACGAGATTTGCTGATAAAGAATTGAGTATACAGAATGCAAACAAACGCTTCCCTACAAGTGAATTCCCTAACCGTTCAACACAGCTCTAAAAACTGAATAGAATGCAGTTTTTAAAGATGAAAGACGTATGCTTTCCTTCTTAAGAAGTGTTTTCAAAGACATTCACAGAGTGATTCTACGAAGCCTTTTTACTGAAGTTGGCTTTTAAACGTGATTTCACTGGAATTTCTGTCAAACGCAAGACACGAGATTTGCTGTTAAAGAATTGAGTATACAGAATGCAAACAAACGCTTCCCTACAAGTGAATCGCCTAACCCTTCAACAATGCTCTAAAAACTGAAGAGAATGCAGTTTTCACTCAGATGAAAGACGTATGCTTTCCTTCTTAAGAAGTGTTTTCAAAGACATTCACAGAGTGATTCTACGAAGCCTATTTACTGACATTGGCTTTTAAACGTGATTTCACTGGAATTTCTGTCAAAGGCAAGACACGAGATTTGCTGTTAAAGAATTGAGTATACAGAATGCAAACAAACGCTTCCCTACAAGTGAATCACCTAACCATTCAACAATGCCCTAAAAACTAAGGAGAATACAGTTTTCACTCAGATGAGAGATGTATGCTTTCCTTCTTAAGAAGTGTTTTCAAAGACATTCACAGAGTGATTCTATGAAGCCTTTTTACTGACGTTGGCTTTTAAACGTGATTTCACTGGAATTTTTGTCAAACGCGAGACACGAGATTTGCTGTTAAAGAATTGAGTATACAGAATGCAAACAAACGCTTCCCTACAAGTGAATCGCCTAACCATTCAACCATGCTCTAAAAACTGAAGAGAATGCAGTTTTCACTCAGATGAAAGACGTATGCTTTCCTTCTTAAGAAGTGTTTTCAAAGACATTCACAGAGTGATTCTATGAAGCCTTTTTACTGACATTGGCTTTTAAACGTGATTTCACAGGAATTTCTGTCAAAGGCAAGACACGAGATTTGCTGTTAAAGAATTGAGTATACAGAATGCAAACAAACGCTTCCCTACAAGTGAATCGCCTAACCATTCAACAATGCTCTAAAAACTGAAGAGAATGCAGTTTTCACTCAGATGAAAGACGTATGCTTTCCTTCTTAACAAGTGTTTTCAAAGACATTCACAGAGTGATTCTAAGAAGCCTTTTTACTGACGTTGGCTTTTAAACGTGATTTCACAGGAATTTCTGTCAAACGCAAGACACGAGATTTGCTGTTAAAGAATTGAGTATACAGAATGCAAACAAACGCTTCCCTACAAGTGAATCGCCTAACCATTCAACCATGCTCTAAAAACTGAAGAGCATGCAGTTTTCACTCAGATGAAAGATGTATGCTTTCCTTCTTAAGAACTGTTTTCAAAGACATTCACAGAGTGATTCTACGAAGCCTTTTTACTGACATTGGCTTTTAAACGTGATTTCACTGGAATTTTTGTCAAACGCCAGACACGAGATTTGCTGTTAAAGAATTGAGTATACAGAATGCAAACAAACGCTTCCCTACAAGTGAATCGCCTAACCATTCAACAATGCTCTAAAAACTGAAGAGAATGCAGTTTTCACTCAGATGAAAGACATATGCTTTCCTTCTTAAGAAGTGTTTTCAAAGACATTCACAGAGTGATTCTACGAAGCCTTTTTACTGACGTTGTCTTTTAAACGTGATTTCACTGGAATTTCTGTAAAACGCAAGACACGAGATTTGCTGTTAAAGAATTGAGTATACAGAATGCAAACAAACGCTTCCCTACAAGTGAATTCCCTAACCGTTCAACACAGCTCTAAAAACTGAATAGAATGCGGTTTTTACAGATGAAAGACGTATGCTTTCCTTCTTAAGAAGTGTTTTCAAAGACATTCACAGAGTGATTCTACGAAGCCTTTTTACTGACATTGGCTTTTAAACGTGATTTCACAGGAATTTCTGTCAAAGGCAAGACACGAGATTTGCTGTTAAAGAATTGAGTATACAGAATGCAAACAAACGCTTCCCTACAAGTGAATCGCCTAACCATTCAACAATGCTCTAAAAACTGAAGAGAATGCAGTTTTCACTCAGATGAAAGACGTATGCTTTCCTTCTTAACAAGTGTTTTCAAAGACATTCACAGAGTGATTCTAAGAAGACTTTTTACTGACGTTGGCTTTTAAACGTGATTTCACAGGAATTTCTGTCAAACGCAAGACACGAGATTTGCTGTTAAAGAATTGAGTATACAGAATGCAAACAAACGCTTCCCTACAAATGAATCGCCTAACCATTCAACACAGGTCTAAAAACTGAATAGAATGCAGTTTTCACTCAGATGAAAGACGTATGCTTTCCTTCTTAAGAAGTGTTTTCAAAGACATTCACAGAGTGATTCTACGAAGCCTTTTTACTGACGTTGTCTTTTAAACGTGATTTCACTGGAATTTCTGTCAAACGCAAGACACGAGATTTGCTGTTAAAGATTTGAGTATACAGAATGCAAACAAACGCTTCCCTACAAGTGAATTCCCTAACCGTTCAACACAGCTCTAAAAACTGAATAGAATGCAGTTTTTACAGATGAAAGACGTAAGCTTTCCTTCTTAAGAAGTGTTTTCAAAGACATTCACAGAGTGATTCTACGAAGCCTTTTTACTGACGTTGGCTTTTAAACGTGATTTCACAGGAATTTCTGTCAAACGAAAGATAAGAGATTTGCTGTTAAAGAATTGAGTATACAGAATGCAAACAAACGCTTCCCTACAAGAGAATCGCCTAATCATTCTACACAGCTCTAAAAACTGAATAGAATGCAGTTTTCACTCAGATGAAAGATGTATGCTTTCCTTCTTAAGAAGTGTTTTCAAAGACATTCACAGAGTGATTCTATGAAGCCTTTTTACTGACGGTGGCTTTAAACGTGATTTCACTGGAATTTCTGTCAAACGCAAGACACGAGATTTGCTTTTAAAGAATTGAGTATACAGAATGCAAACAAACGCTTCCCTACAAGTGAATCGCCTAACCATTCAACACAGTTCTAAAAACTGAAGAGAATGCAGTTTTCACTCAGATGAAAATGTATGCTTTCCTTCTTAAGAACTGTTTTCAAAGACATTCACAGAGTGATTCTACGAAGCCTTTTTACTGACACTGGCTTTTAAACGTGATTTCACTGGAATTTTTGTAAAATGCGAGACACGAGATTTGCTGTTAAAGAATTGAGTATACAGAATGCAAACAAACGCTTCCCTACAAGTGAATCGCCTAACCATTCAACACAGCTCTAAAAACTGAAGAGAATGCAGTTTTCACTCAGATGAAAGACGTAAGCTTTCCTTCTTAAGAAATGTTTTCAAAGACATTCACAGAGTGATTCTACGAAGCCTTTTGACTGACGTTGGCTTTTAAACGTGATTTCACTGGAATTTCTGTCAAACGCAAGACATGAGATTTGCTGTTAAAGAATTGAGTATACAGAATGCAAACAAACGCTTCCCTACAAGTGAATCGCCTAACCATTCAACAATGCTCTAAAAACTGAAGAGAATGCAGTTTTCACTCAGATGAAAGACATATGCTTTCCTTCTTAAGAAGTGTTTTCAAAGACATTCACAGAGTGATTCTACGAAGCCTTTTTACTGACGTTGTCTTTTAAACGTGATTAAACTGGAATTTCTGTAAAACGCAAGACACGAGATTTGCTGTTAAAGAACTGAGTATACAGAATGCAAACAAACGCTTCCCTACAAGTGAATTCCCTAACCGTTCAACACAGCTCTAAAAACTGAATAGAATGCAGTTTTTACAGATGAAAGACGTATGCTTTCCTTCTTAAGAAGTGTTTTCAAAGACATTCACAGAGTGATTCTACGAAGCCTTTTTACTGACTTTGGCTTTTAAACGTGATTTCACTCTAATTTCTGTCAAAGGCAAGACACGAGATTTGCTGTTAAAGAATTGAGTATACAGAATGCAAACAAATGCTTCCCTACAAGTGAATCACCTAACCATTCAACAACGCCCTAAAAACTAAGGAGAATACAGTTTTCACTCAGATGAGAGATGTATGCTTTCCTTCTTAAGAAGTGTTTTCAAAGACATTCACAGAGTGATTCTACGAAGCCTTTTTACTGACGTTGGCTTTTAAACGTGATTTCACTGGAATTTTTGTCAAACACGAGACACGAGATTTGCTGTTAAAGAATTGAGTATACAGAATGCAAACAAACGCTTCCCTCCAAGTGAATCGCCTAACCATTCAACCATGCTCTAAAAACTGAAGAGAATGCAGTTTTCACTCAGATGAAAGATGTATGCTTTCCTTCTTAAGAAGTGTTTTCAAAGACATTCACAGAGTGATTCTATGAAGCCTTTTTACTGACGTTGGCTTTTAAACGTGATTTCACTGGAATTTCTGTCAAACGCAAGACACGAGATTTGCTGTTAAAGAATTGAGTATACAGAATGCAAACAAACGCTTCCCTACAAATGAATCGCCTAACCATTCAACACAGGTCTAAAAACTGAATAGAATGCAGTTTTAACTCAGATGAAAGACGTATGTTTTCCTTCTTAAGAAGTGTTTTCAAAAACATTCACAGAGTGATTCTATGAAGCCTTTACTGACGTTGGCTTTTAAACGTGATTTCACTGGAATTTCTGTCAAACGCAAGACTCGAGATTTGCTGTTAAAGAATTGAGTATACAGAATGCAAACAAACGCTTCCCTACAAGTGAATCGCCTAACCATTCAACAATGCTCTAAAAACTGAAGAGAATGCAGTTTTCACTCAGATGAAAGACGTATGCTTTCCTTCTTAAGAAGTGTTTTCAAAGACATTCACAGAGTGATTCTATGAAGCCTTTTTTACTGACGTTGGCTTTTAAACGTGATTTCACTGGAATTTTTGTCAAACGCGAGACACGAGATTTGCTGTTAAAGAATTGAGTATACAGAATGCAAACAAACGCTTCCCTACAAGTGAATCGCCTAACCATTCAACACACCTCTAAAAACTGAAGAGAATGCAGTTTTCACTCAGATGAAAGACGTAAGCTTTCCTTCTTAAGAAGTGTTTTCAAAGACATTCACAGAGTGATTCTACGAAACCTTTTTACTGACGTTGGCTTTTAAACGTGATTTCACAGGAATTTCTGTCAAACGAAAGATAAGAGATTTGCTGTTAAAGAATTGAGTATACAGAATGCAAACAAACGCTTCCCTACAAGTGAATCGCCTAACCATTCAACACAGTTCTAAAAACTGAATAGAATGCAGTTTTCACTCAGATGAAAGACGTATGCTTTCCTTCTTAAGAAGTGTTTTCAAAGACATTCACAGAGTGATTCTATGAAGCCTTTACTGACGTTGGCTTTTAAACGTGATTTCACTGGAATTTCTGTCAAACGCAAGACTCGAGATTTGCTTTTAAAGAATTGAGTATACAGAATGCAAACAAACGCTTCCCTACAAGTGAATCGCCTAATCATTCTACACAGCTCTAAAAACTGAATAGAATGCAGTTTTCACTCAGATGAAAGATGTATGCTTTCCTTCTTAAGAACTGTTTTCAAAGACATTCACAGAGTGATTCTACGAAGCCTTTTTACTGACATTGGCTTTTAAACGTGATTTCACTGGAATTTTTGTCAAAAGCGAGACACGAGATTTGCTGTTAAAGAATTGAGTATACAGAATGCAAACAAACGCTTCCCTACAAGTGAATCGCCTAACCATTCAACCATGCTCTAAAAACTGAAGAGAATGCAGTTTTCACTCAGATGAAAGACGTATGCTTTCCTTCTTAAGAAGTGTTTTCAAAGACATTCACAGAGTGATTCTACGAAGCCTTTTTACTGAAGTTGGCTTTTAAACGTGATTTCACTGGAATTTCTGTCAAACGCAAGACACGAGATTTGCTGTTAAAGAATTGAGTATACAGAATGCAAACAAACGCTTCCCTACAAGTGAATCGCCTAACCATTCAACAATGCTCTAAAAACTGAAGAGAATGCAGTTTTCACTCAGATGAAAGACGTATGCTTTCCTTCTTAAGAAGTGTTTTCAAAGACATTCACAGAGTGATTCTACGAAACCTTTTTACTGACGTTGGCTTTTAAACGTGATTTCACAGGAATTTCTGTCAAACGAAAGATAAGAGATTTGCTGTTAAAGAATTGAGTATACAGAATGCAAACAAACGCTTCCTTACAAGTGAATCGCCTAACCATTCAACACAGTTCTAAAAACTGAATAGAATGCAGTTTTCACTCAGATGAAAGACGTATGCTTTCCTTCTTAAGAAGTGTTTTCAAAGACATTCACAGAGTGATTCTATGAAGCCTTTACTGACGTTGGCTTTTAAACGTGATTTCACTGGAATTTCTGTCAAACGCAAGACTCGAGATTTGCTTTTAAAGAATTGAGTATACAGAATGCAAACAAACGCTTCCCTACAAGTGAATCGCCTAATCATTCTACACAGCTCTAAAAACTGAATAGAATGCAGTTTTCACTCAGATATAGATGTATGCTTTCCTTCTTAAGAAGTGTTTTCAAAGACATTCACAGAGTGATTCTACGAAGCCTTTTTACTGACGTTGGCTTTTAAATGTGATTTCACTGGAATTTCTGTCAAACGCAAGACACGAGATTTGCTTTTAAAGAATTGAGTATACAGAATGCAAACAAAAACTTCCCTATAAGTGAATCGCCTAACCATTCAACACAGTTCTAAAAACTGAAGAGAATGCAGTTTTCACTCAGATGAAAGATGTATGCTTTCGTTCTTAAGAACTGTTTTCAAAGACATTCACAGAGTGATTCTACGAAGCCTGTTTACTGACATTGGCTTTTAAACGTGATTTCACTGGAATTTTTGTCAAAAGCGAGACACGAGATTTGCTGTTAAAGAATTGAGTATACAGAATGCAAACAAACGCTTCCCTACAAGTGAATCGCCTAACCATTCAACCATGCTCTAAAAACTGAAGAGAATGCAGTTTTCACTCAGATGAAATACGTATGCTTTCCTTCTTAAGAAGTGTTTTCAAAGACATTCACAGAGTGATTCTACGAAGCCTTTTTACTGACTTTGTCTTTTAAACGTGATTTCACAGGAATTTCTGTCAAAGGCAAGACACGAGATTTGCTGTTAAAGAATTGAGTATACAGAATGCAAACAAACGCTTCCCTACAAGTGAATCGCCTAACCATTCAACAATGCTCTAAAAACTGAAGAGAGTGCAGTTTTCACTCAGATGAAAGACGTATGCTTTCCTTCTTAAGAAGTGTTTTCAAAGACATTCACAGAGTGATTCTATGAAGCCTTTTTTACTGACGTTGGCTTTTAAACGTGATTTCACTGGAATTTTTGTCAAACGCGAGACAAGAGATTTGCTGTTAAAGAATTGAGTATACAGAATGCAAACAAACGCTTCCCTACAAGTGAATCGCCTAACCATTCAACACACCTCTAAAAACTGAAGAGAATGCAGTTTTCACTCAGATGAAAGACGTAAGCTTTCCTTCTTAAGAAGTGTTTTCAAAGACATTCACAGAGTGATTCTACGAAACCTTTTTACTGACGTTGGCTTTTAAACGTGATTTCACAGGAATTTCTGTCAAACGAAAGATAAGAGATTTGCTGTTAAAGAATTGAGTATACAGAATGCAAACAAACGCTTCCCTACAAGTGAATCGCCTAACCATTCAACACAGTTCTAAAAACTGAATAGAATGCAGTTTTCACTCAGATGAAAGACGTATGCTTTCCTTCTTAAGAAGTGTTTTCAAAGACATTCACAGAGTGATTCTATGAAGCCTTTACTGACGTTGGCTTTTAAACGTGATTTCACTGGAATTTCTGTCAAACGCAAGACTCGAGATTTGCTTTTAAAGAATTGAGTATACAGAATGCAAACAAACGCTTCCCTACAAGTGAATCGCCTAATCATTCTACACAGCTCTAAAAACTGAATAGAATGCAGTTTTCACTCAGATGAAAGATGTATGCTTTCCTTCTTAAGAACTGTTTTCAAAGACATTCACAGAGTGATTCTACGAAGCCTTTTTACTGACATTGGCTTTTAAACGTGATTTCACTGGAATTTTTGTCAAAAGCGAGACACGAGATTTGCTGTTAAAGAATTGAGTATACAGAATGCAAACAAACGCTTCCCTACAAGTGAATCGCCTAACCATTCAACCATGCTCTAAAAACTGAAGAGAATGCAGTTTTCACTCAGATGAAAGACGTATGCTTTCCTTCTTAAGAAGTGTTTTCAAAGACATTCACAGAGTGATTCTACGAAGCCTTTTTACTGAAGTTGGCTTTTAAACGTGATTTCACTGGAATTTCTGTCAAACGCAAGACACGAGATTTGCTGTTAAAGAATTGAGTATACAGAATGCAAACAAACGCTTCCCTACAAGTGAATCGCTAACCATTCAACAATGCCCTAAAAACTAAGGAGAATACAGTTTTCACTCAGATGAGAGATGTATGCTTTCCTTCTTAAGAAGTGTTTTCAAAGACATTCACAGAGTGATTCTACGAAGCCTTTTTACTGATGTTGGCTTTTAAACGTGATTTCACTGGAATTTTTGTCAAACGCAGAGACACGAGATTTGCTGTTAAAGAATTGAGTATACAGAATGCAAACAAACGCTTCCCTAAAAGTGAATCGCCTAACCATTCAACAATGCTCTAAAAACTGAAGAGAATGCAGTTTTCACTCAGATGAAAGACGTATGCTTTCCTTCTTAAGAAGTGTTTTCAAAGACATTCACAGAGTGATTCTATGAAGCCTTTACTGACGTTGGCTTTTAAACGTGATTTCACTGGAATTTCTGTCAAACGCAAGACTCGAGATTTGCTTTTAAAGAATTGAGTATACAGAATGCAAACAAACGCTTCCCTACAAGTGAATCGCCTAATCATTCTACACAGCTCTAAAAACTGAATAGAATGCAGTTTTCACTCAGATATAGATGTATGCTTTCCTTCTTAAGAAGTGTTTTCAAAGACATTCACAGAGTGATTCTACGAAGCCTTTTTACTGACGTTGGCTTTTAAATGTGATTTCACTGGAATTTCTGTCAAACGCAAGACACGAGATTTGCTTTTAAAGAATTGAGTATACAGAATGCAAACAAACACTTCCCTACAAGTGAATCGCCTAACCATTCAACACAGTTCTAAAAACTGAAGAGAATGCAGTTTTCACTCAGATGAAAGATGTATGCTTTCGTTCTTAAGAACTGTTTTCAAAGACATTCACAGAGTGATTCTACGAAGCCTGTTTACTGACATTGGCTTTTAAACGTGATTTCACTGGAATTTTTGTCAAAAGCGAGACACGAGATTTGCTGTTAAAGAATTGAGTATACAGAATGCAAACAAACGCTTCCCTACAAGTGAATCGCCTAACCATTCAACCATGCTCTAAAAACTGAAGAGAATGCAGTTTTCACTCAGATGAATGACGTATGCTTTCCTTCTTAAGAAGTGTTTTCAAAGACATTCACAGAGTGATTCTACGAAGCCTTTTTACTGACTTTGTCTTTTAAACGTGATTTCACTGGAATTTCTGTCAAACGCAAGACACGAGATTTGCTGATAAAGAATTGAGTATACAGAATGCAAACAAACGCTTCCCTACAAGTGAATTCCCTAACCGTTCAACACAGCTCTAAAAACTGAATAGAATGCAGTTTTTAAAGATGAAAGACATATGCTTTCCTTCTTAAGAAGTGTTTTCAAAGACATTCACAGAGTGATTCTACGAAGCCTTTTTACTGAAGTTGGCTTTTAAACGTGATTTCACTGGAATTTTTGTCAAACGCGAGACACGAGATTTGCTGTTAAAGAATTGAGTATACAGAATGCAAACAAACGCTTCCCTACAAGTGAATCGCCTAACCATTCAACAATGCCCTAAAAACTAAGGAGAATACAGTTTTCACTCAGATGAGAGATGTATGCTTTCCTTCTTAAGAAGTGTTTTCAAAGACATTCACAGAGTGATTCTACGAAGCCTTTTTACTGATGTTGGCTTTTAAACGTGATTTCACTGGAATTTTTGTCAAACGCGAGACACGAGATTTGCTGTTAAAGAATTGAGTATACAGAATGCAAACAAACGCTTCCCTAAAAGTGAATCGCCTAACCATTCAACAATGCTCTAAAAACTGAAGAGAATGCAGTTTTCACTCAGATGAAAGACGTATGCTTTCCTTCTTAAGAAGTGTTTTCAAAGACATTTACAGAGTGATTCTATGAAGCCTTTTTTACTGACGTTGGCTTTTAAACGTGATTTCACTGGAATTTTTGTCAAACGCGAGACACGAGATTTGCTGTTAAAGAATTGAGTATACAGAATGCAAACAAACGCTTCCCTACAAGTGAATCGCCTAACCATTCAACACAGCTCTAAAAACTGAAGAGAATGCAGTTTTCACTCAGATGAAAGTCGTAAGCTTTCCTTCTTAACAAGTGTTTTCAAAGACATTCACAGAGTGATTCTACGAAGCCTTTTTACTGACGTTGGCTTTTAAACGTGATTTCACAGGAATTTCTGTCAAACGCAAGACACGAGATTTGCTGATAAAGAATTGAGTATACAGAATGCAAACAAACGCTTCCCTACAAGTGAATTCCCTAACCATTCAACACAGCTCTAAAAACTGAATAGAATGCAGTTTTTAAAGATGAAAGACGTATGCTTTCCTTCTTAAGAAGTGTTTTCAAAGACATTCACAGAGTGATTCTACGAAGCCTTTTTACTGAAGTTGGCTTTTAAACGTGATTTCACTGGAATTTCTGTCAAACGCAAGACACGAGATTTGCTGTTAAAGAATTGAGTATACAGAATGCAAACAAACGCTTCCCTACAAGTGAATCGCCTAACCATTCAACAATGCTCTAAAAACTGAAGAGAATGCAGTTTTCACTCAGATGAAAGACGTATGCTTTCCTTCTTAAGAAGTGTTTTCAAAGACATTCACAGAGTGATTCTACGAAGCCTATTTACTGATGTTGGCTTTTAAACGTGATTTCACTGGAATTTTTGTCAAACGCGAGACACGAGATTTGCTGTTAAAGAATTGAGTATACAGAATGCAAACAAACGCTTACCTACAAGTGAATCGCCTAACCATTCAACCATGCTCTAAAAACTGAAGAGAATGCAGTTTTCACTCAGATGAAAGACGTATGCTTTCCTTCTTAAGAAGTGTTTTCAAAGACATTCACAGAGTGATTCTATGAAGCCTTTTTACTGACGTTGGCTTTTAAACGTGATTTCACAGGAATTTCTGTCAAAGGCAAGACACGAGATTTGCTGTTAAAGAATTGAGTATACAGAATGCAAACAAACGCTTCCCTACAAGTGAATCGCCTAACCATTCAACAATGCTCTAAAAACTGAAGAGAATGCAGTTTTCACTCAGATGAAAGACGTATGCTTTCCTTCTTAAGAAGTGTTTTCAAAGACATTCACAGAGTGATTCTATGAAGCCTTTTTTACTGACGTTGGCTTTTAAACGTGATTTCACTGGAATTTCTGTCAAACGCAAGACACGAGATTTGCTGTTAAAGAATTGAGTATACAGAATGCAAACAAACGCTTCCCTACAAGTGAATCGCCTAACCATTCAACAATGCTCTAAAAACTGAAGAGAATGCAGTTTTCACTCAGATGAAAGACGTATGCTTTCCTTCTTAAGAAGTGTTTTCAAAGACATTCACAGAGTGATTCTTTGAAGCCTTTTTACTGACGTTGGCTTTTAAACGTGATTTCACAGGAATTTCTGTCAAAGGCAAGACACGAGATTTGCTGTTAAAGAATTGAGTATACAGAATGCAAACAAACGCTTCCCTACAAGTGAATCGCCTAACCATTCAACACAGCTCTAAAAACTGAAGAGAATGCAGTTTTCACTCAGATGAAAGTCGTAAGCTTTCCTTCTTAACAAGTGTTTTCAAAGACATTCACAGAGTGATTCTAAGAAGCCTTTTTACTGACGTTGGCTTTTAAACGTGATTTCACAGGAATTTCTGTCAAACGAAAGATAAGAGATTTGCTGTTAAAGAATTGAGTATACAGAATGCAAACAAACGCTTCCCTACAAGTGAATCGCCTAACCATTCAACACAGCAATAAAAACTGAAGAGAATGCAGTTTTCACTCAGATGAAAGACGTAAGCTTTCCTTCTTAAGAAGTGTTTTCAAAGACATTCACAGAGTGATTCTACAAAGCCTTTTGACTGACGTTGGCTTTTAAACGTGATTTCACTGGAATGTCTGTCAAACGCAAGACACGAGATTTGCTGTTAAAGAATTGAGTATACAGAATGCAAACAAACGCTTCCCTACAAGTGAATCGCCTAACCATTCAACAATGCTCTAAAAACTGAAGAGAATGCAGTTTTCACTCAGATGAGAGATGTATGCTTTCCTTCTTAAGAAGTGTTTTCAAAGACATTCACAGAGTGATTCTACGAAGCCTTTTTACTGATGTTGGCTTTTAAACGTGATTTCACTGGAATTTTTGTCAAACGCGAGACACGAGATTTGCTGTTAAAGAATTGAGTATACAGAATGCAAACAAACGCTTCCCTAAAAGTGAATCGCCTAACCATTCAACAATGCTCTAAAAACTGAAGAGAATGCAGTTTTCACTCAGATGAAAGACATATGCTTTCCTTCTTAAGAAGTGTTTTCAAAGACATTCACAGAGTGATTCTATGAAGCCTTTACTGACGTTGGCTTTTAAACGTGATTTCACTGGAATTTCTGTCAAACGCAAGACTCGAGATTTGCTTTTAAAGAATTGAGTATACAGAATGCAAACAAACGCTTCCCTACAAGTGAATCGCCTAATCATTCTACACAGCTCTAAAAACTGAATAGAATGCAGTTTTCACTCAGATATAGATGTATGCTTTCCTTCTTAAGAAGTGTTTTCAAAGACATTCACAGAGTGATTCTACGAAGCCTTTTTACTGACGTTGGCTTTTAAATGTGATTTCACTGGAATTTCTGTCAAACGCAAGACACGAGATTTGCTTTTAAAGAATTGAGTATACAGAATGCAAACAAACACTTCCCTACAAGTGAATCGCCTAACCATTCAACACAGTTCTAAAAACTGAAGAGAATGCAGTTTTCACTCAGATGAAAGATGTATGCTTTCGTTCTTAAGAACTGTTTTCAAAGACATTCACAGAGTGATTCTACGAAGCCTGTTTACTGACATTGGCTTTTAAACGTGATTTCACTGGAATTTTTGTCAAAAGCGAGACACGAGATTTGCTGTTAAAGAATTGAGTATACAGAATGCAAACAAACGCTTCCCTACAAGTGAATCGCCTAACCATTCAACCATGCTCTAAAAACTGAAGAGAATGCAGTTTTCACTCAGATGAATGACGTATGCTTTCCTTCTTAAGAAGTGTTTTCAAAGACATTCACAGAGTGATTCTACGAAGCCTTTTTACTGACTTTGTCTTTTAAACGTGATTTCACTGGAATTTCTGTCAAACGCAAGACACGAGATTTGCTGATAAAGAATTGAGTATACAGAATGCAAACAAACGCTTCCCTACAAGTGAATTCCCTAACCGTTCAACACAGCTCTAAAAACTGAATAGAATGCAGTTTTTAAAGATGAAAGACATATGCTTTCCTTCTTAAGAAGTGTTTTCAAAGACATTCACAGAGTGATTCTACGAAGCCTTTTTACTGAAGTTGGCTTTTAAACGTGATTTCACTGGAATTTTTGTCAAACGCGAGACACGAGATTTGCTGTTAAAGAATTGAGTATACAGAATGCAAACAAACGCTTCCCTACAAGTGAATCGCCTAACCATTCAACAATGCCCTAAAAACTAAGGAGAATACAGTTTTCACTCAGATGAGAGATGTATGCTTTCCTTCTTAAGAAGTGTTTTCAAAGACATTCACAGAGTGATTCTACGAAGCCTTTTTACTGATGTTGGCTTTTAAACGTGATTTCACTGGAATTTTTGTTAAACGCGAGACACGAGATTTGCTGTTAAAGAATTGAGTATACAGAATGCAAACAAACGCTTCCCTAAAAGTGAATCGCCTAACCATTCAACAATGCTCTAAAAACTGAAGAGAATGCAGTTTTCACTCAGATGAAAGACGTATGCTTTCCTTCTTAAGAAGTGTTTTCAAAGACATTTACAGAGTGATTCTATGAAGCCTTTTTTACTGACGTTGGCTTTTAAACGTGATTTCACTGGAATTTTTGTCAAACGCGAGACACGAGATTTGCTGTTAAAGAATTGAGTATACAGAATGCAAACAAACGCTTCCCTACAAGTGAATCGCCTAACCATTCAACACAGCTCTAAAAACTGAAGAGAATGCAGTTTTCACTCAGATGAAAGTCGTAAGCTTTCCTTCTTAACAAGTGTTTTCAAAGACATTCACAGAGTGATTCTACGAAGCCTTTTTACTGACGTTGGCTTTTAAACGTGATTTCACAGGAATTTCTGTCAAACGCAAGACACGAGATTTGCTGATAAAGAATTGAGTATACAGAATGCAAACAAACGCTTCCCTACAAGTGAATTCCCTAACCATTCAACACAGCTCTAAAAACTGAATAGAATGCAGTTTTTAAAGATGAAAGACGTATGCTTTCCTTCTTAAGAAGTGTTTTCAAAGACATTCACAGAGTGATTCTACGAAGCCTTTTTACTGAAGTTGGCTTTTAAACGTGATTTCACTGGAATTTCTGTCAAACGCAAGACACGAGATTTGCTGTTAAAGAATTGAGTATACAGAATGCAAACAAACGCTTCCCTACAAGTGAATCGCCTAACCATTCAACAATGCTCTAAAAACTGAAGAGAATGCAGTTTTCACTCAGATGAAAGACGTATGCTTTCCTTCTTAAGAAGTGTTTTCAAAGACATTCACAGAGTGATTCTACGAAGCCTATTTACTGATGTTGGCTTTTAAACGTGATTTCACTGGAATTTTTGTCAAACGCGAGACACGAGATTTGCTGTTAAAGAATTGAGTATACAGAATGCAAACAAACGCTTCCCTACAAGTGAATCGCCTAACCATTCAACCATGCTCTAAAAACTGAAGAGAATGCAGTTTTCACTCAGATGAAAGACGTATGCTTTCCTTCTTAAGAAGTGTTTTCAAAGACATTCACAGAGTGATTCTATGAAGCCTTTTTACTGACGTTGGCTTTTAAACGTGATTTCACAGGAATTTCTGTCAAAGGCAAGACACGAGATTTGCTGTTAAAGAATTGAGTATACAGAATGCAAACAAACGCTTCCCTACAAGTGAATCGCCTAACCATTCAACAATGCTCTAAAAACTGAAGAGAATGCAGTTTTCACTCAGATGAAAGACGTATGCTTTCCTTCTTAAGAAGTGTTTTCAAAGACATTCACAGAGTGATTCTATGAAGCCTTTTTTACTGACGTTGGCTTTTAAACGTGATTTCACTGGAATTTCTGTCAAACGCAAGACACGAGATTTGCTGTTAAAGAATTGAGTATACAGAATGCAAACAAACGCTTCCCTACAAGTGAATCGCCTAACCATTCAACAATGCTCTAAAAACTGAAGAGAATGCAGTTTTCACTCAGATGAAAGACGTATGCTTTCCTTCTTAAGAAGTGTTTTCAAAGACATTCACAGAGTGATTCTTTGAAGCCTTTTTACTGACGTTGGCTTTTAAACGTGATTTCACAGGAATTTCTGTCAAAGGCAAGACACGAGATTTGCTGTTAAAGAATTGAGTATACAGAATGCAAACAAACGCTTCCCTACAAGTGAATCGCCTAACCATTCAACACAGCTCTAAAAACTGAAGAGAATGCAGTTTTCACTCAGATGAAAGTCGTAAGCTTTCCTTCTTAACAAGTGTTTTCAAAGACATTCACAGAGTGATTCTAAGAAGCCTTTTTACTGACGTTGGCTTTTAAACGTGATTTCACAGGAATTTCTGTCAAACGAAAGATAAGAGATTTGCTGTTAAAGAATTGAGTATACAGAATGCAAACAAACGCTTCCCTACAAGTGAATCGCCTAACCATTCAACACAGCAATAAAAACTGAAGAGAATGCAGTTTTCACTCAGATGAAAGACGTAAGCTTTCCTTCTTAAGAAGTGTTTTCAAAGACATTCACAGAGTGATTCTACAAAGCCTTTTGACTGACGTTGGCTTTTAAACGTGATTTCACTGGAATGTCTGTCAAACGCAAGACACGAGATTTGCTGTTAAAGAATTGAGTATACAGAATGCAAACAAACGCTTCCCTACAAGTGAATCGCCTAACCATTCAACAATGCTCTAAAAACTGAAGAGAATGCAGTTTTCACTCAGATGAAAGACATATGCTTTCCTTCTTAAGAAGTGTTTTCAAAGACATTCACAGAGTGATTCTACGAAGCCTTTTTACTGACGTTGTCTTTTAAACGTGATTTCACTGGAATTTCTGTAAAACGCAAGACACGAGATTTGCTGTTAAAGAATTGAGTATACAGAATGCAAACAAACGCTTCCCTACAAGTGAATTCCCTAACCGTTCAACACAGCTCTAAAAACTGAATAGAATGCAGTTTTTACAGATGAAAGACGTATGCTTTCCTTCTTAAGAAGTGTTTTCAAAGACATTCACAGAGTGATTCTACGAAGCCTTTTTACTGACGTTGTCTTTTAAACGTGATTTCACTGGAATTTCTGTCAAAGGCAAGACACGAGATTTGCTGTTAAAGAATTGAGTATACAGAATGCAAACAAACGCTTCCCTACAAGTGAATCACCTAACCATTCAACAATGCCCTAAAAACTAAGGAGAATACAGTTTTCACTCAGATGAGAGATGTATGCTTTCCTTCTTAAGAAGTGTTTTCAAAGACATTCACAGAGTGATTCTACGAAGCATTTTTACTGACGTTGGCTTTTAAACGTGATTTCACTGGAATTTCTGTCAAACGCAAGACACGAGATTTGCTGTTAAAGAATTGAGTATACAGAATGCAAACAAACGCTTCCCTACAAGTGAATTCCCTAACCGTTCAACACAGCTCTAAAAACTGAATAGAATGCAGTTTTTACAGATGAAAGACGTATGCTTTCCTTCTTAAGAAGTGTTTTCAAAGACATTCACAGAGTGATTCTATGAAGCCTTTTTACTGACGTTGGCTTTTAAACGTGATTTCACTGGAATTTCTGTCAAACGCAAGACACGAGATTTGCTGTTAAAGAATTGAGTATACAGAATGCAAACAAACGCTTCCCTACAAGTGAATCGCCTAACCATTCAACACAGTTCTAAAAACTGAATAGAATGCAGTTTTCACTCAGATGAAAGACGTATGCTTTCCTTCTTAAGAAGTGTTTCCAAAGACATTCACAGAGTGATTCTATGAAGCCTTTACTGACGTTGGCTTTTAAACGTGATTTCACTGGAATTTCTGTCAACGGCAAGACTCGAGATTTGCTTTTAAAGAATTGAGTATACAGAATGCAAACAAACGCTTCCCTACAAGTGAATCGCCTAATCATTCTACACAACTCTAAAAACTGAATAGAATGCAGTTTTCACTCACATGAAAGATGTATGCTTTCCTTCTTAAGAAGGGTTTTCAAAGACATTCACAGAGTGATTCTATGAAGCCTTTTTACTGACGTTGGCTTTAAACGTGATTTCACTGGAATTTCTGTCAAACGCAAGACACGAGATTTGCTTTTAAAGAATTGAGTATACAGAATGCAAACAAACACTTCCCTACAAGTGAATCGCCTAACCATTCAACACAGTTCTAAAAACTGAAGAGAATGCAGTTTTCACTCAGATGAAAGATGTATGCTTTCCTTCTTAAGAACTGTTTTCAAAGACATTCACAGAGTGATTCTACGAAGCCTTTTTACTGACATTGGCTTTTAAACGTGATTTCACTGGAATTTTTGTAAAATGCGAGACACGAGATTTGCTGTGAAAGAATTGAGTATACAGAATGCAAACAAACGCTTCCCTACAAGTGAATCGCATAACCATTCAACACAGCTCTAAAAACTGAAGAGAATGCAGTTTTCACTCAGATGAAAGACGTAAGCTTTCCTTCTTAAGAAGTGTTTTCAAAGACATTCACAGAGTGATTCTACAAAGCCTTTTGACTGACGTTGGCTTTTAAACGTGATTTCACTGTAATTTCTGTCAAACGCAAGACATGAGATTTGCTGTTAAAGAATTGAGTATACAGAATGCAAACAAACGCTTCCCTACAAGTGAATCGCCTAACCATTCAACAATGCTCTAAAAACTGAAGAGAATGCAGTTTTCACTCAGATGAAAGACATATGCTTTCCTTCTTAAGAAGTGTTTTCAAAGACATTCACAGAGTGATTCTACGAAGCCTTTTTACTGACGTTGTCTTTTAAACGTGATTTCACTGGAATTTCTGTAAAACGCAAGACACGAGATTTGCTGTTAAAGAATTGAGTATACAGAATGCAAACAAACGCTTCCCTACAAGTGAATTCCCTAACCGTTCAACACAGCTCTAAAAACTGAATAGAATGCAGTTTTTACAGATGAAAGACGTATGCTTTCCTTCTTAAGAAGTGTTTTCAAAGACATTCACAGAGTGATTCTAGGAAGCCTTTTTACTGACGTTGGCTTTTAAACGTGATTTCACTGGAATTTCTGTCAAAGGCAAGACACGAGATTTGCTGTTAAAGAATTGAGTATACAGAATGCAAACAAATGCTTCCCTACAAGTGAATCACCTAACCATTCAACAATGCCCTAAAAACTAAGGAGAATACAGTTTTCACTCAGATGAGAGATGTATGCTTTCCTTCTTAAGAAGTGTTTTCAAAGACATTCACAGAGTGATTCTACGAAGCCTTTTTACTGACGTTGGCTTTTAAACGTGATTTCACTGGAATTTTTGTCAAACGCGAGACACGAGATTTGCTGTTAAAGAATTGAGTATACAGAATGCAAACAAACGCTTCCCTACAAGTGAATCGCCTAACCATTCAACCATGCTCTAAAAACTGAAGAGAATGCAGTTTTCACTCAGATGAAAGATGTATGCTTTCCTTCTTAAGAAGTGTTTTCAAAGACATTCACAGAGTGATTCTATGAAGCCTTTTTACTGATGTTGGCTTTTAAACGTGATTTCACTGGAATTTCTATCAAATGCAAGACACGAGATTTGCTGTTAAAGAATTGAGTATACAGAATGCAAACAAACGCTTCCCTACAAATGAATCGCCTAACCATTCAACACAGGTCTAAAAACTGAATAGAATGCAGTTTTCACTCAGATGAAAGACGTATGCTTTCCTTCTTAAGAAGTGTTTTCAAAGACATTCACAGAGTGATTCTATGAAGCCTTTTTTACTGACGTTGGCTTTTAAACGTGATTTCACTGGAATTTTTGTCAAACGCGAGACATGAGATTTGCTGTTAAAGAATTGAGTATACAGAATGCAAACAAACGCTTCCCTACAAGTGAATCGCCTAACCATTCAACACAGCTCTAAAAACTGAAGAGAATGCAGTTTTCACTCAGATGAAAGACGTAAGCTTTCCTTCTTAAGAAGTGTTTTCAAAGACATTCACAGAGTGATTCTACGAAGCCTATTTACTGATGTTGGCTTTTAAACGTGATTTCACTGGAATTTTTGTCAAACGCGAGACACGAGATTTGCTGTTAAAGAATTGAGTATACAGAATGCAAACAAACGCTTACCTACAAGTGAATCGCCTAACCATTCAACCATGCTCTAAAAACTGAAGAGAATGCAGTTTTCACTCAGATGAAAGACGTATGCTTTCCTTCTTAAGAAGTGTTTTCAAAGACATTCACAGAGTGATTCTATGAAGCCTTTTTACTGACGTTGGCTTTTAAACGTGATTTCACAGGAATTTCTGTCAAAGGCAAGACACGAGATTTGCTGTTAAAGAATTGAGTATACAGAATGCAAACAAACGCTTCCCTACAAGTGAATCGCCTAACCATTCAACAATGCTCTAAAAACTGAAGAGAATGCAGTTTTCACTCAGATGAAAGACGTATGCTTTCCTTCTTAAGAAGTGTTTTCAAAGACATTCACAGAGTGATTCTATGAAGCCTTTTTTACTGACGTTGGCTTTTAAACGTGATTTCACTGGAATTTCTGTAAAACGCAAGACACGAGATTTGCTGTTAAAGAATTGAGTATACAGAATGCAAACAAACGCTTCCCTACAAGTGAATCGCCTAACCATTCAACAATGCTCTAAAAACTGAAGAGAATGCAGTTTTCACTCAGATGAAAGACGTATGCTTTACTTCTTAAGAAGTGTTTTCAAAGACATTCACAGAGTGATTCTATGAAGCCTTTTTACTGAAGTTGGCTTTTAAACGTGATTTCACAGGAATTTCTGTCAAAGGCAAGACACGAGATTTGCTGTTAAAGAATTGAGTATACAGAATGCAAACAAACGCTTCCCTAAAAGTGAATCGCCTAACCATTCAACAATGCTCTAAAAACTGAAGAGAATGCAGTTTTCACTCAGATGAAAGACGTATGCTTTCCTTCTTAAGAAGTGTTTTCAAAGACATTCACAGAGTGATTCTATGAAGCCTTTTTACTGACGTTGTCTTTTAAAAGTGATTTCACTGGAATTTCTGTCAAACGCAAGACACGAGATTTGCTGTTAAAGAATTGAGTATACAGAATGCAAACAAACGCTTCCCTACAAGTGAATCGCCTAACCATTCAACAATGCTCTAAAAACTGAAGAGAATGCAGTTTTCACTCAGATGAAAGACATATGCTTTCCTTCTTAAGAAGTGTTTTCAAAGACATTCACAGAGTGATTCTACGAAGCCTTTTTACTGACGTTGGCTTTTAAACGTGATTTCACTGGAATTTCTGTCAAACGCAAGACACGAGATTTGCTGTTAAAGAATTGAGTATACAGAATGCAAACAAACGCTTCCCTACAAGTGAATCGCCTAACCATTCAACACAGTTCTAAAAACTGAATAGAATGCAGTTTTCACTCAGATGAAAGACGTATGCTTTCCTTCTTAAGAAGTGTTTCCAAAGACATTCACAGAGTGATTCTATGAAGCCTTTACTGACGTTGGCTTTTAAACGTGATTTCACTGGAATTTCTGTCAACGGCAAGACTCGAGATTTGCTTTTAAAGAATTGAGTATACAGAATGCAAACAAACGCTTCCCTACAAGTGAATCGCCTAATCATTCTACACAACTCTAAAAACTGAATAGAATGCAGTTTTCACTCAGATGAAAGATGTATGCTTTCCTTCTTAAGAAGTGTTTTCAAAGACATTCACAGAGTGATTCTATGAAGCCTTTTTACTGACGTTGGCTTTAAACGTGATTTCACTGGAATTTCTGTCAAACGCAAGACACGAGATTTGCTTTTAAAGAATTGAGTATACAGAATGCAAACAAACGCTTCCCTACAAGTGAATCGCCTAACCATTCAACACAGTTCTAAAAACTGAAGAGAATGCAGTTTTCACTCAGATGAAAGATGTATGCTTTCCTTCTTAAGAACTGTTTTCAAAGACATTCACAGAGTGATTCTACGAAGCCTTTTTACTGACATTGGCTTTTAAACGTGATTTCACTGGAATTTTTGTAAAATGTGAGACACGAGATTTGCTGTTAAAGAATTGAGTATACAGAATGCAAACAAACGCTTCCCTACAAGTGAATCGCCTAACCATTCAACACAGCTCTAAAAACTGAAGAGAATGCAGTTTTCACTCAGATGAAAGACGTAAGCTTTCCTTCTTAAGAAGTGTTTTCAAAGACATTCACAGAGTGATTCTACAAAGCCTTTTGACTGACGTTGGCTTTTAAACGTGATTTCACTGTAATTTCTGTCAAACGCAAGACATGAGATTTGCTGTTAAAGAATTGAGTATACAGAATGCAAACAAACGCTTCCCTACAAGTGAATCGCCTAACCATTCAACAATGCTCTAAAAACTGAAGAGAATGCAGTTTTCACTCAGATGAAAGACATATGCTTTCCTTCTTAAGAAGTGTTTTCAAAGACATTCACAGAGTGATTCTACGAAGCCTTTTTACTGACTTTGTCTTTTAAACGTGATTTCACTGGAATTTCTGTAAAACGCAAGACACGAGATTTGCTGTTAAAGAATTGAGTATACAGAATGCAAACAAACGCTTCCCTACAAGTGAATTCCCTAACCGTTCAACACAGCTCTAAAAACTGAATAGAATGCAGTTTTTACAGATGAAAGACGTATGCTTTCCTTCTTAAGAAGTGTTTTCAAAGACATTCACAGAGTGATTCTAGGAAGCCTTTTTACTGACGTTGGCTTTTAAACGTGATTTCACTGGAATTTCTGTCAAAGGCAAGACACGAGATTTGCTGTTAAAGAATTGAGTATACAGAATGCAAACAAATGCTTCCCTACAAGTGAATCACCTAACCATTCAACAATGCCCTAAAAACTAAGGAGAATACAGTTTTCACTCAGATGAGAGATGTATGCTTTCCTTCTTAAGAAGTGTTTTCAAAGACATTCACAGAGTGATTCTACGAAGCCTTTTTACTGACGTTGGCTTTTAAACGTGATTTCACTGGAATTTTTGTCAAACGCGAGACACGAGATTTGCTGTTAAAGAATTGAGTATACAGAATGCAAACAAACGCTTCCCTACAAGTGAATCGCCTAACCATTCAACCATGCTCTAAAAACTGAAGAGAATGCAGTTTTCACTCAGATGAAAGATGTATGCTTTCCTTCTTAAGAAGTGTTTTCAAAGACATTCACAGAGTGATTCTATGAAGCCTTTTTACTGACGTTGGCTTTTAAACGTGATTTCACTGGAATTTCTATCAAATGCAAGACACGAGATTTGCTGTTAAAGAATTGAGTATACAGAATGCAAACAAACGCTTCCCTACAAATGAATCGCCTAACCATTCAACACAGGTCTAAAAACTGAATAGAATGCAGTTTTCACTCAGATGAAAGACGTATGCTTTCCTTCTTAAGAAGTGTTTTCAAAGACATTCACAGAGTGATTCTATGAAGCCTTTTTTACTGACGTTGGCTTTTAAACGTGATTTCACTGGAATTTTTGTCAAACGCGAGACACGAGATTTGCTGTTAAAGAATTGAGTATACAGAATGCAAACAAACGCTTCCCTACAAGTGAATCGCCTAACCATTCAACACAGCTCTAAAAACTGAAGAGAATGCAGTTTTCACTCAGATGAAAGACGTAAGCTTTCCTTCTTAACAAGTGTTTTCAAAGACATTCACAGAGTGATTCTACGAAACCTTTTTACTGACGTTGGCTTTTAAACGTGATTTCACTGGAATTTCTGTCAAACGCAAGACACGAGATTTGCTGTTAAAGAATTGAGTATACAGAATGCAAACAAACGCTTCCCTACAAATGAATCGCCTAACCATTCAACACAGGTCTAAAAACTGAATAGAATGCAGTTTTCACTCAGATGAAAGACGTATGCTTTCCTTCTTAAGAAGTGTTTTCAAAGACATTCACAGAGTGATTCTATGAAGCCTTTTTACTGACGTTGGCTTTTAAACGTGATTTCACTGGAATTTTTGTCAAACGCGAGACACGAGATTTGCTGTTAAAGAATTGAGTATACAGAATGCAAACAAACGCTTCCCTACAAGTGAATCGCCTAACCATTCAACACAGCTCTAAAAACTGAAGAGAATGCAGTTTTCACTCAGATGAAAGACGTAAGCTTTCCTTCTTAAGAAGTGTTTTCAAAGACATTCACAGAGTGATTCTACGAAGCCTTTTTACTGACGTTGGCTTTTAAACGTGATTTCACTGGAATTTCTGTCAAACGCAAGACACGAGATTTGCTGTTAAAGAATTGAGTATACAGAATGCAAACAAACGCTTCCCTACAAGTGAATCGCCTAACCATTCAACACAGTTCTAAAAACTGAATAGAATGCAGTTTTCACTCAGATGAAAGACGTATGCTTTCCTTCTTAAGAAGTGTTTCCAAAGACATTCACAGAGTGATTCTATGAAGCCTTTACTGACGTTGGCTTTTAAACGTGATTTCACTGGAATTTCTGTCAATGGCAAGACTCGAGATTTGCTTTTAAAGAATTGAGTATACAGAATGCAAACAAACGCTTCCCTACAAGTGAATCGCCTAATCATTCTACACAACTCTAAAAACTGAATAGAATGCAGTTTTCACTCAGATGAAAGATGTATGCTTTCCTTCTTAAGAAGTGTTTTCAAAGACATTCACAGAGTGATTCTATGAAGCCTTTTTACTGACGTTGGCTTTAAACGTGATTTCACTGGAATTTCTGTCAAACGCAAGACACGAGATTTGCTTTTAAAGAATTGAGTATACAGAATGCAAACAAACGCTTCCCTACAAGTGAATCGCCTAACCATTCAACACAGTTCTAAAAACTGAAGAGAATGCAGTTTTCACTCAGATGAAAGATGTATGCTTTCCTTCTTAAGAACTGTTTTCAAAGACATTCACAGAGTGATTCTACGAAGCCTTTTTACTGACATTGGCTTTTAAACGTGATTTCACTGGAATTTTTGTAAAATGTGAGACACGAGATTTGCTGTTAAAGAATTGAGTATACAGAATGCAAACAAACGCTTCCCTACAAGTGAATCGCCTAACCATTCAACACAGCTCTAAAAACTGAAGAGAATGCAGTTTTCACTCAGATGAAAGACGTAAACTTTCCTTCTTAAGAAGTGTTTTCAAAGACATTCACAGAGTGATTCTACAAAGCCTTTTGACTGACGTTGGCTTTTAAACGTGATTTCACTGTAATTTCTGTCAAACGCAAGACATGAGATTTGCTGTTAAAGAATTGAGTATACAGAATGCAAACAAACGCTTCCCTACAAGTGAATCGCCTAACCATTCAACAATGCTCTAAAAACTGAAGAGAATGCAGTTTTCACTCAGATGAAAGACATATGCTTTCCTTCTTAAGAAGTGTTTTCAAAGACATTCACAGAGTGATTCTACGAAGCCTTTTTACTGACTTTGTCTTTTAAACGTGATTTCACTGGAATTTCTGTAAAACGCAAGACACGAGATTTGCTGTTAAAGAATTGAGTATACAGAATGCAAACAAACGCTTCCCTACAAGTGAATTCCCTAACCGTTCAACACAGCTCTAAAAACTGAATAGAATGCAGTTTTTACAGATGAAAGACGTATGCTTTCCTTCTTAAGAAGTGTTTTCAAAGACATTCACAGAGTGATTCTAGGAAGCCTTTTTACTGACGTTGGCTTTTAAACGTGATTTCACTGGAATTTCTGTCAAAGGCAAGACACGAGATTTGCTGTTAAAGAATTGAGTATACAGAATGCAAACAAACGCTTCCCTACAAATGAATCGCCTAACCATTCAACACAGGTCTAAAAACTGAATAGAATGCAGTTTTCACTCAGATGAAAGACGTATGCTTTCCTTCTTAAGAAGTGTTTTCAAAGACATTCACAGAGTGATTCTATGAAGCCTTTTTTACTGACGTTGGCTTTTAAACGTGATTTCACTGGAATTTTTGTCAAACGCGAGACACGAGATTTGCTGTTAAAGAATTGAGTATACAGAATGCAAACAAACGCTTCCCTACAAGTGAATCGCCTAACCATTCAACACAGCTCTAAAAACTGAAGAGAATGCAGTTTTCACTCAGATGAAAGACGTAAGCTTTCCTTCTTAACAAGTGTTTTCAAAGACATTCACAGAGTGATTCTACGAAACCTTTTTACTGACGTTGGCTTTTAAACGTGATTTCACTGGAATTTCTGTCAAACGCAAGACACGAGATTTGCTGTTAAAGAATTGAGTATACAGAATGCAAACAAACGCTTCCCTACAAGTGAATCGCCTAACCATTCAACACAGTTCTAAAAACTGAATAGAATGCAGTTTTCACTCAGATGAAAGACGTATGCTTTCCTTCTTAAGAAGTGTTTTCAAAGACATTCACAGAGTGATTCTATGAAGCCTTTACTGACGTTGGCTTTTAAACGTGATTTCACTGGAATTTCTGTAAAACGCAAGACTCGAGATTTGCTTTTAAAGAATTGAGTATACAGAATGCAAACAAACGCTTCCCTACAAGTGAATCGCCTAATCATTCTACACAGCTCTAAAAACTGAATAGAATGCAGTTTTCACTCAGATGAAAGATGTATGCTTTCCTTCTTAAGAAGTGTTTTCAAAGACATTCACAGAGTGATTCTACGAAGCCTTTTTACTGATGTTGGCTTTTAAACGTGATTTCACTGGAATTTCTGTCAAACGCAAGACACGAGATTTGCTTTTAAAGAATTGAGTATACAGAATGCAAACAAACACTTCCCTACAAGTGAATCGCCTAACCATTCAACACAGTTCTAAAAACTGAAGAGAATGCAGTTTTCACTCAGATGAAAGACGTATGATTTCCTTCTTAAGAAGTGTTTTCAAAGACATTCACAGAGTGATTCTACGAAGCCTTTTGACTGATGTTGGCTTTTAAACGTGATTTCACTGGAATTTCTGTCAAAGGCAAGACACGAGATTTGCTGATAAAGAATTGAGTATACAGAATGCAAACAAACGCTTCCCTACAAGTGAATCGCCTAACCATTCAACACAGCTCTAAAAACTGAAGAGAATGCATTTTTCACTCAGATGAAAGACGTATGCTTTCCTTCTTAAGAAGTGTTTTCAAAGACATTCACAGAGTGATTCTACGAAGCCTTTTTACTGACGTTGGCTTTTAAACGTGATTTCACTGGAATTTCTGTCAAATGCAAGACACGAGATTTGTTGTTAAAGAATTGAGTATACAGAATGCAAACAAACACTTCCCTACAAGTGAATCACCTAACCATTCATCAATGCCCTAAAAACTGAGGAGAATACAGTTTTCACTCACATGAGAGATGTATGCTTTCCTTCTTAAGAAGTGTTTTCAAAGACATTCACAGAGTGATTCTACGAAGCCTTTTTACTGACGTTGGCTTTTAAACGTGATTTCACAGGAATTTCTGTCAAAGGACAGATAAGAGATTTGCTGTTAAAGAATTGAGTATACAGAATGCAAACAAACGCTTCCCTACAAGTGAATCGCCTAACCATTCATCAAAGGCCTAAAAACTGAGGAGAATACAGTTTTCACTCAGATGAGAGATGTATGCTTTCCTTCTTAAGAAGTGTTTTCAAAGACATTCACAGAGTGATTCTACGAAGCCTTTTTACTGACGTTGGCATTTAAACGTGATTTCACTGGAATTTTTGTCAAAGGCAAGACACGAGATTTGCTGTTAAAGAATTGAGTATACAGAATTCAAACAAACGCTTCCCTACAAGTGAATCGCCTAACCATTCAACACAGCTCTAAAAACTGAAGAGAATGCAGTTTTCACTCAGATGAAAGACGTAAGCTTTCCTTCTTAAGAAGTGTTTTCAAAGACATTCACAGAGTGATTCTACGAAGCCTTTTTACTGACGTTGGCTTTTAAACATGATTTCACTGGAATTTCTGTCAAACGCAAGACACGAGATTTGCTGTTAAAGAATTGAGTATACAGAATGCAAACAAATGCTTCCCTACAAGTGTATCGCCTAACCATTCAACAATGCTCTAAAAACTGAAGAGAATGCAGTTTTCACTCAGATGAAAGACGTAAGCTTTCCTTCTTAAGAAGTGTTTTCAAAGACATTCACAGAGTGATTCTACGAAGCCTTTTTACTGACGTTGGGTTTTAAACGTGATTTTACAGGAATTTCTGTCAAACGAAAGATAAGAGATTTGCTGTTAAAGAATTGAGTATACAGAATGCAAACAAACGCTTCCCTACAAGTGAATCGCCTAACCATTCAACACAGTTCTAAAAACTGAATAGAATGCAGTTTTCACTCAGATGAAAGACGTATGCTTTCCTTCTTAAGAAGTGTTTTCAAAGACATTCACAGAGTGATTCTATGAAGCCTTTACTGACGTTGGCTTTTAAACGTGATTTAACTGCAATTTCTGTCAAACGCAAGACTCGAGATTTGCTTTTAAAGAATTGAGTATACAGAATGCAAACAAACGCTTCCTTACAATTGAATCACCTAACCATTCAACAATGCTCTAAAAACTGAAAAAAATGCAGTTTTCACTCAGATGAAAGACGTATGCTTTCCTTCTTGAGAAGTGTTTTCAAAGACATTCACAGAGTGAGTCTACGAAGCCTTTTTACTGATGTTGGCTTTTAGACGTGATTTCACTAGAATTTCTGTCAAACGCAAGACACGAGATTTGCTGTTAAAGAATTGAGTACAGAATGCAAACAAACGCTTCCCTACAAGTGAATCGCCTAACCATTCAACACAGTTCTAAAAACTGAATAGAATGCATTTTTCACTCAGATGAAAGACGTATGCTTTCCTTCTTAAGAAGTGTTTTCAAAGACATTCACAGAGTGATTCTATGAAGCCTTTACTGACATTGGCTTTTAAACGTGATTTCACTGGAATTTCTGTCAAACGCAAGACTCGAGATTTGCTTTTAAAGAATTGAGTATACAGAATGCAAACAAACGCTTCCCTACAATTGAATCACCTAACCATTCAACAATGCTCTAAAAACTGAAAAAAATGCAGTTTTCACTCAGATGAAAGACGTATGCTTTCCTTCTTAAGAAGTGTTTTCAAAGACATTCACAGAGTGATTCTACGAAGCCTTTTGACTGACATTGGCTTTTAAACGTGATTTCACTGGAATTTCTGTCAAAGGCAAGACACGAGATTTGCTGATAAAGAATTGAGTATACAGAATGCAAACAAACGCTTCCCTACAAGTGAATCGCCTAACCATTCAACACAGCTCTAAAAACTGAATAGAATGCAGTTTTCACTCAGATGAAAGACGTATGCTTTCCTTCTTAAGAAGTGTTTTCAAAGACATTCACAGAGTGATTCTACGAAGCCTTTTCACTGACTTTGGCTTTTAAACGTGATTTCACTGGAATTTCTGTCAAACGCAAGACAGGAGATTTGCTGTTAAAGAATTGAGTATACAGAATGCAAACAAACGCTTCCCTACAAGTGAATCGCCTAACCATTCAACACAGCTCTAAAAACTGAAGAAAATGCAGTTTTCACTCAGATGAAAGACGTAAGCTTTCCTTCTTAAGAAGTGTTTTCAAAGACATTCACAGAGTGATTCTACGAAGCCTTTTTACTGACGTTGGCTTTTAAACGTGATTTCACAGGAATTTCTGTCAAACGACAGATAAGAGATTTGCTGTTAAAGAATTGAGTATACAGAATGCAAACAAACGCTTCCCTACAAGTGAATCGCCTAACCATTCAACACAGTTCTAAAAACTGAATAGAATGCAGTTTTCACTCAGATGAAAGACGTATGCTTTCCTTCTTAAGAAGTGTTTCCAAAGACATTCACAGAGTGATTCTATGAAGCCTTTACTGACGTTGGCTTTTAAAAGTGATTTCACTGGAATTTCTGTCAACGGCAAGACTCGAGATTTGCTTTTAAAGAATTGAGTATACAGAATGCAAACAAACGCTTCCCTACAAGTGAATCGCCTAATCATTCTACACAGCTCTAAAAACTGAATAGAATGCAGTTTTCACTCAGATGAAAGATGTATGCTTTCCTTCTTAAGAAGTGTTTTCAAAGACATTCACAGAGTGATTCTATGAAGCCTTTTTACTGACGTTGGCTTTAAACGTGATTTCACTGGAATTTCTGTCAAACGCAAGACACGAGATTTGCTTTTAAAGAATTGAGTATACAGAATGCAAACAAACGCTTCCCTACAAGTGAATCGCCTAACCATTCAACACAGTTCTAAAAACTGAAGAGAATGCAGTTTTCACTCAGATGAAAGATGTATGCTTTCCTTCTTAAGAACTGTTTTCAAAGACATTCACAGAGTGAATCTATGAAGCCTTTTTACTGACATTGGCTTTTAAACGTGATTTCACTGGAATTTTTGTAAAATGCGAGACACGAGATTTGCTGTTAAAGAATTGAGTATACAGAATGCAAACAAACGCTTCCCTACAAGTGAATCGCCTAACCATTCAACACAGCTCTAAAAACTGAAGAGAATGCAGTTTTCACTCATATGAAAGACGTAAGCTTTCCTTCTTAAGAAGTGTTTTCAAAGACATTCACAGAGTGATTCTACAAAGCCTTTTGACTGACGTTGGCTTTTAAACGTGATTTCACTGTAATTTCTGTCAAACGCAAGACATGAGATTTGCTGTTAAAGAATTGAGTATACAGAATGCAAACAAACGCTTCCCTACAAGTGAATCGCCTAACCATTCAACAATGCTCTAAAAACTGAAGAGAATGCAGTTTTCACTCAGATGAAAGACATATGCTTTCCTTCTTAAGAAGTGTTTTCAAAGACATTCACAGAGTGATTCTACGAAGCCTTTTTACTGACGTTGTCTTTTAAACGTGATTTCACTGGAATTTCTGTAAAACGCAAGACACGAGATTTGCTGTTAAAGAATTGAGTATACAGAATGCAAACAAACGCTTCCCTACAAGTGAATTCCCTAACCGTTCAACACAGCTCTAAAAACTGAATGCAGTTTTTACAGATGAAAGACGTATGCTTTCCTTCTTAAGAAGTGTTTTCAAAGACATTCACAGAGTGATTCTATGAAGCCTTTACTGACGTTGGCTTTTAAACGTGATTTCACTGGAATTACTGTCAAACGCAAGACTTGAGATTTGCTTTTAAAGAATTGAGTATACAGAATGCAAACAAACGCTTCCCTACAATTGAATCACCTAACCATTCAACAATGCTCTAAAAACTGAAAAAAATGGAGTTTTCACTCAGATGAAAGACGTATGCTTTCCTTCTTAAGAAGTGTTTTCAAAGACATTCACAGAGTGATTCTACGAAGCCTATTTACTGACGTTGGCTTTTAAACGTGATTTCACTGGAATTTCTCTCATATGCAAGACACGAGATTTGCAGTTAAAGAATTGAGTATACAGAATGCAACCAAACGCTTCCCTACAAGTGAATCGCCTAACCATTCAACACAGTTCTAAAAACTGAAGGGAAGGCAGCTTTCAGTCAGATGAAAGACGTATGCTTTCCTTCTTAAGAAGTGTTTTCAAAGACATTCACAGAGTGATTCTATGAAGCCTTTACTGACATTGGCTTTTAAACGTGATTTCACTGGAATTTCTGTCAAACGCAAGACTTGAGATTTGCTTTTAAAGAATTGAGTATACAGAATGCAACCAAACGCTTCCCTACAAGTGAATCGCCTAACCATTCAACACAGTTCTAAAAACTGAAGGGAAGGCAGCTTTCAGTCAGATGAAAGACGTATGCTTTCCTTCTTAAGAAGTGTTTTCAAAGACATTCACAGAGTGATTCTACGAAGCCTTTTTACTGACGTTGGCTTTTAAACATGATTTCACTGGAATTTCTGTCAAACGCAAGACAGGTGATTTGCTGTTAAAGAATTGAGTATACAGAATGCAAACAAATGCTTCCCTACAAGTGAATCGCCTAATCATTCAACACAGCTCTAAAAACTGAATAGAATGCAGTTTTCACTCAGATGAAAGACGTATGCTTTCCTTCTTAAGAAGTGTTTTCAAAGACATTCACAGAGTGATTCTACGAAGCCTTTTTACTGACGTTGTCTTTTAAACGTGATTTCACTGGAATTTCTGTCAAACGCAAGACACGAGATTTGCTGTTAAAGAATTGAGTATACAGAATGCAAACAAACGCTTCCCTACAAGTGAATTCCCTAACCGTTCAACACAGCTCTAAAAACTGAATAGAATGCAGTTTTTACAGATGAAAGACGTATGCTTTCCTTCTTAAGAAGTGTTTTCAAAGACATTCACAGAGTGATTCTACGAAACCTTTTTACTGAAGTTGGCTTTTAAACGTGATTTCACTGGAATTTCTGTCAAACGCAAGACACGAGATTTGCTGTTAAAGAATTGAGTATACAGAATGCAAACAAACGCTTCCCTACAAGTGAATCGCCTAACCATTCAACAATGCTCTTTAAAACTGAAGAGAATGCAGTTTTCACTCAGATGAAAGACGTATGCTTTCCTTCTTAAGAAGTGTTTTCAAAGACATTCACAGAGTGATTCTATGAAGCCTTTTTACTGACGTTGGCTTTTAAACGTGATTTCACTGGAATTTCTGTCAAAGGCAAGACACGAGATTTGCTGTTAAAGAATTGAGTATACAGAATGCAAACAAATGCTTCCCTACAAGTGAATCACCTAACCATTCAACAATGCCCTAAAAACTAAGGAGAATACAGTTTTCACTCAGATGAGAGATGTATGCTTTCCTTCTTAAGAAGTGTTTTCAAAGACATTCACAGAGTGATTCTACGAAGCCTTTTTACTGACGTTGGCTTTTAAACGTGATTTCACTGCAATTTCTGTCAAACACAAGACTCGAGATTTGCTTTTAAAGAATTGAGTATACAGAATGCAAACAAACGCTTCCTTACAATTGAATCACCTAACCATTCAACAATGCTCTAAAAACTGAAAAAAATGCAGTTTTCACTCAGATGAAAGACGTATGCTTTCCTTCTTAAGAAGTGTTTTCAAAGACATTCACAGTTTGAGTCTACGAAGCCTTTTTACTGATGTTGGCTTTTAGACGTGATTTCACTAGAATTTCTGTCAAACGCAAGACACGAGATTTGCTGTTAAAGAATTGAGTATACAGAATGCAAACAAACGCTTCCCTACAAGTGAATTGCCTAACCATTCAACACAGTTCTAAAAACTGAATAGAATGCAGTTTTCACTCAGATGAAAGACGTATGCTTTCCTTCTTAAGAAGTGTTTTCAGAGACATTCACAGAGTGATTCTATGAAGCCTTTACTGACGTTGGCTTTTAAACGTGATTTCACTGGAATTTCTGTCAAACGCAAGACTTGAGATTTGCTTTTAAAGAATTGAGTATACAGAATGCAAACAAACGCTTCCCTACAATTGAATCACCTAACCATTCAACAATGCTCTAAAAACTGAAAAAAATGGAGTTTTCACTCAGATGAAAGACGTATGCTTTCCTTCTTAAGAAGTGTTTTCAAAGACATTCACAGAGTGATTCTACGAAGCCTTTTTACTGACGTTGGCTTTTAAACATGATTTCACTGGAATTTCTGTCAAACGCAAGACAGGTGATTTGCTGTTAAAGAATTGAGTATACAGAATGCAAACAAATGCTTCCCTACAAGTGAATCGCCTAATCATTCAACACAGCTCTAAAAACTGAATAGAATGCAGTTTTCACTCAGATGAAAGACGTATGCTTTCCTTCTTAAGAAGTGTTTTCAAAGACATTCACAGAGTGATTCTACGAAGCCTTTTTACTGACGTTGTCTTTTAAACGTGATTTCACTGGAATTTCTGTCAAACGCAAGACACGAGATTTGCTGTTAAAGAATTGAGTATACAGAATGCAAACAAACGCTTCCCTACAAGTGAATTCCCTAACCGTTCAACACAGCTCTAAAAACTGAATAGAATGCAGTTTTTACAGATGAAAGACGTATGCTTTCCTTCTTAAGAAGTGTTTTCACAGACATTCACAGAGTGATTCTACGAAACCTTTTTACTGAAGTTGGCTTTTAAACGTGATTTCACTGGAATTTCTGTCAAACGCAAGACACGAGATTTGCTGTTAAAGAATTGAGTATACAGAATGCAAACAAACGCTTCCCTACAAGTGAATCGCCTAACCATTCAACAATGCTCTTTAAAACTGAAGAGAATGCAGTTTTCACTCAGATGAAAGACGTATGCTTTCCTTCTTAAGAAGTGTTTTCAAAGACATTCACAGAGTGATTCTATGAAGCCTTTTTACTGACGTTGGCTTTTAAACGTGATTTCACAGGAATTTCTGTCAAATGCAAGACACGAGATTTGCTGTTAAAGAATTGAGTATACAGAATGCAAACAAACGCTTCCCTACAAGTGAATCACCTAACCATTCAACAATGCCCTAAAAACTGAGGAGAATACAGTTTTCACTCAGATGAGAGATGTATGCTTTCCTTCTTAAGAAGTCTTTTCAAAGACATTCACAGAGTGATTCTATGAAGCCTTTTTACTGACGTTGGCTTTTAAACGTGATTTCACTGGAATTTTTGTCAAACGCGAGACACGAGATTTGCTGTTAAAGAATTGAGTATACAGAATGCAAACAAACGCTTCCCTACAAGTGAATCGCCTAACCATTCAACACAGCTCTAAAAACTGAAGAGAATGCAGTTTTCACTCAGATGAAAGACGTAAGCTTTCCTTCTTAAGAAGTGTTTTCAAAGACATTCACAGAGTGATTCTACGAAGCCTTTTCACTGACTTTGGCTTTTAAACGTGATTTCACTGGAATTTCTGTCAAACGCAAGACACGAGATTTGCTGTTAAAAAATTGAGTATACAGAATGCAAACAAACGCTTCCCTACAAGTGAATCGCCTAACCATTCAACACAGCTCTAAAAACTGAAGAAAATGCAGTTTTCACTCAGATGAAAGACGTAAGCTTTCCTTCTTAAGAAGTGTTTTCAAAGACATTCACAGAGTGATTCTACGAAGCCTTTTTACTGACGTTGGCTTTTAAACGTGATTTCACAGGAATTTCTGTCAAACGACAGATAAGAGATTTGCTGTTAAAGAATTGAGTATACAGAATGCAAACAAACGCTTCCCTACAAGTGAATCGCCTAACCATTCAACACAGTTCTAAAAACTGAATAGAATGCAGTTTTCACTCAGATGAAAGACGTATGCTTTCCTTCTTAAGAAGTGTTTCCAAAGACATTCACAGAGTGATTCTATGAAGCCTTTACTGACGTTGGCTTTTAAACGTGATTTCACTGGAATTTCTGTCAACGGCAAGACTCGAGATTTGCTTTTAAAGAATTGAGTATACAGAATGCAAACAAACGCTTCCCTACAAGTGAATCGCCTAATCATTCTACACAGCTCTAAAAACTGAATAGAATGCAGTTTTCACTCAGATGAAAGATGTATGCTTTCCTTCTTAAGAAGTGTTTTCAAAGACATTCACAGAGTGATTCTATGAAGCCTTTTTACTGACGTTGGCTTTAAACGTGATTTCACTGGAATTTCTGTCAAACGCAAGACACGAGATTTGCTTTTAAAGAATTGAGTATACAGAATGCAAACAAACGCTTCCCTACAAGTGAATCGCCTAACCATTCAACACAGTTCTAAAAACTGAAGAGAATGCAGTTTTCACTCAGATGAAAGATGTATGCTTTCCTTCTTAAGAACTGTTTTCAAAGACATTCACAGAGTGATTCTATGAAGCCTTTTTACTGACATTGGCTTTTAAACGTGATTTCACTGGAATTTTTGTAAAATGCGAGACACGAGATTTGCTGTTAAAGAATTGAGTATACAGAATGCAAACAAACGCTTCCCTACAAGTGAATCGCCTAACCATTCAACACAGCTCTAAAAACTGAAGAGAATGCAGTTTTCACTCAGATGAAAGACGTAAGCTTTCCTTCTTAAGAAGTGTTTTCAAAGACATTCACAGAGTGATTCTACAAAGCCTTTTGACTGACGTTGGCTTTTAAACGTGATTTCACTGTAATTTCTGTCAAACGCAAGACATGAGATTTGCTGTTAAAGAATTGAGTATACAGAATGCAAACAAACGCTTCCCTACAAGTGAATCGCCTAACCATTCAACAATGCTCTAAAAACTGAAGAGAATGCAGTTTTCACTCAGATGAAAGACATATGCTTTCCTTCTTAAGAAGTGTTTTCAAAGACATTCACAGAGTGATTCTACGAAGCCTTTTTACTGACGTTGTCTTTTAAACGTGATTTCACTGGAATTTCTGTAAAACGCAAGACACGAGATTTGCTGTTAAAGAATTGAGTATACAGAATGCAAACAAACGCTTCCCTACAAGTGAATTCCCTAACCGTTCAACACAGCTCTAAAAACTGAATAGAATGCAGTTTTTACAGATGAAAGACGTATGCTTTCCTTCTTAAGAAGTGTTTTCAAAGACATTCACAGAGTGATTCTAGGAAGCCTTTTTACTGACGTTGGCTTTTAAACGTGATTTCACTGGAATTTCTGTCAAAGGCAAGACACGAGATTTGCTGTTAAAGAATTGAGTATACAGAATGCAAACAAATGCTTCCCTACAAGTGAATCACCTAACCATTCAACAATGCCCTAAAAACTAAGGAGAATACAGTTTTCACTCAGATGAGAGATGTATGCTTTCCTTCTTAAGAAGTGTTTTCAAAGACATTCACAGAGTGATTCTACGAAGCCTTTTTACTGACTTTGGCTTTTAAACGTGATTTCACTGCAATTTCTGTCAAACACAAGACTCGAGATTTGCTTTTAAAGAATTGAGTATACAGAATGCAAACAAACGCTTCCTTACAATTGAATCACCTAACCATTCAACAATGCTCTAAAAACTGAAAAAAATGCAGTTTTCACTCAGATGAAAGACGTATGCTTTCCTTCTTAAGAAGTGTTTTCAAAGACATTCACAGAGTGAGTCTACGAAGCCTTTTTACTGATGTTGGCTTTTAGACGTGATTTCACTAGAATTTCTGTCAAACGCAAGACACGAGATTTGCTGTTAAAGAATTGAGTATACAGAATGCAAACAAACGCTTCCCTACAAGTGAATAGCCTAACCATTCAACACAGTTCTAAAAACTGAATAGAATGCAGTTTTCACTCAGATGAAAGACGTATGCTTTCCTTCTTAAGAAGTGTTTTCAAAGACATTCACAGAGTGATTCTATGAAGCCTTTACTGACGTTGGCTTTTAAACGTGATTTCATTGGAATTTCTGTCAAACGCAAGACTTGAGATTTGCTTTTAAAGAATTGAGTATACAGAATGCAAACAAACGCTTCCCTACAATTGAATCACCTAACCATTCAACAATGCTCTAAAAACTGAAAAAAATGGAGTTTTCACTCAGATGAAAGACGTATGCTTTCCTTCTTAAGAAGTGTTTTCAAAGACATTCACAGAGTGATTCTACGAAGCCTATTTACTGACGTTGGCTTTTAAACGTGATTTCACTGGAATTTGTCTCATATGCAAGACACGAGATTTGCAGTTAAAGAATTGAGTATACAGAATGCAACCAAACGCTTCCCTACAAGTGAATCGCCTAACCATTCAACACAGTTCTAAAAACTGAAGGGAAGGCAGCTTTCAGTCAGATGAAAGACGTATGCTTTCCTTCTTAAGAAGTGTTTTCAAAGACATTCACAGAGTGATTCTACGAAGCCTTTTTACTGACGTTGTCTTTTAAACGTGATTTCACTGGAATTTCTTTCAAACGCAAGACACGAGATTTGCTGTTAAAGAATTGAGTATACAGAATGCAAACAAACGCTTCCCTACAAGTGAATTCCCTAACCGTTCAACACAGCTCTAAAAACTGAATAGAATGCAGTTTTTACAGATGAAAGACGTATGCTTTCCTTCTTAAGAAGTGTTTTCAAAGACATTCACAGAGTGATTCTACGAAACCTTTTTACTGAAGTTGGCTTTTAAACGTGATTTCACTGGAATTTCTGTCAACGGCAAGACTCGAGATTTGCTTTTAAAGAATTGAGTATACAGAATGCAAACAAACGCTTCCCTACAAGTGAATCGCCTAATCATTCTACACAGCTCTAAAAACTGAATAGAATGCAGTTTTCACTCAGATGAAAGATGTATGCTTTCCTTCTTAAGAAGTGTTTTCAAAGACATTCACAGAGTGATTCTATGAAGCCTTTTTACTGACGTTGGCTTTAAACGTGATTTCACTGGAATTTCTGTCAAACGCAAGACACGAGATTTGCTTTTAAAGAATTGAGTATACAGAATGCAAACAAACGCTTCCCTACAAGTGAATCGCCTAACCATTCAACACAGTTCTAAAAACTGAAGAGAATGCAGTTTTCACTCAGATGAAAGATGTATGCTTTCCTTCTTAAGAACTGTTTTCAAAGACATTCACAGAGTGATTCTATGAAGCCTTTTTACTGACATTGGCTTTTAAACGTGATTTCACTGGAATTTTTGTAAAATGCGAGACACGAGATTTGCTGTTAAAGAATTGAGTATACAGAATGCAAACAAACGCTTCCCTACAAGTGAATCGCCTAACCATTCAACACAGCTCTAAAAACTGAAGAGAATGCAGTTTTCACTCAGATGAAAGACGTAAGCTTTCCTTCTTAAGAAGTGTTTTCAAAGACATTCACAGAGTGATTCTACAAAGCCTTTTGACTGACGTTGGCTTTTAAACGTGATTTCACTGTAATTTCTGTCAAACGCAAGACATGAGATTTGCTGTTAAAGAATTGAGTATACAGAATGCAAACAAACGCTTCCCTACAAGTGAATCGCCTAACCATTCAACAATGCTCTAAAAACTGAAGAGAATGCAGTTTTCACTCAGATGAAAGACATATGCTTTCCTTCTTAAGAAGTGTTTTCAAAGACATTCACAGAGTGATTCTACGAAGCCTTTTTACTGACGTTGTCTTTTAAACGTGATTTCACTGGAATTTCTGTAAAACGCAAGACACGAGATTTGCTGTTAAAGAATTGAGTATACAGAATGCAAACAAACGCTTCCCTACAAGTGAATTCCCTAACCGTTCAACACAGCTCTAAAAACTGAATAGAATGCAGTTTTTACAGATGAAAGACGTATGCTTTCCTTCTTAAGAAGTGTTTTCAAAGACATTCACAGAGTGATTCTAGGAAGCCTTTTTACTGACGTTGGCTTTTAAACGTGATTTCACTGGAATTTCTGTCAAAGGCAAGACACGAGATTTGCTGTTAAAGAATTGAGTATACAGAATGCAAACAAATGCTTCCCTACAAGTGAATCACCTAACCATTCAACAATGCCCTAAAAACTAAGGAGAATACAGTTTTCACTCAGATGAGAGATGTATGCTTTCCTTCTTAAGAAGTGTTTTCAAAGACATTCACAGAGTGATTCTACGAAGCCTTTTTACTGACTTTGGCTTTTAAACGTGATTTCACTGCAATTTCTGTCAAACACAAGACTCGAGATTTGCTTTTAAAGAATTGAGTATACAGAATGCAAACAAACGCTTCCTTACAATTGAATCACCTAACCATTCAACAATGCTCTAAAAACTGAAAAAAATGCAGTTTTCACTCAGATGAAAGACGTATGCTTTCCTTCTTAAGAAGTGTTTTCAAAGACATTCACAGAGTGAGTCTACGAAGCCTTTTTACTGATGTTGGCTTTTAGACGTGATTTCACTAGAATTTCTGTCAAACGCAAGACACGAGATTTGCTGTTAAAGAATTGAGTATACAGAATGCAAACAAACGCTTCCCTACAAGTGAATCGCCTAACCATTCAACACAGTTCTAAAAACTGAATAGAATGCAGTTTTCACTCAGATGAAAGACGTATGCTTTCCTTCTTAAGAAGTGTTTTCAAAGACATTCACAGAGTGATTCTATGAAGCCTTTACTGACGTTGGCTTTTAAACGTGATTTCATTGGAATTTCTGTCAAACGCAAGACTTGAGATTTGCTTTTAAAGAATTGAGTATACAGAATGCAAACAAACGCTTCCCTACAATTGAATCACCTAACCATTCAACAATGCTCTAAAAACTGAAAAAAATGGAGTTTTCACTCAGATGAAAGACGTATGCTTTCCTTCTTAAGAAGTGTTTTCAAAGACATTCACAGTGTGATTCTACGAAGCCTATTTACTGACGTTGGCTTTTAAACGTGATTTCACTGGAATTTGTCTCATATGCAAGACACGAGATTTGCAGTTAAAGAATTGAGTATACAGAATGCAACCAAACGCTTCCCTACAAGTGAATCGCCTAACCATTCAACACAGTTCTAAAAACTGAAGGGAAGGCAGCTTTCAGTCAGATGAAAGACGTATGCTTTCCTTCTTAAGAAGTGTTTTCAAAGACATTCACAGAGTGATTCTACGAAGCCTTTTTACTGACGTTGTCTTTTAAACGTGATTTCACTGGAATTTCTTTCAAACGCAAGACACGAGATTTGCTGTTAAAGAATTGAGTATACAGAATGCAAACAAACGCTTCCCTACAAGTGAATTCCCTAACCGTTCAACACAGCTCTAAAAACTGAATAGAATGCAGTTTTTACAGATGAAAGACGTATGCTTTCCTTCTTAAGAAGTGTTTTCAAAGACATTAACAGAGTGATTCTACGAAACCTTTTTACTGAAGTTGGCTTTTAAACGTGATTTCACTGGAATTTCTGTCAAACGCAAGACACGAGATTTGCTGTTAAAGAATTGAGTATACAGAATGCAAACAAACGCTTCCCTACAAGTGAATCGCCTAACCATTCAACAATGCTCTTTAAAACTGAAGAGAATGCAGTTTTCACTCAGATGAAAGACGTATGCTTTCCTTCTTAAGAAGTGTTTTCAAAGACATTCACAGAGTGATTCTATGAAGCCTTTTTACTGACGTTGGCTTTTAAACGTGATTTCACAGGAATTTCTGTCAAATGCAAGACACGAGATTTGCTGTTAAAGAATTGAGTATACAGAATGCAAACAAACGCTTCCCTACAAGTGAATCACCTAACCATTCAACAATGCCCTAAAAACTAAGGAGAATACAGTTTTCACTCAGATGAGAGATGTATGCTTTCCTTCTTAAGAAGTGTTTTCAAAGACATTCACAGAGTGATTCTATGATGCCTTTTTACTGACGTTGGCTTTTAAACGTGATTTCACTGGAATTTTTGTCAAACGCGAGACACGAGATTTGCTGTTAAAGAATTGAGTATACAGAATGCAAACAAACGCTTCCCTACAAGTGAATCGCCTAACCATTCAACACAGCTCTAAAAACTGAAGAGAATGCAGTTTTCACTCAGATGAAAGACGTAAGCTTTCCTTCTTAAGAAGTGTTTTCAAAGACATTCACAGAGTGATTCTACGAAGCCTTTTCACTGACTTTGGCTTTTAAACGTGATTTCACTGGAATTTCTGTCAAACGCAAGACAGGAGATTTGCTGTTAAAGAATTGAGTATACAGAATGCAAACAAACGCTTCCCTACAAGTGAATCGCCTAACCATTCAACACAGCTCTAAAAACTGAAGAAAATGCAGTTTTCACTCAGATGAAAGACGTAAGCTTTCCTTCTTAAGAAGTGTTTTCAAAGACATTCACAGAGTGATTCTACGAAGCCTTTTTACTGACGTTGGCTTTTAAACGTGATTTCACAGGAATTTCTGTCAAACGACAGATAAGAGATTTGCTGTTAAAGAATTGAGTATACAGAATGCAAACAAACGCTTCCCTACAAGTGAATCGCCTAACCATTCAACACAGTTCTAAAAACTGAATAGAATGCAGTTTTCACTCAGATGAAAGACGTATGCTTTCCTTCTTAAGAAGTGTTTCCAAAGACATTCACAGAGTGATTCTATGAAGCCTTTACTGACGTTGGCTTTTAAACGTGATTTCACTGGAATTTCTGTCAACGGCAAGACTCGAGATTTGCTTTTAAAGAATTGAGTATACAGAATGCAAACAAACGCTTCCCTACAAGTGAATCGCCTAATCATTCTACACAGCTCTAAAAACTGAAGAGAATGCAGTTTTCACTCAGATGAAAGATGTATGCTTTCCTTCTTAAGAAGTGTTTTCAAAGACATTCACAGAGTGATTCTATGAAGCCTTTTTACTGACGTTGGCTTTAAACGTGATTTCACTGGAATTTCTGTCAAACGCAAGACACGAGATTTGCTTTTAAAGAATTGAGTATACAGAATGCAAACAAACGCTTCCCTACAAGTGAATCGCCTAACCATTCAACACAGTTCTAAAAACTGAAGAGAATGCAGTTTTCACTCAGATGAAAGATGTATGCTTTCCTTCTTATGAACTGTTTTCAAAGACATTCACAGAGTGATTCTACGAAGCCTTTTTACTGACATTGGCTTTTAAACGTGATTTCACTGGAATTTTTGTAAAATGCGAGACACGAGATTTGCTGTTAAAGAATTGAGTATACAGAATGCAAACAAACGCTTCCCTACAAGTGAATCGCCTAACCATTCAACACAGCTCTAAAAACTGAAGAGAATGCAGTTTTCACTCAGATGAAAGACGTAAGCTTTCCTTCTTAAGAAGTGTTTTCAAAGACATTCACAGAGTGATTCTACAAAGCCTTTTGACTGACGTTGGCTTTTTAAACGTGATTTCACTGTAATTTCTGTCAAACGCAAGACATGAGATTTGCTGTTAAAGAATTGAGTATACAGAATGCAAACAAACGCTTCCCTACAAGTGAATCGCCTAACCATTCAACAATGCTCTAAAAACTGAAGAGAATGCAGTTTTCACTCAGATGAAAGACATATGCTTTCCTTCTTAAGAAGTGTTTTCAAAGACATTCACAGAGTGATTCTACGAAGCCTTTTTACTGACGTTGTCTTTTAAACGTGATTTCACTGGAATTTCTGTAAAACGCAAGACACGAGATTTGCTGTTAAAGAATTGAGTATACAGAATGCAAACAAATGCTTCCCTACAAGTGAATCACCTAACCATTCAACAATGCCCTAAAAACTAAGGAGAATACAGTTTTCACTCAGATGAGAGATGTATGCTTTCCTTCTTAAGAAGTGTTTTCAAAGACATTCACAGAGTGATTCTACGAAGCCTTTTTACTGACGTTGGCTTTTAAACGTGATTTCACTGGAATTTTTGTCAAATGCGAGACACGAGATTTGCTGTTAAAGAATTGAGTATACAGAATGCAAACAAACGCTTCCCTACAAGTGAATCGCCTAACCATTCAACCATGCTCTAAAAACTGAAGAGAATGCAGTTTTCACTCAGATGAAAGATGTATGCTTTCCTTCTTAAGAAGTGTTTTCAAAGACATTCACAGAGTGATTCTATGAAGCCTTTTTACTGACGTTGGCTTTTAAACGTGATTTCACTGGAATTTCTGTCAAACGCAAGACACGAGATTTGCTGTTAAAGAATTGAGTATACAGAATGCAAACAAACGCTTCCCTACAAATGAATCGCCTAACCATTCAACACAGGTCTAAAAACTGAATAGAATGCAGTTTTCACTCAGATGAAAGACGTATGCTTTCCTTCTTAAGAAGTGTTTTCAAAGACATTCACAGAGTGATTCTATGAAGCCTTTTTTACTGACGTTGGCTTTTTAACGTGATTTCACTGGAATTTTTGTCAAACGCGAGACACGAGATTTGCTGTTAAAGAATTGAGTATACAGAATGCAAACAAACGCTTCCCTACAAGTGAATCGCCTAAAAATTCAACACAGCTCTAAAAACTGAAGAGAATGCAGTTTTCACTCAGATGAAAGACGTAAGCTTTCCTTCTTAAGAAGTGTTTTCAAAGACATTCACAGAGTGATTCTACGAAACCTTTTTACTGACCTTGGCTTTTAAACGTGATTTCACAGGAATTTCTCTCAAACGAAAGACAAGAGATTTGCTGTTAAAGAATTGAGTATACAGAATGCAAACAAACGCTTCCCTACAAGTGAATCGCCTAAAAATTCAACACAGCTCTAAAAACTGAAGAGAATGCAGTTTTCACTCAGATGAAAGACGTATGATTTCCTTCTTAAGAAGTGTTTTCAAAGACATTCACAGAGTGATTCTACGAAGCCTTTTGACTGATGTTGGCTTTTAAACGTGATTTCACTGGAATTTCTGTCAAAGGCAAGACACGAGATTTGCTGATAAAGAATTGAGTATACAGAATGCAAACAAACGCTTCCCTACAAGTGAATCACCTAACCATTCAACACAGCTCTAAAAACTGAATAGAATGCAGTTTTCACTCAGATGAAAGACGTATGCTTTCCTTCTTAAGAAGTGTTTTCAAAGACATTCACAGAGTGATTCTATGAAGCCTTTACTGACGTTGGCTTTTAAACGTGATTTCACTGCAATTTCTGTCAAACACAAGACTCGAGATTTGCTTTTAAAGAATTGAGTATACAGAATGCAAACAAACGCTTCCTTACAATTGAATCACCTAACCATTCAACAATGCTCTAAAAACTGAAAAAAATGCAGTTTTCACTCAGATGAAAGACGTATGCTTTCCTTCTTAAGAAGTGTTTTCAAAGACATTCACAGAGTGATTCTATGAAGCCTTTTTACTGACGTTGGCTTTTAAACGTGATTTCACAGGAATTTCTGTCAAATGCAAGACACGAGATTTGCTGTTAAAGAATTGAGTATACAGAATGCAAACAAACGCTTCCCTACAAGTGAATCACCTAACCATTCAACAATGCCCTAAAAACTGAGGAGAATACAGTTTTCAATCAGATGAGAGATGTATGCTTTCCTTCTTAAGAAGTGTTTTCAAAGACATTCACAGAGTGATTCTATGAAGCCTTTTTACTGACGTTGGCTTTTAAACGTGATTTCACTGGAATTTTTGTCAAACGCGAGACACGAGATTTGCTGTTAAAGAATTGAGTATACAGAATGCAAACAAACGCTTCCCTACAAGTGAATCGCCTAACCATTCAACACAGCTCTAAAAACTGAAGAGAATGCAGTTTTCACTCAGATGAAAGACGTAAGCTTTCCTTCTTAAGAAGTGTTTTCAAAGACATTCACAGAGTGATTCTACGAAGCCTTTTCACTGACTTTGGCTTTTAAACGTGATTTCACTGGAATTTCTGTCAAACGCAAGACACGAGATTTGCTGTTAAAGAATTGAGTATACAGAATGCAAACAAACGCTTCCCTACAAGTGAATCGCCTAACCATTCAACACAGCTCTAAAAACTGAAGAAAATGCAGTTTTCACTCAGATGAAAGACGTAAGCTTTCCTTCTTAAGAAGTGTTTTCAAAGACATTCACAGAGTGATTCTACGAAGCCTTTTTACTGACGTTGGCTTTTAAACGTGATTTCACAGGAATTTCTGTCAAACGACAGATAAGAGATTTGCTGTTAAAGAATTGAGTATACAGAATGCAAACAAACGCTTCCCTACAAGTGAATCGCCTAACCATTCAACACAGTTCTAAAAACTGAATAGAATGCAGTTTTCACTCAGATGAAAGACGTATGCTTTCCTTCTTAAGAAGTGTTTCCAAAGACATTCACAGAGTGATTCTATGAAGCCTTTACTGACGTTGGCTTTTAAACGTGATTTCACTGGAATTTCTGTCAACGGCAAGACTCGAGATTTGCTTTTAAAGAATTGAGTATACAGAATGCAAACAAACGCTTCCCTACAAGTGAATCGCCTAATCATTCTACACAGCTCTAAAAACTGAATAGAATGCAGTTTTCACTCAGATGAAAGATGTATGCTTTCCTTCTTAAGAAGTGTTTTCAAAGACATTCACAGAGTGATTCTATGAAGCCTTTTTACTGATGTTGGCTTTAAACGTGATTTCACTGGAATTTCTGTCAAACGCAAGACACGAGATTTGCTTTTAAAGAATTGAGTATACAGAATGCAAACAAACGCTTCCCTACAAGTGAATCGCCTAACCATTCAACACAGTTCTAAAAACTGAAGAGAATGCAGTTTTCACTCAGATGAAAGATGTATGCTTTCCTTCTTAAGAACTGTTTTCAAAGACATTCACAGAGTGATTCTACGAAGCCTTTTTACTGACATTGGCTTTTAAACGTGATTTCACTGGAATTTTTGTAAAATGCGAGACACGAGATTTGCTGTTAAAGAATTGAGTATACAGAATGCAAACAAACGCTTCCCTACAAGTGAATCGCCTAACCATTCAACACAGCTCTAAAAACTGAAGAGAATGCAGTTTTCACTCAGATGAAAGACGTAATCTTTCCTTCTTAAGAAGTGTTTTCAAAGACATTCACAGAGTGATTCTACAAAGCCTTTTGACTGACGTTGGCTTTTAAACGTGATTTCACTGTAATTTCTGTCAAACGCAAGACATGAGATTTGCTGTTAAAGAATTGAGTATACAGAATGCAAACAAACGCTTCCCTACAAGTGAATCGCCTAACCATTCAACAATGCTCTAAAAACTGAAGAGAATGCAGTTTTCACTCAGATGAAAGACATATGCTTTCCTTCTTAAGAAGTGTTTTCAAAGACATTCACAGAGTGATTCTACGAAGCCTTTTTACTGACGTTGTCTTTTAAACGTGATTTCACTGGAATTTCTGTAAAACGCAAGACACGAGATTTGCTGTTAAAGAATTGAGTATACAGAATGCAAACAAACGCTTCCCTACAAGTGAATCGCCTAACCATTCAACACAGGTCTAAAAACTGAATAGAATGCAGTTTTCACTCAGATGAAAGACGTATGCTTTCCTTCTTAAGAAGTGTTTTCAAAGACATTCACAGAGTGATTCTAGGAAGCCTTTTTACTGACGTTGGCTTTTAAACGTGATTTCACTGGAATTTCTGTCAAAGGCAAGACACGAGATTTGCTGTTAAAGAATTGAGTATACAGAATGCAAACAAATGCTTCCCTACAAGTGAATCACCTAACCATTCAACAATGCCCTAAAAACTAAGGAGAATACAGTTTTCACTCAGATGAGAGATGTATGCTTTCCTTCTTAAGAAGTGTTTTCAAAGACATTCACAGAGTGATTCTACGAAGCCTTTTTACTGACGTTGGCTTTTAAACGTGATTTCACTGGAATTTTTGTCAAATGCGAGACACGAGATTTGCTGTTAAAGAATTGAGTATACAGAATGCAAACAAACGCTTCCCTACAAGTGAATCGCCTAACCATTCAACCATGCTCTAAAAACTGAAGAGAATGCAGTTTTCACTCAGATGAAAGATGTATGCTTTCCTTCTTAAGAAGTGTTTTCAAAGACATTCACAGAGTGATTCTATGAAGCCTTTTTACTGACGTTGGCTTTTAAACGTGATTTCACTGGAATTTCTGTCAAACGCAAGACACGAGATTTGCTGTTAAAGAATTGAGTATACAGAATGCAAACAAACGATTCCCTACAAGTGAATCGCCTAACCATTCAACACAGTTCTAAAAACTGAATAGAATGCAGTTTTCACTCAGATGAAAGACGTATGCTTTCCTTCTTAAGAAGTGTTTTCAAAGACATTCACAGAGTGATTCTATGAAGCCTTTACTGACGTTGGCTTTTAAACGTGATTTCACTGGAATTTCTGTCAAACGCAAGACTCGAGATTTGCTTTTAAAGAATTGAGTATACAGAATGCAAACAAACGCTTCCCTACAAGTGAATCGCCTAATCATTCTACACAGCTCTAAAAACTGAATAGAATGCAGTTTTCACTCAGATGAAAGATGTATGCTTTCCTTCTTAAGAAGTGTTTTCAAAGACATTCACAGAGTGATTCTACGAAGCCTTTTTACTGACATTGGCTTTTAAACGTGATTTCACTGGAATTTCTGTCAAACGCAAGACACGAGATTTGCTTTTAAAGAATTGAGTATACAGAATGCAAACAAACACTTCCCTACAAGTGAATCGCCTAACCATTCAACACAGTTCTAAAAACTGAAGAGAATGCAGTTTTCACTCAAATGAAAGACGTATGATTTCCTTCTTAAGAAGTGTTTTCAAAGACATTCACAGAGTGATTCTACGAAGCCTTTTGACTGATGTTGGCTTTTAAACGTGATTTCACTGGAATTTCTGTCAAAGGCAAGACACGAGATTTGCTGATAAAGAATTGAGTATACAGAATGCAAACAAACGCTTCCCTACAAGTGAATCGCCTAACCATTCAACACAGCTCTAAAAACTGAATAGAATGCAGTTTTCACTCAGATGAAAGACGTATGCTTTCCTTCTTAAGAAGTGTTTTCAAAGACATTCACAGAGTGATTCTATGAAGCCTTTACTGACGTTGGCTTTTAAACGTGATTTCACTGCAATTTCTGTCAAACACAAGACTCGAGATTTGCTTTTAAAGAATTGAGTATACAGAATGCAAACAAACGCTTCCTTACAATTGAATCACCTAACCATTCAACAATGCTCTAAAAACTGAAAAAAATGCAGTTTTCACTCAGATGAAAGACGTATGCTTTCCTTCTTAAGAAGTGTTTTCAAAGACATTCACAGAGTGAGTCTACGAAGCCTTTTTACTGATGTTGGCTTTTAGACGTGATTTCACTAGAATTTCTGTCAAACGCAAGACACGAGATTTGCTGTTAAAGAATTGAGTATACAGAATGCAAACAAACGCTTCCCTACAAGTGAATCGCCTAACCATTCAACACAGTTCTAAAAACTGAATAGAATGCAGTTTTCACTCAGATGAAAGACGTATGCTTTCCTTCTTAAGAAGTGTTTTCAAAGACATTCACAGAGTGATTCTATGAAGCCTTTACTGACGTTGGCTTTTAAACGTGATTTCACTGGAATTTCTGTCAAACGCAAGACTTGAGATTTGCTTTTAAAGAATTGAGTATACAGAATGCAAACAAACGCTTCCCTACAATTGAATCACCTAACCATTCAACAATGCTCTAAAAACTGAAAAAAATGGAGTTTTCACTCAGATGAAAGACGTATGCTTTCCTTCTTAAGAAGTGTTTTCAAAGACATTCACAGAGTGATTCTACGAAGCCTTTTTACTGACGTTGGCTTTTAAACGTGATTTCACTGGAATTTCTCTCATATGCAAGACACGAGATTTGCAGTTAAAGAATTGAGTATACAGAATGCAACCAAACGCTTCCCTACAAGTGAATCGCCTAACCATTCAACACAGTTCTAAAAACTGAAGGGAAGGCAGCTTTCAGTCAGATGAAAGACGTATGCTTTCCTTCTTAAGAAGTGTTTTCAAAGACATTCACAGAGTGATTCTACGAAGCCTTTTTACTGACGTTGGCTTTTAAACATGATTTCACTGGAATTTCTGTCAAACGCAAGACAGGTGATTTGCTGTTAAAGAATTGAGTATACAGAATGCAAACAAATGCTTCCCTACAAGTGAATCGCCTAATCATTCAACACAGCTCTAAAAACTGAATAGAATGCAGTTTTCACTCAGATGAAAGACGTATGCTTTCCTTCTTAAGAAGTGTTTTCAAAGACATTCACAGAGTGATTCTATGAAGCCTTTTTTACTGACATTGGCTTTTAAACGTGATTTCACTGGAATTTTTGTCAAACGGGAGACACGAGATTTGCTGTTAAAGAATTGAGTATACAGAATGCAAACAAACGCTTCCCTACAAGTGAATCGCCTAACCATTCAACACAGCTCTAAAAACTGAAGAGAATGCAGTTTTCACTCAGATGAAAGACGTAAGCTTTCCTTCTTAAGAAGTGTTTTCAAAGACATTCACAGAGTGATTCTACGAAACCTTTTTACTGACGTTGGCTTTTAAACGTGATTTCACAGGAATTTCTGTCAAACGAAAGATAAGAGATTTGCTGTTAAAGAATTGAGTATACAGAATGCAAACAAACGCTTCCCTACAAGTGAATCGCCTAACCATTCAACACAGTTCTAAAAACTGAATAGAATGCAGTTTTCACTCAGATGAAAGACGTATGCTTTCCTTCTTAAGAAGTGTTTTCAAAGACATTCACAGAGTGATTCTATGAAGCCTTTACTGACGTTGGCTTTTAAACGTGATTTCACTGGAATTTCTGTCAAACGCAAGACTCGAGATTTGCTTTTAAAGAATTGAGTATACAGAATGCAAACAAACGCTTCCCTACAAGTGAATCGCCTAATCATTCTACACAGCTCTAAAAACTGAATAGAATGCAGTTTTCACTCAGATGAAAGATGTATGCTTTCCTTCTTAAGAAGTGTTTTCAAAGACATTCACAGAGTGATTCTACGAAGCCTTTTTACTGACGTTGGCTTTTAAACGTGATTTCACTGGAATTTCTGTCAAACGCAAGACACGAGATTTGCTTTTAAAGAATTGAGTATACAGAATGCAAACAAACACTTCCCTACAAGTGAATCGCCTAACCATTCAACACAGTTCTAAAAACTGAAGAGAATGCAGTTTTCACTCAAATGAAAGACGTATGATTTCCTTCTTAAGAAGTGTTTTCAAAGACATTCACAGAGTGATTCTACGAAGCCTTTTGACTGATGTTGGCTTTTAAACGTGATTTCACTGGAATTTCTGACAAAGGCAAGACACGAGATTTGCTGATAAAGAATTGAGTATACAGAATGCAAACAAACGCTTCCCTACAAGTGAATCGCCTAACCATTCAACACAGCTCTAAAAACTGAATAGAATGCAGTTTTCACTCAGATGAAAGACGTATGCTTTCCTTCTTAAGAAGTGTTTTCAAAGACATTCACAGAGTGATTCTATGAAGCCTTTACTGACGTTGGCTTTTAAACGTGATTTCACTGCAATTTCTGTCAAACACAAGACTCGAGATTTGCTTTTAAAGAATTGAGTATACAGAATGCAAACAAACGCTTCCTTACAATTGAATCACCTAACCATTCAACAATGCTCTAAAAACTGAAAAAAATGCAGTTTTCACTCAGATGAAAGATGTATGCTTTCCTTCTTAAGAAGTGTTTTCAAAGACATTCACAGAGTGAGTCTACGAAGCCTTTTTACTGATGTTGGCTTTTAGACGTGATTTCACTAGAATTTCTGTCAAACGCAAGACACGAGATTTGCTGTTAAAGAATTGAGTATACAGAATGCAAACAAACGCTTCCCTACAAGTGAATCGCCTAACCATTCAACACAGTTCTAAAAACTGAATAGAATGCAGTTTTCACTCAGATGAAAGACGTATGCTTTCCTTCTTAAGAAGTGTTTTCAAAGACATTCACAGAGTGATTCTACGAAGCCTTTTTACTGACGTTGGCTTTTAAACGTGATTTCACTGGAATTTCTCTCATATGCAAGACACGAGATTTGCAGTTAAAGAATTGAGTATGCCGAATGCAACCAAACTCTTCCCTACAAGTGAATCGCCTAATCATTCTACACAGCTCTAAAAACTGAATAGAATGCAGTTTTCACTCAGATGAAAGATGTATGCTTTCCTTCTTAAGAAGTGTTTTCAAAGACATTCACAGAGTGATTCTACGAAACCTTTTTACTGACGTTGGCTTTTAAACGTGATTTCACAGGAATTTCTGTCAAACGAAAGATAAGAGATTTGCTGTTAAAGAATTGAGTATACAGAATGCAAACAAACGCTTCCCTACAAGTGAATCGCCTAACCATTCAACACAGTTCTAAAAACTGAATAGAATGCAGTTTTCACTCAGATGAAAGACGTATGCTTTCCTTCTTAAGAAGTGTTTTCAAAGACATTCACAGAGTGATTCTATGAAGCCTTTACTGACGTTGGCTTTTAAACGTGATTTCACTGGAATTTCTGTCAAAGGCAAGACACGAGATTTGCTGATAAAGAATTGAGTATACAGAATGCAAACAAACGCTTCCCTACAAGTGAATCGCCTAACCATTCAACACAGCTCTAAAAACTGAATAGAATGCAGTTTTCACTCAGATGAAAGACGTAAGCTTTCCTTCTTAAGAAGTGTTTTCAAAGACATTCACAGAGTGATTCTATGAAGCCTTTACTGACGTTGGCTTTTAAACGTGATTTCACTGCAATTTCTGTCAAACACAAGACTCGAGATTTGCTTTTAAAGAATTGAGTATACAGAATGCAAACAAACGCTTCCTTACAATTGAATCACCTAACCATTCAACAATGCTCTAAAAACTGAAAAAAATGCAGTTTTCACTCAGATGAAAGACGTATGCTTTCCTTCTTAAGAAGTGTTTTCAAAGACATTCACAGAGTGATTCTACGAAGCCTTTTTACTGACGTTGGCTTTTAAACGTGATTTCACTGGAATTTTTGTCAAATGCGAGACACGAGATTTGCTGTTAAAGAATTGAGTATACAGAATGCAAACAAACGCTTCCCTACAAGTGAATCGCCTAACCATTCAACCATGCTCTAAAAACTGAAGAGAATGCAGTTTTCACTCAGATGAAAGATGTATGCTTTCCTTCTTAAGAAGTGTTTTCAAAGACATTCACAGAGTGATTCTATGAAGCCTTTTTACTGACGTTGGCTTTTAAACGTGATTTCACTGGAATTTCTGTCAAACGCAAGACACGAGATTTGCTGTTAAAGAATTGAGTATACAGAATGCAAACAAACGCTTCCCTACAAGTGAATCGCCTAACCATTCAACACAGTTCTAAAAACTGAATAGAATGCAGTTTTCACTCAGATGAAAGATGTATGCTTTCCTTCTTAAGAAGTGTTTTCAAAGACATTCACAGAGTGATTCTACGAAGCCTTTTTACTGACGTTGGCTTTTAAACGTGATTTCACTGGAATTTCTGTCAAACGCAAGACACGAGATTTGCTTTTAAAGAATTGAGTATACAGAATGCAAACAAACACTTCCCTACAAGTGAATCGCCTAACCATTCAACACAGTTCTAAAAACTGAAGAGAATGCAGTTTTCACTCAAATGAAAGACGTATGATTTCCTTCTTAAGAAGTGTTTTCAAAGACATTCACAGAGTGATTCTACGAAGCCTTTTGACTGATGTTGGCTTTTAAACGTGATTTCACTGGAATTTCTGTCAAAGGCAAGACACGAGATTTGCTGATAAAGAATTGAGTATACAGAATGCAAACAAACGCTTCCCTACAAGTGAATCGCCTAACCATTCAACACAGCTCTAAAAACTGAATAGAATGCAGTTTTCACTCAGATGAAAGACGTATGCTTTCCTTCTTAAGAAGTGTTTTCAAAGACATTCACAGAGTGATTCTATGAAGCCTTTACTGACGTTGGCTTTTAAACGTGATTTCACTGCAATTTCTGTCAAACACAAGACTCGAGATTTGCTTTTAAAGAATTGAGTATACAGAATGCAAACAAACGCTTCCTTACAATTGAATCACCTAACCATTCAACAATGCTCTAAAAACTGAAAAAAATGCAGTTTTCACTCAGATGAAAGACGTATGCTTTCCTTCTTAAGAAGTGTTTTCAAAGACATTCACAGAGTGAGTCTACGAAGCCTTTTTACTGATGTTGGCTTTTAGACGTGATTTCACTAGAATTTCTGTCAAACGCAAGACACGAGATTTGCTGTTAAAGAATTGAGTATACAGAATGCAAACAAATGCTTCCCTACAAGTGAATCGCCTAACCATTCAACACAGTTCTAAAAACTGAATAGAATGCAGTTTTCACTCAGATGAAAGACGTATGCTTTCCTTCTTAAGAAGTGTTTTCAAAGACATTCACAGAGTGATTCTACGAAGCCTTTTTACTGACGTTGGCTTTTAAACGTGATTTCACTGGAATTTCTCTCATATGCAAGACACGAGATTTGCAGTTAAAGAATTGAGTATACCGAATGCAACCAAACTCTTCCCTACAAGTGAATCGCCTAATCATTCTACACAGCTCTAAAAACTGAATAGAATGCAGTTTTCACTCAGATGAAAGATGTATGCTTTCCTTCTTAAGAAGTGTTTTCAAAGACATTCACAGAGTGATTCTACGAAACCTTTTTACTGACGTTGGCTTTTAAACGTGATTTCACAGGAATTTCTGTCAAACGAAAGATAAGAGATTTGCTGTTAAAGAATTGAGTATACAGAATGCAAACAAACGCTTCCCTACAAGTGAATCGCCTAACCATTCAAAACAGTTCTAAAAACTGAATAGAATGCAGTTTTCACTCAGATGAAAGACGTATGCTTTCCTTCTTAAGAAGTGTTTTCAAAGACATTCACAGAGTGATTCTACGAAGCCTTTTTACTGACGTTGGCTTTTAAACGTGATTTCACTGGAATTTTTGTCAAACGTGAGACACGAGATTTGCTGATAAAGAATTGAGTATACAGAATGCAAACAAACGCTTCCCTACAAGTGAATCGCCTAACCATTCAACACAGCTCTAAAAACTGAATAGAATGCAGTTTTCACTCAGATGAAAGACGTAAGCTTTCCTTCTTAAGAAGTGTTTTCAAAGACATTCACAGAGTGATTCTATGAAGCCTTTACTGACGTTGGCTTTTAAACGTGATTTCACTGCAATTTCTGTCAAACACAAGACTCGAGATTTGCTTTTAAAGAATTGAGTATACAGAATGCAAACAAACGCTTCCTTACAATTGAATCACCTAACCATTCAACAATGCTCTAAAAACTGAAAAAAATGCAGTTTTCACTCAGATGAAAGACGTATGCTTTCCTTGTTAAGAAGTGTTTTCAAAGACATTCACAGAGTGAGTCTACGAAGCCTTTTTACTGATGTTGGCTTTTAGACGTGATTTCACTAGAATTTCTGTCAAACGCAAGACACGAGATTTGCTGTTAAAGAATTGAGTATACAGAATGCAAACAAACGCTTCCCTACAAGTGAATCGCCTAACCATTCAACACAGTTCTAAAAACTGAATAGAATGCAGTTTTCACTCAGATGAAAGACGTATGCTTTCCTTCTTAAGAAGTGTTTTCAAAGACATTCACAGAGTGATTCTATGAAGCCTTTACTGACGTTGGCTTTTAAACGTGATTTCACTGGAATTTCTGTCAAACGCAAGACTTGAGATTTGCTTTTAAAGAATTGAGTATACAGAATGCAAACAAACGCTTCCCTACAATTGAATCACCTAACCATTCAACAATGCTCTAAAAACTGAAAAAAATGGAGTTTTCACTCAGATGAAAGACGTATGCTTTCCTTCTTAAGAAGTGTTTTCAAAGACATTCACAGAGTGATTCTACGAAGCCTTTTTACTGACGTTGGCTTTTAAACGTGATTTCACTGGAATTTCTCTCATATGCAAGACACGAGATTTGCAGTTAAAGAATTGAGTATACAGAATGCAACCAAACGCTTCCCTACAAGTGAATCGCCTAACCATTCAACACAGTTCTAAAAACTGAAGGGAAGGCAGCTTTCAGTCAGATGAAAGACGTATGCTTTCCTTCTTAAGAAGTGTTTTCAAAGACATTCACAGAGTGATTCTACGAAGCCTTTTTACTGACGTTGGCTTTTAAACATGATTTCACTGGAATTTCTGTCAAACGCAAGACAGGTGATTTGCTGTTAAAGAATTGAGTATACAGAATGCAAACAAATGCTTCCCTACAAGTGAATCGCCTAATCATTCAACACAGCTCTAAAAACTGAATAGAATGCAGTTTTCACTCAGATGAAAGACGTATGCTTTCCTTCTTAAGAAGTGTTTTCAAAGACATTCACAGAGTGATTCTATGAAGCCTTTTTTACTGACATTGGCTTTTAAACGTGATTTCACTGGAATTTTTGTCAAACGGGAGACACGAGATTTGCTGTTAAAGAATTGAGTATACAGAATGCAAACAAACGCTTCCCTACAAGTGAATCGCCTAACCATTCAACACAGCTCTAAAAACTGAAGAGAATGCAGTTTTCACTCAGATGAAAGACGTAAGCTTTCCTTCTTAAGAAGTGTTTTCAAAGACATTCACAGAGTGATTCTACGAAACCTTTTTACTGACGTTGGCTTTTAAACGTGATTTCACAGGAATTTCTGTCAAACGAAAGATAAGAGATTTGCTGTTAAAGAATTGAGTATACAGAATGCAAACAAACGCTTCCCTACAAGTGAATCGCCTAACCATTCAACACAGTTCTAAAAACTGAATAGAATGCAGTTTTCACTCAGATGAAAGACGTATGCTTTCCTTCTTAAGAAGTGTTTTCAAAGACATTCACAGAGTGATTCTATGAAGCCTTTACTGACGTTGGCTTTTAAACGTGATTTCACTGGAATTTCTATCAAACGCAAGACTCGAGATTTGCTTTTAAAGAATTGAGTATACAGAATGCAAACAAACGCTTCCCTACAAGTGAATCGCCTAATCATTCTACACAGCTCTAAAAACTGAATAGAATGCAGTTTTCACTCAGATGAAAGATGTATGCTTTCCTTCTTAAGAAGTGTTTTCAAAGACATTCACAGAGTGATTCTACGAAGCCTTTTTACTGACGTTGGCTTTTAAACGTGATTTCACTGGAATTTCTGTCAAACGCAAGACACGAGATTTGCTTTTAAAGAATTGAGTATACAGAATGCAAACAAACACTTCCCTACAAGTGAATCGCCTAACCATTCAACACAGTTCTAAAAACTGAATAGAATGCAGTTTTCACTCAGATGAAAGACGTATGATTTCCTTCTTAAGAAGTGTTTTCAAAGACATTCACAGAGTGATTCTACGAAGCCTTTTGACTGATGTTGGCTTTTAAACGTGATTTCACTGGAATTTCTGTCAAAGGCAAGACACGAGATTTGCTGATAAAGAATTGAGTATACAGAATGCAAACAAACGCTTCCCTACAAGTGAATCGCCTAACCATTCAACACAGCTCTAAAAACTGAATAGAATGCAGTTTTCACTCAGATGAAAGACGTATGCTTTCCTTCTTAAGAAGTGTTTTCAAAGACATTCACAGAGTGATTCTATGAAGCCTTTACTGACGTTGGCTTTTAAACGTGATTTCACTGCAATTTCTGTCAAACACAAGACTCGAGATTTGCTTTTAAAGAATTGAGTATACAGAATGCAAACAAACGCTTCCTTACAATTGAATCACCTAACCATTCAACAATGCTCTAAAAACTGAAAAAAATGCAGTTTTCACTCAGATGAAAGACGTATGCTTTCCTTCTTAAGAAGTGTTTTCAAAGACATTCACAGAGTGAGTCTACGAAGCCTTTTGACTGATGTTGGCTTTTAGACGTGATTTCACTAGAATTTCTGTCAAACGCAAGACACGAGATTTGCTGTTAAAGAATTGAGTATACAGAATGCAAACAAACGCTTCCCTACAAGTGAATCGCCTAACCATTCAACACAGTTCTAAAAACTGAATAGAATGCAGTTTTCACTCAGATGAAAGACGTATGCTTTCCTTCTTAAGAAGTGTTTTCAAAGACATTCACAGAGTGATTCTATGAAGCCTTTACTGACGTTGGCTTTTAAACGTGATTTCACTGGAATTTCTGTCAAACGCAAGACTTGAGATTTGCTTTTAAAGAATTGAGTATACAGAATGCAAACAAACGCTTCCCTACAATTGAATCACCTAACCATTCAACAATGCTCTAAAAACTGAAAAAAATGGAGTTTTCACTCAGATGAAAGACGTATGCTTTCCTTCTTAAGAAGTGTTTTCAAAGACATTCACAGAGTGATTCTACGAAGCCTTTTTACTGACGTTGGCTTTTAAACGTGATTTCACTGGAATTTCTCTCATATGCAAGACACGAGATTTGCAGTTAAAGAATTGAGTATACAGAATGCAACCAAACGCTTCCCTACAAGTGAATCGCCTAACCATTCAACACAGTTCTAAAAACTGAAGGGAAGGCAGCTTTGAGTCAGATGAAAGACGTATGCTTTCCTTCTTAAGAAGTGTTTTCAAAGACATTCACAGAGTGATTCTACGAAGCCTTTTTACTGACGTTGGCTTTTAAACATGATTTCACTGGAATTTCTGTCAAACGCAAGACAGGTGATTTGCTGTTAAAGAATTGAGTATACAGAATGCAAACAAATGCTTCCCTACAAGTGAATCGCCTAATCATTCAACACAGCTCTAAAAACTGAATAGAATGCAGTTTTCACTCAGATGAAAGACGTATGCTTTCCTTCTTAAGAAGTGTTTTCAAAGACATTCACAGAGTGATTCTATGAAGCCTTTTTTACTGACATTGGCTTTTAAACGTGATTTCACTGGAATTTTTGTCAAACGGGAGACACGAGATTTGCTGTTAAAGAATTGAGTATACAGAATGCAAACAAACGCTTCCCTACAAGTGAATCGCCTAACCATTCAACACAGCTCTAAAAACTGAAGAGAATGCAGTTTTCACTCAGATGAAAGACGTAAGCTTTCCTTCTTAAGAAGTGTTTTCAAAGACATTCACAGAGTGATTCTACGAAACCTTTTTACTGACGTTGGCTTTTAAACGTGATTTCACAGGAATTTCTGTCAAACGAAAGATAAAGAGATTTGCTGTTAAAGAATTGAGTATACAGAATGCAAACAAACGCTTCCCTACAAGTGAATCGCCTAACCATTCAACACAGTTCTAAAAACTGAATAGAATGCAGTTTTCACTCAGATGAAAGACGTATGCTTTCCTTCTTAAGAAGTGTTTTCAAAGACATTCACAGAGTGATTCTATGAAGCCTTTACTGACGTTGGCTTTTAAACGTGATTTCACTGGAATTTCTATCAAACGCAAGACTCGAGATTTGCTTTTAAAGAATTGAGTATACAGAATGCAAACAAACGCTTCCCTACAAGTGAATCGCCTAATCATTCTACACAGCTCTAAAAACTGAATAGAATGCAGTTTTCACTCAGATGAAAGATGTATGCTTTCCTTCTTAAGAAGTGTTTTCAAAGACATTCACAGAGTGATTCTACGAAGCCTTTTTACTGACGTTGGCTTTTAAACGTGATTTCACTGGAATTTCTGTCAAACGCAAGACACGAGATTTGCTTTTAAAGAATTGAGTATACAGAATGCAAACAAACACTTCCCTACAAGTGAATCGCCTAACCATTCAACACAGTTCTAAAAACTGAATAGAATGCAGTTTTCACTCAGATGAAAGACGTATGATTTCCTTCTTAAGAAGTGTTTTCAAAGACATTCACAGAGTGATTCTACGAAGCCTTTTGACTGATGTTGGCTTTTAAACGTGATTTCACTGGAATTTCTGTCAAAGGCAAGACACGAGATTTGCTTTTAAAGAATTGAGTATACAGAATGCAAACAAACGCTTCCCTACAAGTGAATCGCCTAACCATTCAACACAGCTCTAAAAACTGAATAGAATGCAGTTTTCACTCAGATGAAAGACGTATGCTTTCCTTCTTAAGAAGTGTTTTCAAAGACATTCACAGAGTGATTCTACGAAGCCTTTACTGACGTTGGCTTTTAAACGTGATTTCACTGCAATTTCTGTCAAACACAAGACTCGAGATTTGCTTTTAAAGAATTGAGTATACAGAATGCAAACAAACGCTTCCTTACAATTGAATCACCTAACCATTCAACAATGCTCTAAAAACTGAAAAAAATGCAGTTTTCACTCAGATGAAAGACGTATGCTTTCCTTCTTAAGAAGTGTTTTCAAAGACATTCACAGAGTGAGTCTACGAAGCCTTTTTACTGATGTTGGCTTTTAGACGTGATTTCACTAGAATTTCTGTCAAACGCAAGACACGAGATTTGCTGTTAAAGAATTGAGTATACAGAATGCAAACAAACGCTTCCCTACAAGTGAATCGCCTAACCATTCAACACAGTTCTAAAAACTGAATAGAATGCAGTTTTCACTCAGATGAAAGACGTATGCTTTCCTTCTTAAGAAGTGTTTTCAAAGACATTCACAGAGTGATTCTATGAAGCCTTTACTGACGTTGGCTTTTAAACGTGATTTCACTGGAATTTCTGTCAAACGCAAGACTTGAGATTTGCTTTTAAAGAATTGAGTATACAGAATGCAAACAAACGCTTCCCTACAATTGAATCACCTAACCATTCAACAATGCTCTAAAAACTGAAAAAAATGGAGTTTTCACTCAGATGAAAGACGTATGCTTTCCTTCTTAAGAAGTGTTTTCAAAGACATTCACAGAGTGATTCTACGAAGCCTTTTTACTGACGTTGGCTTTTAAACGTGATTTCACTGGAATTTCTCTCATATGCAAGACACGAGATTTGCAGTTAAAGAATTGAGTATACAGAATGCAACCAAACGCTTCCCTACAAGTGATTCGCCTAACCATTCAACACAGTTCTAAAAACTGAAGGGAAGGCAGCTTTCAGTCAGATGAAAGACGTATGCTTTCCTTCTTAAGAAGTGTTTTCAAAGACATTCACAGAGTGATTCTACGAAGCCTTTTTACTGACGTTGGCTTTTAAACATGATTTCACTGGAATTTCTGTCAAACGCAAGACAGGTGATTTGCTGTTAAAGAATTGAGTATACAGAATGCAAACAAATGCTTCCCTACATGTGAATCGCCTAATCATTCAACACAGCTCTAAAAACTGAATAGAATGCAGTTTTCACTCAGATGAAAGACGTATGCTTTCCTTCTTAAGAAGTGTTTTCAAAGACATTCACAGAGTGATTCTATGAAGCCTTTTTTACTGACATTGGCTTTTAAACGTGATTTCACTGGAATTTTTGTCAAACGGGAGACACGAGATTTGCTGTTAAAGAATTGAGTATACAGAATGCAAACAAACGCTTCCCTACAAGTGAATCGCCTAACCATTCAACACAGCTCTAAAAACTGAAGAGAATGCAGTTTTCACTCAGATGAAAGACGTAAGCTTTCCTTCTTAAGAAGTGTTTTCAAAGACATTCACAGAGTGATTCTACGAAACCTTTTTACTGACGTTGGCTTTTAAACGTGATTTCACAGGAATTTCTGTCAAACGAAAGATAAGAGATTTGCTGTTAAAGAATTGAGTATACAGAATGCAAACAAACGCTTCCCTACAAGTGAATCGCCTAACCATTCAACACAGTTCTAAAAACTGAATAGAATGCAGTTTTCACTCAGATGAAAGACGTATGCTTTCCTTCTTAAGAAGTGTTTTCAAAGACATTCACAGAGTGATTCTACGAAGCCTTTTTACTGACGTTGGCTTTTAAACGTGATTTCACTGGAATTTCTGTCAAATGCAAGACACGCGATTTGCTGTTAAAGAATTAAGTATACAGAATGCAAACAAACGCTTCCCTACAAGTGAATCGCCTAATCATTCTACACAGCTCTAAAAACTGAATAGAATGCAGTTTTCACTCAGATGAAAGATGTATGCTTTCCTTCTTAAGAAGTGTTTTCAAAGACATTCACAGAGTGATTCTACGAAGCCTTTTTACTGACGTTGGCTTTTAAACGTGATTTCACTGGAATTTCTGTCAAACGCAAGACACGAGATTTGCTTTTAAAGAATTGAGTATACAGAATGCAAACAAACACTTCCCTACAAGTGAATCGCCTAACCATTCAACACAGTTCTAAAAACTGAATAGAATGCAGTTTTCACTCAGATGAAAGACGTATGATTTCCTTCTTAAGAAGTGTTTTCAAAGACATTCACAGAGTGATTCTACGAAGCCTTTTGACTGATGTTGGCTTTTAAACGTGATTTCACTGGAATTTCTGTCAAAGGCAAGACACGAGATTTGCTGATAAAGAATTGAGTATACAGAATGCAAACAAACGCTTCCCTACAAGTGAATCGCCTAACCATTCAACACAGCTCTAAAAACTGAATAGAATGCAGTTTTCACTCAGATGAAAGACGTATGCTTTCCTTCTTAAGAAGTGTTTTCAAAGACATTCACAGAGTGATTCTATGAAGCCTTTACTGACGTTGGCTTTTAAACGTGATTTCACTGCAATTTCTGTCAAACACAAGACTCGAGATTTGCTTTTAAAGAATTGAGTATACAGAATGCAAACAAACGCTTCCTTACAATTGAATCACCTAACCATTCAACAATGCTCTAAAAACTGAAAAAAATGCAGTTTTCACTCAGATGAAAGACGTATGCTTTCCTTCTTAAGAAGTGTTTTCAAAGACATTCACAGAGTGAGTCTACGAAGCCTTTTTACTGATGTTGGCTTTTAGACGTGATTTCACTAGAATTTCTGTCAAACGCAAGACACGAGATTTGCTGTTAAAGAATTGAGTATACAGAATGCAAACAAACGCTTCCCTACAAGTGAATCGCCTAACCATTCAACACAGTTCTAAAAACTGAATAGAATGCAGTTTTCACTCAGATGAAAGACGTATGCTTTCCTTCTTAAGAAGTGTTTTCAAAGACATTCACAGAGTGATTCTATGAAGCCTTTACTGACGTTGGCTTTTAAACGTGATTTCACTGGAATTTCTGTCAAACGCAAGACTTGAGATTTGCTTTTAAAGAATTGAGTATACAGAATGCAAACAAACGCTTCCCTACAATTGAATCACCTAACCATTCAACAATGCTCTAAAAACTGAAAAAAATGGAGTTTTCACTCAGATGAAAGACGTATGCTTTCCTTCTTAAGAAGTGTTTTCAAAGACATTCACAGAGTGATTCTACGAAGCCTTTTTACTGACGTTGGCTTTTAAACGTGATTTCACTGGAATTTCTCTCATATGCAAGACACGAGATTTGCAGTTAAAGAATTGAGTATACAGAATGCAACCAAACGCTTCCCTACAAGTGATTCGCCTAACCATTCAACACAGTTCTAAAAACTGAAGGGAAGGCAGCTTTCAGTCAGATGAAAGACGTATGCTTTCCTTCTTAAGAAGTGTTTTCAAAGACATTCACAGAGTGATTCCAGGAAGCCTTTTTACTGACGTTGGCTTTTAAACATGATTTCACTGGAAGTTCTGTCAAACGCAAGACAGGTGATTTGCTGTTAAAGAATTGAGTATACAGAATGCAAACAAATGCTTCCCTACAAGTGAATCGCCTAATCATTCAACACAGCTCTAAAAACTGAATAGAATGCAGTTTTCACTCAGATGAAAGACGTATGCTTTCCTTCTTAAGAAGTGTTTTCAAAGACATTCACAGAGTGATTCTATGAAGCCTTTTTTACTGACATTGGCTTTTAAACGTGATTTCACTGGAATTTTTGTCAAACGGGAGACACGAGATTTGCTGTTAAAGAATTGAGTATACAGAATGCAAACAAACGCTTCCCTACAAGTGAATCGCCTAACCATTCAACACAGCTCTAAAAACTGAAGAGAATGCAGTTTTCACTCAGATGAAAGACGTAAGCTTTCCTTCTTAAGAAGTGTTTTCAAAGACATTCACAGAGTGATTCTACGAAACCTTTTTACTGACCTTGGCTTTTAAACGTGATTTCACAGGAATTTCTGTCAAACGAAAGATAAGAGATTTGCTGTTAAAGAATTGAGTATACAGAATGCAAACAAACGCTTCCCTACAAGTGAATCGCCTAACCATTCAACACAGTTCTAAAAACTGAATAGAATGCAGTTTTCACTCAGATGAAAGACGTATGCTTTCCTTCTTAAGAAGTGTTTTCAAAGACATTCACAGAGTGATTCTACGAAGCCTTTTTACTGACGTTGGCTTTTAAACGTGATTTCACTGGAATTTCTGTCAAATGCAAGACACGCGATTTGCTGTTAAAGAATTAAGTATACAGAATGCAAACAAACGCTTCCCTACAAGTGAATCGCCTAATCATTCTACACAGCTCTAAAAACTGAATAGAATGCAGTTTTCACTCAGATGAAAGATGTATGCTTTCCTTCTTAAGAAGTGTTTTCAAAGACATTCACAGAGTGATTCTACGAAGCCTTTTTACTGACGTTGGCTTTTAAACGTGATTTCACTGGAATTTCTGTCAAACGCAAGACACGAGATTTGCTTTTAAAGAATTGAGTATACAGAATGCAAACAAACACTTCCCTACAAGTGAATCGCCTAACCATTCAACACAGTTCTAAAAACTGAATAGAATGCAGTTTTCACTCAGATGAAAGACGTATGATTTCCTTCTTAAGAAGTGTTTTCAAAGACATTCACAGAGTGATTCTACGAAGCCTTTTGACTGATGTTGGCTTTTAAACGTGATTTCACTGGAATTTCTGTCAAAGGCAAGACACGAGATTTGCTGATAAAGAATTGAGTATACAGAATGCAAACAAACGCTTCCCTACAAGTGAATCGCCTAACCATTCAACACAGCTCTAAAAACTGAATAGAATGCAGTTTTCACTCAGATGAAAGACGTATGCTTTCCTTCTTAAGAAGTGTTTTCAAAGACATTCACAGAGTGATTCTATGAAGCCTTTACTGACGTTGGCTTTTAAACGTGATTTCACTGCAATTTCTGTCAAACACAAGACTCGAGATTTGCTTTTAAAGAATTGAGTATACAGAATGCAAACAAACGCTTCCTTACAATTGAATCACCTAACCATTCAACAATGCTCTAAAAACTGAAAAAAATGCAGTTTTCACTCAGATGAAAGACGTATGCTTTCCTTCTTAAGAAGTGTTTTCAAAGACATTCACAGAGTGAGTCTACGAAGCCTTTTTACTGATGTTGGCTTTTAGACGTGATTTCACTAGAATTTCTGTCAAACGCAAGACACGAGATTTGCTGTTAAAGAATTGAGTATACAGAATGCAAACAAACGCTTCCCTACAAGTGAATCGCCTAACCATTCAACACAGTTCTAAAAACTGAATAGAATGCAGTTTTCACTCAGATGAAAGACGTATGCTTTCCTTCTTAAGAAGTGTTTTCAAAGACATTCACAGAGTGATTCTATGAAGCCTTTACTGACGTTGGCTTTTAAACGTGATTTCACTGGAATTTCTGTCAAACGCAAGACTTGAGATTTGCTTTTAAAGAATTGAGTATACAGAATGCAAACAAACGCTTCCCTACAATTGAATCACCTAACCATTCAACAATGCTCTAAAAACTGAAAAAAATGGAGTTTTCACTCAGATGAAAGACGTATGCTTTCCTTCTTAAGAAGTGTTTTCAAAGACATTCACAGAGTGATTCTACGAAGCCTTTTTACTGACGTTGGCTTTTAAACGTGATTTCACTGGAATTTCTCTCATATGCAAGACACGAGATTTGCAGTTAAAGAATTGAGTATACAGAATGCAACCAAACGCTTCCCTACAAGTGAATCGCCTAACCATTCAATACAGTTCTAAAAACTGAAGGGAAGGCAGCTTTCAGTCAGATGAAAGACGTATGCTTTCCTTCTTAAGAAGTGTTTTCAAAGACATTCACAGAGTGATTCTACGAAGCCTTTTTACTGACGTTGGCTTTTAAACATGATTTCACTGGAATTTCTGTCAAACGCAAGACAGGTGATTTGCTGTTAAAGAATTGAGTATACAGAATGCAAACAAATGCTTCCCTACAAGTGAATCGCCTAATCATTCAACACAGCTCTAAAAACTGAATAGAATGCAGTTTTCACTCAGATGAAAGACGTATGCTTTCCTTCTTAAGAAGTGTTTTCAAAGACATTCACAGAGTGATTCTATGAAGCCTTTTTTACTGACATTGGCTTTTAAACGTGATTTCACTGGAATTTTTGTCAAACGGGAGACACGAGATTTGCTGTTAAAGAATTGAGTATACAGAATGCAAACAAACGCTTCCCTACAAGTGAATCGCCTAACCATTCAACACAGCTCTAAAAACTGAAGAGAATGCAGTTTTCACTCAGATGAAAGACGTAAGCTTTCCTTCTTAAGAAGTGTTTTCAAAGACATTCACAGAGTGATTCTACGAAACCTTTTTACTGACGTTGGCTTTTAAACGTGATTTCACAGGAATTTCTGTCAAACGAAAGATAAGAGATTTGCTGTTAAAGAATTGAGTATACAGAATGCAAACAAACGCTTCCCTACAAGCGAATCGCCTAACCATTCAACACAGTTCTAAAAACTGAATAGAATGCAGTTTTCACTCAGATGAAAGACGTATGCTTTCCTTCTTAAGAAGTGTTTTCAAAGACATTCACAGAGTGATTCTATGAAGCCTTTACTGACGTTGGCTTTTAAACGTGATTTCACTGGAATTTCTATCAAACGCAAGACTCGAGATTTGCTTTTAAAGAATTGAATATACAGAATGCAAACAAACGCTTCCCTACAAGTGAATCGCCTAATCATTCTACACAGCTCTAAAAACTGAATAGAATGCAGTTTTCACTCAGATGAAAGATGTATGCTTTCCTTCTTAAGAAGTGTTTTCAAAGACATTCACAGAGTGATTCTACGAAGCCTTTTTACTGACGTTGGCTTTTAAACGTGATTTCACTGGAATTTCTGTCAAACGCAAGACACGAGATTTGCTTTTAAAGAATTGAGTATACAGAATGCAAACAAACACTTCCCTACAAGTGAATCGCCTAACCATTCAACACAGTTCTAAAAACTGAATAGAATGCAGTTTTCACTCAGATGAAAGACGTATGATTTCCTTCTTAAGAAGTGTTTTCAAAGACATTCACAGAGTGATTCTACGAAGCCTTTTGACTGATGTTGGCTTTTAAACGTGATTTCACTGGAATTTCTGTCAAAGGCAAGACACGAGATTTGCTGATAAAGAATTGAGTATACAGAATGCAAACAAACGCTTCCCTACAAGTGAATCGCCTAACCATTCAACACAGCTCTAAAAACTGAATAGAATGCAGTTTTCACTCAGATGAAAGACGTATGCTTTCCTTCTTAAGAAGTGTTTTCAAAGACATTCACAGAGTGATTCTATGAAGCCTTTACTGACGTTGGCTTTTAAACGTGATTTCACTGCAATTTCTGTCAAACACAAGACTCGAGATTTGCTTTTAAAGAATTGAGTATACAGAATGCAAACAAACGCTTCCTTACAATTGAATCACCTAACCATTCAACAATGCTCTAAAAACTGAAAAAAATGCAGTTTTCACTCAGATGAAAGACGTATGCTTTCCTTCTTAAGAAGTGTTTTCAAAGACATTCACAGAGTGAGTCTACGAAGCCTTTTTACTGATGTTGGCTTTTAAACGTGATTTCACTGGAATTTCTCTCATATGCAAGACACGAGATTTGCAGTTAAAGAATTGAGTATACAGAATGCAACCAAACGCTTCCCTACAAGTGAATCGCCTAACCATTCAACACAGTTCTAAAAACTGAAGGGAAGGCAGCTTTCAGTCAGATGAAAGACATATGCTTTCCTTCTTAAGAAGTGTTTTCAAAGACATTCACAGAGTGATTCTACGAAGCCTTTTTACTGACGTTGGCTTTTAAACATGATTTCACTGGAATTTCTGTCAAACGCAAGACAGGTGATTTGCTGTTAAAGAATTGAGTATACAGAATGCAAACAAATGCTTCCCTACAAGTGAATCGCCTAATCATTCAACACAGCTCTAAAAACTGAATAGAATGCAGTTTTCACTCAGATGAAAGACGTATGCTTTCCTTCTTAAGAAGTGTTTTCAAAGACATTCACAGAGTGATTCTATGAAGCCTTTTTTACTGACGTTGGCTTTTAAACGTGATTTCACTGGAATTTTTGTCAAACGCGAGACACGAGATTTGCTGTTAAAGAATTGAGTATACAGAATGCAAACAAACGCTTCCCTACAAGTGAATCGCCTAACCATTCAACACAGCTCTAAAAACTGAAGAGAATGCAGTTTTCACTCAGATGAAAGACGTAAGCTTTCCTTCTTAAGAAGTGTTTTCAAAGACATTCACAGAGTGATTCTACGAAACCTTTTTACTGACGTTGGCTTTTAAACGTGATTTCACAGGAATTTCTGTCAAACGAAAGATAAGAGATTTGCTGTTAAAGAATTGAGTATACAGAATGCAAACAAACGCTTCCCTACAAGTGAAGCGCCTAACCATTCAACACAGTTCTAAAAACCGAATAGAATGCAGTTTTCACTCAGATGAAAGACGTATGCTTTCCTTCTTAAGAAGTGTTTTCAAAGACATTCACAGAGTGATTCTACGAAGACTTTTTAGTGATGTTGGCTTTTAAACGTGATTTCACTGGAATTTCTGTCAAATGCAAGACACGAGATTTGCTGTTAAAGAACTGAGTATACAGAATGCAAACAAACGCTTCCCTACAAGTGAATCGCCTAACCATTCAACACAGTTCTAAAAACCGAATAGAATGCAGTTTTCACTCAGATGAAAGACGTATGCTTTCCTTCTTAAGAAGTGTTTTCAAAGACATTCACAGAGTGATTCTAAGAAGCCTTTTTACTGACTTTGGCTTTTAAACGTGATTTCACTGGAATTTCTGTCAAATGCAAGACACGAGATTTGCTGTTAAAGAATTGAGTATACAGAATGCAAACAAACGCTTCCCTACAAGTGAATCGCCTAACCATTCAACAATGCTCTAAAAACTTGAAGAGAATGCAGTTTTCACTCAGATGAAAGACGTATGCTTTCCTTCTTAAGAAGTGTTTTCAAAGACATTCACAGAGTGATTCTACGAAGCCTTTTTACTGACGTTGGCTTTTAAACGTGATTTCACTGGAATTTCTGTCAAACGCAAGTCACGAGATTTGCTGTTAAAGAATTGAGTATACAGAATGCAAACAAACGCTTCCCTACAAGTGAATCGCCTAACCAATCAACATAGTTCTAAAAACTGAATAGAATGCAGTTTTCACTCAGATGAAAGACGTATGCTTTCCTTCTTAAGAATTGTTTTCAAAGACATTCACAGAGTGATTCTAAGAAGCCTTTTTACTGACGTTGGCTTTTAAACGTGATTTCACTGGAATTTCTGTCAAACGCAAGACACGAGATTTGCTGTTAAAGAATTGAGTATACAGAATGCAAACAAACGCTTCCCTACAAGTGAATCGCCTAACCATTCAACAATGCTCTAAAAACTTGAAGAGAATGCAGTTTTCACTCAGATGAAAGAAGTATGCTTTCCTTCTTAAGAAGTGTTTTCAAAGACATTCACAGAGTGATTCTACGAAGCCTTTTTACTGACGTTGGCTTTTAAACGTGATTTCACTGGAATTTCTGTCAAATGCAAGACACGAGATTTGCTGTTAAAGAATTGAGTATACAGAATGCAACCAAACGCTTCCCTACAAGTGAATCCCCTAACCATTCAACACAGTTCTAAAAACCGAATAGAATGCAGTTTTCACTCAGATGAAAGACATATGCTTTCCTTCTTAAGAAGTGTTTTCAAAGACATTCACAGAGTGATTCTACGAAGACTTTTTAGTGATGTTGGCTTTTAAACGCGATTTCACTGGTATTTCTGTCAAACGCAAGACACGAGAATTGCTGTTAAAGAATTGAGTATACAGAATGCAAACAAACGCTTCCCTACAAGTGAATCGCCTAACCATTCAACACAGCTCTAAAAACTGAATAGAATGCAGTTTTCAGTCAGATGAAAGACGTGTGCTTTCCTTCTTAAGAAGTGTTTTCAAAGACATTCACAGAGTGATTCTACGAAGCCTTTTTACTGACCTTGGCTTTTAGAGGTGATTTCACTAGAATTGCTGTCAAACGCAAGACATGAGATATGCTGTTAAAGAATTGAGTATACAGAATGCAAACAAACGCTTCCCTACAAGTGATTCGCCTAACCATTTAACACAGCTCTAAAAACTGAATAGAATGCAGTTTTCATTCAGATGAAAGACTTATGCTTTCCTTCTTAAGAAGTGTTTTCAAAGACATTCACAGAGTGATTCTACGAAGCCTTTTTACTGACGTTGGCTTTTAAACGTGATTTCACTGGAATTTCTGTCAAACGCAAGACACGAGATTTGCTGTTAAAGAATTGAGTATACAGAATGCAAACAAACGCTTCCCTACAAGTGAATCGCCTAACCATTCAACAATGCTCTAAAAACTGAAGAGAATGCAGTTTTCACTCAGATGAAAGACTTATGATTTCCTTCTTAAGAAGTGTTTTCAAAGACATTCACAGAGTGATTCTACGAAGACTTTTTAGTGATGTTGACTTTTAAACGCGATTTCAGTGGAATTACTGTCAAACACAAGACACGAGATTTGCTGTTAAAGAATTGAGTATACAGAATGCAAACAAACGCTTCCCTACAAGTGAATCGCCTAACCATTCAACACAGTTCTAAAAATCGAATAGAATGCAGTTTTCACTCAGATGAAAGACGTATGCTTTCCTTCTTAAGAAGTGTTTTCAAAGACATTCACAGAGTGATTTTATGAAGCCTTTTTAGTGATGTTGGCTTTTAAACGTGATTTCACTGGAATTTTTGTCAAACGCAAGACACGAGATTTGCTGTTAAAGAATTGAGTATACAGAATGCAAACAAACGCTTCCCTACAAGTGAATCGCCTAACCATTCAACAATGCTCTAAAAACTTGAAGAGAATGCAGTTTTCACTCAGATGAAAGACGTATGCTTTCCTTCTTAAGAAGTGTTTTCAAAGACATTCACAGAGTGATTCTACGAAGCCTTTTTACTGATGTTGGCTTTTAGAGGTGATTTCACTAGAATTGCTGTCAAACGCAAGACATGAGATTTGCTGTTAAAGAATTGAGTATACAGAATGCAAACAAACGCTTCCCTACAAATGAATCGCCTAACCATTTAACACAGCTCTAAAAACTGAATAGAATGCAGTTTTCATTCAGATGAAAGACTTATGCTTTCCTTCTTAAGAAGCGTTTTCAAAGACATTCACAGAGTGATTCTACGAAGACTTTTTAGTGACGTTGGCTTTTAAACGCGATTTCTCTGGAATTTCTGTCAAAAGCAAGACACGATATTTGCTGTTAAAGAATTGAGTATACAGAATGCAAACAAAGGCTTCCCTACAAGTGAATCGCCTAACCATTCAACACAGTTCTAAAAACCGAATAGAATGCAGTTTTCACTCAGATGAAAGACATATGCTTTCCTTCTTAAGAAGTGTTTTCAAAGACATTCACAGAGTGATTCTACGAAGCCTTTTTAGTGATGTTGGCTTTTAAACGTGATTTCACTGGAATTTTTGTCAAACACAAGACACGAGATTTGCTGTTAAAGAATTGAGTATACAGAATGCAAACAAACGCTACCCTACAAGTGAATCGCCTAACCATTCAACACAGCTCTAAAAACTGAATAGAATGCAGTTTTCAGTCAGATGAAAGACGTATGCTTTCCTTCTTAAGAAGTGTTTTCAAAGACATTCACAGAGTGATTCTACGAAGCCTTTTTACTGAAGTTGGCTTTTAGAGGTGATTTCACTAGAATTGCTGTCAAACCCAAGACATGAGATATGCTGTTAAAGAATTGAGAATACAGAATGCAAACAAACGCTTCCCTACAAGTGAATCGCCTAACCATTTAACACAGCTCTAAAAACTGAATAGAATGCAGTTTTCATTCAGACGAAAGACTTATGCTTTCCTTCTTAAGAAGTGTTTTCAAAGACATTCACAGAGTGATTCTACGAAGACTTTTTACTAACGTTGGCTTTTAAACGTGATTTCACTGGAATTTCTGTCAAACGCAAGACACGATATTTGCTGTTAAAGAATTGAGTATACAGAATGCAAACAAACGCTTCCCTACAAGTGAATCGCCTAACCATTCAACACAGTTCTAAAAACCGAATAGAATGCAGTTTTCATTCAGATGAAAGACTTATGCTTTCCTTCTTAAGAAGTGTTTTCAAAGACATTCACAGAGTTATTCTACGAAGCCTTTTTTACTGAAGTTGGCTTTTAAACGTGATTTCACTGGAATTTCTGTCAAACGCAAGACACGAGATTTGCTGTTAAAGAATTGAGTATACAGAATGCAAACAAACGCTTCCCTACAAGTGAATCGCCTAACCATTCAACACAGCTCTAAAAACTGAATAGAATGCAGTTTTCACTCAGATGAAAGACGAATGCTTTCCTTCTTAAGAAGTGTTTTCAAAGACATTCACAGAGTGATTCTACGAAGCCTTTTTACTGACGTTGGCTTTTAGAGGTGATTTCACTAGAATTGCTGTCAAACGCAAGACATGAGATATGCTGTTAAAGAATTGAGTATACAGAATGCAAACAAACGCTTCCCTACAAGTGAATCGCCTAACCATTTAACACAGCTCTAAAAACTGAAGAGAATGCAGTTTTCACTCAGATGAAAGATGTATGCTTTCCTTCTTAAGAAGTGTTTTCAAAGACATTCACAGAGTGATTCTACGAAGCCTTTTTACTGACGTTGGATTTTAAACGTGATTTCACTGGAATTTCTGTCAAACTCAAGACACGAGATTTGCTGTTAAAGAATTGAGTATACAGAATGCAAACAAACGCTTCCCTACAAGTGAATCGCGTAAATATTCAACACAGTTCTAAAAATCGAATAGAATGCAGTTTTCACTCAGATGAAAGACGTATGCTTTCCTTCTTAAGAAGTGTTTTCAAAGACATTCACAGAGTGATTTTATGAAGCCTTTTTAGTGATGTTGGCTTTTAAACGTGATTTCACTGGAATTTTTGTCAAACGCAAGACACGAGATTTGCTGTTAAAGAATTGAGTATACAGAATGCAAACAAACGCTTCCCTACAAGTGAATCGCCTAACCATTCAACAATGCTCTAAAAACTTGAAGAGAATGCAGTTTTCACTCAGATGAAAGACGTATGCTTTCCTTCTTAAGAAGTGTTTTCAAAGACATTCACAGAGTGATTCTACGAAGCCTTTTTACTGATGTTGGCTTTTAGAGGTGATTTCACTAGAATTGCTGTCAAACGCAAGACATGAGATTTGCTGTTAAAAAATTGAGTATACAGAATGCAAACAAACGCTTCCCTACAAATGTATCGCCTAACCATTTAACACAGCTCTAAAAACTGAATAGAATGCAGTTTTCATTCAGATGAAAGACTTATGCTTTCCTTCTTAATAAGCGTTTTCAAAGACATTCACAGAGTGATTCTACAAAGACTTTTTAGTGACATTGGCTTTTAAACGCGATTTCTCTGGAATTTCTGTCAAAAGCAAGACACGATATTTGCTGTTAAAGAATTGAGTATACAGAATGCAAACAAAGGCTTCCCTACAAGTGAATCGCCTAACCATTCAACACAGTTCTAAAAACCGAATAGAATGCAGTTTTCACTCAGATGAAAGACATATGCTTTCCTTCTTAAGAAGTGTTTTCAAAGACATTCACAGAGTGATTCTACGAAGCCTTTTTAGTGATGTTGGCTTTTAAACGTGATTTCACTGGAATTTTTGTCAAACACAAGACACGAGATTTGCTGTTAAAGAATTGAGTATACAGAATGCAAACAAACGCTACCCTACAAGTGAATCGCCTAACCATTCAACACAGCTCTAAAAACTGAATAGAATGCAGTTTTCAGTCAGATGAAAGACGTATGCTTTCCTTCTTAAGAAGTGTTTTCAAAGACATTCACAGAGTGATTCTACGAAGCCTTTTTACTGACGTTGGCTTTTAGAGGTGATTTCACTAGAATTGCTGTCAAACGCAAGACATGAGATATGCTGTTAAAGAATTGAGAATACAGAATGCAAACAAACGCTTCCCTACAAGTGAATCGCCTAACCATTTAACACAGCTCTAAAAACTGAATAGAATGCAGTTTTCATTCAGACGAAAGACTTATGCTTTCCTTCTTAAGAAGTGTTTTCAAAGACATTCACAGAGTGATTCTACGAAGACTTTTTACTAACGTTGGCTTTTAAACGTGATTTCACTGGAATTTCTGTCAAACGCAAGACACGATATTTGCTGTTAAAGAATTGAGTATACAGAATGCAAACAAACGCTTCCCTACAAGTGAATCGCCTAACTATTCAACAATGCTCTAAAAACTGAAGAGAATGCAGTTTTCACTCAGATGAAAGATGTATGCTTTCCTTCTTAAGAAGTGTTTTCAAAGACATTCACAGAGTGATTCTACGAAGCCTTTTTACTGAAGTTGGATTTTAAACGTGATTTCACTGGAATTTCTGTCAAACGCAAGACACGAGATTGGCTGTTAAAGAATTGAGTGTACAGAATGCAAACAAACGCTTCCCTACAAGTGAATCGCCTAACCAATCAACATAGTTCTTAAAACTGAATAGAATGAAGTTTTCACTCAGATGAAAGACGTATGCTTTCCTTCTTAAGAATTGTTTTCAAAGACATTCACAGAGTGATTCTACAAAGCCTTTTTACTGAAGTTGGCTTTTAAACGTGATTTCACTGGAATTTCTGTCAAACGCAAGACACGAGATTTGCTGTTAAAGAATTGAGTATACAGAATGCAAACAAACGCTTCCCTACAAGTGAATCGCCTAACCGTTCAACAATGCTCTAAAAACTGAAGAGAATGCAGTTTTCACTCAGATGAAAGATGTATGCTTTCCTTCTTAAGAAGTGTTTTCAAAGACATTCAGAGAGTGATTCTAAGAAGCCTTTTTAATGACGTTGGCTTTTAAACGTGATTTCACTGGAATTTCTGTCAAACGCAAGACACCAGATTTGCTGTTAAAGAATTGAGTATACAGAATGCAAACAAATGCTTCCCTACAAGTGAATCGCCTAACCATTCAACACAGTTCTAAAAACCGAATAGAATGCAGTTTTCATTCAGATGAAAGACATATGCTTTCCTTCTTAAGAAGTGTTTTCAAAGACATTCACAGAGTTATTCTACGAAGCCTTTTTTACTGAAGTTGGCTTTTAAACGTGATTTCACTGGAATTTCTGTCAAACGCAAGACACGAGATTTGCTGTTAAAGAATTGAGTATACAGAATGCAAACAAATGCTTCCCTACAAGTGAACCCCCTAATCATTCAACACAGTTCTAAAAACCGAATAGAATGCAGTTTTCACTCAGATGAAAGACGTATGCTTTCCTTCTTAAGAAGTGTTTTCAAAGACATTCACAGAATTATTCTACGAAGCCTTTTTTACTGAAGTTGGCTTTTAAACGTGATTTCACTGGAATTTCTGTCAAACGCAAGACACGAGATTTCCTGTTAAAGAATTGAGTATACAGAATGCAAACAAACGCTTCCCTACAAGTGAATCGCCTAACCATTCAACACAGCTCTAAAAACTGAATAGAATGCAGTTTTCACTCAGATGAAAGACGAATGCTTTCCTTCTTAAGAAGTGTTTTCAAAGACATTCACAGAGTGATTCTACGAAGCCTTTTTACTGACGTTGGCTTTTAGAGGTGATTTCACTAGAATTGCTGTCAAACGCAAGACATGAGATATGCTGTTAAAGAATTGAGTATACAGAATGCAAACAAACGCTTCCCTACAAGTGAATCGCCTAACCATTTAACACAGCTCTAAAAACTGAAGAGAATGCAGTTTTCACTCAGATGAAAGATGTATGCTTTCCTTCTTAAGAAGTGTTTTCAAAGACATTCACAGAGTGATTCTACGAAGCCTTTTTACTGACGTTGGATTTTAAACGTGATTTCACTGGAATTTCTGTCAAACTCAAGACACGAGATTTGCTGTTAAAGAATTGAGTATACAGAATGCAAACAAACGCTTCCCTACAAGTGAATCGCCTAACCAATCAACATAGTTCTAAAAACTGAATAGAATGAAGTTTTCACTCAGATGAAAGACGTATGCTTTCCTTCTTAAGAATTGTTTTCAAAGACATTCACAGAGTGATTCTACAAAGCCTTTTTACTGACGTTGGCTTTTAAACGTGATTTCACTGGAATTTCTGTCAAACGCAAGACACGAGATTTGCTGTTAAAGAATTGAGTATACAGAATGCAAACAAACGCTTCCCTACAAGTGAATCGCCTAACCGTTCAACAATGCTCTAAAAACTGAAGAGAATGCAGTTTTCACTCAGATGAAAGACGTATGCTTTCCTTCTTAAGAAGTGTTTTCAAAGACATTCAGAGAGTGATTTTAAGAAGCCTTTTTAATGACGTTGGCTTTTAAACGTGATTTCACTGGAATTTCTGTCAAACGCAAGACACGAGATTTGCTGTTAAAGAATTGAGTATACAGAATGCAAACAAACGCTTCCCTACAAGTGAATCGCCTAACCATTCAACACAGTTCTAAAAACCGAATAGAATGCAGTTTTCATTCAGATGAAAGACGTATGCTTTCCTTCTTAAGAAGTGTTTTCCAAGACATTCACAGAGTTATTCTACGAAGCCTTTTTTACTGAAGTTGGCTTTTAAACGTGATTTCACTGGAATTTCTGTCAAACGCAAGACACGAGATTTGCTGTTAAAGAATTGAGTATAAAGAATGCACACAAATGCTTCCCTACAAGTGAACACCCTAATCATTCAACACAGTTCTAAAAACCGAATAGAATGCAGTTTTCACTCAGATGAAAGACGTATGCTTTCCTTCTTAAGAAGTGTTTTCAAAGACATTCACAGAATTATTCTACGAAGCCTTTTTTACTGAAGTTGGCTTTTAAACGTGATTTCACTGGAATTTCTGTCAAACGCAAGACACGAGATTTCCTGTTAAAGAATTGAGTATACAGAATGCAAACAAATGCTTCCCTACAAGTGAATCGCCTAACCATTCAACACAGCTCTAAAAACTGAAGAGAATGCAGTTTTCACTCAGATGAAAGATGTATGCTTTCCTTCTTAAGAAGTGTTTTCAAAGACATTCACAGAGTGATTCTACGAAGCCTTTTTACTGACGTTGGATTTTAAACGTGATTTCACTGGAATTTCTGTCAAACTCAAGACACGAGATTTGCTGTTAAAGAATTGAGTATACAGAATGCAAACAAACGCTTCCCTACAAGTGAATCGCCTAACCAATCAACATAGTTCTAAAAACTGAATAGAATGAAGTTTTCACTCAGATGAAAGACGTATGCTTTCCTTCTTAAGAATTGTTTTCAAAGACATTCACAGAGTGATTCTACAAAGCCTTTTTACTGACGTTGGCTTTTAAACGTGATTTCACTGGAATTTCTGTCAAACGCAAGACACGAGATTTGCTGTTAAAGAATTGAGTATACAGAATGCAAACAAACGCTTCCCTACAAGTGAATCGCCTAACCGTTCAACAATGCTCTAAAAACTGAAGAGAATGCAGTTTTCACTCAGATGAAAGACGTATGCTTTCCTTCTTAAGAAGTGTTTTCAAAGACATTCAGAGAGTGATTCTAAGAAGCCTTTTTAATGACGTTGGCTTTTAAACGTGATTTCACTGGAATTTCTGTCAAACGCAAGACACGAGATTTGCTGTTAAAGAATTGAGTATACAGAATGCAAACAAACGCTTCCCTACAAGTGAATCGCCTAACCATTCAACACAGTTCTAAAAACCGAATAGAATGCAGTTTTCATTCAGATGAAAGACGTATGCTTTCCTTCTTAAGAAGTGTTTTCAAAGACATTCACAGAGTTATTCTACGAAGCCTTTTTTACTGAAGTTGGCTTTTAAACGTGATTTCACTGGAATTTCTGTCAAACGCAAGACACGAGATTTGCTGTTAAAGAATTGAGTATAAAGAATGCACACAAATGCTTCCCTACAAGTGAACCCCCTAATCATTCAACACAGTTCTAAAAACCGAATAGAATGCAGTTTTCACTCAGATGAAAGACGTATGCTTTCCTTCTTAAGAAGTGTTTTCAAAGACATTCACAGAATTATTCTACGAAGCCTTTTTTACTGAAGTTGGCTTTTAAACGTGATTTCACTGGAATTTCTGTCAAACGCAAGACACGAGATTTCCTGTTAAAGAATTGAGTATACAGAATGCAAACAAATGCTTCCCTACAAGTGAATCGCCTAACCATTCAACACAGCTCTAAAAACTGAATAGAATGCAGTTTTCACTCAGATGAAAGACGTATGCTTTCCTTCTTAAGAAGTGTTTTCAAAGACATTCACAGAGTGATTCTACGAAGCCTTTTTAATGATGTTGGCTTTTAAAGATTATTTCACTGGAATTTTTGTCAAACGCAAGACACGAGATTTGCTGTTAAAGAATTGAGTATACAGAATGCAAACAAACGCTTCCCTACAAGTGAATCGCCTAACCATTCAACACAGTTCTAAAAACCGAATAGAATGCAGTTTTCACTCAGATGAAAGACATATGCTTTCCTTCTAAGAAGTGTTTTCAAAGACATTCACAGAGTGATTCTATGAAGCCTTTTTAATGATGTTGGCTTTTAAACGTGATTTCACTGGAAGTTTTGTCAAAGGCAAGACACGAGATTTGCTGTTAAAGAATTGAGTATACAGAATGCAAACAATCGCTTCCCTACAAGTGAATCGCCTAACCTTTCAACACAGCTCTAAAAACTGAATAGAATACAGTTTTCACTCAGATGAAAGACGTATGCTTTCCTTCTTAAGAAGTGTTTTCAAAGACATTCACAGAGTGATTCTACGAAGCCTTTTTACTGACGTTGGCTTTTAAACGTGATTTCACTGGAATTACTTTCAAATGCAATACACGAGATTTGCTGTTAAAGAATTGAGTATACAGAATGCAAACAAACGCTTCCCTACAAGTGAATCGCCTAACCATTCAACACAGTTCTAAAAACTGAATAGAATGCAGTTTTCACTCAGATGAAAGACGTATGCTTTCCTTCATAAGAAGTGTTTTCAAAGACATTCACAGAGTGATTCTAAGAAGCCTTTTTACTGACGTTGGCTTTTAAACGTGATTTCACTGGAATTTCTGTCAAACGCAAGACACGAGATTTGCTGTTAAAGAATTGAGTATACAGAATGCTAACAAACGCTTCCCTACAAGTGAATCGCCTAACCATTCAACACAGTTCTAAAAACTGAATAGAATGCAGTTTTCACTCAGATGAAAGACGTATGCTTTCCTTCTTAAGAAGTGTTTTCAAAGACATTCACAGAGTTATTCTACGAAGCCTTTTTACTGACGTTGGCTTTTAAACGTGATTTCACTGGAATTTCTGTCAAATTCAAGACACGAGATTTGCTGTTAAAGAATTGAGTATAAAGAATGCAAACAAATGCTTCCTTACAAGTGAATCGCCTAACCATTTAACACAGTTCTATAAACTGAATAGAATGCAGTTTTCACTCAGATGAAAGACGTATGCTTTCCTTCTTAAGAAGTGTTTTCAAAGACATTCACAGAGTGATTCTACGTAGCCTTTTTACTGACGTTGGCTTTTAAACGTGATTTCACTGGAATTTCTGTCAAAGCAAGACACGAGATTTGCTGTTAAAGAATTGAGTATACAGAATGCAAACGCTTCCCTACAAGTGAATTGCCTAACCATTCAACAATGCTCTAAAAACTGAATAGAATGCAGTTTTCACTCAGATGAAAGACGTATGCTTTCCTTCTTAAGAAGTGTTTTCAAAGACATTCACAGAGTGATTCTACGAAGCCTTTTTAATGATGTTGGCTTTTAAACGTGATTTAACTGGATTATCTGTCAAAGGCAAGACACGAGATTTGCTGTTAAAGAATTGAGTATACAGAATGCAAACAATCGCTTCCCTACAAGTGAATCGCCTAACCTTTCAACACAGCTCTAAAAACTGAATAGAATACAGTTTTCACTCAGATGAAAGACGTATGCTTTCCTTCTTAAGAAGTGTTTTCAAAGACATTCACAGAGTGATTCTACGAAGCCTTTATACTGACGTTGGCTTTTAAACGTGATTTCACTGGAATTTCTTTCAAATGCAATACATGAGATTTGCTGTTAAAGAATTGAGTATACAGAATGCAAACAAACGCTTCCCTACAAGTGAATCGCCTAACCATTCAAAACAGTTCTAAAAACTGAATAGAATGCAGTTTTCACTCAGATGAAAGATGTATGCTTTCCTTCATAAGAAGTGTTTTCAAAGACATTCACAGAGTGATTCTAAGAAGCCTTTTTACTGATGTTGGCTTTTAAACGTGATTTCACTGGAATTTCTGTCAAACGCAAGACACGAGATTTGCTGTTAAAGAATTGAGTATACAGTATGCTAACAAACGCTTCCCTACAAGTGAATCGCCTAACCATTCAACACAGTTCTAAAAACTGAATAGAATGCAGTTTTCACTCAGATGAAAGACATATGCTTTCCTTCTTAAGAAGTGTTTTCAAAGACATTCACAGAGTGATTCTAAGAAGCCTTTTTACTGTCCTTGGCTTTTAAACGTGATTTCACTGGAATTTCTGTCAAACGCAAGACACGAGATTTGCTGTTAAAGAATTGAGTATACAGAATGCTAACAAACGCTTCCCTACAAGTGAATCGCCTAACCATTCAACACAGTTCTAAAAACTGAATAGAATGCAGTTTTCACTCAGATGAAAGACGTATGCTTTCCTTCTTAAGAAGTGTTTTCAAAGACATTCACAGAGTTATTCTACGAAGCCTTTTTAATGACGTTGGCTTTTAAACGTGATTTCACTGGAATTTCTGTCAAATGCAAGACACGAGATTTGCTGTTAAAGAATTGAGTATAAAGAATGCAAACAAATGCTTCCTTACAAGTGAATCGCCTAACCATTCAACACAGTTCTAAAAACTGAATAGAATGCAGTTTTCACTCAGATGAAAGACGTATGCTTTCCTTCTTAAGAAGTGTTTTCAAAGACATTCACAGAGTGATTCTACATAGCCTTTTTACTGACGTTGGCTTTTAAACGTGATTTCACTGGAATTTTTGTCAAACGCAAGACACGAGATTTGCTGTTAACGAATTGAGTATACAGAATGCAAACAAACGCTTCCCTACAAGTGAATCGCCTAACCATTCAACACAGCTCTAAAAACTGAATAGAATGCAGTTTTCACTCAGATGAAAGACGTATGCTTTCCTTCTTAAGAAGTGTTTTCAAAGACATTCACAGAGTGATTCTACGAAGCCTTTTTACTGACGTTGGCTTTTAAACGTGATTTCACTGGAATTTCTGTCAAATGCAAGACACGAGATTTGCTGTTAAAGAATTGAGTATACAGAATGCAAACAAACGCTTCCCTACAAGTGAATCCCCTAACAATTCAGCACAGTTCTAAAAACCGAATAGAATGCAGTTTTCACTCAGATGAAAGACGTATGCTTTCCTTCTTAAGAAGTGTTTTCAAAGACATTCACAGAGTGATTCTACGAAGCCTTTTTACTGACGTTGGCTTTTAAACGTGATTTCACTGGAATTTCTGTCAAACGCAAGAAACGAGATTTGCTGTTAAAGAATTGAGTATACAGAATGCAAACAAACGCTTCCCTACAAGTGAATCGCCCAAGCATACAACACAGTTCTAAAAACCGAATAGAATGCAGTTTACATTCAGATGAAAGACATATGCTTTCCTTCTTAAGAAGTGTTTTCAAAGACATTCACAGAGTGATTCTACGAAGCCTTTTTAATGATGTTGGCTTTTAAACGTGATTTCACTGGAATATCTGTCAAAGGCAAGACATGAGATTTGCTGTTAAAGAATTGAGTATACAGAATGCAAACAAACGCTTCCCTACAAGTGCATTGCCTAACCATTCAACACAGCTCTAAAAAATGAATAGAATGCAGTTTTCAGTCAGATGAAAGACGTATGCTTTCCTTCTTAAGAAGTGTTTTCAAAGTCATTCACAGAGTGATTCTACGAAGCCTTTTTACTGACGTTGGATTTTAAACGTGATTTCACTGGAATTTCTTTCAAATGCAATACACGAGATTTGCTGTTAAAGAATTGAGTATACAGAATGCAAACAAACGCTTCCCTACAAGTGAATCGCCTAACCATTCAACACAGTTCTAAAAACTGAATAGAATGCAGTTTTCACTCAGATGAAAGACGTATGCTTTCCTTCATAAGAAGTGTTTTCAAAGACATTCACAGAGTGATTCTAAGAAGCCTTTTTACTGACGTTGGCTTTTAAACGTGATTTCACTGGAATTTCTGTCAAACGCAAGACACGAGATTTGCTGTTAAAGAATTGAGTATACAGAATGCTAACAAACGCTTCCCTACAAGTGAATCGCCTAACCATTCAACACAGTTCTAAAAACTGAATAGAATGCAGTTTTCACTCAGATGAAAGACGTATGCTTTCCTTCTTAAGAAGTGTTTTCAAAGACATTCACAGAGTTATTCTACGAAGCCTTTTTACTGACGTTGGCTTTTAAACGTGATTTCACTGGAATTTCTGTCAAATTCAAGACACGAGATTTGCTGTTAAAGAATTGAGTATAAAGAATGCAAACAAATGCTTCCTTACAAGTGAATCGCCTAACCATTTAACACAGTTCTAAAAACTGAATAGAATGCAGTTTTCACTCAGATGAAAGACGTATGCTTTCCTTCTTAAGAAGTGTTTTCAAAGACATTCACAGAGTGATTCTACGTAGCCTTTTTACTGACGTTGGCTTTTAAACGTGATTTCACTGGAATTTCTGTCAAAGCAAGACACGAGATTTGCTGTTAAAGAATTGAGTATACAGAATGCAAACGCTTCCCTACAAGTGAATTGCCTAACCATTCAACAATGCTCTAAAAACTGAATAGAATGCAGTTTTCACTCAGATGAAAGACGTATGCTTTCCTTCTTAAGAAGTGTTTTCAAAGACATTCACAGAGTGATTCTACGAAGCCTTTTTAATGATGTTGGCTTTTAAACGTGATTTAACTGGATTATCTGTCAAAGGCAAGACACGAGATTTGCTGTTAAAGAATTGAGTATACAGAATGCAAACAATCGCTTCCCTACAAGTGAATCGCCTAACCTTTCAACACAGCTCTAAAAACTGAATAGAATACAGTTTTCACTCAGATGAAAGACGTATGCTTTCCTTCTTAAGAAGTGTTTTCAAAGACATTCACAGAGTGATTCTACGAAGCCTTTTTACTGACATTGGCTTTTAAACGTGATTTCACTGGAATTTCTTTCAAACGCAATACACGAGATTTGCTGTTAAAGAATTGAGTATACAGAACGCAAACAAACGCTTCCCTACAAGTGAATCGCCTAACCATTCAAAACAGTTCTAAAAACTGAATAGAATGCAGTTTTCACTCAGATGAAAGACGTATGCTTTCCTTCATAAGAAGTGTTTTCAAAGACATTCACAGAGTGATTCTAAGAAGCCTTTTTACTGATGTTGGCTTTTAAACGTGATTTCACTGGAATTTCTGTCAAACGCAAGACACGAGATTTGCTGTTAAAGAATTGAGTATACAGTATGCTAACAAACGCTTCCCTACAAGTGAATCGCCTAACCATTCAACACAGTTCTAAAAACTGAATAGAATGCAGTTTTCACTCAGATGAAAGACGTATGCTTTCCTTCTTAAGAAGTGTTTTCAAAGACATTCACAGAGTGATTCTAAGAAGCCTTTTTACTGTCCTTGGCTTTTAAACGTGATTTCACTGGAATTTCTGTCAAACGCAAGACACGAGATTTGCTGTTAAAGAATTGAGTATACAGAATGCTAACAAACGCTTCCCTACAAGTGAATCGCCTAACCATTCAACACAGTTCTAAAAACTGAATAGAATGCAGTTTTCACTCAGATGAAAGACGTATGCTTTCCTTCTTAAGAAGTGTTTTCAAAGACATTCACAGAGTTATTCTACGAAGCCTTTTTAATGACGTTGGCTTTTAAACGTGATTTCACTGGAATTTCTGTCAAATGCAAGACACGAGATTTGCTGTTAAAGAATTGAGTATAAAGAATGCAAACAAATGCTTCCTTACAAGTGAATCGCCTAACCATTCAACACAGTTCTAAAAACTGAATAGAATGCAGTTTTCACTCAGATGAAAGACGTATGCTTTCCTTCTTAAGAAGTGTTTTCAAAGACATTCACAGAGTGATTCTACATAGCCTTTTTACTGACGTTGGCTTTTAAACGTGATTTCACTGGAATTTTTGTCAAACGCAAGACACGAGATTTGCTGTTAACGAATTGAGTATACAGAATGCAAACAAACGCTTCCCTACAAGTGAATCGCCTAACCATTCAACACAGCTCTAAAAACTGAATAGAATGCAGTTTTCACTCAGATGAAAGACGTATGCTTTCCTTCTTAAGAAGTGTTTTCAAAGACATTCACAGAGTGATTCTACGAAGCCTTTTTACTGACGTTGGCTTTTAAACGTGATTTCACTGGAATTTCGGTCAAATGCAAGACACGAGATTTGCTCTTAAAGAATTGAGTATACAGAATGCAAACAAACGCTTCCCTACAAGTGAATCCCCTAACAATTCAGCACAGTTCTAAAAACCGAATAGAATGCAGTTTTCACTCAGATGAAAGACGTATGCTTTCCTTCTTAAGAAGTGTTTTCAAAGACATTCACAGAGTGATTCTACGAAGCCTTTTTACTGACGTTGGCTTTTAAACGTGATTTCACTGGAATTTCTGTCAAACGCAAGAAACGAGATTTGCTGTTAAAGAATTGAGTATACAGAATGCAAACAAACGCTTCCCTACAAGTGAATCGCCCAAGCATACAACACAGTTCTAAAAACCGAATAGAATGCAGTTTACATTCAGATGAAAGACATATGCTTTCCTTCTTAAGAAGTGTTTTCAAAGACATTCACAGAGTGATTCTACGAAGCCTTTTTAATGATGTTGGCTTTTAAACGTGATTTCACTGGAATTTCTGTCAAATGCAAGACACGAGATTTGCTGTTAAAGAATTGAGTATAAAGAATGCAAACAAATGCTTCCTTACAAGTGAATCGCCTAACCATTCAACACAGTTCTAAAAACTGAATAGAATGCAGTTTTCACTCAGATGAAAGACGTATGCTTTCCTTCTTAAGAAGTGTTTTCAAAGACATTCACAGAGTGATTCTACATAGCCTTTTTACTGACGTTGGCTTTTAAACGTGATTTCACTGGAATTTTTGTCAAACGCAAGACACGAGATTTGCTGTTAACGAATTGAGTATACAGAATGCAAACAAACGCTTCCCTACAAGTGAATCGCCTAACCATTCAACACAGCTCTAAAAACTGAATAGAATGCAGTTTTCACTCAGATGAAAGACGTATGCTTTCCTTCTTAAGAAGTGTTTTCAAAGACATTCACAGAGTGATTCTACGAAGCCTTTTTACTGACGTTGGCTTTTAAACGTGATTTCACTGGAATTTCTGTCAAATGCAAGACACGAGATTTGCTGTTAAAGAATTGAGTATACAGAATGCAAACAAACGCTTCCCTACAAGTGAATCCCCTAACAATTCAGCACAGTTCTAAAAACCGAATAGAATGCAGTTTTCACTCAGATGAAAGACGTATGCTTTCCTTCTTAAGAAGTGTTTTCAAAGACATTCACAGAGTTATTCTACGAAGCCTTTTTACTGACGTTGGCTTTTAAACGTGATTTCACTGGAATTTCTGTCAAACGCAAGAAACGAGATTTGCTGTTAAAGAATTGAGTATACAGAATGCAAACAAACGCTTCCCTACAAGTGAATCGCCCAAGCATACAACACAGTTCTAAAAACCGAATAGAATGCAGTTTACATTCAGATGAAAGACATATGCTTTCCTTCTTAAGAAGTGTTTTCAAAGACATTCACAGAGTGATTCTACGAAGCCTTTTTAATGATGTTGGCTTTTAAACGTGATTTCACTGGAATATCTGTCAAAGGCAAGACATGAGATTTGCTGTTAAAGAATTGAGTATACAGAATGCAAACAAATGCTTCCCTACAAGTGAATTGCCTAACCATTCAACACAGCTCTAAAAAATGAATAGAATGCAGTTTTCAGTCAGATGAAAGACGTATGCTTTCCTTCTTAAGAAGTGTTTTCAAAGTCATTCACAGAGTGATTCTACGAAGCCTTTTTAATGACGTTGGCTTTTAAACGTGATTTCACTGGAATTTCTTTCAAATTCAATACACGAGATTTGCTGTTAAAGAATTGAGTATACAGAATGCAAACAAACACTTCCCTACAAGTGAATCGCCTAACCATTCAACACAGTTCTAAAAACTGAATAGAATGCAGTTTTCACTCAGATGAAAGACGTATGCTTTCCTTCATAAGAAGTGTTTTCAAAGACATTCACAGAGTGATTCTAAGAAGCCTTTTTACTGACGTTGGCTTTTAAACGTGATTTCACTGGAATTTCTGTCAAACGCAAGACACGAGATTTGCTGTTAAAGAATTGAGTATACAGAATGCTAACAAACGCTTCCCTACAAGTGAATCGCCTAACCATTCAACACAGTTCTAAAAACTGAATAGAATGCAGTTTTCACTCAGATGAAAGACGTATGCTTTCCTTTTTAAGAAGTGTTTTCAAAGACATTCACAGAGTTATTCTACGAAGCCTTTTTACTGACGTTGGCTTTTAAACGTGATTTCACTGGAATTTCTGTCAAATTCAAGACACGAGATTTGCTGTTAAAGAATTGAGTATAAAGAATGCAAACAAATGCTTCCTTACAAGTGAATCGCCTAACCATTTAACACAGTTCTAAAAACTGAATAGAATGCAGTTTTCACTCAGATGAAAGACGTATGCTTTCCTTCTTAAGAAGTGTTTTCAAAGACATTCACAGAGTGATTCTACGTAGCCTTTTTACTGACGTTGGCTTTTAAACGTGATTTCACTGGAATTTCTGTCAAAGCAAGACACGAGATTTGCTGTTAAAGAATTGAGTATACAGAATGCAAACGCTTCCCTACAAGTGAATTGCCTAACCATTCAACAATGCTCTAAAAACTGAATAGAATGCAGTTTTCACTCAGATGAAAGACGTATGCTTTCCTTCTTAAGAAGTGTTTTCAAAGACATTCACAGAGTGATTCTACGAAGCCTTTTTAATGATGTTGGCTTTTAAACGTGATTTAACTGGATTATCTGTCAAAGGCAAGACACGAGATTTGCTGTTAAAGAATTGAGTATACAGAATGCAAACAATCGCTTCCCTACAAGTGAATCGCCTAACCTTTCAACACAGCTCTAAAAACTGAATAGAATACAGTTTTCACTCAGATGAAAGACGTATGCTTTCCTTCTTAAGAAGTGTTTTCAAAGACATTCACAGAGTGATTCTACGAAGCCTTTTTACTGACATTGGCTTTTAAACGTGATTTCACTGGAATTTCTTTCAAACGCAATACACGAGATTTGCTGTTAAAGAATTGAGTATACAGAATGCAAACAAACGCTTCCCTACAAGTGAATCGCCTAACCATTCAAAACAGTTCTAAAAACTGAATAGAATGCAGTTTTCACTCAGATGAAAGACGTATGCTTTCCTTCATAAGAAGTGTTTTCAAAGACATTCACAGAGTGATTCTAAGAAGCCTTTTTACTGATGTTGGCTTTTAAACGTGATTTCACTGGAATTTCTGTCAAACGCAAGACACGAGATTTGCTGTTAAAGAATTGAGTATACAGTATGCTAACAAATGCTTCCCTACAAGTGAATCGCCTAACCATTCAACACAGTTCTAAAAACTGAATAGAATGCAGTTTTCACTCAGATGAAAGACGTATGCTTTCCTTCTTAAGAAGTGTTTTCAAAGACATTCACAGAGTGATTCTAAGAAGCCTTTTTACTGTCCTTGGCTTTTAAACGTGATTTCACTGGAATTTCTGTCAAACGCAAGACACGAGATTTGCTGTTAAAGAATTGAGTATACAGAATGCTAACAAACGCTTCCCTACAAGTGAATCGCCTAACCATTCAACACAGTTCTAAAAACTGAATAGAATGCAGTTTTCACTCAGATGAAAGACGTATGCTTTCCTTCTTAAGAAGTGTTTTCAAAGACATTCACAGAGTTATTCTACGAAGCCTTTTTAATGACGTTGGCTTTTAAACGTGATTTCACTGGAATTTCTGTCAAATGCAAGACACGAGATTTGCTGTTAAAGAATTGAGTATAAAGAATGCAAACAAATGCTTCCTTACAAGTGAATCGCCTAACCATTCAACACAGTTCTAAAAACTGAATAGAATGCAGTTTTCACTCAGATGAAAGACATATGCTTTCCTTCTTAAGAAGTGTTTTCAAAGACATTCACAGAGTGATTCTACATAGCCTTTTTACTGACGTTGGCTTTTAAACGTGATTTCACTGGAATTTTTGTCAAACGCAAGACACGAGATTTGCTGTTAACGAATTGAGTATACAGAATGCAAACAAACGCTTCCCTACAAGTGAATCGCCTAACCATTCAACACAGCTCTAAAAACTGAATAGAATGCAGTTTTCACTCAGATGAAAGACGTATGCTTTCCTTCTTAAGAAGTGTTTTCAAAGACATTCACAGAGTGATTCTACGAAGCCTTTTTACTGACGTTGGCTTTTAAACGTGATTTCACTGGAATTTCTGTCAAATGCAAGACACGAGATTTGCTGTTAAAGAATTGAGTATACAGAATGCAAACAAACTCTTCCCTACAAGTGAATCCCCTAACAATTCAGCACAGTTCTAAAAACCGAATAGAATGCAGTTTTCACTCAGATGAAAGACGTATGCTTTCCTTCTTAAGAAGTGTTTTCAAAGACATTCACAGAGTGATTCTACGAAGCCTTTTTACTGAGGTTGGCTTTTAAACGTGATTTCACTGGAATTTCTGTCAAACGCAAGAAACGAGATTTGCTGTTAAAGAATTGAGTATACAGAATGCAAACAAACGCTTCCCTACAAGTGAATCGCCCAAGCATACAACACAGTTCTAAAAACCGAATAGAATGCAGTTTACATTCAGATGAAAGACATATGCTTTCCTTCTTAAGAAGTGTTTTCAAAGACATTCACAGAGTGATTCTACGAAGCCTTTTTAATGATGTTGGCTTTTAAACGTGATTTCACTGGAATATCTGTCAAAGGCAAGACATGAGATTTGCTGTTAAAGAATTGAGTATACAGAATGCAAACAAACGCTTCCCTACAAGTGAATTGCCTAACCATTCAACACAGCTCTAAAAAATGAATAGAATGCAGTTTTCAGTCAGATGAAAGACGTATGCTTTCCTTCTTAAGAAGTGTTTTCAAAGTCATTCACAGAGTGATTCTACGAAGCCTTTTTACTGACGTTGGCTTTTAAACGTGATTTCACTGGAATTTCTTTCAAACACAAGACACGAGATTTGCTGTTAAAGAATTGAGTATACAGAATGCAAACAAACGCTTCCCTACAAGTGAATCGCCTAACCATTCAAAACAGTTCTAAAAAACTGAATAGAATGCAGTTTTCACTCAAATGAAAGACGTATGCTTTCCTTCTTAAGAAGTGTTTTCAAAGACATTCACAGAGTTATTCTACGAAGCCTTTTTACTGACGTTGGCTTTTAAACGTGATTTCACTGGAACTTCTGTCAAATGCAAGACACGAGATTTGCTGTTAAAGAATTGAGTATAAAGAATGCAAACAAATGCTTCCCTACAAGTGAATCGCCTAACCATTCAACACAGTTCTAAAAACTGAATAGAATGCAGTTTTCACTCAGATGAAAGACGTATGCTTTCCTTCTTAAGAAGTGTTTTCAAAGACATTCACAGAGTGATTCAACGAAGCCTTTTTACTGACGTTGGCTTTTAGACATGATTTCACTTGATTTTCTGTCAAAAGCAAGACATGAGATTTGCTCTTAAAGAATTGAGTATACAGAATGCAAACAAACGCTTCCCTACAAGTGAATCGCCTAACCATTCAACACAGCTCTAAAAACTGAATAGAATGCAGTTTTCACTCAGATGAAAGACGTATGCTTTCCTTCTTAAGAAGTGTTTTCAAAGACATTCACAGAGTGATTCTACGAAGCCTTTTTACTGACATTGGCTTTTAAACGTGATTTCACTGGCATTTCTGTCAAACGCAAGACACGAGATTTGCTGTTAAAGAATTGAGTATACAGAATGCAAACAAACGCTTCCCTACAAGTGAATCGCCTAACCATTCAACACAGCTCTAAAAACTGAATAGAATGCAGTTTTCACTCAGATGAAAGACGTATGCTTTCCTTCTTAAGAAGTGTTTTCAAAGACATTCACAGAGTGATTCTACGTAGCCTTTTTACTGACGTTGGCTTTTAAACGTGATTTCACTGGAATTTTTGTCAAACGCAAGACACGAGATTTGCTGTTAATGAATTGAGTATACAGAATGCAAACAAACGCTTCCCTACAAGTGAATCCCCTAACAATTCAGCACAGTTCTAAAAACCGAATAGAATGCAGTTTTCACTCAGATGAAAGACGTATGCTTTCCTTCTTAAGAAGTGTTTTCAAAGACATTCACAGAGTGATTCTACGAAGCCTTTTTACTGAGGTTGGCTTTTAAACGTGATTTCACTGGAATTTCTGTCAAACGCAAGAAACGAGATTTGCTGTTAAAGAATTGAGTATACAGAATGCAAACAAACGCTTCCCTACAAGTGAATCGCCCAAGCATACAACACAGTTCTAAAAACCGAATAGAATGCAGTTTACATTCAGATGAAAGACATATGCTTTCCTTCTTAAGAAGTGTTTTCAAAGACATTCACAGAGTGATTCTACGAAGCCTTTTTAATGATGTTGGCTTTTAAACGTGATTTCACTGGAATATCTGTCAAAGGCAAGACATGAGATTTGCTGTTAAAGAATTGAGTATACAGAATGCAAACAAACGCTTCCCTACAAGTGAATTGCCTAACCATTCAACACAGCTCTAAAAAATGAATAGAATGCAGTTTTCAGTCAGATGAAAGACGTATGCTTTCCTTCTTAAGAAGTGTTTTCAAAGTCATTCACAGAGTGATTCTACGAAGCCTTTTTACTGACGTTGGCTTTTAAACGTGATTTCACTGGAATTTCTTTCAAACACAAGACACGAGATTTGCTGTTAAAGAATTGAGTATACAGAATGCAAACAAACGCTTCCCTACAAGTGAATCGCCTAACCATTCAAAACAGTTCTAAAAAACTGAATAGAATGCAGTTTTCACTCAAATGAAAGACGTATGCTTTCCTTCTTAAGAAGTGTTTTCAAAGACATTCACAGAGTTATTCTACGAAGCCTTTTTACTGACGTTGGCTTTTAAACGTGATTTCACTGGAACTTCTGTCAAATGCAAGACACGAGATTTGCTGTTAAAGAATTGAGTATAAAGAATGCAAACAAATGCTTCCCTACAAGTGAATCGCCTAACCATTCAACACAGTTCTAAAAACTGAATAGAATGCAGTTTTCACTCAGATGAAAGACGTATGCTTTCCTTCTTAAGAAGTGTTTTCAAAGACATTCACAGAGTGACTCAACGAAGCCTTTTTACTGACGTTGGCTTTTAGACATGATTTCACTTGATTTTCTGTCAAAAGCAAGACATGAGATTTGCTCTTAAAGAATTGAGTATACAGAATGCAAACAAACGCTTCCCTACAAGTGAATCGCCTAACCATTCAACACAGCTCTAAAAACTGAATAGAATGCAGTTTTCACTCAGATGAAAGACGTATGCTTTCCTTCTTAAGAAGTGTTTTCAAAGACATTCTCAGAGTGATTCTACGAAGCCTTTTTACTGACATTGGCTTTTAAACGTGATTTCACTGGCATTTCTGTCAAACGCAAGACACGAGATTTGCTGTTAAAGAATTGAGTATACAGAATGCAAACAAACGCTTCCCTACAAGTGAATCGCCTAACCATTCAACACAGTTCTAAAAACTGAATAGAATGCAGTTTTCACTCAGATGAAAGACGTATGCTTTCCTTCTTAAGAAGTGTTTTCAAAGACATTCACAGAGTTATTCTACGAAGCCTTTTTAATGACGTTGGCTTTTAAACGTGATTTCACTGGAATTTCTGTCAAACGCAAGACACGAGATTTGCTGTTAAAGAATTGAGTATACAGAATGCAAACAAACGCTTCCCTACAAGTGAATCGCCTAACCATTCAACACAGCTCTAAAAACTGAATAGAATGCAGTTTTCACTCAGATGAAAGACGTATGCTTTCCTTCTTAAGAAGTGTTTTCAAAGACATTCACAGAGTGATTCTACGTAGCCTTTTTACTGACGTTGGCTTTTAAACGTGATTTCACTGGAATTTTTGTCAAACGCAAGACACGAGATTTGCTGTTAATGAATTGAGTATACAGAATGCAAACAAACGCTTCCCTACAAGTGAATCGCCTAACCATTCAACACAGCTCTAAAAACTGAATAGAATGCAGTTTTCACTCAGATGAAAGACGTATGCTTTCCTTCTTAAGAAGTGTTTTCAAAGACATTCACAGAGTGATTCTACGAAGCCTTTTTACTGACGTTGGCTTTTAAACGTGATTTCACTGGAATTTCTGTCAAATGCAAGACACGAGATTTGCTGATAAGAATTGAGTATACAGAATGCAAACAAACGCTTCCCTACAAGTGAATCCCCTAACAATTCAGCACAGTTCTAAAAACCGAATAGAATGCAGTTTTCACTCAGATGAAAGACGTATGCTTTCCTTCTTAAGAAGTGTTTTCAAAGACATTCACAGAGTGATTCTACGAAGCCTTTTTACTGACGTTGGCTTTTAAACGTGATTTCACTGGAATTTCTGTCAAACGCAAGAAACGAGATTTGCTGTTAAAGAATTGAGTATACAGAATGCAAACAAACGCTTCCCTACAAGTGAATCGCCCAACCATACAACACAGTTCTAAAAACCGAATAGAATGCAGTTTACATTCAGATGAAAGACATATGCTTTCCTTCTTAAGAAGTGTTTTCAAAGACATTCACAGAGTGATTCTACGAAGCCTTTTTAATGATGTTGGCTTTTAAACGTGATTTCACTGGAATATCTGTCAAAGGCAAGACATGAGATTTGCTGTTAAAGAATTGAGTATACAGAATGCAAACAAACGCTTCCCTACAAGTGAATTGCCTAACCATTCAACACAGCTCTAAAAACTGAATAGAATGCAGTTTTCAGTCAGATGAAAGACGTATGCTTTCCTTCTTAAGAAGTGTTTTCAAAGTCATTCACAGAGTGATTCTACGAAGCCTTTTTACTGACGTTGGCTTTTAAACGTGATTTCCTTGGAATTTCTTTCAAACACAAGACACGAGATTTGCTGTTAAAGAATTGAGTATACAGAATGCAAACAAACGCTTCCCTACAAGTGAATCGCCTAACCATTCAAAACAGTTCTAAAAAACTGAATAGAATGCAGTTTTCACTCAAATGAAAGACGTATGCTTTCCTTCTTAAGAAGTGTTTTCAAAGACATTCACAGAGTTATTCTACGAAGCCTTTTTACTGACGTTGGATTTTAAACGTGATTTCACTGGAACTTCTGTCAAATGCAAGACACGAGATTTGCTGTTAAAGAATTGAGTATAAAGAATGCAAACAAATGCTTCCCTACAAGTGAATCGCCTAACCATTCAACACAGTTCTAAAAACTGAATAGAATGCAGTTTTCACTCAGATGAAAGACGTATGCTTTCCTTCTTAAGAAGTGTTTTCAAAGACATTCACAGAGTGATTCTACGAAGCCTTTTTACTGACATTGGCTTTTAAACGTGATTTCACTGGCATTTCTGTCAAACGCAAGACACGAGATTTGCTGTTAAAGAATTGAGTATACAGAATGCAAACAAACGCTTCCCTACAAGTGAATCGCCTAACCATTCAACACAGCTCTAAAAACTGAATAGAATGCAGTTTTCACTCAGATGAAAGACGTATGCTTTCCTTCTTAAGAAGTGTTTTCAAAGACATTCACAGAGTGATTCTACGTAGCCTTTTTACTGACGTTGGCTTTTAAACGTGATTTCACTGGAATTTTTGTCAAACGCAAGACACGAGATTTGCTGTTAATGAATTGAGTATACAGAATGCAAACAAACGCTTCCCTACAAGTGAATCCCCTAACAATTCAGCACAGTTCTAAAAACCGAATAGAATGCAGTTTTCACTCAGATGAAAGACGTATGCTTTCCTTCTTAAGAAGTGTTTTCAAAGACATTCACAGAGTGATTCTACGAAGCCTTTTTACTGAGGTTGGCTTTTAAACGTGATTTCACTGGAATTTCTGTCAAACGCAAGAAACGAGATTTGCTGTTAAAGAATTGAGTATACAGAATGCAAACAAACGCTTCCCTACAAGTGAATCGCCCAAGCATACAACACAGTTCTAAAAACCGAATAGAATGCAGTTTACATTCAGATGAAAGACATATGCTTTCCTTCTTAAGAAGTGTTTTCAAAGACATTCACAGAGTGATTCTACGAAGCCTTTTTAATGATGTTGGCTTTTAAACGTGATTTCACTGGAATATCTGTCAAAGGCAAGACATGAGATTTGCTGTTAAAGAATTGAGTATACAGAATGCAAACAAACGCTTCCCTACAAGTGAATTGCCTAACCATTCAACACAGCTCTAAAAAATGAATAGAATGCAGTTTTCAGTCAGATGAAAGACGTATGCTTTCCTTCTTAAGAAGTGTTTTCAAAGTCATTCACAGAGTGATTCTACGAAGCCTTTTTACTGACGTTGGCTTTTAAACGTGATTTCACTGGAATTTCTTTCAAACACAAGACACGAGATTTGCTGTTAAAGAATTGAGTATACAGAATGCAAACAAACGCTTCCCTACAAGTGAATCGCCTAACCATTCAAAACAGTTCTAAAAAACTGAATAGAATGCAGTTTTCACTCAAATGAAAGACGTATGCTTTCCTTCTTAAGAAGTGTTTTCAAAGACATTCACAGAGTTATTCTACGAAGCCTTTTTACTGACGTTGGCTTTTAAACGTGATTTCACTGGAACTTCTGTCAAATGCAAGACACGAGATTTGCTGTTAAAGAATTGAGTATAAAGAATGCAAACAAATGCTTCCCTACAAGTGAATCGCCTAACCATTCAACACAGTTCTAAAAACTGAATAGAATGCAGTTTTCACTCAGATGAAAGACGTATGCTTTCCTTCTTAAGAAGTGTTTTCAAAGACATTCACAGAGTGACTCAACGAAGCCTTTTTACTGACGTTGGCTTTTAGACATGATTTCACTTGATTTTCTGTCAAAAGCAAGACATGAGATTTGCTCTTAAAGAATTGAGTATACAGAATGCAAACAAACGCTTCCCTACAAGTGAATCGCCTAACCATTCAACACAGCTCTAAAAACTGAATAGAATGCAGTTTTCACTCAGATGAAAGACGTATGCTTTCCTTCTTAAGAAGTGTTTTCAAAGACATTCACAGAGTGATTCTACGAAGCCTTTTTACTGACATTGGCTTTTAAACGTGATTTCACTGGCATTTCTGTCAAACGCAAGACACGAGATTTGCTGTTAAAGAATTGAGTATACAGAATGCAAACAAACGCTTCCCTATAAGTGAATCGCCTAACCATTCAACACAGTTCTAAAAACTGAATAGAATGCAGTTTTCACTCAGATGAAAGACGTATGCTTTCCTTCTTAAGAAGTGTTTTCAAAGACATTCACAGAGTTATTCTACGAAGCCTTTTTAATGACGTTGGCTTTTAAACGTGATTTCACTGGAATTTCTGTCAAACGCAAGACACGAGATTTGCTGTTAAAGAATTGAGTATACAGAATGCAAACAAACGCTTCCCTACAAGTGAATCGCCTAACCATTCAACACAGCTCTAAAAACTGAATAGAATGCAGTTTTCACTCAGATGAAAGACGTATGCTTTCCTTCTTAAGAAGTGTTTTCAAAGACATTCACAGAGTGATTCTACGTAGCCTTTTTACTGACGTTGGCTTTTAAACGTGATTTCACTGGAATTTTTGTCAAACGCAAGACACGAGATTTGCTGTTAATGAATTGAGTATACAGAATGCAAACAAACGCTTCCCTACAAGTGAATCGCCTAACCATTCAACACAGCTCTAAAAACTGAATAGAATGCAGTTTTCACTCAGATGAAAGACGTATGCTTTCCTTCTTAAGAAGTGTTTTCAAAGACATTCACAGAGTGATTCTACGAAGCCTTTTTACTGACGTTGGCTTTTAAACGTGATTTCACTGGAATTTCTGTCAAATGCAAGACACGAGATTTGCTGATAAGAATTGAGTATACAGAATGCAAACAAACGCTTCCCTACAAGTGAATCCCCTAACAATTCAGCACAGTTCTAAAAACCGAATAGAATGCAGTTTTCACTCAGATGAAAGACGTATGCTTTCCTTCTTAAGAAGTGTTTTCAAAGACATTCACAGAGTGATTCTACGAAGCCTTTTTACTGACGTTGGCTTTTAAACGTGATTTCACTGGAATTTCTGTCAAACGCAAGAAACGAGATTTGCTGTTAAAGAATTGAGTATACAGAATGCAAACAAACGCTTCCCTACAAGTGAATCGCCCAACCATACAACACAGTTCTAAAAACCGAATAGAATGCAGTTTACATTCAGATGAAAGACATATGCTTTCCTTCTTAAGAAGTGTTTTCAAAGACATTCACAGAGTGATTCTACGAAGCCTTTTTAATGATGTTGGCTTTTAAACGTGATTTCACTGGAATATCTGTCAAAGGCAAGACATGAGATTTGCTGTTAAAGAATTGAGTATACAGAATGCAAACAAACGCTTCCCTACAAGTGAATTGCCTAACCATTCAACACAGCTCTAAAAACTGAATAGAATGCAGTTTTCAGTCAGATGAAAGACGTATGCTTTCCTTCTTAAGAAGTGTTTTCAAAGTCATTCACAGAGTGATTCTACGAAGCCTTTTTACTGACGTTGGCTTTTAAACGTGATTTCCTTGGAATTTCTTTCAAACACAAGACACGAGATTTGCTGTTAAAGAATTGAGTATACAGAATGCAAACAAACGCTTCCCTACAAGTGAATCGCCTAACCATTCAAAACAGTTCTAAAAAACTGAATAGAATGCAGTTTTCACTCAAATGAAAGACGTATGCTTTCCTTCTTAAGAAGTGTTTTCAAAGACATTCACAGAGTTATTCTACGAAGCCTTTTTACTGACGTTGGATTTTAAACGTGATTTCACTGGAACTTCTGTCAAATGCAAGACACGAGATTTGCTGTTAAAGAATTGAGTATAAAGAATGCAAACAAATGCTTCCCTACAAGTGAATCGCCTAACCATTCAACACAGTTCTAAAAACTGAATAGAATGCAGTTTTCACTCAGATGAAAGACGTATGCTTTCCTTCTTAAGAAGTGTTTTCAAAGACATTCACAGAGTGATTCAAAGAAGCCTTTTTACTGACGTTGGCTTTTAGACATGATTTCACTTGATTTTCTGTCAAAAGCAAGACATGAGATTTGCTCTTAAAGAATTGAGTATACAGAATGCAAACAAACGCTTCCCTACAAGTGAATCGCCTAACCATTCAACACAGCTCTAAAAACTGAATAGAATGCAGTTTTCACTCAGATGAAAGACGTATGCTTTCCTTCTTAAGAAGTGTTTTCAAAGACATTCACAGAGTGATTCTACGAAGCCTTTTTACTGACATTGGCTTTTAAACGTGATTTCACTGGCATTTCTGTCAAACGCAAGACACGAGATTTGCTGTTAAAGAATTGAGTATACAGAATGCAAACAAACGCTTCCCTACAAGTGAATCGCCTAACCATTCAACACAGTTCTAAAAACTGAATAGAATGCAGTTTTCACTCAGATGAAAGACGTATGCTTTCCTTCTTAAGAAGTGTTTTCAAAGACATTCACAGAGTGATTCAACGAAGCCTTTTTACTGACGTTGGCTTTTAAACGTGATTTCACTGGAATTTTTGTCAAACGCAAGACATGAGATTTGCTGTTAAAGAATTGAGTATACAGAATGCAAACAAACGCTTCCCTACATGTGAATCGCCTAACCATTCAACAATGATCTAAAAATTGAAGGGAATGCAGTTTTCACTCAGATGAAAGACGTATGCTCTCCTTCTTAAGAAGTGTTTTCAAAGACATTCAAAGAGTGATTCTATGAAGCCCTTTTACTGATGTTGGCTTTTAAATGTGATTTCACTGGAATTTCTGTCAAACGCAAGACACGAGATTTGCTGTTAAAGAATTGAGTATACAGAATGCAAACAAATGCTTCCCTACAAGTGAATTGCCTAACCATTCAACACAGTTCTAAAAACCGAATAGAATGCAGTTTTCACTCAGATGAAAGACGTATGCTTTCCTTCTTAAGAAGTGTTTTCAAAGACATTCACAGAGTGATTCAACGAAGCCTTTTTACTGATGTTGGCTTTTAAACGTGATTTCACTGGAATTTCTGTCAAACGCAAGACACGAGATTTGCTGTTAAAAAATTGAGTATACAGAATGCTAACAAACGCTTCCCTACAAGTGAATCGCCTAACCATTCAACACAGTTCTAAAAACTGAATAGAATGCAGTTTTCACTCAGATGAAAGACGTATGCTTTCCTTCTTAAGAAGTGTTTTCAAAGACATTCACAGAGTGATTCTACGAAGCCTTTTTACTGACGTTGGCTTTTAAACGTGATTTCACTGGAACTTCTGTCAAATGCAAGACACGAGATTTGCTGTTAAAGAATTGAGTATAAAGAATGCAAACAAATGCTTCCCTACAAGTGAATCGCCTAACCATTCAACACAGTTCTAAAAACTGAATAGAATGCAGTTTTCACTCAGATGAAAGACGTATGCTTTCCTTCTTAAGAAGTGTTTTCAAAGACATTCACAGAGTGATTCAAAGAAGCCTTTTTACTGACGTTGGCTTTTAGACATGATTTCACTTGATTTTCTGTCAAAAGCAAGACATGAGATTTGCTCTTAAAGAACTGAGTATACAGAATGCAAACAAACGCTTCCCTACAAGAAATCGCCTAACCATTCAACACAGCTCTAAAAACTGAATAGAATGCAGTTTTCACTCAGATGAAAGACGTATGCTTTCCTTCTTAAGAAGTGTTTTCAAAGACATTCACAGAGTGATTCTACGAAGCCTTTTTACTGACATTGGCTTTTAAACGTGATTTCACTGGCATTTCTGTCAAACGCAAGACACCAGATTTGCTGTTAAAGAATTGAGTATACAGAATGCAAACAAACGCTTCCCTACAAGTGAATCGCCTAACCATTCAACACAGTTCTAAAAACTGAATAGAATGCAGTTTTCACTCAGATGAAAGACGTATGCTTTCCTTCTTAAGAAGTGTTTTCAAAGACATTCACAGAGTGATTCAACGAAGCCTTTTTACTGACGTTGGCTTTTAAACGTGATTTCACTGGAATTTTTGTCAAACGCAAGACATGAGATTTGCTGTTAAAGAATTGAGTATACAGAATGCAAACAAACGCTTCCCTACAAGTGAATCGCCTAACCATTCAACAATGATCTAAAAATTGAAGGGAATGCAGTTTTCACTCAGATGAAAGACGTATGCTCTCCTTCTTAAGAAGTGTTTTCAAAGACATTCAAAGAGTGATTCTATGAAGCCCTTTTACTGATGTTGGCTTTTAAACGTGATTTCACTGGAATTTCTGTCAAACGCAAGACACGAGATTTGCTGTTAAAGAATTGAGTATACAGAATGCAAACAAATGCTTCCCTACAAGTGAATTGCCTAACCATTCAACACAGTTCTAAAAACCGAATAGAATGCAGTTTTCACTCAGATGAAAGACGTATGCTTTCCTTCTTAAGAAGTGTTTTCAAAGACATTCACAGAGTGATTCAACGAAGCCTTTTTACTGATGTTGGCTTTTAAACGTGATTTCACTGGAATTTCTGTCAAACGCAAGACACGAGATTTGCTGTTAAAAAATTGAGTATACAGAATGCTAACAAACGCTTCCCTACAAGTGAATCGCCTAACCATTCAACACAGTTCTAAAAACTGAATAGAATGCAGTTTTCACTCAGATGAAAGACGTATGCTTTCCTTCTTAAGAAGTGTTTTCAAAGACATTCACAGAGTGATTCTACGAAGCCTTTTTACTGACGTTGGCTTTTAAACGTGATTTCACTGGAATTTCTCTCAAAAGCAAGACATGAGATTTGCTGTTAAAGAATTGAGTATACAGAATGCAAACAAACGCTTCCCTACAAGTGAATCGCCTAACCATTCAACACAGCTCTAAAAACTGAATAGAATGCAGTTTTCACTCAGATGAAAGACGTATGCTTTCCTTCTTAAGAAGTGTTTTCAAAGACATTCACAGAGTGATTCTACGTAGCCTTTTTACTGACGTTGGCTTTTAAACGTGATTTCACTGGAATTTCTGTCAAAGCAAGACACGAGATTTGCTGTTAAAGAATTGAGTATACAGAATGCAAACGCTTCCCTACAAGTGAATTGCCTAACCATTCAACAATGCTCTAAAAACTGAAGAGAATGCAGTTTTCACTCAGATGAAAGACGTATGCTTTCCTTCTTAAGAAGTGTTTTCAAAGACATTCACAGAGTGATTCTACGAAGCCTTTTTAATGATGTTGGCTTTTAAACGTGATTTCACTGGATTATCTGTCAAAGGCAAGACACGAGATTTGCTGTTAAAGAATTGAGTATACAGAATGCAAACAAACGCTTCCCTACAAGTGAATCGCCTAACCATTCAACACAGCTCTAAAAACTGAATAGAATGCAGTTTTCAGTCAGATGAAAGACATATGCTTTCCTTCTTAAGAAGTGTTTTCAAAAACATTCACAGAGTGATTCTACGAAGCCTTTTTACTGACGTTGGCTTTTAAACGTGATTTCACTGGAATTTCTTTCAAACGCAATACACGAGATTTGCTGTTAAAGAATTGAGTATACAGAATGCAAACAAACGCTTCCCTACAAGTGAATCGCCTAACCATTCAAAACAGTTCTAAAAACTGAATAGAATGCAGTTTTCACTCAGATGAAAGACGTATGCTTTCCTTCTTAAGAAGTGTTTTCAAAGACATTCACAGAGTGATTCTAAGAAGCCTTTTTACTGACGTTGGCTTTTAAACGTGATTTCACTGGAATTTCTGTCAAACGCAAGACACGAGATTTGCTGTTAAAGAATTGAGTATACAGAATGCTAACAAACGCTTCCCTACAAGTGAATCGCCTAACCATTCAACACAGTTCTAAAAACTGAATAGAATGCAGTTTTCACTCAGATGAAAGACGTATGCTTTCCTTCTTAAGAAGTGTTTTCAAAGACATTCACAGAGTTATTCTACGAAGCCTTTTTAATGACGTTGGCTTTTAAACGTGATTTCACTGGAATTTCTGTCAAATGCAAGACACGAGATTTGCTGTTAAAGAATTGAGTATAAAGAATGCAAACAAATGCTTCCTTACAAGTGAATCGCCTAACCATTCAACACAGTTCTAAAAACTGAATAGAATGCAGTTTTCACTCAGATGAAAGACGTATGCTTTCCTTCTTAAGAAGTGTTTTCAAAGACATTCACAGAGTGATTCTACGTAGCCTTTTTACTGACGTTGGCTTTTAAACGTGATTTCACTGGAATTTCTGTCAAACGCAAGACACGAGATTTGCTGTTAACGAATTGAGTATACAGAATGCAAACAAACGCTTCACTACAAGTGAATCGCCTAACCATTCAACACAGCTCTAAAAACTGAATAGAATGCAGTTTTCACTCAGATGAAATACGTATGCTTTCCTTCTTAAGAAGTGTTTTCAAAGATATTCACAGAGTGATTCTACGAAGCCTTTTTACTGACGTTGGCTTTTAAACGTGATTTCACTGGAATTTCTGTCAAATGCAAGACATGAGATTTGCTCTTAAAGAATTGAGTATACAGAATGCAAACAAACGCTTCCCTACAAGTGAATCGCCTAACCATTCAACACAGTTCTAAAAACTGAATAGAATGCAGTTTTCACTCAGATGAAAGACGTATGCTTTCCTTCTTAAGAAGTGTTTTCAAAGACATTCACAGAGTGATTCAACGAAGCCTTTTTACTGACGTTGGCTTTTAAACGTGATTTCACTGGAATTTTTGTCAAACGCAAGACATGAGATTTGCTGTTAAAGAATTGAGTATACAGAATGCAAACAAACGCTTCCCTACAAGTGAATCGCCTAACCATTCAACAATGATCTAAAAATTGAAGGGAATGCAGTTTTCACTCAGATGAAAGACGTATGCTCTCCTTCTTAAGAAGTGTTTTCAAAGACATTCAAAGAGTGATTCTATGAAGCCCTTTTACTGATGTTGGCTTTTAAACGTGATTTCACTGGAATTTCTGTCAAACGCAAGACACGAGATTTGCTGTTAAAAAATTGAGTATACAGAATGCTAACAAACGCTTCCCTACAAGTGAATCGCCTAACCATTCAACACAGTTCTAAAAACTGAATAGAATGCAGTTTTCACTCAGATGAAAGACGTATGCTTTCCTTCTTAAGAAGTGTTTTCAAAGACATTCACAGAGTGATTCTACGAAGTCTTTTTACTGACGTTGGCTTTTAAACGTGATTTCACTGGAATTTCTCTCAAAAGCAAGACATGAGATTTGCTGTTAAAGAATTGAGTATACAGAATGCAAACAAACGCTTCCCTACAAGTGAATCGCCTAACCATTCAACACAGCTCTAAAAACTGAATAGAATGCAGTTTTCACTCAGATGAAAGACGTATGCTTTCCTTCTTAAGAAGTGTTTTCAAAGACATTCACAGAGTGATTCTACGTAGCCTTTTTACTGACGTTGGCTTTTAAACGTGATTTCACTGGAATTTCTGTCAAAGCAAGACACGAGATTTGCTGTTAAAGAATTGAGTATACAGAATGCAAACGCTTCCCTACAAGTGAATTGCCTAACCATTCAACAATGCTCTAAAAACTGAAGAGAATGCAGTTTTCACTCAGATGAAAGACGTATGCTTTCCTTCTTAAGAAGTGTTTTCAAAGACATTCACAGAGTGATTCTACGAAGCCTTTTTAATGATGTTGGCTTTTAAACGTGATTTCACTGGATTATCTGTCAAAGGCAAGACACGAGATTTGCTGTTAAAGAATTGAGTATACAGAATGCAAACAAACGCTTCCTTACAAGTGAATCGCCTAACCATTCAACACAGCTCTAAAAACTGAATAGAATGCAGTTTTCAGTCAGATGAAAGACATATGCTTTCCTTCTTAAGAAGTGTTTTCAAAGACATTCACAGAGTGATTCTACGAAGCCTTTTTACTGACGTTGGCTTTTAAACGTGATTTCACTGGAATTTCTTTCAAACGCAATACACGAGATTTGCTGTTAAAGAATTGAGTATACAGAATGCAAACAAACGCTTCCCTACAAGTGAATCGCCTAACCATTCAAAACAGTTCTAAAAACTGAATAGAATGCAGTTTTCACTCAGATGAAAGACGTATGCTTTCCTTCTTAAGAAGTGTTTTCAAAGACATTCACAGAGTGATTCTAAGAAGCCTTTTTACTGACGTTGGCTTTTAAACGTGATTTCACTGGAATTTCTGTCAAACGCAAGACACGAGATTTGCTGTTAAAGAATTGAGTATACAGAATGCTAACAAACGCTTCCCTACAAGTGAATCGCCTAACCATTCAACACAGTTCTAAAAACTGAATAGAATGCAGTTTTCACTCAGATGAAAGACGTATGCTTTCCTTCTTAAGAAGTGTTTTCAAAGACATTCACAGAGTTATTCTACGAAGCCTTTTTAATGACGTTGGCTTTTAAACGTGATTTCACTGGAATTTCTGTCAAATGCAAGACACGAGATTTGCTGTTAAAGAATTGAGTATACAGAATGCAAACAAACGCTTCCCTACAAGTGAATCCCCTAACAATTCAGCACAGTTCTAAAAACCGAATAGAATGCAGTTTTCACTCAGATGAAAGACGTATGCTTTCCTTCTTAAGAAGTGTTTTCAAAGACATTCACAGAGTGATTCTACGAAGCCTTTTTACTGACGTTGGCTTTTAGACATGATTTCACTTGAATTTCTGTCAAAAGCAAGACATGAGATTTGCTGTTAAACAATTGAGTATACAGAATGCAAACAAACGCTTCCCTACAAGTGAATAGCCTAACCATTCAACACAGCTCTAAAAACTGAATAGAATGCAGTTTTCACTCAGATGAAAGATATATGCTCTCCTTCTTAAGAAGTGTTTTCAAAGACATTCACAGAGTGATTCTACGAAGCCTTTTTACTGACGTTGGCTTTTAAACGTGATTTCACTGGAATTTCTGTCAAACGCAAGACACGAGATTTGCTGTTAAAGAATTGAGTATACAGAATGCAAACAAATGCTTCCCTACAAGTGAATTGCCTAACCATTCAACACAGTTCTAAAAACCGAATAGAATGCAGTTTTCACTCAGATGAAAGACGTATGCTTTCCTTCTTAAGAAGTGTTTTCAAAGACATTCACAGAGTGATTCAACGAAGCCTTTTTACTGATGTTGGCTTTTAAACGTGATTTCACTGGAATTTCTGTCAAACGCAAGACACGAGATTTGCTGTTAAAAAATTGAGTATACAGAATGCTAACAAACGCTTCCCTACAAGTGAATCGCCTAACCATTCAACACAGTTCTAAAAACTGAATAGAATGCAGTTTTCACTCAGATGAAAGACGTATGCTTTCCTTCTTAAGAAGTGTTTTCAAAGACATTCACAGAGTGATTCTACGAAGCCTTTTTACTGACGTTGGCTTTTAAATGTCATTTCACTGGAATTTCTGTCAAATTCAAGACACGAGATTTGCTGTTAAAGAATTGAGTATAAAGAATGCAAACAAATGCTTCCTTACAAGTGAATCGCCTAACCATTCAACACAGTTCTAAAAACTGAATAGAATGCAGTTTTCACTCAGATGAAAGACGTATGCTTTCCTTCTTAAGAAGTGTTTTCAAAGACATTCACAGAGTGATTCTACGTAGCCTTTTTACTGACGTTGGCTTTTAAACGTGATTACACTGGAATTTCTGTCAAAGCAAGACACGAGATTTGCTGTTAAAGAATTGAGTATTCAGAATGCAAACGCTTCCCTACAAGTGAATTGCCTAACCATTCAACAATGCTCTAAAAACTGAAGAGAATGCAGTTTTCACTCAGATGAAAGACGTATGCTTTCCTTCTTAAGAAGTGTTTTCAAAGACATTCACAGAGTGATTCTACGAAGCCTTTTTAATGATGTTGGCTTTTAAACGTGATTTCACTGGATTATCTGTCAAAGGCAAGACACGAGATTTGCTGTTAAAGAATTGAGTATACAGAATGCAAACAAACGCTTCCCTACAAGTGAATCGCCTAACCATTCAACACAGCTCTAAAAACTGAATAGAATGCAGTTTTCAGTCAGATGAAAGACATATGCTTTCCTTCTTAAGAAGTGTTTTCAAAGACATTCACAGAGTGATTCTACGAAGCCTTTTTACTGACGTTGGCTTTTAAACGTGATTTCACTGGAATTTCTTTCAAATGCAATACACGAGATTTGCTGTTAAAGAATTGAGTATACAGAATGCAAACAAACGCTTCCCTACAAGTGAATCGCCTAACCATTCAAAACAGTTCTAAAAACTGAATAGAATGCAGTTTTCACTCAGATGAAAGACGTATGCTTTCCTTCTTAAGAAGTGTTTTCAAAGACATTCACAGAGTGATTCTAAGAAGCCTTTTTACTGTCCTTGGCTTTTAAACGTGATTTCACTGGAATTTCTGTCAAACGCAAGACACGAGATTTGCTGTTAAAGAATTGAGTATACAGAATGCTAACAAACGCTTCCCTACAAGTGAATTGCCTAACCATTCAACACAGTTCTAAAAACTGAATAGAATGCAGTTTTCACTCAGATGAAAGACGTATGCTTTCCTTCTTAAGAAGTGTTTTCAAAGACATTCACAGAGTGATTCTACGTAGCCTTTTTACTGACTTTGGCTTTTAAACGTGATTTCACTGGAATTTCTGTCAAACGCAAGACACGAGATTTGCTGTTAACGAATTGAGTATACAGAATGCAAACAAACGCTTCCCTACAAGTGAATCGCCTAACCATTCAACACAGCTCTAAAAACTGAATAGAATGCAGTTTTCACTCAGATGAAAGACGTATGCTTTCCTTCTTAAGAAGTGTTTTCAAAGACATTCACAGAGTGATTCTACGAAGCCTTTTTACTGACGTTGGCTTTTAAACGTGATTTCACTGGAATTTCTGTCAAATGCAAGACACGAGATTTGCTGTTAAAGAATTGAGTATACAGAATGCAAACAAACGCTTCCCTACAAGTGAATCCCCTAACAATTCAGCACAGTTCTAAAAACCGAATAGAATGCAGTTTTCATTCAGATGAAAGACATATGCTTTCCTTCTTAAGAAGTGTTTTCAAAGACATTCACAGAGTGATTCTACGAAGCCTTTTTAATGATGTTGGCTTTTAAACGTGATTTCACTGGAATATCTGTCAAAGGCAAGACATGAGATTTGCTGTTAAAGAATTGAGTATACAGAATGCAAACAAACGCTTCCCTACAAGTGAATTGCCTAACCATTCAACACAGCTCTAAAAACTGAATAGAATGCAGTTTTCAGTCAGATGAAAGACGTATGCTTTCCTTCTTAAGAAGTGTTTTCAAAGTCATTCACAGAGTGATTCTACGAAGCCTTTTTACTGACGTTGGCTTTTAAACGTGATTTCACTGGAATTTCTGTCAAACACAAGACACGAGATTTGCTGTTAAAGAATTGAGTATACAGATTGCAAACAAACGCTTCCCTACAAGTGAATCGCCTAACCATTCAAAACAGTTCTAAAAAACTGAATAGAATGCAGTTTTCACTCAAATGAAAGACGTATGCTTTCCTTCTTAAGAAGTGTTTTCAAAGACATTCACAGAGTGATTCAACGAAGCCTTTTTACTGACGTTGGCTTTTAGACATGATTTCACTTGATTTTCTGTCAAAAGCAAGACATGAGATTTGCTCTTAAAGAATTGAGTATACAGAATGCAAACAAACGCTTCCCTATAAGTGAATCGCCTAACCATTCAACACAGCTCTAAAAACTGAATAGAATGCAGTTTTCACTCAGATGAAAGACTTATGCTTTCCTTCTTAAGAAGTGTTTTCAAAGACATTCACAGAGTGATTCTACGAAGCCTTTTTACTGACATTGGCTTTTAAATGTGATTTCACTGGCATTTCTGTCAAACGCAAGACACGAGATTTGCTGTTAAAGAATTGAGTATACAGAATGCAAACAAACGCTTCCCTACAAGTGAATCGCCTAACCATTCAACACAGTTCTAAAAACTGAATAGAATGCAGTTTTGACTCAGATGAAAGACGTATGCTTTCCTTCTTAAGAAGTGTTTTCAAAGACATTCACAGAGTGATTCTACGAAGCCTTTTTACTGACGTTGGCTTTTAAACGTGATTTCACTGGAATTTTTGTCAAACGCAAGACATGAGATTTGCTGTTAAAGAATTGAGTATACAGAATGCAAACAAACGCTTCCCTACAAGTGAATCGCCTAACCATTCAACAATGATCTAAAAACTGAAGGGAATGCAGTTTTCACTCAGATGAAAGACGTATGCTCTCCTTCTTAAGAAGTGTTTTCAAAGACATTCAAAGAGTGATTCTATGAAGCCCTTTTACTGACGTTGGCTTTTAAACGTGATTTCACTGGAATTTCTCTCAAACGCAAGACACGAGATTTGCTGTTAAAGAATTGAGTATACAGAATGCAAACAAACGCTTCCCTACAAGTGAATCGCCTAACCATTCAACACAGTTCTAAAAACCGAATAGAATGCAGTTTTCACTCAGATGAAAGACGTATGCTTTCCTTCTTAAGAAGTGTTTTCAAAGACATTCACAGAGTGATTCAACGAAGCCTTTTTACTGATGTTGGCTTTTAAACGTGATTTCACTGGAATTTTTGTCAAATGCAAGACACGAGATTTGCTGTTAAAAAATTGAGTATACAGAATGAAAACAAACGCTTCCCTAAAAGTGAATCGCCTAACCATTCAACACAGCTCTAAAAACGGAATAGAATGCAGTTTTCACTCAGATGAAAGATGTATGCTTTCCTTCTTAAGAAGAGTTTTCAAAGACATTCACAGAGTGATTCTACGAAGCCTTTTTACTGACGTTGGCTTTTAAACGTGATTTCACTGGCATTTCTGTCAAACGCAAGACACGAGATTTGCTGTTAACGAATTGAGTATACAGAAGGCAAACAAACGCTTCCCTACAAGTGAATCGCCTAACCATTCAACACAGCTCTAAAAACTGAATAGAATGCAGTTTTCACTCAGATGAAAGACGTATGCTTTCCTTCTTAAGAAGTGTTTTCAAAGACATTCACAGAGTGATTCTACGAAGCCTTTTTACTGACGTTGGCTTTTAAACGTGATTTCACTGGAATTTCTGTCAAATGCAAGACACGAGATTTGCTGTTAAAGAATTGAGTGTACAGAATGCAAACAAACGCTTCCCTACAAGTGAATCCCCTAACAATTCAGCACAGTTCTAAAAACCGAATAGAATGCAGTTTTCACTCAGATGAAAGACGTATGCTTTCCTTCTTAAGAAGTGTTTTCAAAGACATTCACAGAGTGATTCTACGGAGCCTTTTTACTGACGTTGGCTTTTAAACGTGATTTCACTGGAATTTCTGTAAAACGCAAGACACGAGATTTGCTGTTAAAGAATTGAGTATACAGAATGCAAACAAACGCTTCCCTACAAGTGAATCACCCAACCATACAACACAGTTCTAAAAACCGAATAGAATGCAGTTTTCATTCAGATGAAAGACATATGCTTTCCTTCTTAAGAAGTGTTTTCAAAGACATTCACAGAGTGATTCTACGAAGCCTTTTTAATGATGTTGGCTTTTAAACGTGATTTCACTGGAATATCTGTCAAAGGCAAGACATGAGATTTGCTGTTAAAGAATTGAGTATACAGAATGCAAACAAACGCTTCCCTACAAGTGAATTGCCTAACCATTCAACACAGCTCTAAAAACTGAATAGAATGCAGTTTTCAGTCAGATGAAAGACGTATGCTTTCCTTCTTAAGAAGTGTTTTCAAAGTCATTCACAGAGTGATTCTACGAAGCCTTTTTACTGACGTTGGCTTTTAAACGTGATTTCACTGGAATTTCTTTCAAACACAAGACACGAGATTTGCTGTTAAAGAATTGAGTATACAGAATGCAAACAAACGCTTCCCTACAAGTGAATCGCCTAACCATTCAAAACAGTTCTAAAAAACTGAATAGAATGCAGTTTTCACTCAAATGAAAGACGTATGCTTTCCTTCTTAAGAAGTGTTTTCAAAGACATTCACAGAGTTATTCTACGAAGCCTTTTTACTGACGTTGGCTTTTAAACGTGATTTCACTGGAATTTCTGTCAAATGCAAGACACGAGATTTGCTGTTAAAGAATTGAGTATAAAGAATGCAAACAAATGCTTCCCTACAAGTGAATAGCCTAACCATTCAACACAGTTCTAAAAACTGAATAGAATGCAGTTTTCCCTCAGATGAAAGACGTATGCTTTCCTTCTTAAGAAGTGTTTTCAAAGACATTCACAGAGTGATTCAACGAAGCCTTTTTACTGACGTTGGCTTTTAGACATGATTTCACTTGATTTTCTGTCAAAAGCAAGACATGAGATTTGCTCTTAAAGAATTGAGTATACAGAATGCAAACAAACGCTTCCCTACTAGTGAATCGCCTAACCATTCAACACAGCTCTAAAAACTGAATAGAATGCAGTTTTCACTCAGATGAAAGACGTATGCTTTCCTTCTTAAGAAGTGTTTTCGAAGACATTCACAGAGTGATTCTACGAAGCCTTTTTACTGACATTGGCTTTTAAACGTGATTTCACTGGCATTTCTGTCAAACGCAAGACACGAGATTTGCTGTTAAAGAATTGAGTATACAGAATGCAAACAAACGCTTCCCTACAAGTGAATCGCCTAACCATTCAACACAGTTCTAAAAACTGAATAGAATGCAGTTTTCACTCAGATGAAAGACGTATGCTTTCCTTCTTAAGAAGTGTTTTCAAAGACATTCACAAAGTGATTCTACGAAGCCTTTTTACTGATGTTGGCTTTTAAACGTGATTTCACTGGAATTTTTGTCAAACGCAAGACATGAGATTTGCTGTTAAAGAATTGAGTATACAGAATGCAAACAAACGCTTCCCTACAAGTGAATCGCCTAACCATTCAACAATGATCTAAAAACTGAAGGGAATGCAGTTTTCACTCAGATGAAAGACGTATGCTCTCCTTCTTAAGAAGTGTTTTCAAAGACATTCAAAGAGTGATTCTATGAAGCCCTTTTACTGACGTTGGCTTTTAAACGTGATTTCACTGGAATTTCTGTCAAACGCAAGACAAGAGATTTGCTGTTAAAGAATTGAGTATACAGAATGCAAACAAACGCTTCCCTACAAGTGAATCGCCTAACCATTCAACACAGTTCTAAAAACCGAATAGAATGCAGTTTTCACTCAGATGAAAGACGTATGCTTTCCTTCTTAAGAAGTGTTTTCAAAGACATTCACAGAGTGATTCAACGAAGCCTTTTTACTGATGTTGGCTTTTAAACGTTATTTCACTGGAATTTTTGTCAAATGCAAGACACGAGATTTGCTGTTAAAAAATTGAGTATACAGAATGAAAACAAACGCTTCCCTAAAAGTGAATCGCCTAACCATTCAACACAGCTCTAAAAACGGAATAGAATGCAGTTTTCACTCAGATGAAAGATGTATGCTTTCCTTCTTAAGAAGAGTTTTCAAAGACATTCACAGAGTGATTCTACGAAGCCTTTTTACTGACGTTGGCTTTTAAACGTGATTTCACTGGAATTTCTGTCAAAGGCAAGACACGAGATTTGCTGTTAACGAATTGAGTATACAGAATGCAAACAAACGCTTCCCTACAAGTGAATCGCCTAACCATTCAACACAGCTCTAAAAACTGAATAGAATGCAGTTTTCAATCAGATGAAAGACGTATGCTTTCCTTCTTAAGAAGTTTTTTCAAAGACATTCACAGAGTGATTCTACGAAGCCTTTTTACTGACGTTGGGTTTTAAACTTGATTTCACTGTAATTTTTGTCAAACGCAAGACACGAGATTTGCTGTTAAAGAATTGAGTATACAGAATGCAAACAAACACTTCCCTACAAGTGAATCGCCTAACCATTCAACAATGCTCTAAAAATTTGAAGTGAATGCAGTTTTCACTCAGATGAAAGACGTATGCTTTCCTTCTTAAGAAGTGTTTTCAAAGACATTCACAGAGTGATTCTACGAAGCCTTTTTACTGACGTTGGCTTTTAAACGTGATTTCACTGGAATTTGTGTCAAATGCAAGACACGAGATTTGCTGTTAAAGAATTGAGTATACAGAATGCAAACAAATGCTTCCCTACAAGTGAATCGCCTAACCATTCAACACAGTTCTAAAAACCGAATAGAATGCAGTTTTCACTCAGATGAAAGACTTATGCTTTTCTTCTTAAGGAGTGTTTTCAAAGACATTCACAGAGTGATTCTACGAAGCCTTTTTACTGATGTTGGCTTTTAAACGTGATGTCACTGGAATTTTTGTCAAACGCAAGACACGAGATTTGCTGTTAAAGAATAGAGTATACAGAATGCAAACAAACGCTTCCCTAAAAGTGAATCGCTTAACCATTCAACACAGCTCTGAAAACTGAATAGAATGCAGTTTTCACCCAGATGAAAGTCATATGCTTTCCTTCTTAAGAAGTGTTTTCAAAGACATTCACAGAGTGATTCTACGAAGCCTTTTTACTGACGTTGGCTTTTAAACGTGATTTCACTGGAATTTCTGTCAAATGCAAGACACGAAATTTGCTGTTAAAGAATTGAGTATACAGAATGCAAACAAACGCTTCCCTACAAGTGAATCCCTTAACCTTCAACACAGTTCTAAAAACCGAATAGAATGCAGTTTTCACTCAGATGAAAGACGTATGCTTTCCTTCTTAAGAAGTGTTTTCAAAGACATTCACAGAGTGATTCTACGAAGCCTTTTTACTGACGTTGGCTTTTAAACTTGATTTCACTGGAATTTCTGTCAAATGCAAGACACGAGATTTGCTGTTAAAGAATTGAGCATAAAGAATGCAAACAAATGCTTCCCTACAAGTGAATCGCCTAACCAATCAACATAGTTCTAAAAACTGAATAGAATGCAGTTTACACTCAGATGAAAGACGTATGCTTTCCTTCTTAAGAAGTGTTTTGAAAGACATTCACAGAGTGATTCTACAAAGCCTTTTTACTGACGTTGGCTTTTAAACGTGATTTCACTGGAATTTCTGTCAAACGCAAGACACGAGATTTGCTGTTAAAGAATTGAGTATACAGAATGCAAACAAACGCTTCCCTACAAGTGAATCGCCTAACCAATCAACATAGTTCTAAAAACTGAATAGAATGCAGTTTTCACTCAGATGAAAAACGTATGCTTTCCTTCTTAAGAATTGTTTTCAAAGACATTCACAGAGTGATTTTAAGAAGCCTTTTTACTGACGTTGGCTTTTAAACGTGATTTCACTGGAATTTCTGTCAAACGCAAGACAGGAGATTTGCTGTTAAAGAATTGAGTATACAGAATGGAAACAAACGCTTCCCTACAAGTGAATCGCCTAACCATTCAACAATGCTCTAAAAACTTGAAGAGAATGCAGTTTTCACTCAGATGAAAGACGTATGCTTTCCTTCTTAAGAAGTGTTTTCAAAGACATTCACAGAGTGATTCTACGAAGCCTTTTTACTGACGTTGGCTTTTAAACGTGATTTCACTGGAATTTCTATCAAATGCAAGACACGAAATTTGCTGTTAAAGAATTGAGTATACAGAATGCAAACAAACGCTTCCCTACAAGTGAATCCCTTAACCTTCAACACAGTTCTAAAAACCGAATAGAATGCAGTTTTCACTCAGATGAAAGACGTATGCTTTCCTTCTTAAGAAGTGTTTTCAAAGACATTCACACAGTGATTCTACGAAGCCTTTTTACTGGCATTGGCCTTTAAACTTGATTTCACTGGAATTTCTGTCAAACGCAAGACACGAGATTTGCTGTTAAAGAATTGAGTATACAGAATGCAAACAAATGCTTCCCTACAAGTGAATCGCCTAACCAATCAACATAGTTCTAAAAACTGAATAGAATGCAGTTTTCACTCAGATGAAAGACGTATGCTTTCCTTCTTAAGAATTGTTTTCAAAGACATTCACAGAGTGATTCTACAAAGCCTTTTTACTGACGTTGGCTTTTAAACGTGATTTCACTGGAATTTCTGTCAAATGCAAGACACGAGATTTGCTGTTAAAGAATTGAGTATACAGATTGCAAACAAACGCTTCCCTACAAGTGAATCGCCTAACCATTCAACAATGCTCTAAAAACTGAAGAGAATGCAGTTTTCACTCAGATGAAAGACGTATGCTTTCCTTCTTAAAAAGTGCTTTCAAAGACATTCACAGAGTGATTCTACGAAGCCTTTTTACTGATGTTGGCTTTTAAACTTGATTTCACTGGAATTTCTGTCAAACGCAAAACACGAGATTTGCTGTTAAAGAATTGAGCATACAGAATGCAAACAAATGCTTCCCTACAAGTGAATCGCCTAACCAATCAACATAGTTCTAAAAACTGAATAGAATGCAGTTTACACTCAGATGAAAGACGTATGCTTTCCTTCTTAAGAAGTGTTTTGAAAGACATTCACAGAGTGATTCTACAAAGCCTTTTTACTGACTTTGGCTTTTAAACGTGATTTCACTGGAATTTCTGTCAAACGCAAGACACGAGATTTGCTGTTAAAGAATTGAGTATACAGAAATCAAACAAATGCTTCCCTACAAGTGAATCGCCTAACCAATCAACATAGTTCTAAAAACTGAATAGAATGCAGTTTACACTCAGATGAAAGACGTATGCTTTCCTTCTTAAGAAGTGTTTTGAAAGACATTCACAGAGTGATTCTACAAAGCCTTTTTACTGACGTTGGCTTTTAAATGTGATTTTACTGGAATTTCTGTCAAACGCAAGACACGAGATTTGCTGTTAAAGAATTGAGTATACAGAATGCAAACAAACGCTTCCCTACAAGTGAATCGCCTAACCATTCAACAATGCTCTAAAAACTTGAAGAGAATGCAGTTTTCACTCAGATGAAAGACGTATGCTTTCCTTCTTAAGAAGTGTTTTCAAAGACATTCACAGAGTGATTCTACGTAGCCTTTTTACTGACGTTGGCTTTTAAACGTGATTTCACTGGAATTTCTGTCAAATGCAAGACACGAGATTTGCTGTTAAAGAATTGAGTATACAGAATGCAAACAAACGCTTCCCTACAAGTGAATCCCCTAACCATTCAACACAGTTCTAAAAACCGAATAGAATGCAGTTTTCACTCAGATGAAAGACGTATGCTTTCCTTCTTAAGAAGTGTTTTCAAAGACATTCACAGAGTGATTCTACGAAGCCTTTTTACTGAAGTTGGCTTTTAAACGTGATTTCACTGGAATTTCTGTCAAAGGCAAGACACGAGATTTGCTGTTAAAGAATTGAGTATACAGAATGCAAACAAACGCTTCCCTACAAGTGAATCGCCTAACCATTCAACAATGCTCTAAAAACTTGAAGAGAATGCAGTTTTCACTCAGATGAAAGACGTATGCTTTCCTTCTTAAGAAGTGTTTTCAAAGACATTCACAGAGTGATTCTACGAAGCCTTTTTAATGACGTTGGCTTTTAAACGTGATTTCACTGGAATTTCTGTCAAATGCAAGACACGAGATTTGCTGTTAAAGAATTGAGTATACAGAATGCAAACAAACGCTTCCCTACAAGTGAATCCCTTAACCTTCAACACAGTTCTAAAAACTGAATACAATGCAGTTTTCACTCAGATGAAAGACGTATGCTTTCCTTCTTAAGAAGTGTTTTCAAAGACATTCACAGAGTGATTCTACGAAGACTTTTTACTGACGTTGGCTTTTAAACGTGATTTCACTGGAATTTTTGCCAAAGGCAAGACACGAGATTTGCTGTTAAAGAATTGAGTATACAGAATGCAAACAAACGCTTCCCTACAAGTGAATCGCCTAACCAATCAACATAGTTCTAAAAACTGAATAGAATGCAGTTTTCACTCAGATGAATGACGTATGCTTTCCTTCTTAAGAATTGTTTTCAAAGACATTCACAGAGTGATTCTACAAAGCCTTTTTACTGACCTTGGCTTTTAAACGTGATTTCACTGGAATTTCTGTCAAACGCAAGACACGAGATTTGCTGTTAAAGAATTGAGTATACAGAATGCAAACAAACGCTTCCCTACAAGTGAATCGCCTAACCAATCAACATAGTTCTAAAAACTGAATAGAATGCAGTTTTCACTCAGATGAAAAACGTATGCTTTCCTTCTTAAGAATTGTTTTCAAAGACATTCACAGAGTGATTTTAAGAAGCCTTTAACTGACGTTGGCTTTTAAACGTGATTTCACTGGAATTTCTGTCAAACGCAAGACAGGAGATTTGCTGTTAAAGAATTGAGTATACAGAATGGAAACAAACGCTTCCCTACAAGTGAATCGCCTAACCATTCAACAATGCTCTAAAAACTTGAAGAGAATGCAGTTTTCACTCAGATGAAAGACGTATGCTTTCCTTCTTAAGAAGTGTTTTCAAAGACATTCACAGAGTGATTCTACGAAGCCTTTTTACTGACGTTGGCTTTTAAACGTGATTTCACTGGAATTTCTATCAAATGCAAGACACGAAATTTGCTGTTAAAGAATTGAGTATACAGAATGCAAACAAACGCTTCCCTACAAGTGAATCCCTTAACCTTCAACACAGTTCTAAAAACCGAATAGAATGCAGTTTTCACTCAGATGAAAGACGTATGCTTTCCTTCTTAAGAAGTGTTTTCAAAGACATTCACACAGTGATTCTACGAAGCCTTTTTACTGGCATTGGCCTTTAAACTTGATTTCACTGGAATTTCTGTCAAACGCAAGACACGAGATTTGCTGTTAAAGAATTGAGTATACAGAATGCAAACAAATGCTTCCCTACAAGTGAATCGCCTAACCAATCAACATAGTTCTAAAAACTGAATAGAATGCAGTTTTCACTCAGATGAAAGACGTATGCTTTCCTTCTTAAGAATTGTTTTCAAAGACATTCACAGAGTGATTCTACAAAGCCTTTTTACTGACGTTGGCTTTTAAACGTGATTTCACTGGAATTTCTGTCAAATGCAAGACACGAGATTTGCTGTTAAAGAATTGAGTATACAGATTGCAAACAAACGCTTCCCTACAAGTGAATCGCCTAACCATTCAACAATGCTCTAAAAACTGAAGAGAATGCAGTTTTCACTCAGATGAAAGATGTATGCTTTCCTTCTTAAAAAGTGCTTTCAAAGACATTCACAGAGTGATTCTACGAAGCCTTTTTACTGACGTTGGCTTTTAAACTTGATTTCACTGGAATTTCTGTCAAACGCAAAACACGAGATTTGCTGTTAAAGAATTGAGCATACAGAATGCAAACAAATGCTTCCCTACAAGTGAATCGCCTAACCAATCAACATAGTTCTAAAAACTGAATAGAATGCAGTTTACACTCAGATGAAAGACGTATGCTTTCCTTCTTAAGAAGTGTTTTGAAAGACATTCACAGAGTGATTCTACAAAGCCTTTTTACTGACTTTGGCTTTTAAACGTGATTTCACTGGAATTTCTGTCAAAGGCAAGACACGAGATTTGCTGTTAAAGAATTGAGTATACAGAAATCAAACAAATGCTTCCCTACAAGTGAATCGCCTAACCAATCAACATAGTTCTAAAAACTGAATAGAATGCAGTTTACACTCAGATGAAAGACGTATGCTTTCCTTCTTAAGAAGTGTTTTGAAAGACATTCACAGAGTGATTCTACAAAGCCTTTTTACTGACGTTGGCTTTTAAATGTGATTTTACTGGAATTTCTGTCAAACGCAAGACACGAGATTTGCTGTTAAAGAATTGAGTATACAGAATGCAAACAAACGCTTCCCTACAAGTGAATCGCCTAACCATTCAACAATGCTCTAAAAACTTGAAGAGAATGCAGTTTTCACTCAGATGAAAGACGTATGCTTTCCTTCTTAAGAAGTGTTTTCAAAGACATTCACAGAGTGATTCTACAAAGCCTTTTTACTGACGTTGGCTTTTAAACGTGATTTCACTGGAATTTCTGTCAAATGCAAGACACGAGATTTGCTGTTAAAGAATTAAGTATACAGAATGCAAACAAACGCTTCAATACAAGTGAATCGCCTAACCAATCAACATAGTTCTAAAAACTGAATAGAATGCAGTTTTCACTCAGATGAAAGACGTATGCTTTCCTTCTTAAGAATTGTTTTCAAAGACATTCACAGAGTGATTCTACAAAGCCTTTTTACTGACGTTGGCTTTTAAACGTGATTTCACTGGAATTTCTGTCAAATGCAAGACACGAGATTTGCTGTAAAAGAATTGAGTATACAGATTGCAAACAAAGGCTTCCCTACAAGTGAATCGCCTAACCATTCAACAATGCTCTAAAAACTGAAGAGAATGCAGTTTTCACTCAGATGAAAGACATATGCTTTCCTTCTTAAAAAGTGCTTTCAAAGACATTCACAGAGTGATTCTACGAAGCCTTTTTAATGACTTTGGCTTTTAAACGTGATTTCACTGGAATTTCTGTCAAATGCAAGACACGAGATTTGCTGTTAAAGAATTGAGTATACAGAATGCAAACAAACGCTTCCCTACAAGTGAATCCCCTAACCATTCAACACAGTTCTAAAAACCGAATAGAATGCAGTTTTCACTCAGATGAAAGACGTATGCTTTCCTTCTTAAGAAGTGTTTTCAAAGACATTCACAGAGTGATTCTACGAAGCCTTTTTACTGAAGTTGGCTTTTAAACGTGATTTCACTGGAATTTCTGTCAAAGGCAAGACACGAGATTTGCTGTTAAAGAATTGAGTATACAGAATGCAAACAAACGCTTCCCTACAAGTGAATCGCCTAACCATTCAACAATGCTCTAAAAACTTGAAGAGAATGCAGTTTTCACTCAGATGAAAGACGTATGCTTTCCTTCTTAAGAAGTGTTTTCAAAGACATTCACAGAGTGATTCTACGAAGCCTTTTTAATGACGTTGGCTTTTAAACGTGATTTCACTGGAATTTCTGTCAAATGCAAGACACGAGATTTGCTGTTAAAGAATTGAGTATACAGAATGCAAACAAACGCTTCCCTACAAGTGAATCCCTTAACCTTCAACACAGTTCTAAAAACTGAATACAATGCAGTTTTCACTCAGATGAAAGACGTATGCTTTCCTTCTTAAGAAGTGTTTTCAAAGACATTCACAGAGTGATTCTACGAAGACTTTTTACTGACGTTGGCTTTTAAACGTGATTTCACTGGAATTTTTGTCAAACGCAAGACACGAGATTTGCTGTTAAAGAATTGAGTATACAGAATGCAAACAAAAGCTTCCCTACAAGTGAATCGCCTAACCAATCAACATAGTTCTAAAAACTGAATAGAATGCAGTTTTCACTCAGATGAATGACGTATGCTTTCCTTCTTAAGAATTGTTTTCAAAGACATTCACAGAGTGATTCTACAAAGCCTTTTTACTGACCTTGGCTTTTAAACGTGATTTCACTGGAATTTCTGTCAAATGCAAGACACGAGATTTGCTGTTAAAGAATTGCGTATACAGATTGCAAACAAAAGCTTCCCTACAAGTGAATCGCCTAACCATTCAACAATGCTCTAAAAACTGAAGAGAATGCAGTTTTCACTCAGATGAAAGACGTATGCTTTCCTTCTTAAGAAGTGTTTTCAAAGACATTCACAGAGTGATTCTACGAAGCCTTTTTAGTGATGTTGGCTTTTAAACGTGATTTCACTGGAATTTCTGTGGAACGCAAGACACGAGATTTGCTGTTAAAGAATTGAGTATACAGAATGCAAACAAACGCTTCCCTACAAGTGAATCGCCTAACCAATCAACATAGTTCTAAAAACTGAATAGAATGCAGTTTTCACTCAGATGAAAGACGTATGCTTTCCTTCTTAAGAAGTGTTTTCAAAGACATTCACAGAGTGATTCTACGAAGCCTTTTTACTGACGTTGGCTTTTAAACGTGATTTCACTGGAATTTCTGTCAAATGCAAGACACGAGATTTGCTGTTAAAGAATTGAGTATACAGAATGCAAACAAACGCTTCCCTACAAGTGAATCACCTAACCATTCATCAATGCCCTAAAAACTGAGGAGAATACAGTTTTCACTCACATGAGAGATGTATGCTTTCCTTCTTAAGAAGTGTTTTCAAAGACATTCACAGAGTGATTCTACAAAGCCTTTTTACTGACGTTGGCTTTTAAACGTGATTTCACTGGAATTTTTGTCAAACGTGAGACACGAGATTTGCTGTTAAAGAATTGAGTATACAGAATGCAAACAAACGCTTCCCTACAAGTGAATCACCTAACCATTCATCAATGCCCTAAAAACTGAGGAGAATACAGTTTTCACTCAGATGAGAGATGTATGCTTTCCTTCTTAAGAAGTGTTTTCAAAGACATTCACAGAGTGATTCTACGAAGCCTTTTTACTGACGTTGGATTTTAAACGTGATTTCACTGGAATTTTTGTCAAACGCAAGACACGAGATTTGCTGTTAAAGAATTGAGTATACAGAATTCAAACATACGCTTCCCTACAAGTGAATCGCCTAACCATTCAACACAGTTCTAAAAACTGAATAGAATGCAGTTTTCACTCAGATGAAAGACGTATGCTTTCCTTCTTAAGAAGTGTTTTCAAAGACATTCACAGAGTGATTCTACGAAGCCTTTTTACTGACGTTGGCTTTTAAACGTGATTTCACTGGAATTTCTGTCAAACGCAATACTCGAGATTTGCTTTTAAAGAATTGAGTATACAGAATGCAAACAAACGCTTCCCTACATGTGAATCACCTAACCATTCATCAATGCCCTAAAAACTGAGGAGAATACAGTTTTCACTCACATGAGAGATGTATGCTTTCCTTCTTAAGAAGTGTTTTCAAAGACATTCACAGAGTGATTCTACGAAGCCTTTTTACTGACGTTGGCTTTTAAACGTGATTTCACTGGAATTTTTGTCAAACGTGAGACACGAGATTTGCTGTTAAAGAATTGAGTATACAGAATGCAAACAAACGCTTCCCTACAAGTGAATCACCTAACCATTCATCAATGCCCTAAAAACTGAGGAGAATACAGTTTTCACTCAGATGAGAGATGTATGCTTTCCTTCTTAAGAAGTGTTTTCAAAGACATTCACAGAGTGATTCTACGAAGCCTTTTTACTGACATTGGCTTTTAAACGTGATTTCACTGGAATTTCTGTCAAACGCAAGACACGAGATTTGCTGTTAAAGAATTGAGTATACAGAATGCAAACAAATGCTTCCCTACAAGTGTATCGCCTAACCATTCAACAATGCTCTAAAAACTGAAGAGAATGCAGTTTTCACTCAGATGAAAGACGTAAGCTTTCCTTCTTAAGAAGTGTTTTCAAAGACATTCACAGAGTGATTCTACGAAGCCTTTTTACTGACGTTGGGTTTTAAACGTGATTTCACAGGAATTTCTGTCAAACGAAAGATAAGAGATTTGCTGTTAAAGAATTGAGTATACAGAATGCAAACAAACGCTTCCCTACAAGTGAATCGCCTAACCATTCAACACAGTTCTAAAAACTGAATAGAATGCAGTTTTCACTCAGATGAAAGACGTATGCTTTCCTTCTTAAGAAGTGTTTTCAAAGACATTCACAGAGTGATTCTATGAAGCCTTTACTGACTTTGGCTTTTAAACGTGATTTCACTGCAATTTCTGTCAAACGCAAGACTCGAGATTTGCTTTTAAAGAATTGAGTATACAGAATGCAAACAAACGCTTCCTTACAATTGAATCACCTAACCATTCAACAATGCTCTAAAAACTGAAAAAAATGCAGTTTTCACTCAGATGAAAGACGTATGCTTTCCTTCTTAAGAAGTGTTTTCAAAGACATTCACAGAGTGAGTCTACGAAGCCTTTTTACTGATGTTGGCTTTTAGACGTGATTTCACTAGAATTTCTGTCAAACGCAAGACACGAGATTTGCTGTTAAAGAATTGAGTATACAGAATGCAAACAAACGCTTCCCTACAAGTGAATCGCCTAACCATTCAACACAGTTCTAAAAACTGAATAGAATGCAGTTTTCACTCAGATGAAAGACGTATGCTTTCCTTCTTAAGAAGTGTTTTCAAAGACATTCACAGAGTGATTCTATGAAGCCTTTACTGACGTTGGCTTTTAAACGTGATTTCACTGGAATTTCTGTCAAACGCAAGACTCGAGATTTGCTTTTAAAGAATTGAGTATACAGAATGCAAACAAACGCTTCCCTACAATTGAATCACCTAACCATTCAACAATGCTCTAAAAACTGAAAAAAATGCAGTTTTCACTCAGATGAAAGACGTATGCTTTCCTTCTTAAGAAGTGTTTTCAAAGACATTCACAGAGTGATTCTACGAAGCCTTTTGACTGATATTGGCTTTTAAATGTGATTTCACTGGAATTTCTGTCAAAGGCAAGACACGAGATTTGCTGATAAAGAATTGAGTATACAGAATGCAAACAAACGCTTCCCTACAAGTGAATCGCATAACCATTCAACACAGCTCTAAAAACTGAATAGAATGCAGTTTTCACTCAGATGAAAGACGTATGCTTTCCTTCTTAAGAAGTGTTTTCAAAGACATTCACAGAGTGATTCTACGAAGCCTTTTTACTGATGTTGGCTTTTAAACGTGATTTCACTGGAATTTCTGTCAAACGCAAGACACGACATTTGCTGTTAAAGAATTGAGTATACAGAATGCAAACAAACACTTCCCTACAAGTGAATCACCTAACCATTCATCAATGCCCTAAAAACTGAGGAGAATACAGTTTTCACTCACATGAGAGATGTATGCTTTCCTTCTTAAGAAGTGTTTTCAAAGACATTCACAGAGTGATTCTACGAAGCCTTTTTACTGACGTTGGCTTTTAAACGTGATTTCACTGGAATTTTTGTCAAACGCGAGACACGAGATTTGCTGTTAAAGAATTGAGTATACAGAATTCAAACAAACGCTTCCCTACAAGTGAATCGCCTAACCATTCAACACAGCTCTAAAAACTGAAGAGAATGCAGTTTTCACTCAGATGAAAGACGTAAGCTTTCCTTCTTAAGAAGTGTTTTCAAAGACATTCACAGAGTGATTCTACGAAGCCTTTTTACTGAAGTTGGCTTTTAAACGTGATTTCACTGGAATTTCTGTCAAATGCAAGACACGAGATTTGCTGTTAAAGAATTGAGTATACAGAATGCAAACAAATGCTGCCCTTCAAGTGTATCGCCTAACCATTCAACAATGCTCTAAAAACTGAAGAGAATGCAGTTTTCACTCAGATGAAAGACGTAAGCTTTCCTTCTTAAGAAGTGTTTTCAAAGACATTCACAGAGTGATTCTACGAAGCCTTTTTACTGACGTTGGGTTTTAAACGTGATTTCACAGGAATTTCTGTCAAACGAAAGATAAGAGATTTGCTGTTAAAGAATTGAGTATACAGAATGCAAACAAACGCTTCCCTACAAGTGAATCGCCTAACCATTCAACACAGTTCTAAAAACCGAATAGAATGCAGTTTTCACTCAGATGAAAGACGTATGCTTTCCTTCTTAAGAAGTGTTTTCAAAGACATTCACAGAGTGATTCTATGAAGCCTTTACTGACGTTGGCTTTTAAACGTGATTTCACTGCAATTTCTGTCAAACGCAAGACTCGAGATTTGCTTTTAAAGAATTGAGTATACAGAATGCAAACAAATACTTCCTTACAATTGAATCACCTAACCATTCAACAATGCTCTAAAAACTGAAAAAAATGCAGTTTTCACTCAGATGAAAGACGTATGCTTTCCTTCTTAAGAAGTGTTTTCAAAGACATTCACAGAGTGAGTCTATGAAGCCTTTTTACTGATGTTGGCTTTTAGACGTGATTTCACTAGAATTTCTGTCAAATGCAAGACACGAGATTTGCTGTTAAAGAATTGAGTATACAGAATGCAAACAAACGCTTCCCTACAAGTGAATCGCCTAACCATTCATCAATGCCCTAAAAACTGAGGAGAATACAGTTTTCACTCACATGAGAGATGTATGCTTTCCTTCTTAAGAAGTGTTTTCAAAGACATTCACAGAGTGATTCTACGAAGCCTTTTTACTGACGTTGGCTTTTAAACGTGATTTCACTGGAATTTTTGTCAAACGTGAGACACGAGATTTGCTGTTAAAGAATTGAGTATACAGAATGCAAACAAACGCTTCCCTACAAGTGAATCACCTAACCATTCATCAATGCCCTAAAAACTGAGGAGAATACAGTTTTCACTCAGATGAGAGATGTATGCTTTCCTTCTTAAGAAGTGTTTTCAAAGACATTCACAGAGTGATTCTACGAAGCCTTTTTACTGACATTGGCTTTTAAACGTGATTTCACTGGAATTTCTGTCAAACGCAAGACACGAGATTTGCTGTTAAAGAATTGAGTATACAGAATGCAAACAAATGCTTCCCTACAAGTGTATCGCCTAACCATTCAACAATGCTCTAAAAACTGAAGAGAATGCAGTTTTCACTCAGATGAAAGACGTAAGCTTTCCTTCTTAAGAAGTGTTTTCAAAGACATTCACAGAGTGATTCTACGAAGCCTTTTTACTGACGTTGGGTTTTAAACGTGATTTCACAGGAATTTCTGTCAAACGAAAGATAAGAGATTTGCTGTTAAAGAATTGAGTATACAGAATGCAAACAAACGCTTCCCTACAAGTGAATCGCCTAACCATTCAACACAGTTCTAAAAACTGAATAGAATGCAGTTTTCACTCAGATGAAAGACGTATGCTTTCCTTCTTAAGAAGTGTTTTCAAAGACATTCACAGAGTGATTCTATGAAGCCTTTACTGACTTTGGCTTTTAAACGTGATTTCACTGCAATTTCTGTCAAACGCAAGACTCGAGATTTGCTTTTAAAGAATTGAGTATACAGAATGCAAACAAACGCTTCCTTACAATTGAATCACCTAACCATTCAACAATGCTCTAAAAACTGAAAAAAATGCAGTTTTCACTCAGATGAAAGACGTATGCTTTCCTTCTTAAGAAGTGTTTTCAAAGACATTCACAGAGTGAGTCTACGAAGCCTTTTTACTGATGTTGGCTTTTAGACGTGATTTCACTAGAATTTCTGTCAAACGCAAGACACGAGATTTGCTGTTAAAGAATTGAGTATACAGAATGCAAACAAACGCTTCCCTACAAGTGAATCGCCTAACCATTCAACACAGTTCTAAAAACTGAATAGAATGCAGTTTTCACTCAGATGAAAGACGTATGCTTTCCTTCTTAAGAAGTGTTTTCAAAGACATTCACAGAGTGATTCTATGAAGCCTTTACTGACGTTGGCTTTTAAACGTGATTTCACTGGAATTTCTGTCAAACGCAAGACTCGAGATTTGCTTTTAAAGAATTGAGTATACAGAATGCAAACAAACGCTTCCCTACAATTGAATCACCTAACCATTCAACAATGCTCTAAAAACTGAAAAAAATGCAGTTTTCACTCAGATGAAAGACGTATGCTTTCCTTCTTAAGAAGTGTTTTCAAAGACATTCACAGAGTGATTCTACGAAGCCTTTTGACTGATATTGGCTTTTAAATGTGATTTCACTGGAATTTCTGTCAAAGGCAAGACACGAGATTTGCTGATAAAGAATTGAGTATACAGAATGCAAACAAACGCTTCCCTACAAGTGAATCGCATAACCATTCAACACAGCTCTAAAAACTGAATAGAATGCAGTTTTCACTCAGATGAAAGACGTATGCTTTCCTTCTTAAGAAGTGTTTTCAAAGACATTCACAGAGTGATTCTACGAAGCCTTTTTACTGATGTTGGCTTTTAAACGTGATTTCACTGGAATTTCTGTCAAACGCAAGACACGACATTTGCTGTTAAAGAATTGAGTATACAGAATGCAAACAAACACTTCCCTACAAGTGAATCACCTAACCATTCATCAATGCCCTAAAAACTGAGGAGAATACAGTTTTCACTCACATGAGAGATGTATGCTTTCCTTCTTAAGAAGTGTTTTCAAAGACATTCACAGAGTGATTCTACGAAGCCTTTTTACTGACGTTGGCTTTTAAACGTGATTTCACTGGAATTTTTGTCAAACGCGAGACACGAGATTTGCTGTTAAAGAATTGAGTATACAGAATTCAAACAAACGCTTCCCTACAAGTGAATCGCCTAACCATTCAACACAGCTCTAAAAACTGAAGAGAATGCAGTTTTCACTCAGATGAAAGACGTAAGCTTTCCTTCTTAAGAAGTGTTTTCAAAGACATTCACAGAGTGATTCTACGAAGCCTTTTTACTGAAGTTGGCTTTTAAACGTGATTTCACTGGAATTTCTGTCAAATGCAAGACACGAGATTTGCTGTTAAAGAATTGAGTATACAGAATGCAAACAAATGCTGCCCTTCAAGTGTATCGCCTAACCATTCAACAATGCTCTAAAAACTGAAGAGAATGCAGTTTTCACTCAGATGAAAGACGTAAGCTTTCCTTCTTAAGAAGTGTTTTCAAAGACATTCACAGAGTGATTCTACGAAGCCTTTTTACTGACGTTGGGTTTTAAACGTGATTTCACAGGAATTTCTGTCAAACGAAAGATAAGAGATTTGCTGTTAAAGAATTGAGTATACAGAATGCAAACAAACGCTTCCCTACAAGTGAATCGCCTAACCATTCAACACAGTTCTAAAAACCGAATAGAATGCAGTTTTCACTCAGATGAAAGACGTATGCTTTCCTTCTTAAGAAGTGTTTTCAAAGACATTCACAGAGTGATTCTATGAAGCCTTTACTGACGTTGGCTTTTAAACGTGATTTCACTGCAATTTCTGTCAAACGCAAGACTCGAGATTTGCTTTTAAAGAATTGAGTATACAGAATGCAAACAAACGCTTCCTTACAATTGAATCACCTAACCATTCAACAATGCTCTAAAAACTGAAAAAAATGCAGTTTTCACTCAGATGAAAGACGTATGCTTTCCTTCTTAAGAAGTGTTTTCAAAGACATTCACAGAGTGAGTCTATGAAGCCTTTTTACTGATGTTGGCTTTTAGACGTGATTTCACTAGAATTTCTGTCAAATGCAAGACACGAGATTTGCTGTTAAAGAATTGAGTATACAGAATGCAAACAAACGCTTCCCTACAAGTGAATCGCCTAACCATTCAACACAGTTCTAAAAACTGAATAGAATGCAGTTTTCACTCAGATGAAAGATGTATGCTTTCCTTCTTAAGAAGTGTTTTCAAAGACATTCACAGAGTGATTCTATGAAGCCTTTACTGACGTTGGCTTTTAAACGTGATTTCACTGGAATTTCTGTCAAACGCAAGACTCGAGATTTGCTTTTAAAGAATTGAGTATACAGAATGCAAACAAACGCTTCCCTACAATTGAATCACCTAACCATTCAACAATGCTCTAAAAACTGAAAAAAATGCAGTTTTCACTCAGATGAAAGACGTATGCTTTCCTTCTTAAGAAGTGTTTTCAAAGACATTCACAGAGTGATTCTACGAAGCCTTTTGACTGACATTGGCTTTTAAATGTGATTTCACTGGAATTTCTGTCAAAGGCAAGACACGAGATTTGCTGATAAAGAATTGAGTATACAGAATGCAAACAAACGCTTCCCTACAAGTGAATCGCCTAACCATTCAACACAGCTCTAAAAACTGAATAGAATGCAGTTTTCACTCAGATGAAAGACGTATGCTTTCCTTCTTAAGAAGTGTTTTCAAAGACATTCACAGAGTGATTCTACGAAGCCTTTTTACTGATGTTGGCTTTTAAACGTGATTTCACTGGAATTTCTGTCAAACGCAAGACACGAGATTTGCTGATAAAGAATTGAGTATACAGAATGCAAACAAACACTTACCTACAAGTGAATCACCTAACCATTCATCAATGCCCTAAAAACTGAGGAGAATACAGTTTTCACTCACATGAGAGATGTATTCTTTCCTTCTTAAGAAGTGTTTTCAAAGACATTCACAGAGTAATTCTACGAAGCCTTTTTACTGACGTTGGCTTTTAAACGTGATTTCACTGGAATTTTTGTCAAATGTGAGACACGAGATTTGCTGTTAAAGAATTGAGTATACAGAATGCAAACAAATGCTGCCCTACAATTGAATCGCCTAACCATTCAACACAGCTCTAAAAACTGAAGAGAATGCCCTTTCCACTCAGATGAAAGACGTAAGCTTTCCTTCTTAAGAAGTGTTTTCAAAGACATTCACAGAGTGATTCTACGAAGCCTTTTTACTGACGTTGGCTTTTAAACGTGATTTCACTGGAATTTCTGTCAAACGAAAGACAAGAGATTTGCTGTTAAAGAATTGAGTATACATAATGCAAACAAACGCTTCCCTACAAGTGAATCGCCTAACCATTCAACACAGTTCTAAAAACTGAATAGAATGCAGTTTTCACTCAGATGAAAGACGTATGCTTTCCTTCTTAAGAAGTGTTTTCAAAGACATTCACAGAGTGATTCTACGAAGCCTTTTTACTGACATTGGCTTTTAAACGTGATTTCACTGGAATTTCTGTCAAACGCAAGACTCGAGATTTGCTTTTAAAGAATTGAGTATACAGAATGCAAACAAACGCTTCCCTACAAGTGAATCACCTAACCATTCATCAATGCCCTAAAAACTGAGGAGAATACAGTTTTCACTCACATGAGAGATGTATGCTTTCCTTCTTAAGAAGTGTTTTCAAAGACATTCACAGAGTGATTCTACGAAGCCTTTTTACTGTCGTTGTCTTTTAAACGTGATTTCACTGGAATTTTTGTCAAACGTGAGACACGAGATTTGCTGTTAAAGAATTGAGTATACAGAATGCAAACAAACGCTTCCCTACAAGTGAATCACCTAACCATTCATCAATGCCCTAAAAACTGAGGAGAATACAGTTTTCACTCAGATGAGAGATGTATGCTTTCCTTCTTAAGAAGTGTTTTCAAAGACATTCACAGAGTGATTCTACGAAGCCTTTTTACTGACGTTGGCTTTTAAACGTGATTTCACTGGAATTTTTGTCAAACGCGAGACACGAGATTTGCTGTTAAAGAATTGAGTATACAGAATTCAAACATATGCTTCCCTACAAGTGAATCGCCTAACCATTCAACACAGCTCTAAAAACTGAAGAGAATGCAGTTTTCACTCAGATGAAAGACGTAAGCTTTCCTTTTTAAGAAGTGTTTTCAAAGACATTCACAGAGTGATGCTACGAAGCCTTTTTACTGACGTTGGCTTTTAAACGTGATTTCACTGGAATTTCTGTCAAACGCAAGACACGAGATTTGCTGTTAAAGAATTGAGTATACAGAATGCAAACAAATGCTTCCCTACAAGTGTATCGCCTAACCATTCAACAATGCTCTAAAAACTGAAGAGAATGCAGTTTTCACTCAGATGAAAGACGTAAGCTTTCCTTCTTAAGAAGTGTTTTCAAAGACATTCACAGAGTGATTCTACGAAGCCTTTTTACTGACGTTGGGTTTTAAACGTGATTTCACAGGAATTTCTGTCAAACGAAAGATAAGAGATTTGCTGTTAAAGAATTGAGTATACAGAATGCAAACAAACGCTTCCATACAAGTGAATCGCCTAACCATTCAACACAGTTCTAAAAACTGAATAGAATGCAGTTTTCACTCAGATGAAAGACGTATGCTTTCCTTCTTAAGAAGTGTTTTCAAAGACATTCACAGAGTGATTCTATGAAGCCTTTACTGACGTTGGCTTTTAAACGTGATTTCACTGCAATTTCTGTCAAACGCAAGACACGAGATTTGCTGTTAAAGAATTGAGTATACAGAATGCAAACAAACACTTCCCTACAAGTGAATCTCCTAACCATTCATCAATGCCCTAAAAACTGAGGAGAATACAGTTTTCACACACATGAGAGATGTATGCTTTCCTTCTTAAGAAGTGTTTTCAAAGACATTCACAGAGTGATTCTACGAAGCCTTTTTACTGACGTTGGCTTTTAAATGTGATTTCACTGGAATTTTTGTCAAATGTGAGACACGAGATTTGCTGTTAAAGAATTGAGTATACAGAATGCAAACAAATGCTGCCCTACAAGTGAATCGCCTAACCATTCAACACAGCTCTAAAAACTGAAGAGAATGCCGTTTCCACTCAGATGAAAGACGTAAGCTTTCCTTCTTAAGAAGTGTTTTCAAAGACATTCACAGAGTGATTCTACGAAGCCTTTTTACTGACGTTGGCTTTTAAACGTGATTTCACTGGAATTTCTGTCAAACGCAAGACTCGAGATTTGCTTTTAAAGAATTGAGTATACAGAATGCAAACAAACGCTTCCCTACAATTGAATCACCTAACCATTCAACAATGCTCTAAAAACTGAAAAAAATGCAGTTTTCACTCAGATGAAAGACGTATGCTTTCCTTCTTAAGAAGTGTTTTCAAAGACATTCACAGAGTGATTCTACGAAGCCTTTTGACTGATATTGGCTTTTAAATGTGATTTCACTGGAATTTCTGTCAAAGGCAAGACACGAGATTTGCTGATAAATAATTGAGTATACAGAATGCAAACAAACGCTTCCCTACAAGTGAATCGCATAACCATTCAACACAGCTCTAAAAACTGAATAGAATGCAGTTTTCACTCAGATGAAAGACGTATGCTTTCCTTCTTAAGAAGTGTTTTCAAAGACATTCACAGAGTGATTCTACGAAGCCTTTTTCTGATGTTGGCTTTTAAACGTGATTTCACTGGAATTTCTGTCAAACGCAAGACACGAGATTTGCTGTTAAAGAATTGAGTATACAGAATGCAAACAAACACTTCCCTACAAGTGAATCACCTAACCATTCATCAATGCCCTAAAAACTGAGGAGAATACAGTTTTCACTCACATGAGAGATGTATGCTTTCCTTCTTAAGAAGTGTTTTCAAAGACATTCACAGAGTGATTCTACGAAGCCATTTTACTGACGTTGGCTTTTAAACGTGATTTCACTGGAATTTTTGTCAAACGCGAGACACGAGATTTGCTGTTAAAGAATTGAGTATACAGAATTCAAACAAACGCTTCCCTACAAGTGAATCGCCTAACCATTCAACACAGCTCTAAAAACTGAAGAGAATGCAGTTTTCACTCAGATGAAAGACGTAAGCTTTCCTTCTTAAGAAGTGTTTTCAAAGACATTCACAGAGTGATTCTACGAAGCCTTTTTACTGAAGTTGGCTTTTAAACGTGATTTCACTGGAATTTCTGTCAAATGCAAGACACGAGATTTGCTGTTAAAGAATTGAGTATACAGAATGCAAACAAATGCTGCCCTTCAAGTGTATCGCCTAACCATTCAACAATGCTCTAAAAACTGAAGAGAATGCAGTTTTCACTCAGATGAAAGACGTAAGCTTTCCTTCTTAAGAAGTGTTTTCAAAGACATTCACAGAGTGATTCTACGAAGCCTTTTTACTGACGTTGGGTTTTAAACGTGATTTCACAGGAATTTCTGTCAAACGAAAGATAAGAGATTTGCTGTTAAAGAATTGAGTATACAGAATGCAAACAAACGCTTCCCTACAAGTGAATCGCCTAACCATTCAACACAGTTCTAAAAACTGAATAGAATGCAGTTTTCACTCAGATGAAAGACGTATGCTTTCCTTCTTAAGAAGTGTTTTCAAAGACATTCACAGAGTGATTCTATGAAGCCTTTACTGACGTTGGCTTTTAAACGTGATTTCACTGCAATTTCTGTCAAATGCAAGACTCGAGATTTGCTTTTAAAGAATTGAGTATACAGAATGCAAACAAACGCTTCCTTACAATTGAATCACCTAACCATTCAACAATGCTCTAAAAACTGAAAAAAATGCAGTTTTCACTCAGATGAAAGACGTATGCTTTCCTTCTTAAGAAGTGTTTTCAAAGACATTCACAGAGTGAGTCTATGAAGCCTTTTTACTGATGTTGGCTTTTAGACGTGATTTCACTAGAATTTCTGTCAAACGCAAGACACGAGATTTGCTGTTAAAGAATTGAGTATACAGAATGCAAACAAACGCTTCCCTACAAGTGAATCGCCTAACCATTCAACACAGTTCTAAAAACTGAATAGAATGCAGTTTTCACTCAGATGAAAGACGTATGCTTTCCTTCTTAAGAAGTGTTTTCAAAGACATTCACAGAGTGATTCTATGAAGCCTTTACTGTCGTTGGCTTTTAAACGTGATTTCACTGGAATTTCTGTCAAACGCAAGACTCGAGATTTGCTTTTAAAGAATTGAGTATACAGAATGCAAACAAACGCTTCCCTACAATTGAATCACCTAACCATTCAACAATGCTCTAAAAACTGAAAAAATGCAGTTTTCACTCAGATGAAAGACGTATGCTTTCCTTCTTAAGAAGTGTTTTCAAAGACATTCACAGAGTGATTCTACGAAGCCTTTTGACTGACATTGGCTTTTAAATGTGATTTCACTGGAATTTCTGTCAAAGGCAAGACACGAGATTTGCTGATAAAGAATTGAGTATACAGAATGCAAACAAACGCTTCCCTACAAGTGAATTGCCTAACCATTCAACACAGCTCTAAAAACTGAATAGAATGCAGTTTTCACTCAGATGAAAGACGTATGCTTTCCTTCTTAAGAAGTGTTTTCAAAGACATTCACAGAGTGATTCTACGAAGCCTTTTTACTGATGTTGGCTTTTAAACGTGATTTCACTGGAATTTCTGTCAAACGCAAGACACGAGATTTGCTGTTAAAGAATTGAGTATACAGAATGCAAACAAACACTTACCTACAAGTGAATCACCTAACCATTCATCAATGCCCTAAAAACTGAGGAGAATACAGTTTTCACTCACATGAGAGATGTATTCTTTCCTTCTTAAGAAGTGTTTTCAAAGACATTCACAGAGTAATTCTACGAAGCCTTTTTACTGACGTTGGCTTTTAAACGTGATTTCACTGGAATTTTTGTCAAATGTGAGACACGAGATTTGCTGTTAAAGAATTGAGTATACAGAATGCAAACAAATGCTGCCCTACAATTGAATCGCCTAACCATTCAACACAGCTCTAAAAACTGAAGAGAATGCCCTTTCCACTCAGATGAAAGACGTAAGCTTTCCTTCTTAAGAAGTGTTTTCAAAGACATTCACAGAGTGATTCTACGAAGCCTTTTGACGGACATTGGCTTTTAAACGTGATTTCACTGGAATTTCTGTCAAACGAAAGACAAGAGATTTGCTGTTAAAGAATTGAGTATACATAATGCAAACCAACGCTTCCCTACAAGTGAATCGCCTAACCATTCAACACAGTTCTAAAAACTGAATAGAATGCAGTTTTCACTCAGATGAAAGACGTATGCTTTCCTTCTTAAGAAGTGTTTTCAAAGACATTCACAGAGTGATTCTACGAAGCCTTTTTACTGACGTTGGCTTTTAAACGTGATTTCACTGGAATTTCTGTCAAACGCAAGACTCGAGATTTGCTTTTAAAGAATTGAGTATACAGAATGCAAACAAACGCTTCCCTACAAGTGAATCACCTAACCATTCATCAATGCCCTAAAAACTGAGGAGAATACAGTTTTCACTCACATGAGAGATGTATGCTTTCCTTCTTTAGAAGTGTTTTCAAAGACATTCACAGAGTGATTCTACGAAGACTTTTTACTGTCGTTGTCTTTTAAACGTGATTTCACTGGAATTTTTGTCAAACGTGAGACACGAGATTTGCTGTTAAAGAATTGAGTATACAGAATGCAAACAAACGCTTCCCTACAAGTGAATCACCTAACCATTCATCAATGCCCTAAAAACTGAGGAGAATACAGTTTTCACTCAGATGAGAGATGTATGCTTTCCTTCTTAAGAAGTGTTTTCAAAGACATTCACAGAGTGATTCTACGAAGCCTTTTTACTGACGTTGGCTTTTAAACGTGATTTCACTGGAATTTTTGTCAAACGCGAGACACGAGATTTGCTGTTAAAGAATTGAGTATACAGAATTCAAACATACGCTTCCCTACAAGTGAATCGCCTAACCATTCAACACAGCTCTAAAAACTGAAGAGAATGCAGTTTTCACTCAGATGAAAGACGTAAGCTTTCCTTTTTAAGAAGTGTTTTCAAAGACATTCACAGAGTGATGCTACGAAGCCTTTTTACTGACGTTGGCTTTTAAACGTGATTTCACTGGAATTTCTGTCAAACGCAAGACACGAGATTTGCTGTTAAAGAATTGAGTATACAGAATGCAAACAAACGCTTCCTTACAATTGAATCACCTAACCATTCAACAATGCTCTAAAAACTGAAAAAAATGCAGTTTTCACTCAGATGAAAGACGTATGCTTTCCTTCTTAAGAAGTGTTTTCAAAGACATTCACAGAGTGAGTCTATGAAGCCTTTTTACTGATGTTGGCTTTTAGACGTGATTTCACTAGAATTTCTGTCAAACGCAAGACACGAGATTTGCTGTTAAAGAATTGAGTATACAGAATGCAAACAAACGCTTCCCTACAAGTGAATCGCCTAACCATTCAACACAGTTCTAAAAACTGAATAGAATGCAGTTTTCACTCAGATGAAAGACGTATGCTTTCCTTCTTAAGAAGTGTTTTCAAAGACATTCACAGAGTGATTCTATGAAGCCTTTACTGACGTTGGCTTTTAAACGTGATTTCACTGGAATTTCTGTCAAACGCAAGACTCGAGATTTGCTTTTAAAGAATTGAGTATACAGAATGCAAACAAACGCTTCCCTACAATTGAATCACCTAACCATTCAACAATGCTGTAAAAACTGAAAAAAATGCAGTTTTCACTCAGATGAAAGACGTATGCTTTCCTTCTTAAGAAGTGTTTTCAAAGACATTCACAGAGTGATTCTACGAAGCCTTTTGACTGACATTGGCTTTTAAATGTGATTTCACTGGAATTTCTGTCAAAGGCAAGACACGAGATTTGCTGATAAAGAATTGAGTATACAGAATGCAAACAAACGCTTCCCTACAAGTGAATCGCCTAACCATTCAACACAGGTCTAAAAACTGAATAGAATGCAGTTTTCACTCAGATGAGAGACGTATGCTTTCCTTCTTAAGAAGTGTTTTCAAAGACATTCACAGAGTGATTCTACGAAGCCTTTTTACTGATGTTGGCTTTTAAACGTGATTTCACTGGAATTTCTGTCAAACGCAAGACACGAGATTTGCTGTTAAAGAATTGAGTATACAGAATGCAAACAAACACTTCCCTACAAGTGAATCACCTAACCATTCATCAATGCCCTAAAAACTGAGGAGAATACAGTTTTCACTCACATGAGAGATGTTTGCTTTCCTTCTTAAGAAGTGTTTTCAAAGACATTCACAGAGTGATTCTACGAAGCCTTTTTACTGACCTTGGCTTTTAAACGTGATTTCACTGGAATTTTTGTCAAATGTGAGACACGAGATTTGCTGTTAAAGAATTGAGTATACAGAATGCAAACAAATGCTGCCCTACAATTGAATCGCCTAACCATTCAACACAGCTCTAAAAACTGAAGAGAATGCCGTTTCCACTCAGATGAAAGACGTAAGCTTTCCTTCTTAAGAAGTGTTTTCAAAGACATTCACAGAGTGATTCTACGAAGCCTTTTTACTGACGTTGGCTTTTAAACGTGATTTCACTGGAATTTCTGTCAACCGAAAGACAAGAGATTTGCTGTTAAAGAATTGAGTATACATAATGCAAACAAACGCTTCCCTACAAGTGAATCGCCTAACCATTCAACACAGTTCTAAAAACTGAATAGAATGCAGTTTTCACTCAGATGAAAGACGTATGCTTTCCTTCTTAAGAAGTGTTTTCAAAGACATTCACAGAGTGATTCTACGAAGCCTTTTTACTGACGTTGGCTTTTAAACGTGATTTCACTGGAATTTCTGTCAAAGGCAAGACTCGAGATTTGCTTTTAAAGAATTGAGTATACAGAATGCAAACAAACGCTTCCCTACAAGTGAATCAACTAACCATTCATCAATGCCCTAAAAACTGAGGAGAATACAGTTTTCACTCACATGAGAGATGTATGCTTTCCTTCTTAAGAAGTGTTTTCAAAGACATTCACAGAGTGATTCTACGAAGCCTTTTTACTGTCGTTGTCTTTTAAACGTGATTTCACTGGAATTTTTGTCAAACGTGAGACACGAGATTTGCTGTTAAAGAATTGAGTATACAGAATGCAAACAAACGCTTCCCTACAAGTGAATCACCTAACCATTCATCAATGCCCTAAAAACTGAGGAGAATACAGTTTTCACTCAGATGAGAGATGTATGCTTTCCTTCTTAAGAAGTGTTTTCAAAGACATTCACAGAGTGATTCTACGAAGCCTTTTTACTGACGTTGGCTTTTAAACGTGATTTCACTGGAATTTTTGTCAAACGCGAGACACGAGATTTGCTGTTAAAGATTTGAGTATACAGAATTCAAACATACGCTTCCCTACCAGTGAATCGCCTAACCATTCAACACAGCTCTAAAAACTGAAGAGAATGCAGTTTTCACTCAGATGAAAGACATAAGCTTTCCTTTTTAAGAAGTGTTTTCAAAGACATTCACAGAGTGATTCTACGAAGCCTTTTTACTGACGTTTGCTTTTAAACGTGATTTCACTGGAATTTCTGTCAAACGCAAGACACGAGATTTGCTGTTAAAGAATTGAGTATACAGAATGCAAACAAATGCTTCCCTACAAGTGTATCGCCTAACCATTCAACAATGCTCTAAAAACTGAAGAGAATGCAGTTTTCACTCAGATGAAAGACGTAAGCTTTCCTTCTTAAGAAGTGTTTTCAAAGACATTCACAGAGTGATTCTATGAAGCCTTTTTACTGACGTTGGGTTTTAAACGTGATTTCACAGGAATTTCTGTCAAACGAAAGATAAGAGATTTGCTGTTAAAGAATTGAGTATACAGAATGCAAACAAACGCTTCCATACAAGTGAATCGCCTAACCATTCAACACAGTTCTAAAAACTGAATAGAATGCAGTTTTCACTCAGATGAAAGACGTATGCTTTCCTTCTTAAGAAGTGTTTTCAAAGACATTCACAGAGTGATTCTATGAAGCCTTTACTGAGGTTGGCTTTTAAACGTGATTTCACTGGAATTTCTGTCAAACGCAAGACACGAGATTTGCTGTTAAAGAATTGAGTATACAGAATGCAAACAAACACTTCCCTACAAGTGAATCACCTAACCATTCATCAATGCCCTAAAAACTGAGGAGAATACAGTTTTCACACACATGAGAGATGTATGCTTTCCTTCTTAAGAAGTGTTTTCAAAGACATTCACAGAGTGATTCTACGAAGCCTTTTTACTGACGTTGGCTTTTAAACGTGATTTCACTGGAATTTTTGTCAAATGTGAGACACGAGATTTGCTGTTAAAGAATTGAGTATACAGAATGCAAACAAATGCTGCCCTACAAGTGAATCGCCTAACCATTCAACACAGCTCTAAAAACTGAAGAGAATGCCGTTTCCACTCAGATGAAAGACGTAAGCTTTCCTTCTTAAGAAGTGTTTTCAAAGACATTCACAGAGTGATTCTACGAAGCCTTTTTACTGACGTTGGCTTTTAAACGTGATTTCACTGGAATTTCTGTCAAACTAAAGACAAGAGATTTGCTGTTAAAGAATTGAGTATACATAATGCAAACAAACGCTTCCCTACAAGTGAATCGCCTAACCATTCAACACAGTTCTAAAAACTGAATAGAATGCAGTTTTCACTCAGATGAAAGACGTATGCTTTCCTTCTTAAGAAGTGTTTTCAAAGACATTCACAGAGTGATTCTACGAAGCCTTTTTACTGACGTTGGCTTTTAAACGTGATTTCACTGGAATTTCTGTCAAACGCAAGACTCGAGATTTGCTTTTAAAGAATTGAGTATACAGAATGCAAACAAACGCTTCCCTACATGTGAATCACCTAACCATTCATCAATGCCCTAAAAACTGAGGAGAATACAGTTTTCACTCAGATGAGAGATGTATGCTTTCCTTCTTAAGAAGTGTTTTCAAAGACATTCACAGAGTGATTCTACGAAGCCTTTTTACTGACGTTGGCTTTTAAACGTGATTTCACTGGAATTTTTGTCAAACGTGAGACACGAGATTTGCTGTTAAAGAATTGAGTATACAGAATGCAAACAAACGCTTCCCTACAAGTGAATCACCTAACCATTCATCAATGCCCTAAAAACTGAGGAGAATACAGTTTTCACTCAGATGAAAGACGTATGCTTTCCTTCTTAAGAGGTGTTTTCAAAAACATTCACAGAGTGAGTCTTCAAAGCGTTTTTACTGACGTTGGCTTTTAAACGTGATTTCACTGGAATTTCTGTCAAACGCAAGCCACCAGATTTGCTGTTAAAGAATTGACGATACAGAACGCAAACAAACACTTCCCCACAAGTGAATCGCCTAACCATTCAACTCAGTTCTAAAACCTGAATAGAATGCAGTTTTCACTCAGATGAAAGACGTATGCTTTCCTTTTAAGAAGTGTTTTCAAAGACATTCACAGAGTGATTCTACAAATCCTTTTTACTGACCTTGGCATTTAAACGTGATTTCACTGGAATTTCTGTCAAACACAAGACACGAGATTTTCTGTTAAAGAATTGAAAATACAGAATGCAAACAAACAATTCCCCACAAGTGAATCGCCTAACCATTCAACTCAGTTCTAAAAACTGAATAGAATACAGTTTTCACTCAGATGAAAGACATAGGCTTTCCTTTTTAAGAAGTGTTTTCAAAGACATTCACAGAGTGATTCTACAAAGCCTTTTTACTGAAGTTGGCTTTTAAACGTGATTTCACTGGAATTTCTGTCAAACACAAGACACGAGATTTGCTGTTAAAGAATTGAAGATACAAAATGCAAAGAAACACTTCCCTACAGGAGAATCGCCTAACCATTCAACTCAGTTCTAAAAACTGAATAGAATGCAGTTTTCATTCACATGAAAGTCGTGTGCTTTCCTTCTTAAGGGGTGTTTTCAAAGACATTGACAGAGTGAGTCTGCAAGTCCTTTTTACTGATGTTGGCTTTTAAACGTGATTTCACTGGAAATTCTGTCAAATGCAAGACACGAGATTTATAGTTAAAGAATTGAAGATACAGAATGCAAACAAACACTTCCCTACAAGAGAATCACCTAACCATTCAATTCAGTTCTAAAAACTGAATAGAATGCAGTTTTTACTCGGATGAAAGACATATGCTTTCCTTCTTAAGAGCTGTTTTCAAAGACATTGTCAGAGTGAGTGTGCAAACCCTTTTTACTGACCTTGGCTTTTAAACGTGATTTCACTGGAATTTCTGTCAAAGGCAAGACACGAGATGTGCTGTTAAAAAACTGAAGATACAGAATGCAAACAAACACTTCCCTACAAGTGAATCGCCTAAACATTCAACTCAGTTCTAAAACCTGAATAGAATGCAGTTTTCACTCAGATGAAAGAAGTAGGCTTTCCTTCTTAAGAAGTGTTTTCAAAGAAATTCTCAGAGTAGTTCTACTAAGCCGTTTTACTGAACTTGGCTTTTAATCGAGATTTCACTGGAATATCTGTCAAACACAAGCCACCAGATTTGCTGTTAAAGAATTGAAGATACAGGATGCAAACAAATACTTCCCCAAAAGTGAATCGCCTAACCATTCAACTCAGTTCTAAAAACTGAATAGAATGCAGTTTTCACTCAGATGAAAGACGTATGCTTTCCTTCTTAAGAGGTGTTTTCAAAAACATTCACAGAGTGAGTCTTCAAAGCGTTTTTACTGATGTTGGCTTTTAAACGTGATTTCACTGGAATTTCTGTCAAACGCAAGACACGAGATTTGCTGTTAAAGAATTGAGTATACAGAATGCAAACAAACACTTCCCTACAAGTGAATCACCTAACCATTCATCAATGCCCTAAAAACTGAGGAGAATACAGTTTTCACTCACATGAGAGATGTATGCTTTCCTTCTTAAGAAGTGTTTTCAAAGACATTCACAGAGTGATTCTACGAAGCCTTTTTACTGACGTTGGCTTTTAAACGTGATTTCACTGGAATTTCTGTCAAAGGCAAGACTCGAGATTTGCTTTTAAAGAATTGATTATACAGAATGCAAACAAACGCTTCCCTACAATTGAATCACCTAACCATTCAACAATGCTCTAAAAACTGAAAAAAATGCAGTTTTCACTCAGATGAAAGACGTATGATTTCCTTCTTAAGAAGTGTTTTCAAAGACATTCACAGAGTGATTCTACGAAGCCTTTTGACTGATGTTGGCTTTTAAACGTGATTTCACTGGAATTTCTGTCAAAGGCAAGACACGAGATTTGCTGATAAAGAATTGAGTATACAGAATGCAAACAAACGCTTCCCTACAAGTGAATCGCCTAACCATTCAACACAGCTCTAAAAACTGAATAGAATGCAGTTTTCACTCAGATGAAAGACGTATGCTTTCCTTCTTAAGAAGTGTTTTCAAAGACATTCACAGAGTGATTCTACGAAGCCTTTTTACTGACGTTGGCTTTTAAACGTGATTTCACTGGAATTTCTGTCAAACGCAAGACACGAGATTTGTTGTTAAAGAATTGAGTATACAGAATGCAAACAAACACTTCCCTACAAGTGAATCACCTAACCATTCATCAATGCCCTAAAAACTGAGGAGAATACAGTTTTCACTCACATGAGAGATGTATGCTTTCCTTCTTAAGAAGTGTATTCAAAGATATTCACAGAGTGATTCTACGAAGCCTTTTTACTGACGTTGGCTTTTAAACGTGATTTCACTGGAATTTTTGTCAAACGTGAGACACGAGATTTGCTGTTAAAGAATTGAGTATACAGAATGCAAACAAACGCTTCCCTACAAGTGAATCACCTAACCATTCATCAATGCCCTAAAAACTGAGGAGAATACAGTTTTCACTCAGATGAGAGATGTATGCTTTCCTTCTTAAGAAGTGTTTTCAAAGACATTCACAGAGTGATTCTACGAAGCCTTTTTACTGACGTTGGCTTTTAAACGTGATTTCACTGGAATTTTTGTCAAAGGCAAGACACGAGATTTGCTGTTAAAGAATTGAGTATACAGAATTCAAACAAACGCTTCCCTACAAGTGAATCGCCTAACCATTCAACACAGCTCTAAAAACTGAAGAGAATGCAGTTTTCACTCAGATGAAAGACGTAAGCTTTCCTTCTTAAGAAGTGTTTTCAAAGACATTCACAGAGTGATTCTACGAAGCCTTTTTACTGACGTTGGCTTTTAAACATGATTTCACTGGAATTTCTGTCAAACGCAAGACACGAGATTTGCTGTTAAAGAATTGAGTATACAGAATGCAAACAAATGCTTCCCTACAAGTGTATCGCCTAACCATTCAACAGTGCTCTAAAAACTGAAGAGAATGCAGTTTTCACTCAGATGAAAGACGTAAGCTTTCCTTCTTAAGAAGTGTTTTCAAAGACATTCACAGAGTGATTCTATGAAGCCTTTTTACTGACGTTGGGTTTTAAACGTGATTTTACAGGAATTTCTGTCAAACGAAAGATAAGAGATTTGCTGTTAAAGAATTGAGTATACAGAATGCAAACAAACGCTTCCCTACAATTGAATCACCTAACCATTCAACAATGCTCTAAAAACTGAAAAAAATGCAGTTTTCACTCAGATGAAAGACGTATGCTTTCCTTCTTAAGAAGTGTTTTCAAAGACATTCACAGAGTGATTCTACGAAGCCTTTTGACTGACATTGGCTTTTAAACGTGATTTCACTGGAATTTCTGTCAAAGGCAAGACACGAGATTTGCTGATAAAGAATTGAGTATACAGAATGCAAACAAACGCTTCCCTACAAGTGAATCGCCTGACCATTCAACACAACTCTAAAAACTGAATAGAATGCAGTTTTCACTCAGATGAAAGACATATGCTTTCCTTCTTAAGAAGTGTTTTCAAAGACATTCACAGAGTGATTCTATGAAGCCTTTTTACTGACGTTGGCTTTTAAACGTGATTTCACTGGAATATCTGTCAAAAGCAAGACACGAGATTTGCTGTTAAAGAATTGAGTATACAGAATGCAAACAAACACTTCCCTACAAGTGAATCACCTAACCATTCATCAATGCCCTAAAAACTGAGGAGAATACAGTTTTCACTCACATGAGAGATGTATGCTTTCCTTCTTAAGAAGTGTTTTCAAAGACATTCACAGAGTGATTCTACGAAGCCTTTTTACTGACGTTGGCTTTTAAACGTGATTTCACTGGAATTTTTGTCAAACGTGAGACACGAGATTTGCTGTTAAAGAATTGAGTATACAGAATGCAAACAAACGCTTCCCTACAAGTGAATCACCTATCCATTCATCAATGCCCTAAAAACTGAGGAGAATACAGTTTTCACTCTGATGAGAGAGGTATGCTTTCCTTCTTAAGAAGTGTTTTCAAAGACATTCACAGAGTGATTCTACGAAGCCTTTTTACTGACGTGGGCTTTTAAACGTGATTTCACTGGAATTTTTGTCAAACGCAAGACACGAGATTTGCTGTTAAAGAATTGAGTATACAGAATTCAAACAAACGCTTCCCTACAAGTGAATCGCCTAACCATTCAACACAGCTCTAAAAACTGAAGAGAATGCAGTTTTCACTCAGATGAAAGAAATAAGCTTTCCTTCTTAAGAAGTGTTTTCAAAGACATTCACAGAGTGATTCTACGAAGCCTTTTTACTGACGTTGGCTTTTAAATGTGATTTCACTGGAATTTCTGTCAAACGCAAGACACGAGATTTGCTGTTAAAGAATTGAGTATACAGAATGCAAACAAATGCTTCCCTACAAGTGTATCGCCTAACCATTCAACAATGCTCTAAAAACTGAAGAGAATGCAGTTTTCACTCAGATGAAAGACGTAAGCTTTCCTTCTTAAGAAGTGTTTTCAAAGACATTCACAGAGTGATTCTACGAAGCCTTTTTACTGACGTTGGCTTTTAAACGTGATTTCACTGGAATTTTTGTCAAACGCGAGACACGAGATTTGCTGTTAAAGAACTGAGTATACAGAATGCAAACAAACGCTTCCCTACAAGTGAATCGCGTAACCATTCAACACAGTTCTAAAAACTGAATAGAATGCAGTTTTCACTCAGATGAAAGACGTATGCTTTCCTTCTTAAGAAGTGTTTTCAAAGACATTCACAGAGTGATTCTACGAAGCCTTTACTAACGTTGGCTTTTAAACGTGATTTCACTGGAATTTCTGTAAAAGGCAAGACTCGAGATTTGCTTTTAAAGAATTGAGTATACAGAATGCAAACAAACGCTTCCCTACAATTGAATCACCTAACCATTCAACAATGCTCTAAAAACTGAAAAAAATGCAGTTTTCACTCAGATGAAAGACGTATGATTTCCTTCTTAAGAAGTGTTTTCAAAGACATTCACAGAGTGATTCTACGAAGCCTTTTGACTGATGTTGGCTTTTAAACGTGATTTCACTGGAATTTCTGTCAAAGGCAAGACACGAGATTTGCTGATAAAGAATTGAGTATACAGAATGCAAACAAACGCTTCCCTACAAGTGAATCGCCTAACCATTCAACACAGCTCTAAAAACTGAATAGAATGCAGTTTTCACTCAGATGAAAGACGTATGCTTTCCTTCTTAAGAAGTGTTTTCAAAGACATTCACAGAGTGATTCTACGAAGCCTTTTTACTGACGTTGGCTTTTAAACGTGATTTCACTGGAATTTCTGTCAAACGCAAGACACGAGATTTGTTGTTAAAGAATTGAGTATACAGAATGCAAACAAACACTTCCCTACAAGTGAATCACCTAACCATTCATCAATGCCCTAAAAACTGAGGAGAATACAGTTTTCACTCACATGAGAGATGTATGCTTTCCTTCTTAAGAAGTGTATTCAAAGATATTCACAGAGTGATTCTACGAAGCCTTTTTACTGACGTTGGCTTTTAAACGTGATTTCACTGGAATTTTTGTCAAACGTGAGACACGAGATTTGCTGTTAAAGAATTGAGTATACAGAATGCAAACAAACGCTTCCCTACAAGTGAATCACCTAACCATTCATCAATGCCCTAAAAACTGAGGAGAATACAGTTTTCACTCAGATGAGAGATGTATGCTTTCCTTCTTAAGAAGTGTTTTCAAAGACATTCACAGAGTGATTCTACGAAGCCTTTTTACTGACGTTGGCTTTTAAACGTGATTTCACTGGAATTTTTGTCAAAGGCAAGACACGAGATTTGCTGTTAAAGAATTGAGTATACAGAATGCAAACAAATGCTTCCCTACAAGTGTATCGCCTAACCATTCAACAATGCTCTAAAAGCTGAAGAGAATGCAGTTTTCACTCAGATGAAAGACGTAAGCTTTCCTTCTTAAGAAGTGTTTTCAAAGACATTCACAGAGTGATTCTACGAAGCCTTTTTACTGACGTTGGGTTTTAAACGTGATTTTACAGGAATTTCTGTCAAACGAAAGATAAGAGATTTGCTGTTAAAGAATTGAGTATACAGAATGCAAACAAACGCTTCCCTACAATTGAATCACCTAACCATTCAACAATGCTCTAAAAACTGAAAAAAATGCAGTTTTCACTCAGATGAAAGACGTATGCTTTCCTTCTTAAGAAGTGTTTTCAAAGACATTCACAGAGTGATTCTACGAAGCCTTTTGACTGACATTGGCTTTTAAACGTGATTTCACTGGAATTTCTGTCAAAGGCAAGACACGAGATTTGCTGATAAAGAATTGAGTATACAGAATGCAAACAAACGCTTCCCTACAAGTGAATCGCCTGACCATTCAACACAACTCTAAAAACTGAATAGAAAGCAGTTTTCACTCAGATGAAAGACGTATGCTTTCCTTCTTAAGAAGTGTTTTCAAAGACATTCACAGAGTGATTCTATGAAGCCTTTTTACTGACGTTGGCTTTTAAACGTGATTTCACTGGAATATCTGTCAAAAGCAAGACACGAGATTTGCTGTTAAAGAATTGAGTATACAGAATGCAAACAAACACTTCCCTACAAGTGAATCACCTAACCATTCATCAATGCCCTAAAAACTGAGGAGAATACAGTTTTCACTCACATGAGAGATGTATGCTTTCCTTCTTAAGAAGTGTTTTCAAAGACATTCACAGAGTGATTCTACGAAGCCTTTTTACTGACGTTGGCTTTTAAACGTGATTTCACTGGAATTTTTGTCAAACGTGAGACACGAGATTTGCTGTTAAAGAATTGAGTATACAGAATGCAAACAAACGCTTCCCTACAAGTGAATCACCTATCCATTCATCAATGCCCTAAAAACTGAGGAGAATACAGTTTTCACTCTGATGAGAGAGGTATGCTTTCCTTCTTAAGAAGTGTTTTCAAAGACATTCACAGAGTGATTCTACGAAGCCTTTTTACTGATGTGGGCTTTTAAACGTGATTTCACTGGAATTTTTGTCAAACGCAAGACACGAGATTTGCTGTTAAAGAATTGAGTATACAGAATTCAAACAAACGCTTCCCTACAAGTGAATCGCCTAACCATTCAACACAGCTCTAAAAACTGAAGAGAATGCAGTTTTCACTCAGATGAAAGAAATAAGCTTTCCTTCTTAAGAAGTGTTTTCAAAGACATTCACAGAGTGATTCTACGAAGCCTTTTTACTGACGTTGGCTTTTAAACGTGATTTCACTGGAATTTCTGTCAAACGCAAGACACGAGATTTGCTGTTAAAGAATTGAGTATACAGAATGCAAACAAATGCTTCCCTACAAGTGTATCGCCTAACCATTCAACAATGCTCTAAAAACTGAAGAGAATGCAGTTTTCACTCAGATGAAAGACGTAAGCTTTCCTTCTTAAGAAGTGTTTTCAAAGACATTCACAGAGTGATTCTACGAAGCCTTTTTACTGACGTTGGGTTTTAAACGTGATTTCACAGGAATTTCTGTCAAAGGAAAGATAAGAGATTTGCTGTTAAAGAATTGAGTATACAGAATGCAAACAAATGCTTCCCTACAAGTGTATCGCCTAACCATTCAACAATGCTCTAAAAACTGAAGAGAATGCAGTTTTCACTCAGATGAAAGACGTAAGCTTTCCTTCTTAAGAAGTGTTTTCAAAGACATTCACAGAGTGATTCTACGAAGCCTTTTTACTGACGTTGGGTTTTAAACGTGATTTTACAGGAATTTCTGTCAAACGAAAGATAAGAGATTTGCTGTTAAAGAATTGAGTATACAGAATGCAAACAAACGCTTCCCTACAATTGAATCACCTAACCATTCAACAATGCTCTAAAAACTGAAAAAAATGCAGTTTTCACTCAGATGAAAGACGTATGCTTTCCTTCTTAAGAAGTGTTTTCAAAGACATTCACAGAGTGATTCTACGAAGCCTTTTGACTGACATTGGCTTTTAAACGTGATTTCACTGGAATTTCTGTCAAAGGCAAGACACGAGATTTGCTGATAAAGAATTGAGTATACAGAATGCAAACAAACGCTTCCCTACAAGTGAATCGCCTGACCATTCAACACAACTCTAAAAACTGAATAGAATGCAGTTTTCACTCAGATGAAAGACGTATGCTTTCCTTCTTAAGAAGTGTTTTCAAAGACATTCACAGAGTGCTTCTACGAAGCCTTTTTACTGACGTTGGCTTTTAAACGTGATTTCACTGGAATTTCTGTCAAACGCAAGACACGAGATTTGCTGTTAAAGAATTGAGTATACAGAATGCAAACAAACACTTCCCTACAAGTGAATCACCTAACCATTCATCAATGCCCTAAAAACTGAGGAGAATACAGTTTTCACTCACATGAGAGATGTATGCTTTCCTTCTTAAGAAGTGTTTTCAAAGACATTCACAGAGTGATTCTACGAAGCCTTTTTACTGACGTTGGCTTTTAAACGTGATTTCACTGGAATTTTTGTCAAACGTGAGACACGAGATTTGCTGTTAAAGAATTGAGTATACAGAATGCAAACAAACGCTTCCCTACAAGTGAATCACCTATCCTTTCATCAATGCCCTAAAAACTGAGGAGAATACAGTTTTCACTCTGATGAGAGAGGTATGCTTTCCTTCTTAAGAAGTGTTTTCAAAGACATTCACAGAGTGATTCTACGAAGCCTTTTTACTGACGTGGGCTTTTAAACGTGATTTCACTGGAATTTTTGTCAAACGCAAGACACGAGATTTGCTGTTAAAGAATTGAGTATACAGAATGCAAACAAACGCTTCCCTACAAGTGAATCGCCTAACCATTCAACACAGCTCTAAAAACTGAAGAGAATGCAGTTTTCACTCAGATGAAAGAAATAAGCTTTCCTTCTTAAGAAGTGTTTTCAAAGACATTCACAGAGTGATTCTACGAAGCCTTTTTACTGACGTTGGCTTTTAAACGTGATTTCACTGGAATTTCTGTCAAACGCAAGACACGAGATTTGCTGTTAAAGAATTGAGTATACAGAATGCAAACAAATGCTTCCCTACAAGTGTATCGCCTAACCATTCAACAATGCTCTAAAAACTGAAGAGAATGCAGTTTTCACTCAGATGAAAGACGTAAGCTTTCCTTCTTAAGAAGTGTTTTCAAAGACATTCACAGAGTGATTCTACGAAGCCTTTTTACTGACGTTGGGTTTTAAACGTGATTTCACAGGAATTTCTGTCAAAGGAAAGATAAGAGATTTGCTGTTAAAGAATTGAGTATACAGAATGCAAACAAACGCTTCCCTACAAGTGAATCGCCTAACCATTCAACACAGTTCTAAAAACTGAATAGAATGCAGTTTTCACTCAGATGAAAGACATATGCTTTCCTTCTTAAGAAGTGTTTTCAAAGACATTCACAGAGTGATTCTATGAAGCCTTTACTGACGTTGGCTTTTAAACGTGATTTCACTGCAATTTCTGTCAAACACAAGACTCGAGATTTGCTTTTAAAGAATTGAGTATACAGAATGCAAACAAACGCTTCCTTACAATTGAATCACCTAACCATTCAACAATGCTCTAAAAACTGAAAAAAATGCAGTTTTCACTCAGATGAAAGACATATGCTTTCCTTCTTAAGAAGTGTTTTCAAAGACATTCACAGAGTGAGTCTACGAAGCCTTTTTACTGATGTTGGCTTTTAGACGTGATTTCACTAGAATTTCTGTCAAACGCAAGACACGAGATTTGCTGTTAAAGAATTGAGTATACAGAATGCAAACAAACGCTTCCCTACAAGTGAATCGCCTAACCATTCAACACAGTTCTAAAAACTGAATAGAATGCAGTTTTCACTCAGATGAAAGACGTATGCTTTCCTTCTTAAGAAGTGTTTTCAAAGACATTCACAGAGTGATTCTATGAAGCCTTTACTGACGTTGGCTTTTAAACGTGATTTCACTGGAATTTCTGTCAAACACAAGACTTGAGATTTGCTTTTAAAGAATTGAGTATACAGAATGCAAACAAACGCTTCCCTACAATTGAATCACCTAACCATTCAACAATGCTCTAAAAACTGAAAAAAATGGAGTTTTCACTCTGATGAAAGACGTATGCTTTCCTTCTTAAGAAGTGTTTTCAAAGACATTCACAGAGTGATTCTACGAAGCCTTTAGACTGACATTGGCTTTTAAATGTGATTTCACTGGAATTTCTGTCAAAGGCAAGACACGAGATTTGCTGATAAAGAATTGAGTATACAGAATGCAAACAAACGCTTCCCTACAAGTGAATCGCCTAACCATTCAACACAGCTCTAAAAACTGAATAGAATGCAGTTTTCACTCAGATGAAAGACGTATGCTTTCCTTCTTAAGAAGTGTTTTCAAAGACATTCACAGAGTGATTCTACGAAGCCTTTTTACTGATGTTGGCTTTTAAACGTGATTTCACTGGAATTTCTGTCAAACGCAAGACACAAGATTTGCTGTTAAAGAATTGAGTATACAGAATGCAAACAAACACTTCCCTACAAGTGAATCACCTAACCATTCATCATAGCCCTAAAAACTGAGGAGAATACAGTTATCACTCACATGAGAAATGTATGCTTTCCTTCTTAAGAAGTGTTTTCAAAGACATTCACAGAGTGATTCTAGGAAGCCTTTTTACTGACGTTGGCTTTTAAACATGATTTCACTGGAATTTTTGTCAAACACAAGACACGAGATTTGCTGTTAAAGAATTGAGTATACAGAATGCAAACAAACGCTTCCCTACAAGTGAATCGCCTAACCATTCAACACAGCTCTAAAAACTGAAGAGAATGCCGTTTCCACTCAGATGAAAGACGTAAGCTTTCCTTCTTAAGAAGTGTTTTCAAAGACATTCACAGAGTGATTCTACGAAGCCTTTTTACTGAGGTTGGCTTTTAAACGTGATTTCACTGGAATTTCTGTCAAACGCAAGACTCGAGATTTGCTTTTAAAGAATTGAGTATACAGAATGCAAACAAACGCTTCCCTACAAGTGAATCACCTAACCATTCATCAATGCCCTAAAAACTGAGGAGAATACAGTTTTCACTCACATGAGAGATGTATGCTTTCCTTCTTAAGAAGTGTTTACAAAGACATTCACAGAGTGATTCTACGAAGCCTTTTTACTGACGTTCGCTTTTAAACGTGATTTCACTGGAATTTTTGTCAAACGTGAGACACGAGATTTGCTGTTAAAGAATTGAGTATACAGAATGCAAACAAACGCTTCCCTACAAGTGAATCACCTAACCATTCATCAATGCCCTAAAAACTGAGGAGAATACAGTTTTCACTCAGATGAGAGATGTATGCTTTCCTTCTTAAGAAGTGTTTTCAAAGACATTCACAGAGTGATTCTACGAAGCCTTTTTACTGACGTTGGCTTTTAAACGTGATTTCACTGGAATTTTTGTCAAACGCGAGACACGAGATTTGCTGTTAAAGAATTGAGTATACAGAATTCAAACAAACGCTTGCCTACAAGTGAATCGCCTAACCATTCAACACAGCTCTAAAAACTGAAGAGAATGCAGTTTTCACTCAGATGAAAGACGTAAGCTTTCCTTCTTAAGAAGTGTTTTCAAAGACATTCACAGAGTGATTCTACGAAGCCTTTTTACTGACGTTGGCTTTTAAACGTGATTTCACTGGAATTTCTGTCAAACACAAGACACGAGATTTGCTGTTAAAGAATTGAGTATACAGAATGCAAACAAATGCTTCCCTACAAGTGTATCGCCTAACCATTCAACAATGCTCTAAAAACTGAAGAGAATGCAGTTTTCACTCAGATGAAAGACGTAAGCTTTCCTTCTTAAGAAGTGTTTTCAAAGACATTCACAGAGTGATTCTACGAAGCCTTTTTTACTGACATTGGCTTTTAAACGTGATTTCACTGCAATTTCTGTCAAACGCAAGACTCGAGATTTGCTTTTTAAGAATTGAGTATACAGAATGCAAACAAACACTTCCCTACAAGTGAATCACCTAACCATTCATCAATGCCCTAAAAACTGAGGAGAATACAGTTTTCAATCACATGAGAGATGTATGCTTTCCTTCTTAAGAAGTGTTTTCAAAGACATTCACAGAGTGATTCTACGAAGCCTTTTTACTGACGTTGGCTTTTAGAAGTGATTTCACTAGAATTTCTGTCATCGCAAGACATGAGATTTGCTGTTAAAATATTGAGTATACAGAATGCAAACAAACGCTTCCCTACAAGTGAATCACCTACCCATTCAACACAGTTCTAAAAACTGAATAAAATGCAGTTTTCACTTAGATGAAAGACGTATGCTTTCCTTCTTAAGAACTGTTTTCAAAGACATTCACAGAGTGATTCTACGAAGCCTTTTTACTGACGTTGGCTTTTAAACGTGATTTCACTGGAATTTCTGTCAAACGCAAGACACGAGATTTGCTTTTAAAGAATTGAGTATACAGAATGCAAACAAACGCTTCCCTACAAGTGAATCGCCTAACCATTCAACAATGCTCTAAAAACTGAAGAGAATGCAGTTTTCACTGAGATGAGAGATGTATGCTTTCCTTCTTAAGAAGTGTTTTCAAAGACATTCACAGAGTGCTTCTACGAAGCCTTTTTACTGACGTTGGCTTTTAGAAGTGATTTCACTGGAATTTCTGTCAAACGCAAGACACGAGATTTGCTGTTAAAGAATTGAGTATACAGAATGCAAACAAACGTTTCCCTACAAGTGAATCGCAAAACAATTCAACACAGCTCTAAAAACTGAAGAGAATGCAGTTTTCACTCAGATGAAAGTCTTTTGCTTTCCTTCTTAAGAAGTGTTTTCAAAGACATTCACAGAGTGATTCTCTGAAGCCTTTTGACTGACATTGGCTTTTAAACGTGATTTCACTGGAATTTCTGTCAAAGGCAAGACACGAGATTTGCTGATAAAGAATTGAGTATACAGAATGCAAACAAACGCTTCCCTACAAGTGAATCGCCTAACCATTCAACACAGCTCTAAAAACTGAATAGAATGCAGTTTTCACTCAGATGAAAGACATATGCTTTCCTTCTTAAGAACTGTTTTCAAAGACATTCACAGAGTGATTCTACGAAGCCTTTTTACTGACGTTGGCTTTTAAACGTGATTTCACTGGAATTTCTGTCAAAAGCAAGACACGAGATTTGCTGTTAAAGAATTGAGTATACAGAATGCAAACAAACGCTTCCCTACAAGTGAATCGCCTAACCATTCAACAATGCTCTAAAAACTGAAGAGAATGCAGTTTTCACTGAGATGAGAGATGTATGCTTTCCTTCTTAAGAAGTGTTTTCAAAGACATTCACAGAGTGCTTCTACGAAGCCTTTTTACTGACGTTGGCTTTTAGAAGTGATTTCACTAGAATTTCTGTCAAACGCAAGACACGAGATTTGCTGTTAAATAATTGAGTATACAGAATGCAAACAAACGCTTCCCTACAAGTGAATCACCTAACCGTTCAACAGAGCTCGAAAAACTGAATAGAATGCAGTTTTCACAGATGAAAGACGTATGCTTTCCTTCTTAAGAAGTGTTTTCAAAGGCATTCACAGAGTGATTCTACGAAGCCTTTTTACTGACATTGGCTTTTAAACGTGATTTCACTGGAATTTCTGTCAAACGCAAGACAGGAGATTTGCTGTTAAAGAATTGAGTATACAGAATGCAAACAAACGCTTCCCTACAAGTGAATCGCCTAACCATTCAACAGAGCTCTAAAAACTGAATAGAATGCAGTTTTCACAGATGAAAGACGTATGCTTTCCTTCTTAAGAAGTGTTTTCAAAGGCATTCACAGAGTGATTCTACGAAGCCTTTTTACTGACTTTTGGTTTTAAACGTCATTTCACAGGAATTTCTGTCAAACGAAAGATAAGAGATTGGCTGCTAAAGAATTGAGTATACAGAATGCAAACCAACGCTTCCCTACAAGTGAATCGCCTAACCATTCAACAATGCTCTAAAAAATGAAGAGAATGCAGTTTTCACTGAGATGAGAGATGTATGCTTTCCTTCTTAAGAAGTGTTTTCAAAGACATTCACAGAGTGCTTCTACGAAGCCTTTTTACTGACGTTGTCTTTTAAATGTGATTTCACTGGAATTTCTGTCAAACGCAAGACACGAGATTTGCTGTTAAAGAATTGAGTATACAGAATGCAAACAAACGCTTTCCTACAAGTGAATCGCCTAACCATTCAACAGAGCTCTAAAAACTGAATAGAATGCAGTTTTCACAGATGAAAGACGTATGCTTTCCTTCTTAAGAAGTGTTTTCAAAGGCATTCACAGAGTGATTCTACGAAGCATGTTTACTGACGTTGGCTTTTAAACGTGATTTCACTGGAATTTTTGTCAAACGCGAGACACGAGATTTGCTGTTAAAGAATTGAGTATACAGAATGCAAACAAACGCTTCCCTACAAGTGAATCACCTAACCATTCATCAATGCCCTAAAAACTGAGGAGAATACAGTTTTCACTCAGATGAGAGATGTATGCTTTCCTTCTTAAGAAGTGTTTTCAAAGACATTCACAGAGTGATTCTACGAAGCCTTTTTACTGACATTGGCTTTTAAACGTGATTTCACTGGAATTTTTGTCAAACGCGAGACATGAGATTTGCTGTTAAAGAATTGAGTATACAGAATGCAAACAAACGCTTCCCTACAAGTGAATCGCCTAACCATTCAACAATGCTCTAAAAACTGAAGAGAATGCAGTTTTCACTCAGATGAAAAACTTAAGCTTTCCTTCTTAAGAAGTGTTTTCAAAGACATTCACAGAGTGATTCTACGAAGCCTTTTTACTGACGTTGGGTTTTAAACGTGATTTCACAGGAATTTCTGTCAAACGAAAGATAAGAGATTTGCTGTTAAAGAATTGAGTATACAGAATGCAAACAAACGCTTCCCTACAAGTGAATCGCCTAACCATTCAACACAGTTCTAAAAACTGAATAGAATGCAGTTTTCACTCAGATGAAAGACGTATGCTTTCCTTCTTAAGAAGTGTTTTCAAAGACATTTACAGAGTGATTCTATGAAGCCTTTACTGACGTTGGCTTTTAAACGTGATTTCACTGGAATTTCTGTCAAACGCAAGACTCGAGATTTGCTTTTAAAGAATTGAGTATACAGAATGCAAACAAACGCTTCCCTACAATTGAATCACCTAACCATTCAACAATGCTCTAAAAACTGAAAAAAATGCAGTTTTCACTCAGATGAAAGACGTATGCTTTCCTTCTTAAGAAATGTTTTCAAAGACATTCACAGAGTGAGTCTACGAAGCCTTTTTACTGACGTTGGCTTTTAGACGTGATTTCACTAGAATTTCTGTCAAACGCAAGACATGAGATTTGCTGTTAAAATATTGAGTATACAGAATGCAAACAAACGCTTCCCTACAAGTGAATCGCCTAATCATTCTACACAGCTCTAAAAACTGAATAGAATGCAGTTTTCACTCAGATGAAAGATGTATGCTTTCCTTCTTAAGAAATGTTTTCAAAGACATTCACAGAGTGATTCTACGAAGCCTTTTTACTGACGTTGGCTTTTAAACGTGATTTCACTGGAATTTCTGTCAAACGCAAGACCTGAGATTTGCTGTTAAAGAATTGGGTATACAGAATGCAAACAAACGCTTCCCTACAAGTGAATCGCCTAACCATTCAACACAGTTCTAAAAACTGAAGAGAATGCAGTTTTTACTCAGATGAAATTCTTATGCTTTCCTTCTTAAGAAGTCTTTTCAAAGACATTCACAGAGTGATTCTACGAAGCCTTTTGACTGACATTGGCTTTTAAACGTGATTTCACTGGAATTTCTGTCAAACACAAGACACGAGATTTGCTGATAAAGAATTGAGTATACAGAATGCAAACAAACGCTTCCCTACAAGTGAATCGCCTAACCATTCAACACAGCTCTAAAAACTGAAGAGAATGCAGTTTTCACTCAGATGAAAGTCTTTTGCTTTCCTTCTTAAGAAGTGTTTTCAAAGACATTCACAGAGTGATTCTAGGAAGCCTTTTTACTGACGTTGGCTTTTAAACGTGATTTCACTGGAATTTCTGTCAAACGCAAGACACGAGATTTGCTGTTAAAGAATTGAGTATACAGAATGCAAACAAATGCTTCCCTACAAGTGTATCGCCTAACCATTCAACAATGCTCTAAAAACTGAAGAGAATGCAGTTTTCACTCAGATGAAATACGTAAGCTTTCCTTCTTAAGAAGTGTTTTCAAAGACATTCACAGAGTGATTCTACGAAGCCTTTTTACTGACGTTGGGTTTTAAACGTGATTTCACAGGAATTTCTGTCAAACGAAAGATAAGAGATTTGCTGTTAAAGAATTGAGTATACAGAATGCAAACAAACGCTTCCCTACAAGTGAATCGCCTAACCATTCAACACAGTTCTAAAAACTGAATAGAATGCAGTTTTCACTCAGATGAAAGACGTGTGCTTTCCTTCTTAAGAAGTGTTTCCAAAGACATTCACAGAGTGATTCTATGAAGCCTTTACTGACGTTGGCTTTTAAACGTGATTTCACTGCAATTTCTGTCAAACGCAAGACTCGAGATTTGCTTTTAAAGAATTGAGTATACAGAATGCAAACAAACGCTTCCCTACAATTGAATCACCTAACCATTCAACAATGCTCTAAAAACTGAAAAAAATGCAGTTTTCACTCAGATGAAAGACGTATGCTTTCCTTCTTAAGAAGTGTTTTCAAAGACATTCACAGAGTGATTCTACGAAGCCTTTTGACTGACATTGGCTTTTAAACGTGATTTCACTGGAATTTCTGTCAAAGGCAAGACACGAGATTTGCTGAAAAAGAATTGAGTATACAGAATGCAAACAAACGCTTCCCTACAAGTGAATCGCCTAACCATTCAACACAGCTCTAAAAACTGAATAGAATGCAGTTTTCACTCAGATGAAAGACGTATGCTTTCCTTCTTAAGAAGTGTTTTCAAAGACATTCACAGAGTGATTCTACGAAGCCTTTTTACTGACGTTGGCTTTTAAACGTGATTTCACTGGAATTTCTGTCAAACGCAAGACACGAGATTTGCTGTTAAAGAATTGAGTATACAGAATGCAAACAAACACTTCCCTACAAGTGAATCACCTAACCATTCATCAATGCCCTAAAAACTGAGGAGAATACAGTTTTCACTCACATGAGAGATGTATGCTTTCCTTCTTAAGAAGTGTTTTCAAAGACATTCACAGAGTGATTCTACGAAGCCTTTTTACTGACGTTGGCTTTTAAACGTGATTTCACTGGAATTTTTGTCAAATGTGAGACACGAGATTTGCTTTTAAAGAATTGAGTATACAGAATGCAAACAAAGGCTGCCCTACAAGTGAATCGCCTAACCATTCAACACAGCTCAAAAACTGAAGAGAATGCAGTTTTCACTCAGATGAAAGATGTATGCTTTCCTTCTTAAGAAGTGTTTTCAAAGACATTCACAGAGTGAGTCTACGAAGCCTTTTTACTGACGTTGGCTTTTAGACGTAATTTCACTAGAATTTCTGTCAAACGCAAGACATGAGATTTGCTGTTAAAATATTGAGTATACAGAATGCCAACAAACACTTCCCTACGAGTGAATCGCCTAATCATTCTACACAGCTCTAAAAACTGAATAGAATGCAGTTTTCACTCAGATGAAAGATGTATGCTTTCCTTCTTAAGAAATGTTTTCAAAGACATTCACAGAGTGATTCTACGAAGCCTTTTTACTGACGTTGGCTTTTAAACGTGATTTCACTGGAATTTCTGTCAAACGCAAGACCTGAGATTTGCTGTTAAAGAATTGGGTATACAGAATGCAAACAAACGCTTCCCTACAAGTGAATCGCCTAACCATTCAACACAGTTCTAAAAACTGAAGAGAATGCAGTTTTTACTCAGATGAAAGTCTTATGCTTTCCTTCTTAAGAAGTGTTTTCAAAGACATTCACAGAGTGATTCTACGAAGCCTTTTGATTGACATTGGCTTTTAAACGTGATTTCACTGGAATTTCTGTCAAACGCAAGACACGAGATTTGCTGATAAAGAATTGAGTATACAGAATGCAAACAAACGCTTCCCTACAAGTGAATCGCCTAACCATTCAACACAGCTCTAAAAACTGAAGAGAATGCAGTTTTCACTCAGATGAAAGTCTTTTGCTTTCCTTCTTAAGAAGTGTTTTCAAAGACATTCACAGAGTGATTCTACGAAGCCTTTTTACTGATGTTGGCTTTTAAACGTGATTTCACTGGAATTTCTGTCAAACGCAAGACACGAGATTTGCTGTTAAAGAATTGAGTATACAGAATGCAAACAAATGCTTCCCTACAAGTGTATCGCCTAACCATTCAACAATGCTCTAAAAACTGAAGAGAATGCAGTTTTCACTCAGATGAAAGACGTAAGCTTTCCTTCTTAAGAAGTGTTTTCAAAGACATTCACAGAGTGATTCTACGAAGCCTTTTTACTGACGTTGGGTTTTAAACGTGATTTCACAGGAATTTCTGTCAAACGAAAGATAAGAGATTTGCTGTTAAAGAATTGAGTATACAGAATGCAAACAAACGCTTCCCTACAAGTGAATCGCCTAACCATTCAACACAGTTCTAAAAACTGAATAGAATGCAGTTTTCACTCAGATGAAAGACTTGTGCTTTCCTTCTTAAGAAGTGTTTTCAAAGACATTCACAGAGTGATTCTATGAAGCCTTTACTGACGTTGGCTTTTAAACGTGATTTCACTGCAATTTCTGTCAAACGCAAGACTCAAGATTTGCTTTTAAAGAATTGAGTATACAGAATGCAAACAAACGCTTCCCTACAATTGAATCACCTAACCATACAACAATGCTCTAAAAACTGAAAAAAATGCAGTTTTCACTCAGATGAAAGACGTATGCTTTCCTTCTTAAGAAGTGTTTTCAAAGACATTCACAGAGTGAGTCTACGAAGCCTTTTTACTGATGTTGGCTTTTAGACGTGATTTCACTAGAATTTCTGTCAAACGCAAGACACGAGATTTGCTGTTAAAGAATTGAGTATACAGAATGCAAACAATCACCTAACCATTCAACAATGCTCTAAAAACTGAAAAAAATGCAGTTTTCACTCAGATGAAAGACGTATGCTTTCCTTCTTAAGAAGTGTTTTCAAAGACATTCACAGAGTGATTCTACGAAGCCTTTTGACTGACATTGGCTTTTAAACGTGATATCACTGGAATTTCTGTCAAAGGCAAGACACGAGATTTGCTGATAAAGAATTGAGTATACAGAATGCAAACAAACGCTTCCCTACAAGTGAATCGCCTAACCATTCAACACAGTTCTAAAAACTGAATAGAATGCAGTTTTCACTCAGATGAAAGACGTGTGCTTTCCTTCTTAAGAAGTTTTTTCAAAGACATTCACAGAGTGATTCTATGAAGCCTTTACTGACGTTGGCTTTTAAAAGTGATTTCACTGCAATTTCTGTCAAACGCAAGACTCAAGATTTGCTTTTAAAGAATTGAGTATACAGAATGCAAACAAACGCTTCCCTACAATTGAATCACCTAACCATTCAACAATGCTCTAAAAACTGAAAAAAATGCAGTTTTCACTCAGATGAAAGACGTATGCTTTCCTTCTTAAGAAGTGTTTTCAAAGACATTCACAGAGTGATTCTACGAAGCCTTTTGACGGACATTGGCTTTTAAACGTGATTTCACTGGAATTTCTGTCAAAGGCAAGACACGAGATTTGCTGAAAAAGAATTGAGTATACAGAATGCAAACAAACGCTTCCCTACAAGTGAATCGCCTAACCATTCAACACAGCTCTAAAAACAGAATAGAATGCAGTTTTCACTCAGATGAAAGACGTATGCTTTCCTTCTTAAGAAGTGTTTTCAAAGACATTCACAGAGTGATTCTACGAAGCCTTTTTACTGACGTTGGGTTTTAAACGTGATTTCACTGGAATTTCTGTCAAACGCAAGACACGAGATTTGCTGTTAAAGAATTGAGTATACAGAATGCAAACAAACACTTCCCTACAAGTGAATCACCTAACCATTCATCAATGCCCTAAAAACTGAGGAGAATACAGTTTTCACTCACATGAGAGATGTATGCTTTCCTTCTTAAGACGTGTTTTCAAAGACATTCACAGAGTGATTCTACGAAGCCTTTTTAGTGACGTTGGCTTTTAAACGTGATTTCACTGGAATTTTTGTCAAATGTGAGACACGATATTTGCTGTTAAAGAATTGAGTATACAGAATGCAAACAAAGGCTGCCCTACAAGTGAATCGCCTAACCATTCAACACAGCTCTAAAAACTGAATAGAATGCAGTTTTCACTCAGATGAAAGACGTATGCTTTCCTTCTTAAGAAGTGTTTTCAAAGACATTCACAGAGTGAGTCTACGAAGCCTTTTTACTGACGTTGGCTTTTAGACGTGATTTCACTAGAATTTCTGTCAAATGCAAAACATGAGATTTGCTGTTAAAATATTGAGTATACAGAATGCAAACAAACACTTCCCTACAAGTGAATCGCCTAATCATTCTACACAGCTCTAAAAACTGAATAGAATGCAGTTTTCACTCAGATGAAAGATGTATGCTTTCCTTCTTAAGAAATGTTTTCAAAGACATTCACAGAGTGATTCTACGAAGCCTTTTTACAGACGTTGGCTTTTAAACGTGATTTCACTGGAATTTCTGTCAAACGCAAGACCTGAGATTTGCTGTTGAAGAATTGGGTATACAGAATGCAAACAAACGCTTCCCTACAAGTGAATCGCCTAACCATTCAACACAGTTCTAAAAACTGAAGAGAATGCAGTTTTTACTCAGATGAAAGTCTTATGCTTTCCTTCTTAAGAAGTGTTTTCAAAGACATTCACAGAGTGATTCTACGAAGCCTTTTGACTGACATTGGCTTTTAAACGTGATTTCACTGGAATTTCTGTCAAACGCAAGACACGAGATTTGCTGATAAAGAATTGAGTATACAGAATGCAAACAAACGCTTCCCTACAAGTGAATCGCCTAACCATTCAACACAGCTCTAAAAACTGAAGAGAATGCAGTTTTCACTCAGATGAAAGTCTTTTGCTTTCCTTCTTAAGAAGTGTTTTCAAAGACATTCACAGAGTGATTCTACGAAGCCTTTTTACTGACGTTGGCTTTTAAACGTGATTTCACTGGAATTTCTGTCAAACGCAAGACACGAGATTTGCTGTTAAAGAATTGAGTATACAGAATGCAAACAAATGCTTCCCTACAAGTGTATCGCCTAACCATTCAACAATGCTCTAAAAACTGAAGAGAATGCAGTTTTCACTCAGATGAAAGACGTAAGCTTTCCTTCTTAAGAAGTGTTTTCAAAGACATTCACAGAGTGATTCTACGAAGCCTTTTTACTGACGTTGGGTTTTAAAAATGATTTCACAGGAATTTCTGTCAAACGAAAGATAAGAGATTTGCTGTTAAAGAATTGAGTATACAGAATGCAAACAAACGCTTCCCTACAAGTGAATCGCCTAACCATTCAACACAGTTCTAAAAACTGAATAGAATGCAGTTTTCACTCAGATGAGAGACGTGTGCTTTCCTTCTTAAGAAGTGTTTTCAAAGACATTCACAGAGTGATTCTATGAAGCCTTTACTGACGTTGGCTTTTAAACGTGATTTCACTGCAATTTCTGTCAAACGCAAGACTCAAGATTTGCTTTTAAAGAATTGAGTATACAGAATGCAAACAAACGCTTCCCTACAATTGAATCACCTAACCATTCAACAATGCTCTAAAAACTGAAAAAAATGCAGTTTTCACTCAGATGAAAGACGTATGCTTTCCTTCTTAAGAAGTGTTTTCAAAGACATTCACAGAGTGAGTCTACGAAGCCTTTTTACTGATGTTGGCTTTTAGACGTGATTTCACTAGAATTTCTGTCAAACGCAAGACACGAGATTTGCTGTTAAAGAATTGAGTATACAGAATGCAAACAAACGCTTCCCTACAAGTGAATCGCCTAACCATTCAACACAGCTCTAAAAACTGAAGAGAATGCAGTTTTCACTCAGATGAAAGACGTAAGCTTTCCTTCTTAAGAAGTATTTTCAAAGACATTCACAGAGTGATTCTATGAAGCCTTTACTGACGTTGGCTTTTAAACGTGATTTCACTGGAATTTCTGTCAAACGCAAGACTCGAGATTTGCTTTTAAAGAATTGAGTATACAGAATGCAAACAAACGCTTCCCTACAATTGAATCACCTAACCATTCAACAATGCTCTAAAAACTGAAAAAAATGCAGTTTTCACTCAGATGAAAGACGTATGCTTTCCTTCTTAAGAAGTGTTTTCAAAGACATTCACAGAGTGATTCTACGAAGCCTTTTGACTGACATTGGCTTTTAAACGTGATTTCACTGGAATTTCTGTCAAAGGCAAGACACGAGATTTGCTGATAAAGAATTGAGTATACAGAATGCAAACAAACGCTTCCCTACAAGTGAATCACCTAACCATTCAACACAGCTCTAAAAACTGAATAGAATGCAGTTTTCACTCAGATGAAAGACTTATGCTTTCCTTCTTAAGAAGTGTTTTCAAAGACATTCACAGAGTGATTCTATGAAGCCTTTTTACTGACGTTGGCTTTTAAACGTGATTTCACTGGAATTTCTGTCAAACGCAAGACACGAGATTTGCTGTTAAAGAATTGAGTATACAGAATGCAAACAAACACTTCCCTACAAGTGAATCACCTAACCATTCATCAATGCCCTAAAAACTGAGGAGAATTCAGTTTTCACTCACATGAGAGATGTATGCTTTCCTTCTTAAGAAGTGTTTTCAAAGACATTCACAGAGTGATTCTACGAAGCCTTTTTACTGACATTGGCTTTCAAACGTGATTTCACAGGAATTTCTGTCAAATGTGAGACACGAGATTTGCTGTTAAAGAATTGAGTATACAGAATGCAAACAAACGCTGCCCTACAAGTGAATCGCCTAACCATTCAACACAGCTCTAAAAACTGAAGAGAATGCCGTTTCCACTCAGATGAAAGACTTAAGCTTTCCTTCTTAGAAGTGTTTTCAAAGACATTCACAGTGTGATTCTACGAAGCCTTTTTACTGACCTTGGCTTTTAAACGTGATTTCACTGGAATTTCTGTCAAACGCAAGACTCGAGATTTGCTTTTAAAGAATTGAGTATACAGAATGCAAACAAACGCTTCCCTACAAGTGAATCGCCTAACCATTCAACACAGTTCTAAAAACTGAATAGAATGCAGTTTTCACTCAGATGAAAGACGTGTGCTTTCCTTCTTAAGAAGTGTTTTCAAAGACATTCACAGAGTGATTCTATGAAGCCTTTACTGACGTTGGCTTTTAAACGTGATTTCACTGCAATTTCTGTCAAACGCAAGACTCAAGATTTGCTTTTAAAGAATTGAGTATACAGAATGCAAACAAACGCTTCCCTAAAATTGAATCACCTAACCATTCAACAATGCTGTAAAAACTGAAAAAAATGCAGTTTTCACTCAGATGAAAGAAGTATGCTTTCCTTCTTAAGAAGTGTTTTCAAAGACATTCACAGAGTGATTCTACGAAGCCTTTTGACTGACATTGGCTTTTAAACGTGATTTCACTGGAATTTCTGTCAAAGGCAAGACACGAGATTTGCTGATAAAGAATTGAGTATACAGAATGCAAACAAATGCTTCCCTACAAGTGAATCACCTAACCATTCAACACAGCTCTAAAAACTGAATAGAATGCAGTTTTCACTCAGATGAAAGACGTATGCTTTCCTTCTTAAGAAGTGTTTTCAAAGACATTCACAGAGTGATTCTACGAAGCCTTTTTACTGACGTTCGCTTTTAAACGTGATTTCACTGGAATTTCTGTCAAACGCAAGACACGAGATTTGCTGTTAAAGAATTGAGTATACAGAATGCAAACAAACACTTCCCTACAAGTGAATCACCTAACCATTCATCAATGCCCTAAAAACTGAGGAGAATTCAGTTTTCACTCACATGAGAGATGTATGCTTTCCTTCTTAAGAAGTGTTTTCAAAGACATTCACAGAGTGATTCTACGAAGCCTTTTTACTGACGTTGGCTTTCAAACGTGATTTCACAGGAATTTCTGTCAAATGTGAGACACGAGATTTGCTGTTAAAGAATTGAGTATACAGAATGCAAACAAACGCTGCCCTACAAGTGAATCGCCTAACCATTCAACACAGCTCTAAAAACTGAAGAGAATGCCGTTTCCACTCAGATGAAAGACGTAAGCTTTCCTTCTTAAGAAGTGTTTTCAAAGACATTCACAGAGTGATTCTACGAAGCCTTTTTACTGACCTTGGCTTTTAAACGTGATTTCACTGGAATTTCTGTCAAACGAAAGACAAGAGATTTGCTGTTAAAGAACTGAGAATACATAATGCAAACAAACGCTTCCCTACAAGTGAATCGCCTAACCATTCAACACAGTTCTAAAAACTGAATAGAATGCAGTTTTCACTCAGATGAAAGACGTATGCTTTCCTTCTTAAGAAGTGTTTTCAAAGACATTCACAGAGTGATTCTACGAAGCCTTTTTACTGACGTTGGCTTTTAAACGTGATTTCACTGGAATTTCTGTCAAACGCAAGACTCGAGATTTGCTTTTAAAGAATTGAGTATACAGAATGCAAACAAACGCTTCCCTACATGTGAATCACCTAACCATTCAACAATGCTCTAAAAACTGAAGAGAATGCAGTTTTCACTCAGATGAAAGTCTTTTGCTTTCCTTCTTAAGAAGTGTTTTCAAAGACATTCACAGAGTGTTTCTACGAAGCCTTTTGACTGACATTGGCTTTTAAACATGATTTCACTGGAATTTCTGTCAAAGGCAAGACACGAGATATGCTGATAAAGAATTGAGTATACAGAATGCAAACAAACGCTTCCCTACAAGTGAATCGCCTAACCATTCAACACAGCTCTAAAAACTGAATAGAGCAGTTTTCACTCAGATGAAAGACGTATGCTTTCCTTCTTAAGAAGTGTTTTCAAAGACATTCACAGAGTGATTCTACGAAGCCTTTTTACTGACGTTGGCTTTTAAACGTGATTTCACTGGAATTTCTGTCAAACGCAAGACACGAGATTTGCTGTTAAAGAATTGAGTATACAGAATGCAAACAAACGCTTCCCTACAAGTGAATCGCCTAACTATTCAACAATGCTCTAAAAACTGAAGAGAATGCAGTTTTCACTCAGATGAAAGATGTATGCTTTCCTTCTTAAGAAGTGTTTTCAAAGACATTCACAGAGTGCTTCTACGAAGCCTTTTTACTGACGTTGTCTTTTAAACGTGATTTCACTGCAATTTCTGTCAAACGCAAGACTCAAGATTTGCTTTTAAAGAATTGAGTATACAGAATGCAAACAAACGCTTCCCTACAATTGAATCACCTAACCATTCAACAATGCTCTAAAAACTGAAAAAAATGCAGTTTTCACTCAGATGAAAGACGTATGCTTTCCTTCTTAAGAAGTGTTTTCAAAGACATTCACAGAGTGAGTCTACGAAGCCTTTTTACTGATGTTGGCTTTTAGACGTGATTTCACTAGATTTTCTGTCAAATGCAAGACACGAGATTTGCTGTTAAAGAATTGAGTATACAGAATGCAAACAAACGCTTCCCTACAAGTGAATCGCCTAACCATTCAACACAGCTCTAAAAACTGAAGAGAATGCAGTTTTCACTCAGATGAAAGACGTATGCTTTCCTTCTTAAGAAGTGTTTTCAAAGACATTCACAGAGTGATTCTACGAAGCCTTTTTACTGAAGTTGGCTTTTAAACGTGATTTCACAGGAATTTCTGTCAAACGAAAGATAAGAGATTTGCTGTTAAAGAATTGAGTATACAGAATGCAAACAAACGCTTCCCTACAAGTGAATCGCCTAACCATTCAACACAATTCTAAAAACTGAATAGAATGCAGTTTTCACTCAGATGAAAGACGTATGCTTTCCTTCTTAAGAAGTGTTTTCAAAGACATTCACAGAGTGATTCTATGAAGCCTTTACTGATGTTGGCTTTTAAACGTGATTTCACTGGAATTTCTGTCAAATGCAAGACTCGAGATTTGCTTTTAAAGAATTGAGTATACAGAACGCAAACAAACGCTTCCCTACAATTGAATCACCTAACCATTCAACAATGCTCTAAAAACTGAAAAAAATGCAGTTTTCACTCAGATGAAAGACGTATGCTTTCCTTCTTAAGAAGTGTTTTCAAAGACATTCACAGAGTGATTCTACGAAGCCTTTTGACGGACATTGGCTTTTAAACATGATTTCACTGGAATTTCTGTCAAAGGCAAGACACGAGATTTGCTGAAAAAGAATTGAGTATACAGAATGCAAACAAACGCTTCCCTACAAGTGAATCACCTAACCATTCATCAATGCCCTAAAAACTGAGGAGAATACAGTTTTCACTCACATGAGAGATGTATGCTTTCCTTCTTAAGAAGTGTTTTCAAAGACATTCACAGAGTGATTCTACGAAGCCTTTTTACTGACGTTGGCTTTTAAACGTGATTTCACTGGAATTTTTGTCAAATGTGAGACACGAGATTTGCTGTTAAAGAATTGAGTATACAGAATGCAAACAAAGGCTGCCCTACAAGTGAATCGCCTAACCATTCAACACAGCTCTAAAAACTGAATAGAATGCAGTTTTCACTCAGATGAAAGACATATGCTTTCCTTCTTAAGAAGTGTTTTCAAAGACATTCACAGAGTGATTCTACGAAGCCTTTTTACTGACGTTGGCTTTCAAACGTGATTTCACTGGAATTTCTGTCAAACGCAAGACACGAGATTTGTTGTTAAAGAATTGAGTATACAGAATGCAAACAAACGCTTCCCTACAAGTGAATCGCCTAACCATTCAACAATGCTCTAAAAACTGAAGAGAATGCAGTTTTCACTCAGATGAAAGACATATGCTGTCCTTCTTAAGAAGTGTTTTCAAAGACATTCACAGAGTGATTCTACGAAGCCTTTTTACTGACATTGGCTTTTAGACGTGAATTCACTAGAATTTCTGTCAAACGCAAGACATGAGATTTGCTGTTAAAGAATTGAGTATACATAATGCAAACAAAGGCTTCCCTACAAGTGAATCGCCTAACCATTCAACACAGCTCTAAAAACTGAATAGAATGCAGTTTTCACTCAGATGAAAGTCGTATGCTTTCCTTCTTAAGAAGTGTTTTCAAAGACATTCGCAGAGTGATTCTACGAAGCCTTTTTACTGACGTTGGCTTTTAAACGTGATTTCACTGGAAGTTCTGTCAAACGCAAGACACGAGATTTGCTGTTAAAGAATTGAGTATACAGAATGCAAACAAACGCTTCCCTACAAGTGAATCGCCTAACCATTCAACACAGCTCTAAAAACTGAATAGAATGCAGTTTTCACTCAGATGAAAGACATATGCTTTCCTTCTTAAGAAGTGTTTTCAAAGACATTCACAGAGTGATTCTACGAAGCCTTTTTACTGACATTGGCTTTTAGACGTGAATTCACTAGAATTTCTGTCAAACGCAAGACATGAGATTTGCTGTTAAAGAATTGAGTATACATAATGCAAACAAACGCTTCCCTACAAGTGAATCGCCTAACCATTCAACACAGTTCTAAAAACTGAATAGAATGCAGTTTTCACTCAGATGAAAGACGTGTGCTTTCCTTCTTAAGAAGTGTTTTCAAAGACATTCACAGAGTGATTCTATGAAGCCTTTACTGACGTTGGCTTTTAAACGTGATTTCACTGCAATTTCTGTCAAACGCAAGACTCAAGATTTGCTTTTAAAGAATTGAGTATACAGAATGCAAACAAACGCTTCCCTAAAATTGAATCACCTAACCATTCAACAATGCTGTAAAAACTGAAAAAAATGCAGTTTTCACTCAGATGAAAGAAGTATGCTTTCCTTCTTAAGAAGTGTTTTCAAAGACATTCACAGAGTGATTCTACGAAGCCTTTTGACTGACATTGGCTTTTAAACGTGATTTCACTGGATTTTCTGTCAAAGGCAAGACACGAGATTTGCTGATAAAGAATTGAGTATACAGAATGCAAACAAACGCTTCCCTACAAGTGAATCGCCTAACCATTCAACACAGTTCTAAAAACTGAATAGAATGCAGTTTTCACTCAGATGAAAGACGTGTGCTTTCCTTATTAAGAAGTGTTTTCAAAGACATTCACAGAGTGATTCTATGAAGCCTTTACTGACGTTGGCTTTTAAACGTGATTTCACTGCAATTTCTGTCAAACGCAAGACTCAAGATTTGCTTTTAAAGAATTGAGTATACAGAATGCAAACAAACGCTTCCCTACAATTGAATCACCTAACCATTCAACAATGCTCTAAAAACTGAAAAAAATGCAGTTTTCACTCAGATGAAAGACGTATGCTTTCCTTCTTAAGAAGTGTTTTCAAAGACATTCACAGAGTGAGTCTACGAAGCCTTTTTACTGATGTTGGCTTTTAGACGTGATTTCACTGGAATTTCTGTCAAAGGCAAGACACGAGATTTGCTGATAAAGAATTGAGTATACAGAATGCAAACAAACGCTTCCCTACAAGTGAATTGCCTAACCATTCAACACAGCTCTAAAAACTGAATAGAATGCAGTTTTCACTCAGATGAAAGACGTATGCTTTCCTTCTTAAGAAGTGTTTTCAAAGACATTCACAGAGTGATTCTATGAAGCCTTTTTACTGACGTTGGCTTTTAAACGTGATTTCACTGGAATTTCTGTCAAACGCAAGACACGAGATTTGATGTTAAAGAATTGAGTATACAGAATGCAAACAAACGCTTCCCTACAAGTGAATCGCCTAACTATTCAACAATGCTCTAAAAACTGAAGAGAATGCAGTTTTCACTCAGATGAAAGATGTATGCTTTCCTTCTTAAGAAGTGTTTTCAAAGACATTCACAGAGTGCTTCTACGAAGCCTTTTTACTGACGTTGTCTTTTAAACGTGATTTCACTGGAATTTCTGTCAAACACAAGACACGAGATTTGCTGATAAAGAATTGAGTATACAGAATGCAAACAAACGCTTCCCTACAAGTGAATCGCCTAACCATTCAACACAGCTCTAAAAACTGAAGAGAATGCAGTTTTCACTCAGATGAAAGTCTTTTGCTTTCCTTCTTAAGAAGTGTTTTCAAAGACATTCACAGAGTGATTCTACGAAGCCTTTTTACTGACGTTGGCTTTTAAACGTGATTTCACTGTAATTTCTGTCAAACGCAAGACACGAGATTTGCTGTTAAAGAATTGAGTATACAGAATGCAAACAAATGTGTCCCTACAAGTGTATCGCCTAACCATTCAACAATGCTCTAAAAACTGAAGAGAATGCAGTTTTCACTCAGATGAAAGACGTAAGCTTTCCTTCTTAAGAAGTGTTTTCAAAGACATTCACAGAGTGATTCTAAGAAGCCTTTTTACTGACGTTGGGTTTTAAACGTGATTTCACAGGAATTTCTGTCAAACGAAAGATAAGAGATTTGCTGTTAAAGAATTGAGTATACAGAATGCAAACAAACGCTTCCCTACAAGTGAATCGCCTAACCATTCAACACAGTTCTAAAAACTGAATAGAATGCAGTTTTCACTCAGATGAAAGACGTGTGCTTTCCTTCTTAAGAAGTGTTTTCAAAGACATTCACAGAGTGATTCTATGAAGCCTTTACTGACGTTGGCTTTTAAACGTGATTTCACTGCAATTTCTGTCAAACGCAAGACTCAAGATTTGCTTTTAAAGAATTGAGTATACAGAATGCAAACAAACGCTTCCCTACAATTGAATCACCTAACCATTCAACAATGCTCTAAAAACTGAAAAAATGCAGTTTTCACTCAGATGAAAGACGTATGCTTTCCTTCTTAAGAAGTGTTTTCAAAGACATTCACAGAGTGATTCTACGAAGCCTTTTTACTGACGTTGGGTTTTAAACGTGATTTCACTGGAATTTCTGTCAAACGCAAGACACGAGATTTGCTGTTAAAGAATTGAGTATACAGAATGCAAACAAACACTTCCCTACAAGTGAATCACCTAACCATTCATCAATGCCCTAAAAACTGAGGAGAATACAGTTTTCACTCAGATGAAAGACGTAAGCTTTCCTTCTTAAGAAGTGTTTTCAAAGACATTCACAGAGTGATTCTACGAAGCCTTTTTACTGACGTTGGGTTTTAAACGTGATTTCACAGGAATTTCTGTCAAACGAAAGATAAGAGATTTGCTGTTAAAGAATTGAGTATACAGAATGCAAACAAACGCTTCCCTACAAGTGAGTCGCCTAAAAATTCAACACAGTTCTAAAAACTGAATAGAATGCAGTTTTCACTCAGATGAGAGACGTGTGCTTTCCTTCTTAAGAAGTGTTTTCAAAGACATTCACAGAGTGATTCTATGAAGCCTTTACTGACGTTGGCTTTTAAACGTGATTTCACTGCAATTTCTGTCAAACGCAAGACTCAAGATTTGCTTTTAAAGAATTGAGTATACAGAATGCAAACAAACGCTTCCCTACAATTGAATCACCTAACCATTCAACAATGCTCTAAAAACTGAAAAAAATGCAGTTTTCACTCAGATGAAAGACGTATGCTTTCCTTCTTAAGAAGTGTTTTCAAAGACATTCACAGAGTGAGTCAACGAAGCCTTTTTACTGATGTTGGCTTTTAGACGTGATTTCACTAGAATTTCTGTCAAACGCAAGACACGAGATTTGCTGTTAAAGAATTGAGTATACAGCATGCAAACAAACGCTTCCCTACAAGTGAATCGCCTAACCATTCAACACAGCTCTAAAAACTGAAGAGAATGCAGTTTTCACTCAGATGAAAGACGTAAGCTTTCCTTCTTAAGAAGTGTTTTCAAAGACATTCACAGAGTGATTCTATGAAGCCTTTACTGACGTTGGCTTTTAAACGTGATTTCACTGGAATTTCTGTCAAACGCAAGACTCGAGATTTGCTTTTAAAGAATTGAGTATAGAGAATGCAAACAAACGCTTCCCTACAATTGAATCACCTAACCATTCAACAATGCTCTAAAAACTGAAAAAAATGCAGTTTTCAATCAGATGAAAGACGTATGCTTTCCTTCTTAAGAAGTGTTTTCAAAGACATTCACAGAGTGATTCTACGAAGCCTTTTGACTGACATTGGCTTTTAAACGTGATTTCACTGGAATTTCTGTCAAAGGCAAGACACGAGATTTGCTGATAAAGAATTGAGTATACAGAATGCAAACAAACGCTTCCCTACAAGTGAATCACCTAACCATTCAACACAGCTCTAAAAACTGAATAGAATGCAGTTTTCACTCAGATGAAAGACGTATGCTTTCCTTCTTAAGAAGTGTTTTCAAAGACATTCACAGAGTGATTCTACGAAGCCTTTTTACTGACGTTGGCTTTTAAACGTGATTTCACTGGAATTTCTGTCAAACGCAAGACACGAGATTTGCTGTTAAAGAATTGAGTATACAGAATGCAAACAAACACTTCCCTACAAGTGAATCACCTAACCATTCATCAATGCCCTAAAAACTGAGGAGAATTCAGTTTTCACTCACATGAGAGATGTATGCTTTCCTTCTTAAGAAGTGTTTTCAAAGACATTCACAGAGTGATTCTACGAAGCCTTTTTACTGACGTTGGCTTTCAAACGTGATTTCACAGGAATTTCTGTCAAATGTGAGACACGAGATTTGCTGTTAAAGAATTGAGTATACAGAATGCAAACAAACGCTGCCCTACAAGTGAATCGCCTAACCATTCAACACAGCTCTAAAAACTGAAGAGAATGCCGTTTCTACTCAGATGAAAGACGTAAGCTTTCCTTCTTAAGAAGTGTTTTCAAAGACATTCACAGAGTGATTCTACGAAGCCTTTTTACTGACCTTGGCTTTTAAACGTGATTTCACTGGAATTTCTGTCAAATGCAAGACACGAGATTTGCTGATAAAGAATTGAGTTTACAGAATGCAAACAAATGCTTCCCTACAAGTGAATCGCCTAACCATTCAACACAGTTCTAAAAACTGAATAGAATGCAGTTTTCACTCAGATGAAAGACGTGTGCTTTCCTTCTTAAGAAGTGTTTTCAAAGACATTCACAGAGTGATTCTATGAAGCCTTTACTGACGTTGGCTTTTAAACGTGATTTCACTGCAATTTCTGTCAAACGCAAGACTCAAGATTTGCTTTTAAAGAATTGAGTATACAGAATGCAAACAAACGCTTCCCTAAAATTGAATCACCTAACCATTCAACAATGCTGTAAAAACTGAAAAAAATGCAGTTTTCACTCAGATGAAAGAAGTATGCTTTCCTTCTTAAGAAGTGTTTTCAAAGACATTCACAGAGTGATTCTACGAAGCCTTTTGACTGACATTGGCTTTTAAACGTGATTTCACTGGAATTTCTGTCAAAGGCAAGACACGAGATTTGCTGATAAAGAATTGAGTATACAGAATGCAAACAAACGCTTCCCTACAAGTGAATCGCCTAACCATTCAACACAGTTCTAAAAACTGAATAGAATGCAGTTTTCACTCAGATTAAAGACGTGTGCTTTCCTTCTTAAGAAGTGTTTTCAAAGACATTCACAGAGTGATTCTATGAAGCCTTTACTGACGTTGGCTTTTAAACGTGATTTCACTGCAATTTCTGTCAAACGCAAGACTCAAGATTTGCTTTTAAAGAATTGAGTATACAGAATGCAAACAAACGCTTCCCTACAATTGAATCACCTAACCATTCAACAATGCTCTAAAAACTGAAAAAATGCAGTTTTCACTCAGATGAAAGACGTAAGCTTTCCTTCTTAAGAAGTGTTTTCAAAGACATTCACAGAGTGAGTCTACGAAGCCTTTTTACTGATGTTGGCTTTTAGACATGATTTCACTAGAATTTCTGTCAAACGCAAGACACGAGATTTGCTGTTAAAGAATTGAGTATACAGAATGCAAACAAACGCTTCCCTACAAGTGAATCGCCTAACCATTCAACACAGCTCTAAAAACTGAAGAGAATGCAGTTTTCACTCAGATGAAAGACGTAAGCTTTCCTTCTTAAGAAGTGTTTTCAAAGACATTCACAGAGTGATTCTACGAAGCCTTTTTACTGAAGTTGGCTTTTAAACGTGATTTCACAGGAATTTCTGTCAAACGAAAGATAAGAGATTTGCTGTTAAAGAATTGAGTATACAGAATGCAAACAAACGCTTCCCTACAAGTGAATCGCCTAACCATTCAACACAGTTCTAAAAACTGAATAGAATGCAGTTTTCACTCAGATGAAAGACGTATGCTTTCCTTCTTAAGAAGTGTTTTCAAAGACATTCACAGAGTGATTCTACGAAGCCTTTTGACGGACATTGGCTTTTAAACGTGATTTCACTGGAATTTCTGTCAAAGGCAAGACACGAGATTTGCTGAAAAAGAATTGAGTATACAGAATGCAAACAAACGCTTCCCTACAAGTGAATCGCCTAACCATTCAACACAGCTCTAAAAACAGAATAGAATGCAGTTTTCACTCAGATGAAAGACGTATGCTTTCCTTCTTAAGAAGTGTTTTCAAAGACATTCACAGAGTGATTCTACGAAGCCTTTTTACTGACTTTGGCTTTTAAACGTGATTTCACTGGAATTTCTGTCAAACGCAAGACACGAGATTTGCTGTTAAAGAATTGAGTATACAGAATGCAAACAAACACTTCCCTACAAGTGAATCACCTAACCATTCATCAATGCCCTAAAAACTGAGGAGAATACAGTTTTCACTCAGATGAAAGACGTAAGCTTTCCTTCTTAAGAAGTGTTTTCAAAGACATTCACAGAGTGATTCTACGAAGCCTTTTTACTGACGTTGGGTTTTAAACGTGATTTCACAGGAATTTCTGTCAAACGAAAGATAAGAGATTTGCTGTTAAAGAATTGAGTATACAGAATGCAAACAAACGCTTCCCTACAAGTGAATCGCCTAAAAATTCAACACAGTTCTAAAAACTGAATAGAATGCAGTTTTCACTCAGATGAGAGACGTGTGCTTTCCTTCTTAAGAAGTGTTTTCAAAGACATTCACAGAGTGATTCTATGAAGCCTTTACTGACGTTGGCTTTTAAACGTGATTTCACTGCAATTTCTGTCAAACGCAAGACTCAAGATTTGCTTTTAAAGAATTGAGTATATAGAATGCAAACAAACGTTTCCCTACAATTGAATCACCTAACCATTCAACAATGCTCTAAAAACTGAAAAAAATGCAGTTTTCACTCAGATGAAAGACGTATGCTTTCCTTCTTAAGAAGTGTTTTCAAAGACATTCACAGAGTGAGTCAACGAAGCCTTTTTACTGATGTTGGCTTTTAGACGTGATTTCACTAGAATTTCTGTCAAACGCAAGACACGAGATTTGCTGTTAAAGAATTGAGTATACAGCATGCAAACAAACGCTTCCCTACAAGTGAATCGCCTAACCATTCAACACAGCTCTAAAAACTGAAGAGAATGCAGTTTTCACTCAGATGAAAGACGTAAGCTTTCCTTCTTAAGAAGTGTTTTCAAAGACATTCACAGAGTGATTCTATGAAGCCTTTACTGACGTTGGCTTTTAAACGTGATTTCACTGGAATTTCTGTCAAACGCAAGACTCGAGATTTGCTTTTAAAGAATTGAGTATACAGAATGCAAACAAACGCTTCCCTACAATTGAATCACCTAACCATTCAACAATGCTCTAAAAACTGAAAAAAATGCAGTTTTCAATCAGATGAAAGACGTATGCTTTCCTTCTTAAGAAGTGTTTTCAAAGACATTCACAGAGTGATTCTACGAAGCCTTTTGACTGACATTGGCTTTTAAACGTGATTTCACTGGAATTTCTGTCAAAGGCAAGACACGAGATTTGCTGATAAAGAATTGAGTATACAGAATGCAAACAAACGCTTCCCTACAAGTGAATCACCTAACCATTCAACACAGCTCTAAAAACTGAATAGAATGCAGTTTTCACTCAGATGAAAGACGTATGCTTTCCTTCTTAAGAAGTGTTTTCAAAGACATTCACAGAGTGATTCTACGAAGCCTTTTTACTGACGTTGGCTTTTAAACGTGATTTCACTGGAATTTCTGTCAAACGCAAGACACGAGATTTGCTGTTAAAGAATTGAGTATACAGAATGCAAACAAACACTTCCCTACAAGTGAATCACCTAACCATTCATCAATGCCCTAAAAACTGAGGAGAATTCAGTTTTCACTCACATGAGAGATGTATGCTTTCCTTCTTAAGAAGTGTTTTCAAAGACATTCACAGAGTGATTCTACGAAGCCTTTTTACTGACGTTGGCTTTCAAACGTGATTTCACAGGAATTTCTGTCAAATGTGAGACATGAGATTTGCTGTTAAAGAATTGAGTATACAGAATGCAAACAAACGCTGCCCTACAAGTGAATCGCCTAACCATTCAACACAGCTCTAAAAACTGAAGAGAATGCCGTTTCCACTCAGATGAAAGACGTAAGCTTTCCTTCTTAAGAAGTGTTTTCAAAGACATTCACAGAGTGATTCTACGAAGCCTTTTTACTGACCTTGGCTTTTAAACGTGATTTCACTGGAATTTCTGTCAAACGAAAGACAAGAGATTTGCTGTTAAAGAATTGAGTATACAAAATGCAAACAAACGCTTCCCTACAAGTGAATCGCCTAACCATTCAACACAGTTCTAAAAACTGAATAGAATGCAGTTTTCACTCAGATGAAAGACGTATGCTTTCCTTCTTAAGAAGTGTTTTCAAAGACATTCACAGAGTGATTCTACGAAGCCTTTTTACTGACGTTGGCTTTTAAACGTGATTTCACTGGAATTTCTGTCAAACGCAAGACTCGAGATTTGCTTTTAAAGAATTGAGTATACAGAATGCAAACAAACGCTTCCCTACATGTGAATCACCTAACCATTCAACAATGCTCTAAAAACTGAAGAGAATGCAGTTTTCACTCAGATGAAAGTCTTTTGCTTTCCTTCTTAAGAAGTGTTTTCAAAGACATTCACAGAGTGATTCTATGAAGCATTTACTGACGTTGGCTTTTAAACGTGATTTCACTGCAATTTCTGTCAAACGCAAGACTCAAGATTTGCTTTTAAAGAATTGAGTATACAGAATGCAAACAAACGCTTCCCTAAAATTGAATCACCTAACCATTCAACAATGCTGTAAAAACTGAAAAAAATGCAGTTTTCACTCAGATGAAAGAAGTATGCTTTCCTTCTTAAGAAGTGTTTTCAAAGACATTCACAGAGTGATTCTACGAAGCCTTTTGACTGACATTGGCTTTTAAACGTGATTTCACTGGAATTTCTGTCAAAGGCAAGACACGAGATTTGCTGATAAAGAATTGAGTATACAGAATGCAAACAAACGCTTCCCTACAAGTGAATCGCCTAACCATTCAACACAGCTCTAAAAACTGAATAGAATGCAGTTTTCACTCAGATGAAAGACGTATGCTTTCCTTCTTATGAAGTGTTTTCAAAGACATTCACAGAGTGATTCTACGAAGCCTTTTTACTGACGTTGGCTTTTAAACGTGATTTCACTGGAATTTCTGTCAAACGCAAGACACGAGATTTGCTGTTAAAGAATTGAGTATACAGAATGCAAACAAATGCTTCCCTACAAGTGTATCGCCTAACCATTCAACAATGCTCTAAAAACTGAAGAGAATGCAGTTTTCACTCAGATGAAAGACGTAAGCTTTCCTTCTTAAGAAGTGTTTTCAAAGACATTCACAGAGTGATTCTAAGAAGCCTTTTTACTGACGTTGGGTTTTAAACGTGATTTCACAGGAATTTCTGTCAAACGAAAGATAAGAGATTTGCTGTTAAAGAATTGAGTATACAGAATGCAAACAAACGCTTCCCTACAAGTGAATCGCCTAACCATTCAACAGAGTTCTAAAAACTGAATAGAATGCAGTTTTCACTCAGATGAAAGACGTGTGCTTTCCTTCTTAAGAAGTGTTTTCAAAGACATTCACAGAGTGATTCTATGAAGCCTTTACTGACGTTGGCTTTTAAACGTGATTTCACTGCAATTTCTGTCAAACGCAAGACTCAAGATTTGCTTTTAAAGAATTGAGTATACAGAATGCAAACAAACGCTTCCCTAAAATTGAATCACCTAACCATTCAACAATGCTGTAAAAACTGAAAAAAATGCAGTTTTCACTCAGATGAAAGAAGTATGCTTTCCTTCTTAAGAAGTGTTTTCAAAGACATTCACAGAGTGATTCTACGAAGCCTTTTGACTGACATTGGCTTTTAAACGTGATTTCACTGGAATTTCTGTCAAAGGCAAGACACGAGATTTGCTGATAAAGAATTGAGTATACAGAATGCAAACAAATGCTTCCCTACAAGTGAATCACCTAACCATTCAACACAGCTCTAAAAACTGAATAGAATGCAGTTTTCACTCAGATGAAAGACGTATGCTTTCCTTCTTAAGAAGTGTTTTCAAAGACATTCACAGAGTGATTCTACGAAGCCTTTTTACTGACGTTGGCTTTTAAACGTGATTTCACTGGAATTTCTGTCAAACGCAAGACACGAGATTTGCTGTTAAAGAATTGAGTATACAGAATGCAAACAAACACTTCCCTACAAGTGAATCACCTAACCATTCATCAATGCCCTAAAAACTGAGGAGAATTCAGTTTTCACTCACATGAGAGATGTATGCTTTCCTTCTTAAGAAGTGTTTTCAAAGACATTCACAGAGTGATTCTACGAAGCCTTTTTACTGACGTTGGCTTTCAAACGTGATTTCACAGGAATTTCTGTCAAATGTGAGACACGAGATTTGCTGTTAAAGAATTGAGTATACAGAATGCAAACAAACGCTGCCCTACAAGTGAATCGCCTAACCATTCAACACAGCTCTAAAAACTGAAGAGAATGCCGTTTCCACTCAGATGAAAGACGTAAGCTTTCCTTCTTAAGAAGTGTTTTCAAAGACATTCACAGAGTGATTCTACGAAGCCTTTTTACTGACCTTGGCTTTTAAACGTGATTTCACTGGAATTTCTGTCAAACGAAAGACAAGAGATTTGCTGTTAAAGAATTGAGTATACATAATGCAAACAAACGCTTCCCTACAAGTGAATCGCCTAACCATTCAACACAGTTCTAAAAACTGAATAGAATGCAGTTTTCACTCAGATGAAAGACGTATGCTTTCCTTCTTAAGAAGTGTTTTCAAAGACATTCACAGAGTGATTCTACGAAGCCTTTTTACTGACGTTGGCTTTTAAACGTGATTTCACTGGAATTTCTGTCAAACGCAAGACTCGAGATTTGCTTTTAAAGAATTGAGTATACAGAATGCAAACAAACGCTTCCCTACATGTGAATCACCTAACCATTCAACAATGCTCTAAAAACTGAAGAGAATGCAGTTTTCACTCAGATGAAAGTCTTTTGCTTTCCTTCTTAAGAAGTGTTTTCAAAGACATTCACAGAGTGATTCTATGAAGCATTTACTGACGTTGGCTTTTAAACGTGATTTCACTGCAATTTCTGTCAAACGCAAGACTCAAGATTTGCTTTTAAAGAATTGAGTATACAGAATGCAAACAAACGCTTCCCTAAAATTGAATCACCTAACCATTCAACAATGCTGTAAAAACTGAAAAAAATGCAGTTTTCACTCAGATGAAAGAAGTATGCTTTCCTTCTTAAGAAGTGTTTTCAAAGACATTCACAGAGTGATTCTACGAAGCCTTTTGACTGACATTGGCTTTTAAACGTGATTTCACTGGAATTTCTGTCAAAGGCAAGACACGAGATTTGCTGATAAAGAATTGAGTATACAGAATGCAAACAAACGCTTCCCTACAAGTGAATCGCCTAACCATTCAACACAGCTCTAAAAACTGAATAGAATGCAGTTTTCACTCAGATGAAAGACGTATGCTTTCCTTCTTATGAAGTGTTTTCAAAGACATTCACAGAGTGATTCTACGAAGCCTTTTTACTGACGTTGGCTTTTAAACGTGATTTCACTGGAATTTCTGTCAAACGCAAGACACGAGATTTGCTGTTAAAGAATTGAGTATACAGAATGCAAACAAATGCTTCCCTACAAGTGTATCGCCTAACCATTCAACAATGCTCTAAAAACTGAAGAGAATGCAGTTTTCACTCAGATGAAAGACGTAAGCTTTCCTTCTTAAGAAGTGTTTTCAAAGACATTCACAGAGTGATTCTAAGAAGCCTTTTTACTGACGTTGGGTTTTAAACGTGATTTCACAGGAATTTCTGTCAAACGAAAGATAAGAGATTTGCTGTTAAAGAATTGAGTATACAGAATGCAAACAAACGCTTCCCTACAAGTGAATCGCCTAACCATTCAACAGAGTTCTAAAAACTGAATAGAATGCAGTTTTCACTCAGATGAAAGACGTGTGCTTTCCTTCTTAAGAAGTGTTTTCAAAGACATTCACAGAGTGATTCTATGAAGCCTTTACTGACGTTGGCTTTTAAACGTGATTTCACTGCAATTTCTGTCAAACGCAAGACTCAAGATTTGCTTTTAAAGAATTGAGTATACAGAATGCAAACAAACGCTTCCCTAAAATTGAATCACCTAACCATTCAACAATGCTGTAAAAACTGAAAAAAATGCAGTTTTCACTCAGATGAAAGAAGTATGCTTTCCTTCTTAAGAAGTGTTTTCAAAGACATTCACAGAGTGATTCTACGAAGCCTTTTGACTGACATTGGCTTTTAAACGTGATTTCACTGGAATTTCTGTCAAAGGCAAGACACGAGATTTGCTGATAAAGAATTGAGTATACAGAATGCAAACAAATGCTTCCCTACAAGTGAATCACCTAACCATTCAACACAGCTCTAAAAACTGAATAGAATGCAGTTTTCACTCAGATGAAAGACGTATGCTTTCCTTCTTAAGAAGTGTTTTCAAAGACATTCACAGAGTGATTCTACGAAGCCTTTTTACTGACGTTGGCTTTTAAACGTGATTTCACTGGAATTTCTGTCAAACGCAAGACACGAGATTTGCTGTTAAAGAATTGAGTATACAGAATGCAAACAAACACTTCCCTACAAGTGAATCACCTAACCATTCATCAATGCCCTAAAAACTGAGGAGAATTCAGTTTTCACTCACATGAGAGATGTATGCTTTCCTTCTTAAGAAGTGTTTTCAAAGACATTCACAGAGTGATTCTACGAAGCCTTTTTACTGACGTTGGCTTTCAAACGTGATTTCACAGGAATTTCTGTCAAATGTGAGACACGAGATTTGCTGTTAAAGAATTGAGTATACAGAATGCAAACAAACGCTGCCCTACAAGTGAATCGCCTAACCATTCAACACAGCTCTAAAAACTGAAGAGAATGCCGTTTCCACTCAGATGAAAGACGTAAGCTTTCCTTCTTAAGAAGTGTTTTCAAAGACATTCACAGAGTGATTCTACGAAGCCTTTTTACTGACCTTGGCTTTTAAACGTGATTTCACTGGAATTTCTGTCAAACGAAAGACAAGAGATTTGCTGTTAAAGAATTGAGTATACATAATGCAAACAAACGCTTCCCTACAAGTGAATCGCCTAACCATTCAACACAGTTCTAAAAACTGAATAGAATGCAGTTTTCACTCAGATGAAAGACGTATGCTTTCCTTCTTAAGAAGTGTTTTCAAAGACATTCACAGAGTGATTCTACGAAGCCTTTTTACTGACGTTGGCTTTTAAACGTGATTTCACTGGAATTTCTGTCAAACGCAAGACTCGAGATTTGCTTTTAAAGAATTGAGTATACAGAATGCAAACAAACGCTTCCCTACATGTGAATCACCTAACCATTCAACAATGCTCTAAAAACTGAAGAGAATGCAGTTTTCACTCAGATGAAAGTCTTTTGCTTTCCTTCTTAAGAAGTGTTTTCAAAGACATTCACAGAGTGTTTCTACGAAGCCTTTTGACTGACATTGGCTTTTAAACGTGATTTCACTGGAATTTCTGTCAAAGGCAAGACACGAGATTTGCTGATAAAGAATTGAGTATACAGAATGCAAACAAACGCTTCCCTACAAGTGAATCGCCTAACCATTCAACACAGCTCTAAAAACTGAATAGAATGCAGTTTTCACTCAGATGAAAGACGTATGCTTTCCTTCTTAAGAAGTGTTTTCAAAGACATTCACAGAGTGATTCTACGAAGCCTTTTTACTGACGTTGGCTTTTAAACGTGATTTCACTGGAATTTCTGTCAAACGCAAGACACGAGATTTGCTGTTAAAGAATTGAGTATACAGAATGCAAACAAACGCTTCCCTACAAGTGAATCGCCTAACTATTCAACAATGCTCTAAAAACTGAAAAAAATGCAGTTTTCACTCAGATGAAAGAAGTATGCTTTCCTTCTTAAGAAGTGTTTTCAAAGACATTCACAGAGTGATTCTACGAAGCCTTTTGACTGACGTTGGCTTTTAAACGTGATTTCACTGGAATTTCTGTCAAACGCAAGACTCGAGATTTGCTTTTAAAGAATTGAGTATACAGAATGCAAACAAACGTTTCCCTACATGTGAATCACCTAACCATTCAACAATGCTCTAAAAACTGAAGAGAATGCAGTTTTCACTCAGATGAAAGTCTTTTGCTTTCCTTCTTAAGAAGTGTTTTCAAAGACATTCACAGAGTGATTCTATGAAGCATTTACTGACGTTGGCTTTTAAACGTGATTTCACTGCAATTTCTGTCAAACGCAAGACTCAAGATTTGCTTTTAAAGAATTGAGTATACAGAATGCAAACAAACGCTTCCCTAAAATTGAATCACCTAACCATTCAACAATGCTGTAAAAACTGAAAAAAATGCAGTTTTCACTCAGATGAAAGAAGTATGCTTTCCTTCTTAAGAAGTGTTTTCAAAGACATTCACAGAGTGATTCTACGAAGCCTTTTGACTGACATTGGCTTTTAAACGTGATTTCACTGGAATTTCTGTCAAAGGCAAGACACGAGATTTGCTGATAAAGAATTGAGTATACAGAATGCAAACAAACGCTTCCCTACAAGTGAATCGCCTAACCATTCAACACAGCTCTAAAAACTGAATAGAATGCAGTTTTCACTCAGATGAAAGACGTATGCTTTCCTTCTTATGAAGTGTTTTCAAAGACATTCACAGAGTGATTCTACGAAGCCTTTTTACTGACGTTGGCTTTTAAACGTGATTTCACTGGAATTTCTGTCAAACGCAAGACACGAGATTTGCTGTTAAAGAATTGAGTATACAGAATGCAAACAAATGCTTCCCTACAAGTGTATCGCCTAACCATTCAACAATGCTCTAAAAACTGAAGAGAATGCAGTTTTCACTCAGATGAAAGACGTAAGCTTTCCTTCTTAAGAAGTGTTTTCAAAGACATTCACAGAGTGATTCTAAGAAGCCTTTTTACTGACGTTGGGTTTTAAACGTGATTTCACAGGAATTTCTGTCAAACGAAAGATAAGAGATTTGCTGTTAAAGAATTGAGTATACAGAATGCAAACAAACGCTTCCCTACAAGTGAATCGCCTAACCATTCAACAGAGTTCTAAAAACTGAATAGAATGCAGTTTTCACTCAGATGAAAGACGTGTGCTTTCCTTCTTAAGAAGTGTTTTCAAAGACATTCACAGAGTGATTCTATGAAGCCTTTACTGACGTTGGCTTTTAAACGTGATTTCACTGCAATTTCTGTCAAACGCAAGACTCAAGATTTGCTTTTAAAGAATTGAGTATACAGAATGCAAACAAACGCTTCCCTAAAATTGAATCACCTAACCATTCAACAATGCTGTAAAAACTGAAAAAAATGCAGTTTTCACTCAGATGAAAGAAGTATGCTTTCCTTCTTAAGAAGTGTTTTCAAAGACATTCACAGAGTGATTCTACGAAGCCTTTTGACTGACATTGGCTTTTAAACGTGATTTCACTGGAATTTCTGTCAAAGGCAAGACACGAGATTTGCTGATAAAGAATTGAGTATACAGAATGCAAACAAATGCTTCCCTACAAGTGAATCACCTAACCATTCAACACAGCTCTAAAAACTGAATAGAATGCAGTTTTCACTCAGATGAAAGACGTATGCTTTCCTTCTTAAGAAGTGTTTTCAAAGACATTCACAGAGTGATTCTACGAAGCCTTTTTACTGACGTTGGCTTTTAAACGTGATTTCACTGGAATTTCTGTCAAACGCAAGACACGAGATTTGCTGTTAAAGAATTGAGTATACAGAATGCAAACAAACACTTCCCTACAAGTGAATCACCTAACCATTCATCAATGCCCTAAAAACTGAGGAGAATTCAGTTTTCACTCACATGAGAGATGTATGCTTTCCTTCTTAAGAAGTGTTTTCAAAGACATTCACAGAGTGATTCTACGAAGCCTTTTTACTGACGTTGGCTTTCAAACGTGATTTCACAGGAATTTCTGTCAAATGTGAGACACGAGATTTGCTGTTAAAGAATTGAGTATACAGAATGCAAACAAACGCTGCCCTACAAGTGAATCGCCTAACCATTCAACACAGCTCTAAAAACTGAAGAGAATGCCGTTTCCACTCAGATGAAAGACGTAAGCTTTCCTTCTTAAGAAGTGTTTTCAAAGACATTCACAGAGTGATTCTACGAAGCCTTTTTACTGACCTTGGCTTTTAAACGTGATTTCACTGGAATTTCTGTCAAACGAAAGACAAGAGATTTGCTGTTAAAGAATTGAGTATACATAATGCAAACAAACGCTTCCCTACAAGTGAATCGCCTAACCATTCAACACAGTTCTAAAAACTGAATAGAATGCAGTTTTCACTCAGATGAAAGACGTATGCTTTCCTTCTTAAGAAGTGTTTTCAAAGACATTCACAGAGTGATTCTACGAAGCCTTTTTACTGACGTTGGCCTTTAAACGTGATTTCACTGGAATTTCTGTCAAACGCAAGACTCGAGATTTGCTTTTAAAGAATTGAGTATACAGAATGCAAACAAACGCTTCCCTACATGTGAATCACCTAACCATTCAACAATGCTCTAAAAACTGAAGAGAATGCAGTTTTCACTCAGATGAAAGTCTTTTGCTTTCCTTCTTAAGAAGTGTTTTCAAAGACATTCACAGAGTGTTTCTACGAAGCCTTTTGACTGACATTGGCTTTTAAACGTGATTTCACTGGAATTTCTGTCAAAGGCAAGACACGAGATTTGCTGATAAAGAATTGAGTATACAGAATGCAAACAAACGCTTCCCTACAAGTGAATCGCCTAACCATTCAACACAGCTCTAAAAACTGAATAGAATGCAGTTTTCACTCAGATGAAAGACGTATGCTTTCCTTCTTAAGAAGTGTTTTCAAAGACATTCACAGAGTGATTCTACGAAGCCTTTTTACTGACGTTGGCTTTTAAACGTGATTTCACTGGAATTTCTGTCAAACGCAAGACACGAGATTTGCTGTTAAAGAATTGAGTATACAGAATGCAAACAAACGCTTCCCTACAAGTGAATCGCCTAACTATTCAACAATGCTCTAAAAACTGAAAAAAATGCAGTTTTCACTCAGATGAAAGAAGTATGCTTTCCTTCTTAAGAAGTGTTTTCAAAGACATTCACAGAGTGATTCTACGAAGCCTTTTGACTGACATTGGCTTTTAAACGTGATTTCACTGGAATTTCTGTCAAAGGCAAGACACGAGATTTGCTGATAAAGAATTGAGTATACAGAATGCAAACAAATGCTTCCCTACAAGTGAATCGCCTAACCATTCAACACAGCTCTAAAAACTGAATAGAATGCAGTTTTCACTCAGATGAAAGACGTATGCTTTCCTTCTTAAGAAGTGTTTTCAAAGACATTCACAGAGTGATTCTACGAAGCCTTTTTACTGACGTTGGCTTTTAAACGTGATTTCACTGGAATTTCTGTCAAACGCAAGACACGAGATTTGCTGTTAAAGAATTGAGTATACAGAATGCAAACAAACACTTCCCTACAAGTGAATCACCTAACCATTCATCAATGCCCTAAAAACTGAGGAGAATTCAGTTTTCACTCACATGAGAGATGTATGCTTTCCTTCTTAAGAAGTGTTTTCAAAGACATTCACAGAGTGATTCTACGAAGCCTTTTTACTGACGTTGGCTTTCAAACGTGATTTCACAGGAATTTCTGTCAAATGTGAGACACGAGATTTGCTGTTAAAGAATTGAGTATACAGAATGCAAACAAACGCTGCCCTACAAGTGAATCGCCTAACCATTCAACACAGCTCTAAAAACTGAAGATGATGCCGTTTCCACTCAGATGAAAGATGTAAGCTTTCCTTCTTAAGAAGTGTTTTCAAAGACATTCACAGAGTGATTCTACGAAGCCTTTTTACTGACCTTGGCTTTTAAACGTGATTTCACTGGAATTTCTGTCAAACGAAAGACAAGAGATTTGCTGTTAAAGAATTTAGTATACATAATGCAAACAAAAGCTTCCCTACAAGTGAATCGCCTAACCATTCAACACAGTTCTAAAAACTGAATAGAATGCAGTTTTCACTCAGATGAAAGACGTATGCTTTCATTATTAAGAAGTGTTTTCAAAGACATTCACAGAGTGATTCTACGAAGCCTTTTTACTGACGTTGGCTTTTAAACGTGATTTCACTGGAATTTCTCTCAAACGCAAGACTCGAGATTTGCTTTTAAAGAATTGAGTATACAGAATGCAAACAAACGCTTCCCTACATGTGAATCACCTAACCATTCAACAATGCTCTAAAAACTGAAAAAAATGCAGTTTTCACTCAGGTGTAAGACGTATGCTTTCCTTCTTAAGAAGTGTTTTCAAAGACATTCACAGAGTGATTCTAGGAAGCCTTTTTACTGACATTGGCTTTTAAACGTGATTTCACTGGAATTTCTGTCAATGGCAAGACACGAGATTTGCTGATAAAGAATTGAGTACACAGAATGCAAACAAACGCTTCCCTACAAGTGAATCGCCTAACCATTCAACACAGCTCTAAAAACTGAATAGAATGCAGTTTTCACTCCGATGAAAGACGTATGCTTTCCTTCTTAAGAAGTGTTTTCAAAGACATTCACAGTGTGATTCTACGAAGCCTTTTTACTGACGTTGGCTTTTAAACGTGATTTCACTGGAATTTCTGTCAAACGCAAGACACGAGATTTGCTGTTAAAGAATTGAGTATACAGAATGCAAACAAACGCTTCCCTACAAGTGAATCGCCTAACAATTCAACAATGCTCTAAAAACTGAAGAGAATGCAGTTTTCACTGAGATGAGAGATGTATGCTTTCCTTCTTAAGAAGTGTTTTCAAAGACATTCACAGAGTGCTTCTACGAAGCCTTTTTACTGACGTTGTCTTTTAAATGTGATTTCACTGGAATTTCTGTCAAACGCAAGACACGAGATTTGCTGTTAAAGAATTGAGTATACAGAATGCAAACAAACGCTTCCCTACAAGTGAATCGCCTAACCGTTCAACAGAGCTCTAAAAACTGAATAGAATGCAGTTTTCACAGATGAAAGACGTATGCTTTACTTCTTAAGAAGTGTTTTCAAAGGCATTCACAGAGTGATTCTACGAAGCCTTTTTACTGACATTGGCTTTTAAACGTGACTTCACTGGAATTTCTGTCAAAAGCAAGACACGAGATTTGCTGTTAAAGAATTGAGTATACAGAATGCAAACAAACGCACCCTACAAGTGAATCGCCTAACCATTCAACAGAGCTCTAAAAACTGAATAGAATGCAGTTTTCACAGATGAAAGACGTATGCTTTCCTTCTTAAGAAGTGTTTTCAAAGGCATTCACAGAGTGATTCTACGAAGCATTTTTACTGACGTTGGCTTTTAAACGTGATTTCACTGGAATTTTTGTCAAACGCGAGACACGAGATTTGCTGTTAAAGAATTGAATATACAGAATGCAAACAAACGCTTCCCTACAAGTGAATCACCTAACCATTCATCAATGCCCTAAAAACTGAGGAGAATACAGTTTTCACTCAGATGAGAGATGTATGCTTTCCTTCTTAAGTAGTGTTTTCAAAGACATTCACAGAGTGATTCTACGAAGCCTTTTTAGTGACGTTGGCTTTTAAACGTGATTTCACTGGAATTTTTGTCAAACGCGAGACACGAGATTTGCTGTTAAAGAATTGAGTATACAGAATGCAAACAAACGCTTCCCTACAAGTGAATCGCCTAACCATTCAACACAGCTCTAAAAACTGAAGAGAATGCAGTTTTCACTCAGATGAAAGACGTATGCTTTCCTTCTTAAGAAGTGTTTTCAAAGACATTCACAGAGTGATTCTACGAAGCCTTTTTACTGACGTTGGCTTTTAAACGTGATTTCACTGGAATTTCTGTCAAACGAAAGACACGAGATTTGCTGTTAAAGAATTGAGTATACAGAATGCAAACAAACGCTTCCCTACAAGTTATCGCCTAACCATTCAACAATGCTCTAAAAACTGAAGAGAATGCAGTTTTCACTCATATGAAAGACATAAGCTTTCCTTCTTAAGAAGTGTTTTCAAAGACATTCACAGAGTGATTCTACGAAGCCTTTTTACTGACGTTGGCTTTTAAACGTGATTTCACTGGAATTTCTGTCAAACGCAAGACTCGAGATTTGCTTTTAAAGAATTGAGTATACAGAATGCAAACAAACGCTTCCCTACATGTGAATCACCTAACCATTCAACAATGCTCTAAAAACTGAAGAGAATGCAGTTTTCACTCAGATGAAAGTCTTTTGCTTTCCTTCTTAAGAAGTGTTTTCAAAGACATTCACAGAGTGTTTCTACGAAGCCTTTTGACTGACATTGGCTTTTAAACGTGATTTCACTGGAATTTCTGTCAAAGGCAAGACACGAGATTTGCTGATAAAGAATTGAGTATACAGAATGCAAACAAACGCTTCCCTACAAGTGAATCGCCTAACTATTCAACAATGCTCTAAAAACTGAAGAGAATGCAGTTTTCACTCAGATGAAAGATGTATGCTTTCCTTCTTAAGAAGTGTTTTCAAAGACATTCACAGAGTGCTTCTACGAAGCCTTTTTACTGACGTTGTCTTTTAAACGTGATTTCACTGGAATTTCTGTCAAACACAAGACACGAGATTTGCTGATAAAGAATTGAGTATACAGAATGCAAACAAACGCTTCCCTACAAGTGAATCGCCTAACCATTCAACACAGCTCTAAAAACTGAAGAGAATGCAGTTTTCACTCAGATGAAAGTCTTTTGCTTTCCTTCTTAAGAAGTGTTTTCAAAGACATTCACAGAGTGATTCTACGAAGCCTTTTTACTGACGTTGGCTTTTAAACGTGATTTCACTGGAATTTCTGTCAAACGCAAGACTCGAGATTTGCTTTTAAAGAATTGAGTATACAGAATGCAAACAAACGCTTCCCTACATGTGAATCGCCTAACCGTTCAACAGAGCTCTAAAAACTGAATAGAATGCAGTTTTCACAGATGAAAGACTAATGCTTTCCTTCTTAAGAAGTGTTTTCAAAGGCATTCACAGAGTGATTCTAGGAAGCCTTTTTACTGACGTTGGCTTTTAGAAGTGATTTCACTAGAATTTCTGTCATCGCAAGACATGAGATTTGCTGTTAAAATATTGAGTATACAGAATGCAAACAAACGCTTCCCTACAAGTGAATAGCCTAACCATTCAACACAGTTCTAAAAACTGAATAGAATGCAGTTTTCACTCAGATGAAAGACGTATGCTTTCCTTCTTAAGAAGTGTTTTCAAAGACATTCACAGAGTGATTCTACGAAGCCTTTTTACTGACATTGGCTTTTAAACGTGATTTCACTGGAATTTCTGTCAAATGCAAGACACGAGATTTGCTGTTAAAGAATTGAGTATACAGAATGCAAACAAACGCACCCTACAAGTGAATCGCCTAACCATTCAACAGAGCTCTAAAAACTGAATAGAATGCAGTTTTCACAGATGAAAGACGTATGCTTTCCTTCTTAAGAAGTGTTTTCAAAGGCATTCACAGAGTGATTCTACGAAGCATTTTTACTGACGTTGGCTTTTAAACGTGATTTCACTGGAATTTTTGTCAAACGCAAGACACGAGATTTGCTGTTAAAGAATTGAATATACAGAATGCAAACAAACGCTTCCCTACAAGTGAATCACCTAACCATTCATCAATGCCCTAAAAACTGAGGAGAATACAGTTTTCACTCAGATGAGAGATGTATGCTTTCCTTCTTAAGTAGTGTTTTCAAAGACATTCACAGAGTGATTCTACGAAGCCTTTTTACTGAGGTTGGCTTTTAAACGTGATTTCACTGGAATTTCTGTCAAACGAAAGACACGAGATTTGCTGTTAAAGAATTGAGTATACAGAATGAAAACAAACGCTTCCCTACAAGTTATCGCCTAACCATTCAACAATGCTCTAAAAACTGAAGAGAATGCAGTTTTCACTCATATGAAAGACGTAAGCTTTCCTTCTTAAGAAGTGTTTTCAAAGACATTCACAGAGTGATTCTACGAAGCCTTTTTACTGACGTTGGCTTTTAAACGTGATTTCACTGGAATTTCTGTCAAACGCAAGACTCAAGATTTGCTTTTAAAGAATTGAGTATACAGAATGCAAACAAACGCTTCCCTACATGTGAATCACCTAACCATTCAACAATGCTCTAAAAACTGAAGAGAATGCAGTTTTCACTCAGATGAAAGTCTTTTGCTTTCCTTCTTAAGAAGTGTTTTCAAAGACATTCACAGAGTGATTCTACGAAGCCTTTTGACTGACATTGGCTTTTAAACGTGATTTCACTGGAATTTCTGTCAAAGGCAAGACACGAGATTTGCTGATAAAGAATTGAGTATACAGAATGCAAACAAACGCTTCCCTACAAGTGAATCGCCTAACTATTCAACAATGCTCTAAAAACTGAAGAGAATGCAGTTTTCACTCAGATGAAAGTCTTTTGCTTTCCTTCTTAAGAAGTGTTTTCAAAGACATTCACAGAGTGCTACTACGAAGCCTTTTTACTGACGTTGTCTTTTAAACGTGATTTCACTGGAATTTCTGTCAAACACAAGACACGAGATTTGCTGATAAAGAATTGAGTATACAGAATGCAAACAAACGCTTCCCTACAAGTGAATCGCCTAACCATTCAACACAGCTCTAAAAACTGAAGAGAATGCAGTTTTCACTCAGATGAAAGTCTTTTGCTTTCCTTCTTAAGAAGTGTTTTCAAAGACATTCACAGTGTGATTCTACGAAGCCTTTTTACTGACGTTGGGTTTTAAACGTGATTTCACAGGAATTTCTGTCAAACGAAAGATAAGAGATTTGCTGTTAAAGAATTGAGTATACAGAATGCAAACAAACGCTTCCCTACAAGTGAATCGCCTAACCATTCAACACAGTTCTAAAAACTGAATAGAATGCAGTTTTCACTCAGATGAAAGACGTGTGCTTTCCTTCTTAAGAAGTGTTTTCAAAGACATTCACAGAGTGATTCTCTGAAGCCTTTACTGACGTTGGCTTTTAAACGTGATTTCACTGCAATTTCTGTCAAACGCAAGACTCAAGATTTGCTTTTAAAGAATTGAGTATACAGAATGCAAACAAACGCTTCCCTAAAATTGAATCACCTAACCATTCAACAATGCTGTAAAAACTGAAAAAAATGCAGTTTTCACTCAGATGAAAGAAGTATGCTTTCCTTCTTAAGAAGTGTTTTCAAAGACATTCACAGAGTGATTCTACGAAGCCTTTTGACTGACATTGGCTTTTAAACGTGATTTCACTGGAATTTCTGTCAAAGGCAAGACACGAGATTTGCTGATAAAGAATTGAGTATACAGAATGCAAACAAACGCTTCCCTACATGTGAATCACCTAACCATTCAACAATGCTCTAAAAACTGAAAAAAAATGCAGTTTTCACTCAGGTGAAAGACGTATGCTTTCCTTCTTAAGAAGTGTTTTCAAAGACATTCACAGAGTGATTCTACGAAGCCTTTTTACTGACTTTGGCTTTTAAACGTGATTTCACTGGAATTTCTGTCAAACGCAAGACCTGAGATTTGCTGTTAAAGAATTGAGTATACAGAATGCAAACAAACGCTTCCCTACAAGTGAATCACCTAACCATTCAACAATGCTCTAAAAACTGAATAGAATGCAGTTTTCACTCAGATGAAAGACGTATGCTTTCCTTTTTAAGAAGTGTTTTCAAAGACATTCACAGAGTGATTCTACGAAGCCTTTTGACTGACATTGGCTTTTAAACGTGATTTCACTGGAATTTCTGTCAATGGCAAGACACGAGATTTGCTGATAAAGAATTGAGTACACAGAATGCAAACAAACGCTTCCCTACAAGTGAATCGCCTAACAATTCAACACAGCTCTAAAAACTGAATAGAATGCAGTTTTCACTCAGATGAAAGACGTATGCTTTCCTTTTTAAGAAGTGCTTTCAAAGACATTCACAGAGTGATTCTACGAAGCCTTTTTACTGACGTTGGCTTTTAAACGTGATTTCACTGGAAATTCTGTCAAACGCAAGACACGAGATTTGCTGTTAAAGAATTGAGTATACAGAATGCAAACAAACGCTGCCCTACAAGTGAATCGCCTAATCGTTCAACAGAGCTCTAAAAACTGAATAGAATGCAGTTTTCACAGATGAAAGACTAATGCTTTCCTTCTTAAGAAGTGTTTTCAAAGGCATTCACAGAGTGATTCTACGAAGCCTTTTTACTGACGTTGGCTTTTAGAAGTGATTTCACTAGAATTTCTGTCATCGCAAGACATGAGATTTGCTGTTAAAATATTGAGTATACAGAATGCAAACAAACGCTTCCCTACAAGTGAATAGCCTAACCATTCAACACAGTTCTAAAAACTGAATAGAATGCAGTTTTCACTCAGATGAAAGACGTATGCTTTCCTTCTTAAGAAGTGTTTTCAAAGACATTCACAGAGTGATTCTACAAAGCCTTTTTACTGACGTTGGCTTTTAAACGTGATTTCACTGGAATTTCTGTCAAATGCAAGACACGAGATTTGCTGTTATAGAATTGAGTATACAGAATGCAAAGAAACGCTTCCCTACAAGTGAATCGCCTAACCATTCAACACAGTTCTAAAAAATGAAGAGAATGCAGTTTTCACTCAGATGAAAGTCTTTTGCTTTCCTTCTTAAGAAGTGTTTTCAAAGACATTCACAGAGTGATTCTACGAAGCCTTTTGACTGACATTGGCTTTTAAACGTGATTTCACTGGAATTTCTGTCAATGGCAAGACACGAGATTTGCTGATAAAGAATTGAGTATACAGAATGCAAACAAACGCTTCCCTACAAGTGAATCGCCTAACCATTCAACACAGCTCTAAAAACTGAATAGAATGCAGTTTTCACTCAGATGAAAGACGTATGCTTTCCTTCTTAAGAAGTGTTTTCAAAGACATTCACAGTGTGATTCTACGAAGCCTTTTTACTGACGTTGGCTTTTAAACGTGATTTCACTGGAATTTCTGTCAAACGCAAGACACGAGATTTGCTGTTAAAGAATTGAGTATACAGAATGCAAACAAACGCTTCCCTACAAGTGAATCGCCTAACCATTCAACAATGCTCTAAAAACTGAAGAGAATGCAGTTTTCACTGAGATGAGAGATGTATGCTTTCCTTCTTAAGAAGTGTTTTCAAAGACATTCACAGAGTGCTTCTACGAAGCCTTTTTAATGACGTTGTCTTTTAAATGTGACTTCACTGGAATTTCTGTCAAACGCAAGACACGAGATTTGCTGTTAAAGAATTGAGTATACAGAATGCAAACAAACGCTTCCCTACAAGTGAATCGCCTAACCGTTCAACAGAGCTCTAAAAACTGAATAGAATGCAGTTTTCACAGATGAAAGACGTATGCTTTCCTTCTTAAGAAGTGTTTTCAAAGGCATTCACAGAGTGATTCTACGAAGCCTTTTTACTGACATTGGCTTTTAAACGTGATTTCACAGGAATTTCTGTCAAAAGCAAGACACGAGATTTGCTGTTAAAGAATTGAGTATACAGAATGCAAACAAACGCACCCTACAAGTGAATCGCCTAACCATTCAACAGAGCTCTAAAAACTGAATAGAATGCAGTTTTCACAGATGAAAGACGTATGCTTTCCTTCTTAAGAAGTGTTTTCAAAGGCATTCACAGAGTGATTCTACGAAGCCTTTTTACTGACGTTGGCTTTTAAATGTGATTTCACTGGAATTTTTGTCAAACGCGAGACACGAGATTTGCTGTTAAAGAATTGAATATACAGAATGCAAACAAATGCTTCCCTACAAGTGAATCACCTAACCATTCATCAATGCCCTAAAAACTGAGGAGAATACAGTTTTCACTCAGATGAGAGATGTATGCTTTCCTTCTTAAGTAGTGTTTTCAAAGACATTCACAGAGTGATTCTACGAAGCCTTTTTACTGACGTTGGCTTTTAAACGTGATTTCACTGGAATTTTTGTCAAACGCGAGACACGAGATTTGCTGTTAAAGAATTGAGTATACAGAATGCAAACAAACGCTTCCCTACAAGTGAATCGCCTAACCATTGAACACAGCTCTAAAAACTGAAGAGAATGCAGTTTTCACTCAGATGAAAGACGTAAGCTTTCCTTCTTAAGAAGTGTTTTCAAAGACATTCACAGAGTGATTCTACGAAGCCTTTTTACTGACGTTGGCTTTTAAACGTGATTTCACTGGAATTTCTGTCAAACGAAAGACACGAGATTTGCTGTTAAAGAATTGAGTATACAGAATGCAAACAAACGCTTCCCTACAAGTTATCGCCTAACCATTCAACAATGCTCTAAAAACTGAAGAGAATGCAGTTTTCACTCATATGAAAGACGTAAGCTTTCCTTCTTAAGAAGTGTTTTCAAAGACATTCACAGAGTGATTCTACGAAGCCTTTTTACTGACGTTGGCTTTTAAACGTGATTTCACAGGAATTTCTGTCAAACGAAAGATAAGAGGTTTGCTGTTAAAGAATTGAGTATACAGAATGCAAACAAACGCTTCCCTACAAGTGAATCGCCTAACCATTCAACACAGTTCTAAAAACTGAATAGAATGCAGTTTTCACTCAGATGAAAGACGTATGCTTTCCTTCTTAAGAAGTGTTTTCAAAGACATTCACAGAGTGATTCTACAAAGCCTTTTTACTGACGTTGGCTTTTAAACGTGATTTCACTGGAATTTCTGTCAAATGCAAGACACGAGATTTGCTGTTAAAGAATTGAGTATACAGAATGCAAACAAACGCTTCCCTACAAGTGAATCGCCTAACCATTCAACAATGCTCTAAAAACTGAAGAGAATGCAGTTTTCACTGAGATGAGAGATGTATGCTTTCCTTCTTAAGAAGTGTTTTCAAAGACATTCACAGAGTGCTTCTACGAAGCCTTTTTACTGACGTTGTCTTTTAAATGTGATTTCACTGGAATTTCTGTCAAACGCAAGACACGAGATTTGCTGTTAAAGAATTGAGTATACAGAATGCAAACAAACGCTTCCCTACAAGTGAATCGCCTAACCGTTCAACAGAGCTCTAAAAACTGAATAGAATGCAGTTTTCACAGATGAAAGACGTATGCTTTCCTTCTTAAGAAGTGTTTTCAAAGGCATTCACAGAGTGATTCTAAGAAGCCTTTACTGACATTGGCTTTTAAACGTGATTTCACTGGAATTTCTGTCAAACGCAAGTCTCGAGATTTGCTTTTAAAGAATTGAGTATACAGAATGCAAACAAACGCTTCCCTACAATTGAATCACCTAACCATTCAACAATGCCCTAAAAACTGAGGAGAATACAGTTTTCACTCACATGAGAGATATATGCTTTCCTTCTTAAGAAGTGTTTTCAAAGACATTCACAGAGTGATTCTACGAAGGCTTTTTACTGACGTTGGCTTTTAAATGTGATTTCACTGGAATTTTTGTCAAACGCGAGACACGAGATTTGCTGTTAAAGAATTGAGTATACAGAATGCAAACAAACGCTTCCCTACAAGTGAATCGCCTAACCATTCAACACAGCTCTAAAAACTGAAGAGAATGCTGTTTTCAATCAGATGAAAGACGTAAGCTTTCCTTCTTAAGAAGTGTTTTCAAAGACATTCACAGAGTGATTCTACTAAGCCTTTTTTCTGACCTTGGCTTTTAAACGTGATTTCACTGGAATTTCTGTCAAAGGCAAGACTCGAGATTTGCTTTTAAAGAATTGAGTATACAGAATGCAAACAAACGATTCCCTACAAGTGAATCACCTAACCATTCAACAATGCTCTAAAAACTGAAAAAAATGCAGTTTTCACTCAGATGAAAGACATATGCTTTCCTGCTTAAGAAGTGTTTTCAAAGACATTCACAGAGTGAGTCTAGGAAGCCTTTTTACTGACATTGGCTTTTAGACGTGATTTCACTAGAATTCCTGTCAAATGCAAGACACGAGATTTGCTGTTAAAATATTGAGTATACAGAATGCAAACAAATGCTTCCCTACAAGTGAATCGCCTAATCATTCTACACAGCTCTAAAAACTGAATAGAATGCAGTTTTCACTCAGATGAAAGATGTATGCTTTCCTTCTTAAGAAGTGTTTTCAAAGACATTCACAGAGTGATTCTACGAAGCCTTTTTACTGACGTTGGCTTTTAAACGTGATTTCACTGGAATTTCTGTCAAACGCAAGACCTGAGATTTGCTGTTAAAGAATTGAGTATACAGAATGCAAACAAACGCTTCCCTACAAGTGAATCGCCTAACTATTCAACACAGTTCTAAAAACTGAATAGAATGCAGTTTTCACTCAGATGAAAGACGTATGCTTTCCTTCTTAAGAAGTGTTTTCAAAGACATTCACAGAGTGATTCTACAAAGCCTTTTTACTGACGTTGGCTTTTAAACGTGATTTCACTGGAATTTCTGTCAAATGCAAGACACGAGATTTGCTGTTAAAGAATTGAGTATACAGAATGCAAACAAACGCTTCCCTACAAGTGAATCGCCTAACCATTCAACACAGTTCTAAAAACTGAAGAGAATGCAGTTTTCACTCAGATGAAAGTCTTTTGCTTTCCTTCTTAAGAAGTGTTTTCAAAGACATTCACAGAGTGATTCTACGAAGCCTTTTGACTGACATTGGCTTTTAAACGTGATTTCACTGGAATTTCTGTGAAAGGCAAGACACGAGATTTGCTGATAAAGAATTGAGTATACAGAATGCAAACAAACGCTTCCCTACAAGTGAATCGCCTAACCATTCAACAAAGCTCTAAAAACTGAATAGAATGCAGTTTTCACTCAGATGAAAGACATATGCTTTCCTTCTTAAGAAGTGTTTTCAAAGACATTCACAGAGTGATTCTACGAAGCCTTTTTACTGACATTGGCTTTTAAACGTGATTTCACTGGAATTTCTGTCAAATGCAAGACACGAGATTTGCTGTTAAAGAATTGAGTATACAGAATGCAAACAAACACTTCCCTACAAGTGAATCACCTAACCATTCATCAATGCCCTAAAAACTGAGGAGAATACAGTTTTCACTCACATGAGAGATGTATGCTTTCCTTCTTAAGTAGTGTTTTCAAAGACATTCACAGAGTGATTCTACGAAGCCTTTTTACTGACGTTGGCTTTTAAACGTGATTTCACTGGAATTTTTGTCAAACGTGAGACACGAGATTTGCTGTTAAAGAATTGAGTATACAGAATGCAAACAAACGCTTCCCACAAGTGAATCACCTAACTATTCAACAATGCTGTAAAAACTGAAAAAAATGCAGTTTTCACTCAGATGAAAGACGTATGCTTTCCTTCTTAAGAAGTGTTTTCAAAGACATTCACAGAGTGAGTCTACGAAGCCTTTTTACTGACGTTGGTTTTTAGACGTGATTTCACTAGAATTTCTGTCAAACGCAAGACACGAGATTTGTTGTTAAAATATTGAGTATACAGAATGCAAACAAACGCTTCCCTACAAGTGTATCGCCTAACCATTCAACACAGTTCTAAAAACTGTATAGAATGCAGTTTTCACTCAGATGAAAGATGTATGCTTTCCTTCTTAAGAAGTGTTTTCAAAGACATTCACAGAGAGATTCTACGAAGCCTTTTGACTGACATTGGCTTTTAAACGTGATTTCACTGGAATTTCTGTCAATGGCAAGACACGAGATTTGCTGATAAAGAATTGAGTATACAGAATGCAAACAAAAGCTTCCCTACAAGTGAATCGCCTACCCATTCAACACAGCTCTAAAAACTGAAAAGAATGCAGTTTTCACTCAGATGAAAGACGTATGCTTTCCTTCTTAAGAAGTGTTTTCAAAGACATTCACAGAGTGATTCTACGAAGCTTTTTATTGACGTTGGCTTTTAAACGTGATTTCACTGGAATTTCTGTCAAACGCAAGACACGAGATTTGCTTTTAAAGAATTGAGTATACAGAATGCAAACAAACGCTTCCCTACAATTGAATCACCTAACCATTCAACAATGCCCTAAAAACTGAGGAGAATACAGTTTTCACTCACATGAGAGATATATGCTTTCCTTCTTAAGAAGTGTTTTCAAAGACATTCACAGAGTGATTCTACGAAGCTTTTTATTGACGTTGGCTTTTAAACGTGATTTCACTGGAATTTCTGTCAAACGCAAGACTCGAGATTTGCTTTTAAAGAATTGAGTATACAGAATGCAAACAAACGATTCCCTACAAGTGAATCACCTAACCATTCAACAATGCTCTAAAAACTGAAAAAAATGCAGTTTTCACTCAGATGAAAGACGTATGCTTTCCTTCTTAAGAAGTGTTTTCAAAGACATTCACAGAGTGAGTCTACGAAGCCTTTTTACTGACGTTGGCTTTTAGACGTGATTTCACTAGAATTCCTGTCAAATGCAAGACACGAGATTTGCTGTTAAAATATTGAGTATACAGAATGCAAACAAATGCTTCCCTACAAGTGAATCGCCTAATCATTCTACACAGCTCTAAAAACTGAATAGAATGCAGTTTTCACTCAGATGAAAGATGTATGCTTTCCTTCTTAAGAAGTGTTTTCAAAGACATTCACAGAGTGCTTCTACGAAGCCTTTTTACTGACGTTATCTTTTAAACGTGATTTCACTGGAATTTCTGTCAAACGCAAGACACGAGATTTGCTGTTATAGAATTGAGTATACAGAATGCAAACAAACGCTTCCCTACAAGTGAATCGCCTAACCGTTCAACAGAGCTCTAAAAACTGAATTGAATGCAGTTTTCACAGATGAAAGACGTATGCTTTCCTTCTTAAGAAGTGTTTTCAAAGGCATTCACAGAGTGATTCTACGAAGCCTTTTTACTGACGTTGGCTTTTAGAAGTGATTTCACTAGAATTTCTGTCAATCGCAAGACATGAGATTTGCTGTTAAAATATTGAGTATACAGAATGCAAACAAACGCTTCCTTACAAGTGAATCGCCTAATCATTCTGCACAGCTCTAAAAACTGAATAGAATGCAGTTTTCACTCAGATGAAAGACGTATGCTTTCCTTCTTAAGAAGTGTTTTCAAAGACATTCACAGAGTGATTCTACGAAGCCTTTTTACTGACGTTGGCTTTTAAACGTGATTTCACTGGAATTTTTGTCAAACGCGAGACACGAGATTTGCTGTTAAAGAATTGAGTATACAGAATGCAAACAAACGCTTCCCTACAAGTGAATCGCCTAACCATTCAACACAGTTCTAAAAACTGAATAGAATGCAGTTTTCACTCATATGAAAGACGTATGCTTTCCTTCTTAAGAAGTGTTTTCAAAGACATTCACAGAGTGATTCTATGAAGCCTTTACTGACATTGGCTTTTAAACGTGATTTCACTGGAATTTCTGTCAAACGCAAGACTCGAGATTTGCTTTTAAAGAATTGAGTATACAGAATGCAAACAAACGCTTCCCTACAATTGAATCACCTAACCATTCAACAATGCCCTAAAAACTGAGGAGAATACAGTTTTCACTCACATGAGAGATATATGCTTTCCTTCTTAAGAAGTGTTTTCAAAGACATTCACAGAGTGATTCTACGAAGGCTTTTTACTGACGTTGGCTTTTAAACGTGATTTCACTGGAATTTTTGTCAAACGCGAGACACGAGATTTGCTGTTAAAGAATTGAGTATACAGAATGCAAACAAACGCTTCCCTACAAGTGAATCGCCTAACCATTCAACACAGCTCTAAAAACTGAAGAGAATGCCGTTTTCAATCAGATGAAAGACGTAAGCTTTCCTTCTTAAGAAGTGTTTTCAAAGACATTCACAGAGTGATTCTACTAAGCCTTTTTACTGACCTTGGCTTTTAAACGTGATTTCACTGGAATTTCTGTCAAACGCAAGACTCGAGATTTGCTTTTAAAGAATTGAGTATACAGAATGCAAACAAACGATTCCCTACAAGTGAATCACCTAACCATTCAACAATGCTCTAAAAACTGAAAAAAATGCAGTTTTCACTCAGATGAAAGACGTATGCTTTCCTTCTTAAGAAGTGTTTTCAAAGACATTCACAGAGTGATTCTACAAAGCCTTTTTACTGACGTTGGCTTTTAAACGTGATTTCACTGGAATTTCTGTCAAATGCAAGACACGAGATTTGCTGTTAAAGAATTGAGTATACAGAATGCAAACAAACGCTTCCCTACAAGTGAATCGCCTAACCATTCAACACAGTTCTAAAAACTGAAGAGAATGCAGTTTTCACTCAGATGAAAGACGTATGCTTTCCTTCTTAAGAAGTGTTTTCAAAGACATTCACAGAGTGAGTCTACGAAGCCTTTTTACTGACATTGGCTTTTAAACGTGATTTCACTGGAATTTCTGTCAAATGCAAGACACGAGATTTGCTGTTAAAGAATTGAGTATACAGAATGCAAACAAATGCTTCCCTACAAGTGAATCACCTAACCATTCATCAATGCCCTAAAAACTGAGGAGAATACAGTTTTCACTCACATGAGAGATGTATGCTTTCCTTCTTAAGTAGTGTTTTCAAAGACATTCACAGAGTGATTCTACGAAGCCTTTTTACTGACGTTGGCTTTTAAACGTGATTTCACTGGAATTTTTGTCAAACGTGAGACACGAGATTTGCTGTTAAAGAATTGAGTATACAGAATGCAAACAAACGCTTCCCACAAGTGAATCACCTAACTATTCAACAATGCTGTAAAAACTGAAAAAAATGCAGTTTTCACTCAGATGAAAGACGTATGCTTTCCTTCTTAAGAAGTGTTTTCAAAGACATTCACAGAGTGAGTCTACGAAGCCTTTTTACTGACGTTGGTTTTTAGACGTGATTTCACTAGAATTTCTGTCAAACGCAAGACACGAGATTTGTTGTTAAAATATTGAGTATACAGAATGCAAACAAACGCTTCCCTACAAGTGTATCGCCTAACCATTCAACACAGTTCTAAAAACTGTATAGAATGCAGTTTTCACTCAGATGAAAGATGTATGCTTTCCTTCTTAAGAAGTGTTTTCAAAGACATTCACAGAGAGATTCTACGAAGCCTTTTGACTGACATTGGCTTTTAAACGTGATTTCACTGGAATTTCTGTCAATGGCAAGACACGAGATTTGCTGATAAAGAATTGAGTATACAGAATGCAAACAAAAGCTTCCCTACAAGTGAATCGCCTACCCATTCAACACAGCTCTAAAAACTGAAAAGAATGCAGTTTTCACTCAGATGAAAGACGTATGCTTTCCTTCTTAAGAAGTGTTTTCAAAGACATTCACAGAGTGATTCTACGAAGCTTTTTACTGACGTTGGCTTTTAAAAGTGATTTCACTGGAATTTCTGTCAAACGCAAGACACGAGATTTGCTTTTAAAGAATTGAGTATACAGAATGCAAACAAACGCTTCCCTACAATTGAATCACCTAACCATTCAACAATGCCCTAAAAACTGAGGAGAATACAGTTTTCACTCACATGAGAGATATATGCTTTCCTTCTTAAGAAGTGTTTTCAAAGACATTCACAGAGTGATTCTATGAAGGCTTTTTACTGACGTTGGCTTTTAAACGTGATTTCACTGGAATTTTTGTCAAACGCGAGACACGAGATTTGCTGTTAAAGAATTGAGTATACAGAATGCAAACAAACACTTCCCTACAAGTGAATCGCCTAACCATTCAACACAGCTCTAAAAACTGAAGAGAATGCCGTTTTCAATCAGATGAAAGACTTAAGCTTTCCTTCTTAAGAAGTGTTTTCAAAGACATTCACAGAGTGATTCTACTAAGCCTTTTTACTGACCTTGGCTTTTATACGTGATTTCACTGGAATTTCTGTCAAACGCAAGACTCGAGATTTGCTTTTAAAGAATTGAGTATACAGAATGCAAACAAACGATTCCCTACAAGTGAATCACCTAACCATTCAACAATGCTCTAAAAACTGAAAAAAATGCAGTTTTCACTCAGATGAAAGACGTATGCTTTCCTTCTTAAGAAGTGTTTTCAAAGACATTCACAGAGTGAGTCTACGAAGCCTTTTTACTGACGTTGGCTTTTAGACGTGATTTCACTAGAATTCCTGTCAAATGCAAGACACGAGATTTGCTGTTAAAATATTGAGTATACAGAATGCAAACAAATGCTTCCCTACAAGTGAATCGCCTAATCATTCTACACAGCTCTAAAAACTGAATAGAATGCAGTTTTCACTCAGATGAAAGATGTATGCTTTCCTTCTTAAGAAGTGTTTTCAAAGACATTCACAGAGTGCTTCTACGAAGCCTTTTTACTGACGTTATCTTTTAAACGTGATTTCACTGGAATTTCTGTCAAACGCAAGACACGAGATTTGCTGTTATAGAATTGAGTATACAGAATGCAAACAAACGCTTCCCTACAAGTGAATCGCCTAACCGTTCAACAGAGCTCTAAAAACTGAATCGAATGCAGTTTTCACAGATGAAAGACGTATGCTTTCCTTCTTAAGAAGTGTTTTCAAAGGCATTCACAGAGTGATTCTACGAAGCCTTTTTACTGACGTTGGCTTTTAGAAGTGATTTCACTAGAATTTCTGTCAATCGCAAGACATGAGATTTGCTGTTAAAATATTGAGTATACAGAATGCAAACAAACGCTTCCTTACAAGTGAATCGCCTAATCATTCTACACAGCTCTAAAAACTGAATAGAATGCAGTTTTCACTCAGATGAAAGACGTATGCTTTCCTTCTTAAGAAGTGTTTTCAAAGACATTCACAGAGTGATTCTACGAAGCCTTTTTACTGACGTTGGCTTTTAAACGTGATTTCACTGGAATTTTTGTCAAACGCGAGACACGAGATTTGCTGTTAAAGAATTGAGTATACAGAATGCAAACAAACGCTTCCCTACAAGTGAATCGCCTAACCATTCAACACAGTTCTAAAAACTGAATAGAATGCAGTTTTCACTCATATGAAAGACGTATGCTTTCCTTCTTAAGAAGTGTTTTCAAAGACATTCACAGAGTGATTCTATGAAGCCTTTACTGACATTGGCTTTTAAACGTGATTTCACTGGAATTTCTGTCAAACGCAAGACTCGAGATTTGCTTTTAAAGAATTGAGTATACAGAATGCAAACAAACGCTTCCCTACAATTGAATCACCTAACCATTCAACAATGCCCTAAAAACTGAGGAGAATACAGTTTTCACTCACATGAGAGATATATGCTTTCCTTCTTAAGAAGTGTTTTCAAAGACATTCACAGAGTGATTCTACGAAGGCTTTTTACTGACGTTGGCTTTTAAACGTGATTTCACTGGAATTTTTGTCAAACGCGAGACACGAGATTTGCTGTTAAAGAATTGAGTATACAGAATGCAAACAAACGCTTCCCTACAAGTGAATCGCCTAACCATTCAACACAGCTCTAAAAACTGAAGAGAATGCCGTTTTCAATCAGATGAAAGACGTAAGCTTTCCTTCTTAAGAAGTGTTTTCAAAGACATTCACAGAGTGATTCTACTAAGCCTTTTTACTGACCTTGGCTTTTAAACGTGATTTCACTGGAATTTCTGTCAAACGCAAGACTCGAGATTTGCTTTTAAAGAATTGAGTATACAGAATGCAAACAAACGATTCCCTACAAGTGAATCACCTAACCATTCAACAATGCTCTAAAAACTGAAAAAAATGCAGTTTTCACTCAGATGAAAGACGTATGCTTTCCTTCTTAAGAAGTGTTTTCAAAGACATTCACAGAGTGATTCTACAAAGCCTTTTTACTGACGTTGGCTTTTAAACGTGATTTCACTGGAATTTCTGTCAAATGCAAGACACGAGATTTGCTGTTAAAGAATTGAGTATACAGAATGCAAACAAACGCTTCCCTACAAGTGAATCGCCTAACCATTCAACACAGTTCTAAAAACTGAAGAGAATGCAGTTTTCACTCAGATGAAAGACGTATGCTTTCCTTCTTAAGAAGTGTTTTCAAAGACATTCACAGAGTGAGTCTACGAAGCCTTTTTACTGACCTTGGCTTTTAAACGTGATTTCACTGGAATTTCTGTCAAACGCAAGACTCGAGATTTGCTTTTAAAGAATTGAGTATACAGAATGCAAACAAATGCTTCCCACAAGTGAATCACCTAACTATTCAACAATGCTGTAAAAACTGAAAAAAATGCAGTTTTCACTCAGATGAAAGACATATGCTTTCCTTCTTAAGAAGTGTTTTCAAAGACATTCACAGAGTGAGTCTACGAAGCCTTTTTACTGACGTTGGCTTTTAGACGTGATTTCACTAGAATTTCTGTCAAACGCAAGACACGAGATTTGTTGTTAAAATATTGAGTATACAGAATGCAAACAAACGCTTCCCTACAAGTGAATCGCCTAACCATTCAACACAGTTCTAAAAACTGAAGAGAATGCAGTTTTCACTCAGATGAAAGTCTTTTGCTTTCCTTCTTAAGAAGTGTTTTCAAAGACATTCACAGAGTGATTCTACGAAGCCTTTTGACTGACATTGGCTTTTAAACGTGATTTCACTGGAATTTCTGTCAATGGCAAGACACGAGATTTGCTGATAAAGAATTGAGTATACAGAATGCAAACAAAAGCTTCCCTACAAGTGAATCGCCTACCCATTCAACACAGCTCTAAAAACTGAATAGAATGCAGTTTTCACTCAAATGAAAGACGTATGCTTTCCTTCTTAAGAAGTGTTTTCAAAGACATTCACAGAGTGATTCTACGAAGCCTTTTTACTGACGTTGGCTTTTAGAAGTGATTTCACTAGAATTTCTGTCAAACGCAAGACATGAGATTTGCTGTTAAAATATTGAGTATACAGAATGCAAACAAACGCTTCCTTACAAGTGAATCGCCTAATCATTCTACACAGCTCTAAAAACTGAATAGAATGCAGTTTTCACTCAGATGAAAGATGTATGCTTTCCTTCTTAAGAAGTGTTTTCAAAGACATTCACAGAGTGATTCTACGAAGCCTTTTTACTGACGTTGGCTTTTAAACGTGATTTCACTGGAATTTTTGTCAAACGTGAGACACGAGATTTGCTGTTAAAGAATTGAGTATACAGAATGCAAACAAACGCTTCCCTACAAGTGAATCGCCTAACCATTCAATACAGCTCTAAAAACTGAAGAGAATGCCGTTTTCACTCAGATGAAAGACGTAAGCTTTCCTTCTTAAGAAGTGTTTTCAAAGACATTCACAGAGTGATTCTACGAAGCCTTTTTACTGACCTTGGCTTTTAAACGTGATTTCACTGGAATTTCTGTCAAACGCAAGACTAGAGATTTGCTTTTAAAGAATTGAGTATACAGAATGCAAACAAACGCTTCCCACAAGTGAATCACCTAACCATTCAACAATGCTGTAAAAACTGAAAAAAATGCAGTTTTCACTCAGATGAAAGAAGTATGTTTTCCTTCTTAAGAAGTGTTTTCAAAGACATTCACAGAGTGAGTCTACGAAGCCTTTTTACTGATGTTGGCTTTTAGACGTGATTTCACTAGAATTTCTGTCAAACGCAAGACACGAGATTTGTTGTTAAAATATTGAGTATACAGAATGCAAACAAACGCTTCCCTACAAGTGAATCGCCTAACCATTCAACAATGCTCTAAAAACTGAAGAGAATGCAGTTTTCACTCAGATGAAAGACGTATGCTTTCCTTCTTAAGAAGTGTTTTCAAAGACATTCACAGAGTGATTCTACGAAGCCTTTTTACTGACGTTGGCTTTTAAACGTGATTTCACTGGAATTTCTGTCAAATGCAAGACACGAGATTTGCTGTTAAAGAATTGAGTATACAGAATGCAAACAAACGCTTCCCTACAAGTGAATCGCCTAACCATTCAACACAGTTCTAAAAACTGAAGAGAATGCAGTTTTCACTCAGATGAAAGTCTTTTGCTTTCCTTCTTAAGAAGTGTTTTCAAAGACATTCACAGAGTGATTCTACGAAGCCTTTTGACTGACATTGGCTTTTAAACGTGATTTCACTGGAATTTCTGTCAAAGGCAAGACACGAGATTTGCTGTTAAAGAATTGAGTATACAGAATGCAAACAAACGCTTCCCTACAAGTGAATCGCCTAACCATTCAATACAGCTCTAAAAACTGAAGAGAATGCCGTTTTCACTCAGATGAAAGACGTAAGCTTTCCTTCTTAAGAAGTGTTTTCAAAGACATTCACAGAGTGATTCTACGAAGCCTTTTTACTGACGTTGGTTTTTAAACGTGATTTCACTGCAATTTCTGTCAAAGGAAAGACAAGAGGTTTGCTGTTAAAGAATTGAGTATACAGAATGCAAACAAACGCTTCCCTACAAGTGAATCGCCTAACCATTCAACACAGTTCTAAAAACTGAATAGAATGCAGTTTTCACTCAGATGAAAGACATATGCTTTCCTTCTTAAGAAGTGTTTTCAAAGACATTCACAGAGTGATTCTACGAAGCCTTTTTACTGACCTTGGCTTTTAAACGTGATTTCACTGGAATTTCTGTCAAACGCAAGACTAGAGATTTGCTTTTAAAGAATTGAGTATACAGAATGCAAACAAACGCTTCCCACAAGTGAATCACCTAACCATTCAACAATGCTGTAAAAACTGAAAAAAATGCAGTTTTCACTCAGATGAAAGAAGTATGTTTTCCTTCTTAAGAAGTGTTTTCAAAGACATTCACAGAGTGAGTCTACGAAGCCTTTTTACTGATGTTGGCTTTTAGACGTGATTTCACTAGAATTTCTGTCAAACGCAAGACACGAGATTTGTTGTTAAAATATTGAGTATACAGAATGCAAACAAACGCTTCCCTACAAGTGAATCGCCTAACCATTCAACAATGCTCTAAAAACTGAAGAGAATGCAGTTTTCACTCAGATGAAAGACGTATGCTTTCCTTCTTAAGAAGTGTTTTCAAAGACATTCACAGAGTGATTCTACGAAGCCTTTTGACTGACATTGGCTTTTAAACGTGATTTCACTGGAATTTCTGTCAAAGGCAAGACACGAGATTTGCTGATAAAGAATTGAGTATACAGAATGCAAACAAACGCTTTCCTACAAGTGAATCGCCTAACCATTCAACACAGCTCTAAAAACTGAATAGAATGCAGTTTTCACTCAGATGAAAGACGTATGCTTTCCTTCTTAAGAAGTGTTTTCAAAGACATTCACAGAGTGATTCTACGAAGCCTTTTTACTGACATTGGCTTTTAAACGTGATTTCACTGGAATTTCTGTCAAATGCAAGACAAGAGATTTGCTGTTAAAGAATTGAGTATACAGAATGCAAACAAACGCTTCCCTACAAGTGAATCGCCTAACCATTCAACAATGCTCTAAAAACTGAAGAGAATGCAGTTTTCACTCAGATGAAAGATGTATGCTTTCCTTCTTAAGAAGTGTTTTCAAAGACATTCACAGAGTGCTTCTACGAAGCCTTTTTACTGACGTTGTCTTTTAAACGTGATTTCACTGGAATTTCTGTCAAACGCAAGACACGAGATTTGCTGTTAAAGAATTGAGTATACAGAATGCAAACAAACGCTTCCCTACAAGTGAATCGCCTAACCGTTCAACAGAGCTCTAAAAACTGAATAGAATGCAGTTTTCACAGATGAAAGACGTAGGCTTTCCTTCTTAAGAAGTGTTTTCAAAGGCATTCACAGAGTGATTCTATGAAGCATTTTTACTGACATTGGCTTTTTAACGTGATTTCATTGGAATTTCTGTCAAACGCAAGACACGAGATTTGCTGTTAAAGAATTGAGTATACAGAATGCAAACAAACGCTTCCCTACAAGTGAATCGCCTAACCATTCAACAGAGCTCTAAAAACTGAATAGAATGCAGTTTTCACAGATGAAAGACGTATGCTTTCCTTCTTAAGAAGTGTTTTCAAAGGCATTCACAGGCTGAGTCTACGAAGCCTTTTTACTGATGTTGGCTTTTAAACGTGATTTCACAGGAATTTCTGTCAAATGCAAGACACGAGATTTGCTGTTAAAGAATTGAGTATACAGAATGCAAACAAACGCTTCCCTACAAGTGAATCACCTAACCATTCATCAATGCCCTAAAAACTGAGGAGAATACAGTTTTCACTCAGATGAGAGATGTATGCTTTCCTTCTTAAGAAGTGTTTTCAAAGACATTCAGAGAGTGATTCTACGAAGCCTTTTTACTGACGTTGGCTTTTAAACGTGATTTCACTGGAATTTCTGTCAAACACAAGACACGAGATTTGCTGTTAAAGAATTGAGTATACAGAATGCAAACAAACGCTTCCCACAAGTGAATCACCTAACCATTCAACAATGCTGTAAAAACTGAAAAAAATGCAGTTTTCACTCAGATGAAAGAAGTATGTTTTCCTTCTTAAGAAGTGTTTTCAAAGACATTCACAGAGTGAGTCTACGAAGCCTTTTTACTGATGTTGGCTTTTAGACGTGATTTCACTAGAATTTCTGTCAAACGCAAGACACGAGATTTGTTGTTAAAATATTGAGTATACAGAATGCAAACAAACGCTTCCCTACAAGTGAATCGCCTAACCATTCAACAATGCTCTAAAAACTGAAGAGAATGCAGTTTTCACTCAGATGAAAGACGTATGCTTTCCTTCTTAAGAAGTGTTTTCAAAGACATTCACAGAGTGATTCTACGAAGCCTTTTTACTGACGTTGGCTTTTAAACGTGATTTCACTGGAATTTCTGTCAAATGCAAGACACGAGATTTGCTGTTAAAGAATTGAGTATACAGAATGCAAACAAACGCTTCCCTACAAGTGAATCGCCTAACCATTCAACACAGTTCTAAAAACTGAAGAGAATGCAGTTTTCACTCAGATGAAAGTCTTTTGCTTTCCTTCTTAAGAAGTGTTTTCAAAGACATTCACAGAGTGATTCTACGAAGCCTTTTGACTGACATTGGCTTTTAAACGTGATTTCACTGGAATTTCTGTCAAAGGCAAGACACGAGATTTGCTGTTAAAGAATTGAGTATACAGAATGCAAACAAACGCTTCCCTACAAGTGAATCGCCTAACCATTCAATACAGCTCTAAAAACTGAAGAGAATGCCGTTTTCACTCAGATGAAAGACGTAAGCTTTCCTTCTTAAGAAGTGTTTTCAAAGACATTCACAGAGTGATTCTACGAAGCCTTTTTACTGACGTTGGTTTTTAAACGTGATTTCACTGCAATTTCTGTCAAACGAAAGACAAGAGGTTTGCTGTTAAAGAATTGAGTATACAGAATGCAAACAAACGCTTCCCTACAAGTGAATCGCCTAACCATTCAACACAGTTCTAAAAACTGAATAGAATGCAGTTTTCACTCAGATGAAAGACATATGCTTTCCTTCTTAAGAAGTGTTTTCAAAGACATTCACAGAGTGATTCTACGAAGCCTTTTTACTGACCTTGGCTTTTAAACGTGATTTCACTGGAATTTCTGTCAAACGCAAGACTAGAGATTTGCTTTTAAAGAATTGAGTATACAGAATGCAAACAAACGCTTCCCACAAGTGAATCACCTAACCATTCAACAATGCTGTAAAAACTGAAAAAAATGCAGTTTTCACTCAGATGAAAGAAGTATGTTTTCCTTCTTAAGAAGTGTTTTCAAAGACATTCACAGAGTGAGTCTACGAAGCCTTTTTACTGATGTTGGCTTTTAGACGTGATTTCACTAGAATTTCTGTCAAACGCAAGACACGAGATTTGTTGTTAAAATATTGAGTATACAGAATGCAAACAAACGCTTCCCTACAAGTGAATCGCCTAACCATTCAACAATGCTCTAAAAACTGAAGAGAATGCAGTTTTCACTCAGATGAAAGACGTATGCTTTCCTTCTTAAGAAGTGTTTTCAAAGACATTCACAGAGTGATTCTACGAAGCCTTTTGACTGACATTGGCTTTTAAACGTGATTTCACTGGAATTTCTGTCAAAGGCAAGACACGAGATTTGCTGATAAAGAATTGAGTATACAGAATGCAAACAAACGCTTTCCTACAAGTGAATCGCCTAACCATTCAACACAGCTCTAAAAACTGAATAGAATGCAGTTTTCACTCAGATGAAAGACGTATGCTTTCCTTCTTAAGAAGTGTTTTCAAAGACATTCACAGAGTGATTCTACGAAGCCTTTTTACTGACATTGGCTTTTAAACGTGATTTCACTGGAATTTCTGTCAAATGCAAGACAAGAGATTTGCTGTTAAAGAATTGAGTATACAGAATGCAAACAAACGCTTCCCTACAAGTGAATCGCCTAACCATTCAACAATGCTCTAAAAACTGAAGAGAATGCAGTTTTCACTCAGATGAAAGATGTATGCTTTCCTTCTTAAGAAGTGTTTTCAAAGACATTCACAGAGTGCTTCTACGAAGCCTTTTTACTGACGTTGTCTTTTAAACGTGATTTCACTGGAATTTCTGTCAAACGCAAGACACGAGATTTGCTGTTAAAGAATTGAGTATACAGAATGCAAACAAACGCTTCCCTACAAGTGAATCGCCTAACCGTTCAACAGAGCTCTAAAAACTGAATAGAATGCAGTTTTCACAGATGAAAGACGTAGGCTTTCCTTCTTAAGAAGTGTTTTCAAAGGCATTCACAGAGTGATTCTATGAAGCATTTTTACTGACATTGGCTTTTTAACGTGATTTCATTGGAATTTCTGTCAAACGCAAGACACGAGATTTGCTGTTAAAGAATTGAGTATACAGAATGCAAACAAACGCTTCCCTACAAGTGAATCGCCTAACCATTCAACAGAGCTCTAAAAACTGAATAGAATGCAGTTTTCACAGATGAAAGACGTATGCTTTCCTTCTTAAGAAGTGTTTTCAAAGGCATTCACAGGCTGAGTCTACGAAGCCTTTTTACTGATGTTGGCTTTTAAACGTGATTTCACAGGAATTTCTGTCAAATGCAAGACACGAGATTTGCTGTTAAAGAATTGAGTATACAGAATGCAAACAAACGCTTCCCTACAAGTGAATCACCTAACCATTCATCAATGCCCTAAAAACTGAGGAGAATACAGTTTTCACTCAGATGAGAGATGTATGCTTTCCTTCTTAAGAAGTGTTTTCAAAGACATTCAGAGAGTGATTCTACGAAGCCTTTTTACTGACGTTGGCTTTTAAACGTGATTTCACTGGAATTTCTGTCAAACACAAGACACGAGATTTGCTGTTAAAGAATTGAGTATACAGAATGCAAACAAACGCTTCCCTACAAGTGAATCGCCTAACCATTCAACACAATTCTAAAAACTGAAGAGAATGCAGTTTTCACTCAGATGAAAGACGTAAGCTTTCCTTCTTAAGAAGTGTTTTCAAAGACATTCACAGAGTGAGTCTACGAAGCCTTTTTACTGACGTTGGCTTTTAAACGTGATTTCACTGGAATTTTTGTCAAACGCGAAACACGAAATTTGCTGTTAAAGAATTGAGTATACAGAATGCAAACAAACGCTTCCCTACAAGTGAATCGCCTAACCATTCAACACAGCTCTAAAAACTGAAGAGAATGCAGTTTTCACTCAGATGAAAGACGTAAGCTTTCCTTCTTAAGAAGTGTTTTCAAAGACATTCACAGAGTGATTCTACGAAGCCTTTTTACTGACGTTGGCTTTTAAACGTGATTTCTCTGCAATTTCTGTCAAATGCAAGACACGAGATTTGCTTTTAAAGAATTGAGTATACAGAATGCAAACAAACGCTTCCCTACAAGTGAATCGCCTAACCATTCAACACAGTTCTAAAAACTGAATAGAATATAGTTTTCACTCAGATGAAAGACATATGCTTTCCTTCTTAAGAAGTGTTTTCAAATACATTCACAGAGTGATTCTACGAAGCATTTTTAATGACGTTGGCTTTTAAACGTGATTTCACTGGAATTCGTGTCAAATGCAAGACACGAGATTTGCTGTTAAAGAATTGAGTATACAGAATGCAAACAAACGCTTCCCTACAAGTGAATCGCCTAACCATTCAACACAGTTCTAAAAACTGAAGAGAATGCAGTTTTCACTCAGATGAAAGTCTTATGGTTTCCTTCTTAAGAAGTGTTTTCAAAGACGTTCACAGAGTGATTCTACGAAGCCTTTTGACTGACATTGGCTTTTAAACGTGATTTCACTGGACTTTCTGTCATACGCAAGACACGAGATTTGCTGATAAAGAATTGAGTATACAGAATGCAAACAAATGCTTCCCTACAAGTGAATCGCCTAACCATTCAACACGGCTCTAAAAACTGAAGAGAATGCAGTTTTCACTCAGATGAAAGACGTAAGCTTTCCTTCTTAAGAAGTGTTTTCAAAGACATTCACAGAGTGATTCTACGAAGCCTTTTTACTGACGTTGGCTTTTAAACGTGATTTCACAGGAATTTCTGTCAAACGAAAGATAAGAGATTTGCTGTGAAAGAATTGAGTATACAGAATGCAAACAAAGGCTTCCCTACAAGTGAATCGCCTAACCATTCAACACAGTTCTAAAAACTGAATAGAATGCAGTTTTCACTCAGATGAAAGACGTATGCTTTCCTTCTTAAGAAGTGTTTTCAAAGACATTCACAGAGTGATTCTACGAAGCCTTTTTACTGACGTTGGCTTTTAAACGTGATTTCACTGGAATTTCTGTCAAACGCAAGACTCGAGATTTGCTTTTACAGAATTGAGTATACAGAATGCAAACAAACGATTCCCTACAAGTGAATCACCTAACCATTCAACAATGCTCTAAAAACTGAAAAAAATGCAGTTTTCACTCAGATGAAAGACGTATACGTTCCTTCTTAAGAAGTGTTTTCAAAGACATTCACAGAGTGATTCTACGAAGCCTTTTTACTGACGTTGGCTTTTAAACGTGATTTCTCTGGAATTTCTGTCAAATGCAAGACACGAGATTTGCTTTTAAAGAATTGAGTATACAGAATGCAAACAAACGCTTCCCTACAAGTGAATCGCCTAACCATTCAACACAGTTCTAAAAACTGAATAGAATATAGTTTTCACTCAGATGAAAGACGTATGCTTTCCTTCTTAAGAAGTGTTTTCAAATACATTCACAGAGTGATTCTACGAAGCATTTTTAATGACGTTGGCTTTTAAACGTGATTTCACTGGAATTTGTGTCAAATGCAAGACACGAGATTTGCTGTTAAAGAATTGAGTATACAAAATGCAAACAAACGCTTCCCTACAAGTGAATCGCCTAACCATTCAACACAGTTCTAAAAACTGAAGAGAATGCAGTTTTCACTCAGATGAAAGTCTTATGGTTTCCTTCTTAAGAAGTGTTTTCAAAGACGTTCACAGAGTGATTCTATGAAGCCTTTTGACTGACATTGGCTTTTAAACGTGATTTCACTGGACTTTCTGTCATACGCAAGACACGAGATTTGCTGATAAAGAATTGAGTATACAGAATGCAAACAAACGCTTCCCTACAAGTGAATCGCCTAACCATTCAACACAGCTGTAAAAACTGAAGAGAATGCAGTTTTCACTCAGATGAAAGACGTAAGCTTTCCTTCTTAAGAAGTGTTTTCAAAGACATTCACAGAGTGATTCTACGAAGCCTTTTTACTGACATTGGCTTTTAAACGTGATTTCACAGGAATTTCTGTCAAACGAAAGATAAGAGATTTGCTGTGAAAGAATTGAGTATACAGAATGCAAACAAAGGCTTCCCTACAAGTGAATCGCCTAACCATTCAACACAGTTCTAAAAACTGAATAGAATGCAGTTTTCACTCAGATGAAAGAAGTATGCTTTCCTTCTTAAGAAGTGTTTTCAAAGACATTCACAGAGTGATTCTACGGAGCCTTTTTACTGACGTTGGCTTTTAAACGTGATTTCACTGGAATTTCTGTCAAACGCAAGACTCGAGATTTGCTTTTACAAAATTGAGTATACAGAATGCAAACAAACGCTTCCCTACAAGTGAATCGCCTAACCATTCAACACAGCTCTAAAAACTGAAGAGAATGCAGTTTTCACTCAGATGAAAGACTTATGCTTTCCTTCTTAAGAAGTGTTTTCAAAGACATTCACAGAGTGATTCTAAGAAGCCTTTTTACTGACGTTGTCTTTTAAACGTGATTTCACTGGAATTTCTGTCAAAGGCAAGACACGAGATTTGCTGTTAAAGAATTGAGTATACAGAATGCAAACAAACGCTTCCCTACAAGTGAATCGCCTAACCATTCAACACAGTTCTAAAAACTGAATAGAATGCAGTTTTCACTCAGATGAAAGACTTATGCTTTCCTTCTTAAGAAGTGTTTTCAAAGACATTCACAGAGTGATTCTACGAAGCCTTTTTACTGACGTTTGCTTTTAAACGTGATTTCACTGGAATTTGTGTCAAATGCAAGACACGAGATTTGCTGTTAAAGAATTGAGTATACAGAATGCAAACAAACGCTTCCCTACAAGAGAATCCCCTAACCATTCAACACAGTTCTAAAAACTGAAGAGAATGCAGTTTTCACTCAGATGAAAATCTTATGCTTTCCTTCTTAAAAAGTGTTTTCAAAGACATTCACAGAGTGATTCTACGAAGCCTTTTGACTGACATTGGCTTTTAAACGTGATTTCACAGGAATTTCTGTCAAATGAAAGATAAGAGATTTGCTGTTAAAGAATTGAGTATACAGAATGCAAACAAAGGCTTCCCTACAAGTGAATCGCCTAACCATTCAACACAGTTCTAAAAACTGAAGAGAATGCAGTTTTCACTCAGATGAAATACATATGCTTTCCTTCTTAAGAAGTGTTTTCAAAGACATTCACAGAGTGATTCTACGAAGCCTTTTTACTGACGTTGGCTTTTAAACGTGATTTCACTGGAATTTGTGTCAAATGCAAGACACGAGATTTGCTGATAAAGAATTCAGTATACAGTATGTAAACAAACGCTTCCCTACAAGTGAATCGCCTAACCATTCAACACAGTTCTAAAAACTGAATAGAATGCAGTTTTCACTCAGATGAAAGACGTATGCTTTCCTTCTTAAGAAGTGTTTTCAAAGACATTCACAGAGTGATTCTACGAAGCCTTTTTACTGACGTTGGCTTTTAAACGTGATTTCACTGGAATTTCTGTCAAACGAAAGACATGAGATTTGCTGATAAAGAATGGAGTATACAGAATGCAAACAAACGCTTCCCTACAAGTGAATCGCCTAACCATTCAACAATGCTCTTAAAAATGAAGAGAATGCAGTTTTCACTCAGATGAAAGATGTATGCTTTCCTTCTTAAGAAGTGTTTTCAAAGGCATTCACAGAGTGATTCTAGGAAGCCTTTTTACTGACGCTGGCTTTTAAACGTGATTTCACTGGAATTTCTGTCAAACGCAAGACACGAGATTTGCTGTTAAAAAATTGAGTATACAGAATGCAAACAAACGCTTCCCTACAAGTGAATGGCCTAACCATTCAACACAGTTCTAAAAACTGAACAGAATGCAGTTTTCACTCAGATGAAAGACATGTGCTTTCCTTCTTAAGAAGTGTTTACAAAGACATTCACAGAGTGATTCTACGAAGCCTTTTTACTGACGTTGGCTTTTAGACGTGATTTCACTAGAATTTCTGTCAAATGCAAGACATGAGATTTGCTGATAAAATATTGAGTATACAGAATGCAAACAAACGCTTCCCTACAAGTGAATCGCCTCACCATTCTACACAGCTCTAAAAACTGAATAGAATGCAGTTTTCACTCAGATGAAAGACTTATGCTTTCCTTCTTAAGAAGTGTTTTCAAAGACATTCACAGAGTGATTCTACGAAGCCTTTTTACTGACGTTGGCTTTTAAACGTGATTTCTCTGGAATTTCTGTCAAACGTAAGACACGAGATTTGCTGTTAAAGAATTGAGTATACAGAATGCAAACAAACTCTTCCCTACAAGTGAATCGCCTAACCATTCAACACAGTTCTAAAAACTGAAGAGAATGCAGTTTTCACTCAGATGAAAGTCTTATGCTTTCCTTCTTAAGAATTGTTTTCAAAGACATTCACAGAGCGATTCTACGAAGCCTTTTTACTGACATTGGCTTTTAAATGTGATTTCACTGGAATTTCTGTCAAACACAAGACATGAGATTTGCTGATAAAGAATTGAGTATACAGAATGCAAACAAACGCTTCCCTACAAGTGAATCGCCTAACCATTCAACAATGCTCTTAAAAATGAAGAGAATGCAGTTTTCACTCAGATGAAAGATGTATGCTTTCCTTCTTAAGAAGTGTTTTCAAAGACATTCACAGAGTGATTCTACAAAGCCTTTTTACTGACGTTTGCTTTTAAACGTGATTTCATTGGAATTTCTGTCAAATGCAAGACACGAGATTTGCTGTTAAAGAATTGAGTATACAGAATGCAAACAAACGCTTCCCTACAAGTGAATGGCCTAACCATTCAACACAGTTCTAAACACTGAATAGAATGCAGTTTTCACTCAGATGAAAGACATGTGCTTTCCTTCTTAAGAAGTGTTTTCAAAGACATTCACAGAGTGATTCTACGAAGCCTTTTTACTGACGTTGGCTTTTAGACGTGATTTCACTAGAATTTCTGTCAAATGCAAGACATGAGATTTGCATATAAAATATTGAGTATACAGAATGCAAACAAACGCTTCCCTACAAGTGAATCGCCTCACCATTCTACACAGCTCTAAAAACTGAATAGAATGCAGTTTTCACTCAGATGAAAGACTTATGCTTTCCTTCTTAAGAAGTGTTTTCAAAGACATTCACAGAGTGATTCTACGAAGCCTTTTTACTGACGTTGGCTTTTAAACGTGATTTCACTGGAATTTCTGTGGAATGCAAGACCCGAGATTTGCTGTTAAAGAATTGAGTAAACAGAATGCAAACAAATGCTTCCCTACAAGTGAATCGCCTAACCATTCAACACAGCTCTAAAAACTGAAGAGAATGCAGTTTTCACTCAGATGAAAGACGTATGCTTTCCTTCTTAAGAAGTGTTTTCAAAGACATTCACAGAGTGAGTCTACGAAGCCTTTTTACTGACGTTGGCTTTTAAACGTGATTTCACTGGAATTTCTGTCAAACGAAAGACATGAGATTTGCTGATAAAGAATGGAGTATACAGAATGCAAACAAACGCTTCCCTACAAGTGAATCGCCTAACCATTCAACAATGCTCTTAAAAATGAAGAGAATGCAGTTTTCACTCAGATGAAAGATGTATGCTTTCCTTCTTAAGAAGTGTTTTCAAAGGCATTCACAGAGTGATTCTAGGAAGCCTTTTTACTGACGCTGGCTTTTAAACGTGATTTCACTGGAATTTCTGTCAAACGCAAGACACGAGATTTGCTGTTAAAAAATTGAGTATACAGAATGCAAACAAACGCTTCCCTACAAGTGAATGGCCTAACCATTCAACACAGTTCTAAAAACTGAATAGAATGCAGTTTTCACTCAGATGAAAGACATGTGCTTTCCTTCTTAAGAAGTGTTTTCAAAGACATTCACAGAGTGATTCTACGAAGCCTTTTTACTGACGTTGGCTTTTAGACGTGATTTCACTAGAATTTCTGTCAAATGCAAGACATGAGATTTGCATATAAAATATTGAGTATACAGAATGCAAACAAACGCTTCACTACAAGTGAATCGCCTCACCATTCTACACAGCTCTAAAAACTGAATAGAATGCAGTTTTCACTCAGATGAAAGACTTATGCTTTCCTTCTTAAGAAGTGTTTTCAAAGACATTCACAGAGTGATTCTACGAAGCCTTTTTACTGACGTTGGCTTTTAAACGTGATTTCACTGGAATTTCTGTGGAATGCAAGACCCGAGATTTGCTGTTAAAGAATTGAGTAAACAGAATGCAAACAAATGCTTCCCTACAAGTGAATCGCCTAACCATTCAACAATGCTCTAAAAACTGAAGAGAATGCAGTTTTCACTCAGATGAAAGACGTATGCTTTCCTTCTTAAGAAGTGTTTTCAAAGACATTCACAGAGTGAGTCTACGAAGCCTTTTTACTGACGTTGGCTTTTAAACGTGATTTCACTGGAATTTTTGTCAAACGCGAAACACGAAATTTGCTGTTAAAGAATTGAGTATACAGAATGCAAACAAACGCTTCCCTACAAGTGAATCGCCTAACCATTCAACACAGCTCTAAAAACTGAAGAGAATGCAGTTTTCACTCAGATGAAAGACGTAAGCTTTCCTTCTTAAGAAGTGTTTTCAAAGACATTCACAGAGTGATTCTACGAAGCCTTTTTACTGACGTTGGCTTTTAAACGTGATTTCTCTGGAATTTCTGTCAAATGCAAGACACGAGATTTGCTTTTAAAGAATTGAGTATACAGAATGCAAACAAACGCTTCCCTACAAGTGAATCGCCTAAACATTCAACACAGTTCTAAAAACTGAATAGAATATAGTTTTCACTCAGATGAAAGACGTATGCTTTCCTTCTTAAGAAGTGTTTTCAAATACATTCACAGAGTGATTCTACGAAGCATTTTTAATGACGTTGGCTTTTAAACGTGATTTCACTGGAATTTGTGTCAAATGCAAGACACGAGATTTGCTGTTAAAGAATTGAGTATACAGAATGCAAACAAACGCTTCCCTACAAGTGAATCGCCTAACCATTCAACACAGTTCTAAAAACTGAAGAGAATGCAGTTTTCACTCAGATGAAAGTCTTATGGTTTCCTTCTTAAGAAGTGTTTTCAAAGACGTTCACAGAGTGATTCTACGAAGCCTTTTGACTGACATTGGCTTTTAAACGTGATTTCACTGGACTTTCTGTCATACGCAAGACACGAGATTTGCTGTTAAAGAATTGAGTATACAGAATGCAAACAAACGTTTCCCTACAAGTGAATCGCCTAACCATTCAACAATGCTCTAAAAACTGAAGAGAATGCAGTTTTCACTCAGATGAAAGACGTATGCTTTCCTTCTTAAGAAGTGTTTTCAAAGACATTCACAGAGTGATTCTACGAAGCCTTTTTACTGACGCTGGCTTTTAAACGTGATTTCACTGGAATTTCTGTCAAAAGCAAGACACGAGATTTGCTGTTAAAAAATTGAGTATGCAGAATGCAAACAAACGCTTCCCTACAAGTGAATGGCCTAACCATTCAACACAGTTCTAAAAACTGAATAGAATGCAGTTTTCACTCAGATGAAAGACATGTGCTTTCCTTCTTAAGAAGTGTTTTCAAAGACATTCACAGAGTGATTCTACGAAGCCTTTTTACTGACGTTGGCTTTTAAACGTGATTTCTCTGGAATTTCTGTCAAACGTAAGACACGAGATTTGCTGTTAAAGAATTGAGTATACAGAATGCAAACAAACTCTTCCCTACAAGTGAATCGCCTAACCATTCAACACAGTTCTAAAAACTGAAGAGAATGCAGTTTTCACTCAGATGAAAGTCTTATGCTTTCCTTCTTAAGAATTGTTTTCAAAGACATTCACAGAGCGATTCTACGAAGCCTTTTTACTGACATTGGCTTTTAAATGTGATTTCACTGGAATTTCTGTCAAACACAAGACATGAGATTTGCTGATAAAGAATTGAGTATACAGAATGCAAACAAACGCTTCCCTACAAGTGAATCGCCTAACCATTCAACAATGCTCTTAAAAATGAAGAGAATGCAGTTTTCACTCAGATGAAAGATGTATGCTTTCCTTCTTAAGAAGTGTTTTCAAAGACATTCACAGAGTGATTCTACAAAGCCTTTTTACTGACGTTTGCTTTTAAACGTGATTTCACTGGAATTTCTGTCAAATGCAAGACACGAGATTTGCTGTTAAAGAATTGAGTATACAGAATGCAAACAAACGTTTCCCTACAAGTGAATCGCCTAACCATTCAACAATGCTCTAAAAACTGAAGAGAATGCAGTTTTCACTCAGATGAAAGACGTATGCTTTCCTTCTTAAGAAGTGTTTTCAAAGACATTCACAGAGTGATTCTACGAAGCCTTTTTACTGACGCTGGCTTTTAAACGTGATTTCACTGGAATTTCTGTCAAACGCAAGACACGAGATTTGCTGTTAAAAAATTGAGTATACAGAATGCAAACAAACGCTTCCCTACAAGTGAATGGCCTAACCATTCAACACAGTTCTAAAAACTGAATAGAATGCAGTTTTCACTCAGATGAAAGACATGTGCTTTCCTTCTTAAGAAGTGTTTTCAAAGACATTCACAGAGTGATTCTACGAAGCCTTTTTACTGACGTTGGCTTTTAGACGTGATTTCACTAGAATTTCTGTCAAATGCAAGACATGAGATTTGCATATAAAATATTGAGTATACAGAATGCAAACAAACGCTTCCCTACAAGTGAATCGCCTCACCATTCTACACAGCTCTAAAAACTGAATAGAATGCAGTTTTCACTCAGATGAAAGACTTATGCTTTCCTTCTTAAGAAGTGTTTTCAAAGACATTCACAGAGTGATTCTACGAAGCCTTTTTACTGACGTTGGCTTTTAAACGTGATTTCACTGGAATTTCTGTGGAATGCAAGACCCGAGATTTGCTGTTAAAGAATTGAGTAAACAGAATGCAAACAAATGCTTCCCTACAAGTGAATCGCCTAACCATTCAACACAGCTCTAAAAACTGAAGAGAATGCAGTTTTCACTCAGATGAAAGACGTATGCTTTCCTTCTTAAGAAGTGTTTTCAAAGACATTCACAGAGTGAGTCTACGAAGCCTTTTTACTGACGTTGGCTTTTAAACGTGATTTCACTGGAATTTTTGTCAAACGCGAAACACGAAATTTGCTGTTAAAGAATTGAGTATACAGAATGCAAACAAACGCTTCCCTACAAGTGAATCGCCTAACCATTCAACACAGCTCTAAAAACTGAAGAGAATGCAGTTTTCACTCAGATGAAAGACGTAAGCTTTCCTTCTTAAGAAGTGTTTTCAAAGACATTCACAGAGTGATTCTACGAAGCCTTTTTACTGACGTTGGCTTTTAAACGTGATTTCTCTGGAATTTCTGTCAAATGCAAGACACGAGATTTGCTTTTAAAGAATTGAGTATACAGAATGCAAACAAACGCTTCCCTACAAGTGAATCGCCTAACCATTCAACACAGTTCTAAAAACTGAATAGAATATAGTTTTCACTCAGATGAAAGACGTATGCTTTCCTTCTTAAGAAGTGTTTTCAAATACATTCACAGAGTGATTCTACGAAGCCTTTTTACTGACGTTGGCTTTTAAACGTGATTTCACTGGAATTTGTGTCAAATGCAAGACACGAGATTTGCTGTTAAAGAATTGAGTATACAGAATGCAAACAAACGCTTCCCTACAAGTGAATCGCCTAACCATTCAACACAGTTCTAAAAACTGAAGAGAATGCAGTTTTCACTCAGATGAAAGTCTTATGGTTTCCTTCTTAAGAAGTGTTTTCAAAGACGTTCACAGAGTGATTCTACGAAGCCTTTTGACTGACATTGGCTTTTAAACGTGATTTCACTGGACTTTCTGTCATACGCAAGACACGAGATTTGCTGTTAAAGAATTGAGTATACAGAATGCAAACAAACGTTTCCCTACAAGTGAATCGCCTAACCATTCAACAATGCTCTAAAAACTGAAGAGAATGCAGTTTTCACTCAGATGAAAGACGTATGCTTTCCTTCTTAAGAAGTGTTTTCAAAGACATTCACAGAGTGATTCTACGAAGCCTTTTTACTGACGCTGGCTTTTAAACGTGATTTCACTGGAATTACTGTCAAACGCAAGACACGAGATTTGCTGTTAAAAAATTGAGTATACAGAATGCAAACAAACGCTTCCCTACAAGTGAATGGCCTAACCATTCAACACAGTTCTAAAAACTGAATAGAATGCAGTTTTGACTCAGATGAAAGACATGTGCTTTCCTTCTTAAGAAGTGTTTTCAAAGACATTCACAGAGTGATTCTACGAAGCCTTTTTACTGACGTTGGCTTTTAGACGTAATTTCACTAGAATTTCTGTCAAATGCAAGACATGAGATTTGCATATAAAATATTGAGTATACAGAATGCAAACAAACGCTTCCCTACAAGTGAATCGCCTCACCATTCTACACAGCTCTAAAAACTGAATAGAATGCAGTTTTCACTCAGATGAAAGACTTATGCTTTCCTTCTTAAGAAGTGTTTTCAAAGACATTCACAGAGTGATTCTACGAAGCCTTTTTACTGACGTTGGCTTTTAAACGTGATTTCACTGGAATTTCTGTGGAATGCAAGACCCGAGATTTGCTGTTAAAGAATTGAGTAAACAGAATGCAAACAAATGCTTCCCTACAAGTGAATCGCCTAACCATTCAACACAGCTCTAAAAACTGAAGAGAATGCAGTTTTCACTCAGATGAAAGACGTATGCTTTCCTTCTTAAGAAGTGTTTTCAAAGACATTCACAGAGTGAGTCTACGAAGCCTTTTTACTGACGTTGGCTTTTAAACGTGATTTCACTGGAATTTTTGTCAAACGCGAAACACGAAATTTGCTGTTAAAGAATTGAGTATACAGAATGCAAACAAACGCTTCCCTACAAGTGAATCGCCTAACCATTCAACACAGCTCTAAAAACTGAAGAGAATGCAGTTTTCACTCAGATGAAAGACGTAAGCTTTCCTTCTTAAGAAGTGTTTTCAAAGACATTCACAGAGTGATTCTACGAAGCCTTTTTACTGACGTTGGCTTTTAAACGTGATTTCTCTGGAATTTCTGTCAAATGCAAGACACGAGATTTGCTTTTAAAGAATTGAGTATACAGAATGCAAACAAACGCTTCCCTACAAGTGAATCGCCTAACCATTCAACACAGTTCTAAAAACTGAATAGAATATAGTTTTCACTCAGATGAAAGACGTATGCTTTCCTTCTTAAGAAGTGTTTTCAAATACATTCACAGAGTGATTCTACGAAGCATTTTTAATGACGTTGGCTTTTAAACGTGATTTCACTGGAATTTGTGTCAAATGCAAGGCACGAGATTTGCTGTTAAAGAATTGAGTATACAGAATGCAAACAAACGCTTCCCTACAAGTGAATCGCCTAACCATTCAACACAGTTCTAAAAACTGAAGAGAATGCAGTTTTCACTCAGATGAAAGTCTTATGGTTTCCTTCTTAAGAAGTGTTTTCAAAGACGTTCACAGAGTGATTCTACGAAGCCTTTTGACTGACATTGGCTTTTAAACGTGATTTCACTGGACTTTCTGTCATACGCAAGACACGAGATTTGCTGATAAAGAATTGAGTATACAGAATGCAAACAAACGCTTCCCTACAAGTGAATCGCCTAACCATTCAACACAGCTCTAAAAACTGAAGAGAATGCAGTTTTCACTCAGATGAAAGATGTAAGCTTTCCTTCTTAAGAAGTGTTTTCAAAGACATTCACAGAGTGATTCTACGAAGCCTTTTTACTGACGTTGGCTTTTAAACGTGATTTCACAGGAATTTCTGTCAAACGAAAGATAAGAGATTTGCAGTGAAAGAATTGAGTATACAGAATGCAAACAAAGGCTTCCCTACAAGTGAATCGCCTAACCATTCAACACAGTTCTAAAAACTGAATAGAATGCAGTTTTCACTCAGATGAAAGACGTATGCTTTCCTTCTTAAGAAGTGTTTTCAAAGACATTCACAGAGTGATTCTACGAAGCCTTTTTACTGACGTTGGCTTTTAAACGTGATTTCACTGGAATTTCTGTCAAACGCAAGACTCGAGATTTGCTTTTACAGAATTGAGTATACAGAATGCAAACAAACGCTTCCCTACAAGTGAATCACCTAACCATTCAACAATGCTCTAAAAACTGAAAAAAATGCAGTTTTCACTCAGATGAAAGACGTATACTTTCCTCCTTAAGAAGTGTTTTCAAAGACATTCACAGAGTGATTCTACGAAGCCTTTTTACTGACGTTGGCTTTTAAACGTGATTTCTCTGGAATTTCTGTTAAATGCAAGACACGAGATTTGCTTTTAAAGAATTGAGTATACAGAATGCAAACAAACGCTTCCCTACAAGTGAATCGCCTAACCATTCAACACAGTTCTAAAAACTGAATAGAATATAGTTTTCACTCAGATGAAAGACGTATGCTTTCCTTCTTAAGAAGTGTTTTCAAATACATTCACAGAGTGATTCTACGAAGCATTTTTAATGACGTTGGCTTTTAAACGTGATTTCACTGGAATTTGTGTCAAATGCAAGACACGAGATTTGCTGTTAAAGAATTGAGTATACAGAATGCAAACAAACGCTTCCCTACAAGTGAATCGCCTAACCATTCAACACAGTTCTAAAAACTGAAGAGAATGCAGTTTTCACTCAGATGAAAGTCTTATGGTTTCCTTCTTAAGAAGTGTTTTCAAAGACGTTCACAGAGTGATTCTACGAAGCCTTTTGACTGACATTGGCTTTTAAACGTGATTTCACTGGACTTTCTGTCATACGCAAGACACGAGATTTGCTGATAAAGAATTGAGTATACAGAATGCAAACAAACGCTTCCCTACAAGTGAATCACCTAACCATTCAACACAGCTCTAAAAACTGAAGAGAATGCAGTTTTCACTCAGATGAAAGACGTAAGCTTTCCTTCTTAAGAAGTGTTTTCAAAGACATTCACAGAGTGATTCTACGAAGCCTTTTTACTGACGTTGGCTTTTAAACGTGATTTCACAGGAATTTCTGTCAAACGAAAGATAAGAGATTTGCTGTGAAAGAATTGAGTATACAGAATGCAAACAAACGCTTCCCTACAAGTGAATCACCTAACCATTCAACAATGCTCTAAAAACTGAAAAAAATGCAGTTTTCACTCAGATGAAAGACGTATACTTTCCTTCTTAAGAAGTGTTTTCAAAGACATTCACAGAGTGATTCTACGAAGCCTTTTTACTGACGTTGGCTTTTAAACGTGATTTCACTGGAATTTCTGTCAAAGGCAAGACACGAGATTTGCTGTTAAAGAATTGAGTATACAGAATGCAAACAAACGCTTCCCTACAATTGAATCGCCTAACCATTCAACACAGTTCTAAAAACTGAATAGAATGCAGTTTTCACTCAGATGAAAGACATGTGCTTTCCTTCTTAAGAAGTGTTTTCAAAGACATTCACAGAGTGATTCTACGAAGCCTTTTTACTGACGTTGGCTTTTAGACGTGATTTCACTAGAATTTCTGTCAAATGCAAGACATGAGATTTGCTGATAAAATATTGAGTATACAGAATGCAAACAAACGCTTCCCTACAAGTGAATCGCCTCACCATTCTACACAGCTCTAAAAACTGAATAGAATGCAGTTTTCACTCAGATGAAAGACTTATGCTTTCCTTCTTAAGAAGTGTTTTCAAAGACATTCACAGAGTGATTCTACGAAGCCTTTTTACTGACGTTGGCTTTTAAACGTGATTTCTCTGGAATTTCTGTCAAACGTAAGACACGAGATTTGCTGTTAAAGAATTGAGTATACAGAATGCAAACAAACTCTTCCCTACAAGTGAATCGCCTAACCATTCAACACAGTTCTAAAAACTGAAGAGAATGCAGTTTTCACTCAGATGAAAGTCTTATGCTTTCCTTCTTAAGAATTGTTTTCAAAGACATTCACAGAGCGATTCTACGAAGCCTTTTTACTGACATTGGCTTTTAAACGTGATTTCACAGGAATTTCTGTCAAACGAAAGATAAGAGATTAGCTGTGAAAGAATTGAGTATACAGAATGCAAACAAAGGCTTCCCTACAAGTGAATCGCCTAACCATTCAACACAGTTCTAAAAACTGAATAGAATGCAGTTTTCACTCAGATGAAAGAAGTATGCTTTCCTTCTTAAGAAGTGTTTTCAAAGACATTCACAGAGTGATTCTACGAAGCCTTTTTACTGACGTTGGCTTTTAAACGTGATTTCACTGGAATTTCTGTCAAACGCAAGACTCGAGATTTGCTTTTACAGAATTGAGTATACAGAATGCAAACAAACGCTTCCCTACAAGTGAATCACCTAACCATTCAACAATGCTCTAAAAACTGAAAAAAATGCAGTTTTCACTCAGATGAAAGACGTATACTTTCCTTCTTAAGAAGTGTTTTCAAAGACATTCACAGAGTGATTCTACGAAGCCTTTTTACTGACGTTGTCTTTTAAACGTGATTTCACTGGAATTTCTGTCAAAGGCAAGACACGAGATTTGCTGTTAAAGAATTGAGTATACAGAATGCAAACAAACGCTTCCCTACAAGTGAATCGCCTAACCATTCAACACAGTTCTAAAAACTGAATAGAATGCAGTTTTCACTCAGATGAAAGACTTATGCTTTCCTTCTTAAGAAGTGTTTTCAAAGACATTCACAGAGTGATTCTACGAAGCCTTTTTACTGACGTTTGCTTTTAAACGTGATTTCACTGGAATTTGTGTCAAATGCAAGACACGAAATTTGCTGTTAAAGAATTGAGTATACAGAATGCAAACAAACGCTTCCCTACAAGTGAATCGCCTAACCATTCAACACAGTTCTAAAAACTGAAGAGAATGCAGTTTTCACTCAGATGAAAATCTTATGCTTTCCTTCTTAAAAAGTGTTTTCAAAGACATTCACAGAGTGATTCTACGAAGCCTTTTGACTGACATTGGCTTTTAAACGTGATTTCACTGGACTTTCTGTCATACGCAAGACACGAGATTTGCTGATAAAGAATTGAGTACACAGAATGCAAACAAACGCTTCCCTACAAGTGAATCGCCTAACCATTCAACAATGCCATAAAAACTGAGGAGAATACAGTTTTCACTCAGATGAGAGATGTTTGCTTTCCTTCTTAAGAAGTGTTTTCAAAGACATTCACAGAGTGATTCTACGAAGCCTTTTTACTGACATTGGCTTTTAAACGTGATTTCACTGGAATTTCTGTCAAACGCAAGACTCGAGATTTGCTTTTACAGAATTGAGTATACAGAATGCAAACAAACGCTTCCCTACAAGTGAATCACCTAACCATTCAACAATGCTCTAAAAACTGAAGAGAATGCAGTTTTCACTCAGATGAAAGACGTATGCTTTCCTTCTTAAGAAGTGTTTTCAAAGACATTCACAGAGTGATTCTACGAAGCCTTTTTACTGACGTTGGCTTTTAAACGTGATTTCACAGGAATTTCTGTCAAATGAAAGATAAGAGATTTGCTGTTAAAGAATTGAGTATACAGAATGCAAACAAAGGCTTCCCTACAAGTGAATCGCCTAACCATTCAACACAGTTCTAAAAACTGAAGAGAATGCAGTTTTCACTCAGATGAAATACATATGCTTTCCTTCTTAAGAAGTGTTTTCGAAGACATTCACAGAGTGATTCTACGAAGCCTTTTTACTGACGTTGGCTTTTAAACGTGATTTCACTGGAATTTGTGTCAAATGCAAGACACGAGATTTGCTGATAAAGAATTCAGTATACAGAATGTAAACAAACGCTTCCCTACAAGTGAATCGCCTAACCATTCAACACAGTTCTAAAAACTGAATAGAATGCAGTTTTCACTCAGATGAAAGACGTATGCTTTCCTTCTTAAGAAGTGTTTTCAAAGACATTCACAGAGTGATTCTACGAAGCCTTTTTACTGACGTTGGCTTTTAAACGTGATTTCACTGTAATTTCTGTCAAACGCAAGACTCGAGATTTGCTTTTACAGAATTGAGTATATAGAATGCAAACAAACGCTTCCCTACAAGTGAATCACCTAACCATTCAACAATGCTCTAAAAACTGAAGAGAATGCAGTTTTCACTCAGATGAAAGACGTATGCTTTCCTTCTTAAGAAGTGTTTTCAAAGACATTCACAGAGTGATTCTACGAAGCCTTTTTACTGAAGTTGTCTTTTAAACGTGATTTCACTGGAATTTCTGTCAAACGCAAGACACGAGATTTGCTGTTAAAGAATTGAGTATACAGAATGCAAACAAACGCTTCCCTACAAGTGAATCGCCTAACCATTCAACACAGTTCTAAAAACTGAATAGAATGCAGTTTCACCCAGAAGAAAGACGTATGCTTTCCTTCTTAAGAAGTGTTTTCAAAGACATTCACAGAGTGATTCTACGAAGCCTTTTTACTGACATTGGCTTTTAAACGTGATTTCACTGGAATTTCTGTCAAACGCAAGACTCGAGATTTGCTTTTAAAGAATTAAGTATACAGAATGCAAACAAACTCTTCCCTACAATTGAATCACCTAACCATTCAACAATGCTCTAAAAACTGAAAAAAATGCAGTTTTCACTCAGATGAAAGACGTATGCTTTCCTTCTTAAGAAGTGTTTTCAAAGACATTCACAGAGTGAGTCTACGAAGCCTTTTTACTGACGTTGGCTTTTAGACGTGATTTCACTAGAATTTCTGTCAAACGCAAGACATGAGATTTGCTGTTAAAATATTGAGCATACAGAATGCAAACAAACGCTTCCCTACAAGTGAATCGCCTAACCATTCAACACAGCTCTAAAAACTGAATAGAATGCAGTTTTCACTCAGATGAAAGACGTATGCTTTCCTTCTTAAGAAGTGTTTTCAAAGACATTCACAGAGTGATTCTACGAAGCCTTTTTACTGACGTTGGCTTTTAAACATGATTTCACTGGAATTTCTGTCAAACGCAAGACACGAGATTTGCTGTTAAAGAATTGAGTATACAGAATGCAAACAAACGCTTCCCTACAAGTGTATCGCCTAACCATTCAACACAGCTCTAAAAACTGAAGAGAATGCAGTTTTCACTCAGATGAAAGACGTATGCTTTCCTTCTTAAGAAGTGTTTTCAAAGACATTCACAGAGTGATTCTACGAAGCCTTTTTACTGACGTTGGCTTTTAAACGTGATTTCACAGGAATTTCTGTCAAATGCAAGACACGAGATTTGCTGTTAAAGAATTGAGTATACAGAATGCAAACAAAGGCTTCCCTACAAGTGAATCGCCTAACCATTCAACAATGCTCCAAAACTGAAGAGAATGCAGTTTTCACTCAGATGAAAGTCTTATGCTTTCCTTCTTAAGAAGTGTTTTCAAAGACATTCACAGAGTGATTCTACGAAGCCTTTTGACTGACATTGGCTTTTAAACGTGATTTCACTGGACTTTCTGTCATACGCAAGACACGAGATTTGCTGATAAAGAATTGAGTATACAGAATGCAAACAAACGCTTCCCTACAAGTGAATCGCCTAACCATTCAACACAGCTCTAAAAACTGAATAGAATGCAGTTTTCACTCAGATGAAAGACGTATGCTTTCCTTCTTAAGAAGTGTTTTCAAAGACATTCACAGAGTGATTCTACAAAGCCTTTTTACTGACTTTGGCTTTTAAGCGTGATTTCACTGGAATTTCTGTCAAACACAAGACTCGAGATTTGCTTTTACAGAATTGAGTATACAGAATGCAAACAAACGCTTCCCTACAAGTGAATCACCTAACCATTCAACAATGCTCTAAAAACTGAAGAGAATGCAGTTTTCACTCAGATGAAAGACGTATGCTTTCCTTCTTAAGAAGTGTTTTCAAAGACATTCACAGAGTGATTCTACGAAGCCTTTTTACTGACGTTGGCTTTTAAACGTGATTTCACAGGAATTTCTGTCAAATGAAAGATAAGAGATTTGCTGTTAAAAATTGAGTATACAGAATGCAAACAAAGGCTTCCCTACAAGTGAATCGCCTAACCATTCAACACAGTTCTCAAAACTGAAGAGAATGCAGTTTTCACTCAGATGAAATACATATGCTTTCCTTCTTAAGAAGAGTTTTCGAAGACATTCACAGAGTGATTCTACGAAGCCTTTTTACTGACGTTGGCTTTTAAACGTGATTTCACTGGAATTTGTGTCAAATGCAAGACATGAGATTTGCTGATAAAGAATTCAGTATACAGAATGTAAACAAACGCTTCCCTACAAGTGAATCGCCTAACCATTCAACACAGTTCTAAAAACTGAAAAGAATGCAGTTTTCACTCAGATGAAAGACGTATGCTTTCCTTCTTAAGAAGTGTTTTCAAAGACATTCACAGAGTGATTCTACGAAGCCTTTTTACTGACGTTGGCTTTTAAACGTGATTTCACTGGAATTTCTGTCAAACGCAAGACTCGAGATTTGCTTTTACAGAATTGAGTATACAGAATGCAAACAAACGCTTCCCTACAAGTGAATCACCTAACCATTCAACAATGCTCTAAAAACTGAAGAGAATGCAGTTTTCACTCAGATGAAAGACGTATGCTTTCCTTCTTAAGAAGTGTTTTCAAAGACATTCACAGAGTGATTGTACGAAGCCTTTTTACTGAAGTTGTCTTTTAAACGTGATTTCACTGGAATTTCTGTCAAACGCAAGACACGAGATTTGCTGTTAAAGAATTGAGTATACAGAATGCAAACAAACGCTTCCCTACAAGTAAATCGCCTAACCATTCAACACAGTTCTAAAAACTGAAGAGAATGCAGTTTTCACTCAGATGAAAGTCTTATGCTTTCCTTCTTAAGAAGTGTTTTCAAAGACATTCACAGAGTGATTCTACGAAGCCTTTTGACTGACATTGGCTTTTAAACGTGATTTCACTGGACTTTCTGTCATACGCAAGACACGAGATTTGCTGATAAAGAATTGAGTATACAGAATGCAAACAAACGCTTCCCTACAAGTGAATCGCCTAACCATTCAACACAGCTCTAAAAACTGAATAGAATGCAGTTTTCACTCAGATGAAAGACGTATGCTTTCCTTCTTAAGAAGTGTTTTCAAAGACATTCACAGAGTGATTCTACAAAGCCTTTTTACTGACGTTGGCTTTTAAACGTGATTTCACTGGAATTTCTGTCAAATGCAAGACACGAGATTTGCTGTTAAAGAATTGAGTATACAGAATGCAAACAAACGCTTCCCTACAAGTGAATCGCCTAACCATTCAACACAGTTCTAAAAACTGAATAGAATGCAGTTTTCACCCAGATGAAAGACGTATGCTTTCCTTCTTAAGAAGTGTTTTCAAAGACATTCACAGAGTGATTCTACGAAGCATTTTTACTGACATTGGCTTTTAAACGTGATTTCACTGGAATTTCTGTCAAACGCAAGACTCGAGATTTGCTTTTAAAGAATTAAGTATACAGAATGCAAACAAACGCTTCCCTACAAGTGAATCACCTAACCATTCAACAATGCTCTAAAAACTGAAAAAAATGCAGTTTTCACTCATATGAAAGACGTATGCTTTCCTTCTTAAGAAGTGTTTTCAAAGACATTCACAGAGTGAGTCTACGAAGGCTTTTTACTGACGTTGGCTTTTAGACGTGATTTCACTAGAATTTCTGTCCTACGCAAGACATGAGATTTGCTGTTAAAATATTGAGTATACAGAATGCAAACAAACGCTTCCCTACAAGTGAATCGCCTAACAATTCAACACAGTTCTAAAAACTGAATAGAATGCAGTTTTCACTCAGATGAAAGACGTATGCTTTCCTTCTTAAGAAGTGTTTTCAAAGACATTCACAGAGTGATTCTATGAAGCCTTTTTACTGACGTTGGCTTTTAAACGTGATTTCACTGGAATTTCTGTCAAATGCAAGACACGAGATTTGCTGTTAAAGAATTGAGTATACAGAATGCAAACAAATGCTTCCCTACAAGTGAATCGCCTAACCATTCAACACAGTTCTAAAAACTGAAGAGAATGCAGTTTTCACTCAGATGAAAGTCTTATGCTTTCCTTCTTAAAACTGTTTTCAAAGACATTCACAGAGTGATTCTACGAAGCCTTTTTACTGACATTGGGTTTTAAACATGATTTCACTGGAATTTCTGTCAAATGCAAGGCACGAGATTTGCTGTGAAAGAATTGAGTATACAGAATGCAAACAAACGCTTCCCTACAAGTGAATCGCCTAACCATTCAACACAGCTCTAAAAACTGAAGAGAATGCAGTTTTCACTCAGATGAAAGACGTAAGCTTTCCTTCTTAAGAAGTGTTTTCAAAGACATTCACAGAGTGATTCTACGAAGCCTTTTTACTGACGTTGGCTTTTAAACGTGATTTCACAGGAATTTCTGTCAAACGCAAGACATGAGGTTTGCTGTTAAAGAATTGAGTATACAGAATGCAAACAAAGGCTTCGCTACAAGTAAATCGCCAAACCATTCAACAATGCTCTAAAAACTGAAGAGAATAACGTTTTCAATCAGATGAAAGACGTAAGCTTTCCTTCTTAAGAAGTGTTTTCAAAGACATTCACAGAGTGAGTCTACGAAGCCTTTTTACTGACGTTGGCTTTTAAACGTGATTTCACTGGAATTTTTTTCAAACGCGAGACACGAGATTTGCTGTTAAAGAATTGAGTATACAGAATGCAAACAAACGCTTCCCTACAAGTGAATCGCGTAACTATTCAACACAGTTCTAAAAACTGAATAGAATGCAGTTTTCACTCAGATGAAAGACGTATGCTTTCCTTCTTAAGAAGTGTTTTCAAAGACATTCACAGAGTGATTCTACGAAGCCTTTTTACTGACGTTGGCTTTTAAACGTGATTTCACTGAAATTTGTGTCAAATGCAAGATACGAGATTTGCTGTTAAAGAATTGAGTATACAGAATGCAAACAAACGCTTCCCTACAAGTGAATCGCCTAATCATTCTACACAGCTCTAAAAACTGAATAGAATGCAGTTTTCACTCAGATGAAAGATGTATGCTTTCCTTCATAAGAAGTGTTTTCAAAGACATTCACAGAGTGATTCTACGAAGCCTTTTTACTGACGGTGGCTTTTAATCGTGATTTCACTGGAATTTCTGTCATACGCAAGACACGAGATTTGCTGATAAAGAATTGAGTATACAGAATGCAAACAAACGCTTCCCTACAAGTGAATCGCCTAACCATTCAACACAGTTCTAAAAACTGAATTGAATGCAGTTTTCACTCAGATGAAAGACGTATGCTTTCCTTCTTAAGAAGTGTTTTCAAAGACATTCACAGAGTGATTCTACAAAGCCTTTTTACTGACGTTGGCTTTTAAACGTGATTTCACTGGAATTTCTGTCAAATGCAAGACACGAGATTTGCTGTTAAAGAATTGAGTATACAGAATGCAAACAAAGGCTTCCCTACAAGTGAATCGCCTAACCATTCAACAATGCTCTAAAAACTGAAGAGAATAAAGTTTTCACTCAGATGAAAGACGTAAGCTTTCCTTCTTAAGAAGTGTTTTCAAAGACATTCACAGAGTGAGTCTATGAAGCCTTTTTACTGACGTTGGCTTTTAAACGTGATTTCACTGGAATTTCTGTCAAACGCAAGACACGAGATTTGCTTTTAAAGAATTGAGTATACAGAATGCAAACAAACGCTTCCCTACAAGTGAATCGCCTAACCATTCAACACAGTTCTAAAAACTGAAGAGAATGCAGTTTTCACTCAGATGAAAGACGTATGCTTTCCTTCTTAAGAAGGGTTTTCAAAGACATTCACAGAGTGATTCTACGAAGCCTTTTTACAGACGTTGGCTTTTAAACGTGATTTCACTGAAATTTGTGTCAAACACAAGACACGAGATTTGCTGTTAAAGAATTGAGTATACAGAATGCAAACAAATGTTTCCCTACAAGTGAATCGCCTAACCATTCAACAATGCTCTAAAAACTGAAGAGAATAAAGTTTTCACTCAGATGAAAGATGTAAGCTTTCCTTCTTAAGAAGTGTTTTCAAAGACATTCACAGAGTGAGTCTATGAAGCCTTTTTACTGACGTTGGCTTTTAAACGTGATTTCACTGGAATTTCTGTCAAACGCAAGACACGAGATTTGCTTTTAAAGAATTGAGTATACAGAATGCAAACAAACGCTTCCCTACAAGTGAATCGCCTAACCATTCAACACAGTTCTAAAAACTGAAGAGAATGCAGTTTTCACTCAGATGAAAGACGTATGCTTTCCTTCTTAAGAAGTGTTTTCAAAGACATTCACAGAGTGATTCTAAGAAGCCTTTTTACAGACGTTGGCTTTTAAACGTGATTTCACTGAAATTTGTGTCAAATGCAAGACACGAGATTTGCTGTTAAAGAATTGAGTATACAGAATGCAAACAAACGCTTCCCTACAAGTGAATCGCCTAACCATTCAACACAGTTCTAAAAACTGAAGAGAATGCAGTTTTCACTCAGATGAAAGTCTTATGCTTTCCTTCTTAAGAAGTGTTTTCAAAGACATTCACAGAGTGATTCTACGAAGCCTTTTGACTGACATTGGCTTTTAAACGTGATTTCACTGGACTTTCTGTCATACGCAAGACACGAGATTTGCTGATAAAGAATTGAGTATACAGAATGCAAACAAACGCTTCCCTACAAGTGAGTCGCCTAACCATTCAACACAGCTCTAAAAACTGAATAGAATGCAGTTTTCACTCAGATGAAAGACGTATGCTTTCCTTCTTAAGAAGTGTTTTCAAAGACATTCACAGAGTGATTCTACAAAGCCTTTTTACTGACGTTGGCTTTTAAACGTGATTTCACTGGAATTTCTGTCAAACGCAAGACACGAGATTTGCTGATAAAGAATTGAGTATACAGAATGCAAACAAACGCTTCCCTACAAGTGAATCGCCTAACCATTCAACACAGCTCTAAAAACTGAATAGAATGCAGTTTTCACTCAGATGAAAGACGTATGCTTTCCTTCTTAAGAAGTGTTTTAAAAGACATTCACAAAGTGATTCTACGAAGCCTTTTTACTGACGTTGGCTTTTAAACATGATTTCACAGGAATTTCTGTCAATGGAAAGATAAGAGATTTGCTGATAAAGAATTGAGTATACAGAATGCAAACAAACGCTTCCCTACAAGTGAATCGCCTAACCATTCAACACAGTTCTAAAAACTGAAGAGAATGCAGTTTTCACTCAGATGAAAGTCTTATGGTTTCCTTCTTAAGAAGTGTTTTCAAAGACGTTCACAGAGTGATTCTACGGAGCCTTTTGACTGACATTGGCTTTTAAACGTGATTTCACTGGACTTTCTGTCATACGCAAGACACGAGATTTGCTGATAAAGAATTGAGTATACAGAATGCAAACAAACGCTTCCCTACAAGTGAATCACCTAACCATTCAACAATGCCATAAAAACTGAGGAGAATACAGTTTTCACTCAGATGAGAGATGTATGCTTTCCTTCTTAAGAAGTGTTTTCAAAGACATTCACAGAGTGATTCTACGAAGCCTTTTTACTGACGTTGGCTTTTAAATGTGATTTCACTGGAATTTTTGTCAAACGCGAAACACGAGATTTGCTGTTGAAGAATTGAGTATACAGAATGCAAACAAACGCTTCCCTACAAGTGAATCGCCTAACCATTCAACACAGCTCTAAAAACTAAAGAGAATGCAGTTTTCACTCAGATGAAAGACGTAAGCTTTCCTTCTTAAGAAGTGTTTTCAAAGACATTCACAGAGTGATTCTACGAAGCCTTTTTACTGACGTTGGCTTTTAAATGTGATTTCTCTGGAATTTCTGTCAAATGCAAGACACGAGATTTGCTTTTAAAGAATTGAGTATACAGAATGCAAACAAACGCTTCCCTACAAGTGAATCGCCTAACCATTCAACACAGTTCTAAAAACTGAATAGAATATAGTTTTCACTCAGATGAAAGACGTATTCTTTCCTTCTTAAGAAGTGTTTTCAAAGACATTCACAGAGTGATTCTACGAAGCATTTTTACTGACGTTGGCTTTTAAACGTGATTTCACTGGAATTTGTGTCAAATGCAAGACACGAGTTTTGCTGTTAAAGAATTGAGTATACAGAATGCAAACAAATGCTTCCCTACAAGTGAATCGCCTAACCATTCAACACAGTTCTAAAAACTGAAGAGAATGCAGTTTTCACTCAGATGAAATTCTTATGGTTTCCTTCTTAAGAAGTGTTTTCAAAGACGTTCACAGAGTGATTCTACGAAGCCTTTTGACTGACATTGGCTTTTAAACGTGATTTCACTGGAATTTCTGTCAAAAGCAAGACACGAGATTTGCTGATAAAGAATTGAGTATACAGAATGCAAACAAACGCTTCCCTACAAGTGAATCGCCTAACCATTCAACACAGCTCTAAAAACTGAATAGAATGCAGTTTTCACTCAGATGAAAGACGTATGCTTTCCTTCTTAAGAAGTGTTTTCAAAGACATTCACAGAGTGATTCTACGAAGCCTTTTTACTGACGTTGGCTTTTAAACGTGATTTCACTGGAATTTCTGTCAAACGCAAGACACGAGATTTGCTGTTAAAGAATTGAGTATACAGAATGCAAACAAAGGCTTCCCTACAAGTGAATCGCCTAACCATTCAACAATGCTCTAAAAACTGAAGAGAATAAAGTTTTCACTCAGATGAAAGACGTAAGCTTTCCTTCTTAAGAAGTGTTTTCAAAGACATTCACAGAGTGAGTCTATGAAGCCTTTTTACTGACGTTGGCTTTTAAACGTGATTTCACTGGAATTTCTGTCAAACGCAAGACAGGAGATTTGCTTTTAAAGAATTGAGTATACAGAATGCAAACAAACGCTTCCCTACAAGTGAATCGCCTAACCATTCAACACAGTTCTAAAAACTGAAGAGAATGCAGTTTTCACTCAGATGAAAAACGTATGCTTTCCTTCTTAAGAAGTGTTTTCAAAGACATTCACAGAGTGATTCTACGAAGCTTTTTTACAGACGTTGGCTTTTAAACGTGATTTCACTGAAATTTGTGTCAAATGCAAGACACGAGATTTGCTGTTAAAGAATTGAGTATACAGAATGCAAACAAACGCTTCCCTACAAGTGAATCGCCTAACCATTCAACACAGTTCTAAAAACGGAAGAGAATGCAGTTTTCACTCAGATGAAAGTCTTATGCTCTCCTTCTTAAGAAGTGTTTTCAAAGACATTCACAGAGTGATTCTACGAAGCCTTTTGACTGACATTGGCTTTTAAACGTGATTTCACTGAAATTTGTGTCAAAAGCAAGAAACAAGATTTGCTGTTAAAGAATTTAGTATACAGAATGCAAACAAACGCTTCCCTACAAGTGAATCACCTAACCATTCAACAATGCTCTAAAACCTGAAGAGAATGCATTTTTCACTCAGATGAAAGACGTATGCTTTCCTTCTTAAGAAGTGTTTTCAAAGACATTCACACAGTGATTCTACAAACCCTTTTTACTGACGTTGGCTTTTAAATGTGATTTCACTGGAATTTCTGTCAAACGCAAGACACGAGATTTGCTGTTAAAGAATTGAGTATACAGAATGCAAACAAACGCTTCCCTACAAGTGAATCGCCTAACCATTCAACAATGCTCTAAAAACTGAAGAGAATGCAGTTTTCACTCAGATGAAAGACGTATGCTTTCCTTCTTAAGAAGTGTTTTCAAAGACATTCACAGAGTAATTCTATGAAGCCTTTTTACTGACGTTGGCTTTTAAACATGATTTCACTGGAATTTCTGTGGAACGCAAACCCGAGATTTGCTGTTAAAGAATTGAGTAAACAGAATGCAAACAAACGCTTCCCTACAAGTGAATCGCCTAACCATTCAACACAGCTCTAAAAACTGAACCGAATGCAGTTTTCACTCAGATGAAAGACATATGCTTTCCTTCTTAAGAAGTGTTTTCAAAAGACATTCACAGAGTGATTCTACAAAGCCTTTTTACTGACGTTGGCTTTTAAACGTGATTTCACTGGAATTTCTGTCAAAAGCAAGACACGAGATTTGCTTTTAAAGAATTGAGTATACAGAATGCAAACAAACGCTTCCCTACAAGTGAATCGCCTAACCATTCAACACAGTTCTAAAAACTGAATAGAATGCAGTTTTCACTCAGATGAAAGACGTATGCTTTCCTTCTTAAGAAGTGTTTTCAAAGACATTCACAGAGTGATTCTACGAAGCCTTTTTACTGACGTTGGCTTTTAAACGTGATTTCACAGGAATTTCTGTCAAACACAAGACACGAGATTTGCTGTTAAAGAATTGAGTATACAGAATGCAAACAAAGGCTTCCCTACAAGTGAATCGCCTAACCATTCAACAATGCTCTAAAAACTGAAGAGAATAAAGTTTTCACTCAGATGAAAGACATAAGCTTTCCTTCTTAAGAAGTGTTTTCAAAGACATTCACAGAGTGAGTCTATGAAGCCTTTTTACTGACGTTGGCTTTTAAACGTGATTTCACTGGAATTTCTGTCAAACGCAAGACACGAGATTTGCTTTTAAAGAATTGAGTATACAGAATGCAAACAAACGCTTCCCTACAAGTGAATCGCCTAACCATTCAACACAGTTCTAAAAACTGAAGAGAATGCAGTTTTCACTCAGATGAAAGACGTATGCTTTCCTTCTTAAGAAGGGTTTTCAAAGACATTCACAGAGTGATTCTACGAAGCCTTTTTACAGACGTTGGCTTTTAAACGTGATTTCACTGAAATTTGTGTCAAACACAAGACACGAGATTTGCTGTTAAAGAATTGAGTATACAGAATGCAAACAAATGCTTCCCTACAAGTGAATCGCCTAACCATTCAACAATGCTCTAAAAACTGAAGAGAATAAAGTTTTCACTCAGATGAAAGATGTAAGCTTTCCTTCTTAAGAAGTGTTTTCAAAGACATTCACAGAGTGAGTCTATGAAGCCTTTTTACTGACGTTGGCTTTTAAACGTGATTTCACTGGAATTTCTGTCAAACGCAAGACACGAGATTTGCTTTTAAAGAATTGAGTATACAGAATGCAAACAAACGCTTCCCTACAAGTGAATCGCCTAACCATTCAACACAGTTCTAAAAACTGAAGAGAATGCAGTTTTCACTCAGATGAAAGACGTATGCTTTCCTTCTTAAGAAGTGTTTTCAAAGACGTTCACAGAGTGATTCTACGGAGCCTTTTGACTGACATTGGCTTTTAAACGTGATTTCACTGGACTTTCTGTCATACGCAAGACACGAGATTTGCTGATAAAGAATTGAGTATACAGAATGCAAACAAACGCTTCCCTACAAGTGAATCACCTAACCATTCAACAATGCCATAAAAACTGAGGAGAATACAGTTTTCACTCAGATGAGAGATGTATGCTTTCCTTCTTAAGAAGTGTTTTCAAAGACATTCACAGAGTGATTCTACGAAGCCTTTTTACTGACGTTGGCTTTTAAATGTGATTTCACTGGAATTTTTGTCAAACGCGAAACACGAGATTTGCTGTTGAAGAATTGAGTATACAGAATGCAAACAAACGCTTCCCTACAAGTGAATCGCCTAACCATTCAACACAGCTCTAAAAACTAATGAGAATGCAGTTTTCACTCAGATGAAAGACGTAAGCTTTCCTTCTTAAGAAGTGTTTTCAAAGACATTCACAGAGTGATTCTACGAAGCCTTTTTACTGACGTTGGCTTTTAAATGTGATTTCTCTGGAATTTCTGTCAAATGCAAGACACGAGATTTGCTTTTAAAGAATTGAGTATACAGAATGCAAACAAACGCTTCCCTACAAGTGAATCGCCTAACCATTCAACACAGTTCTAAAAACTGAATAGAATATAGTTTTCACTCAGATGAAAGACGTATTCTTTCCTTCTTAAGAAGTGTTTTCAAAGACATTCACAGAGTGATTCTACGAAGCATTTTTACTGACGTTGGCATTTAAACGTGATTTCACTGGAATTTGTGTCAAATGCAAGACACGAGATTTGCTGTTAAAGAATTGAGTATACAGAATGCAAACAAATGCTTCCCTACAAGTGAATCGCCTAACCATTCAACACAGTTCTAAAAACTGAAGAGAATGCAGTTTTCACTCAGATGAAATTCTTATGGTTTCCTTCTTAAGAAGTGTTTTCAAAGACGTTCACAGAGTGATTCTACGAAGCCTTTTGACTGACATTGGCTTTTAAACGTGATTTCACTGGAATTTCTGTCAAAAGCAAGACACGAGATTTGCTGATAAAGAATTGAGTATACAGAATGCAAACAAACGCTTCCCTACAAGTGAATCGCCTAACCATTCAACACAGCTCTAAAAACTGAATAGAATGCAGTTTTCACTCAGATGAAAGACGTATGCTTTCCTTCTTAAGAAGTGTTTTCAAAGACATTCACAGAGTGATTCTACGAAGCCTTTTTACTGACGTTGGCTTTTAAACGTGATTTCACTGGAATTTCTGTCAAACGCAAGACACGAGATTTGCTGTTAAAGAATTGAGTATACAGAATGCAAACAAAGGCTTCCCTACAAGTGAATCGCCTAACCATTCAACAATGCTCTAAAAACTGAAGAGAATAAAGTTTTCACTCAGATGAAAGACGTAAGCTTTCCTTCTTAAGAAGTGTTTTCAAAGACATTCACAGAGTGAGTCTATGAAGCCTTTTTACTGACGTTGGCTTTTAAACGTGATTTCACTGGAATTTCTGTCAAACGCAAGACAGGAGATTTGCTTTTAAAGAATTGAGTATACAGAATGCAAACAAACGCTTCCCTACAAGTGAATCGCCTAACCATTCAACACAGTTCTAAAAACTGAAGAGAATGCAGTTTTCACTCAGATGAAAGACGTATGCTTTCCTTCTTAAGAAGTGTTTTCAAAGACATTCACAGAGTAATTCTATGAAGCCTTTTTACTGACGTTGGCTTTTAAACATGATTTCACTGGAATTTCTGTGGAACGCAAACCCGAGATTTGCTGTTAAAGAATTGAGTAAACAGAATGCAAACAAACGCTTCCCTACAAGTGAATCGCCTAACCATTCAACACAGCTCTAAAAACTGAACCGAATGCAGTTTTCACTCAGATGAAAGACATATGCTTTCCTTCTTAAGAAGTGTTTTCAAAAGACATTCACAGAGTGATTCTACAAAGCCTTTTTACTGACGTTGGCTTTTAAACGTGATTTCACTGGAATTTCTGTCAAAAGCAAGACACGAGATTTGCTTTTAAAGAATTGAGTATACAGAATGCAAACAAACGCTTCCCTACAAGTGAATCGCCTAACCATTCAACACAGTTCTAAAAACTGAATAGAATGCAGTTTTCACTCAGATGAAAGACGTATGCTTTCCTTCTTAAGAAGTGTTTTCAAAGACATTCACAGAGTGATTCTACGAAGCCTTTTTACTGACGTTGGCTTTTAAATGTGATTTCACTGGAATTTTTGTCAAACGCGAAACACGAGATTTGCTGTTGAAGAATTGAGTATACAGAATGCAAACAAACGCTTCCCTACAAGTGAATCGCCTAACCATTCAACACAGCTCTAAAAACTAAAGAGAATGCAGTTTTCACTCAGATGAAAGACGTAAGCTTTCCTTCTTAAGAAGTGTTTTCAAAGACATTCACAGAGTGATTCTACGAAGCCTTTTTACTGACGTTGGCTTTTAAATGTGATTTCTCTGGAATTTCTGTCAAATGCAAGACACGAGATTTGCTTTTAAAGAATTGAGTATACAGAATGCAAACAAACGCTTCCCTACAAGTGAATCGCCTAACCATTCAACACAGTTCTAAAAACTGAATAGAATATAGTTTTCACTCAGATGAAAGACGTATTCTTTCCTTCTTAAGAAGTGTTTTCAAAGACATTCACAGAGTGATTCTACGAAGCATTTTTACTGACGTTGGCTTTTAAACGTGATTTCACTGGAATTTGTGTCAAATGCAAGACACGAGATTTGCTGTTAAAGAATTGAGTATACAGAATGCAAACAAATGCTTCCCTACAAGTGAATCGCCTAACCATTCAACACAGTTCTAAAAACTGAAGAGAATGCAGTTTTCACTCAGATGAAATTCTTATGGTTTCCTTCTTAAGAAGTGTTTTCAAAGACGTTCACAGAGTGATTCTACGAAGCCTTTTGACTGACATTGGCTTTTAAACGTGATTTCACTGGAATTTCTGTCAAAAGCAAGACACGAGATTTGCTGATAAAGAATTGAGTATACAGAATGCAAACAAACGCTTCCCTACAAGTGAATCGCCTAACCATTCAACACAGCTCTAAAAACTGAATAGAATGCAGTTTTCACTCAGATGAAAGACGTATGCTTTCCTTCTTAAGAAGTGTTTTCAAAGACATTCACAGAGTGATTCTACGAAGCCTTTTTACTGACGTTGGCTTTTAAACGTGATTTCACTGGAATTTCTGTCAAACGCAAGACACGAGATTTGCTGTTAAAGAATTGAGTATACAGAATGCAAACAAAGGCTTCCCTACAAGTGAATCGCCTAACCATTCAACAATGCTCTAAAAACTGAAGAGAATAAAGTTTTCACTCAGATGAAAGACGTAAGCTTTCCTTCTTAAGAAGTGTTTTCAAAGACATTCACAGAGTGAGTCTATGAAGCCTTTTTACTGACGTTGGCTTTTAAACGTGATTTCACTGGAATTTCTGTCAAATGCAAGACAGGAGATTTGCTTTTAAAGAATTGAGTATACAGAATGCAAACAAACGCTTCCCTACAAGTGAATCGCCTAACCATTCAACACAGTTCTAAAAACTGAAGAGAATGCAGTTTTCACTCAGATGAAAGACGTATGCTTTCCTTCTTAAGAAGTGTTTTCAAAGACATTCACAGAGTAATTCTATGAAGCCTTTTTACTGACGTTGGCTTTTAAACATGATTTCACTGGAATTTCTGTGGAACGCAAACCCGAGATTTGCTGTTAAAGAATTGAGTAAACAGAATGCAAACAAACGCTTCCCTACAAGTGAATCGCCTAACCATTCAACACAGCTCTAAAAACTGAACCGAATGCAGTTTTCACTCAGATGAAAGACATATGCTTTCCTTCTTAAGAAGTGTTTTCAAAAGACATTCACAGAGTGATTCTACAAAGCCTTTTTACTGACGTTGGCTTTTAAACGTGATTTCACTGGAATTTCTGTCAAAAGCAAGACACGAGATTTGCTTTTAAAGAATTGAGTATACAGAATGCAAACAAACGCTTCCCTACAAGTGAATCGCCTAACCATTCAACACAGTTCTAAAAACTGAATAGAATGCAGTTTTCACTCAGATGAAAGACGTATGCTTTCCTTCTTAAGAAGTGTTTTCAAAGACATTCACAGAGTGATTCTACGAAGCCTTTTTACTGACGTTGGCTTTTAAACGTGATTTCACAGGAATTTCTGTCAAACACAAGACACGAGATTTGCTGTTAAAGAATTGAGTATACAGAATGCAAACAAAGGCTTCCCTACAAGTGAATCGCCTAACCATTCAACAATGCTCTAAAAACTGAAGAGAATAAAGTTTTCACTCAGATGAAAGACGTAAGCTTTCCTTCTTAAGAAGTGTTTTCAAAGACATTCACAGAGTGAGTCTATGAAGCCTTTTTACTGACGTTGGCTTTTAAACGTGATTTCACTGGAATTTCTGTCAAACGCAAGACACGAGATTTGCTTTTAAAGAATTGAGTATACAGAATGCAAACAAACGCTTCCCTACAAGTGAATCGCCTAACCATTCAACACAGTTCTAAAAACTGAAGAGAATGCAGTTTTCACTCAGATGAAAGACGTATGCTTTCCTTCTTAAGAAGGGTTTTCAAAGACATTCACAGAGTGATTCTACGAAGCCTTTTTACAGACGTTGGCTTTTAAACGTGATTTCACTGAAATTTGTGTCAAACACAAGACACGAGATTTGCTGTTAAAGAATTGAGTATACAGAATGCAAACAAATGCTTCCCTACAAGTGAATCGCCTAACCATTCAACAATGCTCTAAAAACTGAAGAGAATAAAGTTTTCACTCAGATGAAAGATGTAAGCTTTCCTTCTTAAGAAGTGTTTTCAAAGACATTCACAGAGTGAGTCTATGAAGCCTTTTTACTGACGTTGGCTTTTAAACGTGATTTCACTGGAATTTCTGTCAAACGCAAGACACGAGATTTGCTTTTAAAGAATTGAGTATACAGAATGCAAACAAACGCTTCCCTACAAGTGAATCGCCTAACCATTCAACACAGTTCTAAAAACTGAAGAGAATGCAGTTTTCACTCAGATGAAAGACGTATGCTTTCCTTCTTAAGAAGTGTTTTCAAAGACATTCACAGAGTGATTCTACGAAGCCTTTTTACAGACATTGGCTTTTAAACGTGATTTCACTGAAATTTGTGTCAAATGCAAGACACGAGATTTGCTGTTAAAGAATTGAGTATACAGAATGCAAACAAACGCTTCCCTACAAGTGAATCGCCTAACCATTCAACACAGTTCTAAAAACTGAAGAGAATGCAGTTTTCACTCAGATGAAAGTCTTATGCTTTCCTTCTTAAGAAGTGTTTTCAAAGACATTCACAGAGTGATTCTACGAAGCCTTTTGACTGACATTGGCTTTTAAACGTGATTTCACTGGACTTTCTGTCATACGCAAGACACGAGATTTGCTGATAAAGAATTGAGTATACAGAATGCAAACAAACGCTTCCCTACAAGTGAGTCGCCTAACCATTCAACACAGCTCTAAAAACTGAATAGAATGCAGTTTTCACTCAGATGAAAGACGTATGCTTTCCTTCTTAAGAAGTGTTTTCAAAGACATTCACAGAGTGATTCTACAAAGCCTTTTTACTGACGTTGGCTTTTAAACGTGATTTCACTGGAATTTCTGTCAAACGCAAGACACGAGATTTGCTGATAAAGAATTGAGTATACAGAATGCAAACAAACGCTTCCCTACAAGTGAATCGCCTAACCATTCAACACAGCTCTAAAAACTGAATAGAATGCAGTTTTCACTCAGATGAAAGACGTATGCTTTCCTTCTTAAGAAGTGTTTTCAAAGACATTCACAGAGTGATTCTACGAAGCCTTTTTACTGACGTTGGCTTTTAAACATGATTTCACAGGAATTTCTGTCAATGGAAAGATAAGAGATTTGCTGATAAAGAATTGAGTATACAGAATGCAAACAAACGCTTCCCTACAAGTGAATCGCCTAACCATTCAACAATGCTCTAAAAACTGAAGAGAATAAAGTTTTCACTCAGATGAAAGACGTAAGCTTTCCTTCTTAAGAAGTGTTTTCAAAGACATTCACAGAGTGAGTCTATGAAGCCTTTTTACTGACGTTGGCTTTTAAACGTGATTTCACTGGAATTTCTGTCAAACGCAAGACAGGAGATTTGCTTTTAAAGAATTGAGTATACAGAATGCAAACAAACGCTTCCCTACAAGTGAATCGCCTAACCATTCAACACAGTTCTAAAAACTGAAGAGAATGCAGTTTTCACTCAGATGAAAGACGTATGCTTTCCTTCTTAAGAAGTGTTTTCAAAGACATTCACAGAGTGATTCTACGAAGCCTTTTTACAGACGTTGGCTTTTAAACGTGATTTCACTGAAATTTGTGTCAAATGCAAGACACGAGATTTGCTGTTAAAGAATTGAGTATACAGAATGCAAACAAACGCTTCCCTACAAGTGAATCGCCTAACCATTCAACACAGTTCTAAAAACGGAAGAGAATGCAGTTTTCACTCAGATGAAAGTCTTATGCTCTCCTTCTTAAGAAGTGTTTTCAAAGACATTCACAGAGTGATTCTACGAAGCCTTTTGACTGACATTGGCTTTTAAACGTGATTTCACTGGACTTTCTGTCAAAAGCAAGAAACAAGATTTGCTGTTAAAGAATTTAGTATACAGAATGCAAACAAACGCTTCCCTACAAGTGAATCACCTAACCATTCAACAATGCTCTAAAACCTGAAGAGAATGCATTTTTCACTCAGATGAAAGACGTATGCTTTCCTTCTTAAGAAGTGTTTTCAAAGACATTCACACAGTGATTCTACAAACCCTTTTTACTGACGTTGGCTTTTAAATGTGATTTCACTGGAATTTCTGTCAAACGCAAGACACGAGATTTGCTGTTAAAGAATTGAGTATACAGAATGCAAACAAAAGCTTCCCTACAAGTGAATCGCATAACCATTCAACAATGCTCTAAAAACTGAAGAGAATGCAGTTTGCACTCAGATGAAAGGCGTATGCTTTCCTTCTTAAGAATTGTTTTCAAAGACATTCAGAGAGTGATTCTACGAACCCTTTTTACTGATGTTGGCTTTTAAACGTGATTTCACTGGAATTTCTGTCAAACTAAAGACACGAGATTTGCTGTTAAAGAATTGAGTATACAGAATGCAAACAAACGCTTCCCTACAAGTGAATCGCATAACCATTCAACAATGCTCTAAAAACAGAAGAGAATGCAGTTTTCACTCTGATGAAAGACTTATGCTTTCTTTCTTAAGAAGTGTTTTCAAAGACATTCACAGAGTGATTCTACGAACCCTTTTTACTGATGTTGGCTTTTAAACGTGATTTCACTGGAATTTCAAACGCAAGATACGAGATTTGCTGTTAAAGAATTGAGTATACAAAATGTAAACAAACGCTTCCCTACAAGTGAATCGCCTAACCATTCAACACAGTTCTAAAAACTGAATAGAATGCAGTTTTCACTCAGATGAAAGATGTATGCTTTCCTTATTAAGAAGTGCTTTCAAAGACATTCACAGAGTGATTCTACAAAGCCTTTTTACTGACGTTGGCTTTTAAACGTGATTTCACTGGAATTTCTGTCAAAAGCAGGACAAGAGATTTGCTGTTAAAGAATTGAGTATACAGAATGCAAACAAACGCTTCCCTAAAAGTGAATCGCCTAACCATTCAACACAGCTCTAAAAACTGAATAGAATGCAGTTTTCACTCAGATGAAAGACGTATGCTTTCCTTCTTAAGAAGTGTTTTCAAAGACATTCACAGAGTGATTCTACGAAGCCTTTTTACTGATGTTGGCTTTTAAACGTGATTTCACTGGAATTTCTGTCAAATGCAAGATACGAGATTTGCTGTTAAAGAATTGAGTATACAGAATGCAAACAAACGCTTCCCTACAAGTGAATCGCCTAACCATTCAACACAGTTCTAATAAATGAATAGAATGCAGTTTTCACTCAGATGAAAGACTTATGCTTTCCTTCTTAAGAAGTGTTTTCAAAGACATTCACAGAGTGATTCTACGAAGCCTTTTGACTGACATTGGCTTTTAAACGTGATTTCACTGGACTTTCTGTCAAAAGCAAGAAACAAGATTTGCTGTTAAAGAATTTAGTATACAGAATGCAAACAAACGCTTCCCTACAAGTGAATCACCTAACCATTCAACAATGCTCTAAAACCTGAAGAGAATGCATTTTTCACTCAGATGAAAGACGTATGCTTTCCTTCTTAAGAAGTGTTTTCAAAGACATTCACACCGTGATTCTACAAACCCTTTTTACTGACGTTGGCTTTTAAATGTGATTTCACTGGAATTTCTGTCAAACGCAAGACACGAGATTTGCTGTTAAAGAATTGAGTATACAGAATGCAAACAAACGCTTCCCTACAAGTGAATCGCATAACCATTCAACAATGCTCTAAAAACTGAAGAGAATGCAGTTTGCACTCAGATGAAAGGCGTATGCTTTCCTTCTTCAGAATTGTTTTCAAAGACATTCAGAGAGTGATTCTACGAACCCTTTTTACTGATGTTGGCTTTTAAACGTGATTTCACTGGAATTTCTGTCAAACTAAAGACACGAGATTTGCTGTTAAAGAATTGAGTATACAGAATGCAAACAAACGCTTCCCTACAAGTGAATCGCATAACCATTCAACAATGCTCTAAAAACTGAAGAGAATGCAGTTTTCACTCTGATGAAAGACTTATGCTTTCTTTCTTAAGAAGTGTTTTCAAAGACATTCACAGAGTGATTCTACGAACCCTTTTTACTGATGTTGGCTTTTAAACGTGATTTCACTGGAATTTCAAACGCAAGATACGAGATTTGCTGTTAAAGAATTGAGTATACAAAATGTAAACAAACACTTCCCTAAAAGTGAATCGCCTAACCATTCAACACAGCTCTAAAAACTGAATAGAATGCAGTTTTCACTCAGATGAAAGACGTATGCTTTCCTTCTTAAGAAGTGTTTTCAAAGACATTCACAGAGTGATTCTACGAAGCCTTTTTACTGACGTTGTCTTTTAAATGTGATTTCACTGGAATTTCTGTCAAACGCAAGACACGAGATTTGCTGTTAAAGAATTGAGTATACAGAATGCAAACAAACGCTTCCCTACAAGTGAATCGCCTAACCGTTCAACAGAGCTCTAAAAACTGAATAGAATGCAGTTTTCACAGATGAAAGACGTATGCTTTCCTTCTTAAGAAGTGTTTTCAAAGGCATTCACAGAGTGATTCTAAGAAGCCTTTACTGACATTGGCTTTTAAACGTGATTTCACTGGAATTTCTGTCAAACGCAAGTCTCGAGATTTGCTTTTAAAGAATTGAGTATACAGAATGCAAACAAACGCTTCCCTACAATTGAATCACCTAACCATTCAACAATGCCCTAAAAACTGAGGAGAATACAGTTTTCACTCACATGAGAGATATATGCTTTCCTTCTTAAGAAGTGTTTTCAAAGACATTCACAGAGTGATTCTACGAAGGCTTTTTACTGACGTTGGCTTTTAAATGTGATTTCACTGGAATTTTTGTCAAACGCGAGACACGAGATTTGCTGTTAAAGAATTGAGTATACAGAATGCAAACAAACGCTTCCCTACAAGTGAATCGCCTAACCATTCAACACAGCTCTAAAAACTGAAGAGAATGCCGTTTTCAATCAGATGAAAGACGTAAGCTTTCCTTCTTAAGAAGTGTTTTCAAAGACATTCACAGAGTGATTCTACTAAGCCTTTTTACTGACCTTGGCTTTTAAACGTGATTTCACTGGAATTTCTGTCAAAGGCAAGACTCGAGATTTGCTTTTAAAGAATTGAGTATACAGAATGCAAACAAACGATTCCCTACAAGTGAATCACCTAACCATTCAACAATGCTCTAAAAACTGAAAAAAATGCAGTTTTCACTCAGATGAAAGACATATGCTTTCCTTCTTAAGAAGTGTTTTCAAAGACATTCACAGAGTGAGTCTAGGAAGCCTTTTTACTGACATTGGCTTTTAGACGTGATTTCACTAGAATTCCTGTCAAATGCAAGACACGAGATTTGCTGTTAAAATATTGAGTATACAGAATGCAAACAAATGCTTCCCTACAAGTGAATCGCCTAATCATTCTACACAGCTCTAAAAACTGAATAGAATGCAGTTTTCACTCAGATGAAAGATGTATGCTTTCCTTCTTAAGAAGTGTTTTCAAAGACATTCACAGAGTGATTCTACGAAGCCTTTTTACTGACGTTGGCTTTTAAACGTGATTTCACTGGAATTTCTGTCAAATGCAAGACCTGAGATTTGCTGTTAAAGAATTGAGTATACAGAATGCAAACAAACGCTTCCCTACAAGTGAATCGCCTAACTATTCAACACAGTTCTAAAAACTGAATAGAATGCAGTTTTCACTCAGATGAAAGACGTATGCTTTCCTTCCTAAGAAGTGTTTTCAAAGACATTCACAGAGTGATTCTACAAAGCCTTTTTACTGACGTTGGCTTTTAAACGTGATTTCACTGGAATTTCTGTCAAATGCAAGACACGAGATTTGCTGTTAAAGAATTGAGTATACAGAATGCAAACAAACGCTTCCCTACAAGTGAATCGCCTAACCATTCAACACAGTTCTAAAAACTGAAGAGAATGCAGTTTTCACTCAGATGAAAGTCTTTTGCTTTCCTTCTTAAGAAGTGTTTTCAAAGACATTCACAGAGTGATTCTACGAAGCCTTTTGACTGACATTGGCTTTTAAACGTGATTTCACTGGAATTTCTGTGAAAGGCAAGACACGAGATTTGCTGATAAAGAATTGAGTATACAGAATGCAAACAAACGCTTCCCTACAAGTGAATCGCCTAACCATTCAACAAAGCTCTAAAAACTGAATAGAATGCAGTTTTCACTCAGATGAAAGACATATGCTTTCCTTCTTAAGAAGTGTTTTCAAAGACATTCACAGAGTGATTCTACGAAGCCTTTTTACTGACGTTGGCTTTTAAACGTGATTTCACTGGAATTTCTGTCAAATGCAAGACACGAGATTTGCTGTTAAAGAATTGAGTATACAGAATGCAAACAAACACTTCCCTACAAGTGAATCACCTAACCATTCATCAATGCCCTAAAAACTGAGGAGAATACAGTTTTCACTCACATGAGAGATGTATGCTTTCCTTCTTAAGTAGTGTTTTCAAAGACATTCACAGAGTGATTCTACGAAGCCTTTTTACTGACGTTGGCTTTTAAACGTGATTTCACTGGAATTTTTGTCAAACGTGAGACACGAGATTTGCTGTTAAAGAATTGAGTATACAGAATGCAAACAAACGCTTCCCACAAGTGAATCACCTAACTATTCAACAATGCTGTAAAAACTGAAAAAAATGCAGTTTTCACTCAGATGAAAGACGTATGCTTTCCTTCTTAAGAAGTGTTTTCAAAGACATTCACAGAGTGAGTCTACGAAGCCTTTTTACTGACGTTGGTTATTAGACGTGATTTCACTAGAATTTCTGTCAAACGCAAGACACGAGATTTGTTGTTAAAATATTGAGTATACAGAATGCAAACAAACGCTTCCCTACAAGTGTATCGCCTAACCATTCAACACAGTTCTAAAAACTGTATAGAATGCAGTTTTCACTCAGATGAAAGATGTATGCTTTCCTTCTTAAGAAGTGTTTTCAAAGACATTCACAGAGAGATTCTACGAAGCCTTTTGACTGACATTGGCTTTTAAACGTGATTTCACTGGAATTTCTGTCAATGGCAAGACACGAGATTTGCTTTTAAAGAATTGAGTATACATAATGCAAACAAACGATTCCCTACAAGTGAATCACCTAAGCATTCAACAATGCTCTAAAAACTGAAAAAAATGCAGTTTTCACTCAGATGAAAGACATATGCTTTCCTTCTTAAGAAGTGTTTTCAAAGACATTCACAGAGTGAGTCTAGGAAGCCTTTTTACTGACATTGGCTTTTAGACGTGATTTCACTAGAATTCCTGTCAAATGCAAGACACGAGATTTGCTGTTAAAATATTGAGTATACAGAATGCAAACAAATGCTTCCCTACAAGTGAATCGCCTAATCATTCTACACAGCTCTAAAAACTGAATAGAATGCAGTTTTCACTCAGATGAAAGATGTATGCTTTCCTTCTTAAGAAGTGTTTTCAAAGACATTCACAGAGTGATTCTACGAAGCCTTTTTACTGACGTTGGCTTTTAAACGTGATTTCACTGGAATTTCTGTCAAACGCAAGACCTGAGATTTGCTGTTAAAGAATTGAGTATACAGAATGCAAACAAACGCTTCCCTACAAGTGAATCGCCTAACTATTCAACACAGTTCTAAAAACTGAATAGAATGCAGTTTTCACTCAGATGAAAGACGTATGCTTTCCTTCTTAAGAAGTGTTTTCAAAGACATTCACAGAGTGATTCTACAAAGCCTTTTTACTGACGTTGGCTTTTAAACGTGATTTCACTGGAATTTCTGTCAAATGCAAGACACGAGATTTGCTGATAAAGAATTGAGTATACAGAATGCAAACAAACGCTTCCCTACAAGTGAATCGCCTAACCATTCAACACAGTTCTAAAAACTGAAGAGAATGCAGTTTTCACTCAGATGAAAGTCTTTTGCTTTCCTTCTTAAGAAGTGTTTTCAAAGACATTCACAGAGTGATTCTACGAAGCCTTTTGACTGACATTGGCTTTTAAACGTGATTTCACTGGAATTTCTGTGAAAGGCAAGACACGAGATTTGCTGATAAAGAATTGAGTATACAGAATGCAAACAAACGCTTCCCTACAAGTGAATCGCCTAACCATTCAACAAAGCTCTAAAAACTGAATAGAATGCAGTTTTCACTCAGATGAAAGACATATGCTTTCCTTCTTAAGAAGTGTTTTCAAAGACATTCACAGAGTGATTCTACGAAGCCTTTTGACTGACGTTGGCTTTTAAACGTGATTTCACTGGAATTTCTGTCAATTCAAGACACGAGATTTGCTGTTAAAGAATTGAGTATACAGAATGCAAACAAACACTTCCCTACAAGTGAATCACCTAACCATTCATCAATGCCCTAAAAACTGAGGAGAATACAGTTTTCACTCACATGAGAGATGTATGCTTTCCTTCTTAAGTAGTGTTTTCAAAGACATTCACAGAGTGATTCTACGAAGCCTTTTTACTGACGTTGGCTTTTAAACGTGATTTCACTGGAATTTTTGTCAAACGTGAGACACGAGATTTGCTGTTAAAGAATTGAGTATACAGAATGCAAACAAACGCTTCCCACAAGTGAATCACCTAACTATTCAACAATGCTGTAAAAACTGAAAAAAATGCAGTTTTCACTCAGATGAAAGACGTATGCTTTCCTTCTTAAGAAGTGTTTTCAAAGACATTCACAGAGTGAGTCTACGAAGCCTTTTTACTGACGTTGGTTTTTAGACGTGATTTCACTAGAATTTCTGTCAAACGCAAGACACGAGATTTGTTGTTAAAATATTGAGTATACAAAATGTAAACAAACACTTCCCTAAAAGTGAATCGCCTAACCATTCAACACAGCTCTAAAAACTGAATAGAATGCAGTTTTCACTCAGATGAAAGACGTATGCTTTCCTTCTTAAGAAGTGTTTTCAAAGACATTCACAGAGTGATTCTACGAAGCCTTTTTACTGACGTTGTCTTTTAAATGTGATTTCACTGGAATTTCTGTCAAACGCAAGACACGAGATTTGCTGTTAAAGAATTGAGTATACAGAATGCAAACAAACGCTTCCCTACAAGTGAATCGCCTAACCGTTCAACAGAGCTCTAAAAACTGAATAGAATGCAGTTTTCACAGATGAAAGACGTATGCTTTCCTTCTTAAGAAGTGTTTTCAAAGGCATTCACAGAGTGATTCTAAGAAGCCTTTACTGACATTGGCTTTTAAACGTGATTTCACTGGAATTTCTGTCAAACGCAAGTCTCGAGATTTGCTTTTAAAGAATTGAGTATACAGAATGCAAACAAACGCTTCCCTACAATTGAATCACCTAACCATTCAACAATGCCCTAAAAACTGAGGAGAATACATTTTTCACTCACATGAGAGATATATGCTTTCCTTCTTAAGAAGTGTTTTCAAAGACATTCACAGAGTGATTCTACGAAGGCTTTTTACTGACGTTGGCTTTTAAATGTGATTTCACTGGAATTTTTGTCAAACGCGAGACACGAGATTTGCTGTTAAAGAATTGAGTATACAGAATGCAAACAAACGCTTCCCTACAAGTGAATCGCCTAACCATTCAACACAGCTCTAAAAACTGAAGAGAATGCCGTTTTCAATCAGATGAAAGACGTAAGCTTTCCTTCTTAAGAAGTGTTTTCAAAGACATTCACAGAGTGATTCTACTAAGCCTTTTTACTGACCTTGGCTTTTAAACGTGATTTCACTGGAATTTCTGTCAAAGGCAAGACTCGAGATTTGCTTTTAAAGAATTGAGTATACAGAATGCAAACAAACGATTCCCTACAAGTGAATCACCTAACCATTCAACAATGCTCTAAAAACTGAAAAAAATGCAGTTTTCACTCAGATGAAAGACATATGCTTTCCTTCTTAAGAAGTGTTTTCAAAGACATTCACAGAGTGATTCTACGAAGCCTTTTTACTGACGTTGGCTTTTAAACGTGATTTCACTGGAATTTCTGTCAAACCCAAGACCTGAGATTTGCTGTTAAAGAATTGAGTATACAGAATGCAAACAAACGCTTCCCTACAAGTGAATCGCCTAACTATTCAACACAGTTCTAAAAACTGAATAGAATGCAGTTTTCACTCAGATGAAAGACGTATGCTTTCCTTCTTAAGAAGTGTTTTCAAAGACATTCACAGAGTGATTCTACAAAGCCTTTTTACTGACGTTGGCTTTTAAACGTGATTTCACTGGAATTTCTGTCAAATGCAAGACACGAGATTTGCTGTTAAAGAATTGAGTATACAGAATGCAAACAAACGCTTCCCTACAAGTGAATCGCCTAACCATTCAACAATGCTCTAAAAACTGAAGAGAATGCAGTTTTCACTCAGATGAAAGTCTTTTGCTTTCCTTCTTAAGAAGTGTTTTCAAAGACATTCACAGAGTGATTCTACGAAGCCTTTTGACTGACATTGGCTTTTAAACGTGATTTCACTGGAATTTCTGTGAAAGGCAAGACACGAGATTTGCTGATAAAGAATTGAGTATACAGAATGCAAACAAACGCTTCCCTACAAGTGAATCGCCTAACCATTCAACAAAGCTCTAAAAACTGAATAGAATGCAGTTTTCACTCAGATGAAAGACATATGCTTTCCTTCTTAAGAAGTGTTTTCAAAGACATTCACAGAGTGATTCTACGAAGCCTTTTTACTGACGTTGGCTTTTAAACGTGATTTCACTGGAATTTCTGTCAAATGCAAGACACGAGATTTGCTGTTAAAGAATTGAGTATACAGAATGCAAACAAACACTTCCCTACAAGTGAATCACCTAACCATTCATCAATGCCCTAAAAACTGAGGAGAATACAGTTTTCACTCACATGAGAGATGTATGCTTTCCTTCTTAAGTAGTGTTTTCAAAGACATTCACAGAGTGATTCTACGAAGCCTTTTTACTGACGTTGGCTTTTAAACGTGATTTCACTGGAATTTTTGTCAAACGTGAGACACGAGATTTGCTGTTAAAGAATTGAGTATACAGAATGCAAACAAACGCTTCCCACAAGTGAATCACCTAACTATTCAACAATGCTGTAAAAACTGAAAAAAATGCAGTTTTCACTCAGATGAAAGACGTATGCTTTCCTTCTTAAGAAGTGTTTTCAAAGACATTCACAGAGTGAGTCTACGAAGCCTTTTTACTGACGTTGGTTTTTAGACGTGATTTCACTAGAATTTCTGTCAAACGCAAGACACGAGATTTGTTGTTAAAATATTGAGTATACAGAATGCAAACAAACGCTTCCCTACAAGTGTATCGCCTAACCATTCAACACAGTTCTAAAAACTGTATAGAATGCAGTTTTCACTCAGATGAAAGATGTATGCTTTCCTTCTTAAGAAGTGTTTTCAAAGACATTCACAGAGAGATTCTACGAAGCCTTTTGACTGACATTGGCTTTTAAACGTGATTTCACTGGAATTTCTGTCAATGGCAAGACACGAGATTTGCTTTTAAAGAATTGAGTATACAGAATGCAAACAAACGATTCCCTACAAGTGAATCACCTAACCATTCAACAATGCTCTAAAAACTGAAAAAAATGCAGTTTTCACTCAGATTAAAGACATATGCTTTCCTTCTTAAGAAGTGTTTTCAAAGACATTCACAGAGTGAGTCTAGGAAGCCTTTTTACTGACATTGGCTTTTAGACTTGATTTCACTAGAATTCCTGTCAAATGCAAGACACGAGATTTGCTGTTAAAATATTGAGTATACAGAATGCAAACAAATGCTTCCCTACAAGTGAATCGCCTAATCATTCTACACAGCTCTAAAAACTGAATAGAATGCAGTTTTCACTCAGATGAAAGATGTATGCTTTCCTTCTTAAGAAGTGTTTTCAAAGACATTCACAGAGTGATTCTACGAAGCCTTTTTACTGACGTTGGCTTTTAAACGTGATTTCACTGGAATTTCTGTCAAACGCAAGACCTGAGATTTGCTGTTAAAGAATTGAGTATACAGAATGCAAACAAACGCTTCCCTACAAGTGAATCGCCTAACTATTCAACACAGTTCTAAAAACTGAATAGAATGCAGTTTTCACTCAGATGAAAGACGTATGCTTTCCTTCTTAAGAAGTGTTTTCAAAGACATTCACAGAGTGATTCTACAAAGCCTTTTTACTGACGTTGGCTTTTAAACGTGATTTCACTGGAATTTCTGTCAAATGCAAGACACGAGATTTGCTGATAAAGAATTGAGTATACAGAATGCAAACAAACGCTTCCCTACAAGTGAATCGCCTAACCATTCAACACAGTTCTAAAAACTGAAGAGAATGCAGTTTTCACTCAGATGAAAGTCTTTTGCTTTCCTTCTTAAGAAGTGTTTTCAAAGACATTCACAGAGTGATTCTACGAAGCCTTTTGACTGACATTGGCTTTTAAACGTGATTTCACTGGAATTTCTGTGAAAGGCAAGACACGAGATTTGCTGATAAAGAATTGAGTATACAGAATGCAAACAAACGCTTCCCTACAAGTGAATCGCCTAACCATTCAACAAAGCTCTAAAAACTGAATAGAATGCAGTTTTCACTCAGATGAAAGACATATGCTTTCCTTCTTAAGAACTGTTTTCAAAGACATTCACAGAGTGATTCTACGAAGCCTTTTTACTGACATTGGCTTTTAAACGTGATTTCACTGGAATTTCTGTCAAATGCAAGACACGAGATTTGCTGTTAAAGAATTGAGTATACAGAATGCAAACAAACACTTCCCTACAAGTGAATCACCTAACCATTCATCAATGCCCTAAAAACTGAGGAGAATACAGTTTTCACTCACATGAGAGATGTATGCTTTCCTTCTTAAGTAGTGTTTTCAAAGACATTCACAGAGTGATTCTACGAAGCCTTTTTACTGACGTTGGCTTTTAAACGTGATTTCACTGGAATTTTTGTCAAACGTGAGACACGAGATTTGCTGTTAAAGAATTGAGTATACAGAATGCAAACAAACGCTTCCCACAAGTGAATCACCTAACTATTCAACAATGCTGTAAAAACTGAAAAAAATGCAGTTTTCACTCAGATGAAAGACGTATGCTTTCCTTCTTAAGAAGTGTTTTCAAAGACATTCACAGAGTGAGTCTACGAAGCCTTTTTACTGACGTTGGTTTTTAGACGTGATTTCACTAGAATTTCTGTCAAACGCAAGACACGAGATTTGTTGTTAAAATATTGAGTATACAGAATGCAAACAAACGCTTCCCTACAAGTGTATCGCCTAACCATTCAACACAGTTCTAAAAACTGTATAGAATGCAGTTTTCACTCAGATGAAAGATGTATGCTTTCCTTCTTAAGAAGTGTTTTCAAAGACATTCACAGAGAGATTCTACGAAGCCTTTTGACTGACATTGGCTTTTAAACGTGATTTCACTGGAATTTCTGTCAATGGCAAGACACGAGATTTGCTGATAAAGAATTGAGTATACAGAATGCAAACAAAAGCTTCCCTACAAGTGAATCGCCTACCCATTCAACACAGCTCTAAAAACTGAAGAGAATGCAGTTTTCACTCAGATGAAAGACGTATGCTTTCCTTCTTAAGAAGTGTTTTCAAAGACATTCACAGAGTGATTCTACGAAGCTTTTTACTGACGTTGGCTTTTAAACGTGATTTCACTGGAATTTCTGTCAAACGCAAGACACGAGATTTGCTTTTAAAGAATTGAGTATACAGAATGCAAACAAACGCTTCCCTACAATTGAATCACCTAACCATTCAACAATGCCCTAAAAACTGAGGAGAATACAGTTTTCACTCACATGAGAGATATATGCTTTCCTTCTTAAGAAGTGTTTTCAAAGACATTCACAGAGTGATTCTATGAAGGCTTTTTACTGACGTTGGCTTTTAAACGTGATTTCACTGGAATTTTTGTCAAACGCGAGACACGAGATTTGCTGTTAAAGAATTGAGTATACAGAATGCAAACAAACACTTCCCTACAAGTGAATCGCCTAACCATTCAACACAGCTCTAAAAACTGAAGAGAATGCCGTTTTCAATCAGATGAAAGACGTAAGCTTTCCTTCTTAAGAAGTGTTTTCAAAGACATTCACAGAGTGATTCTACTAAGCCTTTTTACTGACCTTGGCTTTTATACGTGATTTCACTGGAATTTCTGTCAAACGCAAGACTCGAGATTTGCTTTTAAAGAATTGAGTATACAGAATGCTAACAAACGATTCCCTACAAGTGAATCACCTAACCATTCAACAATGCTCTAAAAACTGAAAAAAATGCAGTTTTCACTCAGATGAAAGACGTATGCTTTCTTTCTTAAGAAGTGTTTTCAAAGACATTCACAGAGTGAGTCTACGAAGCCTTTTTACTGACGTTGGCTTTTAGACGTGATTTCACTAGAATTCCTGTCAAATGCAAGACACGAGATTTGCTGTTAAAATATTGAGTATACAGAATGCAAACAAATGCTTCCCTACAAGTGAATCGCCTAATCATTCTACACAGCTCTAAAAACTGAATAGAATGCAGTTTTCACTCAGATGAAAGATGTATGCTTTCCTTCTTAAGAAGTGTTTTCAAAGACATTCACAGAGTGCTTCTACGAAGCCTTTTTACTGACGTTATCTTTTAAACGTGATTTCACTGGAATTTCTGTCAAACGCAAGACACGAGATTTGCTGTTATAGAATTGAGTATACAGAATGCAAACAAACGCTTCCCTACAAGTGAATCGCCTAACCGTTCAACAGAGCTCTAAAAACTGAATCGAATGCAGTTTTCACAGATGAAAGACGTATGCTTTCCTTCTTAAGAAGTGTTTTCAAAGGCATTCACAGAGTGATTCTACGAAGCCTTTTTACTGACGTTGGCTTTTAGAAGTGATTTCACTAGAATTTCTGTCAATCGCAAGACATGAGATTTGCTGTTAAAATATTGAGTATACAGAATGCAAACAAACGCTTCCTTACAAGTGAATCGCCTAATCATTCTACACAGCTCTAAAAACTGAATAGAATGCAGTTTTCACTCAGATGAAAGACGTATGCTTTCCTTCTTAAGAAGTGTTTTCAAAGACATTCACAGAGTGATTCTACGAAGCCTTTTTACTGACGTTGGCTTTTAAACGTGATTTCACTGGAATTTTTGTCAAACGCGAGACACGAGATTTGCTGTTAAAGAATTGAGTATACAGAATGCAAACAAACGCTTCCCTACAAGTGAATCGCCTAACCATTCAACACAGTTCTAAAAACTGAATAGAATGCAGTTTTCACTCATATGAAAGACGTATGCTTTCCTTCTTAAGAAGTGTTTTCAAAGACATTCACAGAGTGATTCTATGAAGCCTTTACTGACATTGGCTTTTAAACGTGATTTCACTGGAATTTCTGTCAAACGCAAGACTCGAGATTTGCTTTTAAAGAATTGAGTATACAGAATGCAAACAAACGCTTCCCTACAATTGAATCACCTAACCATTCAACAATGCCCTAAAAACTGAGGAGAATACAGTTTTCACTCACATGAGAGATATATGCTTTCCTTCTTAAGAAGTGTTTTCAAAGACATTCACAGAGTGATTCTACGAAGCCTTTTTACTGACGTTGGCTTTTAAACGTGATTTCACTGGAATTTTTGTCAAACGCGAGACACGAGATTTGCTGTTAAAGAATTGAGTATACAGAATGCAAACAAACGCTTCCCTACAAGTGAATCGCCTAACCATTCAACACAGCTCTAAAAACTGAAGAGAATGCCGTTTTCAATCAGATGAAAGACGTAAGCTTTCCTTCTTAAGAAGTGTTTTCAAAGACATTCACAGAGTGATTCTACTAAGCCTTTTTACTGACCTTGGCTTTTAAACGTGATTTCACTGGAATTTCTGTCAAACGCAAGACTCGAGATTTGCTTTTAAAGAATTGAGTATACAGAATGCAAACAAACGATTCCCTACAAGTGAATCACCTAACCATTCAACAATGCTCTAAAAACTGAAAAAAATGCAGTTTTCACTCAGATGAAAGACGTATGCTTTCCTTCTTAAGAAGTGTTTTCAAAGACATTCACAGAGTGATTCTACAAAGCCTTTTTACTGACGTTGGCTTTTAAACGTGATTTCACTGGAATTTCTGTCAAATGCAAGACACGAGATTTGCTGTTAAAGAATTGAGTATACAGAATGCAAACAAACGCTTCCCTACAAGTGAATCGCCTAACCATTCAACACAGTTCTAAAAACTGAAGAGAATGCAGTTTTCACTCAGATGAAAGTCTTTTGCTTTCCTTCTTAAGAAGTGTTTTCAAAGACATTCACAGAGTGATTCTACGAAGCCTTTTGAATGACATTGGCTTTTAAACGTGATTTCACTGGAATTTCTGTCAAAGGCAAGACACGAGATTTGCTGATAAAGAATTGAGTATACAGAATGCAAACAAACGCTTCCCTACAAGTGAATCGCCTAACCATTCAACAAAGCTCTAAAAACTGAATAGAATGCAGTTTTCACTCAGATGAAAGACATATGCTTTCCTTCTTAAGAAGTGTTTTCAAAGACATTCACAGAGTGATTCTACGAAGCCTTTTTACTGACATTGGCTTTTAAACGTGATTTCACTGGAATTTCTGTCAAACGCAAGACACGAGATTTGCTGTTAAAGAATTGAGTATACAGAATGCAAACAAACACTTCCCTACAAGTGAATCACCTAACCATTCATCAATGCCCTAAAAACTGAGGAGAATACAGTTTTCACTCACATGAGAGATGTATGCTTTCCTTCTTAAGAAGTGTTTTCAAAGACATTCACAGAGTGATTCTACGAAGCCTTTTTACTGACATTGGCTTTTAAACGTGATTTCACTGGAATTTCTGTCAAACGAAAGACAAGAGGTTTGCTGTTAAAGAATTGATTATACAGAATGCAAACAAACGCTTCCCTACAAGTGAATCGCCTAACCATTCAACACAGTTCTAAAAACTGAATAGAATGCAGTTTTCACTCAGATGAAAGACGTATGCTTTCCTTCTTAAGAAGTGTTTTCAAAGACATTCACAGAGTGATTCTACGAAGCCTTTTTACTGACCTTGGCTTTTAAACGTGATTTCACTGGAATTTCTGTCAAACGCAAGACTCGAGATTTGCTTTTAAAGAATTGAGTATACAGAATGCAAACAAATGCTTCCCACAAGTGAATCACCTAACTATTCAACAATGCTGTAAAAACTGAAAAAAATGCAGTTTTCACTCAGATGAAAGACATATGCTTTCCTTCTTAAGAAGTGTTTTCAAAGACATTCACAGAGTGAGTCTACGAAGCCTTTTTACTGACGTTGGCTTTTAGACGTGATTTCACTAGAATTTCTGTCAAACGCAAGACACGAGATTTGTTGTTAAAATATTGAGTATACAGAATGCAAACAAACGCTTCCCTACAAGTGAATCGCCTAACCATTCAACACAGTTCTAAAAACTGAAGAGAATGCAGTTTTCACTCAGATGAAAGTCTTTTGCTTTCCTTCTTAAGAAGTGTTTTCAAAGACATTCACAGAGTGATTCTACGAAGCCTTTTGACTGACATTGGCTTTTAAACGTGATTTCACTGGAATTTCTGTCAATGGCAAGACACGAGATTTGCTGATAAAGAATTGAGTATACAGAATGCAAACAAAAGCTTCCCTACAAGTGAATCGCCTACCCATTCAACACAGCTCTAAAAACTGAATAGAATGCAGTTTTCACTCAAATGAAAGACGTATGCTTTCCTTCTTAAGAAGTGTTTTCAAAGACATTCACAGAGTGATTCTACGAAGCCTTTTTACTGACGTTGGCTTTTAGAAGTGATTTCACTAGAATTTCTGTCAAACGCAAGACATGAGATTTGCTGTTAAAATATTGAGTATACAGAATGCAAACAAACGCTTCCTTACAAGTGAATCGCCTAATCATTCTACACAGCTCTAAAAACTGAATAGAATGCAGTTTTCACTCAGATGAAAGATGTATGCTTTCCTTCTTAAGAAGTGTTTTCAAAGACATTCACAGAGTGATTCTACGAAGCCTTTTTACTGACGTTGGCTTTTAAACGTGATTTCACTGGAATTTTTGTCAAACGTGAGACACGAGATTTGCTGTTAAAGAATTGAGTATACAGAATGCAAACAAACGCTTCCCTACAAGTGAATCGCCTAACCATTCAATACAGCTCTAAAAACTGAAGAGAATGCCGTTTTCACTCAGATGAAAGTCTTTTGCTTTCCTTCTTAAGAAGTGTTTTCAAAGACATTCACAGAGTGATTCTACGAAGCCTTTTTACTGACCTTGGCTTTTAAACGTGATTTCACTGGAATTTCTGTCAAACGCAAGACTAGAGATTTGCTTTTAAAGAATTGAGTATACAGAATGCAAACAAACGCTTCCCACAAGTGAATCACCTAACCATTCAACAATGCTGTAAAAACTGAAAAAAATGCAGTTTTCACTCAGATGAAAGAAGTATGTTTTCCTTCTTAAGAAGTGTTTTCAAAGACATTCACAGAGTGAGGCTACGAAGCCTTTTTACTGATGTTGGCTTTTAGACGTGATTTCACTAGAATTTCTGTCAAACGCAAGACACGAGATTTGTTGTTAAAATATTGAGTATACAGAATGCAAACAAACGCTTCCCTACAAGTGAATCGCCTAACCATTCAACAATGCTCTAAAAACTGAAGAGAATGCAGTTTTCACTCAGATGAAAGACGTATGCTTTCCTTCTTAAGAAGTGTTTTCAAAGACATTCACAGAGTGATTCTACGAAGCCTTTTTACTGACGTTGGCTTTTAAACGTGATTTCACTGGAATTTCTGTCAAATGCAAGACACGAGATTTGCTGTTAAAGAATTGAGTATACAGAATGCAAACAAACGCTTCCCTACAAGTGAATCGCCTAACCATTCAACACAGTTCTAAAAACTGAAGAGAATGCAGTTTTCACTCAGATGAAAGTCTTTTGCTTTCCTTCTTAAGAAGTGTTTTCAAAGACATTCACAGAGTGATTCTACGAAGCCTTTTGACTGACATTGGCTTTTAAACGTGATTTCACTGGAATTTCTGTCAAAGGCAAGACACGAGATTTGCTGATAAAGAATTGAGTATACAGAATGCAAACAAACGCTTCCCTACAAGTGAATCGCCTAACCATTCAACACAGCTCTAAAAACTGAATAGAATGCAGTTTTCACTCAGATGAAAGACGTATGCTTTCCTTCTTAAGAAGTGTTTTCAAAGACATTCACAGAGTGATTCTACGAAGCCTTTTTACTGACGTTGGCTTTTAAACGTGATTTCACTGGAATTTCTGTCAAATGCAAGACAAGAGATTTGCTGTTAAAGAATTGAGTATACAGAATGCAAACAAACGCTTCCCTACAAGTGAATCGCCTAACCATTCAACACAGTTCTAAAAACTGAAGAGAATGCAGTTTTCACTCAGATGAAAGACGTATGCTTTCCTTCTTAAGAAGTGTTTTCAAAGACATTCACAGAGTGATTCTACGAAGCCTTTTGACTGACATTGGCTTTTAAACGTGATTTCACTGGAATTTCTGTCAATGGCAAGACACGAGATTTGCTGATAAAGAATTGAGTATACAGAATGCAAACAAAAGCTTCCCTACAAGTGAATCGCCTACCCATTCAACACAGCTCTAAAAACTGAATAGAATCCAGTTTTCACTCAAATGAAAGACATATGCTTTCCTTCTTAAGAAGTGTTT